>JAVMKO010000002.1:144448690-153688885 GCA_032164245.1 Sternotherus odoratus
CCCCTGATCTAGGGGTTAGTAGTCCTCTGTGCTCTTCTTCTCCCCCCCCCCCACCCATCTTCCCCCATTCCCTTCCTAGAAGCCTCCATACCACTTTAAAAGAAGGATTTGGGGACAATCTTTTTGAGTCAGAGACCATTTGATACCCTTCCTACAAATCCCAGAGCCTTCTCTCGTGTTCTGTTTTTCTCATTCGTGATTTCCTTCTCCGGCAATAAGATGCTACTTTTGGCTTTTGAATTGTACAGCTAAACATTTTAAAAATCAATGTCCTGGCTGAGAAAATTGAGGCACAATGCAAGGGAGCAGGAGGGAGCACAAACCACTTGATTCTTCATATTAAATCAGTGGCTTATTTGGAATAAAGAACAATCGCGACCCATCAGAAATGATATTCTATTCATTTCCTGGGGAGTGGAATTCTACATCTGCCAGGTTTGCCTCCTCCCGAATAATTAATCCTTACTGCATGTGTAACTGCTGGATAGTGGAGGAAAGATTTAATTTTCTGTCATGACCCTGGGTCTAATTAAAACATTCCTATCAGTTTTTAATGAGCAAGTTGTTACTTACAACAGTGTACTGGCTTAGACTCTCAGTCCATAAAGTACCAATGGCACATATTGAATCACCATTAATGAGCTGATTGGGGTATGGTTTCCCTCCATCCCCCTTAAAATAAAGCAGCTTTTTGGCTATTTTAAGAATGATTGGTTGCTTTCTTCCCACTTACCTCAGCAATACTGTGCACTGTATAGGATGATTAATAGCCACTTATGGATACAGGCAGGCAAGACACCCAGACATTGTGGAGCCAATTCTCTCGTCTACTATACCTTTTGGTATAAAGGGTCCTTAAAAAGCAATAAATACCCCCTGGGGAAATCTTCCAGTTAAAGGAGCTCCCTGCTAGTGTCAAACAACCCTTGTTAGCCCAGCTCTAAGTCCTTGGCATAGGGCACATGTGTCAAACTCAAGGCCCGCGGGCCACATCCGGCCCGCCATACAATTATATCCGGCCGCGAAATCGTTTTATATATCTGTTTTTAATGGCCCTGTGACAGGGGTCGGGAACCTTTTTGGCTCAGAGAGCCATATAATAGGCCCCCCCCCGCCGCCGCCCGCGCTCTCCTCCCCCCCGCTGCCGCCCGCGCTCTCCTCTCCCCCTCCCCCCCCCGCTGCCGCTGCGCGCTCTCCTTTCCCCCCCGCCACCGCTTGCGCCCTGCGCTCTCCGTTCCCCCCCCCCGCCACTGCCGCGCTCATCCTTTCCCCCCCGCCACCGCTTCCGCCGCGCTCTCCTTTACCCCCCCGACGCCGCGCTCTCCGTCCCCCCCGTCACCACCGCGCTCTCCGTCCCCCCCGTCACCGCCGCGCTCTCCGTTCCCCCGCCACTGCTGCCGCCGCGCTCTCCTTTACCCCCCCGACGCCGGCCGCCGCTGCCCGCCGCGCTCTCTCGTTCCCGGCCGCCCGCGCTCTCCGTTCCCCCGCCACTGCCGCGCTCTCCGTTCCCCCCCGCCACCGCTGCCGCCGCGCTCTTCCTTTACCCCCCCGCCGCCGCCGCTGCCACCGCGCTCTCCTTCCCCCCCCCCACCTGACCCACCCAGCCCGATCTCTCCCCACACCGCTCCCCCACACCACAGATTTTGAATGTATTGTATTGACAGGATATTTTTTTATGAAGAGCAAAATATTTTAAGTTGAAATGTATTTATTTTGGAATGATATCCTGTATTTTGGTTCATATTAATGGTTAAAAACATAAATATTTAGTCTGTTAAATAAATGGTTATACTGTTCGGCCCGCGAGTTTTGAGTTTTGGCCCCCTGTGCAATTGAGTTTGACGCCCCTGGCATAGGGGATTGTCAGGGGTGGAGTGTAGAAGGGTAGCAAAATAGCCTAGGGAAGGGTGTGGCCACAGTGCATTCCATTCTGGATATGTGGGCCCATGGAAGCAGAGAGAAAGCTGGAGCAACCCCAAGCCTGAATATACTGGATCAGTCCTGGCAATGGGAAAATGCAGCTGAAAGCCCACTTTACCCTTTTCCAGTCCTGCCCCTGGGCTCTGCACAGGAATAGACTGACTGAGAATCAGGCCTTGCATATCTGTAGGAAGACTTTGCTATCTTACTGTTCCCATTTTTTGCATATAAGCCTTACACTGCCACTCTCCTCATGCGTGGAAACTTAGCTTATTGGGTGATGAGTCCCATTTAAAACAGTGGGACCACTCCTGGAGTAAGGTGCTGTCACAGTTGGAGTAAGTGTGGCAAAATATAGCTCTTATTGTTTACATTTACAAACTAAGTATAAGTTATTTGTGGTTAGAAGCAGGGTGGGCAGGTACAGTGTATAACACATTTGGCTTTTTTAAGTGTTTCATTGTATAACTAACTATAACTGAATTATATATATATATATATATATATATATATATATATATATTATATATATATATATATATATATAATTATACACACAACCAGT
This sequence comes from Sternotherus odoratus, assembly GCA_032164245.1. Taxonomy (NCBI): domain Eukaryota; kingdom Metazoa; phylum Chordata; order Testudines; family Kinosternidae; genus Sternotherus; species Sternotherus odoratus. Next base: position 144,451,176 of record JAVMKO010000002.1, read on the forward strand.
ATACAACTGGTGTGAAAGGAGAATTGGGACCATGACAATTACAGGATTGGGCTCTCAGTTGTGAGAACTGAGCCAGATGGTAATCTGTTTTTCCCTGAATTCAGTATGCAGCTCGATCTAATTTTTTCATCTGAAATAACTTTAACTATGCAGCACTAAATCTCTTTTCTTGCAGTGTAATCTAGTTTCTGTTCCCCATATGGAATTATATTTTCTTTTTTGTAAACACAGCCACATGAGACACACATTTTGGCTCCTGAGGAAAAACCTCGAAGACTATGGGTTATAGAGAAAACAATTTATTTTTTGAAGCAAAGTGCAGTTTTTGGGTTTTTCAGCATTTTTGATTCCCAACCAGTTTCTGCATGCAGAAAAATACAGCTTTAAAGGGAAATAGTACATGCTCTGGAAACTATTTTTTTTTTTAAAAAAGTACTTATCTAATAAAGTCAACCTGCATGATGAAAGTGGCTTGTCACGTTAGTAAAATGCATTAGTCACTAAACACACCCTTCACCACTTCAAGAGACTTCGATTATGGTGTACATCGTACTGTGTATAACAGAGCGGCCTCTCTTTTGTGGCAGAAAATCCACTCCTTTGTGTACACAATGCTATCGGTCACTCCACAGTTTTTCATTATCTTTTATATATAATCATAATTTTGCTCTATCAGTCATAGGCATAAAACCAAACCCACCGGTTCATATTTATGGAATGAGCAATTTGTTTCCCCCCTTCTTTCTCTCCTCTTCCCCACCCAATTTACAACATTTTTAGGCATGATGTTAAAAGGTTCCAGCCAGCATTGTACAACATATAAGGATGACCTTGTCCTTGTGACATCTCAAGGGGAAGAGAAATACACATTTTAAGTGTATTAGCTCAGACAATTATTAGAACAGAGTCAGGTGGACAATGGATACCAGGCTTCCTCCTCAGTGTGGAACTCCTGCTTGTTCTGTCAGGTAGCAGACGGACAACGCAGAGAGTGAGTGTGTGTGGGCCTGGAAAAGCTGGAATGGCTGGAGTCCTAAGGGAGGGAATAAGGTGAACATGACTACCCTACTACTACAAACCTATTAAACATTTGAGAGAGAGTGTCATAAGTATAGAAGTAGCTTAGAATTACTGTTTTACCTGGAAGTAACCCGAGAGGGTATGACGAAACGGAGATGCTAATCAACCTTGGTGACAAAGAGTTTTTAGTTTTCGGTTTTCTCTCGCTCTCGCTGTTCGCCTGGCTATGGGATGAACCACACTTATGTCTTTTCCTACCTTCCTATATAATCTTCTAACAAGTCAAGTTCAGTAGTAATTGAATTATAAGCTTGAACTGTATCACTTGGTAATTGATCCACGATGTTTCTTAAATTAAGCTTTAGCAGAGAGTGAAATTCCTGGGGGGGGGGGGGGTCAATTATATTGTGTGATGCAATGGGTTTTTATTTTCTATTAATTTCTGTACAAGGATTTATGCTTCTTTTTTTCTTTAATTAAAATCTTCCTTTTAAGACTCTGACTGCTTGTTTCCATTGGATAGATCCTGGTTTGGATCGGGCACGTCTCACAGAAAGTGAGGGATTTCTTTGTTTCTCAAACCTCTCCCAGGTGAAGGGAGGAGATTTGAGGGGTGCTACAGGGGGTTCCAATTTACCCTAACCCATTGTTTTGTGGGCTTAAATTGGTGGTGGCAGTGGTACCAGTCCAGACACTGGAGAAGTTTGTGTTCTGGGGAAAAGTTTTAACCTAAACTGGTAAAATAAGCTTGGGGGGTTATTTCCTTTTTTCATGCGGGTCCCCACATCTTTACCCTAGAGTTCAGATCAGGGAGGCCAGCCTTAGGCCTGAGAACTTACAACAAACAAAATAGTGGATTAACAGCAGTGTGTCGCTTCCAGTTTGCATACTCCAAGCAGAATAGAACATGTTACATCAGGAGGGGCCCACCATGACATAGCGAATAATACATTTGAAATCTTGATCCAACCTTGATCCAACCTGTTGAACAGATGAAGAGATTCCCAAGATTTATAAAAGTGTTTTTCAGAGTCAAAAGTTGTTTTCATGTGTAATGGGAAGAGTGATGTGCAAGGGAAACCCAGCCCTGCCAGTAAGGCAATACCATTCTATTGTACTACAAGCTAGAGTACTCAGTTTGGGGCGTTGCCTGGGAATACCAAACATCAGAGTTGGCAGTCTTTTCACATTGCAGGAAAGTGATGAACACAGGCTTAAAGGGGGAGGCAATTGTGTCTGCCAACTTCAGCACTTACTAGGAAATGGCCGATACAGATCTGATGAGAGGAAAAGCTGAGAGACTGGTCAAGCATAAGTTTTGGTGCTTTACTTATTACCATAGATTCCAACAATTTTACATCTTTGTTAGAGCGTTATGGGAAGTAGGGATAAGATATTAACAAGAACAACAGGGTTTTAAGTTGTTAGTGTATATATAGGGCAGCTAGAGGAGAGTGGTATTTTCATAAAATTGAACTTAACACTTCAGAGCTAAATGTCTCACACACTTCAAGCGAACACCAATATTACTCATCTACACTGGTATCAGTTGGTCTGACCAGTGTGAAAGGATTGCAACTGAAAGTTTTAACATCACAAGATATGGCAAGTTACATTCTGGAATACAAGAGCATCTTGTTGACTTGCAAAGATGATGCTTTGCATGCAGTGTAATTCATTGGCTAGTTATTCATTCCTGTCTAAAGGACTTTTCTTCACCTTTGGATAGTGCTTTTAGAAAAACTGAGCAGTCTCTCCAATACTTTGTTTTATCATGAACACTCTTCCAAATACTCAGAGTGCCCGCAGATCTGCGTACCAAAGATGAGTATAGTTTGTAGAATACATGGTCTTTAAAATTAACACAAAACAAAAACAAAAATCACAGCAGCACTATTAGGGTTATTGTATTGTAGTCCCCTGAACATGTACAAGTGTATTGCAGAAGACACTATCCAAATAAATGTTCAGAGGTTGTAGTTTCCCTTTGGAGCAGCAAAGAAAACAGGCTCATGGATTTAAACCATGAATACAAATGATTTCCTCTACACAAAGCTGCCAGATGTTTGAAGTTATTGATTTCTCCCCCTCCCTGCTGCTAACCAAATACTTCTGGTTCCGTGATGTGCATCAACTGATTATTGATAAAGTAAATAATTCACTGAATTAAAAAAAACTAGAGCAGAGACTAAGATCTTTGTAGAAAAGCATCTACATTAGCATAAAAGGGGGTAAAATTTTCTGAAGTTTCATTATTTTGTAGATTCTGGAACTTGAGTTTATTTAAAACAAACAAACCGACTAACCCTGAAAGGACTGAAGAGAATCCTTGTCTTGAGAAGCCAAAAAAGAAAACTTATACGAAAAGATGCTCAGAATTTCAAGGCACTGGGAAGAAATTACCTCAAAACTGATTGAAACCTAAAAAGACGTGTCAGTCTCACATTAAAAGCAGTTATTTTAATTTTATTTATTTTTGACAGCAGGAGGCCTGTGCAGTTGTCTTATATTGTTGCAGCAAGAGCTGAGCACAGCTGAGGCCTGGGCTTGGAACATGTCATTTTGAAGATCGCATGTACGGTATTAATAAATGTAGAACAATAGTTGCTGTCAAGTTGGGTTACAAGGCAGTAGTTCACTGAACGGGCCCTGACAATGTCAAAAACCATTAGGGCAGAGCCTGAGCGTGTTTTATGTGCTTCAGCTGAACCCAAAAGATGAATTGATGCCCTGGATCTGGTTTTAAGGCGTCTGTCTACTTCAGAGAATGTATGTTTTTTTGAAGAAGCAGGCAAACAATTGTTCTCCCCCATTTTCTTTTGTCATATGAATAAACTCAGACAGTAAGACAAGACACAATGGAACAAATTCTGCTGTGATATAAACAGATGCAACTCTACTGAAATCAACTGAGGCTTCAATGAAGTTGCTCCTACTTGTACCATGTCTGAATATGGCCTGCTATTTCTTATGTTCCTAGAGCAGAGTGGCCCATGGGTTAGAGCACTGGATCGGGACTGGGGAGACTTGGTTTCTGCTGCTGGCTCAGTCGCTGGGTGACTTTTCGCAAGTCATGTCACCAATCTGTGCCTCAGTTTCCCCATCTGTAGCATGGGGCTCATGGTACTGACATCCTATGTGAAGGGCTTTGAAATCTGCTGATGTAATAGTTTTATGTAAGAACTAGATTATATTATTAGGGAAGAACCAATTGGAAGAGATATTAGCAGGAAGTACACAGATTATCAGGCGATGAAAAACAAACACATTAAGCTTCCAAGCTGACTTAAAAGGTGTGACTGTTTTCCACACCTCTGCATTTGTGCCTGTCTATGAAGGAATACAATTAAGTAATGTAGTCACTTATTAGTAACAAAGTGTTAAGAGGCTCGTCAGTTGTTTAATAAGTACAAACTATAGCTACTATAATTATTCTGCTCTTTTAATAACACCCCTCCATGCCATTTGATTTTTATTTTCAAGGTATCCCATTTCCCTTCCCCCTCCATGGGTGATTACTATATTTTGCTGCTGAAGCAAGCAGTTGTGTCCCTTTATACTGTACACATTATACTTAAACTCCTCATACTCACAAGGGCTTTCTTCTAGGATCTCAAAGCACTTCACATACACAGAAACCTCCCAAACAATCCCAACGTGAGAATTAGTATGCCTGTTTCTACACATGAGAACTAAGACTCAGAAAGGTTAATTAAGGTTTTGGCCAGAGTTACATAGTGAGTCAGTCAGAACCAGAACTGAGAATAAAACCCAGAAGTCCTGACAGCTCCCTGCCCAACCTCCACTTCCTCCATATGAATTATCTAAGGCACAAATAGATGCAATACTGGGACACCGACTTCTTTTTTTGTATCAAATGCTTTCATATCCAATTTGACATTGTTTAAAACAACATTTTCTATAGTGATGGTATCAACATCTCAGCTCTCCGCACCCGCAGGAATGCAGAGATGGCAGTATGGGATTGAACAGGAGACAATGAAAATAAGAAAACATACATATGGAAATATTTATCTCGGATGGTAGAAAACAAAGTCTTTCCTGTACAGTCTTCAATTTAGAATGTCTGTGGGGAGGAGTCTCTTCCACTGTAATTAAAGGAATGATTTCCAGCTCACTTAAATGTTCTTTTGGAATCGAGTATAAACACACCTTATGGATAAACTTATTTGTAAATACTGGCATTTATGATGAACAAACATTTAAAGCCTAAGAAACAATTGCTTGGAAGTTTTATAGCCGTTGATAGAAGGGGAATAATAAATGCTACTGGCTAGCCTATTCAGATGCAACTCGATTTGGGTGTCTGACTTGAGAGTGTGTTAAAGGCCTAGTTTCAAATTGTTCAGTGCTTTCTGAAAATCAGGCCCCTTTAAGATATCTTAGATTGAGCACCATAAACTGGGGCCCCAAAAATCACTTGGCACTTTTGAAAAATCTAACAGTATTTAAAAACACTAACAGTATTTAAGAATGCGCCGTGTTGTCTGTAGTACTTTAGATTATGGGTCAGATCCTGGGCTGGGGTAAAATTGTAATAGCTCCATCAAGGAGCTAAGGGTTGCCCTATCTCTCTTATGTAATTTAACTATAGAAAGTTGACTTTGTTCACCAAGGCTCTTCTTTCACGGGGTGGTAAGCGTGATTTCAGGAGTGGAAGGATGGGCTAGAGATTAGGGCCGTCACGTTTGGCCAGGAGACTCAGATTCAATTTCCTGCCTCTGCCATAGGTTTCCTGTGTGACTTGGAACAAATCACTTAGGATATGTTCCACAACCTGCAGCTTGTGAGCCTCGGACAACAGAATTGGGCTTGCACTATGGTGTGAAAGAGAGCCTGGGGTGGGGGGAGCTTCAGAGCCTGAGCTGTAGCCCAAGTTGCAACTTAAAAACGTTCTCTACATAGCGATTGGTAGAAACTCCACAAATCTGGGTCTGTCAATGCGGACGGAGGCTCTCCTGCACTATCCATATAGATGTACCCTTAGTCAGTCTTTGTCTGAATTCCCCATCTGCGAATGGGGAGTTAACTAGCAGGGGTGTAGTGTGGACATTAAAGATTGTGAGTTGCTTAGATACTGTGTCATTCGAGGCCATGCAAGTACCTAAGACTCAATGAATAAATGAAGAGGTCATAAAAATAGTGTACCAATACATCTCTGAAACGCTTCCTTTTTATGGAGAGAAGCTGATTTGGAACTAGCTGCCTTTTATGTGACCAACACACCCTTTTCCTTACACGGTCCATGTTATGCCATTCTTTAGATTAAGTCATGGTACTGATGACAGATGTTGAGTGTGTGAAAAATGGTCAGACGTGCGTGGGGCAGTTTCCTCGCCACTTTCCTGCTCCTTTTTGACCTCCACATCTGATCTCACAAGCTCAGTCTATGAATTTACCACTTCAGTCTGTCTGAATGAAAAAACCTGAAGTTCTAGAGGAGTTTTCTAAATATAAGATGGAGTAGTGGCTTCTCTGCTTAGAATAGTGTGTTTCTAGGTCATATTCCTTATTAACCTTGTCATGTTGCTGGTGTTTGAGACTTCTTTTTAAATTGCAGTATATGTAAGCTCTATTTTTGCTAAATCCTGTTTTTTCATTAATAGCTTTAGCAGGTATTCAATCAGGGCTTCCTGGCTCCATAGCAGGGACCCTGGGAACCGTGGGGTCTCCAGCAACAAACTAGGCATGGTTTCTTAGGAAGCTGGTCTAAATAGATACATTTCAAACAAACATACTGATTGGGACGAGTCCATGTTTTGCACACACAAAAAAATTAGCTGTTTCTTTGGACAGTTCCTGACCAGCTTTAATCAGGATCTTTTGTTGGTACTTCTGGGCACTTCTCTAATAGAAATATATAATTTTTCATTTCTTCAATTTTTCTTGCTCTTTATTGTAAAGTTTATCATTTACAGTAATTTATACATCTTTTCTGTTTATATATTTTACCATATTGGGATTGTATTTGCAGAATTAAGAAGAGATGAATCTCAATGGCTTTAATTTTGGAAACTTTTCAGTGTATGTAGCACATCAGTGTATTAGACACAGATGGCTAGTCAGTGATCAGATCTGAGAATTAAATACTGTAGCTATTATTGCATTCAAGGCACTGCAGCTTCTTTGATCTCTCACTCAGAAATGGTTTACGAACTCTTAAATTATCACTCGTCTTGCAGATTGTGATTGTTTTCCATGGAGCTGTGGACAAATAAGATGTATGCACACATCACATTATGAAAGTGTCCCTTGCTTGACAGACCATCTCTCTCAAGCTCCTATTAAGCAGTATTTTTTTACAACACAAGATAGTTGCTAAAGTAACAATCACTTTTCGTAAGTAAGTTTTCTATGGTAATTTGAGAGCTGTGCTTTGACACTGGCTCTTGTAAAAGCCAGTGTGTGGCAGGAATGATTCACTGGTTCTTTGAGACACATGCCTGGCAAGTTGATATCTGTTCAGTTTTCATGGGTATTTAGGAAATTAAATTTAGAGTTTTAAACAGAATGATTCTTTCAAAGCTTTGGGTATGGGTCTTGTGATGTCACACATGCTTGCAGAGAAAACAGGGAGTCTGCACCTTAGACTTCTCAGGTAAACATCTCAAATATTGTTCAAGTTCACATACCAATTACCTTTTTAAATCTGACTACAACGGGTACTTTATTCCTGTTCTGAAATCTTACTCTTTAAATCTTTTGTAATTTACCTTTAAACACAAGAAGCTAATGTTCTTTTTTTTTCTAAACAGAGGCACACAGTTAGGACTGCTAATGACAGATTAGTAGGTATTAACCTATAATGCCATTCTCTAATAACAGCAAATATGGGTCACACTACAGCTATAATTATCCTGCTTCTCCTGTAACACATCCTATTTTCAGGTCTTTAAGGTTTATCTATATTGTTTCATAGGGGTGACTGGTAGATGCATTTATCTTCAGAAATGTCCACGGTGGAGCCCCCTGCTCTAATCTGTACATAAGCCTTCCATCCTAGGAAGTGAAAGTAGTTTGCAAATTTAGAGATGGAACCTTTGTGTATCAGTGGGATTTGGAAGAAAAACAAGAAGAATTTGGTCCTTTGACTCCTTTATCCCCACTGAGGTAGACAAAATCCATTTTACGGAATGGTAACCTGGGCATGGGAAGACTAAGGAGGGAGAAGGCACAGCAGTGAATGGAAAGGGGGATAGGTAGCACCGGAAGAAAGGAAAGGTCTGAGAACTGGGAGAAAGCCAATGAGGAAGAATAGAACAGTAGTCTAGGGAGGGAGTGAATACATGGGGGATGGTGTGAATACAGAAAGCTGAGGGGAAAGCAAAGGAAAGGAGACAGCATAATGTATATACTCATGAGAGAGAGAGAGAGAACAGCAGGTAATGGTGGTAGGGAGGGGAAGAAGGAGGTTATGAAAGACCATGACAAAAAATGAAGGTATGAGAGAATATGAAAGTGTACATAAAGGAGAAGAGGTTGAAGGAGGGAGGAGGAAAAAAGCTAAAAAAAATTGGAGGGGGAAATGGAAAAGAAACCCATCTTTAGCTTATTTAAGATGCATTCATGCTCCTATATTTTAGTGCATTTCCCTAGATGTGCTATAGCTTCAAGAGTTGACAAGAGAGGAATGAGTGGCTATTATGAATTCTTAATAATTATGTTGGCTGCTCTAGATTTTAATAGTTAATTAAGTAGAGATAGAGATAGAAATTACGCTAAAATTCACCAGAAAGAGCACACAATCCTTTCACCGATTGGAGTCTAGTTATCTCCGTTATATGGAGAGCTAATCCTTGGAATCATTTTCAGTTTTTAGAGAAGAGTCTGGAACTGATCCTGGTGAGAATATTTCAAAGTCAAGTCAGCATATCTCTCTCTCTAAATGTCAAAATACTATTCCTGAAATGGGATGGGGAAGAAATAATAATAAAAAAAACCCTACCTCTTGATACTCTTCATATTGATTGTCTGTAAACTTAAGCGATTGAATTTTTGCATAAGGTAAATAACTTGTGCTAGTGCATTTTGAAATTCAAGTGCAGACTTTGCACGTCAGTGAAGATATGTGGAAAACAGTGAATTAAAATATTACTGTTGAAGCAGACCTATTGCAGCTACTTATACATCCCCTGTTCAGTGACAACACTGGGGAAGAAATTATTTTGTGGCCATTATCAACAAACCATCTCTGAAGCTCTGTGTCTCCGGACATGTTATTGGCAGAGAAACTGGATCAGACGCAGCTTGCTTGTACATACCAAATAACTCCCTGTTTCGTCTTACAAGAGTCATGGACAATTATTTCCATCTCCTTCTTCTGGATAAGCTGAATTTGTCAGTAGCTGGTAAGAGTGAAATACATGAGGAGGTGTCCGTGGGGTTTCCCAGCCATCTCCCTGATCTTGTGTCTTCCATACCTAAGTAACTTGTTTTCACAAAAGTTGAGTCTGTAACCTGATCAAGTTCTAATTCAGAGATGTGCTGAATTGAAGAGGTGGAGGGATTTTCAAAAAAATGCATAGGACATAGCTGCAGCCTCCTGAATTTAGACATTCAGGTCATACTTAGGTGACTTATTTAGGTGCCTGTTTTTCAGATACCAAACACCTCAAAGCTCAACATTTGGCCACAGAGGAAGTGCAGGCACCACTCTGTTCATTTAAGACAGCACTGTTTCTAAGTATAAAAACCTCTGGCTGACTGGATTTATGGCACATCTATGTATGCTTGTGTTCCACACAGGTATGGGGCCAATGAGCAGGTCGGAGAATTAATCAGCAGTGATTACATTATGTTTTGTGCCACTCCCTCAGTCTTCAGTGTGATGGCTTCCATTATTTATTTGTATTGCAGTAGTTCCTGGAACCCAAGTCATGCATCAGAACTCTACTGTGCTAGTAACTGTATAAACATACTGCAAAAAGATAGCTCCTCCCCTCAAAGAACTGAGATTCTGAGTTTTGTCACTTCAGTGACTGTAATCTGAGACATGCACAAATAAGATGTTCTAGACACCTGGTGAAAGTGCCCTTTGTTTCACTGCTAGCCTGTACCACACCTGTTGAGGAATGTTCAGCCAACCTCAGTGAGGACAGAAAGATAAGGTCTTATTGAGGGACTTCCTGAAGCCAACCATCTTTCTCTCTAAAGGTCCTCCAACTCAGATTCAAAACAAGCCAAAATCTCATGAGAACAGCTGCTTTTGAGAGAGCGGAAATGAACTTCTGCAATTGTCAGCACTCTGGGCTTGTAATATTTCAGTGCACAGAATTCCAACTCTGAGTCTGTCTCCAACCGAACCCTAATCACCACCACCTCCTGGGCTGTATCTTTACATTACATTTTCATCATGTGAAATAAAGCTGCCCAGCAATTAGAAGGCTGTGTTTTCAGACTGGTTCTCAGGTGAGAACCATGCGTCTCTTCTTTAGATACTGCAGATTGGGTATTCTTTCATGTGCATTCATCTCAACCTAGCTTTCCTCTTGATGTTAAAATTAAAGACTCTTCCTGCAAACTAATTCATGTCCTCCTTTTCACAGAGTATCAGGAGGTCATCTAGTCCAATCCCCTGCTTAAAGCAGGTCCAATCCCCAAGTAAATCATCCAACAAATTTTTGCCCCGTATCCCTAAATGGCCCCCTCAAGGATTGAGCTCACAACCGTGGGTTTAGCAGGCCAATGTGCAAACCACTGAGCTATCCCTCAGACTTCTTAGAACTTGTGCTTTTCAATAGCAGTTGTGAAGAAATCTACACTTGTTTTTCACAAGCCGAGTCACATGCCCTTCAGTGGTCTAACGGATTCTTACCCCACCTGTGAAGACATCTTTATAGAAAATGCAATATAATCATGCACTATAATCATGCCAATTTCAATTATTTTGGTAATTTATTCAAACTATAATACAATGGATGGAGAATGGGAGTGGGCAGCGTTGGAGGAAATACTCAAATCCACTTTGTCTAACAGTAATGTTAAGTAGGTCTGAACCTTTATTTCTAGTTTAGACAATAAATGTATGCAGCCATTAGCTCAGCATTACATCATAGGCAACTGAAATGGAATTGAGGGCTGGGATATCAAACTCACAGTTTATAAGGCCGTACTGTCATTTACGATAAGGCTCCTTTACCCCACTCTGGCAATGTAAAGGAGCCTTAAAACTTGTTTTATGCTCCTGGGAAAATTCACTAAAATTGGGAACAACTAAGCAGACAGGCTGCTATGTTACGATCTACCTGAAGAGACAGAGCCAGCCTCCTACCTCCAAACACCTCAAAGCCGTGGCTTTCCACGATGGGTGTGCTGCAGTAGCAAGCCAGAACCTCTCTCATTCATTCTCTGACACATGCCCAGTGATTTGACATCTCCCCACGCATGCACCTCCCACCCCCTCTGTGCTGATTTACGTTTCTGCCAGCTGGTCAGGAGGGGCAACTAACTACTTTTGCGGCTTCCCCTCAGAAATCATTTTTCTGCAGGGAAGCAAAGAATTCTGTGCCCGTGCAGTGGTGCAGAATTCCGCAAGCAGTAAAGAATTAGCTAGCTTTGGCCTTTTGAATCTCCTACTGTAACGTATTGTCACAGGGATGTATCATCACAGCAAATAATATATGTGTGGGAGGATGGGCTAGGGTGCTAGGCTAGGATTTGGGAAACTGCTCTGCCACAGGTCCTGTGAGACATGGTCAAGTCTCTGTGCCTCAGTTTCCCCATGTGTAAAGTGGGGGCAGTAGTACTTCCCTACCTTAGAGGGGTGTTGTGAGGATAAATCCATTAAAGACTGTGAAGTGTTCAGACACTCTGCCAATGGAAGGGGCATACAAGTTCCTCAGATAGATGGTTGTGATTGAGAGGTCTGCAGTAACTATTGAGTTCATAATTCACTCTTGCCAAACAGCATTTGTGAATCTCATATTTTAAAAGATTGATATTTAAGTAGCTGAGCCTCTTGCTTCCTCGACGTTCACAAAAGGGAACTGTTAATGTTGTGTAGACTGCGACCTAGCAGAGACGTGTAACCAGAACTACTGGGTGTAAAGAAGGGTGACCATTATAGCAGGTGTAATAAAATAAGTATCCTATTAATTGACATGGATGCCTCTCTCTCTCTCCCCATCACACTTGTTTGAAAATTGATCAGACTGTGATGCCCAATGAACCACAGACATTTTGGTTGCAAGAAGCAGATCCTTTGACTACAGCTATTTGTTAGGTTTATGCAAGACTGATGTGAATTACCTATGATGCTTACTGGTGCTATATATCAGTGTCTTTCTGTTTTCCTCAGCAAGCTGTCAACAGTGCCCACTAGGCACAGACATTTGTGTACTATTATCTTGAATTTCACTGCAAGAAGAAAATTATGCCTGGCAGTTCTAGGGCACGGTTTTGAAAGGGACATAACAAATGCCCCAGGTCACAGCATGTTACACAATGATCAGCTTTCTAGATCAAAGACAGATTTTTTTCTAAAATAGTGGTAGTGTTGGCCAGTTTACAGCTTTATTGTATGTCTGGTTGAGCAAACATCACAATAGGCTGATGGGCAGCACACCAAGCACACCATAATAAGAGATGTGAGTTATACAAACATACACTATGAGGCATTTCTTGCAAAAAATTGCACTGAGCAGTATATTTGGGAGTTCTGCTTTTCCTTTCAGAAGAGCAAGTCCTTGTGAATCCTCTGTTACCACTTCTCAACAAGAAGAATTTTATTATCTCCACTTTCTGTGAGGCTCATGAGTAGCATGAGAGGTTGAGGGGAAAAGTGAGCAAGACTAAGGGAAAGATAGGTCAGGAAGAAGAAGATGGGGGTCACTTGTGCAGGCAAACGAGATAGAGAAGGTGGGCAATGACAGAGAAGAGGACAAGAATTGGAGTGGGGAGTCAAACCAACCAAAATCCATTGTCTCTTCGAAAGAGACAGCCTGCATGGGACGGGTGGGCTAGGCAGGGTTGGAGGATGGAGTTGCTGGGATTGCTGGCATGCTCTAATGATCTGATTGCAGACCTGGGGACTGTTCTCAGCTCTGAAAGTGGTTCCTTATGGGGACTTCCAGTTACTTTATCTTTTTGCCTCAGTTATGTCATCTGTAAAATGGTGATCATACTTGCCTACTTAATAAGGCTCTTTTGAAGATTTATATTATAGGAGGACGCATAGAGCACTGTGGCTATGAAAGTATTATGCGGTATTCTGATTTCAGAACGGTTTCTCCACACAGTAATTCCTACATTTAATGACTCTTCAATGTAGTGATCTAATTGGCAAAGAGGACGTCAAAATGCTATGGTACATTGTAACAATTCACAGTTAAAAGTTGTTTATGCTCCTTAGGCAATAGACTAAAGTGATATCTTGGTTAATTATTAAACTCCTCCTTTCCCTCAGCTAGAAAATGTGAGGGGATAGGGTAGGGAAATTCAGGCAAACAATCTCTGAGGTAGTACACATACTGGTGTGTAGCATTATGGGAAAGAGTTCCTTTGTTTGTCACTCCACCCTCTTAAACTGTGGTTACTGAAATGAAGCAAGGTCTGACTATGCATTCTTGAGACATATGCTGATTATTTTCATAAGATGTATTAAGTAGCTTTGCCTATATCATATTTCTTTAATTGGCTTTGTGCTATGCTTCATTAAACAGCTTTACCTAAGCAGTCCATTTGCACAGTTTCAGCAGGGCAAAGGTTTGGGCTTGAAACCTTTAAGACCACTAATTTTATAACCTATCAGAGCATTCAGTAATAGTGCTCACACTAACTCCAGACATCTACACTCTTCAGTCAACAAGACTGCTTGACATTTGAAATGAGGTTCAGACCGTTCTCCCCAACAGTCCATTATCTTGTTTTTGTGATGGAAACACTTTAAGAAACAGCTATTTAGATGCTTGTTTCTGCCCATCCTGTCACAACCTGTGATGAAGGAGTGACCTGGGGAAGAGTGTTAGATAGCATTCTCCCGGCCATATGGTTTAGCAATAATACCCTTCCGTAACAAAGCCGTAGAACTTCTACTAGGTTGACTCTTTAGGCAGGGAGTAGTTGTTACTCTGCTGTCTTATTCAGACAGATACAACAACAATGAGTCATCAAATGGGAAGGACGGTAAAAGGAAAAGGATTAGAGAAAAACAGCATTGCAAGAATCTTCCTGTCTACCAGTGTCTTAAAAAAACCCAACAAACTCAAACCTCAGCAACACTCTGTTTACGGGCAGTGCTGTAGCTTAAGACTTCTGGCCAAATTGACTCAGGTGCAAGCATGTTTACTTTAGTGGAGTTACACTAGGGATAAATCTGGCCCCTCAAGTCTGAATACTTGCACTGTGTTAGTATGTATGGTAAGCCGTGAGAACAATATGCTGTGTTTCTGGCCATCAGCCACATCAGGGAGGTCATTTTCTTCTTGGCAATTAGTGAAGTGGTGGCATCGCAAAAGGAAGCGAATGAACATATTCTGTCCTGTTTAGGTGCCCAGTTTATTCAGTTCTCATCACAGATTTCCTCTGGAAGCACTGTGGGGCCCCAGAGAGAGCTTGATTGCTACATGCAGTGATTTTATTCAGGCTTATTTTGCTGGGATATTGAAAGAACTTTGGCAAAAAAAAAAAAACTCTTCGTTTTCCTCATACAATAAATTTGTCTTTTTTCTCTCTCTCTTTTCCTAGGGGGAAAAATGCCAGCCTCTTTAAGAAAACTACAGCAAATGGCTATTTATCTGGGGCTGTTAAGTGGTGGGGGATGTGCCATGATGTATTATCTTATGCAAAGTAAGTCCTGTTGCTATTAGCAACCTTATTTCTGCCCTCTCCACATCATTCTCCTTTGTACAGTTGACAAATAAGAATAGTTCAGATTCTGATAAACATGAATGGGAGGGAAGAGCAGCAGATTTTATTTATCACACCTGCCAATGCAACATTTCACATTTTGTAGGCTCGGCTTTATTTAATTCCAATACTAGTTCCCTCTGAAGCATGGTTACTTTAGTTTCAAAAGTATTTATTTAAAAACAGATGAAGGTTTCTATGCTCATTAGATTTTAAAAATGGTCAGTGTTGGGAAATGTGGGGGAACACTGTTTAAATAGGGAAATGTGAACCTGTTAGAATTCTGGTCAGTTTGTAATACATCCAGTTTATGGTGCTGTTCCCTCAAAATGGATCTTGTTGATGCTCAGCACCTCAGGTCTATTAAAGACAGTCGATAGCAGTTAAGAGATCTCAGAGTGTTGCAGGATTGGAACCTTAAAAGGAAGCCTAGAGAGATGATGCTGTCAACTATGTGACAGACAGATCTACATGATAGATTTAATTGGCTGAGAATTATTCATGTTCTTAGTTCAAGCAACTGATTTTCTTTTTTAGTGACTTCCAGACATTTAGTAGTCTAGGAGCAATGGGCTTTGTTTCCATTTATTTGAATGCTCTAGTCCTCTGGGTCTCATGCCTTTCTTTCCCTTGTACAGTAGAACCTCAGAGTTCTGAACACCTCAGGAATGGAGGTTGTTTGTAACTCTGAAACATTCGTAACTCTGAACAAAAGATTATGGTTGTTCTTTCAAAAGTTTACAACTGAACATTGACTTAATACATCTTTGAAACTTTACTACACAGAAGAAAAATGCTGCTTTTAAACAATCTTAAATAAAACAGAAACTGTTTCTTTACCTTGTGAGATTTTTTTAAACTTTCCGTTTTTAAAGTAGTTTACATTTAACACAATACTGTACTGTATTTGCCTTTTTTGGTCTCCGCTGTGTACTTCCGGTTCCACATGAGGTGTGTAGTTGACAGGTCTGTTTGTAACTCGTAACTCTGAGGTTCTACTGTAGATACTATCAATTTATATTGCTTTTTGCCTAGTCTTGCATCTGAGGAAGTTTGCAGGAAGTGGTGGCCAAATCAGTAGTTGTGAAACCTTCCTTTCGTTTGATATATTTTAATAACAAATTGGACAACGTTGGAAAGCCATCTTGTATAGCAGACAACTCATACACTTGAGTTTCGAATTGCAACTCAGACAGATTGCTAATGAAAGTAAATCTATTTCAAGAGATGTTAAGAGAAAATGCTAATATCCCTGTTAAATCCAGCCTCTCTATTTTAAAACCAGGCTTATCAGCGTGAGTGAAAACTCCTCCTTAGTTTCCCAAATCATTTAGCTGAACAATCCAGTTAATGTATGCGGCTATTGATCATCATTAAAACCATTGCATGGTGCAATGTTCAAATGAAATAGGCATAGCCTACTAAGGACCATTGCATTGGTGTGATATTGATAGCCACGTAATGTTTTTGATATTTTGCTTACAGGCTAATTGGGCTTTTAATCACTAAAGTACAGCCTTTAATGAGAGTTACCCTCTTCATTAGCATCAAACAGAAACAGAAGCTGCTACTTTGACTCGCAACCTACTACAGTTTCCTATCTCCAACCTTAAAGGCTTGTTAACCCAGGAGAACTAAGCACCAGTGCCAATCATGGATTCAGTGAAGCTCTGGTTCCCCTTCCTCATCTTCATGTGTACAGTCAAGATGACTGAAGCACAAGGAAGTCTTGGGACTTCCTCCATGTTATACATTGAATAGCTGAGTAGCATTTAACTCTAGGATCCTCTGACTTCTCTTTTTGCTGTACCCAGTGATTTGCATCAGTTCCTTATATATCTGCTGTGTATAACTGTTCCTGGTCTGGACCTGTACTACAAAGATTCTCTTTGCTTTATCAGAGCCCCAAAGACAGTGCCAGGGAGGAAACAACGCAACCAGGCTTCCACTGCTCCCACTATTTAAGTTTTTTGCGTCAAGCTGAAACAGTTTCAGACACACAATAATCGGGAAGTTTCTGATCATTACAAACCACTGAGCTCCAATTTCAGGGTCTCAGTGAGGAGATAAATAGTAGTCTTTATAGCCAATGTTGTGCCCTTTAGAAGCCCCTGCTCTGGGTTCATGCTATAGATATACAATTTCACACACAGTTAGGCATTTTATGTTAATACTTCAGGCAAGATATTCATAGGTTAGCTGTGCACAGTAGACAGTGGTGAGAAGCAGGGTGAAGGGGGACTGGCTGCAGCTTTCCGATTCAGAGTCTGCTTCTATGCTGGGGATGGCCCCAAAGTATTGAAAGCCGCCTGGCTGACTGCTATCCATGGCCCTAAGAGAAAATGTCCAGCTGCGGCCCTCATTAGTGGCTATGAGAGAACTTGGGCTAGAAACCAGCGAAGCTGCTTCTTTGTCAACTGGGGGCAGCCTCCAACCCCGTTGCACTCCCAGAGCAATATAGAGGTGGACAAATAAAAGATTTGGGTCCTTTGTTTTAATTCTAAGGTGGGAACTAGATATTCAGGGTGGGATTTTCAAAAGTATTCAGTGGTAGCCTAATCGTTGAAGTCAGTGGGGATGAAGCTAGGCCAGTGCTGAGAACATCTGAAAATCCCGCTCTCAGTAGGCACAGTTTGAAAAGTTTGCTTAAAGATTTTTCTAGCCCTAGAAGGCCCACTGGTTTCCCCCCTCCCTCCGACAGCTTTATTTTATACATTGGTCACCATTGGAAAGAATATTTTCCAGTTATGACCTCAGCTGCCACACTATTTCTGTTTATTTCCTTGCTGTGATACTTCACATACTGTGATGTAGTTGCTGGGAGCAGATTGATTTTGATGGTGACAACTGTCTATGTTTCACGAAAACCTTTTGAAATTAATGTTTCCTCTACATGTGTTTTAGCTTGAGGGACTTTTTTGCTTAAACCTCGCTTAATCTTATAACAAAGGTTCTCTAGTAGCAGCTGGTACTGTATCCTAGAGCAGTGGTTCCCAAGCTGGGGTTCATAAAATGTTACGGGGGTGTTCGGGGAAAAAAATCCCTAATGGCAGATAGAGCTGTCCCTAGGGAACCTGGGCAACATGAGGCCAAGAGCTAAGCAGATCGAAGCAATCATCTCTGTCACACTGAGGAGATTTAAACTTCAAGACACCTTATAAGAAATGGAAAGAGAGGTGGATATTTTTTGCTGTTTTTAAATTAAATAGGCAGCTAGTAGTGTTTTTAAAATTATTTATGAAGAACACGTTTAAGCCTTGTTGTAACATGTGTTGTTTTCCTGGACTGCTCAAGATCTAAGTGCTTGTGTAGAAAGAACTCTGAGTTGTGTTCTTAAATACCTTCATGCTGTTTCACATCTGATACTCCTTGATGAAACATAGGAACCTTGTCATATAACGGGCTTATTCAAAGTGATACAGCTATGAAAGTGAGATCTTGGATGAGTGTTGGCGTTTTCATAATGTAATAAAAATACTGTAATAAATAATAAATATTATGTAATAAGCATGTCATAAAACAAATTTTATATTTCCAAGCGCTCTGCTTTTATAATTTATACTCAGGTAAAAGGAGAAAATCTCTGGAAATATTCATTTTTAAGAGGGGATTCGTGAGACTTGACATTTTAGTGAAAGGGGTTCACAGGTTGTTAAATTTGGGAGCCACTGTCCTTGAGCAATGTAAGAGAAGTTCTCTCAGTTCCTACATGTTTTCCAGAATTCCCTTTAAAGTTTAGAATCCATTCAGAATGTTGTTGAGTGTACCTCCTACTGCTCTACAAGTGTCAGAAAAGCATGGAAACTTGCCCATAATGCCACTCTTACATTTACGGGACATCTGAAAGGTCTTAAAATCCAGGGCCTATTTCACCTAAATTTGCTACAGAACACCACTTTCCTTCTGCTCCAACCTTTCTGATTTAGGGGTTGGGATCATTTTTAGTCAATAGTTATCCAACTAGTTGTTTCCCCCACTTTTCGAGCTGTTTGTTATCGCCATTGAGAAGGGTGGTGGTGCAGACCTGGGATTCTCTTTTTGGCAATCCACAAATGTCAAAGTCTCAGATTTAGGAATCATGCCGGATATCTCATGGCAGGTTATTACTATTTATAGGGTTGAATTCTTTTTCTGAAGGGTTTTCTGTGTGCATATTATATATGTAGGTGTGCAGGGGGAGGAATGTCATTTATTTTATTTGCAGTGTTGTTGTAGCCGTGTCGGTCCAATATGGGAGAGACAAGGTGGGTGAGGTAGTAACTTTCGCTAGACCAACTTGTTGGTAAAAGACGAGTTTTCGAGCTACACAAAGCTCTTCTTTGAGTTTTAGCTCAAAATTTCATGTCTTTCACCAACAGAAGTCGGCTAAAAAAAGTATCTTACTCCCCCTTAGGTCTCCTTTTATTTGTTTTTTCAACCCCATAGTGACTTATTTCCACAATGGTCTGTTTCTTTAATACTAGAAAATTTTGCCAGGACACAGTATTATCAGCTGGCTATTGAGCAGCTTAAGAATGACCCTGCAGCCTTGGAGGCCCTGGGGGCGCCCCCTCTTAAAGTTCACACCATCAGACTGACAGACAAGAGTAACCGCGTTGACATGGCCAGCGCACAGGTAAGAGCATGGAGCCTGCCTGCCAGTGAAACGTGGAATTTAAGTGCATGGTAATGGTGGGGTGGAGCGTGAGCGGGACATTTTTCAAAGGTGACTAAGTGATTTAGGCACACAGGCCTCATAGAGTGTCTTAGAGTGAGACTTTCAAAGGTATCTTAGTCTCTTGATTTGAAATATGGCAGAGGAGGAAATAGCAAGAATTACTCCTTTGTATTGTGCTAATTAGTTTCTTACAGGAAAAGAAATGGTGTGTGCACCCACCGATGCTTCTTTATGACGTATAAAGGGTTCACCATCTGCACCCAAAATAATGTTTTTTCTCCTTGTTTTTTATTTTTCCTGAAGGCCCTCCCTACTTTGTGGGTTTTAGCTACTGGAGTAGCAATGCCACTAAAAAGCCAGAGGATGCATTTTTCAGAAGTGCTTACATCACTTAGGCATCTAAGACCAACTGACTTTCAATGTAGCTTATGTACATAAGTCACTGAGGGGGATTTTAAAAATGTTAGTCCTGGTGTGGATGCGTTGCACAAGTGTAAAGTATGACTAGCACCACCACAGCTTACACTAGTTTGAAACCGAGTGAAGCCAGACTGAAAAAGGTGGTCACTTTTGATGCTGTGTCTGCACTAGGGCTTTGTATCAGTATAGATCAGTGGCTCTCAGCCTCTTCAAACTATTGTACCCCTTTCAGAAGTCTTTGTCTTGTGTACCTCCAAGTTTCTCCTCACCTGAAAATGACTTGCTTACAAAAATCAAGACAAAAAATACAAAAAAGTGTCACAGCACATTATTACTGCGGAAATTGCTTACTTTCTCATTTTTACCATATAATTATAAAATAAATCAACTATATATATAGATCTCGTACTTACATTTTAGTGTGTAGGATCTAGAAAAGCATAAACAAGTTGTCTGTATGAAATTTCAGTATGTGCCGACTTCACTGGGACTTTTAATGCAGTCAATTGTAAAACGAGGCAATTCTCTAAATAAGTTCATGTACCCCCTAGAAGACCTCTGTGTACCCCTGGTTGAGAACCACTGGTGTACAGAGCCAGTGGCTTTAAAAATAAATGAAGGTCAAGGGTATTTAGTCTGGTCTTCACTGCTTTTGCCAGAGGGTTCAGTTGCATCCCGAGAGCTTTCACAACCATTAATGAAAGGAGTGCAGGGTGTTGAATCTTTGACAAATATCTTTTTTCAGCGGGCTGTAGGGCATTTGAGTTAAAGGTGTTAACCAAGGAAATAAAAAGCAGCAAGTTTTAAACCGACTGAATAAAATTCACTTCCCCTTTCAATTAAATCAGGATCCACTTGCATGATATCTGTATTGTTATGAATTTCCTAGTTCTCTAGTTGCCTTTAGAGTCTTCCAGGCAAAATCTGAATTTCCAATATAAAAAGCCTAGACAAAAAATCCCAAGCTTGATATAGATCAGAAGGGGGATCCACCAGCCTCGGATTCATTTTTTTTCTTTGTAAGTCACCTTTAAGAACCTTATAAACATTTAAATGACTTGGGATGAAGTCACGTTTCATTCCTCTGACTATTTCTTATCCACCATTTCACTTAGTGCCTTCTACAGTGATGAGCATTATTTCATCGGAGATATGAAACCAGTCCGAGTAGTTTGCTATAGCAGAGTAGTTTGCTACAGAGTAGTTTGCTTCATCAGTCAGAGTAGTTTGGTACAGCATGACACAGAGAACTGCTTGGTCCAGGGGCTCCAGAGCATGCCCAGCTCCCACCAGCTAGACCTGCTTGAGAAGGCACAGAGTTGTCTTTTTTGATGGTCTATCAAGAACAGACATAAAGGATATTTGTTTTCTTCAGCCAGGCTGAATGTATTAGCAGAAACGCAATGCTACAGCTGTAGCCTAATTTATTAAGTTAGAGTATTTTAATGGTAGAATTTTCAAAACTGCTACAGGGTTTTAATACCCAATTCCCATTAATTTAATAGACTGTCGCTTTTAATAGCCCAGCCTTTGTGCCTGTATTTGTTATAATAATCTCTGATGTAATTCTTGTCATCCATGGAGCTCCTAGTACTTTGCAATGAGAGGGTGTTAGCTCAAATATGTCAGAGTGACTTTCGTTATATGGTTTGAGTCCTAAAATAGAACATTCTTTTAACACCGATTTGCCAAAATAAATACACTCATACCCTATTTAAAAAGTTTAGAGAAACTTCCTAAAGTGCTGGAAAGCTGAAATATCTATGTTAAAATGGTGGGAGCGATTCAATTTGACCTTCTTGCTTAAGGAAGGAATAAAACATTCATTTTGCTAACATCAGTCGTTGAAAGTGTTCAACTAACTTTTATATCTGCAGTTAAAGATACCAGTATCTGGAACAAAATCAGCTGGATATCTCCATACCAATTCAATAAGAGACCTCAGCCTTAACTGGTGAGTATGAATAAAAGGGTACTCTGTGGAGTGTTTGGGGTAGAGGAGAAACAGGGCCAGCCGAGCCAGATTTTTGGTGTATAGTCATCAAAATGGCTGATGATGTGGAAATAAGGAAGAAATCTGCCTTTGACAAGCTTGTGTAATATTGTATTCATATGCTGTCATTATGGAAGTGACAATAATTTTACATTTCTTATCCAAAGAATACAAAAGTATGAGGACATTAGACTGAGAACTTTGTGCTGAAAACTGTTTCTGTTAACTGTAACCCAGTATACTGGAGTGCATAATTGGCCCACTGAGTCTAATTTACTGCCTTTTTCCTCCCCCTCACACAAAAAGAAAATGCTAATTGGGTACCAGGTTTAACACTGATTTTCTGTAGTTATTTTAATAGGCCTGTGATATCTTCTGCTGTTCTCAAACCAGTCTGATGTGTATGTCTACACTGCCTTCCAGCACTTGTAAACAGACTTGTGCTAATGGAGCTCAAGTGATTGCCCTAAAAACAGCCCTGTGGGCCCTGCGGATCTTGCGGAGACGTAGGCTCGCCTACCTGAGCTCGGACTGAGAAAATCAAATGGGTTTGAGAACCAGAGCTGCCACCCGAGGGGAAATGTCCACTGTGTTATTTTGAGTGCTGTAGCTTGAGCCCACTACCAGGAGTATGTTTCACAGGGCTGGGAAACTTCATCCTAGTGGCAGCACAGACGTATCCAATGAGGTGAGCTAAGGACTGTGTCATTTGCTTCAAGTACCTGGCTAGTATGGTCTCTCTTTGGTCCGAGACCGGCTGAATTGGGCTGAAATGGAAATTTCCTTCTACTCCAATATACTAATCTATGTTATGGATGTGGGGCTTTCAGTATTAAACCCCAACCCCCTTTTTCTCAAGGCCAAACAGATTTCCAGAACTGGGAATATAATTAGGAACCAATAATTTATTCTTCAAATTTGATCTCTGTTGCAGATTGAAGCATTTCTGAACAATGTACAATTTTTGCATTTGTTTGGTCTTGAAAGTCGGTAGAAAACGTTGGTTAGTTCAGTTTTCCCTTTGTCTTGTGGGTTAGATCTCCAAAACCAAAGCAGTTTGGCTTAGCTGCACCCGGCAATATGGGATTGTCTTTGTTACATGATTAGATCAGACTTATGAAGAGTAGTTGAAAATTCTTGTGGAAACCAAATTTAAAATGCAGTGGTTATAGTACTAGCCTAGCACTTGGAAGACCTGGGCTCAAATCTCTTCTCTGCCACAGATCTACACATAACCTTGAGTAGGTCACTTAGTCACTGTGTGCCTCAGTTCCCCATCTGTAAGAAGGAGATAATAGTACTTGTGTATCAGATACTAGGTGATGGGGGCCATATAAGTACTTAACAGCTTATCTAGACAAACAGTTAGTGCACAGCAAGTGGGAGTGTAAGTCTATAGTGCGCTAATTGTCCACAGGGACCCTGATTCTGCACTTTGATCTAGGGAACTCTTAGTGCATAGTAGCAGAGTGGACCCAGACCGCATGCGGCATGCTGCTGCACCAGACATTTACACTCCATTTTGCCGTACACTAACCGTTCGTCTTGGCAAGTCCTAAGATAGATACATTTCAAATTCACTCTCCAAACATACCCATGTGCAAACTTAAAATATTGTTCCCAGAAACATTTGTGCCTGTAGATCTTGATCACTCAAGTATTTGGCCACATTTGTGCTCCTTTTGCTACCATTTGCTCAGCACATATAGTTTGTTCCTAAGACAGTTCCATTTTGTAATGGACAAGACATGACTGCCCTTGAACCAAATCACAGTGATTCAAACACAGGTCTCATCTGCTCCATCAAATAAAACAGTCTAAGCCATTGTTGGGAACAGCTATATTATGCTTGAGTTACTTGACATGGTTCTTGATAATGTGCCGACAGGCCTTTACAGTTTACTCTAGAATCTAGAAAGAGAAACCGCAGTGACAAGACACCGAAGGTCAACTTTTCAAAAGTGACTGAGATTCCTATTTTAAAAAATGACAGACACTTAAGAGTTTAGATCACCTTTCAAAAAAAGAGACTTAGACCCCAAAGTGTCTAAAGTCACTTTTGAAAATAGGAGTATTTGAAAAGTTGATCTGGATTGACCAGCCTTTCATCATACAAAGATGCAGCAACCTAATTATATTATGGTACGTGTGGGATTTTGAAAAGTGATCAGCGTTGGCCTGACACTATTCTCCCTTAAGTTAATGGCTATTGCTGACTAGAACTGCTCAGGAGCTTTGACAATGTTTTTTCAGAAAATGCTGATGGATTGAAACCAAAACTGTTTACAGAAACGTTACCGGTTTTCTTAGTTCACTGTGATCCTGGTTTTCATTAGAAAGGTTTCTCAGCCCTAGGATGGAATTTCTGACCAAAGCCAGAGAGCATGAACAATCCCCTATAACCAGTGGCCCAATGGTTAGGGTGCTTGCATGGATGTGGAAGACCCAGGTTCAAGGTCCTGATCTGCCCAATTCAAAATTTTGACCAAAAGAGGAAAAAAACCCAGAATAGCCAGGAGCACTCATCTGGGATAAAAAAAAAAATTATGGAGACATGCCTCTCTCATGGAACTGGAAGGACCTTGAAAAGTCATCAAGTCCAGTCCCCTGCCTACACTAGCAGGACCAAGTATTGTCCCCTGAGAGATTTTTTGCCCCAGATTCCTAAATGGCCCCCTCAATGATTGAACTCACAACCCTGAATTTAACAGGCCAATGCTCAAACCACTGAGCTATCCCTTCCTACAAAAGATGAAAGGTCTTTTTTGTTCTGTACTGGAATGGAAACAAATTCTGAAACCTCATACGTTTCTCACAAAATGTAATTCTTGTTTTCTGGCCAGCCCTCCTACTTCAATGGGCCACAGTTAGGCCAATGGAGGCCCGAAGTTCTGCTTGGTGCAGGCTCACGGTCACGGCTTTGCCTTCTCCAGTTGAGAGCGCACTGGGTGGGTGCGCGTCCTACAGTGGAGCACCCATAGAGACGTCTACTTGAAGAAGGAGAAAAAGTTCTTTGCGGCTGGCAGATTAACACCGATAGTCCTCTCAGGAAACAGGCTGGGAGTAGAACTTGGAAGAGCAGAGGGCGCCCCTTTGCATATCCCAGAAGTGCAGCTTTCTTTCTCTAAATGCAGTGGCGGATTTAGAGTTAGTGAGGCCCTGGGCTCAGCTTCATTTTTGTTTCTCCTCACTCCCCTGGGGAGAGCATTCGCTCTTATCTCCCCACTCCTGTTTTTCACTTTTTTTCCTGCATTCTCCTCCTGGGGCTCAGGGCTCAGGGAACAGGCTGAGGATGGGGGTCTGGCCAGGAGTTAGGGGGCAGGGGCTCAGGGCTGGGGCAAGGTGTTGGGGTGCAGAGCACTTGCCTGGGGCAGCTCCTGTTTAATATGGGGAGTTCATGTGGCTCCGCCCGGCCCTGTGCTTTCCCTGCAGGCACTGCCCCGCCGCAGCTACCGTTGGCCACAATTCTTGGAGCTGCCTCCCCCATCAGGCAGGGCCAGAACACAAGGGCTTTAGGGGCTGCAGCCAGGGCTAAGTGGGCCCTGACATTCTGGGCTGCAGCCCTTAAAGCCCCTTCCCCTTTCTAAATCCAGCCCTGCGAGCACAGGCTGGAGGATTTAGGAGAGCAGGGGCAGCCACGCAGCTGGAGAGAAATGGTGGTTTCCCCTTCAAAGCACCACTTCTCTCCGGCCAGCTGCATGGCTGCCCTCTGCTCCTCCTGTGTTCTCCGGCTGTGGGTGATCCTCCCTCCCCGTTCTTCACAGTTTCTACCCCTGGAGCCTCTCCCCCCCCCCCCCATGGAGCAACCCCCCTCGCAGGGCATGCACCAGTGCTGAGCGGCCTGCTGTTGGGGGGGGGGGGGGTGTCCCATGCCAGGGCACTATGTGGTTCATGATAAATCTGCCCGTGCTCCTAGGAGCTTCTACACTTGTATCAACTATCACATTCAGTAACAATGTGATGTCACTGCCTCCTTAACTAGGATAATTCTTAACAATGTGATCTAGATCCAATACCAGAGATTAACGAAGGATGACCCAATTGCAGTCTTGGGAGGCAGAAGTGGCTGATTGTAAAAGGAAAGACCGGTGAAGTTACGTAAAAAAAAAAAAAGCTTGTCAGGATTTTATTGGTGCTGCTGAACCATAATATACAGTTTCTTGGTCCGTTTAGCCATCAAGGAAAGTGTCTTTTAGAGGTTTGAATCTTTTTGTCTATTAGTGTTTCCAAACCCACCATTAAAGTAGTCTGAGAACCACCAGAAGTCAGTCAGTCATTTTACTTATCTGGGAGGCGAGATGTGCAGTGATAATGACACCATGCTAGATGCCAACCAACGAATATCAAACGCAGCAAACAATGTTTCCAAATCTTATCAAGTTTATGAAAGCAGCATGAGCAGCACTGATACAAAAATAATTTTTTTTTAACACTTGCATCATGTCTGTCCTGCTCTGTGGAGCAGAGATATGGAAATCTACAACAGCAATTGATAAAACGTTCAACTTATTCCAAAGTAAATGCCTACAGAAGATGTCCAGAATCTATTACAGACTTTATTACAACATCAGAAATTCTAAGCAGAGCACAGCAACCTAAACGTGGCAAAAGGATGGCCATATTTAGGACAAGATCTAAGGATGTCTTCAGCTTGACTTCCACATTAAGTAATAACATGGCTACCAACTGGCAAAGGAGGTAACCTAGAGAAACATTACGTAAAACAATAGAGAAAGAAGCTAAATTCATCAGCATGACTCTCAGAAGCCTAGCAGACCAGCACAAAATCAAGATAAATGGCAGAAACTGATGGATAACCTCTACACCTGAGGGTGCAGGAATAGAAGGAAAGAAAAGATAGGCACTTCTGAGACATGCAGTAGGACTAGTGGTGATAGTGAATGAGTCAAAACAATCCCTCTTAATTTAAACTCTGAAGAACTATGTGAGAATGTAAATATACCTCTACTTCGATAGAACGTGTCCTCAGGAGCCAAAAAATCATATCACGGTATAGGTGAAACTGCGTTATATCGAGGTAGAGGAGCACGCAGCCACACCCCCCAGAGCGCTCCTTTACCATGTTCTATCGGGGTAGAGGTGTATAGCAATTTTGAAACAGTTGAGCCAACTCTTTCTGTCAGTTGACTCTTTCATAGCCACAGATACGAAGGGTACTAACATCTTCTTAGAATGAAATGGTTTAGGAACCCAAACTCCAGTCTGAACCCCATTCTACAATGTTCTTCTCTATTTCCATGTATAACTTCCTGTTATACCCTGTACTTATACACAGAACAGTTCCACTCATTCCTATCACCAGTCTCTGCTCATTCACTGGAATTTTCAAGAGGAGTCTTAGGAAGTTAAATCACTGAGAGTTAGTCAACTAACGTCCGTAGGCCCCTTTGAAAATCCCAGGCTTAAGTACTTTAGATCTTCACTGTGATCACCCCCCATTTCCTTTAAATTATCTGTTTAAAGAAGGTGACAAGATGTACACTATGTTCCAGCTTCTCAAGGGTCTTGGGAGAGCCATTATTTGTTCTTGGATCAGAACAGGTTAACACCACAGGTTCCACCCTCAGTTATGCGGGATCCTGGGGAAAGGGCTCTCACACAGCTTTTGAGGACAAACAAGGAATATTTTACCACCTTAGTTTGTTTTAGGAAATCAGGATTCCTAGAAACAAAGTTCCCTTTGGTCAAGGTCCCTGTAAGATTCTGGTAATGCTCCTCTTTAATTTGAATGGTCCCTCTTCATCTTGTCTGATAAACAAACATATGTTCTTTATGGGCTGTCAGCAGTCCATGCCTTATGTATTATTCCTTCACACACCCTATTTCCTCTAAATCATGTTTTTAAAAGGCAGGGAATGGAGATTGCCTTGGAGACACTGTAAGTACTGGCAAATAACTGCAGTCTAACAATTAGGAGCAAACTGGGCCATCTCAATTACATTTAGAAGCCTTACGTTTGGTCTTTCCCCCATTGCAAATCTATCAGTATACATAAACTTGTGTACCTGTTGCTCTTGAAAGAGGTAGAGTAGGGTCATAGCAGTGCAGTAGCTTCCTCTCCCCCGCATGTACGAGGAGGGAAAAAAAGGGGGGGAGGGAGGGACCTGACTTCTGATTCAATCAGTTAATTCTTACAGATGGTTTCCATTAGGCACACCCCATCCCACAACCTGCTAATTTCAAGAGGGACACAGGTATATTAGAAGGAAGCCAAAAGATCTGGGGAAAGACTTGAAACAGCTGCTAAAAGACAAGATAACCTCAGTAAAGGCTACTGCATGACACCCCCTTCTTTGGTTTTTCCTTACAATGAAGTAAGAGACTCTGAAGCAGAAATTCTAGGTTTGCTACTTCATTGTGTTAAATTATTCCTGCACCCTAACTATACTCGGTCGGCAGTTGCTAAACAAATCGAAGCCAGGCCTTGGCCACTGACTAGTTTTTAATGGCTAAAACAGTCTTTTAACAATGCATTTAGAGGCGACAGAATTGCTAGTCTGGTCAATAAAATCCACTCTTTGTCACCCGTACGGTTCAGAAGTAACCAACCCCTCATCTTGCAAAATACTGGATTCTCTTTCCCATCAGTTCTACTAAGGGAGGTTTATTCGGGGGGTAGGAGGAGTCCTCATGGCTGTGAAGGTCTTGCTACCTCCCTCCTGCAAGGGTTATAAATTCTCTACTATGGAAGTTAGTAAGATCTAACAGCTTGATGATCAGGACAAGATGATCTTTATTTAGAAGCAATTCTATTAATATTTATTGTCTTTCTGTAAATATAATTTGCTGGGATAAAATATTTATATCCCTATTTGTTTGCTTGACGAGGACATGGATGATTGCCTAGTTAATATTTGCAGTGTTGTTGTAGCCACGTTGGCCCCAGGATATGAGAAATTAGATGGGTGAAGTACAATCTTTTCTTGGACCAGGTTCTGTTGGTGAGCGACAAGCTTTTGCGCTAACAGCTCTTCAGGTCTGTAGCTTGTCATAGCTAAATACAAGGTGGAGCAGATTGTGAAGCCTAAGGAATAGCTTGTTGCAAGAGACCATTTAAGATGAAGTGAACAATTAATGTCTGCAGTCATAGGACAAAGGTGGGTTAATGAGTTACAGTGTTGTAATGAGTTAATGTCTGTACAGTAATTTGATCACATATAGCGCCATATAAATACTAAGTAGTATAACATGGGTGCCTTTTAGGCCCACACCTCCAGAAGAGGAAGGGCATTCTTGTAGCTAAGACAGGAGACTGAAATACAGGCGATCTGTGTTCAATTCCAAACTTTGCCAGACTTCCTGTGTGATATGTGGCAAGTCACTTAATTTCTGACTTAGCTCCCGATGTGGTAAATGGGGCTAATCCTACTGGTTTCCACTCTGTCTCTTGGCTCTTTATCTTCTATGCTCTTCAAGGCAAGGACTGTCTCTTATTGTTTCAACAGTGAGGTGCCAGTCACAGGTTGGGTCTAAGGCAGTGGTCCCCAACCTTTTTATCCACGCGGACCGCTCAGTGCTGCCGAATTTTACTGTGGCCAGGGCCGGGGGGAGGGGGTGTTAGCCTATTGACAGCCACGATCCCCGTTTAAGTTTTTACCTCGGCGCGAAAAGCCGCCGAACACATTGACTCCGATGCGGAAGCGATCGCGGCGGCGCTAAGTGCCCCGCGGCGCTGAGGGAGGGAAAGCGGCGGCGGACCAGTCGTATGTCCGCCAAAAAGCCGCTGAATACATTTCCTCCGATGCGGAAGCGATCGCGTCGGCGCTGAGTTCCCCGCGGCGCTGCTGAAAGCGGCCGCGGCCCGGTACCGATTGATCCATGGACCGGTACCGGTCCGCGGCCCGGGGGTTGGGGACCACTGGTCTAAGGCACAATATTAATATCACTAGTAAGCTAGTTATGGCTAGTTATGGCTCATCGCCAGTTGGAGTCCAGGGCTGCACTGCTTTGTACCTTTTCTGTAGTCATTGTCACCTGTGCGAAGTGGCTCTGGCAACATGTTTACACCCACTTTGCACAGGTGAAAAGGACTAGATGGTGTCAGGAGAGAATCAGCATGTTTTTCAAAATCTTAATTCAGCTTCTTCCTTATAAATCTGTCAGCAAACTGCTTTTTTAGGTATTTAATATATTATGAGTGAAAAGAATCAGCTATTTTGTTTAAATATCAAAGCAGTTATAAAAAAGCCATAGCATTTGGTCCACTGAATATGCCAATTCACTTTCACCTGGAGATTTTCCATGCAGACGCAAACTATGAAGTAGATGTCCCTGCAGTTCAGGAGGGTTTCTTACATTGTGCCAGCACTAGCAGACCAGTGGTCCCCCTAAGTAACTACTCAACCTGCTTGTCAGGAAGACTGCAACAAAATAATCCACACAAGAAAATTTTTTTCAGCCACTTCTGTTCATACCATGAGAGATTTTGTAGTCAACATGCAGTATCTTCGGGAAGTATTGTATTAATATTATGGATTGTTGGGGGCTAGGCATTGTGGTCTAATTCTACTCCATGGGGAAGTGTTACCATCTCTCCTCTAGGAATAAAAAATAGTGGGTAATTACTGGGGTCCCTGGCACTGTAAACAGCTTCTCATTCAACCAGGAACCACAGGCCCAAGAAGAACAAAGGTCTTTTGGTATAAAGGCTGAGTTTAACCTGACAATCATTTGATGCAACAAACCTACATGATCATTTGTCCAAGGAAGGCCAACCCTGCTGAAGTATTGGAAGGATTTGAACCTGCCAACATCCCCTCCCCCCCCCCCCACACCCCCCCGCCGCAAAACAACAACTTTTGGTATGTTGAAAACCTTTTATTGTTTTGTGTTTTCTTTATGTGCTTTTGGCCTTAAATAAATGTACTCTGCTTTGAAAAAGCCATTTGGTCACTTATAACTGTCACTGGTCCTAGCCCTTGGAAAGAGAGAGCGAGTGTGCAAAGATCAGGGGGCAGGATGTTAGTCAGACCTGCTATGTTAAGCACAGTCAATTGTAGGGGAGCTGTCATCTGAAGAGGAATGCAGGTGTCTCTTGTGAAAGGTTGTGGCTAGAGTGCGGAGAGAGCATTCCTGGAGTAAATCACTTGAGCTTGGGAGGGTCAAAGGTGCAAAGAGCAAATTTGCTATAATCACAGCATAGCAAACACTTGACTCAGTACCAACATGGTTTCCCAAACCTGTAGGAAAGCATTCCTTTAAAGGGAATAAACGTTACTTGGGTAGACTGTAGTTAGGTAATGAGATGAAGCTCCATAATCATTTACTTATCATAAAATCCTCAGTGTTTCTTCGTGATTTATTATTTAACCTCCTTATAGTTGTCTTTTCCTCTTTAATAGCACGTAGCATCTAATTTTATATATCATATAGAAATAGAACATTAT
Organism: Sternotherus odoratus; assembly: GCA_032164245.1. Lineage (NCBI taxonomy): Eukaryota > Metazoa > Chordata > Testudines > Kinosternidae > Sternotherus > Sternotherus odoratus. The sequence continues at coordinate 144,482,539 of JAVMKO010000002.1, forward strand.
CCAAATGTTACTTTGGTGTGTGGCTGCATCAGTCTTACCACACAGGAATAGCAAATACAATGAAAAAGTGACAACTTCAAAACAAAAAAGTAAGTGCTTTGGGGATAGAAGGGAAGTAGAGTTGGAATGGGGAACGCTTAGCCACACAAATTAATTGAGACCAAGAACTTAATAAGGTTCCAAAAGGGATGGCCGTGTATATTGTGTGTAAGCAGGAGTATTACTGCTCTCAAATTCTGGAAGGTCAATTAAACCTCAGTGTTTAAACCAATCTCACTATTAGCAATCAGGATTCGAGCTAAGGTGTGGGGGCAAATTATCACTCATTTAGTGATAGCAGATGCTTCAGAGAAGGCTGAGCCGCTATTGGAGACAGGATACTAAACTACGTGGAGTTTAAGTCTGATCCAACATATCTATTATGTTATAGACTGATATGTCTTAAATGCATTGTATACACAATTCACCAACACTTAATGTTTTGAACTTGACTTTTTCCAGTGAATTACACCCTACAGCTTCAGGGATTTTTGTAGTTCAGTACAGTTCTGAAATAATGGTCCTAAATACAGAAGCTAAATATTTCTAGGCTTAGAAGACAATAACAGAGTGAGAATTCTTGTAATTATTACATATTTATTAATCCTTAGGTCAGTTTAACATTTGTAAGTAAGGGGGTTATTACAAGAGTGGGTGGGTGAGATTCTGTGATCTGCATTGTGCAGGAGATCAGACTAGATGATCATAATGGTCCCTTCTGATCTTAAACTCTAGGAGTATATAGCTGTCCATAGTTGCAGGTTTGGCTCATTAGTTTCAGCTCTGTTAAGGATTTTTCAAAGGACTCTCCTTTCTTTTGTCTTCTAAGGTAAAACTTGCAATTTTGAAAAATGAAAAATTGTAAGTGTATCATAATTTGCTTTCACTACCTGACTTAGTTGCATGCTGTTAAAGACATCCATTGCCTCAAGTTCTGCAGTGGTTTAAGATGACTGCTATATTCTGATCTCTCTCATCAAAGCCAACTGCTTGCATTCATATAAGTCAATACTCTGAATCTTTTCCAGAATCTGCTTCATTGAGGGGGTCAACTCCTGGGGAGCTATTAGTTACTTCATAGAATATTAGGGTTGGAAGGGACCTCTGGAGGTCATCTACTCCAACCCCCTGCTCAAAGCAGGACCAACCCAACTAAATCATCCCAGCCAGGGCTTTGTCAAGCCTGACCTTAAAAACCTCTAAGGCAGGGGATTCTACCATCTCCCTAGGTAACCCATTCCAATGCTTCACCACCCTCCTAGTGGAAAAGTTTTTTCCTAATATCCAATCTAAACCTCTCCAACTGCAACTTGAGACCACTACTCCTTGTTCTGTCATCTGGTACCACTGAGAACAGTCTAGAGCCATCCTCTTTAGAACCCCCTTTCAGGTAGTTGAAAGCAGCTATCAAATCTCCCCTCAGTCTACAGAAGAGAAGACTAACAATCCCAGTTCTCGCAGCCTCTCCACATAAATCATGTGCTCCAGCCCCTAATCATTTTTGTTGCCCTTCTCTGGACTCTTTCCAATTTTTCCACATCCTTCTTGCAGTGTGGGCCCCAAAACTGGACACAGTACTCCAGATGAGGCCTCACCAATGTCAAATAGAGGGGAACAATCACATCCCTCGATCTGCTGGCAATGCCCTTACTTATACAACCTAAAATGCTGTTGGCCTTCTTGGCAACAGGGGCACACTGTTGACTCATATCCAGCTTCTCATCCACTGTAACCCTTAGGTCCTTTTCTGCAAAGCTGCTGCCTAGCCCTTCAGTCCCTAGTCTGTAGCGGTGCATGGGATTCTTCCATCCTAAGTGCAGGACTCTGCACTTGTCCTTGTTGAACCTCATCAAATTTCTTTTGGCCTAATCCTCTAATTTGTCTAGGTCCCTCTGTAGCCTATCCCTACCCTCCAGTGTATCTACCACTCCTCCTAGTTTAGTGTCATCTGCAAACTTGCTGAGGGTGCAGTCCATGCCGTCCTCCAGATCATTGATAAAGATATTGAATAAAAACGGCCCCAGGACTGACCCTTGGGGCACTCCGCTTGGTACCGGCTGCCAACTAGACATGGAGCCATTGATCACTACCTGTTGAGCCAGACGATCCAGCCAGCTTTCATCTCTGTCCCCTTTATTCCTGCACTGCAGTCCTTTTCTCTGTCCTCATTCTGGTACCATGAATTGTTTTGTGGATTCATAAGTAGGAGGCAGAATCTGGTCTCTTAAAAGTAAGTCTTTATTAGAACTAAACCAGAGTTACATAAGACAAAAGAGAGTCACGTGCTCCTAGATAGATATCAGGCGACGCTGACTTGACTGCGTCCAACTAGTTCTTCCTCGCGTCAGCTCTGCTCTTAAAGATGCAGTACATACTCCTAATAGGCACCTCTTTGGCTAAGTCACTGTGGAAAAAATCTTGACACTACGACACAAGACTGGGAGTGAGGCTGGGGTGCTGGAACAATTTTTAAAGTGAGGGTTCTGAGAGTCATTGAACCAAACTGTAAATCCTGTCTATCATGGAAACCACTTCAGGCCAGGGTGTCCAGCAGCACCCCTAGTTCCTGCACCTATGAGTTAGGCAATCTGGGTTCTATTTCCAGTTTTGTCAGTGTCTTTATGAGAGAATGGGCAATTCACTTCGGTCTCTCTTTCCCCATTTATAAAATGGGTGCAAGGCTCACTCGCCTCATGAGCTATGAAGAAACTAAATTTCACTAATGTTTCTAGAGTGTTGGGACCGTTGGTTGGAAGGTGACAATATGCCAAAAGCTAATAATTTAAAAGCCTGGACTTATCCGATTTAGTATAACATTCATCTTCTGGCCACTGCAAGACTATCTAATTAGGTCTTTTCTGTAATGAATGAGTATAATTCTGTACAAATGCTGTAATTACGGAAGACAGACATAGCGCTGTATCTCTCAAGTGTGTTCTCAAACCAGCTACCATTGCTATGTGCTTTCGGTGGAGCCATGGCTCTAATTCTTTTATGTCACTATTACCTTTTACTGTTTATTATATAGCATACACAGTACTTATTATACACCAGACCAGACTATCAGTGCAGGCCTCTAATACCAGAGATCTAAAACTGCTAAGCATTATCTAAATTTCTAAAACTCAACTAAGCTATTGTTTTCCCACCGCCATCTTCTGACAGATCCCTCCAGGCAGCCCACTGGTGGGTATTCTACAAAATGGATGCAGACATCACCATGGTACCTGTGCCCCTAGGAAGCTGCTGAAATACTTAGCATGCGAACACAGCACTGATCTGTAGAAATAAAGGTCATTCTTTGGACTGGAACTGCATTCCCCATTCCATTTTACAGACCAGAAACTGTGCTTAGTTTTTTCAAATGTATACCTTGTCATCGTAATACACATTATTAATACCAAATCAACTGAATAAATCCTTTCTATGCCTTAGAAATAGCAATACTTCAGTTACAGCTGTATACATTTATAATGGAATGGAAATAACTATGAAAGCTTCAGCTGTGTGTGGAATTGGCTCACAGCCCTTCAGTAATACATTAATAGAAACTTTATTTTTCCATTATATAGGCCAACTTAACATGCTTTGTTTATAACTTACAAACTAAAACTTACATACATTTATACAAATTCAGAATGATTTTAAAAAGTATTTTACAAATCCACCTTAAGGCACAAAAAGTTAACAAAAAATGCAGCACGTTTGGAAATCTCAAAGCAGCCAATTCAAAGGAAGCTGGCCTTGTAACAAACATTATAACTCATTTAGTTTAAATATGTTTAAGTTTCACTATCATACAATAGAAACTAAAAGGCATAGGACAAAAGGTATGCAGCTCAATATCTCCTCTTGACCTGTATTACCGAATCTGCTATTAACTAGCCTAGTTTTAAGGGTCCTGCATCAAACGATTATGTAATGAAATACCATGAACTGAAATTATAAACTGTTAGTTGGTATTCAGATATCTGAACATGGCAAAGTCAGAAGTTCCCTTTTCAGTATCTTCTATTTTAGACAGTGTAGATTTAGAGTATAAGCATATATTCAAACATCTAATTCTTACTGCTCACTGTGTGTTACTGAAGGAAGTATAAAAAATAGTTAATTTCCCCAGATAATACGGGTGTGAGTCAGAAATTGTCATTTTAGTTGTGCTTGATGTGAGTTTTGAGAGTTGACATATCTTGACCAACACAGCTGTTTTGGTCAAGTGATCCAAGTGTACAAACAGAAAATACTGAGAGAGAACTTCAACTCCTGAATCCACGCAATAACGTTTGGTATGGATGAGCACTGAGTTCACCAAATAACATATCGTAATCTGATCACTGTTGGTCATTTCCATTGTCTATAAAGACAAATCTACAATGTAGGCTAAGACACAAGTAACCTTCCTTTGTCAGAACTTTGTTTTTATTATTAGTTTTTCCATAACTATCAAAATCTTGCTTGAAAACTTAACTCTGATATAAAAGCTTAAGGGGTATTGTTTGCAGGAGTAATCTTAATGTAACAAATGTACAACTCTAAATTCTTCAAACAACTCAATCACCTGACTGTTACAATATGAATGAATTATTCAGTTTGAATCAGTTTTGAGTGCACAACAACTGTACATTATATGAAAGGTCTTCATGGAATGATGTTGCCCTATCTACATAAATATTCAGTTTATAATTCATCAGGGACAAAGCAAGCTAAGTGTGATGGGTTATAGTAGTTTATAGATGCAATTTTCCTGATGTGGCTTCAGCTGAAAGTAAACAGATAAACTGCTGGCTCAGAACATTAAAGAAAGACACAGACAGCTCTGTCACATTGCTTTTCATGCCATTTTCTTCTATATGTTTGTAACATCTCTTCCCTGCTTTATTATAACCATATTAACACCTACCTCATACAAATATTTATAATGAAATCACTACCATTTATCTCTTCTTGTGAAGACAGAATTTTCAAGATCAGCACTTAGTACTGGGAACCCCGGGTTGATAGTTTCAAAAAATTAAATGGTAAGCAATCTGGTTTGTGTTCTATGAGAGTAGGAAAAAATTGGAGTATTGTGGAAGTGAAGAATCATCTAATTTTGCAGAGTTCCTACTTGTGATGTCATAGCAAGAAAACTTTAGAAAGGATTTATCATCAAGGAATTGTGAACATGGGGAAACAAAATAAATAGTTGAACGGTTAACAGTACATGAGATAACAGCAGTAAACGTTAACAAAAATGCAACTTTGGAACTGCATTAATATTGAAACATCTCAGAAAACTAAGTGCTCAATCTGAGGTCCTGGCATCTGTAGGTCACTGAACCTGTCAGATGTTCGTTGCCCAGTTGGGTCCCTAAATTATAATAAAGAGGGACCATCCCTCACTGACAACTGTGTCACATCTATACAGCTGCCCAGTCCTACTCTTCGTCCAGTCATAGATATACTACCTTACCCTGTGTATGAAGGATAGGTGCTTCCCAGACCTCAATTTATTCTATTCAGGTAATGGGGAGTTCCTTCCTCAGCTGATGGGTAAACAGAAAGGGGTCATGCAACTGAGTCTATGGACTCTCTCTCCTCCACAGACAGCAATTAGAGGAATGAGAAGAAGTCACAAAAATGACTCTTCCAGAAGAACTCCAACTCCAAAATTCAGAATTAAAAAAAAAAAATTGAGTGGAGATTCAGTTGGCTTGACTCTTCTCACATCATTCTTAATCAGAAGTTAGCCACTGAAATCACTGGTTATATCAATGTAAAAAAAGGAATGTCAGAAGCAAATCTGGCCCTCTGTATTTACATCTAATGCTTTGCCATTTCTTTTGTCATTGATGAAACTCCTCACACCATCAGCTTCTCCAGAACATGAAGAGCTAGTAAGTATTCCCTATTATCTAAAGACAAAGTTTGAATAAATCAAATATCAAGAACAGTATAAACTCCCCACCTTCCCTAACAGAATGTAAACCATTATTACTGTTGCACTCCTGTCAGCCATCTTGGAAATCTTGTTTAAGCATCCTATGAAGTTAAACTTGGCACAGTTTTCTTAGCTGCCTTTTATCAGCGTTTTCCTTTTTATCTAGAAAGTTTGTTGCACGTCAACGCAAGATTCACTTGGACATGAACTTTTTTTTTGTGTAGGAACGATTCCCTTTAAGTTACAGCTACAAAGTCCCATACAGTTCAGTAAATGAATTCTCCTGGTATTTCTTGCAGCAATGGTTCTTCAAATTTAAACCGTTTGGAAATGGCTTTTTGCTCAGTAATTTTTTCTTTTTCTGACTGCCTACATTGTCCCAGTGTATACGAAGCCACTACAATTAGTTCCTCTGTCACTATTGATTCCTCTTCTTCAGTTTTCTCAGCGTCTGTAGAATTTTCAGAAGCACAATCTCCATCTTTTTGGATGACAGTATTTACCTCATCGGCTGTACTCTTAATGCTGCACTTAGGGTCTGGAATATCACTTTGTGCTAGCCATGGGTGTTGCAGACATTCTTCAGCTGTTGCCCGTTCCCTATGGAGAAAGGAAGGCTTATTAGAAAATGTCAGGAGGAGTGTCAAAAGAGGAGCACTAACCTCAAGACCTTGAATAAGAACTAGAAAGATTAAGCAGCTTTTTCTAGGGATATGACTGTTTTAAATAGTACTGACATATCAACTATGGAATTGACTAACAAAACTGCTAATATCCATCAATTGTAAAGAAAAAAATCAGGAGCAACACTTGCCCAGTAAAATAGCGGAGGGTTTTAAATCCTCTAATCTATTTGTTTTATATACCTTGCTAACTATCAAATCCTATGAAATCTAAACTTTAGAGCAGCAGTCGAATGATACACATAACGATTGATGTGATTTATATCTAGCTATGAAATGTTGCTTGCTGCTGTTTTTCGATGGAACGATGCAGATAGTTGCTGAGGAGGAATAAATAAAGTGCTACACATACTTTTCAGAATCAAAGCAGCACCATGGGGCTTCATATTTGCCTCCTAATGGCAACCAGGTCAAATCGCCTCAGTTCACAAGTAAAAATATATTTTACTACCAGTCAGCCCACCAAAAGACAGTAAAACACAGCACTAATCCACATAGACTTGGAAGTTAACTGCAAACTCACTAACTTTGCAAAAGTAGTCAGTGAACAAATGCAAAAGAGCAAAGCTACTACACCAAACATTTTACTTTATTCATTTAATTTTTGACAAGTATAGTTCATTTTAATTATTTAAATTGCTGCTACTACAATTTATGTAGCGTATTTTGTAAAAAAAAAAAAATAATGAAGTCTTAGCTATACAAGATTCATTACAATTCATTTATGAGAAATGGGAAATGTGCCTTTTTGTGGACACAAAACACAATGAAGTTAGACACTATGAAGTGCAAATTAACAATGTTCTACTGCAGGTCTTAATTTACATTTTCTCTAGTCTACGAATGACTCGGACAATGCTTCAGCTGGTAGCAGAATTTAGAACTCATTTAGTCTCTGGAACAGACTGCTTTCTACTGAACTTACTCAGGTTTCTTAACCAGAACGGTTTTGATGAAATCCACAGCAGACTCTGATATAAGGTCAAAGTCTTCCTCGGAATAATTTATGTTCATTTGTGCTATATTTAAGAATGTTTCTTGTTTATCATCTCCTAAGAAAGGCGATATCCCAGTTAGCATGACATATGCTAGTACTCCAATGCTCCTAAAGAAAAATAATAAAAAAATCAGAAAAAAAAAGTAAAAAGACATTTTAAATTCAATTTTGTAAAAGTTGTAAATATTAAAGGCTACACTTACCACATGTCTGTTGCTGTGCTGATTGGGTCATAACTCAGAATTTCAGGCGCTATTATGAAAAAAGCATAAGGTAAATTCTATTTTGAACAAATAATAGAAATCTATATTTACAAGCCAGTATTACAGTGCAAAAGTAGGCAACTTCCAAGACTTAATAATGCAACCCATCTTGCATAATCTGGAATATGACAAGAAACATTTGAAAGAAAATCTGGACCAAATTAAATTTAAAAATCTATAACAGATTACTAGAATTTGATTTTTACTTTTTTTCCCCCTGCATATTTAAGATTGGCTAATCTTTCCTACTAGGAACTAAAGTGATTCAGAATGTGAGTGGTCCTTGTTAGCTCCACTCCGGTGGAAAGGGAAGCCTTTTACAAAGCTATCTCCTACCATGTCAGTTTGGCAAGCACGCAACGGTGTGGATGATCATCTCTAAAAATCCACATTGTGGTTCTACCACTTAGGCCCAGGATCAATTAACAGAGCATTAATGAGTATGCTACCGATAGTAGCGTGGATCTCACTACTGAACATGGCAGAAAAGCCATTTCCCCAGAAGAATAGTCATTCTACAGCCAGATGTCAATTGTCCCCCCATTTCCAAAGCACTGCAGAAAACTCAGGGACCAGCTCATACTATAGACTGCATATAAAGCAGACAACGTTTCTTTCACTCACGGAACATAAGTTATTTCCAAATATGTTCAAGTTTTTAAATATTCAGGGTAAGGTGTTATTGGCTCCAGTGATTTCATTTTAAAGCTACAATTTAATGTTGTAAGATTTTTCTTATGGTCCTGTATTTATACTGGACTTTTCTTAATGTCTAATGACTCCATACAGAAACATTTTATCTTCCAGCATTTGGAGCCGTATAAATAGTAAAGGCATCCATCTTTTGTATTGCTACAGAGTAATTTATATATGATTGTGATGAGAAAAACCTTCAATTTTAGACATTCTTTTGTAAATATTACTTCCAGACAATATCCAAAGAAACAGCTCAGAGTTATGAACAGCTCAGGAATGGAGGTCGTTTGTAACTCTGAACAAAACATTATGGTTCTTCTTTCAAAAGTTTACACTGAACATTGACTTAGAGCTTTGAAGCTTTATGCAAGAAAAATGCTGCTTTTAGCTATCTTAATTTAAACGAAACAAGCGCAGAAAGTTTCCTTATGTCAAATTGGATTTTTTAAACTTAATTTTTTTAGTAGTTTACATTTAACACAGTTACTGTATTTGTTTTCTCTCTGTCTCTGCTGCTGCTTGATTGCATACTTCCAGTTCCAAATGAGGTGTGTGGTTGACTGGTAAACTTGAAACTGGTGTTTGCAACTCTGAGGTTCTGCTGTACTTACCCACATATTCAGGAGTTCCCATAATTTCTCTTAGCTCTTCACTGCTTTTCAGTATTCTGGAAAGGCCAAAATCAACTATCTTAATGTCTCCCAAAGGAGATTCACTAGTTAGCAGAATATTCTGGGGCTGAAAAACAAAAGAATCAAACAAATGACCAGGCTAATTAAGCACTCAAACCTATACTTGACTATAATATTGTAGGACTTCAATGTTGTTTCAAGCATAAAAATAAAGATTATGCATTTTCTAGTACATCAAAAAAAATGCAATGTTTTTTTTTGTTTTGTTTTTTTAAAGACCCCATTATCAAGGACTTACACCGTAAAAAAAGACTTAAACAGTAGGATATATCTGTATGGCTGAGAAATCAAACAGCTGCCATTCTCAGACTAGGATATTTATGAAAATACACTAGTATCTACAGTTTAACACCATCTATATATGGAGACTCCATCAAGTTTTGCCATCATGTACTTGCTTTTGTTACTGTGGTGCTCTAGCTTATTAGAAGACTCATTGAAATAGAAAGTGGCATTTTATGCCAATGTCTTCAACTCTAAAGATATAAAAAAAAATGTTATTTTGGACAGTCTGTTTTGAGATACAGCAATTTTATCTATTCTCGCTGACCTCAATTCTCTTTTTGATATTAGAATTAAAAACATTTTATTTTAGAACATTTCAAGTTGTTACTATCTACAAGAACAGAGTTTTAAACAAAACACTTATTTTTCAGACACTTGGACTGTTTACTTTAAGAATCAACATGCAAGTCAAATGCTAACCTTGGATAAACTAGTATTTTCTCCTGTAGTAATGAATTCCTTCAAAATTATGTTTTTAATCATTAAAAAAGTTTCTTAGTAAATTAGGAGTACTACCAGAGTTAGTCTTCGGGAACCATGAAGACCAAGACTTTTGATCTTGAGGATTTTGATGACCTAAGTATGTCAGGAATACTTGTTTTCATAGGTTTTTCTCTTTTCTTTGCAAAGATTAACTTGTGTGTGTCACGGATATTTCCAAAAGATCACACATTATTCACAGTCCCCAGCTGTTGACGTTTGGGTCCTACCAAATCTAGGACCCAATACAGGTCACGGGTTCCTATATTTCTGGAAGACCCCCCCCTCATCCCCCCGATCAATCTATGAATTGGGAAGGTTGTGGGGAGAAAGAGAAGCAAGCATCAGCCAACTAACTGCTGGTGGGTCTAGAATATGCACATTAACCCTCTCCAAAATCTTCAGGACAGTTCTGTACAGTGGTATAGTCATGGTGGAAAAATGTTAGGAGGATGAGGTAGACAAGGCTTTCTTCGGAAACTAACGGAAGTTTCCAGATCACAGCAGCTGGTTCTCATTGGGGACTTCAATCACTCAGACATCTGCTGGGAGAGCAACACAGCAGTGCACAGAAAATCCAGGAAGTTTTTGGAAAGTGTTGGGGACAACTTCCTGGTAAACGTGCTGGAGGAGCCAACTAGGGGTCATGTTCCTCTTGACCTGCTGCTTACAAACAAGGAAGAATTAGTAGGGGAAATAGAAGTGGGTGGCAATCTGGGCAGCAGTGACCATGAGATGGTCCAGTTCAGGAACCTGACAAAAGGAAGAAAGGACTGCAGCAGAATACAGACCCTGGACTTCAGAAAAGCAGACTTTGATTCCCTCAGGGAATGGATGGGCAGGATCTCCTGGAAGGCTAATATGAGGGGGAAAGGAGTCCAGGAGAGCTGGCAGTATTTTAAAGCCTTATTGAGGGCACAGTAACAAACCATGTGGATGTACAGAAAGAAAACAAAGTTACTTACCTGTAACTGTTGTTCTTCGAGATGTGTTGCTCACATCCATTCCACTATAGGTTAGGTACGCGCAGCGTGCCTGGTTGCCGGGTAGATTTTCCCCTAGCTGCAGACTGGGTGAGCAGGGAGCCCCCTGGAGTGGCGCCACTGCGGCACTCTATAAGTACCCCTGCGACACAGTCTGGCCCTCAGTTCCTTCTTTGCCGGCTAAACCGACAGTGGGGAAGGAGGGCGGGTTTGGAATGGATGTGAGCAACACATCTCGAAGAACAACAGTTACAGGTAAGTAACTTTGTTTTCTTCTTCGAGTGATTGCTCACATGCATTCCACTATAGGTGACTGCAAGCAATACCTAGGAGGTGGGGTCGGGTTGACCCATTGCTGATCGTAAGACCGCTGACCCAAACGCCGCATCGTCCCTGGTCTGCTGGACTATGGCGTAGTGAGCGGCGAAGGTATGGACGGAGGACCAGGTAGCCGCCCTGCAGATGTCCGTAATAGGGACTCCCTCCCGGAAGGCCGCAGAGGACGCCTGCGCTCTCGTGGAGTGTGCTGTTACTCTCTCAAGCGGCTTGTCCGCGAGTTCATAACAGGTGTGAATGCACGAGGTAATCCAGGGGGAGAGCCTTTGGGCTGAAACTGGCTGGCCCTTCATCCTCTCCGCAACTGTCACGAAAAGTTGGGTTGTTTCCTGAATTGCTTTATTCTATCTAAATAAAAAGCAAGAGCCCTCCTAACGTCCAACGTGTGTAATTGCTGTTCCCTTCCAGAGGTGTGTGGCTTAGGATAAGAGACTGGGAGACAAATGTCTTGATTAACATGGAAGGGAGAGACCACCTTAGGCAGGAAGGCCAGGTGGGGACGTAGCTGTACCTTGTCCTTATGGAAGATAGTGTAGGGCGGCTCGGAGGTCAGTGCACGGATCTCTGACACTCTACGAGCCGAGGTGATAGCTACTAGGGATGCCACCTTCCAGGAAAGGTGTAGTAAGGAACACGTGGCGAGGGGCTCGAACGGGGGCATCGTGAGGCGTGAGAGCACAAGGTTGAGATCCCAAGGTGGAATGGGACGCTTGACGCTCGGATACAGCTTATCTAGACCCTTAAGGAAACGGTATACCACAGGGTCGGAGAAGACTGAGTGGTTCGACTGACCCGGATGGAAAGCCGATATGGCAGCGGGGTGAACCCGGATAGTAGAGGTAGAAAGGCCCTGATTTCTGAGGCCTAAGAGGTAGTCCAATATGCGTGGGATAGTAGCCTCACTTGGAACGATGTCATGTTGTGTGCACCAGGCAGAGAAACGGGTCCGCTTGGCGGTATAGGTACTTCTGGTGGATGGTTTCCTACTACCCAGAAGGATATCCTGCACCTCGGCTGAGCATAAGAGCTCAGGACCTCTCAGCCATGGAGTAACCACGCTGTGAGGTGAAGGGACCGCAAGTCCGGGTGCAGGAGGCGACCGTGATCCTGGGAGATCAGGTCTGGCCACATCGGGAGGCTGATGGGCGGGGCCCTGGACAGCCGGAGGAGGGACGCATACCAGCATTGCCTGGGCCAGGCCGGGGCTATGAGGATGACGTGTGCCCTGTCCCGTCTGATCTTCAGGATCACCTTGTGGAGAAGCGGGATCGGAGGGAACGCGTAGAACAGGTGCCCTGTCCAGGGTAGGAGAAAGGCATCTGTCAGGGATCCCCGGGAGCTGCCTCGAAAGGAGCAGAACTGGAGGCACTTCCTGTTCTGTCTGGAGGCGAAGAGATCAATGTGGGGAAACCCCCACCTCAGGAAGATCGGCCGGATGACATCTGGCCGAAGGGACCACTCGTGGGCCATAAAGGATCTGCTGAGGTGGTCCGCCAGGGTGTTCTGGATTCCGGGAAGGAAGGAGGCCACCGGGTGAATAGCGTGGGCTATGCAAAACTCCCATAGGAGAATCGCCTCTTGACACAGGGGGCTGGAGCGGGCCCCGCCTTGCTTGTTTATGTAGTACTGGGCTGTGGTGTTGTCTGTCAGCACCGCTACACAGTGACCCCGTAATGTGTCCCGGAACGCCTGGCACGCGAGCCGGATGGCCCTCAGCTCCCTGACATTGATGTGGAGGCAGAGGTCTGACTCCGACCAGCGGCCCTGGGTCCTGAGTTCCCCTAGGTGAGCTCCCCACCCGAGGGACGAAGCGTCCGTCACCAGGGACATGGACGGGCTGGGGGGAAGGAAGGGGACCCCTTGGCACACATTGGCCTGGTCTTCCCACCAAGCCAGAGCGGATAGGGTGGCTCTGGGGATGGAGAGGAGGACGTCCATACTGTCCCTTCTCGGTCTGTAGGCCACCGCGAGCCACGACTGCAGTGGGCGTAGCCTTAGTCTGGCGTGCTGTATGACATGAGTGCACGATGCCATATGACCTAGCAGGCTGAGAAAGACCTTGACCGTAGTCATCGGACAGTTGCGTAACTGTCTGATGGCCGACTGGATAGTGAGGAACCGAGGCTGGGGCAGGGATGCCCTTGCTACCGTGGAGTCTAATAGGGCTCCTATGAACTCTATGTTCTGGGTAGGCTCCAGGGTGGACTTCTCCCTGTTGAGAAGGATTCCCAAGCGGTCGAACGTGCTGATAACGAGCCGCACGTGAGCTGACACTTGGTCCCTGGAGGTGCCTCGGATCAACCAATCGTCGAGGTACGGATATAAGTGTACCCCGCGGCGCCGAAGGAATGCCGCTACTACCGCCATACACTTTGTGAACACCCTGGGTGCGGTGGACAGGCCGAAGGGCAGGACGGCAAACTGATAGTGTTCCCCCGCTACCAGGAAGCGGAGGTAACGCCTGTGTGAGGGTTTGATGCTCACGTGAAAGTAAGCGTCCTTCATATCGAGGGCAGCGAACCAGTCTCCCGGATCCAGAGAGGGAATGATAGTGCCCAAGGTGGCCATGCGGAACTTGAACCTGATCATGTAGGTGTTGAGTTCGCGCAGGTCCAGGATGGGCCGGAGGCCCCCCTTCGCCTTGGGGATCAGGAAGTAGCGGGAGTAGAACCCCTTCCCCCTGAACTCCTGCGGTACGGGCTCGATGGCTCCCAGTGCGAGGAGCGACCTCACCTCCTGTACGAGGAGTTGCTCGTGAGAGGGGTCCCTGAAGAGGGACGAGGAGGGTGGGTGGGTGGGAGGAGTGGAGGAGAGCTGGAGCGAATATCCCACCTCCACCGTGCGGAGGACCCACTGGTCTGATGTAATGTCCGACCATGCACGGCGGAAGTAGGACAGACGGTCTCCGAAGGGAGGATCCAGGTTTATGATTGGTGAACTGCCCCCGGGCGCACCATCAAAGTTGGATTTGGGCCCCTGGGAAGGCTTAGAGCCTTGTTGTTTTCCGCCCTGCCTAGGCCCTTGCCGCCGGCGGTAAGGGCGGCTTCTCCTGAGGGAGGAGTCCTGGGGCGGGCGCGCAGGTGGGAAGAATTTCCTGCGTGGCGGGATGAAGGGACGCCTCTGTGGGCCTGGGGTGTGCATGCCCAGGCCTTTGAGGGTTACCCGCCTGTCCTTGAGGGCCTGGAGACGGGCATCCGTATCCTCCGAGAAGAGGGACTGTCCCTCAAAGGGGAGGTCCTGGATTTTAAATTGCATGGCCGGGGCTAGGTTGGATGACGAGAGCCATGCTGCCCGGCGGAGGGCTATGCCCGAGGCCATTGTCCGGGCCGCAGAATCGGCCGAGTCCAGGGTCGCTTGCAGGGCATGACGAGATATGTCCCTGCTTTGGGGCAATAGGGCCCTGGACTCCTGTTTGCCCTCCTGCGGGAGAGCAGTCTCAAATTTAGTAAGGGCCTCCCCCGTGTCGAAATGGTGTCTACTCAGGAGTGCCTGCTGGTTGGCGACTCTGAGTTGTAGGCCCCCGGAGGAATAAAGTTGCCTGCCGAAGTGGTTCAACCTTTTGGCCTCTTTGGCCTTGAGGACCTGCGCCTCCTGCCCGTGGCGCTCCTTGTTATTAACAGAGTCCACCCCCAGGGAGGAGGGCGTGGGGTGAACATACAAGTATTCATATCCCTTGGCTGGGACAAAATAACGCTTCTCCACCCCACGAGCAGTGGGGGAGATAGAGGCGGGGGTCTTCCAAATTGCCACCGTGTGGAGTTTAATAGTATTAATGAACGGCACTGCCACCCATGCCGGAGTGCCCTTAGTTGACATGGTGGTGACCGGGTCGTCCACCACTGGGACCTCTTCCAAAGGCAGGTTCATGTTTTTAGCAACTGCCTGGAGGAGATGTTGGTAACTGGAGAGGTCCAAGGCGGGCGTGCTAGTTGATGAAGTGCCCGCCACTGCCTCTACCCCTACGGGGGAGGCATAGGGACCCGGCTCCATAGGGCTACGTGCCGTGGAGGGCTGGACTGCCGATGATGGTCCTGCCAGCACGTCCACTGGACCCTCTGAGCTCACCGGGAACCCGGGTTCAGACTGGGTTTCCCGGGGCCGATCGTACCCCCATGCCGCCCACTCTGACCAGGCAGGGTTCTGGGTGACCTGGGCTTGTCCCGCCGAGCGAGGGGACCGCGTGCCGGCGGACTCTCGACGCTCCCGGTGCCGTGGGCTTCTCGACCGGTGCCGGGCGGTAAGGTGCCCATCCGAGGAGTCGTGGCTAGCCGAACGGTGCCGCCTCGGGAAGTCTCGGTGCCGAGACGATGATCGGTACCGGGGGGACCTTCGGCGCCGCGACGGGGTCCGGTGCCGCTCTCTACACTCCCGGTGCCGTGGGCTTCTCGACCGGTACCGGGCGGTATGGTGCCCATCCGAGGAATCGTGGCTACCTGAACGGTGCCGCCTCGGGGAGTCTCGGTGCCGAGACGATGATCGGTACCGGGAGGACCTTCGGTGCCGCGACGACGGGGTTCGGTGCCGGGAGTGCGACCGGTGCCGAGAGTACGACCGGCCCCTACCAGGGCGCCGGGACTCTGATCGGCGGCCAGAGCGCGAGTGGCGCGAATGGCCAGGAGGAGGCCTTGAGCAGGGTCTCAACTCCTTGCGGCGCCGAGACTGCGACCGGAGCCGCCGGGAGTCTGGTCGGCGCCGCGAGATCGAGCAGTGTCCATGGCCTGCCGGGCTCCGACACGCGATCTCTGCCTCGGTCATGGGCGGCCTGCCCGTCGACCGGACTTGTTGCTGCGGGGCGTCCCCGGCAAGCAACCCTCTCGCAGCAGTACACGCCTCCATCGTGGAGGGAAGCTGCTGCGGAGTTGGCACCCCAAGTGGCAAGACCACTGGCACCGGACTCGACGGGGCCTCCTGCGGCACCGGAGTCAGCGGTGCGGGTGCTGGCGGTTCTTCCTCAGGTCGGCTCCCCGCCTGTCTTTGCGGGTCCTGGGCTGAAGGTACTGCAGATCTAGGAAGAAACTGCCAAGTGCACTTACCAGGCACTTGTGAGGCACTTAGAGTGTGGATCCCCCACAGGCATAGGCTTCCCACACTCTAAGTGCTTGAATCCCGGAGCCTTGAAGACAGAGGCTCTGGCAGCAGGGAAAAACCCCTGCACTTGACTATTTACACTACAAAGACTATGTAAACTAACTAACAACAACTGCTAACAACGAACAATTAAGAGAACAATCGACTAGCTAGGAGATAAGGAGAACGCTGAAAAGCAGAACTCCTCTTCTGACTACCAGCACGAGCGGTAAAGAAGGAACTGAGGGCCAGACTGTGTCGCAGGGGTACTTATAGAGTGCCGCAGTGGCGCCACTCCAGGGGGCTCCCTGCTCACCCAGTCTGCAGCTAGGGGAAAATCTACCCGGCAACCAGGCACGCTGCGCGTACCTAACCTATAGTGGAATGCATGTGAGCAATCACTCGAAGAAGAATAGCAAATATGGCAGGTGACCAGCTTGGCTTAGAAAAATCTTGGTGAGCTTAAACTCAAAAAGGAAACTTACAAGAAGTGGAAACTTGGATAGATGATTGGGGTGGGCGTGGGGGGGGAATATAAAAATATTGTTCGAGCATCCAGTGGTATAATCAGGAAAGCCAAAGCACAATCAGAGTTGCAGCTAGCAAGGGATGTGAAGGGTAACAAGAAGGGTTTCTATAGGTTTGTTAGCAACAAGAAGGTGGTCAGGGAAAGTGTGGGATCTTTACTGAATGGGGGAGGCAACCTAGTGACAGATGATGTGGAAAATGCTGAAGTACTCAATGCTTTTTTTGTCTTGATCTTCACAGACAAGGTCAGCTCCCAGACTGCTGCACTAGGAGCACAGTAGGAGGAAGAGGTCAGTAGCCCTTAGTGGTGAAAGAACAGGTTAAGAACTATTTAGAAAAGTCCATGGGGCTGGATCTAATGCATTCAAGGGTGCGGAGGGAGTTGTCTGATGTGATTGCAGAGCCATTGTCCATTATCTTGAAAACTCATGGTGATCAGGAGCGCTCGCAGATGATTGGAAAAAGGCAAATATAGTGCCCATCTTTAGAAAAGGAAAGGAGAATCCGAGGAACTACAGACCAGCCAACCTTACCTGAGTCCCTGTTCCACTAGGAGGGTAGTGAAGCCCTGTAATGGATTTTTTAGGGAGGTGGTGCGACAGTCTTATAAATAGGTAGCACCAGACTGTATACAACAGGGGTGGGCAAACTTTTTGGCCCAAGGGCCACATAGGAGTTGCAAAATTGTATGAAGGGCTGGGTAGGGAAGGCTGTGCCTCTCCAAACAGCCTGGCCCTGCCCCTATCCAACCCCCTCCCACTTCCCATCCACTGACTGCCCCCTCAGAATCTCCGACCCATCCAACCTCCCCCCCCCCCCCCCCGCTCCTTGTCCCTTGACTGCCCCCTCCAGAGATGCCCTCCACCCCTAACTACCACCCCCACACCAAACCCCTAAGCCCCCCTGTTCCCTGATCGCCCCCCAGAGCCTCCCTCCATTCAACCTCTCCCTGTCCCTTATCCAACTTCCCCACTTCCCGCCATCTTATCATGCCGCTTAAAGCAGCAGCCCGGATGGAGCCAGATGTGCTGCTGGGCTGCCCTGTAGGAGTGGACAGCTGTGGGGGAGGAGTGACAGCAGGGGAGGGGCTGGGCAGGACGGTCCCGCAGGTCGGATGTGGCCCGCGGGCCATAGTTTGCCCACCCCTGGTATTTAGTAATGCAAAATGATACTACCTATGCAGAAAAGGTACCAGCTTCTAATTGCCAGGGGAATCCTAAATGAGTTTCCTGACCAAAGAAGCCTAATCTCAGTCAAGGTTTTATCACAGGGTTGAACTATTCAACCTGAAGTCAGCCGTAGCCAGCAGTTACTACAGTTTATACTACAATCTTTGCTTAATGCAGCGTTTCTCAAATAGTGGGGCGCGCCCCCCAGGGGGGGCGCGAGGCTCCGTAAAGGGGGGCTCGCGCCATGCGCCGCTTGGAGCGGAACATGCTGCCCACGCGGGGCAGCGCGCGCTCGGGGCAGGCGCGGGCCAGCGAGCCGAGCGCGGCGCGGCGCGGCGCAGCCTCGCCCCATAGCCCTGCGGCTTGCTGGGCTGCCGCGGCTCCGCCGCCACGGCAGCATCGCCCCGCCAGCCCGCCCGCGGGCCCCGCGCAGCGCACAGCCCGGTGCAGAGCCGTGCTCAGTCACCGGCCGGCCGGGCGCGCATCCCCCGGGTGAGGCGCCCCCGCCTCCCGCCTGCCATCCTGGCCGGGCGCGCCGGGCCGCTGCGCCCTAGATATAGGCTGGCGCCCGGCAGGGGCGGCGCCGGCGAGGGGCGGAGAGGAGCGGGGGGGCGCGAAATGTTTTCTTCCCCCTAGGGGGGGCACGACGGAAAAAAATTGAGAAGCACTGGCTTAATGAGAGGCAACAGTTGGCAAATGTTGACTTAAGTGGCTTTTGAAGTTTCTTTAAAATACTAAGTTGGCAAATGCAGCATCATAATGCAATGCATCAGTCCATATGCACCCAAGTACAACTGCTTAACAGCCTTTTATAAGCACATAATACTGGAATGGTAAATTTATGTTAAGTGCAGTTACAGAATGTTATGTTCAATTAATTTTTAACTATTTCTTAACCAATTTTTTCCCAAATTTCACAAAGCACAAACTGTCAGCCAGGTCTATAAATGCGAATTTGCTTTTTAAAAATGTTACTAGATACTTACATTCCACTTTAGTGAGGAAACAGTGCATGAAGCTTAGTTTTGTTTTTAGCAACAGTAAGTCAAAAACTTCATCGGTTTAGTTGGGTAACATATATTAGCAATTTTAGGTCCATATTTCATAGACACTTGTAACTTTCAGAAAGTTATCATGTAATGCCAAAATTGCTAATATCTATTGTACCCCCAAAAGGTGAATTTTGTGCTTTGGGAAGCACACTGTTTTTATTTATAAATTAGCATTAGTAAGGCATCATAGCACTGAGTCAGCATATATTAACAAGTATGGGTTAGTCACATCGCAATCAAAGGCCTCTGTCACCTGACTTGGGCTCATAGGGCCCAGACTGCATGACTATAGAACTGCAATGTAGACATGTGGGCTCTGGGATCTCATGCAAGCCCAAGCCATCTAACCTGGGCCAGCCATAGGTGTTTTATTGCAGTGTGAACATACTCTATGAGAAAAGTACACACACTTACCTTCAAGTCAAGATGTACCACATTATTTCTGTGTAAAAATGAAACTCCTTCTAAAATCTGCCTCATAAGCCGCTTAACATCTTTTTCTTTGAAAGCTTCTTCCCTTTCAGCCACACACTGGTCAAAGATTTCACCTCCAGCAGCACTATAGAAGAAATATATATCGATATGTATATTTTAATTTAAAAAGAAATGACTGTGTCCAAATCTTCAATTTATTCTGGTTATGGTAGTATTTACTGTTCTTCAGAATGAGTGACTTTTACACATCAGTCTTACAAAGCTCTGTTTGCCGAAAGCAAGCAATTTTGGCAAGCAAATTCTCTCACTATCATGGTATTATCTCTCGATATCAACAGCATGCTCATCATAGTGTCTGTGCATTCAAAGGTAGCAAGAGTGAGTAATAAACTTTGTACATAAGCTCAAATTTTCCCTGATCATTACATACCAATATATCAGTAAAAATGTCAAGAGTTTACAAATCCCTAATACCATATAATTCTAGTCTTCTCAGTGTAATAGCAATGAAAATCAAGAAGGAATTACTGTTCTACAATACTGTTCTTCTACTCCATTGACATTTTCTACATTTTTTCCTGTAAAAAAATATATATTCATAACTGGATTGAGCAATCAGGAATGATATTAATACAAGATTTATATTTCAAAATAAGACTACAAATTCAAAAAGTATCTGACTACATTAAGTGCCATATGTTATAATATTAAAAAGTACATTTGTTTTCTTTATAGAGAATTATTTTTAAGAGAGATTAAAATGTACATCTGATTAAGCAATGTGAATTAAAGACATATACATCTACATAAAAGTCAAATGGTGTGTGCGTGTATGTATGCTGCCTTACTCCTTCCACACCGTTTGAGCTAGAGACTTGAAATTTGGTACAGTTATAGGCTTTAGGGTCCTAATGACCGTAAGAGTCGAAAATTTTTCAAATCTCACCTCTGACGCCCCCCAGGGGTGAAAGTCTTTAAAGGCCAATCACAACAGCTGGGCAGCTGCTGTTCTCTGTGACATAGTTATGATGTCATAATACCCCCCTCCAACGGACCCTGCACTCGCTCAGCTCTCTGCCCCCTCCCCCCTCCAACGGACCCCACACTCGCTCAGCTCTCTGCCCCCTCCCCACCTCCGATGGACCCGAATTGGGTTTGGTCAGAGGGTAAGTGAGGTGAGGGTGTCGGGTTTGGTTGGGGGGGTAAGTGAGCCGGGGGTGTTGGGTTTGGTCTGGGGGGTGGGAAGGTGTCAGGGTGGGTGGGAGGTGAGGTGTGGGTGTTGGGGTTGGTCAGGGGGTGTTGGGTTTGGTGGGGGGTAAGCTGGGGGTATTGGGTTTGGTTGGGGGGGTGAGGCGGGGGGTCGGGGTTGGTCATGGGGTAAGTGAGGTGTGGGTGTCGGATTTGTTTGTGGTGGTAGGTAGGGGTGTCGGGTTTGGTTGGGGGTGGGAAATGAGGTGGGTGTGTCAGGTTTGGTCTACGGGGGGTGAGGTGTGGGTGTTGGTCGGGGGTGTTTGGGTTGGTAGGGGGTGACGGGTTTGGGGGGGGTGAATATGTGAGTCGGGGTTGGTCGAGGGGTAAGTGAGGTGGGGGTGTCGGGGGGGTGAGGTGGGGGTGTCAGGTTTGCTCTCTGCCCCCTCCCCACCTCCGACGGACCCGAGCAACGCTGGGTATTTTTGCTAGTAATTTATACAACTCATTAGGTCAATGAACATAAAAAAGGATCTAGTTAGTTTACAGTGAGTCTTTAAAGCCATTTATTTCCTAATCAAGTCTTATCAGACATAAACCGAAAAAGGATTTTAAAAAAATCTTGAACTGCATACTAGGACTTACTCTCATACAGAGCTTTACATTAGTTCTTGTATCACCAAGTAGCACATGACAGGCTTAAGCAAATCCTGTTAAACCATGATTTATGCAGACCATTCTTGGCATTCTGTTTTGTCTGTTTATAGGTTTCTCACAAAATTATAAGATATATAGTTAGGGCCCTACCAAATTCACAGCCATGAAAAACACTTCATGAAATCTGGTCTTTTGTGTGTTTTTACCCTATACTATACAGATTTCACGGGGGGAAACTAGCATTTCTCAGATTGGGTGTCCTGACCCAAAAGAGCATTGCAGAGGGGTTGCAAGTTTATTTTAGGGGGTGTAGCGGAATTGACACCCTTACTTCACTTCCTTCAGAGCTGGACAACTGGAGAGTGGCGGCCATTGGCCCGGCATCCAGCTCTGAAAGCAGCACCCCACCAGCAGCAATATACCATGTCACCCCTAGCTCTGCACTGTTGCTGGTGGCGGTGCTCCATTCAGAACTGGGCAGCTGGAGGGCAGTGGCTGCTGTCCATGGGAGCCCAGCTCTGAAGGCAGAGCTGTTGCCAGCAGCAGCAAACAAGAAAGGGTAGCAGTAACGCGTCTCCCCTCTTCGCCCTCCCCCCCCCCCAACTCCTTTTTGGGTCAAGACCCTTACAATTACCACACCAGGAATTTTCAGATTGAAATCGCTGTAATTATTAAATGTATTATTTTTAAATCCCATGACTGTGAAATTGACCAAAATGGACCATGAATTTTGTAGGGCCCTATATATAGTAATAAGTATAGTTTGCTGGCGCTGTCAGCTAAAAACTGTAGAGAAAATAAAGTGAAGTAGTAGGAAAGATATGGTCATCAAAAATGTCTAGCCACCTTCTATAGTAATCTTTCACATTCAGAAAATAAAAAAATTAAAAAAATCAGGTTCAGGAACTGAGTCACCAGGAGAAAGATCCCCTTATTGCAGTTACACCAACATGAATATCCTCTATTATGAGAGTATTTCCAAACAAAAAGATCTATGCACTGAAATGTAGAGCAATTATAGCACTTCAACCCATGAGGTGTTTTATTAGATTATACCTTTTTTTTTTAATAGGTACCAAGTTATGGAAATCTTAGAAAATGAAATCTTCATAAAAAACTAGATTTTCTCATGTTTCAATATTCAAAGTCTGAGCTCCCAGCATATTAATGTAAAGCAAAAATCCAGTGATGCATCAGGCTCCTTGTTGGGTATGTCCACACTTTGAGCTGGGGTTGCAATTCCTAGTGTGAGAAGATATTCTCAAGAGCTAGCTCTTGTCAAACGAGCACGCTAAAAAATAGAATACTGTTGCAGCAGTGCAAATAGCAAAAGGGAGATGCCGCCCTGAATGAGTGTGTATCAGAGATGCTAGATTCGTATGCAGGGCAGCTAGCCCTTCCAGCTGCTTGTGCTCCTGCAGCTACATTCTATTTTTAGCATGCTAGCTTGATGAGAGCTACCTCTTGAATATGTCTTCTCAAGCTAGGAATCACACCCCACCCCCAGCATGAAGTGTAGACACCCTTTGAAGTGCATCATTTCCTTTCCTTCCCTTCCATCAGCACCATCCATAAGAGCACTCTTTAGAAATGTACTTCTTTGCTTTGCAGAAGATTAAGGGCCTAGGCCAGTGATGGCAAACCTTTTTGAGCCCGAGTGCCCAAACTGCAAACCAAAAGGACTTGCTTTTTTCAAAGTGCCAACACTGCAATTAAACCTAAATAACGAGGTTTTAGTTTAGAAAAAACAATTCATACAGTTTTTCAAACTAATTAACAGCTTTTGTTTAAAAAGAAAAACACAGTAACAGAGCTTTCCATTAAACATTTTTTTTAATTGAAAAAAACAAAAAAACAAAAAACAAAACAAAAAAAAACAACTGTACACCCCCCCCAACTGACCCACCCAGCCAGGTCTCTCCCCCCCAAACCTCCTTTCCTCCAACCCCCCCGAACTGACCCACCCAGCCAGGTCTCTCCCCCCCAAACCTCCTTTCCTCCAACCCCCCCGAACTGACCCACCCAGCCAGGTCTCTCCCCCCCAAACCTCCTTTCCTCCAACCCCCCCCCCCAACTGACCCACCCAGCCAGGTCTCTCCCCCCCAAACCTCCTTTCCTCCAACCCCCCCCCCCCAACTGACCCACCCAGCCCGGTCTCTCCCCCACACCGCTTACCCCCGCTCCCAGCCCAGCCTTCCCCCAACACCCCCTTGCACACCGCTTACTCCCCCCCCCCCCCCCAGCGCTTACTTGTTCGCTGGGTCACGCTGCTGTGACCCGACTCCAGCGAGGGAAGGAGAGGAGCGACACGTCCCCCAGCCTCGCGGTCACAGCAGCGCCGCGCCACACCGCCTCCCCCGCCCCCCAGCCTCGCGGTCACAGCAGCGCCGCGCCACACCGCCTCCCCCGCCCCCCAGCCTCGCGGACAGAGAGCGCCGCGCCACACCGCCTCCCCCGCCCCCCAGCCTCGCGGACAGAGAGCGCCGCGCGAGCCAGATGACAGGCTCAAAAGAGCCACGTCTGGCTCGCGAGCGGCGTGCCCACAGAGACGGCTCGGCGTGCCGGCAGTGGCACGCGTGCCACGGGTTCGCCATCACTGGCCTAGGCCAACTTCCTTTTGAAGGCAATATAGAGACTCTTGTTACTTCAGTGGGAGATGCACTGGGCGTTTACACATAAGAAACTGATCAGTCCTAATGCCTTCCCTTACATGTTAAGACTTCTAAGAAACATCAAAAATGGCTTCTACCCCAGAACAGAAATGTTTTCAAAATTCACACAGAGCTTTTCTTGAATACTATTTTTTGCTCTTTAGAGGACAGAAAAAGGACAACGTCTTCCAGGCAATTCACTCTGAATATGGTGGTGACATATTTGGATAGAATTTAAATACACTGTGATGTGTTGTTGAATAAAATAACTAGTGACCCTTTACAGAAACACAAGAGGAGAAATTTTTGCAAGACTGTTTTGTGTATTATTATGGCACAGTGAGCATAATTGATGCCCTTAAGCAAAAACAGTCTGCTAGCCATGAGCCAACTCAGTCACAAGCCATTAGAAGTACAATGTCATAATGAACTCCAACAAAAGTGTACTGACTATTCATGCCAAGTTGTGCCAACTGCACTATAGTACATTGTTTTATGCATTTCCTAAACTGCAGTTCAGTTTTTTGGAAGCAAAAACAATAGTATGCTTAAAATAAATGTACAGCAATGTCTGATTATTATCATAGCTAATTTACAACATCATACAATGTGCACATATATAATGAATTCATTATTGATATATATCTCCTAAATAAAAAGTTTCATGAGTCCAGTATTAACATTTACCCATTCTTAAATCAAGAGTGTTTTCTTTTCCTACAATTTAAGTAGGCCACACAAAGTTCAGAAAGCCATGCATGGTTCTCAGAAAGTATATGCGCGTATACTTCAAAAGTCAATGGTCTGAACACACAGGATGACTTATATAGACGTTGTTGAGATATGAAAGCAAATGGGGACATCTTGTATATACTATTTTTGGTGGTGGAGGGAGGAGATAATTTGAAACAAAGCAAAAAGACATTTAACAGTATAACCTTTTCACTGATTTTAACAACTAAACATTCCAGGATATATTGTGGGAGAGAGATAGGAGGGGTTGAGGTGGGGGGGTGGGGGGGGGGAGATTTTGATTTCATTAGGTAAAAAGATTTTACCCTCACATTTTAAAGCAAGACCCCTACAAGGATAAAGCATACTCAGTTCCTAACTATGCATGTCTAAACTATAGACATGGTGTAACCCCACAAGTTGGTTTATTTAGACAGGTAGTTATTCTCCTATGTAAAAAGGCTCTATTGATACAAAATGGCATAAGTCATTGTTTCAAAGCGATAGAGTGAAGCAGAATTAACAAGATCACAATATAATTTAAAGAAGCACTGATGGATTTACACCTTATTTTGCAATATTAAGTCCACTCAATGTTGGTAAAAATTAAAATCAGAACCATATACCCAATCATCATTCAAAAATGTTTAGCACAGCATTTACTCTTCAAGAGCCTAAATGCCTTCAAAACAAAAGCTATAGCAGTTGGAGTCACTCGCCTCTACTATACTGCCTTGTTTATGAAAGCAAGTATCATGTGGTACTTCAAATGAGGTTTCAAATAATATTTCAAATGAAATCTTATTGCTAATAATTACTAAAATGTAAATATGTATTCAGTTTACCAGTGAGAAATTAAGAACTAAAAATTTAGAAGTATTACTGATTGTAGCTACAAGTCAAAAGAGCCATTTTTGGCTTTATACTCAACCAAAGAATGTGCTTAGTTTCTCCCCCTTCGATCACATTTTAACAGTGCACTATATCAGAATTTAATAAAAATTACAATACAGTAAAACCTCGATATAACGGACTAATTCGGGCGAGGGGGTGTCCGTTAAAGCCGAAAGTCCGGTTATTTAATAATTTAAAAAAATTATTAAATAACAGGACTTTCGGCTTTAACGGACACCCCCTCGCCCGAATTAGTCCGTTATATCGAGGTTTTACCGTCAACCCGCCCGCCCGGGTCCCCGGCTGCTGGAACCCGGGTGGGAACCGTCAGCCAGCCCGCCTGGGTCCCCGGCTGCTGGGACCCGGGCGGCAGCCAGCAGCCGGGACCCGGGCGGGCTGGCTGATGGCTCCCGCCCGGGTCCCAGCAGCCGGGACTCGGGCGGGCTGGCAGCAGGGAGCCAGCAGCCAGCCCGCCCGCTGCCTGGAAGGGGGGGGGGGGGGGCTCGGAACAAGGGGGAGACTGGGGGGGCGGGAAGGGTTGGGGCTCAGAACAAGGGGGGGGAGCTGGGGGAGTACAGAGTGTGGGGGGGGGGGGGAGACCGGAGAGCTGGGAGTGGGGGAGATCCGGGAGGCAGCGGGGAGCCGGCAGCCCGTCCGCTGCCTGGACCCGGGAGGCAGCGGGGAGCCGGCAGCCAGCACGACCACCTGCTGTTGGGAGCCGGGCGGCAGCCCGCCCGCAGCTGCAACCCCGGCGGCCGCAGGGAGCCCACAGCCAGCCCTCCACAAATGGATTTCGGATGCATCAGACTTTCTGAAAAAATTTGTCCATTGCATCCGAAGTCCGTTAAATGGAGGTCCGTTAAATCGAGGTTTCACTGTAATGTAAAAAAGGGACTAAACTCATTTTCTAACTCACAATATACTGAGATCCTTTGTTTAATCCATCCCATCAGAAGAAAAGACTGAATTAATAAAATATGCCTCAATGTATTTGGAAAGTTAAACAACTCTGGTTTTGTTGCACAGAGAGTAAAGGCAATGCAAGATTACTGGCAATCCACTGAGAAATGCTTGGCCTCAAGTGTACAAATCTAGGGAACATCAATGCAAGTACCCACCCTGGTCTTAAATACTGGGTAAGGTTACAAAGAAACGGATAGTCTCAAAGGCCTTGTCCACACTACTGTATGGATTAATGGGTAGAGATCGATCTATTGGGGATCGATTTATCGCGCCTCCTCAGGACGCAATAAATTGGTCCCCAAAGTCAACTCTGGAACTCCAGCTTGCCAAAAGGTGCAAGCTGGAGTTGATGGGAGAGCCCGCCGCCAACTGCTGCAACTGTGAGGACGGCAGGTAAGTCAACCTAAGATACGTTATTCACATAGCTGAAGTTGCGTATCTTAGGTTGACCCTCCCCGCTAGTGTAGACCAGGCCAAAGATGCAAAGGATCCAGAAGGAGCCTTAAAAGACCAAAAGCCACCTTTATTTTGACTTGGAAGGTAACTAGAAATCCATGTAGTTTCTAGAATCCATGAGTCTATGCTCCATGATCCTCACATCACTTAGCATATGTCTCTACAAGAACGCTCACTCGGCAACAAGCTTGGGTGTAAATCTACAGTGCTCCAGCATGCCATCCACTAAATGTCCATGTGGATCCTGATGCTGGTCACAAAGTCAAACTCAGGAATTTTTGGTCCAGAGCAGAAGGGTCCATATAGGCAGTGTGCAGCATGGTGGAATGTTGTATATTTCCTGAGCAATACATGCTTGAGAAAGACCCTTGCAAGTAAGCAGGCAACTGTATACTAGACTAGCTAAATTTACTGAGTGTTGCAGAGGTGTAACCTTATACAGCACGCTGCAGTAGTCTGGAGATGACAGACAAGTATATAATTGGGGGAAGTCTGCATCTGATGAGATAGCAGAAGGAAAGAAAGCATTCAGGGATATCCAGAATCAGACAAGAATATAACAATACCTCAAGATTGCAAAAAACCTAGTTTAAATAGACAATCACAATGCAGTTGACTCAAATTTAAGAGCCAAAAGTTATCTGTTATCCGCTAACCTCGACTTCATGCAGAACAAAGGAATAGAATTTCACTCAGTAATTCCTGATCAGACTCAATCTGTGCTGGAGTGAGTATCTTTCAGAAAGATAGCCAATATTCATTTAAGAGCTTTCAAGAATCTACCACATCCCTAAGTATGTTGACCTGCAAATATTTGCATCTTATTTTCAATTTGAAACGGTCTTGCTTCAGCTTCCATCCATTAGATCTTGTTCTGCGCATCACTTCTGTTACTTCCCACAGCCCACCAACACATATTTTATCCAGTCAGAGCTTCAAACAGCTATGTCAGCAGAGGCAAAAACCTGAATGATCACAGTATTCAGGTCCAAAGAAATAGATGGAAAACAATTTCAGCATACTGACAGCATCACAATGCAAACCATCTCATTTTGTGTTAGTGGGCTCATACACTCAATTAACAGGAAGAGACACAACAAAAGTACTCTGTCCATCACAGCCTTGCAGATAACTACAATTTAGGTGACCTCTCAGAGAAGAAAAAGTATGTCATTCTAATGTAACTCCATCTATCTCTGCCAGTATCCAAACACTCACTGGGTTCAAGAGTATAAAAAGGAAGCTAGATCTAATGTTCATCTATTACCAGAAGGAGGTGAGCAGTTTCCATATAAATACAGTAGACCCCGATTTAACGGACTTCGGATGCAACGGACAAAATTTCCGATGCATCCAAAATCCGTTATTGGGGGAAATCCGTTATATGTTGACAGCTCCCGCCCGGCTCCCCGCAGCAGGGACCCCTGCGGGAGCTGTCAAACCCCCTGCCCCCCCCGCCCGGCTCCCCGCAACGGGGAGCCGGGCGGGTGGGCTGACAGCTCCCGCCCGGCTCCCCTCTGCGGGGAGCCGGGCGGGAGCTGTCAACCCCCCCGCCCGGCTCCCCGCAGCGGGAAGCCGGGCGCGGGGGGGGGGGGGGGGTGGTTTGAGAGCTCCCGCCCGGCTCCCCGCGGGGGGTTTGACAGCTCCCGCCGGGCTTCCCGCTGGGGGGAGCCGGGCAGGAGCTGTCAACCCCCCCGCCCGGCTCCCCGCAACGGGGAGCCGGGCGGGGGGGGGTGTTTGAGAGCTCCCGCCCGGCTCCCCGCTGGGGAGAGCCGAGCGGGAGCTGTCAACCCCCCCCGCCCGGCTCCCCGCAACGGGGAGCCGGGCGGGGGGGGCGCGTTTGAGAGCCTCCGCTCGGCTCCCCGCAGCGGGAAGCCGGGCGGGAGCTATCAACCCCCCCGCCCGGCTCCCCGCAACGGGGAGCAGGGGGGGGGGGGCGTTTGAGATCCCCCGCTCGGCTCCCCGCAGCGGGAAGCCGGGCGGGGGGTTTGACAGCTCCCGCCGGGCTTCCCGCTGGGGGGAGCCGGGCGGGAGCTGTCAACCCCCCCGCCCGGCTCCCCGCAACGGGGAGCCGGGCAGGGGGGGGGGGTTGAGAGCTCCCGCCCGGCTCCCCGCTGGGGAGAGCAGAGCGGGAGCTGTCAACCCCCCCGCCCGGCTCCTCGCAGCGGGGAGACGGACGGACGGGGGGGTTTTGAGCTGGGCAGGAGCTGTCAACCCGGCTGCCCGGCTCCCCGCAGAGGGGAGCCGGGCGGCCGGGTTGACAGCTCCTGCCCGGCTCCCCGCAGCGGAGGGCCGGGCGGAAGCTGTCAACCCTCCCCCTCCCCGCAGCAGGGAGCCGGGCGGGGGGGTTGACAGTGCCCGCCGGGTTCCCCACTGCCGGGAGCCGGGCGAGGGAGTTTGACAGTTCCCGCCTGGCTCCCCGCAGCGGGAGCTTGGCGGCCGGTTTGACAGCTCCTGCCCAGCCCCGCAGCGGAGGGCCTGGCGGGAACTGTCAACCCCCCCCCTCCCCGCAGCGGACTTTTGGCTTTAACGGACACCCCCTCGCCCCAATTAGTCCGTTAAATCGAGGTTTCACTGTACCCAGTCCTAAAAGCTAGAGTAAACAGAGCAAGAAAGTCTGAGGACTCCAGGTATTGCCAGAATTGCCCCACCACAATTTTTCAGTAGTTCCCTCCCTGCTCAAAAAAAGATAGATTAGAGAGTTTGTTGCAAAAGATGATTTCTGAACCCTTCTATTCAACAATACAAATAAATGGGATTCACATACTTGTTTAAATTTTGGATGTAGTCCCACTAATCAAATGGAATCAGATCGTCCCTATCCAGCTGAGCTCCCCCCTCCCTTAAATCTTGCTCTTGTAAAAATCTTCAAAATCAATTATTTTTCTCCAGGGGAGAAAAGCCCCAGCCAAAACAGAAAACAGCACAGATATGGCAAAGTATCTTCAGCTGCAGGTTTGTGGGGCTAGAACTCCATTCCTCCCCATAACCCAGATCAGACTGTAAGGTTTATTGGCACAACCTCAAGCTCCTGTTTCCCATCCAATCAGGCATCACCCTAAAAGAGAGCTCTTGACCTGGTGTTACAATTTCCCTTTTGAAAGGCACCATTCCAAAATGAGAAACTGATCCAAAGTCAACACGATGTTAACACCTAAAATGGCATAGGTCTAAATCGCAGGTCAGTGCACAGAACTCACCAAGTAGCTCCAGAAAAGTGAGCCTCCCCCCAAAATAAATCAAAGCATATCTCTTATTTTTGTCCATTCCCTGAACCATCTGCCATTACAGATTTTCAATCTTGATTAAGTAATTTCATTAATTAAATTATTTAAAGAAGTTAACTGTGAGGGTAAACCACTGGATGAGGAAAGTGGCCAGTGGAAGCATGTGACTATGACAAGGCAGAAGACTGGCTAGTGAAGGAGAAACAGAGCAGAGGAACAGATTTGCTGAGGTGCAAAATGAAGGAGACAGGCAAGCAGTGACAGAAAATGGGAAGGCAAGGAAAAAAGATGAGTGACTAGTTCTTCAAGAAGAGGGGAAGAGTCAATGGAGGTAGCCAGAGTTGGAGCCCCAGAATGATAGAGGATGACTAAGAAGATTGCAAGTGAAAACAGAAGACAAAATGATTTGTAGCCAGAAAGAACAGAAGGAAGAGGGTTGGGGAATTACACCAACATGAGAAAGACAGAGGTCTACATGATTGGGACTCCCTATTAAGAAGGGTAACAAGGCTATCAGCAGAGCTGACAAAAGAGAACTGAAGGGTGTGCTGTCTGCCAGAAGCTAAGATATGGAATTTGGAACTGAGGCTGGAGAGGATCTTAATGGGCGTAGAAAATAATCCATTATTGTCCTTCATGTTGGAATAAGTGATACTGCTAAATTCTCACTGGGATGCATCAGGAAAGATGATGCTAGGCTGGAGAAGATGCTTAAAGAAATGGAGAGTCAGGTAATCTTCAGTGGCTTTCTCTCTGTCCCTAGAGGAGAGTGAAGGCAAGACAAGATTATGAGAATCAACAGACTACTCAGGCAATGGTGCTATAAGGAGGGCATTAGGATATTTGACCACTGGGAGGCATTCACAGAGAGGACTCTGTACACATCTGAGTAGGGACAGAAGTAGACTTCTGAGATTAAAATTGTCACAATTGATTAAAAGACCTTTAAAAGCGAGGAATCTGGGGAAGACGGCTGGAAGATGCTCATGTAATCACCATACCTGATTCTAATGCTGAGTGGGAGGAAAATCAAGTGAGAGTGGATACACCTTTCTCTGCAGCGTGGGGCATGGCTCACTCACTGGTTTGAACTAGAGTAAATGGTGTAACTTTAAGTCTTTGAGTAAAGATTAGAGGTCTTCAGTAACTCAGCCAGAGGATAAAGGTCTACTACAGGAGGGTGAGGTTCTGTGTCCTGTGATGTGAAAGTGGTTAGACTAGATCAGGGGTCTCAAACATGCGGCCCGGGGGCCACATGCAGCCCGCAAAGCCCTTCCCTGCAGCCCGCCAAGCTTCCTGGCGCCTCCCCTCCCCCCCAGCCCCCCCATAGCAGTTTGCAGGATGGAGGGGCCAGAAGTGGAGGCTTCTCTGCTGCCTGGCTGGGCCGCGCGTGTTTCTAGCTCTGGACTTCCTAAATTGCTCTTGCTTTGTTTGCCAAACAGCTGTTGGTGGTGCCTAGCGCTTTCCAGGAGGGAATGGGGAGCTGCGTGCTCAGAGGAGGAGGTGGGGCAGGGGTGGGACCTCTTGGAAGGGGTGGAGTAGGGACAGAGCCGGGGCAGCGAGGGCAGGGTGTGTGTCAGTGGTGCGGCCCTCGGGCCAGTGCACTAGTCCTCATGCGGCCCTCATGGTCATTTGGGTTTGAGACCCCTGGACTAGATTATCATGATTAAGGATACGATTCTGTCTTGGAGGTCACAGATTCTTTGACTTTCCAGGACCTATATGACTACTTATGGGGAAGCAGTCCCTGGGCCCACCAGAGCAGCAGCTGGGATTGGGTGAGCCCCTGGGGCTGGGGCAGGAGAGGTCAGCCCCTAGTACAGGAACAGCAACGGTGCTAGAGCAGCTGCAAGCCCCTACATTTCTCTATTCCAGTGCTATCTCCTGGAAGGAGAAGTGAAAGCCTTATAGAGTAGTTTTCAAGTTTGCAGTCAATATTGCTGAAGACTATATGAAGGTAGAAAAGAACATACTTGTTTTCCACCTTAACTTATTTCCATTCTTCAAGTTTTGGGTGGACGGAATGTATCCTACCTCAACCTTAACTGCCACTTCATATTAGATAAAGGAGGCAGCATCAGCTACTGGTTAACTTATAATATTAGTGAAGATATGTTATAGTTTCTCTTCACCTTGGACTTTTCACTAGGGATGCAGAAAAACATTATGATCCTATTGTATTAGAGCAGAGGTTCTCAAACATTCCTTATTACGTACCCCCTTCCAAATCTACCAGCTACTCACGTACCCCTACATGTCTCATTACCGATACTTTGTG
Source organism: Sternotherus odoratus (assembly GCA_032164245.1). Taxonomy (NCBI): domain Eukaryota; kingdom Metazoa; phylum Chordata; order Testudines; family Kinosternidae; genus Sternotherus; species Sternotherus odoratus. Next base: position 144,515,210 of record JAVMKO010000002.1, read on the forward strand.
TGTTCTTAACACTACATGCCATCTGTCCATATTTCACTATTTATAGTGTTACATATACAACCAAAAAACCCCCCAAGTTCTAAGCTCAGGTAGACTGGATAGTTGTTGGACAACTGAGCCCACGCTGTATGGTGACTGGAGGTGAGGGCTCTGTCCATCAGCATCTCTGTATATCTGTGTTCTCATTGGTACATCTTGAAATAAATTAAACTACCCTATTTTATAAAACAAATTCCAACAGAATTTTAAAGCTTTGTCTGAGTAGCCTATTAGGAAAATGTAATAAATAAGCAAAATCCACTGTTGCACAATTTCTCCTACATACCCCCAGAGTTGTCTTGCATACTCTCAGGGGCAGGTACCCCAATATCAGAGGCAACAGTTACCTTGTTCCCTGTATTGGAAATAAAAAGATCACTTTCTATAGTAGGTAGTACATATTTATTGTACTAGGTTATTTTTTTGCACACAGGAAGTTTTTAGTTCTATGGCAGTATGCCTTGTTTTTAAATGAAAAAAGGACTGAATTTATTTTCTTCCCACAAATTACATAAGAAGGCAGCTAAATACCATGCTACATGAGTGTTATACTTATTTTATATTTCTACTGGAGTCCTTGCAAGTACGAGAAAAAAGGGATCTGCAGTGTCAAATTTTAAATAGCTCTACAAGATGCTTTGCAGAAAAGTGGATTTCCTTTTAAAGCTAAAAACCTTGTACTTTATCTACAAGGGATATTTTATTTACTTTTGACTTCTTTAAAAATAGGGTTAAAAACTTAAGACAGCATTTGAGGCCAGAATTCACAGGTTTGTTTAAGACCAGTTATAGAAAAATGTCATCTTTTACAGTCATGTAACTATCAGCATCTTTAAACAATGCAAATTTTGTCATTAAACTTTAATGAATTCACAACATCATGCACATGTTAATATCAAAAGAACAGTCTTCATGTGTATAGCACTGAAAAAAGAAAGTCTCATGAATTCATTTTATTCTTCATGAAGTGCTAAGAATGTACTTCATACTACATAAGGCACATATTGATTGTTCTTGGTCTGGGAAGTTTAGTCTAAATCAGGGTGGGCAAACTTTTTGGCCCGAGGGTCACATCGGGGTGCAAAACTGCATGGAGGGCTGGGTATAGGGTGACCAGATGTCGTGATTTGACAGGAAAAGTCCTGATTCTGGGGGCTTTTTCTTATATAGGCACCTATTACCCCCCACCCTGTCCCGTTTTTTTACACTTGCTATTTGGTCATCCTAGCCGGGTAGGAAAGGTTGTGCCCCCCCTGCCCCAAACAGCCTGGATCCCGCCCCCTACCAACCCCCTCCCATTTCCTGACCCTGACTGCCCCCCACAGAATCCCTGACCCATCCAACCCCCCTGCTCCTTGTCCCCCGACCCTAACCACCACCCTCCAGACCCTACCCAACCTCCTGCTCTATGTGCCCTGGCTGCCCCGACCCCTAGCCACACCTCTGCTCCCTGACAGGCCCCCCTGGAACTCCCACACCTATCCAACGCCCCCTTTTCCCTAACCTCACTCCCCAAGAACTTCCTCCCCATCCAACTGCCCCCTGTTCCCAGTTCCCTGACCTCCCCTGGGACCCCCTTACCCCATGCCGCTGAAAGCGGCATGTCTGGCAGCCGCACCGCCTGTCCGGAGCCAACTACACCACTGCACTGCCCTGCAGGAGCATGCAGCCCTGCTGTCCAGAACTCTGCGCAGTGGCATGGCTGCAGGAAATGGGGTGGGGACTAGCTCCCCAGCCGGGAGCTCAGGTACTGGGCAGGACAGTCCCACAGGCCGTAGTTTACCCACCTCTGGTCTAAATACAGCCTGTCAGCTCAACCTAGTATAGCAAAAAATATTTTCTATACCTTATTTTCTAGAAAATCAGTTTAGAGACAACAATCTGAAGCAGCAGCGATATACCCAGAGGAACCATATAATTCAGAATAATTTTAAGTAGATAAGTTTCATTTCTATACTAACATAACATCTATAGTAACATACAATTGGAATAACATTACTGTTTCTGGTACAGTGTAGCCAAAGTGTTCTGATGTGCAAGCTACAAAGTGATTAATCTGAAGCTCCTGAGTGGAACTTAGTGGCTGTAGTTAAGCCTAGCTGTCACTATCTGTTTGTATGCTGTGTTGTTGCAGCTGTGTTGGTCCCAGGATATTAGGGAGACAAGGTGGGTGAGGTAATATTTTATTGGACTAACTTCTGTTGGTGAAAGGGACAAGCTTTTGAGCCTACACAGAGCTCTTCGTGTCAGAAGATTAGAAGGACCACTTACAATGTGTTATAAGGGTAGTCACATATCAAGGTGTGAACAGATATGATGAGTTGGCAGGAATGACAGACAAGGAAGACATGAGAAGAAATTTGGGGCGCGAGTGAACAGTTTGCTTCAGTTCAGCTTTTGTACTAGAAAACTAGACCTGATGGAAGTCAAACTGCCAGAAAAGGCTTGCTTTCCACACAAAAAATGACCCACAGAGGAGGGAGTGTCAGTTTACTTTGTACTCATTGATCGAAGATCCCAGACCAAAATATGAGAATTATCTATACCATTATTTCCACTCTGGTGGACCCTATTACTTTTAAACTTGAAACAATATTAGATTTCATGCTACATGTTTACAAGTAGCTGCACTAGGTACTTTATCGGGATCCTTGTGAAAGTTGAAATACCATGGGGCAATGGGTTTCACTTTGACCACCACCATAAAGCACGTGGACTAGACATTTATACCCCCTCAAATCTATTTATTCAGGAGCAGGCAAATTATTTATGTCCTTTTAAAATCATGTTAGGCATAAATGGGCACCTATGCACTCTGTCAACAGGTACATTATAAATATCTTGATGAAAATAGCTAGCTTGTTATGTGTGTTAAAAAATGCCCTTGAAACCACTTAAGGAACGAACGATTTATATCTCTGAATGAAGTCTCCCTCTCCCATCCTTCAAAGATATTGCAAAAGTATTGGTAGATGACAGAGGTTGCACTGTTTTTGAGACTATTTCCTAAACATTCTTCCCGCAGAAAACAATTTCAATCACCACTTAATACAAGGATTTATTCTTGTATAGAACACTGTGGATTGGTCTGTATTTACTGGAGTACCATAGGTTCCCAGTACTCATCTCCCTTTTATCTGTCATTTTGCGTATCCATTGCTCATCAACAGGGGAATGTGTTCTGATTCACATCGGTCCCGATACGCAGATCCATCACTTCACCTTTTGCTTAGCACCCACCAGCAGCCAGCGCCTGACAGTGCCTCCCGTCTGCCAGTGGCCACCAATCTTCCCGTCTTTCCCAGCGCCTCCTGCACACTGAAACAGCTGTTCCCCAGTGTGCAGAAGGCAGTGGAAGGAAGGAAGAGGAGCAGGGACAGGGCACACTCAGAGGAGGGGGCAGTAAGAGGTGGAGTAGAGGTAACATGGGAAGAGGTAGGGCAGGCCATTATTTCTTATGGTGAAAAATTCCCCAGTATCCGTCGCCCTTTTCAAAAATGCAACCCTGATGTATACTGGGCACCCCTGTAGTGTCCAACCACCCCACTAGGGTGCCACATTTTGCTACAAGTGGTACAAGCATGTATAGAGACCGTACTCTGACCTAAAAAGAGTTTACAGTTGAAATGGTATGTTTATTAATCCCCTGAATCCAGAAGGTCAGAAGTTTACTAACACTCAGACCAGTTTTGTTTCAACATGTCACTGGAACATGCTGACATTAGAAAAGTGTCCAGATATAGTTGCTGAAGTCAGTGGAAGTGTGTTTTTGTAGTTTACAGTCCTAAATGTGCTTTGTATGTATAATGAAGTATTAACTCCTCCTATAAAAAACCCCAGCAGTTCTGTATTAAATGTCACAAAAAAACCACAATTGTTTATACTTCTGGATTTGGTGTCTAAGTGTACACCACATCCCTGTTGGATTCAAATTTTGAAACTAGCTATTTTGTTTAAATATCACTGGCAATAAACTAAATATGGACATCATTCCAGTTTTCTATAGCTCAATTACATTCCAGAAACAATCTGCATACCGTAGTGTGAGTAAAGAATATATAACAAGAGTTGACTTTTTTTTTTTTTTTTTTAGAAAATAGCTATTATACCAAGGTTCTACAGCAGAACCTCAGAATTACGAACACTTTGGGAATGGAGGTTGTAACCCTGAACAAAACATGGTTGGTCTTTCATAAGTTTACAACTGAACATTGACTTAATACAGGTTTGACACTTTATTATGCTCTTTTACTTTTTTTTAGTAGTTTACATTTAACACAGTAGATGTGCTTTTTTTAGTCTCTGCTGGTGCCTGATTTCTGGTTGCAAATGAGTATGTGGTTAACTGGTCAGTTCATACCTGGGGTTCATAACTCTGAGGTTCTACTGTAGTGAACTATTTATTTTAAAAACAAATTCCCATTAATCTCTTACAGCCGCTCTTCCATTTAAGTGAGCTGATCAGATGTATGGGGATGGGTAAGTATAAGGTCCTAATCACAATTTCACATAATCCACATTTTAGCCTATGAACAAGAATCTGAGAAATTTGAACACCCAGCCTTTTTGCCAAGGCAGACAATGATTTATACTAACAACAGATAACGTAAATGGCTTCTGAACTGCCAGTACCACAACTACTCTCTCCTAGTCATTTAATGAACATCTAAGGGGACAAGAGGTATGGGAGAAACCATAACTTAAAGCTATTAAAAATAATATAAATGGTTAGTTACTTTCAGCAAATAATTCAGGAAATACTTAGTGTGAATATGTCTGTCTCTCTCTCTCTCTCTCACACACACACACACGAAAAAAAAGTGTAAGACCCCAGAATATGAAATTAGTACTTACTATTCCAGAACTAAGATCATCTCTGTTGCAGTCTCATAAACTTCATGTAAATTAATGACCCAAAGATTGCATTGCGCCAACTCAAGGACAGCTATCTCATGGATTATTTCCATTCGACAGTCTTGGCCCTTTCTTCTTTTTCGCATGAATTTTGCTGCAAACTCCTTTTCTGTATCTTTCTTGACACACTTCTTCACCACAGCGAACTTCCCTCTGGAATTAAAGCAAATATTAAATCAGATGGATGATCCTTAATTTAAGCATTAAAATCACTAGTCAAATTTTAATATTTTAGAAATCTCAAAAGAAACTAGTGAGAACATTTAGAATATGTTCCAAATGTAGAGGTTTTACCATGTCTCAAAGATATTTCCTACATTTAAATTAAGGATACTGCTGGACTCAGTAACACCATCAACTGGAATATATTTTAAGTTTATTCACTGTACATATTGTATTCACAAAAACGGAGCCCTTCAGTAGAAAAAACGCCATCAATTTCAGTAAGTCAAGGTTACTTATTTGTAACCAGAGTTCTTCAAAATGGCTCTGCATATTCCACTTATGGATAGTGTGCAACACAAAGATGCCTAACGGGAGAACCGTCTTCAAGCAGTGCCTGTTAAAGTGCTTGTGCTCTTATTCCCCCACACCTCAACATCCCTGAATGTTCTGAAGCAAGGCTATAGAAGGAAACAGTGCCCTCTACCACCTCATCTCCTTCCACCACTAAGCCAGAAATACAGAACAAAAAAAGGGAAGGGGAGGGGGGGGAGAGAAGAGGGACGTATGAGTATGCAGAGCCATCTCCAAGAACATTGAACTGACCTAATTTTCTTCTTTGAGTAGCTCTGCACAGTCCCACTTATGAGTAGCTTGATAAGTAGTGCTGAAAATAGCCTGGAGTAATCAGAGCCTGAACTGAATAGAAACTGAAAAACCTCTGTATCAAATCTAGCATCAGTCCCTGAAGCAGGGGTGGGCAATAATTTTCACAGGAGGATCACTCCACGAATATTGGTAAGTCATCACGGGCCACCGATTTCTACTCAATGAATGGAGCAGGTGCAGGGTCTGGGAAGGAGGTTGCATGCAGGAAGGAGCTCTGGGCTTGTAGTGCAGGAGGGGGTGCATGATCTAGGAGGGAGTTTTGGTGAAGGAGTGGGTTCTGACTTGGGGTAGTGGGTTGGGGTATGGTAGGATGCGAGGTGCAGGCTCTGGCTGGGAGGGGCTTACCACAGGCAGCTCCCAGCCGGCAGTGCAGCACAGCTCAAGCAGGCTGCCTGCATGCCGTGGCCCCTTGGTGCCCCCAGAAGCAGCTTCTGCTGGCACATCTCTGCACACCCCTTGGAGGGAGCGGGTCTCTGTGCACTGCCCCCACAGCTCCCATTAGCTGGTTTCCAGCCAATGGGGCTGTGAGGACGGTGCTGAGGGCGGGGTCAGTGCGTAGAGTGTGCAGAGACGTGCTAGCAGTACCTGACTGCTTCCAGAAGGGGCGTGGGGCCACAAGCAGGCAGGCAGCCTGCCTGAGCACCCCACTGCACTGCGGGACTTTTAGTGGCCCAGACTCTGAGAGGGGGCAGAGGAGGCCAGACAAACATTAGACAGGCTAGATTTGGCCTGCAAGCTTTATTTTGCCCACCCTGTCCTGAAGGCTAATGAAGTGCATAATGTTTTAGCAAGACTATGGGCTGGTCTTCACGGGGGGTGGTGGTGGTGGTGGTGGTGGTGGGGTGATCAACTGAAGATACGCAACTTCAGCTACATAAATCACATAGCTGAAGTTGGCGTATCTTCAGCCGACTTAACTGCTGACCTCACGGCGACGGCAGTCGGCGGTGTGCTCCCCCGTCGACTCCAGCTTGCACCTCTCGGCGAGCTGGAGTCGACGGGGGCACTGCAGGCGATCGATTTCTCGCGTTTTCACGAGACGCGAGAAAGAAATCGCTAACAGATCACTACCCACCGATCCGGCGGGTAGTGAAGACAAGCCCTATGTGCATCCAGGTTGCATCCCTGCAAATCTCAGCAACAGGGAGTCACTCAAGGCAAGCAAAAGATGAGGTCACACCTCTAGTGCAATAAGATTAAACCATTGTAGGTACAGGAATTTCTGTGACCATGTAATATTCAGACAATGTTGTTTAATCAATCTAGAAAGAGTCTTGGGAGAGATAGCATGCCGCATAGAATCCTTGTCTAGATTATTTGCATCTTATGCTGATTTTCCAAAACATTTAGTCCTATGTAAGAGCTTTCCTTGCATCCAAAGTATGTAAAACAGATTCCCCCTCACTAGTATGCAGCCTTGGAAAAAAATGCCAGCATATAAATTGTGTAATTGATGTGAAATTCAGAAGCCACTTTTGGCAAAAGCCTGGGATTGGGTCTACAAACCCACCTTATATTAAGGAAAAGGCAATTAATGGTGGATCATCCATCAAGAGATTTATTTCATTCATCTTTCTTGCTGATGGGATGGCAATAATGAATTCCATTTTAAGAGATAAATAATGCAAAAAACACTCAGCCAAAGATTCAAAAGCTGTTTTCACAAGTGTAGATAAGGCCAAATTAAAAGGGGACACATACACGTTTATGTTACGGTTCTCCCCAAGCCTTCATACACTTTTTAACCTTATTATCTACAAACAATGACCTATCATCAACCAAACATCGTAAGCGGAGATAGCAAACTCATTTTTTAAAGTTCATTTGCAGCTAACTCCTCCATTTAAGTACATTAAATATTCTAAAGTTCATGACATGGAAGCAGAGGCTGAAGAATCAGATGTTCCGAGTTCTCAAGCCATGAATCTGGGCCATTTCAAACCACACACACACTTTCTGATAGACAGTTTTCTAGAATGAAGCAATACATTCTTCTGCCCCGATGAGCATGAGTCTTTAAGAACCAACAGTCAAAGTCTGATCACCCTAATTGGCACAGCTCAGGCAATGTTGAATTTCTGCATCAATATCTGCTTTGGATGAAAGATAACTTCCAAGGAAGAGAGAATGATTGACATTCTCCAGTACCACTCCATTAATGTTGATAGAGGGGGCACTTAATACCTCATTTGGAGAGGGCTGATAGAGCACTTTAGTCTTCTTGATATTAAGAGTGAGACCAAGACATGCGTAAGCATCACCAAACACCTTCAAGATTGTTTGAAGATCTTTCTCAGAGTGGGCAAAGATTGCGCTGTCATCAGCATACTGAAGCTCCACAACAGATGTTGTGGAAATCTTACTCTTGTCTTTTAGCCTGCTAAGCCTGGATTTCAATGCCAGCTGTAAACTTCCCAGCAATTAGGCAAAGAATGATGGCGTAAAAACCACAAACATGGTTGGAGCGATGATACACCCCGTTTGACTCCTGTTTGTACTTTGAAAGCTTCACTCTGGGAGCCAGTTCTGTGTAGAACAGTTGCTTTCATGTTATCATGAAGCAATTTTAGGACATTGATGTATTTATCAGGACATCCAACCTTAGCAAGTTCTGTCCAGACTCAGAGGGTGTGGTGATTACTGAGTCAAAGGCTTTGGTTAGATCAATAAAAGCCATGTACAGTGGTCGGTTTTCCTCCCGACACTTTTCTTGCAGCTGCCGTGCTGGGAAGATCAATCCACAGTTCCCCAACTTGATCGGAAACCACTGTGACACTCTGGTAAAAAAATTTCTGACAAGGGCAGAAGGCGGGTTGCAAGGATCTGTGCTAGAATTTTGCCTGCCTTCAGTGGATAGGAGGGAGATACCATGATAATTTCCACAATACATTTTACCCCCTTTCTTGAAGGGGGTGACAATCAAGGAATCCCTCATTTCACTGGGTCTCTCTTCCTTAATCAAGATTTTAAAGATAAGCAGGTAATGATGCCGAATTAGCTCTGGTCCACCGTTTTTAAAGATTTCAGCAGGGATCCCATCTAGACCTGCTGCCTTGTTGTTCTTCATTTGCATGGTGCCATTGTGTACCTCATACAAATAGGGAGGGTCTCGGAGTTCCTTAATGGTCATTGAGGGATTTGCTCGAGGACATCATCTACAACCTTGGAATGACAGTTAAGGAGATCTTCAAAATGTTCTTTCCAGAGAGAATTGATGGCTTCATTATCCTTCAAAAATGTGGTTCCATCCTTAAAGCGGAGAAGATTTTTACCATGACATGTTGGCCCATAAACAGCTTTGGTGGCACTAAAGAAGCCACATGTATTGTGGATGTCCACGAGATATTGAAGTTCTTGCCCTTTCTCAGTCCACCATTTGTTCTTGAGTTCTCTAGTTTTACGTTATACTTCTGCCCTTGCCTTGCCATGGGCTTCTCTCTTTAAATTACAATTTATGTCATTTTGCCAAGCACAAAACACAATTCTCTTATTGATGAGTTGCTCAATTTCAGCATCATTCTCATCAAAGCAGTCCTGATGTTTTCTGGTTTGGTAGCCTATGGTTTTCTTACAGGCATTGATGATTCTACTTTCAACTGGCTCCAATGTTCTTCAATTTCTTCCCGAAACTCTGATGGGAGCTTTTCTTCTAAGACTGCTTGGAAGCGGTCACTCTTAACATGGTCCTTCAAATCTTGAATCTTCAGCTTATGCCTGACTTGCTTCTTTTGCAGCCTCCATTTGGAAGCGAATTTAATTTTCATTGTGGATCGGATAAGTCCAACAGTCATCAGCACTTGTCATTGCTCTTGTGAGAAGTACATAACTACAATCTCGAGCACGAACTATGACGTAGTCAAGGAGATGCCAGTTCTTTGACCGTGGGTGTCTCCAAGATGTTTTGAACTTTTCCTTTTGTCGGAAGAGGGTGGTCACAATAATAAATTCATGTTCGGCACACTTGTTCAGGAGTAGAATTCTATTTGAATTGCTTTTGCTAACGCCTTCTTTCCCAATTGTTCCTCTCCACAGGTCTGAGTCTTGTCCAACACATGCACTGAAGTCCCCCAGAAGGATGATCTTGTCTTCTGCAGGAGTCTCCAATAAAATAGTTTCCAACTGAGAATAAAAATCTTCCTTTACATTCTCATCGGTATCCAGTGTTGGCGCATAAGCACTCAATAGTTGCTTGTTGATTTTTGGTGAGCCTCAGTCAGAGTGTTATGAACCACTCATTGATACCAACTGGCACCTTATAGCTTGTTCTTTATAGCAAAGCCCACTCCATGCAATCGGGTTCATCTATAGATTTTCCCTTCCAGAAGTAGGTATATCCTCCTTTCTCAACTGTCCTTCATCAGCTCTTCTAGTTTCAGACAAAGCAGCAATATCGATGTTAAACTGACTTAATTCACGAGCCATAATGGCTGTACGGAGTTCTGGTCGATCACTGTGAATTGTCCATCAGGGTACGTACATTTCAAGTTCCAAAGTTAAAAAGTTCCTTACATTTTCAACTGCTGAGGTGGTGAAGCCTGCTGGATGCGACTATCTAGCTGGAAAAACAGAGGCAAGACTATTTTTAGGGTACCTTTTCTAACCCCCCTCCCCATGTGGGGTGAGCAGAGTGGATCCTAAAAAGGATTGCTCAGTCATGGATGCAGCTGCCGGGATACTCGACCCACCTCAATCCTCAAGCAAGATGACTATATCACACACCCAACACCTGTGTGTCAGTCTGTGACTAGAAACTTCCGGATTTCACTGTCCTGTTCCCATCGCCACTCGCTGATCGCCACCAAACTTTTGAATTCATGCAAATGTTATTCTCTCCCCAAAAAAATGGAAGATGCCTGTGCGGGGCTTCTTTTAAAATGGGGAGACTGGTGCACAACAGTTACCTTGACAGAGGACTTGAAACCAATGGCATGGACACCATGAAAATTGGAAATCCTGTTTGCTGCAACCTTCATCCACCTTCACATCCATTGTAACATTACACAACAGTTTCACCTCTATTGTGCAGTTATCCCCTGTCTGCTCTGCTGTTAGGGACTTCTTGGATCACACTTTGTCTGGAACCTCGCCCTTGACTGTTCTGCCACAGGTAGCCCTAAAAGAGTACACGACTCCAGGCACCATCACTCTTGGGCTCATTGAGACACGCACGCCTCTCCACCGCTACAAGGTGGTGATCCATGGAGAGGTCATATTTAATACCAATGTCAAGATTAGAGTTTTTTTTAAATGCAAAATGTTAGGACATGAGAGAGATACACAATCAAATTTATTAATGGTTCTATCAAGTAAGAAAAAATCTCAACTACAAAATAACATTTTTGTATTTTATTGCAAAAAAAGCCCACAAAATGCTAAGACTATTTTAATAGATTAAAACCAACATCTATTTTTAAAAGAACACTGTAAAACAGCACCTTTGGAACTGGTCACTCTGGGCAGTTTTTATTCTAGGCCCTATGTGCTAAGCACCCTGAGACGGACTCAAAAGTATGCTTCGAAGGGGTAGAAAAGGAAGAACAAAAACCAAAGGATAGGCAGGGAAGGGTACCATGGGAATCATGTGGAAAGAATCAGAAAACTGCACACTCTGAAGAGCTAAGTAATATATGCACAATGGTTCTTTTTTAAAAAAAGCCAATGTGATAACATGTTAAACACATAGCCAGTTAAGTAAAAAGTGCTCTTAAGTTTAAATTCTGATCATGAATGACAGCAACTCTGCTTAGAAAACCACTAGAAAGGACTCTAAAATGCCTAAAAATGAAGACATGTAAACTTGCCAAATTTGAATGCCGCGTTTACAATATGAAGTATTGCAGCAAACTAATTTTCTACTGTAAGTAGTTATAATCCGTGCTGACGCTGCCTCTTTACAGCAGCTAAAGATCAGTTCTTTGTAGGAATGAACCTAGCATAGCCTAATGGCATTTGTGCCAGAGCCAAAAATCAATTAAATCAATGGGAAGACTTCCATTGGGTTTGGATCTGATCCTTTACTAGCATGTCATTTTAATATTCTGTAAAAAGTTTTAATCTTCATGATTTAAATACTGACTGCTGATGTCACAATTTGTATAATCTCAGTGTGTAATTTTCCTCAAATTACCACAAAGTCAATGCCACTCAATTTAGCACACTCTAAAATATTGACCAGAGTAGTTTGTCATACTTGAACTCACTCTAAAAACAAGATATTGATTTCATGAAGCACAAGAATCTGCTCTGACATGCATACAAAAGCTGTTTTGGAAGCAAAGACGAAGCTTAGTATAAATACTGGTATTGCCAGATTCACCAAAACATGTCACTATGGAAATACAATATCTATTCACAAAGCAGTAAAACAAGACACATTATTATGTGCTATATATGTACAGCACAGTTGAGCAAGATAGGGGCACGACCCATCACTTAATTAAAAGGGTCAGGTTGCATACAGATTTAGACTGTTTACAAATATAATGCTTAAAAACTAGTTACTATGCAACTAGTAAGATTCATGCTTGAGGCAACTCCAGAGCAAAGATCCAGCAAAAATGTGCTGGGCAATCTATAAATTTGTACTTTTAGAGAGATATACCAGGATAGGTTTTTAAAAAATAAGCATGGTGTTATATTATCAAGTGTTCTGCCAAGCTCCAAGTTGGATTCTCCTCATTTGTTCTTTCTTTGAAGTCTTAATGGAGAATTCTTGAAAAGCAAGTGAATTTACTGTTGAAAATACAGTAACAAGGGGATAAAGTGATAGCTCGGAGCACCATGTGATTAAGAGAGGGGGGTAATTGTGATGACTAAAGTTAGAGAGGAACAGATTGGGGTGGGGAAGAATACTAGGTAAGAAATAAATCACTGATTAAGTTAAAAGAATCTGACATCCATGCTCCAACATGACAAAGATCATATTTAAAAGCAAACTAATTTTTAGTCTACAGTTCATATTTTAATTACACAAACTTCGTAATAAAAATCCTACTTCAAACTGAAAATTCTCTCTGAAATGCCACAACTAAAAAGCCCACGATCACGTCTTCACTCTACCACCACCATTAGCATTATTTAAATTGGCACACATCCTGGCTTACAGAAAGGAAACAAAAAAGTCTTAGTAATTGCAAATGAAGCAAGAACGCTTTACATCATATGTTTACCCACATTTTGGGTTGTCATGGGTTCTGCTAGGGAGCAGCAGAGAATCTGACATTACGTTAAGTAATCTTTTCTCAAAGTGATCTGCAAAACCTCCTGTCACTACTGGGGGTGCAGTATTAATAGTGACTTCTATGAGCATATTCATCTTTTAGAAAGCTTATAAAAGGATTGTCTGAAAGGAACGGAACTGCATAAAATTAGCTATAGAATTAATTCATCACAAATGCTGTTTGTCTGGAGTTAATTTCCTCCCACTCCACACTTTTTCTGTTGTTACAGGCAAGAGAGAAGACTGTTTTTAGCAAGGAGGTTTTAATCACAGAATTTCTTTTCAAGTGATGGGTCCAATTGCCAGCAACTTCTCTCCTCACTTCTATCTGTATCCATCACACCCCCGTGTCTGTTCCAAACCTCTTATTTGTATGAAGAAGGTCTCAGGTAATTGAGGCATAAGACAAAAAAGTGGCAAACATACAACAGGTGTTCTAGTTACAAATTCTTATTGCTGGGGGGGGGGGGGGGGGAGGCAGGGGAGAAGAGCACAACAAATATACAAACATCCAGCATCACAGACCAAAGAATGGAGACTCATTAAAGTAGGTTAAGATCATTATACAGCTGGGTACTATCATGAAGGCATGTGTCAATCAGCACATCTCTACAATGGAAATGTCCTGAGTGTGAAATGAAGTTTCCATATTATCCTGTTCCACCTGCTCAGTGCTTCTCAGTTCATGGTCTTTTTATTCAAAAGAAAAAGTGAACTGAGAGAATCAGTAGAACTTTACTTTAGAGTCCCATATGTCTTCTGAAGGCAACTGCAATAACTAAAACAAACTGCCTTTCTGATGAGAAACCAGCAACAGCATCAGGTGGTCACCACTTGACATTAGCAGATTTTGAGCTTTGATCTGGTGCATAGCAAGTTACATGTCAGTTAAAAAAAACATCAATAAACTTAAGAATTTTATAAGTTTGTCTAGAAATTTAATAAGTATATTATTGGCTGCAAAAGTTACAGCTAAGAAATTAAATCTACAAACTCAAGAATATGATCTCTTTACATTATGAAGAAAAGGGATCTCAAAGACTTTTGTGGAGTTGAAAAGTTGACAGAATGAACCAAAATTTCTGCAGACTATTGCAAAACAAAAAAGCCACAAAGGCATTATTTGTTTTAACTCCATCAGTTAATGAAAACCTCAGGTATAGCATCACAGCAGTCATGGAAAAAAAAGTCTTTGATCAGAAAATGACTATGTAAAAAGGCTGAGATTTGCTTGTCTTAATTATATCATAAAAATTGTATTGCAGTACTTCCCCTCATCCTCTTAACAGGGCAAAGGTATGAAGCCCCATTAATCTTAAATTAATATTTTTTTATGCCAGAATGGATCATCTAGTCTGACCTTCCTGTATGTATAACAAAGGTTAAAGAACTTCACCTAGCAAATACTGCATCACAAGCCCTTATTTTATGCTTGAACTAGACAGAGCATGCTTTCTGGAAAGATTCTGATTTTAAGATTTTGTGATGGACAATCCAGCACATTCCTTGTTAAACTACTCCAAAGGTTAATTATTTTTGCTTAAAATGTGTGCCTTATCTCTAGCCCGAATTTACCTAGGGTCAGCCTCCAGTTGCTGGATGTTATTATAATTTCCATTGCTACATTAAAGAGACCTATATAGAAACCTCCCTATGATCTCATTCTGATTAATCAGATATGTTAAAATACCAAAGTTAACGAAGTCTAGACAATTGAAGAGTTTTTTTTAAAAGCAGTTAACAGCAACTATACTTGTTCATGTGTCACAGTCATAGCTACCCCCGAATTGTTTCTCTTCCTATTGCTGTGTGAAAGGCCCAGGCAAACAAAAGGATTACTGATTCTATACAGGAACAAATGTGTCATTGACTACACAGAGGGCTGTCAAATGCAAGTCAACTAAGAGAAAGTAACTTCTTTCTCTAATCTTTTTCACTGACTGTCATCACATAGGATCAAAACCCTGATGCCCTAACATTTTCAGACAGGAGTGGTATTTTTAATATGACAGTGTCTCCAAGTTCAAACCGCAAAATGTCTGTGTACACTGAAAAAGCCTGAAATAAAAGGAGCCGGGCCACAAACATGGAACCATTCGAGAGTCACTTTCCAGATCAGAACTTTTCATAACTTCTTCTCTTTCTGAGGAGTGCCGAAAATCCCACGCCGGGGAGAAAAGCCCCCCCCCCCCCCTGCTCGAACCATTTGCGTCCCTTAAACAGCATTTGGCTTTTGAAGGGGGCGGGGGGGGGAAACAGGCAGCGGCAGCGCGGCTCCCGACAGCGCCCAACACGACTTGCCCCCGTCCACACTGACCAGAGCCAGCGGCGGGGCCAGCGCCCCACCAGGCGGCGTGGAGCGTTTTCCCACCTGCACCCAGGCCAGCGACACCGACCGGGAGAGACCCAGCCCCGCCGCGGGCTGAGCCCGCTCACAGCCGCACGGGCGAGCGCTGCACGGAGCGGGGGCGGGGGAGTCACCGACCAGCACCTGAGCCCCCGGGACCGTCCTACCCCGTCCTCCGAGGATAATGGGGGGGGGGGGGGGAGACAGCCTGATAGGCCGGGGCTGGGGGCTCCGCGCGCCGGGTCCCCGGGAAGGGCTCTGGGCGCCCCGGCAGCGGGTCGCTCTGTCGCTCACCTGCCGAGCTCCCTGCCCGGGCTGAGGCTGTAGCGCTCCTGGAAGGGCTCGGTGCGGATCGCGGTGCGGATCTCGCTCAGGAAGCCGCCCCGCCGGCGGCCCCGGCCACACAGAGGCGGCGACGGCGGCGCCCGGCTCCCGCGGGAGCGGCTCGGCGGGGGCTTCTCCTCGGGGCTCATGGCGCGCGGGGGGGGGGGGGGGAGCGCAGCCCTGCTCCTGGCGGGTAACGGTCGGGGCGCGAGCCAGCGGCACCCGAGCTGCAGAGCCGAGCGAGCAGCTTTGGCGACGGCTCGCCGGGCCACACGCGCCGCTCCGAGCGGAAGGGGGCGGGGTCGGGCGAAACCCCGCCCCTCGCGGCTTCACCTTTGCCAGAGGGGGCGTGGCTGCCGCGACGCCAAAATCAAAAACAAGCGGCCGGGGCTGAAGTGGCGGTTGGCGGCGCCACCTGCCGGGCCCCGCACGCGCCGCTTCGGCTCCGGGTGGGTCGCGCGTGCGCGTGCGCGCGCCCAGCCCGATGCCTGAGCCCAGGTTGGCAGCTCGCCCTGGCCTCCTGCTGCGCCCATCGCGTTCACTCAGCGGCCCACAGAGAAAGGGGCGTTTCCCCCAAGCAGCCTCCTCCCGTTCCTGCACAAGCTGCCTCGCTGGCGGCACAGCAGCACCGGCACTAAGGCGATGCAGTGACAGGGTGGGCGAACTGCGCCTGTGCACAAGTCCTGGCCTCCTCTCCCTCCCTTCATGGCCACATCCTCAAACCCTCAACTGATTCAAACATCACAAGCCCGAAAACTATAATAAAATTCAGGTTCTCATTGTCTCCTGCCTTTTGATATCTTAAAGACTAACTATAAAGTTTTGAAGCATGAGCTTTCGTGGGCTAATACCCACTTCGTCGGATGCAAGCAGTGGAAGTGTCCAGAGGCAGGTATAGAAAAGTAGGCAAGAACCAGGTGGGAGGTAACAAGGTTAGTCCAATTAGGCTGAACCAGCTTATCTCCCATCAGGGAGGGTGGGTTGTTCTTCTAGCATTTGAATGGGGGGTGTGGACATGGAGAGAGGAGAAACTAGTTCTGTAATGAGCGAGCCATTGTAGGTCTTTGTTCAATCCGAGATTGTTTGTGTTGAATTTGCAAATGAATTGCAGCTCTGCAGTTTCCCTTTGCAGTCTGGACTTTTTTTTGCTGCAGTATGGTGACTTTTAAATCTGTAATTGTGTGTCCAGGCAGGTTGAAGTGTTCCCCTACAGGTTTTTGTATATTGCCATTCCACCCCTTCTCTATCTACGCTACATTGATGACATCTTCATCATCTGGACCCATGGGAAAGAAACTCTGGAAGAATTCCACCATGACTTCAACAGCTTCCACCCCAACATCCACCTCAGTCTGGACCAGTCCACACAGGAAATCCACTTCCTAGACACCACAGTGCAAATTAATGACGGCCACATCGACACCACCCTATGCCGAAAACCTACTGGCAGCTATGCCTACCTTCATGCCACCAGCTTCCATCCTGGACATACCACACGATCCATTGTCTACAGCCAAGCACTGAGGTACAATCGGATTTGCTCCAACCCCTCAGACAGAGACCAACACCTACGAGATCTTCACCAAGCTTTCTCAAAACTACAATATCCGCACAAGGAAATAAGGACACAGATCAACAGAGCCAGACGTGTACCCAGAAGCCTGCTGCTGCAAGACAAGCCCAAGAAAGAAAACAACAGAACACCACTGGCCATCACCTACAGTCCTCAGTTAAAACCTCTGCAACGCATCATCAGTGACCTACAACCCATCCTGGACAATGATCCCTCACTTTCACAGGCCTTGGGAGGAAGGCCAGTCCTGGCACACAGACAACCTGCCAACCTTAAACAAATTCTCACCAGCAACAGCACACCGCACCACAATAACTCCAACTCAGGAACCAATCCATGCAACAAACCTCGATGCCAACTCTGCCCACATATCTACACCAGCAACACCATCACAGGACCTAACCAGATCAACCATACCATCACTGGTTCATTCACCTGCACATCAACCAATGTCATATATGCCATTATATGCCACCAGTGTCCCTCTGCTATGTACATCGGCCAAACTGGACAGTCCCTAAGAAAAAGGATAAATGCACACAAATCAGATATTAGGAATGGCAATATACAAAAACCTGTAGGGGAACACTTCAACCTGCCTGGACACACAATTACAGATTTAAAAGTCACCATACTGCAGCAAAAAAACTTCAAGTCCAGACTGCAAAGGGAAACTGCAGAGCTGCAATTCATTTGCAAATTCAACACAAACAATCTCGGATTGAACAAAGACCTACAATGGCTCGCTCATTACAGAACTAGTTTCTCCTCTCTCGATGTCCACACCCCCCATTCAAATGCTAGAAGAACAACCCACCCTCCCTGATCGGAGATAACAAGCTGGTTCAGCCTAATTGGACTAACCTTGTTACCTCCCACCTGGTTCTTGCCTACTTTTCTGTACCTGCCTCTGGACACTTCCACTGCTTGTGTCCGACGAAGTGGGTATTAGCCCACGAAAGCTCATGCTTCAAAACTTTATAGTTAGTCTTTAAGGTGCCACAGGACTTTGTTTCCTCTGCTATTCCAGACTAACACGGCTACCTCTCTGACTTTTGATATTTTAACCTCCAAGGTTGCTGAGAAAGGCTTGAAAACAAGAAGCCTAGAAATCACCTGACTCCAGGAGCTGAGGCTTTAAGCAATGCACCAAATATTGCAAGACTGGGGATAAAATCAAGAGGGCTGGTGATGCTGGAAATGCTGCTCCATGCTGAGCACTCCAGGCTGTGTGTATGTTCCTATGGAATGTGCACTCATCTACAGTGAGCTACACGTGTGTGTGTTTATAAAAAACAGGGGTTGTGTCATGGCCCAAAATATCACTTCAGAACTGTGTCGAAAATAAATAAGCCAGCCCATTTCTCTTTGCACAATATCATTGTTAAGAATTGTAATGCAGCAACATAATGCTTGCTATAAGTGAGACTCAAACTGTGGTCAATAGGCCAAATACAGCCCATGCATACGTGGATTCTAGCATGCACTGTGGCCACTCTGCTTGGATTAAGGCAGAATATCACATTACTGCTACTAAATATGAATTGTGTTACAGTAGCACCTACAGATATTATTTAAACTGTACAAATGCATAATAGACAAGCCATCGCCCATCTGCTCCAGCAGAAAGAGGAGGAGACCAGAGATTTTAAAAAAAATAATAGAATGATGGAAAGACTTCCATACACTGAGTGACTGAAAACATTAGGACTGTTTAGAAAGCTGTGATACAGATATATCAAACCCACTAGTATAGACAATTTGAGTGTTTCTACTTAGTCTCACAGTATAAAGACAAAGGTACATCCAATTATACTGAAAGGCAGTACATTACAAGAAATATGAATATTAAATACTTTTTCCTCGCTATACATGAATAATTTGATACAGTCACACATCATTGAAACAAAGAGTTTAACAGGCTTTTAAAAAAAGGATTAGATATTGATATGGATAATGAGAACATATATAGTTACATTACATAGGATAAAAAATATAGGGGTTATGAACCTTCTTGCAGCCATTAGCCAACAACTGATTTCAGGGGTTAGGCAAATATTTTTGCTATGACCAGATTATTCCATAATCATTCATTATGGGTTTCTTTCACTTTCCTGTGAAGCTTTTGGTTATTTTATATTGTAGGACACTGGACTAGAAGGACTACTGGACTGATCTGGTAAGGGAATTTCAATGCTCCTAAATATGTTCTAAACTGGTAGGGCAGTTCCAGTTCACTGTCTAGTTCTATGGAAACTGGAGTTTTCTCCTGGAGGGAATTGTGGTTGTCTAATGGGTAAAAAATGGAGTACGACTGGAAGAAGTGAGAGCAATTGTCATTTTTATCCTACCTATCAACTCCTAAAGGCTACAGTTTCGCTGTAGGTACATTTTAAAGAAAAGCCTTCTGTGACACTACCATTTAAAACAGACATTACTAAAGCATTTGTCTCTTTTAAATGCACAGCCTGCCAATATCCAGAGCCTTCAGCAAAAAAGATTAATGAGGTACTGTAATGGTCCCACATATAGGAAAGGATCCTACCCCACCCAGTCATTGATCAATGATGGTTCAAGGGTGAATGATCACATTGATGACTGAGCAGTTTTGCAAATGCCAAGTTAGAGTTGAAAAATGAAATATTTTTAAAACAAATTACAAAAACAACATATACAATAATTGAAAAGCAACAGAAATCAGAGCTGTGTTAGAAACTGACATTTTCAGTGCATATCTTACACAGAATTTTGTGTAAATGGTAATTGGGGCAGACTATTATTGTTAAGCAATAAAACTAGGAGTTAACCATTAGTTAGGAAGTTGTTAAGGTTGAAAGTGCACATTAGGGGTTTTAACTAACATCCTCACAATGTGGTGTTATTTCCCCAGAATGCTTGTGCCTCAAAATGTACGTCTAGAAATGAATGGTTAATTCTTACCATATGTTCTCTCTTTATTTATTTTCACCTCAGGCAGGTTGCAGTTTCCTAGAAAACAGGGTCCTAGAACATTTAAGGTCCTAAAGATCACAACCAATCCCTTCAATTGCACTCAAAAGCTAATAGGTAGCCAGTGTTGAGCAGGAAAGTACTAGTGTAATATGTTAATTCACCTAATTTCTGGAGACAAGTGGCTGCATTCTACTCCAGAATATGAAAGCATCATCTCTTCAATGGTAGAGCTAAATAGAGCACATTACAATTCATATGGCCAAGGCGAACTACATAGAGCAGACAAGTTCCATATTGTTCCTTTTCTAAAGAGCAATAAATTATATATTCCACCCTGCCTTCCTTGTCCAATGTGTCCTTCTCCAAATCTAGTGTGAGCCATTTTGACACCCTTTGTTCACTACTGATGCAGCAAGTAGAAATTAGAGTTGACTACGTCCCCACCATATTCTTTGATATTCAGATCACCGATATTTATTCTGTATTTCCAAATATCTATTAAATTATATGTGGCATTTTTAGGACAACCAACACTAGTTAGCCAACTGTGTTTACATATACATCCCAGCATTGTTTTCCATCAGTATCAGTAGATCTGTTATTTATATTTTGTCTTTCATCTTGAAAGAGCCCAAATATTTTACAAACTTAAACATTTACATACTATACACAATTATCAATTCATCAGTCATTGAAATGCAGCCATATTTGGCGTGAAAAACCAGCCCAAAACAGCAGCTGTCCAGTAGTTCACAGAACACCACAAAAAAAATTCAGAACAGGAAGTGAATACATGTGTTTTCTAAATGGAACTGCCAGGGAAATGTAGGTAAGCAAAATACGATTACCTAAATTGTAATCTTGCCAGAGGAGTAGGGTCAGTATTGGTCCTTTCACAAATGCAGTGGGTTCTTTAAGGACTTCTGTTCTATATAGTCCAAAACACAGGTGCGTATTTTTTCTGTATATGGCTGTTTTACACAGGTAGTTACAGGGATGCTGAAACCGTTTTTATAGTGGGGGTGCTGAAAGCCATTGAACCAAACTGTAAACCCTGCATATAATGGAAACCCCATCAAGCCAGGGGGTGCTATAGCACCCCCCACACTCATAGTTCCACCACCTACAGACATTACAAAATATACATTACTATATATAGTTTTTCATAGTTTGACTCAGACTGGTTCTTCCAGTTCGGATAAACATTCAGAAAACCTCAGATTTCTTACAAAAACCTATACAATCCCTCCTAATGTGTAAATTTCAATTCCTGCAATTCTTTAATTTGTTTCTCTCTTTCTTCACCATATGATAGGAAAGGCATCATTAATCAAAATTACCTGCTGAATAGAAAGCCAGTGAACAGAGGCACCATTTTGTTTGTGGATTGACTAAGTCAGTTTGCCTTCCACTTCACTACTGTAGCAATAGCTTTAGCAACTGGCATATATTGTAGATGGCTCAGTCATGATGTACTAATATGGAGGATATAACTGTACTGTAGCATAAGTGAAATTCACTCTTGTACAGAGGGTCGTCATAAGGCCTATCTACCATTTTAGTCTCACTTAGGTATTAAAAAATAGGGCTTATCTGGGATGTAAATGGTGTAGCATAAGTGCTGGCCATGCTAAGAAGGGTAAATTTCAGCCTGTGTGAACATAGCTTCATCCATTTAGAAGCTAGATAATAGATATATTTAGATTGATCACAATTACTGCAGTGATAAAGTTTGTGTGTGATTCCTCTTTTTTTACCTCTGTATTAGTCTTTAGCCACATATAATTTAGACGAGAGCTCTTGTTATGCTCAATTACACTCAATAGCATGACAGACATTCATTTTTGCTATCATTAGTATCTTATAGGTCAATTTTTTTTCCTTTCAGTGTAGACTGTTCTAGCAATTCATTCTTTTTTATGAGATGTACTTGGCTTGCAAGCAATAAAGAATGAAGTGAAGTGGAGGATAATGCCTCTGGGGTTTGTTTAGGAGAATGTCCTTTTAGATCTATGTCTGCATGCACTGAAGTGAAAGCCTATTTTCAGTTCTGCCCTTAAGAAGTAGATCAAGCAATGTTGCATAGGAACATAGAATTTGCCTGACTAGATCAAATCACTGGTCCTTCCAGTCTGGTAGATGAATTCTTCAGAGGAGGAACATATTCAATTGACCAGTGTGTGAAAGAAATAATTTCTTCTCTGACCAATGTGGTGATCAGTTTATACCTGAAGCATATCTGAGTATCCTTTATTCTAACAAAATAACTCAGCATGTTATACAGATGTTATTAAAATGCATTCTTTAATCTAGTGATAGTACAATATGTAACACCATATGTTCTTCTGCAGCTTTAAATTCTAGTCTGACTACATGCTGTATGCAGAAATCTTTTCTTTTATTTCTTCAAAACTGATACGCTATAATTATCCTAACCTGAGGCTTCCTGAGCTACTATTTGACCTGGGTGGAAACTTTTAGCTAAATTGCCACTCATTTAGCACAGTGTTTGAACTGAATAATTTGTGGAACAGGTGACTAAGCTCTATGTAGGAAGATCTATGAACATCCTTTCCTGGGATCTTCCTACACATGGACATGGATTGCTATTTCGCAGCAGTTGTCACCCAGAATCTGAGTGCTGCAAATAAATGCTACAATTGTTTGCACTAAATATCTATTACTAAAAATTTGACCATGGTTGAATAGGGCCACATATAAACCTCAGTATTCCATCTTAATTCAGAGAAAGCACTTGGAATATCCCATTATAGTATAAGACTGGATGGAAAAATGCTTTCCATTTATATAATTTTATTTTAAGCCTCAACAGCACTTCTCTTTGAATTTATAGTCACTTAACTCAATATCCAAAAAGTAATAAAATCTTATTCTTCATAGCTAGGTTGATGACTGAAGGATTTAGCAAGGCATTCCCCCCCCTGCTCCCTCCATATACAACATTACACCACTTGGGAACTATAGGAGGATATCACATTCCTCTGCAACATCAGATATAGAGCACAGCCAGATGCAGAATGTTGGATTCAATAGAGCACTGGTCTGCTCAAGTAAGGCAAATCCTATAGTTCTAAAGGTGAATTGATTTCATCACCAGTTATGAGGCTTATTTTCAAGAGATAAAGCAGACTGATCGGAAAAGTTGTACATTTTTCAGTGCTTGTCCTCAGAAATACAAACACACTAACAAGTTACAGAGTTGTCAGTAAAAGGCCATGTAAGATATAGTAAAATAAAATCACACCTTGTATCCAAAATCTCACAGAGGATTCCAATGCTGCCACTGTTGCATGCCTTTAAAAGCTGTTATCTGAGTATTAGGAAGCTTGATAATTTATAATGCCTTAGCTAAAGATTGGTGGTAAATATAAGGTTTTGAGGACTGAAAAATGAACAAAAGGAGCTCATCCTTCAGACTTGATCCAGCATTCCTAAGAATAGTTTGAAGCAAAATTAAATATGATGTTAAAATATTAAAATAATTTATACCAGCAGTTCTCAAAATATGAGCTGCAGCCCATTCTTGAAATAGACTGAACTAGTGTGCTCCAATACAGTGTACAATTAATTAATTTTTTTATTATCCCAACCTCGTTTCATTAGCAGGGTCACTGTGCAGGGCATCAAACAACTCATACAAGAGCCTGGAAAAGCAGTCATTTGTTTTCATGTAATAAAAAAGATAAAAGGTCAAGGTGTATCCACAAGGTACTTGCTTTTCACAAAAACAGAAGAGTGATTTTTTTTTGTTGGCACTAAGAATTTTCTCACACAGCTCTAGTGTTTTGTGGCTTAAAGCTATAAAACTTTAGATAAAAATTCCTGCAGCCTAATCCCTCCTATAAACTGTTATCATGTGAAACCCTAAAACATCAATAATTTGCAAAAATCACTGAAGGCTATTTGCAGTCTTGATGTGCTTTCCAAAGGCTTCTGTTGTATTTAACCTAAATGAGCTGTCACAGAATATTATGGGCCTGATTTTCATTTACATTGAAGCCAGAGCAGTGTAGAGACCTTAGTTTAGTGTAAAAGTACAGCAGGAGCTCCAGGGCATTCTCTGCCTAGTTGGTGTCCTCATTTACTACAGGTCCAGCAATTGTTAAGAAATCAACATTTACCCACTGATCACACAGTGCTATCTAAAATACAGTAGTCACATTTCATCATATTTGTCAGCATACTATCTAAAAAAATAAAACAAACTTTTGTACTATCAGGTTGGGCTGGCCCTAAGATGGTGCTCTTGGAATATGGGGCCCTGTCTGCAGACACTCAAGTGCACCTGTCTAGGACATTGAAGCTGCTGCCAACTCCCCCAGTCGTTTCTGTATTTCCACTTTTTGATGCTATGCATGTGGGGATCTGAGATAAGACAAAAGACCTGAGAGACTGTGCAATGCAGACATCAGGCCAGATCCAATGTGCAAACACAACTCCCTCAAGTCAATGGAGCTCCACCAGATATGAATTTACCACATTATAGTAAAATGCATCTTGCACAAAAGAAACTATTTTTAATAAACAGTACACATGACGCCATAACAAAGTGATTTTATTGACATTCCTGTATAGTGATATGATTGAATAGAAAGCACAGCCTGAGTATCATGTGACATTTTTCTGTCAATATAAGCAAAATCAGTCCAATAATCAGGACTTTTACTGCCATTGACTTATATGAAGTCTTTAACAAAACCATAATAGACATTTCTTTTAGATAAATTGGAAGCTGCAGGGAATTTGGGTAATGGTACAACATTTACTATACCTAGTACCTACTATCTACAGGCATATGTTTGTCTACTAGAACAAAGGGACTATATGACTCACTAGGGAGAAAGTAACAATCCAATTTTTTGGACCTTGTGATAGCTGGAAAGCCTATCCCAGGTTTGTAGTATATTGCAGTCATTTTTAATAACAAACTCTGAGGTACAGCAATAATAATAATAATAATAATTAATAATAAAAGAAGCACCACATCTGTTGTAGAAAGGTTTGTTGGTCTGCATGTGAGTGAAAGTGTTTAATCTTCACTGGGAAACCCTGTTCATGTTGCTATGAAAACAGGGTGAACATTCATGATTTCAACGTAAATTAATCAAAAAATTCTAAAGCCAAGTTCATCCTGCTGGAACCCCATCCATATCAGCAGGATTAACACCAGGGATGAATTTAACCCTCCAGGTTATATCTACGTATGCAAGTATATATACATATGAAAATAATTAAAACTTTTTTTTTTCACTCAAAGGTCTTAGCTGACGCCAAATTATGCCTTTTTCTCTACTCCCTACCCAACCTGGTGTGATGATTTAAAACTCCAATTATTTCTAACTGGGGCTCTGTCAAACATTTGTTATGATGAAACCTGAAAAAAAAAAGTCTGGGATTCAGGTTAGGTTGCAAAATTCACAATTCAACCACAGTTCATTGACATTTCATATGCACTTGAGAAAACTGGGGAACATTTATATTTTCTTATTATAACTTTACAAAACTCATGGTTTCTATGCAACCTAAATGTAGCCTGGCCTATTTGCTTTCAGTTTTGTGGTGTCTTTGGACCCTAAAATTTAAAAGACTGTCATTTACAACACTTATCTGTTTTTCTATTCTTTCCTTCTCACAGCCTAAAATTTGTCTGTCGATACTAATATCATATTTTAGCATCATGATAGAACACAACATTTTAAGAAGGAAATTGCGGTGGAAGGAATTGAATGGATTGTTCTGTGCATCTTTAATCTGCTTCACGATAGTCTTCCTTATGGAAAACCTTTTATTCCTTCCTGGGGAGGAGCTGAGACAAAAATGGCTCTCATGAATAATCCAAATTTTTATGCTGAATGTGCTGACCTGCGTAGAGAGCAGAATTCTCTCTCTCATTCATAGATAAGTAGTGGAATTTGAATTGAAGAACACGGTGAAACAGTTTGTGGTTTTTTTTGGAAAAAAAAAAGGATCAATATATGTTTAAGACAGAATGAATAAAGTTTTCCTGTTGTCAGATGTTAACTATGCAAACCAACATAAGAAATGATATCCCAGAGATGTCAATGTGTGAAAATTATTTGAGAAGCACTTTATTGGGGAAGAGAATTAAAAAGGTAGGATCAGATGAAGTTTCTGGAGAGAAAAAAGATAAAATGTGGTGTTTTCTTTTCCCAGTTTCAGTGTTCTGGTGACAAGTCTAGCTAAGGCATGTGTAGAAGGATTATGAGGCCATGAAGAAAAAGTCATTTGGTTTCCCCTACTTTTATTTTTGATCCAAGGATATGCAGGGTATTTCCATTTTGATGCCATCAGAATCACCTGAGAAAACAGGTTTTTTGAACTATTTCTATGCCGTGCACTTGCAGGAGTGCTTTTGCCAGAGATTTTGATGGAAAATAAGCTGGCCAGGCTATATATTTTCTTTATCCAGAACACCAAGTTGCTTGACATGATACTTGTCAAGTTTGAAGATGCCTACCACCTATTCTAACCTCTGGCATATGCCCATGTCAAACGTGATCTGAAGAAGGAATACAGGAGCGAGTCTTTCTTGTTTCAGTCTGGGGCTGGATGCTGTCTGTGCAAATACAAATATCTTTCGTTATGCTACAAAAATAGTTTATTTTTTGATAAAATACAGCTTTGAAATACTTTAAAAAATTCTAACTATACAGTTATCTAAAGGCTGGGATTTCCTTCACCCTTTTTTTTTTTTTTAATATTAGTGAGCCAGCTCTTGATGTACAGTTTTCTTTGGCCAACTTGGGACCAACCAGATGGATACTTGTCTTTGTGTATTTTCTTGTATTGTTGAAGACACCTACCATTAAATATAATGCATGTTATTTTGTAATGATGCAATCAGGGATGAAACAGGAATCTTGCACAAAAAATTGGCCTTTGGGACCCAACCTATGAGATGCTCCCGCTGAATGGGGTTGAGGTTGCTGAGCTCACTGCAGCATCAGAGCCAGAGCCTTTTTGGCAATCCTGGTACAGTGCACTCTCATATAATTCACCCGGATGTAACCAATGCATAAAGAAGCAGGTTACATAATTATTGTCAGAGCTAACTCCCCCAGTATATGACTATATAAGTGAGGGCTCTTTGGGACCGATACTGTGTTTTTACATGAGGATACAGTGCCTAGCACAATGGTGCCCTGATTCATAGCTGGGGTCCCTAGTGGCTACTGTAATACAAATACATAAATAAATAAATTAATAAAGAATGTAATAAATAAATAACAATGTGTATTCTTAAATAAATACTTAAAAGAAGCACATAATAAAAATACTATTAAATGGCCATCGAATATTATTGAAGTCGAATTAATGGAGCACTTTACAAATTCAAATTCTGATTAAACAAAAATATCATATTTTTGTTTCGAAGCATATCTTTACCTGTCACTATTAAGACATGCGCTAACTTTAAAATCAAGAAGACATTCAAAAATATTAAAAAACAATCATATACACATTCATGTATTAATAGCTAAATATATTGGTCAGTAAAAACACATGGAAAGACTGGACCTGACTGTGTTCTTTGAAGGGTAGGTTTATAAGAACAGAATGAGTTGGATGTTGAATTAGTCTAAAAACTTGACGGCTTTCTGAAATATAACAACAAAATGAGCATAGGAAGAGAGACACAGATGGGTGTGGTATCTGACTGTCATCTATTTCATGTGAGCTATTGCTTGTATCAAGATAGAATTACCCTGTATATTTCACTTAGTTTTTGTTATGGGTATTCTTTGGCACTGTCGTGCTCACTTCACATTTTCCCAGTTAAGACAAACACTTTCAGTCCACAATTAGTTTTGGAAAACAAGGGCAGCAAGGGTTAAAAGTTGGAGACAACCTGTGTTCTGGGTTTGATTGTAATAGCCTCAGCAGTACCCATCAAATACAAGCATGCTGCTGTGTGCCTTGCCTTTCCCGGCTTTGGAGCTGGAAGGTGAAGCCCACCACATTAAAGAATTTGAGGTCTCGATTAGGCACCAGAAAAGAACTGGATCTTTAATTTGGTGGTACCTAATGAGGCCATGTGGGTCACTGGGTTTCACTCGAAGAAGAATTGCTACAAATGTTCAAGCAAAAGAGAGATACAATCTCACTGCAGCTTCACATTTAATAGAAATTTGTCTAAACACCTCTGTGCACAACCACTTCTGAGATTAGGAGGTTTGCATTTGACAACAAAGGGAAAAAACAACAACCAGAAGTTAGCCCTGCCTGACAAGAAATAAATGGCTTCTGATATAAGGGACGGGATTGTCTATACTTCTCATTTGTTTTAAACATCAGATAACAAAGAATCAGTAAACAGAACCCAAAGATATTAACAAGAGCAGAACATTTCTTCTTAGTCCCCTTTTCTTTATCATGTACAATAATTAGGTAAGGGATCCTTGTCCTTTATGCTACATAATGAGACATCCTTCTTGAGTGTGCACAAATTTGTGCTTCTTGTGTGGTAAACATTACAATAGAGATGCCCATCCCAAAACGTCTGAAGTGCAAGTTCTTTTCAGTACTGGCAAGTAACCATCCATAGCAATCACTGGAACACTTTGCATTGCATTACAGGCGGGTTTTTTAAAAAATGTCTTATGTGCACCATATGTCTGGGCCAGTTCCGGTTGATGTGGATCTTGAGTCCAGGTATAAAAAATTCAGTTTTACTCATAGATATCTCTATGATGGATGATATGTACAGGAAAAACAAGGGTGGATGAAAGAAACGCTTGACCACCTCCCAGGACTGATGAACTGTGGATTTGTTTAGAAGACACAGGCATTAGAAGCTTGGAATGGGTGATGAGGTTATTTATTTTTTAATCAATGTAGGTGGAAGTAAACATTTATCAACATTTGGTCAAGTGTAACATAATCTGCATTCATATTTTCATTATTATTAATGGAGGTATGTGGAGAGATACAGAAACCTTGCGCCAGTTTTTCTATTGCATACAGGCTAGCAGTCCATTGGAAACTGAGGATGAAAGCATGAAGGTTAGATCTTAGAGGGAGGCAGTTCTTCATGCACAGCTTTGTCAATCCTGATTTTTGTTTTCAAAAATAAAAACATGGAAAACCAAGATCATATGATGGTGGGGAAGGAAGGTGACATCATCAGCCAGGAAAATACCAGAAGTGCCTGAATTCCCTCACTCAAGTCCAAACGTGCTAGTTTCTTCAACAGCTGTCAACAACTTTTCATACAGCATAGAATACGAGGGGTATGGTGGAAGATCCAAGCGGTTGAAACATGTGTGCGCCCTGCAAATGGAAAAATGCAGTGTTGTAAGTTTCATTTACTTCTAACAAATATATTAATGAGAAAACACTGCTTATTCTGAGGCAAGTTCCCTTATGTCCTGAACAAGCTTTAATTTAAAAAGCCTGAGTGTTAAAATAAAAGCCCCTAAAATCCCAAGAGCCAGATGATATTTTAAAAATATACAAGCATCAATTTGAACCACAAACTAACCATTCACAGAAAGCATCTGTATGACAGGCCAGATCCTGAATAAGGCCCAGATCCTGCAATGAGCTCCATGTGGGTGAATCCCCCGTGCAAAATGTGGGGCTCACTGTGGAATTAAGTCCTCAGACTTCACACAGAGTAATATTCACTGGCGCCACTTTGGTTGTTTTGTGCTAAGCCGCTATACATCCGGTATAAGTGGCTGGTTAAGCTCTGCATTATAGGACAGGTATAAAACGGTTGGAATGTATTGGTAAATTTGGCCCTGTGAGTGGAGTAATGACAGGGCTGACAATTGTAGGTTCAGAGGGAAAAGCGGAAACACTAAAAATCAACTGCTTTGGGTGTCTGAAAGAGGAAGGTCTCTAGAAAGCAGAATGCTGTTTCTGTAACTCACTAGTTATAAGGATGGGTTTTAAATATTTTTAATTGTATTACTGTAACATCTTGCAACCCTAGCCAGCAATGAGGACCCCATTGATTACAGTCTATATGTACCTACATGAAGAATTAATATTTAATAATGGGTGTTATTTGTGTCTGGTATTTCATATCCACATCAGGCCAGATCTTCAGCTACTGTAAAATGCCAGAGCTGCAATGAAGCCAATGGAGCTATGGTGATTTATGAGAATCTGGCTCCTAGTATTTTTAGAATCTATTACCTTGTTTTACTTCCAGCTCTCAGATCCCATGCTATTTTCTATGAACTGAAGCATAAGAGCCCTTCCTAAAGTAGACTCTCTCTTAACCTCTGTGGCTCATTTGTTAGGCCAATCAAAAAAACAAACAAACAAACAAAAAACAACAGGCTGAAGGCAGATTAGTTGAAATGAGACTTGCAGAACCGAAAGGGGAGATTTATCAAACACCCACAGTCAATCATTAAAAGCTATCAGGAAATTGAAACAGCCAGAGGCATAGTCTCCATTGCACTGGAGCATTTCAATTAGGAGAGCTTTTAGGAGTTTTTCTGAATAAAACATTGTAACCTGGTTATTCTCTGAGAGAGTATGCAATGAAAGCAATTTCCTTTGGAAATGAACTGGGAACAAAAAGGAGTTAGAGAAATAAATGAACCTTGATAAAGTCATTATAATACAATTCACAAGTTAGTGCACTATGTGGTGTATGCATTAGAGGTGAGTAGCCTTCCACCATTACTTGTGTTCCTCAACCATCCCCACTAAGCCCTACCAATGTGTACCAAACCTCTTCAGGAGTTAGAAGGTGGTTGAGTTCCCTTAGTCCATTCAGTCACCAGACTCTGCTGAGACTATCAGCAAAAGTGCTGATTAATGCTACCTGCAATGGTGTTTACTGTGATGTGGACACCTGTCCACTAGGAACTGGACTGAGATAATCAAGCCAGTGAATCAGTCCCTCTTCATGTGGGGCAGATTCAGAGCACAGACCTACTCAATTTCCTATTACCAGTTCTCCTAAACTAAGTCCCTCAAAACCATAACCTTTTGAGTGTCACAAATAAAGAGGATTTAGGGTCAGAAAAGACTCTTCTTTGTGTTATTCCTTTACAGTTTGAATGGAAGGCAAGGACCTAACATACTGTATGTCCTCAGAGCCATACAAGTGGCCCTTTGTCGGACATACAAGCAAATATCAGATTATGGGTTTGTACAGGACAAAGGCTTATGTAGAGGAGGGCTGCAGGTAAACAGCAGGATATAGCAGCTTGTTACAGAGTCATATGGTGGGGAAGGAACTATTGAAGGGAAAAGAGGGAAGGGAACCTCAAAATGTCTGGAGATGCTTGGACATTTATCCAAACAAAACATTTATACCCTCTAACTCAAGAGTATCTGTCACCCAAAAAGACTCCCAAACAACCAAATAAAAATGGGAAACTAAAAAACTCTCAGGTCAACCACCATGCAGGTGCCATACATCGCCAAAGGACAAATTCTGTCTTATTAAATTAATGTAAATCTGGAATAACTCCAGTGAAGTCTATGGAATCAGCACAGTTTTACACCAGTATAACTAAGAATACATTTTTCCCATGTGCCTTCTGCAGTATTGTAAGATGACCAGACATCATTTCCTGTTCTTTGTTGCAAGGGCTAAAGTCTGGGAGAGGCTTGATGTGCTGGGCACAGGTTGTCAAATGTCTGCTTATGTAATGCAGTGACAAATTCTGATGTTTGGTTTGGGGAAGGGGATGGACAGGAGGAAGATAAACCTTCCCTCTTCCTTCTCAGTATTGCTGAGAAGGCATTAGTTTTTGCTTCTTGCAGCTGAAAGTTGAAACCCTTTCCTTTTCCAGCTGAACCAAAAGGCCCTCAACTCAGCTCTTGGGTTGTTTATATTATATGCTATGTGATTCCTAAGCACATAAGTCAGTTAAGAGGCAGGGGCATTTTCTGTAATGTCACAGTCCCTTAATTTTGTGCCCAGTGCTGCAAGGGGCTGAGCACCTCCTAAGGTGTGCTGAGCAGCCTCTATATGGCCCCTGATGTCACTGTACAGTAAAACCTCCATTTAACAGACTAATTCGGGCGAGGGGGTGTCCGTTAAATCAAAAAGTCCATTATTTAATTTTAAAAAAAACTGAGCTGTCGGAGCAGCAGCCCGCCCGCCACAGGGTCGGGGCGGCAGCTCCGCAGCTCGCCCGCTACCGGGACCGGGCGGGAGCCGGCAGCCAGCCCGCCAGCGGCTGTGACCGTGGCAGCAGCCGGGAGCCGGCAGCCAACCCGCCAGCGGCTGGGACCGGGGCAGCAGCCGGGAGCCGGCAGCCAGCCCACCAGCGGCTGGGACCGGGGCAGCAGCCGGGAGCCGGCAGCCAGCCCACCAGCGGCTGGGACCGGGGCAGCAGCCGGGAGCCGGCAGCCAGCCTGCCAGCGGCTTGGACCGGGGCGGGAGCCAGCAGCCAGCCGCCTGCGAAGGGGATCGGGGCCGCAGCCGGGAGGGGTCGCGGTCTGATATGGATCAGAAATTTTGTCCGTTGCATCCGAAGTCCGTTAAATCGAGGTCCGTTAAATCGAGGTTTTACTGTACTCAGAACATGGCAGGAGAGGCTCAGCATTTTGCAGTATCCAGCCCCTTGTGTGTACTGGAGTGGAAATGTTGCATGAGCAAGGGAAGAAACAATAATTACATTTTGCGAACAGGCTTTCTTCCTCCAGTTAAGCCTCTAGCTAGCCCTGTTAGCCTCTTGACATTTATGAGAGCATGTTCAGCAAGTATGAGGAGCCAAACTCAAAAGAGCAGAGTATTTATGCCTTTATAAAAGTGACCCCTATGCTTTTAGAAGAAAACATAAGATAAAGTAATCTAAACCATGACCTATTTATAACGCTCTTGTCTTGAAGGAAGAAAAACCATCAACTGATAACTTACATTTCTTTCTTCTTTGCAGTCTGTAGTTATAACTCCTGGAAGTTTGTGGGGGTCTGAATCTCTAAATCTCTGTTAGTATCTCCACTGCTACTTTTCTCCTTTTAAACGTCCTCTCTAAAAGTTACATGTAAGCTTTTAAGCTCTTGGCATTCTTCTATTGTCATTTCCCTTAATCCTTATAATGCTGACAGTCCAAATGCACAGACAAGCCTCCCCTGTCAAACTGTAATAAGACTTGCTTTCTGACAGAACAGTGCCAAAGAGACAGAAATGGTCCACTTGTTCCTCTCACCTTGTACTAACTCCCAGCCACAATCCTCAAATCTCTCAGATCTTCCATATAAATATCTACTTTTGTTCCTCTTTGTTTGTGAAGGGAAACACTCAATGGTTCCTCTTGGGAATTTTTTGCTTAAGAAGTGACCTGAGATTCCAAAGGTATATTTCTGTTGTCTTCAACAAAAACAGTTTATGCTTCCTCTACAGGAGGACCAGTTTTCCAAGGGTCACAGATCTGAATCAGTTTGTGCCTCGGATATTTGGCTGTTCTAGTAACCTTTTATTGTCAGCATGACATTTTGCCAATCATATACACAATAAGAATATAAAGAATAACAATATAGGAACTATACTTTCAAGAGGAGCATTATATTATATCCCACAATCATCTCCCTTAGACTGAACTTTAATAGGGCGATTAGGAGAGAGGAAGGGATTCAAAAAGGAAAGAGAGGATGAGGAGAAGGACAAAAGATTAAAAAAATAACAAAGCAAGCAAAACTAACACACCCCACTAGGAAGGGGTGAAAGGGGGAAATGGTGAGTTAATATCCTATTTTTTGTACACTCAGTACCTTAATTGTTATATGACAGTTTTGGATATTATGATAGGTGCCCAATAAATATCTTAGGACCTAGAGAGATTATGTAAGATCAAATTTACTGATCATTTGCATATGCTAACTGCAGACAATATGATGGTACTTAAAAATTACTTTGTAGAACTAAAATCACTATCAAGGGAAAGTGAGCTAATTCTCTATATTGATTGAGAAAGTAAAGGTCTGATCTTCTCAGGTACAAATTATTTGCAATTCTTATTGAAATCTCGGGGCCAAATCCTGAGGTCCTTATTTGATTTTTACTTGGGCAGAATTCTCCTTCAAGCCAATGAGAGTTTTGCCTGACTGTGTAGGAGAAACAGAGTAAGGATTTCAGGATGTGTCCCAATGGGAGGCATAGGTGTTCAGCACTTCTCAGGATCAAGCTCTTAGTAGAGGGCATTGTTTTCTCAGGCAGCTGCAGCAGAATGTTTTCCCCTCTCTTTGCACATACTTTTCAGGTGAAGTTGTTTCCTTAGTTTCAGACACAGTTACATGGCTTAATATAAGAAGGGTTTTTTTTGGTATTAATTAAAGTATGGTGGGGAATTAAGGTCAATTTTGAGGGAGTTGGCTGAGAGCCAAAAATCTGCATGGCACAAGATAAGAACTTTCCCTGCTTCAACAAGGCTATAGATGGGAAGAAGTTTTTTCAGATCTTCATACAGCTGAAAACCCAAACTGTAGAACAGTCTTTCCCTCATGGGAAACATAATAAAAAATAAGCACTGGGAGTCAATGTATAACTGCTGCATTTCAAAGAGAAGTCTTCCATATTAAACAGGGAGAGTAAACTCGGGGCCTGAAGAACAGAAACCAGCATAAATAACATTAAGTGCCTGGACTCTGTTACCTAGTTTATGGTATCTCATTTGATTCGCTACAGCAGTCTGGAGGAAAAACAAACCATAGTTTTACATTGACAGAGTCCGGTAGGAGTTAGATGCCCTCTGGTTGGCTAGTGCTGCAGAGTCACGTTCTTGTGGTCTGAGAATAGAGCAATATCTCTAATCTGTTTTCTGCTTTGGCTGCCTTTATTCTAATGTGTACACATGATACATAAATGTAGACTAGAATAAAATAACCTATGTCTCATATCTCATGGAAATAATCCACTGGCTGGGTCTGATATTCCTTATACCAGTGTTTCACACCAGTGTTACTCTACTGACTTCAATGGATTTATTCCCTGATTCACATCAGCATAAGTTAGGTTAGAATAAAGCTCCCAGAGTCCAAATCTTCCAAAGCACTCTAAAGTCATGACTACTGTTGATATGTCTATACTTGGAGCTGGAGGTATAAGTTCCAGCTTGAGAATACATATTCATGCTATCTCTACTTGAGTGCCACACCAAAAGTAGAAGTCTACCCATGGCGACGTGAGTGGGCAGGCACTCTGAATACAATCCTGTCCAAGATGTTAGACTGTGTCTACACTTAAACTGCTAGAGTGGCACAGACGCAGTGCTGCAGCTTCGCTGCTGTAGAACATCCCTGTAGGCACTCACTACAGCAACAGGAGGGAAGATTTCCCATCCCTGTAGTCAATCCACCTCCCCTACAGGCAGTAACTAGATTAACGGAAGAATTCTTCTGCCAGTCTAGTGCTGCCTACACTGGGGGTCAGGTCTGAATAACTATGTCTCCTGGGAGAGAGGGAGGATTTTTCACATCCCTGAGAGAAGTAGCTATGCCGATGTAAGTTTTCAGTATAGACCAGCATTTGCTAAGTATTTGAGTCTTTGCTGGTAGTGCCGCATGTTGTGGCAAGTGTTAGGCATTGCTACATCTGTGTTCATTGGTAAACAATACAGGAGCAATTGCACACTGCATCACTAAAGAATAAGGACAAGGTGTATGGGAGAGTCACACATCTAAAACAGCTATCTGGAGAAGAAAGAAGAGACCAATTTTTTCTTGATACTTTGTAAAACATCTGGAAATGTTCAGACCAGACCTATCTATTAAAGCCCAGCAACCCCACATCCATCTCTGTGCCAGGCCCAGCTGAAGAAGCCAACTGCTTGGAGGTTTATGCAATCTTTTGCAGATTTCTGTGGCATAAGAAACAGTCATAGTTTCTCGTGGACTTGGGCCTAAGAATCATGTAGCATTCATGAAAAAAACTCAGGCAAAAGTTGGGATCCTAAATCCATATTTGAACACCTAACTGACCTAATCTGATTACTTCTAGGGCACATGGAAAAGGTCATCTATTTCCCCTATGTATTAGAAAATGGGGGAGCAGAATAAATGCAAATGTAGAGTTGGGGAATTGTTTCGGGGGGGGGAGGGGAGGATTTGTAGTAAGTTATATGCACTTAACAACACTCTACAATTATTAAATAATAAAGGTGGTAATTCATGGTAAACAGCCTAGATTTTTTCCCCTATCAGAAATGGTTGCTTCAATTTCTGGATCACAGAGCTCAGAAAGTTCTAGAGGGTTCTGCAGCTCTGACCTGGAGAGAAGGCTTCTTCAGGGGAGAGTGAGACCTTGAGTAATCAGTGGACAAACTTAAGGTAGTTAACTTGAATATCTTCAGGCTAACTGAATCTAGGTGATAAGCAATGCCTAGGTTAACACAGAAAGTTAAGCAGAGCAGAAAGAGGCACATTACCTTATAGGGCACTTCCTTAGCTGAAATCTCTTAATGGTGTTAAGATGCCTATATAGCCTTTATAGAGACCATTGCAGTAGTACAATCTCAAGGAGACAGAAGCACAGCTAGACATAGTGACATCCACATTCAAGGAAAGAAGTCACAACTTAGATGGAAGACAGAACACTGACACGGACTCAGAAGAGCCAGGATCTATTCCTGGCCCTGCTATTGGTCTCTTGGGCAAGCCATGTCACCTCTCTGTGCCTCAGTCTCCCTATCTGTAAAATGGGGATAATGATATTGACACCCCCGCCTTGTGAAGCATTTTGAGATCTACTGATGAAAAGTGCTATATAAGAGCTAGGTATTATTGTTATTATTATGGTTGGACACAAATATTCTTGGCCACTGGTGCAGCTGTGGAATCCAACAAGATGCCCAGGCAGTGAACCTAAGTCATAGACACCAGAGACTTTCACACAACCAAGACAACTGTCTCTGCCTTTCTCCCAAAATCTTCCACAGCCTACATGCATTATTCCAGTCTTGTCTGGGGTGAGCCTCAGCAGGTTCCTGAAGAAACTTCGGTTAGGAACTGGGTAAATCATTCAGCTGCACCTACTGAGCCGATTAGAATGGATATATAAAGCTGTGTGGTATCTTACACTGGCTACAGCCCATGTCCTCACGAAACTTCCTAATGGTCCCATACACATTAGTATGCAGGTTTAATGTGCAGGTGCTGGGTGGTTGGTGGCCTCGGATATACAGGAGCTCACACTAGATGATCTGGTGGTCCCCTAGGCCCTTAAACTCTATGAGTCTATGACATGCTGAATAGTGGGGTGTCACAATGGAACAAATGAGATACAGTGGCGGTGTTCAGATCTGAATCCCTGTGAGACTTGGGCTAGGAAATGGGCATCTGGCTGAATCACAGACACATTTTGAAATCTCACAAGCGCTGAAATCTCACAAAAAAGATTTGGTTCAGATCTGAGGAATTAGCATCCTGACCATTCCCTACTATTTAAAGGAGTCCAGATGTGAAGGTCTGGTTTCGACCCATCTCCCAATAGAAAGGATACCGAAAGAAATCACCTTCACTGAATGCAGTTATAGGTTCAGTGGCCGTGTTGTGATGAAGTGAGACTTGTCTTTTGCTGATCTTCTTTTCACTGCCATTAACTGTCAGAAACACTGAACTGAAGGGCTGTGCTCATCTTCTCCACAGCACTTACGATTTTATTCATACTACAGACATACCTCGGAAGGGATGTTATTTTCCCCCATTTCTCTATACAGAAGCGCCGCAGACCATTGCTCCCTCGAAGGGCTGCAAACCCCTCATACGGCACACTAGATGTTCCAGTGACAAACTGCAGGAACCGTAGCCTCTGCTCGTTGTTAAATCTCTCCACCGCTGCCCAGAACCACCGTATTACAATATGCCCATCATGGTAACCTGACAGAGAGAGATTAGAAACATACAAGTTAAGTGGGAACTCGATCCGATGTATCATTTCAATACATTTCCACAAAAAGAAATGTGAGCTGAGAGTTCTCTTTCTACAAAACCTCAGCCAAAGGACTGATCTAATGATTGATGAGCTACGCCTTAGCCCTCTTGTCGTCTCACCTCTGGATAATTTAATACAGCTAACTCCTTCGAAACTACAAAATCCCATGTACAGCAAGCTCACATTTATAACTCACGTATACAGCCCTTTCCCAAAACATTTTGGCAAATACTGTGGTTATCCATATTAAATATAAGTGACTAATGTTGATATTCTATATGGCTCCTGACAGCCTGATGGAAAGCCTACATTTCTGATTCCCAGATACAACCAAGGCTGTAGAACTGGATAAATTGTTACATCTCAGGCAGATAACATTCAATGGTGTTTCTTTAAAACAATGTATTAAGAATGGTAAAGAAATTAAATCGATGGTCCAGATAGTGAAGCTAGCATAGGAAGGTGCTGCCTAGCTCCTTGCATCCTAGGTCTGAATCACTTTATGGGGTTAAGCCCTCTTCATGGCCAATACCAGTCCATTTTTGGGTTGTACTATTCTTCAACATCTGGAGGGGAATGGCTGCTACAGCCCTTCCCTGGCAGACTTTCCACCACAGGAGCTCTGGGCTTGAGCTTATGCTACTTAAAGCCAGAATGAACGCACGCTCAGTCTGGCCCAATAATTATATTTAAATAACCACCTGAGATTACACTCTATGCAGAAGAGTTAAACATGAAAACCATTATAGAGGACCCTCTTTAAGGCTAGTAGCTCAGTGCTTAAGCAACAAATAGGTAAGGATAGTTGGTGGTCAGCTAGCAGCCAAAATTTAGGTCTTGTGTTTATGGAGAGGACAGATCAACTCCACTGAGTTTTCTTTTGTGGTGCAGAGCTGAGGGACCGGGGCACGGGGGACAAGCCATTTGCCCATTACTCAGCAATACCTGTACACACTATGCTCTTTGTTCAAAACAAAATAAGTCCAACTAGTCAGGGCTGTGGGTTTAGTGCTGGTGTTGAATGAAGGAGAGAAACACTTTGACTTGAGGGCTTTAACTTAGCACTGCATTTTGTTAGACTGCAACTGGAGCAGAATTTGGCTCTATTGAAGTTAATAGGAATTTTGCCGTTGTCTCAATAAGGCCAGGATTTTACTCATATTCTTCAATATAAATAAATTATAGTCTAAATTCTGCAGTCTCTACTCAGTCAAAACTCCTGATAAGTCAAAGGAATTTTGTCTGAGTAAGATCTGAGTAGAAACTGCAAGACCTGGTCTAGTATTAACGTGTCTATTGGCCAAATCATGAGGTCCTTATTTAGTTCTCACTGAGTCCTTGAGAGAAATCATCTGAATTCAGTGGGAGTGTCCCTTAGGAAAAATGGAGCAAACACTGAGTACGCATCTCAGGATGTGGCCTGATAATAATTAAGGTCCTACTAAGTATGAGTAGATAGTTTACCTCCACGATATTCTGTGTTGTTACGCCAGTCATTGAGGTCTATTTCCGCAGTGCCTGCAATCACCAGCTCTAGCTCCCTGGCATCAAAAATGGAGACGAGTCTGGAGTC
Organism: Sternotherus odoratus; assembly: GCA_032164245.1. NCBI lineage: Eukaryota > Metazoa > Chordata > Testudines > Kinosternidae > Sternotherus > Sternotherus odoratus. Next base: position 144,554,869 of record JAVMKO010000002.1, read on the forward strand.
TACAACCTGAAACACAAATCATTCTTGAGCCTCCTCGGGACTGGAGGTACAGCAGATACATTATCTCAGAAAAACCTCGTCACAGCTCTGACGATTAGATGCCCACTGTGACTAAGAGTGCATGTCAGCCATCAGATTCCAATCACCTGCTGATAAATCAGTTGCTCTTCTTTTGTGAGTTTGCTGAGAATTTTAAGGGTAAACAATGCTGACCTTTGAGGAGATTTGATGAGAATGGAACAGCAGAAGGAAAAATAAATAGTTTGTGCATAGGACTTCTTCCTACCACATCTCTTCTGAATATTGATATTAATGGTCAACTGTATATTAGATTTGCAAAATGTAGGGTCTATTTTTCTATATTACGTTTAGTCTGTGTCAGAAAATGGTTCCGAGGTAGCAGCCTTAGTACTTCATGCATGATTAAACGGAGGTTTAATTTCTTCAGGGTATTAAAAAAAATCCTTCACAAACTGTACAGTACTCACATGAACACAGAATAGAGAGATACATATACAGCTTTTCAGTCTTTGTCAGTTCTTGTGGCAGTTGAACACTTTCATGAATTCTGCCACAGTACAACTCTTGGAGCCAGATCCTCAGCTGCCATAAATTGACACATCTCCAGTGATGTCAATGGAGCAGCGTCCATTAACACAACTTGAGATCCAGCATTTAATATATGAGGGCTAGTCACAGTTTATAGTATAGAATGCTAGATGTCAAACTGCGCTGTTGATGAGTTCCTTAAGGATACAATATGTCTCACTATCTCTGGGAAGTTCTTCTCCTCAATGATGTGTTCATTCTGTATTTCCTCACACTCCAATCCCCAAGACAAGAAAAATTGGAACCCATACTTCACTTCAGTATAAGTCTGTGTCAGCATCTATACAGAAACTTCAAAAAGCCTTTATTGCTTAGAACAGCCACTAGTGGCTAGGGGTCAGATTTTCAAAGGTATCTAATGATGCAGATACATGCCCATGGGCATTTTCAAATGCCCCTGGGCAGCTTAGGAACCTAACGTTCATACGAAACAATGGGAGTCAAGCACCTAAACTGCATACAGCCTTTTGAAAATCCCAAACTGATTTGCATCATTAGAAGTCTAAATACCTTTGAAAATCTGGCCTGAGGAGTCTTATAGTCAACAATGGCCTCTGCTTAATATTGACTGAAAAATGGAACAAACCGAAAAACTGAAATAGCCACAGAAGAAAAATCATTTTACAATTCTGTGTACTGAGCCTGATTCTCCTCTTGTCTGCACTAGTTTTACTCCAATAAATTTGGATTTACACCATGGCAAGTGAGAGACGAATCAGGCTCTCTGTGCTTTATAGACTGACATTTTTCAGTTACCAAAGCCAATACCAACAGTTAATATTGTTTTAGCTCATTAGTCAACAAACTCAGCCTCTGGCTAGGACAGCATATGACATACACAAGGAAAGTGAAATGTGGTTTGACAGGACACATCCTATCCAAACATGCCAGAAATTCTTATTCTATTTGAATGAAAGGAGACTTCTGCAGAGTACAGCTACCTGGGATAGTGTCTTAGCAGTTTATTTTATTTCCATGCTTGTGATCATCCAGTTCTCTGTGCCTCTGATTGGCAGGCACGAATAGTAGGAAAGGCAAGACTCTGGGAACTGACTATATACTGTAGTCTGAGCAGATAGAGGATCTGATCCTGAAAGTCCTTGTATGGTACACAGCAGGGTGCACAAGGTTCGCAAGTAGAAACCTCATGTGTGTGTAGATGAAATCAACTGCTAAGTATTGTCTTCTGCACTGATAGTAATAAGCCTATCCTGAGTTTCCCCTCTCCTACTTGCAGGCGTACATGATGAAAAAGTGACAGTATGTACAATTGTCTGAGGACACAAGGGCCTAAGTGCTGTCTTCATCTTACCAGCATGGTGCTTAGCTATGAGCAACTTTCTCTGCTTTACCTTTGCTATAGGAAGATTGTTGTGACTGGATAGCAGTAATCTCATTAGTATAGGTCAGGTTTACCTGTGCTGCTTCTTTCACTCATCACTCTTGATTGTGCAGGATCAAGTTCACATTCAGCTACCTTCTCCCTTAATCACTAACATTAAACCCATCATCTCTTGATGCTACTACCCCTGCCTGCTAAGGTTTTGAGAATTCCATTTATTTCTAAGAATCAGAGAGGTAGCCATGTTAGTCTGGAATTGCAGAAGTGATTTTTGTTAGTCTGGAATTGCAGATAACCCTGTTATCTCCAACCTAGTTCTTGCCTACCTATTTATACCTGCCCTGGATACTTCCACTGCTTGCATCCGACAAAGTGGTTATTAGCCCATGAAAGCTTATGCTTCAATACTTTAGTTAGTCTTTAAAGTGCCACAGGACCCTCTGTCACTTCATTTATTTCTAAACTTATCTTCCTGGTAGGGTGACCAGACAGCAAGTGTGAAAAATCAGGACAGGGAGTAGGGGGGTAATAGGAGCCTATATGAGAAAAGGACCAAAAAATCGGCACTGTCCCTATAAAACATCTGGTCACCCTACTTCCGAGCCACATTACAGTGCGCTGATGTGGTATTGTCAGTAGGCTGCCCTCGTGCTCGTCACATTCAGATCATGAGTGGTGCATGGCATGAGCAACTTTGTTACTTACTTCATAGAAGCCACGGACTAGAGCCTCTGTTTGCTGAACCACCCCTCGTTCCACACGCCACTTTACCATTTTCTCAATGTACTCCTTCTTGTTCTTTTCTGTCACCTGTGTATTTGAGCCCCCAGATTTCAGCTCTCTTTCCGTCACCTAGCAAACAGAAATACATATTGGGGTGGCAATGCAGAGATCACCACGTATTTCAATATTCAAGGCAAGTTTTGCAAAACGGTGCAGCGCAAGCAAAATTTCTGCATTCCTATCAGTACATCACATCATTACAGCTCACCCTATGTTGGTCTCTCTCCCATTCCCATCAGAAAAATTAAAGTAATTAGCAAGTGGAAAACATGTTCCAAATGGCATATACAGATAACGATTCGGATTCTTTGATTCACTGACATCACACTTGGTGAAGTGGGACACATCAAAGTGCCTTGATTTTCTCTGCTCAGCCCTCTTTCCAGCACAGGCTACAGCAGCCTTGAGAATGCTCCAGCTTCTTATGCCAGCTTGCAATGTCCCCCAGAAACCACTGAGAAACTGATCATAGCCAAAACACAGTTCACTTTAACCACACTTGGTCATCTGGCCTTTCCCACCAAGAGCTGCAGGGAGGGTGACTTGGGAGCCAGTTGTGCCAGCTCTCTGTCTGCTGCAAACTTCTTAACCAGTGCAAAGGGAACAGGTCAGGACACAGAATCTGCCCCAGTGTCTGGGAAATCAGATTGTCTCACAGAAGAAATGGAATCAATTCTTAACTGTTGACTCAAAAACGTATCTGTTTCAGTTCAAATGTTTTACTCTCATGTGACATACTCCCTTAGGCAACAATTGTTACTGTGAGTAAAGCTAAGTGGAAGTGTATATCAATGTCTATAGAATTTCATAGCATTTTAAGGGTTAATTTTAGTTGGTTTGATTGCTGAGGTTTGAGACAGACAAGAAGTGATTAGAAGGAATCAGCCTTAGGAACCTATGCAGTGAGCATATGACCTTTGGCAGATGTGGCAAAAATTATCTACTTTGTAATTAAACTAATTTCAAATTCAATCCAATAGATTAAAAAAATTAAGATCAATTAAGGGTGTACATTTAATTTGTGTCTTCTTATTATCTCTATATTGTAGACTCCTGTTTATCCGAATCCCTATCATCTGATCCTCTACATTCTCTGATTCCCTTCCTTGTCCCCCATGGATCTCAAGCTGATGAGCAGAGACCTCTGGGCTCAACTGCAAAGAGGAGGATAAGCCTCTGGACAGGGGGACACCACCCTGCTGCTGACTGTACAGGGAATTTAGAGGCCAACCTGATTGCGGACTCAATGTGCTTGGTGCTGTACAAAAATTCAGAAAATGACAGTCCCCACCCAAAAAACCTTAAAATGTAAAAGGAGATTAGGGCCAGCTTCTCATGCTCTTATTCACAATGAAAGTCACCTTACTCCACCAGTAATCCCAGTAAAGTCAATGGGTATGCTTGTGAAGTAAGGTACTAGTCATCATGATAAGGTTATCAGAATCTGGCCGCAAGCTGTTCATCCGTTTTAGTACTATCAGATATCTTGATCTTTCCTTTTAAAACCCATCTCATTTGTAGCGTGCAACAAAATCCCACTTAATGATATGCATTTTCTCTTTGCAAAGAGCATAATTCTAGACAGTGAGTCATGTGGTGCCCTCAGATGCATGAGCACAACTCGCAATGATGTTTTCACTTTCCTTAATTGTCTACTAGTGTAAATACAAATTTAACTCATCTGTCAGTCCAGTGTATCTGCATAACTTTGTTTGTCTGTCTAAGTCTTTATGCATTCGTTTTAAACTTCCATTTCTCCCAGAGCAACCACTGCATCATCATTTGAATGTCATGCAAAATTTTGCTCAAAGGCAAGAAAACAGTTGAGGGCTAGGTTGTGTAGAACAATCCTATCTCTTCTGAAAAGAGGCCCCAATACTTGTAATCCCTTATCCTGTCCCCTGGATTCCGTTTTTACCTCTTGTCTTTCCTCACTCCCCCTCTTTCCCTTGTCATCAATCTCTATCCTCTAGAGGCCTGTAGGGCTGGTATTATAGACTCTGAGAATAACTGTGTGCATTGAAACAAGACAACTTATAAAAAACAAAAGGCAAGAGATGAAAATGGCATTGAACAGTCAAAAAAGGTTAAAGGAATTTACTGTGAATCTGTTCAAACAGAATGATGTTCTTTGTGTTGACTATGTCAGTTCCAAATCTGTTTTTCAAACTCTCCGGTGGTTTGTCACATAGCCATACTCACCTGTCCAAACACCTCCTCATTCACTGTGAAAGTGAGATCTAGGATATCAGTGATGTTGTTATCCTTCATCCATTGCAAGCTCTGATGAAATTCCTCATCCAGGTACTCCAAGTCACTTAAATCACACGGCCTAATTGTACAGCAAGACAGAGAGATGATGAGGAAGATATAACCTTATGTGTCCCAGGATGATGGTTCACTGCTCAGAACCTGTTCAGTGTTTTCTTATGACAAAGCTCTAACAAAAGCTGATGCCCTTTTCACTGTATACATACACCTTTTGTTAAAGAACTGACTACTACAGAACATTAAATATCAGTAAAAGAGAATGATGTGCATTTTAAAAGAGACTTCATTGCAAATTCAGATTAATCCTCATAGACTTTAAAGTCAGAAGGGACCATCATGATAATCTAGTCTGACTTCCATCACATTGCAGCCACAAAACCTCACCCACCACTCCTGTAATAGACCCCTAACCTCTGGCTGAGTTACTGAAGTCCTCAAATCATGTTTTAACCAACTATTTCAGATAAACATTCCTCTGAGTTATCATCTGTCAATATATATCACTTCAGCCAACTGAATCTCGGTATATTTTATGTGGCTTTTCTTATTGCATAAATTGATTAAAGAGCAATAGACCATCCATTAAAATATCAAAACATTTCAATGAGCATTAAAAGTAATACATTACTGGGCATCATTGTGTAAGACAGGCTGAGCAAAACCCACAAGAAACCAGTAATGCTTTACATCCATATTAACATTTGTAAACATAATTAACAAAAAAAAATCCAAACAATGGAGCTTGGGCAATTATGGTTTTTTCCAGTGACATACAAGATAACTCATTTTGTTTAGAGAAAAGAATTGTTTCTCTGTGGACTGTCCAATTAAATATGCTTTTCAGTGACCCATATCCCAGTTAAATGGTTTGGTCTGAATTTTCCTAATATTAAAATTTAGGAACATGCACCAATATTTTCAAAAGTGGGTGCTTAACTTCAATGATTTTAACACTTTAATCAACACTGTTAATATTAAAGAAGGTCACATTCTGGGGAAAAAAACGAAATTATTAAATCTCCCGCCCATCTACCCTAAAAACAAACAGTGGAAGAACTTGAAAACGAAGGTCCCAGTCCTGAAATGAGCTCCACAAGGGTTTGCTTCTGTAGAGATCATGGCAGTATCGAGGCCCAAGTCTCTGTTGATTGCATTCATATACTTACAGCCTCAGTAGTGCTTTATAGAACGGCCTCGTGAAGAAAGCATCAAGAAGATACTGATGAATGAGAGCAAGGCCAAGGATACGACCACTGAACCTGAACCTAAGATAGAAATAACACACAGTAAACAATGTGTAACTCAGAACATACCAATGTGTATATATATATATATAAATATATGTACATTTCTGCTTCTCTCGGTGACTTTATATTATTCATCTTTTTGGCCTCCTCCTGACAACTGTCTATTATGCACCTTAAATTATGTGACAGAGATTAAGAGGTTTCTTTTAATTTATCTACTGCAGTACCCATACTACTTGGTGGCTTTGGCAGTTGGTACATTGCATATAAGCTGTTCTCAGACCCTAAACCAAAAGCCTCTTGCCATGTTTGGCTCCTGTGATCTTTAGCAGGACATTATACTATAGATCAGGTGTGTCAAATATCAGGACTTTGTACTGAATTTGGCCTGCTTAAGATGTTCATTCACTTTGAAGGGGTGTCTGCCCCACTCTGTGTTCTAAAGGGTTAATAAAATCCTATGGAGGCAACCAATCAGAGGAAGGCAGTTCTCTGCTGGGAGCCCAAGGAGGAAGGACTGTGTCTTTGGAGGGCTGAGAGGACTGCCAGCACCCTGGACAGAGCAATGCTGCAAGCAGGGACCGGGGGAGTGAGAGACAGCTCCTAGCTGGCTGCTGGGGTTGGCAGGTTGAGGCCCTGAGGCACCAGCAAAGAGGATGCTGGAGCCATGAGGAAATGTCTAGACAATTTGCTGCAGTTGCCACTAAGGGAGTGGCTGGACAGTAAACTGCAGGTCCCCTGGAAGAGGGAGCACACTGTGTGTGGCATGGCCAGAGGGCTGTACTGCTGAAGAGGATACCATGGTCATTGGAGAGATGTAGGTCCTAGAGCAGGAGTGATGGCAGTGAGGCACCATCTGAAGAGGGTACACTAATATGCAGAACTAATCCCCAGCCAGCCAGCAGAAGGCAGCATCATGATGAGTGAACCCTGTTATACAACCCATCATAACAGATTAAGGTGTCTCCCCCCCCCCCCCCCCCGAGAAAGCAAACTTTTATCGAGAAACAGTTGTGTTTTTAGCCCCTATGGTTGCCATGAAAACTTTCCAAACTTGAACTGAGTGTCTGATTCAAAACCAACAGAGAACTGTCTTCCTGAGTCTGCAGACAGGCTAAAACAGCTTTAAAAGATGTTAACAGTCCCATTCATCTTAGTAAAGTGTGAACTTTTAGGCATAACAATGAGCCAGCTTTCCAAATAATTAATGCACTCAATTACTGCAATTCTGTGCACAAATCAGGCAATTACAAGTGCAAATGGCAAACAACAAAAATAGCAGTGGTCCTTAAAGAGCACTGAATCCCTTCATGTTTAGTTTTTATATAAGGGCCACATTCTTCCCTTGATCTTTAAATAAGACTCCCACTGCTATCAGTAGAAAATCTGCTGTGACTCTGTTTGATAGCACCCTAGCGTAGAAGCAGCCGATAGAAGTTGTTCTGTCAGTGTACCAACACTATGTCCCTGAACGATGTTTGCAAGAGAAGCATTCTTCCATTGACATAACTGCGTCTGCCCTGGGGGGTTTGTCGGGCATAGCTATGTCGATCAGGAGTGGGGGGTTTTCTGCACCCCTGACCATGTAGCTAAACCAGGGGTAGGTAACCTATGGCACGCGTGCTGAAAGCAGCATGTAGGCTGATTTTCAGTGGCACTAGTTGGGGTCGGGGGGAAGGGGTGAGATTTTAATTTAATTTTAAATGAAGCTTCTTAAACATTTTAAAATCCTTATTTACTTTACATGCAACAACAGTTTAGTTATATATTATGGACTTATACAAAGACCTTCTAAAAATGTTAAAATGTATTACTGGCATGTGAAACCTTAAATTAAAGTGAATAAATGAAGACTTGGCACACCACTTCTGAAAGGCTGCGGACCCCTGAGCTAAACCAACATAAATTTTAAGTGGAGATCAAGACTAGTATTATGATTTGAGCCCCTGAGACAGTCTGTATCCCAGTTTTCTACAAATTGTTTAGGATTCTCATATCTAGTTTAAACAGATGCAATAATATGGTAGCAATCCACTGCTCTTTCAGCCAACTAGATTATAAATAAAATGAAACGGAATTTGACAATAAATGGAAATGCCACTGCTGCTGTTATAAAACACACATGCCCTATGTAATACTATTTTAGTGTATGGTAAATAGTTTGCTTCTTAATTTGGGAACTCCTCTGTACTGTGAAAATGATAGTGGTCTTAGATGGACCAGAAGACAGAGAAAAACATCAGTGTGTATATCATGCTGAATTCTACTGGGTATTATTGCCTGGGAGACAGGAAACCTGAGTTTTAGTAACTGATTTGCTGTGTGACCTTGGCCAGATCATTTCCATTCTTTGTGCCAGTTTCCTATCTGTAAAATGGGGATCATAAAGTTTATCCACATTTGTAAAGTACTCTTAAGACCCCGAAGTCATTTTACATTACCAGACAACTGGTAGTAAAAATGTTTGTTCACCACTAACCTGGGTCAGACTTTAATCAGTGACATAGATGTGAAAGACTAATTTTAAAAAATATCCCCGCAAACTGGTGATGAAGTTCATGCCTGTTAGAACAACCTAGTTATAAAAGTCTGAGTTACTTTTTGTGTATGTCTTGTGTTACTGTGTATGATGATAATCTACTGCATCTCTACTCTTTAACAGGTAACCTTCCACCCATTCCAGCTTTAGAGCCTTGGTTTTGGAGGGGAAAATGTATGACTGATTTCAAAATGGGAGATTTTTATTGTAAAAAAGAAGCTGCTTATCAGTCCAAAAGAAAAAATAAAACTTAAATGTGAACACTCCAAGATGCTTTGAATTGTTTGACATTCTAGTAAAATTTTACAGCACGGAAAAAAACATATCAAAAGCTAGAAACCGTTCCTTCCACTCCAGGGAAAAGCACACAGATTCCTTTTTCACATGAAGGATATATATGCCTTGCTGTAATAAAAGCAGCAATGAATATCTGTTCAGTCAACTCTCATGGGATAGAACAAGTGCTTAGTCTGTCAAATGGGGCACAGAATGACAGTAGTCCCAGTTAGCATTTACATCTCCACAGGAGCCGCCTGTGTGTCCCCTGCTGCCAAAAGTAGGCACATATGGTATTTAGGTAACTATTAACAGAAGTGTGATTATATGACCCTTACAGCTGTTTCCATACCAGCAACAAAAGGCAGCTGTTGGGAATGTTTAGAACCTGTTTCACTTCACTTGTGGTCCAGTGCAATATTTCCAGCAAAAAGCAATTAAGGAGGGGAGCTGACACAGGGAAAGCACAGTGGACGCAGACAACTAAAGGTGGAAAAAATGCTTGAAGTGTTGACTGTAATCCATCAGATTGAGAGTCGGGTCCATTTGTACTAAATGATGCAACTGGTTTTTTACTTTCTCCGTCATAATTTTTGAAAGTGAAAGGTCAAAATACAATAAGCATAAAGTACTCTGTTGCCAGAAGGCTCAATTTATATCCTTTCAGGTGAGCATAGAGGAGGACAATTTTATGATGTCATGTGAAACTGAAGGTAAAATATCAAGGGAAGCACTACCTCGTTTGAGACTGATTCTGCTAAGAAATTGTTGGAACATGGTGCTGGCTCCAGGCTGAAGGATTTTAGGGTATGTTAGGTGAGATATCCCCTTCAGAGAAAACAAGGCTTATTTACAGAATAAACAGTGTTGAGGTAAAGCCTAACTGGAGGGCAAAGTACCTTCCTTAAGCTGACATGTTTATTTTTCTGAGCAAGTGTAAATTGCTTATTAGAGGTATGGATTTGTTTCAGCAAGAGAGGCAGGTTGGGTGAGTGGGGGAGGGGGGGGAGAGTGGCGTGGTTATGTGAGGACCAATTCTACCTTTTTCTTTCAACACCCGTTCTCCTCCCTCCTGCAAGACAATGACTGAATCTGAGTAACATACCCATAGCAGAGTAGGGAAATGGGGGAGAAAGAGGGTAGGGTAGTTAATGAACAGGAAATGGTGGCAGAGAATTCATGAGTGGGAGAGCTGCTCTAGTTTGATTGTCTATTGACATCCTTCGTCGACTCATTGTGCACAACTGCCTTCTCACTTCTAATAATGCCTCTCTTTGACCAGTTTGCAGGAGTTTCCTACAAATTCCTACGCCTTCTGAGAGTTTCACAGTCATGCTTAAATTGGAGCTGACTATAACATAGCTCATGCTGTATTCCAAATGATCTTATCCTTTTATACTGCTGCTGAAGAACCTGTTTTCATCCATAAAGCAAATTTCTTATGTGTCAAACACTGTTTGACTGTTAATTTGCACAGATTAATTTTAGGCTTCATCTAAAAGAACTTACATGAAGAGGGCTGCACACAAGCAGAAGCCATGAGAGCTACAGGCCTCTGTAGCTGAAGTTTAGACAACTGTATTGTGAGAGCAGGATATTCAACAAATATAGTCAGCTAGATAGGTATTATTTTCACAGCAATAGGGCAAAGATATCTGGGGCAAATGGAATGCCGGAAATAAAGATACACAGTAGTGTTGCAACTCCTGCAGTTTTATCATAAGCCTTGTAATATTTAGTGTTTTACTTGAAGCCCCAGCTCCTGGAGACAAGTGATTAGGTGAAAAATCTCAGCTTTTATTTGTTTTTTAAAATGTTAGTGTCAAGGATGTGTAGAAAAATGACCCAACTGCACCCAAATGGCTCCTATAGAAGAAAGGAAATAAAAAAACCCGGAAAGGTATTATATTTACATAAATCTCATAATTTGTAAATGAATCTTGTGATTTTTGGGGCCTGACTAATAGGTTTCTGAATTTTGCAGGTTGGTGATACTGTGCAGAAGGACCAGAGAAGGCGGGCCTGGAGGGGAAAAAAGGACAGTTTCAAACTGTTCCTTCCCCACAAAATGCCAAGCTGCCCTTTGAGCTGTGGTTTGGAGACCACCACCACTTTCTACTGGAAGAACTAAATTGGGTCTGGCCCAACATTTCTTATTTAAGTTTTATACTAGAAAATGAGATCAAAATGTCTATTCCATAAAAGTTTGTATACTAATGTCATCACCACAGAGTCTAACCACCCCCAAGTTGTGTATTAAGCAACATGACTCACATCTGTCACATGTTGTTCTTTTCTCTCTTATCTCCTTCCCAGGGGGAGAATCTTATGTGCACTGGAGTGTTTTTTTCTGGTAATTATTTTTTAAATATGTGCACTCTGTTATGTGCTTATCGGGTAGCAAAGTGCTCCTGGGTAGGGCAACTGGGTTTCTGGGAAATAGGGGTAGATACAAGGAGATCAAATATCTTAAGGAGCTTTTTTGGGGGAGGGAGGAGAAGGAATTTTGTTAGGAAAAAAAATTAAGACGCGTAGGGGAAAAGGCATTTGCCATCCTTGGACTTTGCAAGGACTTATTTTTAGAGCAGAAGGACACACTACATAAAAAGCCCCAAAATTATTTTTAAAGCTTTTTTTTTTTAAAAAAGGAAAAGAAAGATAAAGCCAGTGAGCCTTATAATCTCATCCCTAAAACACAGCGAGGTTTGGATTAGTAAGTGACTGTGGCATTTCATGTAGGGTGACCACGTTTCCCAAAGAAAAAATGGGACACCACGTGAGGGACCCACTCCTGACCACATGGTACTAGCCCAAGCCTGTTGGTAAGAGCAAGCAGGACAAATGCTCATTTTTGCCAAAAAAAAGTTGGGACGGTGAGGACAGGGCTTAAAAAAGGGATTGTTAGGCCAAAACGGGACATATGGTCACCCTAATTTCATGGGTGCTTTACAGTGCACTAGATGCACACACCAATAGGCTCTGTCTAATGTATATACTGTTGTGACTTATTGCAGTAATTATATCTTATGGCCATATTTTTGAATACAATTGTAAGTGGGCAGGAAATAAAATCAGTTAGTGAATCTGATCATCTTTATAAAACCCTGGCAGTTGATCAAATTTATAGTTTACTCTGGCACACATATTTAACACATATTAAACATGGCACACACATTTAACTTCAATTCGTGGTGACAGAATTACTGTATGATCATCAGAAATCTCTGTTAGCAGGAAGGTTACACATACGTAGCATGCGTACAGTTTTCTTTATATTCATTTATTAAATTCCTTGTTTCTTCTAATTTTGCAGTTTAGCAATAAAATTACCGCCCTTCGCCAGCATGGTATCCCCCTAAAACAGTCCAGATATTTGCTAGTGTGCTGTGTGCCCCTGCACTATCAGGATGATGCATACCATAAAGATACAATGTGTTTTGTTCAAGCTCTAAAGATGACAGAGAGTATTGCATGAATCCCTCTTTGATAATATTCTCTCTTCCTATTATCGTGAGAAAAATCTATGAAACTTAGTTGTATTTTATACACAAAGTTGTAACATTCCTTTAAAAGGCACCAACATTTCTTCACTTGTTCTAATTGGACAGAGTGAGAAAATAGGTATGGTATATCAGGCCTGTTAAGATATTGCCATGAGCCTCAAAGATGGTTATTTTGAGATGTGCAAATATTTTACACAACAGCAAAGAGCTGAAATTAAACAAGGTGGGTGAGGTAATATCTTTTATTGGACCAATTTAGTTGGTGAGAGAGATAAGCTTTTGAGCAACACACAGCTCTTCGTCAGGTCTGGGAAAGTTACTCAGCGTCACAGCAAAATTCAAGGTGGAACAGATTGTTCAGCGTAAGATGGCACATGCTGTAAGGGACCATTCAAGGTTTAGTTACTCCATGGGTGCTCTGGGGCTGGAGCACCCATGGAAAAAGAGAATTAGCAGGTGCTTAGCATCCACAGGCAACTATCTCCCCCCTCCCTCCGATCACCTCCTGCACACCATGATCAGCTGTTTCATGGTGGGTGGTAGGCGCCGGGAGGAAGAGATAGGAGCAGGAATGGGGTACGCTCAAGAAAGGGGGCAGAACTGGGCAGGAGTAGGGACTTTTTTCTATTTTCCGTTTTTTCTTTACATTCCATTAATCCAATACTAAAGACATATCTTCCACAAAAAAGCTGTTTTTTCTGCACAATGGACATATGAAATGGGTACATAGTAAATTTTCAACAGATCACATGAATACTGAGTTAGTGTCCAAACGTATGCTGTTCCTGGGGCTTAGCTTATACAAAAACAATGAAATAATGCAAACCGCTATCTATGCCTCCTTCTTCAGCTTAGTTGTCCCTACTATGTCCCCCCAAGAACTGCCTCTGTCCTAGCACCTTGGTACTGTCTCTCAAAAGATCTGCTCCCTTATATCATGAATGAATTAATAAGCTGAATCTGCCACATTGACTCAGCAGAGTTTCAGCAGCTTTATGGAGGATTCTAATGCCCACAGTAAGATAGGCTGCAAGAAGAGTCCTGTCAAAGGAAGCAAAACCACATCTCCATGAGGAAAGCAATTTCAAATCCAGTCTTTTAAAGGAAAGAACCATTTAATGAAGGGGGCAAGATACTTTAATAATAACAGTGCAGTCCCCAATGTGGGATGTTGTGTTTGGGGGATGGCATAGTAGGATGCCTTGGTGGACGTACTAGTCCAGTACATTTCCTAGGAAGCCAATGCCGGAGCTCCTATAAAACCTTCACCACAAATTACAGCTAACCTCCCACGGTAGAGCCCTGAGACAGAAGGCAGCCAACTACCATCTGACTAGAGCTGGGCAACATTTTTTTGATGAATAGTAAATCCACTGAAATGTGCATTTTGGGGGTCCAGAAACTATTTACAAATTCAGATCGAATTTGGTGAATAGTTTCAGCTTAAAACTTTTTTTTTTGGAAGTGTCAAAATGAAATGAGCCCTTTCAACATTTTGTTTCGAACTGACATTCCAGTTTGAAAATGTCAATTTTAATCAAAATTCTACTTTTTGTTCGACCTGAACAAATTTGGAGATTTTTTCTCAGTCATCAAAAAATTCAACTATTCGCTCAGCTCTATGCCCAATGTTCCTCCAAAATCAGGCCCTGTTTTGGACTCAGTTGCACTACTCTAGGCTAGCAGCAGGGAATCAAGGGCATCTAGTACAATTCCTGCTGATACCCACAGAAAAGATGCAGATCGATTTGCAACTGACTCTGTGAAAAACTAGAAGTTTCAGAATTAATTTAGTATATTTGACATTTTTACTTTCTGGCTTCCTATAACAGAGTATGCAGTTGCCAGAATCAACCCGGATTTATGATAGACACCATTTTGGACTGACTCACTATGACATATGGTTTTTGTTGTTGTTTAACTCCTCTCCCTCCCCCTCATTTTTGAAGCCTACAAAGGAGCATTTTGGTTCAGAGCATTCTCAACATAAACCTTTGAGAACCTTGGGGGGGGGGGGGCTTGGAAATCTGCAAACTGTTGAAATTTTATATACAGAATAATTTATGTTTGTTTTTTGTTGTTTCAGCATGTGTTGAAACAGACCGATCAAAGTCACTCAGAAAAATCTTTAGCTTCAGTCATCAACTAGGCAAGAAGACTGTAAAAACATGAGCCAATGACTGCACATTTTCCTTCGATTGCTAATGAGCCACAGGCATATATATCTAACACTGAAGCCACAATAACTGACAGAACCAATGACATGTTTCTTCTGAACTACGTGGGATGTCAAGGAGTGACGACAGTAAAGCCCCCTATCTAACAGAAAGAGGTAAACACTATTATACTCTTATTTAGGAGTATTTTGCTATGCATCCATAATCTGCTTTCTCTTGTTCCACTGTAAATTAAGAATAACTTCACTGATGTAAATGTAGAAAACTTAAGTTTGATGACAAATATGCATTTGTCCAGAAGATATCCTGTTTTATGAATGTATGGATGGATAGTTTTTCCAGTGCTAAAAACGTAAGCAAAATAAAATCCACATGTCAACACAGAATCATGCATACTCAAAGTATTACGGACTTCAGAATTCTAAATGACAAGATTCAGATACACTATTAGTGATATAGCATGATTTTGCTGCAGTATATTTTTTCCTGATTCTGCAAATCTCTGATCATCCTCAATTTCCACTGACATCACTGATCAACTCTCAGCACCTTGAAAGACTGGGTCCCTGGGTTACTATTATGAACCTTAAACATTATGACTCCACTATTTCATTATGTATTTTTCTTGATACATTGAAGAGTTCCAATTTCTGGTTTAGCCTCTCTGGCTTGTTCTGCATTAAATACAAGCACATGAGTCTGCTTCAGTCTAAATAAATTGAATTACTGTATGTTGGAAATTTATTTCCTCACCTTTCTTTTATTAAGCTCAGTCTTTTATTCACACAAGGTGAAATTTACACCCTCTCTCCCCACACAAAGCCCACATAAAATATGCAGAACAATAAGAATGTCAAAAGCATGGACTACACCCCCCCAACTTACAGGTCAGCTCTATTATTCCAGACCCTGGATTGGAATGGGAGAGAGGGGGTGGAGAACCCTTCTTCTGCATCCACCCTCTATTGGTTTTGGCGAGTGGATGTAAGTACAGATGCAGTGCCCACCTCAATGTTTCCTTCTATTCCAATATACATGGAGCCAGCATGGAATCCTCTATCTTGCTGCTCTGCCAACTGCAATGCACTATAGGGGATTTTATGGCCTCTTTAATCAATGAGTGAATTTTATCTACAATGCTGCAAAAGGTTGTCTTGCCCTTAAGTAAAAAAACCATCATCATCGTTTGGTGAAATTATCCTTCTCCCTGCTCATTATATATGTAAAATTAGACACTGTAGTTTGGGAGCTGGGGGCTAGGACAGCCACATCTCATGTTTCAGTGTTTAGCAATATCACCAATTTAGAATTTAGAAAATTCTTCTAGTAAAAGAGGGAATCAAACCCAATGTAAATATGAAGCAGAAACTTCAAAAATTCTTTGAGGCTGTCAGAAGAGCTCAGTAAGAAGAACATTTTTTCCTTCTTCGCTTTATAATTTGCCTTTAATCCTTCTGTGTACATCTATTCCTCCTGACCCCTAATATATAATTAACAAGCTGCTCCACAAGTACTATGTGTAATTCAGTCATGTCTCAACCTTAAAAGGAAAATCAGAGTTTATTTAAATACATTAGGACACAGAAGAGATCCTAATATGGACGCAACAAGGCACTTCAGTAACACAGACTTCTCAGATAGTGGAATTGTCCTAGAAGATGACTGTGGCTGCATATTTATTATAATAGTATATGACTCTTGTCTGGTAGATTTACAATAATGTTTTAAAACTTATAATTAATTAATGATTAAAATGTATAAGGTAATGTAACCTAACATACTGTGGATTTCTATAGTGTCTTTCAGCTGAGAATTTAAAACATTAATCAACTTGAAACCCATTTGATATATGCTAGGTATTGATATTCCTGTTATGTAGCTGGAAACTGAGGCACAGTGAGGTTACAGTCTAAATTTTCAAATGTGATTAGTGGTTCAGATAACTATTGCTAAATATCAGTGTCTTGGGTCGCTCTACACTCTTTTAACCTTTGATCCATTCCCATATGGGCTTCATCATCTAGAATGTCACAAGCACAAGAAAGCCAGGAAAACCATCAGAGCAAAAGCATCTCTGTATACTCACGAATAAATGACTGACCACGGACCACAAGGAGTTAGTGCTAAAACAAAATTGAAAGCCAGTTCAAAATTCTTTTGAAGGAATGGTAACAGGGAAGCAAGTAAGAAGCTGCTGTCACAGGCTATTGGGAACCTTTTATTAATATGCTAGGAATGCAGCATTATGATAGAAAACTAAAGGATTTACTGAATATTATATCCAACTTTGTTGCAGGTCAGTAGATCTGCATTCCCAATTGTCCTTTTTCCCAGCATGCACTGGGTCTGTTAGAAAACCTGGGATGGATTCACTGGCTCTCTTTACTTCAGTTGTCCCACAGAGCTGGTCAAGAACACAGAGGGGATCTTTCTGGGTTATTGCCTACAATCATTTTCTTTCTACCAAAATGGTAGAAAACACATGCCACTGGATTTGGTTAATTTATTTGGGGGAAAGAGGGACTTCTTCAGCAAGTGTGTCATGTTATTTTCAGCAGACAGGGAAAGCCTTCACCTTCTGAAACCTGTACAAGAGCAGCTGCTATATATCGCCTACATACCATGAAAAGAACAGGAGGACTTGCGGCACCTTAGAGATTAACAAATACTCCTGGCTTTTTTGTGGATACAGACTAACACGGCTGTTACTCTGAAACCTAAATACTATGGTGATTGGTTGCTTTATAAATACTCAGACAGGTAGCTAGACAGGCTGACTAGATAAGATATAATGACTTGTTATTGCATGGATTAAGAAGAATCAATACCATTATGGATTCAAGGTACAATCTACTATACAGCCAAAAATATTTCTTACACTTCTTCACTCTAGAGAGAGATTTAATTAGATTCCTTTCAGATATCTTTTCTTTCCATTGCTGTAATTTTTAAACATGAGTATGTGTGATATCACTTAGTTTTGTGCATACAACATTTACACGAGACCTGGAAAAAAAAGTCTTATTCAGTGGAAGCTTGTAGGAAAAATGTTAAATCTCAGTTTCTTCGTAAATGAGAAATATTTTCCAGTCTATGTCTCTATTTTCACTTGGCATACACATGACTACTTTGTGCTTTGATGTGCTCATTCTGGATTTGGAATGTTGTTTGCACAAGGAACAAGGCATGAAATAAGCCATTACCGGGGGGAGAACTAAAACTTTTTGGCTGGGAGGGAAAATGTGGATTTCTCAATTCCCCCAGCATGGACAACAGTTAATATTTTCTTATGTATGCTTTATCCCAAACTCATCAGCATTCATTTAAGCATACTGCAAGAGAAAATTCCAACAGCTGTTGCACTATGTACCTCTTTATGGGACTTACAATATTTCCTAAAAGAAAAAGGAGCCCAAGGACATCATGTAAATGATAAGCTGTTTGTACTACTGAAAGTCTGCCATAAATAAAGTACAAGGCTCAAGGAAATCCCAGACCTGAAACAATTTGTGATTGACGTCAGTCACAAAAATTACACAAACTTTAAAGTTTAAAACAACTCTAATGTTAATATTTTACACTTATCCAGTGACTTAAAGCTGAGGCTCTCAAACCACTTTACATATATCAGCGAATTAGGTATTTCACAACAAATTTTGGAGCTAAAGGAATAGTATTGTCCCCAGTGCTAAGATACTATGATAAAAGGGGCTAATAAGAAACCCGTAGAGCAGTGGTTCTCAAACTGGGGGTTGTGGGGCAATTCCAGGGGGGTCGCAAGCTCCCGTTGCATTCAGCGGCATTTCGGCGGATGCTCTGAAAGCTGGAGCGTGTCCGCCGAAAAGCCGCCGAGTGGAACAATTCCGCTTTCAGGGCATTTCGGCGGAGAAACGCTGAGAAACTGGAAGAGTTCAATTCAGCAGATTTTCAGTGGACATACCAGAGGCGGCAGCGGACACGGCACAGCGAAAAGGGGTCTCGAACCAAAGAAGTTTGAGAACCCCTGCCTTAGAGAGATACATTTTAGTAATAAGAGTTTTACCATTGACTTCAATGGGAGCCGAATTAGGACAATGCTGAGAGTGTTAAAAGAAGTCCCACTCCTCACACAAAAAACTACCACAGGCAGGTTTATTACCTGTCATCAGATATATTAGTCTATATACCCTTAATGGATTAATTCCATTCTTTGGACTTTAAAATGCTGGGTCCAAATTCTGCCTCAGATGGGTACATAGAACTACCAGTATAGCCAACTGGAATTGCATGTGTATATCTGAAGTAAAATATTATCTTTATATTAATAGCAATCAATCAGTATGCATAGCAAGAGAAAATGAATCTGGATCCTAAAAGCCAATTGTGAAACTGATAAGACTGATTATGAGATTTTGGCCTTAGCTAACTATATCCATAAGCAGTCTTCCACTGCTTGCATCCGACGAAGTGGGTATTAGACCATGAAAGCTTATGCCTCAATACTTTAGTTAGTCTTTAAGGTGCCACAGGACTCTTTGTTACCTCTGCTATTCCAGACTAACACGGCTACCTCTTTGATTCTATATCTATGAAGGTTCAAGTGCTGTCACTGAACAGCCACCCTACTGTTTATTTTTCCCTTGGCTCTTGCAAACCTCCCATATTTTGGTTTACAACTCCTTTCAGAAGGCCCTCCCTTTGCATGATTGATTCATCCTTCTGGCCAATGATGGCTGGACAGGTCTGTCTCTATATTATGTATTTTCTATACACAAAGAGCAACCATTTTCAGTCTACATTAACTCCATTTTATAGTAAGAGAACACAAAATGAGAGAGAAGAAAAGTAGGCGAGACCACAGTATTTGTCTCCTCTCCAACAGGCTGGATTGCATCACACTTGCGGACAAAATGGCTGCTAAACTCTTCTCACAGGAAGAATTTTTAGAAATGGGAAAGGTGCAGTACACAGAAAATAAAATGCATCTGTTTCATAGCCACAGCCACTGAACTCTGGAGCTCGTTAGCCGTGCTTAAAAAGCGGATGGAAGACTTAGCGTTTCTGCCATTAGAAACTAGGTCAGCCATAGGAAGCATTGAAATATCTGAACTGACCGCTCATTGAGAATGATGGTAGGGAGGCATTCTCATATCTATGTAAAATGGAACTGGCATGAGACTTCCTACTGCCTGCCCTATGGTCACGGGATGGAGGAAGTATTTACAAGAGCAGAAGGACATATGGAACTCACAACTTGAATAAGGTATGTATCACACGCTACTAAAAAAGAACCCTATCTGATGTGAGTTACTGAGATTCCCTCGATAAAGAAAAAAACATCAATAGGAATAACTGATATGTCAATGTTTTGCTAACGTGATGAAAGCCCAACAAGTGCTTTTGTTCAAAGCGAACAAATAAAGCTCAAAATCAGCTGCCTAAAGTTCAGTGCACCACCTCTAAAATTATCAAAAGGAAAACAACTCCCAAAACACAGAGAGATGCAGAGGCAGACAGTCAACTGAGATCAGAATCCTATTTGTAGACACACAGTAAAAACAAACATGAGGCAGCAAACTGATTCTCCATGTGTACGCTGTAGGTAAGGAAAGCCCATTCTTACTGGCCCCATCACACAAAAACTGAGCTACTTCAGAGGCTACAACACTATTCAGGGCTAGAGTGTGCTGTTCAGGCACAGCCTGCAGTAGCGGGCAGCGTGGGATACTTCACCTCAGCAGGAACACCTGGAGGCGTGCCACAGGCGGGCACAATGCTGCCTGGAGTGCAGAGACAGCACAGATATTACTCTTTAACAGGGAGCAATAGGGGGCTTCAGTGTCTGGACACAAAGCCAGGTGGCTAGTTGGTGTTGGGTGCGCAGAGCCACAATCATGCCACTCCCAGCCCTCCCTGGGCTTGCTGAGTTCTTGCATTCAAGTGACTTGAAGAACAGCAATTGTACCTGGCCTCTGCACAGAAGTGCAAGGATAGCAGGATAAAAGAAATCTCCTTGAATCTTCTTACCCCACAATACCTTATGCACTCAAACACACTCAAACAATGCCCTAGCATCAGAGCATGCACAGTAAGAAGCCTGATAACTCCTCCTCTTTCAGACCCTATTATTTTATCTACACACAGACATTCACTCTTTCTTGCTTTCTTCTCTTGCCCCATTTCCAAAGAATCTCACTTCCCCCTGACAATGGTAGGAATGGGATTTACATGCAACCTGATGTAAACTGACATCACTTTTAACACTTGTGCTAGTCATCATGTGAATCCAACTGAACTGTTTCATTTTGCTTAACATTTGTACGGCAGACCTTACCATTCAAGGTGGTTTTCCACGAACGCAGACATGGGGCTGATCTGTACAGTGTAAGTGTCATTGGCTGAATACTCAAACAGGCCGTAGTAAGGATTGAAGAGCTCCTGAGACAGAAGGAAGAAGAACTCTCGGGAGGGACCACTGTAGTCCAAGCTGGAAAGGAAATTCAGATAAACTGAGTCTCATTCCTAGCTGTGTGCATTTCATACTTTGCATCTGCACTGGCTAATATTTTACTTGCGGACAATAATTTCTAACATGTTGGCTGATGCTAATTCTCCTCTCCAAGGACTACATTTTAATTTTAGTAAGAGACCTCAGCAAGTCATGATGATTAAGCTGCATCATTCCCCGAGTAGCATCCCTGGAAGGTATCATGACAGACACGTCCCTGAATACAGCTTTCTCCTATGTCCCCTTTGTTCCATGTGGTAATAATTCGCTACTGCACAACATCCCTTCTCTCAGCTGGAAAGTAAGCGTGGCAAAGCTTCTCACATTTCCTTGTTCTGCTGGGGGATATAAACAGATTGGCAGCAGCTGCTTAATTCTGAACACCTAGATTCATGGTCTGGTAGCTCACACAGGGGAGCAAAAGAGGGTTCTTGCTCCCTGCATGAGTACGTAATCTGAAGCACATTCCAGTCCCAAAATAGCAAACCTTGGGTACTTTCTTACAGTGCATGGTCATGGCACTTAAGTCAAGGATGAACACAACTCTCTTTCTCCTGTAAATTGGTATGGTGATTTTTCACTTGCTAAACATGCTTTTTTAGTTTTCTGGTGGTTTCAAGTTTATTTGGTATCTTGGAGAGGGGCATTTACATTTAAACTAAGCCTTGCTGTCTGGGTTTATGACCTCTCTCATTAAAGGGCCTTTCTGTCTTTCTTTCTTTCTCTAAATCAGACCATTTTCAATTATCTCAGCTATTTCAAAAATGCTTTATGAATGCATTAATCCCAAACAAAATGGATTTATTAAAAACAGACTGTCCTGGAATAATGTTAGGCAGCTTTTATAGTTAGTCTAATATAAACCTCCACACAGCAATAAGAAAGAATCCACTTGCAGCCATAAATCACTTAATGCCAAAATGGTTTCTGAGACAGGCATTACTTTTTACATTTAATAAATTCAAAGGAGGTGGAAAATTCTGCAGCTGGATCAGACTACTCTATAATAAGGCTGAAGTTATAGTAGCATAATTGCAAGTGGCTTTATGTCTGACTCATTCACGTTGGAAGGAGGCACAAGGCAGTCTTGCCCACTTTAAATGCTACATTTTGATATGGGCCTTTAACTCCTAGCAGCTCTGGCTCTTAAGTATGCAGTCAGATTAAAGCCATGAAAGTGAAGGAGACTGGACCAAATTAATCTCTAGTGTAACTCCACTGAAATCAGTGGAGTTATACTGGATAAAAATCGGGCTCAATTAATATAAAGATATAGGGCTAGATTCACTATGGCTGGTGCAAGGTGGTATAATTAAACCTGCTTGCGTCTCTGAAATCCCTCACAGGAATCCTGCACTGAAAGCTTCTGGGAGATATATTAATTCAGCACATTCCCTTCACAGCCAGCCCAAATTCTGTGTTGTGCTGACTCACCCTATATTCCCCTATATACCTCACATTGCCAGGCACATGGGTTGTTGAGGGCACTTTGCACCATTAAATCTGCTCACCTCCTCACTTTCCACATTAGGGTGCCTCCATCAGGATCTTCACAGGTATTAAACAGAATAAACCATGGGAGAATTTGTCCTCAGATGTAAATTAATTCCATTTTTATGATTTGCAGGAGACTATGCCAATCACGGGAGAGGTTATCGGCTATTAGGGGAAAGTATCTACTAAAGTTCATTACATGGGCCATTGTTAGCATATTAGAACCATTCTCCAGATGAGCAAACTGAGACAAAGGAAAGGCTAATGATTTACCCTTGGTCACACTGTAAGATGGCGGCAGAGTCAGGGACAGATCTTGCTATAACAGAATTTCTCTAACTTTTAGATAACACTGACTCCATAGATGTTCACAAATTAAGGGGTTAATAAAGACCATAATACTGACAGCACTAAAAGTAACCCCCTTCATGACTGGTGATTTACTCTGTTTTCACTTTATCTAGCATGTCTCCAGATGAACGAAACTCTACAGAACCATTTACGTGATCTGCTACCTTAGCAAGTTCAATCGGCAGTGATTGCTGTGCACTTTGCCAGCTGCCCCAACAGCTTTGGAGCTGAAACTGTATCTCCCTTTTTGTCCCTATGTCTTTTCTGTGTTTCTATTAAAGAGATTGTATGCACAGCACAATTAAAACAGGATTCCAAGCCTTCATTATCGGAAACACTGGAGAGATTCAAAATGTCTTTCTTTAATTAAAGTTTGCAGATGAATCCTCATGTAGAGCATAACCGTTGATGTGAGGAGTGGCAATGGGTGGTTTTTGCAAGGTTTGTTTGGATAAGAAAACAAAAACTCAGCTGTTTACTGTAATCTCATCTGAACTACTAGAACTTCTTGGGTTTGCAAGATCAACCAGGAAGTCTCACAACAAAAGGAGGCCTCGAGAGATTTCCAGTACTTTCTGCTTCCGACTAACAGTAACAATGGCTCTTCTAAGAGTATTTATGCTTTGCACTTCAGCTAACGTGAGTGAGGAAAATATTTTTTCAATCATAACAAAGGTTCATTTTAAAGAGGCAGTGTGAATTGCTGGTTAAAGAGGGAGATTAACAACCAGAAGGATTAACAACCTGATATTTACTTGTGTATGACCTTGGGCCAGTGCCTTAGTTCCCCCACTGTCCAATGGTGATAATATCCATGGCACCAGGATGGTGAGTCTTAATTAATTATTGTTTCAGAAGAACTCAGGGATTATAGAAGTGCTCAGCATGGAGAAGTACTAAGTAGTACAAAGGTTTGGGTTGTTTTTAATTTTATATAAACCAGTTAATTTCCCCAGAGATAACGAGTAAAACCTAATGCACAAGAGAGATTCAGCCTTTTACCAATGCCACACTTGCTTTGCAATACAATGGTTCTCTCACAATTCACAATATTTAATAGTTCCCTACCCTTCCTCTCCAACAAACGTGATATAGAGTTTGTTCCGCTGAAGCTCCTTGCGTGAATAAGCCATCACCTGATTGAAGGTGCCTTCCAGCAAGTGATCACGCCGTATAATTAACCTGCAAAAAAACATAATAATAAAGATCTTGTTAATCATTCCCTGAAACTCTTGAGCAGGGGAGTGAGAAATGCTATTATCAAATATACATAAACGTAAACAGGCACTATAAAGGACAGACTAAGCCCTGGAATAAGAGGACACAATTCTATGACGTTTACGGAGTTATGCCTGCTTGTACAAAGGCTGGTTTTGATCTTTTATTGGTTCTCGTTTATTTGTTTAGTTAAGATTTACTCTATGAATGAAAGGTAGATTTCTCTTCTAAGTGATACTCTGGTTCAAAATCTTGCTGTACCCCAAAGGCTCTCCATCACATCTCCTACAGAAATTAGTGTTGCAGATGGGCCTCTGGTCTTTCTACCTTCATGGTGTCACAGCACTCCTGGGGTTGATTTTGATCTAACACTGGATTTACACCAGTGGACTTCCATGGCATTATTCCTTAAGATACACTGACGTAAGCAAGGGGAGAATCAGCTCTTACCTATATCCACTAAATGGCCCCATCTAATCTCCAAAACATCTTTAATGAATAGCCCATTGTTTCAAAGATTACTTACGAGCTTGGCCCATTGTAAAAATATCCTCTATACAAGAAGTTCTTATTTTTCATATATAGTTGAAATGTAATGACACTTTAGTCCTTTTGGAATGCTCTTCATGTCTGCCTTGGCAGGACTTTGAAGAGGATAGCCAATGGCTAGAATTCCTCAGACAGTGCAAGAATAGTTTGCTGATGACATTTGCCTAGAATAAATTGATGGTTTTCAGATATTTTTTCCACAACACATGTGGTTTGGTATGAAGCCAGCCTGATGCATGAATTCAACCAGATGCCCAGGAAATACCTTAGAAGCATACAGTGCTTTAGCCAATTACTATAACTATCCATGGAAAATGGTGCAGAGAGGCAAGCCAGCTACCAGGCTGTTTGGAATGTGAACTCCACAACTGAGTGACAGAGAATTACAGGGTTAGATCCCAAAAATATATTAACAAAATGAAAAAAAGAGCTAATCTAACTAATATTTAGGTGCAATGGGGAAAAGAAAACAATTGATAGTGCCTGATTTTCAGAAGAGCTGAGAACTAGGTACTCAAGTCCACAATGTCTACAACTATCAGGGTCAACTTTTCATCCTGAGTTACATTGACATGTCAACTCAGAGTAAATCTGAAGGATTTGGAGTTACTTCAGAATTCTAATAGTGTACTGGCCCAATATCATTCACATTTCTCTAACATGTTATTTCTCTACCATTACTGCGTAGCACACATGGTATAGCTAGAAATACCAACATCTCCTTAAAATAGGACTGGAGGAGTGTAGGAACAAATGGATCCATGAGAAATAAAGTTCCCCTAAATAAAACCTTCTTGTTGACCTATTTTCTTGTTTATGGGTGTGCGTGTGTTTATGTGCACACACTTGTCCTAGATAAAATACATAGATACATAGATGTTTTGTTCCTGACCCATGATAATGATGTATCTTCATGTATATCAGATCAATTTCCTGATTCATTACTACAATGAAAAGACTAAGCTGGCATTGTGTTAAACTATGTTAATCATTTGACATAATACTCACTTAATTTTACCTGGACCTTGCCCATATCCTTTGGCTTCAAGTTTTCGATAGAAATTGCGTAACTTGGCTTCAAAGTCTCTCCTATATGGAGAAGGTGCTCTTGCGCTAGCTCGCTGTAATCCTAGAAGGGAAAAGAGCAAAGTCATAGCGTTAAAAATCTGATGATCAAACCGAAAGACACATTTATATAGCATTCAAGGAGAATCCCTAGTGAAACTTCTCTTGTTCTGTCAGAATGTTTTTTACACCACACAAGAAAAGTAATTACTAGTTATTTTGGGTTGCTGCAACCAGTAGTACACACGAACAAATAGTACATTCACTCCAATCAATCATATTTGTCAGATTACCATCTTTCCACAAAAAAGGTTAAAAGGCACTGCATGTCTCTCAACACACCGATGAGTGAGGATATTGGTCAAATGTTTAAATCTTATGAAAACCGGAGATCTGCCCCTATTACAGCAGTAGTCAGTACAGGTGCAAATCCCTGCTGAGGACATTAAAAGCCACAATTGGCATTAAGTTTACCCCTGCTTGAAATCAACGAATCCAGTGGTAACAATAGGACATTTTTCAAAGATCACCCCTGTATAGACAAGAAGTCAGTGTTTCTCCACAAAAATATTAAGACAGCTATTTGCAAAGTCACCAGGGCATTTGGCACCCAATTCCCATTAACTTTAAAAGGAACTGGGTGTTCAGATAACTCAGATGGCTTTGAAAATAGCCTACACTGATTTAAACCAGTTGCACGGTGGAGGTGCAAACAAAATCAGTCTCCTTCTGAGTTAGTGTTGGATGTTCTAGCTAAAGGGAGCCACCTCTTACTCTATTTCCTTAGCATACACAATATTTCAGAGATACACCGCACTTGGAAACAATCTTCTACGAATGTATACCATTCTGGAAACCATGCTTAGTCCAACATAAGTTATTGGTCTCAATACAGGGTAACGGTGAAATTATCTGGCCTGTGACATACAGACAGTCAGACTAGATGATCTGATGGTCCTTCCTGGCCTTAAAATGAATGAATCTGGGGAGAAGAAGCAGTCTTGGAAACACTGTC
The DNA here is from genome assembly GCA_032164245.1 of Sternotherus odoratus. NCBI lineage: Eukaryota > Metazoa > Chordata > Testudines > Kinosternidae > Sternotherus > Sternotherus odoratus. The sequence goes on from JAVMKO010000002.1 coordinate 144,581,795, forward strand.
TGGCTGGATATTAAATTTGGCTTACAGATGTTTACTGGACTTCTGAATGCTTTGTCATACATATGTGATTTGCACTTTGCTTTTACCATCGAATATCCACATTCAAGAATGTACTTACATGTCAATAGATTAGACTCAGATTAGACCCTTCTCAGTCTAAACTCCCCTACCCATTTGGACCATATTTTCTTCTCCTTGGATAATCTCTTATCCCCACTATGCTGCTAGTATCAGTGTCCCATGAGACAAATGAAAGTGACAGCATTCTATGTATTAACCAAACGCTCCAGCAGAAACATTTCCTGGGGCCAATTCTTAATTGGTGTAAACTATCACAGATCCCTTGCGGTCAATGAGATAGAACAATTTTGACCATCTGAGACCCACCCCTCTGTGATTATCAGATGGAGAAGCATAACAAACACAACAGCTTGTGTTGTTTTCCCTCCATTTACCTGGAGAGTTCTGAGGTGAGGAGCAGGGTGAACAGCGAGGAGAGAAGCTGTAGCCAGGATGGAAGGCAGCCTGCAGGGGTATGTAGGACATAATATCCTCTTCAAAGAGGCTGTAAGGAAAAATGATAGAAATGGGCTCTGTTTATGCTAATTACAAAGCACAAGAATTCGGTAGAGTGGAATTCTTTTATAAGGATCTGTTTGGGCAGCCCTTCATTTGATCATTACTTACAACATCATAATCTATACCTACATATGCATTAAAAAAGTGATCTTTCCAACCAGGCATGGTCTCAAGAAGCAAAGTCTTCATTTTAGAATAACAAAGTGAGTTCCATTAGGCATTTTCATGCCAAGACAGTGCCATATTGGATGGATGAGCTAAAGTTTGAAGCAATGGTAAAAGCAGCAACATCCAGTGCTAATTTCATTGGAGCTCCAAAAGATGCTAAGACCCTGCCTACATTACTAAGGTGTTGCCTCCTTCACATAGTAATAGTTGTTCATACTGCTTGGTTGTTTCAGCCCTTCCTTAATGTGAGATAGCCCCGTGGATAGCACTGCCAGTGGCAAAACTGACATTCCTGTAATCTGAATCTGATTGTTATTTAGAAAGGTGTAAACAACCTTTCTCCATTTCAAAATGCCAGAGGAAAATTTAAAATGTCATTTCTAATCTGATCCTTAAAGCCAAAACCTTACCGTTCAGGTGCAATCAGAGGGTAAAGTTCATTGTGCCAGTGAGGACTAGTTTCTGGAAAGCATGATTTGACACATACCTTGTGGTTGACTTATTATGAATACCAACTGACTATCAGGACAAATGAATGAATCCCTGTGTAATCAGGATAGGGCCCTAGCAGAGATCAGCCTAGATTTAACAAATTCTGTTAATCTCCTAAAATATGTAAAAAAAAAACATAGGGTAGCGACAACTAGCCAGCTTCTTGTGTACCATGCATGACAAAGTTCTGTTTTTGTTCAAATTGATTACCTCAGTAGAATTACTAAATCTGCATCACAGGACAACTTTTCAAGCCCATGTGTACCCTCTGTCCGGATGTAATGGATCTTCTCCCTGGAAAATTAATGACAAGAGGGGGGAAAGAAATCACATCATTGTCAAACCATTAGATAGGGATGGATTGTTTTTTCCTCACAGCATCTCTAGTTCCTTATTGCTCTTCTCACAATGATAGCAAATAAATATCCCTATTGCTTGACATATTTTTCAGATCTGAACAACCAAACCTATATAACAACATTCTTTAAATTGTACCAGCAGTCTGTCCCCAAAGCAGGAGTCACATTTTAGAGAGCAAGATGATTTTCCTATTCCTAGAGCTTATGTGTAACATTGCAGTTGACATAACTGACAGATGAAAGTTCGTCTCTGTGGAGTCTATACCTAAAATACAACATTTTCTTAACAGAGTTGTATGTAACGCCCTCTCCTTTACACATTTCAGTTCCAGGTTGGTCTTAGTCATGCCTTTCTGATTTCTATGATAAAACTTGCAGAACAATTATTTATTTTAAAAATTAAAATATTTTCTATATATGAATTTACTGTTCACTAAGTTGCTTGATTGACAGTCCTGGGGAATGAAGTCCTATCTAGAAACAGAATGAGCCTGGCTCTGATCTTACTGACACTGTTATGATTAATGAATAATTCTACGGAAGTCAATCAAAGTAAAACTGCTGTATGTAAGATCAGAATCAAATCCAATGAGCATGGCAGCAGTCTTGTAACCATCATCAAACGGGCCTAAACAAAGTGCCTCTGGAAAAAGGGGTAAGCAGTGAAGTGGCAAAATTGCAGATGATACAAAACTACTCAAGATAGTTAAGTCCCAAGCAGACTGTGAAAAGAGACAAAAGGATCTCTCAAAACTGGGTGACTGGGGAAAAAAATGGCAGATGAAATTCAATGTTGATAAATGCAAAGTAATGCACACTATAAAACATAATCCCAACTATACACATAAAACAATGGGGTCCAAATTAGCTGTTACCACTCAAGAAAGAGATCTTGGAGTCATTGTGGATAGTTCTCTGAAAACATCCACTCAATGTGCAGCAGCAATCAAAAAAGCAAACATAATCTTGGGAATCATTAAGAAAGGGATAGATAATAAGACAGAAAATATCATATTCCCCCTATATAAATCTATGGTATGCCCACATCTTGAATACTGTGTGCAGATGTGATTGCCTCATCTCAAAAAAGATATATTGGAATTGGAAAAGGTTCAGAAAAAGACAACAAAAATGATTAGGGGTATGGAGCGGCAGCTATATGAGGACACATTAATAAGACTAGGACTTTTCAGATTGGAAAAGAGACGACTAATGGGTGACATGATAGAGGTCTATATAATCATGACTGATGTAGAGAAAGTAAATACGGAAGTTTTTATTTACTCCTTCTCATAACACAAGAACGAGGGGTCACCAAACAAAATTGATAGGCAGCATGTTTAAAACAAACAAAAGGAAGTATTTCTTCCCAGAATGCAGTCAACCTGTGGCACTCCTTGCCAGAGGATGTTGTAAAGGGCAAGACTATAACAGGGTTCAAAAAAGAACTAGATAAATTCATGTAGGAGTAGGTCCATCAGTAGCTATTAACCATGATGGGCAGGGATGTTGTCTCCAGCCTTTGTTTGCCAGAAGCTGGGAATGGCCAACAAGGACTGGATCACTTGATGATTATCTTTTCTGTTCATTCCCTCTGGGGCACCTGGCATTGGCCACTGTTGGAAGATACAATACTGGGCTATTTGGACCTTTGGTCTGACCCAGCATGGCCGTTCTTATGCCTCAATGCAAATATAAAAGGACTACTTCAAGGAGAAAAAGAATAAATAATTCTTCATGATCATTTAATCCCTGGGGTCTCTGATGGGAATACAAATTTGGGGGTAAATTAGTGCCAATAGGGGTGGTCGTTTGGGGCTCAGTCCTGCAATGTGCAAAGCATTCTGTCAAGCAATCAGATCAAGCAATCTTTAAGCATGTGAGTGGTCCAGTGGGACATCATTCATTCCAATATTAAGTCAAATGGGACTACTCGTGCCTACAGCTAAACATGTGTTTGAATGCTTTGCTGCATTGGGGCCAGAATGCTAGGTGTCTTGCAGGACCAATTCCTGTATGAAATGAACGCTTGTCTGCTGGGATCTTGTGTAAGATCACAAAGCCCATTCTACAAAAGTTAATGAACAGCCATCAGATAGTAGCTTTGGGTAACTACTGACCTAAGGTGGAAACAAAGCAGTGACCTAGAGGTGAAAGGCTCAATATCCTGTTACAAATCTGCAAAGCTGTCTAGTCCCCATCATTAGTCAATTTTGTTCTCTGCTGAAAAAGAGATACAAGCATTTCCTGTTCTCTAAGGGATAAGAACTCAAATTACAGAAGTGAAAAAAGTCTAGAATAATTTGATAGCGATGATAAAAATTCTCCATTACAAAAATGTACGTCTTAAATACTGGAGGCATTTTTCATTGTCTCCCTCAATCTATTAGCATTTCATTCCTCCTGGAGGCAGCTCTAATCCTTTCCACCCAAAGAACTCGTTGTCTGATCTTCATAGGTAAATGATCAGTCAGCAAGGCCAGCAAAAGTCAGAGAGAGAAATCTCACTGGAAAAATGTGGATGTTCTCTGTTTTGTTATGCTGGTAAAAGTGTGCCATTTATTGAATCCTTGGGGCAATTCTCAACTAGTAAAAATTTGCATCACTCCATAAAAGCCAATGGGCAGAAGCTGATTTACACCAAATGAGGCTCTAGCCCCAGAAGATTATCACTCTGTTTCTTTTTTCTTTTTCATTTCTCCCCTTTTATATAAGACAAAAGGAACAGGTGAAATACCTTGATGACATCAAATGGTTTAATTACTTTGGAAAGAATTTTAAGCACATTATTAAGTCCTCATAGAAAAGAAGTGAAGACAGGAGTGCAATTTAGTAAATAATGTTCCTATGTTTCTGTAAAATATTGGGCTTCTTTAGCCATGGCACTACTGTTAGAGTTAATGGGTGAAATTCTGGTGACATTGAAATCAATGGGAATTTTGCCATTATCTTCAATGGAGCCAGGATTTCACCCAAGTCCTCTGAAGAATAAGATGGTAATTGTAAGGAGAGATAGCTGATCTATAGAGTTTTTGCCATTGAGCCATAAATATTGTGGCCATTGGGTTGTAATTGTGTGCCCACAGATAACATAGTTCTCCCCTATACTTGGGTACCTGTGAAAATAACTATAACTATATGTCAAGTATCAGAGAGGTAGCCGTGTTAGTCTGGATCTGCAAAAGTGACAAAGAGTCCTGTGGCTCCTTACAGACTAACAGACGTATTGGAGCATAAGCTTTCATGGGTGAATACCCACTTCGTCAGACTCTTTGTTGCTATAACTATATGGACTCCATTAGCAAATGCTGACTCTTCAGTGGTGACCACTGTAACTCAGGCACCTCTTCATTTTTTACATTCTGTTAACAAGGATTTGACTCTTCTTCTAGAGAAAATATATCTGAAATGTAGACCATGAAACAAGGAGGTCAACAGGTGAACTATAAAAAGACAACAAGGAAAAGAAGGGAATTAGAGGGTAGAGAAAACACACTTCTGTTTCTCTAGAGAAGCACAAGGAATGACGTGATGAACATGAACATGAAAAAGTTTTGCAATTATTTTGTGTTTTTAATGAATAAAGGACCCACAAAATTACAAATACATTCAATGATTGTTAAAGTACAAATTATGGCTCCCCATGCACAACTGTGCTTCCTCTCTTAGTGCCCCCATCCAGAAGTAGTCCCATTCTCCATGCTGTCCCAAAGACAATTGTTGACAGCTCCAAGAGTACTTCAGTTACTTCCTGAAGAACCCTAGCAGGAACTTCATCCAGCCCTGCTGGCTTGAATACATCTAACTGATTTAAATATTATTTTAACTATTCTTTCCCTAACGTGGCTTGGTTCTTTCTCCCTTGTGGTAAGTAAGTAAGCCTGCCAGTTTTTAAATATAATTGTTAGTGTAGTCTAGCATAGTACTTAAATATGTGTATGCCTGAAATGTGTGCGTGTGTGTTTTAATTGTATTTTACTTATGTAAAACTTAAAGTATAATTTAAAAACTGCAGTCAGAGATTTGTTACAAACTGGCCATTTGTAGCAAAGCGCTTCTATTACAATCATTTAAACTGCTATTGTGGTTTGAATACTCTTTTAATTTGCAATAAGGGATTGTGTCTTATTTACAATTTTTAAATTACACTTTATTAGGGATTTTTAGTTTAAATAAAAAGACACAGAAGATATCGAAAACTCAGAAGATATAGAAGACATATAAGATATACTGCCTGTGTCGATCACTTTATCGGAAGGTTTTATCCGTGGCCTATAGTGTTTCCTTAACAACCCCAGAAATTCATACCTTGTGAAGAACAGACTATGGGGCCGATAGGCAGATTAATATCGGGATACAGGTTCATCTCAGGGCTGGGGGCTCCTGCAGGCTTTAGGATCCTGAGAGATCAGAGGATCCCAGACCTCAGGCTGCAGCCCAAGCCAAGATGTCTACACTGAGAGAAAAAGCCCCACAGCCTGAGCCCTGCAAGCCCAAGTCAACTGCCATGGGCCAGCCATGGGTTTTAAATTGCAGTCTAGACATACCCTTAGAGGATCCCATACTGACTTTGGAGATGTGATTCAAGTAAAGGGGGAGTGGCTGGACTTTCCTGTGCCCCACTGTTCCTTGGGTGCTGTTCTGGGCTCCTGCTATGTTGGTAGTTTATGACGGGGACCATCATAGTAATAGCAGGGCCAAGATTGGGGCAATGGTGAAATGTACTGTACACTCCTCATCCACAGTAAAGGACTTGGGTCTAGCCATTTATACCGTGCACAGAAAGTTGAAATTTTAAAAGCACCTACGTGACTTTGGAGTCTAGGTCCCATTGACTTCCCCACTGACCTTTTGTTCTCATTGCTCTATATTAATGTGAATGACAAAACATAGAGTTTTTGACAGTTGATTTTAAAGCATTATGGGGTCAATCCTGCTCTCTCTGTCTCCTCTGCTGTTGGTTAGAATTGAATACGAGAAGTCCATGCAAATGAATCCATACTCCAGGATAGCTCCTTGGATGTCCCTGTACCAGAGTTTGAACGGTAGGGCCAGGTAAGGCCAGAGGAGAAGTGGGAGTAAGGCCAGTGGATCCACTGCTATACAGATCTACAGCCAGTGCCTTTACAGAGCACGTGGTGCAGAAGCCTCAGCATCATGAATTGGTACTTCCTGACTGCAGCAATGGCCATGGAGTGGTAAAACAACCACCCTGTGGCCTGGAGGGAGAGGATTTCTTTCTTTTCGGGCTCCATGAAACACCCTACCTCCTGGTTCCAAAGCCAGCAGAGGACAGGATTAAAGAGACTGTTTATAGCAACTTGGAACAGATCAATACCTGAGTGCATGGTTCCTGGCCAAGCTGGGCTGACGCTCCTGCAGCATCTCAAAGATGTTTGGTTGGCGTAGAAATGCAACGATCTTGTCATTGTAAGCTGGAATAGACAAAGACCAGCAAGGCTTTTCTTTACTCTAGCAACAAGTGACACTTTTGGAGATGATGACATTAGTGCTCCTGAAAATTACTTGTCAAATCGTGATAATAGAGCATACAGAATAAAGCACACAGTAATGCAAAGTGATCACCATCGATATAATATCCTCTGGCTCCTCATTAAGGAAGAGTTGGTAGAGAGCTAGATAAGGGATATGATTGTTGAGCGGTCCTAAACCGGTTTCCGAGGAGCCCTACTAGAAAGAGAAAACAGGCCCCACTCACCCAGAGGTAATGACTCATGATGGTGCTGGTTTCGAATAGCTGTTACTAGGCTATTGCCTGGTCTGCTCAACAGAGAAACACCCCTATTCCGGGAGACTTCCGATGCCTAGAATGAAAGAAGGCAAGAAAGAAATGCCGTGAGTCAACAGTTAGCTACATATTAGTCAATACAACCTTTTATTATATCTTTTTACTTCTGTGACTGTTATCCAGAGTCATGAGATTGACTGATTCAGTTTAGGGAACACATTTTTTTTTTTTTTTTACGGTTATTGGTCAGAGTTTTCAACATCATATTCTAAAGATGTGATGTATGCTTCATAGTCCTGGTCTAGAGAAATTACACATGAAATCAACAACATGCATATTAATACCACAGAAATAATTTAGGCTCAAGTTTTCATGAAAAAGGAATGGCTTTGTACTCTGATGGCCAAGTTTTTGTTCAGCTTCCAAGAGTTGTATAATTCTGGGTTTGCAAATGGATGCACACTATGTCCTTATCTACACTATACAATTTTGCCTCTTTAGCTATGCCAGCATAGTTAGAGCAGCAATTCCTCCCTTCCTCAGTGTCGATGCAGTTATACAGGTATAAATGTGCTCATAGAAACGTATAACTTATTCCAGTCTGACAAAACAATATAAACTACAAGTGCCGTATAAAGCGTAACAGTATTAGGGCACGGCTACACTTGAAACTTCAACGCGCTGTCGTGGGTAATCCACCTCCACAAGGGGATTAGCTCAGAGCGCTCTGAGCCTGTCTACACTAGCACTTTAAAGCGCTCAGTCTTTCTGCACTCAGGGAGGTGATTTTTTTACCCCCCTGAGCCAGCAAGTTAAAACGCTATAAAATGTAAGTGTAGCCAAGCCTATAATAAAAAGTCACATCCCTAATCAACCTCACTATGCAAGTCAAATTTTTAAGTGTAGAACAGGCTGTTGAATTCAATTATTACATTTACATATGCAAATTCAACATACACGTAGAAAGAGGTGTTTGTGCAATTTTTTGACTAAAAAAATTAAGGACCCTTTTCTTTAATTTGACCCTAAAATATTCATTTGGTGTGCTGGCGTGGAAATTATTGTTCTAATAAAATGAGGAAAAGATATATCAAAACAGAAAGGGCTAATATTCTCCCAGAAGTGAATGTGAGTAACTTGCATGAATATATGTAAGAGGCACGTGTATGCATGGCTTCTGTTTATCCAAACAGAAGTAGTACGTGTCCAACACTGTCCCTAATTTGGGCCTTGTCTACATCAGGAAAATGACCCACTGTTGACAGTGATTGCCAGCTATGCTTTGCCCTGGATTTCTTCCAACTGTTGGAAAAAGCTGCCAGCACAGACAAGCTGATAACAAACACTGCCATCCAAAGCATGACTGAGACCATATTTGACAAAATTTCAATCATATTTTCTGCAGTGGTGTTGAAAATGGTTTTGGTTTGTCCATACCGGCAGCCAAATAGTTTCTGACACCAGGTTGAAAGGTATGAGGGGAGAAGGAGCCATTCCCTGCTCTGCCACAGACTTCATGCGTGACCTTGGCCAAATATACAAAGGTATTTATATATCTAAAGATGCAGATCGATGCCTAGTGGGATTTAAAAGAAAGCACTTAAACAAGTTAGGCACTGAACTCCCACTGACTTCAATTGCAGTGAGGTGCCTAACCTGCATAGGTTCTTTTGTAAATTCTATTAGACATCTATCTGCACTATTAGGAGCATAAATACCTTTGTAAATCTGGTTTTAGGGTTTGTCTACACAAGGACACTCACAAAAATTAATCCAAATTAATTAAAGGTGTGAATTTAAACTTCACTAAAGCCCTATATGGATACCCTTATTCAGAAATTAAGTGGCCTTCATTTAGCTTATTTTAATTCACTTCTAATATGAACCAAATTAAGGCTACTTTAATTCAGAATGAAAGCACTAACATGGGGATTTAATGCAATTTAACTAACCCACTTTAAATTCACACAGTTAGCTAATTTGGATTAATGTTTGAGGGTTCCTATGTAGACAAACCCTCAGTCTCTCTGCATCTCAGTTCCCCATCTGTAAAATATGAATAATAATATTTGTCTACACCATGGGAATGTTGTGAGGATAAAAACATTAAGATTTGGAGGAGGTGCTCATGTAGTGAGGATAGCATAAGTATTGCTGATTGGTGACAAATACTGTCAGCAATGGGCAATTTTCTTAGAAGAGATAAAGCTTATTCCCAGAATAAAGGTGTAAACTTCTGCCATAAAAATAATAATAAAAGAGAGAAAATAGAATGGAGTCTGAATTGGCTCTCGCTTACATGTGTGTTAATACAAAGTAACTCTATACTGAAGCTAATGGAATTACATTGATAACAAATCAGTGTGAGAGAAATCAGAATCAGGCCAAAGATGGATGACAACACCAATTCTCAAAATGCTGAGGTGATAGTTGCTTATTTCTAATTCAACAAATTGTAGCATTTGGCGATAACTTCAGAAAGAAATTGGCCTTATTCCAGTATTTTAGATTCTTCACTTTGAGTCCAAGCTCTGGACAATGCCAATTAGATTTCAGTATTACCGCCAAATATCAGGTCTTCCAAGTGGCTATAAATGAAAACAGAGCAGCTAAATGTGACTGACAAGTCACATTTATAACGTAGGTTGTGAGGCACTGATTAGACAATATGCATGTTAAACAAGAAAAAAAACCCTTGGCATTAATTCAAGATGCTAATTACATGTATTGTAATTGAAAACACAAAACTGATGCTACAGCATATTGTACATTTTTTTCTTCATAAGGAACTGCCTGCTTTTGATCTCATTTACACCAGTTTAACATATATCAGTGCTACTGATTTCAGTGGAGTTACTCTCAATTTACCCCAGTGTCAGTGAGAAGAGGATTAGGCCCGAAGTGTTTAATGTACTGGTGTGATAATCTCGGCAAAATGCATCTTGTTTTTAAAGCCAAATTTACTATTTAACTCTCTAGAAGTCATCTAGGGTGTAATTACATTAAACAACAACTAATCATGTGAGGATTGTTGCTATTTTAAACATTTATTGGGTCAATGATTTTGGAAAGCTACATAGGGGTAATGAAAACTTTGGCTGTAAGAATAGCTACCTCTCATCATAAACAACTTTATCTAACCCTACAGTTGTTCTGAAGGCACAGGGAGATGCAATGTACCTTTCTGCCTTCATTGTCCCATTCCTCAAGATCTTGCAGAGCTCACAAGATTTGCTAAGGTTATTTTCATGAATTCATAAGACAATTTCCCTCTTTTGTGCTCATGCTGTGCTAAATCCTCTTCCTTGTCCCTTTGTCTCCTTCTCCCTCTCTTCCCTCACCACAATGTCTTTTCCTCACCAGATTGTGCCTGTAACATCCTTATTTAGCCAGTCCTCATCTTGATATCCCCTCTCAAAATTCACTTCCTCCTGTTAGCTTTCTACTGCTTTACTCCAGCCTATGTACCTGATCCTATTCTCCCAAACCAGAAAGTGATAAAGGGGACATACCTGTGGGTGGGGAGGAATGGGAAAAAATGACTTAAAGGAAACAAAACACTGTAAAGAAAACAAGTATTACAAGGCAAATAAAATTAAGAATCAGAACTAACCAGACACACATTTACCCTTACAGAATAAATCATCCCATTTTTTAAACTGTACTCCTCTTCTCCCATTGTTATCACTTAGCCATCACTGGTTGAGTTTTGTCATGTTTGGGCCTTTACATTACACTTACACATTATGGAATTTTATTTTCACAAGTGATCCCATTTGAGCTGTAGCTATGACTAAGTAGCAGGAAAATTCCAAATAATCTAATTTTCTTTCCTCTTCTATATTCTCCCACTTTCTGTCTTTAGCCATATATAGGACAATTAATAGCTCCAATTCATCATTTAATTACAATAGTCTTGTCTGCCCTGACTTTCTAATTGAATCAATTAACTCGGATTAGCAGACTATTTTCCAGTGTTTTAAAAAGTGACAGTGCTAATTATTTAGCATCCTGACTCAACTAGTGCTGAACAATTTGACAGATTTATACACTGAGTTAACAGCCTTATGTTTCCCCTTGTAGATCACAACCAGAGTTGAGAACTCCTTCAGTGCACAAATCCAGCACATCAGCTTCTCTTCTGTCTTCTTTTGACTCTGCATTTTTGATTTATTGCTGTCATCCCTAGAAATGTGCGTCTGCTGCCCTTTTGAGTTCTGCCATCTGTCCATGACTGTTTGAGGTGCTAAGCATGCAAAATCCAGCTACTCCCTCCAGTGCCTCTCCACCATGGGTAGCTACTGGTTTGGCTCAAATTCCTACTTGTTGTTTTTAAGGTACATTTATAAGCTCTAGTATGCCCTGTCCCATTCAATGGCAGTGGCCATTCCAGAAAGGAAGCCAACTGGAGAGAATGGTGATACTTCATGATTCCTACTGATCTCTTTTGATTTCTGGAGGTGTAGCAGGATTCTAGGCATAGATTGTCCTCTAGCCTTAAGCTGTTGACTTCAATAGAACAACACCAATTTAAACTAGCTGAGTATCTGGCCTATTAAGTTTTTTAAAGGGTAGCTGGGATTAGCCTTGACCTTTCTGCTCAGCAGCAAGAGGGAAATGGATGCCCTTGCACCCAAAATTGTAAAATTTTACAGGATAAACTACATGGTGCTACTGAAGATCAAGAAGCTTAAAAATGGACATCAAAAGCCTTTGCAAGGGTCTTTAATTTAGGAATATACTTCACTGCAATAGAAAAACAGGAATATGAGTGAACAATTTTTGAGTCAATCAATTTTGTGGAGTGGAATAGGAATGGGAAAGTGTTCCAGAATATTCACAATATGTTTTTATATGAAATATGAGGCACAGATTAAGGAGGAAAGTACATTTTGGAAAGGTCTTTCTGTTGGCAGTTGTGGTACAGATTTGTATGGAAAAGCTTAGAAACAATAGTGACTCATCAATAAAAGCTGCATAATTATTATCTCTACGTTTTCCAGAGAATGCTTTTTACACGGGAAGGTGAAGAAAGCTGACTTAATCGGGAAGTCATATTTGTATGTTCCAATCTCATAAGGGAGGTTTAACTTAGAAGTACATTTGAGATGTTAAAATGTGAGGTTTTGATTCATATGCAAGGGCAACTATACTGAACCTTACAGGCCTCTTAAGCTTTTTTACCGGAAGGCATTTCTCCAGCTCACAAATAATTTTTGTGAAATTTTTCTGCACCATTTCCAGTTTTTCAGAATCCTTTAAAAACGTGGACACCTGGACTGTCCCCCAGTATCTGTCTCAGCAGTGCCAAATACAGAAGTGACCTCACCTCCCCACTCCTACTCACTACTCTCCTGCTGATAAATCTAAGGATCAATTTAGTGAGAGCTCATGTTCAGTTGCTTTTTCACTATCACCCTAAATCCTTTTTCAGAGTCACTGAATTTTTAGATACAGTCCCCTATCTGTATGTATGGCCTGCACTCCTTGTTCCTAGATGTAGAACTTTCCATTGGACTGCATTAAAATGCATTTTGCTTGAATAGGCCCACCTTGCCATGTGATATTGATAGTTGTGTAGGACTAGTCAGTCCTCATCATTATATACCACTCTGTCAATCCTTGTGTTATCCACATGTTTTATCAGCGGTGATGTTATATTTACTTCCACATCACTGATGAAAATGTTGAACAGACGTGGGCCTAGTACTGATCCCCAAGGAGGCCCATTAAAACATCCTTCCCTCAGTCCATCACGATTCTCCATGGACAACTACTTTTTGAGATCTGTCGTTTTTAACGAGTTCTTAATCCATATGATGCGTGCTTTATTGATATTGTATAGTGCTAATATTTTAATCAGAATGTTGTGTGGTATGAAGTCAAATGCCTTACAAAATTCTAACTATATTACCTCTATGCAGTTACATTTATCAAATGTCTAATCACATCAAAGAATGAAATCAGAACTGTTTGACAAGACTTATTTTCCATAAAGCCATGCTGAGTGGCATTAATTATATCCCTATCCTTTACTCTCAGTGCAAAGAGCATAATTGCTCTTCATTAAGTTGAGGAGGAGGATGAGAAACAGTTGATTTATTTAATTGATGCTGACAGATCTTTAAAATCTCCAGTTTGCGTCTCTCCTGCTGTTTAGAGGGCTCTCCGTGCTGCTCAGCAGAAGAGCCAGTGGAACTTCAAGCAGCTGGCAAGTGGCCAGGGGGAAGTGTGTTTTGACATGTTGTCCCTCTCTCTCTCTCAAACCTAAGTGAGTCTCTGGGATTTCCCTATGGGCATGAATTATAGGACAAAAACATATCCCATTCATATTAACAATAGCTATTGTGGTATGAAACCATTTGCTCCTGGTAAATTTGTTTTGCTGCTAGAGTCTACTGCTCTGTAAAGGGTGGGCTTTTAGAGCCTGATCCAAAACCCACAAAAGTCAATGGGAGTCTTTCCACTGGGCATCAGATCCTAGGAATAGTTTGCAATTTCCTCAATAATTGTATTAATTATTCAACAGCATTCTCATTATTTAACAGTACTAGACTGTTTCATCTGAGTTTTTTACTCTGTCTATTTTTCTTAAACAACTTTATGTATTTATAGTGGACAGTTCTCGGCCAGTCCTTGATATATGAGCTACACGTGTTTGTTAGATTTGGCAAGTAAATTACATGCTATTGTTTCTGTTCCCCGGTTGGATGAATGTGGAAGCACTTTCAGTGCAAATGCTTCCACCAGCATGAATTACTGTGTGTACAATCATCATATTTGTTTTTTATGAACCAGGCATGGCAGCAAAACTCAATTATAGATGGAAGATGGGTGAAGGAATATCTTTTATTGGACCATCTTCTGCTGGGGAAAAAGACAAGCTTTCGAGTGACAGATTTCTTCTTCAGGTCAGGTTTTCTTCAGCTCTGTTGTGTTCAAAAGCGTGTCTCTTTTACCAAAAGAAGTTGGTAAAGTGGGATTTATGCTCCCGTCATCCCATCCACACTGTACAGTGGGGAATATTATCTCCATGCAACAGAGAAAAGATAACTTGAAATGATTTCAGTATCATAAAACATATCGCCTGTAATCTAGCAGCATGGAAACACACCTCAGCATGGATTACTACACATGTTAAGGAGAATATCTTATCAGATACTAGTGTCACAATGAGCTACTGAACTGGCAGGCCATAATTGTCTTGGATGCCTTGATTTTATTAAAGCCTGGGCCAGAACCTAAATCCTGTGTCTTCCTTCAAAATCTATTTCCAGTGTCTGATCAATTTGGTTGATTTGCATTAGAGAGGGTCAAATGTCTACAGCCTGCTATTCACAGGCCGTTTGATAAATACCCTAGCAAGAAAGAAATATGAAGCCACTATCTTTTGAAAGATAAAAAGCCACAAAACAATCTATTAAAGCCCTTCAGATATAAGGGATATTTTAAAGTGTGCAAAAGACAGGTGTCAGATAGAATGGCACTGTTATTCCTCTCATGCCTGCATTCTGTTTCACTATCCCAAATAAATCTGCTGTCCATGCTAGGGCAGCATCATGCAAACTCAAGAATTCTTTGCCTTTGTTGTACTTCTCTTCCCCCCCCAAGTCTTCCTCTTGCACAGTCAAATGTCACTTTATTTTGAGGATGTCCTACAGGTACCTCAGGACACACCAAAGTTACACCGATGGGTGTTACAATAAGAAGGTGTTTGATTATCGGAGAGCAACAGATGAAGAGTGGTGAATGGCTGTCATGAATGGTCCAGACCGTCTCCTGGTGATGGAGCTATTCCGATTTATCCCAGTGGCAGATCAGGCCCAATACATGCCAGAGAGAAGTGAACAGACTGAGCTATATACAGGAGCTGAGGCAGTGGAAGCACAGGCTCATTCTCTGAGAAAGGTGGGTAGGTGGTTAGGGGAATGGAGAGAAGCCATAATTGGCAGAGCAAAATGAGCAGCTGAGAGTATAGGAAGAGATGATATCATAGAGGTAGTTGGGAGTGTGGCCATGAAGGGCTTTGAACACATGGTGAGTGAGTCCATAGCAGATTCAGAGACAAAGGAGATTTCTAGCTTGCGGGTGAAGTATGCTGGGTATACTGGTTGAATATATAGGTGTGCTGTAGCATTCTGAACAGACTGGAATTTAGATACCAATGACTTTGGGAGGCCATGGGAAAGGAGTTTCAATGTTCAAGGCATGAAGTGACAAATGAATGAATGAGTGGGTCAGCAGAGTCAGTGAAAGAAGTGGCACATACAGGGCTAACAGCATGGAGACTTGTGAGGAAAAAAGGAGAACTTTTGGGTTCAAGGAGACTAAGATTAAGGAGCTGGGAGGAGAACAATAAGTCAGAGCTGAGATTTTTTTTGGGCCAAATGGTATTACTGGGGTGAAATTCCGAACGCTTTTAAGCTGCATCTTCTTGTCAAAACCTAAAAATAAGAACCATCATTTGCCCTAGCACAGTGGCTCTCAAGCTTTCCAGACTCCTGTACTCCTTTCAGGAGGCTGATTTGTCTTGTGTACCCCAAGTTTCACCTCGCTTAAAAACTACTTGCTTGTAAAATCAGACATAAAAATACAGAAGTGTCACAGCACACTTGAAAAATTATTTAACTTTCTCATTTTTACCACATCATTATAAAATTAATCAGTTGGAATATAAATATTGTACTTACATTTCAGTGTGTAGTACATAGAGCAGTATAAACAAGTCATCATCTGTATGAAATTTTACTTTATACTAAAGTATAAAGATCTAGATGAGTTGATGTATCCCCTGGAAGATGTCTGTGGGCCCCCAGTTCAGAACCACTTCCCTAGCAGATATACCATATATTTAGGAAGGGGTCTTAATGCTATAGTTACCTCTCCAGCACTGTAGCTGCGAAGTCGCTGGAGATGCTGCCTGTGAGTCAGATGATTAGGGAGACGGCCATTTTGAAGTGGGATCCTGGGATCGATGAAAGTGGTAGCACGGCTGTTGTGGTCAACAAAGAAGGACTGTAATAAAAAGAATACTGTATAGTCATAAGCAGGAAGCTAACATGGTGAAAGTGCTGAGGTCTGAGAAAGCAGCATACAAACTGAGCAGGGAATAGTGCATATGTGCCACATTTTGCAATCATGATCATTCACTGTTCACAACTTAATGAGTTATTAGGCCAATATACCTGGTATCCCTACTCATTTCTATCATAATAATTTGCCAAATTCCTTGAAATTGATTCAAAATTGATTTAAAACCAGCCAGTTTGGAACTGGTCCCTCATTTTTAGGTGCAATGCACAACTCCCATTGTGAGCATACTGACTATGCTCTATGGCCCTGATTCTACAAGATGCCGAGTGCTTCCCACCAGGTGCTGGCACCCTTAATTACCAGCAATGTCAGTGGGTGTTGATGCTGCTCAGTATCACACTGGACTTGACCTTTAGATTTCAGCATCCCTTCTTTTTAAATGGACAACCAACAGCCAAACACTAGGAGCCTGGTGACAAGAAGGGCTGAGTACTCGCAACTTCTAATGAGCTTCAACTCAGCCCCTCAAAATCAGGCCTTATTCTGGTAACTCCTTAGCCTTGAACCTGGAAAACTAGGGGAAAGTTCTGCCTTCATACCACATGTAACCTCATTTGTGGGTGTTTGGACTGTGTTTTGGTTAGTCCCATTCTTGAGGCTGGAGTCACAGGGCCTCTTTTGCCTCTCAGTTACACTGGCAAAAAATCAGATATAACTGTTCTGAAATCAGTGGAGTCACAGTGCTGCAAAACTGCTGAAAGTAGGAGCAGAATCAGGTCCATGTGCCTGAGACATGGCTCTAAATCCCGAACTCTCCCAAAGTATGAGGCAGAGGTATTGAGACAGAATGTTCCTAGTCAGCATTATTAAGTCAAATATTATAAATATGAATAGTGTTTGATTAGTGGGGAGGTGGGGGTTGGTGCAAGATTAACAATGCCTGGTATAGCATTATACAATACTAGATGCAAGCCTGAATCAGACCACACTTCTTAGTCTCCTGGTGTGATGACAGAAGATAGCATAGAGAATGACATTTCCAAGGGTTAAAGACAAAGGTTTTTATTGTTGGGAATAATTCTGTGTGCTCACTGATATACAAACCAGATAGTCACAAATTTTAAGTTCACAAGAAACCCTTCACGATCATCTAGCCTCAGTGTGAGATCGGCAGGAAATTCACCCAGTGATCAGTTGTGTTGGCGTTCTCACCTTGCCCTGTTGATCTGTTTTGATCTCCCAGCCCCGTGGAAGTTCCAGTTGGGTGTCAGCGAACATGTTGATAAAATTTACCAGGTCCCTGTTGTGCTGATAGCGCTCAAAATTTCGAGCATCTCTGCGGATCTTTAGAATCATGTGCTTCAAGCAGGTGCTGTTGGTGAAGACTCGATAGGCACTCTAGGCATGAAAAACACAGGATAAGGAAATCAGTTCCATCGTCTCAAAAATGAGTTTGGCTAGCAGATATGATATACAACCTTAAGGCCTGATACAAATCCCACTGAAATCAACAGCAATCTTTCCATTGATTTCAATGGGCTTTGGATTAGGTTCTAAGTAAAGAGGTAGAAACAACCAGTTGCCACCTGGAAATTTGAAAATTCCATACCTCTATGTCCAGTAGTTAGCAGTACCAAACTGCCAGATATACAAGTGCAAGTGTGTGTATTTCTGGGGTATCACACGTTTGAAATACACACAGTTGTCTTTATTTCACTGATCACACATTCAGAGAGATGTACTGTTTGTGTGAATGTAGACTATAATAGGATTCAAAAAAGAACTAGATAAGTTTATGGAGGGTAGGTCCATCAATGGTTATTAGCCAGGATTGGCAGAGATGGTGTCCCTAGTCTTTGTTTGCCAGAAGCTAGGAATGGGTGACAAGAGATGGATCACTTGATGATTAGCTGTTCTGTTCAATCCCTCTGGGGCACCTGGCATTGGCCACTGTTGGAAGACAGAATACTGGACTAGATAGACCTTTGGTCTGTATGGTCATTCTGATGTTCTTATGATACCATACATCATAAAAATGAACATGTGTCACCATTCAAACAGATATGTTGAGTATTGATTATTTGTAGCTCAAAGAAATATGCACCGGCCCTGATCCTGCAGTTTGGTTGGTCTGTACATATCTCACTGCAGGCTCAGGACCACAAATGGGTCATGTTAATCTGAGATGGCATAGGGACATGTAAATTAATCATGTACTGACAACTCTTTGTTTCATCCTGCAACTCTTCACTCCAGGGAGGATGCTCCCCAACGGAGAGCAGGCAATGTTACCGCAACCTGCCCTCTTTTAGGGACTTCATCAGGGAGGGCAGCGTTAATTTCTGCTGGGGCACCAGTGAAAGTTACTGAAGGAATGTGCTGCCTTAGTACATCCTCAGGCTGCTTTTCATGCCATGCCATGCCCTGTTTATGCCACCCTCTTTTGGGGCCACACTGACTCACTGAAGGCCCTCACTGACTCCAATATCGTTACTAGATGTATGCAGATGTAAACAAGGGCAGAGTCTGACCCAGTAACTTTGAATTTCTTTCCTTCCGTGCATTTAAATGCATTTTAAAATGTTAGTTTTATTATTTAATATTTATATTACAGCAGTGTCCAAAGGCCCAAAACAGGATGGGGGCCCCATTGCAAACACAGAGGTAGAGGCAATCTCTGCTCAGATATTACAACTAAGAAAGTTTTCTGAATGCAAATATCTGAGGTCCTAGCATACTGCACAGCAGAAGTTATATCATGATCTGCTACAACTGACCATTTCAGTATCACTTAGCAACACTAGGAAAACCCAGAATTTCACATAGTTTTATCCCTTCAGGGACATAAAATATCTGTTAAACAAGAGTGTTTCTATTTGAGCTTTAACTGCTGGATAATATTTTCCAACTCAAATTTCACTGGCATAATTAACACTTCTAAATTTTAATTGGAGTTTGTGGTTAAAATGTTTTAATGGCCTTAAGCCTAAAGTTATGTGGTACACTATTTTTGCACAAATGAAATTTGTATGACTGCCTTGACAGGTTGACAGGCTATTCCGGCTCCAATATCAAAGACAGCTTTGTAAACAAAATGTAGGCATTCCTTGGACTTAGTTACTTTCGTAACAAAGGAAGTTGGGATTCAGCTTCTTGTGAGCTGTCCCTTGTACCAACTAAGACTTGTTTCAAGACAGCTTATAAAATCTTTAAGTTCCTTTTGAGAGAAGACCCACCAGCACTAGTAATGGATTAGCCTCAAAAGGTTCAGAAGTGATGTTATGATGTTTATCCAAATATTATCCAAATCTCTAGAGAACAGGTTCTCCCAGGGAGATTTTGCAGACTTCCTACTCCTAGTTGGCCTGAAATTAAACCTTTTTCACCGCATGTCAGTTTTCATTCCCAGTTGCAAGCAGGAAGTGAAGTCCCATTCCAACAACGGGAAAGAAAAATTATCAACGCTTTTCTGAACCTTTGAGAAGTTTGGTTTGGGTTTGAGGTAGGTTCAGTTCAGCTCTTATTTTATCCAAGAGGGTGGCATCATCCTTAGTTTATAATTGCTCACTGAGTTCTAGGTTGTGCCCAGCTGCTTGAGTGTACAAATTGCAGAGGATGCAAGAAGCCTTCCAGCTGCTGTGCAAGGCCACGAGAAGAGGGATCCAGCAGAGGTTTCTGGATACCTTAAGCAGAAGGATGCAAAAGGGGTGGGGAGGAGATAGGTAGAACTGGCCAGACACATGGGGAGTATGCTACACCTTCTGGGAACCAGTATTGTGGGGGCAGGCCTGTGAAATACCAGGGAATTCCTCTCTGAGGCAGAATTCCCTCAAGAGTTCCCTATGGGATAGTATGAGCATGCTACATCCAACCTGGTCCAGTTCCCATAAAGGACAATTGAGTTCTGAGTCAGGGAATTAAGGATTCACTAGGTATGTCTACAGTGCAATGTAACCCCAGGCTTAGTAGAACTCCAGTTAGCAGACCTTGGGTTTGTTAACCTAGGGCTTGAGTGTCTACACACATTTATAATCCCAAGTTAGGAATTGTTGAACCCTGGGTCCCAACATGGGGTTCCAGGATCTTAACTGCATTATGTGGGCCTGAGTCCAACTGCCCATATTCTATACTTCTCTGAAACTGTGGCCACTCTATCCCTTTGTTCATGTAGGAAAACTTGACTGTTCATCAAACTTGACTGTCCAGAGGACAAAGAAAGTTGGCCCATGGGATTGTGGATTCCCAGAGAATGAGTCCAATGGGGCTGCGTCTAAGATGTAAAGCAATAGGGTTTGAACCCTGGGTCTTGGCTGGACTCAGGCTTAACCCTCCAACCCCTTGGGTCTGGGTTAGCGCAATTTGTATATAAATGGAAGAGGGGTTTGGCTGGAGCCTGAGTTTGAACCCTGGGTTTACATTACAGTGTAGACATACCCACTGTGCACTCCTACAAGAGGCCCAGAGCTCTTCCTTTAGACCCAGAAGGCAGGAGTGTGAGATGGTGAGATACTGGTGCTTACATAGTTTGCGTGCAGCACGGTGAAGAACTCAGGGTTGGTGATGAACTTTACAGCTGGAGACTGTAGCAGCAAGGTGATTTTTTGAGAATTCACCGGAGAAAGGGACCCTTCTCTCCTAATTTCTGAAAATAAAAGCAAAACAATTGACTAGTACACATAACAGAAAATGCAACACAAACAGTGTCATTCTTATCTACTCTGCCAGTACCAGCAAAACGCACCCCACCACTCCACCATATTGCTCGACTTCTTTTTAATCTTAAAGTGAGGTTGTGGTCATCCAAGTGACTATGTAAAAATGGCATCCACTTTCTTTGAGTCATATCTACTCACGTGAATGACAAAAGTTTTCCCTGTGGTTAGCACTGCAGGGCAAATACAGCTACAGAAGTGAGAGCTGGATGATTTTCTACATTGTATGTTATCAATTCTGGGCCACATCCTTAACTGGTATAAACCGGCATAGCTTCATTTAAATCAATGTAACCCCACTAGCTTACGCCACCTAAAGATCTGGTCCAATATTGTCAGCTAAGTTCTGATTGTGGAATCTTTCTTACTGTTGATGAATTTAGAGTGGGAAGAACACACATTAGGTTTTGGGCTCTAGGCTCAGTTTGCAGCATTGATGCTTTTTAAACCAAAATCAGTTTTTGACTTAACAATCTGAACAAAACTACATAATCTAATGTTGACAGTCACTTCTCTCTATAATTACATCTTATCATTCTGTCCACTTAAGACTGTGAAAAAAGACTGTGAAAAAAGACTTGTGATGCAGCTCTCTAGACTTTGATGGAGTTAAACCAATTTATTTCACTTGAGGATATGAGAGTGCACCTTTGTTTGTGACCATTCACATATCCCCATGGGTTTCCCTTTAAATTAAAAAGTTGGTACCAAATGCTATATTTTTTATTATTCTAGTGAGGTTTGTACCACAGTTCAGTCATTTCATTGTTGTTGCTTCTTTATATATGGTTCTTCTTGAGAAAGAAACCGACTTTTCCTCTCTCCACAGCCAAACAATATATTAGCAAAGACACATTAAAAAAGCACATATCACATTTGATGGTTCTTTTTTATTAAAAAAAAGAAAAGGTATATTAAATCAAATCCAACCACCATTTATGTGAGTGATTCCTGGCAGCATTATTATTAATTTAATATTTTATTATTTAAGTAACCATAGTAATACTGTATATATATTACAGTATAACACAAATCATTTACCATTTCCATCTCAGTTAACTATTAGCAAGTGAGATCAGGTATGATTCTCCATACAGAAGGAGTTTAGTTAAACTGAATCATAAAAATTGCAACACAAATGAGTGCAAAAGTGGGTTTATATCAGGTGACATATGTTTGGTTATGACTTATAGTGATTTTAAAGGGAAAAAGAAATAAAGATTCAGGCTAGTAATAGACAAAACTAAATATTTAACAAAGCTATTTTTTTAAAAAAAGCATAGCTTAAATATTCACTCTGAATAGGCTTTCCTCTTCCAGGAGACGTAAAAGGAATTGAACCATAGGCCATACAGGCTATTTCCTGCTAATAAAGACTAGCCAGTAATGGCATGCAAACACAGAAGAAAAAAGAAAAGAGGTGATAGATGTAGTAACAGACATAATTAAGTGGTAACCCTGCTAGAAGTATGAATTTTCAGAAGGGCTGAGTATTGACTGCCCGTGTTGCAGGCACACACTTAACTAACTAAATACACATCCATTTTTTTGTGTCCACAAAGTGAAATCCAGGCACAAGTCTGAGTCCTTGTGTTTCTCCCCATGTGGCTTGTACCTGCAATCAAGCATTGAGCAATGCAAGCACTCAGCTTTGCACTTGTAGTTCAATTGCAGGTGAAAAAATGTGGAGGAAAATTTTATGGGCACAACCTATGCGGGCAGAAGGGAGGGCTGGCCTTTTCAAATCTGGTTCATAATATCTAAATTACTGTGACTCAGAAAACCCCTCGCTGCCAACTGGAAGTGGGCACACTGTACAATAACTCTCATCACATCTAACATATTCATTGCCCCAACTTGTTGTTATTATAATCTGTATCTAAAAGGTGTCATGTAAGGTATCATATGGAAAATGGTAACATGCTGGTCTTTAATATTATTGTGTGTTTTCTGTATGGGTGACATATAAAGAGTTAACAAAGAGTTCTGTGGCACCTTAAAGACTAACTAAAGTATCGAAGCATAAGCTTTCGTGGGCTAATACCCACTTCGTCGGTGGGTATTAGCCCACGAAAGCTTATGCCTTAATACTTTAGTTAGTCTTTAAGGTGCCACGGGACTCTTTGTTTCCTCTGCTATTCCAGACTAACATGGCTACATATCTGATTCTTGATATAAAGAGTAAGTGGCAAACAGCCTGTCTAGACAAAGGAATGTTGTTTCTCCAGCTGGACTGTAACTCCAATGTAAATAAAGCAAAGGGTGACCAAACACAATGAAAAGGACATTTACATGAAAGGTAAACAAATCCATTAGCTGAGCAAATGGGGGGAGATAGTCACTTAATCTCCATGGAGGATGGAGGCTACATCCCCAGGAAACCTTCTGCCTCTCGAAACACAGTCAATGAACTTTGGGAAGATAGAGGTAACAAAGTCCGGTGGCACCTTAAAGACTAACTATAAAGTTTTGAAGCATAAGCTTTCGTGGGCTAATACCCACTTCGTCGGATGCAAACAGTGGAAGTGTCCAGGGGCAGGTATAGAAAAGTAGGCAAGAACCAGGTAGGAGGTATAAGATATAAGCAGAAGCAATAAGCTATCACTAGATGGAATAGATCAGAGCTATTGTAATCTGAGAAAGTTTACTCATGCGGGGGTTGAAGTCTCTGAGAAGTCACTATAGGTAAGAAATCTGCTTAGACCTAGGTTGTATGCAGTGCAGTTGTAGCTGTGTCAGTCCCAGGATATTCAAGAGACAAGGTGGGTGAGATAGTATCTTTTATTATACCAACTCCTGTTGATGAGGGAGACAAGCTTTTGAGAGTTCTGTGTGGCTCAAAAGCTTGTCTCTCTCACCATTATAAGTTGGCCCAATAAGAGATATTGCCTTCCCCACCTTGTCTAGACCAAGACTGTAACTTGTTAGAATTAAGTTTTAGTCACTAGGAGGCATGTTCTGTTTGTAATATTTTCTATCTCTTTCATTCTTAATTGAGATCTTCTAAATCTATCTTCTTTGTTAATACATTTATTCTTATCTTATTACAGAACCATATCAGTGCAGTGCATTCATATGAAGTACGGGTCTTCAGCCAAACTAGAAAGCTGGTGTGTGATCTGTCTGTTTGAAGGCAGCAAATGCAATAACGTCTGTGAAGGTCCAGTGAGAGGAACTGGACACTGCAGGGGAGATGGTTTAAATTTGGGGAGACGAGGGGCTGTTGGTGACACCCTGCAAGGAGTAACCATGCTGGTGGGAGTCAGGGTGAAATAACTGTGCTGTGAGCAGACTGGTTGTGTCGGGGCATGAATCAAATCTGCATAACACAGAGGCCTCCAAGACTGCAGGACAGGAAGGGACACAACCCCTGGCTGATCTGGGTGGATCCCCCATTGTGTTACAACCACACTATCACGAAAAGCTACTGTAACTGCAAGCCTGAGAAAATAGGCACTTTCTCCATTTTCATGTATAATACGCGGACATTCAAACCCGGTCTATTATAAAAACACTTTGTCTATGTAAGGACTCATTAAAAGAGCCCCCTAGCACTTGCTTATTCTATTCATGCTTTATACTCTCTTTTCCTTTCACTTAGCCATTTCTGCCATATAGTACTGAAACCTGAGTCTTCATCAGGGCACTGTAGTGTGTCCAGCTTGTTTCCCAGAATGGAATGCCATCTAGTGCCCCGTGCTGGTAATAGCTTCCTATCCCATACCTGAGTTTGGCTGGGAAGAGTCTGCCTCAGTGTCACTTCCTCCTCCAATGGAGAGCCTCTCGGCTCTGTTGTTCACAACAGAATCATCCTCTGGTCTCTCTGTTGCAATAGTCCGCTGAATATTTTGATACCTGCATATTTTACGTGAAAGAAAAAAGATGCTTTAGTTAAAAGTTTTAGTGGAATAATGATACAAAGCATTTTGCTGCTCACCAAAATGCCTTTCTATCTCTTTCTTAATGGTGAGAGTTGGAAAAATCAACACTTTTGAACAATTAAAATATTGCTAAAATCTGCATTTTTAAAGCACCAATGAGCATGAGTCTTTCCTGCCTTGCACCTGTGAAAATCGCCCACATTCCACAGGGATCAGTGACTATACAAGGTGAAAGGCAGGGAAGAATCAAGTCCCCAATTTATCATAGGTTAACGCAATCTATCACATAGGTCCTGATACTCTGAGGTGCCGAATGTCCTCCACTCTCAACAATTGCAATGGGAGTATGTTCAATGTGTTCAACACTTCACAGCCTTGGCTCCATAACCATTATTCATTTTTTTTTACTAATCATTATTATTCATCACGTTTGTTGTGGTAGTGCATAGAGCCCAGCCGAGACCAGGCTCATTGTGCTAGGCACTGTACAAACACAGAATAATGGACAATCTCTGTCCTGAATCTAATAGATAAAACAGACACAAAGTATAGAAAAGTGGGGTAACACACAAGCAGAGTGAACAACATAAGGGCAGGACATGTGATATTAGTTCCATGCTTTTGTGTGTGCGTGTATGGATTGAATTTGATAATAATAAGCTAAATGGAAAGCTGAAGGGAAAGAGCTGAAGGGGACAGAGCCATGTTTAATTTGTGCCAGGGCTTGCCAGGGCTGATCCCCGGTACCTCTAGGCTTGTCAGTTCAGAGCTCCAGCACCTCTGGGCTTGCTGCATCAGTTATGAATGTAAAAAAAAATTGCTTGAGTCCCAGCACCTCTTTCATGACAAATTAAGAACTGGAACAGAGCCAGTGAGAACAAGGAGGGAAAGTAGAAGGACAATAGAAGGTATGGAGTGAAACTTTTAAAACCTTTTTCTCTCTTATGGCAATTTCATGTTGATTGATTTCAATGAGACTACTCTTGGGCTTAAAGTTAAGCAGGTGCTTAAATACTTTGCTGGATCAGGGCCAGAGTGTTCATGATGTTGCAGGTTTGAGTCCCATAAAGGATGTTCTCTTGCATGTGTATATTATGTTTAAGTATACAGTACTAATTCTATGTATTGTAAAACAGAGATAAATAATGTGGAAAATCAATCCTGCTGTAGTCATACTGGTGACTTATTCATTGAACGTTTGACAGACTTGGGGTGAGAGAATCTCCATTGCTTCTAACCTTTATATTCATGACCAGGCCTCAGCCTGGGATTCTGATCATATATGACAAGAATGTGACAAATTTTAAAAATTATTTAATGACAAATATTTTTTAAAATAACCAATATCTATTTTAACTAGCTTCTGCCCCACACTGATAGTTTTAAACACTTTGTTGTCTCATTTTCATTAACTCTCATCATTCATAATGGGCCACAACCCCGCCTGGCATAAATCTATGTAGCTTCATTGATTATATCTAGGGTGACCAGGTGTCCCGATTTTATAGGGACAGTCCCGATTTTTGGGTCTTTTTCTTATACTATTAGTTCCTACCCCCATCCCGATTTTTCACACTTGCTGTCTTTTCACCCCAATTAAATCTGATCATTGATCCAAGGTTCTTTGTCTCTCTTTTTCCTGGTTTCTGTTCTTTTTTTTCTTTCATCAGTGTGACTCCAGACTTATGAAGAGTGTCCGGAAGAATGTCCCTCCACTTTTATCTTTTTTCTGTTTTTTTTTTTAAAATACACATTTATGCCAAGTTAGATTTTGACCTGAACTCAAGGGGTTATATCTCAAAGTGCCATGACATCTCTGAAGACAAGTAGTCTGGACCTTGATTTTACATCCCACGCAAAAGACAGCATCTCCAGTAGCATTTTAACTCTCAACAGGTTACTAGAATGTAGGCTAAATTATGGAAAATGGGTGAAAATTTAATGGATTTATACTTGACTAACACAGTAGTTTTCATTTCCCTTAGTATTCCAAGTTTTCCTTTAATGTAGCTTTTAATAGTTCAATAAATAACATATTTAGAATTGGTTAAAAAAGTAAGAGAACTGGGGATTTTTGTTTTTAGATAAACATACACCTTACAAGCAAATAGTTGTAGTAGATTTCACAACTACATTAATTTACCTCTAATTTTCCCCCCTCTACTTTATAACAAGCTTTAAAAATTTTTATTCACTTGACTGTAGGCTAATTGAGTAAACTTTCCACTCCAATACTGGAGGAGTTTTACAACACCCTTATGCAACAGCAGAGCAGAAAAAAGTAGTTAATATAGTCAAAAGTTTTATATATATGGTAACTGTAGCTTCAATTTAATTAGATGCTAGAAAATCCCCTGCTGGGAAACTTTACACAGTAATGCTAGCTGTATGCCAAAAACAGGCTACTTTTTTTGGTCTAGATACTGTAAAATTGTCTTATATAAATACCAGAAAATGTCCATATAATTGTACAAAAACTTTGAGAGGGCAAAAATTATGGGAATGCATTTAAAAATCACAGTCCCTTTTCTAAGTGATTTGTCAAAGAAATAGTGGTTTAGAAAAAAACACACTAGGGGCTGTTTTTACTGTACTATTATTATTTATTGTGCCATTTATTATTATTCATGTAAAGACATGTCTTGTCACACAAATGCTGCATGGTTTAACGAGACCACAGTGGATAGTTAACCATGTCGTGTAATTTGAATAGCGGTGGCTGTTAACTGCTTTAGTAACCGGAGGAAAAACAAGAAGTGCTGTAGTAAAGGAGGAAGACTCGTTTAATAAAAAATATATATAGGGGTGTTTCTCTGGATCTTATCCAGACTTTAGGTCCCAATCATGCATTCCCTCTGTATAGACAAAATGTCCATTACAGTCATTGGGAATCTTTGAGTACCCATAGAATGGAACAGAATACTCACTAGATTTCCAATACTTCGTGGTTTTGGCAGGGCTGAAAATAGCAAGCTTTCCTAGTGGCATTTTGGTATTTCCACCCCTTCTACCAGATGAATCTAGGAAGTCGGAAGGTGAAGAGATTTATGTGAAAAAGTAGACTGAGCTTTTTTCAAATCTCAAAAGGTTTTGGGTTTCATTTTGTTTGAGTTGGGGGCAAAAGTTCAGGCTGATTTTAATTATATCATCCAAGCTCTTTGTATACAGTCGCCTCACCTAGAAAAGATTTTCAAACCGAGTTACCAAAAACTGTTCCAGGTAATGAGGTTTGACCTACAATAACAAAAGTTTTTTAAAACGATTGTTGAAAATAATATTCAAGCCTAAGTAGTGGTTTTTAACAATAGTTTAAGAAAAAGGTTTTCTCACAAGCTGGTCATCTAAGTTATCTGAATTTTATGAATGAGATAATCTTGAAACCTGTTTCAGGACAGAGATAATTTCTCTATTTC
This sequence comes from Sternotherus odoratus, assembly GCA_032164245.1. NCBI lineage: Eukaryota > Metazoa > Chordata > Testudines > Kinosternidae > Sternotherus > Sternotherus odoratus. The sequence continues at coordinate 144,610,181 of JAVMKO010000002.1, forward strand.
ACCCAGCCATAAAATATTAAAATTGTTTCCCACTTCTGAAATACACAGATTGGTGAAGTTTGTTGCAATGGCCAATATGTATCCCTTTTGCTGGAAGTTTTGGAAATAACCATGGCTACACATATACAAACATTGGCATCACAAGAGAAGCCTTCTAAAGACTTGGTGGTCTATTCAGCATTTTTACTTAATGGGGCTTTTTTACAGCAGAGATTAAAGAATTACCAGATGGCTTTTTTGTACTAAGAAACCAGGGGATTCCACAATTACTCAGTTGTAATGTGCTTAGTCTCCATTGGGAATCAAGTGAGGAGAAATATGCTACTAATGAAAATCTCCTCCACTTTCTCACTATGTATCTTGAATATACAAATGCTAAAAAAATACCCATATACAGATGATCATCAAAGGTATTCTTGGCTTAATTGCAGTGTATTAAATCATTAATAATCCAATCCTAAATCAAACATGGGTGTCAAAAAAGGAACTAAACTATATGAAAACATGGAAAACTAAAATGTAAACCAAGCATGTCACTTCAGTGGTTCTCAATCAGGGGAACATGTACCTCAGGGTATGCAGAGATCTTTCAAGGGGTACATCAATTCATCTAGGTTTGCCTAGTTTTACAACAGGGTACTTCAAAAGCACTAGTGAAGTACAAACTAACATTTCATACAATGATTTGTTTATACTGCTCTACATACAATACACTGAAATGTAAGTACTATATTTATATTCCAATTGATTTATTTTATTATTATATGGTAAAAAATGAGAAAGCAAGCAATTGTTCAGGAATGGTGTGCTGTCACACTTTTGTATTTTTATGTCTGGTTTTGTAAGAAAGTCGTTTTAAAGTGAGGTGTAACTTGGGGTTATACAAGACTAATCAGACTCCTGAAAGGGGTATAGTAGTCTGGAAAGGTTGAGAGCCACTGACTTACGGACATGTCTACAGTAGCGCTTATATTGGCAAAACCTTTGTCACTCAAAACGTAAGTTTTGCCGGCATAAGCATTCGTGTGCACAGCGATATGTCGGTGGAAGATGCTCTCCCACCACCATAGTTACCGCCACTCATTGAGCTGGTTTTATTATGTCAATAAGAGAGCTCTCTTCCATTGACATAACATGGTTACACAAGTGCTCTTACAGAGGTACAGCTCTGCTGCTAAGAATCAGAGAGGTAGCCGTGTTAGTCTGGAATAGCAGAGGTAACAAAGTCCTGTGGCACCTTAAAGACTAACTATAAAGTTTTGAAGCATGAGCTTTCGTGGGCTAATACCCACTTCGTCGGATGCAAGCAGTGGAAATGTTCAGAGGCAGGTCTAGGAAAGTAGGCAAGAACCTACTTTTCACCTCCCACCTGGTTCTTGCCTACTTTCCTAGACCTGCCTCTGAACATTTCCACTGCTTGCATCCGACGAAGTGGGTATTAGCCCACGAAAGCTCATGCTTCAAAACTTTATAGTTAGTCTTTAAGGTGCCACAGCTCTGCTGCTGTAAGTTTTTAAGTGTAGATATGGCCTAAGGGTATTGCCAATTTACCTGAGCTAGCTAACACAGTTGTCATTTCTAGTTTAGACACTCACCAATGTTTGTTCCTGGTTGTTTGTGGCTCACCCAAGAGAGTTTAGCCTCATGGAACAAATGGTGACTGTCTATAATAAATTTATGATAGTATTCATTAGCTCAGTTTAATTGGTAATCAATTAACTTAAGTTACAGCACAACAAAAAACTATAATTTAAACAAGCCCTTAACAGCTGCAGACAACATCTATCCAGTGCACTGCAAGGGGTTTCTAGAAATACCTGTCTTTTCTTTATAAATTAATATGGTAGCTTGGCACTTTCTGAGGAAAATTATAATTAAAACAAACTATTGCAAGTTCTTACTACTACAAACAAAACTACACTATGCTAGTCAAATACCCATTCTGTGCCCAGCATGCTAGGATTGGAGAGAAGAGGAGGACAATTCCTTATGGAATTGTTTGTGGTTATGATCTATTTTGCACAACAGGCATTTTTAGAAAGCTGATTAGCCCTTAGGAAAACTCCCTGATGGCTGTCATCTGTGACCATTTTCTCCCTACAAAGGATCTGAGTAGCTCCCATCTTATTTTCCTGCCATGGAAAGAAGGACTGTTGAAGCACTCTCTCTGTCTCCTAGCTTGCCGCTCTGATGATCCCCAAATGATGTTTTTAAAATACTAGAAAAACCCAAACCAAACTTCATGCCATTTTAAAGCCTATAATCAGAGGATAACAATTTCAGTCTTGCTTATTTAAATAAGAAACTATATCATTACAGTAAGCCGGGGCAGAGGACAAGAAAATGTTTTCTGAGGTAACAGTGGAAGATTATTGAATATCTTTACTCTTCTCCCCCCAATTCAATCTGAAAAGCGCGGAAACAAAGGAAACTGTAACAAATCTTTCTGTGTGGAGAGTAGTAAGTTGAACAGACATTGCTTTCAGTGATAAAGCTCCCTCATTTGAAGGGAGAGACCCCCTCTCTTGGGATTCATTTTAAGGAAGTGTTTCTCAACCCATGGAGCTGGGAGCACTTGGGAAGGAACCACTAGAGCGCTACAGTGCGGACATGATAATTCCAACTGCATGACCATCCATAACATTCAGCCTGCAGCACTGGCAGAGAAAAATTACCAAGGGTGGCTCTCAGCAACTAGTACTGTTGCTTTCCTGACCTCATCTCTGAATAGATTTCATAAGACTGGGGTAGGTGTACAGGTGCAGCAGCTGGAGGAGCACAGTGGAGGTCTGGAAGCTGAAGCACCTCAAAGCTATGGGGCTGAAGCCTGAATGCTGCCTGATTGCTTGACTTCTCTTCATATTCTCACCCAGACCATCTGCCCTCTGCTTTCATAGGTAACACAGAATCTCTGAAGGATCCTGCCTCCCCACCTCCCGCCTGAACCGATCCTCCTCATAAGTGGTGGGAGGAAAAGTGAAGGGAAGCCATGATTGCACCAACTTCTGTTGGGGGAAGGGACAAGTGTTTGCACTTCACAGAGCTCCTCTTCTTCTTCTTCAAGTGTGGAGAAGGAAACTAGCGTGTCCAAGTGAAATACCAGGTAGGACATAAGCATAAAGGGTTCACACATATTGTGGAGATCACTTAAAATGAAGTGGGCAATTAAAACTTCAGCCTTCATAGGACAAAGGAGCATAGGGTGTGTTACAAGTTGTTGAGATGGGACATAAAACTAGTGTCTTTGTTAAATCCATGGGTTTTTAGTGTCCAGCAAAGTTATGTATTTAAGTTCCCAGGCTTGTCTTTTGAAGGTGTTGTAGAGGTTTCCTTTGAGGACGAGGACTGAGCATATGTCACTCTTTGTGCAATGCACTATTTTCCCTTTGTGTCGCTAGACTGTAATCTGTTTGGTCAGGCACTTTGCTATTTATAAACACCACTTCCTGATGTAAAGTACCATACAGACTTATGGAACTACATACAAAAATACCAATTAAAAAGTACAGTGTTTTATAATTATAAAGCCAGCCTGAAAGTAGCACTGAAAACTGTTTCAATGTATTTTGGGCTCCCAAATTGCCAGTGCTAAAAATGTCACCTTTTTTAAAGCAAGAGGGTTATCATCCAGCAGCAGCAGGTTCTGATCTGCTAATTGTTATTCAACATTGTACCTTCAAATATATCTTACTAGCGAAAATACCCGGCGTTGCTCGGGTCAGTCGGAGGTGGGGAGGGGGCAGACAGCTGAGCGAGTGCGGGGTCCGTTGGAGGGGGGCAGAGAGCAAACCTGACACCCCCACCTCACCCCCCCGACCAAACCCGACACCCCCACCTCACTTACCCCTCGACCAACCCCGACTCACATTTTCACCCTCCCACCGAAACCCAACACCCCCACATCTCCCCCCTACCAACCCCAACACCCCCTGACCAACACCCACACCTCACCCCCCGTAGACCAAACCTGACACACCCACCTCACTTTCCCCCCCAACCAAACCCGACACCCCTACCTACCACCACAAACAAACCCGACACCCACACCTCACTTACCCCTCGACCAACCCCGACCCCCCTCCTCGCCCCCCCAACCAAACCCAACACCCCCACCTTACCCCCCCCACCAAACCCAACACCCCCTGACCAACCCCAACCCCCACACCTCACCCCTCACCCACCCAGACACCTTCCCACCCCCCCAGACCAAACCCAACACCCCTGGCTCACTTACCCCCGACCAAACCCAACACCCCCGGCTCACTTACCCCCCGACCAAACCCGACACCCCTACCTCACTTACCCTCCGACCAAACCCAACTCGGGTCCGTCGGAGGTGGGGAGGGGGCAGAGAGCTGATGGATTCCGGGGTCCGTTGGAGGGGGGAGGGGGCAGAGAGCTGAGGGATTCCGGGGTCCGTTGGAGGGGGGACGGGCAGAGAGCTGAGCGAGTGCGTTGTCTGTTGGAGGGGGTATTATGACATCATAACTATGTCACAGAGAACAGCAGCTGCCCAGCTGATGTGATTGGCCTTTAAATAATTTCACCCCTGGGGGGCGTCAGAGGTGAGATTTGAAAATTTTTCAACTCTTACGGTCATTAGGACCCTAAGACCTCTAACTGTACCAAATTTCAAGTCTCTAGCTCAAACGGTGTGGAAGGAGTAAGCATGCATACATACATACATACATACATGCACACACGCATACACCATTTGGCTTTTATATATATAGATAGCTTATTTATGTTGAAAGTTTTAGTCATTTCAGGAACATTTCAGATGCTGCTTTGGAATAACGTGAGTACCATATCTCATAACTAGAACATATTTTTAGTGGTGTTGCTTTGGGATTTCAGTCCAGAATTACTCACCGCCGATTGAGCTGCTCCATTTGTTGGATTGAACCAGATCTACGTATTCCATCTGGAGTGGCTGCTGCCGTGGGACGCTGCCATGTTGTGGTTCGATTCACGTGATCCACATAAAATACCCTTCCATGGCTGTCTATCCGAGCTTCCCAGTCTAGTATTAAAAAAGAAAGGAAAGGAGGAAGCCGTCAGTTTGAGAAATTTCAGAAAGCCAAGATGCTTATGGGATACATGTGTACATACATACACACAAACATCAGAGTTGCCATATTGGGTCAAACCAATGGTCCATCTTGCCCAGTATCCCGTTTCCAACAGTGGCCAGTACCAGAGCTTCAGGGGAATGTACAGAACAGAACAATTCAGGAGTGATCCACCCTGTCTTCCACTCCCAGCTTATGATAATCAGAAGTGTAGGTCTTCCCTAGCATGTGTTGCATCCTTGACCATCTTGGTTAGACTAATAGCCCTTGAAGGACATATCCTCCATCCAGTTTTTTTTTTAACCTATTTATACTTTTGTCCCTCACAACATCCTATGGCAATAGGTTCCATAGGTTTGTTGTATATATGTATGTATAGTAGACACACATGCATAAATATTACTTCTTACAGAACCTACAGTCACCCTGTAGAATTCACTGCCACAGGCCATCAATAATGAGTGAGACACAGTGACTGCATTTTTAAAAAGGGCTGGTTAATTCTATAACTATTAATGCCTTTTGCAGTTCTGCTTCTTGAGGTGAGTAATCAAATTACATGCTTTAGAGCATAAAAATGTCCCCATGTAACCCTCACATACAGCATTGCACAACTGGCTCTATTCATTGTGGATGGGAAAACCATAAGGAATTGGCCACTGGTAGCCAGGATGCGAGGTGTGGTGAACCAATGATTTAATCTGGTGTGGCAAGTCCTATGTTGACTTTTTTGTTATGTTTCAGAATAAACTTGATACGGTGGATTTTTTTTTAAGCGTTCAGAAGGATAATACTAGGGCTTAGGGCCCTCTACCTAAAACTTGGCATAGACTGGTTGGACATATTCTCAGAATTATATGCATATTTTTAATTTTTTTAAATCTATCACTCTGATAAGGACTAGGTAGCTGAGGAAATTGGGAACAAGATAGCGAGTCTTCCACCCTCGTGTCTCTTGTTGAAATTAGGTCCAAGTTGGCCAGGAGTATAACCAAAAGCCTCAACCCATCTGATGGCTGCTTGTTGGCTTGCATGAAATACACTGGTGGTTAAGAGCATCAAGAGCACTATTGAAGGTGTTAGGAGTAAGAGGAAATTTAAGAAGTGAAGGAGCTAATCAAAGTGTACATAAAAAAATTAGAATTTCTTGAGTGAAGTTGCACAAATTTGATCTGCTAACTACAATATGGTTAGACAAAGATTCATCAGCTGATGACATCAAAACTATACAATAATAGATATTCCTCTCCTGGAGCACATCTGTACCGCAAGAGTGGTAGAGTCCACTTTTTTCCCCCTCCATGGCTGTGTTCCACCCTAGGACCAGGGGTTCTGGTTCTTTATGAACCTTCCCTCATACCCTCCAAGAGCAACAGAGAGCTGTGTTTCCTCCTACTGCATCTGGAATCCAAGTCCCTGCAACCAGCTACCTTTCCCCCAAATATTGTGCCTGATCAGTCAGGAGACAGACCGTGCTGTCCAGAGCTAAGGTGACATGCATTATCATAATGTTATTAAAAAGACCTTCTTTATCCATGTGGGTGCCTGAGTGGGGATATGGGCAAAGACTAACCAGCACCCAACACTCCAGATTGGAGCACGCAGATAACAATCTGAACAAAATCATGACTCCGTGTATAATCTGTAAACCCTAGGCAATGATGTGTCATCCATTGAAACCAGCCTATAGGGACTCTTCAAGGACTTTGGTCAGTCAGGGCCTGTTGAGGAATTCTGAATTCCCAGAAAACAGTTAACATCTCCTTGAGACATACAAGTTCACACTCCGTACTCTTGCTAACGCCAACCACACATACATTCACACCTCAGCAAAAGCAACGTCACACAAAATGCATTAAGGCAGGTGCTACCCACAAATCCAACTGAATGTCACACATGCCTGAAGAAAGCATGTTATGCTGTGTCTACAATGGTAATCCGGCCTCTGAGCAGAAAGCATCTAGTCAAACCTAGCAGCAGCTGGATGTGTCCAGTGCCTGAGATCACAGTGGAAACATCAGATGAGGATAAAAGAGACATAGCGAAAATCCAAGGAGAGTGTATGAGAATATCTGCTGGGCATGTTTGTCTTATAGGCCATGGGTCAGAGCATTGTGCTATAACATCTGGCCCAAGAGAGTCTGTGTGCTGATGTGACTATTCCTTGCCAACATATAAACAAAACTCACTTTTGGTCGATGTGCATTTATTTCCCTCTCACACAGCACTACCATCACACAGGGGAGTAAGTAATTCAAATGACATACAACACAGAAGTTGAGGTAAGATGAATGGATGGCTGCACAGATAAATGCATAGACTGACAAATGGACAGAGACCGTGATTTTGAGCTCTGTTCCAGCCCCTTTATGTTGCTTCAGTGACATAAAGGGTCCCAAAACCAGCCAGATCACTGCAGCCAGATCACTGCCCATTAGCAGAGGTGTTCTCTGGACACTATAGCCCTACACCAGCCCCCTTTTAACTTCAGAACAGGAGATATCCTGGGATCAGGAGAAGATGAGTCACTGTGCTCTGCACTCCAATTATCCATTGCAGCCCATTACAGCAGCCTCTGAGGCTGCTCTTACTTACACCATGAGTCACACCTATCCCTGGCAGACCCACAACCCCGGAGGGACAAAGTCACCTTGCTCCTCTTTACATCTGTGGTACATCTTCTAAGTGGTGCAGCTCAGAGTTAGGATCCAAATGTCCATTAGCACTGGCATTGTACCATACAAACTCTGCAAAACATACATCAACCTGATGCATGCTTTACAATCTTACATTCACCATGAAGACTTTACTACATACATGAAAAATCAGGTTAAAATCTAAATAATTCCATCCCAGACCTCAAAATAAACATAGTCAAAGAAAAAGTCCTCATCAGGACTAACAGAATAAACTAAATTTTTAAGTCAAATGGTTTGGGGCTATGATCAAGGAAGACTGACTACAAGGGGAAAACTACCTAACTTTTTGAATCTACATGTCTCTCAAAAGCCTTTAACTGATTTTCCTGAAACCTCACAAAATATTCTACCATGAGCTAAAATCTGGCATGTGAGATTTCAGGCACATGGATTTGGCTATAGGAGTGTTAAGGTTCTGTTGATATAGTCCTTGTAATGATGGGAAATGATCTTCAACCATAATTATGGACAGACTTTAGTGCCTCTTCATTTAGAAGCTCTAAACTTTGTTCACTGCAATCCTGATTTAAAATGAATAATCTCTCTCCATGGGCGTGGTTGGGGGGATCACGAGGGAGCATTGTCCCTTCCCCAAACTGCATGCCTCGAGCAAGCGTGGAATTCCCTCCCCCCCCATGCATGGCCCCCGTTGGCCTGGCTGGAGCTCCCCCTCCATTTCTCTCTCTCTCTCTCTCTCATATTTAAGAGTGAGTTGTTATGATAAGCAACACCAGAAAAAAGAAAAATCTTTAGATCAGACCTTAGGTTGTACTTCTCACGGGCTTTAAAATTTCATAGATTGTACTAGGAATTGCATAGATATCAGCTGAGGAATTATTTAATTCAATTTCTTTAGCAAAAATTCACGTAACACTGCACACTGAAGATGGATATATTCAGGGACAATATACATGTATAACAAGTAGGACATAGTGTAGATATCAATAATAATGGGTGCATTAATATTAAATAAATATCACCCTACTATCAGATGATTGTACTTTTGCTTTTGTGTAGATTAAACTCCATCATAATTGCCTTCCTTAGGAGCAACACTGAAAATACTTACCTTTTGAGGCTGGTGTTAAAAGGGAGGTGGAATGTAGTAAGCAAGCCATAGGGCTGAACTTGAATGTCTCCAATCAGTGCATGGAGTTTCATTTGCATGGCTGCCATCAGTGTCCTATTACTAGGTAGTCTAGTTGAAAAATTTCTCCTCTTCACAAAGTGGTGAGATAAGATTAGGGGGAAGAGAAATATGTACTTATTACAGAAGTAACTGTTCCTAATTCATCATTCATGGGTAGGCCACACAGTGCCCCTAATAAGACTTCATGGGGCTGAAGGCAGTTGGATCATTCATCACTACTGTATAACTGATGCCAGCATCGAGTGGGATTTTCAGTTTAGTGAATACAAACAACTTGGTGGATAAATGATTGTTTTTAGGCCAAATAGCTCCATTCTTTACTCAGGCTGAGAAGAAAATAGTGAGCTTTGTTTTTAAGCCTGGGTAGTTTTTAAGATACTGAGCACTTTTTTCCTGTTAAATCATGTGCTAAACTTGAAAGATGATACACTCTGTCTCGTAGGGCAGAGACTGCGCTCTACTGGATAAATAACACTAATGCAAAAAGTTGGGGATTCCTCTAGGAATTAAAAGCTATGAAATCCTCCCCAGTAAAGTGCAGAAGTGCTTTAATATGGAAGCACAAAAACATGCAGATAGAGGAAGCTGTAGGTCCATAAGTCAGTCACTCTGCTTCAGAGCACAGACCCTCACATTAACTGTTAGAAGGGGCACTGCAATTGAAATGTGACATCACTAGAATGTGACCTATCTTGTCTGTCTTCTCTTATCACTCTGATTAAGAGTTGCGACCTGTCTTGATTTTCAAAAGAGAGTCCTGATTTTGAGGATGCCTGGCATTGCAAGCAAGGCTGCAAGGACAAAGACAGCACCCCAAGCTGTTTTTGAAGCCGACACAGGGTACATCTACACAGCAAAAAAAAAATATCCATGGCGGTAAGACTCAGAGGCCAGGTCAATTGACTCAGGCTCACAGGGCTACAGCCTGAACCCAAATGTCCACATTGCTACTTTTAGCCCCGCAGCATGAGCTGTGCAAGCCCACCACACTTGACCTGGGCTCTGAGACTGTGTGTAGACATAACCATAATGTCATGAGGTAGGGATGCAACGATTAGGCTAGAGGACAAACGTTAAAGACAATAAGAATACTTTGCCCATACAATACACAGACCCTTTCAAACACAACATTCCTCTGAGACACTGTATAGATGGGGAAACTGAGGCACGGAGCAGTTGTGTGTCTTGCCCAAGATGACATGGTGACACCTAAAGTAAGGACCAAATAAGGAAAATAAAAGGGCATGTTAAGTGGAACAAGGTGGGTGCAGGGGACAAGGAGATTATTTAGAGACATACTGACCTGTATATTGTTTAGGTTAACAGGAAAGGTTGAAAAAAAACCCAATACATTTAAAAAACTAAAGCTTACTTGGTGGAAGAGGCTCATCAATAGTTGGATAGTGATGGTGGTCGGGCCTCAGGGAAGGAAGCTGGCTGACTGGCTGAGAATTATGGAGTAAAGGACAATCACCTATGAACAAGATATTCATATTCATTCACGGTTTTGGCAAAAGGTGGTTAAAAATGCACTACTGTAAAACAAGTGACTAAAAGAACTAAAACATAAAAACAAAACAAAAACCTCAACAAAAATAAAATAAAAAACCGGCAGGCATCCACCTGGTGTATTAGCTGCTATGGCTTATTCATATGTCCAGGCATGGTTTTTATAATAATTATGAATAATCAAAGAATTATGAAAATAATGCAGACAAGGATCAGATCTTGGGCTTGAGCACATAATAAGAACGGATGGGATAGATTCTGGACTCATTTACTCTAGATTTACTCCAATGTAAGTGAGGAGAATCAGGACTGAGGTCTGAGAAGTACTTCATGAATGCTACCAAGTGCAAGGTTTTGGGAGTTCCTGCAGGAGCTTGGAAGGACCATACAAAATCCCAGCTCCAACCTTGGATTCACTCCATCTAAATGCTGAGAACTGCTTTCTTTGCTATTACAAAAGCCTTCTTTAGAGCAAATCCTCAAGAGTGTATGTGAAGTGCTGTGGCAGGATTTTGCGGTCCCTGCAATGCAGAAGGCATGCATCTGCCGTACTTTTAAAGTCATGGAAACTAGAATGTAAACAGTTCAAAATTCAAACTGTCAAGTTTGAGAGGAAGGTGGGGAGAGTGAGAGAAGGACCAAAAACATGGGAGAGAGGTGGGGTAAGGAGAGCAAAAGATAAGAAGACACAGGAAAAAAGGAACCTGAGATAAAGAGAGGGGAGACTAAGTACAGAAAGAGAAGAAGAGGCTGAGAGATATTGTAGATGGGGCAGAGGAAGATTTTTTGAACACCATATGTACCTATATACATACACCCAAATGAAAACTGTATATATCTCCATCCTGGTGTCCTGGTGATGTGAATAAATTACTCAGCATTTTTTATGTCACTAGAATCCTTTCAGGAACTACAACCTTATTGTGGGGAGGCTACATTATTCCTTATGTTAGAACTGAATGTGAGCACTTGGAACCCATACTTTTGCACTTCATGGGTTCTAGAATTCAGAGACTATTTGCCCCAATCCTTTCTTAAAATCATGCAGATTTGGAATTACATACTGTATCTCACTGCTGGTCACTTTCAAGCTGTGTGACAATAGTTTTCCTATTGAAACCTTCAACTCCAGACAGCATACATAATTTAAAAACAGATACAGTTAAAATCCAAGGTAAGCTTAGGAACAAAGTGATTTTTAATGTTTGTGATATTGTCAGAAAATAATGCCGCTGCATTTAAAAAACAAAAAATAGGATAGAACTGTACAAATAAGCTCACCTCAGTGTATGTTGACTGGTTTAGCCACCTTTCATGCCTAAATCTTGCCACTCTATAAAAACGAGCTATATCTTGCCATCAAAATATGTATTAAAAAAAAGTCATCTAAAATATTTTCCCCCTTAAACTGCCAATATGTAGAATATAAATATTACATGGAAAGACAGAAGGGAGTTTTATATGTGAATTTAATACAAACATTTGTTTTTTGTAAAAACAAACAAACTTGCATCATTCACTAATGATAAAAATCACTTTGACAAAATGTAGGTAAAGTTACACATACACCTGGGTGCTCTGATATCACAACCCTTTGAAATGTCTTCATTAAAGCCTCTAATAAGTGTACAGACACATCTCACTGTTACATGTGCCCCCTCTTTGAATACAAAGTAGAATTATTTTAAATTACTATGTTGTGCTGCAAACACATTTGTTATTTTTAAATTTTCATGTTGCTACAGTTGTCACCAATTGCCAGATTATCAATCTGCATTTCTTTACTTACCTCACCATAATTGACTCCCCCTAGTCAAGTTAGTTACGCCAAGCCAGGTGAAGCATGGGGTGTCAGTCACTTGGATCAGATGGAGGCAATCATGTCTACTGTACTTTTAATAATCACCAAATAAATTAAACAAAGTGATCAACTATTGAAACATCTCACCCAGTATTAGAAGAACATGGTGAACTAACCAGTTATGCTGTCCATTCTCTCTCCACTAGTGAAAGTAAAGCCACATTGACATTCTACAGTGCCCTTACTGGGGGACATCTTCAGAAATCTGAAGCTTAATACCAGAGCACTGCTGAATCCATTTTTATTAGGGCACAAATTCTGTTCTCTTTCTCTGTATGTACACATATCACAAAACAAAGAGAAAAGCCACACGCGCACCCATATGTACACACAAGCGCTGCCTTGTGTACAGTAAAGAATGCCCATGTTACTGAGTGTTTCTCTTATCTCTGTTGCTGTGTTGTTCTGGGAATTTTGGTTCTTTGGACTAGATCCTGCACTACAGAGCAAACAATTAAGGGTATTCAGTACATAAATGTTTGGAAGAAGGCCCAAAACTGGATAGGGAGATCCTTTAGTGACTCATGCACCCCTCCTATTTCTGTTGGAGTAGGAGATGTGGCTGGGGGGAGGATGGTATGGCTGGGGCCAGTGATCCCTCATGCAGCCGTGGTTAGCAGCTGGTGTAACTCAGACTGGAGGAACATTCTAGCACAAGATTGGGGAACACAAAGATTATCTTTACAACCCCTCTTTTTTTTTACCTTTGCTGCACACTCTGTGGCTGTAGCCAAGTTCTGAACCTTTACTTCTTCAGTCTCAAAAGAACAGTACACAAGGTGAAGAAAAGACAAGTGACCAAATTCACTGGAGTAAACCGAGTGACGCTAGGAAGGAACTGAACACAAGGAATCGAAGTGTTCATGAAAAAAAAGAACTAAACTACTATGATGACAACATAAACAGACAACGATCTATCTCTACATACAATATACCTACAGAGAAGTGTGGTGATGGGAACTGTATTTGATAGCTATGCATCCAGGAAACTCGGTTATGCATCCAAGGAAATACAATCTGTCACAAGTGAAATCTGACGTTGATTTTGGTGAATGTAGGGGAAGAAGGTTAGGAAATTGGGTTTATAAAAGAAAGTTGAACTCAACCTAAACTAGAAAATACTAGGACTTCTCCATAATATACTCTCTCTGTGTATGGATGTGTATATATATTACATACACACACATATTGGGCTAGACCCTCAGTTGCTGTAAATCAATTGATTTATATTAGTTCAGGATATGCCCCATCATAAACACACACAGAGCTTCTTGTCATTTGTAAGACACACAGGAGCACACAAGATATGTAAAACTGAAAAAATCCCTCAGAAGAAGGGACAGACTGGTAGAACTGCTGATCCTAACTTTGACCTAACGTGTAAGATTCTTGATTTATTATTATACTATTTAACATAAATTGCTGATAGAAATGCTGATCTCTGATTTGTTTTTTTTCAGCACAGTCTCAATTATCCAATCCCCCCAATACCTGATACAGGTCACGTCTCCCATATATTTATTAATAATACTGAGAATTCCATTTTTATCTGCAACTTCGATTATCTGATGCCTCTGCTGACATCCAGATAATCAAGGTTGTTCTGCATATTGAGTCTCAGAATCTAACCTTCTCTTCTGTTGCTGGGACCTGCTACTGGGGACTCTAGAGTTTCTGTTGCTCTTTGTGGATTCCCACCATGAGCTACGAGTTCATCTGGCCACTGGGCGGAGATATCCACTTGCTCCCTGTCCAGTTCAGGGCTTTGCACTGAATCTGGCACTGACTCAAAGGCACTGTTTTCCTCTTCCTCATCATCCTGTGAGGAAAAGACCGTGCTCTCAGAAATCTTTGCACTGTCAACAGAGGAGAAACGGGTATGACTGGAAAAGCGATTGTTACTGTCATAACAGGATGGGCTGTAGCAGGAGGTGCTGTAGCAAGACGTACTGTAGCAAGACGTGCTGTAGCAGGATGGGCTGTAGCAAGAGGTGTCACACTCATTGTCCCCATACGGTCTGGAACTTGATTCACTCTCGCTTCCAGTCATGGGATGTTCCCCATCCAACAGCTGCTCATTTAAGTCTGAGAGGTGCTCAACGGAGGTGCTGCGGGGCACAGTCCCCCGGCTGAAATACTCATCAATTCCGCTTTCAGGAGGAGGATCTGCCGCTAGCGTCTCAGACTCGCTAACCACATCCTTCTCCGACGCGTCCTTGACTGTTGACTCTTCGTCATTCTCGCCGCCTCCCTGCTCCTCCTCCCCATCGCTGCTCATCTGTGCTGAGGGCAGGCTGTGAAGCAGATTGTGGATCCGTATGTAGTGTGTGCGAGGGGTCTCCGGCTCACCACACGCTGATGCGATCACCGTCTCCAGTTCAGACACAGGCAGGGAGCAGGGCCTGTTTTTCCTCTTCCCTGTTGTTCTTAGCTGCAGCTTGTTGTCTTCCTCCTCCTGGGCTGAAGCCCCTTCCTCATCCAGAATTTTCTCTAGGTCCTTGACAGTCTGTAAGTCTGCACTCACCTCATCAATACCCAGGGCTTCTATGCTGGTAAAGATGTCGTCGTGTCCCTGAGTAACAGAATTTACTTTATTATTTTCCCTAACTTCAGTCTCCGGGGGAGGTGTGCAAGCCAGCAGAGCCAGTTGCTCAGAGAGGTCCATGGCACTCAGGGAAGGCAGCACTTCCCCTGGGATGGATTCCAAGGACTCAATAGCATCCGCTGGCCCTGCATCAACCTCCCTATTTCCTGCTAGCTCTTCATTTAAGCTGTCCTGGTTGACTTCCCCAGGGCTATCAACATTGACACCATCCACATTGCATCCATTTAGCTGCTGTGGAGCTGTGCTTTCTGAGGTCACTGTGCCGGTGCAGGGAGGCTCACCAAGGAATTCCTCTGCAGCGCTGTTCACGGGGCTTTCCTGCAGTTCGGCTGACTCAGGATCTGCACTAATGGAGACTTCTTCATCATCTGCGAGCAACAAGAAAATCAATTATTCTGCTGCTACAATGATATATACCCACCTCCACAACATACCTTTCAGAATTCACAGGTCCTACACGTGCCTATCCCAACATGTGGTGTGTCTCATCTAGTGCACTAAATGCCCCAGTAACAACTATGTGGGTCAAACCAGAAAATCACCACACTCTCAAATGAACTCACCTAGGGAAACAATAAAAAGGCAAAAACACCAACTTCACCCCGGGTGAACATTTTTCACAAAAGAGTTACCCCCTATCTGACATCTCAGTCCTCTTCCTCATAGGAAACCTGCACAACACTTTCAAAAGACAAGCCTGGGAAGAGAAGCAGGGATGCAGCGCGCTCAGGGGAGGAGGCAGAGGTGAGGAGAGCAGGGGAGGAGAGCTTGGCTGCTGATGGGTGCAGAGCACCCACCAATTTTTCCCCGTGGGTGCTCCAGCCCCAGAGCACCCAGGGAGTCGGCGCCTAAAATGCAGGACATATTCTTTAATGGAAAGGGTTCAACCCTTGCTCCCAGCCCTCCACATCCTATTACTGCTACTCCAACCCATACCTAACACTTCTCCAAAGAGGGGAACTGAACCCCATTTCCACTTCCACCCTACATTACTGGGAGGAAGGAATCCCCTCCCCAATGCTCCTCACACTGAAATCTAGCATCAAGGTGGCACTACTATTACAGGACTGCCTAAGAACATTTTTTTCTGAAAATTTTCATGGAAAAATGTCAAAATCAGGAAATTTCCAAGCAGCTCTACTCCACCTAATGAACATTTTATTCAAAGGGTACTCAAACCCACAGACCTCTGTGCAAATAACAAAACATAGCTAGTCACAAAAGCAAGATACATGTATTGATTGATTAAATAGACTAGAGCACGTAAAAGGTTAAGTGCTGCTGGAAAGCTGAGATCTAAAATTGTGATAACATCATAAAATCTTGATAACAGCTCCTTCCTCCATTCCATGGTTTACCTTTCTCTGTCTTGTTGTGTATTATTATCTATTTATTTATTTTGCTATTAGGATGTTGCCAACATTTCTCACTTAAAATGTGTTATGATCTGGAAAATACCTACTCCCTTCTCCCTTCCCCCCCCCCCAACAATGGTCAAAAACACAAGAACTAAATCAGTCTAAAACCGTGTGTACCGTGTAAGCTAAAACTTAGTGTGCCTGAAGGATGGATATGACACAATCAGAAACTCTATATGATGCTTTTTTTTTCTTTGCAGTAGGCGGGAGAAGTAATGCTTAATGTGAGTCCTTGCTGATAGTCAAGAAAGGTCCTGATGCTACAACTCTAGAAGAATTCTCCCTCTGCTATTCTGATATTGATGTAATGGATTCTCAGGGGTGAGCTATGTGGAATACGCTGCAGAAAAAGCATTTTTACAGAGTGGCCGCCAATAAATTGTTATTAATGGGCAAGATTGTGACTTGGGATATACACCCTGTGAAAGGGAGTAAGCATGAGGAAGAACCACCCTGTTATAACCCTATGTGGGCTAAGTACACCTTGATCTGGGTAGAGAGGAGTGAGCAGAGCTACTTCCTCCCTGGAGTAGGTGATGTGGGAGTGAGCAGAACCTTAACTTTCCCGGGGTCCTTCTAGGGGAGGTTATGGTCCTTTAATAGTGTAGGCCAGTAGTAAATAACTTCACATCCTAGGAGGAAAGGGAAAGCAGGGGAGGGATTGTGCCTCTGCTGCAAGGGGTTGCTTATGTACCATCCTTTGCTCATGACCCTGCCTAAAGGCCCAGTCTAGCCCTAAAAGAATTCAAACCTCTGTAGGTGAAAAGAATCTAAACAAAAATCCCAGCTCTCTGTAAATAAGGCATTACTGAAGAAGCCCATACCTGGATGGATAGAAGAAGTTATCTCAAACCGAAACTGCAGCTGACCGCTGACATGATCTGTTGGAAGCCTACGTCCCAGAGTGTAGCTGACAACCCTGTCCCTGTAAGAAAGCAAGTACTGTTACAGTGACTGTAAACTCATCCAGTATCTATAGCGAATGGAGAAAGCTGTTATATCTTTCACAAACACCTGACATTTTCAAAAGCAATCCACATTGTATTATTCCAACCAGCAGCGCAGGTGTGTCTGAGCATGTGAGGAGGGAAGGAATAGCTGGGAAGCGGGGGAGAGGGGCAGAGGAGAAGGGGGAAACAATGTCTCCAACTACAGTGGAAATATTCAATGAAGTGAGTAACCCAGGTTTGCTGGGATATATGTGGTGGCAAGTTTTCCCTGCTTGATGGTCTGACCATGTCAAAATTCTCTTCAGATCCCTGAATTTCCTTCCCCTTTCCTTCTGCATCAAATTCAAGCTCTTTGCCTTTGCCTTCAAAGTCCTGTACAGGCCTGACTCCCCTTACCTGTTTTTCTGTTCTTGTTCCTTTTATGCTATCTTCTTTGCCCTTAGAGCTACTCAACTGATTGACCCTTCATATCTTCCTCCCACTCCTGTTTCCTTGCCATTGATATACCTAGAGCACATTCCTGGGCAGTCATGATGCCTCCAGCCTTTCCTTCTTCCAGTCCCTCCTGAACTCACACTTTATCCAAAAGTCTCCCCTCTCAGAGAAGAGTGAAACTAGAAAAAAGATGATCTGCTCATTGCCCCCAAATGAAGCTTAGTCAATGTTTGTAAACCACTGGAGAGTGTTAAATACTAATATCTGTAAACCTTCTGGAGAAGCACATTTTAATTTCCATTTGGTGCTGCATATGCTCACTGGGTAGTTTTACATAGATTTATAACGTGAATAAATGAGATTATCCTAGTATTCATGTATACCTGGAGACTGTGTATTTGTTGTCTCCGTACTTGTAGATATGTCTTTCATTGACTTTGTTTGCTTCAGGGAACCATTTACAGAGACAAAACAAAGTGAGGTTTGGGACTCATCAGAAAACAAAACTGTTGCACTCAGCAAGGTCTTTTCCTGGAGAATCCCGCGTTTATAACAAGGAACTAAATTCTAACTTAAACCAGCATCATTAATCAGACTAATCTCTGTTAAATAAGTAATTTCATTTGAGCAAGACTATTTGATTATATCATGCTGTTTCAGCCATGGACTTTGCTCTCCTTTTCATAGTGGCAGTGTGATTCTTCAGTAACACAAAAGTCATACAGATAACAGATTTACCCTATAGCATGTCTCTCCAGCAGGCGTTGCACTGGCATGGAAAGTTTCCCCAAGAAGCGTTTAATGATCGGCCGGCTCTTTGCAAACTTGTCCTTTACTTCTATTTCCAGAACATCCGTGGGAAGGGAAACAAAGCTGAACTGCTATGATAAAAAAAAGAACACGGAATAAGTGGCTTAGGCATTTGAAGTTCAAGTTTACTAACAGAACAGGAAGCAGTTTCATAGAACCAGGACAAAACCAATACCAGGGGCAGATCTATGCAGTGCTTTAGTGTATGGCAAGCCAGCATGCAAGTCTACATACAGCACTCTAGTCCGATACGTAGTAACTATACACATAGATCATGCCGCCTCTGCACAAAAAGTTTTGTAGTGTGCTTTGACCTATTGCTGTTTGAAAAGGAAGACAATCGTTGTGCACTGTAGAACTGTTAGTGTGCAGTAGCAAGGTCCACTTAGTGAAAGCCAGGTCCCACTTCGTGTGTGGTGTACTCTAGATTTACATCTGATCTGACCATGCACTCAATTACTGTACAGACAAGACCTCTGTTAAAATTTGCTCTTGGATCCCAGGGTCCAAACCTTTAAGATACTAAGCCCTGAGTCAGAGGGGCTGAGCAGGAGCAACTCACAGGAAATGCTCAACACTTTGCAGGATCAGGCCTCTATAGTTTGAATTAACATGGGATTGTTGCTTGATTTCACCAAAAGGCCACTCTCCACACAGGATCAAAGTGGTGTATTAAATGAGTCCTAAGGTGCCTGAAAGAATTATCTAACACTCCCACGGTCAATGGCAATCCAGATTATTAAGACTTGAAGTTAAGCACAGATTTAAGAACTGAATTAGGGTCTGAGTACCCACAACTCCTAATGAAGTCAAAGGAAACTGCAGCTCTGACAATGAGGTTTTGAAGTTACTCACAAGTGAGCAGCCAGGATGTTTGATCTGCAAAGCTGTGGTGTGTATATGGCAAGAATTGCAAGTAAGTAGAGAAATAAAACTAAAAGAAGTGCTAACACATATTTTTGTGCAGACTTACAACACATTTTCTGCAATATATTACTACACATTATATATTATAAACATTAAACATTATATATTACTACACATTTTCTGCAATAGATTAGAAAAGAGAATAAGTATTCCCGGCATATTGAAAATTATATAGTGTCTTTGTTATTATTATTACTATTGTAACAGCTTGATAGAACCCCAAGGCAACTGGCTACTCCATGACACTCATAAGGAATTCAGAACAGGGGAATTAACCAGTAGATGAATGACATTATAGTAAATGCCTCAATTTGTCATTTAATAAAGTTGTAAATGCTTAGGCTGTTGACACTTTTAGTACAAAAAAATCTCCAAGGAGTAGAACATGTGTGCACACATGCAAAATAAAGATCAATCATTCTTAAATGGAAAGTATAAACTGCATTAATGATTAAATGATCCCCTCATCATTAACCGTTTATGATATTGTGCAAATCTGAGGTAAATTGGAATAAACATGAAAATATATTTCTTTGATTTTGGAGTGGAACCAATCCTGATAGTTCCATTCTTATTCGAGGAGAAAAGTTAACATTGAATAGGCACATTATCAGTAGCTTTGCAAGGGTAGGCAACGAAGTTAGAAACCTAAATACCTCTGAGACTCTGGGCCAATGTGTGTTGGATAAGGTGTGTTGAAAGCAACCCAGTGAACTTTATTTGCAAGGACAGGCACTGGTCTGAAGAAAAAGTTAAGATACAGTGAAGTCCCATCTATCAAACAATATTTTGATCATCTTAGGGGACAACCATGTCATAATCAGGCCTCCTGGCATGACTTTGTCATACAGCGGGCCTCTTCTGACTCATAGACTTTAGGGCAAGAAGACCATAGAACCTCACCCACTCACTCCTGTAATAGGCCCATAACCTCTGGTTGACTTACTGAAATCCTCAAATCATGATTTAAAGACTTCAATTACAGATAATCCACCATTTACTCTAGTTTAAACCAACAAGGAACCTGTGCCCCATTCTGCAGAGGAAGCTGAACCCCACCAAGGTCTCTGTTAATCTGATCAGGTGGTAAATTACTTCCCGACCTCTGCTATATGGCAATCAATTAGACACTGAGCATGTGACCAAGACCCACCAGCCAGACACCTGGGAAACAATTCTCTGTAGTAACTCAGAGCCCTCCCCATCTAGATTCCCATCTCCAGCTTTTAAAGATATTTGCTAATAGCAGTAGCAGATGGGCCACATGCCACTGTGTACAATCTCATCATATCATCTCCTCCATAAACTTAAGCTCAGTCTTGAAACAAGTTAGACTTTTTGCCCTCACTGCTCCCTTGGAAGGCTGTTCCAAAATTTCACTCCTCTAACAGTTAGAAACCTTCCTCTAATTTCAAGCCTAAACTTGTTGGTGGCCCAGTTATATTCATTTGTTCTTGTGTCAACATTGGTCCTTAACTTAAATAACTGTTCTCCCTCACTGATGTATTAATAGAGAGCCTTCTATATCTCTCCCTCAATCTTTGGCTTATTTAGCCTAACAAAACAATGTCCTTAAGTCTCCTTTCATAAGGTAGGTTCTCCATTTCTTTGATCACCCGAATAGCCCTTCTCTGCACCTGTTCCAGTTTGAATTCATCCTTCTTAAACATGGGACACCAGAATTGCCACATCTGGCCTGCGGGACCATCCTGACTGGCCCGCCTGAACTCCTGGTGAGGGATGCTGATTCAGGCCCCTCCCCCGCCTTCCCCCCCTCTCCCAGAGCCTCAGTGCACCACATGGGCAGTGCTCTGGAGGGGGGGGGGGCGGGTCTGCGTGCTCCTCTGGACTCACTCTTGACAAGGCTGGAGTAGATAAAAACTTCTATTTAGGGAAAAGGGACATGATCTTTTTCCGTGTGGATCCAAGTATCTCCAAGGCAGTCTCTCAAGATGGCAGCATTTTGAATGAGGGAGAGTTCTAAACAGTGCAGAGTTGAGTGGGATTTTTAAGGTCCCTTCAAGAACGCAGCACCTTCTTCCTCACCTGTGGGAAAGACCTTTAAAAACGGCCTTAAATAATCCCAAACAAGAGCCACAGTTCAAATGAGACTCGGCTGGTTATGGCTCCAGCCCCATTGCTGAAGCATTGTTGAAACTGTGCGCTGAGTTATACCCAGTGCAATCCCACTGAGCCAGGTGTGGCAACCAGGTGTATAAATCGGGGCAGAAAAAAAGACTGGTGCCCAAATAGAATTCCTTCTCTTATTAAATGGCACACCCCAAGCACCTCTTCACTTTTTAGGATTAGAGGGAAATTCTCTGTTTTGAGGAGAATGGAAGGCCATTTGGGAGTTGATGGCCCAGAGCGGTGGCAGACCAGGGCATGTAGGAGGGCTGGACTCACCCATTGGTATCAGCTATTTCATTTTTGTCATTCAAATGGACTTTGGGCCATGGCTGACATCCCAGCCATCATGTAAAATGCTTCCCTGTGGCCTGTTGATATGCACTCAGAGGTATCTCCCTGCCAAGTCCCTAGCCTAGGAGGGGAAGGGAAGGGAGAGGGGTGAGGGCAGGCTGCAGGGTGATTTCCCACCTCCATGCAGCCAGTGGCCTATGCTTGTCACTGGCCATGCTGGAGCCTCCACATTTATTGACAACATTTGCAGAATTTTAAAATATTGTGCAAAGAATTTAATGTTTTGGTGCTGAAAATGGGGTGCTGGGCAGTGGGGGGGGGCGTGAGGGGGCACTCAGCAGCAGGGTGGGGGTCTGTGGGTGAGAGATCGCTGGGCATAGGGATCATTGGTGGAGATCTCTGGGTGAGTGTGGCCACTGGGCATGGGGGTTGCTGGATATAAGGGAGGGGTGCTGAGCAGAGGGGCAATGTGGCAGGGCACGTTGTTAGCACAGGGCTGGGGTTGGGGACGCAGGTGGGAGAGAAGTGCAGGGGTTAAGGATGAAGGTGGCACGGTGCAGTGGTTAGGGGTGAAGATGGCACAATTAAACTGTTTTTAATAAAGTGCCCGTGGCAGGTTTTCCAGCACTGTAAGCTGATGTTTGTGTTGCTAAGAGCAAGTTGGGCATAGGGACACCAGTTTAATAATACTGCGTAGGGCCCCATAAATCCTAAGGACGGCCCTGAGTAAGAGCTGTGCACTCTCCCTCTGAAAATCAGCCTTTTTAAGGTGTCTCTACTTGGGCCCTTAAAAACGGAGACATCTGGAATCACTAATCACTTTTGAAAATGTGGGCCCTAAAAGGTATTTAATTAAAGACATGATTGGCATATTTGGATCTGGAAATATACCACTACCAAATCCTAACTTATGCCCTTTTCTTAACTACTGCCACCCTACAAATGCTCACCCCTTCATCTTACCTGGAAACCTTTCTTGCAACCCATAAGATGTGATGATTTTGCCTTACCCCAAAACTGGCTCTTAATGTCTTTGAGCAGCAGAAAGGACTGAGTTTTGTGGTCTCTTTCAAAAGGCAACTCCCTATCAGCCAATATACAATTCTAGTAACGGCTACTAGCTGTAATAAGCATGATGTCTTTTTGTTGGTCTAGTATTTGCAAACTGTCACACAAGAGCAGTTAGTCTGCTTTTTTGTGAAGCTAAAATGACAGCTTAGGCTGTGTACGTATCTATGAATAAAAAAGAGCTTGATTATGAATTCTGTGGTACCCTTGGGTGCACACAGAATGATGTTGCAATGAATAATTCATTCCAAGAGTGCTGAGAAAAGGCAGCTATGTGATCCCAACGTGAAATAAAAATTGACTCTTTATGCAGGAAGATGCCGGTTAATATTGCTCCCGCATGTACCCACAAACCGTTCCACTTTTAACCTCAACTATAACCTGAAGGGATTCATTGTAAGACCATCTTCAGAGTTACTAACTCACAACTTTTACTGTGAGTTGTGCAATATTTGGTGCTTTTCTTAAAGTCTCAGCTCCAGGAGTCATGTGGTTATGCGAGAATCTTTGCTTTCATAGTAAGGTTCTGTCCTTTGTGGCTGCAGAGAGCCAAAACTGGGCTTAGGCTTCCCGAGTATGGTGTTGAATTGCCTGAGTGTTTCATGGATCCCACCTATACTCTACAAATCACAACGTAAATCACTTTTACAAATGTAGCAGAATGTCTTGAAATGCTCACATAGCCTGTATTTGTCCATGGTTGCTGCCCACACATTCCCAGTGACCGCTTTGCTAAACAATCTCCATTCCTCGAGTCATATCAACCAAGAAAATAACAGTCAATATCTGCTATTCGAGTGAATGGAAAAATCGGTATTTCAGCTCACAGCCTGACTGCCAGCGAGGGGAGGGTCTAGAGTGGGTGAGGGGCATGGAGGAAGGAATACTTATCTCCTCAAGAAGTGAAGCAATATCCATCTGTTCTGCAGTCACTACTGCAGCCCTAGGCTTAGACCCATAGACTATTCCAGGGGTCAGCAACCTTTCAGAAGTGGTGTGCCACACCTTCATTTGTTCGCTCTAATGTAAGGTTTTATGTGCCAGTAGTACATTTTAACAGTTTTAAAAGGTCTCTCTCTATGTCTGTAATTTATAACTAAACTATTGTTGCATGTAAAGTAAATAAGGTTTTTAAAAAATTTAAGAAGCTTCATTTGAAATTAAATTAAATTAAAATGAAATTAAATTAAAATGCAATGCCCCAGACCGGTGGCCAGGACCCGGGCAGTGTGAGTGCCACTGAAAATCAGCTTGTATGCCACCTTTAGCACACGTGCCATAGGTAGCCTACCCCTGGATTACTCTAATCACATTCAGTTCCCAGTAGGGACATTTCAGTCAAAGGTCTTTTACAAACAGGTAAAAATGGATAGAGCTGAAAAACAACAACACAGGCCTTTGGCCAGGATGTCTGTTGTGAATTGAATCTGTCTTGAGTAGTCTATTTATAGATACTTGCTAATAAAAGTAAGAGCTGAGTCTTGTTTTCCTTGTTGATATTGTGATTTATGGAAACTGACCTGCAGAGTGAGTGCTGGGGTTATACCCAAGCAACAGCGTTAGAAAACATAAACACTCAAAGCAATTAGAATTGTGCAAACCCAACAGTTTTCTTCGGGTGATATTCGTAAGTTTGACCTAAGGCAAAGTTTCACCATTTCCACCAGCCAACTTAGCTCTTAGCAGGAATTTCGTCATTTTTGTAGCTAACTACTACTGGAGTTTATACCTATGAAAACTTCCTTTCATTTTTGAATTTGTATGTTTAAAATTTTTATGTAGCTCTTCCTCCATACAGAGTGAAGGCTGTAAATAATGTAAAAAGAATCTCATTAGAACACTGCAGACCAAAAGTCCAAAAAATTGGGACACTTTGTGTTAAAATTCCACCACCGTTTTTTTCTGCCTCAGGATCCTGCTGCACTCTGCAATGGACTGAGGCTTTCCATCCAGAGCCTGCAAACACTTATGCACATGCTGATCTTTAAGCAACTAACAGTCAATAACCCTATTCATGTGAAAAGCAGTTGAGCTACTTATTATGTCCCAGGCCCTGCAAACATGCACATGTTTAACTTGAAGCACATTTTTAACAAGGAAATAACACTGCATATGCTCATGTCAGGTCTCCACAGTCCTCTGTGAGGAATGAATGAAGTCTTGACCTGTTTCAGAGAATGAGGTGCTCAGTACATGTAGAATATATCAGAATATGGATATTTATTAGCATATTGCTGGTGAGGCTTCTGACACATATTGGGAAAGTGAATTATATACCTTCACCAGGACTAATGCACAAAGTGAATGGGAAATGACTAAACTATGAAGTTTTTGACATACAGCTTTATCAAATTGTTAAGGCTTTCCAAAAAATGAAACCAAACTAATCAACCAAACAAGAAACAGTTCTCCCTTCCTTATTCTGTAATTCAAAAGTAGCTGGCTGGATTTTGCTTATGATTTTAGTGAAACAATGTCAGTACTATATCAGTGAAGCAAAGCTCAAAGGAAGTCTCAGATTTCAACACTACAGTGAAACACAGCTGAAGATTTGGAGTTAAAAAACCCAGGAAAATGATTTCTTTATTGGTTGTTTATTGATTTGGACACAGAAGAATGGAGGACATTTGAAAAAGGAACCAAGAAGATTTAAAAATCCCTGCTAGAATATAGCAATTTAACTTTGAACTCTATAGAGCAATTTGGACTCTAGTAAGAACTCATGGATTCAGATGTTTGTTGGTCATGTGATTTCAGTAAACATTGCTCTACAAAATATAAAGAAAATTACTTAGTTTCTTAGAAGAAAAGTTACTTAGTCAGCATGGGACCCAAAGGGATTGCTTGGATTACTTGTGCTGAAGGCTGGACCTGAGAATATAGCCACCTCCTGGTGTGTGAGTGAGTGGATAGTAAGCAGGAAATAAAATCTACACTGTTCTAGTTAACCTGATCCACTAATTACCCATAATGTTATGTCAGTCCCGCTGTGTTGCTTTACATGTCATCTTTGGTATGACCTAATGAAAAATGACTGATACAACTTGAGATGATGGGCAACCTCGGCAAGGCATATGGCAGATTGCCATGGCAGAGTTATGCTTTTTCCCTTCTTCTGCTGAAAAATTAATATGACACACAACTCGGTGAAATCTATGGGCACATTAAAAAGCTGGAACTGCAGATCAAGTTGATCTATTTGTTCTTTGATGTCTTGTGCAATTACTTCCATTTTGGTAATGACGTTGCATCTCTTCAGAACTCTGATTGCTAAGAAAAGATGGTGCAGTTTTTAAAAAGTGTGTTCAGTTCATGCTTGAGGATAGATATGCTGGAGGGTAGGATAGGATACAGAGGGACCTAGACAAATTAGAGGATTGGGCCAAAAGAAATCTGATGAGGTTCAACGAGGACAAGTGCAGAGTCCTGCACTTTGGTCAGAAGAATCCCATGCACTATGGAAGACTAGGGATCAAGTGGTTAGGCAGCAGTTCTGCAGAAAAGGACCTAGGGATTACAGTGGATGAGAAGCTGGATATGAGTCAACAGTGTGCCTTTGTTGCCAAGAAGGCTAACCGCATTTTGGGCTGTATAATTAGGAGCATTGCCAGCAGATCAAGGGACATGATTATTGTCCTTGATTCGGTATTGGTGAGGCCTTATCTGGAGTACTGTGTCCAATTTTGAGCCCCACTCTACAAGAAGGATGTGCAAAATTCGAAAAAGAGTTCAATGAAGGGCAACAAAAATACTTAGGGGCTGGAGCACAATACTTATGAGAAGAGGCTGAGGGGACTGGGATTATTTAGTCTGCAGAAGAGAAGAATGAGGGTGGGATTTGATAGCTGCTTTCAACTACCTGAAAGGGGGTTCCAAAGAGGATGGATCTAGACTGTTCTCAGTGGCACCAGATGACAGAACAAGGAGTAATGGTCTCAAGTTGCAGTGGGGGGAGGTTTAGGTCAGATATTAGGAAAAACGTTTTCACTAGGAGAGTGGTGAAGCACTGGAATGGGTTACCTAGGGAGGTGGTAGAATCTCCTTCCTAAGAGGTTTTTAGGTCAGGTTTGACAAAGCCCTGGCTGGGATGATTTAGTTGGGGATTGGTCCTGCTTTGAGCAAGGGGTTGGATTAGATAACCTCCTGAGGTCCCTTCCAACCCTGATATTCTATTATTTTATAATTCTTTAGACACTTCTTTTCTGTCTCCTGAAGAAATGTTCAAGTCATCAGGAGGGGGAAATCAGAAAAAATAACCCCAGAGCCGAGTGAACAAAATCACCTATGAAACTTGTTTGTCTCTTCAAAAATATATTGTTCTACTTTGGCTCAGGTCAGTAGTGAATGGAAGTCATTATGAGCTGATGGCTATATTGGGACTAATATAAAATGAGTTGGTGGTCTCAGTCTAGCTTCTACTGCACAAGTGATTTATATCACAAAAACCACCATTGCAACTAGCACTAATTAGCACTTTTGTTTGCAGTCTCACCAGAGCTAAAGACTGGAGGGATATGGAGACTGACTTGAAAATCCACCTCCACTTTTCCACAGAGGGAACAGCTACAGAGTGTGATTGGGGTGGCCTGCCCTTTCCAGGGTCAGAAGCCTGCTGCTGGCCAGCACCCACCTAATTAGCCACTTGGGATTAATTAGCAGAACCAGGTTAAATAGCTGGGTATGGAGGAGCTGATTCTCCTATAAAGAGCAGCTGGAAGCTTCAAAGAAAAGGAGCAGTAAAGAGACTGTAGAAAGTGAAAAAAGGCTGCTGCAGGAAAGACCCTAAGAGTAGAGGAACATGCTTCAGCTGTGAGTAGCCTGGCAAGGCAGAAAGGACCCGGAGACACCAAGGGAGTTTGGGAATGTGCCCACCTTAAGGCTGGGGGGAGATGTTTGTGTTTATTTTTAACCAGACCCTAAGGAGGGCTCTTGTCAACAAAATCATGAAAGCCCGTTGGAGGTTTGTTTGTTTGTTTGTTTTTTGGGGGGGGGGGAGGAGAAAGTGAAGCAGGTCACCTGCAGAGTGATCCCTGGACAAGAGGGGGTGCTCGGGAGACAGCTGGCCCAGTTAAACCAAACCAGGATGCCATGGCCTGCAAGGAGAGTGCTCTGCATGATGTTGCCACAGCCTGCCATGATGCAATGGTGTTAAGTATGCACCATGAAGGACCCTCTGTGTTCTTGGGATCAGAGGGGAGAGATGGCTTAACCCCCAGAGAGCTAAAGAAGTAACTTGCTTATAAATATATTCATATTTAAAACAAGTATTTAGGAAAATTGACTACTATTGCAGAATCTGTGTTTGGCGAGAGCTGTCATCTCAGTGTTACAGGATTGTCTTGCTCTTCCCCCAGCTGGATAGAGCAGGAGGGATAGAAGAAACAGAAATGCCATTCCAGGGGCCACAAGCAGACTCATCAATGGGAGGAAATCAGAGTCAAAGTGGCATCATTCTCTCCCATACCCATGGAAGCCCCCCACCATGAGGAACATGCTGTTGGGGCTCTTGGAGTCAAGAGATGTAAATGGACACTGTATGGGTCTTCATTGGGGGAACAACATGAAATCTTCCCCCTTGAAAAAGCCATGGGAGTTTTAAAAACCATTAAAAATACTGTTCTTTAAAACAACTTTGAATGCATCTGATTTTGATGGTTTCTAATGGGACCCTGCTGCAAAATCCTACCTCAATGCCTTGAAGAGGTGCAGCAGTGACCCTAGTTTATCTGACAGTGGGGACAGCAGAATGTATTCATCAGGAGGTTCAACCATGCAATTAAGGTGTCAGACAACCCAGGGAGAGGAAAGCTGTCCTCCTTCTTGATGTTGAGTGCTAGCTAAGTTGAAAAGGTAAATGTGCCACTGATGGCTTAGCCAGCGGGTAGAAGAAGAAATAGCTAAAACAACATGAATAAACAGGCCCCAATGCCAATCTTGGAAGAGGGAAAGAAGGTAAAAAGTATAAGGTATAGCATCGGCAAACAGAATCCATGAGGAGAGCGACTGGCAACTCTGGCAAAGATTAAATAATTGTTTATTGGTAACACCTAGTTTAAGAAGGAGGCCAGGAGGAGGTGGACATGGATCACTCCCAATCCAAGGAACAAGAATGAGGTTGACTATATTCTGATCAATGCATGGTGCACTGTGCAAGACATCTCAGTTGTACCATCATTTAATATGGTAGTGACCATCGCTACTCAACTTCATCAAAAAGTAGAGAAGAAAGCACTACAGATAGCAAATTAGAGACAGAAGCCAAAAATATTCGATGAGGCAATCTTGAAAGTGAACATTTCCAAGGAAGACTGAAATCTTATAGATAATTGTGTTGAGGCTTATAAAAACTTCACTGATAAGTTGAATGCATGAATTTAGCTGAGAAAGAGAGATAAAAGAGTGAAGGGAAGAATCTTGGAAGAAACACAGAACTTGCTAGAGAAGTGGAGGATTATGAAACGAAATGATGGTGACAAACATGAGTACTCTCTCCTCTGCAAGTTGATAAGAAGACAACTAAGGGAGGACTTTGACAAGTACCGAAATGAAAGGCTCTTAAAGACAGCTAAAGACCTCAGAAGCCTCAAAAAAAGCAAAAGGGAATTAACATGGTACAGGTCAACCATAATGGTGCTGAAGAACAGGGGTAGCAAACCAGAACAGGGAGGGAAGGGGTCTGCAAAGATTTCTACACCAAACTGTCCACGTCTCAGATAAATGTCTCTGTACCAACACTTCAGCAGACCAATGAACGTGTATTCCTAGTCTTGTCAGCGAAGTTCAACATGCAGTTCACCATTTGAAGGAAGGAAAATCCCCTGGTAAAGATGGACTGACATTCAAAATGATAAGAGCTGGAGGCCAAGACCTTTGGGAAACCTTGCTCAAAGGTTTAGCCATTACTTGGAAATTCAGAAGATACCATCTAGCTGGAAGGAGTCTAACATCATTCAGGTGTACAAGAAGGGTGACCATGAAGATCTAAAGAACTATTGTCCAGTATGCCTGCTCTCACATGTCTACAAGCTAATAACAATCTGACTATCACAGAGTCTGGATGTGCAGCAGCTAAGAGAGCAGGCAGACTTTCAAAGAAATTGCAGCACAATGGGCCAAATTTTCACTATAAACCAGCTATTGGAATGCTTACGGGAATATGAATTCCCTTTATGTACTGCCTTTATCAACTATGAAAAAGCATTCAACAATGTAAACATCAATGCAGTGTTTGAAAGCTCTTGCAGAGCAGGGCTTTGATACAAATTATATCAAACTATTAAAGGAAGCAAATTCTGACTGCATTACAGATATACATTTATTTGATACTCCCCTTTGCATCCCAGTGAAGAAAGATGTGAAACAAGGAGACACAGTTTCACCAAAATTCTTCATAGCGTGCCTCAAAATGGTAATAAGGTGGATGAACTGGAAGGGTGGAATCAGCATCAATGGAGAGCAGTAAAACCATCTCAGATTTGCAGATGATATTGTGTTGATTGCAGAAAATGCTATCAAACTACAGAAAATATTGCAAGAACTCAACACAAAAAGCAGCCAAGTCAGACTGAAAATTAACCACTTCAACACAAAATATATGGGTCTGACACCTTGCCAAAAGCCCAAATAAAAATCAAGGGAAAACAGATCAAAGAAATTGAGCAATATGTCCATTTGGAACAAGAAATTAACATGCACCATGATCAGGAAGGTGAACTCTCGCAAAGAAAGAAAGTAGATTGGTGCACATTCAGTTCTGTCAAGGATGTTTCCAAGGAAAAATCAATAGGGCAACATGTGCAAGCCTCTTCAATTCAATAGTACTGCCGGCAATGTTGTATGGCAGCGAAACATGGGCACTGAGGAAAACAGAGGAGCAGCAACTGTGTGTCATGAAGATGTCAATGGAAAGAAGAATTCTGGGAATTTTAATCTGTGACCGAGTCCCCAGCGAAGTGATCAGACAGCAGAGTGGAGTGCAGGATGTCATTGTTGAGAGCAGCCATAGTAAAATGTGGTAGGCTGGGTAGATAGCGAGGCCCATTGACCATTGATGGACTGCAGCTGTCACTGAGTGGTATCCCTGGGAACAGAAATGACCACTTGGCCACCTTCAAAGAGATGAGTAAATTCTGAATTGACATGGAGAAGGAAGGCCAGGATATGAGAAAAATGGAAGATGTGTTGTGATCAGCGCAATCTATACGAGGGCTGAAGGACTGATCGATCAAGTGATCAAGGTGATCTAATGGGACTTGTTTTCTCAATCCTAATCTCTCATGAGACTACTCTGGCGGTCTCTTTTAGGTATTTCTAAGAGGTTCATTCACTACTGTATATGAGTATTCTCAAGATGGAGGAAACCAAGGGGCGGGGAGCTCCTGCCCTTATCAGAAGTCCTACTCTAAATCACCTACAGTCCTCAGGGACATCCACAAAAGGCATGGGTCAAAAACTACAGGACAGAATGGAAGATTTTCCCAATATAAGGCAAAGAATTAGAAGGGTAAAAAAACTAAACTATGTCACACAATTATACTCAGTAAAATGTTACATGATCCAACAGATAAAACATGTATGTGTTTGATGGGCTGATCTGGCCACTTATCATACTAACAAAAATTGTTTCAACTTTGTTAATACTTTAACCATATTTGGATCATATTTGCTAAACTTTAATCATATTTTAATGGGACCACATAATTCTTTGGTAATACCTACAAAAGGTATGTCGTCTTTGTTTTCTACAATAAAACGAGTATCTAGAATAAAAAACATTGTGCTGTATTTCTGAACACCATGGTACAAAACTTGTATTGTAGTTGTGTTTGCCACTGCAGATCTTCATGCATGGATTTAGCTGTTGGCAATATTTCCACATTGGTGCTTCTGCCAGATATAGTCATTATTCAACCTATTCCCATGTTTATTAATGGATCTCTATTGATATGTGCTTTGTACTCCATATGTCATCTTAATGCCTATTCAGTCCAGGATATCTTTCTTAAGATAAGAAATTAACATTACCTCAATATTTAACATATTTCTTGTAATGAACATGGGGAAATATGATTTGATATTGTGGATAATGAGGTAAACTCCTCTACTTAACTTAGAATAATATTTTTCTAAGATTTCAAGTTCTTCCACTGTTCTGCTGCCAAGAAATGTACAGTAGGAGTTTATGCCTCAGTAATTTAAAAAGCAGGTGGGGTCTTGTACCCATGAAGGTGTTTTCGATCATACATAACAGTCAGATCTTGGATGGATCTGACTGGACTTCATTCAGAATCAAGCACAGTGTGTCAGCTACTGGGAGATTCACATGTACATGCCAGCTAATCCACACACATACTGAACACAGGGGACCTGTTAATGGTCTTCAAATATGTTAAAGACTGTCATCAAGAGGATGGTGATCTACTGTTCTCCATGTTCACTGAAGGCAGAACAAGAAGTAATGGACTTAATCTGCAGCAAGGGAGATTTTCGTTAGATATTAGGGAAAACATTCTAACTATAAGAATATTTACCTACTGGAATAGGCTTCCAAGAGCAATTATGGAATCCCCATCATTGGAGGTTTTTAAGAGTAGGTTAGCCACACACTTGTCAGGGATGGTCATACTTTGGTCCTGGCCTACTGTGAGGGGCTGAACTAGTTAACCTCTCATGGTCCCTTCCAGCCCTAAACTTCTATGATTCTATGTTTACAGTGGTTGTGCTAACCTTAAAACACGTAAGAGAGACTACTCTGCAGACACCTTGTAGCAGGTGTCATTTTGGGGGCTGAAGACTATAAACTGCATTTTACTGCATGTCTGCTCCCTGACCCTGCATACACAAATTATTCATACAAATGGATTGCATGGGGATTTTGTGCATCACATTCACATATGGTACAGAACTCATGGTACACTTTAAATGCTGCCTTTGCAGAATACATCTGACCCATTTAAAGGGGACAGTACATTCCATTCCAGGGATTCAGGATAATTATAACATTGTCAGCTGATTTTGATGATTAACTCCTAGTTTGTATATTTCACCAACACTATTCTCATATCTGAATAAACACGGTAAAAACCATCATGGGGAGAAGAGAGGAGAATCACAGAGACAGGCTTCTAACAATATACAGGAAATTTAAAATAAATCTGAATAAATCCATTAACCCTGATTAGATTGAATTTATGTACAAAAGATTGTCAGTGTTGCTGATGATGAGTAGATAAATTAAAACATAGGTGACAGGAGGAATGTAGCTCCTGATTTGCAGTTGAATACGCAATATAATTAAACAGAAATTTTATCATACAAAAGGGAAGATGTAAGAAGAAATAAATCTTAAAAGACTAATTTAGTTTTGATGGGTGAGAACAGATTTGGTCTTTTAGCTGAATATTTCATCACTAGGTTTTTCATTTCCAATAGTATAGTTAGTTAATTACATGTTTAATGCACCGCAACGTTCACCATCTCCATTATTTAAGGACACAGAAATATCCTTAAGAGGAAAGATGGCAAAAAGCACACTGTGCTGCTTGTGAGCCAATGTGGATAGATATGGGATCCTGTAGTAGTGACCACTATTGTGTTAGCAGCTATATATTGTGACTATAATGAAATGTACATTATGACAGCAAGTGTAAAGTATAAGGGAAAAGTAAATAAAATCGTAGCACATCCACCACTGCTTCAAAAATACTACAGTATTAAACAGTAGCGACACAAAGCATTGCAGCATCACTACTGCAAGCTGCAGAGTTTTGGTCCAGAACTGTGGACTGCTGTAATACTTATATAAAGGATCTACTAGAGGATACTTTGCTGAGTTCAGCAGCAATAAGGAGTGCCCTTCAGTCAACTGAGCCAGCCCAACAATGCTATGTTATCCTGAAGCACAATGTCTCTTTCGCTGCATGAGTCTCCCAGTGTATACCTGAATGTGCGCTGCTGTTGTGGGGTCTGAGCCAAATCCTGCTGAAGTCAATGAGGATTTTTGCACTGACTGCCTTGAAAGTTGGATAGAGCCTCCATGCTCAGACTTGCTATACGAATACAATGAGCATGCTGTAGCAACGAAAAATGGAAAAAGTTCCCCTGACATTAAATTCATGTGATCTACAAAATTTGGAGTTAGTGGTTGATAGACTCTTTAAAAATTCTTCTTCTTTGGAGGTTTAGATAGTCTAGTAAGACTTCTCTTGTTTTATTAATAGCAAAGTTCAGGACAATGCCATTAACAATTTAAAAGAACTCATGGAAATATCAATTTCAAACACCACTTCCACAGTTAATTATGATTTCTCTTTCATTCCTCCATGTAGTGCCTACATATTTATTAATATAGCACAGATTGAAAATACTTTGGGGACTCCTATGGGCATTGAAGTGTGAGACTAGCAAGAACTTTTTGGGGAACAGAAATTGCTGTTAAATTGTATCTCTAGCAGAATGACATATCAAAGCAATCTAATGTATTTACTTCTTGCTTTTAATCAGTTCCTGAAGGAAATCTGAGCTGTCTTGGGCCTTCAAACTTCAATTATCATCAGAGATTCAGAAATTACAGTTATACACACTATAATTTTTGCATACAGTTGAATACATTTAGGATATTTTCCATTTTGCTTGGCTGTTTGTTAGCAAGGGCTACATAATGAGGTAACTGTACACGAGGCTCTGTGTATGCTGGGTGGAATCGGGGCATCGTTGAAACCTTTGGCAAAATTCACATTGACTTCAGTGGAATTAGGGGACCAGAAAGATTTCTGCATCCCTAGGGGTGCAACCTTGGCAAGAGAAATTAAACCCAGGGCCTTTCTGCCTTTCCCTAGTGGCTGATCAGATGAATGCTGAAGATCCTATGAATATTGTCTAAAAGGTAAAAAGTAACACTGTCCACTTGGCTAAAGCCAGGAACACATGATGAAATACCAGCTTGTGTGTGAGCTAATGATAATCACAAAATGTCTATCTAATTTTCTTAGTGAAGCAGCACAGTACCAAGGCCAAATTCACAGTGGTTGCAATCTCTCTCACGTTCACAGAGTTGTAGCTGCCTATACTTGTGGTGAATTACATGCACAGTATTTAATTCATCACTGAGCACATTGCTCTGGGATATACTAAGTATGGAAGGTGCTATACTGTATGAAATCTAAGTGCACTGGTTAAATATATGGAACAACATAGTATATATCCAGGGAACATCAGGGTATGTGAATATAAGGGAGTGGTTGAATCATTTCCTCACAGTCTGCAGGTGGATAGTACCTAGAACAGGGGTGGGCAAACTTTTTGGCCTGAGGGCCACATTGGGTTCAAAATTGTATGGAGGAATAGGTAGGGAAGGAGGTGCCTCACCAAACACTCTGCCCCTGCGCCCTATCTGACCCCCCCCACTTCCTGCCCCCTGAACGCACTCCTCAGAATCCCCAACTCATCCACCCCCACACTCCTTGTCCCCTCACTACTCTCTCCAGAGATCCCTGCCCCCAACCACCCCCACCAAGCCCCCTCCCTTTCTAAGCCCCTCTGCTCTTTGTCCCCTGACCTCCCCCTCCAGAAACCCCTTCTGCCTCTAATAATCCCCCAGGACCCCATCCCCTATCCAACCCCCTAGCTCCCTGTCCCCTGACTGCCCCAACCCCTAGCCACACTGTCACCCCCTGGGACTCCCACACCCTATCTGATCCCCTTACCCATCCCCTGACTGCCCCCCGAGACTCCCTGGTCCCAGCCCTCTTACCACGCCACCCAGGCGTCCTGCCACGCTGATCCGACAGAGTGCACAGCATGTTTGGCCCGGAGCCAGACATGCTGCTGCGCTGATCCGATGGAGCAGAGCCAGACATGCTGTCGCATAGCATCGTCCCCCAGGGCGCTGCTTGCACGGCGTGCTGATGCTGCAGGGGGTGGGGAGGAGAGAACAGTGGGGGAAGGGGAGAAGGAGCTAGCCTCCCCAGCCAGGAGCTTGGGGGGGCAGGACAAAATTAGCTCGCTCGCTGGATGTGCCCCACGGGCCATAGTTTGCCCACCCCGACCTAGAAAATTTGAGCCAAATTCTGCTCATCATTAGTTATGAGTTTGGCCTGGCATAACAGAGCAGCCTTAAGACTCCAGCCTGCAGACGTTTATAATGACTGCACAGTCCTCTTCCCCTCACTCAACCCCACCCTGAATTTTCAGCTGAGGTGAATAAATATCCCAAATTAGACTTGTCATTCAATTAAGAAAAAGGAACATCTGGTTGCTATTTACACAAAGCACTTACACAATGACAGAGCACCTTATAAAAACGAATCCATCTAAAACGAATTCAGGACCTAAAACATTTTCATGGGACAAAACTCACAGCTGATTTTTAAATACTGTGGGCCTGATTTTCTGCTTATGTAGCTATGTCTATCTGTGGAAAATGCACACCGGGTCAGTATAAAATGCTGTCATTCTGGTTTAAGAGCATTTCCAGCTTTCCACAAAGTGAAAGGCAATGGAGAATCAGGCCCAATAACTTCTATTTCCTGGAAAGTGCCAGTAAATGAATGGTTTTTCATTGCTAAGACATAGACAAGTGGATGAGGATTTCAGTTCATTAGTGCCTGGGGAACAGAGAATGTATTACAGGTCTGCGGCAGCTAAATGTCTTCATATTGGCTGCAGAGAAGGCAGGAACGGAGTATGCTGACAGACATCACAATTGCGTAGAATTTCTTAGTCATGCAGGCAAACAGTACTAAAGATGTGAGCCTGGAGGCTCTCATGCCATTAAGGGAAGCACGAGGCTGAGTGGAGAAGTCTGAAGCCGCTGTGCTCTTTTTTTGTTGTTCAAGCCCCAATTAGGCCATCTCATTGTTTATCCTCCATCACTTTAAAACTCTGTCTGAAATGGAATGTCACTGAACAAATGCCGACATCCCGGCATGACTTGAGGAGGAAGGAGTCCTGACA
This sequence comes from Sternotherus odoratus, assembly GCA_032164245.1. Classification (NCBI taxonomy): domain Eukaryota; kingdom Metazoa; phylum Chordata; order Testudines; family Kinosternidae; genus Sternotherus; species Sternotherus odoratus. The sequence continues at coordinate 144,647,059 of JAVMKO010000002.1, forward strand.
AACTGTCAGAGCAGCAGCCAGTCTCAGAAAGCCTGAGTCTCATTTACACTAAATACTGCTCTGATAATGCAAAGGGGCCTAAAAGCAAAGGTAAATCATATTTAACTTTATTGACTTCACTGGATGCGAGCACAGTAGGGTGACCAGATGTCCTATTTTACAGAGACAGTCCCAATTTTGGGGTCTTTTTCTTTTATAGGCTTCTATAACCACTCACCCCCTGTCCCGACTTTTCATATATGCTGTCTGGTTGCCCTAGAGCAGAGTTAGCTTTGTACTGAATGCTTCAGAAAATCCCACTCAGTGTCCATGACCACAGCCACTTCATCACTCTTTGCACATACTGACCTACAGGCCAGGCTGATAGATTGCTTATGGGCCAGACTTTCCCAGGATATTTCCAAAGTCATGTCAAGAAAAATGCTAGCCTGCTAGAAATGATTGGGTCAAGAATCGTTAACTAGGGAATAAGTATTTTGGTATTGTACTAAACAAATAAATAGCAGGCATTTAAGTTAGCAAAAATCTGATGTACAAAACAAATAAATATTCAAATACACTGGGAAAGTATGGGTAAAAATATTTCGGTCTGTGAAAGAGAGAAAATGAGTGAAGATGAAACTGTATGGAGTCCTATAATTGTACCAAACTGTAAGTTCACCTTAGAACCAAATGAGACAATAGAGCAAGCTGTTTGACTCAGGCTGAAAAGGGGGTTACCCAGAAAATTTATATGTATGTTCTCTTCTATTGAACACTAACAGTAGTTAAAATAAATTTGATTAAGTTGACTGATTTAAGATCTTTTGCATTAAAAAACAATAATACCGTGATTGGTAACAAACAAGAAGCTAGTTTTTTTTTAAAGTACTTTTGATTGAGATATCCATGTTCTAAGAAAATGTTATAAACAAAGGTCTAAAACAGAGTAGAGCAGACGAGAGATACCCAGCTGCCTACCTCTCCTTGCCAGATAGGGTTCACAGTATTACACGTGATCTTAGATCTCTTCTCCTGTCCATGGTGAGGAAGTGCTGGGAAGATGCTGTGCTTTCCAGGCTGAATGGAAATCTTCAAGTATGGGTCTGGGTTGAAGAACATTCCTTTCTTCAGACCCAAAGCCTGGAAATCTGCAAAAAGTTGAATATTTTCTGATTAGCAATCACATTCCAATTAGTGCACTGGAAAGCCAGCAGAAGTACACGGGGAACTAAATTCTACTACATTACATGGGGACCTAAATTTTACTACATTACTTGCGTTGTAACATAAAAGCAAACCATAACAAATAATTTCAAAAACAGCTAGGATTTAAAAATTACTTTAAAACTGAAGTACAAGCACTAGTCCTCTCATATAAGGAGAAAGTAAACATTAGTTTGTAATTGAGGCACAAAAATGGGAATCAAAATAAAAGAGCTCTAATTCCCTTCTTGGCCAAAGACTATCTGATTAAGGGCAAATAATTTAAATTCTTTGGGTGAAATCCTGACCCCAGTGAAACAAAACTATTAATTGACTTCAGTGAGGCAAAATGTCATCTTTTGTGAATTCATTTTTGTAAACTTTTGTAAAAGGTTCCCAATAAATACTCTCCCAAAAAGTGTTCGGTGCATATTTATTTACATTTTTAAAAGAACTATCCTTAGCCAAGATCACATTCCTTTTGGATGTGCTTTCTGCAGAGAGAGTTGAGTAATTGAGGATTGCCAAGTTTCTGATGAAAACACCTCAACGTTTCATCCTTTAGAATTTTCAGAAACTGAATTTTAGATTTTCACTTGGAAATACACGTAAAGCGCTTGTGTATTCATTTAACCTTGGAACAGAACTAATACCATGTTCAGTATCTAACCAGTCAGAACCAAGTTTAATTTCAAACACTCATGATAAACTGATTGAGAAAAAAATTCTACATTTGAATAATGGACAAATTCAGGAAAATCATGATCTGTTCAAAGATACTCCAGAGGCAAAAGGAGAAGCTAAGTTGGAATTAAGTGAATCTTGACAATTTGACACATTCAGTTATTCCTTGTAAATATTCCTTGTAATATTCCTTGTAAATATTTTTGCTGCTCTCTGCACTAGAAAGCTGGAACTCATTTGAATCCTGTCATGTTAGAATATAATGCTGTATTTTTTTTTTACAGTAAAAGCATCATTGTTGAACATTAATTTTATTGCAATATTATTTTATTATACAATGTAATGGATGTTATTTTTGTATAGTATTTAATAAGTGCCTAAAGTTTGATTCCTAAATCTAATATTCATCTAAATGTGACATTAGACACCCAAATTTAGTCAACTGGGCTTGGAAGTTTTGGCTGTATGATGCCATATGCCCTTTAATAGGATATAGAGTTCCCCCTTTAATAAATGTATCCCTAAGGAATGTCTCTGCCTGAACCGTGTGCTTCTCTGCACCTGGGACATTCAGCTCATCAGCCGAGATTTCAAAAAGTGTCGCACATGAGTATTATAAACATGCTGTATTTTAAGAATCCCCTTCTCACAGCTGTCAAATACTCTTAATCCAGAACAAGCCAGGGTAAGTGAAAAAACACCCTGCTAGAAAGTACCTCTGCGAGAGTGGGTGCTGTCATGTTTTTCATAGAATCATTCCACAAATAAAATGTTTTGGTTCCGACTCTAAACCTTATGTTGTACAAAGGTTTAAAAATTGGAAGCTTATATAGACTGCCCCTCTTGAATGTGAATTTCTTATGTACACGACACCTTTCAAATAAAGTGTGGCTTCCAATTCTACTGAAGTCCATTATGATCAGCTGGCTTTGCAGTGAATACTACACTCTCAGCAGTACATTCCAGGAAAGCCCAAATCATAACTGAAAAAGGGATGCTAATGACAGTGCCAGAGCAGAATAACAGAATAAGGCTCGTAATGTAAGCCACAGGATGAGAAAGTATGAGAAAAGCCTCTGAGAACTGATTTTGTTTTCTCTGATGTCTCCTCAAAAGACTCTCAAACAGAAATATTTATTGCTTTCTACATTTTTACCTTAGAGAAAAATTGCCTGTGTTGTTATCCAGTGATATGGGTTTTTGATAGATAGGAATGAAAATATCTAGCACTTGATATTATAGTTACCTACTCATTCTTTATGAGCAGGTAACTATAATGACCCTCCAGCCTAATTCTACTCCTGGAATAAGCTATGGAGACCATAGCACTCAGAATTTAAAAAACCAAATCAGCTTTCATTAATAATCTTCCAGATACTTGTGCACGTACAAGTGGAACAATTCAGCCAGACACTATATGGGATAGTTTGCTTCTCAATGTCATGTACTGGGGAAAGTTGCATGATTTGGCATATCAACATGATTTTTTTTTAATTTTAGTGCACATAAGTTAGTTTTATGGTCCACATATTGAGGCCATCTTTCAATGGAAGATTAAAATGGCTACAGCTTTTATCAACTTGTCAACAGCCTATGGCATTGCTGGCACAAGGGCTTAGAGCTGAAGCTATCCAACCTGCTTCAATCCCGCCAGACATTTCAACTCACTAAGTCAATGCTTTCAAAGATGTAAGTTCCGTGTCCATCTTGTAAATCACGTTTGCAAAAAGCGGAGGCTGCGCAATGGCCTCCCACAAGGATCAGTACTTGCACCATCCCTTTTTAACTTATACACAAGTGATATGCCAGAGATGCTCATTTATACTGATCATCTGTCACTTATGACACAGGCCGCAACCTCCAGCAAAACAAAAGACACCCTTAATCCTGATCAGAAGAAGATGGAAAACTGTTGTTGGTGCTGGCAACTCAAACCCAGTCCATCAAAAATAGTGTCATCAGCTTTCCATCTCAGCAGTTCTGAAGCTAAGAGGATGCTGAACATAAACTCCTGTGGCAAGGCACTCAGCCACGATCATCTCTTTATCACAATCTTATCTATCAACCTTTTAAACAAGTGACCCATAAAACAAAGAGTCACAAAAATATCTTTCAAAAGCAAGCAGGTTCTAGCTGGGGTTTTACTGCTCAAATGCTATGAATGGCAACAGTGGCTTTAGTTTATTCCACAGACAAGTACTGCACAGCTGTCTGGGGAAGAAACTTGTATACAGACCTCACTGCTATCCAGCAAAATATGGCTAGGAGACTTGTAACTGGCACCCCGAAATCCACTTTACTGCCTTGGCTTCCAATCTTCAAAAATATCCCTTCTCCAACCATACAGTCAAAGGGGGCTATGATGTGCAAGAACAAGAAAGCTCTCGCTAACGAAAAGTTCCTGCTCCATGACAACCTTGTTCACCGGTCTCACACTCACTTTAAGCCCCGCCAATCATTCTGGGCAGAAGGAGAAGAAAATCTGTCATCCAACTTCAATCCAGAAGACACTTGGGCAGACCCCGGCCTTTACCAAGCATATCTTTAGATTATTCCATCACTGAACCACCTGGTTTCTTACTCTGTCTAAGATAGTGGACGACCAGCAGTATTAGGGCATTACATGGAAGATGTGCGCACTTGATGCACAAATGGAGTAGCAAGGATTCAGCACAGTGCACATACAGAGACCTTCAAACCACTGAGCACATTGCGAATCAGTGCCCAATCTTTACATTCCCAGGATGTATAGCAAATTTGCACTCTCCATCGCCCTCGAATGGATTTCGAATGTTGCTATTTCCACATGAAAAAAGAAGTTGTTCTGTGGTACTCTACGCTTCCCTGAGTTAATATGAAACAGGGAAAGCTTATGAACCTTTAACAGAAGGGAAGAGGAGTTTGTGTCAACATTGGGAGGTTGGAATAGTCAGAGGGAGTGTCATTGGGTCTGTGTTTACATGGCACTAGTGGCCCCAACATTCCATGGGAAGGTCATACAGGGGTTGTAAGCCTGGGGTTAGGTTTGGTGAATAATTGTACCTTGTCTTTGCGTGTGTGATGTTATTTCTTTCCTTACTGTGGAAGTACCGATTATTAGGTTAACTATATTTTAACTCTCTCAGCAAATACGGGGTCTGGTTCTTCTTCTGGCATGCCAGTTTTATGGTGGTATAACTGCACTAAAATTATACCACCACAAGAGCAGTGGAATGGAAAGGAGAATCACTCCTACAAATTTGAAGAGTTCTTTTCCTTACTATTATATGAATCCTGCACTAGGTTAATGGAAGCATAGAAGAATGGTATGGTGAATAATGTATAATAATATATGCCATATATGTATAATAACAATCATATACATATACATCAACTCAGTCTGTGAGAGGAGCAGTGGCTGACACAAGATAGAATGAAGGCACCTTAATAATTTGAGGACCAGGTCCTATCTTTGATTTGACAGCACATCAATCTGAGCACTTCTTTGCTTCTTATATAAGACTTATGTAACATGCATGGTGGGCAGAAAAGTTTGCTCCCTGATCCTATTTATAGTCCTGAGCAGTCTTCATGGCTGTGTCAGGGCCTGATTATGCAATCCTCACTCATTTAAGTGCTTAATGATGGGAGCCATATCAAAACCTTGATAAACAGATAGCCCTTATGCATGCATGTCCCCATGACTTCCATGCAATATTCATGTAAATAAGGGTTGTACAATCAGCTGCTGAAGGGACAGACATCCAACAGTATTATCACATCTCACCACAAAGTTCTTACAGTCATCAAAAAATACAATAGGGGATATCTGCAGAAAATTATCTGGGCACTGGTAGATACCTAAAAGATTCCTATTTTATTTGCAACGGGACATGCAATATTTGTGAGAGATTGTGTAACTTTCCTATAAAAGGCTCAGGAAACAATCCAAAAATTCAGGCAAGTTCCTACTAGTGTGTTGGTACTATGGTGGGCCTTTCTATCATATCCATAGAAGCATAGTATCCGAATCCATTATGCTTCCCTAAATGGAAATATTTCCCTCTAATCAGAATGGTTCTGAAAATATTCTCACTGAATATTTATTAAGTGATGGTTTAGGAAACGTTTAGTGTGCAGTCTCAGATTCCACCTGGCTAGTTAGTGTGCAGTAAGCCTGTGCTGTACATTCACACTTCAACTTGCCATATATTAGCTTTCTGTATGAGGTATGAGGTTCTTGAACTCAGCATGGTAAGGAAAAGGTTCAGTGGTGCAGCTGTACTGTTGACATCAAGAGAGCAAATATTAAGGAATTAGGAAATCTTATGAGTAAGATAAAGTGACAGCAAGTATTAAAATCCAAGAATGTAAAATAAGACAGGGGAATCCTAAAAGATCCATATATAAGGGCCAACAGGGTATGCAATGACTACTGGGTCAGGTTCTATGGCCCATGTTATGCAGGAGGTCAGACTAAACTGTCGTAATGGTCCCATCTGGCCTCAAAATCTCTGAATCTCTGAACAGAGGAACCTTTGTTCCTCTTAAAAAACAAAAATCCATGAAATAAGAATTGGCCAGAGTGGCTGCACAAGGAGACATTTAAAGACCTGAGATTTTAAAAAACAGAAAAGTGGGGAGGTAAGCAAACAAGAATCCAGTCATAGCAGGCTTGCAGGGGAAATATTAAAGACAGGAAAAAAGGGGGAAGGAAATGAATTCATTATAGCCAAGGGCACAAAAGAGAATTAGAAGAGCTTTTTATTTATATAGGGTAAGAGGCACAAGTAGTACTAAGGAGAATGCAGGTCTATTAATAAATGAAATGAGAAGAAATGAATTATTCAGAAATGGCTGCAAGACAGAACTCCTTTTTAATTGTCTTCAGTGAGAAAATAATACAAGAGAAAGTTGAACAATTAGTATGAATTAGCATAATTGCCCGGCGCTGCTCGGGTCAGTCGGAGGTGGGGAGGGGGCAGACAGCTGACACCCCCTGACCAACCCCAACACCCCTCACCCACCCCGACACCTTCCCACCCCCCCAGACCAAACCCGACACCCCCGGCTCACTTACCCCCCCGACCAAACCCGACACCCCCACCTGACCCCCCCAACCAAACCCAACACCCCCGCCTCACCCCCCGACCGAACCCGACACCCCCACCTCACTTACCGTCCCACCAAACCCAACTCGGATCCGTCGCGGGGGGGGGGGGGCAGAGCCGAGGGATTCCGGAGACCTTCGCAGGTGGGGGGGGGGGGAGCACAGGGCTGATGGATTCCGGGTTTCCGTTGGGAGGGGGGAGGGGCAGAGAACTGAGGGATCTCTGGGGTTCCGTTGGAGGAGGGAGGGGCGGTGAGCTGAGCGAGTGCGGTGTCTGTTGGAGGGGGTATTATGACATCATCACCACCTAACCGCCCAGCTGATGTGATTGGCCCTGAAAGACTTTCACCCCTGGGGGGCGTCAGAGGTGAGATCCGAAAATGTTTCGACTCTTAAGACCATCCTGACCCCAAGACCCCTCACTGTACCAAATTTCAAGTCTCTGGCTCAAACGGTGCGGGAGGAGTTCGCACTCATACATACATACATACACCACTTGACTTTTATATATATAGATATTCTAACAGTGAGGGTGATTAACCACTGGAACAAACTACCATCTCTTGAGGTCTTCAAATCAAGACTGGGTGGCTTTCTGGAAAACATGTTTTAGTCAACTACAAGTTATTGGGCTCAGCATAGAGTACCTGAGTGAAATTCTCTGGACTCTGTTATACAGAAGGTCAGGCTAAGATGATTTAACAGTCCCTTCTGGCCTTAAAGTCTATGAATCTAGGGCTGTGCTTAGAAGCACAAACCTGTTTTGGAGGTTATGGAAAGAAGCTCTGGAAAGGTAATAGACTCCTGAGCAGTAAACAGCTTGGGTTTATAAAGAATACATCCTAACAACTTAGTTTGATTGGGGGGGGGGGGGGGACTTACAAAATCAGTGAATAAAGGAAATATAGGCTGAGATTTTTCATAAGTGCCAAAGGGATTTGGATACCTAATTCCCACTAAAATTGGTCACCCAAATCTCATACAAAGACAGTTCTGGATATCTCAAATTGTAGCATACGTGGATTTTCCAATTCTAATATATTTTGTTTGAGCTGGGGAGACCAGAGCGGCACACAGCATTCAAGCTGTGGGTATACTATGGATTCATATACAATAACTCCTCGCTTAATGTTGTAGTTATCTTCCTGAAAAATGTGATTTTAAGTGAACCAATGTTAAGTGAATCCAATTTCCCTATAAGAATAATATAAGTGGTGGTGGTGGTGGTGGGGGGGGGGGGGGGGTTAGATTCCAGGGAATTTTTTTTCACCAGAAAAAAAAATCTATATATTATATAAATATATACTATACACACAATATACATTTTAAACAAACAATTTAATACTGTACACAGAGATGATGATTGTGAAGCTTAGTTGACATAGTAAAGATAGAGGGTGGGATATTTCCCAAGGAATACCTTATTGCTAGATGATGAACTAGCTTTTGGCTGAGACCTCAAGGGTTAACACATTGTTGTTAATGTAGCCTCACACTACAAGGCAGCAGGAATGGAGGGAGGGGAGACAGCATGGGAGACAGAGACAGAGACATACACCCTGAGTGTGTGGGGGAGAGAGATGCACATTGTCCCTTTAAGTAAATTGACCCCATTCTTAAGTACACTTTCTAAGTGGATCAAGAAGTTGAGACAGCAGCTGCTGTCCCAAGCTCTCTCTGTCTCTCTCCCTCCATGTCCCCACCCTATTTTGTATGGAGAAGGGATAAGCAGGGTGTAGAGGCAGAGGGAGGGGGACACCCTGCGCATCCGGAGGCTCCCAGGAGCAGCTTCAAGGCGGACGGCATGAGCAGCACGTGGAAGTGGGGGGAGAGACAGCTGAACTGCCAGAAAATGGTTGCCTGCTGGGCAGCTGCCGCCCAGGGAACTTAGGGGAGCAGGGAGCTGATAGGGGAGCTGCTGTTCCACCCTAGTTCCAAGCCCCCCACCAGGTAGCTCCACTGGGCTGCTCTTCCTGCAAGCAGTGGACAAAGCAGGCGGCTGCCAAACAACATTAGAAGGGAGCATTGCACAACTTTAAACGAGCATGTTCCTGATTGATCAGTAAGGTAACAACGAAACAACGATAACTGAGACGACTTTAAGCGAGGAGTTACTGTAGTGGAATTATGATATTTTACACCTGATTATCTATCCCTTTTAGAATGGTTCCTAACATTGTTAGCTTTTTTTGATTGCTGTTGTATATTGAATGGATGTGTTCAGAGAACTGTCCATGATGATTCCAAGATCTCTTTCTTGAGTGGTAACAGCTAGTTTATACCCCATCATTTTGTAGGTATAGTTGGGATTATGTGTTCCAGTGTGTGCATTACTTTGTTCCAATCAACACTGAATTTCAATTACAATTTTTTGCCCAGTCACCCAATTCTGTGAGATCCCTTTGTAAAACTTTGCAGTCAGCTTTGGACTTAATTATCTTGTGCAATTTTGTATTGTCTGCCAATTTTGCCACTTCTGCTTATAATTTTCATAAGCACCCTAAGTATTTTAGGAGCCTAAACAATTTTTTAATTGATTTTCAATTAATTGTGCTGATTTATACCCTCTGAGTATCTGGTCCTTAGTCTCTGTAAAATGGGGGTAATAATACTTCCCTACCTCACAAGGCGCTTATAAGGATAAATTCATTAATGTTTGTGAGGTGCTCATATATTATGGTCATTAGTACCATAGAAAGTCCTCTAAACAGTGTACAAGTATCAAAATGTGTAAATATTAAAGCTTGAGAAAAATTATTGAAAGTGATGCACAGACTTATAACTAGGAGTGATGGGATGAAATTAAGAAAGGGAAAATAGAGGTGGAATCTCACACAAACCTCGTGACAGTAAGATCTATCCATCAACCAGCAGAAAGTGCCTTCAGCAAATGTGTTATTCTGTCACCAGACCATGAACTGCCTTCTAATGAAGTGGCTGTTTCATTATGAGAACCTGAGTGAATCTGGTCTTTCTGCATCCATGACAAAGAACTCAGACATTTACAACTGTCTATAATCTGAAGTGTGACATTCCTCTCAGAGGTGGAAAAGTCATGTTATTTTTTATTTTGAAAGCTAATTACAGAGTTGCATTGGAGTTTCAAAATAGATTGTATTAAGTCTAATAAAATAGGCCCCTAATATTTCTCTTAAAATTTTAAAACTTAAAAAAAATTATATTAATATATTCATATAAAAGATTAAAAAGCCACAAAAGCCTTAACTGTTGGTGTTATTGTTGAATAGTTAAGGCTTGAGCTAACCTCCCACAGGACCAAATTTTGATCCCCTAAATAAGTGAATACTGAGAAAAATTCCCACTGAAGTAACTCAAATTCCCATTTCTTTCTGATATCAAATAGTGGTTGGCTAATGCCCTGAAACATGAGAGTTTGTATCTGTTATAAGTGTTTATCTTATCTGGGAACATTTTTTCAGGCAAACTTCTGCTGAACTCAGTGATTATGATTCAATTTTTATTCAGTACTTTCTCAGGCAAACTCTCACTGACTTAAATGGAAGTTTGCCTGACCAAATATTCGTGGATTGGATAAACATTTAAAACTCAATATCCAGATCATAGGGTTACAAAATAAGGGACATATAAATTACAATCTACATGGGATTAGGAAGAAACTTTCCCTGTGGGAAGGTAGTTCCATAATTCTCCACTATAGGGTTTCTCTGAAGCATCTAAGGCAGGGGTGGGGAACCTTTTTTCTGCCAAGGGCCATTTGCACATTTATGATGTCATTCGCGGGCCGCCCCTCCCCCCCAAGGAAGCCCAGGCTGGCAACGGGAGCTGAGACCCCCAGCTGGCAAGGGGCCAGCGGGGGAAACCCCAAAGCAGTGGCAGGCGGAGTGCTTAGCCCTGCACTGCTTTGGGGTTTCCCCCGCTGGCCCCTTGCCAGCCGGGGTCCTGCCACCTGCCCCAGTCAGCTCCCGCTGTCAGCCTGGGTGTAGGCCAGGGGGTCATCTTCCTTTACCCCTGCCCAGCCTCCCCCCCCATCCAACCGCCTTCCCTCCCCCACCCCTGCCTGGCCCATCCCACCGAACCTAACCTTCTCCCCCACTCCCACTCCCAACTCAGCCTCCTGCCCCCCATGCCTGACCCGCCTAGCCCAGCCTCCCCCCCAGCCAAACCTTCTTCCCTCCCGCACCCACGCCTCGCCCACCCCATCCAGCCTAGTCTCCTGCCCCCTTGCCTGCCCCCCCACCGCCCCCTTGCCTGCCCCCAGCCCAGCCTCCCCCCCCCCCATCGGCCCCTTGCCTGCCCCCCAGCCCAGCCTCCCCCCCCCGACCGTCGGCTCCCCGCGGCTCCCCCAGGCGCTTCCCAGCCCCTACCTTCAGCGCAGAGCCGCCCCCGCCTGGCAGCCCACGCGCGTCTTCTGCCCCCACCCCCAGGCGCTTCAGCGCAGGGCCGCCCCCGCCTGGTGGCCCGTGCGCGTCTTCTCCCCACGCCCAGTGCCTGACTCAGCCGTGACCCACTGCAGGCCGGATGGAATGACTTGGCGGGCCGTATAAGGCCCGCGGGCCGGAGGTTCCCCACCCCTGATCTAAGGGCTGGGATACACTGGGGGGGGGGGGGAAGAGGAGGGAGGAGTTGAACTAAGATACACAACTTCAGCTACGAAGTCGAAGTATCTTAGTTCGACTTACCTGGCCATCCCCATGGTGACGGGTTGACCAGGGTGGCTCCCCCACCAACTCCGCTTATTCCTCCTGCCGAGGCAGAGTATGGGTATGGATTCGGGGATCGATTTATCATGTCTAGATACCCTAATACTGTCTACCGCAGAAGGCAAGATGTGTTGGCCTAGATGGGCTGATCCAGTATGGCAGTTTCTGGGATTTAGCTCCAGGATGTTAGTTTTATGGTATTCCTCCCCCCCCCTTCTTTTTTAAGCTTATCTATTTACATTACTTAATTGCTCTAAAATGTAGAGTCCTCTTTTTGTTTTCTGTATAGTTTTACTTAGATTGCAAGCTTTTGGGGGGAAGAGAGTGTCTTTTTGTTCTGGATTTGTACAGTGCCTCGCACAATGGAGTCCTGGCCCAGGACTGGAATTCTTAGATACTACCACAACACTCTACTAATAATTATTTGAAACAGGAATGATAGTCAAGGTGAAGGCGTACTAATATCTAAGGGCAAATTTAGAAAAGTAGAAGCCTCTGTGAGCCCAAAGTACAGCACGCACAAGCTCCTGTTCATACACATCTGTGGGTCCGATTAAGGGAAGTGCTGAAGCATGTGCTTAAAGTTAAGGATGTGCTGAAGTTCAATTGACTTCAACAGACCTTAAGGATAAGCATAAAGTTAATCACGTGAATACGTGCTATCATGAAAAAGGATGCTTTCCTCAACGGGGGCCTGTATAGACAGCTGCCACAATTGTGCATGTAAATTTAAGTAACTGCAAGTACAACCGGATAGCTGAACACCTTGCTGCCCTTTTGCACATGCTATTATCCTAGAATATAAAAGGCCAGGGGATGTTTGTCCGAAGCCGTCATGCGCAGTAGAGACGGCCCGGATGAAGAGCATGCTGGGAGGTGTAGTTCGGCGGCACAAAATGGCTGCCGCGCGTGCGCCGCCGTGAGCCGCAGAGATGGCCCGGACAAACATCTCCACATGGCGCTGGGGGTTAGCTGGGCGCCAAGTCACTCGCGCATGGAGATGGGGCTGGATGGAGCAAGTGCCGTGGCTCTAGCGCCCCAGTTATTGTTACACTGTAGCGGGGTTGGGGTTACATGGCGCCCGCCCTTCCACCTCGGGCGGAGAAGCTGGGTGCGGACTGGAGCCGTCCCGCAGGGACTCGCTCAGGATGCTGTTGAGGCTCCAGAGCTGGCCCGCGGGCCCCGCTTTCCCCATCGCTACGGAGCGTTGTGCCGTTGCTAGGGCGGTGCGGGGCCTGGGCTGGCTGTGGGGGGTGGAGTGCAGAGTACAGGGGTGTCTTGGGCCAGGGAGGGGGGGGTCTGAAGTGAGGGGCCTGGCATGGGGGTGGAGTATTTATATGGGGGGGAGGTTATACGGGGTGCTGTATGGCCGGGGGGGGGGATGAACAGGTTATATGGGGGTTATATGGGGTGCTGTATGGGCGAGGGGGGAATGAGCAGGTTATATGGGGGGAGGTGCTGTATGGGGGGGGGGATGAACAGGTTATATGGGAAGGAGGTTATACGGGGTGCTGTATGGCCGGGGGGGGGGGGGGGGGAGGGGATGAACAGGTTATATGCCGGGGGGGATGAACAGGTTATATGTGGGGGCGGTTATACGGGGTGCTGTATGGCCGGGGGGGATGAACAGGTTATATGGGGGGTTATATGGGGTGCTGTATGCCCGGGGGGGGGGGGGTGAACAGGTTATATGGGGGGGTTATATGGGGTGCTGTATGGCCGGGAAGGAATGCCACCGCGAGCCATAGAGACGGCCTGGACAAACAGGATTAAGCACTTTGGCCCATGTACACGGGCTTCTACACTAGTTAATAATACTTCACTCTTATCTAGCATTTTTTCTCTTTAGCTCTCAAATCAGCTTTACAAAGGAGGTCAGTATTATTACCCCCATTTTACAGATGTAAAATTGCTTTCAATTGCAGGTACACCTGTATGCATGTTTTCCAGGTGAACCTCTGCCTCTCTTCTTTAAAACTTTGGCCCTCAAAGTTTCAAGGCTAAGTCTAAACAATCCATGTAAACAATTGTTTCATGGTTTAAAAATCTCCAGTCCCACCCTCTGATCTCGTAGCTTTATGCATTCAAGCAAAGACATACCTGAGAGTGAAAAACTGATCAGTCTCCGACTTCCTTGACACTGGACTGGATCTTCACTGTTGATGCTTTTAAAAATCTGCTGGAAGAAGGAACATGGTGAGATAGTGTCTCCAATGATTCTTGAACAGAAAACTGACTTAACTGTTATTCCTGCTGTTGTCATCAACTGAGAATCAACTACATGCTTTCATTAGGAAACTATCGATTTAAAAAACAATTTTACCAAGAAAGTAAGAAACCAGCCTCAAGGGAGCTCCCCTTTCACAGAAATGAAAAACTATGCAAGAAAGTACTGTACTCTTATAAGTGTTTTGTGTTAATAAAGAGAGTATTTCCTCTGTGGAATGTCTGTAAACAGTAACTGCTTATTAAACAAAAAATGAATGCAGCTCAGAAGGATAGGTATGTTGACCCTAACTCTAATAGCAAACTCTAGTCTCAACAAAATGAAATGTAAATCCCCGTAGTTCAGTTATTCTAATGACTCTCCAGCTGACTGCCAGGAACCTGTATTTACATTTATGGGTTACATAAAATGTGATTATGATCCTATGAAAAAAGTTGCAGTTATGAAATACCGCAGTGACAAATGTACAGGGGATGTCTGAAGAAGCAAGAGCTACAGTATATGATCATTTGAGCTTGTTTAATAGAATCTTTAAAAAGTGGGCTGTGTTGGGCTTGACTTTTGGCCAGGATCAGCATGTTTCTTGCACAGCGCTGATTTGAAAGTGTGAATAACTCTTTTCTTCTCAACCCCATCTATACCTTTTAGACAATAGTGGGTTTTTCTTCATGAACCTGAGCATCTCCTGTTTCATTTAAAAAGACTGTATTTGCTTGAAGTGCGTCAGTGGCAGGAGAGAAGGGAATTGTTCTGTTGCTGGCTTTATGCTCAGGATACAACAGAGGCGTTTGCTAGCTGGTGCTAAAAACTGGGACGTTGTCACAGCTAAGAAGATAAATCCTTTACCATTTCTTTCTGGATCAAGCTAAGGAAAGTACAGGAGGAATACAAAGATGTGTGCGTGGGGAATCAATCTGCTGACTGGGCGACTTTAAATGAGTTGAAAAAACTGGGGGATGTAGGCCCACTGACAGACAAGTAGAGCAGATGGGGAAGTTGAGCTGCTAGCAGGGTGGCACACCGGACACTTCTCCTTTGATCATCAGAATGATATGAAGTCCCCCTTAAAAGGCTTCAACCCGTGGAATGGTATTCACCTCAGTGGCAGGAGCATGTTCCACACACCATCTAGCTCCTTCACCTTCCTCCAAAGACATACCGGGAATTGGAGAAGTGAGTTGTAGATTTTAAGGCTAGAAGGGACCATTATAATAATCTAGTCTGACCTCTTGAACAACACAGGCCTTAGAACCTTTCCCAGTAATTTCTGCATCTAGCCAATAACTTCTGTTTGAGTTCTAGCATGTCTTATAGAAAGACATCCAGTCTTGATTACAGCGGTAAATCTATGATTTGCTTACTCTTTTTATAAAACAGTTCCGTGCCTTACGAGCCAAAGACTAATTACACAAGTGATAATTACAATAACTGGATTTTCACACCCAAATCCTAATTTTGGTCACAAGTAAAAAGTGCATTTGGTAGTCTTGACTTAATCCCAACCTGCACATCTCCAAAAGAAAACAAGACACAAAATGTGTGATGGCAGGTGAGGGCTGAGATGTATTATTGGCACCACTGGGTAAAAGCGAAACCTTCCCAGTGGCAACCTGCACTATGCTTGGTTCATGCTTGTGCGATCTTTCTCCTCTTTTCAAGAGCATTAAATTGGCTCAAAAATTTAAAACGAAAGAAATAAAACTAAGCTTAAGAGTCTGAATTAAATGGACGCAGAAAAGGAAGGAGCTGGATATGACACTTTGTCCTCTGCTCACCTGTTTCTATTTGGATCTAACAGTTCATCTGGGATGTACGATCACTGGCTGTTCTGAATGCCCAACAATGCACAGGCACAGAAGAGTGAGATAAGGGCAGAGTGCCAGACTTCACTGTGAAGTTCTTTATTGATATCAGTTTAAGTCAGACTATTACTTTATTTTAACAGAGCTGTATATACACTGTACAGGAATCAAGAAAATTCCTTGCTTGAGTTCCCTCCCCTATTCCATTGTTCTGCCTTCTTTTCTCTCCCCCCCCCCCCCCCCGCTAATTTCACTTTTGAAATTAACAGAGTAGTGTAACAGTATCATATGGAGACCAGGTGATACTGCTAACAAGTCAGATGTGAAGAGGTCTTTCCAGGGTAAAAGAAAGTAAGATGACTTCATCTTTATAAGTTCAAACTTCAGCTGTGTGGCAAACTCTGCAGAGTTAATTTCCTATTAGCGGGTCTCCTGCAAATGATTGATACTTTCATCCCCTCCATGTTTTTTTTTTTTTAAAGGTATGTTACTGGAAAACCAGTTGAACTGGATAAATGTTTTCTGTCTTCCTTACCTGTCACGCTAGAGCCATGGAAACTGAGGGGTGAATTCTGAAAGAAGCAAATGTGGGGTTTTTTCTTCAGGACTCCCAAAGTAATTGAAAGTATTATGGCTATAATCCCCTGTGCCATTTTTGAAAATCTAGCCCTAATTAGTGGCAGAGATTCAGCTATAACCCTTTCTCTGTTACCAGTCACTGGAATTAATCCATCTCTTGAATGCGATATATTCCACTTATCCTGCTGGCTTGCTAAGCTGCTGTGCTGGCACTGTAATACTATTCCATCAGGCGATCCAAAATACTAAAGCGCCAACTTCTATATTAAGTAATGTTTCCTTCTCCTGTGGTTCTCCACATCAGTTCAACCCCCTGAAGGGCCATGACCACTGTCATAAGTGTAAAGGGCTGGAGAGGGTTAATGTTATCTGAGAAGGCAGTGTCATCAGAGCAGTCTGGCTAGACCCAGAGAGACCAGGAAGTAAAAGTTAGTTCAATTTGGGCTTTGAATTAACTCAGACCCCTTTGGTCCAGCTATGGATCATCCATCTTGTCCTTTCTTAATATGTCTTCATAACTAACTAAAACTGTAAGTAAGAATTGTATCCTGCATAAAAGCTTTGCATTTGACCTTGGTGCCTCTTTCTGTGTATTTAGCAAAGAAAGGGTGAGAAGTTTGTTATGCAAGAAGAGTGAGGTACCTGTGTAGTGTCTTAATTGTATGTTATATTCTCTTGTCTTTATTAAATCTTTTGGTTCTTCTCATAAAGGAATCCTAGCTTTGGATGGGGCAGCTCAGGGTGAGTGAGGGCTGTGTCTACGTCTCTCTCTGCTTTCAGGTTGGAAAGGGAGGGGGGAAGAGGATTGTGTCTCTTAGGTTGAAGGGACACTGGAGTGAAGTCTCAGTGTGGTTTTTATCTCCCAGACAGAAGGGAGGGGTCGGGAGGGTTACTCTCGGGGGGAGCCAAGGTTCCCTACCCCATAGTCTTAGGGTGAATACTAAGGGTGGCAGCGATACCCCAGTTTCCCAGCTGGTAAAGTGGGGGTGTTGGGGAGAAAGACATAACTTAAGCTGGGAAGCAGCTTGGAGTTATTTGGTCTGGCTCATAAGAATCCCGTCTCTGGACCCAGGGTTCAGAGAAAGGGGGTGGACACTCTTAAAACCACATACACCCACAATTTTCCCTTGCTTTCATTCCCAACCCCCTTCCAGGCTCTATGTTGTAGACATCACCTTTCTAGCCTTGAAGACTGGCCCTCACCAATGCCACTGTCAGAGAAAGAACATATTGTTTACTGACATGTAGCACTCTTTCCCTAACCTCAAAAGGCTGAGCCTGCTGCTTCCGATGTCAGATTTTAATTAAGTAAGTTCTGTTTTCAGAAAAGGGAAGTTCTTTGTTTCCAAAACACCTCTTTCCAAAACCCTAATGGATCATTATAATTTTATTAATTCTTTCACTAGATATCTGCCTAATTGTGAACCCTCAAAGCCAGCCTAATTACAGGACACAATTTCTGCTTAGCATCATCAATAAAGTCCTTTAGAAGACAGCTGATTGACTGGTTCATGACAGCAGGGAATTAAATGGTCGTCTGCACAGAGAGGCATGCACAGTTCGGTCTCCAAGATGAAAGTATTTTACATTTCCCAGTCTACCCTGGGAGGAAAGAATGAGGTTTCAGCATAACTAGCAGCTAAAAGCAGGAAATTATGGGCACCATTTTAAATTAAAACAGAATTGAGGGAATATTTCCCATGGCGTTCAACATCTTTTGCCTCCAAGCTATAAACCATTCAGCTTTTTATTAGGTGTCCGCAGTTCGCTTAACAGACTCTAACCATTCTTCAGCAGCCTAAGAAAAATCTTTAACCACAGACGTTGATCTTTCCTTCCTTCTTTGAACCCTGACATCTATATATTATTATATAGAAATACACAAGTGCTTAATTTGTAATGAAAGAGGTGCTGGGGCTCAAGCAATTTTTTTACTTTCATAACTGATGGAGCAAGTCCAGAGGTGCCGGGGCTCTGAACTGCCAAGCCCAGAGGTGCCAGGGCTCAGCCCTGGCACAAATTAAGCACTGAGGATACCCATGATCACACAGGAGACTGGTGTTGTACTTCTTAGGTGGATCACTTAATGGTTTCTAAAAAAGGGCACTGTTTTCTGGATATGCAGCAAACTTTCTGGTGGACCATTTTCTGTGGTATATACTAAAAAGGAGCTTGCCAGACACTACAAGCTACTCTATGCATGTATATCCTTGTGCCTTTACAGCCCTCCATGAAGTCAATGGTGTTCCACGCAGGGGCCAGCAGAGAAGCTTGCAGGATAGTTTGAGAAAATGTTGCAGATCTTTAAAATGGTGTATTTATAATTGTGTTTATAAAAACTTGTTATTCCTTAGAATTTGAAAGGAACCTACCACTGCTAACACCATTTTGTAACACAGGCTTTAGCAAAGTTTCCTGTCACCGTTTCATAATTACATTGGTCCATCCTCACTACCAAGGGGAAAAAAAGGGTGTTAGACCAGAAGTGGCTCTAACCATGCCAGATGACTGTTCACCAGAGTGGTTATATTTGTAAACCAGATCCTCCATCTAGGGCAAGGAGCTCTTGGAGTAGATGGTAATGAGGGGTTCAAAGGAAGCTCTAAGCCACCTTTCAGCCTCCCTGATTCTGGCCTGCTCTGCTCTGAGACAGTCTCCCAGCACAGGTCAGGACACTGCAAAGGGTGCTCATTTTGTGCCAGTTGCTTTGTTTGTTTCAAATCTAAGTTGAGTACTTGCATTGTCATTTTTAAGTCTGCTGTCTTACTGATAATAATAAGACCATAATGCACATGGAGAAGCACTCTGTATATTAATAATGTTTGACCAATGCATTGGGTGAAGGCTATTTCCAAATTGCAATTCTGTGCTTAGAGTGGGGGGTAGGTTGAAAGGGGTCAGTCAACAACCCCCAAACAACAATAACACAAAAAACCCAAACTCTTTTAGGCAAACTGGATCACTGAAAGGCATTGGCTAACCATTTTAAGCACTATCTAACCAAAGTTGCTGCTCCCAGATTATGGCAGACCTCCCACTTTTTGCAGCCACTTTACAAAGTGACGGCATTATGTTCAGAAATGGGTACTCACATGCCCTGCTCTATTCACGTGAGTGGCAATATATTTTCCTTGTTTTGGCCAAAATTAGTCATCTACTCTACCGCTGAAGGCCAAGATAGTTATTTACATTGAAGTGCTGCTGAGGTGTTGTGGAATACCTGGAAAGATAATCTACACAGAAAAGGATTCAACTTCTAGATGATATACTTTCTATATTTTTCTCTCCCTGGTGTTTGTGTGTGTTTCCTTGGTTTTCAATTATTATTACTGGTGACATTTACATGAAAAGGGGATTTTGGTTTATTAGGAAATTCTGCAATTTATCAGCCACTCAATGTCACAATCCACGGTGATACCACATTTTTTTGCTGTAGAGATGATTATGACATCACTAACAGAGTCTTGTGACTTCAGGTGTAACAAAGACAAGATAAGAAAATAAAAAAGTTAAAGTGCTCAAAGTCACACACTGTCCATTTGGCCACAACAAATCCCCCTTCTATATCCTCTCTAACCCATATTTGCATCTACCTGATAACTATTTTATTTATTATTTTATTCATAGGATTTTCTCTGGCACTCAGCACCATGGTTTCTGAGCAATTCACATATATAAATGAATGTATCCTCTCAAAATTACTAGACGGTAGTAAAGAATTATTATCCCTTTTTCCTATAGACTGAACAACTAGATTGTGATGGTCCATGGAACTGTTTACTCTTCTTTGTACAACTGTCCAGCGTAGCATGGCTGGCAAGTGCAAGGGGAGATTCCCTGCTCCCTCCCCTTCCCACAGTCAGAGGTGAAAGCTGAGCAGAGATGTGAAAGGGATTGGGGGAAGGATAGCTCAGTGGTTTGAGTATTGGCCTGTTAAACCCAGGATTGTGAGCTAAATCCTTGAGTGGGGCATTTAGGGATATGGGGAAAAAAGCTGTTGGATGATTTAATTGGGGATTGGTCCTGCTTTAAGCAGGGGGTTGGACTAGATGATCTCCTGAGGTCCCTTCCAACTCAGATTCTATGATTCTAATGCCCCCTTTTCAGCCTCCTGTGTCAGTTTGATGCTGAACTCTTGGGGCCTCAGATACCAGTACAGGCCATACTGAACACACATTGATTTAGATATTCATGGCCAAATTTTGCTCTCCATTACGCTGCTGTAAATCCTTTCAAAGTTCAGTGGGAGGGGAATTCATCACATGGATCAGCTCCAAAAGAAGGGACCTTTGAGTGAGAACACTTTGCAGTCAGTCCTGATGAGTTCAAACCCAGGAACTGTTAACAAGTGCTTACTGGCCAGAACTGGTGATGGTTAGAGATCATCCTCAGATAACTGGTCACAGATCTTTCAGAGGCTAAAAATGACCACCAACGTCTCTTCTCCTTGAACCCCAAAGTGGCCAGAAGTATCAAAGCAGAGACTGGAGGGTAGATACTATGTTATCACAAAGAAGTGCTCCATTATGGAGACAGGAAACTGCATTATGCACCAGTTAGAGGTTCTTGGCAGTCTTCAAGAGTAGATATAGGAACACCCGATTACTTTAGTTTAATGTGGAGAGGATAAAGATGTGGATGATTAATGTCCATATTAGTGAGAAATGGTCACAGGCTTTTGGTGAGCTGTAGAGGATGAATGGCATGATAGGCTACTAGTGCTACTGAATACCCTAGGAGAGGCAACGGACACAAAATGCTGCACAGTATTATGGGGAAAAGCAATCAATGCTGCAGACACCACTTCTGCTTTTTCTTCTAAATGCATTCCTCCAAATATGAATGCACCCATGTTGTTTGGGTGAGTCATGACCAATTTGCTTTCACCCAGTCTAGTCACTAGAGGAACACAACATAGTGCCTTAGGGAATACACTTGCATCCTATATCATAGCCACCATCCACCCAGCCCCTCCAGCATTGTCAAAACCATTTCTTAATCAACAGGAGAGGCACTAAAGAGCAACATGATTCCTTCCTTCCTAAGTCCCCAGTGGGCGAGCCCGGGGAATGAGAGACAAAGAATGACTATTTGGGGGTGAAACGGAAGCCAAAAGGAGTTTTTCCATTGACATCAATGTGGTTTTAACTTCTTCCATGCATTAGTGTAGGGCACTAAGCAGCAGTCACTGGGAAACCCAAGCTGTCCTACAAATACCTATATATTAATGGTACATGGGTCACAATAACAGGAATTTGCTGTTATATGAGTAGAGTTTGGTAGCTTTCCCCACCCCTCTTGCTTTTTTCACTCCTCATTGTGTGTGTGAGAGAGTTCCTGCTCCCCCTCTGAACTCCCACAAGAAACATGCACTATTTTAAAGGGGTTAGAATTAAGAGGAGATTCAGGCCCCGACCACCTGTGGCCTAAAAATGGTGCAGCCTGGATACTTTCTACTGTGCTCCTCCACATTCCCTAATCAGGGCAGCTCCTAAATGTCATCATGATCAAGCCCTTGGCTAGCAAAATCTGACAGCACCACAGTAAACAGTGTGATTATTTCTTTAAATGCTTCTGTGTTACCCAGCAGTTTGTAACAAGCAGCAACTACATTGCTACACTGATCTTACCTATTCTAAATAGAATGTGTAATTTGGAATTCTTTGAGCAAAGGCGAATTGGCTAACATAATTTATTTTTATTTCCAAAAAACACCTTAGAAAAGAGACAAATAGGGGACATGATATGAGTGTAAATTACTGAATGGTACAGAGAAGGGAGATTGGGAACTTCTGTTCTCCTGTCTCATTACACAAGAACAGCGGGGCATTCAATTAAATTAAAAATGGGAATTCAAAACTGATAAAAGAAAACACTTTTTAATGCAATGTGTAATTAAACTGTGGAACTCATTGCTACAGGAAGTCATTGAGGCCAAAAACGTAAGATTTTCAAAAAGGAAGTTGCCACTTGTAAGGACATAAAAAAATATCCAGAGTTGTTATAATGAATGCCAACAACTATTTTGGAAGGGATATTAAACATTGTTCTTCAGGGCTTAAACCAATCCCTAACTATTAGGTGAGGCTGTGGGGGCAGGTTATCCCACAACAGCCCACTACCATTACCTACTGCAGAGTTCTTGCACCTTTTTCTGGCCACTCTCAATAACAGGAGACTGGACTAGATGGACCTGAGGTCTGATTCAGTCTGGCAATTCTTACATTCCTGATTTTTCATTTAAACTAGTTGAATTGTTTTAATGAACAAGATCAACCAAGTATAAACGGTGCTGTGACCAAGTGATAGTCAAACACAAGAAAAAATGGCTAGGACACAAACACACTCTTCATCGTTCCGCTCACAGGCTTCTAGCATACCCAAGGACAGTTAAATCAATGTATACAAGGTTTGATATGCAGTCACACTAACTGATAAAATAAAGGGAACATAGCAGAAACTACGTGTTAAGATAAGCAATGTTAAATGAAATCTATTTACCACTTATGATCTGACAAATTTGAGAAGGCAGGTCTTCCTTCCTTCTCCTCCATTAGGGTCAAACATCAGCCCTCAGTTACAATGTATAACCTCAAGGAAGTTCCTACTTTGCACTGGTGTCACCACAGGCAGAATTCCATCCATAGATATAACATGCAAGAACGCCCTGGGGAAGATTCTGATCTGTAGGGCTGGTGTAATTTAGCAGTAACTCCATGAAAGTCAAGGGATTTTTGCTTTATTTACAGTGGCGTAATGCAGACCAGAATCTGGTTAACAGTACATACTGATGCAAAGATGATTACACTAGTGCATTGTGTTGCACAGTCACATATCATTACATAATTTGCTAACCTATATAAGGCAATAATATGAGCTGCAGACTATTAGTGTGACGGTTATGTCACCATAACAGGAGACATTTGGAAAACAGTAGCTGAGAGATATTATACATGTCTGCAACCCATTAACAAATAAATGGTTGTGTAATTAACTCCTTGGTGCCACTGGCAAAAGCATCCCACTTTCCCCCTCACATTTTTGTTCTTCTTTCTTTTGTTCTGCTTATTTCAACTCAGTGCTGCACTGTGACCCCGCCAATTAAATCACTTTAACATCACCGCCATGTTAAACTAAATACAGTTCCAGATCCTCAGCAGGCGTAAACTGGATTAGCTCAATTAATTTCACCTGAGGATCTCCGCCCCCCTCCTCAGTGTTTATCTACCCGGTATTCTTATTAAGCAAAATCTGAGGGCACATGGAGAGCCCTTATTACAAAAAAGGGGAGCTTCAAAATGGCATGACTGATCTTTAGGCCAATCAGGACAGGGGTGGTGGTGGAGTAGAGCTCAGTAGTTTGGCCCCTGCAGATACCCAGGAGGAGGCATGAAGTTTGTACAACATCCCTGGGAGTTGTGTGAATGGCCTGAGGGTAAAATGTGATGTCAAACCTGTCTTTTGTGTGATCTGGTCAGCTGTGCTTGTCTGACCTGAACAGCTGCAAGCTAAGTCTCACATAAGATGCATGGGTTAGATAAGTTAATGTTTGCAGAATTATTTGATCTAATAATCTAGCACAGGGAAG
Organism: Sternotherus odoratus; assembly: GCA_032164245.1. NCBI lineage: Eukaryota > Metazoa > Chordata > Testudines > Kinosternidae > Sternotherus > Sternotherus odoratus. Next base: position 144,670,895 of record JAVMKO010000002.1, read on the forward strand.
CCTCTTCTATTTGATCTCCTTCCTTATTCGTTCATTCTATTGCCGTTATCTCCATGGCAGGAGACAATGTACTAAATACACCCTGTCAGAAGAGGTATTGGAACAATTTGTATAGTGGGGGTGCTGAGAGCCATTGAACCAAAATGTAAACCCTGTAATGGAAACCACTTCAAGCCAGGGGGTGCTGCAGCACCACTTGCTCCAGCACCTACACCTGTGAAGGGGAAGACGTGTGAGCAGTGCCATTTAATGGCCAGGCCAGGGTGTGGAAGGCTGCCTTCCTCTTGGGTGTTCCCCTTTCTCACTGTAGACCCACTGTGTGGGGTCTGTCCTTTGTGACTCAGCCATTTGGCCAGGTCACACACTGAAGTGTACTCCTTTTGGGATACACAAAGAGAGTCTAATGATTTGGAAACCCTCAGAAGTGAGCCAGGATTACTTCAGGGATCCTCCCTTGGGTCAGGGCGTTGAGGTCTGGATCTTTATACTTTCAGGATCTTCCCTAATAAGGGCCCCCACAAGGGACGGCCCTCTGTCATCGTCCCCTCTTTAGGGGTTTGGTGAGGGAGCCCTGGCCCACCCTGCTCACCAGGCTCTGATCCAGGGCCCAGAGGCAGGCGACCTAAGGTCAGTCCTTGGCGTGCTATGCAGCTGCCTCCCTGGGTCGCTTCTTACAATTGTCCCCTCTTGCAGCAGGATACAATAAAGAACTGAATGCAAACACAAAGTTTCAGATTAGTCACTGGGACAACAGGGCCCTTGCCCAGGGGCCCCAGCCCATTGTGGGGCCCCACTCTCCAAGTGCCCTTGCAAGCCCTTGTGCACCCGAATTCACTCCCCAGCAGGAGTGCTGATCAGGGAGTGGGAGGAAGCCCCTGCATCCCAATCCCATTTCCCCAGTAGGAACGCCGGGGAGGGGGCAAAGGACTGCAGGCGGAAGGGATAGGGAGGGTCCCCCACTTGCTTTGGCCAAGGCCCACAAAACTGCAATCCACCTCTGTTCAAGAGCTCAGGAGCAAACTGTACCCCTCCATTGTCTGACGCCCTCTCAGCTGCTCTGTTTCCCTTTTTTAGACTCTGCATCCAGCTTGTGCAGGCTTTGTAAATGTGGCAGGGCCGGAACACCCAGTCCCTTAACCCTGCTTCTCCAGTGTGGGGTTTGTCGTCCTCATCACAACAACTTAGATTATGAAGTTTTCAGGTGCTTAAGTATAATCAAATGGAACCTTTCTTAGAACAACAATTTGAAGCGATTGGGGGGAAGTCTTCCATTTCCAAAGCTTCCATTTCAAATTAATTACGTTTCACTGATTTTCAGTACACTAAATATTCTGTGCATACCAACTGTCCTATTTCCCTGGGCATAAGGCTTTTCTTTACTGCATGTAGCTGGTACTTAGCCAGAGACACATCTGATGTGTCACGCTAATTCTTTTGTTCCCTGATGTATTACCCAGAATCCATCCCAGGACCCAAAAAGGCATTCGCATTCAGCGCATCATCTGCATTAATAAAGATGCCTCTTGACACAAATGCAAAGTGGTCCAATCAGTGTGCCTCAGGGCACCACTGAAAAGAAATGATAGAGAAATAACGTGTCATGCCCTCCTGATGAAACAGACTATTTAATTAAAGGTGCCTATTTACTACACACATACGAACACTTTGCACCTTATTCTTTCCATCCTTCTCAGATGTGCAGTCTTCAAAGAGACACATAAATACTCAAGTATTAGTTTAGTGTGTTAGGAGTACAGCATGGTATTTAGCATTTACCTAAATTAAAATACATAAAAAATCTAAAACCACAGCCAAACCCATTCAGATTAGATTTGTTTCCTGCAGGTGGTTTGAAGTTTAGCTAAGGTTTGTAGACTGCTTTGGGTTTGTGTGACAGGGTGCTAGCAGAAAAACTGCTTAACCAACCTTCTGTCACTCCAGCTCCATTTAAGTGAGGTAAATTGGAGCTGGGTGGGGCACCTGGCCCTGATTGGCAAAGCAGGAACAGCTGCTGCCTCTTCAGGGCTGGGGCTGGGTAAAAGGCCCAGGGGAAAGAAGTCAAGGGGGGAGCTGGGAAGAGGGGAAGCTGCTCTAAGAGAAAGCAGGGAAGAATAGCTTGCCCCCTCTCTCCTGCTGGTAGATGAGCAGGAAGGGATTGTGTCTATTGTGGTGAAAAGGTGGTGGGAATGTTAGTTGGAACATAAAGCACCAGCTGAGCACTGCAATCAAGGACTCCCAATGACTTTCTGAGCAAAGCGGGGGCAGGAGCCAGGAGGGCCCTGTGGGAACCCTGTTACAGTTCCTCAGATGTCATGCAATATAAATGCAAATTGTTACTGGGCCCGAATGTAGATGCTAAGACATCTAAATCTATATTTAGGAGCTTGATTACCCTTTCTTAGCACCTAACCTTAGGTATTCAAGTTTGAAATTTGGGACTTTTGTTTCTAAAAAAGTCATACAAGCAGATCAGGAAGTTACTCAGGGTAGAAAAATATTTGGTGACTTTTTTGTTTGCATATCAGAGGCATATTCCACTTAGAACAATAAAAAACCACAGAGACAACACTGTGTCTCCATTTTCCTAAACTATAACTAAGGAAGTTACTGTTGGTGCATAAAAAAGTTACTTTTTGTATTTCCATTCCACCAGTTAAAGATAGCTTTGTATTAAAACCTTGGACAGAGAGACTTAAAAACAAAACAAAACAAAAAAACTTCTGAAGTAATTCTACAATCAGTTTAGTAGCTACTTTAATTCCAGAGGCATGCATTTTTATGTTGTACCATTTTATGGTGTTACAATGCAGTAGGGACAAACTGTAAACACACATGGCAGCTGAGGCCTATAAAAGCATTGCAACTATTGTTAAAAAAATATACTATCAAAGGAAAACAAAAAGGCATGACTACTACCACACACCTGACTGTGGCTTTAAAATCATGGGAACTTCTTCCACTCAGTTTTCCAAGCCTTAGAAAAATGGAAATTCAGCCCCTTTCTTAAGAACTAATTGCCTTATCTTTAAATTTCCCAGTGTGGGAGTTCACCATCTCATAGAAACTATTCACAGCATATTTTTCTGCCTGCTGGCCTTTTAAATTTTGGACTGACAAGCTGCTGTATCCCTATAGGTGCCATTTTGTATCTGACTGTTGATGCAATTTACCCTTCCAGCCAAATAGGCATTTTTACCTTTATTTTTTTCCTTTAATTTTCCCTTTCTTTTCTAATGCTTGAGTAAATTACACCAGCCTCTTGGCCCTTCTTTCCCATTAGTGCACCTCCAAAGGGAAAAGCTGGATGTAAGGGGTACTCTGATACCACTTGCCTTGCAAGTCAAACTGGCAGCAGCAAGAAGAACACTGGGTATACTTTTTAAATATATAGAAAAGGATCCCTCTTGTCAAATTCTCTCATATCCCTTGTGGTTTAAGTGGCATAATGCCTCAGGCATAGCTGAACTGGTAGCCCTTCTCTTTCCCAGCATGGATGAACCTTGTAAGAGGCATAATTTGGCCTTGTATTTGTAAAATATGTTTAAAAATATGCTTGACTTGCATTCTTGTGTGTGCTTAATTGTAATGCCCTGATAAAGTTATGTAAAAAGGCTTGTGTAAAATACGTTAACTGTTGAGCTGTGACATAACTATTAGAAAGTTAATCTCCTTTTCTTGCCTCCATATCCCATGCTTCCACACCTATTGCTCAAAAAAGATGCTGTATTATTAATTTACTATTATTATTTTATTTATTATTATAGCTTTTCTGTTAAAAATGTTCTGGTGATTTACTAATGCTATGGTTACTATGACGTTGTAGGGGGGCAGTATGGTCTAGTGGGTAGTGCATTGGGCTGAAACTCAGAAGACTTGAGTTCTATTTCTGGCCTGCTGCTGATCTTGCACAAGTCATAGAAATGTAAGGCTGGAAGGGACCTCAAAAGGTCATCTAGTCCAATCCCCTGCACTGAGACAGAACCTAGTAAACCTAGACCATCCCTGATGAGTGTTTGTGTAACTTGTTTTTAAAAGCTTCCAATGATGGGGATGCCATAATCTCCCTTTGAAGCTTGTTTCAGAGTTTAACTACCATTAGAGTTAGAAAGATTTTCCTAATATCTAACCTCAATCTTCGTTGCTGCACATTAGGCCCATTACTTGTTCTACCTACAATGGACAAGAACAATTGACCACCATCCTCTTTATCACATCTCTTAACATATTGGAAGACTGTTACCCGAATCATCTTTTCTCAAGACTAAACATGCCCTGTTTTTTCAACCTTTCTTCAAAAGTAAACTCTTCTAACCTTTTTTTCATTTTTATTGTTCTCCTTTGGACTCTTTCCAATTTGTTCAGATCATTCCTAAATTCTGGTGCCCAGAACTGAATATAATACTCCAGCTGGGACTGCACCAGTGCTGAGTAGAGTGGGACAACTTTCTCATGTGTCTTCATAGAACATTCCTGTTAATACACCACAGAATCATATCAGCCTTTTTTGTAGCTCCTTCCTATTGACGACTCATATTCAATGTGATACATTATAACCCCCAGATCCTTTTCAGCAGTACTAACACCTACCCAGTTATTGCCCACTTTGTAGCTGTGCATTTGATTTTTCCTTCCTAAACGAAGTACTTCACACTTGTCTTTACTGAGTTTCATCTTGTTCAATTCAGTCCAATTTTCCAATTTGGCAAGGTCATTAAACCTGCACTCCAAAGTCACTTCCCTGTCTCTGTGCCTCAGCTTCCCCATCTATAAAATAATACTGATGTCCTTTGTAAAGTGCTTTGAAAAGGGCTGTAGAAGAGGTAAGTATTATTAATTATTTTTATTATTAAGGGAATCCACATCTTATACAATAAGACATGAAGTAAGAAGAATGAAAAGCAAACCAGAGTGTTTAAATGGTGTATGAAACAAGGGAAAGAATGAGAAACTCATCCTTTCATACATGCAAACTCACTTTATCATAAAGACTTGGTTTAGAGCTTAGTCTTCCAAAGCACATAAAGAAAAGAAACAGGACGGTTCATTATCTAGTGTTCATCAACAGCCCACACTCAACATGTCAGCAAATAATGCCAATATTTACAGCAGGAAATCCTCAGTAATGATCAGTCACCATGAAATGGCAGTTATCTTATCAAACAGTAATCTCTGGCGTGGGAAAGACAGCTGAGGCAGCAATTCTGCTTTGGCACAACATTCCGAAGGTCTCTCCCAATAGTTAGCTCCAGTTTACATGGTTCTGTCCCGATGCTAAGTGTGTTTGACTAATGCCATGAGGTGTCTATGCAGACAAGAACTGTGGCACTAATGCTCTAGGTTAGGTCAACAGTGTTTCTATATATCTAGTATGTACCTAATGATTTCTACCAGTTTAAGTGGGGCGGGAGGGGATTCATCCTGAGGTTATACATCCATACACCACTTTGTTTAATCGTGATGTATCCAATCTGTATCTTCAGACGGTGAAGTCTGAAGGAAAAGGATTTCCTTTTTTGTGTACTATGCTGTTCATTGTGGTGCCTATTTATTTTAATGCAAAAGGGGCTAGCCCCATAGTTAGGTTAAATCGTTGTCACATTCTCAACCTTTGCCACTAGCCTGATGCAGCTTTCCTGCTGCTAGAAATAACTGCTCTTGAATAGCTTTTACAAAAAATTATTTAAAATCAGTGAGTAGAGCAAAAATTAACAGAGAGAACAAATGTCCATTTTCCTAGCATGGTACCTGAGGTAAAGACAAATGTACAGCTACAGCATTATGACTAAAAAACAGCAGGAACAACCAACTGAATATTACAGATATCACCAAGTTGTTCTATTCTACTGAGTGTAACTCACACGTACTATTATAATGAGCATGGCATAAATTTCAGATATACAGCTCGAAGCTGAAACAACTAACTTGGGGTCTTATGCTGCCCTAAATCCATGTGCAGAGCTTGCACTGTGTGTGAACTGGGTGAAGGATATAGCTTTTGGATCCTAGATATTCCGACTCATCATGGTGTCTCACAGGAGATACACCCTGGGAGGACTTTTAATTGGCAAATGAACTGCAGGACATCCGAATCAGCAGAAGAAAATACAATAACTGGGTTGGAGTTTGAGGTGATAAGTTCAAAGGTAACAAAACATACACAGTAGAAAATATGAAAAGTCACCAAGTCTAAAGTACAGTCAATGTACACGTGAAGTAATGATGTTCAACTAGGATAGCAATAACTTCCTTGTTGGGGATCAGACTTCTTTAAAAGAACTTTTGGTTAAATACTCTGCCAGCAGCATTTGTACTGAACATCACCTGCAAGGCTCTAAGACAATCTGCTTGGGATAGTCAGCATCAGTGAATGCTAGTTGTAAATACTGTATTCAAAAGGAATCCTGTATCCAAATGTCATATGCTCTTGTGTGATCTTCTTTTCAAGATGTGCCAAATTTAAAAAGTCTATTAATCTAAAATAAGCAGCCTCCAATGACACACTAGGATCCTTCTGAGCTCCAGAGATTAAGGGTGAAATTGTGACTCCACTGAAATCAATGGCAAAACTCCCATTGACTTCAAATAAGGCAGAATTTCATAGAACTCAATCTCTCGTACCCATTTTACAAATAAGGTAGACACTCTTCTCTGCTTAGGATTGTTTCTCACACTCCACTTGGGGTCTAGCCCTTACATTGTTGGTAAGACTCCTACTGACTTAAAAGGGAATAATTTCTGAGCAGGGACTTCAGGGACGGAAATCACAAGCAAAACAGAATATGAGTACAAATCTTAGACCGTGATCCTATTAACTATTCCATGAGGGCCCTGAAGTCTGCATTCATGCTGCAGTAGGAGGATTGGGGCCTTCACGTGTATTGTGACCAGGCTTATTGGCTGCTTTGTGACACTGGGACAGTGCAAAGTAATTGATTCAAACTGGCGACTCTGGTCTGCTGAATTTAATTCATTGGTCAAGCTGAGGGGTCTTGCTCATCTGTCCTTGCTTGTATAAGTAGTGTGGTGGACTTCAACCAGACTACATCTGAGGCTAGACAGTCACAGTCCTTACTTGGCCAGGCAGTGGAATAAGATTGTGAGTCCAGTATGGCATAATCAGTAGGAGCTACTCTCCTGATACACTTCATTGGTGAACAAATGGACAGGGAGGGGTTAGAGAGACAGGGAGCAAAATGGTTCCTGGCTCTGCCCATGCTACTTACCAGCCCAAGTAGTTGACTGTGGACAAAATGGGCAATAAGCTAAGTGAGGGGCAAGAAAGGAAGGAAACTTGACTTTCTGAGTTGCAATCCATTCTCTGGTCTGCTCCTGTGTGGTGCATCCATGTGCTGCCCTGGAATTGGAGCAGACGTATGGTTACACTCCAACCCAGGATGAGTAAGTGCAGGAAGATAAGATCCAGAAAGGTGTATGTGTGTTTTCAGATCAAACAGCTGGTTTCTTTGAGTTTCCAGCTTCAGCTACAGCCAATTCAAAGGCATAGAAGACATGGGATGGAGTTGAAGTTTGAGCGGACAGTGGTGGATGTTTGAGATTCACAGGTAATGGAGAATCTACACATTACATTTTTCTCATGCTTTTTTCTCTTTATTTGGGTGAATCATTATGGGAAGTCTATTGAGGTTAACAATGTCTGACTTGTTTGGTTGTTTTCTCCTCCTTTGTACTGTATTAAGCTATTCTATTCCATTACTATGCTTTGAACGTATTAAGCATTATTGTGTCACATACCATACAACAAACAGATAAGAATGTAAGAAATGATGATGTGTTACAACTTGTTGGTCTTTTTGACTCAAAGCCTGCAAAGGATCCTGAGATATGACCACAAATGATTCTGGGGCATAGAGTGATGGAAGGAAAACGAATTAGATGTTTTTGCGACCTGGAGGGACATCTCCCATCTAGAACACAGTGGTAGCCTCTGGTATTCAAAAAAAGACTGGCCCTTTTTTAAAAAAAAATCTATTATTACATTTGAAAGAAGAAACTTCAAGATGAGTGTGCTGTTTCTTTAAATCTGTAGCATAAAGTCAGTCAAGAGAGGCTGTGGAAGTACTTCATTCTCTGGTTGTTACTAACTCTTATAAACCAAGTGTGTGTTACACAGTGTGTGTTACTAACGGTTATAAATCATGGTGTGTTACATAGCTGAAATTCCAGTTCCTCTGGGAATATCTCATGATTGAGATCCTCTTAGTATAGTCCAGAGAATTTAAGAGCAGAAACTCATAATCAAAATTAACACAAAATGTAATGGACAGGCAAGAAAAGTTATAAATTGCACAATAATAGCTGAAAAGAATAATAGAGAAGCAGAAAAGGCAGGTGTAACTTACAGGAGCAGAACTGTTTTTCACCGTGATACTGGGGGTCGTAGCACGTAGCGCTCCACTCACTCCATGGTAGTATTTGAAGCAGATCTTTGTTTCAGCTAAAAAAGAAAATGATTTTACATTAGAAATATTACCAGGAAGAAGTTTTATAAATCTTGTACATGTGGGATGCATCATGTCCACTCATGAAGGTTAATGAGCAGATGAATTGAAAATTGAAGCCATTTGTTTCCATCTGATGGTCAGGTTAGGATACTGCAAATAGCCTCAAATGCTGGTTTCCCATGTTGTCTTGAATGAGATATATAAGTTATTTGGTCCCTATGTTATATGAGAGATTAATCATCAGCCTCTTCTGTTACCAGCTATGTAAAACTATGTCTAACGTCTGCAAAATATGATAAGGATTTCCTCAGGCTAAAAACATTGGGATAAACCCCTCATGATTCAGGGGATAAGCCAACTATTAATTCATGGAATCATAGTATATCAGGGTTGGAAGGGACCTCAGGAGGTCATCTATCCAATCCCCTGCTCAAAGCAGGAGCAACACCAACTAAATCATCCTAGCCAGGGCTTTGTCAAGCTGGGCCTTAAAAACCTCAAAGGAAGGAGATTCCACCATCTCCCTAGGTAACCCATTCCAGTGCTTCACCACCTGCCTAGTGAAAAAGTTTTTCCTAATATCCAACCTAAACATCCCCCACCGCAACTTGAGACCATTACTCCTTGTTCTGTCACCTGCTACCACTGGGAACAGTCTCAATCCATCCTCTTTGGAACCTCCTTTCAGGTAGTTGAAAGCAGTTATGAAATCTCCCCGCATTCTTCTCTTCTGCAGACTAAACAATTCCAGTACCCTCAGCCTCTTCTCGTAAGCCATGAGGTCAGGGACAAACTTCACTTGTGAGCAGGTTATTCCATATTTGTACATTATGAGATTTCTCTGGCTGGTTCTGATCACTGTCAGACAGGTCACCGGATTAGACAGATGACTGGTCTGACCTGGTATAACAATTCCTATGTTAAAGCATTTTTCACAAACAGTGCTAAGTGTCTATTTCCATTGATTTCAGTGGGCTTTGGATCAGACCCTTAGGAGCTTTGCTAGTACTGACAGCATAGACACTGACTCCATGAGTGCTCCAGGGTTGGAGCATCCATGGAAAAATAAATAGTGCCTCCGCCACCCCCCGGAGCCTCCTGCCCACCAGCAGCCCCATCGATCAGCCTCTTCCCTTCCATCACAGTGCCTTACACACTTCTGGGTCAAATTCTGCCATCTCTGCATACGGGACCCACACTGAAGTTGTTAGGAGCAGTGTATGCACTGAGTGCAGAGTCTTTCATGCTTAGGCTGCTGTGATTATAATAGAGATGACACCCACTTTCAAAGCGGTTTCTCACCTGAACAAAGATAAATCGTTCTACCACAGATGTGCATGCAAAGGCCCTAGAAACATCTCATGCCACAAACATTGTTTAATTGTGTCATTGATGTCTAGCACACAGGTACGAGAGGCAAAATGGAATTCCACTTCTGCACCAGGCAGCTGATACCTCCTCATTTAACTGTCTTTCTGCCAGCAACTGCTGTCATGTGTGGGCCACTATGGAACCCAGAAATTCTCCTTTGAGATACCACAGAAATGAGCGCTATACACATAATGGCCATATAAATCAATAATACCTAAATGATAGTGTTATAGTGCTACCGAGGCAGCAGCATATGCCAGTAGCCGAATGGTTAAAAGCCATTCAGTTGTGACGAAAGACAGGACACACTAACAGCTGACACTCTGGCCACAGATCACTACAGTGTGAATTGTGATTGCTCCGCGTCTCCGAAAATCAGGTCCTAAGTATTTTTAGCTGGGCACCAAAATAATCGAGACACCAAAAGCAGAGACGACTTGAAAATATAGGTGTAACTAACTTGCCTGATCTACAGAAAGACTGGGGTGCAGTCAGAAAAATAAATTAGGAGTAAAATTTTCAAAAGTGCCTGAATTATTCAGGAGCCTAAAATACCCATTTTCAAAAGTGACTTAGGCACTTAAGGGCGTAAGTCTCATTGAAAAGTCAATGGGATGTAGGTTCCTAAGTCACTTTACATACATATACACAGCAAGGAGGATCTCCCAGCAGCTAGTCTCAGGGTTTGAGTCTACAGACTGAACCTGGGCTATGGCATTACAAATGGCTGTGTAGATATTTAGGTTTGGGCTGGAGCTCTGGCTCGGGAGGCATGCCTTTCCCCAGGATATAGAGTCCAAGCTCCAGTCCGAGCCTGGACACCCACACAACTATTTTTAGCGCTGTAAAGTGAGTCTGAGCATAGACTTGAGCTCTGAGGCTTGCTGCCGCAGAATTCTGCTTGCTAACTAGACATACTCTAGGTCAGTGGCTTTCAACCTTTCCAGACTTTTCAGAAGTCTGACGTGTCTTTGACTCTCAATTTTCACCTCACTTAAAAATTACTTGCTTACAAAATCATATAAAAAGTACACAAGTGTCACAGCACACTATTACCAAAAAATGGTTTACTTTCTAATTTTTACCATATAATTATAAAATAAATCAGTTGGAATATAAATATTGTGCTTACATTTCAGTGTATAGTATGTAGAAGAGCAGTATAAACAAGTCATTGTCTGTAGGAAATTTTAGTTGGTACTGACTTCGTTAGTGCTTTTTATGTAGCCTGTTCTAAAACTAGACAATTATCTAGATGAGTGGATATACCCCCTGGAAGACCTCTGAGTACTCGCAGGGGTACACATACTGCTGGTTGAGAACCACTGTCCAACACCACTTTGAAATCTTTACCAGGGTCTTCTGACTCTCACTATACTATAGCTAGGAGATCGTGCTTCCCTCTTTACACTGTTTCCTGACTACATACAGAATTCCCTCAAATTAACAATCACATCACATATGTACCTCAGTGACTTCAAAAGCATTACTTGAAGGCTTACAGTTGACCACATGCATGTATTCAGGGTTGAGGCCATAGTTTTAATAGGACAGTTTAAGAGTTAATAGACCTGCCACAGTATCCCTGACTCTTGATCATTGCAACAGCAGGAAGATAATCATTTATGTTGAAGAGCTATCACTTATGATGTATTTTGGAGAGTAGTTTTTATTAGAGAGTGTTAAAGTAGGGCTGAGCGTATTGCCCTGAAGAACTGCAAATCCAGACTGAATTCTCAATTTGTAATTTTCTCTACGGGATTTTTAACAACTCAGCAGTAAAACCGATTACTTACTGAACAGACAGCAAAAGTTGATAATATCACAACAGAACTGCCACACATACAAATAGGATACTAGTTCTACAAATTATTCACATTTTGATTTTTCTCTCACCTGAAGACTATTACATACATTTTGTAGGGAACATCTAGAGTTAGAATAAACAAACATTTTCTATAAACTCATGAAAATTAATTTTCTCCAATAGTCTGTATAATTATGATCAGGCTTTCATGGCAGGGAACCTGGCTTTTGGTTACCTAGCACTACATTTAGTAGGCACTCAGTTATTGTATATGTCGAAGATTCTGTCAAAAAATTAAAGAGATACTGTCAGGCTTAAGAGGAATTGTATAAGTATAATTAGGAAGGCCAAAAAGAATTTGAAGAGCACCTAGCCAAAGACTCACATAGTAACAGCATTTTTTTTTTAGGTACAATACATCAGAAGCAGGAACGCTGCTACACGATCAGTGGAGCCACTGGATGATTGAGATGCTAAAGGAGTACTCAAGGAAGATAGGGCCATTGTGGAGAAACTAAATTAATTCTTTGCATCAGTCTTCAATCTAAAGGGGATGTGAGGGAGATTCCCACATGTGAGCCATTCTTTTTAGATGACAAATTGGAGGAACTCTCCCAGATGGAGAAAGTTTAGAAATAAACTGATAAATTAAACAGTAATAAGTCACCCGGGCCAGATGGTATTCAAATGAAGGAACTCAAATACGAAATCCAAGAACTAATAATTGTGGTATGTAACCTATCACTTAAATCGGCTTCTATACCAGATGACTGGAGGATAGCTAATGTAACACTGATCTTTTAAAAAGGCTCCATAGGCAATCTTTCAATTGGAGGCCAGTAAACCTAACTTCAGTATCAGGGAAGGCCATGACATTAGAGATGGGAAAGATCTGACAGGTCACATTGTCACCACCACCTTGCCAGAGTAGGGTTATTCCCCAGGATATAATTTAATGTCCTTTCCCTTTAAAATATCATCTTTCCTTCTTGTCGTCATTCATTCCTTTAGTTTTATTTGTCAAGTTTGTCTTTTTTCTTCCCTCAGGATTTCACCCTTTTTTATAATCCTCTACTCTTCTCCTGCTCAAAGGTCATCCTGACTTCAGAAGCTCAACTTCCACTAGAAGAGCAGATTTATTCTCTTGGATATAAAAAGTAAAGTTGCCGAGATTAATCTGGGTTTCCCCTCCTAGGGCTTGTCTTCACTAAAGCCAGCAGGGATTGATCTTTTGGTGATTGATTTATTGTGTTTCGTCAAGACACGATAAATCGATTGCCAGCGGCGCCCCCGTCAACTCCGGAATTCGAGCTTGCAAAAAGGCGCAAGCTGGAGTCGACTGGGGAGCGCGCCACCGACTGCCACCGCCGTGAGGACGGCAGGCAGGTAAGTCGGCTGTAGAGACGCCGAATTCAGCTACATTGTTAACGTAGCTGAATTTGTGTATCTACAGCCGATCTATCCCCCTAGTGAAGACCAGCCCCTAGATTATGAAATCTCCTAAACTCAACTGCTAAGAAAGACTAAGAAGCAGTATTCTGCAGGGAGACAGGAAATCTCAGTATGTTTTAATATTTGGTGTTTTCGTTCTTGCTTGATAGGGAAGTTTGATAGACATGAGACACTTTAACAATCTGACTGCAATTTATTCCAATGACATTTTCTGTTTCAGTTAATCAACAGCATGACTAAGACTGAGCTAAGCATTTCTGAGCATAACACCTGCCAGAGGGGAAAAAAGACAGCACCCAAAAACCAGTCATTGATGAACAATTTAATCTTTTATCAAAAGAAGTGTTGTGGCAGTTGTTGGACAGAGTTCCTGCATAAAATATTAATGGTATCAAAAACGATGATGAATAGGCTGTTCCTGAGAAGTGAGCAGTGGAGGAATTGAACCTAATCAGAGATACGAAACTGAAGGAAAACAACTGTTTTATGACATGCAAAAGAAGTTCACTGTAGAAGTCCTATAAAATCAGTACAGTACACAACCTTGTGATATTATAGTTTGATCAGGTTTCTGTAGCATAGCCTTTAATTACAGCTGTCACTGCCAATGATCACTATAGTTGGAACTGTGTAGATCGAAGGCCCTAAAATTATGAGCTGCTTCTATTTAAGAACGGCTCAGACATCAAAACCTTTAAAAAAAACAAACAAACAAAGGGCTAAGAAAATAAAAACCCAAGATTTAATGGCTAAAGTTTTTCAATAGTCTCAGGTAATAGAGTTGCTGCAGCCTTTTGCAAGACTGTGCAGAAACTTCCATTCCTTCTCCCCCCCCATCTGTGAATGAATGAAGAAAAACTCATATTAAATTAATACCAAACTCTGATATTATGATGTGAAAGATACAACAGTAAAATGGAGAACTTGATGGAATCTAATATTATAATTATAATGTATACAACAGGAAGTCAATGACTGTATATACAGAGTGGACAAAATGCTCTACATTTCAACAGAATTTATTGCATGGACAATCCTGTTAGGAAAAAAAAGGGGTTGCATTCATATTGACTTCTTTGATAAAGTGACGAAGGCAGGCTACTGTTTGCAATCAAGCATGCTTATGATATCAAATTAGCAAAATACCCCTTGCTGAAAGAAGCAGTAAATAAAAGGAACTAAGACCAAATAGTGTGTTTATAAGGACACTTGATCACAGAGTGGAGTAATTAGAAGGGAGAAGGATCTGATGAGGAGCAGAGGTACCAAGGGCTGGCTGAACAAAGAGATTCAGATGAGGAGCTGGAGGGGGAAAGTGGGATTGGAAAGATTGGAGGAGGAGGCCGGTGAGAGAGACTGGACCTGGGAGCCACTGGAGACAGGGAGCGTGGATGAGAGGAGTGACTGGAGCCTACAGTGAGGGAGAGACACAGATTGGAGGAAGGAGAGGAGAGAATTGGGCCTGGCTAGGCAAAAAGACTAGGAACAAGGAGAGTGAGGAGGAAAGACTGGTGTTTGCTGGCAGACAGACTGAGACAAGAAGCCTTGGGTGGAATAAGTAGAAGAGTTTCCACCCACTAGAGCACACTCCCTCAGCATCTCTAAGATTCCTGAGTCTCATTCCTCTACTGTCAGCAAATATCTTTGAAACCAATTGGCAAAGTTTCCCATCTCCCTCTAATTCTGGTCCACAAAGAACAAACCACCTACACCTGCTATCAGTTAGTCCAGTAGCGGAAGTGACAAAGGTCTGTGTGTTGGATCTAAAAAAGTTCAAACCCTGGGTGAAACATATGGGTGTCAATATAATGCTGCATGGTGGAATTTCTGATTTCAGTCTTCTCTTAAAAACCCAGGAAATTACTTACATGTGAGCACATACACACAAAGTCACATTAGCAAAATATTAAGATTGCAAAGTCAAGCACTCAGAAGTTAGGAAATGCCAGAATTAAGGTGGCACAAGGAAGGTGCCTCTTTCAGTATGCATTGTGATATAGTCTTTAAGATTCACAGAGTGATTATTATATCTATTTGGGATTTTTCTTTACAATACTGTGTGGGAAAGGGTAGGTTTTGACAAAGTTCTCATTTCAAAAATATTTTGCAAGAAAAAGTTTTGAAATTGTTGAAATGTAGTGTTTTGACATTTTTTAAAAACAAAAAAAGTTAAATTTTCAGGTAAAAATGACTTTTCATTTTGAAATTTATGTTAGGGTATAGCAAAAATATAAAAAAACTTTAAATCAAGAAGGCTGGAATTAATACAAAACATTTTGAAGTTATGAAACATTTTGATTGTTCAATTTGATTTTTAATTTTGATCGCTTAGTGAAATTTTGAGAGAATTTCTCTCATCATAATTTGACAGAAAGTTTTTCAAAATCTCAAAAATTATTTTAGAACAGCAAAACTACTGCCTGCCCAGCACTAGTGAATATTTATCTATATATATAAAAGTCAAGTGGTGTATGTATGTGTGTATGTATGTATGTATGTACGTATGACTGCGAAGTCCTCCCGCACCGTTTGAGCCAGAGACTTGAAATTTGGTACAGTGAGGGGTCTTGGGGTCTAGATGCTGGTAAGGGTCGAAAAATTTTCGGACCTCACCTCTGACGCCCCCCAGGGGTGAAAGTCTTTCAGGGCCAATCACATCGGCTGGGCAGTTAGCTGGTGATGATGTCATAATACCCCCTCCAACAGACACCTCACTCACTCAGCTCACTGCCCCTCCCTCCTCCAACGGAACCCCGGAGATCCCTCAGTTCTCTGCCCCTCCCCCCTCCCAACAGAACCCCGGAGATCCCTCAGTTCTCTGCCCCTCCTCCCTCCCAACGGAACCCCGGAGATCCCTCAGTTCTCTGCCCCTCCCCCCTCCCAACGGAACCCCGGAGATCCCTCAGTTCTCTGCCCCTCCCCCCTCCCAATGGAACCCCGGAGATCCCTCAGTTCTCTGCCCCTCCCCCCTCCCAACGGAACCCCGGAGATCCCTCAGCCCTGTGCCCCCCCCACCTGCGAAGGTCCCCGGAATCCCTCGGCTCTGCCCCCCCCTCCCCTGCAACGGATCCGAGTTGGGTTTGGTGGGACGGTGAGTGAGGTGGGGGTGTCGGGTTTGGTCGGGGGGTGAGGTGGGGGTGTCGGGTTTGGTCGGGGGGTAAGTGAGCCGGGAGGTGTTGGGGTTTGTGGCGGGGTGTCCACCCGCCCCCTACTGAAAGGGGCTTGGAAAAGCCCCAAAAGGGGTTTGAAATAGCCTGGGAGGCTAGCCTGCAAACTCCCAGGTTGATTGGGAGTTGGGCTCAGCTGTGTGGCCACGCCCCAAACACTCCCAGCCAGGATATAAGGGCTGGGAGGCAGAGAAGCAGGGGCAGTCTCCTCTGCAGTCAGAGCGAGACAGGCCTAGCTGCAGGAGGAAGCCAGGTACCTGGGTTAGGGCAGAGCTGGGGCAGGGCAGAGCTGGGGCAGGGCAGAAGGAGCTGGGTGGGCTCTAGCCACGAGCCCCAGGCCTCCGGGCCTGATACAAGGTCCAACCCAGAACTACCAGGGTTGCAGGGAGCAGCCTAGGGCCGGAGATAGCAGCAGCAGGCCAACCCTCCTTGCCGGTGATGAGTAGCCATGATACTGCAGTCCGCCCCAGTGAGCAGGGGCAAGTAGTGACTGACAGTGGCACATTCTGAGGCGAGTTGGGGATAGTGGGTGGTGGGTTCCCTGGGGAGGGGAGACCCTAAAACCAGGGGGGTACTGCAGGGTGCAGCACCCTCAGCAAGGGGCTCCGGGGTCCGGGAAGGGCACGGGGCCAGTGTGGAGAAGCGGACGTCAGCCAACAGAGGGCGCTCCAGGGGTCAAAGAGCTAATTCCCGTGACGACCAGACGGGGGCGCCGCTGGGTGAGTGACCGACCCCGTGACAGGGTTGGTCAGGGGGGGTGGGAAGGTGTCGGGGTGGGTGAGGGGTGAGGTGTGGGTGTTGGGGTTGGTCAGGGGGTGTCAGCTGTCTGCCCCCTCCCCACGTCCGACTGACCCGAGCATCGCCGGGCACTTATGCTAGTTATTAATAAACTACTAGAATGCTAGACTCTTGTTGCCCTTCCACATGTATGCTGAGAATCTGAAAATTCACAGGAAGTCTCTTCCTTTCCTGCCACCAATAAAAGAACCAACCAGAAACTAAAGCAAGCACTTCTGAACCCCAGTTCAGTGCCCCATCTACCGTGTCATGTTTTCTCTCATATAAGCCATCTTCAACAAATCATCATAACTTTGAGACTCATCAGTGTGCTAACAGGAAATGAACTGAGATTCATTATTTCTCGTCTCTCAAATGTTGGAAGATGGTTCAAGTTGGGATAATTACAGAATGTGTATTGAGAGAAATATGACAAAAGTTAGTGAGTGGTTAGGTAACATATGCAATTGTGGGATGTGGAGTAGGGTGCTGGTTCATATCCAGTTCAGGATGGTAAGGACTAATAGTTGTTTATATCTCAGGGCTTGCTTACACAATGAGTTAGTATGTGGCAAGCCAGAGTATGAATCTACAGGCCACCAACTTGCTGTCTAGTAACATTCCATGTGGATACTGCTACAGCGTTACAGTCCCAGAGTGCTGTCTGGGTTACTACTACTTGAAAGTGCAGTCACTAAGCCACACACCAGGACTTTCACACAGGACGCTACTGCCTGGCAAATTGGTGCACTGTAGATCCACATCCTTGCTTGCTGAGCAGTAACTTGCTGTGTAGAGAAGCCCTCATAGTTGTTCAGTGAACCATAGGAAAGATGGAAGTTGCTTCAGTCCAGTTTCTAGTAGATAGTTCATAAAACCCAAACATTGTATTTGGCATCTAGTTTCACAACTAAGATTGAGGCAGGGATGAGTGAGGTATAACTTGCACTGCTGGTTCCTGCTTGGTGGATAAGTAGGGAAATTCTGCTGTCTACTGGCTGCTGGCAACCTTTCACAAATATTAAATATGCAGACATTCCTTTAAACCGAAAGACATTTAACCCATGTGTAAATAAGAGCAGAACTAATTATTTACATTGGGGCAGACTCCAGACTTTTATGTCAGGACTTTTTGTGGAGGAACACAAATAAAGGTATTGTAATCTAGCCTGTTATGAGTTGTTCATTTCCTATAAATTTAGCAGAATTATTCCCAGAATTATTAGCTGAAATCTGAAGAGGAAAAGGACTCAGGTTCAGCTATCCTTGCTGACATCGAATAATAACTTATTCCACCAAAACAAATGGAACTATTCACTCAGCATCAGCAAGGATGGCAGAAACTGGCCCAGAAACAAGTAAGAATTCCATTCATTTATTTAAATTCAAACTCTTCAGTAATATCTGCCGGATCTTCTCCCATTACTGAATACAGTGCAGAGTGCTGACAGGCATGAAAACTTTTTTCCCCAGTAAACACCAAATTTGAGAGAGACATTTAATTCATTACAAAGAGCAAACTACAAGGGCTGTGCTGAAATCCTGAGTTTAATGAAATTCCATTGCCAATAGGCGTGTAATGTTTCTTATGTAAATCAGCTTAACGATGAGTTCTTCATGTCAGCATCACCGAGCAGGCAATTTATTTCCTGGAAAAATGAAGTCATAAAAGCATTTGTAATTGTGTGATCGTTGACTAGATAATAACTGGAAACCCAGCCCAAACTTGATTCAATGATCCTAAGTACTCCCCTAAACTCCATGAAAAACTGTACAAGATAAAACCAAACCCGGTTTAATCTACTTGTGACAACAGATGAAGCGAAGCACCTTACAAATGAAACAATTAAAGCAGATTAAATTTAAAGTAACTCTTCTGTCTGGAAATTGTTTACCTACCTTGTTACAAGTAACTCCTAAGGTTACAATAACTGAAAGAGTTCAGAGAGGAAAAAATCATTGCATTTTTGTTTGTTTATTTTGTTGATTTAACACAGCACTTGTGTGTAATCAGTTGCACTATTTCTCCTACACAGTTAGGTTAGTCAATTTGCTGGGTTATGTGGGTCTGACAGATAACATGGGAAAAAAGGCTTTAAAAATACAGTAATTGTAAAATCATTAAAAGTGGTTAATGTTTCAGTGGCAGGTGAAGGTCATGAAACTACTTTGGTTTGTTGTTGTTCTTAAATTGAGTAGATTGCATCCCTTCAAACACACCAGAAATGACTATCCCATTTGTGCAACCAGCAAGATATGCAGATAAATTAAAAGGAAGATATTTCAATGAATTAGGACCAAATTCAGCTCTATTACACTAGAGTCAATTCCACTGAGAATCATCATGTGCAGGAATTTGTATCAGAGGGTTAATTCAGAATCTTCCAGCAAAGGCTTGCAGCCAGCTTCTCTCGGTTAAACCAATTCTGCATTCAAAAGTAATTCTGCGCAGCCATTCCAGACTCACACTGTAGTAAATGAGGGTAGAATTTAGCACATGCCAAAAAGACAAGCTTTGTGCTTTGCTCTGAATGCTACCAGAGGTGCTACAGTGGGCACTCAGATACTACAGTGACAGATGACAGTACAAATGAAATCAACTAACTAAATAAAACCCTTAGATGGCTGACAGAAAGAGAAACCTCCAAAAGGAGGGGTTGGGAAAAGGTAGAGCCTTAGATCTTTCCTCTCTTTACTCCCCCATGATGAAGATGCACTGGCACAGACAGTGTGTGCACTCTGCATGTTGTTATACTGATAAGCATTCTTCTAGCTCCCCCAGGTATAGTGTCTACTTCAAGCTAAATACCTCCTAGAACTGCAGCTACTGTGCAATCCCACTTCATGTCTCCCAGTGAAAAAATAGGCTTAAAGCCACAATTAAAAATATACAAATACAACCTTTAGGCACAACCCTGATCAATGGTGGCCACATCAGCTGCCCTAGGAGGTCCTGTGCCTCAGAGATACACCTTTGAGTCACAATTCCCTCTTGCTTCCTCTTGGAGCAAGAAGGGTGAAGATATGACTCGCTGCTGGAACTGCTATAACAGCAGCAAATTATGAGACCCCCGTGCTGGCAGATGTATTGGGGGGACCAAGATAGGACATTACCTATTTCCTGCCCACCTGCTCTGAGAGGGAGCAAAAGTGGGTTCACAACACCTGCTTACTCCTGCCCATCCAAGGGCAGTAGCCCCAGAAAGGATTTAAAGAGGGTTCTTAATCATGTCCCCCCAAGATGTATAGTCCAAGACTCAATCCTACCTTTCCTGTTGTAATCTCCTACTCTGGTCCTTTGATCATTTAACAGTAAAAGGCATGATTGATGAGTTTTGGATAGGAACAGAAAAATGTCCATAGGAGTCAGTACTTGTTTTTAATAGTCTCCTTTTCAAGATGTATATATGTCACAGTTGACTAACCATCTGACCTTATGATGGTCTCCTTCATCCTTTCTCACTCCATTACCTCCATATTGTTTGTTACTGTCACTTGTTACATCAATTTTCAAATTAGATCATAAATTCTTTGGACGAGGGGCCAGGTCTGTTTTTTTTCAAGTGCCTACCAGACTTTGGTGGCTGCAAAATGCTTTAAAATTTCCTTGTGTGTTTTATAAGCATAATGTGTACTGTAAAAATACCCCATGTAGTTCGTACTGGGAATTAGTTACAGTCACTAAGGTCTATATTACATTTAATTGCAGGTGGTTTTGTAATTAAAGCCTTGTGCAACAAGGTATCAATATTGTCAATAAGAAATTCTTTGCTCTTGAAAAAAAAAAGCAAAAAATACCAGAAGGTTAGTTCTGTTATTCATTATATCACAGTGGGTTTTTAAAAAAAATATATTTGTCACACTTCAGAATCAATATACACACGTTTCTTATCTCAGCTGCACATCTTAGGATATTTCTAGCTTAATATTTCCATGACAACAATGAAAGGAATGGTCAGTTTGAGAAGAAGACTGTGTTGGAACTGTGTAGCCTGAGAATTCAAGACAGGCGTAGATGTAGGCTCCAACTGCTTAAGTTCTCTCCCAATTATCCATTACAGTCCCGTACTGTTCTATGTTGCTGTTTTTTATGATCAAAGTTGAATGCGATTCTGGCCGATTAAGAGATGTGCACATTATGTTTTTACACAACAAAGACTGTTCAGTCCTGTCATATTACAAATACTGTAATGCAAATCAAAGGAGATGGGAAATTACTAATGATCGCAGATCACATTATGGCTCATGATTGTTCCTCTCCTTAACATACTAACCGCCATTGCAGAGTAACACTGACTGTGCTGAATACACTTTTAAATACTTGCCAATATTGTCTGCATATCAAAAGTTTGAAGGTAAGTGTTGTAGGTGCTTCAAACTCTGGGCTTTCCAGGCTCTGACTCCAGGTAAATGAAGGAAAGTACTTTACTAGGCCTGGCAGACAATATAGGTGGAAATACCCTAGGTACATGTCTTAAGGGTTAGTAGCAGAGAGACTGTACTGAGAATTACCAAATCTCAGTGCGATGCTTAAAGTTCAAAAGAAGGGTATATGCCTCTACTTTTTTCTCAGGGTTCCTTCTGACTAGTACTCAAAATGCCTGTCACATTTTCTGGTGGAGACATAGTCTTAAGGTCTGATTAACCCTGTTACTCCAATTTTAAGGCAGTGTAACTCCACTGAAAGCAAGGAAGAGACACAGCAGAAAGTTGGTGCAAAGTAGTGGAGAATGAGATGTATAGAATTTTGGTCTCATGGACCTTGTCTCAGGTCCATCTTTGGCATTTGTGGCATCATTTTGGGTCATCTCAACACTGCCATCCTGCTTCTTTTCCACTATAAATGGCAACAAACTGAAATATGTTAATTCCATCATCAAATACCTACTGCATTATTAAATACAAGCACCCGTGAATAAAAAAGTAACTCTGCACTGTAATTATCAAATGACAAGAATTCCCTAGAGTTTGGTTATTCATTCTTTTCCTACCCACCAAGTGGAAGACTGCATTCTTAGAGGACTATTCTCTTCTCAGTACACTGGAGATTTACCTGGGTAACTCCTATTAGCATTAATTAACCAGAGGGAAATAAACCTTTAATTCTATGCAGTAGCAACCAATTCTCTTTTTTCCCCCGCTGAAACACTCATAATTAATTGTGTTTGCTCACCTAGATCTGTTACTCCTTAAATAAGAGTGGAGTGTCAATGATGCTTCTTAGGTATACTTTTTTCCTCTCCCTTCCTTTGTCTTGTCATTCTCTTGTCTTGTGAAAACCAGAGGCTATCTTTTTCCTTCCCACAGAGACATCACTAGGAAGAGACAAGCTCCCACTGAAAATCACTGAGCCAGATTGCACGCTGGTGAAACCCCATAGGTGCAATGCCTTTGTAAATATGGAATTTGTACTTGTTTGCCCTGGATAAAAATTTGGCCCTGCAGTTTTAAACTTGTAGAACTAAACTCCTCTGTGGTGTTATACTGACATCAGTGAGAGGGGCAATTTGGCCCATGGACTTTTAATCAAATGTCCCCCTTCTGGGGAGGGATTTAAAGGCCTGAGAAGGAGCCAGGGAGCACAAACTCAAATGCTGAGTAACCCAAGGATGTGGGGGGGGGCAAATTCCAGGGCCTCTGCAGGACATGCCACTGCCAACCCCTTTCACAGGCCTCCCTCTTCTCCATGTGATCCTTTAGGTCACAGATCCTTTAGGCCAGAAGTTCTCAGACTAATACCTAGCACATTACATCTAAACCCCCAAAGTACTTGGCATACTAACTTCATCATTGTAATCTGCGTTTTATAATGGTTTCTATTCTGATACTGCAAACCAACCCACATACCACCTGACTGTAGCCCACACACTGAAGTTTGCATTCCATCACTGCCTTAGATTTTGTGCTGTGCTGCCATTGTCTCCTGTCCAAGGAGTTGACGGCAATCATGTAGCACTGGCTTTGCTCCTTCCACAAGTTCTGGGACTATTCTGCCCTTATTTCTTTAGATACGTTCCTTTCCCCATCTGACAGTGAAGAGAAGGACAGAACCATGTTCAACAGTAAGTCTGGTCACATTTGTAGAGAAGAGTGGTTGTGTTCTCAATATATTTTCATATATTTGCAGATGATATGTGGCCAACAGTGCTAATAGTTTATTGTAGTTACTAGCATATTTTGATATGGCTTGCATATATTAACATACCATCTACAGTATAAACAATGAGCTCAAAGCTACAAGGAGTGCTTGGAACTCCTTTTGTGTCAAACTCTTCAGCTGGAGTATTTCATACAAAGGAACTGCAAGATCGTGTTTAAGGTATCAATATGTGTTTATAACGGGAGAGGCTGTGCAGCTGTTGCTGGGATTAGGATCGGAACCCAACTGGAGATTTAGGCTAGGGTTCAGGTTCAAAGGTGTATTAAGGCTAGCATTCAGGTTTAGCTTTGAAAGCCATCAAATCTCACACAGTTCTTGTCAGACTTTTGCTCCAGATGGTTCCATCCTGAATGAGGAGACTCATGAGAAATGCTGTCTAGTATTAGAGGTGTAGCCGTGTTAGTCTGGATCTGCAAAAGCGACAAAGAGTCTAGTAGAACCTTATAGACTAACAGATTTTAGGGATCATGAGCTTTCGTGGGTTAAGACTCGCTTCATCAGATGAATGTTAGTCTATGAGAAATGCTATTCTCGTGAGATTTCTCGCTTTTAGTCTGAAATGGTGGCAGAATGGGTGTATTTGTGAAATTTTTGACAAATCATAACTGGAAACATAAATTTAAGTCTCTCCTGCTTTTGACTCCACTTAGATTCACAATCTTTGGATCTTCAGATAGATATCTGACTCTACCCACTCCTCCCACTTTTGAGAGGCAAGGACAGACCTGTTCAGTTATTGCTTGTCTTCTGGCTCCTTGTTTATACTACCATGCAATACATTCTGCAACCTCTCTTTAAAGTTTAGGCTACAGAAAGGGAAAGTAATCTGACATTTACGTTATCTACAGCAGTTGATAGAATAGACTAAATTAGATTATTTCTTATGTTCAGGTTTAAGGTGTTCAACCTGCTGCAGCTAGGCATTTGGAGAATTTCCATTCAGAAGATTGTTTTGCTTAGCTGTCACTGATGTTACTCCCAATGCCAATTTCAGTGCTAATTTGGAAGTCTCAGGGAAACAGATATCAATTACGATGAAAAAAGTCAGGTACTATTGTGTAAAACAGCTAAAGAAAAAGTACTGTGCCTGTGGTTAGCTACTTTCAATCTCTCACGCCTTACTCTCTTATGAGCTCAGTAACAGCCATTTTAACTCTTTGCACCCAAGCATGTCATCTAAATTACCGTAATACAACAGAGCCAAGATATAATAGCTTAGAAAGACTGATCAAGTTGAGAATCTAAATGGACGCTTTGAAAGAGTGCAATTTATACGTAGGGTGAATAGATGTATAAATGTTAAGGGGTAAAAATATTATGACCCAGATCCTCAGCTGGTGTACGTCAACAGAGCTCCACACCAATTTACACCAGGTGAGAATCTGGCCCTATATTTCCATATAAGAATGAAAATGTAGTGTCACTATCAAGATGAAAACTATAGCTTTAACACAAGCAAGTTGATATGGAACTGGCCTAGACTGTGTACCACAGAGCTGGCAACAAGACATTATTCTCTAATAAAAGACCCCAATGTATACATGCAGGCTTTGTTTTTCACAGAGTTGATTAATCAAATGCACAAAGAGCTGTATAGCAGTCATTTGATAATCTCGATCTGGCAGCTAGCTTTGCTCTTTATTGCCTGTAGATGAAATCATGGTCCACAGAGGTAAGGCTGCGCTCATGGAACTGAGGGGGTGTAGGTCAGCACAGAATTTGGCTGTATGTATTGTTATATTACAGTTCAATCAGGCCTCAGCACCAGCCAGGTATACAAGATCAAAAAGTACATTTCATATTCAGTTTATTTAGATGTCTCATGTAACTACTTCCCCTTAAATCACATAGAGAGTTGTGTTTCAAAATTCGCCAGACTGTGACCCTGGAACCCACAGCATGACAAACCCCACAGAGACCGTGTGGCATTCATTGAAGCATTACATCCGGCACATTGCCGAGCTCTCAAGAAAAGAAGGATTGGCTAGTGTCACTGGAAGTTATTGTTTTGACTGGGTGACTACAGATGAGTGTAAGCGATTTACAGAACACATTCGGAAGGAAGCTATCATCGCTATGCAAGCAGGACTGGCGGGAACATAAATGGTGATTTATTATTAATGATGAAAATATACACATACCTGTCCATGTGCCCAATTTGCATTTGCAATAAAATGTATCATAAATGCATTAAGCTGATGTGTAACAACAGCTTTCCATGGGCCAAATTTAGAGCTGGTTCTACTGATTTCAATGGAGTTGCCCCTGCTTACGGTAGCTTTGAATTTGGCCCTTCAAGTCTATTCCACCCATCCAGATAATCATGCCCCAAAACGTCATGCTCCTTGAAGGTTTTGTTATTATGTCTCAAATACTAATTGTGCTACCCAAGAGCATATTTCTTGTATGGTATTTGCAGGTTACAGATTCCAGATTCCTGCTAGGCAAGGTTGAGAGCTTCTTGACAAGGCTTTGATCCCTAAGCCCTTTGGCACCAATCAACCCTTAACCAGAGGTGGCTAACAGGGGAGTTTTGCGAGGGAGTTTGGGGCGGCAGGGTGTGAGGGGGGCTACATACATTTAACATTCCTTAAAATTCTTTAAACTTAAAGCCCAAAAGGAACAACAAAGGAACAAGCTTCAGGAGTTAAAATATAATGCAGGCAGAAGTCCAGCAACAGAGTGGGGGCTATCCAGTTTATTGCACTCAATGCAGCATGTAGGATTACCTCCCCTATGGGCAGGTGGCATATGTGTGCATTTGGTGCTAGGAGCTCCTGACCCTCAGAGATTGTGTACAGGCTTTGGAGACCAGAGTGGCTGAGCTGGAGAAGCTAAGGGAGGAGCTAAGGGTATTTGTGATGGTACTGAGAATCACTTTGTTACCTCCTGCTACCGTGTGAGTGAGTCTTGCTTGTGCTTCACTGTAGGTCAGCTCCCGGACACCACCAGCCTATGCACTTTCCTCTGGACAATGTTAGCCCTTATTTGGCCTTGCTAAGTAACAACAGGTGCACCTCAGTCCCTGAATCTCTTTGAAGCATTCCCCTGTGATATCCAGCCCGTCACTGGCTACTCACAGAATTACCAGGCCTGCTGTCCCCAAGGGAACAGTATACACACAAGCTTGCATAGTTCAACTCAGAATCAGCATTTTACTTAGTATCACAGCACTTAGCAAAAACATGAATAAGGTTATTATTATGGCTGCGAGTTTGTCATGGAGGTCATGGATTCAAAGACCTCTGTGACTTTTGCAGTGGCCGGTGTGCCTAGCTCAGGGGCAGCTCAGGCCACTATGCCCTCACACAGCAGAAGATTTGGCTGGGGGGGGGACACAGGATGGAGTTAGGCGGGCACTGGGTGGTACTGGGGGTCTCCCCAGAAGCAGTGACATCTCCCTCACTCAGCTGCAAGGTGGAGGTGTGGCCAGGCAGCTCTGCATGCTGCCTCTCCCCAGAGCACCACCCTCGCAAGTTTTAGTTACTGGTACTTTTACTAAAAGTCATGGATGGGTCATGGGCCATGAATTTATGTTTACTGCCCATGACCTGTCTGACTTTTACTAAAAATATCCGTGACTAAAACGTAGACTTTGTTATTATCAAAGACTAAAGATTCAGGAGAGAGTGAGTTAGGAGACAGTAGAACCTCAGAGTTACGAACACCAGAATTATGAACTGATGAGTCAACCTCACACTTCATTTGGAACTGGAAGGATGCAATCAGACAGCAGCAGAGAGAAAAAATAAAAGCAGTACTGTGTTAAAAGTAAACTTCTAAAAAAATAAAGGGAAAGCAACATTTTTCTTCTGCATAGTACAGTTTCAACGTTGTACTAAATGAATGTTCAGCTGTAAACTTTTGAAGGAACAACCATAACATTTTGTTCAGATTTAAGATTAGCAGTCGTTTTAGTCTGTATCCGTAAATAAAATGAGGAAGACTTTTTTTGAAACAGAAAAACTTCCAAAACAGACTCCAACGAGAAACTTAGGCACTGGAATTAATTTTCAAATTGGATACAATAAACCAAGGGCTTAACAGAACTTGCGAATGGTTCACTCATTACACTAATTGATTGAATTTCCCTTGTTAATTTACCTTCAATAGGTGTTATCTCCTGCCTGACAGATATCCATTTCAAAAGGTATTTTTTCTCCTACTGATAATGGCCCATCTAAATTTAACAGCCTCTTAGAATTGGTGTACTAATGTACAACTTTTTTTCCCCTTTCTTTCCGTGTGTATAAATGCATCTTACTTCTGTTCCATTCTATGCATCCGATGAAGTAGGCTATAGCCCATGAAAGCTTATGCTGAAATAAATTGGTTAGTCTCTAAGCTGCTACAAAGTCTTCCTCATTTTATTTTGTTCAGAGTTACAAACATTTCAGAGTTATGAACAACCACCATTCCCAAGGGGTTTGTCACTCTGAGGTTTTACTGTATTGGAAATAAAGGATTACATATAAAACAAAATCATGACGTGCCTTCTAGAGACTAAACTTAACTATCAGGTTAACTTCCTGTCTAACAAAATGTACCTCACCCAAAGTCTTTTGAAGTGTCTTCAGCCAAGGTTGGCTGAGAGCCTCTTTTCATGAATATAAATGCATTTCTTGCATACTTCATAGGTGTAGGATGAGGGGTATCTTTTTTGCCTTATAGATATATCCCCAAAGTCCATTGTCTTTGCACACAGCCAAGATTACCACACAGGACTTGCTTCTCCTCTGTGCTGCTTCCCTGATGACTTACATCCTTTTTCTAACCTTTGACTTTGTATGTAAATGGACATCCATTGTGTTAGTTTACAATGCTTAATTTATATCCCAATAGAGAGATGTACACCTTGTACCTCTTGTCTGGAGTAAAAACTGCTTTTCACCTCTGCCTTGATACATACTTTAAAACCATAATTCATATACATAAAAACATATACATAACTCCTTACACATAGTATCTCTGCACACATTTCACTGCACACATATCTCTGCACACATTATATGAATAATCACTGTGACACCAGCTTTCACTTAAGACCCCACATGACACTCTTTGGTGAACCAGAACATGCCTACCAGAATCAAGATATTCCTGCAATCTCCTTCTTGCCAGTATCTTTCCATGCATCTGTATGTGTGTGTCTGTTTCATAATCTTTCCACGTATCCAGGTGTGTGTGTGTGTGTGCGTGTATGTGTGTGCACATAATAGGTGTAGATATGTGGAGTTAAGACTGTAAATTCCCAACAATAACTTATGAAAAGAACCTTTTTAGAACATTGTAGTTCTACAAAATCCAAACAATAGAAAACCAAGACATTTTAAATCAATATTTGAAAGTTTGGGAACGAAGGAACCCCAAACAACTTTAAATCTGCCACAAATTTTTGCACAACCTCCACCAGAATTCCTGAGACACCTGTACACCTTGCATCTATTCCACTGGCAATATGAGCCACATATACCACACTACTCTGTCTAGTTTGCAACATAAGAACTAAAGGAGATTAGATCTTGCCATGGGTTCTACAATGAAGGAAATTTGAAGCATTCTGATCAAGCCATTTATGGTCTATGACATGACAAAAGCATTAGAAAATATAAGTGTAAATCACTGTTTTAAAACATCTTCTAGGATCTGAGTAGTGTGTCCTCTACCACCTCATCCACAGTCTGATCCAACTCTCATAGAAGCTAATGGAGAGACTCACTGATTTCAACAGTGGTTGGATTGGGACCTATTTTACATAGCCCCCTTATCTATCTCCTCTGCAAAAGAAATGGTCTCCTCAACTGAAAGCCTTCTCTTCCAAACCCAGCATTTAATCATTTATGTTGCCCTTCTCCACGCCTTTTCTATTTCTGCTGTGTTGTGTTTCTGCTTTAAAATACTTGTTTAAAGAAATAAATTGCTAGATACTTTATGTCAGCGATTGTATTTATACAATACAGTATGTAATATATGCCTTGGTCAGCTAAACTATTAATGCATGTCATAGAAGTATTATTTAGCATCTAGAATGCAATAAATGTATAATGAATTTTAGAAAAAATCTAACAAAGCAAAACCAGATTCTATTCACCAAACTGCACAAAAAATACAATAGGGTAGTTCAGAGGAAAAAATGCTATCAAGACATACATTATGCATTTACAGAGTTTCCACTGAATCATTTTCTATCAGAAAAAGCACAATATGAAAATTTTCATCCATCAAAGGCACTCCACACTCAGTAAAGCCTTCACAATGACACAGTAATTACAGAAGTACCTGCTAGCAGGGCAACTCTTAAGGTGGGTGTCAGGGGTTCCATTATTAACCCAATTTTCATGGCTTGGTAGCTCAGCCACAAAATATGCTTGCATTGCCTTTCAGTCAAGTGCAGAAAATTTCAAACCAGGAGTGATTTATTTCTCTTTTTAATCTAGATATTTATCCAATTATAGAAATAAAAGGGGAAAAGGAATTATACTGTGACATTGGTAAACCAAGTGCCAGGTCTGGCCAACTCCGCAGGCATTAGCTAGGAACTGACAAACTCACAGCTAAAAACCAAACGAGCTTGCCAGCATGTTAATTTTATTCAATATTGGTATTAATCTTATAAGACTGTACTTAGACTCTGTGAAAAGCTTGTAACTTGCCGCATGTTTTAAGCTCACTTGTAACGTCTGTATTCCACACCACAACCTAAATTAAGTTTGTTTTATAACTGTAAAAATGCCTTCTCTGAACTGACAAACTCCGATGGGAAGAGTGGCTCCCTCTGCCCACCCAGGAGGACTATCAAACATCAAGTGGGCCATCACAGGACAAAATTTGTGAATTGCCCCATACATCCATGGAGAAGAACATACAGAAGGCCTCATCCCATTGGTCTGAATGCTGGAAGAGGGAAATAAAAATAGATGTGACTTTTTTCCATTTCACACTTTGTACTTCGTGCATTATACTTTAACACAAGATTTTTTTCCTTTACTTTTTTTAAGGTCCTTTTTTTTAGTGATTTTTCTGGTTTGGAATTTCCAACAAGTAATGCTGGTGCTATGAAATTTATAAGGCTTCAGCTGTGCAAGACAGAGAGAGTGAGAAGTAACAGGCACAGACAGAAACAGTACAAGAATAAGAAAAAGGGATTTTTTTAAAACAATGCCTACTTCTACAGTTGAAGCCTGACTCTCATTTACAGTAAGACAACACTGAACACTTTTCCAGTAGTAGATTACCTTTAGTCACAGTCTACTATGTTCACTTTATTTGGAACTGAGTGGGTACACCACCTGCTTGCAGACCCAATCCAGTCTTCTTCATTCAGGCAAAACTCTCAGTGAAGTCGAACTGAATTTTGTGTGTGTGATTGCTGTAGGATCTGGTCCTAACAAAATAATTCTCAGAACATCACCCAGCTGGTGGATAAGTATTATCATAGCTAGTTTACAGATAGATAAACTGAGGCACAGAGAGATGACATGATTTACTCAAGATCACACAGCCAACAGCAGAGCTGGGACTAGAACCCAACAGTTCTAGAATGCTACAAAGTTTATGTAACAATTAAGTGATGGGGCCTATCCTCATCAACACTAAAACCCCTTTCTACTCTAGCAATGTAAAAAGAGACTTGAAGCAGCATAAATCATTTATGTCCCCTTTAAAGAGTAGTGTAAAAGCACCTTAGTGTACACAGGAATCAAGTTTATAGTCTGCATACTAATGTAACATTTACATATTGCTCAATAACATGCTATTTGCAATGCATACACTATACGTTATGCCTTGTCATATTACTTTAATGGCAACTTTTCATAGGGTTTTTCAAAAGAGAAACACATAAAAAACACCAAAATTTAAAACAAAAAATCATTTGTACTATTATCTTAAACATTGAAAAAAGAGAGAGATGTCTAACACTCTGCCCTTAAAGCAGCCTACTGGGGTTTGATCTCTTGCTTCATCTGGGATGTAAGACTACCCACTGTTCTGAGCCTCCCCCCCGGATCAACCACCATATCCAGCGACAATGGATGGGTATGAAGAGGTGAACTGAGACAGGCATGGCAACCATTCATCTGGATTACTTTGCATTTGTGAGTTGAGGTCAGACCCATTTGTTCTGTGTGTGTGTGCATGAGTTTTCATTAAATTTAATTATTAATAAAACTCCTGAAACAAGAGCTAGTATCCCAATCACCTTTCAGAGCAAAAATGACCTTGCTATAAATGTGCTGACATCACTCCAGTCCCTCAGTGCGATCTTCTCATTCCCCTTGTGTTTGTATCTATGCAATTGCATATTTTTTCTACATAGTTAAAACCATTTGGGCCATATTCTGCACCTGGATGCAGTGCACCTGGATGCACAATGAAGACAACGGGCTGGATTCTGCAGCTGCTGCGTGCAAGCAGTTCTCCCTAATTTCAGTGGGAATTGTTTTCTTTCAGCTGCTTCAGAAATAGGCCCAATGGGAGTATCCAAGGGCAGACTATGGCTCCTTGTTCAGTGAAACAGAGAGAGAGGCTGTATCTTCTGGAGTACATTCAAACAAAGCACTGGATAGCACAGACCAAAACAGAATTTCCACTCCATTTTAGTTAATAGTGGCAAAAGCTAACACACAAACTGTAGATGAAGTTATAATCTTGTGCCTCTCATAGCAGAAATGTAACCATTTGCAAAACAACATCAATTGAGTTACCTTGTTTTCCTGACCCATTAAACCAAATTAATACTGATTGCACCATCCACTGTGCAGAATATTAAAATAAAAAACTGTAATGAGGAAGACAATCCATAAACATTAATGCCCATACTTTTCAAGGAACAGATTACACTTTAAAAACATATGAAAAAAG
This sequence comes from Sternotherus odoratus, assembly GCA_032164245.1. NCBI lineage: Eukaryota > Metazoa > Chordata > Testudines > Kinosternidae > Sternotherus > Sternotherus odoratus. Next base: position 144,702,953 of record JAVMKO010000002.1, read on the forward strand.
TACAGCATTAGCCACACTAATAGCATAGTTTAGATGTCAAGAATCTCTTCTTGTTTCTATACAATTACTGCAGACTCTGAACAAGAGTCTGAGCTGCTCTGAAAACCTGATTGCTGAAGTCAAAGTAAAAATGAATCTTGCACAATACAATTCTGGATAAAAAACTGATACATAGTGTGTCAATTTTCACTATTCGGATATCACTGGTATGATTTGTTGAGCAGGTCTTTGCAAAATAGATATATATGTAGACCAACATTTTAAAATTTTACTGCTGATAGAAAGAATCCTACACGTACACGTACAGCTCACATTTGTCATACACTCACTCTGCATGAATGCCAGCAAGTGCACAGTTCACAGCTGCATCAACCTCCTAGGTGTAGCACTGAGCCATTGTGGCCACCTAAATCCTTCCATTCTCTGGGGTAAATGGAGAACCAACAGTAAATCTGAGTCTCCAGAAGACTTGAGTGGAGAATCAGACCCTTTGGGCCCCCCACTTCAAGATTTCAGCAGCATTTGAAGGAGAGAATGGGCACAGACCACTTACAACTGCCCACAAATTCAAGTACAGGGGGATGAGGGAAGTTCAGGACACTAGCAGGCCCTCTTGGAGGATTCCCATGGAGTGAGTGATGTTAGTCTCTGTGGTCATCTCCAAAGCCACCTGCTACATCAAATGGTGGATCAAGCATTACAGTCTTCCCCATAAACCACATCTGCATCTTGCAGTGGAAGTTAGCTAGTGAGCACTAAGCCCAACGCATGAGTTATGTAGAGCTCCTGGCTGGAATGAGTGGCCCCTTCACTAATTCTCCTTCTTCATGCCCCATAAAAGCCTCTAACAAGCACCTCAAACCAGTCACAGTTTCTTGCTGCCATCCCAAACCGCACTAGTCAAAAGTTGGGGCTTGAGCAGTAGCAAGAAACAGTAACTGTGAAGCGGGGAGACCAGGAGAGCGGAGGGAGGCAGAGAACAGCTCAGTGTTGTTACTTAGTTCAGAGGGAGAGAAGCTGCTGGAAGAAGGTTGGGCCAGCATAGGATTCCCAGAGGATTGGGAGAGGAGCAGACTTCATGCCCTGCTTCTTGAGCTGGTGCCTGGGAAGGAAGAAGATACAATTGGGCTAGTAGTTGTTCTTTCAGTGAGCAGGAGTGCTTCTGAATCTACTCTGCCCACAGTTTGCTTAAAATAAAATCCTCATAGAAAAGAGAGGAAAACCTTTTCTGATATTTGTATAATCTGATGAAGGCACAGCCAGCACACGCAAACCCTCTCCCCCTCTCCGGCTGTAGGAATCAGTACGGCTGTTAAAAACACTGTTCTTTAAGAAGTGAAAAAAGAAAGATGAGGAATAGGTGCAGTAACACCCATTTATACAGTGAACACTTCAAATCATACAGCAACTTTTAATGGATATCCACACGTGGCTTTGTGAGTGGACTGAAATGCTTTTACAAAAGTGGATAAGACACTGGAGTCCAGGGAGTCAGCAGCTGTGGATTCTATTCTGAATTCTGCCACTGAGCAGCTCTGTCACACCTTGGGCAAGTCACTTCACCTGGCTGTACCTCTGTCTCCCCTCTCACCCTTTGTCTGTCTTGTACATTTAGGCAGTAAGCTCTTTAGATCAAGGACTGCCTCATACTATATATATGTACAATGGGGTCCTGATCTCAGTTTGAGCCTTTTGGTGCTTCTATACTTGATCCTAGCCAAAATAATATAATAATAAACAAACAAATAAATAAAATAAATGAATACAAAAAACTGCTTAAGACCCCAATATCTCTGAGGGCCAAATCCTGGCCTCATGCAATTCTGACACTGGTTTCAGCGGGATTAGAATTTTCCCCAATAAAATATATGGGAGAGGTTTAAAAATGACGAGTAAATACTTTAAGAAGCAAAATATTTGACAATTATTTCCTCTTCTATTTAGTTTCCAAGGTCAGAATTCAGGGATCTTCCCTGGCAAGACTTGATGACAGTTCTAACAGCTAAAGGCTGGCAAACAATGCATCTCCCTGTTTCTCTCTAGGCCCCTGGGATACCAACAGTCAAGAGAAGAAACACAGAAATCTGAACTCAGCTCCTAGAAGGTAAATAAATGTAATCATAGGCTCGTGGATCAAGTTTGGATCCATATCCAAACAGTATCCAAACTTTCCCAAAATTCACAGTGGTCAGATGTAGGGTCTTGGGTGGGGGCCCATCTCTACTTTTAAAATTTATTGTTTGGTTGATTTTTAAAGGATAAAACACTACAAGCTCCCATTGTCTTCACTGTTAAGGCTACATTTCGTTTTGGATTGTTTACAATATTAAACAGTATTCTCATTGGGGCTGAACAAAAGCCCACTGAAGTCAGTAAAAAGACAGACTCTCAATGACTTCAATTGGCTTTGCATCAGGCCTTAATTTCTCTTTAAACATGTATCAGTTAGTCTTTAAACCTATCCCATTGCCAATGGTTAGCGCCTGCAATTCAATCTCTGCTGTGTACAGCAGGGGTATTCGTTTTAATTGCCTAAAGTGCTACCACAAAGTGAGAGTGCACCAAGCATGGGATCTAAACTGCAGTGTCTGAGCAAGATGTCACCGGGCACACATGCAGGAACGAAGGCAGCCATTTCCATGTGCAGGAACAATAGAAACAAATAGCATTGACTTGCACAGCATAAGCACAGAGGTAAGTGTCAAAACAAGTGGTATATATGAGAGAGAGAGAAATTGGATTAGCAAAGAACTCATTTAAAATCTCATACAGTGTACTAGAAACAAAAGGATTGATCAAAATTTTCCCCAGAAAGCAGGAAAAAACTTTTTGCCAAAATCATTTCACATGAAGTTTTTTTTTCTTCTGGTTTTTGGAAAACTTTGATTTTTCATTAAAAAAAACTGAACACCAAGTAAGCCCCTCAATTGTTTGGTTTTCAGCCAAAAACTGAAATATTTTGAAATGCCACTGCAGTAGCTCCTGGAAATTGTAGTTTGAGTGCCTTATGCTCCCATTCTCCTCCATAGGCTGGGTTCGCCAGCGAGACTACATCTCCCATAATGCACCCACCTGATGCATCGGAGATATAGTCCAACAAGAGAACCTGGCCTATAGAGAGGAAGGGAGGCATGAAGCACCGGGACTACAAAACTCATGAGGCATCACAGTAATATTTCAAAATGGAAATATTTCAGTTTTGGATCAAAATATTTTATTTTGATTTTCCACAAAAAACTCAAAATTTTCCATAGAAAATTTAGACAAATATCTTTTTTTCCATTTTTGTCAAAAAATTCTGAAAAGATTGGTAACCAGCTCCCACTAAGGCCCATGGGAAGTGAGGGCATTCTCCATCTTCTATAACCCACGTTCAAGAAAGATGAATTCCAATTGGAACATGTGCAGAGAAGAGCTACTAGGATGGATCAGGAGAATGGAGGGCTATCTTTTGAGTAGGACCCTACCAAATTCATGGTTCATTTTGGTCAATTTCATGGTCATAGGATTTTAAAAAATTAACAATTTCAGATGTTTAAATCTGAAATTTCATGGTGTTGTAACTCTGTTATGACCCAAAATGGGGTTGTGGGCATTGCAAGGTTATTGTAGGGGGGTTGCGGTGTTACCTCCTTTACTTTTGCACTGCTGCTGGAAGCAGAACTGCCTTTAGAATTGAGTGGCCAGAGAAAGGCAGCTGCTGGCCAGGAGCCCAGCTCTGAAGGCAGGGCTGCCAAGACCAGTAACACCACAGAAGTAAGGATGACACGGTATGGTATTGCCACCCTTACATCTGCACTGATGCCTTCCGAGCTGAGCCCTCAGCCAGCAGCCACCACTCTCCAGCTGCCCAGTTCGGAAGGCATAGTGCAGAAGTAAGGGTGGAGTGGTACGGTATCGCCACCCTTACTTCTCCGCTGCTGCTGGCGGGGCACTGCCATCAGAGCTAGGCACTACTTTCCGGCCACACAGCTCTGAAGGCATCATCGAAGTAAGGGTGGCAATACTGCAATCCCTCTACAATAAATTTGCGATGCCTGCACAACTCCCTTTTGGGTTGAGACCCGCAATTTGAGAAAGTCTGGTTTCCCCCATGGGGTAAAAAAAGTACACAAAAGACCAGATTTCATGGCTCACAATGCCTTTTTTCTGGCCGTGAATTTGGTAGGGCCCTCCTTATGAGAGGAGACTGAAAGATCATGACTTGTTAAGCTTAGCAAAATGAAGGCTGAAGGGAGATATGACTGCTCTCTATAAATACATCAGGAGGATGAAGAGTTAATTAAGCGAAAGGACAAATGGATATAAACTGACTGCAAACAAATTCAGGCTAGAAATTAGAAGAAAGTTTCTAACCATCAGAGGGGTGAAGTTCTGGCACAGTCTCCCACTAGGAGTTGTGAGAACAAACAACTTAAGTAGTTTTAAGAAAGAGTGGGACAAATTTATGAGGGGATTGCTTATGATGGGGTTACAGTGTGCAGTAGCGCTGGGCATGACGAGGGGCATTTTAAGCAACCAGCCAGGTGCTCAAACCACTGCTGATTACTGGGATGGTATATAGATTATTTTTCTTACTGCCAAGAGTAGTACCTGAAGGCCTCTGTACCAGCCTTAGCATCACTAAGGCAAAGCTGGGTCAGGGTGGGAGGGGCAGCAATCAGGAGGTTTGGGACTGACTGCGTCCTCCCCGATATGCTGGGGTAAGTGTCAGTGAAAAACAGGACATCGATCTATATTCGACTTCTGGTGTGTGTCGGGACCTGTGAGACTGCGACTCTGCAAAAACACATCTGTATAACTAAGGTCCTAAAAAGTGCTTGCTTAATGGTTTTTGTTTGATTGACATGTTGCTGATGTAATTGTAGCAGTTACTAACTTAAAAGGGGTAGACAGGCCTGAGGAATTTGGATTTGATCTTCTGGATATCTCTGAATCCCAGCAACAAGCAGATCGCCCGGCACTAGAACCTTGTCGTTTGACCACTTCAGACCCCTCCAGACCCTGGCTAACAATTGTTTGGGGGTGCACTATAGCCTATTGTGTTTGTATGTGCTTGAAACTGAATAAAGCAGAGACTTGGAGTAAAAGCATTCTGGTGAGGGGGCTGGAGACTAATAAAGCGAAGGCTTAAGTAAAAACATTTTGTGTGATTTATGCCAGCCATACAGCAGACAGAGATGCTGCATCTCCTTTGGTTTATTTCCTGATCCCACCTCGCAGAGAGTAAAGTTACCGAGAGATGTGGGTGTAAGTAACTTCAGATAACAGGAACCCTTGGGGGTCCCTTCTGGTTCATGTCCAATATTCTTAAAATCTCATTCTTCAGGGCTTCAGCTGCTTACCTGCAGAGATCAGGAAGGGATTCCTCTGCCCCCCTCAATGTATTGTTTTTGGGGGGGATTTTCTTGCTCCTTCCTCTGAAACATCAGAGATCGCCACAGCTAGAGATGGGACATTAGACAGAGTGAGGGGGCAGCCCTCGGAGGTGGCACAGAGCATTCTCTCTCTCGAGTGCTTGCCTGGCTCACAATACTCAGGGTCTAACTGATCATCATATGTGGGGTCAGAAGGGAATTTTCCCTCAGGTCAGATTGGAAGTGACCTTGGGTTGTTGGGTTGTTATCCCCAACTTTCTCTGCAATGTGGGGAGCGAGTCATTTGCCAGGATCATCTGGGTATCTTTCATTTAATTAGTTCCCTGGCTAATTGTGGAGGCAGCTTGCCTCAGGCCTCACTGCACCTCAGTCTCTCCTACTGCCCGTGACACAATAGTTTAGTCTCTTGTGGGCTGTAATACTTTGGTCTTATTTTGGTTGTTGAGTTTAGTGGAGAGTGCTGGGTAGTGTTGGTGGCCTGTGATACCCAGGAGGTCAGACTATGATCTGATGGTCCCTTCTACTTTGAACTCTGTGCCTGGGCACAAAAGTAAGGAAAACAATATTGTCATGGCCTTCTCCCCCACACCTAGCTGAGTTGTCGCTGGGTGTGGTTTGAGAAAAGCTGGGGGACTTGACACTGAAACTGAGTGTTCTTTTAGGGGGGCAGAGCCACTGGCCAACTCCAATCGGAGATTGAGAGACACTGCTATGCAATAAAATCTGCCTGCGCTAAAGCTTTTTTGGATTTTTGACAGTGCCATTTTCTCTCGTTTATTTGAAAGCCCTTGTGCTACAACATACTTTAATTATCCACACTTTGACAATATCCTTTAGAGCAACTGCCTAAAGTAATTAAAGGGATATTTCCAGAAAGGCCTCCACTAAGTGCATTTGGTTGGGACATTTCAGCACATTGATTTTGGAACATTTATGCTTGTGTTCCAAAAACAAAGGGATTTGTACTAAACGTTAGCTATGTACTAGGCTACAGTACTCCCAGTCTCTTTGGCAGATGCATCATGTTGCCTCAGATCTCTGACTAGTTCAGTTGCATGACCTTCAGACTGTAAATCTTCTGCTATTTTCCCAGGCTCAACAATAGTACAAAAAACTCTTATCTCTGATATCCGCAATAAGTGTGTCTCCTACCTTTGTCATTACTAAACCTGTGGCAACAAAAGTAACCCACTCAAACAAGACAACTGCACATTCAGCTACTATGATAGAGACAGTGAAATCTGAACGGCGTCAAAGTTCCCCCTATTTTAGGGATGGGTTAACTTAATGTACTGTTTATGGGAAGATGCAGCATTACACCTCGAACAAATGGTCTCCGACACTCAGTATTGCTGTATAGGGCAAAAAATGTGCCAGAAATTCTAATGAAGTAAAGCTTGCTTCTTTTCCTGGAAAACTCATTATAGGTTGGTTATTTCACTGCAGTGCCCTCTAAGCCCCAATACAGAGAAAGTATGCTTCCCTGGTGGCACACAAAACCCCCAAGAACAGCCATTTCATATTTATTGTGGTCAGTTACTGTTTATCACTGAATGGTATAAAAACCAAATTGCCAGTCTGCTGCAGAAATGCAAAACCTGCTGCAGTGTGACAGTGCCTGTGCAGCTCTTAATGCTTATTTTCTGAGTACTAGTAGGATATGAGTTCAGTTCCATCTTGCACTCATGCTATACTGTAATTGGAAAGCAAACTCTCTAAGGCTCACACCAATTGCATATCTATCTGTCAACATTATATTGTAAGTTTGTGATCCATAAAAAGTGCAAAGACATAAACTTCTCTACAAAACTGAATTCATCTTTTCTTTTCTTTTTTTAAGCTATTAATAAATATAAACTGCAGGTGGCTCTAGTGATGTGTGACGTTACGGGTGTGTGTGACAAATATGAATGCAAAAGTAATATGAATGTACTCAGATTACTGTATAGCCAGTTATACATAATATACTGGGATAGAAACAGAGGAAATGGGAAACAGAGGATTAAAGATAACTAAAGGGTAATAAAGAAGTTGATTGATTGCTTATTGTACTGTCCCTGCTGATAGAAAAGAGACAAATTTGGTGGAGAACGTTAAGATAGTGGATGGGATTTCAGGAGTACTAGTTGCAATTCTTGGCTCTGCCATAGTCTTCCCTCAGTGATCCTGAATAAATCACTCTCTGTGCCTCTGTTCCGTTTGTGTAAGACGGGTAAGAGAACTTTTTCTCTCCCGTCCTATAATTTGTCTATTTAGACTGCGAACTCTTCAGGGCAAGGTCTGTCTTTTGCCATGTGTTTACATCGTGTCTAGCACAATGGGGCCCCGATCTCAGTTGGGGCCTTTTAGTACTATAAATGCACATAATAATCACAACTAAAAATTGGTTGTAATGAATACAAAAGGGAGTGTTGAAACCACAAGACAAAGACTTGACTCTGTAGTGCTTTGGGATTCTAAACTGGCATAACCTGTGCTTCATATGGTAGTGATACTACACAGGATCTCTCTCTCTCTCTGTCCTGGCCTGAACTAAGCAGTTGTGGAAGAGATTGCTGATTGCTCTAAATTGCTACATGCTGTATCTCTGCATAATTAATCTGAAGCTTTTTTCTAATCTTAAAATAAACTAAACCTTTTTTCTGCTACTAGTATTGATATGATAGGTTTTGAGATGGGGTTTTAAATTGTTTTTATTTTGTCCATCAAATGGAATGAGAAAGGAGGACATCTCTGGGCATGACAGTACCCAGTTCAAAAATAGTTCAGTACCCATTCAGAGCACTGCAAATTATGCTTTTTCCCCCCCGCATGTCAAGATTCTCCCAGTTGTACTAAACCAAGCTATCAGCTGATTCAAAAGCAGAGTATATATTAAATGCCTGCCCTACGAGTGCTGAAACTTGTACCACTGAAGGAGAGAGAGCTATTCTGTATTTTCATAGAACCACAGCTCAGAAATAATTCTATTGCCATTACTGCAGATTAAAAGTTATCTGTTCACTTAGCCCTTGGCAACTCAAACCAAGGAGGTGATGCTAAGAATATCAAGGAACCACAGATTTAACAATGTAAAAATAGTTGAAATGATTACAATCTGTGGAATTTGGTAAAGATGTATAGTGTAATTTCTGTGAAAAATGGTTTCCATATCTTCCCCCTGCCTTCCTTTACTGCATACATGTACAAATGCTTCTACAATATCCATAACTTTAAAACTCAATAGCACCAAATCCCTCTACAAGTGTTTCTTATGACTGTAGTAATAAATTGTACTTGATTCCCTGTTTGAACTCCATTTCTTCTTTGCCAATGATTATGACCATCATCAGCTGTATCTGTCTGGAGATGGTCTACCGTCTACAGAGGTGATCTGGAAATATGGTTCAGTGTTTTTTGCTAAAGAGTACAGTGTGTTTTACCAGCAATTTTATCCTTCCATGCTCCTACTTCAATTCCCAGACCACTGCAAGCGAACTAGTGTAACCTATACCAGAAGTGGAGCCCTTCTTTCTATTCTGTTCAATGCCTTAGCAGTGCTTTAGGTACAATGGTTCGAGATTGCATGGCTAGAATGACATCTGTCACCTTATCATTAATTGCCTAAGATGTTGGACAGAAAGGTTCAGTTACTATCACAATTACTCAAAGCATATTAAGGATTTTGTACAAAAAACACTCCCAGACATCCAATGTATATCTATATATTTAAAACATAGCAAAGTAGCAATGTATTCCCATTTACTTATTTTCACCATTTAAATGCTTAAATAATCGGTCTTTTTCTAAAACCCATTAACACAAAAAATAACAGTTTCCTAAATTTTATTATTCACAAAAAAGTCCCAAACTTGAATGCACATGTTTCTTGAGCTTAAATAAGCAAATGTTTAAAAAATGTCATCTAAGCTATTTATGTAAAGTTAGCTGCTAGCACCGAGATAAGTTCCCTGGCTGTTATGTGAAAGATCCTGGGTTTAAATCTCATGGCAGTCCTACTGGCAGTAGAGAAAGACATTTAACTTTGAGGTCAGACTAGATGATTATCATGGCCCCTTCTAGCCTTAAAATCTATTAACTACATTTTACCCCAGACAACAACAAAAAATTCAGTACTTTTTTTATTTCAAGGACTAGAATCAAAATTCATTCTGCTTTGGAGCCCAAGTTTGGGAGCCTTCAGATTCCTATATAAGGCATTATTAATTTTATTTAGCATTTGGTTACATTTTGTTTTTCATTTTGTTTTTGTTCCTGGCAATTTGACAGGTAGCATTTTGCAACTTACAGCACTGGCAGTCTCTGTTTTGTACTCCTGTATTATCTGTAAGTTTGCATATTTTGTATCACAGTTGGGTCAACAGGCTGCTGAAAAGTAATTATATACAAATAAATGCAAGCATAAAAACTATCAATAGCAGAAATGAAAGGATGATTTTGTAGCTGAGCTAATATGTGTTACAAGGTACAAGGTACTACTATTACTCCAAACCAACATCAAATGTAAGGGAAGTGTAAAGTGAACAGAATATATTTTAAAAGGGGGGACCTTGACAGTGACTTGCTCTCCTTCTTTTCCCCAGTTTTTAAAAGGACAAATTAACTCAAAAACTCTTTTAATGCATAGCAAAAAATAATAAAACAGATCTCTCCGATACTGTCACTCTATTAAATTAATATTATTATTTGTTTTCAGTAGAACACATCACAATGTGCTACATGCTGTACAAACATAAAAGAAGTTAAGAGCCTTGCCCTAGAGAACTTACAAACTGGAAGCCAGTGGCTCACAATGGCTTCTTTGATTATCAAATGCATGACTGTCAAATACTGTAGCTTCATTTAAGCATTTAATCAACCACAAAGCCTCCATATACTCCTCAATAATGAGCAGCATCCCTTAAATATAGTGTAGATATGTGTATACCTCTATACATACACACAACATGTATCTCTACTTTAAATTCATACCTTAGTGGTTATGCAAGCTTTGTCACCAATATCATCATTTACTATTATGTACTGCTCCTTATGTATTTATCTCCCTTTTCCCCTGGATAATGGTAGGCAGGATAATGACTTGTCCTATATGAGTGGGTAGGGGAATACATCTGGGGAAATTCTGGAGCTGCTGAAGTCAACGGCAAAACTCCCATTGACCTCAGCCAGGCAAGGATTGCACCCACCACCAGTTATTTAGTTTCACATTATAGATCATATGGGAAAGCTAGCTTAGCTTAGTTCCACTGCCTTTCCCTCCCTCCCCCATCTCCTTCATGGTGGGCGGAACCTCTCCAAGTCCAAGTCTTGGGAAATTAAGTCTCTTATTCCACAACTCTGCTTTACCATTTAAAGAAAACAAAGTTTCCACTTCACAGCTTAGTAGCTGCAGAACAAGGAAGCAGTTTCAAATAAGAGACTTTGGAGTTGTACTACAGTATATTTCCTGTCATAAATTAGTACTAAAATCTTAATAGTAACATCCACTGTCAGCATATCACATTCAGGTTGCTATAAACTGCCTTCAGATGCATTTTTTATAAATATAAAAGATTATAAAAGTGAACTATCCACAGTACCCCTTCCATTCTTTGAGACTGCCATTTGTTGATCAACTTACCACTTGGCATTACAGAATATGACCTTCAGCCTCACATTGCAAGAGAACTCTGATCAACACCCCCCCTCCCCCATCTGTAACACTATGAATACCTGCATAACATCTGCAGATGGCAGAATGAATTCCTGCTGGTGCAAGATATTTAGGTCAAATTCAGGGATGAGTCTAAGATGGCTAATTTACACACCTCTTCCAGCCCCCTCCATATGTAAATTATGCCACCTGAGTCTAAGAGTCCCTTAGACTGCCTTAAACCCAGTCAACCTTAGATTGATACCCACTTACACCTCCGTGCATATCATGTCTGAATTTGGCCAAACAGTATAAGGGAGATTATTGGAAAAAATTCAGAGGTGACATGTCAATTGATATATGTTAGACTCTTCTACACTCACTTACGCTCTACTCCACAACACGGAGTTGACTTCAGTGGGAGCGGATTCAAGCCCTTAGACTCTGTTACACCAGTATAGACTCCCTTATATGTACACTACTCTACCCATGTATAATGGAGTCTAAAGTTTGTGTGACTTGCATGTTCAGGGGACTCAAAAACAGGATAGCTGTTATTTTAGATTCCCTGAGTTTCAAATCTGAGTTGCAGAGATGTAAATCAGGAGTAACTCCGTTGATGTTAATGTAGTTGCATCAGTGTAAAATTAGCAAAAGGGTAGTCTGGAGGCAGTGAGCAACTCGTAAAGTCCTCCAGTCAACTTCTGAAGTCAATATGAGAATTTTTTTTAAAATGAGGATTGATTAAATAATTTAAAATTAGGCCCACTGGAATGTTTTTCCCAACGTGTGGATGTAAATCCTAACTGACGGTATAACTCATACTATATGATGCCAAGTGACTTTATTCAAGTGGGCCTATGCTTAATTATATCAGCCTGAAAATAGTTTGAATCAGTCAATATCCATAGTATTCATGACCTAGGAGGTGCCGTTGGTCACCATTCAATGTATAAATGCAGGGAAGGCCAAACCATGCCACAAGCAATTTTTTTTTTACAGTTAAAACACAACTTGCGGAGCACACCCCTCACCGGATTCTTCACCTACCAGAGTTGGTGTGGGAGCTTGGGACCCCTGGTGAAGTAGGGGCTTCTGCCCACTGGGAAGCGGGGTCTTGAGGTTTCAACCCTGCAGAGTGCACCTGTCAGGACTTGGGACTTCAGCAGGAGCAGGGCAGATGCCCTGAGCTCCAGCTGGTGCTCACTGGCTCTCAAACTTCTGAAGATCGTCATATGTAGTTTGGAGATTCAGTATGTTTGGCCACCCCTGTATAAATGTATCATGCCTGAAACTTCCTGAAGGACATACAGACCATGGGCACAGCCCAAACCAGCTTCCTTCTTTCCACATTCCTAAACTGCACTATAGTAGCATGGGAAAGTACTTACGCTCTACGAAGTAAGAGCTGGCATCAATCTTCCAGATAATCTGACCACGGTGAGAGCCATTGACCCCACGGTTCTTGTAGTCCAGAAAGTTTTCAGATAAGACCTCATCTACACACAGAAAAAAATGACTTCATTAGCTGACTGCCAGCACAGCACAGAAAGTGAAGAAAGTGGCCAAAGTATTTCTTACACTCCATAGAATGTGCTATATCTGATAGCTTGCCAGCATACATAGGTAAATTAGCTGCGTTTCCATTATTTATATTTTAAGCAGATACCTCTATCCTTAAAACACTTGCTTTGTTTGGACATAATTTAAAATATAACAATCATATAAAACTCTTAAAAATTACAACAGCTGACTCAACCTGGATCCAAACATACCCAAATTAAAAGAGAAAATTCAACCAGCTGAATGAGAGAGAATGGGAATAAAAGCAATACTCTAGCACTCATCGCTCCTCCCAAAACATGGAGAACAAATCTGTATAAGCATTTGTACCCATCACCATTATATCTGATAGGTGTCTAGGTGGTTCTTACAGCAAGCGGGGAAGGTTACATTTGAGTTAATTCAGAACAAGGGATTACAAAAACTGATGCCTCTCCACAGATAGCACTCAGGTCCCTCCCATTTAAATCAAAGGATTGATAGCTAAATGCAGTCCACTGCTTGTAATTATGGCTTATTGAAAGACATGTCATGTCCCAGACTATCAAGGTCTTTTTCGAATAATGGTGTCTCTCAGTAATCTATTGCAGGTTACCTAAAACGCTGAGACTGAGGGCCACGTAAGCAACTTGATAGGACTCAATGGGCCACATTTGGAACTTCCTAAGACTCTCAGGGCCACAACCCCTAACTCTGCATATCAATTTATACGGATTTTAAAAATTAAAAAATAACATACAGCCACAATATCTTGCAAAATAATTAATAGAAATTGTTTACTAGTTGAGTTCATTCTCAGGGAAACCAGAAACTATTTACATACCATTAGAGAGCAATAACAATCTTAGCTGTGGCCTGTGTCAATCATTTGTGTCCAGGAATGCAGAGGCCAAAGTAAGGACAATGGCTGGGCTGCTTCCCCATGCGTTGGCCTGATTATTCAAACTTTTTGTGAATGAAATGAATTACACATTAGTGAACTGTCTAGTGAAGAGTTCTCCATCAACAGGGACCAATGAATACCTTCCTGTATTTTGCTTTTCCAGCAACGAATAAGTAGCTTTAATTTTAATCTGAGTAAATTCTTACATGTGTATTTTAATCAAATGGCTCTTACAGCTGAAGGTACTTATGTGGGTACTTAAATTTTAGTTTGACAAAGGCCAAGTTGATTAATGGTGATGGTAAAAGCTGTGGGAAGATGAGCACCAATAAGGTCCTGGGTTCAAATTCAGAACATTAAATGAGTGACCTCAGGCAAACTACTTGATTTGCTATTGTCTGGCTCAACTCAGCTGCAAAACAGAGTAAAGAGGAAGATACCACAGAAAACTAGATATTGTGTCTGAGTTGAACTAAACTAAATACATACTGTAAATTATGAGGTAAGGACTATACATTTGACAAGACAAGCTAATGTCATTAGTCAGCTTGACAGATCACTAGAGGTGTGTAACACGACCAGCTAATCAAGGGTCCAGTCATGCAGCTGCTTCATTTGAAGAACTCCTCACAGTGACTTCAATAGCAGCTGTATGATCTAGCCTTCCAAGTGAAGACCTAAGAGGTGAAGCAGCTGTAAACTTCCGACTAGAAAATATCACATGATGATTATACAAAGGTTACATCCGAAGGGATTCTGTGCCAAAAATTAAAAATTCTGCTCACAGCAGAGGGTAAAAGATGCTAATGGCTGACAAGGGCATCTCACAAGGAGATTAAGAGACAATCTTGACATTTTCAGAGAGACAAGGTAATCAAGAATAGTAGGGATCTCAGAACCCTCTGAAAGTAGCCCACTGTGCTGACACCGTATAGAGAATATTCTCCATTATGCTGTGTAGCATTTTCTTGTGGAATCTTTCCTATTATTGCTAAGGGTGGATTGTGTTTGCCAATGAGCATGACTTGTCTAGGTCTGTTGTCCATCTGTTAGATGGAGGAGAAAGTGGTCTCTATATCAATAGGTGGTGTCTTTGATACCAGTGGTCTGATTACGTGAGTGGCAAACTGACTAGGGAATATCAGTGATTCAGGTCCATATGGATAATAAAGTCTTTCAGCTCCATGATACTGTAGAGTGAACTGGACTTCTGTCCCTTGGTGGCGCTGGCTTCAGACAGGAATTGTTTTTGCTACCAAGGTCTCCTTTTTTCTGCACGTCAGTACTATTGGTGTACTGCTTCCTTCTTTCCCTCACCAGCACTGAGAATGGTCCTTCCCCTTTGACCAGAGATGGTTTCAGGGCACTTTTGCTTCTCAGTGACAAGGATTTGGTACCATGCTCTTGAGAGCTCCTGACATAGTCATACTGCAGTGTAGAGTCTCACTTGACTCAGAGGGTGTCAGAGACAAGCTCCTCTTTTGGTATGAGGATTTGGAGAGAGATTTTCCCTGGTTCTTACAAGAGTGTTTGCTCACGTCTGATCTGTTTGGAAGAGATTTTTACCCTGCTGTATGTAACTATGAAGACCACTATGCTCAAAGGGGCCCTTCTCAGGGCCTCAGCCAAATGTACAGGGAGGTCCGATGGGCCAGGGCTGGACTGGGTTCTCATTGAGCAGTCCATTAGGAATCTTCTAAATCTAAATTCACAGAATTGATAGGTTCAGCAAGGAAGAGGCCGGCAGATATTGCATTTAGAAGCTGGTATGAGCGTCCTTGAAGCAACAGAGGCATGGGACAGATCTTGAATCCCAGGATCTTGGACATACGAGGTATCTCATGCATGGGGACTGTCTTCTGGAGGGACTCGGAGAACTCTAAAAATTGCTAAACCACCCTATGTAGAAACAGGTTTTAAAAACTATTTGCAATTCTTTACAAATTTAGAACAAGAACACTAGCTAAAGCCGTGAACATTGACGAGGTTCATCTCAGACCAGGGGCAGCAGAAAGGAACTGGAGAGGCAGTCAGTCTGTAAGCTTGGAGCATAAAGAAAAGGAGGGGGTGCAAGCACAGAGCAACTGACAATGGTAGACAAAAATCTTCTGGTCTCCAGCACATGGAGCTCATGTGCACCTTGAATGGAACACATCACTCAAAGAGGAGCTAAACATTTACCAAAAGAATAAAGCACAGGGCAGATGCCAGTGTTATTTCTTTGGTTTTATACAAAAGGGTTCTGCAAAGAGCAAGATAAGTGGGCTACCAACTGTAAACTCTTTGGTGACATTCCCTTGAGGGATTTACAAAAGAAATCATTTTAAAGAGGTCATTAATGATTGCAATGGATAATTATAAAAGGCAATGCCATCTACAATACATTTTCCCTTTGCTGATTTGCTAATTACCCGTAATTATTTCATTAGCTCAGTTTCATGCACTGTATGGAAAAGGAGATTTTCCAATGTATTTAATTTTTTTATTTCCATGGTAGATATGCAAATTTCCCCCGTAAAAGCAGCATAATATTTTCAGGGACGATTTCCCTTCTTCATTTACAATTTCCATTTCTGATCCCTTTCACTGGCCAAATTTATATTAGAAACAAAAAGGACCTTCATCCCATCCCAAGATATAAATTTTTGTAATGGCAAAAAAAGAAACAAATTTGATTATGTGTAAGTATCAACCTTCCCCTTGTTCACGAATCACCTGAGTTATTTGAAACCTGAGCCTTCAACATTGCAGCACAGACATCTAGCACTAAAGCTACTGGACTAATATTAGCTGGCAGCAAGAGAAGTCTCTTTTCCAAGAGAGGGGATAGGTTACTGGGTCCAGGTGCTAGGTCAGGGGTGTGGCCAGGAATTCCAGCCTGGCTCTCTCTTTCCCTCACCCCAGGAGTTGGGGAGCTATTGACCCATGTATTATCTCCAGATGGGATATATATGTGGGGGGGAGGGGCTGGCCCAAATCTTTCTCTGTCCCCTCCCTGATGTTGGGGGAAGCTTCTAGTGCCCTTGTGTGTGTGTGTGTGTGTGTATGGGGGAAGAGAAATGAGCCAATTGCTACAGGAGGTCACAGGGAAGGGTGTCTGAATTTCCAGAGGCTCTTATATGAAAGAAGGGAAATGACAATTTTAAGCACTTTGTATCTAAGTCAGACCTGGCTGAAATTCAGGAACCAAAAGAAAAGAAGTGAAACCTCATTAGCCTAAGGAGATTCCCCTTGCTGAATAGGAAAGTTCCATTGCAGACGATGGAGGTATGAGAGCTTCTCAAAGAAAATGCTGCATGAACTCTAATAGTAAGTGTTATCAACCTAAATATAGGGTTCACTACTGTTGCAGGGTACCCTCGGGAGTCCCGTAGAAACGAGGCTCACACACAGTGGCTAGATGGAAAGTGGTGAGTTTATTGAAGGTCACGGCATCACCGTGCTGGGGGCTCCGGTCAGCACAGCCGCGATTTGGAGGCCCTGGCACATCCAAGCAATGCCCAGGGAAGAAGCCTGACACACAAAGGTGTGTCAGCACAGAAATACTCATGCTCATTTGCATCTCATACATAGACATGTCTCATGAATACCAAGCAGCAAGCACCTGTTGGTTGATTACACGCTGTTCTGCACTTGTTTTGCAATCCTGCCTCAGTTTACCTATTTAGTTTCACACAAGCTGAAATTCACACAGACCAAGTAAACAGCTCACACAGCTGAGAAACTGTTCTCAGACACACACACGAGATAACAGGAACACAAGGCCATTCTCATGCTGATAACCTTCATTATACCGTTCCCTGAAGGCGACTTAGAAGCGTAACTGCGCCCCCTACCGATAGCTGTCACAATAATCTTCCGCTCACTACAGCTACCAACTCCTGCTCTAGTGAAGTCGGGCAATGTGTGCGTGTGTGTATGTGTATGTGTACTAGGGTGACCAGATGTCCCGATTTTATCGGGACAGTCCCGATTTTTGTGTGTCTGTCCCGAGTCCCGATCAGACTCCCGTCGGGACTCCTGTTGTCCCGATTTTTGCAGATGATCCCTGGCGCGCAGGGCTCATGAAGGCAACATGGCCCCGCCCACTGCCCCAGGCAGCCATGTGCTGCCTGCGTGAGCCCTGCCCAGGCAGGGCTCATCTCTAAAGTTTCGGTCGGGAGAGTGCTGCAGCTAACTTCCTGCCCCGAGACAGATCGCAGCCTGCTCCTGTCCTTTCCCCCCCCACCTCTCTGGCTGACAGAGACTGGGGAGGACCCTCCCACACAATCAGGCAGCGCCCGGCCGGCCCAGCAGGAAGGGGGGGGGGTGAGGGGAGACAGCACAGCATTTCAGGGGGGTAGCAGGAGGTGGGCTGGCAGCAGCAAGCAATGGCCAGCCCAGGTCAGGAGAGCTCTGTCTCTGCCCCCCTGCCTGCCTCAGAAGCATGCTGCTTGCTGCCTGTAAGGAGGGGGGGGGAGCCCACTCCCCCCCCACACCCAAACAGAGAGCCTCCATCTACCGTGGCCTGCTCCTGCGCCCCTCCCCCCCTGCTGAGTCCATAATTGGCCCCACACCCCAGGAGGTGATGATGGCCAAGAGGACAGGTCTCTCACCTTCTTGCTGCCTGTGGGGCATGCATAGTGCAGGCGCCAGCAGAAGAGGGTGGGGGAAGAGACCCCCCCCCCAGCCCCACCTCCCAAACCTGGATCCAGCCAGCCACCCTGCTGGATACTTCCTGGCTGGCCCCAGCCCCAGGCATCCCCCCACCTCACTGGATCCCAGGAGCAGCTACAGGAGAGGAGCAGACGAATGAACCTGCCTGCTTGCCAGATACTCCCCAGGACAGGACAGCCACCCCAGGTAAGCACCCCCAGCCTGGGACTCCCTTGGCCCCTGGCAGGTGACAGGTCCCTCTGGCGTTTGGGGGAGGGGAGCCTTGTTGCATGATGCAGCAGTGATTACCTGCAAGGCCCCCGTTGCTTGCAGGTAATCACTATATGATTATAAAGTGGAGGGGAAGATCTTATTCTACTCCTAGCAGAGACATTTTTCTTTTACCTTAATTATACTACCTTAGGGGCTATAACATATTACCAAAGTTCAATACAGAGTTTCTAAAACAAGATTATATGAAAAGGCATAATACAAAAGTCATATAAAAGTTAAACAAAAATGCATAATGCAGAGATTTATCTACAGGCGGGGGAGCGTAGGAGGGGTAGTGTGAACAACACACTGTGCATGTATTGGGGGGAAGTCTCTGGGCATAATAGGTAAGTGTCAGAGGTTGCATCCTCCTCCCCAGCAGAGTGTGTGCAGACCACCTTGCTCATGGCAGAGCCAAGGAAAGGAGGCACCTGCTCTGCACATGCTGATTCTACCCAGAGCAGGCTGGGTCTGACTTTGCAACCAGGATCCTGCGCCCATGTCTGTCCTGCAGCTTTGGCCGGGGGTTGGAGCCGGAGCCCTGTGCCCCTGACCCCATGCTTTCTACAGGCTTTTTGAGCTTCCTAGGGCTGTGTGCCCCCTCTCATGGCTCCGATCAGGGCTCTGCACCTTTGCCTGTGGTGCCCCGCCCCCCCCCGCTCATGCCCCGCCCCCTGCTGGTGCCCCGCCCCCCCCATTCCCCCCCCCCGCTCACGGAGTGTGTCCTGATATTTCACTCTTCCCATCTGGTCACCCTAATGTGTACACACGTACATTTTATAAACTGTAGATGTAGATGGAATACAATATATGACATAGTAGGAACGGTTGCATTAACGTGATCTTAGGATGGTCAGATCAGACCTTATAAAATCTGAAGATCATCCCAATCATATGCCAATATAGTCTTTACCCACTCTGCAGCATCATTTTGCATAGGTCATACCCTGTTTCCCCGAAAGTAAGACATCCCCCGAAAATAAGACGTACTTCCAGTTTTGCCTCTCGCTGTAATATAATGTAATGTAATTTTGGGAGCAAAAATTAATATAAGACACTGTCTTATTTTCGGGGAAACACGGTATATGTTACAGGGGAAAAAAATCTTGGAATATTTTATCCCTAAGGGTTTAAAACCATGTGCCTTTCTACCAGGAGTCTATCTATACAGAGTAAGAGGGAGAGAAATATAACTAATAAAGGTAAAACAAATCCATTATGACCTCAAATGGCTCTTCTAGATATGCAAATATCATGGCTTTAAAATCTAGTATTTTGGGTCTTTTCAAAACCCAAATGTAAGTACTACGTATCCCTTTCTGAAAAGGTGGATAATCTTCCCCGTTCAAGGAGAACTAATTTTTAACCCAGCAGAAATGGAGATACTGGATTTTAAAGGCACACAATATTTATGTCTAGAAAAGAAGTTACTAGTCCAGAATAAAATCTTGCCCACTCTTGGCTTCATGCAGGGGTAATTTTTTTCTTTTTGACAGGGAGTTAGGGGGAACAACAGAGAAGAAAATATTTCCTAGCTGAGAAATATTTGTGGAGGTGAAATATATTTTAAGAAGATTATTTGTATAAGGGAAAACAAATCCCACTACTTTATCTTTCTATTGGACAACCTTATGAATAAGTAAAGTGACCTTAAAGCACACAACATACTTTACCTCTCACAGGTAAATGTGAAATACTTCAATTTAGCTTCATATAAAATACATAGCAGAGTTAATGCTGCTGCCTTTCATGTATTTTAACCAGGTGCTAATGGCTTTTGACATTTTCCCCATAAAATATCACAATGCACTCCCTTTTCTTTTTAAAAAAATATTAAGAATATAGTTTAATCTAATTTCTCTCTATGAAGGTGATAGAAGTATCTTCTTGACTTCCAGCTGAAGTACTTTTCAGATGCATAGATGTCTCTCTGCTGGTCATTCAGCAGAACTGGATAGGCCTTAACCTCAGCAAAAGAGATGCATTTGTCTAAGAGGGAGGGAGATTAGCATCAAAAAGGCATTGCATCTTGAGTAAAGGGCTAGGAGATACTCTCTATCTAGCCTACTTTAGATCTTGCCCCAAACAGCATAAACAACAGGATATTCAATTTGTCTTTCTTGGAGGGACTCAGGCAATACAGAAAAATGTTACAAACACCTGTAATTTAAACTCCATGGCAAAATATTTTCTGAGCTCCATACACCAGTCAAAACTAATATTCTACATTAGCTTGATTCATCATTTGATGTACACTGCCTATTTTATGGAAACTTACAGTTACCACTGTACAAATAGAGGTTCCATTTTATGTTTTGGTCCCTAAAAATAAAAAATGCTGTACTACAGAAATTATGGTAGGCCTAATGGTATTTATTTGAACAAATTTGCTTTAGCTTGAATTTTAAAAGTTCTTTGGTCATTATGTACATCTGTGTTATAATTACATATGAATAGAGTTAGTAGAATGCTATTAAAGATCTTTTCTGTGAAAATTGGCCTAGCAGTAGTTAAACTATTTTGCAATTTGCATAGTAAGCTGTAGCAAAACAAACAAACAAACAAACAAACAAAAACAACCAACCAAAATCCCCAAACCCTACAAAGTAAGGACAATCTATGATATAAAATTACATTTTGCAAGAAATACAAATGTACAGTGCATGGAAGCTTTCTAGTTCCAATATTTCTTCTATTAGGACCATATTTAGCAGCATCCTAAGTAAAGTGTAACATTATGAGGACAGCTTGTTCTCTTCAGGAGGGCAGTTGGTTGGGAGCTATATAGGAATATGTCAGTTTTAGCCATCAGTGCCCTTTTGCAGACCATTAGCATAGAAAAAAAATAGTGTCTAGACATCTGCACGTATTTAAAGAACCCTCTACAATAAAGGTGGATGGTATTTTTTTTAACAGAGGAGCTATTAATACTTAATGCAAATGGAATAATGATACTTATTTGTTGAACATTTAATACAAATAAACAAATGAACAATATAAAACATATATCCAAAAAATAGAGCAACAAATGGAATATTTCTGAATATCAATATGACTATTTACCAATTTTCTTCTCTTTTTTGTCAGCTAGACAAACAGTACTACACCTATTATAATAACAGTAAAGGCAGGTCTTTCCATTGACTTAAATGAGCACTGGATCAGACAGTAATGTGGATCAAAACTTTTCTATATTAATTTGTTTGTAAATTTCTGTTGTTTTTTATTCATGTTATCTATGTAACACTTTCCATCTGATGGTAAGCGCATCTCCCATGGAATGTTTCCCATCTCCCATGGAATGTTTCCCATCTCCCATTCTGGAGTAGAATCTGGGGCATTTCTTGTTGGTCGTGGTTGAAAAGAGGTCCAGTTGTGGATGACCCCCACATCCACAGGTTTTGAAGAAGTTGTATTGTTTATGTCCCATTCATGGTTGAGTGGGAAGGATGGACTGAGCTTGTCTGGTATGATGTTTTGTGCACAGTGCAGGTATGAGGTAGAGATATTGATGTTGTATAGGAAGCACAAATTCCAAAGTTTCATATCCTCAGTGCAAAGTGAGTAGGATCAGGCTCCCCCTCGCCTGCTTATATAAAACATAGAAGCAATTCTGTCAGTTACAATTCTGATCTTTTGGTTCTTGATGAGTGAAGAAAGTAGCAGCAGGTGTTGCAGACCGCTCAGAGCTCTAGAAGATTTATATGTAATGAGGTTTCTGTGGGGGGAGCACCGTCCTTGACTGGTATGGTGTCCCATGTGTGCCCTCCCAACCAGTGGGGGATGTGTCTGTAGTGATTATAATTGAAGGGGATTCTTGTAAAAATGGGACAGAGGTTGTGTGGCCGAGTCCACCATATGAATGAGTCCTTGATTTTGGTAGGCATGGTGAGAAGTTTGTATAGTCTGGGTACATTTGGTTTGTAGACTGTGGCTAGCCGACCTTGTAGGCCTGTGCATGTACTGCTATACAAATCTCCAAGCAAAGGCACAGGGACGCACCACCACCTGGAGTAGAGCACCCATAGGGACATCTCTCGAAGAAGAGCATATTCTCAGGCTGAATTATAATGCTGGTATTTACAGTGAGCTTCAGTCTTAAAGATTGTTACAGGGAAGAATTTTGACAAAGTAGGGCTTCATCGACAAGCACTCTGTCCTCAATCCAGTAAAGATTTAAGTACATGTTTAACTTCAAGCATGAGTAGCCCCAATTACACCACTTAGATAGCAGAGCAAAAGGAGATTAGAGGAGAGAAGAGAGACACATAAAGAGAAAAGGTAGGAGAAACGAGACAATAAAAGGAGCAGAGAGAATAAAGACCGGAGAAAAGACAGAGGAGAGGAAATCTTGGGGGTGGGGAATTGGAGAAAACAGAGCCAGCACAATTACAGCAACTCTTGGCCATCTCACAAGGGTTCTATTTTAAGAACAGCTGATAGAGACAATGGAAAGAGTGGGAGTGAGAGAGCTGGAGCCTGAATCACCTGATCCAGGGTAGGAAAACCAGCAAACAAAAAAATCCAAGAGACTCTTGACGGCCATTGTCCAGACTGAGTGTGTCATAACCTACAGCAAATTCTGTTTTTCCTTTGGAACCGTTATCCTCTTATTCTGAATTAGCTGCAGTGCCACTGGCAGCCTATGGTTCCTTTTTACAGTGAAGCCTAAGCAGCTCCCAGACATCCCTGCCCCAGCTATAGGTTCACACTGAAAATATTGTCAGCTCTAAAGCTCCTGCATTTCCAAAATTTTCTTTACTGAAATGATGGTTTTTATTAGATCATTTGCTAAACATTTAAAGTGTCTCACAATATCTTATTCCAAACATAGCTAAAATCAGCCTGGATAGTGAACACTGTCACACAAACTGAAAACCATAAAGAATGCAGGAACAGAGCAATGTTATGCAACAATATATAGAGGGGGCAATGTACAGTGGGGTACCACAGCGGTAAAATGGATCAAAGGCCCAATCCAAAGCCACTGCAATCAATGGAACTCTTTCTATTGATTGCAATAGACTTTGGATCAGACCTTAAAAGGATGCAATAGCATACTAATGAAATTTGCTAAGAATACTGAAATGGGAGGGGATGCCAATACCATATAGGACAGAGATATACTAGATAAAGGGACACTGAAAGATTTTAAATATGGGCAAGAAATAAGATTCAGCTGGGTAAAACTGCTAACTAAAATAGCAAGGGAGAAATAATATGAAACATATATACTCGATGGCAAGAAGAAAACTATGATGTAGCAATGCTGAGCGATACCGTATTTTTCGCCCTATAAGACGCACTTTTTCTTCCCCAAAACGGGGGAAAAAGTTGCTGCGTCTTATAGGGCGAATATACCTATTCGCCCCATCACAAAAACAAAAACAAACAAACAAACAAACAAACAGTGCGTGCGCCCCGGTTCCCCCCTCCCCGCCGCGGGCGGGCTGCCGGGGGCGCCCCGGTTCCCCCCTCCCCGCCGCGGGCGGGCTGCCGGAGGCGCCCCGGTTCCCCCCTCCCCGCCGCGGGCGGGCTGCCGGCGGCGCCCCGGTTCCCCCCTCCCCGCCGCGGGCGGGCTGCCAGGGGCGCCCCGGTTCCCCCCTCCCCGCCGCGGGCGGGCTGCCGGGGGCGCCCCGGTTCCTCCCTCCCCGCGGCGGGGAGGGGGGAACCGGGACGCGGCCGGCAGCCCGCCCGCGGCGGGGAGGGGGGAACCGGGGCGCCGCCAGCAGCCCGCCCGCGGCGGGGAGGGGGGAACCGGGGCGCCGCCGGCAGCCCGCCCGCGGCGGGGAGGGGGGAACCGGGGCGCCGCCGGCAGCCCGCCCGCGGCGGGGAGGGGGGAACCGGGGCGCCCCCGGCAGCCCGCCCGCGGCGGGGAGGGGGGAACCGGGGCGCCCCCGGCAGCCCGCCCGCGGCGGGGAGGGGGGAGCCGGGGCGCTTTTTGTGTGTGGTGGGGGGGTTTTTTTGTTTTTTTTTTCCCCGGCTTTTTTACTTTAAAAGTCGGGGGCGTCTTATACGCCGGAGCGTCCAATATGACGAAAAATACGGTACATACCACAGGGGTGACAGTGGATTTGCAAATTAGTCAAGAGTCTGCAATGTGATACAGCAGCAGAAAATGGTTGAGTTAACAGAGGTTGAGTTGAGTTAACACAAAACACAAAACATCTTTATGGAGCCCGATGTGACTGTATTTGGAATATTGCATTCAGTTCTGGGCACCTCACCGCTGCAAATCATAACAAACTGGAAGGTGTTCAGTGAACAAAAGTAATTTGGGGGCCAGAGGATCATCTGATGAAAACTTAAGAAAGCTCAGTGTATATGCAAGAACTCATGTGTGTAGGAAGAACATTACTAGTCTAAGAATAACTAAAATAAAATAAACACTGAGGTAGGAAGGAATTATTTGGTTTGGTTTAGGAGTAATGGGATCAAATGGAGAAAAGGAACTTAAAGGCTGCATAACAGAAAACATACATAGGCTGTTTGACAACCTTTGTGAAATGGATTTGTTGTCTTAAACCCTGATCCTGCAAAGAATTATGCACATGCTTAATTTTACTCACTGTGAGTAGTCCCAGTAAAGTCAATGGGCTACTCACAAAGTGTACTGTTAAGTGTGGCCATGGCCCATGTTCCAATTCACAGGTCTCTTCAGTTGACTGAATTATCGTTGGGTGAGTGATTGTTACATATATACCATTGGCTTCAGTATCTATTTAGGGGCATTCTCAATCTTAATATATTTGCCCTCACAACATCTCTGTGAGGTGGGGATCCATTGGCTGCATAGAAAAGACTGCAGCCAAAGTACCACCTGCCTGCTTTGTTTCCTTCTCTTGGTTATTGGGGCAACTGTTGCATTGCATTGGACCTGGAAAAACTGTTTGTTCCACACACCACCAAAGAGATTCACAGTCTGGAATATTATTTCATGGGAAAACATACTCTTAAAAAGGACATATTTAGATACCTGGTGATGAGTTTTCTACCATGTACATAAACTACAGGAAAAAAATCTAGCAACAAAAAACTCCATGTTGGTTGCATTCTTTCAGTGCATCCATTTATGATGTAATTCTAATCATAATATTAACAATACTTAGCAAATTCCAAACATTAGCTAATTAGCCCCCTTAATACTAGTTAATTAATCCTCTTCAAGGCAGATATTGTGATTAATCTTATTTTAAGATTGTAAAATTGCCATATGTCCACACTTAAAACGCTGCAGCTGCAATTCTGTAGCATTTCAGTGTAGACACTACCTCCCTGATAGGCAGTAGTTAGGTCAATGCAAGAATTCTTCCATCAACCTAGCATTGTCTGCATCGGGGATTAAGTCAGTATAGTACATCTCTCAACAGTGTAGATATTTCACATCCCAGAAGAGACTTAGCTGTACTGATGTAAGTTTCTAGTGTAGATCAGCCCTGAGGCACAGAGGTTAAGGGAAGAGGTTTACACCAAGGGAACAGATGAAGCCAATATCAGAGGTAGGAATTTCATTTAGGAATTTGTTGTTCTCAATCCTATATGAAGGTCATTAGATCACACAAGTAATTCTTTTCTTTGCTATTGCTAGGGCAGTATTTGGATTATGTCATCTGCTTGTGTACGCTGGAGGTATGGAAAAACTATTGTATAAATAGGACCTGATCCAAAGCCCATTTTTAAGTTAATTAAAGTGAGTCTTTCCATGACTTCAACAGGTTTAATATCAGGCCTTCTGAATATCACATGAATCTGAAAAATGTAAAAATGTCTATTAATCAAAATCCTTAAAACAGGAGGTATGTTGGACTGAAGCAAGAATTGCCTTTTGGGGGGAAGTAAAATCAAAGATTAGATCAGAGGGGAAAAAATCATAAATGTTTAAGCTACATTTCAGCTACTAATTAAGTCCAAAACTTTTTATATACATATAAACTTGAAAAGGATTGACTGAAAAAAAAATATGGAGATAAAATTGGACTGGAAAGTGTTTGTGCATAAAGAACTTTTATTAAATAACTTTTAAAAAAATTCCCTAAAGAAATTGCTGAAAGAAGAAAGTCTATTGTCTATTTTTATGTATAGGACAATATTCGCCCTGAATGGATTCACTGACTAATACCAGTATTTATGGGCACCAGGCCAAAAGTTTCTTTCCAAGTCTGGCTCATAAAAAGTGCCTAACTATTCAACAGCAGATACTGATGTGATCAGAGCAATGAAATATAGCAGCGACTGAAATGCAACTGAAGTAATTAGAAGATAGCTCTTTATTTATATACAGCTGCCAGAAGTCTATAGTAATTCTGAGAGGCTCTGTACCATAACATCTACTAACAGTAAATGAGGTGAAAGAGGAAGGCAAAACCATCCAGTAAGTAACTGCAAATATTCCACCGGTCGCAAGACTTCCACTAAAACACATTTTTATTTATATAGGAAATACCAATATGTAAATTTTAGCTATTCAGAGGAATGACATTTGTGTTGATTTAACATAAAAACAGTAAATATTTTGCTGTTAGAGTTTCTG
Source organism: Sternotherus odoratus (assembly GCA_032164245.1). Classification (NCBI taxonomy): domain Eukaryota; kingdom Metazoa; phylum Chordata; order Testudines; family Kinosternidae; genus Sternotherus; species Sternotherus odoratus. The sequence continues at coordinate 144,729,847 of JAVMKO010000002.1, forward strand.
CTAAGAAAACTTCACTGGCCCTTGAGATTTTAAACATCAAGTGAGTTGTGTAATCAAGGTAGATATTCTCATTTTCTGTTTTTGACTGAGGACATATTTTTGGAGGATTGTGTTTATTAGAAACATTCTAGTTCTCCCGAGTAACAAAGAGACACATTAGGAAAACTGTTACACCACTGTTACACATACCTAGCAATTTATTTTATAGCTGATATATAACACTAAAAAAGAGTGATATAAAGATCATATGAAGCAAGTCTTGGGGAAGTTGCAATGCTTCAAGATCAAGCTTAACAACACAAAACTCTGATTTCCATAGACAGAATATATTTTATATTCTTTCAAGTGCACATTCTTGGGTCAGAGGAATCCACATGTTCTTGCTATTGTCAATAGCCATTGTCAATCACAAAGCAGATTGGATAAACACTGTCTTTATTTTAACAGACTCCATATTCATGTTTCCCCCCAAAGCGATGAACTTTGCTAATGCTATTCTATCACACACTTTTACAAAAGCAGCTGTTGATTGTGAAGATGTATTAACTTCTCCACTCTGTTATCACTGGAATCTATGTTGCTTTTTAACAGGTATACCCAATAGTATTATTGGATACTAATTACATGACCATCATTTTCTTAACTTATTCTTTACAACCTCTCCTCATGGATCGCAACCCCTTCTTGTAGGAGGAGATTAATTCTGATATCAGTTCTAAACTTATCTTTTGCCAGCTTTAGATAAAGATGAGTTCCCAATTTGCCATCAGCTAATATCTGAACAGGGATTCAAGTAAGGGTGGCAGTGGAAGGAGCATGCCACCAGATATGCCTTGTTGTCAAACGCTGTGTCCTTTCAAGGTTTGGACTATTTTTATGTAGAAGTTTGTGGTTTATCAGATATCTCCCAAATTTCTCTGTGAGTGTTGCTGGTGAGGAAAAGATATTTTCCTTATACATTTCAACATCAGGACCCAACAAGAACCTATAGGGATGTTTCCTAATTTATTAAAATTAAAATGATTGTAAACTCTGGGGCAGGGATTGTTTTATGGTCTGTTTATACAGTTGCCTACCACAATGGGGTCCTCAGCTATGACTAGGACTCCGAGGTGCTACAGTAACACAAACAGAAAATAATAATACCAATGCTGCTGGACCAAGCTTTATAAAAAAACAACAACAATAAAATACCACAAGACTGCACGGTCCCCATGGAGTACAAACAGTTTCTCAATTATCTCATGAATCAACATAACATTAAACTATTTCCATATTTAAAACTTTCAGCTTTATTCCCATGAATTCAAATGAAAAAGAATCTCAGGATATAAGATCCTAGCTACCCACACAACCACATTAAGTGGGCATTTCTGGTTATGAGCATCAGCATGGAAATGGTTAACGATGTTGTCATTGAAGTGGTGATAATAGGCTTCTAGGCTAATCCGCTATTGAGTTGACTGGGGAAGTGCAGAGTTTTGTCAGCCAGTCTGGCTGGCTGCTAATTCAAAAACCCAGCCATGTATCATTTTACATTGTGAAGGTTACCTTCATATCCAAAAGGGCCAGGACACTTTCTTCTTAAACAGATATGTAGATTCTAGAAAGCTTTGAACAAATCCAGGAAAAAACCTAGGGTGACCAGATGTCCCGATTTTAAAGAGACAGTCCTGATTTCTGCGTATTTTTCTTATATAGACTTATATTACCCTCCACCCCCTGTCCCGATTTTTCACATTTGCAGTCTGGTCCCCCTACTCCACAAGAATCCATGGATTTTCCCCTCCCATGGATTAACTGTGTAACAAGTGAATTTGTGATTTACTAGCTACTACAAGGGTAATTGTCTAGTTGCTGTACCAGAAAAATATACCATTCTGTAGTCCCAGCACTGTGGTACTATGTACCTAGAATCTCTGTGTCTTAGAGTTTTATATTATTGCTATCCATCACTGCAGTATCTGAGCACCTTCCATGTAAAGTGAACAGCAATAGCTCAGTTCCTGGCAAGCTTCAGGGAGCTCCTGGCACATTTCCTTTGTGGGGATGAAAACCCTGCTTGGGGTAGGGTTTTGTGGTTGCTTTTCAACAGAGCCCTAAATATTCTAGTCAATGCTTACTCAGGCAAAAAAAGATCAGGACTGTGTGACAATTTAGGACAAAGATGTCTTTAAAGAACTGTGTATGTAAGCTTGCGTATGTTAGACCAAGAAAGTTCTGTTAGGCCCTTACTTTACTATTCACTAATACACTCAAAATTAAAAAATAAAAGCTATTGGAAATGCAAAGGTAGGCAGGACTTACCAATGAGATACATGCCGATCCAATCCCCTGCATCTACTTCTTCCTTTATATCCCAATAGATCACTAGGTCCTGTGAGTGTCCTATCGAGTAATATGAGCTGCTGACCATTAGAGTAGATCGGCTGTCTGAAGTGACCAGGTCAGTGTCACTGGTGGACCGTGGAATGGTTACCATTTCATGGGGGTTATTCCTGATGTCCATATTATGAAACTGGTCAGGGTTGTAGCTGTATCTGAGCGGTTCTTTACACCGGCGCCGATTCTGTGAGTTCCTAGAGGGAGATGCCATGGCCGCCAGGCCTAGGAACCTGTTTTGGTACAGATTCTATGACGGGGAAGAAAGGAAAGAACATTATTTAGAATACACTTTGTTGAATTTTATATTTCAGCTTAGAAGAGGCATATAAAAAGGTGCACTAGAATGAAAAAACAATGATTGACCACAGTCTCTTTGTACATGACTGTGAAACAAAAGATACAGAAAAAATTTCTACAGGAAATGCAACTTTTTATTGATTAATCAGGTCTATGGAGACAGCTGTAAATACAAAATACACATGAGGTTCCTCTGTGCAACCAGGCTCTTCTGTAATAGGGATTTTGTGAAGAAATGGATGGTGGTTCATTTATTTACACACCCACACATATATTCCAGGGCCATGGGATGGGACAGAGACTACTCTCTTCTAAATTAATAGAAACTCCATCCTCTTTCGGACCCCATCAGCTAAATTCATCGCTGAGGTAATTTCCAGTGGAGTTTACACAGGGACACATTTGAGCTCATGCTCCCCATAAAGAACAGTTTCCACCACTTTGAGACACCAGCCAGTGTTCAAAAAGAAATTCTCCTCCCAGACTGAGATCCAAAGTACTCCCGCCACAAAAATGGAATGACCCTTTTAGCCATAATGGATATGTATTCGTGTCAGAGCAAACGGAATCACTTCTCTCCAGTTACCCTAGCTCGAGTGAGGTTCACACTGTGAAATGACACTTGAGCTGCTGCTCCCACCATGGTGCTGCACTCACTCAGGTGCAGCAGTATGGTCAGGGGGCACATCCCATGGCTCCGAGCACTGCTGTAAGATGAGCTGCTTTTTTAATTGTTTCCTAGTAACTGTGGAAGAGTGTGTCTGTCTTTTCTGGGCACACAGGAGAATTGTGGGAAGGCCCTGGAGGACTACCAGCACTCCAGTGGCATTAGCTTATGTCCAGACTGCAGAATGGTTGTGCTAGCACCTGCCATATTGTTCTCACTTGGTTTTATCCTATACCCCATCTTGGGCCAGCCAACCCAACTGAAAAGCACCACCGCGTTGAAGTTAAGGGCTTATGTGTAGACAGGACTCAGAACGGGGGCAACACTTGTGTTATAATGAAGTTAACTCTGCATTGAAGACAAGCCCACTGTGAGATACTGTTTGTTGTTTTACTTTCAGACACCATTTGCCGTTTCTCTTTGCCCGCTCTCTCCCAAAAGAAAGCAGCTCCGCCATTCAAATCACTCAGTCCCTCATATATTCCTTTCATTATCCACCCATCTCCAGACATGCTGTCCAGCTCATCAGGTACAGAGAGCTCTTGGCAGTTTCTTCTGCCAGGAGAAGGGCCTTTTCACATGATCAGGAGACAAATCTATTTGAACTGAAAAGCTTTAAGAGAAAAAAAGTTTTAAGAGGAAAAAAAAAGTCTGTGAATAAAAGCAATATTTTAATTCTGAATCCTATTCACAGCTTTGTACCAGAGCCTGTACAGTACCAGATCTTTGTACCAGATCTGTACAGTGTGACAGATATTTTATTGACTAATAAGACAGATTACTTTCTTTGAACAATTGGAAAAAACAGCAAGATAATTAGTTATTAGTATTACTATGGTGGTAGCACCTAGGAGCTCTAATCATGGACCAGGACCTCATTGCTAGGTATTGAACAAACCCAGAACAAAAAGACAGTCCCTGCCTCAAAGAGTTTACAGTTTCATTGTGTATATAGCACTCAATTTGATAAGCCCTTGACATACCCTGCCCCCGAACACTTACAATACAGTGGCCCAATCCTGCAAACACTTAGAGCATAGTGTTTAATACCATAATCAGGCCCACTGGGGACTCACTCACAGGCGTGGACAATACTTCTGACAGTAAATGTTTGCAGGACTGGGCCCTAAATCTATAACACAGAAGGCAAATTAGGGGCAAAGGACAGGTGTACAAAAGCAGGAGCACAGAGGACAGTTTACAGTGTTGTTTAGGTATCATGTTAAGTCTCTTGGATTTTTTTTTTAAACAATTGTATTCATTTGTGTGTGTTAACAGGAAGGTGTGTTCACTTAAACAGGCCTCACTGTGAGGATAACAACGCCATTATACAGCAAGGCCAAAAGAGGACTTGGATCTAATTTTATTGTGAATTTATAACTAGAAAATGCATCATTTCTCTATAAAAACAAATAATACAGTTTCTCACCTGCAGTACGCAATGTTTTTAACCTACTGAGTAGTTCCTGGAAAGGTGATTATATTTTCTAGTTTTCACTCAATAAACTTAAACCCTAAAAAGATTTCTGTCACTCAGCGTAGGATCCATATGCTCTAACTATGCCACAACCTGAGACAATCACCAGTCTGTGATGGTGAGACACCAACACCGAGAGTTTCAAGCTCATTATAAGGGATGGCCAGAAAAATTCTGTTTCCCCAAATATGTTGAGGATTTGAGATTTGCGTTTGTTCCTCATGAGAACAAAACAGACCTTTCAAAAACCTTGGCAGAAAAGCAGAGAAACTTATCCACCTACCCCAGAATAGCCAATAGACCAGTGGTTAGGGCACTCTGTTGGGATATGCAAAGCCCAAGCGATAGTCTGCCTCATTTAGAGTAGGGACTTGAATCTGGTTCTCCCATATCCCAGAGTCAGTCTCTTTCATGCCCAAATAATATTTAATCCATATATATAAAAGTAAAATGGGGTATGCATGCTTGCGTGCGTGTATGTATGTTGCCTTACTCCTTCCACACCGTTTGAGCTAGAGACTTGAAATTTGGTAGTTATAGGCTTTAGGGACTTAATCAGGGTAAGAGTCAAAAAAATTTCAAATCTCACCTCTGACGCCCCCTAGGGGTGAAATTCTTTAAAGCCCATTCACATCAGCTGGGCAGCAGGTTAACACCTGCTGTTCTCTGTGACATAGTTATGATGTCATAATACCCCCTTCCAAAGGACCCCACACTCGCTCAGCTCTCTCCCTCTCCCCCCTCCAACGGCCCCCCCACTCACTCAGCTCTCTCACCCCTCCCCCCCACTCCAACGGCTCCCCCACTCGCCCAGCTCTCTGCCCCTCCCCCCTCCAACGGACCCCGCACTCGCTCATCCCTCTGCCGCCTCCCCCCTCCAAGGGCCCCCAACTTGCTCAGCTCTCTCCGTCCTCCAACGGCCCCCCCACTCGCTCAGCTCTCTCCCCCCTCCCCCCACTCCAACGCCTCCCCCACTCGCTCAGCTCTCTCCCCCCTTCCCCCCCACTCCAACGGCCCCCCCACTCGCTCAGCTCTCTCCCCCCTCCCCCTCCAATGCCCCCCCCTCACTCAGCTCTCTCCCCCCTCCAACGGCCCCTGCACTCGCTCAGCTCTCTCCCCCCTCAGGTAAGAATTGAAAATTTTTTAAATCTCCCCTCCTCCCCCCACTCCAATGCCCCCCCACTCGCTCAGCTCTCTCCCCCCTCCAATGCCCCCCCACTCACTCAGCTCTCTCCCCCCTCCCCCCTCCAACGGACCCCGCACTCACTCAGCTCTCTCCCCCCTCCCTCCCTCCAACGGACCCAAGCAACGCCGGGTATTTTTGCTAGTTATTTATACAAAGGGAACAGTTCCAACAGGGTTATTGAGAAAGAACCCCAGAGTAGCTAGGCAGTCAGGGCAGTACCTGAGATGTTGGAGACCCAAGTTGAATTAGGTATAGCAGGGACTTTAGACTGGATCTTCCACATTCCAGGTAAGTACCTAACCACCAGGCTACTAGCTGTTCACCTGTGTTCTAACCACTGGATTGTTCTGAGGTCTCTCTCTCACCAGAAATTCTATCCTGGATCTGAGGAACATTCCTGAAGGAAGTTTAGCTGAAACTGATATTTCCATGAAAAGTTTCAATTTTGGTAAATGGGAATTTTTCCAACAACAAATATTCCCAATCAACTCTACCTATTCCTCCACATAAATATGCATCATTAGTATAAATTAGTTAACTCATAATACATTAATCAACGGGTCTGTGGTTTCAAAGGCTATTTGAGTTTTTGTGACAAAATCCTCTAAGGAATAGTGGTTCTGCAGATACTTTTCATTTCTGAATTTTAATGGATATCTGGTATGCATTCTTACTCATTACTTTCAAATGTAATACTAATAATACTTAATAAATGGATATTTTTTTCATCTTCAGTATGATGAAAGAAAGAAAGAAAACCAGCAATTCAAGAAACTTTGCTGCTATTTCCATATGTATCTATGTCATATATATGTATCTAAAGCTAGTTGTTGAAGTTGAAAAATAGTTCTGAGACTAAAAAAGGAATCACTTTTCAGCATGACACAGGTAAATGTTAAGGTTTCAGTAATCTAATGACCCCACTTCCCTGTGACACACCACACGGGGCAAGGGGAACTGCTGCTACTGGAGACATTTATAAGGAGACTGAGAACGTCTTAGAGAGATATAACAATATGCAACAGACTTCAAATGGGATGGAATCTCTTAACAGAAACAGAAGTTGGCCCACTAGTACATATATCAGAGCTATTATATATGTGCAATGGGGCAAATTCATGCTACTATTTTTCCATTTCCTGACCTTTGTGCATTTAAAAGTGAAGTTTTATTGTACATTAAGGTATCCTATTGCATTTAGCTTCACTGATGGGAATAATTGTACAAGTTAGAAGCAAAATGAAAGAGTTGCCCTTGTTGTCAATTGGCAAGGTTCTGTGCTGATAAGTGGGATTGATTCCTGATGCAGGCATATCGTTTCTCAGGCAGCAAAGACTAGGAATGCTACCAGGGTGGTGCTCTCAACAGCTGCAAAGAAAATCAACGGCTCACGCTGCTCAGCAATCACCTTTCCTGCCAATCATGAGTACTCTTCATTGTCTCTGATGCGACTCTCAGTAGATAGTAACTGGAATATGGACTGGGCTGGAATGTGGACTGAATGGTTAGGAGACAAATCCTGGGAAAAATGAGAAACTTCCCACCTTAAATAAACAAGCAAATAAATAAATAATATAATCCTAGTTAGTTTTCTTTATGGCACATGCTGAAACATACGCATATTACACTTGCAAATAAAATAATCTACGAATTAAATTATGTTCTACATTTTCCCTGCTGTGAATTGTTGACACCCCCCATAACTAGAGTGCCTAGAGAGCAAGTGTGAAAAATCAGGACAAGGGGGACAAAAATAAGAAAAAGACCCCAAAATCGGGACTGTCCCTATAAAATTGGGACATTTGGTTACCCTACCCATAACAGCAATAGCTGCTAAGGAGAAACATGGCAAAAGGCCATTGATATGTTGCTACTAATGAGCATCTACTATACTGAGACTAGAATTTGCTTAAGGGATGTTGGAAACTAATTGAAATCTGAAATTCCACTTTCAGTTCTATTCCCATGTAAATCAATGACAAACCTCCTATTGACTTATACAAATTAAGATCCAGTTCTAGACTACAGGAATATAGAAGGTGCTGGATTCCAAAAATGTCTGGCAAAAACTGGAATTCTCAACAATTTTCCTGCCAAAATGGAGAAATTCCCTACAACCTTCATTGCAAACTTTCTACCAGTTTCCCACTGTAACATAATATTTAACTCTCCCTCAGTATGAGAACATTCCATTATAAGAACCTTCCAAATTCACCTCTGCGCCACACAAACCGTAGGTCATCTCACTTTTCATTTTAGTAAATGTTAGATTTAAAGTTCTGCATAATAGAAATGAAGTATGGGTATAGCCATAAGGTGCACGTACGAGATTACTGTAGCTCATATGATCATTGGTTAACAGTGTTACTCTGGCCATTATGTGATCCTTGTAAGTAGAAGTTCAGAATGAGCTAGGTTTTCAGGAGTTGGGGGTAAATTCTTTATGATCTTTAAAGCACTGGACTGAACCAGACATCTAGCCCTTGTTTAGACTATATATTCTGAGACACCTTACAGGGACCTGATTTTCAGAGGGTGGGTGCTTATCGCTGTCTGAAAAGTGCTAGGATGTCTTAAGTTTACTCAATAACTGAGGCACCAAAATTACTGGCCACTTTTGAAAATTTAAGCCTTAGAAAGTAATGTAGGATGGCATATTAAATAAAACTAAATAATCAGATGATACTACAAGATCAAATTAGGGACAACTGTAGAAAAGGAGGAACATACATTTTAAAAGGATGTGATCATGGACTATTTAAAAAGTACAGTATGTAGCTACAGTGATGACATTCTTAGAAAAGAAACTTGATTCCAAGCACTTATTTCATAGAGACAAGAACGATGGATGCTTCACAACCTGTAATTTGGGACTTTTGTTTTACTATGGCATCAATCCCATTGTAATTTTTATTTTGCCTATTGATTTGATCACTCTATTAAAATTGTCTACTTCCATCACTTTGTGTCAATTTGCAGTTTTGTGGAATTTACGTTGTTGTTGTGATTAACTTAACTGGAGTCTTAGAATGAATCAAGAATCAGAGAGCTAGCCGTGTTAGTCTGGAATAGCAGAGGTAACAAAGTCCTGTGGCACCTTAAAGACTAACTATAAAGTTTTGAAGCATAACCTTTCATGGGCTAATACCCACTTCGTCGGATGCAAGCAGTGGAAGTCCACTGCTTGCATCCGACGAAGTGGGTATTAGCCCACGAAAGCTTATGCTTCAAAACTTTATAGTTAGTCTTTAAGGTGCCACAGGACTTTGTTACCTTAGAATGAATCTGTTGTGTAAGCAACACCTCTATACTGTGTATAGAGTCAGACATCTCAAACCCAGTATACAGGTATACACTAAAATGGTCAAACATTACAGGAAACATGAGCATTTGTCCTATTGAGGTTTTTAGTTTTAGAACTAAAACCTGAACTTTCTAGCTAAAAAGGATGAACTTATAATGTACACCCCCAATTAAATATATGGACATGCTGGATCTCTGGCATGACAATCATATTTCAATAATTTAATCTTATTTGACTCCTATATATTTTAAATACTGACTGGTTTTAAAGGGAAAAATGTTTGGGTCCTTTTGTTTGCTGTTTTACAGTGCACAATATAAAGAAACTATGCAATTTATTTATTTACTACTTTTTTTTTTACCTTAGAAATATGAGGAATGTGAAATCTGGTCTTCCCTACTTATTCTGGAAGATTTGTTGGAAGTGTCAGAAATGTGGATTGTGCATTTGTCAAAGCCCCGAAGGTACAATGTGCAATAGCTATGACTTTAAATGAAAAGGCAGTAAATATTCAACCTTTTATAAAGATGCCCTTCAACCTAAGTGTTTCTCTTGTCTACATTAGAAAATTAGATAGGTTTAACTACGTCAGTCAGGGATGTGAAAAATCCACACTCTGGAGTGGTGTAGTTAAGGCAACCTCAGTCCCCATGTATGCAACGCTAGGTGGAAGAATTCTTCTGACTTATCTAGCACCTCACAGAGAAGTGGATTACCTACTCATTGGCTTAAGTAGTGTCTATACTGAAGAGCTGCAGTTTTGCTGCTTTACCATTTTTTAAGTGTAGCAAGCCCTCAATCTTCACTTAATAGATGTTAACAAACAATAGAGTTTTAAACAAAAAACAAGAACAAAAAAGGACAAATAACCACTTTCCCCTTTGAAAGTGATGGTTTAAAGCAACAGCAGTAAAGGATTAGCCTAAGGACTACACTGTAGAAAAGTCTCAGAGATTGTGAAGCCAAAGGTCAACTGTGTTCTTTCACAATCTTTTCTTTTCCAAAGACAGTATTTTCAAACAACTAATGCTTAAAAAAAGGTCCCTCCTGGGTGGTTTTTTGATCAGCTGTTTGAAAGACACATCAATCTTCGTCTGAGAGGTCTGTGAAAATCATGGGTATACTATATCAGTCATTTTGTTTTTTCAAAGTCTGATGTGTCTGATCAGCAGACTGCCTTTCCCAGCAGATCCAGTTTTCCAGGGAACACTGCCTGTCTATTAACTCGTGTTTTCCTGAGGGAGTGGTTACAGCAGGGTGTGAGTGTTCTTTTCTCCTAGAGGTTGACAAGGGAGAGTCCTTTAGTTTTGTTGACATTTTGTTGATGTAATTTCATTTTTGTTATTATTTGTAGTGTGAGTGTGTCTAGAAGCCATTGCCACAACTGATGCCCTATTTTTCTAGGTGTTTGCAAGCACATAAAAATAATCAGTAATTATTTACTGCTATTTGCATTACCGTCATGCCCAGGAGCCCCTGTCATGGGGCAATACCCCATTGTGCTAGGCACTGTGCAAACACAAACCAAAAAATCCACCCCTGCCCCCAAAAGCTTACAATCTAAGTATATGACAAGAGACAATAGATGGATACAGACAGACTGGGGAACACAAGGAAGCCATGAGACAATATTGGTCATCATAATAGGCAGTGGTGTCAGCACACCAGTAGCCTAACTGGCTAAATGTTTTGTAGGCATTGTGGCAAAAGGAGAGTATTGAAGGTGGTTTTAACAGTGAATAATGAGATGGTACATGTGACAGAATTAAGTTAAACTGTATGGAATGAAGTTTAAGAATCTTAGGAATTGATTGTATTAAAAATGCATGTTTATGTGTTATTGTGGGATTTTACATAATGTGTCTAGGAGATGTGACTAATGTAAAACCTGATGAGCTTTGTGAGCTTCAAAGGAATCTTTCAAACAATGTGCTAGACAAACAAAGTTAAGTGGGATTCTGAGGAAATATTTGGGAGTCAGGGAAGACAGCTTCTGACCTCTGGACCCATCCTTTTGAAGCTGCGCTCTGGAAAAACCCATTGCTGTTACATGAAGACCAGACCAGACACCCAAACTGGGGGGAAAAAAAGAGTGACTCACATATTCATGGATGTGCTTGTTCTGAGCTGAGAGCTGTTATGAACTTGTGACCAGAGAAAACACCCTTGTGGGGTTTGAAGGACTGTTCATCAGCAGAGCCATTGCTGGAGTCAAGAACTGATTTCTGGTAAACTTTTATCATCTGAGTAGGTTCTTTAATTGTTTTAATATGTTTTCTTTCTGATGTTTTTACCTTAAGAATAAATGTGCTTGCTTAGAAAGAGCTGTGGGGTACCTTATTACTGTGGTAATTACCCTCTTCAGAACCTTTGAAGAGAAAGCAAAATTGGCCTACGGAGCAGTCTGTATTCACAGTGTAGAGAGAGACATGTGTCTCTGGACAAGAAAGGTGACAGCTAGGGAGCCAGAAGCCTGGGAGTATGTGCTCTTGCTGAACCATAGCAGGGGAATACAGGTGGAGTTGCCCTGAATGGGGACTGCAGCAATCCTGCAAATAACTCCATGTAAAATGATCCCTCTGCCCATGTGATGCTCCACTGACTTCAACAGGGCTGCATGTGAGTGAACTCCTAAATCTGCACAGTCAGTTGCAGGATCGAGACCTAAACAGGTAAGACAGACTACAGATGGCAGAATTTTTCTATTATAAATGCATCTAAAAATATATGACAGAAACACAGTATAAACTGAATAAATAAATACACAGTGGAAGCTGTTGTCTGTCTTTCTAGGCAAACAATGCAAAATTATAATAAGCTAGATGACATTGCTGCAGCTAGCGAAGGTGAAAAAACAATCTGAGTCCAAGTAAAGGTATAAAGCAGGGGTCTCAAACTCAAATGACCACGAGGGCCGCATGAGGACTAGTTCATTGGCCCGAGGGCCGCATCACTGACACGCCCCCCTCGCTGCCCCCGCCCCTACCCCCACCCCTTCCACGAGGTCCCACCCCTGCCCTGCCTCCTCCCATGAGCGCGCAGCTCCCAGCTCCTCGCCCTGACAAATAAGACATTGAATTTTCTCTTTTACCGCTGTGAAAAAATATAAATTCTCCCATTTGTCTTGGAAAAAACTCTTTTCTCCCATGAATGTTCTTTTTTGTTTTTTGTGATAAAGTCATTTCCAAGCCGTTTTAATCAAATATATTCACTTAATAATGCACCTCACTCAAAGGACCAAACAGGAACTTAGATCTACTTCTATTAAAGCACCTTCCTGGACGGGGCTGCACTCACACTCCACTCTTGCTCTGCCTCTTCCAACCTCTTCCCTGTCCCCTTCAAACCCCTTCATCAAAGTTCCCACCCCAACTCCGCCCCCTCCCCGCCCCTAGTCCAACCCCTTCATCAAAGTTCCCACCCCAACTCCACCCCCTCCCTGCCCCTAGTCCAACCCCTTGCCCAAATCCCCGCCCCTTTCTCCCCCTCCTCCCCTGTTCAGGAGCCCGCTCCTGGCCTCTCCCTCCCAGAAACCGCTAAGCTGCCAGAGAACTGCCTGGCCATAAGCAGAGCTGTGGGGAGTGGCGCATGGGTTAGAAACACATGGAGGAGTGGGGCGGGGGGAGCTTGGCGGGGGGGCCGCGTGGGAGCTTGGTGGGGGGGCCGCGCGGGAGCTTGGCGGCAGGGCAGTGAATAGGGAGCTTGGCGGGGGGGTGGGGAGAGCATCGCGGGCCGCAGGGAAGGGCTTTGTGGGCCGCATGCGGCCCGCGGGCTGCATGTTTGAGACCCCTGGTATAAAGTGTAATCAAATAAATACATCACTCTATATACAGTATACACTGTATGTACAGGTCTGTATAAACATAGATACAGTGCCATCTACAAAAATATAGCAGGAATTCGCTAAAAAAGCTGTGAACTAGTCTTGTGGAACTTGAAAGTCTCCAACTAAAAATGAATGCAGAGTAAATGGATGCAAGCAAAATTCCACCAATTTAGAGTGTTTTCCCCAAGTGTCTGCTACAATTATTTCTCTGCTCAAATAAAACAGAGAATCTATGGCCCTTTTGGAAGTTTCCTGCTGCAGAAAAGTAAAACTGGCTCTTTAGGAAACTTAAGAGTATGAAATGACAGCCTCTGTGTAGCAATATATTATAAATTCCATTCATGACAACCTCTTTGCCAAAGAACAGAGCACAAGTGATTTGCACTGCGCATACCGCCATTAGAACCCGGAGTTAAAAATAGTTCTATAATATAGTATGTAGACCATGGGCATAGTTTATTATTTATAATGCTCCAGTCTCAACAAAAAATCCTGCACAGAAATCAAAAAGTTGTTATTAATATTAATTAAAACCCTTCAGACAGAAGAGTGAATCTATGGAAACCCAAGGATTGTGTGAGTTTACACTAGAGGAGAATCTGATTTATATGGCTCAAATCTATCTGTTATATTCTCACCAGTGTCACCCCACTTCTCTCTCTCACACACACAGATTTATACCAAATGTAGAGGGTCACAAACTTCATTGCTTTTGTAATGGACTCAGTTACTTTTTGTAACTTGGACTCAGATTGTAGGCCACGTGCATTGCACACACCATACCCCCCCTTGCATTCCTTCATTCCACCCACAAGCTCTCTGTGTGCCACCCTCCAATCCCCCTCGACTTTAGCAACTTCCTACAACCTGCCCTCCTCTCCTCATGCCAGGGACTCTGTATGCCACCCATACTCCTCTCCCCTCATTCCGGGGCCTGTGCGTGCCCCCCCCCCATATTTCCCTCCCACCATACCCAGGGCTCTCTGTGCCCCCCAAACTCTCCTCACCCCATGCCAAGGGCTCTGTATGCCCCCATACTCAGGGATCTACATACCCCCATACCAGATTTCTGTCCCCTACCCCATGTCAGGGACTCTGTGTGTCTCTCCTTTTTCTGCCCCCTCCAAAGTACCTTTCTTCCCCCTGGACTGGGACAGGCAAATGGCTGTCCTCCAAGGCGAACAGAGCATCAACACTGGGATTATCCCACAGTAATGGCAATGGCAATTCTATTCATATCAGATAGTTCAGAGGTAAAATTTAAATGCCCTCTTTAACAATCATGGTCTGTTAGGATGAAATACGCTTTTCTTTATAATTGATAAGAAAAATGTGTTTGCTTTGATGTTGGCACTGTAAGATTTATGATGTGCTTAACTATTCTTTTCCATGCTTTTAAGGGCTTGAATTTTGTAAATGATGTGATGGGAAAATACAGTATTGTCACTGAGCAAAATCAAATTTTGAATGTTTATGTTTTGGGGGTGGGTGTTAATGGAGGCTTTTTGTTTTGTTTTACACATATGAAAAGACAAACACAACAAAGTATGACCCTTCTATTTACTCAAGTGTTTTCTTGTAGTTTTAAGTGATGGGCAGATATTGGGTGCAGCATGGCTAGCTAGCATTACTGCCTATAACAATATGTTTTACTGTTCAAATTATATTTCAATTTTGCAAATATAACTATAGCTATAGCCTCAGGGTATAAGTAAACATATATATAAATAAACCCATCTTAGATGTGAAAGAAGATAAGGTTTCTTAGTCTAGTGGTAGTTATTCATTTTAATGATAAAACCTAACTTTCAAAAGAACGTAGGTGCTGTGATGTTAGCATAGAAGAAGAGACTTCAATTTTTGTTCTTCTAAATGTAATCCTCACACTTCCACACAATCTGCAAATTAGTTGTTCCTATTGCACCTGCAATATATCAACTTGTGTGAATATGTACCTCTGCCCTCTACTGGATTTATTCATCTGTTTGGAATGGTGTCACTTTCTATGTCTTTCTTAATGCTACTAACAAAGATTCTCCTTTAGCTCAAATAGTAAAGGACTGTGTGTTGGGAGGAGAATTTTGTGAGCTTCATACCCAATTCTACATATATGGAATGTAGCTCAGGACCTACAACCTTTCTGTTTACACAGATTGTTTATACGTTGTTATGTTTTTTTCAGAGATGTCCTTCCATTGACTGACAGGGGGGCACCATTACTGAAAATGACAATTCCAGGGACAGAAGGGAAGAGTGGTCAGTGGCAACTGTGAATTACTTTTAAATTTTCAGTGTAAGTTTGCTCAAAGCTGTTACTTATACACGGGGTGTGAAGAACACATCCTCCCTCCATTTGGAAAAATATGTTGGGAAGTATATTCCCCAGTCACAGGTCAGCAGTTGAAATTGCGCCAAATATTTTATTTCATTTTATGGCATTTTAAAAAAAGTATTGGTAAAATGTCTAAAAAAGAGCAGGGCTTTGGATCTGACACCAACATCCATCACTACTTTGGAAACTGTGAGCATTGTTGGCCTCACAGGTTGAGGCCCAAAGGAAATTTAAAAGAAGCATCTCTGGAGGAGAGGAGGCATTGTTTACTTAAATATTGTTCTTTGCAGCTGCAGGCAACACAGGAATCTGCCGTAAACTGTAGTGCATCATATTTAAATATTTTCGAAAATCATATCTCCTCTGACTGACAGGATACAGCAACCCTTTCCTTTAACCCTTCTGAGATGTGATCCCGGCCATAGTTATCTATAATTTTGCTACTTCCAGGTTGAATGACTATAATGAGCACTAGGAAGGCTACCCTTGAAGGTCTCTCAGGAACTTTAGCTAGCATAGACTGTGGCTCACTCACGTTTTAAATGTGGCAAGCTCACATGATCACACAACACATGCATTCTGGGCTCTGCACAAGCTCCCAGTTCCCTTTTTATGCAATCTAAGCTGTTGGTTGTCAAGTATAAACCCCGGAATGGTCTATGACCACTATGCTTCAAAGACTATCTCTACCACTACCCAACATATCAGTCATGAATTACTGGAATGCTCTTGCTACCTATCCCTAAGGTAGAAGTCCTGGGTACAGGTTTCAGAATTCTTGGTGGTGAATCCTGAGCTCTAGGAATCACTCCTTGGGTCTGTCAGAGCACAAATTTGTGAACCTATTAGGAGGCAGTGAAAGATGTAGTTGTTCAATCTATTTCTCTGCTTTCAGGGTCACTTTCTGGGAAAGGTTGTATCATCACCAATGGATAAGAGTTGATAACCCTGCAGAGGGATCTTTCTTGTGCTCAAGTAATGTTTATTGTTTTTAAATTCTTATAAATGTACCCACATATAAAAGCCTATTGCTGGCTTACAGTAATTACACATTACTTTTGTATCTTTTAGTTATTAAAGAATCTCTCCCGTCTGATTCTCTCCATTTGAAAAAAAAATCCATTTATTTTAACTCCTAAAACTAATTGCATCTTCCTCCCCACTCTGTCAGTATTCAAAATGCCGTAGAAGCACATAGTCCGAATCCCATTATATTTACAACTACAGAGTTCAAATCATGAGTACTGTACAATATTTACACAAAGATACCAGTCATTATGATGGCTGCTTATATTTCCTCAGCAATTAGAGCTTTGTCTAATTTGCACACAGAACAAGCAACTAATAACCCCCTAGCAAGATCATTAATGTCTAAGATCTTTATTGATTACTATAACTTGCAAAATTCAGTGCACAGAAAACAGGTCCCCATGAAACTGGAAGAACATAATGACCTGGTTACATATAAGGCAGTATTTTGTATTTTCCAGGAATTCAAGTTATTCTGTGGATTCAGCAGCAAAGAAAAAAGGAAAGGTAAGCAACAGAAGACTGCACTTATTTCAGAGATGGAAATAATACTAGCAAGGGACTCTGACACATTCTGGCACTTTTTATGAATGTACAGCACTTGAGAAAATCTAAGCTCTTCAGAAAGCTGTATAATACAATAACAGAATGTTCCTGCATGCTCAGCATCTCACAGATTCAACTATTATACAGCTAGTGTCAGTTATATACTTCTGAGTTTCACATCATATATATACTATGATGACTGGTATTTGTTTTTTGAAGACTTTGAATAATTTCAAGGTTAAAATCTGTAAATTTCAGAAAATGCCCCATGCCTGTGATGGCTGATGCATCCCGTGTTTTGTTTAAGTATGAATGTGAGCAACTACAAGGTTACAGTTGCCTGCTGCTCCCAGGACTTCCTTGTGATCATCCTGTAATGGTTACTATGGCATGGTTGAATAAAATAAATATACTTGTGCAGAGCTTGTTAAAAAAAAAATTTGTATGGGAACTTAATATGTAAAGAAGGTTACTTCAAATGAAGCATTGTCAGGTTTAGCTGTAAAAGGATCTCAAATTGCCTAACTTGCATTTCTTTGATATTTAAATGTATACAGGGGGCAGCTGCAACTAGCTCTGAGCTACGGCACATTCCATTATGAATGGTAGTGAATTTATAATGGAATGGTATGGATGGTTTTTATAATCAGAAAAACACACTGACCTTAACACTACACAGGTGGAGCAGCATAATGACCCGGCAATTGTAAGCGCATCAATTCCTGGGGAAAAGTTCAATGAGATTAACTCAGCATGTATCCCAAAACCAACATTAGTGACATAAAATACAGAACATTGTGTTTTCTACCAAAATATATCTTGCATATGCCAGCATTTAATTAATTTTTTGATACTGAGTAATTCATATGTTAACTGCACATTCTTTTCTACCAAGGGATAGTATTATGATGCAGCAGACTTGGTTGCTACAAGAGGGAATTATGCTTTTAAAAATTATTTTAATTAAGTTTAATAAATTTTTCAGATTATCAAAGATTAAGCATCAGATTTAATTTTGTCCAAAAGGGAAATGAAACAAAACATCCAGCTAAGATATGACAAACATAGACTAGTACTGGCTCTTTAGGCATCGTCGTAAGAAATTGGTCAGATTGAAAGAGTTTTGACAGACAACAGTCAACCAGATTTCTATTTGAACCATCAATGTATTTGTAGTGATGGTGCGAGGTGATTTTCCATTGCAAGGAAGATCATTTCCGTGCCCTTTACTTGCATTGACCTAATATCAAACACAGTTCAAAGGCACAGCTATGTACTCTGCTTACACTTTGTCCAATATTGCGGTAGAGAAGGATAGGGTGATCAGACAGCAAGTGTGAAAAATTGGGACGGAGTAGGGGGTAATAGGAGCCTATATAAGAAAAAGACCCCAAAATCAGGACTATCCCTATAAAATTGGGGCATCTGGTCACCCTAGAGAAGGATGATGAGGAACCTCTGCTCTTCCTATAAACAATAACCAGCTATTCACTTGAATCTTTGGAAAACTTCAGAGAGAAATAATCATGAAATACTAAACTGTAAAGCCTTAGTCATACCATGGGCCAAATCAGCTGTCATTACTCAGGCAAAATTCCTAAAGATTCCAGAATATTTCCAAACTTTGAAGAACTTACAGTACAAGAAAATTAGTAACATTTTAATTCAATCTACATTTACTTAGTAATGGTCATTACATTTCATTTTGAAACTTTAAATCTATCCCCTCTGTTTCTCTTCTTTTTATATAGCTTCTTCATTTTATTACCATAAAAGCATGTAGATATCCAGAAACATCCTCACTCAAAAAGATGATGATAATCTCCCATAGCTCTTTAATTTGTGCATCTCTTGAGTCTGTCACCCTGCAAACTAAAATTCATACTTATCCCTACTTTTCCTCAGGGTGCTCAAGAATGACTCAGAAAACTTGCTTAGGCAGAATAAAATTTAATAACAGTATGAACAAGAGAGCCTTGGCACACCAAATGTACTACCATAAAAATGTTAATTCAACAAATCACAAAAATGAACAAGAGAAGGAAAACAGATGGAAAAAATAAGAATTCAGCGGGAAAACTACAGCCTTCAGACATCCTTAATTATAAAATAATGTAATTTGATCAAATTCCACCTATATTAAAAAAAACTACCTGCAATATATATAAAACAGATCAAATAAAATAAAAAGAACAAATATTGCCCTGTCGTCGGCCCACCCTTTTCAAATGCCTTTCATTTTGAGGGATGTAACTCAATTTAGTCCCAAAGTTACATACATTCCTTACAAATTTCACATCCTCTCTCTTCTATCGAGGAAAATTATTTATAAAGGAAATAGATGACCCCCAAACTTAGAGAGAGATGTATTTAACGCCCCAAAGGACATCCCACAGTATTTTAAGTTCCTGCATGCATCATTTTTTGTGGTCCTCATTTTGGGTCTTTGTCACACACAGCATCCCACATTTGGGCTCTGGCATTCTGAGAGGTGTGTTTCTACCGTTCTTGTGTGGTTCATCCCTTTTCCTCACCTAGTCTTTCTTTCTAGTTTGGAAACTTTTCAGGGATAGTTCAGTGTTTTCTTATGTGCCTGCACAACATCTCACACATTTGGGGGGCACAACTTGAATATAAATTATTAAAGATCATTTTAATACAGGGCTAGATTGTGACATTACAACTTGTCCATAGGAAGTGTGGTGCATTGATGTGCTGGACCTGTGGCAGCCTGGGAAGGAGATATCCACACTGCTCTGGGGAGGAAGAAAATTACATTAGGTCTATTCTTACCACAGTGTACACTCCCTGAAATGCCAGCATAGCTTCACCTGCAGGAACAATGCAGGGGGGGGAGGGGGAAGGGAGGAGAGGGAATTATGTCTCTCCTCCCTCCCTGCCACCTCCCACCTAGCTGTGTGAGGAGGGCTGTAGCTTCTCCGTGGACCCTGCTACCCATCTAGCATGGACAGCATGGGTGCAAGGCAGTAACGGGGAGGAGGGGGATATTCCCTTTACTAATTCTCTGAGGGCATGTAGGATGAGCCACAATCTGGACTATAAATGATATAAACCTAATATAGGATCAGTCCTGCAAAATGCTGCCTGTGGATTAAGTTAATGGGAGCTGAGTGTACGTAGCATGGTGTAGGATTGACCCCTGGTGTTGATTGGAGGGGCTGAATGACAACAGTATTTTCTACACACAGAAAACCACTGCATTTCTGTCATCTATGGTGAAGGTTAAAAAGAAACCAAGATCTGTTCTCCTATATCAATCAGACTTTGACATATCTTATAGGAAATAGGAAGAATGCATATTCGCTATCCACACTCCTCCTATGTGAGTTTTCCTGGCTATATTCCTAGCTGGAAATAGACCTTAGATTGCTCTAGCCCAGGGGTTCTCAAACTACTGTACAGGTGACCCCTTTCACATAGCAGGCTTCTGAGTGTGACCCCCTTTATAAATTAAAAATACTTCTTTATATATTTAAGATCATTAAAAATGCTGGAAGCAAAGCTGGGCTTGGGGTGGAGGCTGACAGTTCACGACCCCCATGTAATAACTTTGTGAGCCACTGAGGGGTCCTGACCCCCAGTTTGAGAACCCCTGCTCTAACTTAAGTCAGAGCCAAGGTCAGAGTGTAGCTTCGTCTACCAGCCTTTCATTGCTACCCCATGTTAGGCACATGTCAGGACGTCATCATCAGGGTAGATGCCGAGGCTGGAAATGGTGCCATTTTTCTATATCATGTAATGTTTAAATGTTACTGGACAACTAATCCAATATATATACATAATAAAATCACAAAAAGGGCCATAAACTTGTAAAACCATAATTTAATTTTGACCAAAATTGGCAGAAACTGCTAAATACAATTGCTAATGCAACTGTATACTAAAAAAAAAAAAAACTATTTAGGAAAGTTTGGAACACACTTAGCCCCAGGTGATTTATTTTATGCATTTTCCCATACAATTTTGCCATTGGTTATAGCAAAAGCCTGTAGTCACACAACTGTATGAGCTGGTTTGTACCATGGAGTACATCAAAATATTTGTCAATATTTGTAGAATAGTAATTTTATACCTGTTAGCCAATTGAGTATTTACCCCAAAAAAATAATGGAGTCTAAGACAGAACATCCTGTATATATTAAGCAAAAGGATGCTAATTAAACTACTATATCCATCCCCCCCAAAATAGAATTGATGGCTGTATCACTCATCTTGAAGTCCCATAAAAGCTGGATATTGTATTTGCAACTTTAATTTCTGAGTGTATTTGCAAGCAACTCTTTGTCAGAGCAGCAAGTGCAGACGAGGGCAGTGAAAATAAGACTTGGACTAATAAGGGGTATGACAATGATATAGTAAACTACTATGGTATCTTGTATTAGAGCAGAATGTTAAAGCTATTAGACTTCAAAGAGGATAAGGTACAAGATAGACAACTTTATTTAGCTCTGCCTAAATGCCATTACTTTTCTCTGACTGCAATGAGCCACTAAAGCAGGAAGTTTGTGCCTGCAAAGCAGTCTGCTTCAGTATAATAAATTATTGCTGCATTTCTCTGGAGCTGGCAATCTCCTCAATTTATCTGATGAACTATAGCACAAGAACATCCAAGTATCTATTAACAGCCCAAAGACCATGCTATACTCATTGCTCAATGCTATGATTGGTATCTGCAGCCTACAAGTTTACATTTATTGTTTACCAAAAATAAATAAATAAATAAATAAAAAGAGGGAGAGCAAGAGAGAGAAATCGAGGGAAAAGCTTCTAATCAGTACAGATCAAATGCAATAAAGCTCCTTTCCAAACGTGCTGTAACTAAGGGTTTTTTTCTCATCCCCCCATACACAGAATTTCCAGTGCCCCATTGTGATGACATGTAACCACTTCACTGCTGCTGAACTTAGCAGACAGGACCTAACATTCTTACTATTTCAATGAAAACACTCTGTGCCCCATTTTCAGTAATAAAGCCTTTAATTTGTCATTCACTTTCCCTTCTTCCTGACTATGTGAGAAAAACTGAACTCTGGGAGTGAGGTGGGAAGCTGCTCCCCACTCCCAAGTGGGGTTCTAAATTACTGAGACTGTGCAGAGAGAAAGCTGGGGCTACACCCCAAGCTGAAGAGATAACAAGGAAGGTAGGAACAGCCCAGAGGAAGCTAATCTGGAACAGCAGTTAGAAGGACTGACCCATCCCTGGCCTCTCTCACCTTGGGTCCTGCAAGGACTCAGTGGAGAGGGAGAGGTCCATCTACCCTTCATCGTCCCACTGGTCACCTGAGAAATCCTGGAGGTGGGAGGGGGGGGCGTGATAAACTATGTGTTGGCTGCTACCCCCCCCCATTGCCCAGAAGAGTTGCCCCAAGATTTTGAGAGACTGTTTGGCCGTGGCATAACCACTGATTCCTGCTACACAGCTAAGGTGACAATAATTTATTTTCAAGGACATATTCACATCTAAAGATGGGGCTTGTCAGGGTTCCCTCCCCACTCTGAACTCTAGGGTACAGATGTGGGGACCCACATGAAAGACCCCCTAAGCTTATGTCTACCAGCTTAGGTTAAAAACTTCCCCAGGCACAAATTCCTTGCCCTGGAAACAGTATTGCTGCCATCACCAAGTGATTTAGAAAAAGAATCAGGGAAAGGACCACTTGGAGTTCCTATTCCCTCCAAATCCTCCCAAACCCTGCACCCCAGTTCCTGGAAAAGTCTTGAGAATATATCCATACCAATTAGTATAGGTGAACCAGATCCAAACCCCTTGATCTTGAAAACAATGGAAAAAATCAGATTCTTAAAAGAAGGATTTTATTTAAAGAAAAGATAAGAGAATCGCCTCTGTTAAATCAGGATACTGAAATCTTACAGAGTAACAAAGTGATTCAAACAAAACACAGAGGAACCCCCTCTCTAGCTCTAGTTTCAAAGTTACAGAGAAAAAAAACAGGGAGAATCCTCCCTCTAGGAAAGGGAAAATTCACAAGTTAAGAAAACAAAAATAAACTAACACTCCTTGCCTGGCTTACTTACTCTTTTTGCAATCTTGAAACTTATAGGATGGTTTACAGGAGAAGAAGTTTCTAACCTTATGCTTCTCTGCTTTCCACAGAGAAAACACAAACAAAGAGCACAAAATAAACCCTCTCCTCCACCCCCCCAGATTTGAAAGTATCTTTTGTCCCCATTGGTTCCTTTGGTCAGGGGCCAACCAGGTTATTTGAGCTTCTTAACGCCTTACAGATAAGGAGGAATTCTAGGCTACCCTTATGGTTATGACAGGGCTTCAGTGAGAAAATAGGAAGTAGCATAAAACACTCTTCAAATATAGCTACCCCCATCTACCTGCTATGGCAGGATTTTGTAGGTGCAATGAACTGCATTAAATATCTTTTTCCATAGGTAAAATGCACTCCAAATTAGAGAAGTGACAAAGAGTCATGTGGCACTGTAAAGACTAATGAAAGTATTGAAGCATAAGCTTTCGTGGGCTAATACCCACTTTGTCTGATGCATCCAACGAAGTGGGTATTAGCCCACGAAAACTTATGCTTCAATAGTTTAGTTAGTCTTTAAGATGCCACAGGACTCTGTCACTTCTGCAATTCCAGACTAACACGGCTACCTCTCTGACTCTAAATTAGGTCACACTGGCTTCTTTTCTGTCCTTCTCTAAGGGCTTGGTTACACTTGCAGCTTTATAGCACTTTCGGTTATACCCGCCTTCGGATACAGCTCCAGCGAGTCCACACTGACAGCCGTAACTGCACTGGCATGGCCACATTTGGGGCACTTGCAGCAGCACTGGGAGTGGTGCATTATGGGTAGATATCCCGGCATTCAGCTGGCTACAACGTGCTTTTCAAATGAGGGCGTGGGATGGAGTGTTTTGCTTGTATGTGGAGGGAGAGAGCAAGCAGATTTTTGGAGTGCTGAGAGTGTGACAGCACGCTGTCCTGTAAATTCAGTCTCCCATAGCTGCCCCCTTCTCACTCACTCACTCGGTAAACGTTTGCTTTCTTGATTTGCCCAGTTACAGATAAGCTTGAGTTCAAAACAAAGGGAAGAGAGGTCAATTGACTTAAGGAGATTAGGCGACATATCCATAGATCACTCAAAGTGCAATATTGTTACTACCCATTTACAATGGAGTTGCAGCAGGTCATAAGTATGGAGGGTGCCTTGCCTGGGTTTGGCTATGTTATCTAATACAGTGTGCCTTGCCTGGGTTTGGCTATGTTATCTAATACAGTGTGCCTTGCCTGGGTGGGGGCTAGGTTGTCTGAGACAGGTGATGTGGGAGTTTCCCTGCCATGAGGGAGGGAGGAGCCTCAAGCCCATGAAGAAGGGAGGAGTTAAAAAGTCAGTTCCATCTTGGTTGTCCATGAGGCAGGAGGCTTGCCAGGCAACATGTGCAAGGGTCCAGGAGTGTGTCTCTAGCTATGGAAATAACTCAGCTTTTCTTCTCTTAAACTTCTACTTAGCTGATGTGAGTATAACCATTTGATTCTTCTATTAAGCCAGTGCCGTTTGGGGGGCTTCTCTCCTTTTCAGAACAAAGTGGGGAACCCCAAATTGTAAAGTCTGTATCTCTGCTTTAACCTTTTTCTTTATTACATTTTCTAGTTATAAAACCATCTGGTTTATTTCCCTTAGGGTTTTTCTCTGCTTCCAGTTTGGGAAGGGGGAAGGGAAAGGAATAGGAACCAGGGCAGCTAGGGGCTTAGCTGGAGTGTGAAGACTGTCTCTCCTTACCGTCAGGTTAGACTGGGGAGGGAGGAAGCAGTCTCCAGGTGTCTGCCTCTCAGGTACAGAGAGACAGGGGTGGGGGAAGTCTGCCTTCAGCCGGGGAGGGTGAAGGGCAGCAGTCTCCAGGTGTCTGTCTCTCAGGTAGAGAGAGACAGGGTTAAGGGAGGAAGCAGTCTCCAGATGTCTGTCTCTCAGGTAGAGAGAGACAGGGGTGGGGGAAAGCAGCCTTCAGGTGTCTGACTTTGGTTTCCAGGGAGGAGGACAAAGTTAGGGTGGGGAAGTTCGCCCCCCCCCCCAGGTTTTGGAAGTATACCTGAATGGTGGCAGCGATTGGTGACCCTAAGAACCCCACTGGTAAAAAGGGGGGTGTCTCGGGGTGTAGGACTTAATTTGGCTGGGAAGCAGCTTGGTTAAGTGGTTTGGCTAGTGAAGAGGCCCAGCCTTTGTACTCGAGAGCATAAAGGCTGGGGTAAGAGCCTTTACACAGCGTATCAGCCAATACAAAACAGCTGCTAATCCTCTGGCAACGAGGAGTATCAGGATCAGTATAGCCAGGGACTAATAGTGCTCTACGTGCCCTGCCAGTGTGTATGAGTAGTAAGGTACAGCGCTCTGGGAGGCTTTATTGCAGTAAAAAAGTGCCAGGGTAAACAAGACCTAAGTATCTAAATGGCTTTGACTATGTAATCTGGAAGACACTGACTATGTCAGACACAGAAAACCAACTGATATTTGAAGTGAATTCTTTTCTTGGGCAAGCAGAACAGTTGTTAGGATAGACCCTGTAAACAATAAAGTCAAAGATTGAAATACCTGTTCCCACTGATGTGAATGGGAATTTTGCCATTGCCTTCAATAGGCCAGGATTTCACTACTGAAGACTACACACTCCTTAATGTTCATCAAACCAGACAGAATTAGAAAGCAGATCATTTTAGAGTTAAAAAATGAATCACAGCCAAGTCTTATTCCTAAAAGCAGGACAGAGGTTAGAAGGAAATGTTACATCCCTGAGAGATAGATAGTTCTTTATCCATTAGATACAGAACTTTCTCATACAAGTGGGTCCTAGAGGTAATAAAAGACTATTGAATCACAGAAATGTGTATTTCACCTCATTTCCCATGCAGTCAATTTCACACAAGACAGAAAAACAAAGCAAGATCTAATAAGGCACAGATAGAGATAGAGAAGTGGAGTCTCTTCCACAATGATAATTTATAAATACACACTACATAGGATCACATTTTATTATCTGTGTAGCCCTGAGGAGTTCAGGGAGAATCTGAAAACTGTTGGCTCAGAAAAGTCTAAACATACATATAATGTAATTCAGATTTCACAAAGAAACACTCATCAATTCCCCCCACAGATTCTCCAGGGGACTGTTTAATATCACTAGCTATATAGGAAACATACAATGCTGCCATGTACCAATAAGATTATGTCACCAAAAATTCAGAAGATTTCCTTACAAATATATGGCCCAATCCCTCAACCATCACTATCCCTTGAATTACTGGTTCCAGGAGAGTTCACCAAGGTTCTGATGTGGGTAGTGGCTCAGTTAAGGGGAGTATATTTATGCCTCTTTATGGATGACATTTTGGTCAGAGCAGCTTGAAAAGACATATAGGTTTTTAACGAATAAGATTTAACCAATAATAATTTTAACCAATTTTATATCAGCCCAGAAACCATATCTCTGTGGAGCAGAAATGAATACCACAGAGGAAAAAAAATTTCTTAAGAAAAGAAAGATTTCTAAAGATTGCAATTTGCAATACTGCCATTCTGTCTGCATGTTTTATGTTTCTAATAATTGTGGGTCCTGGAGCAATTTCCTTCATGTTATTCCACTGACATTTTCTCTCATTTGTTCTCCAAGTATTTCATTCTGCACACCTCATCCTCTCTCTCTCAGGGGCTTCAAAGACTGGTGATCAAGGGGCAATAATTTGAGAACGATGGTGCTAGCTGTGATCCGTATACTCAAACTGGATTAGCCATTTACCACTGTTAAAATTCCCTCTATCTCAGCTGCATGGCCAAAATTTTAAAAATTGTTCAGTGTCCTATTAGTCTATTCTATTAAGCATCTCAATTATTCATAAAGATCGATAGAAGTACTTAGGCCAGGGCAAGGTTGTGACTTGCAGGGGTGCAGCCTTTCTAGTCTGTGTCCTATGGGACAGGGCAGCCCCCACAGAGATGCTACTTCCCTCTTCCATGTAGGTTGGCAGGCAGTGCCCAGACAGGAGTAGGCAATGGACGTCAGCTGAGCCAGCACAGAGTTAAAAAATGTTCTGTTACTGTTATAAGCCAGGAAGAGGAAACCAGGGGAGGAAACTGATTGTTCAAATCAGCTATTTCTTAGACTGTTTTTGGGGCAGTGCATCTAAATGCTACCTCTCATCCAAATAAAATCATAATCTAGACCTTAGTCTCTAACATTGACAAATACAAGTTTTCGGTTGTTTTTTTCATTTAAAAATGATATTCACCAAACTAATCATCCAGTTACTCAATATTTACCTACTTGAGTATTTCATTGTTTTGTTCTTTCAAGTCTGTCACACCCAAGTTTCACATAACATGCCAATACTATTTTGGACTATCATAACTACTAGTGGATTCCATTGTATACACAGGGTTTGTGTGTTTGCTTATTTACAAATTGATGTAACTTCAATAAACATTTAGAATTTAAAAACAACTCTGATATAATCATTTGTGTGTGAAATTACTGATTAAAGTAATAGGATCAGTATTCAAGATGATGCCAAAATCTCTCATAGCTGAACTGCCAAGTGAAGAGTATTAAACTAATAGAAAAAAACTGGTTCACAGAAACACAGTTCTCCTTTACCTCTTATAAAAACAGGCAGGAGCTAATCTGTTTTATTCTTAAATTCTTTCTACATCTCATTTTAATATACTACATCATCTTGCTTATAGTACATTGAGAATCAAGATTTATAGACAAATAATGTCTATTGACATTCTAATTTTAACATGAGTGTGGAACATGTAACTATATAGCAAATCAAAGTGTGTAAATATCCTACTAAAAATCATTAGAAACCAGCGCAATTGTAACTAGTTTCACAGCAGACAAAGTGCATTTCCTTTTGGGAAGGACAGTGCCAAGCACTTTCGGTTTTTTAACTTTTTATGACGGAGACTCTCTAGTTGGTTAATGATTAAATGTTCACAAGTGCCACATTCGTCCTTTTTCAGAATTTTCTGTTTCATGCTTTCAAAAAAGTTTGAAAAATGTACTTGGAAAATAAATAAAAAATAATATGCAGTTGTCACCATTGAAGTCAGCATTTTCCAGCAGTTAGCATGAAGTGGAATCTGAGATCCTAAAGTTTCTCCCTACATCTCGAGTAGGAAATAATTGTGGTAGCTGCGTGATATCTGTTGTCAAATACTATCTTTATAAAGGTGACCACTAAAGCTGGTTGAAAACGTTCAAACTTTCAAAAGTTCAATTACATTGTTTTGCTGTTTTTTTCAACAATCTTATAGAATAGTCGTAATAAAAAAATCAAAATTTCAATGAAAATTTTTCACTAAAAAATTCTGCATCTTTACCTGCTTTAATAAACGATCTAAGAATTATGTGAAATTTGCAAATATTGTTTATGTCACATTTGGGACTTCTTGTACTAACTAATGACAGGTGACACATAAAAATAGCACTTCCTGAACCTTCAACAATGCAAACCAAACCAAGGTTTCATAAAATTCAAATAATTCCTTTTATCTTCACATATCTGACTGTCTAGGTATTTCTCACACATCTGCCACTGTGGAATCTTGGCATCTTTGCACTGTTGGCATTTGTTTGAAGACCTGAAATAATTTATCAACATATTGTACAAAAAGAAAGACTGTTCCTTCCAGATTTCCAGACCAACCTAAAGAAATATCAGAAACTATAAGAAAATGTCTCTTCTTTTCTTACAATAGAAAACCAAGAGTTTCTGTCAGTTACACTTAAGTATCAACACTTCTGCATGCTTACCTACACTGGATCCTTGAACTAATAACTTTGAAATAATCTAAAAGATAAGAATTTTCTGTGAACATTTTGGAGGGAAATAAAAAAATTTTTTTCCAGATTTTCCCACCTATTTTTCCCCTCTTCATTCTCTACATTTCTGTTCCCTTTTTTGCCTCTTCCCCTTATTTTTCCTTTTTTACATTTTGCCATAATAAATTAACTATTTGTACTTATCAGGTATAAATTCACACCTTTGATTATCTCTGCTAACGACATACCTTAGGTAAGTTTGCCACCTGTCCAGGTTTTCCAACGATTGTCCCTTTTTTGAAGTAGCTGTCCTGGGAAATCTGTAAGGGTGCTCAGTATACACTGCAAGCTGTCCAGTCTTATGGGCACAGGATCATCCCAGATGTCCTGGTTTTTTGTACCTCAGAGGTGGCAACCCTAACCTCAGACCTCACCTGTCAGGAACCAGGTTTAATTTTTCTCTCGTGGATCAGTAACTGGTTAAAAGACAGGAAACAAAGGGTAGGAATAAATGGTCAGTTTTCAGAACGGAGAGAGGTAAATAGTGGTGTCCCCCAGGGATCTGTACTGGGACCAGTTCTATTCAACATATCCATAAATTATCTGGAAAAGGGGGTAAACTGTGAGATGGCAAAATCTGCAGACAATACAAAATTATTCAAGGTAGTTAAGTTCAAAGCTGACTGAAAAGACTTACAAAGGAACCTCACTAAACAGGGTGACTGGGCAACAAAATAGCAAATGATGAAATTCAATGTTGATAAATGCAATGTAATGCACATTGGAAAACAATCCCAACTATATGTACAAAATGACGGGATTTACATTAGCTACTGCCACTCCAGAAAGAGAACTTGAAGTCATTGTGGATTCTCTAAAAACATCCACTCAATGTGCAGCGGCAGTCAAAAAAGCGAACAGAATGTTAGAAATCATTAGGAAAGAAATAGATTATCATAATACCACTATATAAATCCATGGCACGCTCATACCTTGAATACTGCATGCAGTTCTGGTCACGCATCTCAAAAATGATATATTAGAATTGGAAAAGGTACAAAGAAGGACAACAAAAATGATTAGGGGCATGGAATAACTTCTGTATGTGGAGAGATTAAAAAGACTTGGACTTTTAAGCTTGGAAAAGAGATGACTAAGAGGGGGATATGATCGAGGCCCATAAAATCATGAATGGTGTGGAGAAAGCGAATAAGGAAGTGTTATTTACTCCTTCTCATAACACAAGTACCAGGGGTCACCCAATGAAAATCATAGGCAGAAAGTTTAAACCAAACAAAAGGAAGTGCTTCTTTTCACAGTCAGCCTGTGGAATTTGTTTCCAGGAGATGTTGTGAAGGCCAAAAGTATAACTGGGTTAAAAAAAATAATTAGATAAGTTCATGGAGGATAGGTCATCAATGGTGATTAGCCAAGATAATCAGGGACGCAACCCCATGCTCTGGGTTTCCCTAGTCTCTGATTGCCAGAAGTTGGGAGTGGATGACAGGGAATAGATGACTTGATGATTGTCTGTTCTGTTAATGCTGTCACGTAATGTTCTAATTACTAATGGAGACCAGAATCTTCTTGCCAGCTCTTCTGCATCATACTGCAAAGTTTCCTTCCTGCTCTGGACCTCCTACTATACCTGGGCTTACCAGGCCTTCCCCATTGGGATCTCTGATATATTCAGCTTCTTACCTTCAGTCACATCACTTGTCTGTCTTACTTTGGCAGACACTCTTTCACAGCTCTTTCCTAAACTTCACTCCAGAGATATTTCACCACTTTGTGGCTTGTACTGTCTCACAGAGCTTATCTGCCCCTCTTAAACCTGCATGGCAACACTAAGACCATCTCTCCAGCTGCATTAGCAGCAGAATTTAGCAGATGCCTAACTATGTAGCAATGCTTTTCCTCTTCAGTGACTATGTGGCACTCTCAATCCTGGAACCTATTTTTCCATGAACGTTTTGATTCTGTTCCTATCTCCGATCATCTGAGGGAGGGGCAGTTCCCCAGCATGCATTATATTCTAATGATTCTCATGTAAATTGGATGCTGTCATGATACATATTCTAAGATCTATAATAAACTACAGGGCTGAAAACTGAATTTATTCAACCTCAAACAACACTCGGCAGCCAAAAGGAATTCTGTCCAACATCCATACTGACAAAAGGAGTTGAAAGTCACATCTTGGGACAGAGATGCTCTTTTCCCTTGGTAAAGTGAAAAATTTAAACAGCTCATGACTGCATCTGAACAGTTATTAAACAACAATGCTGGTTATGATGAATTACACCTCCAGAATTCTGACAAATATAGTAAAGTATAGAGAAAAGGCTTTGCCAGGCAAGAGGGAGGAAGGAACAAAGGCTCAAGAGTGGCAAAAGCAGGTCCCTTATATGGGAAAGATTCAAACAAAGGATTCAGAGAAGAAAATGCTGGTCAGTGCGGAGGCCTCACTGGAAGTGGCTAAGGGTGAGATTCTGGACCCTTTGGCCAAGAACACAATGTATCTTTTGCAAGACTGTTGTGTGCTGTGACTCAGGGAAAGGAAAGTCAGTATGGATGGATAACCAAAATAACATGTCAAATGAATCAGATAGAGTTATTTTGGGCATATAAGTGAACTGGCAGATATAACTGAAGAGTGTATATTAAGTATTTTTTGTGGTTTAGATTTGCTGGTAATATCACCCTGCTCAAAAGACTGATTTAGAGAGAACAGGGGGCCAAATTCTGCTTTCAGTGGAGAATTCAGCCCCCACCTCCATGAAAGTGAAACTCCTCCAGGCAGAAAAGGTGGAATAATTCATTGCACAAAAAAGGGCCTAGACTCCAAGAGACTATGCAAGGGCTGCTTCCTGAATGGTAGCATCCGCTGAGACGATGAGGGAGTAGTCAAAAACTAGCACTGTATGGACTCTCCGGGGCTCCCCAATATGATGCATTTTTAGGGCATAACACATATTAACCCACCACCTCACAGGACTGTTGTAGCCATCACAGAATAACTATGGAGCCACTCCATGGGTTTAGGAGGCTCCTCTTTTTCCCTTGGGCAGATCATCAGTACTCAGACTAGCCTCTAAGGCTAGTATCGGGCTAGGGATTTGCCCCTTGGAAGTGCTGGAATTAATATAGTTGGGGTGCTGAGAGTCATTGAACCAAACTGTAAACCCCTATATAATAGAAACCACTTCAAGCCATTGGATGCAGCAGTACCCCAGCACCCCTAGTTCCAGCACCTATACCTCAATTACACCAGCATAAATTCAGAGTTATTACAAAGATTTTGGTTACTTCATATTTACCTGGGATGAAATTAAGTAGAATTTGGCCGACTGTGTGTACAGGAAGGAGAACCCAACTGAAACATTTTTTTTAGTGGAACCACTATCTGCCACTGCTTATACCCCGTACAACCTGCACAAAGGTGAATTGGGCTACACAGTTTGTAGATCAGGTCCCTGGAGTAAGAAGCAGAAGATATACGTGAAAGGAAGATCAACTCTTCAGGGTAGAGAGAAGTAGCAGGTAAGTTTAAAACAGACCTGCTCGTGGTAAGTTGTAAATAAATAATGTGGATGACTGTAGCATTTCAGAAATAGCTAGGTGCATGCAGAGTAATAAAACATAGCAAATGAATTCAAAACCATTTGAAAATTATGGGGCAATTTCATCATTGGTAGTAAAATTCCTCTTACAGCAGTGTCACTACACCTTAGGTGTTTGGTCTGTTAAGTGACAAACCTATAAACTGCTGTAAGACCTCTGAACACAGAACTCCCAATAACTCAATGGGAGTTTTGCACATGATAGCAGAAAGTGGGGTAGTAGGCCAAAGATAAAATCACAGAGTGAATCCTGGCTCTCTTGAAGTCAATGGGAGTTTTGCCACTGACTTAAAATCAGACCAGGATTTCAATCACTGAGATTACAATCCAGAGAGCATAATATTCATTAAAAACACATCACAACAAAACAAAAAACAAAAAATCCCACAATTAGAAAGAGACCAACGCCTCCAAACTGCATATACTGCATATACTATTGTATATATATATTATGCAGTATATGCAAAATATATATACAATATACAAAACTGTTTTGCCTTTGACTTCAATGGAATCATTCTTTATTTTATCTAAAACACTTATTCCCTCTGCAAACCAGTTGTTTTTGTAATGTCAAAACAGTATATGTTGCAGGAAAAGTCAACAAAAATACTACCAGAGTTTGGCATTAAGGTGTTACTGGAGTGGATTAGTCAGATTTTGCACCTTTACATTGCATTCATGGCCTGCTATTATGGCCTGACCCAATGCCCCCCTGAAGTCAAGGCTTCAAATCAAGCTGTTATTCTCTGATGGTTACAGAATCACTTTGCAATTAGACTTACAGCTTCTGCTATCATATACGGAGGTAATGCTAGGATTTGTAAATGTTATAATTTTTGCCAGAAACCACAGACTGACCTCCTTCACATTTGGGGAGCAAATTGGGCAGCTCCAATTCAGAAGAAAGTTTCACAAAAGAAACTAACTTCAAGTTGTTGAAGGGACTGTACTGAATCACTGTGTCATAGTGAATTGAGACTGACAGTTCTTTCCACAGTTCATCTCCTTGTCACTAAGTTAAAAGGTATCTGTTCAAAAAATAAAACTTCTGAGAGACATAAATCATGAACTATTTTATGTAATATACTGTGGACCTCCCTTCCAGTCAACTCTGATACAATTAAAATCTACTTTTCTTAAAAGAAAGCAGCCAATTAGCAATTGAGTGAAAGGGGGCAGACTGGGTTAGTTGGCATTTATTTTATCTGTAATTATAAAAAAGCCAAAAACTGCAAATGTTCATATATTTATAAGGAATGAGCTTCTGGATCTGGAGAGTTGGTTCAGGCCCATCTGTCATTTACAGTGAGTGAGAATGGAAGTTCCAAATTATTTCAATGCATTGCAATGTACAAACTGCAATTACAGTGAACCACTGCGTATAAATAGTGGGCCAGGTCAGCTGATGTAATTCAGCAGAGCTCCACTGGTTTTTGGACCAGTACTGTAAAAAATAAAAATAATTCCACACTTAAAAAACCCAAACCTTTAACACAAGAGGGTTCCACTTTATACATGAGAGTGTAAAATATGGACCATGTTTTCAAAATAGTTCATCGCCTTCAATAGATGCTGAACGTTCCTGAAAATCTGGCTCGTATTTAGGTGCCTATATGGAAGAAAGTTCTTCTGAAAATTTGGCTTGGGGAGGCATTGGTGTATTTAGACCACTGCCTATCATGCTAACCAATATTGTTTCATTGTTCCCTTTTCCTCCCCTGTCTATCTAGATCCATTTGTTGTCTCTTGTTTTATACTTAGATTGTAAGCATGTTGGCGCAGGGACCATCTTCTTGTTCTGTGTTTGTACAGTGCATAGCACAATGGGTTCCTGGTCCATGATTGGGGCTCCTAGGAACTACAGTAATAAAAAGAAATAAAAATAATAAATGGAAGTGGTCCTTGAAATGTTTTGAAAATCTGGCCCCATAACAGTGTCTACAGATAGAGGTAACCCTTTTAATCCTGACAGAAGTAGAAGAGAATATCCTTGACCTTTAGAAGTTTCCACCGCTCTTCTATTTCTATTCTGATTTTTTTTTTAGTTGACTGTGGAGATCTAAAAAAAATGTACAATACAGAATAATGCCATCACGATTTCCTAACTCAGTTTGCTTCTCTAGAGAAGGATATTTCTATATCCTCCTGTATCAAAAGAAATGGAACAGAACACCCTGCTAAGGGTAGACAGATTTCACCTATGGGGTAATATTCTAGCTGGGGAGATGATCAGGGTGAAGAAAAACTGATGTGAGTGCAGAGCAGGATAAACAAATTAATCTAATGGGAAAATGCTTCAGGAGCAGCGCTTATGTAGCGGGGCTGGGAACCAACAGCAAAGCAATTCTAAGAAATAAAAGAAGAACTAGAAAAGATTTATTGTGTACAAATAAGCCAAAACACACCTAGAAAGAAATAGCAAATTAACCTTCTGGGTCCAATTCTGACATCTTTACCAAGTAGTACCTCCCCCCAAAAATGTATCCCACTGTAACTAATGAGACTAAGTAGGCAGCAAAGTACTACTCAACGTGAATAAGAGATGTCTGCAGTGTTATTGTAGCTGTTGGTCTCAGGATACTAGACAGATGGAGTGTGTGGGGGGAGGTAATATCTTTTATTGGACCAACTTCTGTTGGTGAAAGAGACAAGTTTTCAAGCTTGCACAGAGCTCTTTGCCAGGTCTGGAAAGGCACTCAGAGTGCAACAGTTAAATACTCAGGTGGAACAGATAAGGAGTTAATATATGTTGTAAGAGACTATTCAAAGTGAAGTGGACAGTTAGCACCTCTAAAGTCAAAGCACAAAGAAGGGCTAGTGGGTTACAGAGTGTTGTAATGAACCATAAATCCAGTTTCTTTATTGAACCTGTGATTTTTGGTGTTGAGCAAAGTTATGCATTTCAGTTCCCAGACTCGTCTTTTGAAGTTGTTGTGCAGGTTTCCTTTGAGGGCAAAGACTGAGTGGGCAGACATGGAGTGATCGTTTTGTGAAAAGTGTCTGTCCACAGGTGATAAGATATTTTTGTCCTTTTATCACTTTTTATATGTGTTCATTTGAGAGCGTGGTGAGTGGGGCATTTCGTGTACTGGCTGAGGTACACCACATATTGTGATAGGCATGTGTAAGACCCATGGATCTTGAAAAGTGTGTTGTGGTGAATATTGAGCATCATAGCAATGGAGATATAGCCACTGGGTTTGTGTCTGTTATGGCAGGGACTGGTGCCACTTTGGGTTGGTACGATCCTATTCTGTGGGGAGCTTGCTTCTGATGACGAGCTTCGGGAGGTTAGGGGATTATTTCAAGGCCAGAAGAGGAGTGTTGGGAAAGATTTCTTTCACGGTCTGGTTCCCATCGAGTATGGATTGTAACCGTTTAATGGTATCTCTTATGAACTCCAGTGTGGGGTGACTGGTTACAATTAGGGTTGTGCAGTTGAAGAAGGTTTTTGTCCCTGTATTGAAGCATGTCTGCTTGGGGTATTTGGGTGGCCCTTCCTTGATGCAATCTACATCTCCAGTGGAGTGTCTTTGTTTGGTGAAGGTGGTTTTAAATGCCTTAAGGTGTGCATCCCAGACTTTCATCTCAGAGTACATTCTGTGGTATCTGAGTGCCTGGCTCACAGTTACAGAATTGGGCCTTTTGATGAAAGCAGCAGATGACATATGCAAATATTGACATATATTATCAAAAAAGCACAGTGACTTGATCAGAACAGTACAAGATTTTCTTAGAATAATACTTGGCACTTGACAATCCTCAAAATACTTGTCTGAAGTTTGTAAATATTATCTCCAGTATACAAACGGGGCAATTTCTGATCTCCACTGCACTGGTATAAATTCAATTGCTTTAAAATACTAACTCTACATTTAACCCACTGAAAGATCAGAATATTGTTCTGGGAAAGTGAAACAGACAGGAGAAGTGAATTGCCCAAAGGGAGTCAGTGTCAGAGCCAGAAGTAGAACTCAGCAATCCTTGGACCCCAAATCTGTGTTCAGAAAAATGAATCACACCTTTCACTTTTATATACTGGAATATTCTCCATCACTTGGAGTCACTAAACCAAGATAACACATTTCACTAAAAGATATGACCTAGTATGAGAAATAGTTGTTGGGCTAGCTGCAGGAACCACTGGTTGTGATTCTGTGGCCTGTGCTACACAGGGGATTAGAATAGATTATCCTAATAGTACCTCCCTGGCCTTAAAATCTAAACTTTCTGAAAAGCTCAATGTTTGTAAATGAAAAATATTGAAAATTTTTAACTTTATTTTTGGAATTTCTGGCTCAATATTTTAATTGTTGATGTTATGAATAAAACGACTTTGGAAAGAGGAAGGGGCGTAAACAGTACAGTGAGATTTTCAGAAGCACTCAGTCCCGGCCTAACTTTCACTAAAATCATTGACTAATATGAGCCAATAACCGCATTCTTGTAAAAATAATAATAATAAAAAAAAATCTAGCAGCTGCATTCTAGATTTTCTAATGAAACTTTAATTCTCCTTTCTTGTGTGTATAAACCGTGTATTAAATGTGGCAAGAGTCCTGTGGAAAAACCAGTATGTGATCACATAAATAATAACTGTATCATAATGGAAATGAACATGGGGTCAGAATTAGGGTTGAATGAGCAACAGTAAAACTGGCATTTCTTGATAATATGAGAATTTGACTTTGCAACCTTAGTACGTTTCTTTTCATTATATATGAAAGCCTAGGTGTGTGCTTTTCATTTTTTGAGGAGAAGGTAAAAATAAATTCCTTCGTGCCCAACTGAAGCATCTCCTTATTGTGCATCACCGGCACAGTTTGATCCCTGAGCCTTCAGCACTGCAGCACAGACAGACATCTACCTCTTGAGCTGCAACAGCTAGCTGGAGAAGGCTATTATCCCATAAAGGGAACGGGCCACCTGTACCATGTGCTGGGTCTGTAGGGATTTCAAGAGGGGCCTGGCTCGGTGGGCTCCTCCCACCATATCCATGTGGTGCTACTAGAGGGGGATGATCTACAGAGAACAAGTGCTGGGTTGAGAGTTCAGGTTATGGCGAGAGCCTGACCCAGCTCTTGCTCTCCCCTTTCCCCTATACCTCCATCCTAGTTTGGGAAGTTCCTATCCCCTGTAAAACACCCCAAAAAGGGGAGATGGAACACTGGGGACATATGAGAACCCAGCTTCTCCCTCAACTACCCATCAATAAGCAGCTTCTAGGCACTCCAAATGCAGTATGTGCTGCTGTTGCTTTGCTTCCAAACCTCCTTCAACTGCACTGTGGACTCAGCCATTTAGAATGATCTTGTTCAACTATTATTTAGGCATTCTGCCAAAAATGTTACTGAGGAAAGCAAGTGAGAGAAGGGAAATGGCATTTATTTTACTGTTCCTAACTCAGGTAAGCATGAACAGAATTTCATGGGGTAAAGAAAAGGCATTTCACTAGCCCGAGGGCCTTCTCCCTGCTGAGTTTAAAAAATGTGCTGCAAAAAATTGGAGCTGTTAAAACTTTTTTTTTAAAGGCTGCAAGACTCTTTTACAAGAGAAAGTGATAAGCAACCTAAATATAGGGGTTGCTACTAACTACTGCTACAATTTCAGCCACACTTACTTCCCTTCAAGATCTCTTCAATAATGTATCCAAGGGAGATTTATTTTTTAAGCACAACATCTATACAACATTTGATTAATGAACACATGCTGAAACGAACTTGGTCAGGCATTTAAAAAAGTGATAGTGGAGAACAATATATTTGAAAAAAAGAAGAATATCACGCAGATGCATGCATAAGGTGCAGTCATACAACTAAAAATGTCCAAGCTACAGATTTTCTAATTAAATTGCAGGCAGCACAGGCAACTCAAATTATACCATACTTTAAAAAGAAACAAAACAAAACCTAAGAGTCAATACATTAACTTTGAAAGGCATCAGCCTGATTCTCCACTAGACCAGTTTCACATCAATGCAATTCTTTTGAAACCACTGGAGTGACAGCAATGGAAAATTGATGTAGTGGAGTTGAGACTCAGACTCAGTACATTTATACAAGTTTCACTTTTGTAGCAAGAAAAACATGCACAATGTTCCCAAGGGCAAAAGCTTCATGATTTTCTATCCAATTGCAGTTTTAATTACTCATTAATTTGTGATGAATAGCCATAATAGCCATAAGAAGTAGACTTCTAAAAAGAGGCTCACTGGAATATAGACATCAAAGGGAGCCCTTGTGGCAAAAATATCTCAAGTTGTTTACTATACAATTTGTTCATTTTCCTCACAAATAATTATCCGGTTATTTAAGAAATATTTTTCATACATGGACTTGGTTTACAGAAAACATGTATGGAGAACACTGGAAAAGTTCCTGTGCAGATTTCTTGTGATCATGAACAAGCTGGGGTCTTATTTCATAATGTTGAGTTTCAATAAGTCTTTTAATGCTAGGGAAGTTCCAGAAGATTGAAAGAAAGCTAATATTTAAAAGGGCATGCCAATATTTAGAAGGGCAAATGGGATGACCTGGGTAACTACAGATCTGTTATTCTAACATCAACACCTGGAAAGATAATGGAGTGGTTGATACAGGATTTGATTAATAAAGAATTGAAGAAGGGCAATATAATTAATGACAATCAACATAGGTTTATGCAAAATAGATCTTGTCAAGCTAACTTGATTTTTTTTTATGAGGTTACAAGTTTGGTTGATAAAGGAAATAGAGTTGATGTAATAGACTTCCATAACGTGTTTAACTTGGTACTGCAAAACATTTTGATTAAAAATTACCATAAATGGTATAAAAATGATTTAAAATGACCATAATGGTATAAAATTAACATGGCACACATTAAATGGATTAAAGCTGGTTAATTGATAGGTCTGAAAATGTAATCATGAACAGAGAATCATTGAGCATGTGTTTTTAGTGGGATCTGGTAGGAATCAGTTCTTGGATCTACGCTAGTTAAACTTTTTTTTAAACTATGACCTGAAAGAGAAAGTCATCACTAATAAAGTTTACAGATCACCCCAAAATTGGGGGAGTGGTAAATAACTAAGGGGAGAGGTCACTGATACAGAGCAATCTGGATCGTTTTTTAAGCTGGGTGCAAGCAAACAATATGCTTTTTGATACAGCTACATGCAAAACAAAGAATGTAGCCAATACTTACAGGAAGGGGAGTCTAACCTGTGAAGCAATGGCTGAAAAAGACTTGGGGATTATGCTGGAAAATTAGATGAACACAAGCTCCCAGTGCAGCACAGTGGCCAAAAGGGCTAATGTGATCCTGGATTACATAAACAGGGGAACCTCAAGCAGGAGCAGAGAGGTTATTTGACCTCTTAATTTGGCACTGGTGTGACCACTGCTGGAAAACTGTGTCCATCTCTGGTATCCACAATTCAAGAAGGATATTGACAAATTGAAGAGGGTACAGAAAAGAGCCACAAGAATTATTTAAGGATTAGAAACATGCCTCATAGTGATAATGGGCTCTTCATTCCAGCAGAGAAAGATAAAACACGTTCCAATGTCTGGAAGTTAAAGCTAGACAAGTTCAGACTGGAAATAAGGTTACATTTTTAATAGTGAGGCTATTTAACCATTCGAACAATTTACCAAGGGATTCTTCATCACCAGCAATTTTAAAATCAGGATTGGATGCTTTTCTAATAGAATGCTTCAGGAATTATGTTGGAGAAGTTCTATGGCCAGTATTACACAGGAGGTCAGGCTAGATGATCACAATGGTCCCTTCTGATCTTGGAATCTAGGCATAAACAGACTAAACATGCTTAGCATTCATTATTTTTAATTTGCACTACAGATCCTAAAAGCTATGGCTGAGTTCAAAACTCCATTAAGCTAGGTGCTGTCAGGGATAAAAGTAACTTAAAGGACTTATCAGTACTCTGGAGTCCTGAGGAGGGGGTAGGGTCTCATTCAAAGAGGTGTGACCTCTACTGGAAGTGGCAGAGCCTTTAAATTCCCAGGACTAGGGCTGTTGTAGCAGCAGCTGGGAGCCCCAGGCCCTTTAAATTACCCCCTGAGCTCCCAGCTGCAATTTAAAGGGATCAATTTAAAAGCTGGGGTAGCAGTGGTGGGGCTCCAACAAGTATTTAAAGGGGCAAGGGCGGTAGAGGCAGCGGAACCCAAGACCCTTTAAATAGCTGCCCAAGCCCCACCGCTGCTACCCCAGGGCTCCGGCAGTGGGGCTCTGGGCGCAATTTAAAGAGCCTGGGGCTCCAGCCACCTGGGGAAGCCAGTCCACCCCGGTACAGCACACTGGCTCTTGCAGGTACACTCTACTGGGGCAGACTGGCTTACTTTCACCTCTGGGTGCTGTACTAACACATGAAAAGATACAATCTTTGCCCCAGAATGTTTACAATCTAAATAGACAATTTAGTTAAAGGGTACGAAAAAAGGAAGTATTAGCCCTACTTTATAGATCAGGGATCGGTAACCTTTGGTACATGGCTCATCAGTGAAATCTGAGCACATCCCTCAGCCAGAGCTGCTTCCTGCAGCCCCCATTGGCCTGGAATGGCAAACTCCGGCCAGCAAGGGCTGCGATCGGCCAAACTTGCAGACACTGCAGGTAAACAAACCATTCTAGTCTGCCAGCAGATTTCCCTGACGGACCACAGGCCGAAGGTTGCCAATCCTTGTTATAGATAGAGAACTGCAGTCCAAGAGTGATTAAATAATATGCTCAAGGACACACAGGAAGTCTGGGATAGAGCCAGAAATGTTTCTCAGATATCTGGAATCCCAGTCATTTGCCTTAACCACAAGACCATCCTCACTAGTTCTCTAAAGACTGTAAATGAATTCTAGAAAGATGACTTCTGAAGGCCTATATAAATCAGAGAGAAATTCTGAGGAAACCTGATGAGAAAACAAATCTCACTGAAAAAATATCTAGTGCAACTTGTCACATATATCCTGGGAATTCCCATTATCTGCTGAATATTTTTATATTCAAAACCCACAAAGTCACAAAATGTGTTCAAGAGACATTCACCACCGTTTCTTCAAAATGTCACCTACTTACAGGTACTGTAATATGGATGATGATGGAAAAGCTTTGTTACATAGCACTTACTCCACAATCTCTGTCCAACAGTCCAGCAACACTGACATATGCTTTCATTATGCCATTGTACAATTTATAATTCCCATCTCTGCCCTACTTGCTCCCAATGTGTTAAATAGCAGAACTGATTCTAGCCCACACTGAGTCCTGTGAGAGCTTGTTTCAGTGTGCAAAACTGGCTAACACTTTTGAACCATGTCAGCTCTTGATATGTTGTTTCCACCTATTATAAATTACAGCTCATCAGAATGTTTTGAAAAATGTGTAGTGTATTATTATTCTAATCAAGGCCAAGCAACCTACCAAACCTTTAGGGGCTGTGGATGGTTGAAACCACCAGGTCAATTGGAACAGA
The DNA here is from genome assembly GCA_032164245.1 of Sternotherus odoratus. Lineage (NCBI taxonomy): Eukaryota > Metazoa > Chordata > Testudines > Kinosternidae > Sternotherus > Sternotherus odoratus. The sequence goes on from JAVMKO010000002.1 coordinate 144,771,806, forward strand.
CTCTCCTTTGGGAATCAGCCACCAGTTCCTTAACAGTTAGCAAATACTTGCTCAGAAACGGGGAAACCCTTTTTTAACCATTACAATAATATCAATCTCCATTTATTATTGAGGTTAAGGATGCAGTTACTGTCCAGCCTTTTAGGTTACCTGCCAGGGATCACAGTATCATAGAATATCAGGGTTGGAAGGGACCTCAGAGGTCACCTAATCCAACACCCTGCTTAAAGCAGGATTATAGAAGGGTCATAGAAGGTAATTAGGCTAGTCAAGCATGACTTGCCCTTGGTGAATCCATGCTGACTGTTTCTCATCACTTTTCTCTCCTTTAAGTGCTTCAGAATTGATTCCTTGAGACCAGCTCCACGATTTTTCCAGGGGCTTGATGTGAGGCTGATTGGCCTGTAGTTCCCCGGATCCCACTCCTTCCCTGTTTTAAAGATGGGCACTACATTAGTCTTTTTCCAGTCATCTGGGACCTCCCCTGATCACCATGAGTTTTCAAAGATAATGGTCAATGGCTCTGCAATCACATCCGTCAACTCCTTTAGCAGATGCAGTGCATTCGGCCCCATGGACTTGTGCTTGTCCAGCTTTTCTAAATAGTCTTGAACCACTTCTTTCTCCACAGAGGGCTGGTCACCTCCTCCCCAGGCTGTGCTGCACAGTGCAGTAGTCTACCTTACAGTCAAAGCTCATGTTCATTTTGGATTATTATTTTCTATTTCTGTCACCTCAATAATTTGTGGGACGTGCTTAAATAAATAAAGTGCTTAAATATTAGGTTTTAGACTTTATTTTTTCCCCTCTGTATGTAGTAAATCATGTTGGGATCATAAAACATCATCTCTAAAATAGTGACTTGATACTGGCTTTATTGCTATTGGGATGTTCTAAAAGTGATCGGATGAGTTTTGTGGTGAAGTTTGTAGAAACTGCTTTAAGACTGAGGTGCGTGAGATGACCCGCCAGGGTGATGTAATCATTCTGAGAAATTCATCCCAGTGCAGAAACAGCCCAAGACCTATGTTTCACACCACTGTTCAGTGGTGATTTCCACCATTTAGAGCTCAGTTATGTGTAAAGTGCTCTGTTGCTCCCTTATATAAGCTAGCCATGTCACTGGAGCCACTGTGGTGAGGAGAGCATGCAAATGAATGGAGAATGGGTAGAGCTGTGGCTTTCCTCCAACACACATCAGGCAGGGCAGAGGGGGAAATGCAAGAATGGGATTTTCAGAGTCATAATTTGGTTGGTGCCCTGCTCCTGCAGCAGTCCAGCTACATGATGAACCTTAGGGTATGTCTTCACTACCCGCCAGATTGGCGGGTAGTGATCAATCTTTTGGCGATTGATTTATCAAGTCTCATCAAGACGCAATAAATCAATCGCCAACGGTGCTCCCGAGAGGTGCAAGCTGGAGTCGACGGGGGAGCCCGCTGCTGACCGCTGCCACCGTGAGGATAATTTGGCCGAAGATACGCCGACTTCAGCTATGTTATTCACGTAGCTGAAGTTGCGTATCTTCAGTCGACCCCTCCCCCTAGAGTAGACCAGCCGTTACTCAGGCTAGACTGTAGAGTTACAGTTCGGTTTGTAATAAGTCAGGTTTCTGGAATTCTGTTTAGGCCTCTGTCTTCCTCATGTGCAATTGTGTTAGTGACAATAATGAACACTTAACAAAGTCAGGTCAGGAATTCTGATCGTTACCGTTTATTTTTGTGTTATAACTTGGGATTCATGTCACATTAGAGCTATTGGTAAGTAACCTGGAATCACAGACTGTAAAATTACTAGCTTCTTATATTTTCACTTCCAGAACATACTCTTTATTTCCATGAGGACATGCAAATCATTGCCTCTGTTTAAAAAGAAACAAGGATAGTGATGCTGCTAATCTAAGTGTTTTGTGTATGTGAGAAAGTGATTATGTGGTGTCCGCAAGTTGTAATTTAAAGAAAAAAGAATCCTTTGTAACACTTTTATAGAGACAAGAGCTAAATTTTTGAAATGATCCTTAAATATGTGGAGAACGTGGGCCGAATTTATCCCTATGATTTAATTGACTTTAGTGAAGTTACACCAGGAATGAATTTAGCCCAGAGTTTCTCCTTGCTGGTCACCCTCGAATATAGTCTCAATTTGTTCATGTTGGAGTTGCTTTAAGAAGTGGAATAAATTGATCTGATAAGTTAGGGATTTCAGAGGTAGTGCTGTCTGCTGAGGGGATCTCAGAAAAGAGTTCAGTGGGTATTCTACTGCCATCTTAAACAGGATGACCATTGTTTGGCAATGATAGCATCTTCAGAACCAGTGGCTGTTGAATCAATCTTATTTGTCAAAGTGAGAGGTGTCACATCCACAGGCAGTTACTGCAGTTCTAAATGATCCTGAGGACAGCCTACGAAACTGCTTGAGATGCTTAAGGACTTGGCATCTGAGACAGGGAAACATAAACTCCGGCAAGAGATTCAGCATGAGATATAATAAAACTAGCCCCAAATCTATGCATGATGCAAAGTGGGAGACGTTGTATAAAACCACACAGAAGCTACAGGAAACTCAAAATGCCTTATATAGATCGCTAGCAAGAGAGCTCTAGCCTTCTAGCTGGTGTCAGTGTGTAGATCTTCCTACTGCATCTAGTTACTGAATCAACATTGAAATCTCTATACCTTTTCTATGCGCAGAAAGGCCTTGGAAGGACACTTCATGCACTATAGGTGAATTGCATAGCCACCAAGCTACCCCTTTCTGCTTCTCCGTGTGGGGACCAATGATACTGCCAAGAATGACCTTGAGTGTATCGCTGAAGGACTACGTGGCTCTGGGAAGAAGTATAAAGGAGTTTGAGGTGCAAGTGGTGTTCTCGTCCATCCTCCCTGTGAAAGGAAAAGGCCTGGATAGAGACTGTTAAATCAGGAAGTCAGCGAATGGCTATGCAGGTGGCGTCAGAGAGAAGGCTTTGAATTCTTTGATCATGGGATGGTGTTCCTAGAAGGAAGAGTGCTAGGCAGAGATGGGCTCCACCTAATGAAGAGAGGGAAGAGCATTTTCACAAGCAGGCTGGCTAATCTAGTGAGGAGGGCTTTAAAGTAGGTTCCCCAGGGGAAGGAAACCAAAGTCCTGAGGTAAGTGGGATGCTGGGAAGAAGCACAAGCAGGAGAGTGCAGGAGGGGAGGGCTCCTGCCTCATACTGAGAAAGCAGGACAATCAGCGAGTTATCTTAAGTACCTATACACAAATGCAAGAACCCTAGGAAACAAGCAGGGAAAACTGGAAGTCCTGGCACAGTCAAGGAATTATGATGTGATTGGAATAACAGAGACTTGGTGGGATAACTCACATGAATGGAGTACTGTCAGGAAGGACAGGCAGAGCAGAAACGGTGGGGGAGTTGCATTGTATGTAAGAGAGCAGTATGACTGCTCAGAGCTCCAGTATGAAACTGCAGAAAAACCTGAGTCTCTGGATTAAGTTTAGAAGTGTGAGCAACAAGGGTGATGTAGTGGTGGAGCAAGTCACATCATGACCCAGGAAATCATTTCATAATTGTTACACTTTTATTGTGCTATTTTCCACTGGTTTAAATCTGCATCCACACGTATATTTCCTTACAGCGTTGAACCATTTAGGATATCATTATGGCTTTGAACCGCAGCACTGCATTGGGGGTACTAAGGAACTGTAAGGCCCTAATGGGAGTTCCAAGAAACAATGAAAACAGTAGGAAGAAACTAACTGCAAAGCATTGCTTATGTAGCCAAGGTAATTTCTACCAAACCCATAACTCCAGTAGTGATTCAAAATAAGCCACCACAATCTAGCAATTAAAAAGGTGAAGACATATGTCAGGATTTTGCTATGATTCTGCAGGAGGATTATTATTTTCTTGACTTACACAAAGTCCTAAAGAAACTAGTTTTTAAAGTCCTGATTCAACAAGGTACTTAAACAGATGCCTAACTTTGGATTAAACACAACTACACATGTGCTTAAAGTTATTAATGTTATGTATTTATTTTATTTGCAGTAATGTCTAGAAGTCCCAGTCAGGGATCAGTACACTATTGTTTGAGACAATGTACAAACACAGAACAAAAAGACAGCCTTTGACCTAAGGGGTTTGCAAGCTAAGTAAAAGACAAACAAAAGCCAGGATACAGACACAGGTAGGGGAGCACAAGGAAGCAATGAGACAAGAAAGGTCAGCATGATGGGCAGTGGTCCCAGAACACCAGTGGCCCAACCACTGTCAAGATTTTTGTAGGGATCACAGCAGAGGAGAGTTTTAAGGAGGACAATGAGGGAGCTTTGTGGACTTTTACAGGCCTCTCCTCCTAAGCATGAAGGGCAGCTTGGGAGAAAGCACAAAAGTGTTTATTGGAAAATGTAAAATGTGGGCAATGAAGGCTGCCATCATTGACACACGCTTAACTACCATGCTGAATCAGGACCTAAATGGTTGCACTGGAATCTAGAAGGATAGCAGCGAGCCTCCCTTCTCTCCCCCCTTGGTTTAATTCTCTAGTTTAGAATTCCTCAAAAACCATTTATCCACTCAAATGAAACAATGGTTGACTCCCAAACATTGTGAAGGATGCAGTTAGAATTTTAAAGGAAGTACACTATGAAGAATCAGATATCTCAGGACTACCAGTAATACAAACCCATTTTTAAAACAACCACTTAAAACATTGATGATTTTATCATAATTGAGGTTCTGGAGAAACATTTTAGAACCTTAAACTAAAAGGAGCATCAGAATGGAAATCTAAATCTGGATTTAGAATATCATGCAAAATTAGACCTTGATTTTTGGGAATAGAATAATTTATTTCTTTATTTGGAATAAGCATTAGTCCCATTATTATGCAGTAAGTCCTTTTAAAGAGTAGATCTAGCACATCTCCAAATAACCTTGAATGTTTGACAGGTGAAACAATTAAGCTTTGCTTAGCTGGGAAATCCACAGGACAGAGTTTTAACCATAAAACTCAAGGCCAGTGGGGAAAGGGGACATAGACAGCTTCCTCCATCTTCTTTCAAAATCCTGGGGATAGCTGGAGGTTGAACTAGCCCTTCATAAATGTTAAAGCGGCCTCAGAGGTGCTCCACTGTGCCAGAGTTTGATGGCTGCCAAATAATTACTCTTCTGATCATGAATGCCAGAGCACATTGTCCCTCTCTGCCCCAACCTGCCCCAGCTAAAGGGGACTCATGAGAGGCCATTTAGTTAAAACTCTGCATCTAACTACTGTACATCACAAGATAAAGGTTTTGACCATAATTGGTCTCACCCCATCTAACAGTGCATTGTGTATATATATATATATATATATATATATATATATATATATATATATATATATATATGTATATATATATATATATATATATATATATATATATATATATATATATATATATATATAAATATAAATATATATTATATATATATATATATATACACACACACACACAGTGAGCAATTCTGGTGGTTTCCCAGGTCTCCCTTTGCTTCCTAGGATATTTCAAAGATGTTGAGTTTTCCTTACTCAATTGAAGCATGGATTTATAAAGAACAAATCCTGCCAGACAAATTTGATCACTTTTTCTACTGAATTACAAAATTACAGCAGAAAAGAAATGGAGCTGATATAAAATATGGAGGCTTTACTGAAGCATTTGCGACAAAGCCTCACAAAATCTTAAGTGAAAAAAAAACTCAAATAGGCTTGGATCTGAGCACTGTCACATGGCTCGAGTTGTGGGGGAATGTCCATGGGGATGCCAGGAGGACTGTTATTCAGCTCAGTTTTTATTTAACATCTTTATTAATAATTTATCCCTCTTCTAAACAGGACATTAATTCAATCTGAGGCTACCCCTACACTGAGAGGTGCTCTGAATACCAGCGAGGCAGAAAGAATATGAACAGACTTAGAACAGCTAAAAATTTGGGACGCACTTCAGCAAAGCACTTAAGCACATGCTTAACTTAAAGCATACATGTAGTCCCATTGAAATCTGAGACAAGAAATCCCTGAGCACATGAAAAAAAATGTTGTCCTTCAGAATGAGAGAATCACAATTTGAAGTCAATGGAGCTACTCACGGGCTGAAAGTTAAGCACAGGGGTCTTGGATAGCAGATAACCAAAGGTCTGATCCAAAGCCCACTGAAGTCCATGGGAGTCTTTCCATTGACTTTAGTGGGATTTGGATCAGGTCTCAAGTGAGACTCAGCCTGAAAAAAAAATGAAAATTAATATATCCGAAGGAAAATAATCTATGTGATAGAAACTCCATTGCCTGAATCAGTGAGGTAGCCGTGTTAGTCTGGAATAGCAGAGGTAACAAAGTCCTGTGGCACCTTAAAGACTAACTATAACTGCAGAGCTACAATTCATTTGCAAATTCAACACAAACAATCTCGGATTGAACAAAGACCTACAATGGCGTGCTAATTACAGAAATAGTTTCTCCTCTCTCCATGTTCACACCCCCCATTCAAATGCTAGAAGAATAACCCACCCTCCCTGATCGGAGATAACAAGCTGGTTCAGCCTAATTGGACTAACCTTTTTACCTCCCACCTGGTTCTTGCCTACTTTTCTATACCTGCCTCTGGACACTTCCACTGCTTGCATCCGACGAAGTGGGTATTAGCCCACGAAAGCTTATGCTTCAAAACTTTATAGTTAGTCTTTAAGGTGCCACAGGACTTTGTTACCTCCATTGCCTGAGTTATTTAAAGCCGGACAAAGAACTAAAAACTATTCTGGAGGTATCTGTAGAGAACAATCCTGTGTTGGCAGCATGATGGACAAGATAGGTCATTTCCATCACTAATGTCTTTGATTCTAAGTTTAAAATGCATAAACACAGAAAGCCCATCTTTGTCCAGATTTCGGTAATTCATCTGCTTTAAAAAAATGTGATGGGTAGTGGAAAAACTGCATTTTTCTTTTAATGAAAGCAGGAATTGCAAGGCACTGACTACAATAGCATCTGAAATAGTGTAAATTGCATCTAAAGTACAAGATAAATGTTTTACCTAGGAACTGAATTATCTTAAACTGCAATTATTCCAATAGATTCTGTTACTGCCAATTTATATGAAGAAAGAATTAACTCTATCTAGAGATGGACACAAACTACAAAGTCCAGATCCAGTTTCAAACTTTGTCCATCAAAGAGACCTTCAGTTCCATATCTGAGCTTCCTCAAAGTGAGGATTTAGATCCAATACTTTTAGCATTTAACACTTATACTGCAGCAGCACATAGGTTGAAGCCTTATTGTAAGCGCTGCACAAACATATAATAAATAACAGTCCCTGTCCCAAAAAAGCATACACCTAGCACCTTTCATTCATCAAAGTAGAGGCCTGCAGCGTGACTGGGATCCCACAGGGCCTGCAGGACATGCTGCCACAATAGCAGGAAGGGATAAAATGAACTTCATTGAGGGCAGGACTGTGCTGGCAAAAAAAGAAAAAGAAAGAATTGGACTAAATGGGTCTGTAGTCCTGCTTTACATAAATTTCACCATGTTATAAAACTTGCTGCCAACACAGAAATGGACATTCCACATAATGCTGAAAAAATCAACTTTGAATTAGATTTGTTAGGTATAGAATTAGAGTTTCAAATTTATTTTAAAATGTTTCTCTCAAGTTAGCTGCAACACATGAAGAACCATAATGATGATTTCCAGCAGTTCTCATAATAGTTATGTTATATACAACATATTCTATGGTATAATTGGCACATCTAGTGTCAATTCAGCCAAACCTTATCAATTCACCCGGAAGAGATGGTTTACAGCTACTGACATCTCCTGAATCACAGGATAGTAGATGGTTTTAAGATGGTGGAGTGGACAAGCTGGTTCAGCATTACCGTGAACCATTTCTTCCACTCAGAAAGTTTTCCTCTTCAAAAGTTTTGTTCCTTGGGTTTTAGAGGGCATTGGATACAACAGCAGCAACCAAAATGTTTAGAAAACAAACCCAAGCTGGACCACAGTCAAGTAGAAGTTATTAAGCTCAATACAGGGTAACGGTGAAATTTTCTGGCCTGTGTTTCACAGGATATCAGAGTAGGTGATTTAGTGGTCCCTTCTAGCCTTAAAATATATTAGTCTTTAAAAAGTTCAATGTTCTGACCTCCCAGTGTTCCCCAATAACTTCTAACTATCAAGTGGCTGTTTTTATAGTTTTCTGTACATCCTTCATGAGCCTGCTTGTGTCATCAGACTCCACCCACATCATATTGTTCCACACAATACACATACGTGAGGCCTAAGAATGAACTCCCTTCTTGGTGGAAAACACACACACACTATCATTAGAACATACATGTCTGCATTTAGGGCTAGGAACATCTGGCATATTGATGCATCTTCTATATATTTCCCTCAGTCCATGCACTGAACTCCCACTGATGTCAGTGGGAATTATGCACACAGTTCAAGGTGCATATTCATCCAGAGGGTAGTCCCTGAAGTAGCTCTGAATCACTATCATTGCAACAGTACAAAAAATTAATTATTCGGATGAGGTCATCTGCCATCAGAGTATGACTGGTTCGGTCATAGAGACCCCTTAGGACTGTCACCTGATGTGCTGAGATAACCTCTGAGCCCATTTTCTCTGCCAGCTTGGGACTCCAGAACCCTGTCTTGTTGAACCAGACACGCTAGCCTGCTGCAACACAAACCCATGCCTCCAAAAACTGCAGACTTTAACCAAAAACTGCTCAGCAGGTCACCTATCTCCAGCACCCAGACACCCAGTTCCAAATGGGATCCAAACCCCAATAAATCCATTTTAATCTTTATCCTGTATAAGATTTATAAACTCATAAATTGTCTGCCCTCTATAACAGTGATAGAGAGATATGCATAGTTGTTTTCTCCCCCAGGTATTAATCACTTACTCTGGGTTTACTAATAAACAAAAGTAATTTTATTAAATATAAAAAGTAGGATTTAAATGGTTCCACGTAATAACAGACAGAACAAAGTAAGTTACCAAGAAAAATAAAACAAAACACACGAGTCTAAACCTAATACATGAAGAAACTGAGTACAGGTAAATCTCACCTGTAGAGATGTCCCAATAAGCTTCTTTCATAGACTAGACTCCTTCCTAATCTGGGCCCAATCCTTTCCCCTGGTATAGTCCTTGTTAGTTCCAGCAGGCATCTTAGGTGAAAAACAGGAGCTTTCTCATGACTGGGACCCCCTTTGTTCTGTTCCATCCCCCGTTAATAGCTTTGGCCCAAGGTGGGAATCTTTTTTCTCGCTGGATCCCCAGCCCTCCTTCTAAATGGAAAAGTATCAGGTTTAAGCTGGATTCCAATTCAGGTGACATGATCACATGCAGGGCCAGCTCTAGCTTTTTTTGCCACCCCAAGTACAAAGAGTGCAACTGCCCCCGCCCAAAGGCGGCCGCAATGTGCCGCCCCAAGATTGACCGGAATGCCTTCCCTTAAAATGCACTGCCCCAAGCTTTCTCTGCTGGTGCCTGGAGCTGGCCCTGATAGCATGTCCCTGTAAGACTTCAGTCTCCATTCTTCCAGAGCTGGGCTGCACATACCCAGGAAGGTTTGCAAGTAAACAGAATCATTTACAGGTATTTTACTCTGAAGCACTCACAATGGCTTCCTCTTAATATGTTTGCATCAGTAATACATGTTAATATCTTATTCGCCTAACTCCAGACATAGAAATAATACATGCAAACACATGGGATGAACACATTCAGTAGATCATAAGCTTTGCAATGATACCTTACAAGAGACCTTTTGCATAAGGCATATTCCAGTTACATCATATTTATACTCATAAGCATATTTTTATAAAGTATATGGAGTGCAACGTTACACAGAGTACCTAAATTCAGCCACCAACATGGAATAGAGCACAACAACATAAACCATACACAAATTAGTCTAGCTGGTCAGATTGCAAGATGGGCACAGGCTTGCTCCTCAAATAATGGGACCACTTATGGGAAAAATTGCTCCTGTGAAAAAAGTGTTTGCAGGATCAGGACTATAGTTTATGCCCATTTCGACTCCAACACTTCACTGCTTTTTTTAAGGGGAGGATTAAATATCCATACAGTTAGCACAACAGGGTGAAGTGAATTCATGTTAAGTAAGCCTTGGGTAGTTTTCATGCTACATGTATATTCAGTTTGGTTTGATGAATTTGAGGACATGATTCTGACTTTGATGGGAGTTGCAATATTCAGGATGACTCAAGAATAGGCCTAAATTATATTAAATTAGATAATGTGCAGATAAATCATACCCAGCCACTTTTCTGTAAGTTAGCAAAATAAATTCGTTTTTAGGCTGAGATCTTGTGTACCAAGCATTTTCAATATTCCCAAGTTGTAAAACTCCTATACTTAGGTGTGCATATTGGAAATATGCTGACCATGGGCTGAAAAACTAGCTGTGCTTTTTCTAATAATGTTACTGTTGAATAGTCTGATGCCAAACATGTTGACATTCATATTTGCTATTTGTCATAGGTTTTATAGTACAGCCACTAACTTTCTGCATTGTTTTATAAAATACACAATCAACATAGAGGCAAGTTGATTTTATACCTACTATATAAGACTCATATTGAATGGGATTTCTTTTTTCAAATACCTTCATTTTACTATTTAGAAATTTGTTCAAGTTGTTATGCAAATTACAAATGAGATTTTGAAAAACATCTAATTCATCCCACATTTTTAAGCCTTTTGTGATTAAACTAGCCTCTGTCATGATACCAAAGTACACTAAGCCTCTCAATTCACTAGAAACATTCCCTTAATTTTTCATGGCTCCCATGTGCTCTAAGACATAAATTGCTCTTTATCCTCAGAAAATATATTCAGTGGTGACCCACGTTTTAGATTCTGTGGGCCAAATCCTGGAGACCTTATGCTTCATTCAGGCTGAATGTTACTAATTTCAATGGGATTTTTGACTGAATAAGGCCTAAATTCTGCAGAATATGTCCCTGTTAGAAAAAAAAAATCTCTCTTTTCAGTACAAAATCTCTTAAGGTAGTATAATAAAGCCTGTGTTTAAAAGTATTAATGCTGAACACACATCTTAAAAGTAACATATTGTTTATCCTGAAAGCAGATAGGAAACAAAACCTGTAGTGTAATTTGCTAATACCATTCTGCTTTGGCTTTTAACTTAGATCTCAAAAAGCCATAGTACATTATCTTTTTCAATATAAAATGCTGCTCATTCAAGCGAAGAATATTCTCTAAAAAACTGTCACTTGTTCCTTATGTGTTCATGGACTTTTTTTATCTTCCACCTGCTTCTGCAAATATATTCAAATACCATGCATTCATCTTTTCAACATTCATTACATAACACTAGATACAGTAGTTTTGTTGTCATCTTACACTGATGTGTGTGTGTGATTGGTGAAGCACAAAAATACAAACCTTTGATTGAGCAAACATAAATGAATGAGATAATTAAAATCTGACATTCAGGAAGAAGTATCTAGCATTTGTGGTCCTAGTTCAATTTTTCTCCCAAGGCTCTAGTGGGGACTGATAACTAGACTATTATAAACTTTACAGAACAATATTTTTATTATTTTTATTGTTTAAAAAAATAAGAAATCTTGTAGAAATCTTTATTTCCCAGAAGTCTGGCTTCACTGTTGGGATAAAAACAATAGCTAAATCAGACAAGACAAGGATTTTCATTTCTGCATAATTAGCTTAGCTTCTGCCAGCACAGAATAAGACCAAAAAGGTCCTAGATTCACATTTCCAATCCTCTCAGCCCACCTCCCCCTGAACTACCAAAAAAATTATTCTCGGCTCCCTTCTGTCTTTTGAATCCTCCTCTTGTATCCTTTTAAATTAACTCTTCCTCTCAGTCCTCCTTCCCCAAGCATTCTCTTCCTCTGTAACCTCCACCTCCAACCCATGATGGGCTCCTTGATCTTGCTCTCCTAGTTACATGCGTTGGAAAGTCTCTTAATTTTTCTCTGACTCTCTGCTGTATCGTGCCCCCTAAGATTACTGGAAGATTTATGTATAAATCTAATGTTGATCTGAGCATCTCCTGAGAAAATCTGACAATTCTTAATTTCCACTGAAGTCAATGGGAATTGAAGGTGCTGGGCACCTCACAGCATCAGGCCATTAACTGATATTAGCTTCTGTTAACAGTAGAAAATCACTACAGAGTCAAACCATATTGCAAAACTTTAAACAGACAGAATATAGATTTTCCTATCACCTAATCCCAGGACCAGAAACCAGATACAGCACCTCCTAAGTACATGTCTAAAATTAAACATGCCAATCAGCACAAGTACAATATTATACCCAAGAGAATATAAGTGATCGGCATCATTTTCCACAAAACGTTGGTTGAGAGGCAATGTGGATTTTTCATATCTATACCACATATATTTAAGCTAGTGGTGTAATTCCCACATCTTGTGTGTGTCATCATTATAATAATGAGACTAAAAAGTCACGCCAATGCATGAAATAAAGTCTGAAATATGGTATTTCTAAAAGTTTGCATTCTCTAATATCTAAGACTGGTGTGCAGGGGGAATCCTTACATCACAGTCTGCTGTTGTCTCATTGGAGTGGATTCTAGCTCAATTTTCATGCTATGCAAATAAGGTGCATCTGTGTGAACAAGAGACTTCAGTTGAAGTTTATGTATCAGAAACATTCTGTGGCATCCCACAATGATTTGCAGTTCTCTTCTCATTATTACTCTTTAGAAAGATGCAGAAAGCAGGAAACTTGAAATGTCCTTTAACTTATATCTGAAATCCCCTGTATTCACTGTAAGAAAGAAAGGGGTTATTATTCTAGCAGAGAAAGCTTTTCTGTTTTCTTTCAGAAACCTCTGAAAAGTCTGTCAAACAGCTCAGAAAATTGATAGGGGCACTATATAAACTCATCATACATGCAATTATATTTTGAGTTCTTCAGCTCATTAAAACTGTTTATTCCTATTTGTAAGTATGCTATGACAAGCAAAGTTTTATTTTTTTATAATCACAATGTATTACTTGACAACCTGGCCTCAAGTATAGAAAAATAACAGCATGGGTTCCCAATTCTGCCTTTTGCTACAATGCTAAATCTCCCAGTGAAGTCAGTAAGAGTCATATCCATATAGAAGCAGGCAGAATTCGGCTCTGCAATTGTAACTCAGTTGGATATCCTCACTTTGGGGAGGGGAATCATCAGACTTCATAAAAGGTTGGATGTGGGAGAAGAACTGTTTCATTGGTACTATATAAGAGCCAAATATCATTCATTATACAGACTTTTCTGAACATGTTTGATGCACAAAAACCTCAGTGCACAGTACTGGCATTATCATACAAATACAGTAATTTAAGATTAATTGGCTTTTCTCATTATGAACTATGAGACTCCACTGGGAATGTTACTTAAGTAACAACTGGCCCTTATATTATGATTGGGCAGAGCAAATAATATTGATGGAACAGTCTCTTCCAAAATTAAAAGTCCAACTTTGTTTTCAGATACACACAAACACCTCCCACTTATGTGAAAGAGTTGTTTCAAAGTATCTAAATAAAAAATTTGTCCCAACCTTTATACAGATAGGAGAATGTGGATCATTTTCTTGCCTCCATGTAACATTGCTATACTCATACAGCTATCTGATCTTCCATAGAACTTCATCATACTCTAATGTTCTTCCTAAGATGTATTTTTCCTATACCAACATGACTCATCAACTCAAATTCCCACATTAAAAAAAATGGTAATCTGGCATGCTGAGGATTTCAAACTAAGGAATGAGCATATATTCTTGTGGAAGGAGCTCAGAGTCTGATTGCTGTGAGGCTGCTGGAGGAGATAATATGGAGGTATGGCCCAGGGTATTATCAGTACATTGATGATATACAACTCTATCCTCATCTTTGATCTTGGCATTGCCTATGTCTCAGCTATCAAACTTTCTAGGGGACATTTTTATTTGGTTAAGACACAGATATTGAAATTCTGCTTTGGATAGTTTCAGATTGGCCCCGGGCCACAATTATAGTCCAGGCTACATATTAAATTGGAACATGTTGTAATCAGATTATGGAGAAACCCATATTTTAATCGGGTATTTGATATGTTTTATTTATACTGTTCAAAGTCCCTGAAGCCTGGTCTACACTGGGGCAGGAGTGTTAGGGAATCAATCTAAGTTACACAACTTCAGCTATGTGAATAACATAGCTGAAGTCAATGTACTTAAATCTACTTACCATGGCATCTTCACTGCAGTGAATGAACGGCTGATAATCTCCTGTTGACTCCGCCTGTGCCTCTAGCCCTGGTGGAGGACCAGAGTCGACAGGAGAGCACTCAGCAGTCGATTTATCGTGTCTAGTTTAGACACGATAAATTGACCCCCCACTGAATCGATTGTTGCCCATCGATCCAGTAGGTAAAGTAGACAAGCCCTTAGTTTTTACTTTAGCTTTTTGATAAATAAGCTTAGGTGTTGTTATTAATTTCATTTTAAAGCATCTGAGTTTGAAGCAGGAATAATGTATTATAAGGTGGAGTGGTTAGCAACATCTGTTAAGGTTGTCGAACACTTCCCATTATAAGACCATGTTTTCCATTGCTTATTATTTTGCCAAATTTTAACCATTTCGGCTGAAAATTTCTATGCCTCAGGCACAATCAACTTTAATTTTGGCATTTCCTAATTTTTGAGTGCTTGACCTTGTATCCTTAGTAATGTTATTTTAACTTGGGTGTTTTATCTGAGTGTGAGAGAGTATGTGTGTGTGTAAGTAATACAGTAAATAAAACAGATAATCCTATTTTTGTATCTGCACATTTCTCTGCCTAAAAGTAACAGCCCTATGGTGTGAATCCAAAAATGTCTAGTTTTCCAGAAGTCCTGACACAACTAATATATTTATAGTTGTGGTGACCTGTCTAGGCTAGGCTAACTATGAGGAGAGGCAGAAGCAAAACTGAAGGGATCATTTTAAATTTTTAGAACTTAATAATGTCCAGAATTCTACTGGGAACATAAATTATATAGAAGATTACCAAAGACTTACTGCTGATTATAATAAACTATAGGTTAACGACTCATTAACCTCTATGATCATGTATATGCTGTGCAGTTAGTGCTAAGGGCATTGTTATTAACAAGAACAAAAGAAATTACTGACCAATATTGTCCCTTGAGAGAAAAATCAAGTTTTCCTCTCCTTGGCTGTAAGTCTACCTCCACTCTTGAAATCCTGTTATTTTATTCTCTTCATTTTAAAGAGCTCCTTAGATTAGATGTTCCTGTGGCTGTGCCTCTTTTCACTGAGTATACCCATGAATGGGGTTTCTTCACCTAGTGAGCCCTCAATTGTTCATTAGGCACCTTTGATCTGTATTCCATCAATAAACGTTCAAACAGTCATTCTCCCTGGTCATATACTGTATCTGCTTTGTGGGTGGGTTTCTCATTTACTGTTTAGGGTTGGTTTTCATCTGATCTAGCTTTTTGATCAATTTCCTTTTTCACCAATTCTATTTCCTCTCAGTTCTCCCTCCCCCCTTGATACTCACTTTCTCTCTCTGGTAAGCCTGTGGATTTTATTTCTACTTCTCTTCTTTCATAGTGTGTGCTCACATACCTAGCTCCATTTTTTTCTTGCTTCTCCAGGCCTGAAACCTGTCCTATTGTCCTTCCTTCCTCTTGTTCACTTTCCAGTCCCCTACTTTTATTCTCCTGTCCTTCCTTTATTTTATCACCTTTTCCCCAATACCAGCTCCGGTTAATCTGCTACCTCAGTGTCTAGCTTCTTCTCCTTCTCAAGAGCTTTTTCCAACTGCTCCCTTTGAGTGGATTCCAAGCCCCCTCCCCATCTTGTGCTGCATTCTCGCTGTCTCCCCCCCCCCCCTCAGGAGAGCATTCTGTGCTTCTGCATTGTAACTGCAGCAGGTGCTAGTGCCAAGGTGTAGGTTATTACATAGTCATACCAAAAACAAAGAGTGGGATTTTCAAAAGTTCTCAGCATTGGTCTAACTCTGGTCTCACTGAAATCAATGTTTAAAATTTCTATTGACTTTGGTGGAAGCAGAGTTAGACTCATGCTTTTGAAAATCCCACCCTAAAAGAAAATTTTGGACTAGACACTCAAAAACTCCTGACCAAAATCTTTCTGATGTTTAGCCCTTGGATGAGATGTACATGTACATGTACATGCCTGCAATATGGTATAAGGACAGGTCTCTGAAAACATGTATTAATTACCTTATTTTTATACAATTGAAAATCAATACATTCACTAAAATATGTTTAATGGGCAAACAGTTGGGACAATTGTTAGGAAATAGATGCAGGGAACATTTCAAAGGCCTTAATCAATTAATGGCACACCTAGTCTGTTTAAATAGCATACTACTGCAAGCACCCACCATACACTATATATATCCTATATCCACTGTATACTGCTTTGCTGGGACACTGTGGCTGATAAATGGGTTAATATCATCCCTATGAGTCCCTCTTCTCACTACAGCTAGAACTGTGATTTTGTCATCTGTTAGAGGCAGTTTGATTAACCAGTTCAAGTTATATAGTTCAGTATGCACAGGGGATAGAATACCCCGAAGTCAGACATAGAATGAAACCCTGAACACATGGGAAAGTAGTATAGGATGTGTAACTATAGACTTATGGCAGAAGAGAGGACTTAATTTATAGTTTATAAATGCACATTTAGGAGTGTTTGTCCACTCAGCAAAACTGCCATGCAAATTGCTAACAAGAACCAAACTATGCATCACTATCTGCAGTGATACACCATTAAGATTCATTAGTTATTAGCAGATTAATAGCAGTGTGCTCAGTGGACACAAAAGCAGTTATCTTCAGCCTTGAGCCTGCCCCTAACAGAACTTCTCACCAGCTAGTGTCATGGCAAAAAGTTGCTGTGTGGGCAGAGGCTTGTAATTAAAAGACTGCTCTAGTGCTCTGCACAATGCATATTTTGAAAGCAATCCATGAAATGCAAATGAATATCTCCCAGCACAATGTATTCCTGGGAGCCTCTGGTAATTAGGGCAGCCACTTAATTTTCACATTTCTGTTTCTACCGGGGTGTGTGCCAGTTAGGAAGAGTCTACTGCATTCCTGGCTTCCACCGTTTAAAAAAAATCTATGCAGTTAATTTAGATCTGCTTGTGACCTAATTTTTTTTAAAAAACAATAAACCTTACATATTTAGATGCCTATAAAAAGCTACAGTATGAGCTATGTCTGTTAGTATTCGAGTAGTAGCGTAGTACCATGCCTGTGTAATCCACTGGCCCCTGTGTGTTACAACACCCCCACCCTCAGTGGCCAGAGGTTATAGGTTTGCTTTAGCTCACTGGTTGAGAGCCTAGAAATCAGCAGTGTCCAAAACGTTCTCCACTAGCCACATGTAGCGAAAAGGCTATTGAACTGTGGCTAATGAATAAGCAATACGTGAGCCTGTGTCAGGGTTCCCTCCCCACTCTGAACTCTAGGGTACAGATGTGGGGACCTGCATGAAAAGACCCTCTAAGCTTATTTGACCAGTTTAGGTTAAAACTTCCCCAAGACACAAGTTTCTCCTGTGTCAGATGGATAGGCTGCCACCACCAAGTGTCAACAAAGAATCAGGGAAAAGGCTACTTGGAGCCCCCTACTCCCCCAAAATCCCCCACCCCAAGCCTATACCCCCCTTCCTGGGAAAGGCTTGAGGTAAACCCCTCACCAATCCTTACAGATGAGCCCGATCCAAAAACCCAGGATCTACACAATGGAAAAAACAGTCAGATTCTTAAAAGAGGAATTTTAATTAAAGAAAAAAAGAAAAAAACACAATTTACCTCTATAAAAATAAGTGTGGAAGCACATTATAGAGTTACAAAAGATTAAAAGAAAAACCCACAGAGGAATCCCCTCAGCTTAGTTTCAAAGGTACAGAGAAAAGACAGGGCTATTAGAGCAGAGGGGGAATAGCTTAGTGGTTTGAGTGTTGGCTACTAAACTGAGTGTTGTGAGTTCAATCCTTGAGGGGGCCATTCAGGGATATGGAGAAAAACACTGTTGTATGATTTAATGGGGGATTGGTCCTACTTCAAGCAGGGGGTTGGACTAGATAAGGTCCCTTCCAACCCTATTATTCTATATCTCCCTAATTCACAAGTGAGAAACAAATATAAGCTAATATGCCTTGCCTGGCTATTACTTACTATTTGTGATGTTTAGAGACTGATAAAGAATTAGATGGAGGGAAGAAAAAGCTGTCTGGCTCCTTTGAAATTCCCAAAGCAAACAAGCCATGAACAAAAGCCTTCCCTCCCACAGATTTGAAAGCATCTTCAGTCCCCATTGGTCCTTCTAGTCAGGTACCAACCAGGTTCTCTTAGCTTCTTAACCCCTTACAGGTAAGAAGGAATTCTAAGCTACTTTATAGTTATAACAGCTTGTGAATCCACTTTTTCTGTAGTAAATTTTATAAAATCCAAGTACAGATCAAGTATTATGGATGAAAATCTGGAGGCTGAGTTAGGATGCAGAGTCAGTATGAATTACATGCCAGATTTCAGGGTTATGGTACAAGAAAAAGAAGGCAAAGTGTCACACTGAAGTAATCCTTTTTTATAATGCGGCAAATAAGAAAGATTCAAAACCACAAGTGTGGCTAGCATTGAATTTCTCTTGGACACCACTGGCCTAGATCTTTAGCTCAAGCTGGAGAGCTTATGCTTTTACCTGTGGATGTCCCAAGTTCAATTCCTAACATCATTTAGAATGGTGGCCATTACACCTGCACTCCCCCAATACCATTCTGACAGAGTGTAGACAGGGCCATAAGGGCATATAGAAGTTTCTCATGCTCCCTTTAGGACAAGAAGGAATCTGGCTCAGCTGTACACAATGGGTCAGAGGGGAAGCCAACAGAACCTAAGTGGATTGACAGCTCATCTCTTTCTATAGCTACAAGTTCTCATGCTCCTTAAATGTAATGCTAAACAACGCCACTGCTTTCATTGTTATCTGTTCTTTAAGTGTTCATACTAAATATTCATTGCCCTGTACATGTTGTACTGTCTCAAGATGCTAATGTCACCTGCCCTGTCAGTCGAGTTACACACACCATGAAAAAAAGAGAAGCAGGCAATTTTGTGAAATATTCTCTCGTTCTGCACCGTGCATAAGTATGTGCCTAATTTTAAGCACCTGTGTAGTCCCCGTGAAATCATGGTCTTAGCGTTAGGAATGGGATTAAAGTACCTTGCTGATCTGAGGTCATAATAAACTACAGGTGATTCTAGCCCTCACAGCAAATTGCTAAGTACACTGAGTAAAAGAAGGATTTCTCTCCTGCAGAAAATTCCTATATTTCAATATTTGTTTTTATCCTCATTTGGAACCAAATGTAAAAACACAGAATTTTTTTGAGGTCTAAAAATTTTGGGGAAAAAATTTGGAAACAAAATATTTCAATGTTGAACATTTCGGTTCAGTGTGTTGAACTGAATCAAAGTTTTGTTTCGAGTCAGTTTAAAAGAGTTGTTGTAGTATGAGTCCTTCATGCTCTCATTCTTCCCCACTGTCTGTCTCCCCTGACTGGATTACATCTTCCACTGTGAACCTCCTCAAGTGATTCCAATGAGGCAACACAAGGCAGCTAATATCGATTTAACTATGCCAGCCTTGTTCCTGCAGATATAAGTGCCCTACTACACCAAAATAATAACTCCACCACTAAGAGAAGTGTAGGTCTTTTGTCGGCATAGTTAGGACGATGCTGTGTGTGTGTTGACACATTCCTTACATCAGCTGTAGTCAATTTCAAGGCTCAACATTAATAACACAGAGAGCACCACAGACAGCTCTTTTAAAACTCTCAAGATGTAAGTTATCCAGACCTGCTTATTTAAAAATGCCTAACTTCACTACTGCTTTTAACATCCTCTTAATATGAAACACCCAAATTACATATCTCATGAGACATCACAGCACTATGGAAAGATGAAGTTTAATGTTGAACTGTGTAGTGGGGCAGCTGCCCCACTCCAGTGGAAAAGGGTTTAAACAGCGCTGTAAAGGCTGTGGCGCCAGGCTGGGGGAGGGACTTTAGTAATGGGCGGGCTTAGGCCCGCCCACCTCCGGGGTACCCAAAAGGTGTAAAGGCTGTGGCTGGGGGCAAGCAGCTCCCAGGCTGATTGGGCAGAGCAGCCACAGCTGTGTCTGGGTCAATTAGGGCCCAGCTGTCCCTGATAAAAAGGGCTCAGTTTGGAGCACAAAGAGACAGTCTCCTTCTCTAGCGGAGAAGGCAGACAGGCCTGACTGCTGGGAGCTTGAGGCGGTACCTAGAGAGAAGCAGGGCTGGGGCAAGGCTAGAGAAGTTGGGGAAGCTCTGGCCTGGAAACCCCCAGGCTGCAGGGCCTAGTGGAAGGCCCAACCAGGGGTACTAGGGTTGCAGGAGGCAGCCCATGGCTCTAGAGGCAGCAGGCCAAACCCTCCTTGCCGGTGATGAGCGGCAATGATACTGCAGTCTGCCCCGGTGAACGGGGGCAAGTGGTGACTGGCAGTTGCCTAGACTGAGGCAAGGTGGGAATAGACTGTAGGGGTTCCCCAGGGAGGGGAGACCCTAAGACATGAAGGGGTTCTGCAGGGGTGCAGCACCCTCGGTAAGAGGGAACCGGGATCCACGAGGGACACGGGGCCAGAGCAGCAAGCGGGACAGCAGAGGGTGCTCCAGACGCTGGCGAGCTAATTCCCAGATGGACCAGCAGGAGGAGCCTCAGGGGTGAGTCGCTGCCCTGCTACAAACTGATTCAAGATGAAATATTTTCGTTCAGTTCAACAAACCATAGTACGCCAAAGTACAAATTTTGTTCTGATTTTTCAGATCAAAAACTGAAAAAATGGACAAAACTGAAATTTTTCCATCAAAAATAATTTCAACTGAAAACTCACAACCTGCTCTACTGCTAAGTGAAGGCGGCGAGCCTGTGTAACTGATCTCATCATCGCTCTCTTTCCTGCCTATTGTTCATTACACTCATTTGTTATGTCTGAACTTTAAGCAAACAGTAAGCTCTTTGGGGCAAGGACCACATTCTCCTATATATTTGGACAGTGCCTAGCACAACAGAGTCATTCTGACTGAGGCTTTTTGATGCTAGTATATTTTTCTTCTTCCAGAGATCTCAGTTTCAATCTGTTTTCACTCCAATTGTCTCGGTCCTACCTGACATACTATATTTGGGACTGCTGCCCTCCAGGGAGTGTTATCGCCTAGTTCTGGCTCTCTCTCAAAATGCACCAGCAAAATCTCTCTAGGGAGTTATTAGTTTTAGAGAAAAGCTCCCATTGTGCATCCCCGTGGCTAAAAATAAAATAAAAAATGCTGTCAAAGGCTAAAAGCTACAATCAATAAAAAACTTCTTTCCACCTGGCTCCTGTGCTGTGCAAGGCTGTGACTATCCCGAACAACGAACACGTCTTCATGCAGCCCTAAGGGACTTTAGTAGTGGCAGAACTACCCAGAGGTTATATCAGAACTTCAGCCTTACCCATCAACTCTGATGATGACATCCTTTGCATTCCTCACAGGATTAAAGGGTAAGTGAGCTTCTATGCCGGTCCTCTGAGATCTCTTAGCCCAGAGAGATGGGACTATAAGCCACCTAGGACCCTTCCCCTCCTGAACTGCTCCAGTGGCTAGGGAGGCACACAATGTAACATGGATACTGCTGGGGGGGCTGGACCATGTAAGTTAAGGAAACCTCCCCAGGCTATCCAATGGCCCAGAGCACTTTGTGCTGCAGCCCTCCCTCCTGAATACCCCCTCATGTGTCCAGAGTGCCCCCTCCTAGAACACTCCCTATAACAAGGCTTTCAAAGTGGTCCCCAGGAGGCATTCTTACAGCTCTGTGCTGGAGGAATTCTCCCCTGACCAGGGCTGGCCTTATCATGAGGCAACTGAGGCAGCCACCTCAAGAGCCAGAATGTGTGTGTGTGTGTGGGGGGGGGTGCCACTAGGACCCAGAGTGTAGAAAATTGTGTCTGCTGTTGGTGCATATGTATTCTCTCTGCTGTAGATGCACAGAGATGGTGAAGTGCTGTG
This sequence comes from Sternotherus odoratus, assembly GCA_032164245.1. Taxonomy (NCBI): domain Eukaryota; kingdom Metazoa; phylum Chordata; order Testudines; family Kinosternidae; genus Sternotherus; species Sternotherus odoratus. The sequence continues at coordinate 144,793,981 of JAVMKO010000002.1, forward strand.
CTGGAGGAAGGAGGGTACAAGAGACATGGCAGGCAGGAGAAAAGGTGAGAGGGAATAACAGAAAGCAGCAGGATCTGCAGGGAGAGGAGGAGGAGGAGCCTCTTATGTACCTCTCTAGAACCCCTAGACTGGACTGATTAACTCAGGGAGCTTCTTATTCCCTGCTACTTCCCTGAACCCACTTGAGGAAAACAGGCAGTCAATTGAAGTAGTAGGAGCCAGTTAGGCCCTTAAGACGCTGATATCTTCCCTCACTCAGGCCCTGCTACCAGCCTGCTTATACGTGCTGTTCAACATCACTAACTTTAAAGTACAAAAAATGAAGTTAAGTCCTTCTGGGGAGGGGTTCTATCTCACATGAAACTTTGCACTTCCAGTAAGTCTTAATATGAACGAAGGGAGAGACTTTGAATTCTATAGTTATTATATATGGGCTTTTTATATTGTCATAGCAGGAATCACCAGGTGGAGATGTTACCCAGTTTTCAAGGTCATTTTCTTGGTGTCTGAGCAAATTTTGACTCTTGGGAAGACATGCTGTTGCTGTTAGGTTATGTAAGGTTTTGTGAGGAAACAGCTTCAGCAGAAAGAGAGCTATGGTAGCAGCAGGAGAGCTTACTCTCTGCATTGGGCTCTGATTAGAGTCAGTTCTTGAAGCAGAGTTGTCTCCTAGGACTGGACATTGGCATTGGGCTGAAATTCCTGGAGGAAGGAATTGCCCTATGCGCTGTTTGACCATCTCATTTCAGGACTGGTGTATGTGTGTAAATAAAGGAAGTTACCCTTAGAGTATACCCAGACACTGATTTCTCTTCCAGTGTGGAGCTAATTTACAAAGCCCCAAATATCTACTGCCACTTTGGGGGCTGAGGAAGGAGAGTGTGACACTGGGGTCAAAAGAAGGGGCAATACTATTTTATTCTGTCATTTTCAATAAAAGGCCATGTTCATTCTCAGTATCTAATCTGTGACTAAAGTACACAACTGCATTTCTACTGGACCCCAGGGAGGGTATACTTCATTCTTGTCACTCTTTGGTGGTGGGACATCAGTTAGGCTGGGTACATTTTGGTGTAAGTCCTCATTGTAAATTTGCTCACAATGCTCATTCATTAAAGTGTTCCTTAAGGCAGTGGTCTCCAACCTTTTTATCGGCGCGGACCGGTCAGCGCGGGACAGTGATTGCTTGCGGCCCAGGGGGTCGTTTTAGGGGGTTTTTTCCTTCGTGGCGACGGACCTTTGTATGTCCGCCGAAAAGCCGCCGAAGCTGATGGTGGCCAAAAACCTAACTCTGCGGATGGCGGACTGGTACAGAAGGCGGCGGGGTACTCTGTGCCTGCCAAAAACCTAACTCTGCGGACGGCGGACCGGTACAGAAGGTGGCGGGGTACTCTGTGCCCGCCAAAAACCCGCCGGAAGTGAAGGCGGACCGGAACAAAAGGCTGCCGAACGCGGACCGGAAGACAAGGCGGCGGTGGGCTCTTCTATGTCCGCCGAAAAGCCGCCGGAAGGGAAGGCGGCCGCGGACCGGTACAAATTGCTCCACGGACCGGTACCGGTCCGTGGACCGGGGGTGGGGACCACTGCCTTAAGGTATTAACATTATGGACAGGTATGCGGTCAGAAACAGTGAAGCTACACAGGCAGATTGCAAGGATTGAGTAGCTGATCTAGCAGCATTAGATCTATCAATCTACCTATCTTGGCTTTTATATTTCTGCCCATTACTGCAGTATCTGAGTGCATATAAAATCAATAGCAAAGTCCCTATTGGACTTCAATGAGTCTCTGACATTTCTCTGGGGTAAAAACACTGCTTGGTGTGGAGTTTTTTGGAGGGTTGGGATTTGGCTGGGGTTTTTATGATGGAAAGAGGTGTAAATGTGTAAAAACTTACTTAACATTTTTAATCAGTCCCCCAGAAAAAAACATAAAATCATCACTGATAAATTTTGCAGATGACAAAAATTAGGGAAATGGTAAATAATGAAGAGGACTGGTCACTGATACAGAGTGATCTGGATCACTTGGTAAACTGGGCACAAGTTACTACGTGGGGAGTAAATATTTAATAATGGGCTCTTCAGTCTAGCAGAGAAAGCTGGAAGGTGGTGCTAGACAAATTCAGACTGGAAATAAGATGTTCATTTTTAACAGTAGGGGTAATTAACCATTGGAACAAATTTACCAAGTGTTGTGGTGGAGTCTCTATCACTGACAATTTTTAAAATCAAGATTGGATGTTTTTCTAAAAGATCTGCTCTAGGAATTATTTTGGGGGAAGTTCTAAGGCCTGTGTTATAGAGGAGGTCAGATGAGAGAATCACAATGGGTCCCTTCTGGCCTTGGAATCTATTAATGTTTTGGCTATCATTCTTATGGGGGAGAGGCCTTTTCCAAGAAGTACTTTTGCAGCATTTCCTAAACAGATGTAGATTCTGCTGCTTATCTCCTCTGGATGTTTGTTCCATAGCCAGACCCCCCTTGCCCAAGAAAGCTTTATCCCCAGCTCGTGTGTGCTTTGTTCTGTGCTCTTTGATATAGAATCATATGCATTGTCCCTGATAAGTGCAAGTGTGTCAGTGCTTCAATTTAGTCTTTGATGTAGCTGTCTTCAGTGTAACTAAAGACCTTATTTGAGAGCTCTCTCCACATTGAACAGCTAATTGCAAGAAAACCTCAATTTGGATCAGATGGCAGGCTTTGCTCCCGATCTTGTCTGAGATGTTGCAGCACACAGCTAAAATGGCAACCTGGAAACAGAAAAGACTCAAAATCAAGTAAACTAGCTGGTACTAGACAGGACCTGAAGGACAGGTTGGTTCTATTTTTATTGGTATTGCAGAGAGCAAAACAGCAGTTCCTGGTTAAAGGGAGCCATCAGCTGTTAAAGGGTCCTCGATATTACCCATTAATTCCTCTCAGTGCTGTGGAACAAGACAAAGACAGCGAAGAGGAGGAGAGAGAAACCAGACTCTAATCCCAAAAAGATGTCCATGCTGTTGCCGCTCCTGAACACAGATGTCCTGTCTACTGGTCCCCCAGCTCGGGCCACTAGATTATCTTCATCTCCAAACTTGGGAACAGAATCCAGGAGCAATTTCTTCCAGTGACACTTCTTAAAGCACTACCCCATACTAAGCCACAGAGCCAAGAAGAGGGAGTATGTCAGTATGTCTACATGGCAACTAGGAGCATGCCTCCCAGCTCAGGTGGACAGACTCACACTAGCTCTGCTCAAGGTAGCAAACCAAAAACAGAATTATGGACGTTGTGGCATAGGCGGCAGATCGGGCTAGCTGCCTGAGTCCGAGCCTGCACAAACCTTTGGATCCAAGCTCCAAGCTGCTGCCCATGCATGGTTCATGCTGCTAGACTGCTATTTATAGCGTGCTAGCTCGAGCGGAGGTAAACAACGTCTGTCTACCCAAGTTGGTGGGCACTAGGGTGACCAGAGAGCAAGTGTGAAAATCGGGACATTGGGTGTGGGGGTAGGACCCTATATAAGAAAAAGATCCCAAAAATCGGGACTGTCCTTATAAAATCAGGACATCTGATCACCCTAGTAGGCCCTCTTCCTGCTACAGTATTCACCTACCAGGGTGCCTCTCTCTACATGGATTTGGTGAACCTGGGCAACAGGAAAAAAGAGCAGCCAAAGGCCTTTGCAACTGTTTTTAATATCCTCTCCCACACACAGATAGATATTGACTCCAATCCTTTGTTGATTTCCTGCCAGACAATTCTTGGCCCCTTCACCTCCAAACAAAGGAGAGTCAGAGCTTGGTGCAGAAATGAACACACACAGCTAACATGGTAAGTGTCACAGACTCACAAGTCGTGCCCACTCTTAGCCCGCGTAAGCATGAAAATCTTTTGAGAATCTGTTGCCTATTGATTACAAGGATATAGGTCCTGACTAAAAGTCCATTGAAATCTACAGGAGTCTTGCCATCTACTTCAGTGGGTTTCAGATTGGGCTTTGAACGAACACTTACACTTCTAATTAATAGCACTCTCCAAATAATTTCCACTATTTACAGCTGCCTTTTATGCCATCGATATATATGGCCCATTCTCTCAAAATTCCTGTGATGGTTAAATAAATATCTTGCAGCCTAGTGTGCAAAGCAGGTATATAGCCACGAGGGACATTGTCCCTTGACATTATCAGCCTGACACACTAAGCTTTGTAAAAAGCTTCACAGACTACTACTGGGATATTGATTAAAAACCTCACCTTAAAACGAGTAATTAATTAAAAATCTCTTTGTATCTTTCTGTCCAGTGTCAAAATGAACAGTTTTGCACACTGTGCAACTTCTTACTGATGGGCAGGCACGGTTAACAAATTTCTCACTCTTCTGTTGGCTTTTTAGCAGTCCACAATGGGTCATTTTTAATGCAATTTCATTTCTTAATTAAGCCTTACAAGTAGTATTATCACTGGGGATTATTTCCATTTGATTCCTTTATTTAATATTTTAAAGCAGAAAGCCTGAGTAAAAAGACTCCCCCTGCTTTCAAAGATTTCCTTCCAATTAACCCTCACAGAAGACGCGTTTTAAAAAGTATAGAACATTTATGTTCAGTAAAAAAAAAAAAAATCTTATAACAACAATCAGGGGATTGCAAGGAAAGTGAAAATAAGGGCAAATTTAAAAAAACCTAGAAAATAACGTTGCTCCTATCCCAAATTTTACAGGACAGAGATTCAGCTGCACAAATGGGAGTCAGGCACCCAACTCTCATTGATTTTCAATGAAAGCAGTTTGCTACCTCTTGAGAGTTTCATAATAATTGTTGCTTTTCTTAAGTTTGAAGTTTCTGTATTCATGGAGCTTTGGGCAAATCTCAGTTTTCATTTTTTAAGGCCTCATGACTGCCAATAAAAGCTTGAAAACTTCTTTAAACACTCCCAAACATTCTCTAAACACTCCCAAATCTAGAAAACAAATCAAAAGAACCTAACTTGAGATTAAAAAGAAAAAGAAAGAAAAACAATCGTGATTTTTGAGGAGCAACTCATGATTTTTGAGGGTTGGCAATACTGTGGAAAGTGGGTGCCTAACTGTCCCAGGAGCTGTAAAAACCTCCCCCTAGGTGATTATATGCTAGTGACTGTATCTGTATGATTATTGCTGGTCACATCCTTCCACTGAATGTGATGTGATATTTACATGCCATGGTAAAGCAGTAAAACAGTCATAATAGACAGGGAAAGGAAAGCAGCAGTACCCTGTCAATGAGTGATACTATACGCACATACCCCACAGGAATGAAAATGTTAAAAGTTTCAAGAATAGCAGCCGTGTTAGTCTGTATCCGTAAAGAAAGTGAGGAATACTTGTAGCACCTTAGAGACTAACCAGTTTATTATGTTGAAATAAACTGGTTAGTCTCTAAGGTGCTACAAGTATTCCTCACTTTCTTTAATGTTAAGTGTTGCAGAGCAGCATCAAGAACAGCAGTTTATTAAAGCAAGAACATTATAATTCAAGGGTGTGATAATGAGGTTTTCCTGTATTTTAGAAAATTTAAGTTTTATTCTTCTTACTAATATATGGTGTATCACCAGATCTAATCTAATATATATTAACATTTTACAAAGTCTGACCAATAAGAATTTATATCATGTTGCTATGGTCCTTTCCAAAACATAAGTCACAGTCCTTGCCCCCAAAGCCTTGCAGACAAGATAAAATACAGCACAACAGTTCAGGTAAGGAGGGGGAGTGAAGAGATGAGTTGTGAAAGATGATTCACAAAGGAAGTAGTTGCAGAGAAAGAGTTGAAGGAGGAAAGAAAGGAGTCACTCAGTCACCTACTTTTTGTCCACCAAGCTGAGGGGGTAACATTTAAAATGTTGCAATACCACAAGGTGGGAGGAGAGGAAAGGAGCAGTTGGATATAGAGTCTATTAAGCAAAAGTGAGAGGACATGAAATGGAGATGTAGGTGGCAGTGACATTATGTAGGAGCCTGAAGGTGAAAATGAGAATGGATTAGATATGGTAAGGAGATAGGGAAGCAGTAAAAGTATTCAAAGAGGGAGTGATATGCTGAGAGTTAGAGAGAAGAAAGACTACGCTGCAGGAATGTTTGGTCTCCCTGCCAATCTGTCCAACTGAGACGATAACAGTAGGCAAGTTTAGAGATGGGGATGGAGAAAGGTTTTAGTATTGGGGATAGAGAGGAACTGAAACTTTTAGGCCTGGTCTGCAGTAGCGGGGGGGTTGGGGGGGCGGAGGGTCAACCTAAGATATGCAAATTCAGCTACGTGAATAACATAGGTCGACTTACCTGGCATCCTCATGGCAGCAGCAGGCTCCCCCATCGACTCTGCTTGCGCCTTTTGGCAAGCTGTAGTTCTGAAGTTGACGGGAGCGCCTTTGGGGATCGATCACTACCCGCTGATCCAGCAGGTAGTGAAGACATACCCATAGTGACATTAGAAAGGATTAAGAGACTGTAAAGGAGCATTCAAAGAAGATGCCAAGATTGCAAGCCAGGGGAAAAAAGTGAATGTGTCAATGGTAACACAGAAACCTGTCTTCACTGCCCGCAGATCCGGCAGATAGTGAAGACAAGCCCTTAGAGAATGAGAATACAGGCGGCAGAGGTGATAATTGTCATCTCAAGAGATCATGAGAGATTGCTCTATCCAACTCCTCTCCAGCAGGTATGCCCAGAACAAACGGCGAAACATTAAACTAACCACATTATAGTGCAATAGTAAACTTATGCTTGTCCGGAAGACAAAAATAGTACTACAACAAAAGCAGCTCTTTATTAAATAAATAGATTCATACTTAAAATAGATTTTCCACAATAAGAGTTGATTTTAATCATCCACAAAAAGAAATTAACCTGCCAAAATTTTGCCTACCATATCTTGGTAAACAGAACAGACTTATAAGGAATACCATTCTTAGAACAATACAAAATATCCTTCCTTTTTTCCCATCTTTAGAAGAGAACAATGAAACTATGCTACTGCTGCAGAAGAATGTGCTCTGAACAATGAACAAACGAATGACCGAACAAACTCACACACTGATAAAAATGCAATCTTTCCACATCAAAATCTGAATACACCAAGCAATGCAAATAAGGGCTTGCAACAATATAATAGGAATGACTTATAGGGAAGCATATGAAAAAAAAAATCTTGCAAATATAAGATTGCTCACCACAGAAATGGGAAGTAGAAGGCAAAATGCCCTTAAAATGTTTTTTGTTTAGTAAGGGCTAACATTCTCCTGCTCAGTAAAATTAAGTCTGGTTCTCACTTTCATGATACATGTGAAGTCAGAACAGTACATTTCCGTCTTGATTAAGCCCACTTTGGAACACTCTGCTGTAACGATCTTGCCTTCACTGCACTAGAGCATAACACAGCTGTGTTAAAAAGTGGACCTTTACTTTTCAATTGAACATCAGAAGGTCCCAATTTCTGTTAGAAACAAAGGGCTAGAGTAATGGAGCTATGCTGATTTACACGAGCTGAGGTTCTAACCCAATGTTTTATATGCAAGCATGGTACTGTGAAAAGGAAATGCCAACTTCCACTAGCAGAATGCTTTGAAAAAGAGGGAAGGAGATGAGGAAGGGGAGGCAAGAGATAATGATGAAAGGATTCTAACAGCAAAATGTTTGTTCTCACCAAAAAATAATATCTGCAGAAATCTGGTTGAGCGCTCTAAGGCTATGCGCATTGAAAAAGGAAAAGAAAAAAGCAGGGGCCTAATTTAAAATGATTTTGTTTAGCCATGATCTTTTTTTTTTTTCCAGAATGATAAAACATAGTTCTGTTCCTTCCACAGGTTAACTTGCTAGCTTGACTGCAATGTGTTTCTGTGGCCTACAAAGTGCAGGAGGTCAGATGATCATGATTGTTTTCTTTTGGTATCTCAATCTTAAAAGAATGTGTTACAGAAATGTTGGCAGAAGTTCTTTTTGGCCTTCAACCTCATAGTGCATTCACCTGTAACCCATGAAAATAGAATACAACCTTTCACAACTATTTTAGACCTCTTTAGCCAAATTCATCCTGAGTGTAAGGCCAGTGATTTCAGTGAATTTAGGTCAGGCATGAGATTGGACCCATGGCTAAAAAGAAAAGGTGGAGAGGATGCATAGAAGACAGTTGTAATTTTATACACTCATCCCTGTTAAAAAGAGCTCAGCAAAAGTTAGAAATTCTGTTCTTCCTTTCATCCTGAGTCACAAAGAAATGTCAAAATTTCCAATTAAATAAAAATTCTGAAAATTTTAATTTCCAAAATATCAAAACAATCTTATCAAAGTGCTACATTTCAAAAAGGTCAAAGTGTTTTGTCTAAACTTGATACTTTTGATGTATTACAATGTATAGTATACAGGAATATATTAATATAACATATGATAGTCTAAACAAGCATTTCAACCTTATGAAAATTAAACATTTTCATAATTTTTCATTAAAAATAGATAAATTTGATATGACATAATGAAATGTTTTGATTTGATCAGAGCAGTGTTTTCCAACAAAATCCAGTTCTACTGGAAATTTTTCCACCAACTCTGTTAGATGATTCCCTTCTACACATATGCACATATACTGCTGCACTTCATATACATAATTATTTCATATTTGCACTTCAGACTGCTTTTGCCAGGTTCTCTTTCCTTTCTGTGTGTGGGAGATGAGCAACTCTGAGAGAGAAAAGGAGTCAGCAGCAACTTGGCTTGTGTGATCAGAGCATCTATGCATAATAATACATATATTCAAGAAAATGGCTGTAATGAGACATTTTTTTAAAAAAAGAGTTACGGCAGCCTCAGGGCAGCCTACATGGAGATGAATTCTGCTCTTTATGCTAGTATTCAAAAAAACCCATACAGAATAATTACATTGTCTTAGCAACTGCCATATCAAATAACCTTGATCAACAATTCAGAGGTGCACCTAGTTTGCCATTTCTCTTGTTTTAAATATATAATTCATGGATTCTCTATAGATCATAGTAAAACCTCTATCTTACATTCTGTCTTGTGACTTAGCACTTGACTAAGACCTTTCAGGGCTTCTTGAACCCTGCTTCCTGAATACTGCTACATGCAAGATCTGACTTGGGAGCAGGTGCAGCAGTGCAAAGATGCAATGTTGTAAGAGATGAACAAGGAAGCCTACTTCAACAGCAGCCCTTCAAAGGACAGACAGAGCAGCAAACTGTCGGAAAGTAAGTGCAATACAAGAGGGAGGAAGGATGGAAAAGGAACATCACAGTAAAAAATTAGTTTACTATCTCTAAGAAAGTCTGCTCATCAGCTCTGAGATTCTCTACTAAAATGCAGTTCCACTCCCAAAAGCAATTATGTAAAAATAGCTCCTTTTTAGTCAGCAGCTCTGCTACTTGTGGTGTATTCAGAGTTTACCCTCTGACTTCAGTGACAAGAGATTTTACTTCCCTCTATTACTGTCAGCCCTGCAGAGGAACCAAAAAAGTTCTGAGGGAGCTAAATTATCATCCTTCTTCATTCATTGTCAACAGAATTGTCAACTAAACTCCATTAAAATGTCTGTGTCATCCAAACATCTTCAAATTATGCCTTCTGTTTGTTACACCTATATAACACATCGGAAAGCGACAGAGTTTACACGTGTAACTGAAGGCAAAATGTGAAACCTATAAAGTGGCACTGAAGTAGGAATTTGGCCTACAGATTCACTCTTACTGGTGATTGTTCATTCTGGGTTGTGCCCACAGCTTGACTTTCAGGTCCTTGGATGATCTGAAGGGCTGGCAGTGGGAGGGGAAGAGGGGAAAGGGAGACACGTATTTATAAACTGAGCAGATTTTAAATTAAAATCCCCAGAACATAGTAAGGGTGGGATCCCACAGTTATTTTACAGCCACTTTTCAGAGTAGAATTTGACTTTAATTATCAAAAATATGATGGAAAGTTCTCTCATCACAGCTTGGAAAATAGAAGTCTTTACTCATAGTTATTGCACATAATCTCCATTTTAGTCAAGGGTATTTTTACATATTTTAGGACTACTAGATAAAGCCCTAAATGTATTTGTGTTCTTGTGCACTAGGATTTCATCACATTCTTCACAGCTGCCATATTCCGCTTTAGCCACCAAAATCCATACCAAGAATAGTACCAGAAATCCGAAAATTACTGCATTAACCAAACCTAACAAGAACCAGTTTCTTCCAACTAAGACATCATCAAGACATGTTCCAATTCAGATCTCAAAAAAGAGTGAAAGTATCCTACCAAATCTCAAAGAGTTAGTTAGTAACTAAACAAGGTGAACTTGGTCTCCCTCGGGTGACCAGATAACAAAGGTAAAAAAATCAGATGGGGGAAAATGGGGCCCTATAGAAGACAAAGCCCCTAATATCAGGACAGTCCTGATAAAATTAGGATGTCTAGTCACCCTACCTGTGAGTTAATAGAGGCCAGCAAGTAGAGTATAATGATTCTGAGAGAGTGGATCAAAAAGAGGTCACAAATCAACCAGACTGATTATATTCATGATGAACCTGTCCGAGCTACTAGCTGATACACTGTTAATCAGCACTCTTCTTCAGAATGCCTTACCCACTCTGTCTATTTCTCTCCATGCTGAAAAGAGAATTGGAAGAAAGTGAGCACAACCTGGCCTCATATAATCCATGAACCTGCAAATATTTACATATGTGCGTGACTTCAATAAGACAACTCAAGCGAGTAAAGTTAGTGGGACTACTTATGCATGTAAAGTTATACATGTGCATCGAGCAGAATTGGGTCAAGAAAAAAAAAAGGTTGCAATGGCCATATTATAGTCAAAAGTCAGAATTGTACATTACTAACAAATAATATCCACAAAAGAAAATGTGCATCATCTGATTTATTTCAGTCATTAGAAAAATATTACAATAAAAACCTGAACACACACATAACCCAATCTCCCACCACAAACTTTTATTGCCAGAGATGAATCTTCTTATACGAAGAGACACTTTGCTAAAAAACATTTTTCTATTAGCTGTGCATTATGATGTGCACAAAGAAAAGGATGACATGTATTTTATGAAATGCTCCACCAGGTTTGGTGAAATGTTAAAATGCTGGTGGTTCTTAGGAATGGGCCAACTTTGTGATATTCATGGCTCATTAATTGCTTTTTATACAAATCTGGAGGGATCCAACGGTATGTTCTCATTCATACGCTGACAAGAGCTTGAAAATACAAAAAATGCCCTTTCCTCTAGTCCAGCCACCTCCTCCTGTAGCCTCTAATTTCTCCCCACTCCTCCCACAGAAGTCAGAGGAGAAGCAGTGTTTTGTAGAATGGGGGAACACCAAGGTACACTCCGACCCCATTCAGAGACCCCAGTCTGGGCAGCCAACCCAACTCTGAGCATCCAAAAGTCATATTCACATGGAGGTGAAATGTACAGCTACCAAGTCCGATTCTGGCTCTCTATTGCAGGTGTATTAGGGCGAGAAGAAAGTGCAGGAGAACCATCTCTCCATCCCTGACTCCTACCTGGGGGCATCTAGAACTCCAGTGCTTGTGCTAAACACCCAAAGGGGGGGCAGGGCAGCAGACAGACACGATAACTCCAAAAAAAGGGGATTTAGGATCTGCTTTTTAAAACCAGACCTCCTGGAGGCATTCTTCTGCTTATGTTCTCTGGGAATTGCCACTAGCCCCATCCTCTTCCCTCTCCTCTGAACCCTAGTAGCAAGGAGGCGGTGAGCGAAACTACAAAAGGGCCCGTAACATTCTACTGTTCCTCCATTAAAGTTCCTCCTACATTTCCTTCAGAGTCATTGTTCATTACGAGGGGAAAGCCGAAACCATGCCCCAATCTTTCCCATTCCCTTCCAGTGATATGAAAATCCAGTGTTTGAGACACCATAGTTGATAGCCTGGCCTAGACACTTTATGATATGGGATCTCTCTGCACCTGCTTCTTCCTTTTATGCAGTTGGACACACAAGCCAGGGATACTTTAGCATTCAGACACTTATGCTGAGACGATATATTTTAATAATTGGTTAGGATTGTCCTAGTATAATTGCTCAAATACAGACATTAAGTTTTTCACCTAAATCATACTATTAGGTAAAACCAAGACAACAGCTTAGTTTAAGAGAAGTATTAATCCATGTTTTCATTGTCTGAGACAAAAAAGACTGCATAGCCTAGAACTTGCTACATCTGCAGTGAGCTGTGGTGCAGGTAACCACAGCATTTTGCAGTTACCCAATTTTAAAATAATCAAAGTTATTAAGAGAATGGAAGCTGGTGTGACGAGAATATGACTCCTAGCAAAATCACAATGGTGGAATCGCTACTGCTCAATAAATAAACTGGGAAATAAGCATGAATTCCATGTAGAATGTCAGAAGCAGATAGTGGGTCTGTACTAATAACAGGCTGCAATTTGGATCGGGATAAAAGATCTTGTCATTCCTCAGGCAAAACTCTCATTCTTCAATGGAAGTTTTACCTGAGTAAGTACAGCAGGCTTGCCTCCATTTTGAAAGGAGGTAAAATCAGTATGGAATGCAAAAAAATAGGCTAGGAGGGAGAGGTTCAGACAGCATGCTCTTTGCAAACAGCCGGTGGCAGCACTGTGACTCGGGAAGAGCTCTACCTTGAGGCTGTCTGCTTGTGTGATGAAGCCATTCTCCGGAATGTTTTTTAATTTGGGGTCCCAGTTCTCCACATCATCCCTTGTGTTAATTTATACAAATGTCTGCACAAATATTGGCCCCAGGTACAGCTAGAAAGAGAAGGAGCAAGGAGAGAATGCCATAGCCACTTTGCCTCCTCCCATTTCAGATATCCTGAGCTTATAAATACACTATAGAACATAAGGTTTTTTTATTCTCCCAATATGGCACTGTGGAAAAATGCTACATAAGGATCCAAGACACTACTGAGAGTGCAGACAATTGTAATGTCTAGGTGGACAGTGCCCTTTTAATTTACTATCTTGTTTTAAATGAAATAATAAAGTAATGAACAAAATGTAAAAAATAAAAAGAGAATGAACTTTGGCCTTCATATACAGTGTTGCTAATTCTCATGATTTTATTGCAAGTAATGCAATATTTGATGTTTTATCAAAACCCCCACCTCCTGGAGTTACACAATTATGTGAAAATCTCAGCTTTTGGTAGGGTGGTGATGCTTGTTTTTTATGTTTCTAGTTCTCACGTTTGCAGGGGAAAAAAAGCTTAATGTGCCAGAAGGTACCTTAAAGACTCAAGAATCAGAAATAGATAGAAAGAATCCAACCATTTAAAAATATCTCCTGATTTTTTTTTTTTGGGGGGGGGGAGGTCCAACTCATTATTTTTTAATGTTGAGTGGGCAATACAACATATATTTCTAGTGCTTTGGATCTCATGTTAGCATGATTAGAATTAAGTTTCAATGCTTGGGACTGGCTAAACAACAGCCCACATTCCTTGTGATGTTCAGTTTTGGATACATAGTAAAAATATGCCAGATTCTGCAGTCTTTAACTGAACAAAACTCCCATTATATTTAGTGGGAGTTTTGCTCAATTTTGGACCATGGAATTTGATTTAATAATAGTCTTTCCATCTTGGCGTCAAGTTACTGCTAAGACTCAGTACATATATGTAGTATTGCTGAGTCATGATGCTGACCCAGCACTGCGTACTATTTAAAATTATATGAGGCATTCACATTGCATAATTTAGCTTTGTGAAAGAATCTCATCCAGAATCTCTACATATCATGTACAATTCCATAACGCTGACGGCGTATATCTTAATGGCTAATGGACCTTGCATGAAAAGTATCAGCTTAGAAATCTGATGTTTCAGCTTCAGAATTAAAAATTGACTCTACTGCCAGATTGCCTCTTTTCTCTTGCATCTTATAGTTGCAACAAAAAATTGCCAATTACAATATGCTGCTTCACGCAGCATATGCTGCATGCTCCCCTGTCCTGCAAACATATATTTATATGCAAAAGAAAGCATTTCTATGTAAAGTCAAAATGATGAGTACGTTGTGCATCTTTCCTACCCATAATTAATTATACAAGCCAAATATTGCATGCCCCCAAAATGATCGATGTGCTGCACTAAATATGACAAAACAACAGTTTGACATTTTGTTGAGTCTGCAATAGGATATTGGCTACAAAATAAAATCACATACCTTCTTAAAGGAATACTATCAGTATTCACATGTCCCAGTTTGACCTACCTTATTGTTTATATATGTTAGCAAAGTCCCTGTAACTTATATTATACTGTACCGGTGGTGGTAGGTGCATGTTTGAAAACAATGCTTCAGAGGGATGTTTTCCCTTTGGGAGAAAAGGAAAACTCCACCAGCACAGCAGCACATTTAGGATTTGGAGGTGGGTTACCCCCTCTATTCTGTTCTCAATTCAGACTTTCTTAGAATTGCACCAATGTACATGAGAGAAAGATTTCTCCAAATGTCTCTTTATCCCATCACCCATTCCTTTTTTTCCTTCTTACTCTCTTCCTCCCCCATGGTAGAAAGGAGGGGGAAATTACAAAACCTAGGACTTCTTACTCCTCACCCAACCATGTCTGGAAGGAGCACAAACAGATCTTCCCTTTTGCAGAAGTATACAGCGGGTTTAAATTAATATTGGCAATGCATGAAGAACATTGATCAGTGCATCCAAACAATAGCTCCATGTGAAATTTGGGATTATCTCACATGAATCTCCCCTCCAATAAATCCTAGACTCCACTGAGCTGCAGTTTTCCCGGATCCTAAAAATCTGGCTCTGCAGCCCAGTGTGTGGTCATAAAGTGGAAAATCAAATTCACTAAGACAACAGTTTCTATTTTCAAGATCTTATTGTTAACTAAACAATACTTTAAGAATGTTAAGTATACAACTTAGTAGCACCTTAATTTTCCCAGATGACTACTGAATGGGCAGGCGGATGACAAATCACTCTATCAGATCTCTTTAAGGTCTGTGTTGATTACATGTAAGAAATTATTGATTTATTTAATCCAAATTCAGTTTTACTTAAATATAGGCAATTCAGTACAGGAGACCTTCTGTACATACTACTGGTTTAGGAGTTAAAACCCATTTAAACTTGAGAGTTCTTAATTTTGGGACAAACACAGGTATTTCAACCTAAACACCTAAATGGGAATTTAACTTCAGGCTTTAACCAAAGGTCAGTGGTCTACCAGTAGCATGGCCACCCATACATGCCCGGAACTAGACATCACGGTACCTCTGGGAATGGCAGAGGCCTTTCACGCATTCTGTGTAGGGGAAAAGAGAAGTGACTTTATTCAATCCATAAAATGAAACCTCAGCAAAAGTCTCAACAGCAGCATTTTTGGTGGGTATGCACACATTTTCTTCCCCACCGACCTTATGTTCTCCATTAAGTGGATGTTGGCTGCACAGAGTTCTCAAAGAACTTTGAGATATCCTACTGTGCCCTGATATCTAGGGTGAGTTTGGCTGATCATTTCTTTTGAAATCTCAACACATGAACATGAGGGTGCCCCCTTTGTTAGCCAGCATAAAGAAGTATATGCAGAAGTACCATATTTTATTATTGTATTATGATAGCTGCTATAGTCCCCACCTGAAATCCGGCACCATTGTGCTAGGTACTGGGCAAACACCTAGTGAGAGAGTCTTGCCCTGAAACGTTTACAATCTAAATAGAAAAGTTAGACAAAGGGTGAAAGGGGAAACAAAGTCATAGAGAGCTGAAATGGCCCAGGACACCCAGAAGGTTAATAGCAGCCCCTAGACTAGAATCCAAATAACCCAATACCCAGTTCAGTGTCTTATCCACTAGATCATGCTACCTCTTTACATGGTATTCATTCTATCACAAAAAGAGATCCTGATTCAGATCTCACACTATTGTAAATCAGGAATCACTTCCCTGACACAGAACCAGTATAAAGAAGAGCAGAATTTTGTTCACAGCCTCTAGAAGTACTTAGGGCATAGGATTTCAAGGAAATGAGGAGTCAAAATGCTTAAGCACAGCATGGCCCACGCAGAAATTCATGATCAGAGCTACATCAGCTGAGCTAATACACCCACATCCTTTTTTTTTCTTGAACAAATAAATACAAAGAGGTGGTTTTTTCTCCCCATGGGATATACCTGCAATCCCTAATTAGTCAAAACTCCTATTAACACCAATGAGACAGTTATGAGAGAAAAGAATGCAGTCAGTCACAAATTCCCTATGTATTCTTTACTGGGGTTGGATCGTGGCCCTGATTTTTCACTACTTGCACCACGTGTGGTTATTTACACCTCTCCAAAATGGGTATGAATGCTAACATTTGGTAGCATTTTACACCCACTTTGACCTGACTACAAAGAGATGTAACTGAGTACACATTGTGCAATGCAGTAAAGAATGAGGCCCAAGAAGCCCAAATGTCATCTTTTGCCAGCTGCTCATTGGTCAATGTAACAGAATGGCATAATCTGAAATCACCCACGTGGAATAAATGGATTATTCAGTTATAGCTTGTTCTAGCCATAGAAAAGCTGACAAACTCAAGAATGACTCATAAATCATTCCTTCACCACTTGGCTACCATTTATGGAGTATGACGATGATGACCCTGGCCTGAACAAGCAAAATAACTGACTAGCTTTTCTTCTTAATTTTAAAACATCTTGATGAGCTCAAGACTTGATTGTACATTATTTATTGGAATATGTGGCCAGCGTGCCTTTTATTATTAATGTCTGTACTTTTTACTTTTTTCTGGACACATCAGCGTGTGTTTTTCACTGGTATGTATAGAGCGAGACACAAGAATATCCTGTTTTCTATTTAAGAATAAATCTAAAGGTAATGGTTATGTCAAATTTGGCCGAATTCTAAATTTCATGACAATAAGTGTTTACCAAATCTGATGCCAAATGACAATGTATTTGTGGAGGTTTTAAAAAAAGAAAATAAATACTTTCCTGCAGCATTTGCCATACAGTGTTTGTGAGATTGTGGACCAAAGATTGTGGAGTAAAATGGACCAAAAATTATAACGAAACAGAAGTTTTAAAGAGAAGTGAAATTGACTCATCTCCTTATTGTCAAAACCCAAGAGAGATACTAAAAGTAAACAGTTGGCAAAAGCAACAAAAATAAAATAAAATAGGAAGATGTTTCGAATTCTTTGAATTTTAATGGTCAGATTGATATGCCCTAGATCAGGGGTGGGCAAACTATGGCCCATGGGCCACATCCAGCATCACGGACCCCTCCTAACTGGCTCCTGAGCTCCTGGCTTCCCTCTACCAACTCTCCTATTCCCAATCTGCAGTCCATAGGCGCTGCCTTCCCCTGTTTTCTGTGGGTGCTTGACTCCCACTCTGCCCCCAGCCCTGCCCCCACTCCACCTCTTCCATGAGGCCCCACCTCTTCCTACCCCTTCCCTGCCCCCATTCCTACCTCTTCCCCAAAGTCCCGGCCCCAACTCCACCCCCATTCCAACTCGTTCCCTAAATTCTCACCCTGACACCACCACTTCCTCCCCTGAGCACACCACAATCCCACTCCTCCCCCCCCCCCCCGAGTGTGCAAACAGCTATTTGACAGTGGCCAGGCAGGAAATGCTGGGAGGGAGGTGGAGGAGCGGGGATGTGGCACTCTGGGGGGGGGGGGGGGGAGGAGGAAGACATGGGGCGGGGAGGGAGTGGAGCTTGGCCACCAGAGGGTGCAGAGCAGCCACTAATTTTCCCCTTTGGGTGCCCCAGCCCTGGTGCCTATGCTGCAGTCTCCTTCCTGCAAAGTATAGCCTCTCTGGGATCAGGAGGGAGAGAATCCGGCATTCCTTCTTTCTGTGCCCGCCACCACACCCCAAATCCACTGCTTCTTGCACTCCTTCCCTTGCAAGAGTGGAGGGGGAAAACTGCCCCTATATGATTTTAAGCCTGACAGTTTAGTTCCCCGCTCTTCACTTCCACCTGCTCTAGTCCTGAAGGGGACTTTTTAAAAATACTAATTGAAATATTACAAGCTCCTTTGATCCCTCATTACCTTAAGATACTGTAAGAAGGACATTGGGGAACTAAGATATTCATGGATAGTGAGATCTTTCTTGAAATGGCCATATTATATAGATGTTGAAAACCAAATGGGTAATAAGTGAATACCTTCATGTCTAAATTTGAAGAAATGCTGGTTAAATTGTGCTTGTCTTGCAGGAAAAATTGTACATCTGTGTCAATATATGAGAACTTACTAGTGCTGGCAAAAATCTATCATATGGACTGGAATTTTTAGTTTGGGATATGTACTTTTTTAGTGGATTTAGGATAATATAAGTCCTTGAAACTGAAGTTCTTGATTTGTTCAAATTAGGGTTCGATTTATTTATATTTAACAGCTTTTGCTTGAGAAAAGTTACTTGGGAGCCACTTAACTTAGGAATTTACATTTTCAAAGATTTAAAATAATTTTAGGGAACAAATGACAAAGTCTGTTTACAAGTGGTCCAATACCAAAAACTGTCTGTTTGGTATAGTTGCTCCCCCATTTTGGAATTTTTTTTCACTGACACACATATATCATTCCCAGTCTTAAAAAATTAGTAGTGGATAAGCCAAATCTACTTGCATTACTTCTGCAAGTAATTGAATTTTCTTCACAAAAGTAAAATGAGCAATATTTGGCTTCTAGCTGGCATGAGAGGCTGCTTGGTGTTAGTAGTAGTATTTCCAAAACTCCAGTAAAGCATCCTAGGTCTGCAAGGAATGCAGATCAGACTGCCTATACACACAGTATAAACAATGACTGTGAAATGACTAGCCAATTATTTATTACAGGCAATTTTAAATATGGAACATGTGATTTGATTTGAGTTGATTGTACTGGTTAGTTATTTGGGCTGTTGTGGATAGAATCATATAATTTGCTATTAAATAAATCATTACCACCTTCTTATGTTGATATTTTCAATTAGAGTCACTGATCCAAACAGTTCTCACTCTGAGCCACTTTGTTTCCCAATAAACAAAAATCTCAAATGATACTTGAAAACCTTCTACCTGTTTAGAAGTCCAAATCTAAGTGTATCCTTGCAACACACTCCTTAACATGTTATACAAGAGATAGTACATGGCACATCCTGGTTCATTTACTGCTCTTCTCAAGCCCTGACTATGCAAAAACTCTGATTTTAGCCAACTCTTCAATTCAATATTTTCAGACTAGAACACTGAAAAAAACAAAACAACAGAACTAATAGTTACTCTGGAAACACATATTGTTTCTTCCCATACCTGACTGGGAATTCAGTCACAGGATTAATGTTGTACATTGACTAAAAGCACACTGCTTTTTAAGTTTATTTCTGGTGCCAGCAAATGGAAATGAACATAGCACCCATGTATCCCAGTGATGTGTGTATTTCAGATACAGGAACAAGCCAAGTACAGACTGCAGCCAGAATGCATGCTGTACTCCATTTACAAAAAACAAACACTAGACAGAGGAATGATAATCCCTTCTTAGTGGAAAATCCAAATTTTCAAAATGAATCCCCAATCTAGAATGAATTACTGTAATAACTACAATCCTAGTATGATCACTGATCAGAAAGGCACAACTGACCACCTGCTGTGTGACATTTTTGGTAAAGCAGTTCCATATCCCCGAATTGCTGCTCTCTTCATATAGGGATATGTACCCCCTGAATCAGATGGCAGGTGATTAAATGCATGAAACAAGAGAGTAGCAGAAGGATTCCCTTTTAGTCTGCGTGATTATTGTACAGCCTCTGTACACACTTCAGCTCAGTGCAGCATAAAAAGGTACTACTGCAGCTCTAAATCGAAGGATACAAAAAACTAGATCCAGGCCAAATTATTTTTCTGTATCTATTAAAAATAAATTACACAGGCTGTGGTGCAAATTGAAACCAAATTAACTGTATGTATATGTGCTATGCTAAATGATAAAAGCAGTATCTGACCATTTTACAAGCTATATTATGTATGGCTATTCCATAGATCTTAACATACTTAGAATAAGTGGTGACAATTCAACTGCCCATGGCAAGTGGTAAAAGATTTAAAATGTTATGCTGTAATAACAAAAGTAAATATAGTACCCAAGTTATAAAATGATAAGATTATCTCAGAACAACATAGAGAAAAAAAGCAAACAGTTTACATTTTAAAATGTGTGGCATTGTCAAGGAGCCAGGAACTGAAAGGGGTGGGGGGTGGGGGAGCCCAGATAATCATAATCAAAAATCCAATATGGGACTCTTGATTGTAATCTTTATGTTCACATTCTCAAAGTGAGGCCAACTACTGATGGCATGTAACTTATAATCATTCTACATTATTTGTTTGCTAGTGAAATTCAGATGACAGGCCAACAGTTAAGCAAATAATCAAACACCTCCTACATGCTGTCCTGAGAACAAGCTCTACACCACCTTTTCCCACTCCCCATCAGCACAAGCACCCAACATACAGCAGACATTTCCCTTCCCAGATCGGGCAACCCCAAACCGGTGGTGGGACTGAAAGATGCTCTGAAAGGAATGACATGGCACATGCACGCGTACACCCCCTGCCACTGCATCTTGAGTCCTGTGTCAAACAGGGGAGGCCAATCATCCCCCTTCAGCCAATCATCTCCATCTGTTTCAGTCCAACAGAACAAATTGCCCAAGGGAGGAGGGTCTTCTTTGTTGTATGACCTGCCAGCCCCTGCAAGCCAGCGGCGTGGGCCATTCACCAGAAGGCCCACGTCTTCCCAGACAACCGGGTCCTTTCCTTCACTGACAGGAGCCCACCCTTCCCCGAGCCGAGCGGGCAATGAACGGTACTGCTGGAGGTGCATCTGACCCCACGCAGCCCGGTTTGCAGAGACAACATGCCATGGGGGGGGGGGAAGCTACCCCCGGGGCCTTTCCTTGCCCTAGGAGTGGCGGGAAGAAGAGCCCATCCCGCTGCGAGCTGCTGTGCCCGGGGGTGGGCTGGGGGGGGGGGGGAGGGAAAAGCGGCGGCAGCCCCCTACCTGGAGGATGCCGGCCCGGGCACAGCTCATGCTCCCGCGCGCAGGAGCCAGGGCAGGTTTTAGATCCCACACGTGTGGCTCATGCCGTGTCCCCCCGGGGGGCGCGGGTGTCAATCCCGGCGGAGACGCACCACAGCCCAGCACCGGCCGCCGCACTGATACGCCTGCAACGCTAATGCCGCTGCTCCCTCCTCCCCCTCCTCCCCATCCCTACCTCCAGCCTCCCGCGCCTCCGCCTCTCTCCGGGTACCAGGCGGATGGAGCCAACCGCAAGCCGCGGCTCGCACTGCTCAGCGCCACCCGGCCCTTCCCCGGCTCCTCCTCCCCGCCCGCACACACGGAGCCGGGAGACCTGCTGCTGCTGCTGCTCACCTCCCCCCAGGCCGACCCCACCGTCTCCCCGCGCGCCTCCACGTCACGAGCAAGGCTCGACCCTAGCACGCCCACGCGCCTGGAACACACGTCCACACACCGCGAGGGAACACACGTAGGGCTTGTGTGTTCCATCCCACAAGACCCAGAATCCAGACCCCACAGCACACCTTTCTCCCCGGGCCGGCTAGTTCACCCCCCTCCCCTTCTCCCCACAACTGGAATTGCACAAACCCGACACCCCTGCAGCCACAAGGGCCAACGCACACCCAATTCCCTCGTGCATTTCACCACCTTCCCGCCCTCCTCAGGGGTAGAATCCGGGACGCGCTTATTGAATGCAGCATGCACAGGATCACACACATCATCCACCACATGCACACTCCACTTCCTTTCCATCCTCCTCCCATACACATACTGGCTCGGATTCAGCTCTCTCGGCGACACTAGCATAAATGGGGAGTAACTACTGCAATCAAAGAGATGTCAATGAGAGCAGCACCAGGCCAAATGAGTCCAACTTGCCTTCTTAATTTCCTTACAGTGTTTTCAGATCCCTCCCCACGACTCTCCTCTAACCCATTATCCTCCTGGGCTTTCATCATCAATTTCTTTCTCTCACACAAAGAGACCTGGCTAAAAGGATAGCCCAGGAAGCTCCGTTGCCGCTTTAGCAGCTGTACCTCCCTCTCTCGGGGACCACGCACCATTCAATTTCCTTCCTATCTCATTGGGGATCTCTGCGCTCTCTCCTCCCCCACTCTCCCTGTACTGAGAGCATTGTACGAGTTGCACTTCTTGACAAAGAAAGGTGGTGATCTCCAGCTGGAACGGGGAGTGGATTGGTTGCAAGCCACAGCCACGTACTCATTACTCCCATATAGGTTCCGCGTTTCTGCTAGCATAAAACTCCTGCATCCGTCAACGCACCAAAAATAGACAGAGAAGGCTGCTGGGGGTTTCTAGTGAGCATCCAGAGACAAGGTGTTGTATATGTATCCATCTGGTGAAGGAAAAGGAGGAAGGCACTTCTGCAAAATATCAGCTTCGGGTTTCAGCTAGAATAGAGGAAGAAAGATAGATCGGCCTTCTCAAATTCTGGCTTCCCCACTCAACCCAAACAAGTACTTTTTTTTTAAATAAGCAAGTAAAATACCATTAGTCTTTTCATTCATCCTGGTTGAAGAATGGATGGATATGTTTTTTGACTAAGCTGGCAAATTTCCATGGCAATTTTGCCAGGCTCACATAGAACTTAATTTGTAACCTGAAGCAATAGATTCTGCAGAAGTGACAAAAATATGCACAGGTGTTCCCAGTAGTGTTTACTTCACGGTCAAGGTTGAGAAGTGGTTTCTATATCTAAGCCCCTATTTTTAATCAGTTATAAATTCTTTCAGGACTGAAATTTGCCCTGGTTGGTATTAGCCCAAGGGTAGGTTTTCTTAGGAAGGGCTTGAAATCAACCAGCTTAGTTATTTTTTAGTTAAAGATTTTTCTAAAATAGTCTTTTTCCCATTGTTAAAAATGTTTTGCGGCATTTCATTTCAACTCATTTATCTTAAAAAATAAAATAAAACAGGAGAAAAAGTTGAAACTTGGCATGAGCAATGTCCTCACTGATGGAAAAAGTAAAGCCAAATTTTGGGGGAAATGGTTCAGTATTTTAATGACCCTTAAATTAGGAGATTGTGCAATAGGTCTATAAATCATGAATGGGGTGGGGGGAGTATTCTTTACCCTTTTCCACAATATAGAAGCCAGGGGCCACACAATGAAATGAATATGCAGCAGATTTAATACAAAGAATAGGTAGTACTTTTTCCACACAATGCACAATTAATCTGTGGAACTCATTGCCAGGGGATAGCGTGAAGGTCAAAAAGTATAACTGGGTTTAAAAAACAAAACAAACCTAGATCGGGCTGGGCAAACCTTTTGGCCCAAGGGTTACATCAGGGTTGCCTCCCCAAACGGCCTGGTCCCACCTCCTATCCAGCCCCTCCCACTTTCCACCCCCTGACTGCCCCCCTCAGAACCTCTGACCCATTCAACCCCCCTGCTCTTTGTCCCCTAATTGCCCCCCAGAATCCCTCCTACCAACCCCCCTTTCTCCCTGTCCTCTATCCACCCCCACACACACCACCTGACAGACCCCCAGGACTGCCACACCCCGTTCAACCCTCCCCACTCCCTGACTGCCCCCTCCAGAGACTCCCCCGCCCCTAACTACCACCCCAGGACCCCACCCCCATCCAACCCACCCTGCTTCCTGTCCCCTGGGAGCCCCTGTCTCTTATCCAATCCCCTGGCCCCAGCCCCCTTACCATACTGTTCACAGCAGTGTGTCTGGCTCCGTGCAGAGCCAGACATGCTGCCCTGAGGGAGCACGCAGCCCCACCCCCCCAGAGCACTGCCCGCAGGGGACAGGGGACAGGCAGGGACAGAGGAAAGGCAGGAGAGGGGTCGGAAGCAGCCTCCCTGGCCTGGGGGCCAGGCGGTATGGTCCTGCAGGTCAGATGTGGCCCACAGGCCATAGTTTGCCCACCCCGACCTAGATAAATTCATGGAAGATAGCTGATAGCAATTGCTGAGTCTATGATGTTTAGGGATAACACCCCATGCTTGAGGTGACACTAAGCTTCTAACTGCCAGAAGCTGAGAGGGCAAGACATGGGTGGAGCTCTCCAAAATTTCCTTGTTCTGCATACTCCCACTGAAGAGCTGCTCCTGCCGATTTTTGGAGACAGGATTCTGGGATGAATGGGCCATTAGTTTGACCCAGTATGGCAGTTTGTAGGGAATATACCCAATTCAGAATAAACATAATGCACAAAAGTAACACATGTAACTGTGCTAGGAGCAGTACAAAAATAAAGTTAGAGACAGTCACTGCCCCAAAGAGGTAAAAATCTAAAGCCCTGACCCCGCAAGAGACATATATACAATGACTTGCTCAATGTAACATAGCAGGTCACTGGAAGAGCTAAGAATAGAACCAACATTTCTTGACTTCCAATCCAGTGCTCTGTCCATTAGACCACACTGCTTGCCCAACAACTTGAACTTAAAAAAAAAATAATTTAAGGTTCCTGATGTAACTTGATGTTGTGCCTTTTCTTCTAACACATTTTCTTTCAAACTGCAGAAATATATCGAAATGGAATACAACATCTCCCAATAGGAAAGGCAGCAGATTTTTATTCTACATGTTTCAGTGCACACAAAGGTGATTTTACACATTGACACAGCAGTGTGTGTGCACGTTGAGGATGTTCCTGTGAATCAATATAACCTTATGAGAGCATCAGGAAAGCTGTCAAATTGCTGCGGGAGGTCATCACAGCCAAGAAATTTAGCAGGATTTTATTATTTATGTTTAAAGAGCACAAAACGATTTTAGAAGCAGTAATAACGTTACAACTATGGAAGCCAAAGCAATGATGCAAGGGACATCAGACTGAGGGCAGGGATATGGCTAGCAATTTGAAATATGTACACACATTGTTGCCACCCTAGCCCCTTCCTCCAACACTAAACCAAACTGGCCATTATACACAGAAAGATCCCTAACACAGTGGGTGCAGTTAGTTACAGAGATCTAGCAATGACATAATTAAACCTAATGATCTCCCAGAAAGTTGAGTGCTATGTCTGCCTGCCTACACTACACCCATTTGACCAGTTGTAAAAGGATTGTCTCAAGATCAGGCAGGGATTCCTTATGTCACCATAACACATGGGACATGGGGAGTATCTTATTTTTCCAACTTCTGGATCATTCAATACCAGCAATCTTTAAAAGTTGGAAAGTGGACAAGACGGGCCTAAAGTTTCACCCAGTTATACCAGTTCCTACGGTCATGACACCTGAAATGAGCACAAATTTCACTGATACATGTTTCTGAATTAGCTAAAATGGAGAAATCAATAGTGCAAGTGTTCTAAAATACACTCCGCTAAATCCAGCAATCCTTACTCAGCACTCAGTTCTGCCCTAGAGAGGCAAGCCTAATGTCCAGGGCAGGGCTGAGACACATCACACCAAAAAGCACAGTGCCTTCCAAAGTTCCTTGGAATACAGAAGAAATGTGCCTCTTAAGGAATCTATGCAATCTATTCCACAGCCAGCCAACTTCTTCTAGACCTGACTTGACACACTCTGGGGTTGTTAGTGGACCTAACCCCATACAAAATCCATTCAATGCTCTTCAATAGTGTGGAAAACTGCACTTCTGACAATAAGGAGACAACATTGCAAAGAACAGGTAAAGACAAAAACAAACCCTCAGAAAGTCTATAGACCAAAAAAATATAAAACCAAAATTGTTTCTTGGTTACACCAATGCAATTTCAGTGAAGTCAGTGGGGTTGCACCAGTGTAACAGAGCAATATTTTGCATACTTGTGAGCGAAAGGGTACATGCATTCATATTCGCACAAAGTACATACATTAGCAACATGTGGTAAATCGCATTTATCATGTATCTTTGACCCCCTCATCTGCACTCAGATCTTTAATCCACCCAGTTCAGTCCACTTCTCACATTTCAAAACACAAAGCCACTTTGAACTGCCAATGGTTTATTAAAAAGACAAAAAACAAAGACAACTAGGCCTGTCGATTAGGCATAGTTAATTCACACGATTAATTTTTTTAAATCACAATTAAAAATTAATCAAGATTAATCGCCGTTTTAATTGCACTGTTATTAAACAATAGAATACCAACTGAAATTTATTAAATATTTGGATGTTTTTCTACATTTTTATATATATTGTATTCTGTGTTGTAATTGAAAGTGTATACAATTCTTTATTACAAATATTTATACTGTAAAAATGATAAAAAGCAGTATTTTTCAGTTCACCTCATGTAAGACTATACTGCAGTCTCTTTGTCGTGAAAGTGCAACTTACTGCACTCAAAAACAAACCAATGCAAAACTTTAGCGCCTACAAGTCCACTCAGTCCTACTTCTCATTTAGCCAATCACTAAGACAAACAAGTTTGTTTACGAATCAGAGAGGTAGCCGTGTTAGTCTGGAATAGCAGAGGTAAGAAAGAGTCCTGTGGCACCTTAAAGACTAACTATAAAGTTTTGAAGCATAAGCTTTCGTGGGCTAATACCCACTTCGTCGGATGCAAGCAGTGGAAGTGTTTACATTTACAGGAGATACTGCTTCACATTTTTTGTTTACAATGTCACCAGAAAGTGAGAACAGGCATTTGCATGGGACTTTTCTAGCCAGCATTGCAAGATATTCATGTGCCAGATATGCTAAACATTCATATGTCCCCTTCATGCTCTGGTCACCATTCTAGAGGATATGGTTCCATGCTGACAATGAGTGTTAAAAAAAAGTGTTAATTAAATTTGTGACTGAACTCTTTTGGGGGAGAATTATATGTCTCCTGCTCTGTTTTACCGGCATTCTGCCATATTTCATGTTATAGCAGTCTTGGATGATGACCCAGCACATGTTCATTTTAAGAACTCTTTCCCTGCAGAGTTCAAAAACGTGAGATTTCTCAAGATGGCTACAGCACTCGACCCAAGGTTTAAGAATCTGAAGTGCCTTCCAACATCTGAGAGGGACGAGGTGTGGAACATGCTTTCAGAAGTCTTAAAAGAGCAACACTCCAATGCAAAAACATCAGCACCTGAACCACCAAAAAAGAAATCAACCTTCTGCTGGTGCATCTGACTCAGATAATGAAAATCAACATCTGTCAGTCTGCACTCCTTTGGATCATTTTTGAGCAGAACCCATCATCAGCATTGGCACATGTCCACTGGAATGGTGGTTGAATCATGAAGGGACATATGAATCTTTAGCACATTTGGCATGTAAATATCTTGTGATGCTGGCTTCCATGGTGCCATGAGAACACCTGTTCTCACTTTCAGGTGACATTGTAAACAAGAAGTGGGCAGCATTATCTCCTGCAAATGTGAACAAATTTGTTTGTCTGAGTGACTGGCTGAACAAGAAGTAAGACTGAATCTTTACAGCATCTAAAATTTTACATTAAAAAATAAAACAACGGAGGTGTTTTTGTACATAAGTTCAACTTTCATGATAAAGAAATTGTACTACAGTACTTGTATTAGGCAAATTGAAAAATACTACTTTTGTTTTATTACAGTACAAATAATTGTAATAAAAAATAATCATAAAGTGGGCACTGTACACTTTGTATTCTGTGTTGTAATTCAAATCAATATATTTGAAAATGAGGATAACATCCAAAAATATTTAAATAAATGGTATTCTATTATTGTTTAACAGTATGTTAAATTTTTTAATTGCTTGACAGCCCTAAAAGTAACAAAAAACCCTGCCTCAAAAATGTTTCTGACTTTCTTAAATGGGGAATTTTCTCCTCAAAATTAGGCCTAGGATAGAAATTATTCAGTCTACAATAACAATAACCTTAGGGTTGAATATCTCTTGACTCATCTCTTAGAACAAAAGCTAGAAGAGCTTTCAACCACTGAAGACGATGTTCCAAAGAGATTCATAGTACTCACTTTTAATCTCAGAAGACTATGAAGTCCAATATCTCAGGCATGTCAAGGCACAGAATCAAGTGCTGATGGGCCCCAGCAAAAAGGAAGGAGACCCTCATTTCTAGTCCTGCAGGGTGCAGGATATTAGGATCAAAGATATTTTTATGTATAGAAAATGTGTGTCTAGTCTAGGAGTGAATCTTGCTCATTCTGGGCCTCAGATAGGACTTAACCCCGTATGCTGTCCAAAGGCCCTTATATTTTTTTTAGGCTTCACAATCTGGGCCCAGATCAGAATTTTGAATCTGGTCCTTTATATTTGCACACACCCCAATTTATACTAGTGGAATCTAAGCATTTATACCATACCCATCACCACAAAACATAAGTACCTTACAAAAATCCTCAGAAACAAGCAGCTCTTAACAGATTGTTCATTGACAGAGTCTGAGTAAATTGAGTCCAAAAAAACCCCCAGCTCAAGCTACAAACTGTGTGTCTTATGGCCATCCCTAGTAAATACACAGTCAAATGTAGCAGTGTGGTAAGTGATGCAGAAAATAAGATAATGCTTATAAGATGAATTTGGGTCTTCTAGTTGTAAGAAGGGAATACCACCACTATGTTGGGAAGACTGTTATTTGTTCTGTAACAGTGCTTTGGAAAGGAAAAGCAGAGCAGTTTAATAAGCAAGCAGCTTTAAAAACTAACAACAGACAAATGTGTCATAGTTCAGAAGCTCATCTGAATTTTAAGTGAACTGCTGAACCTCTTCTAGCCTACTTACTTACCTCAAAATTCCCCTCTCCCACCCTGCAAGCTTCCTGGTCTAAATTTAGGCTCAAGCCTCCTTTCCCATTATCTCAGACTCTGCTTGTAACTCTGGTGGTGTAATACCTAGTTTTTCCAGCCTCCTGACAGCTTCACATATTCCTTTGACAGAGTGCTGAGGGCTAGCACCTGAGACAGCACACTGGTCACTATTGGTACTAATTAGGTTCCTCTGGAGAAGGCATAATTGCACAGAGGTGTAGCTGATTACTAGGGCAGATTGAGGCTAGTGAGCCAATGAACCAATTAGCCCATTACCAGGGAAGCTGGATAAAAGGGCACAGGAAGGCTTGCTTAAGACAAAAAAAAAAAATGAATACTAGAAGGTCAAGAGAGTCTGTTTAAGGGGTCAAGGTCTGGTCTCATCTGTGGTCTCCTGAGTACAGATCTCCCCTGCTTTTGGAGAAAGGGTTAGAACGTTGAGACACAATGTGTAAGGATATAGAAATGCTGCCTTGTACTGGTGGAAGGATTAAAACACCAAGTAAACTACCCAGAGTTAGGAAGAAAGAATATCTCAGAAGCAATGTGTTTGTGGAAAAAGCAGAGGTGCGGCATGCCACCCTCTCACAATTAATACATCAGTACACTGTGAGGTTTCCTCATTTGCACCCCCGGAGTGTCTTGTGTGCCCTATACCTTGTAGAATTTGGATATCTGCTTTGATTGGCATGAGGGTCACTGAGGAAGTGGGAAAATTTGGCAGCTGAAAGAAGGTCCTAGGGCCTGCCTATAGGGAGAGTTAGCATGCAGCAAGGCAGGGTGTCAATAGTTTGCTGCATGTTAAATGGCTGTGTGGCCAGTAAGTCAAAACTCACTGCAGAACTTCTTGTGCAGCAGACTACAGTGCTGTAGATTCATAGCCCAGCTTGCCATGTGTTACGTCTCCATGTAGACAAGTCCCTAGAGAGGCTCAAAATATGGTCAGGAAATAAAATGAAATTCAACATGGAAAAAATCACATCTGGGGAGCTTTCTTACTCCACTAAATAGCAGTTGATGTTTCAGATTGTTTCTTCCAAACATGTTAGCTAGCATGTTTCCAGGCTGAAACTCACTTTATTTCCTGCCCTTATTTCAATGCTTTCTGTCTCCCTTTTTATTATTTCTCCTTCATGGAGACATATCCTAATATGGGGATATAGGATTTGCCGTACCAGATTGGACCAGTGGTCCACATAATCTGGTATCTTGTCTCTAACAGTGACTAGTGTGCCAGACATTTCAAAGGAAGGTGCAAAAAGCTTCACATTTATGTGAAAAATTGCCCATAAAGGAAGTTACTTCAATGACAGATTTCAATGGGGGGGGGCGGGTGGTAGGCTCAGGTAACAAAGGGCAGAATTGGGTTTACATCATGACATTCACTCCAAAAGAGTGTATATTGCAAAAAGATGAGTAGATTTTCAAAATAAAAAAGGGACACTTTTTTTGTGACTTTTTAGGGTTCATTCAATCCTTGTACAAAATAATTTAATTATTTACAAATAGGTTCTGCTGTGGTCTCACTACTATCAGTGTCTGACTCAACAGCAACATATTATATTTCATGGATTGAAGGTTTTCCCCCACTAACGTAATGTTCCATGAAACACTGATCAAGTGTCACTAATACTCACTGAAAGAAAGAACAGATTTGATAGCAATTCGGCTTATTTGACTTTTCTCTTCACTCCAAACACCATTCAGCACTCTGAACTCTCATTCCACAGGCTTGTTTGTTCCTGGTAAACACAGAGTAAATTCTACTTGAGAGATACAGAATAAATATATTTTGAGTCATTGTTGTGTAGTTATAAAAAAAACCCTCAAACTTTTCGACTAATGAGATGAAAAACTGGGTCATTTCAGGTGTTTTAAGATTTTAGGAAACACCTGGACACTATATGAAAAACTCAGACATAAGGTCACTTTAATGTTACAGGGGGGAAAAGGTGCTACACCTTCTGTGATGCTACACTCTTGTCTTGAGCTAAGTGGGTTGGGGGAGGGTGAAATGTGCTGCACTTGGCCTATTCTTTCTTTTTTTCCTGCATTTATAGAAAAAATAGGCCTGGATTCCCCAAGAGGAGATGTCATCAGCATCTAATCCCTAACTCAGCATGCTTCCCTCCAAAAGCACAACAAATAAGTAAGCAACCTAAAGTGGATAAACTTTACATTGCACTTTTAATCCTTCATGTCGCTGTCATTCTGCCATTCTGGGGTCATTTTTCCTGGGCAGAAAATCTGCACCTGCAGAATGGACTGGTGACAAACTGAAAATACTACGTTCGTGATATTTTCGTCACTGAGATCATATTGGCAAGATGTGTTAGGCTTTGTGGGATATTCACTGTTCAGATTTATGTTAGAGTGTGAGGGGCCCTGCGTCTGTAATGGAGTAATCTCCGAGGGTGTTGAATGTTTTATGGACATAACTGCTTTGAGCTTTGCTGCAATATTTTTTTTTTGTTTTTGCCTTTTTTGTTGTGTATAAACCATTCAACAGCATCCAACTAGTCCAACAACAACACCATGATTAGAAATGACTGAACTATACGCACTCTGCTGTGAATAATTTAGACATA
Organism: Sternotherus odoratus; assembly: GCA_032164245.1. NCBI lineage: Eukaryota > Metazoa > Chordata > Testudines > Kinosternidae > Sternotherus > Sternotherus odoratus. The sequence goes on from JAVMKO010000002.1 coordinate 144,825,324, forward strand.
GTACACAGCAACAATTTCTCCACACTGCACATATGTCCAAGTGGGATGTCCAGATCATCTCATATCTTGCTTATGTGATCTCTTGTTATAGATTATTCTCCCTACTGGGACTCAAAACTGCATAACCCACTTTGACACATTCATACTATCTGCAAGAATGCTCCTGACAGATGTTACCTAATATCTGTCACTATATCTTTGCATTGTATTATTGGGATCTCTCATATCTCACCTGATAGCCAGGTTTTGAGCCACCAGTTAGGTGTTAGTGCTTCAGGCTCCACTTTTACAGCATTTGGGTAAACAACCAACCTCACTGAAACCTCAGCCATGGCTTTCTGCCTCACACTGAACATGTCCAAGGCTCTGAGGGTATGATGAAGCCCTCCCAACTGGGATAATCTGGCCAAGGATTATTATTTCTAGAGTAAACAGGGATCAGAAGAGAGACCTGAATCTCCCACCTCTGAAAGAGTGCAATCCACTATTAACCTTTAAACTTATTTTCATTACAAAATGTAACATTATATAATTTATTCACAAACAGCATGAAACAAGGGCAATATGAATATGTGAGCCTGTTACATGAGTACTAAATTACTAGAGCACTTACCCATCTTGATCAAAAGAATTCCAGCCCTAGGGCTGCAGTAATTTGCATGGCCTACTTTTTGCAGTTTTTCTACTTCTTTGATATGTGAATACACATTGGTTTCACATTCCTCCTTCTAAATCTCTGTCCCCCTAACTCTTCTCTTGTGAAGCTACACACTTCTGCTCTACAGAACAATGAGCGGTTAGCTATTTGCATGCTTGGCAAAAAACGACACAGATTTACATGAAATGTTATATGACATGGGTAAACATATTACTGGGGTTTTTGTTAATAACCTGAAATAATCCCACTGAAATAGCCCAACTATCTTATTTAATTTAATCTAGGGGAAAAAATCTGATTTATAAGAAAACAAATAGTGTTTACTTACTGAAAATGTATTAATGTTTGTGAAAAGATTGACCCTGGATCACAAAACTCCAGTGACTTCAATGGTTTCAGTAGCCTCATTGTGCAGTCAGGGATCTGTATCTCAAAAGATACCACCATAAGTGGCAAAAGTGGACATTCTGGTTGATGAGCTCAGTACAGAGGCCAATGACTCATTTATTTTAATTAGCATATATATATATATATATGATTTAGTTGGTGTTCTAACTTTGAGCACTTTATGATGTGACAGATTTAATAAAACCTCAAACAATTACAATAAAGTGCTCATATGGATAACAAAGAAGCCACAACTTCTGGAATTTAAGACCTACCTTCCTGTTAAAATCAACCCCCTTCCTGTCTTATTGCATATCAGCCAACAGAAATCAACTACTCACATGCTTAAGATTAGGCATGTGCTGGTGTGCCTTGCTAGAATGTAGTCCTAGGGCTTGATCCTGTTCCCAGGCAGGGGAGTGAAACATCAAGCCCAGTGAAAGATCAAGCCTTAAATTGGCATAGAAACAATCCTTACCCTTTGATGCCATGGCTTCTAGTCAAGGCAGGGTTGATGCACATCGACTGGCCCACATGGGGGTTAATCAGATTGCTGTTGCCTGTATTTTATTCATTACAGTGAAACCTCGATATAACGGACTAATTCGGGCGAGGGGGTGTCTGTTAAAGCCGAAAGTCCGTTATTTAATAATTTTTAAAAATTATTAAATAACGGACTTTCGGCTGACAATGGACACCCCTTCGCCCGAATTAGTCCATTATATGGAGTTTTACGGCCGGGAGCCGTCAACCCGCCCGCCCGGGTCCCGGCTGCTGGGACCCGGGCGGGAGCCGTCAGCCTGCCCGCGGGCGGGAGCCGGCAGCGAGCTCTCCCACTGCCGGGACCCGGGCAGAAGCCGGCAGCCAGCCCGCCCGCCGGGAGCCGGCAGCCCGCCCGCCCGCAGGCGGGAGCCGGGAGCCGGCAGCGCGCCCGCCAGCAGGCGGGATCCGGGAGCCGGCAGCGCGCCCGCCCGCAGGCGGGATCTGGGAGCCAGCCAGCCCGCCCGCCAGCAGGCAGGATCCGGGAGCCAGCCAGCCCGCCCGCAGGTGGGACCCGCGAAAAACGGATTTTGGATGCAGCGGAAATTTTGTCCGTTGCATCCGAAGTCCATTAAATCGGGGTCCGTTAAATCGGGGTTTTACTGTATGTGAATTATTTTCAGAGCTATCAGACATTCAGTGTTCTGGCCTCATCCTGCTTTCCTGAACACCCAATGCTCCCATTGAAGTCAGCAGCAATTTGAGCTTTTAAACAAGGGTGTGTCAATGAGCAGGAGTCCTGGCCTGACCCAGAGAAACTGCCTCTCAGGGTGACAGGAACTCAGTCTCCATGTGCATGTGGCTGATAGTTAATTCAGCAGAAATGGAGGGGCTGATTTAACAGATGAAGGCAGATTGTTTTATGGAGAAGGGAGGGATTGAGAAAGCAGGAAGGTTGGAAAAAGATCAACTCAAAATGGGCCAGCATGTTAGGCCATATGTCTCTTCTAAACATTTTTTCTGCTCTTATTGTTCCAGTGTCATATTACTTCACAAATATCAGCCACATTTTTTTTGCACATTACAATGATTTTAAAGAAGTAAAAATGAGTAAAATATATATTTGCACAAGGAAGATTTTTTTTTAATTGTGTGAATTTGATCACAGTTCAAAGATCATTACTCAGAAGGTTCCTCAAAATTCTTCTCAATCCCTTCACCAGGGAGCTACAACTGAAATGTGTGCTCCTATTCTTCCATTCTTATGCTCAATTGCCACTACAATGCCTCACTGGTCTCCATGAACCCCATGTCATTCTATCCTACCAACAGGAGGGCAAGAAATAAACATGTACTGGTGTAATTTGTACCCTCCAACCAGATCCAGAACATCTCCCATGAAGTTTCTTCTTTCCACTGGTGAATAAGAATAGAAGTCCTGAATTTGTATCGAAATCGGAAATCACCTATGCAGCAATGAAAAATAGTGCCACTAAGTTACAATGCTTGCTGGATATGTGTAAACTACTGTTCAGTATTCATCCCCCTCTGTGCCTGATCTACAGAGGATATGAATCAACTACAGCTTCATGTGAGAGACCGATTTATAAATACACTTCATCATCATTATCATCATGTTCCCACTATACCTCTGGCGTTTAGGGCAGCGACGAGGCTCCTCCACTCCTGTTTGTTTCCAGCAGGTCTTTCAGTGGTTCCTCAGCTGTGCCCCAGGTTGTTCAGCTCAGCTTCCTTTGCCATGTTGTTTTTAGTCGACCTCGTTTTCACTTGCCTTCAGGTGTCCATCTTATTGCTATTCTGGCAATAGAATCAGTTTCCATCCAAAGCACATGGCCAATCTACCTCCAACACCTCCTAGCAATGATGGTGCTCATATCCTCGTGGCTACATTGTGAAGAAGCACAAATATACTTAGACACTCAAAAATGCAGATAACCCCCCTAGATGTCCATCCTTTCCTCAGGCTGTAGAGACTTATGCTCTGAAGTTCCAGGTTCAATTCCTCCTGACAACAAGGAGACATTCATTCCATATACATGGAAAAGATCCTGAAGATCTAAAATATATTTTACCTTGATTTTTTTCTGTGATTAAGCTGCATAAATGACACTGAGTACGTCCATCAGATCTGGATAACATATTAGCTGTTGTAAGAGAAAGGTCCGCTTGGAAATCACACCAAACAATCCTCTTGTCCTTGGTATCAAGCACAATGTACTCTTTTGGCTTTAATAGCTTGTTCTGTTGCCTTAACCGCAGTTGTATGGAAGGTATTGAAAGCTGGTGACTGCGAGAAATGAATAGAGAGGCTATATATATTGGTTTATTATTTATGCCTCGGTTACACAGGTGCAATGCTCCTTGAAATTTATTTTTCAAATTCTGCTCTCAGATATACCAAAGTAGTAGCAGGATTTGGCCAACTTACTAGTTGAACCATGTGTTTTACCAGGTTTCAATGTATGGGGCATTTTCCACACTTATTTTGATTTGGCTGAAAGCTTGTTTCTTTTTCAGGATTTCCCTCTGTATTTAGTTGGCAACTTTAAAGTATGGTTCTAATCTGAAGAAACATCATGGTCAGATTCCACGTTTGTTTCTCAGTGACTCCAAATAAAATCTGCTCAGGGTTGAAGTTGAAACCCTTCCTGCCTAGCAGCCCACCACTCTCAGTCTAAGATCTGAAAGTCAAACTTTCTTTTCAGCTCACTCATCAATAGCAGTGGAGAGTCGTCATTCAGAATGTATTGAAGAAATCTGTTGGTCAGGCACCAGCCTTATAATTCCACTGTGCTGGCTCTGCAGGACTAACAGGAGAAAAATGCTGTAAAAACCATTTTTTGTCACTCAGTCAGCCATGGCCACTGGGCCAGACACCACAAGAACATCTAGGATTTAGCCCATTTTCAGCAGCATAAAGGAGTATGATAGGTTCTCGAGTACCACTGTCTATTAGACTTCTCTCTGCCCAGAAATAGGCAGACAAGGTAGTGGGGCACTTGTAGCGGGCTCTGAGGCAGTGCAAACTTAATAGTGCAGCTCCTGGACTGTCTCACTCCTCCCAGTAGCAAGTAGGGCTCTTGACTGATCTTCCCCTTCCTCTCTTTGGCTACATCTACAGTATGAACTAGAGGTGTGATTCCCAGCTCACGTAGATATCCCCATGCTAGCTTTTGAGATAGCACACCAAAAAGTGTAGTGTAGCTGCAGCAGCAGTAAGGAGCAGCATGGGTTAGTTATGCTGATTACAAACCTGCATGAGCCCACACTACTTGGCACAGCTAGCCCTTGCCGCTGCCCATTACTGCCCGTGCTACCATGGCTACACCACTATCTTTAGCATGCTAGCTCAATGAGAGCTAGCACAAATAAGTCTATGCAAACTGGGAATCACCCCTTAGCTCTTAGTGTATAAAGGGCAGGAAAACTCTGTAGCCTGACTCCGTGTTTTACTTCCCCTCCCCTCTCCCACCTTGGGAAAAGGGAATAAGAGTGTCTCTGCTGGATTCTCTCTCCTAGACTAGTGACTGGGTTCTTGCTCTGAGCCCTTCCCTCCCTGTGCAAGGAGAAAAACCCAGGGTAGAAAGGAATTGGTGCCAGCAGGGGATATAAATACAATAAAGATGAAGGAGTGTATAATGGGGAAAAGGGATTTATGCTGCAAAAGGAGCTCAAGGAAGATGATAAAGAGAAACTGGTGCTGGAAGGAGGGTAAGGAGCTGGGGGAGCTAAAGGCTGCTACCAGAAAAAAACAAGAATATTTTTCCTTGCCCCCATTCTTCTAAAAATACAAGGACCGGTGCCACAGGAAGATATAAAACTTGATGCTGCTCATTTGTTGTGATGGATCAGTTTGCTTTGAAAAAAGTGGTTCCTTTTATTTATTTTTAATAGGAAATGTCTTTAACGGAGGTTTCATTGCACGAGGCCTTTACACTTAAAAGCCCTCATTGTAATAGCTCAGTAATGGAAGTCTTTTTGGATATAGATTTCTGGTAATACAGAGCTCCTTATACATTACTTCAGACTTTAATGCATTGTCTGAACCTTTATGCCATGCTTGCTTCTCTTCCTCGGTAAACATATTGCTAATAAAAGAAAGCCCATGAGCATCTGCTGTTCACAAGGAGAAAGAGTTCACAAATGCAATCAAGAACGGGGGTGTAATACTTGTGCTGTATCTCATTTCCAAGCTATGTAAGTATTTGTTCCAGTGGTGTTGTGTGGCAGATTAAAGACATTGAGGTGTTGCTCTCCTGGTTAGGATTATAGATTTAATGTGAGAAAAAAGGTCTGATTGTAACATACGAGATTCCAGGGGTCAGCTTTAAAACATTTTCACAGATTTATTGAAACTGCTTGATGTTTGAAAGAGAAAACCGTGGCTCCTTTTAGTCAATGCTATCCCGTCTCAGCTAAGCCTCTTTTAATTTAGTGACACGAAGAACTCCCATCTATTTTGGTGATGATCTGCTCATTGGAAGTGCCTTAAAATCTATTTTTTTAAAATAGCTATAGTAATAATAATAAGGAATAATAATTCTTAGTACTTCTGTTGCTTTCTTTATCCATTGATCTTAAAGCATGTCACAAAAGAAAGTACCATTATCCCTGCTTTACAGCATTGGAAACTGAGGCACATCCAGGAACAGAATCTGGGTCAGCTAGCTCCCAGTCCAGTGTCTAGCCCAGCCTACCATAACACTCCCTAGTTTAGTGGTGTCCTACTTTATTTACAGTTATCCTGTTGAAAACTGTCTTTACAGTATTTTTTTCTTTAATTTATATTTTTCAATTTTAAAAAAGGAAGCTTAATTTCCTGATTGGATAAAAGATTCATTGCCAGTGGCTGATATGACTGCATACTTTCCAGTCCTGTATCAGGAAAGCATGGGTGAGAGAGAGTACTTGCAGAAACAAGGAGGTCTCAAAACACATGCATTACAACTTTGCCAATTTAATTTCTGTTTTTAGGCAAGTTTGGGCTTCCCCCTTCCCTACTGCTTCTCCAGGCTGACTGCCGACACAGTCTGCTGATGCTGCTGACTGCGCTCTGTGCCAGAGGATGGAAGATTCAGTCCCCACCTACTAGAGCAAGGGAATGCATGTGTGTGTGTGTGTGAGGGAAAGGTCTTGGTGAACAGCACTGCAGCAGACCCATGATGGGAAGTGAGGGCCCTCTCACACATTGAGGGTATGTCTATACTTGGAGCTAGAAGCACAATTCCATCGCCTGGAGAAACACTTGGGCTAGCTCTCCTCAAGCTAGAGTACTAAAAAGAATAGTTTAGCCATGGTAGCACAGCTAGCTACAGGAGGGGATAGCTACTCCAACTATTAGCTTCTCCAGACTGCATGGATATGTATTTGAGTGTCTAGCCTGAGCCACTGCCAGTGCTACTATGGCTACATTGATATTTTTTAGTACACTAGCTCTCCTTAAGCTAGCCCAAGTAAGTTTGCTCAAGCTGGGAATCACATCCCCTACACATGATTTGTAGACATACCCGTAGTGTCTTCTCCTGAGGTGGGGTCAGCGAGGGCCTTGTGGCACAGTGGTATCAGAGTTAATACTCCATTTAGATGAATGGGACAGTTTACACATCAGAGCTCATTACAGGATCTCTGCAGACTCAAAAACATAGCCATGGGGCATTTATGCTCAGGGCACCTTTTTTAACATAGTGTGTGGAAAGATGAGGACTAGAAAAGTTTATTTAAAAAATGAAAACAGATTGTTGTGTGTCTCCGGAAGCTGGGGCCTTAAGTACAGGCCTTTGTTCCTGACTTTGGGTCCTTCATCAGGGGGGCATTGTAGAGGGAAGAACATAAATTTGGGCTGAAGAGATGAATGTGCACATAAGGGGACAAGTATCTGCCTTTGGAGGTAGGTGTCTTACTGGGCACATTAAGAGCATCACAGTGATTTCATAGGCTTTACTATCGGGAGCAACCCCGCATTAGCAGGTTGGAACAGGTGACCCAATATGTCATGTATTCCTCCAGCTACTTGGGATTTTGCAGTTCTATGTGCATGGGAACCAATGTAATGCATGGATGGAATGTAAACGGGATGCACTTCTTGCCATCTGAAACTGAAGTTCATTCACTCTGCAAAATTAATTTGATTTGTTTTTTTATGGTGACAGCTTAACATAGTGAAGTCCTTTAACCCCAATGAGAAATATACCAGATGGATGAGCAGTACAGGATTTTCCCGTCTCCTCCACCACCCCTCATCTGAAGGAACTACGTCTAAGATTGAGATAATCTCCATGCCCGTTTAGCTGATGGTCTTTTCCACTGAGACTACCAGCAAGGGTAGAAGTAGTGGTGCTGGCTGTAGCAATGTGCACCAGCAACCTTCTACTCACTTTAGATAGGCCTATATAGAGCAGGTCTCTTTCAGCCTCTCCCCTAGCTAAGGTTTCTCTTGCTTCTCTTCTTTTACTGTCCCAATCCCCTTCCCTGTAGTTAGAAATATTCTTAAATACTTTGTCTTATTAGGTGTCTCCTAGAATACTATTGTTAAGCTACCTGCTTGAAATACTTGCTATGAAATTGTTATCCTTTTCCTTTTTCAGTTTTATAGCATTATACTGCACAAAGTTATATTCTTGTAAAACCTCTGTGGTAACAAGTTCCATACTTCGGAAAGACGAATGGAGTTTAAGTACTCCATCACAAAAATAGTCCTACAAAGCTCATTCATTATTCCACTGTATATCCAAGTATTCTCCCTTGAGTTATTCTAGTTTGATTGAACAGTTTATTTTTTGTAAAACCTGAAAATGATCAGAATGTGACCTCCGCTAGTCTGTGATCAATCAAGGTAAACAATACTAAAAACTGTATAATAAGAGTACAGGAGAGAAAGGTTACCTACATAATAAGGGGTGTGTGTGTATGTATGTATATAAGCAGGTTCAGTCATCACTGGGATTCACAGCGATCACTGTTACAGTCCAGTTTTTAAATTTCTCAGCCATTTTGACTTTGTGTTACACAGTGCAGTGTACGGCTACAGTGCGGCATGTATCTATCTATGCCATGCCAAGAGTCAAGGACCACAGTGATATTATACGTAACAACCCACCACCCTTACTCTACAGCTGATCTGAATGAAACAATTTCATTAGTTATTTGAGGGAGATTGCACAGATGGTGGATTACTTGGCCCAACTGCCAAACCTGTGCAATAGCATGGGTTTTCAGCTACTATTGATAAATAAAGATCCCCAAAGGATTTATAAGTTATGAGCCAGATTCCGATGTCAGTTACACCAGGATGGTTCTGGAGTAATGGAATTATTTTGGATTTGCAGCAGTGTAACACAGCAGAATATGTCCCTATACACAAGTCATTTCACGCAGCACTGAATCACAGGAGGATCACAGGCAAAGGAGAAAAGGCCTAGTGATTAGAGCACAAGACTGAGATTCAGAACACAAGTTTAATTCTGGCTCAGTCAGAGACTTCCTAGGTGACCTCGTGCAAGTTGCTATGCACTCTGTGCCTCAGTTTCTCATCAGTAAAATAAGGTGAATACTTCTCTACCTCACATAGGTAGTGTGAGGATAAAATCCAGTAATGACTGTGTTGTAGTATCTCAGTAACAACTGTTGCACAGTGTGTCATGTACAACAATAGGAGAAGCGGACATTTTGGTCAAGGTTATCGGGGTAAACCCCTATTTGATATGAATAACATGGGCTCATTAATTGTCCAGGCAGATCAGACAGGCCCTGCCTGTTTTTTCAAGGTCTAAAATAATACAGTAAATTGCATGGAATATTGCATAGAGCAGAGCTAAGGCCTGGATTGGGTTCTCTGTGCTTGCATTCCAATTCCTAGGTAAGTTGGTTTTGACCTAACACTTGACATTACCTAATAAAGAACATTAAAATGGGGGAAATGATTTGTTAAATGACATGCTAAACTGCAGAAAGTTCCAGGGACAAAAAAAAAAAGTATATTCTGATTGTTTCTCATAAGAAGAGAAAAATACTTTAAAGACAAACAGCTGCCCAAAGACAAACTTTTAGCAGAGAATATCTAGTAGTTTGAACTGTATTATTATGTTCATTTTACCTGTGGCAGAGCCCTTTGTGAGAATAAGACCAAATTTTGCTCCCAAGTACACCAGTGCAGATCCAGAGTAAACTCCACTGACTTATGGAGTTATTCCAGGTTTATATCCCTGCAAGAGAGAATTTGGCCTATGTCAGGAGAAATCCATCACTAAGAACTGGATGATAGCTCAAAAACTACTCTTTTTCCATTTTTCTTTTTCTATTGCCATAGAAAAATTCTTTTAACTGAGAAAGATGAACAAGTTAAAACCCAGGCTCAAACAAAGCCAGGAAAATCACTGATGCAGAAATCTTCAATTTATATCTGTGTTGGTTTCTTTGGGCAAAAATCTTGCATTCAGTTATAATCCAATGCAACTCTATTGAAACTATTTGGGTTGCCCAGATGAGGTCAGAATTTACTCCAACTTAGATAGTGATGTTCATCCAAAATGAAAATCTTCTGAAAGCCCCACAGGAGCACAGTTGAGTATAGCAGACCAACAGATGTCAGTGTAATTGTTCCTTGGAGTGAGACATCTCCTAGTCAGGATTAGTTCTTTTTGAAAATATCATCTCAATGCTGTATGCAGTATACACAAGTATATTTCGTGACAAGTAACTATATTTTCATAATGAACTATGTATGCATGTATACTCAATGCCAAACTCTCTGTGCACAGGGCATGATCATTCCATTTTGATCCAGACTCTTCCTCAAACTTTTCCTCCAGATCCCATGGGCAGGATCCAGTGACAGGTTCCTCACCTGGGTTGCAGATATTCTCCCAAAAAAGCAAACCAGACTTAGATCATACTACATTTCTGTGGCCTCTCCTCCATAACAAAGAACCTCCCCGTAAGGAGCCCTGGGGACAGCTTCTGGCTGCATAAACCTTGAAGCATGGGTTCAAGAAAGCCACATTGGCAAGGTTCATATGGGTGGGGGCACTGGAATAAGTGATCCAGGGAAGAGGCACAAAACTCTGAGCAGATAGTTCTAGTCCCCTGCAGATCCTGGGTGAAGGAAAGACTACATGGCATTTGGGGGTTGGACCCATGGGCTGATCTGCGGAGGGCAACCCCACATAACTCTGATAAAAAATAATCAGTAAGAAAAAAGCAGTAAATGCAATCCCACTAAATTCAACGCATTGCACTATTGTGAATGGGAGCAGAATCTGGCCCATATAATTGAATTATTTTTGTCTTTATTCCATGGCATGTCTGTCTAATTATCTTTCCTTGAGTCCGGTCACCCTTTGAAAACATCCCTAGACATGTGTTTTCTATATTCTTGGACAGCTGTTTAGCTAGCAGCACACATTCTATATAGATACTCCTCCCAAACCGTCAGCCCCTGTAATCCATTGTTACTGTTATTACTCAATCGCCTCCAGCTGATGCTACTTTTCTTCTCTAATCAGGGAATGCCCTATTTCAGGATTAATCCAAAGTGGAAATGTACAAGTCCTTTATCTGAAATACATTTGGGTCTAAAGCCATATTTTTAAGACATACAAGTGCAGTAAAAACAGCTTAAGGACATACATATGAACCAAAGTTTGGGTCTAGATCCAATCTTTCCAGAAGCTGAAATGTGGGGCTGAAATGTGGGGCTTTCCTTTAGACCTAATGCTACCTGTCTTTAATTACTTTGGCAATTTTGGTCTCATCCCATTCACAATCTAGTGTGAAGATGAATTAAAATGAAGAGGGGGAAAAAGATTTTAGAATTTCAAAAAAATTGAGTTTAGTTTGAAGAGATTCAAAGGGTGTATGTGTGTGTGGAGTGGGGGAGAGATATTTTTTTAATGTATTGCTAACTAGTTCACAAATATCCTTTTGTAAAGGAAAGCTTTTTCCAAAAAAGCAGGCAAGTGTCTAAAAGCTGCCTAGAAAATGTACCATTTTTAATACAGTGCCGTTAAAAAATACCACTAAAGATTTTAACTATTACAATTTGAAGAGAAAGATCCCAGGCTGAGACTTTGTATTGAAAAGTTTCAGCCCAAAGCAAATAAGGTCTGACTCATGGATCTATCCAAAGTGGATTTATCATGTGGATACTAGAAACACTCCTCCTTACACCATTGTCTCATCCATGCATTAAGATGCTGCAGTTCTGCCTGTTTAACTGGCTCTTTGCCTGGTACTGGGAGCATCTCAGAGAGTGCTACCATGGAGGTCCTGGACTTCAATCTCTTACCTAGCAGCCTAAATTTGGCCATCAGGACCTCTCCTCTATCCTTCCGGTGGCTAGAAATTGCAGTATCCAGTGTGAGAACCCATCACTTCTTTTTTGAGATGAGTACTGCTGTCCTGCTTTTTTTTTTTTGTTCCATATTGTTTCTTTAATCACTTAGCAATTTCATGCTTACAGCTTTGCTTTCAGTCCTCATGGTCTATTAGCTCTGAAAGAGTTTGAATTGGCTGAATCTCCTGACATTTGCTTTTTACTTATTAATTCGACAGTTTCCAGTTCATCGGTAAAAGATGCGGCTGCCATTTCCTACCTACATTATATTCTTGTAGATAATATATTGTCCGAGAAAAGTCAAATCAGACCAAGTTAAAAGAGCTGCCCTTGAGAACAAAACACTACAGCTGTTATGCAACAGCAGTTTGGGTACGGTTGCTGATAAGAAGTGGAGCATGTGTTATAATGAGGACAGTATATTGCTCCACAAAGTTCTGATGAGTGTTCTGTCAGTTAGGATTTCAATTTTTTAAACAATCTACATTATCCCCATTCACTGTAGAAAACAATTACAGTCATTGTTTTGCTTCTGCAGCAATATGTAATCTAGAAAGGAGCACTGCATACTTGCACTTGAAAAAGCATTTGCTATTCATCGCCACAAAGTACCTATGAAGTTTGTTCAAGATACAGAGATAAATATTACGGTGACACTAGCTTCCAAATCAAAACACAACACACTTATACTGGTGACTGTGATGCAGCAGAATGGCCCTGCTCTGGTACGGCAGGGGTTAACCCTTCCTTCCTAGCAGAGGAAGCTGGGCCCTGAAGCTCTGTTGGGCATGCTCCAACTGGAGAATAGGTATAAACGCCTGCAGAGCTGCTCAGCTGGGACTGATCACTGGAGAGAAAGGAGGCACGCTGCCAGCTCCCGAGGAGAGACAGCCTGTGCTCTAGGACCTGGCAGCCAGCCAAGCTGGGATGTGTCCCGATGGAGCATGTCACTGCAGGGGAGCAGACCGGAGGACCCCTTGACATGGAGGGACCAGAAGTTCTGGTAGGAAGTGACTTGGGGGACTTTAGAGGAAAACTGCCGTAGAGCTGCATAGAGGCTCAGAGTGTTTTGGGGGGGATCCCTGCTGAGCCAACAAGGGGAATTTGCCCCTACTAGGGCCCTGGGTCAGGACTTGGTGGAGAGGGTAGGCCTGGGTCCCCCTACCTCACCCCAGCCATCTGACACCCTCCTGGGTCGTGGGGGTGGCTCAGCACGGGGATCATATGGACTATGTCTGCTAGGCTGCACTATCCTGCTTGTGAGGTGGATTATATGGATTCTGGCCATTGAGCCGCACCATTCTGATGCTGGGAGTGAGTTACATGAACTCTGGCTGCTAGGGCTCACTACCCTGACTAGGGGATGATTGCGTGGAGGGAGGCCATCAGGCCGCATCGGGCTGCCCACAGAGAGGGGAGCACATGAACTTGGGAGTGGTGAGGTTCAGAATTCCACTCTCCACCCCAAAAGGGTGGTAAGGTGCAAAACCTACCAGAGTGACATTTGTAAGTTGAGAAATCATCATTCAAGGGAGAAAAGTACACTTAGAAAATATTAAATGGGTTCTGGAGTCACTACTGCCAGCTTCTAAGTCAGCAGTGACGTGCATATTCCTAGGGTTGGAGAATTTTCACCACTTAGTGTTCAGAATGACGTGATCATGAAATGCAGAACAAGTGTTCTTAATATTTGCTTTGAGCCAAAATAACAGCTTGATAGAGTATTTGACCAGTAAGGTTTTCTGTTCACTCCAAACTTTGTTCATCAGATCTTTTGTTTCATTAAACCATTTCTGCTAAATGGAACCATTTTGTTTTTTGAACTCGGTATAACATTGTTATAAAAACTGACATTTTGATTAGGGAAAAATGAAAAACTGGGATATTTCAGGTGTCCCAAAAGAAGATTCTGGATGTCCTATGGAAAACCAGGACTAAAACTGGCCAGAAAAGACCAATTCAATTCCATGAAAAATGTGGAGGTTTTGAAATGTGGCTTTATTCTGATGCAAATGAAATTGAGGCTTTTTGAAATTTCTTGTGGAAAAAGTCAGACATCCACCCTAGAGTAACTAATGGCTAGGTCACTGTTGAGGGATAGGAGACCCATATTCAGATCTCAATCAGGTAGAGTAGGGAATAGAAGCTAGTAGGTCTCCCACATCCCAGGGGAGTGCCTTACCCACCAGTCTATAGGCTATCCTCCTCTCCATCACCCATTCTAAACACAAGAAAACTTCCCAACCAAACGTTTTTCATTTAAACGGATACATTTCTGCAAAACATTGTTTTTGACTAACCGGCATTTTTCAACAAGTTTCAACCCCTCCCCCCCCCCCAATCCCACCAGCTCTAACTGGGACTGTTCCAGCAAAACTGGAACAATGTGAGCTGCACAGTGAGATCAGAATAACTTCAAGGCTTGATTCTGTTCTCACACCAGTCTAGGACCCTGATTTAGCAAAGCATGTAAGCACATGCTTAACTATAAGCACACGAGTAGTCCTATTGAATTCTGTGGAACTCTTAATGTGTTTTAAAGCATTTTGCAGAACCAGGGCCTAAGTAAGAAGTAACCCAGTTTCAGTCAATGGAATTACATTGACAAAGTTGGTAAGAGATCACAACTAGAATGTAGATTACCGATGCTCTCAGAGCACTTTAGCCATATTTAGAGAGTCTTCTCTCTCAAATATATTCATTCCCATTATCCCCCTTAGTTATGACAGAAATGAGAAGGAAGAGTCTAAGATGACCATATTGATTTCCCCCCCTCCCAACCGCCAATTACTGGTTAAGTATTCAGATAACAAATATTGAGGGAGTGATATGGGTGAGTTGAATATTAATTTGGTTAAGGTTGTTTGGGGGGGCATAGTTATGACTTCATTTCAAATAGATAATAGAAAGCAAATTCTACATAATCAGAAGTCAGAGAAAAAAAGATAGTATCTTAAGTAGATTACAGCTTGGCTTCACACATCATCTTACATTCTGATCCCATAGCTTCCAAGAACGTATTCAATGATCCAGCCTTGATGGACTTTAGAGGAACAGTATATTTTAGAACTTGCTGTGTATATCTACTGTTATCCAATGAAATCTTTTATGTAGAAGTATTCACAAATACTGCTGGCCTTGGAAGAGATGAAAAAACAGTACATTAGCCTAAATTTTTGCCTAAATCTAATCTGATGCATCTAGTTACAATAGGAGTGACTCATGTTGTAAACATTCAGTCCTTATTCAGGCAAAATTCCCATTGCTACTAATAATTCTTGGCCTGTAGGCGGTAACAATTTTTTAAAGAGTATAAACAGAGTTCTAGTTAGAGGCCTGAGCTTTCTGCATATTTAAGCTAAGATTTTCCAAAATGACTAATGACTTTAGTTGCCCAGTTTGAGAGGTCTTAAAATGACCTGATTTTCTGAAAACATTGAGCACAGCTCTTGGAAATACTGTGTTTTAAAGTGTTTCAAGTTGGGCACTCAAGTTGGTTTTGAAAATTTGAGGCTTGTGTTCTATCACTGTTCCATTTCTGAGAGAATTTTCTTTGCTTCTCAAGTTCTCACGGGCAGAAATCTATGCTTCAATTCCATTTTTATAAAGATGGGATTTAGACAGTTTCTGATCTCCTCTCCTGAAGAATTTGAGTCACTTACCAACCAGAATTTTACTTATGAGAGTCACTCTAAGATATTGAAAAGGTAGTAAAGAAAAAGTAAAGAATACAAAGGAGAGTTGATGGGAGAGAGCATGGATGGAAAGCCACATCCTTGTTCCAGATGGTCCCAATGAGGTCTATTTATCTACATTTCAGGATCATCCAGTGGAAATAACCTACTACCACAGTTAAACAAGCATTTAGTAATCCCATCTCTTGATTATTAACATCAATTCACATTGTGGGGCGGGAGGAAAGAAGGGACAAAGGGATTTGGAACAACTTCTTATATCAAGTTAATTATCTTCCTCACAGCTTATCTGGGGGCTAGGTTGGGTTTATTATAATTATTATGTTAACCATTCTGAAGATCTGTTTTATTTTTCCCTTCTAGGACAGCATTAGAATAATGCCTAGTTGGCAAGATCATTTCAGATCTGTGTAGATATAATAGCTAACATAGGAGTAATCAAATTTCATACCACAGAGCATAATTTCTGTGCAAACTGATGTTCTATCATCCTTTAGCACAGTACAGCCTGCTCCCCACCCCACGTGCTCCTGGCCTGCACTGTGGACCATTGTGGAGGTGGAAGTAGGACCAAAGTTCTCTTTCTGCCTATCTAGGAGCGTTAAAGAACCTATCACTGTAGATCATTGTCTGGGAGGGGAGGGTTAATCTATAGACCAAATATTATCTAGACCTAGGAACAATTCAACCTTTGCCTCCATTTTTAATACACAAGACATATTATCCTAAGTTAAATGCCAGAAATGTATTGCTAGAATTGTAACACTAAGTAAGAATACAAAGCATTTATATGCTCTTCCACTTGCTGAGATTTGATGTGGACACAATGGCAAAATACATACAGACATCCATGGAACTAAGTGGTAGGCCACAATTTTTATTACATTTTTAACACAAGGGAGGGGCACTACCCACCCATCAGACTGACTCACCTAGACCAAGCATTTAATTGCTTTCAGAGCAGTAGTTGCTTCAGTACCAGGCAAATAGGTTGAAATTATAGTAAAGAACAGAATTCTCTGACATAGATGAATATGTGTTGTGCGGAGGAGTCAACATGTCTCTTGTAAAGCAACATATGCCTCACCAATCTATTAGAATTCTTTCAAGGGGTCAACAAGAGTAATCCAGTGCATAAATATTGTACTTGGGCTTGCAGAAAGTCTTTGACAAGGTCCCTCACTTGTCTTAAGCAAATTAAACTGTCATGGGATAAGAGAGAAGCTTCTCTCATGGATTAGTAACTGGCTAAAATTTAGGAAACAAAGGACATAAATAAATGGTCAGTGTTCAGAATGGAGAGAGGTGAATAGTGGTGTCCCATTGATCTGTACTGTGTTGAGGTGTGGCAATCTACAGTGCCTCACCAAGTTCTGAGCAGGAGATGCAATAGACTTTTATCTCTTTTGCAGATGACTACATACAATAGTTTTTCCAAGGTCATGCAGAAAGTCAGCGGAGAAGTTGGAACAGAACCAGGGAGTCCTAATTCTCAGTCCCCTGGGGCATTGTCAGTTTTCCTGCATTCATCATTTTAAGTCAGGCAGCTGATAACATTTTAAAATGTAGTTTATTCTCTTCAGCATGACAGAAGAGTGAGTCTTTCATATAGTATCGTACTGAATGTATTAAGGCATTTGTTGTTTTATCTCCAGCTTGTAATATGATAGGTGAATGTCTGAAAACAGATGAAATAAAAACATATTTTATACCAGTTTAATGAGACGAATACTACATTGACGTCAATAAGACTGAGAGCTGATGTGATCATGGTGAATAGGATTTAACCTAGCATAGATGCAATAAAAAAACACTGTTACTACAGAAGCTGGAGTTAAAATCCACATGGAAATGGACAGTAGAAATGCAGAGGAGAAAAAGACAGCGGTGTCCTGTTTTAAGCTGAGTCCTATAGGT
Source organism: Sternotherus odoratus (assembly GCA_032164245.1). Classification (NCBI taxonomy): domain Eukaryota; kingdom Metazoa; phylum Chordata; order Testudines; family Kinosternidae; genus Sternotherus; species Sternotherus odoratus. Next base: position 144,842,812 of record JAVMKO010000002.1, read on the forward strand.
GTTACAAACAGTACAGAAGTGGTAAAACTACTTCAATTGCCCTTTTAACTGACCTTAAGATTTTTCAAGAAGCCAAGGGCATTCTTTTAAAAACTGTGTACTAGAGTGATCTGGGTGGATCAGGAAGCAGGAAATGTAGAATGTGGGTGTAGATATAAGTTGTCTATGTCATGGTGCAGTTTTAAAATTTCTTAGGGGCAGTATATCTTGGAGACTGGTAGGCTTTGCACCAGGCTGTTTATTAATCCATTGCTGTCACTGTATGCATCTCTAATGGCTTGGTGGGTTGGAGAAAAAAGTGTCTTACTAGCCAAGTGTCTCTTAAGAGAATGATACTTACAAAAATCATAAGTTTGCATAATATTGGTCTCATTTCTTTTCAATTTATTCATAATACAAAGTCATGTTTTAAGAAGTCGCTGCATTTAAATACAAACAGTTCCTAGTGAATATGCTTTGGTGTAGTCAAAACCCTGGAGCACAGAGAGGCCTACGTAGCTAAAATAGAGAAAGCTAGAAATGATACAGAAGAGTCACTGCTTACAGGTGTATCAAGACAGTATGAACTCTTTAATTGCCTCTCAGGAAAGTGTGACCTGGAAAACTGTCCAGTGTTACAATTCATCACCACCCCCAGACTGGTTTAATTAGCACCATTGTTTGTAGTCTCAGCAGAGGGGTTTGGGACTGAATAGACAGAATGAATGAATAGATGCATCGGATGAAGTGGGTACTAGCCCACGAAAGCTTATGCTTCAATACTTTTGTTAGTCTTTAAGGTGCCACAGGACTCTTTGTCGCTTCTGAAAATCCAGACTAACATGGCTACCTCTCTGATTCTTGAATAGACATTAGAACCCTTTTGCTCCCATTGTTACTCCTTCCAGATCAGGACAAAGGGCTAATAGGCCATGTCTACACTAGAGATCCTACAGCAACATAGCTGTACCGATGCAGCTGCTCCACCTGAAGATTGCTTGCATAGCTGTTCCATGCTGACAGGAGAGAGCTCTTCCATTGACATAATAAACCCACCTCCACGAGCAGCAGTAACTGTCACTGGAAGCCAACATAGTGCTGTCCACGTTGTATGCAGGAGCCTGATTTTCAGAGGCCCAGTGCCTCAATTCAAAGATAGAGGCACCAAATAACTGAACTTTTTCAGAAGTAGGCCAAGTACTACCACCATATCACTCTGCTGTTGACACTGGTAGTTTTTCCTTTCTCAGCCCTCGTATTCTGATGATTCAGCTATGACGTTACCGGCCATTTACAATGCCACTTCCTGGCCTAGAATGGATTGATGGGTCTTCCTGTAATGGACAATATCTTCAGACATGATTGAGGACAAGGAAAGCTCTAATTAGGCAACTTCTTCCTTGACACCACAATATTTATATATAAAGACCCCAATTTAGACAATTAGTGGCCTAGATCTATTCATGCCACTGATTGTCAATAAAACTATGCTAATTTATACTACTGAAAATCAGTCCAAGTGTATTTAAATTACACCAATATGGATTACACCATACTTGAAATTGTCTTGCATGTTAAAAGGCATTGGATGACAGTCTAGCAAAAAAAGGTAGTTGATGTAATTTCATTATGTTTGATTATATAAACACAGGGCTGTTTGGAAACACAAACAGCTTCATTTTGTAGCTTATCATTGTCACCTTGGTTACTATTACAGTGTTAGGTTTTATTCTGGTTATTTCTAAAACTATAGACTCCAAAAAGCAATACTCTGGGAGTGGCAGGATGCTGCTAGAGATGGTTTTTGATTCCTGCCTGACTCAGCCAGTGCCCTTCTGCTGCGTTCATAGACCACAGCTCCTCTCAATATGAAAGTATGAGCTTTCTGCAGCTCAGGAACAGAGTAACCCAGTTTTTAGGTACCTAGGGTTAATTAATAAAAGACAGCTTACATGCATGCTTATGCACTTGATGTCTGGATTTTTTATGCCAGAGGATGTTTCAAGCAAAAAGAAAAGATTTATTCGGACATTTGCTGCTGTGAGGTGAAGTTTTCAGTGATGGAATAGCTTGGCTCAGAATTCAAGTGTAGTGGAAAATCTCCTATATTCACTGAAAGGAGGACGAGTCATGGGTTAATTGCTAGAATTTACACTAGATAGCAATGTTCCCCTTTTGGTGGTAATCAAGAATGGAGCTGAAACATTAGGCCCAATTTTTACACTAGTTCACAGTAGCGTAGCCGGGGGGAGGGGGAATCTGGGAGAGCGGCTGCTCCCCCCGAGGGCAGATTCCCAGAAGCAGCGCGTTCGTTAGTCCCGGGGTGGCTTGAGCAGAGGGAAGTCTTGAAGCTCCCGCTGAAATGCCATGCCACCGAACAAAGTGGGAAACCGGTCCTGTCCACCGAAATGCTGCTGAATTTGCTACACTTGTTTTGGCGGCCATACCCCCTCCACTGGTTTCTCCAGCGGTGGCATTTCGGCAGCAGCTCCACCAAGTGGAACTCGCACTTTGGTTTTTTGGTGGCGCCTTCCTTTTAGAAGGTGGCACCTTTTTCTTTGTGGTGCCTCTTTTTTCCATGTTTGCTCCCCCAGCTGGTGAAACCTGGCTACGCCCCTGCTAGTGCAGTCCCATTAACTGAGATAGTTTCGCTGAACACAGAATTTAGGACATCATTTACAAAACGGACTCTCTCTTGCTGTGCATTCCTCAATTCTCAGGTGAGATATTTCCACTAGAGATAGGGAAGTGTTAGTACCATATACAAGGCACTGGTGAGACCTCCTCTGAAATACTGAGTGCAATTCTGATCTCCCCTGTTAAGGAAGATGAATTCAAACTGGAATGAGTGCAGAGAAGGGCTACTAGGATCATCCAAGGAATGGAAAACCTACCTTATGAGAGGAGACTTCAAGAGCTTGGCTTGTTTAGCCTAAGCTAAAGGCGGTTGAGGAGTGACATGATTGTGCTCTATAAATTCATCAGAAGGATAAATACCAAGGAGGGATAGGAGTTATTTAAGTTAAGTGCAAATGCAGATACAAGAACACATGGATATAAACTGGCCATCAAGAAGTTTAGGCTTGAAATAGATGAAGGTTTCTAGCCATCAAAGGAGTGATGTTCTGGAAGAGCCTTTCAAAGGGAATTGTGGTAGCAAAAAAACTTAACTGATTTCAAGAATGAGCTTGATAAGTTTATGGATGGTATGGTATAACAAGACTGCCTACAGTGGCATGTAACTGATCAGCAACTGCTAATAGCAAATCTCTCTCATGACCGATGATGGGATACTAGATGGGGAGGGCTTTGACTTACTACAGATAATTCTTTCCCAGGTGTCTTGCTGATGGGTCATACCCACATGCTCAGGGTCTAACAGATTGAGGTTGGGAAGGCTCAGATTGGTGGAGACCCCAGGGACGGGGGGGAGATCTACCTTCCCCTGCAGTAGTGTAAATGGTGGATTCTCTAACTGGAAGCTTTATCATGATGTGAGGACTTCAGTAACTCAAATAGAGGTTGGGGTCTATTACAGGAGTGGGTGGGTGAGGTCCTGTGGCCTGCAAGGTGCTGGAGGTCAGACTAGATGATCACGATGTTCCCTTCTAGCCTTAGAATCTGAGTAAATTCAAGGTGAATAGATCTCACTGACAAAGATTTATTCTGATATTCATACTAGATTTACCCTCTTTTTGGCCTCCCACTTGATTATATTTGGTATTGCCACTCGCTCCTTGATGTTTACACTCTTTAACTATTTGTAGACTGTTCTGTTTTCCCCTTAAGTAACTTAACTAAGATGATCTTTCCTTATAAGTCATTCCCTCAGCCTCCTAATCACTCTGCTCTCAACTCCCCCCATTTTGATAATCGGGTGACCAGAAGTGAATGCAATATTTCAGGTGCCGCTGCACAAGACCTTTATAGAAGTGAGGTATAACCAGGACTGGCTCTAGGCACCAGTGCTCCAAGCGCAGAGGGCGGCCTGATGTTTGCCGTCAGGGCGGCAGTCAGGCTGTCTTCGGTGGCATGTCTGCGGGAGGTCCGTGGCTGCCGCGGATTCGGCGGCATTTCGGCAGTGGGGACGATGAGGCCGTGGGACCAGTGGACCACAGAAACGCTGCCGAATCTGCACTACACCGGACCACGCACAGGCGTGCCGCAGAACTTCCACTCTTGAGGCAGCAAAAACCGTAGAGCCTCCCCTGGGTATAACCTCCAGCCAGCCATACCCCAGTGCAGCACAGAGCACTGGGTCAGGCCCCAGCTCTGCAGCTGCGCTGCCTGGCAAGAGCTTGCAGCCATGCCACCCAGATCATTGCACCAGCGGTACAGTGAACTGAGGCTGGGGGGGGGGGGGGAGTGGGAACAGTAGAAGAGGAGCTGGGGCCTAATCTCCCAGGCCAGGAGCTATGGGGCCAGGCAGGAGGGTCCTGCAGGCCGGATGTGGCCTGCAGGCTGTAGTTTTCCCACGTCTTCTATATATATTTTAGTATTAATTTTTCTCCATCCCATCAGAGATTTGCCATCTTTTCAATCTAATAATCGTTTTACATTATAAATCATCACCTCTATATAAAGCTGATCTCAGGCTTCACCGAATATATAGGGCCTGGATTCTCTCTTACATGAAGGCCTCTTTACACTAGTCTGCCAATATAAAGGAGTCTTATAGGAGCGGTTGCAAACATAATTTATACACATTTTAAGGCGCCTTTATACTGCCAGAGAACGATTACTTAGGGGTTTGCAATGGTTTAATTTAACTGGTGCAAGTTTGTCTGTAAACAAAGCTTAAAATGGAAAGATGCTTAGTAAAGAAAAAAAAACCATAAGAATTAACCATCATAAGCCAAGTGAGGAGAAAATAATGTACACATAGTGACCTGGTGGCCTGACTTTATAGGGACAGTCCCGATATTTGGGGCTTTTTCTTATATACAGGCCTGTTGTCCCTCACCTCTTGTCCCGATTTCATACTTGCTATCTGGTCACCCTATCTACACATTGTCCAAGAATCAAGAACATAGCACTCTCATTTTATCCAATCATACAGGTAATTTATGAAGGTCTACCCTGTGTTGAGGATTATTTAAATAAATCCCTTAAATTCTGATCCTGTAAGGTGCTGAGCACCCTGAATTCCCATATGACTGATTGTTACAAGAGTTCTATCTGAGGACTGCCCAAGGTCAGCTATTAACATCATGACTTACAAAGATGTGGTCTGCTCTGATTAAAAGAAGTTTGGTTTTAATACAATCTCATCACTTAAGCAGAGCTGAAATCCAAAGCCCCAAGTCAAAAAGACAACTGAAAACAAACAAAACCACAAATGGGAAGTAAGATTTAGTTTTGTATTTCCAAGAACATAAAAAGGGTAGAATCATTAGAAAAGGGGTATCCAAATAATAGCTGTACAGATTATTCCTTTAAGTTCTTTTGAGTGCTTTTTAATGATCAGATGTAGTGTTTCTTTAAAAAAAAATCTACTAAGAGTGACCAGCTGCCCCATTTTCTCCAGAACAGGCTAATTTTTCAAATTTATGCTGGAAATTTGGAGGCTTAAAGTAGACACCCAATACTCCAATCCTGCATCATGACTTCAGTAGGGCTTTGAATTGTGATGGGTTTGGTCACAGAGATCCCTTTCAGGCTGTCACCTGATGTGCTGAAATGACCTCTGAGCTTGTTTTCTCTGCTAGCTTGGGGCTCCAGAACCTGGCCTTGTTGAACCAGACACACTAGCCTGCTGCAACCCAGATCCAGGGTCTGGACCACACCCCCAAAGCTGCAAGCTTTAAGTGAAACAAGCTCAGCAGGTTACCTGTTTCCAGCACTCAGACACCCAGTTCTCAATGTACTCCAAACCCAAATAAATCCGTTTTACTCTGTATAAAGCTTATACAGGGTAAACTCATAAATTGTCCGCCCTCTATTACACAGAGATATGCACAGTTGTTTGCTCCCGCAGGTATTAATAACTTACTCTGGGCTAATTAACAAACAAAACTGATTTTATTAAGTATAAAAAGTAGGATTTAAGTGGTTTCAAGTAATAAGACAGAACAAGGTAAGTCACCAAGCAAAATAAAGCAAAAACTCACAAGTCTAAGCCTAATACATTAAGGCCTGGTCTAGATTAGCGGGGAGGGACGACCTAAGGTACGCAACTTCAGCTACGTTAAGTGGACGCATCTTAGGTTAACTTACCTGCCGTCCTCACGGTGGCAGCGGTTGACAGCAGGCTCCCCCGTTGACTCTGCCTTGTGCCTTTTGGCAAGCTGGAATTCCAGCGTTGACTTTGGGATTGATTTATCGCGTCTTGATGGGACATGATAAATCAATCCCCAATAGTTCGATCTCTACGGGCCAACCCAGCCGGTAGTGTAGACATGGCCTAAGAAACTGATTACAGGTAAAACCTCACCCTCAGATATTCTAATAAGCTTCTTCTACAGACTAGACTCCTTCCTATTCTTGGCCCAATCCTTTCCCCTGGTACAGTCCTTGTTAGTTCCATCAGATATTTCAGGTAGCAAGTAGGGATTCTTATGACTGACAGCCCCCTTTGTCTGCTCCACCCCCTTTTATAGCTTTGGCCCAAGGCAGGAATCTTTTGTCTCTCTGTCCCCAAGCCTCCTAATTGGACAAGTTCCAGTTTTAAGATTTCATTATCAGGTGACATGGTTACATGTCACTGTAAAACCCTTAGTCTCCATTCCCCATAGGCGGACTCACATGTACACAGGAAGGCTTTCAAATAACTAAGGCCATTTACAACTACATTGTTTCTGGAGCACCCTCAATGGCCTCCACTTAATATGTTCTCATCAGTGGTACAAGTTTCTTATTCTCCTAACTCCAGATATAGAAATAATATATGCAAACCAATAGGATGAACACTTAGTAGATTACAAGCTTTCTAATGACACTATACAAGGAGTACTTAGAGTAAAGCATATTCAAGTTATGTCGTATTCATAAGCATATTTCCATAAAGCACATGGACTTCAATGTCACAGAAAGGCTAGAAGGCTCCACAACCATAAAAGTTGCTGCAGGATCAAGTCCTTGTAGTATTCCAGTTTACGCTCAGAGGTGACCCGATCTGGGCCCAGCCACCTGCAGCACTAACCCAGAATGTGAGTGGTGGTGGTGGTGGTAATTATAGGGAACAGTGTTCCCACTGTGGAGCGCAGAAGCAGAAACACTTGTCTCCCCATTAGGGCCAAAGGGGGGGGGGGGGGGGAGAGACACCAGCCACTTGACTTGGGAAATGGACAAGAAAATAAATGGTAAGAAATCGACAATTATTTTGTATTTTAGGATTATTAACTTGAATTGTAGGTTAAATTTTTCGAATAACTACATTTGATGCTATTTGTTATTGCAGAGTTGCCAACTCACTATTTTATCACAAGGCTCACAATATTTGGTGGGTTTTTTTGAAGCCCCAACTTCTGGAGTCATGTGACTGTGAGACACTCTACTTTCCTACTGATTAAAAAAGAAAAAGCTTGAAAATATGAGCCCTAAAGGCTCAATCCATGAGAAGGCAAATTAAAACTTTTGTAAAAAAACAAGTCATGATTTTTGAATGTTTGGGATCAGCAAAACTGTATTTGATTAATTTTAAGTGTGAAAGAAAACTTGTCAAACAATTTTATCATAATAATGGGAGTATATTAATAGGGCCATGATTAACATTTTAAATTTATTTATAAAGCTGAGAGGCACCACCCCTTTTTCCACCCCTCCTACTACACAACAGATGACCTGATTTTAAATTCTGATAAAATCAGGCCACTTTATAGTACAAGCATGACAGGTTTCTTATTACCCCTGTATATTATTAATAAATTCCCCTGTGTATAAATTCCAGAAGTTAGTGACTGGCCTTCCAGTGGACTTAAGTCAAAATTAAAATTTGTTCACATTTTAAAATTAAATGTTACTTAAATTTGATGTCTCATTTTAATAAGCACCATTTTTATGGCACCATTCAGATATATAGGGTTTCATAGGGCTTTACAAACACTGCATTGGACAAATTGCTTAGTAACTACTCTAGAGGGGACATTATCAGGGATTAGAGACCAGTTTGGCAAGTAAGAACCTTGGCTTCTCTGTAGGGTTATTAATTATACTCTAGAGAGGGCATTACTGCTTCAATATAGTACTTAGTGTAGTCATTTGTACTTATGTTCTACTTAGAATTTTTTTTTACTTAAATGTTTAATTGGTGGGGAGCTCTTGTTAACAGATAAGGGTTTTTTAAAAAAAAATCTTTTATTTTTAGGTGATTCCCTTAAATGTGGTTACACATGAAAATATGAATGTCTGAGACAGCACAGTGCCCTTCCTAACCATGAGAACACAGGGGGTAAAATCCTGTATACAGCTGTATAGGAGGGCCTGATTGGTCTGAAGGGACCTTAAGACCTTGTTTCCTGCTGGGAGAGAATCCCAGTAGATCATACCCAGTAGATCATACCCATCTTCTGTGTCCCTTTGACTATGCTGAATGGCTTCTCTAATTCCCTGAGCCATTTCCCCACAGCTCCAAGCCATCTTCAACTTTACCTCAAGGCCTTGTCCTAATAGAGTCCCAGCAACCAACTCAGGGCTCCTTCTCACTTTTTCTGGCAGCACTGCCCTGTCCATGGTTCTGGAGCTAGATCAGCAAGCCACACACCATAAACACTCCTACAGCTCAAATAAGGAACTGAACTCCCTCCTCTTATAGGCTGCTTGGCTCTGATTGGCTGTGTCCCACACAACCACTCTAGGCAGCTTGGAAGACCCTCTCCACTGCCTTTTTTGGGGACAGGGTGTGGCAAGGCCATAAGGCTTCCAGCAGGGGCCTCCGAAGGTCTGGTATACCTGTCACGCCTTTCTTGGGACATAAACTGTTTGCTTTTACTGTTGCTTCACCTACAATACGTCAGTGCTACTTGCCCAAGGTGGACAAGATAATACAGAAGACCACTTTCTCTGAAGCAGTAGGGAACTCTAATCTCTCCTACCCCTTTTGCATTTGTTATGGAAATTGTAGCAATCTTTTCTTGTGTCTGCAAACTATACATATGTTATCCTCTACATGGAAAATTATATTCAACAGTTCTTCTAATCAGAAGGAATGGCCAGGCTGATAAAAGACTTGAGATAATTTGCCTATTCATCTATCTAGTCATGTTCCCCTCCATCCAGGAGCATTCCTAAGAGATTGCAGTTGTTCTTAATCCTGGCTGGAGGCAAACAATGTGTTTGCATAATTATCAGGCTGTCCTCAGAGATGGACAACCTCCTAGTGTTAATCTTGGTGCCCAACATGCAAACAGGAGGTGGAAAACTGCCTGCCTTACACAGATGGTAAACTCTAATCTGCCATATTAATTCACTTGCCCCTATGTCAGTTAGGGGAGCCTTTTGTATTTAAGAATAGGAAGGAAGCTCTTTCCCATCCAGAAAGGAATATTGCCTTGATCTTTCATTTTTGTCTCTGAGGACTATTTCTTCTGGGAAAGAGAACATTAAACCTTATAAACTAGGGCGGGGAAAAAAGGCGGGAAAAGCCTCATAATGTGACTACAAAAAATTCCAATGTGTTGTAACATCAGTATGTGGGTAGCAAATGCACAGGCTGGAATGGAACTTGGCTACATAACACACCAAAAAGATAAAGGAGGGAAGGAAAATAGGGGAGAAATAGTGAATCTTTTCCCCCTACAATGTGTAGTGGAGGTGGGTTACATTTTCAACACCATCAATTTAAATTTTGATTTGAAAGTTTGTTTAAATAATTGTAAATCTTTGAGAGCATGATTTTCAGAAGCACTGAGCACCTGCAGGGCCCACTGGAATTAACGATTGCCAGGTATCCTCAGGCTCTTTGAGCATGGGATAAACTCTCTAAACATCAACATTTAACACTAAAATAAATAAGAGAACCAGAAGCTCTAGGCAATGAGGATCATAAAGCCTCTGAGGCATCTGAAACCTGCACTTTTAAGGCCAAATTGTGCACTTTGGTGGCATGGCATAGGAGCAGAATTTGGCCCATGGTTTCAGACTCAGTCCCAAACAGCTGACTTCCCTAAGCGCATGTCACTGGGTCTAAGGCAGCCCCTCAATGGAAAGGTGGGGGGGGGGGGGGGAGAAGAGGAGCTGATTTTAAAAATAGCCTTTAAATCTCTTTGCTGCTTGGCTGTAAGTAGATTTAAAATCTATTTTAAAAGCTTACTGAGTGCCTCTCCTACATGTATGTCAGTGACTTCAAAGGCAGCAGGAGAATACTGCCTCTTCCAGCGCTCATAATCCCATTAGACCACCAGGAAGTCTTTAGGCTGTGGTAGACCATTATATGCAAGGAAGGCTCTGGGAGTTACAAAAGTCTCCTCCCTTACACACACACAAACACACATCCATACACATACACACATCCATACACATATACACACACACACACACATTTATTTTATCTCTGTAGAAGATAAGTAGTCATGTGGATGGCTGCTATTAGTGTTGCCAACTCACATGATTTTTCACAAGTCTCACAATGTTATGAGTCCTTGAGAAAAAACAAGTTAGCTCATATTTTCAACTTTATTTGCCTGCTGTTTTCACTTGGATCATATTTTGAAGGGTTGTTTTTTTTCCTGCAGCCATGGGAGCTAGAAACTTGCTTTAAAAAAAACCACCTTGAAAATATGACCCAAGTGCACCCTAAATGCTCAGAAAACAGAGGGCAAATAAAAAGAATTTAAAATGTATTTTTTAAAAAATCTCATGGCTTTTGGGGCCTCCCGCAGGATTTTCAACTTCTTAGATTTGGCAATACTGTGAGATTCATATTTCAGTAAGAACGTAAGAACAGCCATACTGGGACAGACGGAAGGCCCATCTAAGCCCGGTATCTGGTCTTCCGACAGATGCCGATGCCAGGTGCCGCAGAAGGAATGATCAGAACAGGGAATCATCAAGTGATCCATCCAGTTGCCCATTCCCAGCTTCTTGCAAACTAGGATCACCAGACAGCAAGTGTGAAAAATTGGGATGGGGGATAGGGGATAATAGAAGCCTATGTAAGAAAAAGACCCCAAAATCAGGACTGTCCCTATAAAATTGGGACATCTGGTCACCCTATGGCAAACAGAGGTTAGGGACACCATCCCTGCCCATCCTGGCTAATAGCCATTGATGGACCTATCCTCCATAAATTTAGCTAGTTCTTTTTTGAACTCTTCAGTCCAATTTATGGGACATAGAAATGGAAACACATTTGAAGACTGGCGCCGGTGCACAGTTCAAAGTTCCCCACCCAGTCAGGTTTAAGGGCCTGATATGACAAAGGTACTCCCATTGCAGTCAGTGAGACTGCTTGTGTGACTAAACATTGCACATAGGAAACAGAGTTCCACAAGACTGAGCCCAAACTTCTCCTCTGAACTTCACCCCTACTGCTGTTTAAGGCGGAGAATAAGCCACAGACAGCAGAGATTTAGGCACATGATTAATTTTAGGCATATTGAGTATTCCTATGAGGCCCAGACATGTGCCCAAGGTAATCCATTGGAGGTTCAGAGTCTATGTATTATACAGCATTTAGCATAATGAAGCTCTGAAGTGATACCTTTGGGTGCTACTGTAACTGCTTAATAATACAATACATTCAAAGATGGGAAGAATCCTTACACAGGAATCTTCTTCTGACCATTGGTCTCAGATTTGGCAGAATGGTATCTCCTTTCCCACCTGCTTAACTACAACATAAAGGGAAATAATGAAGCCTTATGGTATGTCAGCTCCTTTCACTTTTTTTTAAAAAAAAGGTACATATGGCTTGGCTGCTTTCTGGAGGGAATGTGGGGAAGCAGTACTTAATCCTTCCACGTTTGTTGGAATTGTCATGCGAGAAAGTTCCAGGTGTACTTTCTAAACTTGAAATGGCCCAGATTTATTACCAGTGTGACTAACCTCATTGGTTTCAGTGGAACTACGCCAGTGTTTAATCTGGCCCACTATACAAAATTGGCAATACCAACTTGCATTTTGAGGTGTTACTGTGAAAGAAAAACCCACTGAAATGAATATACAAGAACTGGTGTGGGTGGATGCTGGCATGTGATCCTTTGCAACCTTGATCTGGATCAGATCACTCGGCCTAGGCCCTAGACGTTCTATAATCTCTACCAGCACTACTGAGAGTCACACTTTTATTATAATGAGCAATTAGGTCTTGGTGTCTGCTCATTCCTGATCATACCACTCAAAGAAAGACTTTTTCCCACTGGAGCTTAAAGCATGTTGGATTAGTTCTTCGAAATCCTTTTATTTTTCAAAATCCATCTTCAATGAATATTCTTTTGCCAACTTTTTATCTTGGTCCAGTACATCTTAACTGATAAATAGAGCAGAAAACTGAATCTGCTGCTTTAGAATATTCAGTGAATAGGAATAATGAAATCCAGCTCTATATGGAATGACAGCCATCTGACAGGATATAGAAAGGTGTAGCTAGCAATTCATTCTCACTGAGGCAAAGCCTCTTTGGCTATGAATTAGTGGAGCTGTCTTAAGATTCCAAAAACCTGGGAATTCTAGGCTTTATCCAGTGTATTCATGACTGTTTTTAAAAAGTGGATAGACTGATTCTTTCCTTTTAGATTGTCTGCTTTTATTACTTTCCCATTAATAGTCCCTGAAGGGTAAATTTTTAGAATAGCATAGAGAAAATTGGGGCTGTATTGATGGTAGAAAAGGTGATATATACAATGACACTAGTATAAAGGAAGCCTCATAAAGATGTAATTCTGTGAGAGAACGTGCATGCGGTTATGATGCATTGATTCATAGAGTTTAAGACGTATTAGATCATCTTCTCTAACCTCCTATATATCAAAGGTAATTAAATGTCACCCAGTTGCCCCTGTACTGAGACTAGTAACTTGTGTTTAACTACAGCATATCTCTCAGAAAGGCACCCAGTCTTGATGTGAAGACATCAAGGGTTGGAGAATCCATCATTTCCCTTGGTGGTTAGTTCCAGTGGTTAATCTCCCTCACTGTTAAAAAATTGTGACCAATTCCCTGTTTGAATGTATTTGGCTCCAGCTTCTAACCATTGGTTCTTGTTATGCTTTTCTCTGCTTGATGGAGGTATCTGTCTTAAAACAGTCACTGAGGGTGTAATACAGTTAGTGCAAGATGATCATAGAGTTGGATACTGAACTCTATCTGTGTCAATGGTGTAACTGTGTGTAGCTGTGGCTAACAGGTGTCTACAATAACCACTTCTACTTCAAACGAGTTTGAGGCCTTGCTCCTACTGACTACGTGTGCACCTTATCACTACAGCTGTGAAGAAATCAGAATTTCTGTGCCATGGAAAATTTTGCATTTCCAATTTTTTGCTCCAGTTCAGAACTTAATGTCAGAAATAAAAAATTTTTCCACAGATTTTATAAATTAAAAAAAAATTCCAGACTGACTTCCCTGTTCGCTGGCCAGGCAGACAGTGAGTTGAGCAGGCAGTCAGTCTAAGGAGCTGGGGCAACTGGAGTGCCAAGCAATGGGGAATCCCAGTGGGATGGTGTGACAATGTCGCAGATGGTAACCCTCCCTGCCTGGTCTTCTTCAAAATTGGATAGAATCGTCAGGTTTCCCCAGAACGTTTCCAGTCGATCAAATCAAATTTTCCAATAAAAAGCTATTCTGTCAGGAATTTTTTGACCAGCTTTACTGATCGTTTTTGCTAACCATGGGTCTATTCCTGTGTACAGAATTAACCATGTATGTAAATGTTGACAGGATTGAGGCCTTAGTGATCAGGAGCAAGCAAAAGGGAGTGATCCAGTTTTGTCTGACTCATTATATTACATTGTGTGAATGGCAGATTTTATACCCTGTAAATTCTGTCGGTTTTTATTGTCATTATTTTCTGACACTGGTCTGCATGTGTCCACAGCGTCCATATATGTCTTTATGTCATCTTTGAGAGTATGGGTAATTGACTGCAATGCTGGGCTCTGTGACAGAGTGTCTGCTACTACCATACTGATACTCCCTGGGAATATATTTAGCGTTTGGGTTAAATTGCATTAACCTTATCAATAGATGTTGGCATCTCAATGGTGCTTGACCCGGGCCTTTGCCACTGATGAGGGTAACAAGTGGCTATAGTTGGTTATCAGTATAAATAAGTCCAGTCCATATCTGTGAAAGTTCTCACATGTCCATTGGCTTTCCATCACTCCTTTTCAATCTGTGCATTTTTTCTGCTTCTCTGTGTGCGAGAGAGTAAAATGCAACTGGTTTCCACTCAGATCCATGTTTTGCAACAATACACCACCAAGGCCATTGCATCCGCACTGATCATAGTGAGTTTGTTCACATTGTAGTACCTGAGCTGTTGAAATAATTTGATTTGGCCCCCAGAGCCAAGATGTGCGCCATTTATCGTGCCATTACTTATGTAGCTTGTATTATATTCTCTTAATTAAATTTACATCCAATTTACCAAATTGTTGCGTGTACCACGGTCCTTTCTCCTGTATTAGAGTACACTTCATGTTATAGTAAATAACCAGTCTGGAGTCAAATAAGAAACCTATATTTTTCTTTAAGAAACAAAGAAAGCAGGCTGTGTCCATGTCCTGATTTAATTGTAGTTCTTTCAAATTAATACTTGCAGTAGAAGAAACAACTTCAAAATTAATATATCCGAAGTTCATGAAATAACTATAGCTTTCCGAAAAACATCATGAATGATTCATTGCTTTAGTTAAACTACTTATTGCTAGTGTGGCAATGAAAATAGAGAGAGCAGCTGGTGCTGTAAAACCTTGGAGGAAAATGCAGAAGAAAAGGCAGCATTTGGTCTCTTGGGGTGAGAAACTTGATAGCATTCCCTCCCTTATGGATTCTACTTCTAAAGCTCAAGAACACGAACATATACACTCTTCTGGGAATGTCTAACTTTTCTGCCTTTTGAAAAAGAAAAAACTTTTTAGTTTCATTTAGCTAAATTGGAGAGGTTCTTTAAAAAAAAAACAACACATTTCCACTTTAGTATTTTAACATACAGCCTGTGCATTCAGAGAGGGAAAAGCAATTACTCAGAAGCTGCTATGAGCATTTGGAATATTGTGATTTTCATGCTCTAAATGCATGCTCAGAACCTAGACCTATTTGGAGAATAAATTAGATGCTATAAAATCGTACAGAGATAGTACCTTAGATCATTGTCGCCCCATAGCCAAAGACATTGTTCCTCTGCTCCTGAACATAAAGCAAGCCATTATTGTTAATCATTATTCCTGCCTATGAAAGCTTATAAAAACACTAGCATAAGTGCCCGGCGTTGCTCGGGTCAGTCGGAGGTGGGGAGGGGGCAGACAGCTGACACCCCCTGACCAACCCCAACACCCACACCTCACCCCTTACTCACCCCGACACCTTCCCACCCCCCCTGACCAACCCCAACACCCCCCGGCTCACTTACCCCCCGACCAAACCCGACACCCCCACCTGACCCCCTGAGCAAATCCGACACCCCAACCTCACCCCCCGACCGAACAGTGTATTTAATAATCTGTGTGCTACACAGTGCACCGTGAGCTGGGGGGGTGTCGGGTTTGGTCGGGGGGGGTGGTGGGAAGTTGTCGGGGTGGGTGAGGTGTGGGTGTTGGGGTTGGTCAGGGGGGTTTGCGGTTGGTGGGGGGGGTGAGATGGGGGTGTTGGGTTCGGTCGGGGGGTAAGTGAGCCGGGGGGGTGTCGGGTGTGGTCTGGGGGGGTGGGAAGGTGTTGGGGTGGGTGAGGGGTGAGGTGTTGGGGTTGGTCAGGGGGTGTTGCAGTTGGTGGGGGGCTGAGGTGGGGGTGTCTGGTTTGCTTGGGGGAGTGAGGTGGGGGTGTCTGGTTCGGTCGGGGGGGTAAGTGAGCCAGGGGGTGTCGGGTTTGGTCTGGGGGGGTGGGAAGGTGTCGGGGGGGTTGAGGGGTGAGGTGTGGGTGTCGGGTTTGCTTGGGGGGGTGAGGTGGGGTTGTCGGGTTCGGTCGGGGGGGTAAGTGAGCCGGGGGGTGTCGGGTTTGGTCTGGGGGTGTTGCGATTGGTGGGGGGGTGAGGTAGGGGTGTCGGGTTCGGTCGGGGGGTAAGTGAGCCAGGGGGTGTCGGGTTTGGTCTGGGGGGGGGGGGAAGGTGTCGGGGTGGGTGAGGGGTGAGGTGTGGGTGTTGGGGTTGGTCAGGGGGTGTTGCGGTTGGTGGGGGGGTGAGGTGGCAGTGTCGGGTTTGGTGGGGGGGGTAAGTAAGCCGGGGGGGGTAAGTGAGCCGGGGGGGGGGTGTCGAGTTTGGTCTGGGCACCCACCCCGATACCTTCCCCCCCCAGACCAAACCCAACACCCACACCTCACCCCTCACCCACCCCGACACCTTCCCACCCCCCCAGACCAACCCCGACACCCCCCGGCTCACTTACCCCCCGACCGAACCCGACACCCCCACCTCACCCCCCCAAGCAAACCCAACACCCCCATCTCACCCCTCGACCGAACCCAACACCCCCACCTCACTTACCGTCCCACCAAACCCTACTCAGATCCGTCGCAGGGGGGGGAGGGTGCCCAGAGCCGAGGGATTCCGGGGACCTTCGCAGGTGGGGGGGGGGGGAGGGGGAGCACAGAGCTTATGGAGTCCGGGGTTCCGTTGGGAGGTGGGAGGGGCAGAGAACTGAGGGATCTCCGGGGTTCCGTTGGAGGAGGGAGGGGTGAGCTGAGCGAGTGAGGTGTCTGTTGGAGGGGGGTATTATGACAACGTCACCACCTAACCGCCCAGCCGATGTGATTGGCCCTGAAAGACTTTCACCCCTGGGGGCGTCAGAGGTGAGATCCGAAAATTTTTCGACCCTTACCAGCATCTAGACCCTAATACCCCTCACTGTACCAAATTTCAAGTCTCTGGCTCAAACGGTGTGGGAGGAGTTCGCTGTCATACGTACATACATACACCACTTGACTTTTATATATATAGATAGATTTTGTGGGCCCAATCCTGCTAATAATCTGCATGCAGCTCTCACTGATCTCAATGAAAAATTGTTGTTAATTAATAATACTAAATGGAACAAACATGGCAGATTCATAGATTTTTAAGGACAAAAGGGATGATTATGCTCATCTAGTCAGACCTCTTGCCTAACACAAACCATTGAGCCTCACCCAGGAATTACTGCATCAAGTCTATTTTTCTATGAGCTATAGCATGTCTTGCTGTAAAGACTTCAAATGATGGAGAAATGCCACCTGCCCACCTCAACGGCTGGGGGAACCTGATGGGGCTGGAGGTGAAAGGGGATAGTCCCAGCTGAGATGGAGGAGACACTCGCTGAGGGACACCAGGTAGCTCCTCCCCACCTTGGGAGTCTCTGACATCCATTGGCCAACTGGTGCTGATTGGCCAGCATTCCCCAGATCCCAAGCTTTAACCTGGAACGGGGGCAATGTGGAGCCTTTTTTTGGCTCTGTTCCAGCAGCCCACCTTACCCACCATCAACTAGGAATGGGAACCTGTCCTGACAGATGCAGTGGGTCTAGCTCATCCCCCTTTGCAGGCGGGTGGGCAGGAAAGATTATTATTTTTCTCCCATAGGGCAACTGGCATAAGATCAGAATTTTTTTGGGGGGTGGCCTTCCTTGCAGCACTTTCAGGCTGCAGTGGGTTATGTAGGAAAGTGTTTAGTACCCAAGTGAGGTACCTGGTATAGTTGTTAATTTGTTCCAACTTGGTGGCCAGTTTCTAGTGTGATTAGAAGGATAAAATGAATGGTTCCCAGAGGTAAAAAAGCTGGGATTTTGCTGATGGGCCTTGGGCTCATGTGGTAGGGTGAGACCTTGTGGTTTTTGCAAGGTGAGGTCAGATCTAGTGGGCTCCTGTCCCCACCCCAGTGCTCCCTAACACAATAGTTAGTTCAGAATTGACCCAAAGGAAAGTGTGCTGCTTACTGAATCACTGCCTACAGCAACCTGGGCTTTCCTTGGAGGTCACGGAGCACAAGCAAAAACAAAGGTAACAAAATCCTGTGGCACCTTAAAGACTAACTATAAAGTTTTGAAGCATAAGCTTTCGTGGGCTAATACCCACTTCGTCGGATGCAATTAGCCCACGAAAGCTTATGCTTCAAAACGTTATAGTTAGTCTTTAAGGTGCCACAGGACTTTGTTACCTCTGCTATTCCAGACTAACATGGCTACCTCTCTGATTCTTAAGCAAAAACAACTTACTAGTATCATAGGTCCATGGGTTCTTGACTACATGAGATACATAGATATATATATAGAAGTGACTGCTGGGGAAACATTGCTGCTTCTGGTGTCCTTGGTAAACGAGTGACTCCACCTTAGACTCCTTTAAATGTTAGTAAGTGGGTATAATTAGGTGGAAATGAGTATTGGTGGCAGGGAACCCAACTTTTATCAGCTTACATATTCCATCTGAATTTGCCCCAGATAAAAAATCATCAACATAATGAAGCCAAAGGGAAGAAACAATTACATGTCTCCAAAACCAAGAAAGACGCTCAAGTAATATGGCATAAACAATATTGTAAAAGCCCCAGATCCAGTGAATTGCTTGGTATTTTTTGAAAATTCCTTTAATTTTGTCCAGCAAGTATATCCCATTCTGTTTCAGTCTTTGTCTGTTGCAGTTTTCTTGAGCAAGATTATTAGTAGCACTGCACTAACACTCCCTCCCCTCACATGGTTGTCATCAGCCAAACCAAGGTGATACATGAGGCCAGGTATGCATGTGGAATAATCTTTCCCTCTCCTATAGTGCAGAATGAGTTTGAAGGCCAAAACATACTGCTTTTGCATCTGCTGAGAACAGCTGAATGAAGCGGTGCCAGAAGCTGATCCTGCACACGAGGAGTGGAAAGCTGTTTTGCAACATCTCCTGCAATCATGGTTTGGAAGGATCAACTGAGAAGCATGGGAAACTGATGTCATAACACCAGGGAATATCGAATAAAAACAGTGACAGAATCACAAGCTAAAAGGCTAGCTGGTATTTTGTGTCTGCTCTCACAGCTCTTCAATAATACTCTCATGCAGTGTAGATGCTACATATTTCTAGTAGGTAATCAGTATATGATTAATATGAAAAAATCACAGCAATCATTCCTTAAGGTCATCTAATTTGTAATCCTGAGAATGCAGGATTTATTTTTTCTAAAACTGTGTACAATCCAGTTTTAAATGATTGTCCCAAGCAATGGGACTTTTATCACTCCCTTAGAAGTCTATTTCACAGTTTTATAGATATCACTAGCAGGAACACTCACTGGCAAACATCTTTTACTTAATTTCATCCCCTCCCTCCTAGGTATATTACCTATACCACTCGAAACCATTAATCTCCCTCCTTAATAATTACGTCCTTCACATACTGATACATGATATCTCATCACTCCCTCTAGCACCTGCCCAAGCCATCATATATACTTGCTGCTTTTAATTTAGTCTGTAAATTTTAATTTCATTTTTAATGTAGTCTTTTAAAGTTCTATATTGTTTAAACACCCTCTAATTTTGGATACTGAAGTAACAGAATTGAACATGGTATTCCAGGTGTTGTCTCACCAGTCGCATAGGGAGTATCACCTCCCTATTCAGTGATTCCCCTTCCTGCAACGTTCCAAACTCACATCTGATTCAATGCCCACTCTTTTTAACATCAGAGACAGTCCAACAACTTTTACCATGGAAGAAATGCTTCTTAATTTTGTGTCTGACTCTGAGTAAATATCTTCCATATTCCAGCAAGTTGCACCAGCAATTTTCTCCTACAGCTGCAGCACTGGATTTGAATAAGGTGAAAGAGGGTGGTTTTGCTATAATGTTGACAAATTTGCAGATTGTCACATTGTATTGCATATACTTTTCATACCTGAAAAGCCGAGAGAGAATTTTGTGTACACCCTGCAGTTAGTCTATATTTGAAAGCAAAGAGCACAAGTGTGGCTAAGGCAATTTTCAGACACCTGTCAATTATTTATAAACGTATAATTTCTAGTTTCCTGACTACCAATATCACCTCTATGACAAAGGCTTATGAAAGTTATTCTCTCAAGCTGGGTGTACAGATCCTATCAAATGCATAGCCTAACTTCTGTAAGGTCCTCACTTCAAGCTTTTTAAGTATTCTACAAGTTGAGATTGACTGCAAAATATTTTTGAGTATTTGCTCAAATTTAAAAGCAATTAACTTTGGCAAGTAGAGTGATAAAATGCTCATGACCGTACCAAATGCACTCTATCAAAATAAAAGTACTTTTTAGTGACAATTGATGTTTAGTACTGTTTCTGTTGGGCACCTAAGCCCGAGCCACAACCCAGGCACTCAAGCACGTTTTAACCTATTGAATTGGTGTACATTTATTAATGCAATATCGTGCCCTATTATCTCTGTATTAACATGGAGGCAATCCCTGAAATATTCACTGGGATACCAGAGAAGTCAATATTAAATCCTAAAATTGAAAATGAAGTTAAATTATTAGCATTATAAAGCTAAGACTGGAAAGAGATGCAAGTCATTATTTTTACTTGCTTGCTTTCTTTTTTATTAGGCAACACAGCAGAAAGTAGCCAACACTTTGGCCTTTTCCCAAGACTCCAATTCCTTGTATATAAATCCAGATCCAATCTTCATCTCCAGCAGTATAAGTTCACTTGTAGTAAGAACAAACTTGGTAAGAGCATACCCTTTAATTTAGTAGAGAAAGAAAAGAAGTACCGTAGCTACAGATCTTGTTGTTCTCAACAAAAGTTGCCCTCTGTCACCAATCCACAGTACCTGTGCTACACCCCAGCTTTCAAAAAGTTCCTTGAAGGTACCCCTTTTATGTGCCAGACCCCCAAGGAGTCCCATTCTTCCTTACGGGAAAGCCATGCAGCCTCAGTGCCCCGGAAACTGAGCCTCTGGGCTCCAGCACTCCTATTTCACACTGTGAGCTCTGCCCAGCAAGTCCAACTGAGAGAGATCCTTGTTCAGGGAATTTTCCCCCTCTTCTGGGATCAATGCACCTCAACAAATATTTACTGCCACATCATGTACCCTTTTCAAAACAGAGTAGGGTTTTTAAGTCAACTAGAATACCACATTAGAAAGTCCTTAGGTTAGTATAGAAAAGCAAAGGCTAAGAGAGGCCAGACTGGCTAACATCAGGGCTCTATGTAGCCACACTACCAGAGAATCCATTTTGACCCCGTCTCTCTTTTAATCTCTGTGTCAGTCAGTTTCAGGTGAGAACTGCTGTGTCTCTCCAAAGGCCAACTCAATCCTATCACATAATACCTTTTGCCTTTGCTCTCTGGCTCAGGGCCTTTTCTCTGCTTCCCTGCTGTTAGTCAAGTTAGTGAGTAGGTCCTGGCCATCTGGATTTCCATTGTGTTTCTAGATCCTGTGGTTTCAGCTAGTCTCTTAATGACCCATTCATACCATCCCAGGCGGTTACGTGACCCAACACATCATATCTCCTGTTCTGTCCCAAGAACAGCTATTTAACCACTGGCACTCTGTGCATAGCAATGCAAAGAACAGAGAGAAACTGAGGCATGTGTAGGAATAAAATATTACCAAAATTCCCACTATTCATCAGACCCACCACTGAATGTTAACTCCGAACACATTTAGCCTTCCAGGTGGCTATTTTATTGACAGCTGCTCTCGTTGGTTCACTTGCTGAGAAAGCTGTCAAAGATTGCTTAGGTCAGAAAGATCATTTTCAGGGGGGTGCACCATGCGAAGTCAAAACATCTTCTGCTGTAACATGGGAAGAAAATGTATTTACTTGGCCTTCTCTTTTTTGATAACATCAACTATGTTTACTTCATTGATATTACATTATATTTAGCAGTGGGTAGGCAGTTTTGAGTACTCATAGTCCATGCTGCTGCAGTAGCTAATCAAAAGAGTTGTCTCATTCAAGGTCAGACTAATTGCCCAGACAGATATAGTGTCGGTTTTGTGGGCAGACATCAGAAGAGAAAGCTAATGGAACAAAGACTGGACTGATGGCTGGGAATTTATACAGAACATATTGATTTTAATCCAAACCGCTGCTTGCTTATTATCACTAAATCCCGCAAGATGCCAAGCACCTTTTGAGATATATTGAGCACCTCAGCTCCTATTGAAATCCCCTCTCAGAGCTTCCAATGGATTGTTCCTTTGGAAACAAAGTTAGCAAGATTTAGCACCGCATGGATCCAGCTGGGGGCAGGGAATAACCCTCTTGGCATTGAATCATAGATTCACAGAAACGTAGGACTGGGAGGGTCCTCGAGAAGTCATCAAGACCAGCCCCCTGTGGTAAAGCAGGACCAAGTCCCTGACAGGTGTTTGTCCAATCTGTTCTTAAATACCTCCGGTGAGAGGTATTTCACAACCTCCCTTGCAAGCCTGTTTGAATAGAGCACTTGATACCAGAGTGATGCAGATGGTATGAAAAATTAAATAGTTTTAAAATGGTTCTCCACCCCAAATCCTATGGCTCCCAGGAGGGCCACACTGACCTCAGGAAAGAGGAAGTGTTTGGATCCAAAGTTGAACTTTGTAGCTCAAGCTCATGTCTATACAATACATCCAGAAATGATGGTAAGATCTGCTCAAATTGATGTTGACATTAAGCAGACATGATTCCCTTTTGAAAGGTAAATATAAAACTGTCAAGAAGTCTAGGACCCAAAGCATTCTAATATACTAGAAAAATGATTATATTATGGTGCAGAATGTCCTAATTTCCACCCCCACCCACCAAATAAGACTGGAACATAACAGTAAGCCATCTCTGAACCTGATCACTTAAAGTGAGAGGGAGGAATTCCTGCTTTCCTGTGGGTGTGAGGCAAACCAAGAGGTCCTTCAGCTCCTCTGCTGGAGAGCCACAAAATCATAACCAGCAATACTATTGTAAAGTGTGGGCAGAGTAGATTTAACATTCTAAAGGCCAAATCCTCAGCTGGTGAAAATCAGTGTAGCTCCAATAAAGTCATTCCTCCAGTCTTCAGCACAAGCAGAGGATCTGGCCTCTATAGTGCCTGCATCCAAAATAAAATGCTAGTGCTGCCCTCTGTGGAGCATTTGAATTTTACTTCACAGAAAAAAATATCCAGAAACCCTGGGATACCCTTTCTTGCTTGGAGTCGGAAAGGAAAGAAGGAAAATCAAACCAGGGCTTATCCCCTAAAGAACATGCTAATGACATTGGGGAAGGCCTGGACCACCACATGTGAAATGGCTACTTGCCCACTTTCTAGGAAAGGCTGTCTTCTCTCACTGAGGTATTGATAAACAAGCAGAAACAAGGACAGTTGTGTAATGGGTGGAGGGTGGGTATCATGATAGATTTTGGTGGTTGCTTATGCGTACGAGTGAGTTGCCTCTCTTGCTTCGTTTGTGTAACCCTTCTGCCAGGGGGAGCCGGCAGCAACCAGGGGTTCCTTTTCAAAAATACAGCAGAGAACCGGCTCGAGCCCATGCCCAGTAACTTGGGGAAATTACACACCAACCCTGGTTGCCTTCCCCACTTGCAAGCAGAGTCTGAGTGTAGAAAATAAACTTTTAATGAAGGGAGGGAAATCACCTGACATTAATTAAGGGAAATGCCACAAGCTAGAGTCATAACCATAAATCTGTGAGCAGGAAAGCCACCCCAGAGTGCATGGGGCAATGTTTTCTGCCTCGTATTCTTGAGTTCTACAACCAGGAATTCCTTTTTTCTGCTCCCCCTTCTGTTTTCTTACCATACCCCACTTACAGTGGTTGTCTTTGTTCAGTGAGGACCCAGGGTTCAGAGGTGTATCTGTGTGAGTTCTCCTCCCACCTGGGGAAGAAGGCATCTTGCTTGTTCCATCAACTGAGTGCTTGGGGTGACTGGCCACCCCAGCACCCGCTCGTCCCTCTCCCCTCGCCAGCCCCTCATCAGCCAGCCAACTGCCAGTCACCTTCTTCTGCCACCTGCCACTCTGCTGTGACCTCTGTGCATCAGTCTCTTAGGCCTTGGTTACACTGGCACTTTATAGTGCTATAAAGCCTCCAGGAGCGCTATAACTCACTACCTGTCCACACTGGCAAGGGATGTATTGTGCTATAAACCCACAGTTATACTGCTCCTGGTAATCCTCCCTTCCCTGAGGATTAACAGCTATTGCGTATTCACTGCTCCGTATTATCGCAAGTGTGAATGGGTATTAAAATTACTACGTGTAACGGGTCGGTCACTCACCCGGCGGCGCCCCCGTCTGGTCGTCTGGGAATTAGCTCTTTTTGACCCAGGAGCGCCCTCTGCCGGCCGACCTCCGCTTCTCCACACTGGTCCCATGTCCCTCCTGGACCCCAGAACCCCTTGCTGAGGGTGCTGCACCCCTGCAGTACCCCCCTGGTCTTAGGGTCCCCTCCCTGGGGAACCCAACACCCACTATCCCCAACTTGCCTCAGATACGGCCACTGCCAGTCACCACTGCCTCAGTCTCTCTGAGGCTGACTGCAGTCTCATGGCTACTCATCACCGGCAAGAAGGGGTTGGCCTGCTGCTCTTATCAGCCCAGGGGCTGCCCCCTGGCAAACCCCAGTACCCCATGGGTCAGGCCTTCCCTAGGCTCAGCAAGCTGGGGCCCTCTCACTAGAGCTTAGGCTCCCTGGCTCCCAACTGCCTTGCCCTTGCCCTGTCCCAGTCTGGGTACTCTGCTAAAGGCTCCCAGCAGCCAGGCCTGTCTCCCTCTGCTTGCAGGGGAGACTGCCCCCTTGCAATCCCCAGTACCCCATGGGTCGGGCCTTCCCTAGGCTCAGCAAGCTGGGGCCCTCTCTCTAGAGCCTAGGCTCCCTGGCTCCCAGCTGCCTCACCCACGCCCTGTCCCAGTCCAGGTACTTTGCAGCCAGGCCCTGTCTCCTGCTGCCTACAGAGTAGCCCGACCACAGAGTAAACTCACTCTTCCCTCCCTCTCTCTCTCTCCCCCTAACTCCTGCCTCCCAGGCTTTTATACAGCCTGGAATGTTTGGGGCGTGGCCACACAGCTGAGCCTGCTTTCCACTTAAACCCTCTTTCCAGGGCTATTCCAGCCCTGGCCGGCAGGGAGCGGGTATCACCCCGCAACACTATGCTAAAAGTGCTCTCTGGAGACGCCTCTGAGCCATTTAAGGCAATTGACGTCTCTTCCCTTTGTTTTGAACTCGGTAGGAGGAATGCGGAAGTACCTTTTCAGAGTTTCTCTCTTAACTCAGCAAATAAGCACTGCAAATGTTTACAGAGGGAGCTGTGTGACCGAGAAAACTAGCAGGCTCTGAATTTCAAAGGACACCCACTGACAAGACTCTCAACCCGTAGAAAATTCCCTTGGTTTCTCCGTCCACATACACACAACACGTTCCCCCTCACCCCCCTCATTTGAAAAGCACGTTGCACCCAGCTGAATGCTGGGATAGCTGCCCATAATGCACCACTCCCTGTGCCACTGCAAGTGCTGCAAATGTGGCCACGCCAGGACACACTATAGCGCTATACCTATTGCTATATACGGGGACAGCTATAACCAAAAGTGCTATAATCCTGTAAGTGTAACCAAGCCCTTAGTGATTTTCAGCTCTTTGCAGCCTCAGAAGAAATGCAGTCCCTGTCCCACCACAAGTGATTTCAGCTCTCATTTGAGCACTTTAAAGTAACAAAAGACTCCTAATGAAGCCTATTTAGCTCTATCTTTGAACAGTGGGGAGAAACATGTTAAACCAGAGCAGGGACCCTTAGGGAGGGTCCACACCTCCTGGATGGGAAACCTGTCCCCACCCCTCTTACTTTTATAGGGGTCTGGCATTTGAGCCCCTGGCTTAACAAGGTCCTTTCAGCTGAGGGTGATCCCCTCCTTTAGGACAAGCTAAGCACAGTTCTGTTCCCCTTTTATTCATACTATAAAGACAACAACATGGATAACAACATTTCACTACCCCTGCATTCAGTATTAAAGTGATTTGTAATCCAACACCAGCCAAAGTTGATCACTTTGAGCCACACAGCTCTATCTGCTGGATACCTTGGCAGAGTAGGTACAGTTTGCACCTGAAGTCTCTCCCCCTCCCAGCTAGCTGTCAGGGGAGAACTCATTCAGACCCAGCTTACATCTGGAATGCCACCCTTCCAGCTCTGAGGGAAGATTACTGAGGGTAAGAGAGAATCATTACATCTATTTTTTTTCCTGTTTGGGGATCAAATTATGAGCTACTGTATGCAATGTTCTTGTAGCTGTGTTGGTTCCAGGATGTTAAGGAGACACGGCAGGGAGGTAATATTGTTTATTGGACCAACTTCAGTTGGGGGGAGAGACAAGCTTCCGAGCTTACACAGAGTGACCTGAAAAAGAGCTCTGAGTGGCTTGAAAGCTTGTCTCTCTTTCCAATAGAAGTTGACCCAGTAAAAGATATTACCTCACTCACCTGGTCTCTGTAGGATGGATACTGTAATACCCGAGTCACTCAGTTAACTGCAAAGACCTTCCCCAACACCAATCAATCTGCCTGACTTACCATACACACAGGAAGGCACTGAATCATTTCATCACTTTACATTTTGCCTCAGTGTTTTTGTTTTCTCCCTGGCATTGGATTGACCCTCACTGTAGAGCATTTTCTGATCCTCTATATGAGAAACATTCATTTAAAAAAATAAATTGTGCAGGGAGCCAGCCACCAGTATAACTTTCCTTAGTTAACTATAGAATCAGCTATGATAATGAACTACACTGTTAAGAAGTTGCCTCCGCATGAGCTGAATGTCAGCATCTCCCTTGGTATGAATTGCTGGCTCCCTCAAGGCTGAATCGGATGCTTGGCTGACTGCCTCCCTTGGGGTTGGTCTGATGGCCGGGCTGGCTGTCATGAGGCTTGCAGGTTGGCAGAATCTGCTCACTGAGTCTTTATCAGATGGTGACTCACAAGTTTTGGCTGGCAAAAAGGAGAGGGAGTTGTTTGGTTTTTGCTTTGGAGTGGCATACACTGGCCCCACAGCATCCTTAGCTGCTCCTGTGCATGATTTACACCAAGCAAAGCAGCAATCATCTAGTGGCACAATGTACATTCTTAGGTTTATCCAAAACAATAGCACTACACACAAAAAGTTAGCTTCTGAGTGCACATTACATTTCAGTACCCACAGGTTTAATCACTGACGCTACTTTAGTGTATAAACATGCAAGTTTTCATTGGCAACAGATCTGTCAATAAACATCTGGTGGAACAGAGGGTATGTACATTTTAAGGAAGAAAGCACTTCAGGCATGGGAAGAGGGTCTGTTTATTGATCATTTAGAAACGATCCATGCAATCCAGAATTGATTAGAAAAATAGATGAACCCCTAATGTACTTCTCAAAACAAGCTGCTGCCACTCATGAAAACATTTTACTACAGTAGGATACCTTACAGTTAGCCAAATCATCTTTCCTTGTGCTTCTGCGTGACCAATGGGACTGGAGGAGTGGACCGGTTTGAACATCATTTCCTATACAGTGCTGCCCTGACTCCGATTAATGGTGTTCACTGCAAGCTATATTTTCCAGAATGTCTCTTCAAAACCATGGTCAGGGTTTCTTTATTGAAAGCTGATGAAAAGGCCTGTCTATGGTGTGGACATTTTCTAAACAGATTTTATAACCGATCGGAACCATAGTGTGGACCTAGTTTTAGGCATTTTAAGTAGCCTGACCTGTTTCCACTGAACTGATTTCAGGATCTTTTTTTCCTGAACTACCAGTCAGCCAAACTCGCACTTATCTTTTTGCTTTCCCCTGAGATGACTGAATTACTGGGGTTGCACCAGTTATGTAATTTAGATGATATCAGTAGAGCAGGGCTCTTATACACTCTTGAGCTGTTCACTCCCACCTCTGCTCTGCCAGCAAAGCCAGCTTTTATTGTCCTTGAGTCAATTTTTCCTAAGCAATTTGGTACTTTCTGCTCTATTGCTCAGTATGCATGGGAGGAGACTCCCTGTAAAAATGAGCAAAATCACTTCATTACCCTCCAAGTCTCTCCTTAAAACTCATGTGTTCTGTAGGTAAGCAGCTGGTGGCCTTATTATACTAGTCATAATTGTCTCAGGATTTCCTGTTATATCCATCTTTTGTCATATACTTGGATTGTAAACTCTTTTGTCATGTGTAGAGGGCCTACTACAGTGGTGCCTCTAGGTATTACCACCATATATATTAATTACTAGCATAAGTGCCCGGCGCTGCTCGGGTCAGTCGGAGGTGGGGAGGGGGCAGACAGCTGACACCCCCTGACCAACCCCAACACCCACCCCTCACCCCTCACCCACCCCGACACCTTCCCACCCCCCCCCAAGCAAACCCAACACCCCCACCTCACCCCCCGACCAAACCCGACACCCCCACCTCACTTACCGTCCCACCAAACCCAACTCAGATCCGTCGCAGGTGGGGAGGGGGCCCAGAGCCGAGGGATTCCGGGGACCTTCGCAGGTGGGGGGCGGCACAGAGCTGATGGATTCTGGGGTTCCGTTTGGAGGGGGGAGGGGCAGAGAACTGAGGGATCTCCGGGGTTCTGTTGGGAGGGGGGAGGGGCAGTGAGCTGAGTGATCTTCGGGGTTCCGTTGGAGGAGGGAGGGGCAGTGAGCTGAGTGATCTCCGGGGTTCCATTGGAGGAGGGAGGGGCAGAGAACTGAGTGATCTCCGGGGTTCCGTTGGGAGGGGGGAGGGGCAGTGAGCTGAGTGATCTCCGGGGTTCCGTTGGAGGAGGGAGGGGCAGAGAACTGAGTGATCTCCGGGGTTCCGTTGGGAGGGGGGAGGGGCAGTGAGCTGAGTGATCTCCGGGGTTCCGTTGGAGGAGGGAGGGGAAGTGAGCTGAGTGATCTCCAGGGTTCCGTTGGAGGGGGGAGGGGCAGTGAGCTGAGTGATATCCGGGGTTCCGTTGGAGGAGGGAGGGGAAGTGAGCTGAGTGATCTCCGGGGTTCCGTTGGGAGGGGGGAGGGGCAGTGAGCTGAGTGATCTCCGGGGTTCCGTTGGAGGAGGGAGGGGCAGTGAGCTGAGTGATCTCCGGGGTTTCGTTGGAGGAGGGAGGGGCCGTGAGCTGAGTGATCTCCGGGGTTCCGTTGGAGGAGGGAGGGGCCGTGAGCTGAGTGATCTCCGGGGTTCCGTTGGAGGGGGGAGGGGCAGTGAGCTGAATGATCTCCGGGGTTCCGTTGGGAGGGGGGAGGGGCAGTGAGCTGAGTGATCTCCGGGGTTCCGTTGGGAGGGGCAGTGAGCTGAGTGATCTCCGGGGTTCCGTTGGGAGGGGGGAGGGGCAGTGAGCTGAGTGATCTCCGGGGTTCCGTTGGGAGGGGGGAGGGGCAGTGAGCTGAGTGATCTCCAGGGTTCCGTTGGAGGAGGGAGGGGCAGTGAGCTGAGTGATCTCCGGGGTTCCGTTGGAGGAGGGAGGGGCAGTGAGCTGAGTGATCTCCGGGGTTCCGTTGGGAGGGGGGAGGGGCAGTGAGCTGAGTGATCTCCGGGGTTCCGTTGGAGGAGGGAGGGGTGAGCTGAGCGAGTGAGGTGTCTGTTGGAGGGGGGTATTATGACATCATCACCACCTAACCGCCCAGCCGATGTGATTGGCCCTGAAAGACTTTCAGCCCTGGGGGGCGTCAGAGGTGAGATCTGAAAATTTTTCGACCCTTACCAGCATCTAGACCCCAAGACCCCTCACTGTACCAAATTTCAAGTCTCTGGCTCAAACGGTGCGGGAGGACTTCGCAGTCATACGTACATACATACATACATACATACATACACCACTTGACTTTTATATATATAGATAAACAGCAGACTTGTACATTATATTATTTTGCAGGGAGCTTTTGTTTATTTCTGTCAAGGAGGTCATGGCAGCACTTCTGGAGGCTTTAGTACATGAGAACACTAGTTAACTCAAAAACTCAGCTGTCACACTAAAGATTTAATGCACAACAAATTGCTGAAATTCCATGAAGAGCCATCACTACTACTGTTTAAATATTATAACTCAATTTTTCTTTTCTAAACATCACTCTCTGATTTGAAGCCTACACCGTTTCCTCTTAGAGCTTCTATACTGTGTCATTTCTGCTTCATTAAAAAAACATTCTCCCCACACTTTGAAGATATAGGGAAACCATGTAACTGACATTGTAGAAGTAAATCATTACCCCCCTGCCATCCCTCCTAATGTTGTGGCTACATTTCACACTAACAAACTTTTTGAAAGAGCTCACTTCCTAAATGGAGCTTGGAAATCATTCCCTCTTTGCGGATATAAGAAAACAAATCTGATGTATCTGTAATGTGCAATCACAGCATGCTGTGATGTCTAATCTGCCGTTCAACAAAATCCCAGTCAACGTCTACTTTTGCTGACTCCATGGATTGCATCAAGCCAAAATTACATGCATTTTTCTTTTGAATCTGACAAAATGTGACTTATCAATGTGGCAGGCTCAGTGCATTAAAACTGTCACTTTCATCTGTGAGATTAGGGCTGATTAATGTTATTTTTATATTGAGTAGCCTTGACCCACTGTAGCCTACCTAGTTACAGCACATCACAAGCATATTTTTTTAAACAATGCAAGTAAACAGCATTAGCCGCTCTCCCATTGTAACAACTACTGAAAAGGGTGACAGGCAAATCAAACTTTAGAAAAATATTGTTTAGTCATGCACAGAATTTGAAGCTGTGTCAGAAAACAGGGATGATCTCTACCTGCACTACAACAGGCCTCGTTTTAGTATTAACATGTCTTCCCATTTCATAAGCCTTGAACACAATACCTGGAATCACATTGATCCATGGCGGGCATGTCGTCAGATGTAGGATCTCTGGCAACAGGGAACAGCAGTATTAAATCAGTAAAGAGTGGAAGATTTCATGAGTTTGAACCAGAAGTGTTTCCTTCTGAATCATTATTAGTATTGCAATTGTGCCTAGAAGCCAAAGTCATTGACCGGAATCCCCTTTGTGCTAGGCAGTGTACAAACACAGAACAACAAGACGGCTCCTGCCCCAAAGATCTTACTGTTTTGGTGCTTAGAGGGAAGTTCTTCCAAACAGAAGAGAGGTTTGCTGGCTCTCTTAATTCACATACCAAGACAACATTTTTGTTCAGGAAATAGCATCCGTTGTAATGGTTCAGTAGGATGATAATTAAGTCACCATATTTTCTACCTTTTTTCTGTCACAACTTTAAAAATAATTTTAGGGCTCTGGTGCCTAAACCCTTGGTTGCGTGCCTAGGCCCTTGGTTGTGCACCAAACAAGAACACACCTTAAACAGACAAAAAGTAAAGGAGAGACAGGGGGAGAAAAGGAGTTGGTGAAAGCATTTGATGTAAAAAAAAAATCAAGCAAATCTTTATTTCAAACTCCCTCTCTTTAAGAGGTTGATCCAACACACATTGAAATCAATGGAAAGACTACCATTGACTTTAAAAGGCATTGAACAGGGCCTCAGCTTTTCACAGTGTATTTGAAAAGGGAAAATCCCTTGCTTGAAATGGTATCAAATGTCCTTGGGGGGACAGAGTGCCAGCTTTAAGTGGTAGCTCTTAGGCTTTGTTGTTAAAATACAATTTTGTTTTTTCTTGAGAGCAGAAAATGCGTTCTGGGTTTCTGATGTTAACAGCTTAGTTATCCTAAAACTAAATGGTACATCACACAGACCATGATATTGTTAGCAATTCTGAGCAAGCAAGAGCTGCTGATCAAGCCAATCACAACAAAATGTTGTAAGGTTAGACTTTTCCTAGGTGGCTAAGGGGGAGCCTCAGGGCTTGGTTAGACTGGCACTTTAAAGCATTATAAAGCCTCCAGGAGCGCTATAAAGCTGCCCCCGAACACACTGGCAAGGCACATTTTGCGCTAAAAGTCTGATCTTATCGCGCTATTTGTAAACCACCTTTTCGAAAGGAATAAAAGCTTTTGCGTATTCCCTGTAGCGTGTTATGGCAAGTGTAATCAGTCATTACGCTATAAAGGGATCTCTGGCACGCCTCCGAGCCATTTAAGGCAATTAAGAAGCCATTTAAGGCAATTGACGTCTGTGTGTTGTTTTGCTAAGGGAATTAGGAATGCGGAAGTTTCTTTACAGAACTCTGCTCTTAACTCAGCAATTAAAGCCGTGAAAATGCTTACCAATGGAGCTGTGTTGAGTGAAATTCAGAGCCTGATACTTTTCTGTAGATAAAAATCACTGACACCATGGAGTGCTCTCCTTCCGTACACGTTCCCCGTTCCCCCTCACCTCCTCCTTTGGAAAGCATGTTGCACCCAGCTGAATGCCGGGATAGCTGCCCATAATGCACCACTCCCTGTGCCGCGGCAGTTGCAGCAAATGTGGCCATGCCATCGCATCTTATAGCGCTATAGCTATTGCGGTATATGGGTACCGCTATAACCAAAAGTGCTATAATCATGTAAGTGTAACCTAACACTTAGAAAGAAGGCAAAAAGGTAGGAAGAATAACATGGGGGTAGAAAACGGAAACCATGTTTATACACACACACAGTTTCACCAAAATTTGGATTCAAAACCAATTGAGTTAAACCAAGGTTTAAATTGATTTGAGGTCCACACAACCAGGGATTTTGCACTGGTTTATCTAAATCTGTTTAAAGAACACACTTTCAGCTAATACAATATGTCCCATTTCATTTAGACAAATTGTGACTTAGTAGGGAGGGGATAATAATAGGAACTTTAAGGCTCCTATCTCAGGAGTTGTTTGGGAGGATACATCCATGGGACCATAATGGCAATGTGCTATTTGTGAATGCTTTTTTGTTTCAGGAGCTCCACTTTGCATTATAACCTTCACATTGTATTGCAACCTCCATTGTAGATTAGGGTGTTGATTTTGTAGCAGGGACTTGACGCCTAGTAGAAAGACTATGTCTGAGAAGCTATGACAGAGCCATCAATATTGAATGACTCGCCTACTAGAACAATGGGTTTTCTACTAAGAGGGCCACTGTCTTTAAATGATTCTTGATACAGAAGCCAACATAGGTAAGGGATGGGCAGAAAGGAAAGGCCAGAACTCCCCTAGCTAAAGCCACAGGAAGACAGAGACTATTTTAAAATACAGGTGCTCTTCTAAGCTAGAGACAGTCACTCCCAGATGCAGAAAGACTATGTTAAGGAGGCAGGAAGGGCTGCCTATGGTAAGGATACTGCCAAACCCACGAGTCACAGTAGGGTGGAGATGAGACTTGAGGGGCTGCACTCAAGATTGTTTGTTTTCCAAAGATCTATAACTCTCTAGTGTTGTTTAAGAGTAAAGTACCTGTGGTTAAGAAATTCCTTTACTAAGCCAGTACTCTATGCTTGCCTGCAACAATGTCCCTGAAGGGGCTAACCTCAGAGCACCCCTAGTAAGGTGGAACTTGGAGGGAACAGGCATAAGCAACTAAAGGCCTTGGGAGTGCCCAGGCACTTGTTCCAAGGTTTGAAGCAGCCAGGCTGAAGGGCCTCTGATTCCAAGGAAAGGTGGTAGACATGAAGTCTGCACCTGGGAGTCTTCCTCAGAGACCCAGGCCTAGGAGCAGTGACCTGGCTCTTATTGGCTTAAAAGTGTGTGGCATCCATTCATAACTTACTACCATTCTTCTAAAGTAGGTCTGTGACAAGCTGTGACATAGTATGGCCTGAAGTTTCCTGCCACCTATAGGAAATTGCAGAGTACTCCCCAGATACATCCCAAAAGGGTGGCAATCGTGTGACATTTAAAATAGTCCAATCAAAGCAAATTTGGTAGTCTATATATGACCTCCTCTGCTCATCTTAAAATATGTTTCCCAGACAGCTCTAATAGCAACAAAGCTGAATGTTTTATTTCCCTTGGAGAATTTTCTAAGAAATTTAAAACATTTTTGTTAAAATTTTTAATGGAATTGAAAACCTCAAAACCAAAGAAATTTTAGTTCTCATTCATTGTAAATCAAAATTTTTGGAATAACTTTTCCATTTTGTTGGGCGAGAAGAAATCTTTCAGCTCTGGTCATGGTGTCATTACATTAGAAGCACTGAAAACCCCTAACTCAGTTTGTTTACCTCAGAAAAAACTCTGTTCACACCACTTGAGTCACCATTCAGTACTTTCTTTTAACTACTTTAAATAACATGACCTCCTGCCACCTTTCATCCACTTTAGAATATTTATGATTTTAAGCCAGGGTATGGTTCAACACAACACATCAGAAAACAATCAGTGGACAGAACTGCTTAAGGAGGTAACAGCTTCTTTTTTTTAAACACAAAAATGATAGCTCATATTTATGGAAAGAGGAAGAATAATGCTAGATTTTATCATTAGCTTTTTGGGACTCTCTTTAATGGCAGAAAGAAGCTTCATCCCCACCTTCAGAGATACAGGACCTTAAAAAAATACCAGTATATTTTTACTGGGAAAGAGTTGTAATTCCACAGGGGCTCATGCAGCTTATACATTTAAAGTCGCAGTCCTGAACTGAGACCCATGTGGGCACAGAGGTCCATCTGTATGGTTCTCGGTGCAGGATCAGTGTTAGATATCACAGCATTCTGCTGAATTTAGGGCCTTCTAGTCTGCATAAGGGCAAATTTTGGCCAAACAAATTCCTGAGTTACATATCAAAAACTGCTAATCTTAAATACTGTAATCAGATTGGTTCTCTTTGATCATACAGGAATAGCCTGCCTTCTAACATATCCTATTTAGTTCTGGACTATACATCCGATGAAATGGGTATTCACCCACGAAAGCTTATGCTCTAATACATCTGTTAGTCTGTAAGGTGCCACAGGACTCTTTGTTGCTTACACAGGAAAAAGAGGATGTACAGTAATAAAATTTAAAAGGTCCGTCACCAAAGGCTCTTACGTAAATTAAGTTGTCCTGGGATAAAAGGGAAGATCCTTTCGTGGACTGAGAACTGATTAAAAGACAGGAAACAAAGGGTAAGAATAAATAGTAAAGTTTCTGAATGGAGAGGGGTAACTAGTGGTGTTCCCTAAGGGTCAGTCCTAGGACCAATCCTATTCAATTTATTCATAAATGATCTGGAGAAAGTGGTAAACAGTGAGGTGGCAAAGTCTGCAGATGATGTTGAACTGCTCAAGATAGTTAAGACCAGACCAGTCTGTGAAGAACTTCAAAAAGATCTCACAAAACTAATTCATTGGGCAACAAAATGGCAAATTAAATTTAATGAGGATAAATGTAAAGTAATGGACATTGGAAAAAATAACCCCAACTATACATACAGCTATAACTAATCAGGAAAGATCTTGGGGTCATCATGGATAGTTCTCTGAAGATGTCCACGCAGTGTGCAGTGGCAGTCAAAAAAGGAAACAGGCTGTTAGGAATCATTAAAAAAGGGATAGAGAATAAGATGGAGAATATCTTATTGTCCTTATATAAATCCATGGTGTGCCCACATCTTTAATACTGAGTACAGATGTGGTCTCAGGAGGGGGTAGTCAGGGTACAAAGTAAGGGGGCTTAGATGGGGGGTGGGGTCCTGGGGGGGTGGTTAGGTGGGGGGATCTCAGGAGGGGGCAGTCAGGGAACAAAGAACAGGGGGGCTTAGGTAGGGGGTGGCGTTCTGGGGGGACAGTTAGAGTGTGTGTGTGGGTTCTCTGGAGGGGTAATAAGGGGGCAAGGAGTGGGGGGTTAGATGAGTCAGGAGTTCTGAGGGGGACAGTCAGTGGACAAGGAAGGGGGGGTTGGATGGGTCGGGGGTTCTGTGGGGGTTCGGAGGGGGGCAGTCAGGGGGCGAGAAGTGGGTAGGGGGCGGATAGGGGGTGGGGCCAGGCTGTTTGGGGAGGCACGGCCTTCCCTACCTGGCCCTCCGCACAATTTTTAACCCCAACGTGTCCCCCGAGCCAAAAAGTTTGCCCACCCCTGACTTAGGCCCAGATTGTGGTTTTTATGTCACTGGCCACCAGAGTTCCTCCAAGGACTCTGGGGGATGTGTGCTGTGAAGTATTTCCACAATTAATTCATGGAAGTTATAGATGGAAAACACCAACTGGCCCATTTTACCCCTACCAGGGCAGGATTATTGCCTAGTGCTTTGTTCAGTCTAGTTTTAATTAACACAGCCAAAAATACTGTTTAGATCACAGCATGTATGACAAAAGCTATTAACCTTAGAACCTGGCTCATTTCTTTTATATTCAGTTAAATGAACAGCGTTCCCTTGGAAAGTTAGAAAATATATTTGAGAGAATAATGATCAGGCTATTTCCTCTGCCCATCTCCCACCCCCATTTACACAAACACAGTCTAATTGTGGAGCGTTTGGTGAAAGCTATACGTGAGTGTTGCATTATGGAAGAAAAGTGATGGGAGAACATCCTTTTCATTACCCAGAACAAAAGCATCAACTGATTATTCCCCATCAGCACCACCACCGCCCGGTGTAGCGTGTGACCAAGTTAGAAGCATCTAGACAATAGGCCCATAGAGAAGACTCACAATAATTCTGTGCTTGAGTTGAGATCTATCCTCACCGCACCTGCTGCAGCTGAAGCCCCCATCTGTGTTCTCTGGAGAGCCATGACATGTCAGTACTTAATGTGCTTGTTGTCATTTCACTTCCTGAGCTCTTATTTTAGATAAATGAAAGAGAATTTGGGATGGGAGGGGAAGACACAAACACACACACAGCAAGTTCTAATTGGAAAACAGAACACAGATGCACTGACAATGTGGGTAAACATTAGTGCTGTGCTGAGGTAATTAGGTGCACAACTATTATTAACATTCTCTTCAACATCTATTATCCCACACGCTGCACTGAAAATGGACCCCATGTGTGAACAAGGCTGGAAAGCTTTATTTTTCCTTTTCATGCATATGGGGTTCGAAGGAAGAGGACGAACCATTTGGGTATTTCTATAGCAGCTTGCTGAGAATCTCAAAGTGTTTTAAAAAATTGTGGCTGTGATTCTCATTTATACATTTAATTAGGGCCTGACCTACTGAAGCAAATGAGCGTCTTTCCGTTGACCTCAATGAGCTTTACACCAGGCCCATATGCACCAAACTTTAGGCATCCAAGTTTGGAAAGTTTGGCCTAAGTGATTTGCTAAAGACCACCTAGAGAGCCAGTGGCAGAGTTAGGAAAGAAGCTAAGTCCTGTGTCCTGCTTCTGTGTCTTACCCCTAGAGAACACTACTTTGTATACCTACAGTATATATTCCCTTTTATACTGTTATTTTTACAATAATAAAAATTGTGTGTGTGTGTCTTTAAGCATAGGTTTTTAAATCTAAGAATAGGCTGCCAGAACAGAGACTGGAAAGAGACGCTGGCTGACTGGCTGTGTTAGTGACTGTGATGTCTTTTCCATGCATTAAAGATAGGCTGGCTGAGGGGTTGGGGTGAGATGATGGGGAAGGATACAGGTGATGGCCCCGACAGGCTTTATTTATAAATGGCTGGCACTGCCATGGCTCAGAAGACCACCGGGATAGACCAGTCCTAGATTAACATATTGGCACCCTGGTGGCTGCGCTGGCTATTTTTGATCCCCAATTTTGATCTCACTAACACCAGTTTTACACCGATGCAGCAGCAGTGATTTCAATGGCATTATTTCTCATTTCCACAAGTGTAACTGAGGTGAGTATAAGACCTGGATTTTCTAACTGCTCTGTTGCCCTTCTGGCCTGAGCAGCCAGTTTAGCCAAGATTTGGGACCTTAAGCTCTCTCATTACTTCCTCTCAAGCCACACTACTAGTGCTCCTCTGTCTGTCTCCTGACTTTTTCTGACTGATTTTTTCTGGCTTTCTGCACACACAAGCAGCTTCACACTAATGAATCCCAAACCCCTGCATTTGCAATCAGTTCCCAAGGAAACCCCTTGGCTCACAGGGCTTATCGTCTACTACATGGACAAGAATGCAACTCTGATTTTGGTGGTGGCTTCTATTGTTTCAGCTATCAAAAAAACGAAGGGGCATTTAATTGCTCCCTCGTTTAAGGTGAATGAAAAGCGACTAATATGCCCATCAGCTTCAGTGAGGCCTGTGATTCCCCACAGATCAAAGATATCCTTGCTGGCAGCTACCAATACCATCCATCATAACAGATGCATGGTCCAGATCCAGCAAAGCACTTACGTATGTGCTTATCTTTAAGTATAAGAGCAGTCACACTGATTTCAATGAGATAGACGTGCTTAAAGTTAAGCACGTGCTTCAGTGCTTCGCTGGATCAGGGCCTATCTTCTGTCCCTCAAACAGATAACACAATATTGATTAATCTGAAATCCAACAAGATCTGACACAAGATAGATCATTTCAACAAACTAAACCTGCTATTTGAAAAGGAATGTCTGACTGTTCAAGAAAAATTACTTGAGCACAGGGTGCATTTGTGTTGCAAAAATCTATTACTTATTCAATAGCAAATGCACCCAGGATATCGTCAATAGCCCTGCTATGTACTATGGAGGAGCTGAGAATTAAATCAAGCTGCTCTTCATCATTTATTAAACAAATTCCTTTTTTTTTCATTCCAGCAAAGATTCGGCTCTGAGATTGGGATGTTAAGAATGGCTGGTGTCAACTGTTTTCTGCTGGACAATTTTCTAAATAGTAGAGATTTCTGTTTTGTTTCTTCCCTCCAACTCACTTGGAAATGTGAGGTTGGATCTAAATCAAGTCAGACCCCAAATTCTCCAGTCTGTTTAGTGCATATGGTTTCCATGTTGCCAGCAGCCAGGAGTTGAGGAGACTGAGTGGTGGGGGAGGAATCACTACAACTGCGGAGCTGGATTCACTGAATTTAAATCTCCTTTGCACCAATGCAAAGCAAGCTTTACAGACCGGAGAATAGGGCCTCGAAATCTAACTATACACTGGTATGTTTTAAATACATTGTTGTTCACTCCCTTCACGTGATACGGCCCTGAGCGCACAGGAGAGGGAACAGCCCCCACAGAGGCCCTGATCCCAGTGCCAGAAGACCCCTGTGACCACAGAGAGTCTTGCTGACTTCACTGGGTCTCGGCACAAGGACAGGAGTCCACTCACACAGAGCTCTGGGCCAAACTAAGGACTATCCCGCAAAAATCTGTATCAACCACATGTGCCAATATTACAAGATCTTTCACCATTTAGTGAGAACTGAAATTACCGTGCTATGATCATCACCCCTTTACATGTGTATCTGGCAACACCCAACACTTCTTGACCTCTGAAATTTTCCATGGTTCAACCTGCTTTTAGTCAGAATAATGGCATCATGCAATTATAAATGTTTCCCCAGCCAATTTTGTTTAGCCTGTAAACAGCGTCAGTGCATCCTCTTTTGAAACCATTTTCGAAAAATTAGCGTTAATTAATTTGGGCGTTGGGGGGGGGGGGTGAAACACAATTAAACTAGAACAGTGAGAAAATTTCATAACAAACTCCCAAACCAGACAAAACTTGCTTGGTTTCAGGTTTTGTCACAGATTTACTGAAAGCTTCACTAAGCTTTGAGACAATTCATGCTGCTAACCCATGTGTCAACTCTGCAACACTTATTTGTCATAAGCAGTGGTTACTCCCACAAGTACAGTAGTCCCCATTGAAATCCAGTGGGACCAGAGCCGGCGACAGGAATTTTGGGGCCCTGTACGCAGATCGTGCGGCCCCCCCCCCCCCCGGCCGGTCTCCCGCCGCCCGCGGGCCCCAACCCCCGCATGCGCTCTGGCCGCGTGGCCCGGCCGGGAGAAGCAAAGGGAGGCGGGGGGAGGCTGCTGGGTGCCGGGGCTGACGAGCGCTGCAGCGGCTGCCCGGAGCCGCGCCTTGCTCACAGTCCCGGCGACAAGGGGGTACAGCTGCGTACTGGGCCCGCCCCAGATTTAAGGGGGGCCCCCCTTAAGTCCGGGGCCTGGTACAGCTGTACCCGTTGTACCACCCTGTCACCAGCCCTGAGTGGGACTGCTTGCATAAGTAAGTGCTCACCAACATGAGTATCAGCTGCAGAACCCGCTGAAAATTAAACCCACCAAATTTCACACATCTCTAGTTTAAGATATTTAAATATATATATATATATAAAGAAAGCTAGCCCAAAACGTTTGAGTCTGAACAGCCCCAATCATTACCATTAAAGAAGTTCAAATCTCTATTTTTTCTGTGCAAAATCCTTAATTTATAATTCATTTGTTCAGTGTAGCTTAATGTTTTGGTGGGGTTGGTAGTGAAAGCCATAAACAAAACAGAAGGAGACATTGTCCCAGAAAGGAAGTTTTTGTACTCTCTCTCCCATGCCGCAAAACACACAATGTCTTAAATTATTCAACAAGATCTTCAGACGGTCAATTTATTTCCACTTGTTCTCACATCTGAAGCTGGACAGAGACTTGTAACAAGGCAAGATTGTCCTTTCCTTCCCCGTCCCCGTCCCCCAGCTTCCTCCCATCCATCTCCCACATACAAGGTCAATTTTTTGTGAAAGTGGTACCATAGCTAGCTCAGTCGTTTTGATTTTGCATTTTTGAGTATTTGTGATGCTGGTGCCTCTGGAAGAGGTTTGCTGTATCTGATCAGAAACAAGTTAGCACCTGATTAATTGAATGAGGGCTGGCTAGAGGCTATGTTATTCCCCACCTCTTCCTTTTTACAATTAAAAAACAGAACAAACCCTGTATGGAGACCTAAAACTTGAAAATATTATTGCAGGAACAAGGAAACTAATTCCAACATTAGCATGTCCTGTATCTCTAAGGGACGTGTTCTTCATTCATGGTGGAAAGGAGGCATTTTGTTTGTTTTGGCCAATTTCAACATGGAAGATCAAGTTGGTTTTTTAATTTGCAGTGAATATTTGTGAAAAATGCCCACCATAACAGCGACAGCAGCGGAACAGAGACATGGGATATCAACGAGCCTGTGAACATAGCCCATGCACTGAAGCAAGTGGACAGGGAATGGACAGAGCCTTAGCACCATTTCTCCTACTCAGTGTTCAATGCAGGGAAGGTTACACCAGCAGTAAATTACTACCCCTATCTCTCAAAAAAAGGGGAAACTGGGAGGAAAATGTGATTCAAAGAGATGTTTATCATGGAGCATATTGTCATTCAGTAACACATGTTAACTATAGGTCAGACACAGGGAGAAAAGGTAGAAAAACTTGGAAGTTTTTCATTATAAAATGTTTAATGGGGAACAGTTGCCACCGATTTATTTTGTATGTGCTTGCCATGTTGATCCATATTTTTGGTTCTTTATCTGTGATGAGGTCATCTACTTGAAAAGAAGATGTGAACTAAGTGATGGGATAATTAATTTCTCTCTTAGACTTGTTTAGGAGACTATATGAATAGTGTGCATCTGTGGGTGACTGTAAATATCTTACACCCACAGAGAGTGTGGTAGGCCAATTAAAGGACTTTTCATGCATTGGTACAGTATTAAAAATTAATTAATCACAAAATGTTGCTTTCTGCTAGATTTAAAAAAATGAGGCATAAACTAATTGCAAGTTACTACAGCCAGATACACTAAACGGGAAAAGAAACAAAAGAGAGCTGGTTCCTTTTTTATGGGATATGAAATTAATTTGTAGCCTGTTCCAGAGTTAATTGGGAGGTTGTATAGGCTAACAAACAATCCATGCTTCCATTTACACACACATAATGGATCTATGCATCTATAAAGGGATCTACATTTTCCCTGAAGAGAACTAGCACTGGCCACTCTCCTGCTCTTTCTTCTATTCCCATTCCCACACTGCTGCTTTTCTGATAATCCCCACTGCCTCGGGGCTTCCTCTGTAGCTAAAAAAAGATATAAAGCCATATTAGTCACAGCATAATGAGTGGTGCATTACAGCTCTATTTCAATACACTGCCACTATCTTTTGTAGCTGGTCAGTAATAGGAAAATTCAGCTACAAATATTCTCTGGTGTTTCCTAGTTACACCCCTGTGCAAACACAAGATGCCCCTTATAACTAGCTCTTCCACTTTGTTATGAGTATGATGCACTCTGCCCCACTGGAGCTGTGTAGCTAGAAAGCATTCTGCTGTAGCATTTGAAATTCACAAAGGCACAAAGATTCTTTCTTTAAAGGAAAATGCAAATTGTAAAGAAAAGACCTATAAGGGGTCCAAAAAGCACATGATTAAAGGACTTATTTAAATTATTTTCCACAATATTGGCATCCTG
This sequence comes from Sternotherus odoratus, assembly GCA_032164245.1. Lineage (NCBI taxonomy): Eukaryota > Metazoa > Chordata > Testudines > Kinosternidae > Sternotherus > Sternotherus odoratus. The sequence goes on from JAVMKO010000002.1 coordinate 144,885,018, forward strand.
GAATGAGCAAGCTGTACTGGCTTTAAGAGAGTTCTATTAATGGGAGTCAGGGAGCTGGTTGAGAGGGTGGGAGATAAAATAGTCCATAAGTAATTTCAAATGGAAAGAAAACCATACATGACTACAGTATAAGTCCCTAAAATTTAGGAGGACTGAGAGACTATGGATTAGCTTCATCATCCTTTGCCCTATCTGAGTCTTTTATTTCTCACCAGGGTGGATTAAGGCAGAGTCCTTGGGAGCTGAGTGCAGCTGTGATTCAGCTGGAAACATGGAGTCAAATTCATCGACTTTGTACCATATTTGTAATTTCCTAATAATCAGCCAGAATGATTATTTGCTTTGTCCACTACTATTTCTCTGAGCGCTTCAACCCAGAGCCACTTTTAGCACTTCTGGGTGGGCCTATGAAACAATTTTTGCACCCCATTCAACTGTAAAGTATTCCTACCCACCATGATCCCATCACTATGTAAATGGCTGGCCTGAGGATTCTGAGCAAGGGTAGCATGATGATGCTTTGGCATGCATCCAAAATTTGACTAATTCTGTATAAACAGAGAGTCTAGGAGAATTATTTGTTTCCATCCTGCCGGTCCCCCACAGCAGAAGTGGAGACCAGCTACTTGGAGTCTGTGCACCGTTACCAACATTTTAAAATAAGTTTTACAAGTAACAGTAGCCCAGGTTTTCAAGGTGCCGCCATGTCTCAGCCATTAAAGGTTTTGTGTGCCTTCTGGTTAGTTTAAGGATGAATGTAGCACCTGAAATAATTATCACAACCCCCCCATGTAATTATTATTCCCATTTTACAGATGTGGAAATGGAGGCACAGAGCAGCAAGACCAATATTTTCAAACTTGTGAGTATAAATCTAGGCATCTAAAAACCATCTTACACCACCTCAATAACATGGCCTGAATTAACTTCCTAAAGTTACACATTCAAGTTTGAAAACGTTAGCTTCAGTGTCTTCACCAAGGCCCCTGAGGGTGTCACCATCAAGTTACTTGCTCTCAGTCCCTTTCTTAGTCCACTAAACCAAGCTGTTTCTTGCACTACTGAGCTGTTCCTGTTTGTGGCCAGAATTCACACACAAAGGAGCTGCTGAGCTTGAGCCAGCTGCCTATGGCATAGATGCCGACTTTTAATTTTCCCTGGAGGTGCTCCACCCCTACTCCTCCCTAAGGCCCTGCCCCCTCCCCCAAGGCCTCCCTCCTTCTCTCTGCCTCTTCCTGCCCCCCCTCTGCCACCTCCCCCAAGACCCTGGCCTCTCTCTGCCCTCCTCCCCATAACCCCGCCCTCTCTCCACCTCTTCCTGCCCTCACTCCACCCCTCCCTGAGGCCTGCTCCCGTCCGCTGCTCTCTGCCCTCCTCCAAGCTTCTCCCTGATCAGCTGTTTGGCAGTGGCTCAGAACAGCAGTGGCTGGTGGGTGCTGAGCACCCATTAATTTTTTTGGTGGGTGCTCCAGCCCCAGATAACCCATGAAGTTGGCACCTATGTCCTGCAGGGAAAGACTTGTGGGGGCCTTAGAGCTATCCATTGTAGCCTGGGTGGCATTACTCCCTACTGCTGAGAACCCATCAAGGAACCTATAGCTGGACCGCTTGATAAATAGTGACCATTATATAATTACATTTAATATCCCTGTGGCAGGAAAAACACCACAGTGGCCCAACACTCTTGCATTTAATTTCAGAAAGGGGAACTACACAAAAATGAGGAGGTTAGTTAAACAGAAATTAAAGGGTACAGTGGCAAAAGTGAAATCTCTGCAAGCTGCATGGAAACTTTTTAAAAGGACACCCTACTAGAGGCTTAATTTAAATGTATACCCCAAATTTAAAAACATAGTAGGAAAATTAAAAAAAAAAAAGAGCCACCGTGGCTAAACAACAAGGTCAAAGAAGCAGTGAGAGGCAAAAAGGCACCCTTTAAGAAGTGGACGTTAAATCCTAGTGAGGAAAATAGAAAGGAGCATAAACACTGGCAAATGAAGTGTAAAAATACAATTAGGAAGGCCAAAAAAGAATATGAGGAATAGTTAGCCAAAGTAATAGCAATTTTTTTTTAAGTACATCAGAAGCCGGAAGCCTGCTGAACAACCAGTGGGGCCCCTGTATGATCAAGGTGCTAAAGGCGCACTCAAGGACGAAAAGGCCATTGAGGAGAAACTAAATGAATTCTTTGCATCGGTCTTCTCAGCTGAGGATGTGAGGGAGATTCCCAAACCTGAGTCATTCTTTATAGGTGACAGATCTGAGTAACCATCCCAGATTGAGGTATCATTAGAGGACATTTGGATAAACTAAACAGCAATAAGTCACCAGGACCGGATGGTATTCACCCAAGAGTTCGGAAGGAATTCAAATGTGAAATTGCAGAACTACTAACTGTAGCCTGTAAACTATCATTTATATCAGCTTCTGTCCCAAATGACTGGAGGACAGCTAATGTGACACCAATTTTTAAAAAGGGCTCCAGAGGTGTTTCCGACAACTACAGACCTGTAAGCCTGACTTCAGCACCAGGCAAACTGGTTGAACTATAATAAAGAGCAATATTGTCAGACACATAGATGAGCATAATTTGTAGAGGACGAGTCAACATGGTTTTAGTAATTTAATAGTTTTTGACAAGGTCCCTCACCAAAGGCTCTTACGCAAAGTAAGCTGCCACAGGATAAGAGAGACGGTGCTCTCATGGTTTGGCAGCTGGTTAAAATATAGGAAACAAAGGATACGTACAAATGGTCAGTGAGAATGGAGAAAGATAAATAGTGGTGTCCCCCAGGGGTCTGTTCTGGGACCAGTCCTATTCAACATATTCATAAATGATCTGGAAAAAGGGGTAAACAGTGAGGTGGCAAAATTTGCAGATGATACAAAATTACTAAAGGTAGTTAAGACCCAGGGAGACTGCAAAGAGCTATAAAAGGATCTCTCAAAACTGGGCAACAAAATGACAGATGAAATTTAATGTTGGTAAATGCAAAGTAATGCACATTGGAAAGCATAATTCTAACTATACATATAAAATGGTGGGGTCTAAATTAGCTGTTACCACTCAAAAAAAGAGATCTTGGAGTCATTGTGGATAGTTCTCTGAAAACATCCACCCAATGTGCAGCGACAGTCAAAAAAGCAAACCAAATGCTGGGAATAATTAAGAAAGGGATAAATAATAGGACAGAAAATATTATATTGCCTCTATATAAATCCATGGTATGCCCACATCTTGAATACTGTGTGCAGATATGGTTATCCTATCTCAAAAAATATATATTGGAATTGGAAAAATCAGAACAAAAATGATTAGGGGTATGGAATGGTTTCCATATGAGGAGAGATTAATAAGACTGGGACTTTTCAGCTTGGAAAAGAGTTGGCTAAGGGGAGATATAATTGAGGTTTATAAAATCATGACTGGTGTAGAGAAAGTAGATAAGGAAGTGTTGTTTACTACTTCTCACACAAGAACTAGGAGTCACTAAATGAAATTAATAGGCAGCAGGTTTAAAACAAATAAAAGGAAGTATTTCTTCACACAACACAGAGTCAACCTGTTGAACTCCTTGTCAGAGGACGTTGTGAAGGTCAAGACCATAACAGGGTTAAAAAAGAACTAGCTAAATTCATGGAGGATAGGTCCATCAATGGCTATTAGCCAGCGTGGGTAGTAACAGTGTCCCTAGCCTCTGTTTTCCAGAAGCTGGGATTGAGAGGGGATGGATCACTTGATGATTACCTGTTCTGTCCATTCCTTCTGGGGCAGCTGGCACTTGCGGAAGACGTGATACTGGGCTAGATGGACCTTTGGACTGACACGGTAGGGCCATTCTTATATTCTTATGGTTTTTGGAACTCCAAGGAGACAGTCCCATAGCTGAATGTGTGATCTTTAGGAAAACTAAGGGACAAACTAACTTTCAACATTGGCAATCACATTATATTTTCAAGTCACATTTACATTTGGACGGAAGAGGGTTAAAAGCTTCTGTTTTTTTTAAATGAAATTGTGATTCTCCTTTACATTTCTAGGACCGTAATATAAAAGAGGTATGTGGCTGCAAGGTTCAGAATCCAGTTGAAGGCAGTTCTGGAGATGGAGTATATATACACATACTTAATTCACCTATGCTTCTAGTTGAGACTGTTCTGGAAAAGGATATTAGAAAAGCTAACTACTGTGCTCTCGGGAAGACATCATCCTTATAATTAAATCAACAATAAACTGGGCTGAATTAAATTATTTGGAGTAAAGATTACCCTATCTGAATCAGTTGTCAGATGAACATGATAAAGTCATAAATAATATATGACAGATTCAGGGATCCCAGCATCTGTCAAATCAGCAAGAGAAGGAAGATACACTCTGTTGGCTTGAATACAAAATGCATCCCTTTGATCAGAAAGACTGAAAATGAGCTCTAGAGAGTTCCCTTCCTGGAGGTTTTTTTTCTTCCAACTTTCAAGAGCTATTTTAGTGAAAAATCTGATAGTGAGAGGCCTAAACCAACCTTGATGAGTGATATGATTGGATTATTTGCATGTCCATAACTGATATTTTAGAGGCAAATGATCTGTGCTTCTTAAAGTCATTTTTTCAAATAGTTTAACTACTTATATATATATATTTTTTTCTTGGATATCATGTCTTTTATTCATCAGGAAATTAAGGCACATTATTCCTTGGTAAAGGAACCTAATGAGGTGGTGGGAAAAAATCTTCTTTTTCTAGAACACCATTTACATTTTATTAGTTTTCTCATGTTGAGAAGTGCCTTAGTCTGTGAATCATCCCACTCAGGAAAATGGGACTTCTCACAAAGTAAGGTGCTACTCAGTATGAACCTAAGTGGAACTCTAGCCCTTAGGGAGATTTGCCTGAGAATCAGTCTGGAGCATCTCTCCTTTGCTCAAGAAAAGGATGTACCACTCAGTAACAACAAACTAGAGCATTGCATGGCCGGGAGAACCCTAGCCACAAATCCTTCAGGGTACTGATATTTAGATATTCTCCTATAATATGTTTTGCACTGTCTTACTCAATTAAACCGAGGGAGAATAACCAGGATAGATTAATGGCCGATCTAGTCAGCTAAATCTGGAAACTGTCAGCAAGAAGTGTGGCCTGACTCAGCACTATTCCCAGGACAAAGTCTATATATCATCCTTCTTAAAGTATGCTGTTGTCAGACAGTGGCTGATGTCAGATGCTTCTGAGGGAATGAACAGAATAGGGCAATTTCAAGAGACCCATCCCCTGTCATCCATTCCCAGCTTCTGACAGTCAGAGGTTAGGGACACAAAGAGCATGGGGTTGCATCCTAGACCATTTTGGCTAGTAGCCTTTGAGGGCCAGATCCACCATGGATTTATCTAATTCTTTTTTGAACCCAGTTATACTTTTGGCCTTCACTATATCTCCTGAAAATGAGTCCCACTGGCTGACTGTGCATTGTCTGAAGAAGTTTTCCCTTATGTTTCCTTTAAACCTGTTGCCTATTAATTTCAGTGAGTGAACCCTGCCCCCATTGGACCTGGACCGTGAACCGCGGCCAGTGGGAGGCGCAATCAGCGAACCAGCAAGGAAACAAACTGGCAGGAGCCGCTAAGGGTGCTTACCCTGCGGTCCCACGTGCTGAGGTTGCCAATCCCTGAGCTATACCTTTCCTATAGCTCCTAACATTCTGAAAACATCTGCTCAAGGTTCAGTGACAGTCAAAAAAGGTACCAGAGAACTATGACGCCACAATTTTTCTTGAGTGGTAACAGCTTGTTTAGACCCTATCACTTTATATGTATAGTTGGGATAATGTTTTGTAATGGGCATTACTTTGCCCTTATTTCACCAGCCATGTTGTCATCCAGTCACCCCCTTTGGGAGATCCCTTTGCAATTCTTTGCAGTTGGCATTGGATTTAAATATCTTGAGTAATTTTGCATAATCTGCAAACTTTACCACATCACCGTTTACCCCTATTTCCAGCTCATTGATGAATATGTTGAACAGTACTGGGACACTACACACCCCTGGGGACATCACTATGTACCTCTCTCCAATATGAAAACTGACCATTAAGTCCTACCCTTTGTTTTCTATTCTCTAACCAGTTACTGATCCAGGGAATGACCTTACCTCTGATCCCATGGCTTCTCAAAGGCCTTTGCTGAGAGACCTTGTCAAAGGTTTTCTGAAAGTCCAACTACACACTATCAACTGGGTCACCCTTTAGCTTTTTTTAAAAATTGGCATTGCTTTAGTTATCCTGCAGTCATCTGGCAGAGAGCTGATTTAAGTGATTGTTTATATACCACAATTACTAGTTTTTCAGGTTCGTGTTTGTTTCTTCATAACTCTTGTGTGAATACCATCTGGTCCTGGTGGCTTATTACTGTTAATTTATCAGCTTGTTCCAAAACCTCCTCTAATGATACGTCAGTCTGGAACAGTTCCTCAGATTTGTCACCCAAAAAGAATGGCTCAGACATGAGAAACTCCCTCACATCCCCTGCAGTGAAGACCCATGCAAGTAATTATTTTAGCTTCTTCCTTTAGCACATTGATCATCCACTGGCCCTATGGGTTGTTTGGCAGGCTTCCTACTTCTGATGTATTTTTAAAAAATTGCTGTTAGTTTTTGTGTTTTTTTACTAGTTGCCAATCACTTTTTTTTTTGCTTGCCTAATTACATTTTTATAATTGACTGGCCAGAGTTTATGCTAGTTTCTGTTTTCCTCAGTAGGATTTGACTTCCAATTTTTAAAAGAGGTTTCTGTCTCAAACCACCTCTTTTACTCTGAGTTTAGCTATGGTGACATTTTTTTCACCATCCTGAGGTACAGATATCATTTGCCTTCTTAAGACACAGTGGACAGAGTAGCAGAAGGGCCAGTTGAAATTCAGGTCCTGTCCCTGATTCTGCCACTGACTCCAGGTGTAGCCTTGGTCAATCACATAACCTCATTTTGCCTGTTTGCAGAATGGGAGTAATGTTACTTACCTTTGTAAATTGTTGCAATCTACAGATGATTGGTGCTAAGTATGCTCTTGTTCATTTTGGATCAGGCCAGTGGAAGGGCCTTGTCTAGGGAACTCCCTTCCTGAGTACATCTGCCAGAGTCTTTTTGTGACTCTTTTCAAAGCTCATTTTAAATCTTTCCTGTCTGGGCCTGTTCATCTAGCCATATAATAATTTCTCTTTGTTTCCAACTAGTTTTTGGCACATATGGAGGACAGATCCACTAAGTGCCAAGGAGCTGCAATTTTCTGCAGTAACCCCATCCTCCCATACATTAAAATCTTATACACAACCATAACACTGAGGAAATGTGTGCTGTGACTGCATCAGGTAAGCAGCAGGGCCTAAGGCAAAGGGTGTTCTAGACACCACATAAGAAAACTCACAGGGGAACAGACCCCTATGCTCATTTATTTTACTCCCTACTGCAGCAGGGAGTACTGCCTGCAGCCTCCTCTTCCTCCCTTGCCATAGGTGTGGTAACTTCCCAGATTCCCTTCACTGTCCCATGCAGATGTTATTCCTTCAGAGACCTCCCTCCTTCCTGCTGATGGATGTCTTCCGTCCCTGGCACTCCATGTTGAGCAGCCCCAACTTCCTCCTTCTCCAAACGGCAGCTGTTTCTTCTCCCCACACCCATGAGTTTCCCTTTCACCCACTGTACCTTTTCTATCTTCTCCCTCCCTTCTCCACTCCCAAGCCCTGGTGCCTTCCCTTCCGCCATTCTCACTTGTGCAAGCCAAAAAACCAGGCAGGAGAAATTTGGGGCATGTGACAATCAGGGTCCAGGCAGCCCAGGGGGAGAATAGAGGAACTGAACCCCTCATATCTACCGCTCTCCACTGTAAATTAAGCTCTGTGGAATCTAAACAATGGAAGCTCCATTTACATAGGAGTTGACAGGGAGAAGGGAAGAACAGGAAGAGTCTGAACAGACAAGCTTCATCCTAATTCTTGAGGCAATGGCCTTGGGGTTATATATGGGAAGCACAGAGACATCCTTCACCTTAGGAGACAAAGAATCCACGTACTTTAAGCTCTATATTGGAGCCTGGCTAGAGCCTGGCCAAACTGGAAGAATGACTGTGGTGAAAAATAGGCAGGGTTGTTGTAGCCGTGTCCGTGGCAGGATACTAGAGAGACAAGGTAAAGAAGGTAAACGTCTTTCATCGGACCAACTTCTATTGATGAGTGAGTCAAGTTTTCAAGCCACACACAGCTCTTTTTCAGGTGAAGTGGTGAGAAGTCTAATTTGAAAAAAAAAGCTCTAGGTTGTTGCTGTACCCCTCCGAGGAGTCTGATTTATATTGCGTATCCGCAAGTTTCACCGCACTTAAAAACTACTTGCTTACAAAATCAGACAAAAAAATACAAGTGTCTCAGTCCACTATTACTCACCACTTGCTTACTTTCTAATTTTTACTATATAGTTATAAAATAAAGCACTGCAGAGGAGACGGTTCATGGTACACTCAGGAGTTGAGGGGCTGTTGGTGTCACCCTGCATGGAGTAACCAGGTTGGAAGGTCTCTGTGCTGGAGACAGGCTGCTGCTGTCAGGGCTCTGAGCCAAAGCTGCACAGCACAGAAAACCCAGGTTACAAGGCAGGTGGGACACAGCCCGTCACTGGTCTCGGTGAACCCCAAAAGCGTCATAGGGCCAGAACCAACAAAATATTTCAGGGGTGTGTGATGTCTCAGACTTCTGTCCCACTCCTAGAAATAACAACGAGGAGTCCTTGTGGCACCTTAGAGACTAACAAATTTATCTGGGCATAAATTTTCATGGGCTAAAACCCACTTCATCAGATGCATGGAGTGAAAAATATAGTAGACAGGTATAAACACATAGCACCTGAAAAGATATAGTAGGCAGGTATATATGCATGTAGAAATAAATATACTCCTAGAAATTGCTCACTTCCATCATGCACAAGAAAGGTCATCCAAGCAGTTTTGCAAAACATTGGGCCAGGCTTATGGACTCTGAAATAGTACATTAATTAAATAAAAACATATCTATATAAATATAATTGGGCAAAACCCAGAAGTTCCTCCACTGAAAACACTAGAAGTTTTGCATGAATTGAGAATGAGTGAAGATGGAGTAAGTTCTTCACGATTAGATACATTTAGAATGAATATTTATACATTTCCCACAAGAACAGACCAGGTCAGTTTTGGGTCTTAAACTACTTGTGAGAGCCTCTTTAAAATCGCTACGCTTTGTATTTAATATTAATCCCAGATTATAGAAAGATGGATTTTGTCATTCTAACAGTCTGCTCAAAATCCTGAGCTGTGGTGGAAATAGTTCATGTAATATCAAGGTCTAGAACTATGTCATAATAGAAAATAGTTGTAAGCCACATCACCAAATAATAATAATGTTTCTGGTCATTGATAAATAATTTCATTAAAAATATCATGGATCCACCATCGTACAACACATTTCACAAGACAGTTGCACTTTTCAGTGTTTTATATACTAGACAAGATTTGTAATAATGTTCTGCCCACTATCTCTGTTCATACAGAAGTTTGATTTACCCTTTGAATGTTGCACTGAATTCTGGAGCCACAAGATTTATAGCAGTGTTCCTCAAAAATACCAAATTTCAAAGGAACATTACCTATGATACACAGGTGAGCTATGTGCGCCGTGATTGCATCTGGTCACTGTTTTCACATCTCATGGAGTGCTTAAATCCTTCCCCTCAAAATACTACTGCTATTTCTGTTCCAAACCCTAAGCAGCCTAAGCATAGACTGAAACTTACAATATCGATTGCATGCACCTTTAATCAGTTTCCATCTCTGTCTGTTTATTCACCATTAGCTTCCAGAGCATTATCACAGGTATACATCTATCTGATTTGTACTGAAAAACAGAACACAGGTCTGAAGTCCAAGAGAAGTCAAGGTGTCAAGCCTTCAGCATTTGTCCTTTAAATAAGATAACATCGTAAAGTGTCTCAGTAATACCCCGGCAAGTTCCAACCCCCCGATTTCAATAGGATATCAGACAAGGTGTGAGGGATAATATCTTTTATTGGACCGACTTCTGCTGGTGAGAGAGACAAACTTTCGAGTTTACACTGAGCTCTTTTTCAGGTCTGTATCAGTCAGAAATATCTTCAGCTACTATTTAGCATGTGCCATAAATCTAGAGCTCCCCTGCCACCTAGTGCTTTAAATAAGTATAGTTTGTTTCAGTTACCATCAGCTCTTGCCATATAATATACATAAGGATCTTGCAGGAGCCCTTTGTTAGATTCACTTGCCAAGTGAATCCCCACTTCTCATGAAGTTCATCACCTCTCTGCATATTGTAATTCACCTCTGCCAGATGTGAGCTACCGCTGTGACTCAAATATACACCTGAATTCTTATTTTTGCCTTTAGAAGCACCAAACAAGCATTTTAGAGCCCTCCCTCCAATAGAATACCCCCAAAACACTACAGAACTTTACTAACTGGCCAACACACTCAAGATTACACAAATACAATTTGTAGATTGTGATTTATTATCTATCAGAGATTTTCAAACTTCTATTGTTGTAGCTCCTATTTCTGTTTAGCTGATTATTGCAACACCTCTCTGTCCATTATGTTCAATCATTCAAAAATAAAGCGAGGTGTAACTCTGTGTTACATGAGTGGCCTAAAAATCCTACTGGCAGGCAAAACAAACTCACTCTTCTGATCCCTCCCCAAAACAAATCTGTATCTTCCCTCAAAGGAAAAAAAATCACTTTCCACACCTTATCCCCTTCCTCCTCCTTCCCCCCAATTCCACACTCTCGTCCCTTCCATCTTTGGCACCAAAAATTGTCCATTCTGTTGCACTCTCGTAATTCCACATTTCTTTGGCTTCATTTGTGGCTGGGGAGTCAAAGACCTGGTGGGATTTTGAGTGGTTTTTGGCTGGACACAAAAGAAAGGATTCAAGTAAGTTCTGGTTTGAATAGGGCCATGCTAAGTGACTGCTAGCTCACCTCCACCATCCCTCATTCCTTCTCTGGCCTGAAGGTTGCAGGTCAGGCTGCATGATCTGTCTTGTGGATATCCTGCCTTACACCTGTCCTCATCCCAGTCCTTTGGGTTTGGAGGTCATCAGCTAGGGTGGACGCCATTAATGGGCCAAAAAACATAAATTAAACACAGAGTTAAGGTTAACTGGCAGTGTCAGACACCGTTCCAGAATTCTGAGTACACCTATACTTAAACCTCTGAAAACCAAGAGTTAAGGTACACATCAGCCTCACTCTGCAACCTTAACTCCATCCTCTTGAGATGTACCATTTTTCAGGGAGGGGACAGGGATGTTGTGCCATAAATGACTTCAAATTGGGATCATTAACACTTCCAAGACATCACGGAGCACATCAATTGTCAAGATAATCCAAAGCAAGAGCAGAATTTTTGAGTACCTAGGGGAAAAAAATCCACATTTGAACAGTAAATCAGTCAATCTTAATATAAGATCATCACTGTAATGAGAAAATTGAGGATTCAGTTGACTGCTGTAACTGAAGGTACTGTAACGCAAGTTGCCAGGAGAGGGTGGTTTTACAACCTCCCTGAAGAGTAACAACAGCCTGAGACATGCATCATATGCATTGCAAAGAAGTACTCTTTTCTTCCCACCCCATAGAAGTTCAGCATGGAGAATGCAGATTGGGCCTCAAAATAGTGGGGACCTGGTTAACTGGGACAACTACAGAGCACTCAGCTGTGGCTCACTGATCAAGTCTTATGGCTGAGGCCCGCCATTTGCTATTGTACTTACAAAATATGTTTCCAGTGAGTATACTTAATATTCATGTTTGCGCTTTCATCCAAGGATTCCAAAATACTTTACAATTACTAAAGGCCACGTAATATCTCTAAGATAAGTTTCTATTTCACATCTTGATAAACAGAGATGTTAGATGACTTGCTCTAAACACTCAATGAAATTCCCAGCTCAAACAACTCCATTTCACAGAGGCCTGGCTTGAAAATTGCTCCTGCTCCCTATGCTCCTCATACATTTTTAAAGTTGATTTTTCTTGGTTCATATTCTTGGCATGTAATCAAAAGAATTTTGAAAAGCCAGAGAATTTCCAGAGTAGTAGTAATAAATAAAATCAGAGAATAACTCCCCCTACAGAACTTAATACTTTATTTTACAGCTGTGAATATATTTTACATTATTCCATTACGTAAAAATCACCATTTAAATTTACAGTAATATAGCATTAAAGCAATATGTTGCACTTTAATGTGCAATAAGCGTCTACTTCAACATAAAGTTGTTCCTGATTTTTCTCTTTTTACAACTACGATTCTATTACATTCAAATGTTTCGCATTGCCACACATGGCAATGACATTCTATCCCACATAAAGAAAATGCTTTTGAAGTAGGTATTCCAAAAGGTGACAGCTTCCCATTTTAGGATTACATGAGGTAAAAAACAATGTTCTTGATGATACTGCAGGAAAGGAGAAAATGTTCAACTGTTTTTGACAACACAGAGTTCTATAGTTCCATGGAATCAATTCGGTGTGAACCAGCTTGGACGTTTTCTGTTTCTTTCAATGATCCGCTTGCCTTCATCTCGTTCTGTGGGCTTCTCACCCTCATACAAGACTACAGTCTCTACAGTGGGAGCATTAAAAGGCCCTGCTTCCTTTTCCTTTATTTCGATTCTTATGAGATTAGTTTCTGTTTTAATTTTTTTGTAACAATAGCCACAAAGGACATGCTTCTGTTTCAGATTGCCACATTCAGGACAAACATCTATATTTGTCTAAAAGATAACAAAACATGAAAAGTTTAGAAGTTAAGAAGTTGGGACAAATGGAAGAGATGTTTGGGCGAAGGTAATGAGCAATTTGTTCTATTAAACCTCATTTCAATTTTAGTGAGATATACAATTTTCCCACAAGCAACCACATGTAATAATGCCATGTAAATTCCAATGTTACTGATCTACAGGCTTACTAGTTATCACAATTGAAAAAGAACCTGGATCTCTCCCCACTTAAAAGCAAAGATTTAGTAGTAGAGAATAGTAGTGCAAGTTCATGTTACAAAGACTTTAAAACATACAACAGTTCCATTTATTTGTATCGCATCAAGTATAAAATTAACAACTAACCACTTATCAACCTAAGTGAATTAACTTCGTGTTTTGGGGGTTTGTTCTCTTAATAATTTGAAAAATGTATAGCTACTCATGCCAAAAGTTAAGGGCTTGATCCTAGAAAATGACCACTGGGATAAGTGTTTACTATCACAAGAAGTACCTTTCAAGTCAATGGCTAAAGTATTACAGCTGGAAGCATTTGCAGGATTGGGTTCCAAAACATACAAGCTCATCTTGAGGTGCAGGATATTTAGGCATTTCACACTCAGTGAGATGTATAAGAAGATTTAGTATTTTATTGGTTTGGATCTCAACTGTACTCTTATTTTAAAACATAGTTTAAGGTTGAATATTTTGATTGTATCATTTAGAATGTACTTGCAGTGGCATAAATATTTTAAATATATTTATAGAGAATTTCCAGGGAGGCTTTTCAAAGTGCTTTCACCATCAAGGAATATTACCTTTTTTGAGCTTTAGAAAACGATGAGCACAAAGTAAGTGTTTTATAAACATGCTCTGCATTATTTAAAACAAGTTATTTGCAATCAATGAGATGGCAAAACCAGCAGAAATTTGACATTTACCTTGAGTTTTATAAGTTTACTAGGGTGTCTTCGTCTGCAGCGGTTCACCTCAATAGTACGTCTCTTTTTGGGAGCCGCCATCCAAAAGATGCTATCTAAAAAGTTTGGAGCCTTGTTACTTTCTTCCGTAATATCTTCCAGTGGGTCAGGAAGAGTAGCTGGAGCCTGAACAGCCAATGCTGGTGCTTCAGAAAACAAGGGGGGAAAAATGCATCAGAAATAGCCTACATCTGAGTTCAGTTAATCAAATCCAATGCTTTTGCAATATGTTAACGGGCAAATTAAAATAGTGTAGTTTACATGGGCAAGGCTCTGCTGACTTTTTAACTTAATAAATGTTAAACTTGTAATGTTATAAAAAGAGGGAGAATATCCAGGACTATATAAAGATTGAATTAAATTACAAAAAACTTCATTAACACACAGTTCGGATTTCTGCTATGCAACAATACCTTCTTTTCCCATATCCTTCTGAAAGTCTGGGCTTCAAAACCCTAAACTCTAACATTAGAAAACCAGGAAACATCCACTTTAAGTCACCCTATTTACCTCTGACCTCATCCAATCTTCCAGATGTCAACAGTTACCATGATTGCATTTATAGACTCACAGACTTTAAGATCAGAAGGGAACATTATGATCATCTCGTCTGACATCCTGTACATTGCAGGCCACAGAGCCTCACCCAGTCACTCCTGTAAGAGACCCATGACCTCTGACTGAGTTACTGAACTCCTCAAATCATAATTTAAAGACTCCAAATCACAGAAAATCCACTATTAAACCTGAAAGTGACCCATGCCCCATACTGCAGAGGAAGGCAACTCCTCAGCAGGTGTTTGCAATCGGACGCAGGGAAATTCCTACCCCACCCCCAATATGGTAATGAGTTAGACCCTGAGCACGTGGGCAACACCCACCGGCCAAACACCTAAGACTTCCCTGTAATAATTCAGGACCAACCTCCTCTAGTGTCCCCTCACAGCTGCTGCTAGCGGTCGCAGATCGGCTACGCTACATGCTATCGTAGGCAGTCTCCTCATACCATCCCCGCCATGAACTTCGCAAGCTCAGCATTGAACCCGGTTAGGTTTTCTGGCCCCCGCTCCCCTTGGGAAGCTCTTCAAGAACTCCACCCCCCCTCCCCCGGGGCTGGTTAGAAATCCTCCTCCGGATCAGACAGGCGTCCACCGCGCCGCACTGCAAGGGACAGGGGACCGGGGAAATGGTCTTGCTACGCTACCGGGCCGAGGCGCAGAGGAAATGGGTCCGTTCTGGCTCCGCCATGGGGTTCCCGCGTGCCCCCGAGGGCAGCCGCTTGCTCTCGCCCTGCCTCAGCTCCCCCTGGGCGAGGCAGGGACGACCACGCCTGGCTGGGGGGAGGCGAGGAGATCGGTCAGCGCCTGCAAGCGGGGAGCTCGGGACCGCGGGCCGGGAGCGCGCACCCAGCCCGGGCAGGGCCGCTTCCGGAGCCTGGGGCAAATACCCGGTTCCCTCCCCGCCCATACCGGGAGCCGAGGCAAGGGGCTGAACGGCTGGCCCGGTTCTACCTACCCCAGGGGGGCGCGGGCGTCCCCCGCAGGAGGCTCCGCTCCAGCTGCCCCCAGCAGCGCTGCAGGAGCCCGCGCAGCCCGCGAGCCGGAGACCAGAAAACCACCAGCGCCGCCATCTTCCTTTCGCGGCGCGAAGAGAGAGAAGCCGCTCGGTCCCGGGAGAGGCCGCGGGGCAGGCTGGGAAACTGAGTCGCCCGTTCCTGTCTCGCACGCCAGGCTCCACTCCCAGCATTCCCTGCGCACCCCTCGACGCAGCCATCGGACTACAAGCCCCGGCATGCCTCGCGGCCCTAAGCCGCGATCGCCCCCCAGTGACGCTACTTAGCACGTGAACAGAGGACGTTCCCGGCATGCCCGCGCAGCCTCCGCCAATCAGGGTCTGGAGTCGGCGGACGCGGGGCGGTGACTCAGGCCGGCGGCCGCGGCGCTGTAGCGGGGCTCGGACCAAGATGGCGGCTGAACGCGGCTACAGCTTCTCCCTCACCACATTCAGGTAGCGGCGGGGAGGCGGCGGCGGCGGTGGTCCCGGTCTCCGCGCTGCTGCGGGGCTCGGGCTCGTGGCACTGCCCGGGGACGGGCGGGGAAGGGGGGAGGATTTGCACAGTCATCGCCCCTCCCCCATCTCCATCCCGGGCTCCTCCGCGGGGGTTTCTGGCCGCGGGAGTTAGAGGGGGCCGGCCGGGCGAGGAGCTTTTTCCGCGGGCCGCCCTGTCTGGCCAGGGAGCTGGAGCCGGATGCCGGGTTCCGCCTCCGGCGCGGGGTCCCCGTCCTGCCCCGCCATTGCCGCGAGCGGAGCCTAGCGCCGCCGGAACCAGTCCCCAGCCTGCCGGGGCCTCGCTCCCCACCCCCGGGTTTGGCCCCGCGGCGCAGCTCTCCCGGCTGCGGGTTCCGTGGGCGCGTCCGGCTGCAGCGGGGCAGGCGGCTCGTTTCGTGTGCGTGGCCTGGCAGGGGGAGGGACGATGGACACGGTCACCACAAACCAAACACCCCCCCCCCCCCCCGCTAGACGGACTCCCTGTCGTGTCTTTTAAAACCTGATTTCGGCTCCGATAGACCCACGTGACCGAAACCCAAGCGAGGGAGCGGACTGTTTTTAAGGAGGTTGCTTCAAAGTAACTAGAAAGACCCCGCCGAAGCTCAAAAATAGAAACCGAAAGCAGGAGTCTGCCCCGATCGAGAAAGTGCTCACACAACCTTTTGGGAGGGAGGCACCCTGAGTTGCAAAGGGTTGACCTGAGGTCTATTGAAATACAGATGATGAAGCATTTCTGTTAAATATCGAATTTCCCCTTCATTGTTGTAGGGGAGCTTTTTTGGGTGTATATTAGACACATTAAGATAGGGGTGGGCAAACTGGCCTGCGGGCCACATCCGGCCCACAAGCTAATTTTGCCCGAGCTGTTAGGTGGGGAGGCTACACCCCCCTCCCTCCTCTGTTATCACCCTTTCCCCGCCTCCCGGGAGCTTTACCCTGCCTGTCAGGAGCGGCCCTGGACAGCGCTGCAGCGGTGTGGATTAGGGGGGGAGCTCCTGCTATGGCCCATTGGAGCTTATAGCCCTGCCTCCTTACCATGCAACGCTGCAGCGGTGTGGCTTCAGCAGGGCCTGAGCTTCTGATGGGAGCGGTGTGGTAGGGGGGGCGGGTGAGCCAGAATTCAGGCCCCACTGGAGCTGGGAGAGGCTGGGCATGGGAAGGGGGCGTGGCGTAGGCTCCGAGGGCAGTCAAGAGACGGAGTGTTGGATGAAGCAGAGGTTCTGGGGGGGGGGAGGGTTCAAGGACTGGGGGGAGGGGGGAGATAAGGGGTAGGGAGTTCTGGAGACAGGGAGCTGGGGGTTGGATGGGGCAGAGGCTCGGGGGGGGGGGGTCAGGGGACATGGAACGGGGGGGGGGTTGGATAGGGTGGGTGAGTCCCAGGGGTCTGTCAGGAGGCGGGGGGGGGGTGGATAGGGGTTGGGGCAATCAGGAGACAGGGAGCAGGGGAGGGCTGGGTGAGGCAGTTCTGGGGTGGTGGTTGAGGGAGATTTAGGGAGCGGGTGTTTAGGGGACAAGGAGCAGGGCAGGCGTTGGATGGGTTGGGAGCTTGAGGAGGCAGTCGGGGTGCGAAGTGGGAGAGGTTAGATGGGGGCGGGGGTCAGGTTGTTTGGGGAGGTACAGCCTTTCCTACCGGGCCTTCCATACGGTTTTGCAATCCCAATATAGCCCTAGGGCCAAAAGGTTTGCCCACCCCTGAGCTAGAGTGAGACTTCCAGACTTGCTTTCACTTGTGATCTGCCTTTTTTGATGCTAGATCTCAAGAAGTGAAAGACATTTGTTTAGCTTTTAAATAAGGGCTTAACGATATTTTCTTAATAAAGTATCTTATGACTGACTTGTATGTGTTCTCCTTCTTAGCCCTTCTGGTAAACTTGTTCAGATTGAATATGCTTTGGCAGCGGTCGCTGGCGGGGCCCCATCAGTTGGAATTAAAGGTATAAGAAATTTTCAAAGGTGTATTAAGATGCGACATCCAATCCCAGATTCAAGGCTCTGGGTTTTAGTACGATGTATTGTCTGTAGGGAGAATCTCAGTAGATTTTTGGCTATTGGAAAATGCATGTTTTCTAGTTACTTTGCTGAGATCTAGGGAAAGGTGATTTAGCATGGAATTGCATTCTTTGTCCTTTAGATGGATTTTCACATGCTTTTGATTAGCAGAATATCTCCAAGTGCTTATTTCCAAAGAAACAATTTTTAAAAAGGGGGAAGGATGAGGAGAATATAAATACTGTACAAAGATACATTTTATGAGGAAGATACATTTCGAGTAAATATGCTTGTTCAGAGGGAGATTATTTAATAGAAATAAAATATTTACGGATTCCTAATTCTTGGGTGGAACTAATTTACATAACATTTACACCTAATGTATCAATTGCTACAATTTTCTTATATATATTTTAACATAAGAGGGCTCAGCACCTATATCTTGAGGGGTAGCTGCTTTCAAGGATGACTCCTTAACATGCTAATGTAAATCTTGAGAGCCATGAGGAGAGAGAATTTTTCACATGCTAGCAAAACTGTTTTGTGCCTCAGCTGCTTTTGATAACCTTTTTATATTCAATGGATAAACATAAAAATGAATCTTTTTCTTTCCAGCTGCAAATGGCGTGGTGTTGGCAACTGAGAAGAAACAGAAATCCATCCTCTATGATGAAAGGAGTGTACACAAAGTAGAATCAATTACTAAACATATAGGCCTGGTGTATAGTGGCATGGGTCCTGATTACAGGTATGAGAACATTGCTGCTGCTTGAGCAGGAATTTTTATTTGTCTTTATTTAGATCTTTTAATTCATGAAAACTGAAGGCACTGGTGTAGATTGGCCTTTCTGATCTCCTGCTCTCTCTCATCCATTTCCCCAAGAATGTTAAGGCCATTAGTTGTATCTTAATGGTTACTGTGCTGGTGATGTATATAATGTTTTACATTTTTAACACAAACAATATCTCAACAATTGAATCATAAATATAAAAACATTTATACTTAATTAAATAACAAATAGAGACTCAAACTTTTATGATAGAAATTGTTTCAAATCAAGTAAGGTTTCATATTTCTTTGTCTCAGTGACTTCTAAATTGGTGCATAATATTTCCTAGTGGAACACACATATTCGTTCTCTTAAATCACTGTTGCACTGAAGATACAGAATTGTTTACTCCTATGTTGATATAATAGAACTTTTAGCTTAACTGTCATCGTTGTAGCTTTTTCCTATAATTAAAATTTTGGTTTTGCTCTTTTTGTAGAGTACTTGTGCACAGAGCTCGGAAGCTTGCCCAGCAATATTACTTGGTCTACCACGAGCCCATTCCAACAGCTCAGCTAGTACAGAGGATTGCATCTGTGATGCAGGAGTACACACAGTCTGGGTAAATAGTTCTTACTAAACTAGCTACAATGTTGTCTGTTCTTACCAAATATTATTTTGCATTTTTTTTTGCTCAGTTAGATTTCTGCTTTCCTACCTCATGGCTGCTTATTCTATACGTAGGAAATTACTTACCTTTTCTCATTTAAGTATTTTATAGCTGAGGAAACTTGTTCTAACTCATGATGGTGTTCGTAAGATGTTTTCTGACATGGGGGTGAAAGATGCTGTGATAGTGTTCGTTAGTTGACAATTAAACATTTTATGTCTAAAAGGGAGGGAGGACCTTTCTTGGTCAAGAAATGTCATTGTATTGTGGGTGAGAGGGAAACTGCTAGCTGTCCATTTGGCAGTGGGTGGAATGTATTGAGTATCTTGAAAGTTTGAATGTTAAAGATCCCCATGTATTTTAAATTTCTGGACTGGATTTCCTGCATTTATTATTTTTGTATTTAAGAAAGAAGGGAGGCAATGAGAGAGGTTCTCTTGTATATTACAATGCTAAAATGGACAAGATAACCATAGTAAATAATCCATTTTGATAAGATTGTGAGAAGGAAGGATTTGATAATGGCTAATTTTGTTATAAAAGTGAATATTGGGAAAGCAAATGATGCATTTAAGGGGGGTGGTCTTAAACTTTTAAAATAGATAATTTTAGACTTAAGCAATGGGGGTGGGTTTTTTCTTTCTCTTCCTGTAGTGGTGTACGTCCTTTTGGAGTATCATTGTTGATATGTGGTTGGAATGAGGGGCGACCATATCTATTTCAGTCTGATCCATCTGTAAGTATCTTGCAATTGTAAAATGACTGGATGTTTGACTTTTAGAGCGATGTTCAAAGTGTTGTGTGCTCGTGAGATACCCTCAGGGCGGAGAGACTTTGGAAACTGAAAAAGTTGATCACCTTTTTTTAAAATACTACTTCTATTTAATAGAACTGGGTGAAATTTTTCCAACAAAACTTTTTTGTGTGAAAAATGCAGACTTGATAACACTGATGTGTTTCATGAATTCGTTAATTTTGCCAAATAATTCATTTTAAAAAGACTTTTTCCCCTCCTCCAAGTCAGTTTCATTTCAGTACTTTCTAAACAAAAAATGTTGCTTTTTCAGTTTGAAACTATTGTATTTTACTTTACAAATCAGATTAGAAAGTGTTAGATTGAATTGTTTTCATGTAATTTGTTTAATGTGTTTTCATCTATCCAGGGGGCTTACTTTGCATGGAAAGCAACAGCAATGGGAAAGAATTATGTGAATGGAAAAACTTTCCTTGAAAAAAGGTAACACTTCTGCATTACCAATTGAACTCCTAAAACAGTGGCTCTCAATCTTTTCAGACTATTATACCTGTTTCAGGAGTCTTTGTCTTGGGTATCCCCAGCTTTCACCTCACTTAAACTACTTGCTTATCTAATCAGACATAAAAATACAAAAGTGTCACAGCACACTATTAGTGAAAAATTGCTTACTTTCTCATTTTAATCATATAATTATAAAATAAATCAATTGAAACATAAATATTGTACTTAGATTTCAGTTTATAGTATATAGTGCAGTATAAGCAAGTTATTGTATGTATGAAATTCTAGTTTGTACTGACTTCACTGGTGCTTTCTATGTAGCCTGTTGTAAAACTAGGCAAGTGTATAGATGAGTTGATGTGCCCCCTGGAAGACCTCTGCATATTCCCAGGTACATGTATCAATGGCTGTGAACCACTGTCCTAAAATATTGACGTATATCTGCATTAACCAAGTTCAGAATTTCATAGCCAGATTACAATGTGTAATCATTTACAGTATTTTAGACATTCTTATATTTATAATACAGTGTTCAAGTGAAGATACTAGGAGCTTGAGTAAAATTGAAAGAAAAAATGTTTCTTCTTGCTTAGCACAAACTTCTTGACCAGCCTGGGTTGGAGGGTCGGGGGGGGGGGTGTTTGATGGAGGGCAGAACGGGAATGGTCTAGGTATAACAAACCCGTTATATTCAACATCTTATAACTTTGAAGTGGTTTTGTTCTATGCTGTCAGGTTAATGGAATAATTCTAATCCAAGTTGCATGTCTGTGAGACTAAATACACAAAGATTCTAGTGGTCTTTGAGAGAATATTTTAGACTTCATAGAAGTGTGATCTCCTTTTTTATAGATACAATGAAGATTTGGAACTTGAAGATGCCATTCACACAGCTATCTTAACACTAAAGGTTAGAGAAATACCTTAAAGAAGTTTTTTATTGTATGAAATTATTGATATAGTTAAGGAAATTCTCTTTTCTCTTCAACAGGAAAGCTTCGAAGGGCAAATGACAGAAGATAACATAGAAGTTGGGATCTGTAATGAAGCAGGATTTAGAAGGCTGACTCCAACTGAGGTTAAAGATTACTTGGCTGCGATAGCCTAGTAGTCAGCAAGACTGTGTGGATTCACACGGATCTTTTTAATTTTTGCTAACTAAATGTGTTTATTTGCAGTTTCTGCATACTTATTTCTACATGTTTGTCTGACCTTTTAAATATTATCCGTGCAAATGCTCTGGTCCTAATACTGATACTTGGAATCTTAATACAAAGAATTATTCGCATTGATATGTGGAATCTTTGTACATGAAATTGTACAAAAATAAAAGTTATAATAAAAGCTTATGAAAGCTAATGAATAAAACTTACAAATGGCACAATTTTATGTGGAATGTTAGTGTCTCTTTAATTTTCTATATAAAGTTCAATTTCAGTATTATTATTTAACGAAGGAAGCATACATTTTAGTAATAAGCACATATAGCCTCAGCCTTGGAGCTGTGCCAGCCAACTAAATTGATATTACTCTTAATTTTTTTTTAAACACGTGAGGGCATTTTTTTAAACACATGTGAGGGCATGTGAATATTAGTTAACATTAGGATTTTATTTGCAGTATAATATTAAAAAGCCCAAACAACTTAGTTCAGTGAAGTTTGTCCAAACATGGAATAATCTAATGTCTGCTACATACAATGCAGAATGAGCCAAGTGTTCCAGATACGGTGTGGATCTCCCATATAGTTCAGTAAGAGTTCTGCTTCTGGAACACTAGAATGATTGAGCCGTGAACTTGCATGTCTGCTAATATGGATATTCAGTTACTCGAGTGTGTGTTGTAGCTCAAGAACTTGCATTTTTCAGAATTGAAGTACTGTTGTTTGAATTGATGTGGGAAAATAAAGATACTACTAGCTATCAAGCACACCATATTTTTCCAGTACTATCAATAAAATTCTACAGTAGGTAGAAAAAGGGATGTTTTAAATTATTCCTCAAATTTTGCTTAACTTGAAATGTTAATCTAATTTGCATGAAGTAATGGGACACTTGTCAAGAACTTCTTTAGAAGCAACAGTGAAATTGTGCATCATAACTTCACAAGTTTGTAACTGGGTGCTTAAGTGTTTTATTTTTAAACAAATTTGGGTATAATTTCAAATTATGTAGAACTCCAAATTTGCATTACACAAGAAACATAGAAGCAAATATATTGTAGTGCACAAAATAATCTGTTTTATATTCATTCTCAAAGTGAGTGCTGTTTGGGGATTACTAATACCTCCCTGTGATGTAAAATGACCAAGAGCAGCAGGCACACAGGACCTTTTCTTTATGTAAAAGAGTGGACATATACTTAGTTTGGTAGGCTGCTGATGTGAAAACAACAACCAGTCTAGTCTGCAGAAACTTGCTTGTAAACTACTTAACTCGTGTGACAGTGCTCCAGGCGTTCTTCCTTGGGTCTTCCCTTAACACCATGTTTTAAATTATTAGGAGTCCTTTAAGTTGGATTTCTGTAGCGGGTAGCCTTGACACAAATGTCACAGCAATTCACCCAATGCAATTCACTTAGTCTTTTGCTCTCAGAAGCACTGATTTCACTCACACACGTCTTTGAAGAAAAAAAAACAAAACAAAATTGGGTGATGGCATTGCACTAAATTCATGCTGTCAGTGCCCTCAAAAGCCACTTGGAATGGAAGAGAATAATATACTAATTCAAAGGCTTCATCTGTGTGGCAGAACAGCCTACCAGCACATTGCTCATGCTATCTTGTTCTCTAGAATCACCTTTTGTATAGAATCCCCCTCCACTGATGTGCATTATAGTATACTTATGTGGTCCCTAACAAGTGTTTGCCTAACCTGATCTTGAAAACCTTCAATGATGGGGATTCCACAACTTCCCTTGGTAGTCTATTTCAGTACCTAACTACAATTGGACCCCGCAATACCGTGATGATCGGGATCCAAAAATACCCGATCGCGGTAAACGTGGGGTTACGGTATTGCAGGGTCGTGCAACATCAAAGTGCTGTGCGCTGCCGCCATTGGGAGTCCCGCGCGCCCCGCGTTATAAGCAGATTTGTGCTATAGGCCCTATATATAGGCCCTATAGTATAGGGGGTGTGGTATTGTGGGTTTCCACTGTATCTGTATAGTTAAAATGATATTCCCAATGTCTAACCTAACCCTTCCTGCCAATTTTTAAAGGTAAGATAAGTAGATATTCAGAACAATTGATCAGTTCTCTTTATAATAGCCCTTAATATATTTGAAGACTATGATTAGGTATCCCTCTGTGTTCTCAGACTAAACATGCCCAGATTTTTTAACCTCATTTTTGTTGCTCCTTACTGGCATCTGTCTACATATTTGTTAAAGTGTATCCAGTGTTTGGCATTAAGATTATTTCACCTAATATCTTACCAGTGCATACTAGCATGGAACAATTACTTCCTGTGGTTTACATACAACATTCCTGTTAATACACACTAGAATATTAGCCTTTCTTGCAACTGAATTTTATTGTTTTATATTTAATTTGTGATGCACTACGACCCTGTGATCTTTTGCTGCAATATTACTGTTTGAGCCAGTTATTTCCCATTTTGTATTTGGGCATTTATTTTTCCTTTGCAAGTGTAGTACTTTCCACTTGGCAATATTGAATTTCATCTTACTGATTTCAAACAAATTTGCCAATTTATCAAGGTCCTTTTGAATTCTAATCCTATCCTCCCATTTTGGTGTAATCTACAAATTTTATAAGCATATTCTCCATTCTCCAAGTCCTCCATGAAAATATTGATTAGTATTGGACTAAGCACAGACCCATGTAGGACTCCACTAGATATGTCCTCAGAGTTTCGCAGCAAACCATTGATGATTACTCTTTGAGTATGTTTTTTTGACTAGTTGTCTACACACTTTGTAGTAATTCCACCTAGGCCACATTTCTTTAGTTTGCTTATGAAAATGTAATGTGAGATTGTCTCAAATACTTTACTAAAATCAAGTTATAATGTCTGCAGCTTCCCCAATTTACTAGGTCAGAAACCCTGAATTATGAACGTCTGAACAGTTGTAATTGATGCAGAGATGAGACTGGAACAATAGCCTGAGGGATGGGAACTCAGTAGCCAGTGAAGATTTAAGTATCAGTATAGTTAACTATTTCCTTCCTCAGGTAAGGCAGGACAGGGAAGATCATCGATCTGCAACGTTTACTTGGAGAGAGGTCTCAGGTGGGAGATACTATTTTTTTCCTCTGGACTCAGTCAAGAAACTTTTATTACTTTTAAAATGTTATTTTTAAGTGATGGCGCATGTTATCAAATGCAAAAATAAAGAGCACTTCAAGAGTGAAATACATTTTGTGGAAAGTATAAAGTGGTGCTAGCCTATAGCTAGTGTAGTTTATCTTGCATCTTCATGAATATCTCAGTCTTTAGCTATAATCCTCTAAACAATCTTAAAAACGACTGCTATGTGATTCTCAAATTGCAGCCTTTAAACCACTAGCAGAAATGTATGGTAGCTAATGTGTAAGATATTGGCAGCAGAGAGACTAAACAATATTGGAAGGGAAAGAATTTAGAATTGTTCCAAGTTTGATTTCAAATAGGGGTTCATGTGTGGCTCAACAGACGTACCAGAGCCTAGAATTGCATTCACATTACAGCACTGTGTACTGTAAGTTGTGTACAGTGCTGTAATGTGAATACTGCAAAAGGACAGTTAAACATGTTCTAACGCACCGTTCCATGCATTGACTTACATGATGGGGTTTTTTTTCAGTAAGGCCCCAATCCTGGAAGCTGCTCTGCTCCTCCTGACTCTCAGACCAGTTTGGAAACCCATTCTGTGTGAAGGAGAGGGTATGGGGGTCTCTGCGGGGAACTGTGACTCTCCGCCACTGTGAGATGGGTTGAGTGTCTTGTTATCCTTTGCTAGCTTGTTCCCTCCCTCTCCCCCCTTCAGCTAGGCTGGGAGCTTAGGCTGCCATCGGGCATAGGAGCACCAGTTTAATAATACTGTGTAGGGCCCCATAAATCCTAAAGATGGCCCTGTGGCCAGGTGTCCAGTTTTCGAGCAGAAAGTCCAGTCAAAAAGGGGACCTGACAGTGTCCTGTCAGGTCTACGGACTGGCTCCCTAATGTCCAGTAAATGCAGGCAGGGAGGCACCAAGTCATGGCCTCTCATCAGCCAGGTCTGCCTCCTACCTGTGTTGCGCTGCTACAACTCCCCACCCCTGCTCTGCAGGCTTGTCCCTCCAGACTTGGGCAATGAGCAAGGGAGAGGGGAGAGAATGGGGGGGGGGGGGGGGGGGGGGAAGGCTCAGGATGGGTAGGACCTTTGGGGAAGAGGTGGAGCTTTGGGGGGAATAGGCAGGGCATGGGAGGTTCCAGCATTCCTGTTGGAGTGTCTGGTATTTAAATATTACAAAGTTGGCAACCCTAGATGTGATGCAAATTTAAACTGAGGCTGGAGGCCATGCTGGCATCAGTCAATTAAGAGTGGTTTCAAGTTAGAAAAAATGATTTAAAACCAGTCTAAAAGATGCAGGATCGCAGCTGATGTTTAGTATCAGCACAGCTTAGACAGCCTCCCTCCCTCTTTGTAAAGAATTTCACAAGGAATCTCGTGCATATTTGTTTGTATATTTCTACTAGTAATTCAGGAAGGTCCAGCTAGTCACCCCTTCCAACACTGAGGAGCAGAATTGTCCTTGTGATGCATTGAGTCTCAAATAAGAAAGCTCAGAGTAAAGGCCTTGCATTCTTGTTTTGGGCCTTACAAATCGTAAACTCGTTTCTTGTCCTAAAGGGTAACTTCTGTGCTGTCACTTTTGCCAAAGACAATACTGCCCTTTATTTTAAAAGGTAACAAAAGTTGTTTTGAATTAAGAAAACAATTTTAAGAGCTCCGTTTATTCTGATCTGTTTCCTCCCTCCCCCTTATTTTTTGAATGCTATTGGGGGGGGGGGGGAGGAGATGCCCAGCAGAGAGAACAATTTAAATTTAAATGGAAAGGTCGGCAGGCTGGGTGGGGCAGTGATTTGTGTCATTCTTCCGGAAGCAGGGGCGGAAGGGGGAATCTGTACATAACAGGTCCCATTCTGGCAAATGCTAAAAAGCAACTCTCTATCCAGAGGAAGAGAAAAATAGATATCCAGTCCCTTCTTGGGGGGTTAGTTTTCAGAGCCACGGAGCAGAGACGGGTGCGAAGGGTAGGGGCGGGATAAATTCTCTGTAAAGCAACCCCCCCCCCCGCATACAGTCCCCCCAAGTAAATAAACCCCCCACTGTAAGAATGAAGAGGGGTCTGTTGTTCCATGCCGTAAAGCCCCGGCCTGGGTCGCTAGGTGGCGCTGCAGGCGGCGGAGTAGGTAGCGCGGGCTGCGGCCAGCCGGGTTTTCGCGTCACTCGCGGAAGGGGGGGGGGGGGGCGGAGCGGGTCCTGCCATTGGCTTTCTATGGACGGGCGGCGGGGCAGCGCCTCCTCTCGCGCTGGGGGAAGGAACGTGGCACGTGCCCCGGAGCTGATCCCCCTCGCCCCCCTCCCCCCATTCCAGGTGTGAGTATCGCACGCGCTCGCTCGGGCTGTGGTGGGGGCGCCGAGCAAGGGCCGCGCTGTATCATAATAGTGGGATGCAGCCTAGAGGAAAATCCCCCTGCCCGGGGAGGGGGGCGACTCAGAGACTAGCCTACGGCTGCAAATTAATCCCGGGCAAGGGGTTTAGAGAGAGACTGAGGGGAACAGCTGGGTACACCGGGAAACGAGACCTCCTGACGAGGCACACTCCCTCCATTTAAGGAGCCGGGAGCCCCAGCAAACCCCCCCCCCCCCGGGGATCCAAGCGCACCTGGGCTCTATTTTTAAAGGCAGGTTGGGGAGCGTGGTTAGCCAGCTGCATTTGGCTCCGTGGCCTTTCTCGGTGAGCTCTCCAAGCTGCATACAGACTTGTAAATGCCCCTTTATCGAGCTGCCCCGCAGCCCGAGAGCCCCGCCTTAGTGGGGCTTTTGTGCAGTGGGTCAAATGATCCCGAGTCATCCCTTGAACTCAGGGGACTCGCTGCTTAGTGCTGATCCCTAGGGCCGGTGCTAATTACACGCAGTAACGAGCTGCTGCTGGGTGAGGGGCGTGGAGCGGGTTGATTGCCTGGGAAGTGGGTGGGAACTTGCTCAGCGGTCGGCAGGGGACGAGCCTCGGGGGGCTGCTTCCGGGGATTTAAATCTTTTTGCCCTGGCTGATGATGGTGGCTTCGCTTCCTCCCTGCCTGTGCCCACGTGACTTCTCCGGGCGCTGTCCACAGCAAGGAGCCAAAGGTCGGACCGCAGGAGGGGCGGGGTGAGCGCTTCCCTCCCCCCAGCTTGTGCCGGGTGCTCCCGCCCTCTGGGCTTGCCGGGGGGGGGGGGGGCGGGGTAATGGACTCGGCGGGGGCTTCCAAGTGAAAGTGGTTGGGGCTCAGCGGAGGGTTCTGGGTGTGGAGGGCTCAGCGGGGAGTGGGGCTTGGTGGGGTGGGGGTCTGGGTACAGCTCATTGGGGCTTGTCACCCTGGGGTTTGAGTGCAGGGAGCTCGGGGTGGGGGTCTGCAGGCAGGGGGTCTGGGTGGGCTGAGGCTCCAGATGCAGCCGTAAAGGTTCAGTGGGGTGGTGTTTGGGTAGTGGGGGTCTGAGTGTTTAGGGTGAGGCTTGGTGGGAGTGCCTACGTATGGGAGGTCTGATACACAGGGGTTGGGCTGATAGGGTAGCAGCTCCCTGAACAGTGACCCCCTCCCCCTGCAGCTAAGGAGCGATGGAGGCAGGAAGCAGAGGGGATGCTGAGCTTTTTGCAGTTGGGGGAGGTTTGTGGGGATGAGTCTGACAGCCCCAGCAACTCCTTGCAGGGGAAGAGGAAGTCCCACCCTCTCCTGTTTCCAGGCCAGCTGGGACTAGCAGCTGATCCCAGCTCAGGATAGGAGCTACTGGCTGGGGTGTCCCCAGCCCTGCGGTGATCTATCTCTCCGCTGACTGCTCTGGATGTCTGAAAAAATGTACCTGCACAGTTAGGGAGTGGTGCATGACTGCCCTTGCAGCTTCCCTGTTATATTTCTGTGGGAAAGCAAAGAATTCTGCGGGGGACATGAATTCTGCACACATGCAGTGGTGCAGAATTCCCCCAGGAGTATACAAAACTGGTTGTTCTTCATTTCTGCGATGTTGCACATTGGTCCGACCGTACCACTGACAATGTGATTCTTTGTGTGCATTTAATTTTTCTTGTTATGAATTATATGATTTCAAAATGTATAGCTCACACATTTATTGTAAAACTGAGTGTACTCACTAGTCAGTTTTACATACAAATGCAAATGATGGATTGGGGGACTGGGAATCAGTAAGAAAGTAGGATTACTTTAACATAAACTCTGGAGTGCTGTTGTGAAGTATCTGGGTTCTGTGATAAGGAGCACTGAAGAACTGGTTTTTCAAATATGGCCGGTGAGAGTATCCGGCTAAAGGGGCAGCAGGAAAAAAGACACTTTTTTAGAAAAGAAAAGAACATTGAGAGTGATGTAAGAAGATTAAATTTGATTTGATAGGCAATAGGGAGCCGATGAAGGTACTTCACAAGTTTCTAAATGCCATTTTAGTGGTGGGAGAAGTACATTGTCACAAAAAATAAAGAAAATATCAAAACAAAGAGGCTGAAGAGATTGAGTTGGTCATATGAAGATGACGATGGACTGAATAAGGATATTTGTGCTTGGACGATTTTGGTGATACAGTAAACCCTCGATTTAACGGACTTCGGATGCAACGGACAAAATTTCTGAGCAAGTCTGATGCATCCGAAATCCATTTCTCGTGGGCTGGCTGCCGGCTCCCGCCCGGCTCCCACCGGCGGGCTGGCTGCCAGCTCCCGCCCGGCTCCCACCGGCGGGCTGGCTGCCAGCTCCCGCCCGGCTCCCACCGGCGGGCGGGCGGGCTGGCTGCCAGCTCCCGCCCGGCTCCCACCGGCGGGCGGGCGGGCTGGCTGCCGGCTCCCGCCCGGCTCCCGCCGGCGGGCGGGCGGGCTGGCTGCCGGCTCCCGCCCGGCTCCCGCCGGCGGGCGGGCGGGCTGGCTGGCTGCCGGCTCCCGCCGGCGGGCGGGCGGGCTGGCTGGCTGCCGGCTCCCGCCGGCGGGCGGGCGGGCTGGCTGGCTGCCGGCTCCCGCCGGCGGGCGGGCGGGCTGGCTGGCTGCCGGCTCCCGCCGGCGGGCGGGCGGGCTGGCTGGCTGGCTGCCGGCTCCCGCCGGCGGGCGGGCGGGCGGGCTGGCTGGCTGCCGGCTCCCGCCGGCGGGCGGCCGGGCTGGCTGGCTGCCGGCTCCCGCCGGCGGGCGGCCGGGCTGGCTGCCGGCTCCCGCCGGCGGGCGGCCGGGCGGCCGGGCTGGCTGCCGGCTCCTGCCCGGCTTCCGCGGGCGGGCTGGCTGCCGGCTCCCGCCGGCGGGCGGGCTGCCGCCCGAGTCCCAGCAACGGGCAGGCTGCGGAGCTGCCGCCCCGACCCTGTGGCGGTCGGGCTGCTGCTCCGACAGCTTTTTTTTTTTCTTTTTTTTTTATTAAATAACCGACTTTTTGATTTAACGGACACCCCCTCGCCCGAATTAGTCCGTTAAATGGAGGTTTTACTGTATTGGGTAGAGACCGTTGTAAATACGGTTTTAACTGCATATGGGCTCAAAGATTTCACAGATCTGGGCTCAGTACCTGCATTAGCAGATCCATACGCAGAGAGAGTGTCTTATTCCTATGTCTGGTTCTAGTTGTCTCCGTCCTCAACACCTGGTTCTCTTCAACTAGTGTGCATCCAACCTGGTTTGAAAATAATCGGGGGTGTATCTGTGTATTACATCTGGTTGTAAATACAAAAACTACTTGCAATAATATTTGCTCTGTTTTTTTTCCCCCCCCAGAAGTCTTCCCATGTTAAGTAACTGATGCTTTCCAGACTGTGATGAAGTAGGTAAATAATATTATGCCCATTATGCTGCTGGGGGCGTGGGTTGGTGGGGAATGACATGGCCAGTGCCACACGATTACTCTGTCCTAGAGCCAGTTTGCCGCACAGGAGTTCCTGGATCATAGGTATATAGTCAGTCCACTATACTATACACCTTCTTGTAATATGAAACTCTATAATTAAAGGTCAGCCGTGCAACAATCTTCTAGGTTTACTTGCTTAATTAGCAGCAGTTCTACAATGTAACTAGATTCAGGAGGCTGTCTTTTTAAAAATGGAAAGCACAATGAGCTCACAGGGTGCAGTATAAGCAATTAAAAATAATCATTAGCACTATAGTGTGTAAACTTAAGGAGAGGGTGGAGCCTTAGAGCACAATGAAGCTTGTATAAATTTGATTGTGTGAATAAGCTTAGAAATGAAGGCTGAGTTTTTCAGAAGTGATTAGGGATGGTGGACATTCAAATAGAAGAACCCCAAGTTGTGGAAGACCTCTTTTTAAAGGCCTGGATTTTCTGAAAATGCTGAGTAATCCCCTTCAGAAAATCAGTTGCTTTTTTTTGAAGAGCTTGGCCAAGGGGTTACGATTTCTAATGCTCAAGCTATATAGCTATGGTAGTCATTTCACAAAATCCACTGCAAAGCTCTGATATATGGTATTGGAAAAGCCTCTTTCTATATTGTCTTTGTCACTGAACATGTAGTAATCATCTTTTTTGATTTCATCTGATAGAAATAATGTTGACAACATGTCTGTGCAGTCACTGCTATGTGAGAGAATCGCTGTTGCTAAGGAATTAATGAAGAGAGCAGAAGCCCTTTCCAGATCACAGAAAGGAGGTATAGAAGGTGGAGCAAAACTATGCAGCAAATTGAAGGCTGAGTTGAAATTCTTGCACAGGGTGGAGGCGGGGAAGGTGGCCATTAAGGAGTCTCATCTGCAGAGTACCAATCTCACACACCTCCGAGCCATAATCGAGTCAGCAGAGAATCTGGAGGAGGTTGTCAGTGTCCTTCATGTCTTTGCCTACGAAGACTGCTTTGGAGAAAAGCAAACACTGGTGGTAGATGTTGTTGCAAATGGTGGCCACACTTGGGTGAAAGCAATTGGTCGAAAGGCTGAAGCTCTTCACAATATTTGGCTGGGCCGGGGCCAGTATGGTGACAAAAGCATCATTGAGCAGGCGGAGGACTTCCTGCAAGCGAGCCGTCAGCAACCAGTGCAATACAACAACCCCCATATTATCTTTGCGTTTTATAATAGTGTGTCCAGTCCTATGGCAGAGAGGCTGAAAGAGATGGGCATATCTGTGCGGGGAGATGTCGTTGCTGTTAACTCTTTGGCAGAGCACTTGACTGAAGAGAGACACCTGAGTGCCAGTGACTCTGATGAAGAAAGCCCAGAGCTCCTGCAGGTGACTAGAGTAGACCGAGATAATTTAGTAGCCAGCATTGCTTTTCCTACAGAGATCAAAGTAGATGTGTGCAATAGGGTTAACTTGGACATCACTACTTTAATTACATATGTCTCTTCCCTCAGCTATGGTGGCTGCCACTTTATCTTTAAGGAGAAAGTGTTAACGGAGCAGGCAGCACAGGAAAGGAAGGAGAGAGTCCTGCCTCAGTTGGAGGATTTCATGAAGGGCAAGGAGCTGTTTGCATGTGAATCCGCAGTCAAAGATTTTCAGTCAATCTTAGACACTCTAGGAGGACCTGGGGAGAAAGATCGAGCCGTCTCTCTCATGAAGAGAATTAATGTGGTGCCAGACCAGTCCTCTGACCGTGCCTTAAGACTAGTGGCTAGTTCAAAAATCAATAGCCGCTCTGTAGCCATCTTTGGGACAGGAGACACTTTAAAAGCCATCACGATGACAGCAAATAGTGGTTTTGTTAGGGCAGCTGCTAACCAAGGGGTTAAGTTTAGTGTGCTTATCCATCAGCCAAGGGCACTGACCGAAAGCAAAGAGTCTGTTGCCACGCCTTTACCAAAGAACTGCATGGCAGATAGTGGGCTCTGACTAAGCCATCTAATTAATTAGTCATTAAAATAACTGTTATTTATCTAATCTGCTGCAGAGCTGGCAGTTCAAGCAATAGAACTCTCAAAACAATACATTTTTTTTCTTTTTGTGTGCCAGTTCCTTACTACACACATCAGGTACCTTCAAGTGAATAATTCAAGAACGGCAGAAAATCTGTACCTCTTTCAGAATAGTAATGGATAAAGAAATATAAATTAAAACACGTACATCCTTTGTATGTGGAATTTTTGTTCTCAACTCAGTAGAGTATACAATAATTTATTAATTGGGATAACTGCATTTCCATGGCAAATGTTAACTGTGTTCTACCTTATTAAAAAATTCAGTTAAGAACCCAAGCCCAAGTGTATTCCTATTCTGTGTGCCCTGGGACATGTTCATTTCCTTTTGAGGGATGACTGTTTTTAAAAAGGATTGGGAAATCACCTCTGCAAAATTTAAATAAGGGAAAAGGGTAATTTGAATTCTTTCATTTGTTGAAGCGAACTACTAGAAAAACATGCACCATTTTAAACATATGCAGTACACTAAGGAATTATTGTAATATGCCAATGATCACGTGTACAAACACCAATGCCCAGATCCTCAAAGATATTTGATTGCAATAGGAGTTAGGTGCCTAAATACCTTTTGAGCGTCTGGGTCTAAGTCTTTCACATCTTTTGGTTTTAAAAAGTGTATAGATGGAGTGTCGTACAGAAGACTGACTTAGGGGTTGGGGCTATAGCTTAGCTTCCCAGGAAAAAACTGAAATTGGAGTTTCATTGGCATTTTCACTTTTATTCATGTGCCAGGACTTGTGTGGGGATGCCGCTGGCAACCCAACACTGGAGCTGCACTGAGGAAATTCTCCCCTTCTCCATGTGTACTGTTTACATTCCCTACGTGCTGCTGAAGCAGGGGGCAGAATCTCTCTCTCTCTCTCTCTCTCTCTC
Source organism: Sternotherus odoratus (assembly GCA_032164245.1). Taxonomy (NCBI): domain Eukaryota; kingdom Metazoa; phylum Chordata; order Testudines; family Kinosternidae; genus Sternotherus; species Sternotherus odoratus. The sequence goes on from JAVMKO010000002.1 coordinate 144,918,509, forward strand.
TCCCAGTGTCCCATGGAGAACCATGTTGGTATTCCAGCTGTCTTGTAATGAGCCATCCCGGAACCAATGTTCAAGCAGAGTGCTAAGGAGCACTCTATTGCTGAAGGTTCAGAGACAGATTATTGGATTCTGCTGTATTCCCTTTTGTTATTCAGCAGCCCAAAGGGAATAAAAATCTCCCTTAGGTCCCTTGTTGGGGGAGGGTGGGGGGCGGGGGAATAAAGCTGATTTGGAGAAATAGGGTGGGTAGGTAGCTGCTGATGATTTACTTCATAACAGCAGAGGCTATTTCAGTGGTGGGTGATCCTGTCACTGTCCAGACACTAAAGTGGAGAATTTAAAAAACCCATTTTATTTAGTCTCCTGTCGCATCAAAAGGGGAACACTTAATATAACTCATTTCAAATGGTTAATATTGTTTTAGATGTTTGTCACGTCACTGCTGATATCTGTTTGACTAGTATTTTGGTCACAAAGGAAAATGAAGGACAATGCCAGAGTGATAAAATGTATTGCTCAGTGCTCCATTTTATCAAGGTGGCTAGGAAGTACCAGATGAATATTTTGTGCAGTTGTTGGAAAGGTATCTTTATCCGTGTCACTTGTAGCTCAAGTGAAGGGCATTACTGTGTTTGGCTCTCCAAGGGCAATTCTTGATACATTGTTGGGGGATCAGGGGGAGGAATCTGCAGCACTCACTTTACCTTTAGAGAAAGAAATGTATGCAGACTATGTGGAGGGTGGAAAAAAATGGGAAAGCATGTGACACAGGTATAGCTATGATTTCTGGTCAACAGTTTATTTTTCTGTACCTCTGTAGTTAGTGTTCAGCCACATCTACTGCTTTTCCCTCTAATCTATGAAATAATTCTTGTGGTATAGACAAGGTCAGTGAAATTTGCATGTGTTTGTACTACTTGCATATCTTTTCCCCTATCTGCAGAGGTTTATGACTGGGTAAGTTAATGTGACTCTGCTTGAGCTGTTCATTTATGAACATGTCCAAATTATTCATACCAAGGTTTAGCAATGTGTAACCCAAAATCATAAAACAGTTGCCCAGGAAGTTATGTCGCCTGAGGCTTATTTGTGCAGAGGGAATGAAGAAATAAGGATAAATATACTCGGTAGAAAGGAGTACAGAATTTTGGAAATGCTCAATAAAGATAGCGTACCCTTCTGGTATAATATCCTGATTCCCTCGCACATGGATTTGGGAAGAAGACTGTTTAATATGGCAACTGTATTTTGGTAAAGCTAAACTACAGTCTTCTGTGAAATGCGACTTCTTTAAATCGGGAGTTCGAGAGAGGTCCTTTACGTTCCTATTGTCGGGTGACCCCATTCTGGACTCAAGTGGAAGACAGGAGCAATTTTTATTTCATCCTCCTCCCATCCCCCATCATAGTAAGGGCAGCTCAAACCCTATTAAGTTTTCAATAGAACATAGGAATAAACATAGCAGTTCAGACCAGTGGACCATAACATCCTTTATCCAGCCAGTAGCAGAATGTGCAAGAAACCTCACAGAGAAGTGTGTGTGAAACAAGCAGTCCATATAGGAAGTGTATCTCTAACCCAGAGGTTCTCTAACTGTAATAGCTCTGCAACCCCCTGAGGGGTCCCGACCCCAAGTTTGAGAACCCTTTTCTAACCCCAGTGTCAGAGGCTAGCTTATACAGACGTATGGTTTATCACTCTTGTTTTGTAATTTCCTGATTGATATGGGTATGGTTGTTCTATATTAATATAACTGTAATTCTTCATACAGTCTCACTAAGTTCTTGGCCTTGTGTCAATGAGTTGGGCTGCATAATTATTCATTCTGAGTTTAAAAATAAGATCCCTTTATCAGTTTTAAACGTACTGCTTTTCAGTTTCATTGATTTTCCCTTTTATTGGTTGTATTGTGAGACCTGGTAAACAGGAGTGCATGACTTTCTGCCCTTCATTATTTTGGCTCTGCGAACTATTTCCGCTCCCCCCCCCCCCAACCTATTTAGTCACCTCTGAAACACAAATCCCTTCATATTGGGGAACCATTCACCCCACGTAATAGGATAATTATTCAGTCTGGACTGTGCTTTGTAGTTTGTTGGTGTAGAGTTGGTCTGGCCGACCTTGTGTAATGTGGAAATCTTCTGTTTCCAGCCCTTAGTGTATGGTAGCAGCATGGGGTGGCTTTATCCATTTCAAACCAAAGCACTTTTCTGTGTGTGTGTGTGTGTGTGTGTGTATATATATGTATATGTATATGTATATGTATATAAATAAAACACTATAATTTTGCTACTGTTTGAATTACATGTACGTTGCCTACCTGCAACCAATTTTTCATCAATCATATGAATGATACACGAAGAAGGTGCCAGAGGAGCTCTAGAAATGCCCCTGGACATTAAGCTACCTGCACCCCTCAGTCCTATTGTTACTTGTATCCACGTTGATCTGGTACTTTAAAAAATGTGACATGAGGCCATCACCCCATTCCAACATGAGCAATTTTCTGGTTTGCTGGTAAAACAAAAAATACATTTGTCATGAAGTGAAGGCCCGGTATTCTAAGGCAGACTCTGGAATCTGATATTAGCTGTGTTTGGAGTTCAAATGCGTTAGTACAGAGCACCAAGTATTACCTTCATATCTTCCATCCAAGCTTCAAAGTGATTTACATGTATTTATGAAGGCTCAACATCCAAGCCGGGATATGTAAGTAACAGCATTACAATTTTACAGCTGGGTCTCGGTGGCATGGAGAGGTTAAACAAAGGTCACTCAGCAAATGAGTTGGTAGAGCTGGGAGTAGACCCCAACTCCTAGCCCCCAGGGGTGAATAGTCTAACCTACCAGAAGCATTCACCAAAACCTAGAAGTGCATGACAACTTTTTCATTTGCTTCACTACACATGTTTTTCATGAGGCTTATTAATCTCTAATCTGCTCAGCTAAGAAGTGTTTATTCTTAAAACATTTCATGCTGCCCTGTGGAAGCTTTATTTACCCCCCTTCTTCCGGCCTCCCCCCCCCCCCATGCCCCACCCTAGCCGGGAGCACCCTGGGTGGATATTGTTTTGTTGTTGGACTGTAAGGTCCTGAGGGGAGAACTAGTGTCTGTTCTATACAGTACCAAACCTGCTGTCTGTAATCAACTAATAATACAAATATGGGGATCAGTTCCAGCACACAGAATGTACCCAAAGTATTAAAGGGGACACCAGCAGGGTATTTGGATTATATATTTACTCTTGTTCCTGTTTCTAATAACCTTTTATAACTTCACACCTGAAATCTCTTCCAGAAGTAATCTCCCCTTCTCTATTCCTATTGGTTTTGTTGCTTAACTTGCATGTCAGCTGGTAAAATTCATTGTTTATTTACCTCCAAGTGTGAAGATACAAGAATAATAAAAACCGCAATGACAATTTTTCATGTTACCATCACAAATTAGTAATAACAAGCACCCTTGCAGGTAGAGTGGTTAAGGAATGAAAGGACAAGGGGAGTAAACTATCTTCTTTGGTCTAGTATTGGTCAGAAAGATAAAGTAGTGTGAGGAAGCTTATGCTACAGCTGTACAGTGACCAGTCTGTGGATAAACCAAAGTCTCCAAGCCACTGTGCCAGCACTAAAAATACAGTTACAACATCTGAAAAAAAATCCAAACTCTTCATGAGTGAGAATGTGGTGCAGGAAAGTGGATTCAGAGTCACTGCCAGAGCCTGGATGAAGGCTTTCTCTCTCCCATTCACACCCTACCTGCATCCCAAGCTTTGCATATGGGTTTATGCAGAGATTAACAGTTAGTGGGGGGTGTTAAAAAATCCTCCCTCCCTGCCATTGTAGCAGAAAATAGACTCATTTGTAATAACAATGTACATGATAATGAAATTCTATTTTATTAGTTAAGATTATTACAAGAAGAGGGATTGCATGCTCCAGAGAGTAATGCAGAGGGCAAGGGGGAAAGTTGCTATAGTATAAATGGAACCTGTTAGCTGCGATCTAACTTGTCCCAGATAAATAAATTATAAACAGGAATAGATGGTTAGGTTTCAAGAAACCACCAAATTGTTGCTAATTTTCTACAAGTTGTAGCTTCTAAAACTACAGCAAGTTTTATTTTGTCATCCCGTCAACTGGAATTTTTCTTCATTGAAGCCAAAGCCGGCAGCAAGGGTTGGTCACATCTTCTGTCAGGATTAATTTTGCAATTTATTCTAAAGGAAAAAACAAAGGTGTGAATGAGAAAAAGTTCTGATGTATTTGTGTAGGGAATATGGGACCCATAGTTCTTCCCTACTGGCAGCAGGGGTGGAGGCAGTAGTGTAAACTTAGGTGCGGTGGTTTCACTAGCCAGGTTAGGTTGCTCACTAGTAAAACCAGCGGACTCCTGCCTTTGCTACAACCTGCAGCTCTGCTCCCATTATTGAAACTACACTAGTGGTGGATTCTACCTTCGTAATTGAGACAAGACACTAAACTGTGAGTGAATTAGAGGAGGGGACATGAGAATAACAAGGCAGGATCTCTTCTTGGGTAAGACAGAATGAGCAACATGAGCAAGAATAATAAAGGAGTAGAGAAATCCAAATCCACGATCTTCTGAGCCAACACGTTGAGGGGGTCAAAACCTGGCTGAAACATAGCAGGGCACAGAGGGGGAAGGAGTGACTCCCCAACATACTCCTCCTTTCTCCCTAACTCCACTGAAGGCCCCGTGCACATCTGATTCCACCGGTGCAACAAAGACAGAGTGGGGGGGAAGGTTTGTGGGGAAAAGAAAAGGAGATAAGGGGTAAGTAAAAGAATTAACTTACTGGGAGGTTCTGTATAGGGCTCTTTGGTTGGCTTTGTGCTTGGTTCTTTGGTTGGATCCATACTTGGATCTCTGGTGGGCTCTGAACTTGGTTCCACATGGGGCTCTCTACTTGGTTCCCCACTGAGCTCTCTACTTCCTTCACCGCTGGGCTCTCTGGTAGTCTCCATGCTTGATTCTGTGCATGGCTTTATACTTGGCTCCATGCTTGTGTCCCCGGACACAGTGGTAATTGATGCCTCTGGAAAAACAAAATTGACATGAATGGGTGTTGTCATCTTTGAAAACAAGGCTACTTGTCTAGGTGCCTAATATAGCTTTAGATGCCTACCTATAAGCAACCACATTTGAAAACTTTGCTGAGAGCCCCCAGTTGCAAATTTGCCCAGAGAAGGCAACTGGCAGTTGGAGGAGAAAAGCTCATGGACCGAATTCATCCTTGAATTTGAATCCTTCCATTGAAATGAACAGAGTTTTACCGGAGAGTAATTTGGCTCTATGCCACTAATATAACAAAAATCCTGAGACTGCATTTTCCTTCAGGTCTTGGAACCTATCCTAGGAGTCTATAATAGGTTTGATTTACCTTGTGGTTTTATCGGATCAACTAGAAACACAACCAGTAGAGCTAACAGGATCAACATCTTTCTCAGCATAGTTGACTTGGTGCCTTAAGTGAAGTGCAGGAGTCAGGAAGCAAGAGGAAAGTTTGCAGTGGCCAGCTGAAATGGAGTTTAGGTTTTATTTAAACTTTGCCTCCGCCCACTCTAGAATCCTCCCAGAAACAGGACATTGCAAAATAAAATGTCCAGACAGCATGCTCAGAATTGGGATTTGGGGTTGTCAAAGGCTGTACCATTCTCATTAATCAGCTCTTGCACACTGCTGTGGAGAGAGGACCTTAAACATCAGCTGTGGAAGAAAATTCCAGACTGATGGGAGTGGCATGGTCATGGAAAAAACCATAACAAGCTTTAGCAAAACCAATAATGATTTCACCAACTTTGCTTCTGGCGTTGTCAGTTTCCCAAGACAAAGCGGTTTCTGATGAGGTTATTTTAAAATCCTGGTATGACTCTTGACAAATAGAAACTGCCTTGAGGTAGGTAAAAAGTGTGAAGAGTCGCTAAAACCTGTTGTACATTTTTTTGCAGTATTGTAAAACAATTAATTATAGTGTAAGAGCGGGTGATGTTTTGGTCAAGGCTGGGATGGGCATTTCATGCTAAATCCTTCTTCTCAGTCATTTATAACTTATACGCATCCCTCTGGGCTGAAATTTCTCATACTTTGTCTCAGCCCAAAGCTGAATGTTTTTGGAAAGTTTGGACAAATGTCAGCCAGATCCTGAGGTGAGAAGCTGCTCTTTTGTGCTGCCCCATTGGTGAAATATGACCATCAAGCTGGTGAAACTGAGATTCGGAGGATCATCCCTAATGCAAAGGGGAATCCTCTGGTGCCACAGAGCTGGCTTGGCTTCCATGGCATTCCCCCATCCCTATTCACAGCCTGGAGAACAACCAGAGGAAGGGTCCAAGATACCGATATGCTGAGGCAGATCTTCAGCTGCAGTATTGGCCCTTTCGGGTTATTAGCAGCCAATGTAAATTAGAGTAGCATAGAATCTGGTCCTACACATTCAGCTGCTTCTGAGATAATGTTACTGTGGGCCTGATTCTGATCGTACAGTGTAAATCATGGGTATCTTAATCTCTAAAATCAGTGTAAGGCAGTTCAGAATCCTGCTCCTTCACTTAAGAATGTTCTGATCTTTGTGCTTCTGAATCCCATTCCTAAATATTGCATCAACCTAGTTTTTCTGTGCAGATTTTATTTCAAGTTGCCGTCCCCTCTAGGGTTTGCCTCAGGCAGTGTTCTTCTAATCAGGGGTTTCTGTGGTGCAACACAGAGGTGGATTTTTTTTTTTTTTAAGCTTGCGATGAAAAAGAAGAACTGATTCCCATTAACATCTACAACTATGAAGCTACTGCTATAGGCTTCTCTGACTTTACTGGGTTCAATGTCAGCATCAGTTTGATTGAATTCACATACCTATTTTTAAAATCCCACATGAATAGTAAAAACTAGGGCTGTCAATTAATTGCAGATAACTCATGCAATTAACTTACAAAAATGAATCACAATTAAAAAAACTAATCTTGATTAATCAGTTTTAATTGCACAAACAATAGAATACCAATTGAAATTTATGAAATACTTTGTTTTTCTACATTTTCAAATATATTGATTTCAATTATAGCACAGAATATAAAGTGGACAGTGCTCACTTTATATTTTGATTATTTTAATATTGATTAAATATTTGCACTGTAAAAATGATAAAATAAATAGTATTTTGCAATTCACCTCATAGAAGTACAATAGTGCAATCTCTTTATTATGAAAATGCCACTTATAAATGTAGGTATTTTTGTTACATAATTTCCCTAAAAATAAAACAAAGTAAAACTTTAGTGCCTACAGGTCCACTCAGTCCTACTTTTTGTTTATCCAATCTCTAAGACAAACAAGTTTGTTAATATTTAGTTTATTTACTTTATAATGCTATCCCCTTATTTATGAATGTCACCTGAAAGTGAGAACAGGTTTTCCATAGCACTTTCGTAGTTAGCATTATTTACATGCCAGATATGCTGAACATTCGTATGCTCCAACATGCTTTAGCCATCATTCCAGAAGACATGTTTTCATGCTGATGTGACACTAATTAAAAAATAATACATTAATTAAATTTGTGACTGAACTCCTTGGGGGAGAGTTGTATGTCTCCTGCTCTATGTTTTAACCACATTGTGCTATATATTTCATGTTATAGCAGCCTCGGATGATGACCCAGCATGTCGTTCATTTTAAGAACACTTTCACTGCAGATTTCACAAAACACAAAAGGTACCAATATGAGATTTATAAAGATCGCTACAGCACTCAACCCAAGGTTTAAGAATCTGAAGTGCTGTCCAAAATCTGAGAGGGACAAGGTGTGGAGCATGCTTTCATAAGTCTTAAAAGAGCAACACTTTTATGTGGAAACTACAGAACCCGAACCGCCAAAAAAGAAAATCAACTTTCTGCTGGTGGCATCTGACTTAGATGATGAAAATGAACATGCGTCAGTCTGCACTGCTTTGAATTGTTGTTGAGCAGAACCCATCATCAGCATGGACGCATGTCCTTTGGAATAGTGGTGGAAGCATGAAGGGACACATGGATCTTTCTTTAGTGCATCTGGCATGTACATATCTTGCACCAAGAATGGTGCCAGGGGAACACCTTTTCTCACTGTCAGGTGACACTGTATACCAGAAGCCGGCAGCATTATCTCCTGCACATGAAAACAAACTTGTTCAGCCAATCGCTCACACAAACAAGAAGTAGGACTGAGCAGACTTGTAGGCTCTAAAGTTTGGCTGTTTTATTTTTGGATGCATTTATTTTTTGTGCATAATTCTAGATTTGTAAGTTCAACTTTCATAATAAAGAGATTGCACTACAGTACTTGTATTAAGTGAATTGAAAAATACTAATTTATTTCTACAGTGCAAATATTTATAAAAAAAATAAATATAAAGTGAGCACTGTGCACTTTGTTTTGTGGGTTGAAATTGAAATGAATATATTTGAAAATGGGGAAAACATCCAAAAATATTTAATAGTATTCTATTGTTTAACAGCACAATTAATCACGATTAATTTTTTTTTATCACTTGACAGCCCCAGTAGGAACCTAAGCCTCAATGTTTAATATCTCTCTGTAAAATTGGGAATGAAGGAATTTTATTGGCTGATGAAGATTCTGATTGTATGGAATATCAGTATAACACAAAGGTCAGAAATAGATAACTGACTCTAATTAGTGTGGATGTGACTCTTCAAAAATTTACCCTAGCCTAGCTGTTGAATACAGGAGTTGATGGGAGAGCATTCAGGGGTTGATTTATCGCACCTAGACTAGATGCAATCAATCAAACTCTTCCTCCCCCCCCCCCCCACCTCACTGGACTGATTGCTAACCACCGATCTGGCAGGTAGTATATAGACATACCCTTACAGTGGGAGACTTGAAGAGCTTGATCTGTTGAAGTTTATCAAAAAGAAGATTGAGGGGTGAGTTGATTACAAAGTGTAAGTACCTTCATGAGGAAAAAATACCAGGTACTAAAGGGCTCATTAACTTAGAGAAGAAAGGCATCACAAGAACCAGAGGCTGGAAGCTAAATCCAGACAAATTCAAATTAGAAAGAATGAGAGTGAGGATGAATAACCATTGGAATAAACTACCAAAGGACATGGTAGGTTCTCCATTGATTGATATAAAATATGAACTAAAGACTGGTTGCTTCTCTGGGGGATATCCTTTAGTCGAACACAAATTATTGGGCTTAATAAAGGGTAACTGGATGAAATTTAATGGCAGGTGATATATAGGAGGTCATACTTAGAGCTGGTCAGGAAATCACATTTTAGTTCTGTGATAATTTGAGAATTTTCCGAGAATTTTTCATTCCAGATTAGGAAAAAAAAGTCAAAAACTTGAAAATGTTTGCAGAATTGAAAGCCTTAATTATCTCCGATTGAGGCCTAAGAGGCAAGGTTCAGTCTTGGGCTAATGACACCTTTTTATATGTAAAAGGATGCTGGTTTTACAGTCCACCACCTTGTGGCCCTGCTGAGGTAGAAAAGCAGCTTTATACCATTAGAAAGCGGAAATTCCCAGGTTTCTAATAGGACACACATGATTTTTAACCCAATGTTGTGCCTTTAATATATCAAAATGGACTTTTATTCTTGAAAACTTAAAATATCTAACAGAGATCATCCCATAATGGTTGTTTGCCAGTGAAATGAGCTGATGGCAACCACATGTTCAGGCTGATTGTAGTTCAGTAGAGTAGTATCAAGGTTGTAACAATTGGTTTACTGAAGCAGACAGCAAGTCACTCTCTAAAGACCAAGAGAAAGAGTTCTGGACTTTTGGTCCTGGTAGTATTAGTTTGGAAACTTGCCTGGAAGGCCATTTGAGAAATTAGATCATCAGGAGACTCAGGTTTGAAGATCCCTTGGGTTGCACAACATGTCATGCAAACCCATGTTTAAACCACCTACCACGTCAGCAGCAGCAAGGACCCGATTTTCTGGAAAGGTGAGGTAGACAAGGGATGAGAAGAACTTATTCCTCTCTTGTGAAATGAGGACAGTTTGTCTTCCCAGACATCTACTGCAGAGGTAACCATTAAGACTCTGTGAAAGGGGTTTGTGTTGATTGCTACACAGGTGCTTTAGGTAAGGTCAGATTTCATTCTTTGGGGTTTGTTAATTTTTGTACAGCACCCAGAGAAATACAAAATGCTACGCAAATGTGAAAAATTATTATTTTCTTACATTATCAATGCCAGCTTGGGTCGTAAAGGCCAGATATGTGCTATATTTAAAAAACAAAGTCTTCTCCATAAATAAGGAGATGAGACCATCTTTCTTTCTAAAATAGAGGTTGAACAATGTGAGCCTCTCACCCTTGTATGTCCTTAAGGGTATGTCTTCACTACAGCAGTAGGTCGATTTCCCTTAAGTCGATTTTCTAAAGTCTACTTTAGAAAATCGACTTAATGTGTCCCCACAAAGGACAGCAGGTCGATAGTGTCTGTCCTTCAACTTTTGCAGGGGTCGACATAGCCCGCATTGCACTGTGGGTAGGTAGTCCACAGTGCCAGGAGTGCCGGACCCCCCCGGCCGCCCGAGCAGCCCCACGAACCCCCCCCGCCCGCCCGAGCAGCCCCGCGCCGGACCCCTCCGCCCACCCGAGCAGCCCCGCAACTGCCCCGCCTGCCCGAGCGGTTCCGCAGACCCCCCCCCCACCCGCCCGAGCAGCTCCGCGGACCCCCGTGCCCGCCCGAGCAGCCCCGCGCCGGCTCCCGCTCGGGCGGGGGGAGGGAGGGGTTCGCGGGGCTGCTCGGGCGGGGGGGGGGGGGTTCGCGGAGCTGCTCGGAAGGTCGGAGGCTTAACGTCACATGCCTCCTCACTAGCCCACAATCAACCTAGAGAGGTCGATTTCAGCTACTCCTCTCGTTAGGGAGGAGTACCAAAGTTGATTTTAAGGTCCCTTTAAATCGACTTTAAGGGCATGCATGTGAGGACGGGTACAGGCTTAAATCGACTTTAGCTTGATAAAGTCGACTTTAAGCCCTAGTGGGGACCAGCCCTAAGATTAGCCATAGCAAAGGACGGTGATCTAGGGCATGTCTTCACTACGACTTAATGTCGACTTTAACAACGTTAAGTCGAAATAAACGTGTACCTGTCTTCACATACATGCCATTAAAGTCGATTTAAAGGGCCCTCAAAATCGACTTTATAACTCCTGCCTGACGAGAGAAGTAGCGCTAAAATCGACCTCTCTAGGTCGATTGTGATGTAGTGAAGAGGCATCTGACTTTAAGCCTGCCTCCTCCGAGCAGCCCCGCGGACCCCCCCGCCCGCCCGAGCAGCCCCGCGCTGGCTCCCCCCCCCCCGCTCAGGCGGGGGGGGGGTTCCGGCGTGGGGCTGCTCGGGCGGGCGGGGGGTCCGGCGCGGGGCTGCTCGGGTGGGCGGGGGGTCCGGCGCGGGGCTGCTCGGGTGGGCGGGGGGGTCCGCGGGGCTGCTTGGGCAGGCGGGTGGGGGTCCGGCACTCCCAGCACTGTGGGCTACCTACCCACAGTGCAATGCGGGCTATGTCGACCCCTGCAAAAGTTGAAGGACAGACAGTGTCAACCACTGTCGACCTGCTGTCCTTTGTGGGGACACACTGATTCAATTTTCTAAAGTCTACTTTAGAAAATCGAATTAAGGGAAATCGACCTACTCCTGTAGTGAAGACATACCCCTAGTTACAGCCAAAGGAAACTGAATTTGGACCCACTGGTGCCATTCAAGTAGTCCTTACTCGTGAAAACAGCCCCATGAACTTTATTGGGGATACTTGCATAAGTTGAACTTGTAGGTTCCCCCAGCACCTGAGTTTGAGTTATATTCACATTGGAGCTTGAAGATACCTTTAATATCTGCCTGACATAGAGACACCTGAAGGCCCCTTTTCTCCTTTAATTTTATTCATAATTAGTTTCTGAGAGCTCTCAATTGTTTTCCATATAATTTATTTTTATTAAAATAATACCTAGAGGGTGCAACAGGAATTAAGACCCCAGCATGCTAAGAACTACACACACATACAGTGAAAAGCTAGTCCTTGCTCCAAAGACCTTGCAGCTTTTAAAATAACCTTTTCTATAATTTCAAAAATTAGAATGAATACTTCACAGCCCCAATTTTTACCGAGAAAGAACCATAGTCTACACTGGGGAAGGAGGGGGCGGGAATCGATCTAAGATATGCATCTTCAGCTACAATACTTACCGCAACGTCTTTGCTGCGATGAGTTGACTGCTACCGCTCCCCTGTCAACTACGCCTGTGCCTCTTGCAGCGGTGGAGTACAGGAGTCGATGGGAGAGTGCTTGGGCATTGATTTATCACATTTAGACTAGATGTGATAAATTGACCCCCACTGGATCGATCGCTACCCTTTTTGCCCCCCTTACTCATTTTTTTTTCCCCATGACAATCAGTGAGTTCTTAGCTTTCAGCGGAGACCAGGCATGGTTCCCTCTGGTGAAGTATCATGAAGATGGTGATCACCCATGCTCAGCTGGGGATGTCTAGGCAAGTGCTTTGGTAAAGACTCATTACTGTGTACCCTTCACGTGGCTCACCTTCTGCTGGTACTGTTAATCTTAGATCCCTCGTCTCTGATTAATAAACCAAACCTGTGCTTGACTATTTGATGTCTGCTTCATTAATAAACCCAATATTTACAGTAGCTCTATTGAGTTCACCAGTGTTTTCAGAGTAACGTACTACTTAATGTGAGCAAGAGTGGCAGAATGTGGCCCTCACTGATTTTGATAGATTTAACATTTTCCCTAGGTTTTGTGTCCTTTTAAAAAATATTTCAACATGTGCTTGATAATATACAACGTATACACATGACAAATGAGACAAGTATTTCAGGATACTGCCCCTAGGCACTTGCACATGGTATGTCTTACACAAGAAAATGTCAATTTGCTTTTTATCCAGCCTCAGTTAAATCATGTTGCTACAGACCAATGTGATAGAAAACAATAAGTAGGCACACCTTTCCCATTTGGGGGTAGGATGGCAAGCATTTTTTCCCTCCAACTTCTATCTACCATGATCCACATCACTACAAGGCATAAAGGCTGGCATTTTAAAAGTATTTGGGTGATCAAATCCCTATGGGAATTGGGCATTCAGATCTTTTAGGTCTGTTTGAAAAATCTCAGAAAGATTACATTTTTATTTAATGCCCTCTTCATTAAACTTCAGGTCTAGCTGCTTAGGATTAAGCTACTTGCCCATTTATCCCCTCTGAGCAGTTGTGAGGAAGGGCAGGGAATAGAGAGTAAATGGGCAGGACCTTGGCTCCACACCCCCTACTTGATGGCTCTCTTCAGCTTCCCATGCGGTTCTCCACTCAGGTCTGTAAGCAATTTCTCTTCTCTTATCCTCCATTGCCTAGGGTACATGGAGCCCTTCTGAATCTCCAGAGAGGTGGCTTGAAGGCTCTGACATTTCTGGGTCCATTATAAATGACTGGGATACCTTTCTCTTCTCTAGGATCTTTCAGAGTAGCTAGTTGCTCCACTCTCAAATTACCTATACTAACGTAATCTGGATGGTCCACTCTCAAATTACCTCTACTAACGTAATGGCCTGTCTGCTCCACAGATGTAGAGCAGCAGGCTCCCAGAATTCTCTGCTGGCCTGTGGTAGGATGCTAGCCTTTTGAAGGTTTTTCCTGATCTTCTTGTTAATCTTTTCTTTTCTTCTTATTTATCTTGTTCCCTTAACACTCATCCTTAAGACAGGAACATCAAGAAGGTGTGTGTATCCCTTTAACAGCAGAATATGATGGGGCCCTAACCAACATATAAGAGAGAGTATTACTAGACGGCACTCACTCAGCTAACTTCTTCAGCTTTCTCAGAGCCTCAGCAAGGAAGAGGAGGAGGACATGACAGAGTAAGACGTGTGTGCAGGGGTGTAAGAGTCTGCTCCCCAGCCCTGTGCTCTTGAGTACAAAAGCTGGGACTCTTTCTAGTCCAAACCCCTCAACTTAGCTGCTTCCCAGCCAAGTTAAGTTTTTCCCCCCCACACCTCCACTTTGCCAGTTGGGAATTTTGGGTTACCAAATGCTGCCACCATGTAAGAGGGGTTCTCCTGATCCCTATGCTCCGAGTACAGAGATCAGGGCTCTTGTATGCCAGACCAACAAGTCCTTTTCCCCCCACACTCCCACTTTGCCAGTTGGGAATTTGAGGATACCAAATGCTACCACCATTCGGGTGTACTTCCAAAACCTTGGAGGCCCCCCCGAACTTCCCCACCCTCTGTCTCTCTCTACCTGAGAGCCAGACTCTCAGAGGCGTCTCCCTTCCCCCGTCTAACCTGACGGTAACGAGAGGCAGCCTCCCCATTCCAGCTATGCACTTAGCTGCCCTGGTACCTATTTCCCTTCCCTTCTCCCTTCCCAGACTGGAAGCAGAGAAAACCCTAAGGGAAAAAACCACACACTTTTAGTAACTAGAAGATTTAATAAAGAAAAGGGAATGAAACAAAGATACAATACACTTCACAATTAGGGGGTTCTCTAACTCCCTTCTGAAATGGAGAGAAACACCCCAAAAGGCACAGGCTTAAAAGAATTAAATGAATATACTCACAATACAGCTAATCAGAAATATAAGAAGAAAATAGAACCATCTTTATAGCCAAAGATGGTCTAGGACCCTTGCCAAGCTCCATGGCAAGCCAGAAAGGAACTGAACTGAACAAACTCCTCCCACCCTCATGGCAGGAAGCTCCTCCCTCCCTCATGGCAGGGAAACTCTTATGTCACTTGTTTCAGATAACATAGCCCCACCCAGGCAAGGCACACACTTATGACAAGGGGCAATATACCAAATGCCTCTGGGGAAGTAGGGAGGAATTGGTCTGTTTTGGCTGTGTAATTAGTGGGGCTACTCCATTCCCCAACCCCCTAGGATGCTAGTGGCATGCCAGGCGAACTACCACTCGGATGCAAGCACTAGTGGTATGTCAGCAGCTGGGCCTTGCAAGCACTAGCCCTGGTGGGTCCCAGACAGGGAGGTTGGATGGGGGTGGAGTCCTGGGGGGTGATTAAGGGGTGGCAGGGGGTCTCTGGAGGAGGCAGTCAGGGGACAAGGATCAGGGAGCTTAGGTAGGGGGTGGGGTCTTGGGGGAGTGGTTAGGGGTGGGGGGGGTCTCTGGAGGGGGTAGTCAGGGGTCAAGGAGTGGGAGGGAGGGGGCTTAGATAGGGGGTGGAGTCCTGGGGGGTGGTTGGTTGGGGGGGCATAGCTGGAAGAGGCAATCAGTGGACAAGGAGCGGGGGGGGGGCTTAAATATGGGGTGGGATCTGGGGGTGGGTGGGTAGTTAGGGTGGGGGTAGTTGGCCTCAGTGATATCTAGTGGCAATGAGTTCCACAAGCTAGTTGTGCATCATATGGAAGATGGATTAAATGGCCTAGATAGGTTTAGTAACTGGCCCTTGGTTGCAAAGTTAGCAGTAGGGTAGGGAATGGAACTCCAGGCCAAAACTTTCAAAATTGGATGCTAGTTTAGGTTAGGGTGTCTTAGTTTTTGGTTGCCAAGAGAGACACTGGGCCTGATTTTCAGAGATGTTGAGTACCCACAGTTCCCACTGCCTTCATGCCAATAGCCTCCGTCTAGCCAAACTATGCCTGGCACAGGATCTCAGGTTGGGGGATAGAGAAAGGTCACTGAATGCAATCTATGTGCTTGCTGAGATATTCATGTAACCAGGTGCTATTCAACATGAATGAGGGTATTAATATCTGGTCCTTAGTGATTTAGATGTTGGCAAAGCAATTGTGATTTTTGGACAGCATAGTGATGTACTGTTAGTATAGCAATTGTGATCCATATGAAGGACTACATAATCTTTGGTTTAAACAGCGGGCTCCATATACATGAACAGGATTTACAACATACAATATTTCCCCCCTTTTTTGGGACCAGGGAGAAATCTCAGGTAGTACGATGTACTTGTCTGATCTGAACATCAACATTTTATAAGCAGTTTCCATTCTGCTGGATTCTGTGAACCAGGGGAACTGAAAGAGTTAAGAAGAAAGTGTCCCAAATTTTGGTTCAGCCCTGCAGCAGAAAGTTCCAAAGATAAAAGCATTTCTCAGCATGAACAGACTGTGAACTATAGTTGAAAATAAATTCTTTAATATTAAGAATTTATTTTCAACTATATTTCACAGTGTGTTCATGCTGAGGGGACCTATATATTGGAAGTTTCAGTATGCAGGGCTAAGCAAAATGGCTAGCTTTCCTTTGAAATAAAGCAGAAAGTACCAGAATGAGATTATATCTGTCACAGATTATAATATTTATATTTATTCTTCACAAAACCAAAATCCCCCTTGGCCTGTCACGGATTCACATGAGGTCTCTGAGTTCTAGATTTTGCATCTCGGTAAAAGATTGATTTAACCGAGAGACGTGCTATGTGCATTTGCTACACTACAGCTGTGTTCCGCTCCCTCAAATAGGCTTAAAAGACAATCTGAAGCTATCAGCAAGAGAGAGAGAGAGAGTTTAGGCAACATGATGAACTGAAAGGCTAGTGGATCAACCCCTGACATTTGGGTCCAAATTTGGTAGTTTCCTCTTCAGCTGTGATGAATGTTTATCTCCCTCCCATGGTTACCTCTTGATTAGGAGTTAAGGAGCTTGAGGTAGCTTGATGGCTCCTTCAAAGATCAACTGTAGCTTATGCACACTACAGTGGGTCAAGTTCCATCTTTTCTGGAGGGTAGCTTTGCATAAAGCACTGCAAACCCTGACCACTTTGGGCAGCTGTCACCAGTTCACCACTTCAAATACCAAGGACACCGACAGCTTTGCACAGCTGCAATTCTTGACAAAATAGCAATGAAACTACCATGCTTGCAGGCCCAAACCCCTAATGACTTCAGTGGGAGTTTTAAGTGTGCAAGGATTCACTCCCACATGGTTCATTTACTAAACACTTGGGAGATATCTCATGCAGATATGTGGTCAGAATTTATAATTTAGAATCCGGACTATTCGTCTTAGGCCAGACCTAAATCCCTTTCTCAGTTATATCGGCATAGCTATATTGGTCATGGGCATGAAAACCCCACATCTCTGACCGATGGAGCTATGTTGAAAAAAACCCCACTGTAGATGCAGCTATATTGATGGGAGAATGCTTCTGACGATGTATCTAACATCATTGTATGGAAGAACACCTTCTCCTGGTGTAGTTTGCGTCTACACTATGGGGCTGTGCTGGCATAGTGTAGACATACCCTTAGTTTTACTTAGCCCTTTTTTACATCCTCATGTGGATTATCAACAAGATTTGAAGTGAGGCCCTTCGGCATCACTGCAGAGGACTAAAAGGAATAACTCCATTAATGGGTAGCCTCTATGCAGATGGTACCTTCTAATTGTCCAGCCACTAAGGGAGGATGCCGCACACAATTTGCCAGTATATTATACTTGCTCAAGGAAAATTCCTGAAAAGACTTCAGTGGGAATTATGCCAGAATAAGAGCCAAGTAAAGAGTGAATAAAGACCAGAATTTTGCCCTTGGTGGATATGTGCCCATAACTCCCTTTAATACCACAATAAGCATTTTACACTCACATGGTAGAATAGACACTCCTGATGTCTAACTACGAACAGACCCCTTACAAACCTCATTCACAGTTTGAGTCAGTGGAAACAGTTGACACTGGACCCTCATCCTTATAATATTACACAAAATTATACAGACTTTTTGCCTGAAACTGTATTGTTGGGCAAATTTGCATTCCAATATAAATGTAGGCCCACCAAAGCACACAGAAAGCAACCTGACAGGGATTTTTTTTTCCACTTCTGGTGTTACACTGACCTCTAGAGGTGCCAGTATTAAGTCTTGCTAACCTTTCAGGGAGTAGAATTTAGGGATTCAAATAGAATTTGCATTCAAATACAATTATAATAGCCTGACTTACATCTATGAAAGTCATGAAAGGTTGAGTGTTAATAGCTCCCCATCATTCATGGAGCAGCATTTATTACAGCAGACCAAGCAGTGTTAGAGGACTACTTCATTACCTCAGCACAGTCAGTTTTTATATAAGATAACAGGCACCTTAGAAATACCCTCTGGGGCTATACTACTGCCAGATTGGCAGGCAGTGATAGATTCAGAGGGAGTCCATTTATCGCGCCTAGTCTTAAATCAACCCCCGAGTGCTCTCCCATTGACTCCTGTACTCCACCAGAGAGAGAGGCACAGGCGGAGTCATCTATTTACATTTTTAAGCCCTTCTTGACTGAGACTCTCTTACTGTGTGTCTGCACAGTGCTTAGGACAATGGGGTCTCTAGGTATGGCCAGAATCATAGAATATCACGGTTGGAAGGGACCTCAGGAGGTCATCTAGTCCAGACCCCTGCTCAAAGCAAGACCAATCCCCTGCTCAAAGCAGGACCAATCCCCATCTAAGTCATCATAATAAACCTAATAATAATGGGCAGGCATTTGCTAAATTTTAGCTGAAACGATTATATGTAATTCCCAAATAAATGGTTTTATAATGTTGTCAGATCCTCCAATGTAGTAGCCAGAACTGCAAAAGTTAGACTAATCACATAGATTATTTCTCTACTTTAAAAGGTAATGGAGTATAATAATGTATTGAGTCTAGAAGATCTAACCCTGATAGGGCTGTAATTACTTTTCAGGCCAAGAGGTAATGTGAAGGACTATTATTTTATTTTCAATAATAAGTTTAGTTTCAATATTTAGTTTTCTTGCCATTCCCATCTTTTCCTAGAATAATTAATTTCCACTTGGCCAGGAACCTAATCAATAGCCACAGCCTCACAGTAGTGTTTGGGGTATTATAGCCCTGCCAATATTAAATAAATAAATAAATCTTCCTTCCAGGTTGAAAAAGTTATTCTCCTAAATAAATGTTGATTTTTGGAATGTACAGTCCCAGGTCTTACAATTTTTCCTATTTTTCAGAAAGCGAGTATCTGTCTTTTGCAGGAATTCAATGATATTCACCCCACGGGGCAGGAAATATCTTACAGGGTAAGACAGGATTTTAGGCTAGTATCTGTATGAAACTATTTTAATTTGTATCAATGCTAAAGAACATTAGTTTTGGTTTTGGGAAGCTTCCCACTCTATAGACACTTCCTTCCTAAGACTGCTGATCTGAAAGGCATAGTCATCCACAGGTTGTGCTCCTTGGAAATATTTCCTATTACTTAGGGGATTTTTTAAGTGAAGTATGAAGGTACAGTAAGACCTCACTGATTCATGCTGATGACAAGAAGACTTCTTGTGCATCACTGAATTTTTGTAGCATAGTAAGTAAAAACTCAGTCTGATTCCCATTGAAATCAAGTATGATATTTGATACATGATCTAGTACAGACCTTTTCCATCTCCTGTTGAAGACAATATGAGATTTGCTATTAAATTCAAAGGTTAGTAAGATTGAGCCTATATTTTGCTACATTCATGCAGTAATATGAGACCTCTCTGCATCAGTATTAAATATCATTTCTGTAATATTAAATCTTTACTTAAAAATGTGGAGAAGAAGCCATTTTTGTTTGTAAATGCTGAGTTTCTACTGTCCTGCAGCTCACACTTATTTTTGATTTGCTTTTGTGTAGACTGGCTCATCTTATAAATGTTTTTACTATTCAAGAAGTTCTACCTGAGAAAAACTAAAAACACTTCGGGGTCTGTTATATGTAAATTTGAAGTATAAAATACAAGAATGTAGTGGCCTTGTTAAAGAAATACAATTAAAATGTCACAGACCAGATTTCACAGCACCCGACGCTTAAACACTAAGGTTAGGCTTTTCAAAAGGGGCCCAGGTGACTAATGTCAATAGAACTTGAGCTTCTAAGACACTTTTAGGCATTTGAAAATGTCACCCTATGTCTAGTAGTAATTATGTTTGAAACATATAGCAGGGCTATTTAGCCAAGCTTTGATTCCAGGAAATACAGTTAAATCAAAATCCAGAAGAGGGAGCCCTCTATCAAAATAAGATACTAAATTGAATTACAGTATTTCCAAAATTCACAGAAGTTTCCACTTTCTTTTCCACCCACTTGTAAACCACTCTGGATTATTTAGCCTATCTGACTATACTTAAAAAACTAGCAGCTCGCAATTTCTATCTTTAAACAATATTATTCAATATCTGAGAAGCATGCTTGCGATTTTTATCTGTGGCTGGGCATAACAGACGTGGAACCTGGTCCTCATAATGTAAGTTGTTTCTGCCATCCCCGAAAACAAAACATTTGTGTGACCTGTATTCAGATTAGTTAGGGAGGAGGTTTCCATTTTGAAAGTAGCATGGAAACCTTGGGCTCGATCCTGCTCCCATTGAAGTCAGTGGAACATTGCCATTGTGTTCAGTAGGAGAAGAAACAGGCCCTGTGTTATAACAGATTATGTTTATGCAGGAATCTCCCTACACCCACTTAAAATGTTTCAGCTTCCAATTTGGAGCCAATTTGTGTCAGAATGAAAAGGTTATTTTGCCGCAGGTATGTGGTGTGTTTTTGTGTTTGAACTGCACTCTCTGTTTAACCATGTCAACTCCATCATCCCCATACATTCATCCCAAGGAGCCTGTTGTCTGAACGGAGCAGCACTGATTTACTCTGGGTCTGGATTTCAGTTGGAATCCATTTGTATGACTCTAGAGTTTACTTGAAGATGATGTTCAGCAGGAAAAAAGTAGGTGTGTGTGGTTTTTCTTCTTTATACTAGTTATTTTCCTGTTTCATTTATTTATTTTTTAAACTAATAAATAGCAGGAATGTCTTCCCTTGTTTTGCAGGAAAACTCAATGGGCGTCTCAGATGTGGATTTTCAGCTTCATCTGTCCTTAATCCTACCATTTTTCTCTGTAGTCCGTAAAGTCTTCAAGTAAAAAAATTGACAAACCAAAAAGAGGGTAAACAAGACCTGCATTTTTAATGCAAAACAAATTTAACAACCATACAACAGGCTGAAAGGAATCCCTTTCAGGCAGTGCTTAATTTGTAATGAAAGAGATTCTGGAGCTCAAGCAATTAGGTGCTTTCATAACTGATGCGGCAAGCCCTGAGATACTGGGGCTCTGAACTGCCAAGCCTAGAGGTGCCGGGGCTCAGCCCGGCAAGACCTGGCACAAATTAAGTGTGCTTTCAAGCTTATTTTATAAACATCTAGATAGAAATGAAGGCAGCTCCAGGATTCACAAGGGAGTATAGGCTTCCCTGGATCAGCCACTTAAGGGCATGATTTTGCCCCTGAGGTAAATCCATCTTGTCTGCCTCTCTGGGCTTGTCTTCACTGCTAACAATTGTGTCTTTTTTTTTTTTTACCTCAGGATATATAACCTGCACCCCCTCCAGGGGATGACCTTAGTGAGTTTACCTCACAATAAAACTGAAATGCCCGGTCTTCATTGTGTTTTTACCTCAGGATAGCTGGTGTGTGTTAGTTATCCTGAGGTAAACACCGTATTTTTGCATGAACACAAAACTTCTGTGCTGACTGGAGCACTAGGTGAAGCAGAAGCAGCACACTTACACTGTGCTCTAAACTTTAAAGGGCAAAATCCCAGGACCCAAGAATAGGGATTTTGTACTGTCATAGAGCTGGGCAGGGGCAAAGGAATGGTCAGGACTATGCAGATCCACTTGCCAAACTCCGACTGCTGGAGTTAATGGCCCTAGATCAACTCTGCTACTGTTCTTTAGCTTGTGGTGGAAAAAAGGCTTCCCTTCCCCATACACCCCTCCTCCTCCTCCCTCGCCCCTCCCCCCACCGTCCATACCACTCAGCCTTCTTACCAGAGCTATGAGACTATGATTTGTCCCTTGATGTTTAGTTGAATTAATGAAGTTCTACATTGAATAAGCACTGTAGGCATGACTTTCCAGGGGAGATTTATTGATACTGTACATATTATATGGAAAAATTTAATTACAAAAGAAGGAATGAGCCAAAGAGTTTTAAATTGGACCCTAGTAAGTTAAGTTTGCAATATACTTTCCATCAACTTATTCAGTACCTGTACTTTACTCCACTTTAAAGTGGTTAATATTAGTTTCCAATATTCTAATCTTATATAGCAAGTGCTTATACATGTAGCAAAGAGAATGAGATGAGCCACTAAAATAAGCATATCTACGGTATTGTATATATGAAGATTTAATTGTGCTTTTAAATATGTGTGTTTCTGATTGCTGTGCTATGTCCGATAAGCATTTTACTGGGGAAAAGCTCTAATAGTATATCTGGAAGGATGCAGAACTTGTTGTTAATTGGATCAATAAAGGCTGGCCTTCCAAATTGAGCTATGACAGGAAAGGAACCGGTGGATAAGTTACCTCCCATCTTGTCCCACTGCCAGAATGTGAGATTAGGCAGGCAAATTCTCTTCCTTAGGTCCAAGCCTTGAAGGGTGAGATCACCCTAGCAAATTAACCCTTGCTGGAAGGTGTGAGTGGATTGGTAGGTTACATAGCTTCCCACTTCTAGAAGAAGGGCTTGAATAGGACCCCAAAGCACTGCTCCTTTTGTTTACATTGCTTATGTTTAAACTAGCCCTGGGGTAAATAATGGATGATGTAATGGTTTACAAACTATGCTTTCCGTTCCAAGCTGAAGAAACTTTTTAAACAAGGCAACGCACTCAGTGTTTTCACACTCACATTTGGTATTTTTAATAAAATGCAAGCTAATTTAAAAAAAAGATCTAAATCAAATTAATGGTATAACAGAGCTCACAGGATCACTTTAGTAATGCCCTTAAAGTAACCCAGTAATAAATGAAAAAGCCTCCTACTACCCAAAAACAACCAGTTAACTTCCTTATATAAAGCTGTAGGTCTTTTATTAGGCTACAAAACCATTTTAAACAAATGAAAACCAAATGTGCAAAAAATGTGAGTGTTTTTTTTTGTGTGTGTGTCAATGCCTTGTCCTAAAATAGTATGAACCCCATGGCTCTTTAAGCTAAGCTCTGCCTCAATCACTCCCACTGACTGTTTTATGCTTACACGAGTGAATACAGGGTGCATCTTTTGAGAAACATGCTGCATCGTTATGTTAGATAGAAGATTTATACAGTAGCTGTATGGGAGAGATTAAAAAACTGTTCTATTTGGAACTATTCAAAGTAAAGAACCTGGAGATGTGAAGCATTATGCAACTCAAGATCGGCACATGTTGTTCTCCAGTTCAAAATAGTTGCTATTGTAGAAACAGTCTTTTTTAATATTCACATACAAAAGCTTTCAACATGTACTAAATCAATGTCCCACCTGGTACTATTGTGCATTATATTAAATAGATCTGGGGTCAAAAGCAGCCCTGCTGTAAATGATCCTATTGCCATCAATAGGAATTGTATCTGCTTACACCAGGGCTGAATTTTTCCCATAAATTACAAATGGTTGCTCAGTGTATGTGAATATATATATATTATCCTTCTATGAATATACACTTAGCTTATGTCTGCTGTAGGATTCTGCTTTTCAGTGATTGCTTGCAAATTGGAGAACAGTTTTAATGTTTTATTAATAAGAGAGCTTAGTTTCTTTATATTATACTCAAGAGTCAGTCCTAGGACCAATACTATTCAACTTATTCATAAATGATTTGGGGGAAGGGGTAAACAGTGAGGTGGCAAAGCTTACAGATGATACTAAACTGCTCAAAATAGTTAAGACCCAAGCAGACTGTGAAGAACTTCAAAAAGATCCCACAAAACTAAGTGATTGGGCAACAAAATGGCAAATGAAATGTAATGTGGATAAATGTAAAGTAATGCACATTGGAAAAAATAACCCCAGCTATACATACAATATGATGGGGGCTAATTTAGCTACAGCTAATCAGGAAAAAGATCTTGGAGTCATCGTGGATAGTTTCCCAAAAACGTCCATGCAGTGTGCAGTGGCAGTCAAAAAAGCAAACAGGATGTTAGGAATAATTAAAAAAGGGATAGAGAATAAGACCAAGAATATCTTATTGCCCTTATACAAATCCATGGTGCCCACATCTTGAATACTGTGTACAAATGTGGTCTCTTCATCTCAAAAAGGATATATATTGGCATTAGAAAAGGTTCAGAGAAGGGCAACTAAAATGATTAGGGGTTTGGAACGGGTCCCATATGAGGAGAGATTAAAGAGGCCAGGACTTTTTAGCTTGGAAAAGAGGAGACTAACGGGGGATATGATAGAGGTATATAAAATCATGAGCGGTGTGGAGAAAGTGAATAAGGAAAAGTTATTTACTTGTTCCCATAATATAAGAACTAGGGGCCACCCAATGAAATTAGTGGGCAGTTGGTTTAAAACAAATAAAAGGAAGTTCTTCTTCACACAGCGCACAGTCAACCTGTGGAACTCCTTGCCTGAGGAGGCTGTGAAGGCTAGGACTATAACAGGGTTTAAAAGAGAACTGGATAAATTCATGGAGGTTAAGTCCATTAATGGCTATTAGCCAGGATGGGTAAGAAATGGTGTCCCTAGCTTCTGTTTGTCAGAGGGGAGTGATGGATGGCAGGAGAGAGATCACTTGATCATTACTTGTTAGGTTCACTCAATCCGGGGCAACTGGCATTGGCCATTGTCAGTAGACAGGATACTGGGATAGATGGACTGTTGGTCTGACCCAGTACGGCCTTTCTTATGTTCTTACACCTATAGGCCTTGCTTCAGCCACCCTTACTTATGTGAGTAGTAACATTGTCCTAAGTGGAACTATTCCCATGATTAACAGCAGTAGGACTGAGCCCTCAGGCCTTTAAGAATTCTTTTCTGGATGGAAATAAGATAATAATGCCTTTGCAAGGATTCAAACCAGGCTGCTGTAGCCAAGAGAGTGCAACAACTGGAACAGCAATTAGATATGTTATTATGTGCGATAAGCCTTAACAGGCCAAATATGGGCTTCACTCTAACCAGCTCTTATTTAACTCAGTGGCTAAACTCCTTTAGATGTCTATCTATCTATGCAAGCTTTCACGATGTGCTCTCACTGAAGTAGCTGAGCCCCTGATCCACAAACCCACACTTAAGCACCTAAACCCCATATTTACGCACCTAAGTTCTGAGTTTTGACTCCACTGTGGTCCACAAAAACTCCCGCTGAACCCTGTAGGCACCTAGGCTCACTTGGTGTTTAAGGTTTCAGGGGAACCATTCTCTCAGCGCCCATGTTTCTGCTCTGACCATGTGCACTGCTGCCTCATTCTAGGTGTCCAGACACTATTTTCCCCAGAGCTATTCAAAAACTAGGGGAAGAGGGGCATTCAACAACCTATGTCATGTGCGGGGCCCTTTCCAGTAGGTGAGCCCAGTGGTTTCCTACTGGATTGGGTCCCCTTTGAAATCACAGAGATATGGGAAACCCAGGTTCAATTCTACTCTCTGCTGGAGGGGGAGAAGGCATTTGAACAAGGTTCTCTCACTTCCCAAGACAGTTGTCCAAAAACTGGGCTTAAAGTAACAGCTTGGGCTCCTCCTACTCTGTCATTTTGAATGGGACCTGATTCAGTAGGCAATCTCTGAGCACATCCACTGGATCAGGCCCCGTACATGATGTAGGTGATAAAATGCCAGCCTGTCCCTGACTCTTGAACCAAACGTAAAGGTTGCAATGCCTTAGTTCCTTCATGGATCCCACCCTGAGTGTCTACGGTAGTAGGATAGAGGCATATTAATTTGCCTCATTCAGGGCTTGATTTTGCACCACTGAAGTCTATGGGAGTTTGGTCAGTGACTTCAATGTGAATAATGCCTGAGTGTGCATTTTGCATAGGTCAGGCCATCCCAATGGTGCCTACAGTCAAATAGTTCAAGATTTTCTTTAAAATCCCAGTGGAAATTCTGTAGAATCCCCGCCACATTCACTATGGATATTGCAAGGTGTATGATGCTTAAAGTAGGTCTGCAAAAGCCCTTCCCTTGTTTACTGTGTTTGTAAATGAGTTTACTGGTTTCTCTTTGGATTTGCAGACTACTACACAGTAGCAGAAGATATTATATGTGTGTCTAAGGTGCTAGAAAAAATATAAAATATATAAAGTTAAGTCAATGGCTAAACTAAATATTGCATTTGAGAAATAGTATGTGATCAGGCAATTAAAGTCTATACCATAATACATATGCATAAAGGGGTGCAGTTATATTTGCACATCCAAACTTAACTGTAGCATTTTCTGATCTTTGAATATTTAACCATGCTTCTCTTGGTGGTTGTTTTGCTTGTTTAGGAATATGGATTGCATATGCCATCTAGTCTTCTGTGGAATGATGTATGACATTTGATCATTTGCATTTTGCTTTCAGGATAAATTATAAAGTACTTAAGTATATTTCATTACACATTATATTTAATCTTCAGGCAAAATGCATCCTGTGTAAATATTGCTTTTTATTATCAGAGCAAATTGTATATTGTTCAAGACTGAATTTCATGGTAGGGAACTATGCAATTTGTCTAACCATTCTAAGGAAAAAGGACATCAAATACATATGAGCAACTCTATTGGTGAAATGAATTTTAATCATGTTTATCATCCTTCCATATACACTGTACAATGGAATTTGATAAATTTCATTCTCTGGACCTCATTCTGATCGCTGATGAGATATTAATGTTATAGCGTTCCAATGGCAGCAAGCTGGATTCTTGCTCTTAATAGGATGTTGATAATATAGACATGAGTAATTTATCTATTACTTAAGAAAAGTAAAATCAGATCCTATGGAAGGGGGAGAATGAAGTAGGTGAGAAGTAATACAGACATGGCCTAAATAATCTAGGTAAGCAGCTGGAGGTCTTCAAGGCCTAATTTAATTACTTCTGGGGAATGGTTTTGGTTTGATCTTGTAAAACAAGATTGAGAGTCAGGAGACCTGGATTCCATACTTGGCTTTCCCACAGATTTTGCTATATGACCTTGGGATAGTCTCTCAGGACCAACTATGCACTATGGAAATTAACATTAATTTTTCTTCAGTGAAGGAGTCAAATCATACTGTGATGTTACACCCCTTATTCTTCAAAGAAATATTATTATGATATGAATATGGCATAACTAAGATATGTTTTATGCAAGATGAGTCATGTGACGTATCATTGAAAAGGTTATGATCTATTGAATGTGTTTATCCAATTTGTATGCATGTGTCATCTCTGTATCTGAAGTTAGGAATATTGACTATGTAACAATTACAAGTGTGTATTTACTTGGGGGAATGCCCACCAGACAGTAGGGATAAGTCAATCAACCTGAATGAGACATTTAATAAGGACAATAGAGCTTTGAAGATACTAATCTCACACCATTCTGAGGAGCTTCCTGGGATGTTGTTTTGACACTGCAAGGTCATCTGATGAAGTCCCCCTGGTACAGAGTACCACTTTGGACAGTGCTGGTATTTTTTCCACTGGAAACAAAGGCTTCCCATTTTATGTACCACTTAAGGTTAGGAAGTAAGTTAATTGGGGCTCTTCTCCAATGCCTCCCTACCCAAGAAGGAAGACTGCTGAAAGCAACTGAAGAGACAAAGAAACTAAGCTGGGAAAAAGCCAGGGTTGGGTCCAGGCTGAGACAGGGGTGTAGTCTGTAAAGAAAGATAACTGGAACTCTAAGCTGCAGAAACTCTGCAACCTGCCTGAAACAACGTTTAGGGTGAGAAATTACATTTTGTTACATGTTTTCTTTAGTGAATTAAGCTTAGGTTGCATATTTTGTTTTATTTGCTCAGTAATCTGTCTTGTTCTAGTGACAAAGAGTTGCTAGAACATCGGATGAAGTGGGTATTCCCTCATGAAAGCTTATGCTCCAATGTGTCTTAGTGTATAAGGTGCCACAGGACTCTTTGTTGCTTTTGCAGATCCAGACTAACATGGCTACCCCTCTGATACTGTTTTGTTCTTGTTGCTAATCTAAATCACTTAATATTTGTGGAGTGCATTGGACACTTC
Organism: Sternotherus odoratus; assembly: GCA_032164245.1. Classification (NCBI taxonomy): domain Eukaryota; kingdom Metazoa; phylum Chordata; order Testudines; family Kinosternidae; genus Sternotherus; species Sternotherus odoratus. Next base: position 144,946,506 of record JAVMKO010000002.1, read on the forward strand.
AGATAGACCTTTGTTCTTCAGTTCCACCAATACAGGCTTCTGCTATTGGAGCTAGTTGCAGCAGGTCAGCCATTAAAGGGCAACATTATTATCACACACTTGAAACATAACACTAAGACTTGAATCATAGAATATCAGGCTTGGAAGGGACCATGGGAGATCATCTAGTCCAACCCGCTTCCTAAAGCAGGACCCATCCCCCCATCAAATCCTCCAACTGATTTATGCCCCAGATCCCATAAATGCCCCCCAAAGATTGAACTCACAACCCTAGGTTTAGCAGACCAATGCTCAAACCACTGAGCTATGCCTCCCCCTGCTATGTGGTAAAGTAATGGGAATTCCTATCCTTGACTTCACAAGCTTTTGAATTAGATTTTGATAGGGTGCTATATACATGCACAAACAAACAAGATTGAAGAAACCCCATATCAATTCCTGATCTGAACTGACTCCCTTAGGTTGCTTTCATAGACCTGGGTCTCCACATCCTTTTTGGCTTCAGACTATCAGCTTTTCCAGCTTTTTATATTTTTATAAATCTCGTGTATGTGTTTACATTTAGAAAAGAAACCTGTTCCCTTTGCCCCTGTTTGGCTACAAGCATGCAAGGGTCACCAGCCCAGTCCACCTATGTAGAGAGAAAACAAGAAGAGAAGAGATAGGAATAGCAACAAAATAAACAATCTTAAACTGGTATTTGCAGTTTCATCTCACCAGGAGACTGCAATAATACATTTCTACCAATGTGTGGTGCTGCATGAGACTATAAATCAGGTGTACTCCCAGACTTAATTATGTGGTTCCTTAATGGTGAAGTAACCATTAATGGTTTTCTTGGGCTACTGGTCTTCGAAGAAACCCTAGAACTCCAAAGAAACATTCCCTTAAGGTAGTTTCTCTAATGTGGTAGAAATAGTAATGAAGGGGCCTACCTTTGTAGTATGTACTCTGCAGTGGGTTCTTCCTCCTTTTCTCAGTTGAACTCCTTGTTAGTTTTTAGGAGAAGGTTTGATGTAATTTAGGTTTATTTCTAGGTTAACTCTAATCACTCTGTGTCATATGCCTTCTTTTTCTCACTGGTAGATTGCTCCAGAAGAATGTCATGCATAGTTGATAAACAGTCCTAGTTCTAAATTTGCCAAAGCCCAAATGTGGGTGCAAGATCTGACAAAAAGTTAAAATACCCAAAATGGAGGGCTACACAAATTGTACATGCAGGAAACTTAAAATACTGTGATATTCATCCAGGTAAACAATGTTTCCTGTAGCCATAATTCCACAACTTTTTATTTCTGATACAGTATAAAGAATGTCCAATAATAAATGTGAGGAGATGACAATTTTGTTTGGTGATATATAATTGTGAGACTAAAATGAGTGATTATTCCTCAAAATGAGGGACACCTGTTTCTGAAAGGAATGTGAATAGTATATAAATGGGTTTAAATTCTACCTTCAGATATTCATTCACAACTCTGACTGAACTCATGGTGAGTTGCATGTGTGTATCTGTGAGCAGAATTTGGCCCATGGTGTCAGAAGACATGCAGATTGTGAAGATTTTGAGGGGATGTTCTTTTATCTCTTAATGGACAAACCCTAGGAGAGTTGCAAGGTTTCTTGTGAAGGTGATCTAGGACTGTGTCAAAACTTCAAATAGTTATTTGGGTAAACTTTGAGCAAGTTACTTTGAAATATTTGTTAGAAGCTTACTAATTAGGAAGTTATTGTTTACTGTCTGTATTATGGTAGCATCTAAGACCCCCAGTCAGGGATCACTGTACCATTATGCTAGGTACTCTATAGTTACAGAACAAAGAAAACAGTACCTACCCTTGAGGACTCAGTACAATAGATGTGAGAGAGAGGAAATGACAAGAGGACATAACAAACAGATCAACTCCTGTCCTTCCCCACTGTGAGATATCAAAATGAACAGAGTTGAGAAGAAAGGAAGTGGTGACCCTTTCTCTTTGCAGTATTTATGGTGTGGCCATCTCTACTGCTGCTCTTCCTATCTTCCTCTTGGACAGTTCTTACACTAGCTCAGCACAGGTTCCTGGAGAATCAGGAGAGGTTATGAAAGAGTGCTTCTCCTTCACCATGATACTGACTGCTGCCTCTCCTTTGTCTCTCATGGTCAGTTCATGACTCATAGATTTGTCAAACCCACTCACTAATTTTCCACTCCTGCTTCCTCTGTGGTGACTGACTTTTCTCCCCAGTGCTGGCTTTCTCTGTAATTTGTCTCACCCTTGTGGTATATCAAACTGTCTTAAAAATATATGCTATTGCTTTAAATTCTCAAGAGTTTTCCTGGTCCTGCTTGCAGACTAAGGGGATCTGAGGGAAGCATGTAATCTGAGTCTTTCATCAGTCAGCCTGTGAAGAGCTAGCCTAGATCAAAGTGGGGTGAGTTCTGCTGCTCTGCCTTAGGGAGCAGTGTGTTTTTTTTCTCTCTCTTTTTGGTTCTTGTGTGTTAGGGTTCTAGGTTAAGGACCTAGATTGTAAGAAATAAATTAATGTTACATTGCAACCTTCCAGAGAGTATTTTATGTAACATCTCTATTTGTATGACATGACCATTACAACCTCATTATCGGACACTAAACCCTTCCCTTGCTAATGAGTTAATATTAGGAACTCTGCAAGACTGCAGGTCTGAGATGTTCTAACAGTCTCTAGAAGGTCTACTCTGCTTTGTTCTACCAACAAAGTCTGCTTAAGAGCTGGACACAAATATCTCAGAGATTTAACTGATTACACTAATCTACCAGGTCAGCAGCAGTATAAGCAAATGAACATTCAGAGTAAAGTCTCTATCCCTCGCAGAGTACATGAATTCACTGAAGTTTTAGAACCAAAATAAAATCATTTTGTAGAACATTGTCATACGCCCCCCCCCCATGAGAATTTAATTGTCAAAATGTCTTTCTAGAAAATGAGCTACAGCCTTTAGTTCTCATTAAGGGTGGGCTGCAATTCCTTTAAACTTGTTGGCTAAAGTGGCACGCTGCTTCACAATGTGCTATGATGACTCTACTGTGCCACAGAATTACCAAAACATAACTGGAGAAAGTAGATTATAAGATATTTTTATTTTCTTTTTTCTGGGCGGAGGCATTGTCTTCATACCAATCTATAAAGAGCCTATTTAACATACTGGTGCGATACAAATAATAAGGTAGTGATGATAAGCAATGCTTAATAAACATATTCTCTGTGTGAGGCTAAAGCCATTGGGAATATATGTCATGCAGATATCATGCTATACTCGGGGTTTGTGTGTGTATGGTTCGTTTGTTTTGCTTTGAATTTCCAATGTCTTCTACAGAGCTGAAGCTTTTAGCTTTAGACCTTCTGGCGCTGGTGTCCTTGTGAATGTGAACCCATGCTCTGCTGTCTACTAGCTTTCAAGTGTAAACTGCCCCATTGATCTTTATGGGATGTTCGCTCTAAAATCTAAACCAATTCAAGTAAACATTGTTAATTATTTTGGTTCATTTTAGTAGGACTATCTGGATAATGTGTGTGATTCAGCATGGTTGACATTACATCCCCTGAAATAGGTTTCAAGATTTAAAGATGCAAATAATAGACTTTTCTATCAATATACCTATTTATAGATACATCCTCCGCGTAGGACTGAGAGAAAGAGGTGGAAAAAAACCTAGAAAAACTGGAAGATCATAAGGGAGGATGAATAATCTCAGGGAGGCAAGGGAGAATGTACTCACTTTTTTCACCACAGTGATAATTATTTGAAATGGCAAAGAAACAAATAAGTTACTATACCACTTATGGTTTTCATGTGTTGTGACTGAATTTGCTTTGTAAACAAAAATCTGTCAGTTTGTCTAGAAATTTCTGGAAAATATAGAGACCAAAAGAAATCCACGAAATTTGGAAAGATCTCCTACAGGTTTCCAGTGTGTCTAATTATGAGGCTGACAAACTGTTACTTGTGGGTTTTTTTTGTTCTACTAACATCTTGTGGAGGTTACCGATCATAAATATACAATACACATGGGTTATCATTTATTCCTATGTCTATCTGACTTTTACTTGTACCTCACATTAAAACCATTCCTAGAGATAGGCCTACATGAAAACTGCCAAACCAAAACCACCCCAAACTAGATGGTGGCGATGATTCCGTATCGAAGATCTAAATTTTACATACATTCCCCCGTTGTATTGGGCCAGATCAAAACAATGGATCCTAAAAACTCGGAACTTTGAAGTGTCTGAAATCAGGATTCATTTCTGAACTATTGTGGCTCGGACCATCAATCATTTGTACCTATTCAGAGTATTATCTATTTGTTATACCAGCAGCATGATTCCCTCCTCCAGCATTCTTAAAAATAATTATGTTTCAACAGAGTTACTTGACTCACTCAACTTACTTGTGGGTTTTGATTTCAACTAGATGAATTTCATCTTAGTCATATCTTTCATCACAAGGGTTTGTATCATATGCTCTTTTGAATGCTATTTTGCATGGTACATGTTGCACCAACTGAAAAATCTAATGTAGATAGCAAGACCGATCTGTAAAGTTCTCACCTTTGTGTGCAGTATGTGCTTCCAGACATATTATCATACTGCAGAGACTCTTAGACCTGCAGGTTTTTGATAGCAGAATATCCATATATGTGAGTCTGTCTGAATGGCGCTGTTCATCTGATCTTTTACAGGTTTAACAAGTGTTGTATTGCACACAAATGCACACAGTTGAGCAAACCCTGTCCCCAGCACTCAGTGTGATCTACTGGGCTGTGAACAGGGGAAGATGTGTGAAGACTTGGCCATCCTTTGCCTGCAGCCAACATCTCAACTCAAGACCTGATTGTTATTGAACATGTGCTCAATCTACTAGACCACGTGGGTTGGGGGTGCAGAAGGGGAGAAGGGATTGTGGAACTCCTTCTCTTTCATGCAAAAATTCACACACTCATATTTTGAAGTGGCTGTTTGCTTAAATAAGTGTTCCTAGATTTCTTTTCCAGTGTCAGAGAACAATTCAGAGCTATGCAAAGGTGAGTGAAAAGTAGGCAGAGCTACAAAGCTAGATGCACACATGAAACCTTCAAAACATATTTGTTTGCGTAATGTCCATTCCAATCACACCATGTTAGATGACTAAAACCCATGCTGAAGAGAAATATTATTACCTTTTTAAAAAAATGACTATAGAATGGTAGTAATTGCTCATATTAGCTGCTGAGGCGCCTCTGGGGGTTGGATTAGAAGGAGGACCGGGAGACAAGACTCGCAGGAGAAAACTGACACCTAAGAAAAGAATAACTGACTACATTTTGGAGCTTGTGGAGGAACAAGTGTTAGATAAATGCATATGACAAGCAGCCTCTGTTTGATCTCTCTAAGAAGATTTGACAAGTCAGACACACAGGAGCCATAAATTACCTGTAATGGCAAAAATTACATCAGTTATAACCTTTTAAGCAGTTGGGGCTCACATAGCATCAATTCACTGATAGTGATCTAAGGAGAACCAGTCTCTCCATATGTTTCCCTTATAATATACAGCTATGAGAGTAAGCTGTGAATGATTTTTCATAAGACGTGATAAGAATCTAATGGTTATAGGCTCCCTAAAGTAAGCCTGTAAAGATAACTGGCTCAGATTCCAGTTGATAAACATATTCAGGTAAGAAATTATTTTCATAACTTAAAAATGAAGTGAAGATGAGAGTGAGAGGTCACATGTCGGGTGGTATAGTATAAGCAAGATTCCTAGAATCAGTCATCAAACTGTTTTGAAGAGGGCAGTTTGAGCATATGTTAAGCATACTGAACATTTTAGACTATCCCTAAGATTTCTATTCTTCATACACATGTATGATAATTGTTTAGTTTTTTCAACTGAGCTGGCACTGCATCTCAGTGCTTGGGGAGCAAGCACTAGAAAACCTTATAGAAAGGGGGGGACAGGCCCCCCAGCTGGTATCAGTTGGTGTAATTTGACAGAGTTGTGCTGATTTACCCCAGCTCAGGATCTGGCTATAGGAGTTTAGTGAGCCGCTGCTGACCTTCATAGAAGCAGTGCATGGCTCAGGTCCTGCCTTCACTAGGATAAAGAACTGTGGCAATGGATTTCTACCATATTTCCCTCTCCGAGTTGACCTTGCCCTCTGGGAGCCCATTGAGAGAACATGGGAGCTGCTACTAGTCTCAGCTAAGGAGTTCTCCTTTATCTCACTTGGAAGGAGTCTGTGTTTTTGGAATTTAAGAATAAGAATTCTAGTCCAGCTTCCCTTGTATGTGATTTATAAAATAATTGTCTGTTTGCAGCACATACATTCTGTGAACTGGCAATTAATGTGGATGGAGCCAGACTGTTTTCAACACCTTGAAATGTGTCACAGTGTGACAGCATTCCAGACTCGGTTGTAGCGGTAATACTGGTGTAATCCGACCTTGGATAATCTAATCTCTTGCTGTGTGCATTGTCACTTACTACATTTTACCAGACACTACCCCAGTCTGCAACTCTGAGTCACTTGCATGGCTGTCTTCCCATACTCTTACAGGAACTTTACAAATGAATTGCTTACAGCTTATGTATGTACTTGGGAGATGAAGTCAAAGTATGCTGAGAAAACTGTTTCATACATGGCAAGGAGGATTCGGGTTGTGATCTGATGCCTGTTCAGGTCAGGAGGGAGGAAAACTCGCATTGATAAGAAATATATATCTGTCTTTTTACTACTGTGTGTTACTGTGTGCCGCTCTCATTTCTGTAAAACAGAATATCTTCCTGATACTTCCAGAAACTAAATCAGGAATGGGAATCCTTTCATCCTATATTTGTCAGTCGGTCTCTCCTTACAGTGCCTGTGTCTTCTAACAAATGGAATGTCTAGCCTGACTGCGAGTGTATGATCAGATCTTCCTGTAGTCATGAAATACTGCTACTACACATGGCTCAAAACTGATGCCTCAAAAGTAAGTGTGTGTGTGTGTGTGTGTGTGCGTGCGCATGAGTGAGATTGATCATGTTGACTTCTTGTGGCTCCTGTCTACAGCTGATATAAACCCTACTATTCTGATGAGTATGAATGGCTCATAGGTTTTATAGGGTGTAACTAATCAAAAATGCCAAGTTTACCTAGAAAAATTCTGCTGCCATGTTTCTTTGTTTGAACTAAAATTTTCAATGATATAATAAAATGTAAAAAAGACCCCTATTATACTAGTAAATGTGGCACTCTCATCTAAATCACCCCTGAAATGAACATCTTTATACTGGTACGATGGCATCCATGCTACACTGTATAACACTGTCAACAAAACGTGTAGGTATAGTATACGGAGCCCTAAAATTGAGAAATGAAATTAAAAGCTTTTAGTCTGGTACAGGTCCACATAGACAACTAAGAGCCGTCATTTGAAAACTTCCTCACAACCTCCTGGGCCTGGAGCGTGTAAGCACAGCATTGGGGCTTCTAACAGTAAATACTTATTCTCCCATTGGCCACCAGTGGACAACATAACAAAAAATACCTACAACATTACAGTAGGCAACCTAATTAGTCCTTTGGTTCGCAGTCCATGAGATTCCAGAAAATGGAAAACTAGCTCATCCTGCCTCCTCAAAGTCAGGATTTTGATACTTTGGCGGGGCCACATGGGGAAACTTGCACGGCTGATCTCCCTTCTGTACCTTTGGGCATGCCTTCACTAGAGAGCTTACAGTGGTGCAGCTGTTTAACTACTCCAGCCCCGTGAGCTCTCCCACTGACATAGCATTTATTCCATGAGTGACATAATTAGCATTTATTAGCATAGCATTTATTATGCCATGGGTGACATAATTAGGGCCCTACCAAGTTCACGGTCCATTTTGGTTTCACAAATTTTATGGTTGTAGGATTTTAAAAAATCAGGGAGTGTGGCTAGGGGTCGGGGCAATCAGGGGACAGGGAGCAGGGGGGTTGGATAGGGGGTGGGATCCTGGGAAGTAATTAGGGGTAGGGGGGGTCTTTGGAGAGGGTGGTCGGGGACAAGGAGCAGTGGGGCTAAGATAGGGGGTGGAGTCTTGGTGGGGTGGTTAGGGGAGGGGGTGTCTGGAGGAGGTTTCAGGGGACAAGGAGCGGGGCGGTTGGATGGTTCAGGGTTTCTGAGGGGGGCAGTCAGGAGGTGGGAAGAGGGAGGAGGTTGGATAGGGGGCAGGGCCAGGCTGTTTGGGGAGGCAGAGCCTTCCCTACACAGCCTCCCATACAATTTTGAACCCCAGTGTGACCCTTGGGCCAAAAAGTTTGCCCACCCCTGGTTTAAACAATCCCTTTTGATATGGATGACAATGAATATTCTTGTTCCTACTTTTTTCTAATTGTGTTTTTGGAGGACAACCAGTCCTGCAAGCCCACTTCTCCACACCTCCTTTACCCCCAAATTATTAAATTTTCTTTCCTTCAATCCATATTGCTCTGGCCAAACTTAATTCTTATTTTATTTTTATTTTAGCCTGCCAGACCCAGCTATATATTTTTCTCTCTCCTGCTTCATACATGCCTGTACTCTTCCCCCATCATTCTACTCAATTCAAGAATGCTGTTTCTATTCTTACTGATGGTATTTACATATCTGATATACACTGAAACTCCATACTCTCTGTAGTAACCGGAAGATTATTGTGACGGCAACCAGTAGGGGGCGTAGTTACGCTTCTGAGTCAACTCCAGGAGAGGGCGTAATGGTGTTATCAGTTTGAGAATGGCCTTGCATTCTTGTTATCTGTGTGTGCCTGAGAACTGTTTCTCAGCTGTGTGAGTGTTTACCCCGTCTGCGTGGGAAACTAGATAGGTAAACTGAGGCAGGACGGCATAATCAACAAGTGCTAAACAGCGTGTAATCAACCAATTTGCTTGCTGCTTGCTATTCATGAGATATGAGCATGTATTTGAGATGCAAATGAGCATGGGTATATCTGTGCTGGCACACCCTTATGGGTTGGGCTTCTTCTCTGGACATCGCTTGGGTGTGTCAGATCTCCTGTATCGCGGCAGTGCTGACTGGGGCCCCCAGCACAGTAATGCTGCTCCCTTCAATAAACTCACCACTTTCCATCTAGCCATCTGTGTGTAAGCCTCGTTTCTACCGGCTACGAGATAAGCACCCTGCAATACTCTCCTCTTAATAATGATGGCCACTGAAAGAATTTGCACACTTCTCCGGTATTTCTCTTTAAGTATGTTTATGGAAGGTGGGAGGAGACAATCCATGAAATATAAATATGCCATCAAACAGAGACAATGCAAAATTTAAGCAGTAGATCTGCTAATCTCCTATAATTATTATATAAAACTGGAGACCTACCACCAGAAATGAATTGAGAACGCAGACAGTAGTACATATGCCACCCCTTGATCAATATTCTGCCTGAAAGTAGATAACAAGCGAATTAGAAAAACATCAAAGTCTTTCCTTGGCTAAGACATTATACAAAATTGAGGAAATGCGGTATCTTCTGAGTTCTGTTGCTATATATTTTAGCAGTGGTCTGAGCACCCCCAGCCTGTTGGAAAGTTCAAAACTGGATTCTGATTTGAACTCTGCTTGTAGTCATCGAAACTAAATATTAGAGATAGGATCATCTCTAACATTTAGTTTTGATGACTCCAAGCAGACTCTAAAATAGACATGAGGAAATCCTTCCAAATATGGAAGGTAATCCTCCCCCTGACCTGAGTGATTCAGAAAATAGCTATTTTATTTAAATAATTGCTGTCATTTATTTTTAATGGTATACCTTCTAGCATGAGTTAACGTTTGGTAGCAAACAATTTCTGTAGATGGCAAAAAGCTCATTGTTTCATGGTGTTTTGTGTGTCTACCTTTAATTTTTTTCCTTTGAACTCACTGTGACTTACAGTACAAAAGTGTCTATTTGCTGATACAAATTGATGCCACACTCTCTCTTCAGGATAAACATTCACTCTTTTTATTAGCAATAATAAAGTGATCAGATCTATCACAAGGAGATTTTTTTTGAGTTATCAGAAAACTGAACTCTTGCTACCCCAGAAATTTAAGCCTAGGGAGTTCAGTGGTTAGTGTATGACTACTCTGAAGGAACAAAAGGTACCTTTCCAATTAAACTTAATAAAGGAATAACTTCAGACACACAAAGGGAAAAAAGACACTTATAAGTCATGGTGAGTTCAAAAGGAAAGAATTAAGGTAGACGCACAAAGCATCATGGGAAGTGCTATTCAAGCTACCATGTCAAAAAGGCTGATTAACAACAGTTCCAAGTCTACATGATCACCAGGGAGTCTTACTGATAAAATTATTCCCCCCTCCAAAGAGAAGAATCACCCTGAACTGAACAAATGTTTCACTTTTGAATAAGGATTCATGAAAAGGCAAAGAGGGTGGAGAGGAACGAAGAATAAAGTCTGTATTCACCAAAAGATCTGAAATTTGTAACTTGAGACTATTTATCAGTCTTCAGCTTCTGAATGAAACTGCCAGTCATTTGACAGTGAACTGGATTCAGATCATTAGCTTCAGGGTTTTTTCAGATGATCGTTTGCAGATACAAATTTTCTAGCACTGATCTAATAGCAATTAGGGAAATCTAATGTCCTTGTCTGTTTTATGTTATTCAGATCTTCTAAACTGTAAGGATTTTCAGAAATCACTGAGTGAAATTCTCTAGTCTGACCTCTACACATAGTGCAGTCCAGATGAGCATAATGGTGATTTCTGGATATAAAAATCTATAGAATAACCTGGTTTTAATGAGCATTCAACATATAGTAATATATTTTTGATTTTTACAACTTCCATTTCTCTTTTTCCATTGGCCAAACAATGATAGTTTATGGTCTACAGGAGCGTGAAGAGTGCCAAGAAAGAAGCAGATGCTTACAAGATGGCATTTTTGAAATACGATGTTATATCATTGCCAGAGATTCCTACATTTTGACCCTGGTTGGTGGTTTGGCCTTTTTTACGCATCTCCATTTTGAATGTGTCTCCATATCTTCTTTTCTTTTTTTTGCTAGTGTTGGAGGGAATTCTCTTCTATTCTGTCCAACTCATTCTCTTGTCTTTTATGCATCTGTGTTTTTGGTCCTCCAGTCTTGGTGATCTAGAATGTAATTTGATAAAAGAATTGCCCAATAAGTTACATAAAACAACATGAACAAGTGAGGACTTGTGATGCCTTAGTTAAAGTTCTCATATGAGGTGTCACTGTGGGACAATCAGCTGGACTGTCTGTTGGCAACCCTTATTTTGAACTATCAGATCAGTGGCCTTCGTGCTGGTTGTTATAATTGCTTGAAGTTGTCCTGGACTTGGGCAGGAGTATGAAGGGAACAGAATTGGCCTTGCTATATTATGATATTGTATTTGAGATACAGAGGGGTGAGGGGTGGAGGGAGTTCATTTTTTGGTAGTTGCAGAGCAAGAAAGAGGTTCTAGTGATGATGGTCTTTCTACACTTGGATATAAAGAGGCAAAGGAGCCTGATTCATGTTACTCAGCAAGGGCAGCATATCATGACTGCATGTGTAAGAGGGGTTTACCCCCAGCCTCTATGCTCCTGAGTACAAAGGCTGGGCCTCTTCTATGCCAAACCAACAGTCCTTCTCCCCCCACACTCCAACTTTGCCAGTTGGGGTTTTTGGGATCACCAATCGCTGCCACCAATCGAGTATACAGTAAAACCCCGATTTTACGGACCCCGATTTAACGGACTTCGGATGCAACGGACAAAATTTATGAGCAAGTCCGATGCATCCCAAATCCGCTTTTCGGGGGCTGGCTGCTGGCTCCCCGCTGCCGCCTGGGTCCAGGCAGCGGGTGGGCTGCCTGCCGGCTCCCCGCTGCCAGCCCACCCGGGTCCCGGCTGCTGGGACCCGGGCGGGAGCCGTCAGCCAGCCCACCCGGGTCCCGGCTGATGGCTCCCGCCCGGGTCCCAGCAGCTGGGACCCAGGCGGGCTGGCTGCCGGTTCCCGGCTCCGGCCCGAGTCCCAGCAGCTGGGACCCGGGTGTGCTGGCTGCCGGTTCCCGGCTCCGGCCCGAGTCCCAGCAGCTGGGACCCGGGCAGGCTGGCTGAAGGCTGCCGGCTGCCGCCCAGGTCCCAGCAGCCGGGACCCGGGCAGGCTGACTCACGGCTCTTGGCTGCCATGATAGTTTAACATTATACAGTAAAACCTCGATATAACGGACTAATTCGGGGGGGCTGCTGCTCCAACAGCTCGTTTTTTTTAATTATTATTATTAAATAATGGACTTTTGGCTTTAACGGACACCCCCTCGCCCGAATTAGTCCGTTATATCGAGGTTTTACTGTACTTCCAGAACCTTGGAGAGGCCCCCGATCTTCCCCACCCCAACTTTGTCCCCCTCCCTGGGTTTCAAAGTCAGATACCTGAAGGCTGCTTTCCTTCACCCTCTATCTCTCTGTACCTGAGAGGCAGACACCTGGAAACTGCTTCCCTTCACCCTTCCTGGCTGAAGGCAGACTTCCCTGAACCCTGACTCTGTCTTCCTCCCTGAATGCTAAAGTCAGATACCTGGGGGCTATGCACCTCCCCCTACCTCTTTTCTTCTTAGTGAAGAGAGAAAAACCTTAAGGAAAATAAACCAGATGGTTTTATAACTAGAAAATTTAATAAAGAAAAAGGTTAAAGCAGAGATACAGACACTTTACATTTGGGGTTTCCCACTTTCTTCTGAAAAGGAAAGAACACCCCAAAAGGCACGGCTTAATAGAAGAATCAAATGGTTATACTCCCATCAGCTAATCAAAAATGTAAGAAGAAAAGAGAGTTATCTCCATAGCTAGAGACACACTCCTGGACCCTTGCCCATGTTGCCTGGCAAGCCTCCTGCCTCATGGACAACCAAGATGGAACTCCCTGGCTTTTGCCTCCTCCCTGGAGACCAGCCAAGATGGAACTGACTGTTTTGCTCCTCCCTTCTTCCTGGGCTGGAGGCTCCTCCCTCTCTCATGGCAGAGAAACTCCCCCGTCACCTGTCTCAGACGACATAGCCCCCACCCAGGCAAGGCACACTGTATTAGATAACATAGCCCAACCCAGGCAAGGCACCCTCCATACTTATGACAGCATGTGTTTAAGTGCATCATAGATCTGGGGTTAGCTATTGGTCAGAACACTGAGCAAGTGAAAGGGGTTTCAAGCGCATCAGAATGAGATCTGTAACATCCACCAGGGCAGGTAAAGAAGGATTTCAAATAACACAGACCGGCCTGCTCATGAACAGAAATCTGCAAATAAGGTAGATCTCTCTGAAATCAGAATTTCATCTATAATGCTACTATTGCACATTCTGGGTGAAATCCTGGCTCCGCTGAAGTCAATGGGAATCTTCCTATTTTGCTCAATTTATTTGGGTCAATACTCTGAAAACAAATTTTCATTCGACAGTCATTTAAAGATACATTTCAAGTTCTCAAATGTTGTTCATATAGTTTGACATTTGTAAATAAATAGTTTCTTAGGTCATTAGTTATTTTTCCTTTCACTGTTTTGATGTTGTTGTGTTTAAATGTGACAATAGGCTTATTGTTATCTCACTTCCCGAATTTGCCATTGTTAACACCTTGGGGAGTTGAGCCTTTTAGTATCTCATCACTTATTCAGAAGATTAGACAAAGAACACACAAACCTATGAAGTATGAATAAAGCCTCTGTTTCTTTCTAAACAATTAGAGAGAGCTATTGAATTAATATTGGAAATAAATTTCACTTCTCCTAAAAGTAAGTGTGTGTGTATTTAGATGCATAGACGTAAATGCATGGATATGTACACAAATATATTTGTGTGTTCTAATATTATGTTTTGTGGAAGATTTTAATGTACAGAAAAATGAAATATGCAGTAAGAAAATACATAACTATTTATATAGATGTATATAAGTATCTAGATACATACACTTATTAAATCTATTTGGGATTTAACACAGATTTTGAAATGTGATCATTTGTATAGATTAATAACAAGGAAGATTATGGTTATTTTTTATTTGAATCTTGTAGCACCTATCATCCATGGGGTGGAGCACACAAAACAATTAATAATAAATAACGAGCAACATCCAAAATAAAATGGGGAAACAATGGTGTTGGGTCTCTCCCCCCACGAACTCTGCCTCGGTTTCTGATGCTGTTACTAGCATCTCCTTGACTGGAGAAGATTATGCTTTGCCCAAACAAAAATAATGTCTTGAAAGATTGCTAATCTGACCACATTGAGGTCCCAGTTCACCAGTTAGATCTTTATGGGCAGATCTTTGCCCTCACATGGATCCATTAGGAGGATCAGGACTCTAGAGAGTAGTTTTTAAAATCCTAACACAGTTTGGGGGATTTATTTTCCCAAGGAAATCATTTAAGAAACTGTTTAGTGAGTTGAAGCTTATTGTTAGGTCAGCTGACAGCATACTTAGTCACCACAAATCAATTATATTTAACCTCAGTTACAGCATACTGAGTCAGTACGCTGTAATACATTTTCTACACCGAGGCTACAGTTTCTAGGATGTCCAGAACAGTGTTTGCTACATGAAGTATTTCCCCTGCTGTAACAGAAGAAGATGTGGGGTGGGGGACCAATTGTCTGTCTCATACACATTCACACACACACTGCTTGCTTCAGAAATTGTTCTGGGAATCTTAAGAGAGTCTCTTCATATGACATTTCCAGGGTCAAAAGGTTTTTTTTTTGCCACTCACAAATCCAAACCTAGCTGATTTTTCCTCCTTGATGTCTCTAATTCCCATCCTTCCCTCTCTGTCCCTATAGTGAAAGCTCTTGTTCAAGCTTCATCTCTTGTAACTATTTGACACCATGTTGCCTCCACTCTACCCCACTTTGGACCATACAAATTTCCACTATAGAGATCATCTTCCTTGATCACATCACACCCTCCCTTTTAGCTCCTCATGGAATCATAGAAGCGTAGGATTGGAAGGGTCCTCAATAAACCATCTAATCCAGTCCCCTGCACTCAAGGCAGGACCAAGTAATAATAAACAGTTACTCACCTTCTTGTAACTGTTGTTCTCTGAGGTGTGTTGTTCATTCCAATCCGGTGTGTGCGCGTGCATGGTAGCTGGAAGCTTTTCCCTAGTAGCATCCATCGGTTGGCCTGGGCACCCCTTGGAATCTTGCCTTCATGGTGCTCAGTATAGAGCCCATTCGACATGCCACCCCCTCAGTTCCTTCTTGCCGGCTATCATGACAGATGGCTAGCTGGGCGGGTATTGAAATAGACGTGAACAACCCATCTCGGAGAACAACAGTTACGAGAAGGCGAGTAACCATTTTTTCTTCTTCGGGTGCTTGTTCATGTTGATTCCAATCAGGTGACTCACAAGCCCAAGTTTAGGCAGTGGGGTTGGAGTCTTCCATTGATTGGAGCACCGCATCATCTCTGGCCAGCTGGGTAATCACATAATGTGCAGCCAAAGTATGGATGGAGGATCACGTCACCGCTCTGCAGATTTCCTGAGTGGGAAGCCTGCGCCTTGGTGGAGTGCACAGTGATTGGAGGTGAGGAATCTGAGAGTGGCTCTGGAGTTTTTAAGACTGTTTAGCCTTTTGTCAGTTTTCTCTGAGAAGAGAATCTCCGCTTCAAAGGGCAGGTCCTGAATGGTTTTCTGTACCTTGTAGGGGATCCCAGAAACCTGGAGTCATGAACCCCTTTTCATGGCCATGCCTGTGGCTGCAACCATGGTTGCCCTATCTGTCCCATCAAGAGCAGCCTGAAGAGATGCCCTTGAGATCATTCCCTTCCTCAGCCAATGCCGAAAACTGCACCCACGAGGTCCCACATCACCTGGGTTTCTTGGGCCAGTGGTAACTCAGACGATGTTGTGCCTCTCAGTGTAGTGGTAACCGCCAATGTCATCTTCGATGTTGGAATTGCCATCAGCATTGGAATCACCGTTTGTGCCAGAGATGCCGCCAGTGCTGAGGACGCTAGGATCCCTGGGCATGGTGCCGACTGTGCTGGAGGTGTCAAGATGGTAGTGCAGGGTGGTAATGGGTCTACCCAAACTCACTATTGAGCTTAAGGAAAAATTTCAGTACAATTTATATGCAATATATTAATTGTATATGTTTCATCTGTCTCCTTTTTTAGTTTACTTGCCTGTTTTTAGATTGTGAGCGCTTTAGAGGAGAAATTTGGCTTTCTTTTCATTTGAAAGGCATGCCACCATAGGCGCTACTCAGAATAATTAACTGTGTGTGTATTTATAATTTTTAAAAAAAAAAATTGAAAAGACTAATATTAAAGTAATTTACATTTCACAAGGTTCAAAACAGACCCATTATTTTTAATGATAATGTTGTTTTTTATTTAAAGAAAACCAGATGCTAATAAATGAAAAGTTTTGATAAATAGAATGGAAAATTTTGGAGAAATTAAAGAAACAAAAAAACATAGTCAATTTTTAAACAAAATCTTTCTTTAGTCAGAAAGCCCTGCTTTAAAAAAAAACAACTAAAAACTTAACTATGAAACATTTCAAATGCAGTTAATGAGACTTGAACAATCATGTGAAATTTTGGAGTAATTCTGAAGTAAACTCTTGGGCTTTGTCTAGACCTGGGGTTGGGCAGAGATGTTTAAGTAACATTACCTCAGTTGTGCTAGTTATCTTGATTTCAAAGCCGACTCATTAAAGGTGTTAAACAATGTCTCTATAGGTGTTGAGCAGGGTTTTCCATTATGCTGATTGAGCTAATTTGTTGGGGGGAAAAAAGTACCCTTTTTTCCTAATCTGGACGAGTTCTCAGTATATTAGGTGTTGCCCACTACTAGAAAAGACTACAACTACAAACAGATCAAAATTTAAACTTTGAAAGCAGGCTATATTTTGGGTAAGAACTATTATGCCTGATAGGTTAATAAATTAAAACAAACAGTTTAAGTAAATAATTTAGAGCCTGATTCTTTTAGTTAGGGCTTTTCTATACTTAAAACACTACAGCAGTGCAGTGAGGACACTACCTACACCAATGGGAGGGCTTCTCCTGTTGGTGTAGGTAATCCATGTCCCAAAGAGGAGGTAGCCTAGCGTTGTCTATACTGAGGATTAGGTCAGTTTAACAGTGTCCCCCAGGGGTATGGATTTTTCACATTCCTGAGCAAGATAATTATTCCCAACTAATTCCCTCATGTAGACCAACCCTTACAGGGGTACCACTGTTGACTTTACTGCTTTTACACAAGGAAACAGCATTGCAAGTGAAAGGAGAATGATAGAAGGCAGCTTTTAAGTTACTTTCAATCATGGGGTCTAAATAAGAACTTAACAGAAATGTAAAGTGGCTCTGAATCCATTATGTTCTTAAAGTAGATTGTTTGTTTGTTTGTTTGGTATTTCACTGAGTACCAGAGTACTGGGAGTGTTGATTGCCTTTCTCCAAAGGATTATAAAGAAACAAAACCAACAAAAGATAATACAGAAAACATTGCAGCAAAAAAGTGTTTCTTGGATGTCAAACACCATCCTGCTCACGG
Source organism: Sternotherus odoratus (assembly GCA_032164245.1). NCBI lineage: Eukaryota > Metazoa > Chordata > Testudines > Kinosternidae > Sternotherus > Sternotherus odoratus. Next base: position 144,964,048 of record JAVMKO010000002.1, read on the forward strand.
TGCTTTGATCTCAAAAAGTGCACTGTGGAGAATAAACAGAGTGTATTTTTTCTTTCACACTAACATTTAGCAGCAAGGTTGATGAACTTCTGGAAAACTAGCATCACAGGTATGCCATTTTCATTTATTAAATGGTTTTGACAAGGGCATATTTCATTTAAAGAGGCTGTTTTCATTTCCCTTCCTTTCTGTTCTTCAGAAAGTATGAACAGCCAACACAGTAATGCTCAGCACAGCTTTCAAACTAGCCAATGTGGAAAATCACTTTAATGTCCTTTCTTAAGGTGGAGAGATAAGGGAGAAGAGTGTATAGACATTACAGCCTTATATTTGTGAGTATTTGCTTTGTCAACCTTTTCTTTAAAAGCCTTCATTTCCATTTAACTTGCCAGAGAAAATTCCTTCTGGGTTGAAAAGTATTACCATACCCTGTGCATATTAGAGATGGGGGCATTGATTTAAAAAACATAAGACTCCTTCCAAATCTTTAGCCTTATCAAGAGCTGAACCTTTTGGAAGGTTCTGAAATGTCTGGCTAATGTTCTCCCCCAAACCCTTACTTCACTTTTTTAGTACCTCTACAACCATCTCATGAGACTAGGATCAAAAATGCCAAAGTACAGTGAGAGTAGTTCATCTTTGTATTTCTGGCCCAGCTGGAAGCAGGGGGGAAGAGCATAAAAGGGCCATGCGGGGTCAGACGAATGGTCCATCTAGTCCAGATGCTTCAGAGGGAGTGAACCGAACAGGGCAATTTATTGAGTGATTGATCCCCAAAGCATGGGGTTGCATCACTGACCATCTTGGCTAATAGTCATTGATGGACGTATTCTCCATGAACTTATATGGTTCTTTTTTGAACCATTATAGTTTTGGCCTTTACATCATCCCCTGTCAATAATTCCACAGTGTGCCATGTAAGTACTTCCTTATGTTTCTTTTAAACCAACTGCCTATTAATTTAATTGGGTGACCCATGGTTCCTGTGTTATGTGAAGGAGTAAATAACACTTCCTTATTTACTTTCTCCCCACCACTCATGACTTTATAGACCTCTGATATCCTCCCTCAGCTGATTTTTTTCCAAGATGAATGATCCCAGCCTTTTAAATCTCTCCTACCCCTAATCACTTTTGTTTGTCCTTCTTTGAACCTTTCCCATTCTAATAAAACTGATTTGCTTGGTACTGAAGTTAGGCTTACAGGCCTGTAATTGTCAGGATTGCCTCTGGAGCCTTTTAAAAAAACCAAACTTCATGTTAGCTACCCATCTGATACAGAGGCTGACTTAAGTGATCGGTTACATACCAGAGTTAGTAGTTCTCCAATTTCACATTTGAGTTCCTTCAGAACTCTTGGGTGAATACCATCCGGTCCTGGTGACTCAGTACTGTTTAGTTTATCATGTGTTTCAAAACCTCCTCTAGTGCCAGGGACTGTTCCTCAGACTCTTCACCTAGAAAGAATGACTCGGGTTTGGGAATCTCCCTCACGTCCTCTGCAGCAAAGACGGAGGCAAAGAATTGATTTAGCTTCTCTGCAACGGCCTTGTCTTCCTTGAATGCTCTGTTAGCAACTAGATCAGTGGTGGGCAGGGTAATCCGTTGGTGGGCCACCAGACCATTTGTTTACATTTGCACAGCTACCCGCTGTAGCCTCTCCATGGCCACTACATCCCTGTTCTGGCAGGAATGAATGTTGTGGATCTAAACTGGGGAGTCCTTATAGAACTGTTCTCTGCAGCATCCAGGGAATGAAGCTCAAGTTTCCCTGTACAGGCTTCTCAAATTGGGCCCCAGCCATGTGCTTTATGGGATCACACCAGTGTTGCTGTTTCTCAAGGCCCTCCAGGCTCACAGCAAGGGCTGGGTGGGCTAGATGGTTCCTGTGTTGTTGAACAATTAAACATAGCAAGGGATCAGCCTTGCTATAACACAGCTTGTCCCTTCTTAGACGGATGGGACTAGTAGTATGTCTTCACTGCACTAAAAGACCCGTGGCAGATCTGCAGCTGGGCAGTGTCAGGTGACTCAAACTTATGGTGCTCAGGCTGCAGGGTTAAAAATGGCAGTGTAGATGTTCAGGCTCAGGCTGGCGTCTGAGATCCTCCCTCCTCACTGGGAGTCAGGGCCTGGGCTGAAGTCTGAGCATGAAAACCCACACTGCAATTTTTAGCCTTTCAAACCCAATCAATTGACCTGGGCTCTGAGACTTAGTGCAATGGAATTTTTATTGTAGTGTACACATATTCTAAATCATGTTATAACCAGAGTAACCCCCCCCCCCCCCATACTTTAACTCTGGCCTTTCCCACAATGCTATGCCAACTTAGTTTTACTGGATGATTGTGTGGTACTCTAGGAAGAAAGACATTGATTAATATTCAGAAGAAAGGGTGAAGCACGCTACTTCTTATGGTCCATATCCTTCAGTACTTACTCAGATAGAAATCGCAAAGATATCCCTGGGAAAGTTGCCCGAGTAAAGAATATGCTATTTATTAAATTTCAGCAGGAAATGTAAACTTGCCACATATCCCACAGGATACCTTGCAATGGCAAATTTCCTTCTGACTTTCTGATTCTCACACATGGACAGGAACCAGTTGCCAAGACTAAGAGAGAAAATACATCCAGGTTAGATTACAGCAGCAGTTGTCCTGTGTTTACTTTGTAAGTTATTTCCTGTTATTAATTAACTAAATTTAATCTTAACCCTGAAACTTGTTGAATTCATCATTGAAATACTACAAGGACTGCAAGATAGATGCAGAGGAAGAAAGGCTGTTGTCTTAATTAACCCCCTACTACCAGCCAGTTATACAAGCTAGCTTCTAACTAGCACTCTACAAGAGTCACATTTTTTTTCTTTCATTGAATTCCAATAAAAATTGGTCATCTTTTCATTTTTTTAATTTTTGCATCCCCTGCACTCTGCTTTATTCACATTTACCATGAAAATGACTATTTTTGAGAAACTGAGAAAATGCAAAACATGAACGGTCACTTCTGTTAATGTGAAAACCTTTTTTGCTCAAAAAACAGGTCATTTTTTTCTGACACACTCTTCTGTTCAAAAAATTAGCTTCTGTTTCACAGGAAAATGAAGCCTATTTGTTGCTCCAAAAATTGGCACAGCTTAGCAAATGTTTCCATTAAAAATGAATTCTGAGTAGTTGTGTATTTTGTTGTAAATATTTCGAACACCTCTAGCCTGTCCATTTTTAGGGGCTAGGATTGAAGATGTGTTAGGGTAAAATCTTCTCATGCTACAGTAGTTTTATTTTTCCTACTTCCAAAATTGCCTTCTGAGTGCATGGCTGTTTTACAGATGCTCTCAATGCAGCACATCATCTGCACATAAACCTTTTACCTTCAATTTCTGATACCATCAGAATACAGAAACCACTGGTCAGGAAACAAGTACTAATAGCATCCTTACCTAATTTCCTCTTAAGATTTGTCTTGACATAGTCTTCAGAAAAGTAAAGAGAAAATATGCACAACATGATGAATTTCCTGATTTTAAAAAATGTGAATGGATAAAGGGTTTCTGAAAATCACTTCAGTAGGTTTACAAAGCCACTACATCAATTCAAATCCTGCTATGTTAAGCCATGGGACTTAAACACTATCAAAAAGTCACTTTTGCTTAAAGATTTATCCTTTTGCATCCTTCCAGTAGAAAATGCCTTATGGCTTCTTAAGGCTTTCCAGTGTTGTTCTTAATGGATATGAATGAAAGCTAAACCTCATTGTTGAGGTAAGGTTTCATGTTGATATGAAATAGATACAGACTTGACTGTGCCTCAAGGATTAGAAAGGACCAATAGGTACAGATAGCATGAGAGAGATTTCCAGGAAACGTCAACATATTGACGATATTTTGACTGTGTTGAAGAACCATTTTGGGCTGGGCTGCAGGGTGATGCTGCCTTTACCTTCACCTAACCAGAAGAATAATTCCAAAAATGAGAGGCTGGATCCATAATCAATGTAGCTACTCTGGTTTACACCCGCTAAAAAATCTGGCCAGATTTATTTCCATGTGCTGTCAAGTTCATCGCAGATAAAGTGTCCTACATCTAAATACAAAAAAAGTCAGCTGACACCTCACTACCACATTTGGCATCCTTCTTAACTGTTTCTTCTGTGAGGCCAAGGCTTGAACAAGCCTTGGAGACTTTCTTCTATTTTTTCAGACCCAAGGGATGGTTATTCTACAACAGGGTTGAGGTCTGCTGTGTGGATAAACAGAGAGCATGCATCGACCCAAGTGTCATTCATCACCACTAAAAATCTACTTACCCTCCCCCACCAAATAATGAATTACCATGTGCACTTAGACTGAAATTCACCCTTCCTTGAACAAAGTACAAAGGATCCATCCCCAGCATGAAGACAGGCTGCAGTGCAGCCCAGCCTGTGGAACGGAATAACATTTGGTCCCTTTTTATTCAGGGATTTCAGGCTAATGAATCTTACGGACAGATCCAATAGCTGTTTTGATTGGTTTGGCCCCAGGACTCCTCTCAGCACTGACAAGCCCACTGCTGCAAATAAGGAATGCAGAAGCCTCTCTGTGTGGCTGATGTGCTCCCCCTTTCTCTTCAGAGAACCCCTTGTGAGATGGGGGAGACAAGAATGTGGAGGGTGTTATGTGAGCATTCCGCAAAGGGGTGACCTCCTGACTTACTCACCAGTGTATTAGCGTAAGCTTTCCTCTCTCATTTGTGAATTGCAGTTTAAACCTATGACCTCCAAATCCAAGGTTCCACTAATGGGTGTAGCCTCTTCCCCAGCACCCTGGCATAGGCTTTGCCGGGGAGACTGAGGAATGTGATCCCCCTGTAGTTGGAACACACCATCTTGTCTCCTTTATTAAAGATTGGGACCACCTCCCCCACCAGTTTGCCAGTCCAGAGGTACAGCACCCACCTTCCATGCAACATCGAAGAGGCAAATTAATGTGCCAACATTGTCCAGTGATTTTGACAGCTCCAGATGAATATTGGGATGGGATCATTGCGGGTACAAGCAGCAGAAATAAGGTTTCTCTGCAGTATGGCTGGGCTTGCTCTCCAAGACCGGGTGAGAAGCTCGGTTATACAGGAGAGCCTCAGAGTGCAGCTGCTGCTCCTCCTGATCGAGAGGAACCAGCTGAGGTGGTTTAGTCACCTGATAAGAATGCTGCCTGAAAGGCTTCCTTGGAACTCTACCAGGCACGTCCCACTGGGAGGAAGCCCCGAGGCTGACCCAAGACATGCTGGAGGGATTATGTCTCCCAACTGGCCTGGGAATGCTAGGGAATCCCCATAGGAGGAATTGGAACCTGTTGCGGAGGAAAGGGAGGGCTGATCTTCCCTACTCTCATGCTGCCACCTCCACCCTCACCAGGAAAAACAGTCGGAAAAGCATAAAGGAAACAACAAGAAGAAAGAAGTTTAAACGTATAGGTTATTTGGGTGCTTTAACTGGGAATTTTTCTATTTGGGTGGCTCAGTTCTTTAACATATTTGGCTTTCTTTTATGTGTAATCTTAACTCAGAATTACCTATGTTTGTATGTTTGTTTTAGGGATAATTACAATGTCCCTGGAATGTTTTTTTTACTCTTAAGTTTGTGATGTACTCCTAACCTTAGTGCCAACTTAATGTAGTTTTTTGTTTTTTGCCTGGGAATGAATGTTTAAAGTGTCTGGGCGCGTGTGTATGTGCACATTATTTAAAACTAGTTTATTCTTTTTACATGGAAGATGAAATGCATCTAAGACCTAGCAGGAGTAGGTGAGACAGTACCATGCTGTAGTTCATTCCATTCAGATGGGTCTATCCCAGGCTTTTGCACTGCCATCCATCAGCAGTATCTGAGCTCCTTCCGCTTGAAATAGATCAGTAATGAACTCCCTTGGGGACTTCATGGAGTCTTTGGCTCCATTTTGGGGGTTATAGGTTCCCTCTCCTTCCCCAAGGATCTGTTCCGTGTTATGTAGGATATGAAATGGCTCAGTCCTTGCTCTCCTTCAATATTTATACCAGTCTGCTTGGAGAGACAGAGACACCATGGACTCCGGAGCCACCAACATGCAAACTATGGTGGACGTTGTCTCCTACTTCACTGGAAGGAAGCCACATGGTTGAAGAATGGTTGTCTGACTCAGTCCAGGAAAGACAGAGGTGATGTTAGTAGGAAGGAGGGAGCTTTCTAAAGATCACATGAGCTTTGTCATTTCTGTTTTGACCATCCAAGACCAGATTCAGAGTGGTGCAAGGCGTTGGGTTCATGCTGGATTCTTAATTCTAAACCTACAGATCGTTACATGGGAGAGGAATTGCCTTCTTCCACCTTTGGTGTATTGGGGACTATGCCTATTATTCTGGGCACAACAGCTGGCAGTCCTATTCACAATCTTCAAAGTGTGAAAATCTGGATGATATTCTCGGTTACCTGTCTCTCTCTCTCTCTATCATGAAGAAAAAAGTAAATAATACTGTACAAACCAATAGCACCTTTCATAGGGGGATCTCAACATGCTTTTCAGACATCCAGAACTTTAGCTGCATAACGGCCTCATGTTAAACCTGTTTTACAGATGGGGAAACTGAGGCACAAAGGAATTAAGATCACCCAGGAAGCCTATGGTAAAGCTGCAGATGGATGTCAGATCTCCTGGCCAATTCTGTGCTTTAGCCACTTCTTTTCCCTCTCTTTATGATTTACTGTCAATAATACTTGATTAATTACTGTACTGGCTAGTGAAAATAAGGAGGGGATTCATAAGAAAAATTACATGTCATCTATATATATAAAAGTCAAATGGTGGGTGTATGTATGTATGTATGTATGTATGAATGTATGTATGTATGTAAGCTTACTCCTTCCACACCGTTTGAGCTAGAGACTTGAAATTTGGTCTTGGGGTCCTAATGACCGTAAGAGTCGAAATTTTTTCAATCTCACCTCTGACGCCCCCCAGGGATGAAATTATTTAAAGGCCAATCACATCAGCTGGGCAGCTGCTGTTCTCTGTGACATAGTTCTGATGTCATAATACCCCCTCCAACAGACACCGCACTCGCTCAGCTCTATGCCCCTCTCCCCTCCAACGGAACCCCGGAATCCCTCAGCTCTCTGCCCCCTCCCCACCTCTGAAGGACCCCGGAATCCCTCCGCTCTCTGCCCCCTCCCCACCTCCGATGGACCCGAGTTGGGTTTGGTCGGAGGGTAAGTGAGGTAGGGGTGTCGGGTTTGGTCGGGGGGTGAGGTGGGGGTGTCAGGTTTGGTTGGGGGGGTGAAGTGGGGGTGTCGGGTTTGGTCGGGGGGTAAGTGAGCCGGGGGTGTTGGGTTTGGTCTGGGGGGGTGGGAAGGTGTCTGGGGGGGTGAGGTGTGGGGGTTGGGGTTGGTCAGGGGGTGTTGGGTTTGGTTGGGGGGGTGAGGAGGGGGGTCGGGGTTGGTCAAGGGGTAAGTGAGGTGTGGGTGTCGGGTTTGTTTGTGGTGGTAGGTAGGGGTGTCGAGTTTGGTTGGGGGGGGAAAGTGAGGTGGGTGTGTCAGGTTTGGTCTACGGGGGGGTGAGGTGTGGGTGTTGGTCAGGGGGTGTTGGGGTTGGTAGGTGGGTGATGTGGGGGTGTTGGGTTTGGGTGGGGGGGTGAAAATGTGAGTCGGGGTTGGTCGAGGGTAAGTGAGGTGGAGGTGTCGGGTTTGGTTGGGGGGGTGAGGTGGGGGTGTCAGGTTTGCTCTCTGCCCCCATCCAACGGACCCCGCACTCGCTCAGCTGTCTGTCCCCTCCCCACCTCCGACTGACCCGAGCAACGCCGGGTATTTTCACTAGTTCTAAATAAAACAATAATAAAAATCCACCCAGGCATATGCAGGCTGGCAGATATGTAGGTTTTATATCTCGTGACATCTGAATTGAGGTTTTACTTCAAAGCATTCTTAGATAATATTGATAATATCAGTTAAGAACTGTGGAGAGAACCCATAAACTGGGAGACTTCCTGAGAGGAAGGACGGAGCACCAGACTAGGTCTTAAGAGGTCTAGGTTCAGTTCCCAATTCTGCAGCAGACTTCTTGGGGGCACTTAAAAACTCCCTGTGCTTTCTGTTAAATGGGGACGATAATAATGCTACCCACCTTTTTGCCTGTCCAATCGATTTAGATTGTAATTGCCTCAGCACAGGGTCTGTGTCTTTGTGTATGTACAGCATTTATCACTGTGGGCTTTCATCTTGGTTGAGGCCTCTAGATGCTACTGTCATATCAGTAGTAATAATATAGGCCCTAGTGAGAAATCTGTAAAATGTCTGTGTAACTGTTATAAAAGTGCCATCAAAAATAGCCTCTCTAAGAGTCCTATGGGCTGCTGTGAACTCTCAAAACATGCCTAGATTCCAGCACACTTGAACCAAGCACACCATATAAATCCTGAGTCCTTCTGCGATACACTGTCGCTGAGCATAAAACATAACTTTCTCCTGAAAGGGCATGATTTCTTTCACACACACTCCTGACCATTTGAAATCAGCTTAGCTTTGTATCCTTCCTCTTGTTTTTAAAAGGGTAATCGGTGCCAAACCATGCTGCAGATCACCATCATTTTTAATGCTAATGGCCACTCAGCACAGCTGGTAGCCACAAAATCCTCAGAGGTGCAGTCACACTTGTTACTCTAGCGCTATTCTGTGCGCACAGGTCACAACGGTACCATCTGGGAGAATAACAATGAGGTCTTCGCTGACAAAGTGTCAGTCAGCGTGAGCACAACTTACAGTGTCAGGAAGAGAGAGCAAGAAAAAAGTGCAAGGCACATTCTAATAAAAGACCCCAGTACAGTCAAGATTCTTTTTCTTAGAAAGAATCTTAAGAAGTTCCTCTTTTTTTGTCTGCATTATCATCAACTCCCTACCTGCTGTGTCTGTCTCCTTTTTCTCTTTCTATTACTTTCAATATGCATGGCAACTTCTATCTCCTCCTTTGTTCACGCTAGCAGGATGGGTCTTTCGAGAGGAAGGAATGGGGACCTTTTGCTGGCCTAGATATCAAATAATTTTTCACCTCCCGAATAGTGGGGGAGGCAATCCAAATCCTGCAGTTCTGAAGCTCTTTCTTCTCAGATCATGCTTTGGAGCGGCGATGAGGTGCTGTTTACTTTTCCATTTGTCATTTGACAGATAGACATGCAAATCCAGGAAGCTATCTGAACCCTGTATGAATTCTTTTATCCTCAAAGGAACTGCCTGGAAAGCAAATCATAAGGGGCATATGTGTGTGTGTGTGTGTGTGTGTGTGTGTGTGTGTGTGAGAGAGAGAGAGAGAGAGAGAGAGAGTTTTATCAGATATCTACTCCCAATGGTGTCTAAGAAACTATTTATTTAATTTTGACATTTTGAGAGGCTTACTTTCCAAATCCTGTTTGAACAGACTTATTCAGGAACGAGAGGCAAATGCAAATAAAAGCCAAACACAAGCAAATGGCAATGTTTAGTGAGGAGTAATTGTAAAAGGCTTCCTTTGGCAATGGAAGATCCTGTGCAATTAATGGTAGGTTCTTGCTTTCTGCAGAGAAGTCTTTTACCACTGTTTGAAAATGGCAACAATCTAGTGTGCCATGATGCTTTACTGCCCATTAGCAAAGGGAAACTTCCTAACCCCTTTCAAGGTCGCAATTAGGGTTGTTTCCTGTTCAATGATAATGACACTTAAAGATTAAATAGGGTTTGCCAAAAAAAACAACAACAAATCTGATTAAGATTCTTAACTGTGAACAGACTATGGGCCAAATTCTGCTTTAAATCTGGAGTAATTCCACCAAAATTGATGAAGCTACTTGGTGCATTTCTGCGTCCAAGCACAGAATCTGACCTTATATGTTGATTGAACCATGTCTGTGAGGTTTGGTTACATGTCAGCTTGCCCTAGTAATGCAAAACTGAGGTCAATGGGATTATGGCTGCTTTGTATCACACAGAGCATACAAGCAAATCTGGCCCTGGGTGGTATAGAAAGTATAAAGTTTGTAAGGCCTGATTAACTCACATATACCAGTGTAAAGTCGCACCGATGTAAAGCTAGCATTAAGTAAGGGAGAATCAGACTCTTGAATGTATGAACGGTCAATATGGGTAGACTGAAAATGTCAGATATTGACTTCTGGTAAATTCAATTACTTTTCTCTGAGGTTTTACATTGTGGGTGGCTTCAAAGAAAAGGAATTTCTATTAAATTGAATTAGTTTTCCCGGTGGCTTACATCATAAAGATGTGTGGTGTATGGTCTACTTAGATAGTCAGCTCTTTGGAGCAGAGATCATCTCTTTTGTTCTCTGTTTGTACAGCCCCTAGCACAATGGGCTCTTAGGTGCAATGGTAATACAAATAAATAGTATGGTAGAGGTGTGGCTACTCGATAATCAGAGTGACTTATTCAAGGTGGCTTCTAAGAAAAGATTGTAAATATCTTTGGTAGGAAGCTGTGGGAGAGACCAGACAGAAATGTGAGCCTGACTGAGGCAGTTAGGGAGTAATTGGAAGAGAATAACTCAAGATTGACTTGTGGCTGGCTTTCTTCTCAGAGGCTACAGCTTGCCCCCATCGTGTGTTTAAACCCCCCCAAAAGAAAACCATTAGTTTTGAAGAAGTGACAAAGAGTCCTGTGGCACCTTAAAGACTGACTTAGGAAGGTGCACAGGACTCTTTGTCACTTCTGCAATTCCAGACTAACACGGCTACCTGTCTGATTAGTTTTGAAGGCATTTTTTTACATAGCCTATAGGATGCTGATTAACCCATAACTTCTCGAGTTCTACCATAGATCTTAATCTGTCTATGGAACTGAAGTATTCTACTTCATAACTGGAGGTTAGTTTTCACACCTTTCAAGCCTGCCTCACGAGAAGTCCTTTCCATAGAAGGACGAGGATGTGATGTAAAGATTATATGAGGGGAGTGTGACACACACACAATGGATGCCATATTAGCCAAGTGCCAGCTTCGGCAACCTAACTTCAAATGTTCACAATGTGGTTTTATTTCCATATATTTATCAATCATAATGCTGTTAATTTTAGATTACGAAAACAATAATGAGCAAATGCTAGCTCCACATGAGGGAGCACAATAGGATGACCAGATGTCCGGATTTTATAGGGATGGTCCCGATTTTGGGGTCTTTCTCTTATAAAGGCTCCTATTACCTTCCCCACCCCCACCCCCGTCCTGTCCCGAATTTTCATACTTGCTGTCTGGTCACCCTAGCACAATGTGTGTGTGTGTGTGCCTCCTTTGACAGTCTGCACTGAGCTCTGAGAACAAAATGGCCACTGAAGTCTACACATAGTGAGGATCTTTAGAAATGTAAAGGTATCACACACAGATAACAAAAGGCTTTGCTTTCATAGATATACATACCATAAATAATAGTTAATGTTAATAATATTTTTTTACCTGAGCCAGGGAATTAAATTAGATTTGCATGATATTAAAGCAGTGTCATAATATCCAGTTATCAGTTATAAGTTTAACTACATTTTTGGAAAAAACATGCTACAGTTTCAGTAGCCAGGAGGGAAGAAGGCTGTACATGCTGCCTTAAAGATGTTTTTCAACATCTTTATTTCACAATGCCTGTGTAACTAAATGTCCTGATGGGTGGAAGGCTAGGTTGCAGCATAAGAGCTTCAAGTGCTATGTGATCGTAAGGAACTTATTTGAAGTGCCAATTCTTACTGTTGCCAAAGAAGAATGGGGATGTGAAAAGTTATGGTGATTTCAAGATAACAACTCTGTGCGTAAAAAGAGAAGAATTATCCTTTATCACTTGAAATGGATTTAAATCACTAAAATCCAGATTTGGGTACAGATTTCAAATACTCCATCATGGGAAAGTCACAATTAGGGATTTGGTTTTACTTACTATAAAGACAAGTCATTTCAAAAGTCTGATCTGGGTTTGAATTATGAATGCTTCCAAAGGTAGAGATATTCAAATTCAGGGTTTGATTTGAGCCTCTATATTTACCATGTATAAAAACTATTTTAACTGCATTAGGAGGTGCATAAATTCACAGAACTGGGCTTGATTCATGCTTTCTTCTTTCCAAAGTGGGGTTGGGGAGGGACACCTCTGGCTGTACTCCGCAGAGCGAATACTGGTATGGGATCTTTTCAATGTCTCACCTGAGTAGCATCCACCTCTGTGATATAATCAAGAGCCATGGAAACAGGCATTACAGAGAACCCAGTCTGTTTGGTGGTATTGTCACAGAGAAAATGAATGTAGAAGGCTTATACAAACTAAAGTGTTGCTTAGGCAGGAGGAATTCTTCCAAGAGAATTGAGTACTGAATCCATGTGATAGATGGAGATGTTCATCATAAATCACAGGATAAAATAACTGCTCCTGTTCTACAAATGTTGTACAGTTGTGTTCCTTCCTTCAACCACCCCGACCCCCTCCCACCTTTCAATTGTCCTGACCCCTGTGAATCAGTCGCTCAGGAAAGGATGAAAAAGTCTTGGATCTGAACTCAGCTCTCAGGGACACCAATGAAACTCATGTGAAGTCTTTTGCAACTTATGATATAGGGCCAAATTCAGTGATTGCCACTTCCCAACCAAGATGTAAATTATACAATGTAGTGTGACTAGTACATAGCTATGTGTGCAAAGCGAGTGTAATACTGATACAATGTTCTGTGGGGGACCAGCTTCTGCTTTGGTATAAGCAGATGTCACTCCCATTGAGGCTAATGGGAGTTTTGCCTACTTGGGCCAGAACTGAATTGGGTCCCAGGATGCTGGCGATAATGAAAGCATAAATTAAAGTTGGTGGGGAAGCGGGGGGTGGGGAGTGGGGTGTCCGTCTTTAGTGGAGCTTGCTTTAGCTTGCACATTGAGGCAAAAAGTTTGTAAACTACACTCATTTTGGACACTAGCTGAGTGCCTCATGGGTGTAAGTTGCACTATTTTATCGCTTACACTCGTATTTAATTTTTCACTAACTTGCATGTGATGTTTCACTTAGCACACCATTTAGGTGACTCCAGTTTTGTCCCTGGGACTTGCACCTTCTTACTCCAGTCTGTACTGAGTTGAATTAGACCATAATATTCATGGCATTGACGCAAAGCGTCCTCTGGAATAGTCTTGTATTGTTTCACTTTATGGAGTAGCAATATCAAATGCTGCTGCTAAGACCCATTGTGTTTGCATGTCACTCACATCTACCATCTGAAAAGCACTAGCCTTCAGAAATAAAACCCGATTCTCCTTTCATACTGATGCAAATCCACTGAGTTACTCCTGATTTACAGTGGTGTAAATGAGTTGAATTGACCCATAAGAAATGCCATCAATGGCTCTGATTCAGGACTGCATTGATCCAATTTCATGCCGGTTTAATTCAGTTGAAACCAATGGAGTTTACATTAGCATAAAACTGGAGTGTAACAGTAGTACTGTATATCAGGCCCAGTATGTGTACGGATCACCCTTTGACATTATTAACAAACTCTTTTAATGATGATCATTAGCCTCTGGCATCTGTTTTCAGCCAGAAAGAGAGAGAGATTTCAATTAGGGGCTGGACCCACTTGTGGCCTAGCTGCATTTGATCTACAGTGTTTTGGCAATGGCTGCCATAGGCCTGGCAAGGCTGGGATTTGTTTTAATGGATGTAAATATGAAAATTGATTCAGAACATTGCCAAGCTATCTCAGCTGCCACTGGAAAAATAGCTGCTACTCCAGGCTCAGCGGTAATGTCATGATTTTGTAATGACCATTTCTGCTTCTGATTCTCACTGGAACCTGGAAAAATTAGAGATGGGCTGGCAGAGGTGATGGGATCCACTATAAGTGTAAGAAAGGGTTTAAACTTGAAGGTGCATGAAGGCTAGGGCTTGGGTGTGAGGACAGAAAATCTTCTGAGATCAGCTGTGCGTGCAGGATTTGGGGGAGGGTCTGAACTGGCAATTAGGACTCCTCTTATTTTAGATCCCATCAGGAAGGAAAAGCATCGGGGTGGGTTTGGGTATTTGAATCTGACTTTGCTCTCCCTAATCCCTGAAATTGCTACTGATTCTGGCTTTTGCCGATCTCTACAACGAAATATTAAATTAAGAGGCATATGTGGGCAGATGCAAATTGAACATTTCCATATCTCCAAAATACGTTTGGGGATGGTTTAGGCTATTTCTGATTCTATCCAAATAGTTTCATCCACTGGTATTTATTTAGTTGAGATCATTGACTGATGTTTGACTTAAGTAGTCAGAAAGATTTGTGTTTCTAGAATACTTAAACTATTGCATTATAAAATTTTATCCAGCATGAAATAGCACATCCTGAACGGGTCCAAAACAAAGAAGCTTGTCCACTTAGCAATCCACATTGCCATGCATACATCACCCCAAAGTTTAACGCTCTGCATGGATTTTGCATTGAATACAAAATCCAGTTTAAGATCTCTGTTTTGATATTCAAACCCCTTCTTGGGACTGGCACTAGTTGCATGAGGGCTTGTTTACATGGGGACACTAAGGAAAGCTTAGTTAATTCTTCATGAGGTGTTTCCTAAACTGCTAAAGCGAGCTAAGGCCACTTTACTTCTGGACGAGAGCATCCACACAGTGCTTTAATGCACTTTAGCTAATCCACTTTAACTTCACACCTGTAAATCTGTCTTAATTTACCTGCATGTCCCCATGTAGATAAGCTCTGAGAGATTCGCTCTTTCCTTCTGCCACCCCATGATCCCAAGACAGCCATGTTCCATGGGAATAATGAACAATGATCAACGGGGAAAGCTATGAGGTACAGTGATGATTTCCATAGGAGCTGGAACTATGGAACTAACTCTTGGAAGAGACAAGAATAAAAATCATACTGCCCACTTTCAGAACTAAACGCAGAACTGTTCTTAGCATTAAGCCTTGTCTACGCTGCAAATGCTTTGCTAGTATAGCCATGCCAGCAGAGCCCTATATGGTAGACACAGCTTATACTGACAAAAGAAGTTGTTTTTTCTGTCAGCACAGAACACCACCCTGAATGACCTTAGCTATGCCAACAGAAGCACTCTTTGGCTGGCATAGCTATTTTGGCTAGGAGGTGTGATTTTTATTTTTCAGACTCCTGACCAACATAGCTATATCAGCAAAGCTTTGTGGTGCAGGCCTGGCTTTAGCTTTTCCCCAATAGTTTCATCTCACAGATGTATGTGCGTTCATTCACACACATTCAAAATCAAGCTTTTCAACAAAACTGAGTCAGAACAAATGTTTATCGAGGGACTTGGTAACTCCACAGAGACCACCAGCAAGGTGATTTATCCAGAGTCCAATTGGTTGGGGAAGAAGGTTGCCCTAGTGGTTACAGTGTTAATCTGTGACTTGGAGGATCTGGGTTCCGTTCGCACCTCTAAGACAAAAATTAAAATCCTAAGAACTCTTTGCAATATAACCTGAGAAGGTTATATTTTCATAAAAGCCTGGAGGAAGTTCCCCATATTAGATATAAGAAGTGTGTCAAATGACGCTGAGAAATTTCCCCTTTTTGGTGAAGACACATCTTTTATCAGAAAAACGTGGGTAGAACCACCTGTGGAGTTGATTGAGAGAGACAGCACATGAAAGGTCTGCATAACTTGCTCTCTGATGGTGAAGCAATAGAGGTCCTCAGGTCAGGCCAACTCTTAAGATATTTTAGATCTCAGCTCATGGTTATCTTTTGTTTTTCAGGGTTCTGCAAATATATATTTTTTCAGTTCAGAAATAAACATTTTCAAATCCATTTTCAAAGTGAAAATGTAGTCATTCATTCCCTGATCTTTCCAGGTCTATACAAGTCCAGGAAACATTGATCCTTTCTTGTACAAAAAAGAAATATTAGATCTTAAATCTGCATTTTCTTAATTGTTTCCCTGCAAATGTCAGGTGAAAACTCAAGGGAATTCTTACTTTTTAAAAATAGATCAATTGTCTGCAGTTATTACAAGGAAATCAAACCAGGTACAGCTGGAGTCCTCATCTGCTTCTACTAATGTTGACATGGATGAAATGTTGGAGTCTGGCTTAGATGATGAGTTGAATGGTAACTTGGAGACCATATTTCATCATTTGGAGACTACAGTATTGATGAAGCCTTCAACCACAAGATTTTGTAATTTCAGATTTGAATTATCTCTGGAGTGGTATAGGATCTAATAAATTATTGTAGATTGAATGAATTTAGTTGACAGACATGCAGCATATGCAATATATTTTACTATTTCTTTACCAAGAGAAAGCCAAATTCTGAATTTTTATTCCTCGTTACTTCTACCCTTACACAGACAAATCTTCCACTGACCTCAGCTTCTCATGGATGCACTGAAGTAAATGGGAATTTTGTCTCAATAAGGACTCGAAGATTTGGTCCTTTTGATCTGCCTGGCAGTTGAGAACAGTCAACACCTCTGAAAAAGAGACCTTTAATATATTTTTTCAAGTGGTATATTTTAAAAATTGTGTACAAATTGATGTCCTAGGTCCTTTTACTCACCAGGGACAGCATCCCACCTTCCATGAATATCCCAGCACTCGTAGTTTACCCATGAAATGAGAAACATGCTAATTGGTTAATAAAGCTGCTCTTCCCCCCCATCAAGACTGACATGGGATGGATTTGAAATAACATAATTAAAACACTTAGCTACTCCATGAATTAAATCAAATAGATCCTTAAATTAATTGTAATGCCTGAAGATAATACAATCTTGTGTTTAAAGAAACAAGCAGACCCACAGAATATCCCACAGAATATATTTCCCAGACAATCCTATCCCTGTTTTCTACTTGCCTCTTCCCCTTTTTTTTTAGCCTAAGTCTTCTACAAAAGCCACATAGTATAGCTAAGTAATGTATGAACCTGTGAGTAGCTATAGAAATGAACACTTCAGTGAAAGGAAAATCTGCTTGATCAACAACTCAGCTGCTACCACTTCCTGGTGGTGCTTCCTGAACTTATGGGGGTGAGAAATGCAAAAATCTCATGGGTTACTTTAAAAAGCTTTTTGTCCTGCTGTTCAAGACTCAAATTCTGCAGTTGGTTTCTTCTCTCATTGCTTCTTTTTGGGTAACACTGGAGAAAATACGAACTCTCTCACCTTTCTCTAGCTTCTGCTTTTTTTCTGTAGAGCATTGTATTGCCTTTTTCAGAATTACCTCATTTTCTTCAAATCTTTAAAAGTGTGACTATGACAGCCCAACGAGGCTTTTCAACCAGTGGACCTGGGCAAGAGACCCACATGCTCCCTCTCTTTCAAAACTGTCAATATCTTCACAATCCAAAACCTCTTTCAACTTTTCTTAAAAAGAAAGAGTAGTCAGTAAATGCTCCACAAATTCCCCCCCCCCCCCCCCGCAACTCCTCTGCCAAATAGACAGACTAATTATACGGTTGCAGATTTTCCAGCTGCCTTTTCCAATTTGTTTGTTTAGAAACCACATTGGCAGCAAAAAGGATCTACAGTTCTGTTTTCAGCATCCGATGCTCATGTGAAATTATTCAGAGATGAGACAATTGCTTGCGTTCTAGTCCTCCTCAGAAACATCAATGGCTACAGACACCTGACCTGACTCTCCTTCACCCCAGTGATCATACTTCTATTCACAAAAATGCAGTTACATCTTCCTTTGGCTCCCAGCCCCTTCTTTCTGTGAGTTATTTTGGGTCTAAAAGTCTATTGTTTGGGAGCTGTACTACTTCTATTCATTATGCCTACTGTTGATGAGAAATCCGCCAGTAGAGTTCATTAACTCTTTCTTTTCCCCGCTCCCTTCTACACTTTTAGATTAATCCACTAAAGATTATGGCTAAGATTTGTAAAAGTGAGTAGTGATTTTGGGAGCCGAACTTGAGACATCTTAAAGGGGCCTAGTTTGTAGAGGGTTGGTACTCAGCACTTCATGAAAATCAGTGTCTCAGGTTGGTCACCCAAAAATTAAGGCACAATAATCACTAGTCACTTCTGAAAATCTTGGCATTTGGGCCTTCACTGGGCTATCGGTCTTTCTGTAGGGTAGCTGTTGCATCCAGAACTAGATGCTCATGCCAGCATCCTCACTGCACTGCCAAGTTCATAGTCCATTAAAGAGAACGCAGTTATGGGGAACTGCTTTTATAGTTCCTTTTATATCAGTAAGACTGTGTAATGGGAAGGAATGCTGTATTAAACACACAATCAGCACAGTAGCAATGAGACGTTAGTAACAAGTATTGAAATGATACATATGGATAGTCTTGTTACTCTCAGACTGATCTACCTTCAGGCAGATGAGTGGAGGGAGTTTAATAGCTCAATTTTAGGGTGACCTGACAGTACGTGTGAAAAATCAGGACAGGGAGTTGGGGGGTAATAGGAGCCTATATGAGAAAAATGTCAGGACTGTCCCTATAAAATCGGGACATCTGATGACTCTACCCTATTTTAATATGAAGTAAGATTGGTAGGACCTTGCTAGTAATGAAATGGATCCTATAGCCCTTATTCAGTCTTGGCAGGAAAAACTCCTACTGAGTTGGTATGGCTAACTTGTCTTCATGTCATTTTGATCCCCAGTAATAGGGAGCAGGGTGTAATTTAGAACAGTCCTGAGGTCACTCTCATCTTTGGGGCCTTTCTCTGGGATCAGGGAGCTGCAACAGTGGAATAAATCCACCATTCCTTTTACTCCTGGATCCTACAATGAGTGCAATTCAGTCAGACTAAAGATATGAGCCACAAAATTTATGGTCTGGAAATATGTGTAATGACACACAGCTTGAAAATTTCCAGATAATGTTAAAGTGCTCAGATGTATGCCATGCGGGTAGGTGGCCACTGGGATTACATGTGTATCAGTCCTGGAACGAGGTGATTTGGTGGAATATGGAAATCAGGATTGGCTCCTGCACTAAACAATTTCTATGGCCTCTACTTCTAAAAAAAAGTACAGGAGAATCATTAATAAAAAAAGACTTTGTTTCATAATCTGTGGGTTTATCTGAAATATTTATTTCACATACTCAGGATTTTACCCTCTGCCTCTGGAAATTGCATTTTAAGTCTTTCTTTAACCCTAAAGATTAAACCCTTGGGCCAGACTTAATCACTGAATGCTACTCCTTTGGCCTGTTGTGTTTAGATTTTGCTGCCCTGGCACTCGTTCATGTCTGTTTCCGTTAGTGTTCATCAGTACTATATGAAGAACTAGCATGATTCAAGTTTTGGCATAATAATGGCTTCTAGTTTAAAAAAGCCAGTCTTTAACTGAGCTGTTATCAATGGTAGGACTCAGTCTTCCTGCTTCCATGTAAACTTTCAAAATGGAAGGTAAAAGCAACTTGTAAATTAGGCCAAAAAATAAATGTGTTCAGAACCTATTCATTCAAGCACAAAAACTATGCAACAGATTGAAAAGATATTCAGTAAAGGATGAGCTGGTGTTCCAAAAGCCCCTTCTTCCTGATTCTGGTAAGTATCCAGAGGAAATTAAGGATTCCAGGGCCTTTTGCAAAAATAGTAGGGCTTCAGCACAATGGACTCAATTATACTCTGAGGTAAACTTGAGCAGTTTCAGTGATGCCATTGGGTTTGCACAGGTTCAAGCTATTCTAAAGCACATTAATTCCAGCACAATTTCAACAGCTTCCACACCCCCTCCCCCCCCTCCCCCCCATCAACCTCAGCCTGGACCAGTCTGCACAAGAGGTCCACTTCCTAGACATCAAGGTACAAATAAGTAACGGTCACATAAACACCACCCTATACCGAAAACCCACCGACCGCTTTTCCTACCTTCATGCCTCCAGCTTCCATCCCGGACACACTACATGCTCCATTGTCTACAGCCAAGCACTGAGTTACAACCTCATTTGCTCCAACCCCTCAGACAGAGACCAACACCTAAAATATCTTCAACAAGCATTCTTAAAACTGCAATACCCACATGAGGAAGTAAGGAAACAGATAAACAGGGCCAGACATGTACCCAGAAGCCTTCTGCTGCAAGACAAACCCAAGAAAGAAACCAACAGACCACCACTGGCCATCACCTACAGTCCTCAGTTAAAACCTCTCCAACATATCCTCAGTGATCTACAACCCATCCTGGACAATGATCCCTCACTTGCACAGGCCTTGGGAGGCAGGCCAGTCCTTGCCCACAGACAACCTGCCAACCTGAAGCAGATTCTCACCAGCAACAGCACACCGCGCCATAATAACTAACTCAGGAACCAATCCATGCAACAAACCTTGATGCCAACTCTGCCCCCATATCTATACCATCACAGGACCTAACCAGATCAGCCACACCATCACCGGTTCATTCACCTGCACATCTACCAATATATGCCATCATGTGCCAGCAATGCCCCTCTTCTATGTACATCGGCCAAACTGGACAGTCCCTACATAAAAGTATAAATGGACACAAATCAGATATTAGGAATGGCAATATACAAAAGCCTGTAGGAGAACACTTTAACCTACCTGGGCATACAGTTGCAGACCTCAAAACAGCCATCCTACAGCAAAAAAAACTTCAAAACCAGACTTCAAAGAGAAACTGCTGAGCTCCAGTTCATCTGCAAATTCGACACTATTAGATCTGGACTTAATATTAGCTGTGAATGGCTCACCAATTACAAAAGCAGTTTCTCCTCTCTGGGTGTTCACACCTCCAGATTACGTGCTGGAAGTGGGCTTCACCACCCCCACTGATTGAATTTACCTTGCTTTCTTGCCTGCATATTTATGCCTGCCTCTGGAGATTTCCACAACATTCATCTGATGAAGTGGGTCTTAACCCATGACAGCTCATGATCCCTAAAATCTGTTAGTCTATAAGGTGCTACAAGACTCTTTGTCGCTTTTGCAGATCCAGACTAATATGGCTACACCTCTGATAACAGTGCAATGTTAGTGAAACCAAATGCGGTAGCCACTATGTACTCAGCCATAGCTGACATTTAGGGCTACGTATGCCTAGAGGGAATCTGAAGGCTTCTTTACACACGCAGGTTGTCTGACTTTTATTATATTTGTAGAACTAAGCAAACCCCGCCCCGCAAGTGAATATAAAGGTGGTTTGTATTGGAGTAGCTGTTCCTGATAGGAAGGAGAATAGCCATGGTGGCATAACTGCATTCACAGCACGGGTTGTATAAATATCACTTTTATTACAGAAATAATCATGTCCTGAACCAAAATAGTTATACTGATACAAAAACTGCATGTAGACCAGGCCCAAGTGCATGCGTGTTCTGTTTAATTTTCTAGACTCTGTCTAAATTTATTTAGACTATGAGGTGAAAGTCAGTCTGCCATTCCCAAGCTACCTCCATTTCCACATGCATTCCTTATCTCTAAATTTGGTCCACTGAATCTAGGGGAGGTTCTGGCTTGGTCTACACACACATTTTGTACCAGTATAAATGTTTAGGTTAGTGGTGTAATTATTATTTTTTGATCAAAGTTATACCAGTTCATCCCCTTGTGTGGATGCAGTTGCACTGGTGTAGTTTATTCCTCTTCCTGAGAGGAATAGAAATACCAGTATAAAGTAGGGCTGTCGATTAATTGCAGTTAACTCATGCGATTTAACTCAGAAAAATTAATTGTGATTAAAAAAATTAATGATTAATTAATTGTACTGTTGAACACTAGAATACCAATTGAAATGTATTAAATATTTTGGATGTTTTTCTACATTTTCATATATATTGTATTCTGTATTGTAATTGAATCAAAGTGTATATTTTTATTACAAATATTTTCACTGTAAATATGATAAACAAAAGAAACTATTTTTCAGTTCACCTCATACAAGTGCAAACCCTTTGTCGTGAAAATGCAACTCATAAATGTAGATTTTTTAAATTACATAACTGCATTCAAAAACAAAATAATGTTAAACTTCAGAGCCTATAAGTCCACTGAGTCCTATTTCTTGTTCAGCCAATCTCTAAGAGAAACATGTTTGTTTAAATTTACAGGCGACAATGCTGCCTACTTCTTCTTTACAATGTTACCAGAAAGTGAGAATAGGCATTTGCATGGTGCTTTTGTAACTGCAACTGCAAGGTTTTTCAAGCGCCAGATATGCTAAACATTCATATGCCCCTTCATGCTTCAGTCTACATTCCAGAGGACATGCTTACATGCTGATGATCCTCATTAAAAATATGTTAATTAAAATTGTGACTGAACTCTCTCGGGGGAAAATTGAATGTCCCCTGTTTGGTTTTACTCGCATTCTGCCATATATTTCATGTTATCGCAGGGTTGCATGATGACCTAGCACATATTGTTCATTTTAAGAACACTTTCACTTCATATTTCACAAAACACAAAGAAGTTACCAATTATGTTTTTGTACATAATTCTATATTTGTAAATTCAACATTCATGATAAAGAGATTGCAGTGCAGTACTCATATTAGGTGAATTGAAAAATACTATTTCTTTTGTTTTTTACAGTGAAAATATTTGTAATAAAAATAAATATAAAGTGAGAACTGTACACTTTATTCTGTTTTGTAATTGAAATCAATATGCAGAAAACATCAAAAATATTTAAATAAATGGTATTAGATTATTGTTTAACAGTGTGATTAATTGCTATGAATTTATTTAGTTGCTTGACAGACCTAGTATAAAGTATAAACAGTATTGATATAACTGTTTCCACACTAGAGGGGCTACACAGAATTAAGTATACTGGTCAAGTGGTAACGTATTCTGGTAAACGATCAAACCTGGGACTTCTGGAGCTTAGTGCATAAGCCTCTACTTCGTGAGCTAAAAGCTGTGTGGCTCTTAGCTAAGGCTGTAGCAGACTCATTAATCTCTAAATGGTCCCTGTGCCACTAGAAGGGGACAGAGCACCACACCCAGGAGGTGTGTGGGTTACAGTGGCAGTTAGTAACAACTATGGTGATTTTTTGTAATGTAGGCATCTGGACATTGGAAACTGGACATGAGAACACCTGGTGGTTTTCACATAGGACACCAAACACCCATCATACAGCAAGTACTTATGGTTATTCTCAAGCTTGGTTGGATTTCAGCTAGGAAACTGCATGTGAAGCACTTGTAGCGCATGGGCTGTGTGTATAGTATTGACACAACAGGACTCCAGCCTTGATTGGGGCATTGGGAAATATTGTAATACAGAAAAATAACATGAATTACCAGCCTCCTGTACCATCTGGTCAACTGTGATTGGAGGCCAAATTCTCTACTACTTTTACACCGGTGGTTTTTTTTGTTTTTGCCTTTAGTGGATTCACACCAGTGAGGGAAGAATCAGGCCCTAAGTCTGTTTTATGTAAATAGATGTAGGCAGCTCTTATGCCGGAGTATGGCCCGGAGAGCACATGCTCTAATTGTACAAAGTTTCATTTTATTATGGTGTGTTCCCTATATCAGCGATCATTGATGTAAATTTTGGCAGCAAAGGAATCATTCTTTACACTTCTGCTGTAATTTACAGCCACCTTTGGTTTTACAAAATGTACATTTTCAACTTTGGATAACATTTTTAGTGTATTGGGGAAGACTTTCAGGTTCTATTAAACTGGCATATATAAATTGATTTTCCAGCTGGATACAGCCACTTGGCAAACATTGCACATTCTAACTACATATGAGCTAAATTACACAGTCCAATAACGTGTTCGAATTATTTTATATGCAACATGTAGTCACGGGAGTACATGGCAATTTCCCAATGCTTTGCTTAGTTTGAGTTTTACCCCTAGCTGGAGGGATTATAAAAGACACAGACACAAAGAAATACTTTAGAAAAAGAAAATTGTACAGTACATTTCCACAAAGTAGAACTTAACTAATTTGTATTCATTAGAAGAGACTATTGATGTAAATGCTACTCAGTGTGAGTAAAGGTTGCAAAATGAGGTACTATTAGAACATTTACTAATATGAAGTAGAGCAGAACCAGACTCTGGCATCCTCAAATCAAAGGGACTGCTTGTATAAGTGATCACTAGTTTGAGTAAGGGCTCTACAAACTGGCCCACTAACATTTAAGGGACAGATTCCAATACCCTGACTCACAGTATGTTACAGTATCTTACTCCTCAAGTATTTCAATTGGATTCAGTGGGACAGCTTGCCAAGTAAGGTACTACTCAGCATTTGTGAGGATATTGGTCTAAATGCTCAGTTCTCCTACCATTCCTCACACTGAGTCTACACCACCACAGTAAGTCGACCTATATTACGCAACTCCAGCTATGTGAATAATGTAGCAGGAATTGACGTACCCTAGGTCGAGTTACTGTGGGGTCTCCCGTTGACTTACCTTACTCTTCTCATCGGGGGTACAGTACAGGGGTTGACTGGAGAGCAATCTGCTGTCAATTTGGCAGGCCTTTACTAGACCCACTAAATCGACTGCCGGTGGATTGATCTCAGAGCGTTGATCCCAGCTGTAGTGTAGACCTGCCCTGAGTTACTTGAACTAGAGCTAGTAGTCCTTTGTTTCACTTTATGATTTGCACAGGGGAGGTATTACTCAATGCACTTAATAAGAGTACAAAACTGGATCCTAACACCAGAACCACTTGGGTATCAGAAGATGGAGAGTGGAAAAGGAGGATGTATAGTGGAGTTGAACATCTGCTCATCAAACGCAGGGAGGTGCTCTTACTCCATACAAAACCCATTCTGCATAGCCAGTGGTTTTCCATGTTTTAAGATGGTCTTGAATGTAAAATGTTGTTGGGGGTCACTTGTGTCCTGCCTAGAACACTTGCCTTATCACGGGTGATGGCTGCTGACGTCTAGAAGGCTGAAGACTTTTTTGATGAGATTTTGGGGTGGGAGAGGAACACAGGAATTTGGATGGAGTAGAGCGAGAGATGAAGAGCTGTAATGCCACCAATAATCTTTTTATTTAGTAGAAGTAACTTATAGGGAAATAATTTGCATCCTTGCTAGCTGAGTGATGGAATCAGTCTTAGACTATGAGTTAAGTGTCCAAAGTTGGCATGTTGCCATTGTTTTTGTTGCTATTGCTCCAAATATCAAATCTGTGCTGTGTATTTGCCACACAACTAAATGCACAGAGGACATTACATTTGCTTTATTAGACTACTAATAACTGAGGGCTTGTCATATGGTAAGCTGTGATCAATAAATCTTGTGTTCATTGTGGTTATTCTGCACGTCAAGTCCTAGTCTATATTTCAGTCACCAGTGTAGATTGTCTGTATGTCTTTCTTGTTGTACCTTTCCACCTCCACAGCAAGCGTTTTTTATTCTTGGCTCCTCATCATGGAATCTGATTTTTCCAACATCTGTTTCTATCAAAAAAAGAAATGCCGGGTCTGCTCCTGCTTCTCTTGAAGTCAATGGGAGTTTTGCCATGGGAGGAAGATCAGGCTCAGAATGGGCAAATTAATGCAGAATTCCATTTTCTATCTTTACTAGATGGAATTCTCCTGAGCACTAGTTTCTGAAGCAAATGAACTGAGTGTCCTCCTGGTCAGAAATCTTTTATCACCTGATTGTCATGACTGGTGATCACCCTTTGACCAATTTCATAATTCAAAACTGGATATGTACATACTGTCTTATTGATTGGTTCAGTAGAAAAAAGGCTTCTGAATGCAGTATCAGATCAGAATTTTAATATCAGAATATCATATTTTACCATGAATATAGGAAATAAACTATGTTGTTACCTTGCAGATTTCCTTAGTGGAAGCACAGGGTATCTGGATAGCTTCTTAGCCAGGAGACAAAAAATAACTTTTATACCTGCAGTTCATAGGCCAGTTAGCCTTCTAGACAGTTTACTGGTTGGCATGTGATGTTATTCTAAGAGCTTTTGAACAGGTTTGGAATGACTTGTCTGGTGGCAAGGTGGAGAAGTTGGCATGGCTAACAGGGGCTGTGTTGCACCTTTGAACTGCCCTTGGAAACTACAGACAGGAGGGAATAAACCACATAGAGCAGAATCGTAGGAGATGCTGTTAGAAAATTTTTGCCCATTCATTTTCCTGCCATGTGAGTGTGAGAAGACAAATATTTGCCTTTAAAGTGTCTCCTTCTGCCTGACCTTGCCGCAAAGCTGAAATCAGAGTTGCCTATTGAATCTTCCAACTCTGTGGAAAGCAAGTGGGAGTGTGGGGGAAGCAATTTAATGTGCGGTTGTGTGGAGAGCTGGCCAAATATTTTTTGCAGCTAGTGTTTTCTAACTCGGCCCTAGTTTCTGTTTGCGAGTCATTCAGAAACTGATCCTGATTTCTGCAGAGATGTCTGTTTTCTGCCAAATGGTTTGGATGAACCATTTTCAGTTTATGGGTTACTAGCACATTATCAACTCCATTTGTTAGTTGCTGGCTTTTTGTGGTAAGTGATTTGTCATCCATATCACATGAAGTCTCAGCCTCCGTCGGGCAAATTAGCGTAGATGGTGGAAGTCATTGGAGCTATACTGGTTTGCTGCAGCTGAAGATTTTGCCCATAGCTTTGCTTCTGCTGGATAACTAGATTTTTTTTTAAAAAAAAGAGGAGAATGATGAATTGCAAATGGGGAATAGTGAATTGATACTTCTCTTTGTGAGAGGAGCAATAATCCAGCCATTTGTTCAAACATAAAGGGGCGGGAACATGGTGGAAATGAACAACCATCCTGCCTCTATTGAAAGTGAGGGTGAAACTTTCCTTTGACTTAAATAAGTCAGCGACCTGGCCCACTGTTTTTGTGGAGTCAAGTAGCCCTACTTGTGGGATCACTTCAAGTTTCAAGGAGGGAGAAGCATGTAAAGTGAGAGTTTTTCACTGGTGACCCCTGCAAATATCAGATATTTTGGTTCGGCTGCAGTCACAAGCAGATGAAATACAGTTCGATCTATGTGTAAATGTATGTGTGTACAGTAGTAGCTTCTTCACTTGTTGCAAAGGCTGAAGGCAGTTTGAACAGCTAGAACAATTTCAATGATATCTATTTAGCATGTGTCTGTGAATGCTTTGTTACCCTGAATGAATGAAAAAGAGCCACAGGCCTGCAAAAGACTAATATGACGTTGTAGGCTGAGAATATGCATATGGAACTGTTAAAGGCCACATCCGCCAGTTTGGCAGCTGCATGTTTTTCTGTATCTCTAAGCCACCCCGCATCCAAGTGCGCTGTGCCTGCCTAGCACTGAACAGAGACACTGACAATGTGGTATAGATCAGAACTAACATCGGGAAGGGAAAACTTTGACTAATGCCTGATTAAATCATATGTTTGGGATCTACTGGGTCACGAACTGTGAGAACATTTCATGAAAATTATGAGTCATAACTTAAAGAGACAGGTCTGTGACAGTTGCACAGCTGTACTGAGCATGCAAGCTACTCTTTTACCCGCAAGATTGATTTACTGTAAAAAATCAATCTGTGATTTGCAGCTAGAACTGAACTTCTACTCCATTACCCCCTTCTTAGGTACCTGGTGGCTTTTCTAACTTGAGGGGGAACATGCAGGCATGAATGTTGAGCCACATTAGAACTTCAGCTCTTTTGGAAGCTTACTTTCTTTTTTAGTTCTGCTTGAATCAGGCAACCTTGCCTGTAAGAGTGCTGTGATGTGTTTTGACCCCTAGAGGGCGCTAGCAGCACAATATAAAGAGATTTTGTCTTCGCTGCCAAAATGCTAGGACAGAGAATTGACTTTATCGTTCACTTCAAATCTTTACCCTGTATGGTTCGCCAAAACATCCTCAAATAGGCAACATTGCTTTCCGATTGCTTGTCAACTTCATGCCTCCATTCTTAGACTGAGAGAGGGTTCATCAAGCCCCACTCCTTGGTCCCATGTGCAGAGATCCTTGTGCGGGTCAGCAGGGTAAGGGTGGTGTGCCTGGAAGAGGACTAGGATTCGTATTATCTGAGGCAGATAGAGTCCAGAAGCAAATAGGTGCGAGAGAATCTTCAGTCGGTGGTTGCAGCAGGAAATACTGTGCAACTCCCTGTCAAAGTGAGGTGACTGGACTCGGTAAAACTGTCAGACCTAGTCCAATCTACAAAGTGTGTTCAGTCCTTTCTGGGTACAGTCCTCACTGTAACATTCTAAGGCAGTGGTCTTTAAACTGGGGTATGAGCTCTCATCGGGGGTATGTGAAAAAAGTCCTGTAATGGCAGACAGCACATTTTCTTTAGTAAGACGTGGCAATCTAATCATAAGTGTATTATGATCCTATCTCAGTTGGCGGGTCTGCAGTAGAATACATTATCTGGAAAGGGGTATGCAGCCTAAAAAGTTTGAAAACCACTAAGGCAAAAAGAGAGGAGAATAGAATGGAGGGCGATACCCTGTATTGCTAGTACTCAGGTCAACCACTGGACAGGCAAAGAAATGGGGAATTTAGAGTTGTAACCAGTGTGCTTTAAATAATTTACTGCTAAATGGCTTCAAAAAGGTAGCCTCAAATTCTCATAAGAGTTTTGTTGCTGGAATTTTTAAATAAAACAAAGGGAGCAAAAACATAAAAGGTGCCCTGCTTCTCACATACTATGTATAAAGGGGAGCGGGGGAAGCACACACAAATGAGTAATTACATATTTAATTCCTTGTTGCTAAAGTTTCAGTTAGAAAATTTCCCCTTCTCCTAACTTTTACTATTAGGGTGCTTGGCATGGTCACTGGATTGATTTGATACATTGATTTTATTATAGCAGAACTTGCAAGGAGTATAAACATAAAGTATAGTTCCCTACAGAGCAGGCTCCTGGCTTAAAAAGGATTCTTAAAAGACTAGCAGCAGAAAGAGTACTACCAAGTATGCTAAATAAAAGCCGATACAAATCCATAAACAATTATCTACATACTTAAAAATTCTCCTTTGGACACCAGTGCATTTGCTGGTAAAAGTCACCTTATGAATATCAGCAGATGAATTATTCTATATGAGTAAGGAGTTGGAACGGCAAAGGGCATCTCACTTTTTGCTTTAACCTTGGGAAATATAAATGATCTGGCTTTTGCATCTCTTCGAAAACACAGTCACTGCAGGGGAAAGTCCCATATCCACTCTGAATACATCTAAATAATAGGCATATCAATGAAATGCCAGACTCTGGCTCAAGGATGGCCAGTATATAAATCATACAGCATGCCGTGTACATTGGATTTACACCCAAGTACAATCTAAGTGTTCTGTCTTCTGTGAAGTTTGTTCAGACAAACTGAAGCGGGTCAACTAAGAATTATGTCGTTATATTCTAATTCTGAGAGCAGAGCGGAATTGACTATCTTAAATCTATAATGTAAGCTAAGCATCTTTTTATGACAGCAACATCAGCAGAACTTGCTGGCTAGAAGAGGGTCTCTGTTTTATTCCTGGTTGTCTCAATGAAGTTGGAACAAACAGACAAACTGGAAATGACTATATTCATTATGAATAATATTCATTGTGAGTTTAATCCAACTTTTAGGTTCACGAATCATTTTCGAAGGAATCCTGATATCTGAGTATATAATAATTACTCCTAAATTTTTGCTGTATAGTTTTGATACATAGATTTCAGCCTCTGGGTTGTTTGTGAACTGTTTCTTCCAAATATTTGTTATTGTGTGACTGGTTATCTAAGACACATGATACTGTTTCTGGCTGCTCATTGAATGACTCTCATTTTTTAAACTGGATGATACTTGGCAAATAATGAACTTTCAGTACAAATTAATTATCCAGTCATCTGTAGAAAATTCAGTATTCTCAAGGATTTCCACAATACCTGGTGTTGCTATCTGAATATTCTCAGATAATCGATAGTGTAGTTGATAGCCAATTGGAAGTTGGCATACCTATCGACAAAATATTTGTGAATAAGGGTTTCTGTGTCTATGTTTTTATTCAACTAGCACAAGTGTTATTACTTCTCAGCTCATATGATTTCTGTGTTGCCAGCTCTTGGGATATTATCATAGGTATTGTGATCTTTGATGGTATTTCTCAAAACAGTTGCTCCTGGAGACATTTAATTAGGTGAAAATCTATTTTCATTTTTATAAAAGAAAGTTTCTAGTCTTCCTGATTTTCAAAGAATTTATTCACAATGTGACCCAAAGGCAACCTAAAGGTTCAAAAACCAGAAAGAAAATAGAAAGCATCTCAAATGTCTTTATTGATTTTTATATATATATATATAAAATTCTTCTCATGATCTCATTGGTCCTGATTCAGGATTTTTAAATGCTTGGGGTTGGCAATACTGTTAACTACTACTATTTTCTCCTCTGATTTTTTTCTACAATGCAGGATATTGGTGTATTTTTCAGAAAGAAGGAAAAACATTGATCATTGTGAAGTTGGAGTAGGGTCATATGGCCAGTGTTCAAAGTATTCCCTAGCCACCTATATTGTTAGCTCAACGTAACTGTGATCTGAATACATTTTTTACTTTCTGATATGTTGTTCAAGGGTCAAATTCCTTGGTTCCCAAGTGCAATGAAATCCATGACATATTGCCCTGCTACAATGAGAGCCTCCCTATAGTATGCCAAAAAAATAATAATCTAAAGTTCCTTCTAAGAATAAGGAAACCTTATGTTTATGATCAGTAACATTTAAAGATTTGGATAATGAAATTTGTGTGTGTGTGCACACACACATGAATATATATATAAATTAGAAATGTAGAAGATAGTCTATTTACATAGAATAATATTCCTTCTGAACTAGCACCCTGTGAATTACTCATGAACCAGTCCAATTTTTGTGACTGTATTAAATTGTTCATATGTACTTATAATAGCAGGAATAAATAAATAGTAGTTAGGGTAAATTTTGGACAGTGGAGTTTTAAAATTGTCTGGTTGCTGATATTCAGACCTGATCCAAAGCCCATTAAAGTCAAGAAAAGGACTTCCATGGACTTGTGTGGGCTTTGGATCTGGCCATTTTGTTAATGGATGCATAGTGAAATGAATCATGTAAACAATTTTTCATTAAATATTGTGTTAATAAGGATGGTCCTCCAACGATTGGGATCCAGATGTCTCTGAACTGTTGAGCTGGTTGAGCTACATTTTCTGTATCCAAATATCTCTGAAAGTTGGGGAAATTTTTTATTTGAATGATGTAGATGAAATCAATGCAATGGAAAGGAATAACAAACCAGCAAAGGAAATGCACTGTAAGGAAAGTAAAGATGAGAAGAACTATGACAAGGCCATTAGTGAAACATATTTAATTGAAAAGGGCATTTTACTGCCGTGAAAACAATGAACACATTTTCAAAAAAAGAAAAACTGTATATATTTATCAGGGGTGTGAGTTTCTTTAACTCAGACTCTCCTACTGCCTTTTCCCTTTATATTTTCGGAGTGTGGCGAAGCCTACTTCCTTCTGGCTGTTCCCTCTTTATGGAAGGCCACACCAGCTTTTTGTTTGTTAGCTGTGACATCTGAACAACTGTGACCGGGGACTGCACATATGGGCAGCTCTCTGGCTTTCATGTGAATTGCAGCCTTTTCCTGAGCGACATGCTGTTTTTGGTGTTGATATAATTTTTTTTTTGCCACTTGTAAGCCATGCATGACACTGAACAATTAAGCCGTAAGTGCGGAGCAATTCTCTTAATAGTAAGTAAACCAAAAAGCTTCAGCGAAGGAATGAGGAGGGAAAAGATAGAAATAGAACTTGAGAAATAATGGAGATCAAAGAAAGAGACCAATCAGCGTTCAAAGCTTTTCAGCAAGAAACACTTGTTCTAAGTCCATAAGAGCTAATGACCGAGCAGAACAGTTTGATAGTTCAGTAAGATGGATATTCAGAAGCAACAAGCAGCTATCAAATGAGATGCATTATAATCATTCTACAGTGAGGGAAAACTGCTGTGCAGTCAACATTCTCATCCTAGCTGAAAAACATTCCTGACAAAAAAATGATAAAATGGAAGGGACACATTCTGCATGTACGGGAAATCTCTGTGTCTTCTTGCAAGACAAATCCTTTGCACAATAGCCAGAAATGAGCCTACTTCTGATCATATTCCCCCCAAAGTCCGATATAGGCCTGTTTTGAGAGGCACTAGAAATCCAGCCCTTCTGGACATCAGACAATTGGTATCTATGGAAGGGTGCAGTGAACCGTGTGTATTCTGCACCAGTCACCAGCCCTAGTGGGGCCAGTATATTTAAGGCTTTTTTTGATTTAGTTAGAGTATTTAGGAGGTTTCCTTGCCACAGTTTACTGAAAACAAAACCTAGCAAATGGGAACATTCAGAAAACCTAGGAGATACAAGTTGAAGTATCTAGCTGAACCTGGTGGAATCTCCTTCCCGCAGGAAATGCCAATATTTCAAAATCTGTTTTCATCCTGAATCAGGAAAAAAAGTCAGAATATTTTTAAAAAATTGAAATGGAAAATTTCGATTTAGAAGTGCCTAAATATTGTGCTGCTGCAGGGCCTCATGGAAGTTGCAGTTTGCGTGCCTTATTCTTCTCTATAGTCTGAGCTCTTCTATCCAGACTACACATCTCATGATGTATTTTGGTCTTGTGATTCCCATGATGTGCCACAACATTCAACCGGAGGGGAGACACTGCAGTGCATCCTGGGTGGTGATGTCCAACCAGAAAGCCCATCCCATAAAAAAGAATGGGGGCATGAGGCACTTTATCTATAATTCCCAGGCGCTGAGATGAACACAGATTAATGATGAACAGATCTGACTTGAAATGTTTTGATTTGGTTTGGCAAACCAAGATTGTTTTACTTTGGGTTGCACGAACATGAACCTAATATCATTAAGATTTTTCCCAATGGAAACAAAAAATTTTTTTTGGCAAGCTTGAAATTTTCCACACAAAAATTTTCAATTGAAAAAACACTTCAGTGGAAACTTGCTGGCTGGCTCTAGTCCTAATGTTTAGATGAGTCTAAAACTGGACTTCAGTATTATGGGTGCAATTACTTGTGTCTGTAACTGTACTCATTTAGATGTCTAAAGACTCAATTTGCAGCTGCAGTCAGATAGTTTGCTAAATCAGTTCAAATGTCTCTGCAATACTGAAGGCCAATTTTGAAAAGATAGCCCTAAAAGTACTAATGACTGAGGGCCGGTATTGTAAGCCTATACACACAGATCTGAGAGCTGCTGTAGGGCATTTCTGAAATACTAGAAAAAGTGTCCTTAATGAAGATTAAAAACAGAAGTGACTGATGCAGAGGTTTGGATCTCACCCAAGAGCTGATTCCATGAGAATAAGTTCCCAACAGTTCTTAGGAAACTAAAGTGGTATCATGGGGAAACTAGATAACAACTAGCATTGGCTGTGAGTGTATATCTTCACTGCATAGTCAATCTGGGCTCTTACCTGGGCTTTAGCCCAAGCTCTTAGTCACTGACTGAGCACTTCCCTTCCACACAGAAAACCCACTGACCTGGGTTTGGAGGTGCTTTAAGGCTGGCTAACTTTCCCAGATGAGGATATGGTTTGAATCTGGGCTCCAGTTTAATTAATGGTGCAACCTGACCATTTGCAATGAGGATGAAGGCAAAATCACGCAAATGCTGGTAGTCCTCCAATGCCCTTCCCACAATTCCCTCCTGAGGACAAGTTCTGCAACTGGCTAGGAAAAAATCCTAGCTTAGAGCACTTCAGCACAAAGAACCATGTCAGACCCTCATGAGCGAGTGAAGAAATTGTGGTGACACAGTAATATGGATAGGGCTTTGCAGTGGGCTTGGTAAACCCAGGTGCCCAGACCCAGGTGCCAATTACCTGGGTTAACTGTGCAGTGTAGCCATACCTGAGGGACTTGGAACATAGCAGATGCTTATTTAGTGGATAATATACTTTCAATGTAAATTAATAATATCTTAATATTTTCTTTCTACTGCATTGGGAGATGACAAAGAACTGTAAGACTGTGGATAATATGCAAATATTAAAGTTGACCTGCAAAGAGGGTGAGAAAATGTTTCTTGTGCCCTTTTGTGCTTCTTTGAGGTGTAGAGAAGGCTAGAAACTTTTTTTTTTTTATAGGCAGGGGTACATGGGCCTTCTGGGTTGTTTGTTATTCACATTGAAAAATCTGGTCTAGTCTAGGCTGGAAGGTTTGCTGATAGGAGAAGCAGTGAGATCCACATGAATGAAAAGTGAAAGTCCAACAGCTGAAAGGAGAATGGATTATTTAGTTAGGCTTTTTAAAAGGCTTTGTTTTTCACTGTGGGGTAGGTAGGCGAGTATGATTATCCCATTTTACAGATGAGGCAAAATGAGGAAAATGAGGCAAAGTGCTTGGAATGAGTTGTACGAGGTCACAAAAATGTTTAGCATTAGATACCAGTACTAGAAGTGAGGAATTCCTAGGCCTTTCTTTAGACCACAAGATTTCTCGACAGAGTGGAGAAAAAAAGCCAGCACTTAGAGAGTTTGAATAGGTCTTGGTGACTGGGAAAAAGCTAGGATTGCCAACATTATATTTAAAAAATAAGGGACTGTTTTATTAGCACCTCTTCCCCACCCTCCTCCTGATATTATTAGTATTGTTGTTAGTGTGTGTGTGTGACAGAGAGAGAAACAGAGGAGGGGAGATGGCATCTCAAAAATGTACTTGTATCTTAGCTACAAACCCTGCCCTTGTACTTTGCAAGGTGGATGTTGTCATTTCACCTCAAAATTTTGTTGTGAAAAGTAAATTGGGTCCCCAAAGTCCATTAACCCCCAGGGTAATAAACCACCCAGTCCTGGAAACAAAGGCTGACAGGAGTTCCGTATCAGTGGTGCTTGCTGTTGCCTATCTTGGCCTCCTTCCACACTTCAGAATCAGTTACTGCTTTCCTTCACAGCTCTTTGTTGGGACCTGCTGCTGATGTTATCTCTGTTCCTGTTGCTCTTCTGGATGCCAGAAGCTTTTGGCCTGTGGAAGGGGGCACTGAGATCTTTCCCTCTTTTGGGGAAGGGAATTGCTTGGTTCCTCACTCTTCCCCTCAGAAGCAAGGATTGAGCTGGGGCAAACTGGGGTCTTCATTGCCTCCAAACCTTATGGGAGATTCCAGCAGCCCATACCTCAGGCTTGTAGGCAAAGATCATAGCACTTAGCTTTGATCTGGGTTCCCCACACTATCCTTACTCTAAGACTGCAAAAAAGGGGAGGGTTGGGATGGGGTAGCCCATATCAAAGCTCCTGCCCTTCATCTGCACTAGCTATCAGTGCCTGCTGAGCATTAGTGGAGGAGGAATGCTAAACTGAAACCAGCTAGCAGCAGCATATCTATGTAGACACTCAGGGAGCCCTGCCACCCATTTAGCGTCTTTTATGCACCAAATCCACATATTGCACATTTTCGAAAAGGGCAGATATAGTCAGAGTTCCACGCAGTCCCTTTTTGTGTTAGGTGATTTAACTCCATCCTTGAAGGACCAATGTTCAAATGATGCAAAGCCTTTGTCTTTGTGGGAGGCTGTCTGATATGGCAGCAGATAAAATCTCCCTGAATCAAAGAAAACATGACCACCAACCAGGTCCCAGTTACCACCCTTTGTATTACTGTACCATCTGCGGCTGTCCTGCTGGTTCCATTTTCAGAATCAAAGCTCCCCCATTCCTGTCAGCCAGTTACCAGCACTACATGAAGAAAAGTGAAAGAGGCTGGCAAAGAGCTGCCTTGCATTATCGCAATGTAATGATAGTTTGTGCTTCTATGGCAACTTCCTTTTGAGAATCTAAAAAACCTTCCAACCATTAATTAAGCCTCACCTTTCTATGAAGTGTGTTTGTGGTGTAATCCAGATTTCAAAAACTGATCAATAAAAGCATAGAAAGACTGAGATTATCCCACAACAGAAATGAGTGGCAGTCATGGGACAAAACCCAGGAGTTCTGATTCCCAGTCCCTAGCTCCAACAATTCTGATGCTTTTTAGACATAAATAGTGATGCCCCTCTGCCAAAGGAGGAGATGTTGGGGTCTTGCATATCTGTTTCCCATTGGAGGAGAATTTAGTGACAGGATGTCTGAGGAGTTTCCTGGTATAACTTGTTTTATTTACACACACTGCAGTCCTTGAACAAATGTGGTCACAAACAGCACGCTGGCAATCCCCTTCTTTTTCAGGAAACACAGCCAAACCACCCACACCCAGTTCTCAGGGAGCAACTCCACCCTGAGAATTGAATTTTATTAGAAAGGTTAAGGCAGAGAGCAAACTCTTGTGCTGCTTGCAACAGCTTTCAGTAAAAGGAACTATTGCACAAAATTAACAATGCAGTATTTCTTCAAAGACTGAACCTGCTAAGAACTCATAAAACTATGTGTAATGGCGCCACCTGGAGACTCTGCCAAACAATATTTGCTCCAGGCAATTAAGGAAGCTAAAAAATGATCACCCCTTCCAATGTAGTATGCAATCATAAATAATACACACAAATATTTACATATATATCCAAAGTGTTAATGTTTTGTGCAAATTTACTGTATCTCTGCGATAGAGCCTTAAACCTGATTCTTCTCTCTTGCTTCTTTTATGGCAAGTATTTCTCTGTTTATGTTGATGGTGTACTCTTGAGAGACAACAGTGTAAGTCAGGCTCCTTCACTTTAAACTGCTCCAAATGTATCAAAAGTGCAATTCAAGGCAAACCACACAAGGCTTCCAAAGGATGTAGTAAATAACATCATTTGGGAATAAGGAAAAAAGGAGCAGAGAATAGCAAATATTTTGCTGCCATCGCTGCCACATTCATGCTTCACTCGTAAAATATTGTTCTTATTTTTATGGTGATTTATGGCTATGATGTCACTGGATCTTCCTGACAGTGCATCCCTGTGTCAGGAATAGTGACACAATCGCAACAAGGATGCAAACAACTTCTGAAAATCATCAGCATCTTTAATCTTCTGAGCTGAGTCTCAGGGGGCTAGAACCTTGAAATTTGGGCTCATTTTGGAGTTTTAGGGGTGTTTATTTTTTCTACTCATAAAAAGTAAAACATGGGTATATGCAACCTTGTAAAATTTAAATTTCAATGTAATAAAATCACTCAAACAAAGACATTTAGCCTTCTCTCTCTCTCTCTTTTTTTTAAAAATAATTCCAAAGTGATGTTAACAGAGGCCCTGGCTGAAAACACATTACTGGCTGTTAAATCATCATAGTAGCTGCATTGTTCTCTGAGTCAATGTAAAAAAGGATGCCTTTTTTTTAAATTTCAGCATTTGACCTCCTGCTCATCATCCAAGTTCTATCTTGTACCAAAAGTGCTAGAATTAAATTAAATACTAAAGAGGTTTTGTATTTTGTATTTGTGGGGCAATCTTTGTGCTCAAGAAGACTGAATTTTTTATTGAATTATGAAATTCAGCTGCCAAAAGCTAATGAATTTATAGACTTTCTGTAGGCCAACTACAAATCAAATAGTAAAGAAGGCAGGTCACTTCTCTGAGCATTGTTTTCCTGGCTTCTGTGTGGTTTTCTTGTCCTCAGTGTCATGATTTCAGCATCTCATATATCTGACAGGAATTTGGATGATGAGAAAACCGAGACCTCAGAAATAAACACCATGTTTCTTTAATATCCTTCTTAATATTCAATGCTAATTTATTATTACTGGATTCAGAGAAGCAAAATTGTCTAGTTATTACAGCACAGGTCTTGGAGTCTGTGGAGGACTTGAATTCAAGATTTCACCCCTGACCTTTAAACAGGGCTGATGCTGATTTGCTGTGAGACTTTGGGCAAGCCACGTCACCTTTCTATGCCTCAGTTTCCCAGTCCATAAATGAAGATATTTACTTAACATGTGAGGCTTAAACCATGAGGTCTGAGCCACACCCCCTTGTCATTAATGGAAAGACTCAGATGGATGTCGTCACACTTTGGAACAGGCTCTTAATGCTTGCAAATGAGCTCTGAGATCCTCCTGTGGGAGATGCTGTAGAAGTGCTAAATATTGTTAGAGTTCAGAAAAATGTTAGAAAAGTAAACTATTTTACTAAGAGTCAGAAATGAACTGTACTGAGCTTAAGTGAAACTACGTGAGTAAATAGATAGAGAAAGGAACAATTCTGTCTGGTTCCCAAATAATATTAATAATAATAAATAATAATGATAATAATAAAAAGTTTGCACTTATATAAACTCATATGGAGTTTTTACAGAAACATCACGTTCCTCAATAGAAGAGCAAGTTGTGTTACTTAGTAGATAGAGCACAGGGCTGGAGCTAAGGAGACTGGGGTTTCCATCTCTGGTTCTGCCACTGGCCCGCTAAGCAAACCACTTCACCTCCTGTACTTCAGTTTTCCCATCTGTAAATGGGAATAATTATACTGAGTCCTTTGTAGAGTATTTTGAGATCCACTGAAAACTGCTATGTAACAGTTTGGTGGTATTTATTGAACTAGATTTCAGCAGAACAAAAAGGGCCCATCTAAAGTGCCAAGGCATCTTTGGCATATACAGTACTGTATTAAAATTACAAACCAACTGAGACCCTGATTCAGCAAAAGAATTAACTCTTCATAATTCTTCATAAATGTTCAGCCCTAATACAGCTTGTGCTTTCGTACTCCCAGTCATAAAAGCAATTGACTTCACAGGACCTTTATGTATATACTCAAATGCTGATGATCCCAGTAACTCAAATATTTCTTTCCACTCTATGTTGTGTGACAGACCGCTCTCTCACCCCTCTCAGGAACACAGGCAGGAAACCCTTCTTTGCTCCAACAGTGCCCTTTAATCTACAGTGCAGGCCCCACCACCAATATATACAGTTTTACAGTTTAGCCTTTCAGTTTACAACTCTAACAAACTCTACAGTTTACAGCTCTGAGTAGCTCTACAGTTTCCAGCTCTACAAACTCTATATAGTTCAGCTCAAATACAAACACCACTCTGACTAGCACTCCACCCTCCATACCATCCCCACCACACTGGGCTTGCTTCCTGGCAGGCCTTTTATCCCCCTGAGGAGGCTGCCAGGTGCAACTCATCCCTGTTGATTGCCCTGCAAGCCAGGTGGCTGATTAGCCTTCCTGCAAGGGAGGTTTGCAGAGGGCTTTTCTCCCTCTTAAAGGGGCGGCAGGCTGGGTCAGGCCCACCCTGCCACAGTTGCTAATTTTACTTTTTCCCATTTTGGATTTATTCTTGGTTTTTTTTCTTTTCTGGCCATATACAGGTTTGGATATCAAGTATAAAGTTTAACTGTGACAGGGACTTTATTCGATTCCAGAGTTTCCATTCTTTTATTTTCCTTGGTATTGACATGGGATAGAGTTCCAATAAATAGCTCATATAGTATGGGGCTTGCATCATTGATTTCTTTGACTACAAACACACCACTCGCTTTGCACATTTTGGCAAACTAGGTTTTCCTGTTAATTACTGTAGATATTCCCATTAGGAGGAGATGCTTTTCTGGGGTATTTTTTAATGTCTTCCATAGACCAGCTTTTGCCCAAGTCTATTGTTCATTGATGGGACTAATTATTTTTATTAAATAAGCTCTTTCTAGACTTTTTATATTATTCCCACAGCAGCTCTGGTTACTAACATCATGTGACTTTACATCATGAAATCACGCTGTACCTCAGTTTACCTGTCAGCAAAATGGTTATATATAACTACTAAATTTAATAAGGGTGTTGTGTGAGACAACTAATTGACTCTATTAAATGCAAACAGCTGTGATTAACACAGTGATTAAATTTCACAAACAACTAAAGATCAGTAAGCACAAAAAGGTCCTTGCTAGAATTGGGTAAATATTGCTGGGGGAAAATTGCAAACATTATCTGAATAATGAATTAGTTTTCTGTGACCAATTGTGTGAATAAATTTTGTTTCCAAGAAATTTTTAGGTGAAAGCTGTGAATACATGTGACTATATAGTCACCTGAGTACTCATCTCAGATCTGGCCAGTGGGTTTAGGAATAATTCAGCCAAGGAGCAGAGATGATAATTTGTGAATTATTGACGTCAGCCATACAGTGGGTGAAATTCACCCATAGGCATTTAAGTAGAGCTGAGCAAATAATTGATGTTTTTGATTTGGTGGTGTGACAAAGCAGGACTCACCACTGTGGCTCTACCTGCTGGTCATCCTGGGAATTAGCTCTCAGCCCTTAGCTTAAAGCTAGTGTTGTCACGCCTGCTGTCACTGCTGTCTCCACATTTTGGACCAGCATCGCTACCCAGACTGCAGCATCCTCTTCTGGGCACGGTCCTCAGGCTGTGCCCCCATTCCGATATGTCTCCCCTCCCAGTCCTTAGCCCTGCCAGTTGCCTCAGCATCCAACTGCAGTGCAAGGTCCGGCCCCTTGTCTCAGGGGAAAACTGCAGTCCAGATACTGGCCATGTTCCTCATTGGCATGTGGGGATCAATTGGGGAGGAGACCCAGGCCTGTCCGCTACTCTGAGTCCTGACCCAGGGGCCCTATAGCCAGCACCTGCTTACTCCCCTGCTCCAATCTGCTGTCTATTTTCCCTGGGCCACTTCCCCTGTAGTTCTAGCACCCCCTCAGTCCTTGTAGCAAGACCCCAGCATGGCAGTGGTCAGCCAGCAGCAGTGAGCCCTTATACCGTTTCCCCTGCCCAGCACTGCACTGTTCTTCAGGCAGCCAGCCCTCCTTCCTTGCCTTCCAGGAAGAGATCCC
Source organism: Sternotherus odoratus (assembly GCA_032164245.1). Lineage (NCBI taxonomy): Eukaryota > Metazoa > Chordata > Testudines > Kinosternidae > Sternotherus > Sternotherus odoratus. Next base: position 145,004,694 of record JAVMKO010000002.1, read on the forward strand.
CTCTGTGCCGCTGAGCAGCCCTTTACATATGTCCCTCGCTGGTCCTGACTGGCTGCTCCAGCAAGCCTTCCTCCCTATTGGTGGGTTTAATAAGCCCTTTCCTGATTAGTGGGTTCTGTGCAGCCTCCCTGGTGCTGCTTTTAACCTCTTCTCCCGGTGTGAGGCAGCCACCCCATTACAGGTGGCTAAACTGAAAAATAAAATGGAAAACCCCCCAATCGTTTGGTTTTGAACTGAAAGGATTTTTTTTGTGTGTTCTTGTCAAAAAGAACTGAAATAATTATGTTCAGTTCAAATGACGTTTCGAATGTCTTTTCAAAACAACAGTATGAAATGAAATAATGATTTGACATTTCCAAAATTTCTGTTTTCATTTTTTTTTCCGCCAAAACCATTTGCAAATCTGAAAAATGCTTTTTTGTAGTAAATGTGCTGTTCACTGAATATCTTTTGCTTCACTCTCCTTCTAAGTCTATTTAAGTCTCATTTTGAGTGCTTAGGGATAGGCCTCGTTCTGGACTTCTACACAGGGTGAATTTCACTGAGTGTGGATAGTGACTTATAAGTAGTGACTACATGAAGCTATAGTAATGAATAGGTTGTGAACATGTTCCCTTTCCATAGTGAATATGTTCATATAAACCATTTACTGAATACTTCTGAATAACGACCAAACTTGTAAAAATGGAATTCTGTTAATTGATAGTTCATGAACAGAAAAAAGGAGCTAAATTAGTTGACCGCCCATAATTTCTGTTCCGTAATCTCTCCAGCAATATTCTTAACTCATCCACATTGCACTTCCTGTGTTATGGAACACACTGAAAAACATACCAAGTATGTACATACATTTAATTAGGAAAAACAGGAAATTCATCTCTGTGCAGAAAGCCAGCACAAGATCTGTGCATTGTGGCAAAGTTAACATTGCAGTAGAAACTGAAACGTTTTCATTTCCTGACTTCTTGTGATATTGTGTGTGAATTTAACTATGCATTCACTGAGGGCCAACATTTTCAAACCAGGTGCCTAAAGTTAGGCTCAGATCCATGTTTGGGACCTCATTAGGGATTTACATTTACACTGCAAATATATATACAGATATATGTGTGTATGTGTGTATATGTGTGTATATGTGCGAGTTGTGGCGGCAGGAGCTCATGACCCCCCGGGGAGCACTCGGCGACCCCCCCCCCCCGGGGGGGTCGCGACCCCCAGTTTGAGAAACCCTGCTCTACAGAGCTAAAAGTAGTGTAAATGTTCAGGCCTGGGCAGTAGTCCAGGCTCTGAAACCTGGAGAAGGGGAGGGTCTCAGAGCCCGGGTTCCAGCCCCAGGGGGAAGGTCTACCCTGCTATTTTTATTTATTTTTGCAACATAGGTGTCTCCTTAAGTGGCCTGATATTCAAAGGTGCCAACAGATCCCTTTGACTTTAGTGGAAGCTGCTATTTTACTATTGAAAAACAGGCCAGAGGTTTTTGCATTTTATATCTTAGAAGGTGTTTTGGTTTTAAAGAAACACACTGCACAGATGGTAAAAATGGGGTATTTTATAAAAGTGTATTATGAATTGATTTTCTTTGGTTGGTTTATAATTACCATGTTGGGTCAAGCCTGTGGTTCATCTAGTTCAATGTCCCATCTCTAACAACAGCTAGCATCCGATTCAGGGACCAGTGCAAGAAACTCTTTAGTGGACAAATAAAGAATATCTTGCCCACAGGGTAAATATCTTTCTAACTCCTATCAGTTAGCAATGGTTTTATGTCTTTGAAACATGGGGGCCAAATCCCTTCTAAAACATCTTTTTTATTTTTTTATCCTGTATTTGTTTCTACCTAAACTACAGATCTAGGAAAACATTTCTCATTCACATGCACACAATTGCTAGAAAATTCTCCGGGAATGTAATGGTCATTGAAATTCAGAAATATATTTATAAAGTTGTAGCAGTGGTCTTGAGTCTATGCAGATCCTAATGCTTAATGACCATTAGCTGCTTGTTTGGACATTATTTCCCAGATCATCATCAAATCCTCAGGAAATGCCCTGTGTATTGTTTTGCCAGAATGTTCTTTTTAAGAAACTTTCCCAGTTACTAAATCAGTGGCCCAAAGTAAAATTAATGATTTACAGCTTTTGCTGTGGGTTTATATACAAACGTACAACTAAAAAGGATTTTAGTTTATGTGAAAGGCTGAGTTTCCTGCTAGTGTTACTGCATACTTCTGGCATCAAAGGAAACCTGGATTTTGAGAGCACTACCAGGCAGACAACGAGGAATTTGTGCCTATTAATGTCTCAGCGAAATGGAGAAAAGAGGTCAAAAAGCACTACATCTTCAGCCCTCAATAGCTAAAAGGTGCTCTGATTTGCTGATAGCAATCATAAGGCAGATACTGAACAGCACTTGCTACTGACTGCAGCACAACTTTGTTGGCAAGGGATGATAGATCTAGTGCTATTTAAAGAACAGTGCAAAGACCAAACAATGTAAACAAAATAATGGCAATAAGAATCCCTATTGACTGTCTCATGTTTTCTATTATATCCTGCAATAGAAGTTACATTTCTCACACTACATCTAATGGATGATGTATTGAACTGAATTAAAGAACATAACGGACGGGCATATTTTTTTCATTATTTACTGAGGTCTTGAACACCAGTATTGTAGTGAGATGGTGGGATTTTCAAAAGCCCTTAGTATTGGCCAAACTCTGTTATTCACTGAAGCTCATTTCCCTCTCACAGTTTGTTGCTTTTCAGCTGTTGTACAACCAGTTCCAAGAACTAAGAAAAACATTTTTCCTCTGAGTAATTGTCCATATATAAATTCCACTTTAGGTGTATGTGCGCTCAGTGCACTCGAGTTCCAGACTTTTGCCAGAAGTGCCACTAGGTGGCCCATGCACCTTTGCCCTCCTTATGTTCTCAGACAAAGGCATAAAAGGGGCATATCTGCCACCTCCTCCTTCGGGTCCTTCTTACCACCCACAGTGCGACGGAGTTTCCCACAGCTTTAGCTTTGGTTAGCTACCGTTGTAAGCAACTGTTTTTGTAAGTAGTTAACTTATAGTCTAGTCTAGTAAGTCAGCATTTAGTATGGTGTAGTTAGTATATAGTACTAGCATAAGTGCCCGGCGTTGCTCGGGTCAGTCGGAGGTGGGGAGGGGGCAGACAGTTGACACCCCCTGATCAACCCCAACACCCACCCCTCACCCCTCACCCACCCCGACACCTTCCCACCCCCCCTGACCAACCCCGGAATCCCTCGGCTCTGGGTCCCCTCCCCGCCTACAACGGATTCGAGTTGGGTTTGGTGGAACGGTAAGTGAGGTGGGGGTGTCGGGTTCAGTCGGGGGGTGGGAAGGTGTCGGGGGGTGAAGGGTGAGGTGTGGGTGTTGCGGTTGGTCAGGGGGTGTTGCGGTTGGTGGGGGGGTGAGGTGGGGGTGTCGGGTTTGCTTGGGGGGATGAGGTAGGGGTGTCTGGTTCGGTCGGGGGTAAGTGAGCCGGGGGGTGTCGGGTTTGGTCTGGGGGGGGTGGGAAGGTGTCGGGGTGGGTGAGGGGTGAGGTGTGGGTGTTGGGGTTGGTCAGGGGGTGTTGCGGTTGGTGGGGTGGTGAGGTGGGGGTGTCGGGTTTGCTTGGGGGGGGTGAGGTGGGGGTGTCGGGTTTGGTCGGGGGGGTAAGTGAGCCGGGGGGGTGTTGGGTTTGGTCTGGGCACCCACCCCGACACCTTCCCCCCCCCCAGACCAAAACCAACACCCACACCTCACCCCCCGACACCTTCCCACCCCCCGACCGAACCCGACACCCCCACCTCACTTACCATCCCACCAAACCCAACTCGAATCCGTCGCAGGCGGGGAGGGGACCCAGAGCCGAGGGATTCCGGGGACCTTCGCAGGTGGGGGGGGCAGAGAACTGAGGGATCTCCGGGGTTCCGTTGGGAGGGGGGAGGGACAGAGAACCGAGGGATCTCCGGGGTTCCGTTGGGGAGGGGGGAGGGGCAGAGAACTGAGGGATCTCCGGGGTTCCGTTGGAGGAGGGAGGGGCAGTGAGCTGAGCGAGTGAGGTGTCTGTTGGAGAGGGGGTATTATGACATCATCACCACCTAACCGCCCAGCCGATGTGATTGGCCCTGAAAGACTTTCACCCCTGGGGGGCGTCAGAGGTGAGATCCGAAAATATTTCGACCCTTACCAGCATCTAGACCCCAAGACCCCTCACTGTACCAAATTTCAAGTCTCTGGCTCAAACGGTGCGGGAGGAGTTCGCTGTCATACATACATACACCACTTGACTTTTATATATATAGATTCTTGGTGATAGTTGCATGTAGTACATGGAGGATTCATTATGAAGAATTTCCCAGGTTTTAAACAGTTTCTTCTCATGCTGGGCTGTTATCTCTGTCATGGATTTGCACACTAGTTTAATGTGTCTAGGTGAGGGACACATGTTGTATTTGTACCTCCTTCCCCATCAAAACTCAGAAATAGTGAGACAGTCGCCTCAAGATTCACCTCATTCAGGTGATGCAACCTGTTTCTGAGCCAGGTCCCGACCAAGATGCAGGGGACTTGGATTCAGTTTGGAGTTCCCCTCCAGCTGCTTTTCACTGGAAGGACAAGTTTGAGTGAGAAACATCATATCTCATCTTTTCATCTTTTCACTCAGATTCGAAGCATCCTAAGCTCCCTGACTCTGGCAGGGATTCAAGACTTGTTCTCCTTTGAGAAAATCCTCAGCAAAGTCTTCTGATACTGCTTCAAAGCCTTACAAATTTAAATGTTTACTGATTCTCTCTGAGGCGGCACCATTGACTTTGGTTCCCTGGGAGCCATCAAGACTGGTGTCTTCACCAGCGCCGAATACTACCTCTTCTCGGCTGATTCAGCCTGCATCAGCATGTTAGCACTGATCTGTATGCCAGAGATGCCGTTCATTCGCAGGCTGATGGGATCTTTTGTTTTTCATTACTTGACTTTCCTTTGATACAGTAGACTCTTTTTCTGCCTCCTTCAATGACATCAGCATCACTGGTGTCGTCAACAACGTCAGTGACCATGCTGTTACTACCAGTTCCGTTGATACACCACCGATACGCACAGCAGTGCTGATGCATACCTTATTACTGATGTGCTCTCAGATGCTCACATCGTCCGCTTGCCTCACACCTTTGATACTGGTGCCAATGATTTGTTTGGCTCCATCACTATAATTGTATGTTATTCTACCACTGTCCTTGACATTGTCAACTTTTTGACCACCCCAACCATCCATGCCCCAACAGCAACTGTGCCTCCCTATTCTGAGGATGTGTTGTTGCTTCAGACTCTGAGAAGTTGAGGAACCTGTTTCTCCACCAAAGTCTTTTATCCAGTACAGGTCTTCAGATAGCAGACCTGAGAATCCGCACTGGGTCCCTTCTGGAGAAGCTTCAGTGTGGGGTTTCCCACCAGGGGTGGCTCTTTTTATACCATTTCCTCCATGCCCTCATTGGTCGTGGTCCACACCAACAGACTCTAGACCTCCATCTCAAGTCACCTTTAGGAGAAAATATCCTCCTTCTGAAGTGCAGGATCCTTCTGTTTAGCACATAGCAAGCCTTCCTCCACCTTCAGCTTTGGAACCTATGGAGGAGAAGGAGTTGTTGTGGGAATCATTAGACATTGCGCCTCCAATATTTTCATCAGCAGCAGATGAGGCAGCCACCCACATATGCACTGAAACAGAAGAGGTTTTCTATTTGGGCATAATCCCATAGTTTATCAGAGAAATTATCCATGTGCTAGAATACTTTCTGCATCTAAAATCATCATGCTCCCTCAGATAATTCAGTGATAGTTCACCTGGCTTCTATTTAGACAATACATCCCCTCTCTCTCTCTGTCTCTCTCTTTTAATGGCCTAAACAACACTTACTCCCCATGTCTATTCCGGTACCTGTATGGGATATACATTTAGTTTTATCTAAACTTATGGGACTCCCTTTTGAGCCTATGGTGACAACTTCATTGCCTTTGTTGACTATGAAGATGACATATTTGGTAGCAATCACTTCTGCAAGAAGAGTTTCACAACATCAGATTTTCCTGGCAAAGCCTCCTTTTTATAGCCTTTCATAAGGACAGAGTAATGCTTAGGTCACATCCTGAGGTAGTGTCGTCCTTCCATTTAAACTGAACCATTAACCTGCCAGTTTTTTCCCCCTCAAAAACCCCACTTGTCTATAATGAAAATCATAGACAAGTGGGGTTTCTATCACTTCCTATAATGAAAATGCCCATGGTTGCAAGCAATTTGGTTCACTATGGCTTGATCTTGGCCAGTGTGGAAGCATCTTTTCAACTTTTTTGATAATTATGGTAGCACAACCCTATATCTGAGAATCAGTAGCCAATTCAAATAAAAAACTCTTCTTAAAGTCAACTCGACCAGGCACCGGGTAGCCAAGGATGATTGTAGATTATTGGTCCAATGAAACAGGAAGGAGGAAATGGTGGGAGAGGTGGGGATGGACTAGAGGTGAAATTTTCACAAATGATAGTCAATGATATTTGGGCATTCTGAATCAGGTGCTTTTAAAAATCATGTCCTAGACCCATTCGAGGTCCCTTAAACCCATAATGATTCTGTAATTGTGACATTCATTCTCTCTCTCTTTGTCTCTCCATCTCTTTCTCTCTCTTTCTTTTTTAAAAAAATGTTGTTCAACTGGTGATGATGACTGCAAAGTCTATGGTAAAAATAATCCTAGGCAGGGTTAGCATTGCATCTTTACAATTCAGCCTTGTCGATCCCAGTTAAATCTTTTGACTGCATAAGTCAAACCAGGGTGAGATGCTCTGTCTTTTTCTTGTTCTTTCCCTTTGTTCTCCTCACCCCCACCCCCCTTCCAATAAAGCTACTGCAGCGCAGGCATATCAAAAACCTGAAAGTTGTCTGGCATTTCAGATCAAGGAATGGATTCAAATTCACTGCCTCAGGATATGTGTCAAGTCTCTGTACTTATCTTCTTCTTGTATTATGGACTTTTCAGCTTTCACTAGAGTAGCTCTCTGCTTGTTGCATTCAAACCACAAGCAACAGAATCTAGTGGAAAGTGGTACCTGAACTCTAAGCCATGCAAGGGACCCTTCTCCCCTGAAGTGTCTCCCTGGGTAGAAGAAGAAAATGAGGTTGGAAGAGCTGGGGGGATAAGAGTGAAATTGAGTTGGTGTCTGCCTTTAGTAATACCCCATGATTTTTTAAACTGTTATAAATGAAGAGAATTGTAGACCACTAAGACTATTGCTGAAATCTATAATAATAAACTTACTGGGAAATTATGATGGAACAGTTGATGTAAATATATTCAGTGGTTAGTATTCATTGGCACTCTATGTTACTTCCAGATTTATTCTGCAAACCAACTAAGTTCAGATTTGTCAGAGATTTTAACCTCTTTCTGCACGGTGGCTTAGATGGGTCCTCGGGAGCTCTTTAATGACCTGAAAATTAAAAAGCAATCCTACAAATGTGGATACATGGATGAATTGCTTAGGCGTACTTGTACCATAGCAAGGAATTTGGAGGCCTGCTGTGAGAGAACCTAGGGGTGTCCCCTTTCCTTTAATAATATTCTATTAGTAATTTACTCAAAGTATGCAAATAATGATGCATAAAAATCCACAACTAGCAATACCTTCAAAACTAAACAAATAAATAAATGACCTGTCCCATTTTACTCTTAGAGAGACACAGTAGATAAGGTAATGTTTTTTATTGGACCAACTTCGATTGGTCTGAGAGACCAACTTTTGAGACACACAAAGCTCTTTTTCAGGTCATGTGCTCCCCTGCATTTTACTCTTGTCACTAGATTAACTACTGGAAAAAAGTGTGAGTGTTTTTCTTACATTATTTCTGCTGAACAACGGCGTGCTGTATTGACTAATTCTTCTCTCCCGCTCTGGAAGTCCAGTGTCTTGCAAATGTCACTTTCTGTTGACATTGTAACCAGTTCTACCAAATGTTCCTGAGATGTGGTAGACCTCAGATAAGTTTTTATCAACTTAAGCTTTGAGAAACTTCTTTCGGCAGGTACCACAGAGCTTAAAGCTGTGAGAAACACTCATAGAGCAATACATGTGTTTGGCTACTTTGTGGACAAACTGCTCGTAAAAATGAACTGAAGTGGAAGTGTCTCAAGTACATCCACAGGTTTCAACAAAATACCAGAAAGATGCTAGAGTTCAGGTACCAGCTTGTGCCTGTCTACATCTGCAATACTGCCATCAAAATTTTTCAGGTTACGGCACATTTTTCCCCCCAATTCACTCATTGAGAAAAAGTTTGCAAAAGTTTTTCATATCACCCAGGAATCCAAACACATTCATGTGCTCTGACAGTAATTCAAAACATTCTCCCAGCTTCATGAGAATATCGATACCAACACTCAAGAAGTCAAATTTAAATCTCTTTTCTGCATTTCCAATGACTAGATCAACTGCTTCATAACTGAACAATTTCTTCTTTCTGTGGACTCATGTTTTAGCTAGTTCCACAGGCACTGACATTTCTTCTGCTATCTAGTAGTGAACAATGCCTCTTCTAATTCATCTTTATGATAATTCTATATTTCTGTCTGAGTAGTTTCCATTAATTTGCTGACATCATCAAGACCAAGCATTGAGCTCGGCAATATTTGGCTTCCAATATTAATTTAAAACAGTAAGTTGTGTCAAACCACCAGGGTGACAATGAACTGAAATGAGGAGAGTGATCCAGCTACGGCATATACCCCATTATCTTTTGTTTCTCTCCAGAAGTGCCGATTGCACATGCTCTGTGTCCAAAACCACACCACAGTGCAATATTAAAAACAATGTGGGCAGATGTCCAGCCGTTGAGCAGGGGCTATCCAATTTATTGCACTGAATGCAGCATAAACAATGACCTGCTTTGTGGGCAAGTGGTATATGTGAGCATTTGGTGCAAGCAACTTGTGGCTTTCAGAGGCTAAGTATGGACTCTTGAGACCAGACTGGCTGAACTGGAGGAGCTAAGGGAGACAAAGTGGTACATGGCCCAGACATTCAGGGACTTGGTAGAACAGTCCCACCCCCAGCCTGACAGCCTTCTTGCTGTTCAAGAGGAGAAAAATCTCAGGGAGGGAAAATATCAAGCTGGAGCAGAGGCAAGCAATCCCAGATGATGTCATGGTATCTTCTTACGCTAAGGATACCCCTCTTGGGGAGGGAACCCAAGTTGTTAGAGAAAAGTAATAGTAAAGATTCATTACTATTAATGAATAGTAATGATCAGTTAAGAGTTAGCTGAGTTTTGCAATTAAAGCAAGGGTTCAACCTCTTTGCAATGTGAGAAGAATACAGTGTATCCACCCCAAAATGACAGGGCTTATTCTTCAAGAACAGAATGAATTTCTGGACAATTTAAATGTAAACCCATTCATTTTGTTGAGTTTAAAATAAAGAGAAGGAAAGACACTGTGGTCTAAGTGAGGGCATGTGTTCTTAAATCTGGCCATCCTGAGCGCTTATCCTAGTTCTGCCACCGATTCACTCTGTGACCCTGTGCAAGTCTCTTCATCTTTCTGTCTGTTTCCCCATCTGTAAAAGAAAAACAATAATTATTTTCCCCCTGTGTCACAGGGCTGCTGGAAGAACTAGCTAACGTCTGTGCTTTGAATACAAAATGCTCTTAAAACAGTAAGTATTACATAAAAAATAAGTTTTTCCCTGGAGGGAGGAAGCCAGCGTCTGTTCCTTGGCTGGAAGGCAAGAAGGAAAAACTCTCTCTAAAGAGCCTGAAGAACATGAGGGATTGATTTAAAAAAAAAGGAAAATGGGGATTAAAAAGCTATATCACAATATAGTGAAAGCCTAACTAAGCCCTCAAACAAGGTAACACAGGAGACATGTACAGTGGGAAATCCTAAAAACAGTTTATTTCAGCACTTGGTGTCAGACTTCAGTGTCTGAGAAACAGTCAAAGAGGGCACTAATAAGTTCCAGTACAATGAGGTTACCAGACTACTGAACAAACTCGCTGACTTACAGAAAGACTACATGGAGGATGCACATAAAAGCAAATAGCTCCACCAATGGAGGTGCATACAAAGCTGTTCACTTTACTGGATTTTACAACTGAAGAGTACAGTACATGAGCAAAGTCACGGATCCATGCAAGCCGTGTATAGTGTGACCATTAAGGTACATCAAAGTACCATTACCTGCTGGGTGAACATTGGCGATGCAATTGTCTTCCCCTAGGAAATATTAAAACAGTTGGAGAGGGGGAAATAATGTGTCTAGTATGCTAGTTTTTAAGTTAAAACTTGATCGCTATATACATGACTTATGCAAATTGTTTAAAAGTTGTAATAATTAAACAAAAATATTTTGATGCATTTCTCATTTCAGAAATCATGTGGGGAAGTTTGTTGAATAATTTGTAACCTGTACTAGCCATGTAAACAAAGAGAGTGACTATAGATATAGATATGTTTCTACACATACATACTTAATTACAACAGTTAAATATTGGAACTGTAGGAGGCAAGAGGGCAGAGCATGATAAAAACTAGAACAGATAAGTAGGGAGGTGCAGAACTGTGATACATTTTGAAGGTTAGAACAAAGCGTGGAGGTGATACAATGGAAGAAGTGCAGTAAGTGAAGGAATTTGGTAAGGAAGATCATATTCATAGCTGCATTTTATATGGATTGACGGGGGTGTCAGCAAGGCAAGTGAGGCGGAGGTTGCAGTGGTCAGAATGGGAGATGATGAGGCCTGGTTGAAAGTTTTCGTTGTCTGGGGAGAATGAAATGTAAGATCTTAATATTATGGATAGAGCCATGGCAAGATTTGTACAGAGCCTGGATGTGTGGGGCCAAAGGGAGGGTAGAGTTGAAGATGTCTCTCATGTTATACAGCCATTTGACAGGAGAGTGGATGGTGCTGTTCACAGTGACTGACAATGGGGAGGGGAAACTCAGAGTATTTCAGAGGTATGACCAGGAGTTCCGAAAAGCTTTGTTGAATTTCAGTTGATGGTGAGATATCCAAGAGGCAATGTCAAAGAGACAGGTGAGGATGCGAGATGGAGCTGGGATAGAGAAGCTTACTTGAGTCATTCAAGGAAAGATGGTGGTTGAAATCATGGGAGTGGATGAAATCACCCAGATAAACTGGTGATTTATGAAGTCTGATAAACTGCCGCAGGAAATGGCCAACACCAGGAAATAGCCAGACCTAAGGAATATAGAAAACGAAAGAACAAGAAGTTCATACCTCATTTTTATGTTGTAACAAACTGGTTTTGGGAAAGAGAGTTTAATCTTAAACTATAAACCCCTGTGGGAAAAAAACCCTGTTCCATGAGGGATGGGCCAGTAGCTGAGTCATTCAAACTTGATAGCTGCAGATTGCCATTTGGATGGCTTCTCAGTGATAGTCCTCCGCCCAGCCATTAAGTGCCTTTCCTGGACACAATCTGAAATGTTATTCACTAGGCTTGCCTTGGGCAAGTTCAGATGAGTTCAACACACAATACAAAGTGGAGTTCCTAATCTGATACAAACATGTCCTACTCTGTCACACCTCCCATTAATTGAAAGTTAACTTGGCTAGTGGAAAGAACTTGCAATGGGATTCAAGACCTGTTTTTTTCCCTAGCTCTGCCACAGACGTGCTATGTGACCTTGGGCAAGTCATTTGTCTGCTTTCCCTCTCATCCTTTGTTTGTCTTGCTTTATAGCTTCTTAGAGCAGAGACTGTCTCTCACTATATTTGTACCATGCTTTGCACAATGGGGCTCTGAGCTCAACTGGGATGTCTAGGCACTACTGTAATCTAGTACTACTACTACTAACCATGTATTTTGTGAGTGAAGAAAGCGAGGAATACTTGTAGCACCTTAGAGACTAACCAGTTTATTTCAGCATAAATTAGTCTCTAAGGTGCTACAAGTATTCCTCGCTTTCTTTACAGATACAGACTAACACGGCTGCTATCCTTGAACCTTTTGTGAGTGAGTCTTTCTTGTTAATGCTAAGCGAATACTGCAGGAGTGAATAAATAAAATGCTAAGTACCAGATTGAACTGAAAGTACTAGAGGGAGCTTTAGAGAAGGAGAAGAGAGAAGTATTAAAAAAACCTATTACATTTGCATATGGAATACTGCAAAGTTAGGCAAAAACCAGAAGCAATTCCTTTCCCCCAACTGCCTTCCTTTGTGACTACCTGATCCCTACTCACCAGCCTCCTTCTGTAAGAACCTTTTCCCAGCATGCCTTTCTGAGGCTGGTCCTTTAAATTTGGCAGGGATTAGCAGCTGTAGCCCTAAAATGGCTATTTTGCAGCTGGCTCCTCTCTTTTAGCTGATAAACGTTCTTAACCTGTCACTTGTCAGATGCTTTCTCTTTCTTGTTCTGGAAGAAATGGCACATTCTTACATTGTGAGTTTGCTTGGATAAAGAAACTAGTTTAATCCAGTTGACGGCTTCATGCTTGCTTACTGCAGCCAAAACACAAGTTCTGTTTTTGACTCGTTTGAATCATACCTTACAAGCAGTTTTCAGATATTAAAAGTTCCCCCAGGTTTCTTCAGGATGAGGGCATCCCTTCATGACACTGTGTTGTTTCTTTGTTTTCTTTTCTTTAAGAAATGTGCAAGATTTTCATGTTCATGAGAGATGTTGGTCTATTTAGCCCCAGAGGAAGGAAACAGAGAGTTGCAGAGTCCTTACCTCTGGACAAGAACAAAACCTCAGCCTCATAAAAGATGCTAGACTGACAATGCTGTAGACTGACGACCTCTTTTTAGCCCCAGATTAGTTACATTGCAGGTTCTGCTTTCCCATCCTAAACATCAAAATAACTCTAGGGGTACTACCTCTAACATTGAGAGGGCAGCTCATTTTTCATGACCTTTCACACCTCATCCTTTCTATAGCTCTCATCATTATGCTATGTGAGCAGTTAGGTTAGGTTCAGCTTAGCACTTTTTCTTCCCTTCCCCACCTAGAAATGGAGAGTGGGGGGTCAGCATTGGGGAACTATCAGTTACAATTATCTAATAAACTAACCCCTATAACATACATTAGGAACTTGTTGCCTGATCCAAAGCCTAATGAAGCCTAATAGAAAAACTTTTCTTCAGGCATTTTGTCCATAACTTTTTATATACCACCTTGAATAACATACTCCATTCTGTCAGCACTGTCTGCAACACCAGGGCTCCATCCAAGACCCTTCATAATGTCAACTGCAATAAATAACGGAACAAACTATTCACACGTCATATGTGAGAACGTACCCTCATTTTACAGCCCATCTATCAAATATACATGTACTCCAGGTTAGCAAACCAGTAGATTTATGATCGTAACTGCCCTCACAGTGCTTTAGCTGCTTTGAAGGACCATTACTTCAAATGCTGCCTAATATAATAATATATTTTAATGTATTGGAGTGCAGTCAATGAGACTCTCTGGGCACCTTAAAAAAACAAAAACCAAAAAAAATCTAACTAAACCCAACATTTTACAAAGTAGCTAACAATCCTCAAATGCTATAGACAGAGCAGATTTAGAACATGCTAACATTCATGGATATTCAGGTGTGCAATTTTGGTTTGGCCCATTATAAAGATAGAGGAACCATTTCAAACACAGACAAGTTAAGGGGATTCAAATTTTGGTTCAAGCATATCTGTAGTCTAGAGCTTCCATTACCGTTTACCATCCTCGAAGTAGATTGATCTATGAAATTATATTTAATAAAGCAACTACAAGAGGATGGAAATGTATATCTTTTCCTAAAGAGAGTTGAAAATTTACAAAATGAGTTGGATAAAAAACAGGTAAGAAAAAATCTTTAAGAAGAGATTTCTGTTTTTCATAGTGGTGGAGGAAGAGATAATATAGCCATGCCTCTCAAATGACCAAGGCCCAAATGTGGATTTCAATGTGTGACAAACACCCAAAATATGAGAGGGGGAATTTTCATGCAAAAATGCTGTAAATTCCTTTCTTTAGTGTAAGTAACTCTTTCTACAACTTTAGATTCATGCCCCTTTATTTCTGATGTAATTAATCTTCATCAGTAAAAGTGAGGGGACATCAATTTGGTAACTGTGGGATTTAAATGGATGAGATCTAGAAGTTGATCTAAAAATGGAATTTCCCATAGGAAATTCTGACACTTCAAAATTTCCTTTAATTTCACATTGGGATGTAAAGTTTCAAGATACAGTTGAACAAAAACTCTGAAATATTTTGTTTTGGCAACTTCAATATTTCATTCTGATAATGTCAAAACATTCCTATAAAATATGAAATAGTATATATTTAATATTAAATATTCATATAAATATATAATGCAATATTGTAAAAGATGTAATAAGTTAAGCCAAAATAAAGTCAGTATGGAGCAAAACTGAGCAAGTTGAAATGAAATTTAAAAAATTGAAACAAAATTCTTCATTTTGATTCAAATCTTTTAAAACTTTTTCTGTCAAACTTTTTGTGAAAATTGACGTTCCCATAAAATGTTTACATTTTGACAAAACAGCATTTTCTGGTGGAAAGTTGTTCTGTCAATTTTTTTTGACCCGCTCTCATGACATCCCTTCAAATGAGGACATTGGAGCATATGGCTCTAACCTCTCACCCTCCTGACCCTCTCTCTAACTGAATTATGGTGCCTTGGAGAAGAAAGGGAGATAGTAACATTTGGATTCTCTCCCTGAACAGGGCCAGCGCAAGCACTAGGTGACCTAGGCGGTCGCCTAGGGCAACACGATTTGCGGGGCGGCTTTTAGCCACCCTCAGTGGCATTTCAGCGGCAGCTTCTCCGAGGGCGGGTACCAGCAAGGAAGATGGGGGTAGCGCACCGTCCATAATTGGTGACCATGGCTGCTTCACCGCTTCGTCTGCTGGCAGTGTTTCGGCGGCAGCTCAGCCATGTATTTTGTTGTTGTTTTTTTTTTGCTTTGCCGCCTAGGGTAGGAAAACCAGCTAACAAGGGCACTGTCCCTGAACAACACTGCAAACTCCAAGGCACTTTTGTAGGCCTTTCCAGAGAATGCTATTGATATTATGCTACCCCAGTGGTTCTCAAACTTTTGTTCTGGTGACCCCTTTCATACAGCAAGTCTCTGATAGTGACCCCCCCCTATAAATTAAAAACACCTTTTTACATATTTAACACCATTATAAATGCTGGTGGCAAAGCAGGATTTGGGGTGGAGGCTGACAGCTCGCAACCCCCCCACATAATAACCTCGCGACCCCATGAGGGGCCCTGACCCCCAGGTTGAGAACTGCTGTGCTATTCCATATTTAAGATTATGAATATGTAGAAGTTAGTCAAACTGGCAGTAACCTCCATTCACATCTCACGGAACACAGGAGAGCTATAAAGTTGCTCTGTTTGGAAAATTCAATTCTAGCAGAAATTACACATGTATGGCCAGCAACCCCAAGCAGATTGGAAACTAACCAGAATATTAGCAAAACAAATGACCACAAACCATAGAAAATTTTTAGAACCATGGCATGACAAAAAGTGCTCAAAAGACACACAAGGGATGATTTATTAAAGACGTACACTTTTCTATATGCATAAAATTGCACAGTTACTCTTGGAAAGGCTTTTAATTCATTTGGCACTAAATGGAGTGTCAGGCCTTAACAGCCTGCACAACATTTGTATCCTTATCTCTGTATCACCAGTATGTGTTAGGCAACTCCCGTCGCACAAATCATTGAAGGATTTTGAAAGCACACCAATCTTCATACCCGCTTTCTACAAAGCAGAGAGAATTCCCATAAAACAACAAGGACAGGAGAGCTCTTACTGTACAGTTTGGTAATGAAGTATGGGAGGACGCCCTGGCGTTACACAGATTCCTCCAGGATCTTTAAGGACCAGTTTATGAAGCCTGTGGTTTGCAATTACACAAGCAGTTCCATTTAATGGCACCATTTGTGAGAAATTGCTCATCAATGTCAATCTCTCACAATCTGGCCCTCCGTGTCAAGTATTTGACCCAATATGATGTAAATTATTCCACAATAAATACCCCTTCACTGTCTCACACCCCAACTCCCTTGCAGAAAATCTGGTCATTTCAGCTCAAGTTACGTCATCGCTTCCACTTAACTAACAAAGCTGTTCCAGTGCCGTATGGTCTACTCTAATGGTGGTTTCTGGTTGCAGTGGAATCTCTGATATGGCTGCTGTAGTGGCTTTACACATATGCTCTCTGGCTCCTTCTTTTTCTCTCCTGGGGTGTTTTCTGTTGCAGTACAAAATAGCTACCAGGGCTTCCAAATGCAAAGGGTTATGAATACTAAAAGAGAGATTGAAATCATGTGTGCTTGTGTAGAACAAAAGACTTGATTTTAAACTCTGTTAAATGCTCCCCAGCTCCCCATAAATGAGCAGAAAGAAGCACAAACTACCTACATTTTAAAGGTGTGGTATTAAGTACTGCGTATAAAGGTTAAGAGCAATGATACAATAGGTCAGATTTCTGTACTTAAGCAAAAAGAACTGGCCCCAAAAGTACATGTTTCAAAATGGGCTGGATTTGTTTCATTAGCAAAGAATGAAGCTGAATGCAGGCTGTGTTGAACAAGTGGAAATTAATTGGACCACATGCACTGCTTTGTCCTTGAGGCTGTGTTGCTTCCAGTCCAGCTCCTCACATTCTCTATTTTCCTGGTTGCCCCTCAGTAACAGTCCCTCCAGGGAACATGGACCTCCTGACTCTAGTTCCACTGATCATGATACAGGATTAAGGCTAAATGTGGCCTGGATCAACCAAAACCAACTTGCATGTTACAGGGAGGGACGGGTGGGGTTGCAAAGTGAGAGGCCCCTTTGAAAATATGTTCCAATTGTTTTTGTCTTTCTCAGAGGAAGAATGGCCTTTCACATTTTTCGGGGGGCCCTTTATAAACATAGGTACCTCAAACCTACTTGTGTACTTGGACTGGATGGGAGGTGGCCCTTTGAAAAATTCTGTGGTAGCTTCAGTATGACCTGATCTGGAATGATTCAGCATATCCATCCACTCTTGCCTGAAGTAGCATATGAAGAATTCTTGAATCTTGCTCAACCAGAAGGTTGATACAGAAGTCGGTTGAATTCTATGGTCAGTATTATGCAGATGGTCAGGCTAAATGATCATAATGGAGCCTTCTGGCCGAAGTTAGTGTTTCTTGCATTCAATGAGTTCTACAGAGGCTTCTCTCTTATAAACCACAGGCTATCCCAAGTGTCTTGCTCATAGCATTACCACAGCATGGTCTCACTGCCATCATTAGGGTTGCGTCAGTGTTTCCATCATTAATCCTAATTTTCAGAGGTTTATATAACTGAACTGTAAAAATTAACTCCAAGGTGAAACTTGGCAGAAAAAGTTTAGCCTAGGAGTGACATTTTTGTTTTTGGTAACACTTATAATGGAATAATATTCACCATGCTTAAGTATGCATTTCCTTGCTGAGCTCATTTATTGTCCCAGGTGCTCCCGTTAGGTGATGGCTGATTGGGTGATAGAGATGGGAGAGGAGAGAGTCTTAGTTTGAGTGTGCTGAGAAAGGTCTTGGTTTATAGGAGCTAGTCCAATTGATACTGAATGATTTCAGCTTTCTGTGTGTGCCTTGAGTAAGGGAGAGGCATGGTTTTAAATATATCTAGATAAATAAGTGTCATTTAGATGGGCAGTTTTCACCCTTAAAATCTTTCCAGTTTTTTTATTTTATAATTAGTTGATATTTAAACTTCCCTGTACTTAAGGAATACCTAAGCAACCAGTGAACACTGAAGTATCATTAGTACCTCAGGCAACTGAAAAGTGCGTGACTGCTGGAATACAACAGCTGCTATATATCAGTGGGGTAGCCTCTGGTTATTACAAATGTTTCCGATGTTTGTGACTGCAATACTGCCAACCCCATGTGTGCAAAACTCATAAGTCAGTCTCCAAAAGAAATCTCAAACAGGCTTAGAAATCACAAGATTAAAAAAATGCTGCGATCTGTGTTCTTTTTATTTGAATTCTAGATTTTGAGCCTTTTAGATTCACATTTTCAAGATTTCCGGCAACTGTAAGGGGTAGAAAGTTTCTCTTTTTAAAATGAAACTGGAGATGCTCATGTAATAAAATGAGTTCAAGAGTTGGGGTTTTAAGGAAAACACCAATTATCCCTAATTCTCAATAACATCACAAAGATTGGTAACACTCTGATCATCAGCAATAGGTAAAAATACTAGGCACTTTCGGGGTACTTTTACTCGTAGGATCTCAGAATTCTTTAGCATCATTTTATTAAGCCTCAGAGAAGCTCTTTGTGATAGATATTTATTTGTATTGACATTTGTTGACTGGTAATTTTGAAGTGATTTTCCAGCATGATTTTAGGGCTTTGTGTTCACCAGGAAAAAGGTATTTTTATCACCTGGACAAGGCAGTGAAGTCACATGTAGTCTAGGTGTTAAGATACATTACATTGTGTTTAATAGCAATCCTGATATTAGCAACTTCCAGTTCGGGTCACCGTTGTGCCGGGAGCTAATCCCATCCCATGAACAGCTGTGTTAATAGGACTCAGGTATTGGCAATGGCATGCCACTTATTAGCAACTTTTTTTAAAGAAAGGCCAGGGAAGGAACTGCTGGGACATGGCTGCGGCCCCTTCACCTGTGCTTGCAGCTGCCCATCCCAGTGCAGTAGCAGGGAGTGGGGCTGCAGCCCACATATCATAGCTGCACAGGACCTCTCCCTCCACTCTTCAAGCTGTGCCCTGCCAGGGGAGCCATAGAGGGAAGAAAACACTGGGACATGCTGAGCCCCAGCCCTGAGGCCCCTAGCACATGCACTCGCTGTAGATAGCCCCTGCATCTGGGCTGCAGCTCCTCTCCCTGCTGATGCCCTCCACCTTGGCAATTTACGGGGCTGCAGCCAGGAAAGACATGTCCTATGCTTCCATCCCTGGCTGTTGCCCCACCAACCTTCCTTCCACTTATTAGCAACTGCTGGATAATAGGAACTTTTTGCTGGCAACCAAGGGGTTGCTAATAAGTAGAATCGACTGTATGTTATGATTGTACCAGTTAATGTAGTAAAACTACAACTGGCTGGCCTACAGTGGGATTTTAACTCAGTAGTTAACACATGTTTAAAAATGCAGTGTGGACATGGTGGCAGAACTCAGAGTGATACCCAGGCCTTTCATCGTAAGGTGGCATGGTTGTAGATAGGCGGCTTGGCAGTTCAGTTTAATCATGGTAGCCTAATGTAGATGTGGTAACGACATTAGCAGAGCTGGATGAAATATTTGTAGCAAAAGTATTTTTCAATTTAAATATGCCTATTTTCAAGGTGGTGGAAACAGGAGGTAAAAATTCTAAAAAATATAACGTGAAACATTATAATCTACAAAGTGTGTGTGTCTGTGTATTTAACTTACTGCTGGATAAATGCAACAAACGACAATGTATTTATTACTTATAAAAATTTAAATTGCTTTGGTGAGTATTGGTCACATAAATCACAGTTACTCTGATCCCTGAGGATGTCTACACTGCCCAGTGGCACAGCCTCGGCTGGCCCAGGTCAGCTGACTCGGGCTCATGGGTCTATAAAATTGCAACCCAAGCCTGAACATCTACACTGCAGTTTTGTAGCCCTGACTCTTGGGCTCAGCGCCTCAGGTTTTTTTAAAACCTAGTGTAGACATACCCTGATTAGCTAAGCACACTCAGTGTGAACAGAGCCATTTTGATTTCCTTTCTCACAGGTGTGGCCCCTCTGAGTTGGTAAAAAAAAAATTAAAAAAGGTTGGTGGCAAGAAGTGACTGTGCGTTGCTCTCTGGTGGATTGTGGGAAAGAGAGTTATTTGTTAACTTTAAGGGGGAAAGTCAAACCAGGAGTTTTGAGGGACAGTTGCCCTGATTGGTGGTTGTTTGTAACTTTAGAAATTAGGGAACCGATCATCCATCAGATAAACCAGAGGGATGTAGCAGGTGAGTCCTTCCACACAAAAAGACAGTAATATATAGTGGGAATTTTGTGGACATGGGATTGCATTGCATTGCATTGCACTACTACTCGGGTAGTTCCGATAATTTGCACAGGGATCTATGGGTTCCCCATCACTTGACTCACATAACTGGATCTGCTGAAGCTGATTTTGCAAGGAGATCCTCAATAAAATGTAGAGCTTTTGAAATTTTGCGAAAAGTGAAATTTTGAGGTCTCAAATATCACACTAAATGAATTAGCAAAAAAAAAAAGTGAAATTCCTTAGATTCATAAATTCCCAGATCAGGAAGGACTGCATTGCGATTGTCTAGTTTGACACCCAGACACACAGGTCCTATAACTCCCCCAAAATAATTCCTAAATGATATCTTTTAGAAAAACATCCAATCTTGATTTAAACATTGTCAGTTATGGAGATTCTGCCACGACCCTTGATAAATTGTTCTAAGGTTATTCCACCTTTTATTTCCAGTCTGAATTTGTCTAGTCTCAACTTCCAGTCATTGGATCAAGTTACACCTTTCTTTGATAGATTGAAGAGCCCATTATCAAATCTTTGTTCTCCAAATTGATACTTATAAACTGTGATCAAGTCAACCTTTAACCTTCTCTTTATTAAGCTTTATAGATTGAGCTCTTTGAGTCTATCACTATAAGGTGTGTTTTTTAAATCTTTTAATCATTTTTTTCTTGGTGCTCTTCTCCAAACTATCTCCAATTTATCAACATCCTTCTTAAACTGTGGAAAGCAGAACAGGACACAGTATTCCAGAACACAGTAAAATAACCTCTCTGCTCCTGCTCGAGATTCCACTCTTTATGCCTCCAAGGTTCACATTAGCCCCTTTTGAGCCCAGAATCACACTGGAGGGCATGTTCAGTTGATTATCAACCACAACACCCAAATCTTTTTCAGAATCATTGCTTCCCATGATACAGTCCCCCATTCTGAAAATATGCCATCAATTGTCTGTTCCTAGATGTATACAATACTATATTAAAATGCATGTTGTTTGCCTGTGCCCACCTTAGCAAGTGTTCCAGTGGCCTTTCCTCGTCATTATTTTCCACTCCCACAATTGTTGCCGCCTGAAAACTTTATCAGTGATGATTTTATGGTTTCTTTCAGGCCATTAATAAAAATATTAAATACTGTAGGGCTAAGAATTGACCCCCTGTAGAACCCTAATAAAAACAAATCTGCTCCATGATGATTCCCCATTTACAATTACATTTTGAGACCTATCTGTTAGGCAGTTTTTAATTCATTTAATATGGTCCATGTTAATTTTATATTCTTGTATTTTTAATGAAAATGTCACGTGGTAACAAGTCAAACACTTTTTGTAGAAGTTATCACATAAATACTATTATCTTCATCAACCAGTCTTGTGAGATCATTTTTATGAGATTAAGTTAATTTGCCAGGATCTATATTCCATAAATCCATGTTGTCTGGAATTATTTATACTGCCATCCTTTAATTCTTTATTAATTGAGACCTGTATCAGTGGCTCCATCATCTTTTTCAGGATTAATGAATTACCCTGTTCATTCTGTTTACCCTTTTAAAATAACGGTACAACAGTAGCTTTCTTCTTATTTTATGGAACTTCCCCAGTGTTAATGAAAATCACCATTAATGGTCCAGCAAGCTCCTTAGCCAGACCTTGTCAAACTCTTGGATGCAAGTTATCTGGAACTGCTGGTTTTAAAATGTTTAGTAACTGCTGTTCACCATTCTTCTGAGATATTATGAAATGGAAAGAGTGTTCTGGTATGACTACATCATCATTTTCCCCAAATACAGAGCAAAAGCACAGTTTTGCCTTTTCTGCATTAATATTCATAATTCTACCATCACAGTCTAGTAATAGATCAATAATATAATTATAATTTTTTTATTCCTAATATATTTTAAAAAAATTGTTCTTATTGTCCTTAATTCTCCTGGCCACAGAGGTCTCCTTGTATACCTTTTCTTCCCTTATCATTTGTTTACCATTCCTAACTTCTGATTCATATTCATTACTACCAACTTCCCCTTTCTTCCATTTGTTATATATTATTTTTAAATTTCTTCACTTGCTCTATTAACCAAGTTGGTATTTTGACCAGTACAGCCTTCTTCCTCGATAATGGCTTTTTGAGCATTTAGTAAAGTGTTTTTAAACAATTTCCAATTATCATTCACATTCTTTCTGCTTAAATTCTTCTCCCAGCTATTTGTCTCATAATTGTTTTCAGCTTTGTGAAACTGGCCATTTTAAAGCTATATACTGTATTGCTGGTTTGAACTTTATTCTGTTTGTACATTGTAAATGTGATCAAGTCATGATCACTTATACTAAGCTACCATTAACTTTTAGTTCTGTGATCAGTGCCTCTTTATCTGTCAACATGAAGGCTAACACAGAATTCTCGTATGTTCAATGCAATACTTTTTGAGTGAAGAAATTGTCATCTATAATATTAAGAAATGTCAAGGATGTTTTAGTTCTGGCAGCATGAGACATCCAATGTATGTCATTGAAATTGAAGTCCCCCACAATTATGCAGCTTTTCTCCCCTCTATGTTATTGATAGATTCTTAATGAGCCATCTGAGTTATCCTGTTCCAAAAAGTGTGATTTGGATCTTGAGACACATAAATACATCTTGAGACATATTTTTCACAGTTTCCTTGGTGAGGTCCTGGTATCAACTGTAAACTTTTAGTTGTGTGCAATTCCTCCTTGTCCCCTTTCCTCTGGTAGTCACAGCTTGCCAATACTCATCTTTTCTTCCAGCACAGCCACCAACAAACACAGCACAAAGACACGCTACCAATTTCATCATGTGTTCATTTTAAATCTTAAATATGTTTTTTGTAATCAATTGGCAATTAGTTAACATTCAATACTGTCTTATTAATATTCTAGAATGCCTCTCGGCAATTCAACATTGGCAGCTACTTTGCAAGTCCGGAGGAAAACGGTTTAAACTTTAAACATGTAGTACATTTTATGAAAAGCAAAGAAAGAGAAATGTTTAGGGTTTTTTCAGACACTGTCTTTTTAGAAGTTTTGGTTTTGTATGATTCATCATGGGTTGGGAGGTTTATATACCCTCTTCGGTGCAGAGTGAGGTTACCCAAGTCAGAATGGTGAGTCTGGGCATCGAAGGGAGATTCTGGGATCTGCAACCTGACCCAGCCCACAGGTATGCTTGAGCAGGGGTTCAGCATGTTGTACCTCTTTGTCTGAATTGAGCTTTCTGATGCCCAGTGGGCTCTGGCACACTTAAAATCCCAAAGACTGAGTGTCCATGGCTTGATCTGTGTCAGAGCACTTGACAATGCAAAGGGGAGATGCTATGGCAGGGCCCAGGCCCAGAACACCTCAGGGAACGGAGTGTCATGGTGGTAAGTGGAAGTATGGAGGTCAAGCAAGATGGAATGTTGAAGGTACTGCTTGTTGAGGGAAGAGCAGGTGGTGTTTTAACTTTAAATAAGTGGATTTTGTTTATGCTGCTGGAATTATGTAGTAATTTCATTTTAAAGAGACTCGTGTTGGGGTAAAGATAAAGTCTTCCTGGAACACTTTTCCTTTTTACAGTATCCTGGACTGATTCTATCCACCCCCTGCCTTTATACAGCATCTATGAGGGGGAGAAGGGGCAACTGGGGTTACCCATCCTCTTCATTAATAATTAAAAGTCTGGTCATACAGGATCTTTAGCATTTTCAACCCTCATCAGCGTCTCATGGGATCAGGCCCTAATGCTGTCTAAAGGCCGATGTTTTAGGCCGTTTCACATTCCTTAATATTGTTTGTTCACAGATCCCAGCTGATGCTAAATGTTGTTAGGGAAGTGTTAAACATCTGTAGATGACAGGGGCTCTGTCCATCTCTCGAATGAGTCACCAAGACTGGAGGACTGAGTCCAAAAATTACCGCCAGCCACGGCTTCTGAGATGTTTTGTTTTTTTTCTCCTTTTCATTTTAATGGAGATATTCATTCCATTCCCATGAATCTGAATTTGGACATATTCCCTGTTTTTCTTTGGACATATTAATAGAAAATTTGGAAAGGAATAGTGTATGTTTTTAAAGAATTGGAATAAAATTCTCAATATTAAATATTCTTCTCCCCTTCTCCTCTTCTTTTATTTGTAAGTAAAAAATAGTCTAAAATATGTAATAATCCTTTGCATAGGGATTTCATCTGAGGAGTTCAAAATACTTTAAAAACTTTATTTAAGAATTTCTCTGGGAGGCACCAAAGGCGTTATTCCCATGTTACAGATGGGGAAATAGAGGTACAGAGGTGTAGTGACTTGTCCAAGGCCAGTCAGGAATACACCCCAGAATACCGACTCCTGTCCCAGACCCTGCTCTAACCAATCAGTAACACTCGTGGTCTCCTCCTCCTTCTCAGTAGCCTCTTTGTTTGCTCTGTGAATTGACCTGACATGGATACAGACCTAGGCAGCTCTGTCTCTTCCCTCCCCACAACCAGCCCCTGTGAAGTATCACGATACAGAAAATGAACTATGTGAAAAAAACATTCACCCGAACTCTACCTTCCTTACACATGGTGCACAGCCCCACTCAAACCCATTCCATGATGATCATCCATGATTTATAGGTTGAATGCCCCAAACAAAAACACCCCGAAACAAACCAAAACCACCAAACCAACACTGTAAAACGAACTATGATTTCAGAGAGCTGCTGAAAATGAAAAGCAGGAACAGGCACCGGGGATCTTTCAACAAATGTAATTTACAGGGCTCACTCTCAGCTCTCTGGGCATTTTGACAAGTATTTAGTGGGATTCAGGCAACTACAGAGTAGCCAGGGGCAGCTGTCTCCCTGCATCTTGGCCATGCCGAGGTAGGGAGCGAGAGTTGCGTGGTGCACATTTTGAGTCCAGCACGGAACCGAGTCTGGAGTGTGTGTGACTGCCTGTCATGACTTTCACTAGGCAGGGAGTCAACACCCTTTTCAGTAACGAGTGTGATAGTAAAACTGCCCTTGCCAAGGCAAACAGCTCATTGTTTCCAAGGCCCTGGGGACCACAAGGGAAGGGCTGCAGCTCCAGGTGGCTGAAGCACAGGAGAAGGAGGGGGAGAGAGGGGAGGCGGGACTAGAGAAGCTGGCCCCATAGGAAAGAACAGCTCTGAAAAAGCAGCAGCAGCAGCCGCCTGTGCCTTGCGTTACAGAGAGTAGGTTTTGAGAGAGCAGAGATTGTTGTTCAGGTCTAACAAAGGGGCAAGATTTTATTATAACTCAACTTTCTCCCTCGCTATCTAAGTGGCGATAGAAGACAACAGTGTGATGTTTCCATTTGATTAGGTAATAATGTCGTTCCTGAGCACCTAAACTGTGATAATGAAGAGATCAAATGGCTTATCCCAACAAATGACCTAGCCTAGACTGTGTCTTCATTTCCTTTACAATTAGAAATTTGCTTCATATTTCAGATATAAGAAATAATAGACCTTTCCCTTCAACAGCAGGGCCTTGCACGCGAGGATCTTAAGGTGATAAACAAAGGTCAGTTAACTGAGTTTCAAACTACACCTGGGAAGTAGGAAGCACTGTTGTCTCCATTTTAAAAATGAGCCAATCAAGACACTGAGAAATCCAGGGCTTGAGCCAAAGACCATTGAAGTTTAGAAGAGTTTTTTTTAATTTAAATGAGCTTTGAGCTCGGCCTCTTATGTGACCTTATAATCTCCTTATTCGTGAGTTAGTGCAGCCAGGTTGAGTCTCCAAAATAATGATACTGGAACAGGCTCAATACACAGCAGAGCCTGTAGTATTGGGGGAGGGTGCCCAGGGAGCTCCCCTCCTGCTGCCCCTGCAAAACAGCCTCCCTCTCCCCAAGGCTGAACTTTCTCTCAACTATTTCCAGAGACAGCGGTACTTCCTCTGGGAGGAACCACACCCTCCATGGGCTGTCTGTGAGAGCTAAGAAACACCCACTCACCCAGCCAGCACATTAACTCTGTTACTGGCTCCAAGTGACTTTCCCAAAGTCAGGTGGATTTTTTCACCAGGTCAGATCCTAAAGCAGTACAGGAGCAGCGGCGGGGAAGGAGAAATTCCAGTTCAGATCAATGCAAAACATCTCACGAGATTTCAGCCATGTAATGTCAAAATGTCAGAAAAACCGTTCAGGAGGTTTTGGTGTAATCCACAGCAGTGTCATCAAATCTATGCTCCCTAACCTGAATTAGTATCCTATCCTGACTGGATCACCGCTTGTTGGGCCATATACAGTATATCTATCAGGTTCTCTCTGCTGGCTTGGTTTATTATTGTCACAGAACTGGTAATGTAAGACCCCACCCTGCATATCTTTCCTGATGCCTGGCCACCATACTGAAACTTTTGCTGCCTCCCAGCACTTGTCTGACTTTCTTGGGAATTAGTATTCTAGATCCATGCATTATAAAGCCTCAGTATTCTCCCAGCCATCCTCTCTCCCCCTCCCAAAATCTCTGGCTAACACCATGCTTTTTTCTGTGCATGCCAGCCACATCTTACATACCCCAGCATGCATTGCAGTTCTATGTATGCCTTTGTAGTATGTCGAATGGATTCAAGAAGGGGTTTTCCCCGTGTGACAATGGCTTTCCATTGTCCCAGCAAAGGCCTGGATCTCATCTTCTAAATCTGAGTCTCCTGACAGTGTCCATAGATCTTGACAGAGAGCATCAGCGACAAGTATTTTCTTCCCAGGTACATACTCAACTACAGGGTTGAATTTGAGCATGTGCACCAGTAAACATGCAAGGGGGCTTTATCAAGATCCTTCCCATTAATGAGTGACACAAAGGACTTGTAATCAGTTGTGTTTGTATGATATCAGTTCACAAAGTTATTGGTAAAAAAATTTCAGATGCCCACACACTGGTCAAACGTTCTTTTTCAATGGGGGTGTACCTTTGCTCTGTGTTTGTGGGAGTCCACGAACAAAAGGCAACTGGCCTGAGTTTCCCATCGTGCTACTGAAGGAGTACAACACCCAATCCAGATCTACTTGCATCTGCGCTAATAACTGTTGGTTTGTTTGGGGTGAAGAAACCAATGACTGATGCTTCCCCTATCAGTTTCTTTGCTTGTTCAAATGCCCTACTCTGGTCTGGTCCTCATGCCAAGAATTCTCTGCACAGCTCATTTAGAGGCTGTAGGGTGGTGGAAAATTGGGTAAGTATCTCTCCAAACAAGTAATCGTCCCCCCAAATGATCTGCTTTGTGATGCTAATAATATGACCCTCCCTGATCTGCTATAGATATTTGTGAACTCATCAGTTGTTTCAAGAAATCCATAATGCAAGAGCCTGAACATTGATCTTACCAGCTAAACTGTCATTCAGTTCAACTTATGGAAGAATAAATCCAAACTCTTCTTTCTCAGTTGCTCACTGGTACTTGGACTCACCTCAGTGCTCTTGCCACCTCTGAGCCAGTCGGGATCAGAGAAGAAGCTATGGAAATAGACATGTGAGGTGCAGTGTGGCCTAAATGAAAGAGACATTCCTGGGCTAACCTCTCTGTTGTTGTGGGGAAGTAGATGCTTAACCGTGGTCCCAGACCTCCATCATTATGGTAAAGGGGGCTCCCAGAGCCTTGGTATCAGGAGGCAGCTGCAGTTTGCAGGCCTGAGGTTCATCCCCTGGCTAAAAAATGACTCTTGACAAGTGTTCCTGCTTTTGGTGAAAAGAAAAGAAAGGACCAAAAACTTGTTGAGTGGAAAAGATATACTAAATTACACAGAGAATGAGTTGAAACCTGTCTGAGGGGCTGATCCAAAGCTCACTGAAGTCCATAGGATGTTTTTCATTGCCTTCAGTGGGCTTTGGTCAGTGCGATAAATACAGGGAAGCTGACCTTCGTAGAATCATGCAGCCAGACTAAAGATGTGGCCAAGAGAACAGTGGGATAAGCAGGCAGAACCATGCAGTGAGGAAAGCACCAAAGATGTGTTGAAACCTCTTAGGAGAATGTATAAAAAGTCTGCATTAACTCAGGCCAAAATACCTGTCTGGGAATATAGGGTTAAGACAATCCTCAGAGAAGACAATAACCCAGAGAGAGGAAACCTATTGTAAAAATATTTTTGAAAAGACATGGCAAATATATTTCCAACATGTGCAATATACTGCAGGTTGGTTATCGTTAAAATGTCTTCTTCTGAAAATAATACCCATATGTAGGTCATTCCGAAAATATATTAATCGTATTTATGGCCATCCTTTTGGTAGAATGAATTATATATTTTTGCTGATAGAGGCCTCTGGTAATCAATAGCAGATTAATATATTTTCCATTGCTTGATTTGGTTAAACAGCCATCGGGATATATTTAATATTTTTAAATAGGATATTTCTGACATCAGGTATACATATAGGGCCTGATTTTCATAACATATCCCTAAAAGTTTCACTCATCTAATCAATGAAAAGAAATATGCCAAATAAAATTTGGTTTTCTATTGAGTACAGCAAACTGCTTCCAGACATCTACAGGCCAAGAATTATTTGCATAAAATATTTTATTTGTCCGTTAACGTCAGTCAATAAAGTCGAGAAAACAGTAAACTGCCCATGAACAATTTGTCAACAGGAGAAAAAGGCTAAATTTTCTGAGTAAATTGTTTTCTATTAATTATTCACTTAGCTCTGTTATATTGCCTAATAATTATACTGAGTACTATTATACTCAGAATTATTCTGATGATGTTGATCTTCCTCTGAATTCTTGTGTTCAATTCTATTATTGTGCTGTACGTTCATATCAGATGACAGAAAGGGAGGATGTTAATTGTTGTAGATTGTTGAGAGAGAGACCAGGGCCCAGGCACTTCTTAACTTGCTACTTTACCATGGAAAAATTAAGCCAACTGATGACTAAGTCAATAGTCAATGGGGGAAGCTACAGAAGATTATGCCCTTAGTTCTTGTGATATTAGGCCCTGATCCAAAGCCTACGGGGAGAATTTCAGATTGTTCCATTGGCTTCAGTGTGACAGGGATCAGGCTGTTAGTTACCAAGTACCACTGTGAGATGA
Organism: Sternotherus odoratus; assembly: GCA_032164245.1. Taxonomy (NCBI): domain Eukaryota; kingdom Metazoa; phylum Chordata; order Testudines; family Kinosternidae; genus Sternotherus; species Sternotherus odoratus. The sequence goes on from JAVMKO010000002.1 coordinate 145,033,825, forward strand.
AAGTGAAACCAATCCACTCATGCCTCCATCTTAAGTTCTTTGGTCATGAGCATGTTAACTGAAAGTATTCTATGGAGGAGGCTATTATTAGTACACAATAATACACCATGACTTGCTTACTGATTTTAAAAAAAGACATGGTCCCCATCCCACAGAATTTACAGTCTAAGGACCTTGTCCCAAGCCCTTTTATTTCAGTGGAAAGATTCCTATTGACTTCAGTGGGCTCTACATCAGGCCCTTAATGACCCCAAAACACAGCATTAACATGGCTAATGGAGCAGGATAGGCAATTGATGCATGAGGATTAAAGCAAAAGTGCCACACAGCAAATACATCATGTAAGTTCTGGTATTTTATGGCAGTGACTAAGGCAGTTCAAGGGGATTAGAGTAGGTAAAATAGGAGAGGAAGCCTGTGATACTGGACCCTATATTCTTCATAAAGATGATATTATGGCAGAACTATAATGTATTTTATGCAAGATAGGTCATGTACGATATCACTGAATAGGTTATGGTTTACTGAATATAATTATTCTACTTGTATGCATGTATCATTTTTGTATCTGAAGTTAGGAATGATGTCTATGTATCTATTACAAATGTGTTTACACATGGAAAATGCACTCAGTCTAGATGGCTGTCTGGAAAGGGTCCATTCAGGTTAAAGGACCATTAGGAGAAAACAATAAGTCTTATAAGAAGCTCATCTCCCCCCGGAGGCCTTCCTGGGGACCCTACAAACAGCCTCTGACTCATGGCTGCTATGACACTACAGGCACATGTGACCAGATCACCTGGTACTGGACTCGATCTTGGAATATCAGTGTTTTTCCACGAACTTGCATGGGAACCAAGCTTTGAAACAAAGGGTTCCCACCACATGCAAAAGCTATATAAGGCAGGGGAGTGACCTCATCATGGTTCATCACTGACTCCCCATCCAAAGAGACTCTTGGAAACACCCGAGGAACAAAGTGTAAACTGGGGGGAAGTGCGGGACCCAGGCTAAAGGGATTTTTAAGCAGTAATCAAGTGCTGCTGCTCCTCAAGAATCTCTGCAGCCTGCTTGCATCATCAAGAATTTGCTATTCATAACTGGTCTATGTAGTCTATTAAGCTCAGTTTGGAAATCATAACTTGGGGCAGAAAGCTGTTGCATATTGAAGTGAGTAGATTGAAGAAGGACGCTCTAGATGTAGGGAGCAGTGTGGAGAAAAACAGCATAAAACTGAGTGTAAGTAAGAGACTGGTTCAAGGGAGCAACAAGTGCTGAGTAGTTAGAACGCAGAGTGTTCATGAGGCAGTGAAGAGAGATGATCTGGAGACGTGTGGGGCATTGCCCAGGGCCTTAAAAGTGAGCCTGTCTTTATGGTGAGACAAGAAACTAGTGAAGGGTCTTGAGTGACATTTTTAATGTGGCGGCATAGAAAAGAGTATTCTAGCTGCTGAAAGCTGGATAGACTGGAGATTGAAAGAGGGATAGGCAGGAAGGCCTAAGAGGAAGAAATTACATTAGTCCAAGTGAAACTAGAACTGTGGCACGAACCAGGGCTTTGGCAGTAAGGATGGAGAAAGGGGCGTGTATTGGAAACATTAGAGGGAGAAGGAACAAGATTTGGCAAGAGCCTGGATATGAGCCAAGAAGAAAAGAGAGGAATCCAAATTACTCTTAAGGTTGCAACTTAGAGTGAAGGAGATATCAATAGAGCTGTCCATGAAGATGGATTAAGTGGAGAGGATTTAGGAGGAAGGATGAGAAATTCTGGTTTTGCCATGTTTATGGTGGGATATTCATGAGGACAAATTAATAGGAGGAGACCTGAGCCTGGTTAGAATGGACGGGGTAGGGATTTGACATAACTGTGATTTCCAAGCACACAGACATATAGGTTATTTAACGTAAATGAATGGGCAAAGACTATCTTTGGGTGAAACATCATGAATACATTTTTTCTTTAATGCTATGCTTATAGCATGCAGTCAGTTATCAACCATCCAAAGCCAAACAAATGGCCTGTACTGTTTAACTAATTACTTTCCCCCCCTGCATTCATTGATAGATTCCAGAAGATTTATATGTACCTTTTACTTGTGGCTTAAAGTTCAAATTGCTAAGGAAATGCAAGTCCACAGAGTAATGGAATCCACAGCCTAACCCCAACAAAGCATTTGTTTATAAATAGGAAGAGAATTTTCTAATAACAGGAGGCAGATGTTTAACATCTTGATTCATTTCAAATGTACTTGGTCTCACTCAACAAGCTCAAAATCAAACAACAGTGAACAAGCATAGTTTTATTTATATCCTTGAGGGTCATATTAAAATATATTTTGTATTTTCTGCAGCTTGTGAGCTGACTACAAAACAGTTTGAATAAATTTGGGAGAGAAACTTTCAGAGCTGATTATAAAAACTATTTCGTCATATCCTGATTTCAGTTAGTATTATTTGTTTAATATTTTAATCACTCTGCATATTAAAAGCCGCTGGTGTGCCTTTGAGGTTTGTTAGTATATTGATCATTTTACACATACTTTCTCAGCCTTCTTCCCCCCATCATTTAAGGCAACAGTACGATGTTGTTGATCTTTTACATTTTCAGTGAGTTGCATGTCTTTGCAAAGTTAGAACACTCAAGTGCTCTTTTCTGCATTGCAAAATATATTTTTGCAATCCTGCTGGTATAGAAATTGGGGTAATAGAATTAAGTTATTTTGATCTTTAGACTGATGCAAAAAGCCCACTATTGTGCTTCAAAGCAAAAAAAACCATTTATTTTTATTTATTTTTTACATTTTGTAATAAGCAATGTTCACAAAACATATGTAAAGTTTCTAGTGATTAATATCAATTAGCTCCAATATGTTTTGACTGGCCGATGATTAAATATTGTGGGACAGATTCCTAGGACATTTTCATTCTTCACTTCAGAGCCATTACACAGTACTGTTACAGCTGTCCCTGCATCCAGATGTTGGCTTTAAAGCTCACTGAATTTAATATAGCATGCAATCCTCCTGCCTTTTCAAAACTGAATGAAGCTACAATGTCTATGTTAGCTTTCTTTTCTACAAGCACGGTTTCAGGGCATCTAATCCCAGTGTGGTTTGGAAAGGGCTCAGATTTCAGCTAAACTTGTGCACAATCACTTCATTTGTTTGAAGTTATCTTTCTCATTCAAGGTGAAAGAGCTTTCTGAACACGCATGATACATTCTGTTCCTACAGGCATTGACTTTAGAGGCAAATGCCTTACATTTCTCTGTGATTAGTCCACACCCCTACCAGTGCCCCCAATTAATTCTGGCATTACTAAACAAACACGCTCAGTAAGGTTTACAAGGCTTCTGCCTGGAATCCTTCACAGGAAAAGCAGTATTTTCGTTTTAATGGGTCCTAACATTCTAGGCTCTTTCGCTTTGCTAGCTGATATTTTCTAGTCCATTCCAATTCCTCTCTCCCCTTCTTCTTTGCTTGCTACAGTTATACACCATTTTACAAAGAACAGGTTTACATTTTCAAACCACTTCATGAAGTGGCAGCCACACGTCTCCTATTTATTTTGAACAATAATACTTTCCACTTCCCTGCTGCCTGCCAGCTGAGGAGCTCAAAGTTATTTACAGATTTTAATGAATTAAGCCTCCTGGCAGCCTGTTCAGGTAGGTATTATTATCCCCACCTTCTTCAATGGAGAAGCTGAGGCAAGGAGAGGTTCAGTAACTTACCCCAGGTAGGAATCAGAGAGGTAGCCGTGTTAGTCTGGAATAGCAGAGGTAACAAAGTCCTGTGGCACCTTAAAGACTAACTATAAAGTTTTGAAGCATAAGCTTTTGTGGGCTAATACCCACTTCCTCGGATGCAAGCGGACTGCTTGCATCCGACGAAGTGGGTATTAGCCCACGAAAGCTTATGCTTCAAAACTTTATAGTTAGTCCTTAAGGTGCCACAGGACTTTGTTACCTCTTACCCCAGGTAGTGTAGGGCCTTGTCAGGAATAGAACCTTTCGCTTCAGTGGGAGCCTCTTGGCTACAGTTGTGAATGATTAGTCAAAAATCTACCTCTGTGGCAGGGGAGGAGCTGATTGTTAGCTGTCCCAGGGATACCTGAGAATTCTTTTTAATGTTGGGAGGGGTATGTAATTTGATTCACTCTGTAGCACTCATGGGCTCGTCTGTCTCCTGAGAGCTCAAAGAGTGTTGACAAAGGTAGCGAATTCCTCTAATATTCCAGCATAAGAGTGAGATGTGGCACAGAGAATGTCCTTCAAATGATACTTGAGCAATCTGATTGGCTAATGGTGAGCCCCAGCAGCAGGTATGACATCTTAAAGCTTCACTGCCAGAATACAGACCTTTAAAAGCATCTCCTGTCTTTTCCCCTCCCCCATGTTTGTAACACTAGAGTTAGATAGATTTTATAATTACAGTAAGTCTCAACAGGGCATGCCTTGTTGGGCCATAATCACACTTCTCAGGTAGCTGATGGTACTTGCCCTTCGGAATCATGTCTCACAATACACCCAGGGAGTGCCATTATGATATGAGTGCCCTGTTGTGCCTTATTATTCAAGCTAGGTACTAAATCAAGTGTTTGTGTGTGCACACATGCAGAGACAGAGCACATCTGAGCAGATTCTCAACCGTTAATTAACAAATCCATATTAACGCTTTCCCCAACTTTCTTTAATTCAAATATTCTTCGGTTTTTGCCCTTTTGTCCTACTTGCTCATGGTACAATAAACCAGTGGTTCTCAGCCAGGGGTACGTGTACCTTCGTGGTACACAGAGGTCTTCCAGGGGATACTCAATTAATCTCGATCAGAATTTCTCAACCTGAGGATTGCGGCTCCAAGGGGAGTCATGGGACTGGATTAGGGGGTTTGCAAGTGCAGAGCTGGCATTACGAGGAAGCAAGCAGGACAACTGTCCTGGGCCCTGTGAAGCTAAGTTACGTGCTTCAGCCCTGGGTGGTGGGTCTTTGGTTTCAGCCCCACCACCCGAGGCTTGGGCTTCAGACAAGGCTCCCAAGCGAAAAACAGGCTCAAGTATCAGACGGAAATGTAAGCACAATATTTATATTCCAATGGATTTATTTTATAATTACATGGCAAAAATGAGAAAGTAAGCAATGTTTCTGTGATAGTGTGCCATGATGCTTGTATTTTAATGTCTGATTTTGTAAGCAAATCATTTTTAAGAGAAGTGAAACTTGGGGTACGGAAGACAAATCAGACACCCAAGAGGGTACGATAGTCTGGAAAGGTTGATAACCACTGCAATAAACTACCCCAAACTCCTCCACTGTCATTTTTATGAGAAGTTAATTCTGGTACAAGGTGCTAGATTAGTCTCCAAGGCTATCAAAGTAATCTCTTCATCCTCAGAGCATCTACAACATAGGAAGTGGCAGCATGAGATTTCTCCTCCGCCCCACCCTGCCCCACCACCACTGTCCTGCTCTGCCCTGTCTGAATTTCTCACTTGAGAGCAGGAGGGACCATGTTCGTCTCTTCAATCTTAATGTTTCATTCAATCTTTGGCCTCTACAAAAAGTGCAAGAAGAATGCCATTTTAGCACCAGTAGTGACAATGTTTTTCATTATGTGGACACTATTCCACTGGGAACTGGACTGAAACCTCCAAATTCATTTCACATAGAGCACAAAATTGTCTGATGCAGTGGATCTGAACTGACAACCCGGAGGCAAAAGGCCCAGTAACTCATTATGGAGCCCCTGAGCCATCCCATCCTTTTTATTATTATTATTGTTTTACAATTTAATTTTTAAATTCAGTTTAACACAGCTATGCAGAAAAGATAGCTATTGTATAAAGTTTATGTCAAATATCAATATACAGCAAAGATGGCCTTATTCCTGAGACAGCTGCTGCTAGGATGACTGCACTTGGAGCTCATTTCAGAAGCACAGCATAAACATTTACCATTTATCACGTTCACTTAAGGACACCGTTTAAAGTATTTTTGTAGTTTATTGTTTTTCTAGGCATGTGTGTGCGCTCCAATTTTTAAGCCATGAGAATGCAATGACTCTCATGATCCACATGTTCTTTGGTGGAGTCCTTCACTGAGCAATTTTAATTGCCGATGTTATTAGGATGTCATGTTTAGTGGCCTTTCAAAAAGATATACTATTGCCGAATTCTTGAGCTTTGAGCAGCCTGCATTTCTTACCAACTCAGCAGTCACATCACATCTCCCGCATTGCAAAGGATGCTGAGTACTGGAACACTCCGTCTTTGCAGAGTGTTTGTCATTGTTCTGTGGCACTTCCCCAATTCACGATGTTGTAAATTTGTCTTGGGAGCACAGCTTTGCCAGAACAGGTCACAAGCAAGATTCTGTGGAAGCAAATACAATTTTCCCCAGTATTAGATGTTGTTAGACTGGGGTCTGTGTTAGGACCACAGACATATGGTGCTTGAGCGATAAGTACTTTGCAATGTTTGCCAGACTGGCCAAATTTTCCATTAATGCTTCTATGTTCTGTTCTGTTGTAATGGTTACAGTGGATCTTGGCTTTTCTCTGCATCCTCCCTTGATAGCAGAAGATAATCACTAGCACATGAACTCCTTAAAAAAAAGTGTAATGTTTACTTGTTTTTCTTTTGTGTTAAATTCCATTTCCTCTACTCCTACCCATTTCCATATGGTAAGAACATATTGCTCATTGAGCTATAAACACATAGCTGCTTCTGGAACTATTGTTCATATATTCCCTCACAGGAGGTTATTATTTATTTATTTTAAGACCAACTCTCCTCCAGAATCTACTACATCCAGTTCTCATAGAATCCAGAGATTTGACTGGGGCTTCTTCTGCCCTGAATAATCTGAGAGAGTAGAACACTGATCTCTGGAGGATTTCTATCAGCTGACTGGGATAAGGCTTTCTAGCCTAGTGGTCAGAGTGGACGTCAGGCCTAGTGGTTGGAGCAGGCATTGGGACCAAAGAACTAAAGTCAGAGCCAGAGTCAGCAGTTAGAAACCAAAGCCTTGGGTCAAATGTAAGGTCAGAGACTGTAGTGAGCAAGCTAGCAAGCAAGGAAGGGGAAGGACAGAGGCAAGGCTGGGTGCAAGGCAGGAGCAGCAGGGGCAGGGCCGGCAACAGGGGGGTACTACGGGTAAAGCTGTACCGGTCCCCGGACTTTAGGGGGGCCCTGGTACACAGCTGTACCCATAGTCATCCCCCCTGTCGCCGGCCCTGGAGAGCGGGGAAGGGGCGGGGAGGCGGCGCGGCTCTCCTCCGGACGAGCGCGCGTGCCCCCGACAGGAGCAGTGAGCCCGGCCGGCGGCAGCAGCGCAGTCCAGGGGAGAAAGTGCGCGGGGGGGGGGGGAGCAGCAGGAGGGGGGGGGAGCAGCAAGGGCGGCTCGCGCTCTGGCAGGACCCCGCGCTGCCGCCAGCCGCTGTCAGCTGTGGGGGGGGGGCGCCGGCTGGGCTGGGGGGGCCCCCGGCTGGGCTTCCCCCCCCAGCTGCTGTCAGCTGGGGGGAGCGGCTGGGCTGGCCCCCAAACGATCAGAGTAGGGGGCCCCCAAATTTCTGTCGCCGGCCCTGAGCAGGGGCAAGGTAATGTAGGAGCAGGCACAGTGGTGTGTTTGAGCACAGAGCAGCCAGTGAGGAGCCGCTGCTGCTCAACTGCGAGTTGGCCTGCTGACCCCTCCAGCCAATCAGGTAGTGTAGACAATCAGGCAGCCTGCTGTAGGCCATCTGTACTGATGAGGCTGCCTGGAGCTTAGCTCTGCTGCAGGGACTTTTGTCTGACAGACTCTGATTGACCTGCTCCACCTACCCACTGGTGCTTGGGTGATAGGCTGGTGAGGTTATGGCATCAGTTGTCATAAGAAGGTGTAGAAATTCTTGCAAGTACCTCTGATCTACAGGCATTTCATTGCCAATCGCAGGATTTCAGTTCTCAGCCAGGCATACAATGCTTTCGAAATATCATGGTCTTTTAAATGATATCTCAATCAAGTATAGACCCTCATCAAATTAGCCTCTCTTTCCCTCCAAATCCACATGCCAACCCTGATGCTTTGATGTGACGGCACGGAAGAATTTATAAGACATGGTATTTTTCCCCAGCAAGAAAACATGAGCAAACTATCTATTATGCTAATTGCTTAAACTGATTTACATCTCATGAAAAGATTAAGCTGCTGCTGCCGCTCCTTGGAAATGCCCCATAATGATATCAAACTTTCAGGCCTAAGGAGAAGTTCAGCAAGGCAGTTTGAAAACTCCTGGATGTATATCTTCTGATAAGCTTCCATGGATTTTCTGATAAGGTTGGCACTTGAAGGATTCTTGCTTCTTGTTCTCTCACCAGGCACAGGAATTTCCCTCTCTTTACGCTAGCACTTCAGTTGAGCTTTTGAATTTGGTAGGTCTTCAGAGAATAAAAACTACAGAGAAATTGGATTCATACCATGACAAAAGTTTCAACAAGGTTACAGCATCGGCCAACAAATCAAACCTAATATTCTTCCACCCACAAATGTGCAAATAATTTCAGAGACAAGTCTATCTAATAGCTTTCTTTAGTAACACTTCTTCTGCTTTCCTTCCTCTTCCTCCCTATGCACCATCTTTTAGATCCTGATCTTGCAAAAACTTTTATGAAGATGAATAACTTAGCATTGAGGGAGACCACTCATTTGAGTAATTTCACTTCTGTCTATAAATGCTTGCAGGATTGGGGCCCTGATATTTACCATAGAAGTCAATGGGAATTTTGCCTTGGCTTTAATAGGGATAGGAGTAAGCCCTTGTTCCTTAGTCTGCTTTTCTCCTCTCTCAGTTTAGTCATCTCTCAAGTGTGTTGTATTTAGAGCTAAGTGAATTATGCAAAATATTTTTAGTCATGTTAATTCCCTCTTTTGTGTGCATTTTTTCTGCAGATGTTTGGGGAACTGAGTTTTATTTGTAAAAATAATTGTGAATAGTGAATTTCAAAGTTGAATGGATGATTATTCACAGAAACTAAATGTTAAATTCTTGCCAAAACTATTTGCATTCGTCCAATCAGAGATCAGACACAGTATGAGCTAACTTGACTGGACTGGGACAGTTCTCTTGATGGAGGAGACATACATGGAGACATGGTAATGGCCTCCAAAATAATTAATGATATAAGAAGGTAAATTGGGCATTCTGTACACCATTTCTCATAATACAAGCACATAGGGACATTCAGTGAAACAGAAAGGAAGCAGACTTAAATCTAATGGAAGTAAATGGTTTCCACAAAATGCATAGATAGCCTATGGAACTTATTGGCACAAGATACTGGGTTCCACACTCAAATCAAGAACTTAGCAGGATTTTTTTTAAATGAACATATATGTGGATAATAAGTCTCCCACATTACAGTTGTAAAGATTAACCCTACTCTACCCCCCAACACACTAAATAACACCCCTCACCCCCCCAAGATTTTTGGAAGGAATGTGGTTGTGTCTTTCCTTTAGGACACAGCCTCTAACTATTGGAGATTTGATAAAAGTTTTCTCTATAGTCATGTTTTTCCATAACTGCATATTGTAAGGTTTCTTGCCCTGTATGTCCGCCGAAAAGCCGCCGGAAACGGCGGGAAAGGCGCAAAATGCGGAAGTTTTGATCGAACCGGAAGGGAAGCCGCCGGATGCGGAAGGGAAGGCGGCCAGGAGGGGAACGCGGCCGCGGCCCGGTACCAAATGCTCCACGGACCGGTACCGGTCCGCGGACCGGGGGTTGGGGACCACTGCTGTAAGGGACTGGGGCATAGGCGGTCTGACCTAGCAGTCACAGCTGGGCTGGAGTCTCCAAGTCAGGAATTGTAGTCACTGAGCATGAGTCAGAGATATGGCAAGAGCCAGGTGCAGTAAGCAAGAGTTGGGGTCAGAATCAGGCAGTGGTCAGAAACTGGATGTCCGAGGTAGTACCAGGCTGGAATCAGGAGACAGAAATCACGGTCAGAGTCTGGCTGGAGTTAAAGGTACTACCAGGCCAGAGTTAGGAGGCAAGAGTCCTATCAGAGTCAGGCTGGGATCGGTGATCAGGAGACGAGGCGACGTCTGGAGTCGCAGCAGGTCGAAGGCTGTGTGGTTGCCCAGACAACTTCCTGGGAAAACCCCAGGGTTAAATAGGGCACTTGGCCAATAAGAAGGCTGTCAGGGTACTGGCTCCCTTGGGTGGTACTTCATGCGGCTCCCTACTCTCCAAAGTCCTCCCTGGCTGTATCACGGCATGGCCTGCTGGTGGTGCTGTGGGAACATCAGGTTCTAATCCATGGGCCTTGAGCAGTACTGATTCTTTTAGAGACAGAAGTGGTCTGATGCAGTGTGGCAATTTCTATGTGCCTCTGACTGACTTGACTAGCTAAGCAAAACAGCTTGAATTCTGAATGTTTGGGGTCAACCACAGAGTAAAAAATTTGATCAATGTTCACTTAATAATTTTAAACAAATACATTAAAGGAAATTGAGATTGGCTAAGTGGATATCCCATGGGTGAAAAAGGGAAAATGAATCAAATAAATGATTCACTGTGAATCAGTCACTCAACTCTAGTCGTGTTTATGCTTCAGAAGGGTTGTGCTATCCAATATGGCATGCCTGTTGATTGCAGGGATAGGTACACTTCATTAACTCTCGTTCTTTCATGTATAATTTGTAATATAAACATGTTTGCAACATACTTAATTCTTTAAATATAAAGTGCATAAACCAGTACACAAGTATTAGTCAAAGAAAAAATAACTAAATCAAAACTAAAAAGCGGTAACTAAAGTGACAAGTTTGGTTGAGGGGCATGCGTTAGCCAGAGGTTAGCATGTACACGCTAAAGGATCTCTGAGACTGAAGAGGAGTTCCAGTCTCTGCACCGCAGAATACTTCCTCCTAGTTTTTATACCCAACTTCGTTATGATCAGGGAGAGGTCCATTTAAAGCAGAGTTAATATAAAGAGGAAGATTGTTTTCTGTGGTTAAGGCCTGGGACTGGGAGTCAGGGGACCTGGGATCTATCACTGACCCTCCTAGATGCTCACTGTGTAACCTTGGACCAGTCACTTAACCTTGTGGTGCCTCTACAACGCCATCTATAAAATGAAAAAAATTGAGCCCCCTAGAAATGTTGTTGGATCTGATGACTTTGTGTGCGCACAGACGCGACTAAGCAAGCTGTACACAAAGACTTAAGTTCACAGTGAGTCTACAGCCTGATTGCTTTGTTAAATTTGGAATATTGCCAAAAGGCTTGTCCATATGCCACATTAATAGCTCTTTTCAGCACAGCAAGTTTATTGTTTTAAGGAATCATGAAATCCAGAGATGGAAAAGCCCTAGTCCTAACCTCTGCCAGTATGGGACATTTTCTAGTCTAGTTTTAAAGTTTCAAATGATTCTGAAATTAATAGATTTCACTGGGCCAATTTTATCTCTTGAATAACTCCTTTGAAGCCAATGGAATTACCAGAGGGTTCATTTTGGACCGTTTTCAGGAAGTTTTTTCTGATATTCAGCCTAAAGTTTCCCTTACTTAAATTTCTCCTGTTAATTCTGGCTATACACTCATTCTAATTAATTATTCTTCCTCTTCGGTTTTTACACCCTTTAAATGATTATTATGTCTCCTATTGCAAATAGATATTGGTTAGTTAGCTAGATTCTTTCATATTGAACTAATTTAAAACAGATTAATATTTCAGTATCCTTTCATTGTCATCTAGCTTCACATTCTGTAGTCTCCAGATATCTAAATGCCCATTCACAGTTTGTTGGGGGTATGCAGGGAAGCAGCAAACTCTAGTCATAAAGCGTACAGAAAACACGTTTAGTTAAAATATTTTTTATGGATGGGATTTTAAAAAATGCTTCATATTGATCTAAGTCTGCTTCCATTGAAGTCAATGTAAAAATCCCTCAATTTCTTTCAGCCTCAACTTCTAAAGGCCAGGTTTTTAATACTGAGTAATATTCGGTTGGATCACTACCAGAGTAAATTAGTATTCAACATCAGAGTAAGAGTGGCAGAATCTCACCCTAATAGAATAAGATCTTCTAAATATAACTTTTAATCAAACTCAATTTTTACTTGTGCCAATTTTCATCAGAAGCTTCTGAGATTCATTGTCTTCCCTGATTTCTAACAGTCAATTAACCAATAATCCCCCCTCTCCTGCAATGTACTTTACTTCTATAACATATATTCAGAGTTTTGCAAGGTATGGAATTGCATTAGCATTAGTTTCTTCATGGAAAATTCTCTTCACACATACCAGCAACTTCCTGAAGGATTGTGTAGCAGGGCTAACAGTTGGGAAATTACTTTTAGTTTCCTTTAAATGTATGGTCTTATTCTCTAATGATTCTGTTTCTCTGATGAAGCAATAATTTTATTTCCTATTTGGTTCATTGTAGGTGATTCCTTGTTAGAAGTCCTGAAACTTTTAGTCACATATGTAGAGTCAGTTTGCCCATCTAAATCTAACATGGACGGAATTTATACTCTAGGAATGGGATCAGGTACTTAACGGATGCTGATATTTTAGACATGGATTTGGTTTATTATCATTTATAGTCTTCCGTGTGGAACTCAAACATTTATTTAAGTTTTTTCAGCAAAGTAGAACATGTAAGACTATTTGATCATGTTGATGTCCAGTTTTTCCAGTCACTGCTCCCCACTGGTCATATTTCTGTAAACAGTGTCCATGTAAGGAGTTTATTTTGTACATAAAATCTCAAATTTATCTTCTAAAGAAGATGTGTTTGAGTGACATCTGGGAATTTTAATGACTCTAGCAGCTCTTGGAGAGAGCAATACCTCTCTGGTTGGCAAGGAGCAAAGATGGCTGCCCCAATGGGCTGTGCACTGTTAGCGCTCCAGGCTTGAAAATGTCTTTTTATCTCAATTTTTTCACCTTTGGTGCGATTTCTACACTAAATGTGGCCCACAGAATTGCTGTGGAGCATCAGAACTTGTTCAACTGCAAATTATCTGAATTACTTGATGTGTTTGCTCAGGAACTCATCAGAAACATGTTTTCCATCATGGCTACTAGGATCCCTGATAGAAAAGCCTTATAGAATTTAATTTTGAGATCCATAGAAATATGATAGGGCCATGTTGAAACTACTAGGAAAACCTATAGAATATAATAGAGAGAATATAATATAATTCCTTTGGACGTTCCTATAAACGCATTGTAGCATTTTTTGATCTTTCCCCATAAGTCCATCACTCCCAGCCCCTGACCTTATACATAATATGTACACTTCATTACTCCAGAGAACTTCATGCAGAATTTTGTTAAATCCCATGAGAATTTGGAGTTCTAAAGAACACCCCACCTCTTGTCTTTGAAAGGAAGGACTAATAGTTGTGTAGTTATAAAACTGTAATATTTTGGTTCAAAACACCTTAACTGTTCAGGCTACCTTTCACTGGTCTCAGAAAGCACATCAGGTCAGACAGATGTTCTGCATCCTCCCACTTCAGTTATACTATAAAGTGTGGCAGGTAGTTGCATGTTCTTCACATGATAATTGCACCCTCTGAAGGAGCTTGAATTGCTACCAAGAAAAGTCTTTTTGGAGGTAAGAGAAACACATTCATAGGAGGCATGCAGATGAAACAGGCTGTTGAACAGAAGTTCCAATTGACTTGTCTGGCTCATATGAATTAAAACATTCACAACCGGATCTGATTTTGAATGCTTCCTTTGCTTAGGCAGTTTTGCAGAGTGTGCTTTTATGGGAAATTCTGAAGGCACTTTCCCTTCAGATTCAGTTTATTCCAGCTCTGGTACTCAGACCACCTGATGTGCACATTATGTATGTTTGTTTATTTTGTTGATGCCCTGCGAATGTCATTAGGAGTCTGTCTCCTGGTGTGTGTGTGTGTGTGTTGGACCTCCTTTGGTATATATGAGACCATGAGCTGCTGACTGGATGTTCTTCAACAGGCCCCTCAACTTTGGAATTGGCTCCCCTCCCATGGTCTGAAATAATCCAGTGTGATCAGTGTAGAGTATGGTAGAAATCCCATCTGTTTTGGCATGCATCTGAAGAGTGATTCGATTTGGGAGTCCTGATAAGGGCTGTGGGTTTTGTATTGGGAGGAATTAGCATTTTTGAGGGTAGTTTGGGTTTTGTAGATGGACTGTTTTCCCTCAGAGAAAAGCCATTTGATGGCTACTGTTCTCTTCTGAATTTGATTGTATTATTAATCGATTCGGCTGCCTAGAGCCCAGGGTAGGAATTCTTTTTGTTTTCATATTCAAATCAAAGTATATAAATACAATAAATAAATAAAAGGGGCATTGATCTGGGCCTATATATTGAGCCATCCAAAGTAGGGCCATCTGTGCAGATCATGCTTGGCAGTAGGAAGTTAAGGGCATGAGGCGTTAGGCAGCTGGTCGTGTACTCACTAAAGCGCACTTATCAAGCCTCTTGGGAGAAATGGGACATGGCTTTTACTCATCAGAAAGGACACTTAGGACTGAATTTTGTGCTCAGTGGTATCTCCATTAAAATCAGTGGAGTTACACCGATGTCAAAATGTCGCTAGATCAGAATCAGGCACTTAGCTTTTCTATAAGCTATTAATCGAAGTGCTGACCTTCCCCATAGGGAGTTTTATTTCTTTTTAACTGTCTCCATAGTGTTAGCAGATGTCCTGGATTTCTGGGATCGTCCACATTTGGAGAGGCATTCTTGATACCCCTGCTGATTGTTGGAACTGGGAATCTCCCTGATTTCAATAAAACCCAGACATTTCTGACCAGCCCCAAGGGTTTTCCTGACTGCCTTCCTTAATCTGGAAGTGCTGTTCTGTGTGGATTTGCCTCTTCTTTGCTTCTTCAGCCCCTTGAACACTGTCTGCCTGTCAGTCAAACAGTGCAGGCTAGGAAGTCACATTGCACCCATCTGCAGAGAAAAGGTGTGAGCAGCAGCAGTAGGAGCGCTGCAATATCATAGGCTTCAACCTGCAGTTCGGAGGGAAGAGTATCTTCAGCCCTGCGTCCAGGCAGCAGAGAGGTAAAAGAGGCAGACGGACTCCAGAAACTGGGGAGGGAATAAAGCAAACAAATACAAGTAATCAGAGGAGGAGCAGAGCAAGAAGGAGCAAGAAATAAAGGACTAGGAGCAGAGGAGATGATAAAAGCAAAGAGGAGCCAGGTCTACAGGGGACAGGATTTTTAA
Organism: Sternotherus odoratus; assembly: GCA_032164245.1. Classification (NCBI taxonomy): domain Eukaryota; kingdom Metazoa; phylum Chordata; order Testudines; family Kinosternidae; genus Sternotherus; species Sternotherus odoratus. The sequence goes on from JAVMKO010000002.1 coordinate 145,049,042, forward strand.
AAAAGTATACATTACCCCTACCCCCCCACCACCACCACCACCAACACTACTGCATGGCATGAGAAGGGAACTGCAAAAGAGATACCCGGGGTCAATGCTCTAAACTGGCTGGGTGCAGGTTTGGAAACTCGGGTCAGGCTTATGGATCTTTTGGCAAATCTAGAGAGCCAGTTTCTAGGGTTCATATGAAACTCGCAGACCAGGAGCAGTTGGCTTGATTTTCACACGTCATTGGTTCACATCCTTCCCTTGTTCAAACTGCAGTGGGATTTCTAATGGCCAAGTGTTCAAGAAACTGCTTTACTGTCTTTTTCAAAGGCCAACCCTTCTGATAGCACAGCACCCCTTAACAAACACACCGGGGGCTGGATTGTAGCTTTTCTTCGGTAAGGGGTGGCGTATCGTTGTCCTGCCCACAGAGCAGACCAGAGGATGAATGGAGACTCAGTCAGAATTCCTCCTCTTCGTCCCCACACTCCCATATTTCTTGAGAGAGGAATTAAAGACCTTTTGTGACATTACACTCCATATTCTTTATGAAAATATGCTTGTGATATGGACATGACATAACTAAGATATACTTTATGCCAGGTAGCTCATGTGAGATATCATTGGATAGATTATGATTTACTGAATGTGACTATCTAATTGGTAGGCGTGTATCATTTCTGTATCTAAAATTAGAAATATGTATTATATAACAATTGCAACTGGGTGTGTATTGGGAAGACACACAACAGGCCATCAAATTTGATGGGCTATTCAGAAGAAAAAACAAGACTGTGAAGATACTAATCGCTTGCCTTCCTGGGATGTAGCTGTGGTATTACTAGGTCAGGTGGTCTTGTCAGCTGATACTAAACATTATCTTGACCTTCTTGTAACTTTCCACTAAAAGGAGAGAGGGGTCAAGTTTGGGAAAGAAAAGATTCCAGCCTTATGTCAATCTTTTTTAAGGGTGGGGTGGATGACAAGCGGAACTCTCCTCCATTGCCTACCCAAGACATAGGGCAGCTGAAAGAACCCGCAGGGACAAAGGAACTAACCTGAAGGGAAAAGCAGGGGTGAGTCCAGACTGTGACAGGGGTCCAGTCTCTAAGAAGAAATAACTGGAACTCTCAGATACTGCAACTCTGCATCCTGCCTAATTCAACATTTAGGGTGTGAAATTACATTTTACAACCTGTTTCTTTAGTGAATCAAGCTCAGTTTGCATATTTTCTTTTATTTGCTTAGTAATCTGCTTTGTTCTGTTTGCTATCCCTTATACTCACTTAAAATCTACCCATTCTAGTTACTAAACTTGTTTTTTGTTGCATACCTTCCTCCATATTGAGGGAGGGGATGGATTTCACAAGATACCTTTGGGTCTGTACTCCACGGGAGGTAGGCACTTGCGTGCTAGGGCAAGTCCCTTAAAATGAGTCTTCCCAGAGGTGATCTCAGTGTCTCAGGAGAAAAGTGGGCATGGCCAAAGAAGGGCTGGGACAATTTAGTCCCATGCAGGGACATTTATTTAATACCAGCAATTTCCTCTGCAGCGTGGGGCACATTAAGCACCAAACGATGTACAAGTTGCAACTTTGGTCTATATACATAAGTCAAAATAAAGGCTACAGAATCTTATGGAGGAATTGATCATCAAAGCAACAAGGCCACGATTCTGTGCCTGCTGAAGTCAATGCAGAGCTCCCATTGATGTCAATGGTGCAGGATCAGGTCCTTTGTCAGGTGAAGAAATCCACCAGATAGCACTGTATTTTGACACTAATCTGTATCAAGTTTTATATATTATATCAGAAGCACAGGATGTGGATACATTTTTGATCCTGTGTTCAAGCTTTGTTGTAGAATACACAGTGCAGTGCATTGTTGTAGAATATACAGTATATGATTATCCCGAGTGTACAGTATCTGCAAGTAGGATAAGACTAGCTACTTTAAATGAAGTGATAGTGATTCAATAGCTAATTATCTGGGGGAAATGAACAAACTATGAGATAGCTGGAGATTTCTGTTAAAAAAAAGCAGGTATTTTTGATAGAATTAGGTACAGAGTTTTGCTTATTTGACACAATGATACATCATGCTTTCTTTGTAACCTGCATTATAACAGTGCAACTTGCTGGGGGATAATGAGTCTCCAAATGCATGAGTTTCAGTTTAATTACTGTTTAAATTAGTTTTTGTTTCTTTACATTTGGTGGCTTAAGGCAGCTTTTTCTGCAAGTATCTTAAGGAAATAAGGCTCGCTGTTAGAAGAACCATCTCCTGTGCAAGCATTTTGGCAGAGACCACTGTGTAGGGTCATTTTATTTACCCACAGCAATGAATAACTAGCAACGCTGATTCCTCCAGACATAGCTGGTCCTCATATGGTGCTGTGTAAACTGCCCTACTGTGTTATGAATGACACACATGTGGAATCAACTCCATCAGGAGGAATGAGTACAGAGTTGAGAGACGATGGATCCTGTGTGTTAATTCTGCTTCCACCACTGGTTTGCTATGTCTCTTTAGGCAAGTCACTTTGAACATTTTCAAAAGTGGCCTCTAATTCTGCATGGAAACGAATTAGCGTACAAATTGCAATGACTTTGTCTAATGCTATGTAAGCTTATCAGAAATCTGTCAAAATGCACAGTGCCATATGAGGACCAGATATATCGGGAGGAATCAGTTGTGCTAATTATTCATTTCTGTGGGTAAAATGTGCACAGTAATTTTTTTCCCCTGAAGCTTCTCATCCCCCTCCCCCAAGAAGACATTTTGCACACGCTCCCCAGGGGGCCTGCCCAGCAGTTTGAGAAACCTGTAGTCTAGACAGCCTGTGAACTTTATTCTGATCTCTTACTGATTTTTACATGGGTGCATGCCCATTAACTTTTGTGGGGTTACTCTGGAGTACCACCAACATAACTGAGACCAGAATCGGGCCTAAGCATCCTCTTTCTTCCTTTAGTTAAGGAGAACTGAGTTATCAACGTGAAATTTGAATCTGAATAAAACTAAAGAAACAAAATTCTGTAGCCAAAGGCTTCAGCTAAATGCCGTCACTAGAGTTTAGCACAGACTGACGCTACTCTTTTATTCATAAATTCAACGCCAAGGAGGAATATACCCTGTCACTTAGTGTATAAAATCACAATTAATGTACTATAATGGCCTTCTAAGGGGAAACCCTGTAGAACTGATTTATATCTTATAAAATATTACATTAAACCCTTTCTCTTTCTCTTGACACTTCTGTTTTATTTCCACTTCCTGCCTATATTTTATGTGTAACTCTGTTTTTTGTTTCATGCTTGTGCTGAAAGGCAGTTGAGAGGAGATAATGCAGCAGAACAAGAATACTGGGCAAAACATAACCATTTTTCAGTCACCAAATCCAGTCCTTGTGTCACATTCCTTTGCATTTTGCCATTCGCTTTTACAGAAAAGTGATACAGTAAGGAGAGGAGGGAGCAGAGAAACAGTGATGACATTGGATGATCCTGTGCAGCTGGTACATAAGGGTGTAAGAAACAGACAGTTGCCCATATTCATCAGTAATTCATCTGCCTTAGTTACACCTGTGAAATCCCCTGACGTCATGTGTACAGCAGTCAAGCAGCATGGAACAGTGGGTCAATGGGGATGACAAGATGTAAATAGGGGCAGAATTAGAGGTCACCATTTACCTCTGTCACCAGCCTCCACAAAACTACAGCAATGCTGATGAGTATTCCGTTTACTAAAATTGCAATTGTATACCTGACTTGCGAGTGCATTTTCCACAATTGCAAGCTAAAACTGTATAATTACATATGCCACCGGCAATTTGAGGCTAACTCATCATTTGCATGGACAACCATGGTGCAAATGTTGTGATTGTGCATGATTTTGTGTGTGTGGAATTGCATGCGCCCGTATCTCAAAGTCAATCCACTACACAAAAATATTATCCCACTAGTAGGGAAGAGCCGGTGTTGGTCTACAGTTGCACCTTCACAAGGTTCAGTTTAACAAGCTAGAAAAACATGGGAACAGATCCTCAGCTGGTGTCAATCACCATAGCGCCATTGACTTGCAACTTGGTGTCGCTCCTGTTTGACAAGCTGAGGATTTGGTCTATGATGAACTTCTGCACTTGGAAAGCTATCTTCTTTTCAGATACTACTTTAGATCACCAGGTCTCATTATGGCTCCTCAGCGTCAAGGCAATCAAGCAGAAAAGTAACTATGCCAAAAAGCACTGAACTTCGACTCAACGAACAGGCCACTGTATTTGAAAATGCTTGCTGTGCCGTAGGAGGCTGATGGACCCTGGTATTAGACCAAAAAAATCTCAGAATCCCATGCAGTCACTGGAGAGGGACTTGTTGAAAAAGGCCTACAGTCCTCTGACACTGGCAGCTGAGGCTGCCTGGTCCACTTGCACGGATACAGACATGATGGTGCCGCAGGGGCAGACAATCACAGTTGACACATGGCTGTGCCAGGGACAGAGCTACCCTGTGGTCATCATGAAACATGTTCTCTGTTGCTGTGTCATATGGAAGTGTCAAATCCTTGTCACTCTTCAGACGGCCCTGTCTACAGCACGGAAACGAGTAATGTTTATTTATTTTTATTTTAGTGTACCGAATACATTTATTTGATAACAAGATGCACAAGTTATAAATTCAATGGCATCTGCAGGGTACCATTGTTCATTAGGTTAAAGCTACCGGGCCAGATCCCCAGCCGTTGTCAATCAGTCTAGTTCCATAAGAAATTGTCACATTTTAACTCCACAATTCCATTTGAAATGATTCGGGGGAAACGTAAAGCTGAATTTTAATCTAAATACAAGATCACAACGGGAGGAATAGAAGATATTCCTTTAAAGCCCTTCTAGTCAGAATCAAGGCCATCTTACACTTTCACGATTCTTAAGATCAGCACCTTCACAGGTTCTCAGAAAGGTCCTTGCTGGCGTGGGGATGTGTTTTGAGACTGAGAGTGGAAGGGAAACAGAGCGAGGATAATATTGTTTAACATGAAATTCAGCATTGGGAGGGGAAAGGGAGAGCACTGATTCAGGAACTTGTTTTCCTTCAGTAGTTAGTATATCATAGTTGAAATCAAAACCCCAAAGCAAACTCCCCGAAGACAGCAGAATAATAAATAGGTCTTTAAGGTCTTTTCTGAATGACATGGAATGAATACCCCTTTCTCTTCCCTCCCTCTCCCCCTCCTCCCTTACTCTCTTTCCAAGATAGAATTAGAAAATGATTCTCCACATACGGACATGCGATCCACACTAATGGCAGCAAATGAGAATGCCAGCTGCTGTTCCACCCTCTCTTTCGCCCCTACTCACCCCCCCCCCCATCCACCTTCCCACAATTGCTCTGGTAGGAGTTTCATTCTTTATTCCAACCTTGCTGTTTGAGTAATAATATTACTGTGTTGCACTTCTGTAGCCTCTTTCATCTGAGGACTAAAGTGCTTTTACATATGTTCATGCTATCGGGGTTCATTTTGCAATGCACCAAAGATTTTTATGTGTGTGTGTGTATATATATATATATCCCTATTTTTAGGGCTTATTATTTACACCTGCTAAAAAAAATCCGACTAGACGCCACCATCAGTGTCTTAATAAATTCATGTGTATATGGTATAATGCACATGTGGTGCTGGTGCAGTGACTTCCCAACCCCAAAGAAAACCAGTGGCTTCAGCTAGTTGTGGTCCCTTCTTCCCTCAGTCACCTTTATGAGCACTTACAAAGAGTCCAAACAGAACAAAACAGCAGTAGCAAACCAAGGACAGCAGCTTCAATCTACAGCAGAGATGGGCAAACTATGACCCGCAGGCCACATCCGGCCCGCTGGACCCTCCTCCCTGGCCCCTGAGCTCCTAGCCCAGGAGGCTACCCATGCTGTTCCCCCATTCCCCGCAGCATCAGCTCACTGTGCCACCAGCGCAGTGCTCGGGGGGCAGGGCTGCGAGCTCCTGGGGCAGCTCAGCTGCAGAGCCATGGCCTGACCCAGTGCCCTGTGCTGCACGGTGCGTGGCTGGCTCCAGCCGGGCGGCACAGCTGACTATCCTGGTGCTCTGGGAGATGCAGCTGTAGCACTGCCAAGCACCAGTGCTCCAGGCAGTGCGGTAAGGGGGCAGGGAGCAGAGGGGGTTGGATAGAGGGAAGGGCAGTTCAGGGGGTGGGGGTGTGAATAGGGATTGGGGCAGTCAGAGAGTGGGGAACAAGGGGGTTGAATGAGGAAAGAGGTACTGTAATGGGTATTGTTGAGGACACTAATGTACATAAATGGACGATAGTCAGTAGGTCTTGAATTGTTAAAGTATTTATGATTTTGTGGGTTGTATATAAAACTGTGCAACCTACCTATGAAATTTTTTTAAAAACACTGTTACAGTTTTTGTCAAGTACAATACAAGAGAAAAGTACCAATACAAAAGAAAAATACCATTAAAAAGTACCATTAAAAGTACACCAAGAGAAAATACTACTAGTCTTGGTTTCAATATTTTTTGACCAAAAAAGTTGACAAAAAACTGTTTTGTCAAAAACAAAACTTGTAATGAAAAAAAAATCTATTTTGATTCTTTTTTCGCAAATGAAAAGGTTGAAAATATTTTTTGCAATTTTTGAAACATTTTTTAAATGTTTTGTTTCGAAAGAGGAAAATTCCCATTTTCTCTGTTTTTTACTTTATCCCCCTTTTTTCTGGAAAAAGGTAGGATGGTGATGGAAGGAGGATAAAAAAGTTAGAAAGAGTGAGAAAAAAAATCACGTTCTTTCCCTTCTTGTTTCCCCTCTGCATAAAGATTTTTTTAAAGTATAAGAGTGAGAAAGCGACTTACTTTTTCACACGAGCAAAGCTTGAGGTAGAGTTCTAAAAATAAAATGGACATTGTAGCGAGGGTGGCAGCTCAGGCCTGGGCTCTCAATCCCATCCAACCCCTGAATATGTCTACACTGTAGCTGGAGCAAGCCTCCCAGCCTAGTCTAACAGATCTGCAGGACTCGGCTGGTTAGCCCGACTCTCTGTTGGAGTGACAATATCCACTCTGCTATTCTTAGCTCACTAGCTCAAGCCCCATTATGGGGAATTTGTCTACCCAGGCAGGGAGGATCATTGCTTCCAGCTGCACTGTAGACATACCCAATGTGCTCTTTTGTGTTCTGTTGTAATGGCTCAATGGAGAAGGCTTTCCATGTGTTTTCAAGGAAGCCAGAATTGTGGCAGCCATCTTCCACTGTAAGCTCCAGAAACAGCAAGGGTGGATTTATGGTATGTTCAACTGTGTGCAAAGCATACCAGAATTTGGTCCGATTGAGTTTAAACTGTTGATACTAGTCATTGTTCAAATTTGCCTGTAGTTGGTACTGTCCCTCACAAGTATGTGTTGGGGGAATCAGCCCCAAAGTGTTAATTATAAAAATGTGATAGAAATGTAAAGTCAACAGATTTTATCCTAGATGATTGTTTGTGATTCTTCAGTTGTAATAATTATGACATTTTTTCACGTGGAGTAGAACATTTACCTCAGTAAATGAAAATGAGATAACTTAGAGCTCGGTTCCAGAGAGGAGCTGAGAGGCCTAGTGGGCAAGTCCCCTGGCCTGGGACTCAGGGGACATATTCCACTCCTAACCCAGCCACAGACCTGAGGGATGAGCTTAGATAAGTCACTTTCACCTCTCTGTGCCTCCTACCTACCTTGTAAAGAGCTTTGAGATCTATTGATCAATGTATTGCATAAGATCTAGGTATTATTCATCCTTATTAAACACTTGTTGCCACGCCAAGCAAGAATTATGGTCTCATCTCACTTTTTTTGTGGGGGTGGGGAATGCCTTAGGATCTCACTGTCAAAAAAAACTTTTAATATAATTTTATTTGTAAGAGTGTAAGTTAGAGCCATGTACAAAACTCAGTTTTTGGCCTGATCCTGTTCCCATTTATCTCAGCAGGAAAGCCCCCATTGACTCCAGTGTGCAGAATTGGACCAGGAAATTTCTTCATATCAGTTACAATTTTCGTAAATCCAGAGAGCTTTCTTTAATGATTTAAATTAAAGTAAAAATTGGATGTGTGCTACAGATGACAGAAAACATAGTGGGGATGGATTTGCCAGAATGCTCTGCCTGTCTTGTGCCCGGTCTGGCAACACAGAGTATCTGTGAACCTGGTTTAACTGGCCAGTAACAGTAACACAAAAGCCTGTGCATATCTGTCAACAACCTCTTTTCTATCAGTCCCAGATTTGGGGTTTGCTACTGGTATGAAACAAGTGCTCATCCCCCTGCCTGAAATCCTTCCCCGAGCTTCCTGAACTCTTCCTACAGCTAAATTGTAAGCATTTTGGGGGTAGGGATCAATGCTTTGTTCTGTGTTTGTACAGTACCTAGAACAATGGGGCTCTTGATTCATATCATGATACAAATCATAATAATTAATAACAAGGGACTGATCCTGCAGTGGTGAGTAGTACACTTGGTTCCCGTTGATTTCAACAGCAGTCGAGAATGTGTGGCACGCTACAGGAAGAGCCTGGAACCTCACAGCATCTCACCCATTGAGAGACAGAGGTGGAAAGAATACAGGACCATGTGCTACAGTTGCAAGCCAATTCAAAATTAACCTTCAAAAACAATAAATCACCACATCCTCCACTCCACAATAGTCAGTCAAGGAATTTACATTTGTAAAGTACATGCCTAAAGCGTGAAACACGTTAACAACCTCTGTAAATAGACTAAGCTGTTCAAAACCAAATGCAATTAGACGTTCAGGGCAAGGAGCCATTGAAATCAATGTAAGCAATATGTGTATAATGAGGGTAGCATTTGGCCCTAAATGTAGACTATTTAATTTCCCCCTTAGGAAAAGGATGTTTCAAAATATTGGCACTAGCTTGGTGTTTACAGAATAACAGTGGCCAAAGTAATGAGTAGATGGAAATGCTTTATTCCTTGGATGATGCTAATACATGAAACTTTATGGGGGGGAGGGGTGGAAGTGCCCTGCAAATGTGGGAGGGCATGAAGGGATTGGAGGGGGAGTGAGGAGAGGGGAGGGGAGATATCTGGCTCCTCTGGGTCCCGCTCCAGGCTCCACAGCCTGATCCTGGACCCATGTTGGCTACTCAAGTCCCTCTGGGTCTTGCTCTCATCTTTACTGTGACCTGCCCCTCAGATGTTCATGAGTTTATGCAAGAGCAGTACCCCCACAATATTTCCATTGCGTAGGCACTAGGCTGCCCCTGTCCCCCCGCTCCCCCCAGTGGTGCCACCTCTGAAGCTGTACATTTTTGGTAAAAGATTCCTGAGGGGTCTCTATGTAATTGCACACCTGTGTCTGTCCATGCAGTAACTGCTGTTGTGTGTGTAAACTAGCTATTTGGACACTGAACTAGTTGTTTACATGTGCAATTCCCTGCCTGCTTCTGCCATCATAGAAACTATGCATGGAGATGTAGCTTTCTATGCATGGATTCTGTAGACATAGAACTGGAAGGGAACTTCTGAGTCATCGAGTCCAGTCCCTTGCTACTTCTGTGGAAGGCTGTTTGAAAACCTCATTCCTCTGATGGTCAGAAACCTTCATCTAGTTTCCAACCTAAATTTATTTGTGGCCAGTTTATACCCATTTGTTTTTGTGCCAGTGTTGTCCTTTAGTTTAAAACGTTCTCTCTCCCTGGTGCTTACCCCATCACACTTCATCTGGGCTAAATTTATTCTGAAGCAAAGAAAACCTGACCGTGGTCTACGAATCATCTAATTGATCTTCCCTAACATACTCAAGCATGTCCTAGGCACAGAAGGATGACCACTGGGCCAAGTGCTAAAATTGCTTTGCAGATATAACCCAAAATACTAAGACAGATTTTGGATTGCCACCGGGCTCCCAGTTAATAATATCTTGCATTGCTCTCATTCCTCACATCCAAGGATCTTTATAAAAACATGAAGGAATTAAGAATCCCAACACCTCTACACAAAAGGAGGTCAAGAGCCTAAGGACATGATCTGGAAAACAAATCAGCTCTCCGGTCTCCCAGCTCTTCTACTTTAAACTTCCAGCCTATTAAGTTAAACTTCTCACTGAAATAATGGGCTAGATTCTGCCCTAAAATACAATGGCATAAATCCATTGTAACACCATTGATTTAATTGGGGATTAGTCAGGATTGATATTAGTGTATTTTAAAGCAAATTTAGACCGAAGATTGCCAACATTCCATAATGTTAATTTTTGTTTATAATCCAGCTTCTTGGGAGAAGATCTTTCATTTTTAAACTGAACTACTTAATAAGCATATTGTGTTCAGGAAATATATCATGCGATGTACTAGTATTTTTTTTAAAGGAGCTACTAGGATTTTTGAATAGTTACCAAATCTTTAGTCCTATTTCCATAAAGAGACTTTTGGAGAAAAAACAGCTTCCTAATAAAACTTTATAATTTGGAAGCCACAACTCAGGATTATTTAGACTGCCATGTTTATTAAGGAATTTTAGTGCTAATTTTCTTTGGCATTTACTGTGCTGACATCTGAGAAGAGCATTACAATGAAAGTGGAGTGTATTTGTTCCCCTTGCAACTAAGGACAAAAGGGTCAGAGAAAGTGCTTTAGCTGCTTCGTTTATCCATTCTGTTTTGTTATGAGAAAGTTGCTTTAAGCCAGCTCTGCTCAGCCCAAAGCCCTGTTTAGACATAAGAGTCATATCTCACTGATCCAGCTACTCCCAGCTTGCCTTGGCTTTGCCCTCCACTGGTGTCTTGTGGTTGTGAAATGAATCACTAAGGCTCATGCCAGTTTGACAGAGAGCTTAAAGCAGCTCAGCAAGTCAGAGTTAGACTAAATGTGTTAGGGCGCGCTGGGTCTGATGTGTTAAACTTTTGGCTGTGCAGCTCAGCATCTTAATTGTGTTTCTGCTCTTTACAAGCTGCTAGATTCGCAGAATTGGTTCCTCTTTTTTTTTTTTTTCATCTGGCTAATAAGATTTTTCAGAGCTTAAAAGCCACGTGGGCTTGAAAGGAAGCCTCCGTTAGTTGTTTAACAAAGATATTCCTAGATTTCTGCAGTGATTTGGCCAACTGTCACATTAACCTATGAAATCATTGTAAATATTGCTGGATCCCATTGTAAGGGGGAACAACCTGCCCTTTTAGCTGGGGAGAAAAACAATACTTTACACTTATAACAGGAACTTTCATCTGAGGAGGTAATGGTGCTTTAAAATTATTAGTCATTCTAGTAGTTAGCCCACGAAAGCTTATGCTTCAATACTTTAGTTAGTCTTTAAGGTGCCACAGGACTCTTTGTCACCATTGTTAATGCTGAGCACTTAATATAATGCTTTTTACCTCAAATGGCTTCATGTGAGTGGGTATCATCTCCATTTTACCTGGGGGAAACTGGGAGTCATTACATTATTTACCAACAGTTTGGGGCAGATCTGAGAATAGAACCCTGTTACGGGGACTCCCAGACCTGTGTCTTACTTACTGCACTGTTTCTCTTCCAATAGCTTTGTGAGACAGTTAAGTTTCACTATTCACTTCTTAGAAACTAGGCACAGAGAATTCAAGTGACTTTCCCAGGGTTATGCAGTGAGGCTCTAATTCTGCACTGAGCTCCATAGTGATCCTATGTGGAGTCAGTATCAGGATCCGTGTCACCGTTAGGAATATAACTGAGAAATCTTGATCTCTATGCTTCAACTGTAACACCTAGCCAAGACTTCCTCCCATCTCCAGATAGCATAAAATAGTAGATTAGTAAAATATTACATATAAAAAATTAATCCCCAAATGTGTAAGATTAATTTGTTCATGAGTCCTGCAACAGGAGCTACTGAGCAGTGGCATACTAAGATGTAAAAATGTTTTTAACAGACATCATTTTACCTTTTTGAAAGTAAATGACTAAATACAGGGAGATGGTGATGAAAAAAAGCATTCTGCCCTGCTGTGATGTCAGAAATTGTGGTAAGCTTTTCACTGTATGATTAATTATTCTTTAAATAGCAAATAGAATTATTTTTGGTTGGGGATTTTTTTTGGGGGGGGGGAGGGGAGGGGAATCAGAAGATAAAACTAAAACATGTTCTTAAAGTGGCATGGAATGAAAATTAAACACGTTCCAGAAGTCAGTTTTAAGATCTTCTTCACGTCTTTTTTTAGATATATCCAGCTTGATATATCCAAAATCATGTCTCCTGAAGTTATAAATATGACCTTTGTGTGACGGAGTTGGGACTCACTGCCGCAGCATCTCCTGCTGTTCAGTCCAGGAATTAGCTCTTAACAGTCCCGGAGAGCCCTCTGCTGGTGGTGTCCCGTCTATCATCTGCTATTTGCTGGTATCCAGACCCGCGTTTCTCCCCACTCGGCGGCATCCGCTTCAGGACACTGCCCTCCAGCAGTGCTCTCTAGTCCATGCTCACCCCCTTCTGGGGTGCAGGGGTTAATGGCTAACCACAACCCCTCAGTCTAGCCCTCTCATCAAGGGCTGGTTGCAGTTTGTTCCGGCTGCTCCTCCACGAATAGGTGCAGTACTAGGGGAAAGTGGGGGCCAGGCCCACCCACTACTCTGGGCCCCGACCCAGGGACCCTCTAGTGGCAGCCTCCCTGCCCTTCTTCACTCCCCTTGTCCAACCACTATCCCTGGGCCGCTTCCCCTCCGGCTCCTTGCACCTTCTGGGCTCTTCCTCAGGGCCTGCAGCCTGGCAGGTAGAGGGCTGCAGCCCTCTTCTACTCCCCTGAGCCTGCCAGCACTGTGCTGTCCAAGGTGCCTGTCTCCCTTGCTCATGAGTGAGTCCTTCTCCCTTGTTGGTCAGGGAGAGACTCCATGCTGCTCTGCTAGGCAGCCTTTATATAGGGCCCAACCTGGCCCTGATTGGCTTGCTCGTTCTGGGCTCTGACTGGATCCTCTCAGGCCCTTCATGATTGGCTGCCAGCCTGCATAGCCTCTCTAGCCTGACCTAGCCCACTTTCACCTGTCCCACCACACTTTGACACAGTGTAAAATGTGACTTCATAGAATAATAAATTCAAGAGTTAACAAACCCAAGTTGTCCCAGATTTGGACTGGAGCAGTAGAAGCTAACTGGGTTTACCAGCATCTGAGTCCGATCCACATTTTTTAAATGTCCATCTCTACTCAAATTCAGCCTTCCAAGATGAGATCATGTTAAAGAGATTTGCCTTGCAAACTATGCTGAAGTTTGATATTCACACACACATATGCTAAGTTCAAATAACTGTAGTGATCAGGAAAGCCAACAAAATCTAAGAAATTCAGAGGTCAGGCTAAAACTCTGCCTTTAACCCTGCTCTTTGGAATGAGATTTTGCATCTTTACTTTACAATAGGTGAGATTTCTAATGGTTCTGAGGTTCCCCGATATAGCACAGTATCAGGTACAGTGGAATAAATTAGCTCCTTTGTACCCAGGCTCAGGTTGTTGATGAAAGATACTTTGGAAACTGACATTGTGAAACGATTAATGACAGACTACAGCATGATTTTTGTTTAGAGTAAGTGTCCTTTTCAGTACTCTGGCAGTGTAAAGAGTCACTAAAATTTGGGTAAAGTTACAGTTATGTCTGTGTTATGATTCCTTTATGCTACCAGAGCTAGTTAGCATAAATGAGAATCAGGCTTTTAGTCTTGATTCTAATTTCCTGCCTTTGGCATGAGATAAGAGAATATGGGCTAATATTTTAACTTCTTTTTGCTGTTTGTCTGTCTCGGCCCTCTTCTCCCCCCCCCCCCCCCCATGTTACATTTCAATCTCTATTGGAAATGCACTAAATGAGAGTTTAGACACATTTTTAAATTTCTCTTTTATAGACAATGGTCCCCTTGCAGTTTGTTTTCTAGGGAAATACTGGTTCATGAATAATATAATTGCTTAACCATACAGAAGATTCTGACAGATACTTATTTATAAGGAGGACAGCCAGGGATGTTCTACCACTCTAAATTATAAGGTCCCTGCTTAATATGTTCAACCATTTCTAGGAAGTGTAATATATTCCCTTTCTTCTTCTCTGTAGTATGGGGGAGACCCTCAGTTTGCGAAAAATTGATTTCCTGGGCCTGTGACAATTTACACTAACTGTAAATTGTATCTTTTGTGATTTGCATGATCATTTGCCAACTATATTATGAATCATGGAATCATACAGGTTAGAGATAGAAAATACCCACTACGTGTCTAGCCAACCTCCCCATCAATGCAGGGGTGTTCCTACTGTACTTTTACTCAAGTTTTATCAGTCTAGTCTTAAATGTTTCAAGTGATAGGTCTTTCCATGGCAGATTATTCCACAACCTAGTATGTCCCACCAGCCGGAAGTTTTCAATGAAATTTATCTCACATGTTCCCTTTCTTAGTCTCATCCCATTGCTTTTTTTGATATGGCTTTGTACTGTCCAAAACAATTCCTCTTTCTTCTTGGTGTTTACATCCTTCAGATATTTGTAGACTCTTATCATGTTCACCCTGCCCCCCATAACTGTTTAGTCAAGATATATTTATATTTCTTTTAATCTTTCCATATCAATAATTATATTGCTGCTCTCAGAATTCCCTCCCATTTGTCAATTTTTCTGGTAATGAGGTTGCCCAGAAATTAACCTGATTTTTCGGATATCAGACAGGAAAGGGCTATTTTTGGCTTGCCCAGTAATGTTTTGCTGATAAAGCCTAAAATGGAGGAGGGGGGGAACTCAGTGGTTTGAGCATTGTCCTTCTAAACCAGGGTTATGAGTTCAATCATGGAGGGGGTCATTTAGGGATCTACGGCAAAAATCTGTCAGATGATTTAGTTGGGGATTAGTCCCACTTTGAACAGGGGGTTGGACAAGATGACCTCCTAAAGTCCCTTCCAACCCTGATATTCTATGCTTTACTGCTGTATTACTTTCTAGTGCTACTGCAATAGGACTCTCATATGTAATTTGTTTTCCAATATCACTTCTATGTCACTACACACCATATTATTGCATGAATATTCCCATCTGGGTTTTGGATTATTTCTCACTCTATGGGAAATAGTCACACAAATTCAAGACTTCAATGTAGTTTTCCAGGTGGACTAGGCATTTCAACAATAAATCAGTGCCTCCTGTGGCAGAAGGAGAAACTGAGCTTTTTGCATTCCTTATGAAGGGATAGTTTACCATTTTCCACCCTTAAACTCCCAAATCCTGCATAATATCACAAGCAAACTTTAGAACAGAAAATTAATCATTCAGTGTTCTTGGAAGGGGCCAAAGTTCTAATGTTCACAGTTGCCCTGGCCAATATCTGTATTATAAGCCTACGTGACATGTAACCACAAGCTGCCAAAATAACACTGAATTTATTTTCACATGTGACCTAGCCCAAATTTGAACCATGTTATCTGGGGATGATGGTCCAATGCACAGCCGTCCTGCCCAGCCCTCTGTTCCTGATTGTTTGGCTAAGATGGCATTATGACTTGATGTAGTGTAGATGTGACAGTGTTGATTTAGACAAGCCAGCATGCCAGAAAGTGACTCAAGGTAATAATTTGAGTTTGGGAGTCAGCTCAGTGACTTCTTCCTCTCAGTGTAGTATGTTGCCAGCTACACTCTTGTAAACAGATTCTTCTTGGAGCTTGGAATGGACTGGTTCAGAGGAAGGCTATGGAGGGACACTGTGTGCTTTTAGTTAACAGGACACTTCACACTCAGTGCTGTGAGTGTGATGTTCATCTGTGATAGATAGAAAATAGTAGTGGCTTATAAGGCCTGATTCGAAGTCAATTCATGTCAATAGAAAGACTTCCATTGATTTAAATAGGCTTTGGATCAGGCTCAAAGAGTCTGACACTTCTAGATAACAAATTGGAATCCAGCTTAGGTTGGTAATAATGAAAACATTTTATAGTCTGGTGGTCTGTTGAAAATGGAGTTTAGTGGCATTAGTCCAATTCAAGGTGGACATTGGGCCATGTTACAAACACTACTAACACAATGGACACTGATTCCAGATTTATTGGCAATCTCAACCAATCTCAACAGTAGTTCTAAAGTCTGAATGGACATGGAAACTGAGCTAACATCTCAATTCTAGATGTTGATCTTTTTCCAGGTCAGAATTTAAGCAGTTGTGACCAGGGATGGATTACCGAATAGGCAGACTAAGCACATGCTTAAGGGCACCAGTAAAGCAGGGGTCACCAAAGAAAATGAGATTTGGGGGGGGGGGAATTTGATATTTGATATTTCAAAAAAAGCATCAAAGAAGTCATCATGGGAAAAATCAGAACTTTGTTAGACTTCCTTTTACTCTACAGATACTAACTACAAAGGAGCCCAGTCCCACAAGCGAATCAAGAAAAAACAAGCAAATGATAGCAGTGCAACAGAAACAGCATTGAATCCTAGAGACAAATTTTGTGTATCTACTTACTATGCTACAATTGATACACTTGAAGCTCATATGAAGAGAAGTGAAGTGTACAGAGAAGTATGAAGTAGATTTTATTTTCTAAACGAAATGGGCTTATCTGATGAACAATATTCACAAGATTCCCAAAAGCTAGTTGACTCATACCCTGTTGACTTGAACATGAATCTCTGTGGAGAAGTACGGCAGTTCCACTGTTATCAGTGCAAAGCACCAGAGCAAGTACTATCTGTGCTATTCCAAGCTCATTGATTACTACCTTCCTCAGTCTAGTGCAAATCCTTACTTACCCCCTCTCAGGCAACCCAAGCATTGAAGTCAATTAGAGTTCTGTTTGATAATGGGCTTCAGGATTTGGCAAATTCAGCTGACTATGGTATTGGAAGGCTTCAGAGACACAAAAGGATCTGAGCTAAAAGTTTGGGCTTATTCAAATCCAGGGGTTTAGTTCATCTTAATATAAAGAGAGTCTGGTGGCAAAGTTCAGATCAAATCGTGATCTAAGGTCAGGGGTGTCTGGAACTGGAGTTTTGACGAGTCTCTGTTCAGAGTTAATAACATCTTTACCTCTAAAAAAATCTGTATCCTGCATAGCTACTGTTATTTATGTGCACCATATGTATTTTTTAAGTTTAGAGAATAAGCAGTGTAATAAATATATAAGATCTTCAGTTTAACTTCTGCAAATATCTCCAGGGAGAGATTCTACCCATCTTTCAGTGTGCAGGGTTTATGTCCTGATAAATTAATTCAGTTACAAGTGATAGCTCTCATTATCAATCAGACTCCTATTTATCTCGACAAATAGTGCTAACATTCCTGAATCTGCTCTGGGATGTTCCTTTGGCTTTCAGCAACAGCTAGGTTAAAGGGACACTGAGCATTTAAAGAAAATCACGTTCAAGTTTTTTTTATTATAAAACCTGAAGATGTTGGTAAGCCTAAGAGACTTTCCTGGAGGCTTCCCAAGCCTGGAAAGTCCCGGGATTACCAATCTAAAAGTGCAATTTACACTCCTCCTCCACTCTCTCACTCTCCCCAAACCCTCTCTCTCTCTCTCTCATTTCCAGTTGCACCCACTGGCAAACAAATTTTGTCCAAACTAAGAAATGGAGCTCTTGTCTAACATTCCTTCAGAGTTATTGAGTTCCAAACCTTTTTTAGAAAGACTGAACTTGTCATGCTTCCAACTGTAAATACATGATAGATGGATACCAGGCACCTGTTACCCAATTCCTTGCCAGGTTTTTCAATTTTAAATTGCATTAGCTGGTTGTTGAGTATTGTAATGTATTAGCCGTTGGATGTATGAGAAAGGGCTGGGGACGAGAGTGGCAAAAAATTGTCTATTGTCTGCGATATCAGAGAAAAGCAACCCTCCATTTTCAGAGTAAATTGCTGAAATCTGAAGAGACATCTGGTCATTCTTTTGGTGAAACTATATCATGCATGGAAATGATTTACATCAGGTGAAATTCCACTCAGTTACACCAATATGATTCCAGAGTAACTCCATTCAAGATCATGGATTTACACCAGAATTACCTTCATGTAACTGAGTGGGTTTTGTCCCATCAGCTAATTATTATGACACTCTCTGTGAAAATATACAGTATATAACAAAAGTGGATATACAGTACATTACACCTAGGTAGAGAAACATATAGGAAATGGTGACAAGTTGCCCTAAGGATCACCTCTAATAATACGTAATTCACTGTCTTAACTGGCCTCTTTAAATGTCACACAGGTTATTATTATTTGTATTATAGTAGTTACTATAGACTGCAACTGAAATCATTGTACTAGGCAGGGTACAAACACATAGTTAAAAATAGTCCCTGTCCTGAAGAGATTATAATCTATATAGATAGGTTTCCAGTAGAATTGCATTGTACTTTTTCTTCTAATAGGCAACCGTTTTTTGCTGATACATTTGGAAGTTGCTTGAGGCTTGCCCTATAAATGCTTGAAGCCCCGATGCCAGCAGGTCACTGTGCAGTGTAGATCTCTGAGCCACGCAGAGCTCCCATAGAGGGATCCTAGCAGCCATTTCCGAAGTTTTGAAAGCTCTGTGTCCATTTGTAGTTAGTGCTTCACTGAGCGTAGTTAGTGTTCAACCTGAAAAATCCAGGATGGCAGGCATTGAGAGATTTGAACCGCTCTTTCACAAGTTCCGTAATGCAAAATCTTAGAGGACTTTCCAGAATCAGGCAGGGGGGTTCCTAAATGGTTGTCCATTTTATTATTTTTCTAGTCTGATAAAATGCATTTCCTGTATCTCACTTCTTTTGTTTCATTTCCATATGCTGTAAAAACAAGGCAATCCATTCCCATCCTTTCATTAAGGTGGAGGAAAGTTACAATATATATACACTCACAATATATATTTCTTTACATATAGTTGCACAAGTGTATGTTCAGAACATGGGTACTTCAGTAAATAAAATGGACAGATTTAAACTCCAATCTTGTAATTTGACCCTCTGTAAGACTCTTCATGGATGCAGCTTATTTTTTTTTCCTCACTGCATTATTGCTATTTGTCTTTTCTTTGTACACATTGTGAAAGAGTAAAAGTATGTGTTGGTGTGGGATGATATAAAGGTTCTATAGGCATGAGTTTGGGGGGGGGGGCATTTTTCAATGAAGAAGAGATGGCCAGGACCGCATCAGAGAAGCTGGCATGAAGATAATTTCTTTTGTTCCACTTTGTCATTCTTGGCGAAGGATACTGTTTTGAAATGAGTTGATTTTTGCTATGTGAAGTTGGATCAGAGAGTTCCTTGCACTGGAAAGTAGGCAGACTGTGGCTGAGGGGAGGCAGTTCAGGCTGATTATAAGGCTAGCTATCTAGAATAGTTCAATTGGTACTGTGAAGAAGGAGGAGAAGGAGATTCTTGCTCTTTTTCATTCATGGCATAGAATCAGGCATGTGCTTATGCTGCAACTGGTTAGGTTCAACACAGAGCTGGCAAATATTGCAATAATTTTTTTAATTACATTTGTTCCCTTTGTTTGTGCTTTCTGCAAGTGTTCTAGCAAATGAGGTCAGTGGTAGGAATGATCACTGAAACAGCACATTTTAAACAAATATTGCCAAATATTCATGGCAAGCAAATTTCAGAATTGTACTTGTGAAGGTTTGCTTTGGAATTCTGAGTCTACAACCATACAGCCTGGACACAAAAACATACTATATGGCCTATGTCTCCAGTCTAAACAGATTGAATTTCAAAATCATTTATTTATTTATTTGGTAGTGACCAACCATTCAGATCATGCTGGGAACTCTAAAGACAAATAAAAGAGATTGTGTATCCTGTAGGCCTTACAGGCTAAAAACATCAAATGGCAGAACTTGTTTAACAATATGTTTGCAAACAAACTACTGACCACAAATTTTTCACTGAGTAACATTATATAATAAAATCATAGCTGCCAATTAACAGATAATTTAGGTACAAAACTGAGGAGAATTTAATTGAATTAATTATTTAATATAAATAGTTGCTCCTGTTGTATGTCAGACTTCATCTTCTTCCTCTGAAATCTATTGGGCCATATGAGAAACCACGAATTCTAACCATTTTCACTTCGTATTTTTCCATTCTTTTTGGTCCGTGGCATTCTACATTTCACTAATGTTCTGTGTCCTCTTATCACTCTTTTGAAATGTTTTCTAATTACATGTCCATACGATATTAGTAACTTTCAGCCCTCTGAGGACAACTTACACATCCAATAGGTGCTCTGTAAAGGTCTGCAGGAGGTTTTCATAAAAGCACCCATTCCAGCTTGAGCTTTTCTGTGTCAGCCGGTAGGCCATTTGCAATTAGTGCCAAACTGAAGAGGATTGGTTTTGTCTGAAATGATGGAAATGCAGAAAAAAAAATGTTAAATTTTACATTTCCCATAAAAAATTGATCTCTGTATCTTATTTGAAGCCATTTTCCCCAAAGAGATTGCATTTCTAAAATGACCAGTGTTTTCCCAGATAGCTTTGGTTTCAGCCTGTTTACCCACTAGTTACATAAAGCTTGAGGTGAAATAGCTGGATTCATAAGAGAGCTCCTGCATGGTCCTGAAGACTTCAAGATGTTTATACTCAATCAAAGTGAGGTAAATAGAGCTAAAGCTCGACATTGAGTCCCCTTCCCCTCTCCTTTTCACAGAGAACAGAGTCCTAAAAACTGGATTAATATGGCAAATTGTGTAATGTTAAGGGCCATTATTTTAGAACGCTGTAGTAATTGTGAAGCTACAGTAAGTGTACTGTCTTTTTAAATCTGTATCAAGAAGCAAGACAGGAAGGGGAGCGGGGAAGGTTTTAGTTAGAAGCTCTGTGGTAAAGCTGAGAGGGGCTAGCTTTATGGATAACTCTGTTTTCTTTCATCCTAGGAAACTTCCTTGATCAGTGTTAAAAGAAAGTCAATCTTTCCATGATTCTTTACCATTGTCACATAGCAATCATAGTAAAAGTCATAATGAGGGATACCATATAATCATTGCCATTAAATGTAATTGTTTGGTTACCACACAATGGTAGCTAAATGTAGGGGAATAAATAATTTCTCGGTTACATCCCTTTCAGAACATGTCCAATGGATATTCCTCATCTCTATGGCAACTAAGACTAGGTCTGGGCTTAGGGTTGCCCCTCTGGAACAACTCCCCATACATTTCTGTCTTCCACCTGCACACATGGCAGACTGCAGGTCTCTGTTTTAGACAGAACAAAAAAGGTTTTATTGAAATGTGTCAAGTTCTTCACTGGCTTCAAGGTTTTTTCCCCCAAAATGCTAAACTCAGAAAATATTTGGCTCTTAACAAGTCAGACTTTGGCCCCCCTTTTGAGTTGAGTAGAACTTTTAAACTTGTACAGAGTTAGTATTTTTCAACTTTGGAAGCTATTGTTCTAGTGAGGTCTTCCCGAGGGTGACCCTAAGCTCAGGCTCAAAGCAAAGATCTGGTCTGTCTCCATTTGTCATGGAGATGGGGAGTGCCCATTGGGAAGACACTCCGTCATGGAGAGACCTAGAAAAAAAATTCACAGGTAAGATAGACTTTTCCCAATTCTCAGATGCCATTATACAGTAACTGTTGTTAACTGCTGACTTTTTAAAGGAAGCCCCCTTTTGGCACAGATTGGAATCTTTGTCAGGCAATAAGAGTTTTTGGTTGGCCTTGCCTGTTTTTTAAACTGCATCTACAGGCATAGTTTGACTTCTATATTTGTGGGGATAGCTCCAGTTAGACCAATTGGGTTGCATATGAGGGCAAATTTCTGTGCCTGCCTGAGGCTTTCCAATTGGAGGAGCAATGCCCCCTGCCGCCCGAAACTATACCCAGAGCCACAGCTTATAATATTTTATCGTTTCAAGAGATGTGGTACATATCCCCCACTGACACACCTCACCCTCAAATATTACATTTTGTACGTAAAAGCACCTCACTTTCTAAAACTGAGGGAGATGGAAAAATATAGTGTATCAATAAACAGTATGTGCTACTGAAACAACAGGAGAAGGTGTACAGCCAAATTATTCCACTCGTACCCCATAAAGTTACATGACTCCTGGTTTATACTAACTGTAAAGCACTTTTTAGCTGAAAGTGTTTTAACTTTGCCCAGCATGTGTTTAGCTGCTTAATTTTCTTTGTTGTTAAAGTCCATCTCATTTCTGAGATACTGGTATGCCCTTAAATGTGTTAGGCTCCATGGAAAAAATAGCTCTGGAAGACCTAATTAAGTAATTGTTCAGTTCCAGGCACAAAAACCCCTTGGACTGCTCCTAAACAACTCCTGGCACATAGCTCTCTTTAAAGCTGTTTTTCCTTTAGCGGGAATTAAAAAGAAAAAAAATTATTTGTTGGGTATTGTGTTTTCAATGGTATAGCAGCGATTGCTCCTTTTCATTTCTCTAAGAAAATGTAAGATTGTCTACTCTAACAGAGAATGCAAGCTATCGTCTGTAATCAGTTGAAATATCTACTACTCAAATTCCAGGTTTCCTTTGATTTATCAATGTCACATTTCACATTACAGCACCTCACTGTCCATTTTCTTCATTTCCTTTCTAATTATGGCTTTTCAGCTCAGTAATTTGCTGTTGCGCTTTTTGTGAAGTCTTGTTTTTAGTTTATTCAGCAAAGTGGGAGAGTAACATAAAGGGCAGGCTTTGTGATCGAAAAGTTGTGCAAAAGTTTCCCCGCTCAACACATTTAGTTGTGGATGAGCATAGAAACGATGGATGATTTAACTCTGTATAAGCTAAAAGGGGATGTTGTTTCTGGCTTTTATATGAATAGCACATCTTCCAAACTGTTAATTGTTATTGTATTTGACTTGCAGCCTCATTAAAAATAAATGCCACTCTTTCATTCAGTAGTGTTTAAACAGTAAATCATAAAATCTCAGAGTTGGAAGGGACCTTAGGAGAGCATCTAGTCCAACCCCTTGCATAAAGCAGGATCCCCTTAAGGATTGAACTCATAACTCTGGGTTTAGCAGGCCACTGCTCAAACCACTGAGCTATCCCTCTCCCTGACAAAAGTGATATGAATTTATAAAAGTTTTGTACTGAAAGCTTCTTCTATGATCCTCTGCGTATTCTCTACATTGTTCTGAATCTTACAAATTCATTATTTAGTGCTTATCCTTCACCTGAGATATATTAGTCAAATCCAGTACCTACTACTCCTAATTTCAAAATCCAGTAGTATATTTTTTTTAAAAGTAATCTAGACTTTCATCTGGTCACAGCATATCACCAACCATCACTGAATTCTGATATGTTGTTAAAACTGATCCTCTCCATGCTGCCATTTGCAAGATGAACTGCACACAAGCTTTCTAACAAGTAGCTCTGGGTTTAGAATGAAGTGGCAAAAATAACTAGATTTTCTAGTGTCTGCTTTTGCAAAACCTACATGTAATTAGTATAAATGTGATAAAAGCTGAATATAGACAGTCTGATAGTCCATCCTTAGCCCATGATCTTATCCAGGAGAGTCTACCTTTAATAGTGATTTGGAAAGGAGGGATTTCTCCAAACAAGAATCCTCCCATGTTGGAGACTCCAAGGCAAAGTGAGGACAGACATTTCCCCTTCACAGGCTCTTACACAACTTGCTTTACAATGTGTTTTATTTGATAGGAGACCGGTTCCATGCAGAGGAATTACTCCTGTGTTAGGGTCACAAGAGTTCTGTGCACATCGCTAGATGTGAACAAGTATTGTCAAGAGCAATGGTCAGCAGAGCTACTGGGTGGCAGTACATTATGGAATTGGAAAATGGGGAGAGGAAGAGGATGAGGATTCAGTGTCTTAGACAAGATGACAAAAAACACTAACCCACTTTGGAATTTATAGGACTGATTGTGCCCTCACTTGTCCAAGTTTTGCACTGGAATAATTCCATTGGTTTGGAATTACTCCTTGTAACGCACACTCACCCCTGCGGCGCCTCCCACTGGTCGATCCGGGGAATCAGCTCCTCCAGCGTCTGGAGCGCCCTCCGCAGCTTGATGCCCCACTCCTGTTTTGGCCCTATGTCCCTCCCGGACCCCGGTGCCATCTAACTGCAGGTGCTGCACCCCTGCAGTACCCCCTTTGGTCTGAGGGTTTCCCCTCCCTGGGGGACCCCTCTACCCCCTGTTCCCACCTCACCTCAGAATGTGCCAGTGCCGGTCACCACTTGCCCCCGCTCACTGGGGCAGACTGCAGTATCATGGCTTCTCATCACAGACAAGGAGGATTGGCCTGCTGCTGCTATCTCCAGCCCTGGGCTGCCCCCTGGAACCCCGGTACTCCTGGTCGGGCCTTCTGTCAGGCCCGGAGCTCTCTGGCTAGAGCCTGCCCAGCTCCCTCTGCCCTTCCCCAGCTCTGCCCTAACCCAGGTACCTGGCTTAAGCTCCTGCAGTAAGGCCTGTCTACCTCTGAGTACAGAGGAGACTTCTCCTTTCCTCTCAGCCTCCCAGCCCTTATATACTGCCTTGGGAGTGTTTGGGGCGTGGCCTCTCAGATGAGCCAACTGCCCCAATCAGGCCTGGAAGCCTGCTAGCTCCCGGCCTTAACCCCTTCCAGGGCGCCTTTGGGCTCTTTCCAGCCCCTTCCGGTAGGGGGCGGGCGGTCACCCCGCCACACTCCTAATTAACACTGAGGCATTCTTAACTAGTGATTTGCTGCCAATATTTTAACAAAGGGGCTACTACAAAAATTCCCCCTCTTGGCCTATAGTTAGACCAAGTGTCTCAGGGGCAGCTGGGCAGAGAAGTAGGGCTGAGGGACTGGGGAATCTATTCATTTCCCACCATTTAATTAAGATCAATTAATCATAAAATCATAGAGCCAAGAAAGAAGGCAACACAACTTGGCAAACACATTTGTATGACATGCTCTGTGCTCCTGCTGAAACATGCAGGGCAGGAAGCAGCACCCTCTGGGGGACCATATGTTATAAGAGATGTCTGCCTATATATTAATAGCTAAGGTGTCAGTAGATGGTGCTCAAGAATATGTAGCATAGTTCCTGAGTTTTGAAAGTCCAATAAAACTTACTGTTGTGCCCTGGAAATGTCTCTCTTTTTGGGCAGTGCTTAACAGGGCTATTTCTTCTTGCACATTTGGCTGGTGATGCAGTCTCCTCCTACCACCAACCTGAGGGACCGGTGGCTGCTGTATGGGGTTACTGAGGAGAGGAATGCTTGAGAGCAACAATGACGGAGGAGAGAATGAAGCACATGAGAGGGTATCTTCCACAGGGAGCATGGTTTGAAGATCCCTTTGATTTGGTGTAATCAGGCACATTCCAAAGAGAAAATATTGTTCCTCAGAAATATATTTATGAGCCCTGAGGTTAAGAGTCATAGCTAGCTGGGATGATTTAGCAGTATCTAGAGAGGAGATGAAGTTCATGAGAGGCTGAGAAATCACCCAATCTCTCCATGCAGTATGAAAATTAGTAGAGCACATACTCAGTATGATAGTTCCTTATGAAGTGAACAACCACATCCTTTCTTTCCAAATGCCTTGTATTTTAGATTAAGGGAAATCACAGAATAAGAAAGGAGCACACAGAATGTATATTCTAAATAACATGCTGCATCCACTCTTTCTCGCAAAATGGCAGCTGCCCCAGTTGATAGACAGACTTCTTGGTAATGTAAAGGTACAGAGTAGAGCAAACAGTTCTAACAGATGAATACACCACAATGTGTGTTTTAATAAGGAGTTGGCATCCCTGTATGGGTTGTGTGAGATCCCTAGCACAGGGGGATGGGGCACATGACTTACGAGCAGAGGCTAAGGGAACTGGGGTTATTTAGTCTGCAGAAGGGAAGAGTAAGGGGGGATTTGATAGCAGCCTTCAGCTACCTGAAAGGGGGTTCCAAAGAGGATGGAGCTCAGCTGTTCTCAGTGGTGGCAGATGATAGAACAAGAAGCAATGGTCTCAGGTTGTAGTGGGGAAGTCTAGTCTGGATATTAGGAAAAACTATTTCACTATGAGAGTGGTGAAGCACTGGAATGGGTTACCTAGGGAGGTGGTGAAATCTCCATCCTTAGAGGATTTTAAGGCCCAGCTTGACAACGCCCTGGCTGGAATGATTTATTTGGTGTTGGTCCTGCGTTGAGCAGGAGATTGGACTCGATGACCTCCTGAGGTCTCTTCCTACCCTAATATTCTATGATACAAGAACACAAGTAGATCCCCATTTAGGGTCTGTTGCAAAGCCCATTGAAGTAACTGGAAAGAATGCCATTGGAATCAGAACACTAGAATTGAGGTGCTTTGCCAAAACCATACGCCCAGTTCTAGTTAGCATAATTTAACAAAATAATTCATATCATGGGTCAACTCTATGCACTGGCCAGGGAAACTGAGTGAGGTCCCTGTTAACCAGAACTGTGTTCAGACATGATTCTAGCTAACACAGTAACAACGTGTGTAGACTGAGTCCAGGTGCCTGTTCCAGTGACACTAGTGGAAAAGAAAGAGAGAGTGATCCTGGAGGAAACTGGGAGAGAATCTTCATGAAGCCATATGAAGTGACCATTCTTAACAAGTCAGAACTGACAAGTGGAGAGAATAAAAACAAAAGAGAAGAAAATAAAAAATAAAAAGGTACTATAACAATCAAGGTATTTAGCTACAGAATTCATAGTCACTAGCATTTAAAAGAGAGCCTTGGGATGTCTTTTTCCCCCTATCAGCTCTTTAGAGCCTCTTCCTCCCCTTCACTCCCTGTAATTTCTTTTCTCTCTTCACCTCCCCTCCTTCCACCAGCTTGGAAATTATCCTTCTGTGAGGGAGAAGAAAATAGCAAATGACGTCTAAGACCTGATCTCATATCATGTCCCCTCACCTTGACCCCTCTACTGCACTAAAAATACCAGCCTCAGTGACCTGTTTATTTCCATCTGACATTTTTTTTGATGCTTTCTTTACATGTGTTTATGGAGCACATAGTACAGTGGTGCCCAGATCCTAATGTAATATTAGTAATAACCAAACTAAATGAGTTTATTCATAATAAATGAGCTGCCATCACCCACCTCTAAATTTCCCAATGTGTCCTGGCTTTGAGTCTCTCTTTTAGGTTGTAATCTGCTGGTCAGGACTTTCTTTACTTAGTGCACCATATAGAAACAAGCACAGCATGGGTATTAAACAAATAATTGTTAATCTGCATTCCTGATTCATAAACTGTATTAATAGAAATAAACAAGGATACTGTTAGTTTTATTAATTGTGGCTGTAGAATCTTTTTCTGTCTGTAGTCAAGTCCCCATATCCTTCAGCATTATGTGTATTCCATGATGCGCACGTGTGTTTTGTAGTGTGTTCTTGCCTTTTAACTACTGTTAGTATGAAAGTGAAATAAACAGAAGTTTCTGTATGTTAACCCAGTGAAGTTGGATGAAGACTGATTGTAGCCATGACCTGAAGTCACAAGCGAATTATCACATAAATATGAGAAAACATGCTGGACTGTTTGTGCTGAATGTTAATGCTTGATTTGTGGATTCAGTCATATTTTATAGTGTTCGATTTAATAAAAATAAAGAGAGAGCTTTAAAACCCAAGAGTTTTAGGCTATAGGAGAACAAAAAGATTCCTACCCTGGCTGTGCTTATCTATTTGAACTTTTAAAGCATTTGTAAAATACAAAGTTCTTGAAATGTTCAAGCCAAGTTTCAAATCCCTAAATGATTTAGATATCCTACAGGAAGTGTACATATTTTTCTGTTTTATTTCACCTGGTCTACCTTCTCTGAATTAAATTTTTGTGGGTTCAAACCCAAAGCTCAAATTCTTAATGGGAAATACAACCAAATTTTGTTAAATAAATGTTAGTTTCCTTTTATTCGCTAAAATTTTGTTTTTGGCAGTTTTTTCTGATTCTCATTATATAAATTGATGATGCTCTCTTAACTGGAATACTCTGCTCATTGCAGGTCACCCCCGCTTAAAAAAAGATATATCAGCAATAAAGGGGGATGCAGAGATGAGTGAAGAAAATGATTAGAAACACGGAAAGAGTTCCATGTGAGGACAGACTGAAAAGATTAGGACTGTGAAGAGAAGAGATGAGGAAAGGAGATGATAAAGATATGTAAACTGAAGGACATACAACACATAATTTAAATTTTTCAACTAAAATTTTCTTGATGAAATATGGGATTTCATTAATGACCTTTTTTTTAGTGAGAAGATAATTAATTCAGTGACTTTTTAAAAGGAAAATTAAAAACAAATGTTTCATTTTGAATTAACATTTTGAAATGTTTGTTTTGTATAGACATTTCAAAATTAAATGTTTTCCCTCAATCAAACAGATCAATTTTCTTTGTTTTGACATTCCGAAAATGAAAATTTTTGGAACTTTTCTTTCTGTGAAAATGTTTGATATTTTGACTTTCTGTCCCAGTTTGGAATGAAAGGAAATATTGGAATTTCAGAAATGTCATTTTCTGAACATTTCTAACTAGAGGTTCACATGATTAATGTGAAAGGCTGGCAGCAAACTTTAGGCCCAGTTTTCAAGCAACCTAAAGCTTAAGGATGTTTCTATCTATGGTGCTGGTTGGCCCATTCTAAGGACAGGTGTCATTTGTAAAATTTTGATAGTTTTGAATCCATAATATTTTCTCTGGAATCAAAGTAAAGACTTTCATGGGATTTTCCCACTGAGTCCCAAACTTTTCGGTAGCGCTATGGGAATAGGCAAAGAGACAAAGACCTCTCGGTAATAGGAGTGGATTCTTGCTATTAGCAAAAGAAGAAGGTTTTTAATTTGTTTTATCATGCTTAACTGTTGTTAAGTCTAGCGACATTTGCATAGTATGTAGAGGTAATGACTGGCTCTGGCAGAAAACAGTTGATTGTGTGCAGTGACGATGGGCTGAAGCAGAAAAATTCAGGGCCAGTGTTTAAGCTCTCTACAGTTTAGGGGTATTGGGCTCTTCAGTGCTGGCTGGCCCAATATAAGGATTAATGCCATGTGCAAAATTCAGATCTGGACCCAAGTTTTGACTTTGAGCACTCCCAAAGTTCA
Source organism: Sternotherus odoratus (assembly GCA_032164245.1). Lineage (NCBI taxonomy): Eukaryota > Metazoa > Chordata > Testudines > Kinosternidae > Sternotherus > Sternotherus odoratus. The sequence goes on from JAVMKO010000002.1 coordinate 145,078,050, forward strand.
GGGCTGTTTGGAATTAGGGTTTGGCTTTGAGTTCACTGCCATTTTGGAATTGATCGGATGCTGCATTTAATAGTTATCACATTACATCCAGACAGAGAAACAGAAATGCCATCAAGTTGAGGGAAAGTCTTGCATTGCTCAGCCAATATATATCTTGTTTTACTGCTTGTCAGTGAGGCTAAGAATTTATCAGGATTCAAAAACAGATGTGACACTTATATGGATAAAAAGAACATCCACCATTATATCAAACAAGATAAAAAAATATATAAGGGATATAAACTCTCATGTTACAGGACAAAAGGCAGCCATTAACTGCTCAGTGTTAAGAAGACACTTCCTCACTAAGGAAATCTAATGGGTTGTGCTCACCACCATGGCGCCTGCTGTTGTTTGCTCCGGGAATTAGCTCTGTCCATCAGCAGGGCCCCCTCCTCTTGTGGTGCATAGTTCTCCCTCACTGCTTCTCCGCCATCTTTGCTGTCTGTGGGGACCGGTATCTCTCCCAGACCGAGGCATCCTCTTCAAGCCGTGGCCCTCCAGCTGTGCCCCAACTCTGTTGTCTCCCCACTTCCGGGGAAACTGGCAGTCCTTCGCCCAGCCTCTTGCCGCAATGGCGAACTGCAGCTCCCTAGTCCAGCACCTCACTCTGGGGTAAACTGCAATCTTTGGTTGGCCACTTCCCTCAGCGGCAACGGGGGTGAGGGCACAGGCCCACCTGCTACTCTGGGCCCCAATCCAGGGACCCTATAGCTGGCTCATTGCCTCTCCTTCCCTTCTGCCACTAACTGCTCTCCCTGGGCCACTTCCCTGTAGCCCCAGCACCTAATCAGCCCCTGATTCAAGGCCACAGTCTGGGAGCCAGCCAGGGTGGAGCTCCATTTGCTCCCCTGACCCTGCCAGCATTGCTCTGTTCCAGGTACTTCTCTGAGAGCCTGTTCTTCTCCCTTTGCCCTCCAGGGAGAGACTGCCCTCCTCTCTGCCCTACAGCCCTAAACTGCCTCTGATTGGCTGAGTTCTGTGTAGCCACTCCAAGGGCTGCTATTAATCCTTTGATAGCCAGTGAGGGGCAGCTGCCCCTTCCCAGGAAGTTATTCCATAATTGTCCATTATGGGGATTTTTATGTCTTCCTTTAAAACATCTGGAACAGGGGTGGCCAACCTGTGGCTCCAGAGCCAGAGGCAGCTCTTCAGAAGTTAATATGCGGCTCCTTGTACAGACACCGACTCCAGGACTGGAGCTACGGGTGCCAACAACTTTCCAATGTGCCGGGGGGTGTTCACTGCTCAACCCTTGGCTTTGCCACAGGCCCTGCCGCCCATTTCCCTCCCTTCCCAACCTCTCTCCTGACCCTGCCATGCCCTGGCTCCTTCCCCTCCCCCCAGAGCCTCCTGCATGCCACAAAACAGCTGATCGGGAGGGAGTGGAGGTGTTGATCTGCGGGGCTGCTGGTGGGTGCAAAGTGCTGGGAGCCAGGGGGGAGGGGAGCTGATGGGGGGTTGCTGATGTATTACTGTGGCTCTTTGGCAATGTACATTGATTAATTCTGGCTCCTTCTCAGGCTCAGGTTGGCCACTGCTGATCTAGAACTAGCTTCTGTGGGAGACAGGATACTCTCATAGGTGTATAGCTGGTGTGGTCTGGACTGGTAATTCCTATCCTCCAATGACCAACATAATGAGGATATTGTGCAATATCATGGAGATCATAACAGAGTATTCAAGTGCAAGGTAATGCCCACTGCAAAGAACAATTTAAACTATTCATAACTGTTGCTGAGTTCCAAATTAATTGTAACTAGAGCCAGAGGAAGAGCGTAAAAACCTTCTCATAAACAACTCTGATCAAATAAGAATCTGGGGTTTGAGTCAGGCTTTTTGAACCCTTTTATGGTCTGTTGTTTGTGAGCACTAGTATGACAGGAATTTTGTTTGTGCAAATTTTCATTTGCTGCATATTTGCTGTTCAATCATAGTGCTCAGTGAATGGGCTATCCATAGGCTGTAATTTTTTTCTCTCCGTTTATGAATAATGAACAAATTTGGGAAAACTGGCATTGTTTTGTGGACACCTTGCAGAGAGAAAGGGCTACGTTTCCTGAACAAAGTGTTGATTATATTATATGGCTTCTTCTGCAGTCAGAAAAAATAGATATCTAAGCTTCATATAAGATAGCTCAGTAAAGATGTCTGCTAAATATATACTGGCAGCCCATAAATAAATAAATAAATAAATAAGTGTGTTATGAAAGGAGTAGAGAATAAGATGGAAAATATTATAATACCATTATGTAAGTCAGTGTGTGACTTGGGATGCGGTGCTCATTTTTGGCGACTTGAGACTAATTAAAAACACAGCCCCAGTAGGAAAAGTCCAGAGAAGGAAAATATGAATGATGTGTGCGGGTGAGGAGGCAGCTTTCACAGGGGAGATGTAAAAAAAACCTAGGGCCCGGATTATGCCCAGTCCTCGCATGGAGTGCTCCAGATTGGTGACAACTGCAGTCCTAGCCTCTCAAAAAGGAGCATGGTTCTGAGTCCCAGCCCTTCCGCCCTTCCACAGAGAGGAAGCACACACTGGTCCCTCTTCAAACACGGTACAACTGCAGTGCTCCCGGGGACTCCTGGAAACATTGTGCTTGTCTGAAGCATCCATCTGAAATGCCTGCACGGTCATCTACTGAGGGCTCATTTCAGGGCTCATTTTCAGCGCAAAAAAAATAAAAAGATGAGAAGCAAGAAGAGATGTGAGAGAGGTATATAATATAGTGGCTAATACCAATTGGGTGCTTCTGTTTACCCTTTTTTGGAGATACAAAGCAGACTACACTCATTAAATTAAAAGGACAGCCTTGAGCCACATCCTCTGTTGGTGTAAATAGGCATAGCTCGATTAACTTCAATGACTGTTCAATACAGCTATGCTGATTTATACAGCTACAGGATATGCCCCAAGAAATTTAAAATTAATAAAAAGATACTTATTTATTCAGTGCATAATTATCCATTGGAAAACCAGTTCTGCAGGATATTATTACCGAAGAAAATACAGTGGCGAACATATAGTTATGCTTGGAAGGATTTGATTTTTATAGGTAAATGTTGGCAATTCACTGTACACCCGCATGACAAAATATTTCCATCAATAATAATCAAAATATACAGATAGGAAAAAAGTCAGAAAAATGCTGCTTAAGAATGTATTGATTTAAGGATATTTACTGTGTATACTTTGGCATGTGATGTTGACAATCAACATTTTAAATCTCATCTACTGTCAGTAAATACATATTATCTGACATGCCCTCTGTGTCTCACTGCCACATTCTGGATGCAATTTATACCAGTGAGAAGTTGTGTCACTGCTTGTCCTGTAACCCTAAGTGCCATAAAATACTCTGCCGCTATAGCTCCATGTCTGGATGCTCACAACCAGCATGTATACATACACTGAGTATCTGTGTTGACCAGCCCTGGTTCAGCAGTCCTGACTCCAGCAGCCTGCTTGTCACACCACAGTCACACACTGGTCTCTGCAAGCCTTAATTACTACTAGCCAAGTTATCCCAGCCTACCCCCAGTCCCAAATTTCCCTCACAACCGTCTGCCCTGAAATGTCCAACCTTCTCCTGGAACATTCAGAGGCATAGTAAGGTCCATAGCTCCTTCAAAGGGACAAAAGCAGCTTGTTGCTTTAACTGGAGGTCATAATCTCCTCAAGTCAAACACAGCACGGGGTTGATTTAGAATAAAAGTAAAGCAAAGTTTATTTACTCAAACAAGATAGGTTTTAAGTGAGTTCAACAATAAGGGATAAAGTCAGAAATGGTTATAAAAATACAAATGAAAAACACTAGTCTTGTTAAGATTCTTACCACACTTCCTTCCGGCAAGGTGGCAGACCACCTGTTGGACAGGATCTCTCGCAAAGTAGAAAGTGCTCAATTCCTTTGTTATGTTGGGTGAAAGATAGGTTTGGATTCTTTGCCACTTTCTTTTATAGCCCAATGAACTTTTGAAATGGATCATTCTCAAAGCTGAGTGCCCCTCCTGTGAGGAACGATGTGATAGGACGGCTTTCCTTATTTTATTCTTATTTCCTTTGCCACAAGGCAGCAACCATGTTAAACTGATTTTTGCATACTTTTGATGCAGAAGTGTATATCTGCCTGATTTTCTCAAAATGTGCTTGTTTTACTTTTGCAGCACTTTCCACATGCAGGTACATTAAGTACTGCAAGATAGTCTCATCCCCCCACAAGGGCTATATGAGATGGTCAGCAACTAGTTTGTCTCATGAAATCATTGCACCCTTACTTTGGAGTCTGAGTGCTCTGTTCAATTGTGCTTCCTTCGATTCTTTACCAACCATTAAACTGGTGGTCAAAGAGTGTTGACAAGACCTGTGGTAACTGGCATCACAGTGCTTGCAGCTGTTGGCAGCACACTCTAATTAGCAGCCAATCAGGAATGGCAAATGAACCTGAGTCTCATACATGGCTGTCTGTAGAATATGGTTGATGGATATCCTGATTCTATTTTTAAAGTACATGTGTTTTAATGGCATGCCACTCAGATTTCTGGCCTCTCTTGAAGCATCTTTCGGATTAACCAATTGCATGACTTTCTCCATCCTGTGTTTGTTATGGTGTGTGTTGTGCTATACTGTATTTGTTGTGGCATTATCTTCTGAATAGACGGGTCTGCTAATCCAGCATGTGTGAGCCCAGAAGCTAAGATTTCATCTGTCTGCGCAGTTACTGCTCTTCTTATTGCCTCAGGAGGAATTAATGACTCTTCCAGACTCTAATGAGAGGATGATGTGGTGAGCCTTGGATCCTTGCTGTAATTTTCAAGATGTGTTTCAATCCATGTACATCAGATTAAAGAAGGCGAGAGTTGGATGTGGAAGAAAGAGTTCAGTCTTAGCAGACAAAACTGTAATTCATCTTCTATTAGCACTTACTGAATCATTGTGTTTCAGTTCAACCTATAGTAATTCATTAATGTCTACCTTACTTTATTTGAATCTCTTCAGTCATTCAGTGAATGTTTTTCATTTTAATCAGTCTGTCCAGAGTAACTGTGGAATCAGGTTCTTGTCTTATTTCTTGCAATGTAAATGTTTAGGTTTCATTCAAATATTTCTCCCTTTTGTTGCATTTCCTCAAGGTTATACCAGCTAAGGGAATGAGTGGGAGGGAGTTCAAAAACACTGGGCAGAACACAAAGAGAATGTATGCAATCCCTAGCACTAAGACCTGTTCTAGGACTATCAAAGTCTGCCCTTTTGCTTTTCTTCCTCTTGCTATTCTGTTTTTCTCACTACCTCTACCTTGCCTTTGCAGAAAACGAGGATAATTGTGTGTGTGGAGAGTGGTGATGTCCTACCCAATCTCTCCCAACAATCCCAGAATAGCCAGATATTTCTACTAAATGTCAGCAGTGAAGTAGTTGATTTAAATTGTTCTTTTCCCTCAGGCTTCAGAGTTAGCACCAAATTGAGGTGGCAGCTCTCATCTTGCAGGGTAAATGTGTCGAACAGTTGTTTATCTGCAGATTCAGCAAAGTAGCACTATTCTGGGAGCATGTCTGGAAGTTTTCTTCTACAGCTGTAAGTGCAAGAAATTCAACTTTTTTAATGAAAGCTTAAAATATGCAGAAACTGGTGTGGTCCATCAAAAAATGTCAGTATGACACAGTAAGGTCAGTTCTGGTTCAATCCTAACCCATTGCACCAAATCTTCTTGAGAGATTTATAAAGCTGTATGAAACAAAACCTGGGGAAAAAAATCCCATAGGTTTTGAACTTTTGTTACAAATTAAAACTCTGTGATGGCTTTTCAAAAGCCTCACTACAGCCCACAAACCTTTTGAGTGAGATTTGACTGATTCCCTTCCCCTTTTTTCAGTTACTGAAACCATGAGCATCACATGATTTTCAGGCAAAATTATACAGTAAATCAAAGTCCATCCTGAACTCCTCTGAAACACACTACCAAACACCATAGTGGAAAGAGGAGATAACCATCCCTGTTGAACACAGGAACAAGGAGGTCATTTAATAAATTATACTACATTTTTAACTACAATTTAGATGTGAACCCAAAGCCAAAACTTCTAAACAACATTGAACTTTGGGAGTGCTCAAAGTCCTAGCCTGGGTCCAGATCTGAATTTTGCAATTAGCACCTTTCCTTATAATGGACCAGCCATCATCGTAAATCCAGACACCCCAAGCACTAGAGTGCTTAAAAACTCAAATTTAATTTTGCTGCTCGAACTCTTCTCTACTGAATGCAATCTGCTGTGTTCTCCCGGAACCAATCATTACCGGTACATACTATGCAGGTTCTGTAGACTTACCTACAGTTGCGCATAATAAACTTAATTCTTCAAAGACTAAAGAAGACTTTAGCAAGAATCCACCCCAATTAGTGACAGGTCAATAAGGTTCTCTTCTCCCCCAGCAATGCTTACGAAAAGGTTAGGATTGAATGGGAAAAGTCCCATGAAAGATTATACTTTGATTCTGCAGGAAATATGATGTGTTCTAAACTATGCAGTCCGTTTCCCACAAAAATGTTGATATCACATCCATTTTCTTTTTTTCCTTTTTTTATTGGCAGCTATGTGATCTTGAATTAATTAAGTTGCATAATATCAGCAGTGCATGTGGAAGATGCATTGCAATGAAGAAAGCGGAATCTGCTAAAAAAGTTGTGCCACTGGCTTACTATTTTGTCCATAAAACACTCTTCGACAGATTACAGCACCTATATGAGAGCTAATGATGAAGAGTAGATTGCACAGAATTGAAAATGGGCCCACACTGTTAAGTTCCGGTTCAGTTCTAGACATTCCTAATGTTTTGGGGCTCTAAATATATGGGATTTTTGTTCATCTTCAAAGTTTGAAACTGGTTCCAGATTTGACTTTCCCTAAAATTTGGGATATTTGGTTCTGTGATGTGATTCAGACCCACTTTTTATATGTATTTGTCAACCATGCTTATCCTTGGATACCATGAGGATAAGCATGGTAGACAAATACATATAAAAATGGGTGGCTGCATTTCTTAAACTCATAGTATTTTTATGTGTAAAAGGGCCACTTCAGACCCAGAAGTTCCTATCTGAATTAGTAACTTTTAAAAAAATCAACATTTTCTAAATTTTTATAAGATAGCTTTTTAAATATATATATATATATATATATATATATATATATATATATATATATATATATATATATATATATATAATATATTCGGTATATACAGAATACATAGTGATGCACTGTGGTGTATGCAACGAAAGTCTGCTTATGTATCTTATCTGGGGTAGCTGTCTATGTCTTTTTAGAACCAGATTTTTCTGTAACCTTCCTTCAGCTCTGTAAGTGTCCAAAGTTACTCTGGGCAGCCATGTGGAAGGCAAGAAGTGTCTCCTGTGTGAGTGTTGTACCTGAGTAAACATGAACTTGTTCTTACCTAACTCTCGATCTTCTGCTAGGCTGTTTCCCAGCTGACATAGCACTGATCAGATTTATTGGCTAGCATTTGGTATGCCATGTATATTCACAGGCGCCGACTCCGTGGGTGCTCCGGGGCTGTCATAGTTACCACTGCTCAGGGAGGTGGAGTAATTATGCTGATGGGACAGCTTTCCCCATCAGCAGAGAGCATCTGTATAAGCAGTGGTGCAGCTTCATTGGTACAGCTGAAGCGCTGTAGCAATTCTAGTGAAGATTAGCCTTCATATTAATCTCTGCCATGGTTATACTAGTTTCACTTTTTTAAGGTTTTCTTCACCAGCACATCTGGCTTTTTCTTTTTTTTTAAATGAAAGCTGAGATTCTGGAGAATAGACAGTAGCTTCAAGCCCTGCTTGTAACAATACCCTTTGGCATCTGTGAGCACTGAATCTGGCAACCTCTGGATGGAAAAGCACAAACTCTATATGTGATCTAGCCACTAGAGGGTGACAAAGAGGCACTTTGTGTTACCTTGGGATAACTGTAGCTTATCAATGGCTTAGCTACAATGCTTGCAAATGGCAATCTTGGATGAGTGCCAGTAAAACTTCTTTACCTTGCCACACCTCACTGTAATGTATTCTGTCATACATGCACTGTACGTGTACACAGACCCAGTCAGCATTGCTGGCAGTTATTCATTCTGGTGGCCATGTTGCTAAACTGGAATCAAACTCACAGGATGCAATGCTTGAAAGTGACTGGGGGGTGTTTGTGATAAGACAAAGACATGGGCAGTAATGGGAACAATGTTACATTTTTAAAAAATCACCCTAGTTTAATGGTATTTATTGTGTTGTCAGAGAACTGATTCCAGAAGTTAGAGATTCAGAGGATAGCTCTGATTTCTACTTTATATTTTTATGTGTCTCCTCCCAAAAAGAGAGAATGGAAAATGTCAGTACACGGCATTACACAAAATCTGTCTGGTGGTTTAGCAACAATCATGTTGCCACGAGTTCTCTCTTAAATAATGATATAAAAGAGGGTTTTGTCAGTTACTTGGAGAATGTACCTGCCTCATCAAGCCCTGATGAAGCTAATAAAGCAAGAGGGGATACTGGAATTCCTCCACAATCCCTCCAAATATTTGTTTTATTGCATTTCAGATTATTTTTTTTTAAATTCCTTGCTTGACTTCCCAGAGCATTTCAGTCAGATGCCCCTATAGCCCTTCAATTAATGGTTCAAACAGGAAACTCTGTCAGACCTTCAAAGTCTGAGAGAGAGAGAGAGAGAGAGAGAGAGAGAGAGAGAGAGAGAGAGAGAGAGAGAGAGAGAACGACAACAAACAACTGTACAGTGTACGTACCGCCTTCTTATCTTCTTCATGTGAAACTCTTCCAGCAAAGCTAACTAGAAAAATTAAGACAGGGCAAAGAAGCACCAGAAAAGGGGGGAGGAAGGGAAAAAGAAAAAGAAACCTATGGCAATCTGAGGAAAGTACTAGCTTCTATAAGGGACAGTTACAATTAACCTCAAGAGAATCCCAGAAAAGGTTGAACAGTGAAATTTGTGACTCTGTGATTCATTACTGGCAGGAGAGCTTTAACTTAGCTTGGGAGGGATGAGCAACTCCAGCTACTTAGTGTCGATGCCATAGCCACTTGGCCTAGTGGTGAATTGAAAACACTCCGAGATTATGGTCTTTCACGAGTGACAGAACTTGGGGTTTAAATGCAGGCCATTTCTGAAAACGGTTGAGTCCTCCTTGGAAGGGGTTGCTATCATTTCTTTCCTGATGCACCAATGGCAGGATTACAAACTGTCTGAAAAACATCACACAGCTCACTCAGCAGCACCAAAATCAGGGTTACCAGATGTCCCAATTTTATAGGGACGGTCCCGATTATGGAGTCTTTTTCTTCTATAGGCTCCTATTACCCCCCACCCCCTGTCCCAATTTTTCACATTTGCTGCCTGGTCACCCTAATGGTCCAAAAGCTTCTCCTGTCTTCAGAAAACCAAGGGCAATTGCAATAACATTGCTTGCTACAGTTGCAGCTTGGAGGCCTGGGCTTTAGTGACCACAGTAGGATAATAACAAAATTAAAGGCTGAAACGTGCAGCCACTCCTTTCAACAATGTGATGAGGATAATGTGTAAGTGCGCTTCCCTCCCACCTGTTAAATGAATCAGGCTTTCTGACTGGTCAGTAACTGGTGCTACCCTGGCAAAACACCACTTCTATGTTTAATTTCAAAAGCCAAAATGAAAGTTGTATGTATGTTTTATTTAAAGGTGAAGTGAAGGGCTTGTTAATAAACAGAGTTGCACAAACCCTTATACTATGAGGAGGTGAGAGCTGACCTCAACTCCGAATGATTTCAATGGGAGTTGAAGGTGCTGAGTGCCTTGGAGAATCAGGATCAAACAGAACCTCTAGGCTGACTTCAAGAGCTGAATCCTCAGCTGGTGAAAATCAGCACAGTTCCAATGGCATCAGTGGCGCTGGCTCTGATGCTGATTTATATCAGCTAAAGATCTGGCCTAAAAACTTCAAATAAATGTATCTTAAAACAAAATATTGAAAAATAATTTCTTCTTTTATATACCTGACAAGACCTGTTTGCAAGGCTCTACATTTCCCCTACGAGGGTTATTGGCATTGCAAACATCTAAAGTAGTGTGTGTGAGCTTAGGAAGGTCCTCAATAGTTCTTTACCTCAGTGTCCCCACTTGTGAAAAGGTTATAATAATGCTTACCAAGCTTACAGAGGTGTTGTGAAGCTTAATATTTGTGAAGTGCTTTAAAATCCTGGGATAAAAGAGTCTATAAAGTATAAATGTAACATAATCCAATGAAAACATGTGATGATATTGTTTGTGCTGTTGGATTAATAAGTGCTTCCTTTCTCTCTTACTTGTTTTTAAAAAAAAGGAAGGTAGAGTTTCCTCAGTAATCTGTGAAGTTCTCTTACTACAAACCTCCTTTCATCTTTAAAATGTTTCCATTTTAGGTCATCTTTTTCGTAATCTTTCTTTTAGCCTGTTTTCCATCCAAATGTGCTGATTTTCTCCGATTTCATAAGGTCCACACCTTGTGTATTAATTTCCACTGTGAAACTTGTCAAACCACTTTCAGAAACTCCCAGCACTCAGTGTGATGTACACTGTATCCCCCTTGTCTAGCACAGCAGTAATATCTGTGAAGAATGCCACAAAGCCAGTGAGGCATGATGACCTTCCCTTCCTGAAACCATGTTGGCTCTTTTCAGACAAGCTGTGCTTTTCCAAATGTTCTCCCTTTTGACTCTTAAAATAATTTCAAAGGCTTTTGCTCACAATTCATGTCAAACTGACTAGTGTGTAGCTTCCTAGTGTGTCCCGACAGAGCCTCTTTTAAAGTACTGTCATTATGGATTAGTCATCCCCTTTCCTTGGAGACCTCTTCTGCACTCAATAAACTTGTGAAAACATCCACCAAAGCTTCTTTATTTCTTACAGCCATTCTGTTTAGTGCTATATGAGGTTTCTCGAATAGAAGACCTAGTGCTGGGTCCTGTGTAAGCCTCAGGGCAAATTTCTGACCTCAGTTGCGATCATATCAATACAACACAATTCCACTGCAGCCAGAGAAAGTATGCGAGAATAACTGAGATCAGATTCTGGTCATCTCATAGTTCAAGCAAAATTTCTGATGTCGTGTGTAGCTGCAGCCAGTGGAGTACCCCTGCCATGTGGTACAAACCTTTTGTAATCCCCAACCCTTATTATGTGACTGGGGCCAAGAAAGAGGTCAATTTCTTATCAGGACTCTAATGTCGCACCTGTATTACTTCATCTACCTAGGTTAATAATTTGCCATCTTCTATCTTTATTAATTATATCCCAGACAACCTTAATTCTGCCTTGTTGTGGCACTATGGTGTAGGCGAGGGAAGGGGGGAAAAATCAAATGTGTTTTACCATGGTGTCACTACAAGGCAGAATTACAGTTTCTGCTGAGCAAGAAACTCCTATAAAAGAATATTTATACCTTCTTCATTGCTAATGATGAATAAAATAAAGCCGGATAGTGCTTCATCTAGTTCTTTAAAAGGACTGCCAATATATTTTCTACAACCTACTAAAGTAATACAGTCTTAGACACGAGTTCCAAAATTCCCTACATAGCAATAGACCTTCAGTGAAGTCATTGGGTCTCCATGGGATCTGGGCCTTAGCTGTGAAATTCTATGCCAAACCACAATGTTTCAGCACGTATTGTTTTGGAAGGGGAAGTTTGGCTTTCTCTGTTACTTTTTTATATTTGTGCTCACTTTTTTTTAATGATATACCCAATCATCCAATTTTCCATCTCCTACATGCTTTCTTTATATTTTGAATACCTTTCCATTCTTCTTTATAGGAGTTGTTTCCCTTTTATGGCTTCTATTGTCCTCCTTGAAATGCAAACGTTATTTTTTTCTGTAACACAATCACTGATTTCCAGTGATTTCAGAGGCTAATTGATGAAATTCACTTTACATTTACACATGCATGAAACCAGAATAACTCTTCCAAAAATCCATGGAATTATTCTAGTTAAATAATGGTATAACAGCAGAATTTGGTCTAATTTCTCTTTTTGATACACATATCCAGAACTCCTTAGTGCTATTGTTATGCACAAGTCTTTCATTTGCTGCATTCACTGAGCTGCACAGGGAAATTTTAATAGTATTTGGAAAACCTAGTTTACATAGGATTCCATAAGATGATTCTATTTTATATTCACATTTATCCAACTGAGTCTGCTTGCTGTTCTTTCTCAAAATTTTGCCAATCTTTAGAAGGATCAACCATTAGCCATTTCTTTCTAAGGGGGAAAGTTTGGAGTCCTAGATTACTTTTAATTCCTGTTACAATCCAACCATTATAGGTCCTGTACTCCTTGGACTGAATTTGGTCAAGTTTAAAGTTACCCAGTCTGGAACAATAAAATAAAAGTAATTCTGAGTCTAAGATTCTGAGTCTACAGTCATAGAATCATAGAATATCAGAGTTGGAAGGGACCTCAGGAGGTCATCTAATCCAACCACCTGCTCAAAGCAGGACCAATCCCCAACTAAATCATCCCAGCCAGGGATGTCAAGCCTGACCTTAAAAACCTCTAAGGAAGGAGATTCCACCACCTCCCTAGGTAACCCATTCCAGTGCTTCACCACCCTCCTAGTGGAAATGTTTTTCCTAATATCCAACCTAACCCTCCCCCGCTGCAACTTGAGACAATTACTCCTTGTTCTGTCATCTGCTACCACTGAGAACAGTCTAGATCTATCCTCTTTGGTAGCTGAAAGCAGCTATCAAATCCCCCCCTCATTCTTCTCTTCTGCAGACTAAACAATCCCAGTTCTCTCAGCCTCTGCTCATAAGTCATGTGCTCAGGCCCCATAATCATTTTTATTGCCCTCCACTGGACTCTTTCCAATTTTTCCACATCCTTCTTGTAGTGTGGGGCCCAAAACTGGACACAGTTTTTCACCAATGCCGAATAGAGGGGAATGATCACATCCTTGATCTGCTGGTAATGCCCCTACTTATACAACCCAAAATGCTGTTAGCCTTCTTGCAACAAGGGCACACTGTTGACTCATATCCATCTTCTTGTCCACTGTAACCCCTAGGTCCTTTTCCGCAGAACTGCTGTCTAGCCATTTGGTCCCTAGTCTGTAGCAGTGCATGGGATTCTTCCGTCCTAAGTGCAGGACCCTGCACTTGTTCTTGTTGAATCTCAGCAGATTTATTTTGACCCAATCCTCTAATTTATCTAGGTTCCTCTGTAGCCTGTCTCTACCCTTCAGCGTATCTACCACTCCTCCCAGTTTAGTGTCATCTGCAAACTTGCTGAGGGTGCAGTCCACGCCATCCTCCAGATCATTAATGAAGATATTGAACAAAACAGACCCCAGGATCGACCCTGGGGGCCCTCCACTTGATACCGGCTGCCAACTAGACATGGAGCCATTGATCACTACCCATTGAGCCTGACGATCCAGCCAGCTTTCTATCCACCTTATAGTCTATTCATCCAGACCATACTTCTTTAACTTGTTGGCAAGAATATTGTGGGAAACCATATCAAAAGCTTTGATAAAGTCAAGGAATAACACATCCACTGCTTTCCCCTAATCCACAGAGCCAGTTATCTCATCATAGAAGGCAATTAGGTTAGTCAGGCATGATTTTCCCTTGGTGAATCCATGCTGACTGTTCCTGATCACTTTCCTCTCCCTTAAGTGCTTCAGAATTGATTCCTTGAGGACCTGCTCCATGATTTTTCCAGGGACTGATGTGAGGCTGATTGGCCTGTAGTTCCCAGGATCCTCCTCCTTCCCTTTTTTAAAGATGGGCATTAAATTAGCCTTTTTCCAGTCATCCAGGACCTCCCCCAATCACCAGGACTTTACAAGGATAATGGCCAATGGCTCCATAATCACATCCATCAACTCTTTAGCACCCTCTGATGCCTATGGACTTGTGCTCATCCAGCTTTTCTAAATAGTCCTGAACCACTTCTTTCTCCACAGAGCTGGTCACCTCCTCCCCATACTGTGCTTTGCAGTACAGTAGTCTGGGAGCTGACCTTGTTCATGAAGACAGAGGCAAATATCCTGCAAAAAGTCCTGCAAATATGTACTCCATATGCATAGTTCTCAAAGACAGTTCTCTACTGTCTTTGACCTTGTTGGTCACTTACAAGGTGCAAAATGAGTGCAAAGTGTAGTTGTAAAATACCACTGTAGAGTCTAGTACCCCAGCCTTTATGCTCTCGAGTACAAAGGCTGGGCCTCTTCACTAGCCAAACCACTTAACCAAGCTGCTTCCCAGCCAAATTAAGTCCTACACCCCGAGACACCCCCCCCCTTTTTACCAGTGAGGTTCTTAGGGTCATCAATCGCTGTCACCAATCGAGTATACTTCCAAAACCTTGGAGGGCCCCCCGATCTTCCCCAAGACCCCAACTTTGTCCCCTCCCTGGGTTTCAAAGTCAGACACCTGAAGGCTGCTTTCCTTCACCCTCTGTCTCTCTGTACCTGAGAGACAGACACCTGGAGACTGCTTCCTCCCTTAACCCTGTCTCTCTCTACCTGAGAGACAGACACCTGGAGACTGCTTCCTCCCTCCCCCGTCTAACTTGACGGTAAGGAGAGACAGTCTCCACACTCCAGATAGGCCCCTAGCTGCCCTGGTTCCTATTCCCTTCCCTTCCCCCTTCCCAAACTGGAAGCAGAGGAAAACCCTAAGGGAAATAAACCAGCCGGTTTTATAACTAACAAGATTTAATAAAGAAAAAGGTTAAAGCAGAGATACAGACACTTTACATTTGGGGTTCCCCACTTTCTTCTGAAAAGGAAAGAACACCCCAAAAGGCACGGCTTAATAGAAGAATCAAATGGTTATACTCACATCAGCTAATCAGAAATGTAAGAAGAAAAGAGAGTTATCTCCATAGCTAGAGACACACTCCTGGACCCTTGCCCATGTTGCCTGGCAAGCCTCCTGCCTCATGGACAACCAAGATGGAACTGACTGTTTTGCTCCTCCCTTCTTCATGGTTTGGAGGCTCCTCCCTCCCTCATGGCAGGGAAACTCCCACGTCACCTGTCTCAGACAACATAGCCCCCACCCAGGCAAGGCACATTGTATTAGATAACATAGCCCAACCCAGGCAAGGCACCCTCCATACTTATGACAACCACCAAGTAGTGTAAAGCAGTGGAGAATGCTGATTTGGTACCTGTTTATACTTACTTTGCACTGGTATAAATGACTATACAAGGTGCAGGATCTTTGCAACAAAAAGAGTGAAGACAACTTGCACAAACCACCACCCTAAACTTTACATAAGATCTAAGGCCTGCTGGAATGGGACACTTTGGGGGATTTTAGATAGTTCCAGATTGACTCCTGGATATGTCCAATAAACCTACTTAGTCTTTATCCTAAAATACTGGTTTATTGTGTTCAAGGCTCCTGCATGTAGTGATTTGTTTTTTCAACTATTAAGCCAACTCTTGCATTGATTCAGTATTTTCTTCAAAATCCCCAATATACATATTTAGATTAGATTTATTTTCTTCCAGGAACTGGATTGACCCAAACAATACCCAGGCAGAGGCCTTCATGTGCTTTCCTATTATGCACTGCATACTATCCACAGCCACTTCTTCAGTGAGAGTGAGATCTGCTTTGGGATTGTATCCGTATGTGGTGTTCCAGCTTCCAAATCCTCTTTTAAGAGGCTCCCTGAATTTGGGATGGTCACATTTTCTGTTACTAGCTGTTCCAAATTTACCATCTGGTTGTTCTCAGAACTGGAGAGTGAAGATTGCTGCCAGTACTAATGCAAATCATGGTTGTTTTCTTAAAACTAAACTCTAGTATATCCCAATTTTTTCCTAATTGAATGGGTATGAATAATAATATATAAAATCATGTAAACACACATGCAAACGCATAAAATCTCAGCCACATCCGAAAGTCCTTGCTTAGTTTTCATTGACTCCTCTGGTAAAACTCCAGTTGAGCTCAGTGTGAATTCTGGTGGCATAAAGACTGAGTAAAATTTGAGCAAGAGCTTTGATGGAGATTTTCAAAGGCACAATTGGGCGTGTGCTGTCTAATGCTCTTTAGAGTCTATTGCTCAACAGGAGTTCGGTGCTGATCTGCCATTTGTGTCTTTGAAAATCTCTCCGTCCGGGATTTAGCCCCCTCTTTTCACTTTATAACTGTTGAGTAACTTTTTAATTGCTAACTATAAAGTTTTGAAGCATAAGCTTTCGTGGGCTAATACCCTGCTTCAAAACTTTATAGTTAGTCTTTAAGGTGCCACAATGTTACCTCTGCTATTCCAGACTAACACGGCTACCTCTCTGATTTTTAATTGCTAATACTTATGGGTGAAATCCTGAAGGTCGTACTCTGGGACCCGCCTTTACTTGTTTAAATCAATGGGAGTTTTACCACTGATTTCCACAGGGGCAGGCTGTATCATTACTCGGACAAAACTCTACTGAATTTAAATCAATGGGAAGGTTGCCCATTTAAGGACCGAGCGGCTATGTTAAGATTCTCACATACTGAAAAGTGAAATCAACTGAAGTGGAGAGTGTTCAGCATCTTGCACAACAAGATCCTAAACAGAGGCTCAGGATTTGGCTCTTTGCTAATAAAAGTATTAATAACACGTGTTGCTTCTTTATACACAAAAGGCAAACAGCTGTTTTCAGTCTGAATTCATTATTTTAAATATAGGGTTAGCCTATACTACAGAGTTTTGAGGCATAGCTATGTTAGCTAAGAGTGTGAATAAAAAGCACCCCCCTAGCCAACAGAGACAGCTATACTGGCAAAAAAAAAACAAACAGTGTGGACAAAACTATGCTGACAGAAGAGGGCTTCTGTTGGCATAGCTAATGTCACTCAGGTTGTAGTTTAGCTATACAGGCAGAAACACTCCTTCTGTTGGCTTACACTGCATCTGCACTAGGGGGATCTGTTTGTATAGCTATACCAGCAAATCTTTTGTTTAGTATAGATGAGCCCTAGCAGAACAAAGCAAGAAAGAACTAATGTAAAGACTGTCGTGAGAGTGAAGGGTGTGTCTCTTCTATAACAGCCTGCACAAGTCTGAACACAAAATGGCTGCTAGTCTCTAAAGCAGTCTTTAGAGATTTAATGTGCAGTGCGCATCCACAGTCACAAGCTACATAGCTAAATGCATCATAGTAGGGCCTTAATGATATCTCAGTTCTTAGCGATTCTTTTGATCAGTCAGCTGCATATTGTTATGTTTAACTAGCGATTCAGTTCAATTAAGCACCAAAAAGTTTGGATACTAATCTGATATGCACAATTGGTGTGAAAATCTGGAGAACAGGATTTCTCGCCAAATTTCTAGTATCCTTCTTTCAGCACACATCAGCTGCTTCAGTGACACTCGGTGAAGTAGCTAGTTAGTGATGCTGGAAAATGGAGGAGTTGCCACTTTCTTCCCTCAGATTGTCACCCTGCAAAGTTCTGATCTACTCCTACCTAACAGACAAATGAGATAATTTTCATATATGAGTTTTGGCAATTGGTATCAGAGATTTTTTTAAAAAATTAATAACAAAACAATCTTGCAGAAGAGAGCACAAAACTGTGTCAGAGGAGTAGTTAAGGATCTGTTTGGAGAGCTTTGAAATTTCCTTTCTCCAGGATTTCCACGGCGATAAAATCTAACACTTTTTTTACTATACCCTTCCATCCAGCTAAGATATCCAGTGTATCAATCGCAATTATAATATTCATAGTACTCAACCAGTCCCGAAACAGTTCTGAAAATTTAATTTAACGTAACCATTTCTACTTCAGTATTTCTAAAGTAAAGTTGCTGATACAGTAATTGATTTCCTTTCTTTATCTCTTTTTATTTCAGAAAACTGTATTGGTACATCACTGTCTTCAATGTTTTTCTCTCTATCCTTTTTAGATCTTTGGGCCATATTCTGATCTAATTTAAACTGGTGTAAATCCAGTACGGAGTTTGATGTCAGTACCATGGTGCCGGTTTGCATTGGTGTAATTCACAACAGAATCTGACTCTTTGTGTGGAGAAATACTTTTTTTGTGGTGGGACGGAGCCTCAGCTGGTAGAAATTGGCATAGCTCCAAATCTGGCCTAGTATTTCAGATTTGTCCATTCTGTTGTAAGGTCTGCTACCTTCTTTTGGTGTTCAAAGTCCATTGCCAGAAAAACCGCTCATCGGCTGCAGTCTCCATTTATTCCTTTATGTAATCTACAGAAGATTACTGGAATGCAATCCCAATAGGACTACTGGAATTTTCCATCATGGAGTTCCAAGTCGTTTAGAATACAACTGCCAGATTGCCCTGCCACACTCCTAAAAAAAATAACAAGGAAGGAAGGAAGAGAGAGCCAGAGGTTCAACTGCACCAGGCTAATCTGTCAACAACATCTCATTATAGTCCTATACTGTGAGTCTCTTGTACTGCTAAAACAAGCCTATCCTTGCCCCACACTGCCTACCAGGATGTTCTCCCTGCTATTAACACCCTTAAAGATTGCCCTGCTTTGCTTCACATTTCGGGCTAGATTATAATAGTTTATGCAGCTACTCATGGGAGTAAAGTCCCCCATACCTGGTTCTGCTCAAATTGTGACTCCAGCCGGGAGAGAGGAGGGGAGCCAGGGCTACTCAGTCAATCTGAGTTTAAAGCCAAATATGGTATAGAAACTGCATTCTGGCTTTGTTTGGGTAACCCTCAGTGCAGGATAATGCCCAAAGTTCCATGCTGTTGCTGGATCTATCACCTACCTTTAAAGCTAAAAACGACAAGATGTTGCCTCAGTTGTGGATAACAGAAGGAATGCATTCATATGCTCTTCAGTGAGGGATTATCTCTGACACCAAGTATGTGTTGCTGTAGAGCAGTGGTTTTCAAATTTTTCTTCTGGCAACCCAGTTGAAGAAAATTGTTGATGCTCATGACCCAGCAGAGCTGGGGATGAGGGGTCTGGGGCGTAGGAGGGGCTCAGGGCTGTGGCAGAGGGTTGAGGTTTGGGGGTGAGGGCTGCAGGGTGGAGCCAGGAATGAGGAGTTCAGAGTGTAGGAGAGGGCTCAGGGTTGGGGTAAGGGGGTGGCATGAAGGAGGGGCTAAGTGTTTGAGGGGTGGGGTCAGGTGTTTGAGGGGGATAAAGTAAAGCTAAGATTCTCTTGACCAAGGCCAGTAGAACTGAGAGTTTTCTTTGAAGGTTGTACCAGAAAGAAACCTGTATCTAAAGCAACTTGTCTCTCTACCCAACTGTTAAAACGGGTTCATTTGTCAGCGTGCTGACTCTACAAGCTTCAATACTATACCTAAGACTTGACCAATCAGAGCCACATGTGGAGTGTGAGGTAGAAGAGAAATGCTATAGTAGAGTGCACAAAAGGGTGTTCCCCTTGCAATACAGAAACTGAGGATTGAATTGGAGATCACTTTACTAGGGTAAAATCAAAAGTAAATCTGTCAAATTCAGTGGAGTGTCCACCAGTATTGGTGGTGTGAGATTCAAATCAGGTCCGGTGGTTTCAAGAGCTGGAGGTAAGACTTCTCTGCAGTACCTGAAGGGTCTTCGGGACTATGACAGTGAGGGTTATTTAAGGGAATGCTTAAACAATTATTTGGAGGCAGATACTCCGCACTAATGCACTCCATTTTGCTGGTCAAAGAGAGTGGAAACCTCTCATAAGTTCCCTGTTTGGGATACTCATGGATCTGAGGAGTCCACAGTGGGCCTAGAACTGGCTTTTAGCCTCCCTCTTCACATCTAGCAACACAAAGAGTGTATCATGGGAGTGGCCAGAGGGTTCAGCTATCCCCCAACTGCCATATAGTGCCTAGACCACCGTGCCCACATGGTACAAATTAGAGCAGCACCCAGGTTTCATTAAGTTGCCCTGGAAATGGTCCGAGAATCAGGGAGAAATAGTGCTCCCCTCTCTATCACCAGCCACTCCGCTACACCCTTCATGTTTAGGGATGGGTGAATAAATTTGGATGTAATAAAAAATCCCTAAATTACAACAGAATCCAAACAAACATTGTGAGGCTCAAAAAAAATTTGATTAACTTTTTTTTTTCTTGTTCTTTTTCATTTTTACATGCCTAGGCACTTTCGGGAGCAGAAGTACCAAATTCTCACAAGGAAAATTGTTCCCATGGTAGTTTTGGTCTAGTCAAAAGCCCAAGGCACTGGCAATTTAACAAGAAATCTTGTTCTCACAAGATTTCCAATACAAGAGTTTGATTTTTTAGTATTCAGATAAGGATCTCATGCTGAATCAATCTGATTTTGCAGTCACAAGGAATCAAATAAGTGGTATAAATGATGGTGTAAGTTGCACATCAGTAAATTGGCAAGATTATGAGTGCAAATGAATCACATTCTACTTTCTTATGCTGATGTAAATACAGGGCAACGCTACTGACTTTAGAGTTTAACTCAGTGGGCATAACTTGCAATGATGGGGTGATGGTTGGAAAAGCAATCTACAGGAGGGTGAAAGAAGGTGTAAGATACAGAAGCACGGAGAGGTTTAAGGCCTAAATGCACCTCTCCAATTTGAGACCGGGGTATGGGACTGCAACATATTTCCCACTCCATGAAGTTTTTCAGTCTAAGGAAGAGAATGTTGGCTACAAAATGTCTGCTCTACTTGTGCAGGATGTTAAGGCTCCTGGATCTACATAATCATGCATCTCATGCCCTTCTCCATTTGCAGCCTTGCTTTAGGACCCTTCACACTGTAGTTATAAGTACAGTAGCCAGGATTCTCTGCACCTTGAAGTCTTTAAACCATGATTTGAAGACTTCAATAGCTCAGACATAGGTGAGAGGTTTATTGCAGGAGTGGGTGGGTAAGATTCTGTGGCCTGCGTTGTGCAGGAGATCAGACGAGATGATCATAATGGTCTCTTCTGACCTTAAGGTCTATGAATCTACGTCCTTCTGATTTCTGTGTACTGCATCTTTAAACGGAGGGGGTTCTTTACTTGCTGCCGAGACAGCTGTGAAATAGCCACGTTCTGCGTTAATTTCAGATGCAGAACATTACAGCGACTCAATATCCACTTGCTCTCTCTCTCAGAATGCAGGCTTTATATTTGTGCTTTCTTTCTTTCGCTTGTTCTAAAATAAAAAAACATTCTAGACTGAAAACCACCTGCTTTGGCCTTTGCATGTGAGTCTACATAACCCAAGGGTGAATTTCACCCTTATTGGTCAAGACTTCCATTTCCAGGAGTGCTGCTTTGTCATCCTATTTGTTCTGCTTCCCCTGACTGAGGCTGCTCTGAGGAACAGTCGTTTTATGGGCTACATTACTTAGGCAGCAAGCATGAAACTGCAAACACCTGGCAGAGTTTCCCTGGTGTGAGCAGCAGTTCACCTCCGAATACTCTCCAAACATCTGAAACTCATTCGGGGGGATCTCAAAGGCCCTCTCCATCTCTGATTGAATTTTTCTGTGCATTTCATTATGTAGCAGCTGTGATTGATACTGGTGATTAGACAATGGGGGTCATTAATGTTTCAGATTGTGGTCACTATCATCCAGAAAATTAATAAATGAATATAAATATAATATGCACCCACATCCCACTCAGATTATTCTTGCTCTTGGCAGGAATCTTCTGGGTGGGGGGTAGTGCTGGTTGTTTTCAGAAATACTGGCTCACTGATGTTTGCTAGTGAACTAAAAGAAGTGAATTAGCTGACTATGCTTCCAAATCAACATCAGACTCCAGAATAGCCACCTAAAATCTGACTGGACTGCAGAACATTTCATCTTGTGACTCTGTGGCTATCTGTTTCTTTATTTAAATGCTTTCTGTGCAGTACAGGGAGAACTACTGATGTCTCACCCAAGGCATCTGCAGTAACTGGTGGTATCTCCCAATACTTACAATCTGTGACATCAAAATTACAATAGGGTGGAAAATGCTGAATTTTTCTAGGTCCCCAGTGTGTATCTTTTTCATTGTCTGTTAGAAACACAAGGAGAATTCTGGCCAAATTCATACCTGGTGTAGGCAACACCTCCATTGACTTCAGCAGAGTTGTGCCTGTTTACACCAGTGAGTATAGTCAGGCATTTGTACAACAGCAATGCTAGAGAAACCATTCTTCATGTTTTGATCAACATGGGAGTTTCTTGGTAACTTGGAGATGAACAGTATGTGCTGGAGCACAGCCACTAGGAATTGAATAAGGCATCTTGGCACAGATGTCTGATTCGAGTGGCATCCTGTGGAAGTAATAACCTTTGAAGGCATTCCAGGCCTTCTACCGAGAGGGCATGTGGTATTTTCTGTAAAGAGGAACTGAATAATTTGAACCTTTTCTTACTCCCCTGCACTCCCAATAATCCTCAGTGAGTGTTACGCCTTTGATAACGATAGCTATATTGACCAATAAAAACACAGTGTTTTCTAATGCTATTTTATCATTTTAAACTGCTCCATTGCTGATAAATAGGGACTTACCAAATTCATGGTCCATTTTGGTCAATTTCACGGTCGTAAAATTGCAAATATCATGATTTCAGATATTTAAATTTTCAATTTTATGGTGTTTTAACTACAGGGGTCCTGACCCAACTCTGAAGGCACCAGTGCAGAAATAAGGGTGGCATGGTATGGTATTGCCATCTTTACTTCTCCGCTGCTAGAGGAGCACTATTCTCCAGCCACCCAGCTCTGAAGGCAGCACCAATGTACGGGTGGCATTACTGCAACCCTCATACAATAATCTTGTGACCTCCCCCCATGACCCTCTTTTTGGTTGGGACCCCCAATTTGAGAAATGCTAGTCTCTCCTTTGAAATCTGTATAGCATAGGATAAAAGTACACAAAATTCTAGATTTCACTGGAGGATCATGAGATCTGATCTCATGATGCATTTTTCCTGTCTGTGAATTTGGTAAGGCCCTACTGTATCGGAGAGACCCCAAAAACATCACTATGGTAAATGTTAGCAGTAGAATGTAAATCCTGTTGCACGGCACCATCCATTTATAACACTCCGGTCCAGATTCTCACAGTGGTATAGATCAGCATAGCTTCAGTTCAGTGGAGTGATGCCACCTTACACCAGATGAGGCTTTAAGTACCACATGTCTTTAAGTAGTAGGACATGGTATAGAAATATCTCCTCAGTTTCAAGCTGATTTTGATCTTTCCTCATTAATTTAGTTTCTTCCTCCAGAGTTTATTCTGTCGATTGAATCATGTTCTTTAAAAGTTAGCTAACATGATAAGACAAACAATTTTTAATGATAAAAAGGAGCGAAGAGAGACCTTTTTTTCCAAAATTACTTCATTGGAATTTTTTTATGGGTAGGCTATGGCTCTTTTTACTGTTACCTGCAACCTACAGGTAAATAGGACTTTAAAGTCAAAGGCAATGTGATCAGTATTCGTAAGGTGGGGAAAATCCACTACCACTATCCTATATAATAAAAGGCCAGAGGATGTTTGTCCGAAGCCGTCATGCACAGTAGAGACGGCCTGGACAAACAGCATGCTGGGAGTTGTAGTTCGGCGGCACAAAATGGCCGCCATGAGCCGTGGAGACGGGCCGGACAAACAGCCTGCTGGGAGTTGTAGTTTGATGGCACAAAAGGGCCACCGCATGTGTGCCACCGTGAGCCGTAGAGACAGCCCAGACAAACAGCCTGCTGGGAGTTGTAGTTCGGCGGCACAAAATGGCCGCCGCATGTGTGCCGCCATGAGCCGTAGAGACGGCCCAGACGAACAGCATTAAGCACTTTGGCCCATGTACACAGGCTGTTACACTAGTAATATTATATTTTGCTAAGCAAGCAACAGAACAAATCAACTCTTTTTGGGTTTAATATTGGAACAAATCCTCCTTTCAGTTACCCCAGTGCACCCACATTGCAGTCAATGACATTTCACCAGTATAAAAGAGAATTTAGCTTATATCATATGTATTTTATAAATGAATGAAGTATTTTACCACCTCCTCCTTTTCCACCCACTTGAAGCAGTCACACAGTACATAAAGAGACTTGCTACATCTGAGACTTTACATACTAATCCATAGTAACCATTGACCAACATCAAGTTTATATTAGAAAAAAATCTTTAAGCATTCAACTGAACAGAAAGTCAAGGTTCAAGGTCAGAGAATTCATCTTTTTCCAGATGTAGCAAAACCTGGTCATTGTAGATGCCATTGATTTATGCAGCTGAAAGATGAATTTATTGAAAGGGCAGCTCTGGCTTAAATTTTATATTCAGCTACATGAAGGGTCCCATTCAGCTACATTTGGTCTCTCCTCATTAAGAGGTGTGTTACACGTGTGCCGGGGTAATGATACAGTAGCTAACACACTGGATTTTAAAGTACAGACAAGGCCTCATTCTGCTGAAGCTCAGAGCTAACTAATGAACTCATTCCTTGTAGGGTTTAGGAGCATTGGTGGTAATAGATTGGTCATCTTTGCAAAAGCACGTATGTCAAGTGACACATGTTGCAATTGCCACTTCATTTATTTGGAGTTTCATCCATTCCACAATTTTTTCTAAAACCATGGAGTAATATAAGCCATAATGGTGATGGGATATGATACATTCTGTAGCAACTGTATAACTTAATTCCATAGGGCTGTATGATTGCCTAATCAACAATATCCATTCAACTTCACATTCCCCACCCTGGCATTTCTAACTCACCAGTATTTGCTAGATCTGACTGCTTCATACATACCAGGTAATAATGCTACAGATGGAACAATTTCAACTGGATAATATTTAGGTTGGCCTCTCTTGCAACATTACAAGTAACTTGAGCACCTATATCTCCCTACTGTGTTTTCAAAAAAGTAATCTTTACTTTCCTCTCAAATTTTGCTTTGAGGTTCATTAACTATAACATAGAGTAAGTGTATTCTAAGATCATATAGAACTGAGAGATAATGGACAAGACATATAAAAGCAACTGGTAATCCTAGGTGCCTCCGTTTTTTTGGATGGCTAATTTGATCCCCCTTTGAAGGAGCCTGATTTTCAGGATGCTCAACCCTTTGGAAAATCAACCCCGTTAGGCTTGGAGTGAAGCTTAATGACATGAAAAGGAGGAAGGAACCCAAAAATATAAGCCTTCAAAATTACTTTTGAAAACCTTGATCACTGGTCCTGAACCAAAACCCCTAAAATAAGTGGGAATCTTTTCATTGACATCTGTGGGCTTTTGTAAGGTTCTGTGCCATTTATACTTGTAAAGTAAGGTAAATAGGTCTGTAAAGTAAAGAGAAAACAAATATGGCAGGAAGGGCGTCTCTGTGAATTGAATCCTGGGAGTTACTGAGCATTTGCATCTCCATGACAGCTGTGGGTGCTCAGTACTGCTCTGGTGGTCCCATGCTACTATCCATACACTGATGGATCTGAAGATACATTGACCTATGCTGATAAGGAACTTGATATTATTGGCAGTTTTTTCCAAGCATACTTCCCTACAGAAATGAGCCATGCTTCTAAAACCTTCAGATTTTAGCATGTAACCTAACTACATTTCAGAGAGGATTTCTGATACCACCTGAGATGAGGTCATCTCCACGGCAAATTAATAGGAAGAATTTGCTTTTCAGCATAACTGGATGCTTGAAAGGAGTTCTCTTTCCCTCATCCTTTCAAAAATCCTACATACTCTCATACACTTGTGTCGATTCTACTTAGTGGTGAACCTTGTTAACATGTTTAATTAAATTTTTGTCTTATATTATATGATTCAAAGGGAAACACAGTGATGAATAGCTGCAGATAACCTAATGGTGCACACTGCAGCATGCCTCTGAGGGTCATATTGAGTTTGAAATAAGATTCATGCCCACTGCAGATATAAAATTCGGCTATAGCAAAAACTTTCTCTTCATTTCGCTCAAAAAGTCAAAGATAAAGGCCCATTGAGCAAGGACATTTGGAGGTAAGCATGCAAATCAGGCTTATCCATAGCCTTAATGAAAAAGAGAGGTATGTGGTGATGCACAACAGCATGAGTTAAGGTTTTGTTAGCATCAGGCCTGATTTTCAGCCTTTCAATGTCTTTATAGCCCTAAATCAGACCATAATGTTGCTTAAGTGTATTTTGTTATCGTTACTTCTGTTGTGGGAGTGACCTAAATGTGCTACATACTGTACAAACACAGAGGTAGACACAGCCACTGCCCCAAAGAGCTGACGTTTTGTTGTTGGCAAAACTAGAACAAAACCCCCTCACATTCTTGTTGTGATATATTCCGTATCGTTTTTAAAGACATCCTTTGAGAACTGGAAGCCAACTCTTACTGAGAAAAATACAAAGGAGCGTAAACTCTGGCAATTCAAGTGTAAAAGTATCATCAGGCAGGCCAAAAAAAAATTTGAAGAGCAACTAGCAAAAGACACGGAAACTAACGGTAACAGTTTTTTTAAGTACATCAGAAGCAGGAAGCCAGCCAAACAGTTAGCAGGGCCACTGGACAAATTAGGAACTAAAGGAGCACTCAGGGAAGACAAGGCCATTGCAGAGGAACTAAATAAATTTGTCACATTGGTCTTCACTGCAGAAGATAGGGGGGAGATTCCTGCACTTCTTTGAAAGTGACAAGTCTGAGGAACTGTCCCAGTTTGAGTTGTCCCTGGAGGAGGTTTTGGAACAAATTGATAAACAGTACTAAGTCATCAGGATCAGATGGTGTTCACCCAAGAGTGCTGAAGGAACCCATGTGTAAAACTGCAGACCTACTAACTGTAGTATGTGGTATCACTTAAATCAGCCTTTGTACCAGATGACTGATGAACAGCTAAGGTGAGACCAACTTTTCTAAAAGGCTTCCGATGCAATGCTGGCAATTACAGGCTGAGAAAACTGACTTCAGTACCATGCAAATTGTTTGAAACTCTAGTGAAGAACAGAATTATGAGACATAGACAAGCATGGTATGTTGGGGAATTGTCAACACAGCTTTTGTAAAGGGAAATCATGCCTCACCAATCAATTAGTATTCAACAAACTATGGACAAGGGTGTTCCAGTCAATATAGTGTACTTAGACTTCCAGAAAGCTTTTGACAATATTCCTCACAAAGGGCTTTTAAGCAAGGTAAGGAGACATAGCATAAAAGGGAAGGCCCTCTCCTGGATGGGTAACTGGAGAAAAGATAGGAAACAAAGAGTGGGTATAAATGGTTGGTTTTCACTGTGGAGAGAGAGGCAACCCCCCAGGGGGTTTTATCAGGAGCAGTGCTCTTCAACATATTTATAAATTATCTGGAAAAAGGGTTAAACAGTGAAATGGCAAAGTTTGCAGATGATACAAAATTACTGAAGATAAAAGTCCAAAGCTGACAGAGAAGAGTTACAAAAGGGATCTCACAAAACTGGGTGCCTGGGCAAGAAAATAGCAAATGACATTTGATGTTGATAAATGCAAAGTAATATATATTTTAAAACATAATCTTAACTACATATACAAAATGATGGGTTCTAAATTAGCTGTTACCACTCAAGAAAGAGATATTAAAGTCATTGCAGATAGTTCTCCAAAAACATCTGCTAAATGTCAGCAGCAGTCAAAAAAGCTAACAGAATGTTGGGAATCATTAGGAAAGGGATAGATAATAAGAAAGAAAATATCATATTGTCTCTACATAAATCTGTAGTATGCTCACATCTTGAATACTGCATGCAGTTCTGGTCTTCCCCTCTCAAAAAAGCTATATTAGAATTGGGGAAAGTACAAAGAAGGGGAACAAAAATGATTAAGGGTGTGGAGCAGCTCACATATGAGAAGAGATTTAAAAGACTTAGACTGTTCAGCTTGGAAAAGAGAAGACTCATAGATTCATAGACTTTAAGGTCAAAAGGAACCATTATGATCATCTAGTCTGACCTCCTGCACAATGCAGGCCACAGAATCTCACCTATCCACTCCTTCAATAAACCTCTCACCTATGTCTGAGCTATTGAAGTCCTCCAACATTGGTTTAAAGACAACAAGGTGCAGAGAATCCTCCAGCAAGTGACTGAAGGGGGAAATGATAGAGATCTGTAAAATCATGGTGTAGAGAAAGTGAATAGGGAAATGTTATTTGCCCCTTCACATAACAAAATAAATAAATAAATAGGGGTCACCCATGAAATGAATAGGCAGCAGGTTTAAAACAAACATGAAGAACAAATGGATATAAACTGGCTATCAACAGGTTTAGGTTTGAAATTAGACAAAGGTTTCTAACCATCAGAGGAGAGATGTTTTGGAACAGCCTTCCAAGGGGAGCAGTGAGGGCAAAAACTTAACTGGTTTCAAGGCTAAGCTTGATAAGTTTATAGAGGGGATGGTCTTATGAGATTGTATACAGTGGCATGTGGCCCATCTGTGACTACCAGTAGTAAATATACCTCATGGCCAGAGACCATAGGACATGAAGTAAGGAGGGCTCTGAGTTATTACAGAGAATTCTTTCCTGGGTGTCTGGCTGATGGGCCTTGCCCACATGCTCAGGGTCTAACTAATTGTCATATTTGGGGTCAGGAAGGAATTTTCTCCCCGGTCAGATTGGCAGAGATCCTCTGCAGCATGGGGCACAGATCACTTGCTGGTTTAAACTAGAGTAAATGGTGGATTCTCTGTAACATGAAGTCTTTAAATATTGATTTGAGGCCTTCTGTAACTCAGCCAGAGGCTATGGATCTAATACAGGAGTGGGTTGGTGAGTTTCTGTGACCTGCAAGGTGCAGAAGAAGTGTATGAGTCTATAAGTATTTCTTCAGTCAGCACACAGTCAGCCTGTGGAATTTGTTGCCAGGGAATGTTATGAAAGCCAAAGTATAACTGGGTTCAAAACAGTATTAGATAAGTTCAGATGGTCAAAGACACAACCCCATGCTCTGGATATTCCTAAACCTCTGACTGCTAGAAACTCAGACGAGATGACCGTAATTGGATCACTTAAAATATTGCTCTAGTCTGTTCACTTCCTCTGACGCATCTGGCACTGGCCGCTGTCAGAAGACAAGATATTGGGCTAGATTGAGACCATTGACCTGACCTAGTATGGCTATTCTTATGATCCTGTTGCTGATGGTAGGGTGGCATTTTTAAAAAGAGGAAGAAAATGCATACATATAATACAGATTTTTAAGGTATTTGTTGATAGACTGCTCCCCACCAGCCACCATGAGCAGAAAGAGGCACTGGGAAAGATTGTGCCTTCCTGAAATATAGTCCCTCTGGTGCTCTTGCTATGCAGGGTTGTAGCTTAAAAGACACAATCTATCTCAGAAGTGGGTATATGAATATATATGAATATACACATCACCACCATTTTTGTACCATGTACACAATATCATATTTACCATTGGAAATGAAAAGATTGATTCACCTCTGCATTATTCTGGCTTGGTGTAACTCCATTGAGACCCCTGTCCCTTTAAGTATGCAGGATGAATGGTGATCACTGAATAGGTAGTTTCAGTATTTCTTTTTATCCTCCTTATCCAAAGTGTGGCCCCATGCCCTTTTTAACGCACATCAGCCACAGCCTACACTGAAGATAGAATTATTAATTTCCTATGGGGCTTTTCTATGGCACCCTGACCTTCATATATGAGTGATTCACAACAATAATTAATTTATCCTCACAATAACCCTGTGAGATGAGGGGGAATTATCCCTTTTTTACAGTGGGGGAACTGACTCACAAAGAGAGTAAGGCCAAAATTGTCAAAAAGGTCAACTAATTTTGGATGCCCAAACTGAGACAACTAGGACTTCAGTTTTCAGTGTATGGAATATGGAAGCAGCTTCCACCTTTACATATTTTCTGTGTGTATATGTCTTGCCTGCTGTATGTTCTATTCTATGCATCCGATGAAGTGGGCTATAGCCTATGAAAGCTTATGCTGAAATAGATTTGTTAGACTCTAAGGTGCCACAAGTACTCCTGTTCTTTTTATGGATATAGACTAACATGGCTGCTACTCTGAAACCTGTCACATCTGAAGTGGTATATCTTAGTTAATGCACTTTGCATAAGTGAGTGAATGCATTAAAAACATAAATAATTAAAGAGGTCATGTTATATTAGAATATTCTCTTCCTGCCTCTTCTATCCCCTCCCTTTTGTTACCCTCGTCAGTGTTTGAAGTGGAAGGCGGAAATGATGGCGTTGTCATGTACCAAAGGCAGTCTCTGGTTATATATTTCTGAGTTCATATTAACAACAGATAGATATATTTAAAGAGAATTTAAACAAGAGAACTGTGCCCTCAACAATTAACTTGTACCATGTCAATCGGACTGCTACCTTCAACTCTATTATGCTTCCGTTTCTATCTCCCTGCATTCCCCTGCCACCTCCCTCAGGCTCAGAAATAAGGTTTATTTCTCCCACCTCCTCATTAACCCTTCACCTTGGGAAAACAAGCAATTTGTTCTACAGTTTCCCTGAAAACATCCCATCCCATCTCTCAGACTGGAACCATTAGCATTGTGTTTGCAGGACATTTTGTTTAAGTAAGAGTAAGTCAGGGGAGGAGGCAAGAGCCTTTCCATTTGGCATCTTTCCATTGATAAACTTAGAACACATATACTTTTCCTTCAGAATCAGCCTATGAGTTCATTTGATATTTCCTGTCATCAGTTAATTCCTTTCTTCCAATGGATGGTATCATACTCTGGCTTTAAAGAAGAGATAGACTAATACAAGTCAATTTTAAAAGTTGTCTGACTAATGAAAATAATATTTGTAGAAAGTCTGTGCATGTATCAACCATTATTCACAATATCATGATTTATCTTAAGATTAAACCATATATCAAAAATGTGTTCTACTTCAGGGACCTAACTCCAAGTTCTGTTACACCAGTGCAATTTGGATTAACTCTGTTGACTTCATTGGAATTTCTCCACAGGTGTAACTAAGATCAGAATCCCAGGTGGTCCCAAGGAACCACTTTGCATGTAATTCTGATTTTAAAATCACATTACATCAATATAAATCTGTTGACCTCACTGGTGAGTCTCTCCTGATTTACAGCAGTGTAAATCAGAGCAGACTCAGACCCTTTTGTTGTATGTATTTATTTTTACTTAAAGAAAAACATCTCAGTTCCTCATAGCATTACTGTCTAATATACATCAGCCGTTAGGAAAGAACACCCATAGTAATATGCTATCTATAATTTGTTAAACTGGGTTAGACTAAACCAGTGGTACATCTGGCCATGGGTCCTGTCACTGAGGTATGATGCTTCTAAAGAAGGTTCAGAAAACCGTGCTGATGATGATTATGGGATAACCAGAGCCCAGAAAAGGTTTCCTCTTAACTCCCCACCCCAATAATTAGATATTAATTTATGCCTTGAAGCATGAGGGTTTATATCCTTCCCAAACTTTGTTATTCTTTTAATATCTATAATTAAAACATTGACTAGTTTTGTTATCCATATAAGTGTCTTCTCCTTTTTGAATCCTGTTAAGCTTTTGGCCTGAAATATGTTCTATCCTGATGAGTTCCATAGGCTGCTAATGCATCATGAAAGAGGTATTTTGAATTTGACCCTTTTCAATTCAGCTCTCTATCCACTGGTTTTTCTGTGGTGAGAGAGGCTACATAGGAGTTCATCGAATCTCAGAGTTGGAAGGGACCTCAGGAGATCATCTAGTTCAACACCCTGCTCAAAGCAGGACCAATCCTATTTTTGCACCATATCCCTAAATAGCCCCTTCAAGGACTGAACTCAAAACCCTGGGTTTAGCAAGCCAATGCTCAAAACACTGAGCTATCCCTCCAAAACTGCCTTCTCTGAACTGTTCCTTATTTTATATATTTCTATCATACCATCTTTTATTAGTCTTCTTTTGAGGTAAACAGTAGAGCTAGTAAAATTTCTAATTTAAAAAACTTTCAATGGAAAAATAGGGGAAATTTTTTTGAAGAGCTCTAGTAAACATCATCAGTCTTTATAGTCTCCCATGCTGATTTTTTTCTCCATGCCACAAAGCATTCTTGTTGCCTGTCTCTGAACCGTGTCTAATTACACTATATCTTTTTTGAGATAGAATGAGCAGAACTGAGCTCAGTATTCTATGTTGAGGTTTCATTGATTTACATAATGGCATTATAATACTTTTCATATTATTTGAGCCATGTGGTGTGGTCCCTGACCCAGAACCCCATCTGGAGTGCCAGAGCGGGGCATGACCCAGAACCCACTCCCTAGTGAGAGTTTGCGGGCCAGTTTAAAATGGCTCATGGTCCAGACCTGGCCCGCAGGTTGTAGTTTGCCCACCCCTATTGTAGCAAGAGAAACCATCAGTTTGTCGTGTCCAGAGGCAGATGCTGAAGCACAAATTCTTACTTTATGATTTAGCAGTAAACAATATTGAATTGAGTTTCCTTATGACAGTTTAGAATAGGACCGGTGACCTGCTAGGCTAATAAATAAAGTCAAAGCAAAATACTGACCTCAGACCAAACAGCAGCTCTCTACTCCTATAGTCTGTTGTCAGTACATATACAGCTCTTGAGCATGTTCTCTTTTGCTCTCGTCTAGTGGCCCAGGCCTGCAACCCTTGAGTAGCTCTTACATGAGTATCCCATTGTATTCAGTGGAACAAAACACATGAGGAAGGGATGCAGAACTAGAAGCTCTATGGGCCTGATCCAGAGCCCACCAAAATAAATGGGAATCTTTCCACAGACTTTAATGAGCTTTAGATCAGGCTCCATTTGCACAAAATAAATGACAATGGGAGAAGTATAAAGGTAGGGAGTGAATGAGCTGAGAACC
This sequence comes from Sternotherus odoratus, assembly GCA_032164245.1. Taxonomy (NCBI): domain Eukaryota; kingdom Metazoa; phylum Chordata; order Testudines; family Kinosternidae; genus Sternotherus; species Sternotherus odoratus. The sequence continues at coordinate 145,110,922 of JAVMKO010000002.1, forward strand.
GAGATCCACTATGTGGGTCTGAGAACATAATTCTGTTCAAGACAAGGTTCACTGATAATATATGTGGGTGCGATGGGCCTGATCTGTTGATTTCAGTGGGAGTCTTTTTACTGATTTCAGTGTGCTTTGGATCAGACTTTATATGGTCTGCACGCTACTGAGAAAAACTCTCTTCCCTAGAAAACATACCAGAGAAAGTGTGCATTTTACACTCATTTTCATTTGGCAGTCTCAAGCTATATCCTTCAATACAAAAATCAGTAACATAAATAAATAAAATAATACAGTAAGATACCTCTTTTTCTCCAGAAAGCTTAGAGTAATAAAAAGAACAGTGGGCAAAAGTGCTTTAAATATATTAACATTTTTAACTCTGCAAGCCTTTGTTCTAAAGAAAGAAAACTGCTGTTTCACTCCCCTGAAGTCATTGATAATATGATGCAAGAACATCAGAGAAAATCTAATCCAAGATAGGTACAGTCCCCAAGGGAAAATGCTCTTCTTTGTTTTAGATTTCCACTGGAAATCTGGGAGATTTTGCATGCAAACATCTTATTTCATGGGGCTGCTTCTGAAATTGAGAGATTAAATCTAGCACTGTATAAAGGACTTTTCAATAAAGTGGGTTTCACAGTCTTCTGTTTACAGAAAATTGATGCATCATCTGATATGTCTGAAATTGCTAACTTCTGTTTCACTAAAGCTGAAGGAATTTCAGATGACCCATTATCTAATCAAGAAAAATATTCCCTTAGTGTCTTGTCTTAACATAGCTGGTTGGCAAGCAGTGTTTGAACTGGTATATATCACGATTTGTTACAGCAGCAAAATGAACTCTGATTTTCTTGAGAAAGTCATATTTTCAGAACTATCCATCATCCGTTAAGTGCTCACAAATATATCAGAAGCCATGAAGAAACTATTGTGTTCTAATTTCTTCTTCTTCTCCTCTTTTTCCCCTATGAGGTTGATGCTTAAACATTTAAGATTGGTGAGAATTAGAGCCAGGCGAATACCGAAATGCTTCATTTCAGTGAAAACATTCTGTGCTAGCCAATTCTCAGTTCTCAAAACTCTAAAAGGTTTCTTTTCCTGACATTTTTCATCACTGAGAGATTCTTCTGTTGAAGCAGCAGCAGACTGACCTTGAATGGATAATCCTAAAATGACCTGGGGTTTGCATTTCCTACTAGACAAAGTATGTGACTGGACCTCTACATCCAAGCAGCACTGTATTAACACTGGGATCACAGTAGCCACTATTTTCAAAAGGAACTAGTGATTATGGGTATCTCAATTTTGGGGTGCCCAATTTGAGACACCATAAAAACGTGTGATTTTCAGGCAGTGTTGAACCCTGAAAATCAAACCCTTTAAGGGTATTTCAAGTTAGGCACCCAAATCACTAGTCGCTTGTGAAAAACTGGGTCACTAACCTGTCACTGTCAGAACAACTTCTAGTATTCCAAAACTCTGAGCAGCTTTCAAACAGGCTACATTATATAACAAAACAGCAACCACATGCCACAGAAATGCTTCATCTCAAATATGGAAATTCTACCTAAAACTAGTAGTCAGTACTCAGCTCAATAGTTAGACCAGTACCATGTTTAAGGTCAAATATCACAGAGCCAATCGGGATTACAAACATCTGAAAATACAGCATTTGTTTCTAGCCCTGGCAAGTCCCTTGATATCAAATCTTTAATAACAATAAAAAGTGCCTAGCTTTTATATAGTACTTTCCATCAGTAGATCTCAAAGTGTTTTACAAAGGAGGTCTGTATCATTAATGCAATTTTACAGATGGGGAAACAGGCACAGTACTGTTGGGACATGCCCACGGTCATCCAACAGGCCAGAGGTAGAATAGAACGCAAGTCCCCTGTGTTCCAGACTTCTATTCACTAGGCCACACTGCGTCCCCTAATGAGAATATTTTAATTTATACAAAGGCTATTTTAGGGTTTTCTAAAATGTATAATTATAATTTTTTCTTTCCCTCTCTCAATAAAGTACAATGAGAGCTTAGGGCTTACAGGTAGAGGGATGGGGGGGGGGGGGCGGAAGCATTACTCTTTAAAACTTTCTAAAATAGTTTTTCTCTGAAACATATAACACAAACAAAATACATGAAGGAGTGGTGTATAAAGGTTTTATTAATTCTCATTCAGAGTGACTTGAATAACTCACTCATGCCTTCACCTTGTGTGAGTAATGTGGCTATTCAGAATTCATGACAATACAACCTTTATGCCACACCATCATGTCTCAGTCATCTCTGTCTCTCTGTCCCTCTCATATTTAATATCACTGAGTGATCTACGTGTAGTCCAAAGGCTACAAGTTCTGACCTCATTTACATGGATGAATTCAATAAGAGGTTGCTGCTATCTAACTCAGAGCAGAATTGGACCTCAGTTTTCCAAAGCCCTTATAGTAATTCTGATCATTTAGGGCAGGCCTTTGTTCAGGAAGGTACTTAGGTGCCTGTGTAATTTGAAGCATTCACTTAAGTGAATGGGACTACTTATGCTTAAAGTCATGGGCATGCTTAAGAACCATACTGAATCAAGGAGCGTTGATTCTGAATGTACACTGCTCAGTCTCATCAGATGGGGCTGTAGAACATTGGTTTAGTGAAAATGTTACCTTTGTTATCAATTTAAGATTCTTTTATTTGGTTATAGAGCAAGTTTATGTATTTGTGTTAGCCTAAAATTAGTTGGAAATGAGTTAAATAGCTTCATGCCTGTTTAAAGATTTGCATAATTTTTAAGCATAAGTAAAATCGGAGAGTATTCTCTTCGCAATGTGAGGGCGAAGAAGACTGGAGGGGACTGGTTAGTATCCAAGTAAAATCACCAGTTGAGTTCCACTCATTTCAATTCAGTGATAATAAAACACCCCAAGTTTGGGATTAGAGAAAAATTCTAAAATTTGAGGCTTCTAGAGATACAGAATGAGAATGTGGAAGTTATAAAGGGAACCGAGGGAACTCTTAAAAAGCTGGAAATTGGAACTCAGAGTTTGTACTTTATCCAGATTTTTCTTCAAGAAATTAAAAGCTGATCCCTTTTCTAAAATACAGAGACTAAAATTAGAATTGTATACTTGTCAGATGGCAGGTCTGCTAGTACCATCTTCATCTAAAGAGTACCTATATACCCGTGCAAGACCAAATATATTCATGGTAAAGAGATTACAAATACATTTATTAGAACTATGCTATGGCAGTTGATTATTTTTATTTTAACCAGGGAAAAACAAAATTCACAAATTTCTGAGGGTTTTTTTTAATGTTGTTCCCAAGATTCAGCAAGGTGCTTAAGCATAACTAGAGACATTGACAACACTCCAGTCCCACCATTTGTTTTAATGACTGATGGGATGGGAGGACCAAAGATGTAGACGGAATAGGGAGATGCAGGATGTCAAGCCAGTTGCATGCAGCATAAATAAGGAGGGGCTCATCTCAGCTTGGCCACTGTGAGCCTCAGCCTTATCCCACTGAAGAGACAGGATGAGAGTAAAGTGAATCCCTTTGCAACAAGGTGGCAGGGAGATCCGACTACTGAAATGGTGGGGATGGGAGCAGAGTAAAAGCTCAGTACAGAGCCATTGATATTCTTTTGAAAAGCCTTGCTCCAAAGTAAAGACCTGTGTGCAGAGTTTAATTCATTATCTTATATTTTCATTTGTTGTGGTGGGAGTTTGGGGAAGTAGCTGGGATTGATTAGCACCTAGAATCCTTGTAACAATTGATCTGCTCTTCAGAAATCATCCTATCCCAAAAACCAACTAGATACCTGTTTTAAATAGTAGAGGTAACAAAGAGTCTTGTGGCACCTTAGAGACTAACTAAAGTATTGAAGCATAAGCTTTCATGGGCCCACGAAAGCTTATGCTTCAATACTTTAGTTAGTCTTTAAGGTGCCACAGGACTCTTTGTTACCTCTGCTATTCCAGACTAACACGGCTACCTCTCTGATTCTGTTTTAAATAGTGCCACCTATCGTTGAAGAGAGTGGGCAAGGCTGCAAAACAACAATATGGTCCCTTATATTTCATTTCATTCAGTTGTAGGACATATAGACCTATGGTAACAGAGACACAAATATCCACTTTTATTTGCTAGACTTTAATACATTTATGTTAATGGATTTAACAAGGAGCTTTGAAGCAGCTTGGCTTTGCGCTTCGATAGAGCGAAATAACTTTTCATCCGGTTCCCTGATGTCCCAGAAAGGATGACAGTTCTGTAATTTCTTACTTTGGTCATGAGGTCCTGAAAGGCTTGAGAAAGTGTAAGCATGAGATATGTGAATGGGTAAGAAACAACTTTTTGAAGTCAAAAGACAGTAGGTCATAAGTTATCACCAGGAAGGTACCAGACTGTTAAGTTAAGATAGTTAAGAGGCCGTTTAGGAATCTAGACTGTTCACCTACATAAGAGGGAATAAGATCATTTTGGTGGCCCCATCATCTCCTGTTATTCCCCCATTATTGCTTACTTGGGGAAAACAGATTCGTGGATGTGACCAAGAAACAGTACAGTAAGAAGGAGGGCCCCAAAAGTGGACCAATATGGATGGAGCTTCCTTGATTAGGATTGGATGATTCAGCTGGGGTGAAAAATTTACAATCCTGATTCAGAAGATCACCAGGGAGATCCTGTGGGACAATACCAGCATAGGTTTCACCCTTAAAAGACCAGGTAAACAAGGAGGCAAACATGCTCCTCCTAAGGTTAAATGATGACAACCAGATGGCTGATACCTCTGCTTTCCCTTCAGGCAGCCCGCCCGCGGCGGGGAGGGGGGAACCGGGACGCTCCCGGCAGCCCGCCCGCGGCGGGGAGGGGGGAACCGGGACGCTCCCAGCAGCCCACCCGCGGCGGGGACGGGAGAGCGAGGCGCTTTTTTTTTTTTTTTTTTGGTCCGGCTTTTTTATTGAAAAACGAGGGGGCGTCTTATAGGCCGGAGTGTCCTATAGGGCGAAAAATACGGTAGTTAACTTTACCATTCATGCTCTTGAATAAAAGTTATAAAAACACAACACATTTGCTTTTCTCTGTAACTAGGTAAAACTACCTGCAACTAAGTAAAACTACCTGGAATTAAAGGGACTTTAATTAAATACTAATAGAGCATTTGACTCAGTCCTGAAAGTCCTATTAACTATTGTAGTACAAACTGGAGGGTTCCACACAGTCATCAATAGGATAGAGCTCTATCAAATTGTTGCCAGTTAATGAAACAAGCCCCAATAAGATGACCAGCAAAACTCTGGGCTTACACTGCTGGGCTCCCATTCAGCTGGTTCTTTTGTGCATTAACATTCCTTCTTTCTTCTACCAAGTGTGACAAAGAGCGATTGCTGACATCACCCTGCTGCGGCTGGTCTGGTCCTACACAAAGGTGAGTGAGCTCTGAAGCCTTCAGTTACAACCCATCAGTACCTTGAAGGGGAAGGTGTTTAGTCCATTTGGAACTAGCACTGGGCTCACCAGTGAGGCTGGAAATGGAGGATAAGATAGGAATGGAATTCTGCAGCTGGGGAGCAGAGGGCAGAGATTTTTATTTTAAACATATGTATTAATCATGGCTCAAAGCAGGGATGGCAGTGGGAATCTGCATCTGGAAAGCTAAGGCAGGAGGAGATGATTTTTATTTTAGACATAAATTATGCATTAATTGTTGCTTGAAGGAGGGATCAGTGTGGGAATCTGCAGCATGGGGAAGGACAAAAGGCAAAGATGATTTCAATTTTAAGTATATTTATTAAATCATAATTCAAACCAGAGATGGAGTGGAAATCTGCAGCTGGAAATGATAGGGCAAAGGGAAAAGATTACTTTTTTTGTATTTTAAACATATTCATCAATCATAGCTCAAAGCAGGCACTGGTGTGGGGATCTGCAACTTGAGGATGGAGGGGAACACTCAGGGAGAGACAAATTTTAGTGATGTTTACTTTTAAGTCAGTTTAGAGTTAGTGAAAGCTGCTGGAGTGACATTCCTGGACACCAAAGTTTCTCCATTTATTCATAGAAGTGGAGAATGCAGGATTCTCCACCATACTTCACCAGTGTTCCTCTTTTCTAAGACCTTGTCTACATTGCTACTTTTACCTGAGTCTGTAACCAGTTAGTGACACAGCTGACTATAAACATGGTTTGTGATGCCACTCAACATGGCAAGTATTCCTTCAGTGGACTGAGATTAAACATGGTTGTCTTTTTGTGATCACTTTCGTTCACAGTTGTGGGAGGGGGGTGTTTTTATTTGTGGAAAGAATCTCCTAACCATGTCTGTGTAATTGGTGTGGCCAGTCTATCTTCCTCCCATCTCCAGTTAGATATATCATCATAGTGTACTGTCCCATGTGTTACTGGTGTCACATGTTCTCTGGGCACTCTACAGACCCCAGACGTTCCCATAATGCACTGACACAAAGACTGTGTGGATATGAATTGTGGGGTCAGGGGGGGGTTGTTTTTTATTAAAGTGGTTAGATGCCTTTTAGGAATTAAACTAAAGCCACCAACATGATTCACATAGGCTATCATTCTGCGGCTATTTGATAACAAGGCTCCGTCACTATCAATTGAGCTTGCTTCAAACTAGTGGCAGAGATATGAAGAGCTCTGTATCCCATAAAAAGAGAAGAGAGTTTGTTGCAGAATATTTTTGGGGTTCTCATTGATTTTGACCTCTACACTTTACAGTTCTCCCTTCCTGTACTTCTCTTTGCCCTGGCTGATGCCTCTTTAGATAGCAGCCACTTCTCTCTGCTTTCCAGTAGGAGAACCTGTGGAACCAGCAACTTTTCACCATTTTCCCCAACTCCCCACCAAGCAGAAGTTAACCTTTGGGACTGGCTGTTTCTCTTTATCTACTTACAGGGAAAGTGGAACTTATGGGGAAAAAATGAGACAGCATAGTTCTCCAAGTTCTTTGACCCAACTCCCTGCTCATTGCCATTGATTGGAGCCATCCTAGCTCATCGAAAAATAATTATTATAATAAATATGTTCTATTTAAGTTGGGATGGAACAGGTTGCAAATATCCAACTGAAAAGGTGAAAGCATGGAAGTAATTCAGAGAAAAATAATAAAGGAGGATCCTACATGTGCCAAAAGAAATGAAAGTGCCATCCTGCATACACACTAAGGAGCTGTAGTTGTCCTTTTCAGTGTGTTTCTGGATAATCCTTTTGTTCAGGAAGTTGCTTCGTTATTTAAATGTTGCATAATGCTGATTGCAAAGAGGGAGTGAAAGGTTGAGCCTAGTGAACAAGTAACAAAAGTACTAGAGCTAATCCCTATTTATCTTAGAAAAATCAGCTCTTTTGCTAGCTATGATCTGAATCCACACAGCTGGCCAGTGTGTTTTATATTATGGCCCAGGATAAGAACATTTGTCCATCCACAGGTTGATGTATATGAGAGTCACTAAACACTATGAATTTTCTCAATGTATCATTACAAAACCACCTGTGCTAAATAACTTTCTAATATACTGTGAAAACTGGTAGAGCGTTCAATGAGCTTCACAATATCTCATTTTCTTGGTGACTAGCTTTAGTGGTTGCACATTTGTTGTACAGGGTAAAATGAGTAGGAACACTTGGTTCAAGACTGTTTTACATCCTTTTCATGATACACGCCATCATCTGTCTCATCTGTCTCCATTCACACTCTATAACAATAGTGTTAGCATTTGGCCACTAAATTTCACTCCAAGCTCAAAACTGCAGCTTAGTAGCACTTGATCTATATCAAAGTATTTGACCAAATTAAAAAGCTGCTAAATTGAATTTTTAAAATCAGTTAAAGTGTAATACTTCCCCTGTGCCTACTACATCCTCTTCCCTAAACAGAAGTCTACTGTTTGCTGCTGTTTTAAAACCAATGCTCCTCTAAGAAAGATTGTCTCCTGGAAATGTTTGAATAAACACTTTACTTTGAAACAGCTCTTCTTCAAGGAGTCCCTACATATTCACACTCATGGGGTATCAGGTGCCTGAAATCGGGGGTGCTATAGAGGGCAAGAGCCCAGCCCCCACCCCTTTGGCTGGCTGAGTGGAGACCCAGCAGCTGTCACTTCACCTCCCAGCCACATCTGAGACAGCAGAATGGGGTGGCCCCACAGCTGAGGGCCCACCACCATTGCAGCAGGTAACACGCTGGGCCTGTCCCATTACACATGTAGTAAGGGTCAAGCTTGGAGAGAGGGGCTATAACAGAAAAGCACAGCTCACAGAAGGGAGGCCTGATGTGAGACTATTGTTGAGATTTGCTTCCAGTGTCTTCCTTGTTGCTGCTCTGTATAACAGCCGCAGGTGATGTCCTAGCTGAGTGGGATAACAGCCAAATAAAACCTCTTTATTTTGTTTTGTTACTTGCTGCAGTTATTTGTCCTTTGCTCGGGCTTGACTTGGGCCATACTTCCTCAGTTGTGAGGGCATCAAAAGTTCTACCTCAGGCTTTGGTATCTGGCTAAAATTTTCATGAACATTTATGAGCTGAGGCTCGCATATATTCAGTTACCCTTTTCCTGAGGATGAGTGCTGAGTAGGAATTTAAGGCCAATATACAATCTGCATTTCTCTTACTCTGTTTTTCCATTGTGCTTACTAATTAGGGCAAGACTGTAGTTTTGCATTACTTTTTATGTTATAACTAGGATCCCAGGTTAAGGTTGACTCTTGAACCCCTTCTGTTAATCGAAACCAAAAATCCTCAAAGTTTGCTTCATTTGAAACTAGTATAATTTTAATCTTGAGAAAATTGAACTGGTGCTCTGATTCAAAGCCTTAAAAATGGCTCTTAAGACAATTTGCAAAAAGTTGAAAATTTTTTTGCATCCTTTTATCTGCTCAATCAAATCAACTACCTTTACTCTTAACAAAGAAGGAAATATGAGCACTTTTGTATGGCTTTAGATTTACCTTGAACTATTTGAACTTTTTATTGAGGTTTCCCAAAGGTAGGGTCTTCCTCCACTGTAGCACACAGCCTAGTGCTGGATCATGAAGCTCCTGAGTCCTAAGTTCCATTACAGATAATTCACAAGGCAAAAAGAGATAAAAAGGATGCTTAGTTCACTGAAAATTCTGTGGTTTCATGTGTGTAGAAGATAGTTCAAACAGCTGGAATAGGCCCAAATCAAGAAAAGTCCATTTTGGACAGGTGAATAGGTTGTCTCTGAGTATATACTGTACTATCCAGTAGAGTGGGTAGAGAATAGTTTTCCAGACTCTTGAAAGCTCTTTTTTCCCCCGTCTTGAATTGGAATAAAAGTCAAAAATGTATGAACTAAAAACAACTTCAGTTTCAGTCAACTGAAAAAATGTATTTAGGTTGACATTTTAAAAAACTTTTTAGACTAAATTAATTTTTTACACTAATTAAATTTGGAAATGAAAAGTTATTGTGTACTTAAAACATTTAGAAAATGTTGAATGAAGACACCGATAACTTTGAAACATTTTTCAATTTTTTTCAAAATGAGAAACTTGTCAAAACTGACCCAGTGATTTCAAGAATATGGCTTTTTCCAATAAAAAAATGTCAAAAATTCCTAACTAGCACTTTCTCGAGCTGATATTTTCATGATGTTCAGCATAATAATGTAACCTCTGGCTCCTGGGTTTAAGATTTTCTCTTGACACATTTGTATTCTTTGTTAATAAAAGCAAATGTCTGCAAGCAATGCTACATGTTTCACTTGATCTTTACTTTTACCGTCAACTCTTTTTTCCAGTTGCCAGTTAAAGCTAGAGAGTTTTGGATCAAGATATTTTTACTCTGTAATACTCCAGGGATTCTGAACATATAGAGCTTTAACTATTCTATTCTCTGTAACTGAGGAAAGGATCAACTCTTAACCCTTTGAAGCCAAACCAGGACATAATATAGCCCATGTCGTTTTAATTCACACCTTCTTGAGGCTTTCCTTTGTTCCTTGTAACCTTTCTTCACATTTTAGTTAGCTTGTATATTGAATCTTTCCATTCCTAAACTTTGACATCTTACAGTCCACCAATTCTGGATTCCTATAGTACTCAACCTCAAAACCCTACCTATTTATATCCTCTGTATGGTTCTTAAGTGGGGATTTTGACAGACAATTGATTATTCACTTTCAAATCCTCTTCTCAGTCTCTGGTGTTTCTTTGCACATTGAATTGTGCAGAAAATGCTCTCTGCTGCTGTTCATTTATGTTTAAATTATGCTAACTTTTAAACATTTCAAGAGATAAGAAACAACAATTTTATTTTTTAAGCTAACATAATGAAATAAAAATATTACACCCAAAAAATAAGAACTGTAAAAACTGAATTTGCTCTAATCCAAAGCAAAATTACTATGTCCCATTAGCTAGTGATGGTGAGAAGTGTACATTAGAGCCAAGTTTCTAAATAACTAATATCCAGACCAGTATTTGAAATTAGATGGGGGGACAGGTGGCAAATGGAGAAGACGAAACATCCTTTTAGAGCTCTGCAATGCAACATTGCATCACTATGAAAGCAAACAGGCAGCTAACCCAGAGAGGAATTCTAAAAGGCAAAGGCAAAGCTCATACAAGATGAATGCAATGAAGTATTAACTACATATCACCAGAACCAAGTAAGCAATACTACATTTTTATCTGGTAGAAGGTTACCAGTTTGCCAGGACAAATAGGCAAGCTAGGGAGATCTACATGTATGTCCAAAGAAAAGGCAGTTGGAAGTGTCAAAAAGGAACCCTGGGCAAAAAAGCATGAATGTTATTAATCTTGCCAAAGATCCTTTCTTCAAGGCTAATAGTTCAGTAACCTCCTTTGATGTATCACTTGAATATATCACAGCAACTGTATGCCTCCAGCACCTCCCCTAATGCAGATGACTGTAGCCAGAATTAATTAGTGAGCAGGAGCAGGAAAGAACAAATGACGCAGTAGGATGCAGATCAGTTTATTACTGGTAATGTAACACTGCCAATAATTTAAGCAGAATTTTAATGGGTACACATAGTGGTTGGTTCTCAATATGCAGTAGTGTTCAGTACACTTCCAGCCCCTATAGCTTTTACTTATTCATCTCTACCCACAACAAAAACAGAGATGCCTAAGGTACCCAACAAATCCTTTGACCCACTCAGACAAGAGCTGATTATCTACTGGGTTCATTTTGCTGTTTTCCACTAGGTTTCATTACTCCTAATTCTAGAGAATTTTGCCTGCATCAGGGCAAAGCCCTATCTACCAGGTGAATCACATCAGTTACACAGAGACTTCAGCTATGCTTAATCTAAATTGTTTGGAGGAAAGAGCTGGAGTTCTGTTGTTAGTGCTAATAATTAGTTTAAAATGTAAAAGGCTCAGTCCAGCCTTTTGGCTGCTGTGTGTTATCTGCCATCTGGTAGCCAGACAGAGAGTATAGTCTTAGCCATTTAGCACACTTTTCCTCCCTAACCGTGGAGTCACTGAGAAGGAGATAAACACCACCACATCTGTGATCAGTACCTAAACCTTGGTTAGATCCATCACAGGCAGAAAGTCATTTAAGTGAGATAAACAGGCTTCTTAAAGTGGGACAGCGGAGGCTGAATCAAACTTTTTTCAGATGGCCCTCAACTTGCAGGTGCAAATAATTAACTTATTAGGTTTAATTGCCAGCAACTCTTATTGAAAAACATTATACAATGGCCAGAGAGAACATGTCTTTGAATATCCAGTCTTGCATTACAGCACTGCTATGTGCCACGGCTGATATTTTCAATAGCTGGATTATACCATAGCACTACCATTTAATTGATCTGCATAAAACAACAGAGTACTGACAGATCAAACCAAGAGGCCTTAATATCACCTGAACACTGCTGTTCAGAATCACTGCCACCTACTCACAGGTGAGAGGAAATCCTAATGGCACTAACAGCAGTTTCCTGTGCTGTGCATTGCATAGTGATGTGAAGTTGTTAGGGAGCCCATAATGAGGGGCATAACTGTTAGCTTGGTTGTTTGTCAGGACCATCTGAGAATTCGCACAGCACTGACTAAGCTTCCAAAGTCCTGTCCTGGCATGTACTGGGTCCCCCTGTTTCAATACTTGGATGTATGTTGCAAGGACAGTATCTGGAAGAGAGATTCCCCAGAACATTACACTCTGCTATTTCAAATGTAATCAAATTGAGGTCTGTACTGATGTGCCCGGCATTAATGAGAAAAAAAAAGAAAGAAAGAAATTGCCATTTTTAATAGAAGTGGCGTGACAAATAACAAAATCTAATGTAGTTCTCTCAGTGAGTTCAGGGAAATGCCATTATGGGATTCCCTACTTATTCTCTCACAGTGACCTCCAGAGGCAGTATTCTCACTTTACTAGTGGAAAGGTGACTCTTCTAACTGCCAGCCCTGCAAACACCACTTGGCTCTGAGGGTCAAGGATAGCCTTTTTTGCCCACCTTTTGTGCTATGGCAATGAAGGCAACTACTTACACCTGACCACCAGTCCTAAAAGTCTGTTAATGGAATATAGCAGGAAATTATGTTGACAGACCTGACCCCCCCACACACACCCCCACACCCACACCCACACCCACACCCACTTCATTCTATTTAGCTCTGCAGTGCTAATAGGAATAAAGGTATGATGGGAAGAAACACTGAGTAAGAAGGCAACATTTTTACAGTCTTGTCTTTACCTTTTACCTTCATAATTTCTCTCTACCCTGCCTAGATGATCAATTATAACATTAACCCCCATCCCTGCTCTGTCAGTATTTGCAGCTTTTATTGTCCATCAGTGAGCTTCTTCCTTAAACACCTCTCTACTTTCTCCCATGCTGCCCGTTATGCAGGGTGGAGAGGAGGGAGGAAGGGAGAATCTCTCTGATAAAATCTGAATCTTCTCTCCCTTTAAACACCTCACCCCTGCCATGCTGCCTGCCAAACCCAGCCTACAGGTCATGGTTATAGACAGATGACAAGCTGTGACTACTCCTCTTCCTTCTTTCCTTTTGTACTCCCTTTCTCCCTGTCTGTAACCACAATGAAAAAACAAAACATAACCCTACACTACATGTAACTAACAAATCCATGCCAATGACTTATTTCTTTGTATGTTGTCTCCTACTCTTAGTCTGCTTGTCTTATATTGTCTCAGAACGGGGGGTCCCTCTTTGATGTCTGTAGAATATCCAGTACAAGGGGAGATATGCAGCCAGACGGTGCCCTTTGGGCACTTCTGTAATATAAATATGTCATTTTTCTGATCATAATCAATATTTGTATATCTAAGCCTTATGCAGTCAGTAAGATTGCTATGAACCATATTTGCATTTCATAATTGGCATCACCAACACCACACAGATATAAAACTTCAGGAGAATAATGAAACACCTTTGAACTGAAGATTCCAAGAGTAAGGAACTCAGTTGTCCTGATTTAAAGAGCAGACTTAGGCAAAAAACAATTGAGGTCAAAACTATCACTGAAGCAAGAACTGATTCAGTGGGCCAAATTCACGGGATGGAGTACTCTAGGGCTGAGTTTGGCCTGTTGTTTTTGTATTTTCTATGTGTAACTCTGGCCAATGTACTATCCTGCTAAGAATTAAATGCACTCATGAATTTCTGTCAGTGTCAATGTCCAGGTACTACAAAGCATTTATCTTTTGATGAATGCTCCAATCTCAGTCTTTCACAACCTCAATAAGAATGAAAATGTGAAGGCTGGTCCCAGGAGACGGTCTAACCACAAACATGCTAGCCAGGGAGTCGTTTTGCAATGAAACAGCACACACCCATCCTTGTCATGGAAGAGCCCACAGAACACAACAGGGTTGCCTGTGTGTTGGCCTGAACACTCTTTCCAGCCGGACTTATCCTTGCCGCTGCATCATCCAGAGCTAGAGCCATAAATTGGGCTTGTTGGAGTCAAGGTTTAAAAGGCACATTCACTGCTGCCTTCAGAGCTCAAACCTCATTTCCTGTCTTTATTACACTTTGTGAGTTCTGCGGTCTGACAACCCATTGTCATGCTGACCTAATTAAAAACAGATGTTGAAATAAAGGTGGGGAAAGCTGAAACCTGTCCTTAAAGCAAATGGAAATTTTCATCAACTGCCTCAATCCTGGACCTGGGCCATGGCTAGCCAGATTGTGGGTGGTGTGGGAAAAGATGGATGGAATGCCAAAAAAAACCATCTTGGAGGCGAGGTCCCACATTGGAAGTTGCGTTTCGGGGTTTTTTGAGTTGTGGAAGGGAAGGCGCTTAGATGTACAAAAGTTAAGGCCATTGAGGAAGTTTCCACCCAAGGTAGAGTCTCAGAGGCGGCATGAGAATGCCTGTGTTTGTTTCGGTATCTATTATGTTGGGCCAGGGTCAGTTGAGCTTCAATCCTATCAGTCCTGAGCTTCACGGAGTGTTTTGAATTGGTGGAAATCCTTCCACGTGGTCCTGTATTTGGAATGTATTCCTACTTGGTTCTGTCTGACTGTAAATCGGACCCCAATAGATCACAGAAGAGGATACATTTTTTCTCTTGATTCCTGATTGAATCCAGTCAGGGTGTGAGCTCTCCAGGAAATAATATACACCAATTCCCATCAACTCCCAGACAGGGTTCAGTGAGATCAACCAATCTGATTTAAATCTCTGAACGTAGACGTCTTGAGGTGGATGTGCCTGAAATGTTTCAGTCAAAGAAAAGAGACAAGATGTGGTAGCAGTTTACTGTAGTAATACATTTATTATCCATGGTGACTAGGAATCTCTCGATATAGTCAAGTAGCTTCACTTCCTACCGGTAGCCTGAGATCCTACAACCATGACCTGGAGCATTTTCGACACTAGCAATATTTTTAGAACACTGCTCCTTCCTCTGCACTCATAAGGACAAGTGTCCACATGCTCAACAAAGATTTGCTTAACTAAAGCTTGCAATGTAAAATGTGATTTTGTTGCAGAAGCAGAGGGAATGCTCCCTCCTCTGGAACACCTTGCATGTAACTAACCTTGCTGTTTGCAGAGCTGTTAACTCTTTGAATGCATGTGACAAGCTCTGCCACACTGATGGCTGCATTGAGTGTTTTTACCTACTCTACCACATTAATAGTAAAATTGAATATTCTTACGTTTTCTTTCTTTTTCTCTCTCTCAAGTGGTTAGGTAAGGGTTAACAAATATTTTAGCAGTTGCTCTAGTTGATTGTTGCTTGTTTGAATGAAACATTAAATGTTGGCACTAGCAGGAAATCTCTCCTAACATCTGTCATAGCAAAGTTATAAATAATTAAGGGGGAGGGAGGGAGCTGAGTGAGGCGGAGGCAGAAGGATCAGCCTGAAGAACGAAGGTCCGGACAGTGAATCCATCTCAGCCCATCAAGCTCTCCTGTCATTGTAGGGAAAGACTCACACTGACTGCTACAGATAGCTCATAATCAGGGAAATGAGTATATGATTGCCCTTTGCTATTAACTAAAGGTTTGAAAGAAGACCTAGACTGTGTGTAGTCAGCCCAAATCACCACCAAAGGTTAAGCCCCTGGTGAATCCTGGGTGAGTTGGTAATTGCCATCTCCAATTTTTAAAACATCAACGTATACTACAAGCTCTGGAAGAATGTGGTTGACATGCCCACCAATCACTGAAATTCTCCTTTTCCGTTGCTTCAGGCTCTGACTTTGTTCAGGTGCTGGTATAATACACCAAAGCAGGAATGGATGTTGTGCAACATGGCCTGTAAATTTTCACACTGAAAAAAGAGAGAGAAATGAACACTGGATCACTATGAGACAATATATAACCTGCAGAAATTCAGAGTATGCCTTTTAAAAAAAAAAAGTCGAATTCTTGATGGTATTTTGTGGAAGAGTCGTATTCTTTTAAAGACTTCATCTAATCAGACAAAGACCTGGCTATAACATGTATGGGCCAGAGGATGCAAAAATACCTCCTTTGTTGCCAGGTTTGCCCATTGTATACTCTTTCCCAATGTATGATAGACATTTGTGTTTGGGTAAGGGAGAGCTGGCAGAAATTCAAGACAAATAAAATGTAGGCAATGCTTGTAGATCAGGGGGACGTGCTTTGAAGATCTTTCAATTAGTTTATGTACCCTTGTTGTTCAGGGAGTAAGGACATCATTCGTGAGATGAATTAGGAATTTGGGGATCTCTTTGGATTCTCAAGCCCAGATTGAGACAGTTCTTTGGAGCAGATATTTGCCTGGGAAGTCCATGCTTTCCTCTCTCTAACAAGGCTCCTGTCACAGTCATTCATGTCTTCATCACCTTCATGCTAGATTACTTTAATTCTCCTATTTGGTCTTTCTTTGAACTTGATCTGGGGGAGCTACAGCAGTTGCAGGACCTGGGGACCCATTAATCCTTGGAATAGAGGCAAAGGATTCAATAATGTCTTCTCTCTCATATTTGTACTGGATACCAGTAAGCTTATATGTATATTTGTACTGGATACCAGTAAATTTATGCTGATTATATGAAAAGCATTTAATAATATGGGCATGAGGTTCTAGAGTGACCATCTCTCTTTCTCTGTGTTCTTTCAAGGTAATTATGATCAGTTGTGACTGCTCTGTGCCATGAGTTTCCTTATGAGTTGGGCTGTCAGCAAGGCCATCTCTGTTTGTGTACCCCATCTTTGGAACTCATTCTTTGAATGTGTCTATCAGAGATGTCCTTGCACTGTATTTATGTGACATTGTCAGGATTTTCTATTTGTGTGAGTTGACACACCCTTTTCAATCTCCCTTCTTTCACTAGTTCTTCCATTTCTTTTCCTTCTCCCCATTTTTGATAGGCAGATTAGCTATTTTCCCCTTGGCCATTTGGCCCAGTTTAATTTAATAAATGTTGTAAATACCTTTTGATTGGTGCTGCGCAAAAAATGGATACTGTTGAAATAAATACAGTAACAGCATTACCAATATGCAATTCAGTGCTTTGTAGAAACTTTGAGAGTGAAAGATAATATATAAAACCAAATTCTCTTCCTTTCTGTCAATGGTATGGAACAAATGTAAGGACTGAAAAGGAGAAAATGTAGTAGTGTCCATACTGATTCCAGATGTTCATCTAAAAGGTGCTATTTATGAGAGGATATTATTGGGAACACTCCTAACCTAATATGTAAAGGATTACACACACTATGTATCATGTGTGCGTGCACACACGTTTCTCCTCACAGTGTGAGAGCTCTATAAATCTAAAGAGGTAGAAGTGAGAGAACTGGATCAGCAGTACTGTAATAGCAAAAATGGCTCTATTTAGATTTTAAAATAGAAGGCCTCCGTTTTAGTGAGAACCCCCAAACTTCACAAAAGTAATGTGGACTTAAATTGGTGTAACTTAAATTAGTGGCAAGAAGATCTCAAACTTGAGGTCCTTTTCTGTTTGGATAATTGTTTGAAAATGTGGATACTTATATGAAAATGTCTATCCAGTCTTCAGAACTAAGCTGGAAATCTCAGGAGAGGAGACTTTCTTGCAAAATTTCAGATATTGCTTCCAATAATTGGAGCAGAATTACTGGCCTTCCTCATTGGCATCTCTGCTGCCAATCCCAGAAGGAACAAATACATCTGAAGGGAAGAAAAAAGTGAACTTGTTAAAATCACAAATAAAGCTTGTTCAAATTGCGGGGGAGGTTTAGGGAAGGGTGGAAGTTTTCAGACTCTCATTCAATCCGAAACTGCCCATCCATTTTTAATAGATAAATTACAAAATTTAAAAAGTTTTAAGATATGTGAAAGTTCTTAAAAAATCTGATAGAGAATAAGCAATGGGTGGGTACAATTTCCACATCTTCACTTTAAAAATACTACACTTTTGCAGTGGGCTCTAAGGGAAGAGTGCATGGTAATATACAGCCCTATAGGAAGATGCAGTCCCTGTCCTGAAGTGCTTACAATGTCTTGAAGTCAGTGGGGATCCAGGTGTCTCCCTAGGCTGTCTGTGCATCACTCATTGCAGCAAAGGTTTTAAATACTAGATTTAGAAATGGAAGGCTATCTGGAATTGATAAATCCACAGGTATTAGAGAACGTGTTGTTCTAATGGCAACTGTGTGCTGCTTCACCTTCCCTAATAGGGAAGCTATTAAAACTTCAGACTTGGGCATTAACTACTGATGGGCTCATTTCCTGTTTGTTAGTGTACCATTAGAGTGTCAAATGGCTCTGGAAAGTTTCAAGGCAGTTGTCTGGACTTTTCACACGTCAGGAATATTTCTTTCAGACACACACTCTGCTTGATTCTTGATCATTAAATATCAGCCGAAGACCATGAGTGGAGGAGAAGTCAGACTTCAGACCTGAAAAATTGCCAAAAGTGAATTGCTGCTTAATTATGATCTTGGAGTCAATAAAGTCACCTGATGGCAGATTTAGAGGAACTCATTAGGAATAGAATTCAGTCCTATGGAACACAAGCTGCAATGGCTCTGGAACCAGGCCATTTCAATAAGGCCCTCAAATAAGATATGAGGGAGGGAGCCTTCAGGGCACAGATCTCTGAAAGCACAATGGTAAGGAATTTATGTGTATGCAGCAATTGGAGGGGCAAGGCCAAAGGTGCGGAATCTTAGATGAAATTTAAAATAAATAAAAAAGGAATTTAGGACATTCATGCCCACTTGTAAGTAGGGTTTTCAACCCTCCAAGATTGGCCTGGAGCCTCCCGGAATCGGTATTGATCTCCCATTGACTGTTGAAAGCAATCCAGGAGATTTTAATAGGATATTTTAAGAAAATGACATTACATCATGTTGGAGGGGAGGGGGTGGAATCTCCCGGAATAGCTTCATTCAGAGTTGGCAATCCTACTTATATGTGACATTTTACAATCTTGACTTGTAGTGCAAGCTATGATACCCAATGGGGATATGGTGTACAGGGCCTCTTATTACATAATTTTGGGGTTGGTGTATTTATTGTGCTTTTTAATTTAAAAATTCCAATTTTAAAAGGCTGTGTTAAATAATATGAAGGCTTATCATAGGTCCAAACCCTGATTCCTGCACTCTTTCCTTTCATTTATTTCTCCAGGCCTTGCTATTGTTGCATCTAGATGTGAGTTTCCACTGTGTTTGGCTCTGGTGGAGTGGTTCCCATCTCAAAAACTCCTTGACCTTCCCCCAAAACCTCCTTTTACAGTATGTTGTATGAAGCACCTGCAGAGCACAGCTCCATGGCACACAAGAAGGATCTCCTGCAAAGCATTATGTAGCGTTCCCCACCTCGTCTGTGGTTCAGTAGTCCTGCTGCCTTTCAGGCAGGGTGCACCCCACAGTGATAATGAATGGGATCTTTTTCCTAAAGCAGCAAAATAATGTGGGGGCGGAATAAGGGCTCCCTGATCTGGAAATATGGAATATTATCTGCAGTCTCATATGGAATATAGAGAAAACAGTCAACCATCTTCTGGAACCTCCTTTTCATATAATTCAGATGCAGGAGAAGTCTAATGAAGCAACATAAAGTTGTTTCAAAGTGGGCACTGCAATTCTGGTTAAAGCAACTTTCTTAAAGTGAAATTGGTCTGTGTGAGGAACAAACTATGTGCTTCATTTATAAGAGTATTCCTTGTATTTTGCTTAGAACCTTGAGTCTAGTTTTAAATTATTCTTTCTCCCACCTCCCTCCTTTAAAATGTAAGAATGACAGCAGTGTTCTGCACAATCCCCCAAGGAACCTGCAGTCAGTGCTGTCCGTGTTCTGCTTCAGCCCAGACCCTGTGTTTTTCAGTCTTGTACATCTGTCTTAAAAACTTATTGCAAACTTTGCCCAATAGCATTCTGGGCTCAAAGCAAAGAAATACCAACAAGGGACAAGATTAAGATAATCAAACTCCTTTTGCTTGTTACTTGAGTGCTGTGTTGCAGTGGGAAAAGAGTAGCTAATGTGTCATTTTACTGTTTTGAAATGTTTTGGGTCTCAGTTCTATCCTTGCTTTTAAATATGAACAACTGGAGCAACCCAATCTTAATTGGCTGCTGCTGTGTTTGCTGCAGCTGAGCTGGCTCTGAGCAGGGTTTCCAAAGCCCTATTTCTAGAATATACAGCCTGTGTTTATCTTATACCTATGAATATGTAAAAGTCTCTTCTTATGTATTATTTGTCTAGTACGTGCCTCTGCCTGGCTGCCCAAATTAGAACAGGAAGCTTAGACTTCTTTACTAAACTGTGTAAATACTGCAAAATATTTTATTTAAGCATTCATTCAGAGTGTTCAATGAAATCACTTCAACTGTGTTCCCGCTATTTGTGTTACTTTTATTTCTTTATTTGCATTACCATTATCTTTGAGAACTCATGGAGTCTGGGATAAATACCCACAGACTGGAAAAGGAAAAATATAGTACCTGGCTATAAAAGGGGGAATAAGGAGAATCTAGGGAACTATGGTGATAACAATCACCCAACATAACTTCAGTACCCAGAAAGATAATGGAGCAAATAATCAATCACATTGTTATCACCTAGAAGAAAATAAGGTGACAAGTAACAGTCAGTATGGATTTGTCAATAACAAATCATACCAAACCAACCTAATAGCCTTCTTTGATAGGGTAATAAGACTTGGGGGGGGGGCAGTAGATGTGATATATCTCAACTATAGTAAGGCTTTTGATACTGTCTGCATGGCCTTCTCATAAGCAAACTAGGGAAATACAGCCTAACCAAACCTATTGTAAGGTGGTTTGACAATTGGTTGGAAAACTACTCAGAGAGTAATTGTTAGTGGTTCACAATCAAGATGTTAGGGCATACTGAGCAGGGTCCCACAGGATTCTTTCCCGGGTACAGTTCTATTCAGTATCTTCATCAATGATTTGGATAATGGCATTAAAAGAACACTTACAAAGTTTGTGGATGATACCAAGCCTGGAGGGGTTGAAAGTGCTTTGGAGGACAGGATTAAAATTCAAAATGTTCTTGATAAACAGGAGAAATGGACTGAACTAAATAGGATAAAATTCAATAAGGAGAAATGCTAAGTATTACAACATAAAAAGGAATAATGAGTTGCACAAGTACAAAATGGGAAATGACTGTTTAGGAAAATACTGCAGAAAAGGAACTGGGGATTATAGTGGATCACAAACTAAATGAGAGTCAACAGTGTAATACTGTTGCATCCCAGAATTATTTATTAATTATTATTATTATTATTATTGCATTAAAAGGAGTGTAGTACGCAACACACAAAAAGCAGTTTTTCCATTTTACTCAGCACTGATACAACCTCAACTGGAATATTGTGTCGAGTTCTGGGCACCACACTTTCAGAAAGTGGACAAATTAGAGTCCAGTGTGGAGCAACAAAAATGATTAAAGGTCTAGAGAACAACCTATGAGGAAAGATTGAAAAAATTGTTTGTTTAGTCTGGAGACGAGAAGACTGAAGGCGGACATAACAGTCTTCAAGGTTGTTATAAAGAAGAGTGATAAATTGTTCTCCTTAACCATTGAGGACAGGAGAAGAAGTCATGGGCTTAAATTGCATCAAGAGAGATTTAGGTTAGACAGGAAAAACTTCCTAACTGTAAGCGTAGTTAAGCTCTGGGACTAATTACCTATGGAGGTTGTGGAATCTCCTTCACTGGAGGTTTTTAAGAACAGGTTAGATAAACATCTGTCAGCGCTGGTCTAAATAATACTTAGTCTTGCCTCAGTGCAGGGGACTGAACAAGATGACCAATCAATGTCCTTTCCAGTCTCACATTTCTATGATTCAGTTGTGGCATGCTACCTACACCTACTGTAATTGAAAACCAAGTGTGCTTGAGACCACAAAATGCCATGGGCCTTTCTCACACATTGTCTTGCCGATATCTAATCCAGTGTGTTGCATGTACGGTATGATTTTGGAAACACTTCAATAAAACAAAAAATGTGGTCAATTTACACTAGTAATGTTCATAGGTGTAGTTTGACTTCTGTATTGGGGGGGGGGGCAGTTCCAGTCAGGCCAACAGTGCTGTGCATGGGGGAGAAAATTCTGCACCTGCCTCAGTCTTGCAGTTTGGATGATGTGGCATAATAACATATAGCCAGACACTCTCTGTTGAAAAGAATCAGAGAGGTAGCCGTGTTAGTCTGAAATAGCAGAGGTAACAAAGTCCTGTGGCACCTTAAAGACTGACTATAAAGTTTTGAAGCATAAGCTTTCGTGGGCTAATACCAACTTCGTCAGATGCAAGCCCACGAAAGCTTATGCTTCAAAACTTTATAGTTAGTCTTTAAGGTGCCACAGGACTTTGTTACCTCTACTATTTCAGACTAACATGGCTACCTCTCTGATTCTTGACATCATGCAAGGCATTTAGCCGTATGGAGTAGAAATCCATCAACCTCATGAAGAAACTTGCACAAGTACAGACAGATATCATCTTTCTCTCCAAATGCAAACGGATGGACATCATACCAAATGGACTGAAGTTGAAAAATCCATTGCTATCCACATACTGCACAGACCACAGTGAGAGATTATGCCAGACACTATCTACGAAAATGAGGAACCATCTGATCAGCATCCTGTACAACAAACAGGAAAACATCAAAAAAGAGCTTTCCAACCTGGAGACCTTCATAAACAACCAACCTTCCACACAAACAGACTTTACTAAAATAAGACAGGAGATCTACATCACACACTTCACCTCTCTACAAAAGAAAAAGGACTGCAAACTATCTAAAATCCTACCTACCACATGGGGCCACAACAGTGGTACCCCTAACTCACCCAGCAATATCGTCAATCTATCCAGCTACACACTCAGCCCGGCAGAAGAGTCTGTCCTATCTCAAGGACTCTCATTCTGCCCCACCACCCCCACAAACATGATACAACTCTCTGTTGAAAAGACATCTTCATATTATTGCTTTATTACTAATGATGATTTACCCATATATAGCATCATAAATACATATGGTACTTTTAAAAAATACATTTCCAATCTCTAAAAGCTTAACCTAAACTAGATAAGACAGGACATGGGACAACAGATGGGTATGGGAGGCCATTGGGATTACTGCATTTTGGAGCAGTATAAATCAGGGTATTTTGGAAAGATTCTGAACATAAGTTGGTTGAAGGATAACTCAAGAGGCTAGAAAGTCAGTCAGAGAATTGTTTTGCAGAACCACCAAGTGATACATGGGACTCACAATGAGAACATTACCCATCAGCCACCAACTTGAAGTGAGTTAGCACCTGAATAATAGGCCTTTGTGTCAAATACTATTATCCAGTCCTTCCTTCTCCCCACTATTGTTGAACCTCTTTTAAAGTTATTTTAGTGACGGTTTTTGGCTGAAACTCTGTCCCATTTGGTGTATAGGGTACATTTGGGTCATGGGGGGAGGAATATATTCCTTAAAATCAAGGCAGATTCTGCAGAGAATTGGTGGCTGTTTCTAATTGCCAGATGATTAGAGTTGTTTCTGTGATGTTAAACAACAGTGCCATATATACTTTGTTCAACCTCAATAAATGTGCTTTTAATAATTATTTTGTATGTAAATAATACAACATGATTCTCATCAAAGTCTTAATTTAATGCATATTCTGTCCTCTTAATGTAAAGTGATACCACTGTGAAAGGAAGAGAACTTTTATCTTGTGCCATCTTTTTAAAGCTGAAACTCCCAATGATGCAGTAAAGACAACTTTCCGTCTATACTGTGTTTCCTTTTATAAAATCACAGCATTTGACTCCTCAGGGGAAATTAAAGACAAGAGTTTATCATTGAGTAAACTTTTTCAGATCTAGCAATGATATGTCTATCTGTGTGCATTTGATATGATGTGTCACCAATTTCAGGACTGAAGTATACCGAATAATTAAGGAGATTAAGATGAAAAAGGAGAAGACAAGATGGGTGAAAGAAAAGACAAGAATGTGGAAGTGGAGAAGGAAGAAGGGGAAGCTACTTTTGATGTCCCAGTTCCACCAACCTTTGGACTTATGACAAGGAACAACTAGTAAAAACAATATACTAGTTTGTGTGTTTATAGTAAATCATATGTAAATTAAATAAGAAATTAAAGTTACTGGGCTAAACACTGTGCAGATTTACATCCCATGCCAATCTCCACTAACTTCAAATGAACTTAGAAACTGAAATAAGCAGGAACCATCATTTTAAGTTATTTTAATAAGCTTAACCCTGGCAGTGATCCAATAACTTGCTGCTTACCTGTTTAAAATACTAGTAGTTTCCAAAAGTGCAAGACCAAAGACAAAATGAACCGTGAACACTTCTCAATCAGGACATGCTAGAATGTGACAAAAAATAAAACTAATTGGACCAAATTGTGGACCAACATGTACCCATTATAACTAAGTGCAGAAGTCAGCTAAATTACTTGACACATTACTACTAGCTGAATTGTACAGACATAACTATTAATTAAATTATAGATGGGTGTTTTTGGATTAGGAAAAAAGACTTTCAGAGGAAAGTTGGATTGGAAATAGTCAGTAATGGGCCTAGTGATTCTATCGCTTGATTAATACAATAATCTGATTTATTCTTGTTAAAATATAACTCTCCTTAAGAGCGTTTTTCTAGGAAATCAAACCACAGTCATGCTATTTGCATGTGTTAAAAAAACCACCATGCTATACAGTTCTTGGAAAACTAGCCGGAAGGAAGGTATCTTAGGGAAGACTTTTTTGGGTAACTCCTATGTTGATTTTAATTATTAGTTTATTTTCCCATAGAAAACGTTTAGGATCAAATTCTGTCTGTTTGTGCACAGGAGCACAAAGGGACAAACAGTGTAGGTACTTCTTTCCAAGCCCCCACTTTATGTCCTTACACAAGAGGGCAACCAGAATTCTGTACTTTATGTTCCTTGCACACAATTGGGAAACATTAACACTTCCATGAGGAGGTGGGGGTCTTGGTCCTGGCTTTTTCTTATACAAAGGCTGATGGTCCAGGCTAATGCATTATGTATGAGTGCATGCTGCATCCTTTAAAAAGATCCAGCATTACTGCTTCTTTGTATGCTACCTCAACACACCAGTAGGCATTCTGAATTGCCTGTCACTGGCAGTAGCAGGAAGGGACACATACTATAGATATAGCAAGGGCCACCCTTCAGCATGCTCTTCTCCCCTACCTTTGGAAATAATGGGCCTGGTTCTAACCTCATTCCATATTTACATTGGTGTAACTGTATTGACTTCAGTGGAGTTACTCCTTATTTACACTAGTGAAAGTGAGGTCTGAATTTAGTGCAGAATACCTGGTACAAGTATAATGGGGCCTGATCCTGATCAGTCACACTTTTGTAAATCTAGAGCAACTCCAACAGAGTTAAATATCTCCTCCCCACCTCTTCTTCATGAACCATAACAGAGCCTAAATACTGTACACTTCACTATTCAATTTGTGTTTTTCTTTTTGCATTTCACTCACTTAGATAATTAAACTGGACTGGGCTGTTTTACTTATGAACAGATTTTTAAGTGACTTTTCTGGTTTATATGCATTCGCCTAATGCTATTGGGGTTTCAACACTACAAGAGAATCCTTCTGTTTTTCTTCTTTAAAAATGTCATTTAAATGTACTTAAAATCACAAAAATAATTCCTGTTATGCTTATGTTTCATAAAATCCTTTTTCTTTAACTAATTTTTGGGCCTATGTTAAAGTAACAGTGTCCCTTTGACATTCATAGGATTTACGGGTATACGAGGAGGGAAAATTCATCACTCTCTTGGATTTGAGTCAGAAGGATCCCAGAGGTATAAACTGTATTTGTGAATTTCCTTCTGCTTTTCATTACTATAATTCTTGTATCCTCTTTTGCATACATAATTGATTAATCTGTATTTTTAAAGGTTTATCACACTTCCTTGTTTTAATCCAGAGGTGCACCATCTCATTTTCATAATACTTCCAAGGTCTCTGACTTCTGTTTTTGATTTGCCTACACTGTTATTTGTGGGAACACATTAGCTAGAAAATAACAGTTTCAGCTTATTGGGATAAGGAGAGAATAAGGCAAACAGCAAAGAAAAAAGAATTGCTTGAATAATCAAGATATTGAGATGGAGTCACTGAAGCAGGAGCAGGGAGATTTTAATTACACCTCCTTGTACCACCACAGTGCTTATACCACAGTGGAAGACAGGCAGTGTTTCCACTGCTGCTTCACTTCCCAGATTCCTTCAGTGAAGAGCTGATGGACTTTCTGCCTAGGGCTTCAGAGAACTCCCACTGGTGAAAGTTGCTTAATGAGCACATTCCTCAAGTTCTCTGTCCATGCCTCTTCCTATGGTCTCTTCAGTACAGGAAAGGCTGTTGCTTCTTTGACACTACAACATTTTCTTTGGGTGGAATTTCTACCTCTAAGACCCTGGAAATCGTTCTTAGCCTAGACTGAACAAAGGAACTCTAAACAGATAAAGGCGAGAGAAAAAGAAACTGCAATAGAAAGAGAATTGGGAATGAAAAAGGGGGAAAGAGACAGGGTAGAAGACCTGTGACCTCAGAGGAAGAGAGAGGAACAGAGAAGGTGTTTCCTGAGGGGCAAGTGAATATGATTGTTCAGATTGTTTCTCTTTTTATGTAACTCTTTTAGCACACAGATGCCACAGCAATGAGCATATTGTAAATAGCAAGATAGACAGAAGTGGTGGAGTGTGTAGAAAAAAAGCTTCATATCTTACCCAAAATATGATGGAGATGGAGGAAGGGACTTATTCGCCACTCCCTGAACACATCAGAAGTAGGCAAGAGGCCATTTGGGTCTACAACAGAGCCTGTTGAGTGGGAGGGTGATTGTATTGAGATGAAGGATTGTGGCACCTCATTGAGTTACATAAGCATTCTGATTTCTGGGTGCTTTTCTGAACCCCCAGTCTGCTAGAGATTCTCTCAGCACCCATTTTAATGTGTCTTTTTACAAATGTAAATCTTTTACAAAGATAATATAGGAGGTTTAGTATGAAAGTATCGCTTGTTTAAGACTTATTACAGTTAAGAAGTTCATGCTCTAAATAATTGAAATCTCATCAGAAAGCATGCATGAATCTTTGGCAACTCAGAACATAGAGGTGTTGGATTTCCCACTGTTGACTCTTCTGTTGAAACACTTCCAAATGTAGACAACTGTGACCACTTTCTTCCCTTCATATTGCTGATCTAGGGCGAGGGGCAAAGAGGTTACTAGACAAGTAAACTTAGTATTTGTTGTACATAGATATATGTCTGGGTTGACTGTAGCATATCACCCTGTGGGATGTGTGAAAAGGAATTAGTCCAGCTTTTGAGTACTGGAGCATGCTCTTTGGCCTATGGGACAGACTGAACTAATACTTGCAGAGATTGGAGATGAGTTAATAAAGAACATTGTTATTTTTCCAAGACATACTTATTCAACTATTTAAGTGAAGACATATATGCAAGTGTTAAACTGCGGAGAGGCAGTTCAAAATGCTTCCAGAAACTCCATACCCATCACATTTCCCCAGCAGGACACCAAGTTACATATGTTACATCATCAGAACAAACTCTCATTGGCATAATGATTCCACTTTGCAGAACTTGAGGTTTCAGTTCTGGGGAAGCTTTTAACTGTAACTTGACGCTTGACCTTGGATAGACTGGCCTGCTGAAGACCTGGTATCTGATGGCTTCCAAGACCTGCATGGACTGAAAGCAGCTGATGTTTTCTGTTGGATATGTTCCATTTGCTTTTTTGTCTCATGTTATAACAGATGTAACTCCAGCCTTATATAGAGATTATTTAGTCACTCTTAGGGGCTAACTATATTTGATATAGCAAGAAAGTCACTTTTCTATCCCCTTAGAAAGTCTGGTTAGTGTTGTCATCACAACATTTAATCAAACTTTGTGCCTGGCAATTCTACTAACAAAATTGTTGAAAGTGGGGCTAATATTAATTCTGTATTGTTCCATGAGTGTAAGGACCCCATTCCGCACATTCAACATTGCTGCTGATGTCAACGAGAGATTTGGATGCAAATGAATGTAGAATTGGGGCCTAAATTTGGAGGAGTTTATAACTTCAGATTTTAAAACATGTTCTCTGATTAAATCTGATACCACTGGGGGCTACATGTTGACCTAAATCTGTATACAGTCAATATCAATGGGAGTCACGTGCATGTAGGTAAAAGACAATAATAACTGCATGTGTCCCAAGGTCTCAAGAAAGGAAGGATTTGACAGTAGAGGGAATAACGAGGGACGGTACAGTTCTCAAAGAGTTTTTAAATGAAGTGAATTATAAAAATTACTAGTGTAAAAGCCCGTGTACACGGGCCAACCGTAAGGGCTCGCCCCCCCTCCGCCCCCCAGCCACCTCCCCCCCAATGCCCTCCTCGCCCAGCCCCCCTGCAACGACCCCCCCTCGACCAACCCCCCTCCCCCCTGCAACAACCCCCCCTCACCCAGCCCCCTCCCCCTGCAACGACCCCTCCCTCGCCAAGCCCCCTACCCCCTGCAACGACCCCCTCCTTGCCCAGCCCCCTCCCCCTGCAATGAGCCCCTCCCCCCCCACTCAGCTCCCTCCCCCCTCAACTCCTCGTCATGCGCCCAACAGCCCAGCTAACTTTATATGTATAACTGCTCCTTGGTGCTCTAGCTCCGTGTGAGTGAGGATAGCTCAGGCAGGCACGCGCGGCGGCCATTTTGTGCCTCCGAACTACAACCCCCGGCATGCCGTTCGTCCGGGCCGTCTCTACTGCGCATGACGGCTTCACACACCGTTCGCTTGTCTTTTATAATATAGGATAGTTTTTACTTGTATTTTTAGGTCAGTTTTCAATTCTAAACAAAAAGAGGATGATTTTGATTAACATAAGAGTGTTGTTTCTTGTGAGTCACTTAAAATGCAAGAGGATATAGGTTCTATGCTAACAGCATTCATTACTCTTTCATGCTGTATTTAAATTGTGTAAGTCCTTTGTTTGTGTTGGGCTCTTAAAATATTTTTTCTCTTGCTTTCTTACACCCAGTAAATCAGGGCAAGTTTGACTTGAAGTACATGCTGTGCAAGGGAGTGAGCGGAACAACCCCCAGCACATCCTTAAATGGACTATGTGGACCTTCAGTGTTTGTGCACAGAGCTACTTACTGTCTCTGTCCCTGGAGCAGGAGGGAGGGGAGTGGATAGGGAATGGGTGGAACTGGGCTCCACCCTTCTCTTACTGGTCAGAGTAGCTCAGTCAATGTAGGAAATGTCATCGTTTACTACTGGCATAGGTCTAGGGTGACCAGATGTCCTGTTTTTATAGGGACAGTCCGGTTTGGGGTACTTTTTCTTATATAGGTGCCTATTAACCCCCCATCCTCTGTCCCGTTTTTTCACTGTTGCTATCTGGTCATCCTACGTAGAGCAAACAGGGAAGGAATTGTGACTCAGAGGTTCTGACACTGAGCCTGATTCTCTTCCTCCTTATTCCAATTTAATGTAACTTCATTGACTTCAATTGGGCTAATCCTGGTGTAAACCACTGTAAGCAAAAGGGAAATAAAAAGAGATCCAAAGCCAAATTTTTTTCACCAACAAAAGTGTGGTTTTTTTGTTTGATTTTTGTGAAGAAGAAAAAGACTAATTGTTTTTTTAAATTAAAATTTAAGTAGTAGAGTTTACCATGAAGTAAAACCACAGACTGGGTTTGATGTGTGTTGCACAGCTGGAAGTAGAAACACACACAAAAGGGAAAAACTAGAAACCACAGAGCTATGAAGTGGAGACTATAGAGGAGCAATGAATCCAGCCTGCATTTTCTTTTTCCACGCAAAAAGCTGAGATCATTAAGTATGTGATTTCAAACAAAAATGTTGTTAATTAAGGGTAACGCCCAGCAGCGGGAATCTGGGAAAGAGGTTGAAACAAGAAACCAATATCATATCCTTCAAGTTTAATTAATTTCTTTGGATAGTATCCAAATATACAGGGGAGGGAAACAGAACATAGTTACCAAAGGCAGAATAAAATAGGAGGGGCTCCTACTATTCAAAGTTGTAGAGTTTACAAAAAGGTTAAAAACAATATGTTTTTCCTCTCCTGAAAAGATATAACTAGAACCCAGGAGGTTAGAAAAACAAATGTTACATTCTTATGTGTCTAAACAAACCCCTTTGAAGTGCTCTCAGCATCTGGACACCACCTCCTCTTCTCATGGTGGTGGAGTGCTACAGTAAAGTAGCTCCTGCTTGACGAAAACTCTACTTTTTCCATATGTATTAAAAAGATTGCTGACTGGAGTCCTGACCATGCCCTTAACCCATCTCCCTGATAAACACCCCGACTTACAGCTTAAGCCATGACCCCAAGTCAAGATGCAATTGTGAGCCTGGAAATTAGAATCATTAGAATTTGAAAGTAGCAATGGACAATTTACTACCATTCTTTACCAAAAAAAACCCCAAAGTGGGCAGGAATAAGAGAGTTTGGGTTTTTGATCCCCATGGCATTTTTTATGTTACTAATCTCTTCCCGTTCCAATGTTCTGCTCATGTCAGTCTATACCCAACCCTAAAACAAACAAACAAACCGCCCCCATTACCCAGTTTATGAGAATGAGCCAAGTTCTGGAATAGTTGCTGCCCTCTTTCTCCTTACCATTGCCTTCCTGTCTTTCCAACTGACTACTTATCTCACCCACTCCTTCAGTCCACATAGACTGCCTTCCCTTCATCCCTTCTGAGTCCATTCTCCTGTCTGCATACTCAGAGCTCCTGAGCCTGTTTATTTTCCTTGTCTGGTCACAGTGGTCTTGATCTTCCCCAGAAGGCATTGAGTGCTTCTCCCAGTGTAACTGACAGGAGCAAATCCTTCTGGGGTGCATTAGGCAGATAGCAGATAGAGCTCCTGAACACATTTATTTTCTAGGTATATTAGTGCAATGTGGGAGGCAGACAGTGGGAAAAGAGCTAAACAATATGAACAGATATGATGAAACACATCCATAATGAACACACATGGGACTGAGAAATGTGTTGCTTAACAGCGGTGGTGTACTAAGAGCAGAGCAGATTCCTATTCAGCATGGTTTTGGATACTTTGGGAGCAATCATGTAGACAGGAGGTTTGTCTTCCACATAAATGTTGTTAATAATAATAATACAATAAACCAAAAAGTCTTTGTTATCCTCATGCTATGCACACAATTTAAAGGCATGCAAATAGTGACTCACAGCAATTAATATCATGCAGATGTCTGTTTAACTGGTTGACCCCATGCACCAGGTAGCTAGGCATGTAAACAACATTGATTAAACCTTCACGTATAGATAGATACAGATGCCAAATGAGAGGCCAAATTAACAATAGGGAACCTTATCCTGCAAGGTGCTGAGGAGCCTTGTAGAAGATGTTCAGCATGTTTTAGGACTGGACCCTAAACATACTTTTTTTGTATATGATGGGGAAAAGGGTGTATGTGTGGAATTTCCTGGCCCTGAAAAAGAATATGTCTAATAAACTGCTTTTCTAAAATGTTAACCAGGTAGAGAAAAAAGGACTTGAGTCTTTTCATCTATTATTTCACAGTCTCAGAAGAGAATTAAACACTTTCAGATAATGTCAAAGGAATACCTTAATCCTCACTCTGCTCCTAATGTAGAAACACAGATTTTTCAAGATCATGTTTGTTTACTGATCTACTGCCTAAGTAAATACCAACATTTTCAAGATGCTGGGCAAAATGTATTGCTAATATAAGCAGATACAATTCCATTTCAATCCCTCTTGAGTTTATATGTGAAACACAATAATGTAATGACTACTCCACAGAAAGATTTGTTTAGGAGTGTTGTAGAGAAAAACATGTATTTGTGTTTGATTCTCATCTGACTTATACCAGATTTATGAAGCGGTAACTTCACTTATTTCAGTGGAATTGCTTCTAATTTATCTCGGTTTGACTTAGAGTATGTCTACACAGCAAAGAAAAACCCATGGCTGGCCCGTGCCAATTGACTCAGGCTTCTGGGGCTCAGGCTGTGGGGCTCTTTCATTGCAGTGTAGACATTTGAACTCACTCTGGGGCTTGGGTTCTAGGACCCTGCGAGGTGGGAGGGTCCCAGAATTCAGGCTCCATATGAAGTGAGGAAGTCTACACAGCAATGAAACAGCCCCGCGAGTCCAAGTCAGTTGGCATTGTTCAGCCATGGATGTCTTGTTGTTGTGTAGACATATCCTACGACTCAATCCTATATATTGTCAAAGAATTCTTTCCTTAGAACATCTACACTTTAGAGAATGAAAAATGATTGTTTACTTTTTATATTTCACTTATCTTGGACAGTAAAATTATACTAGTCAGTCTATAATATACCGTATATACTCGAGTATAGGTCGACCCGAATATAAGCCGATGCACCTAATTTTACCACAAAAAGCTGGAAAAGTTATTGACTCGAGTATAAGCCTAGGGTGGGAAATGCAGCAGCTACCGGTAAATTTCAAAAATAAAAATAGATACCGTATCTATCAGGATTTTCACTCACTCCAAATGAAAATACATTTTAAACTTCTTTTAGTAGTTTTCACAAGGTACATCCGGTAAATCACCCACAAAATGTAAGTGAGTGCATCTGATAGTTGGAGACCCTTGAAGCTTCTATAATAAAACTATACTGATTAAAGACTGTTGTATTGATTGCAATCATTATTGGCTCAACCTGCCTAAAGGAGAGTAAATATGCATTACGCCCCGTTTCCTCCCCTCCCCGCCGGAAAAAAAAAAAAAAAAAAAAAAAGCGCCTCGCTCTCCCGTCCCCGCCGCGCGGGCGGGCTGCCGGGAGCGTCCCGGTTCCCCCCTCCCCGCCGCGGGCGGGCTGCGCTCCCAGCAGCCCGCCCGCGGCGGGGAG
This sequence comes from Sternotherus odoratus, assembly GCA_032164245.1. Lineage (NCBI taxonomy): Eukaryota > Metazoa > Chordata > Testudines > Kinosternidae > Sternotherus > Sternotherus odoratus. Next base: position 145,143,808 of record JAVMKO010000002.1, read on the forward strand.
GGGGGAACCGGGACGCTCCCGGCAGCCCGCCCGCGCGGCGGGGACGGGAGAGCGAGGCGCTTTTTCTTTTCTTTTTTTTTTTTTCCGGCGGGGAGGGGAGGAACCGGGCAGCCCGCCCGCGGCGGGGAGGGGGGAACCGGGACGCTCCCGGCAGCCCGCCCGCGCGGCGGGGACGGGAGAGCGAGGCGCTTTTTTTTTTTTTTTTTTTTCCGGCGGGGAGGGGAGGAACCGGGGCGCACATTTTTCACTGACTCGAGTATAAGCCGAGGCGGCTTTTTTCAGCCCAAAAAGTGGGCTGAAAAACTCGGCTTATACTCGAGTATATACGGTAGTTCTCCTCCTGGCTCTGATGCATTAGCACAGTTCCATGGAGTAAAAGTTACAAGCACTGCAAGAGAAAGTTTGCATTAAAAGAACAATCCAACCCTCCTTTTTTCATTCAAGTATTTAAAATCAGTCCTGAAAACAATTTCTATAGAGATAAGGGTTGAGATTTTCAAAGCTAGCTAGAGTATTTAGGTACTCAGCTGTCATTAAAGTTAATGCATTGTGTGTTTAAATCCCCTACTTAGCTTTGAAAATCTAAACCTTTAAACACTTTTTTTTAAGGATTTTTCATTTTTGTTTAGATCCTAAATCTTGACTCTGAGCTACTTGATACTGGCCCCTTGAGTCATCTTATTATTAGAAAAGTTTTACTAGACTAGAAGTACTGTGTGTGTGTGTGTGTCTGCAAGAACTATTGTAAAATGCCCCATTTCAGAACATTTCTATATAAGAAGAAAGGCTTTCGTACATGATGTGAGAGGTGGCTTCACCTACCTAGATTTCAAAGGCGATCCCTTAGAAATAGGATGAAAGATGCACCATGTCCAGCTTGACACAGTTTTCAAAGCTTCTCCCTGCCCCCATCTTTAAACAGCAGTAGGGAGGTGTCTCTTTCTGATAAGTCAAAAGAATATCTTTCTCAGTAGTTGATCTTGTGGAGAGGAGGAGATATTTACAGGGAAATGTACATTTATTTTATTTTCCTTGGTCCTTATCTTAAAGTTGGTATCCATCAGGAAGTGATTTGGATGGATTAATTTTCCTTTTTCATTAAAAGAAACAAATTGTGAAAGCTTCAGCTTCTTGAATGGAGGGAAAAGAAAAAAAAATGCTTTTAGAAGAGACCAAAGTGGCTTAAGCTCTCTGGGGTAAGACCTGTCTTTCACTCTTATGACTGTACTCTGTCTAGCACAATGGAGCCCTTGTCTCTGTCTTGTTCTCTCAGTGCTACTGTAATACAAATAATGAGAAATGAGAATAATGGTCTGAGACCCATCATTTTGCAGCCTTAATCAGCTGAGGGTGAAAATAACATAATTTAAATATCTAGCTGCACTCGCTGTTGACTGTGATTGTGGACTGAGGCTTCTATGGAAATTTGGCCCTAAATGTCTTTCAGTTGAATTTAAACAACACATTGGATAGGGAACAGGCACAGGGTGGAAGCTGGACAAGCTGAAAACTAACTTCTGATGATACCTCTTGGGTGCCCTTCCTTCATGGTGCAGTGTGGGAAAACTTGACTGTCCATCTAATTTGACTGCCCAGAGGACAAAGAAAGTCAGCTCATGGGAATGTGGAATACTTTTGGCAGATTCACAGAGTATGCGTTCAGTGGGGCTGCATCTATCCTGCAGCAATAGGACTTGGGTCCTGGCTTGATTCAGGCTCGGACCCTCCACCCCCATGTGGTCCTGGGATGCTGGGTCAGAGGCATGAATTAGCATGATTTATGTGTAGATGGAAGGGGGGTTAGGCTTGAGCCTGAGTTCAATCCTTGGGCTTACATTGCAGTGTAGATGTTCATTGAGTGGCTTGACAGTCAGGACTGAGACCTTGAACTAAACTCAATATTCTATGGTAAGCCCAATTTAGAAAGTGGAGGACAGGTTTGATGTGCTTGTAATTGCCTATGTTGCTGAGGAGACCCACTGAAACATTCTGTACTAGCTGGAGTCTCCTAAGGCCTGGTGGCTTCATGCTCAGGTATAATGCATTGCTATAGTCCAGACAAGAGGTGACAACGGCATGTATAACTGAGTCAGGTCATCTTCTGCCACAATGGGATGGAGTTTCCTACCCAACCAGAAATGTTAAATCATTAGCCATGGGTGCTGTTATGCGAGACCTTAGCATCAGCAAGGAATCCAAGATCGCTCCTAAACTATGGATAGAATCGACCAATTGTGGGTACCTTCAATCATCAAAGACTGCTCCTCTTCCAGGTGTTTTCCTCTGCCTCCCAGCATAACCTCCATCTCGCTCTGGTTCAGCTTCAGCCAGCTGTTCTTCATCCATAAGATGATCCTACTCAAACAGTGGGCCATCTTGGTGGTAGTGGAATAGTCTGATGTGCTGAAGGCTAAGTAGAGCTGTGTGTCATCTGCATATTTCTGCTGCTTGATTTGACCCTGTGTGTATGAGTTTTTCTTACTTTTCTATTTATATTTTATAATAACAAAACAAAAAAGTACCCTCCCAGATTCCATTCACTCTCGCTAATTTAATCAGTGTTGCCAACTTTCCTGATTTTATTGAAACTCACATGATATTTAGTGGTTTTTCTTAAAGACACAGCTCCTGGAGTCTCATACATATGTGAAAATCGTGCCTTTCATTTTTTAAAAAGTATGCTTCTTGCTCTTGTGGCTGTGCAGGATAGCTTGAAAACTTGAACTCTAGTCTAGTCCAAGTAGGTTCTTATACCATGCTCATCACTTTTGTATCAGCACCCTCGAGATTGAAATAAAAGGTAAATAAAAAGAACCCAAAGTGTATTTTTTTAAACAAATAAAAATCTCATAAGCCAATCTTATAATATTTTGGAGCCTAACTGATGGTTTTTTTTGAATGCTTGGACTTGGCAATGCTATGATTCTCCACGGCTGTGTGCCTTGTGCTACATTTATACCTGCACAAAGTGTATGCAAAAAGCTACTTAATTAGAATGGTAGCATTTTACATCCACTTTGCTGTCACTTTTCACTGGTGTAAATGACAAGCAGTTTTCAAGGCAAGGAGGAATCAAGTATCCAAGGCCTGAATTTAAGCCTATTAAGTTCTTTAATGGATGGCAGGAGAGAGATCACTTGATCATTGCCTGTTAGGTTCACTCACTCTGGGGCATATGGTATTGGCCACTGTCCGTAGACAGGATACTGGGCTGGATGGATCTTTGGTCTGACCCAATATGGCCCATTCTTATGTTCTTATGTTCTTTAGTTCAATTAAGTCCATTAGTGATTTAATTGAAAAATCAGTACAGAACTAATTCAGCAGAGAAAATATAAAAGAAACTAATAATTTGTATGGGAATGCGTCTCAGCTATTGGACAGGGGAACGTTGACAGCTGTCAGTGAAAAATGGAGGTGATGGATTCAAATTGATATGTGGTGTCTTTTGCTTGGACTGTGTAAACATGATTCTGATTGTGTAAGGCAAAATCTAAATGTAAATTGCAATGTAAATCTAAAACAAATCTGCAACTTTCTTTCTTTCTTTCTTTCTTTCTTTCTTTCTTTCTTTCTTTCTTTCTTTCTTTCTTTCTTTCTTTCTTTCTTCCAAGTGACTTCGTTCCTTTAACTCTGAGATATTTTGCGTTCTTTCTGTTAATGTTCAGCCATTTGTGGCAGTTAGTTTTTCTTTTCTCTAAATTGACAATGATAATTTCTAGTGTGTTTTCTCCTCCGATAAAACTTGAGCTACCTTCTTAGTAAAGAATTCAAAGAGCCTATGAAGGACTAGTGTTCCTATTGTTGTGTGTAAACATACAGAGTTTAAGGTTATTTTTCCTCCCTAAAAATTCCTTCTTGTGTAATCCTCACAATTTATTCAGTGCGACCTCTCAAGTGATGCATTTGGCTTTGTCTTATTGATCCTAATGGGAAGATTAGGTATAATGCCTCTTACTTTGCTTTACCTGTCTGATGTTAGGTTAGTTGGCTAATTGTTGGCTTGTGTCTATTTTAATAACCAACCAAAGCCCATTCTTCGGTGTTTACTGAAGTAAAATTTCACTGCAAGTTTTGTCTGAGTAAGCAGTGCAGGGCTGACCTCTTCAACATTTAAAAAAGTGCAGTGGAATTGCTCTTGAATTTTTTTAAACAACTTGGAAATTTTTCTAAAAATTAAGTTAACAATTAAGACATAATCATGTTATAAACAAAATGTTATGATCTCTTCCCTTCCTCTAATACCTTTCTTAGGCCCAAATCCTTTCACACAAGCTACTTCACACATGAGCAAAGTCCCACTGAGCCGAACAGAACTATTTGCTAGCAGCGCTACTCAGGAATTTTTAAACAAAATTATTGTTGTGTTGTGTTTGGTTTGTCAGAAAATGACAATTTGTCAAAACCAAAATGTAGGTCCATGGTGGAATTTCTGGTGAGACAGGGACCCCATCTTAAAATAGTCAGGTGGCTAGGGCACTTAGCTGGGATGTGGGAAACTTAAATTGAAGTCCCAAATCAGGCAGAATATGGATTTGATCATGGCTCCCCCACATCCCAGTTGAGTGTCTTACCCCGCCAGTGTGTTAGCTTTTTTGGGGTGCATGAGAAGGTGTCTTTCTCCTTCCCTGCCTTCTGCAATTTTTTTTAAAGGTCTCAGTTTCATTCTGCACTGGAATAGAAATAAATCTTGAAATCTTGAATTTTTGTGTGAAATGGAAATGTTTCCTGGTCAACCTGACTACTCACGTGCTGCTTGATCCTGTGCCTACTGACATCAGTCTAACCTGGTTCTTGCCTACCTATTTATACCTGCTCCTGGATACTTCCACTGCATGCTTCCGAGGAAGTGGGTATTAGCCCACGAAAGCTTATGCTTCAATACTTTAGTTAGTCTTTAAGGTGCCACAGGACTCCTTGTCACTTCTGACATCAATGGAACATCCATTAACTTCAGTGGTGCAAGGTTAAGCCCATGGATCTTGATCCTACGAAGCATGTGTTTAACTTTACACACCATGAGTGATCCCGCTGAAGTCAACGGCACTACTTACAGTGCTCAAAATTAAGCATGTGCTTAAGTCTTTGCAGGATCAAGGTCTTAATGAATAAGTCCTGTGGCACCTTAAAGACTAACTATAAAGTTTTGAAGCATATAAGTTTTCGTGGGCTAATACCCACTTCGTCGGATGCAAGCAGTGGAAGTATCCAGGAGCAGGTATAAATAGATAGGCAAGAATATGCTTCAAAACTTTATAGTTAGTCTTTAAGGTGCCACAGGACTTTGTTACCTCTGCTATTCCAGACTAACACGGCTACCTCTCTGATTCTTAATGAATAAGGTTTGTTAGGTGCTTAAGTCTTTCCAGGATTGCCCAGATCAGTAATAACTACACACAACCAAGACAAAACTCCTCACTGAGTAGAAATGTAGAGATGCCTAGTTTCATTTATTTATTGTGATTCTGTGAATATCCCAGCTACACTGACAAGACATTCAGATAACAATAATTATCATCTGACTTTCTGTTCAGAAATAACTGGTAGTCATGGGGATTATGCCCTGTTCAGTGACAGTGAGTGTTTCTTGGCTTTTTCCCCATTTTCTGTGGCATAGGTCTCCAAACCTGCCATATGGAATTTGCATGAAGGGGCTAATATGAGCTCATGGGGAGCTTAGTGTAAAGTTGTTGTTCCCTTGTCTGCAAATTCTGGGCTTTTTACCAGCCCTTATGGTGTTCCTTTGAACTCTCTGCGATGCGTAAATAAACAGAGCACAGATCCCTTAATTTGGACAATTAACTTAGTTTAGATTAGAAGAACATGTTGTGGTTTAAAATTGGACAGTTTAAGTGAAGTTATTGTGGAAGAATAAATGAAGTGGTGCTCAGCTTCATTCGTTTTCTGAACTTTCTGATTGATAGATGTGGTGAGTGACAAAAAAATAAATCTGAGGACATTTTCAAAAAGGGAAACATATTCCATGATCTGTTGGGAAGCCATGTCAATTTTGTCTGCTTGTTTTATCAGAGAGGCAATTACAAGGATGTCTCATGTTAGGAGAAAAAAACAATAATAGCAACAACAATAATAAACAGGCACAGCTTTCTGCATTAGAAATATCAGGCCCTCACTTCCCTCTGAGCAGTGATATTTCACGAAACTTTAACCTGAGTTGCAGATCTCCTCTCTCCTCCCAAATGAATCAGCATTCTCCCTGCACAACTGGGGGCATGGAGAGCTGGAGATCAAGTTACAGCCTCCTTACTCCTCCCAACCAGGTTCTCCAATGCTCTTGCTAAGGTTTTCCAGTGAAGAGGGGGAGGAGAGAAGACCTGATCTTTCCAATGTAAAAATCAAGCAGGGGGAAGGGGGAGTGAGGAAGGAAGAAAAGCATAGGGGGTTGTCTATGTCATGAAGAAGAAGCAAAGGTAGATATGTATTTAATATGGGTTTGGAGGCATGATTTTTGGCCCTCGAATCCTATGACACCTCTTGTATAGAAACTGTCATATATGTTGAGCTGTGGCTTTCTGATATGAACAAATGCCCACAAGGGACCAGACCAAGAGTTTTGCACTGAAGAGGCCAGAGAGGATTAACCCACTTCACTAGGAGTTCTCAGGAACATTTTAATGCATAGAATGCTATTTAATTACAGATAATGCTACTGTTATACTTGGGAGAACTTTAGCTCTAGAGATCAGGTAAATGTAATCATATTAATGCAATAGCAAAAGTGCATTAAGTCTGTACTAAAAATGCTGTGAAATTGCTGATGAAGTATACTCCTGTCCAGTGCCAAGCTCAAGTCCTGTCTCTGCTCCCCCCAAGCAAACAAACTTACAAGGAAACCCAACTGTTCAAAAACCCTGTAAATGCATCTGAGCAATATATTAGACATCTACCAAATATAATCAATAAATCTAAAAAAAGTTAGATAAGAGGCCATGAACAGTCTGAAGGCCACAAACTTTCCATTTATTTCAATGTTTTAATTAAAAATATAAAACAATGGAAAACAAATTTGTTTGCTGGAAAAAAACAATTAGGTGTCTCCTGGTGGAATTTCTGAATGTCATATTTCATCCAAGAAAGAACATTCACAATTCTCAACTGAAAATGGAAATTCTGATGGCTTTTTAATGCAATTATTCTAACTAGCACTGTCGGAAAAATTCTCCTCTCAGATCCTCATAGTGAATCTCAACTCTGACCATGTGCTGCATAGGAAGATTTTCAACTGATGTCACTGGGAATTCTGCATATGTAGGGTAAAATCTACTATTATGAAGTAGTATATAAAGTATAATTTATAATCAACTATTATAAAGAGTGCCAGAAAAAGGACTATGCCCTGTTTTGAGGACACAAGTGGAACCTAATGGCACATAGGCCATTATGCTTGCTCTCTGCACAGGGGAAAATTTTAACTTGTAGAGAGAGCTGAATATTAGTCCAATAGTACGGGTCGAACAGTATAATTCTGTTGTAATACTATATTGTGCTTACTATATACAGTACTCCTCCTTCTCCCCCCCCCCCCCGCCCGCCCACAAAAGGACTGCAACATCTGGCCCTAAAAATGAAAAGAGACAGATCCTCAGCTGATGCAAATCAGCATCAGCCCATTGGAGTTAATATAGTTATGCTGATTTACACCAGCTGAGGCTCTAGCCTTAAATCTGTAGAGTATGTCTTCACTGCAGCTGGGAGGTGTGATTTCCAGCTCAGGTAGAGATGTACACTCACCAGTTCTAGTGCACTAAAAATAGCAGTATGGCTATGGCACCACAAAAGGTGACTTGGGCTAGCAGCCCAACTACAATCCCGGCTAAGGTCCTACATACATACTCAGGCACCCTGGCTGCCACCCAAGGTGCTGCAGCCACCCTGGTATTTTTAGGACACCTGCTTGACCAGAGCTAATGTGTATGTCTCCTCAAGGTGGGAATTCCACCTCCCAGCTGTAGTGTAGACCTCTACCCTAAAAGGGATTAGGGAATGTGTAGGACTAGCACCATTCTTCCAGAGAGGGATCTCACTCTTTAACATATTTTCCTCCTACTGTGCACCATCCCCAGCAATTGCGGCAATAGTTGATTCGGTAGAAAGAAGGAAGGAAGGAAGGAAGGAAGGAAGGAAGGAAGGAAGGAAGGAAAGAAAGATCAATTAGATCTGAACTGGGAGTCCAGTCAAATTCCCTTGAAAGGTGTGAGCAGCTCAGTATTGCCAATTCCCTCACTAACTTTCCATTTATTTTCAAATCTTATCTTTCCTTCTTTGCCTATATCTCTTTAATGTCTTCTTGTGCTGTTCTTCAGCTTTAAATAACTGCCCTGTATCAGAAGACTTGTACAAGTGAGTACATTTACTCGGGAAAGTAGTTCTAGTCCTATTCTGCGATAGTCCTATTCACATATGCAGTTATTCACCTCTGCAAAGGCTAGAACCTGTAACTGATTCTGCTCAAGGACACCCATATGCCAGCTCAATCAATCTAGCTCTAACTAAATCTGAGTAGGATCAGACCTTAATTCTGGAATCATAAACTGGTTGTGAAGGAGAGAGTGTCTATGTGTGTGTGGTGGTGGTGGTGGCACGGGTGGGGTGGGGTGGTAATAAAAATTGTCAGGAAAAATGGCTTTCTCTGGGTCTAAAATTTCCAAATTCTACATTTTTCAACCAGCTCTAGCGATTATATTATTTATTCTATAAATTTTTTTGCAATATATCTCTGTGAAAAATGATAGATTAAAATAACATTTATTATTAATTAAAAATAGATGTTAATCAGTGCAAGTTTTATTTTATTTCAGTGGAGTTCTGAAGTAGGTGTAGTAAAGATTATGTGTGTCAGTGTTCCCTGGATAAATCCTGTTTTTCAGGCATTTAGGACATGGCTGTAAAAATGTGCTCCAGGCTCAATCTTGTCATACAAGGATTAAGAGCCAGTTTCTGCCTTTGGATGTGCATATGTTTTTCCATTGACTGCAACTGGCATCACACATATTCAGATGGATGGGATATTTTTCCAGTTACCCCAAAAATACTAGTTTAGCCAGTGTTGTGCATGTATGTATGTATATCTCACATGTTTTATTGCATATTATTATTATATATTATAAATTGTTGAATTAATTTACAATACTTTCCTAGTTTAAAACCTTTGTTTTGCTCTCCTGAAACTCAAAAATATATTCAAACCATTAAGTAATTGAGCACAAAAATTAAATTTTTTTGTTACACACCAGCTAAGCCTTAAAATATACTGGCACTACACATATACTAGCCTATATATTCATGTGGAACAGAAAACATAACGTGTACATATCAACATATATAATTTGCAACGTACTCTAGATAACAAAAGTGCAACAGTTTAAACATAAAACAAAACTTGAGGGCTAAATTGGGCAGTTTTGCAGTGGTTCTTTTAGCAGGTTTTTGTTATTTCTGGAGATTTCGTGCTCTAGAATCTATGCTTCCATTTAATAATAATAATTCTAAAATAAGAAGTCTAAGCCCTTATGGTTGTAAAGATAATTTAGTAAGTGTTAACCAATTCAAAGATATCCGCCTTACAAGTTTTTATGTCATAGTGATGTCGGTCAGGGGTGTGATTATTTTTTCTCCCATCTCTGAGCGATGTTATGCCAGCAAAAGCCCTACTGTAGTTACAGTTATAACAGCAAAAAAGCCCTTTTGCCAGCATAATTTACTCAGGGAATAGGTTTAAGCTATACAGTAAACCCTCAATTTAACGGACCTCGATTTAACGGATTTCGGATGCAACGGACAAAAGTTCTGAGCAAGCTGATGCATTCCTGATCCATTTCTGGCGGGCTGGCTGCCGGCCAGAAATTTATGTTTAGATAACATAAATGGTGGCAAGTGATTTAGATTTGTGAAATTATTATAATTTTAATTATCCAAGATATTCCACCATATGTGGCTCTCCCCTTCTCATATTCACAGTAAAAATCATGAGTCAGCCCTCTCGCCCCCATCACGAGACTAGTTTTAAAATGTTGAGATAAAAAAAGAAGATAAATTTTGGAATAGTTTTTATATGTCTCCTGGTTTTTGAGCTTTTAGAATGCACTAGGTCATATTTTGAAGCTTTGAGATACAGCTATTAATGTTAGAAATTTACTTTTATTTAAATTAAAGCTGAGATTCTCACCTAATCAGAATTTCAGGAGCTGGTTCTTTAAGAAAAGCACCAAATAGCATGGAACTCACACTAAAACAGTGAGTAATACATTATTGTCTATCCCAAAAGCTCAAAAATTGCAAGTGAGAAAATCACGACAGAGATAAAAAAACATGATTTTTTTTTTAGTCTTCCAATTTTTTAACTTCCCTTGCCAGCCGCTGACATGCATGTAATGATGACAGTACTATGGAATTGCTGAAGATTAGGCAGCTATGGGAAGGAGGATGCAGGGAGCCCCTACATGGTTAAGAGGTACTTGGATTGTTTAGGTGGCAAGTTGGGAACTTCTGAAAGTTAGAGAGTCCCTCAGGCCAGGGTTTTCCTGGTTTTGGGTATTTGCAGGGTTTGGAGTGTGGTATGGTTGGGACGAGGAGTTTGGTGCAGCTGGATGTGTGTGTAGCTTGAAGTTACAATTGGGCCTCTCATCTTGAGCTGTTGCGGCTGCATTGCTTGCTTCTCTTGGCTGCTGTTTCCTGCCTTGATCCAACAGGGGGAGCAACAAGAAGGAAGGCAGCTGCGATGCAGGAATGAATGTTTGAGTGTCACACAAAACATGATACTTGGCAGCCCTGAATTCTAATGGAGTCATACTACCAAGGAATGGTTGACGTAGTGGATGGTAGAGAGGTGGAGGATGGGATTGACCCAGTGGCCTATTCTACAAGGGGCAACACTTGCTCTCAAAGGAATCATATAGGTGAACCTCCCAGTGTGAGTTTTATTAATGGGCCTATGCAACCCATAGTAATGATTTCTTGTTAACATATTTTTACCTTGCCCCTGCTTCTTTAAAGTATGAATTTTCTAAAACAGACATGACAGATCTTCAGGAAGGAACCTCCTTAATCAAATTTACCCATTTTTATTTTGTTACGCTGAAGGGCCTTGGATGTTCTATGCTTCTGTTGTGTGTTTCATTGTCAAGGTGTTGAAACATTTACAATACATTTCAAATGGCAAATGTCACCCCTTCTTATATTTTTTCTTTTTTTGCTCAGTCTGACCCATTCAGACTGGCAAAGGCAGAAAGCCTAGTTGTTGTTTCTTTGTTTCTCCTCTTCCCTCAAGATTTTCAAGGCTCAAAGATGTATCAGAAGTCTCCTTTTCCCTAAGCAGAAGTGAAAACACTCTGGTTCTTTTTAAGATTTTTAATTTCTTAACTGACTTAATTTTGGGGGGATGGGGGAGCACTGGTGATTTGGGGGTAGAGGGGAGAATTGGATGCTAAAAAAAATGCTTTGAAAATACCTGTGGTGGGTGAGAATAATAAAAGATTAAATATTATTTTGGGGCATGACAAAATGTTCAAATTCACAGGAAAGAGGAGTCCCACAAGTTCAGTCAACTATTGCTCACAAGAGGAGCTTTGATTTAAAGGGACACACTCAGTGCTTAATTTGTGCCATGGCTGATCCCCAATACCTGTATACTTGGCAGTTCAGAGCCCCAGCACCTTTGGACTCGCTTCATCCAGGGCCAGCTCCAGGCACCAGCAAAGAAAGCACGTGGCTGGGGGGGGGGGGGCACATCATAAGGGGCGGCGTTCCGGCCAATCTTGGGGCGGCACATTCACCGGTCCTGGCTCAATCAGTTATGAATGTAAAAAAATTGCTTGAGTCCCAGCACCTCTTTCAGTAGAAATTAAGCACTGGACACTCTCTATTTAAAATTACACTTCAGTCTGAATATTTTTACTGCCTGTTGTTACCAATAACATCTCAGGGCAGTCTACACTACCTGCCGATTTGGCGGGTAGCAATCAATCTATTGGGGGTCAATTTATCAGGTCTAGTCTAGACACGATAAATTGATCCCGTGTACTCTGGTACTCCACTGCCACAAGCGGAGTCAACAGGAGAGCAGCAGTTGTCGACTCTCTGTTGTGAAGATGCCGTGGTGAGTCAATCTAAGTATTCCGACTTCAGCTACATTATTCTTGTGACTGAAGTCACGTATCTTAGATCAATCCACAGATACACCATCCCCATCAAGTCAGTATGTTCATGAATACAATACAAACTGTAGGAAAATTCAGACAATACTGCCATCCCCAAGTGTTCAAAAATAATGAATCAGGCCCCAAAATCATGTCTCCAAAATCATGTGGGTTTTTTTAGAAAAAAAAAGTTGGATTCTTTTTGTCTTCTGTTTTTCGAATCTTTAGGGGGTACATGTGCTTCACATTTTCAAGATTTTCTCTGTAGTCATGAAGATGTTAATGAACTTAATATAAAAAAAAGTTGAGATTCTCATGCAATCTCTTGATTCAGGCACATGGGGCTTTAAGAAAAATATGAAATATCACCAGACTTGCAATAGTGAGGGCCATAGCATTAAAGCCTGATCTTGCTCTCACTTAAATTCCCAATTCTGGAAGGTACTTAAGCATACGCCTAACTTTAACTAACATTGACTTCAGTGGGACTACACGGGTGCTTAAAGTTTGGTATGTGCTTAAGCATCTTGCTGAATCAGGGTCTAAGTCAAGAGCCTAGCACCACTGGTAATCGGATCATGGCAAAAGGTGCATATCAAAGGTTCACTATTGGGCTACACCATTGGGTATATGTCATGATTGAAACCATTAGGTATATATTGGAATGTAATGCATATATCCGTCCTTTTTGAAGGGGCCAAACCTTTGATCTGATTGGAGAATGATGTGATGTGGGTGGGTGGGTGTGACTGTTCATTGGTTGAAACATGAGAAGGGACAATCTTGAATCCTTTTGGCATCATAACTGACATGGTCAGCTGAGTTCCAAGTCCCCTTGGAAACTAAAACACAGCCTCTGGGCATTAATACCACACCCTTAGAACCCCAGTGGGAACATTGTGGGCTAGAGAGCAAAACAACACGAATCTTGTTTTATACAAATATGCAGGTGACAGAATGCAGAAGTAATTCTCCATGTTAAATGTTTACCCCATCCTACAATGGGGGAGAAAAGCTAAAGAAAAGAGGGATAAAAATACAAAGATGGGGTTATAAAGGGAGAAGAAGCTTAATACTGGAGAAGGAAGGCAATATAATAATATTTCCAATTCTTCTGATCTTTGGTTTTTTCCTTACAGCCCCAGGTCCTGGAGTCATGTGATTCATTAGACACTGAGCTTTAATTGAAAAAAACTAAGTTTCCAGCCCATGTGGGTGAAGAGCTGAGCCTGAGAATGTAAACCCGGAGGGTGCAAAAAGCAGAAGGTAAATAAATAGAACACCTATATATATATTTATTTTATTTTTAAAGAATATATATATATATATTCTTTAAAAATAAACTTTTGCTTTTATGGGGCTTGACTGTGATTTTTGAATACTGGGGTTGGCGGTACTGAGAGGGTTTGAAGATAGTGGGAGAGAAACAGGATAGAATGAATCAGAGTGTGAAGGCAGGATAAAAAAAAGAGGAGCAGGAAAGGAGAACAAGTGTGACTTTCTGTCCTGGATTGAGAGCTGGGCAGAGATTGAGGATGGGAAGGGAAGCAGAGAGCAGGACAGAAGGAAGAGAGGAAGATGAAAAAGAGAGAGAGAAACTGATGCCAGAGGGAAGGAAGGGGGAGGTGGCTCGGTGAAGGCAACATACCCCCCCCATCCCTCCCAGCTATGGGAGTGGCTTCCTGGTGTCTGAGCTGAAGCTGGGGGGAGAGGAGGAGGAGAAGTGGGGGGAAGAGAGGGCATGAGATTGAGAGCGCGTGTTTCTGCTGGTTCCAGCCCCTCATTCTCCCTTACTCCCCGGCACTGAGCAGCACCCAGGGGCACACACCCCCACACACGCCTCCTCCTCCCCGAAATATTCCTACATTCCCCAGGGTACAGGAGGAGGGGAGCGGGTGACCCTCACGTTTGTAGCACTTCTACCGGGAAAACCCAAAGAAGGGAGTCAGACAAAAGTAAGGGAGGGGGAAGGGGGGGATCTTTCCCCACTCCAGCAAGTTTAGTGCCCCTCGCTACCCACACTGCAAGGGGAGGGGGGTGTTGAACCAGAAATGTGCCCTTCCCTGAAACTCTTTCCCCCTCTTCTGGGCTAAGAGTGGAGAATTGAAAGAGAGAAGGGGAGGGGGTGGGGGTGGGGGTGGTGGAGAGGAGTCCTGCCACATCTGTAAAACTTGGACTAGGAGAAGAAGGAGGAGGAGGAAAGGAGAGAGAGAGAGAGAGAGAGAGGAAGCCAAAAGGGACAACTTTTCCAACACGTGAGTATCGGACCAGAGTGTCTTTATTTCCCTCCTTGGGTGACTTTAAAAAAGGGGTTTCCAATGCAATGTATGTGGGTTGGTTAGCGGGGAGGGCCGGGGGGGCCCCGCTTCCGATGCAAGTTTTTTGAGACAGTCTGGTAGATTTGTAACCCCTGGTAGATTTCTAACACCCCCCCCCCCCCCCGCCCGCTTTGTTGAACCAAATCAGAAATGTCAGTCAGGGCGGATGAGTCAGGAGGGATCAGATTACAAGATCACTGAAACTGATGTCGGATCCGCGCGCACACGAGCTTCTCTCTTTCTCTCTCTCCTTGCGGGAGGAGGGCAGGCGTAAAACAACAACCAATACACACCCACCGCCCGGCCTCTTCCCTCCCAATCCACCTCCCCCCCCCCCGCCCAAAACAGAAGCAAAATGCCCGCTTTCATCCTTCGGGGTCGGTCCTATTAGGCTTTGCAAAAGGAGAGAGAGAGAGGGAGATCCCCCACTGCATGCGCGGTGCGTGTGAGATACAGCAGCCCAACCTTTTCTATGGGAAGTTTGGGGGGCTTGACAGAAGCAGCCGCCGCAGCAGGTACGTGCACTGAGTTTTGCAAGAAGTTCTTCTTTGTTCAATGGGCTCCGCAAAATGTTTGCAAGAAGCCAGCGGTTTGGGGCACTTTATTTTCATTTCCGATCTCTCTCTCTAACTTGGAACAGTGGAGAGCGGGAGACTATCCGAGATCTACCCAAAAAATGGCTGTCAAACTGTCCTTAACTTAAAGCCAAAAAAAAAAAAAAGTATATACTAATATGTATTTTCTCTCTCTCTCTTTGCCTGCACTACTGCACTCCGAAAGGATTTTGAGTCTTCATGTCCCACAGTTGAACTGCAGATTTGCATGCAGCAGCTGCTCCCCCCCCCCCCCCCCAAGAAACTGCTTGTTATTTTCCTGCCAGTTTCTTTGGCTGAAACTTTGTTAAACACCCTGTCCTGTCTGGCTAGGTGGAAGGACTCGCATGTGGAGGTTAGTTTTGGGGAGAGAAGAGGGGAGGGAGGTTGGTTTCCTATTCCAGTAGTATTCTGTTTTGATGAATCTGTAGGAGTTTCAGGGGGACGTTTCGGGAGTGGGATGGGGGAAAGCGTCTCGTTCATAACAGAGGAAAAGTGAAAGTTGTGCCTTCTCTTTATGATTTTGTTGTTGTGACTGCTGCGTTTGGAACTTGGAAAGCTGCATACACCAAACTGCTGGGATCTATACACCCTCTACAACTCCCCCACCCCGCAATGTATGGAGAAAAATATTGCAGCGGGGAGGGGTTAAGTATGAATCACTGTCGACAGTTATTTTCTCGGCTTTTTGGGGGGGAGGGGGTTGAGGGACTGGAGATGAAGGAGAGCGATTATATGATTTGCTACAAACCAGTCCGTATTAGGACCTCTGCATGCTCTTACATCACATAACTTTAAAGCATTTTAGGAAAGTGGATTTGCGGTTCTCTTAATTAGCCTGTAAACTTAGGTTGTTTGAACAGTTGCTTTTCTTCCAACCCAGATGATATAAACACGCAAACAGACACACCTCCCCCCCCCCCCATAAATGTGCAGCTTCCAAGTCCTGGCACCACGTGAAAAGAAAAGGTAAAAGGAAATCCCCTCCACACCGCCCCTCCATTTTTTTAACCCTCTGGTGTATAGTTTTGAGTGGGTCCTTTGGGTAGAGTGTTTGTGGCCTTCTGCCAGTTTATACGTAGATATATTTATGTAAAACATTTTCCTCTCAGCTCTTTGCCAGCTGTTCCACATTTTCCAGCTGCCACTTCTGTTTGACATGATGGACTGTAGGGATCTTAAAGTAAAAGAGCCTTTTTAGTCAAAAGTATGGATGATTGTCCACTTGGTATATATGTTTAAAGTCTAATTAACCAGAGGAGTGTTAGCTAGCAGTGTGTACAGCACCACACTTTAGTTTCAAGGGTTAATAAAGCATGTTTTTATTTTGAAGTTTCATCATGCTTATTTAACTTCCTTTATGTGGGATCACAGAAGAACTCCAATATAAAAATGGTTCAAAGCCTTTGAAATATGTGGCTAACATTATAATTAAATTAACAAACCTATTTAAAAGGGCACCAGAGTCTCTGACTGTGCGTCTCTTCATGCCTGATATATGTATATATATGGGAACCATTTAAATCTCTTTAATACTGAGAAATCACTAAATTTCTTTGTGTTATACCACTCTTTATGGTTTGATATTTTGGGAGATTATGAACTGAAATCCACAAGAATGAGCCTTACGTATTTTGAATATTTGTGAAATTGGATTGTAATTTTGAAAGGTACCTCACTGATTGATTCCTATAATTATTTCATTTAGGTCCTTTATTAAAAATTAATAATGATCTGACAGTTTCTTAATTACATATGTCAAGATTATTTTGAAGGGAGAAAAATGCTATGTTTTCAAAGAAGAGTAACATTGAGATGTAAAAAATTGTTCTGAATATACCACAGGATTTCAGTTGAGGGATTATATTAAAACTAATGGTGAATGAATTTAACAATGTAAACTCTATGAAGCATCCTCAGAATTGGCTTATGTAATGAAATTTTGGGTTTAACATGCTAGTACATAATACATTTAGTTGGTTAAGTCTACACTCAAATTTAAAGCAAACATTAAGTAACATTATCTTCGAGAGAAGGTTACTTTTAAGCGGAAGATCATTTCTTTTATGCTAAAGATTGTGTGGTTGAGAAATCTGTGTGGGGAAAAGGCGCTGTTTTAGTGTATATAGTTCTTTTTTTAAAAAAACCCAACAAACATAAACAAGCAGTAAAGGAAGTAAAACTGTGCATTTTTTGCACATGGCTTTCAGAATGACATTCTGTTTTCCTGCCCAAGTAGCACAAAACAACGAATTACCTGTATTTTCCTTAATGAGCTGACTCCTGCTTTGTGCTTAAAATGTATGCATTAGCCAACACAACATTTAGCAGTGCATGTAAAGTTCATATCTGAAGGTATATTTTGAAATGAAAATAAGGTATTTTGTAGCTGTGTTATAAACATTCCATGTTTAATTTCTTAATTATTTTTTTTATTTTGGATTAGCTAGTACATAAAATATTAAGACTCCTCCATAAAATAATTAGTACAATTTATTTCCTTTTGTAAGTTAAGTACTTAATAAAAATGGTTTTCAGTTATCCATTGTATGCTAACTTTCGAAAGTTTGAATTACACGATCTTATTTTTGGTAAAACTGTTTCCCCCTGCCCCCGCAGCTGGTTTGATCCTGACTCTTTGAGTTCAAGTAAGAAGTGAAATCTGGTTGCAAAGTGTTCCTGAAAAGTTAGTCATCTTTGCCCAGTAAATAAGATATCTGATGCTTATTAAAGCAAGATCCATCGGGGGGAGGAGGAGGGAATTAAGAAAGGAAGCAGTTTAATGATCAAGGTTGCATGCACTTAACTATATGGAGACTGTAATGTATTAAGAAAAAGAAGACTTGAAGGAAAAGTGAATCAATGAGTCATGAAATCCTTAGGAAAACCTTTGTAATGGAATGTTAATGCTTTTAGACTATAGTAGATTATCTTAAAAGTCAGACTTTTCTTCTTTATGCAGTTGTTGTAAATCCCTAGCTAAAGAATACTTTGAAGAAAGCTTTAGTTTTGCTAGCACTCATATTCTGTAGTCATTCTGGTTGTTTTGGAAGAGTCAAGACATTTTCTGCCAACTTGCAGCTAGGTAATTAAAATGCTAAAATGGCTATAGAGGAAGCTTTTTATTCAACAAAAGCTTCAGCTCTAATAATGACATTAAGTTACCTTTCAACTACAGGTTTTATAGGCACCCTTGCCCTCCCCTCACCCCCACCACTGCCTTAGATTTTGTCATTTTTATATGTGCATTGATTTGTTATAATTTAAAAACAAATACAATGAGACAGAATAAACAAAAATAGGGCATGGCTGCTGAAAACTTTTCAAGTACTTTCAGTGTATTTTTCATCTTTACTTTTATTTGATAGGTCTGTGAAATAGAGTTGTAGACTGGCACAGACTTTAAATGAAATTTCACACTTTGATGATTTTTTTTAACTTTGATATATTGACAGCAAAAGGAGCTGCAAAGCTTTTATATAACTTGAGCAGTAACACCAAGCAGCAGTCAAACGTCTCTATGCATTTGTGTTTAACTGCAGAAGAAAAACATGTCCATGGGCAGTAGAGGTTCTTATCAACTCCCTAATCCCAGATCCCAGCAAACCTTGAGGGCATGCCTCAGATCTTGCTGAAATCATTGTAGACTCTCACAGTTTGCAGATTAAATATGCTATGTGTTCCTGGCTCCAACAACAGTTTTATGAGCTCACTAAGCTTCCTGTTTAAAGATCCTTTTCTGAAGTTTTTAGGAGCTGCTAAAGGCAATGCTGTCTGGAATAAGTGGTACTTGTTAATTTAGAGACACTTTAGATATTTCATTCTGTCTGTAAAAATAGCCAAAATAGTTGTTTTCAGATTGAAAGTCAAGTTACATTGAAAAAAAGTCCCTTTAAAGAGAGATACTGTTGTTTTAATGTGTTTATGATTACCCAAGGCTGCAAAGCGTACATGGAGCTTGGTTTGTTTTATGATGGCTTGACTTTGAGTAGTGTCTTTAAAATTAGACTTTTTCAGTTGTAATTCCAAGTGTATCTTTTACTACATCATTTTTGAGCATCTTGTTACTGATTGATTGATAGGCTGCTAAAATGCATCTTTAAGAGGTGTTTCTTCACCTCAATCCAGCAAAATTTTAACAAAAAGTAAATATTTTCTGCAGAGTGTGAATTGCAGACATTTATATAGTTTGATATTGATACTCCTCAGGAAAGTACTTTAAATTCTGTGTCCTAACTTCTCCTCTTGCTGGTAAATAGTTAACACCTATATTTCATTCATTATAATCATGTTTATGTATTTGGTGTAATAGTCTTAATTAAAAAGGAAAATACTTATATCATTGTCCAACAACATATGTCATGCTATTCCCAAGAGAACTTGAGCCAATTTTGTGTTTAAAGGTTATTCAGTGAATGAAATTGTGAAAGCCCATTTGTCAAGGTACTGCACGGTTTCTGTTGGTTTTCAACCCCCAAATTCATTGTCTGCGTGGCCCAGTCATTAGTCATCAGTGTATTAGTGCTGCCTTCAGGCAATGCTGCCCAGCACTTCTTCACACCATTATAGCTCTAAAAGTGTACTCTGCCGATTTGTAGAATTACTGCTCTGATTTCCGCTTGGCTAGGTTTGAGGTAAGTCCCCTCCCTACCTTCTAGCTCACTCTAATCCCTGCTTTCTTTTAAGGCTGCTTTCTGAAGAGATTTAGGGGAAAACTTTCTTAAAGACTGTGTTGGCATCATACTGTGGTTTTGTTGTGGCATGCAGTGTATAAATTGTACCTGCATTAAACTGAAAGTACATTAAATTGGTTTGATCTGAAGAGCTGGTGTGTCTCTTATTAAAAAAAAATCTAAAACCTAATCAATTGATTTTACTGTTGCCTAAGAGTTTGTTTATACATTAAAAAGAAACTAATTAATTGGGATAGAGTACACCTTGTTATTCTTGACTACACACTTCCTGACTATCAGCACAGTTTATGTTCAGAACACATTATCAGATTTTATTTCATGATTATATTTGACATTTCCACTAAAGTTGTAGTTATTTTGTTTTAGTTTAACATAGATTGGTCCCCCCCCCACCTCTTATTTTAACTGAGTCTAAAATATTTGCATCTTTTTTAGGTTGAGTACCTGTTATTTGGATTAGGACTAAAGGATCAAATTACTCGTGTGATGAATTAGAACAAAGTATATTTGTATGTTTTTGGTCTAGAACCATGTTTACTATTTCATTTGTCCTCTTATGTACAAATCTGGTAATGTTAGGAAAATCAACTGGGTGCAAACATACCTCATCCAGCTGCCTAAAGAATGAAGCCTTCATTAAATAAAATGTATGAATACCTGAAACTGAATAGTCAGAAACACAGATTAAGCCACTGTCACTTCAATACAATATCTGCTGTTCTGAACTGTGTATATTAAAATGAAATTCTAGCACTAAAGATCTTAACTAATAGGGCATGTGGCTTGGTGGAGTGTGGCTTGGCACTTTGAACCATGACTCTCTATGGATGGTTTTTAATTTGGAAAATAGAAGAGCAGTAGAATTCTGTGATTATCTTGTGTGTACAGCCTAAGTGGATTGGAAGGTAATTTATATTGCAGCAATGTCGAGTTGTCCTGTTGCAGTTTTGTGAGGTTGCAGAAACTGCAACGAATCCTGATACTGTTTTACTGCTACAAGAAAGTTTAAAAGCTGAAGATAAAGTTTTATAAACTACATTTTACACTTTAATTTTTTCTTGGATTCCTATACCTTTCCTAGATCTTTACTGGTACGGTTAAAACATCTGTGTTGGGTAAGAATGTGAAATCCTGCTTTCTGGATCAAATCATACTTAACATTAATGTATGTTGAGTAGATAAACAGAATTGCAGGAATTGGAAATTGCTGATTATAATATTGGATTTTCAAAATCATTTTGCTTGAATTTCTTTAATTTTGTTTAAAAATGCTAATTGTAAAATGTGGCATAAAGGCTTTTCTTCTGTGATTTGTATATCCTTAAGTGGGAAACAGAAGATGCATCCTAAGCAATAGTTGCATTATGTATGTGTCTTCTGGACTGATGTATGTTATATTCTTCATTGAGCTTAGTTGCTGTATAGATTGACATTGATATATAGATCTAGTTTGGATTCTAAGGAAACTTCATTTGTTGGGATTGATGATCTAAAACAATAAGTCTGAAGAAAATGATCATTCTACTGGAATTCACATATAGCGCTAGTGCTCTAATAAGAATATTTCTGCATTCTTCTGAGGTAGTTGTAGTGACCTTTTATTTGATGAACTAAATATACCATGACACAAAGCACATCCATTACAGGTGTTTGTAATTTGTTTTACCATCCCGTTCTGGAGAAAGGGCAAGAGAAGAGGGAAAAAACCACAGCACACCACATCCTCACCACAAGTGTTTTCAGTGCTAATATCAGTATCAGCAGAGGAAGTCATAGGGCCTGTTATCAACACAGCAAGAGTTGCTGATTGTCTTCCTCTGTGGCATATTCTCATCCTTTCAAATCCACTTTATGAGTGACCAAGATCAGATTTTATAGAACCCCTGTTTTATAGAAGGAAATTACATTGCTGATATTTAAGGGTTTCTTATGATTTTAGATTTGTTAGTTTGGTTCATAAAGAGCATAGGCAAAAACTAAGCATAGATTTAGAAGAGAAATTTAAAATGTAGTCAATTATTTTAATGAAACCTATTGTATAAATATCAAAATCTGATATATTTTTCTATGCTAATTATTTTAAGACTAACTCTGCTTTGCCATAGATTGTTTTTCTGTTTGAGTTTTAAGCATAAGGACATAGGATTATAAAACATTAGGCAATAGCACAGATTATTCTGAACCTTCAGGCAATATCACAGCTTTAAATGAACAAGTCTATGTTGTTAATAGCTAGTGTGTCACCCTGTTAAAAAAAAATCACTTACTAAAGTAGAGACTTGAAAAAGGAATTTATTTCTGTGGTTATAGATAACATTTATGGATTCATATTCCATTTAAAAATAAATAGTGCTTCTGTTCTGTCTATCCTGGATTTTATACATGTAGGCCAGAAGTTAGAATAGGGCAAAAAGAGGAATCCAAGCTTCTATAATTCAAATAGTGTTCTATTAGACTTGGAGTTCATGGAGCTGCTTTTCCTTTTATAAGTTTAGTTCCATAACTTTAAGACAACTGGCTATTGAATGGGTTATGAATATACATACTCCAAAAGATTCATACTTCCCCACATTACTTAAAATTGCTATAATGTGATGTAAGGCCTGATTATGCAGTCCTTACTCATGTGAGTTGTCCTCATTTACCTTAGTGAACGCTCCTTATGTGAGTAAGGTCCAGAAGATAAGGCTGTTAGACAATGGACAGTCAGAACCATATCCTGCAGTCCTCACTCAGGCAAAACTCCTGCTCAGTAGAGTTCTGCCTGGGTAAGAAAACAAGAATCAGATCTTAAATCAGTACTTTTTTTTTCCCTGTGGAAAGCTATTTTATTTTGACAGAGAGTTTAATCTGTTGTAATAGGTAAAATTCCAATTAAATATTTATCCTAACAGCTTCCTAAATCCCAATAACAGCAATACACATAATGTGCTTGCAATAATATATAAGTGAAATGGAACAGAGAAAAACTTAAGTCAGATGTTTCTTCAGAATAAAATGTTGCTGTATATTTGTTTAGTTCTATAAGATCTGTATGTTTTAAAATATTTTAACAAATGTTCAGTAACTTTTTACACACACACATAATACTGATATGAAAGCAATTCTATCTATCTCTTGGGAGGTGTAAATATATGTAATTCCTCTAGAGGAAAGCATCAGTTACACTTGTTCAATAGTTCAGTCTGCTCCATAGAATAATTTCTCACTTAGGGTCCTAATCATGGGACTGTTAATAGTGCCGCTTTGCCTAGCTGATTGCCTTTGCTGTTTTGTGATCCTATATTATTGTTGCCACTAGCTATTTAGCCTATCAGGAACAGATCAGATCATCATTAATCAGGCTTTAGGTTGAGTTGTTTTTAAATCTTCCCTTGTAAATAGAGGAAGGGTGGTGGGAATCAAAGGAAAGTAATACATAGGAAAGTACAGGACAAGCATGAATTTAGAAAGGTTGTACTATTACAGATTTCAGAGTGGTAGCTGTGTTAGTCTGTATCTGCAAAAAGAATGAAGAGTACTTGTGTCACCTTAGAGACTAACAAATTTATTTGGGAATAAGCTTTCGTGGGCAAGAACCTACTTCATCAGATGTATAGAGTGGAACATACAGTAGGAAGATAAACACACACACACACACACACACACACACACACACACACACACACACACACACACACACACACACACACACACACACACACACACACACACTGAAAAGATAGGGGTTGCCATACCAACTCTAAGAGGCTAATCAATTAAGATGAGCTATTATCATCTGGGTATTTGGGGTGTTCGTATGTACCACTTTTTGTTATGATAGATATATCTTCCTAATGTATGTTCCACTTGATACATCTGATGAAGTGGGTTTTAGCCCACAAAAACTTCTGCCCAAATAAATTAGTTAATCTCTAAGGTGCCACAAGTACTCCTCGTATTACAGTGATTGCTGTGTAGCTTTTTTTTTTTTTTCAAATTCAAACAGAATCAAACAGGAGAGTTTTGCTAGGATTATTTTTACAACTTTTAAAATTCAGCACAGGTTTATAAGGACTATGTAGTTCTCAAGAGAGGCAGTTTTAGAACATGCATGAAAATTAAAGAGAAAATGAAGGGTTGTGAAGAGTAAGATTTATCCAGTTACATACCACCAGCATTATATTATAGTTTTGTATTTAATGAATATGAGCCCAAATTTTGCACCATCTTATACTGGATGCAGCCCTACCCTGACTAATGAGGTTGCGCCGAATATAAATCAGATCTGAATTTGGCACATAGGTCATTCATGGAAGTTGGAAATTGTAGCCAATCTAATGAGGCCTTAAAAAGATATAAAATGATCTAATTTTTTTTTTGAAATTCATAGTATCTGAATTAAGTATTGCACTATACAGAAGGTGAAGTATACCAAAAGCTTACTCTTACAATTGGAGGGTGTTCGATAAAATACATGAATCATTTACATTTTTGGGGAGGGATTATCAAGCGTAACTGCGTGAGTGTGACTTTGCATTCATGTTTGTTGTGAAGTAATGCTAAAATTTAAGAGCGCTTTGGAAGTTAAACATACCTGAATCAAGCTTGTATAAATCACTGTAAAATAGCTTTCACATAACAGCATAAAATTCTCATGGAAATTTTGCTTTTGAATGTAGCTGAACAAGACAGAATTTTCTTATTCTTGAATATTCCCAAGGAATAGTGTGACCAGTTCTGATAAAATTGATAGAATCCTTTATGCTTGAAAGAGACTGTGTACTTTCCTGATTGTTCTCCATGCCTCCTCTTGTGTTTTTCACTTTCACACAGTTTCACTGTTTGAGATTTATTGTATCCCCAAAGACTGTTTCCAGTAGGGTGGATCAAAGTGGTACATACGAACACCCCAAATACCCAGAGTAATTTCTGAAAAACTAAAGATGTTATGTTTGCTTGCACACTGATTGGGGCACTGTGGATGCTGATAGCAATCAGTATGAACTTCCCTACTGCTGATGTAATGATGATGAATGCTGTGACACTGCTATTTCAGACTGCTCTTCTCAGTGGATGCAAACCACTTGTTAATGAATTGAATTCAACTACAGCAGCATCAAATAAAACCAGGAAAGGAATTAAAAAAGAGACAATACATTAAAAGACAAACCAAATAAGAAAACAGAAAGAGGCAGTATGTGGGTATAGTATAGAGGAAACATAAAACTAATATGCAAATCAATAAGCAATTTAAGGCCTGGATGCTGCAATCCCTTACTTAGGCAAGTAGGCTCATCGAAGTCAGTGAAACTTCTTGTATGGGTAAAGGATATTTGAAGGAGCAAAGGTCTGCAAGATGTAGCCCTTAAAACCAGAAATTAGAGAGGAGAAAGAGCAAAGAGGTTAAGATTTGAAAGAAGATGAAATTAAATATGCTTATGAAGGACGCAATTCTCCTCTCTTGCAGTAATTCAACCCCCCATTGATTTCAGTGAGGTTGCACTGGTATAAGTGGGGAGATTTTTCCGCTCCACAATATGGATATGATAGTAATAAAAACAATGGTGAATACACACACATTGGTTATTATATTAGTTGAAATTACTTATTAGTGAATTTTATTGTAAGAAATAGGTATTATTACCGTTTTGTTGACATTCAAATTAAATGGTATTCTTCCTTTAATTAGTTTATTATTGGCAGCTGCTTGCTATAATCTCTTCAATTCAATATGCAATTGATGAAAGTTCCTATTTATGATTTAAAAAGTAGAGGCACACCTGCAGACAGGTTGCTGGTATGAGAGGGATTAGCTTTAAAATGGGAGTCTGGAATTAATTGTGCAATGGGTTCAGGCCTGCGGGAAAAGTACAAAAGGTTCAAGCATGGTTGAATGGGAAAAAGCCATGAATGTTTGCTTTCAGGAAGGAATGTTTATCCCTCTGTTTACCTATGAAAGTTCAGGCTTTAGCCATATAACATTATAGCATTTTCTCTTCGTTGCAGTCATCATTCATATGCATGTGCAGATAGAGGACAACCATCGAAAAAAGAGCTTTCCAGTTTTTGAAAGCAGAGTTCATTTTTGCAAAATATGTATGTAGTCATGTCTCAAGGTTGGGGGCAGGGAAGTCACAGAGCCAAATGCATGGGGAGTTGTAGACACTATAAATAAATAAATAAACCACATAATATTTTGAAAGTGCAAACTACTTCAGACGGGACGTTTTTCAAACCCTTTTTGTTAGTGATCAGTTGCCAATGGAAATAAAACTTTATTTTGTCCTGGACCCTTTGATTGTTTTTGTTTTAATAAACTGTGATTTACATATTTCATTACAGTTTTTGAGAAGGGGAAAAATCACATGTGAGCTTGAGACAGTCATTCTAAAAAGTGTTGGGGGCCTGCCGTTCCTACTGAAATCAAGGTTAGGCCTATAATATAACTGTGGTCAGAAGAGTGAGTCTGTAATAGTAATATCTTGAGGTTACATATTTATTTTCCATCGATGGCTTCCATGTCAGCAAACATATCCAAACGGGCTATTATTTCTGCCAAGCACATTTCCACATTTGATAAAGAATCAGAATATAGTTTAAAATTGACAGTCTGATGCTGCAATCTCTATTCTAGTAGAACTCTCGTTAACTTCAGTGGAACGTGTGTGTGTCAGAGGTGGAGTAGAAGGGGAAGGAAGGTGACATGATGGGGAGGCCTAGAAGGACAAGGTATTGATGATTCAAGAGGCAGAATTTGTTTACCCGTATTGAGATAGTCATAAAAATAGGCTTCAGTGTGTGAACTAAGGCTATGTCTACATTACAGACCTTACAGTGGCACAGATGTACTGTCTCCTTTTTTACTCACTCTTTGCTGGCAGGAGAGAGCGCTCACTCTGCCATAATTAAACCACCTGTAATGAGCGGCGGTAGCTATGCTGGTGGGAGAGTGTCTTCCGCTGACGTAGCCTGTCCACACTGGCACTTTTGTTGGCAAAACTTATGTTGTTCAGGGGTTGGTTTTATTTGCACCCCTGACTGACAAAAGTTTGCTGATAAAAGTGCTAATGTAGACAAAGCCTAAATAGTCATGGTGGAGAGCATGTGTAAGCCACACACCTCCTGGGTGTGGTGTTCTGGCTGATCTAGTGTTGCCGAGACCTCTTGCAGAGAGAGCAAAGGCTGTAGAGCAGACACATTTTAACAGACAGCTCTTAGCTCATCTGTAGCATCTCATGCAGTAAGGTCCAAAGGTCCCAGGTTTGATCCCACCTGCCAGTGACCAGGGTCTGTCAGTGTTACACATGCACAACATGCTGATATTTATGCATGGTGCAAGTTTTACAAATTTCTGACTATAAGTTCACTTTAAAATAGAAAGTTGCTAACTAGGGCCTCTGTAGCACCAGGTATGGCATAGTACAGAGGGGAGCAAAATTGCAGAGAAAACTGTGGTGGGAAAAGTGGGATTCTAGCCTGTAGACTTCTCTCCTTATTGTAAAAAAACCAAACCCCAAATACCTCACCTGTCTAATGGGCTATGAAAAAATATAGCCAAAAAAAGAAGCTGGAGCCACTCTGAGCCACAAACTCTGCAGGGAAAGATGTGGCAAGCTAAAGCTGCATTTAGCAAGTTAGTTGCAGCTCCCTCTCTCTATCCCCTTTCCCCCACGCCCTTATTGGAGTAGCCACACAATTAGCACTCAGAAGCTAATATTAATGTAGCTAATATCCCAGCCATGCTGTGATAGCTAGAGAGGAGAAGGCAAGAAACTAACGAAGAAGAATCTCAACTCATAGCTGGGTGGGGAATCTTCATGGTTGATGGGGATGAAAACACTGCAGATACTTGGTCTCTGTGTCGTTTTCTGGCACTGTCTGTGGCAGGTTCACTACCCTTGCTGGTTCTGTGACAGTGGGGCAGAATGTGTGGCCTCCGCAGCTTTGACAGTGGTGAAGAATTCTTGAATTAATTTGTTCTCTTTCACATGCATTAGCAAATGAGGGGAAGCATGTGGCCCTAATATGTCAAAAAGCAAGGGTCAGATTCTGAGGTCCTCACACAGGCAAACCCATTGAAGCTAGTGGGAATGTTGCTTGACTAGAAGATTTGGCCCTTAAAAGTCAAAAGAGGAAAAATAACTGAGACAGCCAAAGTTATAGCTTTCTCAGTCCCTTGGAAAAACTGTGTGGAAGGTTAGTCTTTTCAGAGACCATTGACTAATTTAACACATGGGTGGACAAAGCACTAAAAATATATGTAGTATAATTCTCCCCTGTACTGGACTAGATAAGATGATAGGTATGGTAATGAACCAAGGCCATGGACTGCCCTCCCACAGAGAAGCACACAGGAGAAAAGGGAGGGAAAGTGCGTTGAGAGATTCTGAAACTTTAAAATGTTTGAAGTTCCTGTGAGATTCTCTCCCCGCCCAAAAGTGGAAGGTTTCAGAGAGTGGCCTCTAAATCCTATGGATTCCTTTATCCACTGTGCGGTTTGCTGTTGGACAGTCTTTCCCCCCAGGATAGTTAGACTCCTGCAGGAATTATGCTCTCATTAGCCGTCCCCTAAATGACTCACAAACTGCTTTGGAAAGAAATGCGGTGTCCATTAATACTGAGGACTTGTACGCTGCTGGAGTTGGAACAGAGCTTACCAAGTTATGTGTTACCTCTTGGCTCATCCAGTCCCATATTCAGACACACCTTCCGAAATCCTGTTCCAGGTGAGACAGGAAATCATTCTATGAATTGCAGTAATATTTAGCCCTTGTGTAGTGCTTTCAGCCACAGATCTCAAAAGACCTTTGAAAGGTGGGTCAGCATTATTGTCCCCACTTTTTACAGGTGGAGAACTGAGGTAAAGTGGCTTGCCCAGGATCAGTGGCAGAGATGGGAACAGAATTCAGGCCTTCTGACTATCAGGCCAGTTCCTTGTCCTCTGGACCACTATACATCTCTTAGTAGGGATTCACATAGTACCAGGGCCTTTCGTTGATCCCCACTGTAAAATGATGAGATTTTTATATTATCCTATTACTTTATTTATTTATATTATCCTATTAACCACTATTAAACTAAAGTGCCCCATTAAATGCAGGGAGAAGGTTAACCATTTATATGGTTCAGCAATTTTGCTTTGTGTGCATATTTGTTATATTTTTTACCATGTCAGAATTGCAGAAATCAGTTAACATGGGGTGTAGCAAAAAAATGTAATTAAATATCTTTATACATTATATTGTGATTTGCTGTAGAGTTTGGTGTTTACTTATAACATAGTTGACTTCAGCTAAAAGTTGAGCTAATCTAGTCCTAGAATAATACAATTTATTTTCTTTTATTATCTAGTCGGTGACATGTTGGTGCGGGTTAGTTTAGATGACCCTTGCAGCCCCTTCTAACTCTGTGTTTCTATGATAATTGTAACACTGCTCACAAAAGGGAGGCATCTAAAATTCCTTTTTTAAAGTCAAGTTTGCTGATTTATATATATTTTTTAACGTGGGACCTAGTTTCAGTTCTTACAGCACTGCTAAGCAGCACTGTACACTTCTTTGGGTCTAAGCACCGTATGTGCTGAATATTGATTACTTTACTTTAATAGACTGTCATGTGTCAAGCTAAGCTACAGCCAAGAGCTTGGAAATACCTATGTTCCTTGCAGACCAAGATCCCTGTAGTCATGGTACCTTGAAGTGGATGCACGTAGAATTTTACTCTCTTGGAAACCTCTAGGTTTCTTAGATTTATGTCAGAAACTTGAAAACTCTAGGAATACGGTGAAGTGACCCAATGGGTATAAAATAACTGAACAATGAGTCAGTGCAGATGAAGAGTAAAAGTAATCAGTGAAAGGCAGAATAACTAAACATGCTTTTTGCATGGCTTTCCATTTTCAGGGTTGTCATGCAAAGAAAGTGTTCCCGTTATCTGTCACTAGCAATCACATTTGCCTTTCTCTGTGGTTTTCAGAGCGTTGTTCCAATACGCTTTTGTCTGAGTTACGTTTTTAAACAAACAAAATGAGAGATGTTTACATTAATAAGGCAAGATAGACTAGGAGAGGTAATTCGTTGCTGTATATTAGGGGTAGTGAGAATACTGAAGATTAAAATTTGGCTTCTACAGTAATGCGATGGTTTGTCTCAGTTCTGCTACATGGTTCCAAGCTGTTCAGGACAAAGGGGAAAAAATCCTGCCTCCCCCCTCCCCCCCCTTCAAGTCCATTAAAATTCTTACAGGGCTTTAAAAAACGTGGACCTTCCTGTCAAAGCAGCAGACTAGACCATGATGCTGATTCTGTTTAAAAGCAAATGTGCTTGTCTCTGGTGTTAGCATTTCCTTAAATTCCTCAGGAACTCATGCATGCAAACCTGATTTGATGAGCTTCATGAAATGGCCTGTGGATTGCTATTGCTGCTGTGCTGCAGGCTCTTCTTCAGGTGAGAAGTGTGGTGGGTTTCTGACTAAGCTTTTTATGGCATTTGAAGTTTATGACTCTATTGTTTTATTCAGGTATTAGTGCGAGGAGAGCTGAAGTAATGAGAAGTCATCATGGAGGCCCAGTCCCATAGCTCTGCCACAACCGAGAAGAAAAAAGTTGAGAATTCCATAGTGAAATGCTCCACTCGAACAGATGTCAGTGAGAAAGCTGTTGCCTCCAGCACAACTTCCAATGGTGAGTAACAGCAGGGATTTACTAGCAGCAAAACCTACAGTAATTTTATGTTCACTGCATTCCTTGTGAATTGAGCATTTGCACCTGGGTCTGTGTTTGTTCTAAGGAAAGATTAAAGAAAGCAAATAGGAGAAAAAAAGTGGATAGGATATAATAAACCCTGTTTTGGCTTCAGACATAGCCTTTTTCTTCCAAATTTTCTAATTTGAGATGTAAATCTGCTAAATTATTTATTTGAGGAAGTTCCTGTTTTGGCATTTTGGAAATCATCTTGATTAGCCTGGCAAGCATTGCAAATGTTTTGCATTTTATATAGAAATCTCTTCCATTAGTTAGATAATTAGTTATTACAAAAGAGACAAAAGTAGCCTTGTCAAAATTAATGGCAGGGTTTTGCTCTCTTCTTTTTCAAATAAACTTGTCTATTGTAAAATTTTTCCTCTGTCCCTGAAGTTCTTTAATAGCTGATGACAAAATCTCAATCAAACCTCCAGTGAATTCATTTCAAAGTTGTGACTGTAAAGGTTGCAGATTTACAAAAATGGAGGAGTTTACTCAACTCTCCCCAGGGATTACCTCATTTTGCAACTTTGCATACTCTGTGCCATTCCACGCCCCCAACCCCTTTCTTTGTTTAAT
Source organism: Sternotherus odoratus (assembly GCA_032164245.1). Classification (NCBI taxonomy): domain Eukaryota; kingdom Metazoa; phylum Chordata; order Testudines; family Kinosternidae; genus Sternotherus; species Sternotherus odoratus. The sequence goes on from JAVMKO010000002.1 coordinate 145,174,870, forward strand.
TTAGAAGAGCTAAAATCATTGGTCCTTACTAAAGCAAAATCCCATTGAAGTCAAGGGAAGTTTTGTTCAAAGGACAACAGAATTAGGCCTCGTGGTTTATGATTGCTGCAGATTAAGCTCTGCATTTAGCAAAGAAATTCAGGCAATCAGTCTGGTAACTGTTACAGAAGAAAAACATGGCTGTTCTTTTTTTCTGTATCGGAATCTCTGTGCATCAGTGGGAGAACTCAGGGGGCCCCCCGTCCTCCAGCTCGCATCAAGGCCACCATCTTTCAGTCAAAGGCAGGGTTCGCTGTTCATTAAGTGAACAAAAGTGCACACACCCAAAGAGAATAGGTGGAGACTTGAAGTGAAAAATGCACAAGTTCTGCAGCTGTACTGAGGGGAAGATCAGGAGGATAGTTAAACATTTGGGGGAACATATCTTGTCATCCTTCCCAGTGGTTCTGTCACTAGATTCAAAACATGCCCAGCCTCAGCTAAGGCAGGGATTAAGTGACCGGACCTGCCTCAATAAGAATATATAATCTCTCTGTTAATGACTGGAACAACCCAGCCAATTTTTAACGTATGTTCGATCAGATCATCAGCTTGTGTAAATCAGCACAGCTCCAGTGGTGTCAATAGACTTACGCTGATTTACATAGGTTGAGGATCTGGTCCACTATATTGTTTTCAGTAATAGGATTTTATATTCTGATCCAGTTTTTTACACACATGCATGCTTAAATACCCTGATGCAAATTCCGTATAGTGTGCACTCAACCTCAGTATAGGGTAGGCACATGTGTGCTATGATTGATAGTATTGTCTGATGTTTGGATCAGAAGACCAGGAGTCAGGACCTTTTTTTTAAAAAAAATCCCCAGTTCTGCTGCTGACTTGCTGAGATCCTTGATCAAGACACTTAACCTTTCTCTGTTTAGTTTACATACATGGTTAATGGGAATATTAGTAAGTAAGCCTCACAGCACCCTTTTAAGACAGTTAATTAATTAAAGCACTTTATATTTTTCCTCTGAGGACCTCAAAGATAAGGAATTATTATTAAACATGTATTTTGTGAATCTTTTCTGCAGTGAGACACTAATGCAGTACACCCTTGGTATACTTATGTGAAACACTGATTTTATTTCTGAAAAATGCAGATTCAGATCAACAGAAACATTTTGTGTATTTGTGTTAATTTTGGCTACTTGTTATGGTTGAACCAAAAAAAGAAGAAAATTCATAAATGTCAAAAGAAAAAGGGTTTATTTTTTTTCTGGTGTAAAGGGGAGTTTAGACCCTATATCTAGTCAAGTCAATGACCAGGCTCTCTGTGACTTCAGTGGTTAATGATTGAGCCATTAGGGATGCTTTTTAATTGAGTCAGTCGTAAATTCAGGGCCTGAGTGTCTGATGTATCCTAATATACAGCCAGCCCTAGAATTCTTCCACAAGTGCAGGATTGGGCCTTGGATGGATGTAAACTTTACTCCTCAAGGGTATTAAGATATTTCTCTTAGAGTAGTCTATATGGTCCACTTATAACATACTGAAATAAGTAATGATACTAAAACTTTAGGAATTTAGAAATACTGAAGTTTATAGTTCCATTATGCTAAAGTTTTGTCTCTCTGCCATGTTAATGAATTTTGATAACAGGGGACAAATTTATTAATGCAGCATGAAAGCTCTCTGTTGCATCTTTTGTTCTGTAATACTGGAATTAAGTGAACTTCACCAGCTGATATAACACACCATATGCTGCACAAACATCCAGTTTATGTTTATGAATTGTAGCTTTTTACAAAAAGGCCAAATAACATACAATGGTTGTGATTTACAGTTGTCTGCTTTTTTAAAACAAGGTAAGGCTGCTTAAAAATATACTGTGTAATCATTGGTGTGTTTACCAAACAAGACCCTGCATGTGGCTATTACAGATCAACATCTGCCAGTCATACCATCACCTCATAAATATATCTAAAAACTGTGTTTTCCTTTCTGGCCAACACATTAATTAGCAAAGTTTGCCGAGTAACACATACTTGAGTGACAGCTGTCCGTGAGGTGCTATGTGAACTGAAATTTTCTGAGTGGCTCCACTGTCTTCTACAATTAAGTCATAAATATTTTGAAAGCTCTTATGGGTTTTACACAGAGTGTACAACTGGGCGGGAGAAATGAGGAAGACTCTATTTTTAGTATTTCTTTGCAGATCCTGAAAGAAAATAACTGTCCAATGCACCTGATAGCAGTACCTATGTTTAAATAAATATTATGTATGGAATCATTTAAAAAAGAATAGGCGTTTTACTGTCTGATACGCAACCTCTGTTTTATCTGAGTCTCTTTGGTGCATGCATGTTATCGAGAACTATTTGATGATAGACTTGGGGCCGATCCTGTGGGTTATGATTCTAAGTGCATATTATTTCACATCGGCTCAGACCCATTGACAGGCTTGGCTCATAGTTTGCACTTTGGTCATTTATGCTGAACTACCATGATTACTCTACTTAGAACAACAGCAGCAAATACTGTTGCAGTCGCTTAACCACAAACTGTACTATAGAGCTAAGCTGCCAGCACTGTGTTAGTTGAGGGGCTGCCAGCATTTCCATTATAGACCCCTAATTTCAGGGATTTACAACTCAGCCATTAAAATGTGCTCCAGGCCGAAACGTGTATGGAAAGTCTCAGAACTGGAGTAAATTACAACTTTTTAGGCATATGCTCAAAAATAAAAATAATGTTTTTGTAATAATTTAAAAACACGTTTGCTGCTATTAGATGTCTTATGGGACTGCTGTATTTGTTTTGTTTTGAATGAAGTTTTTCAGGCCTTTGGTCTCTTCTTTGGGTTTTGATTTTGTGTATGTCAACTAAAACCATACACATCTTACTATGGTACACTTCTTTACAAATCGGTCCTTTCCCCCCTTCTTTGTATGAAAGCTATATTTACTGCTTAGATAGTGTCCAGAATAAAACAAAACAAACCCCTTCAAAGAAATTTGCTAATGGGGATATTTATACAGGATTTTGGGAATGAATGAGAATCTATCACTGTAATGTCAGAGTATGAAAAAACCTACAGTTATTTGTAATTTAATACCCTTAGAATGAATCCACTCCACAAATACAAAATATTAATAATAAACAGCAAATGAATATCATTTTCACATAGTTGCCATGTTACTAGCGTTTATGCTGGAATAATCGTTCCTATGCCTCAGACATAAAGGCTGACACCGTACTGGTGTCACGGCTTCACTGACATGCTTCCACATCCCCCTCCCCATCTGAAAAGTCAGGACAGGGACTGAGGGGATAATAGGTGCATATATAAGGCAGAGCCCCTAATATAGGGACTGTCCCTATAAAATCAGGACACCTGGTCACCCTAATGTACTGCTACCACCACCATGTTACTAACACAATAATACCTTTGTGGCATTGGATGCACACAGGTGAGGGAGCTGTTCCCTGCAATGTTCATTTAGCATGTATTGATTTAGACCCTGATTGAGCAAAGTGTTCCATGCACACAGTAGTCTTATTGAAGTCAAGTAGAGAGCAGCTTTCATGAGGGGGTCCAAAGATAATAAACTGGTTTGAGCACAGATCACTAGCATTTTCTGTGCCCTTTCTAGGGAGTCTGCTTGTTAGGGCAGCTCACACCATTGTCCTGCTAGACCTTTCTTTCGTCTCTGCTGGTCACGTGATGCCTACTATGGTAATAAATAATCACCCGATTTAAAAATATATATATATTCTCCTTGATGTAAAAGCTTTAAACATTAGAGCATTTGAGACAGTACCCAAACATCTGCCTTAGTAAAGTGTAATAAATGCATACAGTTAGCTTCTGCTCCTTCAACTTGTTGCACTTGTATGAAATGCTGCACATATGTGGACCCTCACTGACAGCAATGGCTACCTGCATGGAGGAAGGGGACTGAGTCAATGACTTCTGATCCTTATGAAAAATTTCAGTGTAGCTCTGAGCCACAATCAAGCAAGCGCTGCAGCATGTGTTTAACTGTAATCATCTAAGTAGCGCCAGTGGGACTATTTGCATGCTTAAAGTTAAGCATCTGCTTTGTCACTTTAATAGATTGAGCTTTTAGATATTAAATTCTGCATTGCAAATACATGGAGCTTAACATGAAAACACTTCCTTTAAAAAAGAAATCTTGACAATCAATCCCCCTCCCCTCACACACACATACTATTTGGAGTTGGAATTTTCTCATCGAGATTGTTGTATGAATATGTTGGTATTTTTTTTATTTTTAGTTCATTTTTGGTGAACAAAATCCACGAACAATAATATAAAAAAGTAAACCTACATTTGACATTATTGCTTGCAATCCATTTGAAAATGTCTGCATTCAGCCAGTATTTATTTACAATCATCAACAAAGCCCATAAAAACATTATTCGCAAATAAAGTGTTTTGTGTTCTGTTCAGTTGTGGCAATAAATGTTTTATTTTATTTTATTTTTTTTAGTTTGCATTACAAACAATGCAGTTATTGTATAAAAGCTCCTTCAGTTTCTGACAGGCAAGTACTTATTTTCATTTTGATGTGTTTTGTCTACTTTTTGACCCATGAGCTCTTTTCAGTGTAATCTGATATTTCTTATTAACCTATTACTTGGCTTTAAAAAAAAAAGCTAATTATAAACATATGTAGGTTGTAGACTTGACTACCTTTATCAGAAGCAGATAGTTATTGAGAACATACTTTAAAGTGATAACAGAAATTATTATATTAATGATGATGTAACTTGAAACCAAGCTTGATAGATGAATAAATGACAGGAAGTTCACATGCCCACTTTGATTCTTGGAGTCAGCTTCAACTAGGCCTTTAAAAATAATTTTTAAAAAAATCATCCTCTAAACTAAAGATTGAATGAGAAAAGTATTTAGCAATTGGCAGCTCCATAAGAATCACATTTCCTGTTTTAACTTTTGGGTAGTTACTGGCCCTGCTGCTTGCTTTCAAGCTCACCATAAAAAAGGTGTTAATCATGATACCTATTCTTTGGCCCCTTCGTTGAAGTTATATGTCCAGAGTCCTGTTGAGAGGTCAGAGGTCAGAGGATGTTGTTAGCTATCAAGAAATGTTGCCTGTACTGCTTGAGTGTCCTGAGAATTGAGTCCCTCATTGATTATATTTATACGAGTCCCAATTCTGCTAAGTGATGATGAAGACTTCTCCTCCCTCATTGAAATCCAAGGGAGTTCAGGGGCACATTTCACTTTGAAGTATCAGGCCCAGAATGAAACCACATTCTATGGAATCAACTCTTGTAGATGACAAAAATGTTCTAACAACCTAAATGTGCAGGCGGGCATCATTTTTAGTGAGCTGGGGAATATTCCAAGTAACCTCTAGTCATAATAATCAGGCACAGTAGTGTACAAAATAAGTATAAGGTACTGAGAGGTGCTGAGCATCAGACCCCGAGAGAATGAATTAAAAGGAGGTGGCTTTACTTTGGGATATCTCTCACTGGCTCTTAAAAGGCTCGGGGAAAGATTGTGCTCTGAAACCAATGGGAGTTGTATCCATGTAACTGAGAGCTTAGGTTGGTCCTTGGTATGTTGTAATGTGAGGTAGGCAGTCAGTTAAACATGGAGCCTATCTGAGTAATAGAGGCATGGTCCTTTCTATATGTTTATGGTCTATCATAATTTGTAACAAACTACTCACACCCAGTACTATATTTCAGTGCTGTGTTTCTTAGTTCTGGGAGCCAGCTTTTTTTCATGCCCTAAACTAAACAATCCAGCACAGACCGTGGTCTGCAGAGTAGATACAGCACTACAGCATTAATTCTGCAGGGTTTCTCTCCTCTCCTTCCTTTTCTTCCTTCCCTGCACATAACCCTGCGTTGGTTAATAGTATGAGGGATATTAAATGTCAATCCTGCTGTATTCCGCTGCAAGTTCCTGGGAGAGATGATTGAACAGCTTATCCCTGCAATCACTGTAATCAGTAAGTAATGACCTAACATCCCAGTAGATGACATGAGCTGGAATCAGTAGAAAACACTAGTTAGCACTGGTAGCTTGCCACCCAAATAAGGTGGAAGGTTAGATTTAATGAGCCACACACTTGGAATTAGAAGAGGTGGAAGATTTCCTAAAGAAGCATATTTGCAGTGGCTAAAAAGGAAACCTGGAGTGTGAAACAAACAATGGTTTGAAGTGAGGTGCTTACAACATGGCAGCAGTAAATATACCCTCTATCTTGTGCACTGCCAAAGTTCAGTAGCATAAATCAAGTCTTGAAAATCCAGGATTTACAACCTACAGTTTTCAAGAAACCAGAGTCTGATTTCTAACAGCACAGGGAAACGGATGCCAGCAACTGAAACTCCAATGATATCATTCATGTTCTGGGGAAGGGCTTTCTCGCATTAAGCCGTGGTCCCTGGAGAAGATATCCCAAAAGAGAGAGGATTTCTTAATGACCTTGCACCACTGAGGTAGTGTTTGCCACCAGGATAGGAAGGCTTTACAGCAGCACTGCTATAGTAAGTAATGTTGCAACTCTCATTGTCACTGGAAGTGGATGTCAATACAAGCACCAATACTGAAGAGTGTGCATCAAAGGCATGGGAGGGAGGCAAGGAAAAGGCATTAACTATTCTCCCCTCATGGGAGTGTCCACAGGTGGTTGGAACTTGACTGAACTTGGGAACCTACAAGTTATGAGTCCCCATGGAACAAATTTTACACTGACTTAAAAAACCTCTGACAACCCCAGTGACAGGTAGAGGCACAGAATTTGGCCCTGAAATTCTTAAAGCTAAAGCAGTTGAAATGTACTTGTTAAGTAGTTTAGCAGATCATGGAATGGTGTGGATTTAATTGGGCTAGATTTTTTTCTATTTCATATTTACCTGTGTCCAGTTGAACAGAAACAAGAGTCAGTTGTTTGTTTGAACAGGTTCCTGTTTGTTATGATTTTATTTTTTGAGCTTTAAAAAAAAAAGGAAGATATAAAAATGCAGCTTTCACTGTCGTAGGAATTGTTATTAAATGCATATGTTAGTAAGTGGTTAAAGTGTGTTTAGGGTCTGTTAAGTGACTCTATATAAAAAAGTTCCTTCTGAACCATAAAATCTTATCTCTGTATTTACTCCAAGTAATATCTAATTACTTCTGCAACAAAAAGATGATTTTGCTACTTCGCATTGCAGAGCCAACACACCTATGAGAGAGTGAGCTAGATTTTATTGTCTTATTAGGTCTTGTTACCCTTTAAAAAATATTCACCTTGAGGTGTACAGAGGTGATTTCAGCTTCACTTTTACATTGTAGGTTATGTCTGCTGGGCTAGTGGTTAGTAAATATAAACTGAGCACGTTTGATCTGGACCTATTGAAAGACAGTAAATATAAAGCTCAACAATTTATTCTGTGCAATCACTTCAAAGTAGAACTATACTGAAAAAAAAAAGGAGTTGGTTAGATTATTTTTAAAATTGTCTTGTAATGCTTCCTAGGCCAAATTTTCAGAAGAACTTTTCTAAACTTTGTTCCTGTGGTTGGTTGGATTCTCAAAACTTGGGATTAGTGTATACATATCCTTTGCACATACTAACCACATAGATATCTGCAGAATTTGCGTGTGCACACATGACTTTCTCTGTGTGTAAAAACTGGCATGCTCTAACCTGCACACCCAGAAATTTGTGCCTACAAAAATTCAGGCCCACATTTAGATGCTGGATTGAGATCACTTTGAAAATATACCTGTATATACTGGATGTAAATGTTTTTTGTGTTCTCTGTAAGATCGTGGATTCATATCAGAAGATCTAATGTAATAATAAACTGGTAAAACTCAAGCATTATAAAATGTTTGTCTGTCTCTTTGAAGCACAAGGGTGGATACATAATAACAGGAGGTTTTGTACAAAAGTTCTCTCTGGGCCTGACTGGCTCATGCTGGTTTTCATTCCCCCTCCTTCCTCCCTCCCATTCTCTCTCTCTCCCTTCCCCCCCCCCTCTTTTTTTTTTTTTTTAGTTGTAGAAAGTTGAGTTCCATCCCAATTATTAAATCTTCGGAGACCATTCCCACATGGTTCTGTAAATGGTAGCTTCAGCCTGAGTTCTTTCATCTCTTTTCCTGCTCTCCTGGCTTGACAGTTGAAAAGGTCTGACTGTGCCACACAATGGTTTGATTGGTTTCTCTAGGGGAGGCTTTTCCCTGCCTCATCATTCGCCAGGCAGGTGGACCAGAAAGTCTCTTGATTCTTTTGTTGCCTCTCAAAGTCCGAAGTCTTTGACTGAATAAATCCTCCGTCATGGGATAATTTGCTAAAAGGAGACTGAAAGATGTGAGAGAAAAGCCTCACTACTTGGGTGCTGAATTAATGAAATAACTGGGCCTTAGAGTTTGCAATTGAAAAATCACCAGGAATGCAGTGGGTGGAGACAGACTTCAGAATGCAAGTCTGTTATTTCCCCATAATAAAGTAGGAGAGCTTTAAGTGATATTACTAAGTAAGTTGGCTTGTCTGGAGGCCTCTGGTTATTTGCATTTCTAACCACATTTGCAGGGGAAGCCTGGGCAGAATAAAAGTGTTTTTGGTGCAGTGTCTAGTTAGTCATTAGATTATTACGAGGGGATGGAAAGAATTCCATATGACAGAACTAGGGTTGAGTTAACACAGGACGAAAAGTAATTTACAGATAGCCTGTCCTCAGCCATCTTTGTAGACCCTGATAAGGTTTCATTTCAGAATGGATAGGCGACATTTCCACTTACGGGCCCATTCTGCGACACCTGTGATAACAGCTTCTGGATCCTAATTGAAATTGGTTGCAAAATGGATTTTCACTTTTCTCTGTCTGTGGAAAATATTGAATGGACTCAAAGCTGCCACAGAGAATCCCAGACCTTGGAAAATGGAGCAGGAAGCCAGGATCATCTTTCATAACCGTGTCGATGATATGACAGTTTTGTTATCTGTCTTATTAATGAAATCATTGATCACCAGATGAGGGAGATAATAAACTACATTCTGCAGCCATTCAGGAAGCACAATTAGAGTCTTTAAAAATACGTAAGAAAAACCATGAAACTAAAATGTTTAAGGCCTCTTTAAAACTTTTTTGTTTAAGATTTTTAGACAGCAATCTCTTAGACTATAAAATACAAATAGCATCTTGACTGCCTTTAAAATGAAAGAAACCTATACTGTATTGAAAGATTTAACTATTGTGTTTGTATAAAAATAAGTGCACTGACTAAATTAATAACTTTAAGTTGGAATAGAAGAGTAAAACTGCAATGGAACCCCAAATGAACTCAGAAACAAAGTAAAATTGCAGCCCTCAATAGTATCACTACACTGAAATGTGCACATTGTAGTTCCTCTTCTAGTGAATTTCCACTTATGATGGAGCTTTTCATGAATATCATTTTTTCATTACAAATGGTTTTCACTGTGAATCTTAGTGTAAAGTTACGTAGATGTTTTGAAAAAAAGTTTAGGTTTTTATATGAACAGAATTATAGCAGTCAAAAAGCAAACAAATATAATAATGACATAATCTGCCCTAGAAGAAAGAAAGAAAAATGGGCACACAGCCTTACAAAAGTGAAATTGGGTTTATTTATTTATATATCTGGGAAATAATAGAATCTGTTGTTTGTGTGGTTGTTCTGGAATGTCGTCTGTATTCTTTTAGGAAGGGATAGTTTTTCTGGGGAGGGATGCCGGTGACTTCACTGTGAATTGTATCCTAGGTGTTTCTTCATTCTCTCTGCTAGTGTGGGTCAATCAATCCCCCTTTCTGAGCTTGAAAGAGGAGCTCTGATCAAAGGCTTTAATGATGTCACTGATCTCTGATGATTGATTAGGAACAGAAGTTCTGGAGCTTTTTGCATGTCCATCTTTTCCTTATCACTTCAAATTCATTAGTGCCTACCATTAGGGTAGCTCTCAATCAGCAAATATATGTGTGTGTGTGTGTATATATATATAATATAAAAGAATTGTACAGCTGGCTGGGTTTTTTAACCCCCTGCATTATAAATGTCATTCTCTTTTATTTACTAGGTGAAATTATGTTTAGATTTCAACTTTATTGTAACCTGAGTGGATTTGAGAATGTTGCAAAGTGAAACTCCCAGGGCCTAATATTCCTCTCACTTACCTACTCTCACAGATTTAAATCAATATAGCTCTGACTTTAGTGGAGATTCTTGTGACTTACCTTGGTATAACAGAGTAGAATCATGTCCCATCTTTTTATTTCTTTGTAATGCCATCATTCCACTTTATGACCCACCCACTTTCCTTGACAATTATTGAATGACATTTTAAAGTGGTACATAAAGATAAAAAAACAATTTTTTAAAATACATTTTCATGCAAGCTCAGTTCTAGAAAGAATGCACCTTGTTAAGCCAATTTCTTAAAAGGGAAAAAAAGCTATTTACTTTTATAAATGAGGGTTCACTCCTGCATCTTATATGAGTAAGGACTGTGTGCATGAGCAAGGGTTGCAGGATTGGGTCTTACGGTCCTGATTCTGAATTCATGGAAGTGTAAATATGGAGTAGTACCATTGAAATGTCGTATGAAACCAGAATTTGGCCCTAAATACATCACTCTGACAGAATGTTGCCATTTGAATGATGGAATTAAAAAACAAAACAGAAAATCTATGAACCCTCTCAATGAATTACTTTGGTAAAATCAAGCTTTCATATGTGTGATAATTTAAAAAGTCTTAATGTTACTTTAGTGCATTTCTTCTCCCTTACCATTTGATAGAGTGGTTCATCTCTCCCTCTCTTTCTCTCTCTCTTCCTTTTTAAAAAAACTGTTGTGCATTTCACACCAGGAGGTGACAAGTCTTGTGATTGCAGCAGAGGCAATTGAAAGAAAATAAAAAGAGTTCTTTTTTCTTCTGGTGCTGGCCCATGAACATACCATAAAAATTGAATTAGACACACCTAGAGTTGGGATTGATTGCATCTTGAATGGGAAATTAGAACATCTGAAAAAATTCCTTTTTGGATGGATAGAAGCACAAAAAGGAAAAGTTGGATGGAAACCAGAAAAGAACTGTAAATCACTATTAAAGTTACTTTCTAGGGGTTACCATTGGCTGTCAAAGAAAATTGCCTCCGGCTTGTTTATGGCTAATTCTCTCTATAGAAAACTTCAATTTGTGGACTGGCCTCTGAACGGGATTGATAACTCTGTTTATAGACCCGGATGAGTATCTAAAGATAACAGATAATGCAAATGAGCTTTTTTTTTTTTTTTTGATAAGCCCGTGAAGCAATTATGGATACAACTTGGTTGATGGATTCAGAGTGCCTTTTCACAGATTATAGATTTTCTTTGCATTATCGCTTTTCTTTGCAGTGTTAGAAAAACAAAATCAAAGTCACTCGTATAGAATAGAACTAAAAAGATGGCACAGCTGATATACCTAGCTTTCCTACTGCTTGTAAACATAGTGGATCAGATTAAAAAAAATACACAGGCAGTCCTCAACCTCCTTTGGAAGAAATATGATTTGATAAAATGTGGGCTCAATATTCAATTTACAGTTTCATCCAAAATGGGTAAAACTAGATGTCCCATGGGAATTCAAGCCCACTCTAAATTGAATTGAGATAAAGTGCTCTTTGTAAACCGTTTCTGCTTTTATTTCAAATGCTGACTTGTATTAGAGAAAAGAAAAGCTACATTCTTATCCTGTGAGTGGCTTTGAGCCTCCTGTGTGGTGCCGAGGGTGCTCAACATCTTTTTGGATTAGGCCCTTAATTGTAGATCACATCCATAGCTGACTGTGGGTTTTGAGGCAGGGCATGGAAGTAGCTGGGCAGAGTCGGAAAGCTTCTGTTCTGTGTGGCATGTTTCTCTCTCAACTCTGTGTACTTTCTACTGATGAGTGTCTTGGAAGTTTCTGCTTCTTAGAACAGAATTATTTCCTGTTCTGTGAGGCCAATTGGAGGAGGTCTCAGAACACAGGTACAGCAGGAAGACCAATGGCAGCATGGCCACTGACCAAACATTCTGTTCATGAAATTAGAGCTTCAGGACATAGAGAGGCATCCACTCCATGCAGATGTCCTGAAATCTGTGGGATTGGACCCAAAGTCAGTAGGTCCACAGGCTACGCACGACACCCTGTTACCTCTGTAACTGGCATTACCTCCTTTTCTCCCTTCCCTCTCCTTCCCCAAAGACAAAATTAGACAGACTGTGAGTTTTTGACTTAGCATTTATTCTTCTGTGGTCTGTTGTGGAGAGGGGATAATTGGCCTTAATTCTTTATCAGACCTTGGGGGGGAAAAAGGAGAGGCTCATTGATAGCCAGACTGAGTACACTAGCCAGAATTAGAAATGCATGACTCCAGGGCGTTCAAGGACAGCACCATGGTGAGAATTCTGGAATGGGGACCCTGACTGCTGGCAGGAGAGAGAATTTCTCTGTCTACCAGCTCTCCTGGTTGTGTGGTAGGGAACAGGAATACTCTCATCTAGTTCATCTCCACTCTCCAGTCCCTTACCCACCATATATTTTTGTTTGCTTTTGTCTGCTTTGTGTGTCCTGTTTGTTCTTTCTCCTTTTCAGATTTGTCTTTGCTCATTGTCTTTCTGAGGTGTGTCTCCTTGCCATTCTGTGAAACCTCCCTCTTTCCCCTTATTCTGCTCATACACGTCTCACACTTTCAATCCTAGGATCATGCCGATTTACTGCTTACTATGTACTGCAGTTAGAATGTTAACCTGACATTACTCCTGTAAGTTTCACTTTGCTGGACTTGATGGGGAAGCCTGACAGCAAAAGGGAAATGAAAAAAGTCGCTTTCTGGGTCTTACTCAACACACATTTTTCCCGTTCCCCGGTGAGTGGAAGAATACACTTTTAAAGACTTGTTTACTATAATTCCAAACAGGGAACACAATTCAGAGAACATATAATGCACATTGTTCCAATACATAACATGTGCAACTTATAGAGTGAGATTGAAAAACAATCCTATAAAAGACAGTAGGATGCCACAATTGAAACAATTCAGTTGAATTCACAAGTTAGTCATTTGATTTTAATTTTTAAAATAGATCTGCGTTTTGTGTTTGAATGCCTTATCCATAGCCTACTAAAACCAATGGGAAGGATTGCCACTGACCTCAATAGGCACTGAATCAGGCCCTTACATTTAAAATCTTGTTATGTAATGGTCTATTGCCCTTACCCTAGTATGTTTCTCTTTTATCTAGTTAGTGGTCAAAGGAGAAGAGCGTCCCTAGCTCCCATTGACTTCTATTGGAGTTGTGGGTAATCAGTTGCCTTTTTTACTGGATTACAATTTTTATCCCTGTTGTATGGCTCGATCCTGCACACACTATCCTTGCAGCTCTCATACTGAAGTCCATTTTATATGAGGAGCTAACAAATATTAATTCCTATTCAATTGTTTTATACTTCAAAATTATTCATTGTAGTTTGAACTACTCTGAACTCCAGAGAGTTAAAGGGTAGAGCTAGGAGGCCTAATGCTACCCCAGTGAAGTCGGTGGCAAAGCATCCACTCACTTCAATGGTAGCAGGACAAGATCCAAGAGATGTAATTGGGTGGTCAAGGGACACTCTGATTTTTTATTTTTTTAAATTAAATAAAGTTTCAGTGCCTGTCACAAAATGCTCATTTTGGACAAGCAGTTTCTAGTCTGTTGCCTTTTAACATTTTTGTCCTTGCAAAATATTTAACAGAAAACAGTATCATTTTGTTCATTTCAGATGTTGGACACTTCTCAGTTAATTCAAAATGATTTCTTTTTAAAATCCGGGTCTGAGTTGTTTATATGTTCTGAGTTACTTATGGAGAGCCAGAGCAATTGGACACTTTTCTTTCAAATACCTTGAAACGCATGGGATCAGGAGTATATCTATCAAAAAATCCTCCCAAAGTAATTGTGTATGGAACTGGAATCCTTCAGGAATTGTTCCAAGTCCATATCCTGTTTCCGAGGGCTAAGTTAGCAGATGAGGAGTGGAAAATAAAGATGCATTATCCAGCAATCTCCCTGGTAGATCCATACTTATGGAGAATGAATTGTTCCTTTGTACGCCTGAACACGACTTCAGTTAAGTGATGATCATTGGCATTATGGGTTTGGCCAAACTTACCCTTTTGGATCTTCACCCAGTGACCTTCCAAGACATGTAGATTTTTTTTTTTGGGGGGGGGGGGGATATGGTAGACCCTTGAGTCATTTAGAACTTGAGCCTGTGAAGTGCTGTGTACCCTCATCTAGAATTACTTTAATGGGGGTTGAAAGTACTCAACACCTTGGAGGGCTGAGCCTCTTCAAGCTCTTAAAGGCTTATATCTCTTAAAGGTGAGCAACATAGAAAAAAACTGGGTTTGTTCACTCTTTTGATTCTTTATGATGTATAAAGAACACCTGAAATATTTTTAAGGATTTTTCCCTGCTTGGTTTTTACCTTCACAATATCAGCAATGTCCATTCTGGTTTTGCTGGAGGACTTACGGAGTATGTATATTGTCAGCTGCCTTGCTTTAAGTGAAGTGACAGTGTTGAATCCTTAACAAAGGTTTCCTTTCTTCAAAATGTTAAATAGTCCTTGAAGTTAAATAGGTGATAGCAAAAAGAAAGACCCAAAGAGTTTAAAGGCTAACTGAAAATCTCTTCTTCTCTCAAGGTATGTCTGCACTGCAAATTAAGATGTAATCTTAGTGTGGGTAGCTGTACCCATGCTAGCTTTACTCTGCCTTGGGTAATGGTAATGCACTAGCAACCAAAGTTCATAACCACTGTCCTTGACTGGCTTGTAGTGGGGCAGCTGGCCTATGCTGAAGTCCTTGTTGGCATGTGGTCACTACTGTTGTTACCTGCACTAGCTAGATTAAAGCTAGCCTTAATTTGCAGAGTTGGCCAATTTCCTTTTTCTTGACTCTTGTGATATCAACTTTTCACTAGTTCTCCAGGCTAGGTAGAACCTGAATTTATTTAAAAAATCATTTAAAATACACAGTTAGGGTTAGAATATGGTCCTCAGATATATATATATTCTTCATAGATGTCCTAACTCTCTAAATTTACGTCCAAAAGAAAACAGGCTAGGGAGAGTGAGTGATTGTGGAAATTTTGACTAATGTCACATGCTCTATTATCAGTGTATCTACATATACGTAACTAGAGCAAGTAGGAAGAGAAGGAAAGAGTAAAGAGTTCAGGAATTAGAGTTTGTAACAGACACTGAATAACAGAGTTTGTAACTGAAACTCAATAAGAAGTGAAATTTTTCTCTTGTATAAGGATATTCACATACGGCTCCAATTCATCAGAAAAGTAGCTTTCATTCTGCAGATGCCTACCCCTGACCTTAATCCCCCCCCCCCCCCCGCAAAAAACCCTACAGAGGGGGGGTACTTTAAATTTTAATGTCACAGGAAAGTATCCTGGAAATTAAATTTAGCAAGAGCTAACAAGTGTCTACTGGGTCCCCCCATTCGCTGCTTTGCATTTTTTAATGCTCCACTTTCTATGTTCAGTACCTATTATTGTATCATCTGCCCTAAAATGGGAATGGCAGGTATGTAGATAAATTCATTGGGAGGTCATCCATCTTCACTGCTGTTTATGTCATCTCATTTGTTTCTCTGGAGCAGTACTATGCTTAATATTTTGTAATGTCTTGCACTGTATGAAGTATCTGTCTTTCTTTCTGTCTTTCGAAAGAAGACCGTCATTACAGAGCTTTGCCAGATCAGCCCTCTACGCTGTTATAAACCTAAAATAACAAAATGTGCACTAGTCATGACAAGCAGTTATGGTTGGATTATAAATTATTTTGAAATTACCAAATGTTCGGGGTTGGCCAAATGATAATTAAAGCAGGATCTTGTGGAGCCAGCATAATTAAGGGTCTGTCAGTGTCTTATTAGACCCCTTTTTTGGTTTGGTTTAGAGGGCTATGTGATACAGTGTATTTGTGTGGTAGTATTTTTTCTCTGCAGACCTGTGTTCAGCTATTGGCTAGGTCACAGTTTAAAATGAGTTTTGAGGTCTCATCTTTGTCTCTGTTGGACATTTGCAGAGGTCAGAAAGCCATCTAGGAATTTCATTTCCTTGCTTAGAAGAGGCCCAGGATTGGAAAAACTGGAGTACTGCAGGTCAGAATGGGGGTGTATTAGCAGAGCAGTCTGTGGAAGCTTAATCATTGCAGATCATATTTTCAAAAAACTGCACTTTTTGAGAGCCCATCCAGTTACGGATACAAAAGCATGCATTTCAAATACATGTGCACCCGCAATTGAACGCACAAATGGACGTGCTTGTAGATATTTAGCACTGAATTTTATATCAGTTTTGTGCCAGTGTTATTCCATCAAAATTAAAATAGTTAGGCTGCTGTAATTCACAGAGTAGTGAATTAGACTCATTCTCTATTAATTTAAATAAAAATCAAGACTTGCTATCAGTTCAACATTGAAACCTTGCCACTGAGTAATAAATCTGGCTATAGTGACTATTTGTGTTTCATAATACAGTACTTAGTAAAACTTGGACTGCTATATTAATTTCTGTTGGACTTTGTATAAGTTAAGGATAATGTATAGTAACACTATATTCAGTGTATACGTTTCAGAGTAAGACTAATATGGTCGGTAAATCTTAGGGCGGGGTTGCTCGAATGCAGGGGCTGTGGAAGGTCTACATCATGAACATTCTCTTGTATGGGGGAATGGAGATGCTCAATTGACATTTAGGGAACTCTACACCTCTTAATCACGACCAAGTTGAGTCCATGTCAGATCTGATTGGGGAGTGAGGTGGATATTGGCAGAGGTCATTGAGTTTATGATTACATCACCAGCTTGTGACTAAAACAGCCCTGCCCCTTGTTCACCAATGGAGGGTAGATTCCATTTTCTTCCATGGAAGCCCCTTTTAGTTCTTTACACAAAGTCCATGTAATTGGGTGGGGTGAATTTCATCCCATAGTGTGTTCTAAACTGTTCTTAATCTATCTTAATGCATTTTATATATCTCAGAAATCAACATTTGAAGAGTGATTGCTTGGTGGTAATGTGCATGATCTGGTTTTAAGCTCCCCAAATCAACAAAATTTAGATTTCACTTTGACTACCTCCTTGTTGTACCTAGGTAGTGTAGATCATATATGGTGCAATCCTGCAATCATATATGTATATGCATAAGTGGTTGCAGGATTGGATGCACATTATATTTTAAATCACCAGTTGAAGAATGGAGTTCTAGATTCATAGAATTTACAGGTGGATGAGATCAGTTAGGTCATATGTAATCACCATGTAATCCCATGCTCTAATAAGAATATAACAGTAGGGATCTATTATTGACCACCTGACCAGAACAGTGATAGTAACTATGAAATGCTAAGGGAGATTAGAGAGGCTATCAAAATAAAGAAATCAATAATAGTGGGGGATTTCAATTATCCTCCTATTGACTGGGTACATGTCTCCTCAGGACAAAATGCGGAGACAAAAATTTGTTGATACTTTAAATGACTGCTTCTTGGAGAAGCTGGTACAGAAACCCACAAGGGGAGAGGAAATTCTCAGTTCAGGATGAAGTGGCACTTTTAATTCTGAATTTACATGCCTTTGTGGTCAAAAGCCTCCTTTTTATATAGTTTTTGCATATTTACCAGGAATCACTATTAAGTCGATATTTACTCCAATATTTAGGAGTAAATATCAGACACATGTAAGTAAATACGAGAGGCATATATTTAGGAACTAATACTTCTGCACCAACAATGGACGTTTGTAATACGTAATCAAGCATGCTACAATACAAATTCTCTTAGAGCCCTTAGAAGTGTTTATGAAAGTGACTTTGTGGCAAGTAGCTGAAACCACATTAGGCACTTTTAACCAATTTTATAATAGCTTTCAAACTGCTTACATTGTTAGTGCATTTCTAGTACTTCACAAACATTCTGCTAAACATTTTGGGTTTTGTTTTCACCATTACGAAGGAGTCCTTTGTTTACTGGCATCGTTGACACTTTGGTAAAACGTTAAATTATTTTGGGGGGAAGCTGCCGTAAATGAGACCATCGCCAGTCATTCCAGTTATTCTCATTTTATTTATAAATTGATTTCATTTGATAAATAGAGAGCTCAGCCTATACAGAATAAAAAAAGTGAGCTATATTGTGCTTTTGATCCATGTATACCACACCTAGGCATGTCATTCGGAAGTATGTGCAAAAATTAAGGTAGTCCATATAATTCTTTTTGTATTCTTAACAGTGCTTTACACACCTTCGTATTAAGCCTCGGTTGTCTTTGTTAGGGCCTGGCCCCAATCATACAGCACTTATCCAGGTGAAATTTCCTCTGATTACAGGATTGGGCAGTCTGGAAGCAGAGAACTTGTTACAGCAAAGCAGCAGCTTAACAACCACTGGGGACACCTACTGAGGTTCAGTGCCTTTGCACAACTGTCCTTTTAGTCTCCTGTCATGTCGCAATCTCCTCTGACCCAGTGGTTAGGTAGCATTTAACTTCCAATCAGATTTCCCAAAGGGAAGGTTCAGGGGCTGCTGAGGAGCGGGCTGTGGGGTATGACTGCTCTACAGCTGCATCCCCTGCCTCTGGTTTTGCCCATTAAACGATGTGGAGCCCAAAAACCTTTGCAAGGGTCTTCCATGGGGTTTGAGGCCTGATCCACAACACAATGAAGTCAGTGGGAATCTTTTCCAATGGGTTTTAGATCAGCCCCTTTAGAGAACAGGATTATCATCCCATGGATATTGGCTTCTTCAGATTTGTCTCCTCTCCACGCATGGAAGCAGAGGAGAAAATATGGCCCTTAATGACTGTTGAACATAAATAATTAGAAATAACTCAGCATGTAGGCTAACGTGTTTTGCTTATGATGTGTTTTGCATGTACTAAATGTTTCTACTGTCCTGTGATCTGCCATCTTTGCTGAGTCTTTCTCACTAGTTCCTTGTGTAAACACTGGGAATTAGAATAAGGCAATAGGCCTTCAGTTTGAATACTCCTACATTCTACAGAAATGGACTATCATGTGAGTTCCTTTTGTGTCATCTTAGTGATGAAGCCCCTGCTTAGAAAGTGTTGATTTTTATCTTTAGTGCTTCCCTTTATTGCTCAGATTATTCATAGGGTGAGAATTATTAGCTTATAGGTGATATATAATGAAGTGATTTAGATAATTCAAAAAACATTGTTTATGAAAACACTTAACACTGACATATAGCAAAACCAATGATTTTTGTTTGCACCATTAGGTCCAGAAAAGAGCAATCAACCCTTGTCATTCTTTTGTGTAACAATGTTTGAGTACACTTTTCCTTCTTTGTATATCATGTACCAATAAAACAACAGACAAAACTAATAAATGCGCACACTCTCACAGATGATGTTTACTTAAGAAAAAAAAGTATGACATGCTAGTTGTTCTAAGGACTTGGGTAGACCGATAAAGAACACCTCAAAGACTAGTTGTTAGCATTTATGCCAACAAGGGTTTTTAAAGGACCAAAAAAAAAAAAAAAAAAAAAAAGAAAATCTGGTTTTACTCTTCAGAAAACGTGTTGTCTTCATCCAGTTCATAAATCTGAAGCTGAAGTGAAACTACACTGTTAAACTCTGATGTGACAAAGGCAATGCATAACCTCAATAAATCAAACCTTTAACCTACTGCTTTTAAAAGTGAATGCCTAGAGGATGCTTTTGTGTAGCAATTTTTTTTATATTCTATTTAAATGTAGATTTTTTTTTTAGGCATTTGGTATAGTGGTGCATCTTTTGCAATGGAATGCTAATCAGGACTCTTTTGTAGCACCTTCGTTCCTAGATAAAATATTTAGTACTGTTGTATATTGAACCCTGCATTTTTAACTCTTTTTCTATAAGAGTAGTGAGGATTTTTTTAGTTACTATTTGAAGAGCTGAAACTGCATTTTCCATCACAGATAACCTAACTTTGTTGCATTGCCAGCATTCTGCTTGCCGAGAAGTGCAGTACATTAAATTTAGAAAACTGAATGCAATTAATTATCAGTTATTTTCTTTTAAGGTGAAAAGACTTCAATTTTAACTATCTGAATGCAGTAAGTGTCTTCACTGGGCTGGATCATGACAGTCTTGCAATTATATATTCATTGATTTGCTAATTCCGGCCACTGTAGACAGCTTCATAGTTGAGAATTAAGTGGATTCTTTTGGTTTTCTGTTCGGAGAATTCAAGTTCAAATCCTACAAACAAGTATGTACAATCTTAATTATCAGGGGATATAAGGGCAGTGTGCATTCTATATGCAGTCATTGGCTGATTATTACACCCTTGGTCAAATGAGGCTCTTTAGATAGGTCAGTAGCTCATCTGGAGAATCACAAATCTGAATACAACTCCAGCACCCATATCAGTTGCCATGCTTGTGCATCTGTTGGACCAACGCAGAACAGCTGCATGGGCGAGAGAGTGGGAAGGGCTCTGCACAAATCTCTCTCACTTAAATCCATTCATAGTACAGGCTCGTCAGCTAACTCATTTACACCAATCAACTCCCTGGAGTCCTGTGGCGATGGGGAAGTGGTGATGGGGCAGGCAGAGGATGCTGCTGGCAGTCCTTTTGCCACAACTCCGCACAAAGGCAACCTTAGGGTGTTTGCTGTTCTTCACAGATTGGGGCAGATATGAATCTTGTGTCCTTCTGTGGTGACAGGAAAGGCGCTGTTCTCCCCAGTCTGGGGAAAAGGAACCCTAAACACAGCCTTCCTTTTCTGTACCTGTCAGGCTACGACTCCTACCTGGTCAGCCAAGTCAGTGGTCAAAATAAAACACAGATTCACTGACTGATTTTAGGGTCATGGAATGTTATAACCCTTCTTGACAATGACCAAAGAACAGCTTTTATAAAACACTGAAGAGGTATAACATAAACATTGCTGCCTTCAGAGAAACCAGATTCACTAATGAGTCCCACCTTCAGGAGGTTGGGGCAGGCTACACTACTAGGTTGGCAAGGACAAGGATGAGCTGAGACAGGTGAAGATAGGATTCGCCATATGGTCTGACATTGCTAGACTTAGAGTGCTCTGTATATACGTTTCCAACATTATCAGCACTTGTGTGCCAACAGTGATATGTACAGACAAGATCAAGGTGGTGTTTTATGGAGATCTCAACAGGGTCATCAGAAGCATGCCACACCAGGACATACTCATTGTTCTTGGGGACTTTAATGCTTGTGTGGAATCTGACTCTGACACATGGAGCAGGGTGTTAGGCTATCACGGCATTGGAAGGTTAAACTTCTCTCCAAGTGTGCCAAGTTCAATCTCACTATTACCAATGCAGTCTTCCAACAGGCCAACAAATAATAGACCACATGGATGCATCCCAGGTCAAAACAGTGGTACATGATGGACTATGTAATTGTACAGTCTAAAGACATTAAAGATATGACCTGATCAGCTCTTTCAGAGGTGCTGAATGCTGGTAAGACCATTGGCTTGTGAAAAGTATCATGTCACTAGAAGAATCCTCAAACTCACAAGAAGATCAGTTTGGCTCCCATGAAAGACCCTAGCAAACAAAGTTGGAACAGACACTGGAGACTATTAGCTGAGGTCCCTGGGAACTCCACAGACACTGAGGCAACTTGGCAGAATATCAGATGTCACATAGAGTATGGCATTCAAGGTACTTTGCTTTGTAAGATGGAAACACCAAAACTGAGTCAATGAGAGAAGCCCTGAGATAGATCGGATAGTGGAAACTATGCACCAGTCCTACAACTTGGACAAGAAATCAGTAATAAACAAGGACAGGTACCATCAACCCAAACATACACTACAAACCCAATTAAGACCAATGAAGAACCAGTGGCAGGAGCAGAAGGCTGCAAAACTGCAGGAAGTGGCTGACTAGCATGATGTGAAGGTTTTTTGCAGAAGGTCTCCATAGTGTGTATGACCCAACATGCAGTGGTACAGTTCTTTTCTCACAGCAGATGGTAACCAGCTACTTGCAGACACAGGCGATATTCTCTTTCATGTGCAGAGCACTTTGATTGTCTCCTGAGCTATGAATGTCCTATGTCCAATGAAGCCATTGACTCACTCCCACAGCGTCGTGGAGGTGCCCCTTTTCAAGGCAAGGTTACTAAGATCATCTAGCAGCTTTCCATGGGCAGGTCTTCAGGGCCTCACAGCGTTCCACCTGAAGTGTACAAATGTGGAGGTATCCACCTGGTTAGGAAACTCAGCAATCTTTTCAAGACTATATGGGAACAGGGTACTATGCCCCAGGAGTATAAGGATGCTTCACAGCTATACAAAAGGAAGGGAAGCATAGCTAGCTGTGACCAACATTGTGGACGATCACTTCTGTCTGTAGTGGGGAAGATCCTTGCACGGGTTGTCCTCAACAAGCTCATCTCTCATTTAGTGGAATCAGTGTATCTAGAGTCACAGTGAGGCTTTTTTGTTGGCTGTGGCCCCATGGGCATTATTTTTAGAGCCTGACAAATACAAGAAAAGGCTCACAAACAGAATAAAAACCTGTACATGAAGTTTGTTGACCTGACCAAGGCCTTTGACATGGTGAATTGTGAAGGTCTATGAACACTCCTTTATAATTTGGTTGCCCAAAGAAGACGATTGCACTCATCCACTTATTTCATAGTGACGTGATCGCCAAGGTGATGGAGTGTGGTGACTCATCAGGAGCCCATGGAACTAAACAAAGATGTGTAATGACTCCAGTCCCCTTTGCCATTGTCGTGTCAGCCATACTGTCGCTTGCATTCCAGGACTTCGAGGGAGGCATCCACATCTGGTTCTGATTGGATGGGGATCTATTCAGTCTACAGTGACTCAGTCTGTATCAAGGTAATCGAACAGCCATTAAGCTCCTTTTTGCTGTGTGCTCCCATTTCTCACACACACAAGGATATTGCGCTTATTCTGGACTGCTTTGCCTATGACTCAAAATGCTTCAGTTTCCACAATCGGCTTCAAAAGGACAGAGGCCATGTACCAGCCAGCACCAGACTGCCAGCATCACCAGTACCAGGATCTCCTCATCGCAACTGACAACATACTCCTCAGCTCAGTCAGGAAATTCTGCTGCTTGGATAACATACTTTCCAGCAATGCCCTGTTGAATGATGAGATCACTCAGCACCTGGCAAATTCCAGCTTGGCATTTGGCAGGTTCACCCACAGGCTCTGGAGGGAGCGTGCTGTGTGCCTTAGAAGACCAACTATGGATGGTGAGAGCTGAAAAATAGGTCATCAGAATTGATACACAAAGGTATGTTCAGAGCCAGTTTATGGGAGAGGAGTAAAGGTCATGCTGTATGCCATGAGGCAGCTTTTGGCACTAGCAGCATTGTTGAGATTATTTTAGCATCCAGTAACATGGTGATGGGTGCCCTAGAAATGCTTAAATTGGTCTACATGGATATGGTTTTCTCCTAGTAACTTTGTGAACAGAATCTTTGAAGTCACCGGTCATCACCTGGAGCAAAATCTGTCACAAACCATGTTGGCAAGTATTGAACCAGCTGGGAAGAGGGGGGAACTTTTCCCAGTATTATAACTGCAAAGACATGATTACTTCCTCATACCATTTCTACATCAATGTAGATCAACTGGGTTACTCCTCCTGATCTTTGTCAGTTTAAGTGAGAAAGGAATCAAACCCTAATTGTTTGGATAATAACAGTTTGTCTGATTCTCCTTATGGCATTGGCTTCCTATAACTTTCATGAGATGGAATCCTCAGAATCCTGAGCTGTTCTCTAGTCCTTCATTGGCTCCTCTAGTCCTTCATTTGCTGAGCATGATTTTAAAGAGCAATATTTGAGCAATAAAAGAAATGGTAGCTAGTTCCTTTTAAAAATACTTAACTTATGCTCTCTTTTATAAACATTTAGTTTAAAGGAGGCAGAATATTTAGTAGTTAAGACACAGGAGTGGGGATCAATACGCTTAGGTTCTACTCCTGGCTCTGACTAGCTTGTTGTGTGTCCCTACACAAGTTACTTAGTCTTTCTGAGCCTCAATTTCCCCATCAGCAAAATGAGAATATGTACCTGCCTTTGTATATCACTTAGCACCATTATTCTTGTGGAGAGTGTCATGGGACTTTTCATGATCACAAGTAATCAGAGCCTTGATACTATGATATATCCAAAAAAATGGCATCTCCAACAGTGCCTTCTGTCTCGATCTAGGATATCAGGCTGTACTGACTCTCAGAGAAGAGAGCCACCTACTGATTCACTGGTTCCACTTCCTACAGCACCTGGATTTTCTTTGGAGGGCTTCCCATCCAAGCACTTACTTTTCTGAATTCATCCAGAAAATCTGTGATTTCATGGACTTTCTGCTTTTCTTCTTTTTTCTTTTTGCAGCTTCCACTTCTGGCAAAGGAATTTCCATTCACAGATTCCTTAGCTGTGTCTCAGGTTGCAGGGACGGGTAAGGAAGTCTGCAGCTCCAGTGACAGAGGAAGCAGAACAATGAGACAACTGAATAAACAGATTCCACCTGTCTCCTGCAAGAGGGAGAGTTGTGTTAGGACTTAGACCCTCACCTGCATGTGACATTAGTGGAAACCACCTCACTAATCATCAGCCTTGCAGGGTATGTCTCTCTGCCAGGCCAGTTTTAACTCCTGCTGCTTTCCCTTCTTTGAGCTTCCCCTCTAGCATCTGTTGTCTCTATGGTAACAGACAGCAAGTGTTGGAGATTGAGTCCTGGGCAGAGAAGGCAGCATAGATCAAACCAGCCTTGCTCAAGGCTGACCCAATATTGAGTAGGGGTTCTCTTCCTTCTAGCACGAAAGGGGAAACAGTAGGGTAGCTTACGGCAGGGCAAGAGCAGGAGAGGAGGTCCTGGGAGGAGCAAAGTAGAAGGGCCTGATTCTGTTCTGGGTCTCAGGTGGGGCACATCTCAGACTGTACAGCCAAGGAGGTGAGGGCCTGCCAGATTCTGATCTGCTCTGGGGAGGATTGCATGGCTCCCAATGTGAGTAAGAAAATAGCTCTAATTTATGGCAGCCTTACCCGCCCAGCTCTTTATGGGCTGTTCCAGTGCCCAGGATTTCAGAGGATGGAGTATATTCCAGTTACCCAGGCCAGCATAAATCCCTGTGCTAGGGACTCTGAAGGGGGTGGCCAGTATAGGGGGGGCTAGATATGCCAGCCATTAATGAAGGAGTTCCCTGGGAGGGCTACTTCACTTCCATCTCCTTTTAAACCTTTATATGCTGCTGGAGCAAGGGTCTGAATCTGTCACAAAGCATGGTGAAGCTGTAGGAGGCAAGGGAGTGAAGACTGGAAGATGGTAGGCAGGAGCAGGCCAGACTGGTGGACTAAGGACAGGAAAAGGAGAAGCTGGGAGGGCAGAATAGGGGAAACTGTGGCTACACAAAGAAGGGAAGGGGAAAGCTTTGAGTCAGGTGTTGAAGGGAGGAGACATGACAGACAGTGAAAACTGGTGAAGGAAGGACAGGTTAAGGCAGGCCTGCACAACTTGGAAAGCAGCGAGAGCCATATTACTGCAAAAAACCCAGCTGAGGGTCAAAAAGCCCCGCCCTCTTCCCGCCCCCATCTGCTTCCGCCCAACCCCCCCACTTGGCTTGCCCCACCCCTACTCAGCCCTCGCGGGCAACACAGTGAGCCTGTGCGGGCCGCATGTGGCCCCTGGGCCGCATGTTGTGCAGGCCTGGGCTAAGGGATATATGAGGTGCCCAGTGGACAGAGAGCAGATGGGTGGGGAAGAGAGAGAGAGACTTTTGAGTCAGGAAAGTGCATGAGGGAGAGGCAAAAAGTGTGTGGTGGGGCATAGAGGGTTTGTGTGTGAGAAAAGGAGAAGAACAGCAATGATAAATCACAGGCAAAAACAGAATAGAAGAGAGATGACAACACTGAGGTTAAAAAAAAAAAAAAGAAGCTCCAAAATGTTTTAAGTATGTTTGTTTTTTTTTTTAAAAAAAACAAACCCTTGAGAAAATAAGCTTGAAGAGGAAGAAGAAAAAACAAAAACAAAAAAATCTCAGGAGAAGGTGGAAATTTAATAAAAAATTAAATTATTGTTTACATATGAAATATAATAGTGACTCCTGTTTTGTGGTATTACACTTCCTGCAATTCCTGTGATTTTATTTCCATGTGATTAATGAAGTAATTTAATCCTGTGGCAAAGAGAGATGCTATTTTTACACGCTTTGAAAAAGTGATGTCACATATTTTGGTAAGGATGTTGGGAATTATAAAAATACCCAGTACGTGACGAAATCACAGCTGCAGCTGAAGCACAGGTGTGTACTGATGTACCGATGTAGGAGCGTGCTGCACAATTATTATTTTTAATTTTTACAAAAGCTCAACAAACCAAACTCTTTTCTACTTTTTAATAAATTGGAGTAAGCATCTTCATTCAGGCCAAAGCTGACATCTGCGGAGGCAGGGACTTCACTTCCCAGGAACTCCAGGTACTTTGAGAGTCACTGAAGTTCTCGGTATCATAGCCCCAGAAATGATGATTGGCTGGATATGTAGTGCTAAATGTGAAAGTGCGGTGATTATACAGACATTTGAAATCAACAGGCCTTGGCTTTTTTGCGAGTGAAGGCCCCAAAACCCTGTCAGAGGATTACAGGAGCTGCAGCTAATTTAGTTCTATGTCATGTGAGGAAGGGAAATCAAGAGGAAAGAGAGGAAAAAAGGTACTAAGATATGCTGAATTTTCTGGAGGTTTTGAACCCCTTAAACAGGCAAGGTGAAAAATTAATTGAATGTTAAAAGAATTTGGTGGCTTTCCCTCTCCTTTCCTAATGTGTTATATTTTGTTCTATTTTCCTGTTTTATGTTAGGTAAAATGATTTGTCCCTTCCTTATTCCTCCTGCATTTCCCAGTGCATGAACTGCTTTTTCTCAAGACAACCTTCTTCTCTGATAATTATGAAATGCGTTGCATGTGGCAGGATTGACTTTCTCCATATTTTTTCTGCCTTCCTTCCTCTTCAGCTTTCTTTCAGTTTCTCCTTTATTTTCTCACGTTATCCTTTTCCTTCCATCCCTGTTGTTTTTCTTTGTCTCTGTCCTCATTTTCTTACTCTGTTCCTTTCCAAATCCTTTTTTCATTCCTTTCTTTTTCCACCTCACTGTTCTCATCCTTTCCTCTTTACTCTCTCTCCCTATTTTCCTTTCCTTTTCCCCCTTGTGTGTGCTCTTTCTCTGTCTGTCTGTCTGTCTCTCTCTCATTTTTCCATTCCCTCTTCCTTTGTGTTCTCCATCCTGATTTGCCTCACTGAACTCCTCATTCTGCAGTTTTTATGAAGCCAAAGACAGTTTTGTCTCTTTAGGACTATGGGATCTGACTCTCAGATTAACTTCCCCTGGTTTATCCTCCTCTTCCTGAGTTCTCCGTCCTCCCCCCTGTCCATTTCTAGTTCTCCTGACTTTTTTGGTTTCTCTTTCCATTCCTATTTCCTTTCCCATGTGGACATCATCTGTGATTCTCCAATTCCCTGTGTCCTCACTCATCTCATACTGCTGACATAACACTGTACCATTCCTAAAGTGCCTTTATTTGATTTACACTCCATCTCCAGCTATACCTAAAATGATTAGAGCTGCATATGGAGAACTTCCAGACCATAGTGAGGAGAAGCAAAACATGGCTCCACGCTACTCCAATTTCATCATACTAATGGTAATGTGTAAGGAATCTCTGTAGGATCAGCTAGACTTAAATAAAACACTTATTCTGCCTCCCAGTGCCTGGACATGGAATGATATTTTTGCTTCCAAGGGGAATCTGGAATGTCCAGTCAACAGAGAGCGTGCAGGATGGGGAGAATGAAATGGTTACATTGGGTGGTGATGTGAGGGGATAGAAGAAAGAATGGAGGAGTACAGTTTGGATCTTCCTTTCCTTCAGTCACAGTCTCCAGATACTTCGTGCAGTTGGAGAAGTGAGAACTCCTTTTCATAGAATCATAGAATATCAGGATTGGAAGGGACCTCTGAAGGTCATCTAGTCCAACCCCCTGCTCAAAGCAGGACCAATCCCCAACTAAATCATCCCAGCCAGGGCTTTATCAAGCCTGACTTTAAAAACCTCTAAGGAAGGTGATTCTACCACCTCCCTAGGTAACCCATTCCAATGCTTGACCAATGCTTGGCCAATGCTTTTGCCTTCATCTTTGTTCAGGATTGGTTGGGACAAGAAAAGGTCGTGAATAGATGCCTTAAGCCCTTATCTGAGAAATAGATTTATTTTAAAAAAAGTCTTGCCATTTAACGAACACCAGACTTGTTAGTGTATGTCCACGGGATATGCTGGCATACACAAGTGCGCGCACACACACACACAAACATACACACTCCAAATCTGTTAATCGGAAAGGATAACAGGCTACAGATATTGGTGCTGCAGTTTGTCGCAGATCTGCTGTGGTGATGTTTACAAGCTCCAGCTGCTGTCTACAGCTTCAGATTCAGTTTATAAAAATAATGTGATTTTTGGGTTTGGGTATTTGCAATAAGCAGACTTTAGATTCTTTTTTTTTTAAATGTGTTTGCTGGCAGAGTCTATACTTCAATTAAACTGTTTCTGTTTTTTGGGGGGATTTTTACTTTAAGAAGTTGTTCTTAAATTTAGTGGAGTTGCCAGTTTATGTCTTGTACAGTATACTGCTTGTTGGAGACCAAATTCGATACTGATAATCACAAATTTGATCTAATCAAGTTCTATCATTTTTATTTGTATTATCATAGTACCTGTGAGCCCCAGTGGTCTATTACATGGTGCTGAGGTAGGATATATATGGTTTTACTGGGATAATTTTGAAGTGACTAAGACACAAGTGAGTTGTGCAGGTCATCACAAAGGAGTACCGACAAACCTTGGTATCACACCTGTGCCAGGTGTTTGGTAAATACAGTAAACCCTCGATTTAACGGACCCCGATTTAACGGACTTCGGATGCAACGGACAAAATTTCCGATGCATCCGAAATCCGTTATTCGGGGGCTGCCGGCTCCCGCCCCGGGGAGCCGGGCGGGAGCTGTCAACCCGGCTGCCCGGCTCCCCACAGAGGGGAGCCGGGCGGCTGGGTTGACAGCTCCCGCCCGGCTCCCCACAGCGGAGAGCTGGGCGGGAGCTGTCAACCCGCCCCCCCCCGCCTCCCCGCAGCGGGGAGTCGGGCGGGCGGGCTGGCTGACAGTTCCCGCCCGGCTCCCCGCTGCGGGGAGCCGGGCGGGCGGGCTGACAGTTCCCGCCCGACTCCCCGCTGCGGGGAGCCGGGCGGGTGGGCTGACAGCTCCCGCCGGGCTCCCTGCTGCGGGGAGCCGGGCGGCGGGGGGGCCTGACATCTCGCTCCCAGCTGTGATCACGGACTAATTCGGGTGAGGGGGTGTCCGTTAAAGCCAAAAGTCCTGTTATTTAATTATTTTAAAAAATTATTAAATAACGGACTTTCGGCTTTAACGGACACCCCCTCGCCCGAATTAGTCCGTTAAATCGAGGTTTCACTGTACCACATATTTTACAAAATAAAAACAGAAGACCATGCTATTTTAGAAATATGATGGAGAATTTTTTTTTAAAAAAAATCACTAACAGATTGAATTCTCTCTTCTTCAAAAATTAAACTAATTAGCTAAAGAGGGCAAATCCCTATGTTAGCCATGTATGATTTTCATGTTGTCATATTGATGCGTTAGTTCTAGGAACTGTAGGGCGAATCCATATAGATAAAAAGCTAAGCCTTACTATAACATACAGACCAAAATATGAAGATAATTTCCTTCCAAATGAAATGAAAATATGATTCTGTGAAGAACTGTTAGGAGCAGGCCAATGGACTCTGATTCAAAGGAAAATCATAAAATCAAGAAGCAAAAAACCCCTGTTTTCTTTGTTTCTGAATAGACTTTGGGGTGAATTCTGCTCATAGTTACACTGAGTAACTCCATTGGTGTCAGTTGAGTTGTATCAGTGTAGTGAAGAGCACAGCTTGACCCTTAATGTGAAAAGGGGAGTAAATTATGTTTATAAACAGTGTTGTTAATCTCTCACTCAAAATTCACTATTTGATTACTTGTATTTAGAAAACCTCTGAAGTCAGGTGAAGATTGCCAAATCATTTAGCTTAGTTTTTCATTAATTTGGTATGGTAGATTAATATTTTGATTATTTTTTGTTTTGTGAAGTGCCTGAATATGTTCTTAAACAATCTGATAAAGCAGTTTGTACAGCTGCTAGTGACTTCCCTATCACTAAGACAGGAGGGGACGTATAACTTGTATGCCAACCCAGGAATCTCTGGAAGTGTGTAGATAGAAAGATAGATCCCATTTCCTAGATGGCAGCTGGTTGAGTGGTCACACAAATTTGGATGAGCAGATATATGACTAATAAGTCATCATTTCATGACTCTTCACCAGAACTACTTCAGTGGAGGTCTCTGGACCACTGATGTTCTGAGTGTTGGCTGGTCACATAATATTGACTCCTCCTTGTTTCCAGCTGCATTAAAAGACAGCAAAAATACATTAAATACTTTTCCATGTAAGTAATTATTGTGGTTGCTATACAGATATTATACTCCTGTGAATGGGAAAAATGGTGGGTTCTTATTATTCATTGGTATTACTGTAGCACCTAAGGTTATGAGCCAATCTTGATTAAGCTGTGACCCAGCCTATGAAAAGTTTGAGGAACCTGCTCTTTATCCTTTGAAGTAAATGAATTTTTCAGGACATGAACTCTTGTATTTCATATACATGCATGAGAACTGATGTTTCTTATACACACACTTATATTTCTTATACACAAGATCCTTAGCTTGTGTAAATCAGTGTAGCTTCATTGGCTTAGTTCTTGCTTATAAATGGTGGCTAGACTACAAAACTTGCTCAAAACTTTTTGAAGATCTAGTCCAAAATCTTATCTTTATTATCTCAAGCCAAGGAGGTTGGGAAGTTCTGGAAGCTAAGAAACAACAGCACAGATGTTAAATAAAAATCTGTAACTTTGTCAGATAGAAGATAAGTATTTTGGGTGCTTTAAAACATTTAAATTATTCTTTCAAATAGTGCTTGTGCTGCTGCTGCTTCTTAGCATATGCACAACCTGCCTCAAGTGTCACATGGCCAGGATTCATCACTGAATTTGTTCTGCTGGTTGGATCATTAGCTTCCCTGACTTGGGCCAAGTACTGATGGGAGTGACATGAATACTGACGCATCGCCTTCCTGTCCCCAGGGTGGTGGAACAATTTTTATAGTGAGGGTGCTGAGAGCCATTGAACCAAACTGTGAACCTTGTATATAATAGAAACCACTTCAAGCCAAAGGGTGCTCTAGCACCCAATTCTAGCACCAATGTGCCTCCCTGAGATCTTGCTGAATGGTACTGTTTTACTTTGGCACATATGAGTAGCTGTCCTAACCCACTTCTGTTCTTGCAAAGGAAAGGTGTAAAGGTAACACTTTTGGCAGATACATAACAATGCAAGCCTTTAACAGTTTATATGGAAAAGGTATAAAACAAAACATTTTGGTTTTGGATAGAAGAACTCTTGACTTGATAAAAATTGAGATAAATTGAAGAATAGTTTTGTAGAATGCTTTGAACTAATATTGATTCAATATAGCAAGCTAGTGGGAATCAGGGAATCAAATGTACAGGGTCTCATAGAGTGAACACTGGTATTAAATATTGTATTTGGATCAGTTATTTTACTAGATAGTTTGATCACTGGTGTGGGGATAGACTAAGCCCTGGTCCCCACTAGGGCTTAAAGTAGACTTTAGCAAGCTAAAGTCGACTTAAGCCTGTACCCGTCCTCACCTGCATGCCCTTAAAGTCGATTTTAAGGGACCTTAAAATTGACTTTATAACTCCTCCCTAACGAGAGGCGTAGCTGAAATCGACCTGTCTCTAGGTCGATTTTCAGCTAGTGAGGATGCAGGTGACATTAAGCCTCCGATCTTCCGAGCAGCTCCGCAACCCCCCCGCCCGCCTGAACAGCCCTGCGCCGGCTCCCCCCCCGCCCCTGCTCGGGCAGGGGGAGCCGGCACGGGGCTGATCCGGTGGGCGGGGGGTCCGGTGCGGGGCTGTTCAGGCTGGCGGGGGGGGTTTCTCGGGGCTGATCCGGCGGGCGGGGGGGGTTCGCGGAGCTGCTCGGGCAGGCGGGGGGTCTGGAGCGGGGCTGTTCAGGCTGGCGGGGGGGTTCTCGGGGCTGATCCGGCGGGCGGGGGGGTTCGCGGAGCTGCTCGGGCAGGCGGGGGGTCTGGAGCGGGGCTGTTCAGGCTGGCGGGGGGGTTCGCGGAGCTGCTTGAGCAGGCGGGGGGTCCGGCGCGGGGCTGTTCAGGCTGGCGGGGGGGTTCTTGGGGCTGATCCGGTGGGCGGGGGGGCCCGCGGAGCTGCTCGGACTGGGGCTGGTCCCCTGGGGAGCGTGCCTGGCTGCCCCGAAAGGTGGTGACAGCTGGGGAATCCCGGCACTGTGGGATAACTACGCACAGTGCAACACTCCCTATGTCGACCCCTGCAAAAGTTTAAGGACAGACATGGTCGAGTTGCTGTCCTCTGTGGGGATGCACTAAGTCCATTTTCTAAAGTCTACTTTAGAAAATCGACTTAAGGGAAATCGACCTACTGCTGTAGTGAAGACGTACCATTATACAAGATTATTTTTCTGTTACAGGAAAGAGGAAGGTTTATTATTCCATGGATGCTACTGTCTTTGAAGGCAGCATCCAGTGCAGCGGGTCTCAAACTTCAGAGAACCGCAACCCTTTTTTGCATTCCTGAGCGGCGTGGCGGACCCTTGTATGCCCGCCGAATTGATTACTTCCGCATTCGGCGGCTTTTTTTGGTGGACATGCCGAGCACTCGTGAGAGCGCTCGGCATGTCCATGTCCACCGAAAAGCCTCTGAATGCGGAAGTAATCAATTTGGCGGCTTTTCAGTGGCGGTAGGAGCTCGCGACCCCCCTGGGAGTGCATGGCTACCCCCCTAGGGAGTTGCGACCCCCAGTTTGAGAACCGCTGATCTAGCGGTTTGAGCAGAGTTCTAGCAGATAGGAATGCCCGAGTTCTAATTCTGGTTCTGCCAATGGTAACTTAATCTCTGTATCAGTTTCTACAACTAAAATGTGGGGCTCTGAAGACCGGTTAATGTTGGCACAGCCCTTTAAAGCTATGAAATGCTCCTCTCTCCATGTGAGGCTGTAGCAGTTGCAGTTACCTAAATTGCTTGACCTGCTTCAAATGAAATGATGCTTGGAGCATGGTGTTTTTGGTGAGAGGTCTTCAGCTCTGTGATTTTGCTGTGATTGATGAACCAGGGACAGCTTTAAGCTATAATATCACATGAACTATCAAAGTTAGAAACAAATGCTTCATTCCACCGGGAAGTTAGCTGTGGAAGCTTGCAAGATTGCTACATTTAAATCACATCACTGTCTTCCTCCACCCCCCCCCCCCCACATGTGTAATTCCAGTGTTTGTGTGTGTTTGGGGGAAGGGGAGAAGTAGGGTGATGATCAGAAAGATGGGATTGAAGAGACCAATATCATTCAAACTGCCAGGGCTAGAAATGCTTTGGTTCGGCACAAACACTTTCCATGTCAGTAAACTTTTCCAGATCCTTGCCCTTGGTGCAGGGATCAGCAGGAAGAAATTTTGATTCCTGATTAAAACTCCTCCTTCCAATCCATTTCTCTCCATTGGCCTGGGTGATAAAATTGGTGATGAACCCACCCCAGTTTTAGATTGCTGTTTCTTGTTTGTTGTCACCTTTGTGAACGATGAGAACTTTTTTTCTTGCTGCCGACTCTGATCTAGCAAAAATTTCAAATTTTTCCAGTTACCAGTCAGACTTCAAAGAAGCAGCATGTCAAAGCGATGGCCACATGGATATTATGACAACAAACTTGCTCTTCTTTTACTCTTGAATTTTGTCTTTTAGATTTTGAGAAATGTTCATCTCTACTAATGAGGGATAGCGATTATGGACTTTGAGTCCTCTTTCAATCTCTCTCCCCCTCTCCTTCTTCCAGATAAGTTATAACTTTCAACTGAGGTTATAGCTGGTAAGTGATGTGGTTTGTATCATGGGAGCCAACCAAGTATTTTCTTTGCCAGCCACTTAGGCAGGCACAGAGTTTTCTTCCTGTAACTAAATGGTAACTTGTTGTCTAGATGGGATCCTGTAACAATCTCTGTGTGACAGTTTCGGCTTGTCCTCCTCCCATCCAGCTCTGTGTGTAGTAAAACATTGGAGAGAGCATTGTCCCATGTCTTCCTTGCATGCTATTCCCCTGTCGAAACACTATGGGATAGCTATCCAGATTTTCACAGAATGAACTCATACAAACACGAACAGCCTGGGTACAAAGAGTTTACACATGATTGTGTTTGGAGGACACAGCTGTACTGTTTCTGTTGCTACCAGATCAGATAGGCATGTCTAGATCTAATTTTAAATAAATATACTTATCATGTGGATCTTAAAACTCAGGACTCTGAATTTTAAGGAGGACAAAAAAGTCTATGATGATAATTCTTGTGACATGTAATTTCGTGCAAGATTGGTGAGTCAGTGGTCTAGATTCTATGGCTTTTATGGGAGGGAAATAGCACAATTTGGTGCATACGGAATCAAAGATGTGCAATGTCTATGAGAACAAGGGCACTATTGTGTTGCCTCTGTGTACAGTGGTATTTAGGCAGCCTGTCTTTGGAGGAAGGAGATGTGGTCAGAAGATGGTGCTTCATGCTCCTACAACCAGGACATGGATAGATAAAGGGCAAGGGAACGCTAATGAGACAGCTTAACGTCTGCCATTATTTATGTGCACCACTTTGACTGGGGAAATTGAAGGCTGAAGAGAGGGCTGTTGTGTGTGGCGTACTAACAGTGACAGAGATGTGAGAATGGAACGCTCTCATGGGGCGGTGCGTTGTTGGTGCCAAGCTGTGATAACAAAGATGTATGCTGAAAGTAGATAAATCACCACTACCCAAAAGCACATTTACCCTCTTCTTGCCACACCGTAGGCAGAGTCTATTGTATCAAACTATCTGTCCGAGCCATTTGGGATATGTGAGACCTCTGTGTTCTAAACTTATTAGCATGCTATTTGTTGTGTTTGTGCGTCACTAAATGGCTGTCTTCCTACTTATTTGTCACCACCTCCCCTGTGAAGTTGCTGTGCTTTAAACTCTGTTGCACATTTAACTCTTGCGTGCATGATTTTGGTGCCCGTTCCTAAAACATTTTGATATTAATTCCTTCATAGATTGTCGTCGTCTTTTTCCATTATTCATTTTTGGCTTTCAACTATGACAGTGTTTTTTATTTAGCAGCTGTGTGATAAACTGAGTTCTCCTTTCCACTTTTTGTGCTAGGCGTCATGTTAGTTCCTACTCTGGATACCCAGAATCATTTTTTTCTATCCAAAAGCGTTACTATCTTGATACATAAGTGGTGCTGCTTTTCCCATTCTTGCATAAACTGTTCTCTGAGCCTGTATATCCATGGCATGCTCAACGCATCATATTATCACTCATTTGGGGATGGGAGGGAAGCACATAAGAATTTAATGTCAGTTTCTGTACATTTTTCAGTGCAATTTTTTCATTTATTTTTGCGTTTTTCTTTGATCAAAGAGATATTTGAGGCTTGTGACGTTAATATTCATATTGAATTTTTCAAAGCCATTTCAAGAACTTTGTAATCAAATCTGCTGTTGTATTTGAAGCCAGGTTGGGGAAATTTGAGACCAATAAAATCCTTCAGAGCCATTTGTGTAGTGGGGTGGAGGGGGACGGGGAGAGGTTGTGTTCATTTTGGAAGTAAAGAGCATGAAGAACCATGACATTTGATTTGTTATTTCCCAAAGTTGCAACTAATTTTTCTTTCACAAGTGCTGTCCTGGAGTGTGGAGTAGAGCAATTTTGCTGTCAAAATAGTATGTTATTGTAAACCTGGCCCCATATTTTATGTTATGAATATTAATAGGGACAGAGGCGCAAGTAAGAACAGTGGGGAGGGAATAAAGGAAAGAGAAAGGAAAGTGTGAAGGAAAGGGAAAGCAGATGCTTCGCTGGCATTAAATAAATGTTGTAATAGCACCCACATTTGCAAGGTAACTAAACCCTTCTCATGTTAGTTGTAAATAAAATTGAAAATTGGGTCCACTCAGGTCAGACTGTAGAGCAAATCATCACAAGTGCATGTAAGGTTATTTTACCTTTTGACAGCTTTTAATAACCACTACATTTATTCAAGTTCTTGAAGAA
This sequence comes from Sternotherus odoratus, assembly GCA_032164245.1. Classification (NCBI taxonomy): domain Eukaryota; kingdom Metazoa; phylum Chordata; order Testudines; family Kinosternidae; genus Sternotherus; species Sternotherus odoratus. The sequence goes on from JAVMKO010000002.1 coordinate 145,211,245, forward strand.
ATGACTCCTCATTTAAACTATATAAGCTCAAGCCCTGATAAAGCATGTGGAAGTTTCGTAGCTGGTGGGTCCTAAGCGCATTCTTGCTGTGTTTACCAATACAAAGAAAGCTAACTCTGTTTTAAAGAAAAAATAGATTTAAGCCACATATACAGTGCACAGGAGGGAGCATCTAAAATCTGATTTTAAGTAAAGAGCGACTGTCATCTGTGTAGAACTGAAGGGAGAAGTCATTTTGTTAACATCTCCCTCTCTCCGGCTTTGATTTATGTCTGATTTCCCTGTCCAGATACCTTTCCTGACCTGAGTTTTGAAGATCTGCTATAGTCACTTATCAGACATAGTAAATAACAGTCTTCACCAGGTTTAAGATGAAATATATGATAACACAAATTAAAAAACAAACCAAATGTTTGAGAACAAATGCCTGAGCACTTTCAGTGAATTACCAGAGTAACTGTAATCCTTATTTTTACATACACACACACACAACATTCACTCACATAATATTTGCTCTAAGTTTACCACTTAGTTGCTGCTCCCAACAATGTGCAGTTCTGAAGCTGTCTTGAAATCAAATGGCACATGTGAAAGAATCTAGAGGGTTTTTTCCAGCTCACTATTTCTCTCAACGTTTCTCTGACATGCAGAATCTCAAGAAATATTAAACACAGAAGGGAAGTGTGGGTATTTTTTATATGTCTTTAAAGTGTTACTTATTAAGATCTTCTGATCATTAAACCTAAACATCACAACAAAGGATGCTAAGAGTCACCATGGGGCAAGGGATAGGACGCTGAATTGGGACTCAAAAGGTGTGGTTTCTGTTTCTGGCTCTGCTACTGCCCTGCTTTGTGAATCTGGTGTCACATCACTTCTCTGCTTCTTCATTTGTCTTGTCTATGTAGACTGTAAGCTCTCTGAGGCAGGATCTGTCTCTTGCCATGCCTATATAATATTTGGCACAATGAGCCCCCAATCTCAGTTGGGCATTACAGGACAACGGCAGTGCAAGTATTTCTCAGACGTACCCCACAGTTTGATTTGCAAGACAGTTTTGGGGTGTGAGATTCTGTCATCAAAAAGAATGCCCCCACTTGGGTTCACTTACAGATGCTACAGCCTAAATTTTTAAAATGTCTTGGCTTCTAGGTGCCTGATTTAAGGACACACCTTGCCTAGTTTTCAGAGGTTCTGAACACCTTAGTGTCCATTAACTTAAACTGGAATTGAGGGTGTTTAATACCTCTACCTATCAGGCAGGCACTTAGATGTCTAAAGTTGGGCATCCAAAGCAGAACTGACTTTTGAAGAGGAGTCTATACAGATATTATATAGGTTGCAGCACCGTAAATGTTGTCATGAGATTTTCTTACACTTCAAAATAATGTCATGGCTATGTTAACTTAGCCTTGGTATCTAGACCTTTGACATCATATCTATCATGAGATATGGTTTCCTTTCTCTCATTACAGTCAAGCGAATTCCTATAATTTTGAATGAGACATGCAATCAGTATCATAGCACTCCCTCATGGGGTCTCTTTTGCAGTTTGTGTACCATGTGAGAGAGTACTTTTTTGTGTCTGAAATAATTTCCTTTGGTTCCTTCTTAATTATCATGGATTTTGTTTGAATGGCTTTTCCTTGTAGATTCTTTCACAAATTTGGCCTTCAATAATAGTCACATGGAGTCCTTCTATAGCTAGTGGTCAAATTATCCAATGATATCTGCTTAATATAGCAAAAACTAATGAAAATAAATGGTGCAAGCTTTTACTTTAGTTCCTGAGGATCAGTTAAAATAACCAGTGGTCGAAGTAACTGGAAGGCCCTGCATGGCTACTTTCCCCCACTTAGATGGCAAAGCAGTATTTGCTGGAGATAACTTTTAGAAAATGCCCTTCATCCCAAAGTTTTCTAAAAACCTTTACAAACTACAGTTCTAATCCTGGGAGCTGAAGAGCACCCTTCAGTTCCTGCTGACTTTACTTATTGTAGCCAATTCAACTGGAAGAGAAGTTTAGAAATAGTCTGATTACCCATGTTGGTGTTTTGCCAGGACACTGTGATTAACACCTGTACACTTGCAAAAATGCCATGGGATCTCAGGTCTGATTCTGATCTTCTTCTTTATATATGGGCATGATCTCTAGTTCTATCTCTCTCTCTATCTGGGTACTGTTGTGGGTGGGGGTGATAGCACTGCCTTTTTCTAAGGTTGCTCAGCACTTCCCATTGTCAGACACTGCATTCTGTTGCTTATTCCTTTGCCAGACATATCTGTTTGGGCTGACGTTTTCCATGTCTGGTGTCTGCCTGAGTCTGAGTTTCTGTGGCAAATTTAAGCCAAAATAGGTCAGCTATTTCCAAGAACGGGGCTAGGGAACATACGTTATTTTGCCTATGTTAATACATTCTGATTACCTTTCATTTGAAAAGGTGTAATGACCCCTCTTTGGAGCAGGGACTTGAGATTTGCCATCCCTGTGAAAATCTGCCCAAATTTGGCATAGTCTCTGAAAAATTACTGTTTGCACGCGCACAGTAGAGAGTTCCTGAATTGAGAGCAGGGAGCCTGTCTCAGTGACCCCCTTGCTGAGCCCAGGCAGCTTGGAGGAGGAAGCTGCCTAATTTGAATGCAGAGGGGAGAAGAGGCAGATGTGTGAGGGGAATTAAATTGGGACAAGGAGCTGGGGGGAAGGAAAACAGGGAGTGGGGGCCGGATTGGGGGAAGACTGGAACTGGTTGGGCAAAGAGACTAGGACTGAGAGCTGAGTGACTGGGAGCTGCGGGAGAAACTAAGATTGGCTGGATGAGCAGACGGACTGAGAACCAACCAGCAGAGTGTGAGGAAGAGAGACCAATGGGATGAGGCAAAGGGAGCGTGGGGAGAGAATTGGTACTTTCTGGGCCAAGAGACTGGGACAAGATTGGGGGACAAACTTAGATTGGAAGAGGAGGCTGAGGAGGAAGGGGCTGGGGCCGGGAGCCAGTGGGAAAGGGAAAGGTGGATGGGGGTGGAGTGTGTGACTCGAGGCTAGGGTGGAGAAGAGAGGCAGATTGGATGAGGAATCAAGGGTGGGAACTGGGAATGGCTGAGCAGAGAGACTGGGATTCATAGAGGGGAGGACTGTGTAATTTGACCCCCTATGGATGTGTGTTATGATACAGTCTTCAGTTACGTGATCACACACTAGTTTTTCTACAGGACCCCTGTCTAATTCAAGGGACCTGCTCAGGGGATGCATCAGGGTTGTGAAGTGAAATGAGACATGTCTGTAAGACCCCTGCTTTATTTGTTGCAGAAGTTGACAGGTGTGCAGTGAATGAGGCCAGGGACTGCAGGAAAAGAAAGAAGGGTCTCATGGCTTAGGCAGTTGTATTCTGACCAAGAGAAGTGGATTCTGTCTCTGCCTTTGCCGCAGTGCTCCTATGTGACTCTGGGTAAGTCACGTAGACCAAACTTTTCAAAGGTGGTCACCAGTTGCACATTCCTCATTTTCAGACTTGAGACCATAGGGTCTGACTTGCAGAAGTCTTGAGCACCACAGCTGCAGCTGAAGTACATGGGAGCTGTGTTTTGAACATAAAAAGTTCTATATACTGCTACATATAGGTCCTAAACATCTCAAATTGGGCAGCCAAAATGAGTGGATACTTTTGACCTTAATCTCTATGCTTCAGATCCCAATCTGCACAATGGGGATACTACCTTCTTTTCATGTCATTCATGTCACTCTCATTTTCCGACTATAATACATGTTTGTGAAACAATCAGATGCTATAGTGATGAGAATCATAGAAAAACCCATGAGGAAATTAATAATTCTGTCTTCATAGCAGCGTTTGAATAGTGTGCAGTAAATTAGGCCTCAGGCCATATATTGAACAATGAGAAAAAAATATTGAATACTTGCTCATTAATTGATCACTATCCATCCTGTGCATTGCATGAGACAGGACTGCTGTGGCCAAAATCATATGTGATCATGTGGTTAAAGAGTATATCATAAAGCATATGTCGAAAGGTGTTGAGTTAAGATTGTAGAGGCACTCTTAACTCTGGCATTTCTAACTTTTGTGTACTTGTCTTTGTAACCTTAATGATGTTCTTTGAACATAATTTTTGTGTGTGTAACATATATATAAACTCCACACATATCTCTATCATATTCATACATATACAAATATATATACATTCAAAGAATTTTCAGAAAGAAACATTGCAAAAAATGTTTTAATAAATTAAGGATCCAATCCTGCAAATACTTACACATGGGTAACTGTACACATTCAAGTAGTCTCATTGCCTTTCATGAATAAAGTTTCTTATGTACATGTGTTTGCAGGATTGAGCAGCAAGTAACTAAGTAATAGTGCACGTTGTTTTTCTTCCACTCCAAAATAAGTAATATACTTCCATTCAGTCCTCTTGCTGACAATCGATGTATATATCTGTCATCTAATCATTTAAAATCCAGTTCCCATTCCTTTAAAATTTTCAACTCCCTCTCAAACATGAGATAACTGCTTGACAGAGAAATTTTAATGGTAAAAAGTGTGATTTGTTCCCAACTTTCTGCAAGCCCACTCTTGCAGTTGTTACTTGTATGTTTCTTTAAGTTAAAGGTGATTTTGTCTGAAGGACTGTAGGATGAGGCCCTTTGCCATTAAACTTAGGTAAGTGGTGTAACAAAGGTCTGATAATAATTAATAACTGCCCGCTTAGTTCAAAAATTCTGTGAATTATTTTATATTTCTTTTTCCTAGAGGAAATTTGTATTTTTTTTAAATGCAGCCATATTTACTTTGTTTTCAATTTGTGACTGACTGTATGGCCTTCCTTGTAAAACACCTGACCAAGTAAAACCTATGACATCTTTAAAAATCTTCCAAGTCCTCCATTCTGTAAGTGTGATGGTAGCTTAGTTAGGGTATATGATGGTGTTATTATTTAATCAATTTATTATTCAGCCTTAAGACACTAAGGTAAAAGATGCTACAGGAAAACATCAGCCGGACTGGGTAGCTATTGTTTGGTATACTACTGTACCTCCAACCAATAAGGCCTTTTATCGTTCAAGTATTGGTATGGTATGCAGCAGGGAGCAGAGATCTGTGGCACTCCCGTGCATGTGGGTGCAAGTATGCATTAGAGATTTGCTCCAGTTCTAGCCAGCTACCTGTGTAAACCCCCGCCCTAGTGGAAACAAGTAAAGCAGCCTAGAACAAGAATAGGCTCCTGCAATGCAAATTGCAGCTTGGCCTCTTTTACACTAGGGGTTTTTAATGGTGGCTGGAATCAAAGCATTTCCGTACTGAGTGAAAAGTATGATACCTCTAGCACAGCCTCTCCCTTACTCTCAAGGGCACTGAGTGAAAAGAGGGTGGGATGTGAGTGGAGAATCGGTATCTCGGTGGAGGCTTATTGTCTTGAGTGTGATCTTGATCATGAATAAGGATCAAGCTGTATGCTTTGTTGTTTACTTCTGTCTAACAGCAGGGCCAATGTTGTGTTTTGCAATGGAAATCTTATTAATTCAGCATCAGGTTCCTTTGCATCCCCTATCTTGGTCTTCACTTTTTACCCTGTGTTTGTACAAACAAAACTCTCTGTCTGAATTGTACAGGATGAAGCCTATGACTTTGCCTAGACTAAGATTTAAAGGTGTATTGTTAGCTAACGCGTGAGCTAACGTACTCTAAACCCTGGTGGATTAAAGTCTAGGGAGCCTCGTCTTTAATTCACCCATTTTAGGGTATTAAAGTCTACAGTAGACTTTTAGAAGGGGCTAACTAACACAGTCCAAAAATGCATCTTCAAATCCTGGTCTAGACAAGTTCTGAATGAGAACCTTCATAGCTGAATGGGTGATATAAGAACTGTCAGGGAGAGCAGCAGGTTGGGGAATCTGAGAATGTTAACACAAATCTATAGTGGTTTTCAAGAAAAGAGCATATATAATATTAATAGAATCATAGAATATCAGGGTTGGAAGGGACCTCAGGAGGTCATCTAGTCCAACCCACTGCTCAAAGCAGGAGCAATCCCCAACTAAATCATCCCAGCCAGGGCTTTATCAAGCCTGACCTTAAAAATCTCTAAGGAAGGAGATTCCACCAACTCTCCAGGTAACTCATTCCGGTGCTTCACCACCCTCCTAGTGAAAAAGTTTTTCCTAATATTCAACCTAAACCTCCTCCACTGCAACTTGAGACCACTACTCCTTGTTCTGTCATCCAGTACCACTGAGAACAGTCTAGATCAGTGGTCCCCAACCCCCAGGCCGCGGACCGGTACCGGTCTGTGGATCAATTGGTACTGGGCCGCACAAGAGCGGGAGCGGTGAGGCGGCGGCAGGCAGGCAGGCGGCGGCGCAGGCAGAGCAGGCAGGCAGGCGGCGGCGCAGACAGAGCCTGGCGGTTCAACCCCCCCCACCCCCCCCCCCGGGCCGCAGTAAAATTGTTGACTGGTTGACCGGTCCGCGGTGATAAAAAGGTTGGGGACCACTGGTCTAGATCCATCCTCTTTCAGGTAGTTGAAAGCAGCTATCAAATCTCCCCTCAGTATTCTCTTCTGTAGACTAAACAATCCCAGTTCTCTCAGCCTCTCCTGATAAGTCATGTGCTCCTTGCCCCTAATCATTTTTGTTGCCCTTCTCTGGACTCTTTCCAATTTTTCCACATCCTTCTTGAAGTGCGGGCCCCAAAACTGGACACGGTACTCCAGATGAGGCCTCACCAATGTCGAATAGAGGGGAATGATCACGTCCCTCAATCTGCTGGCAATGCCCCTACTTATACAGCCCAAAATGGCCTTACACTTCTTGGCAACAAGAGCACATTGTTGACTCATGTCCAGCTTCTCATCCACTGTAACCCCTAGGTCCTTTTCTGCAGAACCGCTGCCTAGCCATTCAGTCCCTAGTCTGTAGCAGTGCCTGGGATTCTTAGGTCCTAAGTGCAGGACTCTGCACTTGTCCTTGTTGAACCTCATCAAATTTCTTTTGGCCCAATCCTCTAATTTGTCTAGGTCCCTCTGTATCCTATCTCTACCCTCCAGCATATCTACTACTCCTTCCAGCTTAGTGTCATCTGCAAACTTGCTGATAGTGCAAATCATTAATAAATACGTTGAATAAAACCGGCCCCAGGACCGACCCTTGGGGCACTCCGCTTTATACCAGCTGCCTACTAGACATGGAGACATTGATCACTACCCGTTGAGCCTGACGATCTAGCCAGCTTTCTATCCACCTTATAGTCATTCATCCAGCCCATATTTCTTTAACTTGCTGGCAAGAATACTGTGGGAGACCATATCAAAAGCTTTGCTAAAGTGAAGGAATAGCACATCCACTGCTTTCCCCTCATCCACCTAGCCAGTTATCTCATCATAGAAGGCAATTAGGTTAGTCAGGCATGATTTGCCTTTGGTGAATCCATGCTGACTGTTCCTGATCACATTCCTCTCCTCTGAGTGCTTCAGAATTGATTCCTTGAGGACCTGCTCCATGAGTGGAGTGATGTGAGGCTGACTGGCCTGTAGTTTTCTGGATACTCCTTCTTCACTTTTTTTTAAAGATGGGCACTACATTAGCCTTTTTCCAGTCATCCAGGACCTCCCCCAATCACAATGAGTTTTCAAAGATAATGGCCAATGGCTCTGCAATAATGATTTTCTTGGATTAGGATTGTTCTCTGCAGTCCGTGACTATAGTGGATGATCTCTGACGGATTTATAAATTTTCTTGGGGTGATTAGTGTGGATGTTTGTGTCACCAGGAATCTGTAGATAAGACAGTATAAGTAGTAGCATTTATTTGTATTATTTCTCCACATACTGGTACATTCTCCTCTACCTTGAGTTTTCGGCTTCAACAAACTTAATCTCAAAGGAAATTGAGTCAAAAATGCTGAGTTTCAGCTGATTTTATGGCAAAATAACGACTTTCACCTTGTTTTGACATACAACTATAAATTATCTCAGGTTCACTTGAAAGTAGGCCCACTTGGCTCATAAGTTTCACTAACCTCATCAAGGCTCTCCGTGATCATGGGCTAAGTTCTGAATGTGAAATGAAGCCTGAAAGTTTCATGGGGTTTCAGGTTACATATTGAAAGTTCACACAATTCTAGTTTTTATTAGACCCAGTATTTCTGTAGCCCTGGTGGGTAATTCACTAATGTATCAGTGGAGGCCTTCTAAAGGGATGAGGCTAAGTAGTGATGCAAACCTTACTACAATAGTAAGGGTCTTTTAGTCTTAGCCATGAAGGCACAACAGGCAACTCCGTTATTCTATTTCTAATATCATGTATTCTATAGAGTATTGAAAAACCTTTCTGTAATGGAAATACAAAACTTTCTGTTGGGAATTTCCTCCCTTGCAGGTGGTAATTTTTTGAAAGCTCACTCTTGGTACATCTGTGGTGGTTAGTTACATTTGATGGGACTAATACTATCAAATTTCACTTTCTCTGGAGGTTTGCCCGTCTTATTTCAGTATACAGTAGACTCTCGGTTATCCAGGATGATAGGGAAAAAATTAATCCTGGTTAATAAAATCCTGGATAATCACCATCCATAGGAAACATGGGGAGGGAGGGTTGGTTCACCAGCCACCCTGCGCCGCGGGGAGGGGATGTTGGTTCACTGGCTGCCCTGTGCCCTGGTGGGGTTTTTTGTGTGCGTTTGGGGTGGCAACAAAGCCAGAGCCAGCCCTGTGAGTTACGCGTTTGTTTGTTTTTTGACGTCCTGGTTAATCCACATCCTGGTTAACCCAATCCTGGATAATCGAGAGTCTACTGTATGATACTAAGTGGCTGTGATGACATGCCTGTCCTCCATTGGGCTCTAAAGTGTTATTAAGCCCTTGGGAGGCTGTGCAGGAGACAGCCAATCAGAGAGGGGCTGCGAGGGAAAGTGGCAGAACTCTGGACTGCAGTTGTCACTGAGGGAAGTGGCTGGACAGATATTGTAGAATCCTGGAAGTGGGAAATGCAGAGCATAGCATGGCTGGAGGGCTGTGTCATTGAAGAGGACTATCCTGGGAGCGACGTGGGTTCCAAAGCAGACGCGACAGTGGTGAGGCACCTCCAGAAGAGGGCGCGCTGCTGAGAAGAGCTAATCTCAGTGACAGCCAGCAGGAGGTGCTGGAGTGGTGCGTCGGACCCCATCACAGTTGACACAGTTGACAAAATTGTCGAGAAGCACAGAAAAAGCACCAGAAAGTACATGTTTAGGTTATGGTTTATCTTTTGCTATTCTTCACCACTTACAACACTTTTAGTAGAACTCGCCCAAACAATGAGATTAGGATAAAAGAATTCTTCTTATCTGAAAGGGCTTGGCAGCTTGATGTGAAATATATCTGTATTATAGTACCAAAGGACTAAAGCTTTCCAGCGAAGAGAAAAAAGATGAATTTCAATTAGTGTCAGCAAGGTGTACCTTTTTTTTTCAAAATCACCTTCAACTTCTCTCAATGGCTAGATTTTCAAAGGGGCTTCTATTCACTTGCAGTATTTGTGCTTCCAAAACAGAATGTATGTAGTCCGACTGCATCTAGCTATTTGATTTGATCTTGCAAACATAATCTGCATGAATGACATTTTGGTTTTATGGGAGAAAATAATTGTAATATCCAAACTGTAGACAAAAAAATTGAATCAATTTTTGAAGACTTAACCTCATATATTTAATAAACTGTGAGCGACATTGGTACTTTGAGCTTGCTACTACCATTTTTGCTGTGATGATCAAAAATTATCATTAGGAGTGGTTTTAAAAATAGACATTAGAAGAAAGTGCTGCTGTTGAGAAAACAACCTACAAACTATTTTCAGGTTATTTATTTATTTTGCTGTTTTCCAACAAGTCTATGAGAGAGCTTCAGAGTCAGATTTTAAAGTAGTATAGGTATGAGGAGGAAAAGAGGAGACTTGAGAGCGGAGATCCAGATCCTCAAGCTATTTAGGCACGTAACTCTGCTTACTTTGAATGGGAATTAGGCACTTAAATACCCATTGAGGATTTGGGCTTAATTTTGTATGAGATTTCTCCATTACATAGTACATAGGCAAGATATTTGTGACTGCTCACCATGTGGCTTTGTGCAGTGTAATTTGTTCAGGGCAAGAGCTGCATGAAGGTTAGGTTGATTATTTCTTTTTCATTCCTATCGAGGTTGATTTTTGTTACTTTTGATTCAGTAATTATTCTTATGTGATCCACTTATGCTATCTTTGACTGTCCTCAGCTGCTATTAAAGACCATGGGAGGTCAGGGTATTCATGATTGTAGAGAATTGAGACCTTGGTGTTCAGGGGTGAGGTGGTACGCAGGATGGCTTTGGAGTAGGCTTACCTGCTCACCCAAATATGTTTTGGTTGCTCTGGAGAGTGATTTTTGTACTTAAAATTTGATGCACTTCTCTGTTCCTACATTTTTATTCCTCACAATAACAACAAGTTCTTCCTAATACAAATGTTTTTTTCTCTTGAGAGTGCTTTACAAATAGTAATTCACTCAATCACAGGTAAGTATACTAGTAATTGTACAGTTGGGGAAACTGAGGAACTGAGAAATTTAACTTCTGTCTACTTGGCCCCACAGATCAGACGGCATGGAGATGAATTGCAGTGTGCACTGGTATGCTGTGCTGTACTCCCCTTTGTGAATGTTGTGGGTGCAAACTAAAAAGGTATCCTGGTTGCATTTCCTTTTTAAACAGGATTAAGTTAATACAAACTAGGTACGTTTTAGTTCATGCTACAGTGTCCACACATGGGAGTTTCAGTGCAGCACGCTAGTGCACACTGAATTCAAACCTCAACAGTCTGAACTGTATGTAAACGAGCTCTAACTCAGTGACTCTCAGCCTTGCCAGACTATTGTACTCTTTCAGAAGTCTGATTTATCTTGCATACCCCCAAGTTCCACCTCACTTAAAAGCTACTGGTTTACAAAATCAGACATAAAAATATAAAAGCATCAGAGCACACTATTATTGAAGCACTGCTTACTTTCTCATTTTTACCATATAATTATAAAATTAATCGATCGTAAATATTGTACTTGCATTTCAGCGTATAGTATATGGAGCACTATAAACAAGTACCGTATTTTTCGTCTTATAGGACGCTCCGGCCTATAAGACGCAGCCTCGTTTTTTAATAAAAAATCCGGACAAAAAAAAAAAAAAAAAAAAAAAGCGCCTCGCTCTCCCGTCCCCGCCGCGGGCGGGCTGCCGAGGTTCCCCCCTCCCCGCCGGACCAAAAAAAAAATGTGCGCCCCGGTTCCCCCCCTCCCCGCCGGACCCAAAAAAAAAAAAAAAAAAAAAAGCGCCTCGCGCTCCCGGCAGCCCGCCCGCGGCGGGGAGGGGGGAACCGGGACGCTCCCGGCAGCCCGCCCGCGCGGCGGGGACAGGAGAGCGAGGCGCTTTTTTTTTTTTTTTTGGTCCGGGGGGGAACCGGGGCGCACATTTTTTTTTTGGTCCGGCGGGGAGGGGGGAACCTCGGCAGCCCGCCCGCGGCGGGGAGGGGGGAACCTCGGCAGCCCGCCCGCGCGGCGGGGACGGGAGAGCGAGGCGCTTTTTTTCTTTTTTTTTTTTTTTTCCCCTATAAGACATTCGCCCTATAAGACGCACCAACTTTTCCCCCCCCGTTTTGGGGAAGAAAAAGTGCGTCTTATAGGGCGAAAAATACGGTAATCATCTGTATGAAATTTTAGTTAGTACTGATTTCGCTGGTGCTTTTCATTTAGCCTGTTGTAAAACTTGGCAAAGCTCTAGATGAGTTGATGTACCCCCTGGAAGACCTTTATATACCTACAGGGGTATGTGTACCCTTAGTTGAGAACCACTACTTTAAGTGCCTTGTGAAGGCAACTGAGGAATTTGGAGAAGAGATTGGTGGTTAGTCTTTTTCTACATAAAACTCCATTACAAGTCTACCAAAATAAGTTTTTCCTGTATAAGAACTGTAGGCTCAAACCCATTATGATATAATGGGTTAAATGCTTGTACAGATTTGTGTTTTAGTTTTAAAAATTTTCTCTTTCAGTAGGAGGCCCCTTTCTTCATGAACTTTGTTTCTTTTTGCTTCAGTTCCTCTAATTCAATGCGGCACTACTGCACTTCATTACTGTACATACCTTATAATTAACAGAAATTTAAAATTTTTTTGTTAGTTTTAATATTGCCTGGATGGAAAAGTCTGTGGTGCATTTAGGAATGGTTATAATTCCTTGTAGTGCATTTTAAGAAGCAAATCCTAGTTTTGTTTTGTTTTAAAAAATAGCCTACTTAAATTTACTATAATTTGATAACTCTCTTTTTTGTTTTTGAGAACTTTCTTGTTTAGTATGAAACCCCTTTTATTGGCTACAGCTTCACATTCCTCTCAGCATGCGGGAGTGGATTATACTTCTAAGAAGCATTCAGTGCAATTTTTGTGTATGCTTGTTTGTAAATAATCCAAGTAAAGTTGCTTTCAAGTGTTTTCCCCCTCACCTTCCATAAAGCATACACTTATTTAACTGTTTTTTTTTGTGTGTGTGAAGCTGGTTTGTTTAGTTTTACACAAAATAATTAGGGTATTACTTGCAAATCAAAGCACCGAAAAAAGAAAAAAGAAAAATGTGAAATGTTCTTTTGTCCAATTGTACATTTCTGGAACCACTGAAACATGATTAATAACTTTAAAATTCTGATTTGAACCTACCATGAGAGCCAGGATAAGTGTACAAATTATAGCTGTATGTATAACTATCCTTCGAGGCCTCTAAACTTGTGCCTTTGGGGAGTTTGACTACGATAGAAGAAACTTGTTCTTTGTATTCCTTCCAAAATCTCCATTTCACTTTCATTTTTACCCATCCCTATGCACCAGTCCCTTGGAACCACCCTGGCGTGCACTTAAATCTGATGATAGAGTTTGGGACTTAGGGGCAGGTTGGAATTTAAGCACCAAATATATACAGCTGTAAAATGGCCATGTGTATCTCTGTACAATCGGCTAATGTATCCCCCCCCCCCCCCAGCAGAGAAACCTGAGGCGAGGCAACAGAAGGGTATGTGGTGTGGGAGATGATTTTTTTGCTTCTGTGAGTGCAACCTCATGTCCATCCTAGGTGTGTGCGCACCGATGTACACAGTCATCGGAGATTTTTTGCCTTAGCAGTATCCGTAAGGTCAGCTGTGGAACCCCTTTGAATGCTATACTCATGAGCTGGTATATTAAGCGCCACCGGCCCTACACACTCTCAGTTCTTTTGTTCTTTACAACTGTAACGGGGTCACCACTCACCCCCGCGGCGCCTCCCGCTGGTCGTCTGGGAAATCAGCTCCTTCAGCGTCCAGAGCGCCCTCCGCAGGTTGATGCCCCGCTCTTTTGGTGGCCCCGTGTCCCTCCCGGACCCCGGTGCCCTCCAACTGTGGGTGCTGCCCCCTGCAGTACCCCTTTGGTGTGAGGGTCTCCCCTCCCCAGGGGAACCCTCTACCCCCTATTCCCACCTCGCCTCAGAGTGTGCCACTGTCAGTCACCACTTGCCCCCGATCACTGGGGCGGACTGCAGTATCATGGCTTCTCATCACAGGCAAGGAGGGTTGGCCTGCTGCTGCTATCTCCAGCCCTAGGCTGCCCCCTGCAACCCTGGTAGTTCTGGGTCGGACCTTGTATCAGGCCCGGAGGCCTGGGGCTCGTGGCTAGAGCCCACCCAGCTCCTTCTGCCCTGCCCCAGCTCTGCCCTAACCCAGGTACCTGGCTCAGCTCCTGCAGCTAGGCCTGTCTCCCTCTGAATGCAGAGGAGACTGTTTCCTCCCTGAGGAGACTGACCCTGCTTCTCTGCCTCCCAGCCCTTATATCCTGGCTGGGAGTGTTTGGGGCGTGGCCACACAGCTGAGCCTAGCTCCCAATCAGTCTGGGAGCTTGCAGGCTCGCAGCCACAGTCCCTTCTTTGTCTGTTTTAAACCCCTTTTGGTGCTTTCCCAAGCCCCTCCCGGTAGGGGGCGGGTGGTCACCCCGCCACAACAACCCATTGTCCATCTCCTTTGTATATAATTGGTAGGTACTTAGTTAATCAATAAGTTAAGTGTTAGGTTAGTTCTGTAGTTAGAGCCCCAGCTGGGACTCCGTGCCGGAGTGGGGCATGCCCCATTCCCCTAGTTTCAAACCATGCTTGTCCTGCAACAGGCCGATGCCTATTAATGACCCCCACGACAGCTGTTTGAAGTGGACAAGTGCAGAATCTGTAAGAACTTTAGCCCTAGGACCCAAGCGGGCCTCACTGCAGTTAATCCTGAACTACTTTCTGCATCTCAAGCTTCAAGGCCTGTCCCTTTCATCTATTAAGGTCCCCTCGGCTGGTATCTTGGCCTTCCATCTGCCACTCAAAGGTAGGTCGATTTTCTCTCAGGACGTGACTTCCATGTTCCTCAAGAGTCTTGGGCACAAGCTGCATGTCAAGGACCCTGCCCAAGCTGCATATCTGGTCACGGGATCCCTTTTGAGCCTTTGACTTCCTGCTCTCTCCTTCTCTTTTCTGGATGGTCATATTCTTGGTCTGCCTGCAGGGTCTCTGAAATGAGGGTGGTTTTCTCTGAACCACCCTATACGGTCTTTTACAGAGACAAGGTCCAGCTGTGGCCACACCCAGCTTTCCTGGCCAAGAGTATCTCACAGTTTCATACAGGCTAAGAGATTTACGTACCTGTCTTTTTTCCAAAGCCGCATTAATCAGAGGGCATAAGTTGCATTCCCTAGACGTCAGTAAGGTGCTAGGCTTCTCCATTGAAAGGACCAAGCTATTTTACAAGTCAACGCAATTGTTTGGCCTAATGGCTGACAGGATGAAAGGTCATCCAGTGTCTGCTCAAATAACTTCTTCTTGGATCACTACCTCCATTCGCTGCTGCTATGAGCAGACAAAGGTGCCCTCTGCAGCGATCCTAACCACCCATTCAACCAGGGTGCAAGCTTCTGCAGTAGCTTTCCTAGCCCAAGTGTTTATCTGGGACATCTACCGGGTCGTTTGTCCACACATGAACATCCCATTAGCACATACTCCCAAGGCCCAGGACGATGCTGGCTTCAGTAGAGCAGTGCTGCAAGCCACAAGATCGTGAACTCCAAACCCACTTTTGAGGATACTGCTCGTGAGTCACCTAGAATGGAATGGACATGAGCAAGCACTTGAAGAAGAAAAAACGGTTACCTACCTTTCTGTAACTGTTGTTCTTCAAGATGTGTTGCTCATGTCCATTCCATTACCCGCCCTCCTGCCCCTCTGTCGGAGTTGCTGGCAAGAAGGAACTGAGAGCGCATAGGGCTTGTGGCGCCCAATATACCAGCGCATGAGCGCGGCACTCAAGGGAGTGCCGCAGCTGACCCTATGGATACCACTACAGCAAAATTTTCTGACGACTGTGCACGTGGGCACGCACACACCTAGAATGGAATAGACATGAGCAACACATCTCGAAGAACAACAGTTATTAAACAGTAGGTAACCATTTTTTCAGGTGGGAGAGGTTTTTATTGGGGTGTTTGTGAGTATGTGACTTGAAGGGGCATGGAGTGGACAGGGTAGATAGCCTCTGAACCCTTGCACTTGCTGTAGTGGATAAACAGATGACTTCATGGTCCAGGACCATCAACGTAGCTCCTTCTAAATTCAAGGGGGAACAAAATAAAGATGTCAGAATGTTTGGTTGCAAGCTTCCTCTTATTAATAACTGTAATTTTTAGAATGGCCTAGTTTGCTCTGTGGAATAATGGCCAGCAATGTTTTATTTAAAAATCAACTGTTTTGACTTTCAGGACTTTTAATTGCTCTCCCCCGTCCCGAAATGGTATGTTTTCAAATTTGTTTTGTGATATAAAAGTTTTTTTAAATGGTCAATAGACATTTTACCACATTGATATGTAGAACTACACATTTGTGTGGGTAAGTTTACATTCTCTATATACCTCATGCAACCTCATTTGAAGCCATTACATTTGGGCAGGATGTAAGCCAGAGTATGGTTTGTGTCTATATAATTTAATACATGCAACCACACAAATGTATATGACATACAAATTCTGCTCTGACTTAGAACTTGCCCATTGACTTCAGTTGAGATGGTATGGAATACAACTCAGAGCACAATTTGGCCCATAATATTTCTTTAAAAAGCAACCTGGCTAGTGTGTTTGTGCTGAAATATAGCATGCACGTCGATTTTTTTTGTTTAAAGGTCACGTTTTAAAGTCCTGAAATATGGGGATAAAATGGAAGCGCTGATAGAATCTTAACAAAGGCACTAGTGGATGCCACAGTACATTCACACTGAAATGGGCACAGTCTACCATACGTAGTTCTGTGTTATTATTAAACTGCTTAGTGCATAGGTACTTATTATACTTAGCCACTTCAGTCTGTTTGAGAAAGAGGTAGGAAATCTTAATTCTGTTTGTATACAAGAAGACCAATTATATTAACTTTTTAGAATATCGAGGGCCAGATCATCGGCTGTGGCTGACCTGCTCAAAATGCAATGGTGTGCAAATGTAAAGTTCACCTTTGCATTCTCTTGGTCCTGGTGCAGCCTCTGTGCAAGGCTGATTTAATTTACTCAGGCTAATAACTGCCACAGGAGGCTGAGACCACAGCTGAGGATTGGTGTAGTGCAGGTGTATTTTAGCCACATACCTATTTTCTGGATGTACCAGGAGTAGCAGGGAGCAGCTACTCTGGCTCAGTGCTGCTGGAGGATCACCCTTAGGCTTTTTAAACCAGCTTTGAGGCCAGATAACCAACTGGTATGGTACCAACTGGCAGCACCATAGGATGTGTCTCCTTATGCCTAAAAGTGAAAATAAACTAACAACACATTTATGCCTATCTTCGGGTATCAGATGATTGAGAAATACATTTTAAAAAAATAACTCTCCTGGGAGGTTATTGTAGCTTCTTTGATGTGACTAATTAACCCACTCAAAGTAAGCAGTGACTAACAGTCTAATAACTGGCTAACAGAAGGAACTTCATAACATTTTCAAATTCTTAATCAGAGAAGCCTTTCAGTGCTTTGCAAGAAGTTGAGAATAATTCTCCTTCCTGAGAAATAGTTGCCAATTGTCAGATCATAAAGTACGTAGTCACTTTTCTCCAAGGTATATTTGCAAATCTTGGCCTTTGAAGAGTTTACATATTAGGGGAGAGCAGTAGGCCTGGAAATATGTTTAAACTAAGTTTGATCCTAGCTCTGTTCAACAGACTCAAAGCAAACATTTTAGTTTACCGAGGCTGTCTTACAGTAACTCGCTGTCTTTGCAGAGTTTCATAGAGAAGGAGATACTTCTTATAAATAGTAGTAAAAAAACCCAAACTTTTATTGGGGACTATATTTATGCTTCTCATTCCTTAAGTAGCAGTACTAATTTTTTTTAATGATTGTACAAATATAAATTAAAATGAAATCACACAAATTAAAAGGGAGAAATTGTGCAACTCAATGTCTGCAAATTTGGCAGTTAACGGTGACTGTAGATGTCTACTACTACCCCTGCTGTGTTTAGTTTTTCTTCTTTTTTTGCTGGAGCTATGTAGTGATTCTACAGCTGCTATGAGATTCTTTCTCATCAAGCTAAGCAGTCAGTATAATGTTTCCATATGTCAACAAACATCTTCGAGATGGCTTGTATTCTATATACCATTCCTACCCAGCCACCTGAGCTTTTCTGATGCTGGACATGAGGCTAAATCCCTCTTGCCCTACTTGCATGAGTAGTTCCACAGAACCCCTGGGATTACTTGTGCAAGGAAAGCAAGGAGGGTTGGGGCCTTCTAGTAGAAGGTAAATTTAAAAGCTCACCACCTGCTGATACCTGGGCTTCTGTGTTTCTCTTGCAGCAGTCAGTGATGTCACAGACACCTAAAACGGAGTGCAGGGGCTGCACTCGCTGAAGGGCGTTAAGTGTCAGAGCAATAACCTACTGTTTGTAATGAGAGAAATACTTAGTCCTGAAGTCAGCAAGGAAGAAAAATGATTTTCAGTTTGTATCTATTTGCTCTTTTAAAGTCTGTACGGACTTAGAGTCCAATCTAGCTCTCTCAGAAACAGGCCCGTGCTTCTTTGGAGCCACTGGGTCTGCAAAGTGCTGAGGACCCTCAACACCCATTGACTTCAGTGGTTGTTGAGGATGCTCAGCATCTCTCAGGATCAGGCTCTTGCTGTGGCTGGATAGATTACTCTCTTGGGCAGCAGCGGCCAGATTGACTAGTAGGATTGTACAGGAATTCTCTTCATGGCAAGCAGCTTCGGTGACCAGGTCAAAAGCCTGTAAAGTCAATGGAAAGGTTCACCTATCCCCCCAAAAATTAACTTCAGTAATATGCGGGTGTCATTTCTTTTTCTGCCCTGTGAATTCTCTTTACTGGATTAGTGCAAGGCAGCCTGGCCCTGCTCTCTGCCCACACTTTTCCCCTTTTGGGTGTGAAAACACAAGCAGCAGCAGAGCCTATACTCAACAAGGTGGTTTCCGCAGCTGTGGACTGACTTGCGGTGCCTCTGTGCCCCTTTGGATTCCTCTTTCTGTGGCATACAGGGCATATGCTGGTTCATGAATTGACAGCTTAAACTGGTCTTTTGTAGTTCAGGATCATTTAAGCAATTTTCATTTTAGCAATCTGGGCCCAATGCTGCAGTCCAACAGAGAGAAATTCCCAGTTAAAGCCAATGGCGTTTTGCTTGCCGCTGACCCAAAGCTGGGCTCTAAATTTCCTTCTACATTTAATTTTTCTCCTAGGTAAAAAAAATCTAGCTAGTAACTGACTTGAGCTAAAAAAAGTTCTTCTGTTGTTCAGACTCTTTAGAAGAGTTCTACACTTCCACATGCTACTCCCGGGGCACCCAGTGATGTAGCTCAAGAAGAATTTGGGCCTGATCCTGCTGATGTCAGTGTGACTTTGGACTCCATGTGGACCTGATCCTGCACTATTGATGTCAGTAGGGGCTCTGACATTGATTTCAAAGAGTGCAGGATCAAGCCCTATACTCCATAAAGTATAGAGATATCAGTTACAGAGTGTTCTGGGCTTGTGCTCTGTTTTGAAACAAAAGATTGAATGCAAATTTGAGCTGTACTGTGTGCACTGCTATAATGGCCATGAAGGTAATCTTGATAAGATAATAGGGATATACTATTGTGACGAAGTGGGAGTACTGTGTGTGTGCGTGCCTCAGTTTCCCCTATGCATTTCTTGAGTGTCTATGTGGAGGGAAAGGAATGTGTAGCTGATGCAAAGCAAAGCCACTGCAGGTGTTAATGGGTGAAGCTGTAATCTGACCCCAGGTGGGGGAGAGAGGTCAGGTGATACCTCAAGCCCGGAAACCAGCCAGGGGACAAAGGAGAGCAGGGAGGGGCTAGAGGGGGTTGAGTCAGTCTGGGTCTAGCTGGGAAGGGGGAGAGAAGCCATCTCGCTCTCTGGCCCCAAGATGGACCCAGCTGAGGGCTCACGCTCGCTCGCTGCACGGTCTGTGTTAGACCAGATAGAAGTCATCGAATAAACCTGGGGAAGAAGCAGGAGCCCAGAATCTGGGTCTCATTCTCCTAGCACCCCAGAAGGACCTGCCTGACTGGATGGGCCCTGTTGAGACTGAGAAGCTGTGAGTTGGATGGTGTTCCTGACATCTCAAATAAACCGTCTATTCTGCTGGCTGTCTGAGTCACGTTTGACTGTGGATTTGGGGTGCAGAACCCATGGGCTCCCCCAGGACCTCACCCAGGTGGGCTTGCTGGGGGAAGCACATGGAGGGGCAGAAGGTGCTGAATGCTCTGAGGTCAGACCCAGGAAGGTGGAAGTGCGTACACCTGAAGCTCCTGGCCTGGGAAACAGGCTGTGTACGGAGAAGGGGCCCTCCACCCGGAGTCCGGTCTGGCTTCCCAGGGAGCGGTTCCAGACCATCGCCTGGGCGCTCCGTGACAACTATCTTGTACAATTTTCATATCACAAAGAAAGGCCCAGTTCTGCAAATTCTTGGTACCTGGCATTATGTTTTGGGGACTACCGTATTTTTCGTCTTATAGGACGCTCCGTCCTATAAGACGCCCCCTCATTTTTTAATAAAAAATCCGGAAGAAAAAAAAAAAAAAAAAAAAAAAAAGCGCCTCGCTCTCCCGTCCCCACCGCGTGGGCGGGCTGCCGGGAGCGTCCCTGTTCCCCCCTCCCCGCCGCGGGCGGGCTGCCGGGAGCGCGCCCGCGGCGGGGAGGGGGGAATCTCGGCAGCCCGCCCGCGCGGCGGGGACGGGAGAGCGAGGCGCTTTTTTTTTTTTTTTTTTTTTTTTTTTTTTGCATTTGCCCTATAAGACGCACCAACTTTTCCCCCCCCCGTTTTGGGGAAGAAAAAGTGCGTCTTATAGGGCGAAAAATACGGTATTTACAGTAGTAAGCGCTACTACACCTGACAGTGTTGACAGGCTCAGGTCCATAGTTACCTCTCATAGTAACTCTTCTCCAGTTATTTCAATTTTTTAATTTCTACCAAAATTTTTAAAAAGACAAAATAAAGGAACAGGATGATAAATAAAAAGCAGGGAAAGAACTGTGTATCCATATTATAAAGGTCTCTAATAATATTTGGAAAATGCCACACATATGATAGTGAAAAAATAACTAAGTCGAAAATCCATTACAAACAGGAACATAAAACTGTCCATTTTAAGTTGTTAGCTTAGATAAGGTATACTATTTGTAAGGTTCAAAATGTTTGTACAATGTATGTTCAAGCATCGCAAATACAGTAAGCGTAGTTCTTATTATCTATCGGTTTTTGAAGCCTGTGGTACAGCTTGATTGTATTTTTATACTTCCTTAAAATTTTTGTAATACATATCTGTGTCAGTGTCTCTAAATCACCTCATATGAGTGCAATTGTTCAGAATGTGAAAAATGACAATCTTGTGACCAAGGTGCCGGATTTAAACTTTCCTACATATAATAAGAAAAAATTTAGTTAATACACGTACTGTGGAATTTATAAAATAAATCAGCCATAATTCTGCAGGTGTATTTTTCCAGCAAAATATATTTACCTGTTTTGTTTTTTTTACTTTTTGCTTGAGTGTGGTCAAAAAGTGGTGATCAATGTATGTATGCAAGAAACTTAGGACACCCATATCCTAATGAGCTTGCAATGGCTGTGTTACGTCATTCCAAATAGCAAAAATACTTGGTCTCAAAAACACAGGCCTTTTTAAACACGAGGGAAATGGCTTCTTTATTAGATATCTATTCCATTAAGAATCTGATTATTCAATCTTTTTTTACACCCCCTCCCCATTTTGGTTCACAGCAACCCAAAATGCTACTTTTCTGGGAAAAACTGATATTCCGACTACAATTTTGTAATTTAATGATGGAGAGTTCCTTAGTAAACCAAATTTAGAGTACTAGAATGCTTATCTTATATCCAGACCTTGAACATAAAAGGCATTTTATACCAGCAATTGTTCATTTAATGAGCAATTGCAGAGTGCAGGACGGTTAAGGGATTGAGCTATATGCACCATTATTGCAAGAAGTATTCCGAAATACCAGAAATAGGACGTAAGCTCTG
Source organism: Sternotherus odoratus (assembly GCA_032164245.1). Lineage (NCBI taxonomy): Eukaryota > Metazoa > Chordata > Testudines > Kinosternidae > Sternotherus > Sternotherus odoratus. The sequence goes on from JAVMKO010000002.1 coordinate 145,232,851, forward strand.
ATCAGGGAGACTGTGAGCACAATTACCTTCTTTTCAAATCCTTCTGTGACACTGCGGGAGGAAAAAGGACTTTGAAACTTGAAAGGAAAGAGCTTGCTTTCAACCTCAAAAGCTAGGAGGAAAGGGCTCTGAAATTTGCTCAGTATTCCCAATTCACCATTAGCCTGTTTCTTCCTTTAGCCTCAAGGCATTCTCCGCTTTTTGAAAAGATGTTAAGAAATTCAGTCACAATAGAGAGCCTAGTTTTGAACATGTTTCACTCGGTCCATTGAGGTCTGGTCTTCAGCCTTTGTGTGGGGTGAATTGAGCTGAGCAGCTAGCTGGTTGGGGAGAGGTGAATGAGCAGTCTCTGTGCAGTCACAAATTCTGGCAAAGAAAAGATTACCCTTTCCTTTATTTTACAATATGCATTCCTGTACAATCCTGCTAGTGGCAATATGCGGAGCAGAGCTTGTGCTTAAGTCAATATGGAGCACTTGGTTTATAGCAACTCTTGTTAAGTTTGTCTTGTAATTGAAGCTGCTGTTGACCTTGCTTGGAGAACATTTGTAAAACCGTTTATTTAGCATAAACTGAAATAATAAACCCTACTTCTCTTAGGCCGATTGTGATAGGGTGACATTAGTTTGATTTAATGATTAGCCGCCTGACCCCCTCAGCTAGAGAGAGCTGCTTGAATAGAGAGAGTTCACTAGGAAGCACACAGGAAGAATACTAATGAGCTTGTTAAATTTAGCATGGCACCAACCACTTTTAATTCCTCTAATGGGAGAAGCACTGCCTCTGAGAGAGAGAGGGAGGGAGAGAGAGAGAGAGAGAGAGAGAGAGAGGAATGTCCACATACCCGTAGCTAGAGAATCTCGGTCAAGAGAAGAGCTTGGAGAGAGTAAGCCAGGGTCTTTTGGACTGAGTTGTAAGTATGTTGTCTGTTCTCTTACCCAGATGACGTGTGTCCTCCTTAATCAGTTGCAAGACAATAATGCTAGTTTCAAGTTGCATATAGAAATATGATTATGAAGCCTAACGCATGCAGCCTTAGCTACAATGATGACTTGTCATTTAAATGTGGGTATCTCAGAATTTTGTTGAGGGGAGCTTCAGCATCTTAAGCAATGGTTTGAAACTGATTTTATCACTGACTTTAAAACGCTTGAAATAAAAAAGTTCCCACTTTTGCCTACAGAATGTTAATGAAAACAAACAAACAAAAGTTTAATGGAGACAAGAAGTTTAGTGGACTGACATGTTCATGTTTGTTTTCCTTTTTTTTCCCTTCATTTTTGTTAGGTAAACAAAATAAATAATTAAAACTGCATTTGCTTAAGCATATAGATTGATTACAAGCTTTTTGAAAAGATTTGCTAATAACACAAAGTATTCTTTGGTGCTATATTTAAAAAAATGGTTATGACTAAATACTAAGAATAAATATATTTCCTATTAGATGGGAGAATCTTGGATTAATTTGATCGCTCCAGACTGAGTACTTGCTACACGTGTTTCTGGCTGCTAGCTAGTTATCCTTCAGTGGGGACACGTGGAGAAGGAGAAGCTAGTGCAAATTTATCATTTGAGCCTGATTCTTTTTTCTGTAGCACCTCAGTAAGTCAGGAGAAACTGCTAAAAATTGGGGGTACAAAACAGGTGTGAGAGGAGAATCAGGCCCTTTGACTTTAAATCATTCATCTCTTTGAAACTTTTTAGTAAATCGGATGTTTCTTTTGACCCTAAGGCAGGCGGTTTTTTAAACGTAGGATAGCACTAACCATTGTCTTGTGTTTGGCTGTAAGAATCTATTGGCAGATGCTGCTAGAGAAGTGGGTTGTTTGCTTACATTTTTGCTATAGACTCCCACTTGTTGCCATGGTGGACTGTATGTTTCTGTCAATAATTTGGCCTGGCACAGCTTGTCTGCACTTACTCTTAAACTTTATTGAACAATTCAGCTGAAACAGAATGAGATTAGACAGCTTTCGCCTTTTGGCTCGCTGAAGTGGTTTTACTGCAGTTATAAGAGCAGGCAGAGTTATTGCAAGAAAAGTTTCCCTTCAGTGTATAGAGAATTCTTTCAAATCACTCGGCTATTTGTATTCTGGAGTGCGTGTACTGTCAAGTTTTTTCATATGCTCCCGTATCAAAAGCACCTCTGTGATGCAGAGCATGAAGTAAACTCTTAACAAAATGTTTATCCATTGGATTTCCTTATTATTGCAAAAATGCCATGGTGTTTATGTAAAAAAATATTTCTGTGTGACTATTTAGAAGGAAAGCAATGTTCAAAAATGATTGACTAGCTAAACAGCAAGCATTTTTATGATGAGGAAAAATAATTTGTTGGTGTTGGAAAATATTTTTTCTCTTTTTTCCTTCTTTTTAAGAGGTATTTATTAAAATAAAACACACTTTGCTTTAGTTTTCAAAGTTACTAAAAGTAGGCTTGAATTCAGTCAGCAATTTAAAATCATCTCATTTCATACCAGTAATTGGTGCCTTGATTCTTGACACATGCAGGTCTTGAGAGGGACAGAATAAAACTGAATTATTCAAACAGACATGGACTTCTTGTGCTATTCTGGGATGGCAATTTAACAAATGTTAACTTTACACGAGGAGTAAAAGAAATGAAATCCTTAACTGATTTTCAAATTGATTATATTGCTCTACAAGTCACGTCAGCATAGTATAGTATCATAGGTTAGCCCTGCTCTAGTTAAGGGTCTGTCAGCATTTCAAATAGAATATAATCCCCTATTTTTAAGAGTTTGCATCTCATCTGCAAAAGTTCACTCTAAGGTGAAACTTAATATAAAAGGCTTGAGCCAGGGAGAACATTGGTAGAAAAATTACTTGGACCTTTTTTTTAAAGTTATGCAAGCAATTTTATAAAACCTATTATAAATTGTAAACTAAAAACAGCTTCAGTGTAAAAATATGAAAACTTTAAACCCCATTAATCCAGAGGATAGACTAGTACTTCTGCCTATTAACACAAAGGAAAAAAAGAGGCAAAGGTTGTTAGCTTTGCAATATTTTTGTCCCTGTTTATATTAACTACTTCACCCTGGGCCCAATCCCACAAGTTCTGTGCACACTGATGGGAGAACATGGAGGATCTGGGCCCAGTGACTAGCTCCTCTTCAGAAGCTGGTTGATATGATAATTGCAAATGTAAAAATAATCCATACATTTACACAGACTACACTGATGTTTTTCTTTGCTATTTTTGGGAAAAAAATGTGTCCAACACACTACATTTAAAATAAAGTTGTAGATTTATGCTAGTTTAGACAATGTACAGGGGTCAGCCTGATGCATTTAGAGACTGCTGTATGCACAGGTCCCCTGTCTGAAGTACAGCAGTGAAAATCAGGGGTAACTTGACTGAAGTCAGTGGAGTCACACTGGTGCAGAACTTGTGAGAGATTAGAATTAGGTTTATGCCCTTTCTTATCCCGGTACTGAGTAGCGCAAGAGGGGGAGTTAAAGATGAAGTTTTATCCAGAACTTTGAATGTTCTGGCCTTTGACAGTTAAGGATGGATTCTTCTTATCATTCTGAACTGTTCTCTTTTTTTGGTGTGTCAATTATAAAATAGTGCCGCATTTTTTTCTTCCTAACTGTGTTTTCGGTTTGTGTTCTTGTTCTTATCTGTTTTTGCACCAGAATTTCTGATGAGCCCCCAAATAATTTTCTGCAGTTGTGTGTGAACATATTTCTTAATATTTATGTAGGACAATATTTATAAGTGCATGCTTATAAAGTGGGCCTTCTGGAAACAGGAATCTGGAGTCCAAATGTTTTGACATATTAGATCCAGGTCAGGACTCTAGCCAGTGATCACAGAATTGTTAACCAGCTCTCTTCCACCCCTTATATAAGCAACGATATACTGTCAGAAGGGTACTTATGCTAGATATGTGTGTAGATGATGGAACTTTGAAGTCATATGTCCCACAAGAAAGGTACCTGAAAGTGTGTGTCTCTTTAAATGTGTGCATAGAATACCTTTAGGGCCGGGCTTTGTGTGGGAGCCATTGGTGGAGTAGCCAGAGATGGGTCCTTTGCACCCCCTTTACATCAAGTTAAAGGCTATCAGTGGGTGGCTTGGAGACAGACTGGCCAAAGGGCCACGGTATTAGTGATATCATGGATCCCGTAGCCATAACAACACAGCCAGGTAGTTCAGAGTGGGCTGAAACACCCATTTCAAGCCACCCCTGGAGAAGTGAGCGCAAGGCATGTGCTTCAGACCTAGGCACTTGGCCCCAGGTTGGGGGTTGGAATTCACCTTCCTAATTCTCATTTTGGAGTCCTCCACCTTCCAGTCACTCAATGTCTCTAGGCAATAGTCCCACAGTCCTTTGTGCTGCCCCTTGTATCAGGGGCGGACCGTCGGTGCCCGCATTCTCCACCAGTGTAACGGGGTCACCACTCACCCCCGCGGCGCCTCCCGCTGATCGTCTGGGGAATCAGCTCCTTCAGCGTCCAGAGCGCCCTCCGCAGGTTGATGCCCCGCTCCTTTGCTGGCTCCGTGTCCCTCCTGGACTTTTGCATGTCAGCCACAGAAAATCCAGTTATTCGGGTTCCATGCAGGGCAGCTGAATTTCACCCAAATTGGTCACAGGCAGATATGTGTAAACTGTATTTTTTATGTATTTGTGTATGAAAGATGTTCAACTCAGTGCTGTAAAGTGCTAACCTCAAAGTCTGTATGTCTCGACACACGTGGGTGACACTATTACAGGAGGTGACTTCCCTGCACGTACCTTGTTCTTGCTGAGTAAATGGAACATGGTAAATACATTATAATGTTGCCTGCCTTAATTTTAATGAGTAGGGCCTTTTCTATTACTCCATGCTCTTGTCCTTTAACAGTGCATCTTTTTGTGGGTAGAGCGGCTCAGTGGCAAATACAAAGCAGCAGTGGGTGGCTGGACTTGATTTAGTCTCGGCTAGCAGGGTTCATCTTCTCCTGTTTGTGACAAATTGTTTTTTTCCTCCCAGTCAAGCAGCCAAAAATTCCAGCCTACTTGTCTCAGGGGTAAGAAAAGAACAAGTTTGTGTCCGTTCGTGTAGGATTAATAGCCCCGCTGGTAAATGCATCAGTGAATGGGTGATGATGATCTACTGCTCAACTGCCACTTGGTCTGAGTGGGCTAGTTTTTTCAGCTTGTATCCCAGAACATCTTTCATCACCACACATGCACCTACTGTCACAAACTTACATTGCAGCTTTGAAAGTGGTGAAAAGGGGGAAAAAGTACTTTTATTTTATTTGCCATAAGTGGTCTAAAAGTCTCTCTCTCTCTCTCTCTCTCTCTCTCTTTCTCTCTTGTTCTCATTTTCCCCCCAGAGGATGAAAGTCCTGGACAAACCTATCACAGAGAGAGAAGAAACGCAATCACAATGCAGCCACAAGGTGGGCAAGGCCTCAGTAAAATCAGCGAAGAGCCTTCAACATCTAGTGAGGAAAGGGCCTCATTAATAAAGAAGGAGATCCATGGATCTATATCGCACCTTTCTGAGCCTTCTGTACCTTATCGTGGGACGGTTTTTGCAATGGACCCCAGGAATGGTTACATGGATCCTCATTATCGTGAGTATTTAATGCAAGTTCATTTCAGAAAGCAAGATTGGAAGGATACTGAAGCTGTCATATTTAATTGCATTTTGCATTGGCACTTTTCATCTCTCAGGATGACTCATTTTGCTTATATCTGTCTAAGATAATATAAGAATATTTATTCCTTTAGTTTATGTAGGAAAATGTTGTGAATAGTTGCCTTGTATCCCTAAATTAGCATAGGCCCCTGCAAAAGAGACTTCAGTAGGGCATGTATCATCTGTTGCTAATCTTCATGAACCATCAAATGTTATATTGCTCCACCTACTTAGCAATACATAGGGAAAAAAATCCTAATTTAAAAAAAGCAGAAAATAGTCTTTAAAACAATTATTTAGAAGCTATTTTAACTACAAATTAAAGAAAAGCGGGAACACATCTTTTGGAAAGAGATTTTTTTTGTTTTGTCATTTTCTCCCCAGCTACAGTCCCCCTGAGTTACTGAAAAAAAGCGAATGGTTTCAACTTCTGAAGTCCTGCTCAGGCATTAATAAAAAGTAAGAAAGTAACTGACACTTGAACACAGATGTGGAATGGATTTCTCCACAGGCAAAATATGAGGGAGTTAAGCAATTTTTTTCATCTGCTTCTAGTTTTACAAAAATCATTTAGTTGTGTAGTAATGAACATCTTGAGGTGTAAGACTAGTGCCTTTTGATTATAGATTTATCACCTTGTCAGGATACAGATTTGCCATTTAACCTTCCAGTCTCCAGTTCCAGATGATAGGCTAAAGACCCACAAAGAGGGGCCAGTCTGTGGGGTTTTCCCCACATAATTCAGAAATTTTAGTGTTTTAAGGCAAAAGGTCATTAGCCAGACCACTGATTAGTGAGGACAGCTGATTAGCGCATGTTTTCTTGCTCAAGAAAGTGCCAGGGATAAAAGCTAATTCTATCCCTTCATTAGTTGGGCTAGCAGCAAAGGGGAATGTTCACTCATCAGGGTGCAGATCAAAGTGTGTCTCTCACAACCTTAAGTCTCACCAACTGCCTTTATTTTAACAGAGTCTGATTGTTAATAAAGATGGAGGCTAGATAAAAAAATGAACACTTGTCTTTATAGTTGTTAAGTGAAAAGTTGATGGTGGGGGTTTTCAGCTCTCTTCTAACATGACATTTCAGTTGCTACATTGTCCCCCTCCCCCTCCCCCAAAATCCTGTTCAAACCCTTTAAGCAAGTTAGTCACTCATCTTTTGAGTGTGCAGAGTATACAGCGTACTGCTGACAGACTTGCTTGGAGGAGAACGCAGAGCATGCAGAAAGAACTACTACTATCAAGCAGTACCCTATAGAAATATTAGTTTGCATGTCACTGGTGATTTTACTCACACATTATAGCTTCTAATACATGTAAATGCAAAATATATGAATGAAAATACTTCTGGGGGCATATGGTAACTGTGTGAGTGCACTGTACTTTTGCAGAGATGCAAAAATGCAGAGAGAGTTCTAAGATGATTCCAGTGATGACAAATGCTGCTTTGACCCCTGACTGACTGCTGTGTCCCTTCCTAAAGCAGTCATAGGTGATAGTGATACTGTGTGGTGTATACTGGGTTCTTAGCCTGCGACTGAATTGTTGGTGTTTTTTTGTTGTCTTTCCAGTCACCATTGTTTAAGGTATCTAATGTGCCCACACCTTGACCATTAGCACCTAGCTACCATGGTTGTGATGTGACCTGCACAGAAGCATTGGTTTGGGAGCAAGGTTCTTAGTAAGTTAATAGAAAACAAAAGCTTGCATATAACTAGCATGCACAAAGGAGAGGTTGGGGGATAGTTAGTCCTGCAAAAGTGTCCGAAGTATGAAAACATCAGACCCACTTCACTGCTGCTAAAGGGAATTTCTTTACAATTTTCTCTTTTTGGTTTGTAAAACCCCTCAAGCAATTAATACCATATAAAACCCCATCACATTTCTGCTTACCTGTAATAGATTTGATACAGGAGGACAACTAAATGAATGAGCATCTGGCTATATTTATAGCAAAGAAGACAGAGAGACTTAATTTTTCATATTAGTTGCATCATTTATATATAAAAGATGTGCTTTTATCAAATCAGTGATTGTATTCAGCTTGACATTTTTAGTAGTCCTTATGAAGAACACTGAATAATGTAATCACATCCCAGTCCCACTGTAGCAACAGGTGAAGAAACAACCAGAAGGGCCGTCCACTTTCTTCCACAGCTTCTTGTCAGCCTTGCTGGGCAGTTGGAGAGAAAGTACTGCTTTAATCCAATGTAGCCGGGTATGTAAACATTCACAGTAATTCCTTAGTTTTCCTGTGGTTGGAAAATACAGACTTTTCAAGATGGCTAATTTATGCTTCTATATATACCCACTTTGTATTTAAAAGTGTGGGTAGGCTTCCTGTAACACAGGAAAAGGAAAATAATTTTTTTTGAAAGAGGACATCTGTATATTTTTATTGCAGCAAAAAAGAGCTTTTAAGTCAATTGTGTGTGGAATGCATGTCCTCTCCAGGAGCTTCAGTTATTAGAAAGGGCTCAAATATTTTACATTTTTACATGTAAATGTGCGTGTCTCTGTCTATGTGAGTTTGGGGGCATTTTGTTTGTATTGTTGCTTTTTAATTTTTTTTTATTTTAATTAAAAAGAGTGATGGTAACTATTACTTCCAATATTTACAACATATGTGTGGAATAAATCCATCACCGAGGGGGTGATTGCTCTCTTGCAGAGAGTAGCGAGGAAATGAGGGTATGTTTTGAGTGGACTAGATTTTCAAAGAGCAGTACTCAAACATATTCTGGGGCTGACAGTCCTTTTAATGTACCACTCTAGAGAACCTCAACCATTTAACGTCTGAGAATAAGGGAGTGTCCGCCTGTTTGGGCCAGTGCCATTTGTCTTAGATGTGATAGGAGAGGGAAAAGATATCCAAGGCAGGACTTGGCAATTTTGATTTTTCATTTTTATCTTTACAGTGAAAGATTTCTTGGAACCACAGTTCTTACATCCATTTAATCTATTGCATAAATCTGCTTTTTCTTTTAGGGCAGATGACAAAAAGATTTTAGGGCAGATGACAAAATGGCCAGAGTTTTCTCTCACCCGCTACACCTTTTGTAAGGCCAGGTCTGCCTTACCAACTGACACTGGTATAACTACATCGCACAGGAGTGAAGAATCCACACCCCAGAGTGGCGTGGTTCTACTGACCCTAAACCACAGTGTAGACCGCGCCAGGTCACCGGGAGAGCTTCTCCCATTGGCATGATGGCATGTTCACTAAAGGATTACAGTGGTGCACCTGGACCACCGCAGCTTTTCAAGTGTATACCTGCCCCAAGGAAATCTTTTTTTAGCATGGTTACAGATCTCATTGCATTTCTGAAGTTTCATACAACATTGGTTATTTTGAGTCTTCTTAGTGTAAATTCTATCTGTAGAGGTGGGTTGGGGTAGGTAGTTCCTTTTGTTATTCTCTCCCCAGTTTTAATTCCCATGCAACTGTATGGCTGTGCTAAGGCCGCCTGTCGTTCCTCATGGAAAAAAATGAATCATTCCTGTTATAAACACTTTGATTTAAAACATACTGCTGGTATTCTTCCTGGGTATTGTGGCTCATCTGAAGGAACTGTTAGTTCCTAATTAGTAAAGCTCAAAGAATTAGCTTATGTAAAAGGCAAGGACACTTCAGTTGGCTTAGATTTAAAGGTCTCTGTGCAAGATCTTCACAAACAGCATGGACAGAATTCTGCTGTCTGTTACACCTCTGCAGCCCCAGTGAAGTGAGTGTGTTTGCAGGGGTATAGTTGAAAGGAGTGCTTTCCCCACTTTTTCTATAGGGATGTGTTTCTGCTGGTTTTTGAAACTTGCATTATTTTCTTGCAGGAGGAGGAATTTTACATTTTCAAGAGGTTTATCTTGAAAGAGACTGAGTGTCCTCCGTTCCTATTCACTGCATTGGGTGGGGAGGATCAGGCCCTTAATACCTGCACTGGATCATATCTTGTCATGTCAAGTGACATCTCAGAATCAATTTGCAAAGTGACCAAGAGGCAAAGAGGAGCAGTTTAGGCTTGACCAAATTAAGAACACAACAGCAGCTCATTGGATGAACCTGTTCGCGTACTGGAAGTAATTTTTATCCTATTTCAGCAAATGTCATTTGTTATCTAGAAACTCCAGTTTGTGGGCATTAATAAAAAAGACTTTTCATTGTTTGTTACCTACTCTTGACAGGCAGCCTTCTTTCTGTTGTGAAATTGACCCTATAACTGAGATTATAATAGTAGCCTAGGTCATTGTTTACTACTGATCAGTGCATGGAGGAACCCTCCCATCCCCGCACCCCCAACCCCGAGAACAGTTCTTCCTCACTTTCACATGGAATGGGAGTTAGCTACATCTTTTGCAGTGTTCCTGTCCTCCTCCTCCTCCAGATCCTATGGGGGCACTCTCTGGGTATGTTGTCCGTGCAGAGATATATGGCAGAAACTGAGTGGGTCCATACTGGACCTATATTATCTTTTCCATTGAGTTCCCCCAGGCTTTCCCAGTGTTTTCAGCAGACACAGATAAATCCTATTACCACAGCTCTGGCCTCCCGTAGATTCCCAAGATTGGAGAGTGGCAGGTAATATGGCTGGTCTTTGTGGGGCCTAACTTCACCTCTCTCATTGAACGTTAGGAGGAGTGTATCTGTGAAGTATCCTTGCAGACATTTACTCCGTAAGTCCCTCCTTCAGCATTTTCCATGGGAGGGATTGATCCAAGACCGTAATAATACTGTGCATTTACAGTATAATTATACATAAGCAAGAGTTTCTGGAATGGTTTCAAATTGACATCAGGGAGGGGTTGTTTAAAAAAGTTAAATCTAAGCTTTTAATAAAATTCATAAAAGAAAGTGTTTAATACAAAACTGAATGTTAGTTTAGTGCTTAGTAGAGTTAGTGGGAAAATGGTAAAAAAAAAATAGCAAAAATGTTTTTGTCAAATTTTGAATTTTGGGAGAATTTCGACCAACTCTGGTGCTTTGCTGTCACGGTGATGCATGCCTTATAAAAGTGGCAAACAGACAGAGAAATCTGAGTGTTCTCAAAACCAAACCTGGGATCCATGGTAGCTTTTGTTGGAAATTTTAGATGGGGCAGTGTATCCTCTTTAGCTGCACAGCTGCTCAGAAACTAAGTTTATGACATTTGAAAGTGCTGCTCAGTGTTCAGCCCGCTGCTTTTGCTGTTGGGATATTCAACACAGTGCAACACTCTCCTTTGAAGTCCTGCCACTGTTTTGGAGCCCCTCACTGGAATGTGCCGTACTCAGTCTGGGGCATCAGAGTGGCTGCCTCTGCCTGGACCCCTGCGCTGATAGATTCACAGCTGGGAATAGCATGTAAAAGCAAAATTTTCTTTCGCTCCATTTTTGCATCCTTCGTTTTCTCAATCAGACTGTGCCGTAGGCACTTCGGTAGCAGAGGGACCTAAGAGATCCAGGAATAGGAATTGAGATAATGTATGTTTTATTGTTGGTTTGTTTATTTTAAATTTTTGGCTTAAATAAATATTTGTTTGTAAATCTTGGATTTTATAGGTGAAGTTCATTTTTACCAGCGATTTTATTTTTAATTGGAAGCCACAATTACAACACAGTTTATAGGACCAGCTTTTCCAAAGTGCTCCGCACCCACATTTGGGGGCAGTTTTTCAATGAGGCTCTGCTTCCATTTAGGCACCTAGATGCAGTGGGCCAAGTCTTTTTTAAAAATAAAGTTTTTAAGAAGGCATGGGGGTGAGGGAAGGGGCGGGGGAGAGAAACCCTTCCCGATTCCATAGACCCTTTCTCCCTCACCCTGAGAATGGAACGCTGTGTTGCTGCTCTCTTTTATGAGTCACAGACTATAGATATTAAAATATTTATCTGTTCCAGCGATTCAATTTGACAGGTACATTTTCAGATGCTTTACAGTTTCTGCTTGTTGCGTGTGTTTTGCTTTACAGAGACAACATCCGAGATTCAGAATTTAAGACTTCCTTTTTAAGAGTTTCTGAGCCCCTCGGCATGTGGACCTTTGGGTCCCTGTGGGCATCTTGTCACTGCCTCTATACTCATGTTAGACAGACCCTGGTGGCCCTACATTACAACTGCTGTGCCTCCGTAATTTCAGCAGCGGAACACAGGATGGGGCACCCCTCACAGTCTGTCAAATTATGAGTTGGCTAGAGGGGTTGATAATGCCAAACAGCTCTCCCCTCTAGTTGCTCGGTGTGCTGATTTTGGGGTGCTTCTAATCCTCTATACTCTGGAAACAAAGTCTCCCCCACGTGGCTATGCTGAGTGCTATCAAAATGCTATTGTGCTTTCTGTAGCAATATTTTTGTCCTTAGATTGTGATATTGCTCACCACAAAAAATACAAGTACCGGTATGTATATCGGAACTTTTCACTGGAAACAGCGTACGTGTCTATGGCAAACCACATGCAACTCGGTCTCTGACCATCTTTGTGTTTGTACAGCATCTAGCACAAATGGGGTCCTGGTCTGGTCCATGACCGGAACTCCTTGAATCTACCACAATTCAAATAAATAATAATAATAATGAATAATTAATAATAACCAAGAGCTGTGGAGGACTACGTTTCAGTCTTGACTGGCAGCTTCACATTTCTCAAGCTACTCTGCAATGGGTGAGCTTGCTGAAGAAGGTCATAGTACTTCAGTAATCTTTCTACACTTGGTTACATGAGTGGTCTGAAAAAGACTTCACTGGCTTGTATCAGGATCACTGAAAAATTATCCCAGTACGTTCAGCACGGACTGCAGAAAGCAAACTTTAAAGTTCAGCTTATTTTTAGTCTTGTCGGAGCAGCACTTTTCTGCTTTGTTAAGGTACTTAATGTGTTTTAGAAGTAGGCAGCATGGTTTCTATCTACACAGTACAACTTTAAAACTGTAATACAACCCTTTCTTTGCACCATGTTTGACCTCCATTTGGGAGGCTAGACTTGAACATGGTTCTGCCTTAAGGCAATGTAAGTGCTTCTGCTAGTGAACCATTTTCAGAATTGCTAGTGGACAAGCCTTCATTTCTTTCAAGTGAGCTCAGTACTTAGGACAAGAGCCTCTTGACCATACTCTATGCTTCCTTTTATTCACACCTAGTTACCCAATTAGCTCTCTGTTAGCCACACCATTGCAATGTCCTTGCTCTTTGAAAGCCTGCATTGTAGCTCTTAACCCCTTATTAACACACTGCTTGAATCACTTACAACTTGGGTTCTCAAGTTTTTTCAGTGTGGACCACATTTCAATACAGAGATTAATGGACTTCTTTCTCTGCATTCACAGTTACATAACTTGGGACAAAGAGAGGAATTGCTAACATGGAAAAGTAATATTAGAATGTTTTTAATGTACTTTTGGCTGTGTTTTAATGCAGTTTTGCTGCTGAAAGTAATGAAGGGTAGCCAACCATCCTGTGGCCATCAACAGTGTTCCATGATGCATTGTCCATAGTTTAACGACTTCTAACTCTTTATGGGTGGGTGGGTGCTGTTCTCAGAAACTTAAATTTAAAAGAACAGTGATCCCTGTAAAAATAAATGAGTAAAAGGATATACTATAATGTTTTTTTAGGCTTTATATTAAAAGAGTTTTGATGTTTCATGGCTATCTAAATCACCATTCCAGCTAACAAAATGACATTTCAAAACTAAATTGCTTGTGTGTTGCTGTTTTGTACTAAAAGAGAGAGGCTGCAAAAAAAAACCTGAACAATCTCCTTTCCTTGATTCTGTTTCCTCTTCCTCATTCAAACACTGCCTTTTCCTAAACAGCAGCAGTGGCCTGGTTCAAACCCAGTGAGGTCAATGGGATGACTTCATACTAGTGAGCTTTGTAGCTCTACCTTCTAACCTCTTATCCTGCCAGTTCCCCGTATCTAGTCATAACTTGTAATTACAATGCCTAGGGATCTACTTTTTACTGTTTCTCAATTGGAGGGGAGTGTATCAATATTCCTATATCTCTAGATCCCTGTAGCAGCAATTCAAGGCAACAGCCAAACGACACACAACATATTGTGAAATAAATGGCTGTGTGTGGCACTTTACCAAGTGTTGAAGTAAATGGTTGATGAGGTAGAAAGTGTTGAAATAAATGTCATTCTAATACTTCATACTTGAAACGTAGCAATTTAATCATGTGCTTTTCATCTACCCACCTACGGATACGTGTTTGGAGGCATGAAGCTGCAGCCCTTACTCATGTTAGAAGTCCTTGTTGGCATGAAGTTGGCATGATGACTACTGTGAGTAAAGGGGGTGAGGTTTTTGTTTGTTTGTTTGGTTGGTTTTTTTGAAGTAAGGCCTGTATTTATGTCTAAGCACTTCACTGATATTGTCAAAGTTTTCATAGGATAGATCTAGGATACAGCATAATAGTAGGATTTTTTTTTTCCAACTAGAAAGGAGAAGTGAGGCTTGGCAGGGAATTTCAAGCATATCCCAACCTCCAATAGTTGCATCACTCAGCCCTCAGGTTCCTTGACTTGTGGAATATTTGATGTAGAGATTGGTCACTTTCACCGTCACTTGGCCTTCTACTTAACATGGGATCTATAGTGGTGTACTGTTCTGTGATTATCAGTTTTGCAAATTTTCATCTTTTACTTATCATGTCAGCTATGCCTTTTATCTTGATCTCTAAGCACACAAATTCTAAAAGCTTGTATGCAAATAAACAAAGCTGACTGGAAGAGGCCTTTTGTGACTGAAACCCAAGCAGAGTAGTTGCACAGTGGTTTTTGTTGGCTGCTGGGGAAAGAGTTAAAAAGACAAACGGGCAAAACCCGAGCAAACAACTTCTGATCTGAGAGAAATGCTTTTCATTTCTTGTGTGGAGTGGCACAGGGCATATCATTTGAGAGAGAAGACAATTATTTTACATCTAAATCAGCAGCGTATGACAAATCACACGTTTACTGTAGTGCCCGCCAGCTTCAAGTACATTGTAAAATATTGGCTAGATTGTGGCGTAGGCTAAAATATCTTGGCAAGCTGTGGTTGTGGAAGCACGCTGCCTCTATGGGAGCTCCTGAGGGCATTGTGTCTCAGGGCTTCTCTGCTCTCACTATTCATGTACACTTTTTCTGAGGGAGTGCGATCCAGTGTGGAACCTACCACATTCTTTGAAGGGTCATCTTTGCGGTCCCGTAAAGAGGATTGTGTGGCCAAAGCATTTCTTTCTCCCACTTTTTGGGGATGCTAGTGTGTCTGTCAGTGAATACGGCTAAACCACCCTGAACACGCCCAATCCTGTCTGATCTCGGAAGCTAAGCAGGGTCGGGCCTGGCTAGTACTTAGATGGGAGACCTCGTGGGAATACCAGGTGCTGTAGGCTTAACACCTGGCAGTAGGTATAACATGCTATCAACGACAGATGGAATGATGCATCGGTTGGAGTATACCCCAGTCGTATTACTGGTTGTGTCCAGTCTAAGCGGACCCTGCCATAGTGCGGGAATAATGCTAAGAAAAACACAGTGTCTGTCAGTGCTAGCCTTGTGCTCCAGAAGAACAAGAGTTACTATAGTGATGGTTGGTGTAGGAATGGGAAGAATCCTCTCTTCCCCCTTATATTTTTGCATAGTCTCGCCCTTGTGTAGTCACCACCAATTATGTTAGAATCTCTCTGATTGAGGGTGGCTCCAGAAGATGCTCTTTTCTCTCAACTTTTTCCTCTTAATGCATTTCTTAATTGGCATGTCCTGTATAACGGCTTGTTAAAGGTTGTTTATTGTAGTCTTTGCTGGTCTGTGTGTGCCTAGAACTGAGATTTGATGCTCAGTTCATTGGCTTGATTCATAACATCCTCCTTCACCCAGATAATTCATTTACTTCTGCCCACCTGCAATTTCTCATGTGGTTTGAAGTGGGAGAACATATTCTTCATTTCCACCTCCAGTCTGTTTGTATAATATTGCCATGAGATAGTGCTGCTGTGGGGAGGAAAGGAACTTTGCCCTTCCCTCTACTTTCTCCGTGGCATGCCCAGTGCTCAGCTCTGGGGACCAGAAGCACCACTCCCCTGTGGGCTGTAAAGCCACCTCCAGAGCCCTGTGACCTACCGCTTTCCTTGCCCTATTGCTGGTGCTGTGCAGGTAGGAGAAAGGGGGTGAGGAGCTGCTGTGGAATTAGGTGCTGGGCAAGAGTGGGATGGTGGCAACAGCTACAGTAGCAGGAGCTGCTTCTCTGCCTCACTGGTGCTCTTCAGGGGCCTACTGACCCAGAAATTGTGCTGTGCTCTTAACCTGTGGGATGCAGCCCAGTGAGCAGCCTCCTGAACTCCACTTCCAGGTTTTGCCCCCCAGCTGAGACGTTCTAGACTAGTGAATGTCAATGGCGGGGTGGGTTTATGACAACATGCCTTATATAGGCCACAGCCCTGCACTCCCCATAGAACAGGCTGAACCTGAGACGTGATAGTTTACAGCCGATGATCTATGCATACATATGTACCATTCATACACAATGGAGCATACCCAATTTGCATACATTTGTGCGTGTGTGTGTGTGGTTCATCCTTAACTATCGTGGGTGTAATTTATTTATATCCTATATGTGCACTACATGTATGCATCAGGTAGCAGAGCTCTTATTTTAGCTGAAATGACGAAGGCTTTTATTCCTTCCGATGAATTCAGCATTATTGTAAGCTGGGTACTAATATAGGATGTATACATACAGTAGAGGGTGACTGTATAAATAGAGTTTAATAATTTAGTGTAGTCTCTGTGGCTTGTTGCTTACTGGTTATTTTTTTTTAATGTGGTTGTTAATATATTTCTGCATTCTAAAGCTTTTTGTTTTTAAGCTATCTTCGATGTGCAGCTTTCATATCTTGGCACCCAGCTGCATTGAACCCCATTGTAAAATCCCTTCGTGTAAAAGCCATCTAGTTATAACTCTCAAAAATAAGAGGCTTGTCTCCCAAGGACAGCTCCATATTGCGGGTGGAGTATAATCCTTAACATTGTTTTTTTGCTTTCAAATAGCTGGGGACAGTGAGTCAAGAAGTGAGAACTCCCTTTGTTTCATGTAGTGTGCGTTGCAGGGAAAGAATGTAACAGAGCAGAAAATGAAGAAAGACATAAAAGAATCTCAGCTCAAGGAGGTCAGATCCATCACAGGCTTAGCGTTGCCTTCAAAGATGCCTGGGACAGGTGGCAGTTCAAGACAATCAGAGGAGAAGCATCCGCTAGCGCTGAGATAAGGGATTCTTGCAGAATCCTGCTATCTGGTCCCAGTTTGCTTTGATGTAACTCTGCTAGAGAAGACTTCTGGGAGCCGGCTACTGCTTCCCTCAGTGATAGGCTGCTGTTGTTCAGCCTTTTGAGGTCTCATTATAGTGGTCCTTGAGGATTAATCCTCTTTAAGGTTTACATGGGAATGGTTTTGTCTGAAGGCCCAGCCAGGGACCTGGGTACCACCTGTATAAAGCATTATTGCATTCTTTCATATATTTTTTCTGAGTGGCTCATATTTAACAGTATTTGACAGAAAGCTAAAACCAAACATCTAGCCTTTTTTTGGCTTCCCTCTTTGGCTGTTACTGAGTTTTTGTTGAGCACAGCTTGAGCAGTTCTTTGCAGACACTGAACCATTAGCAGTAAATTGTCAGTTTCCGGTTACTCTATTTAGCCTGCTGTTTTTGGCAGTTTTTCTTTTCTTTCCTTCCTTGCCTTTCCTCCCCCCCCCCCCCCTTTCCCCTTTTTTAAAGGAGGGAAGCTACAGTGTTGTTTGCGTGCAGTATTATAGATTGTCCCACTGCTGCCTTATATGTATGCCCGCAGTAGAGGATTGTACTTGGTACAGTTTTGCTCAGGATTGAAAGCATCCAACACTGATAGGCCATGAGTAGCATGATTTATCTATGTCGTTTTTATATATAAAAAAAGACTATTTGCAGTTACGGGTGCTTGCATAGTATTATGAAAAAAAACTTTGTTTCTCTTTAAGGGGTAAGGTCGTGTTCCTGCTCCCAGAGATACCAACAACAAACTGCCAGTAGCAATCATGGATGCAGGATCTGACCCTGTATTTTGCTATGTGAAAGGAAAGCTCTATTTTCATGTCTTGTTGGCATAATTTATTGGTGATGCTTGTACATTATTACGTGACAAAATGTGGATTTTTTTCAAGGATGGGAAAAGGACTGTAAATTTAATTCTGAAAAAAAGTATTGTGTCCCCAACAGTTGGAACCACCCCCCCAAAAAAACCTTTTACTATTGTGCATTGTTTCCCTCATTAAACAAAACATTACAAAATTATTTTGATATGTTATGCCTTTAAGGTGGTGGTTGGGGTAAAAATAATTGTATGATATTGGATAAATGAAAATAATAAGTTGGTGATTTTGATACATATTAAGCGTATTTTGGGGGGATACTGATTGGCTCAAGGGATTTAGATTTAGCCGAGTTTAGTAATGACTGATAGTCTTTTAAGATCAGACAGCTGTTTCCTCTGTGACCTACAAATTTGGTGACCTCAGTTCAGTTCATTGTTGGTAAGTGGTCACATGGTAAAAAAAACAACCCTGTATTGTCCGCTGGCAATCTCAGGAACAGGCCCAGAACTGAATGGCCATGCCATCTCCAGTACCATCTAATCCAGAGAGGTACTCCCATGGAAGACATTTGAGGCACAATAGTAGGATAAAGGGTTGCATTGCAGTTGCCTGTGCCTGTTCGGTAGCTAAATAGTGACTTCAGCTTTTAGAGGTGTCAACTGATTACTCAAGTACAAGTACAAGTGTTGTACTTCATCTGTTTAGAAGGTATCAGCAAACTTCTGTTCTACAGTTTTGTAGCTTGATAGTGTTCTCTCTTAATATAGAAATGTTTAAATGTGCATGATAGCTTTATATTTTTACACAAGCCTTGTTGGTGCTGCCTATAGGGGCCTAACACTTTTCATTATTAACACGCATGGCTATAACCTTCATCCATTCCTGAATTTCCCAAACCATGATAAACATTTAAAAGCAATACATATATTTACATTTTACTGTATTTGTGAATATTAATAAGCTCTGTCCATATAAATGACATAATTGTTTCCCTGCTAACTAATTCCAAGTGGGAAGAGCAGAAGGAGACTAAGAAAAGGGGAGAAAAGCCACATAAAATAAATTTAATGAACAAAATATGTTATGGTGTGAGGTGTTATAGAATCATTCAAGAAGTCCTGTCCTCCTAAATAATGCAGTCATCACAAATTCTTGGCAATCTAAGCTTGTATATTTTAAAAGAATACACACAGCACCTATTTGATATATACACATATATTAGGACTGTCAAGTGATTTGGAAAATTAATCATGATTCACCATTTAATCACACTGTTAATAGTAGAATACCGTTTAAATATTTTTGGATGCTTTCTACATTTTCAGATATATTGATTTCAATTACAATGTGGGATGCAAAGGTACAGTGCTCACTTTATTTATTTTTTATTACAAATGTTTGCACTGTAAAAAACAAAAGACATTATTTTTCTGTTCACCTAATACAAGTACTGTATGTAATCACTTTATCATGGAAGTTGAACTTACAAATGTAGAAATATGTACAATAAAACTTGCATTCAAAAATAAAACAACGTCAATTTTTAGCACCTACGAGTGCACTCAGTACTATTTTGTGTTCAGCCAATCACTCAGACAAACAAATTTGTTTACATTTATAGGAGATAATGCTGCCCTCTTTTTGTTCACAACGTCATCTGAATATAAGGACAGGCGTTTACTGTCAGGCACTGTTGTAGCTGGCGTCACAAGATAATTACATGCCAGATGCACTAAAGATTCATATTCTTCAACAACCAGCCCAGAGGACATGCATCCATGTGATGATGGTTTCTGCTCGATAACGATCCAAAGCAGTGCAGACCGATGCATGATCATTTTCATCATCTGAGTCAGATACCACCATCAGAAGATTGATTTTCTTTTTTGGTGGTTTAGGTTTTTGGTAGTTTCCACATTGGAGTGTTGTTCTTTTAAGACTTCTGAAAGTATGCTCCACACCTAGTCCCTCTCAGATTCGTAAACTTTGGGTCAAGTGCTTTACAACTCTCACATTGGTACCTTCTTTGCGTTTTGTCAAATCTGCAGCGAAAGTGTTCTTAAAATGAACAAAATGTGATGGGTCATCATCTGAGACTACTATAACTTGAAATATATGGCAGAATGTGGGTAAAACAGAACGGGAGATGTACAATTCTCCTCCAAGGAGTTCAGTCTAAAATTTAGTTAACACCTTATTTTTTTTAATGAGCTTCATCAGCATGGAAGCATATCCTCTGGAATGGTAGCCAAAGCAAGAAGGGACATACGAATGTTTAGAATATCTGGCATGTAATTCATGTAATTGAATATCTTGCAATGCTGGCTACAAAAGTGCCATTCAAATGCCTAGTCTCACTTTCTGGTGACATTGTAAATAAGTGGGCGGGCAACATTATCTCCCATATATGTAAACAACTTGCTTATTTTAGGGATTGGCTGAACAAGAAGTAGGACTGAATGGACTTCTAGGCTCTAAAGTTTTACATTGTTTTATTTTTGAATGCAGCTATGTAACAAAAAATAATAATACAAAGTGAGAAGTGTACACTTTGTATTCTGTGCTGTAACAAATTAATATATTTGAAAATGTAAAATCTGAAAAAATTTAATACATTTCAGTTGGTACTCTATTGTTTAACAGCATGATTCATCACGCGAATGAAAAAAAAAAGTAGACTTGACATTGGCTCATGCAAGAGGCAGTTTGCAAGAGTGAGAATAGTAACGTATTTAAGGATTTGCCATTATTTGAATATAGGAGTGATGCTCTGTCGGTGAAGATAATGAAGAAAAATGTGATGGAGAGTATTTTCAACATTGACTTCTGAACTGACCTGACCTATTTTTCAAAAATGAAGCAAAACACCAGGATTATAACCACCAGATTACAAAAAAAGACCCATCATTTACTCCATAACAGACGTTGGAGGAATGTGCACAGGTCCAATTTCCATTTGAGGTAACTGAGGGCCAGACGGGTTGTGACTTGCTAAAGATTTCATAGGAAGTTTGTGGCAGAGCTGTGAATAAAATAGTTATCTAATGTACTGGACTCATGACTGATTTATTAATCCATAAAGCCTTTCATGAAATCAGCTTTAAATCTCTGTTCTTAGCTGTAAATTGGTGTAATTTCCCCCTTCCCCCATCTTTGTACACACATTAACTGCAAAAATATTATGATTACCCAGATTTCTTCAGATGAATTTACTAAGTACCAGGGAGGATAGTGACTTGGTTGATAATCACTAATAGTAGGATAGACATTGGCTGTAGAACCAAGAGTCCCAATGCCAGATTTACAAAAAAGCAGATTGAAAACTAGACTCCTAGACCCTGATTATGCCTCAAAATAAGTGTGCTGTTTTTTAAAGTACTGAGTACATAGCAGCTTCCATTGAAATCAGTACAAGCTGTTTGGTGCTCAGCACTTTTGAAAACCAGACCACTTATTTTGAAGCCTAAAGCAAGTTTTAGATCAGCCAGATCTGTACTCTAAGATCAATTAGGTACTTTTGAAAATCCCTTCCTAGGAACCTAATTTTTGGCTCCTATTTTTGAAAATCCCAGCCCTAGTTTTGAGTCTTGAAAATTAATTTGTTGTAATTTCCTTTTCCTTTTTTGAAAGCAACTTTTTCCAGCATTCACTTTGAAGGTAGATTGTACGGTGTAGGCATGTGTGTCTAATTTAGGTACATAATGAAAGTGAAAGAGTTGTCAGGTGTGTAGTGAATGAGGCAGGTCTCCATAGGAGTGATTATCAACTCGGCCAGCTCAGCTCACTCCTTTTAGTTCAACAATATGGTGGCCCATTCATTGAATATTTAAATAATGACAACCCTGATTCCTGAAAACACTTAAGCACCTGCTTAAAAGCTGTCCTAAAAGTGCTTAAGCTCCATCGACTTCAGTTGGAGTTAAGCACTTACTCCACTGTTGCCCTGAACAGGGATACTTTTATGAATTAGGGTAAAAAACTTCAGGTCCCTGCACAAAGAAAGAGAAAAAATGAAACACATGGTGAGGAAATAACTCATGGGAAATTCCAAAAAGAAAAATGTTCATTTCAGTAGACAGCTAAGGTTTCTAAGTGACAAATAGTGAGGTTACCTGTCTCTTGACTTATACAATCCGAGCACTTAAAACAAGAACACTAATAGTTAAGTATCAGAGGGGTAGCCGTGTTAGTCTGGATCTGCAAAAGTGACAAGAGTTTCATATCACCTTATAGACTAAGAGATCTGTTAGTCTGTAAGGTGCCACAAGACTCTGTCACTAATAGTTAAGAAGATCATAAATCTTACACTATCCAGATAATAAACAAGCACATTATTTGTATCAGTTATATACTCTTATCAAATATTGAACTCCATCTATGACATTA
The DNA here is from genome assembly GCA_032164245.1 of Sternotherus odoratus. Lineage (NCBI taxonomy): Eukaryota > Metazoa > Chordata > Testudines > Kinosternidae > Sternotherus > Sternotherus odoratus. The sequence continues at coordinate 145,254,969 of JAVMKO010000002.1, forward strand.
AGTGTTTTTTAAGACCACATAAGTACTTGATAAAAAGAATCTACTGTCTATTAATATATCAACTGGTAATACTTTCTCTTAAAAATTATGATAACAAAATGAATAAAAAACAAACAAACAAAAAAAACCACAGCAATTCAGGGGTCATGTTTTGTGATGAAAGATGCATTCCTTTATATGTGATGAGATTAATGTGTGTGCTTTATATGGACAGAGTAAGATTTATTGTGTCCATAACTATTACTTTATTTCCTTTTAAATTGTTTGGGGTTTGTAAATGATATGTTACATAAATAAACTTCTGGCACTTAACAACCATAACAGACTTCTGAAACAAATCTTACTTTTGGAATAAATAGTTTGGACCAATATCCAATTTAATAAACCCTTCCAGGTCCTCCACAACTATCCCCAAACCCAGAATTCTTCCATTCCACTCCACATCTCTAGCTACCCCTCCCCACCAGCAAAAACTTTGGAGAACAGTTGTCTTGCAGGGTGACTCAAAGGTCAACCAATTTTGGCTTTTGCAACCTATTGGGAAAAGTGAATTCCACAGTCAAGGATCCCTTCCTGAAAACCACCTGCCTACACTTGGCTCATGGTCAAACCAGGGCACTGTTAGCTCATGTGCCTGTTGCTCTCACATGCCATGGTATTACAAAGGGAAAAAAGGTGGTCGCTAAGATAACTAGCACACAACCATTTTAAGGCTGTCTAAGTTCAAGCCAACACTTTAAATTGCAATGGTAATTGAACTGGAAGTCAGTGTAGAGTGCATACCTACAGTGTGTGTGGATATTTATAAAGTATCTGAGTACATAATCATATAGCTAGATACATGATAAGTAATTAAAAGTCCGCATATCTTATTGGTCCCCCCCCCCCCATCTGATTGTTGGTGGAAACAATGCTTAAGGGATTTTTATTCTTGATGACCAGGGCAAGTCTGTGTCTTGTAATTTATATCTATGCATCTGCTATATCTACTATACTGTATTTTAATCTCAGCAGCGGAATTTGTGTATGTTACAGCAGCAAACACTAGACACTGAGCAACAATCAAATTTTTTTCCTCCTTTCGCTTGTATTTTTGCTCTTATAGAAGAACAAACAAAACAAAACCTTTATGACCCTGCATGAGGATTCTGGGAAAGGAATCATAACCAGTACCTTGCTGATGTGTTTTAATAAATACTAGTTTACTGCATCCCACAACAGAGAGCAAATACATGCAATTACTTGCAAATTTCTTCAGTGTTTGTACTTATAAATCTCTGCCTAAATCTTCCCAGCTGGGAGTTAGGCTGGTCTTTTTGCTGTGGAAGCAGGCCTTTGTTCTCATGTTCAGCTTCAGCTCGGTCTGGAATAATTCAGAAACATATTAGATAGATTGCTGCTCCCAAAAGGCATAATGAAATAACCTTCACTCCCAGCCTTAGGGAAATAAGCACACAATCAGGGTTTGGGCAGATTTCTCGATTAAACAAAGAACTAACTGTGCACAAATTGCTCCATAACAATTTGTAAAGAGTCCACTTTATAAATTTCTTACAGATGCAAAGCTGAGATTTTTTAATCAGAGCAGCAAGGCTGCTAAAGTCAAAATATCTTCAACATTTTCCCCTTGCTCAATAATTAGTATCAAAAATATTTAAAATTGAATTGGTAACCATTCTGGGGTGTGTTTTGTTTCTTTTTTGAAAATCAGTGAAATGTGATGTCAAACGCAAACTAAAATCCCCATTTAATATATATAATTAAGTCAGTTCAGCTGGCATAGATATAGGATAACTTTGTGCTGTCAATTTTTATTTTGGTAAATTTCATATTAGATACAACAAAGGAATGAAAAGTTATTGTGCTTAATGTTGCTGTGACTTAAGCTGTTCTCTGGTCATATTATTCAATAAATCAAAATCAGGCTCTTGTTGTAACCACTGAACATTGTTTAGAATAGGATATTTAGAAGATGTTTAGTAGCTTTCCCTTGATTGAACAAGACACTCATGTCAGGCAAAAAGCATGCCATATTTTGATGAATTGCAGTATTTGGTGGCAAGTCTAGGGACCTGGTAAACTGGTTCATATTTTACTTGTCTTTGTTTTCAACTTGAAAGCTTACACTGCAGGGGAAAATACCACTCTACATATTAATACTGAAGCCTGACTGCTTATCTATAACCCATACTTTAATATTATGAAATCCTCCCTCCCCCCTTGCCTTTAAGAACACATACATATTTGTGTACATTAGCTTGGAACAGATTACCTCATTCTTCAGCTAATTAGAGTCCTCTATTCTACACTAACCTAAACAAACAGAGATATCGTATATTTCATTCAGAGTGGCTGCGAATTTCAGACTCTCCTTTCCATGATATGAAGTTACAGTTCTCTGGTTTGGTCCCCATCTGATTCTTAGAGACTACTTACATCATTGTAGATCAGCAGTAACTAAATTGAAGTCAATGGAATTATACTTGTGTAAGAGAGGGAAAAATCCATTCCATTCTGTTCCCCACATCAGATTCTGAAGTGGAGTTGTACTTTCAACAGACACTATTTTTTGCTGTTTCTACCAATAAAAGTGTTCAATTAGTGGTTAAAAATTTGTTTTCTCAAATGAATAGAACCAGCTTACTGTGAATTTAGATACAGTGAAACAGTGGTCACCTTGCAGTTCTGATTATAGTGATTCTTCACATACAGTCAATTAATTCTGTGTGTGGGTAAAAAAAGACATGGCTAGAATAATTGGGTTCTACCAAGCATCATAATATGCATATAACTGCATCCACACATAAGGGTTGTACCACTTTAATCATGTTGGTTTCTAACCTGATATAACTAAAAAGGTACAAAACCACTATGTATGCCAGTCCTAAGAAATAGAAAGGTGAAAATGCAAAACATCCAAGGCCTGCTCATGTAAGGTGCTGAGCACTCTCAACGAATTCAGTACAACACAGGAAGTGCTCTGTATGTCGCACAATTAACATCACGGTTAAACAAAACAATAACTTCATATTTTGGCTCTAATACTCTCTGGGTCCAATATTTTACCTTTCATCGGTCATTGATAGATTCTCATCTAGTGTAAATCAGCATAGCTCCATTGATGCCTATCCCATTAAAATGAAAAACAGCAAGTAGCAGTTGTCATGCTGCGAAAGTCCAGATTTGTTAGGAACAGATATATAATCCCCATTGTTGTCTAGCCCTTAGTAGTGTGCAACCCTAGGGCTTGATCTTATTCCCGCTAAAATCAGTGGTAGAATGGGAGCAAAATTTGACTCCTCCTTGTGCTAAGGTTAGTTGTGGTTTGTGTGTGTGAGAAATGAGAAAATAAAAAGAAAGATAAATACTTATACAGAAAGATGAACAGACCTATTTCTGTGTAAATGTGAATATGTGCACATGCACACCCACACAAATCATGTTTACTTCATGCATGTGAGTCTACTCAATTCAGCTTGCATGTAAAATAATGGAATATTTTTAACGATTTTTTATGAAAGGACGGTAGTAGAGCTATGTTAGAGTAACAAAATGGTAACTGGCACCTTGAGTTAAAGGGGGAAAAAACCCCACTGAATTTACTATTCATCTTATCCCTTACGCTGTTTTATGTTTGACAGGATCTTCTGACAGCTTTTACCCATTAAGCAGATATGAAAAACACTGTTCAAACTTCTTCTATTCTGATAACGGAGCCCAGTGTTAGGATATGAACTTTACAGTTACAGTGGGCATTTAATTAACTATGGTACTGTCGTTCCAATAGAGACAGTAACAATTGCTTGAGGTACTGTACATTTATGCTAGAGAATCTGCAGTGGCATGTTGAACAGGAAGGCTCCAACTCAGTTTTCTTTTAAAGTTGCATTTAAATGTACACTAGATACACATTTATCACTTTAATCTAAACTCTACTGTAAATTAACATGTATAGCCTCTGAGATCATACACTTTTGCAGAAGTACTCTACTGAAACTTGGCAGCTTTTACCCAATAACATCATTTGTTCCATTCACCAGCAAAAGCAGACCTGAAACAAGTCAAAACTGTTTTCAGTAATGACTTCCATTTTCCCCCCCTGAGTCTTAAATGTCTCCTGTCCTGTACCTATTTCACGGTAAGTCAAAGGCACTACAAGCCTGCATATGTATCAAAGGAAAGCTCCCTTGTATAAGATCCTGAGATGTTTGTCATTTACCAATTAGCATATGAGTGACTTGTCAGTAAGTCAGCTTTCGTCTCAAAACTGTTACATTAGGTGCTTGATGCTCACAGTTGTTGGAACATGTAAAATTGCCTGTCAAGTGAATGATTGTGTCATAAAGTTCTTTGCGTACCAGTTGGTACCCATATAAGGCGAGTTGAAAACCTTATTCTAAAGGATGAAATAGTGTAGAATATTGAAATATAAAGTGTTTACTTGTTTCGATCCTTTTAATTGACTTGGTCAAAATCACATTTTTATCATAGCAGCACCATAGGGGTGGTGGTGGTGAATAATTCTGTTATGACCACTTATTTTCAGACGGATAGGAGATGGCCACAATTTCATGTTCTTGGGTGAAACTTGACATACAAGGTTTGTCCCTGAAGAAATTATTTTTATCTTATTTGAAAAAAAAAAGTTGGCCATTTTAAGGTGTAACGAAAATAAAAAAAGGAAGTGGCCGTTTTTAGATAGTTTTGTGTGACCTACAATAGAAACAAAAATTAGCTACTCCTCTCCTCTCTTTCTGAACCTGCATCCCCCCCCCCCCCCCCCCAGCCTCTTCTCCTGCTATCTCTTCTCTACCTTCTGGCTTCTGCAATACACCCATTCCATTTCTCACCCTTCTGTATTCCAGTGTGGCTGTTTCCTCCTCCTCCTCATTTTCCGGGTACCAGAAAGGCGGTGGACATCATTGAGACCACAGGAGAAATTGTGGGCCTACTCACAGTTCCGGGGCCTGACACCACAGTAGCCTCTGGTTAGTCTGTTGGTACAATATGCTCTGTAGAAAATTCAAGTGTAGAAAATTTAACACTCTTCCTCATGCTTTACATCTCCAAAGCACTTTACAAACATGAACTAAGTAGGGTAAAATTTGCCTTAGTATAAAGAACAGGCTCAAGGTCTTCTGTGTCCATTACATTCTGTAAGGTGCTGAGCGAGAGATTGGGTCCAGGTGGAGTAACTCTCTGCCCAGATTGATCACGCTCCCTGCTTGCCACAGAGGCAAATGGCTCATCAAAGGGGTTGTGGATTAGCATAGGTGGAGTTTCCTTAGAACTCAGGATGTCTGAGACCCACTGGCTCAGAAATCCCTTGGTGACGTTTCCAGTCAATGGGCTGGAATAACAGTCGTGGAGGGCCTGCACTCCGGTCCTGCAACCTCCTTATGGTTTAAAGGAAAATTCCTGACTCCCGCTCCGTGCAGTCAGGATTTGAAGATACATTTCACCCTTAGTGCTTACCTAAGAGAAGATTGTTCTTTTCTAATTTCAGTTTCTTTTGCAGCTCTGTGCACAATTGAAGGTATGGGTCACACATTTCAAAAATGGGTGCCCAAAGTTAGATACATGTGCTCAGTGCCCATTGCTTCCAATGGCAGCTACTGGATGGGTAATCAGCACCCTTGAAAATCGGGGTGAAATCCTGACCCCAGTGAAGTCAATGGTAAAACTCTTACTGACTTCAGTGTACCCAGGATTTAGGTGCAGAATAAGGATTTAGGAACATAATTTTAAAATCTTGGTCATAATGTACCCTGCGTTGCCTTAGATTCTGCAGCTATCTTAAGTTCTGTAAAGTACTGTAAATAGTTTAGTTTACTTGTTTTGCGACTAACTTAAAAATGTCAATAGTCTGTTTGGATGTTACATGATCATTTCATTTTAGATATCTGCATCACAATATTTACTTATTTTATAATTTAGAAACATTTGTAATTAAGTTAGAATTAAAACAATGAAAGACAAGGACAAGACAATCATGCAGCTGGGTAAAAATCAACAGAAACAATACAAAAACCTCAGCATATTAGAGCATGTATCTTACCCTTCTATGTAGTTTATCCTGTTTCATCATCTGGTGCTTCTGTTTTTCTGCTCCCAAACAATTTTGCAAGAAATACACACATTTTACAGGTGTTTTATAATAACTGAAATTTACACATCTTTGATTTTTATGAAGTTGTCTATTACACCTTTTGAAATACCACTTGTTGCTCAATTATACTGCTAGAGAAAATGCAAGCATGAGAATTTAAGATAGTTAAGGTACATTAAAGGCTTTTCTGCTCATAAAATTGACATTTTCTCACTTACAGGGCTTGCATTCTTTTTCAACCAGGCACGTAGTATAGTAAAATGGAGTATGTTCAGCACACTACGAAACAATACTTTCATTGGAAAGGCTGCTAAAAAAAACCCATATTACGAGGAAAATGAATCAAATTATGAGATTAGTTGCACGGTTTTGAAACCTGACTGAGTAACCTATCCCTGCAAAGCATTTTCCTATCTCAGCATTGTCTCCCTGCCCTCTGCAACTCAGAGGAAGTGGATGCTACACACCAACTCATTCACAAAAATCCTGGCAAGGGGCCAGCTTCCCTCGCTATCTTCCTTTGCGAGTCAAGCTCCAGTCTCTCTTCTCTGCTTCTCTTTCTCCTGCCTTAATGTCCCATGTGGTTTTTGCCTGCTAGATCTGTACCCGCTTCAGCAAGACTCTACTTTCTTTCTCTGACTTTCATTTATTGCATACTTTTCTTCCATAGCTGCTTTAGTTTGTATTAGTTTTGATTCTGCTCTTCCAATGTTTGCTCTTACTTACAAAGGGTTCATGTGCACACCAACGCATTGTTGATTTTTGACCTATGTCACTTTATTTCTTGATTATTTTTTTTCTTAAAACTATCTTACTGTTCTTGGTCACTGCCTGTCATTTCAAAAAGATGTGTTGCTTCATGCCGCTGCCAGCGGTGAAAAAGTATAAAAGTCATCACAGACTTCCGTATGCCCGATATTTGCCAATACTTCTTCCCCAACTGGTTTGGCAGTAGAAGTAATACCTGTTATGGTTGAGGCAACTGCTGCTGCAGCTAGAGAAGCATGGCAGGATTTAGATGAATACTTCATTCTAGACATATGCCAGTGCCTGTGGGTTTGAGTCTGAAGCTGTAAGCTGGAAAATAGTGTACACTGAATGGCTCCAACTGTGGTTCTCACATGCTGTGAGAATGTGGATTTGGGCAGCGTCCAAGCTCTGAATTTTTCCACGTTGGGGTAGCACTGTATTAAGAGTCACCAGATATTTTGAATAGGAAATGTTGACTGTTAAAATCTTCCCAGCAGATACTGGACTCTTTTTGGTCAATTAGAAGGAAACTTTGTGGCAATTGTACAACTCTGGGCTTCAGACTCTCAAGTTACAATGAGATATGTTACTATTGGTCAGATTTTCAGAAAGACCTCAGCCCATTGGGTGCTGAGCTCTCTTGGAAATCTGTCTGTATATGTCTGGGCAGCACCTCGCACAATGGGGCCCTTGTCTTGTTAAGGCCTCTAGGCACTACTGCAATATAAATGTTAAATGATTACTGCAAAAATTGAAAGTTAAAAATGTGCTCTCAATGACACTCATGTAAATATAGCTATCTCTGTTGATTTAGTGGAGCTATTCTAGATTTACGCCGATGTAAGTGAAAGCATAATTGGCCCTGGTAGAAATGCTTTGAATAAACACCCCTTCAAGCACAACCCCTCAAACAAGCAAGGATTGCAACCTCCAATTCTGTCCTCCCTGCCAGAAAAGGAATCCTAAATCCTAATCACTGGGTGAAAAATCTGACATCTGTTTTAAGATCAGCTGATTTTTATGTAGGTAGCATTAGTTAATTCTTTGTTGAAGCAGACTTTCTCCCTAAGTGTGGAAGCTAGTGCAGATTGGGAGCCGTGTGACTACATTTAATGCAGATGTTCCATATCCCACCATTTTCACATGTCTTGTTACAAACCACCAACCAGTTAAAAAACGGGGAATAAGCAGTTTACTTCTGGAGCAAAGTGCTTCAATTAACAAATTAATTACAGATTATTTATAGTGTCTGATGCACTCTCTCCCCTCCCTACTGCCCCACTATTAGACAGCTTTCACTGCAGTTGTCAGGGCTGTGTTTCCTATTAGAGTCAGCTCCTGAAAAAGGGATCCTTCCCTGGGTGCTCTGAAATTTTCAGAAAGGAAAATCAAAGTCAAATTTGTAATCAGAGACCAACAGGAATGAACGCCAAATACAATGTGTCAAAGGCAGCTTTTCATCTTGAAAACTGCTTTCCCATCTGACCAAAAAATCCAAAACAACAAAATACCAGGCATAGGCTGAGTATGGTAGTCCAAGTCCCTTTCTTTTAATACTTGAGGTCCAGATCTTCAAAGGAATGTAGGTGCCTAACTACCACTGGGGATTTGGGCCTTACCCCCGGCACAATTTTCATTAGGAGCCTTGTGCCATGCTCTAAATCTTACCTAGTGTTCAGAAGTTTGTTCTAACCTCCAGTGTTTTCTGTTTACTTCTGCCTCACTCCCACCCCACACATATCTTTCAGTAAAGAGAGGAGGACTGTAACAGGGCAGCAACTCACCCCTGTGGCGCCTCCTGCTGGTCCGTCCGGGAATTAGCTCTCCAGCGTCCAGAGCGCCCTCTGCAGGCCAATGTCCCGTTTGCTGCTCTGGCCCAGAGTCCCTCCTGGACCCTGCTGCCCCTGTTACCGAGGGTGCTGCACCCCTGAAGTACCCCCACAATCTCAGGGTCTCCCCTCCCTGGGGAACCCCCACCCTCTATCCCCAACTCGCCTCAGTCTAGGCAACTGCCAGTCACCACTTGCCCCCGTTCACTGGGGCAGACTGCAGTATCATTGCCACTCATCACCGGCAAGGAGGGTTTGGCCTGCTGCCTCTAGAGCCATGGGCTTCCCCCTGCAACCCCAGTACCCCTTTGCTGGGCCTTCCCCTAGGCCCTGCAGCCTGGGGATTTCCAGGCCAGAGCTTCCCCAGCTCCTCTTGCCTAGTCCCAGCCCTGCACCATTCTAGATACCTACTCAAGCTCTCAGCAGCCAGAGGAGACTCTCTCTCAGAGCACCAAACTGAGCCCTTTTTATCAGGGCCAGTTGGGCCCTAATTGACTCAGTCTCAGCTGTGGCTGCTCAGCTCAATCAGCCTAGGAGCTGCTTGCCCCCAGCTACAGCCCTTCCCATGGCTGTTTTATTCCACTCTCTGCTGGAGTGGGGCAGCCACCCCACTACAAGGACATCTAAAGATTTATATTACATATCTGCCCAGAAGAGAGCTTGTACTGCCTGGGAGTGGTTGTAAATAGCTTCTCAGACAGCTATCAGAGCAGACTAGCCTCCTGTGACGGAGAGTTTCACAGCCAGCAGCTATTTCTATTGAGCCATCTCCTGCTAGGTGCTGAGCACCCTACTCCCCCTGAAGTCAAAGAGGAATTTCACAGAATTTGTTCATCGCCTCACAATTCTGGCTCAGTTGCTTGTATTTGTGTCAATTGTTTATTTTCCAAAAATCATCACTATGGTATGCAAACTAGCTTCTCTCTCTATAGAGCCATTCAGCATATGATGTTCACAGTTTCCATTTTCCATCTACTTCAAAAGTCACAGGGTTTTCAACAAGTTCTTGACTTACAACTGAAAACGCTGGATGTTCATGTGACTGTGTGCTGGGGGGGGGGGAGGGATAGCTTAGTGGTTTGAGCATTGGTCTGCTAAACCCAGGGTTGTGAGTTCAATCCTTGAGGGGGCCATTTAGGGATCTGGGGCAAAAAATCTGTCAGGGGACAGTACTCAATCCTGCTAGTGTAGGCAGGGGACTGGACTCAATGACCTTCAAGGTCTTTCCAGTTCTAGGAGATTGGTATATCTCCATTTATTTATATTTTATATTGCACTGTGTACACACAAGGAAGGGCAAGCCCACCATTACTTGTTCTTGATCTTCAGTGAAAGGTGGCTGGTGGCATAGTTATTGTAAACATCAGTGTTCTGCTGCCATACGATTTTGACTAATGAGAATATGTCACTAAGAAATCCAAGAGCACATGCTATTGTTAACTCTGTGTGTTCACATTCCACTACTGAGAAACACACGGCTGAACTCAAATGTGATTGAGTGTCTCTTAATGATGACCTTCGGCTTGGGCATCCTTGAGAGGTCATTGTTACCAAAGAAATGTCACCCCAAGAGGTGCAGAATAGACAATCAGCAGTGATTCATATTATTGCTTAACTGGATATTTGTGTTTGTTCAGTGGGCATTTTTCACATATATCCTCTTCAAAGTGAATTCACATGAACTTTACATACTTTTATTTTTACTTAATTACATTGACTTTATTGTTGCCACAAACCGGATGGACAGAATGACACTAATGTAAGAAGTCGAAAGAAAGAAAGAAGTCAAAGAAATAAGGCTCATACAGCAAGAGTCTTAGCTAGTGGTTAGAACAGGGAAGAATCATTACTCTGAAGTTCAAATCCTGGGTCTATCACTTCCTGGCTTTGTGACTTTGGTCAAAGTCTCCCTGCACCCAGGATGTCTTCCTTGGGAGGCCCAGTGAGATGGTTGCTTTGCTGTCCTTCTTCCAAAATTTAACTGATTAATTTTAAATAGAAAGGGGGATCTGCTGCAGAAGTAGATTCCAGCTACTGCTGGAGTATGTAGACACCTGTTGTGTTTATGTTATTAATTATTGCTCCACTATTCAGTATATTACTAATCTTAACACAAAATCCCTTCCTGTTCAAATCCCTCTCCAAATTCCTCCCCACTACTTGCACCCATACGCACAAGGAAGGAATTTCACTTGATTAGAGATTGCTTGGTCAGTAGGGAGAAAGTCATTATATCCATTTCAGAGGTTTTTTAGTGTATCCTGTCTTCTAGAATCTAAACGCTTTGCCAGGACACTGTCTTAATTTTTGTGTATTTATACAGAGCTGAGCTCAGTAGTGAACAAATAATCTTTATGGTGCCATTTGAAAATTTGAAAAAAATGAAAATGAAAAGTTGAAAAAGTTACACTTGTCCATTAAACTGCGTTTCTGGGTGCTGATAGATTCCCTGCATGCCATGCATCCTTTGGGTGCTGGGGGGACGAGGGGGAGAGGGCAGATGCTGGCTCCCTCTAAAGACTGTGTGATGTATCATGGAGAAATAAAGCCCAATTCTACCATCATATAGACACGGTCAACTCCCTTTCATTTTATAGGTGTATCTGAGGGTGGAATCTGAATTTATCAGTGCAAAGGAATGTTATCATTAATAGTTGAAATAAAGATGCAGGGTGCGGGGGGTGGTAGGGAGGAAGGAATAGAAATGTTACTTATCTAAGAGTCTGGAAGCTTCTTTGGGCCTGGTCCTCCACAGTCTTGCACTTTGTGTAGTCAAGTTCACCAAGGATACTTTAAAGATAAAAATTAGGCAGATTTAAGCTTATAGCTGAATATTCAGGCAAACTAAAGGCTGCAACAGAGGAGTAGCTGGGGTATTATAAAGGAAAGTTCTACAGAAGTCATCTGTTTCAAGTTGGAGGTGGAGGAATGGCATAATAAAAAATAAATTGGTTTTCCCTTTTGAATTGGAAATGCCTCAGGCTATAAGCATCTTGAAAGAAATTAATTTATTTTTCTTTTACCTTTCTGAACAGATCAACCAGAATTGTTTGAAAAATAATATTGTTAGTAAGTAACCCCTGAGAGTGGCAGGGTTTGGCATTCCCATCATTAGTATTACTACGGCAACCCCAAGGTGTTACATTGGAAGTTCCCGATTCCTGGCACAAAAGGGTTAAGTTTTTTAGCTCTCAGAGAAATATGTTCAGGTGATATTTTAGCTACAAAAACCCAGTTTGTGTTACCAGGTAATAGTGCATTTTCTATTTACCCTTGGTCTGATGGCCACTCAAACTGCTGTGTTAGTCTTTGTTATTGAAAGGTTCTAACTTCTCTCTCCAGTTAAAGCTGCAACTTGTTTTCCATTTTAAGCCTGATAGCAACATATGCAGAAAGAAACTTTCCATTTCATAGCTTGTGATATACAAACCTCATAGGCCTAGGACAGGGGTTCCCAAACTTGATTTGTGGCTTGTTCAGGGTAAGACTCTGGCAGGCCGTGAGATGGTTTGTTTACCTGAACGTCCACAGGTACTGCCACTCAAGCTCCCAGTGGCTGTGGTTTGCCGTTCCTTGCCAATGGTAGCTACAGGAAGTGGTGGCTTGGCCCGCACTGCTTCTTGCAGCTCCCATTGGCCGGGAACACTGAACCATGGCCACTGGGAGCCGCGAACGGCTGTACCTGCGACACTCAGGTAAACAAAGTGTCTCGCAGCCCGCCGGGGCTTATCCCGAACAAGCCGCAAACCAAGTTTGGGAACCTGGCATAGATCATTAATGTGTTAAAAACATCAAAATTTAATATAATGGCAAATATCATACTTTATATTAGAGACAAGTCTGTCACCAAGTATAAAACCAATGATCGATGGTGCATAATTTTGATACCTTACCAAAAAGTTGTACAAAGAGAGAGTTTCACTATTTAAGATGTTCTCAGCAGTGGCCCACAGACATTCCAAGGAATTTAGAAGAATATCTTGAGGGGAAAATCTGCAAAGTAGATATGCTATAATGCTCACCCTAACTATTCAAAAATCATGAGATTGGCTTAAAAATCATGGGTGTTTTTGAATACATTTTGAATCTTTTTTTTATTTGCCTGCTGGATTTGGAGCCTTTAAGGTTCAATTTCAACTTTTCTCCATATCGAGAACTTTCTTTTTCTTCATAACTGAAGCTGGAAACTTAATTAAAAAAAAAAAAGAACCCTAGGTTTCTTCTATAATTACCTAACATTTGTTGCTGAGACTTCAAAGAAAAGAGCAAATATTGCAAGATTTGCATTAACATTATGAGAGTTGACAACATTGTGGGTGAAATCCTTGCTCCACTGAAATAAATGGTAAAACATCCATTGACTTTAGTGGGGCCGAGATTTTACCCTGGGTATGAAAGGAACAAAAAATGGATGATGCGAGGCAAAGGTTATTACAAGTGTACAGCTATGGTTATTGTCTGAGAGCCTTAATTCTTTATTTCCATACTTTCTGATGTTTTTTCTTAAATAGTAACCTTAACTCTTGGTTTTCTAGTTTTTGAATGGTTCTTCTTGATAATTGCAACGTTCTTATAAGTTTTTCTACCCTTAAGTTACTGATATATATTCTCGACTGTAACTCCCTTCTTACAGTTTTTTGTGTGGGATTGGATTTAGGAAAACATAGCTAGTTGATTGTCTACACCTTGGACAAGTTATGCTAAACTTGGACAACTCTATGTCAGTTGATCTGTACTTCATGTCTGCTGCCGAGTGTTTCTGTCTTTTAAGGTGGGGGTGACTGCTTCAAATATGGTGATAGTGAGTGGTGCCGTGAGAATTCTGAGTTATGTATAATGAGCTGTCTTGTGTCATTTCACTTACACACACAAATACCGATATTTTGATCAAAAACTTTTCTCCTCCTCTGTCAGAAAGCAGTAAAAGCAACAGGGAATGACAGCAAATTCACTATTTCTGAAATGCCTTACCCTCTTAGGGTTGTATTCTCTTCTCAACAGGTGAGTGTAAGTCCCATAAGTGTCAGTGGGAGTTATGTGCATCTATCCAGGGGAGAATAAGCCTTTTAGCACTGGCTATCTTCCATTGTCTTTCTGTGTCCATTTGTTCTTCCTCCCCCCCCCCCTTCTCTTTATTTGGAATTTATAATAGACAGTCAATTTGCCTTGCTTTCCTTATGCATTTTAATTTCATCGTAAATGTTGTCCAAAAAGAAGTATCTTACTGTATATAATTACTTCATCAACGTACATAGTAAGGTGATTCGGTGATGATTTCGCTTTGCAACTCTTTGTGCTGCTCTTTTTCTAGCAGTTTAACAACTTGGCAACTCATTTCAACAGTACTGTCTCTCTTGACTACTTTATTTCCTTTTATGTAAGATCAAGTTTAACATTAAATAATGACTTGGATGCAGTAGCCACTGTGTAGCTAAGGATGAGACTCTCTTTCTATTACAAGGCCAATTTTGCCACCACACATCACTGAGACAATACTGATTATCCAGTTTAAGGGATTCAGGCTAAACTGTACTTCTCTATTGTCATTAATTTTATAGTTTCATAACTGGCCTTTAGCTGGAAATGGACAGTTACTTTCTATTTTTTGCCGGTACAGCAGCGCTGATAGGCATCAGAGGCTTCCAGCCCTGCAGATAATCTCTTTCAGGGTTATCATTTACTTACAAATAGATGTGTGAAGTATTTGTGAAAAGGCTTTTGAAGTGAAGTTCCACATGGTTGCTGCTTAGAGCTGAAGACAAGGAAGTGTTTACACAGGGGCAGAGGGTTTCTCTGCCCAGTGTGATTCTTCTCAAGTGATAGTATTCTATGGCTAAACTGTTTGCCTTTCTAATGAAGTGAACTGTTTGTTTGAAATATGTGGTAGAAGGTATTTAAACAGAGACTAAAGTAAACTTTAGAGCTGTTCAAATAAGCCACTCATATCTGCTTTGTGAAGTGAAGGAAAACAATTTGGCTGCAGTTTACCTCTGGGAAGAGTAGTTAGGGAACTGTTTAAATAATAAACTGGGCGGAAAGGATGTTGCTGAAACCTCCTATATGCATTTTGAGATAACTGCAGCTCATATAGGGGATTCTTCAGGGTGCTGCCATAAAGGGGAGGGGCTACCAGGTGAATTCTAACTGATCATTATGATTTAAAAACAGGATTTATTCATTAGCTGTGAAAACTCACCTACATTTAAATTTGATTAAAACCATCCTAATTAGAAAAGGACTGTTGCAATTCATATGCTGTGGCCTTTATAACATCATTGGAAACCCAAAATCCCATCTTTGAAATAAGATCATGTCAGAATATATGGGCATCTGTTTCTGCCTCACCAGATGGAGGCTAGGAGCATAAATTATCTTTCTAAACCTTGTTGGAGAGAGGAGAACAGGAATCTGAAGAGGGTAGTACCAAGCAAACTTGAATCTTGGTTTTGGCCAACAGCTAGCTGACAATGGTTGGTACAAGGCATGGAACACATATTGCAGTGAAATTTTTGACCTAACCACAAACACAGATTTTGGGAGGAAGGAAGGTCAGAGGAAAGATGAGCTTGTGGTTATGTCATTGGACTGGGTCTCAGTAATCTCCAACTCTTTTCCTGACTCTGCCACAGTCTTCCCTTGGGCTCATCAGTTAATCTCTGCCTAGATATGCCATCTGTAAAATGGGGATAATAATGCTTCCTTTCAGCCTTTGTCCTCTCTATTTAAATTAACCTCTTCAACACCATCTCTTAATACAGTATGTTTCTCTACAGATCCTAGTAGAATTGGGCCTTGATTCTAGTTGGGGGTTATAGTATACCCTACTATACCTATACCCTATAATCAACAAATAAGAATGTGTGACTGTGTGCAGTTTAGGAGTACAGGTTTCTAGCTCTATACAATAAAGGCTACATATTTCCATCAATTTTATTTTATTTTATTTTTTGCTTGGAGAAGAAATTTCAAACTTTGTTGAAACTGTTGTACTAGTTTCCCTTGTATCTTTCCGGTGGACACGGTTGGGAATAAAGGTAGCCGGAACTCAAGATTCCTTCAGTTCAGCATTAAGCTAGGGAAAGATGAATAGGAGCAGATGTTCAAATCACCAAAAGAATATGGTGCACATCTCTTTAAATGTATGATCTGTTATGTTCAGTGGCACATGTGATGAAAGCAGCATGATGAAATAAATTGGCAAACTCAGATATTATAGAGATGGAGGGACCATAAGATCTAGATTGATAACAGTCAGAGTGACAATAAACTTTGCAGTTAACAGTTAAAATAATACATCATCTGTGCTTGGTAAGAAGCTGTAAGAAAACAAAAAAGTCTTTTTATGCTCCCAGTGTGCAATAAATGTGCTAGAATTTCAATAGGTCTCAAAAGATCTTCAGTAGTAGTATAGGAACTGACAGTCCCTTTGATGTAATTGACCAGAAAGGGACTGCTGTCATCTCTATCATGACCATTTAAACTTTTGACCTCCAACCTTTGTGTTCAACAGCTTTTCCATATGGGCGTTAGCATATATCTCAAAGTGGAGCATCAAACAGTTCAGGGGTGGGAAACCTGTTGTCTCATGGCTAGGAAGTTTCCCAGACTTGCCAGGCAATGTGGATGACCACAACTTACTCTCCCTTCTAACCAAGGGGAAAAAATAAATTCCATCTGATGCCATCTGCCTATTTGCAGCCCAGATTGTGTCTGAGCCTCATGCAGAAAGGGGAGAGAGCAAAGAGTCTGTCTTTGTCTCTCCTTGGGCAGGGGACAGGCAGAATTATTTTTTATTTTAAATACCCTGAAAACTATTTAAAATGCAATTTGCTAATTTAAAAATAGAGATGATGGTAGCTATTCCCTGCAAAGTGGGAAAGCACCCTGTTCCCCGGCAGGTATGCGGGGCTCCCGCCACTTACCTCCTCCCCCCTCCCCCCTCCGGCTTGCCTCCTCTCCCGGCCCCGGCTCCGTCTCCGGCCCCGCTCTTCTCCCCACCCCGCTCGCCTCTTCTCTCCCGGCCCCGGCTCCGTCTCCGGCCCCGCTCTTCTCCCCACCCCGCTCGCCTCTTCTCTCCCGGCCCCGGCTCCGTCTCCGGCCCCGCTCTTCTCCCCCTCCCCGGCTCACCTCTCTTACTGACCCCGCCCCTCTCCTCCGGCTGCGGCTCCGCGGACCACCCAAATTTTCTCGCGGACCACCACTGGTTGGCGACCGCTGTCCTAGAGCACTGTTGACTATTAGACAGTGGAGGGAAAGGGGAAATATTTTTTATTGGTTACTATGTGAATTACTGTAGTGCCTAGATTGAGGGACTGGGAACCTGTTCTGTTAGGGGCTGTATACACATACAACGAAAAGACAGACCCCTCTCCAAAAATCTCACCAAGGCTTAAATCTCACACAGTCCCATGTAGAAAAGCTTGTCAAAGTCAGGTACTTGAATGCTATTGCTTTTTCATGTACCTGTTTTTTTCCAGTTTTTTGCATTAGGGTTTGAAGAAGTGTTTTCTTTCCCCTGCAGTGAAGAGCTCCTGACATTGGCTTTCCTTTACCCCACCTGACCTACCCAAGCTTTAGGCGTAACATACCATTGTGCAATAAAAAACTGCCTCCTGTTGACCTCAAGTCAATGAGTCCTGCAGGAGTATTTAGGAAACTTGTCAGGGAAGAGGACAGTTTTACTGTCAATAGGTAAGGATTGTCAGAGTTAGCTTCTCTGAGGTGAGATCTTGGGTTTTTTACTCACTGCCTCATTCAGAGAACCATTTTTTTATTGTTATAAAGTAACACACGTGCACAGAGCCCCATAAATCAGCAGGTATATCACTGAAATGGCTCTGCAATTGAAGGGGTGACTTTCTCACCTTAGTTGGTAATGTGGCTCCTTCGTCTGCTTTGAGGAAGCTTCAGTGGATGCTTGAAGCAACAGTATTGTAGGTAATACTCCACCATCAGTTCATCAGCAAAAGAAAGAATGTTAGGAGGATGTTAGGAGGAGAAAGAAGCAGTCAAGGTGACTTCATGCGATACTGCTCAAACATTATGGAGTGAAAAGAACTTGTACAGCAAATAGAAAGGTGGAAGGGAATATAAAGAGGAAATTAAAGATCACAGAAATGGGTAGCCATGGTGCAAAAAGCAAGAATAATCAAGAGGTCAAGGAGAATAAGAAAGGCTTTTTATAAAGATATCAAGTTGGAAAGAAACACAATAGCAAAAGCAAGCTCTTTAATCAATTAGGAGAGGGATGAAATCAGTGGAATTACTAAATAAAAAGACAGAGCTACTAAGCTGCTTTTAAGACTAACAAAATATAAAGAGGTTGAATAATTAGAAAGTAATGAAGATTTCTTAAATGTAGCTTTTGTTAAGAAGCAGATAAGGGAATATTTGGAAAGTGTGCACGTATTCTAGACATCAAGACCAGATGAAACGCATTCAAAGATATGAAGGGAATTACCTCGTGAACTTACTGAATCTCTGACAGTTATTGTTTAGAAGTCACTGATGACTGGGTGAGACATCAGGTGATTTGGAAAATTAAATGTGATACTAAACTTCCAGAGTAAGGAAGGAAATTATTGGAAAATACTGTCTGGTAACAAATTCAGCCCTTATTAAAATGATTAAGAGAAATCATCAATAAAGTCTAGGAATACAGTAGATGTAATGTTTTGGGTTTTGGAAAAGCATTTATAAAGTGTCTCATTAAATCTTATGTGATAAAATCATTCCAATTGATTTCTTGGCAGGTGCAGGGAGGTTGGGAAGCTCACTGTGAATGGAGGTTAGAGGAGAGCGAGGGGAGCTACTGGGATTTGGCAGGGGATGGTGGCTGCCAGCTCTAGACTGGAAAGGGGTGTCTCAGAAATTCCTGTTGCCATTTCTCGCTGGCTGGTGCCCAGTGTCCTGTCCTTCCTCCTCATGCCCCTTGATATCTGCCACCATGTACCAATGCAGCCCTGCTCCTGATCCCATTGGTTGCTTTGTGTGCTCCTGCGGCAGGGTGTCTCTACTGGGATCTGAAGTGGGGAGAGCTGACCCTTACCTCTTCATGATGGCCAGCCTGGTCTTGTATGCCACTTCAGTCTCTCCTCCAGCTCCCACTGTGGTATCTGCTGCCTGCACTTTCAAAAGTGGATAGACCTGAATAAGGTACTCTTATTCCAGTATGAATGTATCCACACATTAAGTTATTAAGGAATAGCTCTTGTGCTTTAAATTCATGCCCTACCTTAATCCAAATTAATTTCAAGTATAGATAAAGCTCTAATAACAAAAGGTCAATTTTTGCAGCCCTTACTCACATTGAGTAGCCCCACAGTCCCCTGGCAATTGTAGAATAAGTTACTACTCATTGTAAGTGAGAGTGGAAGAATGTGGCTCAAAATGGGAAAATGCAAGTTAATAGACACGTTGGGGGGAAATAACTAGAAACACAGATATTCAGTGGTAGAGAGAAATATCAGTAAAGCTGAAAAACCCAACAATGAGTTTGTACAGTGAAATTCTGGTTTAAAGTATCTATCTATATATATAAAAGTCAAGTGGTGTATGTATGTATGTATGTATGACAGCGAACTCCTCCCGCACCGTTTGAGCCAGAGACTTGAAATTTGGTACAGTTAGGGGTCTTGGGGTCTAGATGCTGGTAAGGGTCGAAAAATTTTCGGATCTCACCTCTGACGCCCCCCAGGGGTGAAAGTCTTTCAGGGCCAATCACATCAGCTGGGCGGTTAGGTGCTGATGATGTCATAATACCCCCTCCAACAGACACCGCACTCGCTCAGCTCACCCCTCCCTCCTCCAACGGAACCCCGGAGATCCCTCAGTTCTCTGCCCCTCCCCCCTCCCAACGGAACCCCGGAATCCATCAGCTCTGTGCCCCCCCCACCACCTGCGAAGGTCTCCGGAATCCTTCGGCTCTGGGCCCCCACCCCTGCGACGGATCCGAGTTGGGTTTGGTGGGATGGTAAGTGAGGTGGGGGTGTCGGATTCGGTCGGGGGGTGAGGTGGGGGTGTCGGGTTTGCTTGGGGGGGTCAGGTGGGGGTGTCGGGTTTGGTCGGGGGGTAAGTGAGCCGGGGGGTGTCGGGGTTGGTCTGGGGGGGGTGGGAAGGTGTCGGAGTGGGTGAGGGGTGAGGTGTGGGTGTTGGGTTTGGTCTGGGGGGGGAAGGTGTCGGGGTGGGTGCCCAGACCAAACCCGACCCCCCCCCCCCCAGCTCACTTACCCCCGGACCAAACCCGACACCGCCACCTCACCCCCCCACCAACCGCAACACCCCCTGACCAAGCCCAACACCCACCCCTCACCCCTCACCCACCCCGACACCTTCCCACCCTCCCAGACCAAACCCGACACCCCCTGGCTCACTTACCCCCCGACCAAACCCGACACCCCCACCTCACCCCCCACCAATTGCAACACCCCCAGACCAAACCCGACACCCCCCGGCTCACTTACCCCCCGACCGAACCCGACACCCCCACCTCACTCCCCCACCAACCGCAAAACCCCCTGACCAACCCCAACACCCACCCCTCACCCCTCACCCACCCCGACAACTTCCCACCCTCCCAGACCAAACCCGACACCCCTCCGGCTCACGGTGCACTGTGTAGCACACAGATTATTAAATACACTGTTCGGTCGGGGGGTGAGGTGGGGATGTTGGGTTTGCTTGGGGGGGTCAGGTGGGGTTGTCGGGTTTGGTCGGGGGGTAAGTGAGCCGGGGGGGTGTTGGGGTTGGTCAGGGGGGGTGGGAAGGTGCCGGGGTGGGTGAGGTGTGGGTGTTGGGGTTGGTCAGGGGGTGTCAACTGTCTGCCCCCTCCCCACCTCCGACTGACCCGAGCAACGCCGGGCACTTATGCTAGTTATATATAAATAAGTGTGATATTTTTTAACCTGAATAGCCAGGCTTCACGTCCCAGATCAGAGAGGTGATAACTGTCTCTCTTTTTTCCAAATTGGAAGGAGTTCTGGGGACAATGAAATGGAGTAAATTGACTGAAGTGTCTAATTTGAAGTGTGGATACAGATTGCAAGAATGAGATAGACAAAGAAGGCAAGCAATAGCTATCTGCAAGTATTTGAAGAGTATAAATAACACATAGGGCTTGTCTTCACTACCCGCCAGATCGGCGGGTAGCGATTGATCTTTTGGTGATCGATTTCTCGCATCTCGTGAAGATTCAATAAATTGATCACCCGCGGTGCCCCCATTGACGGGGGAGCACGCCACCGCGAGGACGGCAGGTAAGTCAGCTGGAGATACGCAAACTTCAGCTACGTGATTCGCGTAGCTGAAGTTGCGTATCTGCAGTCGACCCCTCCCCCGCCTCCCCCATAAAGAAGACCAGCCCATATAGGGAGAGAAACTCTTTAGGATGGTACCAAGGGAGGTAAAACGATTAGGAGTAATGGAGTTAAGAACAGAAGTAGGTTAACTAGCAGGAAAAAACTTTAACAGCGAGATCCATCAGATTGTGGAAAAACAATGAGGAGTGCGGTGGCATCTTAAAGACTAACAGATTTATTTGGGCATAAGATTTCATGGGTAAAAAATGCCAATTCTTCATCTGATGCATCTAAAGAAGTGGGCTTTTTTATCCATCAAAGCTTATGCCCAAACAAATCTGTTAGTCTTTAAGGTGCCACTGGACTCCTCATTGTTTTTGTGGATACAAACTAACATAGCTACCCTTCTGATACTTGCCAGATTGTGGAATATTCTTCTGTAGAAGCTGAGTTGTTTTTATATTCAAAAGTAAAAACTCAATGACCTAATAGATCTTTTCCATCTCTAATTTCTATCATTATACAATTTACTTACCAAAGAATCTGAATGTAACGTCTATAACTCTTCCAGCCTGTGTTGGCCAATGCAACACGGGACCTCCGCCGGATCCTCAGCTGCTGTAAATCATTGTAGACTCATTGACATCTCTGGTGCTATGCTGATTTACACCAGATTAGGCTTTGCCCTATAGAATTGCTTTCAAATTTAACTTCGCTACCTGGGAGAGAAACACACTAGCAATTTGCATCATATATGGACTAACTTTTTGTGGCCAGGCTTAATACTTTGTAACCCTTTTAACTTTGTTGAAGTTCAGTAGTTTCTCCGAATTGACCTCCAGAGGCAGATCCATACTATGTACAAGAATATCTGACATTTTAAGTGTATTTGTAATCTGTATCTTTCCATGAGTACTGTGTTTGGCTTCCAGACTCTTCCTTCTCCTTGTCTTTGTCTACACTTGCAGCACAGTTACATTTACAAGCACCATGTTTGTAAATGCGTCGTCAGCATGGTTCTAACACAGCCTTCCTGGCCATTTAGACAGGAGTGAACCAGACTATAAACTATTTTACAAAATTATTGTTTGGCAGTTCCCTTTCTGCCCTGGGCAGGGAAGCTGTGTTAGCACCCAGCTACAGAGAACTCTGTGTAAACATTGTGCTGCAGCAACATAGTCAGGGCCTTCCTGTATGATTTCACTCTTAATCATCTGCAGTCCGGGTCAGGATTTATTTATTTTTTTAATTCAATTTTATTTATTTTCTTTTAACACGCAGTTTGTAGTTCATCATTCACAGCTGCAGACTCCTATATGTTTAGGATAACCTGCTTTTAATAACTTTGCGTGCATGTGGGTTTTTTTTTTTTTTTTTTGGTTTGTGCCAGTATCGCAGCAGGAAAGATGAGAATACAGAAGATGTCATCAGGCACATACAGATGGAATCAAAAAACAAGCAGCATTCCAGAGCATCTGGATTAAAGCATTCGTCTGTATTCTAGAAAGTTAAATATGAACACTTTAAAAAAATCTTTGCGAGTGTGATTTTTAGCTGTGGTAGCTGTATTGATGGCAGGGACACAAGAAGTTAGTGGGATAATGGCAGAATAGAAAGCCCGTTGCAAGGGAAAAGAAAAATTGTTTTTTCACTGCAGAGAGTACATTTGAGGTAATGGAGGCAGGGATTTCTTTTGTCAGTTCCCTGGCAGAGCACAATTTGTCATTTTCTTGCGGAGACCACATTATTAAGTTTGTTAAAGAAGCACTGCGCACGGATCCAGAGGTTATGAAAAAAGATGAGCTGTGGCATACCAAGAGCCAGCTGCATTATAAGTGGTGATCTTCTTTCCAAATAACGTACTTTGTGGCCAAGATGTCTCGTTGGGTTCTCTTCTCATGTGCTTGGAGCACAGACACTGACTGTATGCAACTGTTATAATAATGGCTTGTTAAACAGCAATTTATATAAGGAAGGGAGGCAATGTTGTCTAGTGGTCACAGCATGACACTGAGATTTGGGACACAATAATTTTATTCCCAATTTTTCACCCTGATTTGCTGTATGTCCTGTGCAACTCTTGTCTTCTCAGTGCTTCAGTCTTCCAACATGTAAACTGTACATAATAATGATATGCCCTGCACTTCACTGCTGTACCCATGCATAACAGCCATACTAAGATGCTATTATGACTACTTTATATGGCCAGTACAGCACAAAGCAACCTTACTATACTGGTGCATCTGACTTAATAAACTAATAATTAGTGATTCAATCGCTGGATTATCATAAGGCTTAATATGTGTTTGCAAATTGTTCAGAGATTCTTGGATTAACAGTGTTTTAAATATGTACATTTTTTTTTATCATAAAAGTCAATTATTTTGGATGTGCACTGTCCAGATACATGCAATCAAATACGCTTAAAAAAGTTTAGTATTCCAGAAAACAACCTTGCTGCAGTTTTCCTCTGATGGTGTTGCAGTGATTGGGAAGAATGATAAGGTGTTCCAGCTGAAATCATTCCAATAGCGGTTCAGCCAATACCTGCAGCAAATCTGGCATATTAAAGATCTTCCAGTGCCAGTTGATTAAATCATTTCCACCCACTTTTCTTCCACCTTAGAGATAACAGTGCCTCTTCCAAGTGTTTGGTGTGATGATTATTATTGTGGAACCACTAAAAACTATAGAGCATGTTCCCACAAGGTGTTTGGGTTTACAAACACAGAGGAGGTAAAAAGAATGACAGGTGTGTGAGATGCCCTGGATTCTTATTTCTTTACCAAGGTGGGAATCTTTTTCATCAGTAACAACAATCAAAAAGTGGAGCAATATTCCACTTTCTGAGGACTGTGGTGTTTTTAATATAATGTGCTCTGAAAACTCAGGTTGAAGCTGGAGATGGAGGTGAAGTATATTTACAAAATATGAACATAAAATATAAAAGTGTCATGATCAGCCTGAAAGTCACATTTTTTCTCTGAGTTTTGTACCCACTATAGTTACAAATAACACCTATTATTACTATAACTGAAAGAACTTAATAAATAGAAGAGAAAAAACCCCTCCACCTCTGCTTTTTCTGTTTATTTACTTTGTGCATTTGACAATATTTGTGTACAGACGTTTTTCTTGTTTCCCCTCTTAGTCAGTCAGATTCCAATCCTGAAAACACTTACTCACATCATTAACTTCATTCACTCTGAGTAGTCCCATTTAAAGTCAAGGCTGTGGGACTACTCACCATTCATGAAGTTAAATGTGTACCCAGGTCTTTGCAGAACTGGGGGGTCTTAGTTATATTTCTCTCTTGACGAGAAGATCCCTTGAAACAAAATGGACAGCAGAAAAAATCATACACACGTTTTGAAAGGAAAATTAATAGGCCCTCTTTGAAACTAACTTTGTTTAAGAATTAGCCAGTGGAAAAATATGAAGTTAACAGTGCAGCAGAACTTTCCATTCTAAAATCACCATGACTGTTACCAGACAACGCCGTCAGGGGAAGATAAATTGAAGCAAACGTATCTGAAGAAATACTAATGTCCTATAGGACTATACGAACCAAAATATTAGAAAATTCCCATTGGATGATCAGCTATGAACCAAGGGAAATGTAGAAATCTGCTGGCAAAACTATTCACAATGCAGTGTACTGAAAAAGACATTAAGAAATTGCTATATTTTGCGTAATGGCGTTTTTAGTACATCTTGGGTAACACTGTTTTTTATGTATAAATTATTTATTATCATGGAAGTCAGTTATTTTGGATGTGCAGAGTGTTCTGAGCACCTGGCTCCATTGCAGTCTAAAGCAAAACTCTGACTTCAATATGGCCAGGATTTCACCCCCAAAATATTATATTATAGCTAGGTTAGGCAGTATTTGTTTTTTGTTTTTTATCATTTCAATGTTTAATTAAGCATTTTACATTTTTATCTATATAAATTTTCACAGTTGTACAAAATTATGGGGCGGTCAGATAACTAGGGGTCAGTTAATAATTGGTTTAGTGACAGCAGACATTGAGATTCAAAAATTAAACCGTTATAATATGTAATATGAAATGTTCCAACATCGCACGTGAAAATATTCAAAATTAATAGCCTTAAATCAAATTCTAATAATTTCTCAAGCAGCATTTGTCTTACGTTGCCTGTCTGTAAATTTAAATTGATGGAAATATTTTTGTCAGTTTGTATGGGTGCAGTGACATTTACTGATTTTAAAAAAAATAATCTTATTCTTCCCAGCCTAATTGTACTTTGAGTAAAGCTCTAAACTTGACTTAGTGTTCTATTGTAGAATTTTGTGAACAGATTTTTCTAATGATAAACCACTAAAATGCTACACATACTGAAAAGGTGCACTGACTTGCATATTTTGTGTGCCACTGTCTCATAATGCAGCTGCAGAGCGTGGAGCTTCACTTAGCCACTTGAGTTGATTCAAACCTTATAGCATAACAAATAGTTTCTCAACTCACTAGAAGTTGAAGCTCATCTTTTCAAAAACCCATGCTGGAGGGTTTGGCAAGAATCTCACCGTGCTTGAGCAAAATGGGATAATAAATGGTGTGGTCTGTGTGATCAGCCTTATTACCAAAAGTTTAACTTGCCAGATCAAAGTCATTCTTACCTGTAGAAACCCTGTTCCAAAGATCAAGAAATTGATGGAAAGATTCCAATTAACTTCAGAGTGTGTTGGATCTGGATGATGATTCTTTCATTTTCTCTTGTTGAACTTTTTGCCCTGGACTCAGTATTACATAATACCTCTTGGTCTGTGAGAGTCATCTAACCTGCTGCTGCATCTATTAGCAGATCTCTGGTAATTCATAGATCTCTTTAGGCCTTAATTAATATTCTCTCTTTATCAAACATGCAAATTTTGATAATTTCCCCCAGTTTTCTTTATTTATTTCTCTTGTTCTTTCAGCAGAGGCATAGGTTACTGACCATTAGAGGACAGTGCAAGTCCCTTCTCCTCTCCTAGGTGTTTGCCTGATGGAGTGTGGGAATGATTATTATTTGTGAGGGTTGGTCCTTTTCACTGTATGTGAAGATATATTTGTAAGAAGGGGATACACAATGTATACATATAAAATGAAAAAAATACACAAATTTTCTTGAAAAATCTCAGAGATGACATCTACAAAAACATGTGGAGCTTAAAGTGTTTACCAGTGCTACATTTCTACTCATATAGAGCTTGCGTATGCTCTAAATTTTGTGTTCTCTAAAGACCTCCTGATGCTCTTAAGCAGAGGTGGACCTTAAAGATACTTTTGCTTGTGGTATTGGAAAGGAAAACAGCTAATGCCCCTATCCAACAAAACAAGTTGAAATGTACATAAGTCCATCCATTTCAACCCTTAGCCATATGTTTACATCTCACTGAAGTCAATGGAACACAATAATGTACTCAAGGGCTTTGATGAATTGGGCCTAAGTCCCTGATTAGGTAGTTGAATCCATTCAGATGAATGTTTCTGCCCATGTGGAGCCTCTTGACTTTAGCCAGACTCTGCACAGATGCAAGTCTCTGGCTGCACAGATCTGATTGCAGGATTTGGGCCTGAGTTAATGAAGATCATTTTAAAGCCTTGTGTGCTTGTAAAAGGACATGCCTGGCATTGGCTACCTTGCTTTCGTTTCAGCCAAATCTTCCAAGATATAGAATTTTTTTATGAATAATTTCTGAAATATGACATGAAGAGTAAAGTTTGTTAGAAGATTTTGTTGATTCGTTATAGCATAATTCCTGCTGATTGTTTTGTTTTATGCATTTTAAATAGAAAGCTCATCAATGTCATATTTTTAGAGCAATTGCCAGATCCTTTTATTAAGGGTCTTTGTGGCTACAGGGTTTGTAGGTAGCCAAGACCTCTGCTAACACCAGCTACGGATGAGTTGTGACCAGATTCTACCACACCAACAAAGAGCAGTACATTACTGTACACATAGTCCCATTCATTCCAATGGGACTACTATTAGACTAATGTACTAGTTAGCATAAATGAATGTGACAGAATGGTATAGCAGTATCTCTGCTGAACAGCTATTGTGTGAGGTCAGAATGACCAATAGGAATACAGTATATATTACAGCTATGCAAACTTGTTACCGTATATTTCAATTTAAATACATGTCAACCAATTACATATTTATAGGGTTTCAAGTGCATTCTAAGTAGAATCTTGGATGATAGGTGCTCTTTCAAATATCTGTTTGATGTGAGAGTATTTTCATATAAATATTCAAAGCTGTTCAAAGTAGAACACTTTTGGACCCACAAGCATGTAGAATTTACTACTTACCTCTGCGTCAAGGAATTATCCACACATAGTAGATTTTGAATTCCCTCAGTAAAACAGATTCCACTGGTTCTGCACATTATTCTCCCTGTCTGCCATTTAGCATGTTAGTTTGCTGACAGTAGAGTACACAGCACTTAGCAGCTGGTTTGTGGAACCATCAGTCAGGAAATTGTATGATAAATAGGAGGTAGCCAGGTTTAGTGGCACTTTATTCTGCTTCAGCAGTTTTAGCCTGACTTTGGAAAAGTCATCATGAGGTATTTTTCCAAGGGTTGCAACAGGAGATGGCTACAGTGCAGTAACTTATTACATATACGCTTGAGTTATGATGCTCGCCAGCTGTATTGCTCATGTGTAAATAATAAACTGTGAGATGGATAATTATGGCAGATGCTAGATATTCAGGTCTGTCCTAGTCATGCGGGGTTGACTTAGACAATTCTCTGTGGAATGATGGAATGCTTCTCTTTCCTAGACAAAAACCACAAACAAAATGCAGCCAGGACACACAGAGAAACCTAATATTAAAGGACTCAGAAATGTATTCATTGAGATTTCTGCCTCATTAACTGTCAGTACAAGATGACAGAGGTTAATGAAGTGAATGTATAACACAAACACACACATTAAATACTACTTACTTCATCTGTACAGTGAAGATAGATCTGGACTATAGGTAATTTAATATTCAATATTCCAATCCTGAGATAGAACATTATAGAAGATCACATTTAACTTTAGGGCTAATCCTGTACATGGCTAAACTGTGTTTAAAAAGGTAAATAGGGGAACTGCTCTCCAGAGTGGAGTTTCAGCCTGGTTCGGCAGGGATGGAAAGTAAGCTGTGCATCTTGCATGGGCTTGTTCACTTTGTGTGCGGTGGGGTATGGCACTATTTGACATGCGTAAGGGGGACCAGAATCCAGTCCCTCAGGACAAACCTCCCCTGTCCCTTGTTTTCCTCAGAGTTGCTACTCTGAGAGGCGTGGGCTGGAGATATGTTTGTTGACGAGTGGCTAATATGTCTTGGAGGAAAATAATGTACAGCAGGAGTAAGACCTCCTCTTCCATTTACATGATTGCAGTTAATAGGCTAAGGGGTGGGGAGCACAGCACATAACAGGATCCCACACTGTGTAGACATCTCTCTGTGCTGCTGCTCCTCATTCAGACCTTTCCCCCTGGCTTCAGGCTGTGTTGTGGTTTCTGGGGCTGGTGATTGATGCAAAATACATTTCATGCACGGGAAGCAAGTATCTTCCGGTCCACCCATAACCACATACTCCTGTGGGGTATATAAATTCCTGGGATTCACCACGAGTCCTGTAGTAGTCAGCATGGCTCAGTACAAACGTAGGAGTGGATCAGATTGCAAGAGCATAGGTATTTATCTCCAGTTTGTAAAGTAGGGCTAGAATTAGGGTGATCATGACAAGGATTTCCCTGCTCATATTAGGAAGCCTCAATCACTTTTCAAACAGGATTGGGCCCCAAGTCAGTAAATGGCAGAAATGTGTTGTAACTAAGCATACTGTAGCTAGTACTTAACAAACAGCTGGCATTGGGGCTGGACAGGAAATTTCAAGTGTTTGAAAATTGTCATGAAAAATTTGAAATATTTCCTCAGAACTTGTGTGAATTCCCCATCTTCCCCCACCCCATTGTATCTTACACTCCTCCAACAGCAGCTGGTTGGAGATTCTCAAACATTTCCAATTTTTGAGAAAAAACAGACAAAATCTAATTCCTCACCTTTTTTTGGGGGGGGGGATCATCAGCTGACTTGATGCAATTATTTTCAGAGATAATGTAATTTAAGAGGGGGATTACATTTAGCTGAATACAGAAGGAAGAAAATACGCATAGAACTTACCATTAGAGTCCGAGCAAGACTGAAAAAGTCCTCTCTAGATTGGTTTTCTCAGCATAAATAAGGATTTTCTCTTTTTGGAATCAGGTTTTAGAATCACAGATAGATGGATTTAGGACAAAATAAAAATTAGTTAATAATTAGTCTGGATAGGTAGGTTTCACATCCCAGGAGACAATGGGCTTTTCAGATGTCGTGTTGCTGCGTGAACATTGTCTCCTCCATTCAGGATTGTAATGATTCATTAAATATCTTCTATAAAATAACATTCTTTACATTAGACGGTTGCAAAGGTATGAAATTGTTGACAGAGATCTTCAGTATATTAAAACGATAGCATCCAAAATGCTGGAGAGCTTTAATTAGAGAATTATGTGGAAAATTGAGGGCCAGCGTGTTCTGACCTGTATGCAACCTGTGTAGCGGCGGGTTGGGGACGAGACTGTGAGGAACTGTACCCTCTTGTGTAACGTATATAAGAGCTGTTTGTGAGTGTGGTGGCAGCTTCAGAATTGGCCCTCCTAGGAACAACTTGACAGAAGTAGGGTGGGGAGTAACCAAAGCCATTTCTCCCCATCGCTTTACATGTTTGCCAATGGAGGTGACCAGCTGCAGGTGAAGAATATGCTACATCCTTTTCAAGGCTGAGGAAATGAATCCCCACAAACTTCCTGATGCTTCCCCTTGGTGCTCTGCAGCACAGCGTCTCCTCCAATGCAGCCTTTCCCAAACACGTTTTCCTTCTAATTTAATTGTAATTTACTCCAGATTGTACTTTGTACGCCTGCTGTTTTAGTTGTACATTTCACTCTATTTTTTTTTACTACATGCTATTTGTAGTCTATTTTTAGGTTTTTCTTTCAATAACATTTTTATTTGTTTTAATATGAAAAAAAAAGAACCAGGGATGCTTATGAAAGGTTCAGTGATCCTTTTGATCTGACACTTCACACTTGTGCACTGTAATTATTTATTAAAGGCTTCTTTATGTAATTTGCCATTTAAGCTATAAAAAGAGAATATTAAAATTAATAAATGAATATTTACGCTCTATGCAAATTTTACAGGGCAAACTCTTCAGTTACACCGGCATTGTATTGAGAGAGAAGAATTTGACCGTACGCCATGCTACAGTTGACACATAATTTGAGATGTGTAATCACTATTAAAGAATAGCTGTATGATATATTCATATTTGGAAACTCTATTTGTTTTTCAGATCCACCTCACCTTTTTCCAGCATTCCACCCTCCTGTGCCAATTGATGCAAGACATCACGAGGGACGTTACCATTATGAACCATCTCCCATTCCTCCACTGCATGTGTAAGTATTATTTCCCACATTGTTATATTATGGAGCCTAGAACAAGAGGCAAATATTGGAATCCTTATGGTACTTAAAACTCTGTGCCTGAAAAGCTTTGCAGCTCTAGCTGGAGAGCAAGATTTACGTTTGGAACGCGTTGAGTTTATCTGTTTGTGGATTCACTGAAGCAGAACCAGTCTGGTGCCTTAGGAATGCCTTTTATAATAGGTAACTGGCAAGTGTTACCTATATATTTTGCTGATGTTTATTCTGTGTGCTGTCATTCTATAAATACTAAATTAACAAGCACAGAGCGCTATGAAATACTGCTAAACAAAACGTGTACTTTCTCTGGATTAGATTTGGGATTCTTCATAGCGAAAATTTCCTCTAACGTCAAAGCTTTTTCCTAGTGACTGCCATGAAGTGTAATGAAATTTTGGGGGAATTTTCATAGTCCCTGTTGTGTGTGTGCACAAGCAGTCAGTTGATTGATGGGAATGTCACCCAAACAAAATGGCAAATGTAATAGAGCACACGGTTTACACAAAGATAAAAGAAAAGAATGCCAGTGATAACATGCATTAGAAAAAGAGAGGAGAGGAGGGAACCCTGTGGAAATAAGCATTATCTTATTCTATATGTAGAGAGGAGTATCAGATTTGCAAAATAAAGCAATGATCTTTAATTGTAATGTCCAGAAAACTGCCATATACCATAAAAAATTGGAGCCATAAGGAGGGCTTCTTTGTGTTCTAAAAGTCTTGATATATACATTTAATTATATCTAATAATCACCCCTCTTATTGAGAAAATAAAAGAAGAAATGCACAAGTAATACTTTGAAGAATAATGCTAGTTCTTTAGATGGCAGATTGCATCTCCATGGCTATTAGTTACAGCTGTGTAATTACATATATACAGAAGAAAAATGAAGTTGTTTTAAAACAAGTCCTCCTCTGTGAGCAGAATTAATTGATATTAACAATCCTAACTACATGCCCAAGTACACACGCAATATTTTACCAACAGTTTTTTTGGATTAGTCTCCTATTACTGAATTGTAATTTCAGAGCAAATTTGCCTGGAGGTAAGTAATAAATCTGTGTTGCAGTCTTCCTTGGGCATTAAAGGAAAAGTGGGTATTTATAGAATGAAAGAGAGAGTACAGAAACTTGTGATTTATTCCTTAGAGTTCCACTGATGCATCAGTAAATATTTACACCGTAATCAACCATGCAACAAAATACATTAAAATAAAGATTTTGAGTTAAACCTACTGTTTGAAAACAGGGACATTTTGAATTAAGTTGGAAGCATGATACAGATTCACCCTTTCATTCACCCATTTTAGTGCATATGAAGCTTGATTCTAATGTAAAGCTCTTTAAAATCCTTCACATGCTTTTTTAAGTCAACCTCTGGTTGGAAGCTTAGGGCATGATCCAGTTCCCTGAAGTCAAGGGAAATTTATGTCATTGACTTCAACAAGAGCAAGATTGTCTCTGTTACCATTATTTAATAATACCTGGTATTTATATAGCATCTCTCATTCCAAAGGATACCAAATCGTTCTGCAAACTAATATACAGATTCTGGGCCTGTAGTTTGGTTGGGCAGAGATTTCAAGGATGAGCCCTATTAGGGATCACTTTACTGTTGCTGAAATGAGTTAGTGTCTTGGGTAGATCACAACAGGATTTTACCAGTGCTCAGCAACAGAGCAGAAGCAAATTTTAGGTAAGCAGAATGTGATTACTCAGTTTGGAATATGAATAGGAGTTGGGGCTAAAAACCTATTGTGACAAAAGCATCACAAGTGCTTTATGAACCATAAATGGTCAATATCTCAGTATAATGTTTCATCTGAATCACAACAATAAGCCCTCTTTATACCACGACGGGTCAGTGGAATCAGAACAGACTCTGAAGAAAGAGCGCCACTTATTGAATAACTAACACCGATACTTTCTGTAGCACCTTGGATGTCTCCCATCACTGCATAGCTCGTGAGAAATAATAGGATTTTAGCAGGCAGTTGTTTGAGGTACATGTTATAGTTTCAGCCTTCACCTTAAAATTAAAACGACTTTTTATTGTTTATTTATTTGTACATAAACTTAAGTAGATTCTTCCCTTCGATTTGTTTATGCCATTGCTGAAATGATAGGGTATAACAACCCAGTATGTAATGGAGCCAATATGATCAGTGTAATGTAAATATGTAATTAGACAATTGTACAAAGGATCCTTTCAGACTATAACAGCTTTTTCATGGGCATTTTCATATGCTGTAGAGTTTTCAAAAATTCAGTTTTGTATAAACATGATAGACACCAACAGCTATAGTCTCTAGTGTAAATCTATCTTTAGGAACATTGAATTTTGGCTTAGACGGGATTAATCATTCTTTTGGAGACATTATTTGGATAGTTGTCATGGCATCCTTTAAAAAAATGGATTTAAAGTTATTTCAGTTTCTGGGAGACTGCGGATAGGGTACAGGACAGGAGTCAGGAAACCAAGGGGGTTGTTCACGTCTGCCACTGACTCTCTATACGTGTCACTAAGTTTCTCGGCTCCATATTTTCCCTATATGTAAAACAGGGGTTAATGATGGTTTCACAGCTTTGCGAAGCTGATTGAAATCTACATTTAAAACATGGGGAGTCTTACTATAATTAGGTATCAATAGAACAAATTGAGAAAAAATACTGAACATTTCAAAAAGGTCTTGTGTGCATGATGGCATCTGGGCCTAAAATATCTTTTCTCGAGTGACAGACAAACCAAAAAAGCAGTCAATATCAGTAAACTTTTAGGGTGTAAAGGATTCTTGGGTAGTTCCACCATTAAAGATACATACATGAGATATTAGGATTTTTTTGTTAATTACTCATGGGCAGAAATCTTGTATCCCAAATTTCACCCTGGAGCAAAATTTTATAACTGAGTTATAAACCCCTAAAATAGGGGTTTATGTTTCTGATGGAATTGCTGACAGATTCATATGTATAGCAGCACTAACCGGCACTGCTATAATTATGCTATCGTATCCTATCATTAAAGATTCCATTGAAAGAGGTTTATAAATTGCTCTTCTTCTTAGATAAACCACCCTACATTAAGGCATCAACGATATGGTGCAGAATTAAATTAAAATCTCATAAAATGAAATATGTTCTGTATTAGCTGTTTGACACTTAATTTGCCTCTGAATGAGGAGAGGAAATCACAAATTAACCTGCCTTTGTTTTTCCAACCATGGCTTATTAGGTGTTAGAACAACTGCAATTACAGCCCAGTAATAACCCCCCAACCCTTATGAATATGCACTGAAATGTGTCACTTTGTGTTACTGAAACCTGTTTGTTAGAACTGCTTCAGCTTTCCTAGAATTTCTTCAGTTTGTAGCTTAGCAGGCAGAAGCGTAACACACTTTCCCTCAACAGCAGCACATAAACCGTGTTAGCAGGAACTACACGTGTCTCACTTTTCAAATTCAAAGCATGAATCTAGATGGCTTCTATTAAAATATAATACTGTTGTGTTATTTTCTGTTGAAGTAACAAGTTAAATTATCTTGTAACTTAAGCACTGGAAAATTAAACCAGACCAAAAGAAAACAGGGATTGTGTGATTTTTCTGTTTGTTTGGCTCTTTCCTCAATTTATTAACTGGGTTTCTACAGTGACAAATCACTCTTTGATTAACTGTGGTTTCTAGCCTTTTCTATTTACTGAAACATCCTTCTATAATTCCACCTTCTCCCGCCAGTCACCAGCCAATTAATGGCTGGCTATGTCCTTAATACATTTGAAACCATGCTAGAAACAACAGTTATTTAAACATAACATGTTACTATCAGCATGTTACCCTGACCCCTGTAGAAGAAAATTATTTCTTCTGCGAACCAAATTGTAACCATGCAATAAATTAGAATTGGTGGTAGTCAGATTGGCTGACATTGTTTTCAGTATAACAACAACAACAACACATTGCCAACACTGGTCAGGGGAACTATGATAGAGTCTTGTGGTCGAAGACAATGTGAGTATAAAGTAGTGTAATTTTCAGCCGGGGAGCTTTCCACTTCTTGTGGAGGATGAGGGTGTCTTTTATTTTAAAAGGAACCCAGTGTTATTTAATGGAATTAACCATGCATGATAGATAATTCCCTAGAGGACAGGTAGAATTTTAAGGCACTGGGACTGTACACTCTTTTCTGTCCTCATATATAATAAGCTACCAGTTTAGACTTCACCTCTTATCAGAGTACAGTCTACATAGCCTCCTCACACATCAACCCTGGATTTGATTGACAACTCAGTCTGTATAAGGGAGTGAGTCTAGATTAGACTGAAGGAATACCTTAAATATTTTAATTTATGTGCTGTGGAGTCAGAGAGGAGTGCCACAAGACAAGTAACTAAAAGAAGGCAAGGTGCAAGTTAGTGTCATCATCTTCAAACTCCTTAACACGTATGTGACACCAAAACTTAGACTCCCAACCCTTTTCTAAATTACACATCGGTGAGTGGGTGTAAATCTATTAGAATCTGAGTTAAGAGTCTAAGGCCCCAATCCTTCAAACACGTACACACGTGGTTAAATTTGCACAGATAAGTAGATTCACTGACTTCTGTGGGACTACTCATGTGCTCTATGTTAAGCATTCGTGTGAATGTTTACAGGAGTTGGGACCAAGTTCAAATCAGAGAGCCCGATTCTCTGGTGCCTTGCATCTTGTATACCGGTAGTCATTTACATCTGAAGAAAGGGAGCATAAAATGCAACCAAATCAGTATGGTGTCATTTTAAGCCTAATTTTCACAGACACTATGACTACGCTAGATGGAAGGCAAAGGAAAGTTAGGCTCAGATGCTCTAACAGTTCAGAGCAGTTTCTCAGCCTTTTTTATACGAAGGACCAGCCTGTTGCCTTCCTGAACTGTGTCAGGGAGATCTCAGGGACCAGAACCAGTCCACGGACTGGTAGTTGAGAAACATTTGAACGTATACAGGATTTACACATTGTCTCTGAATTTGGTTCATTTAATTCAGTGGCAGTTCTACATTTGCAGGGCGTGGAGGATTGGGCTCGTAATATATATTCTGTAAAGCAAGAATTTCTTGCCACAGCAGGGTGAAAAGAAAACTGGCTTTTTCTCGGTCTCTTTCTCTACTACTTTAATTTTTCCTTTATACTTGAGTTTGCGAGCTCCTTTCCCCTGTAGTAGTTACAGTGTCTAGTGTTTTACCTTTAGACCAGTGCCTTGGCAAGTGACTTCTCAGCTTGATGCAGTGCAAATTGACCCTTCCACAGCAGGAAATGAAATCACACCAGTCTAGCCAATGTTGCTAGTGGGACAAGATTTAACTGCTCTGTGGCTTGGAACAGATTTCCTGGGACAGCCAAGAGCCCCTGAGGAATGAAGGCTGAGTGGCACATGGGCCTTTGAGGAAAGCTAATGGACGTTGATATCTGAGACATTCAGAGCCATCCAGGAAAACATTTAACTGTAAGCAGGCACAATACTTGTATTATATAGGAGGCAGCTAAAGAAGCCTGTTTCTGGAAGTGGGGAGGCACTCTGTCTAGTCATCACTAGAAGCCAGTAACTGTGAATAACTGTTAAGGGGAAACTTGAAGTTGGGTTTGGGGCTGCTGGGAGGGAAGGTGTAGTTGGGGTGGTGCCAAGAGAAGGCAGAGAAGATGGGAAAGGAAAGCTTGGAGCAAGAACATCAGAACAGCCAAACTGGTTCCAACCAGTGGTCCATCTAGCCCAGTATCCTGTTTTCTGACAGTTGCAAGTGCTTGGTGGGAATGAACGGAACTGAACAATACTGAGTGACCCATTCCTTGATGTCCAGTCCTAGCTTCTAACAATCAGTGGTTTAGGGACACCCAGAGCACAGTGTTGCGTCCCTATCTGTTTTAGCTAATAGCTGTTGATGGACCTATCCTCAATGAACTTATCTAATTCTTTTTTGCATAATTATACCTGTGGGCTTCACAACATCCCCTGGAAATGAAGTCCACAGGGTGACTGTGTTGGGTGAAGAAGAACTCCCTTATGTTTGTTTTAAATCTGTTGTATATTGATTTTTTTCAGTTGACCCCTAGTTCTTGTGTTATGTGAAGAGGTAAATAACACTTCTCTATTCACTTTCTCCATATCTGATGATTTCATAGAGCTCTACCATATTCCCGGCAAGTCATCTTGTTTCTAAGCTGTACGGTCCCAGTCTTAAAAAACACTCCTCATATAGGGATTAAGGGATTTTCATACCCTTAATTATTTTCCGTGCCCTTCTCTGAACCTTTTCAAATTCTAAGATATCTTTTTTGAGCTGGGGCACACGGTCTGGGGCACACACAGAACTGTATACACTATTCAAAGTGTGGTCAGACCATGGATTCATATAGTGACTTTGTGATATTTTCTGTTGTATTTATCCCTTTCCTAATGGTTCCCAACATTCTGTTAGTTTCTTTTGACTGCCACTGCACACTGAGCATATGTTTTGAGAGAACTATCTACAATGACTTCAAGATCTCATTCTTGAGCGATGACAGCTAATTGAGACCCCATCATTTTGTATGTATAGTTGGGATTATATTTTCCAGTGTACATTACTTTGTATTATCATCATCAAATGTCATCTTCCTTTTTGTCATCTAATCACTAGTTTAGAAAGATCCCTTTGTAACTTCACAGTCCTCTTTTGACTTAACTATCTTGAGTAATTTTGTATTATCTGAAAATGTGCCACCTCACTCTTTCCTGCCTTTTCCAGATCATTTATGAATATGTTGAACAGCACTGGTCCCAATACAGATCCTTGTGGGACCCTGCTATTTACCTCTCTTCATTGTGAAAACTGGCCAGTTATTCCTATCCTCTGTTTCCTATTTTGAAACAAGTTACTGATGCATGAGAAGATCTTTCCTCTTATCCCATGACAGCTTACTTTGCTTAAGAGACTTTGGTAAGAGACCATGTCAAAGGCTTTCTGAAAGTCCAAGTACAATATATTGACTCTCACCCTTGTCCACATGTTTGTTGACTCAAAGAATTATAGTAGATTGGTGAGGCACGATTACCCTTTACAAAAGAAATGTTGACTTTTCCCTGACATATGTATGTGCCTGATAATTTTATTCTTTATTATAGTTTCAAACAATTTGTCTGGTACTAACTGTTATTTTCAGGGTCACCTCTGGAGCCTTTTTTTAAAACCAGCTTTACATATCTCCAGTCATTTGGTACAGAGTCTGATTTAAGCGATAGGTTACGTATCACAGTTAATAGTTCTGCAATTTCATATTTGAGTTCCTTCAGATCTCTTGGGTCCATCTGGTCCTGATCATTTATTATTGTTTAAATTAACCAGTTTGTTCTGAAACCTCTTCTCCCAATCTGAAAGAGTTCCTCAGATTTGTCACCTAAAAAGAATGGCTCGGTTGTGAGGAGCTCCAACGTATCCTCTGCAATGCAGACCAAAGAAAATAATTCATATAGCTTCTCCCCAACTGCCTTGTCTTCCTTGAGTGCTCCTTTAGCACCTCAGTCATCCAGTGGTCCCACTGATAGTTTGGAAGGCTTCCTGCTGGTCATACACTCGCAAAAACTAATAACATTTTTTAAAATCTTTAGCTAGTTGCTCTTCAAAAATTCAGTGTTGCGTTAGCTACCCTCCAGTCATCTGGTAAAGAGACTGATATAAGTCATAGGTTAGGAGACTAGGTTAGAAGAAAATGTGGGCTGACTAGGAGAGAAAGGAAGCAGGAACCAGAGAAAGTTTGTTGGATACAAAGGCTCACGTGTAAGTACTGCTTGTACATCATTTTGTTGATTAATGGAACAGCAAATCAGTGGTCATTTGATATCAGTTGCCTGGCAGCTGTGATGTTGTAGAGTAAAAAGATCTGTGCCCTACACCTGGGGCCTCAGTAGATAGTTTTTCTGGTGCCTGGACTTTTACAAACCAGGGGAGAGGAAGCCTGAGTCTAGATTGGAGTTGTGGTCTTCTGTTTCAGTATGTAGTGTTGCATCATTTGGAATAGCGAATAAATGTTTTGTTTAGCTAAAGTTACTTGTTTAGTAATATAGACCCCGAGAATTACAGATCATAAATCCTCATTTGCAAACATACCTGCAAAGCAGATTAAAAGTAGACCATGTCTTTAAAGAGTAGCTGAGAATTTGGAAAAGCAAAATATTCTGTCTATGCATATATGATAGCATGTATTTTCTGGAGAGAGGGTTTCTAGGGGTTTTGGCTTCCCATTTTCTTTATTATGACAGAGAGTTGCAGAACAAAAATATATTATTTTAGTGCCTGGGCTGGACTGGATAACATGTATATGGAAACCACTGAAAAAGTTTGATTATTTTAGGAAACAAATTTTAGATTAAACAGAGTTTGAGGCCAAATGCATTCTAATATACCTGGGTACAACTGCACTGATGTGAGTAGGGTTGTCTGTGATTGAACCAGACTAAATTTGGTTCTCAGTGTTCATTTGCCTTGCTTCTTCTGCTCCTGCTATCGATTAGCCTTTGTTTGTGACATAATCTTTTCCACAGTGGTTGACTGTCATGTCAGAGGATTATGACTTTAGAAGGTAATAAACAACAGGAGCAGGTGAACTTAAAAAAAACCAAAGAATCTTTGTTCCTCTATTGCAACCGCAATGACTTCAGTGATGGGGAAAGCGGATATACATGAGGAGAATCAAGAGAATTTGGCTCAAAGTTTCAATACATATGTAATTTTTAAAAATAGAAAGTACCCCACTAAAAAAAAATCTTGAAAATAAACATAAAGTGGAAAAATTTTCAGTTTGGATTTTTTTGTTTGTTTTTATTTTCCCTCCTTAGTCTCCCTTATCTGCCTCCCACTTTTTCTTTTGCTCCCCTTTTCCATTTAAAAATGAAAAGGTTGCCATTTTCTGTCAAAAAATGTTTTCACAATTCAAAATTAAACCAGCTGTAGTAGAAACTTTTTAGGGCCTGTCCATTGACCCAGTGGAAGACCTCAAATACCATGTGGATCTGTTTTTACTTCCTTTCTGCCACATGTTGGGCTGGAAATGCTAATGCTACAGCAGTCACCACCCTTGGAGAGAGGTGGGTGTATTGAACAGTGACATATTTGCTGTGTAGAGGAGCAGCACTTATGGACTCTGCAGTGACAATGAGTTTGTAGCAGTGCTTTCAGGGAATGTAATGTGGGGAAATGAGGGAAAACCCCTTCCACATCAGTAAGGAATCATAGGATATGACCTCTCTCGGCAAATCCTCTCTGGACTAAACCCAAGAGTAGCTGGGCACAGACCCTCACTTTGATTTATAAATGGAATGGATTTAATAATACAAGATGTCAATATGAATTAACTTTTACGATAGGAACTCTTTTTTTGTGTTCATCAATATCTGTTATGAAGATGGCAACTTAGAATCTTACCATTGGACATCAGTGTCACTTGGCTGCCTTATCCAAATGTATGTACATTCTCAGGCTTCACATGTGATACAGTGGAAACAAAATGTGTGGCAATTGAAATAGTAGCTCATATATCCTGTAAGCAGCATTGTTCTGCAGAAACGAAGAAGTAACTTTTGATGCTTTCATATGCATGTGTGTGATTCATCTTTGAATAATAGGGCAGAGATTTTTGTCTCTGCAAAACATAGACTTGAATTTGAGTTACTCCAGATTTATATGAGCATAATGACATCATTTGGCCAGATTCTGACTGTAAAAAGCTGTGTGTATGAAAAGAAAACATAAGTAAAGAAAGTATTCAGACAGAAGATGATAGGAAAATTTCCCATCAGTGATTCATTACTTTTATGTAACATATTATAGCATAAATATATAAATAGATTGGAATAATCACATTGCTATATTTATGCTGTTTGAAATATCTAAAATCTCACTCTGTTATCAGCTGAAAAGAATGTAGTCTTTAAATATAGTGCACATTCGGAGTCTCTGAGCCTGTGGCTTCTTGGACAAAATTCCTGTGTTCTTTGTGCTGTAGTCAGCAGTATTAGTCGAGTGAGCAGATATTAACTGTGGTATTCACATTCAGTGAACCGGAAGCAAGCCAACTCTATAGAGGCTGCCGTCAAACCTGTTGCAGTGGCCTCTGAGGTACTGGACTGTGACAGTTCTTTCTTTCTTTCTTTCTTTCTTTCTTTCTTTCTTTCTTTCTTTCTTTCTTTCTTTCTTTCTTTCTTTCTTTCTTTCTTTCTTTCTTTCTTTCTTTCTTTCTTTCTTTTCTTCCAATGCGTCCACTCCTGTTAAGTCTTGCTTCAAAGAGAACTGAAATTTACAGTCTTAGCACATTAAAAAATAAATAAAGTTATGTTGTGAATTGAAAGTTCATCCCCAAATTAAGGTAGTATAAACTACTGGAAATGAAAGCTATGTGTTTATCATGTAAAACAAAGAACATCTTCACTACCACATTGTAACACAAATCCTCCCCAATTTAAGAGTACTCCACCTTCCCTCTCCCCCACCCCGAAAACAAAGACATGTCATTTCTTGTAGTCTTGGAGCATGAATTGAGTTCAATTCAGAACTTTCCTCAAGGGAGACAAAACAACAATCTAAGCAAGGGCCTGTCTATTTCTCTTCCTCTGTGTGTGTGCGCGTGCGTGTGCGTGTCTGTCTGTCTGTCTTTGTAACTATTGAAAGCAAGCTTCTGGAGTCCCTCTTCTCTAAATTTCTCAAGCCTAAGTGTTAACTAGCTATTTGTTGCACATTTCGTGGTCTAAGTGAGCCTACTGTACTATATCAAAGTAGCAATAAAAATTTAGGCCTCAATTCTGCCCTTATATGTCCATTGGAGTCCAATAGGAGTTAAACCTATGTACCTGAGGGCAGAAATGGGCCCTGAGTTGTTGCTTGGTGATACTGATTTAAAGATAAACTGGCTTAAAGAAAAATGTTGTGCTGTTTAAGTTTGTCCTAAGGATACTTTATATGCCAAAAGGAGTTATCATCTTATTTTGCAAGGTGCTGAGTTCATTCTTTAAAGGGCTGAGCACCCTTAACTTCCTGTTGAAGTCCACAGGAGGTTAAGTTTCTCAACCCCCAGCCAGATTGAGTCCTTAGAGACTTATCCTGCAGTGAATAATGACCACACTTATAATTACTCCTGCTTGGTATTTCATTGAAGTTAGTGACTTCACTGGGACT
The DNA here is from genome assembly GCA_032164245.1 of Sternotherus odoratus. Lineage (NCBI taxonomy): Eukaryota > Metazoa > Chordata > Testudines > Kinosternidae > Sternotherus > Sternotherus odoratus. The sequence goes on from JAVMKO010000002.1 coordinate 145,296,673, forward strand.
CCACAAGGAAATGACTATATACACCAAGGCCTGAGGGTTGTATCCTTCTCAAGTCAGGGACCTCTATTCTATGTTAATTTTTTTTGTTTTTGGTAAAGTGTTGTGTACACTTGTGACACCATATAAAATAATTACTGATCATTTCAAACTGGGAATGAAGCTTAAATATAGCTTATTTAAATGGATACTATTGGAAATGTGTGCATCATAGAATCTTTCACCTTTATATCACTAGTTCAAACCTAGCCTACATTACCATGTATGGTTACCATGGCTTTTTGTTGTCGTATATAAATGAATTTGGTGGCTGAAATTTAGCCCATATTGTAGAGGCTACCAACACAAATAGCTCTATTTGGCAACCTTGTAGACACTTTCAGCAGAGGGGGCAAGGACTCAGTGGCCCTTGAGAATCAACTACTCTCTACCTCTGGAGGCAATCCGTTCAGATTGTGATCTACACGCGTCATGAAGACAACATGAGGAAGTTTGCGCTGCTGATAGCCATCCTGTACTGTGGTACCTGTTCTGTGGAGATTTTGTTTGTAAAATTTACCTTCCAGTTTTAAAAAATGTTACCCATAAAATCCATTTACCTTGTACATGGACTCGTTATTTATAGATTTTTCTCCTTATGCTTGCAGACATTGGTGTGCAAGAATCATTCCTAGGTCTGCAAGTTTACTTGCCAAAAGGTATATATTACAGGCATTATCCAAGAACAAACAGTTGTAGCTCCAGCTATGGAGGCACACTGGTTTGGAGTAGCACCAGAATTGTTTCTTCTTCTGGCCATGGCGTTTCAGTTTCCACATATGTTCTGCGCCTCGCCAGAAGTGACTTACAGTGCTGATTCTGTAGCAACCCAAGGTTTCAGTGTGCCTGCGAGGTAAAGTAGCAGGAGAAACTGAGAAAGTTCTGAAACAAACATAAGAACTTGGGATAGAAGCGAAGAGAATGGAGCCATGGCTATTTGTATAAGTGTTTTTTGTTTCAAGTTAACTTTAATATAGTTCACCTTTAACATAGGCTGTGTTTGACACAATTGGTACTAGAAGCATCCTGGTGCTTGTCACACCTGCTTTCCTGAAACCACTGAGTCCTGTTGGAGGATGGAAGATATTAGCCTATGGCTCCCACAAAGGGCTTTGCTCTTGGAGCAACAAAACCACCCATCCCTGAAATAGCTCTGATTCCACAAGGTCACTCCCAGCATTGGAGATGTGGGTGTACAGATGCATCCCAATATCCATATACTAGCCTCTGCTATACAGGCAACCTGCTTAAATTGAGTGGTTGGTAGAAGCACACCAACCCCCCCGCTCTATCCCCAATGGCTCCTACTTCCAGAACTTATTTTCCTGAATTGGCCCCTGCTTGTTGGGGCTTGTTAAGAGAATAGTTTATGTACATATACATACATCTATTTAAAACGGTATGGGATTTAGTGAGGTCCTGTCAGAACACTTGGGACCTTCTGATGTTTAACACAATTGCCAATCCTTGTATTACACTGAATATTAGTTTTTGGGATGTCCACCAGCGCAGAGAGGAAGAGCATCTCTTTAGTAGTGGACTAGCAACCATGATTAATGCTCAGAGCTGACATTGCCATTCCTACTAGGACTACGGTCCTTTCAAATTAGAATTTTTGTAAAATATTCTTTGCAACCGCAGAATGTCAGTGGCCAATTTAAGATCAACGATGTTCACATTTCTGTCATTGAATTTGACTTCTGAAATTTAGTGGCCCTCTCTTTTTTAATTCTCAAATTCACCTTCTAGCATGTAAATTAGGAATGAAGCAAAAAAATCCCACGAGGCCGGTGTTTAGTATTGTGAATGTGACTTATTTTAGGTGTTATAAATGAAAAGATTTTTTTTTTTAATTTGGAAAAAATCCTGGTACTCAGCATCACAAAGCAGACATTGAAGACCATGTTCATTTAAGGGTAACGTGAGAGCCTTTCCAGGCAGCTAGCCAGAATAAAGAATGCCTACTGTGCTACCTTTGTGGAAATAGGTAAGGGAAGAAGAGAAGCCCAAACTTGTTGAACTAGTAAAAATCGAGGCATTCTCAAGCATTAAATGCAGTTTATAAAAATCAAGTGACATGGAATGGGGAGGAGGATATTTTTAAAAATTAGTATTTTAAACTACAGTTTTACTGTCTTTTTTTAAAACCTCTATGGAACTTGGCTTTTAAAAGGTTTTTTAAAAGCCAAGTTCCATAGAGGTTTTAAAAAAAGACAGTAAAACTGTAGTTTAAAATACTAATTTTTAAAAATATATGTGTGGAATCGGTGTTTTAGAAACTTAAATTAAAAGTTTCATTTTCCTCTTGCAGCCAAGTCCTGCTGTCCTTGTGCAGGGATCTTTCAGTACAGACAGTGGCAGTTGTGCTTAGATTAAGGGCCAGAATCTGGTCATCAGACTGCAGGACTGGTTCCAGAATAGCCATGCACTTTTTCCTCAAATCTGTATAGAGACATATATATATATATGTAGGTGTGGCTATTCTCATGTATGCTGCCTCCTCTTTTACAGGTAAGGCTTCCTGTGATCTGTGAACAACCAAAAGATAAATCAGAAGTAATTATAATAATCACTCCAACTCTCTTCTTAGTATTGCAATGTCTGGTGATTATGGGTTCTCCTCTCCCTCCCCCCCCCCCCCCCCTTTTTTTGTACACAAAAATTTCAAGGTTGTTTTTTAAATACCTTGAGGCATTTTGTTGTGAGTGGTTTTTTTAAAAACTGGTTCGCCATTCACCAGTGTATTTGCTTATAAAGGGGTCTTCTTTGATGAGTTTTTTGTCATATGCAGGCACTGAAGTTTCAGTGTACTCAAGCATTAGAAAAGCCACTATTCGAGTGTCTTTGTTTTCTTTGTTGAGCTGTTTATTTTGCTTTCTTCCCACACGGTTCCCTGGCCTTGCTCTGACAACTGTTTTTCTGCATGAATTACATTCCTCGGGGCCACAAGTCTCCTAATTCTTCCAGTCGATTTGATTTCTGCCTGTGTGATTAGTCTTCAGCTCCAGCTCACAGTTGGTCTTTGCCAAGCAAACTGCTTGCTAAGTGCCTTTAACATGAAGACCTAACTACATTTTTTAACCTCATTAGTGTGTAGGGCACTGCTTCATTACAGCTTAATAACATGGCTACTATTGAATCATCACTTGCTCTAAAACAGGTTATAAAAAGGTTACTTAGGTGTCTAGTTTTCCCCTTCGTATGATCATGCTTTTGCAGGAGAGCAGTTTGGTGTCTTAAGTACATGTCCCATTTTTATCATGTAAATAGTCCTTCGAAAGAAAACCCATTAACACTGAATAAGGTACATTGTCATAGTAAGACATTTCATAATAATATTTCAAAAATATCAATACAGGCTATTTGGAAATAGTGAATCTCAGTTATGAGTACTAGTGGAAAATATCTTACCGGGTTCTTTCAAATTTTTTGGAGGTAGTTGGAGGGAAAGAACAAGTCTTCTCAGTCAAGCTTTCTAGTCACAATGACGAGTTTTGCCTGTGTAAATCCAAAGCCCACTGTAATTTGGATTTACACCACTGTAGTTGAGATCTGAATCTGTCCCAGCTCGCCTTTAACTAAGCATTAGAAGAATGCAATCTAATTGCAATTTGCATGTAAAGTTCCATTGAAAAGGTTGTATTTTCAAGTGTTACAAAATAGGAGAAAAATAAAAGTTTCCCTGAAAAGACAACTTCACAGGAGAACTGGGGGGGGGGGGGGGGAGGGGGAGTAAGCAAGCACCAGGTCACAAGTCACTTGTGGTGGTGCGTTTGTACAGATGCATAGCACAGCCACTCAGAGGGTGAGACTTCATGATTAATGGTGTTTATTCTTGACAGAAGCCTCCTTTATTTATCTGTAATACAGTTTAGCGATTTTATCAGTCACCTGAATGAAAAATATTCAGTCATACCAATATTGCAGTGTAAATTGAGTAGAGTCACTTTTTATTATATCTTTCAGCCTTATCATCTGCACAGTAATTTTCTAGCAGGGGTTTGATATAGAAAGGCTGGATTTAGCTGTACTTGACACAAAGCCTCTTCAATTTCCCCTAAAAGTTCAGGCTGCTCTTAGAAGTGTGTGTGTGTGTATATATATATATATATATATATAATACATATATATATACAACCCCTCTTATCCAAGCAATTTCAGGATTTGAAAGAATAAAGATAAAATGCACAAACCTGGATGTGAGAAATGTTGTTAATATGAAAACATCTAATAGCTGTGAAGCCACTGGTGAAAGGTTCTTTAGTGTTTAAGCTTGTGGCTTAGTGCAGAGCTTTTTGCATGGCTACGTAGTCTGACTTTCTTCTAATCAATCATCATCCAACTCCAATCAGCATACAGGCAGACCCTATCGTTCATCCTGGGTGTAATTTCAGAGTTGAAGACTATAATGGCCACATACAGCACATTAGTCACTGCGATAACAGCCAGTGGCACTCCTGAAGAATTGGGCGGAGGGACGAGGGGAAATAAAATTATTCTCATTCTCATGATGTGTTAGTGAAAGAGGAGCCAACGTTAAACAAACGTTTATTCAATTAGCTGGTTTAGCAGCATTAAGTGAGAGAAGGCTGGTGACATTTCTTTGACCTGTTTTTTGTGGGGAAGATGCAGATGGTATTGTATATCCACATATTAATGTGCTTCTTCTCACAAACATGCTAGTTAAACACATCAGGAGGTTTCAACTACTGTTTGTAAACCAGAGAATATAATTTTAATACTGAATAAGAGCAGGTATACATGAGTGCATTGCAAGAAAACTGTTGCGCACCTGAATTTGCCCAAGGAGCATGGTTGGTAATAATAACACTCAGTTAGTATGGTGTATATTTCAAACGCTGGTTAAAAAAAATAGACCTTTTCTGCAGCATATTGCACTGCAATACAGTGTGAAGGTGCAATGGCATATGAAGTTTCATAATGTTTTCCATCATCTCTAGAATGGAGCTTTGTTTTCTCTGCTGTTATGTGAAAATATACGTATAGCAGGCGTGGGCAAATGTTTTGGCCCGAGGAGCACATCGGGATTGCAAACAGCCTGGCCCCGCCCCCTATCCAGCCCCCCTCCCACTTCCTGCCCCCTGATTGTCCCCTCAATCCCCAACCTGTCCAACCCTCCCTGCTCCTTGCCCCCTGACTGCCCTGCCCCTTATCCACAGCCCCGCCCCCTGACAGACCCCTGGGACTCTCATGCCTATCCAACCCCCTTCCCCCCCATCCCCTAACCATCGTCCCAGAACCTCTGTCCCATCCAGCCGTCTCCCACTCCCTGTCCCCTGCTGATCGCCCCCTGGGAATTGCTGCCCCTTATTCAAGACCCGGGCCCAGCCCCCTTACCCCATGCTGCTCAGCAGGGTCGGCGACAGGAATTTTGCCCCCCCCTCCCCCGGCCGGTCTCCCGCCACCCGCCCCCCCCCCCCCCCGGCCGGTCTCCTGCCGCCCGTGGGCCCCAACCCCCGCATGCGCTCTGGCTGCGTGGCCCAGCCGGGAGAAGCAAAGGGGGGCGGGGGGTAGGCTGCTGGGTGCCGGGGGAGGGGGCTGACGAGCACTGCAGCAGCTGCCCGGAGCCGCGCCTTGCTCACAGGCCCGGCGACAAGGGGGTACAGCTGCGTACCGGGCCCGCCCCGGATTTAAGGGGCCCCCCCCTTAAGTCCGGGGCCCGGTACAGCTGTACCCATTGTACCACCCTGTCACCGGCCCTGCTGCTCAGAGCAGCATGTCTGGCAACCGTGCAGCCCGCCGGAACTGCAGCGCTGTCCAGGAGCCGTGGGCCAGAGTGCTGGCTGCACAGCATGCTGAGGCTGCGGAGAGGTGGGACAGCAGGGGAGGGGCCAGGGTAGCCTCCCAAGCCGGGAGCTCAGGGGCCGGGCAGGACAGGCCTATGGGCTGTAGTTTGCCCACCCCTGACTTATAGGGTCAGTATGTTGTAGTGTAGGGACCAAGACCTGCACATCACATATCATCTTAAGTACTGTTACCCTTGATGTGGTAATCACCATGAGCTTACCAAACTGGAACTAGAGTTGGCTGAAGAGCAAGAAAGAAAAAAAATCACAAACACTGGATTGAGCCGGCTTGTATACCTGTACTCTCACTGATTCATTGTGAAGCCCCATTGACGTCAATGTCACCAAAGTAAAGTAAGTCAATTTGTACAGTAAGGTAATATTTAATATGGGTAAGGGTACCTTTATCTGGCCCAGTCTCACTGTTATTTAATCATCATAGTACCATAGCATCCTGACGCTCCTATCAGGATCACAGCTCCATTGTGTTAAGTGCTGTACAAATATATACAAAGACATGGTTCCTGCCCTGAAGAGCCCACAATCTGAGAAGACAAATGACATATGAAGAGAAGAGGAGAGGGAGAGAGAGAGAGAGAGAGAGAGAGAGAGAGAGAGAATTGTTTGTAATATAATTGCAGTTTTTGTTAGGGATAAAGAAATTGCTGCCTATACACATGTGCCTCTTAACCTAGCCATTATTAGCTGGTAGATTTCTCTTAAGCATCACCGCAAAGGTGGATTTTGAGGAAGAATTTGAAGGAAAGGGTAGTGTGACCTGGTGGGAATGTTCAGGTAGGATGTTCCTTATGTTAGGGGCCACTGGGGAAGTGTTTGGAGAGAGATGTGTGACAGCAAGTGGACAGAAGAATCTGACAGAATGGAGGAGTCAAGGGTGATGCAATAAGAGAAAAGAGCAAACAAGTAGTTAGGAGTAAATATGTGAAGGAATTTGAAGGCCGAGGACAAGAAGGCTGAATGTGATTTGGTGAAATAATGGGAGGTTGTGTGGGGTAGTTAAAGAGAAAGGTTGAAATCTTGAATTACCCATAGGTTTCAGAGTAGCATAAGCTTTCATAGGCTATAGCCCACTTCATCAGATGCATAGAATGAAACACACAATAGTAAGAGATGTACATACACCCAAAAAACATGAAAAGGTGGAAGTTGCCATACCAATTCTAAGAGGCTATTTCATTTAGACAAACTATTATCAGCAGGAGAAAAGAAACCTTTTGTAGTGATATTCAAGATGGCCTATATCAGACAGTTGACAAGAAGGGGTGAGGATACTTAACGTGGGGAAATAGATTCAATTTGCATAATGACCCAGCCATACTTGCCCCATTTTGTGCAAACATTTGTGCCAGCTTAGTATTGTCTTCGTAAATGATTAAGGGCAACAAGTGTTAGGCATAGAACCAAGACTTGTTCAATCAAGAAATGACATTTTTTTCATGACTAAATGGAATGAGTTTCAGCAGAAACAGAGGTAATATACAAAGGCTAGGTCAGTCTGGAAGAGAACAGAAACAATTCTTTTTCGAGTGATTGCTCATAGCGATTCCAATTAGGTGTGTGTGCGCGCCACGTGTACAGTCTTCGGAAAGTTTTTCCCTTTGCAGCACCAATCTGGTCAGCTGTGGAGTCCTCTGGAGTGGCTCAATATATGACCCTGCCGACCAGGCGCCTCCTCAGTTCCTTCTTACAGCCAGTGAGAAGTTGCTGGTACTGTGACTGTGACATCTTGCTTTGCAAGCTCTCCATGTTTCCCCAGTTTTTGGTTCAGACTGTTAGTATTCTATAGTTAGTTAGTTCCTAGTTACTGTAGTTCTAGTTAGTTAGCTGTTGGGCTGAAGGGTTTGGGGACTTAGATGTGTAAGTCCCACGGTTCAAGTCCTGTAACAAGCCCATGCCAACAGATCACCCTAATGACGCTTGTTTAAAGTGGAAGGGGGAAACACATCAGTCAGAAAAGTGCAGGATCTGAAAGGACTTTTGCCCCTAAACCAAGAAACAGGATTTTAGATTGAAGCAGCTCTTTATGGAGGTGGCACTTAGATTGCATCCTGCCTGGGTGAGGCGGAACCCAACGCCAAGTTCCTCAGTGTACAGCGCCCCGGCAGCAGTGGTGAAGGTGGCACCATGAAAGGAATCGGATGGCACCATTGCTCCCCAGCACCAAAGATGGCGGGACCAGCTCAGCACTATCTCAATTACTGGTTCAGAAGTGGCACCTGGGAGGAGGAGTGGTTCCCCCACTTCAGGGACCCCATTAATTTGGAGAGGACCAAATTAAGGTCCTGCACTGGAACGGGCTGTCTAATCTGGGGATGTAGCTGTTCCATATCCTTGGATGGAGCATCTAGAAACTCTGGGTGGAAGCCAAGATAGCCACTAGATGTATCTTTATGGATGCTTTATGGACGCTCTGTCTTCGCCAACCCTATGGTTGGACAGTTCCTCAAGGGTCTGGGCGCATGGACGATCCGCTCCAGGGAAGGCTATGTTGATGGGGGCACTGAATCCCATGCATGTGTCACTGACGGACCATACGACTAGGTCCACATCTCCGAATGTTGGAGCAAACCTCACACACCAGTGCCATCCGCATCTCTGGATTTCGCATATTTGGATCTCAGAAAGCTCAACAGATATGTCAGAAGTGCAAAAATTCAAGATGGTCACTCCGTCAATGTTGATCCCAGCATTAGAAGGAGACTGTTTCTCAACCTCCAAGACATGCTTCCACATTTCTGTCATACCAAGTTACAGACATGAGCTCAGATTCATGCTGGACCAGGATCACTATCCGTGCAGAGAACTCCCTTTTGACCTCCCATTGGTCCCAGGCTGTTCTCCAAGAACCTCTCAGTAGTGGCATCCCACTTACACTCTCAGGGCATAATGATGTATCCTCATGTGGATGATTGCCTTCTTAGGGCATGGTCCTCCACAGTGGCCCAACAGGTCACTCGGGGCCTGTTTCTGAATCTGTGTCCACAGATCAACAACCAAAAATCGACCTTAATACTGATGTAGAGAGTAGAATTCATAGGATCCGACCTTGACTCCATTCAGACAAAGATGGTCCTCCCACAGATTTCTCAGTCTCTCCTCTTTCATAGAGACAATGCAATAGACCAGGCATTGCCTCTACCTTTTGGAACACATGGCCATGGGCACGTCGGTTATTGTTCATGTCATACTATGCATGAGAGGTTTCCAAACCTTGTTCAGTTCAGTTTACAAGTGAACTGAGACAACATAAACTGAACTGAACCAGGCCTGGTAACCTCTCATGCGAAGTCTGGCATGAGAAATAACCGACGTGCCCATGGCCATGTGTTCCAAAAGGTAGAGGCAATGCCTGGTCTATCTAGGGTCAAACGGTCAAACTATCCTTGAACTGATGGAAGAACCTGATAAAAATCTGTACAGGAATCCTGTTTACTCAGTCCTCCCCAGCTCGACTTCTGACCACAATGCATGCCTCATAGGATGGGTCACTCTTCTCAGTGGGCATACAATACATGGCAAATGCTTTTTTGTGGAGACAGGCCTCCATATCAACCTGCTCAAGCTCAGAGCACTAAGAAATGTGTGCGCTCACTTTTTCCCACTGATCAAGGACTCGCATACAAGGGTGATGACGGACAACATGGCTTTCATGTACTACATAAACTGACAGGAAGGCGCCAGGTCTCATTCACTGTGTGTAGAACCACTAAAGCTTAATAGCTGCAGCTTACCTAGTGAGAATACACAACATAGTCTCAGCCGCAAATTCCCGCAAGACCATGAATGGGAGATAGAGTCGACGATTCTACATGACATACTCTGACAATCAGGGACACCAGTAAAAGACTTGTTGGCTACTTACCAGAACAAGAAATGTCCACAGTACCACTCCAGAGCAGGGATTGGATGACACTCCTTGGGAGACATGGTCCTCTTTCCAGGGGACAAGGACCTTCTTTACGCCTTTTCTCCATTCCCACAATTACTGAAGGTTGCATTGAAGATAAAAAGGGAAAAAGTGAACATCATTCTGATCACCCCCAGCTGGCTCAGGGAGATGTGATACCCTTACCTATCGTATCTGGCATTATGTCCACCGATGACTCTACCAGCCACTCCTTACCTCCTGTCACAGAATGAGGGACACATCCTCCATCCTAATCTGCGAATCCTGTGACTCAAAGAGTGGCTCCTTCATGGTTCCAGCACATAGAGGCATCTTGCTCTGAGGACGTACAGGAGGTGCTATTACAAAGAACGCTGTTCGTCATACCTACTGCCAGAAATGGCAGATCCAGTGCCATGCCAAAAGTGTCACACCTAATACAGCCACCCTATCAAGAGTCTTAGACTACTGGTTAACTTTAAGGTTCATTTAGCAGCAATTGCAACTTTCCACCTGCAGATAGAAGGCTACTCCATCTTGTCCCATCCATCTACGAAGAGGTTTCTTAAAGTCATAGCAAACCTCTTCCCCCCCACTCCCCCTCAACTCCGGCCTCCCACTCTCCCTCAGGACCTCAATCTAGTGTTTAAAGGACTGACTAGACTGTCATTTGAACCCAGGGCCACTTGTTTGCTAACTCACCTTTCCATGAAGACAGTGCTCCTCATCGCCATCACTTCAGCCAGAAAGATAGGGGGGAAAGCAGTTTTGATGGCACAGGTTTACTCTCTTTTTCCTAACAAAGTCACACTCAGACCACACCCAAAATTCACTCCTAAAGTTACTTCTGCATCTCCCATGAATCAACTTAAACAGCTTCCAACATTTTATCCAGGACCTCATGAAGACAACAGGGAAGCCATCCTCCATACACTTGATGTGAGAAGAGCCTGGGCATTTTATTTGGACAGGACAAAGGCCTTTAGAAAATTTCCAAGATTCTTCCTCTCCATTATGGATAGATCAAAGAGTGCAGCAATCTCAGCTCAAAGAATCTCCAAAAGGATCTGTGGCTGTATTAAACTCTGCTACCAACTGCATAGGGTAACAGCCCCATCTTCAGTACATACGGATTCCATGAGATCAGTCTCCTCTTCGATCACCTTCACCAAAGGTATCCCTATATCGGAGATCTGCGGAGTAGCTCCCTGGGCATCTGCCTTTTTCATTCTGGGGGATTTGGCTATGTAACTTAGTCCAATAGTACTGTCCTCTATATCAAATTCAACTCTGCCTGCATATTTATACCTGCCTCTGGATATTTCCACTGCATGCATCTGACGAAGTGGGTACTCACCCACGAAAGCTTATGCTTCAATACGTCTGTTAGTCTATAAGGTGCCATGGGACTCTTTGTCGCTCTTGCAGATTCAGACTAACATGGCTACCCCTCTGATACTAAACTCAACTCTGAAGTCCCAGCCTCCAGAGGTGGGTAGTGTAGTGTCTCCACTCCCCTCCCCTAGGATACTAGTGGGGCAGTTAATACCTTGCTCAGGGGCAAGAAATGGTGCCCTGAACCCCTCACAAGAGGAGAAGGCGCGGGATCCACCATAATAGTGCCAGCAATTTGCCACAATTAGTTGTATTCCAATTGTGCCCAGGATATACAAGGCACTATCCACACAATTCTTGTCCCAAAGTAACAGTCTAATAATAATATAATACGGATTACCTCTGGAGTAGCACTTTTCATACATAAATCTCAAAGCAGTTATAAAGAAAAGTATTATCTCTGTTTTATGGGGCTGATGGGGAGGGTTGTACTGAAGCACAGGGAAATGACATGATATACTCAAGGTCACACAGCAGATCACTGACAGAGCTAGGAACAGAACTGATATTTCTGTAGACCTTATCCATTTACCTATCCACTGAGTCATTCATCCTGACCATTTATGTGTAAACAGTGTATCATGCCCTGGTCTCATTAATGATGTATATGTTACATACATTTGCTGTGTGATAACTCTCTTAACTGACATACTATTACTGAATTGTAGGCTCCATAGTATCTTGTGGCTAACCATGCTGTAATCTGATATTAATATTAATTTCTGCACAGATTTGTTTTGCTACGCTGGCTACAGTTTCGGCATTCGTTTTGGAGGCAAGGCAGGCACAGTGTTGATTAGTTGTTAACACAGGGATCTGGACACTGGGAAATCGAGGTTCTGTTCACAGTGCTGCTAAGAAATTATCATTTTATCTCAAGCAAATCACTATACTTCACGCTGAGATTTTAGATGAAAGGTGTTACAAATGTACAAAGTGCTCTTTTACAATTCATTTTAATTTTTAAGTTTCCTTGGTATTTTGCTTTGTTGGCCTGAATTCCAAAATGCAATCCTTCCAATCTGAAACACTGAGTGATGAAAACTAAAAAGTAGCAAAGATTAACGTAGAGGAATGCATAACTATCTTTATTAAATATGATTGATGAAGATCCAGAAATACGAAAAATTGTGATTTGTATAAATCTTACGCCATCAGTTAAGTACATACCTTTGTGTTTATTATTGTTTGCAAATTTACTTAGATGTTTAAAGAAGAAGAAGTGAGAGTTACTGGGTGGGGTTTTTAAAAGCACTCTGTATTGGCCTAATTCTAGTTCCATTGAAGTCAGTGGGAGTTCTATTATTGACTCCAGTGTGAGAAGAATTAGGCTCACACTAAGCGTCCGTTGGCCTGTGTCACTTCCCACAGCCCCCATTGGCCTGGAATGGCAAACCGCAGCCAGTTGGAGCTGCGATCAGCTGAACCTGCGGATGCAAACAGGGCCAGCCCACCAGAGGGTTTTACCCTGGTGGGCCATGTGCCAAAGGTTGCTGGTCCCTGCACTCGGGGCTTGTCTTCACTACAGCACTGCTGCAATCGACGCAGCGAGTGTCAGTTTAGCGGGTCTAGGGAAGACCTGCTAAATTGAAGGCAGAGCACTCTCAGGTTGACCCCGGAACTCCAGCCCTCCAAAAGAGTAATGGAAGTCGACTGGAGAGCATCTCCCATTGACACAGCGCAGTGAAGGCACCTGGATAAGTCAACCAAAGTATGAAGACTCCAGATATGTTATTCACGTAGCTGGAGTAGTGTAACTTAGGTTGACGTTAGTGAAGACAAGCCCTAAGACTCAGATGCTCCAACTCCATTGAGAGTGTAGGTGCCTTAATGTCTTTGAGCATCTGGCCCTAAGTGCAGTGCTGTTGCCTCTCTTCCCATAATTACTTTACTTTAAAGTAAGTGGAAGTTTTGCGATCGACTTCAGTGGAGGTAGGCTTGGGCACTACCATAGCAAATACAGTCCTGGAGAAACATGGTCAGTTAAAAACGGACATAAAACCCTCACCAAAGAATGTGGTATGAATCATGGTGTACACACTCCTGTAGTGTCCTAAAATAGTTAGATGCAGTGTGTGCGTATGCATGTTGGTAAAGTAGTTAGTCTAATCTAACTGATTTTTCCCTTGGGTTTGTAACACTACCATATGGTGACTACTTTAGCACTTTCTTCTATGAATTAATAAACAATGTTTTTTCTCACAAAAAGTTTATCTGGTGGATGATATTCATGTGTTTTCTGGGGACATAATTAGTGCCCTGAGCCCAATATTGCAAGTATCAACTACTGAGTGTGGGGCTTATAACTTTGAATAGTAACATAATACTTGTTATGCTGAAATAAACTAGTTAGTCTCTAAGGTGCTACAAGTATTCCTCGCTTTCTATAATATTTGGACTACTTAGAATTGTTAGCACTGTGCTCACTAGTAAGTGTTTGCAGGATCAGGCCCCAGGTTTCCAGGGAACAGAATTTCTTGGTATAAAATACTTTCCTTGGCAACAGGCATATCGTTGACAACCGGTGCCAAGGTGTTAACCGGCTTATATGTATATTGTATTAGGCAAACATAGTCCTTTAACAAGGGATATATGACCAAACCTATTCATTCAGTCATGCATCAGACTAGGACTGCATTTGTCTGAAATAACAAGGATGATTTTTTTTGTTCAAATTCGAAGATCAAAAAGAAATTACAACTTTATTGCTTTCCTGACAGTCATCTAAAGATTACTCACAAAAAAACCTGCAACAAACCCATAGACATATTTATGTTTTCAGTTCTCCAAACAATACGGAATTGAATGGATATCAGAGAAACAGCATGGCATAGATATTAGCTCTTTCATTGAATGATGTACTGGAAAATGATTAAATATCGAGGTTTGAACTTTGACATTTTAGTAATATAACAAGAAGTATGAAAAGGCAATAATAAATTAGGCTATGTTATAATATTTCATTCCAGTTGGTTGACAAGCTTTGTTCTCTAAGATAGATTATTGTTCTATCTGAAGCTTTAGCACAGTATCATATTTGAGATGCTGTAGTTATAGATTGCTTACTGTTTTCAGTACTACCTTTTATTTTTCACTGCACTAATAAAAAAGACATTTTAAAAACTTAGGATAAAACTTGGCATGAAAGTTTCCAGTCTAGAATCAGATTGTTTCCTCTAAAAATCAGGAAATGCTTAAATTATCAGACAGTTTTTAAAAAAATAAGCAGTACAAAAAATAAAAACAATCCTAAAGACCACAGTTTTATATTGATTTCAAAAAATATTGTTAAGGGACGAATTAAAAACCCCTAAAACCACCTTTGGTCCAGGTTTTCTTATGATACAGGTCCTTTATGCTGCCACAAAAGGTTCAAATAGCCCCTAGAGAACACTGCCATGCTAGGGGCATTGTATGATTGGAGTGGGGCTGGCGGAACAACTGTATCCCAGCTCTGTTCCCAGCATAAAGGCTGAAGACAGAGAGGTGTACAGGGACAGAGTGTGCTGCGTGACAACCCTACACCATTTAGCGTCGTCCCAGGACTCAGAATTAAGGAAGCACAAAACTGGTTTAAAGCCACCTTCGCTTCCCATTCTCCTGTTCTTGGGACAGTTCCAAGAGACCCTCCGGCCCTGTGGAGGAAGGGATGGGGTTTCCCCTCTGTCTGCAACGGATCTGAGAACGTTTGATTTTTCCTTCATTTTAAAGATGAGCATTCATTTAATGGTAAAATGTGGTTCCTCTGCAGTCTGCTTTCTATCAACACCCTGTCCATTCTCCCCTCCCCCCCAAAAAACCAAATTGACTGCAAAGTTCCTGCGAAGTGCTGGGCAGGCAGTACTCTGAATGGAAGTCCTCTGTTCACATGAGCCGTTGAGCACAGGCCGTGGCAGAGCCAGGCTCCATCCATCCAGTCCTTGGCCTGTCGGCTCAGATTGCCAGCAACAGGGACTAATTTTAATGATGAGGATGCCTGCCCCTTGGAAACTGGATGGGGAAAATCAACTCATGGTGCATAGTGGTGCTGTCACTGCTTGGGGGGCAGTGACAATCATTGTCAACCTCTGCCATATCCCTGCATGTTAAGTAGAACACTGGGTTCTCAAACCCATTTAATTGGGCTTCCCTTACTTGTGGCTGTAGTCATTTATGTACACCCCCCCCACACACACACCCAGTAGTACATATTCCACCACCCACCTCTGAAGGCAGAGGAGAGCAGCAGCTGCTGACTGGACACCCAGCTCTGAGGGCAGCACCGTGCCAGCAGCAGCACAGAAGTAAGGGAGGCAATGTGAAACATGATATTTGTCTCTCACTTTTCACAGCCGACTTAACGTCCCATTGACAACCTTATTTCTGTGCTGCCGCTGCCACCCCAGGGCTGACAGCCGGAGCTCCACTGCCTCCAGATGAGGGATTGGGTGAGGGAGAGGAGAGCCGGAGCCTGGGTGACAGGGCTCCAGTTGTCCCCTTTATCCCTGTCTTCTGGGTGTGCACGAGCCCCACCTTCTGCACCAGCCCCAGCCACCCATGACTGACAGCCAGAGCTCTTCATCCCCCTTCCCCCTCCGAAAAGCATGCAGCTTGCACTTCCTTGACACATTGCCACACCTCCCATGGTAGGCCTTCCACAGAGTTTGAGAACAGCCGATCTAGAGGCATAAAGTCCCTTTAACCCTGTCAGTCCCCTGACTTATAACCTTCCTATCAATGCTGCAAATTAACTTGGTAGCAATTTCCAATAAAACTGAAACTCTTTGGAGAGCCCTGAAGGCACAGCCACTATTTAGTGTCAGTAGACCCACTGAGATTAAAACGAGGAAGACTTTGTAGCACCTTAGAGACTAACCAGTTTATTTCAGCATAAGCTTTCGTGGGTTATAGGGGCTCGTCTTCACTACGTGCGGGAAGGATCGATCTTCTGGCGATTGATTTATCGCATCTCGTTAAGACGCGATAAATCGATTGCCAGCGGCTCCCCCGTCGACTCCGGAAGTCCAGCTCCTCAAGGGGCGCAAGCTGGAGTTGACGGGGGACCGCGCCGCCGACTGCCGCCGCCGTGAGGACGGGAGGTAAGTCAGCTGTAGAGACATCGATTTCAGCTATGTTATTAACGTAGCTGAAATTGTGTATCTACAGCCGATCTACCCCCCTAGTGGAGACCAGCCATAGCTCACTTCATCCGATGAAGTGAGCTATAGCCCACGAAAGCTTATGCTGAAATAAACTGGTTAGTCTGTAAGGTGCTACAAAGTCTTCCTCATTTTATTTACGGATACAGACTAACACGGCTGCTAATCTTAAACCTGTCACTGAGATTGCATCAGATACAACCACCTGAGAATAGGGTACCACATCTTGGAATAGATATAAATAGTTCACTTGTGTTGTGCCAGATACAAAAGCCCCATAGTTGTTTCTCCAGTAAAGAGGGGAAAAAACAATTGCAGAAACAAAGTGAGGAAATGTTTCTTCAGTGCAACAAGGAAAGTGCAATAGAATTCCAACACATATTTATAATGTTGGTGTATTTTCTTGTTTGTAGTTGACTATAAGAGTGTTACCTATATATTTCAGTGTTTGTTTTACGGGTTTCCTGGCTGCTCCCTCTCTATTCAGTTAGAAAAATACAATTTGGTCACATCTTTTAATAGCTCCTACTCATTGTAATGTGCTGGCTTTTAATTTTCCTTCTCTTCCAGAAAGAATTTGGAACACACTCAGTTTTATTTTTGAAAAGCTCAACAGTAAGTTAGTAAAAGATGTTACCGGTCATTGGTTTGGTATTTCTGTGGTTACAGCTGTGAACAGCAAAGCTAAATGTCACTCCATCTACCCTGAGAGGTAATTGTCAAATCAAATGTCTTACCTACAGTACAGCACTAGTTATAAATAGTGAATATTGAACAGCAGTGAACATTAAACACTGTGGTATCTGCAGTGCTGCATATCTTAATGGCGAGTGCTGAACAAGTACCACTATGTACGATTTTTAAAAAGGTTGATGTCTTTGTTAAATCATCCAGAAAAAGTCATGACAAATGGGAATGATATGTTTACCGGTCCAGCTTCAAGCCCCAAGCTCCTCACATGATGATTGCTTCCCTCCTGTACAGAAGATGGATCAGTTGCCTGTTTGACACCCTCTTCCCGTCCTGTGCAGAGTTGTGTACAGAGTTGGGATTTGCACAGGGGGAGAGGGCGGAGACTTGGTAGGCAGACAGTGGGCGGTTTACAGCCTTACATTATATGGATGGGGTGACCTTGACTTTGTGTGTGTGTGTGCAAGTTGTCCCCTTTCAGCCCTGAAGACATTGCCTGGAAAAGGGCAACTAACTCCATTGAGCACTCCTCTGGTGAGGCAGTAGTGGCAATAGGGCGTTCAGAAGGCAAGGCAGGAGGAGGGCCATTGGGTGAACAGAGCCACTCTGGAAGTTTTATCGGGGTGACTATGTCTCCAGCAGTTCCCTAGAGACCCTACATGTGTTGGGGCCACCTTACAAATCATCCTTGGAGGGGAGCAACCCTGCTCTCCCATGTTTTCTTCTCCCATAGCCTCCACCTATAGATTTTCCCTTGGGGAGGTGGGTGTTATCTGGTCCACAGAGTGATTTAATGAGAATCAGCTGAATGTACCATTATGAACCCTATGGTCTCTTTTACTGAAAGCTGGAAACATCTCTCAGTCTCCAAAGAACTGTTCAGAGTACAGTAGGAGTTGTGTTGCCAGGCCTCTGGGAGTGGATACAGCAACACTGAGGCCCCGATTCAGCAAAGCACTTTCATGTGCTTGCCTCCCTTTCAATTTACTTTAAGCACCTGTTTAGCTGCTTGCTAAGGAGGACTGTGGTCACTGTGGTACTTAAAGTTAAGCACACACTTAAGAGCTTTCCTGGGCCAGAGGCTTAGCAACTATGGTTATGAATGCTACAGGAAAACGTAGGGGTAGATTAGATAGATTGTAACACAGAGAGGTGGGTTTATGCAGATTTCCTTCAAAACGTTGGATCTCCGTGGAGGTGGAGAACCACATGTCCGCTCCCTCTGCAAGCCTCTTCTTATACAGCAGGTAACATAAAAAGAGTTCTACTCTCCCACAGGACATTGAGATATTTACTTATCTGTGGGCAAGGATGATTATGATACAAAATTTACAAAATGAGGCATGACGTCCTGAGCAGTTATTGCTGAAGAATGTAATCCCACTCCTATTGAAATCAACAAACGTGTTGTAATTGTGTTCAGTGGGAGCAGGCTCGGACCCAAATTAGAACCCGCTATATAAATCCTTTATCTGCCAGGCTGTGTGAGGATCTGTCATGTGCCATGCCAATGTCCAGTGGACTTCCATCATTTTGTGTAGTTGGATTGTCACTGAATGATGCTAAGAAGATCTCCCAAGTCCATGTTGCTTTGTTGTTTGTCCGTTACTTACACAGTGCTCAAAGTTTGCTGAGTGCTTTGTTGACCCATAAAACACAGTTCCTACCCAAAAATGCTTACAGTCTAATATTAGACACAATATTAGGAAGAAGTAGCTAATAGTAAGGGCATGAGAAAGGGAAGGACAAATATTTGCTGTTGTTTGGCTACGTAACTTTTGTTTTTATAAAAGATATTGAGGGGAGGAGAGTGAAACAAGGTAGCTGAGGTGGTTGGAGGAAGGTGGTAGCATGTTGCCCTCAGATGTTGGGGAGAAATCAGGAAACATTAGGCTGGATTTGAAAAGTTTACTATTGAGTCTGATGACACCCCCATATGCTGCCCTGTCCATGCTGTTGCTCCTGGTCTGCTGGAGATTAGTGTTTTCCAGGGACCCAAGGCCTCTCATAGCCTTCTCAGAGGCTTGCAGGGCTCCGTGAGGGAGGGCTTTCTGGATGAAGTGTCCTTGAATGGCTCACATTTGATCTGGAAGGGGAGAGGTGGGCTGGCTTATCAAGCTCTTAACCCTGTTCTTGCTGTTTACTGTTAACTGTACTGTTGCTGTTGACCAGTTGGAGAACGAATGATTGAAAATAACATAGACTTCCAGTCTATTGACAGAATCCATTGAACAGTTTACTGTTCAATATGCACCAGATACCATCAAGGCTTTTGCTTTGTGACATTCAATGTGGATTTCTAATAGTTCTTGATTTGTAACCATAGCCAAAAACCAAGACTACAGAATGACATTGTGAGGTTCCAAATTTGCGCTCTCAGTGACCTTCAGGTTACCTTTGCTCAATTTAACCAGTCCAAGTACAATATTTTCTACCCTGCTGGGATGGGAAACTCACCCTATGATGTGATGTCCAGCAGTGTTATTTCTGCCCCTTACATCATTATCAGTGAAAAAGATTCTCTGACACGAACTTTACATGTCAGCTTTTGTCAATGAGCCACGAGGCCAGTTTCTTCTTCAATAAATTATGGGTTTTACTGTGCAAACAGTATTAAAATCTGTGCAAACAGTATTTGATCAGTTAAGCAAAAATAACTCAAAAACACACAGAGAAAAGATGCTTTGAGTAATGGATGCTTTTGTAACTATAACTACACTTTAAATATCCTTAAAGGTTTATTGGTCACTGGTTAGGATTTGTGGATAACTGGCTTGAGTCCCAATGAAATTATTACATTGCCAGAGTCTGCTTTTAACACACATAAATGCAGAGGTGTAACATAAATATTACCAGTGAAGGGACATTTGCAGGTGTGGAAAGCAAAAAGGGGTTTAGTGCCATATAAGTAAGCAGGAAGGCAGGAAGAAAAGATGGAGTAATACAAAGAAACAGGAAAATATCTTTATTACCCAAATGTTATGACCCTCGTGTATTTTCTTTCAGGGATTCTGGTGTCCAGTTAAGAACTAATAACTTTTAATCTTTGTCCCATTCATACATTTGTGTTTCTGAGCTGATAGCTGAGCAGAATTGACTCTTACCTCAGATTACATTTTGTTGCCTTATAAGTGACCACAGCAACCCCCACTGACTGCGGTGTGTATGTTACAAAAATACATTTCTCTTTTTTATTATTCCAGCAGCATCAAAGGAATGAGCTGCCCCAACTGGTCTCACAGCTGCTGCTTGTCTCTGTTCTGTATATACGCTAAATTAATCAGAAGAACAGGGACAAAAAGGCATTTAGTTCAGGTCAGCCTGTTCGACTACAGCAAATACATGACAGGCTTAATCACTGTCTTTCGTGAAAGGACTGGTTGGCAGAGGCGAGCTCTCCAACCCTTCCTTATGAAAATTGTTGTTTTTTTTCCAGTCCCTTGGATCATGGATGCTGCTAGGGGAGGTACTCAGCACAGATCATGGGCATGGTCCTATCAGGGTGTGATGCCAAGGGGTGTTTTCAGGACAAGTTATTTGTCCTCATCAACTGTGAAGTGGCATGTCAGCCTATACAGCTTCATGGATGTAGCTTAAGAAAAAAAAAATCTGTTCCTCCTAAATAACAACGATGTGGTTAATTACTGAATTCTTGTTGTTGGTGTCAGGTCAGTTTGTGGCGCCATGCTAAAAACAAACATATGGAGAACCTTTGTTCCATTGCTGTCTGGTTTTTGGCATCGTACGTGTAAATGAGCATTGTCAAAAATAGTTGTAGAAAAGCCCAACCCGCATAGTGGGTTACAAACTGTGGATCATCTGAATTTGTTTATAAATAGAAATGTGCACTTTACAATAAGGATAAATTGGCAAATCAAGGAAATGGGCTCAGGTAGATCTTAAATTTCTTCCAGTAGACTGTTTAGAAGTTGTAAATTATTAGGTGTCTCGGCAGGCATTCGGTATTGTAGCAGAAATGGATATGGGGTGTATATATTTAATGCTAGCTAGATTGGTTTTCTTCTGAAATCCAAAGGGAAAAAAATTATGGAGTGATGTAACATCTAAACTGAAAACCAGCTTACATTAAAAATGGGTCAGAGAAATATTACTAACAATTGGTACAGAGAAGAACTTGTTCCCTATTCTTTTTTCTCTGGGCAGTGGAAATTAGTGGAAGTTATTGCATGTTCAGTCCAGTTGTTCTTTATAGAATGAATGTTATCTTACAGTTATTTTTTCTACCAAGTTTGTGATCTTGACTGTATAGATAATCTTTCTTTTTTCTCTCTCTCTCTTTATTCCAGGCCTTCTGCCTTATCTAGTAGCCCAACATATTCAGATCTTCCGTTCATTAGAATTTCCCCACACAGAAATCCGGCTGCAACATCAGAATCTCCCTTCAGCCCTCCTCACCCTTACATTAACCCTTACATGGACTACATCCGATCACTGCACAGTAGCCCGTCTCTGTCCATGATCTCGGCAGCCCGTGGACTCAGCCCTACAGACGGTGGGTTTAAGACTGGCTTCCTGTTTGCTGTCATTGTGGCAACTTATATTAATCTTGTCAACATTTCTTTTTTTTTCCTTGTTCAAAGCAGCTTCAGCAGATTTGTCAGCCATATTCATTATGTCATAAATGTTTCAATACTTCATCAGCCTATTGCTGGTCATTTGTACATTTCACAAACGCTGAAACTTCGGCAAAAAAAATTCTCATTCAAAATTAAATATGTAACAATGTTTATGGCTTGTAATATCTTCTCTGTTGTGGGGTAGACAGTATGATTCCGACCTCCCTTAAGCTAGTGTAAATCAGAAATGCCTGCACTGAAATCGAATCTGCTTGTATAGATCAACATATATCCAGGGAGTTCAAAAAATGTACTGTGTTGAAAAGATCTTTTCCTTTATTAAAATAGCTGTTTTATTATCATAACAACACACTCACTTGCTAATGAGGGTCATTATAGCGCTATTTAACTTAAATTGAGCTACACCAATTTACACTAGCTGAGGATAAGACGAATGAAATTTCACTCATATGAGATATGTGACTGGTGATCAGAATCAGGTGCAGCATATTTAAATGACTCCCATTTAGGCAGCATACAAGGAAAGTGATGTTCCCTGAGGTCTGAGAATGATGTAGATATTACCCCCCTGTTTATTTGGATGTAAGATTCTAAAGAACCAAGATCTGAATCTCTAGTCAGTCCTTAGTCAAAACTCCCATTGATTTAAATTTGAATTTTATCTTAGTGAGTAATTAACAGAATCACATATGGGCTGGATTCTGAGACGTGTGGTTCTTAACAGTACGTTAGTAGTTTGACGTTTCAAAATTGCTATATTGTGCTGAGTGGAGTTATAAATGGGCCAAATTAGCAAGTGAGTATGTAGTGAAGATAATTAAACTACTGTTTTAATTAAGGAAAAGCTCTTCCCAGTGCTCACACAAATTTACAAAACAGACATTCTGCCTTTAGTAGAATTTGAAAAATGAGTAGTGTATTCTATTCAAATGGATGACTAATTAATTCTCACTTGTAAGAGCCTATACCTTTACACTAATCCATTAGTTATGGGTGCATATTCTTCTTATGAGAATAAATTGTATTGACCTAATGTCCATCAAAGTGTATGTATTCATGTAGGGATTTTCACTGGTGATATAAACTGCCTGGTTGTTGCGTAAATCATCGTTAATTCTACACATTTTATTTTAACAAACAGTGTTTATATGATGACTGGCAAAATCATTTAAAAAGAACTCTTTGGTGATTATTTGGAAAAGAACACTTTGATGATTATTTGCCACAAAGAAGTTCTATATGTTTATTGCAAAATAAATATGATATAACTTTTAATAGCTTTTTGAAACACCTCTCTCTTTCTCCATCTCTAACATACCTTCCCCACACAAATATATTTATATTAATATATGTACATCTATATTGGCATACACGTACATATGCAGAGATATAGATGTTCATTCATTATATATGCAGTAAAATCTGTCTTCAATGATCTCTCAAGAAACTATGAATTAGACTGGTTAGAACAGAACCAACTGTAATCTCTTATGGCAGTGATTATATTTATTTTTGCAAACTGTATAAAGAATTGAACATATTGTAGGCACTAAACAAATACAAGTAAATTTAATAAACTTTCGTAATAAATATGGATCAAGTTAGTACTCAGTTTATGTATTTGAGCAGAGTCCCCTCTTGAGACCAGACATTGGCTGATAAAGATAGATTCTTGTACATCTGAAACATTCTACTGCATACGCTGTGTGGATTTATATATTTGATTTTCAAGCAATGTATAGGTACTTACATAGCACAATGATAGCCACCATATAAGAGTGCATGCATGCATGTGAGTATCGTGGTATGCATACAGGATGTAAACTATGCAGTATAATTTGATTTATAGAAATACCATCATGGGACAAAAAAAAAGTCCTGAATTCTTAAATAGCCCTAATTATGAAAGTGGAAGCATGCACACAGCAAAATCCATGGGAAATATAAATGGACAATGAAAAATTACAAGGAATTGTGTAAGGATTTATAGCTTTTATTATCATTGAGTTTTAGTTGCATTGTAATTATACTTTGATAGCATGTATTTATAAAATTGAAAGAGTTAAAGTGGTAATATAACTTATGAAGTAATTTTATGTATATACAGGCTTTAAAAAAATTGTTATAAAGAACAATTTAAAAACTGCTATGAAATGAGATTCCTACATAATTTCCCTTACACTTTAATTCCACCTCAGTTGCACATGGAAATTAAAAAATCAGCATACTGCCATCACTGTTGTCCAGTATGAAGTTTCATAGGAGTCCCATTAGAAAACCTATTTAATTAAAGGTTGTAAAATCTTTTGCACAGAATTCATAGTTAGCCAGATAAGCCAGTCAAGTATGCAACTCTAAAGCCCTTATTGAGGCAGATCTCCTCAGATCAGACCCTGATCTCCTTTGTTTGTTGACAGTTCCTACCAGATTTTGGACTCTACTGGAATACAAATAATAAATAATAGTTCAGGTATATACCTGTGTACACATACAGTGCCAAAGGTATAAGTGGCTTGATTATAAATTCTGACACACACACAATTTGCATTTAAAGGCATGTAAAATTATGCTGTTTTTTCTTAAAGTCATGGTAAGATGTCTATT
Organism: Sternotherus odoratus; assembly: GCA_032164245.1. Lineage (NCBI taxonomy): Eukaryota > Metazoa > Chordata > Testudines > Kinosternidae > Sternotherus > Sternotherus odoratus. Next base: position 145,320,848 of record JAVMKO010000002.1, read on the forward strand.
GCCAGTTAAATGGCTTTAGGTCAATTAGTTCGTTCTTTTTTGGACTCAGTCCACAGTTGCACTGATCTTGCGATGGCCAGGAGCCAAACAGCCCATTACATAGTGTAGAGCAGCTTTGAGCTGCTCTAAATTATGCAACTTGTAGACAATGGCTACAGCAGCTGAGAATCTGGCTGAGTATTTTGCAGACCATGCCATCATCTCACCCAGGAAAACAGTTGGTGAGGAGCCAGCTCTGTTGGCTTTGGTCCACCCATGGATTTCCCACAGCAGCACAAAGGAACTAGTGGTGGGGCCAATTGTTATGTGTATAGCAATAGTGCCCACTGTGCAGGGGGTGTCATAAAGCGGGAGTAACTCCACTGAGGCTACCCTGGTGTAAAAGCTGGTGTAAATGGAAAGAGAATCAGGACAGCCGTCCTTGCCCCGAACAGCTCAAATTCTATGGATCCAGTCATAGGGCAGAGCTAGACCTAGAATCCCACTTAATGGGGTAATCTTGCACAAATGCCCATTAGGAACTTTACATATGTGAGTAGCCACATTGAGCTTTGCTTTTATAAAATATGTACATCTTTTAAAAAATAAATTGCACATCATAACTGAACTCAACTACCCTTCAACCAAGCCATTATTAATTGGCCAATTTCTTGTATTTAGAAAGAGTCAAGGAAAGATTTTTAAGGAAACCAAAAATTCTTTCAATTTATGGAACATTGGTAATATAGTTATGTGTTCACTACATGCCTTTATAGGTTCTGAAGCATTTCATTTTAAAGCTGGCAGCCAATGTTATTGTTAGTTACCCCCAGACACTTATGTCAGAAAGCTCAGGAAGTGTTTTAAGTGTGTCTGGAAAGGTATCATGGTCGTCTACTACTATAAAACTTTAAAATCAATGACTCAGTGTAATGAGTGAGGGTTGCTTTTTTTTAATTTGTGGCCAAATATTTTTCTTGTCATTTTACAGAAAGTGACAGTGGCAAGGTGTGGATTATATTTATTTTAGAAATCAATTTGTAATGTGAAAAGAAGAAGAATGCTTCTCAGCTGCACTTCTCTTCTGGTTTCCTTTCCTGCACTGTCTAAAGTCCTTTTATTTTTCTTTAACATTTCCTAAAGTTTGATTTAAAATAATATTTGTTCTTCATTTATGTCAGATCTCATGATAGAATAGAGAACATCTTTTATTTTATAATATAGTGAAATATTCTATAAATCCTGTTCCTGTAGGTGCTCCCACCCCAACTCTGCCATTGCATTTTTCCTGTTAGAATAAACCTGGATCCTGTGGTTGTGGTGTTTCATTTAGGACCTGATCCTTCAAATGCAAATAAGCCATTTACCCGTGTTAGTAGTCCCATGTGAATAAAATTGTTCAGTGTTTGCAGGATTAGTGCTTAAAGTTGTATTTCTTCTCAGAACATAGCCAGTGAAATGGCAGAAGAATGGCACTGAATGTCACGTATAAATATGAAAATACTCTGTTGCTGTAGAGCCCTTAAATCTGGGAATTTCAAAGTATTAATGAACAGTGCTGTGCGACATTCTTATGAGCACAGTTAGGGAAGTATGATTATCTCCACTTTTCAAATAGGGCAGCTGAGGACCAGAGAGGTAGAGTGATTTGCCCAAGCTCACCCAGGAAGTCTGTGGCAGAAACAAGAATAGAACCCATCTATTCTAATGACTCATCTTCTGCTCAGTCCAGAAAACCATCTGTTAATAATTGCAGCATCAGAGGGCCACTGACCTGAAATATTAGTCCAATGTTACACTTCAGCTCATGGTATGGAGTTTAGTGATGCTTGAAAATTGTATGGAGAAAAAACAGATCATGAATAATTTTTGCAGAAAGAGAGTTGTTTTTTATGAGTAAAGGAGGTTATCTGCAGGGGATTGGATGATTCATGAACACAGTAATGGCATATTCAGCCCTCTCCTCTATGTCCCTGAGCCTTACACGCCTAAGTAGACCCATTGAGGTCATTGGGACAACTCTCATGAGTTCCATTACTCACGTATATGTTTGTAGGATCGGGGAAGCCTTACTCATTAACATGAATCCAGCCCTGGCTAAAAATGCCCATAAATTGTTCCTGTCTGACAGCTAATTTGCTTGAAAGAAATTAGTTTTGTCCTAGTCCAGTTTTGCATTTCACAAATATTCCCCCCATTCCAACATCCTTTTGGTATTCTCAGCAGAGCGTTCAGAGATGTTAATGAGCATAGAACTTGACCTGCTTTGCAAGAGGTGTTTCAGGTTAAGACTGAGACATGTTGGTGTGGCAGAGAAGCTTTTGCTGCTTGTGCTTAGCTTTTCATGTGACTAAATAAAACATATTAGTTTCCAGGCCTGTCAGTCTGTCGGTCATGTTTAAATTCACTTAAAAAATAAATATAAAAAATGAGGTCACTATGGATGGTAAGTGTCACTGGTAAATGAATATTTTATGTCCTGCCATTTTGTGAATGATGTCTTTGCAGTATCACTGGTTGAAGTATGTTGACTGCATGGGCATATTGCAGATATTGCCTTGCTTTAAAAAATAAACAAGCCGGTTTAATAGCCAAAGGGAAGCAGTGAAGTAATAAACTTTTGCCTCTTGTTTGTCTTACGTCATTAATGGTGCTTTTTTATGTTGTGTTCTTAGCTCCACACGCTGGAGTCAATCCAGCTGAATATTACCATCAGATGGCCCTATTGGCAGGTCAGCGCAGCCCATATGCAGACATTATTCCTTCAGCTGCTACTGCAGGAGCTGGCGCCCTCCATATGGAATACCTTCACGCCATGGATAGTAAGTGATCATGCTGGAAAAAGTGAGACAAATGAGGCCCTGAGCCTGAAAAGAGAACCCCATGGGTGAATTCCCTATACTCACATGAATCCCCGTTGTCATCAGTAGAGCTCTGTGCAGATGCAGGAGTTCTAGGATCAAGACCTAAAAGTGGTTTAAATGAGAAGCAAGAGGTGGCAAAGTGAATCTGATAATAAACTAAAGAGACTAGGGAAAGAAATGTGATTTTTCTCTAAAAAGAAAGGGCTGTGGGTAAAACTAACTTTCAGTGGACTCAGATTCCTAAATGCTTAAATGCTTTTAAAAAGGTTACCTTACATTAACAAACTTTAAGTCATGTTTATCTTTAATGGTGATATTTTTGTTGTTGTTGACACCATTATTCATTGTTCATATAAAATATTTACGTCCATCTTCCTAACCTTAGTTAGTATTCCTGTCCTGGCAACAAAAAAAAACAGCAACCAGTCAACAACTCGTCTTTTATAGAATTTGTTTAAAACATCTTCAGAGAGTAGCAGATATGTTTAAAAGTTATGTATCCTGGTACTGACTAACCTGTGAGATTGTTTCTGGCTCAGGCGACGTGGATGGCCAAATCCCCAAGGATGATACCTCAAATTTCTAAGCTATGTATCACGTCCCACCTGCTGCACCATCTTCAAGACCTTTTATTGTGGCCTCCATTTCTCTCAGCAAAGTTGAGTGGAGAGTGCTCCATTGGAAACCGCTTACTGCTGATTTTTGTCAATCAAAGGGAGTTACTGTTAATGTTGAGTTGTAAAAAGCACTTCACTCATGAGCTGCTAGTCTGTCCTTGGAATCCTCTCATTCCCCCCTCTCCACCATAATTTGGGAAGTAAAAGACTGGGGCTAGGAATCAAACCTTGTTGCCTCTCATGTAATAGCACAGAGCCATAAGATGCTATTAGAGCAATGGTTTAGCCCAGGGTTCTCAAACTCTAATGACCACGAGGGCTGCATGAGGACTGGTGCACTGGCCTGAGGGTCACATCACTTTGACACACACCCCCTCACTGCCCCCGGCCCCACCCCTACTCCACCCCTTCCACGAGGTCCCTGCCCCCCCACCTCCTCTGAGCACGCAGCTCCCTGCTCCCTCCTGGAAAGCGCTAGGCACCGCCAACAGCTATTTGGCAAACGAAGCAAGAGCAATATAATTTAACAAGAAATTACTAGCCTCAGATGATTCAAGCTTTTTTCAAATATAATATGCTGATAAATCTGACAGAAATTTCAGTCCATCTCAGCCTAATATATAATTTTATAAAGTCTCCCTCTCCCAAACTGATCCTCATAACCTTGTTCCCCATCCTTACTTTCCCCCGTAACCCAGCTCTCTGTTCCCCAAATCTCCCCCAACTCATGTTTGTAGCCAGCTCCCTGTGTTCCTTCCCCAAATCTCTCCCACTCACCCTCATAACCCTATTCCCCATCCCCAATTCTCCACCCACTCACCCCTGTAACTCAGCTCCCCGTATCCCATCCCTAAATCTCACCCCACTCTCTTCCCATAACCCTGTTCTCCATCTCCAAATGTCCCCCCACTCATCCTTTTAACCCAATGCCCTGTCCCCAAATCTCCGCCCCCCAACCCTGCTCCCCAAATCTCCCCACATATCCCCAGCTTCAATAACCTCACACCCCTAAGCTGCCCCTCCCTGTCCCCCCATCTCCTCTCCATCTCCTTTCAGCCTTCCCGGACTCACCTCCCTGCCACCCCTTGCCCGAGCCCAGTGCTCTCCGCAGGCGATACCGGTAGTGGGGCATGGCAGGCCGGGGGCGGCGCTGCAAGCCCAGGCAGCTTCAGCTGGCCAGAGAGCTGTGGAACAGGCTCACCTTTGGCTGCTCGCAGGGCAGCGGCGCCCACCTGAGGATGGGGAGGTTTCTCTGCTGCCTGGCTGGGGCCGGGCTTCCAGTTGCTGCGGCTTCAATGAATGAGCTGGAGCCCTCTGCAGCGGTGGCCAGGAACGGTAAGCCTCCGCAGAGGGAGGCGGGAGGGTGGCGGGGAGCCTGGCCTACTGCTCCTGGTAATGGCATTCTAGGAAAACCCAGAGAGAGATCAAATTCTCTATCACTTACACAAATAACGCCAAAAGACCAACTTATGGAGTAAAGACTGGAGGGTTGAGCTTGTTATAATATGCATAGAATTACAGCTCCAGCATCACAAATAATTATGTCTCTTTACTTAAAGGCAGGGATGCTGGAACAATTTGTATAGTGAGGGTGCTGAGAGCCATTGAACAAAACTGTAAATCCTGAATATGATGGAAACCACTTTAAGCCAGGGGATGCTGCCACACGCCTGGTTTCCTCTAGTTCCAGCACCTATGCTTCAAGGAAAGGATATTGATCTTTGATGCATATGATCTCTGTTCATTCATAAAAAAAATGTCCTAATCACAATCTCAAATAGGGACAGCAGTACAGATATTTGATATATACACTTTAATTTGTTTTTTGTTTGGTTTTAAAGTTGAGATCACACATTTGTGATTCATTATAGCAGCAACTTTTCAATTAGGGATTATTTCAGTACTAAAGACAAAAAAATTGAAGCAGTATTATGCAAATGGGTTATTTTAAACAGTAAATAGAGAATTAAAATAGGAGCAAATCCTAAGAAGGTCACTTAGCCTCACCTTCTCTATTTGATGAGAATGTGTTTAGTCAGGCAATAGCTTCTTTTATCTAAAGAGAGGATGAAGTTACCCTTTTACTTTGTAAAAACTAATTAAAACTATCTTAACTTGCATGCATATACAGTAAATTAATTGTCATTAAGTAGGCATCTGAATGTCCTATCATTCATCATGCTAAAGAAAACCCCTTTCTTCTTTGTCAGAATTTTAGATTAAAAAAGAGAAACAAAACAATTAGTAGGAAGCCAATATTAAGATGCTCTTTTCTGAATGATCAGAATGCCCATGTTCGCATTATGATGATTTTAAAAGTCGTCTTTGCACCCTGCCCCATCTTGTTAAAAAGAATGAAAAAGAAGCTTATACTTCCCTCATTATTTGCGACAAAATTATGAGAAAAAAGCTGATTTGACCCTCTGAAAGACCCCTGTTTCCGTATTCCATACAACAATGGGTCAGAAACAGAGAATGTTCTGAATTTACTATACGGAGAAGGTGACACACAGAGACTTTCAGATATTTCACAGTCTCTTACTCTATGAGTGTGTGTGTGTACAGCAGTAAACACAATGATCAAATCTGGAACCTCTAGACTCCACCATAATACAAATTATAGCCATATGCATTATACAGAAGATTGACACAGATCTTTACACAAAGTATGGGGAGCACCCTGCCTTTTTACTGCTTTATGGTGCTGGAGAGCCATTTTTATTGGGGTGGAGGACAGGATGCTTGGTTCTTGTGCAGGGGGTTGAAACGTCCTACATGCTCTGGAGCCTCGCTCTGTGGGAACTTTTTGGTGAACTCCCATTGACTTCAGTGGGAGCAGAGCTAGCTAGGTCCACACTGAGTGCTTTTGACAGTCCCACTCTATAAGACTTAATGAGGTGTGACCTTTTGACTGACTATAGGTTGAGTTTCAAGAAATGGTGGGATGACTTTTGGCTAGTAGACCCATTCCTTCCCCCAGGGTGTCATAAAGGGATTTATGGGTTTGGAAACCAAGACAAAATTCAGGATGTGTACTTCCATAAAATAAAACCAAACTTCTACTGATGGCTGTGAACCAAAACCACCAAGTTTCACACAGCTCTAGTTGATTTTCAAAAATTCAAACCTGTCACGGTCACAGCCTTCAAAGAAGACCAGTTCCTTTGGCATGTTTGAAGAAATGTGATTTAAAGGAATAAAATTATATGTCTGAAAATTGTTTCATAATCATTGATGCTAAAAACTTGAATTCAGAAATTGAATTCATGGACCAATTTTCAGCAAGGCATAGTCCAGTTTGGAAAGTAATGATTGAAATTGATATCAGCTATTTTAGAAATGAGCTCCACCCTCGTATTAGTCTTTACTTATAGCACTCACTTTGATTTTTGCCTACACATCCCTGTCTCAAAGCTTCACTAGCTAATATTATAGTTTCTGTTAGTATAATATCTACTCCATAATGACTAGATTCTTAAACAAGTCTGTCTTCTGCTGTGTAGAATGCCACAGCCTATCTTCTGTTTTCACTCACTGCTCAGAAGGTGAATGGAGTTTTTGGCTCTGCATTTTTGGTCTCCAGGAATCTTATAAAAAATGGAATGCAGTGCTTCGTTGGAAGAATACTATGAATAGATAAACATCTCAAATTAATAAACACTGATGTGTTTGTGTTTAAAAATATATGCCAGAGCAAAGCTGCAGAGTTTATTTTAGCAGTCAGAGATGCTTATAAATTGTGATCTATTTCTTTTTATAGTAATATACGAACTCAGAATATTGTTATACTAAACTTTTGCAACAGAATGAATGATTGTCTCATGTTTTTTTTAAAACCTTTTAGGAATGTAAAAACCTCATTCAATGGTGAATGCAAGAAAAATAGTCATTTAATCTAATTGTATTTTCCATTTTGAAAGTCACTGTCTCACTTGAAGCCAGTCCTACTCTTCCATTACCTGTGGTGCACTCATTTGGCTGTAACGATCATCTCAGGTGACACAGGAATTCTCTGTTTACATATAGAACTGTTACCCTTTAGGAAATTGGCCAAGTCCCAGATAGACACAAATTGGGGTCTGAACGATTTCTAGATCCAGGTGACACTATGGCATACTGTCCCAAGGAGAAAAAATCTGTGGCTACTGAATGGTAAGGCTAAGTCAAGGCTCCCTGTTATAAATCCACTCTGTTCTGCTTTTACCATCTCTCCGTCTCTGTCCAGAACACTTATGTGCCTACAACAGAGCCAGGAGACAGGGATGAGCTGGCCCAGAGGGGCTCTGTGCTGAAAAGAAGGCTGGCTGCTGATAGCAATTGGGAGGGACAAGATTTAATAAGTGTTTGAGGGGAAGAGTCTTTTTCAACTGCCATAGTGTGACTTAGGAATGGGTTGGCTCAGTTGAGACAGGGAAGGGAGAAGAAGGGAGTCATGTGTTTGTTGAAAGTCTCTGGGGCACCAGGATGAGGATAATCATACTTGGGAGCTCTGTACAGTTTAAGGACGAGTATGCTTCTCTTCAAACTCCTAGGGGTAGTACAGACGTGGGTGATACTTATTTGGTACGTGTGTCCTCTCCTGGGGAATGTGGCATAGAACTGCCAAATGAGGTTCCGATGCTGAAATGAGACAATGTTCTGATCAGCAAAGAGGCAAACTACAACTATGTTTGTAGCTCATTTATCAGGCTGTCTAAGCTTTCACTTCAGATGAGAAATGTAATCTAGCAGGGTTCATGTTCTAGTATTTTTAATGATCGCTTCATTTTCCAACAAAATCACTGGAACACATCTCTCATTTGCAGCGGAAAACATAACTAGCGGATATTTGATTTATAAACATTGTTGTGCTTTGGCTTTTTCCCAGTCAGAGCATTGTCTCATTTCAGTATCAGAAACAGTCAGTCTGTGCTTGGCAATTCTCTAACAAATTCCCCAGGAGAGGACACTCACATCAAATAAATGGCAGTCACCTCTATCTATGCACATTCAGATCTGGAATTCTGATCAGTCAGAATAAATATTTTTAAACTTAAGTCCTAAAACTCAAGTTTTAAATCTTTCCTAAATTATAATTGTTAACATGCCTATGCAGAGGTCAGGATTCTCATGTTACTCAGAACTGTAACATGTAACAATGCCATGCTTATCCAAAGAAAGTGATCTATGTTTCCCTCATCGTGAGCATGTCCAGTGTCTCGTGACCAATCCCATTCCTATCAGTTTGAGAAAAATAAACCATTGATGCTTTTATCCATGTGACTACAAGGGATTTGTGTGTGAGCTGGCATAGAATATCGCAAGGATTATAAATAACGACAATTACAATGCTGGTAGTAACATACTATTTGGCTGTTCAGTTGTGGTCTAGTGGATTGTGCAAAGAGTCCTGTTTGTTGCACTCATTTGATGTTTCGCTGTGGACAACTGTACTTCAGTTATCCACTTGGTAAAATTGAGATAATAACAACTCACTTTTAAAGTGTTTTGAGCCAGCTCGTTAGCTAATGCAAATTGGCATAACTCCATTGACTTCAGTAGCTGTACCAATTTATATCAGCTGGGAATCTGACCCATATGAGAAGTATAGATGAAAACTACTACTTCAATGCAAAATATTAATATGTAGTTATTCTTTTACTATCACATGGATCTTGTATATACTAGTGAATGCATAGCAACTTTTTATAGCCACTAATCAATGTTTGTACTTTTACGGAGATAAAACAAATCAGGCTTCAGAAGTATCAAGGCACTGCACCTAATAAAGTAGCAGACGTACACACAGTACAATAGCAAGCTCATAAAAAGAGAGATAAAACAGATGAGGTAAAATAGCTTGAAGTATCTTGAGGAAATAAATTAAAGTCTTCAAGTTTAAGTTTTAAATGATAATTCAGCAGCATGACTATCCAGTGAGAGACTGGAGGAATAAAGATGGAAATAAAACCCAAACCCTGAACCCAGATCCCAAAGACAATTCGTATCCTTGTTGGCAGTCTTAGCAGAGCAGCCAACATCAAAGAGTGTTCCAAATTAAGCACAGTTTAGGGGGGGGGGGGGACATAAGCAAAGATCAGATCGCAGAATGATATAAATCATAAAACAATGGCTTAAAATATCAGATTTTGAACGTTAGCTGAACATACACAAGAAGGGGCAACCAATACAGGTGTAGAAGGAGAAGAGTCAAGTGAGAAAATTGCAAGCAATGAAAATTAATACAAGCCCTGTGATTCTGTGCCACTTGCACATTAGACAGAGTAGCGGTAGGAAGGTTAGTTGGAAATCCATAGAAAGAGTTGAGACAGGAAAGAGCCACTATGCATACACCATAATTTTAGCCACAACATTTATTAAGTAATCATGAATTCTGGAGATGTTTAGTAAGTGGAACTGAGAGTTGAAATAATGTGTGAACAAAACAATAAATCATAGTCAAAGAACACATCTGGATTGGAAGCATACCCTAGAAATGGATGAAATACAAAGTCAGCTTATCTCAAAATAAAAACTCCCGCTGGAGAAAAGCAAAGTGAGAAAGCCTAAAATGAAACTGTTAGTCTTACCGTATTTAACAATAAAATTAGCAAGCATTTAGTTGGACATATCCATGACACATGTAAACAAAGAACATCAGGAAACTTGGGAAAAGAGCAGATCTCTATATCAGCTGTCTATAAACAGTAACAAAGACTCTGGATCAGCTATCTATTTGAGGATTTGCTTAACTTTACATACATGGATAGTCCTGTTGGAGTCAATGGACTACTCACATACTTAAAGTTACATACATGCTTAAGTATTTTGCTGAATTAAGGTCTAGAACACCAAGTAGTGGAAAGTATAAAGAAGTGATCACAGAAACCTGCTCTTAAATTGCTGAGAAGTTACATGAAGCTGCAAGCCATCCAGTTAGAAAAATAGGACTTGAACCAAGAGTGTGTGGTCCTGGACATCAAAATTACATGGCACCCTCAAATATTACTGATTTGTTTGATTGAAATAAGAAGTGCAGGTGGTATTATTTTTAATACAAATAATTTGGCTCTAGAACTTTGCTTACAATGAAATGGAGGATTACATGAATCAATATTAGGATGAAGTTGAAAGTGATATATCTCCCATTAGCACGATAGAATTGTGGTTACAGGTTAGGAGGAGTACAGGCCTTATAATGGAAGTTTTCAAAGCTACACAGAGAATTTAGGCATACATGTTCTGTTCATTTTAACGGAAGATGTGGGATTGAATCCCCTGCACTACTCTGAAAATCTTAAACTATAGTTTTTAAAAAATGGATCCACCCACCCCCTCAAATCTCCTTAGATACTTGAATAAAATTGAAACAAAATCATAATGTCTCTTAGCCTAATGCTGTGAATGTCGAATTGATGACTTCTGTTGATAGAGCATTATTTTCTGACATTATTTTATTCATCCTTTTAATTTTTGCAGCTAGCATTGGCCAGGCAGAATTACGATCAGCAAAGGGAAAGCTGCATCTTAATCTCTATTTTATATTTTAGAAGTTTATTTTTGGCTCTTTGCAGTGGCAGGGATTTCAGGGAGCACCGATGTGAGCCACTGTCTCATCGCTTGGGCTTGAATTAATGATGTGAATGTCTAAGCAGCCATCAGATTCATAAATCACCAGAAATGAGAGGGATAACATATAAAAGTCTTTTCCTTTTGTTTAGCAATTTATCATTTTGCTTGCACATTAATAAACAGAGCTCCCCTGAGGTAAGCCACAGGAAGATAAATTTTTCTTCCTAATTTTCCTCAATTGTAGCCAGTAGATCACAAGTGGAAAGAGTGGGCTTGTCACAGCATGGGGTGACTCTTTATGCCCATCGCCAGGAGTCATAAATAAACAGGGTAGAGTACTTTGGTAGATAATTGTTTTTGTTTACATAACAGGTGCCAGGTTTCCGAGTCCAAGGCTGTCAACTAGACCAAGCCGAAAGCGTACGCTGTCCATATCGCCCCTGTCTGATCATAGCTTTGACCTTCAGACCATGATACGGACCTCTCCAAACTCCTTGGTCACAATTCTCAATAATTCTCGTAGCAGTTCCTCAGCTAGTGGTTCCTATGGCCACTTATCTGCAAGTGCAATAAGGTAAAAACTCTGCAAAGTATTGATTCATTTTTTGTTTGTTTATAATGCTGTATTATCGCTCTTACACCACAAACTTGCATGGATTCAAATATACACACACGTGTGTTTCTCTTTATATGTATATATATTTCTGTGTGTCTATACCATCTATCTTTTTGACTGGAGCAAAATTTACAGTGTCATATTTCTTGCTTGAAAAAGTAACTAATACAGAACGTTGAGCCATTTTATTATCCGTTAGAGGTAACTTTCAATCTAAAGGGCAATAATGGTGTATAAATACAATAAATACACACAGAGAGAGGTTAATATTCAGATATAAAGACATAGGTTGGGATTGGCACTTGTGTACCTAAGTCATTTAAATTATTTTTAAATTCCTGCCCATAAATACAACAGATAACAAAGTGTCCCAATGATACTGTGTTCATAAATGTGATGCTCAAGTGCTTTTTGATACTATCATTAAGCCCTCTAGATCAGGGGTGGCCAACCTGAGCCTGAGAAGGAGCCAGAATTTACCAATGTACATTGCCAAAGAGCCACAGTAATACGTCATCAGCCCCTCATCAGCTCCTCTCCCTCTGCTCCCAGTGCCTCCCACCCACCAGCAGCCCTGCTGATCAGTGCGTCCCCCTCCCTCCCTCCCTGCACCTCCTGACCCAGCTATTTCCTGTTGTGCAGGAGGATCTGGAGAGGGGAAGGAGTGAGTGCATGGCAGGCTCAGGGGATGGGGCGGGAAGGGATGGAATGGGAGCAGGACCTGTGGCAGAGCCAGGGGTTGAGCAGTGAGCACCCCCCAGCACATTAGAAAGTTGGTGCCTGTAGCTCCAGCCCCGGAGTTGGTGCCTATACAAGGAGCCGCATATTAACTTCTGAAAAGCTGCACCTGGCTCCGGAGTCACAGGTTGGCCACCCCTGCAATAGATATTTGCCTGATAGGTTTCCTATTTAAAGGTAAGGCTCTCTAAGGCTAGATGACATGTATCTTCCTTATCACCCAAGAAATATTTCTTATGGTTAGTAGTCTGTTTCCAGATAAAAGGACACCATACCTTAAAATAAGGTAAGCAGCTCCCAACCCACTTGCAAGCGTATGGCAGACAATGTCTCTATCCCAGGCACCAATGTTTTATTCCCTGGTCAGTTACATTTTCCTTCATTATTTGCCCATGGGATAACATAGAGGAGCTACCTGCTATAGTGTGTGTGAATTCCACTTTGCTGCTTCATTTGCACATGCAAGAAATCAGCAAGAGAAGAATGGTGGAATCATGGGATTGAGAGAAGAAGAGTAGAGTGGAGGGGTGGAGAGAATTTGCAGGAGAAGAGGAAGGGGAACAAGGAAGCAAACGGGGCAGAAGGAGAAAAAATAAGAGAGCAAAAGTGAAACAAAATAAAAGGAGATCAAGGAACTAAAAAAAAAGGTGACAGTAATGAGGGGGGAAGGCAGAACAAAGAAGAAACAAATGCAGAGACCTTGAAGTGTTTGTGACATCACTACATTTTAACAGAAAAAGTTCCTTCAGCATTCCAAAAAAATCTCAAAAGTCTCAGAAAATATTGATTTTGCATTTATGGCACTCGAACAAAGACTTTTTCTGATTCCTGACTTAAAACGAGCCTCCACCTTCAATTTGCAGCTGGGGAAAAGAGCAAGTCCCCGTAGCAATTTCTTGAGAGTTAAAAGGTCAGTTTTTGGCAACATGCAAACTTGCTTTTCCAACAAGAAAGATACACTTAAAACTTCAAAAACTGGCCATAGGGCTTTAAGCTGCTGGGGAAGATGGGGAGTGCAAGTGGTGTTTAGAAAACATGATTCTGGCAGACATTTAAAGTGACAGTATTGTAAATACTTAGTATAAGCAAAAGTGCTGTTGTTTTTAACACCTCTTTTTAAATAGTCATATTTCAAAGCTCTGCTGTACTTGAATAGTTATATAGTGTTTTACAGGTATGATGTCATAATTCTGAAATACAGCATTGCAATCCATCTAAGCATAGTTCCAATTTCCAAGTATTATAGCTGTGGAATATGACTTTTATCAGTAGCTGGCAGTGCTTTTTGGCCACATCTGTTAAATATATGTACTATAGAGGCATACTGTTCCTACTGTTGTTAGGAGGGAATGACACTTCCAGTATGAACCAGAAGCTGGGACTGGACAGCAGGAATGAACTAGAAGCTGGGACTGGGCAATAGGGAGTGAATCACCCAGTAACTGCCCTGTACTGTTCATTCTGTCTGAAGCATCAGGCATTGGCCAATGTCAGTAGACAGGATTCTGGGCTAGATGGCCCATTGGTCTGACCCAGTGTGGCCATTCTTAGGTTGTTATGAACCTCCTTTTCCATCGCCTATAACTTTGGGGAAGAAATTCTATGGAGAAACTGGGCATAGTTAGTCTCTTCCTCGGTGTAAATATTCTCCCCAGGTTTGAAAATATTTGGTCCAGCTGTTTTTGACATATAGGATCACAGACACAAGAGGCACTCCACAAATGCTTATTCATTTGAGGAGTTTTGACCAATGTAGCTGAGGAATTGGAATAAGTGCTGATCAAAAATGGAGTAAAGTCCTAAGTATTAAGCCCAATAGGGCTATTCATGTGAGTTAGCATTACTGAACAGAATAATGTTTGCAAGATTGAGTCCATGCACTTTTAGGGTTTTCAGGATTTTGTGTTCATATTTTCTGGGCATGTGTAATGGAAAATTTTGCACCATTGAATCATTGTTTCTTTTTTTGATAAGACTATAAGTGTTCAATGTCAGAAATGGGAAACATATTGGTACATCCTTTCTACTGGAAACGAGGAAAAAGAGGGAACAGATCTTGATATCCTTTAAAAGGGTTATCCAGCACATTTCAAGATCTTTTTCCGGCATTGCATCTTAACTGTTTAGCACTTTCAAAACCACTTTTTAAACAATAGCTAACGCCTCTTCACTTTCCCATGTGAATGTGTCTACAAAATAGTTAAACCTAAATACATAGCAACATGTGTCCAATTTGTGTTGAATAGATTATCTAAAGTCACAGTGAGTTGCAGTAAATACATTTCTTAGTTCAGGATTGCAGTAGTTCAGTAGTCGTGTAGATGTAGTTTAGAGTTTTGTAGTTCAGGTTGTACATTAGCATACCAATTCTAAGAGGCTGTTTAATTTGGGTGGGCCATTATCAGAAGGAGAAAAAAATACCTTTTGAAATGGATCTCTGTGTCTGACAGGAGATAACAACTATTGAAGGTAAATTAACTAGGGAAATGCAATCAATTAGTGTAATGAGAAAACCATTCACTAGTCCTGTTTAGCCCTTGATTTATAGTGTCCAATTTGAAAATTAATTCCAATTCCTCAGTTTCTCGTTGGAGTCTGTTTTGGAAGTTTTTCTGTTTTAAAACTGATACCTTAAAATCTTTAATTAACAGCTAATAGAGATTCTCCTTTAGCTCACCAGCTAGAACTGTTACTTTGTACATTTGAAAACGCCTGCTTTACATTGCAGCTGGGAAGAATTATGCAGACAGGAGGCAAATGAAACAACATCCAATGAGGATAATCCTTTATTTGGCATTCATTAATTTGGTTGCCTTCCTCAGTTGTGCAACGCAGTGCCCCTGCTATAAATCGTTTGTCTGGATGCGCTTATATGTAGTATCTACTGCTTGAACAATTATTAGACTTGAACTGCTGAGAGGTGGAATGGCCTAGTAGAATGGACTTGGAGGTGGTCTTCATTTCCCATGACATTAAGGTTGCCAACTCTACTCTTTTGCAAAAGCTTATGGGGTCTTTAATAAACATAGGAGGTTAGAACATTGCTTTTCTGGCATCCAGAAATCTCTGTTAACACAGAGCCCCTAGCATCCTTATGGCACCAAGGGTTATTAAATGAAATTCACAGGCAATAGGTTTAAAACAAGTGTAAGAAAGTACTACTTCACATAACACACAGTCAACCTGTTGAACTCATTGCCAAGGGATGTTGTGAAGGCCAAAAGTTAAAAAAATAATTAGATAAGTTCATGGAGGGTAGGTCCATCAGTGATTATTAGCCAAGATGGTCAGGGGTGCTGCTAGAAGCTAGCTCTGTGCTATAGGGGATGGATCACTCAAAAAATTGCCCTGTTGTGATCACTCCCTCTGAAGCATGTGGTACCAGCCACAGTCAGAAGACAGGATACTGGGCTAGATGGACCATTGGTCTGATCCAATATGGCCATCTAATGGTACTATATTGGCCAAGTCACTTTTCAGCATATGAGCCAAATCCTGTTCTCCGTTGCACTTGCTTCAATCAGGAGTAGCTCCACCGATGGTGATGGAGTTACTTTGAATCTAACCAGTTTAACTGAGGGTGGGATTTGGCCACATAACCCACCTTAAAGTTGATTTTTGTTTGTTCAGGAGTCCTCTGAGATCTTTTCTAATGATTGCAAGGAGCTGAGAAAACAGAGCAGCACTTTTTTCCCAGGATATGTTCGTCTGCCCCTCAGTTGTATATGTGATTGGAGCAGAAAAGTGAAATTAATAAGATCTGGTTAATTATAGCCAGAGTTTGCATGATCTGGTTAATATCACTTTGCTGCTAGGCTGAAGTGAAGTTGAACATCCTTGGAGAAGATTTAAATAGTCAGGGGGAAAGGCAAGCTGAACTGTAGCATAAGTTTGAGCAGTAGGAGAAGGGGTTGCGGAGGGGAAGGGGGGAACATGAGCTTTAGCAGTGGAGGGTAGGGCTTGTACTTCTACAAAGCACAACTGAATAGATTCCTAATCATTTTCCATTTGCATTTAAGCTCCTTGTGTAGAGAACTAGAAGAGGGAAACTTACTAGAATTAGTCTATCCTCCTGTATGAAGCTTTTTATATGGAGAAACAACTGAATTGGGAAATTGATTAAATTCATATGATCGCATATTAGTTTTCCTTTGGCCGGCACATGGGGAAAGACCTGGATGCCAAAGATCAGTTTCCCTCTACACAGATAAAGAGGGACACAAACCAACTGGAAAGGGGAGACCAAGAGAGAGATGACACAAAAGAGAGTAAAGTGGACTGAAAGTGAGGCCATCTCAGAGGATAGTCTGTCCTCAGTGAAGGTCACAAATCTCTCACAGTTAGAGATGGGTGAACACCATGAAGGATGAGATATTATATCCCTTTCAAAATTGGTTTTAGCATTAAATATTATAACACTGGATATTCATGTTATCCACATAAACATCCAATCTCTCTTTGAATCCTACTAAGTTCTTGGCTTCAACAACATCCTGCCGTGGTGAGATCCACAGGCTGTTCCTGTACAGAGTGAAACAAGTGTTTCCTCCTGTCAGTTTTCAGCCTTAAAATTTTACTAACTATCTCTTTGCTCCTGTGTTAAGAGACACAGAGAACAGAGGTTCCCAGCCTACCTTCTCTATGTAATTATTTTTTGTCTCACCTCCTATTTGTCTCTTTTCTAAAGTAAAGATTATTTTCAATCTCTCTTATGAGAGTTTTCCCCTTGTTGGATTTCTCTGAACCCCCTTTTTTTCTACAATATCTGTTTGGAAATGGGGTGAGAAGTACTTCACACAGTGTTCTAGAGGAGGCCTTATATTGATGGCATTATTCTATATTCTTCGTCTCGTTCCTTATGCATCATCACAATTGACAAATATATGTTGCTTACTGGAGCTGATAAAAGGCCAGATAGAATTTTAGAATATGTTTGGAAATGAACAAGTGGGACACAGTATGTTTGGGGATACTTTGACAGGAATCCCTTAATACTAAAAGTTGCACAGATCTTACTGTTTGCATAGGTAGAAAGATACACTCACACACCGGGTAAGAGACTTTGTTAACTCTACTAGCTTTAAAGGTTTTGCCATATTATTATTCATCTTTATTTTTAGATCTTTACAAGTCAGGCATAAAAACTCATTTTGGGCTGATTTTTTTCATACAGTGTAAGGTCTCTGGCTAGTAATGTGTAATGTAAATAAAAAGCCTAGTTTTAAATCAGTATAGTCATTTTCAAGATCCAGGAGCACAGAAAAGAAACAGATGTCTCATAGGTTCATGTGTATTTTAGAGCTGCTTTAAATAAGACCATAACAGCCACTTGTAGTATTCATTCATAGATTTTAAACTCCCTCAATATGCAGAGATATAATTTATGGACAAAGGGTCCAATTTGACATTCATTTTCATCCAGGCAACTCCATTAAGCCATCTTCAGACCTGAGACAATTCCACTGAAACGCATCCTATTGTGAGTACATGTACATTACACACGTAAACATAAAGGGCCTTCTTCTCCACTGCCTTGTACCATGTAACCTGTGCAAAGTGGGTGTAAAGCACTATGAGATCAGACAAGATGCGTTTTTTTTACCGCTTTAGCATACTTATAAATGGCAGTGGAGAATTATAATAGGAACAGAAATCAAATATTAATGTAATTTTGGAAGTTGAGTCTAATCCTAGCCCTATTAAGGTGGATTTTTATCTGAAATCTGTATTTTACAGAATAATGAGGTTCAGTTAGATTGTTTTGGGATTATCTATGTTTTGCATGGAAGGTGGTAGATGTTTTGTGTGTGTGGAAAACAACATGATCTCTGCCTCTAAGTCAAGCAGCATACTAAGAGTGGGGAAAGAAGGATATAAAGTGAGCGTGTTTGTGAATATCAGATTTCTTCGTAGTTATAGTCGCTGCAGAGCACATCACTTTAGATAGACTAAGTTGGCAAATGTTATTGGCAGAGTTATAGCCTTGAAACTAGGTAGTAGAGCATAATATAATGTTTTTTCCAAGAAAAATATAGAACAACATAGCTAAGGAATCTAATACAAAACTTATTTCATATTCAGAACATAAAATATGAGTGTTAAGGATAAATAACTATTAAAATATATATTTAGTATCAACTAAGATTTCCTATATATTTAATACATGTATGTCATCAGTTCTAGGACTAAAAACCTGCTTAGCCATGGCCTTAGTTTAAAAGGTGTTTGCTATAAATGCCACTGAACTACAGGTAGAGAACTAAGACAAAATACTAGAAAAATGTTCTGCTGTTTTACAAAGACAGTTGAACTTTCTGTAGAATTCCTGGAACAAGAATACCACATCCGGAGAAACAAATTATGAAGAGACAGAGTGTCATCTTATGTCAATCAGTGTAGTTCCACTCACCTCAATGGAGCTACGTCAGTGAGGAGGTAGTTATACCATTATAGTCTCCACATTGTACACATATCTTTACATTTATCCTGAATGGGGGGCACCTTTTATGCATACCAGCTTCAACAAGGTTTTACTGAACACCCAGAAGAACATTTTAATGGCTGATGATTTATTTGGGCTAGAGTGTATTTAAATCCTTAGGAGGTTTTGCTGAGAGAGAGAAAAAATTGGTGCTGAACTTTAAAAACAAAACAAACAAACAAACAAACAAAAAGACCTTATAAAAGTTATCTGTATTCGACACAAGTTGAACAAAGATGGTTTAATTATCGAGTCAGATAAATAAAAGCCATACCTGGATTTCTCATTCTAGAGAGATCTATGCAGATGAAAAACTGTTCGATAAGGTTAATTCCAAATCAGCCTGTGGTCAATAAACCCTAAGAGGAATTGCAGGGCATTCCCTGGCTTTAGGAAAACAAACATAAACAGCACTTGAGACGTTAAAAACATTGCTCACCAGTTTTAAATTATTATTTAAATAATAATTTAGCTAAGCCTGCTCCACCCCCAGTCCACCCAAGCCCCGCCTCTTCCTCCTGCTCCGCCCCCGACCCATCCCCGCACCCCTGAGGACTGCAGCAGGGCTGAGCCTGCACTCACCAGCGGCAGGAAGTGCAGCAACCCGGCCCCAGCCGTGCTGCCAGTGAGTGATGGGGGATGGTTCCCCCCCTGCTCCCTCCCATGGAGGCCTGCTCCCCCCCACCCCCGGTGAATCCTGACTACCTCTGTTTCATTGCCCTCGAGTCTTTATGCAGCGGTAGAGGATAGTGGGACAAAATATGTAGCTTCATCGGTACCACACCCATCCATGGTATAATATTGCCAATCATAATGCTATGCCATTTATTAGTTTTTTAAATAACAAACTGTTGGGTGGAAGCTGTGCTGTACAAATTTAGGCATTCTACAGGAGCAGAGCTTGGAGAGAGAAGCAGCCAGCTTCCCCACGACTGGCAAGCTCAGTAGAACATATATATGCATAGACTTATGGCTGCAGTGCAAGCTTTTATGTAAATAAGTCCTGCTGAGATGGCTGACCTTGGAGAAGTCAAACAGCTGTCTGTTTTATGAAGGTTTTGGGTGTCCCCCATGATCGTTGTCAAATTGCGGTCCAACTATAAGTATATGTATCTGTCTATCTATATGTACATAAACAACCATGTAAAAAAAGGAAAGAATTTTCCTAACTTTAAGTCGCAGCTGTTTTGTGGTAAAATCCACAGCTGCGTCTAGAAACTGGATAACCTTGTTAATAGAACAGCCACAAAGTAGCCACAAAGTTTGGTTTTGATTATAATGTCTGTTTTTCTTCTTCTTGAAGTCAGTTCCTTAAAATTTGATGTGCTCATGTAATTGCAATGTAGTTCATTGCCCTGTTTTACCTCGAGTGCAGGGTGTTTGAAACTTGGGGGGGAGGGGGGAGAGAAAGAAAGAAAGAAAGAAGGAATATTGAAAAATAAATGTCACTGAGATTTTTTTTGTCATTAGATTTGAAATATCAAAGTTAAAGTACAGTTACTACAGAGTTCTCTAACCCCTCATCAACTCCTTCAACAAAAGTCAATAGACAAAAGACAAAGTCTACATAGTTTTCCCTTGGTTTTACTGCACAGACCTTCTTTTCTTTTCTTTTCTTTTCTTTTCTTTTCTTTTCTTTTCTTTTCTTTTCTTTTCTTTTCACTCTCCCACAGAATTTTAGAATTTTTGTAAATAAATATGAATTCTACAACCAAAATAGAAATAACACTATATCCAGTGGTATATGTTTTCTCTTCTTTACCATGCACTGGGAAGAAAGAGGACGTGTGCTTTATTCATATTTATGTGATTGCTATTTATATTGCCAAGATTTTTTCATTAACTAGGGATTTTTTGGTGGCCAGTGCTGGTGTCCAGCTTGAGACACCTTAAAGGACCTTGATTTGGAAAAAGTGCTGAGCACCTGACTCAAGTTGGACGCCTAAAGATGAAGAATCAGAGAGGTAGCCGTGTTAGTCAAGACACCCAAAATCACTGGTCACTTTTGAATAGTTTTGGATTTCTAGCTCTCAAAAATAACGACTTTTAGGAGACTTTTTTTACACCAGTACTTTTAGGTCTGCCACCAGTGATAAATTTTAGAATAAAAGTGATTAAATCTGTGTAAAGATTAAAATGCTCTGCAGACTTGTCATATTCTTTAACTTTTCCCTTCATGGATGCATGCAAGTGTTGGCTGACCCAAGGGCTCTGCAGGGTCTATAGCAACAGGAGCCTTCTTTGTTCACTTGTGAGATTTTTATTTTCTATTTTATTGTCTGTATAATCTATATTTAGCTACTTGTTAAACGTTTGAGAACAGGTACCGTAGCTCTTTGGCTGTAGGTGTTTAACACTCTCAGAGCTGGAAAAACTGGCTCAGATTTTGTGATCCTTTTCATTTTCAAACCATCCTGTCCCTTTTTTCCTGTTTTAAGCAGTCATAAAATAGCAACAACACATTTCTTATGAACTGTGCAGCAGTGGGTCAGGATTCACTGAATTATACCCAGTAACGTTAGTAATGTTAGCATGGAGTAATCCAACACACCCCATGCACAGCAATTTTAAAATCAGTTTTAGAGCACACTCATAAAAAAATGTGTCCATCGTTTTCATTAGATTTTGTCCTCACTTAGCTTGGTGCACAGCATTCTGCTAAAAGACACCAATTTCCTATGTGTGTACAGTATAATCCCATCACACATTGTCTATAACAGTGATGGGCAACCTGCCTGTCCGGGTAATCCACTGATGGGCCACCAGGCAGTGCTTACATTGACCATCTGCAGGCACAGCTGCCCACAGTTTCCAGTGGCTGGGCCACGTCCCAGCGGCCCGCACCACTTCTTGCAGCTCCCATCGGCCAGGAACGGCAAACTGTGGCCACTGGGAGCTGTGGGCGGCCGTGCCTGCAGACGGAGTACAGGAGTCAATGGGAGAGCACTCGGGTTGATTTCTCGTCTCTAGACTAGAGGTGAGAAATCAACCCCCGCTGGATTGATTGCTGCCCGCCCATCCAGAGGGTTGTAAAGACATCCTCTAAGAGAAGACATTGCAGACACTAAGCAACCAGGAAGATTAGAGTACTTGGGTGATTTTTTTTTAGGTAGGTGAGTGAAGGGCTTCTGCCTCAAAACGAGCTACACACGGCCGTCAGTGAGAGCATTCCTTGAGAACAAAAGCATTGAAATGAAAAAGAATGATCTTAGTGTGAGGTCTTTCAACCATGCAAACATTTTGTCTTGGCCCCTGGTAGGGACAGATGAGATGAACCAGATGATTTGGGAAGTGTTGTTTTGAAAGGACAACAGGAACAAAGTCAGCAGCCTTGCCTTGCCTTGATCCCTCTGCAATAGGAGAAAGCAATGAGAGGCTGGATTACCCGATTTGTTAATCATCCAACATGCTAATCAAGATTCAGGAAATCCATTCCAGATTCTCATTCAGTGTCAGCAATTTTGTGTATCCAGATTTTTTTGGACTTCACCATCAACTGTATTGTTCAGCAGTCTGAGTGATTTCTCAAAGGCAGCAAAATAGCTGCTACTCTGTTCTTTTAAGAGCTCTCTCATCCTTTCTGTATCCATCACACCCTTTTCTAAATCATAAAGATCAGCCATCCCCTTCTGATGACAGCATCTTATATAAATGCCACCTTTAGCCCAGCCAGGTCATCTTGTCTATAAAGTGATCTTCAAAAACAGTTGGAGAGAATTGTTCTGAGGCAGGAATCAGAGCTAGTTAGGATGTTAACTTCATGGCTCTACAGAGATTGCCATTTTTGAGTAGTTCCACTGAGATCTACTAGCTAATTGATATGCCTTCTTCCTGTGCTGCCTCATTAACTACTCATTGTTTTAGTTATGAGATGCCTGAATTCTGGAGTTGTCAGGCGGCACTGGGTTGTCTGGCGACACTTGAAAATCATGATATCTTATTCTCAGTTCTTGGGAGAAAATACAGAGACAAGGATTCTTCCTCTTTTCAGCCTCACTCCCCTGCTGAGTTTTCTTTTTTTTTTTAGAGCTTCTTATGCTATTGCTACCTTCCAATGTAGACCACTAGCTACGAAGACGGAAAAAGAGTCTGTTTTGTCTGCCATGCTACAAGTGATCTGTCCAACTTGCAATCTAGTGAACAACTTTGAAATGCCAAGTATATTGCTGTGAAAGAGTTAAGTCAACCGGGTATGCCCTCTTTTTGAAGAAAGTGGGGTGAATACAGAGGGCCTTATGGGACAACATGGTGGCCATTGTAAGTCATTTACATTATTCATGCTAGATATTTTACCGTTACATGGATGTAGGAATAAAGCCTTCTCTTTTACAATGTGTGTGGGTTAGTCAAAGCAGATGCGAAAAAAGAGAACATCTCTGTAGGCTAGGGCTTATCATTTTCATTCATCTTTCTGGTGGGTGGCAGCTAGGGCCATCTTTGAATTGTACTTGGGAGGAAAAAGCATATTACACATCTACTGTTTCCTTTTTAAAGTGCCCATTTCCATAATAAGATCAACTGATGAAAAGCGCTATATAAGAGCTAGGTGGTATTATTTTTAATATTATATTGGAGAACACCAATATAAAATATAGTAGCATCATCTGACTGCATGCAACAAGCCATTGGGAGTCTTTCCAAATTCAGTGTGCATTAGTTTAAAAGGCATCTTGAAGTTGGAAGTAAGATACGTTTGTGATGTTTTCATTTATGTGAAATGGGGAGTGGAACGTGGTAATGGTTGGCTAAACGAAGGTCCTACTTAGGTGTGTGATCCTCTCTTTGGAGCAAGTAAGTAGAGAATATTACAAATGGTATTCTCTGAGCTCCAGTATGTATAAGTGAACAAGTGGCTCAGGAGTGCTGAGTGCGAGAACAGCTCGCTAGTAGTGATCTTGAAGTTTCTTTACTATCCCACAAATATCTAGATCCAAAGGTCCGACTTTGACATTCCACTGACCGTGTCTGAGGCCATTGATATCACAACAGCCATACTACCTCATCCAAGGGATCTCTGTTTGGATTGCAGGTAGAGTGACCGGACAGACAGTGTGAAAAATCGGGACTGCGCCAGGGAGAGCGGCCGGGGGGTGGGTGGGGTGGGGGGAACGGGACAC
The DNA here is from genome assembly GCA_032164245.1 of Sternotherus odoratus. Lineage (NCBI taxonomy): Eukaryota > Metazoa > Chordata > Testudines > Kinosternidae > Sternotherus > Sternotherus odoratus. Next base: position 145,344,811 of record JAVMKO010000002.1, read on the forward strand.
AGGAGTCTATATAAGAAAAAGACCCAAAAATCGGGACTGTCCCTGTAAAATTGGGACATATGGTCACCCTAATTGCAGGCTGTCCAAATAACTGATCGTAAGAGATCTTTTATGCACCATTTCTTTTAGGGCTAAATTTCACTCTAGGACAAAGGTGACCATGTGTCAAAGGCAGCAACTTATAAGTTTCTGAGAACAGATTTTAGCCATGAATATCTTGTGGATTGAAACTAAGCTCACCTTTTTTTTTTAGCATATAGGGCCTAATGTATAGTGGCTAAAGTTTTCAAACCTGAGTGCCTAACGTTAGGTTCCTAAATTTATATTTAAACACCTAAGTGGCTCAATTTCCAAATGTGCTGAGCACCTGCAGCTCCCATTGAAGTTAATTTTTATTTAAACTGGTGCCGGTGAGAAGAGGATCAAGCCATTTGTGTCCCTACATGTTAAGTAAATATTATTTATTCCCAGAACACACAAGGAATAAAATACCAAGAACTTCCTTCAAATTATTTCAGTATTGCATTTGTTGACCCGGAAGAACTGGGTAGCATCCTTGGGCTGTACTGCCTAGTTTTTGGACTATGTGTGACTTTGGACTTCTACCTGATTAATCTGTAGTATCTATAGAAACATAAATGCGTAGTAGGGATACACAACTGCGGCTTCAGACTGGTGTGTGACATTGTAATTGTATGTTATTTTTAATGAACAGAACAGTGTAGTTACACTTAGTAATGTGTGTTCACTAAAAGGGAAAAGGGGTGTTAAATCATCGTGTTCTTTGATGAATGGCTTGTACACTGAAGAATAAATTGAACAAACTGGCATAGAGCTCAGTGAACATGAAATCAGCTATTAGAAGAAAGCTTGTGAACAAATTCTGAGCCTGATATGCATCTTTTGATTAATGTCCTATCAATCATCCATAGTGGCTACCTTAGCTAAGTCGTGCTGTAATCATTCATGGTTGCTTACAGGAACACTGGCAGGGACTATAGGGCTGCAATAACTGAATATTATTACAGATTTCTCCCTAACTCTTGCTGTGAACAATTACTGTTTTCACTACATTCCTGCCTCCCTTTATTAAAAGAATACAATGCAAAATAAAAAGAGAGTTCCTCAAAGACTGGTAAAATTCTCCCAGGGTATTCTTAATGATATTCTGTCCTAAATGGGCAAACTATTGTAATGCGGAGTTCTCACCAGGAATAATAGTAATGTAATCACGTTGAAGCCGCCTCTTTATGGATTGTAGTCAAACAGACAAAATGTATAGTGAGATTAATGAACACAGACTATCTGTAGAATTATTACTTAAAATGGTTGAAATGATTTGAATTATTTTTATCTCAATGTTTTCAGTTAATGTGCTTAACCGTAACAGTAATTAAGACTCCAGACTTTAAATTTGCATTAAGTCCACCTTTGACATTATAAGAAACCTTGATTCTTGCAAGTTATTTTTTTTTTTACACATGCAGGTGCCCAAATGTTTTTTTAATTTGCCAGGTTCTTTTAATTGATTCTTTTAAAGAGAAAAAATAAAAAATATTTTTTTTTGTGAATACACGTTTTTTTTTGTTTGGCCAGTGTGATTGTAAGCTATTGGCAAATGCTTGCAAGAATATCCCATGGCCTTGTCAGAGGATTTAACTCCAAACAATTCATTTCTAAAGCATGGCACAGAAAAAATGATTTGGAACTACCTACTAGTAGAGCAGTCTTTAGATTGCTGTGTAATTTCCTCAGAACTCACTGTAATCTGGGAAATACAACGGGGTAATGAAGTGATGACAGGTATTAGCATGCATAATGGGCTTTAATAGACATTTAGTGTTGTTTAACTAGAAGAGGGAGAAGTGCTTTCCCATTGGAATATTTCTACATTGAAAAACATTGATCACCAATTTCAGAGGGGAAAGGTTAATCCATCAGTTTCTGTAACCAAACGGCACTGATGGAAATTCTTTAGGTGACATTCTGGATGAACTGAGCTTTCCATCTTTACAAACAAATGAGTGATATGACAAGCATGTTGTTCAAAACACATTTAACCAATTGATTTTCTCTCCTCTTGTAATAAGATCTGGAGACATATGAACGCGCATAGCATGAGCCAAGAGTAAAGGAATAGCTTCATACACGAGAACATACAGAGCTACTTATCAATAGAAGTACTAGAAAACATGTAATCGCCCATTCTTTTTCTTTATATAAAGTTTGTTATTGTAATAAATAGCTGTTATTGAACTGCTTGCCTCTTATTTCAGATTTCCTGAATTTTACTTCAGGCAGCTTTCTGTGTATTGTTGGTAAATGGGAGTCTTTTTAATGGAAGGGTAGAAACGTTATATTTTGCTATAATATCATTTTTTCTCTCAGTAATCAATTTAACCCAGCTTTGGATTTAATAGCAACGTTTGTCATTTGTTGGGGGAGGGGGAAAGGGAGCGGGAGAGGGATAGCTTTTTGCCTATGCTACTTTAATAGCTGGAAATGTAAACTACCTGTACAACTCAACACAACAATGGTCCTCATCTCTTTTTTTGTTTGTTTGTTTTTCCTCCTAAATTCAGTCCTGCTCTGAGTTTCACTTATCCTCCCACACCGGTATCCCTCCAGCAAATGCATCAGCAAATTATAAGTCGTCAGCAAACCCTAGGTTCGGCCTTTGGACACAGCCCTCCACTCATCCATCCTGCCCCAACTTTTCCTACCCAGAGGCCTATCCCAGGCATCCCTAGTGTCCTGAACCCTGTCCAGGTCAGCTCTGGTCCTTCTGAGTCCACGCAGGTGAGAGCAAACAAAAGAAACCTTTGCACCTTATTAATGTAAAAAATAAAACAAAATCACATTGTCATGTTAGCAATTAATCACTACAGTCACTGAGAACCTTGGATAACAACTTTCTTGCGGCTGTGGCGTTTGCAGTCCTTCATTATAAATCACAGGAGTGTATCTGTGATTTCTGATTGGTAGAATGCTTTCTGTCCCTCATAAATATTTCAGTGATTCCTCCTTCCCAACTTTCTCTCCTGAATCAGACAACTTAATCCAGGTGGGAAATGGGGGAGGAGGGAACGCATGTGGGAAACTACAGCATTTTAAAGATAGGAACTGCTCATTCCCAAATCAGGCTAAATACAATGACTATACAGATGTAGGGTGACATTCTACTCTGCTGCATAATGGAAATCCAGAAAAAAATCCACTGATTACTTAAGGTTTTTACTGATTAGTGCAGTGTTTGTTTCACTGGACCTGAATTCATCATTGTAGTTGCACTGACACATAACTGGAGTAGTGCAGTCATGAAGCAGGTGGATATTTTGGATTCATTGTGGTTTATGCTGCTGTTGTTGCTATTAATCATTATTTGTTTTTAGCATGGCCTAGGATTGGTTCCTTGTACTGGGTGCTGCAAATCTTGGAGCTAATTCCTGCAAGTGGATCTACCTGGACAAATCCTTGCAAAGCCCCCGTTGATTTTAATGGGGCTTCAGGCAGGCTCAGAGATGCACCCTGCAGATCCACTTGCAGGTCCTAGCATTCAGAACAACCAAGGTCGGCCTTACGGGAGGGCAGCATGAGCAACTGTCCAGGGCACCATAGTCAGGGAGGCGCCGTGGTCAAAAGACAAAGGGTGGGGAGGGCCTGGGATATGATGCCGCAGAAGGGTGCTTGTGGCAATGGGAAGGATGCAGCGCAGCCAGGGGGCATTTTCCCTAAGGCCGTCCCTGAGATACAAGAGGTGAAATCCTGGCCCCACAGATATCAGTGGAAGTTTTTCTATTGCCTACAGTGGAGCAAGGAGTTTCTCCCAAGATTTTTTGGCCTATGGTTTTGTATTAGCTCTCAGATCTTCTCATTCCACCACTATAATTCTCAGAAAAATGCTGAGGTTCTATCTACAGATGTAAAATAAAATATAAACCCCTTCTTGTAAGTAAACGTTCATTCTTCTCATGTTGGTTGCAGCTAATGCACAGTGATCTCACATTTCAAAATGGTAATCACCTTTTGAAGTCCTAATTGTGTGGAATATTGACTCTCTATTACCCTGCCCCATCCTGACAAAAGCAACAATGGTTTATAATAATGAATTACACAGAGTGTATTCACTTATATTTTCTCCCTGTCCATTACAAGTTTGAATGACGCAGCTCTTCTGCAAGTTAATGCAATGTAACTGAATACAGGGTAATGGCAGAGCCACTATAATTAACAATGTAGCATCTCCAAATAAAGTTGCTTAGCGGATGCTGCATATTTCTGTTTGGAGCTCTGTGTATTTATCACCATCTAATTTTGTCTTTTTGGGGGAACAATACCTGCAGCAGAATAAACCCACAAGTGAATCTGCAGTGAGCAGCACCGGGGATCCAATGCACAACAAGCGTTCCAAGATAAAACCAGATGAGGACCTCCCCAGTCCAGGTGCAGGAAACATGCAGGTACAGCATGCAGGTTTCATTAATCAGACTTTCATCTCACAGCCAGAGCGAAGGCACATCTTGTCTGCAGCACGTTTTAAGGCTTTCTGCCTCTGTGTGGCCCTTGGCGTAGCATACGTGGATACACACTCGCTCTGCATCAGTCCATAGTAACGAGGGATGATTACAGAATCAAATGTAAAAAGCCATGACCTGGTTTGTTAGAGGGGGTGGAGTGAGACTTGTATCTGTGTATGTCTTTACAGGAGTTTTCAATCCTCTGTTTGCTGCAGAGTATTTAAGCACATGCTTAAAGTTACGCACATGCTTAAATCTCATTTACTTTAACTGGACTTTGCATGTGCTTAAGTGCGTTGCAGAGCCAGGACTTCAGCATATGTTCTCATCTCACTGGCAATGCATTTTCACTAGCATCACTCACTGACTTCGGTAGAGTTACTTCTGATTTACACCAAGGTGGGTGAGACCAGAATTAGGTGCCCAGTCTCTTCACTGAATCCATAAAACCAAACCCAAAGCCAATCTAAATCCTAGGCGGGGGGGTTGAAGAGGAAAATAGTATGTCTTCAAAATCAGAAACAAATGTTTACAAAGACTCCTAATATCTGACTCTTACCCTGAGCAAGCTGGGGAGAATGGGGCTCTGCTAGGAATTGAAGCTCTACATTAAAAAACAACCATCCACCACACACATACACACGTTATGGGGGGGAAAACAAATGAATCCATCAAGTATCCTGAAAATTATCTGTCTAATTGTGGAAGAAGTTTCACCTTCCAAGCCTATTACGGGATTCAGAATTGAAGTACCTTGTAGATTGTTGCTGATCTTGCTTGCAAGCGCTGCCATAGTATTTGATCCAAATTCTGATACCCATTCTCATACTGAATAATATCTCACTCAATAATCTTACCGAAACAATTGGAATGACCCATATAATGAATCCAAATATTAGAAGCAGGCCCTTTATGATTTTATTTTAATTTATTTCATTGTGACTCCCCGTTATTTTTTCACAGAAGTTTTGACCATTCACCTCCCTTCTTCTCCTCACCTACTTCCACCTCTCATTGATATCAAATGCCAGCAGGTTTGAATAATTCGGGACATGATCTGCCTTTTCTCTTTTCCTCTTCCATCAGTTCGTGTACAAAGGCATCATGTGTGGAGGTTCCTGTAGTAATGATCTGCACTGGACACTTCTGGAAAGTATATTGTTAAAAAGGGGAGCTAGCGCTTAGAGAAATAGCCCATCTCACTCTCTGCTTTACAAGGCCCAGTCAGAGCTTCTCTGTTTTATCTGAATGTGGGTAATGAGCTGAATCAAGAGTAAATGAATATAAGGGTACGTCTACACTACCTGCCAGATTGGCGGGTAGTGATCAATCCATCAGGGATTGATTTATCATGTCTAGTGTAGATGCGATAAATCGATCCCTGAGCACTCTCCCCATTGACTCATGAACTCCACCTCCACGAGAGGCGGAAGCGGAGTTGACGGGGGAGCAGCAGCGATCGACTCGCCGCCGTTTGGACACACAGGTAAGTCGACCTACGATACATCGAATTCACATATCTTAGGTCGACCAAGCCTAAATTGGACTTTTCTTACTGTACCTTTCCTTTAATGTTGAAGTAATCACCTTTATTCCCCATCTTTATTACAGTTTCTTCTTGCCTCTCTTCACACCTGGCTTGTTTTTATAATTTTTTTCCCCAGGAACAGCCAGAAGGAATGACCCTTGTAAAGGAGGAAGGGGACAAAGATGAAAGCAAGCAGGAGCCCGAAGTGGTCTATGAGACGAACTGCCACTGGGAAGGCTGTTCACGAGAGTTTGACACGCAGGAACAGCTAGTGCATGTAAGTTAATGGTATTCAGGAACTGGGTTTTAAAACTATGTGACCTTTTTCATGGGGGTCAGGTTCTCTGACCCTGTGCCGAGTCAAGTTTCTTAGCTAACAGCGTTGCAGACTGGAGAAGGGTTTATGAGTTTCTGAGAATAAAGAAAACTGTGAGCCAGAGTGCTTGACCTGTTCAGTCAGCTAAAGCTTAGTGTAAAATTCAATAAAGTCTTCAATAGAGAGTGTAATGGCTCTGATCCTGTAAGCCAGCAAACACTATTTTGAGTTAGAGACTTTGATAGTTATTGAGTAATAGTAAGCTGGACATGAATTATTATTAACCTTTACCCAAGTTTGATATTTTGTCCTAAAGGGATTATAACAATGGAAAGAGGAGAAGGGGAAATTCTTCCGTCCCCCTAAGGATTTACAGTTTATTTTATGTATCAATTTACTGTTGTATGTGCACTGAGGTGGATTACTTGGCTGGATATGTATAAACTGGGTTACTGCAGTCCCTTGAACTAATGCAAATCTTGTAGCCGTATTCATTCCAGTTCAAAGGTTAGTCACACACACACACACACACACACATATCACCATATGGTTTTTTTTGCATTGTTTACAACTGCGTAGCATACTTGGCTAAAAATTGTACCATCAAATTTAAGAATATCTCTTATCAAACACACTCTTCCCCTATTGCTAGCCCATGGCAACTCTCTTGACTGAACTTCTGTTAAATAATCATATAGCCAAATAGTAGAACTATTTTAATGATAGAACCTTTAAAAAATAATCTCCTGTGCCCTGACTGGGGATAGAGATATGGACCAACATTACCAGATGAAAAGAACAGAGCATCAAAACCTTGATGTTTCATGAAAAAGCACCGTATACAGTGCTGTATATTATGCATAATTCATTCCTTTATCGTGCCTTTAATATTAAAATAGCCTGTTGATAAATGTACATTTTTCCAGGTTTTGTTTTACATTCTAGAGCACCGTAGGCCAGACTGTCCGCTGGTGCAAATTGTTATAGCTCCAGGGACATCAATGGAGCTATGCCCATCTACACTGGCTGACGATATTGCCCCATAGAACTAAGGCTGTGTTAGCAATTTACTGTCAAGATATATTTAATAGTAACAAATTCCAGATGCAGAAATTATTACTGTATCACAGATTAGAATATGCCAAGTACTTCAAAACTAAATTTACTTCAGTGACATTATATTTCCACATTTTTACACAAGTGTATTGGGATTTTTTTGTTTGTTTGTTTTTGGAGACCACGTAAATTATTTTTGAGCAGAGGTGTAATTTTTTTTTAATGAAGAGTGACTGTTTCAACAGAAACCAAAAAGACTTTGAATTTAGAAAATTAGGCCTCAATCCTGCAATTGATTGTGTGAAGACAGACTGTTGCAGTTACTAAAATGCCCCCGTGAGTTCAATGAGGTTCTATATGACTGCAGCAAACTACATGTGTGCTAATGATTGCAAGATTGGAGTATTAGGATGCTGAATATTCAGCAATGATTCAGTGTTGATGATGAATCATTTCCACCAAGATGTTAGAACTAAAAGGGAAAATCAGATTTAAAATACCTTTGGTAGTGAAAAAAGGGGAAATTGAAATTTTAAAATTGTAGACATACAATCTAATTGAACTCTGCTGTGTATGTCATATAGCTAACATACTGTAATTTTAAATGGCACTGCAAGGTGAGATTTTAAAAGTGGAGATTGTTACTGATCTGATTTGTGAACGGACCCATTACATTGGTCAGAGCCAGCAGCAAGAATTCCATAGAAATAGAATGTCTTTTCTATTTGAAAGTGATGCTAGTATTTGATATGGGACCTCACAACATTACAAAGGAAAACATTCTCTTTAGAAGGGACTGTCTTCATATGTGTTTGGACATGCTTAGTACACTTCTGATTGGGGCCTCTCGACACAAATTAAAAAAGAGCAATAATAGTAAATAATAAATGCCACTTCAAAGAAGTACAAATCAAACTACAAGAGTCAGCAGGATCCAGTGGATAGAGCACTGACCCAGGAACCTATTCGCGACTCTGGCACTGATCCGCTATCAGATTTTCAAAGGTTTTTAGGTGCCTAATAACTTAGAAAATCTGGTTCTCTACATCCCTGAGCCTCTGTGTCCCACCTTTTGTCTCTCTTAGATTGTGAGTTCTTTGGAATAGAGACAGTCTCCTACTGTGTGTACAGACAGCATGTAACACAATGAGACCTAGATCTCTGCTGGTTCTAAGCACTTCTATAATGGATATAATAACTACTTACAACTGGGAATTTGGCCAACAGCATTTAATAAAAACAATATATTAATGACAGGAGATTTGCAAAGGTGCAAATTGCATTTATGTGCTTAATTCCCACTGAAGGAGTTAGGTACCTAATTAGCATTTGGACTAGAGCTGTCAATTAATTGCAGTTAACTTGTGATTAGCTCAAAAAAATTAATTGTGATTAAAAAAATTAATTGTGATTAATTTTACTTTTACCAATAGACTATCAATTGAAATTCATTAAATATTTTTGGATATTTTTCTACATTTTCAATATTGATTTCAGTTACAACACAGAATACAAAGTGCACAGTACTCACTTTATATTATTATTTTATTACAAATATATGCATTGTAAAATGATAAAAGAAATAGTCTTTTTCAATTCACCTCAGACAAGTACTGAAGTACAATCTCTTTGTCATAAAAGTGTAATTTAGAAATGCAGATTTTTTTTTTGGTTACATAACTGCACACAAAAACAAAACAGTGTAAAACTTTAAAGCCTACAAGTCCACTCAGTACTACATCTTATTCTGCCAATCGCTAAGACAAATAAGTTTGTTTACATTAACGAGAGATACTGCTGCCTGCTTCTTATTTACAGTGTCACCTGAAAGTGAGAACAGACTTTTGCATGGCACTTTTGTAGCTGGCATTGCAAGATATTTACATGCCAGATAGGCTAAACATTCATATGATCTTCCATGCTTCAACCACCATTTCAGGGGCATGCCTCCATGCTGATGATGCTCATTAAGAAAATAATGCATCAATTAAATTTGTGACTGTACTCCGTGGGGTAAGAATTGTATGTCTCCTGCTCTGTTTTACCCGCATTCCGTATATATTTCATGTTATAGCAGTCAACGGATGATAACCCAGAACATGTTAGTTTTAAGAACACTTTCATAGCAGATTTGACAAAAGGCAAAGAAAGTACCAATGTAAGATTTCTAAAAATAGCTACAGCACTCAACCCAAGGTTTAAGAATCTGAAGTGCCTTCCAAAATCTGAGAGGGACAAGGTGTGGAGCCTGTTTTCAGAAGTCTTAAAAGAACACCACTCTGATGCGAAAACTACAGAACCTGAACCACTAAAAAAGAAAATCCACCTTTTGCTGGTGTCATCTGACTCAGATGATGAAAATGAACATGTGTCAGTTTGCAGTGCTTTGGATCGTTATCAAGCAGAACCCATCATCAGCATGGATGTATGTCCTTTGGAATGGTGGTTGAAGCATGAAGAGACGAATGAATCTTTAGCTCATCTGGCACGTAAATATCTTGCAACACCGGCTACAACCGTGCCATGCGAATGCCTGTTCTAACTTTCAGGTGACATTGTAAAGAAGAAGCAGGCAGCATTATCTCCTGCAAACCAACCTTGTTTGTCTGAGTGAGTGGCTGAGCAAGAAGTAGGAGTGAGGACTTGTAGGCTCTTAAGTTTAATATTGTTTTATTTTTGAATGCAGGTTTCTTCGTACATAATTCTACATATGTAAGTTCAACTTTCACGGTAAAGTAATTACACTGCAGTTACTTGTATGAGGTGAACTGAAAAAAATTTTTTTTTGTTTTTTACAGTGCAAATATTTGTAATAAAAATAACTATAAATTGAACATTGTACACTTTTGTATTCTTTGTTGTAATTGCAATTAATATATTTGAAAATGTAGTATATATAAAATATTTAAAATAAATGGTATTCTATTGTTGTTTAACCGTGTGATTAATCATGATTAATTTTTTTAATCGCTTGGCAGCCCTAATTTGGACCTTTGAAAATCTTCTCCTATGTCTTTAATTTTTTATTTCTTTTATTAAATACTGTTGGGCAAATGCAGATGCTCTCCCCTCTTGTGTGCCGTGTGTGTGTGTTCATGCAAATTAGGGTAAGATAAAATACATGGTTTTGTAGTATGAGTATATTCATTCCTCTTCAGTATTTATGTTGAGGTAGTGGCTGGAGACCCAGTCAGGTTGGGATTCCATTGTACTAGATGCTGTTCAGATCCCTACAAAGAATATCCTTTTATTGGCATGAGTTTTTATAATGGTTGTTTGACTCATACATGAGTGAGTTATGCAGGTCTTCACAAACAAGTATAAAGAAAACCTCTGTGTTGCACCATTCTGCCATTTGCTCCAGACATTTCACATATTTTACAGAAAGGAAAGAGCTTTAACATTTTTAAATTGGAGCTGAACCTGCCACTGGCGCAGGACTGAATATTGGCCACTCTGCACGAGACCACTGTAGTTTTCGAGGAAACTCCATATTTAAGGAAAAGACAGAGATTTTTCTTTAGCAGGTTGTTTTGTTTTAAGCTGCTGAGAGGTTTGCTATGTTCAAATGAATTCCAGTGCCGAGGGATTAGTGGGCAGAGTGCAGGTGAAGTTGTGCAAAGGGCAGGCTAAATGCAATTTATCATATAGATGTGATTACTACTTGTGGGGGAGGTATATATTTATTTGTGTGTATCTGTGTATATCTCCTGATTTTACTCTCTCACTGAAATAGCTCTGTTGGCTTCAGTGAATTTACTCTTGATTTACGCTGGTGTAACAATAGGAGAATCAAATCGTGTGTGCGTATGCACATACTATGTCTGTAGAGATTTTAACAGGAAACTTCTCAACTTTAACTAGAGCAGAGCTGGTGCTCTGCTACAATATGGCTTATATAACATACACACAGCTTGTGTATGTGTGCGCACCACATATATACTACAGCACAATTAAATCTAAATCTTAGACATACTAATTACTGTTTGGGACTATTTTTCCTGCACTGCTTGTGTATCCTAATTTCCACTACCATTAGTATGAATTGTGGGTACTCAACACAAACAGGAGTGGGCCCCAAGAGATGGCGTTTTCCTATTGAATTTATAAACAGAATGTTACTTGCTCTCAGTAAATAAACAAAATAGGTGTTATGGACCCACCCCAGAGAGTTTGACCCTGTAACAATTTCAGAGGTGGCTCATATTTTCAAGTGGTGTGTGCCGCTTAAAACTCAGCATGGTTACATTTTCATGATACACACAGCAAGAGGCAAGGTGTTAAACCATTCAGACGCTGTGCTTTATTTATAGCACCTGTCCATCCTTTCCCCCCGCCTGCCCCCAACAGTTAATAGAAAGATTCATGATTCTTCATGGTTGTCTATCTCGTGTCTGACAGTACCGACTGCCCTGCTAAAGCAAGTCACTATCTATAATTGATATCCTTCTATGGAATAGGGTGCCGGCTGCAATTGAAGGGTTTTGCTGAAAGCTCTTAAATCCTGACAAGTTCTGCCCTTGTTCTGGTTCAGTCGCTGAGCGACACTGCTGGAATTCCAGGGTTATTTGAACTTGGTGCAAAAGAGGTGCATGTGTTTCACATTAGCAAATCACAAAGTTAGGGCCTGGGCTATGTTCACCTCCCAGGTACATTGCACTCCTGAAAGGCTTGCTTACTTCCATTACTGTTTGAACATGTGTGTTGCACACTTCCTTCTCCTTCAAAAAAAATCATATTTATTTTAGCACTTCAGTTTGCTGCTGGGGTCTTTATTATGCATCGTTTAATTAATTTCTCTGCCCAGCGAGATATTATAATTGGGCTTAGCTGAGCTCAAGTTTGTTTTAAATATTTGATAAATGTTCTCTAACGCCCAGAAGCTAATAAGATACTGTATATTTTTTTAAATCTGCTTTTTGTTGCAGTTTGTCTTCCTCCCACCCCAACCCCTAGAAATCAGTGAGACTAGAAAGAACAAAATATTGCAAAAGGGTTAGACATTAAAGATAAAAAATTGTTGAAGAAAATTATCCTTAAAGAAAACCACTGATGTTATTGTTTAAACATTAACACAATGGCAATCAGAAAAATGCAACACTGTTTCTCATCACTTCCCCGCTTGCTGTGTAGCCTGGATGATAATTATTATTCTTTTTTTCCCCAAAACACAAATAGTTATACTTGAAGAACTATAGAGCTATTTTAGTTAGTGTTTTCCCCTTAGTCGTAGAGCAGGAAAAATCCTCTTATGGTTCTGGTGTTTGATTATACTAGATCAAGAAGCCCTAAACTCAGACTGACAGCATACATTTTGCATTTTAGTTTTCTGAATTCCTCCTGTGCATTTGCACGGCTAGGTTGTCGGATATGCTCCCCCAAGGTGGATGGATACCACTGTCGTTGTACTCCACTGAATGCAAACCTGCTATTGTAACTAGCACTTATGTGCAGGCAATGGGAAGGCTGCTTGTACTTTCTGCACACCTCTTGGCATATACACAAGGGTCAGCCACAATTTGGCCCTTAACATTTACAAATCTATGATATCGAGAATGGCCTGTACCCAATAGGACTTGCCAGGTATTAGAGCCATTCAGAAGAACCAACATGTGGCATTTCTTTCATTGGCTTTCCTCCAGATTCTTCCTTTAAGACAGAGGGTTGCAGCTCACTCTCACAAAAGAAGCAGGGAGTTTGGCCCCCAAACTAATCCCATGCGCCCCAGATCAGGGCTACCCACTAGGACATCTAGCTTTTCAGGAGTAACTAGTGATTTTGGTTGCCGCAATCTAGGGATACCGGATCTGAGACCCCTTAAATTAAGCCTGATTTTTCAGACTCTGCTAAGCCCTCATCTACTGAATATCAAGCCTCTTTAAGGTGACTCAAGTTGGGAACCCAAAAATTGTGGCACTGGACATCACTGGTCACTTTTTAAAATGTTGGCTATTCTGCTTCTTCACTGCCTCCTGGTGCTACTTCTGTTGCCTTTCGGAATGGCTGTGGTGGGCAGGGATTAGACAGAGCTTCCCTTAGCTACCTACAGTGTTCCAGGACAGGGCAGGGGCTCCATTCCCCGTGCTGTGCCTAGGGGCAGGTTACTGGCATGGGTAAGAACTATTCACAAGAATAAGCAGTTGCAGGGTCAGGCTGTGAATGAGCATGCGAGACCTGTGTGCACATTGAAGGAAAGGTCCTTAAAATCTTACGACCAACAGAAGAAACATACCCACGTGAACCAGGATGGCAGGGTTCCACTGACAACAATTTAGCTGTGCATTGGCATCTTATTTTAAATAGGCAGTTACAAATACAACCTTTTTCAAAAGTGGTTAGTCATCTGCTGTATTCTTTCTCTCTTTTCTTTGGTGCTGACAGTGCTTGTGGTACTATTTGTAAAGGAATGGCCCTAGGAATTGAGGGGCTTCATAATCTAAAGGAGCCTAATGACACACGTGTATTTAATGTATTTTTTATTTGAAAGGACTGTTTTCAGTGTCTTTTGCTATTATTTTATTCAGTTATATTGCAGTATCACCTAGCGGCCTCCACCAGTCAGAAACTCATTGTGCTTGGCAGTGTAAAACATGACAGCCCTTGCCCTGAGTAGCTCATGTACATTTCCTTTCAATTGAAATGACTGAAGAATAGATTGGACCATTATTTTAATTGTTATTTTCTAGGGGGAGCATTTTATCTACAACTAGCAAAGTTATTTTTCTTTTGTTGGGTCTGGACTTTGCTCGTTTTCAAAATGTGGACAATTAATACGACATATAAGGGAAATCTTTCTCACAGTAGGATGACCTGAGTTGAATCCAGATCCTGGACTTAAGGATGGAGTTGAGGGAGGGAGCTTTTTAGAGGTAAGAGACAGCAATGGAAAGGTTTTTCAGCACCGCCTCCGTGTGTTTTGTAGCTTTCTCCAAATCTAAGATGATAGTAAGGGAAGGCACATGCATAAAGAGTCTTCAGTGAATTTTTAGTTCTTAGATTTTGAATCTCCCTCCCCCCCCCCGAGTTTGTTTAAAAAAACAATGATTATCTTGCATTTGGCAGGCACAGGCTGCCAACTGCACAGCTAGAGTGTACTTATGTGAAGTTGTTGTTTAGAGCACCAACATGCTTTCTAGAGTGTAAAAAGGCACGCCTGCCCAACACACTTGTGCTCTCTCTCTGACACACAATCTCTGTTAAGGCATAGAGTCTAGAATGTTTTGTGGAAAAAATTCTGTAAGCTAGAAATAGGAATGTAAATGTAAATTACATCCCAGACCTCTAACCCCTATCAAAAGTAACTGTGTAAGTGCTCTTGGTTTCAAGGCTAAGTAAAGCCAGACTCACTTAATGGCTGCTACACATGCAAAGTCAGTAGCCTTGAGGGCCTGGCACATCCCCTGTCCACCTTGAAAATGCATCTTTTCTGTGGTCTGCAGGCGGCCTGTGTATTGGACGTTCATGCCTTTTGCAACCCAGGGCTGTGTTTAGAGTAAGCACTGCTATGTTGGCTACACTTCCTTGCTCACTGGAGTCCTGATCCAGACCCCAGTGGAATCAGTGGAAATACTCACCATGGATGCCAGTGGGCTTTGATTCAGGTTCCCTAACTGGTCTATTACATAGTGTGTACAAGCTGGTAGCCCCAAGTATCCCTATGTGGAGTATGGCCTTCTGTGAGCCAGCGATTGGAAGAAAGGTTGGGTCATTCTGGTTGTTTTTATTTTTTAAATAGAGAGAGGGTTACAAATGAACAACCTACCCTAATCTGTGAGGAATTAAAAGGGGATTTAGAGAGAGACATGTAATCATTTCAATTTTAATTGCTCTATAATTAGCATTTCTCTTTCAGCATCAGTAAAACTACTACTGCTTTTCCTTTGCCTAGCTGGAGCCAGTTAAACTGAAAGGAAAGATGGGCTGCAAAACACAGTTTAACTAGCGCAAGTGGGCACACAGATGGGAAGGACCAGGTATGATAATGAGCAAGGGGATTGGTTGTGCTTTTTGAGCGCAAAACATATAGGGGAGTCTTGTGGAAATGAATACAGATGCTCCCCGAGGTACCTAAACCCGACATACGCAAATCCGAGCTTACGGAAAAAGTTCTGTAAGCTAGAAATAGGAGTTTTGGTTGCTCTTGGGTTGGGTTTGGGTGGGGTTTTTTTGCGCATAATGGTCGGAAATATGTTTCCAACTTACGCAAAAATCGAGTTACGCAAGGCATTCCAGAACGGAACGCTTGTGTAAGTCGGAGAGTGTCTGTATTATTTTGTATGTCCAGTAGTTGGTTTGGGTAGCTGTGCAATCACAGTGGCAACTTCTTTCTTGTTTTAGTTACACTAGTCAGGTAATTTCCAATGTTTATTACATGTGTGAAACGGCAGTTGAGGACCAAATCCTGAATATCCTGCCTGAATAACCAGTGCTTAGACAAATGTGCTGAAAAGGCATGGGGTAGAGCAATGGACCCCAGCACCCATGTATCATAGTGGTGCACAACTGATTGTATCCACCAGTCCAGAGTGTTGGGAGGAGCACAGTAGGCCCAACTTGCTGCCATCCCCACCATAGGGAACCTGGGCCAGCAGATTTACTCTGGGTAATATTCACTCCTGTACAAAAAGCTGCTGTAGAACTTGGCTCTGCCATAGAATGGTGTAGTATCTACCTAGTGCAAGTTCTCCGCTGTCTGGCATCCCACGTCCTCCAAAGGAAATGCGGTGTTTCTACTGTGCTTTGCCTCCCACCTGGCTGCCTACAGGGTAGAAGGCAGGATTTTCTCCACAGTGTACACATGAAAAACTAGCTTCAAAATCTTTCATATGAGGGCCCCATTTTCCACATTGGCCACCCAAACTGTGCCTGAAAGTTAGGCACGTGTAGTGATTGCTCCTGGGAAAACTTTAATCTATGCGGACCAGGTTATTATGTGTGTAAATGCTTGAGCATACATAGAAATGTCAGTTTTGCAATAGGGTGACCAGAGGTCGCAATTTTGTAGGCACAGTCCTGATATTTGGGACTTTTTCTTATATAGGCTCCTATTATTCTCCATCCCGTCCCGATTTTTCATACTTGCTGCCTGGTCACCCTATTTGCATGTGCAAATGTAGGCTTGTAGGTATGCAGTTAAATGTAGCTGATGCATTTTAGACAGGTCTAAGAATTTGACACTAAAGTTTCAGTTGCTCTGTTCTCTTTATTCTATCTTTTTTTCCAGAACCTTTTGTTTGTGTAACCGCTTAATAGAAACAAGCAGCGGATTCTTTTATCCTGATTGAATACATTCAGTGTTTTTGCTCTGAAGCTTTTATGCTCGTGTACTTTTCCTCAAGGTAGCGGGTATCTAATCTATAAAATGAATGGGTGGTGGTTTTGTCAGGAGTGGGTAGGTTTTGGTGGCTTGTACTGTAGGTATGAGGTCTGCATATACCATTCTTACATGTATCACTGGGCTGAGATGCTGCAGTTCTTAGAATGAGATAAAGTAGTCAAGCTGAAAATGAAACAAAGCTCTAACTGTATTCCTCCTTGTGTTTAGCAGAGATAAACTTCAGTGGAGTCTCAATGCTGCTCCTTTTGGCTTCTGGCAGCAGCTTTAATTGGTAAAATGCAGATTTTTTTTTTTTGATCAAGAGAGGATTATTCTTGTTATCAGTCTGGAGCATCTTATTTCAAGATGAAAAGGCTTTCCTGAATTACAGATGCCAACATTTTTACAAAGCACTTTGGCGATTGACATCTCAAAGAGAAAGTATGATTTATTAGCCTATAATGGCTAACACTGAGCGCTGGTCTAGGTCCCACTGATTTGTGAAATTGCTTAATATGAATTGCCTTTTGGTGTAATTCAAGCCCCAGGTTTCTCAAATAAACTTAGTATACAAAGTGTATGTAACATTTTGTATCTGCAGGGGGGGAAGGGTAAGGATGAGGAGCAAAAAAACAAGAGAAAGAAAGAAAGAAAACCTGCTTTTAAATCCATCTTGGTGGTGCTTTTTACAGTAGTTTGGCTGATAAGCTGGCAGGGTAAAGATTAATAACAAGGCTTGTCGCTATCAGTACCTGCTTGTCGATTCTCTGTAACAGGGCTGTCTGTTCAGCATGGAAATTATTGATTAAGTAAAAATTGCTATTAGATTGCGATGTGATCCATAATCACAAACAGTGGTGGACATTCCTCTTTCACATCCCGAGCCATGCATCAAGTTTTCCCTTGCAGTAATTTATATTGTGCTGACACTCCCGCTCATTAGGCTTATCCTCTCCTGTATGTGTCAAGAAAGCAATAACAGGACAAACAGCAGCAGCACGGCGGCAGGTGGGAACACATTAAATTTTCAGGTGGAAGGAGGAGGTTAAACAGCCCAGCTCGTTCCAGCCATTCGTTTTCCTTAGCAGCTTACCCCCCCGACAGTGCTTTTCTCTAACCACCAGCCCCGCTCCAATTTCCACTGAATGTAGTGAGTGTTGACATACGTTTCAATGAGCACAGGATGAGGCCCCACAAATATCAGGCCTCTAAATGCTCATTATTATTTATTATCAATATTCTATGATTCTATGATTATTCCATGTGACTCTGTTATACAGTTGTCACTTACATTAATTACCTTACGTGGCTGAAGTTCACCCAAGCCCAGAAGGGAACAAGACCCCATAGCAGGGTTGGATAGGAATAGGGCAGTGCAGACAGCGGTGAGGTCAAATAAAGTCTGCACCCTCCTTTGCATCTTGGCACGTCTGGGTGAGTTAAGTGGGTGAGTTAGGACATTGTCTTCTATGTTGCCTTAGTTGAGAGGCTTCCTGAGTTTAGGATTCCTGAGTTAGGGTTGCTTCAGTTAAGGCTTTGTCTTCTTCTCTCATGTTATTTTTTCATAAAATCAGGGAAATTAAATGCAGCAATCTAATGTTAAAATCATCATCATTAACATTATTACTACTAATTCTCTTACTGCATTTATATAGCTAGTATCAGTGTACTATTTACCTATGATTTTTGCACTTTAAAACATTCCAATTTTGCCATAACTAGATAACAGTACCTCAGTATTTGTACTATTCCTTACACTTCTGTATGCTCAGTTGAAGGAGTACTGTAAATACTGAATCTATTTAGTTATCTAGGACTATTAGCAGGTTTTTGAGTATGACCACTGTGGTTCAAATTAAGAGAATACTACATTTTTTTTCAAACGGGGCATATTCCTTGCATACTTGCCTATACCTCTGTACAATAGAACCACTTTCTTTGAATGGATCAGAGCCAGACGATTACCAGCCAGGAAATTAATTGCCAAGGGGAGTCCAACCTTTAAGAGTTAGTAAAAAGCCTGAACAAATTATCCACTAAAGACATCAGGCTCCAGCTCTGATAGGTTTTTGGATGAGGAAGCATTACAAAGCCTCAGGCTGGTCACCAAGAATGCCCTTCTATTGGCTCCTGTGGATTTTTTCCTAGGCTAGCACATTCCTGTCAAATTCCAGTGGTCACAACAGGGCGTAGGGAAAGGGATGATCATTGGGATAACCCACACCTATATTAGCTAGGGTTTTATATAATAGTAGCTTCACCTGGAAGTGAATTAACAGAAATATGTGCTCTTCAGTTCTCTCCTCTATACATATCATTCATCAAGTACCATAGGTATGCTCAATGTTTACATACATATTATGGGCATATGATTTTCAATAAAATGGAGCAAAATTTTCTTAGGGCAGCATATACTTTGCTAACCTCTGCATGTAGATAGATGACCCATTGTACTAGTGTGGGTGCTTGGAACTCTTCAAAATCATATTAAAAATACTACTCTGTAGCTTTGCCCTGTTTCATCATATCATAGCATTTCTTAGGTTTATAAATTGGCTCATGGGATTAAGAGGTTTGTCTCTGCTAATATAAAATGATATAAAGCTGCTGGAATATATGGTTACATTTTAACTCAAAGAGCCTGTTGGTCTGAACCTGCTTGAGGTCTCTTTTTCAAAACCTTGCCTTGAACTGCAATGTAATTTTAACAGATTTTTCTCATTAAAGCTGCACAATTTATTAGTTTTCATGCCTGCAACTTTTTTCCCTTCTGCATCTTTGCTATCCCGAGTTTATTTCTCAGCTACATTGGCTTGATCTGCACTGTGAAATGTGAAAATGCAGAAGTTTTAAGAAAATATTATTACTTTTATTTTGGTTTGAAACCAAAGTACAGTAACAGATACAATAATAGCTGCCTTAGCTTCAGCTTGGCCACGAGCTCCATTCAGACTCTTCTAGTCTTTAATGGGCTGTGTGCTGGCATAAGAGTCCTCCAGAACGGAGCAACTTGCAGGATCAGGGTCTAAATGTCTTCAGTAGAAACGACAGCTAGAGTTTATTAAAGGGGAACAGCATGGAAAAAGTAGTTAATTCACTTTTAATATATACAGTAGGTCTGATTTCCATTGAAATTACGTGAGCTGTGGCTGCAGGAAGGAGACCTCTCAATTTTTGTCTTCTCTCTTGCACTACTGTGAGGAAAACATCCAAAGTATTAAGCTGTCCTACATAGTAGGTGGTGGTATGTTTTTACAGAACCAGGGTGGTAGTTTCATCTTTCACAGTATTTTTCAAATAAAATGAAATACTCTCTATAATATGTAACTGAACTATTGTTATATATCAAGTAAATAAGAGTTTTAAGATGTTTAAGAAGCTCCATTTAAAATTAGTTTAAAATGCAGAGCCCCCTGGACTGGTGGGCAGGACCCGGGCAGTGTGAGTGCCACTGAAAATCAGTTCATGTGCCACTTTTGGCACATGTGCCGTAGGTTGCCTACTCCTGCTGTATATTATTACTTTTCTGTCCCCTGCACTAAGCAGAGTTCTCCAAAAAAGGTAGAAATGGCATAGATACTTTTTAAAAAGTTACACTAAAAATCTGCAGCTGTGTTAAGTGTGTGAAGCAGCTCGCATGCCCATTTTTCACCTATGTTTTTGTTAACGATTGTATGCAGCTTTATAATAGGTTCCTTATTGGAAAGAAAGAAGTGAGAAATTGTTCATTTCTGATACTGCTTATGTGGATTTTTTCTTAGTAGGAAAAAACATGGGTTTCCTGGAAATATTCCAACAGTGGCACACTACAATCATTTTATTCCCAATACACAAAGATCAGTAAAGACGTGACTCTTGCATTTGAGCCTAGGGTCATACTGTATCTTTCCATGTTCAATCACTCATAACATCAATTAAATTATGTATTTGCTGGGCAGCATTCTGAGATGAGCTTACTCATTCTGGTTGGTTAATGTGTGGTTTAATTATAGAGACATTGGAGAATGGAGAGTACCGCAGCTTCACCCCCACCAAGCTATGGTCCGAATTCTGCCCTTGTTTCTGACTGCAGTTCCAGTTGGCTTCCATGAGAGTTGTGCCTGGGTGACTGAGGCTAGAACTGAGTTGTGTGTGTGGAGTAGAACCTACTTATATGGGCAGATCCTTCCCTACGTGCACTTATACTACAGAACTGTTCTCCTGTGCTAGCACTAGGGGCTGGTCCTCACTGGGGGGGGGGGGATCGACGGCAGATACGCAATTTCAGCTACGTGAATCACATAGCTGAAGTTTGCGTATCTGCCGCCGACTTACCTCTCATCCCCGCGGCGGCAGTCGGCGGCGCGCTCCCCTGTCGACTCCAGCTTGCGCCTCCCGGCGAGCTGGAGTTCTGGAGTCGACGGGGGAGCTCCGGGCGATTGATTTATCGCGTCTTAACAAGACGTGATAAATCGATCGCCAGAAGATCGATCCCACGCCACGCGAGTGAAGACCAGCCCTAAGACTGTGCTGGCTCTCCTGTGCTCCACTCTGTGAGGTGTATTGGCTGATAGATCCATGTAGAATCCTTGCTTCATCTTCCAGGCACAGCATCACACAAGGTGCCCTCATGGAGAAATTTGACCGTGTGTATGTGTGTGTGCACGTGCGCTCACACTTGAGGGGCCTGCCCCAAATCCAACTCAGCAACCACGGTTAGGATACAGGTCTCCCTTAGTGGTTATATCCAGGAATAGTGGTCTCTGCCAGTCCACCTAACTTGCACTAGGTGCCAGGGCACTGCATCAAACTTAGCCCAGAGCAAACAGTCCCTGTCCCTACCATTCTTTCCGGTGCTAGCCTGTTTGGGCCAGCCCGGAGTCATCCTTCACTGGCAGAGGGTTCAGAGATCACCTTCACATGCTTCTCTTTTCAGTAGTATGTCTAGTGATCCTTGGGATATGCTCAAAGCATTCTGAATTGTTGAATTATCAGTTATTTATTATATGCACTCCACACCAAAGTGAGACCATCCAAAGCTTGGGGCACCCTGACATGCCTCTAATACATGGAAGAACAGAAGATTGTTAAAATTGGCCAAAGGTAAAATTTTCAATAGTGCTTAAATGGCTCAGGAGCCTAAACCCCATTTTCAAAAGAGATTTAGGCCCTGAGGAGCCTCATTCCAAATCAAAATAATTTAACCTTCTAAGTGCCTAAGTCATATCTGAAAATGGGAAAATGTTACACCAAAGCAGCAGGACTTTTTCCCAATATACCCCCAGTCATGTGGTAGCCAATGGAATTTCAACACCCTCATCAGAAGAGAAGAATGAGGGGGGATTTGATAGCTGCTTTCAACTACCTGAAAGGGGGTTCCAGAGAGGATGGATCTAGACTGTTCTCAGTGGTACCAGATGACAGAACAAGGAGTAATGGTCTAAAGTTGCAGTGGGGGAGGTTTAGGTTGGATATTACCGTGTTTCCCCGAAAATAAGACAGTGTCTTATATTAATTTTTGCTCCCAAAATTACATTACATTATATTACAGCGAGAGGCAAAGCTGGAAGTACGTCTTATTTTTGGGGGATGTCTTACTTTCGGGGAAACAGGGTAGGAAGAACTTTTTCATTAGGAGGGTGGTGAAGCACTGGAATGGGTTACCTGGGGAGGTGGTGGAATCTTCTTCTTTAGAGGTTTTTAAGGTCAGGCTTGACAAAGCCCTGGCAGGGATGATTTAGTTGGGGATTGGTTCTGCTTTGAGAAGGGGGTTGGACTAGATGACCTCCTGAGGTCCCTTCCAAATCAGATATTCTGTGATTCTATGAGCACACCTTCCCACTAGACAGCCCACTTTCCACTCTCTGACAGCACCCATTCAAGTAGATGGACTTTAGCATCATATCCAGAAGATCCCCAAATTAGGGCTACTGGGGACAGGGTGAGGACAGAGCATTCTGTTCAGTTTCACAAAATATGGAAGCTCTGACACTCTTCTTGGACTCATGCACATACAATATAAACTTCAATACAAAAGGGATTGGCAAGGCTTAGCTCTCACAGCAGTTTCTAAGTATATTGTAAAAAAATTTCCAGAAATAAAAAGAAAAGTCTGAACTCCTTAAAATGTCAGCTTCCTCTATTAACCTCCCAGTTAATAATGTAAGAATGTAACACTCTTCCCTGAGAGATGGCACTTTAGTTTTAGATTATGTCATGTGAGGGAACATCAGAGGAGAAACAGAACTGAGAACCCATTAAAGTAGCTTTTATATAACCGTAAAATGATTAACATCCACACCAGTTGTTGCAGAGATTACCGCAGATGCTTGTTCAGTAAGCCTTTGATATTAAGAGGTAAAAACACAGTTTTTCCACATCGCTCTATGTCTACATGGACTTGCACAGGAAATCAAGGCAGAATTGTAAAAGCCCACCTTTACTAAGCACCATTTTGCTGTTAGCAGACTTGGCATATTACATATGCGAATGAAGGTATGTCAAATGAAACAAGAACAAGATGTGATCTTATTGGGAAAGAATCCTTATAATATCATGTTACCCCCACCCTAAAGTCCCAAAGCCTATATAAAAACACAGAAACCTAAAACGCAGTCTCAAGGAATCCCTCTCCAGCCTGAACAGTAAAATATGTTTGCCTCATCTGTGTTGTGTCCTCTACATACAGTATAACTACGATATCAGAGATTAAAAGAAATGCTGTATTATGAACTACTGTCTTTATTTTTAAGATTAGGTAACTTTTCTCTCTTCCCCCCCAACTGATTCCCTTTATATCCTTAGGGCAGATCCTTTCTCTTGGGTCAGGAATGTAATAAGGCAGGTTTTGCTCTCTCCAGGATATTGTGTCTGTCTCACTGTGCTTAAATTGCCACAGAAAGCTCTTCAGAGCAAAATACAGTATTTTCTTTGTACATGGGCCAACGATTGACGTATCCTTGGGGACTTCTCTGTCTTTAGCACTTAAACATACAAGCTGGGTATGTTTAACCTATTGATGGGCAACAAAGACAACTGCAGAATTGATTGATAGAGAACAGAAAAAAAAAAGCTTTAAATTTTGGAGCAGAATCACCCCCACACAGATTAGCAAATAGGAAACATTTTTTTAACTTACAAAATTGAGAATGCTTTTTGTTATTACAGGAAAATGAAGAAAAATAATCAGATTTATGTTAACAGCAGAAACACAGGCAAGAAGAAAACAGCCCTGCTGGGATGTGTCTTTTATATTATTATATAACATGTTCCTGTTTAATAACAAGAGTTTGCATGTCAATAACAACACTACTCAAGACCCATTCCTGCTGTGGCAACACTTTCAAATCCTCCAGTTCACGATGGCTCAGGAAAATGGGCGTTGGGAATAATTGACTCTTAGTTTGTCTATTTAGAATGACCATCCCAAAATGCAAATGTATGTTAAAATGGCTTGTATTTGATGGCTTCCTCCTCCCCTATCCAACCCCTGTGTTCCTTGTTTTGTGGGGCCCTGATCGGGATTGTGGCCAGTTGACTCCATTCTACTACAGGTGTTCAAGAGTAATAAAAGGCTGTGGTTGTCTTGTGCCATGGTAGAGGGCATTGAGAAGCTGCCCAAGAAGAAGCTTGTGGAGGAATTCTGCCTTTCCAACACATAAAGCAGCCACTGAGACCCCCACACCTTGACAGATTGTTGTGTGTTTTCCCACATGCACTATTGTCTGATGGGATGCGGGGAGCTGTGTCCCTTATCCCTCCCAGTCCTTTTGGAGGGAGAATAGATTTGCATAGCATTTGTGCTTGGGGGTGGGGGAGGGGCAAGAATTAGACCCATGCTTGGCACTTGTGCAGAGGACAATGGGGGCAAACAAGTGACCATTTCCTCCACTGCACACCTTTGCCAGCCTGGGCACAGTCTAGCTCACGATGCCTATCCCAATGCATCTTACAAGCATAGACACCACTCAAATGCAGCCACCACTGGGGACAGGATGGCAGCCAACCAGGGTCCAGCATACTGCACAAGGAGAAAGGGGAACTTCACTGAGATAAATCAGCTTTACTTAACACTTGTGTAAAAGCTGAGTAGTATCACTAAAATCATCTTTTTATCTCTTTTAGTGCTATATTAACGTACTGATAGTCCCTCTGTGGTTAAACTGAGAATGGGACACTAACACCCCCCCACTCAGCTACTCAGCCCCCCAGCTCTCCCTCCCTCCCCCACAACCCATTCACCTTTCCCCCACATGCTGGCTCGCTGCTCCTTCCTACCTAGCTCTGCTTCCCCCCACACCCCTCTGCTGCCAGCTCACCTGCACATCCTCCCCACCCCCCTGGCTCAGTTGCTCACGCCCCCACACTCCCTGCTCAGCCACCCCCCCCCCCCCCCCCACCGCAACCAGCTCAACTTTCCCCCGCATGCTAGCTCACTGCTCCTGTCCGCCCGGCTCCGTTTCCCCCCACTCCACTGCTTGGCTTGCCCCCCCCCCCTACTCCCCCCTCCCCCCCCCGCCCCTGTGGGCCGCACAGTGAGCCCGTGCGGGTCGCATGTGACCCCCGGGCCGCATGTTGTGCAGGCCTGCTGTAGAGAGTTGACAGCCATTGGTGGGATTCATCAAAGTACTTAGATGCCTTTCTCCCATTGATTTCAAATACCTAAATACCTATGTGTACCCTACCCTATGTGAACTTACTGTATAAACATCCTATGCTGTTTAGTGCATGTATTACAGTGGCATCACTTGTACAGATACCATATGGTGTTCAAGTCTTTAGGTTTAAATTATACCTCCTGGTTTTTACAAGTTTCTGAAAGAGCCACCTTTTTGAATGAAACTTTATGTAAACATTTGAGTTTTTTAAAAAATATGATTAAATGTACTGAGCAAATCGCGCCAGTAATTTTGGAATTCTGAGTACCTGGGAAATGTTTTTCACAATAAAAAGAAAAAAAAGTGGCCATACTTCGGAACACCACTAACCGGGACTTCTGGGCAAGCAAGTATCTAAGATCACACTTTTCAATGTATGGCAGTAGGCTGTATTTGGCTTTAGGAACTTAAAAGTGGCTTAAAAGCTTATGCCACCACAAGGACTTAAAGCAGCTTATGTGCTTCTTCCATCTTAATGACTAAAAATGGCTTAAGTGCTTATACCACCTTAAGGACATGGGTCAAATACTTACTCATCTTTATACAGTGGTGAAGGGGATGCTGGTCTCTTGTTGCTGTTTACCTTGGCTGTTCAGGGCCTGACTGTTCCTGAGGCTTTCCAGTGTGATAGAAAAAGGACAGGGAGGATCCATACTTGCTTTCCAGGCAAGTGGTGCAGAACTTCTACAGTCGGTGGGAGATGGAAACCTCAATTTTAAGGAATGCAGTGTCCCCTGCAAAAGCTGCTACAAGGGTTGGAGAGGAAAGGGAGGGGCTGGATTTTACCGATTTGGATAATTTATACAAATTCTACCCTGGGTGCATTTGTGGTAGCAAGGGCTGATCGCACAGACACACAACTTTTGCCTCCCTCTGTGATTTCCATTGTGGTCTGGTAGGCCCATCTCTACAGCCTGACTCCTTTTCAGAGCTGTCTTCCATCTATGTGGTTTGTTCTATCTCTCACCTTTTGTCAGGGAGGAGGCCTGCCATCCTATAGTGAGATGTTGTGGAGGTGCCGCCATTCTGATATTATCTCCTCGTTGCTTGGCTGCCTAATATGGCAGCGGGGAGTAGTGATGAGTCTCGGACTCAGCCTCTGAGGCGGAAGCAAGAATGGGCACTTGCATAAGTGCTGCATGGCCACATCTCTAAAGGGGCAGTTCCCTTTTTGAATCCGCTTAGCCATCGGAAGAAGTCACTTATCCTCTCTGTGCCTCAGTTCCCCATCTGTGACATGGGGATACTAATCCGTCTTTACCTCACAGGGGTGTTGTGAGCTGCTCAGATATTTTGGTACTGGCATCTAGTATGGGGTTTCTCAAACTGGTGGTCGTGACCCCCCTGGGGGTCGCGAGCTCCTGCCCCCGCCGGAAAGCCGCCAAATTGATTACTTCCGCATTCAACAGCTTTTCAGTGGACAAACTGAGCACTCTCGGAAGTGCTCGGCATGTCCGCTGAAAATAGCCGCCGAATGCGGAAGTATTCAATTTGGCGGCTTTTTGGCAGACATACAAGGGTCCACCGCGCCGCCAAGCAAGAGGAAAAAGGGTCGCGGTTCTCAAAAGTTTGAGACCCGCTGGTCTAGATAAACAGCGTTGATAGCTAGATATCAGTGCAGGGGTTCATATTGCAGATGCCCCTTGTATATTTGATAATTGAAGCAATTTAATTGCACGTGGACTTAAGGCCAAATCTTCATCCCTTGTGCAAAAACCTAAGTAAGGGAGCTTTACATGGAGCACCTACAGGTTGGAGGCAATTAATTCCTTTCCAGCCCAGCCACACAGCTATTCTACTCTATTAAGTGGTGACTCCAGTTTGTATTGCTGGCCTCAAATCTGCACTACAGACACACCTTACACGAAGACTGTGCAACGTGTGAACTCTCAAGCTGCCCCTGCATGCAGCTGCAGATCATGCCATGTTTAGAGGCCATTCCACTGCACCGACTCACCCTGGTTTAGCCTCTGTCTCATGCAGAGTAACCACAGCCGTTCTGTGTTTTTTCCAGCCTTGTATACTTGTGCACTCGGGGTGGGGAAATTGCCCAATTAAGTGGCCTAACTCGCCATACTGCTTTTAAATCCATACATTTAGTGAGGACTGTTAGCCTTCACTTTTTCTTTCCAAGTGCTGGGAAATTAATTGACAAAAACTAAGTTAGTGCAAAATTTAAGTTACATAGTTATTATTTTAAAAAAACTTACTGGAAATACTAATGTTATGCTTTTCACAGCACCATTAACTTAGCCACATTGCATGCAAATAATGCCTTTTATTTCTGGTTTTCTTTGAAAAAATATTGCATAAGATATTCAGTGTATGAAATAAACTTAGGTATTTTATTCACACCTTTCTGTTGAATCCTCCAAACCATACTTTATTAGCCTATGCATCCTCAATTAGATCTGTTATCTATTCCTTCCAGTGTCAGAAGATAGTCTCTCTTGCTACTCTTTGGCTACCAAGGGAAATGCATTTGGCCTTTGTTTATATATGAAAGACTAATAACAGGGAATAGGTACCAAGTAGTGTGTCAGGATATCCCTATGTGCTCCCTTTCTATAGAAAACACACAGAAGGGGAAAATTAAACAAAAAGATCTTTTGGAAGTTTCTACCTCAAATGTTGCTGCTTTGCACCACAGTAGAAAATTCACTGCAAGTGTGGCTTCTGAAACCTGCATTGGCTCCACATTTCAGGCTCTTTTTTATTTATTGCTGGTCAGATGTGATCATAGACTCCTTTGGCTTCTAGGGCAACTCCAAATCATGCTTGCAGTCTCTCATCATTTTGAGCATTCCCAGTAGAGAGTATCCGCCAGATTCAGCTTTGATTTTAGTGGAGTTGCAAATTGTTACCCTGCATTGTGTGTTGCCTTATATCTCTCCCTCCGTGTCACAGTATCTTTGCAGAAATGTTATATGCTCAGCATATATATATATATATATATATATATATATATATATATATATATATATATATATATATATATATATATATATATATATATATATATATATATATATATAATATAACCCAATAAACCAAAGAAAATGGGCTATATGTATATGTATATATGTATATGTATATATGTATATGTATATGTATATATGTATATGTATATGTATATGTATATATGTATATATATATGTGTATATATGTATGTATATATGTATATATATATGTATATGTATATGTATATGTGTATATATATATGTATATATATATGTATATGTGTATATATGTATATGTATATGTATATGTATATATGTATATGTATATATGTATATATGTGTATATGTATATATGTGTATATGTATATATGTATATGTATATATGTATATGTATATATGTATATGTGTATATATGTATATGTGTATATATGTATGTGTATATATGTATATGTATATATGTATGTATATATGTATATGTATATATAACCCATTAAACCAAAGAAAATGGGCTAGAACTAATTTAACTCTGTTGATTAACATTCAGTTGGCATGAAGGTGAACAGCATTCTATTAATGGCCTTATTTTTCAAGGGAGGTTCTATCACGCTTGTGTGAGAGGTGCATTGTGTGGAATTGTCTGTTCTTAGGAGAGCTACATTTTTCAGATGAGAAGCTTTTAATAATATAGAGCCTGATCCAGCAGAGCCTTGTGTGAATAATCCTTACTCTGGGGAGTAGTCTTATTGGTTTGCATGAGTCTATTGGCCTTAGTAAGGATTAATAACATGAGTAAGACTTAAAGGATCGGGCCTATAAGAGACAAAACTTAAAAGAACAGTCTTTTCACACCCATAAGACACTAGGACTGCTGCATTAAAATTCAATTTCACCAGGAAAAAAAATCCTTCTGATCTAGTCCCTGGAATGTGACATTTCATGGGCGTAATAAGGTTACAAACAGATTATAAATTGAAACCCCATAAATCCTTATTGTACTGAACCAAAGCTTCTGCTTTGCATAATACTCTTATGCCAGAGCGTAAAGCTAAAAACTATTCATTTGTTCTCATAATGGTGACCAAGGAGTCAAAAACACCATGCAAAATCCAAAGGTAATTATCAGAGTGAAAGAACCTGAAGAGTGAAGTTCACAAACTAATGAACATTTTAAATAGCAGCTGTCTGCAAGATCCTTAACTCTGTTTGTAGCACATTTTTCCAATGTGTGAGTCACACACATACATGTATATATTGCTAAATAATAATTGAAAGGCCAATAAAAATGGATAGACATTTAATTCTGCCTGTCTCTCTCAATCAATTAGCTGCTCCCAGAGTGAGGTACAACTCATTCTGAATAACAGTAACAGCATCAGAATCTGTCCCAAAGTGATCAGAGTGATGAAACCCATCAGTCTTATTGGCTAAGTGTTTTGTTGTGTTCTGCAACTGTGTACATTTTATTATGTGGGCTTAGCACATTACATTCTCTTTTCACTGTTCATTCATCTTCTCTTTCTCCTTCACCAATGCCCAGCTTCCATTCCAGTGTCCTTACACCTCCCCCTGGCAATTTTCCACCCCTTCCTCCAAGGTAGCTGAGAAGCTCATTCAAGAGTACTGTCAAATAAATGAAGCAGATTAGTACTTGACTTTGTCAGCCAGTTTCTCCTAGGCCTTCACTGAAGATGAGGGATTTCAGTGAGAACAGTGGGCTTTGCAGACCAGCTAAGGGAGGACATTAAATGCATTGAGATTACATGGCCGTAAATAAAGATGACTGTGGAAAGAGTGGAGAGGATGGGAACGGAGTGATCTAATAAAAGAGATGGGCAGATAAATAGGAAGAAGCAGAGTTATGCAATGCCCTGAAGGCAATCACAAGACGTTTGATGTGGAGAAGGGGAAAGCCAGTGGAGGGATTTTAAGAGGGGAATGACAGTCAATCTCTAGGAAGGTGGTTTTAGTGGCTGCATGCATCCATGGATTGGTGGGATAGGGTGAATTTTAGGGAAGCCAATGAGAATTGGTTACATTTATGAGGATGGGACATGACAAGGGCCTGGGTGAGAATCTTAGTTGTATGGCCAAAGAGGAAAAAGTCAGATTTTATAATTGCCGTGCAGGCAAAAACTAACAAGTATTACACACTGCCTGACTGTGTAGATAAAATGATGTTGAAGTTGAAGTGAGAACAAAATTAATTGCTGGTCTCTATTTAAATCAGATGAAATTCAATTTGTGTAACATTTGCCAGCTGTTAGTTTGTATCCTATATAGATTTATCCAGCTCATTAACCATTTTATTTACTGGAAGACTTGGTCAATAGTTACGAGTTTTGGCCAATGAGTTTTGTACAGTCACTTTTTTCTTTTCTTTCAGGAAATAAGAGTGCACATAAACCTCTCTATACTGTTCTGATTCGGTTTCAAAACACTGACCATCTGTACTTTTTTGGTACACACTCATGTAATATGAATGGACTACAGAGATGCATTTGAAACATAAACGTTAAAGATTAAATGTTGTACATTGTCCAGCACATCTGTTCAGATGCTGTGTGCACTATCATAACTTTTAAGAAATGGTAATAAAGCTTAGCAAACAGAAGAAGAACAGTCATCTTTTATAGGAAACCCACATCTGTTTGCCATGGGGATACTGCATAATTGTGAACATAAGTGATTTTATTTGGTTTTCTGATTGTTTTCAGGATTTTAAAAAGATTAGGATTATTTTTTTGTGCTCCAGTATGAACTACTGATTTTCTGTATGTCTGACTTTTTTGTGAGCTACTTATGGAGCAGATACTGATTTCATTTCCAAACTAAGATCAAGTTTAAACTCTGGAAACAGTTTGTATTATTACCTTCATAGAAAGAATTGCATTTTTCTGAGACAGGAGGCCACCTAGTGGTCACGTTGGGAAATGATGCCTGTTTAGGGAGCCTGCAAAAACTATTGAAGAACTGCAAAGACAAAATGTATGAAGGCTGGGATTTTCAAAGAACGTCCAATAGAGTTAGGAAACCCAATCCCATAGAAATTTATTTCTTTAGGCCTCTTTGAAAATCCCAGTCTAGGGTGCTTTTTCTTAAAGATGAGCAAAAAATGTGAACAATTCATCTTTTTCTAAATTAGATTTTATGGTGTGGTTCCTGATTCAGCACTCCATCCAGGCACTTCATGAATACTTAAACATGTACTGAAATGTGTTACCTTATTGAGTGGAACAGCACAAGTTACCTTTTGGAAAGAGCAAAAGTCATAGAACCAAATTCTGCCTTTGGACGCTTCACACATATCCCCACTGACCATAATGATAGCTGCACAGGTGTTTTGGAGGGCCATATTTAAGTCTTAGCCTTTTAGACAAGCTATTTAATGGGGGACGAACTATATTATAAAAAGGCAAAAGAAGTCTGGGTTAACATGAACTCTACTTCGATTTGTTTTTTTCTAAAACTTTGCAGTGTGTAATAGTTTCCAGGCAAACATGAAGCAAATACACCTGCTTTTAAGAAAATGCTGGAAATATGGAGTGAGTCAGAATGTGTAGTTTGAAATTCAATTAATCAGTTATATTGCCTTTTTTATTTAGCGGACATATCCCCTGAAAAAAAAAGTTGTATGAAAAACTTACTATAGCATAAAGTCAATAAGGGCCTGGTTTTGCAAACCTTATTCATGCAGAGTAGCATGTAAATGAGACTTCATTGGTGTGAGTAAGTATTACTCAACATGAGTAAGGTAAATTGAATCCTGAGTAAAATTTCAATAAACCCATGATCAATTTAAGGTTTTTGTATGCCATGGTCCTGTTGATGTCAGTGGAAAGCCTCTCATTAATTTTAATGGGCTTTGGATGGGGCCTTTAATTTACTTAGATTGTAAACTCTTTGCAGCAGGGACTGTCTTTTTGTTCTGTGTACCTTTTTGTTCTGGGGTTCCTGGGCGCTATCATAATATGAATATTTACTTTAAAAAAAATGTCTTAAACAGGAGTCATAGAGCTTAAGGCCAGAAGGAACCACCCAATCATCCAGGAGTTAAAGTGTAATATTGTTTTGTACCTATGTAGCATATAAACAATGATCATATACACGGAGAGAAGAAGGAGTTTGTGTGCCGATGGCTGGATTGTTCCCGGGAGCAGAAGCCATTCAAAGCCCAGTATATGTTGGTGGTACACATGAGGAGACACACAGGGGAAAAGCCACACAAATGCACTGTGAGTAAACAACACTGAGTTCCAGGCTATCCCAGGGTGGATAGGATCACTTGGAGAGCACAGTGGGACTGATTTTCCACTGCCTTGCCTTTTGGATAGCTGTTTTAGACCTGTGCAGAATGTTTGTGCAGGCAGCACCACATCAACATGGTAACATGATCTCTCTGCTTTGTAGGGCTGAGAGTGACTACAGAAGGTACAAGATAGGGCAGAATTAAGCCCAGGTCGTCCACTAAACCGCCTGATGAATCCCTGAAATAGCGCATTGTTAAATAATGCAGAGGCATTTGCATGTGCGTTTAAAATTGCTTTCCCTCACTGAGGAGCATCTGACACCAAAATATTAGTGACTGTGTAATGGATTTTAGTGTTAAAACAAATGTGAGCAGACTGTTACCATACAGGTTTTTTTCTCCTATAATAGCTGTTTTACATGGGGCTGGAAATACTTTATTGTGGTGGAATTGTGCCATATATAAATGAAAGAAAAGAAATCCTCCATCACATAGGATTTGGAAAGTCTTTGAGATGTCTGGGTTTTTTTTTTATTGGTTTAATTTTTCTCCAAGTCCAAGTGTGTAGAATAATCCCGATGTGCCTGTTGTCTCCAGTTTGAAGGTTGCACAAAGGCCTACTCCAGACTAGAAAACTTGAAAACCCACTTGAGATCTCACACTGGAGAGAAACCATATGTGTGTGAGCATGAGGGCTGCAACAAAGCATTCTCTAATGCCTCCGATCGGGCCAAGCACCAAAACAGGACTCATTCCAATGAGGTAAGCAAACACGCTGGCAGTGAAAGGGCCCTGGCTGTCCACAGACATACTGCTGTCCAAAGAATGTATTGTGGAATGCAGACACCAAAATCCTCAAGAAACATGAAATAGGTAAGTTAATGACAGTAGGTCGTTTTAACAGTGTGGTGATCTAAAGAGGCTCCTTGTCATTTTATCAAGAATCAAAGAGGGGGACTGGCTGGGTGATCTAATGGAGACTTTGTGTGGTAACCAGAGAAAGGGCTGTAATCCAGTAATAATTTTCTCAAAGTGGAGAAAACACTCAGCTCCCAAGGAGAGTTTTAAGCCTCCTATTGTTGTTCTATAGTGACATCTGCTGGCTAGTCAGGAACAGTGTTAACTCTACCAGGAGTTTATATGGAGTCTGATCCTATCCATTGCCGAGCACCCTCGACTATCCACAAATTGCATGGGAGCTAAGGGGAGTTCAGCCTCTTGCTTGAGATGCAGCAGGATTGGGACTTAGCTTCTTCAGCTGTCTTCAGGCTGTTGGTAAATGTGGAAGAATCTTAAGGAGCGTGGCGTGTCCAAACTTCTGAGTTCTTCTCCCTACCCCTCCTTTCCAAGTTTCACTCTCTCTATCCCTTTCAATTAGATTCTTCCCTAAACCTCATTCTTCCCTTCTCCTCAGTCTGCCTCCTTTAGGCCATGTAGAGAAATTAGCATTCTGGCTGATGGCATAGCCTGGAACCTGTGTTTCCTGTTCTCCTCCAATTTCTCTCCATTTCCAAAACAAGTGCATCTTTCTTTGGTGATGTCCCACCACAGCAATTCACTAGGGCTGGCATTCTCTTCAAATTTTACAGTCGCTGTAGCATCTGTGGGTCACAGGTGACCCAGACAGAATTACGCAGCTCCATAATCAGGTTAAACCTGGATGCATGTGTTCTGCAAACGTATGACTTGCTGACATATGATTGTGGATTTTGTAAATATTACAAAAAAGCAGGAGGTAGGAGATTTCAACCTGTCCAATACTTGATCTAAGCTTTGGGTTGGTTCATACTTTGTTGGAATCAATTTCTCCATTAATATGAGGCACAAACAAGATGTTTTTTCGATTTGGACACTTTGCTCTGCTTTTTAAGCTCTAGGTTTCATATTCAACCATGAATCTCTATATTTAGTCATCATCATGGATGAAACATCACTTTCTTGCATTGGTGACCATGCAACAACAAAAGCGAGCAAACTAATAAACCCCAAATCTTACCAGAAATGTGTTTCACAATGAAGTATGCTGATGCTATAGAACCAAACGCTCAGCTGTTGTAAACTGATGTAGCTCCATTGACTTCACTGGATTTAAAGAAGAGCTGATAAATGTATGACCTTGAATAATAGTTATAGCTATGCTGGATCAGAATGATGGTGGCCATCAAATCCCATGCATTGGCATTTAAAATGATGGCCTGTGCGGGATGATATATGAATTCCCCCCATCTATAATTGGTCCAGTGCATCATAGAAGGATTTTCCTTTCCTCTGAATTTCTAGCCTTAGGTACTGGACCACCCTGACGCAGTATGCCGAATTAGATAAACCTGATAGTAATCTGATACATTGCTGTAGCTTCCTTGATTTCAAAGGAGCTATGGCAATTTAGTCCAGCTGAGGATCTTCCTATGTTCTTACTTTGTTAACATATGTAGCAGTAATGTGCATTGTGCTCCCTTCAAAACCAAGGAAGAGGAATAGATTTTATTAGGTGTGGTCAATGCTGAGACAGTTTCACAATGTCATCACTTTGTTTATGCACTCACTGTGGAAGGGTATAATTGCTATACCCACTGCGCTCAAAGGAACTCTTAGGAACCCTACAAGGAAACTAAATCTAACCTCAGCCTTTCTTCCCACCTGATCTGGCAGAAACCATATGTTTGCAAGATACCAGGCTGCACAAAGCGCTACACTGACCCCAGTTCTCTCCGGAAACACGTGAAGACTGTGCACGGCCCCGAGGCACATGTCACCAAGAAGCAGCGCGGAGATATTCATCCAAGGCCTCCACCACCAAGAGACCCAGGCAGCCATTCTCAATCCAGATCACCAGGCCAGCTGACTCAGGGTGCAATTGGTGAGCAAAAGGACCTCAGCAACACTACCTCAAAGCGGGAAGAATGCCTCCAAGTGAAAGCTGTCAAGTCAGAAAAACCAATGGTATGCAACATACTGTGCTGCTTTGTTTCTTCCTCTCTATTATCATTATTTGTTAATAAACTCCAGTGAACTAGTTGTTTTTTTTACAGAATCATATATATTTTAAGAAGTTTTAAAAATAGTAACAAACAGCACTTTAAAGGTGTCTGATTTTCAGAAAATTGTGAGCACTGAAAATCTGATTCCTTTAAGGTCTCTCATGTGCAGCACCCTAAAATTGAATCACCTAAAATCACTAGTCAGTCTTCTACATGTAGGCCATACTCTTTCATTATGTGATTGCACATTCTATCTGGACGTAGGAAACTTTTTTTCTCTGCAATCTTAGGTACACATTTATCAAAGAGATTTAATTATAAATCCACAGGTAATATCAAATATATGCGTGCAAGGGGACAGAGCCAACGTTGTGTGTTCAAGCTGAACTTTCACATTTCCTCCGTGTTTAATTGTGTATTCTTAATTTTGCTTTCATATAGGTTTGTGCAATTAATTTCCATGAGTGTTTCAATCCTTTAAAAAAAAAGAGACCCCAAGTCTATAAGAAGTAGGCACTGTTTTGCGAGCCCACTTGACACCTACCAACTAATAAACCAAAACACTTGAGCTCAACATCTCAAAGCTATCAATGGGAATTGCACATTTAAATACCTTTCAGGTTCTGGTTCTTGTTGGTCAGTGTTTTTAGTATTTCAGGCTAAGTATAGTACACTTTTCCATGCTTGCGAGTATATATACACTCTTAGAATCAAGATGGCTTTAAGGCACCATGAGCATCTCCTGCCCAGCCATCAAGCTATGCCAATTTATGCTAGCAGAGAGTCTGGCCCAAAGAGTGCATTTAACTTGTTACACATGATATAGGTAAATAACTACTATGTAAATGGTGGCCATGATTTTCAGAAATGC
Source organism: Sternotherus odoratus (assembly GCA_032164245.1). Classification (NCBI taxonomy): domain Eukaryota; kingdom Metazoa; phylum Chordata; order Testudines; family Kinosternidae; genus Sternotherus; species Sternotherus odoratus. The sequence continues at coordinate 145,381,238 of JAVMKO010000002.1, forward strand.
TGAGCACTCAAAAATCTACAGACATCAGTGGGAACTTTGGGGATTCTTCACCCTTGAAAATCAGGACAATATGTGTAAAAGACTAGCCAATACTACAGAAATACAACATGTGTGTTTAGTTTAGGGGCCATTGCTCCTGCTTTTGGAGTCAACAGGAAGTTTGTGACTAACTTCAATGGGAGCAGGATCATTTTTTTTAAGAACCTGTTCTGTGGGCTCTTTGAACCAAGTATACAACTTACTGGCAGTCTTTGGGATTGGTGCATAGTATTAAGCACTACTCTCTATCACAAGTCTTTGCAGGACCATTGCCTTAATTAACGTTTGTTCAGTGCTTTGTAGGTTTAAAGTGACCTATGATGAATGCTAAGCGTCATTGTTATTATGAATACACTTGTAAGTCTGTATGTGTGAAGAAAAAAGTTAACAGATTTAGATATAAAATCATGATTCCTGTTGTATAGTATTGGTGTCTTAGTTACTGATACTCTACATAATTCACTATGAAAGCCAATTGTCTGTAGATGCAATATTGTGGGCATACTTAAAATGTCTCCATAGTTAAGGTTCCACCAGGATTTTCCTTTAATGGGACCTTTGGAACATTATATTATTTTTAACTTTCCTTCCGTTTGCATGTTAACTAATGATGGGGAATTATTTCCTTGGCTTATGGGAGGAGGGATGAATCAATAATAAACGCCAACATTTATTTCCCAGAGCTTCATTTTGATCTGCGCAGACTATTGCACAGAAAAATCAAGGAGCTCCACATGGATGCAGTAGTTTGCTTGTGTAGATTACAATGCAGGATTGAGGTCTTACTGCTAGGGCTCGTCTACATGAACAGTTGGACTGTGGCAAGTTGGGGTGTTAATCTTCCCCTCCCCTAGTCTGCTGAGGACTAGCGATCCATGGGCACTCTGTTGGGTGTGCATTGACAGTTCATGAATGTTCATGATCTCTTTGAGATCGTCCCATTCAAAGAGGATTGGATCAACAAACTCTAATAAACTACTAGTGCATATCTGCCTCCACGGCGTGCACTTGGGCAGTGCATGGACAGTTAGAGTGCACCAGGCTAGTGGGGGGTAAATTCACCCCCGCAGCTTCCCAGGGTCTAATTGTTTGTGTGGACAAGCTCTGTGGCACTAGTTTTCAAACCAGACCTCCTTACCGGGAGAATAACATGGCCCCATAGTTATCTGCCCCCCCCACTATTCTGTGTCCATGGTTTATTCCTGCTTTCCCAATGCAATTCATTATCTATTGATGAAAAGCACTGTTTAAGAGCTAGGGATTTATTATTAATTATTATTATTATTGCTGTTCACAGCAATCACAGAATTGGATCAGCCAAAATGGAGGTGTGGTTTGACAGATATAAGGCCTCCAAGTTTGGGAACTATTAAATATTGGAACACATTTTTCAAACAAAAATGGTTTTTAATCAAAAAAATTTTCCAAACTGAATTTTTTTTCCTTTTTTTTATTTTCGATTTTTGAACTAAATAGAAAAATGAGAAATTTAGCTTTTTTTTGCTTTTTTTTAGTTTCTGGCTTATCGGTTTTCCCTGGCCGCTTCCAGCAGCAAAATAGAAAAAAGTGGGAGGAAATGGGGAAACAAGATCAAAAGAGTATAGAAGAAAACAGAAAAAAAATTGATAGTCTTGTAGCACCTTATAGACTAACGTATTATGATTATGACAACTTATAATTTGTCACATTATGTCTGTTAGTCTATTAGGTGCTACAAGACTCTTTGTCGCTTTTACAGATCCAGACTAACACAGCTACTCCTCTGACACCAGGGGGAAAAAAGAAACTACAAACTGCAATAAAAATGTGTGTGGAAAAAATCAAATAAAGGGAAAGGTATAATTAAAATAAAGGGAAAGGTGTGTATGTGGAATGGGAGGGGGGTTGGCTTTTTAAACCAGTGGAACAAAAATAAGTGTAATTTTGAGTTAATGTTTGTTGGGTGTTTTCATTTTGTACTAGATCAATTAAATAATGAAATATTTTCTCTAAGTAACTATCTCTGGTGCACCCTTCTCTCAAGGGTTTTCAGTTAATAATACTCAAGGGTTTTCAGTTAATACTCAAGGGTTTTCAGTTAATAATACTCCAAGAGTCCAGTGTAACTCCCATTGTAGTCAAAAGGCAGTGGTCTGTTGGTATTAGAAGATATTACATTAGGCTCTGTGGACCCAGGCCATTCCTGCCACTCTACTTAGGTAAGTAGTCCATTGCTGTTAATGAAACTAGTTGAGTAAGAGGCACTAACATGAGTAAAGCTTTGCAGGATTGGGCCTTAAAACAAATTAGTGTTTTTTTTTTAATGATATGGGATATTTACCAAGGTAAATTAGCTCTACAAAAAGTGATTAAAATGTACTTTAATTGTGCTGCTTTTCTTGGTTTTCATTGCTACAATATATGAGTTAAGACATGTCCCTTTTTTTCTACTAATCCAATGTTTCTTCTGTCTAATGCTCTTAAATGTCTTGTTCTAACTTCCTAAGGACAGTGGGTAATAAGGTGAGGGGATTTAAACTTCTCTAAACTTTTTTAATTGCAACATTTTTTTCTTTCTTTAGTCTTTTGCTTCTTGTCAAGTCATTCTTTTATTTAGTAAGAAGCATTCCATCAGACAATATGTGTCATGAACATTTTGCAAAACACTTGGCATGTGAAAGAGGTAGATCACGTTGGTGAAATAGTTTCAGATGTATTTGTTTGTATATATCATATTTATGTATACACATATCTATAAAGCTACATTCCCATGATCATTTTCTCTACTTCTGACTCATTTTGACTAATTTATGTGGCTACAAGAACAGGCTTCTGACCATTAGCATTCTTTATTTAACTCTTGGACAATGGGTGCAAGCTCACTGCTCCCAGCTAACATTTATTCTTTAGTGCCCTCACCAAATCTGCAGTGACCAAGATTTGGAAGTGTATCACATTCCGTGTGGCCTTATAAATTACAAGGATTATTACTGACATTTGAACTGATTCAAATTATTATTACACCCAAATGTAAAAATCCCAGTCACACTAAGCCACCACTCTGGCACAGGCTTATCTATTTATTCACTTTGTTGTTAGAATTCAAAGACATCACTGATAGCTACAAAATTCTAGTGAGCCATCCTAGACAAGCGTTTGCATGAAGATCACATGGTGACTGAAAATGCAAAAGCCTAAAAGTCAAATAATAAAATAGATATGTGTTTATGAGACTGTTCTTGGAAGCAAATGATTTTGCATGTCATACAGATCTGTGGTGCATTAGCTAATTGGTACATCCTAGAATGAAGTATTACTCCTAAAGAATCCTTCCCTCTCCCACTCTCTCGCTCGCTGGCTCTCCCCCTCCTTTCCCCCCAATAATTTTCTCATTCTTGTAGGAAAGACGCTCTTGAGTACTTCAAAGACCCTGTATTTTACAGCCGTGAGAATATCACTACAATAAAATAAACACTTCGGAGCATTTGTCTTACCTGATTGTTTAAAAGAGGAAATGAAGTTGTGGCAGGTCACTGCCCCTTGTAGAATATCCCCTTGGGCTTTGATCGTGTCACAAGCCTGGGAGATCTCCAAGAAAGTGAAAGTTTTGATTCAGTAGATGGCTATCTTCCCAGTGAAGATATGTCTATACTGGATCTGAAGGGGTCATTTCAAGTCCAGGTTGACGTACCTGCGCTAGCTTTTATCAAGTTAGCATGCTAAAAATAGCAGTGGTAGCTGCAACAGGCTAGCTGCCCCAAGTGCAATTCCGCTTGAAACACGTGTATACGCTCTCAAGGCGGTTAGCCTGTCCTGGTACACTCACCACTGCGATATCGCTTCTATTTTTAGCATGCTGCCCCGATCAGAGCTAGCACAGGTATATCTACTGGAGCTGGAAATGACACATCCAGCTGCAGTGCAGAGCTAGTACTGAGAAGGTGTTCTATTTGAGTGTGCTGCTGGAGTCTTCCATTCATGTTTTGTTCTTTTCATTAATGCAAAGAGAACTTGTAATCAGCAAATATGTTGTTTTATTTTAAGTTCATGTCCACTCAGCACCATTAAAACGAGCGTCTGCTCCCAGCTGAAGCCTGCAGGACTCTGTCTGCATTCAGAGTCCTGCACTGCAATGTGACAGATGACCTGACTTTCGAACAACAGCACCTATTTTACATATATGGGACTTGAAGCTGAGGTCCTTATTACCTGTGCCCAGTCAGAAATCGTGGTCCCAAGGGTGCTGAGATAAAGCTGATATTAAGTTATAATATTTTTACATTGAAATTTGTTCATTTATCATTATTATATGCCAAAGTTTAAACCCTCAGAATGCTTGTAACAGTGCATCTGCACTTCTTGAGTATTACCAAATACTTCAAATTCTTTGCCTAATTATCCCAATTATCATTCATTTCTTATTTTACTCCAACAGACATCTCAGCCAAGCCCTGGTGGTCAGTCTACATGCAGCAGCGAACAGTCCCCCATCAGCAACTATTCCAACCATGGGATCGAGCTTAATCTGACCAGTGGAGGTAGTGTAGGAGACCTCAGTGTCATTGATGAAACCCCAATCATGGACTCTACCATTTCCACAGCAACCACAGCACTTGGCTTACAGGCCAGGAGGAACATGACAGGGACCAAATGGATGGAGCAAGTCAAATTAGAAAGGTTGAAACAAGTTAATGGAGTGCTTCCAAGACTGAATCCCATTCCACCTTCAAAAGCCCCAACCTTGCCACCTCTCATAGGAAATGGTGAGATATGCATAACTGGATTAATCATACTTTCATTCTCTAAATTCGTCCTCTTGGGCTTGATGTTTCAGGACTTACAAGGACTGTACAACTCATTTAGAGTTCTGCTTACCTAGGAGCTGTAAGACTCCCTTACATTTTTCAATATATACATTTTTCCATTTAAATTAGAAATTGTACTGTACTGGTAGAAGTTGGTAATCCCACATTTTATATTACTGGAAGTGAATATTGATAGTCTGATTATCATGCTTGAAGTATTTAGATTCCCTGGACAAACATTCGATTCACAGCATCATTTTAGCCCTGCATCCTTCCAAGGTAGAGAAATTAAATACTGTGCAGTTTATTGTGTGGCATTCTTTCAATGAGGCCTTTAAACCTCAGGTCCTATCTGCTTTGCATAGATGTTATGGGCTACATTTTTTAATGGGCTTTAACATGGTCTTGATTTGCTAATGCACTGATAGTTACACATGGAAATGATAATGCTCAAAAAATGCAATTATAGTTTCTTACATGAATCACATGGAGGCATGCTGGACCCTAAAGATTCCATAGCACTTCCTATAAGAGATGGGGTTTGACTTGGTGCCCTGGGGAAATATTTCTCCTCCCAACACTTTGGACAACCTACTGTGCACCAGTAGGCTGCTGCTGTCCACCCTAGTAGTGACCCCTAGTAGTGACTGCACATCTGTGGTATAATATGTGCATAGTTCGTGAAGTACATTTGAGAAATGGAATGACATAAACATGATGATGATGCTTATATATTATGTTTATTAAAAGGGAGAACTGGGCGAGGTTTTGCGGTTGTTTTAAAAAACATGCAAATGTGTAAGAATTCTTTAAAAATTACTCTAATTTCCAGTTTGTATATTTTGCCATCTGGACTTAGATTATCACATGAATGCCAGTTCAGTTAGTTACTAAATCTAAAAAGCCTTTTTTAAGACTATGGGAAACCTGTTTCCCTAGTCAGTGTCAATCAGAGTAGCTCCATTTTAGTCCATGGAAATACATCAATGGATGACAAATGATGTTCTTGAATCTGCGAACCCCTTTATAAAAGTGCAGTTTAGAAAATGGTCTTGACTTCCTAGAATCATATGGGTATTTCCTTGAAATGCCTGTTACTTATCTCAGACTCTGTGTTCTGCAGTTGGTCCTGATTAATATTCATTTATCTGTGAATTTTACCACCAGGTATCCAGTCAAGCAGCAGCTGCAGTTTAGGAGGATCCATGACTATTCTACCCAACAGAAATGAAATTTCAAGTATGGATATCACAGTGTTAAACATGCTGAACAGGAGGGACAGCAGCACCAGCACAATCAGTTCCGCCTATTTGAGTAGCCGTAGGTCCTCTGGAATTTCGCCTTGCTTTTCCAGTCGGAGATCCAGTGATGCTTCCCAAGCTGAGGGAAGGCCTCAGAACATGAGTGTCGCTGACTCCTATGACCCCATCTCGACTGATGCCTCCAGGCGATCCAGTGAAGTGAGTCAGTGCGATGGCCTGCCAAGCCTACTCAGCCTCACCCCAGCCCAGCAATACAGGCTGAAAGCTAAATATGCAGCCGCTACCGGTGGACCCCCACCAACTCCACTGCCTAACCTGGAGAGGATGAGCCTCAAAACAAGAATGGCACTGTTGGGTGATTGCAGGGAGTCTGGAGTATCTCCCCTGCCTCCAGTAAATGCTCCTCGTAGGTGTAGTGATGGTGGGGCAAATAGTTATAACAGGAGGCATTTTCTGCCTCATGATGTGCTGGGAAATGGGACAAGGAGAGCCAGCGATCCTGTAAGAATGGTCTCCGACAACCTTTCTCTGCCCAGAGTCCAGCGATTCAACAGTCTTAATAGCTTTAACCCTCCTGTTTTGCCTCCATCTATGGAAAAGCGAAACTTTATTCTTCAGAACTATACCCGTTCTGATGGCAGCCTGTTCCGTAACGTCTACTCCCCATGTCCTCCAAGTATCAGTGAGAATGTCACCATGGAAGCTGCTACCATGGAAGCGGATGGTAGTCTGAATGATGAGGATCTCCTGCCAGACGATGTGGTTCAGTATTTGAATTCCCAGAACCAGGGCATGTATGACCACTTGCCAAATGATGCCCTGGACAATAATAAAGTGCATCATGGGTCAGCGATAGGGAACAACAGCTACCACCAGGCCCCTTCACCAAACAGTCAACAGACCAGCTCTGAATCAAACAAAAGTGACCTCCCAATCCAGTGGAATGAAGTAAGCTCAGGAAGTTCTGACTTGTCTCCTTCAAAAATGAAATGTGGTCCACGCTCGGCAGTCCAGCAAACTCGAGCTTTTGGACTATATAACAATATGATGGTCCAGCAGCAGAACCTGGAGAGAAATGGTATGGCCCAGCAAAATGGCTATCAACATCTTGTGGAAAACAACAGTTCTTACAGTTTACCTCAGAACATGATTATCAGCAACAACAACACCAGTAACTCTTTCAACATGCAGGTAAATAAAACACAGCCATATGGTGAAAGCATCACCAGACAACCAATGATTCCTGGGGCAATGGACAGTTCATGTGGCATAGTGATTCAAGGGCAGAAGTTGAGAAACAGCATGCTACTAAACAAGAGTCAGCAAAACTTTGGCCATCCCATGGTACCAGGCGAGCAATCGTCTGTCAGTATGGCTAATGGGCTGCAGAGTAGAAATACGATAGAACAGGAATACGCACAAAATCAGCCAATAGGGGAAGGCATTCATTATCAGGGAGTTAATCAAACCAGTCAAATGATGTTAGGGCAGGTTAGTCCTGCCTCACAAATCAGCCTTTGTGAAGGCCCACAGAGTTGTCCACCAATGTCTCACAACATTGGAAACCAGCAATCAGGTTTGATGGTAACAAAGAGTTACCAGCCATGTGCCAACTATGGAGGCAACAGACGGCAAAACATGCTGAGAAACAACCTGGCACAACAGCAAGGATTTATAAGCGATGCAAACCAGACGTACAGGGTAAATGGCATTAAGATGGAGATGCAAGGTCAATCACAACAGTTCTGCTCTAATATGCAGAATAACACTGGTCAGTTATATGACCAATCCATGGGCTTTACTCAGCAAGCTATGAAAACAGGTTCTTTCTCTATTTTGGAAGCTAACTGCCTGCTGCAGGGGACTGGTACTGCAAACTCGTCTGAGCTTCTTTCCCCAGGGGCTAATCAGGTGACAAGCACAGTTGACAGCATTGACAGCAATAGCCTAGAAGGTGTGCAGATTGATTTTGATGCTATCATAGATGATGGGGACCATACCAGCTTAATTTCAGGAGCCCTGAGTCCGAGTATCATTCAGAACCTCTCACACAATTCTTCACGCCTCACTACTCCCCGAGCGTCTCTTACATTCCCAGTTATGCCTGTGAGCACAACAAACATGGCTATTGGGGACATGAGTTCTTTGTTGACCTCACTTGCAGAAGAAAGCAAGTTTCTTGCTGTTATGCAATAGACATGGGGAAAAAACTTAGGAGCTAACTGATAAAAAGTGACTCATTTTTTTAGTTGTGTATGTATTTTTGCAATCTCATCTCACCTAAATGGGATGTGTTTCAAGTATATTCCTTTTATGGAATAAGGACTCCGAAAACCCTAAAGTGTTCTAGGGAGAAACTGTCTTCCATTTCTGTTTTGAATCAGTATTGTTAGACCCTCTCCTCTCTCTCTCTCTTTTTTTTAAATGTCTGTATACTTTTCTCCTTTTTTATTGTAAACCAATGTAAACGTGTGAAGTGCATGTTTTTTAAAGGAAGGTCTAATGAAATGACTTTGCAATTTTCTTTTACTCAAAGGAAACACAGGCTTGTATGATTGCTGCCAATGTTTTTATTTATGTAGGCACAAAACAACCAGGCATGATATACACAGTACATACAGTGAGTAAAGAGAGCATCTCTGAACATACTGCTGTCAGGAGGACAACCAATCTATGAACAAATCTATTCATACTGTTCCCTGATCATGTACCCATAACTGTGGCAAAAGATATCTGGGGTGCATGCAAATAAGAAATGCAAAAGCATCAAACTTTTTTGTCCCAAATGTGTGTGTGTGTGTGTGTGTGTGTGTGTGTGTGTATGTACACACTCCCACATACACAGACCTTGTCCTGCAACTGTTGAGCCAAAACTGTACTGTTTCTATGACAACCCTCTTTTGGAGGGTTTAAAAATCCCTTTGTGAATGCAATTCACATATTTGGCAGAATTTGGAGTACATTTTTTTTTAGAAGTAATTCGACAAGAAGAGAACAAAAATAAATGGTGTCTGGTGATTTGGGTATTTTTTTTTACTCAATTACAGCATTATTTTTTGTAATAAAACTATACACTTTGTTCTGCACTATTGAAACATATTGATATACGACACGGTAACAACTTGAAAAGAACCATGAACCTATGGAAAAAATATCATTACAGTCACATTGACCCCAATGGGCCCTATTGGTTTTCGGCGATCACAAGAGTGTTTAATACAGGCCTAAAGCACTTTTTTTCTTACTTTTAACATTTTAAAAATCTAAACTTCTTATTTAAAAAATAAGCAAAGGAAGTATAAATAAAGAAATGATAGCCTGGTAAGAAGAGTCTCAGCTAACGCTAAAAACGCAAGGGAAGTCCTTGGCACAAGCTTCCCTCTCATTTTGATTCGATTCACTGGCTCAAGTTCTGCTTTGTCACACCAGCGCAAATTTGAACTAATACCACTGATTTCCATGAAGTTATGCCAGGTTTACACTGCTCTAATTGAGTACAAAATTTGATCCATTGTGTTGCAATTTTGTAACTTGGGGCCTATTCCTGCTCCCCCTAGCACAGGCAATCTCTCATAGATGCAGGAGTGAGTCCTGAACTCTTGAGGGTAAAATTAACCCCTGTGCAGAAGACCTACACACAAGTCTCATTGAGCCCTATTTGGAATGCTTACAGGGATCTTAAATGAGGCCTAAAGTTTATGCCCCTTCCTCTGTACATGAGTGAATTTCATCTGCAAGTAGTAGATTTGTTGAAGAAGCGTTGAGTTAAATGTTAGTCAGAATAGGAGCCCACTTTAAAGTCTAGCGTAACATTGGGGGTGTGAGTTCCGCACACTTAAAGCCTATGTTATTGTTATTACTCAGCTGCATTCAGCGTAAAATAACACCCAGCTGACTAGTTCTCTTGTGAATATGTGTGACCAGAGCCTCTGTCAGGCCAGTACAATGGGCCGCTCCACTATGGGCCATAAAAGTCCAAGGAGGAAGTTCTAAATCCATATGCAACGTAACGGGGAGCCAGTGTTGAAAGAGTGTATACACTCATTATGGTGTGTGGTGTGTGTTCCAAGTAACTTACATTTGAGATATTTTGAAAGGAAGAGTCAGAAAACAAGAAATTTAAATACTCCAAGAAGACTAAGGCCCTTCAGCAGTAGCCCTACATCCTTCCTGGCTCAAAGTCTATCTTTCTTGTCTTTTCTCACAGCTGTAACAAGCATTACAGAACCGGCGCTGGGCATAAGCAGACTGAGCAATTGCTTAGGGCCATGACCAGTTGACGGGGGGTGCTATATTCACTTTATCATAAGAACGTGCCTGTTTTACTATTGTGGGGAGGGACCCCAAAATAGTCTTGTTTAGGGGCTAAAACTGGCTCTGCCTTCCATGGTCCTGTTCATTGGCTCTTCCTCTCTCTGCCATCTCTCTCTGCCATCTCCCTCTCCCATGTTGGTTCCTTTCATATTGCCATATTGCCTGCAATCTCCATGCATTGGGAATCAGTAACAAGGGGTGCTGGGTACACTGGGACTGCAGGCACTATGGCTAGGGAAGAACGCCAGCATGTCAAATCATTTTTCTGTAGTGGATACTCTATGTGAGTCAAGACTTGCGTCTCCACGGCTGGCGAACATCCCTCATTCTCAGAAGAGTGGCCCTGCAGAGCCCTTAGGAAACAGTCTGTTTCCTAGTATTAAGCAGCTATAGACTGGCCAGTTCTTTAAGGGTTATCCGCAATCTTCTGTGACACTCAGACACTCCAAAATTACACAGTACACCATTAAATCACAATTGTTACTGCTCCACGTGTCATCTTTTTCTTAGGGGCTTAGAGGGTATTATGGTACCCTAATTAGAGCCTGCCCATCTCTTCATGTGACCCCCCCGGACCCCCCCAATAGCAGGAGCAATCAGCTGAGACACTGAAACTAACAGTCCACTGGGTTAAATAGAGGGTGTTGATCACAAAGCATTTTCCATGCTAGAACACACTTTCTGACAGCTCTTGGATGGCCTTCAGGGTGCCCCGGGAGGCCTGTCTCCTTTACCTGGGAAGTAAGGGGTAGCTGTTTAGTGCTGCTGGTCATGCTTTATATTTACTGGGGAGGGGGTTCCACTTAGAAAGGGTTAGTAAATCATGAATAACTGTTAAAAAAATGTTGCAGACATGAGTTGTATGTGTTATGGAAGTTCATAAGTGGAAGATATTAGAGCTGGTTACAATAATGATGCCTCGCTTATCTATAGTGCTTTTCATAGTAGGTCTCAAAGCACTTTACAAATGATGTCAGTTTCATTATCCCCATGTGACAGAGGGGGAAACTGAGACACAAGACATTGAAGTGACTTGGCCGAGGGCATCTAGCAAGCCAGTGGCCAAACGGGGAAACAGCACCAACGTCTACCAAGTCCAGTGTCCTATCCAATAGGTCATATTTCCATAGTCATAAGCAACAAACAAGTGACTGATTATTAAAAGTCTATTAATCATTTATAGACTATTTATATATGGAACTTTAATATAAAGTGTGACTAGCGTTGGAGTCAATGGCTTGGGGAAATCTTCCTTGGAGCCAGCCTGTAAAAAAACTTTGTTTAATTCTTGCTTTTAACTTTTGGATATGACATAATCCATTAATAATTAGCACATTTGACAACTAAGTAAAAATGGGTTTCATAGATTTTTTTTTCCAGGAGAAGGGCCAATTAGATAATCTAGTGACGTCTGATCGCCTGTATCACACAAGCTGTTACTTTTTATTACTGTTACCCCATGCTTCAGCCCAATAACTTGTGTTTGGCTAAACATAGCTCTCAGAAAGCACTGTTGATTTGACCACATCAAGAGATGGAGGAGCCACCATTTCCCTTGGTAGTTTGTTCCACTCTCCTGTTAAAAAGTTGTGCCTCATTTGTCACCCTTTGCTCTTGTTATGCCTTTCTCTGCTAGATTAAAGCACCCTCTAGTATCCAGTCATTTCTCCCTGTGTAGGTATGTACACACTGTATGCAGGTACTTCCATGTCTTCTTTTTGATAAACTTAATGGATTGAGCTCTTTAAATCTCTCATTGTGAGGCATTTTCTCCAGCCCTCAGATAACTACTGTGGCTCTTTTCTGCACCCTTGCCAATTTTTCAACTTCCTTTTTAACCCATGGGCAACAGAACTGTACCCAATATCTTCGTACCGATCGCATCAATGTTGAATACACAGAGGGAGGAAAAGCACACCTCCCCATCCATACTCCATTGCTTAAAAAGCCAAGAATCATATTAGCATTTTTTGCCACACCAGTTAGTATTTCAAGGGAAGTTTGCAGCCAGACTCTGTGCTCTCCCTCCCCAATTACTGTGGAGTGATAAATGTGGTTTTTAATGGCAGCCACTTTCCTCAAGAATAGCTGTGGAAGCACTGTCATGCTTAAAGTCCATGGGTGTGTGTGTCTTCTCTCCAGCCTGACCTTTAATAAAGCTTTTTGGTCCCTTCAGCTTCCACCCTTGTTTGTCCTGAAGAGCATTGCTCTTGTTCAGCATGCGTGATTTCCTTTTGCCAAAATGGAAGACCTGTTTGTGCCCTTCTGTGTGTTCATTTGCATCCATCAGGTACAGTTGGATGGATGACTGGTACTTTTGGAGGCAGCAAAGGAGAAGTCCAGAATGGGTTTGCTGTCAAGCACTGTGGACTTGGATTGCCTAATAGCAGTGTAGACTTTTAATTTCCTTCTAGGCAAGCTTCTAAAATGGTACCTGCATTTAAGGTTGGCTTTGTTTCTTTCATTCTTAAAATGAAATGGGCAAAATAATAGTTAGCCAGCCTATGTTACACTATGGCTTGTCCTACTAAACAACAGTGTTTCGATGTATGTGCCTTATTTTGTGTTGATTCTGTAAAAGAGAGGGACCAAGAACTATTGCCAAATTTTAGCTATAAGGCTGGGCTTACCATTCAGCTAATAGCACATACCACTGTTAATAGCGTCTGAAACGTCTTGTAAACCTCTGGTATTCATGTGTTATTGTTCTTGAATCGATAGAATGTCCTCTATTAAAAATTTACCATTGTCAATCATGCAGATGTGTAAGATAAAAGTGTTCATTTTTCACCTTTTTTTAGATTTTTATAAAACTTGTAATCTTTTTTTTTTTTAATGTGTAAATACATTTACCTACCGTAGGAATAGTGTTCGGATGTAATAGGCCTTAGTGGTCTGCAGTTGATAAACCTACAGTTATGATCTGATGTTTCCCAAGCCTTAGATCGATCTGAAGGGTCTGTAGCACTGTGTACATATAAACTGTACTTCTGCTTTCAGAACCACTTAGCTCTTTTGTAACAAAGAAAAAATGTTTCTTACAATGTCAATAAAAACAAACCTTTGTACTGAAGTTCTTAGCTTGCAGCTTTTTAAAAATGTGTCTGTGGTAGATGACAGAGAAGGAGCCCTGTTTGTTTAAATACTTACCATCCCTCTTCTTTTTGTTGATCTTCTTCCAGGTGTAATTTCTGATCATGTATCACTTGGCAGGTTCTTCTAATGTATGTTTCCTTTTATGTTGGAATGATGGGCTGAGTTACTCCAAAGCATACCTCGTGGCTAAAACTATTTCAGCTGCATTTTAAAATGCTCACACAGGGATAAAATATACCTTCTCTCATAATACAAGAAAAAGGCTAGTTGATGAAATTGAAAATGCAACAAATGTAAAATGGCTAAAAGAAAATGCTTTTTGTGCATTGCACTTAAGTGGTCTGTGGAACTCACTGCCACAAGACAGCATCAATAGTAGTAAAATAAGGATTAGACATTTAGTAGCTACATTAAAGAGGATAATAAAATATTAATTTATATAATGATAGTTCTTAGCGGTGCCAGTCAGATCAAAGTGCTATAAAAACATATATGGCTACATTCTGACACCTTTTTGTTCAGTAGTATTTTATTCCACCAGTAGTCTTATTCAAGGGATAAACCAACCACTGACAAAGGAGAAGTGTGGGAGTGCAGCTTAGGAAGAGATGTCTTCCTTGGGAATAGGGTGACTAGAGAGCAAGTGTCCAAAATCGGGACGGGCTGGGGGTAATAGGAGCCTATATATAAGAAAAAGCCCCTCAAATGGGGACTGCCCTATAAAATCGGGACATTTGGTCACCCTACTTGGGAAGGTTATTCCATAAATACCACCCTCCTTTAAAACATCTGGTACTGACCACTACATGGATTAATCTTGACAATTCCTAGGGTCTTGGCTGTTTATTTTTAACCCATACAGACATTGCTGAGTTAATTTCACAAATGGAGTTTGTGAAATCTCTTTATTAGCTGCTTGTAAAGTCGCTCAGCACAATGGGGCCCTTGTCTCTTGTCACTACTTCAATACCAATAATAAATAACAACAACAAGTGCTAGTATCATCTGCTACTAAACATCTTGGGCCTAATTCTCCACTATCTCATCAGTGAAGGCTACAGAATCATTCTAATGCCTGCTTTCTCTTTGACTCCCCCTTCTTCCCCACCTCCCCCGCCGGATTCTTTCATTATTTAGTCACAGTAGAACAGTTTCAACATTGGGCTAGAGAGAGAGAGAATGATTCTGTAGCCTGGCGGTTAGCAAACTCATGGGAGACAGAAGACCCAGTTCCCCAGCTCCAAGGATAATTTTAAACTATTAACTAGGGCTAATCCAGTTAAATCACACGATTAACTCAGAAAAATTAATCGTGCTTAAACATATTAATGGTGATTCATCGCAGTTATGATCACACTGTAAAACATAGACTCCGAATTGAAATGTATTAAATATTTTTGGATGTTTTTCTACATTTTCAAATATATTAACTTCAATTACAGTGCAAAATCTATATATATAAAAGTCAAGTGGTGTATGTATGTATGTATGTATGACAGCGAACTCCTCCTGCACCGTTTGAGCCAGAGACTTGAAATTTGGTACAGTTAGGGGTCTTGGGGTCTAGATGCTGGTAAGGGTCGAAAAATTTTCGGATCTCACCTCTGACGCCCCCCAGGGGTGAAAGTCTTTCAGGGCCAATCACATCAGCTGGGCGGTTAGGTGCTGATGATGTCATAATACCCCCTCCAACAGACACCGCACTCGCTCAGCTCACCCCTCCCTCCTCCAACGGAACCCCGGAGATCCCTCAGTTCTCTGCCCCTCCCCCCTCCCAACGGAACCCCGGAATCCATCAGCTCTGTGCCCCACCACCACCTGCGAAGGTCCCCGGAATCCCTCGGCTCTGGGCCCCCCCCCTTGCGACGGATCCGAGTTGGGTTTGGTGGGATGGTAAGTGAGGTGGGGGTGTCGGGTTCGGTCGGGGGGTGAGGTGGGGGTGTCGGGTTTGCTTGGGGGGGTCAGGTGGGGGTGTCGGGTTTGGTCGGGGGGTAAGTGAGCCGGGGGGTGTTGGGGTTGGTCTGGGGGGGTGGGAAGGTGTCGGAGTGGGTGAGGGGTGAGATGTGGGTGTTGGGTTTGGTCTGGGGGGGGGAAGGTGTCGGGGTGGGTGCCCAGACCAAACCCGACACCCCCCCCCAGCTCACTTACCCCCCGACCAAACCCGACACCGCCACCTCACCCCCCCACCAACCGCAACACCCCCTGACCAAGCCCAACACCCACACCTCACCCCTCACCCACCCCGACACCTTCCCACCCCCCCAGACCAAACCCGACACCCCCTGGCTCACTTACCCCCCGACCGAACCCGACACCCCCACCTCACCCCCCCCCCACCAATTGCAACACCCCCAGACCAAACCCGACACCCCCCGGCTCACTTACCCCCTGACCGAACCCGACACCCCCACCTCACCCCCCCAAGCAAACCTGACACCCCCAACTCAACCCCCCACAAACCGCAACACCCCTGACTAACCGCAACACCCACACCTCACCCACCCCGACACCTTCCCACCCCCCCCCAGACCAAACCCGACACCCCCTGGCTCACTTACCCCCCGACTGAACCCGACACCCCCACCTCACCCCCCCACCAACCGCAAAACCCCCTGACCAACCCCAACACCCACCCCTCACCCACCCCGACAACTTCCCACCCCCCCAGACCAAACCCGACACCCCTCCGGCTCACGGTGCACTGTGTAGCACACAGATTAAATACACTGTTCGGTTGGGGAGTGAGGTGGGGGTGTCGGGTTTACTCAGGGGGTGAGGTGGGGGTGTCGGGTTCGGTCGGGGGGTGAGGTGGGGGTGTTGGGTTTGCTTGGGGGGGGTCAGGTGGGGTTGTCGGGTTTGGTCGGGGGGTAAGTGAGCCAGGGGGTGTTGGGGTTGGTCAGGGGGGGTGGGAAGGTGCCGGGGTGGGTGAGGGGTGAGGTGTGGGTGTTGGGGTTGGTCAGGGGGTGTCAACTGTCTGCCCCCTCCCCACCTCCGACTGACCCGAGCAACGCCGGGCACTTATGCTAGTTTGTAATAAAAATAAAGTGCGCACTGTACATTTTGTTGTTCTGTCTTGTAATTGAAATCAACATTTGAAAATGTAGAAAACATCCAAAATATTTAAGTAAATGGTATTCTATTATAGTTTAACAGAGTGATTAAGTTTTTTAATCGCTTGATAGCCCAACTTTTAACCAAAGTGGCTTCGCAGCTTCAAAAGCCGTGACTGATATCTCATCGCCCCATGGGTAAGACGCTCTCACCTGAAAGGTGGAAAAATACCAGTTCAACACCTTCACTCCCTCAGATGGAGGCAGGACTTGAACTGGTGAGTCCCCTAACTATTGGGCTGAAAGTTATATGGGAAGTTCTCTTCCACCTGTGCCTGCTAAAACCATGTAGTTGCCCAACACCAAGAGAGAGTCCACAGCTGAGACTCCCAAGTGGAGGGAGGTGCTTCCCTGCAGCCTGGACTTGTTAGGCATCTATCTCCAAGAGAGAAATGGGGCTTAGCGCACAACCCTCAGCTCAGCATCACCCACTGGCTACCTTGGGTGAGGAACCATCTAGCCCGCTCCCTTTGTGAATCCCATTCTGGAGCTCCTCTCTTGCCCTATTCATTGTACGGGGAACTTGAGCGTCTAGTTCAGGCTTTGTAAATCTTTGTGACTTTCTAGATGCCCAAAAGTTAGGCAGGGTGGCATTCAGCATCACCCCTACCAGACTTTGTACATCTAGGCCACTGCCTCTTTCTGGATTTTTTGTGCCAATCCAAATAAGCTCTCAGGCAACGGCCCTTCTAAAAAGAGAAGCCAACTGTTTTTGACTGGAGTTGATTCCCTCCTCCCACTCTTCCTCCTTTCATGTCTCATTTGAACTAGTTTAGCAACAGCTGGCAGTGAATATCTGCAAAGCAAAGGGTGTGGAGGAGGAGGGGGCGGACAGCGGCGTTTTGAGGGTGTCTATGCTGGAGGGACTGCAGCAGCAGGTAGCTATGTGATATGGGTCTCACAGCTTCCAAAATGACCCCCCCCCCAAGGCAGCTGCACTGCAAGGCTGGTAGGTGTAAAAGCCACACATTAGGAATTACAACAGCAATGTCAGCCCTGCACTTCATCCTTTTGAATAAACTTCAGGCTGCTGATACTGTTCTCTAGATTTCACTTTGTACAGGATTCAGGCTACTGGCACCAGGGAGAGTGGGTAATAACCGTGTTCTAGAAACGCATTTCAAATACTAGCAAGCCCTAAGCCAATTAGTGTCTTAAATGACATACATTGGCACTGTTACTGCTCCCATCCCTCAGTTAAGTAGCTGGCTTTTCTCTAAGCCAGGCATTAAGGGGATAAAGAAAGGACCCCAACACTGTGACTACCACCACCCCACTCATGTAAATAGGCCCATTGAAACCAAGGGGACTACTCACAAGAGCAAGGGCTACACATGCGGATAAGAATTGCAGGCCCAAGTTTGGCAATTGCTGCACTGCTCTGCCTAGCTGGCAGTGGAGTCTAAGGCCACTGCTGGAGTGTGAATCAGTGAGGTGTTGAAACAAAGGGAGGTGGCCAGACTATTCAGTATCACTTTACTTGCCAGCTGGCTGAGGAAGCGCATTAACATTCGCCAAGCCTGGAGAACGGTACCACAAAGTAGCCAAGTGAATGGGAAGGAAAGAAGAGAGCTGGCAGGTTTAACTATTAGGCTTAAAGGAAGTTCGGTGCTTTAAATTCTCAGGGAATGAGGGCGTGTTGTAGTAGCAGAAGTTGGATATAGCTGGCAAAAAAGCTAACAGCGAGGAGAAAAAGAAAGGGTCTTGCCCAGTGTTGTTGTTAACTATTGCCAAAATACTGAGAGTGCTCTGAGCATAGCAGACAGGAAGACAAGTCACATTCCCTCCCCTGGAGAATGTATATTTCAAGAACTTGACTGAGCCTTTAGCTGAGAAAAGACAATGCAAAGCTGCACTTCCCTGGAAGGAAGTGTGAAGATCACAGATGCCCTCCCCTTGCCTCTGGCTGAGGGAGTAATCTCCTACATCCCTCCTTCTTGCAAGGAGTTAGGCTATAGGGTATTGCATATCTCTGTTTGGGAGAGACAGCTGGGAACTCCCGGTACATCCCTGCTTCCATACAACATGGCAGTGGGAGAAAGGAAGCCTGCCTCCCTTATAACCTTTCCCCCAGGGGGTTAAAGAATTCACCCCTGGACTAGTGGCAGCACTGCTGATTAAATTCCCCCTTTTTTGCTTAATGAGAAGAGATTTGAACTAGACTTTTCTGAGTCACTGGGACCTTCACATCAGTAGTGAAACCAAGGTTGCAGTGGTACCTCAATCTTGTACTTACTGGTCCACCTTTCTAACCATGTACTCTGTGTCCCAGCTGCAGCTGAAGGTTGCCTTCTTGGTCACCATTACATCAGCTAGGACGGTGGGTGAGCTGGGGCGTCTCATGGCTGACCCACCATGCACTACATTTCATAAAGAGATCGGAGCCTTTCATTTCCACCTGAAATTCAGTCAAAGAAAATTTCTGAGTTTGACATAAACCAGTCCAATCACTTATCAGTATTCTTCCCCAAACCTCATGGATCCAGCAAGGCGAGGAGACTTCACTTTCTTGACATTAGATGAGCATTGGTGTTCTACCTTCAAAGAAAGACACCATGCAGGAAATCGCCTAGATTATTTGTTACTATAGCAGAGCGACCATGGGGACAAGTGATAGCTCTTAAGGGACTATCTACATGGATTTCTGGCTGAGTCTTCCTTTGCTATCAGTTGCCATGTCTCCCACCACTGGACAGGGTGAGGGCCCATTCCACTACAGCAAAGGAGATCTCAATAGCATCTCTTCAAGAAGTGCCTATGCTGGACATTTGTAAGGCAGCAACCTGGAGTTGAAGAATTACAGATATTCTATACCACCGGCATCCTGGCACCCCTCTCCTATTTGAGGCCTGCTTACCAGTTCTCCACATGCGGAATAAACATAGGGACCAGCACTCAAGGAAGAAATAGAGGTTACATTCCTGTAACTGGAGGTTCTTTGAAATATATGGCCCCTATCTGTATTCCACTACTCTGGTTTGGCTCATGATTAGATTCACAGTAGAGAAGGAACTGGAGAGTTGGTGGGCCCACACCTCTCCTTATACTGTCAAGCATGAGGAATTCTAGGGCGCAGGCACAGATCACCAGACACTAGCAAGATTTTCCAGTCTCAGCACATGGCACCTATGTGTAACACAGAGAGGGAGCAGGCATCTTGAAGTACCTCCAGTTGTAGGTAAATAACCTCCACTTCTGATCTCTCTCTCTCTCTCTCTCTCTCTCTCACACACACACACACACACACACACACACACACACACACACACACACACACACACACACACACACACACACACACACACACACACACACACACACACACACACACACACAATCCCACCCCGCCACACACACCTTGAATCCTTCATCTCTTGGCTTTCTGTCTTTTAGTGCAGCCCATTCAGGTGACTCATCTTCCCCTTTAAAGCCTTTGAATAATGCTGCCCCTATTTCCTCCCACTCTTGCTCCCTATGCTCTTCTCCCCCAATTGCTCACGTCATTTGTGCAACCCCTTGGCTTTTCATTTATCAAGCTGACCTCTTCTTTGGTAAGTGTCCTGCTTCCTATGGACCCAGTGCCCCCCTCTCCTGCCTCAGATCTCCCCATAAACCAATTTCTCCCAGAAACCCTCCTTCCCCTGTTCTCCTCACCAATAATCTTTCTCCACCCTCCTTTACCTCAAATCTTATCCCTTATCTGCTCTGTCTTATATTGTAAACCCATCAAGTCAGAGACAGGTACATCGGCGTCACAATAATTGAGGAGAAACAAGGAGATTACCCAGCTAATGAGTCACACGAGTCTTTTTGTTGGGTTAGCCTCAGATGATCTAATCACACTTGCTAATGTCCCCTCCTGTAAAGTCATGTTCAGACTCAGCCTGGGTTCCCTGTGATGTTGAAGCTGTTTATAATTTAATTAAATTAGAAGAGGCATCTTTAAAATGTGGATTTGAATGACGTGAAACAAAAAATAAAATGAAAAATGATTCCGAACTGCCACCCAGTGGCCATACAGGTTTAATGTAGTGAGTAGTCCATACAGTTCGCAAACACTTTTTCTTATTATTTATTTTGTTTTATATTTGGCTTCAAAATAAAATTCTCATGTAAAATTTTCTAGTATAAAACAATGTCACCCACTACCCTGCAAGTGGCTGAATCGCTGGAGCTAAAAGCCAGATAATTAATTGACAGATTATAAAGGCATTTAGTCAAGTGTTTTTTTAATTTCCAGTTTGGGCCAAAATAACACACAATAAAAACGTTGCCTTGTGCTAATAATACACAAGTCGCACCCTAGATTCCACTGGTATCTTTCTTTTTATATGTTCAAAACCACATTGTATAAAAAACAAGGTCAAAGATTGTGGGATGAGATTGCTGAAGGGATTGGGCGTATAAATAGTACTTTGTAAATCTATAGCACCTTTCATTCAAAGCATCTCCGGTTACTGAATTAAACTTCACAAACCTCCTATGATGCAGGTGAGGGAGCTATAAGGACTATTTCACCTGTAGCTGCTGCATTTCACTCATATAACAGCATGTAGCAGCACAACACAACAGTTGGGAGTAGAGAACAAAGAAATATATCACTTCTAATTGAAACTGCAGGGGGATATTAGGGAAGCTGAGTTTAATTACCTGAATTAGAATTTGGCTAATGTGCCAGGTAATTAATGCCAATTGATTTATGCAAAGTATCCTGGGGTCTTGAATTACAAGTGGGCAGTTTTTCATCACAATCTAAAAGACAGTACAATGGTGCCCTCAAAGCCCTCAAAAACTGGGGTCAGCATTGAGTCAGAGAGAAAGTGTCATTTCTTGAGGCATCATCTTGTGCCTTGCAGATTTCCCACTGCAAAAAACCAATATCCTGAACCTCTACAGTTTGTGAGAGCTGATGGGACCCCATCACAAGGTGTTATGGAGTCTACCACTGCTGTGGTACTAGAATACTGCGGTGGTACCCAGGAGGGTAGAGGTGGATGGTTATTTGTAGATGGCACTTATTCATATGAACTAAGTCCAGTCTATTCTCCCTTGGACATTTGTCCCTATCATAAAAGCCATGGCTACAAACTAGTTAGGATTTGATTGGTAATGGAAACTGAACCAAATCTAGCACCTTTCAAGAACAATAAATATTCTAAAGGGAGACTCACATTTAAACAAAACCCGGCAGAAACCAGAACCACACAATTCACTGTTACACCAAACTGCCACGAGTTCCAACAGAAAAGTTAAAAGAACATGGATTGTAGCTGTGATAAAGAAATTAAAACATCCAGGCAAGCCTCCCTTGTGCAGAGAGCTTGCATAAAGCAGTGCCTTGTCTCAGTGCCACTTAAAACCTCTAGATTAACAGCCGTGTTAGTCTGTATCCGTAAATAAGACGAGGAAGAAGACTTTGTAGCACCTTAGAGAGTAACCTGTTTATTTCAGCATAAGCTTTCATGGGCTATAGCCCACTTCATCGGATGCATAGAATGGAACAGAAGTAAGATGCATTTATACACACAGAAAGAAAAAAAAAGTGGAAATTAGCATACCAATTCTAAGAGGCTGTTTAATTTGGATGGGCCATTATCAGCAGGAGAAAAAAAACCTTTTGAAATGGATTTGTGTGGCTGGCAGTAGATAACACCTATTGAAGGTAAATTAACTAGGGAAATGCAATCAATTAGTGTAATGAGAGAACCATTTGGAAGTTCTGTTTAGCCCTTGGTTTATTGTGTCCAATTTTAAAATTAATTCCAGTTCCTCAGTTTCTCGTTGGAGTCTGTTTTGGAAGTTTTTTCTGTTTCAAAATTGAAACCATCAAATCTTTATTGGAATGGCCAGGAAGATTGAAGTGTTCTCCTACTGGTTTTTTAATGTTATGATTCCTGACGTCAGATTTGTGTCCATTTATTCTTTTGCATAGAGCCTGGCCAGTTTGGCCAATGTACATAGCAGAGGGGCATTGCTGGCACATGATGGCATATATCACATTGGTCGATGTGCAGGTGAATGAGCTTCTGATGGTGTGGCTGATGTGATTAGGTCCTATGATGGTGTCAGTTGAATGGATATGAGGACAGATTTGGCATCGGGCTTTGTTACAAGGATAGGTACCTGGGTTAGTGTTTTTGTTGTGTGGTGTGCGGTTGCTGGTGAGTATTTGTTTCAGGTTGGGGGGCTGTCTGTAAGCGAGGACTGGTCTGTCTCCCAAGATTTGTGAGAGTGAGGGATCATCTTTCAGGATAGGTTGTAGGTCTTTGATGATGCGTTGGAGAGGCTTAAGTTGGGGGCTGAAGGTGATGGCTAATGGTGTTGTTTTTTGTCTTTGTTGGGCCTGTCCTGTAGTAGGTGGCTTCTGGGTACTCTTCTAGCTCTGTCAATCTGTTTTTTCACTTCCCCAGGTGGGTATTGTAGTTTTAAGCTTATGCTGAAATAAACTGGTTAGTCTCTAAGGTGCTACAAAGTCTTCTTCCTCGTCTTATTTAAGACCTCTAGTAACTGAGGACATGCATAAGCCTTGAGCTGGCCCTCTGCCCAGGAGATGAATTGCACCCGTAGCAAATAGCTCCACCCTTCAGCGTAGAAGTAGGGCCTTACACACAAAGATATTTTTCTTCCAATAGTGCCCTGGTCCAGCATAATACCAGCAATGACTTACATAAATCACAGTATTCATGTCCCCCATTACAGATTGCGCAGGCCCAGGGTTCATTCTCATCTACCCAACCCATTAACTATAATTAATGTTGTTTTTAGTCCCAGTGTATAAAATACTGGTCAAAAGAAAGAGACAGGCTGGTGGTTACTCACGCCAATGCAAAGGCCACTCATAAGCAACTCTTCCAGAAAGTAACACTAACCCCACTTGGAGCATAGCATTGGCTTAGTAGGCCAGTGGGATATAGTTTTCTCATTTCATAAATATGTGTCCAACTACCTTTGAGGATCTGAGCCTTAGTGTTAATGGAAGCCTCCTGTATGCACAGTAAGGGAAATTCAGGTCACTCTTCTGTCATTACAGTCTATTGGATGGGTAAACAAGAAAGCCTTTCAGTTCTTGTTTTGGCTGATAGGAGCCTGGAATCATGGAAGAAGGTGCAATAAGTGATAAAACTGTGAAAACTATGAAAAATAGGCATTTGGGGGTCTGGCTTCGCTCTCTCCCCCCTTGATTTATTTTTACCCCAGTTTAACTCTATAGATGGAATGGGAGTTAATTCTTATTTACACTAGTGTGAATGGGAGGAAAATCCCCCCCCCCCCCCCCCGCCTTCTCCCAGGCAGTCAGCAAGAGATTCCCTGGCAGGAAAACAGGTGTAAAATCAGAACCATGCCAGTCACCCTTTATTTCACACTGTGCTTCCCTGCCTGAAATTAAAATGTCATAATTTCACAGAGCAGGAAATATCATTTTATATGCATTGTAAAGTCACACTTAAGCACATTATGAAGAGCAGTAGCACTTAGAGTTTAACAAAGGAACCTTTATTCAAAATTTGCTGTACAGAGGAGAACATAGATTTGCAATGTTAAATGACTAGAAATTGTTTGCAGATTTTTTCTAGCCATCAGGATGTTGACAGTTCACTTAGGCTATCAAGTCTTAAAGAGAGAATACTAATATACCTTAATAGTTACCTAGCCATGTGCAGAACTAAAGAGCATGTGTTAGTAAATTCACCCTTTAAAAAGGGTTATAGTGAAATAATTATGGATATTTCTCAAGCAGCTCTCAAAAGCCATTGATCTGTGTTTTCAGCGTTCACCTGTGGTCCCCTCCAGGGAATTTGCTAGCTTATAATTACCCCTTAGCTAAACTGTTGAAAGAAAAATACAATAGCCTCTACTTATAGTGTATTCAGAGGGGAAATTCACCCCTGCACAGATGGCCAGCACAAGGCATCTGCATCACTTAATCAAGGTTTTGAGGACTTAACTGATACATGTGATGAATTCCAATCCAATGACTGTCCCAAAGTGTTCCAATGCATTGCAAAGAGACATCTTTATGGAGCTAGGCTCAAACTACCTCTGCACTAGCCAAGAGAGGTTTTGATTCATGAGATCACATTTGCAGACATTAAAGTTCTACTGGCCATTAACAAGCTCTTCACCTCTTATACAATGTATTTGTCGAAGACTCAGACTGAAAAACATATAGCAGATTAGTAAAAGAAAGAAACTACTGGACAGAAGTGTTGAAGCGAGTCATATCAGCAATAACATTTCTGACACCACAAGGTCTGGCAGTGAGAGGGACTAATGAAACCTTTGGCAGTCTTAATAATGGAAACTTCCTTGGCTGCTTAGAGTTCTTAGAGTATGACCCTTTCCTGGCCTGCCACATTGACAAGTCTGGGAAGCTGATCACGGCACAACATCATACCTATCATCAACTATCTGTGAAGAGTTCATCAAACAAATGGGTGACAAGGTAAAGCAGGATATTTTGGATGAGCTAAAATTGGCTAAGTACTCGTCCTTTAGCATTGATTTCATGCACTACTGAGCAGTTGACATTTACTGTGCGCTACATGCTAAATAACTGTACATCTGCAGAATGCTTCTTGAATTGTATTCCAGTTACATCACCTAGAGGCTTTCATCTGTTTAATGTTATCAATGAAACCCCAAGTGATGAACTAAATATCAAAGAACAAGGCACCTAATTATTTTTATTTCGGTCTATGAGGCTCTCAATATTATAGTACAAGACGTGTGCTTGTCCCTTTAATGCAGACTGAGAGAACTTGATTAGCATGTCTCCTTCCACTCTCAGAGTCAGTCTTTGCCAGCAGATCAGGAAACAGAGAACAGAGCTCTAGCTAATCAAACAACAGGCTTAAAGGGACAAGCAGTAGCTCTCGCTACCTAGAAGCTGAAGAAAGAGGAGCTTAAAAAAGTTGAGTCAATTTTTCAAAAGCTCCAAGGTACCTGTCACTTTTTGAAAATGGGACTTCTTGTCAAAAGCACCAAAGTGATTTAGGAATCTATTTCCCTTATAGTGCCTTTAAAAGCAGAAAAACATTTTTTTTACTTTTCTTGTTGGGTTTCAGAATTGAAATCTCATAAATATAAAGCTGGAAAAAAATCCACACCCCTGAACCTGTGGGAGAGCGGGGGGGTCCACTTCCAGCCCACTCTTGCCAATTGCATGTACCACCTCCAGGAATAAAATGACTGTGTGTGTCATGTACACACGGCAAGCACTAGCTTTCCACATTTTTTTCAGTAGTGAGACAGGAAGAGGAGCGGGAAGGATGTGAATTGCAGCAAAGATGTCTCATCATGTATTTTCTTCCCATGAATGCTCCATGCGCTTACTCACGGGCCACAGTCTAGGGTGCATGTAAGGTCTTCAGCCTCCTGAATGGTAAGCCCTGACAGAGGACTTGGCATAGTGCACGGTCACAACATTCTTGCTTCATTAGTTTCCCTTTCTCAGGAGATAACAAAATAATGTAACATCACGGGTAACTCTGGCAATTATTTCACTTCCCCTATCTCAGTGTCACCGACAGACACACCATGAGAACTGCTGCTTTATATCACTCTACTACTCACTGGTGGCCACGTAGCCCAACGAGGGTGAGAGGTACAGAGCTACACAGAAGGGAGTGACAGTATGCAATGGAGGTGGCTAAAGCACAAATGAAGTGTTCTTGAAGAATCTGCTCAATGCCAGGTGTCACTTTAAACATAAACACCAACTTTAACTGGAGGCTTCCAAAGAATTTTTAAGACATTGATTTATTCAGCCTCACATCAGCCCTGTGAGATAGATAAGCATCATTAGCTTTACAGACTTTATAGATGGGGAGACAGATTCAGGGAAGATAAACAGCTTGCCAGAGTCGCATAGTGTGGCAGTCAGAAATCCAGTAATCCCCATAACTGTAATGGCCAATGCTGGGAGAAGCACACGTGCTTGTTCAAAGGTATTGTAGTTTTTGCATCCATGTGCTCCCATCCTCACTTCTCGGTGAGGAATTCTGCTTTTGTCCACAGCCCCTCTGATATTACATCTCTGGCCCTCTGCCTCCACTATACAAATCTTGCTCTCAAAATCATAATGCGTGGACACCTTGAAATGAATGTTCTCTAGCCATGACATTTTAATCCTCTTTCTCTAATGATGGGATGCATCCTGGAAGCACACTGATCTCAGTTTGGTAGTTTGGTTACAGATCTAATCTGATCTCATTTGTATCCCATATGGGAGTGAGTCCAGCTGCTCGTGGAACATGAGGATTTTTTATCTCTAGTTTTGGGAGCAGGGAGAATGACTGAGGATGAGGCATTGAAATGATCGCTGGAGTAAATGAGCCCAGAGAAAGTTGTGCTAATGTACTTTAAAAGCCTGCTTGGCCCAGCGCTCAGAATCTCGTCAAGGCTTTAGTCAACAGGACATCAGAGTGAGAAAAACAAACCACGATATTATATTAGTTGTTAAGCATCTGCTGGGGGTGGAGGGAGAAATAAAGAGATAGTCACTAGCGAGAGCGTATAAGGAGTTGATAGATCTACTAGCTTGGCTACATCATATTTCCCCTGGCTTCTATCCTTACCCCCTCCTTCTTTCACTCTATTTTCTGCTTACTTCTCAGCTCATTTCCCTCCCAAATAGAAACTTTTTGGAGGCTTATTTCCTTTCACTTGTTTCACATGTGACATAGCAACTCACTCAACCACAGCAAATGTGGGATGGAATTTTACTGTTATGTCTGAATGTCTTTTTTATTATGTGAAGGTCAGAGTTCTAGATGGGCCCAAACCAATATCCCTCTAAGCTGAACACCCCCCTGGACTGGAGAAGTTTGGATCACGATTCATACACCCCTGTCTCAGCTGACACATCTCTCTATAACACACTTCACCAAACCATTTATGAAGAATTTAAGATATCACTTCTTTTTTAAAAAAAAAAGTTTTCAGCCTCCTAAATGTGCCCGGATGCCCCAGAAGTCTGGATCTGAGATTTCAGGTGACTAGACCAAAACCCTCGGTCTATGGGGAGCTGCGTACTGCCCCTGTTCATCTCAATGGACTGCTGATGCATAGCGATGACTATTTAAATGTCAAGAGTTTAGATTACTTCCTAGCTGATCATTTTAGCTGAACTATCCAGCTGTTTCCCTCAAATTTGACCCCTGCCTAGGAGATACAAGCACAGCCCCCCTACCTATGTGGAAAATCAAAGATAGTTCAGCAAGGAAAAATAGTCAATCTGGCACTGTGTGAAATGGAGAAACTGTGGACCAGCCAGCCCTGAAAAAGTCAGCCTGCCAAACTGTAGTAGCTGAGACGTGACATAAGAACTCTTCAGAGTTGATGCAGGTACTGCTGTCACCATATTCCGGGGTTTCCTGGGGTTTTCTTGGAAGCCTCACCATGCCAGCATAACTACTCCATCACATATGTAGTAGGGCTGTTGATTCATTGCAGTTAACTCACACAATAAACTCAAAAAATTAATCACAATTTAAAAATTAATCATACTGTTAAACAATAGAATACAAATTGAAATTTATTAAATATTTGTGAATATTTTTCTATTTTCAAATATATTGATTTCAATTACAACACAGAATACAAAGGTACAGTGCTCACTTTATATTATTATTTTTTATTACAAATATATTTGCACTGTAAAAACGATAAACAGAAGAAATAGTATTTTTCAATTCACCTCATACAAGTACTATAGTGCAATCACTTTAACATTAAAGTAACAAAGAGTCCGGTGGCACCTTAAGACTAACAGATTTATTTGTAAAATTGCAGTTCTAATGTTCACTCCTTGCATCTGAAGGAATGGTTTTTTTACCCACAAAAGCTTATGCCCAAATAAATCTGTCAGTCTTTAAGGTGCCTCCACACACCTCATTGTTTTGTGGATACAGACTAACATGGCTACCCCTCTGATACTTAAATTGATGAAAGTGTAATTTACAAACATAGATTTTTTTGGTTACATAACTGCACTCAAAAACAAAACAATGTAAAACTTTAGAGCCTACAAGTCCACTCAGTCCTACGTCTTGTTCATCCAGTCACTAAGACCAACAAGTTTGTTTACATTTACAGGAGATAATGCTGCCTGCTTCTTATCTACGATGTCACCTGAAAGTGAGAACAGGTATTTGCATGGCACTTTTGTAGTAGGCGTTGCAAGGTATTTACATGCCTGATATGCAAAACATTCATATGCCCCTTCATGCTTCGGCCACTCCAGAGAACACGCTTCCATATTGATGATGCTCATTAAAAAATAATGCATTAACTAAATTTGTAACTGAACTCCTTTGGGGATAGTTATATGTTTCCTATTCTGTTTTACCTGCATTCTGCCATATATTTTTATGTTATAGCAGTCTCAGGTGATGACCCAGCACATGTTTGTGTTAAGAACACTTTCTCAGCAAAGAAGATACAAATGTGTGCTTTCTAAAAATAGCTACAGCACTCGACCCCAGGTTTAAGAATCTGAAGTGTCTTCCAAAATCTGAACGGGACGAGATGTGGAGCATGCTTTTAGAAGTCTTAAAAGAGCAACACTGCAGAAACTACAGATCCTGAACCACCAAAAAAGAAAATCAACCTTCTGCTGGTGGCATCTGACTTAGATGATGAAACTGAACATGTGTCAGTCCACTCTGCTTTGGATCGTCATCAGCATGGACGCATGTCCTCTGGAAAGGTGGTTGAAGCATGAAGGGACATATCATTCTTTAGCGCATATAGCACGTAATATCTTGTGACGCCATCTACAACAGCGCCATGTGAATGCCTGTTCTCACTTTCATGTGACATTGTAAACAAAAATGAGCAGCATTATCTCCTGCAAATTGTAACCAAACTTGTTCATCACCATTGGGAATCTGTGCAGATACCCACCCCCCTAAAAAGAAAGAAATCCAAATTATGAGACTTTCAAAAGAACCAAAGGTCATCACTTTTCTGTTACCAAGGAAGTATGTGCCAATGGTCAAAGAACTCACCCTAAGCTCATGACAAAACATTAAGCAATTTCCCAGCCAGATATCTCTGCAATGACCACATCTAAACCATAGACTATTATGAAACATGTAGCACTTTGCATAATGGGCTTTGAAAAAGACCACACTGCAGTCAGTGGGCTGCAGAGATGCATCATAAACTTGGTGTGTGTGGCTTACCACCTAGTCTCTGAACCCTCCGTTTACTGAATCAGACAGTGGTGTCGTCATCACACATGCTGTAAAGGCCAATGGGCCACACACACATACCTTTCTTGTGCACGTTGTCTAAATCCCACTGATCAGTGACTTCCTGCCTGGTTACTGGAATGCTGTGGGAAGCGGCACATAAAATTCCCTACACTCATTTAGCTGTTCTGTCAAAGTTTAAAGAAGTTCTGGCCCAGCTTCAGCTAGAAAACATATGAAATATATCAGCTGAAGCTGAATGGAATAGAAGCTGATGGCCAGTCCGGATATTGCTTCTATTTCTATGAGAAGGTTACTTCTAAAGCCAGTAGTAAGGATTCATTTAAAAGCCCAGGTGCTCTAGCATTTGGCAGGTATTATATAGTAAAAGGAGCAAATTCAGGTTACTCTCCCCACCCCCAGTCTAAAAATACATTTATTATCTATGTTCCTAACAACATAATCCCTTGGGGAGGATAAGAGCTAAGAGAATTTCAAAATGTAATGCACTTTCCATTGTATTTCCTATTTGGTTTCTTTCTCATTCTTGACACTGATAATAAACTAGTCTTAGAGCGGTGCAGAGGATGAAAGTTCCATTTGCCAAAGAATTTCAAGGTTTTGATATTTGGCTTCATTACATATTGGAATGGCAACCGAAAATTTCCAAATTCTTACCAAAGGAAAATTCCAGAACAATTTCATTTCAGGTTGAGTGAAAGGATTCATTTTGACAACATTGAAATGCTATGATTTTATTTCAACCTCTTAAAATTTTGCATGATATTATGATATATAATAAAATACAAAATAAAACAGCTGAAAGAAAAAGTCATCTCAAAACAAAACCCCACTAAACATTTCATTCCAAACTTGTCAGAAAACTTCCACTGGGACTTAGACTCTACTCGCTTTTGAAAATCCCAATAGATGCTTATATGCACCTTTGGCACCTAAATATCTCTACAATTTATCCCTTACAGTCTAAATAGAGAATACAAATCACATTGGACAACTGTCCATCCTTAGTGATTTTTCCTTTCAAATATATATATTATCATATTCACACCCTCCTCCGCCCACCCACTCCTTAGTACTCATTTAGCCAAACAATACATATTTAGATATTTAAGTGGATCCTTTCAGGTCTCTGGTCATTATTCATAACTCCCTTTCAATTTGGCAATTCAGTACCCAAGACATTTTTCCATAAGATGTAGCATTCGAGCCATACAGTGATATGATTGCATCAGATCACGCGTCATGATGCCATGCTTTTGCCTGGTCATGTCATGCGTTTGCATTTACAGCCAATTTGAGATTCGCCATTTTTGAAGCTGTGCCACATGGCAAACTCATGTCTAATTTCCACCATCACCCCTAAGGCTCTTCAGCATCACTGCTTTTCAGGTTTCTCAACTCCATTCAATATTTGATACATGTGGAGAAAAATAAGCTTGAATTTTTCTAAAATGTCGCTCTTTTTTAAATATTCTCCCTATGTTTTTAATCTCTCTAGGACCCTCTTTGCATTATCTATCCATTCATCTGTTATGATGGCTAAAGACAAATTACTCATTGCCTGAAAGTGGTTGTTGCCTGATTCCATGCACTATGGGCAGAGGACAGTACCAACCAGTAGTATATATATTTGAGGCTTCAAAGGGGGCAAGTTCACAAAAATGAGGAAAATTATGAGTGAAATAGCTTGGAAGGAAAAGTGTAGACAGAAAAATGTGAATGAAAATTGGGAGTTCTGTAAGAAAAAATTATTGGATGGCCAAAAATTCCACTAGCAAGAATGAGGACAACTTTGACTAAAGTCCATCCTGGTTCAGTGGCAAAATGAAGGCAGCAATTAGAAATAAAAAAAGCTATAGATAAAAATGGAAAAAGTTGGAAATTGATAGCAATTGACATAAATTAGAAGTTATGCTATAGAGCAAATTAGTTAGAGAAGCTAAAAACATGAAGGAACACTCTCTGGATGGCAGGACTAAGGACTACAAGAAGGATTTTTTAAAGTATATTAGTCCCCTTCCTGGATGGAAATGATAGATATAGACAGATAGCAATGCCAAAAAAGGGAAGAAGTGTTCAAAAATATTACTCTGCTGTATTTGAAAAGGAGCAGAACGATGTACTTGTATCATATGAGGTTAATGAAGTACTTTCTAGTCCATTAGTAACTGAAGAAGATGTTAGACAACATCTGCTAGGAATAAACATTTCAAAATCAGCAGTCTCAGATAACTTGCACCCAAAATCCTAAAAGAATTGTTCGAGGAAACCTCTGGTCAGCTCATAAATCTTGAAATGGTGGGGAAATTCAAGAATACTGGAAAAATCTGAGCATTCCAAAAGGCCAAGTAGCATGAAACAAGCAATTATAGGCCTAACATCAATCCTGCACAAAATAATGGAAAAGATTCAATATATGGGATTCAACTGTTAAAGAATTAAAGAAAAGGAACATAATTAATGCCAGTCAATATGGTTTTACTGAAAGTGGGATGTCAAACAAACCTAATTTTATTCTTTGAAGAAACTAAAAGTTTAGTAGATAAAGTTAAGTGTGTTGATACAATATTCTTATACTTTTGTAAGACGTTTGACATAATAGCACATGATATTCTGATTAAAAATAGTTCTATGGAATATAAATAGTGTATATGTTATTCATAGTCTATTCAACATTTTCATCAATGAGCTGGACATAAATATAAAATCACTGCTGATAATATTTTTGTGGATGACACAAAGATTGGTGGAGTGGTACATAATAAAGCCAGGACACTCATTCACAGTGTTCTAGATCAACTGGTAACCTGGGTAGTTTCAAGCAAAATGAGTTTTAACACAGCCAAATGTAAAGTGACACATCTAGGAAAAAGCAGTGCAAGCCATACCCATAGAACAGGGAACTGTGAGCTGGAACACTGTGACTCTGAAATGGATTTAGGGGTCATGGCAGACGAGCAACTGAACATAAAAGTCCAGTGCCAGGCTATGACAGGGCTAATGCAATCTTTAGTTGTATAAAACAGGGGTTTAGGGTGGTGATTTTACCTCTTTCGATGGCATTGGTAGACCGACACAGGAATATTGTGTATAGTCCTGGTATCCACAATTTAAAGAGGATGTTGAAAAGTTGGAGCGGATGTAGAAAAGAAAAGTTACAGAAATGATTTGAGGGCTGGAGAAAATGCCTTACAGTGAGAGGCTTAAAGAGCTCAAGTTAAACCGATGTAACTCTCTCATGTAGATCCCTCAAAATGTTTTTAGTTACACAAACACCAGTGAGCTTTTCAAACTCACTTTTTGTTTGTCATTTGCATTCTTATGTGGTAATTTAGCAACAACAGCAACAAAAATTGCCTCCTCAGGCTGAGTTGGTGGTTGGCAAATTTTCAGCCCAGAACCAACTTCAGTGCTACTCTAAGTCTATGAAATACCGAGTTAGAATGGAAAAAATGTGGCGCCAACCTGAAATGATAGCTGTGTGAATGGCGCCACTCGAATTAAGTTATGAAAAACTGTCCCTCTGGAGAGGCATCTCCTGCAGCTCACAAGGAAAAAGGTGGAAAATGTGAATTTGGCTGCAAGCATCGACTGTTGACAACCCGACTTACAAAGCATCTGTATCCATGCCCTTTGGGAAGAATGATAAGTGGTCCTCGGGAACCACATATTTATTTAATTCTTTGCTCCTTACTCAACCAGCCAAGGAGAAAATGTTTCAGACTATTCTGAATATCGTCTCAGATTCTGGACGGATTACCCATCAATATTACTTCAACCTCTTTGGTTAAAGCACTTCAGAAATAAATCAGAGAGACTGGCTTTGACATGCAAAAATTCAGGCAACACAATCACACTGTGAAAGGGTCCTCATTAGCCCCTGGCTGACCAATAAAAAATGTGTTTCTGTCCAATTCTGCCACAAACTGCCTTTATGGGGATCTTCTTAGCTTTATCAAGTCACATGACTGGACGGTGTGACTCACGTTTCTTTAGCTGCTCTCTCACGGTCACAAAACATTCTTGGATTTTACACACAGCCGCAATTGCTGGGAGGAGGAGACATAAAACACACCAGTGGCCTTGTTTTTATTTGCTTTTCTTTTTAACCTCAGCAATTTTATAATAAGAGGGTTGGTATTATTAAAAGTGTAACTCATCAAGAGAAATTGTGTTGGGTAGGTTTGGGCAAGGGCCGGGTAACATTGTGACCAGTGAGATGAGGTTTATAGTTACATAAGCTAAGAGAAGATAAGGGTAATCATATAGGAATAAGGCCATAAGCTTATTGTCACAGGGATGAAGGCAATATTTTCCCTTGCATGTAGCATAGCACCGCTAGCTGGGTGGGCTTCATCTTCCCTTCAATAATTGGCTAGTCCAAGAGACAGGACACCAATGGTAAATTTTCAGAATGGAGAGGGAGTAACTAGTGATGTGCCTCAAAGGTCAGTCCTAGGACCAATCCTATTCAACTTATTCATAAATATTCTGGAGAAAGGGGTAAACAGTGAGGTGGCAAAGTTTGTAGCTGATACTAAACTGCTCAAGATAGTTAAGACCAAAGAGGACAGTGAAGAACTTCAAAAAGATCTCACAAAATTAAGTGATTGGGAAACAAAGTGGCAAATGAAATTTAATGTGGATAAATGTAAAGCAATGGACATTGGAAAAATAACCCCAGCTATACATGCAATATGATGGGGGCTAATTTAGCTACAACTAATCAGGAAAAAAGATTTTGGAGTCATCGTGGATAGTTCTCTGAAGATGTTCACGCAGTGTGCAGCGGCAATCAAAATAGCAAACAGGATGTTAGGAATCATTTTAAAAGGGATAGAGAATAAGATGGAGAATATCTTATTGCCCTTATATAAGTTCATGGTACGCCCATATCTTGAATACTGTGTGCAGATGTAGTCTCCTCATATCAAAAAAGGTATACTGGCATTAGAAAAGGTTCAGAGAAGGGAAACTAAAATGACTAGGAGTTTGGAACGGGTCCCATATGAGGAAAGATTAAAGAGGCTAGGAATTTTTAGCTTGGAAAAGAGGAAACTAAGGGGGGATATGGCAGAGGTATATAAAATCATGAGTGGTATGGAGAAAGTGAATAAGGAAAAGTAATTTACTTGATCCCATAATATAAGAACTAGGGGCCATCAAATGAAATTAATGGGCAGCAGGTTTAAAACAAATAAAAGGAAGTTCTTCTTCATGCAGCGCACAGTCAAACTGTGGAACTCCTTGTCTGAGGAGGTTGTGAAGGCTAGGACTATTAAAGGAGAACTAGATACATTCATGGAGGTTAAGTCCATTCATGGCTATTAGGGTATGGGTAAGGAATGGTGTCCCTAGCCTCTCTTTGGCATAGGGGGGTGATGGATGGCAGGAGAGAGATCACTTGATCATTACCTGTTAGGTTCATTCCCACCGGGGCACCTAGTATTGGCCACTATCGGTAGACAAGCTACTGGGCTGGATGGACCATTGGTCTGACCCAGTATAGCCATTCTAATGTTCTTACGTATGAAGGACAAAATAGATTGATCCCTATCCTGTGTTCCTGTCTATAGTAATAAAAGCATCTGCTTAGAAACCCTCATCAGAATGTTTGAAACTAGGTAACGAGCAAAACATCCTCTACCCTAATGAACAAACAAGTACTCATCCACAGCAGAGTTGTCAGATCTATTAGTAATCTTCAGAGCTTGGAACTGTTGTCCACCATCTGGATTAACTACCTGCCTGTGGGTGAGGTTGGGGCAGACATTGTCTCATCATCATCCAGCATCTTTGCTATATCAGAAGAAAACTGGATACCTTATCAAAAGAAGAGCTAATAGGAGATCAGCAAGAAGGGAAAAGATGCTAACTGGGCTATCTATCTCATAAGCATCCTCTCATCATCACCCACATTCATCCCCCTAACACACAAGAGGAGTGTGCTGCAGATGGCTCAGAAGGCATCTGTGGTTGCCATACACAGCCCCCACAATTGCTAGCTAAACAATACACTTCCAGAATGGGGAATCAAATTCCAGTGCCTGTTCCACTCACCACTTCAACCACAGGAGCATCACGATTAGCGTCAGTCAAGAAGAATTGTATCTTTGTGGGCCAGCCTCGGGAGTGGGATGGAAAAATAAACATGTGAGCAGGTCTAACTCTGTGTATCAGGGGGCAGTCGTGCATATGAACAAAAAGACAATATATTCCAAGAGCTGTTTGATTTTACATTTGCCACCCACCAGCACGGGACTCGCCACTGTTCTTGCGACAGCGCGAGCAGCCCATAAATCTCTCTTCTTTTTGTTAGCGCTTGAGCCACAACTCTCACTTCCTCTCTATGACTCATTAGCTGATTTGCCAGCACTTCCCCGAAAGTCAGTGGAAGGCCCAATACTGAGCACCCAATCCTCAGCACCTGCATGTTACATCCCCTATCAGTTCTTTAGTTCTTATTACCTCTTTCGCAGGACTAGGCCTTTTGCTTTAGCAGCTTGTTGGGAGGCGGGAGCGGGAAACACAGAGGGACCCTTCTGTGTTTCCCAGTATAATTTTATCACTGCTTTTCCCAGCATGGCAACCAATGCTGACATGATGTCATTCTTCAGTACGTGCTGCTTAGTTGACCTGTAAGCTAAGAATGCTGGACACAGCCGCAACAGCTGGGGTATTAGCAACAGAAAACAGCAGTGGAGACAGTACTGACGCAAGTGGAGTTTACTAACTCAGCTTTACTCAGTGTTGCGGGAGCCAGGAGCTGGAACCCATGTGGACACTACAGGTGCAAACTAAAAGGTTCCTCATTTCCATTAACATAATCCTCTCCAAACCAGGTTTGATGCACTTTGGGGTGCTCTGCTATTCACACCCCTCTAGTCTGTACTGAGAGGCAGTGTAGCCATAGCTTGTATAACAGCCCTACCTGATGACATTATAATACTCATTATGAGCTGGAGTCCTAGGCAGACCTCAATGTGGCCTGTGCATTTGTGAACCCAATTTTGTGCTCACAGATTCCTGCATCAATACTGCACCACAGAGATTACGGGAATAAATATTAGGTGTTTAATTCTGTGATTTCTATGCACAGTTATATGTTAAACTATTAATACTTGTCCTAGAGTTTACAAATGCAACAGTGCATCTGCAATTAATTGGCAATATCCAAGAATATAGAACTGCACCCTCACAAACAGAAAGCAGCGTTGAAAAGCTGACTCTATTCTTCTAATGAGATGGAGTTCAATAACATTAATATCCCTGTTAAGTGCTGATGAGCTATTCCAGCATTTGGGAAACTGGAAATGCAAAATTCTTTCCCAGTGAATAGTGATAATATCTTGCCATGAAGAAATAGAGGGAATGAGGAATTGCCATACCATGTGATCGGGGATTTGTACATTTGAAAAGAATGAATTAAGTCCTTGTGAAATGTATCATATGTCCAGCACTACGGACGCTGGGCTCTTGGCTGCTCCAGTTTTACACTGATTAAACTCCATTCAGATCCATAGAGTTACCCTTCTGTAAAATCAGCATGACAGAGAGGAGAATCAGGCCCTGAACACCAGAGTCAGGACACATTTCACAAGGGTTTTATTCCCAGTGCTTCCTTGCCAATGTGCCTTAGCAGCATTAGGAATGAGAGGGCAGAGTGTTTCTACACCCATTCAGTATTTGGCCTCCCTGCAGTATTAAAGGAATGCCAGCATCTGTATTCTGCAATTTATATGTCATCACAAGTCTCCGGCTTTAAAGGGTTTTTTGCTGCACCATTTGGTACCCAGATTGCATTTTGTTTTTGTATTAAATTATTGTCACACAATCCACCCACTTTAATACTCTACCTAATATAGCATCCTCTCTGTTGAAAGGCTCCATTGCCTGCATTCTTATTACAATAATCTCCACTACCATAAATATCACCTTTGTTAAGATATTCCCTTTTCCGCCATTCTCTGGGCTGTATCCTCCTGGCATCTCCGTTCAACACTGGTGCTATCTCAATTGACCTCACTGGAGCTTATTGCTCATTTATGGCAGGGTGAGAGAACATGTTGCTCAGTCGGGCTCCCCAGTAGGCTCCTCTGCATATTCAGGATCTGATCCTACAAGTCCTGCAGTGTGTAAGAGTGTTGCATGCAAGCTACTATTTGAGTTGAAAACTATGTGTGGTGGGGTTGCTAGAGCAATGTGTAGAGTGGGGGTGCTGAGAGACATTGAACCAAATTGTAAACCACTTAACGCTGAGGGTGTGGCAGCACCCCTAGCTTGCTTACTTCCAGCCCCTCTGATATGTGGGTGCAAATAAGGTTACATGCCAGCCACAATTCTCTTCACTGAGCACTAGTCAACCTCCAGCAACCTCTTTTGCACAGGGTAAAATGGGACAGGATGTAAGTGGCGAATGACTGGGGCTGAGGAGACTTGGGTCAGTCATGTTAATGAGATACTTAGTGACATTCTAGGCCCCGGTCCTGTGAGGGGTGGGTGAGGAGGGAAGCACTGGGTGGGGTGGTGGATGTGGGGAGGACAAGGCCACACTGCAGTTCAAAACTTATTGAATGCTAGCCTTCTGTTGCTTGGGCAGTCCTCGGAGATGGAGTGGTTGGGTGTCCGGAGCCTCCCTGTAGTGGGGCGACTGCCCCACTCCTGCAGAAAGGGCTTAAAACAGCCCAAGAAAGGATTGTGGCTGGGAGCAAGCAAGCTCCAACCTGATTGGGCTGAGCAGCCACAGCTGTGGCTGGCTCAATTAAGACCCAGCGAGCCCTGATAAAAGGGCTCAGTTTGGAGCATGAGAGAGAATAGTCTCCTCTGCTTCCAGAGGTAGACAGGCCTGAGTGCTAGAAGCTTAAGGTACCTTGAGTAAAGCAGGGCTGGGGAAAGGCAAGAGGAGCTGGGGGAGTGCCTGCCTAGAAACCCCCAGGCTGCAGGGCCTAGGAGAAGGCCCAACAAAGGGGTACTGGGGTTGCAGGGGGCAGCCCATAGCTACTGAGAGAGAAGCAGCAGGCCAACCCCCCTTGCCGGTGATGAGTGGCAATGATACTGCAGTCTGCCTCAGTGAACAGGGGCAAGTGGTGACTGGCAGTTGCCTAGACTGAGGCAAGGTGAGGATAGAGGGTGGGGGTTCCCCAGGGAGGAGAGACCCTAAGATCTGAGGGGGTACTTCAGGGGTGCAGCACCCTCAGTAAGAGGGCACCTGGGTCCAGGAGGGACACGGGGCCAGAGCAGCAAGCGGGACATCGGCCTGCAGAGGGTGCTCCGGACACTGGCTAGCTAATTCACAGATGGACCAGCAGGAGGCAGCCGCAGGGGTGAGTCGCCACCCTGCTACACTCCCCCTCTGCGTTATTGGGAGTCTGGGTGAGGAGGCTATGGAAGTTGGGGAGGAGGGGGTGTGGTTACACAGGGGCTGCAGTGGCGGTCTGTGCTCATGCTGCCTTTCCTGAGAGGAGGCAGGAAGCAATGCTCTGGCACAGGAGCATGTCGGTTTGATCCCCCAGTAGCTGGAGCATTGCTTCCTGCCTCCTCTCATCTCGCTCGTCCCTCCTCTGCTCCTGCTCATCCCTCCTGTCCTCACGCTTGTCCCTCCTCTCCTCACGCTCATTTACTGCTTTCTGAAAATCCCACACTGATTGACCATGTGGGCTCAGTGAACATTTCATCGCGTGTTCTCCTCACTATTGTGACCGCTGTGCCGTCACCTCCTCACTGGGTTTTTCCATTTCCATTTCTGCATAAATAATGCACGAGGTGTGGACAATGGTCGTAACTGCTGCTGTGAGCTGGGTGGATGCTTGAACTGCTTTGATGTCAGCACGGGCAATCCATGGAAAAGGGTGCAAAACGAAGGAAGCGATGCTGTTCAGTTCAGGATAAGGGGGAAATGGTTGTCTTCTGTAGCTTTCACACAGGCAGGAGCCAAGGACAGACAACATGGAGAAGCTCGGTAGCGTGGCGAGAGCATGAGACTATAGTTGGCGGCTGAAGCTGTGCTGCTCAGTTCAAGATGTCCGAGCAGAGTTGGCAGTGGAAGTGGTCGATGACAAAGAGAAAGAGAAAAAGAGATGAGATGAGAGGATGTGATGCCATGAGGCGAGAGATGCTGATGCCACAAGAATAGACATTTTCACCGAAACACGAGGGGACCTTCGAGGTGAATTCATAGCAGTAGGAGAGCAGAGCTGCAGTGGAAGCAGTGATTGGCAGACGTACTGCTCCATCTGCTGAAAGCAGTATGGCGTCTGCACGCCAAAAAGGAACAAAATGATTGTCTGTCATACCTTGCATGGAGGGAGGGGCAACTGACAAGATGTGCCCAGGAAAACCCGTGAGAATGTTTTTGCCCCCCATCATGCACTGGGAGCTTAACCCAGAATTCCAATGCGTGGCGGGACCTGTGGGATACCTACCCACAGTGCACCACTCCGAGAGTTGATGCTAGCCGCGGTACTGTGAACGCACTCTGAAAAATTAGCCTGCTTACTGGGGACACACACAATCAAATGTATACAATCTGCTTAGATAATTTGAACTCTATAAATTCGGTATAATTTCGTAGTGAAGACAAGCCCTAAGTGCTTTTGAAAATCCCAATAGGCTTCTTTGGGTGTCTAATTGCCTTTCAAAATCTGGATCTTCACGTCTCTATAAAATAGATGTATTAACAGTACCCTCTCACAAGGGAATGATGAGGCATCATTAATGTGTGCTCAATGCTTAATTCATGCTGATAAAATTTGCTGGTCAGAACTAATCATTATGACATTCTGATCATTTGATTGGACAATAGACATATTTAGGTGTTGTTGTTTTTTAACTCTGTGCAACCTTGTAAAGTATCTGGGCTGCTGTTGAACAATACTGCATTGTTCCTGCCAGTCAAGAAGGGTCTCCTCTGTAAGTAGGTGACAGTAACAGACCTTACTGGCTGATGGACCACAAGTAGTGCAATGGGTTTTTATTTGAAAGACATGCAATGAATAGCAAGGAGACGGCAGGTCAGAAGTTTTGGCTTCCAGATGTAAAAAAAAAAATTAAAAAATCAGTGAACATTCTATGATAAATCCCTGGATTTTAACAGAGAGGCAAATTCTTCTTCCTGGGAGTTCCACCTGAGTGAGAGCAGAATTTGGCCCCAGATCTTCACAGGCTTAAAAGCTTTGGCATCAAATTGCAGGAAACAGCCATTTGTGGATGATAAATCTGTAAGGGAAAAAGGGAGGTATTTTGCAATTAGGAGCTGGAGTTGCTTTATAACTCCAGCTGGTACTGCTCTTATGCAGGTGACCTATCCAATGGAGGATCTGTTCATGTCATGCTTTTGCGCTGTGCCTGATCTTGTCTCCATATTAAACGACTGTAATGTGAAAGGATCCCCTTTATGAACTCTTCAGACTGAATCGGATTTCACAGGAACTGAAGAGTGGAATTAGGTGATATTCTGCTCTGTAACACACACAAATGTGAGGGTGAAACTTTGTTGAAGTCCATCGCATTACTTCAGATGAGGGCAGTATTTGGGCCACTTCACTGGCACAAATTCAGTACAAGAGCAGATTCCTTTTCATTCTTTCCAAGAAAAGGGGAGTACAAGTATAATCAGTATATATGGCCGGATTCTCCTTTAACATACATGACTGTGTAGGCTGATTTTGCAGAGTGCTAAGCAATCCCCTGTGGTGTTAATCAGCCTCCACTCAAACTGAAGTCAATTACAGTTGAGGATGCTCAATATCTCATGGGAATACTCAGTGCCTGGCAGCACTGAACCTAAAAATCTGGATTAACTTCATGGAGTAACCAGTGTAAATGAGAAAAGAATCAGGCCCATAGAAAGAAAAAATAATTTTAAATGAAGAGAAAGAGAGAGTTAACTTAGAATGGATTTCCCATTTTCTGATCATTTCAGTCCTGTTTTGCAGTGTTCACCTGGGACTAACCCTTACTCACATTAGTGAGCATTTATTGCACAAGTAGTGCATTGTGTGAGTAAGGTTACACAGTCTAGTTCATTTACACTATAACTTTACATGCCCTGCTCCAGAGCTCAGTCCTGTGCTTCAACATAAAAAATACTGCCCAGGATCCCCCCTCCCATTAATCCTCTTTGAGCAGTGGGAGATTATACACTATAGATAAAAAAAAGTGCTTGTTTCTTTGACAAATGCAAGACCTCAAGACCACCCTCTGTTCTGGAGAAAAAATTAGCTTATCTCTGGGAAAAAAAACCCACTGTTACTAAATATTACCCATCATTTGTGGGTGGCCTGAATGAGACTCTCAATTCATCTTATTAAAGGTTATCCTTTGAGGAGCTTTAAAAGGAAATACATTGTTCTTAATTATTCTTATCTCAACAGCTGTATAATTCCTGTTCTTGATTTAAAAAATAATATCCTATGAAGGATTATATATAAAAGCAAGAGATGGGCTTCAATAGCCATCCCCCTGAAGTGAACTTTGCAGACATTTTGAACTGGATCTAAATTTTAAAGTTTAGCTCTTTTCAGATTAAAACTCTTTTATTTTTGGTGAAAAGTAAATAACTGTAGTTAGTATATTTTAAGTTCTCTTCCTTTGGACCTTTCTTTTTGTCAGAATACACATCATACTGTTTCTTAAAATGTATAAAATGAAGCCAGGCAGGACTGGACTTGGGGATAGGCAGAAGGTCTACAGAGAATAGCAGTTTAAAAAAAAAACATATTCTAATGACGTTCCCTGTACAGTATTAGAAGAAGTCACTGGAGCCCCACAGAAAAGGAGACAAACCGATTTTGCATTTTTGGGGTGTTTTTTCTTGAAAAGTGCAACGTCAAACTGAAAAAATACTCAGTTTGGGGTTTGGGGGTTCTGTTTTTATAACAAAAGCCTAAATGTTTTGATGGAAGTGGAATTTTTGGTGAAAATTTCTGTTTAGTCAAAATGCCATTTTTCTTTGGGAAAAAGTTTGCATGCATATTTTTTTCAGTCATCTGTATGAGCAACACCTTCTGTGAGACTTAACCATTGTCACATGACTCCTTCCCCTTCAAAAGGGAGATGAATATTATGAAGTTAGATTTCAAAAGAGTTCAGAGGCAGTGTTTTAAGTGCTTGGCTTCTGCACTTGAGCCCTGATTTTCCAAAGCACCTAGGAGCTCCCACTGGGACACTAAGTGGCAAGTGATTTTCAAAAGTGCTCAGCTCCCAGCTTGTTGAGTTCTTCTTAGAATCTGGCCATGTACTGGGTGCCTAAATGAGAGTGGAGCATTGTTGAAAACTTGGATCCCATTTGTGGGTACTGAACTCTTTAAAATCTTGACCTATACATCTCATGTAGTGAGGTGAGGTGTGTGTGTGTGTACACGTACATAGATATGGCATGGAAAGATTACTAGAAATACAGAGTCTCTGGACACATGGGCCAAGATTTTTTTTAAAAAGCCTTAAATGATATGCACATTTAGGGTTCCATATGCTCATACATAGCATGATCCAGAGGCTTACATTGGATTCAGTGAGAGCTATTGGGTATTGAATATCTTTTAAAATCAGGCCACCTACTTAGGTAACTGAATATGCATTTAGGAGCCTAATTTTAGGCACCTGTTTTTGCAACTCTTCCTCTACATCCCATTTATTAAATTAAAGCTCAGTTTTGCAGATGCAAATTAAGTTAAGCAGCTGCCAAAGTTTGCTGACCATGCTGCTTACCTGTGCCTGATCCACCAGGTGGGACGGAACTATTCTGTTCCATATCTGACCAGATGCTTAGGTTATAGTAATGCTATATAGCTATCCCTCCCCCCCACCCCACCAGTCTTGTTTGACTGGCAAGACTTCCTACTCCTGGGAGCCTCGCTTAGTGCACCCGCTGTGTTCATGCTCACTAGTAAGATTTACTCAGTTAGAAATGCTGACCCCGCCACAGCTACGCTTCCCAGAATGAGATAGCTCTTGCAGTGAACATATTTCTACTGTGACTCGTAAGGTATTTGTAAAGGGAAAGATGCTGTACCTTATTAGATGGGGCAATGAGGAGGCCACATTGGACAATCTGGACGCCACATGTTACATCCTGAGAAACATCACAGTGGTCTGCTTTATTAGCATGCCTCGACTGCCTGTGTTGTGCTTTCCCCAGTGCCTGAGACTGTACTGAGCAGATGGTGGAGAACTACGGAGGTGCAGAGCCACTGAAGACTCAACCATTGCAGAAAGTATGCCCAACAGGGTGCACTGCTGGCTTCACCAGTGCCAGACAGCACAAGCAGGCTGTAATCCTGAACAAGCCACTAGAGTGGGACACTGTACACACATTGGCAGAGTGTCCTCTAAGCTTTTGGGGCAGGTACTTTCTCTTCATATTCGTTTCTAAAATACTTAGCACATGTATGGCATCATATAATTACAACAGCTACAGTAAAAATAATAATAATAATTTGCTATTTTAAGCATCCATTAGTGCGCTAGCTGCAAAATAATAATTGATAGTCAATACTAGTATAATAGAACTATAAGCATGAAGTCACGGTAGATTTACAGCCATATAATTGAGATTAGAATCGGGTCCTTAGTGGGGTCAGTCGTATGTTGATTATTATGTAAACTGACTTTGTGAAATCCAGTTCCTATTAATACACCCATGAAGGCGGCCCGCACAGCTTCTTTTTAACACAGAAACCTCCGTATGCACCTAGACAACAATCCTCTCCATTAATATCACATAGTTAGTTTCACTTACATAGAAGATCAAGCCCCAGTTGGAGAAGAACAAAATACTGCTAATTTCTCAATGGTGGATATTGTATTGTCCTTCCACCCTGAGTAGCATCATCCCATTCAGAAACCACAAATAACTATGTTCTTACGTTTCTCTCTCCAAAATAATAAGTGTTACAGTAGTCTGGAATACGAGACTAATGACACCACAGTGAAGCCTTGTTCAATAAGTACAGCAATGCCAGCATTCATTTCATGCAAAATGTTATTTCTCTTATGTGTAATCGTCCACCAGTGAAGCTAAATGTATGTACAGTTTCCTAAATCCAATTAATAACCCCTTATCTTCATTTCCTGAGAGTGTCTAAAACTCTGCGGCTCTAAGCAC
Source organism: Sternotherus odoratus (assembly GCA_032164245.1). Lineage (NCBI taxonomy): Eukaryota > Metazoa > Chordata > Testudines > Kinosternidae > Sternotherus > Sternotherus odoratus. The sequence goes on from JAVMKO010000002.1 coordinate 145,426,163, forward strand.
AGAGCAAAACCCCAATGTAATAGCAAAAATGAGAATGTGGAGACGTATTAAGGTTGTGGCATTAAGGCACGTAGCAACTCCTTCAAAACAGTGTGGCTGCCTAATGTTCTGACTCCTGTCTAGCTGATAGAATTGCCAAGAAGATTTTGATCACAATAATATTTTTATAAACTTATTTATTATGATTTAATAATACATCTCCCCCACAACTCAAGGGGACCCAGAAATTAGCTGGAACTTGAATCCATATAGAAGTAGCCTTCACAGCCTACTAGCACGCACACACCACACAAAATAATTTGACTCACCCGACCAGTAATTTAAAGAAACACAATAGATCCCATCTTACCCAAAATGCCATCAGGCACTTTCCATGTGGAAACTGGAACTGCTCCCATCAAGAATGCCTTATTGTCCTTAATAGCACTGAAGTTTCCATAGACAATCTCTAATACAGCAGTTTTTATGCAATATTAATGGATGTGTTGCAACTTACCACACATATGCATCATTTTGAACAGTGGATCGTGTCGTTGCAAAGGATATGCCTCAGTGAGGGCCTAGCCCTAAGAAGTATTTGAGAAACTACAACACGTTTTGACTTTAATGGCCATTGTGGGTGCTCAGTAGCGCTCCTGAGCAAGATCTTAATGTACAAAGCTGTAACACTCACATGATGCATGAGATGCAAATTTCAGCTGTTTTACGCTGTTTCCACATGAGAAATGGATTTAGATCAGGCTGATTCCTAATGTAGCTACCGTATTTTTCGCCGTATAAGACGCACTTTTTCTTCCCCAAAACGGGGGGAGGGGAAAGTTGGTGCGTCTTATACGGCGAATATACACACCGGGGGGACGGGAGGCTCCAGCCCTTTGCGCGGGGGGGGGGGGGGCCGGGAGGCTCCAGCCCTTTGCGCGGGGGGGGGGCGGGAGGCTCCAGCCCTTTGCGCGTGGGGGGGGCGGGAGGCTCCAGCCCTTTGCGCGCGGGGGGGGGGGGGGCGGGAGGCTCCAGCCCTTTGCGCATGGGGGGGGGGGGACGGGAGGCTCCAGCTGCGTGCAGCTCCGCTGGCGCCGGCCTAAGGGCCAGCGGGGAACCAATGGGGAGGGCGCCTCTGCGTCCCTAACCCCGCCCACCTCAGGTGGGTCAGCTCTCTGTGAATATTCCCACGCGCCGAGGTAAGCCACACCAGGGCGTGAGGGTGTGGTTCGCTGCAGGAGGAAACTCGTCCATGGGCACCTCCTCCGCGCCGGAACCAGTCGTACCCCCCACCCCAGGTATGGGGGCTGGTAGCTGGCGGGGAGGGGGTCTGGAGGCCAGGCTGGCTGGCTGGGCGGGCAGGCGGGCAGGGGTCTGGAGGCCGAGCAGGAGGCCAGGCTGGGCAGGGGGGCTGGAGGCCAGGCTGGGCGGGCGGGCAGGGGTCTGGAGGCCAGGCTGGGCGGGCGGACGGGCAGGGGTCTGGAGGCCAGGCTGGCTGGCTGGTCGGGCAGGCGGGCAGGGGTCTGGAGGCCGAGCAGGAGGCCAGGCTGGGCAGGGGGGCTGGAGGCCAGGCTGGGCGGGCGGGCAGGGCGCTGGAGGCCAGGCTGGCAGGAGGCCAGGCTGGGTGGGCGGGCAGGGGGCTGGAGGCCAGGCTGGGCGGGCGGACGGGCAGGGGGCTGGAGGCCAGGCTGGGTGGGCGGACGGGCAGGGGGCTGGAGGCCAGGCTGGGCGGGAGGCCAGGGGGGGCAGGAGGCCAGGCTGGGCGGGCGGTGCCCGTGCTGCTCGAGCGGGAGGGGGGAGGGGCGCAGGAGCGGCCGCGGTAGCCGGAGGCTCGCTCTCTCTCGGCGGGGGGGGGGGGCACAGTCTTGCCTCGCCGCGCCCCTCACCCCCCCGCCCCATAGGGGCACAGTCTTGCCGCGCCGCGCCGCTGCACCCTGCTCTGGGCAGGCGGGGGGGGGGGATCCCGCCGCTTCCCTCACCCCCCCGCCCCACAGGGGCACACTCTCGCGGCGCCGCGCCGCAGCACACTGCTCCTGCCGCTTGCCTCCCTTCCCCTCCCCCCCCGCCCCAAAATTTCCCCACGGACCATCCAAATTTTCTGACGGACCACCAGTGGTCCGCAGTTGGTGACCGCTGGCTTAGAGCATACCGTAATGAACTCCTTAACGGCGAAGGACGTACCGTATATTTACGGTACATCCTCCGCCGGCTCCCGCGATATGCGGTACCGATAAAAACTTCAGATCACGGCGCAAAAAATGAGCCCTCATACCACCCTGTACATGGAAAAATAAAGTTATAGGGGTCAGAAGAGGACATTTTTAAACGTATAAATTTTCCTCCATGTACCATAGTTATGATTTTTTCCAGAAGTACGACAAAATTAAACCTATATAAGTAGGGTACCATTTTAACCGTATGGACCTACAGAATAATAATAAGGTGTCATTTTTACCGAAATATGCACTGCGTAGAAACTGAAGCCCCAAAAAGTTATAAAATGGCGTTTTTTATTCAATTTTGTCGCACAATGATTTTTTTTCCGTTTTGACATGGTTTTTTGGGTAAAATGACTAATGTAACTGCAAAGTAGAATTAATGACGCAAAAAATAAGCCATAATATGGATTTTTAGGTGGAAAATTGAAAGGGTTATGATTTTTAAAAGGTAAGGAGGAAAAAACGAACAGTTTTTCATTTCTGTATTTCTTGCAGAAAATTACCGTTACCACCTTTTCAATATGTCTAAGCAGAAGAGACTGGCATATAAAGTTGCTTTCAAGCTGGAAGTAATCAAATTTGCTAAGGAGCATGGAAACAGAGCAGCGGAGAGACACTTCGGGCAACCTCCAACTGAGAAAATGATAAGAGAGTGGAGGAAACAGGAGGATCAGCTCCAAAAGTTGGATAAAAGCAAGCACACCTTACGTGGACCAACTGCAAAGTGGCCAGAGTTAGAGGTAGAAGTGAAGGAGTGGATCACACGCCACCGGCAAAATGGACTTTCTGTCTCAACAAAAATGATAATCTATGAGGCCAAACGCATTGCTACGGAGAAAGGCATTCAGGATTTCACCGGATCACCATCGTGGTGCTATAGATTCATGAAGAGATCTGGCCTTTCTATGCGCACCAAAACCAGAATAGCACAAAAAATGCCAAAGGAATACGAATCAAAGATTCTGTCTTTTCATACGTTTGTTATTGATGCGAGGAAGAAGAATAACTTTGAAATGAGCCAGATTGGGAACATGGATGAGGTCCCGCTAACGTTTGATGTGCCATCTAACAGAACCGTAGATAACAAAGGAGCCAAAACCATAAGCGTAAAAACCTCAGGGCATGAGAAAACCCACTACACGGTTGTGCTGTCCTGCTGTGCAGATGGTACCAAACTGCATCCGATGTTGATCTTTAAAAGGAAAACATTCTCAAAAGAAACAATTCCACGGGGAGTCGTCGTGCACGTTCATGATAAAGGATGGATGGACGAAAATGGCATGAGGCTGTGGATTGACAAAGTATGGTCTAAACGTCCTGGCGGGCTTCTGAAGAAATCTTCCTTGTTGGTGCTTGACCAGTTCAGAGCGCACATTACGGAAACTACTAAAAAGAACTTTAAGGAAGTTAAGACCCAAATAGCTGTGATTCCTGGTGGTCTTACCAGCCAGTTGCAACCTCTGGACGTTTCCATTAACAAACCGTTCAAAGTTCTGATGCGAGAGGAGTGGAACACCTGGATGGCAGCTGGGAACCATGATCTGACGCCTACTGGGCGGATGAAGAGGCCCACTATCACACAAGTGTGTGAATGGGTTAAAAGGTCATGGGACGCCGTGAAGGAGGACGTTGTAAAATCCTTCAAGAAGTGTGGCATTAGTAATGCCTTGGATGGAACAGAAGACAACGTCTTATTTGACACCAGTGAGGAAGAAAGGGATGACAATGACTGCGTGGATCTGTCCTCACTCATTTCTGATAGCAGCGAAGAAGAGGAATTCTTGGGGTTCGAATAATAACATTACAGCCTTATTTTTGTTACTTTCACTGTTTACTGACTTTACTGACTGTTAATGAGAGTAAAGATAGTTCTTAATATGTTACATGGTTGACATAAAATTGTTCTTAAACTGCTGTTAACTTTATACAGTTGACATAAAATATTTTACTCCAGTATTTGGTTCAGAATCTTTTTTTTCTAGATTTTCCTCCTTTAAAATTAGGTGCGTCTTATATGCCGGAGCGTCTTATATGGCGAAAAATACGGTATTTGATCTCTGCGCCTCACTGCAATTTATGTTTCAGGATTTCATTGGGGACAACCTTAGAGGAGTCACTTTAGGTTCCAGTGTCTATAGGCTAGACACTAGATTCACCAAAGGACATAGGCACCTACATGCCAGAATCAGGCCTCACTGAGATTCACAAAGCCCCGGCTCAGCTGACTGCAAATGCTGTAGGCACCTAAACTTGCTCGGCACCTACATTTTGGCAGTAAAAGTTCCCTACGTTTCTGCCTCCGAGGACGCACACTGTAGCCCCATGCCAGGTGTCTGGATGCACAAACCTGGGAAAGATAGTTCTTCTGCCAAACTCACCTGTGTGGCCCAATCCAGTAAGTGTGCCCAGACCTCACCACCCAATCAGGCCCCTATAGGCGAGCTTACACAAAATGCTGGGGAAAGGAGTACTCCCTCCGAACTTTTAGCTCAGTGGTTAGGGTACTCATCTGCAATGTGTGTGTGAGAGAGAGAAGGGATGTGAACTGGCATGTCTCAGCTGAATGCTTTAAAACGACTGAGCTATAGGATATTCCGATGTGGGCCTCCCTCAGTCTGTCCTGTTGAAGCTGTTCCCCTTTGGATGAATAATTTAAAAAGGTGATTGCAGAAGGGGAACAGGGTCTCCCACCTCCCGAGTGAGTGTGCTAGTCAGAGTCATTTCCACACGTCCTCTCTCTACTTGCCCAATGATTATTTATTTTTCCAAACTGCAACAGCTTTAACAAGAAGACTAAGGGAGCCCTACTCATGCCCAGCACTGGGCAGGGCTTCGAGCACAGATCAGAACAGGCTGATAGCTTTACTCTAGTTGCCCCGTTGCCCAAAAGCCATCCCAGCAGCCAGGGATCACGAAGTCAGAACCGCATTCCCTTTCTCCTGATACACCCTGATATAGCGCTGGTGCTTGTACTACCAAAGGATTCGCCTACCCACTGAGAATCCTCCATTGGCTGGATCCATCAAGGTAGCTTTGCGTGAGGTACTGGTATAACACCGCCGTAACTGACAAGATGATCAGCCTGATTATCTGGCCTGTACACCTTATTAAAAGTATTTGTACATTCTACCATAATCATCCACAGCTGACACTGACAGTTACTCATGTAGAATACTCCAGTATATTTTTTTTTGGGAGGGGGGGGCAATATCTGTTTCTATGCTTTTTATATATTGTCATAAAAAAATGCACCCCGGGCCATGTTCACTGGAAGGAACAGTTACTTCATCAGCAGTGAAGATAAGAGATTCTCACACAAGCAGCACAATAATGGTCAATTCAAATTCCATATATTTGCTCATATCACAAGCTGATGTTTTAAAATGTGTGGATCAGGCTTACGCGAGCATCAAGTAGCGCTGGCATGCTGTCTAAGCTCCCCACATAGCTCGGCCAATACAATGCCTCTCAGCCATGTACAGTAATAACCCTGCTATTACACTCCCTGGGAATAGACTTTCGTAATTTTCCCATGATTTAAACAATTTTTTAAACAGATTTTCTATGGCCCTCATTACCATGACGCATGAATGCTTCAGTATTATTAAGTCATTGAACCTTACCACACTCCCTATGATGAAGGGAAGTATTATGATGTCACTTTTACTGATACAAAGATTTAAATGATTGGTCCAAGATGACCCAGGCAAAGTGCAGAATTGAACCTCTGACACCCTGGCACCCCAATATTCACCACTGTCATATAATTAGGATATGTTCTGTACAAAGTATGCCTTGTGAGGTATCATTCAAAAAGGCTTGATCTGCTAAACATTAATATCTCCTTGGCTGGTATGTGCTATCATCGTAAGTGATGTTATGAAGTTTGGCTAGGTATGTGTTACTGAAACATATTGTGAATTGAAAACACCCACAAGCAGCCTTTCAGGCATAACAGTAAAAAGGCCAAACAATGTTAATGGCTTATTGAGGACACGCATCTAAGCACAAGTATTACCCCCAGGAACTGTGTACAATAGAAATCTCTCGGAGATAGCACACAATGGGAACTGTTTCACCCCATTGACAGCAAAAGAGCTTTCCAGCAAGAGGGAAGAATATGTAAATGGGAAGAAATGACATCATGGGGGGACCTCCCACTTCCTACAACAACACACCTGAAGAGACCTGAGGAATAAAGGCTGAACAGGGGGACGTGATGGTCCCAGCCTAAGGGATTTCTAGCCTGTGTATGAAAACCTGAGAAACCCACGCTTCAGAGCCAAGGCAGCTTGTGCCTTAAGAATATGCCAGCCTGTTTATCGCTTAGGGTGAGACTTCATATCCTTCCTATCTATTATGTTAAGATCAGTTTGTGGTTTTGTTTATTTACTAGGTAATCTGTTTTGATCTGTTTGCCATCACTTATTATCACCTAAAATCTATCCTTTTGTAGTTAATAAATTTCTTTTATGTTTTAATCCAAACCGGTGTGTGTTTGACTAAGGTCGCTGAGGAAAATCTCAGCTTGGTTACCAGAAGTGTTAAACCCATATACTGGCCAGATTTGACCATGGCAGGATGTTACTAGGCTGGGAGGCTGGTGGCTAGAGAGCTTGCATGTGACTGCAGATGGGTGTGTCCCTACCTGTGTGAAAGTGTGAGTTTGGTGGGCTTTGCAACTTGTCACAGCAGCACAGTGTGAGAGGGAGCCCAGGCTGGTATGTTAGAGGGCTCAATGGTACCCCAGTTCCAGGTGGTACCCGGTGGGGAGACCATCACAGAACCCAAATCTTCTGAGTCCTTCCCTCAAGCATGATTTTGTGATGCACCTAAATGTTGGCTAAAATTAGTAACTACCACAGTAAAATTAAAATTTCATCAGAGCCCAGTCTCCAGAGATGGCAAGCAAGGGTCTTGATATCTGCATTAGAATTCTAAAGACACCCATTTGAAGCTCTCTGGACATCAATAGGACTCCTTACAGGTGCAGGGGTGCATGCTAGCAGATCTCAGTGCAGAACTGGGGCCAGGAGCACTAATTATTGGCTCCAACGCTTGTTGTCTTAACTATGGCAACAAGAAAATCCTGAAAAATCTGGTGCCCGCTTCTACTTCCATTGAAGTCAAGGTAAATCTCTCATTGACTTCCTTGGGAGAAGGATCAAACCTTTGACTTGTCCATGAAATGACAGAAGAGCCAGATACCGTGTAGCAGATAGCTTGGTAGCATCAATTAAACTCCAGGGCAATGTAGCCTGACAAGACAAATGTAGCAGTTCATTAACTATCCTTGTCCTAGAAGTCTGCACTAAATGTTTCAGCTTCTGATCTTATTTTGGATTCATTAGGCATGGCTCAAAATTGACTGCACTTGCCAAGTTTCTGATCCCTTTGAATGATTTCAGTTTGAAACTGTGACTGTCTAATGCACAAATGTTCAGAATAAAAGCTAAAAATAGAATTTTAAAAAAACCATTGCCATAGTGTATGTGTGTTTCTGAAAAACCAAATCTCCAACCCTGATCTAAACCAGACTGTTTCTCTCTTTTTCCCCTCCTTTCCCACTCCCTTATTTAAAGAGAACTGGAAAAGAAAAGGTACAATGCTCCGACTGTAATCTGTAGGACAAGACTTAAAGAGGAACCAGTCAGAAATAGAACATGAAAAACTTTCTGAAAAATGACTAGCGGCTTAATGCTGTCACTGTACTGTGTTTATTTTTCCGTCTTTGATGTCTGATGTCAAAGAGAAAATAATGTCATCTGCTGGAAACTCAAACATGTTTGCATTTTGAGGTAATTAGAATTAATGTTGGAGGGCAAAACTATCACCAAACAATTCCAGCCTTTCCCATGTGAGGAAAACATTCTGTAATGACTTACATTTAATCTGGAAGTTGGCAGGCTGTCAGGAACGGCCAGGATTCATGTGACAGGGTAATATTTCAAAAACATTTTCGTCCCGTCCCCCCCCCAGAAAAGGATATGTGGTCAGGTTTATACATCAGAGCGCTACTCCAGTTGTACAGGGTGTAACACCATTAAAATCAAAGGAATTGCCATGGTGTAAAAATGGGAGTAGCTCAGTGGTGGTTCAGGACCAAGAAGGCAGATTTTCAAGCACTCAGCATCCAAAACTGGGTCCAGATTTTGGAAGAGCTCAGCTCCCATTTAGGCATCCAACAAAGGGCTAAACTGTCAGAAATGCCTAGTATCTTGCAGCTCCAATTCTGACACTGGCGGGGGGAGGGGTATGACATGCTGAGCTCTTTTGAAAAGCTCTCCCATTTTTATTTTGGACCAGATCATGCCACCCCTTACACATAGTGAGTAGTAGCTAACTCTGGGTATAGTCCTATTAAGTCATCTCGCCCTCCATGGCTGTTGCTGGAGAAAGGCCTCTTCCTCAGGGACTCCTTTAAAAGGCCATGACCATGAAGCCTGGCTGGACTACAGAAATGCTGAAAAGTTCTAGGATACCTCACATAATTTTCTTCTTGGAAAGAAAAAAAAATGTGGGGGAGGCAGAAAGAGAGAATTACAAGTGAAAAATGCTAACCTTAGTGCTTAATGCACTTTTGGGAGGTGCTCAGATCCTATGGAGATTAGGGAACTATAAAAACCTAAATAGAACAGAATTGAAATGACCAGGGTCAGGATTTGGACCAGGAGAAATTTGGTTTGGTCTTCACAAAAAAGACTTAAAGTCTGAGTTTGATCCATTCAGGCATCTTTTTGAGTTAACAAAGAATGAAAGAATATAATTTGTCTTCGTAAACAAAATAAATCACAATTCTTTTCTCTGCATGGATAATTAAAAACAACTAAATTTTGCAAGTTGAAATTTTCCACACAGCTAGTCCTCTTTGAGGAAGAGACTCCTGGCTAAGTTTAACATATTAGAAAATGATGAAGTTATTTCTGAGTGAATGAAAAAATCTTTCATGTATGTGCAATACAAAAAAAAATCTACTAAGTTTAGTAAGTTATTGTTGATATAACCGTGTAACAGGCTAAATACATAATATGTTTCCTTAAAAAGAAAACTTCGTCTTTCACACCAGTTTTACCCCAGTACATCAGGATAATTGAGAGCAGAATCGGGCCCACATTTTCTTTGCTTCAGTTATCCAAACATGTGTAACACCAGCTCCTCGGTCTGCAGGAGCCCCGGTTTATGAAAATTGAAACTATTGCAAGTATGGGTAGAAATGTTATGTGATGTACTTTGGGACTTCAGTTCCTGCTTTGGGACGTTCATGTAGACTCCCCACCCCGACCCTGGGATTCCCCTGGGGAATCTGTGTGTTTTTCATTTCTTACACCAAAGGCAAAACTTATTCCTGTAGCCATTAAGTTTTCCATTATCTGTCTTCCTCTGACAATGGCATGTGAAATAGAAACTAGACAGATTGATTTCCTTCAGTCAGTCTTTGTCTGGTTTGCTGAGGTGAAGCAGCATGACTAAGAATGCAAAGAGGAAGCATGGGAGTAGCTCCATGGTGTCATTTTCACAATGTGATTTTTAATCTGCATTTTGTTGGTCACCAAATGCCTACCACAGAACTCCCTTTCCTGCAACAAAAGCAACGATCTCACATATACCAATTTACATTAGTATAATACAATGGAGTTACTCCTGATTTACACCCCTGCATGGTGGGAGGACAGTCATGTTCTTGCCTTTAACGGTGGTTATTCAGGATGTGAACAGCATTGAAATGAATCACCTAAAGTAGTATCAGCGCTATCCTGGGCAGTGTGTCACAAAGGATCCAATATCATCATGAGATGAGAATTGAAGCAATCATACAGTGCAAGTAAGATTGGTGTTTTACTTCCCACATCTCCATTAACAATCCTTTAGAGCTAATCCAGATTTATATTATTTATCCATATTTATAATAAATATATTATCTCATACTGTCATTCTCCTGGATACCTAAGGTGTTTTCCCATCTCACTCATGATTCTGCCAACTCTGACAGTCACATAAACTTAATATCAGCTGGATCTCAAGTGTAGTGAACCAACAGCTTGCTACATAAGTGACAAAATCTGGGACTTTCAGGGAATTTTTCTTAATGTCTGCTTGAACCATCCTACAGCGAAGTGAAATCCCAAACTCTGATCATCATCCAAACCCTCAATGTTTCTTAAATCTACAAAACCGGCAAGAGAACCTCTTGCTCTTTTTCACCCAAATTGATAACACCTGCCTCATTTATCCATGACAAAAAATAATAAAAAAAATACATACCATCTATTTAAAATTTAAATTGGGCTAGAAGACAATTCCAAAGAAAGTACATGGGACTATTCATTCAGATTCCACGTTAATCATAAGAATGGACTAAACATATCTGGCTGCTCTGACTGAACATGCTCAATAGATGAAGCTTGCACTCTTTTCTCTAAAAATGTAAACATAAAGGAATTTTTTTTGCAAATGGCAAGGCCATACAAGCTATTGCATGTGCTGCCCACAGATCTGTTGAGTTCCAGCCCAAGCTTAGGACTGGAGGGAAGTTAAAATTGTATTTATGTGCTTCAATCCTGCTATTAACAAAGTCCTGTGGCACCTTAAAGACTAACTATAAAGTTTTGAAGCATGAGCTTTCGTGGGCTAATACCCACTTCGTCGGATGCAGGCAGTAGAAGTGTTCACATACAGGCAGTTATAGAAAAGTAGGTAAGAGCCAGGGGGGAGGTGAAAAGGTTAGTCCAATTAAGCTGAGCCAGCTTGTTATCTCCGATCAGGGAGTGTGGATTATTCGTCTAGCATTTGAATGGGGTGTGTGGACATGGAGAGATGAGAAACAATGTCTGTAATGAGCCAACCATTGTAGATCCCGGTTCAATCCCAAAGTGTGTGAGCTGAATTTGCAAATGAATTGAAGCTCTGCAGTCTCTCTTTGCAGTCTGGATCGGAAGTTCCCTTTCTGCAGAATGGTGACCTTTAAATCTGTAATAGTGTGTCCAGGCAGGTTGAAGTGTTCCCCTACAGGTTTTTGTATATTGCCATTCCTAATATCTGATTTGTGTGCATTTATCCTTTTTCGTAGGGACTGTCCAGTTTGGCCGATGTACATAGCAGAGGGACACTGGTGGCATATAATGGCATATATGACATTGGTTGATGTACAGGTGAATGAGCCAGTGATGGTATGGTTGATCTGGTTAGGTCCTGTGATGGTGTTGCTGGTGTAGATATGTGGGCAGAGTTGGCATCGAGGTTTGTTGCATGGATTGGTTCCTGAGTTGGAGTTATTGTGGTGCAGTGTGCTGTTGCTGTTGAGAATTTGTTTAAGGTTGGCAGGTTGTCTGTGTGCCAGGACTGGCCTTCCTCCCAAGGCTTTTGAAAGTGAGGGATTATTGTCCAGGATGGGTTGTAGGTCACTGATGATGCGTTGCAAAGGTTTTAACTGAGGACTGTAGGTGATGGCCAGTGGTGATTCTTGACAATCCTGCTATTGTCTCCCAGTCCCTTTCTCCTCTACACGCTTGTCCACTTTCCGCCTCATTTCCATTGATCCTGCCTGCAGCGTGGCTCCCCACCAGTGGTATGACCTTTCTCCTCAGACACTAATTGCAAGCTCTCCTTGCTCTGCAGTGAGCTGAGCACTGATCAGTACCTGAAGAAGTACTGTCATGTGTCAAGCACAGATAAGAGGTCTACTCTGATTAGGGTGACCAGATGTCCTGATTTTACAGGAGCAGGCCCTATTTTGATTTTGGGGTCTTTTTTTGAGATAGGTCTTTTTCTTATCCCCCACCTCCAGGCCTGATTTTTCACATTTGCTGTCTGGTCTCCCTAACTCTGATCAGCATTTGGCTGTTCACTCTAGCCGGGCATTTCAGGAGTGACGGATGGTGAGAAGCAGATAGACAGTGTGCAGGGCTCTCACAAAGCAGCAGTCTTAGAGAAGGCTGCATGTAGCAAGGCTCCAATTCCATGTCTTTTTTACTCCAAAATAATTAATATTTCTGATTTCTTCTTTTTTACAAGTATGGTAGTACCAGCACAACCTGCTCTCTATTGGCTCTTCCTCTTTTTAATCTGTTATCTGGTCCCCTTCACCTTTGATTCTTTTCCTTTCCTTTCCCCGTGTGCTCCTTCCCGTTGTTTTGCTTCCCCTCCAACCACTTCATTTACTTCAATCTGCACAGCCAGGGTCCTTCACAGTGAAACTGACCAGCTTTCCTGAGTCTCCTTTCGCTCTGCCCACACACTCTGCTCTATTCCCCAGACACTCACCAACAAGAAAGGTATCCAAAGTGTTGTGAAGTCCTTGCTTAATAGCCAACACAACAGGTGCCATGCCTTGGTGTCTTGTAAAAGAATGGGTACATTGGTTATATCAAGCAGAACAGGAAGCATTAATAAGGAAAAAATGTGCCTTGCTTTTAAAAAAATTCTCTCTCACCAGTCAAAAATAATCAGAGTGGACATATTGGACTTGACTCTCTTCTCCCTTATCTTGAAGCGAAGCAGTAGTGAGTCCATTAAAATCAATAGAGTTGTATGAGTATCAGGTCGTAATATTACTGGGGCCACCAGTTCTTAAGCAGAATTCCCGATTGACTCCTGCTTAAAAACTGACGTCCCAATAAGCCACATTCTTATGTTCTCTTCTAATGAAAAAATCCCCAATAAATAGTAATTTATCTTTAATAAGCTGTTTGAAAATCCAGGTAAATTTGAGGGTGTTCACTGAGTCACCTTCATCTACTACAGTATTACTACAGTATGTAGTTACTTTATTCAAATATTTCTAAGAGAATAGACATCATAGTTTTTCTCATATATAAGTTTTGCCCTTATTAAGCTATAAACTGCAAATGTCATACCAGTCTGTCATTAATTAGATTCACAATCACTTTTTCCAGTACTGAGTTGCTGAAGCAAAGGTCGCCAAAATCTTCCTTGGCTCCTTTATTACATATATTCACCTTGTTAGTGGAATTTCCAATCTTCAGGGATAACTGCTATATTGAAAGCAATAGAATACATTTCTTTGTTAGTATACCAGCTATTTCACACTTCATTTCCCTTGGAGGAGTACTCTCTGCCCATGATGATTTACTACACACGTGTGTGTCAAGTTGCTCCATAACTTCCTCAGAGGCTTCAAGCCCAATCAAGGCTGTACTCTAAAGCTCTGTAAAGAGAGTCTTGGAAAAAGGAATTTCTGAATCACCTTCAACAACAAAGTCTGACACAAAAATTAATGTAACCTCCTCTGCATTCTCTTGACCTACCTCTCATTCTGGAAGTTCTAGAACAGCTACAGACATGCATGCTGCTCCTTGCTTCGAACATACAAAGAGATATTCTCATTCACAACCTTGACATTGCTGTCTCTCTGGTCCCCCAATGCTTTGTTCAATTTATTTCCATCGTAGGCTGTGTCAACGCAACACTACAAACTTCGGTCAATACATGTTAAGTCATGCACAGGCTGCTTGTGTTGTTGTTTCACATACTCTGTAGCGGTGTCCTTGTAGCCTTCACCTGGTATTGCCTAAGTTCCAATCACTTGGGGCAGCATTTCCGTTTTCATGGTTTGGCATTGTTAATCCCAGTAAATTCATGCCCTTCTCCACTTAACCATGCAGGTTTTGCGCTCTGTCATTATGTCATTTTCATAGGTATACAAATGCTCAGCATATCTGATAAGGTCTTCTAAAATACCTTCAAGCCCATACTTGGGTCTCAAGCTTTTGGTTTTGTTGTTTTGATTCCGCAACAGACCTTATTTCTCATTTGAAATTCCTCACCTTTATCCTAGGTGAGTCCCTGACTATTAAAATATCAAACTTAACTTCGCTGTGAGCTATACTGCCCATTGGAGCTCTTACATTCATCTTCTTATACAAACTCCTTTATATTTAAGGCTAAGATGAGTTCCCCCTGGACTAAGCACTAAAGGAAGTGGCTTTACATAGCAGTCATTTATGGTATTAATCAAGTTCCTCTCAATACCATTCCAGATGTGCCATTCAGACAGTCTATACTGGTTTCATTCAGATCACCCACTGTTGTTATTGTACCAACAGATTTTGCAATTTCTTTAATTTCTTTTAACACATAAATATCTTGAGTCAAGATCTCATACAGCATTAAGGGCATGTTAACTCCAGAGGGTTGCGTAACCATCTGTGTAAGGGGCCAATTGACAGTAAGGATGATGGGTGTAATGGGGAATATTGTAGCATCCCTTTAAATAGTTTAGGAGCCCTCAAGAGGGGCTCATAGAGTTTATATTTTAGAAACTGCCAGCTGGAGCAGCAGCACATACGCATTGGATGTTTGCGAATATTTAGTAAATAAGGTTATTTGGGACACAACTGCACCCCTGTCATTTTTGTTGTACAGAGAGCAAAAGACAACAGAGGGACCTCGTGGACAGGGTGGGAAGGTGTGGGAAGGACATGGCCACCCTATGGGAAAGGTGGTGCAGAGTTGCTTGGATGAAAATAGATCTCATACAAATGTGGTAGTGCAGGCTGTGCCTTTAAGGGCTGCGCTTCCCAGCCAGAGTCTAGGCAGGGGCACTGAGAATCACTTGCACTGAGGAACATGATACACAGCCAGTAGGAACCACACACAGAATAAAGTAGATCTCTTGCAAGCACCTTATGCAATGAGTAATCTATTGACAGAGTAATCTATTGTAGCCACTGCATGTGCACAGGGCCCACACAACTTAGAAGGCCCCGGACGGCTCAAAAGTTTGTATTATTATTATTATAAAGGCTGCAGGTTTATCATGATGTGAAAAGAAGTCATGGAACCCCTTTGTTCATTTGTCTACGACTTTTTTGTGTGTGTCCATGACTCTCCCACAGCAGCAATTCCAGTGGCACCTCTCTCCACCAGGGTTGGGACAGCGCCCTGTTCTGGACATTGCAATCTGGCATGCAGAGTCATTGTTCGGCGTGGTTTGGCCCAACTAACTCTCCATCATGATGTGGGGACAAGCGGGCAAAACTTCAGTGAATGGCATTGCAACCTGGGGCACTGGGATGGAAGTTTGGGTGGTCCAAAACTGAGCAGTGCTGCAACTCTGTGTGACAGATTGCAATGCCTGGGACACAGAAGCCACCATATCCATCATTCTTGGGTGACTGCAGGCACGCTCAGTCTCCAGCACTTTTCCTGCAAGACTTTCCTTCTGGATTAGGATTGTGGTGCCTGAGGGAAAGGAAGGTGTTTCTAGGATTGGTGCTGTGTGAGTGGGGGCTCACAATTAAAACCTGCATTGGAGGCCATCTTTCTGTTGCTCTGTCACTGGAGTGACCATGGAACACAATGCAGTACCAGGTGTAAAAAGGTACTAAGAAATACCCTGAGTTGAAGAATGGAGCAGTTAAAAATCCCACTGGACCCAAAACACTCTGGAAACATGGAAAACAACTAGAGAAGGTTTAAACAGTGCTTCACTTTATATCTGCAAGCAATGGCTGCCAGCAAAAAGGAACACAGTCTGAAGGTCGCCTTATTTTTGACAATAGCTCTTTCCAATACACTTGACGTGTTCAATATTTTCAGTTAACTCAGGCAGAGGAGATTAGCTATGAAACTGTATTACACAAATTTGTGGAATACTGCACTCCACATAAAAATGAAACGTATGAGAGAGAGGTTTTTAAAAAGAGAATACAAGAAGAAGGTGAAACCATAGACCACTCTATGACTGATATAAGACTGATGAACCAATTTTGGAGGGCTATAACTAAGTCCCTGATCAGAGACCAGATTGTGGTGGGGATATGGGACAAAAGACTCAGAGAGAGACTAATGAAAGACAAAGAATTAACCCTGGTCAAAGCAATTAGAATTTGCCAGGGAAAGGAAGTCACCAAGTCCAAAATGAAGCTTATGGAGGGTGGACACTCTACACATGACAGAGAATCTTAAATACTACAAGAATTGAAACCTGAGGAAGAAAGTAATGTGAAGCTCAAAGTCAGAGTTCAGGCAAAAGAGCACATGGAGTTGCACATGCTGCATCAACCAACACAATGCCCAACACATGGGAAAAGACATATGCTCATCTAAGACAAAGCCCCACATATAGGAAAGATTGCAAGAAACACAATGGATTACATCACTTTACAAGAGCTTGCAAGCACCAGTAGCATGCACAACATGGAAAAGAGGGTGATAATAGCACTACTAGCTCAGGTAAATTCTTTATAGGCGCAATGGACAACGTTGCAGCAAAAGATGATTGGACCGTCAATTAAAAGCAAATGGGTCCTTTATTAATTTTACATTGGACACTAGTGCACAAGCCAATGAGTTGCCAGAAACAGTGCTATTGAACTAAAAGAGAAACCACAGAGACTGGAGGATAAATGGGTAAAATTCAGGGCTGAAAGTAGAGAGCTTATCCTCACACTAGGCACATGTGAGCTAGATGTATGGATAAATAACAAATTAGAAAAGATACAGTTTGTTATAGGATCAGGGTTAAAAGTGTGTCAAGCCCATGATCTCATCAAAAGGGGAAAGGAACCAAAACAATTGAGGAAGAGTTTGAGGACGTTTTCCAGGGACAGGAAGCTCTGAACAGAACAGAGCTGAAAGATCCCCAACTGCACCACAATTCAAGTTCCCTTTACCGTAAGGCAGAAGTTGACAGAGAAGTTGGAGAGGCTCCTTGCACTGGGAATCATAGAGCAAGCAGAAGAAGTAGGTACACTCATTGGTTACTGTCGAAAAGGAAGGAGGAACCCTTCACTTATGCATACACCCAAAAGAATTAAATCAATTTGTAAAAAAGAGAACATTTCCCATTACGTGCAAAGGGAGATATTTTGGGGGAATTGGCCAATGCCAAATATTTTTTTACATTTGCTGCTTTCTGAGGGTTCAGGCAGGTGCCCTTAGAAAAACAAAACATACATTCGTGAACATTCAACACCTCTTTCACAAGAAACTAGACTGCCATTTGGATTATATTCCGCACTCAAGGTGTTTCACTGGTAAATACAACAAAGTTTTGATGTATAGAGGTACTAAGGTTCACATTTTAATTTGGGAAAATACAGTAGAAAAGCATGGACCAGAAGCTCCAGGCAAATTTGGAAAGAACCAGAGCTGCTGGGATAAAGCTAAATAAACAAATGGAAATGTAATGGAAATAGCATACCTATGGGAGAAATTAATATAGCCAAGGGTACAGGTAGACCACAGTAAAGTGAAGGCCATCACCAATATGCCTGTTCCAACAAACAAGGAGGAATACAAAGATTCTTTGGAATGGTCAGCTATGTAGGGAAATTTGTGCTTAATCTAGCTAACCAAACCAGCAACTCGAAAGTGCTACTGAGCAAAGACGTCCAATGGACGTGGGATGGAAATCTTTTCAAGAGTTTGAGAAACTGAAGGAGTTAATTAAAGAGGCACCAGTCCTGAGGTACTGTGACAATAAGCACAAAACTAAATTATCCATGTATGCCTACTGGGAGGGTATTGACACTTATAGCAGTGTGGTCAAAACTAGAGATCATAGGCACTAACAAAAACTGAGCATCAATACACTCAGATAGATGGGGGAAGGGGGAGGAGAGGAGAGGGAGCATCTTTGGCTTTAGCCCCTGGGTGTAAAAAGTGTAATGTATTTTTTTAATGTGAGGGCAGTGTTAGCTGAAACTGACCATAAACCACCTATTGCCATTGACAAAAGGGGTCTGGCATTCTCTCCAACCCACCCCATCCCAAGAACACAGAGATTAATCTTTTTCCTGCTACAAATGAATGACCTGCAAATTGAATACAAGCTTGGGAGAGATTTAGTGATTGCAGATACTTTCTCAAAAGCATTTGACAGAAGTGCAGTGGAGCAAAGTCCAGAGCTAGTCCAGAGTACATATCAGTCTGATCAAAAAACCTGTCCAGTCTCAAGTGAAACATGGATTGTGATTTCCAAAGCTACTGCTCAGAGTGAGACCCTGGAGAAAGTGAGTAAGGCTATTAGTGCAAAGGGGCCTGGACAGCATCTTCCCAGCCCACATTATTAATTTCAGTAGGAGCTCTCAGTACAAGATGGGATTTTGTTTAAAGAAACCAGGATGATGATTCCTAAAGTGTTACAGAAAAATGTGAAAAACAATATAAGAAGAGTCATTTAGGGATTGAAAAATCGAATAGAAGGGCCAGAGACATTTTATACCAGCCCCAAATGAACAGCACATTGAAGAAGCTGTTGAGGTTTGTCACATATGCCAAAAATATAGGCCAAGTCAAGTGAAAGAGCCCATGTTGGTGGCACAGGAAAAATGTTACCTCCTGCACCCAACTAGGGCATATATTTGTTTAAACTGGCCAGAAAAAACTATGGACAAATAGACTATGATGCCCACCATCCTGAGATAGCTTTACTAGACGTTATGACAGTTAAACAGGTGACTGCACATATCAAATCTGTTTTTGCTAGACAAGGTATATCTGGCATAGTGATATCTGACCATGGGTCACAGCAGTTAGCAGTAAGGTACAGTTTTAGATAGGTAATCACACACAATCCAATTGATTGGTGGAAAACACTGTCCGAATAATAAAGCACCCACTAAAAAAGTCAGTCAGACTCTGATCCATGTTTAGCGCTGTTAAATTACAGAGCAGCATCAGTGAAGCATGTGTTGTCATTGCTGACATGTTGTTAAACTGAAAAATTGAAAACGAGTGCGTGCACTGTTAAAAATGGATGTCAGTCACTGTGGACGCATACAGAGAAAACAAAACAAAATCAGTGTCATTTGGGGTACTGGGGGCTACCACCGCTTCATGAAAATGACAGTGTGTCTCCATGAGGGAAAACAATGGTCACACACAGCAGGGGTGTCACAAGAGGTTGTCCTGCAGTCATGTGATATTGTCATCCCAAGTGGATGCGTACTATGGAAGAATAGGTGACACCTTTTCTAAATCTCAGAAGGGATTTGTGTGTTATATTAATACTGGGCTTTTAAGTGTTAATGTTATTGAGTTTTGGCTTGGAAGGAATTTGGGGGCTGTGTCTTTGATGGCTCAGCTTCTCAAACAGATAGTTTGGGCGGGGTGTGGTGAAGCTATGCACAGCCATCTGGAACCAAACTCGGAATAAAACAGAGCTCTTGAAAGCACCCTAAGCACTGAGCGATCATTGAACATGACACCTCGCAATCTGAGCAGTGCTATGAACCATGCAACTATTTCTCTTCCTACTGAGACAGTGGGGGTTATTCAAATACTGTGGTTGAGTGGCGAGAGGGACTAGGTACCCATCCCATTTTTGTATGCAGGCTGTGTTTGTTACTTTCCCCAAATGGCATGGGGCAGAGCGGGGGGCGCAGCCTTCAGTTTGAACAACAAGACTTTGGATTACCTTGTCAATACCGTCTCTTCCCCGATGCCCCACTGGGAATCAAGGAGGTATTTCCTCCGCTGAAGGAGCTTTTAATTTCCTTCTATTTGTGGAGTGGTTTCCCTTGGTCTAGTGTGTGTACCAGGCTCCCAGCTTTCCTGTGTATTACAGACTGTTTCTCCAGGGTCAATAACATCCACCCATATAGAATATTGTATTCTGGGTCTGATTCTAGTCTAATGTACTCCAACTTAAACCCACTGACATCAACAGGTGTAAAAGCAGAGGAAGAGAGATTATAACTAGGGCAACTGAAATGACAATATATCTCTGAAGAGCACTTCTTGTACCGAGAGTCTTTTCAGTACTACACTAATACAAACACCAAATTCAACCAAAGACAACAGAGAAATTCAATAATAATCCAGTCATGGTTTCCCATGCGATGGAAGCATTTTCATAATGATTTACACTTCATCTGGGCACTAACAATCTGTTTTGACTAGCAACTCAAATCCAAGCAGTGGATTCATATTTCAAAAATATTTAAGGCAAAACAAATAATCACATGAACTGTATTATTTTTCAAAATATGTGATCCTTGGTAATTTGGGGTTTTCACTCCCTAGTGCTAAAATTATGTGCTGCCTTCAAAATTTTCAGGCTTAAGCTGTTTTATGAATAAGTGGACACTGATCACAGTATGTTGCACTGATAGATAGAAATGAAATATTAGTTTCTGTGGACAAATATACTTGAAGTTCAAGCCTCAAATGCAACTGCCTATAGCCTACAATTTGAATTCTTGACCAACATACAGGCTAGTTTACACTTCACTCAAAACACAAGTTAACTTTTTCCCTCCTTCTATATCTGATACAGAAATAACCCTTCTCCTTCCATCACTATCTCATCTAAAAACATTACATTATACTTACAACATTTATTTATTTTTGACTACAAGCCGGAAAAAATATCCTTTTCAAATATACTCCTCCCTGTGAATTGGATTACATTGTAATCGTTCTTAATCTATCTCAGGTCTGTTTGCCTTCTGGGGTGAAATTATGTTTTGGAAGGTCTATATGGCAGAGTGGAGGAGAGGGGGGACCACCAGGAGACTATGATATAGTGCTTTTCTTTCTAATTTTACAGTCACAGGGGAAAAAAACCTGTAAACAGAGCTGGCTCTTTACATCTGCACAACACATGGTCACTCAGGTTGCCTCCTGTCATGAGGTAATTGTGCGGAACACAGTGAAACGATCCGTCATACAGGGAAAACAGCAGAAATATTACTCCTATCCAGGACAATTAAAACTTGACTGACAGACAGTGAACATTGAGTAACTGGAAAGGCTGAGATTTGGAGAAGGGGGGCAAGATTGAGACCCACTATGCTCAATATTGTCATGAATGAGCTACTGTAATTTCCACACTTGTGGACCACACCAAAACTGAAGAGTTGGAAAGCACATGGGACAACAGATCCAACCAACAGAGCCAACCGTAGAGATTAGAACCTATGGATAAAATAGGCCAAAGTACAGTTTAAGATGTTCCCAGTGTTTTGCAAACTGCAGAGGCAGGACTCTGGCTGTTAAATCTCCTGACTCTCCAGCATTCTTGCTCTGGCTTCAAGAACCACTGATCCTCTAGTACTCTGCCTCCTCAGTAAAGCCAGTGAGAAAGCTCCCATTGACCTTCCTTGGGCTTTGGATCAGATGGTGAAACAGGTAGCTATTGTACCTCATTTCCTGAGGTTCCTAGGTAGGACACAGGAGCCATTCCAGCTGGGCTGGCAAGAGGCGGAGGTGGCCAGTGAGTCATTTCACTAGCTTCTAACATTTGTATTTGTAAAACAAAATTATTCAAACATTCACTCCCCTTGCCCACATTAGGCACAAGTATGACTGACATTTCCACAGGTGTATGTGGGAGATGCAGGAGGCATGCAAAGAAAGCTCCACACCTTACTCGTGTGGCCCATGACAGCGTCTGTCACAAATGCAGGGAATTGCTCCCTCAGGAAAACATCCTCAGGAATGCACATCCCTGTAAAGAAGGCAGGGAGGCGTTGCAGCTAAGGCCCCACCTCTTTTACAGCCTGAACACTTTTCCTTCCTCCCCTTCCCCCCCCCCCCCCATGTAACACAAAGCTCGGGGGACAATTATGCCTCAGGCACCCTGACCTGTCTTGAGTAATATGGCTCAGCACAAACGCCTATGCACATATTTATTTAAATTGTCTTTTGACTAGGCTTTTTTCTTTCTAGTTCAGCCTGTTCCTTTCTCTTCTGTCTGTGGTTTTTCCCCCCTTCTCGTTGTTTCTAACATTTGAGATTGTCTTTCCCTTCTCCAACCCAGACAAACAATCTTCCTGTTCCCTTCCTTCTTCTTCCTGAGGGAAGGCTATGGTCGTTCTCCTCCATTTGGTTCTGTGGTAGGCTGTGAATTCATACCATTCTGAAACCCTGACTGCTGACACTCTCACTGTAATGCAGAGAGTAGGACATGACTCAACTCAAATTGAGGGCAACTTGTTGACAAACTGGATGGACTTCAGAAGAAAAGAGAAGTGATTAAAGGAATGGGGATGGGGAATGAGGAAAAATGAAAGGAATGGAATATATATAGCTTGGTTGAAAGATGACTAAGCAGGATATGATAATTATTAGAAGGATGTAAACAACAAAGAGGCAAATGAATTTTTAGGGAATGACAAAGGAGTACAAATAGCAGTTCTGGGATGAAAATGAGAAAAAGGCTTTTGGGAAATATTTGCTAGTAATGAGATCTATTACATTGCAGCATATGATCACAAGGAAATTGGTGGAGATCCCATTGCCCTAGTTTTTTAAAGTGGACTGGACAAAACCCTTAAGAATACACTGTAGGGAACAATACTACACCGATGAGAAGATGGAAAAGATTATCTAATAGTAACTCTTTCTTTCTTTATGTGATGACCCTGTACTAATGTTTACTGAGCTGCCAGCCAGTCATCGGTAAAATAAATTATATCTACCTATATCTCCATGCTTATGGTATGCCACATAGCCCTGTACTGCTTTAGAGCTCTGTCTAGTATATATATACACAACAGACATTTTGTTTATAGCAGAAATGTCATTCTCAATTCACAGACTACAACAATGTGGAAATCCTCAATTCACCATATTTTGGTGAGTTACTGAAGGTTTCTCTAAACAGTGGGTATCTTAAATGTCATATGGCAACAATACCTCAGCACTGCACAGTGGAGTGAATTCATTCTGATGTTTTGGCATGAATTCTGAATTTCCTGGTCTGGGAGAGTTTAAATCAGACCTATATGAACATCATTTCTTTTTCTATTTCCTTTTTATCCCAATACTATGCCAGTTACACAAAGAGCAAAACACAGTATTTGAAAAAAGAAACAATTCTGAAAAAGCATAACCAGCCATTTTTTAAATATTTAATGCAAAGAGATTACTTAATGTCATGCTAAAAAAAGTATCATGTGATTAACAGGGAATACAGTTACAGAAATATGTGTCTGTGAAACACTACATTTCTAAAATATGCCCGTCCAAATTGCTAATGTTACATATTTAAGACAAGAGCTGGATTAAGAACTGATTTTTCAGTTTGCTGGGAGTTTCAAAAATTTTCAGAATTCAAAAGTTGTGACATTTTTCAGCGAATTGAAAAAAAAATCCATTTGGGGTTGAACAAAACATGTTTTGCTCAACTGGAAACAGATTCTTCCAGGTGGCAGTGGAAGAGGCATCCTTTATAATCTTAATGCCAGTGGTTACAGCACTCACCTGTGATGTGGGAGACTCCAAATCAACTCTTCCCTTTGCCAGATAGGGAGAAGGGATTTAAACGTGGGTCTCCCACACTGTAGGAGTGTGCCTTAGCCATGGGATGTTGAGGGAGAGGTCTCTCTCAATAGATCCCATTGATGCTGTTCTACTTTGTATGAATAGTTACAGCAACATTTGAGCAAAGACTTGAATTTGGGTCTTCAGTGGCATAGGTGAGTGTGCCCTACACTCACCGGGCAATAGAGTCATTTATTTTTTTTGCCTACCCAGCATGCAAATACAAGCACCTGAGACATGCTGAATATCAAGGACCAAACTCATTCAGTGGACTTCCACTGAGTCTGGTAAATTCATATCAGCCTATTGGTGGTACTGCTGATTTAATCAGTCTTCTGGTCAATGAACCAATGACGTGTTGTCTAGTGGTCAACCTGAAAGACAGGAAAGTATTTGATTCAATACCAGTTGAGCCACTGACTCATGGTGTTCCCCACCAAGTAAGACATTTGACCTTTCTGTAGTTCAGTTAATCCAGCTGGAAAATTGCAGGGGAAGAGGGGAAAAGCAGGATTCTCACTAAAAACCGCAGACCGAATCTGAGCTGAGTTAAAACACAAAAGGCAATATCAGAATGTGAGTCATAATCGGAACCTCCCTGGCCTTTTCCATCCAGAACGTCTGGTAGTATCATCATTATCATAACAGCAAAGCATTTACTTTAAGTCTCACTTCAGGCTCTCCATGACCAAAAAGGAAATACTGAACACTTGTGCCAGGCACACTCAGCTCCTGAATAGATTGAAGGACTATCTAAATGGATTTAATAACTTTGGACTTCTCTATGTGGCTTGAATTTAAAGTGCATAAATAACCAAAGTGAAAACTGGAACAGAGAAGGATTTATAGTACTAATATTTTTTTCAAAATTTCTGATGGGAAAATGGAAAAAGTAGGAGCTTAAAAGTACCTTTTTTTCCTTGTGTTATGCTTTCTGTCAAACTTTGCACTATAGAGACCTAAAGAACATTGTTTGGCAAATCACCAAACTAAATACAACTTGGTGTAAGTTCCTAATAATGGAAATAAAGTTGTGGTGAGAAAGTGTCTTGAGCAGTTTTTGTTGACAGAAGGTCCCTGAATCAGCTGCAAAAACAATTTCTTTTTCAGAATGTCTTCCTTATTCTGAAAATATAAATAGCTCTAATTAAAGCCTCTCTTAGGGCTGGGATACACTACGGGGGAGGGGGGAGTCGACCTAAGATATGCAACTTCAGCTACATGAATAGCATAGCTGAAGTCACAGTACCTTAGGTCGACTTACCTGCCCGTCCCCATGGAGATGGGTCGACCATGGTTGCTCCCCCGCCGACTCCACTTACTCCTCCTGCTGAGGTGGAGTACAGGCGTCAATTCGGGGATCGATTTATCACATCTAGATGAAACATGATAAACCGATCCCCGATACATCGATTGCTATCTGCTCATCCAGCGGGTAGTGTAACCATACCCTTATTATACGGATTGTAAGTAGAGTTTAAAAGGGTTGGTTTTGGCCCATACTACCAAAAAGTTGCAAAACAATATATTTTTCTCTCTATCCGTAAGAGAACCTGACATTCAGAGGAGTTTGGTTTTGAGGGCTTGGATATGTCTAACATACCTATGTTTAGGTGTGATATCTATAGTGCAGCCATGAATTACAATCCCTTTGAATTCTGGAAGGGTTTGGATTGGAACCTATTTCTAAGGGCCAGATTCAGGCATATTTACTCACATTGAATAGTACTCCATGAATGGTACCATGGATGTGAATGGACCCATACATGGACTAAGGTGTTGCTTGATATAATATTACTTTTCTACATCTCGGTGTGTTGTCATGATCAATACATTAAAAAATGTGAGGCATTCAGATACTATGGTGATGAGGGCCAGAGAAGTATCTAAGATAGATCGAATGTGAATAAGGTTGTAAAAGTCTGGCCTTATATCATTTAGACTCTGAATTGGATTCAAAATTCGAATGGAACCAGGTTCTGGTCCTACTTTGGATGCAGCCAAAAATCTTGTGAGATAAGTCAGTCTTGTGAGATTTTGATTCAACTGGCAAATTTTCCTGAAAACAGCTGATCAATGTTGTAACCACAGTAGTGATGCTCTGCCAATAGTTTATCAAGGGGCCTGCATAAATAAAAACCTCTTTAGCTTATCACAAATGAGTGGGCGTGACCACACAAAGAAATTCACCCCTGTGCAAAGGGACAACATAAGAGCTTATGCAAATTCACCCATGGGCAGGCTCTATATACAGGGCTGTAGTTTGCCCACAGAGAAGAGTGAATGCAGACTCTATTTTCTCATTTAAGTAAAATTGCTTTCTTGTAAGCATACCAAAGGTGGGTGGGGTCAGCACTGCTTGGCCAAACAAGCACAGGGAGTGCACTTGATAGGTTTATACCTTGTCTTGAGAAGAGATTCTCTGCACCAGTGATGCAACCGGTACGCTGCACATAGGTGACTCATGGCAGAGACACAAAAGGGGGGCGCCAGCTAAAGGGGGGCATCAGCTAAAGCTCACCACGTGACCCTCTATGTGACTCCTCCCCACCCCGCCCCCATCCTGGGTCCCTGCGCTCTCCCCATCCCACGTTACCTGGAGGGGGGAGCTTTGTCCTCCCGCTGCGCCAGTGACTTCTGAGTGGCTGGGCTCTCCAGAACCGCAGTGGCAAAAGGAGCAGAACGTGGGGGCACTGGTAGGCCCCATGCTGGCAGCTCCTCCAGCATGGCTGTACCGCCCCCAGACCCACCCCCAGCCCTTCCATGCAGCTGTGTCTCCTCTCACTTGTCTGGGGTCTGTACAGCCCTGCCAGAGGAGAGGGCTGGGGGCAGTACCGGTACAGCCACATCGGAGGAGCTGTCGGCGCATGGCACTGGCTTCCGGGCACGGCAGCCCCACACCAGCAGATCCTCCAGTGCGGCTGTCCCGCCTCCAGCCCTGTCCGGTGGAGCGGTACAGACCCCAGATAGGAGATGCAGCTGCATGTAAAGTGCTATGGTGTCCGAATCTCAAGTGGGGTTCCACGGGGATCTGTTCTGGGTCCAATGTTGTTTAACATATTTATTAATGACCTGGACACAAGAATAGAGAGCTTGTTGATCAGATATGTAGATAATACAACGCTAAGGGGGGGGGGAAGGGTTTGCCAACACTTTGAAGAATAGAGTTAAAATTCAGAGGGATCTTGATAAATTGGAGAACTGGGCTATGGACAACAAAATGAAACTCAAAAAAGACAAAAGTAAGGTGCGACGCTTAAAGAAGAAGAAAAACCAAAATGCACAAATACAGAACGAGGGATGATTGGAGTGGCAAGAGCATGGCTGAGAAGAATTTGGGAGTTGTGGTGAATCACAACCGCAACATGACTCAGCAATATGAGGCTGTTGAAAAAAACTAAATGCAATGTTAGGTTGCTTTAACAAAGGCATCACATGTAAATCGTGGGAGGGGATAGTACCATTCCACTCAGTGTTGGCTAGGCCTCAGCTGAAATACTGTGTCCAATTTGGGTCACCAATGTACAGGAAGGGTGTAGAGAAACTGGAAACGATCCAGAGGCAAGTGACAAAGATGATCAAAGGGATGGAATGCAAGCTATATGAACAATGGCTGAAGGAACTGGATATGTTTAGTTTGGAAAAGAGGAGATTAAGGGAGGTCACGATAGTGGTCTTCAAATACTTGAAAAGCTGCCATAAAAAAATGATGAAAAGTTGTTCTCTTGCCGTGGAGGGCAGGACAAGAGACAATGGGTTCAAACAACAGCATAGAAGATTTAGATTAAATCTTATGAAAAATTTCATAACTGTAAGAAGAGTGGGACAACGGAACAGACTGCCTATGGCAGTTGTGGAAGCTCCTTCACTGAAAATTTTCAAAAAAGGCTGGTTAGCCATCTGTCTTAGATGGTTTAAACGCAACAAATCCTGCCTCATCATTCTATTCTGCAGGCTCCCATGAATCAACCAAACTCAATTAATTTCATCAGAAAAATGTGACAATAGGAATGGCAAAATATGGTGAGATCACTCTTGAGATTGCAGTGCAATCAAATCTGAATCCAAACATTAGCTTGATTTGGGTTCAGATCTAAACTTAATCAAGGATTTGGAGTAAACATCAACTCCTTGGTCCTCATACAAATCAGAACAAGAATGCTAGGTATGAAATACAGTAGACTCTCGATTATCCAGGATGATAGGGAAAAAATTAATCCTGGTTAATAAAATCCCGGATAATCACCATCCATAGGAAATATGGAGAGGGGGAGGTTGGTTCACGAGCCACCCTGTGCCGGGGGGGGGGGGGGGGGTGTTGGTTCACTGGCTGCCCTGCGCCCTGGTGGGGGGGGGGGGTTGTGTGTGTGCTTGGGGTGGCAATAAAGCCAGAGACGGCCCTGCTAGTTACGCGTATTTTATTTGACATCCTGGTTAATCCACATCCTGGTTAACCCAATCCTGGATAATCGAGAGTCTACCGTACCTTGAATTTTGGAGATCTTCACTGAATCACTGGATTTGAACCTCTTGAACTTTGAGACAGTTTGGATGTAGATTTAGGACTTGTCTACACTCAAGGGTATAAATTCTAGTATGAACTAGAATATTGCACATTAACTGGTCAGTGTGGATGCTGCTGTTATGCACTAAAAGCCTCTACTGGACATTAATGTAGACCCTTTGCACACCAGATTACATTAACATGCACAAGAGAACGGTTAGTGCATAACAGCAATGTCCACACTGACCACTTTATGAGCAACATTCTAGTGCACACTAGAATTTACACCCCTTGAGAGTGGACTATACACTCGAGGCAGTTGGTGTGTAACATTGTGTAGACAAGCCCTTGAATATGAGGTGACACCTTCCCAGCTGAGCTCCATCACTTATATAACATGATTAAATGAGTACAGTTTGAAATGTTTCATTTTCACTCTCTGTAAAGGCTGGGTATTTTTGAACTTCCCTTTACATATTTTTCTTCTGGACAGACAAAAAATCCAAAATGATTGTGTATCGTCTCTGCACAGGATACTGTATGAAGGGGAATATTACTTCATTACATGCTTCTCCTTTCACTTGTCTCCCACGTCCTGCTCTCCTGAGACTTGTAAGAGCCATTCAGGTCATAATGAGGTCATCCCTTTGAGCAATGAAGGATTTGTATCATAAAGTACAACTGAAACATGACCACGATGCATGAATAATATGAATGATACATCACTAAGGTTTTGGAGCACCTTCTATTTTCCCCCTAACAGTAATGCCATGAATTGACACTATATTAGGAGGTTGCACGTGTTACATGAAGTAGCAAAAGTAACTAACCCTTGTATGTGACGATTCCAGGCCAGGAATTTAAAAAAGTTACTTGGGTACCAAACTTGAGACATCTTAAAAGGGGTTGATTTTTAAGAAGCCCTGAGCACTGTTTCTGAAAGACTCTGCTGCTGCCCCGGTTTCCTTCCTTCCCTGGAAAATAAAACCACCACCATAGATGAAGTATAATTGCTCTCCTTCATCTGGTTTAGTAACATAAAACAACAGTTTAACTCAAAGCTAGAAATTCCCAGGCATTTTGTTCAGGCTCGCCAGTTTATTATGCCCTCATAGGGCTCATTATTTCCTAAAGGTTTTGCTCACTGCAGATGGCTTCACCCAGACATTTTTGCTAGGGAAAACTTCTTCTCCGGTTCTCCCCGATCTTGGGTCCTCTTTGGATCCTCTGAAAGAGCCTCCCCTCTGTACCCTTGTACCAGGACGTCACGCCATAGCTCTCTAGGTCTGTCTGCTGGGTCCACTCTGAACCTCTCCTGAGCAATCTTCCACCACTGGAGCAGACTCCCCCTTACAGGAAGACCTCCGCTGGGTTACACACATGATGCCTAGTGACCTGACCCAACCACTGGCCCACCCCCATCACCTGGTAGGCAGATAATTAGGCACAGGTGTGACTGGGCCCCACTCCCCTTAGGCCATGTCTACACTGCAGCTGGGAGCAAGCCTCACAGCCCGGATACACAGACTTTTGCTAGTGAGGCTAGTGTACTAAAAAGACCAGAGTGGACATTGGGGAATCAGTCTGGAGTTTGGGTTCTCAAGCCTAGGGGGTCAGATGGGCTTATGGGCCTGACCTCTAGCCTGAGCCACCAAAGTCCACACTGCTATTTTTAATGAGCTAGCATGAGCCCCCACTATCATGAGTCTATATACTCGGGCTGTGAGGCACGCTCCCAGAGGTACGGTTGATGTACCCTTAAAAGGCAGCCTATTCTGCGACAGGCACAAAAAAATCACTCAGCCACCTTTGAAAATCTCAGCTCTCAGTTTCTACTATAGTGGCCTCAAATGCAACCTATATAAGAGAAAGCTTTCCTTTTAACACACTTTACCCTCCTCTCAAGAGGAGAATGGGTCAGGATGAGGGGGAAGGTGAAAGCAGATTGAATCAAGGTTACATCATGGTCTATGTCTTAGACCCAAATTCTGAGCTACTGTAAAACAGCAAAGCTCCACTGAAGTATGTGGATATACCCCACTGGAGAATCTATCCCCTAGCATTTGAAGTACTCATTTCACACATAGACTCAGACTTTTTTAAAGCCAGAAGGGACCATTATGATAATCTAGTCTGACCTCCTGCACTATGCAGGCCACAATCTCACCCACAGATTTCTGCCCCAGAACCCCTAAACGGCCCCCTCAAGGATTGAACTCACAACCCTGAGTGCAGTAGGCCAATGTGCAAATCACTGAACTATCCCTGAATTGGTGCAGTTAGAAATAGATTGATCTTCCATATCAAACTAAAGCGTTCAGTTCCTGTACAGATATGCAATGGGTGAAGAGCAGTTTTACAGATGAGAAGACCTAGATGCTTAAAAAAATAGCATTCAAATAGCATTGCACTGTTAGTCTACCAGTACTTGAATGAAGAGCTGTATTCCACTTGGAAACTGGGGTGGTGAGGTTGCCTGCTACTCTTCAGTGACATAACACACACATTTTGTGCCATGATGATTCATGAAATATTGAACCTTAAACCTCTCACTAATCCTGAATATAGCCTATGTTGCAGCACACCGTCTAATATTTTTTTTAATAACATCGGCTTGCAGGTTTGGAATGTTAGAAGTAGTCTCACATGTGGCATGACAAATCACAGGACTAAGCAATCCATTATGGAGCCAAGAAATAAGCTACATTTCTTTGCACCCCTGTCAGCCTCACCTGTGCTTTGTTCTTTAATTTGTTACTGCCGGGACAACTTCTAATGCTCTACCCCTCTGAGCATTTTCCAACTTGCCGCCATTTTAAAATATAAGCTGAGAAGTTGCCATAGGAATGTTTCCTTCTTTACTCCCAAATTCGGAACAGGACTTTCCCTTCCCCAGAATTACACTGATCTGTACGGCACATCACTGAGGATGAGATCCGTGGGATCGGTTGTGGAGACCTGTGTTAAAATGCAGTTAGCAGGCACCTTTGTTTGCCTTACTTGCACTTTTCCCATTAATCCATTTCCCCAAGACTCATTCTAACAAGCTAAATCTCTGAGCAACTTCAACCAGCCTTTGTCTTTCAACAACATATATAAATATATTTCCCCCTCATTTTTACTCTTTATCAATATGCAAATACCATCCCCTGCAACAACAACAACAAAATCCCCAACCAAACCTATAGCTTCACCAAAGACTTGGGATGGGACATGTTCAATTCTGAACCCGTGATAGATTTCAGGTCCGGTATCTGAAGACCCTGAAGGGCTAGAAGTAAGAGTAATAGAAAGGGGAGATTCCTAGTTTCCCCCACATTTGTGTGCAGCCTTGAAAGGTCGCAGAAAACCAGCCTGGAAAGTTGTGACACTTTTATTCAGAGAAAAGCTTATTCATCTTATGAGGTTTTCTTAAAATGACTTTATTTATTCTTTGAAGGTTTTCTCCCCCTCAAGGATGGGTACTCATGTCACTAAGGTAGCCTGCTGTAGCTTTTCAGAAAAAAGGATAACAGAAAAACTTGCAATAATGCTTTTTTCAAACATTTATAAAACAGCTCTTCATGTGGCATGTATATAATATGTGATGGTCTGAGGGAGTAAAAAGCTACTCTTAGTACTCATTTGGGTTTGAGTACTCAAAGCCCATGCCAATGAAAGCTTTATAGAACAACGAGTCCTGTGGCACCTTAAAGACTAACTAAAGTATTGAAGCATATGCTTTCGTGGGCTAATGTGACGAAGTGGGTCTGATTATAGAACAACGCTACTTATTCCTTATTTAAAGGAGAACCTTCTCCCTTCCACTCAAAGCAAAGTGAAACCAAAATCCAGCAGCAAATTACATTAACCTCTGAACAGCATTTTGCCTTAATCCACCGCTTTTAATTTTCCACATCCCTGTCCTCACACAAATTTTCCACTTCTACAGACCGCTCTTTGTTTACATGATAAACATTTTTTCCACATTCCTCCTCTGGAGTTGTATTGCACAAGCACAAGGGCTGCAGCATATCCCACTTCCTTACTGGCCCCTTGAAACCTCCTTGATGACAGCATTTGGTGACCACAACAGGCAATGAGTACTAATATTGCAGTACAGAGGATTTCCCCCCGTCAATGAGGCATGATGCTCAGTTTCTCCATCTGTTCTTCTCATTCCTGGAAACCTGCTGAAAAAAAGGAAAAGGTCATCCTCGAGGTATGAAATATCGGAAACAGAGGCAGCATCCTTTCCTCTAAAGAAGTGGCTAAAGAGGATGGGGCCCCAATCCTAAACTGGGCTGCAGCTGCTCCCTATTTTTGGCAGAGCAAAGTGGCCTTAAAGCTTTTGTAATGGATCACTGGAAGCTCACTGCAGTGTGGGAGATTCCTGTGAAGGCACAGAGCCAACACAATGGCTCCCACACTACCTCCTTCCTGGCATAGGGGCATGGCTATGAAAAGGGGGTATGGTCAGAGTTTCCTTGTGCCACGGCAATCCTTGGCTCCCTTGGCAGCCTTTTATGGACGTTGTCAGCTGGTGAAAGCTTCAGGCTGCTCTAACTTACATTAGCCATTGGTCTGACACACAGACCCTTTTTCTGAATTGCACTATGCATTTCTTGGCATCGCAGAAGATCAGGACTCAGGTTGAACAATTTTTCCTATTTGACCTGGGATGTCTCCCGCTGAGAGGTATTTCTTACTTTGTAAAACATTTGAGTCAGCAGCCGCAGGAATCAGACATTCAGCCTAACTGAGGTAGGATACAGCACTTTAGTGATTTGGTTTGGTGTGGAAAAATAATTACCACCAAGTCAGTTTTACGCGGGAGTATGACTAGAGTTTGGCCAGCAATCGCTCTCCCCAGCCCATCTTGCCTGTCTAGCCCAGGCTGTATTAACCTCATCAGCTTTACTATGGGTCCTCAACCAATGTTCTTCTGGCATCACTTATATGCAACGACTGAAAAGGAGCAAGGAACCAAAAACTACCTTACTTGTACCTTACATTTTGTTAGCACGATTCCAATGCTGAAATAAAGTGCTTATCTAAAAGAGAATGAGCTTTATACTTTATTCAGAGTTGACCAAATTAAGTTGAACATTCTTCACAATTAACTAACTAGTCTCAGATCCAGGGATAGCATCTTCCACAGCCTGACCCGATACCTTTCTGTATGATCATGAGCCTTTTGTTATTGGGCTCAGTCTCTGGGATCCTGTGTGCTTGAAAGCCAGCTGGGTCTGGACAACATGACAGGAAGTCGAGGAACACGGGCTTAGCAAAGGAATTCCTTAATCACAGAAGCTTTACTCTTAAAAGGGCTTGAGAGTTACAGATCTCGGAAAAATAACAGAAGTCCTGAGACACCCACTCTTCTAGTCTGATCTGACCCGTTCTGTGAGTCCAAGGCTTGTCAGCATTTTAGGTTGGGCAGAGTCCCTCCTGCCCTTTTTCTCTCTTGGATTCACTGCTTACATGTGGTGATGATCAGCCACCCGCACAAAGCAGTGCCCCCCCATAAATAGAGGCTGTGTCTGCTTACTGTGCACTCCTCTGGGAAAGTCCAGCCTCTCCTATTCTTGTCCCACCTGTGGCCACTGTGTAGAAAAAACATTGGATCGTGAGGCTTGTAGTTGAAAGACAATCCATCAGTCTGTGGCCCTAGGTTGACAGCTCAGTAAAAATCCTTCAATGAGATGTCAAGCACGTTCCTCCTGAGCAGGACACTATCCGCACTGCAATACAATTAGCTGCCACTGGCAAGATAGACACACGTTCCGCACTAGTACCAGTCTGTGTTTAGACACTGTTCGGCACATAGGACAAGATGGAGTTGCTAATACACAGAAGGGAGTTAACTGTTTGCTACAGACGTTTGCTACACGCTCTGTCACGCCACCTATATTAAATGCATGCCTCGTAGCATGCAAGATAATTAAAAACTCTTATTTTTTAAGGGCCTCACTGCATAAATTTGACATTAATTAGCAATCTGAACAGTGCTGTGCCAGTGCCATTTTAGGAATTTCCTATTTGGGAAGTGCATGTAATGCTACTATGTCACAAGGCAGGAAGGTACTGTAGATAGGGGTCGATTGTGCAAGGCGTGGCGCCTCAAGGCAGCAAGGCACAAAAGCATGTGCAGAACATTGAGCACGTGAGTATTCCCAGGGGGTGAAATTCTGAGCCTACTGAAGTCAATGAGACTTTAGTCATTGACTATACTCAAGCCAGGATTTTGCCCAGGCACTGTAATTGCATCTAATTTAACTTATGTGCTTACAGTGAAGAACATACTTATGTGTTGTGCTGGATCAAGGACCAGAATGGATAGCGTCCAAAGTCCCTTCCTTCACGGCTTTGGTGTGACAGCATCTGGACTGTCACATTCATTTCTGGACATCACCTTTTCATTTGGTAAATTGAAGGGAGTTTAGAGAAGAGCAATGAAAATGAGCAGGAGGCTAGAGGAAAGATTTAAGAGGAAACAACACACATACTGTGTGAAATTATTTGTCCTTTCTCGGAAGTCCAAAAATTCTTAAGAGAAATGAGGTACATTTGCAAAACTCAGAATCAATTCACAAATGATTTGTTAAGCCCTGGAACACACTTCCTCACAGGCAAGTCACTTGCCCTCTCTTTGTGTTTGTTTCCTCGTCTATATCATACCTACATGGTGTTTATAAACTAGCATACACATGCACTTTGTTATTAAGAAAAAGTAGTGATGGGTAAATTGTGGCAGCCTTCATGGAACTCGGCAGGAGGAGTTTGGAGGAGGCACAAGGAGGTCAGTCTGTGTACACATGCCTTGAATGCTAGCTGCAGTTCAAGCATCTCTGTAAATATTCTCTTACTAAGGATCCAGTTTAATTTTAGAAATATGGAGTCATCTCACATCATTACCC
Source organism: Sternotherus odoratus (assembly GCA_032164245.1). Lineage (NCBI taxonomy): Eukaryota > Metazoa > Chordata > Testudines > Kinosternidae > Sternotherus > Sternotherus odoratus. The sequence goes on from JAVMKO010000002.1 coordinate 145,460,995, forward strand.
AGCACATGGTACGCAAACATAGCTGGAGATAGAAATCAGGATCTCCTAACCCTGTGCTAGGTTCACTGGACAATGTTGATTTTGTGGTGCTCTTTTCCCTGGCTCCATGCTGAAGAGCTGCAATCATCTTTGAAAATTTACATTACTTCTTGCCACAATTTTCATACTAAAGTTACCTGCTGAGTTTTAGTGCTTACCCACTCATGCCATGTAATACATTCATTTAACAGTACAGCATGGTAATCACTCTGTTAGATTGGCAATGTAATATGTTATCATAGCCAACATTCCCAGAATTTTAACACTGTATCACCAAAAAATCATGCTGGTAGTGGACTGTACAATATTATTACTTAAAGGTAATTCAGCAAAACGTGAAACAGGTAGTTGCAGGTGGGAATTGCTCTTTCCAACTATTGGAAACTCATAAATGTGTTTCAGAAATGCAGAAATAGATATTACCTGCATGTTCTATTCTACAATAGGTTTTTATACAACCATCGTCATCATAGTTTCTGAGCACCTTCCAATAGTGAATTAAGTAATGGGCCAAACATCTGTCATGGCTGATTCAGTCTCTCTCATCCACTTCTGGGTGGACAACCATTTTCACACTGTGATGGATTGTTGTTGTTGTTTGAATGTATATGTGAGGATGGATTTAGGAGGCAGAATCTGAATGTGGATCCTGATTAGGCTTAGGCAAGCATTTGTGTTCAAGGCCAAATTAAAGTTGAAACACAAGAATTTGAGTCCTTTCTCACCCTCACGCTCCAAGTTTAATGGGGTCCCTGTGTTGGTTTATCTCTGCTGATGTAAATCAAGAAGGATTACCGAGATCTATTTCCCCTAGACTTAGGGAAGTGACTTTTTCATTGTTTCTGAGGTGGTGAGAAATAAATTGAACTGAAGAAAAAACTAAGGACTGTACTGTGAAATAATGCAGAAGCTTTATGCTGGCTACCAATGCAAGTATGCAGGAATGGCCTGAAGCCCAAGTATATAGACTATTATGGGGGATCTCACAATTTGGAAACACTATACAGAATTACAGCTCATTAGTGGACCAATCTTTCCACTTTGGTAATAGAACCAGCAGGAGATGCAACTCACTGCCTAATCTCCACTACCCCTGGAAGGCCAAGTCAACTCAGTGCCCAATTTCTACTGCAGCACATTATAATTTACAAAACCAGTTGGATTTACTTGGGTGCAAAATAACTGCTAAAAATGAAGAATGATAAACTTGACATTATTTCTTTGCAGGCAGAAATCTATCAGGAAAAAAAATAGAAGCAGCCTGAGCCTATGTTTTTCTCTGGATCAATTGCTACTCATATTTACCAACTTCCAAAATGCCTTGTACATTTCAGTTATTAACACACGAATGATAGTTGGACAGGATAAGAAAAGGGTAATCAAGACAAATGAGGAGAGGAGATGTGTGAGGGAGCTTAGAACAAGGATGTTTGTTATGTTATAAGTATTATTATGACCACACACACTTCTAAAGTGCCCATCCCTAAATCATTTTGATAAACACACATATATATTTATCTAATGCATATGATGTATCCTATTTGTATAGGAAATGGAATGGAATCTGGACTAGGATCCTATCTATGATTTTATTTAGATATGTGTGGCAACAACAAATATTTGATCCTTACTTTTTGGAAGATAAATCATAAACTGGATTTTATACAGTCCTCAAAATTTATAGTATTTGGCCAAAATTCTCAGCGGGTAAAATTTGGGCATCTAAAATTAGGCTTCCAAATCCATATTTAGATATTGAAAAAGACATGGCATGGTTTCCAGAAAGACTGAGCACCTATATAACCCGTTGAAGTCAGTGAGATTGGCTGAGTGCTCAGAATCTTTGGAAAGCAGGCCGCTTTTATTTAAGTGCCAAAGTATGGACCTAGAGGAAGCCTAGCTTTATATACTCAACTTTGAAACTTTTGATCTAAGAAACAAACAAACCCACCCCCCCACCCGTATTGATTCTTGGCATCAGCCCCCTTTTGTTCTTTTGCCATTGGAAAGCTCATTTAGCTTTGAGAGGTCCGTTATGCATTGTGAAATATTACCACAAGAATAGCTCTGGGAGTGCTACAATACATTTCCTTTTGGGGGTTGTACAAATAAATCAACCATATATCATAAAACACAACCTGCAATAACAATCACCAATATTTATCAAATTTCCGACTAGTTTGAAAACCTGCTCAAATACTTTGTACCACCCACAAAAACATGTGTAATAAACCACACTGCAACAAAAATCATATAGCACATAATTACTGTCATTATCATCTACCCCCTCCCCCTTTTTTAAAGAGAAGTTTGTTGGTTTACAAGAAAAAAGGAACTTTGCGGTGGCACTTCCTAAGGCAATTTGTCAGGTGGTTTTTAAAGAAAAAAATACTATACATAGCTAAAAATGGAGTGAGGTTTTTTAAATGGATCATATGCTTTAATTCTAAATGAGTCACTGCTAATTAGTAGGATACATTTTACAGGGGATTTACAGAAGTATGGACCTAATCCTGTTCCCACTGAAGTCAATCGAGAAACTCCCATTGACTTGAATAGGGCCAGGATTCAACCCTACTTACATATGGGAGCCAAGGATGGAAAAACTTAGAGAGGTGTTAGTTGTTGAACAGATGTGTAAGAATCCTCCCAATTCTAATTTCCACAGAATTTGGCACATTTTATTGTTCTCCTGGTTTTCACATAGACCACAAAGTGTAAATTTGTAAATGGTTTGAACATACAAACACTATATCCCATGTTTGTGTTTGCACTGTTATCAACTCTTGCCTTCATATCTGTGGTGAACTCATGGTCATTGCCTATGAGCTCATGTGAATGCGCAGGAGATTGGTGGATCCAGTAATGGGCCTAGTAGACACTATGTGGGTGTTCTATTGGACACATCACTCCAATTCAAATTCACAGGAGTTGTAATTCTAGATGACTTTATTGGTTTTGAAAATAGCAAGCCTGTGTTCTAACCCCGTCTCTACGACAGCGTGACCAGAGATGCTCAATACTTCTGAAAAACTAAAAAATTCTTGTTTGTAAGATGCTCAAGTACTATGGTTTTGGGTGCAACAGAAAAGATTAGACATGGATGGCATTGGAATGCAACATAAAATATATTTTTACAATCTACATTCAAACATTCCACACACTGTGCCATCCAAGAGGAAGTGCCTAGAGACATTGGACATGGGGCAGCACAGTGCCTCTGGCAATGCTAGGAAAATGTAACCCTTGCCACCGCCAATCTTTGAAGCCTGTTATGCCCATGGATTCCTTTGATTTGGAGGAAAGAGAGAAGATCAGGTTTCATGGAAAAAAATGTTTCTCTGTTTTCCTTACAAAATTGCCCTTGAGCTTGTAAATGGAAATAAACTCATTATAGTTGAAAAGAGCAGGCAGCTGAGATCCCCCCTGCAGCAAAAACAACAAGGAGTCTGGTGGCACCTTAAAGACTAACAGATTTATTTGCAGCAGGTCTTCTGCAGCAGGAGATTGGAGGAATCTAAATATTCCCCTCCTTTTCCTTCCCCAGGACAGACGCACACATATAAAATGCGTTAAGTGTGAATTAAGTTTGGGATGTATCAAAGAATCATCTCGCTAGGCCTCCTCAAGGCCTTGTATATAACAGTATGCCAACCGTGGACAAGAATTGGTTGTATTTGAAAGGATGGCAAAAAATTGTGTTGTAGGGTGGGGTCTAATATGTTCACATTCCACAAACACACACCAGGCCAGTTCATACTCCCATGGGGAAGAGAGGAGCCCTCTGCATGGATGTCCCTTTCCCACTGTGGCATTCTGAGAGCTGGAAGGATCACAGAACATCTGCTTTTAAAAGGCTTAACACACTGCCCATTCTGAGGAAAGCAAACCCCCAAACAAAAGGGCTAACGTGTGGAAACCTGCAGTTTTCTACCTTGTTCTTATATGTGGATTTTTCTCCAAATGGGTAAGACTTCATCTTTAAAAAATAATTACTGGTAAAACGTACAATTGTTGAAACATTTATACCTCCAGTAATGAAAGACTGTCGCTTATCTTTTAAAGTCCTGCAAGGTGAAAATTTCAAAAAACATTTTTGTGCACTGCACACAGGCAGTCACAAGACTAAGCAAAAGCAAATCACAAACCAAGAAAGGAAAAGGCTCTGCCAACAGCAGCAGCTGAATTAGAAAGTTACATTCCCCCACCAGGGACTTTTCCCACCATTAACATGTGTACAAAGCATTTGTGGATGATATCCAAGTACTGCACACTAACAGTAACAGGATTAAATAGGGATAACTCTAGAATAAATTAGCAGCAGTGATCATTTCCCAGACCTTCCAGACCTGCTCGCAAACAAGCATCTCAGTCGATACATGACAAGGAGTAAATGATCGTATACAAAGAAATTAAATCAGCAGAGTTACACATACTGGCAGCGCTGTTTCCCCCACTGCTGTTAATGATGAAAAACATTAAAACGGGATGCTTTTCAGAGGCCATCCCAGGCTCATACACGAATAGAACTCCAAGTCTGGCCCAGGAAAGAAGAATCTTTCCCACTGCTGTTAATATTAACATGCGCATCAAAGCGTTGGTAGAGAAAAGACCAGGTCACTAAACCTGAGTAGATGTAAAATGTGCTCAAGCCCAAAATGTCAGACGTGGATGCCTGGATAGTAAATGCATGTTTAGACACCTAAGAAAAATTTGGAGGCGGGCTCAGTGCCTGCAGTTCCCAATGACTTCAGTGGATTTAGCAGCCTAGCTTTGGGCACCAAAATTTGAAATTTGTGATTTTAGTGTATGCAATCCAATAAGGATTTCTGCAACCAAAAACGCCAGCAGACAAGCTGCCCTTTTCCACAGATCTTGCAGAGACTAAAGCAATTTTGCACAATAGACGACACGTTCAATATATACAATTAAAGTAATGGCAAACAAAATGAGAAATGGGGTCACGCCCACCCACACTTATGAAGTGGATTTTTCCACATAAAGGAGCAGCTGAATGCGACTGTCCTTCAGCTACATAAGAACAACATAACATGTGCGAGCGAGAGAATCCTGGCATGTTAATTAGCAATGTAGCTGTCTGCTGAAAATTGATGCTTCTCATGGCTTCTCTCATTGGCACTCACTCAGGCAGCAGTTTTGTGATAGCAGGTGCTTGTTCATTTTAACAACGTCTAGCATCATCATGTTGCCTTTGGACGGGCATGTTGGCCTGTTTGGTCATTAGAGCATCTGCTGAGCTTGATACCTATTCAGAATACACATTGGATTGAAGGCCGTTTAGCTATCTTAAAAATAAATTATCATCATCAGTGTCACTTTTGCCTTAGAAGAATTTTCAGGATCTTGGACACCATCTCAGTCCAAAGTCCTCCAGATAGTCTTTGCTCCATGACCATTGTCCACATGCCATCTCCTGGTGCTACTACTGATACCTCCAATAATCTCCCTCACAGGTGTTAAAAGGCTAGATGCATTATTTTAATCAACTTTTAATTCCACTGACTAAGATAAAATTCTTAGCTGGCATATATGTAACTCCACTGGCTTTAAATCATGGATTGAAGCATGTAGCTAGGGCAAACTGATCTTCAACCTGAGTATCACTGTTATGATGGTTACTCTGCTGCAGGCTCTGCTGCATGCTAATAATAGCACCACCTTGTCATCATCTGCCTGATCACGTAGATGGAGCATGAAGAAAGTATTTTCTGTGAGTAGACAGATAAGTTATATTTATTGAACCAATTTCTGTTGGTCAAGCGTTTAAACTTCAGACCTGAAGAAGAACTCCAAAGATGGTCTCTTTCACCAGCAGAACATAACCAGTCCTAGTTAGACACTGTCCCTAACTCCATGAATGTCCAACTACAGCTCTTAACAATACTGCATCTTGTTCTTTTGCACATGTGATACTACTATTGCTCCTCCTGAGTCTGACACTCTTCCTATTACGGAGAATGTTTGATGGCATAACAGACACATGAAATGAGGCTATTATACAAAAAGTAAAAGTTCTCAGCAATGACAGAGGGAATTCTAATAGGCTGTATTATAAGCCTAAGGGAGTGTGTAGGCCTTTCTCCAGAAATAATAATCTATAAGTGTCAGTTTGATGCCTCTAGAGAACTCAGAAGTCTGTGAAACAAATAAATTTCACCTTGTAAATATAGTACTTTGTCCTCCTATAATAACTTCCATCTGAGCATCAACTATTACTGTGTCAGAGCAATATGCTATAATATTGGTATATATTATTATTTTATAATCAAAACTCATTTGTTAGTTCATATTTTTGCAGCTTTGCTAAAGAAATCCACAAATCAACATGAAGTTCTTCTTAAAGATGTAAACAAGTTAACATTTAGTTTGGTTCTCCTCTCACTTATACTAATGCAAAATAGAATCAACAATGTACTGTTCTAAGTTAACCAAGAAATAATAATGAACATGGAGTAGAATGAACACAGTAATCAAACCCTCGTAACAGTGTTGTCATCTCACCTAATTCTATTTTGGAAGAAGATTTTGTTAAAAATATGAAAACTAAAATTAGAGTTGGTTAAATACCAATCAAGCCTTTTTACAACAACCAATGTGACAGCTCAACCAAAATTAATTCTTCATTTTGAAATGTAAATTATTTGTACATCTAAATTAACCAGTCAGTTGAAATTAATCCTAATTAATGATATGCATAATCAATTCTTTTCTGACATGAGTGTGCACGAACATGCACATGTGAAAAATATATATTGATTCTCAGCCCAGTCACACTTACGGTACTACAAAAATTAAGAGCCGTTTTCTATTGTTTTTAATCACAAGGTGTTATCACAAGTAATTTATTAATTAGCATTAATATTTTAGTTTGGTTTAACTAACCAAAGAATTAGAAACAACCTTAAATATATATCTGATTATTGTAACTCTTAAATCATTGACTCAAGTCACTGTGTCAATATGTGAGATGCTAAAAACTTCATGCCACATTACAAGTCCTTAATTATTTAAACGATTGTGGATCTTGTGGGGCCTTATAAATATATATGCTTTCCTTTTGCTAATATTTTGCACTGCATGTCAGAAACTTATTAACAGCAGTGATCTGTGTTCATATATAGTAGTGCAGAGTGCTTCATGTCTTAATATTCTTAACAACCACTTAATTCCAAGTACAGCGCGTGGAACTTGTTAGTAATATGCATCAAGTTGAGTGGCTGGGAGCAATGCTCAAGTTATTTATGCCTTAATCTTGCCACTGGCTCCACTGCACCCATGCAGAGCTCCATTGAGTTCAATGGGAGCAGAAGGCTGTCCCTACAGATCAAGACCTTATGCTCTTATTGTTCAGGTACATGCTAAGAAGATTGTATTAATTGCATCAAATAACCAGGCACAGACGTCTCCTGATTCACAGCCTGTGCTTTGTCATATGATCATTCTTGTCCTATCTTTTCTGAAACTGAAAGACCACGTCTGACAAAATATTTAATAATAATATTAAATTATTTCCCATCGACTGAGGGAATTACAGAAGTAGTGCGTAGGTTGTGTAGGCCTCTGTCCAGAAATAATAAACATTAGGTTTCAGTTTTATCATGCAAAAGAGCTCCGATAGCAGAGAAACAAATAAATTTATCCTTATAAGACTGGAAGATAGTTGTGCCAGACTAAATATTAAGTGATAATTAGTAAGGATAAACAAACCCTGTGGAGCTGGAAGTTTTGCAGGAAGCTTAAACTTTTAAAAATGTTTTGGTGTTTCACAAAATAAGCTAGGGCTTGTGAAACCCTAGACTTAAAAAAAAAAAAAAAAGAAGCAGCAGCAGCAGAAGAAGAAAGAGCTGGAAAACCTATCCCTCACTCTGCTCTGGTCCTGCTACACTTCCCCTATTGGAAGATGAAGATCCTAGCAGAAGAGTGAAGACATTTGTGTTCCTCCCCAGAACTGCCAGCACACATGACATTCATGCATACTGTTGTTGTAACTGTGTGGATCCCAGGATAGCAAGATGGTGGGGGGGGGGAGGAGTATTTTATTGTTGGTAAGAGAGTCACGCTTTAGAGCTTACATAGAGCTCTTCGTCTCCTGTCAGGATCCATGGAAATTGGTCCAGTACAAGATATGACTTCACCCACCTTCTCACTCATGCATAATGCCTGGACTTCACTCATTCACGCAGCCCAGACTGAATGCGTCATCCATTCACCTGGGCTGCAGGAACAGTTTGCAGTTGTGCAGTGTTGCCAACTAGTGCTTTTATTGCAAGTTTCGTGATCTTTTACACTTTATTCAAAAGCTCAGCTGCTAGACTCAGCATGTTACCTGAGATCTCAGCTCTAATTTGTTTTTAAAAGTAAGTTGCTAGCTCTCATGGTTGCAGAGAAGAGCTGGACTGACTCATGAGTTTGGAATGCTTTAGGTTGTCTACAGTGATTGTGGCTCCAGCCATCACAGGCTGCTTTGCCACCTACAAAGCAGCCTGTTGGACTTGAGCAGGGAAAGAGTAATGAGGGAGCAGGCAAGCAGTGGAGAAAGTTGCAGTAACAACAAGTAGAGGCAGTAGAGACAGAAGGTAGCTTCCTGCTAAGCTATGCAGCTACCTCCTTGGATACTTTAACAATATAGCTTCTCACCCCCAATTTCTCCCGCCACTTCCACTCACCCAGTCCCTCCCCCACTAGTCCCCAGCCATGACCAGTAGTGGCCGGGCTGTAGTAGTGATCCAGTAGTGGCCTGGCTGTGGAGACATCCTCCCAGTCCTGCTGCACTGACAGAGGTGCCCTAGACTGCACTTAACTCTTGGGTAAACTCTACCATAGCCCTGCCCAGACTTGGGTCTTTTTGGCATAGACTTCTAGGCAGTCCAGTGAGTTTTAGGGAGATCTCTTCCCTAGAGACCTTTAAAAAATTGTGGACGAGGATTGGGTGAATATTTTTCACTGCTGGAAGGCATTAACTCCAATCCAAAAACCCTTCTGAGTTTGGAATGGCATCAGTGATTCCCGCTGGTAGATCCCTCATAGGAAGGAGTTGTGACTGCCCCCAGGTGAGAGAGTGGGCACTGGTCATCCCCTCTCCCCTGCAGAAATGACTAAAGGCAAGAGTTTGGTATCTCAGGGTCTGTTGTAAGGGACATATAGAGAAGGAGATAGAAACTTCCTCATCCCTCTGAGGATAGGACAGGAGAGCTGTTCCCTTGGGGACCAGGGGTGGGTGTGTTCAGTGCTAATTAGTGAGATACCAGGTGACAGGTTCCTTTCTTCTCCTTCCCCCAGCTCAGTCAGGAGGAGTTGGTGTGTCAGGCCACAACTAAGAGCTCATGTAGGTTTAACGTCCAGTCTCAATAGCAGCCCAGAACTGGCATTTTGCCCACTCTAAATAAAAAAGTCCAATAAGTTTGGACTTCTGTTCCTCATTATGAACCAACAGTGTGCGAATGGGTTTGAAATGAAGCAAAATATGTTCACCTCGTCCCAATAATACTAAAGCACGTCTGACTGACTGGAGGAATGTACGCCTTTGCCCAGGAGTCATACACTATAGGTCTCAGTCTGTGCAACAAAACAATTCTGGTATCACTAAGATAAATAGAATATCCATTCTAAAATTGGGAAACACATCACACCAACTACACAATTAAAATAAGGCATTTCTCAAAGGAACTGTAAAGAGTAATCAATGTACTTGGACACTGTCCAGCAGAGTAGACAGATATAAGGGTCCCAATTAGTATTCCACTTGTGCTGGTGTAAATCAGGAATAACACCACTCATGTAAATAGAGTTACATCGGTATATATGTAATCAGCATCAGGATCAGGAATAAATAATTCCCCTTTTTTTCCGGCTGGACCATAGAGTTCAACTGCATTGCAGCCTCTCACTGAGAAACTAGCTGAAAATGGCTTCTCCTGATCTGAGTTAACCATGGAAACATAGTGTTGTGGGCCTAGCAACAAAAAGGCACATGGCTGGAATTTGTAAACTAAATTACTTTCCCTGGGTTCTTTATTTCAACCTGCTCAAAAAGGCAGCAAAATGTATCAGCAATTTTATCGATCATTTCAGACACTTTTTGGAGGTAAAACAACTCTCATGAAATTTGGAGGGAGGAGCATGAGTTATGGGTGGGAAGAGTTTGGAGGTGGAATCAAAATGGAAGTCAGTCTGTGTGTACATGGCATGAATGCTAGCTGCAGTTGCAGCATCTCTCAAAACAGTTTTCCTAATAGAGTCAGTATAGTTTTACAACCATGGAGTCTTTTCATGTTATTTCCCAGGACATGGTACATGAAACCGGAGGTGTCTGGAGGGTCCACAGGCTACATCTAAGGGGTCTGCAAAAGGTTGTTGTTATCATAGAACAATGGTTTTCAACCTGAGGTCTGTGGAACCCTGGGTGTCAAAGATTGCCAAAGGGAACCTCCAAAGGGAATTTTTTTTAGGCATCCACAAATGAAAAAAGGTTGACAACCACTGGTTTACACCATCATTATTAAGCAAAGAATTACAGCTTTTAAAAGTGGGTTAAATTTTCTTCACCTTCCATGTGAGGCCATCAGAACAGCCTAGCTCCACTGTAACCTCTCCCATCTTGTGAGAAAGGCCCTTTTTAAATATCCCCCTTAGTTCCCATTATGCCTTGCTAGAAACAAATGAGAACCAGTATATCCTACCAGACATTTCCCAGGCTGCCCTGCTCTCTCGGGTCTCAGAGGAAGACTGACTTGAACCACCAAGAGCTTGCCTTGCCCCTGGGGAAAAAAGAGATTTCTCCAGTCTATCTTACTTGTGGCCTAAAGCTCGGGTCAGCAGCACCAATAAGATTATAAAACCCAAACTGCTTCCCGGAAACCATGTCCTCCCTCTTGGTGGTAATGTCACCTTTCCTATAGGGATTTGTATAAGGCAAACCTGAAACACGGTGGTAATGGCTCCCCTCAATATCCTCAAAGGGCGCATATACACAGCTCCCCCGGGAATTAACATATTGGATCAGATCCTTAGTGTCTCTACTTTGCATCACATTTCTCACATGTCCCCATAAATAAGGCACAGAGATGGCCATGTCTTCATAAACCAAGCAGAAACTGATTAGCTTATGCCATAAATCTTCACAAATGTAAATCCTATCTAACATAACACTGGATGTTCTCATACTCTACATTACACACAAAAATTATTTTGGAAGAACATTATTAAAGTTGCAAAGTCATGCACTTAGAAGTTGGGAAATGCCAGAATTAAAGCTGCCCGGGCATTTCCTATCTTGTGATTGTTTGACTCTTGCACACTAAACATAGTCTTTTAATGTAGATTTTTGGGCATAACTTCCTCTGTTTTTTTTTAAAAAGCAGACTGACAAAACAGAAATTAAAACATGTGGCATAATATTGACTCCCACATGTAGGATGACCAGATAGCAAGTGTAAAAAATCGGGACGAGGGTGTAATAGGAGCCTATCTAAGAAAAAGCCCCCAATATCAGGACTATCCCTATAAAATTGGGACACCTGGTCACTCACACTGTTGGAACCTTTAGATCCCTCTAACAAATCCCCTGTCACTTCAGCTAATGGGGTAACTGATAGCAATAGTAGGTTGTCATCCCCTAGGTGGACCAGCACTAAATTGGAAGGGGACATTTTGTGAGTTGGTTTCACAGCTGTTTACTGACTGCAGAGGAAGAGAGACAAAGGAATCTTACATTCCATTACAGGCTCTGGAAGGAAGTATGCTTTAGTGGGCTCAGACATTTCTGCCTATGTCATCCAAGTATGATCACTTTTGCCCTATCCCCTCCAATCCCAGTCTCCACTCCTCAATCTTCTCAGCCCAGTAGCAGTCTTTCCCTACTCCCAATCTCTTGTCCAGTTGTTCACATTTCCCTCCACCATTCCCAGATCTTTATCCCCAGTCTCCTTGGCTAGCCAGTCCCAGTTCACCCTTTCTGGTCCTCATCTGATCAGACTCCCTCTCCTACCTCTGGCATCCACTAGCCACCTCCCTCCCCACTCATGTTCTCTGTCCCAATCTCTCCGACTCACAATCTCTCATCCTTGCTCCTTTCCAACCTCAGTATTTCTGCCCCACCCGCACCTTCAGCTCCTTGTCCCAGTCTCTTTTCCCAGACAAATCCAGTTCCTCCAACCCCTACACCATGGCTCCTCTTCAGAGCTTGCTCACCTTCCCTCTTTTCCCCCACCCCACTCATCCTCAGTCCCATTCTTCTTGCACAGCCAATCTCAATCCCCCCTCCCCATTTCTGATCCAATCTCAGTTTCCCCCTTCCACCTACTTGCTCCCAGTACACCCCATTTTTCTTCCGTGGTGATTTGTCCTAAGTGCCACATCACGATGAAATAAACTTGAAATACACCAAACCCAGCAACTTAGACAAGTTCAAAATATACAAATATCAGGTATCCAGAGAGAGAGAGAGAGAGAGAAATGAATAATCATATATTTTCTAGGCACTAAAAAGCCACTGCTGGTTCATGGATATAGTGTGAACTGAAATAGGGCTGGCTCTTTAGATAATTTTGTGTTTCAAATTGAACAAGTCCCCGAGCACTAGTTCTGAACAAATATCCTGTAATGTTCTATTTTTATATAAAATTACTTCGAATTTCTACAAAGCGGATGCGTGCAGTTTCATATTAACAGAGGGAGAGATGAATGCACCATCCGTCATTCTCCCTCCTGCTTGCCAGACGGTAAAAGCTCTAATAGTGCCCAAGCAAGGCAGGGTTGATTGAATTGCCCCTTCCATGCAGTCCTGCTCCTTTGGTCTCTCATATACAGGGACTTGATTTGAGTATACCCAACTTTGGCTTGAACTTGCTTGAAAAATATGGCATTGTTTAAGCATTATTCTGCTGCTAGGTACATAAACTGAAGAGAACCTTGGTGCTGCCCTAAAAGTCATGTAGGCATTCAATGAAATGACAATATTTCACCCGATTGCTGCTGCTTAAAAGAATGCTGCCATGTTCTGTTGCGCAGACTCTGCCACGGACGCTCGGAGCAAATAGATTAACAGTGTCAAACTTCAAAAGGTTTAGTCCAGTCAGACAAATTCAAACACATGTTGGGTGGGTAATATATATCTATAAAATTCTTCTGAAGAAGGATCCTGCTATTCCTAATGCAAGCCACACAGTAATATTCGGCTGCCAAAGTTTTCATCTGGCAATAAGTGAGTGGGTCAGAAGCATAACACGGGGAAGCAAACAACAAAAAAAGCAAAAGTACTGTACTGTACGTCTATAAAAGCACCCTGTCGAGCGTTGTAAGCATGAGGGTTATTTTATAAAGCTTACACATTGGGGTTCTCTTTTCATCCGTTTGTAAGGTTTAAATGTCTGACTTTCTGCAACAGACATGTAACTTAAAACCCCCAAGCTCAGTACCCTGCGATGCAGACCAGGAAGGTTAAATGCCACGAGATACAGCACTGATTATCCTGCCTATACTGAGAAGGAAGCCACATTTCAAAACTATTTGAAATGGCCCCAATACTAATACAGATTGACTGTGTGAGGTGTACAGGGCCAAACTCTTCTACAAATTGTACTCAGAGACCATGGGCATATCTAGGTTTGGCCTTGTTTGCATCACCCAGCCAAAGTGCTGGCTTGCATGTCCATAGGAGCCATCGCTATAGTTTTCAAACATGTCTCCTTTCTCATAGAGATGGGTTTACTAAAAACTGGGCTGAACTCTGTTGAATCTTAATGAACCAGTCTGTGAACCTGGTCTGAGTTTTGAGTTTGTAATGAAAACTGAAATCAGGCCAATGTCTGGTGGTTTGGGGTTTCATTGACACTATTTCACATAGCTCTAGTTACTGGCCAGGGAATTGCTAATACATGCAATATGGCTGCATCAACACTAGAGAATTGGACCACTGATTGGTGGGATAGCACTGGTGTTAGTACAAAAACTGCAATTGTCTATAGCAGCCTTGCTTTGCAACATGTCTGCATTTACTACATTCTAAACCTTTTCATCTGAAATGTCCGTTAGGTGTCTAGTCCACAGTCCCCACTACAACTACCTGAAGACATGGATTCTGGAAAATTTTGAAAGGTCTTCCTGGAGTCCTTGGGGATTGTGGGGGAAGAGTGCATAGTCCCATATGGATGGCACTTATTTGCTCCTTGCTTACAAAAAAAAAGACTTTTGCACAAAAATAATAGGCAGCTCTAATGTAGCACTTTTCATCAGTAGATGTCAAAGCAGCTTACAGAGGAGGGCAGTATCATTGTCCCCATTTTACAGATGGGGGCAGGGAAACACATAGAGGTGAGGTGACTTGCTCGGTGTCATCAAGCAGGCCAGTGCCAGGAACAGAGCTCAGGCTTCTGAATCTTGATCCTGGGCACTATCTTCCAGGCCACAATGACTTTCTGAAGCAGTCATGAGGCATTTGATGCAGTGAAGCAATGGAATTTGGCTGTGACAGTCCCTATCTCTCTAGAATAGCCAGCTCCATGAGAATGTCGACCAAGTGAAACACTGCTTTTGGATCTGGCCCATGAGACACAGCTTGTTGTTCTTTAGACCTGGGATGAGAATGGAGATTGTCCTCTGCAAGCAGACTATGGATCTTCCTGGGACTGGTATCTTTCTGCCATTGCCTTATTCACCACTTCACATAAATTGTGAGTTAAAGTTATTCTTAGACTAAATAAGGTTCAATTCAGTCAAGTTCTTCTGGTGGAGAAAAGCATAAAACAGGCCATTTTAGACCGTGATGTAAAGCGTAAATTGACACTGTCCTGTTTTAACTACCCTTTTATATTGTACACAAAAGGTACAACTTATGATGGTCCCCAATTTTCAATGTTTGAAATACACTGAAATTATATGATACTGAAGAAAACAGCAGCAATAAAAAAAAAATCCAGCTACTGCTACTAAAAAATGGTTGTTCACAGTGGGTCAAATCCCCAGTTCCTCTAAATGAGCATAGTTTTACTGACTACATCCCCATGCACTAGATGAGAATCTGGCCCTATTTTCCCATGTCAGTGTATGCCACAAATTAGATGTCTACCTCTCCCAAGTAACAGTGGGATTTATGTGCATAAATCCTTATGCATAACGATGAAATATATCCCATGAAAAAAAAAAACCCTCTGTTTTTTGTGTGTGTAATAAAACTTAAAAGAAGCACAAATTTTAGCTGGGAGGGAACTTTTATGGCCTAGCTATAAATCTCTGCAAGGAGTGGTTTGCAATTGAAACACTGACAAACCCTCAAGCAGAGCAGTGCCAGTGGGCGCGACAAAAATGTGTGCTCCAAATTCTACTCCAGTGTGATCAGTGTGTGTGATGCCAGTATTCTCAGAGTCCACAATGGAGTAACCACTATAAAGAGTGGAAAATGGTTATTTTTGAATTATTGTCCTCTTCAGAAAATAACCACACAAACAGGATAATTTTGTTGCTAGAACATTTTGACTCATATGTGTTAACAAGATGCTATCAAAACAACATATTTTTCATATACATGCAAACAGGAGAAGAAAAAATTTGTTCTGACACTTCTGGTCTAACGAAGGGAGCCCTTTTTGTGTTACACTTCCAGAAATTCAAACTTCTTTTGCATCCCCTTCACAAGTATTAGTATTTAGTGTATTGGTGGTTCTTCATTTTTAGCTCCAACTCTATCGAAGTGTTGTATCTCACATTTTGATCTGTTTTCTTCCTTTTTTCTAGGTATAGAATATAAAAAAATTAATAAATATAAGAAAATGGAACACATTAACAACTCTCAGAGTTAATTTTGGTATCATACCAAGTTGCCGTGATCAGTTAATCAACCTCCCTTCAGTTTGTTTCCTTTCCCCCTTGATGACCAAACTGTCCATGAGACAGAACAATATTTCTATCCATAGTTCCTCTGGTGGACTTAATAACTATGCCTATTGATTATTATTATTAGTCTTATTTGAATTTCTCTTCTTTACATTTCATGGTAGCACGCCACCTCCGCTTGCCAATCATAATTATAACTACTGACTCTATCACATTTTGCTTTTTTTAAATGAAATATAATGTTTGGCTTGGTCCCGTGCCAAGAATGGGATCATTCCCAAATTTGTAATAACATATCCTTGGCTGATGTTTCTTAGTAACATGTGTAAATAGGAAAAAACAGTTGCACTGCAACGGCTTGATTTGGCCACATGTGATTACAGTTAAACAACATGGGAAGAAAATCAGTGGTCTTTCCATGACAGGAAACCAGTTCACCAATGAGACCACTGCACAGACACACAGAAGTGCAGCGATATGAAAAGTTAACCAATTTTTTTGCCTGGCATCAAGCTAGTGCACCATAGAATGTATTCACTAAGAACAGCAGCTTGACATAAATCAGCAACTAAAAGATGAATACACGCACACAAAGTCCAACCTCCTTTACAATATTCGATCTGATGAATGATAATTATTTACCTCTGGCAATATTAACACCCTGTTATCAGTAATTACCTTTGTTAAAATAGCACCTCTCTCCATTTAATGATGCCCCAAGTACTTGGCTCCCATAGGTAGGACTGTATTGATAACAGAGTGTTAGCGTAACAGTTAGAGATGGGCTTAAACTCATAAAATTTGGATCTGGATATTGGACTAGTCAGACTTCCAAGATGTTTGGATCTGGGTTTTGTGGTTCAGGCCATTGTAAAGATATGGGTCATCCTCAAACTTGGATCAGATTTCAAATTCCCCCAATGTTCAGGAGACCTTGGATCCAAAAGGTATCTAGATCTGCAGACGAATGCCCCATACACAGTAACAATATTCCATGTTATGGGGACCAGAAGGGAAAGTGAATCAATAAGAAAAATCACAATTATTTTGATTACTTGTGAAATCATCTTTAAAAAAATTTCTCAGACTCCAAAATGCTATTTCTGGGGAGAGAGTGATTTTGTGTGTTATGTTTTTCTCTTTCTTAGTCTGGGTTATTTCCATTTCTTTATAAATTAAGCATCATATGTCTACCTTAGAAAGAAATGCATTAAATCCATAATAGCATGTGTATTCAGTGTTTCCCCACTGTGGACAGGTGCATTCATCTGTTCCAGAGAATTTTAAAGACAAGAACACTGTGCACTTTTCTAGGCTCTATTTGACCTCTCACTTTTGCCGACTGCTTCTGAAGTGTAATGTTGTTTTTCAAAGTCAAATTAATACACCACATAGGAACATGAACGTTTCAATGTGTGGTTTGGTGGCTACAGCAGGAAATTGGGAGTCAGGACTCCTGGGGGCTGGTCATTCCCTGAGGTGTTGGTGTGCAGTAGAACAGAGGTGCATATATTAATTCAGTCAGGTGCAAAATGGAACAATGGGAATTGAAAAGGCTGTGGCTGGATTGTCCCCCTACCACACTATATGGCACTTCAGATATTCAGGAAAGAGGTGAGGGCAGGATGACTGAAGCAGCACAGCAGTATACACCCATTTGTATGCACAGAGGAGCAGCATGAGTGTAGGGCTCATAAAAAAACAGATCCAGGCAGCTCTAATTTATGCTTTCTGCTACAGATGGAATGGATAGCCCAGGAAAAACATGGCTATAGGATGGGTTCAAACAGAACCCACTATTAGAGTGTAGGAAGATGGGTCAAGAGAATCCTGAAGAAGTTCATTAGGAGCATGCATAGAGAACACAACTGCACGTTACACTGGTAGAAGAAAAGCTTTGGATCTCACAGTCTCTCTTT
The DNA here is from genome assembly GCA_032164245.1 of Sternotherus odoratus. Classification (NCBI taxonomy): domain Eukaryota; kingdom Metazoa; phylum Chordata; order Testudines; family Kinosternidae; genus Sternotherus; species Sternotherus odoratus. Next base: position 145,478,802 of record JAVMKO010000002.1, read on the forward strand.
CTCATGCTATGTATTCAGGGAATCTTAAGTATGCTAAGATCGTTCATTACTTTTCGGCACTTACTTCCCATGGGACAACTTTGTTTTTTGTTGTGGGTTTTTCTAAAGATAATAATGCTGTTTTATATTTGGCATTTACAGATTTCAGAAATGGCTACTTATAACTTTTCTATGAAAAATTAACACTTCTGACTAGTCCTGGGGGCTCTTTTGAAACTTCTGTTTCTTACGTAAGCGCAGAAGTATAATGTGCATTGTAATAAGTAGGTGTTCATTCGGTCTCTTGGATTCTACAGAGATGTGGGCTATATGAGAACCTAGTTAGATACACAGGGTGTGACCAACTCAGGCTGGATGGCTGCAAGATGTTGCTTTTTTTTTTTAACAGGAAATTAACTTTGAAATGATGAAAATGGAGCAGTAATACAAAAGCAAATTTAAATGCAAACCAGTCATAATGTAGCCCAATAATTTCAGTGAGACCATAGGTTGTAAGATGCAGCTGCATTTATAGTCACAGACCAACACTCTTAAAAACTCCGTGGCGTCCTGCCCTGGTGGAATGGCTGATGTCATAGACCTTCCTGTTGATAACCAAACACCGCTCCTGCTCCCAGGTGAAGTGCCACTGGGAGGAGCCTGCATCCAGCCCCAGCTCCTCCATCCCTGCTTTACGACACCACAGCAAAGCCATTTTCTCACCCGCTGACTCAGCACTGAGATGCGCCAAGCCAGCCACCTACTGAGCTGGGTCCGCTCCGCTCTACCATAACCAAGCTGCGTACTGTGAGCAAAGGGAGATACATTCGCCGCAGAATGTTAAAGGCCCTCTTCCCTACTAGCTGAGAAGGGGTACCTCAGGTCAGTGAAGGACTCCTGATTCCAATGAAGGTCTGCCTGAGACCTTTAAAAACCCTCCTCTCTGAAAGAAAAGAAAAGAAGAGAGACAAGCTGCTGCCAGGCTAGTGGCAGTAGGGAAATAAGCTTCTCCAGGATGGGAGGATGGGCTTCTTCCCATAGAGGAAACTGCCAAACCTGAGGCCTGCTAGGGGAAGGAATGACAACCCAGGGCAACTAACAGGGCAACACCCTGCACAAGGAGGAGGCAGCGAAAGGTACCCCTCTGAATTTTTTATGTTCTGTTTATGAGACTGTTTCCTTTTGTTTGGTGGGGGATCAACTCTTCAGGCCTACCCTGATAGTATGACCAAAGGGGGAAGGCAAAACCTACCGTGAGTGGGGCTGATTACCCCAGGCCTGCCATCAGTAAGCACTAAATCTGGTGAGACGAAGGAGGTGCCTTGCCACAAGTGTCAGAGCCTGGCCCTCACTATGGTTGGTTTTTAAATCAATCTGCTAGCACAAGGCAACTACAAAGATGGCTTATCTAGATACCCAAGGATTCCTGTGGGGTGAGAGCATCACTGACAGCCAAAGAACTGGAGATCCTCCCATGGCATAAATACCCCCTGGAGGCTATTGCAGCCAGTGCAGGTTAGAGCAGTTTAACTTGCCGCAGGGGCTGAACTGGGTGCAGTTTGGGTCTGCAGCCAGCTTTGCTCCCCACATAGTCTGCACCAAGTAGAACTTAGACCAGGGGTCTCAAACTCAAATGACCACGAGGGCCGCATGAGGACTAGTGCACTGGCCCAAGGGCCGCATCACTGACACACACCCTGCCCTTGCTGCCCCGGCTCCGCCCCCACTCCACCCCTTCCATGAGGTCCCACCCCCTGCCCCACCTCCTCCTCTGAGCACGCAGCTCCCCATTCGCTCCTGGAAAGCACTAGGCACCACCAACAGCTGTTTGGCAAACAAAAGCAAGAGTAATCTAGGAAGTCCAGAGCTAGAAACACACGCGGCCTAGCCAGGCAGCAGAGAAGCCTCCACTTCTGGCCCCTCCGTCCTGCAAACTGCTATGGGGGGACCGGGGGGGTGGAGGGGGGTGCCAGGAAGCTTGGCGGGCCGCAGGGAAGGGCTTTGCGGGCCGCATGTGGCCCCCGGGCCGCATGTTTGAGACCCCTGACTTAGACAGACCTGAGGACGGAGTCCAATGAGTATTTTATTTTTAATTTGCATTACACTAATACTCAAAATGCATACACATCTCTAACATTCATAGAATCTTAACGTTTGCTTTATGTTATAAATGTGGTAAAGTGTCCCTCCTGTAAGTACATGAACCATGCTATCAGAATGGGAATGATTATGCCATTAAAAGACATTCTGGGAATGACTATTCCAGTGTTAAACCTATGACTAAATCCAGAGTGGACTAGATGTTTCCCGAGGGCCAAGCAGACTCTGTCTGAGGTGAGTATGCATTAAATACAAGTGCCGGAATGTTTACTGTAGTACCAGAACATTATAACACCGAAGATGGAGCTATTAATTTCAGTTCAAGTCCAATGTATTGGCAAAGAAACCTTGAAGAAGAAAAATGGTGAGTCTTTTCAGCTACAATTTAAATATTTTCCACTGCAGAGATAGCTCCTACCATGAAGGTGATGACATTTCTCCACATGGCGGCTCAACACTATTGCAGGTATATAATCCTTTTGCATGGCAGAAAGAAGAAAAAAGGGCATTTGGCAGAGACTTTGAATAATTCTGAACAGTACTGTAGCCCCTGAAAATATGTTACTTATGAGAGACATTTGTTTTACATCCACAGTCAAGGTCAATGTGAAACAGTTGATTCACATGTTACTCACTTAAAACTTGGAGTTCAAACATGAATTTGAGGGAGCCATATGATTCCGCTGCGTGAAAGTCCTGACACTTTATCAATTCCTAAAACACACAATTAGTAAAATAAAGGCTCATATGTGGTATATAGAATGACCCAGTCATGTTCAGAGTGTTATAGGAGGCTGATTTAGTCCTTACCATAGTCATTTGGAGAGTGTGTGAAATACCGATCTGGTGAAAATTGGCACAACTCCACTGAAAGTAATGGGGCTACAATGGTTTACACCAGCTGAGGATCTAGCCCCATGGTTCCAAGTGACTCAGTACAGAATGGTCTAGTCCATGTGACATCATTCCAAAAAACTAGAAATCATGGAAACCAAGAAAGCAATCAAAATAGGGGTGCTGACGGGCCAAAGATTTTATGGAAAAGATGGAGTCGAGACTATCAAAGCTAGTAATGCCCAGCATTTGGTCAAATAAGCCATAAAGTCAAAAGAAAAAAATCTCTTCCCCAAACGTATATCACACAATTAAAATCACAAGAGTCTCTACATGCTTGGATAATAGCACAGCAGTAGCCCAGATCTCTTTGGAAGTACAGGAATGCAAGGCTCAGCATTTTGGACTGGGAAACAGATACAAATAAACCGCAATAGCAGAGCTGTATCCTTTGAATTGGATACAATTCAATAATAGCAAATACACTGCTATTCCGAAGTGTACAGAAAGCTAAAGCAAAGCGGGATTTTTCATATTCATACATAAAATACTGTTACAAAGGCAAGTAGCTACTGTATCGCAACTGCTTTAGAAACAGTGGTTCAAACTCTGACCTCTGAATTCAACAGTTTTGACTTTGACATTAATGGGCCATGATTTGGCCCAATGGATTTAATTCACTGCATTACTCAAGATGTCCATAGATATAACTCCAAACTGGGGTAAATCTGAAACAGTGTAGTGATGAATTAACCCAGTAGCACTTATTGTATATACAGTTGTACCACTGGTATTAGGGAAAAAAACTTGCCCAGTTATAAAGATGTTTGCTGTAATTGTCATAGGATCACTTACAGAGGCGACAAGCCAGAATAATTCTCAGATGTCTCCAAACCTAATGTATCCGAACAGAGAATGTCACATCAAGAGAAAGAAATCTGTTAGTCTGATGATGCATCCACCAAGAAAAATTCCATTTGCACTAACAGCTAAAGTAAAAATTAAACTTGAGAATGCAGATAGAGGCTAGTTCCAAAGACAGTAGCAGATTCCTAAACCTCTTTATGTGGTCCAGCCACTAAAAGAACACTCACACATTTGGCCAGCATGTTGTACAGAAAAATTAGGAGTAACTGAAGAGGCAGAACAACATACAAACGTGCTTATCCTAGGGTTGTTACTGAAAAGCCAAACACAGCACACATATGTACTGATCCACATGATTTAGATATAGCTATAAAACATAAACATCGGAAGAAACCTGTTGAATATGTGGCCATTGAGCTCTCAGAAACAAATGTGTTTTGCAAGCCAAGTCAATATTCAGCAAATATTAGTCCTGCTCCCAAGGCATTTTAAAGAATACTTCCACAGATTTTTAAGGAATTAAACAGTGCTAAATTTATAATGGCTGATGATTTCATTTAGATGAGGGACCTAAGGAACACAATGAAAGACACAGACAAGTTTTACTGAAAGGAGGAGAGATACCTAATATTAAACTTAAAGAAGTAAACAATTTGGTCTAACAGATGTTATCTATATTGCATGGGAAATCAGGCAAAGACAGATTAATCACAGATTCAAACAAATTGAAAGCAGCAGTTGGACTGTTCACTCCAGAACATAGCCTAGATCTACAGCTATGTGGCGACTGTGTGACAAAATTCATTCCAAATCGGTTTATGCTAATAAGTACTTGAAATCCTGAGCAGTCTGGCTGGATCCAGCAAAGCACTTGAGCATGTGCTCAGCTTTATAACTCTGAGTTACTCAATTGACTTTAATGGATTATTCAACTACTTAAAGTTGGATCAGACCAAATGTTGGATTAGATCAGAGTGCTCAGTACCTTGTACAGTCAAGTCCTGTGCCAACGTGAAATTACTGAAAAGTGTAAGTGACATTGTGTAGCATTAGGAAGACACAAATAAACAAACATTTGAGCCACTACAAATGCTGATCACCATTTTCAACTATTATGATTTAATTAAGCCAGTTGCATTGTGTGTATATCTCTTTCAAAGGTCGATGTGCATACTTAATGCAGGAAGGGAAGTTAGTTGCTTTTATACCAAGATCTCCATACAAGATTGAAACCACTTTTTCTATCCCTAAGCAAGAGAGATACAATATCCATGTTCAAAAGAACACTACATGATTGTTTGAAATTTCACTCATTTATATGTACATTTTAATTTATATAAATACATCACATATTACTTGAAAGCTTGTTTAAAAATCCTTTTATCTATAGAATCTCTTAGAAAGGAATGTGTGATCTCAGTGTGGAATGTAATTTGGGTTAGGAACTAGTCATACTCTTAACAGGTAATAAGCAGACCACTGCCAACTGAAAATGAAGCACTTTCCTATTCCTACTTCAAAATCAGAACCCGTTCCCCCTCCAAATATGTCCTCCCCCCTAATTTTGCATAAACTAAAATCAACAGTTCACAGTGGATTAAACTAGAGAGCAGTCACATCCCCAAAGTTGACCATTTGAGGGCGTTAGCAAAAAGACAATCTATTGCTAGAAGGAGAAAGAAGCAACACTGAGTAGAAATGTTCAACAAAACCCAGTCCTCATCTATGTACTGAAAAATGTTAGCAAAGGGCAAGAAAGATTATGTTTTGGCCTGCAGTACATAGTTAGATAACAGACAGAAGAGCTTCCAAAGCACTCAAGTGCAAGTACTGATCAGGCTCATGAAATCCCATAGAGATTATGGGAAAGGCTAGAGAGATTTTGACCTAGAAATCTATTTGTTGTTACTTGATTCCTACTCTAAAATCCATGAAAAGGCCAAAACTCATAAACAAGTTGTAAAATGTTGATGGTTATCAATACTGAATCACAGTGTGTGCAAGGCATAGAAAACCAGGGGTTCAGATTACTGACAATAGCCCCCAGTTCACCAATATATTCACAGAGCAGTGTGAGGGCTGAGAAAACCATTCAGAAATAGAAAAATAACCCCTCTAAATATTCTAATGAGGATCTGCATCTAGTCCTGCTGGATCTTAGAAATTCACCCATAAACACCCTCTTTTGTAAAGCCAATAAAGAAATTGGTATACCTGGCACTGATTCTAATGGGCAAACGATCAAGGTCTTTACTATCCGCATAACCTCAGTTATTCAAACCTAAGCCAACAGCAGACTTACCAGTACATCTGTGAGAAAGGCAAAACCCCCCAAGAATGTTAGTATGAGAAACATATGGAACCATTGCCTGCATTGATAGCCACAACCATGTTGTTAGAGCAAACCATCCATCTGTGAACTGACAAAAAACAGCATGAAGTCAGGAAGCATTTGCAGCCCAGAGTAGACTCATGGTTGTATATTGTGGAAATGGACACTCTGCATATCAAAGATATAGGTGGAATACCTGTGGCATCTCAGATACATGTCAATGCAGAACTAAGTGTTGAAAACTGGTCTCTTAAAGGAACGGGGTGGAACATCTGTGGTTAAAGCATTGGACTGGGATTCATGGTGCCTGTCACAGACTTCTTGTGTGACATTTAGTAGGTTGTGTAATCTCTCTGGGTCTCCATTCTCCATCTGTAAAATACAGTTAATAATACTTCCTTTCTCTCAGCCCCCTCCTCATTTTTCTTGTCTACGTAGACTGTAAGCTCCCAAGGACAGAGACTGTCTCTTGCTATATGTATGTACAATGCCAAGCAAAACACAGCTTTGATGTCAGTTGAGGCCTAAATGCACTGTTATAAAATATTAAGTAATAACAACGCCAGATTAGGGAATGAGAGATGCTACATCAATGCCAGCAGAGTCACTCCAGACACATGCATATTCCATTCATGAGTGTCATCCGGAACAAACCTTGTCTCACACACAGAGATGCACATCTGTGGAGTAGACGACGACCACTGGAAATGATCAAGAAACCCCTATTAGTCACAAGAGTTGACTAGAAATGAAGGAAACCATTCAGATAAATAAGACCCTTTTTCAAATCTTCATCCAAAACTCAAGATGAGACTTGAGGTCAAAAAAATGGAATGCACTTTTTTTTCATTATTTTCCAGTGTTGATTGTAGTTCTGGTACTGTCTGTGGAAGAGGTAAAAAGTTGGGAGGAATATGGTTTTGGCAGTTGTGGTGTGATCATCACCAGTATAATCTGAGCTCTCTCTATCTTTCTTTGATTAAAGTCTTTCTTTGATTAAATATCAGTCTCAGGTGTAGCTGCTACCTATAGGTTATATCCATGCTGGTCAAACAGAAAGTGACACCAGGCGCTACAATATCACACCAGGAACTTTGTGACATCTGTGATTGGTTTACTGGCTTGTGCGAAATGAGGATAGTGAGTGCAGTCCTGTTGCCACTGGACAGAAATCTACATAAAACAACACCATCACATGTAGCCCCACTATCACTACTCTTAGCAGAGAGATCGGGATTTACTGGACAATGAACTATTCTTATGCCTAAATAAATGTGTTTGTCTCTAAGGTGCCACAAGGACTCCTTGTTGTTTTTGCCGATACAGACTAACACGGCTACCACTCTGAAACCTATTCTCACCTTTGTTTCTCTCCAAAGCATGTTTGAGAAACACTGATGGGATGACATGGGGGAGCTTGTGCTGCCACTATATGTTCTGTGCACAGAGAGCATTCCACTCTCCAGCAAAGTCAATTTGGCACCTTTCATGAGCACTCACACCAACATGGCTTTTTACAAAACAGGACATCCATCCTTGTTTATTTTCCATACCAGACAATATCTTGTGAGGTGCTGCAGGTCTTAGGAGGTGCTGAGCGCCTTCACTCTTCAATGAAGCTCATGACAGGAGCTGAGGACACAGGTCCTTGCAAGATCAGACCTTAAGCTAGTTCAGGAATGCAACAAAATGACCCTAAGGCATTCCTGAAGGCGTTAGAGTTCCTGACGATGCTGAGAACATTTTGCTGTTTGTCCTGCGGAAGTCCAAAAAGGCACCCCAATTTTTTTTAAGTTACTCCATTTATTTCTGCTTTGACACACATATTTTTCCATGGACATATTAGCCCTCAGCTGTCCATTCCAATTCCAAAAGGATGAAAGTTTTTCAGACATCCAATTTAACGTTAGTCACCTTTTGGCCAACATTAATTCTATTTTCACAGAGATTTCACCAAAGAGGGCAAAATCAACTTTCACTTATATTTACCGTCTTTTATTCGGTGTGAGGGCAACACCCACCGTGTAGCTAAACAACATCGTAGGTACTGCATGCAGAATTGCAGCAGACCTAGCATAGCCTGGACACTGCAGGAAGGTTTCATGTGGCCCTCTTACCAGTCTTTAGATACCACAGGTATTTATAAAGCACCTAAGATAGATGGATAGATGAATGCAGCAAGTGTTCTAGAGGGAGAAGCTCAGGACACAACCATACACTAGTGTAGTAGCTTAGAACACGCTTATATCTATTTTTCCGGTTCCTGTAGATAGCTGCAAAGGAATGGCAGTCGGAGAAGAGCCTCAACAGACAAGCAAGCACAGAGTCAGCACATAGCTCTGGGAAGCAAAAGACAACAGCAGTCCCAGGACAGTTGTGGCTGGCCTACAACCTCAATTTGTAAACAGTATGTGACCTGTAGCAGTGTGTTACCTCCTTCCTGCTCCCTTTCATAACACAAGGCCTCTGCAGCCTTACACAACTGTTGACTCTCTTTTCATGGGGAGACTTTCCTGGGTTGGTGAAACAGTCAGGAACTAGAACCAGTGTCTGAGACATTTAATCTCAACGCCATGACTCTGCCTTCACACTGAGAAACTCTCTTCCCTTACGGGACCCAACATCCTTCAATCTCCTCTGCATTAGGTCTACAGCACAGCAGTAACCATTAACCAAGAACCGATGACTTTAGGTGAACTGCTGCCCACTCAGGTGCTTCCGTCATAGCCATGTAAAAGCCTGTTCCCTTCTTCCTTCACGGTGTTCCCCGTCTCTGCTGGTCTTCAGAGCAAATGATTGTACTTCTGATTTTCCTATCTTTATGATTCTCATCCCCATCTCTAGTCCCTGCTGAAGCATCTCTGAGAAGAATGTCTTGTATAATGGTTCATAAAGACACTTTAGAAGATCCAGTTATTTTCCCATTGGAATGCAGCACTTTGCACCAAGTGTAAGACATTAAAAGTTTTTTTAAAAAATCACACCTATCTCTGTCTGCAAAAGCATTATCCTGGATACTTTCTCTTTGGAAGGTGTGAAGATGTTATAGCAATGGGCACAGCCTCAAAACTTAGAGATATGCCATAAGTTATAGCTCCTCTGAATAAAAAACAAAGTTTAACATCACTCCTGAAGGATTCCTACTTCCCAATACATAATCATCGGCACAGACTGAGGTTGATCGTTTGGGGACTTTTTGAAGCAGTTCAGACTTTTAGAACCAGAGGCTTGGAAAACATGAGAATCACAGCTCAAAATAATGCCTCATTAACAGGGGAGAGAGATTCAATAGGTCCAACAGGCAAACCTAGGAGAACACCATCTCTTTGAAAGTGATGAAAATAAAACCAGTGATGGAAAAAATAGCTCATAATCCAGCCCAAACAAAAGCAAAGACTTTCAGCTACAAGAAGGATAGGAACTCATCTTTAATAGGCCATGATTTAGGGTTGATAACTCTGTCATTTCATGTGTAAGATAAAATGTTTATCTTTTATGCAACAATCAATATAACACACACCTTTATTGTTTTACAACATGAAGTTATCATTATCCTATTTTATCTAAAATTTATTTATTTATGAAAAATTCTGTTTAAATTGCATTCATTCATCTCAAATATAGCACAAACAGAATTTGATACAGAATTAAATATTCCCGTTTGTCTGTGCTTGTGTTGAACGCCAGTTTTAATTTGCTCCAGTAGAGGGCGCTCAAACTCTAAATAAATACATACAGTTCAATTAATCTTCATTTCTACTTAATTAGAGCTCCTATTAAAAGTCTTCCCTTCATGGAAATTAGCTTGCTCTCCAGCTCACACACTGAAACACAGAAATGTTGTAGACTTAGCAACATTTCACAAATGACAGAATGAGGAAGCTTCAGTCTTCTAGGAAAGCTTCCTTTTTCCCTTCCTTTTTTTCTGGACAGACCAAGTTTTGTGCCAAAGGGAAGTCTCTCCCTACCCCAAGGCAGGGCTTTAAGATTATAACTCAAGGAGGAGAGCAATAAGGATATTTTACACCCTCCCATTTCATCTGGGGCAATAGTTTTCCCTTTAAATCTACTTCTGGCCTGTCTCCGCATATACGATAGCTAAAGCGTAAGGTGCCTTCATGCAGACAGAATTTCCTCTGTCAGGCTATATGTTACACTAGAGTCTTCTTGGGGGAGAGAAGCAATGTGTACCTTTCCTCTCCCATAAACACTCTGTGATGGCCCAGCACTCTGCAAGAGCAATAGGTGAGACCTGGAAGCAAGAATAACCTAGGACTTACCTTGTGAACAGGTCGTCAATAATACCGCCCCCCCAGTATCTTGCCTCTCATTCAGCACCATAGACTTCAAAGTGCTTCATGAAGATGGGTAAGCATCATTATCCCCATTTTATAGCTGGGAAAATAAGAAAGAGAGAGATTAATTGACTCACCCAAGGTCACACAGCAAGATAATGGAGGAGCTGGGTGAAAATAGAGCTCGGGTCTCCTAACTCAGCCTTGTAGCCTATCCCCTGGAATGTACTGCCTTTCTTCTACACTACGCTGTCAAGCAGTAGCACTTTTAACAAATTTGTAATGGTGAAAAAAAGATTTTTTCAGTAAAACTGTAGGCAAGTCACTTAATCCGTGCCTCAGTTTCCCAACTGTAAAAAGTGCATAATACTTTTCTACCTCGCAGGGGTGTTGTGAGGATAAAATCCAGTAATGATTGTGAAGCATTCCAGATTTATGGTAATAAAGGCCATATAAGTACTGAGATAGATAGGTATCTAGATAGCCAGTCAGATACAAGCTTATTATGACTCTATTAAGTTTAAACATTTAAAGATAAAAGTGGCTATTGCAAGCCTCTTAGGGTCAAGGAAATCCATAATAAAAACAAACCACCAGCAGTGAAATAATTGGGATTATTCACATTCAGAACAAGCAAAGGAAGTGAGAGAAATCATTTGCCAAGGTCACTTTTGAGACTTTAACCATAGACATCTGAGACTAAAAAGTTATGTCAGGCCACTGAATATGTGAAGCCGTACCAAGAAAAAGTGCAACAATTTAATTTCTTCCCCCACAACCATTCAAATGGAAAGAAACAAATACAGTGTTTTATCCTTGACTGAAAGCTTTGCAAGTCCGAACTCTACAAATGAAAGGAAAATGGGCTTATGGGTAACTGGCCAAATTCTGCCCTTGTGACGCTCCATCCGCTTTAACTGGAGTTACCTCCTGGATTAGTTTGGCCCAGTACGTTTACCATTAAGAGAAAATTCAGTTAATCTTGATAGCACCACAGCTTGAAGGAGTGTTAAAATGTCAGAAGGCAACAGTCTCACTGTTTAACCTCTTTTTCCTCGGCTCTCAGACACTGGCCTGATTTGTAGTTGCAGCTGATAAATTACAAGGTTGACGCTAGCTCCTAATCCACTGGCGAGAGATTTCTAAATTTGGCAGGCAGAAGATTTTGTTTTAAAATGCACCCAAGTGGCATTTGCAGAGCCTTTAAATTGAAAGGAAACTCTGATTTGGCAAAAAAAATACAAGACCGGCCCTGTTGTCTCCTGCCTTCCCTCCTTGACATTTCTAAATACACATACAATTACATGTACTAGCACAAATAAACACAATTATTAACACAATCACATAAAGCAGAGATGAACCTGAACCACAAAATTCTGATCCAAATTCTACCCATCCCCCAAGTTTATATTGAGGGTTTTGTTTCAGCCCCATCTCTAATGCAAAGAGATTCATAATCACAGAAACACAGTGACAGAAATACACACATATTAACTTCCCTAAGAGGGAGCTTCCAAACTTACATGGACTTAATTGGATCTTGATCCCCATAACCAATGACTAAAAAAAGCATGAAACTGAGTGTTATGCACTCTGTGGAAAATGAGCTCTTCAGTCTTGTTAAACTGGGATACAATTTTTGTGTGTGTCCAACTCAGACAAGCTGACACTTATTCTAATCAATTATTGCTGTAATTGCGCATAAGTTATTTGTTGTAAAGGAGGTCTGGGATCTTTCCGCTAGTGCATCTGTTGTTCTCCTGCTTCTGTGTTTCAGGGAGTCTCTGTAGCCTGAGGATTCCCATTGCCAGTACCCAAACAGACAGAAGAGCTGATGCAGCATTAGTGGCTGTCGTTTAATGGATGAAAAACAAGTAAATCAGTTTGTCACTTGGCTCAAGGGTTCTCACTCCTGTACATGAGCACCTTGCCTTAACCTTGAGTGCTTAGCTTCCTTACTTCCTATGCTGGTGTGGTGGAGTTTACCAGCTTTTTTCATCCTGAGCAGACTGACCTGCTGTTCCTTCTGAGAGGCTTAAATAGCTGCCCTGAGAGTCACCAGATCAGTTTGTGGCTTGTGGATTGGCTGGAGCCCAGCACAGGAATGACCTTATGATAGATCTCTAACAGTTCTTGATCTTTTCCATTTAATCTTTGGCTTCTCTGCTGAGAATGCCAACTAAGGTGTTAATTAGTCCTAATTGTGTAGGTCACTTTGCCTTTGCGCATCATTTCTCCAGCTGTAAGATGGAGATACTACTTCTTATCTACCTCGTGAAGGTGATTTGCATTTGTATGGTGCTTTGAAGTGATACAGTGCTTGATATATGCTAAGTATGATTATGAATAACAGTAGCAATCACATTGACAAACACAGTCAAGTGATGGATGTACAAAGCAGGAAGGGTCCCTGTGTCCCTATATTCTTACTTGTTGTATCATCTATGCAGTCCATGAGGCTGCGTGATAGTAATCTAGGATGGAATCTGGTCTCTTGACTTGGCCTCCAGATACCCAGAGATTCAAATTGGTACCTACTGTTTCATAACAACTGGTTTAGATTAGGGCAGTAAGTAAGAAGAGTTATTGCCTGCAACTAGTCAATACAAAATTCGGATTATACACTTCTTAACTATGATGTCAGCCAAGCAATGAATAATTTACTCAGTAAATATTGTCAAGACTATCACTTGGGATATATGTAGGAGAAAATGAAGAGGAAAATATAATGGAATAACTTTTGTACTTGTGTGGAGATGAATTAGATGACCCCAAAATCTCTATCCAAGTAAGTATTGATTCATATAGGTACTTATAAGACACTACCCCAGTCACTACACAACAGGAGAGACTGTAACTAGTAAGCTCTTGGAAGCTGGGCATTGTCATTCACTACATGAATGTATGCACAGAGGGTCTCCAGTACTCATTCATATCTGGCTTCTGCACCACATCAGAAAAATAAAAAGTAAAATGATCTGAAAATTGTAAGGGCTTTCATAACAGAAACATGATTAAAACTATGTGAAACCAGGCTGATTTCACAATCCTCGGATTTAACTTCCCATGAAATTCAATGAGATGGCAACATATTTGTTTAAAATATTCACAATTTTAAAATTTAAAATTCCACTTACAATTTGGAATTCAACCATTTTGATTCAGAAATCTTCTCATTTTATACAGGAAAATGGTTGCAGAGCTAAGTGACACATTTATAAATATGGCAAATGTGGGCATCCATAACTCTTTCTAAAGTCTGTGATCACTTTGGATATGGAAAGGCTACAGGATCAGGTTCCTAAAGGTTATTCTTTACAGCAAGAGCAGCAACCATGCAGTTTTATAGCTTGGTCAAGGAAAAAGAAAAAAAGGGAAGGGAATAGATGAAAATTGGTTCAGCTTTAGCAAGGCCCAAGTTATACCCTTTCCTGAACAGCTGCAGGTGACTTTCATGTATCAGAATTGATTTTTTTTCAGTTGTGCTGGGGCTTGGCAAGATTAGTCTATGTAGGAGGTGAGCATCCTTTCTGCACCGCTGCACAGGGACAGCTGTTGCTGCACAGTGGGAATTTGGGAGTGTGATGGCAGCTTGTCAGTGTGCTGCTGCATGGATCCACTGACCATTCGCACCCACATAGCCGTGGTATACACTCAGGGGGATCGGCCTAAAGATAAGCAACTTCACCTTCAGGATTAGTGTAGCTGAAGTCTATGTATTTAGGTCGACTTACCGCGGTGTCTTTATGGTGCTGAGTCAACTGCTGCTGCTCCCCCATCGACTCCGCTTGTACCTCTCATGGTGGTGGAGTTGACGGGAGAGCACTCGGGATTGATTTATCAGGTCTAGATTAGACGTGATAAATCGACCCCCAGAAAGATGGATCGCTACCCACCGATCCAGCGGGTAGTGTAGATCTGCCCATGGGAAAGGTGCAAGCAGCACAGAGGCTACCCTCAGATGTGAGGTTGGAGAAGAAGCTGCAGAGTGATTGCTGCTGTTCTGCAGCCTAGGGAAATGGAAGGATTTCTTCCCTCCCAGCCCTAGAAGAACTTTCCTATACGTGGAGCAGCTGCCTGAACAGAGCAGAGGATTTCAGTCTAAGAGCAAAAGTAACTGTTAATGGAAAACGTATGAGATGTCTCCACTGCCGCTTACAGTGCCATTTCCAGACAGAAATCTTAGCCATTTTAAGTTGCCATGTTCACCGAATACAAACTAAAACAACTGTGTAGGAGTGAACATGAAGCGGAATCTATAGCCTCTTGTTCTTTCCTGTGATCCTGACAGGCTGATAAAAAAAAATGTGGCTGGAGTATATGGAAGGTATTCCATAAATACACTGAATGGAACTTTCAGCATCTCCAGGGAGCCATTCATCAATTCTGACAGGGATATACACATGAAGGCCTTCACTGAATTAAAAAAATGCTCTCCACTTATCTCAATGTTCGGTTATCTTTAATTTCAACGAGCGCTCAGAGACATGTTAAGCTCTCACTTGGTTTTAAAAAAATAGAAAGCGTTCCTAAAAAAAAAACCACCTGAAGAAGATATTGTCCTTAGGTGCAGGAGACATTCTATGATTTCTGGTGGACATACTGCCGTGCATTAAAAATGAATTTACTCACTGGTATTTAAATCTCTCATTTTCATTGATTTAGAGAAAGATATTTAAATCTTGACTGAACAATTCACACACACTTGACTGAGCACTCCACAGATAAGCCAGTTTTAAATTCCAGTGGCATGTACTATTTTCCATTTTGTGTGATTTTAAGGGGAGTTTTCATTATTAAATCTGAAACCCTTTAGGGATCGGAAAGCTAAAACTATAGAGTAACAGCTGCTATTATTCTGGTAGGGCTCATTCCTGCATATTACTGACTATATCCAGGAGCAACTCAACTCCTGCTCCTCTTAATGGGAGTTGATGGTGCTCAGCATCTCTGAGAGGTGCTCGGCACTTTACAGGATGGATCCCTTCAATGACAAGCACAGGGCACATTCCTAATACTGGCAAACTTCGAAAAAAGCTCTGGCAATGATCTCAACCCTGACCTGGAGGGACCATGTTTCCAGGTGCCAGAGATAATTCAGTCTCCATGTTAGCTCATCCCTGAATCTTTCCTGACCAGAGATGGTCAACTGGTGCAAAATATGAGTAGCTGTCTTAGGTTTCAAGATACAAATTACCATCTGACAAGAAGTGAGGGCTATAAACTGATTTTATTTAGAAGCTGAACAAAAGTAAAATACTGGTGCTAAATCTACTAAGCCATCAGTCCCACAAGATATGTAGGTTCCATTTGGAGGTTATGGGGATGGTGATTTCACAGACTGCCCTGTGTAACCAGTACATAATCAGTGACTTTAAGCATACTGAATACTTACTGTACTGAACTCCTGTCCTATGTTAATCAACCTCTCCTTGGTACCTGCAGCAAAACAGGCACATTTTGAATTTCACATGAGTTTGATCTCTACAGCTTGAAAGGTGAAACTAAACAGACAGATGCTAGAAATTTGGGCACTAAGTCAGACTAGGAATCCAGAATCATCTAAATTACTAAGGCAGTTTCAAAGTGATCCTTCCTGGGATGCCCACTTGTGAATGACAATCTTACATTTGTATAGTATTTTTAATTTAAGAGCTTTACCAGACTTCACTGACTGTTCAACTATATATATAGTAATCACTTCCTCCACTAGTTGAGTGCAGCTCGCTCTGAGAAGGAACATGGAAACTTTTTACCTGCACACAGCAGCTCAGCACAATAATTAAGAGGAGGATACCATATCCAACTGAAGAGTGAAAATTAAGATAGGAAGAATTTAACAACTATTTAGAATTAGTCCAATACACTTGAGATAATAGCAGGATCTTTGTGGAGCATGTCATAGGTGTTGGATCCTTTAATGACCACAAGTGGTCAGTAACTTGGTCACCCAGAACAGTGGTTTTCAACCTTTCCAGACTCTAATATCCCTTTCAGGAATCTGATCTGCCTTGCGCACCCCCAAGTTTCACTTCACTTAAAAACTACTTGCTTACAAAATCAGACAAAAATACAAAAGTGAGACAGCACACTATTGCTGAAAAATTGCTTACGTTCTCACTTTTACCATAAGATTATAAATCAATTAGAATATAAACCTTGTACTTACATTTATATAGAACGGTATAGACAAGTCCTTGTCTGCATGAAATTTTCATTTATACTGACTTTGCTAGTGCTCTTTATGTAGACAGTTGTAAAACTAGGCAAATATCTAGATGAGCTGATGTACCTCTTGGAAGACCACTGCATGCCCCCTGGGGTACGCATACCCCTGATTGAGAACCACTGATCCAGAAGACAGTACCTCTATTAGAACATGTGCCCCCTAACACCTGGGGTATTGTTCAAGTACTGACAGGGAGGAAAAATGCAACTTGTTGAATCACTAGTCCCAAAGTCTTCCAGCAGCACTGGAGTATTTTCCCCAGAACTTTCCCATCTAAAACTGACCCATCATATTACATGATGAATTATTGCAGCCAGATTGTCAGAACCCAAATACTTTGAAGTTATATAGTCAAGGATCCCAAACATTATAATAATTATATATTTTAATGACTTATCTGCTCTTGCCACTTACAGCCTCACCTTTGCACCACCAAGGTGCCACCCCGAATGCCCATTTGTCTACATCTTACACAAATGCCTCTTCATTTACTTCCATGCTGCTTCCTATTAATCGGATTGCCCTCTGTGAATATAATTGGAAGGCCACAAAGCTCTCCAAAACCCGCCTCAAGGCCCATCTTTGCTCTGGTGCCTACAAAACATATTTGAACTAATGGTGGCTAAGCAGAGAAGCAACTGGGAGATAGCAGTTTGTTTATTTGTTTAAATAGGCAATAATAATATTTTTAAATTCGTCTAAACCATCACACTGTGCCTACAGCTAGCCCATGTTAGCGTGTGATTTATCACCATTGCCCTCACCTTCCTTCCCATTTTATTCTCATGGTTGATTAAATCACTCAGTGCATTTTCTTTTAAATGTGACTAAGATCCTTGGGGCAAGCGTCATGTTGTCCTATACGTTTGCACAGCACCTAGAACAACAGTGCCTGATGCACGCCTGTAGCGGGGTGATCACCCGCTCCTGCACTGAGTGGCTCAAAACAGCCCTGCAGAGGGCTGTAACTAGGGTAAAGAAGCTGTGAAAGGCTGATTGGTGAAGCAGCCACAGGCAAAACATATGCAGAGATAGCAGCTAAGTGCACTCTAATAATAAAACTGACTGTTAGACTGGAGTATTTTAAAGACAGGAGATAGTCTTCTATTCCTGATATCTTGGACTCCATTAGTTGAAGATAACAATGGCCCACAATGCAAATGCTTTTAACTTAGCTCTGTATCTAATTCCTGTAGAAGTCTTTCTGTTCTGAACCCAAATATCCCATACTGTTGCAGAAGAGCTCTTGATAATAGGACTCAGCCAGCTAGTCTCCATGACATAGAGATGCTGGATCTGGATGTAATGCAAGACCTTGGTTCTGAGAAATGATCTCTGGAAGGTTTGAAAGTGAAAGAGAAGAGATGGACAATGTCCTCTGTGACCTTCTGTGGTGAGTGAACTAATGAACCAAAAGAACCAGTTGTTGAGAAGTCTTTGTCTCTTAAGGTGAGCCATTGCCACCAAAAGACATTTAGTAAGTTGGCAGCCCAAAGGGTAGGACCCTGAACTAACAATAAATGTAGTTGACCATAAAATGCAGATACTTCCCGTGAGCTGGGTGGATTGACACACACAAGAAAGTGTCCTGAAAGGCAAGAGTCAAAAGTCAGTTGATGGGATCTAGAGAGGGGATTATAGAAGAAAGGGTGAAGTGACAGATGAATTTGGTGAGACATCTGAAGAAGCCGGGTCTCTTCTTTCCTGGAAGTGAGTCTGGAGTCCTCTGATGATAGGAATAAAATGAAGGAGACCTCTATCTCAGGAAAACCTGAGACCTTCCTTACTCCCTCCACAGTATAGAGATTCAGAGACCGAAGGGTAACCCATAAGCCTTTTAAAGAGTGAAGCACCTTGTCCATTTTCAGATTTAAAAGGTTGTGGTTCTCAAAAGGCAAATCCTCCATTATGGTCTGGACCTCCCCTGTAATGCCTAGTGACTGAAGCTTAGATGCTCCGTGCATAGTGACTGCGGTGCCCATGTATCTTGATGGAATGTCAGAAGCATTCAAAGAGGCCTGAAACAAAGACTTCTTCATCAGCTGACCTTGTGCAGCAGTGGCCCTGAATTAATCTCTGGAGTAGTTTGTTAACAAACTGAAGAATCTGATACCACTGTAATAAACAATATTTAGTCAACAAAGCCTGGTAATTGGCTATGTGGATCTGCAGGCCTGCTGAGGAGCATACTTTCCTCCCCAAAATATCAAGCTTATTGGGCTCCTTATCCCTAGGAATGGATTTAACAGCACCAGGCTGCAAAGATTTTCCATGACCTGCTGCCACAACCAAACCCCAGAACAGGGCAGCTGAAAAAAGATCCTTTTAGGGACCTCCAGTGTACTTTTTTTAGGAGATGCTGAGATGGAGGCTAGGATCTGCCGCAGGTCCTTGGTCAGTTCCAGAATACCCTCATAAATAGGCATTGCTAGGTGGTCTTGGAAGACTAGATGTAATACATCAAATAACTTGTGGCAACTTTCCTGGACTATTTCTAATGGACTCTTCGGTCATTCTTTTAAGAAGGTCCTGAAATGCTTTGAAGTCATCAGTTGTGGAAGACATAGATGGAGTAGCAGCTTCAAACAGCCAGTGCAGCAGGATGATCATCCTCCTCCTCCCTGAGATTCCTCTTCACCATGAAAGTCCTGACGCAGCCCCTGAAGGATCCCATGTTGTGATAGCTGAATCACTTTAGATAGCTCTGCAAAAGACAACAACTTGTCCCTAGATCTGGGCCCTGTAAAATAAGAACGATGAAGGTCTGATGGCAGTATGGCAGTCCATAATGCCACAGAGATGGAATCCATGAAACTTGTGATCTTTCACAGGCATTTTCTATGATGAGAAGAACTTCTCCTAATGTCCCTTTCATGAACAGATCTTGGAGAATGAGAAGACACTGTAGGGGAAGGACGTCTAGAAGATGATGTTGACAATAAAAATTTCTCTAGATCTCTGAGGAGTTGAGACAGACTGAGGAAATCCAGAAATAATGCTCATAGAAAGGTGGAGGCTGGTGAAGAAGAAAATGGGTGCTATGATATTTTTATAATTGGTATTCTGGGTTCTATGATGGGGAAGACTTGAACATCATAGACAATGGAAAAAACATCCAAGAGTGGAGATTCTGGTTCCAGAAGAATCATCACACCAGCAGGCTTTGTAAATGAAGCCAGAGTTGAGGAACTCTGCACCCAGGAAGATGGCACTGACTAAGTCAGCATCGTGAATACTGGTGTGGAAGTAGATGCTCCAGCAAGTGATGGACATTGGTACCAACATGGAGGTAACTGATTGACAAAGACTGATGGTGCTGTACCGAAGCCAAGGGACATGAGTCAGTGGGTACTGGAGACTTACAGTGCTGGTCAGGCTGAGAAAGAGCAGGCTAGGAAAAGACAGAAGAGTTGCTCTTAGATCTCTTCTTTGCTGGGAGGGGTCGGTTACTGGTGCTGAAGATCTCTGCTCCTTCTTACTTCAGGCAGCAGGAGTCACTGACTGGCCCAAAGAGGACAGTTGTGAGCGGTCTGAGTGCTTCACAGAAGCATGAGGTTTCCTAATACCTAAAGAACCCTTTGCTGCTACGGTATCCGGGACACTAACAGAGTCTGTTTTAAGAAGAGTAACAGACTGTTTTTAAGGTGGGACCTCAGAGTCAAATGCACTCCTCATGGATTTCTCCACCAGAAATAATGAGATGAGCATCACAGGCCTTGTGTGAGTGCTTGGAGAAAGAGCTAGAACTTGTCATGGATATGAATTTCCCCCAGATAGAAGAGTCATTGCATTAAAAGTCAGAGCTGCCTCACAGACAGGAGAGGTTTTAAAACCTGGAGACCAGTCTCTGCCATCAGACCAGACTAAGTACTGAGGAGAGATGTAAAAAAACCTGTCCTCTTAGATTTTGGGGTGGTGGTTGCTCTTGATTTGCACCAAGTGGTCAAATTAAACTTTGAAATGACAACCACCTAACACAAAATCTCTAAACTGCACTAGAAAGTTGAGGGGGAAAAGTAGAACACTATGTGGCTCCATCTTCATGTCATGGGCAGAAAGAGAGAACAGAGTCATGGTGGGACTGCTCTGCCCTTTATAGTCTTCCAGTGCAGGAGGGGGCCAAGGATATTCAGGGCACAGGCGCAGCTCCCATGTACACTGCTGGTCAAAGAGTCCAAGCTTTCACGCATGGGGTTCATTTGCCTATAGTGGGATCTATGTGGAGAAACACACAAAGAACCATTTCTTCCCTTGTAAGTGCTTGACACTGCAACCATGATCATGTCTTTTTAACGTAGTTTGTGTGTGTGTAATATTACATATGTATGTGTGTGTGTGTGTGTGTATACCCACACATGTATGTGTAGAATCAGAGAGGTAGCCGTGTTAGTCTGGAATAGCAGAGGTAACAAAGTCCTGTGGCACCTTAAAGACTAACTATAAAGTTTTGAAGCATAAGCTTTCATGGGCTAATACCCACTTCGTCGGATGCAACCACTGCTTGCATCCAACGAAGTGGGTATTAGCCCACGAAAGCTTATGCTTCAAAACTTTATAGTTAGTCTTTAAGGTGCCACAGGACTTTGTTACCACATGTATGTGTGTATATTTATAGTGTCTGTACAATTAAACGTGATATTGTACATAAAATACTGCAGTCATGCTAATTCTTGTGGTGATTTGTAATGGAATATTGTTTCATAGTCTAACTATGTGATATTGCCTGCTGGTAAATTGTATTTAACAAGTAAAATTTCATTGTATGCATACAGCAGGTATTCCTTCTATGAACATATTGGGCTGATTTAAGAGTAAAGAACCTCAGTCTATTAGGTCTAATACACAGAAGGTTAAGAGGTGACTCAATCATGGTCTCTAAGTACCTATGTGGGGGGAAGTTATGTGATACTAAAGGACTCTTTAACTAGCATACAAAGGTATAACAAGATCCAGTGGCTAGAAGTTGAAGCTAGATATGTTCAAACTGAAAATAAGGTGTAAATTGCTAAGAATAAGAATGCAATCAACCATTGGAATATTTTACCAATGGATGTGATGGATTTTCCATCACTTAAAGCTTTTAAATCAAGACTAGATTTTCTTCTAAAAGATATCCTCTAATAGGGATAAAAGGGATGGGCTTGATGCAGGAATCTGTGAAATTCTACAGCTTGTGTTACATAGGAGATCAGGCTAGATTATCATAATGACCCTTTTCGGGTCTGAAAATCTCTGGATCTATAACTATAGGCTATTGTGGTGTTTTATTGGAATGAAACCACCAAACTCATTTCACATAAATGCAGACACCAGACAACAGATGGAAAAAACTTTTAGTCATTACCAAAGTAGGCTGTATTTGATGATTCAGGGCTTGATCCTGTCCAATTAAAGTAAATCAGAGCTTTGGGAACAGGATCAAACCCTTAGATGGAAGGGTTCCCAACAGTTTTTCGTATCCAATTCCGCAAGCCATTCCCTCTCCCTGAAGTGAAAAATAGTATCCTTATAATATTCCTCCAATGAGGGAAATACCAACTACAAAAAAGAATATTATATAATCTGTCTACTCCTGGCCACCAATTCAGTCACAGACACTTTTTGCAGTCTCCTTCCCATGACTCTTCATACTCAAGGTGCTGTTTCACTTCTGATGCCCGTCCATCTGGAAGTATCGCCCCCTCTTCCTCTCTCAGTGTAGATGAATCATTTGCTCTTTTTGTATCTTTGTATCTTTTGTATCATCCTAAAGCCTTCCCTTTCTTTCTATCATAGAAAGGCATACCTTTCTAATAAAGATAGGTAGATAGTTTAAGTGACCCAAAATACAGATTTAACAGAAAATACACTTAGGATAAAATAATTAAGTAATTATTATTTGTACACTAGAATACACCTATAGGGAAATCACATGTTGGATACAGTGATAATCCATTATGTATTATTTAAATATATTAAATATAGAAGCTGCAATTTTCATTACAGTGAAACTTCACTGATGTTCTACGAAGAATGTGTCTTTCTCTTATGAGGATGCCACTGCGTGTTGATTAAAGGTCATCTTTCTGAAAATACCAGATTTCAACAGGAGCTTGAAACAGGGGAAGGACTGTCCGATGGGGAGAAAAGGATGATTGGTGAGACATGGAAAGAGAGCTGGTAATTATTTTTGTATGACACATGAGACACATTATAATAAAGCTGACTAAAGCTGAGCATGAGTTAGCCAGTCCTCTTGCATAATGATGTCACCTACTTTCTGCTTTCTCCAAACTTATGATTAATAAAAGTGGGGGAGGGGAATTATTACCGTAACTTACTCTTAGTGGGCAAGAGTGACATCAGCAGCAGCTGAGCAAACTGACTGAACTTAGTTGTGTGTTGTTTTTTCTTCTTTAGCAATGACTAACAAGGGTCTAACAGCAACTAACGAAACAAAGGCCCCTTGAAGGATGCTTCTGGTGGAATTTTTGAATAGGAACCACCATTTTAATTCTGCTTAATTTTACAGTCGAATGATGTTTTGATTGCCCCACAGCATGTTCTTGCCTTTATTCATAAAATAGTCAAAAAGTACCCCACAACCAGTTCTGACACAAGATTCCTTGAGTCCCATTTTCGGTCTCATCTGCTGATATTATGATTTTTTTCTCCCAGGCTGTCTTTACAAGAGGAACTAAATGTATCTTTGGAACATGGATTATAACAGCAACAACCCTAAAAAGTTAAACATAGTGTGTAGAATGCAGAGCCTCCAGTTAATCTCTGGAAGAATGTTGTGTTTAATTACATTTTCCTTTTCCAAACTGATAGAGACTTATAGAAATCCTGCCTGCTATTTAACCTTTGCAAACTTGACCTCCCTAAATTAGATCTGGCCACCTGGAAATATTTACCAACTGAACTGAAATGCACTTGTGAAAGCACTGCCAGTGTAAATTGAATTCTTACCCCTGTCGAGTAACAGCATGTGCATTGTGCAGCCCTAAATGGAACTCTGAGGTGCCTGGACAGAAGGTCAGATACTTTGGACTCTTTCTATCAGGTTAAGTTTTGCACATGAGGCAGACAACGTTTGTACTGATAAAAGGGGCACTACCTCCAACTCCTCCCCTCTCCCATTCCTCTGTGAGTCTGTGACAGAATAACTAACTGGAGTCTGTAGAGATATGACAATATATAACTGAAAGGTTCCCCAAGCCTGGCTTTATTAAATAGTTATTCTTTCTCACTACAACATACAAACATGGAGTTTACATTCTAATCATTTATATTTCCAAACACCGCGAGTCTTCTCATTGTCACTCAGACATCAGACGTATCTTGTGGGGAAAATACAACGGGGATACTAAAATGAACTAGTGGATAATCCCAAATGTAACATTTGGAAACTGCTTCACAAGTTGACTGAGGAATACTTCTGATAATTATCGGGAAATACTTAATCATATATCAGCTGAGTGTACCCTAAAGATGTTCTTGACTGGAGGTTGGTCGTGTTTTGAGCAGGGGATTGGACTAGATGACCTCCTGAGGTCTCTTCCAACCCTAACCTTCGATGATTCTATGATCTTGCTATTCTGAACCAGTTACACTACAGAAGATAATTAGGTCAGAAATGTTGATTGGCCTCGGCACTGTGTCTGAAATCAAAACTCATCCCGTAACTTTCTCACCTCGTCCAGATTCAATTGTCCTGTGGAAATTCTGACCTTGAGGACCATTTCTGTTTCCATTATGAGATACTCAGTGTGCTTCCCAAAAATATTTAAATGTTGAGTCCACACCCGCAATTCAGAAGGCTACCGCTGCAGCTTTATAGAGAAGGCAGCACTGCGTGATGATTCAGCTCTCAAAGACTATGAAAAAAAGCAGTGTAAAACAGAAGAAAGGCATTTGCCTAATTTTTCAATTGGTGGAGGAAACGTTTTCAGTTGTCTGTGATCAAAGCTAACGAATCATAATACTAAACACTTATAAAGCGCTTTTCATCTTCAAAGCCCTACCCAAGAATGTCTGGGATGGCTCAGGGGATTAGCCATAAAATATTTGGATATGGCACTGGATTTCCACTGCTATAGCACCAGTTCAAATACAACCCACATCAGTGGTCACTAAATATAATTTCCAGAATGGCTATTTGGTGGCTTATGTGAAATGAGTCAGTGGTCTCCGTTTTGCTCCCAATGAGCAGGTGTCCAAATCATGAAACCAATATTGGCAGCTTCTGTTTATTTACTTATTTATTTATTTATTTGAGTCCCGAGAACTGAACGGGCAGAGAGAATGAACTAACCTCTTAATCACACAAGAAGAAGAGTGACCAAGCTTCTGCCCATGCTATATCTCTCCAGTGAATAAGCAGAGAATAATAGTATTCAAAGCTGCCAATTTGGCACAGAGCAGAGGAGCTAAATTCAGTTTAAGAAAAAACAAAAAGTTAGAACGAACCAAGAAAAATCTGCTTTATAGGAAGCATCTCAATACAGCACTCCGCTGATTTTTATCACATGCAAGAGATACTTCTAGATTCTTGGTTACTGTCCCTGAATGGGCACTTTCAAAGGAGCAATTAAAAGATGTGTGCATAGAAACACTGATGAGCCCGGCTCGCACACAAAAACTCTATTCTGAGCTGCCTTACGTCACCCCTTTTAGTGGGCCACCCTCAGGAGTCATCATGAGGTCATGATACCAATAAGCAGACAATAAATAAAGAAAATAGTTGTTTCTAAGTTCATAGTTGGAGCGCAAAAGTTATTGAAGAGGAACCGATATACTAAGCAACTGGCTATGGTTTCCAGACCTGTTTCCCTATCCATTAAAAAGAACTTTAAAGGCCTGACTTTGAAAGGGCCTCTACTAGGCCTCCAATTTGGCAGGTGTCATTTTGCACATGCTTTCCACCACCGGGACCCTGTGAAGGGCTTGCTAGCATCACCCTGGGCTGAATTCAGTTGAAGGTCTGTGAAAGTGGCAGCGCTTATAAGCTCCATTCCTACTCCTCTTACATGTCAACAGATCTAGTAGTATTTAAAATGTAGGGAAAATTCACTCCAGCCATCAGTGGAGTTAAATCAGGGATGAATTTAGACCGTGTTTAAAATCAGATGAAAACTGGGACCTAGCGGGTTTTTTTTTAATATCAGATAGTTAACAATAAGCAGTAATGCTTTAGAAATAAAAGTAAGATTCAGGTCACAATGATGTAAACGGCCATATGAAGCCAATGGAGCTACTCTCACACTTACACCAGCTATGGATTTGGTCCTTTATTTGTGAGCAGACAAAAACTCATCAGATTTTCTAACATCACAAAGCATTATTATACTGGAAGGGGCATCAGTTAGAGGTGAACCACAAAGCACTTTACCTAACACTTGGTTCTGGGCTCGCTTTTTATCCTGTAATAGCTGGTATCATCCCTACAGGTTAAATCTGAGTCTAATTGAAGTCTGGGCATTGACTTCAACGGGACTGAGATTTGGCTCTAATAGCTAAAGGAGAACAAGTGGTGGAATTGACACTGCTATCGATGCTATGATGCCATTAATTGCAGTAAGAGAAACTCAGAACGTGGCTCCCTGGATTTATCAGGCAAGAAAAGAAGGAACTGATTACCAAATATTTTGTTTTAAAATTTGCCCTTGGGCCAAATTTAATATTGATGGTACTCCATTGATTTCACTGGAATTACACAAGGAATGATTCTGACCCCTCAGACCAATGCATGTTTCCTGGAATAGATCTTGAGTCTTAAATGATATGTTAATTAATAACCTTAAAAACACCTTTAAAAGTTAAATGCTGCTCAGTCTCTAGCCATAAACTTTTCGCGTAACTTGCATCCAAATAGGATCTACAGGCTCAGGCTCCCTCCAGGAAACTGGCAATGTTTACCAATCTCCGAGTTTAATTTAAGCTATTTGATGTGACCCCTAATCATGGTCTCTATGCATCCGATGAAGTGAGCTTTAGCTCATGAAAGCTTATGCTGAAATAAACTAGTTAGTCTCTAAGGTGCTACAAGTATTCCTCGCTTTCTTTACAAAATATCTTTGAAGCAAATATCACTCTCGACATTCTCCAAATAACAGAGCTGTTTCTCAGGGAAAATAATGAGACTAGCACTGTACCGAAGATCTGCCTGCTATAAGAACTAGATGGCACGGTAGCTAATGTGAACACCTCTATTACTCCCCACAGGTGTGATTAAACTATTCCGCTTGATAAATCATAGATAATTTCCTTTTATAAATAGATTTTTCCCCACCCTTTGGGATATTTTAAACAGATACCGACTGTACACCATGTTTCTGTCATTTCATTTCAATCTGATAACCTCTTCTGTGTCACCTGCTTTATGCATTTGTATCTTCTGGCTTTTAGTTTAGAGAGGAAAACAGCCATGTCCGTGCTCCACGAACGTGAACATAAAAATATTCCTTTTAAAGGAAAGAGTTGTAAGGAAAGAGATTAATTAATAGCATGAGTGGAAGGCATAAGATATAGGTCAAGAAACGAAATGAACATACTTGCTTTTCTTGTTCTAGTGTCTTCATACAAGGACAGACTCTGATCAAATAGCACATAGTTAACTTGGTCCCTGAGATATATGTCAACACCCATTATGAAACAAAGGGGAGAACATGAAAGCTATTCTTTACTTCACCCTCCGAACTTGAGCCTTTATCCTCAGATGAACTTTATTTTTTGACCAGCGCACTAATTATGATTGAAAACACTGGCCCCTCTAAAGCAGCACATAAGCCTTAGAATTAGCAGCAGCAAAACTGGCCCTAATTGGTCAATTTACATAAAAGTGGAAACATAAAACGTCTAAATATAAGTTTCTGGCACATCTTTTTTCACAATTACAGTAAAATAAGGTACAGCAGAGTGACATTCCAGCTGATTCGCACAGCAATCTGTGCCAATGTGTTTTCTAGTGACTGCTCTTCAAAGCAAGAATGGAGACATGCAAATACTTTTATGTGCAATTCAGGGTTCTAAAATAGCCACTAAATCATGCAACCTCCACTAGGTGAATAATGAAAGGGCAGTGGGCCATTTTGCTAATGGCTGGTAGGATTAAAACAGACAATTGGGAAAGGAGGCGGGTTATTGATATATTAACATTTCTCTCTCTCTCTTTTTGATCCACCAGGGAAATGGAACATACTTGTAAGTCAATTTATAGGTCCAGTCTCATGCAGATTTTATGTAGTTTCAACCGCTGACACCAAAGCCTGAGTCAGAAATCCCAACTGCACTAAATGAACAATCATTTTTCTGGATTCTTGATCTGACAAAACAAAAGGAAAAGAAAAGAAAAGGAAAAAAATCAAGAGTCGCTCTGAGGAGCAGTTGTCCTTTCTGGCAAGAAGGGGTAAAAATAGAGGCAGCTCATTAATATGACTTGACACTGCTTAATGGCATCCAGCCTGAAGGGTCGAATCAGCGGTGCTCCCGGAACACTGCCAGCAGGTGTTGCTGTAGCTACAGCAAAAGGCAACAATGAAAGGAACGGAGTGGATGGGGTGGAGGAAAAAAACAGAGAAAGGAATGACCATAAAAAAAATTAGTGATCAAATGGAGCATTCATAAGGCTTTTGATAAAGCTGTATACCAATTCCCTAAGGAAACGAAGAACATGCACTGAAACAAATAATGCAGTCCTTAATCTCCCTCTAGAAATCCTTGTCATATATCATATGGATGTTAGTATGATTTACTTGGTAGCAGTCTTGCTCATTGTCTATCTCAGGAACAGAGTATCTTACCTTATGTGGCTGTTCACTATAGTGCAGCAGTTGGGGGAGAAGTCGCTGCACTGGTTCAGGTATTGTACTTGGATGAGAAGTTTAACAAGGAGGAGGAAGCTAAAGATCTCATAATATGTTGGCCCTGAGTACAAGATAAACTAGGATGCTCCTGGCCAACTTTTTCTCTATCCATAAAGTCAATGCTGTGTGAGCTCTTACTGAGTGCATGATAGCTGCCAAGTTTACAGACATTCACTGCACTACTGATATCAGACTTTTTATTACAAAGAACTTTTAATGTGGATACCTTAGGATGTGAGAGATGCTAGTTAAAAGCAAATCAGTTCTGTTCTAAGAAAACAGAATTCCATGCTGGAAAAGTTCCTTTCCCTGGCTTTATTTTAGTGTTCCAGGGTTTAGGAACTTGTCCTGAGAGTAAGTATGTGTGCGCTCATCTGTAATGAAATGATGTACTCCTTCAAGTATCTCCCTCGCTATCTTTAAAGAGGACAATGCTCTCCCTAACAGCTATGATTCTGAATGCCTCTGATTGCAGGGAACCTAATGAAACCTGTTTCAAGAGACAAGAGCCTACAATCAGCAGCTTGTGGCAGTCTGAAAGGCTTATTATAAGCATATTTCTGCAAACACCACAACCTATCTAGTCATATGGTTCCCATTAAGTCCTAATTTTGCTCATTTTACCAAACTTATCATATGAACATGGCTCATTCTTTAACCATTCTCCATTCAGACTGGAGTCTATGCTCCATGAGCATTCCCTTGTACCAATGTGAGCTTAATATTTCTGCTAGTTTTCCTGATTGACTTAGTCATATTCTAAAAAATGTTCTTACCCATGTTACAGTATATAAACACGATTGGAAAATAGATTCTGAAAGATGGGGAGTCAATGGGTGTTTGGATGAGTCACAACTGCAGAATCAGGCCCCAAGATCATTATCTGAATGACTAAAGAACCAGCAACAATTTACGAGTACAAAAAAAAAAAAGGAAGATTTTGGGCCCACTTTTGACCCCTGCACTGATTTTACTTTGGTATTACTCCATTGATCTCAATGCAGTTACTCTTGATTTTCACTAATGTGAGATCAAATTCTGGCCAATTTATGTACATGTGCCAAGTCAAACATTATTTACAAGACAGACAGTCTGTGATGTTAATTATAAACATTTTTGATGTCCTATTTTTAAAATATGTGATGTGATTTGCATGCAGAGAAACAAGAAGAATTGGACTTGAGCAACATGATCAAAACAAACAAAGTTATAAACAGCTTTAGAAGCATTCCCAAGTTAATAAAGAAGTAAAACACAGCTAGTAACGAATTATACCCCCCACAAACTGATTCTGAATAACATCATTCATTTTCCTGACTTTTCTTAAAACCAGAACTTGCAAGTAGACTCTTTAATTTTTTTTTACTATCAAAGCAAGCTAAGACAATTATCTAATTAGTAATTAAATGGCTCACAGATCTTGTGATTAAACTAACAAAAGCTTATCTGTATATATTTATCTAATAAAAAGTTGAAATTTGCCTCTTTGAGTCAGCATGTTTACTTTCCGTCTGATTTTTTTAAGATGTACACTTTAAACTAGATGAGGGTTTAATACTGATACTTTGAATCCATGACACTTGAATCCATGACACTCATACCAGACATCAGTAATTACCAAGGAGTATGTCTCACACAGGAAAACAGTCAGTCAATTGATGATGTCAGTTGGATAAACCAATCCAAAAGAATCTTCCAGCCCACCTAATTTTGATTTAATAGTCCACAGTATTCCAGCCCATTTAAATATGTGTGAGTGAGTATACACATGAGAACTACCATATACAGCTTCACATTGTTCTACAAAGAGGAATTTGAGCAGTTCTTAATGCATAATACACAGTCTCCTAGAGAGAGTGAAGACAGAGAGGTAAAAACTTTAAAGTCTAAGTTTTTTTCTTTTCTTTTTTAAATTAAGACATGTTATCTGCATGTTGTCATGGATATATTTAGTGACTGTATGCACAAAAAAATTACAGCTTATTTAACTTTAGATACTAATGTGAATTATATTCTCTGTAGTTATCAGATTAATATGGACTTTAAAATTTAAACATATTTAAGTGTGAACAGTATACAATATATGTATATATGTATACCCAGTTTATATATGTGATTCAAAATGTTGTTAATGTAGAGTTCTGCTTAAACTTTAAAGCAATAAAAACCAAGATATGTTAGTACTATATAACATACGTACATAATAGTACATATATATAGTACATGTGGCTAAACAACCACATTGGATGAGAAACTAATTATATATACCTCTATAACAATATATACTCATACTGTACTTATATGTCAGATATTACTGTATGGGTGCTACATAAGAATTTATATGAATATGTTAATACTTCTTATCTATATACATTACCTATCTACTTTACCTGTTAGTACCTGTAACTCTAAATGTATATTTTGTCATCTCAAATTATATTTTCAGTCAATTAAACTTTTAGCCCTATTTCAGACTCACTTTCAAACTTACTGTAATTACAACAGACTTTGGGCTGTTCATGAGACCCAAGATATTTATATATGGCAGAGGTTGTGTTACAAAGATGTGTGTATAAGAATGACTGCAGGGTTTACAAAGGAAATGCTGACAGACCCTTAAGTATAACAATATAGTAACTGAGGTCAGTGGAGCTCAGATTAGGGTGTACTGTAGATGCTTTTGAATAGAGAAAAACTCTTATAAAAGAACCCAATTGAAAAAAGAATTGCACTATGTAACATTTGCAAAAGTTTTATTGATTGCTCAAATACTTCTGTATATTTACTTTATTTTCACGATATTATTCCTTGATCTTCCTCTCAGATCTCGTTCCTGTAGTTATTTTATGGGAATTACAGATCTAACAATGCTTATAACGTACTTCTTCCCACTACAAATAACTTTGATGATACTGTACAGAACTGTACTAGTTGTAAGATACAAGATGACCATATATAAAAACACAAATTTTGTGTATGTGTGCGAGTGTATAAAAGAAAGAATGCATGTAAAAAAAAAAAAGAACAAAGACGATCTTAAATATATCTCTAAAAGGCCGTTAGAAAGAATCTTGAAAGTTTGAGGTGATAAATCCAGTTTTGTAGTTTTTCATTATGTCAAAACATAAGGAAGTTTTCTCACTTAAGTGTTTCTTCTTAGCTTGCTAAGGTGAGTAGAGTAGAAGATGATAAAGCATGTCAAGACAACCTGAGGTGCTGTAACTGACAAAGATAATGATTTTTGAATATGGGGCCAGATCTACAGTTGGTGTTAATTGGCGTATGGTTACTAGCAAGGATCTGGCTTTTAATAGTATTTGAGATTTACTCATCCTATGTAATCACCTCTTCTGATGTCATGATTGTAGTATGTGGTTTCAATGAATGAAACAAAAGAAAAGTGCTTTCTAAAAACAATGGGCCAAATCTAGAAGACTTTACTCAGACAAAATTTTTATTTGCATCAATGAGGGTTTTGCCAGATTAAGGATTGAGTAAAAACTGAATCAGGGCTTTAAGATTTGGCCAGATTATATATAGCATGATTCAAAGTCAAGCCTTTTCAGTCATTACTTCATTAACCCCAAACCTAAATATATCTGTTTGAGAAGTTCTGGGTGAACACTATGGTAGAATGAGGCGTATATTTGGATGGGAAGACAGTATCTTAATATGACACAGATATGTGCTGCATGGTCTCCTGCTTGTGTTTTTCTATGCTTTGGTGCACTGTGCAGCTGGAAAAAGTGTAATGTACTATATAGCTCCCCTCGCCCCTCCCCCCCCCACAAAAAAGTTTTATTTTGCTCCCTTCAGATTTCTTGCCAGTGTTGACAACTTTGAGCATTAAAAAGTAAATGGAAAAGTAGAATTTTTTCTCTTTTTTCATTCAGGACAAAACAATGTTAAACTCCAAAGATTCAAATCTCATGTCTTCATATTCCCCAACCTCCCCTACACACACACACACACACACACACACTTTTCAACATCTAATATTGGACAGGAGCAATAACAAGGTGCTTATCAAAAGGGTGAACTCCTTGCTTTCATTCATGCCTCTCCTGTGCGATTAAGCTTGTGATGTTAGAAAAAGATGGGAAATTATAGCAAGGAAACTCAAACAGAAAAATTAAGAGGGAGAAAGAGTAAAGTGAAATGAAGTGAAAGAGATTTAAAAAAAATGGGGGGTGGGGGAGGGCAGAAAACATGAGTGGTGATATTTGAAGAGAGGTGTGGGTTAGGGAGCAATGAGCATAAGGAAGGCAGCTTGGCTGTTCCTCCCCCTTTCCTAATCATAGCCCTTACTCACAGACAAAACTCCCTCCCTCTCTCATTCACTCACTCACTTTAGGCCAATCCGTCCTCTTTCTCTCTGTGTGTGTCTCTCTCCTACTCTGAGACAGAGTCAGAACTCTTCTCCCTGACAGCCACAAACATCTACAGCACTTACTGCATTCAGAGAGGGAACCTGCAAACAAAACTTCACAGAAAACTTTCTATTCTTGTTCCAGAGAATTTGCTGAAGAGGCAAGGGGGGAAAAACAAACATACAAACAAACAACAAAAAAAAAACCTGTGTGTGAAGAGAGGAAAAGCAGGGCCTTTTAAAAAGGGAATCACAACAACTTTTGCTGCCAGGATGCCTTTGCTTTTGAAGAGAGGATTTTTGTTTGTGCTTTGCTGGATTATTGCGAGGAGTTCTCCAACCCCAGGATCTGAGGGGCACAGTTCAGTCACAGACTGCCCCTCCTGTGCCCTTGCCACACTCTCAAAGGATGTGCCAAGCTCACAGCCAGAGATGGTGGAAGCAGTAAAGAAGCACATACTGAACATGTTGCACTTGAGGGACAGACCTAACATCACCCAGCCGGTGCCAAAGGCAGCACTTTTAAACGCCATAAAAAAACTCCACGTAGGGAAGGTGGGAGAGGATGGCTATGTGGAAATAGAGGATGACGTTGGAAGAAGAGCAGAAATGAATGAACTTGTAGAGCAAACTTCAGAAATCATCACATTTGCAGAATCAGGTGAGTGCTAGAAAAAAACTACTCTCACATATCTTTCTATGCCAGCACTGCAATTAACTTGTTTCTTCTCCCCAATAATACTTTTTTCTGTAAGATTATAGGGTGAAAGAGGGGGGAGGGGAACGAAGGGAAAAGGACTGTAAAATAATTTGATTCTACCTGATTTAGTCTTGGCTGCAGCTTACTTGCTTACACTTGCTAAACTCACCCAGCCAAACAGTAAGGAAGCTATCTAACCAATCTTGAGCAGAAAGTCAGGCTGCAAAGGGATCTTCCAAACTGCTTATGAAACCAGAACAGTTGCACTGAAGTACTGGGTCCTGGGTCTGATGGTGAAAGGGAAAGACCTGCAACCTCTTAGAAAATTTCTGCCAAAAGAAAGGGACCTAAATACTATTTTTAAAATCAACCTTCCTTGTGTAAAAAAAAAATAAATACCAGTATTTATAACACCACATGGAACATATTTAACTTAATATAAGTGAGAGGGCAGTTTTGTTGTTTAATTAGCACGGCATCCTAGGCAATACATTGTTTTAGCGACTGTCAGATAAACTTCAATAGAACCAAGACAAATACTTGTAGATGATCCAATTTGTAATGCTGACTTTTGCATGTTAAAAAAAGGAAAGATTCTGTTCCTAAGTGCTCCCTGCCAAAGCCTGCAACCTTGACAGTGTTCACTTTGAACCACTCTGCTTTTTTTAATTGGTAAGAATAAAATGTTCAGTGCATAGAATGTACTAACTAGTTGCTCAAAACCTCATTGTGTGCCTATAGAAAGCCACTGTAACGTTCTCCCCAAAATGAGTAGAACCAGAACTCAGTACAATAGGATATGTGTATATGCATATACATAAGATCATCTACATCTTGCTATAGCTGAATCACCAATCTGGAAAGGTATGAAATTGCTAATAGTGACTCTTTTTATGATGCTGTCTAGCCAAAGAATTTTTCTTGTAGCCAAGACAGTTTGAAAAGAATGTCACTGTTTTGTTTGATACAGCATATGGTAGGCAAAGTATGCACAGGAACTCCAAGCATTTTTGTTTAAAAGTTTGCTGCGGCAGTATAAACAATTAAGACAACTCTCAGAGTTTCCAGTCCTGAAAACCTGTTGACTCAGATGTTCTGTTTGCAGGCAAGCCATGCATAGAAGTGTGCATGCTTTTAAGAGCAGGCATTCCTGCCGGCTGTATGACTTCCAACTGTACAAGAACCCCTTGCCTTTGGCGTCCTTGTCAATGCAGCCGTGATCAGTTCTTTCCCTGGGAAGAGTCGTGCTTTTCTTCCCTTGTGTGCTCTCCATTTCAAACATTGGATAGAAGATCTCAGTGCAAGTGAACACTTGAAGCAGCTGTGGTTTTCTACCTGTTTAAGGAATGGACTTATAGAAGCAAAGGAATTGCTAGGCTAATGAGCAGACTCCCCACCTGGCTTTCAGCACCTCTCTCAAAGCCGAGTGGAACACATATGGAATGAATAGTGGTTTCTGTTCATCCTGTGAGTCCCAATTATTTGTAAACTCATTATTGTCTTTCCTGAGCCCTGATGCAAAGGAATTCTGAATTTGATATATGCCTATTAAACACGACAGCCTTAAATTGCAAGTCCTAATCCAATTGGCTCAGAGTCACATGACCAAAAATAATTGTGCCATTGCCCACAGACTGGCCAATAGTCCAGCTGCCAATCTCTCTGTTAATAACTACTGAACACTCATACAACACCAGTTTGATTTATGTCCATATTACGATCAGTATTAACAACAAAATTAATGTAACAAGATTTGTGATATCTGGTGCTTTAGCAGAATGCAGGGGACAGAATTTTATTCTCTTGCCTTTTTGGTTGCATTGATGCATTTCACCTACTTGGAGCTATGGCAGGTATCTTCTAGGAGATGTTTGAGGCTTTTATTTCTGTAACAATTGGACATTTAGTTGGAAGGAGAGTAAGGGGATTTTTAAAAAAGTGTTGAATAAAGTAGACATATACAAGATTTTAGGTATACAATGGAAAAAATTGACTTGCAGTAGGGAATAATATCTGTAGGATGGGGTCATTACTGCTAGGTAGTTCTTTAACCTGCTGAACAAATAAGTTTCCTCTATAAATTCTAGGTCTATTAATACTTTACAGTTGAATAACACTTTCCATCCATGGGGCTCACAGTGCTATACAAACACTAATGATTTAATTCATCTTGACAGCAGCTCACTGACACATACTCACTTGTAAAGATGGAGGTTAAATTCTAAAGCAATATTATTTTCCCTATTGTGCACATGTGGAAACTGAGGCAAAGACCATTCAAGCAACTTCTCTTAGGTTGCAAAAGAAGTGTGTGGAAGAGCCAGGAACAGAATACAGATCCATGGGCCATCCCCAATGCCTATAACAATTAATAAGAAAACAGTTGATAAAAAGTCTACACCATTGAGGTATGAGACTAAATATACTCTTATTTCACTTTGGATAATATTCTTGCTCCTCTTACTAGAAACCACCATCATCTAAAAAGAAAGCAGTAGATAATCAATTAAAATGAATGGAAACTTGACACAAGTTATATCAACTAAATGCTGGTGAAAATAGGAGTAAGAATTTAGATTTTTGTTTGTGTGGGTATGACCACACATAATCCTATCATACTTTACCCTCTCAGGAACTGTGGTTATTCTGTACTCACAGGCATAAAAAGAGATGTTTCACTTTTCACTGTGAAATCGCCTCCAGCTATTGCACACAAATATACAATGAAAATGAAGTGTGCACACACTACTCTGTCAATCTATTCTGTTTTTCAAAACATATATTCAGACTGAAGTTTTATGAAATAGAGAGACTAAAATGGAAAATAGAGGATACAGATAAATGGGGAGAGGGGTTAGAGTAAAAGTATTGAACCATCTAAAGCACAGGTGTCCTTGTATCCTTGAGACCAGCAGAAGTCTTGAGAGGTACTTTTCACTGCTACAATTGGAGGCACATCTTTGTAAAACTAATGACCAAGAGTACTAGGCAAAAGTTTGCTAAAGTACCCTGGCATTCTAACAAATAAAACATGAAAATGATTTTTTACTTACATATCCAGCTAAGAGTTACTAACTGAGATTGGTTCTGGGGGAAGCATCTTTTTGTCAAAACTCTGTGGCTTACTTCAAGATCTTAAAAGTTGTGTTAGGGAAAAGGGGGGAGGGGCAGACATATATGTTCTTGACAAACATAGCCAACAAGTTTCCATTGCTTAGAAAGCCAATGCTTATAAAATCTGGTTATCTACTAACCTATTTATATTTTTTAAAAGTAGATAGCTCATTAGCCAGTCAACTACTAAGCCCTGGGATAGTGCCAAGTCCATATACTGATCCTGGCAATTAAATCAGCCCTGAGTGGGGTTGCTAACATAGGCCACCGGGTACAAGAGGGGAGTTATAAGCATTGAAATCCCAAAGCTTGTCATTTGAGATATCAAGAATAAATGAGAATTGTGATAGCTATTCACATCGGCTTTACCTTTTTGCGCCATTTCTTGTCAAATTTAGATATGAATTGACTGGACAGTAAAGACTCAGACGTCTCTTTTCCTAGACAGATAGCCAGCCCTGGCATTAACAGCAAGGAGTTTGGTGGGGATAAAGGGGGAAGAAGGAGAATGGGTCATTTATCCCTCTTAAATTGTTTAATCAATTGCCTTTTTAAAAGAGGCTTATTTAAGTGCACATCCTTCTGTGTTCAGTAAAGCACCCAATGGCCACAAGAGGGCACACTCTTCCAAAGGCTTTTTAGTTCATGCACATTAACCTTCCTGCAAGCTGCTGTTTTACTTAATTGGATCCTGAATCCCAAAGATCTTTGTGCATATCTGTAGCCTCTGAGTGGAGATCTTGTTTCTCCCATCTAGTTTTAAAGGCAGAAATTCACTTGAGTGGAAGATTACCGGAAAAATAATGCAATGTAAGGAAACAGGCAAAGGAAGGGAAAAGATAAATCTGATAAATTGGTGGGTGCTTACATTCTGGAAATCTAGAGATCAGAAATGATTTTTTTTTAACAGACACTGAGAAATGTGACCGTGAATCATCAGCTGAGCTGATTTTATCACATTTTTTCTAATACAGTCTCCTTGGCTTTTAGAAAACAAATCTCTTTTCCCTTGGTGTCCCCCCCCCCCCCACACACACACACTTTGGCATACTTTATCAAAGATTCCAAGTCTAAAAAATGAAAGCAAATTACTTCCAAGAGAGGAAAACCCCTGTTATTTAAATGCATTTTACTGAAACAAAATCGGAAGCTTCTCTAGGGGTTGGTTTGGTTGTGAACAGTTTAAGAGAGTGGAGGTGAATCCGAGAAGGAGAGAACTAGTATAGAAAAGGTATCTGAGAGAGCATCACTGTGCATGCAGACATTTGTGCCCTTGTATCTGCAAATACAGCTAGGTCCATGCGGGAACACATTTGCTTATATGTGCATAAGTGTGCCTTTGTATTTTTATGTACATGTACGTGCCAGGGCATGCAAGCCCGGGCCTGTGTATGCATGAATTTGTGCACATAGTGTTTCTGTGTAAATGGGCACGGGTGCCTGGATAACGTTCATGGGCATTCCTATGTACAAATGGATGCCTATTAGTGTACAGGAGTATATAAACTGGCCTGTATGCATAAATGTGTGCATAGAATTGTGTTCAGGATTGTGTTCGGGTGTCCTTACATGTGGATATGTGCATTTGTAAGTCTGAAGTAAATATTGTTTGTGGCAACGGAGCTTTAACAATGGAATTTAAGGTCAAATGCTAATGAAGTCCATGGAAATTCTGCTCTGGATTTGGCCCTTACTTCAAAAAATTGCAATATTTTTATGGAAAGAGTGGCAGCTTTGAATTCAAATCTGCAGTATTATTAATAACACAAATTGTTCTTTTCTATAATACAATGAACCATTTTAACTTAACACTGCAAAAACCTTACTGGTGAAAGCACCCCTACAACTCCCTTGAAAACACACACACAACCTCACGAGGGAAGATTTTTAACTCTAGTGAGGGAATTCTTTATTGTAAGTGCAGAATGTCTCCTTTCTGGATAATAAGTAACATGTTAATTTCTGATAGGATAAAATATGAGTCAGTAGTCAGTGGACCTGAATTTACTCAAATTTCAGATGAACTGACCTTACCTGCTCCTTTTCTGTTGGCATTTCATGAATATTTATGGGAATGGGTTTTTGTTTGCATGAATGTTTGGAGACTGGCTGTTCTTCCTGCAAATACCTGCATTCGCCTGTAGACAAGAGTATGAGAACATGAATACAAGGTATTTGCTATTTGCACCAGAATTGCTCTTCCCTTATTTAAAGAGTTACAGTTATCCAGTCCAGGAGCAGAAATACAGTCCTGAGACTTCGGTGACAATCACACGTGAAGAATAATAAATAATTGGAGAGAATCATTGTGAGTGATCCATAGACTGAAATACATCCACAAAAATTGGCACTGAATAATCATGAATAATGAAAAAATAATAATCCGTGTGTTTAGGGATAATTGCCAGACAGATAACAGCTCTAAATTCACTGGATAAACTGTGAACAATTCCTCTAGCTCTAGTGGTCACTCATTAGTAAACCTTTCAAGCAATTATCTCTTAACCACACTCTTCTCTTCATTCCCTCCAGAAGAACCTTTCTACTAACCTATTTCTATTTCTCTGTCTCCTGGGGAACGAAAATGAGGAGTAAAGAGAAGGATGCTTTTGAATGTAATTACAGATTGGCACACTGTACAAATCTCCCCCCACCCCAATCTAAACATAGGCAGTAGTAAAGTTAGCAACTCAAAAAAAAAAAAAAAAGGCTTGCTTTATAGGAAAAAATAGTTCACTACAGTATAACATAAAAATGAAACGGCAACGAAGAATGGAAATTTAAAGTTACAGAGCTCTCTTCACAGTGAACATTTTTCCATGGCCAATTTTTAAATACCATTTATTAAGAGTAA
Source organism: Sternotherus odoratus (assembly GCA_032164245.1). Taxonomy (NCBI): domain Eukaryota; kingdom Metazoa; phylum Chordata; order Testudines; family Kinosternidae; genus Sternotherus; species Sternotherus odoratus. The sequence goes on from JAVMKO010000002.1 coordinate 145,518,321, forward strand.
GCTTCATTATAATGGTAGGGTGGTGATGGGGCTGGGAGGGGGGAAACAAAGACGTCACCATTTAATAACATTTTGTTAAGGAATATTCAAAAAGATCGTCTGAGTTGTACAATTTAGGACCCATCTGTGTAGGTGCACATGGCTCAAACTCACAAGGCCCTATCCTGAGGGACAGCGTAAATCCGAAGTCAAAAGGCTGGGCCTGCATACTAAGGGACTGCAACTTGGCAGAAGTGAGGAAAGAAATCATGAGCCTCAGAGTGCATTTTAACACCCGCGATCCTGTGGCTTCTACTGAGAGAGCTAAGAGGGAGAAGTAAATGCAGGGATTGGCTGCGGGGATCCACAAAGTGCCTGGACCACTGGCAAAGCCCTATTTATCTGTGACTTGCCTGCTTTTCTTCTGTATTCACCTGGGGGACACCAAGCACGCAAAAGCCAATTCTGAAGAATGAAGAGGTTTCATAGTCCCCCACCTCTCAGCTCTGGCATGGGTTTTTCTAGTGATTTGCTACCTTCCCTGTCTCCCCCCCCCCCCCATTCCATGCAGTCGAAAAAATATAATTCTTATGTATTAGGTCATTATACACAGATATAAGCAGCCTTAGACCTTCTAGTTTTTGAAGCTGGATACATGGACGATTTACATGCATCCTTCCTTCCCATCATCTGGTCAGGCTCCTGTCCTTAAAGGTGTGCAAACCATATTGAAGGGCAAAAGATGATACTAAACTCTCATTAAAATATCAAATAGTGTTTCTCTGTTTCCCTCCCGTTGAACAGTTCCTTCCTTATGAAAGCTTTTACCACATCACATAAGCAATTAATGTTTTATTTTTCACTGTTCTCCACAACTTTTGCCAATGGATTTAGCTTTGCTAGTAGATTCCTGTTTGCTCTTTAGAATCAGGACCTTCTTTGTGGCAGAGACCCACTGGGAAGAAGAGATGTGAAATCAGATACAAATATCCCCAATGTTTTGTTAAGGGGTGAGAGGCACTCTGATCTGGAGTTCTGGAATAAGCACATCTCTCCCTTCTATAGCCCTTTCTCCAATATTTTGTCAGTGTAGCTCAGAAGCACTGAAGGGATGAAGTGGTCATCGGTGGTGGATTGTGGGACTTTCCACATGAATCAGGCAGGAGGAGCAGGATGATTAGAAATGGGGAAAGTCCCTTGAAAATCAGCCACAGCTGACAAGGAAATACAAAAAGAGGACAACAAAAGTATTGCTGAGAGCATGTGATGAAATTATACCACCCAAAACATTTAGTGAGATCGCTTTTGCACCTTCAGTTATCAGACAGACTACAGCATGCTTTTTCATTAGAGGACTATATATGAAGGCAGTGTACATTTCCAATGCATTATGCAAGGTTTTTAACTGAAGCTAAATCCCTGAGCAATGTTTGGGGGGGGGGGGGGAAGGACTACAGAATCTCTAACCTAAAACACTTGAGATGTGATTCCTCTTCAGATATTTTTAGGGCTTTTTTTAAAAAAGACTCACCTAAAGTTAGTATGGCAACCTCCACCTTTTCATGTCCTCTGTGTATATATATGTAGATATATCTTCCTACTATATGTTCCACTCTGTGCATCTTATGAAGTGGGTTCTAGGCCACGAAAGCTTATGCCCAAATAAATTGGTTAGTTTCTAAGGTGCCACAAGTATTCCTCATTATTTTTGCGGATACAGACTAATATGACTACCACCCTGAAATCTAATATACAGAACGTTCATATTGGGCCAATTCTTGAGGTCTTAACTCAGCTTTTACTCAGGCAAAACTCTCACTGACTACTATGAGAGTTTACCTGAAAGAGGGTGTACAAACCAAGTTAGGACTTTAGTATTTGTACTGTTAGTTCGTTCTCAGAAGCTGATTACAAAAGATCATAGCCAGGGGTGAAAGTAACAGAAACTTCTTACTGGTATGGGGCTGGCCCAGCTCTGGCCCCCGGAAGGGGCGGAGCTTCTGCCAGAAGGGGCGGGGCCTCTGCCAGAAGAGCCATCCTGCCCCCGTACCGGTAAGGGGCCTCCACCCAGACTCCCCCACACCCCTCCTCAGCCCTGGGGAGGCTGCGGTGGGGATCTGGTAGCTATTTAAAGAGCCCGGGGCTGGGACACTGCTACTGCCCCGGGCCCTTTAAAATTCCGCTGGAACCCCTGCTGCAGGAGCCCGGAGGAGTCTGTGGCGGGGATCCGGCAGGAGTTTAAAGGGCCCGGGGCGGTAGCGGTGTCCCAGCCCCGGGCTCTTTAAGTAGCTAAAGGAGCCCCACTGCAGCCTCCCCAGGGCTCCGTCAGCAGGGCTCCCGGCCCCGTGGAGCCCTGGGGAAGCGGCTGCAGGGCTCCGTTAGCTATTTAAAGAGCCCGGGGCTGGGACACCGCTAGCGCCCCGAGACGTGCCACTGGAGCCACGCTGCAGCCTCCCCCAGGCTCCCGCAGCAATTGAAAGGGCCTGGGGCTCCAGCTGCTGCTGGGAGCCCCAGGTCCTTTCAATTGCGCGTGGCGAAGCTGATCCGCCCTGGTATAGCGCACCAACCGGGCTGTACCGGCTTACTTTCACCTCTGATCATAGCCAGCTGATTCAGGATTTGGGGTGAATCCAAGAGAGTTTTGATTTTTCCCCACCACTATGTTAATTTTCCCTCCAGCTTTGTTACATACCAGCCTCTTGAAAAAAGGACCCAGAAAGGTTTCTTTTTAATATTACAGAATGTTTTACTAAAGAATGTGGGCCTGAGGACTGCATAGAATTTTTTTTTCATACAGAAGCATTGGGACAGTTTGACTTCATTACATCTCCATCTTTCCTTGGATTTAAATCCATAGTTCTTTATGAAAACATATCGAATAATGTCGGTGATGCTGTTATGCCATTAGACTTATGTTACTTTGCAGCAGCAGGTCAGAAGTGAGATAAGGCAAACTATTGAAAGTCTATTCAAATACTTCACTAGGGATTAATTCAACTGTCAGAAATATGGGGACTTATGAAAAACTAATTTTATAAGATCAAGAGATTGCGTGTCTTTCATGCAACATCTGTCCAAACTGAGTAACTAAATCATTACACATACTACTCATCAGCCTACACGTAAAGTAACTGTGGCTATTTACTGATGCAAGTGTGTCACTTTATAATTATTCTCAGCTCCCATTATAATGCTAAGAACAGAAATGTTAAATATTGTACCTTAACACCTAACAGTATTAAGTAACCCTTCAATAAGTACTTTCTTTATAAAGCCCCTTTCTCATTATGCATTAGAACCAAAAGCCTAGATTTGAATTCCCTGGAATTTACAGGTGTTTCATATCTAGATCCAGATCCAAAGCCAAACCTGCCGCATAGTTACGCTGCTCTAAATGCTTTGCTCAGAAGTGCAGGCACATAACGTTTGTGGCTTATTATGGTCTATCTCTCTCAAGACATGTATCATACATCTTGAGAGAGATAGACCATAAAGGCCACAAAATTCAATTCCTGATCCAGAACTCTTGCATGTTTTAGGGTGCTCTGATTTAGGTTTTGGTTTGGCCCATTACAGGAAACACGGGCAAGCTATAAAGTTGGGGTCCAGATCTGAAATTTTCCAAATTTCTGGCATATGTGGAGTTTTGGTTATTGCCGACCTGTGTCAAAAACCTTCTGCACATATAAAGCAGACAGCTTTGCCATAGCTTGTTTACTGCCAGAATGGAAACATGAGCGCCAGCCATGCAGTAGCAAAAAGGGCTAACATCTCCTCTTAATCAAGTGACTGTCATTCTCAGAAATCCTCACATCTCAAAGCTTTTGTCAGCTTGGCTTGGCACGCTAGAACTCTCTGGTCTCCTCAAAAATTCGTACTAATTTTAAGTTAGAAGAGATACACCTCTGAAAGCAGAACAGTACCCCACACTCCTGTTTAATTCCATGAAAACCACATTTAACCCCCTTTGGAGACAGGTATCAGCAGTCGATGGGAAACAGTTAATACAATCCATATGTTTTTCTGTCCCACTGACAGTTCAAGTCCACAATTTCATACTCTCACTGGGAAGGAAAACAAAAACAAAACTGTGTGCCCTCTGGCTACTCTAATTTAGAAATTACTGTCTCTTTGACCTGGGAATTCCATCTGGAGTAGCTGAATATCTCCGTATCAGAAAAAACGAAAGCAACAGGTAGCTTTGAAGGCCATGTGGGCTGCTCACAGGGTTTTAGGATCCCAGAACTCTTGAGTTCTCACATTCACACAGGGCTTCCTCTGTGGCCTTAGGCAGGTCACTTAAACACTGTTTCAAGATTCCCCATCTGCGAAACGGGGATACCTCTGAGGGGTGTTGTGAGAAGTAATTAGCGATTGTTTGTGGGATTCTTTGATGAAGAAGAGTGAGGATCAACACCCTCGCTGATACAGTAGCACTTTTCAAGTGACCTATTTGATGCTTTGGTCCTACCATTTCAGTCTTGATCAGTGACTGCTCTTGATGGACTGACTCACATTGAAGAGTGCCTCACTCCACACTTGTGGAGCACGGTGTTATGCAGTTTGAATAAGGCTTTCAGAATCTGTCCCTAACCATTTGGAAGTTTTACATCTATAAATTCTGAACATCTGCTGCCTATCCATCCTGCCCCAGAGAGAAAACATGTCCTCCTTTGCCCCCAGAATGCTGGTCTTCTCTTTCTCTAAAAAAAGATCTAGCTTTCCTACAAATCATAATGCCATAGCCTTAGATACAGACCAACCATCTCGGGGTTTTTTAAACCCAGCCAATTCATTCTCTCTTAATTTCTTCATGCTTAAGTGATCAAATCATAAAACAGCCCTCATCATTCACTTTAACTTCTGCCAGGGATATGAGGTCTGTATCAAAGAAACTCCCCCTCCCCAGCATAATCATCATCACTGGTATCTCAGCAAGTTTATAGAGTTATGCCAGAGAACCTTCTCTGGAAGGTTCTTTAGCTCATTTCTTGGTGGATTTGCCTTTACTATAATCACACTGGGCACACTGTGTTTAATTAAGAACAGAATCTATAGGTAGTAGTCCACAGAATTAAGCATCTGGCTACAGAACACTAAGCCAAGCCTGAAATGTAGAGATCTGTGAATCTCTTAATGCTAAGAGTGATATTTAAGTATTGCTAGGTTTCTGAAACTATTAGCATATATTTCCTTCGTGTAAGAACTTAATGAAGATTGATGATGATTTATAGGGGCCAGATCCTGCTTCCTTTGGCAAATCCCCCATTGACTTCTGTGGCCATGGATCTAACCCCCCCCCCCCCCCCCCCGAGGTTTTTATCACTAGACACAGATGTTTATGTATATTGTATATTTTCATGGGCCTTTTTTTAAACAGCAATTACTTCCCCTGTCAGTTAATACCAATCACACGAGAAAGCCGAGCAAAACTAACCCCTACGCACCAAGTAATGCCCATTTGCCATTACATGCACTGCATGAATTCATATGTATGATTAATGCTCCCAAACCAAAATTTTATATGAGAAAAAATAAGAAAACAAATACTTCAGTAAATAGAGAATTTCCACGGCAGGAAAAGATAACATCAAAGAGATGTGGGAGACAGAGCGGGTTAGCAAGGCACAGTAGGGAACACTTAGATTATTAAATAGAACCAAAACTTAGGGAATTTTATTCTTCTGGTGACAATAAAATCTTATCAAAGGAATGAAAAATATATACTAACCAGGTCTTCCCATCTGTTTTTATTTATCAACTTCAGGCGCCGCTAAGAAAATGCTGCACTTTGAGATTTCCAAGGAAGGCAGTGACCTATCGGTAGTGGAGCATGCTGAAGTGTGGCTCTTCCTGAAAGTCTCCAAGGCCAACCGAAGCAGAACAAAAGTGACCATCCGACTGTACCAACAGCAGAGACAGCCCAAAGGCAACTCTGAAGGGGCAGAAGAAATGGAGGATGGCGGGCTGAAGGGTGATAGAAGTGCGACTCTCATCTCTGAAAAGGCGGTGGACACCCGTAAAAGTACCTGGCACATCTTTCCTGTCTCCAGTAGTGTGCAATCCCTGCTGAACCAGGGCAAGAGCTCCCTTGATGTACGGATTGCCTGTGACCAATGCCAGGAGACTGGAGCCAGCCTGGTGCTGCTGGGCAAGAAGAAGAAGAAGGAAGATGACGGGGAAGGGAAAGAGAAGGAAGTTGGAGAATCCACAGGGGAAGAGGAGAGAGAGCAGTCACACAGACCTTTCCTGATGATGCTTGCCCGGCATTCAGACGACCGCCTGCACAGACGACGGAGACGGGGCCTGGAGTGCGACGGCAAGGTCAACATCTGCTGCAAGAAGCAGTTCTTTGTCAGCTTCAAGGACATTGGATGGAGTGACTGGATCATTGCTCCCACAGGTTACCATGCCAACTACTGTGAAGGTGAGTGCCCCAGCCACATAGCGGGCACATCTGGTTCATCATTATCTTTCCACTCCACGGTCATCAACCATTACCGCATGCGGGGCCACAGCCCCTTCTCCAACCTCAAGTCATGTTGTGTGCCCACCAAGCTACGGCCAATGTCCATGCTGTACTATGACGATGGGCAGAATATCATCAAGAAGGACATTCAGAATATGATTGTGGAGGAGTGTGGCTGCTCATAGACACACACCCACACCCAGGGCCTCCTGTCTGTGTGGAGAATTGAAAAGAAGCTGCAGTAGCGGAAAGACCCAACTATGGTTTAATCTTTCCAAATGAAAACCATTTAAAAAAAAAAAGACAACACATGGAGTTCAAAAAGACTAAAGGCAGACAAAGGAAGAAAAAGAGCGCATAAACAGGGCTTGAATGAGAAATATTTTGAATAGTAGTGTGGGGAGGGGGATTTCTCTTCCTTTAAACATGTTCCATATTTTACTATATAGTATGTTAAACATTATTTGTTACAAGGGGAATTGTGTTCCCTCTCCTAGTTACCCATCAGTTCAAGCCCTGGTAGCAGCTTGCCTAACCTACAGCAATTTGGACTCTGAGTCCAAAATGGCATTGAAATTCCTAAAAAAGCCATGTGTATGAACACTACATTCACTGGCACTTTTCCCCCTCCCTTCCCTGCAATTTACCAAGGACATATTGAGAGTGTATGTACTGTATGTATGTGTGTGTGTGTGTGTGCTTTTCTATGTGTGTGTGTGTGTGTATCTATATGCCTGTGTGTGCACGTGTGTGTTTACACGAGCACACACACATACAAATACACGCATGCACACACATGCGCACACACACACACACAAATACACACATACATACACTTATGTTGGTAAAGGGACAATATTGCGCAGGTGTTCATACCTTCATCTTCTGCACTACATTTGCAAAAAAAATCCCACAAAAAACAAAAACAAAAAACAAAAAAGAAGAAAAAATGAAAAAGAATGAAAGAAAGAATACAAAGTTACATTTCGTTAAGGTGCTTACAACATTAGAACTATGCAACCTAGTTGGTTTGAAACTGTTTACCTGAGAGAGAAAGGAAAAAAAAAAAAAAAAAAACCAGAAAGACTTTATTTAATGGAAGTACCTTTTTTTTTGTTTCAATGAGAGATACTTGAAAGGAACATGTTTGTCCAGTTACTGGAGCCGAACATTTCTATATTTTGTAAAAAAAAAAATTTTTTAATCGTTTACTATTTGCACTACAATGGTGTTTGACCTGTCTAATCTTTATTTAACAAGTATATTCAAGGGAGGTTGATTGGGAGCAAGCGGGGTTGAGAGCTGCACTTATTGTGGGCTATACAAGAACTGCTACAGCACACAAAATAGTTATTTATATTATAATAATAATTATTATTTTATACCTTAAAAAGAATAGACACTTACACCAAAGACATTTATGTAAGCCTCTAAACAGTCTGTTTGTGGTTGGTACCGGTCATAAATAACAAGTCAGGGTTTAGATTACGGGGACAAAAGGGTTGATTATATTCAGGCTTATATACAGCTGTTAACTAGTTTATTTGAAATATTGCCCAAAACACAACATTGGGATCTGGATTTAGCTGTGGATTTCAAACCCCTTGAAATTCCTGGGGTACTTGGATCCAAGATTCTATTTCAGGCCCATTTATGGTACAATTGTTACTCCTTTCACATTTGACTCTAAGACTTTTTCCTGATGTACAGCAGCTGTACATTGTAGGAAAACAACTTCATACAAGGGGGATATATATACGTATATATAATTGTATATAGATGTATATATACACAGATGTATAAGCACTTCAGGCTTCACCCTAATGTTCTTAAAGCAATGAATGTTTGTGTGCAAAGCACAGTGTACTAAAAGATTATTTTTTTAATGAGTGGAAAGGAACACATTTAAACCAGTGCCTCGTAACAAGAAATCTAAAGCTCCAGTGTACCACTTAGCAAGATCTGATATCATACTGCATGCAGCTTTGGGCCTTCCCCACCCTTGTAGAACACAGAGCAAAATGAAAGCTATGGTATTATTTCTATTTCAAATACAGTCTTTAATAACAGACTGGCTGTCTCAACCACCGCTCTCCAGTCTGGCGACTCTTGATGAGTTTGCACACTATAAGACCTAATTTTCAGTGTCAACACCTAACCTGAAGGGTCCAACCCATAGGGCATAGGTAGATAGGTTTTTAAAATTCTATCACTGTCATATTTAAAAGAATGCTGAAGTAAAAACATTTGTTGTTGGGTAGGGTAAAAGGTTAGAGGGAATGGGAGAAACCTTAAGGCCTTGTCTACACTGAGTTTGGAAACCATGGGGCCTGATGCTGCAAGTTCTTACCTGTGTGAGTAAAGGTTAGCAACATCCTAATGAGCTGTGCTAAAAAAAAACACTTCTTGCTAGAAAAGCACGAATATGGTTCCCCATCTCGGCGATAGCACGGTTTGTAAAAACACCGTTTTATAGCACAATTAAGCCCTGTCAACATTGACCAGGGATACAGTGTTAGCACCTTTATGGCAAGAACCGTGTTAAAGCAGTGTAATCAGGGCCTTCATTTTTGTCAGCCAAAACTCTGTGTGTGTGTGTGTGTGTGTGTGTGTGTGTGTGTGTGTGTGTGTACCCATGTTTGTATGAATCGATTGAGATTTTAAAAAAAAAAAGGAAAAAAAATTCCTCTGTTGAATAAATATCAACGTATGTGCTTATAGCTAAGTTTTCTATCTAATTTATTCCATAGTATTTAGATTGCATAGTACAGCTAATGGGTTATACATTTATGTACTTTTTATACAATGCATTTTTTACAGACTTGTTTGCAGTTTGCAAAAAAAAAAAAAACTTTGTAAAAATTGTAACAATTAGGTAAACACTAAATTTGTCACTAAAGTATTTTATAAGATATCAAGGCTTTCTGATTTAAACTTTTCACAGGAGTTTGGTTTTTTTCTTTAAGGGGTAACTAATTGCCAATGGAAAAAAGAATACAGAAATAATTTCTCTTTACAAATTAAACAAACGAAGTGCCTGATCTTGCATCCATTGACGTGAGTGGCAAAATTACTATTGATTTCAATAGGGGGCGTCTGGGATTCTGGAAAACTAGAGGCCTGATCCAAAGTTTATTGAAGTTAATGGAAAGATTCCAATTGACCAGAATGGGCCTCAGATCAGGCTCTAAAAATGTATATGTAGCACTCCTGGAAATCTTGCTCATGTCAGTAGTCCCATTGACTTTTCAGACTGGGGTTTAGCTTTGGTTTATTGCAAATAGTGTGTGAAGAGAGAAACTGTATTTGCATGAATGATGCCACAGCCAAACACCAGCTATCTCCCACTTACATGAGACAATAGAATGGTTTTGTGAACCAGTTTACAGCATGGTTAATCTCTGTGTACACTGGTAAAGGGAGCCATGTTAGCAACTTCATACTAGCAAGAGGTATTTTTAAGTTTGGTTAGATAGCAGCTGCTGGCATGAACTCCAATCTTTCTGACATTAAAGACAAGGCAAAACTCCCATAGACTTCAACTGTAGTAGGACTGAGCTCATGATTTCCCTGGCCAGAGCAGACAGAGTCTAATTTAAAAAATATATATTAATGTAGTATAGCTCAAAAAGCCAACTCCCTCCACAAGTTTATATGTGGTGAAAGGGGACTGGATCTGGAAAACATGAAACTAGCATGAGAAAATTCTCAAGTGAGGAAAGAAAAGAGGATTTTAGATGTGGTGGGTGGGTTACATGATATACATATTGGAATGAGTGGGAGGTTTTCAAGTCAATAAGTAACTATTCCCAAGCCCTGCTCAGTAGCATGAATTCATATATACACCCTATTTCCAAATTTTAAGAAGTTCTCTCCCTTCAATCTCTGGACTCAGTCATGGGGTTTTGATTTGTGGTCAGAGTTATTTAAAGAAGAGGGAAATGAAAACCTATATGATAAAATAAAATCAGAAATTGGGACGTTAATCAAGACTGACTGATCAACCCTCTGCCTCCCCCCCCCAGTTTGGTTTAATTACATCTACATGTCTTCAAAATAGCTTTATAAATTGCTACCACATTTGACAAGTTCTTTGAGGGGATGTGATCTTGCAAATAATCTCTTTTTTTAGGTAGCAGCATAGTACAAGAAAAGAAAAAGGATAGTCTTTTAAATTATAATGTATTCCCCTCCATCTAATCTGTGAAATTGAAAATAAAAATATATATTTCTTCAGAATCTCTTCAACCCTTGTGCCATAAAATTCCTCAGACCTTCCAAAATGCTGCCTCCTCCCTTGTTAGGAAAAAATCTACAAATGTCAGATATTAACAGTACATACAAGTTGGAAAGCCTGTTTAAGTACAACATTGAGATATACATTAGTGAGGATGAATGTATTTATCTGGGATTGTATTCTGGGGCTTTAGTGAAATGAAATGCATGCAGATAGTTATGATTCCTTTGGGGATTTTTCTGCACTTACATTTCACAGTAGAATGCTGATCTAGGGCCCCAACTTGTGCTCATTGAAGGGAATGGGAGTTTTGCCATTGACTTCAATAGGAGCAGTCTCTTAACAATCACTGTAAACTAGTACTGAATCATAAATACCCCATTATTTGTATTCAGGTCATCAAGTGAATTTAAGTGTAACTACAAACTCGAGGTGAGATTGGCAGCATCCTCTGAGTTGGAGCAGCTTAACCATCCATAGAAGTCTATAGGCTAAATTAAAAAAAACGAAGGGCTACTCTTATTCATGCTGAAGAGTGCCTTATTCTGCAAACAGACCTATTGAGCTCAGCAGTGCTACGCATATAGTAATTACTACTCAACATGAGTAACTGTGGCAGAATCTGTTCCTAAAATGTAGATAAAAAGGTATGTGTTGGAGTCATTGACACCTTTAAATTAAATCTGATGTTAACATAATCAATAATATCAGTCAATGTAAGAACCAGTTTCTGATCCACTTGCTAATATTTAATAGAGCCTTTTTCCACAACTGGTGTCATTGCCTTTAAAGGGACTATTTGTGGAGTAATGTGCTATGCAGTTTGAGTAAGAGAAATAGGATTTTGATCTTACATGAACAATTACAATTCATATTTCCATGGGCAGAAATAAGCAACTTCTCGGTTCTATAGCATTTTTTTGGGAGGTACAATGAATTTGTCTTAATTCTTAATAGGGGATTGTATTTAAACACTTTGAAAACCATATATTGATGATGGATTGAAGATATATATGTATATATATGTGTGTGTGTGTGTGTGTATATATATATATATATATACACACACACACACTAGTACAGATATACATATATATAAATTATGAAAGCCAAGATATTATGAAGCCTATTTTGTTTTTATCATTTTGTGTTTTGTTGTTGATGTTATTATTATTATTATTATTATTTTGCATATTACATGCAGTGCTTTAACCAATGTCTGTTTGGCTAATGTAATTAAAGTTGTTAATTTATATGAGTACATTTCAACTATGTCAATGGTTTCTTAATATTTATTGTGTAGAAGGACTGTTTTTTAAATTTACAATATGTTTAAAGAGGTAACAGTTTGATATGTTCTCATTTGTTTATATTAGAAGTTATTTATTTTCACGGCATTCCATCTGATATTTTGATATTTGAAGGCATGCTACCTATACTTTGTACAGTTAGTGGGCAGTATTCATCAGCTCCCAGTAGATTCTTAGCCTTACATTAAATAAAAGACCTGTTTGGGGATTTTTATTTTAAATCTTTCTTATTGGTTTGCCAGGAATAACTCAGCGTACTAATTGTCAGATACTTTGCCTGTGTGACCAATTTATTCCTACTGTAATTGCCTGAGACAGAGGACCAAAGCTGTCCCTGGTGTAAGTCCAATGACTTCAGTGAAGTTACATCACAGATGAATTTGGCTTACCGAGAGAAAATGTCTGTGCTGCAGGAGAATGCAAGGAAAAGACAGAGCAAGAGAAGAGGAAGAAAGAGTCTTTGCATTGGGAAGGGATTTTTGTGTGTTAAAAATGTCTGGGTCCGGTATAATTTTATTTTACATCATTCCTTTTGTTATCTTGCTCTTTCCCTACACAACAACAGCAACAACACAAGTGAAATAAATAAAGGGAGTTTCACTGAGCTTTGTGTTCTCGTCCCTTAATATGTATTCCTGGCTGGGAAAGTGGGGAGCTGGGAAAATAACAGAAAAGGGGAGACAGAAAACTGAAACATGCAGATGCCTCATAGTGTAAAACAGATATTAAAGTTGGGAATTCTACCACCACTACCTATTCATTCAAGTACATGGTCCCAGGGGTGATGGGATTTTTTCATTCATTCATTTTTTAGCTAGCAGAAGATACCCAAGTCTGAAAAAGGAAGCAAAGCACATCTGCTCATTTTGAGGTTGTTAATTCTTCTCTGCATATTTCTCTGCAACTACTAAAGGCTTGAAGACATACAAAACCAAAGATAATTAGGAGTTACCCTAGCAAGATAAAACTACAAAGGCTACTAGTCCATGTGACTCAAGGTATAAACTGATCAACGGTTCCATGATTTGCTCAGATAGACATAAACAATCAACTAATCAGCTGTGCTAAAGAAGAAATTCCCTTGGTGGCATAGTACTTCACAATTCAGTACTATAAATTCTGGGGGTTTCATCTTTTTTGTTTAGCAATCCTGATTGCCCACGAATACAGCTAGTCTAAGCTAGATGGACCATTGGAATGTTCCAATATAGCAAGCTGCAGGGAGCAGCAATATCGAGGTTCATCTTTATGATAGATTTCCTGCCTGGTGTTCAAATGCACTCTATGGCTGCTACCAGTTGGCCTGTCAATAATCAGAACTTTTTCTGCAGAGCCAGAAAAACTGACTTCCTTGCTTCTAGGTTATTAACTTGAATGTCACTTTCAGCCAATCAACAGTCACTGCCAGAGTAAATCATTGGCACTAACAATACCGCTGGAATTCAATAAGGGATTGAATACTTTTCATTAACATGTTGTATCAGTTGTAGCTGTGCCAGCAAAAGAAATCTAAACGGTACCAGTAGTTGCACTAGCAAGACAAGGCTATGAGGGCTATCGATCCTTATGCTTCAAGGCGTAAAGCAGGGGGTTGGCAACCTTTCAGAAGTGGTGTGCCGAGTCTTCATTTATTCACTTTAATTTAAGGTTTTGTGTGCCAGTAATACATTGTAACGTTTTTTAGTCTATAATATAACTAAACTATTGTTGCATGTAAAGTAAACAAGGTTTTCCAAATGTTTAAGAAACTTAATTTAAAATTAAATTTAAATGCTGATCTTACGCCACCAGCCTGCTCAGCCCAGTGCCGGCCTGGGGTTCCATTCACCCAGGCCAGCAGCGAGCTGAGCAGGGCCTGTGGCTGAGACCCTGGCTGGCAAGGGGCCAGAAGCTGGGACCCCAGACCAGCAGCAGACTGAGGGGGAGGGTGCACTGAACACAGGGCTGGGGGTGAAGGGGCAGGCTGGGGGTTGGGGGGCAGGGTCTGGCCAGGAACTAGAATGAGGGAGTGAGCTCAGGGTTGGGGCAGGAGGCTTGGGTGTGGAGCGCTTACCTGGGGCAGCACCCAGTTAGTGTGAGGGATGCAGGTGGGAATGGGGTAGGGGGTGCAGGAGCTTCTGTTTGGTGCTCAGGGTGGAGGTGGGGATGTAGGGGGAGTACAAGAGTCAGAGCATGGGATGGGGTGGCTGGGTATGTGTGGGGGGTGCAGGAGTCAGGGCATGGAGTGGGGGTGCAGGAGTCAGGGCTGAGGTGTGGGGGGACTGGGTATGTGTGGGGAGTGTAGGAGTCAGGGCTGGGAGGGGTCCGGGGGTCAGGGCAAAGGGCTGTAGGCTGTGATCGTGGGGGGTGCTCCCAGCACCCTGCTCTGAGCAGCTCACAGCAGAGGGCTGGAGGGGATATGCCCTGATTCCATCTCCCTTCCCCAAGGCCCCGTCCCCGCCTCCTCCCCGGATCTGCGTGAGTGCTGCGGCTCCTCCCCCTTTCCCTCCCCCTTGCCTGGGCAATCAGCTGTTCTGCAGCAGGGAGGCAGGGGAATGCAGCAGGCTGGGGGAGGGGAGAGCTTGGCTGCCAGCGGAGCCTACCCTGCAGCAGGAGCCAGCAGGACCAAACTTATGCTCCCTGTCCCTATAGGAGAGAGCAGAGGGCGGGGGCACCATGGTAAATCTGGTACTGCAGGGCAGGCAGCAGTGTGCCACTAGAAATTGACTCGCGTGCCGTCTTTGGCACATGTGTCGCAGGTTACCAACCCCTGGTGTAAAGTGAGTAACAGTGATACAAGTGAAGTCAAACTCACATTGTTCACTCAAGGGGGTCAGGAAGAAATGTACCCCCAGACCTTTCCCTAGTATTGAATAACTAAGCAGGTGAATTATGGCATGTTCTCCTCTCTCTGAGGCCACAGGCCATTGAGCCCTGGTGGAAGCAGATAATAGGTGGGAGCACAGGTCATCCAGCATTCTTACATTACTATTAAGGGCCAGGTACATCACTTTGTTTTACATTGGTATTAAGTATGGTTGCTGTTATTTTAACTGTTGCTGAAATGCTTCTTCTAATGAACAATGGAGACCAAAGAGGTGCGTTCCACACTGATGGAGTAATCCCTGGCAACATTGAGTATGCTCAGTACAATATCACAAGAACAAATTGCCAAACATGAATGAGAGATTAAACAATTAATAAATAGACATGACTACGGTAGATTAACAGAGTGGTGCTGAAGAATGGTTCCACAGATACCGGCGCTTCTGTTGTGCTCTACAGTGCTGCAAATGCCAGGAGGTAAACATTATGATGTAAATGTCACAGTCTCTCTAGTACCTCATAGGGTTAGTGGTCTTGTGGGAGTTGTTTCACATATCATATACTGGGTAATAATATAAGAGGATTTAATGTTGCTAAAACTAAACTGGCTCTTTAACATGAGAACTATTTACGGAGTTGCTGCAACTGCAGTTAGCACTCAAGCCATGTGCACACAGACTAACTTGCTGGTGCCTCCTCCAAACTCTTTCCTCCTGCAACCTGTGCTCTACCCTCCAAGTTCCACACAGGTCGCTACAGGAGTGACCTAAATCAGTGGCTCATGTGCTGCCTGCATCTCTTCTTGGTCCTATATGTAGCATGGAAAGATTCCAAGGTTCCATCATCACTGCCCTGCTCTTCCTGCTGGAGATTCAAGGTAGAGCAAATGGAATGCTGTAACATTATAGCTGTACTATAGCTCTGTGTACACAACAGAGTAGGGAATGTCAAAGAAGGTGGTATGCAAGAGGCCAGCAGCTAGACTCTGTGAAGAGAGAGGAATCTAAATTAATGAACACCTCTTATCTCCCTCTCAGTAATCCAGGTGCCAAGAAGGGCACCTTTGCTTACATCTACAATGGGAGATTGAAAAAGAGGAGATGCCTGCATGCCTCCCCTCCTCCCCAGAAACGGAGGGACTCAACAGTTACTTTTTCATTGAATAGAGCTATCACAGTTTATTGATGTAATGTCCAAAATTCAAACCAAACACTGCAATTCAATCCCAGGGAGCTATGGCACATTTTGTTGGTGTATCTTATGCATTTTGCACCCATTTGATAAAGAAGTTGTTCTCTCTCTCTTACAAGACAAATATCTGTCACCTTAAGTATTAGCTGTTGCACTTTCACAAGACGAGAAACCAAAATAGATTCTAAAACATTGTAACAGCTTTATTCAGACTAGAACAATATTGAGAGGAATTTTGGCCTCAGGAACCATCGCAGCTCCCTAAGAAAAGCTCACGCACAGGTTGCTTCTCCATAACATACAGAAAAGCAAGAATGTCTTTCTTTCACTTTACAGATTATGGTCCAGTCCTGTTGCAATTGGTGTATTCCAGCTTTACAGTGATTATCTGAAAGCAGAATTTGGTCCCATCTTCCATAAGATAACTGAAGACAAAGAAACCCCAAAGAGCTAAGAATATAACAGAACACAACATACATATGCGTATAAACCAAGCAAATGGCTATTCAAAGTTTAGTGCCATTCGTCTAAGCCTTTGAGAAGCATGAATATCGCCAAGTGTTAAGATATTTGTGGAAAGAGTTTCCATTTAATCTCCATTGTAAAATACAATCTCTCCAATCTCCCTTCTACTGTTTGCCTCCAACCTTCACTCCTGGGGGAATTCTGAGCCAAAAAGTTAAGAGTTCTGCAAAATTCTGCATACTTGATTTGTCAAAATAATGCAATATAATCAAACCAGTCTATTTGGGTAATTTATTTAAACTACAATACAGAAAAAAGTCACTATAACTATCCAGCATTTCCTAAACACATGAGAGTTAAATTACAAATACTTGGTAACCAATACTCTGCATTCCAGTTATAATCCTGGCTGGATATTTTGGAAAGTGCTTGGTTCTGACTGCCCTGACATTTTATTGACTGTTTGATAAACATTTTATTTGCCCTCAAAGTCTTTTTTTTCTTTAAATGGGTAAGTAAAATAGATCCTGAGCTGTAATCTAACCCCATTGTGCCTCTCTGGCACAGGAATAAAAGAAAAAAAGAAAGCAAGCACAGAGGCCTTCCTAGCTGAGGATTCCCTTACTGTCATTTACAATAAAGGTTCCTTTACACCACTCTGGGAATGTAAAGGAGCCTTAAAACTTTTACAATGTGTTGTATGCTCCCAGGGGAATTGACTAAGAATGGGAGCAATTATTTAACAATAGCAACCAATTAACTAACAAACAACTATGCAGGCTGGCTGCTATATTTCCCTCTGCCTCAGGAGACAGCTTGCCTCATGCCTTCCTCCAAGCAACCTGAAGCTCTACCCATCCACGCTGGGTGCTCCGCAATAAAGAGCCAGAAGGATAGTCTCTCTTGCTCGTCTGCACACAAACCCACCCTGCATCTCCCCACAAATGCACTTCCAGCTCTTCCACCCCCGTGGTGATTTACAGCTCAGCCAGGCACGCAAATAGAAGCACCCAGTCTACCTGTGAAGAGACATGTTCCCCTGAACATTTTTTTTGCTTCCCCATATTTCTACAGGGGAGCAAAGAAATCTGCTGGTAATATGAATTCTGTGCCTGTGCAGTGGCACAGAATTCCCCCAGGAGTAAAATTTATTGAGCACTGTCTAGTCCCTTTCCAAATGGTATTCTAGGTCAGTGGTTCTCAAACTGGGGATTGGGACCCCTCAGGGGATCGTGAGGTTATTACACGGGGGGAGTCTCAACCTGTCAACCTCCACCCCAAATCTCACTTTGCCTCCAGCATTTATAACTGTTAAATATATTTAAAAGCATTTTTCATTTATAAGGAGGTTCACGTTCAGAGGCTTGCTGTGTGAAAGGGGTCACCAGTAAAAAGGTTTGAGTGCCACTGGTCTAGAGGCTCTGGTCAACTGGTTGGGGCTGAGCCACATAGTCTATAGGTCTGGACCTTTGGGCGGGACAGAGCAAGGAGCTGTTTTTAGCTCAAAGCCTCCTGTCTCGGGCAGACAGCAAGTAACAGTCTGGGGCTCTTGCCCTCTAAATATGGTAAAGCAGCAAGTAGTTCTTAGCTTCAGCCTTTGGGCTGGAACACGCAGCAATCACAGTCTAGGGCAGGGGTGGGGAAATTTATTGGCCTGAGGGCTGTAGTGGGATTGCAAAACTGTACAGAGGGCTGGGTAGGGAAGGCAGTGCCTCCTCAAACAGCCTGGCCCCCATCCCCTATCTGCCCTTTCCCACTTCCCGTCCCCTGACTGCCCCCCTCAGAATCCCCAAAGCATCCAACACCACCTCCCCTGCTCCTTGTCCCCTGACCACCTCCTCCTGAGACCCCCCCAACCCTAATAACCCCCCAGGATCCCACCCCCTATCCAACCCCCACCCCACCCCCGGACTTCCCCAACCCCTATCCACACCCTCACCCACTGATAGGCCCCCTGGGACTCCCACACCCTATCCAACCACCCCCCTGGCCTTCCCTGTTGCCTGACTGCCCCCTGGGACCCTCTTGCCCCTTATCAAACCCCGGCCCCCTTACCACCCTGTTCAGAGCAGTGTGTCGGGACAGAGTCAGACACGCTGCCACGCTGATCCACGGGAGCATACAGTCCCACCCCAAAGAACGCCACTAGCGTGGCAGCATGACTCTGAAGGAGGAGGGAGAGCAGGGGAGGGGTCAGGAGTAGCCTCCCCAGCTGGGAGCTCAGGAGTTGGCAGGAGGGTCACGTGGGCCAGATGTGGCCCTCAGGCTGTAGTTTGCCCACCCCTGGTCTAGGAGCCCACAACCTCCTGGCTGAGGTGGTTCACAAATAAGGAACAGGACTTCTGGCCTAGGGTGAGTAGGTTGGGGGACTCGGGTCCACTCGAGGGGCTGGGGGACCTGGGTCCACCCTACTCCACTGGGTCCCCACCCAGTGCCCTAATAGTGGCAGGTGGTCCTGCCACTGGGTCAACAGGACACGATGACTCGCTTCCTGGCAACACAACTGGACTAATGTGTGGTTCCCCAGGCTACTTCCTTCCTCTGAGGTTGCCATGTTACTATGGTGCAGCAAAATCAAGCAGCTTTGTTACCCATCTAATTATAGCCAAATATTATTCATTTTATTGACTTTTTATAAATTCCTTTCCTTTTAAATTACAAAACGACATAATCCCCCAGGCAGCTTGGTCTCTACATGATATTTTTTGAGCATCTCTCACTCAGAGGCTAGTCAGTGTTTCCTCCAGCAAGTTCAAATTCAACCCCTGCTAACTGTTCTTGTTGCACTGGCTGTAGGCACCCGTTGGAAGCCAGCTCTGTGAGTAAATCAACTTGTGAATGGCCAGATCTGGCCTGCTGCATTCATACAACAGCAGCAGAGATTATGCTGGTTAGTTTATTATTCCTGGCCTACACTGTCTAAGAAGTAAGAAGGGGGGAACAAAAACAACCCCAAACCAAACAGAGATGAGTGATGTGGGAAGATGTAGATAAAAGAAAAAATTTCAGAACAGTCTATGAGGCATTCTTGTATAAACATAAATGTTATTCAAGGTTTTCTTTTCTTTTTCCCCCCCACAGGAGTGTAGACTGAAAAGGAGACATGGGTGTAACTTCAAAGATATGAACACACTAGTGGGCAATAAAACAAGACATGAGCAATAGACCATTAGCCTGCGACACAGTCCTTCCACAAAATGATATATGGAAAACTGAACCACGATAGAGAAATGCGGAGTAAAGTCACCATGGGCCTAAATTTAGATTCATGTAAGTTTTCAAACATAGCATTTTCAAGTATATTAAAGGAGAAGAGGGGAAAGGGGAAAGATGAAGGATTTTTCAAACTAAACAGAAGTGTTTCACATCTTCATTTTTTCTTTATTTCCCTTTTTTAAAATTTCCCTCAACTTCCAGCCTTTGTTCCTTTGTCTCCTACCACATTATTATTCTCAGTATGACAAAAGCTGAACTTCTTATGCCACATTTCTGATACATTTCTAAAGGAAAATCAGAGACAGACCTTTGACTGCAAGGAGATGTGCAAGTTTGCTTCATGCTATAAGGTAGTCCATCCCCATTTTATTTAATGCCTTCACTGGCAGACTGCCACCTAAGCATATCCCTGACTGACGGGGTAGTTAGACAGACAACCACGTCCCCACACCAGGTACTTCTGTTTTAAATTAATAGATTTTCTATTCATAATGGATAATGAAGACCTGCCTGGTACATTTAGCAGCACAGTAGAGATTCATAGTCAGATTTGCATACTAAAGACCTTGAGGGACTGGGACTGGAACATCCTTCATGGTAATTTAGACCAGTGACCTTTAATATATGGAACTAGCATCTCACCTAGGCCTCGAATGGCAGTGAAAAGGAAAGGTGCATCCCTAAGGAGCGATTTGTTCTCAACAGAACTATTTCTTCTGTGTGTTCAGAGTTATATCTGATAACAAAAATGGTTTTTACTGTTTTTTACTTCCATTAGCTCTGCCAGCCTTGAGTGAGAACCATGAATGAGTTGTATTCTGTTCTATCTTCAGCATAGTCTCTAGAAATGTTTGCTGAGCTCCAATCAGTTACACCTATGCAAATTCAGTGAAAAAAATGGGATTGACAGGTATCTGCAAAAGCATAATTTGAAGAAAAAAAGAGTTGAATTAGTGGTCAATGGGGTTACAATTTTGGAAGGCCTAAACTGGCCTGCAGTATATGATGACAATGTGCCAGAAAAAAGAACCTAGCTTCACCTGCAAACCCTAGTGCATTTGCAGAGCTATTATGTAGAAAATAATTGCTTTTTGCTTATAAAATGTTCACTTCTGATGCAGAAACTATTTACAGACTATGCCATTTTTACAGTCACTTTTTTCAGAGCTAAGCCATACTTTAATGCACAATAGAACATTGTGGCATTTTTAAGCTAAAGAGAAAAGGAAGATTTTAAAGGCTAGGCTTAAGAGAAGTGAATCTGAGGCCTAAATTCTGATCTCAGTTACACAGGAAGAAATGCAGAGTAATTTCATTATATTTATTCCTGATTTTCACGAGTATCAGGGAGATCAGAATGTAGCCAGGAGAGAAAAGGGGGAGAGTGCCTATAAAGGGGTAAACAAAAGCACAGCAACGTTACATGATGAAGAACTGCAGGAAGAAGACAAAGGGCAGCCAGATATGGGCCCCTCTGTGGGACTCAGGGGCCAGAAAATTGTCCAAGGTGGACAGTCAGGGATTCCCTCTGAATGCTGGCTTTTGACTCACTCTCTCTCTCTCTCTCTCTCTCTCTCTCTCTCTCTCTCTCTCTCTCTCTCTCACACACACACACACACACACACACAAACACACACACATTTTTCTGGATGTGGTAAGGACTCAAATGTGCTACCTGATGGAAATCTTCAGCTGAAGTAAGGATACCCAGGGACTTCTGTACAAGCCTGCCTAATTTAGAGCAGTGAAGCTCCTCAGAGTTATGCTGAGGGCCAAACCAGTCCTCAGAAAGTTGTGGGATTTGTGGAGTGCTTAAAGCTACCCTTACAAGCTCCTCTTCTCGACTGTGCCAAGTGGAGCTTGGCAACAGCATAGTTATATTCAGCAAGCAAGAAGGTAGGCAAGCATGGGGCCAGAGAGGTAATGTAGAGTAAGTCCCTGATGGGTTTTGAAAACCAGCAAACTAATCTTGAATTGGAACTGGAGCTGGACAGGAAGCCCATGCATTTTTATCGATCTATATATCTATTTAGATTTTAAATCATAAAGATGCCTGTCTAAGGCTGTAGGAAGCCCAACAGAATTACGTATACAGTAAATACAATTAAATTAAATCTCAGCAGCATTCAGATCAGTTCCACAGGCACTCAGCCATTATCCACTCAGCCCTCTCCAGAGCCCCTATCAAACAGATGGATTTGGGGAAATTTTGGAGCAGAGGAGGAACACATTCCAGAGTCTTGAAGCTCTCACAGAGAATACCCTGCCAGCAAGAAGCTCCACTCAATAAGCAAGGCACTGTGTCCTGCACCAGCTTCTGTGAGGTGACAAAAGTTTGGATAATATTGGCAAGGTCCTTTTCCAAATGGAAAGGTTTCATCTAGCCAGAAGCAGATGATAAAAAGCTGACTGAATAATTGCTGTAATATAATTGTCAACAGCAGCTGGGGATCTAAAACCACGTCTAAGATGTGAACCTTTGTAACTAATGGCAGATGTACTCCTTCAGTCAAAGGCACTCGTATTACCTCTTTTTGCCCCTCTGGATGCTTCCTCCAAACCAACATCATCACCTCACTCTTGCTTAGGTTGAGTTTCAGTCGGCTTGCTCCAATCTTGACTCGACAGCAATCTATGCTCCAGTCTTGACTAGACAGTGTCTGAGGCACTGATGTGCATCATCCAAATCAGAGAAGAGAGAGACGTACAGTTGGGTGTTGTCAGCATACAGAAAACATTGAACTCCTTACTCATCCTTCTTATGGCTTCATATACATCTCGAGCAGCAGGGTGACAGAAAGGCCCCTGTGGCACCTCACATTTGAGAGCTCTTTGGGAAGAGAAGCAGTTGTGCACAACTACCTGTCAAAATCTCTGAGAGAGAAAAAAAGAAGCCACCGAAGAGCAATCCTATACACTCCCACAGGTGAATCAGAAGCATCTTGTGATCAGCTATATATAAGGTAGTGGAGAGATCTAATAATCCTACCATGGACACCTGGGATTTCATCCCAGGAAGGAAATCATTGGCCAAATCAGTCCCTAAGTCAATTGACAAGGGTCAAGAAAATCAAAGGCATCTAGATACTGAGAGAGCTATCTCACCACAACCTTCTTCACAGTCTTACCCCAAAAAAGGAAGATATCATCCTGACAAACAAATAGCAAGGTTGTCAGTGTCTAGCAATGACTTTTTTAGCAAAGGCAACACCAGTGCTTCCTTCAAAGCAATAAGTAGCCTGCCTTCTCTAAGAGAACCCTTGACAAGTAAAGGATGTAGTATTTCCCCACAGGCTGTCACCACCAGAAAGGACATGGATTCTTAAATCAGTCAACACAAGATAGTGAATGGATCAATACATTCCCTCTTTTGGAAGCAGTCTTGGCCATTACATTACCTTATATAATTACTGAATAGAGATGAAGGGACAGAAAGTCTGTACTACTGAACAGAAAACTGATGGCATCTCTTCACAATATGAGTGCCTTCCATTTGGCCCAGTCCTTTGGTTTACGGAACACTTTCCTGTAACTTAGCATAACAGGAAAAACATGGGGACTGGAACACACAGCCATCTAATTTGACCTATATCCTTTACACAGCCATTCCAAATAAAAAGGACTATCAAACAAAAAGGAATCATTTCCTGTTTCAATCTGCATGAACAACTTCTAATCTGATACCACACAGTCCTTTC
This sequence comes from Sternotherus odoratus, assembly GCA_032164245.1. NCBI lineage: Eukaryota > Metazoa > Chordata > Testudines > Kinosternidae > Sternotherus > Sternotherus odoratus. The sequence continues at coordinate 145,541,691 of JAVMKO010000002.1, forward strand.
TAATGATCGTAAGTGTCATTTCTGTGGTGGGCAAGTATAATTATTTTTGTTGCAAGAATTACTTCTGTTGGCCTGTGTTATGCAGAAGGTCGGACTAAGCAGAACAGCAACTAAGCAGTTACTGTTCTGGCCGTAAAATGTATGAATATATATTCCTGCATCAAAAAGACCACATCACGGTAACCAAGACGAAGGTGAGAGAAATTAAAGTTCCTTTAGCTTTTCAATATATATATATATAATCATTGCACACCTCAACCTCAAATATATTCAAAACTACAACACATTATGTTCTTCATTCATCAGCATTTTCTCTCAACAGTCTTTGGTTTGGGCACAACAACTAACATTTTGCTTTAATTCAGATGCAACACACTGTCAGGTTGAAAAGGTCTCTGGAATGACGACAGCTACACTGTGAGCTCATTGTATTTTACACATTGTTTGGGTATCTTTCCTTTTGTTATAACCTCAGGCAACAGAGAATATTCTGCTGATACATTAGTAGTATTCGGAAAATGCAGTTACAAACAATTGCAGTACAATACATTTGGAATTCTCATACATAGGATTTTAGTTATCTATCATGGTTCTACTTGTAGCCACATTGCATAATGATTATATTGTGTTCCTATCAGCTCTTACAATCTAGGAAGGGTGGGTCAGTTCTTGGATGAGAGATCTCCAAGTAACCCATAAACATTTCAGGGAATGCTATTGACTATTTTTGCTTCTGAGTCAGTATTGAACTGATGCCCTAGTATGGTGTAAAGTGGCACTATGCTGCTGGAGGTTCTGGCATGAAGCGTAAAAATTAAGTCCCAGTTACCTGCGGTCATTTAAAAGCTCTTGGCTCTTTTTGTTTGAGTGGGGGAGGGGTGTAATTAAAAAATTAAAAAGTAGTTTGTGGTAATTAAAAATCATATAGCACTTGCCTACATTTGCGACACGCTGTCTACCTAAAGTGTCAATTGCATTGAGTATTTGTATTTTCTGACAAATTATTGTGTAATGTTATTCTGTGCTATTAAATAGTTGCTGCATTTTACTCTAAGGACTGTTGCACTTCAGTATCCGGCATATGATTTGTGTTTCAGTTTCTAAAGCCTTTTCAGATGACAGATGCTATGTAAATATAAGATCTTATTATACTGGCAAGTATTAAATGTCCCTGAAATTATGTATATAGTTAGGACGTGAATTGAACACTCTTTTCAAGAGGAGACCATTGTGACTGGACACAGTGTGAAACAAATCTAGCAATACTATTTTGCCATCATCTCAAGGAATGTAATTAGCTAAAACCTAAAGGGTTTTTTGGGATCCTAACTCTTATGTAGGATTTCTGGTACAAGAATATAAAAACTGATTAAATGTTTTACATACAGTAATACAATACCCAAATTACAGTATGTAATCCATCCACAAATCTATGGAAAAAATAAGAATGGTAAGAACAGTGTTTTGGGGCATTTGAATCCTACTTAAGCATGGTGGGCCAAATTGTGAGGTCCTTAATCTTTATTCAGGTAAACTCACACTGAGGTGAAGTAAAGAGCCCAGCATCCGTTCCAGTGCGTTGGATGTTCCCCACATTTGTGTACAGTTTTTAGATTCTATGATGCTAGGCCCCTTACAGAAACCCATGATAGACAGACAGAGGGACTGGATGGGTCAGGGGATTGCTTGAGACACAGAGAGATGTTTTCAGGGGTGATGTAAGTGATAGTAACATTCAAGATGTTAGTTTCTGTTATTTTCATACTGTTAGATGATATAAAGCCAAGGAGAAGGAAAGAAAGAGTTGTGGCATGAAAACAATAGGAGAGTAAGTGTAAGATTAAGTCATCGTTCTCCAGTACCCCGTGACTGTGCGCACAAATTTGGCAACTGCAGACATAAATGGTTTATTACACCTCTAACGAGCCCTTTATTTGTACATGCACCTGACTGCTCATGTAATCGTAACAATCTATGTCCAGTCACAGGTGTGCCATTGCATGTAGCCCCCAGAGCTTCCATCTTCTGTAACAGGCTCTATGTCACCTCAGTTGTCATTTGGGTTTCTTTGTACACTAGAAATTTAGGTGTACAAATTTAGCAGTTATCATTGAAAAATGCCTAATATGACCTTTGAAAATAGATAAAGTTAATCATGGTATTCTCTATTCTTAGTAAATATTACATGGAATATTGTGATATATTTTTAAAGGCAACTGCTATATGCCAAATGAATACAATCCAATCTAGATGTGAATGTGGCATGAGATGCATTTGTTCACATGTCTATCAGGCTGCAATTCCTTGAACATACTTATTCAAATCAAAAAGTAAAATAGATGCTTTGGTTCCTGTCTAGCTATTAGGGTGACCAGATGTCCCAATTTTATAGGGACAGTCCTGATTTTTGGGTCTTTTTCTTATATAGTCTCCTATTACTCCCTACCCCCGTCCTGATTTTTCACACTTGCTGTCTGGTCACCCTACTAGCTATGCCCCCTCATACTATTATTTCACCAATGTCCATCAACTGAGGCTCACTGAGTCTAATAAGTATATGGAAGGGAGACTCAGGGCTTGTCTAGACTAACACTCAGTGAGCGGCCAAATGGGGTGTAAATACACAGCTCACCAGCCTGCTGCATGCTGTCTGTTTGGACCCTGTTACCATCCACTAAAACATCCCTAATGGGGTTTGATCTATTCTGCTTTGAAACAAGACTATGCCAGTGTGCACTAGGGAACTTTCTGTGCATGCTACCCGGTCCATGTGGGTGGGTAATGTGTTGCTGTAGATTTTACATCCCAGTTTACTGTGCACTAACTGTATGTCTAGAAAAGCTTTAATTCCGGGCACATTTCCCTCCGTCTCAGTATTATACCAATACCCAAAGTTCATGATTCGAGGCAGTCAGTGTGTTTTTTTTCAGACGAGATTGAAACCTGAGGTCCTGACCACTTATGATGAACGATCCCATGACACCTCCTTGACCTGACCAAATTCCATTACCCATTAGGCAACATGGGGTGGGGAGTATTGGTTTAGTACCGACTCAGTGGAAAAAACATCAAACCCGTCACATTTAGTAGATGCCTGAGTATGTGTGTATATATTTATGTGTGTGTAGAGTATATGTTGAACAGAAACCAAGGAATGATCTGACCATGGAGGCTCTAAACCTACTTCTTTGTCCCAGACTGGTGTTTTACAACATTTATTGGCTAGAATGCCAAAAATGTTACTAGACCGTGTTTATTTGCAGAAGATATATTGTAAACCAAAGCTCACTGACTTCCCCAGCTCTCACAGCTTCAACATCCAAGAAGGAATCACAGGACCCAAATTCTAGTGCAACTCAGTGGGTTTAGGCCAGCATTAAATGCGGTGATGAAGTAGAGAATCTGGCCCATTGTATTTAGCTCATCTTCTGTAGTCTGTGGCTGTTATTCAACCTATGATTAGCGGACGGTTAATGTTAACTTTCCTGCTTGGTGCATTTTTCTCTTTCTGCCAGCTGCCACCATGAATTAGGATTTTTTATAGTTTGATGGGAAGGATCTTTACATTCATATTTGGAAATTAATTTAATACACTTCTGATATTCCAGTGAAAGCAGCTGTGGCATTTAAGAAATTCTGAACCCCCACAACTATCACCACCAATTACTCCCTTTATTAGTCCAACCTTGCGGTGGAAACCCTGGGAGAATTTCACTGTCAGTTTGAGCATTTCACAGCTTCCCATGTTTCATGAATATATACGTTGTACTTCAGATTTCACTTGTTTGCTGCCCCACCCTGTTAAATGTAGCTGCTTTGGTAATATGGTGTAAATCACTTTTTATGGCCACTGCGCCATTTTTCTGCTAACAGCTGTCATGGTGCAATAAGCTACATCATACACTAAGGAGAAAGAGGGAGGGGTGGATTAGGGTGACCAGATGTCCCGATTTTAAAGGGACAGTCCCAATATTTGGGGCTTTTTCTTATCTAGGTTCCTATTGCCCCGCACAGTCTGTCCCAATTTTTCACACTTTTCAACTAGGATGGAGTGTGACATACACAGTCCAACAGATTTATTATGCTGCTTGGTTGTTAGGCCTATTCATCTTTCAGCACTGGGGGTACAATAAGTCCTTCTAACCCAAACTAACAGCACTGGGAAAATGCTAAGAATGTAGATAATAAGCATATCAGGAAACACTGATACTGTGTATTCAGGAGGGGGGGGGGCAGCCTACTCCTTTGATAATGGAGTTGATGTATTTTAGGCATCCATTACCTTCAGGATATTTTATTTTAAACGCATTTATAATTTGTGTTGCAAGCGTAGTGCAAATCTGTATTGAACACTAGATTGTATCTGTTTTAAGTGTGTGTGTGTGTGTGGGGGGGGGGTTTAGAACTCAAACACATTTAGAAGTCTAATCCTAAATTTTCAGAAGGGACTATACCTTGAGTGCCTCAATTTCTAGATGCAGATCTTGAATGACCTTGGAGGGCTCTATTTTTTCTAAAAATGCTGAGCCCCTATGTCTTAAAAATTAAGCCTTTTTAAGGTATCAAAGTGGGGCACCCAAATCACTAGTCATTTTTTAAAATGTAGGTCTAGATAGCTCATCTGCTACATTAATGATGTACAGGAACAGATTAGACTGTCATTTTTAACAAACTGAGTGAGCAGCCAGGACAGGTTGCTGCTTGCGGGGAGCCACCCAAGATGAGTGGTGCCTGGTTCTGGAACCCCACGGCCCTGGTTCTGGAACCCCACGGCCCTGGTTCTGGAACCCCACGCCCCCTCCTGTACCCCAAGCCCCCTTCTACACCAACACTCCCTTCCAGAGCTCACACTCCACATCCCCTCCTTCACCCCAAACTCCTGCTGGCCCCACACCCAACCGGACTATAAACTGGACTTTCTTTGAAGATCAGAAATGCTGGTTTATAGAACTTGCCAGTTGGTGAAGTGCCGGCTAAAACAGCTTTTACTGTATAAAAGTTACATGTGAGGGGGAAGTTTTATCCAAACAACTTTGAATAAATTCACAAGTCAAACCAGCCTGAAAAAACAAACGAACAAATAATTTTTTACATGTGTAATTGTCTAAACGTTTTGTCATTCCTATTCCATATTTAAAACAATAAGACACAAATGTGGATAAAATCATGTTACCCTTCCCATTCAAAATGAGCTATTTTTTTCCGAGCTCTTATGCTGAAAAAATGTGGTGTCTAGGAATTAATGATTTAAACTATGTGTAATAAGCATTTTAGTGTTCTGGTTAAAGAAAAACAAACAACGGTATTAGCTAATCTTTGCTGAAATAAACAGATGCATAAAATGGGCTATCATTGAGCAATGCAGAATGGAACAAAGACCATTAGCATTCAGCATCCTATATAAAGTTCAGCAGTGGTTAACCATTTCAGACCAGAATGAGTGCACAGGATGGAGGAGTATCCAAGTAGCCTTCTCTCCCTGATGTCCCCTGCACACAGATCTAGCTATACCAGCTCTTCGAAGCAAAGGGCCTCTCTGATCTAGAGCTACTTTGAGTACTCGCTTATTTGTAAGGGGTGGGAAGGGGAAGAACCGTAGCCCCGCCTGTTCCCCACTACAGCCAGCAGAACTGACCAGATGTAGAGAGTTGTGCTCACTGCATCCTGCTAAGCACTGCAACATCATGTTGCCCCCTATCCTTTACCTCAGGGCTGTGATTTAATGGCCCAAATTAAACCCAAATATTTCAGAAGTATCAAGATTTGAAGAGATTGATAATAAAGATGAAGGAACCCGGAAACCCATGGGTTAGACTAGCCAGGGTTTTGGACCTGAGCTGTGACTGCTGCCAAAGTGATATGGGCTAATAGATTTTTTTCCCCTGTTTTCCTCCTCATCTAAAATATTGCTTCCTTTCCTGAGAAAGGAAATTAAAATGACTTTTTAGCTGAATGTGCCCTCCTGAGCACATCAAATGGGTTCGAACAATAATGGATGCAAATGAAATACCATGTCACATCTGACATGCAATTTATTCCGCTAACCCTGTGTTGGGCTCAAATTAGACTATAAAGACAATATGCAGACCTAAACAGTTTGTTGATTTCCAAAAAGCTTCCCAAGGGCTTAATTGGATGGTTCACATAATTAATAAAATGCTCTAATGAATTACCACTGGTTTGCAAATACATTAAACTCAAATCAACATAGGCTTTGAATATATTTGCAGTTCAAATCAAACTTTTGACACACCTCTATTTTAGATTTCCAAATATTCATAAACTTTTAAAGTTTACATTTTATAATAGCTAAGGGAGGAGCAACTTGTACTCTAATTTTAAGAAATTATTATCCAAACACCAACCAAAGAAGAGACTTTCCCCAAATAATCCATCCCCTGTTTTACAGAGTTTCATATGTGCTGGAACAGGACTTTAGAAGTTTTATCAGCACTGTGTAAATACATACATAATACAGACATGATCAATAAGGCTTATACTTACAGGAGTTGCTATTAAAATCTTTATAATTGCCATTTGCACATAATTAACATTACTAGAGAGTTTATGATATTCCCCACACCATGATTAATGCAGTAAAGTTAATTAGGCAAAAGGCAGAATTGTAAAGATTTTAATTTGTGTAATGCTTCTTTTAGAGTCTCAGTGCCTGGATTGAAGGAGCTCCCAGTAGCTGAGAAAATAGCAGGGGAGTATGAGTGGGGAAGGATAAACCTGTTTTTTTTTTAAAAGGAATTCATAACTGTTTTGTAAAATCTCAGGAAATTCTCAACCTACTATTCTATAGTTCATTTTCCAACTTATGTAATGTTTTGTTTTTCTTCTCTGAACACACATTTCTATTTTGTGTTTCTTAGGGTATTTCAGTTCCAAAATTGGTCAAAAATAGTCACAAGAACCCCAGGCTTTTATTATGGGTTCTGCGAGCTGCCTCCGCCCGCAGGCATTGCTCCCACAGCTCCCATTGGCTGTGGTTTCCGACCAATGGGAGCTGCAGAGCTAGCGTTCAGGGCAGGGGCAGTGCACATAGCTGCCTGCTGAGCCTTCGCCTAGGAGCAGCAGGGACACGTTGCCACTTGCAGGGCGCCCCTTGGATCTGGAACCCCGAACCCCCTCTCGTACCCAAAGTCCCGTTGAGAGCCCATGCCCTGGACCCCAACCACCTGCCCCTTCCCGCACCCAAAATCCCTCACAGATTCCACGCCCTCTTCTGTGCCCCAAACCCCAGCCCTGCATACCCTCCCACACTGAAACTCTTAGTTAACTGGCATTTTTCACTTACTGGCAATCCCCAGGCCCCAACATGCTGGATAAAACAGCTTTTACTGCATTTTGATTTGGTTTCGTGCATAGCTTCCTTGAACAAAACCAAGAATGAAATTTATACTCCCCAGTGACCAACAAGCTATTTCTAGAAAGATGGCTAGCTCTTATTCCCAAACCTCGAATCCTAAATAATTACATATTAAATGTCCTGATCCATTTTAAAAGCAGCACCTACAATACTGTATAGATACCCCTAGACAAGTCTTTATATAATGTGGATTAAGCTGATGAATCAAATTTCTCTCTGAAGTCCACCTATATAAATCCAGAGTAACAACTTTATTTTGGATTTACACAAACTGAACTAGTAGAAGGCGCTGGTTCATGTCTGCATTTATGGTGGTGTGTGGAGTACATAGTGGGGGAGTGTGCAGTGTATGGGTATAAATAGCAGTGTAAACAGTGAGGCGCTGCTTAGGGGAGTAAAGACACACGCAGAACTTTAGGTATTTACCTTACAAATCTCCCTACACACACCCATGTAGTGCCTCCCAAGTCTTTGCACTGCTATTTTTAGCAGTAACGTGTCCCGCAGCTGGAGCCTCACCATTGCAGGGAAAGACTCCAGCAGTGGGGAAAGACTCCTGCCATAGCCTTTCACTGCCACATATTCGTATACACTGAAGTGTGGATGCAGGCTGCTGTTCACTGCGGTATGTGGATACACGTGCCCTATATGTCGCTGCCAGCATAGACAAGGCCAAAAATGCTCAAAAGAACAATGCAAGCCAAAAGATGCTCCCCCCATTGTTCCAAACCACAGATGAGAAAATGAGTGGACAGCTAGAGCTGTGTGAATATCTGATATTTTTGATGTATTGGCAGCCTGAAAAAAATGTTACTGGGTCAACCCGAAGCAATGTTTTTTAAAAATTTTCAGTGAATGGAAAAAAGTTGGAAAAAATGGTTTTGGATGTAACCAAATATTTTGTTTGACTCCACATGAAATGTGTCATTTTGTTTTCAATTTTTTAAAACGTTTCTAAAAAATTAAATAGAAGGAAAATTTGAAATGAAAAATCAAAATGTTTCATTTTCAAACTGTCAAAACACTTTTTTTTAAAAAGAAGTTTTTCCCCATCTGAAATAATTAGGCAATTCAGCACAAATTCACAGAATTTTTAGGTGAACCCAAATCTGCATATTTTGGGCAAAAAAAGTTTTGGACTAAAATTTTGCCCAACTCTCAGGTGACACAAGCTAATATTGTATATTCCCCATTTGTTCTCAGTCGGAGTTTTGAAATTATCTGGAAGAGACCAATCCACAATTACACAGCTGGTAGATGGGTTTAAATAGCAACTCTAACCTGCTTCTACAAGCAAAAACAATGAAGTAAGGAATCAATTTATGTCTCTAAATAATAGGAAAAACTGAAAATTGAAGATACTTTGTCAGGTTGTCTCAAAGAAATAAAATGAATTATATATGGGGAGGAGGGAACCTGGTTTAATTGAAGTCAATGGCAAAAGCCAGGTTTTCATGCACACAGAATATATACACAACTTCATCCACTTAAAAAAATCATTTACCGTATAGAGGGAGTAATTTTTGGTTTAAACAGGAACCCAATGGAATTTTTTGGCAGGAAATCTCCAACATGCAAGGAAGACTTAATTAAACAGATTTAGATGAACTAAAACCACATAGCAATATTGCACTAGAGTAATATAGACACACACCTCCTTTACATACCCACATTGTAAACTGCCGGTCTAGGTCATTTGTACTATCTGTCCCAGTGGGCATTCATCACTGTGTGGCCCCACAACAGCATTTGGGAAAGGATTGTGAGTATGAGAGTCAGGTTTTCCTCTCTGGCTTCCCGTTTATTCTGGGTGTGACAGGACTGTAATCTGCTGGCCCTATATTTATTAATAGTAGAGAATGTCCCCTGTTAGGTCAGCTCAGCTGCATTGGCAGTGCATTGTGTGAAGCAGAGCTGAGGCTCCACCCATTCCTGTGCGTGCCCATCCTTTCCCCACCTACATGCAAGTGGAGGAAGATGGAGGAGGAGAGAAGAAAAGTGGGGGAGCAGTCCTGCAGTAGCTGCTCTCTCCTCTCTTGGACTGTGACCCACAATGTAGGTAGCTAACATGTATGAATAACATATTTCCCCACAGCCTTATATGGGCATGCAGGATGTGCACTTCATTAGTTTTATTTTACAGCTACTTCCCTAAAAATAATTCACGGTACATAGAAGATAGTGATGTGGAGGGAAAAAACATTGCCATTGGGCACAGGTTTTGAGATGAACGATGAATCAATTAATTTTATGAAGAAACAGCAAAGTTATGAGAAAGAGCAGTCTCTCAATGTATCTGATCTTGGTGGTTACAGCCATTCATTGTTATGTGAATGAGGTTTGGCTCAATTCCATAACCTGATGGGAAGTGGGAGAAGGGAAGACCTCAGTTCTAATTTTGATCTTGAAATGGACATTTGTCGAGGTACAAGATGTTTTTTACTTAGAACATTTCTCCCAGCACCTGTTGCCCTTTTCCCAGCCTCCCTAAGAGCGGAAATGGACAGAGCACAGTACTTGTTTACAGTCTGGTCTGGCTCCTGGGTCACTGCTGGATTACACTATGGTTCGTAAAGGCAGATGTGACAGGTCTGCTATGGGAGTGGTGCTCTGAGAATAGCATTAGATATCTGAACAGGAAAATGAGTTGGGTGGTTCCCAAAGCGATCTGCCCCCAGTGGTAGTCAGGCTAATGCAGTGGCATCGCTAGGGTTGGTGTCACCCAGTGCGGAGGCAGCAGCCGGGGCGCCCCCCCCCCCCCCCGGGGCTCCCCACACGTGCCGAGGCAGCAGCTGGGGCGGCCCCCCCGGGGCTCCCCGCACGGCTCCGGCCGGGACCCTGCAGCCCCCCGCGGCCGGCCCGGGGCCAGAGGCAGTGCGGGGTGGGCCCGGGCGCGCCCGGCGCCGACAGCCCGAGCCGGGTGTCACCCCTCTGAGAGGGTGTCACCCGGTGCGGTCCGCACCCCCCGCACCCGCCTAGCTACGCCAGTGGGCTAATGTTACAAAAGTGAATGTTTGGGGTTTTTTTTTATTTATATATGAAATTAAAGTGAGAAAAAACTGCAACGCTCTTTGCTGCATTGCTGAGATTGTATTCAGAAAGGCTACTCCAGAAAGACCTTCTGGTTTAAACCCATATCAGCAGGTTTTTGTGTTGTTTAATTGCTAGGTGCCGTTAGAAACTTGAGGATGCTTCAGGTGGCTGCAAGTAACACTGGAGCTTGAAGCAACAAAATGCTTGGATGATCTCAAACATTCCAGGTTTTCCTGTCCTTAATATGTTACATTGCTATGTTGATATGTAATGTCACAGATGGTAATATTAGTCATAAAGAACAAAGAAGCCAAGTCCATAGCCAAATTAAGTTTAAAGGGAGAGGGTAAACAAATTTATACAGAAGACAGGGTTTACTTTAAAGCTTCTTAAGCACCACTGAACACCTTCTCAAGATCCACATGTTGGCAAAAGTGCCTTTAGAAGACTGTAAATCTTTAACCTGGCTGGTATCCATCAAAAAAGCTGAAGAAAGAAATGTGGTGAAAATGCTCGGAAATGAATGGATGATCTTAATTTAACAATGGGCAGCCATCCCACAAATTCTTATGGAAACCAGCAGTAGCTTCCTCTTTTTTTTAATTAACTGCAGCCTTTTCCAACAAGGGGGCTTATAATATTTGGGTCTCGCTTCCTTGCACCATTTAAATGTCCCTTTAACCCTTTGTGTACAGCTCAGTCCCCCTTTCAGCAAGAAGTTCAAAGAACAGAATTTAGATAGGTAAGCTTCAATGAGAAAAGAAAGTACAGGACACAAACTGAAGATGTCCCTTGGCAGACTGGCCATGCATCTGGATTGCTAGAGGAGATTAACTAGGCCAAACAGAGAATATAGTGTTCCTGGGAAAACTTCATCCAATAATAAAACTGTGATACTGGTACAAACATTGTTACTTTGCCCCACTGCCTTCCTTTTAATTCCACAAATTTAGGAAATGGAGCTGATAAATACTGTGATTCCATGAAAGAGATACCGGAGCAAGACCTGTTATTTCTTGAGTAATTTCAGGAGGGGACTAAGCATCATATAAATTGTTGTGTTGATATTTTGTATGCAGGAAGAGGACCTCATATCTGACTCATCTGAAGATTGGGAAAAGGGAGCAGAAAACACAACTGGGCCAAATGCAGACCTGGTATAAGCAGATGCAGTTCAATGTAACTTTGAGAGATTTCAGGAAAGGAACAAGCACAATGTACAAATACAGAACTTTCTTCCTTCTCCTCTAGTTCAAATGAGAGGTGAGAAGAGAAGATAGATATTTCACCCACAGAATAGAAAATGCTCTATTATGTATGTTCAGTTTGGAAACAAATATCCCACTTTTCCTCCTCACTTAACTGTGTCTGTAGAGGTTGGGGTCGATACGATGTCAATCTACAAAAATTGTGTAAATACCACAGAGGAAAGACAGCTGAGGGTGCTTCAAAGGGGTGTGATGTGGAGCAATGTGATGAAACTGAACAAAGAAAATATTAGGCTGAGTTGCAGGGAAAATTCCTAACACTGATTTTTATTAGACTGTGGAGTAGGATCCCCAGTGAAGAGTTAGAAGGCCATTAGCTTGAGATGGAAAATACTGTATACTGTAGAGAATAATCTTGCCCTGGCAGGAAATACATAACTTAATAGGTCTTTTCCATCTCCATGATTCCATAACCTGGGGCCATTCCAATGTGTAAGGTAAAGGAAAGATATATTAAACCACTGTGACTATTTTATAAAGCATTTGAAATACCTTGACATAAGTAAGCATATACAGTAAAGCTATTTTGTTTAAGAGAGTTTAGTGTTTGGAAAGAGATTTGATTGTTTTCCACAGACTGGACAAATACAGTGAAGGCAGCAATAGTGGCAAGCATTGCCTCTTCCCTTCAATGCTATTCATTCTGAACTCCAGTTAGTCTTCACGGTCCTGCCTTCCCTGAAGAAAGAAATGCCAAACTAAGCTGCATTACATATGATGGTTTTGTAATTTCCCTGATTATGGCATTTATCAATCCCCAAATTCACCATATCCATTATTTCAGTTTTCACTTAAGCCATAAAGCAGGGGTGCTGACTTCAAGTTATAAAATGGTAAGTTTATTTTATATGATGCATGATTAATTGATGGCAAGTTACTAGTGAAAACCTGAAGTCACTGGCCAGATGTTGCAAGAACTTGAGAGTACATAGAGTTGGTTGCATTCAAGCATTGAATGTAAAAACTGGAGTGAGGATGCATTTTTTCCAAGGGCTGGAATTTTAAACAGCATTTGGCAGCCACTTACTTCCCAAAGATAACCAGAAACAGTTAAGAGGATTATCATGTAAAGAAGCATAGTAGATGCCTTGGTAGATTAGTAGATACACTGTGAGGTGGAAACACTCAAGCATGGCACCTAAGCTATTTTGGGTTAGAAAAGCTGAAGAGAGACTTCAGACTTTGCAGAAGAGGAAGATAATAGAAAAATGTAACTGTGCTTACCTGAAAATCTCCTTTCTTCAAGGAAGTTCCACAGATTCCCTACAATGGGTACCTCAGGTTACTCGCAGTTTGAGGACGGAACCAAACTTCTCAGTCACTGGCAGCCGGGGATGCCCCCGCTCCTGAATTTCCCTCCGGTCGAGACAAGTTACACAGTTAGGATAATTCACATCTACTTTCCTAAACTAAACTTTTTTTGGAGAGGAAAAAAATAATAGTTTTTTCTCCCACAGAACATGAAAAATTCCAGCTACTGATAAAGCCAAGTCCATGTGGTCAATTTCTATCTCTATTCTGGATGACCCCTTTTTCTCCAGGATGGCCAAATCTATGGACCTTATTACTAAAAGAACAGACATTTTTATGTAGGCTCAGTGTGATGCTCTGTACCTCAGAGGAACACCCTGCACCCCCAAGTTCATCTTTATAAAATGACTGTGTGACATGTTTGTCATGTTGGGTGTCTTCAGAAGGCTCATAATGCATGTTATAGTTGTTATAGTGATGTTATTGTCACAGAACAGAGAGGCAGTTCACACCTCGTCAGGACATGGATGGGACAAGAGCACAGCCTCACAGGAACAATGGACACTGGTTTAGGCAGCAACAAAATAATCTGTTAGACCCTTGAGGGAGTGATCCCCTTCCTTTGGTCAGTTTGGGACTGCCATGTGGTAGTCTCACCTACTCTGAAGGGGGGGGAGCCTGGAGGAAAGAAAGGACATGGGAAAAGGGAGAGACATTTTGCCATGCTCTCGCTCTCTCTCACCTACGTCTACATACACCACCAGTACCAAGCAACTGAAATGCTGATCAAAGGGGAGAGGCTGATTGAAAAGCCAGCCTGTGTTGAGAAGCATCTAAGTTTTTAAGGACACTGAAAGTGTTAAGATCAGCTTAGAATGTGTTTTGCTTTTATTTCATTTGACCAAATCTGACTTGTTATGCTTTGATTTATAATCACTTAATTTATAGTTAATAAATCTGTTGATTCTACCAGCAGCAGTGCATTTGGTTTGCAGTGTCAGAGACTCTCCTTGGGAGAACAAGCATGGGCCATATCAATTTCTTTGTTAAATTGACAATCTCCTATAAGCTGGCAGTGTCCAGTAGCTATAACTTGACACTGCAAGACGGAGGGTCCCAGGATTGTGTCTGGGACTGGAGATATTGGCTAGTGTCATTCACTCGCAAGTAGCTGGGAGCATCTTACATGCCAGTAGCTGTGCGTGAACAGCCCAGGAGTGAGGGTTCTCACAGCAGAGCAGGTAAGGACTGGCCTAGCAGATCACTGGTCCAGATAACACCAGAGGGGAACGTCACACTCAGACACGTGTTTCTATTCTTGATTGTGCTAAGGTCCATAGATGCATTATAATGAGATTTTTCAAACAGTGTGCCAGCACGGTGGGAAGCAGGATCATCCTTTAAGGGTGGACATCCAAAACCAGGTGGATTATAGATACATTTCTTTTCTTTTGTCCCCTGGGCACTAAGACGTGGAGAAGATTGCACTGTGGCAGTCCATCAGTGCCCAATACAAGAAACGTGGCTGTTATTCCTTGAGATTGTCAGTGCTCCTACGAGCTGGACTGTGATGCATAACCGAAGGGGGAAATACTTATTTAATATACTTAGGGAATGAATGCTATAACAGAGGTGAGGACTGCCTGTCTGCATTAAAAATACAAAACTAGGTCTCATTAGAGAAGGCTTCCAACTTCAAATATAATGCTCATCTGATTGGAGATAGAAGCCTTCTCTAACGGGTAGGAATTATGATGACACCTCCTTTAGGGGCTCAATCTGGGTCGTACTCCATAGAGCAGAATTAGGTTCCAACGTCATGCTCTATGACCTTGCAGAGCTGGAATACAGTTGATGATCTAAGGAAGCATTTAATGTTGGGATTTGTATAAAGTTTCCTTTTCTTGAAAATGCTGAGAACATTAAATGTTAACAGGGTAGTTAAACTAGGGACTTTGCACCAGCCAGTTGAATACGTTTTACTTGCTGACTTCAGTTTTGGGGTCCAGGAAAGCAATAATCAGATCGCCTAAGGGCTTATCTATACTTACATCACTGCAATGGTGCAGTTGCCCTGGTGCAGCTGTGCCTTTGTTGTGCTTAATGAAGACAATACCTACACCAACAGAAGAAATTTTCCCCTTGGCACAGGTACTCCACCTCCCTGGGAAGCAGTAAGTATAGCAACAAGAGAAACCCTCGCATTGACATAGTGTTGTCTACACCTGGAGTTCAGATGGTATAACTGCACCACTAAGGGATATGAGTTTCCCACACCTCTGAGCAACATAGTTATACCAACATAAATTCATGGTGTAGTTTAAGCATTTATTCTAAATCTGTCTAGTCCCAGGTGGTGGATTAGTCTTCCAATAGCAAACCTTCTTTGGGCTATGAAGACATCCCAAGATCCAATGCTAGGCTAATCTAGCTAGAGAGACATAGCTTCCACAGCCAGAAAGGTATAAACAGTATGGCTACTATTCTCATTTCTATCTTTTGTAGTGTGGTGGGGGAGCAGTGGAAAAGGTAGGAAGACATATGGCAGGGATTTTTGCACAGCTTTGCCAGAGGTCATTCCCCACATCACATCTGGGTCATGACATACAGAGAAACTGCAGGGCAGTTTATATACTGTTTCCAACTGCAAAGAGGTTGATAACCAGCTCACCAACTGATTTATGATGAGAGAGATATTTCTGGGTATAGGAACCATTCTGCTAATCTGACTTCTGCCAGGTATGTCTTAGTGTTCATCTCCTTGCTGTGAAGTGCACACAGGGAGAGGAAATTTTGCTCTGCCCGGAATTAATATGAAAACTCTGTCAGACATGTTGACTATCATGACCAGAACAGGTCTGTTATCCATGGAAGAAGGTTCTGAGACTTTAATGAGCACAACATTCCAGATGGTGGATTCTGTGTTCTTGCTTTCTGGTACCCATTCTCTGTATTGAACTGGGAAGATCCCTTTAAAATAAACTGTTGTATAATAATCCTGGTTGTGGGAGGGGAGAATATACAATTTGAGCTAGATCATCTGCCAACAGATGAGACAGTGAGATGTAGAGGGGATACTGGAATTACTGGATAGGTAGGTACCAGATGAACTCTGGAACCTTGAAGCAAGCCCTGTCTATGAAAGCAAAATTCTCAATAGGCTCCAATAAGAACTGGATTTCTGTTTCTGTGACACCACTTGTTCTCCATTACGGCAATCTTCAGCTTCTCTTAACATTCTTCTGAGATGAGACCTTGTATCCAATACTATTCCCTTCACCCCAGACCTATAGCTGACTTTTCTGGCACCATGTGTGTATCCTGAATCCAGAATACTCCAGGAACCGTATCACTCTGTGTGATTACTTCAATTTTCTCCTCATTAAAAAGATTGTCCAGAAGTAGATAAGTGAATTTTGTTCTTTCAGAAACCCAGTATTATTGCTACCATATTCCTAGAGAGAGATTCCGAGAGTATACATAAAATCAAAAGGCAGTGATTGAAATTGGGAAAAGTAAAAAGCCCATCTATAAAACGTAAGAATTGTCTGAGATAAAATAGCAATGCTTTGAAGCCAAGCCTCTTTTAAGAACTTATTTAAATGTTTTAGACAGGGCCCTGCTCTGCTTGTCCCAGATACTCTGAGGCTAGAAACAGGGTGGGGAGCAGATTGTAATGCTCTGATCTGAAGCAGATGATGGATGATTTCATTTATGTTGTAACCTTTCTATGGGTTTCTGAGACTGGGAATGGGACAAAGCTGTTCCTGTCATTCTTGCACAGTTCCATAGGATACCCCCTCTCTGGAGAGTGTACAATGACCTCATTAGATCAAAGCTGCAGGTAGCCTTTTTGATAAAAATGTAAAAAGCCTGGCACCAATGAGTCACCTATTTCCAGGCAGGACTGGTAGGGATATTGCAGATACCTCTGAGGTAACAGAGCCCACCTGGCCCTGCACTTGTTCTAGCTGCCACTTGCAAACAGGTATTTTGAACAGCTGGGTAGAAAAATTCAGACTTCTTTGTTGACATTTACCCATTTGTAAAAATCTAAACATTCTGTGAAGACAGTTGAATTTCAGCAAAGTTCTGATGAGATCCTGGGAGGGTTCCAACAAAACCCCGCTTGCCTGTTTTCCAGCCAACTTTCCCACCTGGCTTCATGGCAGCCCTCCAACTAGACTGCATTGGAGTTGAGGACCTTAGAGCTCCCAAGGTCCATGGCTCCTGACGAGACCACCACACTGATTGCCTCTGAGTTAGGGACCCCAGAGCTTCCAGTGTCTGTGGTTACAAGGCAGGTCACCATGCAGACTGCCACTCTGTCGGGGACCACAGCTCCAGGGCAGCCCACCTGGCAGACTTCATTCCCTTTCACAGAGAGTTTTGAAATGTATGGTTTGTCCCCATAATTTTGCTTCAGTGGGGATAGTAAGAAATTGTGCCAAAATATTTCAAGAGAGTGGCTATTGAGCTCCTTGTTCTCAGGAAGGCAGAGCTTATTTGTTTCCATTCTCCCACACTGAGACCCCGAGAAGGAGCCAAAGAAGGCATTGGTCTAGGATTCAAGGATGGGTTTCCAAGAATCTCTACTCTTCCATTCAGGATCCACATGGGCCAGGTAGGTCTGACATTGGCAGCATGCATGCTCTATCTGGTGCCCTCCATCGGTGGCCTACAGGGAAACAGAGGGTGAGGCGGCAGCTGAGCATGGCTGCTGGTGCAGGCTCTAGGGACTCAGGCGTGGACTTCCATCTGACACTGCCCTTTTAGTCTCATTCTGCTCATGGAGATGGAGAAGTGGGGGCAAGGGAAGGGTTGCTTGCTGTGGAACCAGTTCTTTTCCAATTCTGCCAGGTTCTTTTCCTGTGGGCTGAGTGGATGTGTTGATGGGGACTGCATCAGAAGTGGCCAAGTTCCCTGACGAGATAGTCAATTGTGGGGAACAAGAGACACAGACCCTTCTTTACCTTCCAGGCTTTTCTCAGTCTGGCTCACTTCCTAAAGACTACAAGGAAAACAGCCACTGCAAACGCATTGGAAGCGCAAAGGGAAGTGGAGCTGAAGGGACAATCTCCCATAAAATAAAAGGCAGCCCTAGAACACAGTTGGGAATTAGAGGGACACATTCGTGAACCGGGTTGTGAGTCAGAGATTAGAAAATAAATTTGGAATTTCCCTCAGAAAAGCTCTGCCACAGGTGGTTCAGGTTGAACTTCTGGCCACTAGGGGGATAGATTAATTTCAGACAGGGGCCGTGACTGCCCCGCTGCCAGTGACTGATAGGCCTCATTCTGCCTCTAAACTGCCAGCAAACTGAAGTAATGGTTCTATGGGCCTTACAGCAATGAAGAAATTGCTTTACACCGCTTTAAACTCCTGCACCTACTGGTGGTTAGCTAAGAGCAGCCTCCCGATCTCACTGGCAGCAGAGATGCACACAGTAAACAAAGCGGAAAACAAACAGCTGTGTAATGTATAGCATTAAAGCTTTCACAATCTAGTGATAGTAGGTCATAAACAAGTCCCCCACTAACTGAAGGATATCCAACAAGGCACGAGGACTGGAACTCTTTGACTGTAGACTTCATGAGATGAAATGCACACTGCAGGAAAGCCTTATAGAAATCAAAACAGTGTCATTGAAACTGCCAGGCCATCAATAAAAGTAACAAATGGAAAGGGTTATAATAATATATACTTAGCACTTTAGGTTTTCAAAGTGCTGACAGGACATTAATCCTCACAACAGCCTCATGAGGGCAAAGGCAGCTTTAGCAGTTTGAGGTGGGCTTGTGAAATGATTTTTGGTCTCAGCCCCAAACTGACCGTTTGCCATGATCACACCACTCTGAACTAGAGTGGCCTTAAAAATGTTCAGACCGTGAACATGATGATTCTTTGTTTTCTCCACTCCGGTCTGGAAAGCGGTGTCCAGCTGGTTTTGCTAGAGGTCATGCACAATTACCAGCGCTAGACAAACATTTTCTAAGAACAGTTCTCCCAATAAACCTGGGCCTGAGCACCATTAGACTCCCGGTCACTGAAGGCATTTGATAGATTTTGTAAATGTTTGTCTTTAATTATTTAACTCTGGGATGCAGAGTGGCCAGCAACAGACATCTCTTAGATACTCAAAGTAGCCATCCCTAACGCATACAGCGGAAATCTCCGTCAAAATCTGCCAGAAAAAACAATACCCAAAAAGTAGTGCACATCTTTTCTTTTACAAATTAGTAGTTACAAATCCCCCCCCTCCCCCCGCCCAGGTTAAGAGGTAGTGCTGCTTCTCCTGCACTAAAATCCTTGCTTTTTGGCTTCTATCAATTATTATTCATTGCTTGTATTATTTTAGTGCCTAGAAGCCCAAATCCTGGAGTGGGACCCTGCTGGGCTAAACACTGGACAGACACAGAGCAAAGACAGTCTATTTAGAGCTATGGTTGTTGTGCTACCTTGTGGCACGGTCTATGGTCTCAACAAGTCAATACTCATACACAATCCTCATCCAACAGTTAGAGACGCTGGATATGCCTTTATGGGAATTAGGAATAATTTAAGAACACCTTTGAATGACCAAGTACATAAATCCCCAAAAGGCCTAACCAAATCCACATCACAGTGTTGCCATGGATTTTCAGCTTATGGCTATAATTACACAACTTCCAATTCCAGTGAGTGACGAGAAGAATTCCATAGTCTGACATTAGAAGCAACCTTCTAGGTGACTGTAGAGACCAACTGTATTTGCAAAAGTCAAATCTGAGAATGAGAGTTGTGTGGGGCTCGCCTGAAACCTCTCTTCCAAATAAAACATACACAATGTTTTAAAATGCACATATTTGTGTTATATTACATAAAGAATACTTAAAAATGAAGACATTAATGAGCCAGTCATTTTGGATCTCCGAATCTGTCCCATTTTCTTCTTGATCTAAACTGTTATATTTCAAGCAAACTGTTAGCAGTTCAGACATGCCAGAAGAGAGAGCATCTCATTTTAGATTACTCACATTTCAGCTAGAAAAAGCAAGGCAATTTCCACTACATCACCTCCTGGAATTCTTTTCCCTTCACCTGTCACCCGGATAAGTTTTGATAAGATAAACTCTTTCCCTTCTTCTCCCTCAAAAGACTCAATTTCCTCCTGCTTCCTATTGCCAGTACCTGTTTCACAGTCATAAATATCACATAGATGACAAGATCATTTGTTCATCTGGTTATCCTTGCAGAAATGCTACAGCTCTTCCATCCCCGCTTCCTCCAGAGAGGGTCATTTATTAAAGTTTACCTTTAATATTTTACAATGGCCTTAGTCTTAACTAGCATTTTAGTTAGTGAGGCTACAGCTTAAATTATATTTTTAACCACAATATCAATATGCTGGTATTATTATTCAATGCCTTCCATGCTTTTGTCCATATTGATCAGTCCAGCAGCCACTGACACAATTTCTCTCCTGCTGACTTCATTGTCTTGCCTGGCTAAACTATATTTGAACACACAACAAAAAGTCTAGTCATTCTCCCCAGAGTCCTGGTCAGAAATCAAGTATGCCTGAGAAAGGAAGGGTCCTACATTTAAATATATATATTTTGTTTGTTTCTAGATTTTTCTTTTTAAGATTTCTTTTCCCTGCAGAAATGTTGCACAGGCATCTGGGGATTAACAATCGGGGCTAGTCTAATGTCAATTTTTGCACAGGGCTGACGACATTGAAAAATATATGATTTAGTTACATTTGGTGCAACCCCCCTAGAATGACTGCAGTTAGTGATAAGCAATATTGATAAAAACTTCCTGGTACCAGTATAACTGCTTCCACACTCAGGCCAGATCTACACTGGGGGTGGGAGGGTCGACCTAAAATACGCAACGTCAGCTACGCGTATAGCTGGGTCGACTTACTTGGACGTCCTCATGGGAGTGAGTCAACCGCTGCTGCTCCCCTGTCAACTCTGCTTCTATCTCTCACAACGGTGGAGTTCCAGAGTCAACAGGGAGAGCACTCGGGGATTGATTTATCTCGTCTACACTAGACATGATAAATCAATTCCCCGATACATCGATCACTATCCACTGATCTAGCGGGTAGGGTAGACATACCCTTAGTGTGGTCACAGTTATCCATTTCCCCCATTGATTTAGTTAATTTGGTGCAAAACTTAAATGTATACTAGTACTCATCCATGTAAACCTGCTTTGGCACAGCAACATTAGTCAATAAGAGTTCCATTTGGTTCAGAAAGGGGGATACCAGAATGAAAAAGACTCTTAAGCCCCCTCCACACCATCTCATCTAATCAGTGGCAGATGATCAACTGGTTCTATATTTACAAAACCAAATATATACAAAAACAAAAATAGAAATGTGGCAGACAAGATTATAAGAATTAAGAGAAAAAGGCAGTAGATTATGCTATCAAATTAACAATTGAGGTAATGTGGACCAAGTGAGATGAACAGGTTAAACATTACTGATAAAATTTTTAATAGTACATATATGACATACATCCTCAATCTACTGTATTCTCTTCCATTGCATAATGGACACTTTTAAAATATTTATGTATGACAAACTAATTATATTGTCAACAATTCTGTTTCTTTTTCATAAAGATTTAGTAACAAATGTACTATTTGCATTAAAGATACTAATGTACTAGACAAAAATGAGTATCATTGTTGGATGTTATTTGTGAAAATGATCTTAAAAACTAAAACAAAGCTGGTCAAGTAGTTGAACTGACTGAAGGAGAATTTTGTGAATAAACTTGCTGAGTTTGCTTCACTATTATTTATGGGGTTATGTTATTTCTTGCTGAAAATCTTCAGGTGACTAACAATTCATATGTAAAAATGTTATGGAGCATGAAAGTTTCACAAATTTTAGCACAAGTGATGATTTGTCCAACAATTTGTACTGAATTGCATTATTTATTAAAGGCTATTTATTATGTCCTATTAATAGTCAGTTATCTTCCTGTTTTAAAAGTGTCAGACATCCAATTAGGGAGATGGAACAATTTTACATAACTTTGGTGATAATACAGACCATAAAAACTGAGGAGCCAGTTATTGAAAACAAAATCTAAGCCAAATGTTGAACAACTGATAGGGTATTTCTTTACATAAACTCTTGAACAAATACTTGTGAAATACAAGTGCATCAGTAGATATCAGGATCAATTTGTGAACGATTCACAAAAGGAGAAAATAACTAAATTCACTGATAACAATGTGAAGTCAATAAATCAAATACTTCTAATGAAAAATGTGTACAACTTTAAAACTGGAGAGGACAAGAATCAGTACTACATTTGGGATTGGGATTTTTACAATAATCACCATTGACATATTTGCAGCATTTACTGTTGAAATCCAGACTAAGTATGGTAACAGAGTAAGAATGTTAACCACAAGTAATAGGTACCCAAAAAGCAAAACAAGCCTCATGCCATGACAGTTTAGGGTTTCATGACTGAAATAAGGAATTATTTGTGATTATTTAAGTACAGTTGTCATCGAAAATGGCAGACAAAAACAAACAAACAAGCAAAAAACACCAAGCCCTAATGGGCGAGTCCTTGTTCAGCTACACAATGGTACAATCATTTCTATAAAAATGGGAAACCAATGAAGCCAAAGTTAGAAATGTGTGCTGCTAGTAGGAATCATAGAATGAATGTTCAAGGTGAGATTCTCTGTTGTGCCTAAGAGCTGGATAAGTATTTTATATACGTTTGTTTTCAAATTTCCTGTGTTTACATCTCCATTAGTTTATCTAAAAAATGTACTTAACATAAGAAAACAGAAGAGATTCTGAGAAATATTAGACCACTGTAAAAAATCAAAACCAAACCACAACAAACCCAAAATTACAGCTAACCATCCCATCTTTTAGCTAGGTCTGTGTAGGGAAATGCAGAGGCACTTCTTCGGGGGAAATGGGAACTATTTTGGCCAAAACCTTATATACAACTCATGCTTTCAACTCAGTAAACCCTAATTACATATGCATGTTGGTTGTGCAGATGGAAAACATGACCAGCCAAAAACAGATATTCATAGCTCCAAAGAAGAAACCATCTATTACCTCCCCCAAAAGGGAATAATAAAATAAGTTCTCCTTCCCTGGTCTCTTCCTCACAAAAATAAACAGTACAGCCAAACTGAGTAAGTCTTAAATAAAAGAAAAAAAATTCCATAGGGCCAGTTCAAGCATATCATGGTTAAAGTAAAATGTGGATAAATCTAGACAAGAACGCATTGTCAAGAAGAAAATAATTGCGCAGAAGCAAGTGAATATACTCCCATTGATCTCAGGTCTATAGGCCTGACTCAGTAAGCTACTTAGAACAGTCTAATTTTAAGCAGTGGAGTATTTTCATTGACTTCAGTGGAAATTGAAGACAAGTTTAGAATTAGACACATACTTAAGTACCTTAAGTATGGGGCCTGAATGGGGCCTTAGCGTCGAGTTGCTTTCCATATTAATAAATAGTAATGGTGAAATGACATAAGTGCAGGGATTGCCCTATTTTTTCTACATAATTAGATAATGTAACCTTATTGTTTGCTGTATTTCCTATACTTGCTGCCAGGTATGCAGACCTAGGGAATAGTGTAAATTCTGATGACATTATTTAGCAATCTTGGCAACAATATAAAGTTATACAAGGGAACTGTACAGCTTTTAAAGGTGATAACTGTATTATATGATTTTGTATAACTGTTGGAAGTATGGTATATTACATATGTTTAAAATATTACGACATTGAGGTCATAGATCAAATCCAAGATATTGCAAATCAGTGGAATCATTCAAATGACAAACAAAAAGCGTAAACTTCCAACCATATTGGAGGAGCTCAAGGTTGCCTGCTCAGATTCATTGGTCTTCCAGCGAGGTCACTGGTCAGATCTGAGCAGTTATTACAAAGCTAGGGCAAAATACTATTTCAGTTATGGCTGTCAGTTCCTAAATTTACGAGAGAAATTCACATCTAGCGATTCATGAAGTCATACTTTCAGAATCTAAAATATTATAAGATACTATTATTTTATGTTAACTATTTAAATGTTGAAGTTAAAAAATCCTAGAATTATACAAATGTAGGGCTGGAATGAATCTTGAGAAGTCATCAATTCCAGCTCTCTGCACTGGGATAAGAGAAATAAAACCTAGACCATCCCCAACAGATGTTTGTCTAACCTGTGCTTAAAAACCTCCACTGATGGGGATTCTACAATCTCCCTTGGAAGTTTATGTGACAGGTTGGACCTCTTAGGATGCCACCTGATGTGCTCAGATACCACTGAGCCCAAACTGGCATAACAGGTGGGCTTCCTTTTTACCTGTCTTGCTGAGTCAGGCTACTAAGTCTGCTCCAACACACACCGGCAGGGCTACCCCTAACTGCAGAACAAAACAGACACAGAGATCAGTTCTGGGAAGGCTCAGCTTAAGGGACTTGCCCCAGCACAGATGTCCACCTCCCAAAGATATATTATGAAATCCGCCTCCTCCCTCTATGTGGAGGAGAGTATGCACACTTCTTGCCCCTCCTCCCATGGGTAGAAATTACATAAACTGGGTTTAATGATAAAATAAATTTTATTAACTATAAAAGTCAGATTTTAAGTGGTAAAAGGGGTAACAGAGCAGATTACTAAGCAAATGAAATCAAACACGCAAACTAAGCTAGTTATACTAAAGAAATTGCTTACAAATAGTATTTCTCACCCTAGAGATTGTTGCCAGCAGGTTGCAAAGTTTCTGTGGTGCAGAGTTCGTTATATTCCTTTTCAGACTGGACCCCTATCTCAGTCTGTTCTGTCCCATCTAGTGGCACCAAAACCAGTTGGAGTTAAATGAGTCTGCTCCACAAGCAGTTGGCTTTTAGCTCATGCAATAGAGGCTCATGCACTAAGCTCCAGAGGTTCCCAGGTTCAATCCCACCCACCAATGGCCAGGATCTGTTGGCATTACACATTTAGGCAGTTCTGAAAAGAAAATGATTTTAATCCCTGAGATTTCAACAGCAAATTCCATTTTGTTTAAGATGGGTGCCTTTGCAGCTTGTTGCGCAATGTATTTTAAATGGAATGTAACCAAATTCATGCTGTATTGCTTCAGAAACATACATTTCCCCTGTCCCCCCCAACAGATGGGTACCCATTTCTCTGTTGGCCCATTCCTCACACTGCCTGAAGCACACTAATTGGCAAACCAGTCAACACTAGCATATTAAGAGCAAATACCACAGTTTGGCAATATTGGGCTTTAAAGAGCTAACCAGCTACTGAATGTAGTCATCAGGCCTTCTGCACTGAAAAACTAAGATCCTTTACAGTATGAATGACTGAAAGGGAAACTTCAAAGCACTCGAGACACATTCCCCTAGAAGGCATAATCTTGGGGCTGACGTAACTCTTTTGCTCTACAAGGAATAGTCATGATTTAAACTGAAGCATAATGGTCGTCAATTGCTTTTTTTGTAACAGTGCTGAAGACTGGCACAACAGTTCAGTAAGAGATTTGCCAGATGGCACAATCAAGAAAGAAAGCTCCTCCAAAAGCAGCACATAAAGAACTCCCCCTCCCCCCCAATTAAGAAATTGCAGCAGTTGGCATTAGTTTACCATTTTTCTTTCCTTTCACTGTTGCAATTACCAGTGATAGTCTGTTCGCGCAAGGTCAGATTTTGATTTCACTTTTGCTGGTAAATGCAGAATAACTCAACTGAAGTCAATGTAATTGTTCCACATTTGCACAAGTAACAGCAAGAAGAGAACCTGACCCAGAATATGAACAGGAAATAAATCATTTTCCTGATTCATGAGCTCATAACTTAACTTAAATCATTTACCAACTGCAAAGCACCCACCACACACACATACACACACACACACACACATCTCTGTGTGATTGCTCCCACTGTGATACAACCTCAAGGCAGTCCTGGAAAACATTCTGGAAGCATTTGAGGCTGCAGTAGTACAGCAAAGTGTGGCATAGGTCTGGTTAATTTCAGAAAATTGGAGTGTTGGAATTACAATGTGGTGACAGGAGTCATCAGAAGGATTTATTTCCATGCTTTGGGCCCGTGGCCTAACAAATTGGAAAATATTTGCCTATGTCTTCTGCTTAAGCTCCAAATTAAAGTGACATCTTTTATTAAAATTGCTACTTTTACATACTGAAAGATATGACATACACAATCTTACCATCAAACAACTTTCATTATGTTAAATACCACACTGAAGAGTCAGGTGATCAGAATGTTAAAAAAAAAAAAAGGCACTGTTTGTAACCTGTCTAGGAAGGATCGGATGGATAGAAGCAGAGGGAGAGTGGCATTACCTGTTTCCAAGTTTCTGATAGTTCTGAAGCAAATAATCTTGAAATCTTATGGATTTCTGTAACAGATGAAGCACAAGATGGACACTACTTGGTGTCTTCTACAGACCACCGTATCACACTGCTTGCATCCGACGAAGTGGGTATTAGCCCACGAAAGCTTATGCTTGAAATCTTTAGTTAGTCTTTAAGGTGCCACAGGACTCTTTGTTACCTCTGCTATTCCAGACTAACACGGCTACCTCTCTGATTCTTCGTATCATACTAGAGAACAAGATGACTGTCTCCTTAAACACACATATATAATGTGTTGGAGGAAAAAAGCTGCATTACAATAGGGGACATCTATCTGAGCAGCATATGTTGGAGGTCTGTTGCATCAAACATGAGTAAATTCTACATGAGACCTCAACTCGACAAACAGAGGAATTGATTTCAGAACTAAAAAGAAATTGTGGTTGCTTTGGTGCAAGTGATCATGATTTGGTTACATTGGGGTGTGCAAACAGAATGAAGTCCAAACCAGTAATATGTACTTGGTGTTTTAAAAGGACCCAATTTCACAAAACTGAAAACAATTATGAGCCCCATCATCTAGAGAAAGAATTTAAACAGAAAAATGTGAATGATAATTGGAAACTGTTTAAGAACATTTTACTAGATGCCCCAAAAGCCACAATCCCATAATAGAGAGAGAAAGCTATGCTGGTTAAAAAAAACAGCCTGGGTTCGAGGGGAAGTGAAAGTGGCCAGACATTATTTAAAAAAATACTCAATATGCAACACCTGGAAAAATGGGGGGCTGAGAAAAATGAATATAAATGAGAAGCTAGGATGTGTAGAAAAATTGGTAAGGGAAGCAAAGGGACATAAGGAGAAATTTATGGCCAGAACAGTTAGACAATTTAAAAAACACCTATTTTTTTAAACAGTATAATGAACAAAAGGAACCCTAACATTGGAATTAATCCATTACTAGATGAACATGGTAGAATTGTCAACAATAAGGCAGAAGAGTTCAACAAATATTTCTGTTACATCTTTGGCGGAAAACAGCTAACATTCATATCATATCATGATGAAATATTTTCTACTCCAGTTGTAACTAAAGCTTATGTTAAACAGCAACTATTAAGCTTAGACATTTTTAAATCAGTAGGTCCAAATAACTTGCTTTCAAGACTTTTAAAAGAACTGGCTGAGGAGCTTTCTAGATCATTACTGTTAATTTTCAATAAATCTTGAACTGCCAAAGAAGTTCCAGAAAACAGAAAGAAAGTTAATGTTTCACCAATTGCTAAAAAAGATAAATGGGATGCCCTGGATAAGTATACTCCCATCAGTCTGACATCAAACCCTACAAAACAATGGAGTGGCTGATATGGAACTCAGTTAATACAAAATTAAAGGAGGTTCATAATTAATGCCAATCAATATAGGTTTATAGAATAAAGGCCACGCCACACTAACATTATATATATATTTATGAGATTATAAGTTCGGTTGAGAAAGGTAATAGATGTTAATTTAATACGTTTAGACTTCTGTAAGGCATTGGACTTGGTACCACACAAAAATTAGTGAGAATGAGAAATGGTACACTTTTAATGATTTTAAAAACGTCAAAGTCTCAAAATATAATGTAAATAGAGATTAATGATTGAGCATCTCTATTTCCATTTTTCATGAAGAAATAACTCACTATATCTGTAAATATCATTGCAACTAACTCCGAAGTGGCTGCGAACACTTCCATAACAACAGGCAACTCGGAGCAGAGAGGATATGTGAGTTTGATGCTCATATAATTCATGGTGCAAATAATGTAGTAATGAAATAAAACAATTATCTGCCTGGGAATACAGACTATACTTGTGTAAGGGGGTACCCTGATCCCTGTGCTCCTGAGTACAGGGAAAAGGACTCCTGTATGCCAGACCAACAAAACTTTAACTGCTCCCCAGCCAAATTAAGTCCCAACACCCCGATACACCCCCCTTTTTACCAGTGGGGTTCTTGGGGTACCACGGCTGCCACCATCCGGGTGTACTTCCAAAACCTTGGAGGGGCCCCCGGACTTCCCCAAAACCCTAACTCTGTCCCCTATCCCTGAGAGCCAGAGTCAGACACCTGGAGGCTGTTCCCCTCCCCTTCACCCTTCCCGGCTGAAGGCAGAGACAGGCTCCGTTCCTCAGCTGATAACCTGAGCTGATTCCTTTACCTACCCCCCCCCTTTCCTCCCTCTCTTCCCAACCTGGAAACAAAGGAAGCCTTAAGGGAATTAAACCACATGTTTTATAACTAAAAAGATTTAATAAAGAAAAAGATTATAGAACAGAGACACAATACAGCTTACAATTTAGAATTCTCTACTTCATATCTGAAATGAACAGTGACACCCAGATAGGCACAAACTTGATGCAAAATCAGATATTACTTACATTTAGCTAAGTAGGAATATAAGAAGAAAAGCTGAGTCATCTCCACAGCTAGAGATGCTCTCGGACCCTGGCCCCTGACGCATGGCCAGCAAAACAAAACTGAACTAAAACCCCTCCCTCCCTCATGGCAGGGAAACTCTACCTTACTTGTTCTCAGATGACATTGACCCTCTCCAGCCCTGTACACTTATGACAGCTTGTGTGTCGTTTGCTATTTTCCATAGACAAAAAACCTCATTGTTGTACCCTAGAAGGCATAGTGAGAGAAGGCCACTGCACACCAAAGTGTCTCAACACCACATCCACAACCTGTGAGCTACATTGTTTTTTATAATCATTTATATTTTTGCTTCCTTTCCTTTATCCTTTCCATAATGCTCACAGACAGCTTTACAGAAAAAGCTTTGCTCTATGGACTACTTTACAGACACAGAATCCAATTCTCCATTCATGCTGGTGTAAGTCAGGAGTAACTTTACAAAAGTCACTGGAGTTACTATTGTAAAGCTGTTATGAAATGGCAATTTGGTTCTGTATGATCTTCAGCTATTCAAGAACATGCTAATACACTGGGTTCCAAATAAGTTAAAAGCTCCTGCTTCAGCTAATGTTTTGATGGAAATGGTAGTTGAGTCATTGCAGCTCAATGTGGATTTTATTACACTTAAGAAAGCATAAAGAGGCAATAAATGTTACATACACTTTCCTAGTATGTTTTGAATGTTGGCCACAGCACACAAGTGGGTGGAACGACAAACAGTTGCTCTTTCAGAACGGGTTGTCACGGATTTTCAGTAGAAAGAGTTTGACAGCATTTACATTAGTATAGACTGCTGTGTCTCATTGTTTATTGGGATTTTTACCCCATTGATGTACCAGGGTTCTTAGGACCATTCTGTTTTATACCATTAATAAAGATAGGCCCAAATCAAGCCCTCAGTTCATCACCCAAAATCTTTGCATGTGTGTGATCTAGTGGACAGCTAACTGGATTAGGAGTCGGGAGACCTGGATTCCATCAAGAGCTTTTGAAACTCCCATTTCTGGTTTGTGAAAAATTTCAACATTTCAAAATTTGGTTTTACTCTAAATCAGAACAAAACCATTTTTTCCCTAAAATTTCTCAAGAACTGGATATCCTGAAAAAAATGCATTTCAGAAAACACCAAAAAATGGTGTTTCTAAAACAAAATATGATCCCCCGAGCAACAGCTGCTGAGAGAAATTGACATTCCTGTCATTTTCACCACTGTTGTTAGCATTTAAACTAACAAGAATGTCAATTCTTGTCAGCAGCTGCCAGAGCTCCAGGGTCTATGGCTCCAGAGCAGCTCTGACGTCTGCTCTGAGACTGGGAACTCATTCCAGTCTCCTGGGCCAAATGACCCCCCAGATTGCCAAATTCCTGACTGGGCAGCCTGGGGAGCCAGCTAGCCCAAAAGCCTGGAAGCCTAGTGGAACCTGTCTCTGGGACAGGATAGAGGGTGGGGCTGCCTCAGAACCTAGGACTTGGAAGGCTGTCCCTGAACCTCCCAGCTCCATGGTATATACTGAGTGTATATCTACACTGCAGCTTGGAGTGACTCTCCTACCCCCGATAGGCAGACTCATGTTAGCAGGTCTCAAGCTAGTCCTCTAAAAACAGTGCACGAGAGTTGGAGTTTAGACTCTCAAGCCTACGACGTTGGATGGGCTTGACAGCCCGAGCCCCAATGTCCACATTGCTATTTTTATTTAGTGCACTAGCTCGAGCCTCTAGGACTTCCAGGCTTACAGCTCTGTGGCAGGAAATGAGAAGCCGAATCCCCGTTCCAGTTAGAGATCCCCCCCCCCCCCATTTCCAGCTCTGTGGCAGGGACCCTGGAAATTTTGGAAATCCTGGTACAGCCTGGGCCTGGACAGTCTGCACTGTGGGGCTGCCATAAAGCAGTAGAGACTGTGAGCCAGGGGCCATAGTTCTGGGGCAAGCCACATGGCACAGCTGCCCTTGAGCTACAGGCTTTGGAAGCCTGGCGTCCTTGGCCTCAGGCAGTTCACATTGCTTGACTCCCCGGCAGCCTACCTGGACCATGATTTGGGGAAAGTTCATCAAACCCAGCCTACTATCATGAAATATTTCAGTTTCATCAAAATGGCGTTTTGTTTTCACTGGAAAATGTCCAGTTCTATCCTTAGCTCTGTTGCTGATTGATGTGGGTAAGCGACAGAGTTTGACTCACTGCTGTGGCACCTCCTGCTGGCTGTCCTGGGAATTAGCTTAGTTCATCCATGTGCCCTCATCTGGTGATGTCTCACCCCCCATCACTTCTGCTTCCAGATGTGAGTTGTCCCAACAAACAGCATCCTCTGCAGAGCACGGTCCTTTGGCTGTGTCACACTCTGTTCTCCCCCCTTCCAGGGGAAGGGCAGTCCACTGGCCAGCCACTTCCTCAGTGGCAAATGGGAAGAAAGGGGGGACCCAAGCCCACTCACTATTCCAGGTCCCCACCCAGGGACCCTGTCAATAGCAGCCACATGATATGTACCCTCCAGCCCCACAGTTTAGTTCCCTGGGCCACTGCCCCACAGCACCAGCAGCTTCTCCACTCTTGTCTCAGGGTCTCAGCATGCCAGCAGTCAGCTCATTCCCCAGATGCTGTCCAGCACTGCTCTGTTCAAGGTACTGGCTTCCCTCCGCATGCAAGACAGCCAGTCTTCCTCCTTCCCCAAGCTCCAGGGAGTGACTGACCTGCTGTGCCCTGCAGATCTTCTTATATGGGCCTGTCTGTCCCTGATTGGCTGCTCCTGGTGGCCCTCTCCAATTGGCTGTCTCCCAAACAGCCCTCCCTAGGGCTCTTTTAACCCTATATGGGCTAGCCGGATCAGCAGGTAGTGATCGATCTATCGGGGATTAATTTATCGTGTCTCATTTAGACACTCTCCATCAACTCTGGAACTCCAGTTCACCACGAGGCACAAGCGGAGTCAACGGTGGAGCCTGCTGCCACTGTGAGGATGCCAGGTAAGTCAACCTAAGATGCACCGACTTCAGCTACGTTAATCACATAGCTGAAGTTACATATCTTAGATCGACCCACCCCTGCTAGTGTAGACCAGGCCTCTGTCTTGTCTATTTAGAGTTTAAGCTCTTCTGGAAAGGGACTGTCTCTTACTGTGTATTTTGAACAGTGATTAGCACAATGGTGTCTAAGTCTTGGTTAAGGAATCTAGGCAATACTATAATACAAATAAATACATGGATACTACTACTACTAATAATAATAATAATGGTGTGTATGAAGATTCAGTATCTGGATGAGAATTTTCTTGATGTTCCCTATCTTTATATCAGTTGAACCAAACCCTTCGGATCTCATCTCTTTCAAATTTGGGGAGTTATGGGGTGTAGTTTGAAATCAAGATCAGGATCTGAATTTTGCAGTTTAGGGTCATCTCTAACTATCAGTTATGGTGACTAAATTGGCACTTAGATTGTACAGCACTGAACTCCCCTCTCCTACACTGGTTTATACTACACCAGTGTTACTCCACTGACTTCAGAGGAGTTATTCACTGATGAGAGGCGAATCGGGGCCTATTTAGTCACCATTTAGGTGACTAAAATTAGCACTTCCAAAAATAGCCACATAGGTGCCTAATAAGGCTGTTTAATAAGTATGTTTGTTCAATCACCACTAGGTTTAAATAAGAAGGGATGGCTAGGCAAGTTCTTCTCTGAGAAGGCTTCTGTACTTTGGAACTTGTTTTCCCCTTGCTTCCACAGATGTATTAATCTTCTGGGTATACTGCAAAGTCCACCTTTTTTTAGTAGGCTTTTAACGAGGGGAGGTAAGTTGATCAAGTTACAGACTGAGTATTTTACAAAGATAGTTAATTTAATGTTACTGGTTAGATTTTTTTAAAAAACAGAAGCCAGATATTTCACCTGAATATTCGATAGCAAAAAATAATAATAATAAAAAAAGGGTGTGATGCCAACTAAATATCTTTTAAAAAATGAAAAGGAAATATGGAGATTGGGGCCAGTGAATGGAAAATTTCACACACAAATAGGCGTTTGGAAATTATAAAGCTTGTTCCCCTGGACTTAGTTACTTTCATGAAGAAATTCAGGTTGTTTCTGTTAATAGCTAGAGCACAATGAGGATTTCTAACTGAATCATCTGAAAGACTATTTTAAAAAGAGTGACTATAATAGCAAGTAT
Organism: Sternotherus odoratus; assembly: GCA_032164245.1. Lineage (NCBI taxonomy): Eukaryota > Metazoa > Chordata > Testudines > Kinosternidae > Sternotherus > Sternotherus odoratus. Next base: position 145,574,630 of record JAVMKO010000002.1, read on the forward strand.
TACAAGCTTCCTGCTCAGGCTAAAAAGAATCCTTCCTTTAGTGCAATTACTTCAATGGGTTGGATTTTTTTTCCTGTCCTCTACCCCCCTTTTTCTTTATTCCCTCAATTTTCACAGATCTACAGTAACAATTAGTTATGACTCAGATCAAGAGGATTACAGCTGTACTATTATTAAAACCTAACTGGGGGATTATAAACTACTTTTGAATTCATAGGGTATCGAAGTGGCAATATTTATCCATGTATTATTCATCAGGAGATGATGAGCTGAATGTGGATGGTTGAAACAGTTTGGATAAAATAAGAACAGACCAAACTTTCACCTAGCACTCAAACTTCACATGGATTTATTTTTTTAATTTTGAAAAAATGTGGTTAATTTTTCCTCTCTTAGACCCCTTTTGAGCTGGAACACCTCTGCACTTTCTGGTTTTGTCCAGTAAAGTAGTTTGAGAAAGAATGAAAATACATGAAGAGTTCACACAAAACCCTGTTAGCATGAGCTTTTCAGAACAAGAAGGATAACATCATCATTTTTGCTCTAGCAATATTATTTGTTCTCACATCATTTATCATAATGGACAAGTGGGCCCAGTTAATTACACAGTGTTTCAATGTAAAAAAAGAACAGGAAACTTGTTACAAACAGTATTTTATGGAAGTTATCCCAAAAATAATGATATCTTATATGTGATAATGCATGTACATATAAGCTTTGCCTCTACAGGAAACCAAACTGTATTGCAAATATAATGAAGCCATTATACTCAGCATGAAAATGTAGCCTTCTTTGTAATGACAAACAGAAATTGTATAATTCTGCACAGGAACACTATACAACAGTTTAGGATACACAATAACTCCTTCATTTGTGGGAGAATTTATTTAGGCACTATGTAGAATCAATGGCAACACTCTCCTTGAGTTGAATGGGGCCAGGATTCCATCCAGTAAAATGGGTTCTACTACTTTGGTAAATAGTACCACAAGATAGATCTTTAACAGACTCAAGTGGGCAGGACTTTGCTTTTACATCACACCTTAGATTAGATGACATTCGAGCTGATGAAAAAAGTTTAAAAACTCAATTCAAATTTCAATGGAAAAAGGGACAAAATTTTCAGAAAAAAATGCATCCCATTTTCAAGCAGCTGGTCCAAAAAAATGTTAATGACATTTTTCTTGCTGAAATTTTGAAGTTCAACAAAAAAAATGGAATAAGATTTTCAAGAAAATTGTCACCTTGTTCTTGACCAGCTCTGGTTGGCACTTTATACAGATCAATGTAATCACTTTGTATTTTATGTACAAGTAAACCTTCTCAGAAGTCAGTTACTTTAAAAAAAAGAAAGAATCCACTCTTTTGGTGTTGTCATACTACCAGCTATTGAGAAAGAGAAGGGAACACAACCTGATTTTCATTCCCCCTTCAATTCCTTGTAATTCTCACAAAAAGATTCAGCTGAAATAGTTGTATGTCTCCTTACAACATCCAGTTGAGATGTTCTTCAGGAAACTGTACAACATTTCACACTTACTTCTTACCAGCTTCCATTAAAAACATATGAAGTGACTTTGTTTAAGGATTTTGGTTTACTTCAGACCAAACGTTTCCAGCAAACCTTTGACAGGAGAAGTATAATTTACTGACAAATTCTGCCTTAAATGTTTTTCAAATCTTGTGTGGGATGGGAATGACAGAAGATCACAGAGACTGGGAGGCCTTAAATAGCACATGACTTTACTCCTTCATGCAACAAGGCCATAATATCTCAGTGATGTTTTTAAAGCAATGAAATGCCAGAAACCAGTAGCCATAGGTAAAGTACTTAGATACTTCCAATCTTTTTTTTTACAGGAAAAGCCAAAACCTGTCCACAAAAAAACATGGTAAAACCGAAGACCATGCCTCGGGATACTTTGTGCAGCTACATTTTTTATACATCTGATGACCACCGTTCTTGAGATTTGGACTTGCACAGGAGTGTGCTGCATGCCTCCATTTATTGTTTGCCATGTTTAGTGAAACAATGTTACACCGTGTTTGTCATCAGACATGTTTACAATAAATTTACCCAACACCGTTTGCAACTAAGTTGTAATGATCTCAGGATGTGACACACTAGCCATTTAGAAGGGGGAATTCACTCGAGGTGAGACAAAAAAGGAATTATAAATTTTCTTGGACCATTGGGTGCACACGAATAAGGGCTTAATTATGTCAGTAAAGAGGCAAAGCTGTGCTGAGGAGAGGGATGAGGCGAGTTGCCTGAGCTACAGTCTCTAGGAACAGTATACCTCTCTAACTCATTTTTCTTTCAGAGACACTGTACTATTCAACAACATCTTGTATTTCTATAGTGTCTTTCCATCTGAGAATCTCAAAGAGTTTCACAGCATTCTGAAGGCTCACAACACTTTTGTCATGTAGGTAAGTATTATGATGCCTATGTTACAGAGCAGTTATTTGAGGCACAGCATAGTTAAGTGGCATGCCCACATTTACACTGTGAGGGAGGCCTGACCTAGACACAATGTTGCACCACCATAACTAAACCAGTGCAACTTTGTGTGTGGAAACATTGGTTTAGCTTGCTTCCATTATTTAAACAGATGTCAGAGTTTCCAGGATGGAATATGAGTTACTGATTCCAAACCAGCACTGAAGACTGAAGGACTGGATATCTCCTGTGGGCTAGAAAACGGGACACAAGGCCTTTCCCCTCTAGTGTATTGGCTGAAATCCAGCCCTGGCACAGGGAGACCCAACATTTGTATGTAGACAAGGTTTTAATGGGAAAGCCCATGGGAATAAAACCCAGGTGTGCTGTTTCCCCAGTTCCCTCCTCTCTGCATCCAGCTTTTATTATTTAAGCATCAGCCAGAGCTTACAGAGGGAATACCAAAGTTTGTAAGGCAGCTAGATTTGGATAATTTGCATAAATTACACTATGCTTGACAAAATTATCCATTATTCATTGTAAAAGAATTACCCAGTGTCACTCAATATATGCCAACAGTTAGAAAAATAATACCAGCTTCAGAATTGCCCTCAATCCAGATCACTATTTAACTTCATTATTCTCTGTCAAATCTTCGGCAAACACACATTGATTTGTATAAGCAGTTTCTGTCTTCTAATCAAGGAATTTTAGTTTTAGCATAATTCCTGTCCTCCTAATCTAAATGTTAGGAAATTACATAAATTATATTAGCATATAAAGGACCATATTCTCCAGCCTCTTCTTCCCAAGGCCATACTTCGAAAATACATGTGTCTGTCCACAGGGTTGGCATTAGACTCTCTGGGGCCCAGAGCAGAAAGTTAAAGCCCCAGTCCCACTGCCTGGGGATGAAACCAAAGCCTGAGCAATTTAGCTTTGTGGGGCCCCCTGTGGTGTGGGCCCCTGGGCAATTGCCCCGCTTGCCACCCCCTAATGCCGGCCCTGTCTGGTCACACTGGTGGTACTAGGGCGGTTGTGGAAAGGCCACCTTAAAAAGGTGGGTCTTATATCTTGTGCTGAACATAGTGACTCTGTGGTCACTGAGCACAATTTCTAGGTTCCTAAATATTCTGGCTGGCAATAGATCCCAGTTATGCAAACCATTGTTCTGATTTGCCAGTTGGGACTCTTGGAGATGTCAAAGCTATGCAAGGCTACTTGGCCTTATCTGGGATCTTGTCATTAGAAGCATTTTATCCTGCACACACTATTTAAAATTGGCAGCTTCTTTTTAAAGGAATGGGGGATAAAAATAGTATAATTTGGTCTCTCCTACTAATTTCCTCCCCAGTCCAATTAACAGAGTGGCTGAAGGGATTCACAGGCTTTGGCTGCTACAATGTCCAATAACTGACAAGTCCCTTTAGGCCTGCGTTCTCTGGTTGCCTTCATCACCTCCCCATAGTTTTGCCTGTCCTCTTCTCCAGTTTTCCCCCCATGCTTCACCCCATCCCTACTGCCTTCTCTCTCTTTTTCCCCTCCCTCCACCCTCGTATCCTCTTGTTGTTTCCCCATAACACTCATTTGCCCCTGTAACGACCGACTGAAAAGCAGCCCAGGCTGCTGAGCACTGGAACCAGGGTGTAGGTGGGATGGGGTGGGGAGCTTGGGGGGGAGGAAGTCCTACAGAAGTGTTGTATGAATGTTACAATAGCTATTTAATGAGCACCTTGTTGTAGTCGATTGCTGAACTGGAAGCTCTCTGGCAATAGCCATACTTTTGAGAAATGATAGAAAATCCAGTCTTTCCAGTTGCAAGAACAGAGCATTCTTCCAACGTGTTGGGGGTCAGTTCCAGTTCTGCTGACTGACATATACTGTGCAGAATGTAGCAACTGATAGGCAGAAGCCATTCTCCAGAGGCCATAAGGGTTGGTGTTCTAATTGCACCAGTTCATTCCGATGACATTGAAAATAATACAGCACAATCACAAGAGCGTTCAGGATAGAAGGCATTTGTGTTATGTGACATGTATGCTATGAAATGGGACTTATTTGCTCCTGTGGAGATGAATCCAGAGTATCAGAAGTAGCTTTATGCCATAATTCATTGAAGGTGACAGTGAAGGAACCCTGTAGTTACCAGTGAGGAACGTTTTTAAATGAAAAAAGGCTAGTAGTAGTAGTAGACAGAAGGCCCGAGGCTTTCTGTTGATTCTAAAGCATTAGATCACCTTACTAACAGAATGGCTTGAGATTAGAGAGAGCCAGAATGAGGAAAAAGAGTTTGGAAAAAAAACAACCCTAAGATCTGGAGCAATCTGTTGTCAATGTTCGATTACAGAATGAGTTCACCTTTGCTGAAATGCATTATAGGCTCCAGCAGCTCTAGGTACTTTCTGCTGAGTAGCGTATTGGCTTCAAATCCCACAATTTATGGAACTTCCCCTATGTCAGAAATGCAGTAAGGATGGGGAAACCTACTTGATGAAATGACAAGCCACTCAGACCTTCACCCAAGTAGAAACCCAAATCATGTTTTAGGTTCAAGAACATCTAAAAGTTACTCCAAATATGCTCCTTGGGCCAAACGGCCCTGTGACCTGCTAGAAAAAATATAAATATAAATCTTAGGAAATTGATTCTTCACTCCAGTCAAATGGAATTTGTTCATTTTAAAAGAAGCCAGAACTAGTCAGTGTTGTCATTATTGGTTGTCTCCTCCTCCTGAAATGGGCCACCTGCCTCCTTTTCCTTTGAGAACAGAAGCTACCAGAGCTCACGCACACTGACAAAATCGTGAATAGGGATTATTGAAGTGTATGTAAAAACAGTCACATATTTCTACAAGTCAGCTGCTAGAAGCTAGAATTATTACACTCTGGGCCTTTGGCATACAACTTTGAAGCCTAATAAGGAACCAGTATGAAATGGTCAGGATGGAACATTTTACAAGGTAACTGGGTGCATCAGGTTTATGTGATGACAAAAAAGGAGGAGGATGGACGTTAGATGGAGTAGATTAAAAAGCACTGCATTGAAATGTGCAAGTGTTGTGCCCACATTGCAGGGAGACAGCAGGAGGCAATGAATCATCCAACATTTAATTTAACACCCCCTAAAACAAGATGTATTCGGCATCAACGTGGGATCTCCAAAGGGCTCTCAAAGTTCTGACGATGAGTGGCATGGGTTACTCACACCTTTCTTCCCCAGTAATTCAGCCAGCAGTTAGTAAGCAAATTGATTCAGAGGGAGAGTTTCTGATGAGTCATACAGAACCCAGTATCTCAATTTAAGGGCTCTTTGTCACCGTTGTAGATTTCTAACCGCTAATTTTATGTAGAAAAGGGCTTTCGGGGACATCGTGATGCTCTCCCTCTAGGGGAAAAAAATATAGCAAAGGAAAGAGTGAGTTCAGGGAGTCATGGAAACAGGTGGGAGCTGCAAATGCACCAGAGACACAGTGTGTGAAATTTGTTAGCATATTGCGGACTCTTCTGGTGGTTGATTTTTTTCAAAGAAGGGAATATTGGGGAGAAATTAATCAGATTGTTAAAAAACCTGGCAGAAAAAACATGTCAACAAACCCTCCTATTACCCACATTCTATTAAAACACTGTGCAAGATTTCTATGGAAACATTAGGCTCTGAGAAAGGGGAATACCCAGCTCTGTGGCGGCTCCAGTCCTCATTTCAAAAACAGATGGGCAACAAGTGTCAAAATGGATACCTCCTTTAATCAAATCCCAGGAAGGGAGAGCATGGCAACGTTGGAAGATTCAAACCCCAAGTGGCCTGGTTGCCAGTGGTGAATGGCAGGAATGCTGTGCTAATGCCGAGACATGAAAGTACCGAAGGAAAAAAAGGTTTCTAAACTGATTTGAATCGGGGTGAATAAAGCTGCTCCTTGAAATTTTTCCGCACGTGGAGAAGGTTTCTAAGTGTGTCATAGAACGAACATCCCGAGAATGCCGACAGTTTTTAGAATTGATGACACCTCCCTTTGCAAATGAACAGCAGCTCTGCCTCTGCCTTTCTGCTTTGCTCTTAAGCAGCAGTAAATGCACAATATTCCCCTCCACCCACCTTGATTATTTATGATTCGGACCTCCTTTCTTTTACACCACCTCAGGGTCAATGGATATTTAACATTTTTACATGCTTCCCCCCACTCCTAAAACAAAAGCTCATAAATTATTCAGAAAAATAAATCCATCCTAATGACTGTTTTAGAACTCTGTGAACTAATAAATAGGTCCTCCTGCCCTAGCTTCTGAGAGACCCCCTGAGTGGAATAACATTGCTTCCCAAAGCATGAAATATAAATAAGATTCCCATTAGAACTCACTGAGACTCAGTATTTAGAGATCCTGACAAGTCTCCTTCTAGAAGATCAAAGGAAAAAGGGAGGCTTAGGCATATGTTCCAATACAAAGTTTTCTGGGCAACATTTCACCTTTTACATTTCAGTCAATGGCGCTGGAACAATTTTTATAGTGGGGGTGCTGAGAGTCATTGAACTAAACTGTGTGAATATGAAAGAAACCACTTCAAGCCAGGTGGTGTGGCAGCATCCCCAGTTCCAGCACCTATGATGTCAGCAGCCTCCACCAAGTAAGGACAATTCATCCGAATGACTCTTTTCCAGTACTTTCTCTGCTCTGTGATATATTCAAAGGTCATGCTGATCCTCATTAAATATGGACTTAAAATCTTGTCCTTTAATAACCCTTTCAATTGATATAGCAATTTTCATCCAAAGATACCATATCGGTTGTGGGTAACCTGAGGCCCATCAGGATAATCTGTTGGTGGGCCACGAGACTGTTTACATCGACCGTCCGCGGGCACGGCGGCCCGCAGCTCCCTGTGGCCACGGTTCTCCATTCCTGGATAATGGGAGCTGTGGGAAGCGGAGGCCAGCACGTCCCTGAGGCCTGCGCTGCTTCCCGCAGTTCCCATTGGGCAGGAACGGTGAACTGCAGCCACTGGGAGCTGCGGGTGGCCGTGCCTGTGGACGGTCAATATAAACAAACTGTCTCACTGCCCACCAGTGGATTAGCCTGACGGGCCACGTGTGACCCATCACTGAAGCAAATACTTTACAAATGCAAGTACTATCCTTCCAATTGTACAGATGGACAAACTGAGGCAGAGAAACCTCCAAGCCAAAATTTTCAGGAATGTTCCTTTATTTTGTGTATCTCTAGGCTTGGGTACCTACCTTGTGCCAATTTTTGCAGAAGTGATGAGGAGCCATGATTCTTATTAGAAGTAAATAACTTGCACAAAGTCATGCAGCAAGTCACTGGTACAAAAGATTTTTCTTTGAGCAGACGCAGATGTGTATTCCACTTAGGTGTGTGTATGCCCAATGTGCCAGAACTGAATATTGTGCCTAGCAGTACCAATAATGGGAAGGTCAGAAACAGTGTACTACCAACTCTCTTTCCAGCTTCCAGGCATCCATTGAGCCTGGTATCAATTAGGGAGCAGGCTGCGTACATGTTGTCAGCATACCAGGCAGCCCCAGACTTCCTTTGCCTTTCAGCCTGACTTCACCATTGGTCCAGAACTTTTCCAGGTTTGCACCATTACCCCTCTAATGGAGCAAGCTACTGAACCCCTTCAAGCCCCCCCACACCACTCCTGCATGGAGTACTGCTTGGGAGTCACCCCAGTGGGATACATGTCTGCACCTACTTGAAGAAGAAGAAGAAACATTTACTTACTGTAAATGTGGTTCTTCAAAATGTGATGCAGACGTATATTTCATGATCTACCCTTTGTTTCCTCTGCATCAGAATCTGCCCCATGGATGTTTGGGGCAAAGGATCTGAGGGGGTTGGGAAGGTGCCACCCCATATAGCCAGGGACAGACCACAGCACAAGCACCCCTCCCCCCCCCCCCACTGGTACTGCTAGGCAAAATCTCTAGGTCTGGCACACTAGGGGCTGGTCTTCACTGGGGGTGGGAGGTATCTACAGCCGACTTACCTGCCGTCCTCACGGCAGCGGCGGCCAGTGGCGCGCTCCCCCGTTGACTCCACCTTGCGCCTCTTGACGAGCTGGAGTTCCGGAGTCAACGGGGGCGCCGCTGGTGATCGATTTATCGCGTCGTGATAAATCGACCGCCAAAACATCGATCCCTCCCCGCGGTAGTGAAGACAAGCCCTAGGTGTGCACACATTTAAGTGGAATACACGCCTGCATCACATCTTGAAGAACCACACTTACATTAATTAACCTTTTCACCCAGGTCTCCCAACTGCCAAGAGAACAAATGGTCAGGACCCTGCTCTAACTATTAGCCATTAGACCTCTTCTTTATGGATTGAAAACTGAAAATTATTTCTATAAAACGTAACCAAAAATACTAGATATTTTTGGCCTCTTTTTCCTCCCTAGAATAGAATCTTCTTCACATTTGGAGGATAAAATTCGGAGCACAATGAAATAATGTGAATGAAACATTGCCCTGTTGGGTTCTGATTGTTAGTTGTTAATAAATCCACTTACATTAATGATATTATTAAGGAATTATTTAGGCCACACTGTGTTTTCTGCACTGTATTGCCTTTGTGTCAGTAATGATCTGTATAAGGAATGATCTGTAATTATGCAATTACAGCTGATTAGTGTCAAACTCATGTGAACACACAAGGTTTGAATAAACACCATACAATCATGCTATACACAAGAAAACAGAACATCTTCAGTGTTGAGGATGACATATATACTCTATAGGAAATTGTCCTGGAAATGACATTGCTTTTTCTCCCTGCAAATTGCAATCCAATATCCTAGTCATTTCATATCAGGATTAGTGATAAGTGAATGCCAAAAGGCTTGAAATTCAAGTTTGATCTAGAAAAAAAATCCGAAAGATTTCTATACTTATCAGTAGTTAATTTGCACATTCTGATTCTGCAATATTCAACAAAAATTTTGCAGGTATCAGTTGCTTTATGAGGTTTCTGGCAATTCTACTTCTAGCTATGATTGGATATACTGGCCTAAATTTTCAAAAGTGACTAGTACTTTTCAGTGCCTAATGTGAGACACCCGGGATGATTTGCAGAGGCTAAAATACTCAAAACTTTCTGAAAATCAGCCCCCTCCAGGATGTTTTGAATTGGGCAACCCCCAGAAATCACAAGTACCTTTAGAAAATTTAGGCCACTTTCTTATAGTATTTTGGAACTTTAAGGTTTTTCTCTTAGACTAAAAATGGAAATTTTAAAAAATACACATATAACACAGCATCTTAAAAAAAGATTTGGTTCAAGTAATGATATAAGGTTCAATTGGGGTAGAAAGTTTCTTATTTTCTCCAAACTTGGTCATTCATCCCTAATAAAGATGGAGTTGGAAGTGCAACAGGAGATAATTTCAAATGTTTTTTTTAAAAATTGTTTAATATTTTTCATGTTGTGAAACAGCAAGTGATGTGCAAACCTAAAAAACAATCCATTTTAAATGGCATTTATTCTGCCAGGCAATGAGATAGGAAAGAATAAGATATCTATCTCACAGCTACTAGTAAAAGAGGGAAAGTTCTGAAAAATCCTCACCTATCACAACAAACTGAGGAGCATATTGTAAACTCCTTGCTCACACTGGTGACAAATTTCTCACCCAGTTTGTTTCATTCAGTCAGATGAGTAACTGCTCACCAGCATAAGTGAGGTATTCGCAGATTGGCAATTAATTTTTTCAGGATCAGACCTCCAGTGTGTGTAAAATAGGCACAACACCATTGACTTCCTGAGAAGACCAGTTTATAGCAGTGGAGGATCTGCACCAAAGCTGTCCCCCTGTATTATAGGGAGGTTCATTTGCCATTGCTAGGTGCCAATACAAAGAGCAAATGAACTTTTTGTTCAACCAAGGCTGAAGCATCACAAGTTAACACACGGGGAACTAGATAGATTAAGGAACTGATGAATCAGATACAGAGACTTTCATCCACAAACCACCAGTATGAATCTGGTTTAAAACACTAAGTGACTGAAGTCATGGCAATCTGACAGTTATTTACTGGGCTTTGCGAAGCAATGTGGTCTTAGTCTTTTTTTTTTTCATTGGGCTGCTGTCCAGGCCACAAAGATCTCCTACTGTAACTGGCATCTTTATTGGCAGTTTCCACAGAAAGACTAAGGATAATAAGTCAAGGTGCACAATCCACCTTCTTCCCACACAGAACTGATTAAAGCAAGCACAGCAGCATGGGGGAAATTACACTGCTGCTGTCTGTGCTGTAGTTGTTCTGTCACTAGACAAGGAACATGTTCCTGCAGTGTCAATCTAATACATACCACAGGCACGGCATTATCTGTTTTCAAAAAGGGGGCTCCGTCTAAAAGTTCTGCTTTTAAACTCAAAAGCGGTCAAATCTTGTCTCCACTGTAGAGCTGAAAAACCTGGTCTGTTTTGAACTATACTTTTTTCTCACCACAGCAAGATGACAAAATTGCTTTATCCAGTTTGGGAAACCCTCGGTAAATGTACTTGTTTAAGTCAGTAACCTTAATGCAACAAGGGAAAAAGAAAGAAAAGAAAAACTTGCGTAGAGATCAGTCTGATAGAACAATTTAATGGCTTGATTGGTGAGAAAACAATTCTCTGAACAGGTTAGGGTTGATGTCCACTTGAAATTTACTTTTAAAAATATCAGAATTCAAGAATAAGGAGGGTATGCATCAGACACAGTATAATACCAGTTTCTCTGATCAGAGTCTTTATGATTTCCAGACACAACGAGGGAAAGATTAAACACAGTTATTGAGGTTTGTTTGGTCTTTCTGCAGAGAAGCCTTTTAGACACAAACACAGGAGAACTTTGTGGTCCCCACTTCAAAAAGGAAGTCTACCGTACAAATCTAAAATGCCAGCTTCCTGCTAATGTAATTTTGACGCCAGAATAATGTATTTCAATATTACTTGGAGAAAGAAGGCTGGATTTTTTCCCCACTTGTTACTGAGAAACCAGTACAGATACAGTTTTAAGGAAGGAATATTAATCAGGGCGTAGTCGACTGATGTCATGATTATCATGAGAGATGGAGTCTGGTAAAATAGTTAATTGGAGCTCATTGTGGAACTGAGGCAGAATCTGGAGTCTCACTGCAATCATTTCAAGTCCATTTGTGCATACGCACGTGAAACTTCTGATGACTGAGTTTCTTTGGGACGCGTCCCTTTCATCAGTATAAGACACTGTGCAGGAATCAATTAAAGCACATTGTGTAGGTCACGAGAGATGAAATTCTGGCGTATAAACCCCTCTAGGCTCTCTTAAAAAATCTGGGACCAGTCCTCCATTTGCCTATTAGGTTCATGTCAGGCTTTCCTGCCGATGTAAACATCCTCTGTGGTGTTCTTAGCCAATAAAAAAAAAAAAAAAGAAAGAAAATTCCAGCTTGCTTGCATGATCATTGGGAGCATTGAGCATGGGGTTGTTGGAAAGGCGGAAAAAATAAACTGAGGGTATGAAGAGAGTGTGAGGGAGGTGTGGCCAAACAAGAACACATCAAATTTACCAGATGGTGGCAAAAGCAGAGTGATGAGGGAGGAGAATAGGAAAAAATATTCCCCAAAGCGGCTCTCCTGAAGATCTCATGCTGTTGCTAAGAAAAGAACTGCAAAGTTCCAGGAGACATTTATTCCAGTATTCATGCCGTTTCTGCCAGCATAAATGTGTGTGTTTGTGTTAGTGCGCACACACGGTGCACACACTTTTGTTTGGGCGCAGGTGTGATGCAAATAACAGTAAACATGTAGGAGATTTTAAAGAAACACTGTTACATCTTCAATATCGTCTTCCCTTCCAAAGAAATGTTACAATATAAAAACAAAAAACTTGGTCTTACTGACAAGAACACTAAAGATGTTTCTAAAACCAGCAATGTGTTTATACTGTATTTTGTTTGTACACAGCAGCTGGTTTACAGGACTGTCAGTGGTAGTGGCTACTACCTTAAGAATTTGACCACATTTTTTCTAAAAAACAAAAATTCAAACCTTTTAATTTAAAATCCAAGGAGAAAGACTTTTTCATTGGTCCTTGTACAACTTAGCCACTACTCGCTGTCCTTAAAACCACTGGCTCTATTGTCAGTGATAATAAGGCCGGGGGAGAGACCCCAGGAGGTAAACCACACATTTATTTGGTCTTTAAGCTTTATTAGTATGTTGGCTGCTATGTGATCTTTGTGAAACTCATAGATGCAAAGTGTGGCTTGTTTATGAAAGCTACTGCCAGTGGCTAAGATTAGGCTTTTCCCAGTGGCACCCCAGGGAGTTGGGACACTTCATGTAGTCAAGTGTCCATCCACGTGTCCTGCAATTCTATGACTATGTTTATGCTCAGCCTCAAGGCTTGTTTTCTTAATCTGGATTCAATGTCGCACAGCTGTGGTGTTGAGCGGGATGCCAGGGTTTGAGGCAGCAGGTTGAACCCCGGTGCGGCAATGGCCACAAGTTGGTCGAACCTTGTTGTACACAGAAGAGTATGGCAGGTAACCACAAGACAAACGTTTGACTATTGCAGGGATAACCCTCTGAGGAAAAGGTGCTTATTCTGGTACTATCCTGTCCACTCTGTGGTCTAAGTTAATTACTTACTTGATTTAGTCAGTGAAACTGCAGAACTTTGAACGAAGTCCTGTTGACATAGTAATGCATCTATAACCTTTCCCTCCTGCCCAATGTTGCTATCTCAGCCCGACTGCAATGAATGCACTGCTGGTAGCTAAACAGTACAAGAGGGACCAGATGGATTTCAGAGCTGCCAGCACTCACCCTTGGCTTGCAAACACAGCCACAGCCTAGGGGATGTTGACTATATCTCAGGGAGAAAAAATTACACATAGCAGATGCTCCTGGCTGTGCCATGGATATTCGGTGTAACCTTGAGCAAGTCATTTAATTCCTGAGTGATCATGGGTAAGTCACTCAATGTCTCTCTGCCTCAGTTTCCTCCTCAGTAAAATAGGGATGTTATTACTTACGACTTCACTGGGATATTGTGAGGCTTAGTTTAGTAATGTTTATAAGAGATGAAATCCTCAAATTGTAGGCCTTAGAGAGAAGGAAAGTCCTGCAGTTAAAGTCACAGAAGTCAACTCTTGCTTTTAGTCACAAACAGCTTTTTGAAGCTGCTACCTCTTGCTACATTTTGTAGGCCTCGTCTCTGCCTAAAGGAGATTTTTTTTTAAGTTTGACCCGACATAGAAATTCATTGTGAAGTACAAAGAAAGTGAGAGGAAAAAACCCCATGTGATACAATTCTTGCAGTCTTGGGACAGCCCTACCTCCAGGGACACTATAGAAAGAGAGCAACAAAGAGTCTTGTAGCACATTATAGACTAACAGATTTTAGGGATCATGAGCTTTTGTGGGTTAAGACCCACTTCATCAGATGAATGTTGTGGAAATCTCCAGAGGCAGGCATAAATATGCAGGCAAGAAAGCTAGGTAAATTCAATCAGTGGGGGTGGTGAAGCCCACTTCCAGCAGGTGATCTGGAGGTGTGAACGCCCAGAGAGGAGAAACTGGTTTTGTAATTGGTGAGCCATCACAGCTAATATTAAGTCCAGACCTAATAGTGTCTGATAGAAAGAGAGTAGAAATTTGGCATGGAATGGACACAGCCTTCTACAAAAAGTGCCATGGTCAGTGACATTTCATTTTGATTTCACCTAATTATGAGTCCAGGTAATTTGTGATTCATGCACAGGTAACTTAGCAGCACTGTGAAAAATGTAGTCAAGAGACAGGATAAAGGAGGCAGGAATTAGGAATTATTTTATGTACCAATGTGGTGCCTGGAGAGCATTTCTTTTTCACTAGTCAGCGTTTCAGTTCCAACTCCACCTTGCAGAAACTTACCCGCCCACTGAGAAAGAGAATTGTTGAGAGCTCAGGTGTCTTTGTGTGAGGTCATCCCAAATTAAAATTGATTTCTTCTAACCTTTGTAAAAATACACTAAAGAATGAAACAACAAAAATGGCCAAATAATTGTATTAAAAAAGTGTTCTCACACTCATGTAATCTGAAAATAGAGCAGTCCAACAGATACAGCAAAAATGTAGAAGGTCAGTTTTGAATAAATAACAAAATTGCAAAGTTGAGAATACTCAGCGACCGGTATCACTGCCTCAACACCCGGGAGCATTTTATAATCAATGTGTTGTAACATACATTTCAAATATCTATATACTGCAGTTTTAACAAAGACTAGGCCTGCCACATTTTGGATAATGATCCACGTTCCAAACACTCCACAGTTTAGAAGCACTGAGACTGACCCTTTTTTACTTCTTGAAAAAGACAAGAGCCAATCAGAAAACTACAGTACTTCGAAGTCCTGATTTGAACACTGAAAGTGCTACAAAGTTATTTGGTACTCTCATGTGGTAATTTTTCTGTATGAGAACATACTTATGGATATTGCATTAAGGCAAAACAGAAAGCTCTCAATTCCACAGAGGTGAATAATCATACCAAATAACAGACTGTCGTGTGTATACTATTCACATGATGTAGTATTTTCCATTGGGACCTCCATCACAGGAAGCACAAGTGCAACTGAAATATTGTACGAAAGAACACATGGAAACTGAAGAACAATAATTTCTAAAGCCAGAAAGATGAATCCAATGATATTAACCAACATTGCTAGTTATTTCCTTTTCCCCCTATATAAAATACTAATTGATAAACCAATGAAATCTCAATATGAGAAAAACTTATTTGAATCCCATCACCAGATAAGGCTGGATTCAGAAGGAAGTCTAAGATAGCTTAAGTAAGCTTAAAGTTTGTTCCAGCTCTTCCACGTGTTGTACTTCACCAACCTAGATTCCCTTAGAAATTTACTGAGATGTATCTTACATCCTCCCAAGAGTCATCTCTGAATGCTGCCCATAGTCCCTAAATATGTTACTGACCAAATTCTTTCCTGACATCTTTAAATGCATAGTTCCATACAGTTAGTCTTTAAGGTGCCACAGAACTCTTTGTCATTAGTTCCATACAGAGGACCAATACATTCCAGAAAGGAATACATGTCCTGAACTTCAAAGATGTGATCCTACTCATACTAGGACAACACAATGAATACTCATATTTTTATGATATCTGCAACTCAGAAGTGCAGCAACAAAAAGAGACGTGGAAAATGAGTAAGAAAAACCCATATGGCAGCTCTGTTGATACCTTTCCAGCAATGGAAAAGTAAGTACAGCATGTACTTAGTGTTAAGGTCATGACATTAAGGTCTGCTCACTGCCTCTGGAGCAGCCTGGAGAGGGACAAAAGGAAAAGACAGAATCTTGTCTCTCTCTTATGACAGACCTCACACAAGCAATAAAAATTAACAGATGATTTTGAGCCTTTTGTTTACATTACATCAGTTTCTCACTGCTCTCTAATGTTCATCAACTTTCATTTAACAAACCAGAGAGAACTAAGTTTCAGCTGTATTTTTTTTTAGGATGGGTTTGTCCTCTTTTTTTTTTTGATCATTTCTCTTTGAACTGGTTTTAAGTGTGGTTATGATCAGAAAATATCATTCTGTTAAAATGCCATTGTAGGTTTTCATGTTTATTGTCTCAATGATTTCCAGATCAAATCTGATCAGTTTACAAGCAAAATGTTGTTATTATTCTTGGTCTTGTTTTAATATTTACCAGGGCCATATACTCAGCCTGGGGACTGAAAGCCAAACTAGCTCATACCTCATCCTCGTCCCCAATAAAAAGATTCTGCAACTGGAATTTAGTTAACAATTCTGTTTATGATGTGTGAGACACTATAGAATCCAGCTTGCTCTCCCATAACTACATTGGCTGTCTAGCGCTAAAAGGAGAAAAAATGAAAAACTTGTTTTTGTGAGTAAGATACACATATGAAATTGGTCACACACAGAGAGAACAGAGCTCTTGACTAAGAACATGCCATTTTCACACAGTCACTTTTCTGACCATAACCACACTTTCAACTCTGGGAATGGTTTTATTTTTCTCTCCTGTGGCACTCCAGATGTGATACATTTTATTTTTTTTAACAGGACCCAGTTTAAGGCCACATGACAAAAACCTGACACCATAATCCTTAAATTTATAATCCTGACATTTTGAAAGTCCTGTGTCAGAGTCAAAACCCTAGTAAATCAAACTCTTCACATTAAAAATCTCCATTCATCTGGTGTTAAATGGGACAAAAAAGTCTCATGAACAACAGAAGGTTCTGAGATGTAATTTTAAAAAGTCTCTTAGGTCTCCAGCTGTAGTTGCCCAACACAACATACTAGGAGTGGCTGATATGGTGGTTTGTTTCTAGGAACTCACAGCTGTCTCATTGCTGGGTCTGCATGTGTCACACATGTTCCACTTCAGTCTTTGGCTCAGCCTGGTGGCTCCCTCCCTTTGAAGGTGCTGTGCAATATGGGATGTCATAGAAAGAGGCAGTGAGTTATGGGACACTACAAAAGGGAGGATACCACCTGCCTATAGCAAAGATTCCAAGGAAGTGGGAGGAAGAAACCAATAAGAGGGAGGAACTGCAGAAGACCTCTGTGTCTGTTACATTAAAAGACAAAGACTCCTTTAAAGGTGCACAGGCTGTTTCTTTTTTACCTAGCCAGGATATGACAGGCATGCATTACAAGCATCATTGGTCAGTTGCATATGACAGCTCCTATTTTTCAAAGTAATAATTCAGGAATCCAATTTTATAATACACCCTTGAGGCATGAAACCATCCAGATTTTGCAATTGTTACTTGGCACATTGCATATGTGTAATTAAAAATCTTTTAATGGAAGTCACTGCCATAATTTGCAAGCTTTCTTTAATCCAGCTATCGTACATGCAGCACCTGCAGGCACCTGTTCTGTTCTCATAATACAACATCAATAACGTGTCTGAAGATGATGGGAATTTAGAAAGGAATGCCAGCTTAAAAACTTGGCTGGTATGTGGCTCTTCATGTTTACTTATCTTCTAGATATCCCTTGACCAAGAAATATCCCATGGACAAATAAGTTATCTTTTGGAACAGAGTCCTGGCAAAGTGGCACTAAAGTATTTTATCACAAAAATAAATTTAAACAAAAACAATTTAATTATATAGATGGCTTTTAACTACGTATATACTGAGTTGCAACAACAGCAATACAATGAAGCAGCATGTGATATATTAATTAATTAAAAAACCTGCTTTTTGCCAAAGCAAGTGTAAAACTTCCTTAAATATTTTGAAATTGCAGACTTGAAATGATCGATTATTAACAGACAGCTGCAAGTTTTCCTGTGAAATTAATCTCAAAGCTGTTGTGTTTGGACTGAGTTAGTTGCTGTTTGTCGGGTTCCAACTGTGAAGAACCAAAATGTTACTTTCTAGTTTTCATGTTTCCAGTCATGTTCCCTTGGCCCAGTTTCTCTTCTCCCTATTATTCCGGCAGCGTCACGAGAAGAGGAAGGCAGACACTGTCCCTCAAAAGCAATTGTGTTCTTCAGTTTTCCAAAGTGGGAGAAATCCACAGAGCAAAGTCTCTCCAAACAGGAGAGACAGTGCATTCCCTGTGCACTAAAAACAGAGACTCTTTAACCCATTCCAGAGGAGGAAGTATATTGCCATGATTCCAATGAGGGTTGATTCAGAACTAGCTAAAGTCAATGGGAGCCCTTCAACTGATTTCAATGTGCATTGAATCAGATGCCTAATTACCCACATCCTTCCCCCCCCCTTTTTTGATATAGATAATAACACACATTTTGTACTTTGTAGAGCACTTTTCAGTGCAGAATTTCAGATGCTTTACAACTAACTCCTGGAACTGAGTTAACAATTTTTATTTTATTTTTGGGTTTGGTGGCCAAACCAAAAAATTCCCTCCTTTCCCCACCCATTCTGTTTGCTTTGAACTAAAACTGATTTGTTTTCAGTTTTTATTGCAGGAGTGAAAAACCAAATGAAAAAAAAAACCATTACATTCAATTACAATTGACATCTTCCAAATGGAATGTTGATTCAAAATGACATTTAAAAACAAAATAGTTTGCTTAGAAACAAAATGTCAACTTTCAAAAAAAAAAAAGTTTCCTAATTTTTTATTTGTCCAAAGACTATGTGCTGAATTCTACCGAAAATCACTAAAAGTTTTGCTTGCCCTCAAACTGCATTTTTCAGTGAATTTACTATTTGTCAAATGTTATTCTTACCTTCATTTTTTGAAAGCTTATTCCCAAATAAATGTGTCAGTCTTTAAGGTGCCACCATACTCCTCGTTGTTTTTGAGGATACAGACTAACACGGCTACCCCTGTGCTATTTTTCAGGTTGGTAAACTGATGTGCATAGAGGTATAGGAACTCCTCACTTAACATTGTAGTTATGTTCCTGAAAAATGTGACTTTAAGTGAAACGATGTTAAACAAATCCAATTTCCCCATAAGAATTAATGTAAATGAGGGTGCTAGGTTCCAGGGAAAAAAATGTTCACCAGACAAAAATATATATATATATTTATATATATAATACACACACATACACACAGTATAAGTTTTAAACAAACAATTTAATACTGGTACACAGTGATGATGATTGTGAAGCTTGGTTGAGGTGGAGGAGGTAGACGGTGGCATATTTCCCAGGCAATGCCTTACTGCTAAATGAACTAGCAATTGACTGAGCTCTCAAGGGTTAACTCTCACACTCTGCAGCAGGCAAGAAGGGAGGCCAGACAGAGACAGAGACACACACCCTGTGTGTGTGAGAGAGAGAGATTTCCCTTTAAGTATGCAGACTCTCAAGTACACTGCCTTGCTAATTAGATCAGCTTTCAGAGACCAGAGAGCTTGCAGAGAGCTCCCTCCCCGTGATGTGTCCCCCCTGCTCTATGGAAGATGGGGTAAGCGGGTGCAGGAGTATGGGGTAGGTGGACACCCTGACATTATCCCCTCTCTTCCTCCCCTTCCTCCCTCTCCCACCCCCATCCCCCGCACAGCAAGAAGGAATCTTGGGGAGCAGCTCCAAGACAGAGGGCAGGAGCAGCACAGGGCAGTGGGGGGAGGGACAGTTGAACTGCCAGCATTTGATAGCCTGCTGGGCAGCTGCTGAACAGAGAATTTAGGGGAGTGGGAGCTGATAGGGGGACTTCCATTCCACCCTGGTTCCAAGCCCCCCACCAGGTAGTTGCAATGGGCTGCTCTTCCTGCAAGCAGTGAACAAAGCAACCGACTGCCAAACAACATTAGAAGGGAGTATTGAATGACTAAATGAGCATGCTCCCTAATTGATCAGCAACTTAACATTGAAACAATGTTAACCAGGACGACTTTAAGTGAGGAGTTCCTGTAAATTGATTTGACAATGTTTAAACAACAAGAGGCAGGAACAGAATCAGAACTCTCATGTTAGGCTCCTGTTAAAATAAAAAAATAATCACTTATCCCTACTGAAACCTCTTTACTTCTATAGTGATGCCTGCTTCACTACCTTATTTGGTCCCATCTCTAACTCTTATTTCAGTAGGGTTTTTTTCCATGCTGCCTCTGGGATGGAACAATTTCTCAACCTTAGTGTGTTAGGACTGATTTGAATTAGAATATGGTAGGGCCTGAAATTCACTTCTTCAGTAAGACTTCCAAACAGCTAACTGAGTCATTAAATGATAGTCAACCTTGTTCCCTCAACATTTTATAGGAACGGGTCGATGGAAAAGTAAGCATACTGTAAAGTTTACACCTTCTTTTGAATCTCCTGTTTTCTAGAGGATATCAGTCTTCTGTACAGTACCATACACATCACTAGCACTTAAGCAATACTGGTAGCAAACTTGATATTAATAGCTTCAGAGGTTACATACGATCTTTAATCTTCTATTTCAGGAAAGGCAACTTTGCAAGTGGTATTGGTTCAGATTCTATTTGATATGGATTATATGGATTTAATTCTTATCATTCTGACTTAAAATGTGGGTAAAGCATGAAAACAATACTGTTTTCAATGGTTGTCAGTCCCCTCATAGTAACTGTTATAGGTAAAGTAAAGAATCATAGAACCATACGGTAAGAAGAGACCACAAGGGTCATCTGTTCTAACCCCCTACCAAGATTCAGGATTTGTTGTGTCTAAACCATCCAAGACAAATAGCTACCTAGCTTCTTTTAGAAAACTTCCAATGAAAGAGCTTCCATGAGTTCCCTAGGCAGTTTGTTCCATTGTTCGACTGTTCTTACAGTTAGAAAGATTTTCCTCAGATTTAATCTAAATCTGCTATGATGCAGTACAAAACCCATTGCTTTGTCCTGTCCTCCATGGCAAGAGATAACAAATTTTTCTCCACCTTTTTTTATGGAAGCCTTTCAAGTATTTGAAGACCGCTATCATGTCCTCCCTTAATCACCTCTTTTCCAATCTAAACATATCCAGTACCTGTAGCCTTTGCTCATATGGCTCGCATTCCATCCCTTAGGTCAACTTTGTTGCTTGGCTTTGGATCCTTTCCAGTTTCTCTACATCCTTTATATACAGCAGTCACCAAAATTGGACACAATATTTCAGCTGAGGCCTAACCGGCGCAAGTAAAGCAGAACTATCACTTCCCATTACTTGCTTGCTATGCCTTTGTTAATGCAAACTAAAATTGCATTTGGTTTATTTGCAACAGCATCACATTGTTGACTCATGGTCCAGTTGTGATTCAGCACAACTGTCCATGGCAATTTGGATCAAAGTTGAATCTATCTTTATCACCTTGAAACTGGCTATATCTGGCTGTGCACCAAAGCTCAAATTTGAATAGCACCAGAGCACAAGACAAGGTGTTTATATAGGCCTTTCAGTAAGCAGCACGGAAGTCCAACAGTTAAATAATTAAAATTGATAGCCTCTAATTGAGACTGTTTTATGTTTGTGCCAAGACACTACTGCAATGTATACCATATGAAAATAAATTTCTGACTCTCCATTTATCTGCTCAAACTAAGAGACAACACTCCCACCTCATTTTAAGTGAAGGGTATGATGGGTAGCAGAATAGCTGGCAATTGTTACTCCCTATTGTAGAACATATTGTTTGTCTTGTTTAAATTATGTAAATACTCCCAGCAGATGTGGCAATGTGCACCTAATAATGACGGGATAAATAAAACTTTAAAAAATATATACAAAGAAGTCAACTATTATGAATGCTAAAGAGGTTCCCTAACTGACAAATGGCTTGTGGGGCAGGGGGTAAGGGAGGAAGCCTTTCTTTAACCACCAGACTGTCAGTGTTTAAGGGCACTAATGAAAATCATGTATTAAGTTATCATTGCGTGTTTCTTCAACGGTAATTGGTATACCCTGAAGCAAGATCTGCATTCCTGGCATTCTTCAATTATGATGCTTTGCATCTCTTTGTTTGAACTGGGGATGTGTGAATTAATCATGCTTGTTTTTGAAAATGCTGAGACAATGCTGGCTGGCATCAAATATTATTAGTTTCTTGTCCTGAGCAGGAGAATGTATAAAAAAGGAGCATGGAGACAGGCCACAGAGAGAGAAAGGTAAACAGAATTGTAAACTGAGCAGAGTGGGTAGCAGGTAAAAGAAATACAGAGAGACTGTAAAATGGGAACAGAAAAGGAAAGACAGAAGAATTACTTTGTGACATTAAAAGCAAGGCGTCTCTGCTGTTCTCTTGGAAATGAAACAGTAATGGAACTAATTATTCATTTGTTTTACAATTTATATCTTCATGTAATTACCCTGACAGTAGTGCATGCTGTCCATGTGTGTTCTTTCCACATTATTATGAGCCCTCCTGCCCTTAACTGTGTGAAGCCACATGCTAATAATACAAGTGTAAAAGGAATTCCCGTACTTGACGGATGTTCATTTGGTGCAAATTTATACTCTCCATCGTATTTAAAAAGTACAGGATGTTTTTTTCCTAAGGGCCACCTCCCTCTCACTCTAACATGGGAGGAGTCGAACAAGTTGTCACTTATTTCTCATGTTCCTTCCTCATGCTCCACATTTAGCATACTGTGACCAAAGAGTTAGAGAGTAGGGGGCCTGTTTCCTTGAGACATTTTCAAACAATGAAAGCTACAGTAGCAGAAGCACTAATACATTTTGGTGAAAGGGAGAGGTCTGGCTTCAAAGTAGGGCATCAGGAGGACATAGAGAGATGTGAGAGGGCAGCCTTAACATCAGTCCATGGTGAAGTCATCATTAGGGACCCCTAATAGTGCTGCTTGCAAGATAGCCCATTGCACTGCTGTAAACAATTAATGGCTAATGTGCCCTCAGTAATTGGACTGCAATAGAAAAGTAGCGTGGGTGGGTTCACCTTACCCTAGGCAGACCAGCATGTAGATGAGTTAGTGCTCACTGCGTCATTTTTGATGGCAGAAGTAGCATAAATAGCATGTTGGTGTGTCATGGGGAGCATGTACTGATTCAAAGACATATACAGCCACTTTAGTTTTCATGGCAGTAGATTTTTCAATTTGATATGTGAAAATAAACTTTTGTCTCTAAAACTCCACATTTCATGAAACCGAGGGTATATCTACAGTATGAAATTATATCAAATTTATAGAAGTCAGTTTTTCAGGAGAGATTTTATACAATCGTGTGTGTCCCCACTAAGCGTGTTATGTCGGTGGAGTGTGTCCACAGTACCATGGCTAGCATCGACTCTCAGAGCAGTGCACTGTGGGTAGTTATCCCACAGTCCCCACAGTCTCTGCTACCCATTGGCATTCCTTTTTTTTTTTTTGAATGGAGTTCTGCCTGCACAGATTCTTCTCCCCAAACTGCAATCAGATCCAGTACCTCCCATTCAGTCCATGCTGGAGCTCTTTTGTGATTCTGGGACTGCAGGAAATAAAATTCAAAAGTTCCCGGGGCTTTTCCTGACTACCTAAATAGTGCATCTGAGTTGAAACTGTTGTCCAGAGTGGTCACAATGGAGCATTCTGGGATAGCTTCTGGAGTCCAATACCATCATATTGCATCCACAATACCTCAAATCTGGAACAGCAATGTCAATTTTAGTGCTACTCCCCTTGCCGAGGTGGAATACAGAAACCAGTTCTAAGAGCCCTTTAAGTAGAAAAAAACAGGTTGGTTGTGTGGACAGATTTAGTTTTAATTGGATATAATGTAGCTAATTCCGATATAATTGCATCTGTAGACCAAGCCTGAGGATGTGACTCGGTGAAAGGTTTATGGCCAATTTTGCCATGTTCTAGTACATGAACAGAAGACACCACAGAGGTCAAGTTGTGACACCCACAAGACAGCAGTAAGGGGAAAGAAGAGGACTAGCAAGAAGAGCCCGCATGGTGGATCTCCAGGTCATGTGGAGCAGAAGCAGCATGGAGGGACAGGACTGATAGATTACAAGAATTCAGCTTTCAAGTAAGTGTGAAGCAATAGCCCATTGTATGAAGATATCATGAAAGCCTTCTCTTGGGTTCCTGTTATCTGTAAACATCTTCTCCATGACTTTGGAAAAGGGCAACTGAATTCAGTAATTAACGGACTCTAACAACACTGGCAGTGGCCTATACACTGTCGTTTTTATGTGATCCAGCCATAAGGGAAACTGTGGCCAAAAACTGGTTTCACGTATGAATAAGCAAAGATTTTTAAAAAATATCTGATGCATGTAATTAAAAGTTTGGAAGAAAAAGTGAAAAACGGTCCTATTTTCTAGACTGAATACTGACTAAAAAGATATATTTTTATTAAACCTCTTAACTTAAAAGTCCAACATTTCATCTAGTGGGGTTTTTCTTTGTGTTTGTCTGTGTATTTCATATACAATATACTGTTCTTTGTTCATTGTTGCTGCTTTTACCACGTGTGTAATTAGAAAAAAAATCAATACACAGACTATGTACAAAACTCCACAGTCCATGCTCCCTTTCCTCTCCCTATCTCCCCCATCATTTCACCCAAACAATTAATTTTAACCTACAAAGGGCCATTATATGGTTAAATTTTCATATGAATCAATGCAGATGAAGGCAATAGAGTACATTGACATACCAATTTAAAAAAGACTGTATGGACCAGCATTTGAAATGAAAAAGCAACATTTTCTTGTCCTGGATAAAGACTAAAATTTGTAACTGACATAAAAGGTGTTTTTTTTTAAAAAAAAAAGACTTATTTTCTTTGCCCTGGTCCCAGTTATTACTGCTGGATTTGAGACTCTACAGATACTGCATTTCTTCTACTGGCTGGACATTACTGAACCACTATCAGGTAGATCAGATTGTTGGCAAAAGCTTTGGCACCAGAGAGACTCAACAAATAAATTTCATCACGTGTGACCCTGTACTAAACAGCAACTTTATGTGGATAACCTCATGGGAATGGAAGTTGAGAAAGAGCTATTTCAAGGCCTCCAATAACTTAATCTCTGGACAGTTCATAATGCAAAGCCATTTCTGCTTCCTTTCTCTCAGTGCTAGAGTGTTTCTGGGATACTGCAATCCTAAGAAAGTGGGGAGGGTGACATGGGGTGTAGGAGTTTGAGGGAGGAGGAGGAGGAGGAGATTCCACTCTAATTATGCACTGCTTTAAAAAAAAAAAAAAAAAGAGGCAGGAGCCAACTTTTTTTTTCATCTTGGAAATTCTCACAGCCTCAGTTACGTGAGTGCAAAAAAAGTAACTTTTATTTGAAGAACCAACACTCACTTCTTTGTTAAGAAAACGTAAGGCACCACCTAGCAGACTTGAAGGCTCCTATATTATCAGCTAACTATTTCCTGGGTATATGTTCACCCTTTCCATGCAGCTCACCTACCTTTTCAATCAAAGAAGAGAACAAAATGTGGGTCAAACACATTCTGTAAAGCAGCTGAAGTATCTGATTTGCTATTCCTTTTTTGTTGTTGAAGTAATGGAAATTTCAGAAGTGTCCAGCTTTGCAGAAACAAAACTGGAAAGACTCCAAGGGGAACCCTAGTACAACACTATGTGTTCTTTCCAAGGGAAAGGGATTCTGCTTAGCATTGCTTGCCATCATTTTAGAATGAGCCACAAGAGACAGGGACAGCGTGTGTGGTGGAAAGAAACTGCCAGGGTGGGAAAGGGTTCATATTGGTGAGAGTGTTAATTAATCATTAATGGATGATTTATGCATGGGATATTTAACCAATTTCTCAAGATTCATTATAACTTCAAATCTATTTTTCCATTACTGGATTTTTTCACCCAGAAATGTTACAGCATACTACTGCACTATTCTACCATGCTGCAGTTTAGAACAGTGTTTTCAACTGTGCTGAGCCATTACTGTAGAAAACTGCAGGCGTTTGTTAAAGGCTGTCTCCGAAGTCTCCATATGTAACTCTCAATATGTATGTGTCGTGGAATTCAGGCAATCTAATTTCAAGTCAGCTCAAGAGAAGAAGTGAACATGGCTATCTCTGATCCTAAAGGGCTTGTTTTCTTGGTCACAAAAGTGCAGGCACCAGTTTTCTCAAAGCCTACAATGCAATAGAGATGAGATCAAATCAACCCCCAGAACTGAGCCACCCCGGAATTTCTTTGACATTCAAATCTGGATCAGATTATTGTGAGGGAGCCTCCCTGCCACAAGACCTTGGTCTGAATGCTTCAGACTTCTCAACATTTTAGATCTAAATTTGACTTTGGGGGTTGGTTTCATCTGTCCCTAAAACACACAAGGACAGACCTTAGCATGGGGGTGCAAAGTGTTTTTCCTGTCCCTTACTTGTACTCCCTGCGCAATGGTTAGGTCTGACAGCAGACAGGAACTGCTCCCTCCTGGAGTCCTGGGAGATGGTAGTCGTTCCAAACAGCGCTGGGAGTTTGGGGCAGGAGGAGATAAGACAGGGCCAGGATTCTGACCACAGAGATGGCTGACCGTACAAGACAAAGCAGACCGCATGGTCCAAAAGGCTGGTGCAACATGCCTGTTACCCTTGTGCATCAAGGAGTTATAATGCTTCCTAGACCACTACCCTCCCTCCCCTAAGATGGGTCAATGCCTAAAGCACACAACCTGTGCCATTCTGTATGATGCAACAATTTCAGACAAGCTCTCCCCTTAAGCTCATATGCATGTGCCTTATTGTTCCTAGGCAGGTTAAGAATAAACGGACCATAAATTATCAATGAAACACAGAAATATTCTTCTCTGTTGTCCTCAATTTTCCTTCTGTGTGCAGAGAAGTCCGGCTTCATCCAGCAACAAGAAGTTTTGCAAAGCCATTGTGATCTCACAGTCATAGAGCAACATTAATACTAATATAATAAACAGGAGGTGCTTTGGGGTTTTTCCAGTTATGCTAGTTCAGGGGTCTTTTTAAATAAAGATAAAAGAAAAAGGAAGCCATCCCCCTTCCTGCCTGCATCTTTGACCATAAATCTTCAGCACAAACATTTTATTCCCTTTTAAATACAATGCATCTTTTCATGAGGCAGCTCTTGGAAGCTAGCCTTACTGCATGTTACTGTATATATCAAGGTAGAGTACAGTGTACAGGGTATGCTAGTTTCAATGGAATTGGGAGGGGAGATGAAGTAGTCTTATGAGAGGAAGCTTTATTAACTGGAGGTTTAGTCTATGGATTTCACAGATTTTACTGGCCGCAGCAAGCCACGGCAATTCTATTTCATCATGCCTGAGTTTTAAACACAACTTTGCATTTCATTTCACCTTGTCCTTGAGAAGGACAGGTGTCCATGGATAGTGTATCCGGACACTAAACCAGATACCCTGTCCAAATTCAGGAACGACAAAAGGCTACTGTGATGGAATAAATGCTTCCTTCTCAGGCCAACATTTACAGTTTCACCGTCTTTGTCTCCCAGTTCATTGCCCTGGTAAGGTGTCTAGCAGCCGACAAACAGAGCCTAAAATTTAAGACGTCTGCAAAGGTCAAGTTAGCTTTACTTGCACGTTTAGTGAAAGGAGAGCCTAGGCATCTTGCCTTGGCTGAGTAAAGTAACAAAGCAAAACAAAAGAGAGAGTTTAAGAATTTATCTTCTGGAAGTCTTTTGCATCCTTAACAATGCCTTTGTATTTCAGGGCTTTTCAGCTGGCCTTGTCACACTGGAAAGATCTCTGCACAGTCAAGAAAATCCTCCACATAGTTTGATCTCATAAGACCCTGAGATATGATAAGGTTGCAAATCCAAAGCTTGAAAGAAACCGTGACAATGAAAGAGCAAAAACCAACACAAGTGAAAGGGCAGGGAGTGGGGTTACAAAAGGAACAACGGGATAAGTTTACAGTGTATCGCTTTTTTAATATGGGGATAAACGTTCATTTGCCAGCTTGATTTTCAAGTTGACCTCTTTAGCACTAATACTTTCCTCCACTTCACCAAAGAAACCAAATTCAATTTTCTTTCTGCCTTGGACTTCCCAGGCTCACGACTTTCCCACCCAATTGTTTACTCTTTTACTCTATTTTCAGTAAAATGTCAGCAAACAATTGCCATTTGCTATCTGTAAAAGATAAGTATAGGTGGAAAGTGGAATAAGGAAATCTAAGAGCTCCCTGCAAATACTGCTGTACTATCTGCAACAGACATTTATTTGTGGGTAACCTGACCTTCTAAATACACCCAACGTATTCTGAAGAGCGAATACCTGACCCAACACACTTGGGTAGGGTAGCAATGGGTTCTTCTTTTAAAAGACAAAGGTATTCTAGAGAGTGAATACCTGACCTGACTTTCTAATGTCATCCAAAGGGACTCTGCATTGATTTCAATAGGAGCTATGCTAGGGAAGGTGTAATGGGTCCTACTTTTGAATGTCAGGTATGGTTTACTCCATTCTAACCATGCACTTTTGCATTTTTCAGCTGGCACATCATAGATTTTTATGAAAAATTGATGGAGGGAGTCTTTATAACTAAACCATTCCTGGCATGTGTATATCTAAGCTGTTCTTAAAGAACTCCAGTAGCATCAATTCCACAACCTCTCTTGGTAACCTATTCCCTCATGAGGAAGGGTTGCAGGTGGACCCTAACAAAATTTGGTATTATCCAAAAATTAGCAATGCTTCTATTTAAAAATACTTCTTAAAAATTTCTTTGGGAACAGATATCTACCCAGGACCACATCTTGTTCACCTTATTCACATGAATAGTATCTCTGAAATCAAATTAACTATTTGTCTGAGTAAAGCAAGCAGGATTTATTCCATGAAAATTTATTTTTCAATGTCACAAACCATTTCAATTTTTAATTAATTCATATAAAAAACAGCCTCAAACATAAAATACCGCAAAACAGAATTTCACCACATTTTTTTATACTTCTAAGCAGTATGCTCACAAGAACATTCACTCATTGTCACACTATCTTCGCTGTCATTCTGTCAACATCTCACCACTTAACTTGTACTTACATAAGATGACCACCAAGGAATCCTATGACACGACTGTGAGTATTCTTCCTTTGATTGTGTATTAGGGTATGTCTTCACTATAGGTCTAGGTCGATTTCCCTTAATTCGATTTTCTAAACTCGAGTTTAGAAAATCGAATCAGTGTGTCCCCACCAGGACAGCAGGTCGACAGTGGTCGACACTGTCTGTCCTTGAACTTTTGCAGGGGGTCGACATAGCCCGCATTGCACTGTGGGTAGGTAGCCCACAGTGCAATGCGTGCTGGACCCCCCCCCCTGCCCAAGCAGCCCCACGGACCCCCCCGCCCGAACAGCCCACCCGCCCGAAGGGGGGTGGGGGAGCCAGCGTGTGGCTGCTTGGGCTATCGGCTCAGCTGCCTGGTGAAATTGACCAGACAGCTGAGCCGATCCCTCAAGCAGCCCCGCGCGGGCTTCCCCCCCCCCCAGCAGCCCCGCGGACCCCCCCCCCAACAGCCCCCCCAACAGCCCCCCCGCCCAAACAGCCCCCCCGCTGGACCCCCCCCGCCCGAGGGGGGGGGAGCCGGCGCGGGGCTATCGGCTCAGCTGCCTGGTGAAATTGACCAGACAGCTGAGCCATCCCTCAAGCAGCCCCGCGCGGGCTCCCCCCCCCCCTCAGCAGCCCCGCGGACCCCCCCCGCCCGAACAGCCCCCCCAACAGCCCCCCCGCCCAAACAGCCCCCCCGCTGGACCCCCCCCCCGCCCGAGGGGGGGGGAGCCGGCGCGGGGCTATCGGCTCAGCTGCCTGGTGAAATTGACCAGACAGCTGAGCCGATCCCTCAAGCAGCCCCGCGCGGGCTTCCCCCCCCCTCAGCAGCCCCGCGGACACCCCCCCCCCCGCCCGAACAGCCCCCCCCGAACAGCCCCCCCCTCGCGGGGCTGCTCGGAGGTCGGAGGCTTAACTTCTGATGCCTCTTCACTAGCCCACAGTCGAGCTTGTAATGTCGAATTTAGCCTTACTTCTCTCGTCAGGCAGGAGTTCCGAAATCGATCTTGAGGGCCCTTTAAATCGACTTTAAGGGCATGTATGTGAAGACAGGTACACCTTTAATTCGACCTAACGTCGTTAAGGTCGAATTAAAGTGGTAGTGAAGACATGCCCTTAGTGTATCCCAGCACAGTGTTAGGGAACACTGTGGAATTGGGAGGGGAGATGAAGTAGTCTTATGAGAGGAAGCTTTTGACATTTTGACATACATGCTGTTCACCTAAATCCCACAACCTCAGCTGAGTTCAGAACTTTCATTTTTGTCTGAAACTGTTGGGCATTATTGCTATGTATTGTTTAACTGATGCTGTGTTCCAACTCAGACGTGACTGAATTTCAGCAGTTTTGAATGATTACTGTACAATACATACATTTTGTACGGTACTGTAGCAACGTTTGGGATGAAAGCTGCTGTGTGAATTTAGTTATTGTTCCAGGAGTTAAATAGAGTGAAAGTGTACTAATTTAGACACACACATTTGAAAAGACTTCCAGTTAAGCTTAGGCAATATATAATTCTTAATTTAAGATATGAACAACCATCATATTAAAGGGGCTCTGTTGCAGCATTGCCAACCCAAACATTCAAAAAGTCATGAATCACAACATCCAAATTCATTTCTAAAGACAATGTTTTGCAATATTGAATTGCTCCATCAATTACACCAGGAACTTAACACAAACACACATTTTATATATATATATATATGTTTATTTTTTCACCAGTACATAGGTCAGATGCCTCTTACTTTAAAGATAATTCCAGACAATACCATGCAGTACATAGGAATAACCCAGGCATGTGACAGGAAATTCTGAAAAGTGCTATCTTGGAACTTCCTGTGCAGAGGTTCTCCCCCCCTCAAAGAAAACAGAGTTCAACCCACAGATTCTTCAGCTATTCTCTGGACAGTGGCCTGGTATCTCTTCAATTCCTTGGGGGACCATCTGACCTCCAATGTGGCCAAGCTGCCATGGACTTCCCCCTGATTGCTACTGTAGAGACCTCCCTCTGGGGTGGGGAATTCCACATCAAGGAGAGGGAAAATACTAACATTAATACTGTGTTACTGTCTTTGTTGGGTTTAATTTAAGAAGGGAATGACAATGGGATTAATGAAGGATTGGGGATGAGAAAAACAATACACAGAAAATGCCTACCTCAGAGATTCTTATTCCCTCTCAAGTGGATCCCCAACACCGAGGAGTAGATAGTGCAGGGGAAGAGATGGGAATGATGCTACAAGGTTGCTGCATTCTCTCCCCTTTAACGTTCCCAGAGGGCATCTGCCAAATTTTTAATCCTCTTTTGTCTGGAGAGCATATGGAGCTAAATTGGTGTTATGCTTTTTAATATTTTTATTTATGTTCCGTAACTAAAAAGTAGTTTGTGGAAACCCCAGTTATGTGTTTCCTTCTTGACAGATAAAGAAAAAATGCATTCAAAGAATCAGCAAATCCTCTATCAACAAACACTCTACCCAAGCTGCACAAGTCAAAAGAAAAGTAATATGGAACCATGCTTACACAGGGTGACCAGATGCCCTGGATTACTCAAGGCAGTGCTGGAATTAGGCCCACCATCTGTCCCTATTTAGAAGGAAATATAGGGCCTGTTCCCATTTCCCTTGGGGGTGAACGAGAGGTTTTCTATTGATTTCAATGGGAGATTCAGGGTACTCAGTGTTTTTGAAAACCAGGCCTCTTTATTAGGTGCTTAAATATATGGACTTTGAAGCCTAACTTTGGCACTCATTTTTCAAAAAAAAATATTGGCCGTCTTTGTATGAAAAAATTAACTTCTGTCCTCTAGGACTTTTAATATCTTCAATTCTACTGTGAACTCTCTCTCTCTCTCTCTCTCTCTCTCTCTCTCTCTCTCTCTCTCTCTCTCTCTCTCTCTCTCTCTCTCTCTCTCTCTCTCTCTCACACACACACACACACACACAAACACACACACTGCAGAAATCCTCCTTAAGGGAAGAATTCCTGAAAATCTACCAACTTCAAATAGATTACTAGATCCCAGGGACAGAGGGATCTTGAATAACAAGTAGCTACCACACTGCAATCAGCTTCTGCACTGAAAACCAGCCCAGCAAAGCAGCAGCAGTAATTTAGGACTTTGAAATACCAGATGATTTAGGGCTACAGTCAGGTCTAAAAGTACTGCCATTATTGCAAGGAACATAAGCAACTCTTATTACCTCCTGCTTCCTTTCAACCTCTTTTATTCATCATTTGTGTGAATAGAAAAAATATAATGGGTTAAATACTTATACTATTTCCCAGCTCCAACATTATTTTTTAAAGGAATACTTTCTAAAAAGATGATTGCTGTTCATTTGCAAGTTAAAAAACACACAGTATGTTAGGATATTTGTTAATCTGGAACGCTGATAATATTTCATATTATGCTTATTGCTGTATCTATTTGCACAAAATATAAAAATCTGATGTTATGTATTTCAGTGCTGTGATGAGGATTCTGATGTAATATCCATTGCAAACAATAGAAGCCAGTCTTTACTGGTAACAGTGTAAATATTTTATTGCATAAGAGTGATCTCATATAGCAATAGATCCAACATGGGATTGTGAGAACAGAGTCAACAACCTAGCAGTAACATTGTATTGCTGTAGAAAGTTGTCATTGAGATATGACAATAATCTTTTGTGGATGGAAGTGATGCTGTAATATATCTGTGGTATTTAGTAATTCATTGTGTGAGCATTTTCCCAATTCCATTTTAGAAAAATGTGGAGATGGTGCAAAGAATGCCAGATCTCCATTACACCTAACCCCTATTTTTCCTTCCTGTCCCCCACAAGTTCTCTCCTTCTCCCTCTCCCTATTCATGCATGTTTTCTCCTATTCTATTACTGTTACCCCTAGCCTAACATGTTCTTCCCATGGGGTAGTGTCTGGTTTTGCAGTTTTGACAAGTGGTGACGTTGCATATTTCCATAATTCTGTTGGAGATTCCGTAAAGCATGAGGTGTCTAGAAACATATACAAGCTGTAAGTCATTTCTCTTTTGTACTTTTAATTGTCTATTTATTTAAGAAAATCAATACAAATTAAAGGGTAAAAGTCTGCCAATGATGCAGTAAGCCACAGTGGTTTCTTTCATATGAAAAAATATTACTGTATCTCCATATCACCCTTTCCTGTGATTTTGCCACATTTTATAAGCTCAAATCTGTTGGCTATTGCAACGCAAATGTCCTCTAACTATCCATTAATCCACACAGGGTGACACACCATAATATCCCACTGTACAACCTGAGGAAGATGTGATCTTTGCAAATAGAATCTACAGAGTTATCCACTCCTTGCTTGTGATGCCGTCTAGTATTGCAAAAAGGAAGGACTTATATGGTGGTAGTTCTAGGAATGACACAACAAATGCTGTTAGACTCTGTTTTTTACATAGTTCTTACATAGTTTCCCGAAGTTGAAAGATTGATGGGCAGGGGGTTGTGTTTGTCCTTGGAAGGAGTTAATTTTTATATCAGTAACACAATACAGTATGCTCTTCTATCTATGATGTCAGTGGGGCTACTTGCAAAGAGTGAGGACTACTCGCGTAAGTCAAGGTTGCAAGGTCAAGCCCTTAATTTGTACTCAAGGGGACTATTCCAGAATACACTTACTTGTAGGAATATTCCTTACTCCTACAAGTTGTCATAGTATTCAGTGAGATTATTTTCATCAGTAAGAACAACTCATATGAGCAAGGGTTTCCAAATTAGGTCCAATATCTGCATTTCAATTCTGCATACATTCAATGGCTTGAAATGAAAGCATTTTATAAATAAGTGAATAAATAATGCATTAAATAAACATAGCAGTACCAAAAGTGGATAGCTAGTGGTGAGACTCCCACTCTGATACTTCCCGACGTATCTACCTGTGTTATAAGAGAGATCCTGAATTCTTGCCAATTTGCTCTAACCATCTCCGCTTGCAAAAAGGATTTAAATAGTTCTGGTTGCCCCCTGTCGCTGCTGAAAATATTACATGAGAAAACATCTCCTCTGACTCTTTGTTTACATGGCTCTGCAGACTGATACATTGGAGAATTCATTGCAGGGAACAATCCTGTGTTGGCAGAAAAATTGACAAGATGACCTAATAGGTCTTTTCCATCTCTAATTTCCATGATTCTACTATTCC
This sequence comes from Sternotherus odoratus, assembly GCA_032164245.1. NCBI lineage: Eukaryota > Metazoa > Chordata > Testudines > Kinosternidae > Sternotherus > Sternotherus odoratus. The sequence continues at coordinate 145,608,671 of JAVMKO010000002.1, forward strand.
TAGAGGGGAAAATAACTTGTCAGCAAAGTTATTATAGAAGAAAATATAACAGTAAAAATAGCTACAGAAAATAGCCTACCATTTCCTTGTTCTAACATATCAATGTAGTTATTCATGTGACAGTTCCGTGTTCCTAACCAGTGAGAAAAGCATGATCCAAAATTCAATACAGTGGTCAACTGGAAAACCCTCTTGAACTGTCAAAGGCTCAGAAATCCTGAATGGCAGTGGGAAATGAGCAAGGACGTTAATAAGTAACTCACAAATACATGAAAAATGTAAGTGGAGTTTCTCTATTCATTTATTGAATTTACACATTAAAGTTTGGGAACCTGTCTAAAAGCTATTAATTTATTAGAAATATGAATTTAAGAAAAAATAAATATACCCCGCCTGTTGCTTTTCCTAGCCAACACCTTGTTAGAATGATATATCAAGTGCTGTCACCAATTCTTGCCTAAGCATACATTAGGGACTTCTAGCTGCCAGCACTGGTATCTCCATCGTTTCCTCAGGCACCAAATTCATAGGATAGAAAAAAATATGAATGGTAGGAAGATTTTTCAAAAAAAGGCCCAATTCAAGCAGGCATTTAAGCATAGGAAGGACCCCACTGAAGTGTGCTTTAAGTACCTTCCAGAATCAGTACCTAAGTGAAGTGTGTGGATTTGAAGCTTGCATCTCACAAGAATTTCTCACCAAAAGATTAAGAGCTGCACCCATCATTTGATCTTGTTCCTTAATTAATCTGGCAACCTACTTGGTGTTTTGTTTGCAAAAATTAAAACGGGAGAATCTGTTGATAATTAGTAAATGATCTTACCTAAACTTGAGTTATATTAATAGAGCTTTTAGAGCATTTAGCAATAGAGCACTGCTCTTCTGATCTGACTGGCTCAAGATTCTACTTTAATTTTAACATGGTTGATTCTTGGACAGCCAAACATAGTCCACTTGGCTGGAAAAAGACCATTTCACCTACAGCAGGTTTGGGACATGACCCCGTGATCAAAATTAAAGAAGCCTTTAGCCAGCCAGAATGTAACTGAAACCACTGCCCACATAGCCACCAGGGGCTCATTCACCTGCACTTCTACCAATGTGATATACGCCATCATGTGCCAGCAATGCCCCTCTGCCATGTACATTGGCCAAACCGGACGATCTCTATGCAGAAAGAGTAAATGGACACAAATCGAACATAAGGAATCATAACATTCAAAAACCAATAGGAGAACACTTCAATCGTTCTGGTCACTCAGTAACGAACTTAAAAGTGCAATTCTTCAACAGAAAAACTTCAAAAACAGACTCCAACGAGAAACTGATGAACAGGAATTAATTTGCAAACTGGATACCATTAAATTAGGCTTGAATAAATACTGGGAGTGGCTGGGTCATTACACAAACTGCAATCTATTTCCCCATGTTTGCAATCTATTTCCCTATGTTAAGTATCCCCCTACTGTTACTCACACCTTCTGGCCAACTGTTTGAAATGGGCCATCTTGATTATCACTACAAAAGTTTTTTTTCTCCTGCTGATAATAACTCACCTTAATTGATTAGCCACTTAAAGTTGGTATAGCAACCTCCACCTTTTCATGTTCTCTGGATATAGATATAGATACAGATATTTAGATATAGATATAGATATATCTATATCTATATATATCTCCTACTGTATGTTCCACTCTATGCATCCAATTAAGTGGGTTCTAGCCCACGAAAGCTTATGCTCTCATAAATTGGTTAGTCTCTAAGGTGCCACAAGTACTCCTTGTTCTTTTTACAGGAAAGGAGTTGTTTTAAAGGGTTATAATGAAAGTTTGTGGGATTGATTCTGTTCTTGCTTACACTGGAGGAAGTGTGGAATAACTCCACTGACGTCCCTCCCCAATGAGAAAGCATGGTATGTGAAATCATAACTAGGCCTAGGAGATACCCTGCCTACATTAAAAAAAAATCTTAAACCAAACTAAGATCCAGATCTCTCTTGAGGTCTGAGCTAAACAGTTGAGGCCCGCACTGAACAAAAACAATCCAACAAACAAAAATCCTGGGAACCTACTTTACTGGGGAAATTACAACCATCCTTTGGATTAAAAAGGTACCTTTAGTAAAAATGCATTTTCAGACATTATATCCCACATTCTTAGTCAGTCTTCCAACTTTCAGTGGAGGAGAGGGTGAATATTATCTATTGTAAATCTCAACTTCAGTCAATTAATGTTCTCTAAGCACATACAAAATACCATATAAAATATATGTATATTTAACTGTGGTGGAAACATGAGATCTTACATTGGAAGGCTTACCCAGTCCTGTCACACAAGTTGCAGTCTGAGGTGAACTGAATATTCATAGCTATTTCTCAGCATTTAAAAAACTTCCTTATGATTTTTAACATCCTGAATACATGTAAATGCTAAAGAAATATGCCATTGTCAGCTAACAACCAAGATTCATATTTCATGTGTTGTTATTAAAGGGCTATATTTCATGGCTACAATATTCTATCTGTGTATATCCCATTACTGAGGAAATACCAGAAACAGTATATCAAAGACGAAACAACCACGGATGACTTACAAAAATATAGCCTTTGTTACAGAACAAGAATCTCATAGAGCTGTAATGAATTCCATATATACAACAGGCGTGTGGTTTTAGTTAGATATGATTATAATAGGTAGGAAGTAAAATTATACATATTCAGACTAACGTTTAAATGCCAAGGATCATATCCGGCTTTCTGAAGCATCAACACAACTCATATTTACTTCAGTAGGATTGCAAGCATATCCCCCAAGGACATATAGTGTGTTATTTGTCCAATATTCTTTAAGGTTTGAGAGGAGCCATTATGGACTGGTGTATAAATTAATATTCTGGCACATGTAAAAATATTCACGTGGTTTGGGTATAGAGAAAAAATCCTAATGATTCTAGATAAAAAAAGTGAATAAAATAATTTTGACAAATGTGTCCCTCTGAAAAGTCAATTATCTTGGCTATTCCATTTTAAAACAAAAATATGTTTCCAACACTTAATAGATCACATTTAAGACCACTTTCTAAATCCCGTTACTTAAATCATATTTGTATTGCATGCAAGATTCCAAGATTAAAACAAATACAAAATGCCACCAATCATGTGATCTGTAACATTATGGATAAATAAGTTATTGTTTTTAACTTTAAAATAGGTAAATGAATTTTTACAGCTGAATTATAAACACCTGAAAATAGGATTTTCTAATGGATGTGTGTATACAAGTAGGGACTGAGGTTCTGTTTCAGAAAAATAAGTACCATGTTGAACTGGATCAAAATTAATCCACTTCCCTGAAGATGGTTCATATGGATCAATGGAAACAGACCAGCCCCATAAAGAGTGAACCCTGTGAGGAGTCTTGATGGGATGAACAGAGTGGTCCTCCCCTGAAGATCTGGAAGAGGGCTAGCTGCACTTTTGAAGACATTGGGATGGGAGTAAAGTTAAAGGCCTTTTTGTGGCCTGAAGAAAGCATCCAATTAAGAGGAGGGAAAAGCATGCATTCTGGAGGAAAATGGCTTACAGAAAACACATTTTTTAGAGGAACACGTTCCATGTGGGAAACAGTTGCACAGTCTATTGGGGAGAAGGTGGTTTGTGTGACGGGAAGGGAATTTCCTGGACTAGTGGTAGCCCAAGTCTTCTATGACGTATGCCACACTACAGTGAGTTTATGGTTGATTTAGAAGTCCTAAGTTATTAGTAAGAGAGTCAAGGAATATTTTTAATCTGTCATATTTATCCTGACAGCATTTCTATAACTTGTTCCTGCTCCGATCAAAGTCAATAGTAAAACTCTGATGGATTTTAATGATGCAGGATCAGCTCCACTAATGAAAATTAGCCTCTCATGAAAATTGAGAGAATCATGGCATGAGGCAAAGGAGCCCTTTTTCCTTCCTCTATCAATTTTTTTAAAAATAAAAAAACCTAGAACCACGGAGCAAAATATTCCATCATAAGACATCGTTTCCCTACACTGCTTTCAATATCTGCCAATCAGGAAACACAAGATCATGTAGAAAGAGGAAAAGTTTATTTAAATAGGTTTTTAAAGTAAGAAATGGAGTCCAGTAATTTAGGGAAGCCCCTGGTAAAGTACACTCCAGCTCAGATATGAGTAATGGGACTTTTGTAACTTAACGTTCACCACATGTGAGTTATAGAATTCAGCTTCACTGATGGGAATTAAATATTAACCATTGCCCACCAGTGAGTATTCCCGACATATTTAAAAACATATTCACCTCATCAGAACCACATATGGAGTGTTGGTTATTTAGTTAGATCAGCTCATGGAGAGACCATATTTGATCTCCACTGTCCACTGTTGATACAAGAAAATCATTAAGAATAGTTTTGCTGTTTCACTGGAGCAGGAATATTTTTCTGCTGGCGCAGAGGGTTGCTTTCCAGACAAAAATCAACCTAAATTGATTCCTGAACCTCTGGCCAAAGACCAAGGATTCAAGTACATTGTACGGAGTGCATCTTCTTAAAGTAATATTTGAAGGAATAATAAAATAATGATTCAATATTTCTACACTGACGGAAAACAATGATCCTCTCACCTACTAAAGAAAAATACAACAAGGTCATCCACATAGTTCTCCAGATACATTGTTCACAGTCCCCATGCCATGGCAATGTGTTTGGCCTCCTGAGCTAATAGTTAACACAGGAGTGTGGAGCCAGAATGTTCCTCCTTAGCATGCATGTGGGGTGAAATGAGGGAATCAATCAGCACCACACCACCATCTCTGCCATCTTGGTACTCACAGAGGGCCCTCCACATACCTGAGTATCTACATATTTGAAGTGGATATAAAGGGGAAAGGTGGAGGCAAGTCCAGGGGAATGCAAATTGCCCCCCCCCCCCCAACTGCCACGAGCGGTAAATCTGCTGTAACTTACTCATGCCTGAAACTGCATTTCGCTTCAGTGCCGAGACCCCTTTGTGCTGTGGAACCTCAGTTCCAGCAAGGCAGTCCCATAGCAACATAGCTATGTTAGTATTTCTTCAGACAGGTAATATAAAATAGGTGCTCTGGCGATTTCAAACTGGGACGCCCTACAAAGATGTCAGGGTGTGCGTTTGGTAAATCCATCCCTTTAAAATGAACTCTGCTCCACATTGTCTTCTGGAAACAACCTCTCCTGTCTGCAGCCACACAACATTCCCAAACCACTGGCCTAGTTAGATCAGTGATTTTAATACATTAAAGATGGATTCCTAACAAATGTTCTTATTGTTTCCTAATTATTTGCAGTGTATTTCAAACCAGCAATGGCACAATTAAAAAGAAAATGAAAACTTCTGTAACCCTTAGAGAAAACGACTTCCATTCTGTGTATCACGTCTCATGTTCATTTGAAACGCCAGCTGCATAAGACGTCTGTATATTTTCCCTTTCTTAGAACAATTTCTTTTAAAAAAGGAAGTTATGTTTGGAGGGGCCAGAATAAGTTATGAAAGAAGGTGTCAAAAAAAGAAAAGCACAGGAAAAAATTGTATCTGAGAACCAGCAGGTAAAGACCACAATAATTTGAGGAACATTACTGATATTAGTACAACAAATGTTAATCATAACATTTTATTGGTATCAATGCTGGTGATGCATGCCCAACTGCTTTTATGGAATGCTGTCCTTTCTAATGTGCTGCTAAGAGACGACAGATCATACAACCAAAACCATGTACAAATTAAACTCCATATAGTTTGCAACAATGAAAAAAACAGAGAAAATAGTGCAAATTGGGTGGATGGGGAGACAGTATTAAGGGAGGGTGAAAGAGGGGGAGAAGGAGGAAGAGAGTCTACCCATTGAGGAGGAGGAGGAGAAACAGTGTCTACCCATTGAGGAGCCAACAATACATACAAAAGGAGAAACAACTATGAATTACCATTCAAACGGGGCCAGGTTTGCTTTCGCCAGTGAGAGGAAAGCTTGAGAGAGCCCTTGAGAGCCCCATCTTTAATTCCAGATGTAACTTCAAAAAAAATCATACATGCCTCTTGTTTCCGCTGTGTGCGCTCAACTCCCTGTTGCGTTATTGGATTCTCTCACTCCCTCTTATCACTACTGCCAACCTAAAACTTCCTGTCATATCCCCTGCCCCTAGCATCCTTAATGATTTTCCTGTTCCCTTTCCCTTGCTTGCTCCTCTCAAGTATCCTTCCATCTCCATTTCGGCATCTCCTTTCCGTGCTGCTGGAGAGGTTTTTCCATAACGCACTAGTGACCCTTTGGGTGCAAAGAGTGCTAGCAGACTCTTGGCTAACCCAGAGATTAACAATGAAACCATCACCGGCACTTTGGATAAAGCTGATGGATTTTCTTAATTCCCAGGTGGGAGTAATTCCTGTGAATTATGAGCTTTGTTTTGCACTGATAGCAACGTTCCACGTATGACACTGAATACAGATATAACATGGATAACTAAAAAATAACACTGATGTGTTAAACCTAAAGGTTCATACTTGACCCCAAAATGTGGCTGAAAGGAAAATGGAGGAGGGGTCAGTGGAGGGCGGGGGAAGGCATCTGGGTTCTCGATAGGTCTGTTTTATTTGAAGGGAAATTTCGTTCTAAACCAATCAATTGACCTGGGGCTGCAGAGCAAACAGACTGAAGAATGACCTAGAATTAAAGTTCCTGGATGTGATTCTTAATTCACTTACACCAAAATAACACCACTGCAGTTGATATGAGTACGTGGCTCAATGGTTCAATAATGTAAAAGACCGAGGAACAAATCGTAGGTGTGGGATTTTCAAAAAACACTCAGTAGTGGTCTAACTGCTCCTATTTAGTTCAATGGACTTTAGTCAGTGTGGATGAGTTAACAACCTGCACTCCCCAAGGCACCAGTAAAGGGAAACTGACCATGATCTGCACAGATGTAGCAGCCAAAATGACGTGCAGGTTAGATTAAAATGCAAATGTTTGTTTATTATTGTGGGATTGTATTTAACATGGCTAGGGATAAGACATGCCTGAAGTAAACCCTGAGAAGTTTTGTGAGTGTCAGAGGATGATCTGAAACAATATGCCAGACAGAATTAACTTTAAAGTTAAGTGGGTGTCTCACAAAATCTCTAGGGAAGTGTTGGGCAACCTGCGGCCGCACACAGCCCAGGGTAATCCGCTGGCAGGCCTCCAGATGGTTGGTTTACCTTTTCATGGGTTGCCATTCCCAGCCAATGGGAGTTGCAGGAAGGGGAGCCCAGCACATCCCTGCAGCCTACACCGCTTCAAACAGCTCCCATTGGCTGGGAACAGAGAACCGCAGCCGGAGGGAGTTGCAGGTGGCCATGCAAATGTAAACAAACTGTCCAGCAGCTAGCCAGCAGATTACCCTGATGGGCCACATGCGGCCCGCAGGCCACAGGTTGCCCCCCCCCCCCCCCACTGCTCTACGGGGAGATGTATGCCAAAGCTCAGCCTTCGAAAGTTCTGCCCTGAGAAGGGAACCTTTATCTGTTGATCACCTATTACATGAAGAAAAGATCATAAGCCCAAGCTAGCTAAAGGACTAAGTCTCAGATTCATGTGTGCATGTGTTCTGAGCCAAAGTGGTTAATGACTTGGAATCACAGAAAAACCCCTTTCTGGAGTTTGAAGGACTGACTGCTAACAAAGCCCTTGTTGGAGTTGGGCAATGATCTGTGGTAAGCTTATTAGCATGTTTGTAGGTTCTTTTATTGTTTTAATATATTTTCTCCATAATGCTTTCATCTTAAGGATAAATGTGCTTGCTTAGGAAACGCTGTGTGGTACCTTATAACTGTGGGAATTATGCTGTTCCTAGCCTCTGAGACAAAAGGCCTGCATAGGCAGTTTGACTTGCTGGGGAATTCACAGTGTAGGCAGGGAACTGTCCAGCCTGGAAATACCCCAGTCAGGAGAGAGTGAGACACATGTCTCCACCCAAGAGAAATGACAACTCTGGAACCAGAATCTTGAGAGCAGATGCCCTAGAGAGAGAGAATATAGGTGCAGTTGCCATGAACTGCGATGGAAGCCATAAAAGTCATTCAAATCAGCTAAGTGAGCTCTGAACTTTAAGATGAGGATCTTGAAACACTTCACAGCCTTTGAACCTTGCCAGTTTTGTTCCAGACTTTAAGCCCGTCCCATTTACAAACTTCAAGACCTGTTTAGAAATTTATAAACTCCAAGTCAACACAGAGTTCTTAAGTCTGAAACGATCACAGTGAGTAACCACTAGAGTTAACCAATAATCAGTGTTAAATCACCAATCTTCCAAAAATACCTAAAGATCTTCAGTGAGAATAAATAAAATAAACAATATTTGAAGACACTTTTAAAAAGTAGAAGTTGACTTTAAAAAGTTCAAAAAATCAATCTCTCTAAATCACCTTGTCTGATTGACCTCAAACTTTTCATAAACACTTTCCGCTTTCAGGAAATGAAACTTGCACATTTTTAGATGAAATAGAAGTTTCTTGAGGAAGTTAGGAATGGCAAAATATAGGGTTTCTGGAGATGCAAACATTGCTTATATAATAATAGGAACTTAAAAGGAATACCGTACTTATAATAGTGCCAAGTTCTTGTCATGGAAGAAAAAAGTGTAAAGTTATTTTAATTATCTTCTGTTGCACTCTTACTGAATTGTTTATTTTAGATATTATAACATAGATAAGAATGTGAGAAACAAGCTGACCACTACTTCAGACTACTTACTGCTCAATCTTTGGGGACTATACTCTTTGGCCTGCTGTTATTTCCTCTTCCCATTTTTTTAGGCAGGTCAAGTGGCAGGTTGCATTCAGGAGCAGAAAGACTGTGAGAGGCTGAAATTTGAAAACAGGAGCTGGAACTGGATTTTATGCTGTTTTCAAGCCTGGAAGCAGATTTTTATGAATCCAGAATTGTGAACGTGATAGCTGGTGGCAAGTCTGTTTCAATTCCACAACAGGATTTTTGTTTAACAATAGTATATTTTATTCAATGCTGTATTAAAATAACTTAGTGAAATGTTTTTTTGCCTTCTCTGATGATTGATCTCTTACAATATAATTTAAACCAGCAATGGTCCCCCCAACAACAGGCCTATCCCCAGATGAGTAGTATTTATAAGAAATGACTGTAAATAATCATTTATTTGATCATTGGGCCTCTTTTTCTGATAATCATTTGTATTTAAGCAGCTTATGGATCCATTCAAAACTATTCACTAGTGGTGAAATCATTCATCTGCAGAGGGCTAGCACAAGGTATAGGCATCACTTAAGTGCTTAATACAGAGTTTTAGTGAGTCTCAAGTATCATATCGGTCCTCTGGCACAGGAGTGAATTTCATTCTGAATAATTTGATAAGCTGTAGATTGTTTGTGAGCAGTTTGTTGCAGGTGTTTCCTTGTACTCCCTGTCTGTCTGTTGCATCCACCTGTTGCCTCTTGTCTTATATCACAAGTTCTTTGGGAGCAGGGACCATCTTTTTCTCTGCGCTTGTACCACACCTAGCACAACGGGGTTTTGGTGTTGGATCTCCTAGGCCCTACCTCAAATAAAATAAAATAATTAGTATTCTAAATTTGAGCTGTGTGTGGTAGTTATGACTGAACATATAAGAAACATGGTATTCTGTTTCACAATTGAACAAAGGTAACTTTTTTAATCAGATTTTTTATCATTATCAGTTCTAAAATGTGCTCCCTCCCTCCAAATATTCTGTGAGTAAACTCATTTGCTAGAACATATGTAGACAGTGAACTCAAAAGAGGTGAAGCTAGTGACATTTCTGAGTGAATGCTTGCAGAAAATGTAGAGATTTTTGTCCAACTCTGGCACTGTTCAAACATCCTTTTCCCTCACCTTCCTACAGTTCCATGCCATTAATAAACTAGAGTTGAGGTAAACCATTTATCCTCTGTAGAGAAAACTTACCACAAAGCTGCTTTGAGACAGGGAGATAAGATAAGAAGGCAGCTTTCATTAAGCACCAAAAAAGAGTTTGTTCATTTGTCTCCCCTCAACCCCCTAATGCATTATGTAGATTAGTAGAGAATGACAGGAATTGAGAGACATGATTTTTACACACAAAAAACCTGACAGCACTACATACAGGCAAATATTTTGCTATTAAAGATTTATTTAAGAAATGTAGCCTCATCTGCTCTTAACGTTAACAAAGAAGATGTAGAACACACCGCTCTTATAAACACAACAGATTAGGTTGCATGCTGCCAGGGCCGGCCCACAACATTTTGGCACCTGAGGCGGGGAGCTCAAATGACACCCCCATGTCATGTCTCATCGTTTGGGCCAAAACTTTGGAAGGTCTCTTGTGCCCTCCTTCCTCCAACACAGCACTCCACCATCTCTGTGTATCTACATATGCACCAGCAGCAACACACTTTTTTACATTCCGGGTCCTAGTGGCGCCCCCTCTCACCCCCAAGTCTGGCACCTGAAGCGGCCGCCTCAGTTCACCTCATGGAAAGGCCGGCCCTGCATGCTGGAAATCACACAGGCGGAGCCCACAGGGAGGGGGGCAAAGATGCTTTAAGCCACCTTTGCACATTCCCAATTCTGGGCAAGTAGGGAGTCAAAGAGGCCAAACAGCCAAGCCATTGGGCTCCCTCATATAAACTTGCATGTGCAAAAAAGGTGAGGTGAACCAACTGGAATGGCTCAACAGTGATACAATTAACCTCCCCTCCCCCCCCCCCCATTCCTCCAGAGGAAGCAGGTCAGCCCAAAGGAGACGATTCCTCTCTGTAGTACTCCGTCAAAATGCACATCTGCCGCTCACACAGGATGTTGGGACATGGTGTCTGAGGGCAGGTGCTTTGGTGAAGGTTCTGCTCCATCTAGCAAATCCATTTTTGCTTGCAACAAAGCTCTCCAGTGGCACAAGCAAATCCGTTTGATGGCTTTTTAATAAAACAGCAGCTTATGTACATTTCATGTGATGTACTTAGAATGTTCTCGGAATGCACATAATATTTAAAGGTGTTCTCTCTGAGAGGTGTTACCTAACAGAGAACCTGTTCCCTGTGATTACTGTTTTGAACCTATTTTCTTCACAGACCAGAGAATGTTTTGACTTCAGACCTAGGGAAACCATTTTTCATTCCAAAACAAACGAGAGAGACTATACCACAAGGGTATAATGTTTGTTGTCCCTTACATAGAATATTAAACTGTTTTGTGTGAGTAAGGACTAGAGGCAATATTGATGTGTCTGGGAAAGAAGTCTGACAATGGCTGAGAGGTGCTGAGAGGTGGCTAGAGTCTCTCCCTGACACAGCCTTTGGAGACAGTGGCTTGTATGCTACAGTAGCCGAAATTTCAACAGGAAGCCTTGTAACTCTCAGCCAAGCTGGCTGAAGGGAAACCTCCCACTGGCTGACTCAGTAGGCGTTGTGCTGAGCACCTCTCATCTGGAAATCAGCACCATACAGTATGGAATATTTTCTTTCCATCGTCAAAGCTGCATAGGGGAGGCGATTCATGCCCTCACTGCCGATTGCTGTAATCAGCAAATGGACGCCAGATACCATAAGCCAAATTAATTTCCAGTGTCAATAGGTGCAGCTTAGTTGATTTCAGTGGAACTGCATCTGCTCGTACCATCCCAATGACCAGATGTAATCAGTTCCTGAAATTCTTCAGAGTTTTTCTTTTAAAGACAGGATCTCAGTGTTAGTCAAAGGAATTAAACTTGTAAGGTAGGAAATCTCCTTTGGGACAGGAGAATTTTAAAAGATCTGGGGTCTTTTTTTTTCTTGATAGACAGCATAAATCAGTGAGAGAGACTCACATCCTTCATGGGGAAAAATAAGACTCCTGGTTGAAATACTGGCCTCATTGGAGTCTTACCTTTGACCAGGTAAGAGCTTTGTGAAACATCCTCTGCTTGCAAGGGTGTTAATTGTCACTAATTATTGTTTCATCTTTCTTGGGTGCTTCTGAAACATCATATATAGAGCCATGATCAACTAGATTACCAAAAAAAAAAAGAAAAAAAGCTAGGCGTGGGCAATTAAGACTTAGGCCTGGTCTACATTACATGGTTAGGTTGATGCAATGTAGGTTATGTTGACCTAACACCTGTCTACACTGCCGGCTGGATTGACAGGCAGCAACTGATCCAGTGGGGATTGATTTATCGTGTCTAATACACTAGTGTCAACTCTGGTACTCCACCTCAACGAGAAGCACAAGGGAAATCGACGGGAGGAGTGTTTCATGTTGACACACCACAGTGAAGACACCGCAGTAAGTAGATCCAAATACGCGGGCTTCAGCTACCTTATTAACATAGCTGAAATTGCACAACTTAGTTCGATTCCTCCTACCCCTCACCCCATAGTGTAGACCAGCCCCTAGTTGTGGATGTGATTAAACTTAAATTTTACTCCTGCTGATGTAAATGCTCTGCTATGCTGACTTAACACCACCACCTCCCTGTATGGTGTAGAGCCAGGGTCAATGTAGCTAGGTCAATGCAGTGTCAGTGTAGACAGTATGTTACTTACATTGACTGTTACTGGTCTTCAGGAGCTGTCACACAATGCCCCACCCTGACTGCTCTGGACACCCTTATGAACTCTGCTGTCCAGTGGCCAGGTGGTCAGGAACCTGCCCCTCCCCTTCAAAGCCGTATGAATTTTTGAAATTCCTTTTCCTGGTCGCTTGGCTTGGCAAAGCACACCTAGCAGCTCCCCATTGTTGAGTGCAACTGCCCATCCAACCATGCCAACTACCCTGGGGCCCTTTTACCTGGGGTGCTGCCCTCTGGCAATACCCTCACACTCTCTCTGGGTATCCCCTCCCCAGGGAACCCCCAACCCTTTAATGCCCACCTTGCCTCAGTCCATGGCTACTCCCTGCTCCCTGGGGTAGACTGCAGTATACAAGCCAGTCATCCTAAGTAAGGGGGGTTTGGACCTGCTGCATTTCCTTGCAGCCCAGTACCCTTATAGGTCTTCGTATTAGGCCACAGCCTGGGGGGTCACCAGGCCTGAGCTCCCCAGCTCAGCCTGCCCCTTTCCCAGCACTGCTTCACCCTCAGTACCCTTAGCTCCTTTCAGGCAACTAGGTCCATCTCCCTCTAAGGCTGGAGGGAGACTTTCCCACCCAGCTCCTCCCTGAGCCCTTATAACCAGGCTAGGTGTGGCCAGATTGGGGCGTGGCTCACCTGTGGCTGCTTCCCCAATCAGTCTACCAGCTCCTCAGGCAACGGCCCTCTCCAAGGGCTGGCTTTTAACCCTTCCAGGATAAGAGCGGGTAACCACCCCGCTACAAAGACATAGAACAATCCCATCACCTACGTGAACATCTTGATTATATAGTGGCACATGAAGGGTTATTGGCACTCTGCAAAATGTCCTTTTTTTTTGCTTTGAAGAAGTAACAGCCAGAAAGATCTTGCATAGTAACTGTAAAATTATACCGAACTTGTTTTGAACGTGGGTACTAACGTGTTCAGAAAAACTTGTGCTTTACCATATTTTATTGGGAGGGAATCCAGTATTTGCTCCATTGTGAGCATCTCAGAGCCCTGACATTGCTCAGAAGAATAGTTAAATAAATGACTCTACCAGTCAAGTCACTGAACAATTCTATCCCTGCCAGCTCACTTCTGGATCCTCTGCTCCGATGGATTGTGGCAACAGCAGTTAAATCATCAGTAAAGTCAAGAAGCTGAGAGTACTTAGGCCAACTTTCAAAACTGCTTATTTGTCTGTCTTATGGCTGTCATTTCTGTTTACTCTGAGCATTACCACATTTTCAGAGAGTGAATTCAAGATAACACACACAGATGCTGTGAAAACATGAGGGAAGTGAAACTATCCCTGAGAGATCATCTTCCCCCTTTGCTTCCAAGTATGTGCTTCTCAAATCGTTCTGGGACTAGATGAGGAGTCATTTTTCATATGATCATGTGTGAGCGATAAATAGTGATAAATGAACCTACAAAACAATCCACCACGTGCAAATGCTTTAACCTCATCTGTAATGCTCTGCTGTCTGACAACAGCATAAAAACAACACAGGTTGATTTGTGCCCTTCATAGGGTGTCCAGGTGTATTCTTTTTCATGAGACTATTTGGATAATAAAAGCCATTTGGTGCATTCTGGTGCTTTTCCAAAGGCAAGGCATTGCTATCCAAAATTACCTTTATTTACCTGGGATAAAAGTAAGCCCCGATGGGGATGATTTTGCAGTATTCTAAGAAGATACACTGTACTCAAGGCAAGGAACACCCAACCCACTCCCCAGTTTTGAACACTTTGGCACCACAAGATACCACACAAAATAGCAATCACGATCTAGTTTATGGGTCATATCCTCGAATGATACAAACAGGGAGGGAACCACGGAACGCACTGGAACGCTGATGGTTCACACCAGCTGAGGAAGTTGCTCTATGTCTCTATGGTAAGTTTCTTGGGGCAGGGATAGTCTTTTGTTTAAGGTGCCACAGGACTCTTTGTCACTTCTGCAATTCCAGACTAACACGGCTACCTCTCTGATTCTTTTGTTCTGTGTTTGTGTGATGCCAAGCACAATGGGGCTCTTGGTCCCTGATTCCTCCTAGGCACTACAGCAATTCAGTTTCAGAATATTGACTCTAAGGTGTTACAAGTGAATAACCACTTTCCAAGAAGAGAACTAGATCATTTTCACAGTTTTATCACTCCGCGGCCCCTTGGGAAGCAGAATTTTGTCAAGTGTGAATTTCTCTCTCATGCTACAATACCAGGTCAGCCTCCTTTTGATGTATTGAAAAATTTCAAGCTATCACTTTAAGCCCTAAGTTCTCCTGGTCCTGCTTACAGGCTAGGGGGCTCTGAGGGAAGCATGTGATCTGGCTTCTTAGCAGTCAGTCTTGAGCAAGGTGAGTTGTGCCTCTCTGCCTTTGGTAGCTGTCTGCATGCTATGTCCCTCTCGATTTGGTGGTTGTGCAGTAGATTTTTGGAGTCTAAGACATAAAGTAGTGTTATGCTGCAACCTTTCAGGGAGAAGGCTTATCTTTTTTAACTCTCTGGTGTATCTATACTGCATGCTTCTTTCAACTGTGTGTAGAGCATGTACTCAGGTAGCCCCTTTTGCACTGCTACATAAAGCCATGTGAACAGTGAGCTACAGTTTAGGCGAGTCCAGTACAGACGTGGCCGAAAGGTGTGTGTATGTCCCTGACCACACAGCTCTCTACTTGCCCAAGCCATGCCTCTCCAGACAGCAAGTGTGAAAAATCGGGATGGGGGTGGGAGGTAATAGGCACCTATATAAGAAAAAGACCCCAAAATCAGGACTGTCTCTATAAAATCGGGACATCTGGCCACCCTACTCTCCATCGACTTTGCTATTTTAGCTGTGTAGCCTCTTGCTGTCTCCCAGCTGCTGGATCCTTTCCCCACGCCAGGGAATGACTCTGGCATTTGGGAGGCACCAGGGAAAGACTCCACCAGCTCCGCACTGCAAGAGCTTTTTCCCGCCAGAGGGAAAGATGCCGGCAGCTCCCTGCTCCTGGAGCCTTTCCCCACTGCTGGTCAGTTCCCCGGCAGCAGGGAAAAGGTTCCAGCAGCAGGGAAAGGCTGAACCTTTCTCTGCTGCCTCCCCTCTGCCAAAGCCTTTCAATGCGGAGGCAGCCTGCTTTTCACTGTGGCATTTAGGTACATTCCGCTGAAAGAGATGTGTAGTGTAGAAGAAGGCCGTGTGTGAACACAACAATTTCCTACTGCCACTCCCATCTCACTGCCCATGTCTAAAAGCTTTGAAAGTAAGCTACCCTCGATACTGTGTCACTCCAAAAAGGACATATCAGGGGATCTCATAAAAAAAAAAATCTATTTTATCCATCATGGAGGAAACCGCTCCAGAGCGAGACCCTAAAGGATTTGGGGAAGAGAAGAGAGAGAGATTCAATAGAATGCTGTGATGTCTTTCCAGTTGCACCCCCCATTGTCACTTGAATAAATACCAATCAGATCCACCTTAAAACTACTGTAGCTCTATTATCAGAAGTCAATTCAGATAAATCTTCCAATGGGAACCAAACAAGATGGCTCATTTTGCCTCCTTTACTGCAGTGGCATAATCCTGTGAGTGTTGCTTGTGACACTGGCAGAGGTATTCAGAAAGTTCTTGGGCCACTGGTGTTTCAACTTTTTGCCTATGGGCTTACAGTGCTTAAAGGCCAGACCCTGTAAGGTGCTGGGGAAGGGGGCGGGGGTCACTTGGAACTCTGATAGCAGGCTCTTAGAACCCTGATAACTACTGCTTAGACATAGTGTCATGGCCAATTTCTTAACTCCAGAAGTTAAAATGGTTGGAATGTGTCTCCTGGATGCAGAGAGAACTAAGAGTTAGGAAAGAGAAGGTCCTGCAGGGAAACCCAAGGAACAGCTTCGCTTACAGAAAATAGTTAGGCTGAAGTTTATTTTATGTTATTTCAGCCACCAGTAGAGCTAGGAAGATGATAGACTATGAACACTTTGGCCATGTCCTAGTCTTCAGCTGAGTAGCCCAGAGAACAGGTTATGGGGGAGGAGAGTGCAAATGGCATAAAGCCCACCTTGGTGCACTACTGATCCAGGGCTGCTATGCACAAGGTTGGTTCCCAAGCTTAAGGTGGAATAAGCAAGGTGGCTGCCAATAGTCCTGAAGATTGGCACAGGGGTTTTCCAAGGCACATTCCCTTTCCTCTAGCCACACCCTCAGGGAAAGTCACTTTCCATGTTGCCCACAATTCTGGAGCATCCTTGCACTGGAGTGATCCTGCCAGGGTATATACACTGGCTTTATAGCTAGAATAAGTTAGCAGCATGGCACAAAGCATGCCCTGCCACCAAAGGATCAGGTTATTCTTTTAAAAAAATAAATTTAAAAAAGAGTTCCAATTGTGCAGCTGCTGAGGCTATTAGAGAAGTTCTAATGCACATCAGTATATTGTACTGGCTCAGCATATACTGTGGGGGAGGGACCGCTCAGTGGTTTAAGCACTGGCCTGCTAAACACAGGATTGTGAGTTCAATCCTTGAGGGGGCCATTTAGGGATCTGGGGCAAACAATCTGTCAGGGTACAGTACTTGGTCCTGCTAGTGTAGGCAGTGGCTGGACTCTATGACCTTCCTTGCAAGGTCCTTCCAGTTCTATGAGATAGGCATATCTCCATATTAAACAAAAAGAACAACAACATAGCAGTCTGATTTGCTCTAAGCAGCATGATCTTTGCATTCCACCAAAACAATGGTCATGCTTCTTGGAGCACAGGGACTGCTCATTTCAGTTAATTTCATACATTTCTCATGTAGTCTAGGTAGGTTGGAAGGAAATTTGGGAGAAGTGTCTATGCATGCACCAATGACTGTTAGACAGAAGGACAATTTGTTTTATGTTTTGAGTAAAGCAGAATTGTGTCTAGAACCTAATTAAAAATCTAAGCACTGGGTTTTAATTCAAGATACCCCATCAAGATAAAGAGCAACCATTCCAAAACTGAAATATAAATAATCCTGAAGCCTGTTACATTATTCTCATAGAATTGCATAATAAATTGCATCATACTGTATCTGTTTTGTGCCCTTATGGTATGCTGTGTTGACAGCTGAGCTTGGGTAAATGTTCCAAAAACAACAGTGGCAGTAGGAAAAAAGAGGGTGCCCAGAAGTCACAGAGTAAGGATTTTGAAATCTAAAAGTTATTGAAAAGGTAGAAAGGAACGAGAAATGTTTAGAGATTGCAAAGTTTGGATCTGGGATTTTCATAAAATCTCAGGAACCACAGGTGATCATTTAGTCCAACCCTCTACTCAAAACAGGACCAATCCCCACTTAAATCATCCAACACATTTTTGCCCCATATGCCTAAATGCCCCCTCAAAGATTGAACTCACAATGTTGAGTGTAGAAGACTAATGCTCAAACCACTGAGCTATCCCTCTCCCTCGTCAGCAGGACTGAATAGAAAAAAAACCCAAAATTTTCTTGTGAGACGCTTTGACCAAAAATCTTTGTTTGAAATGTGTTGATCACACAATTTTGATTTTCCTATGGCAAGTTTTGTATTGATTTTAAAACAAAACCTTTTTGTTCTTAATTGACATTTCAACTTAAAATGTAATTTAATTTCAGGTTCTTTAAACCAAAAAAGCTAAACAAAATGAAAAATGTTATTATGAAATTTCCTGCCGAAAACACACAATATTTTGTCTGAATATACATTTTCTTACCAAAAAATGTCGGTGTTAATGAAACCATATTTCTGGTGGAAAAACTTTCTGCACAAATAATTTTGACCAGCTCTACCCATTACAGAGATTGATGCAAGGCAGAGTTCTGATCGTTCCCCCCCAAATTCATGGTTGCTGGACCTCTGGGCTTTGATACAGACATGTTGCTATTGGCTATTCTTAGATAGCTGTAGTTTGCAAATATTACTTAAAAGCTAATAGTGTCTAAAGTTTAATTAAAGACAGAAAAAATGAATCCTGCCTATATTTAAATTGCTATAGAAAAAACACCTTCAAATCTTGAAGGTCTTCAATAATTTTCTCAGAATATCATTAGAATGACTCAGAGGAGTTCTATATCAATGTGCAGGGTCCTAGGCCTAGGGATTAGGTGTTACACTGATCGGTGTTGCAAAGCCTATGGAGTTAGACAGCTAAATCCCATTTCAAAAGTGACATGGGCACTTAGGGCCTGGATCCATCGAAATTCATGGGAGTTAGGTGCCTAAATACGTTTGAGGATCTAGTCTTAGGAGTCTAAATCCTACTAATTTTCAAAGAAACTTAGGTGCCTAAGTCACTTCTGAATATGTGTCTTAGACCATCCAATGATGAGGAGCAATGCCAAAATACCTTTAAAAATCTGGGCTTTAGAGTTTTCCACCATGCTACAGTCAGATATTTCTAAGGTGCCTATCATGATGATGCCTAAGTACCAGTAAATTTATTCGGCCAATTTCATCCCTGTTTTAACTCTGTTAAAGTCTCTGAAGTTATGCTAGAAATAAACTTTGGACACTGTATAACAGATACATATAAACTATATAATCAGGAGAGAAGACGGAATGAACAGGATTTAGAAAGTCATTTGGATAATGTCAGTGATCTGACTGGCTGAAGGGGATTCTACCCAGTGTAATTATCTCCTAATGAATGCACACTCCGGGACTATATGTACTACAAGACTGTAGACAGAGGGAATGTGTTTTTTCCCCCAAAAGATCTGTGTTCCCAAACAAGAAGCCCCTTAAGTATTCCCCATAAGAGGACTTGAGGAATTATATGTGACCCACACGCTTTGGAGGTGAAAGGCAGCACACACACCACTGTGTCACCTGGAATCCTGACACTCTTGCCATTTGCACTTAATCAGCATCGGTCCTGATAAATTATTTACCCTGGAGGAATGCAACGGGACGCCAGTTTGTCTGTGCATACGCTCTTATATTCTACTAGACTAAATAAGCAGTGCCGAGGCTTGAGAAAAGAGCCCTGATTACCATCAATGGGACCCTTTTTACACTCAATTGGCTCTGCTTTATGCACTGCACTCTGCCTACTGTGACACAATACATGTTTAGATGCACCCTTGACATGAGGTTCCTTAAAAGGGAAGTTTAGCATAGTGATCATGCATCAGAGTATGTTAGACACAACAGGCCTTAGAAACAATAAACCATTGCGTAGGAGGTTGATAGAGAAATTATATCTTAGGCGTAAGATACTATTATTTATGCTATTTAGCATCAAGAGGAAAACAAGATCAACGATACCATGGATAATATAAACTTTGTTAACCATATTTTAAGGGCCTGATTTAAAGCCACAAAAGCCAGCGTTCATGGTAAAACTCCACAATATTACGTAATACATTATCCTTAAATCACTGTTGTGTCTAAACTAGCTACTATGCTAAAAAGGTCTGAGAACAGTGCACAATGTTCCATATCCTTCAGTACTTGCTAGGCAAACGAGAGGGGAATCAATGCTGGAGTCTCTGAATGGAGCCTCAATCTAATTTTGAATTGCTGGCTTTTGCAGATAAGTGGGTGGGTCACACCTTTAAAAATATGGCTTCATTTCTGGAGACCTTCTGACCTGGAGGTACCTTGGAGAGTATCTGATTTGAATAGAATTGACAGGAGATCAGATACTACAGTAATGGAAATGGAAAAAATGAAAAAGTAAAGTACACTTAGATAATGTCAATCACTGAGCCATAAGGAAAGGGAGTGCGCAAATCTAGGTTTTGTGATTCAAGGTTTTCTTTGTTTGTTTAAGGTTTTCATTGGCTGTCTACAAACCCCAGAGAGCCATTTGTAGGACAGAACAATGCAAGATCTTTCCTTCTTAGTGCACTAGTGTTCCTGAAAGGTAGAAATACCATGAAAAGGCCACCCCTCTTTCTGGTCATTGGTGCTAGACGTGAAAATACTCTCAAAAGCTACCCACAACTATAAACACTGATTATTTGGATTTCCCTGGAATTCCAATGCTCAGCCTTTACCTCAGGCCTGTTAGAGGCAGAAGCCTACCGAAGATCTAATAGAGTACAGGCTGGTTAGAGGAATGGAAATATCAGTGATGCGCTGGAGCGGGGTCTTTGACGGTACAAGAATCTTAAAATTTTGCTACCAAACTGAAGGGAGCATTAGAGTGCTCTGGTGAATTCAAGCCCATCACCACAATACTGCTAACTAATCCATAGGGCTAATAAAAACAGCCATTTTTTTTTGCCTTTAAAATATACCAGATTACAAAAAATGAATAACAAATGTATTTAGCACAGGATTGTTTCCCTGCTACTTGGTTATTAGAACACTTTTTTCTTTAAATGGATAAAGAAATACAAAGATTCACCAGTTCCTCATTCCTTTTCACCATGAGCCAGCAGACAGGCTTATCACAGGCTAAGGCCAGGTTTACACTTAAAATGTAGGTTGATGTGGCTACAGTGCTCCAGGATGTGAAAAATCCACCCTCTGAGGTTAGCTATGCCAACCTAACCCCTGGTGCAGATGCAGCTGGGGTGGGTGAAGTGTGCTTCTGCCATCTCAGCTATGATGCTACAGCACCACAGAATAGACATGGCATTAAAGAAATTTTTTTGTGAAAGCCCTTTCTTAAAATATTGGTAGCACATCACTGGAGTTGTTAAGGACAAGGATAGGGAGAGAAGGCTGTGACTGCACTGTGGAAAAAAAATGAGATGAATGGGAGAAAAAACAGAGATGAGGTCAGCCGAGTCTGTACTTTCCAGGGCTCTGGATTTATCAGGCTGGATCCTCTTGTTTTAGCTGAGCTGGGCTCAGTGTAAGACTACAGTGGGGAAGGAAAGATGGCTCTTATTCACACCTCTGTTCCCCTGATTCTGAAACACACTTGAGGCTGAACTGTGTCCAGCCTGCTCAGACATATCTCCTACACTTGGGTGACGGAAGCATAGCGTGTGTGTCTGGCTATCCTGGATTTATGGCACATAGGGATCTCCTAACACTAGCAGAATTCCTGGCTGCCCTTGTAATTCCCCAGAGCAATGCAAAGGAGCCTGAACAACGGACCAGAATCTGTCCCCACATTTTTGAGCAGGCTTGTGAAGCGATTTTTCTCTCCTCACTCTGCTTCCTTGTGTGTAGACGGACGTCCTGAACAATGCTCTCACCACAATACACAAGGACAGCCTTGGCATTAGGGTAGATTTGGTAAGATGATTCTCTGGGACATTCCTCAAAGTAATCATTTTATAAAAAGAATAGGGAAAGGTGATGGCCAAGACCGCACTGGCTTCCTGCTGGAGAAATGGAGTTGCTTGTGTAGGGGTCTGTGTAGAGTTGCCAGTATCTAAAAGAGTTATGTAAAGGACAAATAAATTGAGGGCCTACAGGCTACTAGGCCCCTAAGCCACAGCAGGGTTTTATATGCGTTCTGGTGATTTTTTGCCTACATACGGTACCATGTTTTCTGAATAACTAGCTATCACAACATGCCTCTGAGCGAGGTATGTATTATTATCCCCCTTTTACAGATGGGTTAAAAAAGAGAGTAGGATTAAATGATGCTAAAACCACACAGGGAGCCTGCGTCAGAGACAGGATTAAATTGTGGAAGTTCCCCGCTTCCAACCCAATGCTTAGTCCACTCCACCATGACAACTCTCAATCTAACTCTTCTTCTTGTGATCAAAGACCATACTGGCCATCCAGCAGAGGAGCCTGCTTAGGTGCAGGCAGTCATCTGGGAAGGAATTAATGAAGGCTGCTCCCCACAACCATATACTGGTTTCAGGCTTTTTCCAAAATGGAGGAACTTGCGTCATGGAACCCAAATCAGAAATGAACATTCAGCTCTAGTGAGCAGCTGATTTTTAGGCCAAATTCTACAAAGAAAACTAACCTTTGAAATAAAGAATGAAGCTGAAACTAGCCCTGATTTTACTAGGACCCCCAAATTTGGGGCAGTGACAGTGATCTTTGCAGGCCTCCAAGGCCACCTCTGCCATGGTTTATCTGAAATGAATCCCTGAGCATATAAAGAAATGTTCACTAATCAAAGCCCTTTCATGCTCTAATCAACTCCACTAGTTCCCATTTGTCCATCACATCAAATGTAATCTTCTTGTCTCCACATTCCGGCACTACATAAATTTCCCCTTTTCTATTTTCTTGACTTGGATCTTGTCTGTACTTGGAATTACCCCTGCTTTCAGTCCTTGATGTCACTGTTCTAGTGCCAGCCCCTACTGTGGATAAGGAAAGCCGTGGTTTGCCTTGGTTGAGCTTCCTTCAATTCCAAGCAGGAGAAAGTTTCACCAGTGCAAATCATGTCTATACTAGGGGACTGCACATGGGAACCCACCCCGATAGGTGAAATTAGCACTAAATTCAAGGGTAGACAAGCTTCTTGTTTCTTATGTTGTTCGAGCATAATCCAATTCTGCCGAGAATGCCAGACTTTCAGCCCCCTTTTTCTATTTCCCCCACAAATGTGTCTATATTTATCAGCTTATTGCCCCTCTGTAAGGAAAGACCTCATAGCTCTGACTGACAAACCACTACCTTCTCCTCATTAAAATCACTCCTAACATCTCTCTTCCAGAGTGCCCAATATAAATGAGTCAAAAATATTAACCAACCTTATCTTCTTTATTTTAAAAACATATTGTTATAATAACTCATACACTGAACCACTATGATGTACATATGCCAAACGGAGTATCCAAATGAATATATTGCTGGAACCTCCCATCCTTGCACAGTACTCATGGTGCCAAATCTAAAATTGGAATGATAAAATTATTTTGGGCAGGGACCATATCTCTCTTTATCTTCTATGAAACACCTTTCAAACCACTGGGTGCTCAAAAATTATAATACAGAAGTGGAGGTTTATATGTATAGCTTTATAGTTTAGTTACCTGTGTATTATAGTTTGCATATTATATATATAGTCTCCTCTCTCTCTCTCTAGTCCTCCTCTCTATATATTATATAATTAATATATATATATAGTCCCTCTAACAGTCTCCTCCTGCCCTCTGGCCATGCTGTATCACAATATGTGTATGTATGTATTGTGGCAAATTACTCCCACGATATTGATGGGTCCTGTGCTTTCTCTTCTTGTGGGGGAATTCAAGGAGCCTTTTTCTTGCCTCTGAACAGGGTATTAATTGTCCCACTAGAATCCTAGAGGGGAGAAGGGGAGAGGGAGGGACCCGGGCCCGCCCTCTACTCAGGGTCCCAGGCCAGGGGCCCTGAGGATAGCAGTAAACCACTGGGATTAACTACTCCTTCCCCTGGACTACTTCCCTCTCCTACTCTTCAGCTTGTGGGGGGCTTCCTGCCCTCCCTCTACACAAGCCAGGTGTTCCTTTACTTAGGGCCTGGGTCTTTCTTAGCTCACCGCAGCACTTCTCCAAACTCTCTCTGCTCCAACTCCTCCAAACTCTCTCTGCTCCAACTCCTCCAAACTGCTTCCAAACACCCACACCTGTCTGCCTGAGGCAGGGGGTTTTATTAAGGCCTTAATTGACAGCAGGTGCTCCTAATTAACCTGCTGCCTGCTTCCCTAGTCTACAGGGAGCCACGCCCTAATGAACCTGGAACTGATATATCTCCCCTCAAGCACTCTGCCACAGCTCCCTGACGTTCCTCTATCACAGTATGTATGCATACACATATTGTGATACAGCATGGCCAGAGGGCAGGAGGAGACTGTTAGAGGGAAGCCTTATTCCCTGTAGAGGGAAGCAGGTTTGCTAGAAGTTGGTTGGAGCACCTGGAGCCAATTAAGGCACCTGAAGCCAATTAGAGCACCTGAAGCCAGTCACCTGATAAAAAAAACCCTGCTTCAATCAGACAGGGGAAGGAGTTGGAGCAGAGAGCAGTTTGGAGGAATGGGAGCAGAGTGATTCAGTGTTGGAGCAGAAAGCAGTTGGAAGGAGTTGAAGCAGAGTGGATTGGTGTTGGAGCAGTTTGGAGGAAAGCAGAGGAGAGTTTGGAGAAGTACTGCAGTGAACTAAGAAGACCCAGACCCTAGGTAAAGGAACACCTGGCTTGTGCAGAGAGAGGGCAGGAAGCCCCACAAGCTGAAGGGTAGGAGAGGGAAATAGCCCAGGGAAAGGAATAGCTAGTTCAAGTGGTTTACCGCTATCCTCAGGGCCCCTGGGCTGGGACCTGGAGTAGAGGGTGGGCCCGGGTCCCTCCCTCTCCACTCCACTCCTCTAGGATACTAGTGGGGCAGTTAATATCCTGTTCAGGGGCAAGAAATGTCACCTTGAACCCCCCACAAGAAAAGATAGTTCGGGACCCATCATAATAGTGCCCACAATTTGCCACACTATAGCTTTTATAACAAAGGATACTGACGTATATCTTAGTTTTGGGATGTGTGTGAATATATGCAACCTTTGTTTGAAGTACTATAACTACAAACAAAGAGGCTCCTGGAATGCATTTGAGGACCACATTTGTCACAATCTACCAGGTACAGATTCCTATTGAAACTTCATATACGTTCCAAAACTAAAAACTTTGTTTTAAAAACAAGTTACAGTTGCTAAGTGACAACAACATACTTATCTATTGCATCATTATTTACAAGATACAAACACATAAAAATAAGGAAACTAAAAGCTAAGGATATCATAAATCTTAAACTTCCTACAGGGTAATCATAAATACATTGTTCTTATCAAGATGACACATATTTAATCACAAGACAAAAAACATTAACTCTGATTTTTATGGATTACTTTTTCTATCTTGATTTTAGTACCTAAACATTTTCTTTTAAGGGATATTGCTAACTGGGAATGACCAGTTAGTATCAATTGACAGTAAAATATTTTGGTAAAGTATTTGTAATTGTAGTTTCTTGGTAATAACTGTCTATATTCAGAGTATGAGGGAAAGTGTTTAAATGGGTTAATCTGGAGGCACACAAAGACAGATGTCAAAGAAATACGTTTAAAACAGAGTGAATATACCCAGAGACACAATCTAAAGTTTTTAAATTATATGATCTTATCTATCCAAATAGATACAGTGTATTTTATAAATGCAGACTAGTAGGTTGAAAAGTAGGAATAGCATTCCACCAGAATATCAAGTATAAAACTGGTTAAAAATGACAGTGATTTTTCATGAAAATTTTTGGTTTCACTAGTTTATCTGAAATTTTTCAGGAAAGATTTTTTTAAAGTTTTTGTAGTTTTGTTGCCCATACTTCCTCACTCTTCATTCATTTTAATGATCTCGCACCCCTTTCCTGGATTTTATTATTCAAATTTGCATTTTGCCACTTGGCAAGAAAAAGGAGGAAGAGAACAACAAAGAATTTTGGGTTTTAGTCAAACAGAAAATATTAAAAAGAAAACATTTTCACAAACATTTTTGTTCTTAAACTATTTTGACAAAAAATAATTCCATCAATTTCTGATGGGTTTAATCAAGTTTAAAAAGCATGTAATTCAATGTAAAATAATCATCATCATTGGTAGCAGATCTCCTACTAAAAGCATAGTTTTTAGTGGCCATTAGGTTTAGACTACCATGCCATTGACCCATAGGGGATCTCCTAGGAACCACAGATTTTTGTGTGAAGAAACCTTTTCTTCATGGGAATGAACTTTCCTTAACCCCTCCTCCCCAATGGAACTGAAACTCTGGAGTTTCCACTCCATTATGCAGATCATTTGTGTGAAGAGCTAGAACAGGTGCATTGAAGTTGAAGTGATATTTTAACTTTCTTTCATATTGTGGACTCTCTCTCTCTCTCTCTTTAGAGAGAGCAGAGAACATTAATATACTGTGTGGTAATGCATGTCTCACTCGCTCCTGACTGGGGTATTTTCAGGTTGCACAGTGTGTTATTGGTGGCGGTGTTGGTGGTGTTTTGAAACTAAGGCAGTTTTTTCCTTTTGGAATATATTCAAATGTACACAGGAAGCTGGTACCTGTGAAGATGTGACACTTTTTAATGCCTCTAATCTGACACCATGATAACCTTGGTCAGCTGCTGTATCACTTAAAAGTAAGGTTGCATGTTGGTCCACAGAGAACGTACCATGGGGCCGCAGGCTGGTCACATTATGCTGGCTCTCCTTGTTTCCAGCTATGAGAAATAGAACAGATGGGAGATAGGGAGTCTAAATGAAGAATAAAACAACTACTGGACTAAATACAGCTGTAAAACCCATTAAAATACTCTCCTAATGTGACTTTTCCATGTAAACAATTTCTGTAGTTGTCATAGGGATGTTATGTGATTTGAATGGGAGGGGTGGGCCGCATGATCTCAAACAGGAAGGAAACTGGTCCATGACAAAATATCTCTATTAGAAACCCTTGATGTGAAGTCTGGGATGTTATAAGTCTGCACCAAAATAGAAACACTAAAGTGATACAGAGACGGACAAACTACAGGCCACCAGATAGGAAAAAATATGATATCTTAATGTGAGGCCCCACATGCAGGAAAGAAGATCTGGACAATGTAACAGAGAGAGAGAGAGAGAGAGAGAGAGAGACTAGGATTATATACATGTTATGACCAAAAGCAATATTACGAACCAGATTGCTGTAGTGTAAATTTACCTTTGTACCAAAGATAAACCCAGAAGAATGTTAATTACCTACCACCTACCACATACCTATCCATGTACAGGACTATGTTTACACACATCAGTGTAATGTTCTGTGAATCTGCTCCAAAGTTCCATTGCCTGGAGTGGGCTTCACATAGCATTACGAGATCAGATCCTCTCTCTTTCAGCTGTTCTAATTACCTACCTGTCTACAAATTATATGAATGTAAGAATGCATTCCCTATCCTTTAGCCCATTTTTTACATACCCCGTAACTGTTGATTCCTACATTCTTAGGGCAAGGTTACACTAGAGATTATAGCGCGTTTGTGTATAGTGCTTCCCAATTTAGCGCAATAGGTATTGCGCTACAGCGTGTGCACATCAAGACCCTGCAGCGCTAAAGAAGAGACACATTTGCGGCGCTTCCGGCATCAGTGAGAGTACCGCAATAGGGCAGGTATCCCACAGACCACCTCTTCTCAATCTGGCACAGTGCCTTGTGGGCAAGGGGGCGTTTTTTGCGACCATTCTGCGTCCGGTTACAACTCCCAGTGATGCTTTCTTTTATATCCCAGCAATCCTTTTAGTTTCCGGCCACCTCTGGCGCCCTTTCGCAATGGTTTCAGCATTTCTCAATGCTCCGTTGCCCGTTTTCCCTGTGCTGTAATGGATCGCAAACTGCTGCGGAGCATGCTGGCGAGTGTTGCCAGCACAACTCTCTGCGTGGCAGAGCTTTTTCTTGAACGGGAACCTGACAGTAGTGATGGGTCTGGAGAGGAACTCGAGATAGAGCCGAGGAACAAATTGGACATTAAACTGCTCATTGCTTTAACGGACATGCTCATGACCGTGGAACGCCGCTTCTGGGCACGGGAAACGAGCACTGACTGGTGGGATCGCATCGTCTTGCAAGTGTGGGACGATGAGCAGTGGCTGCAAAACTTTTGCATGAGAAAAGCCACTTTCATGGGACTGTGTGCTGAACTCGCCCCCGTCCTGCAGTGCCAGGCCACCAGACTGAGAGCTGCCATCCCGGTGGAGAAGCGGGTGGCTACAGCACTCTAGAAGCTGGCCACCCCAGAGAACTACCGATCTGTTGCCAACCACTTTGGGGTGGGGAAGTCGACCATTGGAGTCGTGCTGATGGAAGTGTGCAAGGCCATTAATCGCCTTCTGCTACGAAAAATCGTGACCTTTGTTGACGTGCGTGACATCGTGGCTGGCTTTGAGCAGATGGGGTTTCCTAACTGTGGAGGGGCGATCGATGGGACCCATATACCTATTCTGGCCCCCGAACACCTAGCTAACCAGTACATTAACCAAAAGGGGTACTTCTCCATGGTTCTTCAGGCGCTTGTGGATCACCGTGGGCGGTTCACTGACATTAATGCAGGCTGGTCGGGAAAGGTGCATGACACACGCATCTTCCGCAACAGCGGCCTATTCGGGAAGCTGCAAGAAGGCACTTTTTTCCCAGACCACAGGATCCCCATGGGGGAAGTGGAAATGCCCATTGTTATTCTTGGTGACCCCGCTTACCCTCTTACCCTGGCTCATGAAACCCTACACGGGGAGCCTGGACAGCAGTCAGGAAAGGGTCAACTACGGGCTGAGCCGCTGTCGAATGACTGTGGAAAGAGCCTTTGGGCGTCTTAAAGCCCGCTGGAGATGGCTTTATGGCAAGATAGGAAGTATATCTGCGGTTATTTCCGCATGCTATGCCCTACATAATCTCTGTGAGCAGAAGGGCGAAGCCTTCACTATGGCATGGACCTTGGAGGTTCAACAACTGGAGGCCACGTATGCTCAGCCAGAGAGCAGGGCTATTAGAGGGGCCCAGCGCGCGGGTACAAGGATCAGGGAAGCCTCGAGGGAGCATTTTCTGGCTGAAAGCGAGTTCTAAAAGGAATTGCAGAGGGAGGGAGGGAGGTTGCGGGGTAGCAGTCTGTTAATTGGATAAGGCGGTTGCTTTTATGTACCTATTACACACATGTGTGCACCGAATACAGAAACCCATTTATTAAAAAGAATTCATTTATTGAACAGCTTTCTCATAATCTGAAATAAATGTTGAAAAACATTAAAGTTTGTGGTGGGGGAAGAAGGGGTGTGAAATCGGTTTCAGGGAGGAAGGGTGTGAAATTGTTTGTGGGAGCAAGGGGTGTGAAATTGGTTTGAGGGATGAAGGGTGTGAAATATGTTCGCAGGAGGAAGGGGTGTGAAATTGGTGTTGGAAAGGGGTCAGTCAGATATTGGTGTATGTCCTGGACTCATAATCTCCAATGCCCTCCGAATTGGTGTACTCCCCAAACCCATTCTGCGGAGTACGGTCATGCCTGTTAGTAGGGGTTGGGTGCAGTGGATAAGGGTGCTGGATCTGTGGGGTGGTCGGTGAAGGGACGGGGGTTGGAGGCAGCTGTGGGTGGTAATAAGCAGCCAGCTGTTAATACTGGCCTGGAGGGGACAGAGGGCCAGGAGGGGAATGGCCAGGGGGCAAGTGAAAAGGGGGGTGGCGTTCAGGGGCCTGCTGCTCCTGAACAGCAGCGATCTGCTGCAGAGTCTGTATTTGCAGCTCTAGCATTCTAAGCAGCTTGTCAGTGCAGTAATCAGCAAGGTCTTCGCGAGCCATCTCTCTCTCCTTCCTTTGTTGTTCCCTCCGCTGTTCCAAACGGCTCATCTGCTCCTCCCTACGTTGGCTGTCAGCGCGGTTGTCCATTGAAGCCTGTTCCAGAACTTGCCTCAGAACCTCCTCTTTGCTCTTCCTCGGTTTGCTTTGCAGTCTACTCACTTTTTGAGCCACAGATGAAGCTGGTGAGGATGTCAAGGGCAGAGCTGGGAAAAGTTACAATTTCAGAGTTAAAAGACAAGATCCCATTGTTTGCAACAGACACTCTTGGGGAGTCCCATGCATTCCTTGAATCTTTTGTGCAGTTCCCCTGTCCAAATAAGCCATTTCACCCACAGAGGTAACCAAGGATCCCCGGGCATGGTGAGTCTCTGGGACAAACACTGTTTCCCTGCCTTTCTATACCATTGTTTTGGGGGAGTGGAGGGCATTACTGTGAACTGCGTTCTAATAAGCATTATCCCAACATTCTGTGTAGGTTTTCATTCTGGAAGATATCTCTCTGTTGCGTGTGACGGAGCAAGAGAGGGCGGGGATTCTAAGGAGATGTGGCTTCCGCCCAGGCCCATACGCGGCTTGCATCTGTGTGGCAATGCTTCCCCTCCCCCCTTAGAAGAGTGGCGTGGACTGGTGACCATGGCCGGGACAGCGAACACGCTGGGGCTACTGCGAAACCTCCGGAGGCATATTGCAAGAGCTCTTATTGAGACCTTTGCAGAAATCACTGAAGAGGATTACCGCGAGGTAATAGAGTACATCAATGCACTATTCCATATGTAGCCAACCATGGAAGCATTCTTCTCCACCCTCTGCAAATCTGTCTGCCCTCCCCCCTAGAAAAGTTTGCTGTACCTGTGCAAACCGGTGTTGGAACCACAGCACCTGCAGCCGCCAGACGCTGTGGCTCGCAGTGGGTGCATTCTGGGCTTGAGAACAGTTCCTGGCTGCATGTATCCAGTGATTCCTCATTGCCCTGGCTCGCTCCTGCTGATGTGTCTGCCTCATCCCCCTCCTCCTCGTCTGGGTCCTGCTGCAAATCGCCGTGCTGATAGTCTCCAGCATCCATTCCCCCCCCCACACACACACACCTTCAGTAGGGGGCTGGGAAGAAGTGTCCTGGGTGTTCGCTGGAGCGCACATTGCATCACCACCCAGGATCGCATCCAGAGACTGGTAGAACTTGCAAAACACAGGGGCTGCCCCAGAGCGGCTGTTTGCATCGCGGGCTTTGCGATATGCAATCCTAAGCTCCTTTACTTTTGCCCGGCACTGCAGAGTGTCTCGTTCATACCCTCTGTCCCTCATGGCCCCTGATATCAGGGCATAGGTATCATAATTTCTGTGGCTAGACCGCAACTGAGACTGTACGGCTGTTTCCCTCCAATAGCTGATGAGGTCCGTGACCTCATGATCAGACCACGCTCGAGATCGCTTATTGCGAGGAGGCATGGGACGTGGAGTCATGGCTGAGGCAAAATGGTTACCTGAGGAGCACTCCACGCCTGGCTGCAGTAAACAGGAAAAGGATTTTCAAATTTCCCTGGGAATTTAAGTGGAGGGTCTGATGTGTGGTCACCTGAGGATGTGACAGAAGAGTTTTAAATGATGGCCAGAGAGGCTCTAATGGGAATTCTGGGCCAGGCTGGAGGAGGCTGGAGGCTCATTAACGCGCAATGGATGTTCACATTCGCACCCTTGCGCTATAGCGCTAGCGCAAAAAGCCTTATCACGTTCGGAAAGGTAGTTTTACAGTTGCGCTTTAAGCGGAGACTTATTGCGCAAAATGTGACTTGCAAGTGTGTAAGGTTAGAGAGTTATAGCGCTACTGGAGGCTTTTAGCGCTATAAAGCGCCAGTCTAACCATGAACTTAGAGTCAAGTTATGTTATTTCTGTCTCATGCTTTATCACCAGCACTAGCGACTTTGCATGACAAATCCTACCTTCATCTATTCTTCTGGAGACTTACTGTCTCAAAAACAACCTTCTGTTTAATAGAAAACCTCTGTCCCTTGCACCCCTAGCTCCCTGCACAAACACACTTAACCTGGCTCTATGGAACTACCACTCCTCCCAGTTTTCTAAAATTGCATGACACAGGAGTTTCAAATCGGATGGGAGACATGGTCACACTCTGAACCTTAACCCTTCTGTTCAGAGGCCCATGTCAAATGGGAACCCCATATCTGCTTGACCCAACTCTGGGTCTGAAGATAGCACTGGGTACCAGGAACTGCTGATTCTATTCCCTTCTCTGACACATTCTCTCCTTTGGGAGTTGGTCAAATCACTTAACCTCTCTGTCTGTTAGGACCAGATCCTAATTCAGAATCAAGCAATAACAGCTGGGGATCTTATCCTCTAACTGAAAAATGGAGACTAGGTGAGGTAAGCAAATAATTTGCAATGACTAAATTTATCTGAGGAATCTGGCCTCCTATTTTGCTTCCAGAATTATTGAGCAAAATATAGTGTCCTGGAATTTTTTATTTAAACTTATTCAACATATCTGCAATTTCTTTAACTCTGCGACTGAAGTGATAACCATTCTCTGCCATACTTGATAACTATAACGTGAGTTGTGTTTGTTAGTTGTGACTAGTTAAATTCATTACATTGTTGTCAGTTTCCTACCAGGAGGAACGCACAGACATTTTCATCACCAGTACTCTCATATGCTTCTGCAGATATTCATGGCAGACAAACATGATCTTCCTAAAAAATGGCAAGAAGCAAACTTAAAGGATGGCCAAAAAAATTAATGAAAGCATTCGAGCAAAAAATCACTTATTTTTCTCTCTAATATTCACACAGCTCAATTGATTAGCTAATGCATATATACTGCTGCAAAGATGAAAGGTACTACCCTGAGGTAGAGATGGACATAAACCAAATCCTGGAAAAGAACAACTTAAAACTCTAGAAAGTTTGGATTCAAGCCTAAATTCTTCTGCCCAGGCCCATCTCTGATATGAACAACATATTTTACCCATACAGTTTCATGAACACAAGACAGAATTCAAAATTTGGACCATAAATAATACACAAATCCAAGATACTTTCAGCTTGTGAATTAATCTTGGATGCCTAGTTTTATTCTGAAGACAACTTTTATTTTTAGATAATGTTGATGTTTGACGTAGCTCACTGGCAATACATTTTATGCAAGCCTCAGATGTGAACAACAGGCCGCATTCAGAGGTGAGTCTAAGACAGTTTAAAAAAGTCTAGAGAGCTGAAATTGGTATAAGTTACACTTTCATCCTGTCCCTCTCAAACACATATGTTATGCCAAACGCCTGGCCTAATTGAGACACTGAGACTCACAAGGCCAAATGCAAAGATCATTTGCAAATCAGATCCCCTTACACTAATTTTGACTCCTTTAAGGAAAGACTCCCATTGACTTCTGTCTCCTTGGCATGCAAGTGATACCAACATGCTCTACCCTAAATGCTGGGAAACTAAATGAAAGTAGCCCTAAGGGAATTTGAGTACAAAACCAAACTTTGCACAGGCCTCTCCATGGGCAGAGCAGACCACTCAGATGCTACATATTGCAGGATTGAATATTATGGAAGTGGCTCTAATATAAAAAATACCATTTCTAGGCAGCCTAGAAAGTATTATTTTCTATATTATATCTCTTGCCAAGAGATATTCAGTTTATTATGTACATGCTCTGTGTAGTATTTGTGTTTTATTTAGAATGTATATATTTCTCTGTTTAATGTTTTCAGTGGGTGAAGGATTTTTTTTTTTTTGTATTTTAGGGTTTTTTTTAGTTTTTCCACTTCCTAGTTAGTTTTAGAGTTTAGTTGATTTATGATCATGTTTTATTGTTTGTTTGTGTAGTTTGGTTGAGGTGAGGATGTCTTTATATATATATAGTGTGACAAGGTGGCTCCTCTGCTCCCCTGACTCAAGTCCTTTTGGGTTCTGACACAGCACTGGCGCCCTGACCAGGCTGAAGCAGACCCCGTCTTTCTGCTGCTCCTTAGCAGCCCTCTCCCTGTCTCTCTCTCTCAGGGCCAGGCTCCTGCAGGCTAGGAAAGCTAGGTTCCCCCTGGGAGGGACCCTTTGTTCCCTTCCCCTGCCTGCCAGCAGCCTCTCCGTCCCTGCTTCCCTCAACTTACTCTGCACACTCCTCTGCTTTCACCAAATTCACTCCTACTGCCTCCAACTCACTCCTCAAACTCCCACGCTCCTCCCTGGGGAGGAGTCTCTTTAAAGGGCTCTGGCAGTCTCCTTAACTGGCCTCAGCTGGCCCTGCTCCTGGCTGTGGCAGCCTTGCTCAGCTGGACCTCATTCCCCTGTAGTAACCCTTCTAATTACAGGTCCTTCTGGCAGCTGCCTGCCCTGGGTCTACCACACATCCCCCTCCCCCCCTGCGCAACACCATGGGGTTGGGCTACTTGGGTCGCAGAACAGTGTATCCTCGACAGACCGTCCACATTCCCATGCAGGGGACCGGACCGATGTTGTACGCGGAAGTGGAAGGGTTGTAGTGAGAGGAACCATCTCGTAACCCTCGCATTGCTGTCCTTATTTTGATGCATCCACTTCAGCGGGGCATGGTCCGTAACTAGGGTAAACCGTCGACCGAGTAGATAATAACGGAGGCTCTCTATGGCCCACTTCACCGCCAGGCACTCCTTTTCTACTACAGCGTATTTCCGTTCTCTGGGCAGGAGCTTCCGGCTGAGGAATAGAACCGGGTGGTCTTCACCATCCCTTAGCTGGGAGAGTACCGCTCCCAGCCCTACCTCAGAGGCGTCTGTCTGTAGGATGAACTCTTCCTTCCAGTCTGGGGCTATCAGCACGGGGTCGGTGCAGAGGGCTGTCCGCAGGTCCCTAAATGCTCCCTCAGCGGCGTCCGACCACTTCACAATGTCGGGGCCACAGGCTCTCGTCAGATCGGTCAACGGGCAGGCCCGGGTGGCGAAGTGGGGGATGAACCGTCGGTAGTACCCGACCAACCCTAGAAACGCCCTAACCTGTTTCTTTCGGATAGGTCGGGGCCACTTCTGGATCGCTTCCAGCTTGTTAAGTTGGGGCTTCACTACGCCCCTCCCTACCACGTACCCGAGATATTTAGCCTCTGCTAGCCCAATCGAGCACTTGGGGGGATTTGCGGTCAGCCCTGCCTTCCTCAGGGTATCTAAGACGGCCTCCACCTTCCTCAAGTGCGTCTCCCAGTCTGGGCTGTATATGATGACGTCGTCCAGATAGGCGGCCGCGTACTGCCTATGGGGCCGCAACAGTTTATCCATTAGCCGCTGGAAAGTGGCGGGGGCCCCGTGTAACCCGAAGGGGAGGACAGTATACTGGAACAACCCCTCCGGGGTGGCAAAGGCCGTCTTCTCCTTATCTGCCTTGGCTAGGGGGATCTGCCAATATCCCTTGGTCAGGTCCAGGGTCGACATAAACCGGGCCGAGCCTAGCCGGTCAATCAGTTCGTCTATCCGGGGTAGCGGGTACGCGTCGAACCGTGAGACGTCATTCAACCTCCGGAAGTCATTACAGAATCTGACCGTCCCGTCTGGTTTAGGCACCAAGACCACGGGGCTAGACCACTGGCTATGGGATTCCTCGATGACCCCTAGCCTTAGCATCTTCTGTACCTCCGCTCGGATTTCTTGCCTTTTTGCTTCTGGGACCCGGTAGGGCTTGACGTGCACCTTTACTCCTGGCTCGGTGAGGATGTGGTGGTGCACCTCAGTAGTCTGGCCCGGTGTCTCCGAGAACACATCCCGGTTACGCCGGATCATGCGGACCACTTCTGCGTGCTGGTTTGGGGTCAGGTCCAGGGAAATCCCCACCCGGCCGGGTGGGCTGCCCTCCCGGGGAGGCGCCCCCAGCGCAACCACCAGAGCGTCTCTTTCCTGCCACGGCTTTAGTAGGTTGACATGGTATATCTGTTCCTGCTTCTGGCGTCCCGGCTGTCGGACTCTATAGTCCACGTCCCCCACGGCTTCTATTACTTCATACGGCCCTTGCCACTGGGCCAGCAACTTGCTCTCAGCCGTGGGTACCAGCACCATCACCCGGTCTCCCACCTGGAACTTCCGGCTTCTCGCTCGGCGGTTGTAGTACGTCTGCTGGGCCTCTTGTGCCTTCTCCAGGTGTTCTCTCACTATGGGGGTGACTTGGGCTATCCTTTCTTTCATCCGCACTACGTGTTCGACAACATTTCTCCCTAGGTTCGGCTGTTCTTCCCAACCCTCCTTGGCGATGTCAAGTATGCCCCGAGGGTGGCGTCCATACAGCAGCTCGAATGGCGCGAATCCCGTGGAGGCCTGGGGCACCTCCCTTACGGCAAACAGGAGGTAGGGGAGCAGGGTGTCCCAATCCTTCCCGTCTCGGCTCACCACCTTCCGCAGCATACTTTTCAACGTCCGGTTGAACCGTTCGACCAGGCCGTCAGTCTGGGGATGGTACACAGATGTCCTTATCGTCCGCACCCGGAGTAGGCCACATAGGTCCTTCATTAACTTGGACATAAAGGGGGTCCCTTGGTCTGTCAGGATCTCCCTTGGTATCCCTACTCGGGCAAATATCTGTAGCAACTCTCGAGCTATGGTTTTAGACAGCGTATTCCGTAAAGGCACAGCCTCGGGGTACCGGGTGGCGTAGTCCAGCACGACCAGTATGTGTCGATGGCCCCTGGCAGACTTCTCCAGTGGGCCTACCAGGTCCATGGCGATCCTCTCAAATGGGACCTCTATGATGGGGAGGGGCACTAAAGGGGCCCGCAAGTGGGGCCGGGGGGCATGCAATTGACACTCCGGGCAGGAGGCGCAGTACCGCCGGACCGCTGCATGGACCCCTGGCCAGAAGAACCTCTTCATGACCCGGTCGAGGGTCTTCTCCACTCCCAGGTGGCCCCCAAAGAGGTGGCTGTGAGCCAGGTCCAATACGCCTCTCTGATGCTTCCGTGGCACCAAATGTTGTTCCACCGACATGTCATGCATCGGGACTACCCTATACAGCAGGTCCCCCTTGATTATATAGTACGGCCCTCGGCCCTTACTTTTCCCCTCTACCGGGGTCCCATTTACCTCCACCACTTCGCTACGGACATTTTGGTAGGCTGGGTCGTTGGCCTGATCTTGCCCAAAATTCTCCGTGGCCGGGCCAATTGGCCCCAACTCCGGGGTATCTACCTCCGCCTCCCCTTCGGGGACTGCCTGGGGTGCACCAGGCCCGGCGTCGGCCTCCCCCACCGCCCACCTGGTCCTCCTTCCGTGGGGGCTCCCTCGTTCCCCCACTAGTGCAGCCCTCCGGTATTGGGTCAGGATTCTTGTCCCTAATGCCTTGGCTGCCCTCCTCTCCCTCCGAGACTTCCGGGACCCCCCGCCCACAGAGAATAGTTCCGGGTCAAACTCCCGGAAAGCTGGTGCCCAGGGAGCTCTCGGCGTCACCTCCGGGACCCTGGAACTAACTCCTTCTGTCCCCCGCCCGGGGAGCAGGCTGTCAAAGTCGGGGAAGTCTCGACCAATGAGGACCGGGTAGGGGAGCTTCGGGACTACGCCCACCACTACATTCGTGGGGTGTCCCAAGACGTCTAAGCTTACAGAGACGGTGGGGTAGTAGTTAATATCCCCATGCACACAGGATACTGCCGAGCGCTTGGC
Source organism: Sternotherus odoratus (assembly GCA_032164245.1). NCBI lineage: Eukaryota > Metazoa > Chordata > Testudines > Kinosternidae > Sternotherus > Sternotherus odoratus. Next base: position 145,646,077 of record JAVMKO010000002.1, read on the forward strand.
CCGGGTTAGCTGGTCCTGGCTGATCAACATCCCGGAGACCAGCGTAACCGCGCTCCCTGAGTCTACTAGTGCGGTGGTCTTAATGCCATTCATTTTAACGGGCCGGGTATATCTATGGGGAGCCATCGCGACCCCCACTTGGTTCACCAGGTCACACGGATCCCCCATACCCCCCAAGTCACATTCCATGGGGTCGGCCCGGTTTGGGCACTGGGCGGCTAGGTGTCCCATTTCCCCACAAGCATAGCAGCGTCTCCCGGCTCGGGACAGCCCCCCAGTTTTCGGGCTGTTCGGCCCTACCCCCCGAGTCCCGTTCCCCCAGTCCCCAAGTCTGTCCAAGCTCTCAGGCCGTCTCCCGGCCTCCTCTTCTTCCTCCCTATAGCGTCTTGGGGTCTTGACAATCCGGGGCTTTGGTCCGGAAGCCGGCCTTCTAGTTACCCGCAGCCCCTCCATGGTGGTTTGTGACAACTCCTGGGAGGCAAGGTGTCTCTCTACGAGGGCTACCAGCTCGTCGTAGGAGGGGGGATCGTTCTTTCGGACCCACCCCCTTAGCTCAGGTGGCAACCCCCGCATCTACCTGTCCAGCACCAGGATCTCTATCATCTTCTCCGGGCTGTGGGTCTCGGGCCGTAACCACTTCCGGGCAAGGTGGATCAGGTCGAACAGCTGAGTCCTCGGGGTCTTGCCGACCTCGTACCTCCACTCATGAAACCGCTGGGCCCGCAGGGCTGGCGTTACTCCCGCTCTGGCCAGGATCTCGGCCTTCAGCTGGGGGTAGTCCGCAGCGGCCTCAGGGGCCAGGTCAAAATAGGCCTTCTGGGCCTCCCCGCACAGAAAAGGGGCCAGGATGCTTGCCCACTGTCCTCGGGGCCAAGCCTCACACAGGGCCGTCCTCTCGAAGGCGAGCAGGTAGGCCTCGGTGTCGTCGCCTGCCGTCATCTTCTGTAGGTAATGGCTGGCCCGTAGTGGCCGGTCGTCAGGCCCCCCACGGCCCATGGTGCTCAGGGCTTTCATCTGCCGTACCACCTCCTGCAAGGTGGCTCGGTCCTGGGTGGCCTGGGTTATCAGCAACTGGTTGGTCTCTTGCTGCACCCGGACAGCTTCCTGCTGGGCCGCAGTGGCCTGGACCAGGGCCTTCACCACCTCTTCCATCTTCCGTCTGAGTATGGGGGGAGGGGCTGGCCACCAAGTCTATTCCCTTCAGATCCCACCTCTGACACCACGTGTGACAAGGTGGCTCCTCTGCTCCCCTGACTCAAGTCCTTTTGGGTTCTGACACAGCACTGGCGCCCTGACCAGGCTGAAGCAGACCCCGTCTTTCTGCTGCTCCTTAGCAGCCCTCTCCCTGTCTCTCTCTCTCAGGGCCAGGCTCCTGCAGGCTAGGAAAGCTAGGTTCCCCCTGGGAGGGACCCTTTGTTCCCTTCCCCTGCCTGCCAGCAGCCTCTCCCTCCCTGCTTCCCTCAACTTACTCTGCACACTCCTCTGCTTTCACCAAATTCACTCCTACTGCCTCCAACTCACTCCTCAAACTCCCACGCTCCTCCCTGGGGAGGAGTCTCTTTAAAGGGCTCTGGCAGTCTCCTTAACTGGCCTCAGCTGGCCCTGCTCCTGGCTGTGGCAGCCTTGCTCAGCTGGACCTCATTCCCCTGTAGTAACCCTTCTAATTACAGGTCCTTCTGGCAGCTGCCTGCCCTGGGTCTACCACAATAGGTTCATTTAATTAGTTGTTGCTATCATAACCTTTCCCCCCCCCCCCCCCCGCCCTGCCCCGCAGGTCTGAAGGATGCTTTGGGGCTTTTCTCTGGTGGTCTGCTAATCTTCATCAGACTGAAACAATTCTTTATGCCTTTCTCCCCTCCCTTTGCTGCTCACATGGGCCCAGTGTATTTCTGCACTGTCATTCTTCAATGGACATTCAACTGAAAGAAATAGAACATCAGGATGTATAATGTGCATATAGAAAACAGGCATGAAGAGTACAGACATGTTTATTATTAGTACAGACATGTTTATTATTTAGCATATAGTTATATAGCATAACAGTTACAAACTGGCATTCACCTGAACAGGTTCTGCTGTATAGGACGGCAGTAGTACACATGTACATCCTGTTGCCAACATTACATTATGTAAAATGAATTAAGTAAATAATGATTTAGCCTTATCTAAGCTTTGAAGGGCAAATATCCTTCTCGTAATTAAGCATGATGGATCTACTACTTGTATTCAGTTCTTGTTACATGTTAGAACTCCAATTTATGAGTTTGCTGATTTCACTGGGAGTTTTACCCACTTTGAAAGAGCAGAAAATTGGAGTTGAGATCGATAAATGTAGTAGGGAACAAAATGTATAGTAAGTTTTAAGAGTCTTTTAGATACCTGCTGATCAGTGGACCAAGTACAAGCTTCATACGGCACAAGGACTTGGGTGTGATTTGTCCAGAAATATATACATCATATAAGTGAATTTGTTGTATGTGTACAGCTTTTATTTAGGAATATTTTTTTCTGGAAATCTGAAAATTTAGCTTCATGCCAGCAATGGGCAACTGACAATGTTGTGTGAGTGACATAAGTCTATTTTCTTAACAAGTAACCGTTAGCTCAAAGTGTAGTTCCAACTCCTCCTAGCACAGTTGTAATAATATTTACAAAGACACACTAAAATATCAGGAGCTTGGTTACTGGTTTTGGGGGTTTTGAGTTCTTTTGGGGGGGGTTTGTAGAAGGAAAAGGAGAAGATGGCAAGGGATTGTGGACTAGGAAAGAGAAGATTAGGGTGAACATAGTTAATAAACTTGGACTTACTATTCTAATAACAGTTTGTTTCCTGATAGACAGAGAGGCTTTTGTTTGCCAACATGAGCTGCATCTGTATGTGACCATGGCTATCTGAATGTTCAGAAAAGAAAATAATTGAAAATCTTTCACTTTTGGCCCCAAAAAATAAATTATGTGCCTAATCCTGAAGTAAAAATCCCTGCAACAGATGGTCTTTTTACTCAATATCCAGTAGAACTTGCAATATCTCATCAGAGTTCAAAGGAGATGGCATTATTCAGTTTCCCCTTGCCCCACCTTTTGGCACATCTATCTTGTTTTAATCTCATAATTATATTTGTCCCATCACAAAATTAGCATTCTCCCCTTACTTTAGTGATGTGTATTTACCTAGTGATGGGGAAAGAGATTTTCTTCATGGCTGAGGAAAACTGCATAAAAAGCGCAAATTCTGCTGACTTGCAGAAACTCTAATACATTAAGAAGAATTGTAAGCCAACATCATGGAAAAGACAAAAATTAAATACAGAAGCATTGTAGGGAAAACAAACAGGGAAATGTAGTATATGCTCTGTGCCTTGAAAAGAGCCAAATTAAGACACTTTCACTTTTAGGGCTCATTTTCTAATAATGTCCTTATTATGCTGATCTGCTCATGAATTATAAATTTCATAACAAGAAGAATCAAAGATGTACTAACAAGAATCTGGAACTTCCCCATCTGCTGGTGGAAGAGAAGTAAAGAAGCAAGCATGTCAGTCAGTATGCATCTATTAAGGTCCAACATCACAGAGATCAAATTATCTCATTGCTCAATGTCTCCTTTAGAGTCCTTCCTGCACTGTCTGATTGGTGGACTATATGCAGAGAAGGTGGGGAGAGACATCCTTTACTAAAATGAAACAAACCATTCCCCTCCCCTCCCCCCCAGAAACACATACACATTCTCCGCTCATCCAAGGCAAACTGGGTTAACAAGCTAACTTGTTAGCTCCTATAGAAACAATGTATGTGCATAAAACGGTATCTGCAATGATGGAAATACCTTATGGTGATGGGAACTTGTAAGTAAGGAGTTCTGCTAAGTCTGTGTAGTGGATACCTCACATACGGAAGAATGACATTTTTGTGTACATAGACTTGGCAGTCATTTATTTCAATAAGAAAAATTCAGCCTTAAATCAGAATATCTGACTTGTATGTCGGTTCTTGGCTAATATTCTCTCGTGGATAATGTTATCATGATCTGCATATATTGGTTCAGTTTTGCCTTCCGGGTACACCTGTGCAGCCCCATTGACTTCATAAGAGAAAGGAAGCCAAGAGAGAATGACTGTATGTTTGTGTGTGTATGCATCTACTATGCTTAAACGAGGCTAATTGAGATGCCAGAATGTGAAGCTCTGACTGACAGTAGTAGAGCATGATACAGAATGCAGCCAAATATCCTGTAGTCAGGAGAAAAGCTATGTCCCAGCTTGCAGGTAAAGAGGTTAATAAAAACAGGGGAAAACAGGATGGCTGTGCACACAGAGAATGAACTTATCCCTTGCCACATTCACAGCCATCCCAGAGGTATCCAAAACTCCAAAGGTATCCCCTTCAATGTCACCTTCATTTGCTCTCCAAATAAAATTGCCTGCTAATTGGTCAAATTCTGCCAAAAGTTGTACCAAGATAATCTCTCAGGCAATTTTGAGTCTTTTGCTAAGGAAAATCTATCAGAGTTGGGAGGAGGATAGCATTCTGATACCTTAGAAGGCTTCTGGGATTGACAATTATTTTTCTTCACATAATAATCACAGTGACATTCTTCTCATCCAAGCTTATTTTCTCTACAGAGCTCTAAGATGGGGCCAGTTCTTCAGTCGGGAGAGGCTCTACAAGATTAACCCTATAAGTACTACCACTCATTGCCCCATAGTCAAAAAATGGAATTGTTGCATCTTGTATCTAACTCACGGTTGGACTAAAACTGGATATTTAGACATTTCAGAAAGAATTTAATGCACTTCAGCTAAAGTATAACATATTGACCACACACACACATGCAATTTCCTTCCCACTCCCTTACATTTCTTTCCCTCCCTCTTGCTGTCTCGTTTTCTTTCTAGCTCTCATAGGAAACAAACTAAAATACATACCACACAGACAAAAGATAAACAAAAGTCAAGTCCACAAGACTAAGCCACCAGGACACTGGTTAAAATATTTTCCCATGCAACAAAAGGAGAGCAGGCATTTGTCTATATATCTGCTTTCATACCCCAAAGCTTTACAAGTTAATTCATAGTGTCATAACTACAACAAAGTAACTATATAGAGATTAAAATCGGGGCCTCTTTTTATTTGGATACCAACAGTATGAATCCCACCCAGTCTTTCTAAAAATGGCTTTGGCTGACTCTCTGAAATGCTTCCTCAAGTTCCTCTCCAGCCAAGTAAGCAGCGGTCTGGAAAGGATTCATCCATTTAGCAGACACAGAAGAGCCTCATCTTGGATCTATAAAACGAGTCTTTAAATTCCACTGTAATGACTCCACAGACATAAATAGAATGGATACTATTTGTGGCATCCCAGCTGGCTTTTTAGACAAGGTGCACCCATCTTCAAACAGTGGTTTTATGCAGTGAGTACGAACAATGGCAGATGCCTGGATAGGATAATATGTTGAGTCCAAAAAAGGAGCATTTCAGAATGTTTTTAGTATGTGAAGATACCTACAAAGTACTTTCCTATATAGAGTCTTGCTGTTCAGAAACTGCCTATATACCTTGAATGGTGCTATGTTTTCAATTAATACTTTCAGTAAAGATGGACTTGGTGCTAAGTAAAGCTCTGCTGTACAGTATAACTCAGTGAAGCTCTTAAATAAACAAAAATAAATCATAGCTTTGCATCTTTAAATTGAACTCTTCACTACTAACTTTTTTTAAAGTGTCATGCCTTCTCCTGATGAAGACTACCTTGAAAACATAAGTTGTTTGCTATGGGTGAACACTGCTTATTTTTTTACTTAAAATTAGAAACGTTTGTGGTCTCTCCTACATCAAGGGCTGAGCATTGAGGATGCATTCTGTAAGCAAAATGGCCATAATTTTGCAGATGGGTCGAGCAGGTCCATTTGGGGTTCAAGAACTTATTGCATGAGGCCTGCCACAGGTTCCCTTCTATCTACCTGCCTGCCTCTGAGTTGCCTGTTCTACTGAACAGTCAAAGATCTCTGGCCACTAGAAAGAGCATGAGCAGTAAGGGCTAGTGGACTAAGGGTAGGATGGATATCAAAGGGCTCCTTCATCATAACTGGACTCTCTGGGACAGATTTGCAAAGACATTTAGACTCCTACCAGGATTTTCAAACTAATCTAGGCACCTAACAACATTGTGATGTGAGGCTGTGATAATTAATTGGGAGAGACTGTGATATCTCTACTCACAAATTGTAGAAAACTCCATGTGAGGTCCTATTGAAGTCAATGGAACTCTGTGGAAAGAGGTACTACCAAACATAGTAAAGGTGCCACAATGCGGCATTAATGTTTGCCTGGTATTATATAGGCAGTAGTAAAATCCACACAACCCTTCAGTTGCTTTTGGACAACTGCATCTAGCATAACATTTTGCTATGTTGCCAACTATACCCAAAGCAAGGCACAAGCAGCTGAGCCGGGGAGAGAAGTGACTAATGACACACACAGAATGAGTCCCCAAAGTTTGGGTTGCACACCAAGCAATCATCCTTGCTAGCCCTCACTAGTCTCTCCTGACTCGCTGGCCTATGGTGTGAAGATAGACAAGAGGCACTTACCCCTTCACTCAGCCCCAAAATATATGGCAAAAAACTGCCTCTCAGGCCTGTGCATAAAAATGCTAAGGCTGCTCTGGGAGGAAAATACAGCTGGTTTTACAATGCACAGGCATCTTTCAACAGCCTACAAAACTGGCAATCCCTGGATACAATCAAGAAATGTAATGAGGTTTCAGAATGTTTTATTAATAGGGCTAAAACAGAGTTTCTAATATCTGTCAGTGATGTTATCTTATTAATTTCTCATGCTTGAAATATAAATGGGTTCTGAAGAACGTGACTTATCTGAGCATTAAGCTGAACAGGGGGTTAAATAATGTAATTAAGGATAATGCATCCAGTTGTGTTAAATATGCTGAAAATTTCAGACACTGGAATACATTCACTGTTAATCTCTGGGGAAAGGAGTAGCATGATAAAAATGACTATAGCATCACACTTTAATTTTGTCATGCAGATGCTCCCTGCAGACACTGCAAAGGAATATTTTTCTAAAACAGACAAACTAATTCTTTTGGGAGAATGTAAATCCAAAGCGTAAGAAAACAAAATTATATCCAGCTTTGTGATAATAGAGGGATAAAACTGCTAAATGTAAAATGGTGTCAAATTGCATTCAGTTTCACACAAGTTAATAAGTTATGGATTCCTGACACCAATCTCAATACCCTAGGCGCAAATGGACATCCAATGTACTGACTCAGTAAATCACAACTCATATCCTATATAATAAAAGGCCAGAGGAAGTTTGTCTGAAGCCATCATGCTCAGTAGAGATGGCCCGGACAAACAGTGGTAAGCACTTTGGCCCGTCCCCAGTGAGGTAACAGGGCACAGTGCTGAGAGGCAGTGGGGGGGGGAGGACCCCAGTGAGGTAACGGCACGATGCTGAGGGGCAGTGGTAGAGAAGGAGGGAGACCCCAGGGGAGAAGCAGGGCACAGTGCAGCGGGGCTGAGGGGCAGTGGTAGAGAAGGAGGGGGTCCCCAGTGAGGTAGCAGGGCACAGTACAGTGGGACTGAGAGGCAGTGGCAGAGCGGGGGAGGGACTCAGTAAGGTAACAGGGCACGGTGCAGGGGGACTGAGGGCAAACACCATTAAGCACTTTGGCCCGTGTACATGGGCTTTTACACTAGTCTATCATATCTCAATAACAGACAGATGAATGTAACCTGTTGAACAATCGACATAGGACAAGGGGGTAACACTACGTTTTTGTTACACTGGTAAGCAAAATCTTATGTATTAAGAATGGCACAAAACTCACTTAGGAGAAGTGGATTGAGGATCTTAAAGTTTTCAGGACATATTAAGATTTGAAGATATATTCAAAGCAGATAGTGTTTCCTTAATGGATCTGAAAAAATGAGGCTTGTCTGTCCAAAGCTTGATAGCACTGGCTATTAAGAGAAATCATGCAAGAATTGCTTGGCCTTACCAGCTGGAGAACCAGCAAGCTTTTTAGAGAAAATCAAATACAACCAGAAGCAAGAATACTCACCTTAAATCTGTTCTATCACAAACTGATGGGGATTTTTTTTTCTTTGCTACTTCCACTAGAGTTAGTAAGAGAATAAGGCCCTGAGACAGACAACGCCTATAGATCGCCAAAAGCAGTTAAAGGTGAAGGATGCTGGGAAAAATATACTGATAAGCAATAGATAAACTCTGAAAAGGGAATTATATAAATAGGAAGGAGGACAGGCTAACATTACAAAATAATTCCAAACACCAAAATGATTAACCTTTCGGTTACAGAATTTGAGGATAACAGATTCTAATGTATGCAAAAAGCTGAATTGAAATGTAATACATATGTTTTTAAGTCATGATAATGTGACTGAGGAGAAAAAATCAAAGCTATAAAATAGTGACCTCGATTCAAGAATATAGACAGATCTCATAGGCCTGATCCTGCACCATTTAAGCTAATGGGAACAGACTCAAGCCTGATGGGCATAAAATAATACCATGACTGAATGAGGGATTTGCATATTTGTTTGCTTCTTAATTACACACAATACTTAGCTGTTTTTGCTGAAAGACTCAAAAAACTCTTAACCATAAAATCTCTGGTCAAAGACCGAGACTGAAAGTTCTATTCCAAATAGAATTTGTTTGTGAAAATCATAACTAATAGAACTAAGGAGGTTATAACAAAATTTGCAATTCAACCTTAATTTTAAACTATGGTACTAGTGCCATCATACTACTGTAGTTGTATTATGCTAAGCTAGAGTATTTGGTTTATATGTAGAGCTGGGTGGGTACCTCATTTTTCAGTTCACTGGCTGCTTTGAAAAAAAATTGAAAAGTGTTCAACCGAATCCCAAAATTGCAATTTTGGTGAAACAATCCATTTCAGATCAAACAAAACAGGACTTGTTTGACCCCAAATGGATTTTTTCAGGCACTGCTGGATTCCCTTACAACTTTTAGGCCAGTAGCTGTGGGACACCCAGGATGTGGGACACCAGTGCCCCTTTCTATCTGATGTGGAAAAGGGATTTGAACTTGGGTCTTCAACATTTCAGGGAGTGCCCTAGTCACAGGGATATTCTAGGGCAGGTCTCTCTCAATTCTTCCTTTTGAAGCTGTTCCACTCTGTAAAAATAATTCAATAATCATTGGAACAGGGGGCATGGAAGTTCCCTGTGAAAGGGATAGGTGTGGGCTGAGGGAGATAACGGGGAACACTGGGGAGCTATTGAGACTCAGGGTTTGGGGAGGGCAGCTGGGTAGGGTCATCCCAATAATTTCTACTGCCATTCCAATGGCAGCTGGTGCCTGGGGCCCTGTGCTTCCACTCCCTCCACCTTGCCATCTCACACCCTAGACACCCCCTTCCAGGTACCAGTGCCCTGTCCTGTCTCCAGTCCCAGTATCTGATGCAAATGCTCTTGCCCATCCCTGGGCTGGGTGTCTCTTCCACAACTCGCGGTGGCTGGAAAGCAGGACCAGGCTGGGCTAGGGAGTCCATTCTGCTCCATCACCACTCCAATCTCCAGTCCCTCCTCTTGGTCCCACTCTCTGCTCCAAAGAATACGGTGGGGTCAAAAAACATTGGGTGGACAGAAACATAGATCCTGCCCCCAATGCTTCCCTCCGCCAGTTCTGCCATCCCTGACTGGAGGAAAGACTGGGACTATGTGAGTACTCTAACCCTCAGGCTATGGAGTCACCCATTCTTTCCCTGACCCAATAACTATTCACTGTCACACACAGTGCCAATTCATAGTCAAGTCCCTAAAAAATAATTGGCTGAAACTATTTGACTATTCTTGTCAAATTCATAAATAGTTTTGGGTGGACCGAAACTGCATTTTTTGTCACACAAAAATAATTCCAGCTCTAGTTATATGTACTGTGATAAGTCAGAAAATGAAAGATCTCCATTTCACTAAATTGTGCTAGATAAAAATAGCCAAGTCAAAAGACATGGGGGTGGGGGGGAGTTAGGGGGTGGGAAATAGCCAGATTCGTTTTGATAGCACTAGCGTTTTTAAAAAATGAAAATATCCCATTCCCTAAAAGAGCTATTTAAATATAATTTACAAGGCCGTTGCATGATTTCCAGAAAATCTTTCATAACAAATATGTGGTTTTACATTGTAAAGGGCCCTTTGTTTTATGAAATAAAAGTTATTGATAGAAATCAGCTACACCATTAGTACAATTTACCTAGGATTATAATGTACCTAACTAACACAGACATTATTCTTCACTATAAATGAGAGAGTAATGGGTTTCCTTTCATGTTATACTGACTTCATCTGGTATTTAAACTGCAGTGTATGTGTTGTACAGTATATCTCAGTACTAGGAAAGAAAAACATTCCCTAGCAATTTTTCTAGAGAACAATAGGAGATTGTAAAGTTAATGTTGGTGTTGGAATTATTGGAAATTCTATCTTCCTCTTCCGTCTAAAATGGAGTGGGAACATTTCAGTGTTGTCAAGAGGTTACCAGAAATGGGTGCAATGGTGAATGGGAACTTGCCTTCAGTGGGTGATTTCTGCCTTGTGGTCAATTCCTTGGGAATGGCTCTGGATTTCTTTCTTATTTTTATTGGCTCTAATTTAAAAGACACCTTCTTCCTCGGTTGAAAATAATGCTGTTTCTTTAGCTCTAAGAGCAGCAGCCTATGGCTGGAATGTTCTCAAGAAACCCAAGCTTTTTTAAAATGATGTCATATGCCAACTATGCCAGGCAAATGTGTAGTAATAGCTAAAGCATTCAATAATTGAAACAAGTCCTTATTAAAAGAGACTGAAAGGGATCAAAGCTCTTTTGTCTATTGTGACACTTGGTAGATGTGAACGAGTTTTGCTTACATTGAAGGTGTTGTGGTTTCTCTCTGTCTCCATCTTAAGTGACAATAGAGTACATCCTAAAGAATCCCAATCTACAAAGAGAGCAATAAAAGAGTGCAGCAAAACAAATACTGCAAAATGGCTTTTTAATTGGAAGGAAGTGATGCTCAAATTCAGCCTTGTGCAATTGTTTCACCTACCTTTGTAATCCCAATAATTAATATTGGTTTTGTCAAATCATGCTAAAGGAAATAGCTTGGTCCTTGGCACTTAACTTATAATATGTGATTTTTAACTGTCCAGTTGTGTTGATTCAAAATATTGTTTTACCAGTAATCTGGCACTTCTGAAACATTTCACACAGTAGATGTGAACAAATCTTTGTCAGCAAGGTCTTTTATTCTTTGTAATACTGGTAACTTACAGCAGTAGTTCTCAACCAGGGGTATGCGTACCCCTAAGGGTTTGCAAAGGTCTTCCAGGGGGTACACAACTCATCTAGATATTTGCCTAGTTTTACAACAGGCTACATAAAAAGCACTAGCAAAGTCAGTGCAAACTAAAATTTCATATAGACAACTTGTTTATATGGCTCTATCTATTACACAGTGAAATGAAAATACAATATTTATATCCAATTGATGTATTTTATAATTGTATGGTAAAAATGAGAAAGTAAGCAATTTTTCAGTAATAGTGTGCTGTGACACTTGTACTTTTATGTCTGATTTTATAAGCAAGTAGTTTTTAAGCGAGGTGAAACTTGGGATAGACAAGACAAATCAGACTCCTGAAAGGGGTACAGTAGTCTGGAAAGGTTGAGAGCCATTGACTTATAGCACGCTTTGGACCTGGGGCTGTATGATCTGCCCTCTGTACAGAATTACCCTGAAGTGCCATGACATAGATACAGAATTAGACCATTTCTAGTGGCTTCCTATGTAATTATGCAAAATTGCCATTCTCATCAGTCCTTACCTTTCTTTATTTCATCCTATGAAGCATTTAATTTTGTAGAAGGACAAAAACACCATAAGAAAGTCTGTTCTAACAATATTTCTAGTCCAACTTGAAAGTACTGGAAATCTGGAAAGAAAGCCTGCTCTCATGAGTTTTCCATTCTGACATGTAGGCCAAAGAGATGAGTAAATATTACAGGTGTTTCTCTGAGCCTAAATATTTAACTGAACTGAATCTCCAAACCTTAGGGGCACTGATTTCTAGCTTCTTGAAATTCATACATTCTTGAGTCAAAGTGTGTGTTTTTCCTAGCATTATTCCCACACTGTGGCAGGGTCCACTTAGACTGGACACAACCAGTGATACGACTAGGGTATACTCCAACCAATGCATCGTTCCATCTGTCGTTGGAGGCATTTTATACCTACTGCCAGGTGTTAAGCCTACAGCACCTGGTATTCCCAGGAGGTCTCCCATCCAAGTACTAGCCAGGCCCGACCCTGCATAGCTTCCGAGATCAGACAGGATCGGGCGTGTTCAGGGTGGTTTAGCCATATTCTTGAGTCAAAGTGGCACAACGATAATTGCAAATGGATGGTAGGGCAGCATCTGACAGAGACAAAGGCATATGCTCATTGGAAAAACTACAGTAGAGGCCAAATACAGCTCAGCATAACAGCCAAATAAAAAGAGGGCCACATGCTGAAAATTCTGTGTTCAGGCCTAAACCAAACACTTGTCACCCTTGAAATGTGGTGCTCCAACAGAGTTTTACATGACTAGAAGCCTATTTCTTAAATGGGGTTTATTGTTACTTCAAAAATACATATGTACTAAAATAGTCTTGAGCATGTAAGGGTACACATATGTGAGTAGTTCCATTAACTTCAGTACTGATGAATAAACTACATAAATTAAGTTAACCGTAATACACAACACAATGCTTTTCAGAACCAGGGCTCCATAGGCTGGGCTCCATCTCTAATACTTGTCTTTGATTTTCCACTACACTTAACACTATTATATCTGAGCCTCTAACAAGCTTTCACTTAATTTTTTTAATCAATATTACACCTCAAGTTTTATTCCCTCTCCCTTCCATAGCATTTAATTTTTTGTTTTGGTTTGGGTTTTGTGGGAAAGCTAAAGAAAATATCGACAGCATTTTCCACCATCATTTCAGATGATGTCCCCTCAAATTTCAATCCTGTCTCCTCAAGGGTGAGCAAAAAAAAAAAAAAAAAAAAAGAGAGAGATTCATGTAATGAGAACAAGAATTTCCCTGTTGGGAACCTCCAATATTGAATTACTTGTGTGTCATCTGCAGACTGTAAATCATTCAAATTAAAAACCCCAAGACAGATTTTTAGACTTCTCTCATTTTCCTTTTCCCTGACCTTTCTGCACTGTATATCCTTTCACACTACACTTGGCCCATGATCACTTAACCAATTCCTTCTCCATTCTAGATGATGTCTTCTTTTGATGGGCATGCTAATCTGACACACAAACCTACTCTAAAGTATTGTGTCAATAACTCTGAAATGCAATCATGAGAGATTATGTTTAGTCTTCACTCCTCTGGTCTTTTTGTTTCTTTGAAAAGAAAACCCAACCCAATTCATACAGACAAGATTTAGCCCTTATGAAAAAGGCTGGTTTAAGTTTTTATTAGCACATACCATATTACTCCAGATGTTTCATGGTCTCTAATTTGATTTACACCAGGAATGAATTTGACCTTAAAGTAATTTCACCATAAATTTAGATTTAGTGGTCTTTAGTTTCCTGGCTCTTTTCTACATAGGTTTCATGGTATGCCTACTCTCTGTAGCTATCTTAAAATGGGGTTATTTTTTCCCCAAAAAATCCCTTCAGAACTGCACATCTATCCAATAAATATTTAGCATTTCTGTTAATGGATTATCTGACTCATGCCTTCTCTTTGGGATTCAATAATGTAATTTTTTCAGGTTTGGATTTTTGTTGGCCAGCAGGCCTTAAATGCATTATTTTGAGTGTCTCAATCATTGCCTTAAGCCAAGCCTTCCAAGATGGGACCTTTCCCTTCCCTTTTATAAAGTTGGGAATGAAACAAAACCAGAATTAAATCAGGATATACTGGATGTGGGCACTTTACTAATGTACAGGTCATGTCCACGGCATATGTAATGGAGGTTGCAGAGTCTACCAATTAGCCTGGGTACATGACTTCTATTGACACTCCAGCATTTCTGCCACCCTGCTAAGCAAAACTGCTATGATGGTACAGTGGAAAGTTGATGTAATAAAATATTTTTAAAATGTTTCTGGGAAATGACTTCAGTCCTTATGAATATACTCCATAAATAAGAGTTAACCTCATTAGCCAACACAATGAGTTCCCAGCAAAGTTGCATTTGGTGCCCGACTAGAAAAACAATCGAAGCATTATCAAAAACACTTCAGGCTGATGTTTTAAACCTTATTAACTTTGGGAAGCCATTTGTGTTTGTTCAATGTTAAGTATTGGGTCAAATTAGTACTTTATAACTTTGGTCAATTATTTGTATTACAATTGCTAAGGCTTTTTAAACACACAGTTTTTAAACTGAAATAATTACGTCGGTAAGAAGTGCTTGTTTTTGTTTTGTATTTTTAAAAAACTCAATAGTTATACCATTACAATACACTTTATGAGCATAGAGTCATAGATTTCAAAGTCAGAAGGGATCATTATGATGATATAGTCTGACCTGCTATAGAACACGGGCCATAGAGCAGTGGTGGGCAACCTGCGGCCCACACGCAGCCCATCAGAGTAATCTGCTGGCAGGTCCGGGACAGTTTGTTTAAATTGCAAGCCAACCACAGCTCCCAGGGGCCGCGGTTCACCATTCCCAACCAATGGGAGCTGTGGGAAGCAGCACAGGCCTGCCTGCAGACAGTCAATGTAAACAAACTGTCTCAGGGCCTGCCAGTGGATTACCTTGATGGGCCACATGCAGTTGCCCACCACTGCCATGGGGTTGTTCGAATAATTCCTTTTGAACTAAAGCGTATCTTTAAAAAAAAATCCTTATTGATTTAAAAATTGCCAGTCGTGAAGAATTTACCACAAGCCTTGGCAAATTGTTCCAACGGTTACTGACCCTCACTGCTAAAAATTTACCCCTTATTTCCAGTCTGAATTTGTCTAGCTTCAACTTCCAGCCACTGGACCATGCTATACCTTTGTTTGCTGGATTGAAGAGACAGTCATCAAATATTTTCTCGCCATTAGGTACGATGGACTGTGTCCAAGTCACCCGTTAACCTTCTCTTTGTTTACTTACATAGATTGAGCTACTTGAGTCTATCATGATAAGGCATGTTTTTCAATCCTTTAATCATTCTCATGGCTCTTCTCTGACCCTTTCCAATTTATCAACATCCTTCTTTATTTGTGGACGTGAAAACAGTATCCCACCAGTGGTCATAGCATGGCTATATACTGGGGAAAAATAACCTCAGTCCTACTTGAGATTCCCCTGTTTATGCATCCAATGATCGCAGTAGCCCTTTTTCCACAGGGGGATCTCATGTTCAGCTGATTCCTTAAATTGCCTTATACTGGTATAACCTATTCCCCTTCCTGGGTGGGAAAAAACTATGTTGGCATAAACACTGTTATAGTAACAGTAGGACCCAGCAGCAAGCACCGGGAAGTGACCTGAATGGAGTTACCTGTCGTGCAAGCAGTGTGATCTTGCTGGGGAAGCTGCACAAAGATCTGTCTGTTTGATCATCCTGGGAAATGTGTCTGTGGTAGTTGTTTCTCTGTTCAGTGCTAAATCAGGGAACATTATATTTATGTATCTAACTCTAATGTATACCGGCCACCAGTATTTTAACCACTGTGTTGTCTAACGTTGCTCAGAGCAGATCAGACAATAGGCAGGGACCACATTTTGTTCTGTGTTTGTACAGAACAATGAGATTCTGTTCCATAACAGGGGCTACTAGGTGCTATTGCGATAGAAATAATCAATAGTGAAAAATAATAGGTTGACTGAAACACTCACCACCATTAGTGCCCTGTGGACACTAGCACACTTACATGTAATACCACCAGTGGAAATGAATTTGTGGCAGCAATTGTGGGAAATTTTGGAAAGTAATGTAGACAAGCTAATAAAGCCTGCCACTATACTATACTATCGTCCTTTTAAAGAATAGCTTTGTAGGGTTCCATTTTTATTGTTCGTCAATGGCTTCCAGATCATTTCTTCCGTTCACAAATAGATAGATGGAGAATAAGAAGGATTTTGGAGAGACTATATGTGAAAAGTCATGAAGAATGGAAAAGTACCCCAGAGGATTTAAAAACATAACTTGGTATCACATTTTGAAATAGGAAAGCAGAGCAATCCTGTCAAGAACTATTAATTTATGATAACATCTGTCATGTACTGAAAACTGTTAAACTATTACTTTAAATATTCAGGGATTTTCCTGGTCCCGATTGCAGGCTAGGGGGTTCTGTAGGGAAGCATGTGAGTTTGGTCTTCAGCAGTTAATTTGTTAAGAGTCAGCCTAGAGTAAGGTGGGGTGTGTTGTACCCTTCTGTCTCAGGGAGCAGCCTGTTTTCTCTCTTTCTTTTTGGTCTCTGTGTGTTATTCTGAATGTTAAGGAATAAAGTAGTGTTACATTGCAATCTTCCAGATATTTTTATCTGACTTCTCTATGTGTATGCTGTTAAGATATCATCCACAGCTAAACATGCTGGGGGAGAAATAATCCAAAACATTATGACACCTCCCATTGTCCACTAAAAACAGCATGCAACCATGCAAGACAAAAATTGTTTTCTTTGTAGCTGTAGAACCAAAGTTCTATGATCATGGAACTGACGGAATGGCCACAGCCCAGAGATTTTTAACTCCAGTAGAACAAAATTAGGTTAGAAACTACAGGAGGGCGCTTGAGTGTTTGCTTTGGACAAGGTATTGTCTAGCGGGGCAGTTCTCAGTGCAGACTTTGCTGTCCCTTTGAACATTCACAGCCAAAGCTTTAAAATAAGTGAGAAAACTTAGTTTGCCAGAGTCCCTATCCAAAACAAAGCTTTAATTGAAAAGGAAGGGTAATTGTGTCTTGTCAGTTTTACTGGACTAGATTATATGTTTTCATATAAATTAACTTGCTCTTTTAGCTGAGACTTGCTCAAAAAATTAAGGCAATAAACTATGCAACATTTATTTTGCATGCATCTCATCCAGAATTCATGACTTGGAACAATGAATGCAGAATGAGGAACTTGGAACACAAAATATGGAATGTACAACATGGTATTACTCATAACCTGGCAAAGAGGTCTCACAGAAAGCAAATACAGTTGGCATTCTTCATAATTACAAGTGACACAACATTCTCACACAGCTCCAAATTTTGGAAATGCACATGAATCAATATGGAATGTTTTTGTTCGTGATCTATAACTAGAATCCCTGACAGTTTTCCAAGTGCCGTGATATGTACTGAATATGCTGTAGGCTGGTGGCAAGTTGTGCTGAGAGATACACAAATACACCTGGCAGCCCACTAAAAACTTATTAAAGTCCCTTTACATATTACCGCCCAGTCACTGTTGCATGAGGAACTGACATACTAATGAGGTATCAAACAAATTTTACCTTAATTATTTTAGTATAAGTACCTCCATAGTACTTTCAAATGGGGTTTGTGGAGTAACATCATCATAAAACTAAAACAACAGTCAGACCCATATTTTTTCCATAGGATCCCAATTCTATATTGCCTTTCACCTTTTGCGCTCATTTACATCAGTGCAAATTAAGAGCAACATGGAGCACTATCAAATCAGAATGCTGGCTCATTCCCCTCTTCCCACACATTGTGCGTGGAATTATGCATGTTCTATTAAATTGGGCCCCACAATCAAGACAGGTGAGTCAACACCTGCTTTCAGCTGGTTTGAAGATCCTACAGGAGGGCTTAGACATGAGATAGGTGTCCAGATGCCTGCCTAAGGCAGCAGTGTGCATGACCAGAGGCAGAAACTTAGTCATGGTCTACTCTGGGGCGGGGGGCGGGAATCAACCTAACATACGAAACTTCAGCTACGTGAATAGGGTAGCCGAAGTCGACATATTCAGGTCGACTTACGTCGGCGTCTTAATAGCGCTGAGTCTATTGCTGCTGCTCCCCCATTGACTCTGCCTGTGCCTCTCGCTGCGGTGGAGTTCCAGAGTCGATGGGAGAGTGCTCAGGGATTGATTTATCATGTCTAGATGAGACATGATAAATCAATCCCTGATAATCCAGCAGGTAGTGTAGACCTTGCCTTAGGCACCTAGAGAACTTTGATGGTGGAAACGTTGGCATCAAGAGGATTTTAGGTGTCTACAAGGTTGGGAAAGAGGAGGCAATGGCAGTCTCCCTTATAACTTTGAAGTAGTGGTTAGGGATGTGGGAGAGCCTGGATTTGTGTCCTCCCACTGTCTGCTGAGTAGAAGGGCTTTGAACAGGGGTTTCACACCTCTCAGTGAGTGCCACAACTACTGAATTATAGACTCTGTAGTCCAGTAGTTAGAGCACTTATTTGAGAGGTGGCAAACCCACATTTAAATCCCTTTTCCACATCAGGCAAAGGGAGGAACTCCCACATATAATGCAAAGAGTATTAGGGAGTCTTCTTCTCTTTCCCCTTCCCACATCCCCCCAGCCATTGTGTGTGGTGTTAGGTGTGCAGCACCACTGTCCTTGCAAGAAACAAGCTTACGCATCTGACCCCAAGAGAGGGTTCTCAGCTGTGGATCGCATGGATCAATAGGCACCTAAACTCCCTGGGAAGCTGAGCACATCATCTGAGTCTGCTATTGGCTATCTTAGGCAGCTCCCTGCCTAGTGTTCTGGCTTTTGTGTGGCCCATTCTCAGCTGCCTCTCTCCTCATGGATTCTACAGTGAGCCTAGGCACCTAACGAAGGGTTTAGGGATTCCAGATGGTGGCTAGGGCCTAAAAGTTAGGCACTGCAATGCCTAAGTCCCTTTGTGGATCTGGCCCTAGGGTAAATAAGTAAGTATGTTTTTCTACTCTAAGTTTTTCCAGGGAAGCGAAACCCAGAGCCTTCTAAATCACGCAGCCATAACTGTGTGTGTTGCGTGCGTGCAGGTGTGGTGGGAGGGAAGCAGGGGGAGAAGAGGAGACAGGCCCAGGAAGGGCTTTCTTTTTCCAATTTAACTGAACAGCATCTCTCTGTAACCAGAAAATGACATATAAGCCTCTAGTTATTCAGCAGGTAGGTCCACTTTCACAGGAAGGCCTCCAAGTACAAGCAAAGGCTCTACAGTCAATGGGACTAATGTGCTTAAGTGCTTTGCTGGATAGGGGCCAGTATCAGGACCACAGATAGTCCTGTAAATCCCACTGTTTTAATGGATAAAAGTAACAATTAGACCGAAGACTATATGAGGTTCACAGCTAACAGAGCATAACAAACTTAAAAGAGAAAAAGTATCAATTAAAAGACCATCATACATTTTCAGATAAATAAGAAATTACCCAACTACGTAAGGAACATGATGTGACCGGGGACAAGAGGACCTCTGACAGAGGGACGAAGGTAATTTATGGACTGAAAAGACAGAGATTGCTAAAAAAGATAAATTAATTCTTTGTCTTATTGCTTTAAAAAAAAGGGGATACGATGCAAGAAACAGGCAGACATTTCCCAGGAGAGGAAGGAGAAGACACACAAAGAAATTATGATTACCCTAAAACAGGTGATCAAGAAATTAGAGCATCTGAACTTGTTACTGACAAGACTCTAGGGCCTAAGAGAGAACGATCCCTGCTCTCCGCATTCTGAAGGCAAATGGCAAGAGAGACCTTTACCGGATATATTCATTTAAAACTTCCTCCAAAGCACTGGGAATATCGATGACCTTGAGTAAAGTAAATGGAACTCCTAGAGTATTTATTTAGGATGTAAGGAAGATGTAAAACTCCACAGACCTATCAGCAGTAAGCAAGCTACTAGAAACACTTTCTCACTACGCTCAGGGACACAACAGGGGAGTACAGTGTTTCTTGTAGACAAGGTAATTACTGGAAAACAAGAAGGCAAGAATGATTGGATTTAGGAAACAGCTGTACCTGATTTACATGGAGTCTGTCAAGGCTCTGTTTTGAATGGATACTAAAGTTCTACAGGAGGCACAGTGAATTACCAATAAAAAGGGTTCTTGAAAAAAGAAAACAGGCAGGGGTGAGAAGGCAACTTAAGAAAAATATAGAAGTTTGTTAGCAGATGTTCTCAAACCAGAAGCTTAATTTATGTGATGGGGATTTCTTTATTTACAGTACCATTCCCCAGTCCACACCTTCTTTCAGAGCTCCCCAAGCCACATTTCTTTTAGCTTTCTCTGCTTGCTCCTTAGAAACACAGGAATTTCCAAACTGGATCAAACTAATGGCCCATAGAGCCCAGTATCCTGTCTCCAACAGTGGGCAGCCCTAGCTGATCCACAGGCAGCTGAAACAACACCTGTAGTAAGTGGTAATGGGATAACCTGCTTCCTCCAGCCCCCAAATAATTAGAGGTTGGCTTGTGTCCCAAGCAGAAGGGTTTATATCCCTTCCAGAGATCTTCTTCATGTAGTTATTTATTTATTTGCTATTTACTATAACTCTGGGTATTCTTGTTATCTCAGTAGTCCCCAAACTGTGGGACATGGAGGAACATTTGGTGGGGACCGAATGGCACGGTCTGGGGGTGGGGAGGGAATGCCATCCAACCCAGTTCCACCCCTGCCGGCTGGCCCCAGCTTCACTCTCCCCCTGTTCTATCCCAGCTCTGCCTCTAGACTTAGCTTCAGCACTGTCCTCAGTTCCACCTTCAGTCCAAGCTTCTCTGCTAAGCCAACTGTGCAGTAATGGAGGGGTGTATGGAATGATTCCATTACTGGTAAGGAAGGGGGCATGACAGGGAAAGTTTAGGCACCACTATGTTATTCAATCAAATGTCCAATCCTTTTTTAAATTTTACTAGACTCTTGGCCTTAATGATCTCTTGTAACAATGAATTGCATAGGATACTTGTACGTTGGGTGAAAAAAGAAATCCATTTGTTAGTTTTAAATTTGCCCTCTTTAAATTTATGTGAAAGTTACTGTATTTTTGTGTTATGAGACAGGGAAAATAGAAGTTGCTGATCTTTTTCTATTACAGTAGTGCAAATAACGAATTTTTTGGTTTGGCGGCCATTCTAGAAATTCTGAAATGTTTTGATTTCAAATGGACTCAAAACAATATTTTTTCTAGTTTTTTGACGAATTGAAAAACTAAAAAATCAGGAAAAAATTAATTTGAGCTTGAACAAAACATTATGATATCAGACATGTTTAACTGTTTTTGTAAGTATAAGCAATGAAAATTTGGAAGTAAAGGGCTACATTCACAAGGGGACTTAGGTCCCACTCATAATAACCAAGGAGGTGGTGCAGGTGTTAATAGCCCTGTGGTTAGAGAACTCATCTGAGAGATGTGTGTTCAAGTCCCTACCCCAGACTAGGTATTTGAACCTAAGTCTTGCCCATCCTTGGTGAGTGGGGTATTAAGTATAGGGGAGGATCAGAAACACCAAAACTGCCATTTTCTGAATGGTGGTTAATTCCCCCTCTGAGGCTAATTTGAAAAAGTCAAATATAAGCAATTTTGAAACTTCCAATTTTCCCCCTTTTAAGGCCCAAACTATTTGACAAAAAAGACACAATTTCACAAAATGTTTCAGTCAACCCAGATCTGTATTTTTCAGCAACCCCCCCCCCCCTTCATGTGCCTAGTTCTGTTCTCTATATCATCCATTATTTTGTATGCTTTAAACATATTGCCTCATTCATCTCCTCTCTAAGGCAGTCAGCAGGGCTGTCTGGAAAACAAAAAAATAATGGAAAATGTACAGAGTTCAGAATTTAAAATTTGCCAGTTCCACCCAAGAATAGCCAATTGTTAGTCTTTCTTGGATTTGCTCCACTCTGTGCACATAATTAAATATTCATTGGGGAGGGAGGAAGAGTGAGAGAGAGACACACACTATTGCCCAATAGTGAGGCACTCACCTGGGATGTGGAAGAGTCAGATGCAAGCCTGATTTGGAGCACATTCCAGGTGAGAGGGTTATTCTGAGGTCTCCCCACACACACACAGCAAAATTCCATTTTGGACCCGAAACACCTTCCTGATTACAATTTAGTCTTAAATGATGATTCCACAAAAAAAGTCTTTCTTTTAATGAATCAGAGTTTTCCAACTAAGAACATTTTCTTAAAAAGTTCCAGATAGCTATCATAGTCGGTTCAAATCTTGTCACACACTCTACACATGAATCTTTCCCCTGGTTCTTAGTCATTCTTGTTGCTTGTTTTTCAATCCCCACTATTTCTGCTAATTTCTTTTTTGAAATGGGTAGACTGAACATAGTATGTACATATGAAGGTGTTACATTGATTCAGATATTGTCATTATAACTTCTGTAAGTTTGTGCAACCCATAATTTATACATCATAACGTATTGTTTGCTTTTTTGATTGATGCTACACATTGAGTTGAGGTCTTCGTTTAATTATCATCAGTGATGCTCAAGTCATTTTCCTCAGTCAAGCCACCTACTACAGGACAGGCCCAACAAAGACAAAAACAGAACACCATTAGCCGTCACCTTCAGCCCCCAACTTAAGCCTCTCCAACGCATCATCAAAGACCTACAACCTATCCTGAAAGATGATCCCTCACTCTCACAGATCTTGGGAGAGAGACCAGTCCTCGCTTACAGACAGCCCCCCAACCTGAAACAAATACTCACCAGCAACTGCACACCACACAACAAAAACACTAACCCAGGTACCTATCCTTGTAACAAAGCCCGATGCCAACTCTGTCCTCATATCCATTCAACTGACACCATCATAGGACCTAATCACATCAGCCACACCATCAGAGGCTCATTCACCTGCAAATCGACTATGTGATATATGCCATTATGTGCCAGCAATACCTCTCTGCTATGTACATTGGTCAAACCGGCCAGTCTTTAAGCAAAAGAATAAATGGACACAAATCTGACATCAGGAATCATAACATTCAAAAACCAGTAGGAGAACACTTCAATCTTCCTGGCCATTCCATTAAAGATTTGATGGTTTCAATTTTGAAACAGAAAAACTTCCAAAACAGACTCCAACAAGAAACTGAGAATCTGGAATTAATTTTCAAATTGGATACAATTAACCAGGGGCTAAATAGGACTTGTGAATGGTTCTCTCATTACACTAATTGATTGCATTTCCTGAGTTAATTTACCTGACACAGAAATCCATTTCAAAAGGTATTTTTTCTCCTACTGATAATGGCCCATCTACATTTAACAGCCCTCTTAGAATTGGTATGCTAGTGTACAATATTTTTCTTTCTTTCTTTCTGTGTGTATAAATGCATCTTCTGTTCCATTCTATGCATCCGATGAAGTGAGCTACAGCCCACGAAAGCTTATGCTGAAATAAACTAGTTAGTCTCTAAGGTGCTACAAGTATTCCTCGTTTTCTTTACGGATACAGACTAACACAGCTGCTATTCTTGAACCTGTCACAATAATAGATTGGAATTTATTTAAATATTTTGGTTGTTTTCTACATTTTCAAATATATTGATTTCAATTACAACACAGAATACAAAGTGTACAGTGCCCACTTTATATTTATTTTTTATTACAAGTATTTGCACTGTAAAAAAACAAATACACCTAATACAAGTACTGTAGTAAAATCTCTTTATCATGAAAGTTGAACTTACAAAAATAGAATTGTGTACAAAAACCCTGTGTTCAAAAATAAAACAAATGTAAAATATTAGAGCCTTAAAGTCCACTCAGTCCTACTTCTTGTTCAGCCTATCGCTCAAACAAACATTTTCAGGAGATTCTTGTTTACAAGGTCACCTGAAAATGAGACTATTGTACCCAATATCGCAAGAACTTTATGTGCCAGATGTGTTAAAGATTCACATGTCCCTTCTTGCTTCAACCACCATTCCAGGGGACATGCGTCCATGCTGATGACGGGTTCTGCTCAATAACAATCTAAAGCAGTGCCAACTGATGTATCATTCATTTTCATTATCTGAGTCAGACGCCACCATCAGAAGGTTGATTTTCTTTTTTGGTGGTTTGGGTTCTGTAGTTTCCACATCAGAGTGTTGCCCTTTTAAGTCTTCTTAAAGCATGCTCTGCACCTTGTCCCTCTCAGATTTTGGATGGCACTTCAGATTCTTAAACCTTGGGTTGAGTGCTGTAACTATCTTGAGAAATCTCACCTTGGTACCTTCTTTGTGTTTTGTTAAAACTGCAGTAAAAGTGTTCTTAAAACGAACACCATGTGCTGATTCATCATCCTGGACTGCGATAACATGAACTATATGGCAGAATGTGGGTAAAACAGACCAGAGGACACACTATTCTCCCTCAAGGAGTTCAGTTAAAAATGTAACTAACACTATTTTTTTAACAAGTGACATCAGCATGGAAGCATGCCCCCTGGAATGTTGGCCGAAGCATGAAGGGGCATACGAACATTTAGCATATCTGGCACATAAGTACCTTGCAATGCCAGCTACAAAAGTGTCATACAAATGCCTGTTATCACTTTCTGGTGACACTGTAGATAAGAAGAGGACAGCAATATCTCCTGTAAATGTAAACAAACTTGTTTGTCTTAGCGATTGGCTGAACAAGAAGAAGGACTGAGTGGACTTGTAGGCTCAGTTATGTAACCAAAAAAAACCCTTAATTTATAAGGTGCACTTTCACGACAAATAGATTGCACTACAGTGCTTGTGTGAGGTGAATGAAAAAAAATACTTTTTCTTTCATTTTTACTGTGCAAATGTTATAATAAAAAATATATGTTGATTTCAGTTACAACACAGAATATATATGAAAACTTCCAAAATATTTAACACTAGCGAAAATACCCGGCGTTGCTCGGGTCAGTCGGAGGTGGGGAGGGGGCAGAGAGCTGAGTGAGTGCGGGGTCCATTGGAGGGGGCAGAGAGCAAACCTGACACCCCCACCTCACCCCCACGACCAAACCCGACACCCCCACCGCACTTACCCCTCGACCAACCCCGACTCACATTTTCACCCCCCCTACCCAAACCCAACACCCTGTCTCCCCCCTACCAACCCCAACACCCCCTGACCAACACCCACACCTCACCCCCCATAGACCAAACCTGACACACTTCCCCCCCCAACCAAACCCGACACCCCTACCTACCACCACAAACAAACCCGACATCCACACCTCAACCAACTTGGGTCCATCGGAGGTGGGGAGGGGGCAGAGAGCTGAGCAAGTGTGGGGTCCGTTGGAGGGGGGAGGGGCAGAGAGCTGAGCGAGTGCAGGGTCCGTTGGAGGGGGTATTATGACATCATAACTATGTCACAGAGAACAGCAGCTGCCCAGCTGATGTGATTGGCCTTTAAATAATTTCACCCCTGCGGGGTGTCAGAGGTGAGATTAGAAAAATTTTCGACTCTTACCCTGATAAGGACCCTAAGACCTATAACTGTACCAAATTTCAAGTCTCTAGCTCAAACGGTGTGGAAGGAGTAAGCGCACATACATACACGCATACATACACGCATACACCATTTGACTTTTATATATATAGATATTTCAATTGATATTTTATTGTTAACAGTGCAATTAAAACTGTGATTAATCATGACTAATTTTTTGAGTTAATCACAAGTTAACCACCATTAATCAACAGTCCTAATATACATTATGTTACCAGTCCTTACAGCACCCCATTTTGCTTCTCACATTGAATGACATTTTGCTGCTCGCATCATAACTACTTAGTTTCTTCAGTAACATCTTGTTAGGGATTTTTCAAAGGCCTTCTGAAAGCCCAAATGTTCTTACTGTAGTAGGTGTCCTAAAGGGACAAATACAGCAAGTTCTTATTCAGGCAATACTTCAATTGATTTCATTGGGCTTGATCCAGTGTCCATTAAAATCAGTGGGAGTTTTTCCCTTGACTTCACAAGGCACTGGGCCAGGCCTTTAGTAGGGGCTACACAATTCGGCCCCAATGCCTTTCTATGGGAGGTCAGCATATTACACACAAAGTATATACCGACCGGCCACATAGTCACCACTCTCAAACTTTTAGATAAGCCGAATTAGAAAAAAATAGATACGACTGATTTGCTTTACTAAAATATGCCTTACGTATCTGTAAAATGAGATACTGTTACTACTGCCCTGCCTACTCCTCCAGGTGTTTTGATACTTACTAAATTAATATTTATATAGCTCCTTGGCACTCCCTCAAACACCCACATAAAAATGCTAGTCCCATGTCACAATTCAGGAAGCGGTAACACATTTCAATCTACAAACAGTAAATTCTTGAGACTGAGGTGTTGGCAGTGGCATGCTCCTACTAGGAATGGGTGAACCACTTCAGATAAAAGATCTTACTAAAACCACACTGCACCTGAAGATTTATTTTGCTAATTCATAAAGTGGCTAACTTTCTCCCTCAATTATGAAAAAGCCATATATTTCTACAATGTGGAAAAATAACTTGAAATTGAAAAGTTTAACGGGGTTAGAGTTTTGGGACGAGGGGGGAGAAACAGTGATATTTGTCATTCTAAGCCAGCAAACTGGAAAGGCAACAGGACTGCTTGATTTCTCTGTCCTGAAGTAGAATGTAAAATCTACATAGAGGCTAAAGTGTCAGTTAATTTAGAAGCCTAAAGTGAAGTATGATTCAAGGCCAGAATGAGAAAGCCAGACAACCCATGCAACAGTTAAAAGATTCCTTTAGACCAGCAGTTAAAAAAGCAAACTGTATGCTCAGCAAGTGTCTGAAAGAGTTCCAGACCATGAAGGTTCAGGGGACACAGACTAAAAAAGATATTGCTGTCCAAGAAACTAACACATTTGAGATTACTTCTCCTGAGTACTGTATATATGTCAATAAGAAAGCTATTTCTGCAGCAGAAAACCCACATTATCCCTCCCCCCTAAAAAATGTGTAAGAAAGATTTTAAACATGACAAAGCAAAAGCACTATTTATTCAACCATTTCAGGAAAATAATTCCAGGTCCGAATATGAAACAGCAATCCCCTATCCAGGCCCTAAAGTGATGGCATAATATGTACCGGAAACTGTAAAATACTTAGCCAGACACTCTAGAAATTACCTGTAGGCAGGAGAGGTTCTTCATCCAGAAGTAATCAGGTTAAAAAAAAAACCAGAAGACAGAAATGGTACTGGATGAACATATGGAAACATATCCATGATAGACTGGAAGACTCAGACCACCAGATCCAATGGCTGAAGAGAATAGGCCATTTGTACATCTCAGTAAAACCCAGCTGTCAACTTAAACCTCAAATTAATTATAAAAAGAGAGAAAATTACTTACCACCCTTATAATGAAATCCACAAAACTTTAGTGCAGTCACCTGTAAAAGAGAAAGCGGTAAATAATCTTTAGCTAGCAGTAAAAGTCTACATCTAAAGAGTGGATTGCAAGCTTCATTCTTGATCCAAAATAAAGTTATACTTTTTTGATTAGCCATGGCCTTGAATTCTTTAGTGTTCATGTTTTAGCACCAATAATATAAAATAGCACACAGGCATTTTAAAAGTCTGTTGGAGAATTTACGTTAGAATCTTTGGACAACCTGCTACTCTGTTCTATTACATCTGAAATGAGAAACTCTGGTCAGCTGGCAAAATTTAGCTGTTTTGTGTGCATGGTGATGGCTAGGAGTGCACAAGTAAATGGTACAGAGTTTGATTTCCATATCTATTGGGCTATTTTGAGCATCTGCTCTACTGACTGAACCTAGAGCTCATCCTGCACTATGTCACAAACCTTCAACTCCACTCATCTCCCATAGATATTGGAGGCCAGAGTTAATACCACACATGAGCTGCTTAGCATCTCATGGGACCCCCACTCATTCACTGAGGGAGTGGTCTGATAAATGCAGTGTACCCTCAATTCCCAATGAAGTTTGACATCTGAAATCACTGGGCACATCACAGGATTAAGCCCATAAGGCCTAATATTGTACAGTTCAAATCCATGCAGGTTTTGCCATTCACTTCACTGGGAACAGCACAGATCTCCTCAGTACCACTTAACCCCATCTAATATTGGCTGTCATTGAAGTATGCTGGCCATACCAAAACCTGGAAATCATGGAAGAGTAGAAACCCCACCTTTTTAAAGTTTATCCTAACCTTTTGAGATATTTTACCCAATGTCTAAATGGGGCTAATTCAAAGACCATTCAAGTAAATGGAAATAGTCCCATTTACTTCCATGGGGTTTGGTCCATGCCCTTACTAAGGCAGAAAATCAAGAGGTACTATACCTACCAAGGTCCAGTTTAGCTTTGGTTAACTTGAACCTTTTCCTTCTTCCATTTAATTAATGTCAGAACTTCCATCGATTTGATTCGGACTAGGATCAGACCCTTGATTTGCATGGCCCTTCTTGAAGCTTCACAGGCAATGTAATTTGATACAGTTCTCAATATTTTGTTACAATTCTGCTTTTCAAGTTCCGTTTAATTTGATTGACAGTGTATTGTGCTAATAATGTCCAACTTCTATTTACCTTTCAAGAAGACAACCAATCAAAATTAAAAATATGTTTTTCCACACTGCTTTTGTTGTTATATCAAGTGCAATAATTCAAATGGTTTCAGACTGTTGGAGACGGATGAAAGTAAGCTTTTGCCCAGGGACAGTAAACCTATGATGAATTCAACACACTCCCTCTTATTCCTGTTTCAAATTAGTGCAAAGAAGACCTGTGGAATTCAATTTTCTTTTCTTTTAATCACTTTTTTTTTAAAAAAAGGAAAAGTTACTATATAATTAAGTCCATGGCTGTGTCTTTCTGACTTCTCTATTTAGCTGCCAGCTAGTGGGATTTGCATACTCTTGAATAAAGGCCAAAAAAAAAGTGATTTAGTAAAACCACTTACATGCAGATCCCCTAAAGTGCCCTATGAAAAGCTTTTATTAAGCAAGATTAAAATTGCTCATTATCCTAAAATATCTTCGGCACATGTGATGTTGTTTAAAAAATTACTGTAGTCGATATGACATTTTTGGAATTTCAGAAGGTAATTAGACTCTCATTCTTGTAATAAGAAAACAAAAGCCCTGCTATTGTGAATATTATCAAGGAGCTATAGAATGTTCACACCCCCCCCCCCCACCAATCAATTTATCCTTCATCTGAGATCATCTAGAAAACTAAGTTCATATAATAGCAACATGTAGTAGCTGTATTAATAGGCCAGTTGGAGATCTACATAAAGTAATTCCTTATCATTACTCACATGGGAGAATAAATGAAGAATCAGAAAAAAGTAAGGGATTTTGTTTGGTTTGTGAAATAATCAAATTATAAATTTTAACTTCAAAAGAAAAGATTGGATTTCCCCAGCACTCACCAGAGGGATATGAAAAGAATATAGTTGGAGAGTAGATTGGGAATCATTCCCAGACCTAAGAATGACATTGTCCAAACAGCAGATGAATCTTACACTATGCCCACCTTAAAGGAGCTAATAGTAGCATTAAAAAGTAAAGGTACAACAGTGCTGAATTGATAGGACTGCATCTGCTATTCTGATATTCTTTTTCTGCCTCCTTCTCTTGTCTTACTAATCCAAGTAGTTCTCCTGAGTTCAGTAGTTTTCCCCCCGGTGTGTCAGTGAACTTCAGAAAAGACCAGAGAAAACAGCCCAACACTAAGAACCTCAACTATTTTCCACAGCCAAGCCAAACTACACTGGAAGTTTTGAAGTGTATTGTTAACATTTTTTTTCTTTAAAAAAACCCCCCAATTTTGCCCTTTCAACTTCCAGCCTACCCCAAAATCACAAAGAAGCCTATTTGTTATCAGACAAATTTGTTATCAGACAAATTCTGAAGACAAAAATCCAGAAAATTTGGATACATATTGAACTTCTGGACATTTGGGCCTCACTGCTCCCAAAGACTGTATATATTTCATTTAATGCACTGTGAATGGTCAAATTGACTTCCAAGAAACTATTCGCAATGGTAGAGATAAACATCTTCATAAATCTTTGCAAGAGTGGGACCTTAGATTCTAAATTCTTTGAGACAGGGACTACACATCACCCATGTGAGCCAGTGTTTAAATATGCATGGACAGATCCGCAGGGCTGGCCATTCAGTGGGCAAAGTCGCTTGAGCAGGAAGGGAGCCACGAAGGTTGCTCCCTGAACCTCAGGATTGTTCTAAATTGCACCAGCTGCAACAGTCTAAGATTCATTTCCAGTAGTCAAGTGCTGAACACTCTGGATAGGTCCCTTCCCCCCCTATTCTAGGGCTGAAAGTGTGGAGATGGCTTGTAGCCAGTATAGCCAGCACTGGAGGAGTCCCTTGGAAGAGCAAGGAGAATTCTCAGCCAGCCACTTCAGCTGCCCCTGAGTCACAATCAAAGCAGCACAAAATAGATTGATGGGGTTAAGGAATGGCTGGAGTTAAGCCAGCAATCTTTTAACCCAACCTGATTATCTGATCTCAAAGATCTAAACAGCACACTACCTGCCCTGAAAGAGCTGAGCCGGGGCTATGACAACAGCACATGTAGAAAGGATGAATCAATAGTTAGGCAAATTTTAAGCAAAAATGTAGCAAACAAAGCCAAGCATGCCCATTAGAAACTACTCTGAAGAGCAATGGACTTTGTGCGCTATGCTGGAGGACATTAAATAGATTTTTTTACGTTTATATTGGAAGACAGAGCATGTTGCAATAAGGTCAAGGCAGATGTACATCAGGTAGTCCTTGGCTAGGGCTGTATGTAGTGCATACACTATGAACAGAGACAAGTATCTCAGCTGCCAAGTAAAACTCCATAGCTGTGCCTTTTTCTTAGCGTGTTTGTTTTACTTCAGCCTTGTACAGTTTGCACATTTGCCTTGCTCAAGACCATCTAGGCAAACTTAGATTATATTTCCATTGCTATCACTTGTACATTATTAAAACTCTTCTCTGCTCCAGGGAATAAATCCTCACATATATCATTCTTTTCAATAGGTTTGCTCTGCCAAGACAGAGGAAGCAGCGTTATAACATATAGCATTATAATTTGCAATTCTTCAAAACACAACTAGCCAAGAATTTTGCCAGACCTCCTTAAAGGCATTTTATAGGCCAGATCTTCAGCTGGAGTAAAATTACATCGCTTCAGTGAAGTCAGTGGAGCTGCACTAATTTACACCAGTTGAGGATCTGGCCCAGAACACACAATAGTGTTGTTTATACTGAAATTCTCTTCGAAGTTTAAACAACCAGTCAATTGTTAGAGACTAACATAAAGGCAGAGCAATGACTGTCCAGAGAAACATAAATACTGGAGGCCGAGAGAGGTGGGGGGGTTCATATTACAACAGACAGGAAGTGACATAATGTGCTTTAACTTCTGAAAGACTAAAAAAAGTCCTACACTAAATGATGTGGTATGCTGGGGTAGGCATCTCCTAAAAACACACAAACACATACAAAATCACTCAATATTTCCAAGCATTTCAAGGTGGGAGGCATAGAAAGCCAATCATTGTTTGGAAAACAGTGTAGCATTTGTGATACCTAAACTAACTTTGTTTTCATGCAACTAGGGCAGCAATCCAAATCTACTAAACTGTGACCACAAACCTATGATTACAACACATCTAAGAGATTATGTCAGAACACAAGTCTATTTTTGCATAAAATATGTCCAGTATCTAAGGGAACATAATTATCCTTTGTATTTAGTAAGCTAATATAATTTTATGGGTTTCTAGACGCCTACAGGTATAACAAACAAGAATGCAATGGTCCCATTCATGTCAGACAATCTACTGCACCTTCATAACAATCACATTTTCTGTCTGAGTTCATACCAGGAACAAACTGAATAAGATAATGGATTCTTTCAGACTTTCCAATCCTTACATCATTCCCAAAGCAAGGCCTTTCTGATGTAGAACGTTCTAAATTTCTGACTTTCAAACCTGGTTTTTGTTTTATCCTTTAACATGTCTAATGTTTTAGTCTAGTAATGTTATTTTAAACCAAGACTGAGTTTTTTTAATAAGTGGTGGCTATTGTTAGACAGACATCTACATCTGAATTCAGGAGCATAAAACACCTGATTTTGAAAAGTGTTGAGCACTCAACAGCTCCCACTGACTTCAGTGGATACTTCTGGGTACTCAGAACTTTTGAAAATCTGGCTGTTTATTTTATTTTTTGTTTTTTGTTTTTTTAAAGACAACTAAGGATGAGTTTGGGAGCCTACTGGTTTGGAAGCTCCCATTTTACAAATCTCGATCTAGTTAAAATCTTTAACTATATTGTGATGTTTTTTCTTTGGGGATTTTCTTAGTATCCAAAGAGAGCTCCCTCCCCACCCATACATCAATGCTGATGTGAGAGCACTAAACAGAGATGAACACTCTATAGTGTGTTTCAGGGAGTGCAGGCCGGAAGTGCAACACCTGCAGTTTATAAGCTTCACAGATTCCTTACAGAGTTTGTAATACGTGCATTAGTCCATGGCACAAAACATACAAAAAAGCCTGGAAAGTCTCCCATTGAATTCAGTGGACTTTGGATCAGGCCCCAAATGAATATTCTACATTGGAGCTCTTTCTTACAGATCACTTGTCCTATTCCAGATCCGCCATTTCTTTCCTGTTCTTCAAAGCTCTTTTTAAATCCACCTCCCAACCCCATATGCCAGTCACATGTGACCTTCTTATGTATGCGAGATTAGAATGTCATGGGAGCTGTAACATCAGAACCCCCAGAGGGTTGAGTGAATGGAGCAGGAGCAGTAGAGTCAAGTTCCCAGCTATGGAGCAGATGCAGCCATGGGGCAATGTAAGAGCGTGTTGGGATGCTTTAATGAGCACATCAGGCATGGTGTCTCGAAATGCAGGACATTTGATAGTTATGAACTTCGGCACAGAGCATTTTGTCCTTTTAAATGGAGACAACAGTGTGCACCTCCACCCTTTCTGCTTGCAGACAGAGATCATAAACACAGGCTGGAAGAGCATGTAAACTTGATATGATGGGAAAGAACAATGTAAAACTGCATGGAAGCCAGAGATACTATATCCTAGTACCACGCTGAACACAATGGAAACAATGCAATTAAAGCTATGTCTCAAAAGCGTATTACTCCCTCACTAATCTGCTTCTTCAGTGTATCCAGCAAGCTGACTTTCCATTAGCTCTCTCCAAGTTATAATGACTTGCCACCCTCCTGTTACTAAAAGTCATGGAGCAATAAAGTTGGACAAGAAATACATTACAAAGGTATGCTCTCTGTGCTCCCACCAAATATTTACAGACTGCTTAACACCTCCAACCAAAACTTAGTGAAAACATGCCAAAAAAAAGGGGGGGGGATAAGAGATGTGATTACAGGGGAAAGAAAGAGGAATGGAAGGTGAATGTAGAAATGAAAGGATGAAGAGAATTTTTAACAGCAAGGGGATGAGGGAAAAGAAGCAATGGCAGAAGTGAATGGAGAAGTAGGGGAAGTAGAAGCTAGAAAAGAAAAAAGAGAACACAGGGAAAGGGAAGGAATGATTTTTCTAGTCTCATTGTCCTCTAAAGATGGATACATATTGAAGGGGACCAACCTAATGCTGCACCATCTCCAGAGCTTCTTGCAAGATCCCAGGCTACCAAGAAGTTGGAACCTTTCCAATCCACAGGCCTCTAAAGAAAGAGCAGTGTATTTTATGTGTCTAAATCTGACTTTTATGAAGAAAAGGGACGGTCTTACAAGTTAATTCCTCTTGAGTCCTTTTTTCCCATACAAACATTTGATAAATGCACCAGACTCAAAGATTACTGTTGATGCAGGCTGTGTGATAAGATGTGAAGAGGATACCCAGATTCTGGATAAAATGGTTGAAATCTTGATTTCAATGCCAAGTCATTGGGAGTTTTCACCTATATCTCAACAAGTCTTCTACCCTCATTCAAAGCTAGAGTATTACTCTCGTTTGCTATTAATTATTTTAGCACTGAATATCTGACCTTTTCTTACATAGTTGATAATGGGCTCAGAATTGTAATGATGTCTGTTTCCTTAGTATCAGTAGCTAGTTTGTATTACGGGGGAGGGATAGCTCAGTGGTTTGAGCAGTGGCCTGCTAAACCCAGGGTTGTGAGTTCAATCCTTGAGGGGGCCATTTAGGGATCTGGGGCAAAAAAATCTGTCAGGGGACAGTACTTGGTCCTGCTAGTGGAGGCAGGGGACTGGACTCGATGACCTGAAAGGTCTTTCCAGTTCTAGGAGATTGGTATATCTCCATTTATTATTATTATTTTTATTATTATTATTATTTCCCTAGTAGACTGATATTCACCGAGTAACCACATTTGTCACTAACTCCACAATACTATTTTATAACCTGGAAGAATAGAAAAAAACAAAACAAACTAAACCCAGAAAGCAAGACTTATATGGGTTGTGATAAGTGTACCAGTGCGTTGTCCACCTGATGCCTTGCTAGTATCCTCCTCCACACTTGAGATCTGATCCAAAGCCCAATTAATTCAGTGAAAGCTTCCATTAACTTTACTCTTCTTACCACTTTTATGCCTACCTGCTGACTGTCTGGCAATACTTTCCTGTTAACATGTTGTCTTAACTGTATTGTGTAAATTAAATTATGTCACATGAAAACACATAATGGATGAGAAACTTGGCGTGCTGGAAAGCACGCTTCTCTTTCCTGCAGTTCTGGATAGAGTGACCAGAGAGCAAATGTGAAAAATTGGGCCAGGGAGTAATAGGAGCCTATCTAAGAAAAAGACCCAAAAATCGGGACTCTCCCTATAAAATCGGGACATCTGGTCACCCTAGTTCTGGAGAATGCCTACTCGCGGCTTGAACTGCAAATCCTGCCTTTAATGATCTGTTTATATGAATGGGATTTTAAAATTTACATGTGGAAATTAAACTAAGAACTCTTCCAATACATACTTGATGTGGAGATCATTTTTTTACCCAAATTAAGATACACTAGACACAGGAATTCGAGATACCCAGGATTATTCCTGTCCTTGATTGAATTTTTAATAGACAAAATTAGGTGGAAATCCATGCTCCTGTATGTGTGTAATTTTTGACATATAAAAAAAGGCAGATTATTTAAAAATTGGGAAGTAACAAACCCCGAACACCAGTAATTATTGAACCCAGTAATGTTCTGAATAAAAAACCTCAGCCCATCCTTGTAGATGTTTCCATCATTTTACACTGACTTCAGACATTCTAAGCTTCAGGGTGACATACAAAGTGACAGTCCTGGAGTCTATGGTGACAGGCTATATGCTGAGTTATTAATCCCTCCACATTCAATCCACTTGTATGTACAGTATCACCTTCCTTGCACAGGCCTTGCATCTAGCCCATTATGGCCCCTGTCCTACCACCATCAGTACCATCACACATGTATTCAGGAAGCTGTAGCATCTTTGTAGACTATTCAACATTTGGAAGCATTTTAACATGTCTGGATCTGTACAGCTGTTACAATTCTAGGCTCAATTAATTTAGTTCGCTGGTAATCTTTCACAAGCACATTTGTTAAAGGAAATGGTTATGTTGTTGGACCGGACTCATAGAATGGATAATGGGGGGGGGGGGAGGGGGAGGGAAGGGAGGAGATAATCCTTTCCATTTCAAAAGGGATAATTATGTGTAGCTTATCAGACCTGTCAATCATTAGTTTACAGTAGGCCAATCAATATTTCTTAAAGAATTATTGCCTAAAAATATGATGACGTTACTTACATTCAAAAAAAGATAAAGACTTAGGAATAGTACTTTATAACATGTAAAATGTAAAAAATGAAAATTTTCTAATCGTTTCATGAATCCAGCCTAGTGATTCTAGGAAAAGAAGGATTTGTTCAACAAATTCAACACCACTCCTAGCTCCTCAGCTAGGATCATAGGGTTGAAATAGTTAGAAATGAACTTATCTGACTATATAATCTGTCTCCCTGCCAGAGCAGGATATAACCCCCAATGAAGGTCATATTAGATATTCTGTTGATGATACACCCAGTCTTAGCCAAAAGACCTAGAACATTGGCGTCTTTCTACATCCTGTGAAGGTCCCAGTTCATGCCTTGGCTATAGTTCTGTGTTTGACACACCAGCAAGTTCAACCACCGGATGATGGACTCCACTAATTGTTTAACTCCATACTAATATGTGGCCACTGGTCAGCGGACAAAAAGGAGGAGGATGTGATGGGATCCCATGGGCAGGATTCGAAACTGAGTGAGATAGTGAGAGTTACATCAGTTATGCCAGTATTCTCCTGAGCTTTGTTTCAGAAGTGATTTTTGTAGTGTTTGTAAAGAACACAGAAAAGAACTGCCTGACTTTAGGCTAACCACGGCCTATAGCCCTTATGGCTCTTGCTGCTGATCTCACTCTAGAGTACGCCGAATACACTGCTCTGGAAATGCTACAGGCAGGGGTTCCCCCACTCCCCCATTACAATAAGGAAATACAGCTGATAAAAGTTAGCTCAGTTTTGGCTAGGCAATGCATATTAATCCCAGGGCTTGCAAGTAGTGATCTCACTAGAAAACACAACAATAATTTATCCCTGAGCGTGCAGCCAAAACTGCACATGTTCTTACTGAATGTTCTTTGGAACATGAAGAAAAATGTAAAAGATAAAATGATTATGGCCTTTCATTGTCATAAAGTAAAAAAAAAATACATTTGAGTTTTTTTAAAGAAACAATGGTATTTTAAAAGGCTTGTGCTGTCATTGCTGAACCGGAAGGTCAAAAGTTTGCTTCTTCTCTGAGCATTTGCTCAGGCTCCTATCAAACTGAGAGACTCAGACTGCAAGTGTTGCTGAGTTGCGTGAGACATCAATTAAATGTTTAACAAAGAAGAAGTTCTTCTTTTGGACCCAATGGCTCTGTTCCACAATGCATAAGAATGTGAACAAGGAGGATGAAATCCTGGCACCATTGATTTCAACAGAGATAGGATTTCACCCTAAGGCCTGGGCTACACTGGGGGGTGGGGTGTCAAACTAAGATACGGAACTTCAGCTACACTATACTTACCTGGCCATCCTCATGGCGGCAAGTCAACCTTGGCGGCTCCCCCGTCAACTCCACTTACTCCTCCTGCCGAGGTGGAGTACAGGCGTCGATTGGGGGATCTCTTTATCACATCTAGATGAGACATGATAAATCGATCCCTGATACATCAAACACTACCCACCAATCCAGTGGGTAGTATAGATGTACCATAACTGTCCTTAGCAAATCCCTGCCCTCCCCTAATAACCGTCTGTCTTGGACCAGCTCCCCAAAGATTGTGGTCAAAAATGCACCAGAGAAAACTGAACTAGTCAGTAAGAATCAACTCTGCCATACTTACTCAGGTGGAATAATTACTTACTAGGACTGCTCACAGTGTAAGGTAAAGGTCTATTCAAGGAGTAAGGTGCCATTCAGAGGTGGGAGGGGGGCAGAATTTAGCCATAAATGTGTGTTTAGGAGGTGGGATGTGAGAGACCCCCAGTTCATGTGACTCCTCTATCTGAGGGAGAAAAGGGATTTGAACAGCCACCTGCTACCTCCTAAATGAGCACTCTAGCCACTGAACTAAGCAATATTCTGATGTGGGCCTCCATCAGTCTGTCCTGTTGAAGCTGTTGCACTCTGGATAAATAAATAGGCATTGCAGTAGGAGGAGCTGTTGGATCCAATCTTTGGTCACCCACCTCCCAGGTGGGTGCTCTAACCTCCAGGCCAGAAGTTATTCTCATGCTTGTGCTCTCACATGCTCTTTGACCTATGTGGCTGAGAAAGTGCACACACAGAGGCATGAGGATGTCGGAACCAGGCCCTGCACGTGACTAAAGTGGACAAACGCCTTCCGAATTGGTGGGGCTTAAATGGGACAGAGGTGTCAGGACACCTAGAGGGAGACAGTAGTGTGCATGCCTAGAGGCTGAAATGTAAGTATTGAGGGAACTTTTACTGCCAAAGCTCAGGTAAGGTTAGGCACCTAGACGGGTCAGCAGGAGTTGTGTGTGTTGCAGTGGTCCCAAAACTCGGACTTTGGCACCTGAAACAGGGCCTTAAGCACCTAACTCCTTTTGTGCATTTAGGCCTATGTGACGCATAGTAAGTCTGTGGCAGAAATGGGAATTGAACCTTGTTCCCAGTCCAGTCAGTAACCACAAGACCATCCTTCCTCAGATCTACCCATCCATCAATCTAAGTCTTTCTAGGCATTCCAATTTCTTTTCAATTAACTAGTCATTCCTAGCAACATTCATATCTGGAATTTTAATCTGTGTCTCTGTTACATTCTGACTTAAGATCATAAAGTGCCCAGCATCCTTCTCATGGACAAATTTGTTCAAATTAATAGTGAAATACTTCAAATGAGTCATACCCTAAAGATTTTTTAAATTATTTTTTACCATGAACATGCAACACATTTTCTCAATGCGTACAATGGCCCCTTTTCCCTTCAGTCTGTTTACTGAGGTAGATGTCTATTTTGAATAGTGTCTTTATGTTTTTGATTTAAAGAAACAGCATGTACAATAGGACAAGACAATCACATTAACTGATAAGTGGGTAGGAGGTGTATTTTTCATTTTGTAGACAATTGAGAAGGCTGTTAAAAAGAATAAGCATTTAGGTTTACCTAGCAAAAACGTAAGATTCCCCTCCCTCCCTGTATCACAATGTACCCATTAAAGGCGAAATCCTGCCCTTACTTAAGGTGATGTGCAAGGATGAAAGATAATGTAGATGGGAGTTCTGCATGACACAGGGAGAAGGGTGCACACAGCAGCATGGTGCACAACACTGCACTGATAGTGTAGCTCCTTGCTCACTTGAAGCCTAGCCATCCCTTCAGTTTGTGGTGAGTATAGATAGGCTTGAAGTGAGCGAGGACATAGACAGTTAGCAGTAACAAGTACTGTCCTGCAGAAGCTCAGCTGTATAAAGTATGCCTGCTCAGCTGGGCAACAACTACTAAAGTGTCTCACTGAGAGCAAGCCTGGTTTTTCACACCAATTTGTCTCTGATGCTGGATGTGTAGTTGGCAAAGCACTGATACCCTCATAACACCAGCTGTTTCCAGTCAGGGCGGGGTTGAACCATAGACTTCTTGCAGAAGAACAGGCAGAAGTTAGACTTCACTATATCTGATTTACTATGACTTAAATAGGATTTATGCTAATCAGAGTTAAGCACTGGGATAGAAGTAGGAGTCAGAGGAATGTCGCCACAATATCCATGCATTAAGAAGATGTGTTAAAATAACAATGATAGAATTGTCTTTTCACCAATAATACTATTTATTCACTGAGATCTTCTCTTCCAGCACCAAATGGCAGTTCTTAAAGTCAGAAAAGAGATTATGTTATATCCCCCCCACTGAGTTACATTTAGGCCCCCCCAGTTACATTTAGACACACACACACACACACCTACCTTCAAAAACAGTTGAAAATTAAGCATGTGCTCAAAGCAGAAACTAAAGATTGCATGTATTAAAATACACAATCATACAAGTCAATACAAAATTAAAATACAGAACCTGACAATTATTTACAAATGCTGTAAGCAAAATAATTACACTAAAAGAGTTCCAAAGATATTTTAAAATCCACTATAATTTTTTTCCTAATCAATTATTCTTCAGCTTTACTGATGTAAATCCTCTGAGTCATTCATTTCATTTACCAAGCTGTGTGAAATTCAGACCCAGTTTCAAACTCCCAAAGATCTGTGTGGGCCTGGATCCAAGCTTTGGGCAATCACAATACATTAAAAATAATAAGCATCATTTCTACAGCAACTTCCACCTGAAGATCTCAAAGGGCTGTCCAGACATTAATTAAGCCCCACAATATCCCTATTAGAGAAGCATTATCAACCTCATTTTTCAGATTGGAAACTAAGGAAGGTTGATTAACTTTCCGTATGAAAGTCTGTTGAAGATCCAGGAAACAAAATGCAGACAATCCAACTCCTAGGCTAGAACTTCGACCACAAAACTCTCTCTTCTTCCTCTATTAAAGTGTTACATAGGGCTAAACGTCACAATGCAGAAATGAATTCAGGTGTCAGAAGTAGATCATATTTTACAAGTTGAAGATTGAAAATGCTATGAAACGTGGTGCTTGCTATCAAAATTGTCTTTTGGTTTCTGTACTGGTACTCAGGAGAAACAGTTAAATTCCCAGCTTGGCAACAGATTCCCTGGGAGACCCCAAGAAACTCACAATCTCTCTATGCCTCAGTATCTCATCTGTAAACTGGGCACAGTAAGAAAACCCTATCACACCTAATGATGTATTTCCAAACTGTGAATAAATAAAAACAAACAAATCTTGCAGGACTGTTGAGAGGAAGATATCATTAATGATTGTGAGGAACTGATATACTACAGGGATGGGTCAATAGAAGCAGCACATACATAGATTCACTCACTTACATCAATGGGTCTATTTACAGTAGTAAGCAATTGAACACAATAGCACGTGCAGGATGAGGTCCTAAGTTATCTCTGGAGGGTTTTTTTGTTAGCAAGGACTAAATTAATCTATTCATATATCATGCTTTTCATCCTCTAACAGAGTTCAGCTATCAGCAATACCTCAACCTCTCTAATCAGTTATAGTTAAATGGCTATACTAGAACTTAAAGCCAACTCAGATGCTCACTGCAATTTGGAACACATTTGCATTGTCATCAGTGTTCTTGTGCCCATCTATGTCAGATATGAATCAGTAATTAGGACAGGTGTGGATAAACTATGGCCCACAGGGTGGGGTGTCTCTGGAGGGGGTAGTCAGGAAATGAGGAGTGTGGGGGGGACACGGTTGGATGGGTCAGGAATTCTGAGGAGGGAATTCAGGGGGCAGGAAGTGGGAGGGGGTCGGATAGGAGTCGGAACCAGGTTGTTTGGGGAGGCACAGCCTTCCTTACCTGGACCTCCATATAATTTTGCAACCCTGATGTGGCCCTCAGGCCAAAAAAATTGCCCACCTCTGAATTAGGGCATTAATGAATGCTTATGTTATAATGCAACTGTTACATATTTTCAGTTAACAATTCATTCATTTGAATTCACCATACATTGCAATTTCCGCACCCAACCCCGCTATGCAGGAATAACTGGCCTCACTAAAATATTGATAACCATGCAAGAGTGTGCAAAGCAAAGCTACTATATCCTACTAGCTGCTATAAAGCCTTGAATAAAACTATGGTGAAGTCCATGGAACTCCTGTGCTATATATATACCATTTCCTGATTGCATTAAAATCACACAGAGATCTCACAGAATTATTACTGATATTAAAAATGGTATATGCTGTATATTCTGTTCCCTATGTATGGCTTGATCTCAAACTCTGCAGCCTGCTGGTTTGATTCTTCTATTAACCTTTATGTTGGGGAAGGAGTATTCCCTAGAAAAGGTAAATGCTGCTCAAGTTTGTACATTTG
Organism: Sternotherus odoratus; assembly: GCA_032164245.1. NCBI lineage: Eukaryota > Metazoa > Chordata > Testudines > Kinosternidae > Sternotherus > Sternotherus odoratus. The sequence continues at coordinate 145,687,587 of JAVMKO010000002.1, forward strand.
AAACCTTCAGAAGTACTTCAAGATTTTGAGAACAAACCCAAAATGTTCAGATTTATGTCTAAAGTTAGGCTCCTAATTCTATACTTAGGTGCTTGAGTAGGTTTGCCAACCCTCCTGGTTTCGCCAGCAGTCTCCCGGAATCAGGCCATATCCCCCAGAGTTTATTAAAGTCAATCCAGGAGATTTTAGGCAGCTAGAAGTCTGGCAATGCAACAGAACTAAGGCAAGGTCTCTGCCTGCCCTGGTCCCGCGCTGATCCCAGAGATAGCCAGCACATACCTGCAGCCCCTGCGGGGAAAGGAAGAGGGTCTCCACATGCTGCCTGTGCCTCAAGTGGGGACTCTGCAGCTCCCATTGGCTGGGAACTGCAGCCAATGGGAGCTGCAGGGGTGGTGCCTGTGGGCAGAGGCACCATGCAGAGATCTAGGAGCCGCTGCTAGAGAGATGTGCCAGTCCTTTTTTGGAACCGCCCGAGGTAAGCACTGTCCCTCTAATGCCCTTCCATCCCCCAACCTCCTGCCCCAGCTCAGAGTCTGTACCCTGCACCCGCCACACCCAAACTCGCTCCCAGAGCCTGCACCCGCTCTTGCACCCTAACCCTCTGCCCCAGCCCAGAGCTTCCTCCCACACTCTGAACCCCTCAGCGCCACCCACCAGTCCAGAACCTGCACCTCCTCCCACACTCTAACCCCCTGCCCCAGTCCAGAGACTGCACCCAAACTCCCTCCCAGAGCCTGACCCCTCACCCCCTCCTGCACCCAACCTCTCACCCAGAGGCCATACTCCTCCCGAGCAAAACTCCTTCCCAGAGCCTGCACCACTTCTGCACCCCAACCTCCTGCCCCAGCCCAGTGAAAGTGAGTGAGTGTGGGGGAGATCAAGTGATTGAGGGAGGAAGGGGGGATGGAGTGAACAGGGGTGGGGTCTCGGAGAAGAGGTGGGGTAGGGGAGTGTCCTTGGGGAAGGGTTGTGGCAATGGTGTTTGGGTTTTTGTGATTAGACAGTTGGCAACACTATGCTTGAGGCCGGGATTCTCTAAGGATTCTACTGAAGTTAAAGGTACCAAAATCCCATTGGAATTCATTGGGAGTTGGACCTAACTTTTAGGTTCCTTTCAATGATGGGGGATGAACAACTGCATATCCCCCTAGAAGAGACAGTACTATAGGGACAGAAACTGCTGCTATTGGGCAACTTGCATGAGGAAGGCTATTAATATCACTGAAATACCTACAAACAGAACCCACCAGAAAATCCAAATATAGATCCTGACTGACTACATATTCTAGTGTAGACCTCTGCCTCCTTTCAGAGTCCCACTGATACCAGTAAGATTCTGCAGCAGCACAGGCATCTGCACCAGTGTATCAATTTGCATCACCATAGCCTATCTTTCATTTGTTTTCTATTGTAGGGGATAGCTTACAATTGTGTGCTATTGTCCTGTTAATCCAGTCATATAAGGCAACTCCAGTCAAACGGCAGCAGGAAGGCATGGACTACCCTGTCATGCCCCTTGCCATTAACACCACTCTTACCTTTCAAAAATATTTAATGCCATGGAAAAAGACATTGATAGCTGACCTGTCATTATAGTGGAGAAATTCATTTAAACTTTCTTCATAGAAGAAAATCGTTTTCCCCCCTCAAATGATCTAGGTTAGTCTGTATCCCAGGAATTAAAAAGAGAAGATTCTGGGAAATAAAGCAGATTCATTATGTACTTCAGGACAGTAGTTATTCAAGGCAACATAAATTCCAGATTTGGAAAAAGATGGATGGCAAAACTAGGAGAGTGGCAATACACCCTGTTTCTCCAAAATAATGTTTTATTGCTCTATAAAGGAATATGAATTTACCACAGAGAATAGGAATGGCAAAGCGGATAAAGGGGGTTAATGACTGATGGAGAAGAAAGGATTTTGAAGAACAAGCAATAGTTGTTGCCTGTCCCACAATCAAGAGTATCCGCCCTCCAATTGTTGTGACCGCAGGATGCGTAGTCTTAGACTCTTACTTGACCCAGTTCTGCTCCTGGATGCCCAGATAGCACAGTCACTGGAAATGACTTTGCCCCACCCCCATTTTCAGCTAGTAATGTGAATTTAGCTAAGTAATTCCATACTCTCATCAGCTCCAGGGTAGACTAGTGCCACACACCATTACCTGGGTGTGTCTGGGAAAACCAACTGGAAACAAAAGTGTTAAAAACCAGCTACCTACTTTCTGGCTGGGGCAGACCAATGACAGCACATTGCTCCTATGCTCTGCAATGAATGCTAATTGTTATTCTAATTCCAAATTGATTCTGAGGTCCTGACATTTTCCTATGAAAGTCCACCACAGGTTTTACCCAAGCTATTTCAAATACCACCCACCTCTCTCTCTTCTCCCCACAACATCAGCTGAATTTGGTGGGGAAGTTTTATCTAATAGATCTCAGTTTTGAACTCATAGGATGAGTGTACTCTGGATGCACTCAAGACAGACTCCTCATCTTCTCAGTCTATGCCTGATGAACATCAGGCTGAACAGGGCTGGCCCACAACATTTTGGCACCTGAGACGAGGAGCTCAAATGATGCTCCCTTACTTGGGCCAAAATTTTGAAAGGTCTCCTGTGCCCTCCTTCCTCCAGCACAGCACTCCACCATCTCTGTGCATCTAGAGCGGACAGAATACATATGGACCAACAGCAGACACAATTTTTTACACTCTGGATGCTAGTGCCCCCCCCCCCCCCACACACACACACAGTCTGGCGCCTGAGGCGGTCACCTCAGCTCACCTCATGATAAGGCCAGCCTTGAGACTGAGCCACTTTTAAGATATGACACAAGAATCACCTCTTTGAGCAGGCCTGCTCCCTCCTAATATCTGAATGATGGAGTCACTAGATCATTCTCCCAAAAGCCCAACAGGAATTTAATGCCTCTTAGGAACACAGCTGTCACAGCGGAAAGGAAGGAAATTTCTATCCTTTTTAATTAAGAAATACAAGCCTTTTCCATTATGCAGGGGACCACCAAAATATCAGAGGGATGGTGCCTTCTTAATAATCTGTGATACATAATAGCCAGAGAACATATCATAAAAGATTATAGAACATTCTCTTGCAACATCAGTCCTAGAACAGCTGAGAGAAAATCTTGGCAGCTAATGGCTCAATAAGGATAATAAAGAAAAGAGGGAATCCTAGTTTAGTATGCTGGCCCAACAGAATGTATTCTGAGCATACACCATTTGCCAGCATGTGCCAATACACAATGGGTTGGGTTTCAGCATTACTTCTCTGAATTTTCCTTCCTTGCTATGGATTTCAGTCAAATCCAGATGCTACTTACAAAGGAGTTCTTCAAGATTTAATTCTTATTTGAATTAGTCATTCAAATGAGGCTTGGAGACCAGTACAGTTTGTAGATCCAATTTACCGGCACATTATGGAGATTTAGGAGCCACTCAAATGCATAGCAAATTTTTTTCCCTTAAATTTAAAATTACAGCAGAATCTTGGAAAATCTGTTTTCTTGTTAAAGGGAAAAGGGAAAGGAAAAAACTGGTTTACAAGGCAATGAAACAAAAACCAAACAGGGTGAAAGAAGAGAAAATTATATTTTCCAAGATTACTAGAAGTCTGTTTTAAAGCTAAGTTGCAACAGGAAGGAAGCTTTAATTTCAAACAGCGCTTTAAATTGAAAGATCCATTCCAAATGCTATTACAGAGCAGATCCTATTGTGATGGTAATGACATGTTGCGTGGGAAGTAGTGGTTTTACTTGGACCCAAAGAGAAAGAACTATTCCATGATTGATATACCATATGAAGGTCAAACCACAAAATCACTAACTCATTCACTGTCCAACTCAGTGGAATTGGGTTACTTAAGTATCTAAGATTTCCACTTTTTTTGGAGGGAGAAGGGGCCTTAATGGTGAGAATATTTCACAAATTAGATACATTTTCTCCAGAGGGACTTCCACTAGTATTTGATTTGCTTTCTGCTGGTGGATAACAGTACCACTAATCCATCTTAAAGGCCACCACACCACAGTCGAGCTATGGGTGAAGATGACCACCCAAGACACAGTGGTTCAGAATATTCTCAAGATACTACACAGCAAAGGAATGTAGAAGGCAGCTAATAAATAAAATTTGGATTGATCCTCATGATTCACAATTTAGGAATGAGAAGAAAAGGCTAATAATTATTGGCCTAAACTTTGGTTTCAAAAAGTTTCCTGGAGTATTAATTATCGTCTGATTTTTCCTCTTAGTTATGTATTCTATTTTTTCATTTATTTTTCCCCAGATAAGGACTTTAAAGGCAGATGAACTCAAGCCCTTAATTGATTGTGTTCCTCTATGGTATTAGAGTTTGAGCCTTCACTGATAGAGTTAATGGGAGTTTTGACAGTAATTTCAACTGATGCAGGATCAGGCCTTTAGGTCCCAATTCAACAGTCCATCTCCATTCATTAAAGCACTTAAGCACAAGCAAAAAAATCACTTGGATTTGAATACTACAATATATTGCTGAATAGCAATAAATGAAGCTAGTATTTAAATTCCTTGTTCAGTTGGGGCCTAGTGGACAAAAGACTGTCCCAAAAGACCTGCATCATTAATATATACAAAAAGCATCCAGAGTACATTGCTTCAGTAATGGGAGGCCCTTATAAATTTCTGATAAACCGTCAATAACATCCTTTCCTCTACCCCACTAATCATAGGTCAAAATGTAGAAGGTGAGAAAGAATGGTGCCACCCACCCCACCCCATTTCTATACGGATGCCATCTTTACCAAAGAACTGCAGTCACAGTATAAAGAAAATACTGGAAGTGGGAAACCTAGAGCAAAGGTAAAACACTTCGAGAGAAAACTCAGCTACTCATCACAAGGAGGAAATGCTTGCTGAGTGAATTAAGTATTGCCTACTCACTTTACTTAAGAGCTAACTTCAAGTCAAGTGACATTTAACTTCTCCATAGTTCTGAGAAGTCCCCAAGAATAACATCCTCTGCTATTCAGATTTGCATCTGTCTTGAACTTTACCATTAATTCCAGTTTTTTTTAAAAAAAAACCCAACAAAGTAGTTCAAACCTCATAACAAATCTACAAGAAAATAAATGAGCAAAAATGATTTGAAAAACTAAAGTATCTTCTCTTCACTTTCATTTCTTTATTTGAATATAACAAACTTGCAGTAGTATGATTGTTATTTTGAATGTAAGGAAACAAAACCAAGGGTTATTTTCCCACCCCCCTTAAATCCATCAGCAATTTGTTTTGAATTTGACAAGTCTGAAAGATGATTAATAGCTTAGATGTGTTTCAACTGGTCTATTTCATTTCACTTCTCCCATGCCACTACCTATTTAAAATGAAACATGCTATATTAATCAATGACAGGTTTAGTTATTACTGTTAGCATTTTGACGGGGAGGGGGTTCCTTGTGTAATTTCATTCACATTTGGAAGAAAATATCTCTCACAGTTATATCATATGGTGTTTAAAAGCCATTCCATTTTTACAGCTGTTAATGTTTTTCCACAATCAGCATACTATGTATATGTCAATCTGGGGGAAATATTCAGAGATGATCTACAGAAATCCTTAAAAGTGAGCATACAAGATTTTAAAACCTGTATTTTAATATAATTATCAGTTCTATTTCGTCCTATAAAACTCCTTTGCTAACACTTTTCTTAGTTTGCCTTGTCAATGATCGAATGAACCCTGACCAAATCATGCAAGTGTGTTTGCCAAACACCACAAAATCAGGTCCCTGTCCCTCCTCAAATAATAATCACACAAGGGGGTGTTTTCCATGGGACTAAATGGTTCATTGGTCTCTAACACTTGGTTCTCTGCCACTGTGGAATTGAATTAAATCTGCCCCAGGTCACAAATAATTGAGTTAGACAGTGTCCGCTCTTGTAGATAGTTAATGGACAGTAGATCACAGAAGAAAACTTCTGTACTACTCACTACCAGCAGCCTTTGTTCACAGGAAACCTTAAGCTGGCCACACTACGGAGAAAGATGGTTCACACTCATTGGAATTTGACTCTACTTTGGTGGAGATGTGAGAGCAATGTAAGCATACAAGCACCATGTGTACTGTTAAATACTACTACTGTATTTCAGTTTGCAAAGAACATTTAGATACTTTTATTGTTTTTAAGATTCCATCCTAAAAATAAGTTAGCATTAATTCCATCAGTATCCCATAGTTCAGGCTAAGTGGTAGAAAGCATGCAGGAATATTTGGAATTCAACTTCACATAGAAAATCCTAAATTATAACCAGACATGTCAAACCTGTGAAGAAAACAACAACGCAGAAACTGGGCTTGTTCTTGGCTTGTAGCATGTTGGTCTTGTAGCTTTTTTAGAGTGTCAGGATTCCTAGAGATTAGCTTGTCTGGCCTTGTTTTGAAATTGGATTAGCCTGATTTTTGGCTTATTGTTAAATTTGGGGTGCTTATTTACTGCGTGAAAATTGGCAACTGTGGTTATAACAATAATATTTATCACCCACACTCTCAAAGCATCAAATGGTATCATGTTAATAAAACTTGCTCTCTGCTTTAAAAATTAAACCCTATGGCCCATTTAATTTAAATCAATGGCAATTTTTGTCTGGATAATGAGAAATTATGGGTTTGTCTCACAGTCAGGAAAATCAGATTAAAGGCTAAATTTTTGTTCTTAAACTGACCCCTGTGATGGCTCTGTAGTTTTTAGTGGCTGTGGCGGGGTGACCGCCCGCCCCCTACCGGAAGGGGCTGGAAAGAGCCCAAAGGAGCCTTGGAAGGGGTTAAGGCCGGGAGCTAGCAGGCTTCCAGGCCTGATTGGGGAGTAGGCCCAGCTGAGAGGCCACGCCCCAAACACTCCCAAGCCAGGATATAAGGGCTGGGAGGCTGAGAGGAGAAAGAGTCTCCTCTGTACTCAGAGGTAGACAGGCCTCGCTGCAGGAGCTTAAGCCAGGTACCTGGGTGAGGGCAGGGCTGGGTAGAGGGAGCTGGGCAGGCTCTAGCCAGAGAGCCCCAGGCTGCCGGGCCTGACAGAAGGCCCGACCCAGCAGTACCAGGGTTGCAGGGGGCAGCCCAGGTCAAGAGATAGCGGCAGCAGGCCAACCCCCCCATGCCTGTGATGAGGCCATGATACTGCAGTCTGCCCCAGTGAGCGGGGGCAAGTGGTGACTGACAGTGGCACATTCTGAGGTGGGGACAGGGGGCAGAGGGTTCCCCCAGGGAGGGGAGACCCTCAGATCAAAGGGGGTACTGCAGGGATGCAGCACCCACAGGTAGAGGGCACTGGGGTCCGGGAGGGACACGGGGCCAAAACAGGAGCGGGGCATCAAGCTGCGGAGGGCGCTCCGGACGCTGGAGGAGCTGATTCCCTGATCGACCAGCGAGAGGTGCCGCAGGGGTGAGTGTCGGCCCTGTTACAGTGGCGAACAATTTTATATCTCATTTGTAGAACCCTACCAAATTCACTATTTATTTTGGTCAATTTCACAGTCATACGAATTTAAAATTTGTAAATTTAATGATTTCAGCTATTTAAATCTGGATTTTCACAGAGTTGTAATTGTAGGGGTCCTGATCCAAAAAGGAGCTGTGGGGGGCGCGGGATCACAAGGTTATTGTAGAGGGGGTTGCAGTGCTGCTACCCTTCTTCTGTGCTGCTGCTGGCAACCAGCTGGAGAGTGTCAAAGTAATGAGAAATAGCCCAGCATGATATATTAGCATTGGAGAGTGGGTATTACAGATGACCAGTGGGGATTAAACCCTTTAAATTGTATTAGCCTTCAGGGGTCAGCAACCTTTCAGAAGTGGTGTGCCGAGTCTTCATTTATTCAATCTAATTTACGGTTTCGCATGCCAGTAATACATTTTAACATTTTTAGAAGGTCTCTTTCTATAAGTCTATAATATAGAACAAAACTATTGTTGTACAGTAAAACCTCCATTTAACGGACTAATTCGGGCGAGGGGGTGTCCGTTAAATCAAAATGTCCCTTATTTAATTTAAAAAAAAACCAACGAGCTGTCAGAGCAGCAGCCCACCCGCCACAGGGTCGGGGCGGCAGCTCCGCAGCCCACCTGCTACCGGGACCCGGGCGGGAGCCGGCAGTCAGCCTGCCCGCTGGCGGGACCCGGACGGGACCCGGGAGCCGGCAGCCAGCCTGCCCGCTGGCGGGACCCGGACGGGACCCGGGAGCCGGCAGCCAGCCTGCCCGCTGGCGGGACCCGGACGGGACCCGGGAGCCGGCAGCCAGCCCACCTGCTGCCGGGACCGGGGCGGCAGCTGGGAGCCAGCAGACGGCCACCAGGGAAGGGAACTGGGGCCGCAGCAGGGAGGGGTCGCGGTCTGATATGGATCAGAAATTTTGTCCGTTGCATCCGAAGTCCGTTAAACCGAGGTCCGTTAAATCGAGGTTTTACTGTATGTAAAGTATATAATGTTTTTTAAATGTTTAAGAAGCTTCATTTAAAATTAAATTTAAATGCAGAGCCCCCCAGACCAGTGGCCAGTATCCAGGCAGTGTGAGTGCCACTGAAAATCAGCTTGCATGCTGTCTTCAGCACCTGTGTCATAGGTTGCCTACCCATGGCCTATTCGGACAATTCGGACTTCCTTGAACAAGATTACAAGACAGAACAAGGTCCAAACTGGTCTTCTACTGATTGAGTTCCCAGGCGGCTGGATATGAAAAGTTATAGTCCCAAGAAGAGCAGATGGTGATGTCCTGGTTCAGCCTGGAAAGGATCTAGAAACAGGGGGTAGAAGGAAGGAGTTGGGTCCACAGATGGCTCGGGACCCTTATATTTCTTTCCAGGGCATTGTTGGTCATGTGAGAACCAGGAGCAGTGTCTACTGGTCATGGGTAGATGCAGAGAAAAAGGAAAGGTTGCTCTAGGTGATCAGAGGCTCTTACATTTACAGGGTGCTGCAAGGGACATGAAGCATAGGACAAGAGCCTGCTGGTCCTGAGCTGATTGTGCCTAAAAGGCAGGTCCCCTCTGGGCATCTGAGGGTGCGTAAGAAATGTCAAAGACTCTATGGAGACAGTTTGAAGTTCCATGCCAACCTCATAGTCCTTGATTCAACCTGGCCAAGTGGGGAGGCTGGGAACATTTCAAAGTGCCCAACGATCTGCTTTCACTTGTTTGCCATATATGGGCTGCAGGTGACTGAGAAAGTTCCCTAAGACATCTCCCTCCAAGAAAGCAGTAGAAGTTGTAACAATATTTCCAAAGAGGAACCTGAAAGATCGTTAATAGGATGGCTGTGCTGGGTCAGGTTCTGCACATACAGGATGGGATCCCAGGGACTGGGCCCAGGGTGTGGAGCCAGCCAGGAAGCCCTCCACTCAATCCCCTTCTCCTCCCAGGTGGCTTGAAAGGTGAGGCCCAAGCCAGCGGGGAGGAGTCCTCCTGTGTAGCGAGGCCCTCTTGCCAAGCACTTCATTGATATGATTATTCTGAGACAATAAACCACATTAAAACTGAATTAAGTTTGAGAGTACGTATCCGTAATTTAAAGGTAAAAACATTACAGTGATGTTGTACTTCACTATGATTGATTTGCGATAAACCCAGGAAATTGGGAGTTTGGGTTAGATTTAAATCCAAAACTCTGTCTGAAACTGCAGATCCCTTTAAACCGATTAGATCCACCATAAGAGAGGAGTTTAGATTAGACCCCCAGTTCTTAGAAACTTCAGCACATGAGCTCACTCAGGGGATCCTGCTTATGTGAAGAATGTGAATCCAAAATGGTACCTGCATCCCATATTTCTGATGATGGAATATTCACTAAATATCACCGGATAGTATCAGATGTGATCAATACAAGCTCTGGTTTCTGGGTAGCAGAATTTGTACCAAAATACAGAAAAATAATGGGTCTGTAATCCATGGTAGGCAAAAACATACTACTATTAATTTTAATAACTACATTTATGTGTGGCAGATAGAGACAACTGAGACATGCAAACACACACACTTATTTTTAAGCCTGGATCACAAGTACCTAAATCCTCTCTCTGTCTAGCAAAATATAAGCTACTACTTTCCTCCTCGTCGTCCTCCTCTAGCAGAAAGTTTACCTCAATTTACAAGAATCCAAATTTTAAGTAGGTGCGGAATTGCTTTTAAGAATTTAATGTGGACTTTTTCCTCCAAAGGTCAGTTTTCCCTGGGGTTTCCAGATCCCTGGGAAGTGTGCTTTTACCTGTGTTACTTTTTTTCCATACCTGTATCTTATTATCTTGCTTATCTAGTTTTAGGGATGCTCACATACCTTTCAATATAATTTCTAGATTTTGCTAGTTGGAGATAATACAACTATATACAATTGTAATACACAATACAAAATAAAAAAACCCTCACACGCTTCTTGTGGGCTTCCTAATCTTTCAGCAATGAGGGGTATAAAAAAAAATTAACAGACCCTGGGGAAATGTAAATCCTGTTGCCCTACCCGCTACAGGATTTTGAGAGATCCATGACCTGATATAAATCTCAACAAATACCAAAAAGGTAGAATAAAAATGGGTTGCCACTCCTCTCATCCACTCTAGCATAAATCACAAGGGAGTCCTGTGATGTCAGAGTTACCCTGGTACAAAACTAGTATGAGAGGAGAACCAGACTGAATGGACTAGATGCTCTGCACTGAACAGGGGAAGGGACATCAGGGAGCAGGTTATGGCTCCCTGATTTAGAAGGCCAGCACCAGCACAATGCCACTTGGAGCTTCTGCCGGGCAGCTCTAAATGGCACCAGTGGCTTAGAGTCCTTTGGATGCATGAAGCCGAGCTCAGATCCACCCTGTCTTTGACACCCACATTCTAACCCTCTCTATGCTGAAGGAGAAGGAAGCAAGCAGGTGCAGAGCTCAGAGCCAGCATGTTCATGCCAGCAAGGAGTTCCATGACAGAGGGACTCTCTGCTGGACCTTTGCAGCCACTTTCCAACTCTTTTGGGCCTCCTGGAGTGCTGCAAAGGGGTCAGACCTCAATAAAGAGCCCAACTTGCCTTTATTCTCTGAAAACAAATAGCACCATCTACTCTTTAAAAATCAAAATAAATCTGCTTCTAACTTCTATGGACTTGATTTTAAGCCAAGGAATAAATGGAAAATGTTCCCATTGACTTCAATGGGCTTTGGATCAGGCTCCATGTTGAATAATTCTGTAGAAGTTTGTATTGTGAAGCTTACAACCCTAAAACTGTTTGTTCCTTTTACCAACGTGTTTACAACTCATAAAAGTCAGCACTTAAAAAAAAGCAAGGGCTTAGCCAATTAACCTCTAATAACCTGAGTAAGAGTCAGGAAAAACAGCAGAGTCACTGTAGTAAACAGCCTGAACTAGTTATAAAGTACACAACAGAATGTAAAATGAATGGCCTTTGGCATCTGACTTCCAAAGTCATTTCACGTGGAAAAAAGAAAAAGGAAACAAGAACTGCTGGGCTTAGTTGGGCCTGAGTCAGTGTTTCTCTGCTACCTTGCCTGGGCATCTTTCCGCACTCCATGGAGACGTAGCAACCACTCTGAATCATCCTACTACCCCCTAGAGACTATTAGATGAAGAAATAATTAACCCTTAAACTTCTGGCATTTTCCTGTTGGCCAGATGAGTGCTAATCTTGTAATTATCTTTACCCTTTAGCACACATCCAGCACCTTCTAGAACGGTGTTGGGCGACCTGGGACCTGCGGGCCACATGCGGGCCCGTTAGAGTAATCTGCTGGCGGGCCATGAGACAGTTTGTTTACATTGGCCGTCTGCAGGCATGGCTGCCCGCAGCTCCCAGTGGCCACGATTCGCTGTTCCCGGACAATGGGAGCTGTGGGAAGCAGCACGAAGCAGCGCAGGCCTCAGGGTCATGCTGCCCATCACTTCCCACATTTCTCATTAGCCAGGAATGGCAAATCCATGGCCACTGGGAGCTGTGGGCGGCCGTGCCTGTGGATGGTCAATGTTAACAAACTGACTTGTGGCCCTCCAGCAGATTACCCTGATGGGCTGCAGGTGGCCCACCACTGATCTAGAACTATGAAATAAAACTTTTGTACACCCAGACAACTAGGATCATTGTTAGGATTCAAGCAACCTAAGCTACCTCCATCAACATCCACAAGGTGCCAGAAATGATACTCCCTTTCTATTAACATAAATACAAATAAATAATACCACCTAGCTCTTGGATACCTATTTTCATCAGTTGTATTTTATAATGAAGGTCAATAGCATCCCTGTTTTACAGATGAGGAAACTGAGGCTCTGAGCAGTGAAGCTACTCGCACCAGGTTACCCAGCAGACCAGTGTCCAAACTGGGAATAAAATCCAGGGCACAACTTCCATTGATATTTGGAATGAAAATCCCCTCTGCATGATTGCAAGAACAGGCAGAGTAACTGGCAGAGGAGCGACATTGCTAATTCCAGCAGTTAAGCCTCAGAGCCTGCTCAGAGGGAACTAGATGTTTCCAGAAGCCAGAGCTGCCTCAGACTAAGCTGGGGCAATTAATAAAAGTGCTGAGATGTCTCCCTGACAAACCTGACTCCTGAGCACTTCGCTCAGCATTACAGAGCAGAACGTCTATGCATCAAAAATCCCATAGATATAGGTGGCCCCTAAAAATCTTGCCAAATGGAGCCCAGGTCCAGAAATCCTCTCAGCGCAGAGTAGATGCTGCTTTAAAATGCAGCACAAAGAACTGGTTACCGTTACAAGAACCCTGGAGACTGAGGTCTGCATAGAACTTTCAGGTACATTTCTCCTACATAATGCAGGAAACTGCACTTGGGTCTCAGTCTACAGTGTATCTTCACTTTCTTTATCTCTATCTCAAGCATAAGAATTTTTCAAATAGGATTTTCAGCGATGTATGAGCCAAGGTTTAAACAGTGCTCCATTGATCACAGCTTGAGTCTTCTGATTTGGAACATTGATTTTTAAATTTCCTGGACTCATATGATCAGGTGTCCAAGACTACAGTTAGCTCACTTGAATTGCGCCCGACTCCTCTTTGTGGAGCAGGCGACTGTGGTTTGCTGACTAAGCTGTTCGCTTTTTAAAATCTGCTTTTGTGAAGGAAAGTGCAGTTCCATGGTTTAGCCTTAAATTGTCATGGATATCAAGGAAAGGCTCTCTGTTAAAGATCCTCCTTGAATGCAAACTAAACCGACAAACTGCAACCCTTTCACCAAAAGAAAACATGATAGAAATAGAATTGAATTCAGGGGACTACAATGCTTCACGCAGCGCTCTCAAGTTAGCTGTTTTGCTTTTGCTGGTTATGTATTTATTTATTCATACTGGAGTCAGTGCTTATTTATAAATGGAGTAATGAGGGTGGAAGCAGCTGCCCTCTGCTTAACCCATGTGCACTGCAGACATGAGCAATGCAGGCTTCCCACACAGCTTTGTTACTGTATCTCAAGCTTGCACTGAAAGATACAAAACCTGTGGTATGAAACCAAGCTGCCTTTCAACTTCATTACCAATCCATCTCTGTTATGAGATTCCCCAGGGGTATCAGCCTGAGTTCAGGGTGATGATGCCGTTCATGCCCACTGAATGCCTTCTCTTAATAAATAATGTGACCTCATTTCTGAGAATTACCCTCTCAGAGAGATGGTGCCTTCGTGATGCTTTGACATGGTGACAATAAGTGTGATTTTAAAAACCTAAGAGGCAAGATTTTCAAAAATGGGTGTCTAAACTTGGGTTCCTGTATGCTCTCTGAATCTGAAATCTTCCCACATCTAACATTGTTTTGGGCATGAACCAATATCCCTATTTATGTTCTGTGTGTCCTACGCACTAAGTCAAATAAGACTTAGTATTATATATTATTATAAGAAGACATATATATATATACCGATCAACTGAGGGATTCTTTTGGTCCCTCCCTCTTGCAGGTTTCCTACAGCTGCCCAATGGCATACCTTCCATGGTACACAAACTGACTTCATTCTTAACATAAGTTCCAGATACTTTCTGTCATCTTTTCTGGATACCTTTACAGATAAGGGCTTATTTAACTTTGACCAATTTTGGCATTTGCTATAAATTCATTCAGTTTAATACGTGATATCTTTCTAAAGCTTTTCAGATTCAGAAGCTTTGGTTCCTACATGCAGATACAGGCACCTAAATAAGCAACCTGATTCAGTGATAGCTAAGGTTTGCTTAATATTTTTGAACATCATTCCACTTATTTTATGGGGCTTTAAGAACTTAACTTTCGGCACTTACATTTAAAATGTTTAACCAAAACATATAGGGAGAGTATGCCAACATTTTTATGACCGACTTAGAACAAGCCTTCCTTAGCTCTCGTCCCCTAAAGCCCCTACTCTACTTGCACTACATTGATGACATCTTCGTCATCTGGACCCATGGAGAAGAAGCCCTTGAGGAATTCCACCATGATTTCAACAGTTTCAACAATTTTTCAGCTGGCTAGTCTCTAAGGTGCCACAAGTATTCCTCGTTCTTTTTAAAGGGCAGTTAGGCACTCAACTTCCATTTAAAGGTGATCGCCAGTAAGTGAGCCAAGAACAGAAACAATGAGTTCTGACCCCTAGTCCCATATCTAACCACTACATGACACTTCCTCCCATCCGATAAGCACCTCAAACATAATAACAGATTTCTTTGTAACAGTCAGGCACTCTGAGGAGAAAGTCCAGGATACACACCTTAACTTGATTAAAACTGCCTTCACTAAACAAGGACACTCCACCAGGAAAGTAGATCACAGCATGGAATGGGTAACCCAAATAACCCCAAGAAAACCTGCTTCACTATGGGGAAAACCCTCCACGCTGACCACATTCTAGTAGTTGTCACCTCCACCCAACACTGGAACCCATACAGTGTATTAAACAAATACAATCCATAATCAGGTGGGAACACAGCCGGAAAGAAAGCTTTCCCAAACCCTGGGCCTTCAACCAGCCTTCAGTCTCACCAAGCTTATCATCAGGAGCAAGCTCCCCACAGACCAGTATACACTGACTCAAAGTGGCACCCAACTTTGCCAGAACAGATACTAAACCTGCAGACATACAAGGGTCAACAACCCCCACAACACATCTTACAAGATCCATGGGTCCCACATGTGCCTACCACATGTGGAGTACCTCATCCAATGCAATAAAAGCACCAATAAGAATTATATGGATGAAACCAGACGATCACTACACACTTGAATGAGCGCACACATAAAAATGATAAAAGAAACACCATATTCAAACGTAGGTAAACACTTTTCACAAAACATTCACTCCATATCTGACATCTTAATCCTTGTCTGCAAAGGAAGACTTCAAAAGATGAGCCTGGGAGTTCAAATTCATAACTTCGCTAGACATTAAAAATCATAATCTTAATAAAGAGACTGAATTTATGGTTTATTACAACAATCTGTAACCCACTAATCCCATTCTTTTGTCCTATGCATCAAAGGTGTTAACAGACACTTCACTTTGAATGGTCTTTTTCAATATGAGACACAAGATGGGTGAGGTAATATCTTTTATTCCATCTAGCTAACTGTGTATCTTGCGCTATATGTGTTAACTACTTATGCTAAACAATCTGTTCCACTTCCTATTTAGTTGGGCCACTCTGATGACCTATCCCAGACTGGAAGAAGAGCTCCGTGTAGCTCAAAAACTTGTCTCTTTCACTAACCGAAGCTGGTCCAATAAAAAATTACCTCACCCACCTTATCTTCTTTACATCTAATAATTTAAAGCAGTAGCAAGCAAAGAAAAATCAATGTTCAATTTAGGACCTTAATGGCATGGGGAAGTGGGTGTAACTACCATGTAACTAGCATCTCCTTTTTAAAGCTTTGATTTACTCTTTTTTCCTCCTCCTGATTCCTTACCATTGAAGCCAATGGACCTGTTCATGTGGTTGAAATTACTTCAGGGCTTAAGTGTTTTTCTGGATCAGGGCCTAATTCATAATGCCACAAGAATGGTCAATGACATGAGCACCGCTTCTGATTAGTTAACAAGTTTATCCACATTCCTGTCCTCGTCTTTTTCAAAACAAACTCCCCTACAGTCTAATAAATAAGAGCACCAAAATTGTCTGGCTGCTTTCAATGTATAAGTGGAAAGATTGAACCTAATTGATAAGATGTCAAAACATGGAAATTTATCTAAAAATGTGACTTACACGATGCTACTTTTGGAAGTGTCTAGCTAGAATTTCAGTCTATTAATATTATACTGTAATAGCACTTAACACTTACTGAACATTTGTGCTGTTTTTACTTCATATTAGCACTGTATTTAAATAATCCACGAGAATATTATCTTGAATGACTGACTACATTGCTTGTAAAACAAATACAAATTAGAGAATCAAATTCAAATCAATCAACCCTACACATACCATTGTTGTAGGTGTTTATAGTGCAAGTTTGGTCATTGACATTTTGGAAAAAATAAATAAATCACACGTTCAGATACCCTGCCAGGTTTTATCTAGACTAGGATTTGTAAGTACTAGCTCACAAATGTTAACTAACATATTTTAAAACCCTAGTATAGGTAGTGTAGACAAGTTGTACCTTATAGTTCCCTCTCAGGTGCACCTTGACCAGCCAACACTGTTCAAATACAACTTAACCAGTCTATGCCATGATGTTAAGCATGTTAATACATTTTATTCTAGTTAACACAAAATTACATGGGGTTATATGTCACAAGATGAATTGTAACTACAGCAAACTGTCAAATTTACATAAAAGCCCATATACTGGAAAGCCAATATGACATAACTTTACATGCACAAATCTATATACCTGTAATAATCTATATACCTATATAATCTATAAACCATAGTGTATGTATTTGGGATTTTATAACTGCTGCTACAATTTGGCATCTTTATTAATGTGAGATTCATCTTTTTTGTTTTAATCTCAAGACCCTATATTCTAGTATTAAGCATATTAAAGGAGCTTGGCATGTTCTTTGAACATAAACTGTTTTATTTTTCTTTATGTGGGCTTTTAAACTTGATCTTCAAGAGTGGTAGCCAGTTTGCTACTTTCTTCCAACATCTCCTACTCCCCAGTACTGAAGGTGTGGTCCCAACTGTATGTTTAGTACAATGTGTAACTTCTGTGTATATTAGCCCCAGTTTTCCGTAAGAAAAAGCTGAATTCTTTAACAGAAGTTAAACACATTTTTCCTAGTGAAGACAAGGCCCTACAGATTTTAACTTGAGGTTAATACTTTTCTTTTAAGAAAGCCTGAAAAGTCTCTCACACATTTGTGCTTTACTCCACGACTTTGAATGGAAAAGTACAAAGCATGAACATTTGTAGCCTAGAACTGACATATTCTGAGTAGCTCTTATGAATGTGTTAACTGCCTCAAGCTACCTGACAGTCAATGAACCGAAAGTAAAAAAAAAAAAAAAAAGTAATGTAGACAAACCCTGGTTGTCCAGATTAATAAGGAAACTACGCGGCATGAGTAACTGCTGATTTTTTTCTGTTTTGTTTTGCTGTGTTGCAGGCATATTGGTCCCAGGATATGAAAGAGACAAGGTAGATGAGATGAGATTTTTTTTTACTGAACCAACTCCTGTTGGTGGAAGAGACAAACTTTTGAGCGCCACAGTGGTGCTCAAAAGCTTGTCTCTTTCACCAACAGGAGTTGGTCCAATAAGAGATTTTTATTGTCACCTATTCATATGGCCTGTCACTTATCTTGCATTTTGGTTGGGTTGACTGTGAAGGACAGCTCTGTGGGTGGGTAAAGCCATGAGAGGGATAACGTGGCTTTGAAAGCATTGAACGTGAGAAATGTGATACATTTAATTTGGAAACACCTCCCCAAACGAGATTCAAAGGAGAAAGGAAAGAGGTGAGAAAGAAATGAATTCCTAGACAAAGCTCTTTTAGGGTACAGTTAAAGCTGCAGAGAGATCATATGTCAAGAAAAATGAAAATTAGTTGAACCTAGTAGTTATTAAAAGTAAAACTGTTTAAAAGCCAGGAAATACTAGTTTCAGAATACATTTTTCTTAAAGCAAACAATGGAAAGTCTGGAAATTCAGACTGTCGTAACTGGCAAGCACAGTGAGTGAGTGACTACATGGGGGATGAAGCTAACTCATTATTACTGGTAAGGAAATTTGGGAAGAAAAGAGACTTGGCTAACAAGTGTCACAACCTTGGCGGTCATCTAGTTGAGCGTGGTGAAATTTTCTGGTTAAACCCTTCCACAGGATTGTGGAAACGGTGCCCAAGACAACATTACCAGAGAGGCATGTAAGAGGGAGATGGGAAGAAGGTTTTTCACACTGATTTGGGACTAGCTTTGGAGTGATTCGTTAAATGAAACTATGAACAATAAGCCACATTGCTAGTTTCTTAACTACTACTTTAAACATGAAAACCATGAGGTATCAGGAAGGTGTGACGGTAAAGCAGATCAGTAATACTGACCCAGTACTATTAACCAATAATTCAAGATTTCCATCAGAATATGGTACTTTTTTCTGAAATGTCATTAATCAATTGGTTAATGATTGATCTATTTATTATACTGGAAAATCTCTCTATTTCATCAGTGGAAAGTTACATAATAGTTAATCTGTACTTGGCTAGGACAGATTTTTTTAAAAACCTTGACCTCTGAGTTATGACACAATATGAATGGAAACTGAGTGAACATTACACAGACTCAATGAACTGAATGATGAAATAGTCTAAATGAGCAAAGGAAACTTTTTTGGAGGCACAAAACCAAAATAAAAGTGGTCAAGGTATAGGTCCCACTTTAACCATATCAAAGGACTTTTTTCCCCTTCATCTTTATACTAGGCAAACTGTCTTGCCCTCAAAGGCCACATCTACACTACTTGACGGATCGGCAGGTGGTGATCGATTGATCGGGGATCGATTTATTGTGTCTAGTCTAGATGTAATAAATTGATCCCCACGCACTCTCTCATCAACTGCAGAACTCCACCGCTGCAAGAGGCAGAAGCGGAGTCGATGGGGGAGCGGCAGCGGTTGACTCGCTGCCATGAGGATGTCCAGGTAAGTTGACCTAAGATACATTGATGTAGCTGAAGTTGCGTATCTTAGGTTGACACCCCGCCCACCCCAGTGTAGACCTGACCTAAGGTACTTAAATGGCCCTATTACCACAGTTTCTGAGGCTCCAGATGATCTTTAACGTATAACAGCAAGCTGGTGTGATTTTTATCAAATCTTAACTCAGTATCAATTGTTTCTGAAATCACAGTTTAAAATCACCTTCACAAACACAAAAAGTTAGCCACATTTTACTACTAATGCAATATTTAAACAGCACCAACTACCTGCGAATCTGTGGCTGATATGATTTAGTGTGGCATTAAGGGCAGCTAACTATTTAAAATATAAAACCTTTCCAATGAGAAGATAAGTTATCATGCTCCGCTCTAACACCTGTTTTTCACTGGCTTGTGAGCCATTTTCCTAGCCAAGTTCACTAGGGCACAAGGAGGCCATGCAACTCACAGAAGGTCACACAGCCAGTCAGCTGCTCAGCCACTATTAGAACAGAGGGACCTCTTGGCTTTTGTCTTTCCTCTAATCACACAGTCTGCTTCATGTTCTTTTTGAGATGACTACAGTCGGGTTGAAGGAGTGTGAGTCACACTGAGATCCCCACTGCACAGTGATTCACAGTGTGAGTCTGCTATACAAAAAAGTCTTTGATTAAGGATTTTTTGTTCAGCGTGGGGAGGGGAGTGTTAAATCATTTCCAGTGACAGCATATATTTTTCTAAGGACAAAAAGTAATCCCCTTAAAACTAGATGCAAATAAATATTTCATTTCAACACTGATGTTTAGAACAAACTGATGTGCGAAGAACTACACAGTAACAAACTAGGGCTCTGAATCTGCAAGCTGCTTTATGTCGGCAGATCCCTGCGCCCATATACAGGCTCTATAGTTTGGGTCAGGTACAGTGCCTTTCAGAACAGACAGGACCATATACTTCTCCACAGCCACGTACAGCAGATATCAGTGGGATTTACACTGGAAGTTGAGGGTAGTAGATATGCCCCTTGAGATAAGCTGTTATACATAAAACAGAGCATTTATTCAATATTCATTTTTTAAAATGGATTGTGACTATTAGAGCCACATGAAAATGAGCCCCACTACAACAGTTGAATCTCTTAATTGACAGCAGCATGTACCTTAATTCCACACTAGGGAATTAAGAGGCGGCTACCTCCTATGGGAGGCCTGTGCAACAATTGTCAGGTCTTGGCACATACAACAAGCATGATGTTCAAATGTATTTTAGACACACACACACACACACACACACACACGATGCTATGGTATTTGCCTTTACTGCAGTACTTGCTCTAATTAGAACAGGAAGTACTGAAAACAAAGTAAATGTGACTACTGTAAATCTATATATATAAAAGTCAAATGGTGTATGCGTGTATGTACGTGCACTTACTCCTTCCACACCGTTTGAGCTAGAGACTTGAAATTTGGTACAGTTATAGGTCTTAGGGTCCTAATCAGGGTAAGAGTCGAAAATTTTTCAAATCTCACCTCTGATGCCCCCCCAGGGGTGAAATTATTTAAAGGCCAATCACATCAGCTGGGCAGCTGCTGTTCTCTGTGACATAGTTATGATGTCATAATACCCCCTCCAACGGACCCCGCATTTGCTCAGCTCTCTGCCCCCTCCCCCCTCCAACGGACCCCGCACTCACTCAGCTCTCTGCCCCCTCCCCCCTCCAATGGACCCCGCACTCGCTCAGCTCTTTGCCCCCTCCCCACCTCCGACGGACCCGAGCAACGCCGGATATTTTCGCTAGTGGTAAATATATAAAAACAGTGACACCAACTCTGCACAGTGGGATCACTTCAAAAGTTGGGCAAATCCATCAAGCAGTTACCATACATCACAATTGTTTTCCTGTATACGAAATCAAGTTATATGAAAGTTGTACTATACAGGGCACTCTTAGTATTCTGTTGCTGATACATTGTTTTCAGGTTTCACAATTTAGAAGTACATTGTCCAACATGTAGTGATGGCAGAAAATGAAAAATTGGAGTTTTAAAATTTATTAAAAATGAAAAAGGGAGTATTACTTGTGACTTATTGAATAGTTATCTTCAAGTTGGGTCACAGAGTCTGGGAGTTTGAAGTCTGTTGGTCTTTGTATAGCTAATAAATTAATTATATTGAAATAATCCTTATGGTTGGCCTTATGATGGCCCAACACCTTCATTTTACAGATCTCCTTCTGAGAGTATAAGCCTACCATCCTTTAATAGTTTTATTGAAAAAGAGATTGGGTGCCCAAACCAGAAAGATTTGAGAGAGAGAGCAGGCAAGCTACAAACCACAGCTATGGTGGTATTATGGAATTTCTGATGCACATTTCTCAGAGAGACCTGACACAAGCCACTCAAACTACCAAAGCATAAAAACAGAATGCAGTGAGTGACAGATCCAGAACAAAGGACTAAAAAAAATATCTTATTAATGCAAGAAAATAAAAATGTTGTAGGAGTCATTCCTTCAGTGTAAATAACTTCCTGTAGGTTCAGTTTCATAATTTCTGATTTCTGGTGTAAGTAACTTTCAGCAATAAGAGTATGGCATCCCCAAATGTGTACATGCAAAGTAGATAAATTGGGGTTTAAATTAAGTGACATCCCTCAAAATGAAGGACATCCCTCAAAAAGATTCCTGGATGAAGGAGGATTGGACATAGCAAGATAAATTGCCAGCAAAAAAACTATACCAATAAAGATTTCAAGATTTACTTACCTCTATTCCCTCCCACCCCATAAAGTCTCTGTTTTAAAATCCTTTTGCACTGGATTCCTTTAAAAAAATTCACACATAATCCTTGTATTATTAAAAGGAAAGCTGACAGTTTTACTTCCAGTTGCCAGATTTGTTTAAAGAAAGGCTTGTTGCCAATGCTGACATTAAAAATAATAATAATAGTGTCACTCTGCTGGCTATATTTTGGGTATGTCTTCACTACAGAGTTAAGTGGGGCTCATATTTGGAGGTTTCCCCAGCTTCCCTCCCATCCACTCACATACACAACAAATACATGTGAGATGGTGTTTTAAACCCAGGCTACCTAGCCTGGCTGGGTGTATAGGCTAGAGCTCAAGTACCACTTTCACTTGGGCTGGTGATCCACCCAGTTTGCACTGAGGATGCAGGCTGAGTCATTTGAGTGCTGATAGTCCTCCAGTGCCTTCCCACAATTCCCCCTATGTGCCCAAAAGGAAAGACAAGTTCTCCAGAATTTACTAGGAAAGAATCACAAAGCAACTTTGTAAAGTACTGTTAAAGCTAATAGTGAATAAAAGTGATAATTAAGTGCCATGTTTTAAAATAACATTATGATATAGCATTAGGCTACTGTTCATATGCCCTAGTTTGTTATTTTTAAAACAAGGCTTAAATAAGCTTTAAACCATGACCGCAGGTAATGCCAGACCCATCAAAATAAAAATCAGTCATTTTTTACTGAACACTTTATTGTTCTTTGAACCATGTGTAATCTTTATTTTCAAACATTCCCTTACTTAAGGATTAAACTTAGTAGTTAAACTTTAGGAACATCATTAATTCACATGAAAAAATGCCATCAATCATGGGCTATGTTTTCTTCATAATAAATTTAAATATAAACCTAAAAAGACTCCTTCAGGATAACTTCCAAACTGCAGTCAGACATAGACATAGAGCATACATTACACCCTCTTAGGTGGCCGAACTTAGGAGTTGACCTTGAAGCAATTTATAGTACGTCTACACAGCAAAGAAAATCCCATGACTGACCCAGTCTCACAGTGCTTGGGCTGCAGGACTGTCCCGTTCCTGTTTAGACTTCTGGGCTTGGTTTGGAGCCAGGGGTCTAAGGCCCCGTGAGGTGGGAGGGTCTCAGAGCCCAGAAGTCTACACGGCAATGAAACAGCCCAAAGCCCGCCCCCCATGAGCCCAAGTCAGCTGTCACAGGCTAGTCGCAGGTGTCTAGTTGCTGTGTAGACATACCTGTAGAGATTGTTGAGTAGATGTACTGACTCTTGAAAGAAACCAAGCTTCACCTACCAGAAGGAGCTAAAGCCAATAAAAGTCTACTTTGGGGAGCCAGTTTAGCTTCCTTTGTAAAAATTTTAAGGGGGTAAAAAGTCATAGTTAAGCAGACGCTGAAGCTTCAGGGGGATCTTTATCCTAGAAATACCCAAAGATCCCTCAAAGGAACTAAATAGCTTCAGAGTGTGCATCGTTGACCCAAATGTCCACAGTTCTTGCAGAACCTGTTTGAGGGGTAAATTTATAGGCATGTAGATTTCTGAAGGTAAATACTAGGAAGTCAAAGAAACAACTGAGACCCTTAATTATAGTCTCTTAAGTTTAGCCTAAGTCTTGAGAAATCACTAAACTAACTATAAGGCAAACTGGGGGACAGCCCATAATATAAATACAATAGTAACAATTGTTAGATGTTGTGGATCATTGCAGTAGAACAGCATAATATATTTTTAAAAGGCTGATAAAGCTAACATGACTACCATTCAGTCTCCTTCAGTCCACTTCACTTGGAACAGGGGGCTTGTCTTCACTTGAGCCGGCAGGGATCGATCTTTTGGTGATCGATTTATTGCGTCTCGTTAAGACGCGATAAATCGATCACCAGCGGCTCCCCCGTCGACTCCGGAAGTCCAGCTCCTCAAGAGGCGCAAGCTGGAGTTGACGGGGGACCGCGCCGCCGACCGCCACCGCCGTGAGGATGGGAGGTAAGTCGGCTGTAGAGACGTCGATTTCAGCTACGTTATTAACGTAGCTGAAATTGCGTATCTACAGTCGATTTCTCCCCCTAGTGGAGACCAGCCCCTAGTATCTCCTTGCTTTATAAATATATATAGGAAGATCCAGTGTGAGACAGCTGAAAGCATTTAAGGAGACCTGTGAAGTGTTCTCTTGAGATACTGTGCTGACCTTGTTATATTTAAATTAAACAATCAGGAAAATCTACATGCACTTCATGAGTAGTGTCAGACTTATGACAACATAGCAATTCAGCCATTAGTTTCAACTTCCTCTCAAATGGAGAAACTGAAGATCTAGGATATTTTTGCTGAATCTTCTTCCTTATTGACTCTAATCTAAAACCTATATGTAATAATTTGTTGAGGGAAGATTAAGGCCCCAGTACTTCAGAGCCTTACTTACATACATGCTTGACTTTAAACACATAAATAAATAAGTAAATATTTGCAGGACTGAGGGTTTACACAGCAACAGCAATGCTGTACTCTAATCTCAAGCCACCACTTTAAAAAATATCAACACTTTTACAATTCCTAGATCTTTGCAGTCAACCAGCATACGCAGGATTTTTGGTTTTTAAGACTATGCACATTTCTCCAGTTCTGTTCAGGCTAGTAGCATAATTATGTTCTGCTATAGTCAGTGATTAAGCCACTGTCTGTACAAGATTCCCCGTGTCCAGACCAAAAAAAATTATTATGATGAATTTAACTTACACATTACTATGGACAGTTGATATGTCATCTGGCACAACATGAAACTAACCTCCTACCCTTCGCCTCATCCAGACAAAATCCAGCCTAAAGGAGGAGCAGGGGGCACGGTCTAGAGTAATGAGTCCTGAATGAAGGGGCTTGTGCATTCTAATGCAGTCTCTGATTCTGACCTCCTCTGTGACCTTCATCACTCCAATCATAGCTTTTCTACCTCCCCCCCCCCTTAATCTGTAAAATGGGGATAACACATACGTTCCCACCTCACTGGGGGATGACGATGATTCATATTTGTATAGAGCTCAAGAAGTACTACAATTAGAGCTGGTCAAGAATGGAAGCTTTTACCTCTATGGGAAGTCAACTTCTCTCACACACACACTTTTTGTTTTCAGTTTTTTAAAAAGTTAAATTTTCCACAAATCTTTTTTTCATTAAAAATCCAGTTTTCCATCAAATGCAGTTTTCACCCAGCCCTACGTAAACTTCACTAGACGCACACAAGAAATTCTAGAAGCGGACAAAATTATCAAAGGCTGAGGGCTTATCTTATTAGTAATCTTCCTTCCAATCCATTCCAAGTCAATTACCCAAATAAATATGCATGGACCCCAGCACAAGCAGTTCTACTTGATAGACTTAAAATCTTCCCTTTCCCCCATCCCCTGACGTAGTTAAATGTCATACAATCAACTCTGAAAAACAAGGTAAAATTGCACCTTACTCAGCAGATCTGTTCTATGTCTGATTTCTGGGTCTGCTGACATATCTGCTGATGTTGGTGACTGTAAAAGGGGGTACCTGTCCTGTAGCCCCCCCTCACCCCCTTTGCCCAAGTATACCCCTGCCTCAGTTCCCCCTCTTCTCGGGGCTCCTTAAGCCAACCACACAGGTTAAAAGATATCAGACAAAATTTCCCTGCTGGGGTTCTATGTTATTAAGCCCAAATAAGCTTGAAATACAGTTTGCAACACCCAGACTCACGATAAAGTCTCCCTGACTCATAGTCTCTCCCCTCAGGTTCAGGGTTATTCAGTATTCCTCCTCAGAATGTTTCTAGACACTCTCAGCAGCTCTCTATCTACTCCCTTCGCCCTCCCTGTACTGAGAGAAGTCCATAGGTAGCAGCCCTTCCTCTGCTACTATGTCCTCATCACCGGAGTCCTGGGCTGCTGCTGCTACCCTGGGGCCCCGGCAGTGGGGCTCGGGTGGCAATGTAAAGGGCCCAGGGCTCCTACCATCACTACCCTCCAGGGACCTTTAAATCACTGATGGAGCCCCGCTGCCAGAGCCTTGGGGTAGTGGCAGCAGGGCTCCAGCGGTGATTTCAAGGGCCAGGGGCTTCCGGCTGCCACTACCGCAGTGGGGCTCCTGGTCCTTTAAAGCTCCGCCAGAGTTGCCGTTACACAAGAGAAGATCAGCTGCTAGAAGAGGACCTCACCCTCCCTGATTAGAGATAACAAGCTGGCTCAGCCTGATTGAACTAACCTTGTTATCTCTAACCTGGTCCTTGCCTCTTATTTATTCCTGCCTCTGAATACTTCCACTGCATGCATCCAACGAAGGGGGTACTAGCTTATGTGAGGGCTTAGTTTATGCTTCAATACTTTAGTTAGTCTTTAAGGTGCCACAGGACTCTTTGGGCTGGTCCTCACTGGTGGGGATAGGATCGACTGCAGATACGCAACTTCAGCTACGTGAATCACGTAGCTGAAGTTTGCGTATCTGCAGCCGACTTACTGTCCGCCCTTATGGCGGCGGCGCGCTCCCCTGTCGACTCCAGCTTGCGCCTCCCGGCAAGCTGGAGTTCTGGAGTCGACGGGGGCGCCACGAGCGATTGATTTCTTTCATCTTCATAAGACGCGAGAAATCGATCGCCAGAAGATCGATGGCTACCCACCGATTCGGCGGGTAGTGAAAACGTACCCTTAGTCACAGTTACACAAAAGACATCCTCTTTCCCCCTGCTGAGCCCAGGCACACTGAAGGGGGAAGCAGCCTGATTTGAATGAAGAAGGGACAAGAGCTAGACCTCAGAGAGGAAGAAACTGGGACAAAGATTGGATGAGGAGCCCCAGTGGAGGGAGATTGGGTTTGGAAATCAGTGGGGACAAGAAATGCAAGTTGGAGGCAAATGGGATGACTGGAGGCTATGGGGGAAAAGATCAGATAAGGAGCAGGGAGCCGGGGATTCGGGACTGGCTGAACAACAGGACTGGGAGTGGTGTTGGAAAACTGATGTGGGGAATCTGAAGGGGTGAGACTAGAACCTACATGCAAGGAGACTAGGACAAGTATCCTGGGGAGTGGAGACTGGCACTGGATGGATGAAGAGCAAGTCTCACCATTCCTCTGCTGTCAGCAAATATCTGTGAACCCCACTAAAAAAGTGTCATCCCCCTCTCATACTGATCCACATGGAGATGACAACCTACAACTGCTATCAGTTACTCTGATAATTCAAGTGGCTGAGGTGTGTGTGGTGCTAAACACCATAGGCAGGTAAGGGCGGCATTGGGCTAGGCATTGTACAAACATCATAAATGACAGACCCTGTCCTAACGATGTGATGTGCTATCAAGTGAAAGCATACAGTCCTATCGAGTGTAAATGTTGTAAAGTGTTAGTAAGACCAGCTAAGATAGATGGGGAATAAGATTTAGGAGTCTCCTGGTTTCCTTCCTTGAGCTTAATCCATTAAATTGTGTAGATTTTCAGATTGGTATCCTTCCCCCCAGTCCCCTCACACACACACTTGCTCAATGTGAATTTTTGAGCAAAAAAAAGGCCTTTTTGTTTTTTATTAACATCCTTTGCCCCAAATCTCATAAAATTATTTCCATCTCAATCATAGACAAATCTTGATGAAACATTTCCCAGTTCTAGTAAAAGTAATTTTACATTGAGGAAAATATATAGTACTTTTGCACAGGAGAGAGTGGCATTGGTGTTTGCTTAAACCAAAAATAGCAATATCAGCCAGTTGTTACTACTGCCAGTTCCACAGTTGTGCCAGACTAGCTAAACAGCAGTTGCTTGTCTGTCTTCCTTCTTTCACCTGGGTGAGAATGAAGGAAGGGATCCATTTTTTTTCCTTACTGCTTTTTCTATCCAGAGTCATTATGGACAAAATTACATACCATTTATGACTAACACTCAGTTTCCACCTTGATAAGTATGCTAACACCCACCATTATTTCATTGGCATGACCAGTGTTTCTATTAGAAGTCTAGTCATCAATAAAAGCAATTTACTGCACCCTGGAAAGGTCAGTATTTCTCATGTCTCCCACTTAAGATGTCAAATATTTTGTTTATTAAAAAAAAACAACGATTTTTGTGTGCCTAATTCTGTTTCCATGAGAAAGCTCTGTGTCAAAGTACACTCTCTGCTGGCACATCTCCTGTGACACACCAATTGACTTTGGTGGGAACAGAATTAAGCCAAAGCTGAACACTTTTGAAAATCCCATCCTTATTGCATACCATGCTTACTATGCCTGTCTCACCTCACTGGAAAGTCCTTTCTCTGTCACACACTACACTGTGTGTTGCAATCAGAGTGACTCATTCAATGAAGCACAAAGGTACTTTCACCAGTTGGGACAGCAATCCACTAGAAAGAAAGACACCTTTTTTGGTAGTGGTAGGCGAAATGAGAAGGTACTCGTATCATGTATGAGTGACACAGTAAGGCTGCGAGACCAATGACCTAACCTTTTCCGCATAACCAAACCAGGTGACTGTATGATTCAAGCAATGGAAGGTAGTTTTCCCACATCTCAGGAGTACTCAGAATAAAACATCAACCTTAATTACTATCCTCATTATTTTCCGGGGTTGCATGATTTTTAATCTTGTTTATAATTCTGAAGGCTTGGCACACCTGTCATATCCTAGGAAGATGTATTCTGTGGTTCTGAGCAGGATTCTGGAACAATCTGTGTAGAAAGAGCCCATAAAGTCTCCACCTCTGATTGGGACATTCCAGGCAAATTGATATAAGGAAACAACTTTTGGAAGAACTGAAGCTCAGCAACATTTGTACTGTGTTTGGTTGCCAGCAACTATTCCAATGCAGCGTAAAAGTGAGTAAAAGAAAAATGCTCACTTGTGTATTCTCTGGCATAACAGAACGAAACAGAATTTCCCAAATTGAGATCATGTGCAAAAAAAAAGAATTAACAGCAGATGATAGAACTAACAAAACACCAAAGTAGCTACAAATTCACTAGCACAATTGTGACTGACCTTTTTAAAAAGACAAGTACAGGAAAAATAATATAACCAGGGAAGGGAATGCAGGAGTGAAAGGGGACTTATAAAACAGTTAAAAACATTTGGTGAAAATTAGAGATGGGCCTTAACCAAAATGCTTGATCCAAGTACCCCCAAATTTTGGCAGACATTCGAAATCTTGCATTGGATCTGAATTCTACAAGCATGCTTTTTATAATGGGCCTAAAGCCAAACCCTGGTTCCAAAATTGTAGGAGTTTGAAAATATCCCTGGATCCATGTTGTGCATCTTCTGCTTGTATCAGATGAAAATCTCTCATTAAGATGTTCACTGAAAGACAACTGTGCTAACCAGATGTCTATTTTCAGTAGTTCAGCCTCCAAAACAGTTCTAGTCTATGTTACTCTAGTGGAAGTAGCATGAGTTTTGACCTGTGCATAACCCAGCCAACTCATATCTTTGTATAACATACAGAAGCAGCTTTTATTGAAAGCTTCTCCTTCCAACACTTCAGTCCCTTCTACACAGTTCAAGTAACTTGTTAACTTACACATCCAGCCTGAAGCAGTCCCTCTGGCTTCATAATACAGTCTTTCAAATGAAGAAAATGTACATAAAAACGGATACAGCAGTTCCCAGTTCACTTACTCAACTTCACACTGTCTGCTGGCACAAGGACCCTTGGAAGTCAGCTCAGTTTCCTGTCGCAGTTTCCAGTGCTGGATAGATGTTAGCCCCTCACTGTGTGCTCACACCAGCTACCTTTACTCCCCATATGGCCAACTAACTGTACCACAGTATTTAGAGCAAATTCTCCGCTCCCTGGCAGCCCCTTTATTAAGCTCCCACAGGGAATATCACTTTGGAATCCCTTTGCTTGCTATGTGCCTCTACCAGAGTCAAACACACTTCCACTTACGCTTAATGGTGACATGCAAATAAAATATATATTTAAAAACGGTAAAAGAGCTGTGCTGATTTCCTCAAAAATCTAGCACAAGAAGAGTTGAAAAGCCCATTAGCATTCCGAGAGCCAGATTCTGCTCTGACTTACCACCTCTGACAGCACCACCCTAGGAAAGTAAACCAAGTTGTGGACTGCCATTTCCACTGAGAACTGTAGCCTGCTTTCAGCTAGCCACATTGGCTTAGGAGTAGGGGTACTATTAATCATCTCTAATTAATATTATACAGATCTCTTATAAATAGCTATATCTCTATATATAAAAGTCAAGTGGTGTATGTATGTATGTATGTATGATAGCGAACTCCTCCCGCACCGTTTGAGCCAGAGACTTGAAATTTGGTACAGTGAGGGGTATTAGGGTCTAGAGGCTGGTAAGGGTCGAAAAATTTTCGGGTCTCACCTCTGACGCCCCCCAGGGGTGAAAGTCTTTCAGGGCCAATCACATCGGCTGGGTGGTTAGGTGGTGATGATGTCATAATACCCCCCTCCAACAGACACCTCATTCGCTCAGCTCACCCCTCCCTCCTCCAACGGAACCCCGGAGATCCCTCAGTTCTCTGCCCCTCCCCCCTCCCAACGGAACCCCGGAGATCCCTCAGTTCTCTGCCCCCCCCACCTCCCAACGGAACCCCGGACTCCATAAGCTCTGTGCCCCCCCCCCCACGTGCGAAGGTCCCTGGAATCCCTCGGCTCTGCCCCCCCCCTGCGACGGATCTGAGTTGGGTTTGGTGGGACAGTAAGTGAGGTGGGGGTGTTGGGTTTGGTTGGTGGGGGTGTTGGGTTTGCTTGGGGGGGTGAGGTGGGGGTGTTGGGTTTGCTTGGGGGGGTGAGGTGGGGTTGTCGGGTTTGGTCGGGGGGTAAGTGAGCCGGGGGGTGTTGGGGTTGGTCAGGGGGGGTGGGAAGGTGTCGGGGGGGTGAGGTGTGAGGTGTGAGTGTTGGGGTTGGTCAGGGGGTGTCAGCTGTCTGCCCCCTCCCCACCTCCGACTGACCTGAGCAACGCCGGGCACTTATGCTAGTTACATATAATGATGAGTTGGCTAGTATGTATACCACTGCAATGTATTCCGCTGCACCCCTGGTGAATGGAATCAGTATTGCCCAAATGTGCATCAGACATCCTAGCGAGCTAACAGCTAATGGAGAGTCTAATTTAATTCCAGTGGTAGGTGCTGGAGTGGATGATCAGAGTTCAATCGCCATGGAGTTCTGAGTTCCCATGTTGTACAGCATAGAAATAACCATCCAACCTCAGAGGTCCATGGATTTGTTACAATAATATTAGTGTTGTACATTTTGCAAGGTGTTCCTTTCTTCATATGATATTGTATGCAAAATTATTATTTAAAATTTTGCAATTCCCTTTTCTCATACCTCTAGGAATAAAAAGAAGAGGAAGGTTCAAATTCTCTTTCGGTGTGATTCCATTTCAGCAAGAAGCTGGTCCTTTTACAATGCCTTCTAGTAACCAGAATGGAGGTAGAATGTAGTACACCCCTTTTCAGCAGTCAGGAAGAGAGCTCCTTTATTGAGAGACGGGTGATGTCAAGAAACCTGTGTCACAGGGTGTTCTGGAAATTGGAGGACAAGCCTAAGGCCTTCAGCACAGGAAAAGACAAAGAAAAAGAACTGAGGAGTGCAACAAAGGAGCCTACTACATATTACCTAACCTTTTAAATGTTCCCCTCAAAGTAGGTGCTTAGTTAATAGTTTTGGTTTAATACTTAGCCTTGGTTACATCATTAAAGTTGGCATGAAGAGTTTATCTTGCTTTACACCACTACCCAAGACCTTGGTTTACCTAGTTGGGTCTTGGAGTGGAAACTAGGCCTGTAAGAAACACAACCAAGGTTAAAGTGTAACAGTCCAAACTCAGTCCAAACAAGAAGGGTGATAAAACCACAAAAAATATTATGTATATATTTTTCATGCAATTAATGTATTTATTAAGAAAAAAAGGTTTTTTGTAGATTTTTTTTATTCCATTCAGAGTAATTTGGGGGGAAATGTTTTATGAAAACACTGGCAGTAAAGACAGAATATTTTTTGCCTCTGATGAGAATTTTTCTCATGATTCACCATACAGAATCTGATTCCATATTATTCCTTTTTTATGTTTAGATATTTTCTTATGTAAGCAAGAATTAATACATTCAAAGCATGGGAAATGTATTGTACTCATATTTTATTGCATTTATTTTTTCACATATAACATGTCATCTTTAACTCTCAAGGATTTTAAAATAGCCCAGAAAATTCCCCAAATGCATAGAAAGAAAAACAATACGTGCGTGTTCCCAAAATATTTCACCAATTCAGTACAGATAATTGTTTCTCCTGTCTACTTATGGTGCTATTTTCATATTATTCAAAAAGCTCTATTAATAATAAATAATAAATAATAATACTTAGCACTTATTTTCAAGGCACAAACATTAATTAATCAGTTCTCACAAAATCTGGTGAATGAGATAAATTAGTATTATTCTCATTTTAAAAGATGGGGAAATTGAAGCAAAGATACTTTCCCAAGGCCATAGATTGAGTTAGGGAGTTGTCAGGATTGGCATTTAGGATTTCCTGGCTTCTATCCCAAAACTCAATCCATTAGATGGATTACATGTGTTCAGAAAGGTGGTGGATTATTTTCCTTTAATGCACAAAAATGAAATGCCTAATTGTCATAAGTCTTTTCCCAGAGATAAACAGATCATCATATTTATGATAGCGTTTTCTAGCAAAAGTTGTGTGCTTTCTGAGCACAATCATAAATTCACCTCAGGCATGCATTTACATTTTTGTAGCAAAACCAGCTTTCACTGTGAACTGGCCAACTACCAGCACTCTACAAAAAAAAAAAAGAAAAGAAAAGAAAAGAAAAGAAAAGTTACACGGAATTTGGTTTTTTTCTTTACTACAGGTATTTATTGGGTGACAGAGTGGGTGTGGCCCAACCAAACAAAGACGTGAACTAAAGAAGCCAACTAAACTCAATCTCTTCTTTCAGATTCCTACTTAAGACTTACTTCTGGCAGGATGCTTACAGAACACTGCCAGTTGATAAGAGCTAGACAGGTGGTGAGTTGTATTGCACTGACAATTAGTCTACATGAAATGTGCTCATCTTATTGTTATATCATCCTCTATCGCCCCCAGTCCTACCTGTTTGTTTCAACAAATTTTACATTTTGTCATTAATCTAAATAGTAAACTATCTGGGGAAAGAATTATTATATGATTTCACAGCACCTAACACAATGGTGCCCTGATTCTAGATTTGGGCCTATAGGTGATACTTTAAAATAAATAATCATCATCTAGTGCTGGCCAACTCAACATCTAACTGTGGTATTATGGAGTGAGGACAGTCAACACAAAACTCCTTATCCACATTCTAAAAGATATCTACACTTCATTATTAGCCTGAACAAAACTCAACTATTCATTCTCTGCACAGCTTTGTCCCTATCATGCTTCTTGGACTTTGGATTGTATCCATCTGCCTTTCTCATTTATGGCATTGGCACTGAGGCTGACTTTACGAGGTGAGACATGATGATGGATGAAGAATCTTCCCAGAGTATGGCCCTGATTCAACAAAGCACTCAAGCACATGCTTATATGGTTTGCTGAACTGGGGACTAGAGTGCTGATTTTGAAGAATGGTGGATAAAGATGACACTGCGGCTTCCATTTTTGCATCTGCCTCTTCTGTATTTCTGAAGCTGTTAGCAAATGTGAGCCAAGATTTTCAAAAGTTACTAATGGTTCTGGATGACCAACTTAAGACATTTTAAATGAGTCTGTTTTTAAAAAGGGCAGGTACTCGGCACTTTCTAAAAGTCAGGCCTCTAAGATATCGCAGGTTAGGCAGCCAAAATCACTAGACAGTTTTCAAAGTTTGGGGCAGTATGCTTTTTGGTTCCTGTTTCTCTTCTTGCCAATGCATATTTCTGTTTTGTGAGATTGTTCTCTTATCTTACTTTACATTTCTTTCCTCTTCCACCTTTTAATAAAAACAAAAACTAGATATGAACCAAAATTCTATGTATGTTCTTACACCACCCTCATCCCCGTAGTGAGCTAAGCACTTTCGAGAAGTATATTAGACCATCTGACTAGCATTTGTCACATGTAGTTCTCTCTTTCTCCTGCTGGAATTTGGAAACTGGAACTTTACTTCAAGCCTCTTCCATTTTGATGGGTCCAATGAAATTGAACTGGGATCTAAACATATGGTTGTAATCTGAATCAAAACTTGACAAATGAGTTTGCAAAATTAAGACCCTTACAGTTTGCCCCTTTCAGAGGTGGAACACAACCTTTTATCTGAGACCCCTCCCTCCCAAATTCCATTGGGTCTGATAAAATATAACATAGTACTCAATCACCATAACTCTGGTTTGGCAATACTGAAACCTAACTAGAAATAGGTCTAAGTAATCTTTAGATCCTAAATTCTCTATAATGTCTGATATACAAATAGAGGACTCAGCGGTGAAGATCAGATCCAAATGTTCAGGGATGGTAAACTGAGGGGTTATAATTTGGGGGCACCACATTAATTAAAACCAGAGACTGGCCTCTTTAGCTTACCACAGGAAGAACAAATTTCCTATGAGGAAAATCCTGTTCTGTTCTTAAAACCATTGTCCTCTTTTCCATTCATGTAGTACATTAAATTCCAATTGTTAACTGTTACAAATAAGTGATCTGTCATTGCCCCTTCAATTTTACTTTCTTTTTCATCTCTTTTTGTCTCCTAGCATGCAATGGCGAAAGAAGCATTCATTCCTTTCAGAAACGCCAATAGAGTTTTCCATAAATCCCCTGAATAATTATCCATCATCTTTCTTCACCATAAAACCTCCCATCCCCTAAATCTGAACATATCAACCTCTCTGAGCCCTGGGGCCTGGGATACCAACCCTGCTTCGAAACCTGCTTTTCCCTTATGCATTAAACTATGATGGTTGTTATTACTGGCTCTAATGCAATTGCACTTATCCATCCTCTTTCCATTTATTACAAGACTAAGATAGGTGAAGAAAAACAAGACATCAATACACAGCTACAATTCACTCCAAAGTTCACGAATGAAGGTATTCTTCCTGAGCGCTATTTTTAGTGGGGTTCCTCTCCAGTCAAAGGCAAAGAATGTTATCCAAAAAAACCAGCTCGCTCTAGTAATGCATCATTGGTCACTTCTTGATGCAGAAAGACCTTTGATGTCTCAGAACCTCACAATACAAGATAATAAAAAGTCCTAAGCTCCTTTTCATTCATTTATTGTTAGGTTTTTTTCTTCTTTGGGAGGAGAGACAAGGATCTTACAGAGAGGCACTCTCTTCCATGCTTGTCCCCTCAAATCAAGGCAGTTTAACGAAACAGTAACCCTTGACAAATCTCCTGTTTCCAGCAATTAATGACCAGTGTCTTAATTAATGTCCTGAGGCAAAGTTAATGTAGCATTTCCAAAACAAAAACACAGCTCATATCCAAAAATATTTTAACAGCTTTGTATTATTTCTCTTAACAAGGACAGATTCCCCAGTCCAAATCAGTGGACTGCAAAGTGCCTATACCGGGAAAAGAAATCGGCTTCATTAAAACAGAAAATAATAATACACTGGTTGTGCTTTTTTTCCTGACCCAAAACATGGCAGGCCCACAGTGCATTCAGGAAACATCAAATAAAATTAAAGAAAAATAAAAGCATCTTCTCTTCCTTTTCAATGAAAACTCCAGCCAATCAGGGAGGTCTTTCCTGACATGCTTTTTCCCTGTCCCAATTAATCAGGAAAATGTCATTTATGAACTACTGATAGACCAAAATAAAAAAAGCTTTTTTTCTTGCACATGATAACCGCACAGAATTTGTCTTTTTGCAGAGTGCCTTTCATGTTCAAGGTATCAACTTTCAAGCACTTTACCAAGTAATAAGTTGCTTTAATTGCTGTGAAGTCCCTGTATTGGCAACTGGAGTAGCCATTATGTACTCAGAAATAGCTTATACGCATATTTGGAAATTAGTTCCTCTTTTATCATTCTGCTCTTAAAAGACGTGTTATTTAGCTTCACCTCAGCCAACCAACAGAGAGAAGCACAAGGGGCCTCTTCCCACAGAAATGGCAGCATGTCTGGAGCAGTGTCTACCTCTACATTTCATTTCCAACTGTTGCTACAAACAACAGCTCCACCAGTGGAAGTACTAGTGTAGAAGGTCAGCACGGAGAGGTACAAATACCCTGCCACATGCAGCTAATACTTGTTTACCTATCTCATGAATGGATTTAATCAGCTAATAATAATGCATAGCACTTACATCAGGTTTTATATTTTTTTCAGGTCTGTACCGACTTTGACTGGCCCTTGGGAGATTCTGACTTAATAGCCCAGGCAACAGAAAATTCTCTAGTAGAAGTTTTATAGTGGAGCAAGTATGTAGTGCAGACATGGTTCCTGGTGAGAAGCCATTTTCCCTCATCCAGGGAGCCTACTGTTGAGCAGCACGGCACCTGAAGTGAATTGCTCTGGCTGAGAAACAGCTATAGTTATGGTGGGTAGGGGAAACATGTTGATTCATTACTTCCTGTAGGCAGCCTCCACCTGCAAAGGTCCAACAGAATCCTCAGGTGAGATTAAAGTTGTCTTCCCCAAATGGAAATTCTGACCTCTCTCCAGAGAGTCCCTCTTCTCCCATCACCCCACCCCAAGTATAATATATGGTCATTTGCACAGCTCTGCTTCAGCAAAAGGGAATCTGGCCCAATATTTAATCCTCACAACACCTCCGTGAGGAACGCAAAAGTTAACATTGACGTATAGTCAATGGGTGCAATGCTCAAGTGCTTAGTCAGGCAAAACTGCCATTGACTTCTGCCTCACATAGATGGAAACCAGTAAAATATAAAGAATACCCAAGGGACATTGGTTGTTCTTCTACTCTCCATAAGGTTATCAGTCGAAGTTGAAAGCATGCTCCTTCATGTGGTATGCAGACACTAGTACAGAGTCAGACTTTCCACTTAGAATGACTGGAGGAGAACAGCTCATAGGGAGATTTCTGCAGAACCAAGAAAGGCTGAACTTTCATGCTACAACAGCTCATTTCATGACTAGTCAGGAAGAGGTGGGCTAGAGCTGGCAACTCTAGACATTAAAAACTCTGTGAAGAGAACATTCCCTACCTCTAAGTGGTGAAGTATTAAGCAAAAGACATTACCTTAGGTATGAAACTCTCTTCATTAATCAGACCTATTTAGCCTCAAACCTAGCATCAGCCAAATATACTAACAGCAGGAATTTATAAATATCTGCATTCAATAAAATGGTAAAACTTCTTAAAATAATTCACCATCAGAATTACCATTAAAGCACAGAAAATATAGTCAAAGAAGCATCATGCTTAAAAACCTTTATAAGATTTTTTTATTGTATAAACTAAATTAACAGTTAATAGCAGCAATGATACACTCAAGCAAAAAAAAAAAAAAGTTGTGGCTGTAGTGATGTCTTTGTATATAATTTACCCAGTGCCTGGTGGTTAAGTGGTCACTTTCCCATAAGCATGATGTGAGCTGTTAGAATATTAATACTGCAGAAAGTAATAGACAGATCACATATTCGGTTAAATCTACTTGACACCGCTGGGGATGGTGCTGCATAGTAAAGTTGCAACGAGTCTCTCTCCCCTGCACTTTCTCTTCACTGAATCGTAAATCAGTGAGAAGTTTTGAATGCTGGCTTTATTGTGAATTTAACCCCATTAGGATAGCTACACATGGGTATTGTCTATGCATCTGGGAGGAGGGAATATTGTTCTTTCCTAGAAGACATGAACCTTTGGGCCTGTTAATGTTCCTTTGATTCAGTCATTCAGTACAGATTGGTGTTGACGGGCTCCAGTCACTTTACACTTATTATGTCCCTATAAAGAGTAATAGATTTTGTTTTAGAATTCTTATACAGCATACGTAGCATACAGCACAGCAAGATTGTGGTCATAGGAGATCCTAAACTTCACCATCATCAGAAATGAAAAATCCAGTTGTTCTTCAGCCACTTATGGCCCCGGAGAGGTTTACAGTTTCCAGTCTAACACAAGCAAATATGATGCATGAGGTTCAACTGTAGCAAGGGTTTATGCCTAACATTATATCTACAGCCCTAGACGCTTAATAGAAATGTCTGAAGTTGGAAAAGACAACTTAGAATTTAATTTGATCTTAGATCTATGTAGATTACAGGATGCAGCTTCCTGGTAAAGTTCCTGTCAGGGGAGCTAAGGAATGGGTTTGGAACCTGAACCTGGATCATGTACCTAGAAGAATTTTGCATTTCCACTATACCATATGGCCTTCAAATGGCATTTTAAACTATGTTTTGATGACTAGATGAACTAATAAATACTAGTTTACTTTTATATAGTACATCTCATCCAAAGGTCTTTGCAAACTCTTTACAAACCAGTAGAGCTGTCTGAATAATGAAAACATTTATTTGTGAATAATTTTATTTGGCAGTTAACCAAATGATTTTGCCAGACTCTTCACAAAAATAGTTATATAACCAGCCCTACAAATCAGATGGCCCAAAATGAAATCTTGGAGCTGAACACCCTGTTCCCCAACCATGAACTTTGAGAATGATTAAGAACAGAACAAAGGTCTGTAACTGAATTTCGCCAATGGCCCCCTTCTTCACAGAGTGCTCAGTCAATCCCCACCCCTCAACTTGGGGGTTCTTGATATTTTTCTATCTGAATGAGTATTTTAGGACTCCCTTTATTGGGGATTCCACCACTAAAATGCAGCCACCTAAATGGTGGAATACAACAGCACACACCACCACCCCAGCATAGTAACAGAAAAATTACTACTGCTAGGAGTTTAAGCATGGAAAAGGAAAGGAAAGGAAAGGAAAATTTTGGTTTTTGAAAATAGATTTTAAAAAGGAGAGACATAATATGAAAGAGTATTACATCAGTATACTGGAAGTGTGTCACATAAGCATGAGCACTAAATAATTACAGGCTGTCTGGGTTCCTTCTTATTCAAAGACAACATACTTTCTACCTTGACTCTTAATGCCCCTTGACCAGGGTCTCACTTTATTATTGTTTGCTAAGGGTGTACAACAAGCACTTAACTTTCAGTGCAGGGGGAGGAAAAAGTCCTATTTCACTTTCTGATGTTGTCACCATTTCCTGTTTGTTTTTTATCCAGCTGCGGGGGGTGAGGGAAAGAACAATATAGCATGAGTGTGTATGCTTATACCTGTGTGACTCATCTGTCAGGAATGAGCAATATCTCATACAGAGTCGGTTGTCTATTGTGGTTGCGATTTTGTTTGAGTCATGAGGTAAATGTCTGGATAATGATTCTAGCCCAGTCTATGCATCGTCGAAAGAAAGAAACCCCCATTCAGCTAAAAAGATATGCTGAAAATGCAGCTATATTTATAAGTATACCTGCCTTTACCTGTCCACCCACACAGCTCCCTGTCTCAGAAAAGGAGATGAGTAATATTTGTTCCTGCTTGGCAATCTGTTCTATGTTATGGAATGATTCAGAGACAGAGAATAATATGGAAGAATGACTTCTACAGAAAAGTGAAAAACAAATACAAATAATAGTAAAATGCTTTCAAATGGACACAGTTTGGTCTGAAGTAGCTGGGCCTGTTCTCCTCTTTAAAGATTTTTCTGTCACAATAATTATGCAACTCCAGGAACCTGCTATGTAGCTCTACATCACCAGTTTGAATCTGTACTGATCAGCAGAATCACAAAGCAATGACTATCTGATGGGCTCTTTTCCATTCCAGATGACACTTATCTACCACCACAAAATGATGCAACAGTCATCAGACCCCCCTCTGCTTCCACATTGCCATAGAAATAAAGAATTATAGTAACAGTGGCTTGGCCTCCACCTGGGGAAAAGGATAAGTGCATAGATCATCAGCAGGGTTTGAACATGGGACTAGAGACCTCTACTGCTTAACCAAGAAGGAACAAAAACTGAATTGGTAGCAGGAATAAAGTAGCCACTGGAAGGAAACACGGCACTGCCTTTTTCAGTGTGCTACATAAGCACTTTGCTAAAGTCAGGGGGTAGCAACTGATTTAAATGTAATGGGGCAGAAGTGAGTTGCACATTTGCTGCAGGAAGCAAATAAACCTAGAGCCCATATACCTTTGTGTGGCACCTGCTTCGATTTTGTTGGCTTATACGGAGCCACTTGTTATAAATCACCATAAATCTGGTCCTCCTTCCTCCTATAGTGCCAGATGCTGACACTCTTATTCACATTAAGTGTTACCCCATTCCTCAACAACTCACATTGAAATGGATGAACTCCTTGAGGAGTAACGTACTACTCAGTGTGAGCAAGAGTGGCCCATGCATATTACAGTTCTACTTCGTACATGCTTGGTTTATCAAAAGTATTTCTATAATGCCCATCATCAGAAGGCCCACTTTCAGGAAGCCATCCCTAATCAGAAAGGGCACTTAAGCACATGCTTACAGTTAAGCATATACTTTAGCACAGGGGTGAGCAAACTACAGCTTCCGGGCTGGATGCGGCCCGCAAGCTCCTTCTAACCAGCCCCCTGAGCTCTGGCTGGTGAGGCTACTACGGCCCCTCCCCCGCTGCCTCAGCATGCCGAGTGAGCAGTGCTCTGGGGGACGGGGCTGTGCAACAGTGTGTCTGGCTCCGGGCTAGACATGCAGTGTGCTCTGGCGGATCAGCGAGGCCCGGTGTCTAGCTCCAGGCCAGACACGCTGTTCTGAGCGGCGGTGTGCTAAGAGGGCCGGGGCCGGGGAATGGGGTTGGGGGGTTGGATAAGGGGCAGAGGATCTCGGGGGGTGGTCATGGGATGGGGTACACGGGCGTTGGATAGGGTGTGGGAGTCCCAGCAGGCCTGTCAGAGGGTAGGGGTGTGGTTAGGGGTTGGGGCAGTCAGGGGACAAGGAGCAGGGGGGTTGGATAGGAGATAAGGTCCTGGGGGGTGATTAGGGACAGGGGGGTCTCTGGATGGGGTGGTAAGAGGAAAAGGAGCAGGGGGCTTAGATGAGGGGGTGGTTAGGGGAATGGAGTCTCAGGAGGGGGCAGTCAGGGGACACAGAGCAGGGAGCTTAGATGGGGGTGGGGTCCTGGGGTGGAAATTAGAGTGGGGGTGGTGTCTCCAGAGGGGGCTATCAGGGGACAAGGAGCAGAGGGAGGGGGGAATTGGATGTGTCGGGAGTTCTGAGGGGGGCAGTCAGGGGGCGGGAAGTGAGTGGAGGTCTGCTAGGGGGCGGGGCCAGGCTGTTTGGGGAGGCACAGCCTTCCCTACCCGGCCCTCCACACAATTTTGAACCCCAATGTGGCCCTTGGGCCAAAAATCTTGCCCACCCCTTCTTTAGCACTTTCCTGAACCAGGGCCTAAATGTTTTTCTGTGTCCTTTGCTTTCCTAAAGATGCTGAGTTCACTAGCACTGCTACAGATAATTCAGTCGCTTAATGTGCGTTCCTGTAGTTATTTTAGTCAGCTCAGCTATGCACTATGGGTATGTTGACTCTGCAGCTGGGAGGTGTAATTTCTGGTTGAACTAGCATGCTAAAAATAGAAGTGCAGCTTTAATTGTGCAAGTGGCAGTAGTGGTTAGACACTCAGGTCCGTACCGATGGTTTTGGATGGGATCATACTTGGGGTGGCTAGCCCCTCCCACTGCTGAACTCCTCTTTTATTTTTAGCATACTAGCTTGATCAGGGCTAATGGAAATTCCAGGATGGAATTCCACCTCCAGAGTAGACATACTTATGGTTAACTTTTCAAACTTGGTTATCTATACTTCAGGATCAGAATCCACATGTAGGCACTTAACGTGGTCTGATT
Source organism: Sternotherus odoratus (assembly GCA_032164245.1). NCBI lineage: Eukaryota > Metazoa > Chordata > Testudines > Kinosternidae > Sternotherus > Sternotherus odoratus. The sequence continues at coordinate 145,729,290 of JAVMKO010000002.1, forward strand.
TTCAGAAGTGCTAAGAACCAGCAGAACCCATTGAAGTAAAAAACTCATTAAGGGCAGTAGGTGCTGAGGACATCTGAAAATGAAACCATTTATTCAGATGCCTATATATGGATTTAGATGCCTAAATTTAAGCACTCAAATTTGAAAAGTTTGTCTTAGCATTTCAAAAGAAAACAGGATTTGGTGCAATATTCTAATTTATCTCTGTTAAAATACAGTAAAACAACATTGTCTCTCCTCAGACATGAATCTGATATCAGCAGCGGGTCTTTTCAGTAAGAGGTACTGTAATTAATGGTAAAATCCTGCTCTCTTTAAGGGATCTTTCATTAAACAGCCTACTAAATATACACCACTTTCATTTTCTATTCCTCTTTTTTCCCCTCTCTCCTTAAAAATCCTTAAAAACTCAGTAAAATATATTTTTCTGTTTAAAGTAACAATCTACAGTTTCTCCATTTTTAATCTTTATGCAAAATTTGTTGCAGGGCTTATTATATACATATGCATACAGATGTTTCAGTCATGAAGTAAAATGTGTGTGTGTGTGCTCAGATGTGTTTAATGTCTGGTAAATTGCAGCTTCTGTTTATAATAAACACCAAAATAGAAAATATGGCAACTGTTGGAGGCCAGTTCCTTTAGGAAAATGAAGTCACGTTTGAAGAGGATACATTCTTCTGTCTCATTTTACGTCCTGAAATATGGGGCATCCTCCTGACTCATTTAACCTCAAAGAGACTAGATTAGACATGAGGCCATCTCTCTCAGCTCTGAACAGTGATATTTTTTGCCTGTGTTGGTTTTTTTTTTCTTATTATCCCCTATTATCATGATGAAACTCGCTGAAGGATATGAACAGTGCTGCAAAATTCAAACAGATTGCTTAATCTAAATAATTTTGGCATCGAAGTATCTGCAGCATGATAATCTTAGTAGGAACAAGAGATTCCATCTATGTGAAGCTGAGTGTGAGAGAAAGAGAAAAGCACTCTCGCTCGCTCTCACATCCACACACATCCACCCACTTATTTTCTGGGTGATTGGTTTGTTTTCCCCAGGAGGGTGCCTGCTGATCTCATGTCTGATATGTGAAGGAAAAGAAATAAAAAGCTGTCAGCAGTTTAGCTACATAAAGACTAGATCGTGTGAGTTGCTGAGTGTGTGCAACTTGAGGAGTTGAGGACACTCAGCACCTCACTAGGGTAATTTTTTATGTGTTCCAGCCATTGGATAGTTGTGCCATATTCAGTCCCCAGATATCCCACTGTCATGAGAATATAAGAATGGCCAGACTGGGTCAGACCAATAGGCCAGCCAGCCCAGTATACTGTCTTCTGACAGTGGCCAGTGCCTGGTGTTTCAGAGGGAATGAACAGGGCAATTTTGAGTGGCCATCCCATCACCTGCCCCAGCCTCTGGCAGTTGGAGGTTAGTGACATCCAGAGCATGGGGCTGTGTCCCTGACCATCTTGGCTAATAACCACTGGTCAACCTATTCTCCATGAACTTATCTAATTCTGTTTTGAACGCAGTTATACTTTTGGCTTTCACAATATCCCCTGGCAACGATTTGCACAGGTTGAGTATGTGTTGTGTGAGAAAATACTTCCTTTTGTTTGTTTTAAACCTGCTGCCTATTATCATCATCAGGTGTCCCAGAGGGAAATTCTGACAGCTGCAGAAACAGTACAGTGCTTGGATAAAGAAAAGAGCAACCCATGCCAGTGATTTTCTTTTACATATCACCAGAAAGACATACATGAGCTAAATGGTGGAAATGTGGGTCTTCTGATACTGTCATTCGGGCTAGCTTGTCCAAGAGTGCATTTCAGTCCCACCATTAGGAGTGGGATCTGAAACAGAGCACACATGATGAAGTAGAATTAGCTTCAGAAGTACCCAGTGTCTCAGGAAATAAGAACCTGCCCTACCCGATCTCACACCTGAGTTAGCATCTGCAACTTTTGTGTGAAATACGTCAGATTTTGTGCCTGCAATTGCACACTAATGAATTCTTCCTTGCCTCTTAGCAACAAACTGTAATGCCCCATCCAATCTGTGCATGTTTGCCCTCTGTGTTATTGACACCTAACAGCTCCCTCTACTCAAACAATGACCTCTGTAACCAAAAATAAACACAGTAGGAGCTGAAAGTCCATGTTTGCTGCTGTTGGATAAATCCTGCCACACCCTACACACTGTGAGAACACAAGGTAATAACTGCAGTGGCATTGCCACAGTTCCAATGTACGGGGCTTTGGAGAGAAAGAGCAGACTGTCATTTCTGAGAGGACCTCTGCACCATCTGGATGACAGTGTTCTACAGACAGACATTCTCTGTCTTGGGGGAGTAAAGAGAGAAAACGTGATTGGGAGCAGGCCAGAGCAAGGGCTGGAATCAAACGAGTACCTGGTTTGTGATTATACAGATCCACTAGCCAAAACCATTATGTGGGAAGGTGAGAGGGGCATAACAGCCATTGCTGCTACTAAAGTCCATAGAAGACATGCTGCCAGGGAGCTAGGTGAGGAGGCACAGGACCTCTGCATGGATGGCTCTGCCCTTCTGGGATCTACCAGATTTGGGGGCTGTGTCCTATGGGTTAACCAAAGGAAGGTAACTCATCCCCAACAGAAGAGGGAAAAACACATTAGCTCCGTTTCTCAGAAATACTGTACACAAGCTAAAGTCTTTACAGCATCTCTAACTCATGTAATTTTGATTCCACCTACAAGCATCAGTGGCATAATATTCACAGGCATCACAAGATGATGTAGTCACCCCAGACTTGAAAAAACAAAACACGTATGTGATAAATAACAAAAATTAGTTAAGATAAATATTGCTGACAGTAATTATGCTGAGAAATTAGATACACTTGAAGAATTGCAATACCAGAACTTGCCAGTGATCAAGCTAGTCTGGTATCCTCTCTCAGCCAGTGGCTTCATTGGAGTCTTCAGAGGAAGACATAAACTCATAACATACTTAACTGTGATATACTATGCCATAGGAAGAAAGTTCTTCCTGTCCCCAGCTGGTGATCAGCTTATATCCTGAGGCATGAATATTGATAGCTCTTGTAATTGTATCCTAGCTAATGTAAATGCAGATGCTGTTCTTATTCATCTTATATAAATCAAAGGTTCGCAATTTTTTTTTAATATAGTGTGGACAACATCTTAATAGAGACAAATTATGGGTATCTCCTCTCGTGCTCAGGATTGCACAGACCACCTCACCCCCCACATAATGTCCCTGTGGCAGTCACTGCAATTGTCTTATGTGGGTAATGGATAATAGAGAAGAATTAATGTGCTATAAAGCTGAATTTCAACAAGGAGGAAGAGTCAGCACCGGGTGTCCAGCCACTTCTCTGCAACCTACCAGCAAGTGTTCCATAGATTGCTGGTGGCCCACCAGCCACAGTTTACCAATCCTTTACTGAAACTTAGTGAAGGCCAGATACTGCTAAGGTTAATAGTACTTTACTCTGCATATAATTTAATGAGACCACTCCCAGAGTAAGGTACATCTAAACATGAGAAAGGGGAGCAGAGCCTGGCCCCAAGCTATTTGCTTCATTAATATCCTTTGGCTGAGAGTTCCACTGTTTAACTATACATTGGGTAAACAAGTATTTCTTTAAAACTGAATGGCTGCTTGTCCTTGTATTTAGGAAAATGAGATACAGGAACACCCCATTTGTAATCCTTCCTCATTTATTTTTTCAATGCAGCGTTGGCAGCTGGAGAAATATGCAGGAGGAATTAAATGAATATTGCCCACCACCTGATAATTGTAGATGCCCCATTCATGATCAGAACTACCATATGGGGGGGAAAAACTGAACAGAAATAATAATTACTTTGCACTTAAATAGCGCCTTTCATCTGAGGTTGTCAAAGCAATGAACAAATATTAATTAATAAAGGCTCATGACAGTCCAATGAGATACAACAAGTGTTTTATAGTCACCACGATCGATTGGTCCATCAGCCGTCACAGAGAGAGCACCGATCACAACACATCAGACATGTTAGTCCTCCAGCTACTTGGTGGACAGACTAGCACCTAACACCCAATTGGCATAGTGCACAGCAGCCTAGAACTCCTGAGTGATCCGCCAACTGCAGACTCCCAAACAGCTGGGATTACAGGCACATGCCACCACACTGTTTTATGGTAAGGCTTAGATTTACATACAAAACACAGAGCACAACTAATCTGATTTCAATCACCTTCCTGAATTTCATTTTTCTGTCAGAGTTTTCTTTCGTGTCCACCACCGTAGTAGCTAAGCACATGAATATAAATTCCTTAGAGCTAACCCCAAACCCCACATATGTCTCCAGACATGAAATAAAAAATATATGCATTATTTGTTTCAATGCAGTATAAAAAATGGTAATGCTGTTAATTCCCTTGAAAGACAGCATGTGTTAAATGCTACATTCCAACACAATTATCACCTCTTCGTACTTCATTTTTCAGCCACAGCAAAGAAGTAGAGAAAAAAGGTGAACTGAGGTTATAGGCGAAGCATGCATTTAGGAATCCCAGTGGAGGATCTTACGGCCGAGGGCCATGAAGAGATCTTGAGCCAAAATCAGAAGTGATGTCTAGGATGGTGTTAATTTAGAACTCCCTTACACTAACTTAGACCCTCTCCTGCTCATTTTAAACCTGATGTATCTACTTGTAAAGGGAGTCTAAAACTGGTCTGATTTACATGTAGATAAGCACAAAGAAGATATAAGAAGGTGTAAATTAAGGCATGCACAAGTTAAAGGGACAAATTCTATTTTATTACCGGTACATATTTTCTTCTGGTTCCTTAATGTATAAATTAAACCAACTTAGATTCCTATATACCTGGGTTGAATAAGGGTATGTCTACCCTGGCCAAAGGCCAGATCAAGTAGGGCTTGCAGGGCTCAGGTTACAGGACTGTTTAATTGCAGTGTAGACATTTGGGCTCAGGCTTGCAGGGTCCCAAGTCCCAAGCTCCATCCTAAGCCTGAAAGTCTACACCACAATTAAACAACCCTGTTCCCCATGTCCTAGCCAGCTGACGCAGGGCAGCAGTGAATGTTTAGTTGCAATGTCAGAATGGGTATGAGACCAAATACTGTGTGGATCTAGAATCCATTTTATTCTGGCCCAGAGGATAGAGTGCTACAGTAACTCAAAAGATCATGTTATGATAAATCAGCTGAGTAAAACACAGTTATGCAGGACATCTTAGTTCTGTTTCCAGTCAACTCTAAAGCTAACACGTGCCACCAACTTAAACTTAGGGCAGAGCTACACTATCCGCCAGGTTGGTGGGTAGTGTTTGATGTACTGGGGATCGATTTATCACGTCTCACCTAGACGCGATAAATCAATCCCCAAAAGTGCTCCCATCAACTCCGGAACTCCAGCTCCACAAGGAGAGTAAGCAGAGTCGACGGGGGGAGCCACCGCAGTCGACCAGCCACCGTGGGGAAGTTCAGGTAAGTCAAACTAAGGTACTTTGACTTCAGCTATGCGAATAGCATAGCTGAGGTTTTGTACCTTAGTTCAAATCCCCCTTCCCCCCGCTAGTGTAGCCCAGGCCATAGAGAGAGTACTGTGTGGGAACGCACCATATGTGCCGGATGAAATCTACATTCCCATGTTGTCCATATTTTAGACAGGTCATAGCAGCCTGTAGTCTGCTAGCTGCATTTGAGATGTCACATTTTCCTTCCATGTTCATCTTAGACATCCAGCAGCAGCAGCCGCAACACCGTGTGTATATACAGAAATGAGCTGTATTTCAAATGCTGGCTTGGATGGATGCCCTACACCCCCTGGAAGCATCTGCATTTGAATTTAAAGGGGTGGGAGAATGACAGCAAGACTGAGTTCTTCTTCTGACAAGGCTTTGGCAGATCATTGGTTGTCATCAAACCTATTGCGTTTCTTGTTCCCTGCCAGAAAGTCCACCTACATGCCTGATGGCAATTAGTCCTTTGTAGGTGCTAATGAATAAAAGCAGCATGCATACTTTACAAGATTAAAAAGAATATCCCAATCCATATATAAACTCCATATATAAACCCACACACGCACACATGTAGCCCCCCTCTCCTCATCCACATGCCTGTGTGCTCCCACACCCAAACTCGTGCTTAGAAAAATGAAAGCAGCAGTGCACTGGTGAGCCAACTGCATAGAAGCAGGATTTTTTTTCATGAATCATTACCTGTTTTTCAATAAACCATACACTGCAAACGTATTACTTTATGAATGATGATGGCAGCCTATATTTGGGACAATCAAATGGGTTCTGATAAAATAAGACCCTTCATCTTTCCCTTTCCTTTCACTTAATTTTCAGACATTTCACTTAGTTTTTCCTCCCCCACACTACTTTTCATGTTTGGATGCTACTAAGCTTCCTGGTTTAAGCAGAGCTGGTAAAAAAAAATTAACAAAAGAATTTTTGTCAAAAAAGACAGTTTCATCAAAAATCTTAATATTTTGGGGAAATTTGCTGATGGAGGTGAAATCTTACAGGAAATTTTGAAAAAAATATTTTAAACAATGTCATTTCAATTCATTTTGTTTTGACTTTTATATTGTATTAAAAGTATGCAACATTTAATATTAAGTAAAAAAAGAATGAATCAAAATGATATTATCAAGATATTTTGATGGTCCCGAATTTGGGGCAATATTTTGAAATGTTGGCTGTTCGTTCTGAACTGAATGAAAAAAAATCAGGATTTCTCGTTGCCAAACAGTTCTATTTCTATGACATTTGTGCAAATCCTACTCTGACCCAGACAATCTTCTCACATGACATGTACAGGACACATTTTGCAGACTTAAGATGATCTTGATAAGCATGAAAAATTCTGAGTGCTGCTGTAAACAAAACATCTAAATGTGTATGGTTCATTCATCACTAAATTTTACCAGTTCTTATGAAATAATCATTTGACATCTTCCTGTGACAGAGCAGGGAAATTCCACTTTGGTGTAGTGAACACCATGCAGAATTTTCAACCTCCATTTTGAGAGTAATCTACAGGCTACATCTTTACAGCATAGTTATGTGAGTTGAGTGTGAGTATCCCCACTGCAAAGCCCTACCCACGTGACTGTTGTATCCTCACTGTTTCCACACTCATCTGTACATGTTGGGGCATACCCCATGACTCTTTATGCTGAGATGTTCCAGCATTCCTTCCCTATCAGTTGTGAAAGAACTTGGTGTGTTCTTGACTGCAGTGTAGACATACCCTCAGTTTGAGCATTCAGTTTGTACCTAATAGAGAGGCTATGTCTGGACAGAGCAATCAAGGACCATAAACATTGAATGTCTCTACCCTAATGAAATAATGGTCAGCAGTGCTATTGACTTTCTCTGTCCAGAAACCAAGGGAAGGTGGAGGTTTGGAATCTGGAAATTCCCCCAATGGAAGAGAAGGGGCAGAAAGGGGACAGAGTCCATTTTTAAAAGAGGAATGCTCTTTACGTCTCGACCACCCATTTTATCGCTAAGCACTCATTTTTAATTACTGAACAGTCTCTCTATGGGAAGCAGCTTTGTACTGAGGTAACACTAGGTGATCCCCATCATCTAGCTCCTGAGAGGAACAGCCTGAACTCCCTTCTCAGAGGCATCTGTCTGCAGGACAAACTCTTCTGTAAAGTGAAAACACCATAGTGCTGGCTCACTGCAGAAGGTAAGCTTGATCTCCCAAAAGCATCGGCACATGCTAGGGCCTTCCAATTAGCTTTCCACGGTGCATCATTGTGCAGGTCAGTTAAGTGAGCAGTTACCATAGAAAACTGTGGCATAAAGCATCAATACCCCACTAATCCCAGGAAAGATCTGACCTGCCAATTCTGTTTACTCACAAGTCTGATCTGCTCAGTCACTAGGCTGAACCCAAAATGTTTTGTGTCTCCACAGTCAATCCAACACATGTCCAGATTAGCTGCTAGTCCCTACGGGACAGTAGTACCTCTTCAATGGCTCGCAAGATGTTTTGATTAAGTAGTTGAATAGATCATCATGTCACCAAGGTAGGATACACCATATTCTTAGTGAGGTGAAAGCCCATTATCTATCAATTGCTGAACAGTAGCAAGGGCTCCGAGTAGCCCAGATAGAAGGCTCTGAATTTGGTACAATACAAAAAGAGTGGCAAATGCTGTTACCTCTGCCCCCAGAATCCAGGAAAATATTTGACAATACCCCTTGGTGAGGTCCAGGTTGGTTATAAATGTAGCCTTTGGTAGTCTACTTGTCCACCAGGGACGTAGGATAGGCTTTGAACTTCTACACCACATTCACCTTCCTGAAGTCAATACAGAACAGGATACTTTTATCTGGTTTGAGACCAGCATAGTCAGGTTGTACCACTTACTCTGGGATTCCTTTATTACCCCTGACAGGATCATACTTTCCACTTCCCTCTTCACCGTGTCCCTCATCCACTTAGGTATTCAGAATAAGCCCTTCTGAACAGGGCTTTCAGGCTTAAGGTTGATACCGTGTTCCTTTGGGATGGTAGTGAAGAAGTCTTCAAAACTGTTGATCACCTCCCAGTCTTCTTCTTCTTCCACACTGAAAAATGCTCTCCCAGAAGCACATATGGGATCAAGCCCTGGTTTTAAGGCTTGTGGTCCTAAAATCAAGGTCCTATGTCATCCATAGCATAATAATGCAGCCTGGGACTCCCCTGCCAAGTAATGGGCTATTTTAATAGCTTACTCAGAGCCATGGGTGGGCAACTGCCACCCATTCTAAGGTTTCAGGGTCATCCTTTGGCCCCATCTTAGTGAGAAATCCTTATCCACCCAGGGATAGTGGAGGTGTCACACCAGCTTCTGAGTCCATCCTGATCCAGTAGTTGTAAAAGAAATTCCTGCTGTCTTTCCTGTTCCTGTTGGAACTGCTGTTGCTGCAATTGTAGCTGTTGTTGCTGCTGGTAGTGTCATTCCACCCTCCTCCCCCCATTATTTTAATAGTGCTTCTGGATCCATTTCTGTCTTTAGGCTGTTGCACCTGCCCAGTTTCTCCTCCATAAGTAAGCAGGTAGGTTCTCTCACCAGCACAGGAAAGAAACAATGCCATGACCAGTTTGTGTCAGCCCTTTGCCTCATGGCACAATTTGAAGATATAGGCCTCATGGCACAACATGAACGGCCTTTCCCTTTACCTCTCTCAGCCCCGAAAAGAAGACATGCTCCTTCCTTCAGTCCCCTGCTGAATCATGTGACAGGCAGGCAAATCTTAATTTTCTGGCTGTTTCGTTCTGTCACAAACTCCTATTGAGAACATGTGTGAAATAGGGATCACAATATTTGCCTACCCACTTCAACAAGGAAGGGAGAGGAATTATGTGGAGCAATTAATAATTGTAAGGATTCATTCATTAAAAATTTTAAAAAACATTCTGAACATAGAAATAGCTCTATAAATGAAGGATATTATGTTTCAAATGGGATTGTGATAGAGTTGTGTGACATTTTGTAACAAACCCCAAGCTTAGCCCAACTTTGCCATGTGTTGCCAAAAAATGTGGTACTGAGTTTCAGGTATCTGGGGAGGATTTATAGCTTCAGAAGGAAATTTTACATACCAGACAAGGGCTGGAGAGTTTTTCTTTGACTTATGTTTTATTCCTTTAAACCTAAAAATCAAAGTGAAACTCAGTGAATGAGAAACAAAACCCGCCCATAACCCCAAGTTTGCCAAAATGTCTTAGAACTGACAACAAATTGCTTTGTATGGCTCTAATCGTGATATCAGACAAAGAACAACAATTCTCTTTATGCAAATATCCATAGTGTGAAAAATTAAATAGAATGGTCAAAGGAAGAAAAATAAGAACATAAGCATGGCCCTACCGGGTCAGACCAAAGGTCCATCTAGCCGTATGTGCTGACCTCCAACAGTGGTCAGTTCCAGGTGCCTCAGAGGAAATGAACAGAACAAGTAATCATTAAGTGATCCATCCCCTACGGAATCTATGTGTGTGTTAGAAAGTAGACCAAGTAAAGAGAGACTGTGTGGATAGTCTAGTGTATTGGATTGGAGACCTAGCCTCTATTCCTGCTCTTCCATTGACCTGCTGTGTGACTGAACAAGCCATTCCACCTCTACTTCCCCTTTCATCCTTTGTCTGAGCTATCTGTTCAGACCGCATGCTCTTTGGGGCAGGGAAAGTCATTGGTATATATATACGGCATAACACAATGAGGCCTTCATCTTAGCTGAGGTGCTACTGTAATACAAATAATAAGTCTAAATCTGTAGATTTAAGTCTAAATCTGCATGTAGTTTTGTCTCACAGCAGGGTGTAATTCTTATCAGCGCTATGGATTTGAATGTCCCTGGTACTTTAGTTGTCCCTTCTGCCATGCCAGCCATCCCTGGGAAACCAGATCGCTCTCTACAGTTAGGGAACACCAGGGCTCAGAACTCTGTTTTATAAAGCTTTTGAGCATTTCTGAGACTCTCATTATTGCAATTCCATTGATTTTAAGAAAGACCAAATGATCAAAGTTATAGGTTAAAGCCTAGTATTTCCAGCACTCCTACAGAAACCCAACTTTTAAAAGGCATATGACTCCATACTCTAGGAAGAGTTCAGTCATGGCTGATGTTTCATAAACATTCTTCTTTCAGAATCCCTCAGCTATAAAAGGCCACATTTTTAATCTTCTGATTTTCTTGGGTAGTAAAAGTTTTCTATTTTCTCTCTGGCTGAATAGCTGATGAGGAGGAAAGATAAAAATAAATCAAAGGCAAAGAATAACATTAAAGTAATATTTCAGGAAAATGATTTCTTTCAATGTATTTTTAATTTTTACAGCATTCAAAATAACTTCAGTTACAGTAACCACTCCAACGGAATGACTCATCTGCATGTGCACATGCTTTCTTTAAAAAAAAAACACAGAACAATCTTTTTTTTTTTTTTTAAGTGATCAAAACAACATGTTGCTGGAACAGATGCCTTATTTTAGCAAAGTGCCACATTTCTCTAATATTTAAAATGATGTTTCAATTTTAAACAAGACATGAGTAATAGCCAGTGGTACTGGGGGTGATGTCTGAATTTTTATCCAGCATCAGTGACATTACTGTGAACCACTTCTGATCACCACTGTTTGCTGAGGGCTGATGACTATATTGTATTTCCTGCCTTCTTGTCCCAGTGAAAAGAATGAGTAGGTTCTTAGTTTTGCCTTAAGGTGCTAACCTGTTCAAAGTAATGGGGTGAGGTTCAAAATCTTGGGCTAACATAGACTTTCTAGTGATTCACTTGTTATTCCCATGTCTCATTTTTACACTCTCCGCCTTATTCTCTCTGTTGTCAGGCCCCAAGACACACCACCTACACAAGTAGCTGTAGGAAGGCAAACCCCTATGAAATGTTTACTGTTCTTCTCCCTTGCTTTGCTTTTCTAGTTTTCTGAACGATCTTGTACATTCTCACAGCTAATGAGAGGAGCCCCTCAGAAAGTTTGGTTTTGCTAAGATAAGAACTCCAGGGTCTGGTGTTTATCAAAGCTTCATGAGGATGCAAAACTAGGCTGGAAATCTTACGCTGTTTCACTATATTTTTGTTACTTCTCTGTTTCCAGTGAATCCAGAAATATTACAATAGCAGCCCTCTTTATGGTACATTTACACTTCTGCTTAAGGGCCAGATTCATGCATCCAAGTCAGCTGCATTTGTCACAAGACATGGGAAGAACTGAAATTGAGGGTCAAATGGGTTTACACCACCATTGCAGCACAAACATTCTGAGGCCAGATGGTGTGGTTCAGTCATTGGCTTAAATTAGAGCAGTCTCAGAGCTCAGGCTTTCCATAGATCATATCAGCCACAGCCATAACCATGGCAACAGCCCCCTATTCTGACAGTGACACAAAGGTGCTGGTGTAGAATCTGTATGCCACCTGGGGCTTCTTCCTCCTGTGCAGAGGAAAATCTCAGGTCCTCCAGCTTTATGGCTCCTTTGTGGCAGTGAAGTGGTGAAAATGAGCCACGGTGCAGCTGAGAAGTGGGGCTCTGCTATACTCCGCTATCATCGCTCCAAGCAGCTCAGTCCACCCGCTCTGTCTGACCCTGTTGGCTCTTGTTCTTCTATAAGCAGGTTTGTAATTCCAATAATTCTCATCCTCACTCACCCCAAGCGTAAGTGAAATGCAATGCATTCCCTCTTGCCTAGTAAGTCTGCTCATCATGAGGCATGGAAAATGCCTTCATCATGAGATGACACAGGAAATCCTTACAGGTCTTTGACATATAACCTAGAATTTAGATATTTGTAGAAGTCTGTCACAGGGTAGGTATACCCCATCATGGGGACGGGGTTATGTATGAGGCAAAGAAAGGAAAAAGAACCATATAGCCCTTGTCATGTCCTACGTTCATGAAACTGACTACAAACGTGGTAGTACGGCTCAGGGCACCTTGGCCCAATGGCCAGTCAAAGGCCCTTTCACTCACGAAGACAGCATGGAATCACTAAAGCTCGATTTACTAGCACACCTCAATATTTGAGCTACTGTATTATTAGGGCCTAATTTTGCCCTCATTTACATCCATGTGAATCAGGAGTAACTCCACAGAAACCAATGAAGTTACACTAACAAGAGAAAAATAAGGCCTTTGCTGTTTTAGCAAATTACCTCCTCATGGCCAAAATTTTCCATTTTATTTTTAGAGATAGGTCTGAATTAGAAAATCAGACACCACATCCCGCAAAACTGTAGTACGTCTGAATGTGGATCAGAATCCAAACTTTGTGGCATAAATCAGTCTTTATAATGGGACAAATTGCAACACTAAATCCAAACACTAGGGAGATTTAGATTTAATCCACATATGAACTCTATGACACAGCTCATCTGAAACATAAGAAATTACTGTTTCTTAATTTAAAAAAGTTAAGATCCTTGAAGGACCATGAGCTCAGCTCAAAAAAGTGTTTGTCAATACACAAGTCTTCATCATATTCTAGAATGTAATTTTCTCCATGATAAGATGTTTATATTAATTTTATTTTCATTATTGTCCTTAATACAAATATCAGCATGAAGACTTTATTTGACAACAGATGAGTCATTACCATCAGAGAGCTGTGTCATCGTGGGATCTGCAGCTTATCTCCTTGTTTGGCCTCATTACCTAATCATTTTAGCTAGAAACATAAACCTGCCCAGAGGGTAGGAAAACCCCATAATAACAAGATGAGCAAAGGAAATTACATCCCCCGTGTTGTTAAAATAAGACACGGTCACTGAAGTGTGTTCTCTGAAATGACACAAGGGGGTTTTCTCCACAGTAAAAATCACAGCAGTGTAAATGACATGCAGGTAATGATTAACTTTTCTGTCTCAGAGACGGGAAATAAATCATGCCCATTAAATCATGAGAATTATTATGAAAAAAGTATCAGAAGCTGCTTCCTGTTTAGCAGCAATAGTCACAACAGAATTTTTGCACTGGTAGTGTATTGGATTATTTTCCCCCTGTTCAAGTGGTAAGAAAGAAAAAATATGCAACTCCTGGGAATTTACAGCAGGGTTTGCATCACAGAATTCTGTAGCCTGCAAGAGGTCAGACTAGATAACTGTAATGGACCTGTTTGACCTTAAAATCTATGACTATAAAACATAGTTTTACAATAAAATTTTCCTTTGAAAAAAATGCTGCAATTAGGGGGCAATAAATATTTCACAAAACTAAGAAGAAATCTGAAAAACACGAAATCTTAAATAAAAAAATTCTAGACGTTTCATAAAAAAAGTCTATTCTATTCTGCAGTTCATACTCAATGCCAATATCTCTTCTTATTTGCTACAGTGCCAATCTGGCATAATCTCACTGAAGTCAACAGAATTATTCTAGAAACTCTGTTGGAGCCTGGATCCAAAGCCCATTGAAATCACAGGAATTAATTCCAATGGACTTTGGATCAGGTCATAACAAAGTAGAGTCTTGAACTGTATCTATCCAGTCAATATCCCTGGATGACCATGCTGTGGGTATAGTTTCCTGTAATTGTGTGTTACTGAATAAAATAAGGGAGGAGAGTAATGGTGCCATTGTGGGGAAGGTTTTTCACTTTCACTCCCCTCTCAGGAGTCTCAACCAACTTCCACCGCCAACTATGTCCAGGTATTGTCTCTTCTCCCTGCCCCCGTAGTCATTCAGTAGCAGTACTGTTCCAGTTGTAACCCCCTTATTCAGACTCCCACACAGGGCCGGCTCTACCCTTTTTGGCGCCCCAAGCAAAAAAACCCAAAGCGGACGGAGCACTGCTGCCGAAGGTGGGGGGGGGAGGGGGAGGAACCACACCAGAGCGCCCTGCCACTGAAGCAAAAACAAAAACAAAAAAACCCACCCCAGCCAGAGTGGAGTGTGCCACCCTACGAATGGACGGAATGCCACCCCCTGTCAGGTGCTGTCCCAAGACCCTGTCAGGTGCCTAGAGCCAGCCCTGCTCCCACAGTAGCTGCCACTGCAGTCTTTGTTGCTCAGCTCTCCTTTCAGAGACCACCAACAGCAGACTACCTAAATCTGCTCCCAGAATTCCTTTTTTTTATCTCCCAGCAGCTCACCACCTGGTCACATGAATCCCTATCCTACGACTTTATTCATTCCTCCTGGCTTCAACCAGTGTTCTTTATCCTTAACTTTCATAAAACCTAACTTCATCCCAAATATTCTTAAAATATATTTCACAAGTAGAGGTTGAAGTACCAAAAGTGCAGTTTAGTGAGAAGTGTACACACTCACAAACACACTTGACTTCATTTTCAGCAACTAACATATGGATGTAGGGTCCAATTTTCAGCATTTGAACTCTTGGCAAACATATTTTAAAGGAAAACTCAGTTCATGAAAAGCCTGGCTCCATTTAAGACAATGGCAACCCCTTTACCCCATTGACTTCAAAGAGCCCGGATTTTACCCGGTATCCATAAAAACACTGGAAACAAGCCACAATGAAATAAGTGGTATCGTCCCTCTAAAACAAACATTGGCAACTGCTTTTTTTCAGTTGCACCAGGCTGTTTCTCTGTTTTCTTACACTATAGATTACATCCAAAAATTTTAAAATTAAGACTGGATGTTTTCCTAAAAAATGTGCTCTAAGAATTATTTTGGGAAAGTTCTATGGTCTGTGTTATACAGGAGGTTAAACTCGATTATAACAATAGTCACTTCTGGCCTTGGAATCTATGCATCTATAATGGAACTGAAATTGACTTTTAGATTTATTATTATGCCCTTGTTTGAACTGTCCTCTTCTAATGATATTAACACAGCTCAAGAAAGCATTACTGGTTGTCAGCACAGCTCTACACAAATTGGCAATTTCAGCTGGAAAGGGTTTATGTAAACTTCTTCAAGGGGCTTGATTAGAGATAGGATTAGCCGCAACATTTGAATCTCGATCAAGGTATGGATTTCACACTTTCCCCACAAATAACATGTTCAGATATTGGAGTTTGGTTGAGTTGATATCTGCATTTCTTTTTTAGCCCTGAGATTTGCTGTGAGTTACAGAACTTGAAACTCAAAACAAAATTCAGCTGAAGTAACCTTATTTCATCTGTTTTCTAGCCCTTTGAAATTGAGAACTTTTTACATCATGAATATTTACCGGTAGTTATCACACAATGGTGCCTGCTGAGTGCTGCATTTCCTACTCTAACAATACAAAAATATTGTAATATTACAGAGTAGCATGTCCTGATAAGTAGCTGACTTTCTAAATGGTGAACAAAGTATATAAATCATTCCATGTTCATATGAAAAGTCTGAAACCTAAGGCTGGTCAAAAGTTTTCCATCAAAACAATTTTTAAGAGAAATCTTGGTTTTTGACTAAATGAAATTTTTCACAAAAGGCATCTGCTTCCCAGGGAATTTTTTTTTTTTTATGTTTCATCAAAAACCAAACTAAAATATTTTAGCCAAAACACAGCCACAGTTCAATATGGACATCCTGCCACAGTGTCTCATGGGAGTTTGAGTTTAGTTTCTCTGTGTCCCAATTCTTCTCCCTGGTCCAGGCTCCCCAGCCAGACTACATCTGCCACGGTACACCTGATTATTCTCAGCCACCCCAGTTACAACTCCCATGAGGCACCACAGCAGCATTTCCAAATCAAAATATTTCCGTTTTTGGCCAAAATATTTTGATTTTTGATTTTTCGTTGAGAAGTCAAAATTTTCTGACAAGCTCTTCTGAAAATCTTTCTATTAATATGGATTCATTTTGGTTTTATAGGGAGCCACGAAGCCGTGCAAATTTAGTGCAGCATGGGGGTTGACAATGAAACCTCTGCACAGCTCCTCTTGTACTGAAGTTCAGCTGCAACTCAAAGTAGAGGTATACTTATGAAATTGTTGCTTTCTGGTCTCTATTAATGGCCATTTATTTTTCCATTACTTCTAAGTGGCTTTCCTGAAGCAGAGGCCATTCATCCTTTAAGACACAGTAAACAGTTTAAGTAGCAGTCAGTTACATTTTGTGAGCCTGTATTCCCTTAGCATGAAACAGAATAAAGCTACAATTTATCTGTGCTGGATGTTATTTTCAGGCTTAATCTGATAGGCCTCCGTACCAGCAGAACTACTGTCAACCTCCCTACCCCTCACCAACCCCTGTTTTTACTTCCTTGTCATCCTGAATAAACTACTTATCTCTATTGCTCTTACATGTGATTCTTGGAGCTCCTTCATCCTGCCTGCACTTATCAAGTCCAATATTCTGTGTCCACCAGAGAAAGGCACAAAGCACCTCTGTAATCCACCTGATTAATTTGTTAAATACTATAACATTGGGAGGGAGGAAACGATGCTATCAGACGATCAGCTATAATCCAAACAATTTAGCTTTTAATTTATCTGTGCTTTTGATTATTTTTTGAAGGGCGGGAAACACTGATAAATCTGGTGCAGATTCTCATTGAACTGAATACAATGGATTTTATTAGAAATCATTCCAAGGCACCACATGCAGTCACTCAAAGAAAAAAAACCAAAACACATTTTGTTTGACATTTTTTCCTCTGGCTGTTCCATTTTCCAAAAAAAATTTAAAGGCCTGAATCTGACCTTCTGACCTTGAGAAACAGAGGAGGTTCTCAAGTGGGGATACCTGGTCCGTCACACTATTAAAACAAAAATAACCACTGCCTTATTTAACAAAACAAGCCAAAATCTCAAAATGGTAGAGGCCTCTTTTTTTTAAAGACCTTAATAACATATTTTGTGGTTCCCTATTGAATAATTCTCCTTATTCAGAAAAAGAGTGTATTAACCTTCATAATTTATTTGTGGCTTCACTAAACATGCATATACTGTACTGCATGGCCATTAAGCTTAGAAATAAACTTCTTATTGATTGGTGAACCTTAAAAAGTTAGGTTTGGCTCAGATAAGCCTCTAAACAGTTGAATGCTTATTCAAAACATCTCAACTTTTTAGACTCTCTCACAGCTACAATTTTGCTGACAGTCCCTCTACCCTGTTACAGGGTTGTTTCATTGTACCACACTCTCCAAAAAGGCCCTAAGTTCCCTTCCTCCTTGTTATGGTGATGTGTTACCTTGGGCATTCGTTAATGACACTACACTACGATATACATATGCAATGCGCTATCAGTATGAACTTCTGGAATAAAATCCTTGTTGTTAAACATTCCTAGAGCAAAGCACTTTGTTCAGCTGTGTTGTGCTATCACTCTCTCCCCCAGCTCCTGCATAGACCATACATTTTGACTGCAAACATGACGACTCTCCCACTTTACACCTGTTTCCGCATTTTGTCCCCTGACCTAGTGAGCTGGTAGTATTTTGTGATTACTGCTATGGGCTGGCCACAAATTGTGCACACAGCTAGTATCCCAAAACATCATATTATTTCTGTTACTCTGTCCTCCCTCCCAAACAACCTACTTGCTCATTTCACTTTTCCTGTTATGCCTTGCCTTTTAGACTATAAGCCCTTTGGGGCAGGGATTGTCACATGCTCATACTGTGCCCAGCACAGCAGGGCTCTGACCTTGTTCAGGCCTCTAAGTGCTACCACAGTCTAAATTAATAGTAATAATTTTACAAACTGATTTTGTATGCCTGAGAACTATATTCTTGCTGTTAAAGGGAATAAACTCCCTCCCACATGCCTTGCTATGCCATCTAGGTACTGGAGGCCAGGATATATTTTACAAATTCCCTCTTCTGGATCATCAATATACCACTGCAATTTGTTTCAGACTTCAAGTATTTATTGCACCGAAAGTAAATTTAATGGAGGAAGTTTAAAATTTATTTCCTTGTGTTCAAAGAATGGTTGAACCCACTAATCATGTTGCTACCTTGCAGGAAATTGTTACATGTCAGCTTCGGGATATGCCTGATGAAAAGATCTGAGACCAGCTTGTAAAGGAAACAGCCATGCCATGCTTATTTGAAAATTATTGTTTGAACCAGAACTAACTTTACAGAAAGTTATTGTTATGCTAGCCAAATCGAGTCTGCTATGGCAGAAGCTAAAATAAGTGTTTGGCGAGGGGGCTACAAACCTTGCTCAAACAGTTAATATATGAATAATATGATCTCTAAACTGGCATAAGAGTGGTAGCAAGATGATGGTAAGTAGAGCACATTTGACACATCTAGTGTGCCATCTCAGCACCTTCCGATACTTCAAAGTCAGGCTTTCGCAGTGGATCTGTGCTGCATATTGCCAACTATGTGGCATAATGAAACCATGCACTATTGACAGTTACTGCATCAGATCACACATGGAGATAGGGCCAGATAAAGACATAGGTACAATAGGCCTGTGCCTAGAAGTTACAGCTCTTGGAGGGTGTGATTACAACAGCTCGGCTTTCATTAACAATAAAACCCCCTGTGTTGCTAGCCTTCAGTGATTTAAAAGAAAAGCTTGACAACCTGACCCAAGCCTAACCAATGCAGGGAACCTCCAGGCAACCCAAAACAATAGTGCTGAGAAGCATGAACTATCCTATGCCTATCAATGAGGTGTTAACTCCAAGGCCAGCTGCTCTGGAAATCCCTACCAACACCACCTTAAAGGAGAATCTGTGTATGTAGCAGAAGAGCGGTCCCGCAGGTCCCACCCACTCACCCTTACAGATATACCCCGTCTAATGGGATATGTGCTGGGAAGCCACTGCTGCCAACATTGTTTGATTCACTGGGGAGGGACCCCTGGCTGCTGCACCTGTTGTTTCCAAAGAGTAGGGAATCCTCCTGCTATGCTATGCCTAATTGGGAGAAAGGGGCCCTATTCCACTTCCCTTGCATCTCTTGGAGTGAAGGGATGCCTCCCTGCCACAATCACTGATGCTGCAGAATATGCAGCGGGCGTAGTGCTCTCCCAGATTTAAAAGAATGGTTATATGTGCATCACAGACACTAATTGGGCCAAAGAAAGATGCTCTGTTATTGAAAATGAAGTTCTTGTTTCATCTTAGGCCACTGTAAAATAGCTCACTTACTTTTAGGGACATGAATCAGAGAGGTAGCCGTGTTAGTATGGAATTGCAGAAGAGACAGAGAGTCCTGTGGCACCTTAAAGACTAACTAAAGTTGGCACTGGGTGGAGTTCAATCCACAGAAAAATATGAGCCTAAAAGTGACAGAGTCCTCTGGCACCTTAAAGACTAACTAAAGTATACTTTAGTTAGTCTTTAAGGTGCCAGAGGACTCTGGCACTTTTAGGCTCATATTTTTCTGTGGATTGAACTCCACCCAGTGCCAACGCTCTCAATGAAGGAACAAGATGGAATACACACTGTACAATGCTTAGCCCATTTGATGACTTTCATATATGATATTAAATACTAGACAGAGTGAAAAGATTCCTGCAGATTGCTTGTTGACAATGGCAAATTTGACAACCGATACCCATCTGGCAGAGAATATTAAACAAATTTGGTGTAACCAGTCACTATAGTACTGAGTCTACTGAATAGCACAAAGCCATTCATTAAATATATTCATAAAGTATGACATTATGTAACTAGAGGACTACCAAAACAGTGCAGACCCTTCTTTTACATTTGTGATGAGTTAGCTCCACATAGCAGATATTTAATAGGCAACACTTGTTCTCTAATTGTTCCTACAGAGCTCCAAAGCCAGATGTCTTCAACTTGTTTACCAAATACATCAGAGAGTGGTCTGAAGCAAAACTGGTTGCCCAGAGATGGACTCAGATTGAGAGTGCATGAAATCCTGCTACTTGCCAGAGGCATCAGGGCTCTGGCATTATGCTACTGCGTGTAATCAATCACCTCAGTCAGTGGCCAGAAATAATCTTTTCCTTCTATATTACTTCTATAACCATGCTGTGCTAGCACATGCGAGTGCGTTGCTACATCCATGTGACTTGCCTGAAGTACAAACTCTGTTCCTGGTTAAAAGCTCCTGGAATAAAGTAGACCGTTTTGTGTTGTTATTCTCTTCTAATTAATAGAGCTGGTCAGGAAAATAAGGGGATGCAAAAAAAAAAAATCACATAGAAAAAGTTCCTGTTTTTCAGTACAAAATGTTTTGGATTAAAAGGTGCTTGAAAAATGAGGGGAAATATTTTCAATACTAAACATTTTTCCATCAGAAAAAAATTACGCAAAAATGTTCTGATAAGTTCTACTAATTAAAGTGAGTAAAGTCTACATATTTATATTATGCTGATCATCATGTTGTTTCCAATCTAGTTAAATATAATAGGTACCATGTAGCAACCTCCATGGAACTTGGAGGGAGGAGCAAAGCTTGCAGGAGGAAAGACTTCTAAGGAGATACCAGGAAGGTAGTCTGTGTGCGCATGTATAGAATGCTAGCTGCAGTTGTAGCATCTCTGTAAATAGTTATCTTAATAAAGGGCCAGTTTGGTTGTACAAGTATGGAGTCCTTTCATCTTGTACATGACCCAGCAGGCAGTACAGGAAATGTGCCCTCTATTTTAACGTTCACAAATCCCTGTTTTTTATTCTGTGCTCCTATCACAAGGGGGAAACTGATTCTGAGTGAAGCTTCCCTGTATTACTGTGATATAAATATTAAATATAATAAAATGGAAATGTACATTTGTTATAGAGAGTTAGAAACACATGTACAGAACATATAACAAGACAAGGCCAAATAACTTTAACAGGGTTTCACAGGCTTTTAATTATGGGAGAATGTGGCCCACAGTTTCTGCAACCAACACCTCGCAGTCTGACTCTCATTTAACAATGAACACTCCCACGGGCAAAGGTAACGACAGAAAGACTTCAATGAGTCTGTCCTGATCACTGTCTTTCCTGTTTCTAGTACAACAAGGGTCATGAGCAAAGCAGCCTAACCAAGCTCAGAATACTAAAACGTTTATTTATTTACAAAGGATATCTTCCTTCCTCTGGTTTTCCTCTCCTCCCTTCTTCACCCCCGCAGTCTAACCCTGCCCTGTCTGGTACGTGGGTATGTTATTTATCTTGAAAACATAACAAATAGAAGTTAACATTCACCAACTGTGACTTATCTGACAGCTCAGCACTCTGTTTCAAGTTGTTCACCGTTGGAACTTGATTTCCGCAAGGCCTTGCGTCACACTGGCAGATTGCCAGGCCACAGGCTACTCCGTCTTTTAAAAATGGAAATGCGTTGAATTTCATGAGCTTTTCCCTCTTTCTCCTCATAGATGCGTACATACATATATATATAATAAGAGGAATCTTCCAAATGGCACAACATGGATCAGAGATTCATAGTTCAACAAAACTGTCTTCTCTTTTGCCTTTCCAGCATGAAACAGTATTGTTTGTACACAATAGGGATTTGAAGCGTTACTAAAATCCTTTTTCACAAAGCATCTGGTGTGGTTCCCCTGCACTTCCCACCCCCAATAAAGAATCAGACAAAAATCTTCCTATGTTTCAGGTACTGGTAACTTCAGTCTACAGGTATCAACATTCTTTGTCTTTTAAGTAGACTTTTATGAGACATAGGGCACTGGCCCAGATTCCTGCTAAGATCAACTACTTTCTGACCTCAGATGCACCATAGGATTGTTTTATTTAAAGGGCTGGTGTGTCTATTGATCTTTTTCTTTCCCTTTTTAGACACTGGAATGGACCAGGAACTTTGAGACACATACCAGCTACTGAACTATAACAAAATACAAGTAGCATCATTATGTTTCAAGTCATGGATATTACTTTACGGCAGAATTTGTCCACAACAGGGTGTTCCTTCACAGGGCTATTTCAACAGTTTATTCTGCCATTCATATCAGTGGCTATTTCAGAAACAGTAGAAACTTCTTGATCCCTCAATACAGTTGTTCAATTATCATGAGCCAAATCCTGTCTCCAAGGCCCAATTGCCCTTCAAGCTGTGCATGACAAAGGAATATAGACAACTTTTCTTCGTTTCTTGTTCCCATCTCCCATTCCTCTGTCAGATTATATCACAACCAGAAGTTGCTGGAACCTGCATCTTGCTGTTACCTCAGACATTCCCCACTGTCACAAGTTAGAATTCTACACCGCATACTGACTGTAAGATTAACTGGCTGCACCCTTGCATCATGTTGCTGCTTTGCACCACTCCAACAGTGCAAAGTAACCTGAAAAATGAAGGAATTATCAGGTGTACCATTTTCCAGATGCTTTGCACTGCTGGTTTAGTAGAATCCTCAAGTGACATAAGGTCAGCATCGCCAAATTGAAAACAGATCCCTTCAAAGTCTCCGCTAGGGGGGTGTCCAGGGAGTGGCATACCTGCATTTGAGTAACAGCGAGCTTCTGGGACTTCTCCTTAGGCAATATGCATATTAGAGAAGCCCTGGGACATTACAAATTGTACCAGGGACTGGGCCAAGTATTGCGGGGTTGGGGGGACATACAAGTGGTATAAAGCCACCTTTACTGTTCCCCTTGCATGCTACACCGAGTTGCTCAGGTGGACCTGAGAAACAAGCCTAATGTTTTTACAGTTTGCTGTTTATGTGGCTACAGGATTTTCAGTGATGTGTTTCTATATGGTGCAAATGCTCAAGTCCTCACCAGCCTGAGTAACTGGGTTGGGGTTGAGCTCACACATGAAGAAGGATTCTTCCACCTAGGCCATACAGTGGCTGTGAAACCACTCAATGGAGGCTACATCATCCCTTGTGGAAGGCAGGGAAGAGGATCTGCTCAGCAACAGATGTTCTGGCCCCACTCCTGCTCCACCCACTTCCTTTGTGCTGCTAAGAAGGGAAGAGCATGTTCCACCTAGATACAGAGCAAAATTTGCCCCTATATCCATAATTTGATTTTGCTGTTTTTCATTGAAATAATATTCTCCATGATGACTCCCGTTTCTAGCCTTGGCAGCAGTGATCCTACCACCCCCCCTCCCCCCATATTACTCAGCTATCAGTAATAAAGGGCCAAACCCTGAGTCACTTTCTTACTCGGACGTTGTTTAGGCAAAGAAGGATTGAGTAAAACCTCAGTCAAAATCTTAGGATACAGTCCATTATGATTAACCATGTCAAAAGTACCAGTCATCAAAGACATAGACCAGTCATATGTACCAACCCCATCCTGTCTCTTCAGTTCAGGAAACCAACACCGATGTTCTGAACTAGTGCCCTCTACTGGGATGCTTGAAAGCAGGCAGATTTTCACACTGTTAACTAAAAGCGGGTTAAAGAATAAATAGATGGCTGGAAATGAGGCACTTAATTTCTTGGCACAAAAATTTAGGGAAAATGTTTAGACATTTCTGAAACATCTTTCTGTTAAGATGTTAAGGCTTTCTCAACATGGAAGGCTTTGCAGTGCTTCCTAAAGATGGTCAGACTCTGATCTTCTCTGGAATACAGTTCCATAGCCTATCCCCTCAACAGAGAGTGCTTTGTCCCCACCTCTCACATGCTCGGTCTTGGGCTTTGTGAGAAACATTGTCCCAGAGGAGTGTGGCTACCATGGTGGTTCATAGCTTGAAATTTAGCCTTTGATGTATCTGGGGCTCAATCCATTACTTGCTTTAAAAATTAGGACCAAGGCCTTAAACACTGTTGGAAGCTGACCTGCAGGAAGCAGATGGACTTGAGCACAGGCCTGATGTGCTTGTCACAACCTAAGCCACAGAGAAGGTTGGCAACCAATAATTTCGTACCATCTGGAGCCTGGGTATTGTGTTCACTTTCAGCTTCAGATACAATGATTCACAGCAATACAGACTGGAGGTAAAAAATTCATGGACTACTGTGGCCAGGTTTTCATCCATGATGAAGGGACAAAGTTTCCTAGCAAGCTGGAACTGAAAAACTGCATTTTTGACGACCATTTCGGTCTTGGCTGGATTCTGAAATGTTCTGACCTATGGTACACAGGTGGCCAGAAGAGATGATCTAATGACCTATTCTGGGCATAAAATCTATGAATGAATTACTGTATTTTCTTATGCTAGTGCCCACAAGCCTCAACTGAGGTAGGACACCATTGTGCTAGATGCTGTACAAATACATACTACAAGACAGCCCCTGTTCCAAATGCTTACAGTTTAAATTAGCAAACCAAATAAAAGGAGAGCCATGCCCAAAGTCACCTGCTAGCTCAGTAGAATAGACTCTAAATCACCTGACACCTAGTCCACTGCCCTACCCCCGAGACCAGCTGCCTCACAAAGATTCCAAATCATTTTACATAGGGAAATAAATATTAACAACCCCATTTTGCAGACTCCAAAACCTGACAATATTTCAGTTTCAAAAACTATTTTCAGTAAAAATGTTTGGGTTTTGGGTTTTGGATATTTTTAATCAGAATATTCTGATCAGAAATTTCCACAGAAATAATTGGCTTGGTCAAAAAGGCATTTTTTTTGGTCCAAAAATGTTTTAGTGAAAACATTTCAAGCAGCTCTAAATAGAATTAATCACTGATATTCCTTTAATCAAATCTTGTATTTTGACATCTCTATCTGCTGATTTGTTTCCTTGGCATTCACAGATTTTAAGAGCAGAAAAGACCGCACTGATAATCTGATCTGTCTTCCCGCATAACACAGGCCATCGAAGCCTACCCATAAATTTCAAGTCCAAATTTCAAGTCCACAACTTCTGTTTAAGCAATAGAATTTTCACCAGGTCTGTGACAAATTAGGCAGAGTTGTTATGGCCTCTCATCTCAATGAACACTCGAAGCCAAACAGGTGTACTAGAAGCAATGAATTCCTGTGTGGTACATCTGGTTCTAACACTCAGGGCCGGCGACAGGGTGGTACAACGGTTACAGCTGTACCGGGCCCCGGACTTCAGGGGCGGCCCCTTAAGTCTGGGGCCGGTACAGCTGTAACCGTTGTTGCCGGGGCTGTGAGCAAGGCGCGCTCACCAGCCCCCTCCCCCGGCACCCAGCAGCCAGCCCCGCCCCCCTTTGCTTCTCCCGGCCGGCCACGCGGCCGCAGCACATGCCGGGGTTGGGGCCCGCTGGAGGTAGGAGACCGGTGGGGGGGGGGGGGGGCCGCGGGAGATCGGCGGGGGGGGGCCGCGGGAGGCAGGAGATCAGCGGGGGGGGGCGCGGGAGGCAGGAGACCGGCCGGGGGAGGGGCCGCGGGAGATCAGCGGGGCGGGGGGGGACCCGCAGGAGGCAGGAGATCGGCGGGGGGGCGGGAGGCAGGAGATCAGCGGGGGGGCGCGGGAGGCAGGAGACCGGCCGGGGGAGGGGCCGCGGGAGATCAGCGGGGCGGGGGGGGACCCGCAGGAGGCAGGAGATCGGCGGGGGGGCGGGAGGCAGGAGATCAGCGGGGGGGCGCGGGAGGCAGGAGATCGGCGGGGGGGCCGCGGGAGATCGGCCGGGGGGGGCGCGGGAGGCAGGAGACCGGCCTGGGGGGGGGCGCTGGAGACCGGCCGGGGGGGGGTGCGGGAGGCAGGAGACCGGCAGGGGGGGGGGCGGGAGGCAGGAGACCGGCCGGGGGGCCACGGGAGACCAGCCGGGGGGGGCCGCGGGAAGTAGGAGACCGGCGGGGGGGGGCCCTCGGGTGGCGGGAGATCGGCCGGGGGGGGCCGTGGGAGATCAGCTGGGGGGGCCCACGGGAGGTAGGAGACCGGCGGAGGGGGGGCCCTCGGGTGGCGGGAGATCAGCCTGGGGGGGTGCGGGAGGCGGGGGGGGAGCGCAGGCGGCGGGAGACTTGCCGGGGGCGGGGGGGGCGGGGGCAGCGGGAGACTGGCCGGGGGGGCCCCGCGGGCGGCGGGAGACCGGGGGGGGCCCCGTACGGTCTGCCGTACGGGGCCCCAAAATTCCTGTCGCCAGCCCTGCTAACACTTACCTTTCCTGTAACATCAGGCAAGTCACCGAACCTTTTTAACTCAGTTTCCCTATCTGCCACATAGGGCTAAAATTATCTATCATAGAGGGATGTTATGAGAATTCAGTGAATTAATATTTGGAAAGTGTTATATAAGTGTTGATTTTAAGTATTATTGTGTGCAACATCCTCACTCGTGAATTTTACAGATTTCAAAAATCCTGAGTGTGACATGACAAAGATGAGATCTTAAAATCAATATATTTTACATTATTTTTATTTTGACTTCTTCTTTTGGGGCATTTAGGGTTGATTTTTTCAAGCTTTCTCTGCTAGAAACTTCCTTTAAAAAAAAGGAAACTGATGTTTTCATATACTCACATGACTCCAGGAGTTGGGGATTTAAACAAATCAAATATCACAAGACACATTAAAAATCAGAAGAATACTGTAGGTCTTTTGCCTTACAACAGTATAGTAAGGCAAAAGACCTACAGCAGGGGGTCAACAAAATGTAATAATTTCTCACAACAAACTTATAATTACACTTTCTGATAACATCTCACTCTATACATAGCAATATGGAGGAAGCAAAAGCAGTCTGTCTGACATTATAAGGCTTCCAACAGTGAATATTTTGCTTGTCAATAAGATCACACAAGACAACTGAATACCTTACTTTTTCCCCCTTACTATTTCGTTTTTTGGTTGTTTTTTTTAAAAGGACTTTCTGGACATCAGTATTTCCCACGTTACCATTGCAGGTTTGAGAGCCAGTATAATTATTATGTCTAGTAATGCCTTTTGGATGGCTTTCTGGCTCTCCTTTATTTCCTATTAATTTGGCACAAATCTCACATGATAGTTTGGATGAGACGGGAACCCAGAAAGTCATTACATTTATAAAGCAAAGTAAATAACTTTATGGTCAGCCTGTGGTGTTAGCCCACCCTCAAAGTGGCCAGGGTCATCCATGAGGCAATGGGTGAGGCTTCTGAACCTGAGTTGAGAATGAGACGGGAATGGAAGAGTCAGAGTGAAGACATAACCACAGTGAACACAGGATACAGCTTGGGGACGTCACAGACTTTGTTATGTAATGAGAAACTAAGCAATGCACATATTTATTCCAAGAAAGGACACAGACTAGGAACAAGAGCATAATA
The DNA here is from genome assembly GCA_032164245.1 of Sternotherus odoratus. Taxonomy (NCBI): domain Eukaryota; kingdom Metazoa; phylum Chordata; order Testudines; family Kinosternidae; genus Sternotherus; species Sternotherus odoratus. The sequence goes on from JAVMKO010000002.1 coordinate 145,756,794, forward strand.
TCAACAAAACCTAACAAGGGCAATCTTGTACTGGGGCTATAACCATGAACAATAGATATGCTTTTCCCCCTCTCGTCCCCTGCTCCACTCCTCCCTCATAATGACTTCATTTTATCAAGTTGTCATGAAGGGACAGAAGACTTTTTAATCCCTCATTTACATTTTGGTTATTTTTAGACATGAGCCCAAACCAAAATCTTACATCTATACCACCTCAATTTTGCAGGTATTCAGAGTTTTGGAGCACTCTTTCTGAATGTCACATTCAGCCTCTAACTCTATAATGGGCCCAACCAAAATCCTGCACCTTGGTGTAAATTCAGAGCTGGACCCCAATTATGATTATTATTAAAGGAAACAGGTCTTTGAGCAAAAGAAAAATTCACCATCACAGAAATCCCAAGAGAGGTGCAAACATCTTTGCAGGGACAGAGCAAACCTGCACAGCATAGAAATGGACTGGATTGGAATGGAAGATTCATAGCCGTTGGACCAACTGTCAGTTTAAGTACCTATTCAGTTTTCTGGCTTCCTTCACCATGCCCACGTGATGAGCGACTATCCTGCCGTGTCAATTCCTTTGCCCAACCCTCAATAATAATTCTCACATTTGTTTTTTTTTTTGTTTCTCTTTTCTATTTAAAGACAGTTATGATCACTGGAAAAGTTTAAACTGCAAACACCCTGCAAACATTTTTGCCCATCGTTAACTTTAACACAATATTGAGTTTGGATTTCTGAGCCCACATCTTCAAAAATTTGGGGCACTCAGATCTACTATTGTGCCCAAAGATTAAAAGGGGTCAGTGTCAACACTCAGTGTCCCAGTCCGGTTTAATCCTCAATTTTTTCCTTCATCAAAAGAACTGGTTCTGAAACTAGTGCGTCAGTGTGCGTCAATGTCATATATGATTAATCTGAAACATTGTGATAGTCTGTACCCTTTAGTTCATCCCCTTTACAAGACTGTGATAAATACTGTACAAAGTATGGCTTGTAAGATATCATTAGAAAATTCATAATTTGCTGATCATTATTGTCCCGGTAAAATGTGTGGCATAACTATATGTAAAATTATAAAATTCCACTATATGAAATTACTGAGATATCTTCCAAGTTTAGAAGAGCAGGCACAGACCAGTTACTGAAAGACAAATGACAAACTGATGCCTCAGCCGGACGTTGACATAATCAAATGGACTATCACCTGGTTAATCGACAATTTTTTGGCAGGAAAAAGGGTGTAAGCGAGAAATCTACTGCAGTATAATTCATGAAGTGGCTGGCAATAGCACTCATACTGTGTAGCTGGGAGTGATTTACACCCTGGAGGCTGTGAAACCAGACCAGGAATGGTAGCTTACATACTAAAACAGTGAAAAAGACACCCCACATTAGAGAATTAAAGGGACTCATCTGTTCAAAAGTCCAGATTATACCCTGGATAAGGTCAAAAACATATTTTTTTCAACTCCAAATATCAAACTATTCTTTTAACAGTAAGAGTGCAATTGTACTGATTAAATAGTGACCAAGAACTCAACAGTGCAAAGGATTCTAAGGTTCAAAATAGTATAGCACTGCTTAAATGGTTCTTTATGAAGCACCCATAGGCAGATGATTTTTGTTTTAAGGCCAGACTGAAATCCTTACTCAGACTGGTGGGCAGTTATTCACACAAGCAATTCCATTGAAGTCAATGGGACAACCTGTCTGATTAACTGCGTACTTACTGTGAGCAGTGAGTCTAGTCCTAAATTTGCAGTTTGCTCCTGACCAAAACTCATCTCTTGGGTAACAATAATCAACCCCTTTTCTTTCAAACGTCAAACCACAACATTTGTTTGGATGTTTCTGTTAGATTGGGGGTGGGCAGGAAGGATAAACTAAGTTTGATAACATTCACAAGAGAAAACCCCATGACCATTTGGAAAACCATAGGCAACCCCTTTTTAGTTTTAAGAGAAGAGCTTCAAGTTGTTCCCCAGTTTTTGTATGCTAGTATTTATGTCAAACATTTAGGAGGCTAATGTACTCTGGGATACCTTGAGGCCTGATTCTCCAAATATATCTATAGCTTGACTGATGCAAGAAGTCCTACTAACTTAATTGGGACTATTTGCATGAATAAAGTTACTTATGTGCTTGAGTGTTGGCAGGACCATGGCAGAATTACCTCACATTTCAATAAAGATTGTGACTCTAAAAACTTGACCTGATAAAACCTCTGAGAGCCATAATCAGATCTGTCCACATCTTTTCACTACATATGAACCTTTCACTGAGTTATTCAGCATTACCTTGCATTGAGTCTGGAATAAAGCGTGAGTAGGTGGATGAGGAAGACTCCACCCTCTCTACTCACTGGCCAGTGCAGCAGGCCAGTGGCCTGACAGTGTGTGTCTCTGAGTCAGTGTGACAGTGCTAAGCCTATAAGCCAGCAGCAAATTACTACTCCCTGGAGCAAGGAGGATACATTGTGACTCAGGTGTGTGTCTCTGAGTCACAATTATTCTTGCAGTTACTCTTAGGGTGGTACTAGTTTTGCATCACCCGTTAATCAGGGCTGTGCTTAAAGTAAAAATCTAGCCCTGAGGATATGAAGCCTGGCTTTCTCTAGACACTCCACTGTCTTCCCTAGTGTGGAGGACAATTGGGGTTTGCTGTTTGTATCATCTTACACTTAAGTTTTCCCCTAACATAAGCATGCCTCCCTGACTGGGTGTCAGATCACAGCAGGAGTTTTACAGTTGTTTAAACCTTTTTAATGTGAATTTAATGCTTGCCAACGATGCCAAATTGATAGTCTTGGAGGAGGATTCTGTTTAGATCTGGTCAGAAAGCAGAAAATGGGTTTTCTTTTGCTAATTTTGCCCCAAATTTTCAAAGGGGTTCAACCCGCTCTCTATCTATCCACGGAGCAGATTAACCTTAAATAGTATTATCTCTCTGATTTGGAGGAGCCACTTCCAGAGCAGAGATTGGGAACAGCCCATTTCAGTCAGTTTCAATGCCCAGTCAGTTTTTTGCCTCTCTGTTGAGACTGCCACCATGTGGTAGGTTTTTCTCTCTCACTATCAAGATAATTGTATTACGGCTCCCACCCCACAGCACCTGAACACTTCACATAAGACTCCTGTAAGATAGGAGAGTATCGGCACCCTGTATGGAGAACTTTCCTAAAGGTACGGCTCCACTATCCGCCGGATCAGCGGGTAGCGCTCGATGTATCACCGATCAATTTTTCGTGTCTCATCTAGATGTGCTAAATCGATCCCCAAATCGACGCCTGTACTCCACCTCAGGAGGAATAGTGGAGTCGGTGGGGGAGTGGCCGTGGCCAACCTGCCGCCGTGGGGACGGCTAAATAAGTCGATCTAAAGTACTTCGACTTGAGCTACACTATTCACGTAGCTGAAGTTGTGTATCTTAGATCGATCGCACCCCCCTCCCCCTCAGTGTAACCCAGCCCTAAGTCATGCAATGTTTGTGGCAGACCTGGGAACAGAACCAAGAAAACCCGAGTTTCGGTCCAGTGCTTTAACCTCTGTTCAAGCTAAACACCTGTTCACTGGACTAAGACCAAGCAGCTTTCAGATGCTTACAACCTTTTATTGTCACTACAAACCTGAGCTGAATTTGAACCAGCATCTTAGAGGTGAAAAAGCTTTATAGCCCATTACCAGTCCCCTGAGCCATCCATTCCGCTAGCAAATTGTTAACCAATGTAAATATGAACTAGGAATGCCAGCAATATTAAAATCAGGAAATCCCCATATGCTCAAAATTATTTAGATTTGACATCGAACTCATACGGCAGGGGCATGTGTTTTTTTCCCTAGGAAACATTAGAAATCAACATTAAGGATGTGAGCTTAGTTTAAATGTCAGCTGAAAAACAGCTGCTACTAAAAGATATAACCCATGAGCCAAAAAAGTGAGGCTGGGAGGAAGTTGAAATGAGAGATGTTTAGTTCTTGAATGCTCCTGTGTGAGGATAAAAGGGTGAGATGTAGGGAATCTTCTCTGGCATGAGGCTGCTCAAGCAGTTCTGGAAGTTTCTGTTTAGCAGAATATGATCTCCCCATATGGCAGATCTGAGTGGTGAAAGAGGTCCAACCATATGCAGCAGTGATGTAACAGGGCCAAAGGGTCAGGCACCTGTGACTTTGCAGCCACATTAAGTTCTTCAGAAGCTGCTTTTTGACTTAGCAGAGCAGAGTTTTCCATCACATATGTGTAAAACATTTAATCCATTATAGGTTTCTTGGCTCTTTCAGACTAATTGTGTGTGTGTGTGTGTGTGTGCACGCTCAGACATTTCAAAAAACCAAAACATTATGCTTCTGAAGTAAATTTATTTTCCCGTTTCAGAGTTCACCACACATTCCTTTGTGGTGCAAGATTCTCATCTTATATTTGGGTCTTTTGGTTGTGTGTGTTTTACCTAGAACAATGGGGTCTTGATCCATTACTGGGGCTCTGACACACTGCCACAATTCAAATAATAATGCCACAGTTCGCTTGTCACTCCAAAAGCATATGAAGCCCTTTTCACTCATGGGCACTCAATAAAATACTGCTCACCACTTCTCAAATTCAACATTGTGAGTTTTCCCATGATGATTAGAATCCTCAGATAACCTTTTCAAGCCATAATGAGTCGCAGTTTAAAAAAGAATGATTCAAAAATCCCATGATGCAATGTGAGCCTATCTACCTTTTAACAATTGCAGCCCAATGTTCAGCTTCTAGACTGCAAGCCAGGGGAGTCAACACCATCAGCACTGTACCGCAAATGAGTCTGCAGAAAATTAATGTCGCCGCATTCAAAATTGATTCTTACACAGTAATAATTTATTTTCTTTGTTATGGTTTCTGTTGGCTGCAGTGTTCTAGAAATGTTTGCATAAAACTAAGCAGCTACAATTCTATGAAACAATATGGACCAAGGGCCTGATCTGACGTCTAATGAAGTCGGGGGAGTCTTTCCATCGACTTCAATAGGCATCAAAAGCTACTCCTTGCACCCCTGAGTGTGGGCCCCAGATGCAGCTGACATAAAACAGTTCCACTACATTTCAGAAAGGCGACAGGCTATAAGAACTCTATAAAGGTACGAGGGTTTGCAGTCAGTGCACTACAGAGCTCTGCTGTTATGCCAGTCCCACCAGTCATTGCCATGTAGACAATGAAAGTGAAGCAGCTGCAAAAGCTAATATAGCTTTCAGGATTGTAGTAGCAGACACAAAACAACTCTACTGGTGCTTCATAAAGAGGAGCTGGAAAGGAATTCTACCTCTCCTTCCCTGCGCCACCACCCCACACAGTCCAGATCAGTGTTTGGAAGCAGAGGGAATTGAGCACATACAAGCAAATATATTAAAACACTTCAGGAATGATAGCATACCAAAGACATTGTCCCATAGAAGAGGACAGTCCTTTTTCCAAAGCACCCTCCATAGAACATGTGCCAGCCCAAAAATCCCCTGTTCAATGCAAGTGATCAAGAACCAGACAGCCAAGATCATACCATACACTAAGCTTTCTGTACCATTACCTGCATCTGCATTTCAAGTATGTTGACCCACAGCTTTGTGTTCATATGCATAAGCTGAATTTCCTTACACTCCATAGATGCTGGGCTGGCAGGTCATATTATTTATTATTTTCAGACTCTCTCCAAACACAATTATTGTCCCAAAGGGCTCCCTATCCATACATTCAATGGCTTTACCTTGCTACCCCTTTTATAATAATTAACTGTTTGTATTTTTTCTCAAGTGGTTGGTTCTGCAGCCCTTTGGAAATCCGATTGTCACGCATTCCACAACCAGCCAGCCAAAGCACTAAAAAGAGGTTCAGCATCCATTCTAACCCCCAAAGCTTCCTACAGCCCGGGACGGTGCTAAAAACCCCACCAGACTTTACTTATGCCATCGCATCATGGGCTTGAACCAAACTGAATCCATTAGCAACTTCTTCACAGGAACTTGTTTATTCAAAAATGGAACCTGGCATCTGACGGTCAGTGTTAAATGAGACCTGTCTCTCTTTTTGATTCCTCCCCAGAGATACCAGCCACACATAATCTGAGTTAGATCAGAGTACGTGGAAAACTCTTCAAGTGTTGAACATAAAAGAGTTAAAAACATGCTAGGATCAATCTTTTTAATCATTCAAGTCTTTCCTCTTTATGGCCTGACTGAGGTAGAGCTGGTTTCTGTTCACTGCAGGACAGTTGGCTGTTATGTCATCGGCCTTTCACACAGGTTTGAGTCAGACGCCTCCCCATCATTCCAGCTGCTGTGTGCTAATGGCGCCCCCACAATCATCGCAGGGAATTTTGGTCATCAATGACCTTTCACCCGCTGTCATTGTGACGTCTAAGACGTTCACGTGACTTCTAGATCAAGGCCTCCGTACAAAGCTGTCTCACACAGTGAAGCTGTCAGAATTGGTACAGCTATGTTCAAAGCTACTCATCCTGCCCACATACATATAGTTACTGGAGCAGGAGTGGAGACCAGTGGGAAGAAAGGGTCATCATCCTTAACCACTTCAGGGAGAATGAGCAACAAATGAAGTTTCCCACTTCAAACCACATGCTACCCACACCTGCACTGCATCACTTGTACTGAACGGGAATTTTCTGAAAAGCCAACATTAAGCGAGAACAAAAAGACAGTGTTTTGTAATCAGCCAACAACAGTCATCGCCGTACTAAGGAAAATACCTTCCCTTTGCCCTGTATTTTGGTCAGTCATTCGATTTTGTGGTACAGCATGTATGACCGGCATTGAACCACATAAGTCTTGATGACATAAGTCTTCCTTTACGAGAAGGATACAGTCTGGGGAAGCAGCACAGTTGGGAGCACAGGCAGTTCACTGGCATTTGACATTGTTTGTGACAACACCCACAAGGAATCAGAAGTGGATACTATCAAGGATTACTATTTGTGTATTAATGAGTCACAATATGCCAGATTCATAAGAGCCAGATGTCACAGCTGACCCAGACAAGGCAGGCAGACAGATCCCACGCGTTTCATGTGTCAGCCTTATATCCATTCATAAAACAGCTCCCTCCCAAAATATAAGTCTTGGGAAAATTTAAGATCATTGTGCAATTCTGAGCCTAGTTTCAATCAATTTCCTAGGGTTTCTCCTGCCTTCTCCTTTTTTTTTTATCTGTGTTAGTTACATTGTGGTTAAAAGGAAGGAGGGGCAGGAAGTGGTGTCCATCACAGAAAAGGACAAAGGAACTGAAAAATATGGGTACGCAGACTAGGAAAAAATAACATTATTTTTTGCTTTTCTAAATGTTGCAGCTACAGAAACAATCTCCCGAATGAAGTCAGACAGATGTTTTTTTCTTATTTTTTTCCCCGCTTTGGATGGAGTGCCTTTCTCAAGAGCACAGCTGAAAAACCTTTGGAAGGAAAACACAGAGAGAGAGAGTCTCAGGCACTGGAGGTGTCTGGAGCTGAGGATTACAGAAGTTCAAATTGGCTCCCCCTGTCAAAATTACAGCTGCACAAAAGATGGTACAGTTTATCAGCCCAGGGCTCAAAAGGACTTTTTCCGGTTCTCAAGAACGATGCAGGTCTTGAGAAAATGCAGCTGTGCGGTGATCAGACGGACTATGTTGGCTGGATTAGGTTCCACCCCTCCCCTTAATTGGCTTATTAAGGATGCCAGCCTGTTAAGGGGCGTGATTAGAGAATTACCCCCCCCCCCCGTGTATTTTTCATTTCAGAGTGATTTATATCAGAACATGGCCTTTGTGACTTTTTATTATATATTAGTTTTTTGTTTTCACACTTCCCTCTCGAGATTTGAAATTTATACCTCTTCCAGCAAGACAGAACTCACACTCCCTCGCCCTCTCTCTCTCTTTCCAGTATATTATCATTGTCCACGGCACAGATGAAGTGAGCAGATTAAAATGTATGTATAATGTCACTGAGGTTCTGTTTTAACTACACCAATAAATTTCAAGGCTATTGTGCTCTTCAAATCTACCCTGCCCTGGCAACCCTGTTAATCGCAAACCAGCACTTGTCAGGTGACATAGCAGAGGGATTCCTTTAATAAACTGCACCACATCACAGTTTTGTGGTTGTGTGTGAGTGTCTGTTGGCATAAGATTCAGTGTATCCCATTTGGATGCAGCAGCATCCGCCAGTTGAATGTGGGTGGAGCAGTCCAGTTGCTTGCACAGCACACAGATATTTTCAATGTGTTTTGCAAGAAACTTTTGCTTACATATTTTAAAAGCTGTATTTCCCATTCCTCCATCTACTTTATTTAATACACAAAGAGTTGTTTAGTGATTAGAAGGAGGAATGGGAGTCAGCGACATCTATTCCCAGAATAAATCTGGAGCAAGTAGCTCAGACTCTCTTTGCCTCAGTTTATCCGGTCAGTAAAATGAGCATAATACTATCTACTTCACACAGTTGCTCAGAGACTTAATATTTCAACTTCCAAGAATCAGAGAGGTAGCCATGTTATTCTGGAGTAGCAGAAGTGACAAAGAGTCCTGTGGCACCTTAAAGACTAACTAAAGTATTGAAGCATAGGCTTTCGTGGGCTAATACCCACTTCGTCGGATGCAAGCAGTGGAAGTGTTTCCGATGAAGTGCTTGCATCCGACAAAGTGGGTATTAGTCCACGAAAGCTTATGCTTCAATACTTTAGTTAGTCTTTAAGGTGCCACAGGACTCTTTGTCACTTCTTATATTTCAACTGTAAACCGTGCTGAGCTTCTCAGATAGAAGGTGCTTCATAAGTGCAAAGGATATACGCTGGTAAGGGAGACAAAAACATCATTCATTTAAAATTCACATTCTTGATCTCAGAATAAATGATTGCATTACTCTAAGAGTATGAAGATACCCTTCATTCCTAACATCTAGACCATGGGTACAAATGTACTAGGTCTGATTCCCTTCTTACTTACACTGGTTTGACACTAGTGTAACACACACACCCAGCTTCAGGGAGGTTACTCTTGACTTAGACTGGTATGAGATGAAAATCTGTCCCATTGTATTTTTCCTTAACATATTTAAAACCCCTTCTTTGTCTAACTTTCCACTAAGCCTTGCCTGTATCTCTTGCCCTTGCCAATGCCACCTCTTGCATTGACTGCTACTACTGCCTCCTCTCCTCTCCTTCCACGCCTGTGCATTTCTGCACAAATCACCTTCCTCTCTCATCTCACCTTCCCTCCTCTCAAGTCTAATCACCTTCCTCCTCTCTCCCAATCCTTCCACTGGCTCTTCTCATCTTCCACATCAAGTTTAGTTTTCCCAGCCTCAAATTCATGTATCTGCTTCTGCTTGTAACTCAGCTCTCTTTCATGTATGGATTCTCCCTCTCGCTGCCCATATCCCCCTCAATTTAACACCCTTTTGGTAATTTAGGCCATTCTTGCTATGATTTCTTTCCTGCTACCTGTTACACTTGGAACAGCTTCCCATCTGTTTGTGCACCAAATGACCACCCTTTCCCCCATTCAAATCCCTCTTCTGTGACATATCAATATAAAGGAACACTTGTGCAAACGTGTGTCTATCCATACAGAGACAGATCTGTACTGCTTTGAGATGAGGCCATCTTCCAGAAAACACATGCAGCATTTAAACCATATTGCCTGTATAATTTAGACTCTGATTCAGTTCCCATTAACTTTATGGCTGTTGGTTTTGGCCCTTAAACTGTGAGCTCCTTGAGGAAGGGACTAAGCCTATGACTGGATCTTCCTTTATATTTTGTACACTACTGAACCCAGTGATGTGTTCAAAATGGATGAGTGAACTATGAGAGGTTTTTGCTTTCCTCTGAGCTGAAACCTGTGAACTGGATAGTACCAGACACCAGAAACCAGACTATCCCGCCCCCCGCCCCCATTCATGGAATTCTTCCCTTTATTCTTTGTTTGGTATCTTTCCAATTACATTATCAACTTATCGAAACAGAGCTCAAGGCAAGCAACCAACATGAGCTTGTAAACTGCCACACACTGCAGACACCTTATAAGTAATAAGCAACACTAATCAAGATGCATCTTCATTATGCCAATCCAGTATAACAACTCTAATGCTACGTGTCCACCTACATTACATGTATCATTAACATTTCTCTGCCTCTATAGCATGGTCGAAAGAAATGTGCAGTGCCATGGACACTATGGCCTTTGGCAAGTTAATTCATTTATTTGCTTGTTTCCCCATTGTAAAGTGTGGATGATAATACTTACCTTGCTCACAATGGCAATCCTTCCTATCATCCAACCTTTGTCTTTCTTGCCTAGTTGTATCTACATCAATGTACTCTGCCCGGCACACTAGGACCCTACTCTCAGCTGCTATCACTACAAAACAAAAAATCCCCATAATAATTCTGCTGTAAGGATTAATGAATATTTGTCCAGTGCAGTCAGTATGGAAAACACTGTGTAAGTATCAAGATGGGATTTTTTTTGTTGTGGTGGTGGTGGCGGCGGCTTTTCTGTTTATTGTTATTGTTTGGTTGGGGGGGCGGGGTATTTTGTTTTTTTGATTGTGAAAACTTTTCAAGCCAGAGACATATTGTGGACAGACAAAGTACTAAAATGTGATGAATAAATCATTCAGTGTGAATTACTCACTTAGGGTCAGTTATTATTACTGGAGTCTACTACAGGCCATTTAATATATTCTGAAGCGTTTAAAGTCTCTTTCAGATTATACATTTTGGTTAGATTTTATAGCATTCCCAGTTTCATGCCATACATTTTTATGATGCGGAGCTTGGTCAAATAGTTAATTATTGTATATATTGCATGTACAATACATTGTACATGAAGTACTTTTGATCAAAGGGTCGTGGTAACATATTGCATGTGCCATATGTTTTTCTCCAAATGATTATCCTTGATCGCATAACTCCAGTGGAAACACTCATAGATGAGGGAGATTTTCCACTCACGCTAACTCATTTTGAAGCCTACTGGAAACAAGAGCTTGACAATCTTCCATATCATTTTTCCTTATTGTTTTTGAAGAGGCAGAGAAGTAAAATGAAATTGAAGGATTAACAGCACTGGCTACTCTCAGACATAGTACGTGCCAATTTTTTCTTTATGTCTCTTGTGTGAACCTGGTCCTTTGGAAAATGAAGGGCTGATCCCATTGGCTAGAACCAGCATAGTGTAAGCAGACACTGTGTTAGTTTCTGCACACAGCTCTGACAATGTACTTCAATCCCAGCCTGTAACAGCAGGTCCTGGTTCAGGGCTGGTCTCTCCCCCAGAGCAGACATGAACCATGGTTCCCAATTCCTTCTAGCTTTGCTGATTGATAAGTGTCTGTTTAGAATCAGAAAGAGATCTTGCATCAAACTCTTTTCAATTAGGTGATGAAAACTCAGAGAGGCCAGATTGTTCCTTTGCTCTTATGAGCTGTGCTAGAAAGGGTAGCAGGAAGACATGAGCAGTGGTATTCAGAGGTAATCAGCCTACCTAAGATAGATACAGGGAATAAATGGGCTGGGTGCAGGCCTAACAGGATTCCTTACACCTGCAGCAGAAAGATATAGGGCCAGAGCACCCGTGTCCAACAACTTGGCCAGTCATTTAAACCAGTCCAGACTGAATATAAAACGCTCCCATATCAGAATGTTAGCTTTTTACACTCATTTTGCACGGGTATAAAGGACTAGACATTGGAGCACAAGGAAGACAAGGAGCACTTTGGAGCACAGTGTGTGCCTGCTGTTCCCTGAACCTGCCTTTACGTACCACCAGGTAGGCATGGATGACAGCCCCTCTCCTTTGTGCTCAGGTAGTGCTAGTGGCAGCGTTCTAGGTTCTGAATGGGTGCCCTCTTGTCTCTCATAGCACTAATAGAACTAAGCCTCCCATCTGAACCCAGATCTCCAGAACTGAAAGTCTAGTGCTTTAGCATGGCATAAGCCTCTAATCATGGTGTATCTTAAACATATTGTTTGCAGTGACCACCAGATTCTCACTGAAGATCAGACACTCATTTTATATTACAGAGTTGAAAAACAATATGGTACATTGCAATGATGTTCTTCTCTTCTGTATTACTCCGCTGGCAAGGACAGGCTAGGGACACCATTCCTGTCCATCCTGGCTAATACCCATTGATGGACCTATCCTCCATGAATTTCTCTAGTTCTTTTTTTGAACCCTGTTATAGTCTTGGCCTTCACAACATATTCTGGCAAGGAGATCAACAGGTTGAAAAATACTTCCATTTGGTTGTTTTAAACCTGCTGCCCAGTAATTTCATTTGGTGATCACTGGTTCTTGTGTTATGAGAAGGAATAACAACAATTCCTTATTTACTTTTTCCACACCAGTCATGATTTTATAGACCTCTATTATATTCCCCTTTAGTTGTCTCTTTCTCAATCCAAAAACTCCCAGTCTTATTCATCTCTCCTTATATTGCAACTGCTTCACACCCCTAATCATTTTGTTGCCCTTTTTTGAATCCTTTCCAATTCCAATATATCTTTTTTTAGATGGGCGATCATATCTGCACACAGTACTCAAGATGAGGGCACACCATGGATATATATTGAGGCAATATAATATTTTCTGTCTTATTATCTGTTCCTTTCTTAATGATTATCAACATTCTGTTCGCTTTTTTGACTGCCACTGCACATTGAGTGGATAAGAACATAAGAATGTTCTTACTGGGTCGGACCAAAGGTCCATCCAGCCCAGTATCCAGGTGTCCCAGAGTGAGCGAACCTAACAGATAATGATCAAGTGATCTCTCTCCAGTGACACTCTCCGCTGCCAGACAAATGTAGACCCATGCATCTCCTGAACTGCAGGACAAAGTACCATTTGCTGCTACAGGCGGACTCCTGGTGGAGCCGAGATCCCTGCTGCACAGAGATTTCAGGCAGAACAAGAAACGCAGCCCTCTCAGGGGCTAATTCAGATTGAGCTTTCAAAGATACTGCATGGTCTATTTTTTAATGTAAGAGGGAGACAAAGTACTTGGCTTGGTGGGTTAGGCTCAGATGTGGTTCAGGCAGCTGGAGGGACTTGTGGCTTCTGAGCCAGGAAGTGACTTGATGGGGGTAGGAGAGCTGATTGGCAGAGAAGGCAATGGATTGGTGATCAGCCGGAATGAGTTCACAGGGCTAGGAAAAAGAGTGGATGATAAGAATTAGAGCTAGCCTGGAGGAGGAGAAACAGCTGGGATTGGGAAAATATGGCAAAAAGAGTTAGCGGAAGAATAAAGATTGCTTTTCCCACCTCTCCCTTTACTGTAGTGTCCCAATTTTTCATTCTGAAAAGGGAAAGATGGTGACAAGGAGGAATGGTCATGCTTTTTTCTACCCACTTCTCCACTGATCCAACCTTGTAACAACAGCTCTCACCACATTTTCGTGTGTGTGTGTGAGAGAGAGAGAGAAAGAGAGAGAGAGATTGGTTTAGGCACCTATAATGGATGAAGGGGGTGAGGCTTGCGGAAAGTGCTATAGTCACATCTATTTTAGTCACAATAAAATAAAAGCAATTTTGCTTATATGTTAGCCAGCTTGTCTATTTAGGCCCCAATCTACAAACATCTAGGTAGGTGCTTGTCCTTACACATAGGCATAGTCCCACTGACTGCAATGGAGCTATTCATATGAATGAAGCTAAGCTTTAATGTAAATATTTGCAGGATTGGGACCTGAGACAAAGTTCTTGTGCACAGGATCCGCGTGTTCCTAAACTGTTGGACAGTGTCTAGCACAATTAGGATGACAAGATGTCCTGATTTTATAGGGACAGTCCCAATTTTTGGGTCTTTTTCTTAAATAGGCTCCTATTACTCCCCATCCCCTGTCCTGATTTTTTACACTTGCTGTCTGGTCAACCTAAGCACAATGGAGCACTTTTGGAATATAAGTAATAAAAGCAATAGCTTTTAATGATAGGAAACTAGCTACAGGGCATTCTCAGTGGAGAACCCTTAACTCTAGATGCCTTCCCTCCTTATTACTTGCAGCCCCCAGTCATTGATCAGGTCCCCATTGTGCTAGGCACTGTACCAACACACGGAAATGAACTCACCTCCTCCCCTCAGTTTTATTAATATTTCATATTTTCTGCAATGCCGCTCTGTAAATTCAGCTTTTTCTAAGCAGGCTGGTTTGACTGGGAAACTTCCTTTATTTTTTCTTTCACATTTTATTCATTGAGATTATTATGACATGTATGTTTTTTAAAATAAATGTTGTAAAGAATCCTTGATATTGTATTTGCACCCAGAGCAACTACATGGTAGGGGTAATTTGTAAATCAGAGAGAGGAGACAAAAACAGAAAGACATTAGGTCAGAGGAGAGAAGGGAGAAAATGGTGGATAGGACAAGATGGGAGAAAAAGGAAGAAAGAGTGGGGAAGAAAGCTGTGCTTTTCAAAATTGAAACTGTTTCTTTATGCCTATTGAAATACAGGTCCTGGAAAAGTTTTAGGGGTCATTGCTGCTTAGACTTCATAAAAAATTCATTCATTTTTATAAATATTTAAAATACTGTTTGACCAAAAGAGGTATTTACCAAAGATTTCAGGCTGTTTTTAACCAAAAACAAAACCAAAAAAACCCAAAAATCTTAGGGTTTTTTTGGTTGGGGTTTTTGGTGTTTTGTACCCGTCTGTCCAACCTGACCTCTCCAAGTTTTTAAAACTAAAGAAGAGGGATGGAATAAATATCCCAATGTTTTCATTTTGTTTATCAAAAATAAAATCAGTGAACATTTTAAAACAAGACCAATTTTTGTGGCTTTTCATGGAAAACACCCTTTTCCAACCAATCCAATATTGCCCACCTATCAACTAGTCCCTGGTATATTTTACAAATTAAAAGCAAGAATCTTAATTTAAACTTTTCCATACAGTACAATGGAAAAGGCCATGTCCTAAGTACTATACATAGTTTCTCCTCAAGGTCAAAGAAACAAGTACTCCCAGATTTGTGATAGATAATCCCCACAACACTCCTTGTCTCGAAAAACTCCATTTTTGTTTTATTTACCGTGTTCCCTTTTGCTCCAGTTTGAGAGAGAGCAGGCTCAACAAAAGATGTGTACCCTGCCCTCAAGTTTGCCATTTATGTTTGTTATTTCCACCATTATTCCTTTTTTTTAGTCCATTTGGTTTTAAAACATACCTGGTTCTAGTTACCCTCTGCACCAGGAGCAGTGTTTGTTTGCAAACCAAATTAAAAATGGATGACACCCCTTTTATGGAATAAACCCCTCCCATGAGAATGTTAGTTAATGGGTAGAACAATAGCATTACAATTAAGGCACTGAGCTATGAATCAGGAGAGGTGATATGCTGTGGACTTCCTGTTTTGCCACAGGCAATCACTTGGGGTCAAATTTTAAAAGGTGTTTCAATTAGAACTAGGCACAGTAATACATTTAGAAAACTAGCCCTTTGCTCTGAAAATCAGGAGGTATCACAACTCCAGTTAAATGGGAGCTGTGAGGGGGTAAGGACCCTTCAAGATCAGATTATGCTTCAGTGATCTCACTGTAAAATGAGGCTATTAAATTTTCTCCACCCCAGGCAGTTGCAAGGATACACTCTGGACATGGGAGTTATATAAAAACCCACACAGATAGGATGGAGCCAGGGCAGTATATAGCTCTGGCTCTGAAAGCCATGAATCTGGTTTAGATGTGGGAAAGCTAGAGAGATTCCAAACTGTTCAGAGCAATTTCTCCTCTTCTATATATTTCCTGTATATTTAGTCTACTTCATTCTACTGTTTGTTATATTTTACTTTTTCCCCAGTTGCACTCTGTAATCATCCACACCAATAGAAATCACAAGCACTGTATGTAGCAAGCAAACTATGGACACAGAACTGCTTTTTATTTGTATCTTCCTCATACCATCACCACATGACACTAGGATAAGAATTTATTTTAGTTCTTAATCTATGTTTTCTACTAACCAGAATTGCGTGTGATTTGGGATTCTGCAAATACAGACTTTTATATACCACTCCTTTTAGTATTCATCATAACAGGGAAACTTGTGTTATAAGTATTGTGGCAGGGTGGGCCTGACCCAGCCTGCCACCCCTTTAAGAAGGAGAAAAGCCCTCTGCAAACCTCCCTTGCAGAAAGCCTAATTAGCCACCTGGGCTGCAGGGCAATCAGCCTGGATGGGTTGCACCTGGCAGCCTCCTCAGGGGATATAAGCCTGCCAGGAAGGAAGCCCAGGGTGGTGGTGGTATGGTAGTATGGAGTGAGAGAAAGAGCTGTAAGCTGTATTTAGAGCTGTAGAGCTGAACTATATAGAGCTGTGAGCTGTAGAGCTGTGTTAGAGCTGTAAGCTGGAGAGCTGAACTATAAAGCTGTGTATATTGGTGGTGGGGCCTGCACTGTGAAATAAAGAGCACTGTTTGGAGCCAAGGAAGAGTTTCCTGCCTGTGTTTGAAGAGGGGTGAGAAGGCGATCTGTCACAGTATATCCAAGCAGTAGTTAGGGTCAACATAGTGATCAAAAATAATATCTCTGTAGCAGTACCCTCTGTATTATATTTGCTATCAGGCTGCCTCCTGCAAAATGCTGGGTACTCTGGTCCCTCAAAACACCTAAGTACATGCTTAACTTTAAGCAGGAATAATACTGTTGATATCTATAGGACATAATTAAGAGCTTTAGTGGATCAGGGCCAGAATACTCAGCACCTTGTGCGATCAAGCCTTTTGTGAATGGTGAGGGAGGTCCAGAAATTGTAAGAGGAGTACAGAGTTGCATAGTGTGCTGTTGTTATAGAAAAGCTCTATTAAAACACACAATATAACAGGTTTTAACTGGTTGTAATACCTGTGTATATTATGGCAGATTCCTTCCCATGCAATAGAAATATAAAGATTTGCTTTTGTCGACTCACGGTGAGTGGTTTCCTTTGCAATGTATGCAAAGGAAAAGTGCACACATTTCACTTTTGACCTCAATGTGCTGGAGCTCCAAATTGTCAAGGGACTTTCAATACAGTTAAAATAAAGTCAATTTTGCAGCTCCTCTCCCCTTGGTACTGGTTTACACTTTTACCAGGCTTCACAAAATACTGCTTATCACAGCTGTAGGCAGAATGGCAGTGGTGGGAGGCCAGGAGTCATTCATATGAAAAAAATTCTAAAATTCAGAATTGTGTCAAGTTGTTTCACATTTCTTTGGCTCTGTAAGAAAACATTCTCCACTGCCCACAGTAGCTGAAGAGAAGGGAGTAACATTTTACCAGGAGATGTAAAATGAGCTGTGAACTATTGGGAAATGCATCTCCAAATGTTAATTCTGAAGACATTCACTATGGAATCAAGCAACGTATAATACAATGGAACCAGGGCTAGATTAATCCGGGGGTAATTTGGGTAGATATTTTTGAGTAAAGTTTCCAAAGAGTGTCACCCTTGGAGCAATGTGTGTCTGTATTTTTATACTGATAATTAAATGATGGGCACAGATCTGAGTAACTATTTCCAACAACCTCCCTGAGGATGAAAATCAAGAAATCAGAGATACTTTTATGCCCCTTTTATTCACAACCCTTTCTGTCTGTTTGTTTTAATTTCTATAGTCCCCTCACACGCCATGTACACCTGCTTCCTTTACGTGGTGGGTGGGAATGTTGTCTTCAGCATCGTAGGCTGTCTTGATGGCTCATGTCTGTTTCAGAGCGTTCAGCTAGCTATATATGCTACATATGTGGGGGGTGATTATATACGTCATAATCCACAAAACAGTATGGTAAACCACATTTATCAAACACCTTTGACTGCCTCATCTGCTCTCTACCTACTAATACACCTCCTGCAGCACTTATTCTTACATTCCAAATCCTTGAGCCGCTTTCAGTAGTCACTATTTTAAAAAGAAACACACACACATGCACACACAACCTGCCAGAGATGTGGTCTCTCCTTCACGTCTGGGCATGCTGCCAAACCCCTCTGAGCTGGCATTGGTGGAGGACTGATTTGTTTTGAGGGTGGGATTTCCTTCTGGTGGAGAGATGAGGTGAAGGTTTTAAGCTGTATTGGTCACATAACTGATCATTAAGGCCCCATTTCAGGAAAGCACTTAAGTGTATGCTTAGTGTTAAGCTTTAAAGTCAGTGGGACTGTAAGAACACAATCAAAGATAAGCACATGCTTAAGTGCTTTCCTGAACTGGGATGGATTTTTGAATGTGCTTACAGTTAAGCATGTGCTTAAGTGCTTTGCTGAACCGGGCTCTAAGGCCCCAATTCATGAGTATGTGGCCTAATTTGTATTAAGTATGTGAGCAGCCCCAAATGCTTGAAGTTAGGCACATGCTTAAGTAACTTACTGAATCGAGCCCTAAGTGCCATGTTTTCAGGGCAAGAGAATAGAGCAGCTCTGCTGCTTGGAGTGAATCACTGGGCTGCATGTGATGGCAGAGGGCAGGGCTCAGCAGCTCCAGGGCTCATTGCCAATGTGTGTCTTATCTAAGTAAAAGCTCATGCTTCAGGGTCTCAGCCAGCCACAGGCAGAGGTCAGGAAGGAATTTCCCACCCCGCCCCCAAAGGTTTCTTACTGTGTGTGTGTAGTGAGCGGAAGATTATTGTGACGGCAATCGGTAGGGGGCGCAGTTATGCTTCTGAGTCGACTTCAGGGGACGGCATAATAAGGTTATCAGTATGAGAATGGCCTTGTGTTTCTGTTATCTCGTGTGTGTCTGAGAACAGTTTCTCAGCTGTGTGAGTTGTTTATCCCGTCTGTGTGAGAACAAGTGTGGGTGAAACTAAATAGGTAAACTGAGGCAGGACAGCGTATAATCAACAAGGGCTGAACAGCATGTAATCAACCAATCTTGCTTGCTGCTTGCTATTTATGAGATATGTTTATGTATGAGATGTAAATGAGCATGAGTATTTCTGTGCTGACACACCCTTGTGTGTTGGGCTCCTTTCCTGGGCATCGCTTGGGTGTGCCAGGTACCTCATCAGTGACAGCCTGCAGCCGGGGCCCCTAGGCGTTGTGATGTCACTACCTTCCAATAAACTCACCACTTTCCACCTAGCCACTGTGTGAGAGCCTCATTTCTACGGGATTCGAGATGCACCCTGCAACAGTGTGTTTATCTCCTTCCTCTGAAGCATCAGGGATGCCCAAAGCTGGAGATGGGACACTGGATAGGAAGGTCCAGAGCTCTGAGGTGACATCGAGCATTTTTTCTCCCTCAGGTTCTTGCTCACATGCCCAGAGTCTAACTGTTCACCATATGTGGGGTCAGGGAGGAATTTTTCCCCCAGATCAGATTGTCAGTGACCCTGGGGAGGGGGGGAGCTTACCTTCCTCTGTAGTGTGTGGGTGCAGGTCACTTGCCGAGATCGTCTAGGTATATCTCACTTATTTCCCTGCCATCCAAGGGGCCTGAGGCACTGGTGCATCTCAGTCCTTCCTAGTCTCTCTCTGTGACACATAATTTTCATCTCCTGAGGGTTGTAATACTTTGGTCTAATTTTGCTTGTTAGGTGTAGTGTGTGGTTGCTGGGTGGCCTGTGATATACAGGAGGTAAGACTGAACATCTGGTGGTCCTTTCTGGCCTTATGCTCTATGAGTCTATGTCATAGCTCCTATGTAATAGTGATACATGTCCTGAGCTCCCACTGCTTTGAATGGGCACCTTTTGGTATAAAGTTGCTTTTAGTCTAAACTGTGAACAAATAATTGTATGTGCTTTTGTAAAATCAAAAGCACTTTTGGTAACTCTAAAGAGAGAACTGTGCAATTGACAAAACATGCCTCCACTGACAGGGGCAAGTATACATGAAGCTCATACATTCATTTCTTGCAAACTACTATCTGTGATGTAAAAGAATTCACTTCAATGACATTTTCCTTAATGACATTCCACTGCTCACCGGGGAATATAAATCAGTCATGTGCAGTGGAAAAATCTCACCTTCTGATTGGGAAAACATCAGAAAGGACTAGTCATAACATGGATTAATTAAATTTTAGAAAATGTTATGTAAAGACTGAAGATTATTAGAGGAATAGAATATTCTTTCTTCATCTTCTTGAACTGAAAAGTCACCTCGAATTTCAGGTTTCCAATGCTGGTGAGGAGGCATATTTCTTCCCTCCTCTTCCATGCAACTGATGTGGTGGGCTTGCAGAGTCAGAGGAAGAGGATAATATTTAAAGGAGAACAGCAGTAGTATCATCAGGGCACCAAAAGGAGGGAATAGCTATGGTCTAAGGAGTGTGTAATTGTGGCTACAGCGACATGTGAGTTGGGAATGTGCTGTGCTGTTGTGAGCGGGGCTTTTCTGTTGATGTAGAACACCTGGAAAAGAGGGAAACTTGCAAATGAGAGAATAAGCAGGGCAAAGAAAAAAGGACGTGAAAAACTGAAACAGGGAGAGAGAGGGGATAGAATTCTTGAATGCAGAACAGGTGTAAAGTAAGAGAGAGGAGAGAAAGGCTGGGAACCTGGAGCAAAGGGAGGGAGTTCTAGGTTTTGAGGCATGGTGGAAGTGAGAGAGAAATGGGAACCTTCTGTGTAATATGAGGGAGATTTTCTAAGGTACAAAGAGCACTTAACTCTGAATGGGAGTTGAATGGCTAACTTCTAAAGACTTTTTAACAAAGAAGCACATCACAAATACCTCTGGTTTTCTCACCGCACAATCAGAAGGAATCTATCATGTGCACTTTCTCTCCTGAGCCCTGTAACGAGAGAGAGACGCTGCAGCCCTCCCCACTCATTCCGTTACTCTGGCGAAAGGAGCAAAGATGTGATTTATCAGAACATTCTGACTAATGAAAAGCTTTAAGGTGCATAAACGAAACATGCTTACTCTGGAGGTTGCATAAAACACAGATGAGAAGTCTGGGGGCAGAATTTTTCATTTGGGGGTGGTCTGACTCAGAATGTGACTACGATTTATAAAGGAGAAAGTATAGTAAGCAGGAGAGCACCCCAGTGTCTCTGCAAACAACTGGCACTAGTATAATTTTTAGAAAGCCAAGTGACTAATACACACATCACTAAGTGATGCATAGAAAATCCATACGAAAACTACAAAGGTAACCAAGGCTGCAGGAGTAGGGAGGCTATAAAAGTTTGGTAGGACTAGGATGTGAGGGAGGGATAGTGATATAACTTTTAATCAGGTTGTGTGAGAAATTGCTGCACGAGCGAGCCAAGAAGTTCCTACGCCTATGAAAGGACAGCAAACTCCAAAAAATAAATAAATGCGGAGCTACTGCAGCCCCTGAAATCATGGCGGAGTTCTGGAGGAGAGTGTACAAGGTGGTTTATGCCTCCATCTCAGCGTGGTATGCAGGGTTTGTGAACATGAAGAGATGGCTTTCAATGAGCAACAGGTCATGGTGGCCTTCCACATGTACAGTGATGTGGTCTATGTATGAACCAAGCTATGGATGCACCACGTGTCCTAGAATGAGCATGACAGTGCATATTACAATGAATCTTACACACTGAGGCTTGTTTATGACTTAGCCTTCCATAAACCTAACTCTCAGCGGATAAGGAATAGCAGCTTCAGGGCATAAACCGATCATCAACTGTCAATAAGAAAACATTTATCCTGGTGGAGTTTTATACAAAAAATATAAATAGGTACATTAGAAATGTGGAGAGAGAGTGGTATTTTCCTATGGCGTTAGCCATATGAGACTAGATGGTCTGTTCAGCTACTCCAGAAGGACAAATACTAGGTCTACAATGTTATCTAAAATGCTAAGGCTGCATCATGAGCTTGAAAGTACTGGACTACATGTAACGTGAGATGTACAAGTCTCTCTACTGAAAATAGCAAATATTGATGAAGAACCAATAGAGAGATATGTGGGACTTAATTTTGATGGAACATATAGCTTCTTATCCCAGTAAAGAAATGTGGCATCTGAACATTTGCTGACATTGCCATGAAGAGCAAATTGAAGACCAGCAGGGGAGGGACAATCACAGCAGCGATCAGCCCAGCAACTGTTTCCACAGAATCTAGTCCTTAGCAAGAGTCAGAGATGATGTTTCAATGGCAACTGTTCTTAGTCATCCAATAGGATCTGGGCCTATGGCCCTCTTCCATGCTGACTGAACAATGGGAAGAATTGACAAAACTGAATTAGGGCACCAGTTGATATATCAAACTAAGAGAGTCCATGAGCTAAGAGCATGCAACAAAGAAACCCCAGTGTATGTCACAGATGCCAATAATTTGATACAGCTGATGGCAGGAGACAAATTCCATACATTGAATTAATTGGTTTCTGAGTATTTCAGGCAGGTCCTAAAAGGATATATCAAAGCTAATTCTGTAATGCCAGGGCTTGTCTTCACTGCTGAGCTATATCAACACTGCTGCAATTGATGCAACAGTGTTGATTTAGCGGGTCTGGTGAAAACATGATAAGTCAACAGGAGAGAACTTTCCAGACAATATAATTAAGTCACTTCAACAAGAGACAGAAACTATGTTGAAAGGACAGTATCTTCCACAACATACATAGCCCGGTGTAGACACTGTATTAAGTCCATGTAAGTTACGTTGCTCAGAAGAGCAGTCTTTTTTACACCCTGAGCAACATAACTTACATCGACTTAAGTGGTAGTGTAGAGAGGCCTGGGTCTTTGACAATAGTAACACTCTGAAAACTGCAGAAAGACAGTGCTGCACAGGATATAAAGTTGGATGCAAGAAATGCCAGACACTTGATGGGTACCCTGTGCCTACATGGAAGAAGTTTCTAATTGTGGCATCCATCCAACAATCACTTGTTCTGTGAAAAAATGGTTCAAATGCACCAAGACTGTCGCAGCACATCCAACACAAAACTCCTTGCTTTTCCAATGGTGAAGTAGCAAAGTCCATCACCAGTAGAGGTGTTCAAGAAGCCCAAGATTTGTACAATATTCAAGAGGAAACAGACACAAGGATGCTTTTGTATGCTATGTGTGATAATATAACTTTTGGACCTCTTGGTATCAAGGAACCATAGTAATTAGATCACCTGATACGGAAGTTCTGGTTCCTGCTGTCCACTACCTTTCAAAACTGCAACACAGAGAAAATATGTGTATTGAAACAGGCACCATTATCAGTATAACTGACAAGCATCGCTTCACACCTAAGCATGCAATTTGTGATGCACTCATTCACTCCTGACTTCTGTAACATACTTCCTACTGTACATGCTGTGATGCTGTGTATAACCAAAATGATTCTGTATCAGTTGCTACCACTGTTATATAATTGCAACAAATCTTGCACAAAAGTATATCATGTAAGGTGTCAATGGAAAAGTTAAGTATATCTTAATAATTTGCGAAGTATAATTATCCTGTTTATATGCATGTATCATCTTTGTATCTGAAGTTATGAATATTGACTATGTACTTGTATCACAGAAATTCGTCGTATTCCTAGGTGACACCCCCGGGATAGAATTTACCTTAGGGCTAGAGAGCTGTGTGTTGATGGCTTATCGAGGACCTTCCACTCTCACAATGGGCCATTGAAGAAACTCATCCTGTCCAGAAAGCTCTTCCTGAGGATGCCTCAGACAGCAAAGAGCCAATGGCACCCTTGTGATTCAGCCAAATGTGTAGGTGCATGTGATATTATCATGTAACCCTGGACTCCATCTTTGACCAGCAAATTTCCACACACAGGAGCTGTGGGCTTTGTTTGGGACAGTAAATTACCATGCACATGGCAAAGGATATAAAAGACCCCTGAAATATCTCAATTTTGCCTCTTTCCTGCTCTAATTCTCTGGACAGTGGATTCAAGGAACATCTTGAACTATGGACTGAGGTCCTTCCAATCTTTTGGAAGTTACTAGAGAGACTTTACAAGCGAGTGGTATTCTGTCACTGCTACCAAGCTGATAAGGACTTTGCAATCATTTGTATGTATATGATCTATTAACCATTTATAACTCATTTCTTTATTGTTAAATGTTTAGTTAGTTTACTAAGGATTGGCTGCCAGTCAATATTTGGGTAAGATCTGAGATTCATATTTACCTGGAGATACGTGTCTGATCTTTTGGGGTTAGAAAGAACCTCACATATGCTGAAACCTCACTATATTAGACTTGATTGTTTGGATGAAAGCCAAGGGCTGGAAGGCCTAAAGAGGACTGTGTTTGGCTTCGGATTAACTGGTTGGGTACCACATAAGCTCTTTTGTTACCGGTTTACTGAATCTAATTATAGGGTAAATCACCCGCTTTGGGGATTGTCTGACCTATTTCTTGCAGTTTGCCCTGAGTGTGGCACTATCAGTGTGGTCCATCCCAGGCAAGCAGTCACACACGCATTAATAGACTGTGTCTCTCGCGCATCCCTATTTAGTATTGCGGGTGGGGGGCGGGGAAATCTGTGTTTAATGTTTATTTAAAGGAAAGAAAGGAAGTTTACTGCTTCAGAGATCTTGCTGAACTGGGAGAGAGTGATGGATAAGCCACAATTTCTGCAGCAAGAAGTTGGTATCAGTGCTGTATGAGCACAGCAAAAAAGTAAAAGCAATGGACAGAGACCGGAATTCCTTGTGCCTCAGTCTAGCCATCAAAAAGCATAAGTCACTGGCCAAACTCCCACTATGTGATGATAATTTTGAAGAGTGTGTCAAAAAAGCATCTTGTTAAACAAAGATTTGGATATCTTCACACATAGATAAACCAGATATTGGATCACACTGCAATATGGATAGAAGAATGTGGATGATGAATTACTGCCTGTATTTTTCATGGGTGTGCATCTGAGCTTTTATAAGACCTTATTTGTGCCTGTACCAGTAGGGTTTGCTGCACGATCAACTGTGTCTGTAGTCAGAACAATCTTCCCTCCACAGAACTGTGTGCATATCAAGGCAATGAAGGCTATAGTGACCCACACACTCTCAACAGAAATCATAATGATGAACACGATGATAATGAAGCTGACTAGAAATGTCACAAGCACTATAACATTTCAGTGATACCAGTACAAATGTATTATTACATTTTTGTTTTACCCTTTAGATTATTGTTGTGATGCCTTGAGGTTACAAAGAAATCCAGTTTTACATCTTGAAATAATACATAGAGTCATTAAACTAACACAAATGCATGCAAATATTTTAAAGTGGTCATTTCTATATGTTGGTGGTGTCATTGCTTATTCCCGTTTCTATGGTAATAGGACCACTTGACAATTCCACATCATACCTCATCCTGAAGTAGACATAATAAGCTGTCGTATGATGCACATGCATGTAGAGAGTCACATTAAGTAAACTAAATCAGTGTTTGCTGCTCACTATTTGGGGTCCTTTTTTATTCTATTGATGTTTCTGCTTTTAGGGGCAGATGGGTGTTTGTTACGGTAAATACCCATCCGGTTGTAGTGGGAAAGCTTTCTCATAGAGGAAAGTCTTGCAGTATTTCCTAAAGGCCGCCAAACTGGATTTTTCACTCTGGAGGATACTACTGCTTCCTTTCCTTTACCCTTTGTATCTCTTGTCCATTTAAATCATAAGCTCTTTGGAACTGGGACTCTCTCTTACTATGCTTATATACAACTCCTAGCACAATGAGTCCCAGTCTTAGTTGGGACTTTAGCCACTATTGTATGTACAATAAACAATAACTTTCTAAATGCTATACATATGCAAATTATTATTAAGGTCAGTCGTCAGCGGAGCTGGAAATAGAATTCAGGATATTCTAGCCTCCATCCTTGTGCTGAATTCACTGACCCATGTAACTTCTGGGGAGAGGAGCATCCCCTTCTATGGCAGTGTGACTTTTGAGGAAAAAGGAGTTATTGGTGGGTATTTCTTTTCTTTTAACCCCCAGATGAAAAAAAAGTATTTGGGTGAAACTCAATTAAAAAAAAAAGTAAAATTGTTTCCATTTTATGGAGAAAAGTGGGTGAGATAATATCTTTTACTGGACCAACTTCTGTTGGTGAGAGAGACACGCTTTCAAGTCATAGAGACCTGAAGAAGAGCTGAGTGTGGCTTGAAAACTTGTCTAGCTCACCAGCAGAAATTCTTTCTAATATCCTGGGACTGACACAGCTACAACTGCGCTCCAATTTCATGGACATTTTGGGCCATATGAAAGCCATTGAATTGAATAGGGGTTTTTCCCTTAATTTTAATGGACTTTGAATCAGTCTGATTATGAACTCAAAACCAGGCAAAGTTTAGTAGAAAAAAATCTTTTGGTACCACTATCCCACCCAACTCTGTTTTTTGGGGTGCTGAGAGTGACACAGATTAGGAAGGAAAAGTAGAGAGGTTCTAAAGAACAACAGGAGAAAGTGGGAAGCAACCTCTTTTAATATCTGACATTCAGAACAGCCTGAGAAATATTCTTGTATTAAATAAATCTTATCCTCACTTACACCCATGCAACTGAGGGCAGCAATTGGCTGCAAGACAAGTGTTTCTCAACTATTTTTAGTGCCGTATGCTATATGAGAGCCATATGTTAACATTTCTTAACTATATGTCGTTATTTCCATTGCCATATGAACTTAAAGGAGAGAGCTCTCCTGATCCCCACTTCAACATCTCCTTAGACCCCCCCCCCCCTCCTTTCCTCTTCCTTCGCTGCTCCTCCAACTATATTTGGTTTCCCTCTTCACACTTCCTACTGTTTTGTAAAAAATGAATATTATTTTGTATTTGTAACTCTACTCCCATTCAACATCTGTTTGCGTTAGGGCCCCCCTCCTCTCTTCCCCCGCACTGCATGGGATTCCATTTCACAGATGCTGTAACGATAATACGCTGCTGTGATAAGAACAGGAGCTAAATGGAATGTGCAGTAAGTGTGCCACCAATCCTCCTCTGACCTGTCTTCCCTAGATCTGCTCTTTCTCTCTCTTTCTCCTCCCCAGCTCTCTGGACCACCTCTGAATCTCTGTCTTCCTTCCTCTCCTTCAGAATTCTGCTGGGAGCAGTTGCTTCCTGTCATGGTTAGTTCAGCAGGTATTTTCCTCCATCATGCCACTGCCACCCCATCTTTTGTCCTGATTATTCTTTCCCTTTTAGTTTCTTTCCTCTTCTTCTCATGGTGCCAGTATTCCATCTCCTCCCACCTCAGGAAAAAACCACAAATGTTGGGGCTGCCAGACTTTGGTATTCAAACAGTATGATTTTAGTTTGTTTTTTATTTGAATCCCAGCTAGTACCATGCATAGCTCAGCTTAAACAGCACATTTCTGATCTACTTTACAATTTTAACCCCAGATTGTGGCCTGGCACTACACAGAGGTATGAAGGGAAGTAAGGCTTTGTCTACGCTATGGAGACTATCCTGGTGCAGTCAGTCGGTGCAGCTATGCTGACATAACCTTGAAATGTAGACACAGTACATTGCCAGAAAGGGTTTTTCCATTGGTATAGGAACACCACCTTCCTGAACAAAGTTAGCTACATTGACTGAAGCATTCTTCTGTTGACATAGCGGTGCCTACAATGTGAATGAGGCTGACGTAGCAGTGTGGGTCAGGGATGTGGGTTTTTTCACACTCCTGACTGCCGTAGCTGTCTTGACCTAACTTTTAAATTTAAACCAGGGCTAAGACAAACCCTTTTCTCCAATCCTGTATGGGTGCTCCCTGTATCTCCACTTGAGTGCAATGCAAAGGTTGTGCGGCTAGTACTTCCTTTCCATGTGCAAATCGGTGGGGAAGAGGTGCAGGGAATGGGCAGAATCTGGACTCTACCTTCTCAAGACACCCACCAGTGCAATTGAACTCTGATGTGGGGGTAGTAACCTGCTACTGGAAAGGGCCAGAAGCAGTTTACTTCTACCTGGAAGCAAAGAAGGGATTGTGACTTCTGTGTCTCCTTTCATGGGCTGTGCCTCATGACACATTACAGTATAACAGCTGTAGAGGAAAAGAGGAAGTCCCATACTCTGGCAGGTTACACAGCTTAATTATTATTTTGCTTGAAGATTCTTAATAAAACATTTTGACACTAGCACCAGAAACCCAACACCAACACCAGAAACCCAACCAAGAAGAGCATTCCCAGTAACTCTCAACCCCAAATTTCTACTCAGTTAAGCAATTGTGATCCACTCTTCCCTTTACCAGAAAAACAGGGAATTAAACCCTTGTAACTCTGGGGAAATTCCCATCCATAGCACAACACAAGGTTAGTTGCAACTGTTACCAAAGATAACAATGAATGACAGAGGTAACAAAGAGTCCTGTGGCACCTTAAAGACTAACTAAAGTATTGGAGCATAAACTTTCGTGGGCTAATACCCACTTCCTCGGATGCAAGCAGTGCATGAATGACAAGCATTTCTAAGAAGGAAGATTCATTCCTGGCAAAGTTGTACAGAGTGTCAGAGTGTCACGCAAGGCTTTTCCCACAGTTAAGTTCCTCTTAGGACAAAAGGGCTAGTGGAACATAAGTGTTGAACAGAGTTGTGCTGCACGTAGTGGTGAATTTCACCTGTTCTATCTGTGTCCAAAACCAGCTTCTAAATGTTGGCATAGTCCCTTCAATTCCTCATTCTCACCTAGCAGAAGTTATCTAGGAGAACAACACTCAGCCAGAGCAGTAATGCCTTGCCAGCATCTCAGTATGACTCTTTGCTGCCATTAGTCCACGATCAACCAAGCCTTCCTTCAGGCAGCTAGATCCCTCAGTGCTAAAAGAGGCCTTTATCAGCAATAATCCTGAGGTGATAGAAATATTGGAACCAAAATGGTTATGTACTCCCTTCAACTTCTTTATCCTAAAACCTTTATACTAAAGCAACTCCCCAGTCTATCCCCATCTAACTCTGACATTCGTAACAATTCAGCTGGCTTAACCCCAATTTGTGCTTCTTGCGAAGTGACTAGTAAAATTTGTGTATTATTTTGAAATATTATAATTTAAGATTTCCATCCTTTATTGTTTTATACTTATAATCCAACAGTGCCATCCACTGCTTCTCCAAATAATATTTACTTACAATTTCTTACCAAAATGGTCTTAAATAAGAAATGACATAGTAACTGAGCTGTTTGAAATATACAAAAACATGCGAATATGAATTATGATGTGGACACCATCTAATATTTTTAAAAATTTATAATCCGGCATCTTTCATAACAGGTTACCAAACTGAACTGTCAAACAACATTTTTCATAGCTATAAATAATGTCACAGTTCCTCACAGTTAGCCAAACCCCACTCCTTACTCAGACACAAAACGCTCAGAAATTATCTCCATGAAATCAATCCAAGAGAATAGTAATTCCCTTTTGACTTAACCCTTCCTCACATGGAATAACCCAATGTACTGGAATGGAAGACTGATTCTGTGAGATGGCAAGCTTTTCCTGTGCGTTCCTTCCTCCCGCATTGACTTCAATGGAAAATTATGGTCAACACCTCACATAACTGGGACCTTAAAACAAATTCCACATAGATATTGTTGGATTTTAGGATCTCCAAATATATTAGGTCACTAAATACTGGTTTTATGGTTTGTTGGAGTAAAGAGCAAATAAACTCCTAGAACACAGAGCCACCTAACCTTCTTTCCAGCTCCACCTTTGGCATTGCAATACCACTAGGGATCTATAAAGATTCAGCATTCATTCAGTCAAAAGCAGTTGCTATTTTATTGGTTCTGGAATCTTTACACCTTCATGCTCAATTTCATCATCATCTCTCTCTCTCTCTGTATATTTTATACAAAGATGTCATTGGGATTGGAAATCAGGAGACATGATTTTGATTCCTGAATCAACCTGGTGTTCTTGGGTAAGTCACTCAGGCCAACAACTCCAAACCTGGGTGGCTAAACTGTACCCTGAATTCAGAGATAATGAGTAGCCTCAATTCCAGAGGTAATGAACTCCAACTGCCTTCAATGGAAGCAGTACATGCTTACTTCTCTAAAATTTTAGGCACCAAAATTTGAGTTACCTTAAAACATTGGTACTGACTTCCTTGTATCTAAAATGTGTAGAAAAATACAGTATCTGCCATTAAAAAGGCAGCATTCACACACTGCTAGCAGACCAAAGTACCTGAAACACCACCTACCTGATCCTCAGTCTTATTAAGTCTGTTTCATGCCACTCTGGCAGCCCAAAGCAGACTTAAACCTGGCATAAATGTTCATGTAACAGAGTGCTAGGCAACTCTGATCCAGCACTCTGATCACTACAACTTCAATTACTTGTCCACAACACACCTGAATATGGGCACTGTACCAAAGTGATAGATAGAAGATAGATTGGAGAGATTTAAAAGCTAAATTAGAAGGTACAAAGGCACAGGAAAGACATGTGAAGAGGGTGGAGGAAAGAGGAGAGTGACAGACAGACAGATTGTCAGACAAACAGTCTGTCTTTCTCTTTTCCCCTCTACTCCCTCCCCTGCTCAGGAGCCTCGGAGTCCCAGGACACTGTGAAAGCTGCCGCATAATCTATAAAGATGGTGGGAGTGAACTTTGTAAATAAATCACTGAGTGTTTTACCTAGAGAAGGTCTCTGAACAGCTCCTCTGGAAAGCAGCAAGATTAGCACTGGCCAGAGCCCTGCTGAAGATTCCCATGGAGGGGGAATCCCTAATTAGTAGCACAGGGCTGCTGCAGAGGCTCCTGTGCTATTAGCTCAGCTCTGACATGTGCAGACAAAAACAGTGATTGGACCAAGCGTTCCTGTGCTTCAGCAACCCTGTGGTACCACTGGCAGCTGGAATAACATACAGCTGCCTCAACATTAGGACATTCCAAATTTGGATCTGAATTTTAGGGTCTTTTCTAATTTTGATAGGCATCCTGTCTCACTGAGAGAGGAAGATGTACTGCAAAAAAAATAATTCTGCCCCAAAACCAAAAGGCTTGAGGTCTCATGTGACCAGCATTATATGTGGGCCCATTATATGATGTAATTAAGGCCAATTTTATAGAAGGGAGATCAAACATCTTCTAAAAATTAATGAGAGATTGGGTTTATAAAATTAGTTAATACATAGACCATTGCAGCCCCCTGAATAAGAGCTTACAGACATAGGAACTCAGCTGGGGAACACCTTTGTAATACAACTTAGTTGGCTAAACTGTCCCTCTATAGCCATTCCATAGCTAATTTTAGTTTGTTATGTTCACATCGTATATGTTTGTAAGATCTGCATAAACTCATGCAGAGTTTACAAACTCGTAAATCAATGGACTTAATTTTATCTATATATGAACTTGTTTGGGAATATAATATACTTCCTTGGAGCATTCCCTCTATACTTATTGATATTGAGAGCTATCAGCTATACATGATATATATGTTTTTATATTTTAGACTACTCCACCACCATATTTCCTAAATCACGCCACACATTGTCTACAATTTGAATTTCTCCTAGATACCAGAAATGACATAGGATTTCTAGACATAAGTGGAACTGAATGCAAAGTAATTTAGTGGTAGTTTCTATTATAACAAAAGAGATCATAGTTATCCCAGTCTTGCTTCTGTCAATACCACCCACAATAGCAAATGTATCTAACTCTTGAATCATTAACAGCACATGCAAGAACTACCAACATCTATCTGGCTGTTATTTAGTGCCAGAACCCAGGCATATAGACTGTTGTATCTTCTGTCACCATGAATAAGCATTACAGTAAGATGTTCTGTTTATAGTTCAAGTAAATGAAAAAGAACATTACAAAACCTTCAGTGTCAGTAAAGTCTAAAGCTGCCTGACCTTATGCTATTCATGGCCACAATTTCATCATAAGCAGTAAAAATAAAATAGTAACTGTGACTGACTACATGTATCACTTTTGTTTACATGAAACTAAAAAGAAGAACTGTAGTAGACTGTATGTCTTATTTGATGCTGTATTGCATAGTTGGAGTGAAAACAGTAACTGAACATGGGCAAGCTGAATGTAGGGTTTATGGCTGAGAAAACAGTTTCAGAACAAAAAGTTCTTTTTTCAATTATGTTTCATGTCTACAGAGCTGCAGTGTAAAAACTGAAATATTTGCAAACATTTGGAGAGTGTAAGATTTTGAGCTAGTTATTTCCCAAACTTACAAAAAACTAAATTCCAAAGTTTTTTTTATAGAAATCTTTCCCTAATCAGAAAGCCAAGCTGTAGAAGGACCCTTCCTTCTCACTCTAAATACTCTAGCCCCAAAGAAACCCTTCCTTCCGCACCAACCACACAGATCGTCATGCTTCTAAGATGACCTGTGACAAAAAAAGTGGAAAAAACTAGAGCATTAGTGGCAGAAAACAAGCTGTGATACAGATGGATTTAGACACAAAAGGCCAAATCCTCAGATAGTGTAAATTTGTGTGGTGCTGTTGAAGTCAGTGGAGCTGCTACGCCAGTTTACACCATCTGAAGATTGGACTCAAGGATTTTCAAAAGACTTATGACAATGCCAGGAAAGAGGCAAAGGGAGCTTTCCTCTCTTCTTTAAAATCATGCCTCCCAGAACTTTTCTAGAGCATAAAATTATTTTTTTAATCCCAGTCCTCAATTTAACCCCCATTCACAGCATCTTCTGCTGCAAGGAATGATCAGATTACTTCACAGACAACATTGCTCAAGTCTGAGATAGTCTCATAACTAACTCATAGTCTCGTAACCAAGAACAACAAACTGAGAGAGCAAGACCAGAATGATAGGAAAGTCAATTGCGTATGTGTGTGGAGATTTGATGGGCTGGGGTCAAAATACTAATAACATGCCAAATCCTGCTCATTATACTGACGTGAATAGTCCTCTTGACTTCACTGGAACTACTTGCATTAGAACCCCCACTGTTTGTATGTATAGCTCAACAAAAATTACCCATCGTATATTCACAACTGGATTCAATCAGCAAGTGTTCCCTGGGTAGGGATTGGATGAAGTAGGAGGAGAGGAAATTAGTGAAAAATAGATAAATGAAAAGCAATGAGATTTTTTTTAAATGTCCTAAGTATAGATTTCACTCTTCTCTGTGTGTGAGAGAGTTTCACAAAAGATTCACCTGCACTTCGATGGCAGAGCGGATCTTATGCTCTGTCCTTTTTCTCTCATTGATTCCACTTCCAGCCAATCATAATTAAAAATGAAATACTAAGGCCTATATTGCGACTTTTACCCCTTGTAGTATTCAGAAGAAGGAGTGAAGAGAGGCTGTGCTCTGACAGCAAATTCTAGAGACCTTTAACCTGATTCTGATCTCAGGTCTGCTGGTGTAAATCCAGATCAGCAACATGACTTACCTATATCGGCACTATGAGGACAGATTTCCTGAGAGAGCACTTCACATGGGCAGAGAAGGATAACCCTGATGGCAACAAGACTCTATAGGCTGAAGGTGAGAACACCGCCAGTTCATTTTAACATCCTACTGTACTGATTTCTGTTGTTCCAAAATCCAAACAGGCACAGATCTTGGGCTACATCACCAGGGCAAAGTGACCCTAACAGCAGTGTAGCCCTCAATGGCAGGGTCAGCCGAATATAGGATGAAATAGAACTGGTGTTGTATCTCCTACCCACTCCATGGCCAACATAGAAGGCATGGTCATGGAAAGGGTTCCTATAATCCTGCTGATCTCCAGTTTCCATAACAGCTTCTACGTGACATAGGCAGTCAGTACAAGTTAACACACGTTGAAAGTTGCTTTATTTATCCTGGGCTGGGGATCAGCCTAGCAGGCAGGCAGCCCAAGATAAGGGAAGCACAAAGGTGGCTTAAAAACCTCTTGGCACTCCCCAAGTGCACTGTGTCTTTTCAGCCACAGAACTGGGTTCATAAATGGTAAACTTCCAATGAGCTTCCTCTTGAGGTGAGATTTTGATATGGTTCTCAGTGCCATCCATCCGGATTACAGTGAACAGTTCCAAATTTTGACAGAGCTTTTGCACATTCTAGAACCTAGCCCTGCAAAACAGTAATCACCTTGAAATCTTTTCAAAGTCAGTAAAATGCCATCATGTGATTACACTGATTTACATGGTCAGGATGACACTCATTTGCGACAACATGCTGTTATGACTCAAATATCATGGAGCAATGAGTTTGCCCAGAAGGATAGTCTTTTAAAAGTGGCCTTCTTAGGTTTACTGTTGTTGGTGCTGGGGGAAGATATTTTTCTTCATTACTAAAGCTTTTGATTTTGCACAGATTTACATGCTGCCCCAACATATTTTTCAGTCGTATAGCTCTCACTGAGGATCAAGTGTAAGTATACAACAAGCTACTGTATGTGTGTCTGGAAACTACAGACAGCACATTCTCATTCCACACATGTGAAATTGGGTGACTCTGAATCTATTTTCTTTTCCTGGTCACTCTTTGAATAGTATTCTTTAAACTTGAGACACTAAACAATGTTATTGTTGTCAGAGGGACTATGTTTTAATATGTCAAAATGTGTAGCCTTCTGGAGTTTGGCTAATAGAAAAGAAAGGCTGCTTCTCTTAGCTATCTTTGGACAGTGCTTCAAGAACTACAGAATCATTATACCATGCCACATTTTATCTTTTTGAAGAGTGATGCTGTAATTTCTCACATTTGCCTGTCTGATGGAGAGGCATTTGGAATGGCTAAATAGCATATTCTGACTCTCTCTCGTGAAGGGCATATATCTGACCCTATATAGTTAAATTCTGACAGATCTCTTTTGAAAAAAATGTCCATCCA
The DNA here is from genome assembly GCA_032164245.1 of Sternotherus odoratus. Taxonomy (NCBI): domain Eukaryota; kingdom Metazoa; phylum Chordata; order Testudines; family Kinosternidae; genus Sternotherus; species Sternotherus odoratus. The sequence continues at coordinate 145,791,513 of JAVMKO010000002.1, forward strand.
TAGTCAACAAATTGGAGAACAAGATTCATTTGCTATACATCTTAGCCAAGAGGAAGAAACTGTCATAATTTACTATTAGTAACTTGACTAGAAGCAGAATTTACATTTGATGCATGCAGTTGTAAAAACCATAAATATTGGTTGGATTTCGCTACAAAGCTGTTTTTAACGGGAGGGGAGGAAAGTTTTGGCGATGACCTCCTCATTTATTAATTTCAGGGCAGGAATTCGTTGTATCTAGTGTTAAAGTGTGAATTTGTAAAAGGAAGGGTAGATCTGGATTTGGAAGTTAAAAAAAAAAAGGCTAGATGGATTGACAGCCCCTTAGCCTGCAAACATACATTTAACTTTCTCATGTGTGTAGTCCCATTGTTTTTAATGGATTCTTTTGGGGAATACAGTTAAGTTCATGTGTAAGTTTGCAAGGTCAAGTCTTGTGTCACTTGTCTGACTCTGAGTAAGACTTGTAATTGAAAATATTTAATGACTGTTCAATTACATTAAGGAAACTAATTGTCTCAGGGTGAGATTTCCAAAGGTACCTAAGTGACTTATGCTCCTAGGTGCTTACTGTTCATGGAGACCAGACTGACACAGAGACAGACTGCTGGAAGAGCATAAAAAAAAAATGAGTTGTCCAAAATCACAAATCACTTTTAAAAAGCCTGGTCATTTTTGTCTCTTTACTTTCCTGGCGATGAATGATGTTACCGTCTATATTGATATAACCATGCTAATTGCAATGATATTACACACAAAGCAAACAAGCACCAATCACCTCACAAGCTCTGACTTTTAAAAATATTCAAGGAGCTCTAAACTTCCTTCTGATTCTGGCTCAAACATGGAAGCTCAGGAGAGACTCCAGGAGCAGAACTAGTAGCCACTATTAATATTTCCAAGATATTGTTATTCTTTCATATTATATAAAAAGCATTATGTAAAAGTTCTCACTAGCCACAGTTGCATTTGCAGTTTTTCCACCTTAATCATTCCAGCTGAAATGTGTTCAGCATTGTGTCCTGCATTTGTAGCCAGGATTATTTCAACAGTGAAATAAATCCATCCTTGATATAAATCTACTGACTTTAGAGGAGATGAACCAAGGATTAAATTGAACTACTGTGTTTTATTTCCAAGTAAGAGGAGGGTTCTAACTCAGCATAAGGGCTGTAGTTTGATGGAATGAGCTATGGCCCCCAACCCAAGCAAAATAACTAAGTGCATGCTTAACTTAAGCCTGTGAATATGCCTATCGAAGTCAAAATGAACTTAATCATGTACCTACGTTCTTTGCTGGATAAGAGCCTACATGAAAACAAAATAAACAATAACACATGTGGCTGTGGTTATGTGTCCACAATGACTACATTTTCAAAGTCAAGAGCAGTGACTACCCATGCACAGCTCATTGATAAATCTTGAAATGTTGAGTGTTGGCAAAATGAAAATTATTAATTTTTCAGAAATGTGTACCTAGATTCTATGGGGCTGCACAAGGGAAAAAAGAAGGTGCTCGGGCCAGGCTCAAAGACAGCGCTGTTATTTTGGGAGATTAATGGCAGTTTATGGCTAGCTGTTAACCTTTTCAACTAGCTGAGCTGAAAACTTGCAAGCATCTGTTATGCCCACAACCCTCCTCATATGTGCGCACAGAATAAGTAACTGCATGTGCAGACTGGTGCATGTGAACACTTGCAGAAGTACGTATAATGTTTTTCTGACACATTGGTTACATGCACATTTTTGCAGGTGGATCTATTGAGCTGAGATTTGAAAAGGTGTTTCTGTGGATCTCACAATGCACTATGGTTATAGAATTAAGATTAACAAATTTATTTGGGCATAAGCTTTTGTGGGTAAAAAATTGAAGTGGGTTTTTTCCCTACGAAAGCTTATGCCTAAATAAATCTGTTAATCTTTAAGGTGCCACTGAACTCCTTGTTGTTTTTGTGGATACAGACTAACACAGCTACCCCTCTGAGAATTTATCTAACAGAGGTAAAGGAGCTGCAGTCATTTTGGCACCTACAGAACTAGAAAGGAACAATATAAATAGTTTTCTGAACAGAAAGGGACAAAGAATTTCTGTTTTCTGTATGAAGTGTTACTACTGCTAATGGAGGGAAAAATAAAACTTTGCCACAGAGTGGTGTACTGTCCTTTTCAATGACATTCAATATGTTAATTAAAGGGCTCTAGCTTAGAAGTCCTAATGTGAAATTGAGGGCTACGTTATTCAGGGTGGTGTGGCACGCATAATGCCTTTTGAAGTTCCTTAGCAAGTAAAGGGAGTACACTGGGTGTGCTATATATTAAAGGGAGCAACGTACATTGCCATGCATAACCTGGCAACTACAGTGGCTGGTGCATGGGGAGAAAAGCCCTGTCTTTCCCTTAATACATTTCTTTTAGGTTGGCCAACAAACCACCAAGTACTATCAGGGAGCAGACCCAGTGTTCTTAAGGGGGCAAAAGATTATTCAAAACATATTTTCAATGATACTAGACTTTCCCAGTGTACTGAGGAGTGAATGAGGATCAGAGTGCACTACTAGGAGGGTCGGCAGCATTTTGGCGGACATGGCCACTCCGCCACTTCTTTTGTTGGCGGAGTTAGAGTCCTGTCGCTTCTTCTGTCTGCGGAGCTCGAGTCCCACTGCCGAAATGCCACCAACAGAAGAAGCGGTCGAGATGTCATGTCCACCAAAATGCCACCGAAAGGTTTCCTGGGAGCTGCCACTGTTCCGCTCCTACCCTGCTCGTGTTCCTGTTAGCAGCCTAAGATGGCAAAAATGCTTACGCCAGCCTTGGCTACTAGGAATGGCAGGTATGTCTATGAGGGAGTGATCTGTGGTAAGCTTATTAGCACGTGTGTATGTTCTTTTATTGTGTTAACATGTTTTCTCTGAAATGCTCTCACCTTACAAATAAATGTGCTTGCTTATAAATGGTTGTATGGTCATTTAACTGTGGTGACTGAACTGTGTACCACCACTGAGCAGAAAAATGAAACAGGCCTGTTTAGGCAGTCTGTCTTGTGCTGGAGATATCACAGCATAGTCTGGGAATACCCCGGTCAGGAAGGAGAGACACATGTCTCCACCCAGCAGAGGTGACGGCTGATGAGGTTTGAGCCAAGAGTGTGTGCCCTTGCTGGACCATAGAGAGGGAATAGAGGTACAATTGCTCTGTACTGCAACAATGATTTGCTGAAACCAATGTTGTTGTGTCTGGAATGCCTTGAAACATAAAGGGTTGATAGCACACAGTTAACTCAGTGTTAAAAAGACCTGGGCAAAGAAACAAGATTTACAAAAAATATTGTAGGGATGGGCAAACGTTTTGGCCCAAGGGCCACATCGGGGTGCAAAACTGTATGGAGGGCCAGGTAGGGAAGGTTTTGCCTTCCCAAACAGCCTGGTCCCTGCCCCCTCCCACTTCCCACCCCATGAATGCCCCCCTCAGAACTCCCAACCCATCAAACCCCTCTTGCTCCTGACTACCTTCTCCTGGGACCCCCACCCCTAATGGCCCCCTGGAACCTCATCCAACCTCCCCTGCTCCCTATCCCTGGACAGCCCTGACCCCTATCCATTCGCCCAACTCCTGACAAGCCCCCTGGGACTCCCACGCATATTTAACACCCCCCCATTCCCTGTCCCCTGACTGCCCCAACCCCATCCACAACCCTGCCCCTAACCACCTCCTGGGACCCCACTAAACTCCCTCTTATTCCTGCCCCTGACTGCTCCAACCCCTATCCACCCTCTCTCCCCCACACTCCCTGACAGGTTCCCTGGGACTCCCATGCCTATCCAACCACCCCGTTCCCCATCCCCTGACCATCCCCCCAGAACCTCTGCCCCATCCAACAGCCCCCTGCTCCCTGTCCCCTGACTACCCCTTGGGATTCCCTGCCCCTTATCCAACCCCTCCCTGTTCCTCTCTCCCTTACCATGCCACTCAAAGCAGCATTAGTGGCATAGCTGCGGGGGAGGGGGATGAGGGTTAGCCTCCCCAGCCGGGAGTTCAAGGGTTGTAGTTTACCCACCTCTGCTCTAGGGCCACTGAGGTTTTCCTTAATCTTATAAAATTAACGTTTCTGGTCACTCAGGTTTAATATAATAGGAATGGATGTTCTGCAAGCAAACGTATCCACTACCATTTAAGCATCTGATGATACATTTGCTGCCATTATTGACATTCTCCATCTTATCCCTTTCCTTTCTCACTAAGCAGCAGCTATAACAGCTCTATGTATTTTACAATCTAAAATGCCAGGAAACCCCACTCAGCCTTTTGTCTGTGGCTGTGTTCACATATATGCGTGGACCTGCATCGTTATGAATTCTTTCATCTAACACTTACTCCAGCCAAGTGGAGAAGGCGAAAACATAAATGAGTTCACTTGCTTTTTAGAAAGCATACAACCAAGAGATGTGTAATCAACGAATAGCTGTAAAACAGTCTTCATAAATATATATGATTATATATCAAAGTTTTCAAACTTGCCTGTAGGTACAGTGCAATGTCAGGAGGCACAGAACCAAAACGAATATTTCACAGCTTTCCCCCCCCCCTTCTAATTATTTTAGTTTTTTATTATTTTTAAAAGCCTGCGTTCTGTTATGAAGGAAAGGTTCATGCTCCAACACCATCCCCTGCTCTTGAAAGCACCATACTATGGAAAGGAACTAAGAAACAAAAAGATGAAAATATTTCCTGTCATAAACCAAGAGCAACAAAGGTAGAATAACTGCTAAAATTCCATATTTCCACATCTGCTTTCAATTATACTTATGTCAAGTCATTTTATTATTTGACAAATCCAATCCAAGGAATTAGGCTTTTGTCGGATGCCTTGAAATGTCATTAAATGTTCATACACAAATACACACACACTCTCTCTCACACACACAGAGATAAGTTTACTTTTTCCACTCAGTGGATGTCATGGGGATGCCAGAATGACCAAAAAGTTGCCAGCTTTCAGAGTGACAAGCCTCTGGGCTCCTGTCAGTACTGCCCTTTCAGATAAGGCCAAAAGGAGGCTGAGGTCTCCGTTTCTCCAGAGCAATTGGCAAAGGACTTAGTGTATGTGTGTGGGGAGCAGGAGGAGAAGGAAATGGAAGAACAACGACCGCCCAGATCAGACTGGGGAGGAAAAAAATACATCCGTTTACAAGTTATAATTTTGTCACTAGTCCAAATCTGGTTTTAAATTAAATAATAGTTATACACCCAGAGAGAAGAGATTTCCAAAACGTAGGACAAAGGAAGCACTCGGAGAATATGTCTTTTCAACAACTCAGCAGATATCTCTCTTTCCTTCCCAGTTATCCATATCCAAGCCCATCCATCTCGCAGGCATACTATATGCTGTAAAGATTTAGTGCTTTCAGAATGTTATGATGTGTACTGGCTTCACAGGGAAACGCGACAGTTCCTTCATTTCTTATGTACTAACCTGGTTAATGGTTGGCAACAAAAAGTACAGAAGGTATAAGAAATTGTCTAATTTTTGCTCAGTGCTTTCTGAAAATGAGACTACCTGAATGCAGGGCCGGCGACAGGGGGGTACTACGGGTACAGCTGTACCGGCCCCCCCGACTTTAGGGGGGGCCCGGTACACCACTGTACCCGTTGTCGTCCCCCCTTGTCGCCGGACCTGGAGAGCGGGGAAGGGGCGGGGAGGCGGCGCGGCTCTCCCCCCGGACAAGCGCGCCTGGCCCTGGCAGGAGCTGTGAGCCCTGTGAGCAGCGCTGTCTGGGGGAGGGAGGGGGAGAAAGGGCGGCTCACGCCGCTCTCGCTGCCACTGCCACCAGCTGTCAGCTGGCCGGGGGGGAGCGCCGGTTGGGCTGGGGGGGGGGGCAGCCGCTGTCGGCTGGGCTGGGGGGGCCGGCTGGGCTGGGGGCCCCCCCAAACTATCAGAGTAGGGGGCCCCCAAATTTCTGTCGCCAGCCCTGCCTGAATGTGTCTTAAATGGGACAGTCCAAACCACGAGTCACTTTAGAAAATCTTCACCACAGTCTCTAATTTGTGACGGCTCAGAAAATGGAACTATTTTGCCATTTTAAAATCTAGAATTCTGCTGCTCAGCATGGCTCTAATCCCTCATGACAATAGCACAGAAAATCAAAATGCTGTTTCTTCAGAATATGCGATCTCAGTGAGAGGTTTTGAGGCATGAATGTTATGGCTTATGATAATTTCATTTGACCTATTTCACAAGGACTTCATTATTATTGCTGGTCATACCTAGCCCAGGCTCTGGGGTGGGACCGGGGATGAGGGGCTTGGGGTGCAGGAGAATTCTCCAGGCTGGGATCAAGGGGTTTGGAGGGCAGGAGGGGGCTCAGGGTTGGGGCATGGGGAGGCTCAGGGGTGCAGACTCTGCGTGGCACTTACCTCAAGCAGCTACCAGAAGCAATGGCAGGGTCCCCCTCCGACTCCTATGTGGAGGCGCAGCCAGGCGGCTCTGCATGCTGCCCTGTCCACAGGTGCTGCCCCTGCAGCGTCCATTGGCCGCAGTTCCTGGCCAATGGGAGCTGTGGGGGGTGGCATTTGGGGCAGAGCCCCCTGCTGCCCATAAACATAGGAGCTGGAGAGGGCTGCTGCTTCGGGAGCTGCGCAGAGGAGTGACAGGTGCGCACAGAGCGGCCGCTGATCCTACTCCCGAGCTGGAGCACAGGAGCAGGGCAAGCCCCAAACCCTGCTCCCCAGCAGGAGTTTGAGGGCTGGATTAAATCGTCTGGCCCGTGAGCTGTAGTTTGCCCACTCTGCACTAGATCTAAACTCTTCAAGGTAAAGACATCTTGTGTTTGGCTAGCACCTTGTGGATGCTAACAGAATACAAATAAATAATTACAATTATTATCTAATAATAGAGTTGAAAACTGAGTCAGAAATAGAGGCCCAAGCACCACTGTCTTAGACACAAAGAACAGTTGGAAACTGTTTCCAATAGCTGAGGTATTTGTGTATTGCATAAGACCTTCTCTAATTTCAGACACTGTTGTTTTTAGCCGAAGGGAAGGAGAAGGATAATGATTTCTAATGGCCTAATGTACTCTCACTGAGAGTACTCATGTCAAATGTCTGTGATGATACTATCCAAGCAAAGAAGGACTAATCCAGGTTAAAACAGGCACAGGAACAGGTTTTGTATGTTTCCGTTCCAAGGTTCTTATTTGCCTGTGCCTGAACACACAAAGAAGAAACTTCTAAACTAACTTTTAAAAGGGGGAGATTCTATGTGACTGTGGATCTTCTCATTTCATAAACAGAGGGGAGTCATGATCTACTAGTGTCTGTTGGGCAGTACGGCATCCAAAGTAGTTTGAGGACCACGATAATCGAAACTTTACAAAAAACAATTCTGTTTGTGGATTGCAATCCAGTGATAATGAAGATGTGACTCACTGAACAACTGAGAACATGACAAATTCAATGGTGAGCCCTCTCACAGCTACACTGGAATGCAATCATGAGGAAGAGCACTTTTAAAGTGACAACCCATGTCTCAATCTCCATGCAAAATAGCCATTGCATAACTAGAATGAATGGAGAATTAAATCACAATAAGCATTTGTTGTAAACCCTTTTAAGCTCTTGCTAGAATCTCTTATGCAACAACATACTCAGCTGGGAGTGTGTGCAAAGCACAATCTTTTTAATTTCCCCTTTAAGCAGCAGAGATTTTTTTTATCCTTCCACATGGTTTAAAAAAAATAAATCGTTGAACTTTCCTAAGGCTAAAGTGAGGTTGAACTTTAAAGATCTGGCTGAGCTTTGCTATATTGCAGAGGCAGTTGCTGAGCACAGAGAGTCAGACCCTCAGCCGGTGTTAAGTAGCATAACTCCATTGCAGGTATTGAGATCAAAGTTGTGACACTGTTTTATTCCATGGGCCTACTAGTGTTCCCAGCCACTCCTGACTTCAGTAGACAGCAGTTTGGTGTAACGTACACATTGTGGCAGACAAGTAGAAGCAGGGCATTCCATTTGAGATAAAGCACGAGGTCACCGGTAGTAGCCCTTCTTTAATTTTTAGCTGTTTATAGCCAAAACAACAGTGCCTAGCACAATAGGATCCTCGTCCATAACCAGGCTCCTAGGTGCTACAGTAATACAAATAATAAAGAGTAATAGCTATGATGACCCAAAGGAAGATATTTGTGTGGCACTGGTGGGAGGATTGCCTTCATGAGCAGGGTTGTTGTTAGAGATAGACTATGTAGGTGTTTGCCTAGAGCAGGGCATTTTTTTTAGAGGGAGCTCCTACCTAGCCACATCCTTATTACCGTATTTTTCGCCATATAGGACGCTCCGGCCTATAAGACGCCCCCGAGTTTTTAAATAAAAAAGCCGGACACAAAAAAAAAAAAAACCCACCACCACACACAAAAAGCGCCTCGCTCTCCCGTCCCCGCCGCGCGGGCGGGCTGGTGGGAGCGCGCCGCTCTCCCGTCCCCGCCGCACGGGCGGGCTGCTGGGAGCGCGCCGCTCTCCCGTCCCCGCCGCGCGGGCGGGCGCTCCCAGGGGCCCCGGGGCCCGAGCTGCTCCCGTTCCCCGCCGGCCCCGAATACATGCGGGTGGGCTCGGGGGGGAAGCGCCGCCCCGCCCGCCGGGCCACCTGCAGCCGCCCCAGCTCCCCGGTGAGGTCATATATTCGGCGTATAAGACGCCCCCCCTAATTTTGCGAATATTTTTGGGGGTTAAAAAGGCGTCTTATATGCCGAAAAATACGGTAGCTGGGATAAATTCAGAGGATCTGACCTTGTAAGTTTATCCCACCACCTGGCCTAGCTTACGTTACCTAAATGTCTAGCTCCAACCCTGTTCATGAGCGAACTGTGAAATGAAAATGCACCAGAAGAGAAATGTTAAAGAACCATCAATAAAACAAAAAGTTTCCAAGAGGAAATAATAAAGTTCACTACAGGGCAGTTTGGATAACAAGAATTGTAGAGTGAGAGCAACTTGTGTTTATGATAGGCATGTCTCAGTACATTTTTGTAAAATGTACACACCTCAAAGAAATGTGATTCCCACTGGTTCATTTAATAGCAATGAAATACTATTTTGCAGCTATGCTGTCTGTATAAAGATGACATGGCCAACTAGTGGTCACTCTGTTTAAGTCAATTGAGTTACACAAGGGATGATTCTGGTTTTTTGCACTTAAATAAAATAAGTCATCTGACAAAAGGCAGAAGCAGATACTGCTGGTGGTATGTATATGGGATATAATATTTTCTGAGGTAATCCACCTCAATTACTTCCTTGGAATAATGATATCTGTATGCTCTGGAATCTTGCTTGTCGTTACGCAACCCTAACAAGCATTTAGGTAGACACTGTTTTTTAGTATGGTTTTGGCCGGATTCTCCTGTCATTTATATACCTTAAATAGTATGGCCCATATTCAGGAAAGTACTTACACACATTCTTAAGTCCATAGCATTTTAGCCAATCTATCTTAGGCACTTATGTGACTTCCATCTATGTTGTATCTGAAAGCCTCTCAATCTTTTAATGTGTTTAACCCCACTGCACCTTTGTGAGGAAGGGAAGTACTATCATTCTATTTAACCAAAGTGTAACTAAGGCACAGCAAGTTTAAGGGCTTGTCTATACTTAAAACGCTACAGTGGCACAGCTGCGCCATTGAAACTGCACCACTGTAGTGCTTCAGCGTAGACACTACCAATAGGGGAGGACTGTCCCATTGCTGTAGTTAATCCACCTCCCCAAGAAGTAGTAGTTAGGCCACTTGGATACTTCCACTGCATGCATCTGACGAAGTGGGTATTAGCCCACGAAAGCTTATTCTTCAATACTTTAGTTAGTCTTTAAGGTGCCATAGGACTCTTTGTCACTTCTGCTATTCCAGACTAACATGGTTACCTCTCTGATTCTATCCTGAATCAGGCACTAGTAGAAGAATATAATAATTAAAAGTGCAGTGCTAGTCTAAAAGGTCAGTGTACAATAGCACCGTTGCACTTAGTAGATCTGCTCCTTGTGTGTACATAGACACATCTGCTGACTTCAGTAACAAAAGATAAATATCTACAGCTTTATACTCCTGCGAGCCCTGGAGAGCCAACACAGTTAAGACAGAGTGAGCTGGATTCTATTCCTCTAAGGTCATTCAATTACACCTGAGCAATACTATTTCATGTAGTGGAGTATAACTAGGGGCCTGATTTTGGATCACATATAAATTATTACTTGTAAAGATGTGCAATAGGAAAGAACCCAATCTGATCATCAGAGTTATGTTTCCAGGGTAAGGAGTTAAGAGTTTTTCATTTTGGGTTTGGGTTTTGGCTAGAGCTGGACTCAACCTTTGAAATTTAAATCTGGATCCAACTATCCAAAATTGTTGGGGAGCTCAGATCCAGGATTTTGGTTCAGGCACATCTTTAGTGCACATGAACCTGAAATTACAGTAAGACAACAGGGTCTGCAACCATCTGTATCAAACCTACCAGAAAGATGACTAGAAAATCATTTGAAATTAAATCAATGGCTTACGTCTGGCTCTGGTTCTGATTTATTTACTAAATTTGTGGCCATATGCATGCTGAATTTGTGACACTATAATACAGTGACAGGCGACATTCTATAATCATAGCCATGTAAGGCTGGCGGGGACTTCAAGAAGTCATCAAGTCCAGCCCTGCTCTAAGGCTGAGCCAAGTAAACCTAGACCATACTTAACAGGGGTTTGCCCAAACTGTTCTTAAAAACCTCCAATGACGGGGATTCTACAACCTCCTTTGGAAGCCTATTTCAGAACTTAACTACCCTTATAGTTAGAATATTTTTCCTAATATCTAATCTAAATCTCCTTTGCCCATTAATTCTTGTCCTACCTGCAGTGGACACAGAGAACATTTGATCACAATCCTCTTTATAACAGCCCTTAACAATCCGAAGACTATTCTCAGGTGCCGCCCATTTCTCAAGACTAAACATGCCCAGATTTTTAACCTTTCCTCATACGTCAAATTTTCTAAACCTTTTATCATTTTTGTTGCTCTTCTCTGGACTCTCTCCAGTTCGTCACACCTTTCTTTAAGTGTAGCTCCCGGAACTGAACATAGTACTCCATCTGAGGCCTCACCAGTGCCAAGTACAGCAGGACAATTACCTCCTGTGTCTTAGATATGACACTTTCTATTAATACACCCCAAAATACTAGCCATTTTTGCAGCTGAGTCACATTGTTAACTCATATTCAATTTGTGATTCATTATAGCCTCCAGATCCTTTTCTGTTCTACCACCACCTAGCCAGATATTCCCAGTTTTGTAGTTGTGCATTTGATTATTTTCTTCCTAATTGGAGTACTTTGCACTTACGTTTATGGAACTTCATCTTGTTGATTTCAGACCAATTCTCCAATTTATCAAAGCTGTTCTGAATTGTGTTCCTGTCCTCTATAGGGCTTGCAAACCCTCACAGCTGGTGGTATCTGTACATTTTATAAGCCTACACTCCACTCTATTACCCATGTCATTCATGAAAATATTGATACAGTATCTTTCCCAGGGCTGGCCCACAACATTTTGGCACCTGAGGTGGGAAGCTCAAATGACGCCCCCGTGCTCCCTCGCTTGGACCAAAACTTTGAAAGCTCTCGTGTGCCCTCCTTCCTCCAGCATAGCACTCCACCATCTCTGTGCATCTAGAGCAGAGAGAATACATATGCACCACCAGCAGACACAATTTTCTACGCTCTGGGTCCTAGTGCCTCCCCTCCTCCCCTTGCCGCTGCCAACAGTCTGTCTCCGGAGGTGGCCACCTCAGTTCTCCTCATGGTAAGGCCAGTCCTGATCTTTCCAGATATTTAAAGTAGGCTGGCCAGTCTATAATTCCCTGGGTCCTCTTTGTAAAAATAGATACTATGTTTGTCCTTCTCAGTCCTCTAGGACCTCACCCATCCTCCTTGAGTTCTCAAAGATCATTGCTAATGGTTCAGAGATTGCTTTAACTAATTCGTTAAGTGCCCTAAAATGAATTGCATTGGGCCCTGCCAACCTGAATAGATCTAATTTACCTAAATATTCTTTAATCTGTTCTTTCCCTATTTTGGCTTGTATTTCTTACACATTGCTATTAATATTAATTATAGATGGCTGCATGGATGGATTTCAAATTAATTACCACAGAAACAGCTCCTGATGGCACCAATAAAATTATGAATTAGATTACAGTTACACTTGTGTATGTCCAGATTAATTCAGTTCACTGAAACCAGCAGAGTTTCTCCAATTTACAGGGTGTGTAACTGATATCAGATCTGGCCCTCTACAACTTCACTTCAGGATCAAGCATGGGAAAAGCAGAACTGTGAAGGTGAGCACCATACCTGAAATGATAGCAAACAGAATACGAAATTGATCATCTAAGTCACTGTACTTAGTTATTTTGTGTTGACGCTTCCATCTCTCAGTTTCACTCTTCTGTGAAAGTTCCTCATTTAATGCATACCTTTGATGCCGTTTCAGTGCATTAGGCAGATACCATCACAATGTTCTAACTTCCTGCCTCAGATTTAAACATTTTTAAGTGACCTTGTACAGGATTAACATTCCCGGTGCTAACAGCATGCCAACATTCCACTAACCTGAAAATCTGGAGTGTGCCAACTCAAATAAAGCCACCCAATATGAAAATAGCAGACATGCATCAGGGAAAAGGGAAAAAGAGACATTATCTTTCATTTGCGATCTCCCTCTGCCACCTGCACTGCTATTAAGTGCATACCAAACTAGTTAATGCTCTAGCTGTGTTTAAACTCAAGAGGTATCTAGAATTCTCAGCCTGCCAGCAACCAACAGCATAAGCCACCCAGAAAACATCATAATAAAAACAAAACTTTAAATAGAGATTGTCATACTTATGTAAACTTTAAAGAGAACACGTTTTGTAAGTGCACTTGGCCAGTCATTTCCTGTATTGCCTTTGCTAATATTTCAGATCCTCCTCCTTGATCCACTGTGAATTTATAACCCCGTGCCCATGATGTCACACTCTCATTGCCATGGTGAGATATATGATGTCATGACTACAGCGGCATTATGAAATCATTGGGGATTCAAATAGGAAGAGAAAATAGAATGAAGTAGAGCAATCCTTTTTGGAAAATAAATGTGTGTAGCAATAGGTTATCTTGGCATATACTAGAAGATTTTCTATAACTTTTGTTACCTATGCCAATTAAATGGTACAACTGTACAGACAGAACAGTGGAGGAATGTGTATGTAACAGGGCTAGAATTTTTGTTAAAGAGGGCTATCCTACACTGTGGAATTAGACAATGGTAAAGGCATCTAATACACAAAGTTCTTACCACTACCCAATAGAAAGGGGTTGCCAGTTCCAGAACCAAGGGAGCATTTACTGTATATGTGTTGTGACACAAACGTACAAATATAAGAGAAATTACTTGTATGTACTGGGTGGAGGGACTAAATTTGTTCATTTCTGTTTGTTTCCAGGAATGGGGCAGAAAGAGAGCCCACCACATGGAATTTGACTTAAATGAAAAAGGGAAAGATACAATGCAATAGTCTGTCTGCTTAGCACTTTGCTATGAACACATCCCTGTGATACCCCATTCCCGAACAGGCTCTCCACTGAATACAGTCTATTTCAAGGTCTCTGTTCTGATATTCAAAGACCTCCTTGGGGTTAGCACTAGCTACCTAAAAACTTTCTCACCTTCCAAAATCATGACTTCCCAAGGCAGCTACATTCCACCAAAACAATGAAATTGTTGACCAGGAGAGACTTTTAAATGTGGGGGACAAAACTTTCATATGAGTTGGACCTAGGCTATGGGATCGGCGGGTAGAGATCAATCTTTCGGGGATCGATTTATCACATCTCGTCTAGATGGATAAATCAATCCTCAAGTGCTCTCCCGTGGACTCTGGAACTCCACCATGGTGAGAGGAGCAGGTGGAGTCAATGGGGGAGCAGCAGCAGTCAACTCAGCGCTGTGAAGTTGCTGAGGTAAGTCGACCTGAATACGTAGACCCACATAGCTGAAATTATGTATGTTAGGTGAATCCCCCTTTCTAGTGTAGACCAGGGCTTAGTGAAGAGAGATAAGAACGACCACAGACTTCACCCCTTTCAGAACAAAATGTAAAACTTATTTCTCCAAGTTAACTTTCCCTTGGTAAGTTTTTACACACACACACACACACACACACACACACACACGATCCCCCCTCGGACTCCCAACTAACTAATCAATCAACCTATTTCATTTAAAGGCTGGGAAGCAGAGAGATTTTTTTTAAAAGCATATATAAATACTTGGGAAGTACTCAGTTACCACAGCAGTGCAGGCCACATAAGTACCTAACTAGGTAAAATCAGACACAACCACTACAGAAAAGTTGTATGAAACATTATACAAGTGAAATGAGTTAAGGATGAAGTAACAGCCCTAACACCCAGTCTCCTGGCTTTTCTTGGTGTGCGTCACACCCTTAATGTTATTTCAACATTGTGTTTTGTCCTTTAAATTAAATGTACAGTAGGTGTTTTGTATTTAATTTCCTTGCTATTTTTTCCCTCTAAAGGAAAAAGAATGGAAGAGATTCATGGAAGGTTATAAAACACACATTGTGTACTCAAGAGACTGGAACAGCTCTTTTGGAGCCATTTCATTCTCCTGGGAAAATACGTAATTAGGTAGTTTTTTAACATGTGTATTATGTACTGAATTACATGTATTTATACATTTCTCAAAGGAGTACTGCTTACACAATAGCCTGGAGCAACTCTTTTGGAGCCATTTGGGTCTATCTTGTAATTCTGTTCTTAAGACCCATTTATAGTAAATTTTGTTGTGCCTACATAGTAGCTGACTCCCCCCCCCTCCTGTTTTAGGTGAATTTTAATGTTTGTGAAGGGTGCCACTTACAGCCTTGGAGTCTAAAGTCTTCTATTTATAACATAAAGGGAACAGCCTGGGTAGCGAAGGCACAGGCTTCCTTCCATTGCCTCTCCAAATATGCCTCATTTTTTACCTCAAACAGTAGGAAAGGAAGCTTGGATGCTGTGCTCACTGGGAAGCAGTGAATCTCTCTGCTTCCCAGCGTGAACTGGGAACTCAGCCTTCCTGCCAACAAGTACACAACTGGGATGGCAGGTTTGGAGATGGGGACCATAATCTGCTTGGAACAGGACTAGGACCAAAACATCTTTTTGCTTAGGCCCTGAAGTAGCAGCCATTTGCTAATCGGCAAATTAGCACAGCTCATTTTCCTTCTTTCCTTCAGGTAAAGCACCAGGGCCAGATTTTTAAAGGTATTTAGAAACCTAAAGATGAAGATAGGCATCTCCTGGGATTTTGAAAAGGAGAGTTTTGCACCTAGGTTTTGCGTTTGAGAATCCCACAGTGGCCTGGATACTCAAGGGTGTTTCAGGGCTCCTAACTTTCGATGGAAATTAGGAGTCTCAATATCTTTGAGGATTTGGGCCTAGGTGCCTACCTGGATCTTTAGGTGCCTAAATACATTTTAAAAATGGACTATTTTATGAACTTTCTTCCTGGAAAAAAAGTATAGACCATTTTAAATTATATAAATAACAAAAATATTCTAAAATAGTTCAGTCTCTTTATATATGTAACACACAGGCCTGAACATTCTGGTGTCAAGACAGCCTGGAGGCAAGTGTACTAGAAATGCACAGGCACCTATGCTTAAAATGGATATAGTCCATCAAAGAATCTATGGGTTAGACTGAAACTAACTGTAATCAAGACGTGGTGCAGAGAAGGCACTGTGACTCCTGGTTTCTGCTCACTCGGAGTTGTGGGGGATAACAGGGATTAATCTGCTACTGCTGTGGGTTGCATTGTACCAGTAACAGCCTCTCCATGCTGGCTGAGCTGTGCTGGCCAGCACATTGGCGAGGGAGGGTCATAGAGTCAAGCCTCCACCCATTTCTTGTTCCTGTCCATCAGCGCTGTTCTCTGAAGGTTGTTCTTCTGCTCATGCCATGCCCCACAATGTGGTAAGCCCATGAAGTGGAGTGTGGGCAGGTCACCTACCTGCCTTAATAGAATATTCTCTCCTACCTTGATAGACTATTCAAGTTGCCTATTAAGCAATCGATGGTCAGGAAATGATAATGGTTGTAGACAAAGCTTTACATTGGCTCCCCTCTTGTCCTTATTGTGAGATAGTCTTTCATGACATGCCCACATGCTATTTTTCAAATACATAGTTAAAGAAGCCACACACACACGTGCATCATGATGTTCCTGTGTTGTGTACGTTGCCAGTGTAACAAAAACGGTACAAAATGTATTGCACATGCACAGAATGCAATTTTCAGTGAGTTATAACCTATGCAAAGGCAATTTTCACCAAAGTACACCATGTCACTTTTCCTCCAAGGGGGGCAATTTCTGTGCCAATTTCAGCTTCCTCTCCTCTGCTGTTTCAGCAGTACAGCCGCAGCTGTTTAAAAACAAATTTGTGGGGTTTAGTCATTTGTTTTTAGTTAGGGAGGGCAGAGGAGTATATTATTTCCCTCACTGTATAATCCAAAATGGCTGAACCATTTTGCTCAGATCTGCCAAAAATGTCACCATCAAATAGAGAGCAAGCCTTAGTTTAGATAATCTTAGCTCAGTAGCTGAAAGGTTCAGAAAACAACAAGCAACTGAAAAGAGAGGTTAGCATGGAAATACTTTTGCAACTTTAAGTGCAAACTTTAAGTGCAATCCTCTCGAGGGAACATTGCTAGTCTACCTACAATGCAAAATGAAATGCTTAGGTATTTCCATAAGATGTAGAGGTCACGAGGATTTTTAGCAATAGCATAAAGCTTCTCAAAAAGTGAAAAATTCCCTGATTCAGTCCCTTTCTTGTTTGGAGATACTACTGGATTTCCAGGCAGGAAAGCTTTTTAACCTACAAACTAAAAGCCTGATCCTTGGACCCTTTCTCACACGAGTAACCCTTAGTAACACAAATGGCCCCAGTGACTTCAGTGGCCCTCTTGGCATCAGCTGAGTCTTATTCACAAGACTAAGGGTAGCAGGATATGTCCCAAGACTATTATGTGCATGGTTAAAATGTCTGCCCTTGAACAACAGCAATTTTACAAGAACAGGGTACAACCAGGAATGGCAAGACACCGTGCTGATACATTAGCTAGTGCGCAAGAAATAGATTTGATTGTTTGTGTGCAAGAAAGTCTCCCTTAGTGCAGGCCAAGACCGACCCTCAAGTGATAAGTCGGTGGGAGGACTGGGCAACACTCTGTGACCCAAGGACCTCTTTGTGCCAATTGGCAGAGGCACAGGGATATACAGAGGTACCTGGATCTCCTGGGTTCACCAACAAAGGATCATGTAAGGTGTCTACTAAAGTCTGAGTCATGCTGGTCATCCTAATCATTGTGAGATGTATGTACGGAGAGTATATGAGGAGTTAGATATATATATATATATATTAAAAATTATATTCTCTGGGTCTGTTGTTAAAAGCACCTCACTCAAAGATAGCACGTCTTGAGATAAACTTCTCCAAACAGCGGGTAGGACACACTTATCTCAACAGTGCACCATTGTGTATTGTATGCCACACAATAGGCATCTATTAGCATACTAAATCAAATGCTAATGGACAGCTGGTGGAGACTTCACAAGGAAGTTAACAGGAAGAGATAAATAGTTGGAGATGCAGAAACCCTATTTTCAACTGACCGTCAAAGGTCTGTTCTGGTATATTTCGGGGTGCAGAGACACCCTTCATCTGTGAGGACAAGTCACCAATGGGCTTAATCTTATGAGAAAGCATCTCAGCCAAAGTCTTTGAAAATGCTGGAGGAAAGGACATGAGGCAAGCTATCCTGGAGTAAACAGGGGAATGGCTTGTGAGTTAAGTTTACGCTCTAGAAAGCATGTTATCATTTTATTTGATCTATAACCATTTGTTTCCAATATTCTCACTCTGTATCAGCATTCTTCGACAATACACTTTTTCTTCTTTTCACTGTGTAGTTCCTGTTACACAGGACCAACTCCAGAGGTGCTTTGGGGCTGAAGCACTCACAGAAAAAATACTGAGTGCTCAGCACCCACCAGCCACAGCTGATGGCACTGCCGATCAGCTGTTTGGTGTCACCACCAATCAGCTAATCAGGGGTGCCTCCAAACAGCTGATTGGGGATGCCACCAAACAGCTGTTTGGCAGCTCAGGGAGGGATTCAGGGGAGGGAAGAGACCAGCGAGTGGGGGGCCTCAGGGAGGGATGGAGTGGGAGCAGCAAGAGGTACAGCAAGGGTGGAGGTTCAAGGGAGGGGATGGAGTGGTGGTGGGAAGAGGCAAAGCAAATGCAAGGCCTTGGGGGATGGGACGAAGTGGGGGTGAGACCTCAGGGCAGAGCAGGGGTGAAACACCCCCGGGGAAAAGTCAAAGTCCATGCCAATGGGGTGGTGACTCTGAGCTGAATCTTACAAGCTGGTGTGTACTGTTTCCTTGGGAGTAAAGGATCTGAGAGCTCTGGGAGTGTTCAGTGGAACAGGGTTGAGCACTCCAAAGGGAAGTTTGGAGGACTCAGGGGTTGGTGTGTACCTATCACTTACCTGTACAGAGAGAGTGAGCCTGAGGAGGCCTGAAAGGCAGTGCCTGTGCTGCACAGACAAGAATTCCTCATGAGAATAGCAGGGGGTGACGAGACGCCTCACAGCCCTGAGACCCATGGAAAATGTCCTACGCTCACAGAAGCTGTTTTCATAGCTCAAAGTGGCTCATTTTTCAGTCATCTGCCTTTGTTTTGCAAACAGAGAAATTCCAAGAAATTTCAGACTCGAGGCCTGATTCATCAGCGCCTGTGGGGTTACAAGGAGCTCATTTTGGCTCACTGTCTTCTCCTGCTACCACTGCCATCTCTGGGAAGAATTCTACCAGCGCTGCTATCGGCGGATGGAGCTTGAGAATGTTTGGTGCCACCCTGCAACTTCAAAGGCTGGGATGGTACTGTGCTGGTTTTCAGCGTGCTTCGCTCTCAAACCACAGTCAAGCTAGAGTGCCTCTGTTCTGCTCTTTGCTGCTGTGTGCCAAAATAAAATCAGTCAAATAAAATAAAATCACACGGCAACAAGCAGCACGTTGTTTGTCTCACTCTAACTGATTGTGACAGACTGAGCCGGCACTAGGCATAAATAGACTAAGCAATTCCGTAGGGCCCCGAGCAGCTCAAGGGGGCCTGCTATTAATTATTAGTATGTGTTGTGCGGGGGAGGGACCCAAAATATTCCTGCTTAGGGCCCCCAATGAGCTAGCACCGCCACTGGTGACAGCCATGCAATGAAAACAAAGCGGCAGCACATACAACACACAGTCGGAGTCACTGTTCTACAGTAACTGAGTAATCCCTGAGCCTGACCTGTGGGTGCCCTCTGCCCCCCACCCCTAGTTCTTCAAAACCCTGTGGCATTGACTCAGGCACTGTCTTAACTGCAACTTCTCCCTCCTCAGCACTTGCCCTGAAGCTAGTGTCAAGGCCGGCGTTCTAGGAGTGCCAGAAAAAAAAAAGAGTAGCTGCCCACACAGTACATTTCTGAAGTATTTGATAAGTATTCAAGTCCTTCTAAGCATTCCATAGACATAAGCCTTTCCAGAACACATGATAAGCATATGTACGGGCTGAATTATGGAACGACACACTGCAGATGGCATCATTTCCTCTACTTATTGTTTATTTTCCTGCAGCAACGCCTAAGGACCCAGTCAGGTATCGGGACCCTGCTGTAGCAGGCACTGTAGAAACAATTAACACAAGGCCAGCCTCCCACCCCGGAGATCCATACCATCTAGGTTTCTGACACTATGGAACAGGTGAACAAAAGGATGGTGGGCAAGGTAACAGCAGAGAGAGGTGA
The DNA here is from genome assembly GCA_032164245.1 of Sternotherus odoratus. NCBI lineage: Eukaryota > Metazoa > Chordata > Testudines > Kinosternidae > Sternotherus > Sternotherus odoratus. Next base: position 145,811,449 of record JAVMKO010000002.1, read on the forward strand.
GGCAGCACAAGCTAGACAGCAGAGCACCACATCATGACTAAGGCTATGATTTTGTCAGGGATATTTTTAGTAAACGTCATGGACTGGTCACAGGCAATCATGAAAAAACCATGGAAGCCCATGACTGGTCCTTGACTTTTACTAAAACTATCCCTGACAAAATGGGGAGCCCAGCTGCGAGGTCCCCACACCACCTGCAGAAGTTGGGCAGCTGCAGAGACTGCGCCAAGCTCAGCCCCCCCACCACCTTTGGGGGCTCGGAGCTCCAGAGTCCCCCATCTTGGAGCTCCGGGGTATCCCTGCCACTTGCAGCCACTGGGAGCTTTGAAGGACCCTTGGCAGCTGCAGTGACTCAGAACTCCAGGGGTCCCTCCACCCTCGTTGGCTCAGAGCTCCGGGATATCCCAGTGACCCACCATGTCTGAGAGCAGCGGAGAGGCCCCTGTTGCCCAAAGTGGCCAGGAGCTACAACCCCACTGCATGCAGCAGCAGGAAGGTCCAGGGGGCCCTGCCACCTGCATCAGTCAGGAGCTGCAGGCAACCCCGATCACCTGTGTCCACCAGGAACTGTGGGGGCCCTACACACCCGTGACAGCCAGGCACTCTGGGTGTCCCCGCAGCATACGAGAATTCTGCGTGACCCCAGCACCTCTGGTCTTAGCATTAGACATGATGGAGGTTTGTTTAACATTGCAAGGTTCAGAGCTGAGATGAAGGTGGAGGAGAGCATCATAAGGGACCTGTTGCTTGCAGATGATGCCGCCCTTGTGGCTCACAGTGTTGATGATCTACAACATCTTATTTTCAAGTTATCTCATTCATGTAAAATCTTTGGGCTAGCAATAAGCTTGAAGAAGACTTATCATGCACCAAGACTCTTCAGAAACAGTTCCAGATACCACCTTAGATGCTATTCAGCTGGATGTTGTTGACTAATTTTACTACCTTGATTCTATTGTTACCACCTATGTAGATCTGGATACTGAGCTTGTCATAACCATACAGAAGGGTAGTCTAGAATTCCTCCTTAGCTGTAAGGGGTTAAGAAGCTCAGATAACCTGGTTGGCCAAAAGAATCAATGGGGACAAAAGATACTTTCAAATCCGGAGCTGGGGAGAGGCTTTGTTTGGTGCTCTTTCTTTGTGGTTCGTTCGCTCTAGGGGACGGAGAGGAACCAGCCAGCAATTCATTTCCTCCAAATAATTCTGAACCAGTCTTTCATATTATGAAAATTGTAAGTACAGCGAGGCAAGGTGTGTTAGTTATCTTTTGTTTTTCACTTGTAAATTTTCTCTGTGCTAGAGGGAGGTTTATCCCGGTTTAGTTTTCCTGTAACTTTGAAACTAAAGCTAGAGGGGGTTCCTCTGTATTTTTGCATCTTTTGTTAATCTGTAAAGTTATCTACCATTCTGATGTTACAGAGGTGATTCTCTACCTTTTCTTGAAATAAAATCCTTCTTTTAAGAATCTGACTGATTTTTTCCATTGTTTTAAAGATCCAGGGGTTTGGATCTGGCTCACCTGTAACAATTGGTGAGGGTATTATTCTCAAGCCTCCCAAGAAAGGGGTGTGTAGGGTTTGGCGGATATTTTGGGGGGAATAGAAACTCCAAGTGGTCCTTTCCTTAAATCACTTGGTGGTGGCAGCAACTGTCTAAGGACAAAAGGGTGTGTGCCTTGGGGAAGTTTTTAACCTAAGCTGGTAAAAATAAGCTTAGGGGATCTTTCATGTGGATCCCCAGATCTGTACCCTAGAGTTCAGAGTGGGGAGGGAACCCTAACAGAGCTCACTAGCAGAATCAGCAAAGCAGCCAGGAATTTTGGTCTTTTGCAAGATTGAGCCCGGAACAATAACAAATTGTCAACTAAAGTGAAAATCCATATTTAAGAGACATGTGTTTTATCCACTCTTCTGTATGGCTCAGAAACATGGACGACTCATGCAAAACACACTAAAAAACTAAACAGCTTTCATATCAGTTGCTTGTGTAAAATTCTTTGGATAAGATGGCAAGAGAGAGTGACAAATGTCAAAGTGTTGAGCCGTGCTGCTATGTTATTCATGGGAACGTTGATTAGTAAGAAAAGACTCGGGTGGTTTGGACCTGTCAAACAAATGCCAGATTACAGGAGCCTGAAGGGTGTGCTGTGTTCTGAAGCTCGCGAAGGGTCTAGAAAGATGCGTCCGGGGAAGAGGCACCTCTCCCCACAACTCAGCAGCTGCTTCAGGGAGCACTAGCCCAGGGCAGCCCGCACTCTAAACCCCTTATTCCTGGCCCCACCCCTGCACCCCCAGCCAGAACCTTCACACCCCTGCATCCCAACCCTCTGCCCCAGCCCTGAGCCCCCTCCCACATGCTGAACCCCTCAGCCCCACCCCCACCACATGAATTTTGTTATGTGCACCAATATGGAGGTAATAAGTCACACATCACCTCCATGTTGGTGGATATCACAAAATTCATTCCACACATATGTGGGAAAAATGAGAGGGAACGCTGATAAAGTAAAGCTGTCACTGAGGATTGACACCTCTCACGGATCTGGACCTCGGAACAGGCTAAGATGTTGTTGCTGACCTCCAGGTCTGTTTTAGCCTCCCATGCAGCTCAGGGATTAACTTGGCATCGTTCAAGGCTCAGATTTGTTTACTCAAGAATCGCACACTTCATTGCTTATGTAGGCCAAACTGTACCCCCAGAAAGGCTCTTGCTCCCACTAGAGACACCCACCACAAAATCAGTCCCCCTGAGTGCTCATTTTCTGCTGCAGCCAGAGGATACTTTTTGGTGCCCTAACCCCAAGTCTAAGAACACTGTCTCACCCCTGTATCCAGAGTCACTCTGCCCCCCTGCCACAGGCCTCTGTAAGGTCACGGCCTCCCCTGTGTATCCGGAGTGACCAAATGGCACTCCGGGGGCCTAGCTTTTCTGATTCCCCCCAGAATCAACAGGGCTTTGTCCCTTTGTGTCTACAACATTCTGTGAAATTTTGGAATTGATCCGATGCAGTTTTCAAAAGTAATTGCATTACAGCCAGACAAACAGAGACATGCCCAAGCTACTCACATGCAAGAGGCCCAAGCTTTCAAGACCCATGGATATATTTTGTTAAAACGTTCCAGTCATGGCATGCATGACTACTGGGACAAAAAATGCAGCCTTGATAATGGGATTACGGCACCTTTCCATCTGGTTCAAATCCAGAATGGGTTGCTAATGGTTGCAAGTCACGACCATCTGACATCTGCTTGGTGTCCTGTGGGTAGGGAATTTTTGGTCTCAGTCCTATTCCTTGAGGGCAAGTGTCCAGCTCACAATTGGTACTCCCGGTTGGTACATACAGAGTTTCCACGTCCAAGTCTGCCAATACTAGATTATCTCAAGCACTGAATGATCTAAAAGTATTTGTTTTCAATTTTATTTATGTATCACTCATAATTTATGAAGTTAGGTTTTCAGGCCCAGATTTTTAAAGATATTTGGGTATTGTGGAACACAGTGTTGCCATGTCTAACTGATTTAGGGGCCTAAATCTCATTTGCAAAAGAGATTTAGATACTTTAGGAGCCTAAATCCCACTGGCTCTCAATGAGATATTAGCTTATAAGTACCTAAATCTCTTTCAAATCTGAGATTTAAACTCCTATATCAGTTATGCATCGCGACTCTGATCATCACAACTCCTAAATACCCGAGAAATCTGGGCCTTCCTCTTTTAGGGATGTGTTTCTCAGTGTTCACTTCATAATGAATCCAATACTAAATGGAAAGGAGAACACAGACATAGTTAATATTAAGTCTGTCTAAATAAGTTCCTGAGCAGTGGTAGATGGGATAAATGCATTGGCTCTGCTACAGATTGGCAGATTCATTAAGCAGCCTTAGTGCTATTGAAACTCAGAGTGCCCCTTGATTTTAAGGAATACCATGAATACGAATATAATTAGGCAAAAGGTAAAGTTGTACATATTTTTAATTGTAACCATTGTGAAGTCCCATTTCTAGCTGTGCTTGCTTGTACCTTCCTGCAAGTCCCCCACTAGCATCTATCACACCACCACTTGCAAGCCATGATGGTTTATGCTTTTAGAAATAAAGCTTTTATACTTATCCTAAAGATTATTCCAATACTGTACAATGGCATATCACAAAAGGGCGCATTTTTAAAGGGGGTCTCAACTTGCAATTTACAGGTATACTTTAAATCCTCAAATTAATTCTGAGTGTAAATGCTAGTATTTAGTGTGCACAGTCAGGTACTTAGATAGACAGGCTAGCATCTGCACTGATAATTAGACCCCAATTTTGCACATACTTAAATCTCATTGACTTCAATAAAATTTAAACACATGTTTAAGTGCCTTGTAAAATTAAGGCCTTAATTATAGACTCAACACTTCATTCACAGAACTTTGAGTCCCACTTTATAAATCGGGCACCAAGGATTGTAGCTATATAGATAATATGCAGATTTATTTAATCATAATATACAGTCTAAGATTTTTTCTTTCTTGGACTAAGCAGCTGAAAGTAAACAGTAAGGTGTTTTGATAGTATATTACCTCTACATGAGGGTTTCTTACAATTAAACTCAGCTAGCCAAATTATTTTAAAGTTTCCTAAAAGATCATTACCATAATCCATTTCGGAGCAGGACTGACATAAGCACTTGTACACCATATCAGCAAAGCAGAGCATAAATATTTTGAGTCCAGAAAAGTTTCTTTTGCAGTGATATTTTTTCCCCAAAAGAGCAACAGTGTAATCTTCAAGCAAACAGAAAGAATGAAGGAAAGATTAAGTGAAGGGCAGATTTATGTTTCACCCATGTAAATGCATTCACCTCCTGGAACAAACATCAAGTTATTCCTTCCCATTCCAGAGCCTTCCTGTTATTATAGCTTCTGGAAGGAAAAGCCATCTGAAAAGACGATACCTTTTAAATATGTTTTATAGATATATACATATTTATTTGTCCATGTAGCCCCAGATGCCCTCCTTTATTGTGAATTACGTTTACACTTGGCTTGGATATTAGGGATATTTTAAAAGCAGGTAGAGAGATAATTGTTTGTTCTAAATAGGGATGGGAGAATTGGTCCCAGAAAAAAAAAAGATCCAAAACCACATCCCATACATCAAAGGATACCAAATTTGAAAAACTTTTGATACATTAAATACCTCAAGCGGACTTTGACCTTCATTGAAATCCAGGATGCAGTTTCAGCTGGTCTTTAAATCTCTGGTAAATTGGTTTCTGTCTACAAATCCCACATGTTCTAGGGCTTCTCCTAGCAAGGGCTCAGACAATTCTCCTCTGAATCAGGGAAAACCCAGGGGGTAAGATATTTCAACAGAGCAGACAAGAAGAGCCCCACAGAGAGATAGACTCTCATATAGACCCAAACTCAGAAAGGTAAATAAGCATGTGCCTCGCTTTAAGAATTTGAGTATTCCTGTTGTAATCACAAAGATCACTAATTGCCCTGCTTGCATACTTAGAGTTAGGCTCATGGTTAAGTATCTTGCTGAACTGAGACTGCAATGAGCAAACAGGAGACCTGGTAATAGGCAAGGGGTTATTACTGTACTGCCCTCTGATGCCCTCTGACTCCTTGGTATTTCTTTATTAAGTCCCACATTTTCAATAAGTTTGATTGCCTAACTTGTGCTATCTAGAGCCTGATATTCTGGGATATTAAAAGAACTCATATTGATTTAAAGTGCAGCTCTGAAAAAAATGGGCCATCGACCTCAAGCCGGGCAGCCAAGTTTAGTAGTGGACACTTTTGAAAATTGAGGCCTAAATGTCAAGTACACCAAATGTATTTAATCAGTGGCTAGCTGTAGCTGAAAACAAGTCATTTTATCAAATAACTTTAGTCATACTCAATATTTCATAGTCTAAGGTGCCAATTCCCACAGGGGTCTGGCCTGTATTGACCCTTGCGTTTGGTGGAGAAACCACTGAAGGCGGATCGGCCATTTACTGCATAAATGACAAAGTAAATCAGATCATAAATAGATATTTTCAACACTTCGGTGGGGCAAATATATATATTAGTTAACTGTAGTCTACAGCACGATACATGATTAAAAAGAAGAAATAAAATAGAGCAGTGTGTCATGCAAGTATGGGCAAGAAGTGCTCACCTCTGACCTCCCAAGCAGACTCTACTGACCTGGTTTTCTAAGATTCTAAATAACATTATCCTGTACAAGTAGCAAACAACAAAAAGGAATGAGTCAAAATTAGAGGAAGAGCGAGAGGAGAAATGGTGGAGATTTTGGATTGTTAAAAGGTGAGGGGAGATTAAAGCATCGTCCCTAAAAACTGAACATTTTAAGGTCATGATTTAGCAACTCAGTGGGGCCTCATGTGGCTACAGTCAAAGAATGATAGGAATGTAGACCCAGAAGGAACTCAAGATGTCATTTAGTGCAGACCTCTGCATTGAGACAGGACCATATTTATCTAGACCATCCTTGATAGATGTTTGTCTAAACCAGAGGTGGGCAAACTTTTTGATCCAAGGGCCACATCTGGGTATGGAAATTGTATGGTGGCTGTGAATGCTCATGAAATTGGGCTTTGGGTGCAGGAGGGAGTGAGGGCTCTGGCTGGGGGTGCGGGCTGTGCAGTGGGGCCATAAATGAGGAGCTCAGAGTGCAGGAGGGGGCTCCAGGCTGGAGCAAGATGTTGGAGTTTGGGACAGAGGGCTCCAGCTGGGGGTGCAGGCTCTGGGATGGGGCCGGCGATGAGAGGTTTGGGGTGCAGGAGACTGCTCTGGGCTGGGATGGAGGGTGGGAAGGGGATCAGGGCTAGGGAAGGGGGGTTGGGGAAGGTGAGGGCCCAGGAGTGCAGGCTCCAGGTGGCGCTTATCTCAAGCAGCCCCCAGAAGCAGCCGCATGTCCCTGGCCAGGTGGCTCTACGCGCCTCCCCGTACACAGACACATCCTTGTAGCTCCCATTGGTCGCAGTTCCCAGCCAATGGGAGCTGTGGGGGTAGCACTTGGCATGGGTGCAGCATTCAGAACCCCCTGGCTGCCCCTAAACATAAGGGGCCAGAGAGGGAACATGCCGCTGCTTCTGGGAGCTGCGCAGAGCAGCAGCAAGTGCGCACGGAATGGGGGCAAGACTCGAACCCTGCTCCCCAGCTCGAGGACCAGATTAAATTGGCTGGCGGGCCAGATGTGGCCATAGTTTGCCCGCCCCGGTCTAATCTATTCTTAAAAAACTCCAAAGATGGTGATTCCACAACCTCCCCTGGTAGTCTCTTCCCGTGCTTAACTATCCTTATAGTTAGAATGATTATCTTAATATCTAATCGAAATCTCCCTTGCTGCCAATTAAGCCCATTTTTTCCTATCCTATCTTCAATGGACACGGAGAACAATTAATCACAGTCCTCTTTATAACAACGAACATATTTGCAAACTGTTCTCAGGTCCTGCGACCCCTGCCCCCAGCTTCTTTTTTCAGGGCTAATCAGGGCCAGTTGTTTTAACCTTTCATCATAGACCAGGTATTCTAAACCCTTTTATTATTATCGTTGCTCTCCTCTGGACTCTCTCCAATTTGTCTACATCATTCTTAAAGTGTGGCACCCCCAATTGGAACAGGAGCTGAAGCCACACCAGTGCTGAGCAGATTGGGTCAATTACCTCCCATGTATTATATATGACATTCCTGTTGATACACCCAAGAATGAGATTACCCATTTTTGCAACCACATACCATTGTTGGCTCATATTCAAATTTTTGATGCATTATAAACCCCAAATCCTTTTCAGCAGTACTACTATCTAGACAGTTATTCCCCATTTTCTGGTTGTGCATTTGACTTTTCCTTCCTAAGTGTAGTACTTGGTCTCGTCTTTATCGAATTTCATCTTGCTGATTTCAGGCCAATTCTCCAATCAGTCAAGGTCATATTGAATTTTAATCTTGTCCTCCAAAGTGCTTGCAACCCCTCACAGCTTGATGTTATCAGTAAATTTTATAAGAATACTCTCCACTCATCCATGACATTATCCGAGTCATTAATGAAAATGTTTAGTAGTATTGGGCTGACCCCTGCAGGATATCAATAGAAATGTCCTCCAAGTTTGACGGTGAACCATTGATGGCTACACTTTCACTAGTCTTTCAACCAGTTGTGCAGCCACCTTACAATAATTTCATCTAAACCATATTTCCTCGATTTGCACAGGAGAATATCCTGTAGGAATGTGTCAAAAGCCTTACTAAAATCGAGCTATATTATATGCTTCCGCACTATCCACTATAGCAAGAACCCTGTCAAAGAAGGAAATTAGGTTGATTTTAACATGGTTTATTCTTGAAAAATCCATGTTGGATAGTACTAGTCATCCTATTATTCTTTAGGTGCTTTGAAATTGATCATTTAGTAATGGTGCACAATGAATTGAAGGATAGAGTTGACTGCATAAGTCAAAAAGTCTTCTATAAAGATTATCAATATTAATATTATTTGAAAACAAATAAGACAAAAGGAAGTAATAATTGGATCATCCACGATTCAGTATTTAACTTAAAAAAAGAAGAAGAAAGAATCACATTTGGACCTAGATCTAACGAATCACTGCCCTCATCTTTTGCCCCATGAGGAATTAAGTTTTGCCTCAAGGAATTTCTTTTTATCATTCCAATCCACAAATACATATTCAGTTTCTTCAAACTGTACCTAAAATTCATCATGAAAATTTAGCACAGTAAATGCTCCAAACATATTCATAAATCCCCTTTTAACAACTCAACCCTCTTTCTTCTATCCTGTGCAGCATGTATAATATCAGGAAACATAGGGACTCTGTGTCTATTTCAATCCACAGTCCCTCCCCCACCCCTTACTTACCAAGACCCATTTTCATTACCTTGAACGGGTAAACACTGTGATTAAGGAACAGTAACTCAGGTTCTTCCTTGAGTAGTTTTCCCAAGGTAATGAGAGGCAATTGGGGAAAAAAACACCCTGGAAACTGAAAAGCTTTTTGAAGGTTCATATCTGACATTTAAAAGTTCTGATCCCTTGGATATTCTGTTGTTAGTTCCCAGGATAAAACCTACATGCAATCTATACTCAACCAAAATGCCTGTTTACTCCATGGAACTCTGAAGACTGGAACATTTGGTTTAGTTCTGTGTGAAAGATTTGGCTGGACATCTTTGAATAACTTTTCTAGGGGTACAGAATTTGTACCTTTCATACCTATAGCTGATTCTCAGTGATCTCTAATTTTTTAACTATAAAAAGCATTTTCTTTAATAGACTAGAGATGTTATAGCTTTAATAGTTATAGCACCAAATTCCTCTGGGTTATACCCATGCAGTCCCAGTGAAGAGGAAGTTTTTATAGCCCCTGTGGGAGAGCAGTGAGGACAGTGGAAGAGTGAAGGGGAAATCAGAACAGGGTATGGGAAGGTGCAGAAACCATCAGGAAAGCACTCTTAGACAACCAGGCAGCCAGCTTTAGACACCAAGGGAGACACTGAGGCTGAGGTTAGACTGGGGCTGTTTTAGCGCTAAAACCCCTTTTTAGCGCTACAATAGCACTGCCAGTACACACTCCCAAGGCACTTTTTCCGCTTTTACTGACCTTTTAAAGCGGTACTGGTATACCTCAAAATGAGAGGAATAAAGCTCTCAGCGCTGCTGTTTTACCGCAAGGGATGCAATGTGTACTCCCCTTGCGTTATAGTGAGCCTCCAGCCTCCGGCATCCTGGCCCAGAATTCCAAATTCCATCCTCTCTGGCCACCATTTAAAACTCTTCTGTCCGTCCTCGGTGACCCCACATCAGACCCTCCCCCTCAGTCCTTTTGAAATTTGGAAAGCCGGCCCGCTACTGCGGGCACGGCTGCTGGGTCCCCTGCCGCTGTGGGCGGCAGGGCTGCGGGGTCCTCTGGCGCGATGGGCGGCAGCCCGTAGGCGCTCCCAGCCCCTGCCCCCGGTCCCTGCCGCTGCGGGCAGGGCTGCCGGGTCCCCGCCGCTGTGGGCGGCAGCCCGGAGGCGCTCCCAGCCCTTGCACCAGTCCCCGCTGCTGAAACCCCCCCAAGTAAATGGTTAGGGAAGGGAGGTGCAGAGCCTGTCAGTTTCGGAAATGAAACTGACAGCCAGAAGTTCCCTCCCTTCCCAGTCCCCCCTCACCCCACTCCTTTGCAAAGAGGGCTGCACCCAGCTGAATGCTGGGATACCTGCCCTATCCCGCAACTGCTTCTGCCGCCAAAAGCGGGACAAATCTGTTCGCTCTCTGCCGCTAGAGGGATTCAATCTGGACACCCTCTAGCGCAGTGATGGCGAACCCGTGGCACGCGTGCCACTGCTGGCACGCCGAGCCGTCTCTGTGGGCACGCCGTGACTACAGTCATACACTGTAGTCACGGCGTCGGCTCCTGCAGACTACATCTCCCACAGTTCTCTGGGGAGAACCCTCCCCAGAGAACACTGAAGCCACGCCCCCGCTCTATCACCTGACACACTGACGTCACAGGAGCGACTGGGGCAGGACGTCACAGGAGCGACTGGGGCCTCGCTGGAGTCGGGTCACAGCAAGCAGCGTGACCCAGCGAACAAGTAAGCGCGGGGGGGGGGGGGGGGGGAGGGAGAGACCGGGAGGGGGGTCAGTTGTGGGGTTGGAGGAAAGGAGGTTTGGGGGGGAGAGACTGGGCTGGGTGGATCAGTTGTGGGGTTGGAGGAAAAGAGGTTTCGGGGGAGAGACCGGGCTGAGTGGGTCAGTTGGGGGGTGGGTGGGAGGGAAGGAGGTTTGGGGGGGAGAGACTGGGCTGAGTGGGTCAGTTGGGGGGTGGGTGGGAGGGAAGGAGGTTTGGGGGGGAGAGACTGGGCTGGGTGGATCAGTTGTGGGGTTGGAGGAAAAGAGGTTTCGGGGGAGAGACCGGGCTGAGTGGGTCAGTTGGGGGGGGGGGTGGGAGGGAAGGAGGTTTGGGGGGGAGAGACTGGGCTGGGTGGGTCAGTTGGGGGGTGGGTGGGAGGGAAGGAGGTTTGGGGGGGAGAGACTGGGCTGGGTGGGTCAGTTGGGGGTTGGGTGGGAGGGAAGGAGGTTTGGGGGGGAGAGACTGGGCTGAGTGGGTCAGTTGGGGGGGTGTACAGTTGGGTTTTTTTTTGTTTTTTGGTTTTTTTTTTTTCAATTAAAATGTTTAATGGAAAGCTCTGTTATTGTGTTTTTCTTTTTAAACAAAAGCTGTTAATTAGTTTGAAAAACTGTACGAATTGTTTTTTCTAAACTAAAACCTCGTTATTCAGGTTTAATTGCAGTGTTGGCACTTTGAAAAAAAAAAGTCGTTTTGGTTTGCAGTTTGGGCACTCGGGCTCAAAAAGGTTTGCCATCACTGCTCTAGCGCAACAGCTGTAGTGCTAAATCGGGAAGCGCTATAAATGATAGCGCTTCCCCCTGTAGTCTAACCACAGCCTAAAGGAGCTGTGCATTCATAACTCAAAGAGTGAAGGCCATCCACAGCCCCTCTCCTCAGCCACTGCTTAGGCCTCTGGACTGGACCTTTGCTACCCTCAATCCCCATATCTGGGCCCATGATTCGATGGTGTGCATATGTAAGTGGGGGAATAGTCCCGCTGTTGTGGGGAACTCTCCTGGTTTCTGTACCCCGGTGAAATGGGCTAGCGGAAGGATAGGAGTCCTCGCTCCCACTTCCTTTACCCAGAGGCCTCCCTGACCTTGGTGGCTCCCCTTCCACTCTCCTGTCTGGTGGAGTCCTCGTAACCCCAACAAGGCTGGGCCCAGGATTCCTGGGGGACTTAACCCTAACCGTGCTGTGGTTACCTAGGTCAGAGGCTAGGGTGTCCCCACTCTGGGGTGCTCCCTCTGCACTGGGCCCTTCCCTGGCCCACTGATTATTACATAAAACTTAAAGCAAATGCAAATTATTTAATGAACAATTTATCTTAAAATGAACAAGGAAGAAATAGAACGGTTAGGGAAATCACCCTGCTCCGTGGCAGGGAGCATTACAATGTCTCTGTAGTGTCAGGACAGTTCACAGGCTGTTCCTTGTAGGGCTCAGGCCTCCTTCTCAGCTGTGCTGCAGGGTTGCTGTGACTTGGACGCTTCCTCTGGTGATGGCCACATGCTCCCAGCCTCTGGATGGCTCCAGCCCAGTTCCACCCTCGGTCTCAGCTCCACTCTGCCTCAGCACGGCTGCTGCTGCTGCTCTGCCTCCAGGGCTGTTGCTCTGGCCCCTCTGGCTCTGGTTGCTACAGCTCTGCTCCCAGGACAGGTCTGTTCTGCAGGCAGCTCCTGTGTCTCTGCGCCCAGCACTGACCTGCTTCCTGGGCTGCTTCCCTGGCCTCTCTGCCTCTGGGTCCTGCAGCTGCTCCCAGGGCAGGTCTGTCTCTCTGGGCTGTGCTCTGGCTTAGGGCTGCAGCTCTGCTCCCAGCACAGGGTCTGTCTCTCTGGGCTGCTTTCCTGGCCCCTCTGGATCTGGCCCAGCTCTATTCTCCAGCTCAATTCTGGCCCCTGCTCTTGCCTTAGCTCGGCCTCACTCTGTCTGGCCCACGCAATTCCAGCTCCTCCACACACGGAGGACGGGACCCATCCTGCCCTCCTGACTCCTCGATTAGTCTCCCGGCCTTGTCAGTCAGGCTGATCTGCAGTGCTGGCCTCTCCACATTGTCCCTGGGGACCGTCAGTCTCAGGGTCCTGATTGCTCATTGACCCTCCCCCTTTCGGTCCTGAGAGCTAATAATCAAAACACCCCACTGAGTGTTAGTAAGGGGATAACAGTTCCCTTACACATATATCCACTAGCAGTTTGCCTATTTGTTCACAGCCTCATATGCGGCTCCGCACATTGCTGGAGGACCTCAGTTCTGCTGCGTGGGCTCTCCACAGCCTGTCCTCCTGTGCAGGGAAACACAGAATTAGTGCCACAGTTCAGGCTTTAAGTTCCCACCGAGGAGGGGTAGGAAGCAGAATTTCATTCGTAGAGACTTCTGGTTTGAAGAGACAACCCTGGTTAAATTCCCAGTTGCTTGCGCTTTGATTTGGCAAAGGTGTTGCTATAGAAAACAAATGTCTTGCTTTTGTATAAAAAAGCTAATTCCCGGAATGACTGCTGCCAGAGGGACAGAACAAACAAAAAGGGATAGGTCAAGGGTAACCTTGCCCAGTCAAGCTGGCACACACCCCGGGAGTTGTTCAGCATTCCTTGGTGATCACTATAAGAAAGCCAGCAGAGGGATGCAACTTTGTCATGGCAGGGCTACATCCGTGGCTGGTGAAGCTCCGTTGAAATCAATGGGAGTTTGGCACCTAAGTGCTTTTGAAAAATCTCACTAGGCAGGCATCTGCCTCTTCAGATGCCTAACTATCATTCCAAGTCTGCCCTGTGTACTTAGCCCATCTCTAGATGGGAAATAACAGGGCTGTGTACTAATGCGGTCTGCAAGATTCTCCCCCCTTGACCATGTGGTGTCAACATAATTGTGCCATGGCTCCAGGAGGCCCACATTTTCATACATAACCACTTAGCTGTGGCTAGAAATGAGGAGAGCTAGTGGCCCTCACATAGTTGTGGGTCCATATGCTGGTTCCCCAAACTCTCCCAGTTTCACTGTGTGAGGGGAGTGCCATACATACAAAGAGGATGGATGGAACATACATTTATCCCATAGCAACCACAAAATGCTAAGGGGGAGAATGAGTTGTGCGTTAAGCATATGAAATAGTTGCTACTCACTCCCTTGGGCTCCAGCAGGAAGATCTAAAGTACAGCACAGTGCTGGAATGGTTAAACCACATTCTTCTCAGAGTACCCATTAAGAGAAAAAACCCTCATTTTTAGCCAGTTGAAAATCCGCTATTCTACAAAAGTGCATTTATCTGCAGGAAACAAAGCTTTTTTAAAGTAGTTTACATTGGACAGATCACAAGAACAATAACCACAAAATATGCTTTCTGTAGGCCTTCCAAATTATCACATTCCCTATTTTGACAACAAAAAATTTGAAAAAAGTTTTAAGTCACACGGATAAACGTGAAGTGGGTTTAAGGATGTGGAATTTGGTGTAACTACAAAAATGACAAATTCCAGTTATTTAAAGCTAGAACAAATGAATAAGAAGCAATACAAGAAATCAGATACCTTCTCAAGGGAAAAGACCAAATGTACAACAAGTAGTTGACAAGTAGAGTGCCTTGAAAACTCGGAATCCTTGTTTTATTAGTTATGCATTATTGTCAATTATTTGCAGTACTATAATGCCTAACCAAAATAGGAGTCTGATTGGTTCAGGCATTACACAAACACATAGAAAGAGATAGCTCTTGCCCCCAAAATTACAGTCTAAATAGACAAGACAGATAAAGCATGGAAGGGGAAACAGAGACACAGAGAGGTGATTTCCCCAGCAGGTCAGAGGAGAGGCCAGAACAAAATAGATCTCTTGGGCTCCAGTACAATGTGCTATCCCCTGGACCACAACCAGGGCATGGGTGGTCAGGCCTAGTAAGCCAATCCAGAGTCAGGTCTAGTAGGTGGCACCGGAGCCACAGATCTGGGCTGGAGCCAGAGGCCTGGAACCAGAGAAAGGCAAATGAGCAAGATCTATTGTAGCAGCCAGCTGGGGATCCACCTAGCTGCACAGACAAATTCCTAGTGTTCCCTCAAGACTTAATCAGTGTGCCTGGACCAGCTGGAGACCCTGAAAGCCACTGCCAATCAGGCCATCTATAGGCAGCACAGTGGTCTGCCAGAACTGAAAGGTGTCAGTGTGGGTGCTGCAATCACCCAGGGATCAGCAGACCCAGCTTCTAGACCATGGATCCTCACACAAACTACCTCCAAATAATTGTTTTAGCAATGATACTAATCAGCCTACCTGTTTGTGGGCTGTAAACCATCCAAATTTGATAGAAAGTGATCCACATGAAGTTATAGAACTTCAGCAAAGCAAAGTGCTTGCGATTCATCAACACCTGTGTTAAAATACATCAAAGGGAATTGTCATTTATCTTAGCCAATGTGACCTACTGGACTAAGCATGTGGCTAGTAGCCAGGAAGAATTCTTGAGCTGTAGTCCAGCTCTGCTCCACTGTGTGACTTTTGGCAAGCCACGTAGAAGGCACTGAACTCCTATAATTCCCCTTGATTTCAATGTCATTTTTACTAGGCACCCGAACATGTCTTAGGATCAGGTCATTAACCTCTCTGTGATTTTGTTTTTCCACCAGTAAAATGGGGATAACTATACTATTTGCCAACCTCTATGAGGTAATTGCTTTAGTTGTTTGCACAATGATTTAGAGACATGATCTTTCTGCCATGGACATCAATGGGAATTTTGCATTGATTTTAATGGGAGTGGGACCAGAACATTTTTTCTAAATAACTATATAACTTGTAACAGGCAATATATTTAATGAGTTTCACCTTTTTTTTCACTTTGAGAACTGATTATGAAGAGATTGCAAAATTCTTCAGTGTATTCATTTTTTGTAATTATTTTTAAACTCCTGAGCAAATCACTCTGCGTCTGCAGAACACTTGGGAACATTCACAATTTTCAGTGTGTTGCTTAGTATATGAAGTCAAATGGTGCCATTTCTCTTCTCTGATTGGATGACACCAGTAACTAACCAACAGCACAAATGGCAAACTTGACAATAAAATATACAGTATGAAATTTCTTTTAGCAAATATCTGCATGTTTAAGCTTACTGTTCACTAGTATTCCTGCTTCTAAAGTTCAAGCACATCCATGTTCCAAGAAATTAATATGAAAATGACAGATATAGTGAAATGGAAAATTCCTTTCAAATTTACAAAAATAAATAAATAAATAAAATCCACTGTTAACTCAGCTGTATTGTTAACTATTATATAATGGGCCAAATTCTACTCTCGAATGAACCTTTGAACTCAAGCACTTTGAACATGTGCAGTTTGAGAGCAAAAGTTGACTCAATCCATCTGAAGTTAATGAGGTAATGTTTTGGTCATATCCTTCTACTCTGGACAGGCATACTGAAAACTTCAACACATGACTCTGATTTTAGGTAACCAAAACAATGAAGGCCTGATCCAGAACCTAGTGAAGATATTGGTAAGATTTCCAGACACTTCAATGGGCACTTGCTCAGGCCCTTAATTTGGATTTTTTGGAGGGTGAGGAGTGTGGGTCAGAATATAACGTCACCAGCTTGTTTTCAAAGGTCAAAATCTCTAGTCCAGTCCTCTAGGGAAACTTTGTAAGAAAGGGATCAGGGCAAAGAATTGCAGAATGGGGACCTGACGCTTCACTCAAAACCCCAGCTGAAGCCAATCTTTTATTTTCCAGATTCATAAGAATATAAGAATGACTGTCCTGGGTCAGACCAAAGGTCCAACCAGCCCAGTATCCTGTTTACTGACAGTGGCCAATGCCAGGTGCCCCAAAGTGAGTGATCCTAACAGAAAATGATCAAGTGATCTCTCTCCTGCCATCCATCACCCCCCTCTGACAAACAGATAAATGAGCTCCACACTGCCATGTTGTGGCTGAAGGCAGAAGTATCTCCACTTGGTTCAGAATGGTAGCAGTACTCCCATCTCCCTGCCTACACCGCCACCCTTGTTCTCAGCAGCACAGGACACCATGAGCACATGACGGCATCATGTTGAATACAGATTTAATTTCAAGCTTTTGGTCTTGATATTGGATTGGATTAACCCAGGCTCTCTCTATAGTGTGGTGACGTTCGTGTATGTTCCCTTTCACCTACAAGGAGCACTCTTAAGAGTGCAGAAGACAGAACTTTCTCAGCACCTTGAGTCTCCTGGCATCCTTTCTTGTTATCTTAGCCATGAGACCATCCTTTCTTATGGCCTCATTCTAATGCAATAAGCAGCTCTTTCTGGGAGTACACTGCAGATAATTCCCCTAGACCCTGATGTCACCATCCCAATCTGAAAATGAGTTTAACATTTTTCACTACTTTAAAAAAAAAAAAAAAAAAGACATTTTGAACTTTTTGCAATCATTGCAGAAAGGCCAAACTCCAAATGCTTGCAATTTTGAATGTCAAAAGAAAGCACTATGTGCAACTCTGTTTATACCCAGATAATCTGTGGAAGTCTTTCCCAATGAAGTGACTGTAACCCTTTGGGAAAGCTCCGCTCCATTTCGGTAAATGGAAGATTTGTAATCTGTGGTTTCTGACATTTGCTTTATGAGTAAAATAGAATGTCTCCATGCTGGGAAACAATTTAACATTGGAAGGCATCATTGCTTTTATGTAACAACTTTATTTTAAAATCAACAAAATGCCCCCCACAACAGAGACCATGGGTTCAATCTATATAGAGAGATATGACTCCCATTAGCAAAGTATCTGAGCACCTCACAATTTATCCTTACAACAACCCCTTTACAGACAGGGAACTGAGCAAGAGAAACTCTGGGTAGGGCTGCCTTGTAATCAGAGGTGTCACTACAGCACGTACAGACATAACCAAGCTAGCTTTGATCTAGTAAGCTCAAACAACAATAGCAGTGAAGCCACAGCCATGTGGGTTGTAAAAATCCATCTGTGAGCCTATGTATGTACTTGAGTGGCTATCCTGTCCTGAGCTCCATGCTTCCATGGTGTCACTGCTATTGATACTTGAGCTAGCTCTATCAAAACTAGTTCAGGTATGGCAAGATGTGCTGCTCTCACACCTCTGATAGCAGTGTACACAGACCCTGCGTGACTTGCCCAAGAACATACTGAAAGATCTGTGGCAGAGCAGGGAATTTAACCTTCATCTGTGAAAACCCAAGCTAGCACCATAACCACTGGAACAGCCTTCTTCCCCAGAACGGGTTCTCAACTGGCGTAGACCGGTATAACTCCATCAAAATCAAGGGATCTATGCTGATTTATACCATCTGAGGATCTAGCCCTTTATCGCTTGTAATCAGTTTTCATCTCTTTTTATCTAAATGAGTCAGGCTCCTGGCCCCCTTTCCCTTTCAGGATGCAAAGAACTGCCATTGATTTCACCAATAGATACATGTATTCTGCAGTAGAAGATAGGCAAAGCAGTGGGCTACTGAATCCAACAGGTAATATTTTAGGTCAGTCAAGTAATGAATACTTTTAAATCACATCATGCTTACTTTTGACAGTGTTTAATGAACAAGTACCTTTACCTTTCATATCCAATGTATTCAAATGTGTAGTATACAACACAAATGAGCAGTCATCCCACATTCTGGGCACCCTTGAAAAACTCTTTAAAATGCATCTAATAAAATACACTGACTCCAACATTTATCCGCAACAACACTACCCAAGCAGTGATATAATGCAACAGAACTTTAACAAACATTACTAACACATCACCACCAGAATTCCCTTACAGCCTCTCCCCAACCTCCCCCACTTCCAACTCCCTATAAGTCAGAGAGTAGAGATGGACAAATATAGGCTGTTCCCGACCACGAGGAAGCGAATAAATGCCTGAATTTTGTATTTTACACACACACACACACACACACACACACACACACACACACACACACACACACACACACACCACATGTTTCCAGCTCTCAAATTTTAACACAAATCTCTGAATATTTGGTGTTTTTCTTAAATCCCCAACTCCTGGAATCAAGTTAGCACATGAGAATTAGGGCTTTCATTTAAAAAATAAAACAAAATAAAAAATCTCTCAACGCACCCAAATGTCTTGTTCTTGTCTTCTCGTCCTTGTGAAGAAAAACTGGAAAAGGTGATTGAAGTGTACCCTAAAGGCTTGGAAACTGGAACGCAAAGAAAAAGAACCTAAAATATATCTCATAATTTTAAAGCTATTCATGATTATTTTAGGCCTGTCTCAGGATATTTGAACGCTTGGCACTGGGAGCTCTGAGCACACTTCAGAATTTGGTATGCTGCTCACAATGAAAAGTAGACTCCCCCCCCCCCCTTCCAGAAAATATTTGGTAGCAGTCTTCTCATGAGGTCTCATATAAATACTACCAGTAGGTCATTGCCTCCACAAAATACATATACAGCATTTATTAGGACTTGCTTTATTTTAAAAATTTAGAAACTCTATCTGTAAAAGCATGTCTTTTCCACTGACATTTAAAAAGCTATAGCTCAACATAAAGTAGTTTTGAATTTCATCCACTTTTTACCTCATTAAAAAAAAAGTGAAAAGAGAGAGAGAGAGAGAGAGAGAGAGAGAGAGAGATTCTTTTGAGGTTTCCGGATGAGGGTGTAGTACAACATTAAAGTCTTTCCCCTGGGAAGTTAGAGCAATGATGGTCTGTGTTCCTGGAATGTTTCTGATTATTGCATAAACTTCTCCAGATAGAAAACATGTTAATAGTTTGAATATAAGCAAATTACCAAATTCGGCTTAATCAAAAGCTACAAAAATGCATGATGTTGACTTGGGACCTGTTTCGAAGTCCATTGAAGTTAAGAGGAGTCCTTTAATTGCCTTCAAAGGGCATTGGATCAAGCTCTTAATTTCACAGCACTTATAGCACAGAATAGAAATGTGTCATTCTCTAATGCCGGTTAAACTCAAGGAGAACCGAAGTGTTTTATCAGCTAGAGAGTAGTTTAGAAAATAGAGAGAAAGTTTCTCTAACTGAAGAAGATTTGCTTTGGAAATGTACAAGAGTAGTTGAAAGTGCAAAAGAACTAGAACAGTCAGAGAAGTAGCAGGAGAAGGAGGAAAGGAAAAGACCACAAAATCCTACAAGAGGGCAGACTGTGAAGGAGAAATGGTGTCACAGGCAACAGACAAGTTAAGGAGCATGCTGGAGTAAAGACCCGGGACTTGGCTAGGAGGAGATCACTAGAAGCCAGACTGGAGGGGATCTAGGGGGGAATTAGAGGAAAGGAAGTCAATGGAATAATTTTAAAAGGCTTGTTCAAAGAGCTTAGAAGTAAAAGGAGAAGGAAGATAAGTCAGTAGCTGGACAGACACGAGGTACTGAAGGTCATTTTTTTGATAATGAGGGATAGAGATTTTGTGATACTGAGAAGGAGGAACAAGTGACAATAAGAATAAGGAAGATTAGTAGCTAGAAGAGATTGGAGTTAAGGGGACAGAGATAGAAAGTAAGGGCTGGATTTTCAAGAGTTCAGCACCTATATTTGGGGGTAGACTTTTCAAGAGCACTCAGCTCTATTATAGGCATTAAAATAAGAGGTCAGATTTTCAACACAGCTTGGCACATTAGCTATGAAAATCTGTACCTAGGAAAAACAACTCCAAAGGAGAGACTGAAGGATTAAAGTATGTTGAGAGGGAAGGGGTGAAGGAAGCTCAAACTGGATATTATCAAGCTCCCCTGTATTACTATTTGCTACACATGCTTGAACTCCGCCATTGCTTGGTCCCAAGCCCAAGATGTGAAAGAAGGAGGGTTTTGCGTCGGGCTAGCAAACCACCATGTAAAAACCGAACGCTACAGAAACGTCAACCAAATCTTCAGAAGTTCACAAAATCCTGGGTACTCAGCCAGAGATTCGGGCGGTAACGCCGAACATGCAGTGGAGTCTCTGGCTAAAACTGGTTAGCCCAAGATTGTGTTGAATGGAGAAGAATGGTTGGCGCCTTATGCTCCACTAGGAGCAAAGAGGAAAGAGACACATGCTTGTCACAACATGTGGTATACTTCATCCAGTGCACTCAGTGCCTCAAGAACAACTATGGGGGTGAAACTAGACGATCACTATGGTCTCCAATGAACTCACAGAAAAATGATAAAAGAGAAAAAACATTACATCACCTGAGGTGAATACTTTTCACAAAGTGATCACTTTATATCTGACCTCTCACTACTCATCACCAAAGGAAACCAGAACAACACCTTCGAAAGACTAGCCTGGGAGTTAAATTCAGAACTTTTCTAGATACTAAAGCACATGGACTGAATAGAGACACTGAATTTATGGCTTATTACAACAATATATAATGGATTTACATCCCCTCCACACCAGCTTCCCCCTCCACCCTATGACTAGTGAGGTATTAATGATCCACTTCACCTGCAAATGAACTGAAGCTCTGCAGTTTCTCTTTGCAGTCTGGTCCTGAAGGTTTTTTTTTGCTGCAAGATGGCTACCTTTAAATCTGCTATAATGTGTCCAGGGAGACTGAAGTGTTCTCCTACAGGTTTTTGTATATTGCCATTCCTAATATCTGATTTGTGTCCATTTAGCCTTTTACGTAGGGACTGTCCGGTTTGGCCAATGTACATTGCAGAGGAGCATTGCTGGCACATGATGACATATATTACACTGTGGACGTGCAGGTGAATGAACCGGAGATGGTGTGGCTGCTCTGGCTAGGTCCTGTGTTTTTATGAAAAATTAGGAAAACATATTTTTCCTCAGTGTATTTTTGCTGATTTTATTCACAATTAGTGAAAAAGAATTGTTAACATCCCAACATAAGTAGGTGATCCCAGCAGGCACATCAAGTTTTGCGCAAGTTCAAGTTTGCTCTAGCTATCAGATGTGAACTGGACTTAATTCAGGGAAATCCTATGGCCTTTGTTAGGTGGGAGGTCAGACGAGATGCTCACAACAGTCCCTTCCGGAATCTATGAAGTTTCCATATGACTTTGGCTCAAATGGGATTTGAACAGAAGTCAGGCATTAAGTAACGATAACTGGGTCACATTTGGTCCTCCTGGTCACTACTCACAAAAGACCCAGGCCTGAAGGTCTTACACAAAAACCCCATTGCAACAATTACTTACTTCAGTGCTTAATTAACAACAGTCACACCTCAAAGTAGTGAATAGCTGTATCTCAGCTAAGTTTTGGACTCAATACTAGGTAGGTCTGCATGCTTTTCTGCAAAACAATCATGCAGAAAGTTAATCAGCTTAAAGCCAATACCACACTCAATCCATGGCAGCAGCAGGTTCCTTTCCAATGTAAGTGGAGAGAAATAAAAGCACTAGCAGCCTTGTCAGAAGGAGTGGTATGCAGTCATGACTAGCTACTAACCTCTGTTCAAAGTTGCCAGAATCTAATTTTATTAAACCTCAGTTCCCATGTAATGATTGATTTCTACTTTTCAGAACAAAGGAGAGCTGTTTAAAACTAGGCATCTGTTGATTTCTACTCAGAGGTGCATATATTTGAGGATTGCTTGGAAGAGTGCAGTGTGTTTTCACAAATAATCTTTGTGTGTGCTTGGGGTCTTTTAAAAGAAAATGTTGCTACTCCAGTGACTGATATGCTTGGGCTGATGGGACTTCAGACAACATAAAACTCTGGAGCCAGATCCTGCAAGTGTGAGCTCAAGGGTTATAGGAGAAGACCTCTGAGATCTATGGGAGCTTTGTAGGCTCCTAGACTTCCAGCTACTTAAAGACTTTTAGCCATAAGTTTTCTGGTCTTCCAACATGTAGATAGGTAGTTTCAGTCTATTTACTTACCGAACCTCCTGTGACTTCTCTCACAATAAGCAGCAGTTACAGGATTAGCACTGACCTTGTTGCACTGACTACTGCAAGTGAGGCAAATCATGCCTCAGATTATCTCCTCTGGTATCTGAATGTCAGACTATTGGGGGGGAGGAACACATAAAAGGGGTGCAAAGAGAAACTGTGTGTGGGCACATTGGAACAAATACATTGAAGTTAATGGGCCAGATCCTAAGCTGGTGTAAATCAGCATTATACTGTTAATGTCAATGGAGGTACATCAATTTGCTCTAACTGAGAATCTAGCATTTAATTCTTTCCATAGCTTGATACACTCCTAAAAAAGATCCTTTAGAAAGCCTTGAACAAAACTGAGTGTGATTTTATGATATCTTATTTATGTATTCAGTTCATAGAAAAAGGGAAAAGAATGGGACACAATAAGTGGAAACAAGACGTTTATTTGTAAACATGATTTGATAAGAGTGAAATAGTTTGCAGCAAGAAACAAAACTCAGTTTAGTACTAGATCATCCATTCTATCATCAGTGTTTCTCTCAGTAAACTGAGTGGCTGATCCTCTTGAATCCTAGATCCATCCCTATGGTCTCCCTGTCCATTTGGCTCTCAAGGCCCACTTATTTCTATATTTATTTAGGAAGTCACTAGTCCAAAATCTCCTTATGCCTTTAACACATGAGCAGAGTGTTAGGTCTGGTGCCAGGAATGCAATACAAGAAAAAAAAAATTAGGAGAAGATCTGAAGAGGGAGAACACAATGAAACACACAAACCAAGCAGGCAAATGAACCAAAAACACAGAGCTTCAAAAACCAGCAACCGCAATATGCATTTCAACTTGGTTATGTAATAATGTTTTTTGTTCCCAGAAGGTAATATACAGTTGCGAAGTTCAAATGTAATAGCGAGGATGTTGCCTGTTAAAGTGGAAACAAAGCGACAGGCTGGTTATAATGCCTGGCCTGTTTCCGATACATCGGGGAAAATATGGACAGTATTTGCCGAACGTCAGGTTCAGTTAGTTTTATTTAGTTCTAGGAATAAAAGGGCATTGCCTCACTCCACGGATGCACACAACAAAGTTTAGAACCTTCCCACGCAGAGTTTTCTTTAGTTGTAAATTATATGCTTGGAGACTGAGGCATGGCATTTCTTCTGTGGCTGAAGAACTGCCAAATCAGTTTGTATAGAAGAAGTGGCTTTTATTTAATCTCTTGCTTGGTATTTATTATGGGCCAGATTCTTTCACTGTTATTATTAATAGTAATACCTTACTCCCTGAGTACATCTACTGCACTGAATTTGATCAAGGCTGGTAGAATCCGACTGTATTTTAACCATAGACATAGGCCTGAGCCAAACATTTGGATTCAGATCTAAATTTTCTTCCTAGTAAAATGGAATTGAGGCCGTGGCCATTAAAGCGATGTGGAGCAGTCCCTAGCACACAGAGCCATACCCAAACTTCCTCCAAATTTTGGCACATGATGTTCAGATATGTGGTTCTGGTTGGGCTCCAT
The DNA here is from genome assembly GCA_032164245.1 of Sternotherus odoratus. Taxonomy (NCBI): domain Eukaryota; kingdom Metazoa; phylum Chordata; order Testudines; family Kinosternidae; genus Sternotherus; species Sternotherus odoratus. Next base: position 145,835,419 of record JAVMKO010000002.1, read on the forward strand.
GTCCAATTAAAAATATTGAGAGCCTTGTTGAATGAAATCACAAAGGACCAGTACCATTCATTCATGTTTTGACTCCCAACTGGGCTTGGAAAATGCTCTTTATGTAACTGGAAAAATGCAACAGTCGAGATTTATTTCTGCTACACACTCCAGGATTGCCATAGCAATACTATGTAATGTAAAGCAAATATTTACACAACTAAACATGGGAATAGAAGTCAGTTTTACAATAGGCACTTCCATGATGGTTTAAATTAGAGATTAACAAAGAGCTCATGAGCTCAGAATTCTGCTTAAAATCAATCACAGGGACCATCAGTTTGCTCACAACTTTGATTTCATGCTAAACGGTTTTAAAAAGTAGGTTATGTGCAAATGGAGATCACAGCATGCAAGTGTTTCAAGGATCTGTTTCTTTTCACAGATTCTGTCTTTCAGGGGACAAACATTTAGGCAATTATCATGATTAAGATAAGAATTACGTTCCCCAGACAAAAATATAGGAAATGATTAGCCACATAGGATTCTGTAATCGGAACATTTACACCCCCTCTTCCCCCAAACATCTCTTTCATGCAGCAAATACCGGATTGCTTTAGTTGATATGTCAGTGTTAGATTCATTCCAAACACAAGGAAGAAAATTAAGAATTAAATTATGTCTCCTCCTTTGAATTTCCTTGGGAGACCTGAAGGGATCCAGGAAAAGAACAAGAACTCATTGTGAGATTAGAGTTAAAGCTCTTCACTTGACTTCATGCTGAACAACCGCACCAGTCCTGAGAAGTTCCTCGATGGCATTATCCTCATATCCCAGTGCACCCTTCAGTACCTCTACCGTGTGCTGGCCAACAAGAGGTGGGGGCTTAGGCTTTGATGCACTGAATTCACTGTATCTGACAGCTGGTCCTGTAAAAGAATGGACATAAGGAGAAACCATCTGAATGACTGATAACATGCTAGAATTTAATGCTATGTTGGACTACTTTGTGTTGCTTTATGTCAGGGGTGGGGAACCTTTTTTCTGCCAAGGGCCATTTGGACATTTATAATGTCCTTCGTGGGCCGCTCCCCCCCATCCCCCCCCCCCGTGGGCCGCTCCACCCCCCCCCCCCCCCGCGGGCCACTCCCCCCCAGGAAGCCCAGGCTGGCAATGGGAGCTGAGACCCCAGCTGGCAAGGGACCAGCGGGGGAAACCCCAAAGCAGTGGCAAGCGGAGTGCTTAGCCCTGCACTGCTTTGGGGTTTCCCCCGCTGGCCCCTTGCCAGCCGGGGTCCTGCCGCCTGCCCCAGTCAGCTCCCGCTATCAGCCTGGGTGTAGGGGGTGATGTTGCTTTACCCCCCACCCAGCCTCCCATCTAACTGCTTTTCTTCCCCCACCCCTGCCTGGCCCGGCCCACCCCACCGAAGCTAACCTCCTCCCCCCTCCCAACCCAGCCTCCTGCCCCCCATGCCTGACCCACCCAGCCCAGCCTCCCCCCACCAAGCCTCCTTCCCTCCCGCACCCACACCTCGCCCACCCCGGCCTCCCCCCCCCACCCCATTGACTGTCAGCTTCCTGCGGCGCCGGCGCCCCCCCCCCCAGGTTCGAGCTGCCCCCGCCTGGCGGCCCACGCGCATCCCTGGCCGGCGGCTCCCCCAGGCGCTTGCCGGCCCCAGCGCAGAGCCGCCCCTGCGCGTCCCTGGCCGGCGGCTCCCCGAGGCGCTTCCGGCCTCTTCGCCGAGCGCTGAGCCGCCCCGGGCCGCCGGGGGGGGGGGGGGGCGGCTCCGCATTCGGCGAAGGGGCCGGGAAGCGCCAGGGACGCGCGCGGGCCGGACAGAAGGCTTTGGCAGGCCGTATAAGGCCCGTGGGCCGGAGGTTCCCCACCCCTGTTTTATGTGATGGTTATTCAGCAAATATTATATTTGAAAATAAGCTTACCTTTTAAAAATACATTTGTGTTTATCAAACAAATTCCACATTAAAAGAACACACCCATGATCCAGTTGTATGTCATTCATATGAATGCAACATTCATTCACTAAGGGCGCAGTCCAGTTGCCCATGACTGAACTCAAAGGGAGTCTTTCCACTGATTTTAATGGGAGTTGGGAGAGGCTCCAAAACACTTGCACCTGAAGTGTTACCATTCAAAGGTAACTGGATGACTTTGGAAGTTGGCAATGGTATACCAGAGCCTTTCACTTCTACTCTCTGTTCAGTCATTACTCTCATGATTGGATGGTGCCCACTGTGTAGTGAAATGGTGCTCTCAATTTTTAGTTCCTCACGGACAAATGCCCAAATAACAACTGGCACACTCATTGGCAGTCTCAGCACAGAGTCCAACACTGAATGGGCATGGAGAACAAATGACACTTTCCCTCTGAGGCTTGAATTGAGGTGTATTTGCAGGAAAATGTACAAGGGCACTTCTAGCAGTGTATCTGCTCTATGGAGAAATGAAGGATGCTAAATTTCCAGACTGGCCAATCAAAACTTTTCTTCACTACAAAATTCAACAATGATTTTTGGGATGATTTCCTTCTGATCACAATCAGATCCTGGATTATATCACCATAACAGCTGACAAGCTGCATTGTGCTGTTATTCGGCATGAAATACTAATGCCTCCATTTAGATATGTAAAGAAAATCACATAAGCAACTTATCACACCAAACTCAGCCCTTTTGACTTCGTCCTGAAAGGAACATTTGAATGAGGAAGAGGAAAGACATAGTGAAACTTGATGAAAACTATTCAAAAACAATAATTAGACACTATTTTTAGGATGACTTTCCCCTCACTTTTTTTGAGTAGAAAGAACTCAGACTTTAAGGTCAGAAGGGACCATTATGATCATCTAGTCTGACCTCCTGCACTACGCAGGCCACAGAATTTTACCCACCCATTCGTAAGTGCACGGAGTGTGAGGTCTTAAGGAAGTGCAAGGGACAAGAGATTGGCATGAGGACACCTTTCTGCCAACTCTTAGGGCTGGCTGGCATCTGAGGCAGCCCCAGGATGCTGCTCTAACAGTTACTGCAGCTGAAGCAGTTACAGGGCTGCTCTAACTTGTGCTAAATGGACAGTTCCCTAAGCACTGCTCCACTCCTCTGAGCTTGCCAGAGTGTGGCATGCTCCAGTCGGGTATCTTTCGCTCCCAACATGCCCAATCCCTGCCTCTGCACTAGTCCAACATGCCCCTACATGGAGGAGGACGGAATCAGAGCCATAATGTCAACACTGGAATCAACTCAGCTATCCCGCTTCTTTTTAATAAGCTCAACAGATTGAGCTCTTTAAGTATCTCATTGTAAGGCATTTTCTCCAGCCCCTCAAATCGTTTTTGTGGCTCTTTTCTACACCCCTCCAAAAATGTCAACATACTTTAAAAAAATGTGGATAGCAGAACTGTACACAGAATTCTAGTATTGGTCTCACCAATACTGTATACAGAGGTAAAAATTAACTCCCTACTCTTACTCAATACTCCCCTATTTATCCACCCCAGGATATCATTAACCCTTTTTGCCCCAGCATCACACTGGGAGCTCATGTTGAACTGTTTAGCCATTGTAATCCTTTTCAGAGTCACTGCTTTCGAGGATACAGTCACCCATTTACAGTGGGTGACCTGCATTCCTTCTTCCGAGATGTATGATATTGCATTTGGTCATATTAAAAGGCATTTTGTTTGAATGGACCCAACTTACCACACTTTATGACTGGCCTGTGCTCATCATTATTTAACACTCTCCAATCGTTGTGTCATCCACAAATGTCTTCAGCAATTATTTTATATTTACTACCAGATCACTGATGAAAACATTGAATTGTCCATTAGGTATAGTACTGATTCCTGTGGAATCCCACTAGAAACATCACACACATCTGCATTCAGTGATGATTCCCCATTGACAACAATTATTTGAGATCTGTTGGTTAGCCAGTTCTTAATCCATTTAATGTATATTTTATGGATACTGCACAGTGCTAATTTTTAATCAGACACCTTACATGATATTACTTCTATGCCATTACCTGTATTAACCAAATTCGTAATCTTATTGAAGAATGAAATCAGGTATGTTTGACAAGATCTAATTTCCATAAAACCATGTTGACTGGCACTAACTGTATTCCTTTAATTCTTTATCAATTGTATTCCTGTATCAGCTTTTCCATTATTTTACCCAGGATTGATGTCAGACTAACTGGCCTGCAGTTATATGGCTCATCCTGCTTGCCTTTTTAAAAACTGGCACAACTTTATCGCTATTCCAGTCTTCTGGGATTTCCCAGTATTCCAAGATTTATTAAAAATTAACATCAGCAGGCCACACATCTCCTTAGCCAACACTTTTAGAATTCCTGAGTGCAAATTTTCTGGGCCAACTGATTCAAAAATGTTTACTCCTAGTAGATGCCATTTAACTTCTTCTCAGTTATAATGGACTAGAAAATACTTCATGATCCTCTTGTGAAAATAATATATCATCCTGCTTCTGTCCAAATATAAAGTAGAAATATTTACTGAATACTTCTGCCTTTTCTGCCTTCTTATTTTACCAGCTTCATCTAGTAATCAGCCTATACAGTTGTTAGGATTTTATTTTTTGTTCCTAATATACTTTAGAAAACTCCTTCTTGTTGTCCTAAACCTGCTACTCATGAATTTTTCCTGATATCTTTAGCTTCCCTTATCAAATTATTACATTTCATTACTTCTAGTATATATTGATTGTTATCTGGTTCCTCTTTTCTCCATTTGCTATGGTAGCTAATTGCTGCCTTCACTTCCCCACTGAATCAGGATGGACTTTAACCCACAGTTATCCTCTTTCTTGACAGTGTAATTGTGGCTTTTGGCCATCTAATATAGTCGTCTTAAAGAACTCCCAATTTTAATTCACATTTTTCTTCCAAATCCATTTTGTTCATAAGTTTCCTCATCTTTGGGACAGTAGCCCTTTGGAAGCACCAAGCATATATATTACTGGATGGGACTATCCTCTGTTTGCCTATACTAAATGTAAAATTGAAGTCCAGTGTTTAATTCATCCTTAGCCATTATAATGAAGTCCAAAATAGAATTGCCTCATGCTAGGAACAATACCTTTTATATTAGAAAATGATCATAATTTTTAGAAAATCTTATGCTGGCTCAAACTCTAACCTGGCCTCATGGCATGTCAAAAGAGTATTCACAAGCAATCATGCTGATTTAAATGTCTAAATGTGGGATAGGAATGCCCATTTAGGTTACACGTTGCAAAACTAGGCTCTTAATCGTGATAAACTGCAACAGGTGAAAGATATTTTATGGAAGAGAAGAGTGATTATATGTGTGGGCATGAAAGATAACCAGAGAGAACCCAAAGTGATATTAATCTAATGTGCTTGATCAGAGAGAAGATTATATTGCATACCAATGTCTGCTTTTAATTTCTTACAGGTTCCAGATGTTAGCCAAATGATCGATCCTTAAATAAGTCTTTGAGTTTCAGTAACTACATAATTGTTTGCATGCAAGTATACCCTTCTCCAAATCCATCCCTAAGGCTTTTCTAGCTCCACATAAATTGTGAGTGTTTCCCTTCCATTTTATCAACTGTCATCCATAAACACAGCAAATACAAAATGCTCTGATATGTATAGCAAGAATAACTACTCAAGATTCTAAGTCGGGGTGCGCAAACTTTTTGGCTCAAGGGCCACATCGGGGTTCAAAATTGTATGGAGGGCCAGGTAGGGAAGGCTGTGCCTCCCCAAACAGCCTGGCCCCACCCCCTATCCAATCCCCACCCACTTCCTGCCCCCTGACTACTCCCTATCAAGACCCCCCCGCCCCTAACCACCTTCCCAAGACCCCAGCCCCTATCTAAGCCCCCTGATCCTTGTCCCCCCTGAAGATTCCCCCCCCCATCATGAAAGTGCAACTTACAAATGCAGATTCTTTTTGGTTACATAACTGCACTCAAAAACAAAACAGTGTAAAACTTTAGCACCTACAAGTCCACTCAGTCCTACTTCTTCTTCTGCCAATTGGTAAAACAAACAAGTTTGTTTACATTGACAGGAGATGCTGCTGCCTGCTTTTTATTCACAGTGTCACCTGAAAGTGAGAACAGATATCAGCATGTCACTTTTGTAGAAGGTATTAAAGGTTTTGTAGGCCGCATTTACATGCCACATATGCTAAAAATTCATATGCCCCTTTATGCTTTGGCACCATTCCAGAGGACATGCTTCCATGCTGACGACGATCGTCAAAAAAATAAGGTGTCAATTACATTTGTGACTGTACTCCTTGGGAGGGGGGGAGAACTGTATGTCTCCTGCTCTGTTTTACCCCCATTCTGCATATATTTCATGTTATAGCAGTCTCAGATGATGACCCAGCACATGTTTGTTTTAAGAATGCTTTCACTGCAGATTTGACAAAACGCGAAGAAGGTACCAATGTGAGATTTCTAAAAATAGCTACAGCACGATTTAAGAATCTGGTTTAAGGTTTAAGAATCTGAAGTGCTGTCCAAAATCTGAGAGGCACGAGGTGTGGAGAATGTTTTTAGAAGTCTTAATAGAGCAACATTGTGATGTGGAAACTACAGAACCCAAACCACCAAAAAAAGAAAATCAACCTTCTGCTGGTGGCATCTGACTCAGATGATGAAAATGAACATGCGTCAGTCCACAGTGCTTTGGATTGTTATCAAGCAGAACCAATCATCAGCACAGAAGCATGTCTCCTGGACTGGTGGTTGAAGTATGAAGGACATATGAATCTTTAGTGCATTTGGCACGTAAATATCTTGCAACGCCAGCTACAGCAGTGCCATATGAACCTCTGTTTTCACCTTCAGGTGACTTTGTAAACAAGAAGCCACCAGCACTATCTCCTGCAAATTATAACTATCCTTGTTTGTCTGAATGATGGGCTGACCAAGAACTAGGACTGAGTGGACTTATACGCTGTAAAGTTTTTGTACATAATTCTACATTTGTAAATTCAACTTTCATGATAAAGAGATTGCACTACAGTACTTGTATGAGGTGAATTGAAAAATATTTTTTGTTTTATTACAGTGTAAATATTTGTAATAAAATAAATATAAAGTGAGCACTGTACACTTTGTATTCAGTGTCATAATTGAAATTAATATATTTGAAAATGTAGTAAAAATAAAAAATATTTAAACTAAATGGTATTCAATTGTTGTTTATCAGCACGATGAATCGCACAATTATTTTTTTTAATCGCTTGAAAGCCCTAGAACTGACAGATATTTGTTCTCAATATTATTATTAATATTTCCATAGTGCCAAGGGGCCACAGTACATGCTAGGCACTGTACAAACAGAGAACACAAGGACAGTACTCAGTTTGATGATAAAAGAGTTTAAAGGTATTCCTTAATCCCAGCCACAGTCTAGTCATCATACTGCAAGATTTTAAAAAACAAACAAACAATATTCTTTGGTGCAAAAAAGCCACATCTCTGAGTTATTCTTAAAAGTGCCTGCATGCCTGATTTCAAGAAATTGTATAAATGCATTTATTTTACATAAAAACAGGCAAATGATATACTTAAAAGGTTCATGTGATTCTGCAGATTACTCTAAAATAATTCAGGAAAACTGGAACCAAACCAGAAATTCTAAAGCCAAACCAGATATAAGCAACTCTAAATTGTAATAGATACCATGTTATAGCATTTTTAAGGATAAAAGGGGATGGTTACATCTAATTTGTAAATAGGGACGTCTGTTCTCTTTTGCTGTGCAGTCAAATTGTAATCTGAGAATTTGTAGAAATAAATGTACAGTATATAGAAAACCAATATACCTATAGAAAGTTACAGTACAGAAAGGATTTTACACAAGAAAATTATACAGTAATCATAAATATATGCATTCCTTGATCAGCTATTATTCGGTACATCATTAGTCATACAGCATTTCATTTTTATATTGTGCTAAATTTAGCTACTTCCATTCACAGGGTTTACCTATGATCTATCATTAATGATCCCCTTTTCTTTCCTCATGGAAAATTCCACTTTACTTCAGTGTCAGTTAACAGTGGGTAAAAGCTGCAGAATTAGGCCTTAGCAATCCTAGACTCCTAGTGGACATCATTCCCAACTCTTCAAAGAACCAGATTCCAGAAATCAGACAGTCAAATACTATAAAAATGTTAATGAAACACAACTCACCTCTGAGGTAATGATTACTACCCCTTGAGGCACAAAGAGGTGAATTGTCTTGATCAAGGTTACACAGCTTCAATGGGTGATGTGTTGGTGGGTTGCTGTGCCTACACTATGCCCAGATGCAGCAATATGGACACTGGATTGAGGTCCAAAAGGGAGGTAGAATACAGGAATCCTGACTCCCAGCCCCTTGCTCTATTCACCACACTACACCTCAGCAGACTAGTGTTGTATAATAATAAATGTGTTGTGTAATAAATGGGCAAGACCACGTGAAGAAAACTGAAGTATAAAACAGTTGCTTAGATTAGACTTTTTTTCCTTTTAAATTAGGATTTAGGTGCCACAGTTTCAGCCTCGAGTAAACACAAACTAACCATTTCTTTTACAACATCTGAAATTCTACACTACTGTGGCTTTATTTTGACTTCTTTGGCACATTGCTAAGATATACACTGTAGATACTGCTTAATCTTCAAGGCTTAATAACGCAACAATTAGTCAAGCTTTATATCAGTTAAAATTACGATAGCTACAGTAGTGAGCTGTCTCACAGTACTTGAACTCAGCATCACCATAATAAATTCTATTTATTTGACGCCTATCTGCCATAGAATTCCAGGCGCCAAACAAAGCAATAAAGTTAAGACACATCAAACACATTAAAACAGAAGATAAAAACAGATAAAACCACTGAAACATCATCATGCCATAGAAAGAGCCTTAGAGAATTAAAATTAAGTGTCTATTCAAAATGGTTAAATATGTGGCGCTCCTTGGAATTTGTCATGAGGCATTTCTGAGGTGAAGGACTGCAGAAGCAAAGATAAGACCTAAGTCAGTTTGAGCTCCAAAAGCTTCAATTACCTGTATTAGTGAAAGCAACAAGAGATAAAACCCTTTGCCATTCTGAGTTGGTGCACTATGTAGGCTGCTGGAAGCTCAGTAAGATAATTCTGACTCAATTTATTACAGGTATTAGAAGTTACAGTTAGACCAGGGGTAGGCAACCTATGGCCCGGGTGCCGAAGGCGGCACGTGAGCTGATTTTCAGTGGCACTCACACTGCCTGGGTCCTGGACACCAGTCTGGGGGGCTTTGAATTTTAATGTAATTTAAAATGAAGCTTCTTAAACATTTAAAAAATCTTATTTACTTTACATACACATATAGTTTAGTTCTATATTATAGACTTATAGAAAGAATACTAAGGAGGCTCCTGTTTCTTGCAGCTACTCCCCACCCTCTCACTAACTTGGGGACTGAAAATCCTGATTACCCAAATGAGCATGGGGGTCACACTGCTCATTAGGATAATCAGGATTTTTAATTAATTGGAATTCAGATGAATAGACTTTACCTGTACATAGCATGACGATAAACAGAAGGAAAATAAACTGAAGTGCATCCCCAAACATGTCCCTGATTGGACTAGCAGTCTGCATGGCATTCAAAAACAAGCCAAAGTGCCATCTTTGGCACACGTGGCATAAACTGCCAATCCCTACCAGCTAGGTGAAGAATAGGTGTGCTTTCACTAGAGAGCAAGCACCCGGCAAGTCTTTTGGCCCTGCAAGATTTTGACATTGCCTTCTCTGGAGCCCCAGAAAATATAACTCAATACCACCGAGCTAGAGTATTAAATTCTGCAGAAATATCTATGAACTGCAACAGTCTCCTCATTAGTCTGTTTGCACACAGAGTGAGCACAGCATTTAAGACACTGACAAGGTCAGTCTCAGCTCTGTATCCACAACAAATGCCCAGTGAAAAGTGTCATGTATCTATATATAATTTCTGTCCACACGTCCCTCAACTTCACACTTAACCTTGACCAAACAAATTATAAGCTTATAAACAAAGAAGCTTATAATTTCCAAGGCAATAGACTTGCAGGGTGATGAAATGAACCCGAGACATGCTTGCACCAGAAATTAAAATCCTCAAGATTAAGGAGCCATAGGAAATCCAATATCACAACTGGGATGAATTCATCAAGCTGTTAAAAAAAATCCCAACTCCTATGTAGTAGTCTCAATGCCAAGAATTTCTGATATTTTGGTTTAACATTTTGGGTAAGGGCCAGGCCACCGTGGGCCTCATAAACACTGACCACTGTTGGAAATGTAATGCCTTTGGTGTCCCTGTATCAACAATTTGGGTATGAGGTGGGTCAGAAGGATCCGTTGGTCTATTGGCTATTCCACCACGCGCTTGCTACACCGTTGTAGAACATAACACTCCTCTCCCCATTGAAACCACTGAAGTCTTCACTACCAACCCAACAGCTACAGGCATGGGCTAGTGAACACCGGTGGGCCTATTCACTACACTTCTGGGGCCCCGTGCTGCTCTTTTTGCTACCTAGCATGGTACACTATTGCTATATATATTTATAAAGAAAATATATAGATTAATCTTGTCCAATCTATTAATTGGACATTTTAGTATATTGGAAAATGGTGAAAGATATATTGCTTATTTACTAGACAATTAACTTTTTGCTCATGATTTATATCAAGCTGCATTAGGATGGTAACTGGAATTTACTTAAACACACACAACAGCATGTAAAATGTTTATTAAGCCAAACAACCTTAAATGTTTTGGGTACATAAACTTCTCTAATCAAACACGATTCACATTTGGAACTAAATTGTAATTAGTTTAGGCCATAACGTATTGCCTATCAAATTCAGCTTTAACTGTAAACAGCCTTATTTTAAAAAAGAAAAATGTATCATAATTTAAAGAAAATAAAAAATCGGTTAAAATAAAAAAAATATTTTAAAAATGTCATTGATTTTTTACCCACCCATTTGCAGGATAACCACACTATGCAGGTACCCTCCATAGCAAACGAGAAGTGGTCTGGATTTTATATTTTGTTTTGAATTTCTTGGGCAACTGCATATTACAATTTTACTTATTTCTGGGTAAGGTGCTCAGCTGTCCTTAGCACATGCTGCTAAAAATTTTGGCTGAGATTTTGAAAAGTGATTAGTGATTCTGGAGGTCTTTGTTTTTGCGTGGCCAACCTGAGATACATGAAAGGGGACTCATTTTCAGAAAGTGCTGATACCCACCTACTGAAAATCAATTTCCTTTAAAATGTCTCGAGCTGGGCTCTGAAAAATTGAGACACCCATAATCATTAGTCACTTGTGAACATCTGGGCCAAGGGTTTCTTTTTATCAGAAATACACAAGAGGTGATAAGATCCTTTGAGGCAAAATGAAAAAGCACTCAAGCAGTTCTCTCAGACAGCTTGCATTCTCCTGCTACCTCCTATTCCAAACAATCATCTGTTTTATTTTCAGTTTAAATTCTTAAAAGACGACACAGCATTTGGACTGAGCTTTGGAGTGTGGTGGGGAAAGACAATTTTCCAGATTTGGACCAATCTCCTATGAATTTATAACTGACAATTCGATCAATACTGTCTCAGTCTGAAGGAGAGAGAATTGTTTTGGCTTTCCATTGCCTCCTGCCAGTCCCTGCCATGTGATATTCAGCTCATCTGGTTGAAAATTTCAAAGCAATACGGGGTACAGAGAAACAGCCTTCAAACCAAGTAGCCTTCAGTTTGATTTGGGAGTGGAGTACGGTTACCAACTTTAGTTGGACAAATTCCTGGAGATTTCATCACATGACATTATCTTTAATTAAAGATTAATCTTTAATTCCTGGAGACTCCTGGGCCATCCTGGAGAGAGGGAGGGAAGGAGAGAGAAAGAGAGTGTATGTGTGTGAGTGAGTGTTAAGTATAGGCTGCTTCTATATCTAAGTTCTTGTGGCTTTCAACATTTGCCAGCCTCTCTTATGTCAGGCAGGGATTTCAATGTTGCATTCTCCCCTGCAAAGAGTGAAAGAGTCAGAAATCATCACTCCTCACCCACAAAAGACTAGCGGGGATTAAGAAACAGAAATTTAAGAGCCAGACACACCCATGAAGAGGAATGAGGCATACGGCTAGGAAACCATCCAAAGCTCTTTTGCCTATCCCTGTATTACAACTAAAAGACGCTTTGCGCTCAAGAAGACAACTGAAAAGCTTGGGAGCCAAATTAAAATCAGATTGAAACCAGTCATGCATAAGCAATATCCCATCTCAAATACGCACATATCAATTTCATTAAAAATTCCCCATCCTGTTTTTTTCCATCTCCTGATATTTTGGCCATTTTACTTACTCCCCTTTAACTGTGAAGCAAAGTGCTTTTACTTACTCATTTTGTAATTCTGAAGCTGTAATGTTAAGCAGCAGGTGCTGTTTTTTAATGGAATTTTTCCATCACTGAATGTCTGGAAGTATCAGCAGCACCTTCCTCCCACACACCCCATCACCTTTGATCCTTTGCCACTTGCACTTGTGGGTTTTCATTTTATGCTATTTCTTTTGCTCTCAAGAATCTGCTTTTTCACTGCAATCCCTTCAATCTACACCCCCACCCCACCCCTTGACCTCATACAATTGGCAAATGCTTTCTCTTAAAAGTTCTGATAAATATTATTAAATCCCATTAATGTCACCTACTGCACCACTAAAGCCCAAATTCTCATTTACACTAAGGCTTCTTTACAGTGCTCTGGTAAAGGAGCCTTCGATTGGGTATAAATGTACTTGAATTGCCAGGGGTTTTATGGCTTGTGTACACAAAAACAGGAACCAAAATAACTCATCTGCTTTACTTCACCTCTTTAGTTTCTTTGGTGCAAGTCTCACTTTGGATTAAATGTGTCCTCTTTCAATGTAATTTAAATCAGTAGAAAATCAATTTACATTAAATTGAAATAGGGCATATTTAATCCAATGGGAGAGTGCTGACAGGGAGTCTGCAAACTGAGATAACTAAAGCTGTGAATTAAAACTAATTTAGTCATTTTGGTCCCAGTTTACATGTAAACAAGCCCTTCGTGTTAACATGGCACTAACAGTTTACATAGTACAAAAATAAAAGGTGCTATAATAAGCGAACTCTAACTCTGGTTTGAGTAACAACTTAATTTTGCCTGTAAGTTCCTCCCAAGCTCAGTATTATTCCATGCATTAAAGTGCCAAGTATTACTATAGTCCAAAATTATCTCCCTAGTCCAGTGCTTTAATTGTGTTTCCAACTTTTTTTTTTAAACTTATTAGTATCCTTTCAGTATCAGACTACTACAGGAAAGCTTCTTTCTATTATTTTACACAAACATGCGAATTGGAACATAGTTCTTGCACACAAAGAAACAACATGCTGCTGAAATGACTATATCCCTCTCTCCTACTATCTTGACTTTAATTTGACTGAGAATGCAATACTCAGCCTAATAAAATGTGGACCCATATTGTGAAGCGGTATATCACAAGGAGTTACACAACTTTCTGCTAACAACATTTTAATTGCGCTTCTCAGACTTAACAAGGCAGCCCAATTCCAGGAAGCCATACCAACTGCTTTCTTAATTCATGAAGCACAGAGCCTATCTTCTGCATTGGGAGCACGCAAAAGTGTTTAAAGCTAACTTAAAGACCTTTCATAGATTATTTCGATTCTCAGGCTGATTTCTAAGACAGCTATTCTCTGCCTGATTCAATGTGCAGATTTTATTTTAACACACTCAATATTCCCTGGTTACCTGCCATATAACTGGATCTTACAGGTGTAGGGCATGTTTGTAATACTTGTTCATCCACTTGCAGAGGAAAAAAATCATAAAATAAAATACTTTATGTCGTTTTCCTGGATTCTGTTTTCCCCCTAACTTTTAGATATTGTATCAATTGAAGAATGCCAGGAATTACTTCACCCCTTATATATGTACCTGTTACAGATTATATTAATTTTAAAATTAATTTCAAAGACAGCTGTTATTTTTGCTTATAGTAATCCTTCATGGTATTCCTTTAAACAAATCTTAAAGAGGAAGAGGGGATGCTTTCTATGATATAGGAGCATTTAAATCTACTCTATATATTTATCTATTACAGTTCCCCTTTTACAGCTTCATTCACACTTAATATAAACAAACTTTTTAATAGGAGGAAAAAGGTGACCCTCTTCTGATTTATTCCTTATGGATGTTTCTACGTGGCAAGATAGATGCACACAGAGCACCCAATATAAAGAGAAAAATAAAAATAGCTATACCAGCAGAGACCACAGTTCAACCTAGTCTTAGAGGTAGTATGGTTTAATGGACAGGGAACTTGCTTGGGACTCAAAAGATCTGGGTTCTACTCCTGAATTATTTGCTGCTCTGTGACCACGAGCAAGTCATTTGACCTCTCTGGGATCCTGTTTCCCCTCTCACACTTTGTCCTTTCTGTTTAGATTGTAAGCTTTTTGCGGCAGGGATGTCCTGTGTGTTTTGATGGTGCCTGACACAATGGGCTCTGATAAATATAAATAATAAAATAAATAAATACTGGAGCATTTAGGCACTAATGTCAAACACATAAAAATAATAGTAGTCTAGCATCCTCTCTCCCAAAGTGGCCACACCTGCTTCAGTGGAATATGAACCACTTTCCCACACCATATCCGATCTGTTGTGTAATACTATGCCAGAAGGGGATATTTTTTTCTGATCCCAGATGGTCTGTCTTATCTATTTAGGACCTGATGCTGCAGTTGATAACATGTGGGCAGAGAGCCTGCCACTGCATTATCAACTGCAGAGTCGTGACCTCAGATTGTATGCTCTTTGGGACAAGAGCTGTTTCTCACTATTTTGCACAAAATGTACATTAATTTGTGTTTGTGGTGCCAACCACAGCGGGGTCCTTCTTTTGTTTGGGGTTTTAAAGAGGTACTGTAATACAAATACAATTAAATAAATAATAACATAATAGCAGTAAGGGATTATGGAACAGTTAGTGATGCTCAACACTGTAAAAGGGTGAGTTTAGTTGTTTGCTTCAAACACTGACTCGTCCTTTTTGTGAAGAACGAAGACAACAGTGTCTCTTCTCCAAATGAGCAGTACATACTTTATAGTTAGTCTTTAAGGTGCCACAGGACTCTTTGTGACCAAAGAGTGAATTTGCAGACAATTTTCAGGTAAATCTGTTAGTTTATGAGTTAAATTAATGTAAAATGGACCTTTTAAGAAACTGTTCTGTGGGAGTATCATATTTTCAGGGACATCTAGCTAAAAAACGGCTGGTTACTAACCCATTCAACTTTTCATATATTTAAAACTCATTGAAAACTCAGGGAACATTACAAGAAATTTGGTTGTACTTAAGCAACATTATTAAGATTGTTGTATCTATTTTTTATATTTATAGTCAATAGTTTATACATAGTGTTTCACTAGAAGCAACTCAACTAATCATCTTCATTGGTCTTTGGGTAATTTACATACTGCAGGTTTTGGTTGAAATGCCCAGCTCCAAATACCAGAAAGTATCAGTAGGTCTAAACAACAAGATTGGCTGTGGAGAAAAATGAAGGAGGCTGTGGAAACAGATTGGAGTGGGGAGGAACAGCTGATTTGTTTGGGCAGGCAGAAATCTCTAGAACAAGCATGGGGTCAAGCAAGGCTTTAATAAACCCCCATCCCTGCATCCCCTGTACTCACAGAAACCTCTTCTACTGTCCCTGTAACCTCTTACCTTCCCATATCCCATGACTGCCCTCCCAATTCTATGCCTCCTGCAGCCCCTACAAAGCTTGTCCTACTACCCAAGACTGCCCTATATCCCTCTGCCCACCAGCCAAGCTTCCACTCTCCTTGTGTGTCCAAAAACCCCTGCCTCCTCATGCAAACTAACACTCTTTACCCTTATTCTCCCATGCCCCCTTGCACACCACCCTACTTCCACCCAGCCTTACCAACACCCATGGCATCCCCTGCTGTTATACTTGCTCTCTGATATTTCCAAAGCCCTACTTCCTTCTCCCCATCCCAATATCCAAACCCTGCCCTATCACCCCCAGGATAGCCTCCACCAACCAATATATCTCATATCACTCTGCTCAGCATTCCTGCATTGCCCCAGCTCTTATATATACCCGTCACCCACCACCCTTTGATACCCTTACCCACAATGTCCAACAATCGCCCTTTCTTCCCCCATTTCACCCACCATCAACTTCTATGCCCTGCCGCTCTCCCACCCTCCCACACATCCCCGACCCAGCTCCTGAATACCCAGTTGGCAGCCAACACCCTCTGCTGTCCACACCTCCCCATTCCCACACCACTGCTCTGCTACACACATTGTTTAAATAAGCCAACCAGTTTCACATTGCACATTCAAAGCAATGTGTGAGACGGAGAAAAACTAGCATTTCTGGCCCAACTGAATCTTATTTTCTTCATTTTTATTTTCTGGCCTACTTAGGTCTTTGTGGCTTGGACCCATCTCTATTGTTAACTAAACAGCCTGTACTTTACAGCATGTACTGTAACTAACATGTCTTAAACGGGCATGGGCAAACTCACCAAAGAATTAGTGACCCTTAAAAGTGTCAGGATCATCTGAAATTCATGCCACAAGATGAAATGCCAGCCTTAGTTATAAAGGCATGTTTTTCGTGTAGACCTCTTAAAGGCTGACCTCAAATAAAAGTAAAAACAGATTCAGATCAAGAAATCAAAACAACAAGGGAAAAATAATGGATGCCTGGACTCAGACTGGGCTGGTTTTCACACCCTTCATTTCTGTTTATATATTATTTTTCTGCATTATTCACACAATAAATACAGTAATGAAATTCATTTATTCCAGACGGACGAAGCAACAATCTGTTGGTGGTACTGCAAGACTTTTTTCCCTGCACTGGGTTTGAGAAATAATATCTTCATTCCCATTTCATCAGATTAATCTGATTGCTGTATCTGATTGTTTCTGTGTGACTCAGAGCAACAGTGAAACCCAACATCAGTCTGCATTTTCTTAGCCCAGAACATTTACTGATTTTCAGTAACTAGTGGTTACATCAGCTGCTTTTAAGTAAGGAGTCTTGGGGCCAGATCCACAGCTGATGTATACTGTCATAGCCCAACTGAAGTCACTCAAGCTCTGACAATTAACACCAGCTGAAGATCTATGTCCCTGAGCTCTATTCCCAACAGTCACTAACTCACTCTTTTTTACTTTAACGAACTTCATAAATTTTACCTTAAAGAGCAACTTTTTATAGTGTGTGCCTGAATATGTGTAAAAAAATCCTACTTAAAGTGATGAAAAATGATTAAAAAGCAGATGTAAATTATATTATTTTAATACAAAAGATTTAGACTCTAAGGTTTTCATCTAATTAACAGAAGGATTAAAATTAGCCAGAAATGGAATGGAAGGCACTGAGATATATTAACACTTTTATATTCAGGTCTCAAGTTTATTTCTTGTGACTAATATAGTGTAAAGTCTAATCTGAACTGGCACAAATATTATGAGACTGTCACTCCCATGGGTCAACTGTTTCAGAATTGACTAGTGATTATGGGTGTCCTAATAGAGTCTGTTTTTCAGAGGGTGGGTTCTAAGGATTTCTGAAAATCAGGGTCTTTCTAAGATGTCTGAAATTGAGCACCAAAACTGAGTGACCCCAAAACACTACACACTTATTCACATGATGTCTTGGTATTTCCAAAAGAAATGCACTTGAAATTCTACAGAAAAGGCAATTTCATGGTATTGTGGCAGGGTGCTGGCCAGGAGTGCCTGAGCCAGCCCTGCCGGCCCTTTAAGAGGGAGAAAAGCCCTCTGCAAACCTCCCTTGCAGGAAGGCTAATCAGCCACCTGGCTTGCAGGGCAATCAACAGGGATGAGTTGCACCTGGCAGCCTCCTCAGGGGGATAAAAGGCCTGCCAGGAAGCAAGCCCAGTGTGGTGGGGATGGTATAGAGTGAGGTGGTGGTGGTTTGAGCTATTCAGAGCTGAGTGTTTGGAGTTGTAAGCTGGACTATATAGAGTCTGTAGAGCTGGGAACTGTACAAAGCTGTATATATTGGTGGTGGGGTCCTGCACTGTTAATTAAAGAGCACTGTTTGACGCAAAGAAGGGTTTCCTGCCTGTGTTCCTGCGAGGGGTGAGAGAGCGGTCTGCCACAGTATTTGCATTCTGAATTGGCATCAACACAATGATGCCATTTCAGGGAGGTCCTGTAGTTGCAGGGAGAGGAGTATGTGAAACTGGTAGGAAAAGAAAAATGAGATATGGGGCAGACAGAATGAAAAAAATAATAGAAAGAAATAGCTCAGTAGACTTTAGAAGTATTATTGTTGATGCTTGTTCATATCTGAATCCTGATTCAGAAAATGTGAGAATGAACAGGACTACTATCATTCTATCTACTGTGCACACAAGATCATATGGACAGCTTCTCTGACTGCAGCTTATGCATAGGACTGCGGATATATTGCATTCAGCCTCTTGCCAAGATTCAGAAATCCTGAATTAAGTAAAAGAAGCAGAGCGGTCTGTGGTTTATGAGGAGATTGGCCTGCAAGATGTGATATCGCTCCTATGTATAAATCAAATATTCTCTGTGATGTGTCCCTTATACCAACTCACTGTCTAGAACTGTCAGAAACAGCCTCAGAGAAACAAAACATCATACATAAGAACGAGTAGTAGTAAACGTTTCTTCTGGGATGAAATCAGTACCGGGTTTTTTTTGGCCCAGTACTTCAAATATAGTTGGTGAGCTTTTATATTCAGTTTTGGCAAAAATTAATCCTATGTCACCTCAATTTTAGAAGTTAGACATGACTAACAACAACAAAACTAGGACTCACATGGGGTGTATAACAAAGCTTTAATGATAACAGAAGGAAAACTAAGAATTTCACAACCTTAACAGAGAGCATTTTTCTTTAGTGAAGGAAAAAGTGTGTGTCAGGGCCCACCTAGACTAGGAAAATAGATCCTACCTAAAAATGTTAGTCAACAAGTTCCAAACACACAGTTTTAAACACAACCTCTTTTCCTAGGGCTGGTCTTCACTACGCGCCAGATCGGCAGGTAGCGATCGATCTTCTGGCGATCAATTTCTCGCGTCTTGTGAAGACATGAAAAATCGATTGCCTGCAGCGTCCCCGTCGACTCCGGAAGTCCAGCTTGCCGTGAGGCGCAAGCCGGAGTCGACGGGGGAGTGCGCCGCCGACTGCCGCCACCGTGAGGACGGACGGTAAGTCAGCTGCAGATACGCAAACTTCAGCTACATGATTCACGTAGCTGAAGTTGTGTATCTGCAGTCGATCCCCCCCCCCCCCCCCCCGTAGTGGGGACCAGCCCCTAGTCTAGACATGCCAATAGTTTTCTGAGGGCTGATCCTGAGGAGTGTTGAGATCAGCAAGTCCTACTGAAGACACTTCCTATTGAGAGTAAGATCCTGAGGGAGTTAAGAATAAATCTAGATATTAATGTTGCAGGTTAAAACAACAAAAGGACTGATCTAATTCTGTACATTGCAGTTAGGTCTTTGAACACCCACTGTTACACAGAATCTTCCTTTATGCAAAGGCACATAAAACATAATACCACTGCCTTCAACACAAGCAGCTTGCAAGGGATCTGCTACAGGGATTTATTTGCAACAGGTAACTTTCACTGCAGGAACACAATGCTAGTCTTCTACAAAATACTACCACTGCATTTTCTATCAGAGGGCCTTCATTCCAGGATTTCCTAAAATGAATAAATCTGCTGCCATAATCCTTGCTGCTTCTTCTGACAAATTTAATAAACTACAGGATGCAAAACTCTGGAATACTATTGGGATTTCATTTTTTTTCTTTTTGCTTGACCAGCTTTACAGAGTAGCACTTCTGAGACATGTTCAAGTGGTATAAACCTAATCCTTAGCAATTTCCTCTTTTCTCCAAAAATCTTATGAATAGTGAAGGGTTTCATATATCAGACAAGAGTTGCCTTTTTTGTGTATGTGTCATTCTCGAGGAAATGTACTTTGATACAACTGAAAACTAACATTTACAAGAGATTCATAGGACACATTCCTAACTAAACCTCTTAAAGCAGAACAAGGAAAGGTTTCCTTCAAGTCTGAAATACAAGTCAGGGCAGTGGGAAAGCTAGAGAAGGGGGGACTTAGAAAGTTTTATCGTTAACTTCAGTGTGGCAAGGATTTCTCCCATTGTTTTTATTCCTGTTTCTTCCAAAGATTTCCTGTGTCAACCTAAACAAATCACATATAGTCTGGTCAAGTGGGGTCAATAGGCCACTAGCATTTTTGGTTCTTAGTTCCCTTATTCTTAAAATGTGGGCGATGACACTCAGGTCTGGTCTATACAGAAAGTTCTATTGAAAAATTTTTTATTCTGTTTTCATAGCCTGATCACACTTAGTTTTACATCCTATCCACAAAACCCTCCATATCTGATGGCACAGTTATTCCCCTTTCAGATGCAACATTAACCTCTGGCTGGTGGTGTTATATTGTCACAGTGTACCACTATAGATGCACATATACCTGTACCAATCTAATCAGTCCTTTGGCAGCAATCCCACAATGCAATGTTCCCTTCACTAGTGATCTGCCTGGTAAACATTTTGAACTCTACTTCAGTGACTGGAAGCCTGCCTCCCATTTAAAAAAGACAACCCAGGTTCCTGTTACCTTTCTCACAAGCACTGAAAGCATGGTTTCACCTCATCCTTATGCTTTCGCATGGTAAAGGAGGGAGATCCTTGATTTTCTAGGGATGTGGGGAGAGGAGAATGTGCAACGACACTATCATTTTTTACTATTCAAAAAGCAATAAAGAGATAAACAAAAACCTTTGCTCAAAAACTGAATAAAAATGACAGAGAATTTTTTTTATGTTTAGTTGTCTGAAAAGAGGTATTGAGAAGATCTACTATCCATCCCTAAGCAGGCAGAAAAACTGCTCCAAAATTCCTTAAACACTGTCAAGCAAGCAATACTTTAAAAGTTGATCACACGGGGATGATTTTCATTTTGTTGCACATCCAGATTCAAGATCAAATATTACACAAGCTCCAGAAAACTTAAGAAAATGCCCCAGGACACAGAGGAAACAATTAGTATGTGTGTGGGGGGCGGGGGGAGGGAGGATTGTGAGGAAAGAGAGATGGAGTATTCAGGGGAGGTCCTCATATCCACGCCAAATACAGTAGAACTAGTCAGTGATTCAGCACAAAAGTTCCTTGGCAGCCCAGCGAGGAAAGGCAAGACTCCAGCTGAGCACACAGAGAAACAAAAATGCTATGCTGCATCAAAAGGGCAGGACTTGAGTTTGCAATCTTTAGAAAGGGCATTCTCAGTTTAGTTCTCAGCATTCTGAAAATAATAACATTGTTAACTCATGTTTCCTTATCAGAAGCTCCAAGCTGAAGTTGGTTTACTCCTCAGCATATTTCTTTTCACCCGAAATGGTTTGTTACCGTAGGGTTGCTCATGACAGCCGAGTACATTTTAAAGAAAAAGGAACAGCAGAGCACTTTTTTGATTTTGCTTTTTTTGGGGGGAAGTGAAAATAATGTTACTCAAATAACCACATATCATTGGAGAGGGAATAGTCTGAGTCCTAGGGATGAGAATGGAGAACAAGCTAAAATGTCATCATTAGGGATTTTAGTGTGTGGAGAAGAGAGGTTGGAAGACAGACTGGAGAGGTTCTAGAATGGAGCTGCATAAAATAGTATTTCAGACAGCAACAGTAAATAGTATGTTCAATGACCTTGGAAGCAAAGGGGACAGAGGAGAGGGATATGAGGTGTGTATTTTTTATGATGGGGAGACCAAAGTATGGATGGAGTGTGGTGGTGGTGGTGGGGGGGGGGGGGCTCTGAGGAAAGTGAAAGGATGAGGCAAATAGTAACGAAGAGGTAAGAATAGGGAAAGGAGAAATCAGGGGATACAGTTGTTTGGACAGATAAAGGGGGTAGAGGATGAAAGCAATCAGAAAGTTTCAGGAGATGGAGACAGTGTCAAGGTGGAATAGATTCTGAAAATCAGATCCCTTTAAATGTATCTCAAGTCAGGCATCCAAAAATCACTTTAGAAAATCTTGCCTAGTTTATTTAAAATATATTATCAACCATTTGTAAACCTGAGGCAAATATAAAAATGAAATGTACACAAACAATGGTATTTACCCCAAAAATTGTTTCTGCCATTAGATTTGCATTAGCTCTCATATCCCGCAAGCATTAAACTTTCAATTGGAAGCAAATGAGAACAATTCTCAGCCACCTCTTTATAAAAAAGCCTTCAATAATTTGTAATGTTTTCTGACCAGTAAATAACAGTGCTGCTTCACTGAGCTATTTAACTCATATTACTTACAGCTGGGGACAAATGAGGAACAGTCATTTTCTAAATGTAGGGAGGCAAAAAAAAAAAAAGCCCAAATCCAAAAAAACACAATACCTGCATCCAAACCAAATTAGGATTTCTCCCCATTGGCTGGAGGAGATAAAAGATAACCTTTTCAACTTTTACTTTGCCTCACACTGCATTTATATTTTCAAAGGAAAGATTTTGAAACTGGAACTTTACAAGTGTTAATAGGTTTCAGTCCTATCTCCACTGCACTGAGACTAAATACAGATGGAACCACTGAAATGCCGCTATGGTTTGGAATGTCTGTGCTGACTTTTAAGATAGCACACAGGGGCACTTAAAAAAAGGCTCACATGGTGCCAAATTAGGCATCCTCGCACAAAAGTCTGGGTAAACAGACTTACAAGAAGGAATCTCTGCAGCGTTGGGGCAGGGGGAAACCTCAAAATTCACCTCTTCCTGCACTTTCCAGCCATTTCCTTCCTCTCCCTTGGGCAGTGAGCACCCTTTCAGTTGCAATATAGTCCATAGGATGCAGTAATAATGGTACCTCCGCACACATGTGGGGCCTCAGACCAGCCAAAAGCTCATTGCCCATATTCATATCCCAAAGCCATTCCTTCTCAGGCAGTGGTGTGGAGAGTGACCTGAGCAGCCTCCTCTTATTACTGATTGTAGCCGAACCCCTAAATGTTAGGCACTTCCTAGAAATAAAGAAAAGTGAACAGTCCTGTCCCCAAAAGCTCACAATCTAAGGCTCTGTAAATAATCACACATAGAAATAATGAGGTCAGTGGAGTTACTCACATGTGTAGACAAGTGTTTGCAACGTCCAGGGGCTAAATTCTGACCTGACCCCAATGTCAGACAAAATTAAAGCATAGCATATCCCTGTGTTGCCTCCCCAAAAGCAATGGAGACTTGTTAAATAACAAACAGTACTGCTCTCTCCAGTAATAGTTGATACCCATACTGCAATGCTTAGAGTGTCAATACTGCCAGGAGGGTTTGGAAGTGAAGTGTTTGCATGTGTTAAGGGGAAGAACAGTGGTTCTCAGAAATAAAGGCTAGAAGAAGGAGGAAGTGTTGTGCAATCAAGGAGGACTTATGCAAAATTCCTACCAGATGGAAGCTGCTCTTTCCATATCTCACACTGTTCTCAAACAGGCTGATAGGAGGGATTTCCCTCATTCCTACCCTGCTAAAGTTGTATTTGCCAAATTCTTTAATTCCCTGGTTTCTTGAACCATCCTATTTGAGACAAGCACTACTAAGGAAAGTTTAGAGGAAAAAAAACATTTTCATGTGTTGATATGGACTAGGTCATTTCTCTGAATGAATAAAGGAAAGGTAGACCTCTCTAATGTATCTTATGGGTACATAAGACCCCCAAAAGGATCAGTATTCCATTGTGCTAGGTAATGTACATACACTTGAGAAGAAAGAGCCCTTTCCTGAATAGCTTAACCCAATTAACTTGAGTTAACTAACATGTTTGTATAAGCTACTTTGGACATGGCACAGACATTTGTTTCAGGACAAAAAAGGTTGAGCCTTAGGGTAAATCACAAACATTTGCATTCTAGAACAAATATCTATGGAGTGTCCAGATTCACATGTACAAACGTTTTAGCTAACGCAAGGTAAATGGAAACTAGTTAACTTGAGGTAAACGCTAGTGTAGACAAACCCTCCAAGACAAGAGAGACAGGATGGGAGAAAGGGATAGAACATACACACAAGCAAAGTGCTTAGGATGATGATAGACATCTTTTGTTAGTCTGCTCGCTCTCTCTCCCTTTTTTGTATAAACAACATGAACACTTCAGGTATTTCTCAGAGGATAAGCCCTGGTCTACACTACGAGTTTAGGTCGAATTCAGCAGTGTTAGATCGAATTTAGCAGTGCACCTGTCCACACGATGAAGCCTTTTTTGTCAACTTAAAGAGCTCTTTAAATCGATTTCTGTATTCCTCCCTGACGAGGTGATTAGCGCCGAAATCAACATTGCCGGGTTGAATTTGGGTTAGTGTGGACACAATTCGACAGTATTGGCCTCCGGGAGCTATCTCAGAGTGTTTCATTGTGACCGCTCCGGACAGCACTCTCAACTCAGATGCACTGGCCAGGTAGACAGGAAAAGCCCTGGGAACGGTTTAATTTCATTTCCAGTGTGGCAAGTTCATCAGCACAGGAGACCATGCAGTCCCCGAATCGCAAAAGAGCTCCAGCATGGACCAAACAGGGGGTCCTGGATCTAATCACTGTATGGGGAGACGAATCCGTGCTGGCAGAACTACGCTCGAAAAGACGAAATGCCAATACTTATGCCAAAGTCTCCAAGGGCATGATGGACAGAGGCTACAACAGGGACCCGCAGCAGTGCTGTGTGAAAATTAAGGAGCTCAGCAAGCCTACTAGAAAACCAAAGAGTTAAACAGATGCTCCAGGTCAGAACCCCAGACATGCCACTTCTATGATGAGCTGCATGCAATGCTAGGTGGGACCCCTACCACTACCCTACAACTGTTCGTGGACACCTGCAAGAGGGGAGTCTCACGTAACAGGGATGAGGATTTTGGGGACGAGGAAGATTAGGAGGAGGAGGACGAGGTTAAGGATAACACACAGCAGGCAAGTGGCGAGACCATTCTCCCCGACAGCCAAGATATTTTTATCACCCTGGAGCCAATACCCTCCCAACCCTCCAAAGGCGGGATCCCGGATCGTGAAGCTGGAGAAGTGTACCTACTGGTGAGTGTACCTTTTGTGGCAATTTTCCAGCACTATATTGATGGGTCCTGCGCTTTCTCTTCTTGTGGGGGATTCAGGGAGCCTATTTCTTGCCCCTGAACAGGGTATTAACTGTCCCACTAGTATCCGAGAGGGGAGAAGTGGAGAGGGAGGGGCCCAGGCCCGCCCTCTACTCCGGGTCCCAGGCCAGGGGCCCTGAGGATAGTGGTAAACCACTTGGATTAGCTATTCCTTCCCCTGGGCTACTTCCCTCTCCTACCCTTCAGCTTGTGGGGGCTTCCTGTCCTCTCTCTGCACAAGCCAGGTGTTCCTTTACCTTCAGTCTGGGTCTTTCTTAGCTCACCGTAGCACTTCTCCAAACTCTGCTCTGCTTTCCTCCAAACTGCTCACCGCTCCAACTCCTCCAAACTGCTCACCGCTCCAACTCCTCCAAACTGCTCACCGCTCCAACTCCTCCAAACTCCCTCCCCTGTCCGCCTGAAGCAGGGGTTTTTATTAAGGCCTTAATTGACAGAAGGTGCTCCAATTAACCTGCTGCCTGCTTCCCTAGTCTACAGGGAGCCACGCCCTAATGAGCCTTGAGTTAATACATCTCCCCTCAAGCACTCTGCCACAGCTCCCTGACCCTCCTCTATCACACTTTGTAAATATAATACATGGTTTAAAAGCAAGTGTGTTTGATGATTAATTTGCCCTGAGGACTTGGGATGCATTCATGGCCAGCACAGCTACTGGAAAAGTCTGTTAATGTGTCTGGGGATGGAACGGAAATCCTTCAGGGATATCTCCATGAAGCTCTCCTGGAGGTACTCTAAAAGCCTTTGCAGAAGGTTTCTGGGGAGAGCAGCCTTATTCCGTCCTCCATGGTAGGACACTTTACCATGCCAAGCCAGTAGCAAATAGTCTGGTACCACTGCATAACAAAGCTTGGCAGCGTATGGTCCCGGTGTTTGCTGGCATTCAAGCAACATCTGTATTTTATCTTTCTGTGTTAACCTCAGGAGAGGGATATCATTCATGGTCACCTGGTTGAAATAGGAGAATTTTATTAAGGGGACATTCAGAGGTGGCCATTCCTGCTGGGTTCTTTGCCTGTGGCTGAAAAGAAAACCTCTCCAAAGTTAGCCATGCGGTTGGGGGCGTTCACACTGAGCTGTTCATGTTTGGCTAGCAGGGATCTTCCCTGATACCAGCCATGTGGTGGGGGGTGGGGAGGAGGGTTGAAGCCATCATCCCAGGGAATTAGATGTGGGGGTTTAGTTGGGTTTCTGCTGCACGTTAACTCGAAAACCCCAGCACCTCCTTTTAAATGGCCAACTCAACAAAGCTTTGCTTTGCTTGGTACAGGAAAGCAGGGCAATACTTTTTTAAACCATTCCCACATATTATGAAGGTTGAACAAGTCGAAAGACTATGGCTTACAATGGCTGCCTGCAAGCTGAATTCTGTTGCCCAGCACTGTGTGTATGATCTCTCACACCAATATAAGATGCAAAATGCGACCCTGTACCAAAAGCACATGTGCTATGTAATGTGAATAGTTTGGTTCACCATGAAAGAGTATACCCATTGTTCTGTAAAATGTGTCTTTTTTTCTTCCTGCGTCTGCAAATGTTTCAGCCCTCCCGCTATCATCTCTGTCCCTAAGGCTAGCACAGGTAAGAAGGAGAAAAAAATGCATGCGCGATGAAATATTCTCTGAGCTCATGAAGTCCTCCCGCACTGAAAGAGCTCAGCAGAATGCGTGGAGACAAACAATGTTACAGTCCAGGAAAGTGGTAAATGAACGTGAGGACAGGAGGGACGATTGAGATGAGAGGTGGCGGGAGGACGATAAGAGGAGGGAGGATGCAATTCTGCGGTTCCTGGGGGATCAAACTGACATGCTCCGGCATCTGGTGGAGCTGCAGGAAAGGCAGCATGAGCACAGACCACCGCTGCAGCCTCTATGTAACCATCCGCCCTCCTCCCCAACTCCTATAGGCTCCTCCCCCAAACTCCCAGGAACGCCGGGGGGGGGGGGAGGCTCCGGGCACCCAGCCACTCCACCCCAGAGGACTGCCCAAGTAACAGAAGGCTGGCATTCAATAAGTTTTGAAGTGCAGTCTGGCCTTGTCCTTCCCTCCTCCCCTAATCCACCACCCACCCAGTGCTTCCCTCCTCCCCCAACCCTCCCAGGCTACCTTGGTAGTTATCCCCCTATTTGTGTAGTGAATTAATAAAGAATACATGATTTTGAAACAACAATGACTTTATTGCCGCTGCAAGTGGCGATCGAAGGGGAGAGGACGGTTGCCTTACAGTCAAGTAGAGTAGACCAAGGGGGTGAGTTTTCATCACGGAAAAACAAACAGAACTGTCTCACTGCAGACTGGCCAGTCATGAAACTGGTTTTCAAGGCTTCTCTGATGCGCAGCATGTCCTGCTGTGCTCTTCTAATCACCCCGGTGTCTGGCTGCACATAATCAGAGGATGGGCAATTTGCCTCAACCTCCCACCCCACCATAAACATCTCCCCCTTACTCTCACAGATATTGTGGAGCACACAGCGAGCAGCAATAACAATGAGAATACTGATTTCACTGAGGTCTAAATGAGTCAGTAAACTGCACCAGCGAGCCTTTAAATGTCCAAATGCACATTCTGCCACCATTCTGCACTTGCTCAGCCTATAGTTGAACTGCTCCTTACTACAGTCCAGGGTGCCTGTGTATGGCTTCATGAGCCATGGCATTAAGGGATAGGCTGAGTCCCCAAGGATCACTATAGGCATTTCAACATCCCCAACAGTAATTTTCTGGTCTGGGAAGTAAGTCCCTTCCTGCAGCTGTTCAAACAGACCAGAGTTCTTGAAGATGCGAGCATCATGTACCTTTCCCGAGCATCCCACGATGATGTCGGTGAAACATCCCTTGTGATCCACCAGTGCTTGCAGCACCATTGAAAAGTACCCCTTGCGGTTTATGTACTGGCTGCAAAGGTGGTCCAGTCCCAAGATAGGGATATGCGTTCCATCTATCGCCCCACCACAGTTATGGAATCCCATTGCAGCAAAGCCATCTACTATGACCTGCACATTTCCCAGAGTCACTACCCTTGATAGCAGCAGCTCAGTTATTGCACTGGCTACTTGCATCACAGCAGCCCCCACAGCTGATTTACCCACTCCAAATTAATTCCTGACTAATTGGTAGCAGTCTGGTGTTGCGAGCTTCCAGAGGGCTATCATCACTCACTTCTGAACTGTGAGGGCTGCTCTAATCTTGGTATCCTTGTGCATCAGGGCAGGGGAAAGCAAGTCACAAAGTTCCAGGAAAGTGGCCTTAGGCATTCGAAAGTTTCGGAGTGACTGGGAATCATCCCATACCTGCAACACTATGCAATCCCACCAGTCTGTGCTTGTTTCCCGGGCCCAGAATTGGCATTCCATAGCATGAGCCTGCCCCATTGCTACCAGGATGTCCAAATTGCCGGGTACGTGCATTGAGAGAAGTCTGTGTCCATGTACTCATCACTCTCATCACCATGCTGCCATCGCTAACTCGCCTTCCTTTGCAGGTTCTGGTTCTGCACAAAGTGCACGATAATGTGTGAGGTGTTTACAATGCTCATAACTGCTGCGGTGATCTGAGTGGGCTCCATTCTTGCAGTGCTATGGCGTCTGCACGGGCAATCCAGAGAACAAGGCACGAAATGATTGTCTACCATTGCTTTCACAGAGGGAGGGGTGACTGTCGACATCTAC
This sequence comes from Sternotherus odoratus, assembly GCA_032164245.1. Classification (NCBI taxonomy): domain Eukaryota; kingdom Metazoa; phylum Chordata; order Testudines; family Kinosternidae; genus Sternotherus; species Sternotherus odoratus. Next base: position 145,864,383 of record JAVMKO010000002.1, read on the forward strand.
CCAAAACCACCCACGACACATGTTTCCCCCATCAGGCATTGGGAGCTCGACCCAGAATTCCAATGGACAGCAGAGACTGCAGGAACTGTGAGATAGGTACCCAGTGCACCACTCCGAAAGTTGACGCTAGCCACAGTACTGTGGACGCACTCTGCCGACTTACTGTGCTTTGTGGGGATGCATGGATTCGACTTTATACAATCTGTTCCGAAAAATCGACTTCTATAAAATCAACCTAATTTTGTAGTGTAGACATACCCTAAGAAAATGCAATAATCAGAATAAACTTGACAACGGTTAGGCTGCTGGTACACCAATATTGTCTCATTATTACTTGTACTCCCCCATCTATCTGTCTATATCTACCCATTGTCTGTTGTCATATTTAGACTCTAAGGTCTGTGGGGAAGGGCATGGCTTTTTGTCCTGTGTTTGCACTGTGCCTAGCACAAAGGGCTTCTGATCCATGACTGGCATTCCTTGGTGCTACTGCAGTACAAATAATAAATTGACATGTTGGTGCACTTTATCTCAAGAGCTGACAACTCAATACAATGAAATACGTAATGCCCCATATGGGTCTGACTCAAAGTCGAGTGAAGTGATTTTTTGCACTGAATTCAGCAGGCTTTGAATCAGGTCCTGGGAGAATCCCAGAATCTTCTACTAAGTGATCCCGTAATATAAATAATGTTTTTCAATGCCTAACTAGAGACTTAAACACTAGAGCCAACTAGGTATGTGAAAATTTTGGCTTGCTAAATTAAACCAGTGAATTTAATGTTCTCATTGATTTTGTGAGAAAAATTCTATTTTTCAAACTAGAAAGGGTGTACATGCAGGTATTGTAAAACTTCCAAAATCCAGATGGTATCAAAGACCCAGAGAAGGCTAGATATTGTACTGTACAGGCTGCCTCAAACATTGCAGAAAGCATCTATAGCACCCTAAGAATAATTCAATAAATGAAATAATACACTGCACATCTCTCACACCTCTTACCTCCTAGATTCTCAAATCATGAGCATAAATTAGCACGGTAGCCCAATATGTTAGAGAAGTAGTATTATCCCCATTTTAAATCTTGAACATCAAGAGGTTAAATGATTTTCCCAAGGGCATGAGAAGCCAGAAATACAACACAGATCTTCTGAGGAGGGTGACCAGCTTTTCAAAATGCAAAAAATGGGACACATGCAGGAGCCCTGCCCCTTCCTACGGCCCTGCCCCCTGCTCCTCCTCTTCCTCCTAATGTCCCACCCCATGGCCAGGCCAAAAGCTGGAGCAGGTCAGTGGTAAGAGCTGCCCAGGGAGCCTGAACCCTCCAGGTGTCCCGGGTAGGGGAGCCAGGGGGCCGATTAGCAGCCCCCAATCTGTGTCCCTGCCCCCGGGGACACACTGCCAATGGTGGATGGAGGGTTCAGGGCTCCCTATAGTGACCTAGGCTTCCTGGGCAGCTCTTACTACCTTCCGATTCTGGCTTCTGGCCTGGGTGAGGCCTCAGGGAGAAGAGAAGAAGCAGCGGGCAGGGCTTCCACCTCACCCCCTCTCCATCCCTCCACTGGGAAGAGGTTGGCACCACACTGAGCCTGAGGCAGGTGCAAAGCGGTTCCACAGGGATTTTGGGACAAATGCTGTCTTGGAGTCATTCAGCCTGGAATCAGGACTTAAAATGTACATTTCAGGACTGGCCTTCCCAATTAGGGACAAGTAGTCACCCTACTTCTGAGACCTGTCCTGTTCTTTACCCAAGAGACCATCTTTCCTCTTAACATGTAATCAAAGGGCATGGGAGGAGCCATCACTTTACTTAACACAAATAATTAGGGTGCATTGATTGTTGGAATTATAGCTGCAATTTCAGTGTTACATGACCTGTAGCTAAAATTACAGTGAGATCCAGTGGTTTTGTATAGTCTCAGGCTATGAGCCATATATAAACATTAAATGACAGCATATACTGTATACATATCCTCCGTTAATTGTGAATATCATGGTAATTCTGACTATCAGTAGAAAATTAATATCTCTCAGCTGTGGTGCTGGCTGTGGTTTTAGTTTGTTTTGCTTTTCCATTAAGGAATCTGGTATTTGTGGCTGACATTTTTATTGCATTAATGGCCGGAAACAATGTGAGAAGAATGCAGACAGAAGTGGAAAGCATTAACAGAAACATTTAAAACTATTGCATGGACACTCTAATTATGATGGTGAGTAACAGACATGTAGCTGAAGAGGCCAGGTTCAATGAACAGTTCAAGGGTAGTTCCATATATTTAACTTGAGCTTCCACATTCAAAAAGTGCAAATATTTCTTTCTGGAAGTTTATTGTTTATAGCTTAAAAATGTACATAGACTATTTTCACTCCGTTTTGCAATCTATACAGTAATACAGCCTTTTCCTGTTAAGAAGGCTAAAATAATATGGGTCAGATCCTCAAATAGTGTAAACCTGTGTACCTCCATTGTATAGTCTAATTTTCAAAAGTAATGAGCACCCAAAAGCTCCCACAGATGTTTATTGGATGCCTAATTTAGCCTTAGATCTCTGCAAATTCTGGCTTGAGTTTTCTAGCCATTACGGTTACAATCTAAGGCAAAATGAAAATTTAGGATCAATATGTCACATTCATTTTGTTAGCTACATAAGCAGCACAATACTCTAGTGATTGTGTTCATTCATTGCCACCTTACTTCACTACAACTCACTATTTCCGATTTTTTTCTTGAAGATGTGGCAGGATTTCTAATTTGCCACAAAATATAGCCATGGAGTGTAGCCACAGAACAGCTTGCTGGAGTACCCAAAGTCTTGCCTCAGCCGATAAGAACCTCACCCAATCACCCTGAGAGTCATCAGGAGACTTTGCTTTGTCCTCACTGGGCACTGGATGAAGCCACTGCTTTTTTGGTGGGTCACCATTCTAGAGCAGCTGATATTTCATCAGTATGGCAGACACTGGATGTGAGTTTTTTTAGGGTTTGGTGGATAAGGGAGAATTGGTGCATTCAGGACCGTGGGTTTTTCAGAAGCAGAAGAAACTTTTAAGTTGTTTTTAGCAGTGATTAAATTTTAGACATATCAATCTTGACAGCCCATTCAACTAAAATAGGAAAGCAAGTAAATATCAGGCAATAAGTCACAGCTCTGACCCTATAAACATTTATGTGGGTGAGTAACGTTACACTAGTGAGTAGTCCCATTAAGCTCAATGGGACTACTCACTTGTGTAAAGTTACCCCTGGGGCAGGAGCACTTGCAGGATTAGGGCCTCAATTTGTACCCGAAACTAAACATCTCCACTGATGTAGCTAACAGAGGGAGAATACATGGAGAAGCAAGAACAAAAAGACATTTAAAAAATGAGGCATTATACAGAAAATAGATGAGTCATGAAGATGCAAAAGTGATTTATTAATACCAGAAACCTAGCCAATGACTAGTGCAGAAGAATGAAATTAATGCCAGTGCTTTAACAATGCTATCAAACTGTTTGCTTTTGTCAACTTATCACAGGAATTATTTCCTTTCCTCCCATTTTGAACATTTATTATGCAATTAGATGTCACTTTAATAAACTGCGTGCATGCCTCTGATAACTGTTTGCTCAAAATGCTTAGAACTTTTCAGTTTTTGTTTTAAAAAAGAAAAACACTAGGAACTTCAAGTCCTGCCAATTTTTCCTCCTTGCCAAGTCCTATTAGCATAAATGAATGGTTTATTTTAAGAAATGCCTGATAAATTACTCTACACAATCAGTAATGAGGGTACTGTCAGCAAAGGAGAATCATTTCCAAAATTTACTTGGCACAAATGAGTGGTTGACTCTAGCTCACAACCATGTTATATTGGCTCCAGCCCCTGTTTTATTCCATAAATCTGCCTGACCTCTTCAAGGTGGGAGGGAAAAACGTTATTCTATCAAAAGGGAAATTGGGGCAAATTTGCTTTTTTTCTGCATTTGCTTTTTAAAAAATGGATATATGCAAGCTTCCTTTGTACAAATATTCCCATACCTGTATCTATTCAGTAGCTTGGGATTGTCCTCCTAGGCCACTATAATAGCTAGCATATTAAGTACACTCATTCCTGTGCTTTTAGGAGTCAAACCAAAAAGCTAAGAGTGATATACTATCTGGAAAATGAATGCATAAGGGCTTCCAACTTGCTTTAGACAGACTCCTAAAAACATTCCAGAAATTAAAGCCAATAATCTTTCAGAATTTCTTATAAAGATTCTCTACTCATGGTCCTTAAATGATTTATTAGTCACTCCTGTGAAATTAGTTACACTATGGAAAACCTTTCAGATAATTGTATTAAAAAGACTTACTAGACCATTGGTCCATTCCTCTATCAGTGCAAGATTATTTTTTAATTTTATTTTTAGGGATTTGTGCAGTCTACTTTTACAAGTCCCAAATGATGGGGCGTCCAACACTTTCCTTAGAAGACTATTTCAAAATCTTATTCATTCATATTTAAATTTCCAAAAGATTTCTAACAAGGTCTGTATAATGTTTGCTGCAACACTACATGAGAAATCTTGTGTGTTTCCTAGTAGTAGACAAAAGTGTCTAATGCAATTTATGCCACTCATATTTTGTGTTTAATATGACAAACGCTTAATGTTCAGCCATACATTAAATATATAGTTAAACATTAAGATCCAGTTCCAATGTCTAACACAATACAGTATGCAGGCAAGCAGTATAAAGTCCAGATGAAGAGAAAAGTCCCATAAGCCTTGTGAAGTTGCATAGTAAAAGGATATGCACCAACTGCTACCCCAGGGATAGGTTGTGAATCCCATCTTGCTTGTCAACACACAGCTGTGGTATTGTCAATTAGAATCCATACTACCTTTCTTTCAACAACAACAATAAAGGCCTAGAGAACTAAACAGATTGTCCTGAGCTCCAGGAGACAAATAGAATTCTGGAACTGAAGTGCCATGGTGAGTGACAAATCCAGAATCTGAGCCCCTCCCCCCATCTGTATCCTGCGGTATCCATAATTATTACTAAATTAGTGACTGTAGAAGAGAAAAGGGCCCCCGAAAATGACACTATTTGCCATCCTGCCATTGCAAAGCTTTTGTTAAATGAAGCACCAGGGTCAAAGGCTGCCCCACTGCGGAAAGCCCTGGGATTGATAGAACTCCTCTCTTGCATGGTTTGGGGGATGGTGTCATTTTTCTGTGCCTGGGATTTTTAGGCACATAAATGTGCTTGTCCAAGACATGTATACAAATTAAAAAGTAGCCTGACTTTTAAGAATACCTCATCTCTGCATAAGTGTAGCAGTCTGAAAGAACAAGAAAAGCCCTATTCAGAGTCTCTAATTCTCTCAAGCTTTTTCCTCTCTTCATATTAAGCAGATTCCAGACAGCTGCCTAATGAAATGTTTCTTTCTCCAGAGTAGGGTTCTGAACATGAAACTTTTACTTAACCTGCTTGAAACATATACCACATTTTTGCCAGAAAATGCACTGAGGACCAGCAAAGCAATTTGCAAATCTGCCAAGTCAGACACCTTCCTGGGAGCAGCCTGCATCTGATCTCTTGGGACTAGAGAAAAAACATTGTTTTTCATTGGTTTAGTTTATTCTGCTGTCCAGAGGTACACAGTAGATTTGCAATGCCTATGGGGAGAACTTCTGATTTTCTGTATGTTTTGTGAAAGTCTGTTTTAACTAGCTTAAATGTGCATAGTTCATCAGTGAATCAGAGCAAACTGTGAGCCTCAACTCAAGCACTAAAGCCCAGAGGAGTAGCTGTCTGATGACAGGCTCTGAAAGGGGAGGTTTTAGTTGCACAACACCTTAAAAACTCACCTTCATTTGCAGCTCTGCACTGGTTTCCCTGCCTGAGGGTTTTGCTCACCCAGAGTCTGATCTTTCTCCAAACCCATTGACTTCAATGGGCCTTAGATCAGGTCCTACAGAGATGGGGCAGGATTTGTTATAACGTACCAAAGATGCAGATTTTCCAACAACAATTTCAAATGATTTATGCAGAGGAACATTCTGAAATTATTCTTTGCAAACACCATGAAAACTGAGTATAAGAGAAATTTTGGAAAAGTAAGTCCCTAATAGCAATGCTACTCTACAGACAACTGTGTGTCACTCAGTAACACTACTTATTGGCCTCGCTCCTTAGGTCTGGCTGAGATGTTCATGGCCCTGACTGTCAAGAGCTCCTAAAGCAAGAAAAAGAAAATCCCAGAAAGATAACTGCCCTTTCACAGATATTTCTGCAAGAGGTTTTCCTGTAGGTCCTGGTGACTTGTTTCTCTGACCTCCCAGTCCATCTAAAATTATATACCTCTTGCTGGTGGCAAGGGCCATCTGCCAAGCAAACATAACTTCTTCACCACTGCTGGTCATGGGTAGATCACTACACTAGTGAGAGGAATAGAGTTTTGTTTACAGGACTGACCTTGGATCAGATGCTTTCCCAGTCCAGTTGGTCACCACTCCCTCTGAGCACCAAAAATCCAGGATCCTCCTCACAGGTGATAAACTACTGATTCTACACAGGCCTTTTTGTTGCAAGAGAATGAACATCCAAAGGTGATGGACATTCAAATACAACAGATAGAATAGTCCAATCAGAGGGGGATGTAAATTAAGACCTTTTCTATTTGTAGACTAAAGGAAGAATTAGATGAGAGTGTAAAACTCTCAAAATAGAGAGGTAAAGAACATATCTTTTGATGTAAAATTAACCACTTTTCTGTTGACTAATTTGCACTTATGAATGTCAGTCACCTTTGGAGCTACCCCAGGTGCAATGATGGATTTCACTGGAATATCATAATATAGAGTGACGTGTCTGTACTACAGATGCTAGAATGGAAGGATTGCATTCAAAGGATTAAAGAAAAAACCTTACAGAAAAGGTTGATAATATAAAACTTTTTTTCAACTAAAAATTATTATTGTTCACAAGTGTTAGAGGTCAAATAGAGCCATCTATGGGGAAAATGGTAATTTAAGAATATGTACCATTTATTGAACCAAAAGTGTAAATACGTTCTGCTGTCTAACAGACATTGAGGCTACAGTATACCGTATTTTTCGTCTTATAGGACGCTCCGGCCTATAAGACGCCCCCTCGTTTTTTAATACAAAAGCCGGACAAAAAAAAAAAAAAAAAAAAAAAAAAGCGCCTCGCTCTCCCGTCCCCGCCGCGCGGGCGGGCTGCCGAGGTTCCCCCCTCCCCGCCGCGGGCGGGCTGCCGGGAGCGTCCCGGTTCCCCCCTCCCCGCCGCGGGCGGGCTGCCAGGAGTGTCCCGGTTCCCCCCTCCCCGCCGCGGGCGGGCTGCCGGGAACGCTCCCGGCAGCCCGCCCGCGGCGGGGAGGGGGGAACCGGGACGCTCCCGGCAGCCCGCCCGCGGCGGGGAGGGGGGAACCTCGGCAGCCCGCCCGCGGCGGGGAGGGGGGAACCGGGACGCTCCCGGCAGCCCGCCCGCGGCGGGGAGGGGGGAACCTCGGCAGCCCGCCCGCGCGGCGGGGAGGGGAGAGCGAGGCGCTTTTTTTTTTGCCCTATAAGACATTCGCCCTATAAGACGCACCAACTTTCCCCCCCCCGTTTTGGGGAAGAAAAAGTGCGTCTTATAGGGCGAAAAATACGGTACATGACCTTAATTCACACTGGATGTGATTTGGATCGTTCCCTAAAATATATATAGTAGGAATAAAAGAAAAAAACCATTGATAGTAATTGGTAGGTTTTTATCACTTTAGTGCAGCATACCCACTAACATAAAAAATAGTATTAATGCCATGTCCCAAATTTCATTGCATGGCAAGTGGTCACAAAAAAGTGTTAAGTACTCTTGTAAAATGTACATTATCTTAATGAGTTGGCTTTTTTCCATTGGAAAACTTTTCATTATTATGTAGACATGAATCAATATAGTCATCTTTTTTTTTATTGCAGACTAAATATTACTAGTGGGAGAGCCCTGCTGGCAAGCAAACTGTATATCCATTATATCTTGAAGTTTAGGGCAAATCTGCATTCTCTGCAAATGTGCCTCAACCATTATGTTTCAAAGTTGCAGTATTTAGAAAAGATTGGAAATATGAGTCTTGTGGAATAGACCAACATATAGTCAAAACTCATAAGCATGCACAATATAATATTCTCCCTCTATTAAAATGATGGTTTAAATATCATGACCACTGGATATGGGGGTGGGAGGGAGGAGAGAGTAGGGTACTCATTATGCTATGCAGATATAGATCCGAGTTTCATATGACAGTGTAGTATTAGTGCATTATTAAGGATGAGAAATTAAGTACTCAAAAATTGAGAAATTTCCAAAGTTATGGTTGAACATTCAAACCGGTACTCTTGTCATTTGTGTGAAGTCTTTAAAATATGGCCCCTCTTTATAGCACTATATAAATATCAAACAATATCATATATAATGCAATGTATATTATTTTATATGTATATGAATACATAATGTATGCACCATACTTTATGACTCAGTTAAGTTCATCACTGAATATCATGGCTCATTAACTTGTAGCTAAATTAAAAATTCAATCATATGTACAAAACCATTGAAAATGTTGCCTTAACTCAACCAAAAATTCTACTACAATTTTTTTTCTCGTATATATAGTCTACTGAGGTTTTTACACTTCATTGTAATCAAAATGATTTTTTTTTTACAATACAAGTTAGCCTGAATTTGAAACTTATTCACAACCTTCTTAGGCATTTGGCTTCAATAATGCAATCTTTAGAAGCCAGCAGCAGCACATGTAAGTTCCTTGACACTCTTTGGTGGTGAATATTTGAGACCCTGTTTGTAAATGAAACAATGTCAAATTATAGGACATAACACAATTCTAACTGGATTGACGAGGCTTAGTGGTCCAATTTCATAGCTCTCTTCATATTTCACATGCACTAAAGCTCTCAAGCTGAAAGACCAGAAGAAAAATGTAGGCCCACCAGAAATAGGTTGAAGAACTAAGACACTGGACTAGGCCTGGTCTATGCCTAAAACTTAGGTCAACCTTGCTACATTACTCAGGGCTGTAACAAATTTCATGCCCTCTCTGACATAGTGTGACCTAATCCCCACTGTAGGGTTAGCTGAATTCCTCCTTTGACCTAGATACCACCTCTTGGGAGGGTGGATTTACTATAATGATGCGGGGAACCTTTCCATCTCTGTAGTAAGTATCTACACAACAGCTGTGCTGCTGTAGTACTTGTAGCATAGACATGTTCTACCACTGTCATGCTATGTAATTTTGAGCAAGTTATTTCAACTTTCTTTGCCTCAGTTACCCCATCTGTAGAAACAGGGATAATTATACTAATGTCTCTTTATAAAATGTTTTGCCTTCTAGAGATGAAAAGTGTTATATCTGATATAATAGCTATGCATTATTATTGTAAGTATAAATGTAATCTTTTATATAAAACATCTATTTTTATATGATGAAATATGTAAAATATGTAAAAATATGTAAAATAAAATATGACTCTATTCTGAAATGCACAGCTGTCACCATCATCCCATTATCTGCATTTTATACCCCAAGAGCACGTAATTCTCTTCTCACACCAGTGTCACCCTGAGATAACTCTCTTGACATCACTGGTGTTACTCTTGATTTGAATTGGTATAAGTGAGAAGAGAATTATGCTCAGATTTCGTAAATATACTTTATGTGGCACTTTGACTTACTTCTGTGTGTTCCTAGGGAAGGGAACAGAAGACTTTTAGAATTATTTTAAAACTCTAATCATGTTTCATGCCCTGCAGCAAAGCAACTGCCTGCAAATTGTCCCCATTACATAAGAGACATAGGACATATCTACATGAACACTTACTGCATGGCAACCTGAGTGTAACTCTATACCGCCCAAAATTCCGTGTGCTAGCTGTCCGTGTGGACCCTCTTGCTATGCACTGAAAGCTCCCTAGTGACAGACTGATATAACAGGATAATTGACTGACTATTAATAATGTCTATGTTTTTCTCTGAGGTAGCCTCTTTATATTCCCACTTATGAGATGGGCAGAGGTGAAAGTAAGCCGGTCCAGTATGGCGTACCGGTAAGAGCTGGTACAAAGCCGACCATACTGGCAGGGCCACTGATAAGAGAGACCAAATGGGCAGCTTCCCCAGGCCAGCAATTTAAAAGGGCCTAGGGCTCCCAGCAGCAGCCGGAGCCCATTGCCCTTTATATCACTGCCAGAGCCCCGAGGCTCTCGGCCACCACTACCGCAGCCAGAGCCCTTTAAATTGATGTGGACCCCTGGGGTAACAGTAGAAATGGCCAGGAGCCCTGGGCCCTTTAAATTACTGCTGAGCCACGCTGAAGGGCTAGCTGGGGGTTTGGCCCCAGCCAGGCCCCTTCACCTGAGGCCCCGCCCCTTCTGGTTGAGCCACCCTTCCACACACCTTGCTCAGGACCCCGGCTGTCCTGCATACCAGTAAGTCACTTAACTTACTTTCACCCCTGGAGATGGGATTCTTAGGCCCTGATTTGGTAACCCTGTTGTAAGGGCCTGTGAAATGCCCAGATGTGAGTGACTTTCCAAACCACCAGCAGATCATAGTGTGCATGAACTGATTACAGCTTCTTACAGTCGTTTTGGAGAAATTCCAGGTGCCTATCTCAAGACACGCAACAGTACTGTGCCACCTATGCTGCCATAGACAACAGCTGCAGACAACCACTAACAAGAAATAGCTCCATATCTAGGGTATGGTGGAAGATGGTGATGGGCTGAATGGATGACCAGTTTGTCAATAAAAATCTAGTTCTGTCAGTACAGGAAATACAGTGTAGCTTTCCTCTTAATTTCTGCGGGAGTGTCACAGGGCAACTTGGCCTCTATGCAGTGTACTGCACTGCCTGGCAAGTTTACGTGATCTCATAGTCACAAACACACACTAGGGTGTTACCCTTTCACCACGTGTGTATTTATCCTTTTTTTTCATATAAAGTATCATAAAATCATAGGACTGGAAAGGACCTAAAGAGGTCCTCTAGTCCAGTCCCCTGCACCCAAGGCAGAAGTAAGTATTATCTAGACCATCCCTGACAGGCGTTTGTCTAACCTTAAAAATCTACAATAATGGAGATTATACAACCTTCCTAGGCAATTTATTCCAGTGCTTAATCACCCAGACATCTGGGAAGTTTTCCCTAAAGTCCAACCTAAACCTCCCTTGCTACAATTTAAGCCCATTACTTCTTGTCCTCTCCTCAGAGGTTAAGGAGAACAATTTTTCTCCCTACTCCTTGTAACTATCTTTTATGTACTTGAAAACTGTTATCATGTTCTCTATCCATCTTCTCTTTTCGAGACTAAACAAACCTAATTTTTTCAGTCTTCCTTCATAGGTCATGTTTTCTAGACCTTTAATCATTTGTGTTGCTCTTCTCTGGACTTTCTCCAATTTGTCCACATCTTTCCTGAAATGTGGTGCCCAGAACTGGACACAATACCTCAGCTGAGGTCTAATCAGCACTGAGTAGGGTGGAAGAACCTACCTCTCATGTCTTGCTTACAACACTCCTGCTAATACAGCCCAGAAAGATGTTTGCTTTTTTTGCAACAGTGCTACACTGTTGACTCATATTTAGCTTGTGATCCATTATCATCCAGATTCTACACTATTGTCCATCCAGACTAGAGCTTCACTCAATCTGTCAATTCTTGATACATTTCCCTGTAGTCTGGGAGACTGGAATCGACTGAAATGCAGGGGGGTAGGAGAGAGGCAACTCAAAAGTCAAAGATTCTCTGACGATCGCATGCTTGCTGTCAGGAAATCCTAGCAAAAAGCAGGATTTGAGGAGCAGACCATTAAACTTCTGCTCTCAGGTTTGAAATAAAACAACTAATAAATCCTACAACAGGGTTTATAGGGACATTGATTTGTGGGCATAATCAAACCCAGGAAGTAAAAACTCCCTTTCAGGAATTAAACCACTAATCTTTGACTAGCTAGCTAGGAAAGTAGCATTGGTAAACATATTATCACTATTAAAATCCATGTCTCATCCTTAGCGCCTATATTCCCTGGAGTGACTGGAAACAGAGAAATTGGAATACTAGCCAGAGCTGCCTCCCTCATCAAAATGACTGAACTCAAATATGACTCCTGTTGGGAAATTAGGGCCAGATTTTAAAAGACACGCATTTACAAGTGAATGCACAGAATTTTGCACTGCTCTTTTATTCACATAAATACCTTGACTGTATGTGAAAAATAGGAATTGGAGCATTTACATGGTTAATGACTTGCCATGTCATTAAAAAAGTCCAATAGAATGTAATAGAAAACGGTCTTCTTTCGATAGGTTTTTAAAAAATCTATTCTAGGTGATTTAAGAATTACATCCCAGCAATATAATACTATGAGAAGGTTCCAAAAACACTGGGTAAAATTTTCAGTCTCATTTTCAAAAGAGATTTAGACAATTACGAGTTTCGGTCTCACTGAAATACAATGGGACTGAGGCTCTTAAGTGACCAGGCTACCTGGGCACTTTTGAAAATTTAGTCTCTAAATCCCATACACCTGTATAGTACTTTATTTTAAATCCCATTAAATTAGTATAGAATCTTACAGATTTAATTCCTATTAATTTCTGTCTGACTTTTTCAAAAGGCTGTGCTCATGCAACACAAATATTTGCTTAGTGCACACAGTTGTGGTCTTTATGCACAAATTAGGTCTGTCGGTTGCAAATGGGCATTTGCACGCATTCATCTTTAAAATTCTGTCACTTAATGTTTTTTAAATCAGAAAGCCTCGACTGACAACCATTCTTGCCTTTGTAGTTTCTTACACCATATTTCTGAAAATAGCTGTTGCCCTGCAGGAGATATTAAAATCTCATTTTGTTTTGCAGGCTCCTTAGTCAGATTTAGTCTTTACATTAGTTCAAATACAGTGAAATATTGAAGGATGCCCTATTGATAGGGGAAAACAGCCACAAATGTTTAGGTGAAAAAGACATAGGCCCTAAACTGTTTCAATTTTAAGGGATAAGTGGACACCAACTTGTTAAATGTAATGGGAAATGACCTGAATTATCTACTTTAAAATCAAGGGTAAACTGTTTTTACCATTGTTCTGTCTAGTCTAGTTTTAAATATGTTAAAAAAACCCACTGTGCCATAGCCTAATGGAGCTCTCTAGTAGGAATTTTTTTTTTCTCGTCAAGGATCTGATCCCACTGCCCAGTGACTTTCAACCAACTTTGGATCCGGCTGTTACATTTCCTGTCTTGATTTTATCCCTTTGCACATTGTTAGAGCTCCTTTTACAAGGCTAAATAATTCCTCATCATTCACTGGCATTTAGATGCAGGAGGGGATTCTGACCTGGGCAGGGGTACAGGAAGGGGTGTGAGGTGCAGACTCCGACCGAGACGTGCTTACCACAGGTGGCTCCTGGCCGGTGGTGCAGCAGGGCTCAGGCAGGCTGCCTGCCTGCATGCCGTGGCCCCACGCCGCTCCGCAAATAAAGGAATGTTGTTTTCAAATATTGTGTAGGTCAGGCTAGGGGATTAAGAAGAATTTTTTCTAAGATAGTTATATGCCCCATCATTGCAGTATCTGAGTGCCTCACGATCTAATGCATTTATTCTCACACTAGCTCTGTGAGGTGGGGCACTGCCATTATCCCCATTTTACAGATGGAAAACGGAGGCACAGAGAAGCAAAGTGACTTTCGTATGGTCACACAGAAAGTCTGTGGTGCAGCAAGAACTGAATCCAGGTATGCCAAGCGCTATGCTAGTGTCAGAATCACTGAAACATCCTTCCTCACCTCCTATTAAATGTGAGATGAAGTAAGCAAGAGGTTCTTAAATTATAACACCTTAAAAATAGAGGGGTACATCATAGTCCAAAATGACTTGTTTTGGAAAGGAAAGTGCTTTCTGAGCTATTTGAATGGGCAGAGATGAGGGACTATTTTGTGCAAAAGAACAAAAATATTGTTTTTTATCCCTAAACAAAACTGACACATATGAGAGCTGCAATAAATATTACCTCTAATGAGAAGATAACACTTTAGCAAGAATGATTGCTAATTAATTCAATTTCTTTAGTGTGATTCAGATGTATGACTGAGTGGAGAAAAGTGATATTTTTGTTTATTTGTATCATTGGAAAAGTTTCTAGTGTAAAACAAAGATAGCCAGATAGAAACTCACTGTAGATGGAGAAAAAAAAATAAAGAAAATCTTTTCATCTTTAGAAATAAAACTACTGACTAAATAATATGCAGAGTTACACTCACTCACAAGTTTTATTTTACTCAGTACTTTATCATACAGAATAGGTGGGAGTGCTCTCTTTTGTTTTTAAGAAAGTATCCTTCTGTCATTTTGACTTCAAACGCAGAAAGAAACGTGCTAGAAAAAACATTGCTTTGACTGCCACATATGTATATAACCTAAAGAGAGACTTAAATAAAAATTCTAAGGCCTGCAAAAAGCAACTTCCAGCTGAGACAAGCTTACACAATGGCAGACTCACTATTGGCTCAGCTAATAGAACTGCTGTCTATGGAACACAAAATTCCTAGTTCCAGTCCATTCCACAGTGATGTGTAGTAATGCATGCACAGTCAATCTGGATTCAGGAAAAGGTGTGATGGTCCCCAAGAATGGAGGTCACAGCAATGTAAGAGGCAGTTTATTTGTTCTTCCCTAGTAAGTGTGGGGACACTGATTAAGGTGCAAAGGCCATTCTACTATTTGGGGTGGGGTGACTCACTTTTAAAAATGCTAAGAAAACATATGCCGGAGGAGTAAGGATTTAAGTAAGTAAAATTAATTCTTCACTTTAAAATAATGCTATCACATTCCAAATTAATATATCACGCTTTTTTAAAAATTTATTTAAAGTCCTTTACTCTTCTGAATAATCCCCAAACTCAGAACATGTTCCTTACCTTCCCCACTACCTCATTTCTGGTTTTGCAATCAGTACCAATCTACTGTATATATATTTTTTAAAGATTTTTTTTAAGTATTTTGAGGATAGCCAAGTGAGATGACATACATCATTTCTGCAGAGTTCCTGCAATGGTCCTGAATTCCTCAAAATTGAAATCAGCTTTGCAAATGTAAAAGACATAAACAGTCAGCGCTGATGACTAAAAAAGGCGAATGAGGTAACGGTAACGCTGGTGAAGCTGTTTGTCTCCAAAGTGCCATAAATAAAGAAGTGAAATTAAAATTTTTCAATCAACATTAGCTATGCACACGCGCACACACAAAAACACACCAAGAATGTGTGATGAGAAGCAGACAGGATCAGAAGTTCAGGCAAGGTTTTTTGTAGAGAATTGCTAGGATGTTTTATTTTGTTGTTGTTCCCGTAGCGCGAGATCTCCTAGCTGCAGGAAACAATGTATTGTAGCACAGATTTCTTTAATTTCCTGCAAAATCCCTCAGTGCAGGACAACACTTTTCATTGAACAGTCTCCGTCATATATCTTGTCTTACTGAATCTTCCCCCCTTTCCCGACACTAAAAGATTGAAAAGAAGACGGCACAGTTAACAGTCTGAGGTTTCTGGCGAATTGATTCAATACAAGAAAATCCCATTGCAGCGTCTTCCTTTACAATTAGCCTGCCTTTTTTTCCTTGGCAAAATAAATAAATCAAAAAAGCACTTGACACTTCGGTAATACCTTCCTTCTGAAGCTATCAAAGCGTTTTTTCAAATGTAAATAAATTAAGACTCAAAACAACACGTACGTAATTGTTATTTTGACCTAAAGTCGTCTGTGGCACAAAAAAGAAGACAATCCAGATTTCCTAACTCCCCATCCTGTCCCTTAACCAGATGTCCTTTATTTTTCTGTAACTGTGATATAACAATTTGGTATCATGGAAGCACCTGTGATGTAACCAGTCCTAGACTATGACACCTATGAATGAATCACACAGTACAAACAGGCTGATTATGAACAAAAATATTCTTCTCTTCTTTCCACACAATATATTTGTAATCCACAATGACAAGAGAAGAAATACAGGAAAAAGGGACAGTTCTACATAGTGGGTTGGCTAATCAGTGTAGATGTCTGAACATAGCCCCAGATTAAAGTGGAAGGAGCTTTTGTACTGTTTCATGGAAAAGATGAACCATATGTAAGGTGACTTGGTTAGCCCACAGAGGCTGAGGCTGCACCAAAAAGGAATACTGCACTGAGGCCAGGTCTACACTGGAGGGGGAGTCGACCTAAGATACGCAACTTCAGCTACGCATCCTCACAGCAGCGACTTGATCATAGCCGCTCCCCTGTCAACTCTGCTTCCAGCTAATGCAGCAGTGGAGTTCCGGAGTCAATGGGGAGAGCGCTCGGGGATCGATTTATGGCATCTAGATTTGATGCCATAAATCGATCCCCGATAGATAGATCACTAACCACCGATCCAGTGGGTGATGTAGACGTGGCCTGGGTCTGGATCAGTTCTTCAAACACATATAAATAATCTCAGAATGCTGAAGGACGCTTGTTCCAGAATGCAAGATATAGGATTGTTCCCCTTCACTCTAAGTCCAGCCCACCCAAAACTAAGTTGCCACTGTTCAAAGTTCCACACAAATCATTACATCAGCCAACAGCATATTTCAAGGCACGTCTACTCCTAGACTCTCACTTATCACATCCATCATATCTGCAAACACAAGGGGGCTCCGTGTTGAACCTGTTGCAGCCCAGCATTTACTGGAAATTTTCTACTGAAGTTGTATTTAGTCTGACTACAGTAATCACTCCATCATACATATCCTGGATAAGATGGACATATCCTTCTGGCATGCTTCTCCACTGCAAGCTTCACCAAACTAATTCTTTTGGTACACAACTGCACACCTTCTCCAGATCTACAGAGACGAGATCCAATTGCCATCTCTTTTCTGTGACTGTCTCCATGAAAATTTGTAGCACAAATATATGGCATCGATTGTGATCCTTCCTGGCATGAATCCATACTGACTTTTCCGAATTTCAGCCGTGCCTCTTTGGCCCTATGACAAGGATATTCAAGGCAAATAAAGACCACCGTAAAATAAATCTTGTTGGGAAAGTAGGGTTCATCAGCCTTGGCAGGCAGCTCATCTAGGAGACTGAAAACTCCAATTTCACTCATTCCTACTAAGTGTATTGCTGCATTCAGAACTTTGCTTAGCAACTCAAAAGGCTATCAGTCAATAACTTCAGGTGTGATGGCTGCTTCACTTATTTCACGTATTAAAATTTGTCCAGATGTGTATCAGAGACAACAGTCACTCCAGTTCGGTCTAGGGCCCAATGACGCCCCCCAATACTATTATGAATATATACTTTGCAATATTAGACTCATCAGCCAGCATTTATATTGAAATCTGTCTTAAGCAACTTCAAGTAGAAACCATCATACAGTGGAAGTGGTCTCTACCTAACAGTTGATTATAATTGCACTGGAAACTACTCAGAAATACTTTTAAATGGATGTTGAGGATGGGGTTGTCTACTGGGGGTTGCTTTAGTGCAGTTTTCACTCTAAGCCAGAGATATATCTCTTGCCTGGGTAATTGAAGGATGCTCCTAAGGTATACCATCAACAGTAATCAAGCTCTTAATGTCATTTCCAAGTTATGGGAAGAGCCATACAGTGTCATTATGTTTACCCTCCTTCTCCTGTTCCATGCCAAGATAGAAAGTAATTCTGCTTTTCCTGTTCAACTGTCCAATGATCATTTCAGCCATCTGCTTTAATACAAAAAGCCCTTCATAGAAGCCCATATAAATGGCAAACCATTAGAGAATAGGATGATTTATTTTAGTTTCACTGCACTGTCACAAGTTTTGAGTTTTAATAAAGTAAAAAAAGACTAAGGATTTTGGAAGAGCTGTAGCTTACCTATGCGAAAATTTCCTTTCCTGCCAGTGCTTTCTACCTCTGCTGACAGACATTAGAACATTCCTTTCATCTCCTTTCTCTTCTTGCAGTTTGACTTTGCCCCTGAAGGAGTATTTTCTTTCTCAAAGATAGATTATGTACTGCATGCAACATGAAAATTTACACACTTTTGCTGTTGCCATCTGCATGGCTTTTCTACCTGTTTTTTTTTTTTTAATGAAACCAAAAACCTTGCTTGCCTTTTCATTTTAGATAGACAAAAGGGATTTAACTTTTTTCATGAAGAATAAATAAGAGGTACATTTTTATAAATGCTCATTTGAATTGTGGAAACACATCAAAGTATTTTCTCTCAAACTTCTCAAAATGGTGCACCCCAAATGTGGGACACAATGTGTGACAAAGACCAAAAATGAAGCATACAAAAAAATTATTCATGCAGGAAAATATAAAATGATATGGGGAACATTTGTCTCAAAATCCTCCTTTCTGTAACTCCAGGATGTGCAATTTAAGAAAAACCTTACAGGTCAAATTCTTCCTTCAGCTATGTGTATACAACTGAGCTGAAATTGATGGGAACTGGATGCATGTAGCAGAGGCTGGTATTTGGCACTGAAAGTTTTTACATAAAGTGATGACATCATAAAAATAAAGCTGAAAGATGCTCTGCATGTGGGAGGGAAAGGGAAATTTGTGAGAAAGGTAGGTGTAGGGAAGCAGCAAGAGTTGAGTGTTCTGCATTGACCTAGTTGCTTCCATTTAAATCGATAAGAGTTTACCATTCAGTGGGATTAGACTTAGGCCAACAATGAAGCTTGTACAGTCTCAGCTAGGAAAAACATAAAGGGCCTATTCACATCTCCTATAGTCCTCAGAAACTCCTTGGTAAAAAAGTAAGAATAGCTAACCAGACTTTTTCATTGCAGAGCTTGCTCTCGAGCAAAAGACCACGCTTTAGGATGAGTAGCCCCTTTTTGGTTTTGTTTTTACAATAAAAAGGCCTAAAAGCAGAGTTTACGCAACACTCAGAGTAAACCTAAGTCAAAACCATATTCATATAGATGCTTTAACAGGAATATTTCTAACATTGGGGGTTTGCAAACACGATCAAATTCATGTTCATATTTTAGAAGTGAACTACAAAACACATAAACCCGTCCAATACATACCCATTTCCCTGCTACTAGAACAAACATGAGCATAGGTGTCAACTGTCACTCAAACATCCATTCACAAGACTGAAATGCCAGGATATAGCACTTCATTTTTTTTAAAGTTCTGTTTAGAAGGAAAAATGAAATCTTCCAACCTGGAACAGCTATCTTCCCTACTGTTGGATGATCCATTTCCATGATAAGTCCATTGTGCAGCACCTAAAAAAGCACATAGAAAAATCACAAATATAATTAATTAGTAGACTCAAGAGGAAAATAAGCAACATCAGTACTGTCACAAAAAGATATTATGAAAAATATTCATTCACTGAAATTTTAAATTAGCTGCAGACCGACGTCAAAATGAAGTACGTTAATGTTAGACACCTACAACTTATTTATATATCTAAGTAAGTGCTTAAATAAGGTTTATTGTGTCTAATGTTAGGTACTTCAGTTTGAAGATGCTGACCTTATTTTTTTTTCAGTTTAATCCCCAAGTCGTAATATTATCGGAAATCACTAGAAGGCTTTGCTGCAGATATTCTCGCTGTAATCATAGGCATTCAGATCTTGGCTCCAGGTGTGCAGGATTAAGTCTGAGTAGATGAGCTCCCACCATCTTTAGCTTTTAAACTCTTCAGGCAGTGATTGGTTCTTTTCTATGTTTGTGTAGCATCCATCACAATGGGCTCCTAGGCCTTTGGGTATTATCATTATTCACTACTACTAATAAATAATAATGGGCAGGGAGTGGACAGGAAACGGACAAAGCCTTGGCTCCGCCCCGCCACTCACCCCCTCAAATATGCCAGCCAGCAGGGCTAAATCTGCACAAAGAGTAGTAACCTGACATGAGCAACCATGGATTTGATAGGTGGCTCTGCATAGTCACAGATTCTCTGGCACTCCCCGCAAACCACCCTTCATACAACTGTGGATGAAACCCCCAGTAAGTACATTTTTAGCCAGTATAGACATTGAATGGTTTCACACACCCATTATTATTTTTTTCAGTTTTAAAACAATTAATTTCAAATAAGGTATATGAATGTTCTAAAACTCCAAAAAAGACTAGGTAACATATACTCTCCTGTTTTTTTCAGCCATCATTCAATTGCTCTTGACTTACTAGGGAACAAACTATGCAATGTTCTCCTATTATCCTCAATCATATCATCAATCACAAATAGAATTTTTGCTTTTGCTTTTTATTCTTAATCAATTAACACTAACATAAAACACTGATGGCTTTTCTAATTCCAAATCCCAGGTAGATGTGTGTTTTTCATCTGTCTACCCATTTATATTTTTTCCATTGTTTTAACACTCGTATGTTAATGACAATCACAATTTTTAAAACCATTAATTTCGTTAATGAAAGTCTAAATATAAAAAAGCGCCTGCCAGCCAATTTTAAAATTTCTGATGTACTGACCAATGTGGCAGTGGATTATCTGTTAGGTTGTGTACAAAGTTATGGTCTCTAATTTTAATAGAGGGGATGGCTATGAAAATTTCAAAAAGTTAGGCCATCTATTTCTCATTTTGTGAGGTTACTCAATTTAGCTGACAGTTGGAAGTGCAAAGCATATTTGATGGAAGACATCTGAGAAAGAAAGACTGTTAGCTACCCAGTAATATTCTTGAAAATTCAGCTTCTTATTTGCTTAATAAGGAAGATTTTCTTGATCCATGTTGATTTTGTTAATTCTTTTAAGTGCAAATCCAGCAAGCAGGTAAGTACATGTTTAACTCAAAGCCAAGAGAACACACATGTGCTTAAAGTTGAACATGCCTTGGCTTTGTTGGACTGAAGCCTAAATGAAAATGTTTAGAAAGAACATTGGCGGTCATAAAATAGCTATAAAACACTGCAAGAACTAGTCAGGCCTAAAGGATTTTTCTCAACTTCATTGTTTCTAATTTCTTTTAGGTTAATACAGACCGCTGCTTATAACACTTGGCAAAAATTCTTACCTTTGCGGAATCATATGCCATATGCCCCTTTTTGAGCTTAAATGAAGTAATAAAAGCTTTTTTCTTTGGTATCTCTACTTATCATCAATCTATCTAATTTGTTCTCACTTACACAGAAGGTTTGTTTGAAATGTAATCATGTTTCCCCCATATTTTTCTAGTTGATACTGTGTTAATTTTATTATTATTATTTGTGTTCGTGTTGCACCTAGGCATCCCATGGTTGAGGGCTCCATTGGACTAGGTGTTGTGCAAACACAGAACAAAGAGACAAATCCTGCCCCAAAAGTTTATAATCTAAGTAGAAGAAAAGAGACAACAGATGGATAGACAGACTGACTTAGAGAGAAGTATAAGGAAACAATGAGACAATAACAGTGAGAGTAATTAATCACTGGAACAAGGTACCAAAGGTCATGGTGGGTTCTTCATCATTGACAATTTTCAAATCAAGATTGGGTGTTTTTGTAAAATAGGCAGTCTAAGAATTATTTTAGGGACGTTCTATAGCCTGTGTCATACAGCAGGTCAGACTAGATGATCACAAAGGTCCTGTAACTAAGTGGGACTCACCCAGTGGCGTCTCCGCTGGTTGTCTGGGAATTAGCTTCACCAGCCATCAGAGCACCCTCTGCTGGTCGCCGTCTCGTTTGGTGCCAGCCCCATATCCCAGACCCCCATGTCCTTCCCTGTCAGGGTCCTGCCCCCAGCAGTCACCACTATCAGGGTCTCCCTGCCCAGGGGAACCCCTACCTCTTATCCCCCACCCTGCCTTAGTGGCTACTGCCAGTCACCATCTAGCCCCCTTTCACTGGGGGCAGACTGCAGTCTGTACAAGCCAGTCATCATTGACAGGGAGGTTTGGACCTGCTGCCTTTCTCTACAACCCAGTACCTCTATGGGGCCTTAGACAAGGCCCTGCAGCCTGGGGAGTTGCCAGCTTGGAGCTCCCCTGCCCCTCTGGCCTTTCCCCAGCTCTGCCTCACTCTGGGTATCCCAGTGAACTCTCAGCAGTCAGGCCCATCTCTCTCACCAACTAGAGAGAGACTGCCTGAGCTCCTGGCTTGCAACCTTTTATATGGCCAGCTGGGGCCTGATTGGGGCATGGCCCCAGCTGTGGCTGCCGTCCCCATCAGCCTAGCCTTGGAGCCTTTACTGTCCCCAGCCACAGCCCTCTGCAGGGCTGTTTTAACCCCTTCAGGGCTGGAGCGGGTGACCACCCTGCTACAGGTCCCTTCTGGCCTTGGAATCTATGAATCTATGAATACTGGTCAGTGTGACAGGCAGTGGTTCTAGCACACCAGCAAGCTAACCATTGTCACGTTTTTTGTAAGCTTCATGGCAAAGGAAAGTTTTAAGGAGGGCTTTGAAGGAGGATAATAAGATAGTTCTGTGAGTGTATACAGGGAGCTCTTCCCAAGTGTTGAGAGGAAACATGAGAGGTAATTTGATTGAAAATTTAACAAGTGTATGATGGAGGCTGACATCATAGGCTGAGCAGAGGCAGGAGTCAACATCTCAATACTCAAAGACAGATGATAGTTAGGGAAGGGCCTTATAAGTGAAGACAAGTAGTTTATTTTTCATGTATGATACAGAAGAAGGAACCAGGGGAGAAATGCAAAAAGAGTGATGACATGGTCAAAGTGATGGGTTAGGAAAATGATCTTTGCAGCAGCATTCTGAATGAATATCAGTGGAGCAAGGTTGCATTTGTAAAGTCCAGAGAAAAAGATGTTGATGATTACAGCCTGGATGAAAGATTTAGATGTGCGGATGGATAGGCAGGGCCATATCTTAGAGATGTTATGCAGAAAGAATCTGTAAGATTTAAACATATCCAGGGTCCTAGAGAGAGGTTCAAGTGATTGATGGGCCTTAGTGAGACGCTGAACATCCACGCAGAAATGTGAAATGAGACAGGCTGAGAGTTTCCCCTCTTGGAGTGATGGTTTTCTCTAATACAGTAAAACCTCCATTTAACGGACTAATTCGGGCGAGGGGGTGTCCGTTAAATCAAAAAGTCCGTTATTTAATAATAATAATAAAAAAAAGCTGTCGGAGCAGCAGCCCGCCTGCCACAGGGTCGGGGCGGCAGCTCCACAGCCCGCCCGCTGCCGGGACCTGGGCAGCAGCCAGGAATCGTCAGCCAGCCGCCCCGGTCCCGGCTGCTGGGACCCAGGCGGCAGCCGGGAGCCCGCAGCCAGCCCGCCCGCTACCTGGACCTGGGCGGCAAGCGGGAGCCGGCAGCCAGCCCGCGAGAAATGGATTTCGGATGCATCAGCTTGCTCAGAAATTTTGTCCGTTGCATCCGAAGTCCGTTAAATCAAGGTCCGTTAAATCGAGGGTTTACTGTATGCTGGAAGCTTTATCGCTCTTATATTTGCTTTCCAGAGTTATTAATCCTCACACCCATATCTTTAGTTCCATCCCTTGTCTCTTTTTTTGGAGTGATGCACCGCTTATCAATTAGCCCCAAAACAATGGAATTGGCCAAAGAGTTGCTTTGTTTTCTCACATCCATCAGTATTATGTCAAAGAAACATACAATTTCCAGTCTCACTTGTTCTATTACTGCGGATTCCAAAACAGAAAACAACAAGTAGAATGACTGAATCTTCATTGTCTCTTCTCTACAAGCATCCTATCAGTTCTGAGGGTGATCCTTATGGACACATTGTCTTCTGAAGCAACACCACCTATCCCCATGCTATCCTAGGCCCTGTCTTCACTACCACTTTAATTCGATTTTAACGACGTTAGGTCGAATTAAACGTGTACCTGTCTTCACATACATGCCCTTAACGTCGATTTAAAGGGCCCTCAACATCGAATTTGTAACTCCAGCCTGACGAGAGAAATAAGGCTAATCTCGACATTCCAAGCTCGACTGTGGGCTAGTGAAGACGGAACCCGACATTAATAGTCTCCAGAGGCTGTCCCACAATGCTCCATTCTGACCGCTCTGGACTGCCTCACTGCTCCACTGTGACCGCTCTGCACTGCACTCTGAACTCGCTGCTCTGGCCAGGTAGATAAGACCCGGGAACATTTGAATGCCATTTCCTGTTTGGTCAGCGTGGCCAGCTCACCTGAACAGCTCAGTCGCCATTCAGAGCAATCAGCAGCACTAGCCGCCATGCAGAGCTCAGCATCACAAGACTCCATGCAGAGCTCATCTGCCCTGGAAACCAGCCAGAGGAGAAGAGCTCCAGCATGGTTCACTCGTGAGGTGCTGGATCTCATCGCTATCTGGGGAGAGGAATCCGTGATGTTGGAACTACGCAACAACAAACGGAATGCCAACACCTATGGAAGAGTCTCCAAGGCCATGCTAGAAAGGGGCCACAACAGAGACACCACACAGTGCCACGTGAAAATTAAGGAGCTGAGGCAATCGTTCCAGAAAGCCAAAGAGGCAAACGGACGATCGGGGGGCGCGCCACGGACATGCAGGTTCTACAATGAACTAAATCAGATAATGGGGGGGCGCCCCCACCACCATCGCGCCGGTCTGCGTGGACTCCGCAGATGGGATAATCGTCAGGGAGGAGACTGATTCCGAGGAGGACGACCATGAGGAAGAGGAAAATCTCACGGAGCAGCAGGAGCCCAGCGGAGAACCCGTGTTCCCAGAGAGCCAGGAGCTGTTTATCACCCTGGAGCCAGCACCCTCCCAAGCCTCCCAGGGGGGTAAGTGTTTCTTTTTTAAGGGATTACATGACGCGTGATTTTGTAAAGGAAGCATTTATTAATGAGTGACTTGCCCTAAGGTCTTAGCGTGCTTTCATTGCTGGTCAATTTCTACTCAAAGAGTTTGTCAATATACTCCGGGATTGACCATAAGTCCTCCGCGGACATTTCAAGGAAGCTATCCAGGAGGTAGCGATGAATCCAGCACAGCAGATTTCTGGGGAGAGCCGCCTTATGTGGTCCCCCGTGATAGGACACCATCCCACGCCACGAAAGTAGTAAGTTGTCTGGTATCATTGAGCAGGCTAGCATTGCGGCGTATGGACCAGGACTTTGCATGGAGTCAAGGAGCATGCGCTCCCTATCTCTCCGAGAAATTCTCAGCAAAGTGATGTCATTCATGGTTGCCTGTTTGAGATACGGACTGCAATTAGTAGGGAGATAAAGATTCCCAGCTGCAAAGTACTCGTTTCTGCTGAGGACCGACCAACCGCCCCCCCCCACGAACGCTGACCGCCCCCCCCCCCCCAGCCCGTAGCGGTAGCTAGCAGGGAATCTGAGCAGTCTGCATGCGGTTGCTTCCGCTTCAGATCCAACGTGCACCCAACCCCCCACCCCCAGCCCGTAGCCACCAAATTTGACAGATTGTCAGTCGCCCTACTTCCAAAAATGGCAGTGTCCCTGTCGTCCCCGCTGTGCACGTCCTTGTCCATCTCCTCCTCACTGTCGTCGGGTTCCAGAAAGCGCAGTTGTCCCCGGATCGCATTCCTCCTCTGCAGACGGTGCAGCATGAACTCCGCAACCATGATCGAGGACCTCACAATGGCCATTACTGCAGCCGTGGTGTCAGCGGGCTCCATGCTTGCAATGCTATGGCGTTAGCACGGCGCGGAGAAAGGGCGCAAATTATGGGATGCCTACCTACAGTGCACCGCTCGTAATGGGGGTGGGCGGCGCGGAAAAAGGGCACGAAATTTGGAAATGCCTACCCATAGTGCAGCACTCGAAATGGTGCCTGCTGGGGGATCAGGGAACTGTGGGATAGGTACCCAGAGTGCAATGCTCATCATGTCGACGCTTGCAAAAGTTTTGCGGACAGACACTGTCGACTTGCTGTGCTTAGCTGTGCCTAGTGAAGACACACAACATCGACTGTATACAGTCGCGTTCACACCATCGAAATAAAGGAAATCGAACTACTGCTGTAGTGAAGACATACCCCTAGTGAAGGATCTAATGTTTACTCTCATTATCCATCAGGAAAAAAAAATTCTGGAGAAGAAACAAAGGGCCGGATCCTCCACTACTTCACACCTTGCTGTGCTCATTTACATCTTTTGAAAATTAAATGCAAAGTGGATGCAACTTGCTACACTCTGATTTGGGAGAGTCTTACCCCCATTTTGTATTCACTTTTCTTAGTTTAAGGCCATGTAAACCAGGGCCATAAGATATAATTTGGTGGGGTGCTGCCATCCACAGGCATCTATTGATTTAATATTACAGTAGAACCTCAGAGTTACGAACGCCTCATGAATGGCGGTTGTTTGTAATTCTGAAATGTCCGTAACTCTGAACAAAATGTTATAGTTGTTCTTTCTAAAGTTTAGAACTGAACATTGACTTCATACAGCTTTGAACCTTTGCTATGGGGAAGAAACCATCTTAATTTTTAACCATCTTAATTTAAATGAAACAAGTAAAAAAACAGCTTCTTTACCTTGTCAAATCTTTATTTTTTAAACTTTACCCTTTTTTTGTACTTTATGTGTAACACAGTACTGCATTTCATTTTAAAGTAATTTCTCTTGCTTCTTTTTTAGTGTTCATCATCCATTAAAAAAATCCCAAAACAAAAGCCCACTGATTTAAATGTCCATTCAATAGCACTAAAAGAAAATGCTAAAGCAAAACATACCAGCACTAGTTTTTATAATGTCAATTACAAAATATATATATCTATACACACTTAACTTTCCTCTTTAATTATGACAGGAAAAACTATGTAGTGTGACAGACCGCCTTCTCACCCCTCCTCAGTAACAGGCAGGAAACCCTTCTTTTGCTCCAAACAGTGCTCTTTATTCCACAGTGCAGGCCCCACCACCAATATATACAGCTTTGTACAGTTCAGTCTCTTTAGCTTACAGCTCTACAGCTCACAGCCTACAACTCTATATAGTTCAGCTCTACACAGCTCTATATCTTACAATTCTACAGCTTACAGCTCCGTCTCTCACTCCAGACTACCATTCCACCACCACCACTCTGGGCTTCCTTCCTGGGAGCCTTTTATCCCCCAGAGGAGGTTGCCAGGTGCAACCCATACAATTGATTGCCCTGCAAGCCAGGTGGCTGATTAGGCTTCTGCACCGGGGGTTTGCAGAGGGCTTTTCTCCCTCTTAAAGGGGCGGCAGGCTGGGTCAAGCCCACCCTGCCACAGTAGACTTGAAAATTTTTTCATGGTATTCTGTCTGAGGTTGCTAACAGGATTTTTACTGCAAAGGTGCAGCTCTTGAATCATCATTTGGTTTATCGGTGTAGCTTCAAGCTGTTATTCAAGCCATTGTAGATGGGTAGTGAAGCACTCTTCTGCGTGTATGTGTGGAATCTTCTTGGTGTTCTCCCCCTCCTTGTCACCATCACCTTTAATGTCACTGTCTGGTTATGCTGTTTCTCGTACCAATTATCTTGTGGTTTCTAAGAATAGGGTGTCCATTCCTATGTTTATTTATGTTTAGCCATTCCTCCTGTTCCTCCCTGGTGATATTCAAAAGCTGTCACTCTTCAGAAAAATGTAGTTGATTAATTTCCATCTGATTCTTATTTTCCAAATTATCTGGTTCAGTGTTATCAATACCTGGCCAAAATGTGTTCCATGAGCATCCAAAGATTCAGAGACAATCTCACTCCAGGACTCAGCGCACATGAGGACAGCAGCTTTGATTGTTAGCGGTTTATGAAAATCTGTGCCAGATTCAATCTGCATTCATCCTAGTTGATTTTTACTTGTGACGCATAGCACCCAACTTCTAACCATCAACCATAAGAGGTACAGGAATCAGACAGACTGCAAAATGTAATGCCAAAAACAAAAATCCATTAAAAAAAAAAACTGTGTTCACTATGGAGTCATATGTGCCAAATATGTATGAACTCTGATATTACGATTTTATAGTATCGTAAGTTTATAACAGAAGGGATTATCAGTTCCACAAAGGAAATGATGCAACAACCCACTTCATATCTCTGTAGCCACTATATAGCTGGTTGTGGGTAAATGTAATTATTACTCCTAGCTCCAAACCACAAGGAAGTAATATACTTGATTTTCCTGGATCTGCTAAATGAAGAACCATAACCATAATTACCCAGGAAACAAGTAACAATGTTTGGTGTGATCTGATACATCATAATGATATTGTGTGATACACTCTAAAAACACTTCAAAAAAAAAGACAGAAGGCTTCAACTCATTTGAAATCAACAGTTTTAAATGTCTACCTTTCCATTTCATTGATTGGCCCACTTGGTTTTGTATTATCACAAAGGGTAAATAGGAACACATTATTTTTCATATCTCTATCAAGCCCCTCTTTTTGCCTATGAAACTTTTCAAATCTCTCTTTATATAGTTGTTCTTTTGTGCACCTAATCATTTTAATCACCCATGTTTAAATCTCTTTTATTCCATTTTTGAAATAGTACCTATTTTTATGAGACTGCACATCTTTGTTAGCAGCTGGCTCACTTTATTAAGTCTTTTGAAACTCATGAATGAATGCAATCTGGTCTTTTTGCTTGTGTCTTGTTACTGTTTATCAGTTTGTTCCAGAAGTTCTTATTTTGACACATCGATTACTGATGTTACTTTATCTACACTAACTGAAAAGAGTAGGTATAGAATAGGTATTTCCCTAACATCCTCTGTGACACAAACTGATGAAAAAATAATTGTTTCTCTGCAGTGTCCTTATTCTCCTTAATTGATCCATGTTAATCCTATTGATTCCCTTGTAGATTTCCTGTTTCTGATATAATTTTTATTTTCTTGGGGTAGGGCCTAGCATTCTTTTTGCTAATTGCTCTTTATAATCGCTCTTAGCGCTCCTAAAATTCCATTTGACATTATACTTGCCGTAGTTTATGCTTCTATTGATTTCACAGGGTTGAATTTTAACTTTCTGAAGGACACTTATTTGGCTCAAAAAATCCCTAATGAATCTTGCCATATAATCATATTAGATTATTTCTTCCCTTCCCACTCCCTTTCTTGTTTTGTTCCTTTGTGCCTTTGTTCTACTACAGAATACTTAAACTTCCTCTCACGCTGAGTCTGAGGATTTTAGTTTCCTTATTTTTTATTTTAATCTTTTGACTGACTTCTTAATTTTGGGCATTCCTCTCACGGCATTGAACTTAATTATCCTGTAGTCACTACTTTGACCTTTGGTGGCCAATAGCCACCATTGTGACTCAAAATCAGTTATTTTAGATCAGTTACTATGTTTTATTTAGAACTCAGTCAAGAATAGCCACTCAATGTGTGTGCTCTAGAACTAACTAGTCCAAAGAAGCAATAATTTAGTGTGATGATTTGAGAAACTATTTCCCTTAAACCTTGTCCCACTGTGATATTTGACCAGCTGAAGGTAGCTGAAGTCACCCATTATTACTGCCATATTAGACTTAGTTGATTCTTTGATCTCTTTCAATATTTTGCACTCAGTATCTGTTTCCTGACCAGACATCCAGTAGTATAGCCCCTAAGGTACTCTATGACCTAATCTGTCCTTCCTGTACATTTCATAGTCAGGCATTACAATATCCTATTGTTTTTTGTCTTTCTACTATTCTTCCATAATGCCTACTATGCCAACATCCTTGTCAAGAATTCTAGATTTTGGGTTTTTTTTTTTGCTTTGCACGTCTGGTGTTGCTATATGATCACCTGTAAGATTTGTGGGGGGGGGGGGGGAAGTGAGAGGGGGGGAAGGGTAGAGTTTGGCCATCGGCTTCATTTTTATTTAACTCTTTAATCTGATACCCTGTTAGCTTTCCAGAATTTCCCTCCATCATTTTTGCTGCAATTTCTGTCCCATAATTTACTTAATACAAAGATGCTTTTTGTTACTGATCTCCCGACCAGAAGACTTTCTGCAACCTAAGTGTTCCTCAACCTCTGTCAGTTTTTCCCCAGCTCCTATCTTTAAAAAATCCCCAAAACCTTGTTAATTTTCCATGCCAGCAGTCTGGTCCAACTTTGTTTAAGGAGAAGCCCATCCTTTCTATATAGGTTCTCCCTTCACCACAATCCTCTCGTCTGGACAACACCTTCTCATCCATGAACTAAAGTTGCTGAAATTCTCCCTGTGGTGTTAAACCTCCATATTAGTCCAGAAGCATTTCAGAGAAACTTATCAAGGTCAAGGATCCAAGAATTCTCCATGTTTCCAGGATCTTTCTCCTATACCTCCCTACTATATTAGTCCTAAATATACTTCAGCTGCAACCATGAACTCCTCCCCAGTACTCATTAGAAGTTTATCCAGACATTTCCTGAGGTGCATCACCTTTACACATGATAGGAAAGTCAGCGAGTGGTTCTCACAGTCAACAGATACCCAGTTATTAATATTTCTAGAGATTTAATTCCCTAATCCTTCTTTCAAATTAAATTACTGTGGGAATATTTGATTAAGATAATATTTAGAATATTTCTCTACAAAATAAAAACCAATGAACAAAAAAGACCCAACACCAAACCGCATCACCAACCATGACAAAACATAAAAAAGTCAGATTAAGTAATCAAAACAGTGTTAAACAATGAAAATCATTCATAACTGTTATAATAGAACCATTGTTTAATGGGCAAACACATACTTATTCTTAAAGAAAAAGTCCCAAATTCTATTTATTCCTCACAGTAAATATGAGACAGCTGCTAAATCTCAAATGTTTTCATCAGGTGTATTGGAAAATAATGAAAGTTAAGAGAGGAAGTGTTTTTACTCTAACAGCAGATGGCATACAAGCAAAGGGTTAGTTGTGGAATTCTTTCAGAGAAGCAAATATTTCAGAAGGTTTTGTTGTGACAAGCCATGACAAGCCATAATTAGTATCTGTGGAGAATTACAGAGGGATCTGGAAAACAGGAATTCATAATTTAGGTCAACATTTTCAAACCTGAATGGCTAACATTAGTCTCACAAATCCATAGTTAGTCACCTAAATAAAATGGCTTCTGAAAATCAGGACACTCCTATTAAAGCATTTAAACTTAGCTACAGGGCAAGACCTTCAAAAGTAATTATTATAGAGAGTGTCTCATTATTCAAGATCCCAGGTGGACACAGCTTGAAAGGGCTTGATGTTTAGCGAGTGGATGCTCAGCACTTTTTGAAAATCTAGCCCTTTTAAAATGCCTCCATTTGGACACTCCAAGCCTGCTGCACACAAAATCACCAGTCATAAGAACATAAGAATGGCCGTACTGGGTCAGACCAAAGTCCACCCAGTATCCTGTCTTCCAACAGTGGCCAATGCCAGGTGCCCCAGAATGTGTGACCTAACAGGTAATAATCAAGTGATCTCTCTCCTGCCATCCAGGAAAATCTTGGCTTCGGAAGCCTGATTTTAGGCATCCAGAGTTGAAACTTTAAAAAAAACAAACATCTTTGGCTAGATTCTCTGTCCCAGTCTTCCCCTTTGGTAAGACTCTGGTGGCACAAAGGTGATGGGAGTCTGGCCCTACATCCCCAACTGGGAGTATCTAGCACAGGCGTTCCCATAACGGAGACAGAAATCCAGGGAGGTACGTGAATGTTGGGTGGGGAGGACACATGGCCAGAGTATGCTGTGCTTCAGCTATCCTTAACTGGCAATCTCTTGGGGAAGGTTGCCAGCTGGCACAGGTTAAATCAAGTAAGTTGCTCTAACTTGAACCAGGGAAGGGCAAGGAGTCAGGGGCTGTAACTGGCTCTCTGATGGACTCCCGCCTCATAGCACAGAGTGAAAACCTTGTATAGCTGAGAATCTGACTTAATGAGATTAAAATAATTAACTTTTTCTTAATTTACTTGTTATCAACACAACCTTGGAAACAAAAACTAAAATGTGATTTTAAAATCACATATGTGCGTCTCCGCTTCTGAATTCTATATTTAAGATAGTATTTATGCAAAGAGAACGGGTTTGTTGCCATCCTGGTACTTTCTGGCTCATGAATGCCAGCCTGAGAAAAAAGATGTATTTGCCATCAAAGCACTGGACTGACAGTCAAAAGATCTGAGTTTCCCAACTTCCGGTGTGGCTTTGGGCAAAATCATTTAGGGCAAAACCAAGTCACTCCTACTCCATGTTAAGTAATACTTTATACTGGCAAAAGTCCTAATGAATACTGAAGTCAATGAGATTATCAGGGAGTAAGGGACTAATCAGAGTAAGAGTAGTTTACTCTGGTTTTTAATCTCTCTATACCTCATTTTCCCTACCTGTAAAATGGCAATAATGATACTTAACTATCTCACCGGGCTTTGTGAGACTGAATTTATTAACACATGTAAAGTACATTGAGAGCCTTGGATGAAAGAAGCTATGACAGTAAATAGTTGTTATTACTGAGAGAAACAGGAACAAATTCTGGTCCAACTGTTGTATGCGCCTCTTTCAGTCATAAGAACTAATAATTTACTGCCACTTCTGGTGGTATGATTCACAAGTTTCTCACATTTCATCACCTGATTAAAATCGTTAAAAATATTACATTTAAAATTAAAAGCTCACTTTGACAGTTTGTGTATTTTAAGAGAGTCAACAAACCTAATATAAATGGTAAAAAACAAAAGCCAAGCAAAGAAATATGTGCATGCAGATGAGCTGGAGTGGATGAATGTCAAAAATAGCACCATGAAAGGCTTTCCTTTTATTTTATTTTCATTCAGATTTCATATTAAACAAAAAATAATTTTCCAGATGTTTTCCTTGTGGAGACAGTCTTGGAAAAGTAAATGGATATAAATGCATTGCTAAGGCTGAAAGGACCCTGGGCTCCAATTGGGCTTCACTCCTGCAGCAGGAGACTGGAAAGGAAGGAAGATAAAGAACCCTGCCACTACCACCACCACACACATCCTCTGTATGTGCAATGTGTCAGTTACATCTGGGGTGTAGCCTGATGTTTTATAATGCTACTCCTTCCCCAAATCCTCTAACCAGCCATGTGCTGGTCTAATAATGATGGAGATGAATTTGTTATGGCTTTTACAGTGAACAAGGGTTTTGTATAAATGAGGTTTTCTGAAGTATCTGCACCATGGGGTATGTCACATGTTGTGGACACTCTGAAGTGCAAACGTTAAGGTGTGTCTGGTCAGATACAATTTAGAACAACTGTAATAGTGCAATATGCCTAATTTTTCAACCCATACTCACAGTGAGTAGTTCCAGTTAGTAAGTGCTCCTCTAATAGCTGCTCTGTTAAAGAAATCATATGCATCTTCTTATATGCACATTTATGTTACGGAAAAATAGTTTTATAGAAGAAAAACAAGTCTCAATAGTCGCTGAGCCTTGAATACTCACAAACTTACTGCCTGGGCTTACAGTAAGCAAAGGAACCATTAAAAGCATCATTGTACCATTCATGCTAATATTTCATTCGGTTTTTGAGGGTCTATAGGGGCCTCACCTGTTTCTCCATGCACAAAGTACATAATCAGCATAGGTTTTCCAATCTTACACACCACACTGAGTTCCCGAGAGCCCTACTTTAAGTACCCCATCCATCTTTCACCTGCTCTGTAACTGTTGTGGTTTATTTCTATATCATTCATTGTTTTGTTAGAGCTGGCCTGTCAGTTCAAGGTACTCACCCCTCCCACAGCTATAAAGCTTGTTCACCCACAGAGGAATGCCACTTAACATTGGCACCTGCTTAGTGTTGTAAATTAAATCCAGATGGATCTGTCTCCCTGCAGACTGTAGTCCTGCTGTGGAGAGAAGGATTCTCTACCTTCCCCTCCAAAGCAGTTCATTCCTATAGAACCTCAAAGTGATCTTTACAACCCTTTCAAAGAGGATCTCTGTGCTCTTAGCTGAAACTTTAGGGTTTGGGCCTAAATTATAGGCACCATGGAGATGATATGCAATATAAAAACACAGATAGATGAGCTAGACAAATTGTGTGTGGATCAGCTTGAGCTGTTTGTCTTTTTCTCTGTACTCCATCTCCTGTGCAATCACAGGAACTAACTGCAACATTCAAACACACTATTTGGTGTGTTATGACCATTGTGAGGCCTGACGGTGTCACAGTACTTCACTGACACTAACCTCAAGGTCAACAAGTCTTAAGAAATAGGAGACTGCTGTCAACCTCATGTTAGGTTAAGACCCAGGAGCGCGAGTCCTGCAAGATATCTGCTAAGAAATAGAATTAAGAAGCAAATAATTTCCCTTTATATATCAATGCCTTTTGCTCCTATTCATTCTAGCAATGCAGTTCTTATTAACAGTTCTGGTTAAATTTGTAACACCATTTCCATTATAAACCTTTAATTTCCGGGGTGTGTGTGTGTGTATTCCTCAACTATGAAATTTTGTTTTATATTGCAGTAGGACATATGAGTTCTAGGGACAGCCAACGATTTTAGATCTCTCAGCATATACATAAAAGGTGATTTTCTTGACAAACTTTTTGAGCCTTATAAGTATTAAAATTTTTAAAAGATAATGTCTTTAAAATATTAAATTGTATATATATAGTAAACAATCTGGATTAGATACCTCATAAGCACTTAATATCAACAGAAAAGGAAAAATAGATCTATTGTTACTATTGGATATTTGACTGCTAAGCATGTAATATTATTATTTCTGTTTTATAGATTTTTAAATACTCTAGTTCTCATTAACTTTTTAGTAATTCCAAACTTTTCCTACTTTGAAGTCAATGGGGATTATGCTATTTACCTCAATGAGACAAGGACTGGACTCAGGATGATCAAATATGACCAAATTATCATTATCTTGACCACTTTAGTACAAACTAACCAAACAGGCTGCAATAATGTCACTGGCTGTTATAACACACATTCTATATACATTCCCAGGCCAAAACGTTATTACATTAGAGAGCATCTATCAATTACTTAAGAGAAAAAAACTTAAGAGAACACAATAGTTTTCTCAAACCACTCAAATGCTAGAAAGCCTGGAAATTCAAAGTGAATTAAATATTTTGAAAACCCTTTGAAACATTCAAAAGTCTGAAAACAAATTATTCAGTTCCCCCAACACATCTTCTAAACTATGCAGTTACAATTTTGTATGCATGATTCACCATGCTATGCTACACTTCTGACATATAAGATACCTACTTTTTGTTCTACATTTTAAGAGATCTATAGCAGACTCACAACCACTGCAGCTGGGGCTACGACTCACAACGTAACAACATTTTATATTTGAACTCCCAAATACTTTTAGTTAATAAGATGAGGAAGATTTTGTAGCACCTTAGAGACTAACTGGTGTATTTCAGCGTAAGCTTTCTTGGGCTATAGCCCACTTGATCAGATGTATAGAATGGAACAGAAGTAACATGCATTTATACACACAGAAAGCAAAAAAAGCAACAACAAAAAAAAAGCTTTCTGTGTGTATAAATGCATCTTACTTCTGTTCCATTCTATGCATCTGATGAAGTGGCCTATAGCCCACGAAAGCTTATGCTGAAATACACTGGTTAGTCTCTAAGGTGCTACAAAGTTTTCCTCGTCTTATTTACGGATACAGACTAACACAGCTACTAATCTTAAACCTGTCAAAATACTTTTAGGGAATTGTTCTGAACAATTTTCTTAAACAGAGCTGGGCAAATTTTTTCCACAGAAAATTTTTTTTGCTGAAGAAATGGTAGCTTCCACTGCTCCATGTGACACACACTCTCACTTTCAGGCTAAGCCTAGACACAAAAGTTGAGTCAATCCAGCTACATTGGTCAGGGGTGTGAAAACTCCACACCCCTAAGCAATGTAGTTAAGCAAACTTAATTCTGTGTAGACGAGTGCTGGGATGATGGAAAGAATTCTTCCGCTGACTTAGGGGTGAGCTACGCTACGGGGAGGGGGGTGTCAACCTAAGATACGCAACTTCAGCTATGCGAATAGCGCAGCTGAAGTCACAGTACCTTATGTTGACTTACCTGGCTGTCCCCAGGATGGCGAGTTGACTGCAGCCGCTCCCTCGCCGACTCTGCTTAATCCTCCTGCCGAGGTGGAGTACAGGTGTCGATTCAGGGATCGATTTATCACGTCTAGATGAGATGCGATAAATTGATCCTGATCCCCGAAAAATCAAGCGCTACCCGCTGATCTGGCGGTTAGTGTAGCCATACCCTTAGCTACTGCCTATTGGGGAGGTGGATTAAGTATGACAATGGGAGAATTCCTCCTATCACTATAGGGAGTGTCTACTCTGAAGTGGCATGGTAGTGCAGCAGTGTTGCTGTAGCATTTCAAGTGTAGACAATCCTTCTCTTTCTCTCTCATTCCCAGTGTACTTCCCTGCCTGCTACTTCCCCTTTCATGGCTTTCCGTGTCAGGAGCATGCACAGTTTATAAGATCAACCTTTGGATCATAATTTACATAGATCACTATTAAAAAGTTAATGATTTCACCAATAAACTCCCTAGAACAATGGCACTACTGCCCCCCAAGACCAACAGAAGAAAACAATTTGAAGTTTCTAAGACAAGTTGTACAGGAGTTATGGTGGATCAAGGAAAGAGGGACATTATTACAGACCTCTTCATTTTTTGAACTCTCAGGTCTCCTGATGTCTTACTCAATTTACATGAAAATTCTCACAGAATTCTTCTAGGACATAAATTCACATATACAAATTTTCTGATCAATCTTTTGTTTCTGAAGTTAAGTGGGTGGTGATTAAATTGGATTTATAATGAAAGATCGTCTTCAATCTTAATGATGAAGAAACTAGTATCTCTTCCTAATACCACAGGTAGGCCAAACACTATGATCAGATAAAATAAACAGCATTGAGTGTAATCTCTCTTACTGAAAGGATTTTTTTCCACAGACCAATCTGTCCTTAAGCAGAGGTTCGACATAACTGAAATTGCTATTTGTATGTAGCAATTTTGAGGCATTTCAGAACATTCATAGTTCAGTTTGACTAGGTTTGGCAGAATTATATTTTTATTTTTTGTATAATTTTGAAGAATAACATCAATGTTTATTTTAAAGCTTTTTTTAGATCTTTATTGATTTAATTTTTCACAGTTACAGGAAATTATAGGGGCCAGACAATTATTTAATGAAGGAGATGATGAGTCTCAAAAAGATAAAGTTTTATAAACTGTTAAAACACAAATGGTCAATATTTTGTTAAAATGTACAAAGTAAATATCCTTAAAATCAACAAAATCATACTCGTCTTTACTATTCATTTGCTAGTCCATTTGTAACAAGTCTAATCCAAAAATTAAATCACTGTGTTTTGACTCTAGTAGATTTTCAAGTAGCATCTTTCCTACTTTGCTGATCTGTATATTTCTATCATTACTGATGGAAACAATGTTTCACTATATCTGAGTTCACTTTAAGTAGATTCTACTGTAATAAATATTTAGCGCATCTGCCAGAAATGGTTTATCATGTCAAGTCATATGCACTTCTCTAAATATTTCCTTTCCATAATACCTTTTCATTTTAAACACTGCTATATGGACAGAAAATAATGAAAGAGAATTGAACCATAAATTGCATAGAAATGGGATCTCATTTAAACCTGCCAAAGTAACAGAAATTTAAAACACCGGCCCCTATCCTGCAAACTGTGTCAAAAATGAAAACCTCTCCTCCGCTGAAGGGCAGATCTTTGGAGCAACTTGCAGGATTGGAGCATAAGATTGAAATTTCAGGAGCTCAACATGTTGTCACAAGGTACAGTAAATATTGTCTCTAAACAATAAACTTAGGTACTAGCCTCTGATTCTTCAAAATTAACCTTCTATGTGGATTCACAAGCCACGTGAATTCCCTTTAATATCAGTGGGATTCCACGCAGACCACAATGGCTTGCGCAGATTACCATTTTTTGGTATCAGGGCTCCAATACATAAACCCCACCAGGTGAGTAAAGAACGATATAGCCTTAAATCTGAATGTTGTAGTGTCTGTAGGTTTAATACATCTCATCAATTTGATTTGACTCCATGGATGTATTTTGTCCATTAATGTATGCAATCTATAAGGCTATTTTAGTTTACCAGACTGATTATCATCATCTCAAAATATAATAGTGAAACTTGAACGTGAAAAAAATGTCACCCCAAAGGAGAAGTCCTACAGAGCTTTGAGACGTGTAACAAATATTCTTCTATAATAAAAGTGTTCAACTATTAGAAATTTTAATTTGTAAGTGAACCATCACAAGACACTGACACAAGAGGAAATATATGTTAATTGCTTATTTTTATTAATGCTTTGACTAATCAATATTAGCTACCAGTTAGAAAATATTCTAAATATAAAATATGCACCAATATATTACAAAGGCTCAATATAAAATAGGTTCTAACCTGGCAACAGGTGGTGCACAAGCTGAAATATGGAGTTTACCTATGCGTCCCTAATTCTATCAAAGGATCAGGAGAGGTTATACCTGTAATTACCTTCCATGACTATCATGATGCTTCGTATTGTACATACTCTTGGATCACATGCTTCCAAAGAGTTATTGAATATTATATGAGCATATAAATGTCTCTGTAAAACTGAAGTGTCTTTTGGAATTTTTCTTCTCAAAGGCAACCATTTTCAAAATTCAATTCAATTTCAGAACATAAATATTTAGGCTGGGATTTTCAAGGGGGCCTAAGAGTGGTAGGGGCCAGATTTTGAAATATATTTAGGTGCCTGAAGCTGCAGATAGGCTCCTGGTGGGATCATCATAGGTGCTTTGTATTTTCAAAAGCACTAAGGGATACCCACTAGACACTTAGCCACATCCTTAGGGACCTAAATACCTTTTACAAATCTGTCCCTAGGAACCCAGCTCCCAAGTGGGGTGCTTAACTCCCTTAGTCTCCTCTGAACATTCAGCCTTATTCAGTTCAGCAGTTTAGTTCCAATAATACAGTCACTAATGGGTTTTGGTGAAAGTAACATAGTACGAGACACCCTTTCCATACTCCAAACCTTGACAAATGAACCAGACACAATCCTCCTGGACCTAAATGAGCTCAATACCAAGATAACTGCATCATGAAATAAATATACCATCTCTGTCAACACGACACAAGAACACTCAAAAATGTTCAGGTCTCCTGCAAGTTTATTCCATAAGGGTTTGAGCATTAAACCAACGAGAAAAAAATGTAAAATAAAAAAATGATTTATGGTACACTAGCTGAAGGATGATTTAGCCAATAACCTGAAAAGTCATGAAAAATGGTAATAGTATCTTAATTGATTTTTCAGAATTTTTCCAGACATTGTCAGGCTGCCTCTTCATTTACATTTTTTGACTTACATCTGATTGAAAATATTAAACTATGTTAAGTGTTCAGATGACATTGTAATGTCACGAGGTAGAGTTTCTTTTCCTTACAGTAAATTATTATATATCTGCTTTGGTGGTTTTTTCACAGTCTCCTGTTTGATTTTTCTTTTCATTTCGTTTTTCAAAGATCAAAGAGGAATGTAGAGCACATGAGAGGTGCTGACATGACAAACTGCAAAAGAAGGTCTTTTGTTTCTTAAAGAGGCCAATGACTGCTGAGGCAAAACAAGAACCGACTGAAACTTTCACCCAAAAATCTCCTGGAGCTGAAACCATTTTGGGGATTTAGAAGCATTTAATTCATATCTTGCTTTTTCACTTTCAGATGCCTGTGCACTGCCTGGTTTTAGTGGGGACCAGAAAGAAAAATACCAAAAAAACAAGTGCAATACAATTGATTAGGGACCAAAAGGGCTGACTTATGAGGAAAGAATAAAAAAGTTGAATTGGTATGGCTTGGCTAAGCGACAGCTTGGGGAACAACTGTAGTTTACAAATACTTGAAGAGTGTCAACACCAAGGTTTCAGAGGAATTATTTAGTGTGCTGCATTGGCATACAGCTAAAATTAATGGGATAAAAATGAGAAAGGGAAAATGTAGGCTGAATATTAAAAACGTCCTGATGCTAAGACCAACTAGGCTTATTAGTTAGGTCTCCTAAGGAAAGTCATGGGAACCCCAATTATTTGATTTTTAAACCTAGAGTAGACAGAACAATATAAAATATACTATATGAAATAATCCTGAGCTTCAGGAAATGGATTGGACAATCTAATTAATGGTTCCATCTCCAACTCCTAGAATCTATGATTATATGAAAGGCCAACACCGCAGTCACTCCAATCAGGCTGAATCGAGATGCATCAGAAATCTTGCAAAAAAACCTCTTCTCATGAAATTCCTAGCCTAAGTTCCACACAAATAGGTTCAAATGAATTTTGGATAAGGATGGCTTTTGGGATGTTTATCAGAACCATCTGATATTCACCCAAACGCTCATTGAAACTATTTACCAGCAATAAATAACCGTGGATAGCAGCCCTACACTGTCACTGTCAGGGGAAAGCACCTTTTTCATGGTCATGTGTTCTCTGGTCTCCCTGCTGAGACTGCCAATAAAATGCCAACAAATCGCCAAAGGTGCAGGACATTTTGCAACATGGACTACATTTAATGTAGATCATCAATGGTCATTACTTCCAGTTATTACTGATGTGGGCTGCATCTGAGTCAATGACCTAGAGACTCAGGTATCAAGGAGAAAAAGAGTTTTGTGGCGAAGGAAATGGACTGGAACCCAGGAGACCCAGTGTCAATTCTTGACATGACTTTAGGAAAATAACTTAATTTCTATGTGCCTCACTTTCTCATCTGTACAGTGGGGGATGGGGGAACAATACTCCCCTACCAATCAAGAACAATGTGAGGATAAATGAATTAGTGCTTGTGAGGTTATCAGACAAGGGGTGTAATGGGGTCCATGTAAATAACTGGATATATGGAGGTGGTGGGCCTGATTCTCTTCACAAATGCTACAATTTTATTAGTATAAGTTATCTGACTTCAGTGATTCTTAACAGTAGAAGTTAGAGGAGCCCCCTGAATAATGCTACCCTATGCACAGGGCCCTTCGTTTTCCGTTTTTATTTTATTTAGTTTTTCCTGCAAATTTATTACCAGTGTTTATTAGCACCAAAAGAAAAAATGGTGAAAACTGGTGCAAAAACTAATATTTTTTCTCGGTAAACCTTGGGGTTTATGTTGGTGTACAGACAGACGGAGGGATGGGGAGAAGTATTCAGCAGATTAATGCTCTGAATTCCATTCAGCAATGCGGTATGCTGAAGAACTAAAACAGAATTCAAAATACAATGCCACCTCTGAGTTTAAGAAAATAATACATCTCTAATCCCCAAATAAAATGTTTCATTTGGATAAACAGTTTACTGTTGTAGACTTAGAACTATTACCCTATAAATATTTACATTTAATAATAAGACCACACCATTTGCAGCGTGTACACACAGTTCATCCTTTTCTCAGCTTTTTTTTAACTTTCGAATACTTCCTTGTGTTCTGAAAGATATTCTGATACAGATTTTTGTTTTCTTCCGATTTTACTGTTTCAAATCTTTAAACAGTTATCTGTGAACAGCTTGAACTGTGTACATAGTGGGTGTGAGATTCATCAGTACGTTCAGATGTGCACGCACTTCAGAGCTTGTGTGCATGCTTGTTTGTTTATTGTTTGTATCTAATCTAGGCTAATACATATCCTTACTTCAACAGGCAGCTTTGCACATATGCACAGACTAAAATATTATTGTAATACATGTATCTCATGCATGTATTTTCATAATAAAGCCAATTATTTTTCATATATTTTAATGATCCAAAAGTAGAATAAAAATTAAAAAAACAAAATAATACATTTTGTAAAACCCAGGAATTTTTCAATAAAAATCGGTTTAAACAGAAAATAAAGGGGCTTAACTATCCAATAAAACTCCATATATTAAAAATGTTCACTATACCTTTTCCCACATTTTAAGTGGCATAGATATTCCTTAGCAGCTTTTCTTTCTATAGACTGCAAAATATTCAGAGGTTTAAAAATAGCTTGCAAAGGGTGGGGAAGGAAGGCAGTAATACCTTTCAGAAAAAGGAAATCCCCGTCTGAATGAGGGTTAAGTGAATAAGGTATAAAAGAACAGCTCAGACATATGTTAATCCTGTTTCCCCTTATAGCACTGAGAAATATCCCATCTTTAGTCAGGGCTTTCTTGGTGAGAGTCAGTTGACAGCTAGGGACTGTCTGACTTCTCCCTTCATCCATTAACATATACTAGGAAAGAAAAGAGCTGCCACAGAATGTGTCCAGCAAAAATCTGGAGCTTTTTCAGGCAGGGATCATGGAAGCAGCCCCCTTGTCTGTCTTGCATAAACTCTTCAATGCAGAAAAGAACATTGGAAGAGCAGGTTGTCATGAGGCTATGTCTTTTTTTAACACGTTCAGGTATTTAAGGCAATTCAACTTTGCTGAACTTCATGCAGGTAAACCACACTAAACTGAAAGATTCTCAGCTTTAAGTCACATGGCACTAAGAGAAAATCTTGGTGGAAAAGTGCCACATATTTAAGCAATGTCTATGTATTTCTATATAATAGTGAGAGACAGCCTTTAACTTACTTTTATGGACTTTTTGATGGTGATTAAATTGTACAGGACTAATTTTGATAGCTGCTTCTTATCAGAGTAGGTGAGGTTGAGTTGGTCATGCATT
Source organism: Sternotherus odoratus (assembly GCA_032164245.1). Classification (NCBI taxonomy): domain Eukaryota; kingdom Metazoa; phylum Chordata; order Testudines; family Kinosternidae; genus Sternotherus; species Sternotherus odoratus. The sequence continues at coordinate 145,907,022 of JAVMKO010000002.1, forward strand.
CACTGGGTCCAGTGTGGGTTAAAATGCCTTCATCTCATACAACCAAAGAATGAGGACTGGCATCCTTAGCCAAACCTCTCCTACCAAATTCTTGATTCTACCACTGCTAAATACGACACCTTCCAACCCTGAGGAGGACTAAGGATACAAGCATGGGGTATTTCCGTCTATAAAAAGTTAAGAATTTTCCTCCCCTTCTTTTGGCCAGTTTTACACCAGGAGCTGGCTGGCCTCTAGGTAGCTCTTACACTGAACAACACTGCACTGAACAACAGCCACCAGCTACTGCAATATTAATGTATTGATGCAATATTCACTCTGTTTTATTTATTTATTGGGTATTATCTCCAATCATTCCTATCCCGCACTTTCCAGGCCCCCAGGCTGCTGTGAAGAAGGTGAAAACCCACTGGACATCTTGCCAGTCTTGATCAGAAGAAAAATGCCTTCTTGATCCCAAAGTGATCTGGCAGATCCACAGAAAATGTGGAAGCCAGATTGGGGGGAGGGGACGGTAATTGCATCAGGCCACTGAGCTCAGGGGAGCCCCCAAAACATCTATAGCTGGGGTGAAATGGGAAGAAATGGGGCACAGTTAAAATGACATACAAGGGTCCCAATTTTTTCTTGTTGGGCCTGGTGGCAACTACACCAAACCAAAGAAGTGGAGTGTTATTCATAATCTTCCTGTTGACCAAACAGCAAGACAACAGGTCCAATCCTGCATCCATTGAGGTAAATGAGAGCAGGAGCAAGTCCAGTAATGTGTTGTCCTATCTCAGTTCAGTCACGTTTTGCAGTTTAGTGTGTTTCCAAAGAATATGAGATGGGCGTCTTTAGCTGTATTTTTAAAAGTCAGAATAATAAATAAAATAGATCAAAAGTTCCATTTCATTCATCAGCAACCATTTAGACATGAGTTTTAAGTGAAAGGTTAAAATGTGGACGTGGAATATGCAGAATATTTTTATCTCAGGTGCCAGGTCTTGACATTAGACTGGAGTGATTCCTTCAGTCTGCTCTAAGCTAACCATGACCCAAGTGAAACAACTCAGAAGCCCAAATCCTTTTTCCAAAGTACTCATACTTTTCTTTTTGCAGAAGCTGCTGAAATGGCCAGTGCTTACAACCAGTGTTAAGCACTGAAAAGAGTTATCCAAAGTCTAATTAGATCAATATTAATTTTCCAGGGCTTTAAGCCACCCAGCTATTTCAGCTTGAAAACATATAACTGCAGAATCATTTGATATTTTAAATGGAAAGAACACAAGAAAAATCCCAAATGAAACTCAAATCTACCAATTAACGAGGAGTGAGAAGCAGTCTGAAAGAATAAAGCAACTTTTTTCAATCACTGGAAACTAGCCAGAAATGCAAAAGTTTCATTTTTCAGAAGAAAAAAAATATCATTTTTGATGGATTGCGATTTGGAGAATTGTTACCACTATATTTTGAAAATGTATACGTTTATATAGTGAAACACATCACACAATAATTCATCAGCTTCATGTTACTGCTCTGTACTTGTGATGACTTTAGAAGGCCTTTTTTCCTTTTTGTTAATTAAAGCCAAAACTTTCAAATGAATCTGAGCACAACACGAAAACCATATGTTAAAATTTGACACTTGTGCTCAAATTACAATACATAATTATTCTCTTTAGCTTTGTAGTTATCTGTTAAAAATGTTTCTCAAAAGCATCACAAGTATCAACGAAATATTCTAATACATAAAGGAGACAGGAGTCTAGAATTCAGCAATGAAAATGACACTAATGGATTTAGCAAGCAAATGGAGAAAATCTCTAATGGAGGACGTATAACCTCTCACAAAACATGATTTAAACACAAACCATGTATCAAAAATTCAGCAGCGCAATCCATCCATTGAATTCGATTATAAAAACTAAGTACCAGTTAATAAATTTAGGTCAAATCCTCCCTTACTAAAGTCATACTCCCACTAACACAATACATAAAGATTCCAGGATTTGGCCTCCTGCTTTTTTAGCAAAATCTTTTCTTGCTCCTTGAATAACATTCACGAATCCTGAAACACTCCACAGTCATGTCTGCCACCAGTATGCACTGTCACTTTTTTGGGAGAGTCTTTTTAGCTTCACTTGACATTTGGGTAAGAAGCTCTCTCTGAATTCCCAGCACACATTCCAAATATCAGAGGAATTGCATTCTAGGGGAAAAATCTTAGTTCATTTGCACTCATTAGCAAATTCCCACTATGGTTGTGTATTAATTTTTGTTGTCAGAAGGGGGTCCCAGTGCAATGATGTTTGAGAACCCCTGCCCTAAAGTCTATGGTTATAGAGGCTCTCTACACAAACATCCCACAAAGAGATGGAATACAAGCTGTCAGGAATAGTATCCCTGATGATGCACAGGTGGTTGCTGAGCTCTGTGACTTTATCCTCACACACAATTATTTCAAATTTGGTGACAATATATACCTCCAGACCAGTGGCACTGCTATGGGCACCCGCATGGCCCCACAGTATGCCAGCATCTTTATGGCTGATCTGGAACAACGCTTCCTCAACTCTCTCCCACTCACACCCCTTCTCTATCTACGCTACGTTGATGACATCTTCATCATCTGGACCCATGGGAAAGAAACTCTGGAAGAATTTCACCATGATTTCAACAGCTTCCACCCCACCATCCACCTCAGCCTGGACCAGTCTACACGGGAAGTCCACTTCCTAGACACCATGGTGCAAATTAATGACGGCCACATCAACACCACCCTATACTGAAAACCTACCGACGGCTACACCTACCTTCATGCCACGAGCTTCCATCCCGGACATACCACACGATCCATTGTCTACAGCCAAGCACTGAGGTACAATCGTATTTGCTCCAACCCCTCAGACAGAGACCAACACCTACAAGATCTTCACCAAGCTTTCTCAAAACTACAATATCCGCACAAGGAAATAAGGACACAGATCAACAGAGCCAGACGTGTACCCAGAAGCCTGCTGCTGCAAGACAAGCCCAAGAAAGAAAACAACAGAACACCACTGGCCATCACCTACAGTCCTCAGTTAAAACCTCTCCAATGCATCATCAATGATCTACAACCCATCCTGGACAATAATCCCTCACTTTCACATGCCTTGGAAGGCAGGTCAGTCCTCACCCACAGACAACCCGCCAACCTTAAGCAGATTCTCACCAGCAACAGCACACTGCGCCATAATAACTCCAACTCAGGAACCAATCCATGCAACAAACCTTGATGCCAACTCTGCCCACATATCTACACCAGCAACACCATCACAGGACCTAACCAGATCAGACACACCATCACTGGTTCATTCACCTGCACATCTACCAATGTAATATATGCCATTATATGTACATCGGCCAAACTGGACAGTCTCTACGAAAAAGGATAAATGGACACAAATCAGATATCAGGAATGGCAATATACAAAAACCTGTAGGAGAACACTTCAACCTGCCTGGACACACAATTACAGATTTAAAAGTCACCATATTGCAGCAAAAATACTTCAAGACCAGACTGTAAAGAGAAACTACAGAGCTGCAATTCATTTGCAAATTTGATACAATCAATCTGGGATTGAACAAAGATTTTGAATGGCTTGCTAATTACAAAAGCAGCTTCTCCTCTCTCGGAGTTCACACCTCCAGTTCAGTTGCTAGAGGAATACCTCACCCTACCTGATTTGAGATAACAAGTTGGTTCAGCCTGATTGGACTAACCTTGTGATTTCCTACCTGATTCTTGCCTACTTATTTCTACCTGCCCCTGGACACTTCCACTGCTTGCATCCGACGAAGTGGGCATTAGCCCACAAAAGCTTATGCTTCAATACTTTAGTTAGTCTTTAAGGTGCCACAGGACTCTTTGTTGCTTCTGCTATTCCAGACTAACACGGCTACCTCTCTAATTCTATGGTTATATGAAAAACCAATTTTGTAGTATTTCCAATCGGGCTAAGTCAGGTGATACCAGAAATCTGATCTTAATAGGTCAGGTCAACCTTGTTTAAATTAAATATACTTATCAATAGTTGGGCTTTAGCATAGCTTCCTTGAGAAAGACAGACATGGATTTTCTTCTGGGAACCAAGAAAAGTCTTGGAAGCTTCTAGGGACTTTTCACTTATATACATACACACAATTTTTTATAGATTGGTAAAGTTCCAAATATGAAGCTTTACGCATAATATATATAAAGGTTACATTTATGGCTTAAAACAGGATTCATAGAGATTTGGGACTTAGTGATCATTCTGAAAGAAGGAAGTTGGCAGCTTGTCCCTTCAGCAATTTGAAGAGTAAACATTTCTGTGTCATTCTACAGCCCTGAAATGAAGAGGTCAGCAGCTATTGGTGAAATACTCTGAGACAGATGTCCTGGCAGATGTCCTCCTGACACCTGCTTGCTAGTGTCCGTTTGTCTGTTGTCACAGTTTTATGCACGAGCACACCAAGGTCACAGAGGAAGTCCGGGCTACTCTAGAAAGCTTTGCCTCTCAAAGGAAGAGTCACTAGCGGCATTTTTAAAAAGCTGAAATAATCTAGACAATATACAGAAGCATATTATTCTGAAATTGCTGGCTCTGGAAGTATTCGAGAAACCAATTCAAAATCAGATCTTCCATTCTTGCTTTAGAACTGTTTTTTTTTTTTTTTAAGAATCAGCCCACACTGTTTTCCTATTTGTTCCTTCACTTAGGCTAACCTCCCCGTGCAGCAGGAAAGCCCATTCTAAAGTGGCTTTCCAAATTGCGCGAATGGAGAATCTACATACGACCCTTTACATGTCCCATTGGCATGTACCACTGTAAACTTGCCTATATTTCAGTTTGCTTAGGGAGGCAAGCAGTTGTGTTAATGTGGCCTAATGTGTAATAGACAGAGTTAACTGTGTTGTTTTCATTCTATGAATTCCAAAAGGTTCTTTAAAGATAGAGAAGAATTCGGGGGGGGGGGGGGGGGGAAGAGAGGAGGCAGGAAGAAAGAGAAAGAAAAGAAAGAAAGAAGTGGTTTTCATTGGGGGGGGGGTCTGTTATGAAATTTACTTCACTGCTGCAGACAATACTGGAGATTAAATGGAAACTGGCTGAACCTTACCGTCAAGTTCATAAAGAACATTCACTCTATAAAGTTTCCTTATAGCACCTTTTTATATTATGAGCTTTAAATTCTGTCAGCACGGAAAGCGGTTCATATGTTTTAAGATGTGTCTTACTTTCATGACTTTGGATGCCTTTCCTCCCAAAGGCAGTGATTCAGCTTTGAAGGAAGGTTTGTGTCTGAAGGATGCTGGAGGACTGCCCAAGGAGGAAGACGGTGCACTTTTCTGATGCTTCACGCTTCAGCCATGGACCTTAAGAAATCTATGGCTGGAAGCATGAGGCATCACATCTTATTTCTATCAACCCCAGTCTTCCTAGGCCTGAATATGCAACCAGTACTGAGCACAATGCTTATTATCATGAGTCAATGGGATATTCATGGCGGTAAGCACTATACTTAGTAGCAACTGTTGGAAGGATTGGGCTTTGTGATGGGTTTTCCAGGGTCATTTATATTTTTGAAAGTTTTTATTGGCATTTTATAGTGAACAAAAACAGTTTTAAGTGTAGTGGCCAAGAGTTCAGTTTCCACGAATCCATCTGACTCACCACTAAGCTACTCTTCTCTTCCTTCTGCACCCTCCCAACAACTCACTGAGGGCTCAGTCCCACATATTGGTGAGCACCCTGTGAAGTCAATAGGATTTGAGAGTGCTCAGCACCTCACAGGAGCATTGAGCATCATGCAGTATTGAGACCTGCTTTTTTAAAAAAAGATAAAGACTACAGACACCAATATTAATTATTACTTTTTGGTAATGGTTATTATGGTAAAGCCCAGGGAACAACCCGGGGACCAACTCCACTCCAGCACTCCAGTCAGGAAGCTGGGTTGGGGGCCACTCCATGTGGCTTCTGAAAGCAGTGGCATCCCCCCCCACACACACACACACTCTGGCTCCTACATGTAGGGGCAGCCAGGGGGATCCTTTATGCATGCTGCCCCCGCCCTAAGCACCACCCCCACAGCTCCTATTGGCTGGGAACCACAGCCAATGAGAGCTGAAGGGGCAGCGCCTGCAGACAGGGCAGCAAAGCCGCCTGGCCATGCCTCTGTGTATAAGCCGGAGTGGAGACATGCCACTGTTTCCGGGAGCCACCTGAGGCAAGCGCCGCCTGGAGCCTGCACCACAGAGACAACCCCCCGCACTCCAACCCCCTGCCACAGACCTGATCCCCTTCCCATCCTCCATACCCCTCAGTCCCAGCCTGTACCCACCCTCCTGCACCTCTCATCCCCAGAGCCTGCACCCCTAACCAGATCCCTTCCCACCCCAATACCCACACTCCGACCCCCAACCCAGACCCCCCTTCCACACACTAAACTTCTCATTTCTGGCCCCACCGCAGAGCCCGCACCCCAACCCCAATGTTGTGAGCATTCATGGCCCGCCATACAATTTCTATACCCAGATGTGACCCTTGGGCTAAAAGGTTTGCTCACCGCTGTGCTAGGCACTGGACAAACACAGTAGTAGACAGTCAATGCCGTCAGAGCTGCTGACAATGTAAACAGACAAGAAAGCCATGAGGCTTAATCCTACAAAAACTTCCGCATATGAGCAACGTCACCAATGTGAGAGGTTCAATGGGACTAAATTACTTCCATGTTGAAGTAGGTCTGTGCCCTTGTTTTTAGAACAAATACAGGAAATCAGTGGAATCACAGTAACTATTTCTTTTTTCTCACTAAAATCTTTTCTAAATACAAACCCTGCGGATAGATAACGGTTAGTGAAAGCCACACCCAGCTGATGTGGGGATGAAAAGATCCTGGCATAATAATGAACAATGCTCTGCTGCATGTCTAATAAAAGGAACGAGGGGCCTGTGAAGGAAGAACTTCACATTTTATCTTTAAAAGTATCTTTGACTTCTTTTTACAAAGTGGTTGTGATTTAAATGGATGTTTGGTATAACAACAAATTAATAACAATGCATCTTTTGGCTAAGATTTAAAAGCAGGGCTTTGCACACCTGTGATCATTAAAGATGTTTACAAGAATAAGGGCTGCTACCCCCTGGATTAATTCCAGTCTTGGCAATTACACTAAACTGACCTAAACTTCCACCTGTCCTTCAACTGGATATATTGTTCTTCACTTCACTACCTGAAAAATCTATCTTAGGGGATGACTACCATGCAATTAAAAACCGGCTGGCCTACGCAAGCTGAATCGGGCTTGGGCTAAGGGGCTGTTTAATTGCAATATAGATATTCAGTCTCAGGCTTGCCTCCCAAGCTCTAGGACCCTCCCACCTCTCAGGATCCTAGAGCTCAGGCGCCAAACTTCTACATCGCAATTAAACAGCGCCTTAGTCCAAGTGCGAGTCTGTTGGCATGGGCCAGCCATGAGTTTTTAATTGCAGTGCAGACATACCCTTAATATTGATATAGTGTTTTGCACCGAAGGTAGCTGCAATTCAGTTGTGGGAAAAAATGATCCTCCAAATCACAGCATATGGTTGAGGGACGCATCCCACTTCAGAACAGCACCTAAGGCACATTTCTCAAGCTAATCATAGACTTAGGTTTAAGTGAAGTCAATCTATTGTAAGCATGTGCTTTAGGTGCTTTCTGAATAAGGATGTACTAAAGCACATGCATATGTGCTTTGCTGAACTGGGATCTTAAATAACTTTGGGATTTCTTAAGAGGAAGAATTCTCCATAAATGTAAGGAATAGTTATCAGGTATTATAATGAGCTCTTTCTGATTTATGCACATCTTCACATGATTAATGATTCTGTGCATGGTTTTCAACAAATATCAAAATTATCTGTCATGACTACAGTAAAGCAATTTAAAGATTGTAAAGGGCATACAAAGTAGCACTGCCAAGCAAAACAGTTAGGTCAATACTTACTCCTTGTATGAGTCAAAATATAAAATCAAAGGGTCTGGTTCTGATCTGATTCACACTACTGGAAATTGAGAATTACAACAATGGAGTTACAAACAATGTAAACCAGGTGAGAGTGAATCTGGAATCAGCCAAAAAGTATTTTAACAATCCTTATAAACATTTTTTTAAACTTGGCAGTCCGAATTGTTTCCTTCAACTGCATCACATAATTAGCAAAGTTTTTGGCGTGCTACATCAATGAAGGGATGGAAGTTACCAAAAAAAGGAAGAAATACATTTTACAAGTGTCATGTAAAATGTGATATTTTCAGTAGTAATCAGCACTGTGCGATGTGCAACTAATTTGCTGGATGTCAAAGATGCTCATGTTTGGCTAACACTCGTTGGCTTATTTTGTTGAAAGCTGCATGTTATACCAGGAATTTCTTTGCTTTAAAATGATTGATGCGGGAAGGTGGGCAATTTGCTTCCACAGATTGAATTAATGAGTGCTCTAATGAACTAATGAATGCTTTGCAGATGATACTAAGCTGCTCAAGATAGTTAAGACCAAAGCAGATGTGCAGAACTTCAAAAAGATCTCACAAAACTAAGTGTGGGCAACAAAATGGCAAATGAAATATAATGTGAATAAATGTAAAGTAATGCACATTGGAAAAAATAACCCCAGCTATACATACAATATGATGGGGGCTAATTCAGCTACAACTAATCAGTAAAAAGATCTTGAAGTCATGGTGGATAGTTCTCTGAAGACATCCATGTAGTGTTCACTGGAAGTCAAAAAGGCAAACAGGATGTTAGGAAACATTTACAAAGGGATAGAGAATAAGATTGAGAATATTTTATTGCCCTTATATAAATCCATGGTACACCCACATCTTGAATACTGCATACAGATGGGGTCTCCTCGTCTCAAAAAAGAAATACTGGCATTAGAAAAGGTTCAGAGAAGGGCAAATAAAATAATTAGGGGTTTGGAACGGGTCCCATATGACGAGAGATTAAAGAGGCTAGGACATTTCAGTTTGGAAAAGAGGAGACTAAGGGGGGATATGAGTGGTGTGGCAAAAATGAATAAGGAATAAAGAAAAGTTATGTACTTTCCCCCATAATATAAGAACTAGGGGCCACCATGAAATTAATGGGCAGCAGATTTAAAACAAAGAAAAGGAAGTTCTTTTACACACAGCACACAGTTAACCTGTGGAACTCCTTGACTGAGGAGGTTGTGAAGGCTACGACTACAACAGGGTTTAAAAGAGAACTGGATAAATTCATGGGAGGTTAAGTCCATTAAAAACTATTAGCCAGGATGGGTAAGGAATGGTGTCCCTAGCCTCTGTTTATCAGAGGGGGGTGATGGATGGCAGGAGAGAGATCACTTGATCATTACATGTTAGGTTCGCTCGCTCCGAGAAACCTGGCATTGGCCACTGTCAGTAGACAGGATACTGGGCTGGACGGACCTTTGGTCTGACCCAGTACGGCCATTCTTATGTTCTCCTCTGAGCAACCACTTTCCCCTCTTTTGTAGACGTCTATGTTCTGAGAGATCCAAACATCTGCACTGAGGGGGAAGAGTGAGAAGATTTATCTCCTTTTAAAATATCTCAGTTCCCTAACTGATAAATTAACCAAAGTAAACAGAAGAGGACGAAATCATACTCACTATTCAAATTATTAAATAGTAATTCTGAACAGAATAAGAACTGCACTTTTCTTTTCCAGCTGGGGATATGAAAACTCTTTGTTTGACATAATTAAACCCCAAAACCTCGTGTGATATAGGTATTATCATTCCTATTTGATTTCTGGGGAGAGCGAGGAACAGCAATATTAGGGGGCAGACTGAACCATAAATATGCTGCCCTACAGGAACCTTGGGAAGGAACTGTGGTATCAAGTGAGTCACAGTTCCTTCCCTGCTTCCCCCTGAAGAAGAAAACTCCCTGTAGTCCTCTCTTACTTCCCTCTGCATGCAGCCTTGACTTAGCTGGTTGACACACTGGAAGGAGGAGTGCAGCTAAGGCTCCATCCACTCCCTATCCCAACTCCACCCTTACTAGCTTATGGGAAGGGAATACTTGGGATACAGCTGCTAATCCGGTCTCTTTTCCACTCTAACACCCCAGCACCTGGAACTGAGGGGAACAATAATGAGAGGGCAGGTTGTTTTGCTCCCCTGTGTGGATGCACAGGACAGGGTCATAATCCAGCCCTAAATGACATGCCAGAGGCCACACACAAAGTCTGTAGCAGAAACTAGAATAGAACCCAGGCCTCCTACTCCATAAGCATAAGCCTTCACCACAAGACCATCCTTTCTCCCTTGCCCTAATTCTGTGTGTTATTTTCAGGAACATGATAGATTCTAATCTACTCTGTGACCCCATTAGTGCTGCATGCCAGTCTCCCACCCATCTGCAACAGGCTGCCCTGCACTCCCGAAACCACTTCAGATGGCACTTTTTCAAGAAACACTAATCAAAATGAAATCGCTCTCAATTAATTATCCCTCTAAAACCTGCATTCCGATCCCCATTCACTAACTGAAAATTACTTACCCTTTGTTCTTCACAAAGCCTGGAGTAAATTGGGTAATTTTAGCATTCATTTTATTTGGACGGCTCCTACATTTAATGTGGGAAGCTCTTTTTTCCCTTCTTCTTCTGTTTTGCTCAAACAAGTTAGAACCACCTCTTTTCAATCAGGTTTGTATCAAGAATCGGGAAGAAGAGTGGCTCAACTGTTTATTGATCTCATTATAACAGTGTGTGTGTGGTTACTTCTCATTCCTCACCTTGGGTCTGACATGATCGCTTGATTGAAAAAAGTTTGATACAACATTTAAAATTAAGAGACTAAAAGGCTTCCTCTCCAAGTTCTTCCAGCTCAACATGCCTCAAAAATCTTTCCCGTTCCTATTAGATACACATGAGAGTGTTTGTACTTATGATTAGGATTCAACTCTTGACCTTCCCGATTTGTACTGTTCCCCGAAGAGTGCTCTGCTTCAAACTCCCCAAAGGCCATGACCTGCTGTCTGCCTTCGGTCATTTAAAATTAAGACCTTCACGTTTTTTCATATGAATCCTACGATGTTTTCTGGGAGTCATCGGTTCAGATTTAACCCTTTGCTATATAATATTTTTACATTATAAAAACTTATATATATAAAAACTTTACGTTATAAAAACTTAACGTTGCAAGGAGCAAAACATGCCATGTTTTCTATGGTCCTTTCTCTCCACAAAACAATCCTTATGGCTTATCACCTTCTCCATTTCTCTCTCATAAAATCACATTAATTAGAGGTGGTAAAGAGCTATTCCGTCACTGAGTCCATCTCTCTACATCATTTGGCTTGTCTCCTACTATACTGTTCATATCCTAGTGTTCTCTCCACCTCGTTTTAAATGTTCCAAGTGACGGGGCTTCCATCGCTGCCTTTGGGAGACTATTCTGCAGACTGATAGGGTCACAATGTCAGGCTATTTTTTGATATTCTCTATCAATTTTCCTTTTCACAATTTTAGGCCACTGCTTCTGGATTTACCCTCTTGAACGCTCCTGTTATTGTTCCTCTGTAATGGCACCATTCACAGATTTGTAGATGACAAGGTGGTAGAATCACCTTCCTTAGAGGTTTTTAAGGTCAGGCTTGACAAAACCCTGGCTGGGATGATTTAGTTGGGGACTGGTCCTGCTTTAAGCAGGGGGTTGGACTAGATGACCTCCTGAGGTCCTTTCCAACCCTAATACTCTATGATTCTAAGAGGTGCTCAGATCAGAATCTGTGTCCCCAGGTCAGAGGGGAACTGCCAGAATTTGTGTACACAGCCCCACTAGGAACTGAAGAAGTGAGGAAACAGCTGAAGAGCTGGACAGAGAACTGCAGGAATGGACTGGGGAGTTCTGGAGAGCAGCAGCTGGAGATGCTATTGGTCTGGGAGTTGCAGAAGTAAGTAGTGCAGATGGAGATGAGAAAGCTTGTGACCATCCTTGTCCACTCACAATGGCAGCATTACAGGAGTACTGCACTGAGAGTACCTATGTGAAGTGGTGGGTCAGGTGAAAGGTACCTGACACCCGTAGGAATATTATCTCCATTTTTCAGATGGTGGGACTGGAACAGAGAAGTGACTCCAGTACACCACCGGCTTTCATCTTCAGAACTGGGATTCAAAATCAGAAGTGCTGTACTTAGATTATGACTCTTTCATAGGACTGAAAATATAAAGCACGGGATGCATTAATTAAGGTTGAGTTTGTATTAACATGCTTTGAATACAGCATATTTATTAATGTGCAACTTTACTAAAGGGGACATTGCCAATCTGAACTTTTTGGAATTGACTAGCTTTTTAAGAAATATCATTTGTGACAGAGCATCCTTTAAACATTACGGGTGAAATCCTGGCCCCACTGAAGTTAAAGGGAAAACTCCCAAAGACCTCAGTGGGGCCAGGATTTCACCCAATGTCCTGAAATAGTTTCTAAAATATTTTCTTCCATTTGTGTTGGGATTTTTCTGCTCATCTGGTTATAAGGGTTTTTTTTTCAGTTACTCAGTTTGTCCCCTGCTAAGTGGCCATACAGAAAAACTGTGGGAATAACTACATATATTTCAAATTGTCAAACAAAGTAAACAAACTTCAAAAATAGAGAATTGCATCTGTTAGCAGCTAAGGTGTACAAGATGTTCACACAGAAGTGTCATTTTCAACTTGCAGGTGATACTTTAATGTATAAGAACATTTTAAAAGATCCATTTTAACTTTAATCCCTTTCAAAATAACAATAACATTAAGCAGGATGAAATACCTACTGGGATATTACACTGTGAGTTTAGGTAGAATCTAGGCTAGCAATAACAGTCCAAATATTCACTTATGTGCACAAATAGTCAGCTGGCACACAGGTGTTTGGCTTTCTATTTGCCAGTTAGACAAAAAGCCAACAGATGCTTCTTTTTAAGAAATAATAAGTGTGTAGGAGATCCACAAACACAGGTAAAATTAAAAATCTATGGTCTTTGCTTGCATATGTGAATGTTCACATGGTGAGAAGCATGTCTTCTCAGGTTTAAAGTGTAAATATTAATATTATGTTGCACCTATGGTATATTGTATAAGGCCCTTCACCCAAGAATTTGAAATCACTCTACAAAAAAAAAAGGCATAAATTAAATTAAATATTGACCATCTATGTGGTGAATAGTTTTACAGCTGGTACATTGAGACACAGAGAAGTTAATCGCCTGACTTTCAAACGTGCTGAGCACCCAGGCTTTCAATGGGAGTTTTAGGTGATCAGCACCTCTGAATATCAAGCCATCAGTGACTTATTCAGTGTCTCACAGTGAACCATAGGCAGAGCTAGGAACAGAATTGATGGACTGAATTTTGATCTCAAAACCAGTGTAAAATCAGAGTAACTCAACTGACATTAACTGAGTTTGGTTTTAACACTGGAGTAACTAAGAATCTAGAGACCTATACCCTATGACTGTCAAAGTCCTGCCACAAACAACAAAACACAACCCTCCTGTGCAGTAGACTCACTGTGCAGATCTATCTTACAACTGAAACACCCCAATTGTTTTTGTTGTTGCAGTATCCTCTTTTCATCTGCCCCATGATAGCTGCTGTCCAGCATGAGGCTGCTGGTAACTGTAATGAAGTGATGCCGCTGTGGACTTCCCTGCAGCTAGAGATTTTCCAGCACGGGGCAGGTGACTGCAATTTCCATCACATCAGGACAATTACTTTTAGGAACGGAAAGAACCTCCCTCCCCCCCCCCTTTTCCTCTACCCCTCCCTCTGCTTAGTTTGCACGCTGCGATCCAGAAACGTTCAGATAATACTGTGACTGTGATTCTCAACATAACCGGTGCTACAGGAAATTGAACTGCAAGACAGCAAAGTATTTTTTAAAGGAAACGCTATTTGAAAAGCTAAGCCTGGGAAATAGATCATGGAAAATCTTATGAATAAACTCTTGATTCTTTACTTCTTGAGCAGGGAGATGGTACTGTGGTCCCTCTAGAATAAGCTTTCCGAAACAGTCCTTAAACTATGTTAAAATGTAGGGGTTTAATTTAATACCAGCAACACCCTCCCCTGAAAACAATGGAAACTGAGAAGTAGGAAAATTGAAACATGAAGTTGAACTGTGTGCACTGAAAATCTCCAGAATATCACAATGGTATTTATTCTTAAGGCATTTTCAAATGGCATGGAAGGTTTTCATTTTCCTGGAGGATCTTCCTAAGCCAAAACTTGCTAGAGTAATAAATCATAACTGAAACCATTTCCATCACGAACAAAAACCTACAAAAGGACATGGTAACAGAAAGGGAATATAACACCAGGCATTCAAATGTTCCAATGATCAGCCTGTCAGTTATGACTGACCTGATTCAGTTCCTTCACTCTCATTTGAGACAGATGTGCGCTCATCCAATCCTTACTTGAAATGCCACAGTAACACTCATCACAAGAGGATTAGAACAAGGATGGCTTGACTACTGGGATCTATTTCTAGCTGACTCGCTATATGACCTTGGACTAGTCCCTTGACCCCTCTGTGCTTTAACTTTCCTATCTATATAAGAAGTTGTGACAACACATGTCATAATAGGTGTTGTGAGGTTTAATGGAGATCCTTGTATAAAAGGCGCAATAAGACTGTGAAGTACTATATTATTTGATGATGAACAATGGTCTTCACATATACTGTTTTAATGGAAAAAACACACACCAGTTACCATTTGTTTATACTGGAATTTTTGAACAGGCTTTACACAAATATTGAATTACAAAACACCACAACCATAAAATAATGTAATGGTGCCTATAGGCTGGAGTGGGCAAACTTACTGGTCCGAGGGCCACATTGGGGTGCAAAACTGTATGGAGGGCCAGGTAGGTCTGTGTCTCCCCCAAAAGCCTGACCCCTGCACCCTGCCACCTCCCACTTCCCAACCCCCGACTGCCCCCCTCAGAATCCCTGACCCATCCAACCATGCCCTCTACTCCTTGTCCCCTGACCGCCCCCTCCAGGGACTTCACTCCCAATCGCCCCCTGGAACTCCACCCTCTATTCAACCCCCCTCCCCCCTCCCTGCCCCCTGACTGCCCTGGCCCCTATTTCCCCCCCCCCCCCCGCCAACAGACCTCCCACACCTATCCAACCGCTCCCTGTCCCAGCTGCCCTGACCCGTATCCACAACCCTACCCCTGACTGTCCCCAGGGACCTTCTGCCCATTACCCAACCCCCACCCTGTCCCACCTCCTTACCATGCTGCTCAGAGTGGCATGCTGCCCATTGGAGTCAGCCACACTGCTGCAACGCTGCCTGGCAGGAGCAGTGGGCCAGAGCGCTGGTGCCCTGAGGCTGCGGGAGAGGGGGGACGGTGGGGGAGGGTCCAGGAGTATCCCACCTCTGCTATAGGCAAAGCCTAAATCAATGGTTTCTTTGGGAAGCTCATTTATAGCCCTGACATCTGGCTGTCACTGAGCTAGTTGCAGAGCTCACTTCAGCTCTGATGGATGTGGATTCACATCTCCACAAATCTTGCCGAACAGGTTACTTCACAGTAGCTGACCTTACACAATGTGCATGGGGATGTGCTCCCCATATTGAACAGCAGGAGACAAGCTGCTAAGACTATTCTAAAAGACATCCAAATGGAAAGCGCAGGGGAGCACACAGGGGAAATATCACCCTTGTATTTAAAACCAGTTGGTGCCTCAGACCAGTTACTGGTGGACATGTGTCAACTTCGGGAAAACCATCAGCACGACATAACTGGCACCAGTGGCTGCCTCAGCAGAGATGACAAGTATCACATGAACTGGAGATGAAGCTATCCTCTCTATGAGGTGGTCCTTCTAGAACTGGATTGAGGCTCACTGATGGGGTAGCATTGGGAGGCCTGCCCTGCCACTAACTGTGTGATAACAATATTGCGCATAAGCACGGGACCCTTCAAAAGCACTGCACTGTAAAATATCAAAGATTTACATTGAAGAACAGTAAAATAAGTTTAGACTGTGGGCAGATTCACCTGTTTGTCCTTTAGCCCAAGTACATACAATGCTTTCTTAACTCAGAGGAGTACTGTGAGGCATAATTACATTTGAAAAGGGATTTTAGACCTTTGGGTGGAGGGCAAGCAGTGCTGTAGGTTACCACAAATATAAAAACATCAATGTATGGGTGCCTCGTTGCAAATTCACCTTGCTTAATTTTTCAATAAATGAAGATGGAAAAGGTACAGACTATATATGGCCTAGATTTTCAAGCGTAACTAGTAAGCTTGGGTGAGCAAAATGAGACACCTTAAAGTGGCCTGATTTTCTGAGGGCAGTTGCTCAGCATTTTCTGATAATCCGCCCCCTTTCAATTACCCTCCCCCCAAAAAAATAATACTCTCAAAATCATTAGTCACATATGAAAATGTTGTAATACACATAAACACACTGTGTATGGGGCATTGGGAGCAGGAGAAGAAAATCAGGCCTTCAGACCCTGCTTGAGGTGTATCCTGATTGCTTGCCAAAGGTCAGGAGAAAATAGTTTCACCCAGATACATCGCACAAGTGGATGGCGTAATACGGTGACAGTGATGAGGGGAGGGTTAATTTGGCTCTAAAGAATCAAGCAATGGTTACTGCAGCAAAGTTATTAGACTAGATGCACCGCTGGTTTGATATGGCATAGCAACTCCTGTGTTTCTTGACTGACTGCTTTGAAACCCAGGACATCTGGGAAGTGAGAGCAAACTCATTGCGTAAGTCTAAGTAAGGTCAATACTGCTTTCTACAGGAGAGCCTCCTATGACCACAGTGAAGATCTCAGTTAATCCAAAGGTAGAGAGGAGGTAGGTAAGATGAAGATAGATAGAGCCAAGCATTTAAAGTACTTGGCAGTATCAGCAGGAATAAGTAGCAGGCATAAAATGAAATCAAATGGTGGCCCAGAATAACAGGACAAGGTAAATCTGTAAATGTTGTTGTTTGTAATACAAGCTGAGGAGAGAGGATAATAGATAGACCAAGCTCTGATTCCTGGAACATTTTTACAACCAAGAATTAAGTGATACTGTTATTTTCCTTTGTGAAAATCTGAAAAAGTGCTATGGTTTCAAATGCTAGAGAATGTATCTGCTAATATAAAATCAAGAATTTAAGTGAATTCAGTGCTGGTTAAAGCTTCCAGATTGCCAGTCCTAAAAATACAAGTGCTCTATTTATCTATGGAAAGGAAACCCACCCTGGATGCATTGTCCAGTTAACGCCCGGTGTCAAACCTCCTATTTCCAAGCAAGCTTATATAGATGGTAGCCAAAGGCCAACTACAAGCTCATCTAACTGAAACTAGATAGTCTAGATTCAGTCCAAGACACTGAACTGAAACTGCTCTGGTAACACTAACTGTAAGGTGCTAGAACCCAGGCCAGCAGACTTACCAGGTAGCTGGCATTGCCAGGCTGCCACCAAGCTCCAGCTATAACTAGCTTGCGCTCCACTTCCCATGACCCGCTATGGACACAGTCCAGGGGACGTTCAACTTCAAGGGTCTGACAAACAGCAGCCTCCTGGCTCCTGATTGTCTCCTTGCCCTATAGAAACCTAAGGGACATTCCAGGAAGTGTCCAGGGAACAGATACTGTAGCAGTCATGACTGTTTCTGCTCCTTGCTCCACAATTCCTGGCTTGACCTCAGCTTGATTTGGACTTCACCTCCTGACTCTGACCCTTCCTATCAACCATACCTTCCTGGAGAAATGGGTACAATTTATCATCCTTTTTTTGATAAAGGTTGAGAAGATGAAGGATTATTACAGATGGCTTTTGCTGGTTGGCTCAATACCTCTAATGATGGAAGAATGATCCTTTGCCTAGTTGCTGCTCCCAAAATATCAAACATTGGGTGAGATGACTCCTCAACTGAAACTGAAGGAATATCTAGAGTGCTCACCGTGTAGTTCAATAACTCATGAAAAGCTGCAGAGTCTGGAACTGACTTAATCCCATCAGTTCTTCCTCTTCCAAAAAAAAATACTTCCATGCTATAGGAGACTTATTAGGACTCACACATTCTATCAGATCCATGTCTGTGAGATCCAGAGGTTGAACTTCATCTATACACTCACTCCATACATCAGGAATTGTTTATAAGGAACCAGGGATGACCAATGAGGCCAATGCACACACAGTGGTATCTGCCAATCTGGCCAAAACCCTATATTCAGATTCGAATGCATATATATCTTTGTTCATATGAATATGTCATACATGTGTCTTTGCTCATAATAGTCCTTCCGCAGATCCAGACTCCAAATTAAATTATTTGTCTGATCCAAAATTGCTCTCAGTTCTGACCGAACTGGAGACACAAATACCCTTGGCTGAACAAGGGAAACTGGAAACTTGAGAAAAGTTCTTTTCTGGGATTCCAGAATGTGCCCTTGGAGTTGGAGGAAGAGCAGAATCACTCAATTCTCTATATGTCCTTTTCCTTCTGGAGACAGACATATTTGAAACTGTTGGAGTATGGATTTTCCTTGCTCAAATAACATAACTGACTCCATATCTGGTGGATCTGAGGTGATATCTGATCTATGAACCTGTATCTGAACAATTAGTGCTGAGGTGCTGTACTATCAGTCAACAGTATCGCAGTATGCCCTTGCTTCACTGGCTCCTTCGGATCTAAGGGTAATGAATCAAAGGAAGATGGTTTTATCATCTTTCCACACAGCAGCATATCAGCATTCAGTTCCTTAAATTTAGTTTGTATAACAGAATCCTTCACTCACAGATTGGCTTTCTTGAGAGAGGCTGACACTGTTGAGGGCTGACTACTGACAGATTCCTGGGTAGATAAATCATTATCTAGAGGATTGGTTAGACATAGAGGCTGACACCTCAGAAGTTTTACTCTATTTCTGGGCCTGACCACCAGACCTCTTACAGTCCAACAAAGATGGCTTCTCTTTTTTACCCACAGAACCGTCCTGGACCAATGATGGTCTATGGATCAACACAGGAGCCTGTTCCCTGCCAGTTCCAGATGGCTACTTTCTTTGTTCTTGAGATAAATGTAGAGAAAACTGAGCATTTGGAGGATGAGTGCTCTTCTCCAAAGCATGACAGGCACAGAAAAAGTGTGTCAGACACTGGGAACAGTGCTGGACAAGATACACATTTTAAAACCATGTTTCTTTCTTTCTTTCTTTCTTTCTTTTTGTTCAATTAAAACTAACTATACTATTACTAACTATAATACTAAACTATAACTACAACTACTAACAATTAAGATTTTAAACCATAAAACTAATCACAGATCCAATAGGATTCCCGAGCTCCTCACAAAACATTCTCAGCTGGTTGGATGACCAGCTGAGGGAGGAGCGTGATCACTCGTATGACTACTACTAATTGAAAGCTCTACTGTTCAGGCAGCACTGGTCTGGAGCATCCCATGAATGGGAAAATGCAAAGTCCATCTCAAAGAACTGGTCAGTTTGGTCTGTCACTTAGCACTCTTGGATTCTTCACACACATTAAGTTTCACATAGCAGCATCCAGAAGTAAGGTTATCATCTCTGGCTGGGTAGGAAACTCCACCATCCTGGCAGAAAATGATCGTATGTCAGTTATTCACACTTTCATCACTTTTTGGCCAGAATACAGCAATGCAATATACTTGAGCATGAAGCCTTCGGCACTGAAGGATTTCCCACCTGGTACAGTATGCTGCAGCATGTCTCCTCAGCAACGCAGACTACAGAGAGCACATCATCATACCTGTCCTCTGCTCCCTACACTGGGCTTCCCACAGAAGTTTGAATCAGGAATAAGGTCTTGGTCCTTTTCTTCAAGGCACTCAATGATCTGGGCCTTGTCTTTTAGGTTCCCTATCTAAAGGTCCAGGATGAAGACCATGGCCAACAACTTTGCTCCTCTGGCACAATGGAACTCTCAACACAAGAATAAAGCTCATCTGTGCTGGAGACAGAACTCCTTGGAGACTGGTCCAAGACTGTGGAATGAACTCTCCCAGGAACTCAGGATCCTCAAATCTCACCACCTTCTGCTCCAAGCATAAATTCATTTCTTTGATGGTGCCTTTTTAAACATGAATACATAGCACTATATTTACAAAAAAACCCAACCCTCCACTTCACACAGTTCTCCTGCTAAGGAAAGGATGAAAGAATGAAGAATAAGTGACAGATGTTAGTCACATTGGTTATAGCAGAGTAAGAAGGTGCTCAGATACTGTGGTAATGACTGTGGAATAAGAGACTATATAAAACAGAACAAGTGAGGTAGCAGTGCATGTTTCCCCGTACTACAGCGTGTCCCATCTCACTTTTGATTAATGAATCCAAATGCACTTTTAAAAAAAATCTGCATTCCAGCTCTAGCTCAGGAAGGTCCCAGAGACATTTCCTAGACGGGAAGCATTGTGTATTTGTCAGGTGGGTTTGGATCCCATGACCTGCACACCTTTGAACTCTTACACTTATTCTGCACATCTCTTGGAAACTTTTATTTTTAGTTATTTACCACCCAAAACCAAGAGTCAGGAAGCACATTAGCTTGTTCTTGTTTACCAAAAAAAATAGTAATGAAGGTAGCCGATACATAAATAAATATATTAGTGCTACAGGGTAAACTGTTAAATGAGCAATTTGAAACATTTGTTGGCAAAGTCCATAAAGCCTGGGATACCCTATATAGAATTTAAAAAGAGACAATGATACATGCAAAGCTTCGTTTATGAATGTTAAAACTATTTTAGTAGAGTGGAATCAAAAGAGACGTCCTTTAAGATCTCACAGCAACATTACACTACCCAAACATTAAATGTATACATGTTAATAGGGCTGATGCATTACATACAATATACTAGGACAGAGCTGTAAGCTAACGTCATTTCTGGTGGACGTGTCCTTCTATCAGATCGTACTGGAAAGGGCTATGCATAAATCCCACCAGTGCTATTAATATTAGGGGGGAGTTGGCAGGAGGGGTTTAAACACTCAATGTATGTGTCTTTTGGGAGATCTTATAACACTATGGAATGTTTCAGGTGAACTTCCCAAATGCTTAAAGTTAGCCCTCTTCTACAGTCTGCAAATACATCCTGCTCTGCTGGGTTGGATAGCTGTCCTTCTTTGCTCACACTGTGGAGCCTGTATCTAACTAAAACTCTGATAATGGAAAAGGTGACTGCTCTGAATAAAGGCCACATATTGGAATTTTATAACATCTGGAGACCACTCCTGAGAACAATACCTGACGGAGGAGGCTATACTGCAGAGTCTGAGCTACATGAACTTGTGTGGGAATTTGTGAAATGCTGAATAATATATTTTACGGAAACAGATGTAAGGGTACTGACTTATTTAATTAATCAGAGCTGTGCAAGTCCTTCAGGGGGTCTAGAAGCAGGTGTGGGTTGGGTTTATGTGAGGTTGTTTGTTTGCAGTTCTTTGCAAGGAATGAAATTATTTTAATTAGACATATTCTGTTGATCAACTATCATGCACCTCAGACACAGAAATAGTAAATACTCAGGATACATGGACTAAGAATACAGGGAGCTCAGACAGTACTTCAGTTGTTTTATCAAGCAGATTGAAATCCATGACCAATAAGAACATGTACAGCTATGTGTACAGAGAGTAGGATAAATAGAACTCATGCTTCACCCCAGGCCTCCCAACAAAAGATGTTGTACAGCCAGCACATATATACACACACCAGCATTCTTTTGTGATGGAAGGGAAGGGTGACCAGGAGAAAAAGGGGACTGGAAAGGAAGCTTAAGTTGTTGCTGACATTAGCTGAAGGGAGGGAGAGTGAATATGATTCGAGGAATAATTTACCTTGGATTAGGAACAAGGCTTGGAATATTAGGCTAAATGTACTGGATGTGTGAGAGAGATAGCCCATTGGACTGGCACCATACATTGTGCATGCACCTCAAAGGTTTTATTTAGCCCAGTGCAATGAGTGCCTAAACCTATATTCTCCTGATCAAGGCCAGTGAATACATGCACCTGTGGTGTGAGTATAGCAACAGAGCTCTGTGTAGCTCAAAAGCTTGTCTCTTTCATCAACGGAAGTTGTCCACTGAAAGATAATACTTCACTCACCCCGTCTTGCTAATATCCTGGGACAAACATGGCTACAAAACTGCAAATAGCAACAGTAAAGGCAGTTACACTGTTCTCCCACCTGAATGCCCAGCCAGGATCTTTTCCTAAAGCATTCCCAAATGTGACCTGTGCAGGTGTGAAGATAAGTACATGAAAGCTTAATAAAAAAAATACTGTGGGGAAGAAGCAACCGCTGCTTACCACAGATGCTTCAGATAATAAAGTGAGTTAGAGTGACAATATATCAAATTAAAGTGATGTGGTGTGTAATATATAAAATTAAAGTGATGGGAACCAACTAGAAAATTAAGCTCTCTCTCCCATTTACAAGTATGGGATGAATATGGTGCAGATGAATACAACTGTTGATCACTTATATAAGAGTTAGAGATGGGATGTGACAAGGTGGTCACATCCCATAAAAAATACAATGTATTATACACCTTCCAATTTTCAACTTCTCAGTTGTGACTCTCAAACTACAACAATACTGTCCTTTTGGGGGATATGATAGAGGTCTATAAAATAATGACTGGTGTGGTGAAAATAAATAAAGAAGCATTATTTACTCCTCATAACACAAGAACTAGGGATCACCAAATGAAATTAATAGGCAGCAGGTTTAAAACAAACAAAAGGAAGTATATTTTCTCACAACACACTCAACCTGTGGAACTCTTTGCCAGAGGATGTTGTGAAGGCCAAGGCTGAAATAGTATTCAAAAAAGAACTAGATAATTTCATGGAGGATAGGTTCCCCAATGTCTATTATCTAGCATGGGTAGGGATGGTGTCCTAGTCTCTGTTTGCCTGAAGCTGGGAATGGGTGACAGTGGATGGATCACTTGATGATTACCTGTTCTGTTTATTCTCTTTGAAGCACCTGGCATTGGCCACTGTCAAAAGACAGAAGACTGGGCTAGATGGACCTTTGGTCTGACCCAGTATGGCCATTCTTATGCTTAAATTACACATAAGAGCAGACAGCAAACCAATCTCTCCAGATATATAAACATTTCAACAGTGGAAAAACCTATATCAAACTAGGGAAGGGGAAATTCGGTTCAGATAAGCACAGAAAAATTGGAATCCTCATCTGAGCTATCCAAACTTATGGAAGCCGGAAGGCCCAACCACAAAAACTTCCTATTCTCGCCCACTGAGCCTTTGGCCAACTAAGCATTTCTTTACTTTTGTATCTTGGTAACTTAGATCTCTACCCATCTTTGGCCTCCATCTATCCATATGGTCTCCAATCTCCACAATCCAAGTGGCTATAAACAATATTTTCCTGTCTAAAACATTATTCTTTAGAACACCAAAATGATTAATAAGAGATGAATGGGTACAGCTCAGCACATTATCTGATCAAATGTCACCTTTTGTGGTGTTTGGCAGTTCTCTTTTCCTTAAGGACATAAGAGGCAACCGTCTTGATCAGACAAGAGGCACTCATGTGCGCATGTTGGCACATAAACACAGACACTCACAATTTTCAGTTATACAAGTTAGCCAAAAACGGGTTTATTTCCTTCTGGGAGAATGCGTAACTCAAGCCTTTCTGTGTTTGTGATGTTACATTTGGCTGAACACCATTAATTTGAATGATTGTACATGTTACATGTTGGGTGATTAAACATTTTCATGTCAAAGAGGGTGTCTCGTTAATGCTGTGTGGAGGGCTTCTTTCTTCCTGTTGAAACTTGATCTTGACTAACCCTTCACATGAGTAAGGAGCACTTCGTATATTAACGTCTGGGCAAAGTGAGGATGTCTTATGTCTCACAGACTGCATCCAGTGAGTTATTAGCCTATTTATGTCTCAAGTGTGATTTCCCATCTGGTATTTATGGGAAAACGTGTTTTTGAAGGACTAACAGCATTCTCGGGTCAGGACTGTAACTGCACAAGATTACCATTGCCCTCCAAAAGGTAACACAGTTATACACATACTTGAGGAACTTAAAAAGGTGCAACTTAACTAAAAATAAGAGGTTTTAACACAACACTCCAGTTATTCACATAGGGCCTGATACAAAACTCCTGGTATTCTATGGCACTATTGTTTTCACAACACTAAGTGATAAGGGGAAGCAAGCCTGCCACACACCAAAGACTATGGTCAGGGGTAGCTACCACTGTGCTTTATTTCACAGTTGAATATATGTCAGGAAGATGGACTGGAACAATGGTTTATGGGTCTGCTCCAAAGCCCATTGAAATCAATGAAAAGAGAACAAGAAGGGGATCATTAGAGCTGACCAAAAACAGCAAAGAGAACACTAGTGGAAACAGAAGCAGCACAGGATTCTACTTACTATTTGGGAGATAAGCAATTTATTTTTAGGGGAAATGAGTTTAATGATAGGCTTTGGCAGATGAGCAAGTCCGAATTTGTGTTTGTTCTGCACAGGAACAAAATGAAAACTTTTTGAATGTTGTTGTGAAAATGAAATTGTGTTCAAATGTCCATTTTTGGATCAAAACCTGCATTTTTTCATTCAGTCTGCATGTTGCCCGCATGTTTCTGTTGCCTGGTGGTTAGGACACTGGCTGGTGCAGACACAGGTTCAAGTCCCTGCTTTGCCTGATCCAGAGCAATGTTTTTAATCTGAGATCACTATGAACCTAGTAGAGTAGACACTAGAACCTGGGTCACCCATGTCCCTAGCCACCAGCCTATATCTTATTAGAGATATTCCTCCCCCTTCTACACCCCAAAATGAAAACTTACTCAAAAGCAGTACATCTGGATAAGACAGGGGTGGGGAACCTCCGGCCCGCGGGCCTTATACGGCCCGCCAAAGCCTTCCATCCGGCCCACGCGCGTCCCTGGACGGCGGCTCCCCCAGGCGCTTCCTGGCCCCTTTGCCGAACACGGAGCCACCCCCGCCTGGCGTCCCGGGGCAGCTCCGCGCCCAGCGAAGAGTCCGGAAGCGCCTGGGGGAGCCGCCGGCCAGGGACGCGTGGGGGCAGCCATGCGGGGGCGGCTCCGCGCTCAGCGAAGGGTCCGGGAAGCGCCTGGGGGAGCCGCCGGCGCCGCATGGCCACCATTAGCCGGGCGTAAGGAGGAGCTGCGGGGAGCTGACAGTCAAGGGGGAGGCTGGGCTGGGGGGCAGGCAAGGGGGCGGTGGGGGGGAGGACAGGCTGGGTGGGTGGGGAGGGGGGGCAGGAGACTAGGCAGGATGGGGTGGGTGCGGGAGGGAAGGAGGTTTGGTGGGGGGGAGGCTGGGCTGGTCAGGCATGGGGGGCAGGAAGCTGGATTGGGAGGAGGTTAGGTTCGGTGGGATGGGATGGGCCAGGCAGGGGTGGGGGAGGAAAGGTGGTTAGATGGGGGGAGGCTGGGTGGGGGTAAAGGAAGGTCACCCCCTACACCCAGGCTGATAGTGGGAGCTGACTGGGGCAGGCAGCAGGACCCTGGCTGGCAAGGGGCCAGCGGGGGGAACCCCAAAGCAGTGCAGGGCTAAGCACTCCGCCTGCCACTGCTTTGGGGTTTTCCCATTGCCAGCCTGGGCTTCCTCGGGGGGGGGGGGGGAGGAGACCAGCCCGCGAATGACATTATAAAGGTCCAAATGGCCCTTCACAGAAAAAAGGTTCCCCACCCCTGGGATAAGACAATGAAATATTCCAACACACTTATCTCCAAGAGAAATAATTATGCATGATACGCCCTCTAAATATGAAAGGATGCTCATAAATGAGGTGTTGCTGACAGCAAGTTATCCTATAACTGGAATTTACCTTAGCATTTTCTGCGGTGGTGAGGTCAGAACTGGGAGCAGAGTTTTTCAAAACTGTGTGCCAAATTGTTACTAAACCCAAAACAAGTATTGGAGGCCTCAATGCTAAATGGAATACTAGATGCAAAATACGGAATCCTAACTTTGGTGCCCCAATTTGAAACTGATTTTATAATGTGGACTAGACAAGAAGAATGGCATAATATTTGGTTGAACCTTCTCTAAAGAAGGTTCTAAACATGTTCTACATATGCAAAGAACTAACTAGTCTACACCCGCAAGAGGATTGTTGCAGAAACCATATTATATAGAAAAAAGCAATCACTGGTTTGCGATTCACTAAGCCAGTGGTCCCCGACCCCCGGGCCACGGACCAGT
The DNA here is from genome assembly GCA_032164245.1 of Sternotherus odoratus. Classification (NCBI taxonomy): domain Eukaryota; kingdom Metazoa; phylum Chordata; order Testudines; family Kinosternidae; genus Sternotherus; species Sternotherus odoratus. The sequence continues at coordinate 145,933,325 of JAVMKO010000002.1, forward strand.
ACCGGTCCGTGGATCAATTGGTACCGGGCCGCACGCAGCACCACCCTCACACAGCGCCGCCCTCACACAGCCCTCACACAGCGCCGCCCTCACGCAGCGCCGCCCTCACGCAGCGCCTTTCCGCAGCACCGCCTTCCCTTCAGCAGCGGCCGCTCTCACGCCGGGGCACTCAGGGAGAGGAGGAAGAGCCTCGTGGCTTTAAGCCCTGCGAGCCGGGCTGGAGCACTGAGGAGTTCAACCACCCCCCCGGGCCGCAGTAAAATTGTCAAGCGTTGACCGGTCCGCGGTGATAAAAAGGTTGGGGACCACTGCACTAAGCCATCCTGTTGATTCTCCCGAACCATTCTAAGTATCTTGAACAAAATTTACTGGCGGGCACAGTCCCTTTTTTTAAGACTGGCAGCATTGATTTTGTATATGCCATACCACTGATACCGTAATTGAACTACTGAATGAATGAAAGAATAAAAATTTGAAAATAAAAATTCTGCATGCAAGAGATACTCTTGACAAAACAACGAGGGTCTCACGTGAACAGCAGGGGCGAATGCTGATAGCCTGTTCTATTAAAATGATTTAGAATACATATAAAAAGAGCACTGCATCAATAAAAAATAAGTTAGTTAAATAAGCAAAAGTCCAATAAAGCTGTGATGTGCACAGCCCGACAATTTTACAATTCTGTGTAGAACTAACTATTGTGAAGTCTACTTTGGCATGTTCAGAAAATCTCTACTTAGTTCTATGCTCAACTGTACCACAGACAAATGTCTCAAACATTTTCCTGAATGGAATCTTTAATTTTTTAGTTGTACCTATATATGTATGTGCAAGAAACCAGAATGGAAAAAAGAGAGACAGTGTTATAAAACAACAATCATAAAGACAGCCAAAGGGGAGTTATTCCACTGAGTTAATCAGCCAGGCTTTCATGCCAAGCTACACATGTTTCTGGTCTCTCCCAGTCACTCAACAGCAAGGGATCAAATATTATGGTTCCTTTTCCATAGCTATCCCAAACAAGCAAAAGCATAAATCCAAATAAAAAGGTAAAATAAAATTAAAAAATTGGAACTCTCGGGTTGTATGGTGACCATATGCATCAACTCTCAAAAACACAAAGCAAAATATTCATTTCCTTTTTCTGTTGGAATACTTTCGATTTCTGACATGAGGAACTGTTCCCAGTAAGTGGTAATTTACAGTGGCTTTTTATTGCTTAATGTGGAAAATCCAGAGGGTCAAAATATGGGAGTGTAAAGATATTATTCCCAATAATTTGCAGTTAATCTTAAAAATTTGAAAGGTCTGGTTTTGTTACAATTAAACACAGAATGCCATATGGAGTCTTGGTGTTGGGTGCGACATCGCCACCACAACCAATATATGAGGAAAAATAACCTTCTGCCTCATGGATGAGCCTTAGTAATTATGGCTTTCAGATAACAGAAACAGAGTCTTTGTTCTGGCACAAGGGAATGGGATGTTTTGTCACAGAAGGATATAATCTTTATTAAAAACCAAAAGTCTGTGCCAATAAGATTTTTTTAAGCTAGCTTTTCCACTGAGATTCCCAAGCAACATCTTTTTATTTCTTTCCCACTTTTCTTTTCTTCACTCAGACTTTGCGTAGAAGTTAAGCTTTTCTTCTGCATGACAGCAGAGTTCTTGGAAAAACCATATAATTCTTCTTTCACTGGGAAATCTGCATTTCCATCTGACTAGAGACATAAAGCAGATATAAGGAATTAAGTATTCATCCAACTACCCCAACCTCCCCTCCCCTCAGACCGACCTAAGTTTTTTGGGTACGCCATTTGCCATTCAGCGCACATCTGAGGCTTCAGCTCCAACAATGAAGCCTATGCTAGATGTAGCTGGATTTTCAATCATTCGGTGTACTGAAAATGAATAAAAACAAGGAAAAAATGCAGTATGGAATGATGGAATATGTATTAAGGTAGTTCATGGCCTTCACCAAATATCCCACTTACAATGAGTTTTAAAGAAAACTTGAATTTGGGTCTCAGCACCATGGAATAAAAACAGCTTATTTTTTCCCCTCCTGGTTGCCAAATGTGAATAAAGCAGATACTATGAAAAAATCATATTTCAGCGCTACTACTCTTCATGCTGACCCTTCAATGAATCTCTCCTTCAAAGAATAGTTGTCACATATACCACATCACATATATCTGGTTTGTGTAGTAATTTTGTTCTAAAACACTAGTCCCGGGTTTGTTTGGTTTTCTTCTTTACATAATTATAACACTGATTTCACCCCCAAATAATCCAATTTAGTTTTTAATTTAATTAAATCAGAGAATTTATCTATCACATGTAAAAGACTGATCATGTTTCACTTGGTGAAACGATCCATTTAATCTGGATCAGAAATCCCAGCAGAGGAGTGAGTGCATCTGTTGGAAAGAAATCATCTTTCTTCTATACTATACTAGAAATCACTTATATTATCTGTCTGCACTGCAAATCTAAAGGTCTAAAATGATCACACGCTGCTTGCACCAGCTCTGCATAATGAGGACATTTTTTCATAATTAGGAAAGTTATCATTTAAGGTCAGCAAGCAGCTAACGAAATGGGAGCTTTTTATTCTCCTTTGCAAACTGTATGCCAGCACTGTGAACAAAAATAGATTACTTTTGTTACTTGATTTATTTCTCAAAAGGAGAGAAAAAGATGTCAAATATGTAAAGCATTTCGGCAAAGGGCTAGTTTCAAGCCCCATCAAATTTTCAAGGAATATAGTGAAGGATTTGGGGGGAGGGGGGGGGTTCCCTCCCTCACCCCCTTTTTTCCTATTTCTGAGCAGGCAAGTGGGAGTAAGGGGCCCAACCCCAGTTGTCAGATTGTCTACTTAACCCTGTAGCTCTATTTCTTTTTAAAGAACTGATTCAAAGAAAACTTTTTTTGGTTTTGCTATGTTCTGATGTCATTTTACAGCTTTGTTTTATTGTTGTACTGCATTGGCTGACATCTTGTGCACGGTGCCAACAGTCTAATTAAGAAGCAATCTTTTTTCACTTTTCTCTTTATACAGAAAGAGCATTCAGAGCTTTTGGCCTCTTCCAAAAGCCCACTACACTTCAACAGTCTTAGCATTTTATACCTCTGATACATGACATGAGAAAATACTTGCAACTGTATTGACCCTTCCAAAAAACAAAGAGTGCAAAAGGACTTACGTAACATTAGCAGCAATAGGAAGAGTAGCATTTTTTATTGGGCCAAAACATTGTAATATACAATTCTTTCAGACAGAACATGTCCTTTTCTCACGTGATGACAAGCTTGTTCAGAATTAGATACCATTTGACATTGTAAATTAGCAATTTTTAGTATAAGTCGAAAGACTAGATCCACTCACACTGCCAACTAGCTACCTATGTGGAGGAATAATTTTGTATTTCTTTTACTTCTGCTTTATTGACATTGAAAGGTAGCCTACAGTATAGTGCATGAAAGACCTTTACAATTATTGCAAATGAGAGGCACTTAGGTACTAAAAAGACACTGGCTGATTGCCAAAATCTTGCTACTTGCCAATAACAGACCTGGGACTCTAGTACTGTCACTACACCATAAGATAATCCAGTTTAATGCCTGTGCTTAGCCCCAGTCTAAGTGTGCTCCACTCCAGGAAGTATGAACTTCCCAGATAAGGTCAGAAAGTGACCTGAGTTTGTCATTACTCTCACTGGTAACTATAATGTTTTACTTATCCGGGATTATTTACACTAAGCATGCTATAATTTATGTATTCTATGAAAGATCAACATGTCCTGACTATTAATGATTAAGTACATTACTGTGCATCTCATAGAAAAACAGAAAGTTTCCATCATCTTTGAAAGCCTATTAGAAAGACACATTTGGGATCTGGGTGTACAAGAATCTCTTCATGTGTACCATGGTAGACAGTTTGAAGATGAAAAAATTGTGGAATTTTGCACTCTCTTTTGGGGGTGAAGAAAATGCTATGCTCACCTTATCAACTGTTTCCAAGAAAGTAGGCTAGCATGCTTTAATGGTTCTCTGAAAATCAGTGAGGAGCATGTTTTCTACGATAGTCATCTCAGTCAGTTTTAATTTGAGACAATGCTAACAACATACAGTGGAAAGTCCCAAAGCCCATTTGCCTCCTATTGTCCTGCATCAACTACAGTTTCATACATTTAAATTACAAAAAAATCAAAAATATTTAAGTCCTTTGGGGGGCAAAGACCATCTTTTTGTTCTGTGTTTGTACAGAGTCTAGCACAGTAAATAAATAGTTATAGTACTATTACTACCACCACCACTACAGGATCACTAGGACAGATATCTGCTCTGTCAAGAAGTTGATTAGAGCTCGCTACAATACAACCTCATAATACACTTATACACTTCTAAAAGGCGTCTCTACATAGCCCTGATGTTGACCAGTGAGGTCTTATATCAATTTAGAGACTACCATAAAAAAGAGGACCCACCACCAAGACCTCCAATCTAGTGGAGAATCATAAATGATAGAAGGCATGGCTTCTCTCGGTCCCAAAAGCCGCAAGACACTAGAACTTTCTAAGATAGCCAGACTATATCAAAGCTGGCCTCAGTGGATCTCCTTCCCCCTCTCTCTTCCAATATTATTAGATATCATAATCCCCTTTTCTAAATCCAGAACTGGTGTTCATGGGTAAAAGTCAATGGTGTTGCACCCACATACATGAAGTCTGAATTTTTTCAGGTCAGCCGTATCAAAGTAATAGATTATTTTCCATAAAGTCCAGGAGTGAAATCCATGTTACACTGAAGTCAATGACACAACTCCCATTGACTTCAATAAAACCAGGACTTCACCCTGGTATCCAGAATTTGCTGCACTTTCAATGAATAGTACTGGGAGTGCTGAACCTATTATCAATGTCTCCCCCTCATGAGGCCATAGAGGGCAGCAGCTTGCAGGCAACTACTTCCCCTCCGAATGAGGTACTGTTCTGTTACAGACAATCCCAGATGGCAGGATGAATCAAACAGCAGATTGAACACCACCCGGACAGAGAGAACTATCCTCTGATATTTCAGTCTGAAGGACTATTGTAATCTTAGTTTAGAACAAGTAAGAATATTTACTTTTATCCTTATGTTTTTAATGCTGGACAGTAATAATGTTAAATGTTCACATAGGCATGTTTTCCACAATCAAACCTGCTTAGACAGGAATTGTCTAGAGTCTTGCATACATGTACAGGAAAAAGAACACAGGCTGGTCACTGTAGGCTGAAAAGAGACAGGACAGTTATGAACACAGTGTTGGAGGCAGATTCAGTTTCAGTTCTTGAATGCCGCAGTCCAGTCAGTGAGTGTCTGGATATAGCCTTATTATTGTCCATAAATGCCGATTATCCTCATCTGAGGGCTGCATCATGAGGAGTATGTGCTGCAACTCCCATCAATCAGAGGAAACAGTCAAGAGAGAGTCTGCACTTCAGCAACTACAGTGACTCTTAATCTCTTCCATACCAAGATCTGCCATCTGCCTTCTCCCATCTCACTTGGATCTAGCCAGCTCCCATACGGCTATTTGGGAAGAGCAGAGTAACTGTGAACTGGAGGGGGTCATAACCCTCAGCCGAGGAGAACCTACTGCACTCAGAAAGTTTTTACAAAACCAGGACATTCAATAAAGTTAAATAATTAAATAAAGTTAATTTATAAGTATCAAAATATTTTCATAACACTAAAGGCATTTTTGCTCAGTTAATGGGGGATTAGGTGGCACAAGAGACTAACATACTACTTCTTCATGGGCAGAGACCTGGGCTCAAGTCTGAACTCAGGAAAGAAGCAAACCAAATGTTACAGTTTCATTCTATCCCTAGTAGATATGTATTTCATACCACTGTCAGCCTGTGCTCACAGATTTGACCGATGAGTTTCACAGAAGAGGTGTTATAGATGTAAACTGATAGAATTGCATGGGGAATTTGGCACAGAGACTGCCAACTCTATAACTGGCTCTGCTCAGCGCTGTCGTCAGCCCTTGTTTGTACTGAATGTGACATGCCCCTCTTTGGCCTTTTCTTTATTTATTTTTTTAAATAAGGCAGTATTTTATAACCATCTATATTTTGTCTTCATTATGTGGCATTCTAAGCTTTGGGCCTGCACAGAACCATGGAAATGTAGCATTGGAAGGGACCTCAAGAAGTAATCTAGTCCAGATCCCCATGCTGAGGGAACAGCATGGTGGGGCACTATGCTACCAGAGATCCCATACAGAAGATCACCCATGCCTATGTAGTCATTAAACACCACATTGCTTTTCCTTGGACTACAAGAGTTAACCCCGGTGTCCTGGCCAAATCTAAGGGTATGTCCTCACTACAGCAGTAGGTCGATTTCCCTTAAGTCGATTTTCTAAAGTAGACTTTAGAAAATCGACTTAGTGCATCCCCACAAAGGACAGCAACTCGACAGTGTCTGTCCTTAAACGTTTGCAGGGGTCGACATAGGGAGTGTTGCACTGTGGGTAGGTATCCCACAGTGCCGGGAGTCCCCAGCTGTCACCACCTTTCGGGGCAGCCAGGCACACTCCCCAGGGGACCAGCCCCAGTCCGAACAGCTCCGTGGCCCCCCCACCCGCCCGAGCAGCCCCGCGCCGGACCGCCCCCCTCAAGCGGGTGTGGGGGTTCGCGGGGCTGCTCGGGCAGGCGGGGGGGGGGAGGGGGTCCGGCGCGGGGCTGCTCGGGCGAGCGGGGGGGTTCTTGGGGCTGCTCGGGCGGGCGGGGGGGTCCGCAGAGCTGCTCGGGCGGGCGGGGGGGGGGGGGGTCCGGCGCGGGGCTGCTCGGGCAGGCGGGGGAGTTCTCGGGGCTGCTCAAGCGGGCGGGGGGGTTCGCGGGGCTGCTCAAGCGGGTGGGGAGTCTGGCACGGAGCTGCTCAGGTGAGCGGGGGGGTTCGCGGAGCTGCTCGGAAGGTCGGAGGCTTAATGTCACCTGCATCCTCACTAGCTGAAAATCGACCCAGAGAGAGGTCGATTTCAGCTACTCCTCTCGTTAGGGAGGAGTACAGAAGTCGATTTTAAGCTCTCTTTAAATCGACTTTAAGGGCATGCATGTGAGGAAGGGTACAGGCTTAAATCAACTGTAGCTTGCTAAAGTCGACTTTAAGCCCTAGTGGGGACCAGGGCTAACTCAAGTAATTACATTCTGCTTCCCTGAACTCCTCCTGCAGTTGTGACAGGATGTAGTATTTTCCTTCACCACCTCTCCTAAACTGTTGTAGCATTGATGATGACTGCATTTTAGTGATGGGTAAAGTTATCTCCATATATGAGCAGGAGGATTGTTTCATGGAAAGGAGTTAAGAGTAAAGAAATCTGAGCTCTCTTCCAGGATTTACACAGTTCTTGTAACTTGCTCAGAAGTTATTTGATTGCTCCATGCCTTGGTTTCCCAAACCAGAAAATTCCACTTATTTAGACATTGGGAACCTCAAAGAAAGTTAAAAGCAGTAAGTGAAATACAAAGGCACGTATCGGATGATGTGAAATGTCCAGTTGTTATATCACAGTACAGTACAGAGTGCTCAACAGCCCCTGTAGCCAGATCAAAAAAGCATTTGCCATTCAAGCTTTCATCTGATTTTTGCAAATGGCTCCTATTGTTTTTTTTTAATAATAGAATGAACTGAAACCTCAACTCCAAACACCTCCACAACTCTGGAGCGTCTGAAACCAGGAGCCAGATATAAATTTTGCAGCTTAAAGCCATTTCCAATTAACAAATTTTATGAGCCGCCGACAGTTTCTGCTCTGAAAAAAGCCATTTACCTTTTGATGCTAACACATGCCCTCAATATTTCAAGGTAAAGGTATTGGACAATATTTTAAACCTTTTTTCTCTCCATGTTTTGTGAGTGCAATATCTTCTCTAAACATTTGGTCTGCATATGGAGAGACCTGAGAGTTAAAACTGGCTCAAGTGAATCAGACAGGCCTCCAAGTAACACACACAGATGAAGGAGCCAAGGCAAAGCCAGAAGAAAACTTTAAAATCCTCCTTTTCTTTCTCCATATTCCTCTGGACTATCTGCAATTTCTACCTCTGTTAAGTTAATAGTTCTTTAATTTAATGAACACTGAATATTTTGCACTTATTACATAAACAGTACTACTCCTGAACATACACTAAAAACCTTCCTACCTCCCCAGTCTCATCAGGTAAATGCAGCTAATTAATGCCTAGCCTTTCAAAAGTAATAGTATTTCAGGGTTCCTTCATTTTAAAAGGGACTTATTTTCAGAGAATAGGTGTTCAGAGCAGTCAAGTTCAGGTACCAATAGTTCATTATCATTCATCATGTTTTGTATTACATCACCCTTTCCTCATACATACTGCGATGTCCTACCCTTTTCTTCCATGTGGACTGTGATATTTTTAAAACTTGGTAATCTCCAAGAGTTGTGTATGTACTCTGCATAAAGTAGCAACAATTCAGGGCTGAAGGGGTTAGGAATGGAGCCAAGGTTATTAGGGTTAGATTTTATCTATGGTATATGTGAAAAGGGGGCATTTATTAATTGCACACACATCCCCCCCCCTGAAAAAAGTACCCAAAACACCTGAGAACTAGCTAATAACAGTGCACAAAGCTTTTATAAGTGGCCGACATTTTTAATGAATAATTTTTGGAGACTGCTGCAGCCAGATGATTGTCTTGCTCTCGGGAACAGGGCTGGATTACCTCCACCTTTGCTAACTTCCTTGCCATCTCTGAATCCAATTCACAACTGCCTTCCTTGCTTTTCAAAACTCTCCAAGAACTCCCTCCACCCTACCTCCCTGACCTCATATCCATGTATTTCCCCACTCATTCACTCCGCTTCTCCAGTCTTGGCCTTCTCTCTATCTTCTCCCTATGGCCTTTCACAGTTGGGTGTCTCTTTTGCTCGTGCTACTCCATCCATCTGGAATGCTCCCCTGAACCACTGAGTCACTTCCTCTTTAAATCTCACCTTAAACCCTTCCTTTTCTCTTTAACTCATGACCTAAGTACTTTGTGATTCTGTGCATTTAGGACACGATATAAATAACATTAATTGTATAACTGTCCATCAAGATTTGTAGTAAAGTACAAAATACAAGTATGGGATGTAAAAAGGCACAGGTAACTTTCGCAGTCACATATCACATGATAAATGTGAGTCTTAAACTTAAATATTATCATAAATGAATACAGAGCATAGAAACTCAGTCAAAGCTAAGATTAGAAGATATTATGAAGACTACAAACGGGGTTGGCTTTTTGGGGGGAGGAAAGACAGAAAGATGCTTTTAAATAAAAAAAGGAGCTCTCAACATGAACATACATATATGTACATAAAGACTAAATTAAATTCAGAGGAATCTACATTTAAAAACTTTATTGTATGTTTTGGTGTGGGGGGGGGGTTGGGATTTTTTAAATTTGTAGTTAGCTGTCAAAGAACAAAATGCCATTTGTGTCTGGAAAGAATGTGTTACTTACAGAGAGTGACTCCTTAAGAAAGAAGCTTTCATCACAGGATATCTTCTGTGGAAACATACAGTTTACCTTGTAGCCTGAGCTGTTTTACTGCAACTCGATTCCTGTCTTGACACTCAGCTTTCAGCAAAAATTGCCCATTACTACCCGCTAAGCAAAAAAAAAAAAAAAGACACCCAACCCTTCAAAAGAAATTTGCAACTATTTTTAATTCATGTTGATTTAAAGAACTATAGGGCAAAAGCAGACAAGTAGTATTTTCCAGTGACACCACATCATGCAAATACTTACTTTAAATGATAGATTGATGTTAATATGTATTTGGGGACTTTTTACAGATCACACATAACAATATCTAAGAATTTAAAAAGCAACAATCATCATGGTAGGAAGGTCTGAAGTATCAGTTTCTAATAATTGTCCCTTGAATACAGAAGATCAACTGGAGAAAATTCCCATCAGCATAAATATCAACATTTTCTGTTGGGGGAAGGCATTGTTGACATAAATTATCTGAATTTCCATTTAATCTGGATACATGGGATTGCACTGAGTGCAGTTGCTGGAATTGTATTATGTAATTTTAAGCCACTTGGTTTCCTGGATCTGAGAGCAAAGAGCAGTGAGCAAAGTTCTTGGGTCAAACCTTGGTCTCTCTTGTACTCTTTCAAAAGTTATTGAGCCAAATTCTCTTGTGCCAAGATCTGGTTGGAGCTGGAGAGATGGAGCCAGAATCTGGAAGGCAGATTCCGTGAGCTCACCTGCACCAGGTTGAGAAATGTATCAGAGGGGTAGTTGTGTTAGTCTGTATCCACAAAAACAACAAGGAATCTGTTGGGCATTTATTTGGGCATAAGCTTTCATGTGGAAAAAAACAACTTCTTCAGATGCATGATGCAGATGCATCTGAAGAAGTGGGGTTTTTTTTCCCAACAAAAGCTTTATGTACAAATAAATCTGTTAGTCTCTAAGGTTGAGAAATGGTGGAGCACAGCTCCATTCCACCCTGACACACCCGTTCCTGCCTCCAAAATGGGACTGGGGATTGCCAGCTACTGGCAGATTCTGGCTGCTTTGAATTGCATGAGCAGGGCAAAGGAGTCAGTTTTGGGGGAGAGAAACTGGTCATACTGGATTCAGTTGTGTCTACATAGGTGGGTGTACTTGAGGTCAGTGGGTGTCCTGAGTAACTACAAAAGCCACACACCTGTAGTTAATATTTGTATAATGTCACTGCACTACCTATAGCTTCCGTACTGAGAACTATATGAAGCACCCTTTCCTCCCTTGCCTTACAAGGTATTTATACCCTGTTAATAGACATCTGACATAGCCATTCTCCTTTTTTCTGTTCTTAAAACATTGTAACCCCAATCTATCTTGTCCCATAGGTTGTTCTTTAACAAAACGACTGGTGGAATCACAAAAAAAGTAAATAATTTCAAACTTTTTATTCACTTTCCAAAATTTTCCCAACACAAACCTGAGACTGGGCAGATGCATACAAAATATTTCCGTTCTGACAAGAGCAGTGTATCTTCATAACCAGCGCTTCACATAATGATGTGTGAACTAAATGCTAACTGGAATAAAATGAACAAGATATTACAAAGTCCCAGGTGAGCGGCATGTGTAGAAGAGGGACTTAGCCATGTGAAAATAAAGAAGTCACAGGGCTGGCGGTCCCTGGGGAATCACCATTCCCCGTTTTCTTTAAACTTCTACTGTTACAGGAACAGGGTTTGCACATAAGCTGGATTCCCAGTTCACAGAGCTGCGTTAGGGAGTGTGCATCTTAGGAAGGGCAATGGGCGGTCACCACACCGACTGTTGTGACTACAGCATTCTGCCTACAGAGAACACGTGTAGGCAGAATGCCTCCAGGGGCATTGGGATGTACATGCAAGAGCAGCAATTGTCAGACCCTTTTAAAGGGTACAGCTTGCCCGCCCCACAGAGCCAGGCCATCAGCCTTTTTGGGTATCTTGTGCCACTGGAGGCCCTCCCACACACCAGACCATTCAATCTGGAGGAACAAACCCTTGTGTAATTCTTCCAGCTTCAAAAATGGGGCAGAATTTGGTCAAGGAAGTAAAAAGTGCAGGATTCACAAGGGGCTGGGCTCTGTACCCTCTCTTCTCCCTGGGGCACCAGAATACAGTCCTTAGGACTTATACAGCATGGCTCCATATAGCTTGATTAGCTAGCTAGCCCACACAACACCTTTTGGGATAGCTACAATAGTTACTATTATTATCCCCATTTTACAGACAAAGAACTGACAAAGAGAAGTAAGTGACTTGGACAATACTACACCATAACAACGGCAGAGCTGGGACTAGAATTTAGGAGGTCCTCGTTCCCAGAGTTGTTGACACAGAGTACAGTAACTACTTGGAAAAGCTGAATTATCCAGTGCAGTGTATCCAAAATTATGCACGTAGGGCCAGAACAGCCCTCTCATTTGTAACTTAATGAAATGTTAATGCAAAGAAACCTGAGTTTCTTGATTTTCTTCTAAAAAATATGTTTTAAAGGGTCTTTATATAACAGAGTATAATTGTTTTTTTAAAAAGAAGCTAATCCAAATCCTTTTATGCAGCAGTCACTTTGTGGATAGATCTAGTCTATCTTAGAATATGCCATATATTTACAGGGCATAGAAACCACAAGCATAAGAATTCCCCTACTATGACAGACTAAAGGTCTATCTAGCCCAGTATCCTGTCTTCTGACAATGGCCTATGCCAAGTGCCCCAGAGGGAATGAACAGAACAGGTAATCATCAAGTGATCCAATCCTTGTCACCCATTCCCAGCTTCTGTCTAACAAAATATTCTGACTAATAGCCCGTCTTGGACCTCTCCTCCATGAATTCATCTAGTTCTTTTTTGAACCGTGTCATAGTTTTGGCCTTCACAACATTCTCTGGCAGAGTTCCACAGGTTGACTGTACATTGTGTGAAGAAATACTTCTGAGATGTAAAGTTCCCAGGTATCTTTTTTCAATTGATACAGCCTATCTCAGGACCAGATCCAGCATCTTGTTTACTACAAAGCTTATAACTCAGATTAATAAGACTTCCATTGACTTTAGTGGGCTTTGGATCATTCTCCGGCATGCTTGGCAGTAAGTGATTGTAGGATCAGGCCCTAAGTCCCCATGGCTTCGAGCTCTCTGTATGAAGCGTCTGTAGCTGTCTCTGGGTATTCAGTCTGTATCTTTATGCACTTCATACTTCACCCAATAATGTACAGTATTCCACTAACGGCATTCTGTGTGAGTGACATCTGATGGTGCCAAGAATACATGCAAGAAACACGAAGCAATAGATCAAGGCCTATTATAGGCCATATATGTAGTGGAACATTTTAATTCATATGCCCTTTCCTCTTACCCAACTTGATACTGACTCTCTAACCTGCTGGTTCATTTTCAGACAGAAACTGTTTGTGAAGATCATTATTTTGCTTATTGTGCAGGAAATTATTTAGATTTGCAATTAAAATGTTGAGTCTATCCCAGGGCTTGTGAAGTTGGTAACAACATTTCACTCTTCAGAAGCTGGACTGTGATCTTTCAAGGGAACTTCAGCCAAAACCTTTACATCAAGTTAACACCACTGGGCAAAAAACCCCCAAAACAGTAATTATTTCTGCAATAGCCATATAGTAATGTTTTCTCACTGAGTCACCCTAGAAACTAAAGTTAATTTTCTGCATATAAGTTACTCTATGCCTTTTACTCTTAACTTTTTTAATCCATCTAAAAAATAACCAAAACCTGGGCAGACATGATCCACTAACTCTCTTTTTTGCAAGATCCTCCACAACTTGGTTCAGAAATAAAAGTTTCTTGTTAAAGCTGAGATAAGGTGCAGTGGAAAGGGTGTGGGGAAAGGGGGAAGGGAGATGACATTTAAAAATGCTTTTTAAAACACCAGATGTTGCAGAACCAACAGAGTGGAACAATGTATTTGATTTATCAAAAGAAAAGGGTTGTTTGTCTACATTTTTAAAAACTCATGGGATACTTTTAAGGCACTTAGTTGTGGTCTTTCTGTGTGTGAAGAACATAGCAAACGCCCTTATAGATTTGATATTTAAATGACATGCACGACAAGGGAATCGCTTGATGTGGTTCAGCATTTGCTCTTGTTACACTCTGTTCTGTCTATAAACATTCCAGCTGTGTGAATAATATAAAAAACTATGCACAAGTCTTTTGCCATTCTTAGTGCATCTCTCTGGTGCATTTTTGAGTTCTATAAACTTGCCATGGGCATGTCACAAAGCAACAGTGAAAATGTACTTCTGTGTAGTTCCAGTGGCAGATGTGGGCAGCTGATGAGAAGATTCTGCTTTCTAACGATACTAGCTTGTGCCTAGAACTTCAGCTTAAGAGAATTTTAGCCGGAGGCCTGACAGTTATTTGAACTTTACCTCTCAGAGATCTGAGGAGAATCGTTTCTCATATTTTTGTCAATGGGAGAAAACCTCTTTCTCCACATATGCACGTGCATACACAGCCATTCCCTCATATCAGTAAAGAAAATAACGTATTAATTTAAAACAAATCCATTCTTGCAGGTTTTCAGAGCTGCGGCTGACATTTCATGGAAAACTGACATGTTTTGTTTGGAAACAATTCTGCTTTCTATATCATTTCTATACTTCTGTAGGAGCACTCTGGAGTGGTTAGGAGACAAGAGTCAGGAATTCTGAGTTCTACGCCTGCTCTGCCATTAACTTGCTATGTACCCTTTAATCGCTCTGTGCCTCAGTTTCCTCATCTGTAATACATGGATAATAATAAATACTTAGCTATCCCATGGGTGTGTTGTGAATTTCAACTGTGAAATGCGACTATGCAGAAATTGCACCTTCTTACTCCACACAGCAACTCATACATGAATTCATATGGACTAGGCACTACATGAGCCCTCTTCTGAGGGGTTAAGAGAGATGTAAGTGGTAGCATACGCTGTGCTTGTGTGGAGCAGTGAAAATCACCCCTGAGGGTATTAGCCACATGTGCTAACTTTAGTGGCAAAAATTATTTTTTCCTGATTTTGCTCCTATTAAGCAGCCAGAACCAACATAACTAAGATAGTTAGATGAGGATTCCATTCCATCTTGTCCTCCTGTAACACATTTATTATGTTTCAGTCGGTCATCCCCATGCAGCCACAGTGAAACTAAAATGGGATTGCACAGGTATCACGGAGGACATAATTTGAAGGCAGTAGGAGACAATGAAACTTGAAGAAAATTGCATTGCAGCAGTGCAAATGAGGGGTGCCAGCAGGACCTTTTTTACTAGTGATGGATCACATGAAAAGAACCCAATTAGTTCTATCAGAGCACAGGTTCAGTTATCAAGGAAATGACCCCACATTCTTTTTAATTCTAAACTGAACACATGTGATAAGGAGTCACTGAGGGGAAACAAACATGAAAATTCCCAGTACCATTTTTACGATAGCTTTTCAGAGTCCACCTGCACTTAACCATTTGTAAAATACTGGGAAATTTTGAGATAGAAGGGAATGAAGAAGGTATTATTACGCCCCTTCTTCAGTTTTTAGGCTATTTGCATGAAAACTATCTTTATTTCTTAAGAGATCATCTCCTGCTTTAGCCCCCAACTTTTTGTGTTTGTAGCATATCCATTTCCACAACAACTTATGAAAAATAAAAGGATTATGGCGTAAGGGGAGGGATACAAGAAGAACCTGGAAAAAAATTATGAAACAAAAACAGGTTGGGTTTTTTTAAAACAAAAATCTCCTACCTGAATAATAACGAGGAAAAGAAAAGAACGAGACACCATATGAAGCATACAGGTGGCTGATTTTCACTCGATGCCAAACTGGAAAATGTATGCATTGGCCTGTGCTGGAGCTGCCCATGTGGCTATGCTTATGGAAGCACTGTGCCATGTTGAACATTCTCACCCACAGAGGGAATAATCCTGCTGCACCATGCCCTTAAGAGGGTGCCCCACGCTCCCCCTTTGTACCCAGCCATTTCCACAGGGGGGTATGGAAGGAAAAAAGGACACCATCTCCTCCCCATCGCCTTTGAGGTCGATCATGTGATACCAGGAGGGAATTCCTGGGTGCTGAGACTGTAACTGCTTGGCCTCAGGTAAACAGGTGGCTTTGTGTACCCTCCACTCCCTGGCACTCTCAGAAGGGGCTGATCAAGTTCTGACATTAAGGCTTTGATTCTCTGCTAAAAAAAAAAAAAAGCAGGGTAGCATGGGTGGTTGGAGGGGCTGCAGGAAACCATTTCCAACTCTCTGACATGAGGCCATCTGGTATCAGTGCAAGTTATAGCTGTACAGGGCAGATCTACCTTACACCACTAGCATAAAGTCCCAAGGGAGCTGGGATCCTACACCAGTGGAGGTCCGGGCATAGCAGGTGGTTGTCATGCCTTCTTAACTCCCTGTCTCACCTATGCCCTGTTCCTCACATTCCACCTCCTTCCCCTCACACCAGGGCTTCCCCCACCACACTCCCACTGGTCAGCAGGGGACACCTGCCTGCTGGGGACACCTTCCCTTCGCCTCACCCCCCACACACATAGTGGGAATCCGGGGCTGAGGACTTTTGCATGGCTTCCATTCCATTCCCCATTGCACTACCTGAGTGACACAAAGGAGGGTAAAGAGCAGAGAGACTGCGATCCCCCTGATATTTTTGTTATCAAATGTTACATCACAGAGTTAGATGAATGTTTGTTCTCTGAACCAAATCCTGTTCCAGCTGAAGTCAATGGGAGTTTTGCTGGGAACTTTGGTGGGATCAGAATTTGCCTTTCAACTACAAATATGTCAGGAATAACTGTATCACCCAACCTCTTATGTGAAATCCAGCTATAGCTAGTATATGCCACAGATGACTTCTACAGACAGCATTCGCCAGTGTGATCTGCTGGAAGGTGAATAACAACAAGAACCTTCATGCTGTGGGGTAGATAAGTCAGCTCAATGTCATCACAGCAGTATCTTTCTCAGCCACACTGGAGACAGAGAATCAGAAAAAGTCTCAGAAATTCTGCACCTCTGGATTAGTGGAAATTGATTGACAAGGATCCAGAGACACCATGTACATTCTTCTGGGAGAAGGGTGTTGGCTGCATCGTATAAAGCAGAGCTCTTATTGGCTGATCCACAAAGGAGCATAGAATCAACTATAGTAACACCAAACTTCTGGACAGATGCAAGTCACTGTGATGGTATGTACCATAAGTGGGGTGTGGGGAGGAAAGGACACAAGAAATGGTAGAGAAGAACAGAAAGTGACAGAGCCTTGGAAATTGGGTTTCTTCTGTAGCAGCAAGGGGCTTAAAATAACCACATGCCAGGCAGTCTGCCTTGAGAACCTTGCCTACTGGCAGCTGACTCTCAGGGAGATGAAACCAAGAAAATAATTGAAAAAACAGGGTATTAAAAATAAAAGAGCAGGAGTAGGTGGGGAGGCTGAGATCTGGGGAAATTGAGCTTTTTGCTCGTGAGCCTACCAGCATGACTACTTTGGGTCAGGAAACACGAGCAAAGAGCTACTGGTTCTTTGGGTACACCAAACATGCTGTTTTACTTCTTGCGGCCATTTTCAAAGGGATGGGAAATGGGAACTAGGATGTGAAAAGTTCACCAAGGTACTGGGCATATATTTGCATATTGTCACCACTAGTGAATGTTGTTTCCTGTAGCAATATGAATTTGGAAAGGTCCATTCTTCCATCACTGTGATACAGAAAGCTCCTGTTAATATATGCCAATCCTCTCTGGACTGAAAGGAACACAACACTCGGAGACTCTCAGGCCTGGCCTACACCTAAAAATGTTGCCGCCATTGTCAGTTAGGAGTGTGAGAAAACAAATCACACCCTGAAGTGACACAATTATGCCAGCAACAGCTTTAATGTAGACACAGATATACTGGCAAAAATGTCCTTTTGATGGTGTAGCTTATTCAGTTCGGGGAATTGATATAAGCTTTACTGACAAAGCTGCATCTCCACTAAGATGGCTTGTGGTTATAACTACATTGGTAGAAAATGCCTAGGAAATGCATTAAGATATTCCACCAACAAAGTTAATTAAAATGGGAAAAAGTCATTGGGAGTTTTGCAATGAGAATTAGTAGGACCCAGGATTTCCCCACTAACAGTACCAACACCCAGCACAATGTCGGTAGTTCGGCCCAGTTCTCCAGAAATTCACGTGTGCAATAGCACAAGCAAAAATATGCCATATTTGCATGGATGCATTTGCCCCAACTGTGATCACAAAGAGGTCAAATGTGCATGCATTTTTGTGTCCTCTGCTCTAAATATCAGGCCCTTAATATCTGTGCAACCTTTTGAAGCGCTATGTAGGTGTTATGTATTGTTGTTATTATATTGATTTACTTGATACAGGCCTAGAAAGATACCCATTTTATGTCCACTACTTCACAAAAGGTAGTTCGTTGACTGAACTTTTGTTTAGTGAATTGGTAGAATGATCATGATAGAAAATGTTCTGTGCTGTGATGTGGGTGATTTTCAAATGATTTCTCTTCCTAAAAGATTATAGATGTAAATGTTATACTTTTGAAGGTACCATTTTGTGAAAGCGCTGTGAACTGATGGTTTCTATTTATCCACTAAAAAGAACATGGCACTATATTCAGTTTCCTTAAGTAGTCTGACTAACAGAGATAAGGGCTCTTGGTTTCTAATTCCTATTGTAATGTGGAGAATGTGGACACCTGTTTATTCTGTGCTGGACGGAGGTCATTTCACTTAAGCCAAACAGCTGACAGAAGGTAACAACTTTTGCTTACTACTGACTCAGGATGCAATCTTTGTCTCATTCATGTCAATATGAGTTTCACTATTGGCTTTAACAGGAGTATGTTTGGGTCCTAGGATTACATTTGTACCCGTCCCCTAGAAGCTAGTGACTCCATATCCCATCACAAATTACCCTAAGCCTTCCAGTTCCTCCAAAAAAAGATTTTAAACACAGTTAAATAACTCACAATCCTCTTCAAATGATAGCCTTTGATTAATCACAGGAAAGGTGAGGTATGGTTAAAAAGAACTGTGCCGGTATCCTTGGAAAGTTTAACCCGGCAAGCTGGCAAACCAAACATCACTGAACTTGTTTAAAATAAATAAATAAATAAAGCCCCTAACATCAAACAGTCTTGTGCATTTATCTCCAGAGCAGTGTATTACAGGTGACCTCTATAGATTGGAAATAGGATTACATTCACAACCCTTTCACTTTAAAGTGGGGGACGGTGCGAGATGAAAGGGTGCTCTCCCTAACGTCTTGCAGTGCTACTGGCTCAGGTTTAAAGGAAGTATGCAACCAGGTATTTGTGTCACATTGTAATCTGTGATACTGACATGAATGTGAAAAGTAAAAGCCTTTGAAAATGATACATTCATATGATGAAAAAAATCTGGAGAGCTCTGTGCAAAAGGGTGTGAGAAATGTGAAGGGGAGCAAAGATAAGGAGATAAAGGGAAACCTTTACAAGGAACACTGCTGCATACTTATGCCATCAACAGTAACTCATGTCTGTAACTGTGTGGATTAACATCAGATAAATTGATATTGGAGTTTGAAGTTTAAACTAAATACCAGTGCTCAGTGCCTTCTTGTTCCTGAAAAGGTTTTAAGAATATAGTTGTGTTCACTCCGGGAAAGGCATGGAGTTACATCACTGGACTGTGTTTGCTGAACTAAATGATTACTTATTTGCAGGTTTTGAAAAAAAATTAAATTAAATTAAATTAAAGTATGCTCAACCCTGATATTCCCTCATGACCTGGCAATTTTCCCTGCTGTGTTTGCTTACGTACCCTTATGTGTTAATATCACAGGACTCAATGAATTGAATCTCTTGTATTCAGATTTGTTCTTTTTCATCACTGAGAAATGAAGGACATGTGACCCTGCATCCATCCATCCATCCATCCATCTTCTGGTTTATATTGTGTTCATCACTATACTATCCGAGTGCCTTCCACATAAGATCAATAGCAACTGCAACGCCCCAAATGAACTTCATGGAATCTCTGGCACATCTCCCTTCTCAGGGTCAAAAAACTGCTTGGGGCAGGGCTTTTTTGTTTTGTTTTTGAGTGGACGAGATGGTAGGGGGTTGGGAACACAAGTGGGTGATCTACATCTATTCCTAGACAAATTCTGCCCTGGATTACACTCAGTTAAACAATGTATGGGGTAAATGACAGGAAAAGTTGGATGCACCATGTTTCAGAAACTGATCTAGCACTACTGAAGTAAGCAGAGCATTTTGCCTTTGGCTCCATTGGGAGAAAGACTGAAGCCTAAACAAAATATCTAAAGAAACCAAAATCAAATCCAGAATATCACATTGTTATTTAATCTTCTGCACCTAAAATGTATAGGCATCAAAATGCAATAATTATACGGTCATTGAAACCATGCTGTGCTATCATTTTAATGGAACTATTTAAAATAAAGAGTTTAATGCAGAATTATCCAGCTACCCTCATTACCGTCTCTGCACAATACGTCACAGCACAGAATGAGTTAAACAAACGTTCAGAATCAACATCAGCTCTTTGCTGTTTCCCAGTTATATGAAAACCAGTTCTTAACAGTATTATACAATACCATTCAATATTTTTAGAGGCTTTATACTGTCCCATGCTTCAGGTTCTACAGTAACTTGGCAGAAAGCCCGTCTCTGGTTCTCTTTAAAAAGAGATGGGACCCTGTGTTGCCTGATGCTTCCTTAATTCTTCATAGTTTGAGTTTCCCTGGCAAAGATTTCAAATCTGACCACAACAGTTAAGGGGAAAAAAGCTCACATTCTACTATAAAATATACAAATCAGGAAATATAGACAACTAACAAAAACAGTTTCAGTATTACTTGATGAGAGGATATTTTCCCCCTCCAACATTCCAGTAATGTAAAACCACTGTATAGAAAATCATTTTTCAGTTTCAGGAAACATCGTTACTAGCTGCCAAAAGTCGATCCATATAATAAGAACTATTTGCTAAAGCTGAACACCTGCAGTTTTATTGAAGGCCTCTCAGGACAGCTGTAACTAAGTATTCCAGTCTACAGCAGCCAATCACAGCCTTAAACTTTTGTCTAAGAAACAATGCATTTTGATAGCTGAGCTGTGTGTGTGTGTGTGTGTGTGTGCACATATACACCCCTTGTGAAAATGGCAGAAAAAGTGTCCAATAAGCAAAAGCCCAGGCTAGTGATGGAAGCCTAAAATAGTCCGAAGAATATGGTTGCTTGCTCTTAGAAGGTTCTTGGAATCACACCAGAATGCTGAGAGTTAACCTTTTTTGTAGGGTGCGATCAGGCAAATATGTGTACATTTCATACATTCCCAATGCTAAATTAGGATTAATTGTTTCTAATAGTTCAGGTGAAACTGATCAGCATAAATTAAACACCTCCCCACAACATATACAAATCACTTACCCCAAATCAACCCACCTAACTAACTCTACTGGTTTCCACAAGTGAGATTCCTGTCGAGCTGAATGTTTAAAAATTCACTAGACTCTTTCCTTATTCAACAGTTGGGTGACTACACTGGCACAGGAAGACAGTAAAGTGGTCAGGTGCTACCACTCTTTCACACACAATCCAATAAACACTGTTTTATTTTTGGATGTGCTACCTAACACTTAGTCCCAAGCATCTAAATACCCACGCATGCCTATGCATTACCAACATGCTCCTAAGTCAGGGAGCACACACAAGCCCACTGGGACATATGCATCAGCATGGCGTTGAGATAAGGAGAAGCAGTGAGAAGGACAGCTCCCTGTTCTCACCTTGGCAGGGGAGCAGTGACCCTTCTGCAGCTCACCATCCTCCTTGGCCGGCATGGTGGGAGTTCCCTCTTGTTTCAATCTACTTTCACCGTCGGTCATGAAGTATTTTGCATTCACAAAGTGCATGCACACTTGGCACACAGATGTTTAAAAATGTGGTCCTCGTTGTTTTCTGAGTAACTGAGCCACAGAGAATCAATACTCTTAGACTTGCCAAGAAAGAGACAGATGTGTAACTAACTAATGGAGACACTTTTCTTAGATTTTGGTCCTGCTCTTTGGAGATGAGCTGAAATGACAGTTGCCACTTGAGGCATCTGATCTTAGACTCTCACCACCTGCATAGGAAGAGGTCATGAGTAAAGAAAAGCTACAGTGCAGAGGATTATTTTCCCCCTCCCACAGGGTAAAAAAAGAAAACTAGCTTTGAAAATGTGTTCCTGAGAGCATACAATTTTCCCAGCTGCGACAAGGCTGCATGTCACACTAAGGACACCGAGCATGGATTTCGGATAAACTGGAATTCAACCTGTAATAACACACTGTGCAGAATTCCCTGCAAAGAGGAGGGTCTGGCAAAATCAGTTGAAAAAAAGCACAGAGACTGAAGTTAGACTTAGACATACACACACAATGGTCTGGGAGTGGAAACAAAAAGAAAAGAAACCCAAGGAGCCTGAACCACCAAATGGTTTTAATGGGTGTTTACAAAACCATGAATAGCATTCATTCCTGATTTAAAAACAAATTCTCCACAATTTTATTTCTATATAAACAAGACCAGTTCAGCTCTTATCTCATGTTAGTAGACTGAACATTATGCAGATCTTACTAAGTTAAAGGCTGAAATGAATTTTGTTAGTTGCACTGAAAAGAGCACGGTCTATTCCCTGGTTGGCTGGAAACCAGCAGTCCATGAGCCAAGGGGTCACCTGAGCCAATACACACGGTGTGGTTAATGGCAGCATTTGAAGCATGAAAACTGTTTCAAGGAAAGTTTCAGTAAGTTTGGACCTTGACAGAAGACTTGCCTATCGGGATTTGTCCTGAGCTCAACCATCAGTGCAGCTGCATCTGGGCAAATCAATAGTACAGACAGGATAAACCCGGATAAATTGTGATTTGCACCCTAAAACCTCATCCTAGTTTCAGGCAAATCTTGTTTCTACGACGGGCTTGTACCACTGCAACTAAACTGGTAGCTGGCCACTGATGGCTGAAATCGGGAGGAAATTCCCAGTATAAACTAGGCCTGATAAGCAGCTGAGGATTTGAAAAGAAACCACACATACAATCAGTTCTATTTTGTAGATATTTTTCTTTGCTATTAATTGCTCTAATGTTTAGCAACTGTTCATAAGCCAAATAACGCTGCTGCTCTTCAAACGATGTAAGATCACATGGTCTAAGCTTCAAACTAATCACTTGGGATGAAATTCTGGCCCTACTGAAGCCAACTGCCATTTTCTTCAAGGGGGCCATGATTTTACCCTTGGTGTTTAGAAAAGGTTCAAATTCAGGCTACAATGCTACTCCAGATAGGCACTAATGTAACAAAGCACAGAATCTGGAATTCAGCCTGAATTAAGTAAATATCTTATTTATCATTTTACTGTACCAGTCAATAGTTTCTAGTGAGCTCTTTTTTATAAACTGTAAATATATATACAATCCACCCAACTCTGTATTGTTGTGCAGTGTGTGGTACACCAGTTAGCCATCACTCTGTGCTTCTGGGATGGTTACACTTTTTTTTCTCTTCTGAGAAGGGATCATAGAATTTAATTGAAATTTTATTACTGTACAGGCAAGTCACATCTTACACAGGGGTTACGTTCCGCGGTCAGCACGTGAAGCAAAAACCAAGTGTAGTGAAAACTCATTGAGTTTAATGGTGGGCAAAATCGCCTGCCCTACAGATACAGTTTTAAAATGTTTATTTTTCCCTTTTTTTTTGCCAGCCACATAAAGCTGAAATTGCACATGTTAAATGTGCATAAGATGCAACTTGCCTGTATTATTAAACATATATATGGCCTAGAGACCAACCAGAGGAGGGCTCCACTGTACTAGGCACAGTACAAACAAACACAAAATGAGAGTCCTGGCCTGCAAGATGTAAAATGATTGTCTCCATAAATTTTATTTTTAACAATTACATCCTTGCTGTGGAATCCTATAGCCTGGTTCCAAAAATTCACGAATCACCACCACTATAAAAAAGATACATTCTATCCTAGTCTATGGGTTACTCCAGAATCGCACAGTTGTAAACAAACACAGATCATGATAATTTATTAATTTTGTGTACTCTGTCCAATTATTTTCTCTCTGAAAAGAAAATCAGTCAATCCTTGGGTACAAGTGAAGTAAGAACTTGACATGTCATTATATCAAACAAAATTAGAGAGAAATCTATTCACAAACGACTCATTATTCCAGAGATAAATGTGTCTGAAAGGTTGGGTTTGAACAAATTGCTCTTAACTATGTACAAAAAAACATCATTAATTAAATATTAAGTTCTATTTTTTAATCACACCAAAGACAGGAAATTCAGAGGTGATGTTCCCACAGCAACCTTAACTCTGTCCTATTGTGTATATTCATCACAAAAGAGTCTTTCTTTACATGATCACACAACATATATGAATAGAAAGTGATAGAACAGCTACAGTTTGAAGAAATCAGGAGCACATTGTTAAGATTCACTACTGCAGTGAAGTGTTTTGAACACTTCTCCCCATGAGTAAGAGTCCTGAATGTTGTCAAGTGTACATATTCACAGCATGGTAGTATAGAATAACACCAGTTTCCTCCGATCAACACTTCTTATTCTCTCTGCTGGTGTCTTATTGCTAGTGCATATAAACATGTGTATGACTATTTGGAGACCCATCTCTTACATAATCTGTCTAAAGGAGCTGCGGATTTGAAAAGAAACCACACATACAATCAGTTCTATTTTGTAGATATTTTTCTTTGCTACACGACCTATGCTATTTTCAAATCTCTACAACTCTTATTTCAAAGCAACTTTCTTCACACTAGGCCAAAGCACAATACTTCACTCAAGATTAAGATATTCAGCAAGGTATTCATGGGACTTCCATCACTTCAGTGGGACTACTTCCATGCCTATAGTGTCAGTACTTTGCTGAGATGGAGGCTATATGTGATGTGTGAGTTGAAAAATGAAGCAACTTCTGACTTTTTTAAAATGAAAAAATACATCCAGCTGAATTCTGTAACAAAACAAAGCCTTTTTTACATCCTGAAAACTCAACAGTTACCTAAGGCATTTCATAACAATTTAGAAAATGGGTTGGGCTGAATCCTCAAGTACTCAGAATCTGTGCTCAGCAAACCTGGACTCTGGGGAGGAATGGAGTAAAAGTGCTTTTATGAGACGTTATAGCTCCCAATGATGGGGACAGCTGGGAGTTATTTTGATAGTGTAATGAGAGCAGCCTCAGAGCCATTGTCCTAGTGCAGGGGTGGGCAAACTTTTTGGCCTGAGGGCCACATCGGGGTTCAAAATTGTACAGAGGGCCGGGTAGGGAAGACTGTGCCTCCCCAAACAGCCAGGCCCTGCCCCATATCAACCTCCACCTACTTCCCACCCCCTGACTGCCCCCTCAGAACTCCCGACCCATCCAACCCCCTCCCGCTCCTTGTCCCCCCCCAACCCTAACTGCCCCCATGATTCCACACCCTATCTAAGCCCCCCCGGTCCTTGTCCACTGACTCCCCCCTCCCAAGACTCCCCCACCCTCACCATCATCCCCGAGACCCCACCTCCTATCTAAGCCCCCTGCTCCTTCTCCCCTAACTGCCCCCTCCAGAGACCACCTCCACCCCCCCAGGACTCCACCCC
Source organism: Sternotherus odoratus (assembly GCA_032164245.1). Taxonomy (NCBI): domain Eukaryota; kingdom Metazoa; phylum Chordata; order Testudines; family Kinosternidae; genus Sternotherus; species Sternotherus odoratus. Next base: position 145,958,589 of record JAVMKO010000002.1, read on the forward strand.
CCATCCAACTCTCCTGATCCCTTTTCCCTGACTGCCCTGACCCCTAGCCACACCCCACGCCCCTGACAGGCCTCCTGGGACTTCCACGTCCTATTCAACACCACCGCTCCCTATCCCCCGACCATCCCCCAAGACCCTCTGCCCCTTATCCAACCTTACGCCCCGCCCCCAGTCCTCTTACCATGCTGCCAGACACGCTGCCGCACTGATCTACTGGAGCGCGCAGTTCCGTTCCCCCAGAGCACTGCTCGTGCAGTGCACTGAGGCTGCGGGGGAGGTGAAGTGAATCTAATATTAAGCCAAAATCTATGTAATCCCACACAGAAAGGTAAAAATCAACATTTACTATTAAAGATATCCCACCACATTTAGAGCACAAACTATAGAAATTCAAGATAAGTGGAACAATTTACTAATACCCAAATCTGTTTCATGCTTAAAAGATTAGGACCCTGTTTTGATTTTTACAATATGGAATGAGGTTATTTTTAAAATGCAGAGCCTGTTCTGTTCTTACTAATTTGTCTGCCCTACATAGGCATCGTCTGTGTTCATGTGCATCCTTTGTAAATAGTTGTGGCATAGTAGTTTCAAGCTGTATGTGCTTCAGGGTGGGGAGAGTGTCTTCATTTGTATTTGGCAAGAGGCTGAGTATACTCCAGACCCTAAAATTAAATCTAAAAACTAACCCCCATGTATTAAACATTCTCTGGAAAAATACAAGCACAGTAGAAGCCACTAACAAATGCAGGCAAAAATATATCCATGTTTATAGAGACATCAGAAATGTAATGAGGTATTCAATGTGTCTATAGCTTGAAAATCCTAGGTCTTTACTCAATACTTACTTTAAGCCATAAAACGAAGTAAATACTGAGAATTTGGTCCATAAAGAATAAACCCTGTACTTTATCTACATAACATCATGCATTAAATCAGCCTCCTCAGTGCAATCTCTAGGTTTCAATTCAGTTTAATTCAATAAAAGTCTTTTGGCACGACAAGCTCTACTAGTATTTCCAAAGTGTCATAAAATGATGGACCCTCGGGTGCCTATCAGGTTTGATTCAACCTACCCAGGATAGGATATCACAGATTCATAAGGCTGGAGACATCAGCACTGGATCAGCTTGACACTGGGGGAATACATTTGTTGATCACTACTTTTTTTCCTACCTGTCCGTTCCACTAACAAATGATTGGAATGATTTTTCAAAACATTGGGTAGATCCATTGAGACTTTGAAGACAGAATTCCTTCTCAGAAGCAGATAAAAGGCTCTGCCTATAATGAAGTCTATTGACATGAAACCAGGTATATATTTCAATGAGTGCCAAAATTTCTATTAAAATGTCTATTTACTATTAATTTATTCCTACTCACTTGTGATTAAATCATAAAACTCCAACTAGGGCAGGACAGACTAAATAGTAAATTGAGTAGCTCGCTCAACCTTACCTTTGGCCCACTGTAAAGAAGTCAGCCTTTGGGGAATTAAATATTAACCACTTAACTCCTGGTAAAGGTTCTGACTTCCATGGACATTGGATCACATTTTAACATTCCAGGAATATCAGGCACAAACACATATCCAAAATCTGTTCTGAGATACAAGGTATGTGTTGATATGAGAGTTAGGTTAGAGCACTGGCCTGACACTTGGGACACTGGGGTTCAAGTTCTTGCTTTGCTCTAGACTGCCATAAGCAAGTCATTTAGCCTCTCTGTACCTCTGTTCCCCATCTGCAAAATGGGAATACTAGCATTTCCCAGCCTCACAGAGTGGTTTTGAAGATAAATACACCGAAGATTGTGAGGTGCTTAGACACTATGACAATGGAGAGATATCAATTTTTAGTCTACGATCCCTATACCTAGGTGAATTCATAGTCACGTGATTTAGAATGGCATACTAAAGGGCTGAGCTGAATGAGAATATAACTTACCAATACTTTTATATTTTTGTGGGATTTTTTTATATTGGAATAATTTTTAACAGAGTAACAAATGTTGTGTGTACCATTGTTTCCTGAACCTCAAAGAAAATAATTAATTCTCTAGTGAAAGTTAAATTGGCTTAAATGTGGAATACTTTCCTGCTAATTTTTTTTTTTTAGTATCCTTTCCAGTAATAAAATGTACTTTCTATAAAAGGAGATATTTGGATGACTACTGATGATTTGTAGAGGCTCATAAAACAATACATTGTGCTTTGATTGGATAATGAAAGGGCTGGAGGGGAAATTGGAGGGGGGAAGGAAATATTCCCCCTTGTTCTGCATATTACAGCCATATAAAATCTACAAGCTGGTCCTGCTCTGTCACTTCTGCTTTATATGGATGATCTAGCATCACATCTCATCTGGAGTGGAAGGAGGAGAGGCTGGTTTCATTGAAAGGCAGTTAAGAAGGTATTCTGGTGATTTGGCTCAACAAAAACACAGCTGGAACGTAGCTTGAACCTACCATTATCTTGCATTAAGAACAGAGGAGGGAGAAGGAAGGAGGATGACGAGTAGGTTAACTTCATAGCACCAGCTGAATTATCATTAGTAGTAAATATATTAGAATACTGCTCATAGATTACAGCTTGGACTGGTCCTATTTTGTTGGGTGCTGTACAATCTCCATCTTGGAAAGCTTACAGACTAAAATACAGACAGACGAAGGGGGTATATCATGTGCTTATACCGGCTGTCCATTAAGAAAGTCCATATCCCAGTAGAGGTAACAAAGTCCTGTGGCACCTTAAAGACTAACTATAAAGTTTTGAAGCATAAGCTTTCGTGGGCTAATACCCACTTCGTCGGATGCAAGCAGTGGAAGTGTCCAGAGGCAGGTATAGAAAAGTAGGCAAGAACCAGGTGGGAGGTAAAAAGGTTAGTCCAATTAGGTGGAACCAGCTTGTTATCTCCAATCAGGGAGGGTGGGTTATTCTTCTAGCATTTGAATGGGGGGGGGAGGGGGGTGAACATGGAGAGAGGAGAAACTATTTCTGTAATTAGCAAGCCATTGTAGGTCTTTGTTCAATCTGAGATTGTTTGTGTTGAATTTGCAAATGAATTGTAGCTCTGCAGTTTCCCTTTGCAGTCTGGACTTGAAGTTTTTTTGCTGCAGTATGGTGACTTTTAAATCTGTAACTGTATGTCCAGGCAGGTTGAAGTGTTCTCCTACAGGTTTTTGTATATTGCCATTCCCAATATCTGATTTGTGTGCATTTATCCTTTTTCATAGGGACTGTCCAGTTTGGCCGATGTACATAGCAGAGGGACACTGGTGGCATATAATGGCATATATGACATTGGTTGATGTGCAGGTGAATGAACCAGTGATGGTATGGTTGATCTGGTTAGGTCCTGTGATGGTGTTGCTGGTGTAGATATGTGGGCAGAGTTGGCATCGAGGTTTGTTGCATGGATTGGTTCCTGAGTTGGAGTTATTGTGGTGCAGTGTGCTGTTGCTGGTGAGAATTTGTTTAAGGTTGGCAGGTTGTCTGTGTGCCAGGACTGGCCTTCCTCCCAAGGCCTGTGAAAGTGAAGGATTATTGTCCAGGATGGGTTGTAGGTCACTGATGATGCGTTGCAGAGGTTTTAACTGAGGACTGTAGGTGATGGCCAGTGGTGTTCTGTTGTTTTCTTTCTTGGGCTTGTCTTGCAGCAGCAGGCTTCTGGGTACACGTCTGGCTCTATTGATCTGTGTCCTTATTTCCTTGTGCGGGTATTGTAGTTTTGAGAAAGCTTGGTGAAGATCTCGTAGGTGTTGGTCTCTGTCTGAGGGGTTGGAGCAAATACGATTGTACCTCAGTGCTTGGCTGTAGACAATGGATCGTGTGGTATGTCCGGGATGGAAGCTGGTGGCATGAAGGTAGGCATAGCTGTCGGTAGGTTTTCGGTATAGGGTGGTGTCGATGTGGCCGTCATTAATTTGCACTGTGGTGTCTAGGAAGTGAACTTCCTGCCGACCTATACATAGAATGCTTCCGCTGACGTGCACAGGCAGAAATTGTGGAAAAACAACTTTGCCTGCCTCACAACCTAAATCGTGCAGAACGCAATGCTACCCACAGCCTCAGAAACAACCCTGACATCATTATCAATGAGGCTTGCTAACACAGCAGAGCTATGAGCTGAAGAAAAGTACCACGGAATCCTTAAATACCACTAGTAGCCACTACCTTGGAGTTTTTTTTAATCTCAACAGAAAATTAGTGCCTTCAGCTATAAAGTGTCCAGTAACCCCACACAGAGCATTGATTCAGTGCTGACTCAGGGCAGGAGAATAATGTGAAAGGAATTTCCCAGCACCATTTTCTGCAGCTACTAGGTGTTCCTTGGAGCTCCTATGTGCAAGCTCCAACCTAGCTCAACCCTGATTATCAAGTGAAATTTAGAAATATCTATTTGTTCTGTCTTCTGTGGACTATACTACACATACATCTAATGAAAACTGCAGCAATTTTCTGGAAAAGCATGCACCAAATCCCGCTTGAATTTATGATTTGGGGCCCATATTATAAACTGATCTGACACAACAGGTATGCATCTGTTGTTTCTTTGTTTTGGTTTGGGGGTTGTTGGTGGGGTTTGGGTTTTTTTTGGTTGTTTTTTGGGGGGGATTAAACCCTGTACTAAGGTACACCACATTCAGCATCTTACCTCTGGCTGAGACAGGGGGGAAACGAGAGTAAAGTCTACTCAAGGACCTTTTTAAAAAAAGGAAGAATGAAACAAGGAAGTTGGTGTTCTGACGTTAAATAAATCACTAGGTCACAGTATTTGAAAGCTATTTTCCATAGCTGTCGGAACTAATGCAGTGTGTAAGTAAAGGGGAAAAAATATGGTAGCTCAAATAATAGAAAATGTGTTGAGCAAATGAGATCTACAGAAGAAAAGGAGAATGGATATGATGGAAAATATGTTCCTATATATATTGATTCTGAACAAATGTATAGAGCTGAAGATAAGTCAGCTAATTATGTGGTAGCGTTGGGAAGGGTATAACCAAATAAGGAGTAAGACAAAAAACAATATTGTTTATAGTCCACAGAGAGTTTGGTCCTATTATATTTTAACATCTGATATTTGTTATTAATATTATTATTGCAATATGAAAAAGTAAAACATATCAACTTTTTTCTAAATCCATTTAAAATATTAAGTATAACATAATACACAAAAAACCTTTAGTCAGATCAGTGTATGGCTTAAATGAAAATAAGGCAAATTGGATACTTGAATGTATCCATGGAAAAAGAAAAAGCTTATCTTTTATTCTATGAATCTATTAAGTCTCATGTAGAATGCTGGGCCAACAGTGTTGTGTCCATTTTCACCAACAAAGGATCTGGACTGTTGAGTTTATGTGTAGCCACATTTTCATAGGGCAGCAATTATTTCCCTAGTAGAAGATTCTATGTATTGAAACACTGGATGAGTGCAAGGAGCTGCCAAATTGTGAGTGGCAATGGCACTCTGGCTAAGTCATCATGTGACATTGGACTAGTTCTGGTGTGTAGGCAGCCACTCCTGTGCCCTCTTTCAAGACTCTACCTGGCAGCTGGGTTATGTGAGTGCCGCATGACTACAACCTGGAAGCAGCATCACTTCCTTTCAGAAAGAGCCCCAGCTCACCCCATCCCACGCTCTTTACATGGATAGCAGCTGTCTAGGTAGGCAGCAGCAACTGTGTAGCAGGCAGAGTAACAGTTACGATTCCCTAATGGGATGCTGACCCTCCATGCAGGGGTGCAATAGGAAAGGAAACTTGCTTGCCCCTACATAAGGTCTAGCCAGAATCTGGTCCCTAGAAAGGGTGAAAAACAGAGCAATCAAAATTCAAATTAAAGAATACTTGACTTGAGGAAACCATACATAAAAGTGCATGTTATTCAAGGAAATGCTTAAGGTGACACACAATGATACAGTTACTCAAAATCCCGAGGGAACTGAAGAAAGTGGAAAGCAATAAACAGTTCATACTGGGAACTTGATCAGGTCTGCAATGTAAAAAATAAATTCAGTAGGGAATTAGGGCACAGCTTCTTCATGGTTTATCATTCAAAGATTACTAAACAGATGGAATAAATTGCCCAGTTGAAATCAAAGTAAATAATATAGATGAGTATGAAAGATAATTAGACATTTTTATGGAAATTGGGGTTTGGGGCAAGGACTGAAGGATATAGTAGACACAAACCAGGCAAGTGGCATTATACTAAACTTAAAGGAGAGGCTTCTTGTTCAAATGTGCTATTCCTGGCCAGAAATTTCATTTGTGCATTAATGTAATTAAATTGAAACTACCTCCTTATTGGTACACATTATAAGTACAATAATGATTGACCCTTAAGTTAAAACAATCCATAGCTCCATACAGAAAAACCACCACAACCATCAACCAACCGCATATCATATGTCACTATGAACAGAACCACCAATATTCAATTCCAAAAGCACTGGCTTCTCCAGCCAATAAGCCAGTAGAGGGAACCTTATCACATGGTAATATAGACATGCATTGCAATATTGATACCTAGATCCAATGTATTCCATCCCATTACTGTAGCAGACACCACACACAAGCCAGTATATGTTTCAAATACCTTGACTCTGTTCCCAGCTGTACTGGGAGTAACTTCATTTAAATGCGACAAAGAGTTCATATAAATGAATGGAGTTACATCAATGTACAACTGGTGTGAAGAAAACAAACCAAAACTATGTGCTCTGCTTTAAGTAAAATAAGTGAATACTTATCTGACAAAGGTCCCACATTCATCTTTAAAATACAAAAAAATAGAAACAGTGGAGAGTGCTGCTATACCGTTATGCCAGATAGTAAACATAAAAAAATAAATAAAAAGAGCACAAGCTGTAGAACTTAACATATATGATTTTTACACTTGTAGCATTTCAGATTTTTGCTTCACCTTTGCTAAATAGTTTCCCAGTACTCATATATTACTGCTTTGCATTTCATTCTAAGGATCAGCAGTGCTTCAGGAACTGTAACATCTGGTCCGACATATAGGGAGGATTCCCTATAGTCTTAATTGGTTCAAAATTGAAAGCAAAGCTCAGTCATGGAGTCTCTAGAGAATGTTCTGTAATTTTAGGCTACGAGTCCTAGTTCTCCTACTGAGGCAGAGAAAGTGCTGCTCTCAAAGGATGCTAGGGAAATGGAGTCTGGGTGAAATAATAAAAGACGTAATCTAGTTGTAGCTCTCATATTACAGGACATGTATGGTTGCAAACCCTACAAACAGATTAGACGGTTAGTCCATTAAATCTGGTTTGCTCTTCCTAGCAATGGACAATGTCTGGTATTTCAGAGGAAGGGAAACCTATCACACCTCCTACCCAGTAACATTTAGGATGGTATTAAGGTCCCACAAGGTAAGCAACTTTTTCACAGATGGGTGGAGATGAATGATTCCCCTTAGAAACATCACTATCATGGAGTTTGAGAAGTTGACTTCCCTTGGATGGGTGAATGAAATCCATAGATCACTCCCAAGTGAATCCTCAATGAGCTGACACAGAAAAGAAGACTGAAGGTGGAACAGGTACTCCAAAATACCGTCAATACAGACCAGCAATGGCTGAGCTCCCCGAACAAGCAACCTAATGGAAAAATCCTTCCATTCGGGCAAATAAGTTGCCCTAGTAAAGGGCTTCCTGCTGCTAAGTAACACCTGTCCAACAGTATCGGAACAGTGCTCCTTCCCCGCCCCTCATTTAGCCATGTACCAGCAACTCTGTCAGATGTAGAGTGCTGAGCATTGAATGCAAAACTCAACCCTGTCAGTAGGTCAGGATCAAGAGTAAAATATATGGGAGGCCAAACTGATAGACTGAGAAAGCTGGAGAACCAACACTGCCTAAGCTAGAACAATGAGAATCAGTTTGGCATGATCCAGCTTCGACTTGAGAATGACCTGTGGGATGATTGGGATACCATACATCGGACTTGACCCCCAATTAAGGCATTGGTTAAGGAGCCTGGACTGAGACCCGCTTGACAGCGAAACTGATGGCACTTCTTGTTGTCTCTGGTTGCAAAGAGATTGATAATTGTAATGTTCCATTGTGCAAAGATGGACCTCAGTATACCGGACTTCAGAGCCCTCTCGTGATTCTGGGAGATATTCCTGCTGAGGTAATCTGACAAGTGATTCTGAAGCACAGGTAAGTGAGTGGTTGTGAGAATGATGCTCTTCCTGATGCAGAACTGCCATAACTTTATTGCCTCTGAACATAGCTGGTTGGAGAAGACTCCTCACTGTTAGTTCACATAATACATTGAAGTGATATTGTTGGTGAGTACATGGACCATTGTCTCTTTAATGTGATTCTTGACAGCACTGCAAATGATATGGAGCTCTAGGACATTAATATGGAAGGAAACTTCCTGCTCCAACCATCCAACCTTAATCTTCAATGCCCCTAGATACATTCCCCAGCCTATTGAAGGGGCATCAGTACTACTGTCCTGGTTGGTGTGCAATGCAGAAAGGGAAAACCTGGGAATATATTGCTCACTGAAAGGAGCCTAAATCTCCAGAGGCATTCGGGAAGGCCTGTCCAACAAATGACAGGTGACAGACCAACTCCAACCACACCATTTTCTGCCTCAGGCCTTGCCCTTCCTCCCCCTCTATCCTGGGGCTGGGGGGGGGGTCAGCTCCAGAGAGTGGCATGGAGATCAGACCCACTGCTGGTGGACGGGGCAGCCAAGGGCAGCAATTGGGCTGGCTGAGGGGATGGTCTGGTGCTCCGGCCAGCCCAAGCTGGGGGTTGGGCCAGCCCAAGTTGAGGGCTCCTCTGGCCGCTGGGGGTAGCTTACAGCTCCTTTGGTTGCAAGAGATGTGGGGGGCGGCTCAGGGATCCTCTAGCCATGGGGGCGGAACTTCAGGCAGAAGGGACAGGGCATGTGGGCTAGCCCTGCCCCTTCTGCCTAAGGCTCCACCCCCATGGCCGGAGGATCCCTGAAGGAGGGTTCACCCGCTGCTAGTCAATGAAGTCATATCTGGACAGCAGCGCCTGCTGATTTGCAATGCATATCTGCAATGATGACAAATTTTCCTTCCCATTAAGTCCAGATTATTGGATTCTTTGTCCTTAGGTGTCGATTTAGCTCTCCTCAGTCATAGCCTGTCATTTACTGTTGTCATCACAAGAGAGTTAGGAGCTAGAAAAGATTAAAAACACTCAAATCAGTCATGGGCCCATAATACCTGGGTATTATGGGTATAATCATTTCAGAATGCTTAGCTGTCGGTGGAAATGAAGCTAGCATATTCCAAAGGGACTTGGAAAGCTTCAAAAGGGTTTCATTTATCGGGAGACCCAATCTTTCTAGAGCTGAGGCCTGGAGGATATCCGGCCACTAATCCACATTCTTCTATACAGTCTCTGTCTGGATCCCCAAAGTGAAGCCTTATGCCTGAAAAAATCCTGGGAATGACTTAGGGCTGGTCCCCACTAGGGCTTAACGTCGACTTTAGCGACATTAAGTCGATATAAACATGTACCCATCCTCACATGCATGCCATTAAAGTCGATTTAAAGGGACCTGAAAATCGACTTCTGTACTCCTCCCTAACGAGAGGAGTAGCGCTGAAATTGACCTCTCTGGGTCGATTGTCAATTAGTGAGGATACATGTGACATTAAGCCTCCAACCTTCCACAATGCCTGTTAGCTCCGCAGGGGACCAGCCACCAGTCCGAGCAGCTCCGCGGCCCCCCCTTACCCGGCCGAGCAGGTCCACGGACCCCCCCCCTCCCCGCCCGAGCAGCTCCGCGGACCCCGTGCCCGCCCGAGCAGGGGTCCGCGGAGCTGCTCGGGCGGGCGGGGGGGGGGAGCCGGCGCGGAGCTGCTCGGGCGGGCACGGGGGGGTCCACGGAGCTGCTCGGGCGGGCGGGGGGGTGTGTCTGTGGAGCTGCTCGGGCGGGGGAGCCGGTGCGGGGCTGCTCGGGCGGGGGGGGGGGGGTCCATGGACCTGCTCAGGCGGGCACGGGGGTCTGCGGAACTGCTCGGGCGGGCACGGGGGTCCGCGGAGCTGCTCAGGCGGGCAGGGGGAGCGGGCGCAGGGCTGCTCGGGTGGGCACAGGGGGTCCACGGAGCTGCTCGGACTGGTGGCTGGTCCCCTGGGGAGCGTGCCCAGCTGCCCCGAAAGGTGGTGCCTGCTGGGGACTCCCGTCACGGTGGGATATCTACCCACAGTGCAATGCTCGCTATGTCGACCCTTGCAAAAGTTGTAAGGACAGACACTGTCGACCTGCTGTGCTTTGTGGGGAAGCACTAAGTCAACTTTATGCAGTCTGCTTTGGAAAATCGACTTAAGGGAAATCGACCTACTGCTGTAGTGAAGACATACCCTTAATGTGCTCTGGCACCAGAGAGGAAGAATCTTGTATTGCACAGTCATCCAGAGAAGAAAAAGAACGGTGCAGGGCCAATGGAGAGGATCTCTTCCCAAGCCTATGCACCCTATCCCACTTAAACCCTCAAAAGAGGTCTTAATTTTGATTTCAATTTTAAATCGAAAGGTCCTGTGGAAGCCTTCCACAGGGGATACATTTCACCCTAACATAACTATGTGTATGCTAAACCGCAGCTCAAAATTCAAGTCATTTTTAATTTTTCAATCTTAAAACTTTTATTTTCAGTTGCTATTTTTGTAACCAATTCAACTCTTTCTCTGGTAATATAACATGAATAATCCAAATACAAGTATTTAATTCAACAACTGTAACCTCTTTTTCTGTCCTGCAAATTTCAATGAACAATTTACAAATCTCTCAAAAGTCTCCTCCACTGAAAATTATTTGCAAGAAAATTCATACATGAGATCTCAATCATTTGCTAGACATCCCTTGTGAGTATCTGGCATGCGAAATTTGAGATGTGGTTAATTTTGACTGGAATCCACAGTCACATGATATTGTTTCTGTTCCCTAACTGAAAGGGTGCAATTCTAGCACAAATACTCACATTTGTGTGTTCAAATCTTGCTTTCCAGGAACACTCTGAGGCCTAGATTGAGAGTAGGCCCGAGACAGTTACACAGAGGGTGAGCAAAAAGTTTCATGCATTTACACAGCTGCTTACAATAATCTGCTCCAGGGAACACAGGAGCTACTTCCTCCCGCTTCCCACCCACTGGCCTGGGAGCTTGGAACAAGGCCCCGCCCACATCTGCACCAGCCCATTGAGCAGGACCAGCTAATAGAGTCTCACACCACATCTCACCCTCCCTTTCACATGTGCTAGCATCCACATGAAAGGCTCGCTCTCCTTGAAGCATCATCTCTTTCAATGCTCCTCCTTCAGAGTAAAGTCCCACACCATCCTTTACATAGGACTGTGCTTTAAAATCCCAAGTTTGTCCTTAATATTATGTCTGCTTACAATTCACTATTTCTACAAACATTCCTACCAGTCAGCTTGCTGAAAACGAACATTAAAGAGGCAAGGGAATTTGGTGTTTTATTTGAATGAATATTTTCTCACTGTCCCTGAATGGCAGCCTTCAAAATATCTGAGAGATTCTATTAGCAACACTGGAGACTTGCAGAAACGGATGCAGAAAAAAGAATCCCGAAACTTCCATTTCAAATGCCTGCTCCGTTTCATGTGAAACTGGCAGTACAATCGTTTAATCCCTCCAGTGCTTCAGTGGAAAAATCACAGCATGCAGCTGGATGTAACATCCAAGACCGCCCATTCTTGTGTTTTTTCCATTTCTGGCAGTGGACTGTCATACATATAGCATCTGTCCATTTCTACAGACCATAGCTGTACATTCAATTGTACTAAAAGAGTAAAAAAGAAAGGGGGGGGGGGGGAAGAGAAGTTCAAAGAGCCATGAAGAGCCAGGACTCCTAGAATATTGTAGGTGTGGAACTCCAGATCACAGCTAGCTATCCATGCAGCAGGAAAGACCAAAATTAGTTGCAGAATTCTCATATCTGTCTACTTCTACCGGAATGACACCTGAATTACAAGAGTTTGATTATGCAACCATCAAAGGTTCCATAACAGTGATCCTCAATCTGATCCATGACCCTGAGATTTGTGGGTAGGAGGGGGAGGAACAGCTATCCTTCAGGAAAAGGCATTATTATTAATACAGCAGCATGAACGTGGGTTAACCAGACACAGAATACTGTATTCAAGACATATGTATGGATAAAGCATAATTTTCCTTTTCATGTGACAGGCATATTTTTTCCAAAAAATATCCAAATGTCATATAGTTCACTCAAAATCTTCCTTTTGTGTATGGTGGAACTTTGGCACACTTCAGAACTATTTTCAGTAACTTGTAGGAAAGTTATACAAAGAAAATCTAGTAGAGAAAAAGGTTCGTAAAAACTTGTTAATTATTTTAGAAAATTAACCAAAACTTTCCAATTATTCCAGTAGCAAATAGAGGCTCCAACTAAAATATTATCCCCGTTGTCTACAAACGCACGGCAAGAGACAGCCTGTGTGCTGAAGAGTTTACAGTCTAAACAGACAAAAGGGAGGAAGTAAGGAAATAGGATTATCCCATTTTACAAATGAGGAACCGAGACACAGAGAGAGTAAGAGACTTGCCCAAGGTCACACAGGAAGTATGTGGCAGAGCTGGGAACTGAGCCCAGATCTTGGTCCAATACAATAACCACATGACCATCTCTCTCCCTAAAGCCTACAGCATTCATATTATTTCCTATAGCAACTAGACAGAAGTAATAAAGAAATTGTGCAGATGCTGAGGTAACTGTATTTATTTTATCTTAAAGAAAAGTGGCAACTATTTCAGTGCTACAACTCCATTAAATGATGAGGAAGATAAAAATGGCAACAAAGTGCCAAAACCACATGGACGTCTGACTCATTATTGGACTAACTGATTGGACTAACCTTGTTATCTCCTACCTGGTTCTTGCCTACTTATCTATACCTGCCCCTGGACACTTCCGCTGCTTGCATCTGACAAAGTGCGTATAAGCCCACGAAAGCTTATGCTTCAATACTTTAGTTAGTCTTTAAGGTGCCACAGGACTCTTTGTTACCTCTGCTATTCCAGACTAACACGGCTACCTCTCTGATTCTTGACTCATTATGGTGTATTGTCCATTGTGCCATGTTTTGGTGATGGTGCAAAGTTTAAAAAAATCAGATCCCACTATATCTTTAATACTTAAAATGTAACTGATGAGTTACCAAACCCAGCTACATGTAACTGACAGGGAAATAAAACCAATTAAGAGTTTTTCTCTTAAGATTTCACTAGCTAGTAGAACTTCCTATGGTGCTAAATGACTAATCCAAGTTAGATAAAAACAAATTAAAGCTAATGCAATGACAACCTCCTGTTTAGTGTCCATACACAGATCCAGCAGCAGTCTAAATCACATACCCACTTTTTGCAGATTATGCATGTGACTTTCAGCTCAGAGTTATTGGCTGAATGTGTTTCTACAAACTTAAAAACTTATCCCACTGTCTTACGATAATGAATAACAAATAATAAATTTTATGTATGTAGTGCCTATCTGCCAAAGGCATTCTTGGCACTTCACATAAAAACAAACATACAGATTAAAGAGACAAAGTCACACATGATTAAAAACAGACAGCCAATTAAATGCAATTTAAAACAAACATGTAGCCATTGTGCCATGGTGAAGGACTTAAAAAGATTTTAAAACTTGATTTAAAATTCCATGATTTTTCTTAAATCAAGAGGAAACACAGGGCTGCAGAAATTAAGATGCAACTACTACCCACTCTGCTGCTAGACTGGCTGAAATAACCAGATATTCTTTGACCTTAGACAGATGTAAGAAACCTAAAGATCAGAGAGGTAACCAAAAATCAGTCCATGAGGAAGTTGGAAATTGTATATCTATGCTAGGTAAAAATGGCACCTTCTCACTCAACAGATTTGCACCTTGTGTCTATATAGGCTGATCACACCAACTGACTTCAGTGATGACTAAGCTTGTACTAGTTCATACTATTTTTTTATTGCTGTTAGTTCAGCTAGGTCGGGGGGGGGGGGTGTCTTCTCTATAGAGTTAGCCTAGGTGACTGGCACCTGGGCCTGAGCACCTGGTTAGCCAAACTCAAAGCTCAGGTATGAACAGCTATGCTGAAAAGTTATACTCGAGTTAGTGTGTCTTCACTGGTGTGGCCTTCACCCATGCATGTCACTAGGGGTTCTGGGGGCATTCCCAAGTTCTTTGTGATGCAGTAAGATGAGCTGCTCTGTGATTCTTTCCCAGTGAAGACCTACCCCAAGAAGGTGTGTGCTGGAGCTCTTCTTTATTATACATCATTAGCAGAATTGGTTAACTGACAACAGACGAGCCAAATTTTGCCCTCAGTTACCTACGTTGTAAACAGTGTGGGTGCCGACGTGTAACTGAGGGCAGACTTTGAAGGCAAATGAGCTACACGGGCCTGGAGAATCATTACAATTTGTGAAAATGTGATAGAAGCAAAGGTCTCAGATTGAGATTCAGGGCCCACTTTCATGTTAAAATGCTGCCAGTTGGGGGGTGGGGGGGTGGAATCTTTTTACTTCTAAAGCCACAATAAGACACAATAAAAACAGAACTTGCAATGCCATTTTTATAATTTTCAGAGTAGAGCAACACTTCAAATGTTCAAAACTAAAATCTTAAAATCAAACTGATGATCAGCCAGATAGCCGGGAGAGTGAACAAATACCTGTCCCCAACTAGATAAAAAGTTGCACAAATATGATCAAACAGACTAGCTAGTTGGAATATGGACAAATGGCCAGGGACGTTGTTCTCCACCAGTTGTAGCTTTAACAAAGCCCTTTTGCACATCTCATTAAACAAAGTTACAATGTTAACTGGTCCTTAGCAATTCACTATATTTTCTTCAACGTGGAATCTTATCCTTTCAAAATTATCATTGGTTTTTCAGAGCTGCTATAAGAAAGCTAAGGGGTGCAGGATTCAGAAATGCATATCTATCAGACATTTTTCATGAGGGCAAGAAAAAGAATCCACTCTACTGCCTGAAACATAAAGGTCTGTAAAAAGGACATAAAGGATCGTTCTTCTCCCATTACTTAAATAACTACAAAAATACCATAAGTTAGCTACTTCTCCAGTGCTAATTGGAAAAAGAAAAACTCATATTTTACTCAGAAATAACCCTGGGTGGTTGCCTTGAGTAACCCAAGGTCTTCAGAGCACTATCTTTCCTGTGTTTGCAAAGCCACTGAGTTTGTTTTAATTACTGAAAGTCAAACAAACCCAATGCTCAAGCCTAAGCGAAAGGTGAATCCTTATTTCTTTGACAAACTAGGAAATTCTTTTCAGTACCATGGTGTTTTGAAGCCTCCCTCCCCCCCCCCCCCCCCGATTGTGTGTCCAATATACTCTCGTTGCTAAACTGTAAATGAAGAACAGTAAGATCCTCTGAAAATAAACTGTATAAACAGAAAAAAAGAAAATCAAATTTAATCTGAAAAACAAAAACAACCAATCCACAGAAAATAGGTTGGTAATGAAATAGGACAATTACTACTATGTTTGCTCATTCCTACAGAGACCTGTACATAGCCAACAGTTTAGTAAAAATGTCAAGAAGGAACTGGAAATTCACTTCTTGATAAGAAGTTCTGGTATTGCCATAGGTACCTGAAGTACAATAAAATAGTAATAAAATAATATTTTATGCTTCTATAATGTACTCCATCCAAGACTCATGTTGCCAAATAACTGTAGTTGGATTTAAAAGGTGGCTGGATAATTTGATGAGCAATGACAATGTTATGGGTCAAATTTCAAGAGAGATTGAGCAGGATCTCTTTTTGAGAATGCAAATATTTTCATGCATATTTTTGAGAACTACTACCTGAACACAGAGATGCTGGATTCTATCACTTGTACATGTAGGTGAGAGAATGAAGACTTCTCAATCTCAGCAGAAAAAATGAGACTTGTGTGTAAAAGTGAAGGAATCTATCATCTATATATATGCAGAAATTTACCTGTTCGGGTGTTTGCATATGCAAAGCTGCAACACACAAAAGGAGAGTGAGTTTTGAATATCAGATCCTAAGAATTGTGCACAGTAAGAAAAGGGCAATCAAATATCGCATGTCAGGGGATTAGAGATGATCTCAAAAGTGATCAAGAAAGGATTCCCTCCTCTCACCTTCCCAAAGAAACTGTAGTAGTATAGTAGTATATACCTGGCAAACGCCTGTGAAAGGAATTGTCAGCTTCCTTTGGATCATGAGTTATGGGTCACTGACAGAGGCAAGATATCAGACTCGATGGAATACTGGCACAATGTGGTGTAACAAACCATAGCACTGATGGACTAACACTGGCTCTAATGGTGTAATGGATTTACATCACTGTTAAACCTACTGTGAGATCAGAATCAGGATGCTTATTTTTTTTTAAAAGAACAAGTTTACTTTTTCACTGGGGAAGGGAGAAATATTATAAGCCAATACATACTTCCTGGAGTGATCCCAAAGTATGTCAGGTGCGGGGATCTTTTACTTCCTTTTTCTAGCCTTTTCCAATCCCTGTGGATTAGGATAGGAAACAAACTATTTTGCTTTTTAATGGAGGGTGTTGAACTGAAGAACTTAACCATAAAGACCAGCTTCTTATTCTTTTCAACAAATAATTGTGCCCACTTAAGAGGCACCAAAGGGGCACTGTGGGGAGGGGAGGAGCAGTAAAAAAAAAAAAGATGGAGAGAGAGCGAGAAAGAGAAATATATCTCCTTTCTTTTCTGAAAATCACCAATGCTTCAGAAGTACAGGGTTGTTGTACTGAATGGTAGCTAGACATTGGTGCCAAAAAGGGCTGCTCACTGAAGTGATTAAAAAGGCACTCTTTTGTAACCAAGCTTTAAATTATTTAGTCTGTCCCCCAACAGAAACAAATAAGCATAGGGCAGTGGTTATTTAAAATAAATGAAGACAAAGAAAAACATCCAGCATAGGGGGATTGGGTCACTTGCCTCAGTCAGTAAATGCATCTCATATCACATGTCAGCTCATAATGGGAGGTAGCGATCCCTCCACCCCACCCCCAGCAACCTCTGTGAGGGAAACAGAAGAGAATGTAATTGTTTCCCTTCTCATTGTACTTGTTGCTAAGCCATGATGCCAACCACATGCTGATTATCTCCTGTGTTACATAAAGTGCTCTCCTATGGTGCCAATTGCCTGCCGTGTTGTCTGTATCCTGTTACATAAAGCGCTATCCTGTACTGCCATGTGCTGAGCCAAAGAGCTATTCTCTGCTACCATGCTCCCTGTCTTCAAAGCTCAAATGCTCTTTGTTTTCCTGTCCGCCTCTGCCCACATCTTAGCAGCTGCCTAATGATTCAAACCAAAGAAGGCAACTTCTCAAGACTGATTTTTCTGTAATGCTGACAAATGAGGAAGAACAGAAAATAATTATTTTTTTGGTTGCAAGAAGGGGAAGGGGAAGGGGAAGGGAGCTGTAAGAAAAGACCTATTAAAGATAGAGCCATTGCATGGCCTGTATAACCTAGACAGATATACTAGCAGTTTTATATCATTTAAGAACCATTCTGAAGATAGCATAATAGCTAGCCCAGCATTAAACAAAACCTGTTCACAGATGAGCCATTCTAGCTGATCCATGAGCCTTCCATATCATCAAAGTGACACTGGAGTGCTGATATGTTGTGGGATGAGAGCATCATCCAAGAAGAACACATCTAGAAGCAGATTTCACCTGACTGTAGGCGAAGAGCCAATTCACACAATACAGTATAATGGAAACTACTCTTTTGGGTGACCTAGAGAGAATGAGACTGTTAAATCGGCTGCTCTGGCATTAGTGTTTCTGGCAACTTAAAATGGCAAGTCAGATGAATGTGTGTTAATCCATCTCATGCACACAAAGACAAAAGTTAGGAAAGTTGATTCCCAGTTGAGATGGGGAAATGGAGAAATCACATTACCAATTATTATTTTTGGTGAGGCCATACATCTTACAACGTGTTCCAGAGCCCTGTTCCTCTTCCACAGGGCTTAGTGCGTACTAAGAGAGGACTGACCCCCTACAATGCTAGGTTGGGAGGTGGGGTTTACTTCTTGAATTAACATATTGGGGGTATTTTGGCAAATCGTTCAATCATAATAAAATATGTCTTTAAAGTATTAAAACAGATTCGTTTTATTTAAAAAAAATTCACATCTGGATTGGAGTTTGTATGCCAAGTTTCAGCCTGATGGAGCTTCAAAGAGCTGTGATACCAAACCCAAAAATCTGGGGGGAAAATGGACATGCCCACTCAAACGTAACGACAGAGGTGATATGTTACCATTCTGGGCCCCAGAAATCTTGGCCCTACTGAAGATGGCCAAATGCCCTAGAGGGCAGCTCCCCAGCTGGTGTTAATTGTGATGGAAGTCAGCATCCCCTGATATCTAAGTAAGAAAATGTAGGGTGAAATCCTGGCTCCACTGAAGTCCACGAGAGTTTTATCTTTCTCGTCAGTGGGGCTTGGATTTCATCTATAATCCATATACTGCTGGTACTACTGTAAATATCAGTCCCCTTGAGTTACACATTTGGCTTAAAAGCCAAAAAAAGGCTAGCCACTCCCTTCCCCCTTCTCTTAACACTAGCTTTTTACACCACTGGTCTTATGGCTCTTAGCAAGAGCTATTGTTATTAATTAATCCTATGGTCCTGAAAACAAAGAGCAGACATCTGCATTCTCTACTCACCCAGTAATTCCTACTGATATCAATAGAAGCTTTAACTTGCACAGAAAATTTGGGCCTTGGTTGAAAGGAGCAAACAGCATTTGTAAAAAAACCAAAACACTGTGTAAACTTGCATTTCCATGGTGAGTAGATGAGATGGACCAGCACAGAAATACTGCCATAAAGGACCTGTTCCAAAGCCAGGTGAAATTAATGGGAGACTTCAGCAAGCTTTGAACTGCTCAAATTGCTCAAATGGTTATATTTCACATACTGCCCCTTAGAATAATCCAAAGAAATACAGATGGTTTGGAGCTGTTTGTCAGAAAAAAATATTCCAATAATATGTAGTAGCTTCCTGGTACATTAAATACAATGCCAATGACTTTTTAAGTGGAACTAATATAACAAATCTGTCTTTTCCAGATAAGCTTTTTAGAACCAGTGAATCATAGATACTTAGGGCTGGAATGTACCTCAACAAGATATTAAATCCAGACCCCTGAGCTGTGGCAGGACCAAGTAAACCTGAACCATTTCTGACAGAGATTTAGCTAACCTATTTTTTAAAACTTCCAACGATGGGGTTCCACAACTTCCCTTGGAAAACTATTTCAGAGCTTAACTAGCCTTATGGTTACAATTTTTTTCCTAATATTTAACCTAAATCTCCTGTGCTGCAGATTAAGTCCATTGTTTCTTGACCTACACATTGTTGCTGGACAATTGATAACCATCCTCTTTATAACAACTCTTAACATAACTGAAGATTGTTACCAGGTTCCGCTCGGGTTTCTTCTCAAGACTAAACATGCCAAGTTATCTCTCCTCATGGGTCAGGTTTTCAAAACCTTTCATCATTTATGGTGCTCTCCTCTGGACTCTTTTCAATTTGTCCATGTCTTTCCTAAAGTGTAGCACCCAGAATTGGACAGAGCTGAGGCCGCACCAGCACCGAGTAATGCGGGACAAATACCCCAAAACATTAGCCTTTTTTGCAGCTGCATCACATTGTTGGACTCATGTTCAATCTGTGATCCACTATAACCCAAAGATCCTTTTCAGCAGTACTACTGCCTGGACAGGGGTAGGCAACCTATACAGCACACGGGTTGATTTTCAGTGGCACTCACACTGCCCGGGTCCCGGTCACCGGTCTGGCAGGCTTTGCATTTTAATTTAAATTTTAAATGAAGCTTCTTAAACATTTTAAAAACCTTATTTAGTTTACATACAACAATAGTTTAGTTATAAATTACAGACTTATAGAAAGAGACCTTCTAAAAAACATTAAAATATATTACTGGCATGCAAAACCTTAAATTAGAGGGAATAAATGAAGACTTGGCACACCACTTCTGAAAGGCTGCTGGCCCTGCTAGCCAATAATTCACCATTTTGTAGTTGATCATTTGATTTTTCCTACCCCAGTGAAGTACTTTGCACTTGTCTTTATTGAATTCAGACCAACTCTCCAGTTTGTCCAGGTTGTTTTGAATTCTAATTCTGTTCTCCAAGATGCTTGGAAAATTGCTTTCCCTGTATGGAATACTGTGTTGTGGCATACTATACATTCTTCATTCCTCTTTCTATCACTTCCCATGAGTCAAAGGTAGAATGCAAAAGAATTCCTGAAATACTATCTCCAATAAACTACTACTAACCATTATAATTCAATGTGGGCATATAAACGGCACTTTAAAGAAAATTGAATTTGTTGAAAATTAAAGCTAAGCTGATGTTACTTTGAACAACGGTCTGGCTGATTGTTTTCAGATTTCCAGTACAAAATAGCCTTTTTGTTTTATACGTTATATACCCTCTGAGGAAAGGAGTTATACCTCAAAACATATGGGCGTTCAAAATTTTTATTTTTAAACACAATGCACTATGTCTATAAAACTTTGCTTGGAAGCCAAGGAATTTATAAAAGGTGCATAATAGCAAAGCTCAGAGAAGTCCATTGGAATAGAAGCCTTGGGATAAAGATGAAGAGTGCTCATATTAATTAATGGAATTAAATACGAAGAGCACTTCAAAAGGAAAATTTCTTTACTTTGGAAAAAGTCTGTATTTTAATTTGATGTCATTTAATAACTGTCGGTTAATTCTGAGCAAGGGTTAAAATGCTTGACAAGACAGACCATGTTTGTAAATGTATGTTTATGTTGAGGAAGTAGCCATATCATTTTAACAATCTGCTGCATGGTGTTTCTATTTTATTTTAGTACTGCAACATATTACACATGGATCAAAGAGACAATCCGTCCTACAAGGATTTTAAGAAATACTTTAACACAAAACTTTTTTAAAAAAGCACATGCTTTACTAGAACAAGCATGCACTTTTTTTTACACTACAGTACCATATAAAGAGAAAGGTTATTGAATAGTCTCTATTCTTATAGCATAAGCCATGAGAGTGTGCATTTAGTAAGATGCAGCGCATGTCATGGGTGTGTTTAATATTTGTGTCTGCAACTGCTTGTGAAAGCCTGCTAATGCACACCCTTGAGTATTAGGGTACTAGTATTAGACTATGACTCACTTCATTTTACATTTTAAAAAAATGTAAGTACACAGTTTTGTGTGTGTTTATGAAAGATATCCTATAAAAAGTAGTTTCTAGTAAAAGCTAAGGAACAAGCAGTGAAAGAGTGCAGCTGTCTTTTCACTAATATTTCTACTACTTTTCTTTGTGAATTAAGTTTTTCAAAAAAACTTCAATGACTTCCTGATTGGTCATTGTCCCCACTGCCTTTAGCCCCAAAAGTTTTACTTCTCCTTCAGCAAGAGTTGCTTGTGACTCAGTGACTGATTTTGCTCTCAGTGATTTTCACTAGAATTTGAGTTAAAAGTGCTGAACGGACCACAAACTGCAACTGAAATGTAAGCCTGACATGTTGGCAGGGGGGATAGTTAATGTCACTTTCCCCTACAGCTCTTAGGCTCCCCCATTCTCTGACACAACTGACTCATTTGATCCCTTCAGAATGTTTCCCGCATGCACACACTTAACGTGCTGAGCTGGCAGGAATTGTTTCTGCGTGTTTCCGTGAATATGCCCAAGTTGGGCAAAGCTGTGATGTACACAAAAAGGCCCGACCAGTCACACAGAATTTGGCTTCAAATGTAGCTACACGTCCTCTTTTTGTATATGATTAGTTTCTGATGTTTCAGGTTTATTAAGCAAGTAATGTATGGCCACCATAATGCTGACCATAGTAGTTAAATACTAATACATTCTAAGGGACATTTTTTTCAGTATTGATTCATTCCCTGTGCACTCCTTAGGTGCTGCAAAGGGAATGAACACTGGTCCTCTGCTAGCATTTCAAATGACACCCTTCTTGCAGTTCCTGAAGCAGGTGGAGGGGGTGTAGCTGGAGCACAATGTTCTCTAGCCACACTTGTACAGATGGATAGACACTCAAAAGTCTATTTTCATGCACAAATATCTAGCATGCGTATACAATGAAATTAATTGCACAGGCAGTATGTGTGCCCAATACTGCACACATTTTTACAAACGGTCTTGGACTTCTCTACTTTTGAAAATCAGCCCCGCAAGTAAAAACAAATACACTTGACAAATAGTAGTAGCATAGGAAATAAACTATAATTAAAACAGAATACAAT
The DNA here is from genome assembly GCA_032164245.1 of Sternotherus odoratus. Taxonomy (NCBI): domain Eukaryota; kingdom Metazoa; phylum Chordata; order Testudines; family Kinosternidae; genus Sternotherus; species Sternotherus odoratus. Next base: position 145,980,973 of record JAVMKO010000002.1, read on the forward strand.
GAACTATTTTTCACTGCTTTTTAGGCTTACTTCCCTAGAGCTACAAAACGAGCTTCTAATAAGCTTTGGGTAATCACATAAATAGAAAACCTAATGTTGCAATGCTTGATAGTGATCTCAGCTACTTAGATATGTTTTGTATTATGCCACAAAACAGTGGTTTGTTCATGAAATGGAACAAAATTTCATGTGTTACTTGTACTTTGGCCTTAGGCATGCATGTGTTGAAATCATAATCCCCAGTGCATTTCAGAATATGTTTAGACAACCTAAGTTGCTCTGTGAAAGCCACCCAAAAGGAAAACCCCTATTCTATTAAAAACACAAATTACCCAAAGTTAAATGTTTAAGTGTAGCCTCCAGTATAGAAAGAAAGATTTCCAATACACTGCTTATTTTCCTAGTTAAAAAAAAAAAGTAGATGATGATGATGCATTCAGACACCATACAGGAGAGCTGCAAATTAGTTATACGCTGATCCACTGCATACACATTATATTATACTGTCCAAAAGAAACAAAATATTCTCCGCCAAGACAGGAAATCTCTCCACTAAAATGTCTTTGCACGTGACTGTATGAATGTGTCCAAAGCACAGAGATGGGTCTTTCCCCCAGATACACAACAGGCACATTCTCTTTTTCCTTGTGGGAAGGTTTAGACCAAAATCCGTAGATGAAAGCTGCTAGGAATCAAATAACTCTTTTCTCCTGTGTAAGTTACTTACAGATATTATATGGACTCCGGTATCAAAGACATTAATGGTGTTTTCCTCACAATACCTCAGCAAGGTAGAGAATAACTTTCTATAGATGAGGAACTGAGGCACAGAGAGACAAAGTCACTTGCCCAGAATCACACAGAGAGCTTGTGGCAGTCAGGAATTGGACCCAAATCCCATGAGTTCCAGTCTACTGTTTTAAATACAAGAACATCCTTGCCAATCAATATTAGCTTACCAGATGTTAACTAATAAATTTATACTACTATTTGCTAGCCTAAGATTTTATTTGCACCAGCAGGAGTTTAGGAGACAATTCTGCAGCCTGTGAAGAATGTTTCCTCAGAGGTGGATCCAGAACTGTATGTGAACTTTCCCCAAAAGTCTGATTTTTCAGGTCCACCTTCTCTTCAAGATTAATTAGTTTCAGATAAAGTTATCTTGTATTGATTTATGAATTTCCATCAGTAAACAATAACATCCAACAATACTTAACTGTTACCCCAAACAAAACAAGTACTAAAGAAATTACATTCTGTACAAATACTTGGACTAATTTCTTTTGCCGGTGCTCTGAGTGATTCCCTTTGGTGAAAATCCATTTCACTTTTGCCGGTGCTCTGAGTGATTCCCTTTGGTGAAAATCCATTTCACAAAAGAACTGCTCCTTTTTGCACTGCTTAACCGAGCATCAGTATGGGGAGGACTAAAAACCCATTCACATTTGATTTGAAATTATTTAAAAGAGATGGCACAATTGACAAACTATAATCTGACCACAAATGGACATTTGGTGACCACACAAGCAACCAATAAAGCTGGAAGAAAAGAGTAACTCTAGGGAAAAGTTCCTCCGCCCATAAAAAAAAAAAAGTTAATGAGCCCTTCATAGAGTATTTTATTACATTACATGAGCAACAAGGCATGGCATAAATTAATTCATAAAAAAGAAAAAAGTTACTATGAGAAGTTCTACTGTATTTTACAATGAGAAAGGTAAAAAGAGAAAGAGGAAAAAAATTGAAAATGTCACTTGGGGCTACATACATAGGGCCTGATTCTTATTTACATTAAGACTCCTTTTATACAGCTCTCTCTGTGAAAAAGGATCCTTCATGTAACTTATGCTGATTTCAAGGCCCTACACAGAGTCAGAGTGATGCCTTAGTTGAAACTGAAATCTGGCCCATGATGTGAACACTGCTAGAAGTCAGAACTTTTTTACCATTTAGAAAATTCGTTGTACCCAGTACAAAAATACGAAATATGCACTTGGTAAACACATTGGACCAAATTCAGAACTGATGTAATCACACACAAGCCCAATGACTTCAAAAGGGACCAGTCGTGGAATACAGTGTGACTTAGCATGAGGCCACGTAGCAGAATCTGACTCTAACTGGGCTGCTATGTTAATTTAAATGGGATTGAGTTGTAAAATATTATTCAATATGAGTAAGTGAGGTAGATTTAGGCCATCAATAATCTCTTGAAATAGAAATCAGGAGAACCATCTCTGGCATTAAAGGAATAGAAACTGCACCCCAAAAGAAGTAAAAAAGAAGAGGGGATTTTGCAATTTTGAAATGCCACATCATAGCAAGACTGCCCATCATCAACAAGATGAGAGAAAAGAGAAGTCCAATATCCCATCCACCAATGTTTTCTTTTGGGAAACAGGAATGACTTGAAATCAAATTATAATACTGATTATAATACAAAATATGCCCATATTACTTAGTCCTGCCATGAGTGTAGGTGACACAACTCTAGATGACCTCCTGAGATCACTTCCAATCCTATGGCTCTGATTCTATGAAAACTAGAAATGGACTTTCTGATGCATTCACATCCAACATCAGACTCTAACAAATGTGTAGCACAGCAGTTCTTCCATTGTGGTCTGCAGAGCACATTTGGTCCCCAGAACAGTTACAGGTTGCGTGCAAAGAACGGCTCCTCCTCCTAGCTTCTATTTGAGAGTCTACACACCAGTGGGATACTCTGAAAAAAGGTGAAGGCAGCATAGCAGCCTCTGTAATGTTATTGGCCACTATCAAAACCCACTTCTGGACTAGCCAGACCACATCTCTCTCCTGATATGGCAATTACTGTGCTCACATAAGAAGAAAATAAAAAGATGCAGGCAGCATGGAGAAAGGAGAATAAGCCAACAGCCAGGAGAGAGCCAGCTGAGTTAGGGAATGAAAAAAAAAAAAAAGATTAATCAGCATGTGCAGAGAGAGGAAGACCAGGAAATTATAGACAAGGGGAAGCCAATACCAATCTCACATACTGTTCTGCTATTAACCACTGAAATGCTATTGCTTTCCTCTTGTGGTTAAAAATGACAGTTTTCTTTAACTTTTCAAATTACCTCCACTCTACCTTCCAACTATACTGAGTTTCAAGGATTATTAATTGTATACTTACCAATCAAAAATGCTTTTGGGAAATATAAAATGAAGTAGTTGTACAAATGATGAGATGCAGAGATAGATAGAAGAAAGCAGCCACAATTTACTCCACATAGACTCTAGGATCATCTGCGGGTGACACAGATGTTTCATTAGTTGAAGACTAGTAGCCCGAACCAAAATGCCAAGGAGACTGAATCAAACAAGCCACAGGTCAGCCCCTCTGATGGAAAACTATCTTCAACAATGGGAGAAAAAATGAGGGGCAAGAAAAGCTATGTCAGATAAATTTTTGGAATCTCCAAATGAGCCACATCCATGCCATTTGTTGCAGAATATTAGCCAACAAAACCCTCCAACCAGCAATGCTACTGCAACACTGAGAAACAAATCTTTCTGCTGTGAAGGACGAGCTTCCATTGTTCTTTTAACCTGTGCAGCTGAATAAATGAACGATCAACTCCCCCAAAACTCCCAAGAAAGTCTTTATTAGAATCTCACAAGCTTTGGAGGAACCTTATCTTATGATTCTTCAAAATACAAAAGTAGGAAAATCTCATGATACTAGGGAGAAGTTAGTTCTGTCAGTAGCAAAGGGAATGATTTAAATGATCTGTAGTATCAGGCTAAATAAGTGACTGACTCAGTATTGTACCTCTGTCAAATAAAACAACAACAACAACAAGAGGAATCTGTGACATGGCTTAGAATGTGAAAGAACAATGTTCTCAAATTCACTGTGGCCCTTTTACAATTCAGCTTCGTAAATTGGCTAAAGTGGCTTCCAGTCCACTTCTCAGCTAATGTCAGATATAATTTTCTTGGCAAAGTGCAAGAGAACCCAGTATATGCTCCCTTCCCCACCTGCAAAGGCTATTTTTCAAATACTAGATTGATTCATGCGAGAGAATGGCCTTGAGTGACTATACTGTGCAGGGAGCATGACACATGAATATGTCCAAACAGGAGGAAAATCCACCTCCTGCTCTCTTGCAATGAAATTTGTTCGTTTCAAGAGGGGAAACACTGACATGACTATTTGACTATTCCGAAATATAACTCTTCTTGTCTGATCACTCATTTGTGTGGTCCCGTGCCTTGAAGGCCTCTCATGGCGCATACAGCTGGCTTACTTATCAGATACTTTTGTCAATTTGAGTGTTGTGAGAATGTTCAATAAACAGGACAAGACTGAAGCTATGCTTTTAAAAATTGCTCTTATGGACTCTGCAAGTAAATGAAGATAGTTTTGACAAGTTTCCTGCCTTGGATGGATGCCAGTGAACACTTTCCATTTAAAATGAATACACATATTATTCAGGAAAATTTGACACTGCTGAAATAACTTCCCTCTGAATACTTCTCCAAAGACTCATACAGTGATGAGTAGATCAGATACTCTTTCACTGCAGCAAAGAGTGTGATTTAAGGCTTGTCTTCAAAAGAAGTCAATCACCTCCAAGAGACACAAAAGACCTCATGAAACAACTAACCTCTGAAATAAAAGGCTGCCGCTACAGATAAATATCTAGCACTCACAGATCAAGCATTGAAATGGGTGATGCCTTTCATATCAACATACCTATGGGACAATGAATTTTCAGTCTTTGTGATATTCAAGATAATGTACAGATCTCAATTTCAAGCTGGCAAAGATAAGTGGCCACAGTCCATCCCAGCATCACCACACTATGTTCAAGAAAGCACCCAATCATATTACAGATATGCACACATAAATAGAGTACTAATATTTTTCCATGTAAGTAATTTCTGTAGTTGCCACAGGGATGCCGCATGTTCACAGATGTGAGGGTAATTGGTAGGCTGGACGAGACAATGAGCACCACAAAAAAAAAACAACAACAAAAAAAATGAGAAGCCTGGTCTAACAAATATACCTTCCCGAAAATTGTATTCATCTAACACCTAAGATATTGTATTAACAATGAAACTGCTGTAACTTGAATCCTATGAGAGTAGCCTGCTTGTAAAATGAGGTTAACATTAAAATACTAAATACCCAGTCTTAACTTAGATTAAACTAAGATTCACATATTTGCTGATATGTGATGATTTTTTAGGAATTTGTATTCACGTATATTTTACGCTTTGCCTATGCTGTATGCTGAACCCAATCTATCAATTGCCCACCCACAGAGATCAGGTTAACAAGGTAGCAGCAGCAGCAGCAGCAAGTGTCTTCAAATATGAAAAAAATATGAAAAAGGAATCCTAGGGAAAGCAATTTGATTTGTTATTTTGAAATGCACTGTGTTGAATGAATGTTATGATAATGGTTTAATTTGTAGAAATCTTGCTTGAAATCCAAGGTATCAAATGGGTTTCTAGATTTTGAACAGTAAAAGATAAAACAAAAATGATCTTTTCCTTCACAATTCACAGTACTAAAGTAAAATGTGGTCTACCACACTTAGAATCCAAAGTTCCTTATTTTGAAAGAACATAAGGGCAGGTTTTTTTAATGTAATAAGACAACCATCTGTAAAGTAATTTGCAAGGTTTTATCTAAGCTGATTTTAAATTATGTTTAGCTTTTACATTGAAGACCAAGCCCCACAAGGAAAGAAATGGAAGAAATTAATTCTTTTTACTACTCATTACTTGTCTAGGGTGGTCTCAGAAATGACTCTTTCAATATATAAGCTGTTTTGTTCAGGCCACAATCATATCCATGCAGGTAAGGGACATATGCTTAAAGTGTTGCTATCATGTATTGTCTGACATCACCAACAACGGACGGTCCCAAGTGTCATCACATGTACGATAAATGGGAACTAATCAGGTCATGCTCTCCCAGAAGGAAGCCTTATACATTGCTCTTTCCAGCAGAGGGAGCATCACCACTGATATCTACTGTACAAGCGGCACCACAAGAAGCAATCCTGGCAGGAGTTGGAGCACTAGCTCAACAAACTAATACATCTTAATCCAGGTCACTGCACTGACATTCTGTCCTCTAATGCCCTATGTTCCTTTGTTGTGCCATTCCAGCTCACAATGCGGTTTCAGTCGACTTTCAGATCTCAGTCATACCAGCTTGGAAAAGAAGGGAAGGAAGAAGGAAAATGAGGGGGTGTCAGAATGTGGCTGCTCCCAGAAAAGGGAAACTAACATAAATCCAAGGTATCAAAAGGGTTTCTAGCTTTGATTGCCGATGCTGTTTGCTAAACCCAACATATAAATTCCCCACCAGAGATACACTTTAAAAAGGTGGCTGCGGCAGTAGCACTGAAGAGATGTGCTTCAGAAGCTAGTCCCTGGTTTTATACACAGATTTTGCTGAAAAATTGTATCAGGTTAAAGAATTAAAAAAAACAAAAACAAAAAACACTGAGCAGGCACCAGCAGTATAATATTAAAGTCATCAGACTGCAGCTGACCATGCCAAACTCTTTTGTATAAAAATAATCCTTAATGAGCTGGAACTATTAGAATAAAAGGAATGGAATGGAATGTTCAATCTCTGATCAGATTCCATAAAGCCAGAGGCAGGAAAAATATCTGGAGAACTTTGATATCCAGTAATATTGTGTTTCAATTTTCAATTTCAATTTTATCTAACGTGCGATTCTATGCCACAGTCACCACTGATATCGAACACCATTCCCACCCGGAATTTGGCTTTGACAAAGCTTAAAAGCAGGAGCACTAGGCTTGTGGAAAATAAAACAACTAAATGGTACTATGATGTGTTACCTGAATGCAGTTCTTTCACTAAACACTCCTTTTAATATCTGCATCTGCCTTGACTTACTGGACTGAATGAGAGAGGTTGTCCTTTGCAGGAGAGTTCCAAGGCAGAGACCAAATTAAGTAATGTCAACATAGGATGGCAAAAGTATTAACAACTTTAGTTGGACTGGACTTGAAAGATTAAAGATGGGCCAACGCCATTGAATTGAACAGTCCACAGATTTTGAACAGTGCAAGGTTCACAGATGTCCAGATTTGGGTGTTCCCTTTAGGCCTTTATAAAGATAGGGGCCTTTCGCAAAACACAGGTCAATATCTGGATTCAGAACAACTTCATAGTGTGAAAGTCTTTGGAGCCAGAGTTTTGGTTCAGGCCCCAACTCCATTAAAATGAGAGGCTGTACACTGTTTAATATGGTTACAGTGGAAATACACTTACTTTATCCAGATCATGTTTAAATAATTAAAATCACTGTAAGTATCCGCTCTTATGGGAGAGCATGCCACAGTCTAATACTTCTTCCCATTAGGAATTCTTACTTGACAGTCAGCCTAAATTCCTCCCTAATTATAATTCCCTAAACCACCCTAAACAATTTCTCTAGTTCCTTGATGTTTACATCCTTCAAATACTTGTGCTAAACGCAGCCCCTCTTAATCATTATTTGGGCAAGCACAGTGTAGCAGGATTTCTAAATACTGTCTCACTAGTGTTCTCAGGGCAAGAAAATACTGGCTAGGAGAGGGTTACAACCTAAGCTTTGCAAGCAGATAGCCTGGGAAAACTCCCTGTCTCTGAAGAGTTTTGCTGAACCTTTAGGGATGGACCAGTTGTAGACGTTGAAGAGTCAGCTGCACTACCTAGAGAATAAGCAGAGAATTCAGCCCCCTAAAGCAGCCATTTTGTGTCACCTGGCAGAGGAGGCCTAGTGGCTCTACATTTCCATTGGCTCCTTCCTCACTTCCTTCATCCTGCAATGGAACCATGGCCTCTTCATGTCTTTATGGCTGTAAACTGAAAGTGTCTTGGGAACATCATGGGGAGTTTAAATCTGGTTCACCTAGCACAGGGGTCTCCAAACTTTTCAGCCCGAGGGCCGCATTAGCTATCAAATAGCAGTTCGGGGGCCGACAACACACTCGAGGTCCAAATAAAAAAGAATCAAAACATGGATGTTGTTTTTAATTATTTATTTAATATTATTTTATCCAGTTATTATTTAATAACACATTGATACACTACACCTGAACACTACACCTGAACACTACACATGAACACCTGAACACTACACATGAACACTACACCTGAACACTACACATGAACACCTGTTCACAACACATGAACACTACACATGAACAACTGTTCACTACACATGAACACTACACATGAACACTACACATGAACACTACACCTGAACACCTGAACACTACACCTGAACACCTGAACACTACACCTGAACACTACACATGAACACCTGCTCACTACACATGAACACTACACATGAACACCTGTTCACTACACATGAACACTACACATGAACACATGAACACTACACATGAACACCTGTTCACTACACATGAACACTACACATGAACACCTGAACACTACACGTGAACACCTGTTCACTACACCTGAACACCTGTTCACTACACCTGAACACTACACATGAACACCTGCTCACTACACATGAACACTACACATGAACACCTGTTCACTACACATGAACACTACACATGAACACCTGAACACTACACATGAACACTACACATGAACACCTGAACACTACACATGAACACTACACATGAACACTACACGTGAACACCTGAACACTACACGTGAACACCTGAACACTACACGTGAACACCTGTTCACTACACATGAACACTACACATGAACACCTGTTCACTACACATGAACACTACACATCAACCCCCCAACTGACCCACCCAGCCAGGTCTCTCCCCCCAAAACCTCCTTTCCTCCAACCCCCCTCCCCCAAATGACCCACCCAGCCAGGTCTCTCCCCCCAAAACCTCCTTTCCTCCAACCCCCCTCCCCCAAATGACCCACCCAGCCAGGTCTCTCACCCCAAAACCTCCTTCCCTCCCACCCACCCCCCAAATGACCCACCCAGCCAGGTCTCTCACCCCAAAACCTCCTTCCCTCCCACCCACCCCCCAACTGACCCACCCAGCCAGGTCTCTCACCCCAAAACCTCCTTTCCTCCAACCCCCCCCCCCAAATGACCCACCCAGCCAGGTCTCTCACCCCAAAACCTCCTTTCCTCCAACACCCCCCCTCAAATGACCCACCCAGCCAGGTCTCTCACCCCAAAACCTCCTTCCCTCCCACCCACCCCCAAATGACCCACCCAGCCAGGTCTCTCACCCCAAAACCTCCTTCCCTCCCACCCACCCCCCAACTGACCCACCCAGCCAGGTCTCTCACCCCAAAACCTCCTTTCCTCCAACCCCCCCCCAAATGACCCACCCAGCCAGGTCTCTCACCCCAAAACCTCCTTTCCTCCACCCCCCCCCCAAATGACCCAGCCAGCCAGGTCTCTCACCCCAAAACCTCCTTTCCTCCAACCCCCCCCCAAATGACCCACCCAGCCAGGTCTCTCACCCCAAAACCTCCTTCCCTCCCACCCACCCCCCAACTGACCCACCCAGCCAGGTCTCTCACCCCAAAACCTCCTTTCCTCCAACCCCCCCCAAATGACCCACCCAGCCAGGTCTCTCACCCCAAAACCTCCTTTCCTCCAACCCCCCCCCAAATGACCCACCCAGCCAGGTCTCTCACCCCAAAACCTCCTTTCCTCCAACCCCCCCCCCCAAATGACCCACCCAGCCAGGTCTCTCACCCCAAAACCTCCTTTCCTCCAAACCCCCCCCCCCAAATGACCCACCCAGCCTGGTCTCTCACCTCAAAACCTCCTTTCCTCTAACCCCCCCCCCAAATGACCCACCCAGCCAGGTCTCTCACCCCAAAACCTCCTTTCCTCCAACCCCCCCCCCCAACTGACCCACCCAGCCAGGTCTCTCACCCCAAAACCTCCTTTCCTCCAACCCCCCCCCCCAACTGACCCACCCAGCCAGGTCTCTCACCCCAAAACCTCCTTTCCTCCAACCCCCCCCCCCCAACTGACCCACCCAGCCAGGTCTCTCACCCCCCCAACTGACCTGCTCAACCCGGTCTCTCCCCACAGACCGGTTCGCCGCCTGGCAGTGGGTGGCTCCTTGTTTCGCCCCCTGCAACTGCGTGGCGGTGCGGCGCGCCCCGGCCCCAGCTCCGAGCTGTCCCTGGCCGGCGGCGGCAGCCGAGCACGCGGCGCGTCCCGGCCCCGCGGCTGGCGGCGGCGGCCGAGCGCGCGGCGCTTCCAGGCCCCGCGGCTGGCGGCGGCGGCCGAGCGCGCGGCGCTTCCAGGCCCCGCGGCTGGCGGCGGCGGCCGAGCGCGCGGCGCTTCCAGGCCCCGCGGCTGGCGGCGGCGGCCCGCGCGGCGCTTCCAGGCCCCAGCGCGGAGCCAAAAAGATCTCCGCGGGCCGGATGAGAGGGCCTCGCGGGCCGCATCCGGCCCGCGGGCCGTAGTTTGGAGACCCCTGACCTAGCAGTAACTTGAAATCCACCCAGACATGAAGAGAACATGGCAAGAGCACTGTCTACTCACCAGCTCTTCCCATTACTTGCAAATGACTCTACCATTTATCTCTCTCCCGAGCATATCACACACAGAGGCCTCTGTAGTGTCTGTAGGGCAGAAGAGAGAGTGCACCAGAGCTGATGCTCTCATCCCACTGTGAGCTGGAGAAATATCTGGCCATAATTTGCTATATTCTGCCAGCAAAGCAGAGGATAGAATGATGGTCAAAATGAGGGTTAATATGAATCTTTTAAACATGGGGGGGGGGGGGGAGGAGGTCACAAAAAGAGAAACATTTCTGGACTCTAGGATCATTTGAAAGCCTTGAGACCCCAATACAAATTGTGTTTGCATTTGCACGTGCACACACACCTTTTATGAGAGCGATGTCAGTAATGATGAAAACTGTCAGACTGGTAGCCCTGGAAAATGTTTCCTCTACCAACAGACCGGGTGTAGCACAGGCAGCAGCAATTCAAACTCCCCAAAATGCACAGCCGGAGTGATTCAGTACTGTCCTGGACAAACCATTTCTAAAGGGGAGATGGTACTCCACATGTTTTTTAATCATCGGTTTCTTAAGTTTCTTTGCATTGACAGTAGGTGGTTATCGTGGTGGTAACTTTTGTGATATGGATATTAGCTCACTAGAATTAAACAGAGACCATCATTTCATTTCACAATAGTCCTCAAGCATCTACCAGTGGGTGTCAACATATTAGGCCTGAACAAGAGGCCTTGAAGAAAACCTTCTATCCCATTATCAATCCTCTGAACTATGAAGACTCCACTAAAAACAAGAAGTTAGAAAGAGGCTGTAAAAGTAGTGATCATTGTAATGGGTGAATAAATAGATTCTAGGATATTTTTAAAATACATCTCTCAGCACATAAGTCGGTATATTATGGGGGGGACCAATTGTTCACGTATGGCTATATTGCAACAGTTTTTTTTACCGGCTAGCCTTGCATAAAGGGGAATGTGCCTGCTTAAGAAAGGGCAGTGCGTACTCCTCTTTGAAGGAGAATACAGAGTACACATCGTCAAAAATTGTGGGTGGGCCATGCACAGGGTGTGGAAGGGTCAAAGCTCCTTGTACCCTCTCAGACACTGCTGTGGGTTCCAGTCACAATTGGCCTGTTGTACAGATGGGAAAAAAGACAAACCTATTTTAAACACAAACCAACTGAATTCCTGCTGAAATGAGACACAAATCAGATCTACATGTACTACTCTGCATTAGGAATTGGTTTTCCTGAAACTAAAAGCTGGATGTTCTTAAAAACACATCATAACAAAATGACAGGAGAATAATGAGAATGAGAAATGAGGTAAACTCTTGCCAGATCAGTATCTCAAACCGGCTTAGTGAGAGCTCATTCTCTAACCCACATGTGAATGAAAATACAGAGAAACTGCTGGGCTGAAATAGACCTCAGGAGAGGTTCACGCCTGATAAGATGACGTTTGGTCATTAGTGGCTGCAGAAGAAAGATTGTATGCACACGATAATATCATTTAGCTATAAAGTTTCGTAGAGATACTGCCCTATATATCTTCCTCTCAAGTACCAATCTATCCTTCACAGAAGATAGTGAAGCGAATCATTTAAAATCTTTCAATTAAAGAAATAAAAGATTTTTCTTACAGAATAATGAAATTTTGAGTGATGTAACTTTATTTTGATTTGAGCATTACTCAAGTGAACATGTAATTAATTTGTGAATTCTTTAAAATCACCACAAAAGTTTTTTTTGATGATGGATTGATTTATTATTTTAGGGGTCTCAGTTGAATATTTGCAGCTGTCTTATATCATGAAAAGGACCTCGGGGTTACAGTGGATGAGATGCTGGATATGAGTCGACAGTGTGCCCTTGTTGCCAAAAAGGCCAATAGCATTTTGGGTTGTATAAGTAGGAGCATTGACAGCAGATCAAGGGACATGATCATTCCCCTCTATTCGGCATTGGTGAGTACTGTGTCTAGTTTTGGGCCCCACACTACAAGAAGGATGTGGAAAAATTGGAAAGAGTCCAGAGGAGGACAACAAAAATGATTAGGGAGCTGGAGCACATGACTTATGAGGAGAGGCTGAAAGAACTGGGATTGTTTAAGTCTGCAGAAGAAAAGAATGAGGGGGAATTTGATAGCTGCTTTCAACTACTTGAAAGGGGGTTCCAGAGAGGATGGATCTAGACTGTTCTCAGTGGTAACAGCTGACAGAACAAGGAGTAATGGTCTCAAGTTGCAGTGGGGGAGGTTTAGGTTGGATATATGGAAAAACTTTTTCACTAGGAGGGTGGTGAAGCACTGGAATGGGTTACCTGGGGAGGTGGTGGAATCTCCCTGGGTAGGATGACTTAGTTGGGGATTGGTCCTGCTTTGAGCAAGGGGCTGGACTGGATGGCCTCCTGAGTTGCCTTCCAACCCTGATATTCCATGATTCTATGATTTTATGAATACTTTCTGTCTTCTGCTTGGTAAACTGTCTTAAGAGAACATTGTCAAAGTAAAATCATGATTTTGTACATGTGTACGCAAACACATGTGTGAATTTACCTTGACCCATTTATAATGTTTGTCTATTTTTGGCAGGCTGCACTGTGAAACAAGACAGACCTGTTAGTTATTTTCACTTTCTGGCAAAACAAGGTTGTTGTCTTTGGCTTTCCAATATTGGAGGGGAATATTTACATTATTTTAGAGTACTAGTTTTAATTAACTTACTTTAAAATAATGTAAAACAGCAGGTGGCTAAGAATAAGGACTCCTGAGGTAAAATCCTGTCCCCAGTGAAGTCAGTAAGATTTTCTATTCCCAAATCTGCTCTGAGCAGGTTGTGTGATCTTGGACAAACTACTTAACGCTGTTAACATTTACACAGTGTTCACACTATCTTTGGTACAGACATGCAGGAAGACAAGTTCCTTGCTCCAATTAGTTAACAATCTAAGATTTTAACAATATAAAATTTTCAAAATGTTGAACATCCAATAATGCTCATCAAGGTCAATGGGTGCTGATGAGTGCTTAGCACTTCTGATAACCTTGCCAATTATTTAGATACCTAACCATGGATAGAACACCCAAACTTTAGCCTCCTGTTTTTGAAACTCTTTGGCCCAATGAACAGCCTTCTTAAGGCATATCAGCTAGCAGAAGGGCTGTTTCCCCAGTCCCATGGTAACATTAGTAGCTTACTTCCATATCACACGTGATCCAGAAATGTACTCCTAAATCCTAGGAACCAGATTTTTCAAAGGAACACATCAGTCAGGCACTCTCAGCAGCTTGGTGATCAGCACTTCAGCCTAATCTCTGAACTATGCTGATGGTGATACCCAAATACACCAGCCTTTTACAAATTAATCCAGAGGACCATCTACAGTACATTTGGAGGGAAGCATTTAAAAAATATTATACTGGAAGTGAAAACTATTTCTTACTTTTTTATTCTGCCATAATTATTATCCAGCTATTGTAAACTCTCACAAACAGGCTACGTGAAATCTTTTGATCATTCCCTTCTTTAATTACTAGATGTGACAGTGATCAACTTATATCTAACTCCTAGGAAAAAGCCTAACTGAAACATTCCACTTTGGGATCCTTAATTTACCAATGTGATTGAGTGAAATAAGAAATGTATTCTATGTAGACATTAATGTATTCTGCTTCCTCCTAGGAGACTTTCTGTGGATTGATCTTATAAAGTTATGTCAGGAGATAAAGTCCTAAACTCTCTCACCGTTTATTTTTTTTAAATCATATTGGATCACATTAACTTTTTTCTGCAAAATGATGTAAAAACTCTAGGGATTACACAGACGCATGGAAGTTCTCACATAAGCTCATATCAGATTTGTGCTAACAAAATTTAATTTCATATCTTGAACACCTGTGGGTTTCTTCTACATACCCCTTCTCATGGGAATGGTCTCTTTGACTTGTGTAACAATTTGCAAGACTGCCCATATACAGTATGGTCCAATAAGTCTAACCTCAATATATATTTAACAAGAATATTAGTGGAAGGACAGGATGATTTTAGCATGCTTCCTAAACAAAAATAGGAATGAACCAGCAAGAAATAAACACTACAAGAAGAAAAGCTGAAGACAACAAGAGAGGGGATAGATAGGATTATGTATGTGAAAAGGCCACTTCAACACACTATCACCGGCTCCCATTTCTCAGAAAGAGAGCGCTGACCTGTATTTGATAAGGCTAAATTATTTCCAGTTTCAACACAGGAAATTTTGGAGACTAATGCATGTTTATAAAATAGTTATAATCCTGAGATTAACTTCAACACCAAAGCTGGCCAAGTCAGACCTTTAAAGGCTTTTAAGAACAGGCTTAACAACAGTTAAGCCCTAACCTTACCTGCTAATTTCCCTTCCACAGCAACCTACTTCATGAAAATGATTTACTTACAATTTACAGAAAATAGTCTATCTTGCTTCTCACTATTCAACACAAAATTCTAATGTAACAGAAAGCTGGCAAAACAATATAGTTCACCAATATTAAAAGAACATCAGAACTCAGGTTTCAATGGTTGATAGGTATTGTGGGCCAGATTCAACTTCAGATATGTCAGTGGAAGTCTAGAGTAAGTCTATTAACTTTAATAGAGTTTTTCCATCAATGTATCTGAGATCAGACCCTGAGATCAGACATTCTGACCCTGTACATTTGAGAGTTATATTAATTATAGAAAAATATATTAATCTTTCTGTAGTGGCCATCATTATAATATCTAATGACTCCTGAAGAACACTGGTTGTAACCAGTCCCCATTACAATTATTAAAAAACAAATATTAAAGGCACAATGTTGGCCCAAAACTTAGGTTGTGTTGCATCTGCAAAGCACAACTGTTTTGGAATGTTTGGATGATGAGGTCTCTGAGATAGCCAGATGAGAAAGAAAAATTAGCCTTTTAAACTTTCTGGGATACATTTAAGAAGAATGAGAAGATCCTCTGTAGTACTACCTCATGATGAGAAATCCAGCAATATGAGCATGGAAGTTTGTATTTTCTCCAAAGTTAAAAGAAGGTCATATGTCAAGGTCAGCAGGCAATCTCTGCTATGTGGTGGTGTGAGGTTCTGCTCAGAAGGTTCAAGGAAACTGACAGAAGACAGGTACTATAGAAGTTTGGTTGCAACACTCTGCGATGAACACTATTATAATAATCTTTGTACAAGTATGTCTTGTAAGGTATCATTTAGAAACTGATAACTCGCTGTTTGATACTGTCCTGATAAAATGTGTGTGGCAACATTGTATGTAAAGTTATAAAATTCAATTATATGGTGTTCCTTAGAGATATTCCAAATCTGGGAAATGGCCAAACCTAGGAGACAAAAGACTAGCTGACACCTCAGCCAAATGGGCCATAAACTTAAATGTTATTCATTGGCAGGAAAAAGGACATGGGCAAAAAATCTTCATCTTCACAAGAAACAACTTGTGGTTGCTCTCCACATAGTCTTTTTGTCTCCTGAACCTTAGCTGGTGATGCTCCTCGAAGAAGGGAAAGAACTGTAAGAAGAGATGAGAGATGTCCCAAATCGTTCCTCCCTTCCTCTTTGCCCATGGCATCCTCAATACCTGAAGAACAAAGGAAGCAGCACTGGACTCAGGAAGGGATCCTGACTGAAAGAAGTTCAGCCAGTAGGACTACTGAAACGTGGTGAGAGAGACCTTGCTTTGTAATCATTCTAGTTTTTTTAGGCTAGGCATTAGTTGCATTTTACTTTTATTTTTTCTTGTAAGCAATTCTGATTCTTGTGCTTCATTACTTACATTTACTTAAAATCTATCCTTTTGTAGTTAATAGACTTGCTTCATTGTTTTATATAAACCAGTGTGTTTGCATTGAAGTGTTTGGGAGACTTCATTTGGGAGAACAGGATTTGTGCATATCATTTTCTATTGATAAAATGACAGACTTTATATAAGCTTGTATCATCCAGGAGAGACCAGGGTAGAACAAGATGCACATTTATAAGGAAAGTCGGGTACTGGGAATTTGCTGCTGTCATTCTGTAATGTAATTCAAGAGTGGCTTGCTGCAGCACTCATACAATATAAGTGGGAGTAACTTACTTGCTGGCGGCTGTGTGTGAGCAGACCAGGAGTAGTTGCTCTCACAGTGAAGCAGTGTAAAAGGCACCTCAGGTCAGAGAGGTAAGGGACAGAGCTGTTCACTAGTCCAGATTGTAAGTCATACACTTCTCATCAATGTTGTCCAGAAAAGGGACATTTAAAAATGTGGGGGGAGGCAGGGTCTAATTTGTGACATCACTGGTGTCAGGTGTACATTTCTTCAAAATCGGCTAGAGAATTGCAGTCTTCAGGGTGGATGGAAGATTGCCTTCTCTGAAGGAGGCATTGATGATTTCAGTTATTATGAAGGCCAGAGAGTCTTTGTAAACTTTCATCAGACATGCTGGACCAAACCTTCCTCAGTGCTTCCAATGGTCTTTTTCTCTGTGACTGGCAGTCAAGTCAGGTGGGTCTCGGATGCTAGCTTTTTTGATTCTGGTTCTTGTTTCCTTTTTCTTAGCAAGATACACTTTGTTTCTGTTCATTTGACTGGCAAAATCAGATGAGATAAAAGATGTGAAGGGAGGCGATCCAGGGTCATTGATCGGTTTCTGTACAGAACTGTTTGACCCTTTATGACTTAATAGCCTCAATGTGGCTTTTTTTAGTTTACTTATGAGTTCTAAATAAGGCATTGTAATTTATTACAAAATGGAGTATGTATTTATTTGCAAATCATGATAACAAGTAGCTAATGGCAGCCCAGCCAGCAAGTATATACTAGATCCTCAGGCAAATGCTACATTCTTGACTGACTTCCACCATCTTTTTTTTATTAAAAAAAGCAACCAACCAACAAACCAGAAACCAAATACAAAGAAATGCTAATGATGCCAGAGAGACAAATGGCTAACCCTGGACCCTTAACTCACAATGTCCTGTTTTCTTTCCCCTAGTAGAATGAGCTAAGGAAGGAATTAATTTAACTATACATTTTCTGGCTTTTCTTGGTCAAAGTCTTATGGTCATCTAAATATGGAGATGGATGTGGGGGGAGGGGGGAATTTAATAGTTAATAATAAAAGATTTTCCACTAAATGCAATGACCATGGCTAAACAGATTGACAAATTATGCCTTGTGGTAATCGCTTCTTTTCCATCAGCTCATTTAAACTCATTTAACTACAATGGTCTGAAAACTTAGCTATGTAATTGTGTGTGTTTAGACACAGCATGGTGTGCACAATTATTTGTACCACCATAGATTTACTTTCAAGCCAGAAATAAGGTTAGCTTTCTGATGTAGAAATAAGAGTTTATCCAGTTGATGTGAATTATTTATTTTAATACAGGATACTAAATCATGCTATAGGACATGGCAGTCATCAGTTGAGAGGTCCTTATTATGTACTGGACAGGCCAAACTAATAATATTTACTAATATAACATAAACTTACAAATGAATAATGATTACAAAAGACAATGCCGTGCATTCAACCAAAGTGAAAAGAAGAATCAACTGAATGAAATCCATCCATTCGGAGTTAATGCACAAGTTTTGACCAACTTCTCTTGTAGGACAAAATAAATAAGACACTCAAAGTCACTTCTGAAAAGCTTAGCCACTGACTCTATTTTTTCATCGATTTCAAGGCCAGAAGGGACCACTGTGATCATCGAGTCTGACCTCCTCTATAACACAAGCCATAGAACTTCCCCAAACAAATTCTTAAAGCATATCTTTTAAAACAACATCTAATCTTTGTTTTGTTTATCCATGCTAAAAAATACCCTTATATTTGAGTCTTTGCTCCACTCTAAGATTGTCATGCTTACAAAAAAGGATCAGCCCATTTCATATTTACATGGAGTTCTTTGACTGCACTCCCTGAGGCACATGCTTAACACAAGCTGTGAAGGACAGCAGACTGTTTCTCAAATTAGGACAACATTGGGACTTGGATGTTTCTGCTTATTTTCCCTTAACTCAAGGAACTGACTTCCCTTCATAGATTAGGCTCTTTATGTCATTAGCTAAGTCTCAATCACGCCTAAAGACTCATTTCTTTGGCACTGTATTTTCATATCCTGTTTGGTTTAATTTTTTACATTTTTTGTAAAGTACTACAAGATGTTTGCAAGAAGGGCACTCTATAAATGGGAGTGTCTCAGATATATACTGCACAAAGCATAAACATACTCATGTATCCACACATGCAAATTCATATGCACATACACACCCATTCTACATTTCATGTAAATAATGGAGAAACATTTCTACTCGGAAAAATTACAAATCATACTATAAATAGCTGTTGCAATTCCCAGCTATTTCTCTGCTGTAAAACCCCTAATCTTTCCAGATGGAAGTATAGGGGTGGGGAGGAGGGAGAAATGGGGCTCCTTTAAAGAAACCAGCTCCATAAACTCATAAACAGAGAAGATAAAAGTGTTTAATTCAACACAGAGACAGTATTTTCAAGTGAAAAAAGCATCCTGGCAAGAAAGAAGTCCCCAGTGCCTCAAACTCTCACAAGACAATAACCATCAGATCCTGAGCTACTTCTTATAAGCACAATTTCCTTATTGTTAGCAGCTGTTCATTGGTTAGCATTGCACAACTGGCCAGGTGCATTAAGAAGGGAGAGAATGTGAAGGGAGGGGGATTTTGCCTTCCTCTGAAGCATCAGATGGACTAATAATTTGCTCCAATACAGCAGTTATTGGCCTACATCCTTGGCTGCATTTGAATTGTTCAAAGGTGGGTTTAAGCCACCTGTATGCCACCCATAATCCTGGGCAATCTGTGCATGATCCTTAGAGCTGCTCTAATTTGTGTCCACTTGTTTATGGCACCAAGCAACCATTCTGGAAGTTGGGGATCACACTTTCCTTCCAGCCACCTAAAACATTCCTTCATGCCTGGGAAGTCTTTGTCAAGCCAGATCAACAGGCTTTCCATCTGCTTTGGAAAGATGGAATCTGACTCCTTATGTTCAAAACTAACATATCACACATATTGCTACTAATACTAAAATATTTTAGGTTAAAAAAAACTGTTTTAAAGTGCATGATCAGATTTTTGGTGATTTTTGGTGAAGTCTTTTCTGCAATATTTAACAGAAGATTATGTGTGACAGCATCCAAGGAAAGGAAGGTAGTAAGGATTAATAGAAAGCAAAACCCCCCAGATATTTCAATACTCAGACTCTCTGCAAATAAATCCAAAACCAATTAGAATTTAATTTTTCCACGCTGGTTGAAAAGGAAAATTGGACCCTTTTTTACAATAATTTTGCCAATATATATGAATTATCAAACAAAAAATGCGCCCTTTCTCATTGGGTGAGATGATCACTTCTGACTCGAAATTCAAGATCTTTTTTATTTTAAAATAGCTGATTTGTTGAAATTACAAATAACCTGAAACATAAATGATGCAAAATTAAGCACAAGGAAATGGAACATTTGGACACAAAAGTCTACGAAATAAAAATAAAGTTGACACAGCTCTAGGGGTTGCTATACCAACCTTAGAACTATCAGGGCCTGAACGTGGGAAATGAACTTTAAACTTCATTCTCCCTGTCAATTACACTTAATATTAATTTCTGGGGGGATTATTTTGTGCCAGAGATGTAGATGTAGATGTATGTTTAAACCTCAATGAGTTATTTCATGAATGATATACTAACTAGACAACCATACTGATTCATTGAACCAGGCAAAGAAAGAATGAGGTAACATATGGAATGGACAAGGACAGAAGTCCCACGCGTGATGATTTCCAAGAATGGAGCATTCAGATGACAAAACTTTATTATATACATACATATTTTAGACCTGTTCTATTGCTTTGATCATTACTGCAGATATGGATACATACATTAGGATTTGGCAGTTAACTGCTGTCCCAACCTATAAAGGAAAGTACATAATTTATCAGGCTCTATTAATATATTTAAGAAGTCTGAATTAAAACCTGTCCCTTGAGGAACAATACATCAATGATAAAACAACCACCCTCTTCTTCTCTCTTTCATTTACCCAAAGTCAAACATGTAATGGACAAAATGTCTAAATAAGCCTGTAATAGAAGGAGAATCAGGATGTCCTGATACCTTCTGATTTTTATTGGGGTTTTGGACAATTTCCTCTTGTTTGAATTTCCCTGGTTGTATTTTGTTTCTAAATCCTCTTATGGGCATGTTTAAACAACAGACTCCCACTGCTATTACTGAATGATTAATGACTGTGTCTGTGTTCAAGAAATCCTAAATAGTGATTCACTGGTGATGATAACCAATAAAAAACTGTTAACAACAAGGAATTTGCACTTTTTAGAAGTAGATAAACATTGGATGGCTATTCTCCTGAGAACAATAAAAGCACTAGGGAGTATTTGTGTCCACCGAAAGTGCTGGGCCGAATTAATCACTGAATACAATGGAGTTACATGAGGAAGATGTTGGCCCATTGTCTCTAAGACAAATTAAACATCTGGCCAACATTTTCCAACCTGAGGGTCTAGAGTTAGACTCCTGAATGAATATTTAGGCACTTGAACAAAAATTGCCCGATTTTCAAAGTATGAAGCACAAATCCCACGTAAGTTACTGTTCAGCACTTCTGAAATAGAGACTACTTTTATTAAAGGACCTAAATATGGACTTATTAGCCTAACTTTAGATATCCAGATTTAAATATTTTGAATTGTATCTTTATTTCAGATGCATTTCACCTGATGCTGAGTGGATCCAACCACTGAATCCTATGGGCTTCTAAGCCTCCTGGGTCTGGATAATGACTGATCAGTGTTCATAGCTCTGGGTCTCTCAGGCACACTCCCAGGTGAAGAATGTGTATTTGACACCCTTCTTGGGCAGTGGGACCCTGCCGTCCAGCTGCCTAGACCCCAGAATCGGTGTCACAGTCCTCCTGAGCCCCCTGTAGTTTATACATGCTCCCTCAGCGTTACCCTTTGCTGTGGGAGCGCTGAGCTTCTTGATTAACCCCTTCAGAGACAACATAGCAGGCAAAGAAGAAACACAAGCTTAGCAAAGGAATTTCTTAACCTTAGGAACTTTACTCATAAAGAGCACTAGAAAGTCTCAGGTCTTTGGAAAACAAACAGTTCCCACCCCCGAATCCAATTTCACTCCTTCAGTGAGTCCTGGGTTTGGCCAGTGTCCTTAGGGTAGGCAACCCTTACTGCCTTCTCTCTTCTCCATCCCCTTCTTCTGACTGTGGCAATGGACCTTTCAAAGAGAGCATGACCATTGAAATACAATCTCTGATATCTTTCGGCATATGCCATGTTGAGACACTCCAGTCCCTGTGCCCATCCAGGAGTCCCTGTGCCCATTCTGTGTCAGGAGTTAATTGTTCTTGTGGACTGACCAGTAGTTGAGAGACAGAGTTGATGGCCCTGGATTGCTCTATGCCAACGTCTCAGACTCAGTCATTCAACCAGGTGTCAAGCCCCTGCTGCAGAATGGATGCTTTAAACCACAGTGGAGGTTGCAATGCAACATGAAGGTCACACTCCAAAATGAAGGCTACAATACAAAGCATGGAGCCCCTAAAATAAAATGGCCTTCACACATTGATACAGACATGCCCCCCTCCCAATCGGTCATAGGGTTCTCAGTATAGTTACCTTTCTTACGTCTGCAACCATACTACTTTGCCAGTCTTCCACAAGAAAACATTTTTGTATTTAGAAATAATACTTTTTGTACAAACAGGTATCCAGCCACAACCAAATATAGTAAGTGAAGTACATATGGATGGCAACTCAGCTCAACCTGTAAACAAATCAAGCATGCCTGTAAAGAGCTCTCGAACAGTCCAAGGAAGACACAAAATGCTTGTGGAGGATTCAATACCCAGAAAAGTCAAAAGGACTTTCTGGAAGGGACAGGCAGACAATAGGACAGTGTGTTGCCTTCCCAGAGCCAAGGCACAAGACATCATTCTATGACTGGATAGGCTTCTGAAGTTAATAGGCAAGGATCATATTTATATCATAGTGTTCATATCAGCACTAATAACACTGCATTGCAGGATACACTGCAGATAGTAGATGACTTCAGAGAACTATGAAGTGTTCTGGGACGGCTTGCATAACTCAGATTTTGCACAAGTCGGAGGCATATCTCCGACCATTTAACAACCCCCTTCTCCCCCCCCCCCGCCACACACAAAACTGCTATTTCTAGCTTACGGAGGTTTTTCCATAAGCTCAAAATTGCATAACTCAGATTTGTGTAACTCGGGGACCATGTGTAATGTGAAAGTATAATAAAGTCCAGACCTGTAATATATATACTTTGGTGCTTTAATAGGGACAGTTTCACAAACCTGAAAACAATTATGAGCCAATCAGCTGGGAGAAAAAATTTAATCAGAAAAATGTGAATGTTAATTGGGAATCTTTTCAGAACACCTTGGGAACCATTTAAAAACACCCTACGAGGGCTCAAAAAGCCACAATCTCAGAATCAAGGAAGGCAGCAGTACTGGTTAAAAAACCAATCTGATTTAGAGGGGAAGTGAAGGCAGCTGTAAAAAATTAAAAAATAATATGTAACAAATGGAAGAAAGGGGAAGTTGATAGTAATAAATATATTTCAGAAGTTAGGAACTGTCGAAAATTGATAAGCGAAGAAAAGGACACAAGGAGAAATCTATGGCCAGCTGAGCAAAGAACAATGAGTTTTTTAAATATACTGATGCTCCCTGGGTTTCACAAGACCTGATTTGCAAAATCTGAGTTTACAGAAAAAGTTCTGTAAGCTAAAAATAGAAGGGTGGTGGGAAGGGATTTGCATAATGGTTGGAGATACATTTCCGACTTATGCAAAATTCGACTTACACAAGGCGTTCCGGAATGTATTAGGAACAAAAAGAATCCTGATAATGGTACTGGTCAATTACTAGATGGAAATGGAAGATTTATCAATAACAATGTAAAAAAAAGCAAATGTATTAAATGAATATTATTGTTCTGTTCTGGAGGGAAAACAGATAATATAGTCTCATAATGCAATTACGACAACACTCTTTCCATTCCACTAATATCTCTGGAGGATGTTAAAAAGAAACTACTAAAGTCAGACATTTTCAAATCGGTAAGTCCAGATCACTTGCATACTAGAGTTTTACAAGCTGGCTGAGGTGCTTGCTGGATTATTAATTCTGATTTTTAATAAGTCTTAGAACACTGTTCCAGAAGACTAAATGAAAACTAATGTGGTGACAATTTTTTAAAAGGATGAACAGAATGACCTGGGTAATTATAGGCCTGTCAACCTGACACTAATCCAGGGCAAGATAATGGAGCAGCTGATATGGGATTCAATTAATAAAGAATGAAAGAAAGGTAATGTGATTAATGAGAATCAACATGTTGTGATGGGTTCCCCCTTGGGCGCCACCTGGAATTGGTGTACCACTGAGCTGTCTGACCCACCAGCCTGGGCTCCCTCTCATACTGTGCTGTTGTGACAAGCTGCAGACCCACTCCTAATCCTACATACTTCAACCAGCATTCACGCAGGTAGGGACACACCCAGCTGCAGTTATATGCAGCCTCTACTTCATGAACCAACAACAGAGAGGCTACAGCCAAAATAACCACCAGCTTCCCAGCCTTTGACCCCAGAGCTGCACGGTCCTGCCCTGGTCAAAACCCCGACCAGGATGAATTTATTATCCAGTTTGCCTTCCCCTCAGTGTAGAGAGGGAATGCAACCGCCTTTGCCCCTTGAACTAAGATTTCCAAGGACTTCATTCACACTCACTGGTTGAGATAAATCAAAAACATAAAACAAGTTTATTACCGACAGAAAGATAGATTTTAAGTGATTATAACTGTCTGTCATGGAGAGGGCCATGGAGAGAAGAATACTGGTAATTTCAATCTGCGACCGAGTCCCCAATGAAGTGAACAGACAGCAGAGCAGAGTGTAAGATGTCATTGTTGAGATCAGGCATAGTAAAAAGGAATGGACCGGACATATAGCAAGGTTCACTGACAATCAGTGGACTGCAGCGGTCGCCGAGTGGTAAGCACACAAACTGAAACGACCACTCAGTTGACCTCCAAAGAGATGGGAAGATTTTATCGTGAAAAGAGATGGCCACACCTGGAGAAGGAAGGCCAGGATACGAGAAGAATGAAAGACATGTTATGATCGGCGTAATATATATGAGGGCTGAAGGACCGATCGATCAAGGTGATCAACGCGAGAGCAAACAGAGCAAAGTAGCTTACCTAGTAAATAAACAAACCCACAAAGTAAGCTTAACATACTAGAAGGATAGGATTTGAATTAACAATCTCTTACCCTGACTGATGATACAAGCAGGCTTGCAGATTCTCAAGGCAAAAGCTGCACTTGCTTTGCAGCTTGGGATCCCCACCCTTGTTCCAAGTCCTTTTCATTAGAAGCTTCTCAGGTGTTCAGTTGTGGGGCAGTGAAGAAGAACCGATGATGTCTCTCCCTGCCTTATATAGTTTTAGCATATGGCAGGATCCTTTTGTTTCAAACTTGGTTCCCAGTCCAGTTTGTGGAAAAATACAGACATCCAAAAATGGAGTCCAGAGTCATATGGCCTGGTCACATGCCCTTGTATACCTTGTTGAGTCATGACAGCCATTTCTAACAGGCTGTTTGGAACATTTTCAGGAACGCTTATCAAATGAAGAATAAGCCTCTCCTAAGGCTTATTGTTTTTCCTAATGGCTCATTACCTTGAATAGGCCCTTCACAGGTGGCTCTCTTTGCATTTTGACTAGTAGGAGTCACCCAGGTGTGACTACATGTGAAATACAGATACATAGTTAAGACTCATAATTTCAGATACAAAATGATACAAATTAGATACAAATAAGATACAGCAGACTCTCGATTATCCAGGATCAGGTTAACCAGGTTGTGGATTAACCAGGATGTCAAAAAAAATATGCATAACTCACAGGGCCAGCTCTGGCTTTGTTGCCGCCCCAAGTGCACACATACACACACACAAAAAAAACCCCACCACGGCGCAGAGCAGCCAGTGATCCCCCCCGCACAGGGTGGCTGGTGAACCAACCCCCCACCCATATTTCCTATGGATGGTGATTATCTGGAATTTTAGTAACCAAGATTAATTTTTTTCCTATCATCCTGGATAATCGAGTGTCTACTGTAATCATAATCAGCAAATCATAACTTTTCCAATGACACCTTACACAACCCATCTTGTACAAAATACATCATAATTATATCATATTCATACAACTATGAAGAACTGATAAAACTGTTAGAAGCTTGCAAATGACCCCAAAATTGTGGGAGTGATTAATAATAAAGAGGACAGGTCACTGACTCAAAGCAATCTGGAACAGTTGGTAAACTGGGTTAAAACAAACAATATGCACTTTAATACGGCCAAATGAGAATGTCTACGTCTAGGAATCAGGAATGCAGCCATATTTACAGGACGACGGACTCAATTCTGAGAAGCAGTGACTCTGAAAAAGATTTGGGGGATCATGGTGGATAATCATCTGACCACGAGCTCCCAATGCAGCGCTTTAGCCAAAAGATTTAATATGATCATGGAATGCATAAAGAGGAGAATCTCAAGTAGGAGTAGAGTGGTTATTCTACCTCTGTATTTGGTGTGGTGTGAGCACTGCTGGAATACTGTGCCCGGTTCTGATGTCAACAGTTCAAGAACGATGTTGACAAAATGGAGAAGGATCAAAACAAGAGCCATGAGAATGATTAACAGATTAGAAAACATGCCTTGTAGTGACAGATTCAAGGATTTTGGTCTATTTAGTTTAAGAAAGAGACAGTTAAGGGGTGACTTGATGACAGTCTATGAGTACCTATATAGGAAACAAGTATAATGGGCTCTTTAATCTAGCAGAGAAAGGTATTGTGATGGTGCACCCCATTAGGCTTTAAGGAATTATGCTTATGAATGTATATATGATATGTCTGGAATATGTTTTATGCTGCATATGTTATGTAACATATGTCTGTAAAGGTTATGATCTACTGAATCTATTCCTCCTATTTATATGCATGTATCATTTTTGTGTTCGAAGTTATGAATATTGGCTGTGTACTTGCTTGATTTCTAAGTAGCCTTAGTAAAAACATTTGGTCAGATTCCTGAGAAAAGACTATTCTCAGTAAGTGTCCAGTCAAGAACCACTTAAGCCAACAATGAACTTGGAGACGCCAATCCACATCTGAGCTTTCCCAGGAATGTGGCTTGGCTGGTAAGAAACTCAGTCATGCCGGGACATGTGACTTGCCCATGTGACTCCAAAACTCCATCTTGGAGCTGGATTATACACGGGGGGAGGGAGAGATGTCCACCCAAGATAAAGTCTATTTAAACCCCTGGGAGAGCCCTCCATTTTGTCTTTCGCTGACTCAAGAGATAGCTTCTCCACCCCCCAAGGATACCTGAAAGAAACTGGAACAAAGGACAGTAACTTCCGGGGGTGAGTGATTGCTGGACCCAGACTAGAGGGAGACTAGTCTGTAAAAGGAAGTTTTCTGTAACACCTCTGACAGTGAGGTTTCATCTGCATTCAGTTGTATTACTGTATTAGAGATAGATTTGCATATTTTATTTTACTTGGTAATTCACTTTGTTCTTCTGTTACTACCTGGAACCACTTAAATTCTACTTTCTGTATTTAAAAAAATCACTTTTTACTTATTAATTAACCTTGAGTATATATTGGTAACTTGGAGGGCAAGCAGCTGTGCATATTTCTCTATCAGTGTTATAGAGGAAGAACAATTTCTGAGTTTATCCTGTATAAGTTTTATACTGGGTAAAATGGATTTATTTGGGGGTTTAGACCCCATTGGGAGTTGAGCATCTGAGTGTTAAAGACAGGAACCCTTCTTAAGCTGTTTTCAATGGGGTCTACAGCTGTTAGGGGACGTAGTTCAGACTGGTCTGGGTTTGTAGCAGTCTGACTCAAACCAGGCAGGGCAAGACTACTTCTGCCCCTTCAAGCTGGCAGGGTAATAAAGCAGGGGCAGAAGTAGTCTCGGCACATCAGTTGGCAACTCCAAGGAGGTTTCTGTGATCCAACCCATCACAGGTACAACACGATTCAGTGGCTGAAGCTAGACAAATTCAGACTGGAAATAAGGCATATTTTTTTAGTGGTGAGGTTAATTAACCATTGGAACAATTTACCAGGGGTCATGTGGACATTTTTCTAAAGATCTGCTCTGGGAATTATTTGAGGGGGAAGTCTTGTCATCTGTGTTTTACAGGAGCTCAGGCTAGATGATCACTATGGTCGCTTCTGGCCTCATAATCTATGAGGTAGCAATTTCTTTTGGATAATTATATGCAGTGGAGAATGGACAGATCAGAGGATTATTAAAATGATAGTAATTATTTTCACCTATAGCCCATATCTACAATGACCAAAAGTTGCTATCATTTTATGGCTGTTTGGTGACTTATGGTTTAGTGTTCTCAATCAACCTCCCAGTGGACAACTGTCCATGTTGCAAAACCACAACCACCACTATAGATACTAATTAGATCCTTTGATGGCAGTTTCATAGAGAGGTCAGGGCTTGAATGTATTTGAGAAATGTCACTACATTCTCAGTCATGAAACAGGCACATTGGAGAACTTGAACTGCTGCTGCCTGTGTTGTACCTGTTTCATGGCTAAACCAACTGATTTTAATATCAGTATTAGGCAATTTGGCACCTGATAGGAACACTAAATTCACCTGGAGAAATGTTACATAGAGTATGTTTTAAAGTTTTATGCATATTGTGACAAAGCTCCAAGTCTATACTTGCGGGTTGTGCGTTTCCTGGCAGATTTCACTAGCCTCAGAGGCTCACTGTGACCATCCACGTAGCCCTTCTCTCTCTAGAGATAAGGTCACAGCCTATTGAGCCATTTTCATCATAAGCCAGTGAGGAAAAGTTATCCTTCCTGGCACAGTCTTTGTGGTCTCCCTAGTCTCAGTGATTAATTGGGGAAGGTAGGAAGGGGGAAGCCCGGGCCTGCCCTCTACTCCGGGCTCCAGCCCAGGGACCCTAATAGTATCAGCTAAGATGGCTGACCTTTTAACCACCAAACACAATACAATTCCTTGGGCTACTTCCCCACAGCAGTTCCTGCTTCTTTACACTCCACTTCACCCTTACCTCAGGGCCTCCTTCCAAACCGCTCTCTGCTCCAACGCCTCCCAAAACTCCTGACACCCACACCCACCTGACTAAATGGGAGGGTTTTTAAGTGGTTTCAGCCAGCCCCTGATTGGCTTCAGGTGTCCCAATCAGGCTAGATGTTTCTGCTGCTTTCTAGAACCTTCTCTGTTTGGCTAGCCAGGGAACAGGGACCTGCTCATCCTGAGGCTGATATACTTCCCTTCCAGCATTCTCCTATACCCTTCTGGTCTGACTCCG
This sequence comes from Sternotherus odoratus, assembly GCA_032164245.1. NCBI lineage: Eukaryota > Metazoa > Chordata > Testudines > Kinosternidae > Sternotherus > Sternotherus odoratus. Next base: position 146,009,994 of record JAVMKO010000002.1, read on the forward strand.
TCACAATATATCTATTCCCATATAGGTACACTGTGAGTAGCCCCCAGCCGTATACAAGGGAGGGAGAACTTCTAAAAGATTTCCTTTCTTCTTGGACCCTGTACATTGGTCCTGTCATCCTCTCAGAGGTCAGGGAGGGGGTCTGGTTATAATTTTCTCCTTCCTGCTCTGGTCAGCAAAGTTATGGAGAGAAATGGAAATATTTCCCCGGCATACCTGGGAGCTCCTTATAGCACAAAGCTTTCCAGTTCTCTGGTGCCTCTCCCAAAGTGAGGCTGTGGCTATTATCCAAAAATACAGCCCATCGTGTGCCTGATTCCATTTAAGGAAGACCCAACTATCTGTTCTCACCAATTAATGTCAAATAAAATCTCCATCCTGTGTTTGTCATGATGTTTCTATGGAAACAAGCTGTGACACCACCCAATGTTACTTATATGAAGCCTCTGTAGAGAAAGCATGACAAAGCAATACGGGCTGTGAGGAAGAAACGTTAAAGGGGAATAGTGTATTTTTATCATCATCATCATCATGAAAATACACAAGAATTATTGACAAATGGAAGACAACTGAAATACCCCATTAAAGTGAACAGGTTCAAAAACATTTAAACTGTACCAAAGTAGTCTTTAATACAGGATGTTATACTTAAGGAATCATGTAATATGTTTGTCTTTCAGAGGGCAATTAATCACTGGATGGAAGAGTTAAGACCCAATCAAAACGTAAAGGTGTTTATGGCTGCAGCTGGTCATTAAATTATTTCTATAAAACTAAAACACTGGATTTTATTGTTTTTATTACAGATCCGCTCCTATAAAAAATACATTCAAACTTCCCTTTTTAGTGTTTGTGGTTTAGGCTCCTGTGCTTCTGTTAACCAAACTTTTCAAGTGAAACATGAATGTACCTCCCAACCAAAACAAAGAAAAGAGCATGACATTCTGGGACCGGTGGAACTGTGACAGTAGGACTCAGAACTAGAGGAATGGGTTCACTCACACAGCTGTATATGACACTGGCCTTTTCAACGTATGGCAAAGGTCTTAAATGAGGGACATGACCCAAGAGAAACAGTAAAATTATGTGGGGCTCTTTTCTTTGATAATTGTATTTTAATCATTAAGAAATACAGTAAAGATAGACCACGATAAAGAGGATGCACCTAAGGAGGAAATGCTGAACAAGATTTTCAACATTGTCTTTCACCAGCAGGTTGGATGACTACAGTATAACGTGATTTTAAAGAAGCTAATTCAAGCTGTGGCATTAAAATTCAGCTTCAAGTTCAGAGCTGTACCACCTCATGTGAACCTTTAGGAGACACAATGTCTCCTGGAGGTTCCAGGGAGTGCAACCGCTATCACTTCCTAGGAGGGTGCAGTGTGTGTGTCCTCCGCAGCAACACAACTTCGTTTCAATTAAAAACAGGTTGGACAAACACCTGACAGGGAAGGTCTAGATTTATTTGGTCCTACCTACGCGCAGGGGGCGGGACTTAACCATTTCTCCAGATCCCTTCCAGCCTATCCTTCTATGATTCTGTGATTTCTTCTGACCATGGCTCTGCTTCTACTTGGTCTCTTTTGGGGAGGGGAGCTCCCATGGGCACACTAGCCTTGTGCTGTTCTTGCATTTAAGAAAGTGCAACAGCTATAGTTAAGGCTCATCCCAGTGCAGGAGTAGAGAGAAACAGAAGACCCTTATGACCTCCTCAAATGATGCACCCCTGCAGTGCAACTGTAAAAACTTAGGGTGGGATTTTCAACAGCATCTCCGGGTTTGGGAGCATAAGAACCATTGAAAGTCTGATAAAATCTTCCTTAAAAGAAAACTACACATACATAGCTCAGTGCATCCATGAAAATGTCCATACTATAAGAAAGATTATCCTGCTACTTACACACTGAAATCCAGCTGAAAACGTTTGATTAATTTTAACAATGTTAATATGATTAGCATCAACCATCTTGCTAAAAAAACTGATGTTCTTTTTCTGCTCCTCTGGAATGAGAGCCCCTCAGCAAAGACAGTGAAAACCATTTTAATCTTGTTTTACTATTGAACTGCCATAGGGAAAATGTAATCTTTAATGTAAAAACAAAACAAATAAACACACAAAAAAAAACCCAAAACAGGTAAGAGCCCCTTTGGTGTGAACTTTTGAGGATGATTTTCATTAAGATTTGTATTTCAGTCTTTTAATTTTCTAAGTGCTTTCATTTAACATTTCACTCAAGAAAGCCAGAAGAGTAAATTCAATTATATTTTAGAAATTACTTCAGTGCTTTGCGGTTAAAGATTCCAAGCGTGTTATCTTTTCATCAGACAGATTACTGGAAGCCCAAAAATCTTTTATTTCGGTATTAAATCCTTAATTCCTTTCTTTAGCAGCCGAGTACAATTTACTTGCATTTTCACTGTTAGCCATTTGGAAAATGATCCTTAAATATAATCCTTTTAGTAATAAACCTTTAGTTTTATTCACAGACATTTTTAAGTGGCAAAAAGCACATGAAAAGCAGAATAAGGAAATGAGAATAGCTCATGATGTGATAGTTTAAAGACAATGTCATTGCTCAAGCCATCAGCTTTTCAGGATGGAGGCAAGCAGGAACATAATGTTAGGAAAAGGAAACCCAGTAAAATCTTCTCTTCATTGCAAAAAGCATGTCTCTAGCCTTTTGGAAACAGTCTTTACAATATTGGGGAAAAGTTATATATTGTACACCTTATTACTTATGGAAAAAATAGACTGGATTAAGCCACACCTGGTTAAAGGGGGGGAAAAAAAACAGTATTTTGAAATGTCTGCAGAGCTCATTAGTACCTTAATACCAAACGATTCAAAGCTATCTTTGGCTTTGATTCAAACTGTTATCCTGAGCATTGCAACATGGCGACAATTCAAAAAGCTCAACTGAGGTACTCCAGAAAATGCCAGTGTTTCAACAGTTACTGAAGTAACAAACCTGCAAGATGGATTCTTCGACACCAGAGCATTGGGGTGGGGGACTGTTGGGGTGGCACAGAGGAACAAACATCGGAGCACAAAACCCATGAGAAAAAGAGTGGCCATCTCATTACCTTCACCTTGCAAGTAACAGAGGGCTGTTAAAAGAGTAGCTCCTTCATTTAATTTTAGGCTTCAGGGTTTGTATCATTGCATTAAGTTTTATATTACAAATGAACTATTCTGACTTTATCAACAAGGTGACAAAAAATTCAATAAACCTCATGACTGGCCAACACACACACACACACACACACACACACACACACACCCCACCGGGCAGTGTCACATGAAGCACTAGCGAGGGCAGGATCTTGGTTGGTCAGAATTGTGGAAATGAGAAGGGTCTTTGTCAAACTAGTATATGGATACCATTATAATCAGCACCGCTACTCAACTGTCTATCCATTATAAACAGCACTTGTAAAAAGTATTTTAATACCAAAAGATTAGCATGGCCTTCCTCCCCCATAGTCTGCTTTTGAGGGCCAGATCACAAACTGTGGCCAAGCAGCACTTGGTACAGAACACAGAGTGAGGGAAAAGGGTGGCTCCAAGTGTAATTTAGAGCAGCCTTAGGGTTTTCTCAGGTGGTTACGATTTCTGCTGGCTATCACCCCCTCTAGTCTCTGCCCAGACCTATGGCTTACCCAAGAATGCAATTTACACATAAGAGGGTGGTGGTAAATGGAGTGGCTTGTGTGGAACTGACTACACTGGCTTTGTGATATTTTCCCTATACCACAAGACTCCCTAGTTGGCCAATTACGGTACCTCTCTGTCCCCTTCATGCCACCAAAGCAATACAGATGGGATGGGACAGGAAGCCAGGCCCATCAGAGTCTTTTGAGATGGATTTTTTTCTGCTAACCTTCTTTCAGGACTTGATGCTAAGCATCCCCAATCCTGTTGAATCTGAGTTGAGGCTGTCCAGCATCTCTCTAAATGAGGGTGGCACTAAAGACATGTAGTATCACATGTTCCGTGTAAGATCAAGCGCTTGTTTCTTTCACCAAACAGAAGTTGGTCCAATAAAAGATATTACCCTCATCCACCTTGTCTCTCTAATATCCTGAAACCAACGTGGTTACAACAGCACCCCAAACCACATATGGTGTGGGCAAGTCTAGGATATCTGTTCTCATTGATAATGGATTATTTTTTCCCATTTCCTTTCAAACTGGTCTGAGTTCTGCACACATCTTATTAAAGGGTGTGATCACATCCTCAGCAAGGACCAACATTGCATACACCCTGCAGCCTGAGCGTCAGAGTGAGTGGAATTGTTCACAGTGAAAAGCAATACACTTGAGAGTGTCTGCAGGACCAAGTCTTAAATCACGATTGAAACAGTTTCCTGAAAAATAAAATAAAATTACAAAGGACTACAGTAGAGATTAGAACTACACAGGAGACTGAAAGATTGCATTTACTCTGGTACATTTGATACATATAATTTACAAATTTTGCAGCTACACCTTTAGTAGCAACAGTGGAGGGGTGCAGTGTAGAAAGGATCTGGGCATGTTTACCACTGTGTTGTCTAACCCTGTCTACACAGCGACCTCCACCAATTACAAACACCAACTGAACTGCAAGGGTGGCAGTCTTATTTTCCTAGTGTTGACAATGCCTAAGAACCTGAACTATGTCACTCAGCATTTCCACAGTTTAAACTGTGGCTTTTAAGCAAGCCACCTGGCATATGATATGGATCAAGACCATTAGTCATTTTCCCCCCATCCTAAAACATCTTGACAATATTGCAAATTGTAATTAATCTGTATAAACAATGCCTTTGCAACTAGCAGGACAAAATTAAACTATGGGAGAAAAGAAGTAAGAATGCACTGGTCTTGTAGGATCTTTAAAAGACAGTTCACCAAGTGATTGCACCTATATTACTGAACCATCTGGACGTCAGTAAACGCTATTTGTAAGCACTATGGCACAAAATCATCAGTCATTTATCAAAACATGTTTGCTCAGCTCCAGCCTGAAGCACTGGTGGCTAGAGTACTTCACTGCTGTTCTGCAGTAAACTAGGAGTATCACTTCCTGGGACTGACTGTTGTTGGGATTGATACAAACCAACAGCAAGACAACCAGCCTTTGGCATATAGAAAGCACCTCCTCATGCCTGTCTTGGAACGATACTAGCACTTTCAAGGAAGCAATCAGCTTTTTAGATGATGATGCTTTCACGGGAAGGGGAAACAGCTTTTGGTGGAAAGGGATGGCAGTCAAGGGCTTGATTGAAAATTCCTAAGTTATTTCCACTTACAGCCAGGTGGACGGAAGGGGGAAGCTGTACATGGATGGAAACATGTTTTCATGTTGCATCAGTAATTACAGTAACTTTACAGTGTTGTCAGGAAATGAACAGCAATGAACAGTGTTGAATCATTTAATCTTTAAATACAAAAAGAACAAAATCCAACAATTATCCACAGCACATTAAATCCTATAAAATGCAAACAGATTTGCCACTAGAAAGAGAAAAAAATATATATATACTGAGAAAACCTGTGGCCAAAAGCTGAAAGAGTTAATTTGAAGGGGACGGTATCAAAACCCCTGCTCTAAGCACTAGTTCAAGAGCTCTTGAGTCAAGTATATGGTAGAAAAGCCAACATGCTTTTATCAGACATTGGTGTTTATAGAAGCAATACAATACAGCATTTTGTTAAATGTATATTTTACACCAGATCAAACTACAAATTGAAACATCTGTGTCCAAGTTAATCTCAGATATAACATGGAGATTATCTGAATTGTGTGTTTCCTTTTGTGACCTTTTTAGATGTGGCTTCTTTTAAGGGAGGGAGGGATAATTTTCTTAAGCTTTTATTCCTATGCAACAATGCCAATAGTTCAATGTAACAGAAATATCTTTAAAATCACGCAGATGAATTGCCAAATACCTTTAGTATTTTTCCAATATTGTTATACTGGGAGCTCTAAAAAATAAACCATAGTCATATAAAGAGAGGCATGTAGCTCTAAGCAAGTTACAGGTCATTCATGCACATTCAATTAAATCTATTTTATGAGCAATACTCCCTTTCTGAAAAAAAACCAAAAGGTAGATGGCACATGGATTAAGCCATGCTGCTTGGAAAATTAACTTTAAAAAATAGATAAACATAGCTTGGTTTCTATGCTTTTTAAAGAAGAGATTTTAAAACTCCTTTGTTCCAATCTTCAGGATACAGAGGAAAGAAAATAGAAGTAAGGACTGAAGACTAGCCGCCCCCTGCTTTTTTACTTTATTTTGGGGATCAGATTATCTATAAATCAATTTCATGTCCTACTGAACAATTGTTTCGATATAGAAACTTTAACCAAAAAAACCTAAACTAAATTATTGTAGTATCTATCGTAAATTAGGCTGACTGGGAACAGCTGAATGTCTGAGGGGATTTGATAATAGGGTATAGAAATTTAACTTTATAGGGCCACTTCACATCTATTCATGATCCTTAAGTGGCCTAAGTCAAATATGTTTAGTATTAGTATTGATTATTCTAGATACATTTACCATTCTAAAAACTATTCTAAGTCTCTAGATTAATGGTTCTCAGACTTCTTACCATCAGGCGTCATTCTTAGGGATAGACTCAAGGCTGCTGATGATCTCTTGCATAAGATCTAACTGGTAGGATCTTATTCTCTATTTCAAAGTGAATGTCACTTGACTGGAACAGAATCTCTCTGTACTGGGATGTGACAGAGAACAAAACCACATCTCTAGGAAGTCAGCTGCTCAAGAAGAGATGAAGATCCTACATCCTCAACTTGCAGCAGTACTGAATCATGTGCAGTATACAACTGACTATGTCCCACCTGCCAGCAGAGCTACTTTTATATTATTACTCCATTAAAATGGTTACAATTGTTAACACTGTATACTGTACTACATCTTTAATAAAATGTCAAACTGAGTGAAAATAATTCAGGTGTTTTTTTTTAATCTAATATTTACTTCATGAACTCTCAGCAGTTGTAAATGAAGGTAATTAATCACTGGAACAACTTCCTAAGGATCTCCATCACTGGCAATTTTAGAATCAAATTTGGATTTTTTTTAAGAGCGATATCTTAGATCAAACAGGAATTAATTCAGGGAAGTCCTATGGCCTCTATTATGCAGGAGTTAAGAGCATATGATTATAGTGGTCCTTTCTGGCCTTATAATCTATGAATCTATAAGGACTGTAGGTGGCAAGCTGCTGTACTGTGTCAGTATTGACATAACAGCTTTAAAAAAGTAGATAGCCTAAGGGATCAATAGTATTGTAACGGGTTGGGGACTCACCACCGCGCGCCTCCTGCTGGATAATCTGGGAATTAGCTTGGTCCACGGCAGAGCGCCCTCCTCGGGTGGTGTCCCGTCCGTCTCTTCCTCTATGTCGTCCTCTGGTAGTGCCTGGACTCGCGCTGCTCCTTGCATGCGTTGTCCTCTTCAGGGCACTGCCCTCCGGCAGTAACCCCAAGTCCACACTCACCCCCTTCTGGGGAGGGGGGGGGTTCATTAGTCCCTCAGCTGTCTAGCTGCGGTGGCCAGCCACCCCGAAGTCGAACCCCTTCTGGCAGGGGTCAGGTGCAGTCCATAGAGGCCACTCCCGCAGACAGGTGCAGTCTAAGGGGAGAAGGGGGGGACCCAGGCCCACCCTCTACTCTGGGTCCCGGCCCCAGGGACCCTTTGGCAGCACCCGTCCTGCCCTCCTTCTCTCCTCCCGTCTCTTGTACTCTCCCTGGGCCACTTCCTCTGCAGCCCCTCTGCACCGGATGGCCCTTCTCTCAGGTAACCAGGGCAGAGTTCCCTTCTGCTCCCCCGGGGGCCTGCCCAGCACTGCTCTGTCCCTGGTGCTGCAGCTCCTCTCCCAGGAGCCAGACCTTCCCCTTTGAAGGTCCAGGAGAGACTCCCTGCCCCTCTCCTGGGCAGCCTTCTTATACTGCCTAGCCAGCCCCTCATTGGCTGGCTACAAACTTGGCCCTGATTGGCCCACAGTAAGCCCTTTCCTTATTGGCTGGCCGCCTGCGCAGCCTCTCTGTCCTACTCTTACCCCCCTCTGGCGGGGGAGTGGGGCAGCCGCCACACTACAAGAAGAAATCGATCAACTGGCATTTTGGTGCTGATTGACTCTGGTAGAACAGTTCAGATCTGCTTCCCATCTCCTCTCAGGGTTTTCCTCCTGGGAACACGCCATTACCAGAGGGGAGCGGTGTGCAACCTGTTACCTCCTCCCAAAGAAAATCTGGTGCCAGAAAAAGAAAACCACCAAGTGCGATCACCGTGTCTTTTGAAGCTCTTGTTGGTGGGAGTGGGCTACCAGTGTCTCCCCACCCCATTACCAGATACCCTTTGCATCTTAGGTGGGGATAGACAATCAGGCTCCCCAGTACAGCTGGTAAGGAGAAAATAATTTTTTTTTCCTTCCATGAAAATGTTTATCAACATTGAATTTCAGCTACATTTTGTTGCTCAGTCATTCCGTTTTGTGAGATCCCTTTGTAACTCTTCACAGTCAACTTTGGACTTAGCCATATTGAGTAAAATTATATCATCTGCAAACTTTGTTCTCTGACTTTTTATCCTTTTTTCCAGGCCATTTATGAATATGTTGAACAGCACTGGTCCCAGTACAGATCCTTGAGGGGCATCCGGTCTATTTATCTCTCTCCACTGTGAAAAGTGACTATTTATTCCTACCCTTTGTTTCCTGTCTTTTAACCTGTTATCGATCCATGAGAGGACTTTCTCTCTTATCCCTTGACTGTCTACCTTGCTTAAGGGACTTTAGTGAGGGATCTTGTCAAAGGCTTTCTAAATATCTAAGTACACTGAGTATATTCACTGGAACACTGTTGTCTACATGCTTGTTGACCTCCCTCAAAGAATTCTAGTAGATCGATGAGGCATGATTTCCCTTTACAAAAGCTTTTTGATTCTTCACCAATGTATTATGTTCACGTATTTGATAATTCTGCTTTTATTTTTACTGTAGTTTCAAATAATTTGTCTGGTACTGAAGTTGGGCTAAGTGGCCTATAATTGCCAAGATCACATCTGGAACTTTTTTAAAAAAAATTGGCTATCCTCCAGTTCTAAGCATGTTGTACTATGTACCATAGACAGATCTGTTTATAAGAATCCTAGGAGAAATTTGACCAAAGCTGATCCTGCCATGTATTCTTTTGATGCGTACCAGGAAACAAATATCCATATTACTGTATACTGAGAATTGATGGGAAACTTTTTGGACTTCAGTAGGATTGCGATCACATCCTTGAAGTATCCTACCTTATTTAAATGTGATCTTTCAATAACCAGGTAGTCAGGTTCAGAGATCTCAGGTTACGATTGAATAGACAGCCCTGAGATGATAAATCTGGAGAGATTCACAGTGGTAGTGAAAGGGCCACAGACATATCCACGAGGCCTGAAAACCAACGGCCCCAGCCAGTGTGGGGCAATCCGAGTCACTGTAGCCCATTATGTCCATATGAGTTGGATGGTGTATGTTATCATGGGAAAAGGAGGGAATGCATACAGCAGAGCCCATGGCTGTACCTGATTTTCTTGGCCCAATGATTTCTCCTCCTGACATAAAAGTTGTTAATTTTGGCACTGGAACTGGATGCAAAGAGATCCCACATTGGTTTTCCAAAAGTCTGGGCTATGCAGTCGAACTCCCTCTGGTAGAAACACCACTTCTGCCGGCCTGCCATTTTGCCGTTGAACCAATCTGCTGTGGCATTCAGTTTTCCTTTGGTATGCATGGCTCAGACTGACAAATGCTTCTTGGCCCTCCTGAAGAAGGTTGTGGTTTTTGCTTGTTACAAGCTTGAATGCATGCCCCCCTGTCTATGTACAGTAACTCCCCACCTATCCTCCCGCTTAATGTTGTTTCGATCTTATGTCCCTGCTTAATTACAGAACATGCTCCATTTAAAGTTGTGCAATGCTTCACTATAATGTCGTTTGGCTGCCTGCTTTGTCCACTGCTGGCAGTCCCCCTACATCCCAACTCACAGCGCCTCCAACCCGCCAGCAGACCCCCACAGATCAGTGCCTTTCCCCTCCTCCCCTGGCCTCTTGCCCACAGCAATCAGCTGGCTTTTGGCATTGAGGATGCATGAGGGTGGGGGAAAGAGCAAGGACTTGTCAAGCAGGCTCCCCCTCCCTCCTGAATGCCGAAACCCAGCTGATTGCCGTGGGCAGGGGAGGAAGGGGGGAGGAGAGAGGACGTGGTGTGCAGAGTAAAGGGGAAGAGGTTGGGAGGGGAAGAGAGGCGAGTTAAGGGTGGGGACTCGGGGGAAGGGGTGGAGTGGGCAGGCCGAGGGTTGAGCCCTGGTGCTTGAAGGGTAGGGAAAGTTGCTGCTGATGCTGCACAACATGGTTCTCCTAGCCTACAGCACCTTCAGCCTCCTTGCCTGCCTCATTGTCTCCAGTGCCAGTGGGCTGTGCTTGTGTGAGGTAAGGTGGGGGGACCTCCCAACTATAGTACTGTACTGTATGGCAAAAATAACTTTACTGAAACTTTACCTTCCCTATTTACATTCATTCTTATGGGGAAATTGGATTAATTTAACATCATTTCACTTAAAGTCGCATTTTTCAGGAACATAACTGCAACGTTAAGGCAGGAGATATTGTATGCCATGGCGGTTGTGTTATCAGTGAATACAAAAGTGTGTGTCTGGATTTCAAGGCAGGGAAGAATGCATGAAGGGACGGATGAACTGCCTGCAGTTCCAAACAGTTTATGGTGTAATGGGATTCTGTTCGCAACCACTGACCTTATGCCCTCTGTTATGTCATATCAGCTCCCTATCCCTCATAGTTGGTATCCACCATTATGGTGTCTCTCGGCAGTTCTGCTAACTGGATATTGTCTGTGAATGTTGTCGGCTGTAGCCCCCTTTTCACAGTGGAGGGAAGTCTTCCAGTGTGAGAAGAGGAATTGTGAATGTGAGCGGGGAAGCTCAGCAGGTATTACTGCAGACACCTGAGATGCAACTTTGTCCCTGGGAGTAGGGATATGCATGAAACAAATATGCCTAGTAGGTGAAGTAAATCCTTCATTGGGGAGTGTGGAATGTGAAGGATCTTGTATGCTTGCTCCAGAATTTGTGCCTGTCTCTGGAAAGAAAGGCCCTGTGGAGTGTGGTGTCTGTTGTCTGTGCAGGGACAAGCTGGCTTTCCTCTAGATTGATTATAAACCCATGTTGCCGAAGGGTGTGTATGGTCAGCTGTGTGTCCCTGACTGTCTTCTGTGGGGAGGTGTCTCTTACCAGGATGTTGTCAAGAAAAGGGTATAGATATTCCCCTTTTGACATATGGATGCCACTATAACCCCTGGAAAGTTTGTGAATATCTTGGGAACAGTGGCAATGCCAAAAACAAAGGCTTTGTACAATCATATGCAAACCTCAGGTACCAACTGTGGCAGGAAAGATGGGAACATAGAAAAACACCTTCTTTAGGTCCACAGAGGTTCAGGAATCCCCCTGGGAGACAGACATTATGGCAGAGTGAGCAGTCTCTATATTGAACCTGTGGAAGTGGATAAGCTTGTTGAATCTTTAAATCCAGTAGCATCCTGTCCGCCCCAATTTCTTTGGCACCAGGAAAAGTATGGAATATTAGCCCTGCTACCATTCCTGGTCTGGCACAGGCTCTATTACCCCTTTTGGAAAAAGGTGATTGAGTTGCCAGAATACAGCCTTCCTCTTGTATGGCTTGAGGGAGAGGGGAGAAATTTAGACTGAGAGTTCCTCTTGAATTCTATGGTCTATTGCTTGGAAATGATGTGTCTCACCCATTTGTCCACAGTGGTGACAAACCAGGTGGGAACAAAAAGAGACAGGAGAGGCCCCCTCAGGAAATGTTGTAGTCATTGATTGCTCTTAGTGGCATTCCTGGAGTAGAAGAAACCTCTTAGTTTATTGCAGAGAGAGATTCAGAGTAATAACAATCTGAGTGGGCACGCTTGTGCTTTCTACTCATGTCTTTTGTATGGTCTGATCAGATCACAGACAGAGGAAAAAGAGAAAGAGGGAAATAACTTCTCAGATAACCTCTCCCTCCTGTAACTCCCTGGGAATCTGTCCCTGCATTTTTGGACCTTTTTTCCCTGCTGTGGCTCTGGAGAAGAGGAGGGGGAAGTGCATGAAGAATGACCTCTATGTAATTTTCTTCTGTGCCTTATTTTTTTCATTGGATGCACTACGAGGAAGGAGGCAGTGCCAGGAGCCTGAGGTAAAATGGTTACCTGTGGAACACGGGATCCTGACTCCAAAATGTCCACCATGACCCTGATACAAAGGAAATAGGGGCAGTGGCAGGAGACAGGTGTATCTGGATAGGCAGCCATCCTACAGCAAAAAAACTTCAAGACCAGACTTCAAAGAGAAACTGCTGAGCTACAGTTCATCTGCAAATTTGACACCATCAGCTCAGGATTAAACAAAGACTGTTAATGGCTCGCCAGCTAAAAAAGCTGTTTCTCTTCTCTGGGTTTTCACACCTCCAGATCAGCTGCTGGAAGTGGGCCTTGTCCTCCCTGATTGAATTTAACTTGTTATCTCTAGCCTGATTCTTGCCTGGATATTTATACCTGCCTCTGGAGATTTCTACCACATTCATCTGACGAAGTGGGTCTTTGCCCACGAAAGCTTATGCTCCAAACCATCTGTTAGTATATAAGGTGCTACAAGACTCTTTGTCACTTTTGCAGATCCAGACTAAGATGGCTACCCCTCTGATACTGGATAGCTGGCAGTTTCAGGACTCCAGAGGAATACAGGAATATCCTGACCACAACTTACCTACCAGCAGGGAAGAAAGGTCCCAAGAAACTTGCACAGTCACTATTGTGGGTGGAGAGAAGGTGGCCAGAGTCCAGGAGGTTTTCCCCTGCACCAATTCCTGATGTCCTAGGCGTTTGGTTCAGCACCTTGCTTTTCTGAGCCTCTTGCTCGTCTACAGCTGCTCTATCCTATTGGCACAGGCCAGAGGCCTGCTTGATAACTGCAAGGTTGGGGGAGCAAAAGGAACACTTTTCCCCTTTGATACACTTGGCCAAGGCAGCTAAGCACAGGGTACAGACCCTTCTCTTTTGCTTTTTCAGCCATCAGCAGGGGCTTAAATTGGGGGAAGAGCTAGGTAACAGTCCCCACAATTGCCCAGCATTCCATGAGGTAAATTTTAATGAGCCTTAAAAAGCCAGGAACACCGTGCTACAAAGGGGAGAGATGATGGGAGGTGGGGAGAAAAGCTAGGAAAAAAGAAGAAAAATTAATCAGGTTATGGACCATCTATAGAGGACCCGATTCTGAGCCTGCTACACCTCTGGAGACAAAGAAAATTCTGAAGGGGCTCTGCAGTGGGAGGAAAGTCAGCCTAGCTAAACAAAAACATCTGATTCTGCCTAGTGCAGTGTGGGAACTGAAGAACTCATCACTGCTGAATTTATGGACCATCCCCTGCCGTGAGAATGTTCAGGAAGATGTTTATATCCTCGGTCTCTAAAAAGTTAAAGGAAAGCTCCTTTAACTGCAAAATTTATCGGAGATGGTGAAAATATTCTTAACACATTTTTGTTTATGACTGACCAGCTTTTTTTCTGACTTCAAGGGAAAAAATGACTAATGGGTTGTTTAAATGTTTCACTTCCCAGTCTGTACTACACCATTGCTAGGACTATATATTATAATTAATTCCATCAAGATTTACAGTTTTTACCCAGCAGCCTTAGGGTTCTAAGAATACCTTATTATTTATGTGCACAGAGTACAAATGAGTTAAACAGGGGCTTTCTGGGGGAAAAGTCGGGACAGTTCTCTTCACGTTTACCATCTTATTCTACTTAATGAAGCCACCATCCATTCATCCATCTTAGGAAAGTGTAAGCACCCAAATAAAAAAAATTAATTGCATGTCCTGGACTGGATCATTAACTCAGTTCCTCCCATATGCAGAAGAGAATCTTATGGGATATATAAAGTGTAGAGAATTATTAGTGGGAAGTATTTTAAAAAATAAAACAGTGGGGATGGGTATAGTCTCCTCACTTTCATTATTTCTTAAATGCAGAACACATGAGTCTGAATCCATGTCTTGAGAGTGTTCCACAGCTATCTATCTAAGCTCTTAGACTGCACCCATCTCTAGTAACTTTATTTGCCCTTGCTGAAGTGTCTTTGTCAGCAACAAGATGCACCCTGCTAAACTCGCTGCTGCGTTCACGTGATTTTCTGTCACCCTTAGCAGTATTACTGAACTTCTAGTCTGGCCTACAGATGTGAAAGGCACCTATCACTATGGGCAGGTTTGCATCCAACACAAACATGTCTAAAGAGAACATTACTCAGCTGAAAAGCATGCAGTATGGTGCACTATTGATACCTTAGGAATGAATTTCAGTACAGTAGACTCCCGATTATCCAGGTGCAGGTTAACCGGGCTACGGATTAACCAGGATGTCTAAACGGGTCGGCAGGGGAAGCCCCAAAGTGGTGGCAGACTGAGTGCTTAGCCTGCCGCTACTTTGGGGCTTCTCCCACTGGCCCCTTACGAGCCAGGGTCTCAGCCTACTTCCAGCCTGGGTGTAGGAAACCTGGGTGTAGCTGGCAGGAGCCTGGGAGGAAAGCCCAAAGCGTCAGTAGGCTGAGTGCTAAGCCCGCCGCCTCTTTGGGCTCTCTCCCCAGGCTCCTGTCACCCGAGGTCCTGCCACCTGCCCCACTCAGCTCCCGCTGCCAGCCTGGGTGTAGGAAGCCCAGGCTGGCAGCGGGAGCTGAGACCCCGGCTGACAGGAGCCTGCGGGGAAACTCTAAAGCAGCAGTGGGCTGAGCGCTCGGCCCGCTGCCGCTTCTCAGCTCTCTGCCGCTTTAGACTTTCCCCTGCAGGCTCCTGTCAGCTGGGGTCTCAGCTCCCGCTGCCAGCCTGGGCTTCCTACATCCCGGCTAGCAGAGCAAGCTGACTGGGGCAGGTAGCAGGACCCTGGCTGGCAGGAGCCTGCAGGGGAAGCCCCAAAGCGGCGGCGGGCTGAGCGCTCAGCCGGCTGCCGCTTTAGAGTTTCCCCGCAGGCTCCTGCTAGCCGGGGTCTCAGCTCCCGCTGCCAGCCTGGGCTTCCCACACCCAGGCTAGCAGCGGGAGCTGACTGGGGCAGGTGGTGGGACACTCCCGCCTGTACAGGGCAGCCGGTGAACACCCCCCCCCCCCCCACAGTAGACACTTGATTATCCGGGATTTTATTAACCGGGATTAAGGTTTTCCCGATCATCCCGGATAATCGAGAGTCTACTGTATTTATAATTTAATATAGTTTAATTCTATGATATAAGATATAGCTGCATAAAGGGAGCTGAATGCTCTAGGGTTTGTGCTGGCAGAAAGGGATAAGAGGTAGTGCAATGAAAACACTTATCTTCCTCCATCAAAAGGTAGGCAACTATCTAGCATAGGCCCAAAGTGGAGCATTGGACAGAGAAGGCACATAGCAAGGCACTCATAGGGTGCTTCACCTCAGCTTCTCCCCTAGATAGCTTCTGCCAAGTGGGCTCTTTGGTGCTACAACCACAACTTAAAGCTGCCCTCCACGTGCAGAATCTCTGGAGGAATTCAGTAACACAAGTACAGGTTTCTCTTCCTATGAGTCAATTTGCATGTTGCATCTCCCTGCAATACCATGATACTCTAATTCAGGGCCGGCGACAGGGTGGTACAACGGGTACAGCTGTACCGGGCCCCGGACTTATGGGGGGCCCCCCTTAAATCTGGGGCGGGCCCGGTACGCAGCTGTATCCCCTTGTCGCCAGGCCTGTGAGCAAGGCGCGGCTCCGGGCAGCCGCTGCAGTGCTCGTCAGCCCCCTCCCCCGGCCCCCAGCAGCCTCCCCCCGTCCCCCTTTGCTTCTCCCGGCCGGGCCACGCGGCCAGAGCGCATTTGGGGGTTGGGGCCTGCGGGCAGCGAGAAACCGGCCGGGGGGGGGGGGGGGCGGCATGAGGCCGGCCGGGGGGGGGGGGCCTGCGGGCGGCGGGAGAACGGAGGGGCCCCAAAATTCCTGTCGCCGGCCCTGCTCTAATTCCAAACAAATTTAGAATGAACCAGAATCTAAGTCCTTAATGAAAAAGCTTTCACCCCAAACATGATCCCAACTCTTTCTGGAGATTCAGAAATAGTATGGTTAAAGAATAGCAGCCATATTAGTCTGTATCCGTAAAGAAAGCGAGGAATACTTGTAGCACCTTAGAGACTAACCAGTTTATTTCAGCATAAGCTTTCGTGGGCTATAGCTCACTTCATCAGATGCATAGAATGGAACAGAAGTAAGATGCATTTATACTCACAGAAAAAAAAAAGAAAAAAAAATTAAAAAAAGTTGTACATTAGCATACCAATTTTAAGAGGCTGTTAAATCTGGATGGGCCATTATCAGCAGGAGAAAAAAATACCTTTTGAAATGGATTTCTGTGTCTGCACAAGATAGCAAGTGTTGAAGGTAAATTAACTAGGGAAATGCAATCAATTAGTGTAATGAGAGAACCATTCGCAAGTCCTATTCAGCAAACAGGGACAGATTAAGAATGAACTCTCAAACCTCAACCTTCCACAGAAACTTCCTCATGGATGGACTATACAAAAATTAGACAAGCCATTAACAAAACACACCTTGCTTCTCTACAAAGGAAAAAGGACACTAAACTATCTAAACTGCTACATGCCACAAGGAGCCACGGCAATGGTTCCCTTAACCCACCCAACAACATTGTTAATCTTTCAAGCTATACTCTCAGCCTGGCAGAAGAGTCGGTCCTATCTCGGGGCCTTTCCTTTTGCCCCTTCAGGTCTAAAAACATGATACAGTTCTGTGGGGACCTTGAATCTTACTTTTGACGTCTCAGACTCAAGGAATATTTCCAGTATGCCTCTGAACAACATACTAACCCACAGCAACCTTCCTACCAGCACTGCAAAAAGACTGATTCTGCATGGAGTCCACCTGAAGGTCGAAATAGCAGACTTCTCTTTTACATAGATTGCTTCCGCCACCATGAACAAGCTGAAATTGTTCAAAAGCAGCATCACTTGCCCCATAACCTCAGCCGTGCTGAACACACTGCCATCCACAGCCTCAGGAACAACTCTGACATCATAATCAAAAAGGCTGACAAAGGAGGTGCTGTTGTCATCACGAATAAGTTGGAATATGAACAAGAGGCTGCTAGACAGCTCTCTAACTCCACATTCTACAGCCATTATCCTCTGATCCCACTGAGAATTACCAAAAAAACCTGCACCATCTGCTCAAGAAACTCCCTGAAAAAGCACAGGAGCAAATCTATACAGACACACGCCTAGAATCCCGACCAGGGACATTCTATTTACTACCCAAGATCCACAAACCTGGAAATCCTGGACACCCCATCGTCTCATGCATTGGCACCCTAACAGCAGGACTGTCTGGCTACATGGACTCTCTCCTCAGGCCCTATGCTACCAGCACTCCCAGCTATCTTCGAGACACCACTGATTTCCTGAGGAAACTACAATCCATTGGTGATCTTTCAGAAAACACCATCCTGACCACTATGGATGTAGAAGCCCTCTACACCAACATTCCACACAAAGATGGACTACAAGCTATCAAGAACAATATCCCCGACACTGTCACAGCAAACCTGGTGGCTGAACTTTGTGACTTTGTCCTCACCCACAACTATTTCACATTTGGAGACAATATATACCTTCAAGTCAGCGGAACTGCTATGGGTACCCGCATGGCCCCACAGTATGTCAACATTTTTATGGTAGACTTAGAACAACGCTTCCTTAACTCTCGTCCCCTAATGCCCCCACTCTACTTGCGATATACCGATGACATCATCATCTGGACCCATGGAAAAGAAGCCCTTGAGGAATTCTACCATGATTTCAACAATTTCCATCCCACCATCACCCTCAGCCTGGAACAATCCACACAAGCGGTCCAAATAGCTCTTTTGCATTAACTCCTTCACTGCCTCCTCAAATCCCAGCAGTTGCAGAATACGCTGCCAGCACAAAGCCCTCCTTTGCCTTGTCTTCCACAGCAAGGTGACCTTTCACCTGGATTGGCTGGCCAGCCACAGAGCGCAATCCCCAGGGCCTACTGGGGCTTGCATGGCTTGGAAAGCCCTATATTCTTTGCTGGAGCAGACACTTAGCAGGCAGAGACACAACAAGAGGCTGTCAGGGTAGGGGAAGAAAAGAGGATTACATAGTATTTATAGGGATAAGACAGAAAAAAACACAAGAGAAATCATGTTTCATTACAAATATGCTACTCAGATTAGCCAAACTTTACATTCTTAACTCCACCAATTCCTTGATGGACATTGTTTCATAAAACAGAGCACCCTCCTTTATATTTCTCTATTTATGATACAAATGAGGATAAACTGAAGCTTTAGAGGAGAGCGGAAAGAAATCTTAACCAATATGTGACCTTAGCAGATGTAATCCAATCTGATTTCCACTACTTTAGTTTACGGATGCTTATGCAACTGCATAGCAGAGCAACTGAGAGACAAAACAATGGAAGTTTTAAAGCTTTATTTATTGCTGGTTCTCAAAACATTCAATCGCCATAATGCTTCAACTGCCAAATCTAAATTGGAGAGTTTTTTAAAAAAGTGCTCTTCAGGGGAGCATTAGAGCTCTATAGAGAGGTGTTAGCTCAAAGAGATGGAGCATCTGGCCAGAGACCAACTTGCCTATGAGTCCAGACCAAGTGGACACATATGGATAGCTTTTAGAAAATCATAAATGGTAACAAGCACAGAAAACTCCCTCCCTTACATGTCCAGTCTCCTTGTTTGGCATTTGCAATTACACTGTAGTTGCTGCCATTAGCAGATTACAGTAAATTCTGCCAGACTCTAAACAATTTTCATATAATCTAATCACTTCCCTATTTATTCATGTTTATCTGCAATTTTTCCTCCTCTTTCAGCTATTTGATATTACAAAGCATTCCAACAGCAGTTTTGCTACTAATTAAGTGCCCAAATGCAGTACATTCATCCCCTCTTCCTAAAACACACGAAAATGTGGTAAATCTAGAGTAGGGTGACCAGATGTCCCGATTGTATAGGGACAGTCCCGATTTTGGGGTTTTTTCTTATATAGGCTCCCATTACTCCCAACCTCCTGTCCCGATTTTTCACATTTGCTGTTTGGTCACCCTACCCTAGAGGTTTAAGGGATGCTGGGATTAGTAAAATACAAGATGAAAATAATTATTGCATAGGCTTTCTATACCCCATATCTACAGACAGTGGAGAGTACATCATCTCAACATTTAAAATATTTGTGCTTTTGCCTACTCCATAAATGGTCAGCTATTAGTTACAAATACAGGCTGAAGTCTTTTCTAAAGTAGCTCTGGTACAGACAATACATCTGTAGGTTTCATGAATTTTCTTGCTAAGGTTTCTATCTGTTCAGTATAAAATTATGCAGTGATATATGTTTGGCATTACATGTCTTATGCATCCATCCACATAAAGCTAGTGTTACTGCTACTCAGAAATCATCAACACAAATATCTCATATAGATTTATTATTAAATGAATATTTTTCACCACTGTATTCTAGAATTTCTCAGCATTTCCATTATGAACCGTTATTTACAGGGTTATACCTTTAACTTGGCTCTAAAAACTCACACTAGTTAAAACTTACCACAGGAAGTAATAGAAGTGAGCTACTCCTGTTGCATGCTCTACCACGGGCCTCTTCCATAAAATTGGAGCATTATGTTGAAAGTGAAGTTTTGAACAAAATATTTTCCACTTTCTGGATATTTAATAAAAAAGGAAATGCTATTTACTTGCCAAAATTCACTATATTGAAAAAGAAGCTACAAGAAGAGGATGAAGAGAAGGGGATAGTGGTACTCTCAATAATCAGATGTTCTCGCACATTCAGCATGCACCATGAGGTCCTGGGTTCTTTCCCCTCTACCACTGACTGTTCTTAATCATATTTTCTACTTATGTAGCACTTCACAAAAATCATTGCGTTATGAGTAACTAACAATAACCCCATCCAACAGATAGGGAAAACTACAGGTTGGATCTTGTGTTCACTAGGAACAAAGGTGTGTTCTTAGCGCTTGTTAGCTAACACATAGTAACAAACCTGAGGTAAAATCCTGGTGAAGACAAGGCAGCTGCAGTATTAACACATATTAACAAGAAGAGGTAAACTCTGAGGTTTACCTTGACTGGCAAACACATGTGAAAACTAGAAACTTGTCTTCCAGATTTAGAATCCATGTTTTCAGACTTCTAGGTCCATGCCTAATCTGTTAGTTTTCTGATACAATAAAAAAGGGCATGTGCTATTAATCTGTCCTCTTGCTAAGGAGAGATACAAGAACAAACACAATTATCAGATACAGAATAACAGAAAAGACAATACTGGGGCATAAATTCCTCATTTATGCTCATTTTTGTTAGGCACAAAGTGGTAAGGATGGGCTGAAATCAACATTACCAAGAAATTTCAGTTCCCTGACACCAATGAATAATACAACTTTGATTGACTGAAGAAGAAAAGTAGGAATGACCAAAAAAAAAAAAAAGTAGTGGAAAGCAAACACAATGTGTAGGCCGTGACTGAGAATCAGGGTTGCAAATTTTGGTTGGATGTATTCCTGGAGACTTCATCACATGACAATCCTAGACGCCTGGCAACCCTACCGAGCATGAGCTGTTCTCTTCCCTCTCTACTCCCTGTAAAAAGAGACTATTGCAAAAGATGACATAGCTAGTAAGTCTATACATTAGAGTGAAGTTCTGGGTTATCGTTAATTGCTTTGATACGCTTTGAATCATTTGGTCATCCTGACGAGGAAAAATAGAAGAAACGGGCAAACCCCCATGATGGATGAACAATGGATTGAACATTTCCATCTGGGCAGGAGTCTCATTGCAGCATCATGTGATATACCAGCGAAATGCCAGTTTTCAGTTCCAGTCCAATAGAAGACAGCCCTATCAGAGGGTTTAGGCATTGGTTTACTCGTGAAAGTGGACGATGTGAAAGGATAGACAGAAAATTGTAACAAACTCTGTCACATTCCACAGCCATTTAATCATACTCCTCTTTCATTCACTCCAGGGCAGGAGATGGAGAAGGTGGAATTCTTTATTGGATAACATTTCTGGCTCACCCATGTATCATCTTCACTTTTGTTACAAAATAATGAGGTGTAATGGAAAACTGAGTGAAAGTTGGTTATTTTTATTCCCAGTGGGTTGCTTTAATTTTTTTCACCCAGCATCCTGCATTCCTTGAATTTTGCTTTGAGTTTCGGGTTTAAGAAAACCCAAAAATGCAAAGCGAAACCCCCCCGCTGAAACTGCAAAGTTTCATGTTGAGACCATGTTAAATCACTGAAGCTTTGCATGGTTTCAAACTGAGAATCATCAATCTGACCTAGTTTGCTTGGAAGTTGGCCCAGGTTTGCCTGAAACTATGCCCAAGTTCACCGAAAAATTCTCCCAGCCTCTGCCAGAGTACTAGGTTTGCAACACACCAAGAAACTAAAAAGACAGGAACCAGTTTTAAAACTACAGACTTAAATCCAACATATTATAGAAGTTCACAGGGTAGCAAAGGAGATGGTTATCTACAATCTTTAGTTAATGGAGAATAAGTAAAGCACTGTGATTTACGTTTATAATTCCCCTTGAAAGCTTCCATCAAGGGGAATTATAATCTTGTCTTGATTTCATGTTAACAAATTTTTGAAAATTTGTTATAATTTTTCAATTTTACAGGAAAGTGTTTTAAGTTAGAGAACTTGATTTGGATCACACCCATCTGATTTATCAGCGACATTAAAAAAGGCCTTTCCTTCCTTTTTTATGTCCAGCCTACCCCGCTCTAAATCAAAAGCCTTACAGCAGATTCTCAAGGCAACTGCAGTTTTTGCAAGGATGATTTTGTACCTTGACAACTTCTCTACATCTGGGATCTATGTGTGAATCACATGAAAACGAGAAACTGCATTCAGAGGTGACAAAATGCTACTGATATTCTTTGTCCTTCTTTACTTCCACAACTAGCTGGGGTTAATATGTCTTCTCCAAAGGCATTGTTATATAAGATCGCCCCTTTCTCCTCCTCCCTCTTCCTGTGAGGTGATACGTTTATAGTAAATGTAATCTGAATTTTGGACTAGGTGAAATACACTGAAAAAAAGAATGTTTTTGGAAGTAAATCTGCACAATAGAGGCAAAATGTAGGGTGCATGAGAGGGTAGGTTCATTTGTATTTATTCAAGTTTCTTTTATGTGAACATGTCCATCTCTTTTAACGTTTCCCGATTAGACCTTTACTAAACACTTCTGGCCTGATTTTTAAAAGCGCCGAACACCAGTAGCTTCCATTGACCTCAACATTGGATTTGTGTGCATTCTTCACCTTTGAAAATCTGATCATTCATCTTTTTTTAAGATTCCTTTGAACGCCAATATAATTATGTTCTTTCCAAAATGTACATCTTGGCTAAGTCTATATATGATATGGATATTCCACTGCCTAACCAAAATAACAGTCTCCTGGGCCTCAAGGATACACCTATAAAACCAGACACTATTGTATACCTGAGACTGATGGTAATTCTTCTCTTCTCCGGTCTACCTCACTCACCTAGTCCAATCTCCAATTTACCCAGAAGACAAAAAGCTAAGCTTTATTTGACCTAGCACACCATGCAATCTAAGCAGACTATTTTGCTGTTATAGAATTGTTACAATTATAACGATGCACTTGATTCTGATGAGAGGAATCTACTTGTGCACTGTATACAATGGTAAAACCCATTCCTATGATGGTCACACCCTGACCTTATACAAGTTACTTGCCGCCACCCCAAAAAATTCACCTCTTTGGATTTCACACTTTCTGGAACGTTTGGTAAACACTTCACCTGTGCAATGGTTTCTGTACCTGATGCATATCAAAAATCTGGCCCTGATTCAGGAAAACTTAAATCCATCCCTATTCAGGAAAGCACTTAAGCACATGGTTAAAGTCACATTGAAGTTATGCACATGCCTACGTGCTGTTGCTGAATAAGGATGTTTTCCTGAACAGGGACCTATAACAGTACATTTATTTTAACAACTAGTGGCATCCCACTTCTTAAAACACAACCTGAACAAGAAGATAGTGGCTCTTGTTCGAAAGGTGATTTGTGCTGACAACACAGCAAGAATATGAGGAAAACAGAAGAGATTTATCATGAGGAATGTGCAGGAAAACGTGCAAGAATTGTAACAACTGCCAAAGATACTAGACACAAACACTTCAGATAAACACAATAAGGAATTTGAAGGCCTTGAAGTAATTATAACTTTTAATCCTTGGTGTGTGACCCAGTAGCGAAAGGCTGTGAATGGATTTAGTCCCCTAAGCATGGCACTGTAGAATCTTGGAACTCCCTACAAGCACCGTGTCACACCTAGATCTATCATTATGATGATGGAAACAGGGGAGGGGGAAGGAACATGTGTTCAACTTTATAAAAAGTGTGACCATAACAGGCCCTTCGGGAAAATGCAAGAAGGAGTGCAGGGGATGCGCGCTCCAGGTGTGTTACATGGAAGCTCCCTGCATAGCAAGATGCAGGAGGCAGAAAGAGGAAGGATATGGACATGTCGGGGGAGAGGCAGGGCCCAAGTATCCACCAAACCATGGGCCCACTTGTACTGACCCTCATAGGGGTGACTGCATAAGGGCTCAGAGAGCATATTTCATTTACTGGGAAGAAGGAGCCTCTACAATGCGGCTCCCACTACCCCCCAATATCAGCTTTGTACCACATATAACCTATCAAGTCAGGTGCAGGACTCTGGATTTGCCCAACTGCAAAAGTATATAATGAAACCCCATTTCAAGTCAAGTGGAATAACTGCCTAGAATTGTTACAATGCACCGCAATGTGCAACTTGCAATTGCTCCTATTGTGAACCTCTCTGCTCAGAGCAAAGTTATGTCAAAAAACAAACATCATTACAAGAGGGTTCCACCGCATTCCTTTGTCCAATTACATGCTGCCAATTTAGGTTTATGAGTTCTGGCAGTTGAATAATAAGGAAAAAACAGAACAAGAAAAGTTTTTTAAAAAAAATATGTATTTTTTTCCTATTTTTATACCAATTGACTTGCTCTGTCAGCTTGTTTTATTTAATAGCAATCATCATGATCCACTGGGAATACACCTAAATATATATGTGTGTGTGCATATTTACCTACATGCACACACACATACTACAGTAAAGTTAGAATACATGTGTAAACTTCAGCTGTATTTACTCATTTGTTGTAAGCACCATCCCTAATGGAAAATAGACCATGTCTCCTTCTTAAGGGGCTGATTAGGACCATATGTTTCACTGTGTCTTATGCGTTTGAGGACTTTGCAGATATTTCCAAAACCAAATTACTAACAGTTGACTAAACTTATTTCCCCAGTGAAAACTGTTGGCTACTAACTTAGTGAATCTGAACACACTTGTCCCTAAATATGCAGGTAATCACCATAGAGCCATATGTCTAAAGTGAAGGGGCGGAAGGGAGCTAGTTTCATATGTGATGGTAATATATTCTGTAGTCAAATGACTTTGTTTACCCAAGTAACCCAGTATTACATCACTTTTCCTACAGAGATAATAAAAAAAGTAATTTTTTAAGAGACAGTTACTTAATGTGCAACTTGTCACCACTATCAGCTTTAGAATAATAAAATACATGTGGAAAATCCCTTGCAGCAAGCCTTCTGCAACACAGATTCTTCTCTCGTCTGGGTCAGAGGGTGTGTATGTCTCTGAAGGAAATGCTATCTCTTCTTCTTTCACACACCCACTCACGACAGGCCCTGCAGCAGAAAGTGTTTTTGTGATTCGTCCACTATATGCATGGTATCAAGTACTTGAATTAAGGAAAATTATTGTTGTTTCTTAGGAAGGGTCTGTTTTTTTAAAAAAAGAACACCAAAATAGACGTATATAAATTCATAATAGTATTTACCTCTATAGCACTCTCCAACCCAGGATCATAAATTGCTTTGCACAGACAGTGAATTAAAGTTTGCATTACACCTGCCATATAGGTAAATATGATCAGCCATATTTTAAAAATAAGAAAAATAAGGCACAACGAGGCCATAGGTCAGTCAGAAAATCTGTGGAAGAAGCAGACTGTCAGAAACTGAGAAGTGGATAGTCATGCCTAGTGGTTGAAGCAGCAGTAGCCAAACCTGGTGGTTGGAGCAGTGGCAGTCATACCCAGTTGTTGGCCTGGGACCAGAGCCAAAGTCAAAGCAGGAATCAGGAACCAAGAGCGGGCTTGGAACAAGGCAGAAGCAGGTACAATCTGTCAGAAAAACCAAGCAGCGAGGGACACTCTCAGTGAGGTTGCAACATTGAGCACAGAATGGCTGCTCTTGTGGGGAGCCTTGGGGTCACCAGTTAGACCTTCGTCTGCGAATGGGCTGAGCCCTGGTTGATTGACATGGAGCCCTCAGGTTTCAGGCTCCAGGATGACTCATGATCAGGTTTAGGCTTAAAGAGCACTCATCAGGCCATAGGTGCTAGAACTAGGGGTGCTGGGAGTGCGTCAGCAGCCCATGGCTTGAAGTGGTTGCCATCATATAGGGGGTTTACAGTTTGATTCAATGGCTCTCAGCACCCCCACTGTACAAATTGTTCCAGCACCCCTGCATCTGGCTCAGAGATGACTCATTACACTGGCATTGAAGCCCAAACCCCAGATCTCCTATCTACTGCTTGACCCACAGAATCTTCCTTCCACTGTTAAATGGGTCACATTTGCGGCTCACTAATGGCCTGGTCTGGCAAGGATCTGAGTAACTCCTAAGAGAAGCTGAGACCCCTCAACACCCTTTGACTTCAATGGGAGGTAATGGCCTCAGGCCCTAATGTAGAGACTGAATTCATTTTCTAAATCTAAGGAAATGGTTCCCTAGAATGGTAAATATTTCCTAGCACAGCTCTGTCAGTGCAGGTCATGATTTACCCACATAACTTCTACCACTAGTCCTGGGCTTCTTGTGTGCAGATACTGCCAATTGTGTTGAACAAGGAGCAGTAAGGCGGCCTGTTTCTCCACTCAGCTATGCCAGTAAAACTCCAGTGAAGATAATGGAATTGCATCAGCATAAAACCAGTCCAGTGGAAAGAAGCAAATAAAGATATAGCCTCGCACTGGGTGATTTTATCGTCACTTGGTAATTACACACAAGCTGTCTAATGCCTACTTGGGGATCTTCAGCTACATCTTGAAAAAGTTATTTTTCAGCATACTCAGATATTGACAAACTCATATTTCTTTTCATTAACAAAGTCTCCTTAAAACTCCTGGCAATGTTGGGCCAGCAGCCGCACAGGGGTTAATAAAAGAGGATCCACTAGTGCATAAACCCTTTCCAGTTTGCATCTGAAAATCCTAACATAACCTTTTATGGGACAGAAGATTTTCAAGGCAGAATTCTTGAAACTACAAGATGTTAACCAGATGTACTGTACAGTGTTCCAGGTTTAAATCATGAAAAGTGCACTTGCAGTCTGTGTGTTGTAGCCCCAATTTTTTTAAAATAAAGTATGGATGCTGCAAATAAAAATACCTATATTTTCAACTTTTTTGTGTGTGTGGGGGGGAGAACAACACATTTTAAAATAATTCTTTTTTACTATCAATAGCTATTTAAGTTATGCATTTTAAAATAAGTCTTATCGTCAGGGAAACCACTCTCTTTCTCTCTCTCTCCATGTGGTGCAGGTGTTAGCAACCTGATCCCAGATGTTTGTGCAAGGAACCATCCATTGTAGAAATAGGCAAGAATGGCAGCAGAAAGCAGAAATAAATAAAAACTGACCTCCTGACATTTCAGCTCACGTTTGCCTCTAAAATGTTTGAAATATTTCTAATCCTTCCCCTCCACCCCCCAATGCTCACTGATGGCCTCAGTTTTCACCATTGTTTGTGTTCTGCCAAAGCCCAGGGCTCGGAATGTCCGCCTTGCTACACAGATGAGCTGCAGTGCTTAGTCAATCATCACAAGCTTGTACCCTTTGAAACACAGAACATTCCTTACGTATATTGTTTCTACAGACAATATATTCCAGGCAACGCTGCATGAATTAATTCAAAGGTCCATAAGCAGATTTTCATAGACAGGGCCGGCGACAGAAATTTTGGGGCCCCCTACTCTGAGCGTTTGGGGCCCCCCTACTCTGAGCATTTGTGCCCCCCCCCTCCACCCCTCTGCTCTCCCTCCCACTCCCCCGCTAAGGGCTGGCCCGGCTCTTGCAGGTGGGCGGGGGAAGCGCTGCAGCCAGGGGTGCCTCGGGAGCGGCGCGCCCCGCCGTCCTCTGCAGCCGCCGGGGCGGGGGAGGCGATGGAGCCAGGGGTGCCTCAGGGCGGCTCCTGGGGGGGGGCGCGAGACGAGCAGCGGCTGAAGGGCTCGGGAGGCAGCTGGCCGCGGCGCCGGACACAGCCAGGGAAATGCAGTGCGGTGCCCAGGGGGGACGACTAGGAGTAGAGCTGTGTACCGGTCCCCGGACTTCAGGGGGCCCCCCTGAAGTCCGGGGCCCGGTACAGCTCTACCCGTTGTACCCCCCTGTCGCCGGCCCTGCTCATAGATTCTCTTCACAACTTATACTGTATGAAAATGTATAATTTCAAACAGCTCTGTAGTAATCAGCATTAGATAACTGCTAGAATCCACACTGCATCATGGAGTCATTTCTTAGCACTGATGTATATCTCGTAACTGGCATGGCTGATATTATTATTAGTTATAAAGTGATGTAGAGGTGCATGCCATTTTAAAAAGAGTATGTAGGAAAACTCATTCCTTGGTCCAAAGAGTTTAAATCTACCTCAGCTGAATACAGAACATGTGACAACAGTTTATACACCATGCTGAGATCTTAATGCATCTAGACGTTAACACCCAGCTCTTGTCAACAGAAAAATCAACAGAAAGTTCACAGAAAGATCAGAATTGAAAAGGAGAGACAAAAAGATGGTGCCTGAAGCATGGGAAGTGGAAAAAGAATCCATAAAATCATAGAAGATTAGGGTAGGAAGAGACCTCAGGATCCACCCCCTGCTCAAAGCAGGACCAACACCAATTCATCCCAGCCAGGGCTTTGTCAAGCCAGGCCTTAAAAACCTCTAAGGATGGAGATTCCACCACTTCCCTAGGTAACCGTTTCCAGTGCTTCAGCACCCTCCTAGTGAAATTTATTTTCCTAATATCCAAC
This sequence comes from Sternotherus odoratus, assembly GCA_032164245.1. Taxonomy (NCBI): domain Eukaryota; kingdom Metazoa; phylum Chordata; order Testudines; family Kinosternidae; genus Sternotherus; species Sternotherus odoratus. The sequence goes on from JAVMKO010000002.1 coordinate 146,038,361, forward strand.
CTAAACCTCCCCCACTGCAACTTGAGACCTTTGCTTCTTGTCCTGTCATCTACCACCACTGAGAAAAGCCTAGCTACTCCACTTTAGAACCCTTCCTCAGGTAGTTGAAGGCACCCATCAAATTCCCCACTCTCCCATTCTTCTCTTCTGCAGACTAAATAAGCCCAGTTCTCTCAGCCTCTCCTCAGAAGTAATGTGCCCCAGCCCCCTAATCACTTTTGTTGCCCTCCACTGGACTTTCTCCAATTTGACCACATTCTTTCTGTAGTGGGGGGCCCAAAACTGGATGCAACACTCCAGATGTGGCTTCACCAGTGCTGAATAGAGGGAATAATCACTTCCCTTGATCTGCTGGCAACGCTCCTACTAATACAGCCCAATATGCCGTTAACCTTCTTGGCGACAAGTGAACACAGTTGACTCATATCCAGCTTCTCATCCACTGTAATCTCCAGCCCTTTTCTGCAGAAATGTTGCTTAGCCAGTCGGTCCCCAGCCAGTAACAGCATATGGGATTCTTCCATCCTAAGTGCAGGACTCTGCACTTATCCTTGTTGAACCTCACCAGATTTCTTTTGGCCCAATCCTTCAATTTATCTAGGTCACTCTGGACCCTGTTCCTACCCTCCAGTGTATCTATCTCCCCCCCCCCAGATTCGCATCATCCGCAAACTTGCTGAGGGTGCAATCCATCCCATCATCCAGATCACTGAACAAAACCGGCACCAGGACCGACCCCTGGGACACTCTACTTGATATGCGCTGCCAACTAGGCATCAAGCTGTTGATCATTGCCCATTGAGCCCAACAATCTAGCCAGCTTTCTATCCAACGTACAGTCCACTCATCTAATCCATACTTTTTAACTTGTTGGCAAGAATACTGTGGGAGAGCATATCAAAAACTTTGATAAAGTCAAGACATATCAAATCTACCACGTTCCGCATATCCACAGAGCCAGTTATCTCATTATAGAAGGCAATCAGGTTGGCCAGGCATGCCTTACCCTTGGTGAATCCATGTTGACTGTTCCTGATCACCTTCCTCTCCTCCAAGTGCTTCAAAATGGATTCCTTGAGGCCCTGCTCTATGGTTTTTCCACAGAGTGAGGTGAGGCTGACCAGTCTATAGTTCCCCAGATTCTCCTTCTTCCCTTTTTTAAAGATGGGCACTATATTTGCCTTTTTCCAATCGGCTGGGACTTCCCCTGATCACCATGAGTTTTCAAAGATAATGGCCCATGGCTCTGCAATCACATCAGCCGACTCCCTGAGCACCCACAGATTCATCAGATCCAGACCGAAGGACTTCTGCATCTCCAGCTTTTCTAAATAGTCCTTAACCTGTTCTTTCACCACTGAGGGCTGCTCATCTCCTCCCCATACTGTGCTGCCCAATGCAGCAGTCTGGGCTCTGACCTTTTTTGTGAAGATCAAGGCAAAAAAAGCATTGAGTACTTCAGGTTTTTCCTCATCATCTGTCACTGGTAATGGTCCCATAATTTCCCTGACCTTCTTCTTGTTGCTAACATACCTGTAGAAACCTTCTTGTTACCCTTCACATCCCTTGCTAGCTTGAACCCCAGTTGTGTTTTGGTCTTCCTAATTACACCCTTGCATGCTTGAGCAATATTTTTATACTCCTCCCTAATCATCTGTCCAAGTTTCCACTTCTTGTAAGCTTCCTTTTTGTGTTCATATATGCCTAGGCACTATGGTGATGGATCCATTAAAAATACCATAATAATGATAGTACCTGTTCTTATATAGTCAGAGATTAGATAAATTAGATAGGGTAGATGGAAGCAATGGGAAAGAAGATGTGAAGCAAAGGCTGGGAGAAGACAGCAAAGGCTGTAGGGAGAGAGGCTTCAAGGGAGTACATAAAGAGAGAGAAAGGATGGAGGAAGAAACGAGAACAGAGTTGTAGGCATCGTAGAGTGTTGAAAAACCTTGAAGCAGAGGATATGGAATATGGCTTTCTTTTTCCATACACACTTCCTTTTGCACTTTATAGAAGGGAAAAATCTTATAAAATGGGCAAATCTTTTAAATCTAGAGTACTACAAAATAACAGGAGTGTAAGTATTCCCATTGTAGGTCAGAGTGCTCAGCACCTTGCAGGTTCAAGACCTTGGAGCTATTCCATTTATGAAAACTAGGACGGTTGATTATGATTAACTCAAAAAACTGTGATTAAAAAAATTAAATTGTGATTGTGCTGTTGAAACAATAGAATACCAATTGAAATTTATTAAATATTTTTGGATGTTTTTCTACATTTTCAAATATATTGATTTCTATTACAACACAGAATACAAAGTATACCGTGCTCATTTTATATTATTATTTTTATTTCAAATATTTGCACTGTAAAAATGACAAAAGAAATAATATTTTTCAATTCACCTCATACAAGTACTGAAGTGCAGTGCAATCTCTTTATCATGAAAGTGTAACATACAAATGTAGATTATTATTATTTTTGTTACATAACTGCTCCCAATTCAATGGGTGACTGAACTTCTTGGAGGAGAACTGAATGTCCCCTGTTCTGCTTTACACCCATTCTGCCATATACTTCATGTTATAGCAGTCTCGGACGATGATCCAGCACATGTTCGTTTTAAGAACACTCTCACAGCAGATTTGACAAAATGCAAAGAAGGTACCAATTTCTAAGGATAGATACAGCACTCAAGAACCGAAGGTTTAAGAATCTGAAGTGCCTTCCAAAATCTGAGGGCGAAGGGTGGAGCATGTTTTCAGATGACTTAAAAGAGCAACACTTTGATGCAGATACTACAGAACCCGAACCACCAAAACAAAAAAAATCAATCTTCTGCTGCTGGCAACGACTCAGATAATGAAAATGAACAAGCGTTGGTCCGCTCTGCTTTGGATCATTATTGAGCAGAACCCATTATCAGCATGGACGCATGTCCTCTGGAATGGTGGCTGAAGCAAAAAGGGACATATGAATCTTTAGCACGGCGGTTCTCAAACTTTACCCTGCCGTGACCCATTTTTAGTTTCATTCACCGCCCCGCGGACCCCCGTATGTCCGCCGAAAAGCCGCCAAATGAATTACTTCCACATCCGGCAGCTATTTTCGGCTGACAAGCTGAGAGCTCCCAAAATAGCTCAGTGTGTCCGCCGAAAAGCTGCCGAATGTGGAAGTAATTCATTCAGCGGCTTTTCAGTGGCGCCAGGAGCCTGCGACCCCTCGGGAGGCAGCTGGCGACCCTCCGAGGGGTCACGACCCCCGCTTTAGCGCATCTGGCAGGAAAGTATCTTGCAATGGCATCAAATGGCATCAAACAAGGTGATGCGAATGCCAGTTCTCACTTTCAGGTGACATTGTGAACGAGACGTTGGCAGCATTATCTCCTGAAAATTGTAACCAAACTAATCTGTTAGAGCAATTAGCTGAGGTAGGACTGAGTGGACTTGTAGGTTCTAAAATTTTATATTGTTTTATTTTTTACAGTGCATATATTTGTAATCAAAAATAAATATGTGAGCACTGTACACTTTGTATTCTGTGTTGTAATTAAAATCAATATATTTGAAAATGTAGAAAACATCCAAAAATCTATATATTGTGGCAAATTACTCCCACGATATTGATGGGTCCTGCACTTTCTCTTCTTGTGGGGGAATTCAGGGAGCCTTTTTCTTGCCTCTGAACAGGGTATTAACTGTCCCACAAGTATCTTAGAGGGGAGGAGGGGAGAGGGAGGGACCCGGGCCCGCCCTCTACTCCGGATCCCAGCCCAGGGGCCCTGAGGATAGCAGTAAACCACTGGGATTAGCTACTCCTTCCCCTGGACTACTTCCCTCTCCTACTCTTCAGCTTGTGGGGGGCTTCCTGCCCTCTCTCTACACAAGCCAGGTGTTCCTTTACTTAAGGTCTGGGTCTTTCTTAGCTCACCACAGCACTTCTTCAAACTCTCTCTGCTCCAACTTCTCCAAACTGTTCTCTGCTCCAATGCCTCCAAACCGTTCTCTGCTCCAACGCCTCCAAACTGCTCTCTGCTCCAACGCCTCCAAACTCCTTCCAAACACCCACACCTGTCTGCCTGAGGCAGGGGTTTTTATTAAGGCCTTAATTGGCAGCAGGTGCTCCTAATTAACCTGCTGCCTGCTTCCCTAGTCTACAGGGAGCCACGCCCTAATGAACCTGGAGCTGATATATCTCCCCTCAAACACTCTGCCACAGCTCCCTGGCCTTCCTCTATCGCAATATATAAAAGTCAAATTCTGTATGCGTGTATGTATGTATGTTCCCTTACCACTTCCACACCGTTTCATCTAGATACTTGAAATTTGGTACAGTTATAGGCTTTAGGGTCCTAATTAGGGTAAGAATCGAAAATTTTTAAAATCTCACCTCTTACACCCCCTAGGGGTGAAATTCTTTAAAGCTCATTAACATCAACTACACAGCTCACATAACATCATCTGGGCAGCAGGTTGACACATGCTGTTGTCTGTGACATACGTATGATGTAATAATACAGATAACCAGGGAGCTTAGTGTTGTGTAGCGCAAACATAATTAAATACACATTTTTTTTCGTAAAAAGGACCCTATTCGTTATGCCGTGTAAAAAGCGAAAATGTATCGGAGAAACCACATCTAAATGCAAGAGAATGAAATTAATTAGACAAAATGAGACTTCTGAACAAAATTTGTATTAATAAAAAACATTGTAGTCTTTTTACATCCCAGTTTCCAATTACAAATGCATCGAGCAACGCCGGGTATTTTTGCTAGTATTTAAATAAATGGTATTCTATTATTGTTTAACAGTGTGATTAATCATGATTAATTTGATTATCACAATTATTTCTTAATTGTTTGACAGACCTAATGAAAACACAAAGCAATTGTACGCAGGTAGAGTTTCTAACTTGTTCTGAAAAAAACATACATAAATTGTGTATTACCATACTTAACTTTTCCTTGGCATTATACTCTGCAGGTAACTCAAAAACAAGAGAACATATACCAAAGTCTAAACTTTCTCCCCGCAAGTTTGGCTGTTCCAAAAGTTTTCCCCACAAGACCACCATTGTCCCAGCTTCTAGTTTCCTCTGCCTCTTCTGTTCCCACACCCTTTTATACCCAGACTGGAGTTAACAAGATGCGCCTACCACTGAGACTCAGCTGCACTTTTCCAAACCACTCAACAGACAAGCCCTCAATTCCTCTGCAAAGTCTTAAAGTCTGTGCCAGTAATAAAAGTATGAACCTTGTGAAGAAAACAACTTAGTCCAAACCCACTACAGCTCTTTGCCTGCAAAATGGATATAAGCTATAATATTTTTCTTCTCCTGCTGCTTACTGTTACTAAAATAGTTTAAACTTCATCTGAGGTTTCCAACCAGTTGAATTGTTATAGAAAAAGTTATATTGACTGCTGCTTTCTTCCTATTACTACATATAAAAATTATTTGTTGGTAATTTTGATTATATTAAATGTAATGGATGAACACTAAACCCATCTTGACATAACAGTACTGTATACTTGGAATGAAAATATGAAAGATTTCTAAATATGTATTAGTGAAGGGGCGCCTGAGTCTATCAAATAATTTCAAATACTTTAAAACCATGTCAAGAATCAGAGAGGTAGCCTTATTAGTCTGGAATTGCAGAAGTGACAAACAGTCCTGTGGCACCTTAAAGACTAACTGAAGTATTGAAGCATAAGCTTTCATGGGCTAATACCCACTTCGTCGGATGCAACATAACCATGTTATTTACCCAGGACACAACAATGGCCCATTAATTATGTATTCATACCTTTTTTAATACTAATACCTAGCTCTTCTATAGTATTTTTCATCAATAGATCTCAAAACACTTCACAATCCAAAACACTGAACTTCCTGTCTTGGTTCTCAGCTAATTTTAAAATGACTAAACACAACTTTGCAATGAAAAACAAAGTTGAGACACTGAACATAATAAGGCATTAAAAATCCCCAACAGTAACAAAATTTCATCTTGACTATTACCATCGCTACACTCTCCTATGGGGAAGACCTCGGTAAGCAGCACAAATAAATGCATACCTTGGCAGCAATTGAAAAAAAGTTGATTGGTTGGAGGGACCTCCATGACTCACTCACCAAGTGGATTTTGGGACATATATATCAGCAAAATGCTCCTTTGGTTTGGCCAGTGATGTAGCTTTTTGCTCAATGCAGATATATTTAGCATTTCATTTCCCTGATTATGGCTGCAGTGAAGCCAGTACCAGAAAAAAAAATGGAGTGGAGTTACCCCTTATTTGAAATAACTGCCATATTGCAGCCATCTCCTATGTGGAACCACTAAATAGAGGGAAGAGGATGCGTGTTTTCCACACATAACAACCTATCAAGAGAGTTCAAGCAAAGAGGACATAGCAGCTTTGAGGAAAAATGCAGGACAGGTTAGCATGCTGAAATTTTAAAATTTCTCAGCATGAATAATTTCTAAAATGTCTATCAATCCCTATTATCACTGCAGAGACGACCACATCAGGTTACAACACATTTTCGACAAACCTTTAGATCTTTTCAGAGATAATTATGCAAATGTGGTCTTTTATTGACTCCAAACTCATACAGGCTGGGGTGCTGTGGTTGCACCCTGCAGTGATGTATTAAAGGTGAAATATTTCTCAAATATGCTTTACAGTGATGAAGCAAATGAATACATTATGAGTTTATAAATTCAATTTTTTTGTTAATAAAACCTCAGGCCTCTTATACAAATTGTGCAATATGCCTTACTATATGGATTCAGGTAAAGTACTTTACAAAAGTTCTAGATAAACATTATATTATGCTTCCTTAAAAGAATGGAGTTATCACATACTTATTTAATTCTGTTGTCACCTATCATAATCCTGCCTTGATTAGTGGTCAGTAGTGACCAAAGCTATTACCATCTAAACGAATGAGAATGAGTTGATGGTCTCAACTCAACCTCTAGTGACCAGGTTTACACTAACCACTAGCAGAACTGGCAAATCTGATGGTGTCTCAACAGAATGACATGGAGTAAACTGGCAGGGACTGAATTATTCATCCAAGTCTAAAGCAGGTCCTCCCAGGTTAAATTTGAGGCACTTTGGCAAAACAGTTTGAGTAACATTGCATTGCTGTTTGCTGTGCTGTACCATAACTGTTCTGTTCAGGTGAAATAGGAGACTTTGATTCCCAAGGCTACAAATCAGGCCTTTCACTGAATCATTCTACCTCTCACTGTTATTGTTTTTATTTTAATGCCTAGATCGCTTAGTTCTCAAATTTACACACACACACACTTTATTATTTAATATTAAGAGATATATAATCAGATATAGGACCCATTTCATACTTAAGTAGTTCCATTGACTTTAATGGGACTACTTAGTTGCTTAAAGTCAGGAAGACGCTTAAATACACTGCTGAGCTAGGCCATAGCATTGAGTTTTGCCTTCAAGGGGCAAAATTGATGGAAATTCATTTATTTCAATTAAGTTACACTTATTGCAGGATGAGTTCCTCCTCCTCTCCTAGTGAAGAAGTGAAGGCTCATGCCCACATGACTGGCACACACAAAATGAAGTTATTTAAAACAGCTGTGACCCCTTTTCCAAATTTCCTGTATTGTGAAATGACAGCAGTGCCTGTTTCAACATTGTCTTCCAGTCAACTTGTAAAGAAATAAACCATCTCCAGATGCTCTTATTTGGTGTTTGTTTTTCCATCAGTCGTCCATAATGAGAGATAGAGAAAGTGTGTGCAGTGAGAGTGAGAGTGTTTGCGTTTAGTTCTAACACAACGAGAGAACTGACAACTGAAAAGAAGAAAAGTTTGTGACAGCAAATATTTATCAAAGAACCAGCAATTTGCAGTTATTTTTGCAAAGTTTTGTCATATGGGATATATCCACACATTTACTTAATTAAAAAATTGCTTCTCATTTTTTCCTTTGATTTCATTTCAATTATAATGGTTATGTTTAGTTGATCCCATTTTAATTTTTTATATGGTGGGACAGCATATTTGGGGATAAGGACGTGAAGGAATGTTATATTGATTTCCAAGTGTTTTAAACTTTCATAGAAGAGATTCTGACTGTCTCATTGCTTTGATTAGTATAAAGAATATTTATAACTGATGTTATTTGTAACAGACTAATTACTGGATAGGTGGGAGCCTATCTGAAAAAAAAGGCAATTCTAGAAATCAATCTTTAACTTAATGGCCAGATATATTATTGAGTGTCAAGCTACAGGACAAACACACTGCAAAAAGGTAAGTGTATATTCACATTAAGCGTACCTAGGAAAATAGCATGTAACATACTGAAAAAAGGACAAGTCCTAATAATCAATAAGGGCTTGTCACAAATACAGAAGGTTCCTAGTACGGACTGCATGTTAATAAGGGTCAGTTTTGGAGGGGCCAAACTCCTGCAGAGGGATGGACAGGCACTGAGCCTGGGCCTTTGCATTGCAAGTTGGGTGTAATCATCAATGTTTTGCACAGCTTACAGCATCCCTTGTCTAGTCCTTCAAACCTTGGGTGAGATAACAGCAAGGGGGAAATTTTAGCTTTTGGGGGCAAACCCCTTTTAGCTGGCTGAGGTGGCTAAGAGCTGTCCCTCTTTTTTTTTCTTCTTCTTGATACTTGGCAACCAGCTTGGGATCCACACTGTAGTATCTTCAACCCGGTAACTGTTGCAGTCCTGCTTTGGACCTTCAGGAGTTAGGTTAAGTGAACAGCATTACAGTCTCCATTTTTAGCCATGTTCATGTGTCTGTCTCTCTTTCTACTGTTGAGCTATGGTCAAAACTCCTGAAATATCACCTTTGCATCTCTCTCTCATGTTGCCCAAGAGTTCCCTTTCTAGTGCTATTACTGGTCGGTTATAGCACTAGAAAGTTGTTTTCCATCCTCTTCCTAAGGCTATTTGTGAATTATGTGAATATCCGCTTTCATGGGCCATTACACATAACACAGGTATGTATGAAACGACAAACACCTAGCAGAGCGTCCCCAGTGTGAGCTACAGTGCATGTCTAGCATTGCCCTAAACATCTGAAACTCATCTGGGGCATCCCAAAGGACTCTTTAATCACTGATCAAGTGTTTGTTTTTTTAAAAATGAGATTCATATCTCTTTTGTAATTTTTAGGGCTCAGCTGAAAAACTCAGAAAAGGCAGCTGGAGAGTAGAGACACACTCTAGCCTTGTCCACATAGTTTTAGTACTATTATTTCGGTTAAGGATGTGATTTTTAAAAAACAAAACAAAACAGGTAAAGCAGCACATTCCCTAGTGTGGATGCAGCTATACCTCTATAAAGATTCCTTATCACCAGTATATCTTATTTTCCTACATTTACAGGAATAAGCAATACCAGAATAAACACCATTATATCGTTATAACATTATCCACATTAGGGGAGTGTAAAACTTTAATTATTCCAGTTTTAAACTGATTTAGTTAAAGGAGCACAAAAACTCTGTGAAGACCAACCCCTTTTCCCAGAGAAGAAGTCCAGGCTATCCATCCTCACAGGATATTTCTGGACACAATCTGATACTGAAATGAAGAAATTCAAAAACAAGTCAAAACTCAACTATGGTTACCTGAAATCATTTACTGAAATTGCTTTTCAGAGTCCAAACTTTTTGCCTTTGTTATCCTTGCAGACGCCTTGTGTCCTAACTTCACTTAATTCAGTTTGGATACATGTCTACTTCGTTGTGATATTTTGAAAATGAAAAAAAGAGGTTTTTCTTTACCTAACGATCAACAACCTTGTTAGGCTTACAAGTCATGTATATATTACTTTCCACAACTTTTGGGGGGAAAGAGTATACAGTAGTGAAGAAAAATACTATCTTCTACTGAAATTGCTAGGGGAATTTAAGTTGGAAAATATTAGTTCTCAAGCTAGAATTTGATGAGGACACTACTACTATTATTAAAAACTGCCTCCGGATCTTTAGTAACCAAAAGTGCACACAACTATGAATGTATAACACAAGCAAATGACTGCAGTCCAGCAGCACAGTATATACCACCATTATGCAGTGCCACTGGTTCAGTACAGACTTTGTGGAAAAAATGCCACCTCCAGAATCACCAGGAGCAACTGCTACAAGCACTTAGATAGACCTTAGTAGACAGACCAAGGACAACCTTATGTTCTTATGTTCTTATGTAACCCCACTTACCTTGCAAAACGTGATGGGATTACAATGTAATAGTTTAAGCATGTGTATTCTTATGTATAATGAAACTCATCTTCACCAAACTTTGATTAACTGAAATTTTTGGGGTAATTACGGCTCAGTTATGACTCCAAATTTGCACTGTATCCAAGAATGAAAATGCCAGTCATATTAACATGCTGTTAGGAACTTCAGTTCCTTGAAAGCTCAATGACATTGTCTTCAGTGCATTCCAAGATTGCAGGACAGACTGTTTGAAACTGACTGACATCACTTTACTGAGCTCCAGGATTAGTGAACCAGTGTGCAACCGCTCCAAAGGGAGAAACCAACCAAAGGGCTTTGAAGAAGCTGTGTCGTGAATTGCTAATGCTGGAGCATACTGAAGAAAGACAACTGAAGTTCTGAAAAGGTCAGTGAGAAGCCTCTCACTATGCTCCTGAACTGAGAACTAATAATGCAACTCTTTTAAAATGTCCTTGCAGGTTCCCTCTTTAATTTGAAAACTAGTTCACAGGAAGGTTTTTGGCACTTCTCTGAGATCTTTTGATAGCTGTGCTTGAAATACATGTGGGTGGTTTTTTTTAGGAAATGTATGATCTTCATAAAATGGGTGTCTATAATAGAAGGGATTGCTCTTCATAACACATGTAGGCATATGTATTACTAACACACACACACACTTTTCAGTAACAGTGTGCTGCAACACTTTCATATTTTTATGTCTGATTTTGTAAGCAAATAATTTCTAGTGAAGTGAAATTTAGGGCACATAAGACAAATCAAACTCCCTAATGGAGTTCAGTAGTCTGAAAAGGAGTACAGTAGCCACTGTCCTAGAGTGAGCAGGAATCATCGTTTTGTTTCAAGGGGAGTTTTATAATTCTGGAATCTCTTTTGTTTCAGAAAGAAAACAAAAACTTCAATTTTTTCCACAAACCAGAATTCTGGAAAAAACTGCAATTTTCGTCAATCCAAATGTTTCATTTTGACAAAATTGAAAGTGTTCATTTGGTTTTCAACTGTTGATATCATACTTCATAGAATTAAAAATTTGAAATGAGAAGTCATTTTGAAATGGAGAATTGAAGCATTTCATTTTGTAAAGGTCTAAATGGAATATTTCAATCATATTGAAAGGAGTGGAACTTTTTCTCCAATTTTCACTTCAAAACAATTATTTTCAAAGACATGTTCTCACAAAATGCTTTGCTTTTTACACAATGGCATTTTCTGGAAAAACATTCCATTAGAAAATTTCCAACCGGGTCTATTACTTAAAGAGATAAATGCAAATTTTAATTCCTCTTTCACATCTCTACTAGAAATGACTTCCTGTTTTTCAGTTGCAGGATCCACTGTATGTAAGAAATTCTCTGCAGTATTACAGACAAGAATATAATTTCACTTGACTTGAATAACCCTTAGTGGACTGCAAAACTGTTTCAGTAAATATTAACCATTAAAGTGATTCAAAACATGGTCCTTAAAGTGCATCGCTTTTAAAAAAACCAAACACATTAAAATACACTTTGTTTCTTGAGTTGCTTTTTGTGTTCATAACTTCAATTGTGGAAGCTTTTACCAGATGCTAGGAAAATTTTGCCAGGACATGTTAAAATGAAATGATTTACAGAATATGATATAGTCTAGAGGTTAATAAAATCCACCAATTTCACAGGCTTTCACAAATAATAAGATGAAAACATCAGATAATTTCCAACTATCAAATATTTCAATTCTTAACTTTCTGTTTTTGAAGCATATTCAGCAGAATGGCTAAAGGAACTGTATTAGTCTTCTGGGACAGGAAGAATAAGGTTTCTGTAAAAATGTTAAATTAATTTTTATAGTGATGCAAAGTCAAGAAAGGGTTGTTAAGGGATGGCCTTTTGCCACAGGGTGGAGTTTTGTTTTGGTATCCTTTTAGAGCTTGCAGGTGTTTGGCATGAGCTGAAATCAGAGCCAGCTGTGATATTTCAACTCTGATATTTCCCTCCCAATACTTCTCAGAAGTGATGCATCAGGATGATGTCTTACACCTGATGTACTCAACTTGTGTGGTACGTCTGTAACTGTTCTTCTAAAAATACCATTTGGGGACTTACATTTTTATTTTCTGCTCACAGCATTGATTTGATAAAATGTATCAAGGAGTGTGGTTTTAAATATTAGCTAACAAATTATTAAATTGTCCATAATGCAGCCATCTTATTCTTTTTTAAAATTTCTGCCAGCCATTTGGAAACAACAATGGCATTGTGCGGTGACTGTAAAAAGATAGAACACCTAATGAAAAAAGTAAGAAGAATACTTTCATTCCCCTTACTTAATAGCCAGAGATCTTTATGCTTTCATGGCTTATCTGCAGTATGGTAATACCTGTTTTCGTTTTGTTTTATGTTTTGGAGGAATTTGAATCGTTTCTGTTAAAAATATATATATTCTCTTTTAAGTCTGTATTGTTTGGAAAACCTCAAACCACGCTGAATTTCTTACATGTTTTCCCAAGAGTATGTTAAATAGGACCACAATGAGGTCATCTAGTAAATTTTTAAAACTTTTAAAGAATTCTTTTAATGTACTGTATGATCTTGGCCTGAGTAAAAGAACATATTTTAGCAAAAGAGAATTTGGAAAAAGTCTGAATATAAAATGCTGCAAGCAGATAGCCTATACAGTATCTTTATAAGACTTTCCATAAATACACCTCTCTCTCCCTTCTCATTTTTTTAAGGAAGCAAGTTGTCCCTCTAGCTGCTAGGCGGGGACGGGGGACCGGGGCGCACGCGGCAGCCTGCCCGTGGCGGGGACGGGGGACCGGGGTGCACGAGCAGGGTTTTTTTTTTTGGTGGTGGGTTTTTTTTTGTTTGTTTGTTTGTTTTTTGGCAGCTTTTCGGCGGAGGGGTCGCGCCGCGCCGCACCGCGCCGCCGGATCACAAAAAGGGGTCGCGGTCTCAACTAGTTTGAGAACCGCTGCCCTAGCAGGTCATAACTGTATGAATGTTTTCTTAACTACTGTATCAGTGACCCTAAAAGAGAAAATGCCTGTCTCTCAACTCTTTTAACCTGTGTCTCCCTCCCCCTCACATAGACACTGATTGACTTAGCAGCGAGAATGCCTGCAGTATTCATTTTAACAACACAAATGAATACAAGATTATAATCAGTTGGGAAAAGGTAGACAACATTTCATTCCGTTCATGGAAAAAATGTATCACCGGGCGATCCAGCGTAGTCAAAAACTTGATTTTTTTGGCAGCTCAGGTAGAGTATGATTGAAGTTGTTAATGATGTTAACAAAACATCCCAGGGTCAGACAAGTTGTTGTTTTAATCTGAGTTTACAAAAGAAATTATATGGGCCCTTTTTGACCCCTATGGTTCCATGCTGGGTGAAAGACACACACCTATAGTTGATTAAATTGTATACCATTTCAGTCCTCCCTTTTAGACTTGCTTCCCTTTCCCTTCAGTCTTGCTTCCATTCCTCTTCAGTTTTACCCCATGTGCTTGGTCTTTGGCTGTTAAAAGCCTTGTGGTGCACCATAAAGCATTTTGCAGCATTGCTAACAGCTGTGCTGGCATAATGCTTTGATGGTTGTTGACATGCACTACATTGTGAAGCCTCAGTCACCAGTGGTGTGAGCCCACATCTTATGACTGCTGGTTTATATTATGAATGCCAAAAAAATGAAGATAATTAGGAAACAATGGGGATGAAAATTAATGAAACTGTTTCAAGTCTTAATGTTACTGAATTTATATTATATTATAATTATATTATATTATATTATAGTACTATTGCTAGTAAAAGACAGCCAGGTGAAGAACCTTCATAGCATGTGGATTCCAAAGGTATGCTGGGTAGAGGTAAAGGAAGGTCTATCCACATCCAAAAGCCACTGGTTTGGGTATCACTTTTGGTTCTCTACAATGAGTGAAAACTAGTGGAATTTTAAAATGTTTAGCTGATTGTGGTAAATCCTTGAGTTTGAAAACCTACTTCCTTTGTCTACATTTAGTGCTAAGTGGTGTTTAAAAATGTGTTTATTAACACAAGTTAGCTAACATCTAAACACGGATTTTCCTAGTCTAGACAGATCTTGAGAGAAGATAAAGAAAAAAGAGTTCTTCCATTATTTTGGAGTAATCACAAAGCCCTTATACTGAATATCATTTTGGGTGACCAGATGTCCTGATTTTATAGGGACGGTCCCAATTTTGGGGTCTTTTTCTTATATAGGCTCCACACCGGTCCTGATTTTTCACACTTGCTGTCTGGTCACCCTAATATCATTATAAGTTGGGCAAGCTTTACATATCTGATATTTTGTCTATGATTATACTCTGGTCTTGTTGGGAAATATCTTCAATTCCTGTTATAAATGGGATTTGAGAGTGTTGGGGATATTTGGATTACAGAACCTGAGTGATTGGTGGACTTTTTGTTCTACCCAGTCCACTGTCGTGCTTTTTGTAGTGCAGGAAGTAAATTGACAAGATGGTTTGTGAAAGGGTTAAGTTGTTGTTTAAGAGTGAGAATGTGTATAGCATATTATGCAGACACCTGGTTGCTGCTGAAACACAGGACAGTTTAGATGCACAGGAGAAAAATGCCATCCCAGAATAATGGAACTAGGTGCAAATTCATTAACTTTTTCCAAGTCATTTTTGAAATACTTTGAAATACTTCATAGCATGTGGATTCCAAAGCAATGGAGGATCCATCTGCGGATGTTTGGAGTACTCACCACAGAAATATAAAGTGCAATTAAAAATGTAAACAAAATATCCAACACAAATGGAAGAGTGAGTTTACTGCTCTCTGCATTGCTCTTTTCTCTTGGGTTCACCTCACAGAGACAGAATGATGTAGAAAGGATCTCTAACCCAGTGATGTGATGCTAATAATTCAACAAGGGATTCTAGCACACATTTCTTCCCATGGCCATACGATAAACTCTGAGATCCAGGGAAAAGAGACTATTCAACTTGTCTTCCCATTTGAACACAAGCATTTTCTCAGAACTCTAAATCAGGGAGGGAGACAACAGCACTTCCTAAACAAACCCATTAAGTTACACTTCACTAGAAATGCTTTCATTTTGTTCCCAAGAAGTGATGAGAACAGAGTGATAGTGTAATATTGAATCCAGAGGAGTATGTGGAAGGGACACAATTTTTCAGGAAGTTCTATGAGGGAAGTTAGGAATAAGCATGCTCCTTAATGGGCAAATAATTTGAAAAAACCTGGAAATTGGTGCAATCTGGTCCATTTCAAAGGCAAAGGCATCATTATGTGTCTCATGGTAGAGATGATTTAACAGTATCCAGAAGGAAGGCAAACTTTGTCAGAAGCAGGGAAATCACCACAATCCTCCCTTCAATTTGGTATACAGTTTTCAGCACGGGCACTTTAGTGATACTTCCCCCCTTTCAACATATCATTGCTTTAACCTCTAAAAAAAATCCTCTCCCTCATATTGTCATTGACTTTTTAAAATTTTGTGGCACATTGAACAAAAAGTGCAGGATCTCCTTTTCAATATCACCCTCCATAGAACCCCACAAACCAATGAACCCCCGAGTAAAATAAAGCCTTCTGCAAAATCCAAGCTCAATCCGTGTGAAAATTATAAAGTGAGAAAGTTGGCCTGGTTATCCTCCACAGGCAAAGTCAGCATGGTGCTACCCCATTTCAAGGAATAACAGTGCATTAATCTACTCAAACTTCCAGTCTTATGCAGCAGTAGCTTTATAAATGCAGGCCCTTGATACAATAAATGTGTTCCTTTATCACACATTCATTTTCTGTTCTTTTATTCTTGTGCACAGTCTTGGTATATACTGGTGCACAGAAGACATTACATACAGAACAGATTAATTTATTTTAGTAGTCAATCCTATTTTACAATTTTTAGTGATGCATTTTGATTCCTTGAACACTCTCATTCCTTTATCAGATATCTGATTCCAAGGATGTTCACTGTGCAAACATTTGCACTCAAGTAGATGTATAGTTTTTATGGAACAGGTTTATTCCAGCATCAGGAATTCATTTAAATGAGATTCACTGAGTAGCAAAATAGGTGCAAAATATAGCCTGTTAACTTTGTTTGACACAACTGGTTGAGCTGGCCAGAGAACAATCAACCCAACAAGCTCCAATGGGAAAATCAGTGCAGTGCCCAGCTTTCTTAAGTTTATGGGCATAAGAAGGTAAAAACATTTTAACCAAATGTATGGTTTCTGTTATGAAAAAAGAAACATTTAACTTTGTGAAATACTAAAAACAAAAGAAAAAAGGCTCAAAATATTTCTGTATCATATTTTCATTCAACCATATTCAAAGCTCGATAATTTTTATCGATATACTTTGTAGTTACACCTGCCATAAGGACTAGGATGATTGTTTATGAGAGTAAATAATTATTTTTCCATACTGCAGTATTTGCCTAGAAAAAAGTTATGGATTCTTGCCCCCTGGTCGTCTGAAGAATCACATGTTTACCACTGAAGAGAGCAAGATACTGTATAAGACTTGATGTACCAATGGCCTGATGCATGGAAAATGCTGTATTTCCAAATGTGCAATCCATTTTAAGGTCAGCAGTTAATGATGGTTTGTAATTATACCACTTTGCTAGGCTCATACGCCACATAAATGACTTGAATCACATTTTTATAGGTGGTTGAAAGCTGCTGTAGAGGAAAGTAATTGTTATTGAATATTTGTAAAATGTTACTAATGTATCACAAAGGCTCTGTGAGAACTGACCTGAGGATCCAAGAATACTTGCTGCATACTGTTGATTGGACCATATGGAACACCGCTACCTTCAAAGAGTTCAAGCCATTTGGTGGTCATTTTTTCTGAAAACCTAGGAATAAACAAGAAGTGTGTGGTTTAAACTCTCCGTTTCAGATTCCAAAGAATGCAGAGCACCCCTCCCCCCCCATGACTTCTTCCAAGGCAGTCAATACTATAACAAAAGTGTGCTGCATGTGTTCTTTGGAAATGCAAAGACTAAGCCTTAGGGTAAAGATCATGGTTAAACTGATTTATAATTCTATCTGATTGTCTGATGCAATCCAGCAATGATGCAAACCAAAATTATCAACATTTCCAAATATGGATCAATGGGTTTCCTTGAGTCCTTAATTACAATAATGTGCTTCACATTTTATTTATTTATTTAACAACAAAAGAATAGACATGATGTGGGTAAGAATCTAATGTACAAAAGTGTCCATTTTTGATCATAAAGATCACTGATTTAAAGCAGTACAATGTTTTTCCTCCATTACATTTGAAACATATGTCAGACTTAACAAAACACAATTGTTGGTCAGATAACAACATCAACTACATATTTATTTGCTGTACGATTATATAATCTGTCCTCGGGACATCCGGGTGAGCATATGTGTGCTCTGCTTATCCTGTGTAATCCAAAATTCCAAGTCTTTTTATACCATTTGTAAAGCTTAGCTCATTTCCTTGAAAGCATTCAAATTTCAGAGAGTCGGAAGTCCTTCTCTCTACCATATTTCCCTCTTGAGATACTTGCACTCTATTTCCATAAGTGCAATTTTATTTCTTGTCAGCGAGGCAGAGTTACCAGTGTCCAGACTGCACAAATGGTCATGAAGCAAAGGCAGTAACTAGCAAGTATAAGATGATATTTTCTATTGCTTTCTGGATTTCTGAAGCAGAAATAAACTGATATCGATTCCACCTCCTTAATTTCTTGAAGATACATAAGATGATAGTCTGCCAAGATACTGGTCACATTCAAAGTCATTGAGGGGAGGCAATTGGCATACTAGATTCAAACACATGAAGGAACTGACATGTAGTATATTTCCTGTTATGTTTTCCTGCATAACTCGCATTCTCTATTTCACCACTTCCAAGTTCCTTAAGTCTAATAATCAACAACATTAACAACACTAAATTTTAGTTCAAGAATGCACTGTTCCCAAACATCTCTGGATGTCTAATAAAAATGTTAAAACAAATATTAAACACAAAGGCAATAGAGACAAAACTATATTAGAGTCAAAGAGACCCTATGGATAACTTGTACACATTACTTGTATTTTCAGGTATAGTCTGTAACCGTCTGCAAAGTATTTTGTGATACTTGGGAACGAAAATGCTAGGGAAATAAGCTATGCTGCAATGCTCTCTATTGCCTATTGTAAAGCTGCCTATCCTAGCTTCACTTACATTTCTTTCTTCTGTACAGAAGGGTTTTACCCAATTTTCTTGAAGTAAATTTAATATACTACAGGCAGCGATAATTATCCAACATTAAGATGAAATTCACCTTGGTGTACAAGACATTTGCATTTCAAAGCAGAGAGACAAAAGGTGTACCATAACTAGAGTTCTTCAAGATGTTTTGCTCCTTTGGGTACTTCATGCCAGGATCTGCATGTGCCCATTCTCATTTAATGGGAGACACTGTCAACAGTGTCCACCCCTGCACCCTACACATCATCCTTATGCTCTGGTACAAGGGTATATAGGGAGGGATGGACCCACCACTACTCCAGTTCCTTCTCAACCATGAAGTCTTCTTGGGAAATCTAGGTTTCTTTCTGGGAAGTTTGGTGAATCTCGTGATTTGATAAATGGACAAGACCATTGAGTTGTTTGAAACTTGCTGTATTTCCTTTTTGTCACGGGTGTGTAGATGCCAAGGTACTGTGCAAGTGTTTGGTGGAAGTAGAGGGATCCATCCAAGAACCACTTAAGAGCTTCAGGCCTTCAAAGGGAAAGTCCTCCATAGTTGTTTTGTATTTCCCAGGGAAGGCTGGAGGATTGATGCCAAGATACTCGATGCTTGGACTATGGTGGTAGCCACAGAGGGCAAAGCTGCGACGGCGATGGTGAGTGAGGCCTGAAGGGAAGCCTTGACAACTGTTTGGCCTTCTGTGAGGAGATTTGAAACTGATGCCTCTAGTCCTGTGACAGATGTTCAGCAAAATGAGAAAACGTGAAATAATTTGTAAAGCGATATTTTCCCATTGAGGCCTATAGCTGGCTACCATGAATTGCAGAGCAGTTGAAAAGTAGTTTTTGCTCCAAGAAAGTCTATGCATTTAAGCTGCCTGTGAGAAGGGGCTGATCAAGACCTATACTGTCTAGTTCTTACATTAATCGCATTGATGACCAAAGAGTTAGAAGTAGGATGGGAGAAAGGATACTCTGAACCCTTGAAAAGAATATAGTATTTTTTTATCAGTCTGCTTACAAGTGAGTTGTATGGCCGCTGGTGTTTGCCACACCAAAGGGGCTGGTGCTAACAGACACTGACGGGCAAGCCAATCTTCTCCAGGGGGAAAGTATGTAAAATGTTCAGAAAATAATTTTGATCTCCTCCAAGAGGATCTATAAGGATTGAGGCCTTGAATCATCTTGAAATCGTCCCATAGGATGGGGGGGGGGGGGAACACGACAGGAATAACAGCCTCATCTGGTGAGGAACTGGATTTGTACTCCCTCTGCACCTCGCTCCTGCTGTTCTGGAGATTCTTCTTGTGGAAGGTGGCCCACTGGCAGTGACTGTTGTTCTTGACCAGACCTCTTGCATGACAGGACACTGTATAATTGTTTTCATAGAGGTCCCACGGGTTCCAAAAAGCCCACTGTACTGGGCCTTAAGGAACGGGGAAGGACCCCGGGGAGCCCTTGCCAGGGCTGATGGGCCAGTCTCTTCCTCAAGACACATCTCAAGGGAGGGATGCTAGAAGAGAAAGATGGTGGAAACCTGTATGGACACATCTGAGTTAGAGGAAGTATGCTCACCTGTGTCCAGTGGAGGAGCAAGAGGCATTAGTACCAGGGGTCACATCACTACTGGAAGCCAGGGACGGACCAGTAACTGAACAGTTTCCAGTAGTCAAGTCTTTGTAGAAGGATGCAGTATGACCAGAGGGCAAGTTGGTACTGGTAGGAAATCCCTTTTGGTACCCCTCAAGAGGGAATTCATGCTCTTCCAGATTAGGAGATCCTCCTGAAACAGGAACCTGGATGGGAGTGGGGAATCTGGATAGTGTTGTGAGGTACTGGGGACGGTAACGAAGGGCGGTCCATATGCTCTTTTCTGTGATCTGAGAAGGAGGATACTGAGGACAATTACTTTAAGACCCTGGATGTGAAGGAGTCCTTGTGTTTAAAAGGCTCCAGTTCTGGTACTGATGCTGGTGCTGCATGAGGTTACTTGCCAGGAGGCATCTCAGGGTGTTGATTGTTGGGATCTTTTCTGGTGGTACTCAGTTCCAGAGGAGGTAGGAGCCTCAATGATATCCATACCGGGATGTGAGAACTACTTGTTTCTGATCAGGAGAGTAACTTTCTTCTTATCTTGGTCTCTGTTTCTGGAGAATATGGTCTCTTCTTTTAGATGGCCTCAAAGAATCTGAGGGCCCCCTGGGCCTTTGCTTAATGGAGCTGGGGCTGGTGCAGTCACCAACACATTCTGAGCAATGGAGACTTAAGAATGAGAAGCCCGGACTCCACTGGTCTCATAGAATCCTCCATCAGAAGCAGTCTCAATCTGTCCGCAATCAGCTTTCTGGACCTGCTTCTGAATTCACTTGCACTTGCACTTGGAGAGGAAATGAGTCTCTCCAAGACAGCCAAGGCAATTGGAATGCCTGTTGCTGAACGGGAAGGATCTGTGGCAGATCTGGCAGGGTATGAATTTCAGGGTCTTGGGAATAACCTGCCAGGAAAAGCTGGAGATGGAGAGGGCTGCATGGAATGTAGCCCAACCAAACAAAAAAGGATGGGGGGGAGGAGCACAAATTCAATAGAAAAATAACGGTAAACTGAAAGGAATAAAAAATAAAAAAATAAGAAAGAAAAGTCAGCAAGCTGCGTAGCTAGTTAGCGGACACAATGACCCTCTGTCTCAAGCCACAGGCGGCTGAGAAGGAACAGGAGCAGCAGCAACTCCACCTCTCCCTACATACTCTTATACCAGAGCAGAAGGATGTGTAGACAGCAGACCCGTGGATACAGCTGACAAAATTTCTGATCAAGAGTTCCCAGGTGCACACACATATTCACATGGACATCTGTGGGGACAATAACTTGAAGAAGAATGTTAGTGCATAGGCCTTGTGTTGGCTTCTGTAGAGGAGGAAATTTTACCATTAGTGAATATGTTTAATAAAATCATAATGGTAGAAACTGAGAAATAGTAATAACTTTTTAGATAATGCTTTCTTAGCCAAAAGGCTACTACCACGAATAATAATAAACAATAACAAAACTAATTTGTGGTTGTGGGATACAAATATTAAACTCATATCAGCTGGCTAGCTGAAACCACCTATTCTCAAGCACAATATTAGATACAACTTTTTTATTCTTTTTAAATTTATTTTAATTATATACTTTGATTAATATCAAAGTAACTTCCTGGAAAAGATTTGCTTAGGAACATAGGTGCAAGAATAATGAATCTGACTCTTAATCCATCTAGTTCAGTATCCCGTCTGACAATATCCAGAACCAAATGCTTTAGAGCAAGAAACCCCACAATAGAGAGAGGTGGGGAATCTGTCCTCCTTGAAGGTCACATACTAATCCCTAACAGAAATTGATTTAAGATCTGATGTATGGGAAGAAGAAGAATTGGGAAGGCAAACACTGCATTTGGAAGACTCAAAAACATCTGGCTACTCAAAAACATCTCCCTCAAGACAAAACTGAGTGTTTACAAAGCAATTGTTATCGCCATCACAGCATATAGCAGTGAGACATGGCAACTTACCAAGAAAGATACACAAAAGCTGGATGCATTTCATCACAAATGTCTGAGAAGAATATTGGGAATAACATATAGAGATAGGAATACTAATGAAGAAGTCAGAAAAATTACTGGACAAGGTATCCTTTCACAAATAATCTACAAAAGAAGACATCAGTGGCTGGGACACATCCTGAGAATGGAAAAAGAATGCTTACCAAATACCACACTTGAATGGGAGCCAGAAAATGCAAGAAGAAAGAGAGGAAGACCATGAATAACATGGAAATGAAAAGTTCTGAATGACATCTCCACATGAAATGGGAAGATTTGGAGAGAAGGGCAGTTGACAGGCAAGGATGGCAACTGTGGGTAGCCCAATGTGCAGCAAACCATGGGATGGACTGGTCTAAGGTATGGGTTTATCTCCCTTCCAATATTCTTTTTTGTATTAACTATTCTAATTCTGCATAATTCTTTTTTATCCAAATAAAGGTCCAATCTCTCTTTGAATTTTACTATGTTCTTGGTCTCGAAGACATCTGGGGCACTGAGTTATGCAGTTTAATTACATATTGTAGGTATTCACTGAAAAAATGATTCAGGTCTCTGTCTTAAACTGATAGTTAATTTAGAGCTGTGTAAAGTGTTCAAGTAGTTCAAATTTTTCCCTCTAATGGCATTACTTTGCCTTTATCGACATTGTTTTGGTTTGCCATTGTGGTGCCCATTCACCTACTTCGAGTGTCTCTGAAGTTCCTCACAGTCCTCTCTGGTCTTGAGTAACCTAAATAATGTGAGTTATCTGCAAATGTTGCTCCTCCCCATTCCAGATTATTCATAAACATATTAGACAAAATAAGATACAGTATGGAAGCTTGGCGCACCTTGCTGCTATCCTTTTGCCAAAATGAATACTGACAATTTAACACTACTCTTTGCTTTCTGACACCTAGCCAGTTTCCAATCCATGACAATACGTGCCCTGTCTTCTTCTGCCTACTTAGATTTTTTTTTAGCAACCTCTTGGGCGAGGAACCTTGTTAAAGGCCTTTTGAAAGCCAAAGTAAATGATATCAACTAGTTCTACTGTGTACACTACTTTTTGGCACATTCAAAGAATTTTAACAGATTAGTGAGAATTATGGTTTCTTTATAGAAACTGTGCTGATTAGACCCCATATAGTATTGTTGTTGTTAAGGTGTTTTATTACTCTATTTTTAATTACTGTTTCAATCAATTTACTTTGTAAAAATGTAAGATTACTGGTCTGCAATCCACAGATCATACCTAGAGTCTTTTTAAAATATATACAACGTTTGCTACCCTTCAGTCCTCTAGTACAATAGCTGTTTTTAATGAGTGTCCATATATTTGCTAGTACTTCAGCCACTTCCCGCTTGAGCACCTTCGTAAGTCATGGCCTAATGCCTAATTGGTCTTTAAATTCACAATTTCCCAGTGCTACTACTTCCGACACCTTAATCTCTGCTAGTGTGCCTCATCTTTATTATCAGGAAAAAGATCCATGGTGCCTATCTTCCTAATATCCTTTGTGGTGAAGATTGATGCAAAGAAATTTAGTTTCTCAAAAATGTCCCTATCTTTGATTACTCCCTTTAGCCTTTGGTGATCCAGTGGACCCAATGATTATTTCACAGACTTCCAGCTTCTGATGTACTTCTGGAATTCGTTACTATTCTTGCTAACAAAATGAATATAGATGTGCCCCACAGTAAAACACGGATGGTTATTGAATGAAAAGGATACTCTGAAACTGGAATCCTTTCAACAAGAGTGTCAATTACTTAAGGCTACATAAACATTATTCTCCCATGGCAAGTCTGATTAATTTTCAAGACAAGTACATTTATCATCATTGGAGTTACACAAGTGATCTTGAATATTCTGTGAAGTAAATGCTTGTCTATTTTAAAACATACTCCCCTTCCTTTCCCCTCTCCCTCCTTCCCCATTCCCCCTCACCCCGGCTGCAGGCCCTCCAGCAGCAATGGCAGGAAGCCTTTAGAAGTTTTAGTATTTTTCTATGCCTTTTCCTGTCTGGCAACAGAGGAGAACTTACTGAAATTTTGTGGAAAACAAAAGGGGCAGTCTTGTAAAAACATATACTTTAAAAAAAGAAAATCCCATTTTGATCACGGTCTAGATCTTTTTATTTATTTATGTTTGTGGGGGCTGGAGAGAAGTCCTAAAAGTATTAAACTCAATCAGTCAGAGATGTACCATCTCCACATTCCACCCCCCCCCTAAAGAAAACATTCATCATTTTCTCCTGCAATTATTTGTTGGGATCCCTGACTTTGTATAAACTCAAATTTATTAATATTTGCCAAATTACAGTTTTCATTTTTTGCTGTTGGTTTTATTATTAGGGCCCCCAAACTCTTTGAAAATGGGCACCAAAAAAATAAGCAAGTATTTTTTAATCTCTCTGGTTTCTAAGAGGAAAAAACGGCACTCAAAAAACACAAATTACTCAGAACAATGGTCTTCATCAGTAATTAAAAGAGCCAGAGACACAGTAGACTACAACACTGTAATAAGTACCGTATTTTTCGCCCTATAAGACGCACTTTTTCTTCCCGGCAGCCCGCCCAGCGGCGGGGAGGGGGGAACCGGGACGCTCCCGGCAGCCCGCCCGCGGCGGGGAGGGGGGAACCTCGGCAGCCCGCCCGCGCGGCGGGGACGGGAGAGCGAGGCGCTTTTTTTTTTTTTTTTTTTTTTGGGTCCGGATTTTTTATTAAAAAATGAGGGGGCGTCTTATAGGCCGGAGCGTCCTATAAGACGAAAAATACGGTAGTGCCGCAGTTCTGAAATGTGATTGTGAAGGTGAACCCATCCTTTGCACCTGGGTCGAGCCTCACTGACTTTAAATGGTACTCGGTGTGGATGTCAAGGGCAATGTTCCTTCTAATTTTTGACAGGCCATGTGTGCAAAAAATTTCTTCTGTGCAAATTTTTGAAGCAGAGTTCAAATTTGCGCGACATGAGGCAAATGTGCCCAAGCGACAAAAATGCTTATACATTTAAAAAGTTTGAATTTCCAATTTGTGATCATAATAGTTTTACACCATGTTATTTTATAAATGTCATTTTTAAATACTTAGAAAAAGGAAATTTAACCATTCTTCATGAAGCAGAAGTTAGTTTTAAGCATTACACTTTATGATCTTTATGATCTTTTTTATATACCATCACGAGCATATATCAGGCACATATTAATCATGATAATTATCAGTCCATAGGCTTCTGCCTGTTGGTGTCCACTTTCACCTTTCACTCTATGCACATGTCCTAAAAGATTTTGATAAACATATAATAAAGACAATTTAATAAGTATGCATTATGTTCATTTATATGGGTTTTCAGATAGAGACATCATAAGTAAAAAAATGAAAAACAAGAGTTTGTGTTTTAAATTTAAAATTTTCCTAAAAAATACCAATAAATGATTATCGGCTAAGAATAAGATATGTAATTACAAATGCATTTTAATTTCTTTATTGGTCGAAATGTCAGACTGCTAAACTAACCCTACTGTTTTTCCCTGCAATCTTTTTCATTTGCCCATTTCATATAAACTCTGTCCAGATCTATCAGTCCTCCATCCAGCTGTTAATTCTTAATACACATCAGCATATTCAAATGATCTACTTGCAAATGATTCCATGTTCGAAATGCTGGCGGGGTGGGGGGTTGGGGGGGGGTGTGCCTTCAGATATGTGCACACTTCAGATTAAATCAACAGGAGTCGGTGCCTATTAGTAAGAGTGTGAATGGGGATCAAAGCACAATCTGGCCATTCGGAATTATCTGTAAAGGTATTTTTGATCCATTACTATCAATCAGCTCCCTGTATTTGTACACTTCTGAAAAAAGTGGATTTTTTTGTTTTATTTTATTATATATTACGGCTGTCAAACAATTAAAAAAAACTAATCACAACCGCACTGTTAAAAAATAATACAATACCATTTATTTAAATATTTTGGATGTTTTCTACATTGTAAAATGTATTGATTTCAATTATAACACAGAATACAAAGGGTACCGTGCTCACTTTATATTTATTTTTCATTACAAATATTTTCACCACAAAAAAAAAGAAATAGTATCAGGGGGTAGCCATATTAGTCTGTACCCAAAAAAACAACAAGGAGTCTGGGGGCAGATTAAAGACTAACAGTTTTATTTGGGCATAAGCTTCCATGAACAAAAAAACCCACTTCCATATTTTTCAATTCACCTAGTACAAGTACAGTAGTGCAATCTCTTTATCATGAAAGTTGAACTGACAAATGTGGAATTATGTTAAAAAAAATACTGCATTCAAAAAAAAACAGTGTACTCCATTCAGTCCTACTTATACAGCCAATCGCTCAGACAAACATTCACAGGAGATAACACTGCCTGTTTCTTGTTTACAATATCACCTGAAAGTGAGAACAGGTGTTCTCATGGCACTGTTGTAGCCGGCATCACAAGATATTTACGTGCCAGATGCGCTAAAAATTCATATGTCTCTTGCCACCATTCAGAGGACATGCTTCCATGCTAATGACGACTTCTGCTCAATAATGATCCAAAGAAGTGTGACCCAAAGCATGATCACTTTCGTCATCTGAGTCAGATGCTACCAACAGAAGGCTGATTTTCTTTTTTGGTGGTTTGGGTTCTGCAGGCTCCACATCTGAGTGTTGCTCTTCTAGGACTTCTGAAAGCATGCTCCCCACCTTGTCCCTCTCAGATTTTAGAAGGCACTTCAGATTCTTAAACCTTCAGTCGAGTGCTGTAGCTCTCTTTAGAAATCTCACATTGGTACCTTCTTTGCATTTTGTCAAATCTGCAGTGAAAGTGTTCTTGAAATGATCAACATGTGCTGGGTCATCATCCAAGACTGCTAGAACATGAAATATATGGCAGAATGCAGGTAAAACAGAGAAAGAGACATACAATTCACCCCCAAAGAGTTCAGTCACAAATTATTTAACACATTAGTTTTTCAACGAGTGTCCTCAGCATGGAATGGAGGCAAAGCATAAAGGGGCATACAAATGTTCAGCATATCTGGCATGTAAATACCTTGCAATGCTGGCTACAAAAGTGCAACGCGAATGCCTGTTCTCACTTTCAGGTGACGTGAATAAGAAGCAGTGAGCAATATTGCCTGTAAATGTAAACAAACTTGTTTCTCTTAGCAATTGGCTGAACAAGAAGTAGGACTGAGTGGACTTGTAGGCTCTAAAGTTTTACATTGCTTTGTTTTTGAGTGCAGTTAGGTAACAAAAAAAATCTACATTTATAAGTTGCACTTTCATGATAAAGAGATTGCTAGACAGCACTTTGTAGGAGGTGAATCGAGAAATATTATTTTTTTTTGTTTATCATTTTACAGTACAAATATTTGTAATAAGAACAATAAAAGAAAGTGAGCACTGGACACTTCGTATTGTGTTGTAATTGAAATCAATATATTTGAAAATGTAGAAAAAAATCCAAAAATATTGAATACATTTCAATTGTTATTCTATTGTTTAACAGTGCGATTAAAACAGCAATGAATCGTGATTAATTTTTTAAGTTAATTGATTAATTGACAGCCCTATTATATATATTTTCTTTTTACAAGAGACACTATTAGTTTGTGGTAAGGAGCTTCGGATGCGGGTTCTTCTGAATCCCAGGGCCTAACAACTAAAGGCTCAAGAAGCTAAGAAAGAATGACCTAGACCTCTTACTGCAGTACTTGGAGGCCTTTACCTCACCAGAGCAGGATCCAGACTGCACTCTCTGATAAGTATTTTATATTTTGAAGAAAGCTCCCAGCCCCTTCTGCATTTAATCACACACCAATTATAAAGTTTCTACAGGATATTAAAGAAGTTCATTATAATCTACAGTGTTTAAAATTAAAGATATTTTAGATTTTTAAAAAAATAATCAAAATATCCTAGTAATCTTTATGGTTTAATAGTCTAAATATGTGGAAATAAAAATAATTCCTCAGTGCAAATAACCCAACTTGCACTGCAAAATTCCTTTGATATTTGATCGCCTGTTAGTTAAAAGCTAAAGCCTGATCCAGCAGCTTTCATGCACATGTGTACTCTCATTGAACTCCTGCATTTATGTAACCATAATTATATATTTACAAATTCAAGAAATACGCTGCAGTAAGAAAACCGTTGCTGCCTGCAACACTGCATCCCAAGTTTATAGCCTGGACAAAATAGTCACAGTTCAGTGGTGCAGTCAATTCCTAAAACTAAAGGTAGCTCACCCTTATATCGGTACTAACATGCACCATGATTTTTCAATCATTCACTCTGCAAGCCAATGCACAAATATTGCTTGTTTCAACACTGTACAGGAAATGTCTAAAACCCAGACTAAAATTGATCAAATTGGATTATCAAACAAAAAGGATACACCACCACCACCTGCCATCTATGCAGTTTGTTCTTTAAAAAAAAAAAAACCTCTGCCTTCCATTTATTCCTACTGAGAGTCATGAGGCAGATTTTGCCTGGAAAATCTCTAGCCATTAAAATGTCTTGATTTCCATCTCGATTCTTGGGCAGGCCAGGGTCAGAAGTGCTGCAGAAACAGACTCAGCCTCTGGAGGTTGTAGGCTGGAGAAAGCTAGGAAATGCTCCGCTGTGCTCCTTTCCCAGCCAGTGAGGACGCAACCTCAATACTCTGAAGAATGTGTTCTCAACCTGGGGGTCACAAACAGGTGTCTGAAGCTCACGACCACCCTGCATCTCCCATTATTTTCTTAAATGCATGAAAACATTTCCATTGCTACTAGGCTCTGTAAACACTTGCTTCTACCATATCCAAATTTTGGGCCCACGCTAAATTACATTGATAACGTGCCTTTAAATACAAAACATATGCCTTTGACAGTGAAGGGCAGAAGCTGAACTACCACCACCACAAGCTGGTTTCAAAGAGAGCCACATGAGCAAATCATGAATCTACATCACACCTATGGAAAATGCTGAGAGTACAACAATCACTCATTGATCATGTGCTTTATGACAACTCAAAAGCATTTGATACCATCCAATAGGACCTTCTCTGGAGGACACTGGCAGACAAGGAGCATCATGCAAATTGAAATGGTCCTGGGTTATATGAGAAGAGTGGACAAACCGTGCTTGAAAGAGGGCTTACAGTAGGTTGCAAATGATCAGAGCACAGGGCATTGCAGGTGAGCTAATTCAACCAAGCTTGTAAATCCAAAAATGTATTTTAAAAGACTAATCAAGAAAGCCAGACACAGTGGCATACAAGATAGATAAGACTGAGAGCAAAGGGGCACTTTCTTTTTCAGCTATGCACTGGCATTCACACAGATATGCTCCAGCTTGTTTGTGAGCTTTTTCAACAGAAGTCCAGGGCCTGATGCCTATCAATGGTTGCTTGCAAGCTTTGTTAAGACTATCTTTCTTCTTCAATGCACTAAAGCTTTCTAATAGCATGAGCAAAACTGCTGGACAGTTTGTTAACATGGTTTCTAAATATTCTGTTTCTTTTTCATGGCTCCCGTGCACTATTATTTTCACGCATACAGTGCTAATAAATGCTATAATTCCCTGATCACATCTTTATTTAAAGTTGTATCCTCCCAAAGCATGACCCAGGAGAGAACCACAGTTGTTCTGATCCTACTGTTAGAAAGATAGTGCACCATTTATAAACACCTGACAGAGAAAACAGAGCACAGGAGGGGAAAAGAGGATTAGGAAACCATCCTCTCAACCCAAAACAAGCTTAGAAGACTGCACCACTGCGGTAGACACTTGTGTTTTCCAGATAGAGCTTCGTGCTGGGTCATTTGGGTGACTGCCGAATGGATAGGTGTTGCGTACGGTGTAGGAGTCTCTGACATTTACTGTATAAACTATAAACAAATGCAAACCATTATCTCTAAGTGATAAAATGTTGAATAAAACCCATCAAAAGAAGGGAATTTCCAGTTACGGGTGAAAACACTTAATACTGGAAAAATAATTTTAGGCAAAACAGAATTTATGAGATGGGTTTCAGCTCCATTTTAGCCTTCTAGTATCCTTTTTTCATACGAATGACTCAAACCATTAGCATTAGTTAACTGCAGATTTAAAACATGGGATTACTTAAGTGAAAAATTGATTTTTTAAATTCTTCATGGACCGTTTCTAGCTCTACTTCCTTCCTATCTCATACACTCTTCTGTTCATCTTACAATGATCTCCTCTCTTTTTCTCTCCACACAAAGTAACCACTTTGGTGCAAGAGCCTTTTCCTCTGCAACTATTATGATTCAGAATAGTGTTCCTGCATCTCTCTTCTCCATCAACCATCCATCTATTTTCAAATATGATCTGGAATCTTTTCTCCCATGCCTAAAAATTAATAATTTCTCTCCCACTTCACCATTATTTATCTCTATATTTGCACTTAACTTAGTAAAGAATTTTGGAACACAGCTTGGATGAAAGACAGTATACAAAATAAAGTTATATCATAAAAAAATATCAAGTATATCTGTGTGAGGCAAACAACAGACCTATGTGTGGTCTGCAGGGGTCTCCTGGCACCTACCCTGTCTATCTCCCATCCAACATGTTTTGTGTTTGTTTCTTTAAAAGAGAATGGGGAGGTTGGCCTTCTGGTGACCCCAGCAAGGAACGGTTGCAGTCCCAGGCACTCATGGACTCCCTCGCTACTCATATGTGTTAGCAGAGGCTAAAAAGAGGCAGTCTTTTGGAGCGGGAACCATTCTTGTTCTTTTTCCAACAGTTTGAAGACATTCACTATTCCTGGAGAATAGAGGAAGGAGGTAGACTGGGCTGTGGTGGTGGTCATGTTTCTGAACATAGTCCCACGGTAGGGCTAAGCTTCAGGATGCTTCACAACAAGTACTTAATCCAGGCCTTTTGAAGGGCATTATTGCTGAAGTGGGATCTGAGCATTTCCGAGGCTATTCTTGACAGAGAGCTATCTCAGTAATTTGTTGGACCCCCCATCCTGCCCCGATAGCTATCCAACCTGTACAAGAGGTCAGTGATGAAATAACATCAGTCCTGGAACAGGCTGAGGGTAGTACTTCTCTGCTCTTTCTAAGCTCCAGGAGGATCAGAACCAAGGTGGAGGGGATGCAAATGGTTTATCCAAATACATCCAAATATTTATCCAAATATTAGCAGTAGGAGAAAGCTACTTGGTAGGTTTCCTATTCCTAGAATAATGCATGCTATGGCAAAAGCTTTATGTCTACCTGTGGCAGGGTGACCACCCGCCCCCTACCGGAAGGGGCTTGGAAAAGCCCCAAAAGGGGTTTGAAGCTGGGAGCCAGCAGGCTTTTCAGGCCTGATTGGGCATGAGGCCCTGCTGGGCGGCCACGCCCCAAACACTCCCAGCCAGGATATAAGGGCTGGGAGGCAGAGAGGAAGGAGTCTCCTCTGCATTCAGAGGGAGACAGGCCTAGCTGCAGGAGCTGAGCCAGGTACCTGGGTTAGGGCAGAGCTGGGGCAGGGCAGAAGGAGCGGGGTGGGCTCTAGCCACGAGCCCCAGGCCTCCGGGCCTGATACAAGGTCCGACCCAGAACTACCAGGGTTGCAGGGGGCAGCCTAGGGCTGGAGATAGCAGCAGCAGGCCAACCCTCCTTGCCTGTGATGAGAAGCCATGATACTGCAGTCCGCCCCAGTGAGCAGGGGCAAGTGGTGACTGACAGTGGCACACTCTGAGGCGAGGTGGGAATAGGGGGTAGAGAGTTCCCCTGGGGAGGGGAGACCCTCACACCAAAGGGGGTACTGCAGGGGTGCAGCCCCCACAGTTGGAGGGCTCCGGGGTCCAGGAGGGACACAGGGCCAGCAAAGGAGCGGGGCATCAACCTGCGGAGGGCGCTCCTGACGCTGAAGGAGCTGATTCCCCAGACGACCAGCGGGAGGCGCCGCGGGGGTGAGTGACCGACCCTGTTACACTACCTTTGAAGTAACAACAATGATATCCAGGGAATGGCAAGTGCCCAGACCAATTCTCCACTGGCGAGTGTCCCCCTTCAAATTTGCACCAAAAATTCCCTCGGCAAGGGAAATGAAAACAATTTGCATCAAGAAAGAGAAATAGCAACACTCTTTAAAAAAAAAGATTTGGAGCAGCATTCAGAGCTGTGAAACATGTAGCACCTATTCTGAACTCTTAAACACAGATGAAAAAATGGGAATTTAATGAATGCAAAAACTGAAATATTTTATTTTATTTTCCACAGGTGAATTTCAGCTATCAGTACAATTTAACAACAGAACATGTTCAAACTATTTCTACTTGAAAGTTAAATGTATGTACACCAAATTGCAGGAGCAGGATGTTCTGGGGGAGGCAGATGGAATGTAGGCTGACAGACTACATATCTTATTCCAAAGGTAGCTCTGTAAACAGCTTTATGGATTTTGAATTATGTTCAGTCAGGTCTTGAATTATGTTCAGTCAGGTGTGCTTTTTTCTATTCTGCCAGGTACATAATGAGGACATATGAGAGGATTAATAGTCAAATATGGCACTAATTCAAATCGTTCTCTTTTTGAGAGGAAACTATGGAGATTTTGATGTGATTGATTTTTTTCCCCTTTGACCGTCAGTTTTGTTGCTGATGCTGACAAATTCTGTTGCCTTTGTCCCATCTCTGAAAAAAAATCAAAATTGTCCAGAGGTCTTCATCTATTTAAGATGGCACCCACCATCTGAATATCTGTATGGGTAATGACCAGGAAAAGGAAGCTGGAATAGATGTCCTACTTCCTGAATATTTGCTTGGTTACAAAGAATCAGCAGCACCCATTGTCATCCTTTCAGGACCTGAGAATAAATTGGTTATAGGGCCCTAGTCAAAAAGAAAACAGAGGAACATCGTTTGTTTTCATCTTCCAAGACACTTAGATATCCTGGAGCCTTAGAAAATGGGATTAAAGAAGTTATCATACACATTGCCAGATATTCAAAATGCCTCCTACAGTGAGCATCACTTCTGCCTTACGCAGACTGAGTTTAGGTCAATATATCAGAACTTGTGGCCTTATTTCCCAAAACATAGGCATAGACTGGGACACAATTGGGGATAAGAATAATGTGGAAAGGCTAATGCTGTCAAAGAATGGATGCTCATGAACAAATATATTCTTCCCTGATACCACTATGTTTGACGTGTTAGAGCTTCTGGGCTTTATCTCACTAGTGTCCAGGACAAATATTGAGTTCCTTGGGTTTTCTGATTAGGACTGTTAGGCTTAGCGGCAGCAAAGTAACACATCAGTCTGCATAATTTCAATAAAAGTTGAGGTCTCGGCATTGTCTTACATTTCTGCATCAGCCACATGTTCTTTTCTCTCCATTTGGGATGAATAATTAACCATATATGCTAAGTTTCAGCCCAGAATGATTTTTCCACTGGCCAAGTTATAAACACCACCAATATGGACTTAGAACAGAAATAGTACCAGATTCTGAACAATAGCAGTGTAACTTCATAATAGCTATCTTATGGACATGCAGGTTCCTTTAAGAGGTTTCACATGGTAATTGTTATAAAAACTGTGTATGTTTTATTCAACATCATCATAAACAGTCATGTAAAACATGCACAAATTGTTAGTGTTTCCTTCTACTCTAAGGCAGCAGTATTTGGTGAACTGTCTTTTATCAAAATGTTCCAGAATTAGGGTTTTTTTTAAATGCTTAACATTGAACTAGAAACATGCCCCCCTTTCCAAGCCTCTTTCTCCATACTACTCAAGCCAAGAAAGAAGACTGAAATGCAAAGATGGACTTTTCTGTGAATAGAAAAGAGAGAGTGAGGCTTAAGAAAAAATAAATGTAATTTATATTTGCAAACAGTACAGAAAGAAGCCATTTTGAAGTTTTGCAGCATACATAACTCAAAAGTCACGGAAAAATTAGTCATACTTTTGTTGTTATTGCTGTTTTAAGGGCTTGTCCACACATGGGGTTTAGTCCACACTACCTCAAGGTAGCTTGGTGTGAAACTCCTGCATACACATTATGCAATTCCTTAGAGTGCACTAACTCTGCATTTACCGCAAACACTGGAGTATCTGCCAAAGTGTATTAATTTCAATGTGCATTGAGTTACTGCGGTCTATTATTTTGTGGGCATGCAATGTAGCTGCACACTACTTTGGCAGTCCTCCCACTGCCATCCCACACTGCTTTTTGGGCATCTGCAACTGACCTGTCTGATCGCTTGTGTACCCTCCTCTTCTCTGTGGTCAAGTTGACCAGATGACCTTCACCCACGTGAAAGCTGGTGTGGTGCTACAATCGGCTGATTTGCACCAAGATTCCAATAGATAGGCATTACCGTGATATTACTCCAGTGGCCTTCACAACATACTAAGCACACTGCCTTTTTAAGAATATCAGCAAGTAGAGACAGAAGCTGCCTGGAAGCACTCTCTGTCCTGAGCCCTGCCACGACCCCCCTTCTCCCCACTCTATGGAAGTGGGGTAATCGGGGTGCAGAAGCAGGGCGGAAAGGGCCCTGACATTATCTGCCCCTCCCCTCTGCCTCCTCTGCACAGCAAGCAGGAGGCTAAGGGAGCAGCTCCAAGGCAGAGGGCAGGAGCAGCACATGGCAGTGTGGGGAGGGATGAACTGCCAGAAAATGGTTGCCTGCTGGGCGGCTGCCACACAGGGAACTTAGGGGAACGGGGAACTGATGTGGGGCTGTTGGTCCACCCTGGTAACAAGCCCCCACCAGGTTGCTCTTCCTGCAAGCAGTGGACAAAGCAGGTGGTTGCCAAATGACTTAATAAAGGAGCATTACACAACTTTAAACGAGCATGTTCCCTAATTGATCAGCAACATAAGAACGAAGAACGTTAACCGGGACGACTTTAAGTGAGGAGTTATTGTACAACGTACCACTATAATCTTAGGCAAAAAAAATTTCTGCAGCTTCCATCACTATCATTCTGCAATGACTGAGGCGATACCTAAACAATTCCTTTGTGCCTTTTGTCCCAGTGGCCTGTGAACAGGATAAGCCGGGGCTCCCAGGATAATCAGAGCAATCTCCATACTATTAACGTCCATAATAATCCTGGGAGCAAAGTCTCCTTTATTCACTATGGAAAATAGAGCTGAGTTCCAAAATCACATCCTAGCATCATGGCCGTTTCCAGACCACACTGCATTTACATTTGTGAACCTGCCATGGTGGTAAGCAGGGATTGGCAAATCCCTGTGGAGCAGGGATTGGCAAACTTTTTTGCCCGAGGACCACATTGGGGTGGGGAAATTGCTTGCAGGGCCATGACTATAGGCCTGAGGCAGGGTGTTGGGATGCAGGAGGGAGTGTGGCATATGGGAGGGGGTGCAGTGTGCAGGAAGGGGCTTAGGGCAAGGGACTGTTGCACAGAAGGGGTGTGGGATGTACAAGGAGGCTCAGAGAAAGGGGTTGGGGTGCACAGTGTGGAGGGGGCTCAGGGCAGGGGGTTGGGGTGCAGCAGGAGGCTCAGGGCAAGGGGTTGGGTGGAGGAAGGGTGCGAGGTGTAGCAGGAGGCTCAGGGCAGGGGGTCAGGGAACAGGGTGTGGCAGGGTGTGGGCTCTGGCCCGGCGCTGCTTACCTGGAATGGCTCTGGGCTGGCAGTGGGGCCAGGGCAGGGTCCCTGCCTGCTCTGGCCTTGCCCCCGGCCCCACACCACTCCGCTCTGGGAAGCAGTCAGCACCCCGGCCCTGTCAGCCCTGGGGGAGGCTCCGTGTGCCTGTGGTTCCCTCTCCTGAAGTTCTTAGTGGCCGTGGTTCTCCATTCCTGGCCAACAGGAGCTTTGGGGGAGGTATCCACAGGCAAGAACAGCACGCCTCCGCAGGGGCCGCAGAGACGTGCTGCCAGCCAGTTCCCGGAGCTGAGAGGGAAGGAAAATGGGGGTGGCAAATCCGCAGGCTGGATCCAGACCCCTGATGGGCCGGATCCAGCGCACAGGCCGTAGTTTGCCCACCCCTGCTGTGGAGCATCATGGAGAAATGCTCCTTTCTGTTTATAAACTCTGAGCCCTGGTGAGAGGGGGCAAATGATAGGTACATGGATCCATCAAGTGCCCCAACACAGTTTGGGAACCCTTTTATTATCATTTCCTGAGCTCTACCAAGCTTTATAACCTAGTGCAACTGTACCTTATGCATAACAAGGGCCCCAACAGTTGATCTGCCCATGCTGAACTGGCTAGCTACAGACCGATAACATTTGAGGGTGGCTTGCTTTTAGATGTCAATGATGACCCGCTTCTCCCAGGCTATAGGACACCACCTGTTGGCATGTTGTCACTGCAGCTTCGGGGCTAGTTCGACACAGATCTCCAAAAGTCTGCCTTTGCCACCCTGAAATACTGTCACCAATTCTGATCATCCTAAATCTGCAAAACGATACTTTCCCATCAACTGATGATAGTCTCTTGAGCCCAGAAATGGTGCTGCATTATGTGAAGCTGCTTCAGGAACAGCTCATGAATAGAAGTTGCTTGGTTTAATCCTCTTCTTTCCCGTCCTTGTCTTCCTGCCTCTGTTGCTTCTGGAAAAGCCATTGCCGCAGCCGCATTATCAGCATGGTGGTGTGGTGGGCAAAGTCCAAATCCAAAGCCATAGGGCTCTGAGAGCTCAAATAAAGACCAAACAGCCTCTGGGTACTTGCAGTTGCCAGCACAGCAGAACACGGTTAGGTCCATACCAGCTAACAGTAATTCATAAATGGTGCTAGCCCACCCAGAAAGAGAGGAAGCATGGAACAGAAGGAACAGACTCATGGGAGTTTGTTTTGTTTTGAAGTGTTTGCATAATTGTGCTGAACTGCAGAATGGTTTTATAATGTGTGAATCTATGTCACATAGGATGAGGGAGCAGCTTTACGGAAACATTCTATTGCACTCTCAAATTTGTCTTTTCACACCTAGGTACCAGAGTGATTAGGAGCTTTTTAAATGGAGAGAAAGAGAGAAGACATACGCCAAACCTTTGAAAGCATTCAACTCTTTTCACTTGCAAATGACTGCAAGTATCCTAATGAACACCAGAAGTGTCCATCTCCTGAGTTACCTAGGTCAACGATTTGAACGGTTATATTTTTATTGTTTTATTTGAATGGAATCCTGAGACTTAAACACAGACATTCAAAACAGAGAGTTCTGCAAAATGTTAAGACACTTCCCAGGAAATTGTATTTGAAACATTTCACCATTTCATTCGGCACAATTTCACACCCCTGAAATCTCACGTTTCCTCAAAATTTAGGAGCAATGTTTTATTTTGTTTCTTAATCTTTGAAACATCAAAACATTTTAAGAAAAAACATTTTCTGCTTTAAAAATGTCCTTGTGACAAACATCCTGGATTTTCACTTGGAAAATCTCAACACTCTAAGCAAGGGGTGCAAGTTTGCTGTGCTCCCTGACAAGTGCAAGACAATGCATGGTGACAAGTACTAGCAGCCTGATTCTGCAAACAGCTACCACCAGCTACCTCACCCTCAAGATAGGATGGCAAAAGAAGGGGGGGGGGGATGGAATGTTGCGGAGAATGAGTATATCTCATCAGATGTGATCTTAAATGTGCTCTTCAAAATGCAAATGAGGCACTTCCGTATGCACTTCTCTCCTAGGTGCTTCCCTCTTGTGACTAAGTGGGAATCATTTAGCAAACCTCTCATTAATGGAGGATCATGTTCCTCTGTACTTCCTTCCTGCTCATTTCTTTTCCTCTTGCACTTTTATATGCAACATTCCACAGCTGCGGTGTCCAGGATTAAGACTGAGGTGACTAGAAGCTTAAAAATATAGTGTTACACCGCATGTACTACCAGGGTACATTCCAGACCTAACAGTTCTGATTCTAAGTCTGTAATATTTTAAGTCTCCAGATGATGTGAATTTGTTTAGTGATTGCTATGGGAGCCCATATCATGATGAACTGATTTTCTTTTCATAAAGATTCTCTTTGGGGGCTTTTTTTGTGTGTGTGTGTTTTTAAACACAAATGGAAGGCCTCTCTGGGTTGAAATTTTCCAGTACTCATGAACAAGATCTGTTTATTTAACTCTCCAAGTACCTACGTTTCAAAAGCTTACCATATCAAACTTGGCCACTCTACAAATAACTAACCAATAGCAAATAAATGCAAAGTTTCCATGGAATGTGTATAGAAACACATGCCTACGACATTTGTTACAGTCAGTGTTTCAACGCTGAATGCCAGATGAATTCACAACAACATCACATAACAAAGTACTATTGGAGGCATCTACACTCAAAGTGCGTGTACAGCAACAGCAGTACTTGCACATAAATTACATGGAAATTCAGCCTAAAACGACACCTACACTATGAGTTAGGACTGTGATTCCCCAGCCTGTGTACACATACTCACAGTAGCTCAGTGAGAGCTAGCGTGAGTATAAATAGTAGCATAGCCATGGTAGCACAGGCAACAGTGGCATAGCTTAGCGGTGCCAAGCACAAAACTGTCCAACACCCCTAGCTCATAATGTAGACATAGCCTAAGCGATGCCTAATAGAAAAGAATATAAACGTTGGCAAGCAGGATGTAAAACAGTAACAGACAAAAATGAGATCGTCTGATGAACAAATAGCTAAGCATATAAAAATGATTAAGAAAAGACTTTCTGTAAGCAGATCACAAGTAGGAAACTTGCAGGAGAACCAATGGATCCCACTATGTCCCCAGATGTAACATAGGAAATAAAAGAGGATACAGGGAGTGCACACAATATCGTTGCTTTCTTTGCGATGATCTTTACCATTAAGTGGGTTGGGAAAATACCTGCATTGGAGTTACTCTATATTTACTGAATGTTAAAGATTGTCACAAAAAGGGGTAACCAAAAAAAAAAAAAGCTGATGAAACAGCTTGAGAAATTAAATTGTAAAACATAAGGACCTTTTGGCATTCAACAAAGACATCTGAAGGAATGAAACACCTATGAGCAAAAAAGAAAAGTTAATCACTAGCAGCTGTTTTTTACCTTCCAGTAGACTGTCAACACAGATCCACCCTTCTTAGGAAGGCGCATGTGCCCTTGGTACCAAGTCAAACACTGTAGATTCTAGAAGGCAACACTGCCTGGGGGGCCGCATACATGACCTCTCATGGAACCAAACATTCATTATGAAGTTATATAAGAAGCCATACAGTCCCAAATCTACCTCAGCTCCTTTCCACTTAATCTGCATTCAGTGGAAAAAAAGAGGAGTAGTCAGGAGGACAGGTGGGTAGTATGAATTTAGGCTAGGAATCTACTCAAAGAATAAGGACACCTCAAATGCTAGCCTTCTTTCCTCTTCAAGTATTGTGTCTATAGCATCTACATTGAAGAGCAGCTACCAGCAACAACCTATTTAAGAAGCTGGTATGAAGATAAACAATTAAACAAAGATGGCAGAACTGTACTCCCAAACTGAGCCCCAGATCTAGCGACCAAGACAAGCTACTGATGCTGAGATTAAAGGTATAAGCTGAATTTTAGGTTGCTACCTTACATATCCTTGTGAAACTGTGATTGCAGCACCTTTGGATGCACTAAAATTAAGTCCCAAGAAAGCCATGGCTCACAAATAAGTGAGAAAAAATGAACTAGTCCATTTGAAAAACACATTAATGATAGACATTGTGGTGACATCTTACTTGCTTCTTTAAATCTTTACCAGGATGCCAGGCAGAAAAAGGGCTAAGGAAAGTTTTAGGCAGAAGTCTTGACGTGAAGAAGAATGACAGACAGAAGCTGGAATAAAGGAATAATGGACTAGCACACCTTCATATGATGTTGCAGAGGAACAATTGAAGGAGGAAAGTTATTTTGTCTCTCAGTATTTTGGCAGAAGTGAGATACCTGAAAAGGGATGGGGGAAGAAGGGTCAGAAAGCTTCCACAGAATGAAAATGTAAATATTCTTTAGGATCCCATGAGTGCAAGGTAATTCCATTTCATTACAACTGAAAAAAAAGATAGTTGGTACCAAATCATACAGTAGCTAGATGAAGTGGAAAAGAGGTTCTCTAGTGCACAAGTAATCTACTCTGTGGATAAGAGAGAATTATAGGATTGATCCATGCCCTAGACTTAAAATATCAAAACAATGGTGGTGCCTTTTCCTGGATTATTGAAAGTACAAGACTTATTGTCTCTGCTATTCACTCCAACAAGTCCTGACAGCTGCTGAAGTTACCTGTATGTTGGGTTATACAGATGGGTAGCCCACATTCTTATCCAGAACAGGACACAAAGCAAATAGCTGGTCCTGGCATCTTCCTCCTCCTTTTTTTCATAATCACCATCCTTTTCATCTAAGTGGAGGAGGAGTCCACATGCATGAGATCTTAAACATACCAAGATGATCTTCAGGTCTTTTAGAAAAATCTGAAATAAAAGGCTACAGATCTTTCAGGAACTCT
This sequence comes from Sternotherus odoratus, assembly GCA_032164245.1. NCBI lineage: Eukaryota > Metazoa > Chordata > Testudines > Kinosternidae > Sternotherus > Sternotherus odoratus. The sequence continues at coordinate 146,078,845 of JAVMKO010000002.1, forward strand.
AAGAGAATTTTTGTTAGGAGGGTGACCCTTAGTTGTGGGTCTCACATAGACCAATGAGGTCAATGAGTGTGGTGTTCAAAAGCATAAGGAATAAGCCAAGGAGATGTCAAGAGAGGCACAGGTTGATTTAATGCAGAAACAGTAGATTAAGATCTCCAAAGTAGACGATCCCTTGGAGCTGAGAGCCCTTAGAACAGCGGTTCTCAAACTACTGAGAACCGCAACCTCTTTTTGCTTTCTGCCTCGGCCTTTGTATGTCTGCTGAAAACCGCCGAATTAATTAGTTCCGCATTCTACGGCTATTTTTGGCGGACATGCTGAATGCTCCCGAAAGAGCTTGGTATGTCCGCCAAAAAGCCACCGAATGCGGAAGTGATTGCGGCGGCAGCTTTTCGGCAGCGCAAGGAGCTCGCGACCCCTCGGGAGGCGCCGGCAACCCCCCGAAGGGTCGCAACCCCCAGCTTGAGAAACGCTGCCTTAAAACAAACTTCAAACTCCGGCCCTGAGGCATCAAATTCAACACCAAGAGCCTTCTGTCCAAGACTGACCCTCATCCACAACCGCCCAGAAGTGCAAGTGGAAAGCAATGCTTTCTTAAATGAGATCCAGGTTACTGAAGGCATACTGTAACTTCAATGTAAAGCTATTACTTAGCTGCTTGCTCACCTACTAGTCAGATACATGAAAAACAACATTTTTAAGAGCTGAAAGTGTCTAAATAAATTACAAAAAGAAAATACTGCAAAAGATTAAAAATAGTAGCAAACTGGCAAATGATGAGACAATGTTTTTATACATTGCCATGTTGATTAATGTACTACAGTACTATTTTCCAGTTTAATAAACTTACCGGGCTGATAATATTTCAATAAGCTCTTTCCTGTTCTGCACTCGGAGTTTGTTAGTTTTATATCTAGAATCTTTACTAACTTCGAGCAAATTCAGGATCTAAATGAAAACAAAAATACAGTGAATAAGAAACACATTTGCAGGTAAATGTACATACCATCTGTGCAGCCAAGAAAATTCATAGGGACATAAGGTAACTTGCTAAACCCCCTCTCTTTAGTTAACTTTTTAAAAATAAAACAGCAATGAGGAAAGAGAGCAGATACATTACCTACCCAATGTCATCAGCACGTTGGGGAACAGAACTGGAATCCCAAGTCCTAGTCCATCGCTCTTTCTATTAACAGTGTCTCTAGGCATTGATACTATACATTCTAATACATTAAAAAGATTGCAAGTAACTATGGTCAAATTGGGGAAACAATAGAGAGACAGACAGACACATACACATAGCACTGTAAAAAGAGACAGCTCTGTGGAACCATGCTACACTGTCACAGGAGAAAGATATGCTGATTGTATTTGATAGTTCTGGCAGATAGGGGATGTGATGCGTTGGATCACAGAAAGCCCCTTGGGAACTGCCAACTGATGTGCTGAGACTACTTCTAACCCATTTTCCCTGCCAGCTTCGGACTCCAGAACCTTGCCAATTTGAGCCAGACACGCCTGTTACAAACCCAGAACCAGGTCTGAACCACGTCCCCCAACAGCTGCAGGCATAATTGAAAACAGCTTAAGAAGGGTTCCTGTCTCGAACACTCAGATGCTCAGCTATCAATGGGGTCCAAACCCCCAATAAATTTGTTTTACCCTGTATAAAGCTTATTCAGGATAAACTCAAAAATTGTTCTCTCTCTAACACCGATAGAAAGATACACACAGCTGTTTCTCCCCCCCACCCCCAACCCCTGGTATTAATATAGACTCTGGGTTAATTAATAAGTAAAAAGTGATTTTATTAAATACAAAAAGTAGGATTTAAGTGATTCCAAGTAATAACAACAGAACAAAGTGAATTACCAAATAAAATAAAATAAAACATGCAAGTCGAAACCTAATACGGTACGAAAGTGATTACAGATGAAATCTCTTTAAGAAGAAGAATCTCAGAGTTGGAAGGGACCTCAGGAGATCATCTAGTCCAAGCTCCTGCTCAAAGAAGGACCAAAAAAGCAGGATTTTTGCCCCATATCCCTAAATGGCCCCTCAAGGATTGAACTCACAACCCTTGATTTAGCAGGCCAATGCTCAAATCACTGAGCTATCCCTCTCCCCCTCAACCTCAGCACTGTTCCACTAAGCTTCTTTTGCAGACTAGCCTCCTTCTAGTCTGGGTACAGCAATCACTCAGCCCCATGGTTACCATCCTTTGTTCCAGTTTCTTTGAGGTATCCTTTGGGGGTGGAGAGGCTATCTCTTGAGGCAGCTGAATAGAGGGATCTCCCAGGGGCTTAAATAGACTTTCTCTTGTTGACAGAGACCCCCTCCTTTCTCCTATGCAAAATCCAGGTCCAAGATGGAGTTTTGGAATCACATGGGCAAGTCACATGTCCCAGCATGACTTAGTTTTTACAGGCAGCAGCCATTGCCCACATGCTATCTTGAATGTCCAGGAAGACTTCTTCTGTGGATTGGAGTCTTCCAAGATCCATTGTCAGTTAAGTGTTTCTTGACTGGGCACTTAATTTGCACATTCCTTTCTCAAGAAGCTGACCAAATGCTTTACTAAGGCTACTTAAATAAATACGCAGCCAATATTCATATTCTGAATACAAAAATGACACATTTATACAAATAGGATGAATATATTCAGTAGATCATAACCTTTGCAGAAATACTGTATGTTACATGGCATATGCAGCATAAAACATATTCCACTTATGTCATATATACATTCATAAGCATATTTCCATAAATAATTATGGGGTGCAACATCACAAGGGAAATGCTATGTCTAAGTGGGCTTTTTTCCATTTCAGTGTTTTGCATTAAAACGACAGTAAAAAGCAAACATATTTTCCTTTGAGGTGTTATTTTTCTTCGTTATTATTTAGTGAAGTATTAATGAAGAGAAAAGGTGGTGTAACATCATAAAAAGGAAAACTATATCTTGTAAAAGTAACACCCACCTAACATCTTGGAAACTTAACGATAATGTACCGACAAAGTGGAAATGGACTGAAAGAGGACTTTTAAAAATGTGGCAACAAGAATCTGGCAGTTTTATAGGAACATTAATAGGACAGAAGAAAACCATATGGGATATCAAGACCTACAATATCTGTATTAACCTCAGCATTTGTTTGGATAGACAGATGACTAGATCAATGTTAGCTAATGGATTGATTTGTGTTCCACAAGACAAAATCAAAACAACTCCTATATCATTATAAAGGGAAAGAGAGAATTCCTAAAAAGAAAAGGATAATATGAGTTGGCGTGCAGCAGGTTTAAAACAAATAAAAGGAAGTTCTTCTTCACACAGCGCACAGTCAACCTGTGGAACTCCTTACCTGAGGAGGCTGTGAAAGCTAGGACTATAACAGGGTTTAAAAGAGAGCTGGATAAATTCATGGAGGCTAAGTCCATAAATGGCTATTAGCCGGGATGGGTAATGAATGGTGTCCCTAGCCTCTGTCTGTCAGAGGGGGGTGATGGATGGCAGGAGAGAGATCGCTCGATCATACCTGTTAGGTTCACTCACTCCGGGGCACCTGGCATTGGCCACTGTCGGTAGACAGGATGCTGGGCTAGATGGACCTTTGGTCTGACCCAGTATGGCCGTTCTTATGTTCTTATGTTCTTATGAGTTCTCACTGTCTTGCTGAGAGAGAGAGAGAGAGAGAGAGAGAGAGAGAATATGAATATGAGAATTCTAGTTTGCTGATCCTGGTTCCACTTGGCCATTGCAAGGTATCACGATCTAAACATGATAAATATTTCCAAAGATGCCTCATATCTACCACCATAATAAAACTGACTCTTGGATGGTGATGCTATCTCTAGATCTGGCCTCTAACCCTTAATCTCTACTAATCGAGACTAGCAGTGACCAAACGTCATTATCATTTGATGACTGTTTAGTTGTGTGCATGAATCAGGTGCGGTCACAGTCCAGCTCTGAGTGAATGACTGTTTATGTGAGTGATAAACACAAGTTCTAGCAGTTATCCTTTTATCTGCAATTCATCCTGTCTTTGGCCATGTCTACACTTACCGGGAATCGACACTGCAGCAATTGATGCAGTGGGAGTTCATTTAGCGGGTCTAGTGAAGACCAGTACTTCACCGGAACAAGAGGAGTAAGATAAGTCGACAGGAGAATGTCTCCCATCAACACAGCGCAGTGTAAACACCACAGTAAGTCAACCTAAGCTACATCGACTCCAGCTACATTATTCAGGCAACCCTTGTCTACATTACCGCGCTAAATAGACCTAAATTATGCTACTTCTGCTACGTGAATAATGTAAATTAGGTCAACTTACTGTGGTGTCTATACCACACTGCTTCAATGGGAGATGCTCTCCCTTCGACTTACCTTACCCTTCTCATTCCAGTTGCATACCGGAGTCGAACAGAGAGCGCTCTGCAGTCGATTAAGCAGGTCTTTACTAGATCCACTAAATTGACTCCTGCCGCATCAGTCATAGCAGCATCAATCCCCAGTAAGTGTAGACATGGCCGCAGCTGGAGTAGTGTAACTTAGGTCAACTTACCCTGCTAGTATAGACAAGGCCTGTGTGTGTCATTCTGCCATTGTTACTTTGTTTATTTCACTGTGATCATTTTCAAGTTAGACTGTTCTCCTCACTCCCTAACTTCTCAAGCACATTTGCACTAGAACTGGCCTTTAAAATGCCTAAGAAGGATGTTTGGAGATTATACATTTGAGCTATTGTTTTCCAAAACGTGTGGATTTTTCTTGTGTTACACACATTAGCCCATTCTCGAAATGTGTCTTTGTTTTAGAATTCGCATTTAGATCCAAGTAGCCCCACATTAGAACACATTTTTTAAAAATTGTTGATCAATATGAAACATGTTGCTTCTGTGCCTGTGTGTGGAAAATAGAGAAGTTTCACAGAAAGTCTTCAGCAATTAATCAAATATCAAAAGATCTAGCTCAACAAATAATTTGTGGGTTTTCTCCTCCTATTCTTCTTTAAGATTACTTGTCCAAAAGCATATGGTTTAGGCAGAAAGTCTGTAATCATTTACAGCTCTGGGCTGGCTGCTACATCTCTGTAGTGAATGTCTTCACAGGCAACAGCTTCCGTATGTTCCATATTTTTAGCACTGACCCTTCATAATAAGACTCTTTGATACCAGTTCAAATATTTGAATTAATGTTCTCTGCATTTACTGAAGGTCCCTCTTCCAGCTTAAGTATTTTGAGCCTTCTGGAAATTAAAGTACTCTTAATTTATCACCTCTTCTCTTTCCCTACATTTTTTAGTTCCACACGTAACCTTCATCTTAAAGTGCGACAAACCTTTAAGTGTTTTAACCGCATTACATCTGGTTCAAAACTAGGCATTCCTACTGAGCTTCTGGGCATCTTAGCCACTTCAGTCTGTCTCTATAATTATTCTTTAAGAACCTTTCTAAATAAAGATATGAAAACTGATTTAGATGAAAAAGCAATGAGAACTGTTGCTCAAAACTTGAATCAACATTTTTTCCCCTTCTGTACAGAAAATTTTATTTTTTGTAGGTCTGTGGCAGTACAGTACTGTGGATATCCTGAAATGTCTTGCATAAGCCTGTTCCAATAGTAATTATATTTTTAGGATGGGATATAAAACTAAGATCTGGACCGTTTGTTACAGTTGAAGTTCTCATGGCACTTTTCATAAAAGTAGAAGAGTGTAGTAAGCCTGGTTTTCTGGCTCAGTTCCAACAAGATAATTTACATGAAGTTTATTTAAATTCCCCATACTCTTTAAACTGGTTGAAGTTCTCTTTTTTTTTCTTTTAATCTTCAGCCTTAAACTGTTGTGTAGTTTTGCTATGCACCATTAAGCACCTGTCATGTATCAACCTAGAAGTGGGTGGATTGATCCCCCTATTGCCCTTACCTATTTTACAGGGCTGTTGTTAGATTTAAGTAATATAGTACAACCGTGATTATTCAAAGGCCTCAGCAGACTCCAAAACCTCTGAGTAATTGGGATCTTGACTAATTATGGGAGCTGGCTAAGGTTTGAAGTCTGCAGGCTAGAAGCCTATGTTTAAGGTCTCCAGACCTTCCTGACTCTGAACACAGATTTCAAAGCCTCCTGAACCAGCTCCCCTATTAGAGAAAGCCACCCGAGAAGGACCATCCCTTGCAAATCAGAGCTTTTGCTAAATTCTTGGAAAAGACCACTCTGGGGCAGCAGCCCTTGCCAAAGCTTATCCTGGTTGGAGGCTGTCGGAAACAACAAGATGAGCAACGTGTAAACAGACTTATAAAGCTTTGTGAAGAGGTAGGAGTTAACAAAAAGGTGGAATTCAAAGTAAACATTCCATTTGAGGAGCTAAAGAAGTACCTGGCAGATGCAATTAACTGCATCTTACTCAACTTACTCAAGAATGGCCAGCTACACAGCACTTCAATATATAATTCTTGAACTGTTGACATTTCATAAAGACAGAGCTCCCCCACTCTCCTGGGATGCAGAGAGGCTCCCTCTTCTGGGACAGTTAGACTGCGGGTGTGATCGATCTATTGGGGATCGATTTATCACGTCTCATCAAGACGTGATAAATCAATCACCAAAGCTGCTCCCCTCGACTCCGGAACTCCAGCTTGCTGAGAGGCACAAGCTGGAGTCGACGGGGAGTCTGCTGCTGACTACTGCCACCGTGAGGATGGCAGGTAAGTCAGCCGAAGATACACCGACTTCAGCTACGTTATTCACATAGCTGAAGTTGCGTATCTTCGGTCGACCACTCCCCTAGTGTACACCAGCCCTTAGAGAAGTCTCTGCACTGCTGTCTGTCACAAGAGCCGAACAAAATTTTTCAGACAAACAGTTTATTAAATTGAAAAATGCAGTTTAAAATCAATCAAAATTATTAGTGAATTTCGGTTGAAATTGTTAAACAGTTTCAGATGAAAAAAAATGTTTTTTAATGGCAAAACATTTCATTTCAACACCTGTGAAATGACACATATTGACTTTTTTTTTTAAAGTAAATTGCTGCTTAAGCACAGCCAAAAGCCAAAAAAAGACTATTGGAAATGAAAAAATATATTGCTCCCTACATTTTTTCCCCCCAATATTTTGTTTTGGTGGGGGAAAAAAATTCCATTTCAGGTTGACCCAAATCAAAAAAATTGGGGGAGGGATTTCTCAGTTCAGCTACCAAACCGAAAAATCAATTATTCGCTCAGCTCTATTGGTCGCTCTAAACTCTGAAGAGTTGGCTTATTCAGTCACCCATCTTCCCCATGGGGTTTATACATTTTACAGCAATGAAGAGATTACAATGCCTAGAGACTTGTGTGCTGAAAACCTGTTGAGAACCAGGAGAACAAACCCAAGCAAGAGGAATCATCCCACCAGGGAGCAGGATGCCAGGTTCAGCCACAATTACCTGGGATTCAAGGGAAATAAGACCTAGTTTTTAAGTACAAGGGGTTTTGCCTAAGTGAATTTCAGATAATTGTGACTGCTTTGCACTTTGAGATACTTGGATATGAGACACTACAGAAGTGCAAATTGTTAGTCCAATATACTCAAAGCATAAAAATAATGGAAGTCTTGATCTAATGGGATTTCCATCCCAAAAAGGTCTTGGTAAGTCTTAGGATAAACATCCAAGCTTTTGGATTCACATTCAATTTGAATGTGTAGAGGTTCATAAAGCAGTAATTTAAAATTGATTAAATTGGTAATAAACTTTATGTTTGTGGGCTCATTTATAGTAGGAATGGGACAACTTGTTGAACCTAATTTCTAACGCAGGGGTCGGCAATCTACGATAAGCATGCCAAAGGTGAAGGAAACCCAGGCTAGCAGCAGGCACTGAGTGGGGCTGGCGGGGACCCTGGCTGGCAAGGGGCAAGCAGTGGAAACCGCAGAGAGGGGCTGCCGCCACTTTGGGGTTTCCCCTGCTGGCCCCTTGCCATCCGGGGTCTCAGCCCACTGCCAGCCTGGGTTTCCTTCACCCAGGCTAGCAGCAGGGGGACCCTGGCCGGCAAGGGTCCAGCAGCAGGAACCCCAGAGCAGGAGCGGCTCACCGCCACCGCTTTGGGGTTTCCACTGCAGGCTCCTGACAGCCAGGGTCTCAGCCCGCTGCCAGCCTGGACAAAGGAAACCCAGGCTAGCACCGGGCGCTGAGTGGGGCAGGCAGGCACCCTGACTGGCAAGGGGCCAGCGGGGGGAACCCCAGATCGGGGGCCCTCAGCCTCTCCCCTTCCGCCCGAAGTCCCACCCCTTACGGACTGGCACGCGAAGCCTTAAATTGGACTGAATAAATGAAGACTCGGCACACCACTTCTAAAAGGTTGCCGACCCCTGTTCTAACCCATTGAAACATCATCGGTTCAGAAGTTTGACTCCAACCCAGATGTTACTAGTTTTGTATTCTGCTTATAAAAAACTCAAAAAGAGAAATGAACATGCAATGACAAAAAAGACTAAAAAAGAAGCAAAGAGAGTGAGCAAAATGACAAACAAAAAGGAGACTTTGAATAAGGAGGAAGGAACAGTAGCCAAAATAGGGGAAACCTGGCTAAAGAATATTTAGATAAATTGGATGTATTCAAGTCATCTGGGCCTGAATGAAATTCATTCTAGGGCACTTGAGGGTGCAGCAATCTCAGAACCATTAATGATTATCTCCAAGAACTCACGGAGGATGGGTGAGATCCCAGGAGATTGAAGAAGGGCAAACATAAAACCTATATTTTCAAAGGGAACCCAGGGAATCATAATCCAGTCAGCCTAAATTCAATACCTGGAAAGATAGTGGAATGTATTATCAAACAATTAATCTATAAGTGCACCGCCTATCAAGGTAAACTGATTGCGGGCCGCAAGACATTTTGCAGATGTTGACCATCCGCACACACGCTCCCGCCCCTCCCCTCCTCCCAGCTCCCAGTGGACACGATTCGCCATTTCCAGGGGGTCAACATCTGAAAAATATCTTGTGGCCCGCAATCAGCTTCGCTGATGAGTCACGTGCGGCCCGCAGGTTGCCAACCACTGACTTAGAGGATAACAGGGTGATAAATAATAGCCCATATGGATTTGTCAGGAACAAATCATGCCAAACCAATAAAGCTAATTTCTTTCTTTGACAGGGTTACTGTGTCAGTGGAATAGTAGAAGTGATATACATACAGCCCCATGTAACTTTCTCACAAACAAACAGAAAATGTGGATTTCCTGCTACTGGAGGCTTTTAGGAACAGGATAGACAAACAACTGACGCCAATGGTCTAGGTATATTTCATCTTGCCTCAATATGGGGAACGGACTAGATGATTTCTTGTGGTCCTGTCTAGCCCTACAATTCTATTGTTCTAAAGGAGCAGAGGAGAGAAAAGAGAAAAATGATAATGAAAAACCAGTCTCTATACCACACATAATCCACCATTTGTGCCAGCTAGATTTTAGTCAGATTCTTCGGTCTTTAACACCGTGCCATGGCACAAACTACTCTCTAGATAGAATAACTTTGCTTCTTTTCTTTTTTTCAAATGTATTCATTGGCAGTGAGGGGAACTGTTTTTAAAGACAGGTAATAAAAGGTTTGAGATCTCAAAAGTTAATCTAAGATTCTCCTGGGAACTTTCAATAGAAACAAGAGGTAGAAAATAGATGTATTTTTCTTAGGCCCAGATTTCGTGAGGTATATGAGGACATCCATAACTTTAAACACAAGTAGTCCCACTGAAGTCACACGCTTAAAGTTAGTTAGGGAAATGCTAAACTGCCTTGCTGAACTGGGCCCATAGTCTGTAAAGGGTGACAATGCCCCTTTTTCAATGTTTGTTGGCTTCCCACACAAACCAGAATGTGTTCCAGAGGAACCTGCACTATACTATCAGTGGAATGCCACAGGATTCCCCCTAGCTGAAAATTCCTGCCTGTAGCATGTCCATGGCTGTATTAAGCACAGATTGAATGACCCAACTCATCTGGTCTTTGTTGTTCAAAAGGGCCCAAGTGTGTGACTCAGGACTTGTCTACACTGGCACTTTACAGTGCTGCAACTTTCTCGCTCAGGGGTGTGAAAAAACACACCCCTGAGCGCTGCAAGTTTCAACGTTGTAAAGCACCCATGCTGGGAGCAGGTAGCTATTCCCCTCAAGAAGGTGGTCTCCCAGTGCTATGCCACAACTACACAAGTCACGTGTAGTGCTGCTAGCGAAGATGTGCCCTTATATGAAGCTCACTACCCACAAGGCTAGGAGTATTTTTCATCAATTTAGACCCCTCCAAACCTTATGGCCTGGTTTTCAAATATGTGCAGCACCCACAACTCCCACTGACATCACCTGGAGCTATCAGGTCCTGAACATCCCTGAAAATCATGCTATTAATCCACTGTAACCATGTTCACAACATGCAACATTGAAAAAAGTAATTGCTATATAGATTGAAAGACTAATGTAGTGCAAATACCTCATATTGTCAATCTTAAACATTATTACCTTGCACATGGTGACAAATTGCTGATCATTCCCAGCTCCCACCACCAGGTAGCCATCCTTAGTTTTGAAAGCCTACAAAAACAAACAGAGATGTCAAATTATGACTAAAATATACTGCAGGAGACTATCTTTCAAGCTCTGTAATGAATTTCCAAAGGTCTTTCTCACGTGAACCATTATGTTCAGATTCAATTTATGGTTTTATAAAAGCAGTTCAAAGTGATCCATGGAGGGAAAAAATCAGTAATTTAAAGAAATCCCTTTGATTTTCTCATTCTGGCAGGTCTTCTTTTAAAGGCTGACAATGTGAACAGATTTATTTTACCTGCTACCCCTCTCCTTAGTACAAAGATATGTAACTTGGCTTTAAGCCATTTGAGTTACATCTATGATTTGTGTATGTGCAAAAGCCTTCTTCACTATGGATATGATCTCTATGCAGAGGACTAGCACAAACGTGGGGCTTAAATGGTACACAGGCCTTCTGCTGGTTCTATGCACAGAGGCAAATTTTACTGTATGTTCTCAAGAAGCAATTTTCTTAAGCAACATTAAGGTCTGGTCTACATAGTTTTTATACCAGTAGAACTATTTTACTTGGAGGGGTGATTTTTTTTTTAACCCAAAATACAGTGGACCCTCGCTAGAACGCACATCTATATAGCACGGTCACGGCCATGGATCCCAAATTCAATTACTTTAATTGGAATCCATGGTAACGTGGTCCCCACGTTAATGCAGTACCGCACATGGACCCCAAATCACATGTCCTAGCGAGGGTCCGGTTAAATCAGTACAATCCCTAGCGCAGATCAAGTTATCAAGGTGCCTTATCCTGGTATCGCTTATTCCCCTCCACACAGAGGAACCAGTTATAGTAGCATAAGGCTCTTTTATATCACTGTAACTGCATCCACTCTCCAGGTTGTGTAGCACTTTAACTATAACAGTATCATTACAGTGTTATAATTTTTGGGTGTAGACAAAGCCTAACGGGCTGAGACACAAGTGACAGTAAACTACATTTAGAACAACACTTGTTTACTGTCTCTAGAAAATGCACTTCCTAACAGAAAGAATTATACAAGTGAAAGCAAAAAGTATGAAAGCAACTTTCCCCTTGGATAATTAGCCACTTGATTGTAAGATTCTCACTTAGAAAATGAGGACCAAATCCTGTAGGCTTACTCGGTCACAAGCAAGCCGGCCCACAACATTTTGGCACCTGAGGCGGGGAGCTCAAATGATGCCCCCATACCCTCTCACTTGGGCCAAAACTTTGAAAGGCCTCTTGTACTCTGCTTCCTCCAGCATAGCACTCCACCATCTCTGTGCATCTAGAGCAGAGAGAATGCATATGCACCAAGAGCAGACACAATTTTCTACACTCTGGGGGTACGTCTTCACTACCCGCTGGATCAGCGGGTAGCAAGCGATCTTTTAGCGATCGATTTCTCGCATCTTGTTAAGATGCGATAAATCGATCGCCCGCAGCGCCCTCGTCAACTCCACAACTTCACCTTGTCGCAAAGCGCAAGCTGGAGTCGACGGGGGAGCGTGCTGCCAACTGCCGCCACCATGAGGACGCCAGGTAAGTCGGCTGAAGATACGCCGACTTCAGCTACGTTATTCACGTAGCTGAAGTTGTGTATCTTCAGTCAATCTCCCCCCTAGTGAAGACCAGCCCTGAATCCTAGTGGCGCCCCCCCCCCCCCACAGTCTGGCACCTGAGGCGGCTGCCTCAGTTGCCTCATGGTAAGGCCAGCCCTGGTCACGAGCATCAAAAACCCCTGTTGATTTGGCCCTAAACTAATAAAAATAGACAGGCATGCAGAGTATATAACTGTTTTAACTACATTTTAAGATGGAGACACAGACAATGAACACAGAAAAACATTGAGAAGGGTTCATTACCATTTATTATGTAAACATTTATTTATGCAGATTTTAGTCTAAAAGAAACACTACAGCAGTTATCGAGGACTAACCTAGCAATATTTACATAAAATGCATGCAAAAAAGTATCAATAATTAAGATTCTGACTTTTCTAGCAGTAAAAAAAAAAAGTATTGTGTCCAATACTACTATCACTATAAAAAAAATTATCTTCAGCGACAGGATGAATCTATTTTAGGCCCTGTCTTCACTACAGCACTAAGTCAATTTTCCTTAAGTCGATTTTCTGAAGTGGACTTTAGAAAATGGACTTAGTGCATCCCCACATAGGACAGCAACTTCGTGTCTGTCCTTAAAACTTTTGCAGGGGTCGACATAGGGGTGTTCCACTGTGGGTAAGTATCCCACAGTGCGGGGAGTCCCCAGCTGTCACTGCTTTTCGGGGCAGCCAGGCACGCTCCCCAGGGGACCAGCCCCAGTCCAAGCAGCCCCGCGAACCCCCCCCCCCGCCTGCCCCAGCAGCCCGGCGAACCCCCCCGCCTGCCCCAGCAGCCCCGCGAACCTCCTGCCCGCCCGAACAGCCCCGCGACGGACCCCCCACCAGGACGAGCAGCCCTGTGAACCCACCCGCCTGCCCCAGCAGCCCCGCGCCGCAGCCCCCCCCCCCCCCCGCCTGCCCCAGCAGCCCCGCGCCAGACCCCCCGCCTGCCCCAGCAGTCCCGCAACCCCCCCCGCCTGCCCGAGCAGCCCCGCGCCAGACCCCCCCGCCCGCCCCAGCAGCCCCGCGAACCCCCCGCCCGCCCCAGAAGCCCCGCGCCGGACCCCCGCCCGCCCGAGCAGCCCCACGCCGGACCCCCCCCCCGCCTGCCCCAGCAGCCCCGCGCCAGACCCCCCGCCTGCCCCAGCAGTCCCGCAACCCCCCCGCCCGCCTGAACAGCCCGACGCCGGACCCCCCGCCCGCCCGAGCAGCCCCGCGAACCCCCCCCCCCCGCCCGATCAGCCACGCGCCGGACCCCCCGCCCGCCCGAGCAGCCCGGTGACCCCCCCTGCCTGCCCGAGCAGGGGGGGGGAGCCGGCACGGGGCTGCTCCGCTGGGCGGGGGGTTCGCGGGGCTGCTGGGGCGGGCAGGGGGGTTCGCGGGGTTGCTGGGGCAGGCGGGGGGGTTCGCGGGGCTGATCGGGCGGGCTGGGGGGTCCGGCGCGGGGCTGTTGGGGCAGGCGGGGGGGTTCGCGGGGCTGCTGGGGCAGGCAGGGGGTTCGCGGGGCTGCTCAGGCGGGCGGGGGGTTCGCGGAGCTGCTGGGAAGGTCGGAGGCTTAATGTCACCTGCAGCCTCATTAGCTGAAAATCGACCTAGAGAGAGGTCGACTTCAGCTACGCCTCTGGTAAAGGAGGAGTTATAAAGTCGATTTTAAGGTCCCTTAAAATCGACTTTAAGGGCATGCAGGTGAGGACGGGTACAGGCTTAAATCGACTTTAGCTTGCTAAAGTCGACTTTAAGCCGTAGTGGGGACGAGGGCTTAGTAATCTCTCTGTTCAAATAGCAACATTTCTTCGTTAATGCTATATACTCTAAAGCTAACCACATACACATTACAGAAGATAATGTTTAATTTCTATGTGGGATTTCGTGTGTATAAAACCCAGTCATTTTTATTTATATGATTGCGCAACATTTCTCTATTAATGCAAGTTACAAATTCTTCCACAAACTTTTGTCCTATACAATTTCTAATCCTGAGGCTTCCACTGGTGCCATCATTATTAGATACAGAATATGTACATACACACAGAAAGAACTTTTCTCATTAAAAAAGGTACACATTGCATGAAAGATGGCAATTGCTATAAATACATATTCCAAAATATTCTCTCAAAATCAGCATTATGTCTTAAAGCAAAGAGTTTGGTACTTATTAGCAATTACCTCTGAGGCACGTGCAATCACTGTAAGAATTGAAGTCACATGACAAGCCACACAGCAGTATTAAACATGCATTCATACCCGTAAGCTGCCAAAACAGCGGAAGTCACTCAAAATTTAAGGGGGTCCAGTCATTAGCATTTATGCTTCAGTGGCTTTGTGGTATGTGTGGGAAAACTGATCATTCTTAATTGCATTGTAGATTTAAAAAGCAAAAACAACAGTCATGTCATCCTTACTCAACAAAAATAGTATCATCATAAATGCAGCAGTGTCTTTTTGCATGAAGCTTACTCCACTTCCTTGAGCAGCTATTTCTGAGCATACCATTACAAAATAGCTGATTATTTGCCAGTCATTGTTGCTGATAAAGCAGAAACTTTCAAATGTTATTAGCACAGCATTGATGCCAACATTTAGGAATGATAACAATGGTTTTATTCATCGCTCATAAACGTACACACACACCGCAGGTTACCACAGGTTACTGTCTGGTCACAGAAAGCTGTACTATCGTATTATACAAAGGAGATTCAGGGCAAAGTGCAAATAGACTTTAATGAGATTTTGTTTTGATAAACTGCTGTCCATCACATCAAATCATTTCAAATTAGAGCAATAAAAGGCATTTCATACAAGGCACACAAGGCAAAAGTCTTTTTTCCTCCCCTATTTTTGGAAGAATGAAGGCGTATATTAGGATACCTGACAGCATGACACGAATTACATGCAAACTGCTACTCTAAGTGTCCTGAACTCTGGGGCATATCATAGGTAAAGACAAAAAGCACAAAATTACTAAAATATAGGCAAGAAAATTATTTCACAGCTTATTCATGGAATCAATAGAGATGGAAGATGGGACATCCCAAGGGATGGTTTCTCTGCACTGTCTGAGAGGCTTCTATGCAGTCTACCAGGAAGCAGATTGTATGTTCAATGAGACAGTTACACAGCACATTACACCAACACAAGTAAGTTAAAGGCCAAATCCTAAAAGGTAATGTGCATGTACTCACAACTCCCACTGGCTTAAATTACAGGTACTCATGCAAACACTCACCACCTTTCAGAATTGACCCTAAAAGTTGGTTTATGCTAGAAATATTGACAATACCAAAAAATAAATTAAAATAAATAACCACATATAAACACGTAACACACTTTGTATCCATACACAAGATGTTTCAAATAGGTCACAAGCATGCTCCAAACTGCTATGTAGACTGTATGTTCAGGACTCAATACTAGTTCAGTCTGAACCATTTCTGCCAGAATCATTTTAGTGACAGTGTGGGTGCAGACGTGCCGATAAGTTCTAGTCAGAACTAACCAGTCCTTCCACTACTGTCTTCCTGTGGCCTTTCAAAGTGTATCAGTTCCTTGTGAGGAATTTAAACAGAGAACATATCTATCTAATGTCCCCTTCATACATTTCAGCCAAATGATTTTCAGCAATGCAAATGTTTCATATCGGGTGTTGGTTTCTACAAACAAATCTGTTGAGCGTAAGGAACCAAAAGATATTAACTACTACTAAAGAAGGACAAGATGGTTGCAATGAAAGAAAAATGGACCCAGCTTTTATCAATACTTTAACTGCACCCAAAACATGGAGGTCAAAGTGGTTATTTAGCTGATGTGGTGGGTGCTGGTGGTGCTGATTGTTTTTATTCCTGTGAGCAATGTAGTTCTTGCAAAGAAAAAAAAAAGTGTTTGGTTGGAGAAGGATCAATGTACCGTGAGAATGGATGCGCTTTCGTTGCTATTTCTAAGGCATTTCAAGATAATTTCTAGACCAAAACAGTTAGGATAAGTTTAGATAAACATCTAAGCTTTCCTGAACCAAACCACCAAAACTCTTGGTGACTGACCATTATTAACTGTTACTTGTTTTTACCTTTCACTTTTTCAAACAGAGATACCTACATGATTGTACTGGGATTTTTAACATTTTTATGAAATGATTAGTTACTATTACTGAGTATAAAGTCTTATAAAGAAAAATCCCTGTTCAGGACAATACTTAAGTACATATTTAAGTCCCATTGACTATAACTGACTGAAGGAGATGCCGTCACCAATGAAGGGGCTTCTTAGTCCACTGATGGTCCTTAAAACCAGGAACAAAGCCTAAAAGTTACACTGAAAGCAGATGAGGAGACAGATGAAGGAAAGGAGGACAGGGGAGACATACATTACTGTAGCCTATCCTGTTGCACCTCTGGGTTCATAGCAGTGCTTCCACAGTCAACACTGAGTACGATAAACCAGGGTAATCAAGTCTAGAGATGAGAAACAGTGCATCACTGTGATCAAATCTTCATCAGAGAGGACGGGGCAAGTTTCCTAGCAAGGGATGAAGTGGAAGAAAGGCATTTTACAACCAATGCTATCTAGTTGTTTAGGGTTAGTAAGTCCAAATCAGACCATAAGGCTTCGCACTAAATAGACAAACAGGGAAAGACCCCCTTGATGGAAGGAGAGGCCAGTATCCTAAATCACAAACAGATCCTCAAAGAGTTCTTCCCCTTCTGACCTACACTACTTGCCCAGGATAAGTCTGAACCAGCCAGTATTAATTATTTATATTACAGTAACACCTACAGGCCCAAAATGAAATCCTATCTTCATCGTCCTCGGTACTGCCTACAATCATAGTAAGAGACAGTCCTTGCCTTAAACTATGGCTACATTAGAGAGCTTGCAGCTGCGTCTCTGTAAGCTTTCAAGGGTAGCCGCTCTATGCTGATGGGAGAGAGCTCTCCCATTGACTTAATTAATCCACTCCCAATGAGCAGTGGCAGCTATTTCGCCAACATAGCTCTGTCCACTCCGGCGCTTAGGTCAGTGTAACTTCTGTTGCTTGGGGGGCTGAGAGACATAAAACATGCTGGCATAAGTGGTTGTGTAGACATAGCCTCACTAAGAGGCAGTCGCTATGTGCACGAATGCAGCACTTGCCTGGTGTAAATGGGTGGGCTCATTTGCAATTTTGGAGGCTCCTTTGAGAATCTGGTTTCTAGTGATTTGGACCATGGAAAAACTACCATTCTGCCTTTAATTTATCGCAGAAGCTGTCTTCAACTGCAGTTTTAAGTTACCATTGTGGTATTTCAGCCAAAGCAGCATAGGTCATTTAAGGATTAGTGCTCTCTAGTCATGGTGCTCTGTAAAGGCTGCAATTAACAAGAAGGTGATGTATTCAGAAGTTGGCTGACCTATGCAGGAACACTTTTCAGCTGCCAGCCAAAAGGATCTACAGCGCTATGTTCCTTTCCCTCTCTCTCCCCCTCCAACGTAATTTCCAAACGTTATTACAGAGCAGATGTTTCTCAGTCTGACTTCAGACAAGTGATCCAAAACTACGGTAGCTCTTCAAAATGGGGTAAATCTGACCCATCTTTTCCACACCTTTACACATTTCTTTGAATGAAAGCAGCAACTATACTTCAGTATCAAGGAGCTCCCTTCTTTCTCTCTAGTGGAAAGGGTACCCCGCTTGCTGCTAAGTGATACCTAATTACACTGTAACAAATGGGAATGAGAGCAACAAATCTGGTTAATGGTAGTTCTGAGCAGTATGTATAAATCATACAGACCACACAGTTTGAAACTATTTGCCTACATTGTGCTCTCTCCTAGTAAAAGCAAACAGCCAAAATAAAAAATGTAAATTTCACAGACTTGAGCAATGTATGCTGAATGCCCTCACTTAGCAGACTCAAGCAGGACATTCAGCACATAAACAAAGAACTTACCTTTTTGCTCTTTAGAGTTCTTAAAATGCACCACTTGACTCCCGCTCCACTGCCATATTCCAGCACAAACTATAGTGTCACATCACAGCTACCAGAGTTTCCTAGATTAAGCATAACACTGAGAATCAGGAGGCCTTACTCGCAGAGAATCAGGTCCAATTGCTGTGTCGCCACTGGCAAACCACTCGGACCCACCTTTTTGTGAGAGCACCAATTTTATAGGCCTCAATCTTTGGGCATCCAGCTTGATACACCTATTTATCAAGAGTCAGCAACTATCACAATTCCAAGTGAAGTCCCCGGGAACTGCAGGGGCTCAGAACCTGTGAAATCAGGTCCTACATTTCCACCTACAGTATATTCTGCACAATACATGTAAAACTAAGATCCTTTTAAATACTCGGTTTGGTTCGCCCTTTGCCCCAGGCTTCCCACCACCCTGCACCACAGTCAAATCCGTCTCTATTTTTAGAAATGCACAATTTAGAGAGAGAAATTTAAAATCAATCTATCCCTTTTTTGTAATGTAAACATTAGTAAAGTTTTAACAGTAGTAAAGATTACATGTGACATAACAGTTGGCGTACACAAGCGTCCATGTTTTATCCTATGAAGGTATGGCTATAGATATTACAAAACAACTATACACTCAGAATTACAGCACATGTACTAAGAGCAAGAAGAAAAAAGAGAAGAGAACCACTGATTTCAAGCTCCCATTCAAGTTGTCCAATCAAAGCCTCTTTTAATGATCCTTTCTGTTTCTATCTCCAAAATGCACATGCAGTACTGCCAGCCTCAAGCATTCAAAAATCACAAGTCAAGTCCACAAAATATTCAGGAATTGGCTTATAAATTAAGAGATTTTTTAAAACAAATACATTTGGGGTTCTTTTTATTTGACTTCTTGGGTTTGAGTATTTAGGATTTACTTGCTTGACATTTTCAAGCATTTCTCCACAACTCTGAGTAGGGTTACCAGAAGGTAAAATCGGGACGGGGTGAGGGGTAATAAGGGCTGTAGCGGGGTGCTCCCCGCTCCCTGCCGGCCAGGGCTGGAATAGCCCTGGAAAGAGGGTTTGTGGCTGGGAGCCTGCTAGCAGGCTTAAGTGGAAAAGCAGGCTCAGCTGTGTGGCCACGCCCCAAACATTCCAGGCTGTATAAAAGCCTGGGAGGCAGGAGTTAGGAGGAGAGAGAAAGGGAGAGTGAGTGGACTCAGAGGTCAGTCTACTCTGTAGGCAGCAGGAGACAGGGCCTGGCTGCAAAGTACCCGGACTGGGACAGGGCGTGGGTGAGGCAGCTGGGAGCCAGGGAGCCTGAGCTCTAGGGAGAGGGCCCCAGCTTGCTGAGCCTAGGGAAGGCCCGACCCACGGGGTACGGGGGAGTGCAAGGGGGCAGTCTCCTCTGCAAGCAGAGGGAGACAAGGCCTGGCTGCAGGGAGCCTTTATCAAAGTACCTGGACTGGGACAGGGCGAGGGCAAGGCAGCTGGGAGCCAGGGAGCCTAAGCTCTAGTGAGAGGGCCCCAGCTTGCTGAGCCTAGGGAAGGCCCGACCCACGGGGTACTGGGGGCTGCAAGGGGGCGGCCCCTGGGCTGATAAGAGCAGCAGGCCAACCCCTTCTTGCCGGTGATGAGTAGCCATGAGACTGCAGTCAGCCTCAGAGAGACTGAGGCAGTGGTGACTGGCAGTGGCCGTATCTGAGGCAAGTTGGGGATAGTGGGTGTTGGGTTCCCCAGGGAGGGGAGACCCTGAGACAAGGAGGGTACTGCAAGGGTGCGGCACCCTCAGCAAGGGGTTCCGGGGTCCAGGAGGGACACGGGGCCGGCGTGGAGAAGCGGAGGTCGGCCGGCAGAGGGCGCTCCTGGGTCAACAAGAGCTAATTCCCAGACGACCAGACGGGGGCGCCGCCGGGTGGGTGATGGACCCCCTTACAGGGCCTATATAATAAAACAGGACTGTCCCTTTAAAAACAGGATGGATAGTCATTCTAACTATGAGGGTTATTTGTTTATTAAACTAAAGCTGAAATTCTCTGCTCCAGGAGCTTTAAGTAAAACAGTAAATATCATGAGCGTCACAATAACATCACAAGAGTTGGCGACTGCACATATAATAACCCGACATGTGTCTGAGTCAAACTCAGATACTGATCTGGACTGCCTAAGATCTGAGGTTTTAGTTCAGGTCCATTTCTAGCAATAGCAGAGATTAATGTGGTGCTACCAAGAGAAATAATTTCAAAGAAAATGTGGAGGTAGAAAGTGGGACAATCTCATTGTCTTCTGCAATATATGTCTTATGGACAGTTTTCTTTGACTTCAAAGTTTACAGGCAAAAGAGTTGTAACACACTGTTGACTAAATTAGTTTTCAATGCCCTGAATGATTTATCTCGGTCACTTCCTCAGTATTAGAAACACGTCAGTTAGGAAAACGGCTCACTGAGGAGAATTTCATAAAGGTTACTTTATAAGTTTTATTGATGCAATGGAGATATATTTTAGGCTGTATATCTGGCTGTAGGCTGTACAACCACTTGGGGGAGAAATCTGTTGGCTTTTTTTAAAATATATCATTAATCCAAAAAGAAAAATACAACAGCCCAACTATAAAATTAGATAGAGAAGCTCATGCAGCAAATTTTCCCCTTTCCAAATTCTGAATGGAATATACTAATAAATTCACCAGCCAGGTATAAACACTTTATGAAAGAACAGTGAACAGCTTAAAAGTGCGAAACCTGTTCGGTTTCACAATGATTTCCAAATTATTAATATGCCTACATTAAAAATATCAGGGGGTAGCCATGTTTATCTGCATCCACAAAAACAACAAGGAGTCTGGTGGCACCTTAAAGACTAACAGATTTATCTTCAGATGCAGTGGGTTTTTTACCCACAAAAGCTTATGCTCAAAAAAATCTGTTAGTCTTTAAGGTGCCACTGGACTCCTTGTTGTTTAAATGAAAAATAAGCTCTTTGATATTGTAAACATGCACCAACTGTTTTCGATGGCCAAGAAATAAAACACTGTGCACAGGATCACATTCTCCATTGCCACATTAGATTTCCATTACCTGTTCAACAATGAATTTACACACACACACAGACACACAAGCATATGCAAAGTAAATAAACTTTAATCACAGCATCGCGCTGGAGCCAATGTAATTAAGGTTATGTCAGCATTTCCATTTAAGCCTCTATTTAAAGGAGGTTTATGGCATGTCCATAAAAATTCAGTTAGGTTGAAATTAAAGCAAACAGGGTCTTATACAGTAAGCAATATTTAAGAAAAAAAGTGTACGCACGCACACACACACACACAGCAGCCATTTGCTACTTATATGGGTTTTAAAACAGAAGTTTACTGGTTTTGCAGGGCACGGCTGAGCTATTTTTAAAATATTTTCTTCAATGTTTATAATAATCTCTCAAAAGCCTGAAACCAAACTCTGTTTCTTTATCTTTTTATCTCTCATACAATCGTTATTTTAGAACTTCTCATGATGTTTCGGCCTCGTGACATTGCTCTTTTTGCTTTAAAAGCAAAACCAAAACCAGTGAAACATTTAGGCTGAAAAATAAAATACATACAAGGACCGATCCTGACTGGGGACTCTAGGTTCTACTGCAATACAAATAATAATAAATAGATCCTGGACCTTGTAAACAATTATAAGATATAAATCTGGTTCATCAAAATTGAAGTTGCCTGAGTATTATTTGGAAGGCAATTCACCAAATTCTGCTCTTAAGTACCCTGGTTTAAATCTGTAGAAGCTTGACTGATCGGATCTGAATTTGCACAGGTGTAACTGGCAGCAAAATTTGGCTCATTATTTTTCTCTCCACCTGTTTCTTGGATTTCTACAAGTGCATTTGGAGTTTAAAACTGACCTTTGGAATAGAGTTTAATACTGAATACGATTCAAGCAACACATGTTCTGCCAACCGGACTAGCATTTCAAGGTGGGAACCAGATCCTAACACAAGCAATCCAAAACTCACCAAATAAGCCAGCCAGTTCAATTACCTTAAAGGTCCTGCTTAACACAGACCCTTTAAGAAGAGGTGCTGAGTGCTTTGTAGGCTTCTCTGCCAATCAGGCAATCAGGAAGAGCAGCACAGTACGTGAGACTGCTGCATGAAGACAGAAGAATCAGAATGACAACCAGGCTCTTCTCAATCTCCCCCATTAAAACAATGCTTAGGTCTTTAACATGAGACCCCACTTAAATTCACATCAAATTTACATGACTACGTTTTCCAATCTGGCCTCTTCACAATCTGGACTAGGAGATTTATAAACTAAACAGTGTAGGAGATTGAAATCCTCCATTTAATTCAGAGACAGAATGAGGAAAGGCAGAGCAAGAAACCCCCACACCTCCCTGCAAACGTGCCTCTGCCCTATTTTACAGATCTTTCAAATTGCAAGTCTCTCAAACAATAAATGATCTTACATACCATTCTGTAGACAAAATATAGTGAACTAAGGATGGATGTCCATAAAATTCAACCTTGACTCCAAATTTCCTTGATTTGTGGTTTTAAGTCAGACTCATTACCATTTATTGCATGTAGTTTGTTGTGGTTTAAAATACTACTTTATCTTTAATCAAGGATTTAAAAACTGCATTGGTCAGACATTCAGGATGCACACTATTAAATCCTGAACTTGTGCCGAGAAAGCACTGCCAGACCAAAGCTTCAGTGCTAGTGGGAAGGATCAATAATATCTAGTGAGCTGTAAAAGTAACATTTGTGAGATGAAAATTAATGATTTAGACTGGCGTTTTCATATGGAGTTTCAGGGAATTAGATGTTTACCCCTACTGTAGCATCCTAAACCACTGTAATATTGAGAATCCCATGTTTTCCCTATAGTATTTCATATTTATTGGTCTCTTGTACTTTAAGAAATATAGAATTTTAAAATGATATTACTGATGACCATCTTGCCTTTCCCTCTCCCATATCCATTTCAAATCCAATATTATTTTAATGTTCAATAATTGGGGAATCACTGGAATTAGAAACCAAGGTATTATGCCCTCTGAAAGCTTAGAATGCCAACTTTCCAATACTTAAAACATTGATCTTTAACTCTCGCACATAAAGATCAATTTCAAAATGCAGTGGAGAAAACTGTATATACACACAAAAAGAATAGACATTAACAAAGATCTTTCCATCTGTAGAGCTCAAAGTGCTTTAAAAATATAGTTAAGCAGTATTTGACCCATTTTACAGATGGGGAATTGAGGAATACAGACTGAGACCTTGTCTACAGTAGGAGCATTGTGCCAATCCTCCTAGCAAAATAAGAGTTATACCGTTATAGTTATACCATTATAGCTGTGCCAGAAAAACATTGTAGTGAGGATGCAATTTTATCAGTATAAAAGTGTTTATAATGGGGACCAGCATAAGCTACAAGAGATAAGCAAAATTATACTGGCATACCTTCATCTATAGCAGGGCTTTTACCAGCATAGCTATGTCAGTTAAAAAAAAAATCACATCCCCTAATTGACATTACTATGCCAGTAAAACTTTTTAAAGAGTAGACCAGGTCTAAGTATTTCCAAGGTCACACTGTAAATCAGTAGCACATCTGGAAAGAGTACCCAGATGTCTTTTTCTGTAGTTATCCATAGTTCTTTGACAAAACATATCCGGCTTTATATTCACTCCTGAGTGCAAGTCAAGTTGCTATCCATCTATAATTTTAACCTCTTATTCAGAAAATCTTTTGATGCTGACAATCTCACAACTACAACTATGTCTTTAATCTTCCTTGTTGGGTAAGATTATTGAGAAGATGGTAGACAGACAAGTGTGGAGCCAAACAGAAACCACAAACTTTCTTGATCCCTTTCAGTTAGACTGCTGGCCTGAGTTTGACATGAAACTGCTCTTTTCTCATTGGTTGAAGATCTCATCCAGGTGATGGACTAACATCAGGTTTCTACACTGATTCTTTTCAGATTCATCAGCAAACTTTGACACTGATGACCATGAGGTTGTTGAATCTCCTATAGTTCCCAGCTTACAGGTGGTTCTGCTGTTTTCCAAGAGGACACATAGGTTGATTTGTGGAAATTGCTGGTCTTTAATGAGCAATTTCTTGTGCAGTGTATCATAGGACTTGATTTTTTCACCCATATGATCAACAGGTATGTGAGACTATTTGGGGAGCAAGTGAGTTGATCTCTATTGTGATGCTATCTGTACATAGAAAACAAGCAAAGCTGGATGAGCAGTCTATTTGCTTTCTCAATGTATGGCTGAAATTAGGGCATGAATGAGAGCAAAGTTAATCCAGATAAAACAGAAGTGATGGCAGTGGGCTGCATGAAGGATCTTAAGGCTCACAGGTAATTTCAGCTGTCATTTTTGAGGGTTTGGCACACCCTTAATTGAAAAAGTTCAGAACTTGGAAATATTAAACCCTTCGGCTCCTGAAGTCAGGGGTAGGATCTGCAGAAGCTTGTAATTATCCGCTGTATCCAGACTTTGACTCTGGCATACATTTACCATTGTGACTTCTAGGTTAGATTATTGCAATGTAGGGCTACACCTGAAGATTAATCAGAAGTTATAACTGGTAGAGAATGAAGATGCCCATCTGTTAGTTTTTTATCAGACGGGGAATTTCTTAGGTCACTTCTTTGAAAAATAAACTGGCTTCTTATTAACCTCCAGGAGAAATTCAAAGTGTTCATCTTGATCTATAAAGTTACAAACTGTTTGGGATCCAATGAGCTGAAAAACCGCTCCCTTTGTGAGCTGCCACAATAAGTGCAGTGTCAGTTGGGGCACTTGAATTAACAATCCCCAGATTTAATCATGTTGGAGAAGGAGGCTGGACATTTTCAGTGGCATGATTTTGACTCAGGCAATCACTTCCTGACTGGTCCAACAGAGTTGGCATTTGTTTACATTTAGAGTACATAGATTTCTATAGAGACATGGGGCTGGTTAGACAAAGGCAGCTGGGAGACTAAAGGAGTTAGCTAGCTGAGTTCACCAGAGGAGAAAGGCATGGAAATTGGGGGGAGGGTTGTTTTTGTTTTCCTCTTTTAACTTGCAGATACTCTACAATGAAGAACCCGCAATGGTACAGTGCCAACAATATTGCTAACTCTTCCTCAGCCTGCACCTGTGGGGCCCCTTGCCAGACAGGCATCTGGACCCTGGAGAGTTCTACTCAGATCTTTGTCTTCACTTGCTGGGAATACAACCTGAATGTCCCTGTCAAGAAAGATTGACAGCTGAAGAGCTGGGAGTCTAAGTGGCTGGCCTTATTCAATCATAGGAGTGGAGGGGGGGGGGGGGGGAATACAGGTTCAGTTACACTGAAATTGTGACAAATACTATAAAGGTGGATGCACGACTGGTTACATAACCATACTCAAAGAGCAGTTATCAATGGCTCTCTGTCAAAATGAGAGGATGAATCTAGGAGGGTCCAAGTTGTCCCAAATTCAGTACTATTCAATATTTTCACTAATGACTTGGATAATGCAGTGAAAAGTGCATTATGAAGTTTATAAAACTTGCAGATCACACCAAGCTGGGAGGGGTTGGAGGACAAGATCAGAATTCTGAAGAACCTTAACAAAATGGAGACTTGGTCTGAAACCAACCAGATGAAATTCCATACAGACAAGTGCAAAGTACTATATTTGGGAAGGAAAATTAAAATGCGCAAATACAAAATGAGGAATAACTAGCTAAGCGGTAGTATGGCTGAACAGGATCTTGGGGTTACAGTATTTCAAAAATTCAATATGCATCAACAATATGATGCAAAACAGGCAACTCTCATTCTGGGGTATATTAAAAGGAGTGTTGTATGTAAGGTATAGCACGTACAGTAGACTCTCGATTATCCAGGATCGGATTAACTGGGCTGCGGATTAACCGGGATCTCAAAAAATATATGCAGGGCTGGCTCTGGCTTTGTTGCCACCCCAAGCAAAAAAAGAAAAAGAAAAAGAACCTCCAGGGTGCAGGGTGGCCGGGGAACCAACCCCCCTGGGCACACGTCAGCCAGCGAACCAAAAAAAACCCAAAAAAACCCAGGGCACAGGGTGGCCGGCGAACCAAACCCCTCCCACAGGGCGGCCAGTGAACCAACCCCACCCCCAACCGCAGGGCGGCCGGTGAACCAAGTCCCCACCCCCAACCGCCCAGGGCGACCAGCAAACCAACTCCCCCTCACCTCCCCCCAATATTTCCTATGGATGGTGAATAACTAGGATTTTATTAACCGGGATTAATTTTTTCCCTATCATCCTGGATAATTGGGAGTCTACTGTAACTGTCTAACTCCACTTCAGTGCTTCTCAGTCAGGGGTCTTGGGATCTGGCCAGAAGCAGGTTTCGGGGAGACTGCCAAGCAGGGCCAGTAATAGAGTCTCTGGGGCCAAAGGCAGAAAGCCAAAGCCCCACTGAATGGGGCTGAAGCCCGGGGCCCTAAGACCCAAGCTCCGCCAACTGGGGCTGAAGCCGAAGCCCGATCAATATAGCTTTGCAAAGGCCCCTGTAGCATGGAGCCCCAGGCAATTGCCCAGCTTGCTACCCCCTAATACCGGCCCTGGCTTTTATATGCAGAAAAACAATTGTTGTGACACAGGTGGGCCATGGAGCAAAAGAATAAGGTTGAGAACCTCTGCTCTAGTTGACACTGGTGAGACCTCAGCTGGATACTGTGTCCAGTTTTGGGCGCCACCCTTTAGAAAAGATGTGGACAAACTGGAAAGAGTTCTGAGGAGAACTATAAAAATTATAAAAGATTTAGAAAACCTGACCTATGCTGAAAGGTTTAAAAAACTGGACCTACTTTCTCTTAAAAATAGAAAACTCATGAGGGATCTGATAACCATTTTCAAATTTGTTAAGGAATGTTATAAGAGAGGACAGTGATCAATTATTCTCCATATCGACTGAACGTAGGACAAGTAGTAATCTGAATAAGTGACAGCAAGTGAGATTTAGGTAAAATATTAGGAAAATATTCAGGAGAGCTAAGCTCTGGAATAGGTTATCATGGGAGGTTGTGGAATCCCTGTTACTAGAGGATTTTTAAGTACAGGTTAGAGGGAGGTCTGGGTATATTTGGTCTCACCTCAATGCAGGAGGCTGAACTAGATGATCTTTTGAGGTCCCTTCAAGACCTACATTTCTGTGATTCTAGGAATTCCCCATTTAGATGAGCAAAGAATTCAAACAGTGATTTTTTTAAAGAAAGGAAAACCAAATGATGAACTGCAGTTCCAGCTTACCACGTTAAGAACCATAGCTAGACCCATCAGTATTAAGACGCTGGCAAAAGGCAATGCAGAATTACTGCATTCCTGTCACAGCCAATTGCCAGTGCCAAATCTTCAAAGTGCGGATAAGCATGAATGTATAAGAATTGGTTTAGTTTAAAATGAACGCTCTTCTGTAAAAATTATATATATTTTAATGTAACCCTTCTGCCAGTCAGTTGGCAGCAACAAGAGCCAGATTCAGTACCTAGGGGTTCCTTTTCAACAATACAACACATAACTGGTCCGAAACCCCACCGCCCCTCCAGTGACAATTACACACCATCCCCTAGGTGCCTTTAAGAGGCAATACTTCCCCTCTCACAAGCACTGAGTCTGAGTGTAGCAAAAATCTTTTAATAAAAGGAGGGAAGTAATTTGGCATTAATTTGCGAAAACACCACAAACAGGGTTTGTAAACATAAGCCATGAGCAAAAGACCCATCCCCAAGTAAGGGTAGGCTGTGTCCTTTTCCCATAGGTTCTTAAGTCCAGCAACCAAAAGTTCTTTTAACATGCCCATCCCTTCTCTGCACCCCACTCATAGCTGTCCTTGGTCAGTGCAGACCTAGAGTTCACAGACGCATCTGCAGAATTCACCTCCCAGCCTGGACGGAGGGGAGGTAAGAAGGTACCTTACTCACTCCGCTGCCTGGGCACTCTCTCGCCGCTGCTTTTCACCTGCCCTGTCGGCCGACCAGCACTCTACACCTCTCTGCCAGCTGTCCTGCTGGCCAATTGCCACACCTCTCGGCAGGGCTCCACTCCAATCATCTCTGCCAGGTTCCCTGCTGGCTGATCTCAGGGCCTCTCTGCAGGTCTCTGATCCTCTTTGCCGGCCACCCTGCTGGTCGTTTGCTATGCCTCTCCGCTGGCCGCCCTGCCAGCCAATCGTTGATCCACCAGGTTGTCTTCAGGTCCCACCACTTAACACAGCTCTCAGTGATTTCCGCTATTAGTGGGGGGGAGCCTCACTGCTGGTGCACACAGGGCAGTCTCTTGCATCAGAGACTCTGTCCCAAAGCAGGTCTAATGCTTAGAATGAAGTATCAATGATTTCAGCTCTCTCGTGTGCAACAAGACTCTCAATTGAGTCTAAATTAGCTCTTGTATTACTATTATTTTATTATTGAAAGGAAGAGTCAGCGCTCACATCGCCAGGCACAATTACCTGTCCCCACCCTCTCTCAACTCACTGGGCTTTGGAACCCGTGCCCCCTGCCTAGCAAGTGCCATTTAATTGAGAGTGAGTCCCTCAATCAGGGTATGCCAAGTACAGTTCTGCTTCCCTTAGTTCACACAGCAAGGATAACCATCCTTTAATACCCTAATAACAAAGAGAACGGGGATCCAACACCAGCCAAAAGTGACCATTTGGACAAGCAAGCCCATCATGCTGAGCACCTAGGCAGGGTGGGTATACCCAGGCAAACAAGATCAGCTCCTAAAGTCCTCTTCCATAGCTCATCACTAGATGTCAGGGGAGAGCTAATTCAGACTCTGCTTACTTTAATAATATACAATTATAAAAATAGGTACATACAAATATAATGATTAAATTACAGGATACCAAAATGATACAGTCAAATGACTCAAATGTAAGTGATTGCTATCAACTACAAACATATATTGTAGCATAAGCACATTACACTCTACAAAACAAGAGAACAAATCTGAGTTAAGGATGATAACCCTAGTTAGTAAATTATGATCCCAGCTATCACGGGGATCCGCCTGGCTATGGCCCAACGATGGTGCCAGCAAGTCTGCAGAGGCTCCTTGGCATCTGGCCTGTGCTCTTCACACACACTTACACACCCCTTCCCTGTTTGTTTGTCCATGGATGTCAAAGGGTTGGCTTTCTGGTGACCCGGTTGGCCTTCTGACCACACTCTGGTTGGCGCCAAGTGGGCAGCAGCAGGCCCAAGATACAAATCACAAAGACCCTCTCTTGTGTTGCCAGGGTTTAAAATGGGCTCTTGCTGAGAGC
Organism: Sternotherus odoratus; assembly: GCA_032164245.1. Classification (NCBI taxonomy): domain Eukaryota; kingdom Metazoa; phylum Chordata; order Testudines; family Kinosternidae; genus Sternotherus; species Sternotherus odoratus. Next base: position 146,108,242 of record JAVMKO010000002.1, read on the forward strand.
ATGAAGAGTTCCCCACTTAATATCCTCTGAGGGGTGACCTTTTCACTATGTTAAACAGAAGTAATGTTGTTGGCCCTTGCCCAATACAGAGATTGAGTCTGACTGCCATGTTTGAGAATTGACAGAGGTGGTTTTTTTTCCCCTGCTATTGATGAAGTTAATAGTGTTTTAAACCTTTCCCAGGAGAACTGTGTAGGAACCATCTGATGGAAAGCTGAAGCTGAAGAGCAGAAAGCCATAGTTGAAGAGGAGTAACGAAGGGTTGAGGTGGTCAGTCATGCTAATTACAGAGGAGTAGGTGACAGCTTTTTTAACAGTGGGATATGGGCAATTTCCCTTTTTGGCATAAATTTTTGTTACAAGCCTGAGCTATTTACTGTTCACCAATAAAACTTTGCTTAAAAGTATGGAGGGGCCATCATAGTTAGTGCAAATCAGTAAGAAAGTTACACTATTATTCTCCATCATATCAAATTCTGTATTAACAACCTGATTGAAGCACAAATGCTATATATTTGTTGAGATGCCACCTGCCCTTTCTTTCTGAGATCCACCAAGGCTAAAAAAAAATCTAAGCTGCTACTAAAATCTGGCTTCAATTTCAACAGAAACAACCTGAGTATAGGAAGCAATTTGAGCAACTAAAACTGGCATGGAAGAGATTAAGAGCAATATAAATCCAGTTGGTCTAAGTAAGCAAGCCCAAATATCAACTGGGCTAAAACCTTTGAAGACAAAATTTCCACAAAAGTGTGGAAAGCCACACTGCTGAAAGGTACAAAAGAGGGTCGGAAAGATGTTCCAACCCTTCCCCACTCAACAAAGTTTAAGCATCAAACAAAATCTGGTCAGTCTCCACCGAGAGTAACATAACAGCAATTTCTAGATTCCTAGAAATGATTTTCAACTGTGATTTTCGACAGGACTTACGTTCTTAAAGTTCCTAAAGTCCTAAAGATAGCATTGGAATCAAGAATCATCAACATGGGAAGCAAGGGTGGGGAGACCTAGGGAAAGTCTGAGCTGGTGTAATGATTTATCATGTTACACCTATTCTAACAGAACAAATTTCCATTCAGCAAGATTGCCTAGCTCCTTTTCCTCAAACACTTAAAAAGCAGAAGATAAACTTGAGCGTTAGAAGAGCTATATTAAATGTGTGTGGGGAGGATTATATAAGAGGGGATGTAACAAGGTGGCTAGCCCCCAAAGGGCTAGAGGCCACCTGGGGCCAACAAAGGCTATATACTAGGACCAGCAGAGGAAGGATCGTCTGATTTCCCCTATAAAGGGCAGCAGAAGCTGCACAGAGGGATCCAGAATGCTCAGGGAGACCAGAGTGGAGCACAGAGGCTGCTGGGAGTGAGTAAGCGCTAGCAGAGAAAACCAGGGACTTGAGCCTGAGACTTCAGACAGCAAATGCCTGGGAGTGAACTGAGAAGAGGAACTTGAGAATTTTATTTTAAACTGTTTTCAAATAAAACCCGACCATAAGAAGGAATGGTATTGGAGCAAAAGCCTGTGTGTGGAATTTCATTAGAGAAAACTGAAGTGGAGGCTGGCACAGTTCATGGCAACAGCACCTGTATTCCCCCTTCATGGTCCACAAATTCCCCCATTTATGGCTCCTGGTTCTTCAGCCATCATGTCTCTTGGACAGAGACCTGCATCTTTCTCCCTCCTGACCAGTGCTGTTCTAGGCTGCCTATACCGTGATGTCCCCAGCAATCCGGACTACCTAAAAGACCAGTATCTGTACTTTGCTTTCTCTCCAAAGGTATTAAAAATAGTGTAATAATTCTGCTATTACAAATTACCAGAAATCTTTCTAGGCAAGTACATTTATTTTAAGGTGAAAGCATTTTACCTTATTAAATATATTAAAAACAATATAAGAACCTACACGCATGCTAAAAAGTTTCCCAGAGGTCACCCCAACTTCAGCCTCAGCTTCTGGTATGTCAGTCTTTCAAATCCCACAGCTGGGTTTTCCTCTCAGATAAATAACTGCCTGAAATTCAGAATCAAAACAACCATGAATAGTTCAGTCTTTCCTTTACACAGCGTGAGCCTTTGACCTTGGCCTCACATAACAAGTGATCAGCAAACATTGGGTCGTTTCTCAGGACACAGCTTCAAAAGGCTGAAGTTTTGTATAACTGGAGGCAGGGAATTTGCAATCATCTCCCCCTAGATATTCTCCAAGGAACCCGTTTGACACTTTTCATTCCAAAGATCCACTCTTGTCTGGCACATTGTTCAATATAGCCCATTGAGCCCCTGGGATTTCACATCTGTCACATCTCTACCCTTGAGGTTACATACAATAATACATAAACCCAAAGTTTAACCCAAAGGTACTTAAACTTAATACAATAAGGTCTCCCAGGGATATTATGGAAAATGGCCATATCTGTCACAAAGGCCACTTGGAGAGTCATCCTGAAGCCATGATGACACAACTTAGTGCAGCACTAAGAATATGCCTGCAGATATCCTATTGTCTAACCTGGGTTAGTGCAGGACTAGTGTGGACATGGCTACATGGGTATAACTCATGTATGGTTTCGCAGCATGGGTTTAGGTAACCTGGATTCCAATACCCAGATGCCCAGATCCAGGTTAACTCTATAGTAAAGACATACATACCAAAGAGAGTTAACAGGCTCTTACCCGTCTCCATAATAATAAATCAAACCAATCAACATAGTGATTGGACAAGAAATACCTCAGCAGGCAGACCCAACAGTGAAAGCACAAACGAGACCATTCTGATATGAATGGGAGAGTGAAGCAGACAAATAGAGGGAAATCCCTGATCCTGGAATTTAGGATTAGATGAAGGAAAAGGAAAAACCTAAATAGCACATGTTCACATAAAGAAACACTTGAGAATTACCATGGGGGGCGTGGGGAATTGTAGCAAGAGAAGGCCTACTTTCCCAGGCCCTTCGCTCAAAAGGAAACACCACTGAACTACCCAATCTAAGCTTCATTGAGTGGGCTGCAAGAAAGCTTGGCTCCAAGGTGCAGAGGGAGCAGTGAAATTCCCGACACAGCCATTCCTAATTCCAGCAATTCTTCATAGCAAAACCATGGTGGATGAATGGTGCTGTGGGCCATCATAGCCCCCATGATTCACTCTACACACACGTGTATGATATAAAATTGTTCTCTCTCCTCTTCTTTTTTTCCCCTCTTTTTAAACTCATCCAGACGTTTCAATTTCATCTGTAAATCTCCTTTAATGACACATTCAGTCAGACTGCAGAGTGAAAGATTTATTATTGAACACTTAGGCTCTCTCTCTCTCTCTTTGGCTAGAATGTTGCAGACTATTGGTCAGGGACCTTTCAGTTTCACTGTAACACCCATGGGACTAGTTTATCTGGAATCTGAGTTTCCCATACCTTCAACAACCTCTACTAAGAAAATATCACCACTATTCATGAGGGAATTCAAACTACCATTCACAACTGGATAGGCCTCCATCTGTTACAGAGAAGCGGCATAAATCTTTATAATATCAATGCTTTCTCTCATGATCTCTCTCCCGTTCCCAATACATCCTTCTCTTTCTCAGTTAAGATAAAAAGGTTGCCATTGACTTAGACACTTGGTTTTGTTTTGTTTTTCTAAAGAGCCAAAAACACAGCTGGGAAAATGGCAACCATCCTCTTCTCAAGACAGTCTCATATTTTCAAACATTAGATTTTATTGCTTGGCAGGTCAGTTCAGGATTATTGAGTGGTGAAAACCTTTCCCTGACTTGACCTGGACACTAGCAGAGGCTAAGACATGTTGATCCCTTCCTTTGGATCCCTTGCTGTAATGTCCTTTGGGTACAAGATGTTACTGCCAGTCCTCCTCTGCATTTTGCACTGACAAACTGTTGTAGTGTTGCACATAGCATTTCTGCTACCCTCATTAAAATATCAAAGAACTGGGTGATTTTGAATAATGGAATTGAATTCTTTAAGCAAAGCCAGACAGAACTTCAATTAATTACAGACATATCTAAGGTAACAAAGTCCTGTGGCACCTTAAAGACTAACTATAAAGTTTAGAAGCATAAGCTTTCGTGGGTTAATACCCACTTCGTCGGATGCCACTGCTTGCATCCGACGAAGTGGGTATTAGCCCACGAAAGCTTATGCTTCTAAACTTTATAGTTAGTCTTTAAGGTGCCACAGGACTTTGTTACCTCTGCTATTCCAGACTAACACGGCTACCTCTCTGATTCTAGACATATCTAAGAATCAGGGTGGTAGCCGTGTTAGTCTGGAATAGCAGAGTTAACAAAGTCCTGTGGCACCTTAAAGACTAACTATAAAGTTTTGAAGCATGAGCTTTCGTGGGATAATACCCACTTCGTCGGATGCAGGCAGTGGAAGGCCTGTTTGTGAACACTTCCACTGCCTGCATCCGACGAAGTGGGTATTAGCCCACGAAAGCTCATGCTTCAAAACTTTATAGTTAGTCTTTAAGGTGCCACAGGACTTTGTTAACTAGACATATCTAAGACACCTATGTTGCATTCATCATCCAAAAATCAGCAGTAGTAATAGTTACTCAGTTTCACTAAGGTTTTGGGTGGTTTTGCCTGCAATTGTTTGTAGTATCAAGGCTCTTGCAAAATACTTAGAACTTCTGAACACTCCTGAAGTCCAAGTGTGACATTGGGTACTCTTCACAATTTCCTGTTTCGATTATGACAAAATCTTGCATAGCACAGAGCTTTAAGGGTAATTTTTTGAAAGTCTTATTTATTAGGGATGATTTTCATTTCAGTTGGTGAGAAAACGTGAAGAAAACACTAAAATAAATCCAAAAAGTCTATTCACCAAACAAAGGCAAACATTAAAATAAAATTATTGCTCTGGATTACAGTCATATGAGCAATGAAACACATAGTTCAGGATCAAACCTCCAATATCTACTCGCAACAGGGTGCTGTTGTGTAAAATTAAGGTTGGCACTACGTTGTGCCCAGATATTTGAGGTTTGGATCCTTAGTTATGAATTTCCTTGCTTGTATGATCTTAAGCCAGAGAAAAACAGTTGTATTTTAATCTTGCCTTTTGTGAAATTCTTTGGACTTTTAAGTGTTTACATACAACCATACAACATTTAGTATGGCACAAAGTAACACCAATTCCAGCTGTTTACCACACATGGTATGATATCATTCTATGTTGAATAATCAAAGTTTTCGCATGGAATTACAATACAGAATCCACAGCAAGGAAGTGGGATTTTAAAAAAAACATGTCACATGCTACATCAGAAAATACTGCATGAAAACTTTTATGACTAGAATTTAAAATGTGGTTTCCCTTGCTTATTTTAAGTTATTGTCAAATAGACAGAAAATGTAAATCCCTGCAGAACCTTCTTCCTCAGCGTCATCCAGTTTGTTTGGCTTTGCCATTTTATAAATACTGTAAGTTCTTAGCGGCAGGGACTGGGGCCAGATACTCAGCTGGTGTAAAATGGTTTAGTTCCACTGAAGTCAACTATATCTTTAAGTGTTTACATAGCTTAGCATCATTGAATTTGCATATTAATACTTAACGATATAGTTGTCTTCAATGGAGCTAAGCCAATTTACACCAGTTGGATATCTGGCCCCATGTCATCTTCTGTGTTTTCTACAGCACCAACCTCATTATTAGTACTCAGAAAATGACTAAAAACAAAATTAACAAATAAATTCAATTAGCTATCGATGTTGCGTACCTCAATCAACAGGGTTTTAGAATTACATTTGCAAAAGAGACTGGAAAAAGCAAACTTTATGGAAGGAGGCTGCATAAAACTTGATGAATTTTCTTTTAAAATTTTTGGCTGCAGGGGTAGGAGGTATAGAAGAACTCCCTCTTTAATACATGCCCAGTTTCACCTTCAGGGAACATTAATGGCCAAGAAGCAGACCTCTGAAAATAAAATTTTATGATGGAAATACTAACAAACCATTAACTACATGGTAGCTTTAGCAGATACTACTATACTATTTCTTCTCTTTTTATTACATACATTAGATCTATTGAAATTGTTCCCCATACTCTTTTGAATGTGTGTATGATGGATTGTATATACATTTCCTTATCCTTGACAATGCCCTCTTGTCTTATGGATTTGGAACCAAACTGCCAGTGGTCTTCAACGGCATGTTCTCTCTCTTTCTCTCTGTCTCTCTTTGTCTTATAAGTACACCTATTAACAGCTTGGCAGCAGCTTCCCATCATTGAAACACAGTTAAAGTGGCTTAGGGTCAGATCTGATATCCATATTCACTGTAAGCAGCAGACTTAACTCCATGAGTGGTCCTACGTGATTTAAAGGTATCACAATCTGGCCCTTAATTAAGATGTTTATTTCTTTGTTTTGTAGTTAGATGAATGTACAGGCCTTTTCGTTAGGATCATCTATTTATCTGGTTTTTATTGTACTTGAAACAATCTTCATGGAAAAAACTGTTTTGTTAATCAGGATGATTTTGACACGCACTTATAAAAGTTACATATTGTGGCTATTCCTTCCTTTCCAATACACGTAAGAACATATATTCATTTTTGCTTGGCCTTTGGTAATTTTGTGTTTTTGAAAAGTGCCAAACCGCAGCTCTGGAACTGAAATCCCCTTTATGTCTACAGAGCAGATGTCAAATAACACTGATAGCTTTCCCACACTACCACACCAATATGCCTCAGCCAACCCCAACCTGGAGGTATCATTTCTAGGATTGAGATGGCAGGTCAGTTTCCATAAATCTTTGGCCATGCTATTAAGACTACTAACAAGGGTTCCAACAGTAGTAAGGATATTTGTGATGTTATCACCTGACCGCAAAGAACTGCTCTGAGACCACCAACTTTTTTCTTCAGCTGAGCAGCTGTCAGATAGTAATAACTAAGCTAAATCCATTTTCAAGTGGTGACCTAAGGATGATGAACATTCTACTACATTTCAGATTGTCTGTTGTGTAATCAAGTATTTTATAAAATGTTAGAGTTCTCACTTAAAATTCAATATTTTCCACGATTCGATTTCATTGTTATTCAAAGAACCCTCTTAAAATATATTAAACAAACAAAAGACAGTTAAATAGAAGGCAGATCAGCCTCTTAGCAATAAATTCTAATCTAACACAGCCTCGCTCTTACAACCCACTTCAGGATAAGGTTCGTTCAGTCATTATTCCTAACAGGCATACCCAATGGTACATGTGGTAATTCAAAAAACTGGCAGGAAAACCTAAAACTATTCTTTTTATTAAGATAAATGGGGCCATGAACACTTGGTGGTCAGAATGAAGAAAAATATTTAGGGGAAAAGTCACTTCAAAATTATTTTAAAATCAGTTTCTGCTAATAAACATTTTATATTTTATATAAAAGATATTACATTCTGCATAGCCTTGACCGGAACCACTTAAATCACTATCTTAAAAAAAATTACTGTCTTCTATTATAATTTTAAGATTGTGAATACCAAGATGCTAAAAAATACTTTGGGAGTAAAGAGGGAGAAATTTCTGTTCTTTAAATTGTAAGACTTACAAGGTAAGTATTGTCTCTTTTCTGTTTGACTGGGGCCTTTTGGCATTACTATAATATAAATATTTACTACTAATACTACTAAAAATAATGAGGAGTCCTCATGGCACCTTAGAGACTAACACATTTATTTGGGCATAAAACCCACTTCAGATGAATGGAGTGAAAAATACTGTAAGCAGTATAAATATTGCAGCACATGTATATTTATACTGCTTACTGTATTTTTCACTTCATGCATCTGATCAAGTGGGTTTTAGCCCACAAAAGCTTACGTTCAAATAAATGTGTTAGTCTCTAAGGGGCCACAAGGATGACCCATTGTTTTTGCTGATCCAGACTAACACGGCTACCACTCTGATACTAATAATACTGTTTAAGATACAGGGCCAGATTCTCAGTTGGTGGAAAACAGTGTTGGCCCACTGAAATCAATTGAGGTATGGCAGTTTACACTGTCTGAGAATCTCTCTCATAGTGCCTCTGTTCCATAGTTAGCATAACAGAACAGACTAGGGCCTTGTCTACACTAGAAAGGGCTTGCCAATGAAAATCTGGCAAAAATCCTAGTGGAGAGTTCTATTATCAGTATAGCTTGTACCAGTTTCCCGAATGAAATAAGCTACCTGGAAGAAGTCTTTTGCCAGTGTAACTGTTTCTACAGTTTCTACAGTAAAGGTTTTTGAGAACATAGCTATGTCAGTTAGGACTGTGAATTTTCAAATTCTGATCCATCAAATTCCTATGTCAGCAAAACTTAAATATAGACGAGGCTGAGTTCATGATGCGACAGTAAAGATCAAATTTTCCAGATCCCCATACAATGTGACAGTTATGGTAAGATTGAAAGGTTATTAAAAGTCTCTCAAGTCACCTGTTCATCAATTGTAAGGAAACTGCACACAAGATGCATGGGACAATAGTCAGATGAACACATCTCATTTTCATCCCATTGGGTAAATGGGAATTAGGTAGTGTCTTGCAAAAGATATTAAGACGTCTTTTTTGCATTAATTACAGGAACATTTGAGTCAATGTTCCTGGCTTGTATTAATTTCATGATTCAAAATATCCTGACGACAACACATGTATATTGGGACAGTTTTAATGTAAGCAAATTAAGAGCTGCAATATGTGTTTCATCTTGTTTAGTTTAATTACACTTTGTTCCCGTATTATAATTACCCACCAGGATTCAGAAGGCTTATCATATCAGCAAACAGTTTAAAAACAAAAAACACTGGCTTCATTAGGGTGCATTACACAGCTGGAATCCCTGGTCCTCTTTATTCACTAAGGGATTGCAAGTGTAGTCTGGGGAAAACTCTGGTTTACACATTTGCACCAACCTTGGTGGAAAATATTCTGAGTGTTTTTTCCCCTCAACATGTGTCAGATATGGAAGGAGTGGGAATTGCTCAATACAAAAGTAAAATAAACTGTCTACAGCTGCACATAGCCAGTTTGTAATAAATACAGAAAGGTCAGAAACTAGCAACATTTATCTGTGTGTGCAGATCTTTCCTATGAATATTTCCATTGGCTTCACATATACTGCTTCCACGATTTCCCGTAATATGGTGGCTATGACATACTGTTCCTAGGAAATTAGAAGTGTGTATGTGGGAGGAGGAGGTGCGGGGGAAAGGGCAGAAGCTTTTTTCATGCTAGTTCATGTATTCCTAGAGAAACTTCAATAGTAAAATTAAACACAGAATCTCTCTGTTAAAACTGTAATTAAACAAAAGCCAAGAAATGCAGAATTCAGCCTGAAACCCTTTCCTGAATGCAATGCCTTGTGCCTCTCCATTCTGAAAACCATTCATTCACTCACTATGGGCCTGATTTTGACTTCAGTGGGGCTTGGGAAAGTCTTAGGATCAGACCCTATCAGAGCTTACCTGCAAAACCTAGCTGCCACCCAGTCCAAGCCATTTATCATCCCCAGATTACTTTCAGACCAGCAAAGCGTTATCAGGGCATAATGTTGTGACTGGACTGAGCCCAATGACCGGGATAGACTAAAGTAGCACTGCCCTCAGGAGACTAAACTATTCTGTGCCATAGGCAGGACCAAAGCGCACCCCTGTAAAACAGACGCTCTAATGTTTCCATGGTGTAGAACACACTATTCAGTTACGCTGATTGAGCTGCACATCTATGGAGCCAGGTGTCCTGTGAGGCCTTTTCACATAGTAGTCAAGGATAGGATGACCAGATGTCTTGATTTTATGGGGACAGTCCTGATTTTGGGGTCTTTTTCTTATACACACTCCTATTACTCCCCTCACCCACCCCCACCCCCACCCCGACACACACACACACACACACTTGTCCTGACTTTTCACATTTGCTGTCTGATCCCCCTAGTCAAGGTCATTCCATAGCCCCTAGGATTTCACCCTACATTAGTACAGTGTATCTTCACCCCAGGAACATTCTGCAGTGACCCTGATTAGTTTTAGCTTTGGCTCTTTTTCCTTGCTGTTTAAACTGAAATGTATTAGGAGGCAAAAGGGGTGGGGGAATATAAAGGAAAAGAAGAAATGACCTAGCTATTCAGATTTAAGAGAGAACTTGTCTGAAATCAATGCCATGCATGAGATTTGCTAGGAAATCTTTTAAACAAAAAGCTGAAATAGCTTCTATCTTCCAAGTAAACATTTTCTATACTAATTGGTAAATATTCTTCCTTAAATTTAATTTTTTATATATTTTGAACACTGCCTCACATTTTTCCTCATCTCTCATGTGTTGTAACGGCATAAAGGTTATTTGACAAATTCCAAAAGTTCATCTACTTTCTGATCTCAGATGTTCTTAACATAACCTACTTCATTCAACTGCTTCAAATAAAATCAGAGTTTTGCATGCAGATTTTACTTCACCATACAGTACATATTTTTAATAAATTGTACCATGATATACCGGATAAAGGTCCACACACCGTTTTGTTCAAGCTGACAGGTCCTATTTTATTTATTAGCAAAAAAACCTTGCATGGGACTTCCTAATTTTAGACAGAAGGGTTTTAATGTTGTCTGGCTTATCCACATCTTTACATTTTCTGCCAGGTCAGCAGCTAAAGGACTTGCACTTTTGTACAAAACCTAATAAAATTATAGAAAATGACAGCGACGAGAAAATTAATGCATTTAAAATGTACTTTATAGTCTAGCACAGCCCAAAGGGAAAAAAGAAAATGGGAAAATGTATGTAACAAAAATGTAGGCCACAAGGAACAACAAGAAAAAGTATATTAAAAAAATGAATAAGTTACACAGACATACAGACCAGATATATGATTTGTGAACACAATCATTTCTTGGGCTGCAGCTTCCTGAATATAGTTGCCTCTGACCTATTGGAAAGTGGTTGAAGTCCAACCTGAGGTCTCAAGTGGAAAGACCATTGTGTTCTCACCTCAGTCCCTAGAAGACAGTAGTCCTCATCACTAAAACCACATATAATTCAGAAAATTGGCAGTCCTTGTTCAGGAGAGACCAGGTCTTAAGCTGCTTGGAAATTGAACTTCCTCTCACCCTGAAGAGGGTGGGTTGAGTCAGATGAGGGTGAATCAACATGGAGAACTTTTACAGCTGGTCTTTTTTTAAAAAAAAACAACTAAAAACCCCAAAATGGGCTTGTGCTTTCAGCTCTACTTACTCTCCTTTCCACAATCATTTACCATAGCTATTAATAAACTGTATCTATATATTTTTTATTTCTATTTGAGATGTTTTAGGCTAATAGACAAAAGCCAGATGCACTTGTAAAATGGTATTTTAACTAGAAAATGAAACACGTGTGTGACAGTAAGAGACCTATAGCTGGAAAATAAAGCTCATTGTTTCAAGTTAAAACCAACTGCTTGTTTCACTAGGGATTGGTGTTAGGGTTTATAATCTTCTGTCATAGTCACGTTGTTACTCTTGGATAATTTTCTCCACAAATTTTGCAGTTTACTTCCTATTTCTGGCTACGTGCGCAGTGCTACAGTAATAATCACCTGGTGCATAGTCGAAGTGGTCTGACATTTTCTAACAACGTTTTTCCATCAGAAAATGCCAATTGTTGACAGCAAAATGTGGTTTGGGGAATATCCCACCTTCAACAAAAAAATATTTCAAAACAAAAAGTGTTTTGAGAAGGTCAAAATGTTCCATTTTGCCTTTTTTGGAACATTGTTCTGATTTTCCATTTGTACAAGACTTTCCATTTCACATCTATGATAAAAAGAATATAAAAAAGAAAATGAAAAAATGTAAAAATTGGGAAAAAAAAACATTTCAGTTTTCTCCACACTAGATGTTTCAGTCAACTCAAAATAGAATGTTTGGGCATTTGGGTTTGTGGGAAATTTATTTAGTTAGTTCCATTCTGGAACAGAAGAAATTTCAAAATTGTGAAACTCCCACAAACTCCTATCTGGTACCCACACTGCATTATTCATAAATGATTATCTCCTAACAGTCAAATGATATTAAAACAACTTCTTGTGCAAAACTCAAGTAAATAAGCTTTGGGCAAAAAACACAAAAAAATCTCCCATAACCTGGAAAATGCATGTGGAATAACTTATAGCCCCAAATGGCAGTTTAGACAAGTGGGTGGAACTTCTTGCAATTCACCACCCTCTCTACCAGTCCACTCCAACCACAATACCAAGCCCTCCCTCCAGACTGTTTCAGAGAAGGACATGACGAACAAGAGCTCTAAGGTGTACAGGGACTGTGGTATTATCTTGTACAGCCTGTCCTCACTACACAGAGGAATCACCATGCATTCCTGCAACATGCATCACCACTATACCAATGGTCCTCAATCACTGTATGTTCATCCAGGATACACAGCTATACTGGAGCAGCAGGCTGTCTCACACCTCATGTAAAAGCACATCTTTCCACTTTCCAGCCCTTTGGAATAAATGCAATAGTCACCATTATTTCCCATTTGTTCTCCCATTCAAAAGTGCATTACTGCAGAATTGACATGGAAACCCCAAAGGCCGTAACTTTATTTAGGAAACACATTTAAAGAAGTTTACAAAGCTCTCCTTGGATCAGTTCTGAGTATAAATATTATGGTATAGCTATTTGCTATATATTTTCAGAAACAGCCATAGCAGAGCTCACTGTCGACTAGAGGAGGCCATTACCAACCTTGTTCGCATAGCATGGAAACATCATTCTAATTAGGAGGATACCAGAACCAGCTTTACACTATCATCACAACTCATGCAAAAGCTGCTCTCTTGAAATAGGTCAGACCAGTTCTGGTCCCTCTACAATGGGGCCAACTATTTTCCTTTTACACAAAGGAATTTTAACAACATTAGAACTACCAGATCAGATCCAAAGCCCATCTAGTCCAATATCCTGTCTCCAACAGTGGCTTGCACCAAATGCAGATCTAAGAACTCTGCAGTGACAAGTGTGGGATAATCTTCCTCGCACTCAGATCTTCTCCAGGTTTCTCAGGCCATGACTATACTATGAGCTAAGGGTGTGATTCTTGTGCTCACATACACATGCTTGCACGCTTGCTCAAGCCACTGGGCATGTACTCGGCTCGGCTCAGTCATGCCTCCATTGCCGCTCCCTGTACTCAGAGCTAGCACAAGTATGTGTATGTGATTTGGGAATCTCACCCCTACCTCATAGTGTAAACATAACCTAATAGTAAAGATTTTGGCATCCAGAAGCATCCTCAGTACCAAAATGTAACCACTCCTGGCAAGATCCAGATGCCACACTGTTAGGAATAAATAAGAAACGGATATTTCAGGTACCTGACTCTATTAAGTTATCAAATAAGCACATTCCTTACAACCCAACATGTTTCAGCCCAATTCCTGTGCACCAGAGCAACCTGCCATCAAATCACTCATCTCTTTTGGATAACAGTATTCCATCCTCAGATAATAAATATCATTTTTATTCGATATCTTGTATTCCTACATGGATTTGTTGATAAAATTTAAAAAAAATAAAATATAGATTTAAAAATTTATCTTTTAGGGTCCTGGCTTTAGCCTTCCACATATACAAATATATCCCACTGTCTCCCTCTTCATAATGGCCGTCTGAAGCATCTTTTCCTTCTCCTACTGCTCCATGTGTTGTTATTGCCTCGTTTACTCTCATTTTAAATAAATCTCCAATCCTATGAGAGATCAGCACAGGTACATCTTTTATCCATGACTTTGATGGGACTCCATGAAAATATACAGGCCTCTGAAGACCCTACTGTAGGATAAAGATCTTAGGTTGCAAACTCCTGAAGGCACAGAATTCATCTTTACCTGTCCTGTAAAGTTCCAGGAAAATCTACAGCACCATATGGGAGGCAGTGTGTGTTGCAGACAGACCACTGGTCGGAGACATGGGTTCTATTCCTGGCATTGCCATTGGCCTGCTGAGTGACCTTTAACAAGCCACTGTGCCTGTTTCCCTATTTGTAAAATGGGGATAATAATGCTGACCTCCTTTGTAAAATGCTTTAAGATCAACTGATGAAAAGTGCTGTATAAGAGCTATGTATTATATTACTACTCTAATAACAATAAATAAAAATGTATACTCACATATTCATGAGATTCCAGCACAGCTGTGGTCACCCCTGTATGAAATGGCCTCCGAATAAATCTTGTCAGTAGGAGCTAGATGTTTTTTTTTCCAACCTCAAATCCCTCCTGAATGAGATGAAATTGTGAAGGCCTTAAGAATAAGCCTGCCCACACACTAGCAGCAAACCAAATCCCTTTTCATTCCTCCTACCCTGGAAGAACTCATGGAATTCTAGAATTCTTCGTTGTTTTTTCTTTAGGTTTCAGTGCCATTGAAAATAAGGAGAATCAGCATTCCTGTGTATGCATCCATCCTTATAAATGAGTGTGTTAAACAGGTATTTTAAAACCAACATCATGAATAATGTTATGCCATGCTGACTGTTGACATTTTAAGTGAAATGTCAGACTTCTGGTCAAACCATTCAGCATGATGAACAGATACAGTTCAAGGCAAGATTTTACCCTGCAGGGGGTTAAGCTGATGATGATCTAAAGAAAATATTAACCACTTTACACCCCTGTATAAAAAACATTTATTTCCAGACAACCAAGGTATCAGCTAGAAGCCAAATGAAACAGGCAAAATACTGAATGATGAAATGGAGCAAACGAAGCCCTACCAGAACAGTGTGAGATTCTATAAAGAATACACGAACACTTTTCCTTCACTATAAAATATTGTTTTATAAGTAGAGCCCTACTAAATTCACAGACCATTTTGATCAATTTCACGGTCATAGGATTTTTAAGAGCATTCATTTCATGGTTTCAGATATTTAAATCTGTTGTAACTATGGGGATCCCGACCCAAAAGGGGGCCGACCTTAGGGGGAATCACAAGGTTATCGTAGGGGGGTCGTGGTATTGCCACCCTTACTTCTGTGCTGCTGCTGATGGGAGAGCTGCCTTCAGAGATGGGTTTCCTGCATGCCAAGGAGGTTTCCAGAGATGGGTCTGACCCGGCCCCAGGAGTAGCCCCCTGCAGGGGAAGAGGAAGTCCCATCCTCTCCCAGCCCAGCCGGGACTAGCATCTGGAGACCAGTGCACAGTAGGAGCCCACAGCCCTGCCCCTCCTTTACGCTAGCAAGATTTCACAGGGGAGATCTGATTTCAAGGTCCATGACACGTTTTTCATGTCCTTGAATTTGGTAAGGCCCTATTAATATAGTTAATACGAAGCGTGTGATTATATACTCTGGATAGACTGCACTTCTATACCATTTATGTTATCCAAACCTTATTACAGTACACAAATAACTTACCTCTAAGGAACATCTACTGTGTGTGTGAGAATGTGCGCTGCATAATAACAACTTACATTTATACAGCCTTTTTCATCCCAAAGAAGCACAAACTTCTTTACTAATTTAAACTCGCTTGTGAACTACACACAGGGATCACACCCTCCACAATGAATATGCAGCCACCAGTGCAGTGAAATATTTCAACTACTTAATAATCACAGAAATGCTATCCAAAATTACTGACAGAAAGAGGAGAATATTGTATGGCATCTAACTGAAATGCAAGAAGGTATATAGTTAGGCCACACAAATTACCTAGGACACTAGAGTTAAAAAAGGGACACTACTTTTAAGAGAGGACACTACTCTTAAAAAAAAAGTGCAATAGTAGCTTTTTAATAAGCAAAAGTATTCAGGCTCATAATTTTATCTCTCGTGTAAAGGAACGCACCCCCTCCCCAACACTGCAATAATTCTCCAGCACTGTGCTGGCATCCTGATTGAATAACGGTGCAAAGGAAAGAGCACCACCCACTGAATCATCAACTCCATTCCCCACCTATATATAGCACCCCTGTGTTCTTCAGAGGTGTCTTATCCAAATAGTGAGGACTCTCATCCTGCTTAGATTGTGGGATCTTGTAGGTTCATAGCAAAAGGAGGTACCGCTGCAAGCCTGCATATATTGTGCGTTACACTAGGAAAACACACAGACCCAGCTAATGAGATAACTAAAAAGTCAGATGGAACCCACTGTCATGAGAAAATGTTCATGTGAGAACAAGGAGAGAAACTGTACCACATCATTTACAAACTACAGTTAGGCACCTAAACTAAGGCGGCCTGATTTTGACAGGCTTTTAATACCCACACTCCCAGAGAACTCAGTGGCAGCTGCAGGTGCTCAGCATGTCTGAAAAATCAGGCCAAATTTATTACGGTGCATAACTGTGGTACTCACGTCTGAAAAGGTTGGGTGTATCATTCCTACAACCTGATCAGTTTGATTAAGTGGATAGAATTTGTACAAGTGAGAACATTTGGATAAGTGTTTCCCAAGAGAAAATGGTGGAGGAGCGGAGTGACTCTAAGGAAACTGGGAAGGGAAGCCCAGAAAGACATGGAAGGGGAAAGGAAAGACACAGGGCTCCAGCCAAGCACTAGTTAATGCTTTAAACATGTGCGTGGAACCGTATATAGATGTGAGCATATGCGGGAAATGACTCAGAACAAATAAAATTGCAAAACAAATGCTAAACATGTTTTCCTTCCCCACCTCATAGGAGAATATATAATTTATCCTACTATAGTTCTATTATTTACCTTCTGTGTGCCCCATGCAATTGGGAAGTGAAACTGTTAAGTCTTAATGTCAAGATTTAAAGGAACTATTTCATTTTGAGTTCAAATGCTTCAGTTTGGCAGTGGAACATCTGCTTCAAATGCTTCAAAGGATCCTGACATTTACTACAGTATGCCCAAAAAATACAAGTAACCTTAGACCACAACCGTGTACATTGTAAAACTGAGCATTCTTTATATTCTGTGTTCTTTCTACAGTGCTTGTCATCCAGGTGCAGAAATGACATGGAGTTCAATAGTAAGAACTTTATTTCATCAATGTAGTTGCAACACACCTTTTATTAGGCTGATAAAAATAACACTTGTTTCTTAGTATAAAGAAAGATGACTGACATAGGTATACGAATGGGGCTGGGGAGAATGTTCAGAAAATCATGTGACAAATCAATCAAAAGACTTCATTGTAGAGCACTTTTTCTTTGCGTCACTGTAGTAAAGTTTAGTGTTGAAGTTATTTTCTGATGAATGCCAATAAAAAAAAATCTATTCTAAATCATATGATTTTTCCATAGAGGTTTCTTAGAACATGAATAAAATAATAGTTGTAGTAAGAAAGGAATTCTCTCTCAGTGACTGGTGTTGTTAATTTCTCTACATTTGGACTGAAAAAATGCTAACAGCCCCCAATAAATAAAAAGCTGTTGAAATATTTTTAATATTGGTCTTTTATACAACAAAAATTATCCAAAAGATCCCATCATCAAAGGAAGGCAAAGTCTATTCCAGCAAAATTTACTGAATATGCTTATATTAAGTAATGAAAAACATATTGTGAAATTCCTTGTAATTAGTGGATAAACAAATGCAAAGCACAAATCACAACAATAGCTCAGACCAAATTATTTACTAATGTGGCAAATTAAAGCAATATTAAAAGAACAAAGTGCTTCTCAAATTTACACATTCTGCATCTACTGTATTGGTCTAGAGACTAACTAACAATATATGGGTTGTTCAGGTGTCATGCCAAAGTCATGGTGAAAAAAATACCTGGACTGAAAACCACTTCCTATCTTTCAAGCTCTTTTTTATTTTGTGTGTGTATTAACAGGTAACTACCATAACGGCCTGTACCGCTATACTTTCAGTAAGTGAAAAAGCTGCTGACTGGAGCTGAATCATCTTTCCAAAGAACTTGTAAGTAGCACATAGTAAATATGATTTTGGTTTTCAAGAATATTTGCTACTTGGAAAGGCTAAAGAAGTTGAGTTTAATGAGTTGATCTAACAGAAGTTCTGTAACAGCTCTATTATGGCGGCTTAACAGGTGTGTTAGGAGATAGCAGGGTGAAGCATGCCTCCTCATCTTCCCCCTCAGCAGAACTACACAAGGGGCAATCCTAAAGCTGTTGCCTATGCACTGATAACATATACCCCAAAGAGGCCATCTTAGGTGGGCTGGGATCACTATATGGACGACATTCAAGAAAGGACGTACTATTCCTACTACAGGGGTAGGCACCCTATGGCACGCGTGCCAAAGGTGGCACGCCAGCTGTTTTTCAGTGGCACTCACACTGCCCGGGTCCTGGCCACTGGTCTGGGAGGCTCTGCATTTTAATTTAATTTTAAATTAAGCTTCTTAAACATTTTAAAACCTTATTTACTTTACATACAACAGTTGTTTAGTTCTATATTATAGACTTACAGAAAGAGACTTCTAACAATGTTACTATGTATTACTGGCACACAAAATCTTAAATTAGAGTGAATAAATGAAGACCCGGCACACCACTTCTAAAAGGTTGCCAACCCCTGAGTCCTACTGTAAAGTGGTAGCAATTACTGCCTGTCAAACTCCTACCAGAGCCCAAGGTAGCATTGTGCCTCTTTTCCTAGTATCTGGACATTAAAGACACTCCCCCCCCCCAGCTCACAAGAGTTCACAGTTTGGCCTTATGTTGTAAGTGGAGTTAAATAAAAGGGAGCATTTAGCAGCTTCCTCTGCTTAGGGGTTCACAGACTGGAGATCCCAAAATCTGTATTACAAAATGGAGAGCAAACAGTGCCATAAGTGTTCTATTTAATTTCTACATGGAACATGGTGAACCAGAGAAATACACTAGCATTTTGGCAATCCATGATGCCAAAGGAAATACAGAGTTAAATAGTTGTCCTTTTAGTGTATTGCTCAGCCATTCATTCATCCTGTGTAAACAAAGTAAAGTGGTTAACCTAAAATAGCCTGACTTGTCTTAACAATTTTTTTAAATTGTTTTAGGAAATACAGAATTCAAGCAAAGCTTTCTTACTTAAGGCAAAGACAAAATAGGGTTTGGCTTGCATGCGGAACACTATTGACTCCAACAAACTCCCAGGTTCTGCAGATTTTAAAAGAGAGGGTAGCATAAATGAGAATCTCTCTTCAATTAAAATCTCAGTAATGCTGAGCTCATCTCAGGTCACGTTAAATTTGGGCAAGCAGATACACTTATCTAGAAAGGGAGAGATAAAAATGAAATAGATATGGCCTGTCACAATTTTTTCTATAGTGTGAACAGGTATGTTGTATTTATTGCAACAGAAATTCCGGTCTCCATTGTGTCCAAATTTCCTTTCCATTTCTTACAAAAACACAGAGAGTGTGTAGGAGTGTAGTGAAACCCCATATTTGATATGATGACTCCATTTCAAGATTTAGTAGAGAAGATGATAACATTTAGTAATACCCAGAATTTCCCAAGTTTAGGCATTTACATTTATTTTCCTCTCCTTATAAGATAATTGAGAAAGACTCTAGATTAAGTGCCGAAGTGTGGGTCACAGAGGTACCAATTTACACCATTAAAGGCAGAAGTTCATGGGGCAACAACACAAGTGATAGCAGTGGTAGATGTACAAGGAATCTCCCTGACTCTTTGGATCGAAGCCAATTTGTCCACAACTTTTACAATAACTGGATTGTTTTTATGTTGATGAATATAATTTTAACTTAGAAAATAAAAAAAATGCCTCTGTATACCCATATTTGGAATAAACTCACACAAATACTTTCTAGATTATTTTCTATGGATAAGTATTTATGATTCATTTGGTTGAACAATTCATAACAAATTCACTGGTCTAGCAGATACAAATAAAATGTATCCATGTAAATCAAATACTAAACTCAAATATGAAGTTATTATTAATGTAACTAATACCCTGCTCTTAGTGCTTTTCATCTAGAGATCTGAAAGTTCTTTACAAAGGAAGTCAGTAACTTTATCCCTATTTTACAGATGGGGAAAATGAGGCACAGGGCAAATAAATAGCTTGCCCAAAGTCACCCATCAGGTCAGTGACAAAGCCAGGAATAAAATCCAGGTCACTCAAGTCCCATCCCAATGCTCTATCCGCTATGCCACACTGCCTCCTTATTAGAGGGATATGCTCTGACTGTAAAGTAACCTTTGCGGCTAAAAAAGTAAAACTTTTTCACCCCTAAAATAGCATATACATTTTGACTACAGAACGCCTTGCAAAATTAAAACACCCTGTTAACTGTACTTACAAATATATGACTTGCTGGGCCAGGTTAAACCATTTGCCTATAAACCTGAATGAATTCCCTCCAGAAGAGACTAATATCTGATGCGTCACAGAAAGCTGGGAAATTCCTTCCCGACTTCTGCCACAATCTATTATACCAGGGGACTGAGTTATGAGTAAAAAGGATACAAGATGCTATTGTATTACATTGTATACATGTATATATATAATATACATGTGCTATTGTATATTACAGCTGCATTAAGTCAATAACTTTCTCTGTCCACTTGTAGATTTAGAAATCTACGAATGACATGACAAAAGCAGACTAACATTAGGCAAGCTTTCCTAGAGCTTGTCTCCACAGCGAGCTAGTGTGCATCAACTGGGATGTAAACTCTAGTTTGCACCAACACGTTGCATGCTAACTGTTCATGTGGACCCTTCTGGTACACATAAAAGTCCCTAATGTGCACTGACATAGCCCCATTTCAAATAATACTATGTCAATTTACAATTGGGAACTTTTAGTGTTTGCCAGCAGGATCCACATGGACAATGAGTCTGTCACATACTGGTGTACACTAGAATTTACACATGAGCAGTTGAGCATTAAAACACCACGTAGACAAGCTCATTGCAACAGTTTAAATCAAATCTCCCATTGTCTGCCATATGAAGTTTATAGGTTTCATAGCTATTATCCACTCACATTACATATTGCATGTTACTCCCGAAAACAGAGGGATTAGAATGCCATAAGAGGACATTCTACAAGGGAAAATCTGTATTTCAATACTATTGGAGAAACTTTGAAAAAATATGGTCACCCTCAAAATAAAATCCTTTTTCACAGGTTTCATATGCGTCTACTACTTTTAAAGGTCAATTTCTATTACAGTATATTATAGTCAAAGAAGAATGCAAAATCTAAGGCCCTGATCCTCCAATAAGTGTGATGCCCATAGCCCTTGCACCCACACAGAGCTCATTGTGAGATCAGAGCCTAAAATGAGACTACCCATACAAGCTTTGAAGCTGTTCCTTAAGGATCTGGGAGCCTTCAACTCCCACTGATGTTAATGGAACAGAAGGCATCCAACACCAGCTTCTGCTTATTCAAAAGTAGAAGTTGCTCCTGATATCAAAAGAAGACAAACAGCAGAACCAAAATTGGTTTGTCTCTTACTTCTGAACTGATGGGAAAACATATGGTCTACTACAAAGCTTGGATTAAATGTATCTTCTCAACATGCCAAGGGCTTATCTGTGACATAGTTAGCAAAGCTAAACAGGGTAACCTCTCTGTAGTCTCACTTGGGCCCCAATTCTGCACAAACTTATGCAAATGTTTAACTATGAGTACATGATAGTCCCATGGAAATCAAACTACTCACATGTTTTAAATATGCATATATGATTTGCAGGATTGGGGCCTTCTTTGCTTTTAAGAATCCATTGAAAATAATTTAAATTAATCACTACTGAAGTATTTTTTGAAGAAGATTATGGACGCCATCAGCATCTCATTATTCTAACTACTGTAGGAAACTTTACTATTTATTAACAACAAAAGGCCCCAATTTAAGATAGCACTATAGCACATGCTTAAGTCCATCCTTAATTATTTCAACAGGATACTTTCTTGAATCAGGCCTGGCATGCTCCCATGTTTTAAAGAATGTTCTAACCTTCTTTATACCAAAAAGGAATAATTATTTTAGATTATTTTTATTGGATCACATTCAGTTCAGAATGCATGCACACACCCCATATTTACATGTCAGCAGTGGCTTATGAGTGAAAAGCTCAGAAATTAATCTTCTGCATTCATACATGTTAATAAACGGAACACAAGTTTCTCAATTACTAATTTTCAGGACCACAGAGGCCAAAAAGGAAATACAGGCATCCAACAAAACTATTTTCAGCTCTTGGGAACACATATTCACCAAGGAAAATACTTTGAAAAATGTTCAAACATACAGGTGCACAAATTAATTCAGATGGAGGAAAAAAGCATATGCATGCAGTACTGTCCATCGATGTTGTACTTCAATTTCTTTTAGGCCCCAATCATGCAAACTGTTCCGTAGAATCTCTATGGATAGTAATTCCATGCTTTAATAATAAGAATATACCAGTAAGGATCTATTACCTGACCAGGATGGTGACAGTGACTGTGAAATGCTCAGACTAGAGAGGCTATAAAAATAAAGCAAGAAAGAGTCCTGTAGCACCTTATAGACTAGCAGATCTTAGGGATCATGAGCTTTCATGGGCTAAGACCCACTTCATCTGATGAAGTGGCTCAGCCCACGAAAGCTCATGATCCCTAAGATCTGCTAGTCTATAAGGTGCTACAAGCCTCTCACTTTTGCAGATCCAGACTAACACAGCTACCCCTCTGATACTATAAAAATAAAAAACTCAGTAATAACGGGGGATTTCAACTATCCCCATATTGACTGGGTATGTGTCATCTCAGGTTGGGATGCAGAAATAAAGTTTTTTGACACATTAAATGACTGCTTCTTGGAGCAACTAGTCCTAGAACTGACAAGAGGAGAGGCAATTCTTGATTTAGTCCTAAGGGGAGCAAAGGATATGGTCCAAGAGGTGAATATAGCTGGAGCATTGGTAATAGTGACCATAATATAATTAAATTTAACATCCCTGTGGTGGGGAAAACACCACGGCAGCCCCACACTGTAGCATTCAATTTCAGAAATGAGGACTACACAAAAATGAGGATCTTAGTTAAACAGAAATTAAAAAGTACAGAAAGTGAAATCCCTGCAAGCTGCATGGAAACTTTTAAAATACACCATAATAGAAGCTTAACTTAAATGTATACCCCAAATTAAAGAACACAGTAAGAGAACCAAAAAAGTGTCACTGTGGCTAAACAACAAAGTAAAAGAAGCAGTGAGACATAAAAAAGCATCATTTAAAAAGTGGAAGTTAAATCCTAGAGAGGAAAATAGAAAGGAGCCTAAACTCTGTCAAATGAAATGTAAAAATACAATTAGGAAGACCAAAAAAGAATTTGAAGAACAATTAGTCAACGACTCAGAAAGTAATAGCAAAAAATAATTTAAGTACATCCGAAGCACAAAGCCTGATGAACAACCAGTGGGGCCACTGGACGATGAGAATACTAAAGAATCAGAGAGGTAGCCGTGTTAGTCTGGAATTGCACAAATGACAAAGAGTCCTGTGGCACCTTAAATACTAACTAAAGTATTGAAGCATAAGCTTTCGTGGGTTAATACCCACTTCGTCGAATGCAAGCAGTGCTTCAATACTTCAGAATACTAAAGGAGAACTCAAGGAAGATAAGGCCGTTGCAGAGAAACTAAATTAATTAATAATTATTTGACCATCTCTAGCAACTATTTTTTCCATAAGCGTCTAATACTACTTATTGTGCAGATTCACGTTAAGTGTGCCTTCTACCGTGTGTAGCTCTTTGACTCAGCTGTGATCTGCCATCTCAATGAAACCAAGTAAGAGCTTGAACGGCAATGAACACGAGGGGTTAGCACTTCCCCAAGCTAGCCCATCAGTCTGTGAGACTGTGTCTTCAATGACAAAAGAGGTATGTTTTTACCTCAGAATAACTAATGTGCATCAGCTATCTCACTGTAAAATCTTCATGGAGACAAGTTACCATAGTTTTACTGCCCGATAAACTCAGCAAGGTCAACGCAGGGTAAGGGTTAGCTGACAGTGCTTCACTACCTGGCAGTAAACACAAGTGCCTTGTTTCCGCTTAGGATTTTACATCAAGATCACTATGAGGTGTCTATCATGCTGTAAAAAAGCAACCATTTGTGTCAGTGAAGACAAAGCCTGAACTTATACATTGTATGCAATAAACCAACAGCATGTAACTGATCTGTAGGACTCTCTGTGATATGTTTCATGATTAAGTTGCAGGTTAAGTACCACTGAGATCACTGTGGCTCCTTCATCTGAAGACCTAATGATTCCACTAGGAGGATTTCATGAAAAGCATCTCAAGTGCAATTTAAGTAAGTTTTTTTTAAAACCTACACAATTTAATCCAAAATTAAAGCCAATGTTCTTTATTCAGACCTCTATCCTTTAGGTATTAGAAGGGTTCTACAACAGTGCCTAATCTTAAATATTAAATCCAATCCTATGTGGAGTGGTCTGTATAAAAGGCTATAGTTAGAGATTTTATACCATAAAGTGACAAAATCTTGTTGTATGACACCTTTTTTTTTTCCATTTATACAGGGCTCAATCATACATTTCTTGGCAGAAGTCCCAGTGAAATCAGAGTTTTGTCTGAGTAAGGAGTGCAGGATCAGGCTCACCGAATGTTCTACTTTTAGAATAAATTCAACATCAGCCTATGAATCACCCCCTTCTTTATTTTGTGAAGAAATGAGCAGGCCCTCTGACATATACAAAAAAATGCTCGTTTCCTCCTACAGAGAACGTTTTGTGAATGGGGACCTAACACGAATGATTAGATTTCAACTTCTCCTTTTCGTTTTATTTTTGCAGCCAATAAACCTTGTGTAAGCACCTGTTTCCACACCAATCTGCCCAAAATTAACTATTTTTGGACTCCCACACATTAGTAGAACGAGCCTGGCGATATGCAATACTTTTGGTGCCATATTATGTAACCTTAATATTTTCTTCAACAAGAATGTTTTGTTTTCTGCTAGGCTATACATCGGGCATTTAAAGCTGACTAATCTGCCCTATACAAAAACAACTTAAGGTTTGGACAAGCTAATAGCCATCCTTCTAAGAGACCCTACCCATCTTTGACCTTATTATTGTTATTATTGATAATCAGCAGGAGGAGAACAGCACTAATGCCATATGAATGTAAATATATTCTGCTTGTTTATGCTGTATAATTATAATATTTTGCTCTTGTGGTTTATTAAAGTCACTGTACTTATGCTCTTGTAATTCATATTGACCTACATTTCCCTCATTATATTTTTCTACATACATAAATATGAATATGAATAATTAATAATTATCAAGCCAGTCAAAACAAAAGACAGGCTTATGGAGTTCCTAGTGAAAATTTAAGAAAAAAAATCCTGCTGAGCAGGGCTTTATTTCCTTACAAGTTCTCACAAAATAAATCAGAATTGCATAAAGAAAAGAAAGTAGATTTACTTGCCCATAGGTTCCTGAAGAAACCTCTGACACCTTTCAGGTCTCCCCAGTCAGTGTGAAGGGCGATGGTTATACATCCTACCCTATTTCCCATCAGTCTTGCCCCAGCCCAGGACTACAATTATTCCTGCTAGGATGGACTAAATTTCCCAACAACCTTGGCTCTTCTGGATCTCAGGGAGAAACAGGGCTGGGAACTTGCCTGACCCAGCCTTGTCCCTCACTATGGAGGAGAAAGAAGAGTTCCAACCCATCCTCCACATAGAACTCTGGTCTCTCTCACTAAGAACAGTCTGCAGCATGGATGTTCCCCAAACCACCTACCTGAGACCACTTCCTTTCCTTAAGTGACAGTGTCCCCTGGCTCAGAGGGCTTGTTCTTTTAACAGGATAGTGCTGGCCCAGGAGAGTTTTCTCCTTAAAGGACCAGTACACCTGTTACAAATATGTAAATGTCTACATTGGAGTTCACTAAATTTTGCTTTTAGTGAACTCCAATGTTACAAGCAGAGAGCTAACAATGATTGCATCTGAAATAGAACAAAGAATTACATGACACTGAGCAGGAGAACGTTTCTACGGATTCCCTTTATGTTTCTTTTTTTGCACAAATAATTAGCCATTTTAAACAAATTTTATAATAAATAATGTGCTTAGAGATGTCATTGTTTAATACATTCTTTAAATAGAACATATCAAACTCTGATAAAGTGTCTATTTTATAATGTCATAACACTTGAATGGAATAATCAAGAGGCTTCCTGTCAAGCAGTATCTGTAGCCTATTTTAGTTCTGCAGCCCACCCAGGAACTTGGGAAAATAACATGTTGGTCATGTCTGAGCAAATATTTTAAGAGATGGCTATAACTAATATTCATAGCTCTCTTTTGACTTATTATTCACACAGTTATGTTAAGTGTATTTTCCATTTTGCATCCTTAGTCTTTGACATTGCAATAGGAATTATGTCATAAGTGAAATGACTGATGTAATGAAATCTATCTTACATCTTTTACCCAGACCTGATATATAAAGTCCATTTTCCCTTCATTTGCTCCTTCCTGTACACCTGGGTCATAGTCCCTTCATTAACAGAGAAAAAATGACTAGAACTGCTGACTTATAAATTCTTCCTATCCAATAAACAGAAGTGAAAGTGCCAAGTCCTTCAGTCTGATGACCTCTCCAGGGGTCAGCTAAGAAGATGGATAAACTCACTTCCACTCTAAAATATTCCTTCCTTCCTACTTCAAAATTTTACAATGAGAAAACAAAGATTTTTCTTTTTATAGCTCCAGAGATTATAGCTGATGTCGTAGCATGACAAAAATCCCCTTTTCATAAGGCCAATATTCATGACGCCTTTTAGTTTCAACTGGTTTCTTCAATTACTCCTTCAATCTATCCTAGAGATAAACTACGGACTAAAGCCCACTTTGTTTTTTCATTTACATCAGATTACCCCGTATCATCTGTCTTGCTATGATTACAACAGCCAAAATTTCAAAGGAAGCCATAGCACCCATAGAAGACACTTTAATACAATTTCCTATTATGGCACTTACATATAATGGCAGAAATCATCAAGAAATCAGTCACCAGTTTTTTTAAAAAAGGCATCTCAACCTAATGGAAAGATGGGAAAGTATCTGTTTCTTCTAGATCCCAGAATGCCACAGACAGAAACAGATTTCATGTTACAAGTATGTTGTTCAGTTAAAGAAAGTTAGTGTTCTATGGCGCAACACTGGGACCTCCAGGTACTTGATTAGTATTCCATATTAATATCAGTATTCCTAAAAAGTCAGGACACACTATAAAATACTCTCCTGATATTTGAAGACAGAGAGAGAGAGAGAGAGAGAGAGAGAGAGAGAGAGAGAGAGAGAGAGAGAGAGAGAGAGAGAATGAGAATATGAATCATAATTGATCAGGTAAGGAAATCAGAGTAGAACAGAGTTAGTTAAACTGCCACTCTCCTATCCAATGACATTACTCTATATATAAGGTTTTAAATAATACTTCATCTACAGAGACAGCTGGAACAAAAAAAAAAGACATTATTTTCATTCACATTTGTTCAATTAAATTAGCTTAACGGGATTGAAAAGCTCTGTCAAAATTTGTCAAAACCCTCTGTTAAAAACAGGCTGACTCATTTGAAGCCATAGAAACACATCCTTTTTGCTGGTCAGAACAGCACCTAACTGTCTATGTAAAAGAGTCAATACATAAAACTTTGTTCATAAAATAAGATCAGTGGACAGAATGGCACTATAAAGGAACTACCAGAATAATCTCTATTCTCCCTCTGATTTCTTTATCTGATAAAAACTAGCTGGATTAAGCTAAAACAATTAAAATCACACCCTTTTTGCACATCAAGACAAGGACCTAGGTTTTCAAGCCATTTAAACATTGATAAAAATGTTAATTTTTAACAACCATGTCCACATTTTTCCAGCCTGGCCTCAAAAGATATGTTCTCCTTTTGCCTCTAAAGGCACTCAGCCAGCAAGCAACAGACAGTCCACCAGCTGCGAATTCTGGTTTAGCAAACTGCCTGTGGTGTATCAGACCAACACTTGTGGAGTACTATCACTTGAAAGCTCCAGATTCACAAAAAAACTAACAATAAAATGATCTAAAACACTAATTCCGATCATCTTCATTATAATACCTAAGCAACAATGTCTGAAGGAGACTAATGTAAGGAGCGCAATATGTATCTAAATTAATATAAGCCTAAAGATCCAGAAGGGGAAAAATACTTTTACATACAACAGACACACCATTGGTATATAAGAAATATATAATGTATAGGAAAGCTCCTTGTGCTACAGAAGAAAAATACATGTCATGTGATGCAAAATGATTATGGTATGTATTATTCCTGCAAATCAAATTAGCAAATTTAACATGATATGTTGGCAGGAAATTTACAGTACTCCTACCCCTGGACTGCTGTCCCATAAAATAAAACTATGATTTATCAAATACATCAGACCGACATGACTGAAATCATAACATTCCTCTCTTCAAATTGGATCCATGTCTTTAAGAATGATTTGCCCTTTATGTGCATAACCACTACATATCATGAACAACAAATTTTGCAACTGACACAAAAGTGCACTTACAAGGGTTTGAAAATGTATATTCTACAAAATATTATTAAAAAACAGAGCTGTTAGGGAAATAGAATCTGAGTGCAGGTTAAACTTGTTTAATAGGTTACTACTGTTCTATAAAAATAGTCGCTATGGCCCTGATGCAACAAGATAATTAAGCACGTGCTTAAATGCCTTGATGAACTGAGACCTATAATTGCCTGCAGCTGTTTTTGACAATTTTGCTGCAAGTAAAAAAGCAATTTCCAGTGAAAACATACTATAATGTGTTCATCACAGCACAAGTTATCTCGACTCCACCTTTCTGAGTTTCTCACTCAAATTCTGAAGGGCTTTCTTTATACTGAAGGTTTTATTTGAGGACTTTATAGAAAAAAAGAGAATGATGGATATACGCTAAAATAAGGATTTTGATATATTTTTCTTTTCTGTTTAATTAATACAGAAAACTTGCTGGAGACTGAAACTTGGCAAGGACACAAAGGGTCTAATTCTTCAAACACTTGATACTGAGCATACTGGTTATTGCCATGATTAGATGGATGCAGTATAAGAAATAAGCGAAAAGAACAGAAACAGAATTTTGATTTATAAGGGGATTTTCAAGGCAGGAAAATCTATCTCAAGTGGTGCTTATGGGATTAGGCCCTTGGGTTTGACCCAGCTCCTAATGAAGTCCCTGGCAAGAGTCTCAGTGACTTCAGTAGGAGATGGATCAGGCCCTTAGCCATCCCAGATGATTAGCATCTTTCTTGCATTGGGGAAATATAAGTTCAGAGCAGTGGTTCCCAAACTTTAACAATCTGTGAACCCCTTTCACTTAAATGTCAAGTTTTGCAAACCCCCTCCTAAAAATGAATATTTCCAGGGATTTTCTCCTTTATCTGAGTATAAATTATAGAAACAGTGATCTTGGAAATATAAATTTTGTTTTTATGACATGCTTATTACACCCTGTTTATTAATTATTATTTATCATTACAGTATTTGTATTACATTATGAAAATGTCAACACTCTTTCAAGATCTCCTTCTTGTAGCTTGTATGACTTTGCATAAGCCTGTTATAAGACAAAGCTCCTATGTTTCATCAAGGAATATCAGATGTGAAACAGCAGGAAGGTATTTAAGAAGCCAACTCAAATTGTTCTTCCTACAGAAGCATTCAGGTCTTAAGCAGTCCAGGCAAACGACGCACATTACAACAAAGCTTAAACTTGTTCTTCATAATAATTTTAAAGACAATACTAGCTGCCAATTTAATTTTAAAAACAGCAAAAAATATCCACCTCCCTTTCCATTTCTGATAAGGAATCATGAAGTTTAAATCTCCTCAGTGTGATACATATGTTTGCTTTGATCTGCTCAGCTCTTGGAAGTCCAAGGGCTCCAGGCTGCTGGCCCCGTGCTGTCCACCATTAGGGATTTTTTTCCTTGAGAACCCCCTGTAACATTTCGTTAACCCCAGTGTGGGAACCAGTGGTTCAGAGGGTACTTGCTAAGAGTTAATTTTTAATGGCTTCTAAACACAACAGGTAAGAAGTTAAAGCAAATCAAAGGAGTATTAAAAAGAAATCACCCTATTACCAAACATAGGACTAGAATAAAGTCCTTGTAAAATAAGGCTACGTCTACACTACAGGTTACATCGGCATAACTTCTCCCACCAACACAGCAACCACTGTTCGCAGAGGCTGGAGTATTTAAGCACATGAGAAAGCTCTCTACCCTCAGCTTAGAGTGGCTACCTTACCGCAGTAAACTCTCTAATGTAGCCATGCCCAAATCTCCTAGATCTGCTAAAATTACATCTTCTTTTTTTTAGCAGAACCTAAAGAAACTCCATCTCCTTTCATATCACAGGGCACAATCTTACTGCCTGATCTGACCGAGGACTCAGCAAACAAAAGGGATGCTGCTCTCCAACTATTTTTAGGACAATTTGCATGAGGGAGATTATAGCAGTAGCAGTCAGGAGAGAGTCTCCAAGGTATAGCTTGTCATCCCATTCGGGCTATTAGCATACAAGAATCATCAAGACAATTTATTGCTGGAAAAAGTGGTGTGTCAGTAATGGAGAAATGCAGAGGAAGACAACATGGAACATGAAACTGATTAAAATGCCTAGAAACATAAACAAGACCTCATGAATCAAAAACATGGAGGATTCTGAAGCGAAATTATCTGGAAAACCGCCCGAGGACCAACAATCATGCTAGATCCATAGTTACATTAGCCTCCCTTCCCATATGTTTTCTCTTGACAGAAGTTTTTAGAAAGGGAATTCTTACTCCCATCATCCCGCCTAACAAAAACATTCCTTCATGCAGACTTCTAGGAAGTTACTGGATTTTCCTTCTCTGCCTGCCTTTTCTTGGCACTTCAATATAAAATCTGAGGGGAAAATGGTTATGGTCTACATTCATCCCTGGAAATTCCACTGGTTTTAATTGTTACTCATGGGTATTTTTGGCTCTATATTTACACCTATGTGCAGTTATACAGGCTAGTTCATTCTGTACAGTACAGCCAAGGTCCATGAATAAAATTACTTTTCATGGATGGATTTACATGCGGAGAAAAAGATACAGGTACTGTATTATCATTGCTCTACATAGAAGGTAGGTCTACACTGTACACTTCTAACGGCAGTAGGTAAAATACATATACTGCCACACCCCTAGCAGGGGCAAAAATAGCAGTGTAAATAGTGAGGCACGGCTCAGGCAAGTAAAGACATGCCTGAATCCTTATGGCAGTGGTGGGCAACCTGAGGCCATCTGGGTAAGCTGACTGCAGGCCGCGAGACATTTTGCGGATGTTGACCGTCCATAGGCACAGCCCCCTGCAGTTCCCCGTGGCCACGGTTCACCATTCCCAGCTAATGGGAGCTGCAGAAAGCAGTGGTCAGGATGTCCCTGCGGCCTCCTGCTTCCCGTTGCTCCCATTGGCTGTGAATGGCAAACCACAGCCACTGGGAACTGCGGGGGACCGTTCCTGCAGATGGTCAATATCAGCTAAATGTCTTGCATCTTGCAATCAGATTACCCAGATGGGCTGCATGCAGCCTTCGGTCTGTAAATTGCCTACCATCGTCTTTAGGGTATATGACCCTGGGAGCCCTTTAACACCAACTGGCTGAGGGCCCATCACACCATAATTCATATCAAGCCTGACGTACTTACTACCCCCAACACACTGTTGTCATAATATATATCAAAATGGTGGCATGTAAGTTAACGCATGTGTAGTGGGGCGGCTGTCCCACTTTGGGAAAAAGGGCTTAAAGCAGCCCAAGAAAGGGTTGTGTCTGGGAGCAAGCAAGCTCCAGCCTGACTGGGCTGAGCAGTCACAGCTGTGGCTGGTTCAATTAAGCCC
This sequence comes from Sternotherus odoratus, assembly GCA_032164245.1. Taxonomy (NCBI): domain Eukaryota; kingdom Metazoa; phylum Chordata; order Testudines; family Kinosternidae; genus Sternotherus; species Sternotherus odoratus. Next base: position 146,140,133 of record JAVMKO010000002.1, read on the forward strand.
CAGCTGGCCCTGATAAAAGGGCTCAGTTTGGTGCACAGAGAGAGTCTCCTCTAGCAGTAGAGGCAGACAGGCCTGGCTGCTGGAAGCTTAAGGTATCTAGAGGGAAGCAGGGGCTGGGGCAAGGCTAGAGGAGCTGGAGAAGCTCTGGCCTGGAAAACCCGCAGGCTGCAGGGCCTAGGGAAAGGCCCAATAAAAGGGGTACTGGGGTTGCAGGGGGCAGCCCATAGCTACTGAGGCAGAGGCAGCAGGCCAAAGGCACCGGGGTCCAGGAGGGACACAGGGCCAGCAGCGAGCGAGACATTGGCCTGCAGAGGGCGCTCCAGACGCTGGCAAGCTAATTCCCTGCACAAACCAGCAGGAGGCGCCGCGGGGTTAGTCGCCGCCCTGCTACAGCATGTAAAGTGGTCCTAAAAATCACTGTACGATGTACATACGGGTTGTGCTCAAAGAGTTATATACGTGTACTGGAAATATGTTCTTAACATGTGTTTGGGAGGCAGTGCCAGCCCGCCCTAGGCAAAGGAATGTGGATTGTCCTGTCTGACCAGCTTGACTAAAGGCAAAAGACAGTGAAAGTACAGTAAAACCCCGATTTAACGGACCCCGATTTAACGGACTTCGGATGCAACGGACAAAATTTATGAGCAAGTCCGATGCATCCCAAATCCGTTTTTCGGGGGCTGGCTGCCAGCTCCCGGCTGCCGCCCGGGTCCCGGCAGCGGGAGGACTGGCTGGCGGGCGGGCTGGCTGCCTGCTCCCGGCTACCGCCTTGGTCCCGGCAGCGGGAGGGCTCGCTGCCGGCTCCTGGCTCCCACCCGAGTCCCACGAATGGGCTGGCTGAAGGCTCCCGGCTGCCGCCCGGGTCCCAGCAGGGGGCGGGCGGGCTGCAGAGCTGCTGCCCCGACCCGGTGGCAGGCGGGCTGCTGCTCCCACAGCTCGTTTTTTTTTAAATTAAATAACGGACTTTTGGATTTAACGGACACCCCCTCGCCCGAATTAGTCCGTTAAATGGAGGTTTTACTGTACATTTACATAGAAGTTACACAAAGCAATCAAGAGAACAACCAGTGGAGGAGACAGGGGGACAAAGTCTGAACCACCAGATGCCTTTGTGGCCCCTGAGACAAAGCCAATGGGGAGCAAAAAGACATTAAATTATCAATCTCTTAAGAGACAAAAAAGGTCAAAACTCTTGGAATCTATGAAAGATGGCTCTTTCAACCATGTGTGTTGAAGATTCTAAAATCTGACATGGATGAGACCAAGACTACCATCTGTTAAGCCTTACACAACAGAAATAGCCTTAGTTTATTTTGTTTGGTTTGTAATCATATCTTCCTCTTTTCTCTTCTTAGATCACTTAAATTTGTTTTATTACAAAACCATCTCAGTGCTGTGTATTAAAGTGAAGTGTGAGTCTTCAACTAACTTAACAGAGTAGTGTGTGCTCTGTTTCTTTGAAGCCAGGGAACTTAATTTTTGTGAGTGTCCACTCTCTGGGGAAACTTGGGAACTGGGGTTTACTGACTGCCATCTACAAGGCAATGGGTTTTTTTAACTGGCAGAGTCTCACATAGTTTGTGTCAAGGCAGACAGGCTGATGTATCTGACGCAGCTTAGTCGCAGCAAAACTCTCATTTAGCGAAGCAGAGGGTAACACTACAGTTTACAGTTCTGGGTGCTCTGAGCAGAACATTCCAGGGTATAGACTTTATACAGTTCCCTACACGTCCAAGCAGTGCCTTCCCCATCTTCACTGCTATTTTTGGCAGTGTAGCGTTCCACTGCCAGTCTTTTGCTGCAGGGAAAGGCTTTGGCAGTGGAGAACAGCTCCCAGCAGGAGGCAGCAGTGAGGAAAGGCACCTGCTACTGGAGCCTTTCTCTACTGCAGGGAGTTTCCAGATCCTTTCCCCACTGCAGGGAAAGACTCCGACAGTGAGGAGGCAACAGGAAAAGGCTCCAAAAGTGGGAAGCAATGGGAAAAGGTTCCAACAGCTCCCCTCTATTGGATCCTTTCACTGCCACATATTGGCACACACCGAAGTGTGAGTACTGCTTGCTTTTCACAGTGGCATATAACTAAACCTACCCTTCACACCTCCACCAGCAGTGTGCAGTGTAGATGGAGCTAAAGAATAAACAGATCAGTTTGTAACTAAAAGGCCCAGTGCTGTTCCCATTGAAATCATCAGCAAAGGTCCCATTGACTTCATTGAGAAAAGAACTGGTCACAAAAGAGAAAGTAGAGAACACTAAGGGGAGATGGGTTTGGCTCCCACTGACTTCATGTCAACAAGGATCACTGGGATCTAAAGGCAGATTAGAAACCCCACCCACGTACCAGACAGGAAGGGTGGGAACACGTGCACCTGCAGTTACAGGAACCTCCACTTGCAAAATGAATGCAATATAAAAAACAAATTACAGATCACTCTGTGGTAGCTTAACCTATTCACCCATAACAATGTGACCTCAGGTAGGTAAATGTTACTAATCTATAACTCAAATATGACTTCACCATGCTTAAGCTTCAAACTGTATTCCACTCTCATGAGAATAGTCTCCCACTGCCATCTCCCTAGATGTAGATATATAAAAAAGGATAGAGTACAAGGTCCATACCTAGTGTAACCTACGGACAAACAATAAATAAAATTCTGGGTTTACATGCTATTAATTTTCTTTTTAAATGGTTATTGGTTAACTTTGTTCCAACTGGGTTAAAAATTTCCACTGTTATTGTTATATTAACTCTCACAGTTCTCTTGTAGGTAAAGCAAGGGGCAAAAATAACCTAATTTTCCACTTGAAACTGTTCTCCTCATAACTTTAGTGTTAAGGTTTCTGCTAAGACAATCACTGCTTCCAATTTTCCCCTCCACCTATGACTGCTCATGGCCAAAGTTGGTTAGAAGGACATACTGAACTTCAAACTTTTATAAAAATGCCAAAATTCTAATCCACAAACTAATCAAAATAAAGTTAGTATGCACCTGCTCCGAAACCTAATGCTTCTTCTATGTATTCAGTGAAGTTGTCCTGTTCTCTTGTTAGCTATTAGTCTGAATCACATCCTGTTTGGTTGTGGGTTTTCTTGTTTTGTTTTTTGGGTTTTTTTTTTAATTCAACTAATGGTACTCAAAAAATCTCGGGGGTTTTATTTTATAGCTAAACATGGTTCACTCTCTGAATACCTCTGCAGATTTCTTTCTAAACAAACCCACACATAACACATACACCAGCCTTACTGCACAACTTAGACTTAAAACAAACATTTGTAATGCTGTTTTCCAACACAGAAACAAATCAACAATGTGAAGAAGTGTAGACTTTATACTAACTCCAGAAAAAACAAAGAAGTTCAATATATCTTCATTAAAAAGTAAGTGAAATGTGAAAAAACTAGTAAGGAGCAGAAGGGGAAGTTCAACCTTTAGCTGAACTATTACAAATGGCAAAAATAAATTCAGAGGGGGGGCATAAGGGAAGGATGTGAGAGCTGAGATCCTGCAGCATTTTTTGCAATACTTCCATCTAGTTTGTTCACTTCCAGATGACTTACAGTGAGTTTACAGACAAGGCAAGAACACCTGACAGAGGATATTACAAAGACATCCTCAATGTGAATCTGTCATCTCTTCAAGTCTTGCTTCCATCATTGAACTTGAAAGAAAACAGGAAGGACATCAAAAAAAAAAAAAAAAAAAAAAAAACCTCACCAAAAACAAGCTTTTTTAAAAACTCTGACTACTTAGACCATGACCAAAAAGAAACATGTCTTATTTGAAACACATTTTCCTGTATTTTATAATCTTTTTATTAACGCATTGAGTTCCTCAACCTATTCTATTTTAACACGCGTGTGCACACAAACACAAACACACACACACGCAAATAATTCCTTTTTCTGTTTACTTAAAATAATTATGCAGGATTTCCTGAGAACATGATTTTCAAATTAAGGACAAACCAATCTGAAGATTCTTTGTTTCCTTCACCACAGGAAATGTAGTGGATTTGGTTTTAAACTCATTTTAAATATCAATTTAAAAACTGGGAGTTCTTATCTGTGACTGAGCCATGGCAATTAAAAAAGTTGGGGAAAGCAGTGCTCATACATGTATTTAGCTGTTGAAAATATCTTTTAGAAACGTTACATTTAATGACTCTCCAGTGCATGTCTGGGATTTCTTTGTAATCTTCTTGAGCAATGTGTAATATTTTGGCAAGATCCCAAACCTGCTCAGTTAGCAGTAGTAGAGAAAAAGAAAAGCAATAAAGGGAATTTGTTGTCTTTTTTTATTATTAGTTTTAGAAAATTTAAACATAAAGGAAATCTTGTTCTACATTAACTTCACCCTGTTCCTGCGTTCCAGAAATTTAGCACAGATTTGCTTGTGCTTCTTTCCATATCAGCCCTTACCTGGCCTAAACAATTATTGTGCATGTGCTGTCCAGCTGCGAAAGAAAGGGGGCTGGGGAGAAGCTACAGAGTTTTGGATTTGGAAAGCAGAAAGCTGAATTTCCTGGCTCACCCTGTGGCCCACTTAATGTCTTCAGTCAGATGACCAGCAGAGGCGAGTAAATTACACAGGAGCATATACGGAATGTCAAGTCGTAGATTATACCCATATCCAGTCTCTCTTTCTGATCATGATAGTCTTGATTTAAGAGAACTGCATTCTAGCTAGACAAATCTTAGGTTTTAATTCTCCCCAGGGTTCATGTCACTAGAAAGACAGATTTGAGTAGGCAGCTAAGAGTCTGCATAAAATTGCTTCATTTTAGCAAGTTGGTATCCTTCATTTACAAAGCGGACAATACAATACTGACTTCCTTTCATTTTTCTTTTAATTTTAACATACAACTGGGATATATCTCAATGAATCTGTATAATTTGATAAAAAACATCCAAACAGATATAAAGCTAAATGAACAGCTTTTGGGGATTTAAAAAAAGAGACAGATTTAGGTTTTTTTTTAAAGTAAAAGCTATGGCAAATGAGCAATTTGTCTAGATAGTGTAATGGGATATACTTTTCTAGACACTGGAACCATTAATTTTTAACATTTGTTTATAAGGAATGTGTTTACAGAGATGTGTTCTTAAAGGGAGTATCAAACATTAGGTTCAGAGATGTTACAGAGAAAACCATATGGTTTGTTTTTCATGTTTGCTCTAATTTTTGGTACATATATCATTAGGGGAAAAAATTTAACTTTACAACTAGAATGACTGAAAACAAATTCTTGAATTATTTCATCTTTTTAGGTTATTGTTTCCAGATTTGCTCTTCCTTTAATCCATTTTCTCATCCCATCTTCTGTTTGCTTGTGGCTAATGCTCGTGGCTGGGGAACAACATTAAATGAAAGAGGGGGATACAATACAAACCACAGCTGATCATGAAAGTCTTGCCCAAATGGCACACAGACTTTCCAGTCCCATCCTTTCCCCCGTAACACACACACACACACACACACACACTCTTTTTGTTTGATTGTTTGGAGGTCAGCATTTTCACCTGGTACATTAAAAGCCCTGTCACACTCAATATTATAATTCCAGGTGTGATGCTTCCCAGCAATAGTAGATTTTGAATTCATCGGCTTGAACAGCAGCTGTCTACAATATGGGTTGATCCACTGTCCTTGTCTTACACTTGAATTTTTTTTTTTGAAAACTGTGATAATCCCCTAAGAGTGAAGCTGAAAAGCAGCATTACATTAACTCACATGTGGCATGCACAGCATATCCCCCGCCTGTGTTAAGGACGCCATTATGCCATTAACTTAACTAATCATCAACTTCAGTCAGTTATACTGCACTCACTTTCACAATGGGGTGGAGACACCCAGTCTGTGTTATTTTTATTATTATGACAACTATTCTTACATATTTATTTTAAAACATCTGCATGACAAACAAATGGATTTAAACAAAAAATTGCTGAGGTAGAGTGAATATGACACTTGCCACACATTGCCTATTTATCTACGTTTTTCTTGGGGAGCAGAGATTGGGGGAATGATGGGGATCCTGAGTGGTTGAGATGGGAAACCAAACCTTCTTTCCTGGAATTATAGTAAACTGTGGGAACAATCTGCTGTACAAGGGGTGCAAAACCTAATTAATAATGTCCAGTCTTTTAACTTGAAATTGTACCGGGGGGGGGGGGGTTGTTCTTTTTTAACAGTGCACAGAACACTAGATGGCTGCTACATTAATACAAAAAACAAATAAATGTGGTGTACATCGTAACATATGGTAGATGCTTCTGTTGTGGCCACACAGTTGAAAGAGACAGCAAACACACACATTTTACTTAAAATTAGGGGATACATGTAAAACCACCAAACAAAAACATTCAGATTGAAGATCTAACCTCAGTTCATCCAATCATAATAGGATGTTATAGCTCGTATATTCCTCTATTAACAGAAGGAGCAGAGCTATTATGGAATACTGCAACTTCAGTTGTATAGCTTCACATGTCCAAAGGGATTCACCAGTAGGATCCCCAAGGTCTATACAGAGAGTTTAAGGATGGAATAGTAATTTCAGCTGTGAATTTTCTTGCTTCTGCACAGTAAATGTGGACCCTTAATTGTTTCAGATGTTTGGATAGTTGAATCTCACTATGAACTATTTTTTAAAATTATTTAGTTTTGCTTTAGTATAAAAGTGCCATATACCAATATAGTTTATTTCCCTTCCTTTACAGGCACAAACTATACTGATATAACTGAAGTCACTCTAAAGAGAGTATACCACTTTAAGTACAGTGTAATTAAAGTTGCATAGTTTTTGTGTGCAGACGATCCCTAAATTACAGGTGCAAGATAAACCAATATAAACAAGATTAAAACTAATATAAATCCACATGGGTTTCAGCCCAGGTTTAAAATCACACCTTAAGTTAAACTGGTGGAAGCTTGTATGTAGGATTAAGTTCTTAGAGACAATTCACCAGAAGCTAATTTGTGGTGAATGTGTCTCAGCTCTATTTTTGTTCTTTTTATCATTACAGTATGGAAAGTCCCTTTGAAACCACAGGTACAAGAACACTATTAATGTTAGACATTATAAGAATTGGCAAAGCTAAGAAAACATGAAAGCAGTGACATTGCCAACACTCACAATTTTATCACAAATCTCACAGTATTTGGAAAAGTATTTAAAGCCCCAGCTCTGGGGGTGATTGCATGAGAATTTCAGTTTTCATATTTTTTTAATAACTTTCTAGCCCTCTTAGTTATGGAGAAAAGCTTGAAAATTTGACACCCCCCCCCTCCAAATAAAAGCTATAGTAGCAGAAGACACAGGCACAGACTTCCTCCAGGTCCCGGATATGCTCAAACCCCCACTCTGCCCCTTCCCCCACCCTGCATCTTCCTGCCCCTGCTCCGCCCTAGGTCCCTCCCCCACCCTTTCTCCCAAGCCACTGCCCTGCCTCTTCCTGCCCAGTTCCGCCCCTTCCCCAAGCATGCCCTGTCTTCACTCCTTCCCCTCCACAGCTGACTGCAGTGGGTGAAAGGCACAGGGAAGAAGGGGCATGAGTTGATTGGCAGGGCTGCTGGTGAACAGGAGGAACTAAGCGAGTGAGGAGGGAGCCGGCACCCTGGAGCACCTGTAGTGTTGGCACCAATGGTAGAAGACAAACTGAAAGACCCATATATACGTTATTATTTTTTAATAATCTCATGATTTTGAGGGACCTGACATGTGATTTCTGAAAGCTTTGGGGTTGGAAATACCAAAGTAGATAACTTGCACATCAAGATTTACTAACACATTTGTTGTTTAGTAGCTATTTTTCAAACAAATATCTGAACCTCATTTCACTATGTCATTAGTAAAGACACAAGTCCATCACAGAGGTCATGGATTCCGTGATTTTTGGTGATCAGTCCCGCCCTCCAGGTGGTAGGACTCGAGCTGTCAGCTCCCCTGCCCAGAAACACCCTCCTGGACAGCAGAACTGGGGATTCCATGGATTGCTGTTTATTGACCACAACCCGTCTATGATGTTTACTAAAAATGATCCAGACAAAATCTTAACCTTAGTCATTAGAAAGTCTTTCATTTTCAAGTTATAGTGATACCTCATGGAAAAGTTTGAAAAACACTCTTCAGGGACAGTTCTGCTTTCTATATATTTTATATCTATTGTCTGCTTTCTCCCTTCCTCTTTTTTTTATTACTGAAGGGTACTGAAGCTCAGCGAGTGTGGGGGGCCCTGGATGGGGGGAAGAGAGCTGAGTGAGTGTGGGGTCCGTTGGAGGGGGGAGGGGGGAGAGAGCTGAGCGAGTGCCGGGGCCGTTGGAGGGGGGGCGGGGGCAGAGAGCTGAGCGAGTGCGGGATCCGTTGGAGGGGGGTATTATTACATCATAACTATGTCACAGAGAACAGCAGGTGTTAACCTGCTGCCCAGCTGATGTGAATGGGCTTTAAAGAATTTCACTCCTGGGGGGGCATCAGGGGTAAGATTTGAAAAATTTTCGACTCTTACCCTGATTAGGACCCTAAGGCCTATAACTGTACCAAATTTCAAGTCTCTAGCTCAAACTAGGAGTAAGGGAACGTACATACACGCACGCATACACGCATACACCATTTGACTTTTATATATATAGATTTGTCTTCCAGTAAAGCTTAAAGGTGCTAGATCAGAATCAGGCTCCACTGTACTAGGCACTGTATAAAATTAAAAGGCAGCTCCCTTTCCCAAAGAGAAAACTTAATTACTTGTATACTACAAAACCAAAACGTTGTTTTGTTAAAATTATTATTCATGGCCAAAACTCTGTAATCACTATCATAACCAGGCAGCCCAAGGATAAATTTGACAAGGTCAGAAGAATTCTCTCTATTTGTATGAAACATTATCAGACAGGATGACTTTGGCATGCATAATATTTTATATTCCTTGTCTTGCTGCTACATTTGAAAGTGCATTACAACTCAGCTGATGCTTCTCTACCTAACACACAACACTATATTACCTTGTTGTTTGTTTATATTGTGGCTATTACACATCACAGAAGATTGTTACAATGCAGAATCACATTGAACAACTCATTACAGAACCATTACAACAGAGAGTCGATTAAAGGCTGAGTTTATGCCCCTTTTATATTTATGATATACTTAAAAGGCCTAAGTCTTTTAATTCTTAAAAGGCTTAAGGAACCTAAGTTATGTTTTTTTACAGAGACTGATTTTTAACTTCAGAAATACCATGAATATCAAGCCTGGACTTTCATAATTTTCAGTGTCTCAGAGATGTGTAAGTCTCACATATTCACTGAAGATGGAGGGTATTTAACAAAAATCTCATTCTCTCTCAAGAACTCAGTGTTCAGTCTCCTGACTCTCAGGGTATCCTAATTTCACAGTTTTCCAGTCACCATAAAGTCTTTCAAAGTTGATAGAACCTGGATTGTTAATTTAAAAATAAAAGGCAGGAAAAAAAATAGCCTTTATGGTGACAAAAATCTTTCAGTATAAAGAAACAGAAGAGACACAAACTATTTCTTTCCCCTTTGTAGCTAACCTGTAAGATTTCCTTAATGATCCCATTCAAATGCAAATATATCTACAGTGGAGTAAGACTACTATTATTTTATAATGCAGAGAAAAGCTAGGTTTTATCTAGTATTTTTCACTAGTAGCTCTCAAAGCACTTTACAAAGGAGGTCAGTATCATTATCCCCATTGTACAGATGGGGAAACTGAGGCACAGAGCACATGACTTACCAAATACCACCCAGTAAGCTAGTGAAAGAGCCAGAAACAGAACCCAGGTCTTCCAGTGCAGTGTTTTATTCATTAAGTTACACTGCCTCAACATATCTTATATCAGTGTAATCTGTGTAGATGAAAACACAAGAGGAGTTAACTCCCAAACAATTAAGGATTAAATTCAAATTTAAGTTTTTTAAGGAATTTTTAATTTTTAAAATAAGTAGTCTCCCTTCCCTAACAATTTTGTTGTTCTTTCTCAGGTCTTGCAATACTAAACTCTCTCCATTACCAAGCTCTAAAAAGTTAGGACACATCAGAAATGTCTAAACTAGGAAAAGAGACTTTTTTTTAAAAAAAAAAATTAAGTTGGTTAGCCAATCAAGTTAGCTAACCAGTTAGAAACACCACCCACCACTATGCCTAGATGTAGTTTACCTTGACAACCACATTGGTTGGGGTTGATCCTATGTTGCCTACTTGCAAAGATGTTAAAACTGCATCTAAACTAACAGGGGCCAGATCCCCAGCTAAAGTAAAGTGTATTTTTTCCATCTGACCTCAACTCCTATAACAATTTACACAAGGTGAGAATCTAGCCCTAGGGGTTTACCTGGGTTACAATTTTAGCTCCTGTGGTAACTCAAACTCAAATTGCTTAACATCTTTTTTAAGTGCCATATATACATCGATATAGTAAAAGCTCCTAACATGGATGCAATTATAAGGCCCTTATATTGGTACCAATTATTTCTATAAATTTATGGAATTTTACATGCTTTTTCTAAATAGAAATGCATGCCACTTTTTAAAAAACCACCCTTAAGAAGTATGAAGAGTTTAGAAAAGAACGCTAGATATCAATTATAGGTCCTCTAAAATTAGAGGACATACAGAGTCCAGTTGGGTGCAGTTATATAACCAATGAGCTCAAGCAACAGGGTAAGTCACAGGTAAAAACATTAAAAGAAAAAAAGTTTATTAGACAAAAAACAAAAAATTACACGCTGAGAATAACAGGATGTTACTTTGCAAAATGCAATGCATACTGTGTAATTTATATGAAAAAAATCATTTTATTATTCTGATAATTTACATCATTCAGCCTAAACAGCAGCTCAGAAATACATGCTGCAACATTACTAGATTACATGAATGACATCTAGTGGACAAATCTTTTCATAACTATTAAGAGCTTCTAGACAAACTTTTCAGTCTTCGTGCACAGAAAGCAAACACCTGAATAACAGTTAAACTGAGGTCAGAGCAAATTTTCCTGTTATTATTTATTATTATTTTAAATCCTTTCCTTTCCCACAAACACAATCACCATGCAGACATCTCCATTCTTCTCTAGCCCTAAAATGGAGAGATACTGGCCACAAATCACAGTGTTACTAGCGCCTTACATTCTTATTATCAAAACTGAACATAATAAAAATGTTTCCACAATTGTGCATATTCTTAGACTTTGAGATGCATCAGTTCATATTTATTCCAGTATCTCATCTTTATTTTATTCACTACTGTTCTTCTAAGTTCTTTTTTCCTAGCTTTTGAGCAAGATTTGACTCTTAACCCTGGTCTACACTGGAGGGTGGGGGTGGGGGGAGAAGGATCAATCTAAGATATGAAACTTCATCTACAAGAATAGCGTAGCTGACGTCAAAGTACTTAGATCGACTTACCGCGACATTTTCACAGCAGTGAGTCGACTGCTGCCACTCCCCTGTAGACTCTGCCTGCGCCTCTCATACCGGTGGAGTACAAGAGTCGACAGGAAAGCACTCGGGGATCAATTTATCGCATCTAGACTAGACTAGATGCGATAAATCGATCCCCGATGGATCAATTTCACAGCGTTGATCCCCGCTGTAGTGTAGACCTGCCCTTAGAAAGGCATTCTGTGTTGCTGTTGGTTACTTGCAAGGCCTCACACATGTTACCACTCAACAGGAGGGCACCAGGGCACTAGTGTCAAAAGGAGGGATAACAATATATCAGAACTCTCTCATTCCTCATTGGTTACACGTATCATAACAAAAAACTGATAAGGAACTTTAAGCCGTTATACTGCCCTGTTGAGCTGCACATGGAGGGGATGATCTGTGTATTCATTTGTTCCCCTCTACCTGCAAGCAGACATGGGTCATCCATATATGCATCAGTACTCTCTCCCCAGCATCCTCCTATCCCCTAGTCACTGCAGGAATTCCTCCATGAGTCCAGAGGACCACATGTAGGAAGGGCCAGCGTCAAAGGGATGTGCACCGGCCTATTCCACTAAAACTCGCCACAATCATGAGAGGAATCCAAAAGGAAGTGATTTTATGTATAAACCAATGTAGTTGCACAGGGCCTGCATGCAGGCAGCCCTGTACCTCTGGGAGAGTTCCAAGACCTTCAGATTTGGAAGCCAAGCACGTGGCCTTCTTCCATGGGTCTGTGCATGTGTGGGGACACAATGTAAACCCTGTCCCTTCACCCTAGTGATGGAACAATTTGGATGAAAACATGAATGATATACCACTTACAGCATAAAAGGAGGCATTGCTCTGAGGGAGGGGCTGACCATCGCCACTTGTAAACAGGATGCACAGGAGAGAGAGGGCAGGAGGCACTCTATGCAGCTTGAAATGCTGAAAAACCTCAGACTCACAGAAGGAGTGAGATCAGACATGCAGAGGGGAAGACCGGAACTATGTTTTTTTTCAAGGGTCTGTAACTCTCAAGTGCTTTCCCACAGCAAAGTTTCTGTGGTCAAGAAATTCCTTTGCTAAGCATGTGTTCCTTGCCTACCTACCACACTGTCCCCAAAGGAGTTAAACTAGAAGACCAGAGAGCCCACAACCTCAAGAGAACTCTGGGGGAGTACATGAAAGCGATTCGGAAGTTTGGGGAAGTCTGAAGCACTGATTTCAGAGTCTAGGGTGGTTTGACTCCAGAGTCCCATGTTCCAAGGAAGGGAATCAGACAAGAGGTTCTAGCCCAGGGATGTGGCCTATAGACCCAGACCTTAGAGCTTTCCAATTCCATAAAACTGAACACCTTTGCCCCGCCCACTTCACCACCCCTTTATGAGGCCCCATCCCCGCTCACTCCATCTCCCCTCCCTCCGTCACTCGCTCTCCCCCACCCTCGCTCACGTGCTCATTTTCACTGCAAAGCCCATACAGGCATAATTATTGTTTTGACAGCTATATTATTCTATTTTCAGGTTTTATTTGGTACACGATGCTAGAGCAGACAGAAAAATAGTGAAAAAGGGTAATTTTATAAAAAAAATGAAATTTCACAAAGGTTTTCATGATTCTTTCCCTCCCCTCTTCCCATTTTTTTGTAACCAGCTCCATGATTTTTGTTCACTAAAGTTACTGTAATTTTTAGGGCTGTCAATTAACCAAAGTTAACTCATGTGGCTAACACAAAAAAATTAATCGTGATAAATCACACTGTTGAACAATAGAATTACAATTGAAATTTATTAAATATTTTGGATGTTTTTCTACATTTTGCAAATATATTGATTTCTATAACAACACAGAATACTAAGTGTACAGTGCTCACTTTATATTATTATTTTATTACAAATATTTGCACTGTAAAAATGATAAACAAAATGGTATTTTTCAATTCACTTCATACAAGTACCGTAGTACAATCGTGAAAGCGCAACTTACAAATGTAAATTTTTGTTACATAACTGCACTCAAAAACAAAACTGTAAAACTTTAAAGCCTACAAGTCCACTCAGTTCTACTTCTTGTTCAACCAATTGTTCAGACAAACAAGTTTGTTTACATTTACAGGAGATAATGCTGCTCACGTCTCATTTACAAAGTCATCTGAAAGTGAGAACAGGTATTTGCATGGCACTTTTGAAGCCAGTGTTGCAAGGTATTTACATGCCAGATATGCTAAACATTCATATGCCCCTTCATGCTTCAACCACCATTCTGGAGGACATGCTTCCATGCTGATGACACTTGTTAAAAATTAATGTGCTAATTAAATTTGTGACTGAACCCCTTGGGAGAGAAATGTATGTCTCCTGTTTTGTTTTACCCACATTCTGCTATATATTTCATGTTATAGCCATCTCGGATGATGACTCAGCACATGTTCTGTTGTAAAAGTGTTCTTAAGACGAATTGACAAAATGCAAAGAAGGTACCAATGTGAGATTTCTAAGGAGAGATACAGCACTCGACCCAAGGTTTGGGAATCTGAAGTTCCTTCTGAAATCTCGGAGGGATGAGGTGTGGAGCATGCTTTCAGATGTGTTAAAAGAGCAACTCCGATATGGAAACTACAGAACCCGAACTACCAAAATAGAAAATCAATCTTCTGCTGGTAGCATCTGACTCAGATGATGAAAATGAACATGCGTCAGTCCACTCTGCTTTATATCATTATGGGACAGAACCCATCATCAGCATGGAAGCATGTCCTCTGGAATGGCAATTAAAGCATGAAGGGACATATGACTCTTTAGCACATCTGGCACATAAATATCTTGTGATGTCAGCTACAACAGTGCCATGCGAACGCCTGTTCTCACTTTCAGGTGACATTGTAAACAAGATGCGGGAAGCATTATCTCCTACAAATTATAACCAAACTTATTTGTCTGAGTGATTGGTTGAAGTAGGATTGAGTGGACTTGTAGGCTCTAAAGTTTTATATAGTGTGGCAGGGTGGGCTTGACCCAGCCTGCTGCCCCTTTAAGAGGGAGAAAAGCCCTCTGCAAACCCCCGGGCAGGAAGGCTAATTAGCCACCTGAGGTGCAGGCCAATCAGCCTGCATGAGTTGCACCTGGCAGCCTCCTCTGGGGGATATAAGGCTGCCAGGAAGGAAGCCCAGGGCATGGTGGTGGTGGCATGAGCTATCAAGAGCTGAGTGTATGTGTTGAGCTATCAAGAGCTGAGTGTATGTGTTGAGCTATCAAGAGCTGAGTGTGTGTTTGGGGAGCTAACCAGAGCTGTGTGTGTTTGTGGAGCTATCCAATACTCACTCTGCGGGTGCAGTTGGGGAGGAAGTCCCAACCGGGGGTAGTGGACTCAGCCTCCCCCTGTACCTGCTTAGAGCGCTGTATTCAGAGCTGTGTATTGAGCTGTTTAGAGCCGTGTATTAATGAGCTGTTTGAGCTGTGTATTAATGAGCTGTATATTAATGAGCTGTTGAGCTGTATATTAATGAGCCACATATTAATGAGCTATTGAGAGCTGTATATTAATGAGCTGTTTGAGCTGTATATTAATGAGCTGTTGAGAGCTGTATATTAATGAGCTGTTGAGAGCTGTATATATTGGTGGTGGGGTCCTGCACTGTAAATTAAAGAGCACTGTTGGAGCAATAAAGGGTTTCCTGCCTGTTCCTGAGAGGGGGGAGACGGCGGTCTGTCACAATAGTTTTATTTTTGAATGCAATTATTTTTGTGCATAATTCTACATTTGTAATTTCAAGTCTCATTATGAAGCGATTGCACTACAGTACCAGTATTAGGTGAATTGAAATACATTATTTATTTTGTTTTTTACAGTGCAAATATTTCTAATCAAAAATAAATATAGGGTGAGCACTGTACACCTTGTATTCTGTGTTTTAATTGAAATCAATATATTAGAAAACATTCAAAAATCCTTAAATAAATGGTATTCTATTGTTGTTTAACAATGCGATTAATTTTTTTAATTGCTTTGACCACCCTAGTAATTTTATGTGTGGCATTAGGACCACACATTATCACAGCTGCAAGGGGTCCAGGAAGCTCAAATACAAATCCATCGAGCACAACCACAGAAATGTACACCTGTCCATATACCTATATCAATAAATCGACATGTCTACCTATCTAGCATGTGGGGGTGAGGGACATGGGAGTGGTGGCTCTGGGAGGTGGAGAGGATGGTTGGGAGAGCACTGTGAGGTGTTGGGGGGCTGGGATGAGTAAGTGTGAGGGGCAGGGTGGGATGGGACGGGGGAGGGATGCAGTGAGGGGGGTGGAGGTGCAGACCCATTTTCAGCACTCGAAGATGGTGATACATACCTCCAACTCCTGGGTGCCTGAGACGGGGGGACAGACCCCGTTTCACCGCAAGGCACACGCCGCAGCTTGAGCCAAGCCACAGGAGGAGCAGGAGGAGGAGAAGAAGCAGGCCAGCAGCAGTGGGAGAGGCATGTGCCACAACCCCTCAACAGCTGCCTGCTAGGTGTTCTAGTTTGTCCCCTTCCCTGCCCTGGCCAATGGGAGCTGCGTCTGCAAGGCAGCAGATAGACACACACACACACACACACACACCCTACCCAGTCGCCCCTAAGCCTAGGAACTGAACATGCTGACTGTTTCCCGAGAGTCGTGTGGCGCAGCAGCTAGCAGAGAGCCTGCCAGTCCCTCTACGTGACGCTGCCAACCAGTCAATGGCCCAGTCAGCTTTGCTGACCAGAGCCGCCAGGATCCCTTTCTGACTGGGTTGAAAACTGGATACCTGGTCACCCTACCAGAGCTAAAAATAGTGACTAGACTCTACCCAGACACAGTTCATTTGGAAACATGTGGAACTCCTTGAAGGGGTTCAATTGCAACAGATTAGCATTAGTAGAGAGGGGCACTAGGCCAGCCTCTATACACACCATGGTAAAATTACTTCTGAAGAAGAGATGGGAGGTTCTGCCACCAGCTGCAACTGCTGCGAGTTTGCTCTAGAATGTTTCAACCAGCTTGTATAAGGACCACACAGAAACTTTGTGATCATCCCTCCTCCATTTTGGAGGTAAAGTTCTTTCTCTGGGAAGTTTCTGTAACTCCTAGATTGAACTTTGGGGTCTGGATCATTTACTTAACAGAAGGTTTAACTTTTACTAAAAATTGTTTGACTAATATGACCACACCATGCTGCTTTCTTTCTCCCAGGGCATTTTGCCTTTGAACACTGGTAAGAAAACGTTCAATCAAAGCATGGATAAAAAAATATCTACCATTTTCCTGGGAGTCATCTTTTCCAGACTTAGGTGACTTCTTATACCACAGTTGGATTATCTTCCAGGTCTCATAATAGCGGCTGTGCACAGAAGACCTTTTAGGATACTGACTTAAATGGGGCCAGGATTTCAATTCTAGATATTAAGAGGGTCTCAATGAATATCTGAAATCCTCTTGTAGCCAAGGGTTAGTTCTTAAACGCGAATAATCAGGGTAAGGATCTGAATGTCTTGATGAAGGAATGACACAGAGCTATACAACTGGATACACCCAGAAGGACCCTTATTTCTATGCACAGTTAGATCAAGTGTGTAAATGAGAGCCTTCTTGGTCCTGTAGAGCCCAGGAGGATGTCTTATGCCTTTGTGTCTTCTATCTTTCTGATCAGCCTCTAAGGAAGGGGATGGAAAAGGAATAAAAAGACCCTGGGACCCACAGATGAGGAAGACAAGCTAGACAACTGACGTATCTGGAGCAAAACCAGGGGAGCTGAGCATTCACAGAATAAGGAGACACACATATGTTGAGGATATCCAACCTGTTGACTGGGATTAAAATAATTGTGGGGAAGAGACCACATTTTCTTAGGGGAACAAGGTTTGTACTCAGTTCATCTGCACCTAAAATTTATTTTTAATGTGAAATGGGCAACTCTTAGAGCAGTGAGGTTTTTCACTGCCCAGAAGAACATTTGAAGAGGAATGAGGGACCGTTGGTCTCCAGTGGTAGTTTAAATAGCCTGTAACTGAGTAACTATCTGGACTAGCACAAGGTTGCCTAAGGGAAGCCCTGTGTAACTAATAGGACTTTTCTTGTGTTTTCTAATGCCAAAAATGTGTATATGTTGCTTTGACTCTAAGCAAGACTATTTCCTCTGACAAATTCTATTCCGTACTATACTGAGTCACATCTTTTGTTACAATAGACCACTGAGGATCTGAAAAAGAGGTGCCCTTTAACAGAATCATAGAATCATAGAATATTAGGGTTGGAAGGGACCTCTGGAGGTCATCTAGTCCAACCCCCTGCTCAAAGCAGGACCAATCCCCAACTAAATCATTCCAGCCAGGGCTTTATCAAGCCTGACCTTAAAAACCTCTAAGGAAGGTGATTCTACCACCTCCTTAGGTAACCCATTCCAATGCTTGACCACCCTTCTAGTGAAAAATTTTATCCTAATATCCAATCTAAACCTTCCCAACTGCAACTTGAGACCATTACTCCTTGCTCGGTCATCTGCTATCACTGAGAAAAGTCTAGATCCATCCTCTTTAGAACCCCCTTTCAGGCAGTTGAAAGCAGCTATCAAATCTCCCCTCAGTCTTCTCTTCTGTAGACTAAACAATCCCAGTTCTCTCAGCCTCTCCTCATAAATCATGCACTCCAGGCCCCTAATCATTTTTGTTGCCCTTCTTTGGACTCTTTCCAATTTTTCCACATCCTTCTTGTAGTGTGGGCCCCAGAACTGGACACAGTACTCCAGATGAGGCCTCACCAATGTTGAATAGACGGGAACAATCACGTCCCTCGATCTGCTGGCAATGCCCCTATTTATACAGCCCAAAAGCCCATTAGCCTTCTTGGCAACAAGGGCACACTGTTGACTCATATCCAGCTTCTCATCCACTGTAATCCCTAGGTCCTTTTCTGCAGAACTGGTCCCTAGTCTGTAGCAGTGCATGGGATTCTTCCGTCCTAAGTGCAGGACTCTGCACTTGTCCTTATTGAACCTCATCAAATTTCTTTTGGCCCAGTCCTCTAATTTGTCTAGGTCCCTCTGTATCCTATCCCTACCCTCCAGTGTATCTACCACTCCTCCCAGTTTACTGTCATCTACAAACTTGCTGAGGGTGCAGTCCACACCATCCTCCAGATCACTGATAAAGATATTGAATAAAACCAGCCCCAGGACCAACCCTTGGGGCACTCCGTTCGATACTGGCTGCCAACTAGACATGGAGCCATTGATCACAACCCGTTGAGCCGGACAATCCAGCCAGCTATCTATCCACCTTATGGTCCATTCATCCAGCCCATACTTCTTTAACTTGCTGGCAAGAATATTGTGGAAGACCATATCAAAAGCTTTGCTAAAGTCAAGGAACACCACATCCACTGCTTTCCCCTCATCCACGGAGCCAGTTATCTCATCGTAGAAGGCAATTAGGTTAGTCAGGCATGATTTTCCCTTGGTGAATCCATGCTGACTGTTCCTGATCACTTTCTTCTCCTCTAAGTGCTTCAGGATTGATTCCTTGAGGACCTGCTCCATGATTTTTCCAGGCACTGAGGTGAGGCTGACTGGCTTGTAGTTCCCTGGATCCTCCTTCTTCCCTTTTTTAAAGATGGGCACTACATTAGCCTTTTTCCAGTCATCCGGGACCTCAAATGAGGTCCAGAATGAAAGTCCAGAACCACCAAAAGGAAGAAAAGTTAACCCAAAGAAGGAAACTTATCAGATTGTCAAAGTTCCGGTCTTTCCTGATTCGGGCTCAATAGTAAAAACTGTAGGGTCATGGGATGGAAGTGATCCCAGAGAAGACCCGCTCAAAGCAGAATAGAAAACAGTTGCATAGCTGCATTCTCCAGTGAAGCAAGCAGTGCTGTGCAGTTTGAAATTTCTGAATGGTTGACATTACTTTGGTTGTCCAGCCTACAGAGGAAAGCCGTGTCAAGTGCAAAAAACAGATCTCCAGAAAAACAAAGTTCCAGGAAGGAATCTGACATAGATTTAGCAGTGTGCCTCCTAGAAAGAACTGCCCCCAACAAGCCAGTTAATGAAGTAGGGTATTACTTTGATCTCTGTTTCTTGTGGAGTGTGACTACAGTACAATTGACGTGAGTTCCGCAAGCTCTCCGAGTTATAAGACATTTAATAGCACAGAACTGGAGATGCCAAAGAAAATGTAGCAATGCTGTTGGTTAGATGGCTGGTATATGGTGACAGCTGCTTATTATGCTGATTATAATCTCATTGTTATCTTTGTGCACCTTCCATCTGTTTGTTGTATCCATCTGTTGTCTCTCAAAATATACTTAGATTGTGAGCTCTTTGGGGCACAGACTTGTTTCTTTTTTGGGTGTTTACAATGTATAGCACAATGGAGCTCCAATCCCTAACTGGGGCCTCTGAGTGTTACTGCAATATAATATTAATAATTCTGGTCTTGAAGAGTGATCAGAATGCACAAAGAAACAGCTTCCAGATCCATAAAGGGCAAGTCATTTTGTGAAGCAACAGACACGATAATTGACTAAACCTAAGGCAGGTGGAATATCCTGGGGCTGACACAATGGGTGGGGCCATTCAGAGTGCACTGAAAATTGATATAGATTGAAAAGACCGTATGACTCTTCCATCTAAGGAAAATAATGTTACTGGTAGCATCATAAGGAGCTGTTTGACTGCAACTATGTGGAGAGACAGATGAATGAACAATATAGGGTAAAGGGAAATTGGAGGAAATCTGTGTAGTAACTGCTTCTGAAAGTGGATCTTACACAACAACCTAAAGAGAGAATGCTCCTCTGGATTTAAAAAGTGAAACTGGGTTTACTGATCAACAAAGGGTAGTGATCAATGGTTCAATGTCTAGTTGGCAGCCGGTATCAAGTGGGAGTGCCCCAGGGGGCTGTCTTGGGGCCAGTTTTGTTCAACATCTTCATTAATGAGCTGCATGATGGGATGGACTGCACCCTCAGCAAGTTCGCAGATGACACTAAGCTGGGAAGAGAGGCAGATACACTGGAGGATAAGGATAGTGGCCAGTGTGATCTAGACAAATTGGACGATTGGGCCAAAAGAAATCTGATGAGGTTCAACAAGGACAAGTGCAAAGTCCTGCACTTAGGACGGAAAAATCCCATGCACCGCTACAGGCTGGGGACTGACTGGCTAGAGGCTGGTCTTCACTTTGGGGGCGGGGGGGGCATCGACTGAAGATACGCAACTTCAGCTACGTTAATAATGTGGTTGAAGTCGGCGTATCTTCAGCCGACTTACCTACTGTCCTCATGGCAGCGGCAGTCGGCCATGTGCCTTGCGTCAAGCTGGAGTTACAGGAGTCGACGGGGGCGCCGTGGGCGATTGATTTCTCACGTCTTAACGAGACGCGAGAAATTGATCGCTAAAAGAGCGATCACTACCCGCCGATCCAACGGGTAGTGAAGACCTACCCTAAGTGGCAGTTCTTTAGAAAAAGACCCGGGGATTACAGTGGATGAGAAACCAGATATGAGTCAACAGTGTACCCTTGTTGCCAAGAAAACTAACAGTATATAGGGATGTATTACTTGGAGTATTGCCAGCAGATCGAGGGATTATTCCCCTCTATTTGGCACTGGTGAGGCCATATCTGGAATACTGCATCCAGTTTTGATCCCACCACTACAGAAAGGATGTGGACAAATTGGAGAGAGTCCAGCGGAGGGCAACATAAATGATTAGGGGGTAGGGTCACATAATTTATGAGGAGACGCTGAGGGAACTGGGATTATTTAGTCTGCAGAAGAGAAGACTGAGGGGGGATAGCCTTCAACTATCTAAAGCAGGGTTCCAAAGAGGCTGGCACTAGGCTGTTCTCAGTGGTTGCAGATGACAGAAAAAGGAGCAATGGTCTCAAGTTGCAGTGTGGAGGTGTACAGTTGGATATTAGGAAACACTATCTCACTAGGAGGGTAGTGAAACAATGGAATGGGTTACCTAGGAAAGTGGCAGAATCTCCATCCTTAGAGGTTTTTAAGGCCTGAATTGACAAAGCCCTGGCTGGGATGATTTAGTTGGGGTTTGTTCTGTTTTGATCAGTGGGTTGGGACTAGATGACCTCCTGACCACCTTCTATGATTCTATGAAGGTGACTGCAATTATCTCTATATGTGCGTGACATCACCCTGCAATTCTGGCCTCTAATGGCATGTCTAGACTTCAGGGTAAGACCAGGTTAGTAAATCTTGAGTTAGCAGACTGTAGGTTTGTTAACCTAGGACTTGAGCATCTGTACTCTTGTAACCCATCTTAAGAATTGTTGAATCTTGGGTCCCAACCGTCTACTCTGCATTATGTGGCCTCAAGTTCAACCTCCCAGACTTTGTAGTGCCATTCCAAAATATGGCTGCTCTTGTTCTTTGTTCATGGCTCAGTGTGGGAAAACTTGACTGTACACCAAAGTGGACTGTCCAGATGTCCCAAAAAGCCAATCCATGGGACTGTGGAATATGCTTGGTGGACTCCCAGGCATGAAGCCAGCAAGGATGCATCTACACTGCAATGCAATAGGGCTTGAACCCTGGATCCCAGCTGCACTCAGACTCTATTTGCTCAGTGGTATCCTGGGTCCAAACCCTACATTAGCACAATATGTGTGTTGACAAAGGGTGGTTAGGCTTGAGCCAGAGCTCAAACCCTGGACTTACACTGCATTGCAGACATACCCTTATTGAGTCCCTTGCCTTGTAGCAATGGAAAGCCTATCTTCTTCCTGATTTCTACAATGAAAAAAATATTTGGATAATCTGCTGGCTTCATACTAATAATTGAGTGTTGGCAGTGCCATAAGCTTGGTGATTATCTTAATTTTTGTCTGCAATATTGTCACTTCAATAGCTGTGGAGAGACTAGGGTTCCAGATTAGCATTATAAAATCAGAATTTAAATAAACATAATTGAGAGATGTATTGGCTCCTTGAGAGAGACCATGAGCAGAAGAGGAGCTCAGTCATTCCATAAAGATGCCGGTGGACAGCAAGCAAGCAAGACAGAGCTTAGATACTCAAACTGGTCTCAAAAGGGCCAGAATAACTAAGGAACCTTAAGGCAACATGTGTTTGCCCTCAAACTGCACACTTGCATTGGTCACTTGTTGTCTGTGCAAATTATGGAAGTAAAATCCTATCTAGACTGACCAATGTCCTCTCAGAAAAAGTGGCAATGTTCTTGCCCTCTATTTTGTTATAGCTTTTTGGCCCAATCTGGAAACTGGGACTTGAAAATGTTATAGCGCTTGCTGTATGATTGTTTTAAATGTCCTATTAAAAATAAACTAACGAACAAAAACCCACAGAAAACAAAAAAGTCCAGGAAGGGAGCAAATTTTGGATGCCACCCACTTTTCTACCTAGTTGATCATGAATGGAAGTTTTTTTGTAAGTAAAAAACATGAAAGCATCCATTAGTCATAAAAAAAATGTAAAACGTAAGCATAATTTCATTAAATAAAAAAATGAATATTGAACCTTAAGAATTTTTTTCAAAAATTATACAAATTGTTTTAAACATACAACTCTAAAAAAAAAATCCAGCTGATACTTCCTGCCTCCCAGCACCTTTGCTCCCTCTTCCTCTTTGGTAAATGAAAACTTGAACAAATTAAATTAATCATTCAGAAGCAGACATGGTTTCTCTAAACAAAAACCTCTAGGTCAAATCACAGGAGGACTGGACCCTTTATTTGCAGCTTTGGAGATGACCTGTGGTTTTAAAAACCTTTCACTGCCTATCTTGTCCTAATAGAGACCATTTTGCCTTTTGAACTACAGAAGCATTTCTATCAACATCCAAATCTCATTAATGGCTGAAGGGAGGTGTGTGAGTTAATGCTCTGAAATTTAACATAACATGCCTTTCCTTTTCACCTCTATCTCCTATATTATACCCATCAAGACCTACCAAATACTTCCCGATCAAACTACTACTACTAATAAATCATGCTTAGAAGATCAAAGCTAAGCCTCTCGTTTCTTTAGCTCTCAGGAATAATTTTGATATATGCTAATGAGAACTGTCGTTAATAAGTGAATCATTCAATTGTATTAAATTAAACTATGAAGAAAATTATAATAATATCGTGTTTGAGAATTAGAATAGAAGACTATACATTATAACACAATATTGTCTATTCATAGATTATACTTCAGAAGGGTTATTTTTTTTAACCACCACATTTGGGGTCAAATTATGGTCTGAGTTACAATTCAGCAGCCCTTCTGAATGAAGTAGGATTGCAGAAGCATACCCAGAGTAAAATTTGGCTCTGCACATAGGAATAAATAAACCACTCACAAAGGATACCCTGGCCAAAATCATGAGATTCCAGGTTAATGAAATAGGAATCAAGAGGACACTTGATACACACAGCTGAATGCATTCATCGAAAATGTCTTATAATACACAGGCATCAATTAACACAAATACACTTGCTAATTACATGCACGTTCAAATGTTCTAATTAAATACTGCTTGCTTTGGTCAATACAGTACTGTGATGTGACTGTGGTCAGAATTCTGTCACGCACAGAGATGCAGATGTTGTAAATTGTTTACATTTTGGCTTTTTAAAATCCTCAACATCTGTTGAAAGAGAGACTCCCAAGGTTACCTAATCTGCCATGATTTAACAACATTTTGACATTTTTAAAGTACTGTAGCAAACTCCACATCACTTCAAACTGGTAATTTACTGCCTGTCTGAAGACTCACATATGCCAAATTTTTAAAAAGTCCACTATCCCAAAGGGGAAAAAACAGATTTTCTGAAGAAAAAAAAGAAACAGATTTTCTGAAATGGAATAAAATTTTCTGAAACAGGCTTTTTATTATTAGATCAAGTTTTATTTAATTAGCTCAAAATATTTGAAAACAAACATTCTCTGGAAGGATTAACACTTCAAAACTTTGTATATTATTCTCGGAAGTGGAAGGCAGTATTTCTAAAAGTTAAGACTGGGGACCAAAAATCCAGGTTCCGGCATTTTACTCTAAACTCTGCTCTAATTACCTGTGTAACCTGGGTCACTTAACCTCCCTGTGTCTCAATATATCCATCTATAAATAATATGCAATAAAATTTACCTCACAGTGGTGCTAAGAGGCATAATTAATTAATATTTCTAAAGCACTTTGCAATCCCTGGGTGGAAGGAGCCATATAAATGCAAAGGAAAATTCTAGAAAGTAGAAATGCTCATGGTTAAAACCACAGTTGTTCACTAATGGAAAGTTAGCAAATAATCTACCCAAAGCACTGGAAAACCACAGCACTCCCATCATAAATTACTAGCTCAAAAAATAAAGAACTCTAATTAGATTAAGATTTGATATTAAAATATTATTTATAATTATAGTTAATCCACAAGAACATTCCCCAAATACTTTTTACAAATTGAAAGTAGACCAGAATATAACTCTTCCATTAATATTTTAGACTAGATTTAAACATATTTATCCTATGATCATTGCATCCTAACTAGATTAATTCTGTGCTCATAAGTGAAGCGGGATAATAAAACTACTCTTAGTCTTTATGCTCTGTAGCCATGTTTGCATTTTCTTTTGCAAGATCTCAGTTAGGTTTTGGTTGTACAAAAGCAAGAGCAAAACTAGATGAATGGACCCGAGTTCCATTTTATGCTACATCAGGAGGGTAAAGAAAATGTTCAAGGTAGTCAGATTTTGGTTTTACTTAAGTAAACCTAGTGTCATTTGAATCGTGTTTTAATTTTTATACTGCAACCATCTTTGACCTGAGAAGCTTGGATTTTGCAGGTTTTTTTCCAGTTAGGGGGAGAAATTGATGATGCAGTCACGTGTTTCTTCGTTGCGATACTTTTTATTTTAAAAGAATGTACAAAGTCCTGTTTTCTTGAACACAAAAAAAATCAAACAAAAGACAGTTTCTTTGCTCATGGATCTAAGCCCCATTTCACCAAAATTCTACCAATAAACACTCTCTCTCAGCTTTTCTGAGTGGCCATGCTCCCAGTGCTTGGCTTCATCTGATGCTACCTTGTCTCTCAGCATCTATTCTCTTACTACCATTCCTCTCACAGACATACCACCTTCACAAAACAATAGCCAGCAAAACCTCTCCACCCATCTGTGCCTTGCACATGCCTTTGTTTTAGGCTGTGATATATGCCTGTCTTTGAGAATGGAGACCTCTGCCATTCCAGCTACCTGTTTACCTAAAGGAGCTTATTAGCTTCTTACAAATATCCTAAATGAAGAGTAGTAGTTACACTCCCAAGTATCATGAGGTTTAACCCAACCCATAGCAATATGAACTGGAGTTCAGAAGGGGTTGGCTCAAAAGTTATGGGTTTGGCCTAGCTCTATAAAAATACAGAAGGATGTACTAATGTTCTACTGATATATGGACAGGTTGATTTATCCATAAAAAAAATCCCTACATTTCTATTTTTAAATTTTTCATTTGCAGTGGATGAGTGCAGGGAAAAGTCTTACTATTCAAGCCCACACAAGCACTCAGTGCATCTACAGTTACACCTTAACCACAGAGTTTGTTCTCTGAGCTGAGACAGCAGATCCTTTTTATTAAATATAAGTGCTGATCTTCACATTAGTACTGTCACCTAGCAAATCATTATTCTGTGATTACTGGCAGAGTTCTCAGCACTAGACAGATGCAATTCTTAGAAAGATCAGAGTGTGCTTATTGATGTAAATGGCATCATGTTATTCCAAGTATCTTCATCCACTAGCAACACACCAGCAGCTTCTGAACTCACAATAAGAAAAAATGCCACACACGGGCCCTTATTCCTCTTCTTCCACCACTTCAAAACACAGGATAAAGAGAAGCTGCTAGCAAAGTCAGTGGAAGCTATCTAAATGTTGTATGAGCTCTGGACCACCCCAACCCATTCATATCACTCATACAGAGACAAAAGGAAAAGATGCTGGCATTCAGTGGTGATAAAGTTTGGTTCGATAATTAGCACAAAATACAAACCATCTTCTTTTTTCTTTTAAATAGCTGTACTCAATGCCTCCCTGAGGTGAAAAACAATCAAGCTTTAAAGTCACACAATTTCAGCAAACACCTTTGATCTTTTTCAGTGTCCTGTTACTAATCTACCACTGATGAAGAAATATGCAAAATCTAAAATGAACAACAAAGCCTTGTTCTAGCTGGACACTGAGGCATTACAGAATCCTGTAGGTCACAGCAAGAGTAAATCATTTCCCAATACCATATTATAAAAAAACACAGATTACAAGCACAAAATACACTTCTGTTATCTGCTTACCTGATAAGGAACAATACTGACATGAGCAGTACCCCACCGCTTTGCTTCCATTTTGCAATTAAGGTAATTAGCTCCTATATGGGTAAGACATGCAACCTGCAAGAATAGGTAAAAAAACAAATATTTAGGGAAACAATCTTTCCTGGCATTTTCTTTGATTTTTTTCAGTCTGTCAGACAATTGTCATCTTACTTTAATTCACATTTCATATAGATTCCGTATATCCATTAGTATGATTTGTGTGAGTAAGTGCTACTCAATGAACAGGCAAAGTAACTGGCTTCCATTAATTCTAATAAACAACACCTGGTGCTTCTATAGCACTTCAAAGTAATTTAAAAGCATGGGCGAACTAAGCATCACACAACCCAGTGAGGTCAAGAAGTATTATTATGACTATTTTACAGCATGATCAACTGAGGCAGAGAAAGCTGCAATAACTTATTCAAAGCCAGACAGGAAGCACTGACAGAGCTGGGAATAAAACCCACATTTCCTGACTCTCATTCCTATGCTTCAGTCACAAAACTATCCTTCCCCTATCACCGGATTGTCCTTTTCTCTTCCCCATCCTTCTCCTTCTACTATACAGGCTAAGCCACAGACGATATTTCAGGATTCTACCGCTTACCACATGATCTGTAATATTAATTATGCAGCAAACCTCAATAAATCATCTGCCATCAGAAGATTAGGTGATTTATCAAATTGTTACACAAAGACAAAGTTGAAAAATATGGCATGCTAAATTTAGTAACCAGAGTCTAAGAGGGTGAATCTGAAAGTAATCTGCACTTTATAATAGCAAAAGTGTATTTTAGGGGGAAGGAGAGAGAGGTTAATATCTATGATGTGGTCATGCCTGAAAATCAGAGGTTCTCTTGCAATTAATGGCAGATTTGCCACTAATTGGAAGAATGCAGGATGTGACTATTAAGTTTGTAACTATATGTCTGCAAGCCAAACAATACATTAGAACATTACTTTCATCAAGGTAATGTGAAGGTTATGTAATTTTAGACTTAAGTTTTTCAAAAAATAATCTTTATATTACTAATAATGAGTCATTTTACCAACAACAGTTTATTTTAGATAATAGAGCATAATATTCTTTGGGCCAAATTCTGATTTTCTTCAGATTTCTTCCCCAGATGTGTGCCAATTAACACTATTTTCAAAATAGTCTGTATTCCAATGACCATGAGCCCTCTGCAACTACCCGTACAAATTACAGCTAAGAGAAGCAACAGGAAGGGCATGTAAAGGGATTGCAAATGGATTTGTATGGTCTGAACTAAAGCACATAGCCCATGGTATTTACCTCAAGCTCCACCCAATATAATGGTATGCAATACCATGAATTATTGAGTGCCTGGAAGCAAGATGCCACAACTCTCTCCCCAGTTACCCTCCTAGTTGCCTTTTTTCCCCACACACCCTGGGAGAACAGCTAATATTTGTCCATTTATATTTAAAGAGAAAAGCAACAGACTGGTGAAACTGCAGCCCAGGCGAGACATACAGCCCTAACTCACTCATAAAGCAGCCCAGCAGAAAACGCAAGAAAATATAAACCAGCTGACTGTTCAGTTACCTGCCAAAAAGCTTTGGTCACCAACATAAATCCAACTACAAATACAATACAATTCTCTATACATTTTATAAAAGACTGTATTTTTATTATGCATGTGCTGTCCAGAAAGGATACCATAACTAGATTTCAGCTGCAACCTGACTGTGACCTCGACAGATCTAAAAGGCAAACAAAACCTTGTCAGTATTTCAACAGGAGACACCATGCCTCCCATGGAAAACCTAGGTGATGCATGAATTGACATTGGTGATTCAGTAGGTGGTACTTCTCCCTCTGGTTCACAACTCATATCCCAACACCATGTGAAGAAACATAATGTTGTTACAGGTGTCTTTTAGATGAGACGTAAAAACAATGTTCTGAGGACTTGTGAAAAGTAGGTATTTTAGCCCCAATGTTCTGGACATTTTCCAATTTCCCTGGCAAAATTCCTTCAGCAATAGTAAATGATTATGGGATTCTTACCATATTCTTGTCCCAAAATGTTTTGTTTTGCTATGGTACAAAGTTAAACTTTTGTAGTGTTTCCACCCCGAGAAGTGTCTGCATTTCAGTTGTAGATGAGATGTATAATACATGCCACGACAACTAAGCTTGCAACCAAGACTTATTTTACACACACACATTTAACTTTTCACAGGACTAACATTTTCCTCTGGAAACTATCTTGTTGAATTCTAGGTGGGACATTGGGGTTAAATCCTGGCCCTGATGAAGTCATTGGAGATTCTGCCTTTGACTTTAATGGAACCAGGATTTCAATTCCCCCCTCACCGCGAATATCAGTTTCATAGAACAAATATTTTTCAAGTTACTGCAAGTTACAAAAGAGAGAGAGAGAGAGAGAGAGAGAGAGAGAGAGAGAGAGAGTTTTTTAAAAAAGTAGTGTTTTCCTCTTTTTCTCAGTCTTCTCTTAAAGGTTAGTAGCAATTAGCACCTAAAATAGTGAATGCCAGTGAAAATGAGGTAGGGTCAGAGGCTAAAATAAGGAAAGAACAAGTTAAAAATTACTTAGACAAGTCAGATGCCTTCACGTCACCAGGACCTGATGAAATAGCTCCTTGAATATTTTAGGATGTAACTGAGGAGATATCTGAGCCATTAGTGATTATCTTCGAAAAATCATGGAACACAGGAAAGATTCCAAAAGACCAGAAAAGGGCAAATATAGTGCCAAACTATAAAAAGGGGAATAAGGACAATTCAAACAATTACAGACCAGTCAGCTTAACTTCTGTACCTAGAAAGATAATAATTAAGCAATCAATTTGCAAAATAACTAGAAGATAATAAGTTGATAAGTAACAATCAGCATAGATTCATCAAGAATAAATCATGTCGAACCAACCTAATAGCTTTTTTTTGACAGGGTAACAAGCCTTGTGGATAGGAGGGAAGCAGTATAGATGTGGTACACTTGACTTTAGTAAGGCTTTTGATACTGTCTTACATGACCATCTCATAAACAAACTAGGGAAATACAACCTAGATCAGGGGTCTCAAACTCAAATGACCACGAGGGCCACATGAGGACTAGTGCATTAACCTGAGGGCCGCATCACTGATACTGACCCTGGCCCCGCCCCTACTCCACCCCTTCCATGAGGCCCTGCCCCTGCCTCGCATCTTCACATGCCTTCCCTGCCCCATTCCAACCCCTTCCCCAAAGTCCCCACCCCAACGCTGCCCCCTCCCTGCCCCCAGGGGGTGCAGAAAAGATGCAGGATGCAGCAGGGGCTCAGGGCAGGGAGTTGAGGTGCAGGTGTGCAGGGTGTGGAAGGGGGCTCAGGGCAGAGATTTGGTGTGGGGGGTGTAAGAGAGGTGAGGGATGCGGCAGGGGGATGGGTGCAGCAGGTGGGTCAGGGCAGGGGGCCCAGGGCAGGGAGTTGGGGTGCAGGAGGGGTTCTGGGTACGAGCTCCAGCCTGGTGCCACTTACCTAGAGCGGCTGCGGCCCCATACAGCTCCACTCCAGGAAGCTGCTGCAACCAGTCTCTGCAGCCTGGGGGAGAGAGGGAGTCACCCGGAGGGTTCCCCTGCATGTGCTGCTCTTGCTTCCTCCAGACAACTCCCACGAAGCTCCCATTGGCCGCAGTTCCCTGTTCCCAGCCAATGGGAGCTGTGGGGGTGCAATGCTTGGAGGGAGGCAAATAGGAGCCCTCTGTCTCCTCCCCCTTCCTTCCCCTCGGAAGGGACAGTGCTGGCAGCCGCTTCAGAAAGCGGCACTGCATTTGCAATACACGAGGTGGGCGGGGGGAGCTGGGGGAGGGGGGACGGGACTTCGCGGGCCACAGGGAAGGGCTTGGCGGGCCACATGTGGCCCGCGGGCCGCATGTTTGAGACCCCTGACCTAGATGGAGCTACTAGAAGACGGGTGCATAACTGGTTGAAAAAACATTCCCAGAGAGTAGTTAGCAGTGGTGAACAGTCAAGCTGGAAGGGCACAACAAGTGATGTCCTGCAGGGATCAGTTCTGGGTCCAGTTCTGTTCAATATTTCATCAATGATTTAGATAATGGCATAGAGAGTATATTTATAAAGTCTGTGGATGATACCAAGCTGGGAGGGGTTACAAGAGCACTGGAGGATAGGATTAAAATTCAAAAAGATCAGGACAAACTGAAGAAATGGTCTGAAGTAAATAGAATGAAATTCAATAAGGAAAAATGCAAAGTACTACGTGCTCCACTTAGCAGGGAACAATCAGTTACACACATATAAAATGGGAAATGTCTGTCTAGGAAAGAGTACGCAGAAAGGGATCTGGCGGGGTCATAGTGGATCACAAACTAAATATGAGTCAACACCATTGCAAAAAAAGTAAACATTATCCTGGGATGTATGAGCAAGAGTGTTGTAAGCAAGACACAAGACGTAATTCTTCCGATTTACTCCATGCTGATTAGAACTCAACTGGAATACTGTGTCCAGTTCTGGGTGCCACATTTCAGGAAAGATGTAGACAAACTGAAGAAAGTCCAGAGAAGAGCAATAAAAATGATTAAAGGTCTAGAAAAAATGATCTATGAGGGTAGAATGAAAAAATTGGGTTTGTTTAGTCTGGAAAAAAGATGACTGAGAGGGGACATGATAACAGTTTTCAAGTACATAAAGGGTTGTTACAAGCAGGAAGGAGGTAAATTATTCTCCTTAACCTCTGAGGATAGGACAAGAAGCAATGGTCTTAAATGCAGCAAGGGCAGTTTAGGTTGGACATTGGAAAAACTTCCTAACAACCAGGGTAGTTAAGAACTGGAATAAATTACCAGGGAGGGGGTGTTGTGAAATCTCCGTCAGTGGAGATTTTTAAGAGCAGGTTAGACAAACCCTTGTCAGAGATGATCTAGATAATACTTAGTCCTGCCATAAGTGCAGGGGACTGGACTAGAAGATCTCTCAAGGTCCTTTCCAGACCGACGATTCTAACAGATGAATACAACTGTTCTGGCATTAGCAAATCCACATTCATTCATGTCCACAGGCACTTGAGCTCACTACAGTAGAGAAGAAAAAGAAATCTGAAACACAGGAAGGATTATTGACAATCTTCCTCAGTACTGGCTGGATCTCCACCAGCAAAGCTGCTGGGCAAAGACATTTGTGTCAGCAACAACAGGCAATGAGTCCAAGGGGGAGGCAGGAACCCTGTGCAGCTTAGTAGAACCTCAATGCACTTGGAGCTAGATGTTGCCACCACTCCAGCTGAGGCCCCGATTCAGCAAGGTACTTAAGCACATGCATAATTTTAACACATGAATAATCCCACTGAACTCAACCAACTACTTTTAGGGTTAAAGTTGCACAAATGCCCAAATACCTTGCTGAATTGGAGCTTGAATTACTTGAGACTGGGATTTTCAAATGGGACCTATGGGAGTTAGGTGCTCATCTCTCATTGACTTTTACTATGAGTTGGGCACCTAACTCTCCGAGGCCCCTTTGAAAATCCCAGTTGAAAGTTTCATGATTATACAAATAACACTGGCTTAGAACACATCCAGCTTAGCTCTTCAATGCTGTATGTTTTATGCAAGAAATGTGAAGTGTTTAACTGAGTGAGCTTCTAGCCTAGGAGTGAGCTCCTAGCGCAGCTTCTAGCTACTTTGCTACTTCAATCAAACATCTTCAATTAATTCTTTAGACTTAAAAGCTACTCCTCTCTTAGAATCATGAAAATGTGGGCCTGGAAGGGACCTTGAGAGGCCATCAATTACAGCCCCGCATCATGAGGCAGAATCAAGTAAACCTCGATCATCCCTGGCAGGTGTCAGGGCTGGCCTTAGGAGTGGGCCACCCGGGTAGCCACTCAGGGGCGACAGCGCAGAAGCGTGCACTGCTTGTATAAAGTCAGAAACTGCTCCTGGCTGGCAGGAAAGTGCCACTGGAGGTGCCAAAATTTCTGTCTGCTTCCTCCTAACGGAGGAATGGAGGTGGGGAGGGGCGAGCAGAAGTGCACAAATACAGCTTCCCCCCTCCCATACTGATCCAAACAGAAAATCGATCCCCATCCTCTTCATAACAGCCCCAAACATATTTGAAGATCATTATCAGCTCCCCCCCCCCTCATATTCTTCTTTTCTCAAGATTGAACATTCTCATCTTTTTTAACCTTTCCTCATAGATCAGCCTTCCACCATCTTGTGAAGCTGCTATGCTTTACATGGTCCCCAGGCTATCTGGCTTTTCTTCATCTCTCTCTCTCTCTCCCCCTTGTATAACTTAACTCTGACTAAAAAAAAAAAAAACTCACAAAGTCTTTCAGAATATCTATTGCTAACATATGATTTATGTAAAGCATATAATTAGGTTGGAACAGTATACCCATTTATCTTGTTGATCAGAGTTAATGCTGTTACTAAGTACAGAAGGCTTGGCTACTCTTGCGAGTTAGAACGCAATAAAGCTGCCCAGTGCACTCTACCTCAAGCCCCGTCCACACTGGCAAGGCACATAGAGTGCTCTGGCTCTGCAGTTAGAGCACTCCTGGTATTCCACGTTGATGAGAGGAATAACACTTGATGTGCCCCCGCTGGAGCGCTGCGGCGCCAGTGTGGATGCCCTGGTCTGTTAACGCCCTCTGATCAGCCTCCAGAAGTGTCCCACAATGCCTGTTCTAGCCACTCTAGTTATCAGTTTGAACTCTACTGCCCTGGCCTCAGGTGACCAACCGTCAGGCCCGTCCTTTAAATTCACTTGGAATTTTGAAAAGCCCCTTCCTGTTTGCTCAACCAGCTGTGGAGTGCTCTCAGCGCATCTTTCCAGGTAACTATACCTCCACGCACCAGGCGATCCCCAGCAAGGAGCAATGGCAAGGTGCTGGACCTCATCAGTGCTTGTGGGGAGGAAGCTGTGCAGTCTGAGCTGTGCTCCAGCCATTGGAATTATGATGCCTTCGGGCAGATATCAAGGGCCATGATGGAAAGGGGCCATGACCGGGACGCAGTGCAGTGCCGGGTTAAAGTGAAGGAGCTGTGGAGTGCCTACCACAAAGCACATGAGGCAAACCACCACTTTGGTGCTTCCTGCCCCCCGACCTGCCATTTCTACAAAGAGATGGACACAATACTTGAGGGGCGCCCCCACCTCCACTCTGAGGACCACCATGGACACTTCATAGCTCAGTCCAACAAGGCAGGAGGAGGAGAAAGAGGAAAGCGGGAACGAGGGTGCGGAAGCGGAGGAAGACTCTCTCACTTGAATCTCTCGAGGAATGCAGCCCAGAGCTCATTCCAACAAGGCAGGAGGAGGAGAAAGAGGAAAGTGGGAACGAGGGTGCGGAAGCGGAGGAAGACTCTCTCACTTGAATCTCTCGAGGAATGCAGCCAAGAGCTCTTCTTGAGCCAGGAGGAAAGCAGCCAGTCGCAGAGGCCGGTGCTTGGGGAAGGACAAATATCAGAGGAGGTTCCCAGTAAGGAAGCTTTTCGGTGCGGGCTCTTGGGGCAAGGAGGGTTTGGACTGCATGCATGCCTAGATGTGGAATAGGGTTAGGGCATTGATGGGCTCTATCACATTGTGGTAATCGGCCTCCATGATCTCTTCAAAGGTCTCATCCAGAACCTGGGCAATGAGCTTGCGCAGGGTTATTGGGAGAATCACTGTGGTCAGGCTAACGAGTCCATGTGATTGTACCATGAGGGACGCGGAGGCCATTGCTGCACACAGGCAAGCTCCATATGGGCCAGGCTGGAAGACACATTGTAGCAGAAGACCCTCCCTTGTTTCCCCGGTCACCCTCAGCAGCGAGATATCCTCCGGGACTAACTCCTGTGTAAAATGTTGGGACAGTGTTCAATGTAGGTGTCCCCTGCAGCTGTTGGCTCTCCCCAAGGCACAGAAACCCAGAGGACACTACAGCCATGAAACAATCAGTCCCCCTTGACCATGTGCTTACTCACCATTTTGGGGCTCTCGTGGGTTGTGTGCACTCACTTTGAGACAGACAAATTATGCTATTGTGTAGACTGCGCTTGCCCTCCTTAAGTGCGGGGGAATCATTGCTGTTTGGTGTGAACAATGCTGCATCTGTTAAGTGTTGCATTTTACCTTTACAGATGCAACCTAGAGATCTCAGCCATCCATTTTATCGCTGTCCGAGACTGCAAAGACTCAGAAAGAGGCTGCACAGAAGCAAAAAAGACATGCTGCATGAAGTAATGCAGCAGTCACTGAACGAGACTCTAAAGGTGCAGGAGTAGAGGGAGCGTGAAAGGAGGATCCGCCAGAAAAACACAGTTCTCCAGCAGCAAAACATGTTTCCCAAGCCCAAAAGTGGCGTTCCATGGTGGTGACCATGTCCGTGAATGCCCAAGCAATCTTTTGTCATATGTGTTATGCGAGTTGATATCATCGGAGTCCTCGGTGTCAGTTTGAATCCTAAGGAGTAACTCGACTGCCAAATGTGATGTGCTGGCGAGACTCATCAACATGTTCCTCAGAAATTCGGGCTCCATTCCCGCAGACTGAAGGGAAAGACAGAGCGTGCTGCACAACAAAAGCTGAAAGATGGCACCAAATGTGGACGGGAAGCACAGAGATTGCTGGGATGTGAAGCGATGCATCACAGGGTGTTGGAACAGGACCCGGAATGCCCTGACCCTCTCCCTCTCCCTCTCCCCCTCCCCCCGCCGCCCCTTTCCCATAAGCCACAGTGCCAGAATGGGAAGAGGTGTTCTGTGGGATAGCTGCCCATAATGCACCGCTCCCAATGCCACTGCAAGTGCCACAAATGTGGCCATGCTAGTGCACTTGCAGCTGTCACTGTGGACAGACTGCAGCACTTTCCCTACTGTGCTCTCCAAAGGCTGGTTTAACCCAAAGCACTCTACATGTGCAAGTGTAGCCAAGCCCATAAAGAGGATTTCCTCATCTATATTATTGTTAGCCAAATGATGAACTGTAAACATAATGGAATAATTATTTTAAATAACCTTATCCCTACATTTCAACTTTCCGTTTTATGTGTTTTATATAAACACTATACTACTGTACTTACCTTTACTCTGTGTTAAAGTATTTTGTGTGGGAATTAGATGCTTCATGGCTGCACTAAAGTACCAGTTTGTAAAATGCTCTGCGGCCCTTCAGGATGAAAGGATCTTTATCTATCTATCTATCTATAATTACGTATTTTTGTTTAGCCTGTACTTAAAGCTGTTTTCTTAAAACACTACAGGTCTGTTTTATTTTTAATAAGGAACAACCCACAAGAGCAACTTCTGAACCTGGAAACACTAAACCAGATATAATTTAATGATAAAGTCATCCCTGTATTCATTTGCCTGCACAGACAGATCTACCTACTGTAAATGTATATTATCAAGTGTCTATACACAGACTATTCTTTTTTTTTTTCTTAAACTCAGTGAAGGGAACACACACATTTACATTCCTTTGCAAAATTACTAATGATGGTCAAATCATATGTTTACTTTACATACCTCCCTAAACCAGAACAAAAAGAGAGCTGCATTTAGGTTTGAAAAACTATATTCAGTCCAAGACAATCAGACAGATGAGGAAACTGGATATTAAATGCCAGAAGGTAAGAGCAGACAGCGAAAAGAGACAGAGTTTCAAAAGATATTTTTTTAAGACAGCACATCAAACAAAATTTATTACAATGAGTTCACTGACTCAATCAATCATTTATGTGTAAGCACAATAAGTGGGCAGGAAAAACAGAAAAATGTGATGAGTAAGTAGAAAGATGAAAAAACAACATTTTCAGTTAGACTGTTTCCTTTCTTATCCTTCCAAAGTAGTGTCTAATTTATTTCATACATCCTTATCAGGCTTTGATTCATATCCAAGTTCATTTTATTTCCTCTCTGCCTTTGGATTTGTTGTGGGGAAATGCAGGCTGCTTTATAGAAACTTTGATACAAGGTACAAAAATCCATATAATGCCTTATAAAGTTTTATTAAAGCACTTCCCTATGTGCAGCATGTTCACAACATACTGTGAAACCTGCTTATAGAATAACTCAGATTTTAATTGTAGAACAAAAGCCCTGAATTGTTTCAATGTGTTGTAGTACAAAAATGCTAATGACTGCTTGTGACTTTACTGTACCGCTCTGAAAAAGTGTCTTCCTCTCACTTCCTAAAAGGCTACTAAAAACCTTCCAATTAAGGGCCTGATCTTCAGCCAGTGCAAATCAACATAGCTCCACTGAAGTCAAAGGTGTTATGCTGATTTACACCATCAAAGGATCTGATCATTAGTGTTTTATTGATCATCATGGTGTTTTTC
Source organism: Sternotherus odoratus (assembly GCA_032164245.1). Lineage (NCBI taxonomy): Eukaryota > Metazoa > Chordata > Testudines > Kinosternidae > Sternotherus > Sternotherus odoratus. Next base: position 146,177,246 of record JAVMKO010000002.1, read on the forward strand.
CTCACTCCATGTTGCAACAACGGGCCTTGAACACAGTAAACTAACATACAGGCTTGATTCTTCTGGGGAGGGGGGTTTGAAGGAGGGAAAGGCGGGAGGGATTTATTCCTTTTTCTTATCCCTTTTCTGAGTCTCAGTTCTGCTTAGTTGTGTAAAAAAAAAGATTCCTTTAGTCAGTACATTAAAAAAAAAAAATTTCACCTGAAGACCCTGAACCCACTTAAGTCAATGAGAGTTTTGTTATTGAATTCAATGAGAGCAGGAGGAAGACCTTAAAAAGACTGCTTTCATCCCACTTCTTACATGTACAGTACACCTGCTTAATACTGCCATATTACTCTAAAGAAGGAAAATATTCTTGCCTATAGGGCTCTTTTCTCATAATAAGGATATCCAGTTCATGTTGACTTATCCGCACTGCAAGGCTGATAGCTTTGGCACTGAATTGCCTCCTGCAAAGAAGAAATGATCCCCATCACAGAGGGACCTGCAATGTGGTAAACTCATTAAGACTGATTAGACTCTATCTAGATATAATAGGGTAAAGATCAGGGGAGGGGCACAAAGCACAAAAGCTAGGGAAAAGGCACAAAAGCTAGTTAGCCCTCTTTAAAAGTCAAAGGGAGTTGGATGTCTAATTCTCATTTGTGCCTTTGAAAATTCCCACCCTCCCATCCCACTCAGAACTTGTAGAAAATCTTTAAAAAAAAAAATTCAACAAAAAAAATCACAAAATGTTGCAAGGTATTTTTTTTATTTGGTTATTTGTTTTGGCTGGTTTTCAACCACTCTAATAAAAATATAACTGACACTTGTACATGTAAGAGGAAATTTTACATCTCAATCAATCTGGATGCCAATAAATCTAGAAGACGCTACTGGGAATTCACGAGCCATAATGAAAACTATCCCAAGGGAAATAAAAGGGTTTGAGGCAGGTTGGAGATGATTGAAAGCTGTTGCCACCTAATGACTGCTTGACAACTTGTGTGAAATCAGTTAGTGAGCTCAGTCCAGTTCTTACTGAAAAGGAGCTTACATCATAAAAAACACCCTCAAAATTGGCAGTACTGCTAGCTATCTCTGCAGAGATCAAGAGCTTTAGTGGTATGGAGACTGAGCCAGCCTCTCAACCCTACAGACTGCCTTCCAGAACATAGCATAGGGAAAACTGGAGGGGCAGAGGAAGGGAAACTTGCAGTGCTGATACCTGTACAGTACCTGTTCTATACATAAAGGATTTTGGTCTCAAGGGATATCCATTCAGCAGCTTAATAAAATAGAACTAAAAAAATTAATTCAGTCTCGTTGGAATCTTAAAATGAGACTTAGGGAGTTAGGCACTCAACTCCTATTGACAGTCCCATTTAAAACGAGACTGGAGAAAGTATTAGAAAATGTGCTATACAGCATTGGTTCTCAAACTAGGGGTCGTGACCCCTCAGGGGGTCGCGAGCCCTGAACCCAGAGCATGGCTGTAGGTTGCAAACCCCCACCCCCGTGCCGGGCTGTGAGCCCCGTCCGTGAAGCATGTCTGCGAGCCCTGAGCCCTGTGTGGGACTGTGGGGCTGAGCCCCGACTCCATGTGTGCAGTTGTGAGCCCCGACCCCTGTGTTGGGCTGCGAGCTCTGACCACCGTGCGGGGCTGCGAGCCCCGACCCCAACCCTGGCCAGGAGCAGGGCTGTGAGCGCTGGCCATGCACAGGGAAGCGAGCTCTGGGAAGGAGTGGGGGCTGTGATCCCCAAGTCCAACCACCACATAGGGTTGCAAGTCCTGACCCCAACCAGGAGAGGGGCTGAGCCCTGAGTTGGGGCACCCAGGACACTGTGGGCCCTGTACTGGGGTTGTCAGGCGGAGGCCGGCCATGTTGAGGGTTATCAGCCGGGAGCACACACACAGTTGTCAGCCCTGAGCTATCAAGTATTAAAATACAATTCTACTTAAAAATAAACTTCAATTTATATTTAATTCAATATAAATGTGTTTTAGTCTTAATTTAAAAGCAATGAGAAAAGGTACATTCATTTTAAGCAATACGGTTTAAATTTAGTATTTAACATGGTGTTAAATATAAAAAATGTGTTTTTAATTTCTAAGGGGGTGTTAGGACCGGAAGACATTGTGACGGGCAATCACTAGGAAGTGCAGTTACGCTTCTAAGTCAACTCCAGGAGAGTGCATAATGGTGGTATTATCTGAGAATGACCTTGCTGCTGTGTGTTTGGGAACCAGTTCCCAGCTGCATGAGTGTTTACCCTGTCTGTGTGAGAACGAATGCGTGGGAAACCAAATGGGGAAACTAAGGCAGGACTGCGTAACCAACAAGTGCTGACCAATCAGTTTGTTGCTTGCTATTAATGAGATGAATATGTATAAGATGCAAATGAGCATGGGTATATCTGTGCTGACACACCTCTTTGGGTTGGGCTTCCTCCTTGGGCTTCTCTGGACATCGCCCGGGTGTGTCAGTCATCTTGTATTGCGGCCGTGCTGGCAGATAAGCCCCCCAGCACGAAATGCCGCTCCCTCCAATAAACTCACCACTTTCCAACTAGCCACCTGTGTGAGGCCTCGTTTCTCCCGGCAACTAGATAAGCCTCCTGCAACAGGGGAGGTCGTGCTCAGAGGCTTGGTGTTCAAAAGGGGTCACCAATACAAAAAGTTTGAGAACCACTGCACAGGGAACAAACTTTGGCAGGGAAAGGAACTACAGTCGACTCTCGATTATCCAGGAAGATAGGGAAAAAAATAATTCTGGTTAATAAAATCCTGGATAATCACCATCCATAGGAAATATGGGGAGTGGGGGTGGATTCACCAGCCATGCTGCACTGGGGGGAAGGGGTGTTGGTTCACTGGCTGCCCTGTGCCCTGGTAGGGGTTTTGTGTGTGTGTGCTTGGAACGGCAGCAAAGCCAGAGCCGGCCCTGCGAGTTATGTGTATTTTTTTTGACATCCTGGTTAATCCACATCCTGGTTAATCCAATTCTGGATAATTGAGAGTCTACTGTACGGGATTTAAAAGGTCTTTTTCATCTCTATCTTTTATGAGTCAATACTTAACTTTGTTTCCTAGAAAAGTTTAACAAAAATAAAATACAAAAGTTACAACTGAATACAAAATGTACATAGCCAAATACAGATTTTTAAGGCTGTGAAAAAAGCAACTCCTCAAAGAAATGTAAAGTTAGAACTGATCCTCCTTTTCTTTATCCAGTTGCATCATCAAATGGAAGGGTCCACTCAGCACCTGATACATAAGCATGATATGATATATCCAGGTTGGTTGTCAGTCCTAGCTTCAAATTCTTTTTGAAATCTGAAAGTTACTTAAATCATAACTTTGTTACATAATTATATTATTGTGCGGATTACTGGTTCTCTGTTTGACATGACTTCTCAATTTCATTAAATAAACCAGAACTGATTTCTTTCCAGTGAGCTCCTTCTAAAACTACGGTAAATTCCATTTTACAAGCTTTTTTAAAAAATGAAGATTATGGAGCAACAGAACCATCAATGGATGGTTTAAATAAGTCACTGGTATTCACTCAATATCCTAAATAACATTTAAAATTCCTACCTTAAAAGAATATTATTAAGATCGCAAACTCAAGCACTTGAAAGTTAGGAAAGTTAGGAAATGCCAGAACTAAGGTTGCCAGTGCCATCTGAAATTGGCCACCTTGTGCATAATTATTATGATACAGTTTTTAATTACACAACCACATACTATCTTTTCAACAGGATTACTGTCTCATTTAGTGAATGGGTACTTACTCAATATTTCCTTTTATCCATCTTATTCAATATGTGGCCTCAAGCATCCCTGATCACCCTCCTCCCCATCTCTTGCCCTCCACCCCTTCAGCCCTTTCCTTCTCTGCACGTATCTACCTATCTGCTCCTATCTACTCCCTTACCCCACCCCCGTTTCCCCTTATCTACTCCTGTCTCCCTCTGATCCTCCCAAAAGGCAAATCCCTGACACCAGGATGACCTCCTGCCAAATTTAAAGTCCCTGCTCCCAACTTTAAACTTTAAAAACTTTAAAGGCAGCTTATTATGTGCTATTGACAATTTAGAAAATAATCTGGGCTAAATTTTCAAAAAGTGGATTGAATTTCTTTCACATAACACAGCTGTGTGTGCAAACACCTGCAAATATACTTCTAGAGCACTAACATGAGCACACAGGAGTGCCTGAAGTTGACAGCTGAGCATACAGGTAACAAAATCTATTCTCGCAAGACTCAAACAAAGAGATTCTGTTCATGAACGTTTTATTGTGTGCAAGCACTGGCATTAAAACACGTATTAATAGTAGTATCGCTTGCATTAATGTATTGCCTGAAGGTTCCAGTCAGGGATTAGAGTCCCATTGTACTAGGTGCCACACACATAATAAAGACAGATCCTACCCCAGATCTGAGAAAGGTATTTTTCCATACAAATTTCCACACACACAAATGGAAACTGTGGTAGGGCACCTTCCAGTTTTGGTCCTCTGTTTAGAAACAATGCCATATACAGTATAAAATATACAATCCAGGTAAAATTTTCAAAAAAGTGCCCAAGTGATTTAGAAGCCTGCATCCTACTGACTGAGGTTTTTTAGGGCTTATCTACACAAACAATGCATGGCAAGCTAGGGTGTAAATCTACTTCTCACTAGCCTGCCACATCCTCACTGTCCAGGTGGACTCTGCTGCTGTATACTATAAGTTCCGTAGTTTTGATCTGCTGTGCTCTGAAATAGAAGTAAACTGCGGTGTAGACATTCAGACTGGGGCTGGAGGCCAGGCTCTGGGACCTCCCTCTTGGTAGGGTCCCAGAGCTCGGGCATCAGCCCAAGCATCCACACCACAATTTTACAGCCCCACAGCCCAAGCCCACACGCTCAGGTCAGCTGACGTGAGCCAGCTGTAGGTGTTCAATTGCTGTGTAGATATACTCTACGTCACTTTTGGAAATGGAAACTAAGCTATTAAGTCACTTACATGCTTTTGAAAACTTTTAACCACTTTATATTTTAATCGTTGTACTTTTTATTACTGGTATTTGCATGGAAAAAGAATTTATTTATTTCTTAAGAATTCATTTGCACCTGCTTATTACTCTTACCCTCTCTTTGAGAAGATTATCACACCTTTGAAACAACTAACAGTTCTGCCAGTGGTTTATGCTTTCAGGTTAGGAATAAGTAGCAGGAAGGTGAGTGGTAACAAATTAGATGGCGAGTAAAAATCTACAGAATCCATAACCCTGATATTTTTGATACATATAACATCTTTTGCAGCTTCCCTTTTCAAAGGGCTGTGTTTGATGATATGATGAGACTTGTCCATAAATAAATGATAAATTTAACAGTAATAAGTTACCAGGACCAGATGCTATTCACTCCAGAGTTCTGAAGGAACTCAAACATGAAATAGCATAGCTACTGTGGTATGACCTGGAAAATGGGATAAACAGTGAATGGCAAAATTTGCAAACAATACTAAATCACTCAAGGTTGTTAACTCCAAAGCAGACTAGGAAGAGTTATGAAGAGTTATGCCTGGGCAACAAAATGGCAGATGAAGTTCAAAACTGGTGGTGCAAAGTAATGCACAATGGAAAAAGTTATCCCAACTATACACAAAAATGATGGGTTTAGCTGTTATCATTTAAGAAAGAGATCTTGAAATCATCATGGAAAGTTCTCTGAAACATCTGCCCAATATGCAATGGCAGTCAAAAACAGCTACAAAGATGTTGTGAACCATTAGAAAAAGAAATAGATAATAAGACAGAAGTAACAGAGAATCCTGTGGTACCTTAAAGACTAACTAAAGTATTGAAGCATAAGCTTTCATGGGCTAATATGCTTCAATACTTTAGTTAGTCTTTAAGGTGCCACAGGACTCTTTGTTACTTCGGCTATTCCAGACTAACACGGCTACCTCTGTGATTCATAGTAAGACAGAAAATATCATGATGTCACTATATAATATCATGATACATCCACACCTTGAATCCTACATAAAGTTCTCCACTTCAAAAAAGATACATTAGAATTGAAAAAAAACAAAACAAAGAAGGGCAACAAAAATGATTGGGGTACAGAACAGCTTCCATATGAGGAGAAACAAAAAGAATGGGACTGTTCAGCTTAGAAAATAAATGACTAAGGGGTGGGATATAAGAGAGATCTATAAAATCATGAACGGTGTGGAGAAAGTGAATAGGAAAGTATCATATACCCCTTCACATAACACAAAACCAGGGGTTGCCCAATGAAATTAACAGACAGTAGGATTAAAACAAAAAACAGGAAGTATTTCTTCACACGGTGCATAGTCAACTTGTGGAACTCATTGCCAAGGGATGTTGTAAAGGCCAAAAGTATTACCCAAAAGTATTATTCAAAAAATAATTAGATAAGTTCAGAGAGGACAGGTCTATCAATGGCTATTAGCCTAGATGGTCAGGGATGCAACCCCATTCTCTGGGTGTCCCTAAGTTTCTGATTGACAGAAACTGGGACTGGACAACATGGGATTGCTTCCTCACTAATTATCCTGTTCTGTTCATTCCCTCTAAATAAAGAATCTGGCACTAGCCATTGTTGGAAGACAGAATGCCGGGCTAGATGGACCATTGGTCTGACCCAGTAGGGCCATTCCTATATTCTTATTTATGACTTTGTAATTTAAAACATCCATTTACTATAGCAAAATGAGTTTACAGAGGTTAAGAAAATGTCCAATCAGAATTTCTACACAACACATGGCTACATCTACCCAGGAGCTTTGTTGTACAATGAAGTCAAATAGCTTTTCTGATAGCAGAGAGAACTAAACTTCATCAAACAGCAAAGGGTAATTTTATTTTACTAGCAATATCTTCTTAGGGAAATTTTACAAAAAGCACTTTTAGGAGAGAGGCCTGCTTTCAACTGCTTTGGCATAGGTTGCAGTAACACAAACTCCTGGTTCATATACCAGAAAAAGAGAGAGAGAAAGAGTAAAAGACAGTCCTGCATTGTGTTATCTCAATGGAAGAACACTGCAGTAGTTGTAAGGAGAAAAAGCCTTTGGAAATAGCCCATTAAGCTCTTTGGTGCTAATGCACTCTGGGAATGACATAGGAAACAAACCTCTGCAGGTGAGTGAAATGTTTGAAATAGCACACACTATAAGAGTGCTAGAATACATCTGTGTGTCTGCAACATTAATGAACACCCACCGTTCATTCATCCATTGTGCCTTCTTTGAACTCTTTACGTTGTCTTCAGCACAAATGGGGATTCATCTATTGAGGTGTCAAAGTGTACAGCTCAAAAGAAAAATGTGGTCCAAAGTTCTGTTTGATTTGGGGAATAAATAGGTTTGTATTAACCATCTGGATGCCTGGAGCCAAGGTATGGCATTTCTTGCTGGAAATTCATTTTCTATTTCTGGGTCGCCCTGAAATGTCTTGACCCTCAGCACTGGAAAATGAATGAACCTAAAAATATAATTGATTTTGACTCTAAAGTTGAAAGACTTTTGATAAATGATTTTAATTAATTAAGGAAAAATTGAATGGATATGGTATATGGTTCTCTATATAATAATGGTTTTCTTAGATAGATCCAGAACTCCAGCTGAAGTTATACAACAAGAAATGGAATGACACACAACTGTAGTCTAGTTTTAATCAGAAGAGTCAAAGTTGGTTATTAATCCTTCAAAAACTTTAGGGTCTTTTTTGACAAACTGCAACCTACACTTTAGTCTTCTTTTTATACATACGTTTAATTTTGTTTTTAACCATACAACACATTCTGATAATTGTTATTTATATAGTACTAGTGTAAAAGCCAACAGTAACGGCCCCCCTGCTCAGCCCCCCCACTCCAAGGGCTCCCCCGCTCAGCCCCCCCACTCCAAGCCCCCTCCCCCTCGCTCGGCTCGCTGCCGCCTCCTCCCCCCCTCCCCCTCGCTCGGCTCGCTGCCGCCTCCTCCCCCCCCCCCCGCTCGGCTCGCTGCCGCCTCCTCCCCTCCCCCTCGCTCAGCTCACTGCCTCCTCCCCCGCCTCCCCCTCACTCAGCTCTCTGCTGGGCACAGCTGGCCGGGCCGTGCGCGGGTGCCTCCACCCGGCCAGAGCTCCCTGCCCGCGCCTCCTGCGCCCAGCCACCCTCCTGCCCGCGCTCCCCGAGCCCCTGATCCAGACCCTGCTTCCCTCGTGGCGGAACACACGCGGCAGCCATGTTGTGCTGCCGAACTACACCTCCCAGCATGCCGTTCGTCCGGCCCGTCTCTACTGTGCATGACGGCTTCACACACACTTCCCTAGTCTTTTATAATATAGGATTGTACTTTAACTGAATTTGTACCGAACAGCAGGTCTGTGAGGAGTTTATAATTTAAGTGCTGTGCTGAAAACAATGCAATACCGAATAATACAAACACAGAGTGGCATATGGTCAGTATGTAATTACTTCATCAGATCAAAGTAATCAGAACACGATGCTGAAACATCATGTTTTTCCTTCACCCCTCTTGAAATTACTCCTATAGGACATATTCTAATCAGAGCAACATGGATGCTACGGAACTACTACCCTGTTTCCCCGAAAGTAAGACATCCCCCGAAAATAAGACGTACTTCCAGTTTTGCCTCTCGCTGTAATATAATGTAATGTAATTTTGGGAGCAAAAATTAATACAAGACACTGTCTTATTTTCGGGGAAACACGGTATAATAGCCACTGTTCCAGTCCTGCCAGCATTCCATCAGGATCTCCAACAGGACAAACTTGTGGGGGTTATTAGACCTTCAGAACTTCAGCATCACACAGAATTTAGTTCTTTTACTCACTTACTGTAACTTGACCTTGGCACCTCCCTCCACCAAGTTATAGTCTGTTCTCTCATTGTTTATATAAATTACTACACCATACAGAGGCTTCTTCAAAGCTCACTCCAGTCAGTGGAAAGACTCCCATTGACCTCAGCAGGGCTGGCTCTAGGCACCAGCAAACCAAGCACGTGCTTGGGGCGTCACATTTTCAGGGACGGCATTCTAGCCATCTTTTTCTTTTTTTTTTTTTTTTGCTTCAGGCGGCAAAAGCCTGGAGCCGGCCCTGGGAGCAGCAGCACGTCGTGCGCAGGGGGAGCACTGGGGCCACTGCGGTTCGTACCGCCAGCCACGGGGGAGTAATGCCCGCACCTTGTGGCTGTTTCCTGGGCTCTGAATGGGGGACACTTGGGCTGGGGGCCGCCCCGCAGGGCGAACGGAGCTGCCTGCAGGTGCCACAGGGTGACCTCCCCCCAGTGCTGCAGCCAGGGCTGGGCAAAGCGGCCTGAGTCACTCAGGGGCTGCGGCAGGGCAGCCGCACCCCAGTGCCTTAGCTGCCCCCCCCCCCCCCAGCGCCTCAGTAGCGGGGCCATAAAGGGTGGGAGGCTGCCATGCAGGGCCCGCGTCCTACTCTCCGGGGCTCCGCTCCCTCTGGGGCCACCCTGCCCCGGCTCCTCAGGCCCCTGCTGGGGCAGTCCCCCTGGCTCTGCCCTCCAGGTCCCGGCCAGTCCTTGAGGCAAGAACCCCGGCTGGAGGGACCTTGGGCTGAGGTGCGGCCTGGGAGCCCCGCTGCTTACCCCAACCCTGCCAGCGCCGGACCAGCTGGAGGTGAGGGGGGAGCAGGCGGAGTCAGCACTGGTGCAGGGAAGCCCAGGGCTGGGGCAGCAGGGGGTGCAGGTGGGGGGGGGGAGGAAAAAGAGAGCCCCGGGCTGGGACAGCAGAAGGGTACAGGTGGGGGAGGGTACTGGTTGGGGGGGGGGGGTGAGAGCCCAAGGCTAGGGCTCGTATTATTGACCAGAACTAATGTCTATCTTCATTGTCAAACTCTCTCCTTTCCTTGCTCTAGCCTATTCCTATGTTTTAATATGTTTCCTATACGTTTTATAAAATATGGGTTTCTCCTTCGCTCCTTTCCCTAGTTAATAAATCTTCTTCAACTATCATTAGTAAAACTCATGAACCCATTCAATTCAAGGTCTAGGTGGAGCATAATCTACCAATGACTTTATGTATTACTAATTATTCAAAATAGCAGAAACAGTACGTAATCTCGGAGACCAAACTCATTTTCTTTCAAACACATTAATATTGCTCATTCAAAAATCTGTATAGCTCAAGCAGAAGCATATAGTGCCAAATTCTGACATCTCTTATGCTGACAAACTCAGTGGAATGATTCAAAAGTTATACCCTTGTAACAAAGAGTAGTATTTAACCCATATTTTTAGAACAATTAAAAATAACTTTTGATAAAATATATGGTGATATACCTATCTCAGAGAACTGGAAAGACCTTGAAAGGTCTTCAAGTCCAGTCCCCTGCCTACACTAGCAGAACCAAGTACTGTCCTCTGACAGATTTTTTGCCCCAGATCCCTAAATGGCCCCCTCAAGTATTGAACTCACAATGGTAGGTTTAGCAGGCCAATGCTCAAACCACTGAGCTATCCCTCCCCACCAATGTAACTCATGATGTCCCAATCGCCACATGGCTTTCTTCTAAGAACGTCTGTGTGCATGTTCTCATCACTATCGTGATCGCACTTTCGTCGCTTCCTCAGCCGGTTTTGCAGGTTCTGCAAATACTGCTGGATAATGCAAGAGGTATTTACAATGGTCAAAACTGCAGCAGTGAGCTGAGTGGGCTCCATGCTTGCCGTGATATGGCACGAAATGATTGTCTGCCGTACCTTGCACAGAGGGAGGGGCAACTGACGAGATGCGCCCAGGAAAACCCACGAAAATGTTTTTGCCCCATCATGCACTGGGAGCTAAACCCAGTATTCCAATGGGTGGTGGAGACTGCAGGAACTGTGGGATAGCTACCCACAGTGCACCACTCCGAGAGTTGATGGTAGCCTCAGTACTGTGAACGCACTCCGCCGACTTAGTGCGTTTAGTGGGGTCACACACAATTGAATGTATACAATCTCTTCAGAAAAATCGACTTCTATAAATTCAATAAAGTTTTGTACTGTAGCCATACCCTTAGCATTAATTTTTGGTACCTCAAAGATACGTAGTGAAAGAGAAAACACATTTCTCCATATGGTGTATGGTGTATTCACTACACTTTTTTATCATGTGCAAAAGACAGAGGGATAATTTAGTGCTTTGGAATGCTGGTGCTAAATAGCCTTGAAAACAGACTTCCTTGTTCATCCACAGGCTAGATAAAACATGGTTAACTGTGTAAGATTCCTATATCCTGCCCTACCAATATGCCTCAACTCTCACCAGAAGTAACCACCTCTAGACAGGAGAGGTTCACCCTCTATGTCCAATCAAACCATGATTTCTCCAACACAGACACAACACAATATGGCCTAGTAGCGAGAAAGGATAGCCTAGGAGTTTATCGGTAAGCAGAGAGTCAGGGGACCCAGATTTCATTCTAAATTCTAAATAAAACGAGGAAGACTTTGTAGCACCTTAGAGACTAACCAGTTTATTTCACCATAAGTTTTTGTGAGCTTCATGAGCTATAGCCCACGAAAGCTTATGCTAAAAAACTGAGGTAACTAAGTCCTGTGGCACCTTAAAGACTAACTATAAAGTTTTGAAGCATAAGCTTTCGTGGGCTAATACCCACTTCGTCAAGTGGGTATTAGCCCACGAAAGCTTATGCTTCAAAACTTTATAGTTAGTCTTTAAGGTGCCACAGGACTTTGTTACCTCTGCTATTCCAGACTAACATGGCTACCTCTCTGATGCTAAAAAACTGGTTAGTCTCTAAGATGCTACAAAGTCTTCCTCGTTTTATTTACAGATACAGACTAACACAACTGCTAATCTTAAACCCGTCATTCTGAATTCTGCCACTGATATATATCATGTGACCTGCGGCAAATCATAAACTTTCTGTGTCTCAGTTTCCCTATTTGTAAAATGGGGATAATGTTTATCAGTTTTGTTAAGTGCTTCTAGATCAGACATGGGCAAACTACGGCCCGCGGGCCACATACGGCCCGTTAGGCTTTTTAATCCGGCCCGCCGAACTTGTCCAAATTATAGTAAAAACCTCCTTTTTTTCCCCTTTCCCTGCAATGCCCACGTTTCCCCAATAGATGGCGCACTCAAAACACATTGACCGTTGTTGGAGTGGCGCGTATTTCTCTTTATTTCACTTTAATTTTATCCGGCCTGCGAGCTCTCGGCAGGGGAGTGGTGCCAGTGGCCCCCTCCTCCGTGCCCAGGGGCCGAGCAGCGCGGTGAGGGGCGCCGCGCTCCCGCCCGGGGGTGCCGGGCTGAGCTGCCGGGGCCAGGCGAGGAGCCAGATGAGAGCAGCAAGCCGTGGGGCCATGCCCGGTTGAGCAAAGTAAGCAAGAACGGGGGTGAGGGGCGCTCAGGGGGGCTTGGGTGGTGGTTAGGGTGGGGGGGTCTCGGGAGAGGGCAGTCAGGGAACTAAGTGCAGGGGGCTTAGATTGGGGATTCTGGGGGGCAGTTAGAGTGGGGGGTTGCTGGAAGGGGGCAATCAGGGGACAAGGAGCAGGAGGGCTTAGGTACGGGGTAGGGTCCTGCGGGGGGAAGTTAGGGAGGGGGGGATCTCTGGAGGGGGCAATCGGACAAGGAGCGGGGGGGCTGGATGTCTTGGGAGCTCTGAGGGGGCAGTCAGGGGGTGGGAGGTGAGTGGGAGTCAGATGGGGGGGGCAGGCTATTTGGCGAGGCACAGCCTTCCCTACCTGGCCCTCCACACAATTTTGAACCCCAATGTGGCCCTCGGGCCAAAAAGTTTGCCTACCCCTGTTCTAGATAATAGAATGAAAGGTACTTGTGGCGGGGTGACCACCCTCCCCCTACAGAAAGGGGCTTGCAATAGCCCAGGAGGGGGTTAAGGCCGGGAGCTATTAGGCTTCCAGGCCTGATGGGGGAGTAGGCTCAGCTGGGTGGCCAAGCCCCAAACACTGGCAGGCCTGTATAAAGGCTGCGAGGCAGGAAGACAGAGTGAGAGTCTCCTCTGTCCTCAGAGGGAGACAGGCCTAGCTGCTGGGACTTAAGCAAGGTACCTGGACTGGGGCAGGGCTGGGGCAAGGCACTGGGAGCTGGGGAAGCTCTAGCCTGAGAGCCCAGGCTGTAGGGCCTGGCAGAAAGCCCGACCCAGGAGTACTGGGCTGCAGGGGGCAGCCCATGGCTAGGGCTAGAAGCAGCAGGCCAACCCCCCTTGCCAGTGATGAGAGGCCATGATACTGCAGTCTGCCTCAGTGAGCGGGGGCAAATGGTGACTGGCAATGGGCAAGTCTGAGGCAAGGTGGGGATAGTAGGTGGAGGGTTCCCCAGGGAGGGGAGATCTTACGACCTGTGGGGGTACCGTGGGGGTGCAGCACCCTTGGTAAGAGGGCACCGGGGTCCGGGAGGGACACGGGGCCAGGACAGAAGCGGGGCCTCAACCTGCGGAGGGTGCTCCGGATGTTGGAGAGCTGATTCCCCGATCAACCAGCGGGAGGCGCTGCAGGGGTGAGTGTTGGCCCTGTTACAGTACTATTCAAACACAAAAATATTATCATCATCAGTTTATGGTTATAGTTTGTGTGATACCTGAACTGTGATAACTATATCATCTCACACAGACAATCATTAGACACTATCAATGTCGGCTGGATTTGAACTGGACACCTAAAAGGCAAAAGTTTCTACAGCTCACTGCTACTCCCATAAACTATTCTGCAATTTAAAACACATTTGTCAATAAAGATATGAGTGAAGAAAACAATGTCTTCTAATTTGCTAGATTTTTCTAGAGTCATTTAACAATTATGAGACTATATTGTGTATCTTTATAACAAATACAAATTGAAACTCAGTAATTAGAAGCAGAGAAGTGACTTGAGAACAATCACACATTACAAACAATATTAACCACATTATGTTGTCTTGTGGAATCTGAGACAATACATAATGAAAATTGTTAAATGTTAAAGTATAACACTTCTTGCAATATTTCAGTCCAAAAGAAACTAGCTTGCTACAGGGTTTTGTGTGTGTGTGTGTGTGCGCGCGCGCGTCTGGTTGCAATTAAATACAGGAAGGATATTAAAACTTCCAAGAGATTTTTTTTTCAAGCCACAACAGAAGAATAAGCGCAGTTGCATAATTGGAACCAAATCCAAAACCCACTTCCTTCTTATTTACTAGCATCAGCTAAAGGACACTATTTAAATGCTGATGCTAAAAGGTCTGGAGTTGACAACTATAAATCATCTGGGGGAGGGGGGGAATTCTAAAGAACCTTATGCCAAGGGTTAAAAGTTTATAGTTGAGAGACTACAGAAAGTTAGTGCCCACTGCAAAAACTACATCCTACCAGTCATCGTGTCTCTTCAATAAAGTCCTTGAATTTTGTTTTGTTGTGGGGAAAGAAATTTTCACCAGTTAATAATCGGCTAATATTCTGCTACAGTGTAATTTGGTGGAGAGACAGACTCCAAGGTCTCTTTTACAGGATTCTCGGTTACCATGATAGTCTATTATACTAGAAGACATTTGTCATCTATATATAGCAGAGCTAAAATTAGAAAATATGCTTCCTGATCATCATGCTATATATCAGGCTTCAGGTCTTTTTCACTGGCAGCTGAATTTCAGTTCAATGTTGCCTTGTTACCATCACTAACAGATCTGTGCAGAAAGTTTAATATTAAGGTGATCTGGGAAAAAGAAGGCCTCTTGCATGGCTTTCAGAAAAGCATAAGAATGGCATCTGAGGATAATGATGGAAGCTTACATGTTAGAATGTACGGATTTGGTGGGATAAAACAAACGAAATACTATTTTTCAGAACTTTAAAATTATTTCAGGTATTTAAATAGCTCTGATTCTTCATGTTCTTAGACAAAGATCCCACACATTTTATCTTGAGTACAGCGAATGAAAAAGAAGGCAATACTGTCCTCTTACATGTGTAATATAGCCATGTCGCTGACTTCATATCCTTAAATGCTGTTTGTGTTGAATGGAAAGATGGGTATTTTAAATAAGGCAAGAATGAAGGAAGGAAGAAAAAGTATAAACAGGCTGCAATGTTACCTCAGTGGTAGAAAGTGTAGCAGTTGGATGCAAAAAGTTCTCTATAAAGGTCACTGTTGCCGTAACAACTTTAGTAAGAGTATCCTTCAAGAACAGGTTTGGTTTGCCATCCAGGAGAAGCGATAGCTCCCTTCACACTAGAAAAATTACTGAACTCTAGCCTGAGTCAGGTTGGAACCAAATTTACCATCGTCAGTCTGTTTTGGGATTGCTATTTTAAGGCCAAATTCTGAAGCCCTTACTCAGATAATATTCACATCTGAACCCAACTGAGAGCTTTGCTGAGTAAGGGCCTAAGGATTTGACCATTATTCAGGATACAGCTACAAGGAAACAAATGCTTTCTTTGAAATCAACAGCCTAAATTTTCTACAGTGCAATTAAACAGCTCCTTAGCCAAAGCCCTGCTAGCCCGAGTCAGCTGGCATGGGCCAGCTGCAGGTTTTGAATTGCAGGGTAGACATACCTCCAGATTATATACTGACTCTGACATTCAGGGTGATCCTGTGCAAGATAGTTAGGGCTGAATGCTGAAAAGGAGTAAGGCTTCTAACTTCCATTCATTTCAATGGAAGTTAGAACCCTAAACAGAAGTAAGGAGTCCAACTCCTTTTGAGCATTCAGCCCTTAGTCTCTATGGAAGAAATAAACCCCAACGCTAAGGCCACACTGTATTAGGGTGATTTCATCAGCTGTGTTTACCCATACATCACAGGGACATTAAAAACACTAATAAATCAAACCTCCAAGGGCTTTGAGATCCTCAGTAAAAGATGGTATTTAGGAAGCAGACAGAAGTGCTGTAATAATAATAATCATCATTCAAAATAAATCAATCACTACTACAAAAATATAAACTAGGAAATTTGTCTCTAGTATTGCTTATTATATCAGGGATGCATTTGGTCCAATGCATAAAAAACAATAAGAAAAGTAAATCTACATCAATAAGCTAAGTAAAACATTCTTTAAACCCATACCTGAGATGACAATAGATTGCAGTCAATGTGAAGTCCCTTCCCAGTTTTATATCTTTGAAGCAGGCCAGCCATGATTGCTCCATACGTGTACAGCCCTGTAGCAAGGTCTGTCATGGCTACTCCTGGCCTAACTGGATCACCATCCTAGCAGAAGAGAAAAAATGGGAATGGGGAAGAATTAATATTTTGTTACGGTACATTCCATATAAGACAAGGGTTAAAAAAATATTTTCATAGTATGCATTACAGAAACATGCTAAGAAGCTAAAATATCTTCTGAGTGAATTAAGTTGAAAAGCCTGCCACTGAAAAATATACATTCTCACAAGTATCTGCAGATAATCTGTTCCTAGCAATTCTGTAACTTTACAGTGCTCTACCCTACAAACAGTGGTAAACTGGGAAATAATTGTTGTGTAACTCTACCCTCTATCTACACTATCGCTTTCATTCAATAGTTTCGAAATGTCTTTTTTTTTAAAAAAAAAAAAAAAAGAAAGAAATTGCTAGGGGTAAAATTATTCCCAAGGAAAACACAATTTAATATACCTGAAAAACAAGGTACTATAGGACTTGTCATACAGGTTGTCAGTGGCACATGTCTGACTGAGGAGGAAGGCAAACCGCCCCCCTAGTAATTTTCTTGGTGTATCTTAAAACATTCATCAACGGTTTTCAGTAGAAAAGATTGTTTTATAAAAGGAAGCCTTGAAATGCCAGTGAGGATTCAAAGTTTTATGAAACAAGACTCAATTTGAGACTCACTTTGTAAGCACATTTAATCTTCAAACATAAACAATATATATCCAAAATGAAAAGCTTGCAATTCTGTTACTAAAATGTAAGAACACAATAAAAGTCCCATACAGATAATTAGTTAGGCCTACTACTGTTTTGTATCCACCCTTTAATACAAACATACTTTTACCAATGTTTGCTTTCTCATCAACTAACATATTACATAATTACAACAAAACCAATCTGAAAAGTGCCAAAATAATGTCTAGTTAATGTTGAGCTGACTGGCTGGAAGTGCAGGTAGTTTAAAAATATTCAAAATTCTGAATCCAACTGTCTAGGGCTCTAGTCCTCCATGATTTTCCTGTCACATGCAATGTAATACAATGAAGTGTAACAAGTTCTCTTTGCAAATATGTATTTGGACAAAAACCTGGATCTTCAATTGTAAATACTAAAAAAGAAGGAACAAAATCAGGATTAGGTTCCATCAGTCATGTTTCAGCCTTTTCTAGCTGTTTAAGGTTCTGTATTTGAGATCAGTCAATCTAACTAAGTAACAAAGATTTCATAGCTTCTCTTAATCATTTTTCAATTGTGTCCTAACAAAGAACTAGAATCACAAAAAGGCATGCCAGATTTCCACTGATACTGTGACAATAACATCATTGACCTGTAGTCTTCAAATCCCTCTAAAAGCTTCAATTAACTTTGTAAATTTAGTGCTTCTCTATAGAGTTCCTTATCCAAAATAAGTGCCATTTTTTGACCAAAGTTCTCCTTAGGTTCAATGTAAATTTCAATATATTCATAGCAATTGGATCTAGATACTTCTGTGGCCCCCATCACTTGTATATCTGAATGTGACTCAAAAACTAATGAACTCATCCTCACAGCATCCCTGAGAGCTAGGGAAGACCTATCTCCGTTTTACAGATGGGAAACTAAGGTTAGATTAGGGGTTTATCATAGGTTAGGGGTTTATTTCAGGAGTGAGTGGGTGCGTGAGATTCTGTGGCCTGCATTGTGAAGGAGGTCAGACTAAATGATCATAATGGCTCTTCTGACCTTAAAGTCTATGAGTCTACAAGTCTAAAGCACGGACAGATAAAGTTTGTTGTCCAAGGTCATTTAGGAAATTTGTGGCAAACCCAGGAATTGAACCAAGGTCTTCTGCATGTAAGTCCAGTGCCTTGACCATAAGACAACCTAAATGTGGAGAAATTCCTGACCTTTGCATCCAATGTCATTAGGAAGCTAGAACTCAATCCTCCTTTTTTAATCAACTAACCATCATGCTGATTATGGTTGAAGAATTTTTTTGATATTCCACCATATGCTTCAGGATTGTGCTAAAAGTTATTTCTTTCCCAACAAGGCTTATAGCATCCTGAACACTCATATTTCAGGCATGAAATCATGTCATACTGAAGTCAATGGCAACATTCCCATTGACTTCATCCAGGCCAGGATTTCACCTCAAAAGTTTAAGATTACTGCATCCAAAAAGTTCTCTTACTTTGCTGCATTTTATTTTTGTTGTCTGAGCAAAAGGCAAAGATTTTCCAATATCACAGGCTAGTCATAAATATCTTCTAGGGAATGAATAAGTCTACTAACAGAAAAGATGAGACAATCATTACTTCAGCAGCTATATTTTTACTTTTTACTTTAAGAAAGTTAAAACTAAGGCTCAGATTCTAATGCCATAACTTGCATTGAATAGTTCCTTACTCCATACACGGTGGCACTGAAGTCAATGAGACTACTCATCATCACAAGGAAGGGTTCATCAGAATTTGGCCCAAAATCAGTATGAAAAAGGTAAGTATGAAGGTTACAACTCATAAAAAGAGCAGTTTTGTCAAATGGCGCACAGACAAGACGCCTTTAAGCAATTCTGGCAGTCGTTCAATAAAACAAATTTGTAAAGTCACTTTACATTGCTAAATCTAATTACTTTTTAGGACTACAAAAGAGTTATGATAATTCTGACTCTTTTAAAAGAACTTGGTTTCACTCAGGAAAATAAAAAGCTGCCCTTAAAGTCAAATACTGTTTTCCTATTCTGTTTTTAGCAGCATAAGTTGCATATGTAAATCCAATAACTAGCTATTTACGAGTCATTTAAAGGGTATTTGTTTGTACCCAGTAAGTTAATGCTGCACTGTCAAATGCACTAAGAAACCAATTGGCAGATTTAAAAAATTGCAGAAAATTAAGCTTCTATATATGATGGCAAGAATTACTACTTGATTCATTATATTTTAAAATTGTCAAATGAAAAGTTAAAAAGACAAAGTAGAAATTAAATAAAATCAACATGAAAAGTGCATGAACGACTAGTCTTCTGCTATTTTTGGCCACAGCCCCGAGCAGGGACTGGTGTGAAAGTTACAGAACCCCTGGTGGCACTAGGACTCATATATACCTCTAGGTAACAATAAATCCCCTGCTTATAGGGGCCTATATTAGCAATATGTTAGACCCACTCCACACACCGCATGCTGGCTATGCTATTTTGACCAGTAAGTAAAGGGGTTGGAGCCACAGCACCATGCATTCCCCTCTCCACCACTTGCTTTGGGGAGGAAGCAAGCCGGCAAGTTTTCATGCTTACTTCTGTGCATCTAGGTCCAATGGCCAGAAGCTGGGTAGAACTGAATCGGTTTATAAGGGATATTTTTTATTTCCCTGTTCTATGATGTAGTCAAGATTCTATCTACCCTAAGCTGTTTCACAGTGTACATCAAACAAAATCTTTACCCTATATCTAGTGAAAGTCTTCAGTATGTTAAGCAAATGTATCCATCTTAATCATACCCAAGAAGCTCGGTAGGGGCAGAGACAAAAAGATCATACTTCTACATTTCACCATCTTACAAATAAATGAGGCAACAACATGCTGAGATTGAAAACAATCTCCACTTATTTAAAAATGCATCAATATCAGCCTTGATGGAGAAAATTACAAATGTGAGCTGATAATGATAGGAACGATTTCAGCAGATACTGTATCACGTGAATTTCTCTCTTGGATCTTGATACCAAAGCCTGCCTCATCAAGTACACCATTTTCCAGTTTTTGCTTAATAAGACTGTATCTTCTATTCCTCAAGTAGATTTCTTTATCTTTGTACATGGTTGATGCACAATTCTTTATCTATGATTCACAAAGAGAAAAACTTTGTTGAACGTTACTTAAAGTTGCTCTCATCAATAAATCAAACCATACAAGAATTTGCATATCCTAAATTAAGGATTAAAAAGGATAAAGGGGCTGCAAAATCAAGCACACTCAAGTTAGAAAATGCTAGGATGTCTTAGTTTGGCCCGCTTGTGCATATGCGTTATCATACAGCCTTTAATTAAGTGGCTCTTCTCCCCTCCAAAAAAAGAGCACCCCTGGTTCATTGAGTGTGCAGGAAAGACCTGCTCAAGGGATGAGCAGAGGTTGAGTAATGAAGGAGTCTGCTGTCTATAGGACCCATGCCCCATTTGTTGCAGAAATTGGGATGTTTGCAGTGAACAAGGCTGGGGGGCTAGCTAACAGGAGCAATTAAGTGATCCTGAGGGTGAGTTTGTTGTTTGTTATCTTATTGCTGTATGCTTGCTTGCTTGAAGTCTATAGTGCTGCCTGTTTTGGGGGCTGCATACTGAGCCAAGCAGTCTGCTAAACTAGGCTGAGAGTTTACTAACAAGGCTCTAGCCTGCTACTCTTCAATCCCTAATCCTTTTAGGATACCATGAGAAGGGGATGGGGCTAGCTCACAGAGAACGGGAATTTAAAAAGTCAGCTCAGAGGTAACCAGAAGAGCTAGTGAACAGGGGAGTTTTGCAAGGGAATTTAAAGATGGTCTGCAAAGTGGCAGATACACTTAACAAACACACTCTAGTCTAAACTTAAACCAATATCTCACTCCATCACCAAATAGAAAAAAACCCTGCAAGAGTTAAATAATGCAAGCAGATGTCCCGCAGTAATGGGGGTGGGGCGCTATCCAGCTTATTGCACTAAATGCAACATATACGATTAATTGCCTTATGGGCAGGTTATATACGTGTGTATATGGTATAAGCAGTTCATGGCCCTCAGACACACAGATCAGGCTCTTGAGATCATAGTGGCCGAAATGGAAGTCCTAAGGGAGACACAGAGGCACACAGAGGAGCTTTCAGGGACACAGTAGGGCAGTCCCATCCTCAGGCTCACAGCCTCTGTGCTGCTGAGAAAGAAGAAAATCTGAGGGAATGAAAGCATCAAGCTGGAGCAGACACAAACAAACCCACCATTGCAACCCTCTTTTCAGATGATGTCATGGTATCCTCTCGCATTGGGGATGCCCCTCTGTTCCCTCTGAGAGGGAATCCCTGTTATTGGGAAGAAACAGGCAATAGTAATGGGCGATTCAATTACTAGAAATATAGATGGGTTCGCGATGACCGGGAGAAGTGCATGGTGAATTGCCTGCCCGGTGAGAAAATTTGCAGACTTTTTGAGACATCTAAAATAGATGTGCACTGCTGGGGAGGAGCTGGTGGTCGTGATACATGTAGGTACTGGTGACACAGAGAAAGGATAGGAGAGAGATCCTGGAGGTCAAATTTAGGCTGGTAGGTAAGAGATTGAAGTCAAGGACCTCCCTAGTAGCATTCTCTGAAATGCTTCTAGTTCCACACACAGGGCCAGACAGACACGAAGAACGGCGGGGTCTCAATGTGTGAGGACAATGGTGTTGGGAGAAGGAGTTTATTTATTTATTAGGAACTGGAGAATTAATCATTTTTTATTAGGAACTTAGGAACCTTTGGGAAGGGAGAAGCCTATACAGGAAGGACGGGCTCCACTTAAACCAAAACAGAACCAGATTGCTGGCATGTCAAATTTAAAAAGTCATAGAGAGGTTTTTAAACAAATGACATGAGGAGGAGCACATGGTTCAGATAAAGACAACTCTTTGGGGGGATTCATTAAAGGGGAAACTCCATATCAGGGGTGGCCAAACGTACTGAACCTCTGAGCCATATACAATAATCTTCAGAAGTTCGAGAGCCAGACACGCTAGCCGGGTCTCAGGGTTTCAACCCTGTGGGGTGTGCCTGCTGGGACCCAGGGCTTCACCTCCACTCCTGCTGAAGCCCTGATTCCTGGCAGGCACCTCCCATGGAGCTGACGGCCCAAGACCCCCCTTCCTCGAAGGACAGAAGCCCCTAACCTCACCACTGTGCTGCAGGGAAGAATCCCTGAGCTCCCCACACGCCAGTCTGGTAGGTGGACAATGAGGTTGGAATATGGGGGGAGCTCCATGAGCCACACTTTAACTGTAAAAGAGCCGCATGCAGCTCATGACCTCCGTATCCTAGGAGAGAGGAGAGGACAGAAGTTGATAAAGCACAGGTAGGAACTAAACCAAAACAATCAACCGAAAAAGAGTCCCATCCAATTACATCACATGAAGGCAGACAAATAAATATAGTAATGACAAATTTTATAAGGGCTTGTATAAAAATGCTATAAGCCTAATATGCAGTGCTATTGTAGATATTTTGGTCCCAGATTATTAGAAAGAAGAGGTAGGTGAGGAAATATCTTTTATAAAGATTAGTCCAATAGAAGATATTACCTTACCCAACTTGTCTCTCTAGAAGTCTAAATACTAAAATGGATAAACTTGAGTGCCTGATACTAAATGATGATATTGATATAATAGGCATCACAGAAACTTGGCGGAATGATGATAATCAACGGGACATGGTAACACCAGGATATAAAATATACAGGTCACGGTGGCAGGGAAGTGGCACTATATGTGAAAGAAAGCATAGAGTCAAATATATACAAATCTTAAATGAATCCTCTATGGATAGGCATTCTATGAATAATTAGACTATACTATAGCAATAGAGATATACTACTGACCACCTGACCAGGACAGTGATTGTGAAATGCTCAGGGAAATTAGAGAGGCTACAAAAACAGAACGCCCATTAATAATGGAGATTTCAACTATCCCCATAATGACTGGATACATTTCACCTCAGGATAAGATCCAGAGATAAAATTTCCAAACACTATTAACAACTGCTTATTGGAGCAGTTAGTCCTGGAACCCACAAGGGGATAGGCAATTCTTGATTTAGTTCTAAGTGAAGCACAGCATCTGGTCCAAGATGTGAATACAGCTGAACCACTTGGTAATAGCAACCATAATTAAATTAACTTTAACATCCTTGCAGGGGAGAAAATACCAACGAAACCCACCACTGTAGCATTTAACTTCAAAAAGGGGAACAGTGAACAACAACAACAACAAAAGGAGGAAGCTAGTTAAATAGAAATTAAAAGAAAGAGTTACAAGAGTGAAATGCCTGAAAGCTGCATGGAAACTATTTATGAAACCATAAGAGAGACTCAAACTAAATGTATACCCCAATTTAAAAAAAAAAAAAAAAAAAGACCAAAAAATGCCAACATGGCTACATGGCAGAATAAGAGAGGCAGTTAGGGGCAAAAAGGCATCCTTTAAAAATTGGTAGTCAAATGCCAGTGAGGAAAATAGAAAATAGCATGAACTCTGGCAAGTTGTATGTAAAAGTATAATTAGGTAGGCCAAAAAATAATTAGAAGAACAACCAGCAAAATGCACAAAAAATAACAGGGAAAAAAAAAGTTAAGTATATCAAAAGCAGGAAGCCTGCCAAACAATCAGTGGGGCAACTGGACAGTCAAGGTGCAAAAGGAGCACTCAGGGAAGAAAAGGCCATTGCAGAAAAATTAAATGAATTCTTTGCACTGATCTCCACTAAGGAGGATGTGAGAGAGATTCCCACACCTGAGCCATTCTTTTTATGTGACAAATCTTAAGACCTGTCCCAGATTGAAGTGTCAGTAGAGGAGATTTGGAACAAGTGGATAAATTAAACAGTACTAGGTCACCAGGACCAGATGATATTCACCCAAGAGTTCTGCAGGAACTCAAATATGAAACTGCAGAACTAATTGTGTAACCTCTCGCTTAAATCAGCCTCTGTACCGGATGACTGGAAAATAACTAATATGACACCAATTTTTTCAAAAAGGCTCCATAAGTGACTGTGGTAATCACATGCCAGTGAGCCTAACTTCAGTACCAGGCAAATTGCTTGAAACCATAGTAAAGAACAGAATTGTCACTTCGATTAATACAATATGTTGGGGAAAAGTCAAAATGGCTTTTGTAAAAGGAAAACATGTCCCATCAATTTATAAGAATTCTTTGAGGACATCAATCATGTGGACAAGGATGATCCAGTGGATACAGTGTACTTGGACTTTCAGAAAGTTTTTGACAAGTTCCACCACCAAAAGCTCTTAAACAAAATAAGCCGTCTTGGAATAAGAAGGAAGTTCCTCTCATGGATCATTAAAAGATGGTTAAAAGACAGGAAAATAGGGTAGAAATAAGTGGCAGATTTTCATAATGGGAAGTGGTAAATAGCAGGGTCACCCAAGGATCTGTACTGGGACCTGTACTGTTCAATATAATCCTAAATGATCTGGTAAAAGCAGTAAACAGTCAGGCGGCAAAGTTTGCAGACAATACTAAATTACTCAAGATAGTTAAGTCCAAAGCTGATTGAGAAGAGTTACAAAAGGATCTCTCTAAACTGGGAGCCTGCACAACAAAATAGCAGATAAAATTATGCTGTGTAAAGTGATGCATACTGGAAAAAAAAATCATATATATAAAATGATGGGTTCTAAATTAGCTGTTATCATTCAAGAAAAGATCTTTGAATCATTGTGGATAGTTCTTTCTCGAAAACATCTGCTGATTGTGAAGCAGAAGTGAAAAAAATCTAAATGGAATGTTAGGAACCATTTGCAGAGGGATAGATAAGAAGACAGAAAATATCAATGCCAGTATACAAAATTCATGGTACACCCTCATCTCAACTATTAGCCAAAATGGTTAGGGATGCAACCCCTATGCTCTGGATATCCAAAACCTCTGACTGCCAGAAGGACAACAAAAGGGATGGATCACTTGTCAACTGCCCTGTTCTGTTAATTTCCCCTGGCACTGTCCACTGTCGGAAGACAGGATGCTGGGCTAGATGGACTACTGGTCTGACCCAGCATCGCTGTTCTTATGTTCTTATAACTGCAGAAAGAAAGAGAATAGTTTCAAGCTAAAGAGTTGAATACTGTCCTGGAGAACTGGATTCTATCCCTGCTTCTGCCACTTGAGTTCCTGTGTGATTCTGGGCGAGTCTCTTAACACCAAACTTTTCACAGGCAGTCACCTCTGCATGTAATTAAAGGCTGTATTACATTTCATACACTCAAGTGGGTCAAATTAAGGTTGAGGGGGCAATGTTTATTCTGGAACATCCTAACTTGAGAGTGCTTGACTTTTCTATCTTTTTAATCCTTTCTAAGTCTTAACTTTATACTTCCTGTTTTTTATGAGACCAACTATAACTAACTTCAAATTTTTGGTCATACATTTCTTTAGATTTTTATGTGCTATTTATATAACATTTACACATTTGTTGTCTTCGGTGTATATTTTATTTCCATTGTTATCTTGGTGAAGCTCAATATTGCACCACACAAGTCCCATGTTGACCAATATATTGAAATAATTAAACTAAACTGTATTCAAACAGAACCTTTTTTGCAATTTCAGTTTTAGTGCAACTTTTAAAATTACCTTTTTTCCCCACTGTACAACAGAAAATGGAGCAAGAACTCATCTTTTCCCACCTTTTTTTAAAAAACAGGATGTCATAAACTCCAATTTGTAACAAGCAGATAATATACATGAAAAGGAGCTGTAATTTTGTACTTTATTTTCATGCAACCCTTTTTGAGGAGAGTAACAAACAGCTGCTCCTTGAAAAGAAGCAGTGTAACTTATCGCAGCACAAACTCAAAGGAGCACAGCAGCGCTTATCCAAACCCATTCTACTTCCATTACAGCTCCTCCTGTGACTCTTCATTGTAACAATGGGTCATCTGAGGTAAATCAGCTAGCAAAGGCAGCCATTGCCATAACAACTAGAGCAATCATGACTCTGCAAATATACTAATTAACTGGACAGAGTGAGTAATGAGTGACTGATTATTTCTGATATCACAATGTTACTGTTCAGGCAGCAGCAGGGAGTGTCAAACGTGCACTGTGTGGAAAAAAAACCAGGTGCTCCAGTGTTCCCAAGTTTTCTAACCAAAAAAAATCCACCAACATGCAAACAGAAAAATCACATTGGAAATTATTCCACACACTTTAATGTGTGGCCAAAATCTGGTTCAAATCCCCCCTGACGTTTACAAAAAAGGGTTATGAACAAAAGTTGAAACACTGAGGTATAGACCCAGTAAAAGAGAAAAATTTTGAGACAAACAATTACTGCCTCGCTACTGCAAGGCCATAATAAGATTGCAAATAAATATCTTTTTTAAAATAGACCATCACCCCATGGTGTCAACATTGCTCCTGAAATCAACAACTGAATTCAAATTGTGGGTTTCCTTCCTTCTTAACACAGAAGCAAAGGCAGCATCTCCAAAGTGAAGCATGTAACATACTGTACTTTCCATTACAAGGCTGATCTTGTCCCTCCTCTTCCGTAACTTCAACTAAAAAGCTCCTTGTCCACTTTTGTCTGCCAGCCAAGAAGTTTATGACCAAGGTTTGGGGAGGTTCAAACAAACAGTTTACAAGATATAAAACATTATTAAAAGGTACATTTTCAAACTTAACTCAGCCCTAAATGGTTTTGATTTGTGAATATAAATTGAAGATGGAAAAGTCCACCTAGAGTACATCCTATGTCAGTATAAGGTCATTTAATTCTCTAGTTCTAAAATGTTTCCAACAAGGTCTTTGAGTGAATACGCCACAGTTTAAGAGATCTAAACCATTAATAATTTTTTTCTGATGGGAACATTAAGGTTTGGTTTACCTAATTTCATCCCCGTACTACAAGTTGTATAGTTTTATCAGCCCAAGCAATTCCCTTCCTTCTTCAGTGTTTACATCAAGCTTTTGTAGATTGTTGTAAGCTTTCACCCTATCCCCTTAAACAGCTCTTACCCTATACTGTTTGTTTAATTTTGCCTATACTGTTTAATTTTCATCTTTCCTTGTAAACGTGTCTATCTATGACAGGATGTGTAGTTATTACTAGTATTTGAGGAGTTAATTTCAGCTTCCTTTTCCCTCCTCATAGATTAGTTCTCTGAGTAAACTTCTATCCTATGGCTTTTGCCAGTATAAAAACGTAATGAAAATATCCTCACAGCCCCAACCAACAAAAGTTTTAAGTGTAGACTTGTCCAGAGAGAGAATACCTAAGGCTTTCCCATCCTCTGAGGTTGAGTTGATTTCCATGTTTAGGTAGTTGTTTATTTCTCTTTTTTGCTTATGTTAACGTGCTTTGATTTGTATTCCTAAAAGCTTCTCACCTGCTGAAATAGACCTTCCTGTCTATTACTGCTCAGCCATTCCACCAGTTTCCACTAACTCATTTTTGTTGCTTTTTTCTAAATTCCCTTGTCAACATCTTCTTGGCACTGAGATGCCTACACCGAACACAGTATTCTAGAACCCTACTCACCCAACTTCAAATAGTGAACGATCAGCACCTTCCTGCACCCTGACATACTGCTTCTTTGTGGAGGTAACAGAGAGTCCTGTGGCACCTTAAAGACTAACTAAAGTACTTTACTTTAGTTACTTAGTTTACTCTAAGTTACTCTAGTTACTTAGTTACTCTAAGTAACTAAAGTACTCTAGTACTCTTAGTTACTCTAAGTAACTAGAGTAGTTTACTCTAGTTACTTTACTTTAGTTAATCCTTAAGGTGCCACAGGACTCTTTGTTACCTCTGCTATTCCAGACTAACACGGCTACCTCTCTGATTCTTGCTTCTTTGTGGTCAATCCAAATTTACATTGGTAATATAACAATAATCAGTCCAAAAGAGAAATCATTCTGTTAAATGACATGCCTAATAAAACACTTTAATTCCAGTAGTCTTTAAACTGCTTTGAACAGGCAAAGGATGGGAAATAAGTTGCCAAAGCTAATTGGAAACAATCATGGCTAGTTTTCAATAGTTCTCAGCAATATACCATGTGTAGCCTTTTGATGAGCTTGTGTTTTGTTTGTTTTTAATCTGAAGGATGATGGCCCCTGTGGTACTGTAGATCCCAATCACGCCTGACTGTCAAACAAAATGTTTCTTCAGTAACAAAGAATGCCTAGCGAATAGACACACCACTACAAAGATTCTCTTAATATCCAAATTGTATGTAATGATTCACTAAGAGAACTCTTATCTGAACTGGTTTTGAAATTACACTAAAATTATTGTCTTGATGAGTCAAAGAAAATTCCTTCAAAGGAACATTCATCTGGCAATGCTGCATCTGGGTACATCAAGTTTTTTGTTCCCCAAATACTAGACTTGAATGTGCTGAGTTTCTGTTAATTATGTCTTTGAAGACAATAAAAATGTCATCAGTATAAACTAGGTCCTTTTAGCATGTTTTAAATGTATAAAAAGAAAAACAGAATCTGGCCAGAGGTATCTACATTAAAGGCAGAAAGGCTTTGTGGTACAGCTTTAGATAATACCAGACTCCATTCCATTGTTTGCTATATTCTATAAATACATAGTGAAAATACTACCCCAAAAAAAGTAAATCCAGAACTCCAGTTAGCATCCTTCATTCCTAATACTGACGTGGTCTAATGAAAGTGTGGGACCCCGAATTCCACTTGTGGCTCAGAATCTAAGCATGGCAATATGGTCCAAGGATAACATTTTATCCATAATGCCGAATGTCTTTGTTTCTTTGGAATCGGTGAGAGCCTTATCAATATTTCAATGTAGTTTTGTGTGCATTTGTATATTTGTAATATTATAGTACAATTTAGCATCTTCAACAATTGGAGCTCAAATTTCCTGGAGACTATTTATAAACACTGAGCATGAAGCACTAAGTAATTTCAAAAGATAAGGATTTCTTACTGAAAACCTTCAGGATTTCTTCAAAAACACATATTTTCTGAGGATTCAAAGATTTTGAAATGTGATGTGCCCAATGTATGATCTTCTCTCCTTTTCAATTCCCTTCTCTTTCCATCTTCTATTGTGCAGCCAAATATATTGTAGTGTATCTTTGATGCATTACAATTTTGTATTACCCTTTTTCCTCCTACGATACTTGTATCACTATTTCCATAATAAAAAGATGGCTTTGGGGGGGGGAAAGTGTACATAACATTTTACCTTAGACTTCTATCTTCTCCACTGCAGCCCCCTTACTCCCTCAAAATTATAATTTTACAAGAAATATGAGCATACAGTGAAAAGGGATGTTACACAAGGGACAAAAAGCCTTATTTCCATGCTGTTTAAGCCACAGTTTTCATGATCCAATAATACTTCACTAACTAAGGCACCAAAGCTGCTGTTCAGAGCACAGAAAAGTTCCAGATCATCTGCACTGGTAAATTCTTTTTATTCTGGGGCATCATGTCAACAGCTAGATGGTTGGGGTGAATTAAGATTGACTATATGAAGTATATACGGAAGTCCCTGTGGGTTGAGTGGGAGTATAACTTTTGCTATTAATTCCAGACCTGCTTCAGAAACATTCCAGAGTTCTGAACACAACTTCTGAAATGTACTATATTATTAAAACAGCTTGGGTCAGAAACTGGAAGTGTGTGTTAATGCAGCTTTAAAACTGAACAGTTTTTGTTGATGGTTGTAGATGTTATGTGGGTGTACCTAAAATTAGTTCTAATTTGTGTACTCCTCCAGCAGAATAAAATCTCCAAGTGCTGTCCTCAGAGCATACTCAATGACCTTCACCAGAACTTGGTAAATTAGGATTCCACTGTATCTTCTGTGATTTTCTGTGGATATATTGCATAATACGGAGGCCACGTCTCTCCTCATGTCTCACCCTCATTAGAATTTTTTTATAGCCAGAATACAAATATTTGTATTTTATCCTGAGGCTGTTCCTCAGGGTAAACCACAAATGTTCACGGCCTGAAACAAATGTTTTGGGAGTGTCCAGACTGGCCGTTCTTTACAGAAGAATGAATGACTGTGAGTTATTTGGCAATTAATTAACTCAACATAAAAAAAAATCATGTGTAAAAAACCTTAATGGCTATCATTCAAGTATCATTAACGATACTGTCCACCAGGGATTCTCACTCTTATTTCCTAATACAAGATGTTACTAGAGTGAGAATCCTGTCAGAATGATAAACTTCAGAGAAGCAGAATTACAATCAGTCATTTTCTCTTCTGGGTTTATCATAGTCCCTGAATGTGCCAGCAAACTTTTTATTCTGATTCAAGCACTGTATATAAGCTACTATTTTGATTTTACTTTAGTCTATGTCACACATGGCAGCCCCTTCCCTAAAGGCTTTACATTCTAATTAAAAATACATGACCAAAAGAGAGAGGGGAAAAGAGAAAACACCAATTTCTTTTTGGGAGTGTGGGGGGGGGGAAGGGGAGAGGGTTGCATTTACCCTACCCTATTACGTATTTTTAACACTGTAATTTTTATCTATAGTATACCCACCGCCAATGGTACTGTCACAACCTTAATCAACAAAACAGGCATCTGCACACCTACCCTCACATTGAATGAGATAGGTTTTCCCACTTTGTTTTGAATGTTGTTCAAAATTCCACATAACTCTATTATTTCTCCATAAACAGTACCATTGGAACTTTGGGAGATGTATTTTAAAGAACAGCATATCATCAGTAGTAAATTTTCAGGCATGCATGAAGTACAATTTTAAACCCCTACTTTAAACCATAATTCCCCCATATGAAAATGGGGATAATGATATCGACATCCTTTTGAGATCTGCTGATAAAAAACTCTAGATAACAGCTAGGTATCATTATTTATTATTATTAAACCAATTCAGAATGTATTTTCATTGCAACAGCTAAAGGTATATCTATGTCCTAGGGGCTATGAAATTCACCCCAAGCACAAGGCCTATGTGCCACTTAAGTCTTCAAAATAAGACTTAAGTAGCACTTAGACACTGCGCTGGCCCTTTGCACATGAGAGAATGTGTGTTTGAGGAGCCCTTAAGGAATAAAATATTAACCAAAAACTTTAGATGAAGAAAAATAAGAGCAAAAGTTAGCATGTTTATTTTAATCAGGCAAGAGAATGACTGAGTCAGAATGAATTGTTAAAAGCCCATGGTGAATACACAGAGCTGTTAGCAACCATGATTAAATCATTCTAATGATTACACTGCCTGAAGTACTGGTGAGGTGATGTGAACATCTGGGTTTCCATGTAGATCTTAACATAACCTTTTAATAAAATCCATCTTCATAATGGCCACTGAGGAATATTACTCCCATAATACAACTTATGTCCAATTATTCAGTGTAACATTTGTACATTCTGTCATTCACATATCATTGAAAAGTTTTATTAGAATTCTATTTTGTTAAAGCTTAACCTTTTAAATATGTTTCCTTTAACTCAGTATTAACAACGTTTGCCCCTTTAACAGTTATTATTTCCACGGAATTTAGCTGGCAAATTTTCAGCTCAGGAAGTTGTGTGTGCAACTTCTGCTGTTGTTATAGAAGCAATGCGCTTCACTTCACAGGCAGTGGATCAGAATGTAAGGAATGGTTACTTTCCCTACAGAAACTTTAATTCTTTGAGATGTTACGTTCAGTGTCGATCCCACTGTTGGTGCGCATGTGCCTCACATGACTGGATTTTCTTTGCAAAGCAGGGTCTCTCAAGGCTATGCATGCACTCTGTGTCTCCTCATACTCCCACACAAGGGCATTCCCTCATAATTCAAAGCCCCTGGTGGCTGAAGACTCCAAAAAGGGGAACGGAGGTCGGGTTTGAGAGCCACATTGACTGCAACATCTTAAAGAACCATAGTTACTGTATTTCTTTCTTCTTTGAGTACATGCTCCTGTGAACTCCCCTGTAGGTAACTGGCAAGCAGTATCCCCTCTGAAGGGTGGGAATGAGGAGTGATTGAAGCACTGGTCTCCTGAACTTGGCATCTGACTTGACGGCTAAGTCCAAGGGATAGTGCTTGATAAAAATCAGTGGGTTACTCCACACTGCATTACAGATCTCCGATACTCCTGAAGCGAGGGAAGGCTGTTGCTCATGCCCTGGCAGAATGAGCTGTGATGTTCAGTGGGACAGGAACACCAGCCAGATGATAACACATCAAGATCCGGGGTGCTATACATTTTGATACTCTTTACAAGGAAGTGGCAGTAGCTTTGGTCCTGTCACTATAATAAAGTGAAGTCCTGGATATATTTAGCGTGTGTAATTTCTTTTTTCCTCATGCTGATTGTGTCTGTGTGAAAAAGGAAAGTAGGCTGATTTGACTGGTTCCGATGAAAATCTGAGACCTCTTTAGAAATGAACTTTGAGTGGGTTGCAGCATTACTCTGTCCTTCAGACTAGAAATGCCTGAAGCTCACTCACTCTTCTTGCTGAAGTGAAAGTCACGAAGAAGACTAACTTCAGAGTAAGGTGATGAAAAGAACATTCTGAGAGCAGTTCACATAAGCCTCAGGAACACTAGATTGGGAAGGTGTGCCTTTTCTGATCTTGAGTCAATCACAGTTCCTATGAACTCTATCATCTCGGGTGATGTGAGTGACAATTTTTTGTAGTTCACTAGGCCCAAATGGGTGAATAAGACTAGCGTACAATCAGGGCTGGCGACAGAAATTTGGGGGCCCCCTACTCTGATAGTTTGGGGGCCCCCCTAGCCCAGCCGGGCCCCCTCCAGCCCAGCCGACAGCAGCTGGGGCCCCCCCAGCCCAGCCGCCTCCCCCAGTCCAGCCGGCGCTCCCCCCGCCCCCCAGCTGACAGCGGCTCTACCCGTAGTACCCCCCCTGTCGCCGGCCCTGCGTACAATACAGCTTGCCACCATTTCCCCCTACAATCTGCCCTCAACAGCCAAGTGTGATGAATCCCTGCCTTCTCAAATGGGCTGCCACCACTGCTAGGCATTTCATAAAAATCCTTGGTGCCATGAAGAGTCCAAATGGCAATACCTTGTACTGGTAATGATTTGATCCCATCATGAATGTCAAGTGTTTCCTGCAGGCCAGGTTGATGACTATATGAAGAGATAGATAGATTAGATAGAAAGATTAGATAGATAGATACTGTAAGTCAAATGACACAAACCAGTCTTGAGCCTGCAGAGATGCAATGGAGGCAAGCAGTACCACCTGACTCTGAGGTGGTGTATATATTTGTTTGGTCTTCTGAGGTCTAGGATAGGATGAAGATCTCCTTTAATCTTCAGGGGGGGAAATATTAGGAGTGGAAGCCTCTTCCCTATACTCCTGAGGAACATGCTCACAAAGCGACAAGGCCACTTCTTTTTGTAATGATTTCTTATAAGAAGGGTCTCTGAAGAAATAGGGAAAGGAATTAGGTAAAGAGAAGGTTGTGGAAATGACTGGAACATCCATGGGCAACTACATTCAAACTATCATTTGTCTGAAGAGATATCAGACCAAGCTTGATGGAAAGTGGCAAGGTAGCTACAAAAGACTGGCTCCCAACTGGATTCAGTCAAGCACGGATGACACAGGAAATAGATGATGGGTGTCTCCTTGAGTATGATGTCTTGATAATATCTTTTCTTCAGTTCCCATGCCAACGTTGTCCCCCAGCGGGGATCTTGACAGTTTTGTTAGGGCATACTTTGTTCCCATAACTGGAGCAAGCTGAAGGTTGGTGCTGATGTCTTGAGCGTGCTGATGCCAGCAGTGCCAACATACTTTGCACCTCTCCTTTAGCATTGGAGGTAGACACCTAACCTTAGATGAGTGATGCCTCTTTTCCTCTCATAGCAATCTCTGGTCTTCATTCGGCCCTTCCTCATGGCATTGCCCCTAGATTGGGGTAGTGGTGCTGGCTCCAATGACACATAGTCAGTGCCACGTGTTCGTGTTCTAGTGCTGAAGTGGTTGCCAGCACTAGTTCTGAATGTCCGGTGCCAGGGTGATCAGCATCAACGTGACCAGAAATCAATTTCAGCTGAGTTTTCTTCCCTGACTTCCCTTTGCTGCTGATGGACCCTAACTAGACTGGCGCCCTCTGAGGTCATCCTCATGGACAATCCTTTTGGTTCCTTGGAGGTGCATGTCACCTCGGAGTCTGAAGTGATACACAGCAATTATTCCAGTAAGTGTAGTTTCAGCTGCACATCCCTTCGCTTGCAGCCCTTGCCAAAAAGGATTTACATGCTCAAGCACTTTTCAGGGATGTGGCTCTCCCCCAGACTGAAAAGGCATCAGCTAGGCCCATCAACCAAGAGAAAGAGCCCATCGCAGGTCGTACAGGAGTTAAACCCTTAACGTTTAGAGTCTACCATGGAGGTTGGTATGAGGCACCTTGCCCCATTTCACAGGGAGACATATTTCTGTTTAGATGACTTTTTTAAGGAATCCAAATTTTAAAAAATTAACAAAGGTACAATGGGTGTAGGGTGATCAGGTGTCCCGAGTATATAGGGACAGTCCTGATATTTGGGGCTTTTTCTTATATAGGCTCCTATTACGCTCCCACTCCCATCCCACTTTTTTACACTTGCTATCTGGTCAGCCTAGATGGGTGAAGTATTTCTTCACAAACTAATTTAGAAGATTAACCCTAACCCTAGAAGATGACTTTAAACCTCCAAGAAAAATAGCAGGTGGGACACTAAGTGGGCTCCATCTCGCTGCCATGGGTGGTAAGAGGGAACTGAGGGACAGTTTCACCTGCTCTGTCCTTTATTCCCTCACACATGAGCAGGAGGTGACACGAGGTGCATGAGCTGCCCCAATGAACACTGCTATTAAAAAGAATCTAATCTCATGGACACAAGGCATAAGTGCACCTACGGAGGGATTCAAACTGAAACATACTCGAAGGAGAACCTCACATCCACATATTGTATGCATTCCACATATTGTATGTATTACACAACAAGAGTGGAGCAACCAGACATGTCGTCACTATCATCACCATTACGTGAACTAAAACAAAATTAGTTTTCCGGGTGCCTTTCACCATTTATTCCACCTCCTTGTTTCTTTTCAATTCTATGACCTGTTCCTTGCCAAACTAGCCCAATATAAGTCCTTGGAACAGCATGAGCTCTCCACTTGATCCCCAGATTTTCCAGAAGAGGGCTAGAGGTGATGTCCCCTTCACGTCTCCTCTGCCTTTTACAACCATTTGTTTAGGGATTGTTCTTCATTTTTCATGCCAGAGAGCTTATATGGGAAGGAGATGCCTGACTGTTTCTTCCCTACTTCTATTACATCATAATTAATAAAAATCACAGACTTTGCATAGGTTATTTTATTCACCACTTAATCTGCGGTGACTGAGCCACTGACAATTTATTCAAACCCATGCTGATTATTTGATCTTTCAATGTCCCTTTTCACACATATCATGCATTTAAATACCAAGGGGACAGATACCTTAGAAATACTTTAGATAGATAAAATAAACAAAATGAAGGCATTTAAGTAAAGATTTTGAATGTAACATTTAAGGCCCTTCATTCCAGAATGCTTTTCTAGATGTACACACTCCATATACACACCCACCAAGAACCAAGGTCACTTTCTAGCTTGTTTCTAGGATCTATTATTTTAATATATGCTAATTCTAAATTTTAGACTTTTGCCAATATTGTCCTGTTGTGGGAGAACACTCTGCTTCAAGAGACTTGCATTGCTGACTCATTCTTCCATCTTAAATCAAGGCTTATATTTCATTTTTCTGCTACCAATCTCCTTAACTCTTTTTATTTCTACAGGCCATTTTATTAAGTATAGCACAAAGCTTCAGTGCACAACGCTCTTTACTAAATTTACAATAAAGTTAAGTACCTCTGGCCCTGTGATATGCATAAGACCAGAAACAGCCGCTGCAACAGAGTCATAACCTGCTCGCCGAAACGCTGGACCAGTCTGACCATAACCTAAAAACAGAAAGAACTATTTAAAATGTAATCCGTGACACATACCAAGAATATACAGTTTAGTACTTTGGGAAGGAAAGAATGCATAAAATAAAAATTCTCATCAATTTCTGTACACGTGTTGTCTAGGTTATGCAAACAAGAAACAAATAAATACTGCAGGCTTATATTTACACATACTGCTCTTCTTTAGACTAAATGGTGGTTTCTATTCCAGGAAGTTAATAATATGCTCTCTGGGTCAACGTGTCTCCGGATGTCTTGGCGGAAAGAATTTTAACTTGGTGAAATCCTGGCCATACTTAATTCAATGGCAACACGCCCAATGGCAACTCTGCTATACACTATGGGCCTAATTCTTCCATCCTTACTTCACAGTGGTACTTTACTCCAAATGACTTAACTGGGCGACTCAGAGAATAAGATACTGTTTCACGTGATTAAGGGTGGCAAAACTGACCCCTTAGTAAGAAAACCTATCGTTTATTGTCACAATGAGTTTTTATTAAAAGACAACAATTTTTCCTCAACTCTATAAGTAATTATAAATCACTAGCAAAAATACCCAATGTTGCTCGGGGTATTTGTAATTGGAAACTGGGATGTAAAAAGACTAATGTTTTTTATTAATACAAATTTTGTTCAGAAGTCTCATTTTGTCTAAGTAATTTCATTCTCTTGCATTTAGATGTGGTTTCTCTGATACATTTTCGCTTTTTACGCGGCATAACGAATAGGGTCCTTTTTAAGGAAAAAACAGTGTATTTAATTATGTTTGCGCTACACAACACTAAGCTCTCTGGTTATCTGTATTATTACATCATAACTACGTCACAGACAACAGCATGTGTCAACCTGCTGCCCAGATGATGTTATGTGAGCTGTGTAGTTGATGTTAATGGGCTATAAAGGATTTCACCCCTAGGGGGTGTAAGAGGTGAGATTTTAAAAATTTTCGATTCTTACCCTGATTAGGACCCTAAAGCCTATAACTGTATCAAATTTCAAGTATCTAGCTGAAACGGTGTGGACGTAGTAAGGGAACATACATACATACACGCATACACCATTTGACTTTTATATAGATAGATTAACGAAAACTTCAGTATTATTTCTCTTTAGAAGCAGCAGAGAGAAGATACATTCTGCTTTCCTCCTTGACTCTGCTTACCCCACAACTTCTCTTAGCTACAATCACAGAATCTTCCATTATACCTCAGACTTGCCTGCTGCACATCAACTGTCCATTGGACTCTGCTGCCATGTACTAAACATTCTAGTGCACTTTTGATCTACTCCAGTTTCAAAGCAAGGTAGATCAAAGTGCACTAGGGAACATTTAGCAGAAGGCAGCAATGTCCACACAGACAGTCGGTGAGCAGCAGGCTAGCGCGAGGTAAAATTGACTATCTGTTCATCTAAACAAGCTCTTAAAGAGGTAGCACATCTGAAGGTTATCACTGCTGCCCACTATTAAGGTTGCTTGACACTCCATGATATGACTTTTTTAATTTTACCATAAATTGTGATTATATCCTATTGTTAGAACAGAATACGATGATGTATTTTTGTTGTTGCAAGAGAAATACTTCCTTTAAATGGCTACAATTATGCCTTTTACATCTACATTTCTAGGTGCCAGGCCAAGGTCTTCACAAAATGAATCTGTATACAGTCCCGTTATAGTTCTATCAATAAAAAAATTCACACAAACATGCCCCAATCAACATAGTTATAGTGGTACAAAAATGGTAGGTAGACCAAAATGAATTGTCCCTTCCATAAATGCTGAGGGAAGATCCCCGACTAATCTCGGTGGCAGCCTAAATTGCCACTCATGGCAATGGATTTCTATAAGCCCTCTCACAACTAGGGTGACCAGCTAGCAAGGGTGGAAAATGGGAACATGAGATGGGAGGGAGGGTAATAGGCACCTGTATAAGACAAAACCCCAAATATCAGGACAGTCCCTATAAAATCGGGACATCTGGTCACCCTATTCACAGCCAGCTTCTTCCAGATGCATTAGTTCATCTGATGAGCTGCTGCTATGTCCTCTAGCCATAATGAAGCAAGTCGTAGCAGAGAAGCAGCCTAGAGAATCACACTGGGGGCTCCTCCGTTCCAATCCCATCCCATCTCTAGCACCAATTCCATCTGTGGACTTAATCAAGTCACATCCTTTCTATCTTAGCTTCCACATCAATAAAATGGTATTAGATAGCCTTTTCAAAAACCTACACACACACTAACATACAATAGAATGTACACAAAATTCATTTCATTTGAATAGTGCCTAGAAAATATATGTTTTAATGTTTGTATCTATGCACAGATGCCAGCATAAGCAGTTTTCCTGCAGCAGCAGACTAGCAGGACATAAAAGCTGGGAAGCTCACTCACTCACTCACTCTCTCAACCTCCCCCACGCCTCCCAGAAAACCAACACTTTTATTTATTTTTTAAATCGTTTACTTTCCGGACACAAGAACACTGAAATTTTCACAAATCAACCCAAAAATGCAACAACAGGCTCCAAAAAATATGAGCTGTTATCTACTGAACAGTAGCACCAAAATCATTTCAATGTGTTTGGGTCCACTTCAAAAACAAAAGAAAAACCCTCAAAACAACTCTCAGTGACTGGACAGTGAAACACACTGAAAATAGGTGAGAAATTATGAAGAACAAAAAGCATTGGCCTCAATTATTAACAGAGAACAGACATTCAACATGTCTATTCATACAAATGTTTTCATAAACAGGAAACATCTGAAAATTAAACATTTAGAATGTAGAACAACCAACCATAAAAACTCCTTACAATGGTACTCTGATGAGGACAAATACCCAACCCGCAAAATACTTATTCTGTACTTGTAAAGGTGACCAGAAAAGGTTTTTTTTATTTTTTATTAAGAGCCTTCATATGTTAGAATATATATTTTGAAGTTCTCCCAATATTTTTTTACACCTATCATTTGATTTCAAAACATTGATCATTGCTGTGTGCCAGCTGCAAGGTTAAAAGCAGCTGGTGCCATGCGAAGTTTAGCTAGTAGAAAGCTATTACAATAAAAAAGGGATGTGAGTACAGAATTATATTTTGGACTTGGATTCTGAAGTTGTAAAGCCAGTACGGGAGCAAAATTTACTTTTGGTGGATGTGGTTTCCCTAGTCACAGGAAATCTGAGATTGGAAACTGCCTGGAAAAGAGGTGAATATCCAATTTAAGATTTAAGGGATGAATAACTAATGATAAGCTTAAAAGATCTCATTGTTTCTCCCTAGTCAGACAAGACACAAAAGGATACATATCCTAGTTTTGTCATAGTTAACTGCAAAGATCACAAAGAAATGAGGATTTAGCTATGAGCCTGAACAAATGTGCATATGTCTGAGTATGTGCCTATACAGGAAATTTTGTTTTCTAAAATGTGTAGAGGCAATTTTTCAAAGTGGGACACACATCTGAGCAGACCTCATAGCATATGCATGCAAGTAATAAATGTGTTATGAATAAAAATAGATGTTCACCACGCACATAATTAGTTTGGCCTTGTGTCTGTGGCAATACCCAATGCACAATTCCACTAATAAACTCAACACACACACATATATATATATATATGCACGCAATTGCACATGCTTATCTCTGAAAATAGGTTCCATGATATTACAACATATTACATGTCTTGAATGGACAAAGTTACATTTGTTCTAGGCATTTAAAAAATCAACTAAATTTGCTTTTATTTTGTTCATGTGTATTGTTTTGGTTTTGTGGGGGGGAGGTTTAAATTAAATGTCATGATTTAAGAATTTGCAGATTTACATAAATTTAATAAATAATTGTCAGATGTGCAATTGTTGAAGGATTTATTTCTCTACGGATTTTGCTTTTAAAAACTCCTTAGAGTCCTGTCAAGTGGAATTTCTAAATAAATCGGGGGAGGGTGTTCCACAATTCCAAATCTACACCCCACAGGTTACAGCTGTAGGGCCTGATCCTCTCAGGCACTGCACATGCTCCATTCTCACTTCCCAAAGGAAGCTCAGCGCCTTTCAGGACCCCGGCGTTATAGGCCATATTTGTTTCATTCACACACTTCAAAGCAGTTAGTCACATCATCAACGTGGCGACAAGAAAGTAACAGAGAGAAGCAGCAACCGCCGCCAGCCTAGTCCCCAAGTATTGTCCCACAGTTGTCACTGCCAAAGCATTACTGAATATGATTTGTACAGTACATACCAACTGTCTTATGCTGCACTGAACACAAATTCTGAAGGCGCACTGGAGAACAGCTTGTATATTTAACACAGCCATTTATGTCAGTTCTGGCCACAATTTCCTCTCCCTAGGCTACATCTGCCACTGTCCTGATTCATGCTGACAAGCCATCCTCTATCTACAGAGGAGCCCTGTTATTAATTTATTGTCCTTCCTCTCTCATGAGCAGGAAAAGAGACATGGTATGAAACAAGTATCGAAGAACAAGTTCACCAGTCTGCTGGTGTCAAATATGGGCCGACGTCCATCTTACACCACATGTAAAATGCTTAAAAAGTCTGACACAGCTTATAGCCTGCCTCAGCTGGGGATGGACTAGATAGTGTCTTGAAGTCCTTTCCAACCCTGTGATTCTAGATACATAGTGAACTCCATGGTATTACTCCAGCAATCCCAGCTCCCTCAGATGTGATGTGCCAAACTCAGGTGGAGAAAGCCATAAAATCTTTACTGGCTACAATTATCACTCCATTTTTTCAGAAAAACCTCCACAATTTCATTTATGCAGCAGGCGAAGCAGAGTATATGACTAAACTGCTTACCACATGTAACATTCCCATCATCTCAAGGACGTGAAGCCAGGGTGAGAGAGGACACAGTCAACCATCCATCTCTCTCTTTTGATGTATGCAAACTGCATGCAGTATGCGAGTGTTTAAAACACATATTCCTACTATACCATGCACAGGATGCTGCTGTTCCTGAGTCTGATTTTCTTCAAGTCATGAATAGGATGACCAAATGTCCTGATTTTGGGGTCTTTTTCTTATATAGGCTCCCCCACCCCCTGTCCCAATTTTTCACATTTGCTGTCTGGTCACCCTAGTTGTGAGGCACCATTATGCTGAAAGCGACATATGATAAGAAGCTGAGATAAAGATAAAGCTAATACAAAATAATAAAGCAGTTCACAATCACAACTGACAGAATTCCAGGCATTATTTGTACTAGAAGCTTAGGGATGTGTACAGGCCAATATTTCAGTACAGAGCAACAAGAGAGAATGCAAGTAACTAGGAAAATTCCTATAGCCAAACTGAAAGATAACAATTATGTCAGGATAAAACTAGTGCACTTCCCACTAACTGAAGGAATTATTGCAGAAGCGACTGTATGAGATAACCTAGTCCTGAACAAAGGCTTCAATTACATGTAACAAAAATGAACTTGTATCAAAGAAAGTTCCACCTGTAGAATGCACTATGACACTTCCTGGCAGACACTAGGACTGAGAGAAAGTATTTCTTCTCCCAGATTTTTCCAAATGAGTTAGTACAGAGAATCTTTCCCAAGTATCTGCCTGGTGGGTTTTGCCCACATGTTCAAGGTCTAACTGATCACCATATTTGACGTCGGAAAGGAATTTTCACCCAGGTCAGATTGGCAGAGGTGCTGAGGTGTTTTCACTTTCCTCAGCATCATGGGCCACGAGTCACTTAAAGATATAAACTAGTATAAATGGTAGATTCTCGGTAACTTGAAGTCTTTAATCCATGATTTGAGGACTTCAGTAACTCAGCCAGAGGTTAGGGGTCTATTACAGGAGTGGGAGACGTTCTGTGGCCTGCAATGTGTAGGAAGTCAGACTAAATGATCACGATGGTCCCTTCTGACCTTAAAGTCTATGAGTTGGATCACAGAACTCAATCAAAACACAGCAGCTCTTGTCTGAAAACCCACATGTAAACTAATTCTGCCTAGCTGGGATGGCATTCCTGCTCATACGAGATGGAGTCAACCATTTAGGGACACAGGAGAAATCCCATGTGACCTATCCTAATGAAAGGTGCTCATCTTGAAACATCACAAAAGATAATAGGATAACAACATATGCAAATATAAGAGCAAAAAATTCTGGCAAAACACGCTACTATTAAGACTCCACATACACAAAATGTTCTAACAATTGCCAGACAAGTCGAATCCTAAAACTGCTTGAGGACTTTTGTCACCCAAGACAGACTTCTTTTTTTAAACACAATACGGTTAATGAAGTAAAAGAATCCTTTAGGGTATCCAAAAGGGTAATATTATGACTAGCAAGACAAAATATTAGGAAAGGAAAAATTTAGTAGCGTCACAGGTCTTATGTTTGAGATATCTAAAATTAACTAACAAGAAGCTACAAAATACTTTCTACAGTAAAAAATACTTTCTACAGTAGAAACACTGCAGAACACTCCTGCACTGGTACGGTGAAGATGTGATATATGTCTTTTCCATCTCTAGATTTATAATGCCACATTAGCCATGAAATAGTTTTTCCTTTTGCACCAAATAAAAGTGGAATTTTTTGCTAGACTTATAACAAACAGACTCTTCATAAATGTTAAGAAAGCTGGCAAACTGAATGAAGATGTTTGCCCCCCCTAAAAAAAATCTGTGTCATCTGTGGATCTTGTGCTGTTCTCAGATAGGTACTGCAACCATATTTAGACACTCTTTGTTTGCTTAGTTAGGGGTTCCTGATGGCAAGATGACAGAATTCCTTACAGATGTATAAAAAACAGTACTCCTTGCCTGTAGTTGTATGTAAGCACCAAGGACAAAAAGACATCAGTAAAGTAAAATGTTTTGCAACACTGTCATTTAAAGGGACACCAACTTAAGAATCATGTCTGCTGAAGTTTATGCTCAATCTATTGTTACAAATAACATTTACAAATATGATAGAGGGATTACTGAAAACACACTTTCCTTGAATTTTCATGCCTTTCACAACTCAGTGTTTTGTCAAGTTTCACTGTTTCCCAAGAATGGTCAGTCATTTAAACACTGTTTGAGCCTTTTAAAAAAAATGACTTGCTTTCCAATTGATGTCCCTTTAATTAATTGCTAGAAGAAACTCTAAATAGGACATTCCTATAAAAATAAATGTCAGCATTTCTTATGCCAAAATATTGTCTGAAATATTAATGTGCTAAACAAAATCAAAACCACCTTTTCTGTATTTCTTCACAATCCACTAGCAAGATAAAATTTTATAAGATTAAATATAAAACACATTGTATTGGGGGGAAAGCAAAATGGAGACATGCTGTCAACAAAGACCAATTCCCTGTAGTTAGATTCCCACATGACAAATGACATAATGTCAGTCTGTATAGGATATTCTGAGCAAAACACCAAAAATGTGTTCAACATAGGCATTCTACAAATAGGAACTAAGTATCATCACAAATTCAATCCAGATAGATGGATATCCCTACTGAATAACAAATTAATGAGAAACACCTTTAGACTTGTCCTACTGCCAAAAGAAAACATTCAATTAAATACAGCCTACATCTTTATTTAATAAAGATTAATGAAACAAGCAGAAGAACACAAGCAATTCTCTATTATGAGAAAAGCCAAAATGTAAGAGACACATTATATGAATCTTTGTAATGTCAGAGCTGCCAGATATGTTAGCAGAACGAATAATGACTTCGGAAAATGCCTGCCATGTGTTGGTCAGAAGAAAAGGAAGTACAGCTTCCTGGGTCGGCATACTTAAAGCAGATCAGAACCGATATGAAAAAGGTGAAGCCAGAGCA
Source organism: Sternotherus odoratus (assembly GCA_032164245.1). Lineage (NCBI taxonomy): Eukaryota > Metazoa > Chordata > Testudines > Kinosternidae > Sternotherus > Sternotherus odoratus. The sequence continues at coordinate 146,220,910 of JAVMKO010000002.1, forward strand.
AATTGTCAGGAGAGATGAAAGAGCAAAAACTAAACCTTTGACAACAAATATAAAAATCTGACTGACAATCTTGCACATAAAACTCACTACATTTCATCTCCCAACTGATAATTCTGGACATGTATACAGTACAACCTCTGTCTGTATCCATCTGCCGTTTGTAGTCTTAGACTGTAAACTCTTTGGGGTAGAGGCTGGTTTGTTTTTTCCGTTCTGTGTTTGTACAATGCCTAGCACAATGGGGCCTTAATTCATGAATAATCACTACGGTAATACAAATAAATAATACAGCAATTATTTTATTCCTTCTATACATGTTAACTGAAAAGTTGTAGGTCTCTGCTATAAATAGCATTGTTTTGTGTGTGCAAAGATAAAATAATATGAGTAAATGGCATTCAAGAATACAATTATAATTTTACTGTGTTTTAGCTATTGTGACAGACCACCTTCTCACCCCTCCTCAGGAACAGGCAGGAAACCCTTCTTTTGCTCCAAACAGTGCTCTTTATTCCACAGTGCAGGCCCCACCACCAATATATACAGCTTTATACAGTTCAGTCTCTTTATACAGTTCAGCCCTTCAGCTTACAGCTCTACAGCTCACAGCATACAACTCTATATAGTTCAGCTCTACATCTTACAGTTTTACAGCTCCGTCTCTCACTCCAGACTACCATTCCACCACCACCACCACCCTGGGCTTCCTTCCTGGCAGCCTTTTATCCCCCTGAGGCTGCCGCCAGGTGCAATCCCTCCAGGCTAATTGCCCTGCAGCCCAGGTGGCTGATTAGCCTTCTCTGCAAGGGAGGTTTGCAGGCTTCTGCTCCCTCTTAAAGGGCCCACAGGGCTGGCTCAGGCACTCCTGGCCAGCACCCTGCCACACTATCTAAAGCAGGGGTGGGGAACCTCCGGCCTGCGGGCCTTATACGGGGGCGGCTCCGCGCTGGGGCCGGGACGCGCTGCGTGGTCCGCTGCCGCCGCCGGCCGGCTCCGCGCTGGGGCCAGGAAGCGCCGCACGGCCACCCTCTGCCAGGCGGCGAAACAAGGAGCCGCGGGGAGCTGACGGTCGGGGGGGGGAGAGACCGGGCTGAGCGGGTCAGTTGGGGGGGTGGGAGGGAAGGAGGTTTGGGGGGGGAGAGACCGGGCTGGGGGGGTCAGTTGGGGGGGTGGGAGGGAAGGAGGTTTGGGGGGGAGAGACCGGGCTGGGTGGGTCAGTTGGGGGGGTGGGAGGGAAGGAGGTTTGGGGGGGGAGAGACCGGGCTCGGTGGGTCAGTTGGGGGGGTGGGAGGGAAGGAGGTTTGGGGGGGGAGAGACCGGGCTGGGGGGGGTCAGTTGGGGGGGTGGGAGGGAAGGAGGTTTGGGGGGGAGAGACCGGCCTGGGGGGGGTCAGTTGGGGGGGTGGGAGGGAAGGAGGTTGGGGGGGGAGAGACTGGGGGGGGGGAAGAGACTGGGCTGGGTGGGTCAGGCAGGTGGCAGGACCCTGGCTGGCAAGGGGGCAGTGGAGGAAACCCCAAAGCAGTGCAGGGCTAAGGACTCCACCTGCCACTGCTTTGGGATTTCCCCTGCTGGCCCCTTGCCAGCTGGGGTCTCAGCTCCCATTGCCAGCCTGGGCTTGGGGGGGGGGAGCGGCCCGCGGATGACTTTACAAGGGTCAAAATGGCCCTTGGTGGAAAAAAGGTTCCCCACCCCTGATCTAAAGGCTCAAGAGAGATTTTTCAAAGGGACATATGCCAGTTAAGCACGCAACGTCCACTGACCTTGAATGGGATTGAGGCACCCAGTGTCAATAGCCTCCTTTGAAAATCCCAACCACAGGTCTGGGCTTGATCCAAAGCCATTAAAGACAATAGGAATATTTCAATATGCTTTTAATCAGACCTTATAGCCTTCCACATCATGAATTTTGGCTACTCAGCAGGCCTGCTATAATTGCAAAGAGATTTCTAGGACAACAGAAGAGGATTTTCCTGCATAGTCTAGGGTGCAATGATCTACAGGGATAAGAGAGCTTATGCTAATATTAGCCTTTATCCCTCTGTCAGCATGCATTTTAATCCATTACATATTGAATCTCAGTCTGGGAAGTTGCTTGTATCTTGACTTGGAATAACTCTACTACATGACCTTAGAAAAGTAGTGAGATTTAGTGGTCCATCTTCTGGGGAAAAAAAACTATGATCTTAAAAATAAATACCTGGCAGAGATTAGGTTTACTATTATCATGGATTTTTTTAAAGGTACATTGGAAAAAAAATTCCACTCATGGTTGTATAAATATATACTTTTTAAAAAAAATCTTCCAGCCACAGTCTCTTAAAACTAACAATCCACTCCTGGGTTAATCAAGGTGAACTCTATACACCACACACATTTACCTTCACTGTGCAATTACTATTAAGGTAAGTAGGGGTAACTGTCACAAACATCTGGCTGATGTTGGAAATTGGCCAAAGTCTATTGAGTGACTCTGTGCTCAGGGCCAATGCACTATAACAACACCTTTGTTACTAGCTCAGTTATCATATGTGACAAGAATAAAGCACAGCTGCTATGTGAGTTTCCTGGCGATCTGCAGACAAGCAGCATGGTGAGAAGAAGGGTCCTGGGGAATCCATTTTAGAGATATGGAATAGAATTACTGAGGGCACAACTATGGAGCTAGGAAACTCTGCTTAAGTATGGAACTAGGAAAGTGGTATTTCTGTAAATTATTAGAAAATTAAATAACTACTTTTATTAATTGGGTCATACAGTTTCAATTTTTTAATTCAGCATAATAGATCCTCAGATGGTCTAAATGGACATAGCTCTACTGATCTGAGTGCACTCCAGCTGCGGATCTGACCCAGTAGGACCATGATGTTTCAGGCTAGTGATGAATTGTTTGTGCCATACAATTGTGATGACAGGGGATGGCATTGGCCACTGTCAGAAGACAAGATACTGAGCTATATGGACCTTTGGTCTGACCCAGTATGACCGTTCTTATGTGAACTTCACCTCCAAAATCAATCATAAATATGCATCCTCTTGGAAGAATAAAATATTTTTAAATTGGAAAAGTGTATCATAAACCCAAAATGGCTGAAGGAATTTTCTTCAAACTCTCTAAACATGTTTCCTCAAACTTTCCAAAGGGAGATGCTAAAGCATGGAAAGTTTCAACCCCAAAGGGGAATTTTTCAGTAAGCTATGTGCAAATGCAAGTAAGGAGCTGTAAAGGCAACTGTTTTTACCACTTTAGGCTTTTGCTACTAGCAAATAACCTTACTGAAAATCCGCTTGCATCCGACGAAGTGGGTATTAGCCCACGAAAGCTTATGCTTCAATACTTTAGTTAGTCTTTAAGGTGCCACAAAACTCTTTGTTACCTTACTGAAAATGTTAGTATTTTACTATATCTCTTTTTTATACACATGTAATGCGGGATATATAGCTTAACCCTGACACAGTTCAAAGGAGAAGCACACTACCTCACATTTTTGACCCACTGATCTCTAAACTAGATTTCATTTACAGTCACCAACTAACATTAATATTTCACCTGTTATGCTGAAGGTATAAATCCATGTCTGAAGTTGCAATGAACTGCTGCAAGACCAGACAGAAGTTCAAATCTGGAGTGTCTTCCCAGGATGTAAGAGCCAAGGAGAATTTTAGGGAAAGTTTAAAGATCAGTTATAAATGTACACAATTAAGTGAACTTGTGTTTGCCTAGTGTGAACAACTGCCCTCATCATGAATACTTAAACTTAAGTGTTGTTCATTTATTGTTTACAAAGGTGTGACATGCACAGTGATATTAAAATGGTGTGTGCATCTTATTTATGGAAACATCCAACCTTAAAAACTGATTGCTGAAACTATCCAATTATTTTATCATAAATTTAATCAGTGGACCTGCTAGTAAAATAAATCATATTTCACAGATCATGTGGCTATCATTACATAATGGATAAACTTTCAATGGGTCTCGGCCTCAATAAGTTTATTAAACATGCTTAGTGTTAGTTTCATTTGTGCTGGTTTTAAACCCTCCTTTATCCCATTTATTCATTTTCTACTCCTGTGGGGGTGCATTGAAAACAAGCAAAAATCTCAAAAGTATATTGGGGTATAAGGGGGCACAAAGTAGAATATGACCCCCTGGTGCCCAGCTGCTGCACACCACAGACCACCTAAAACAACACAAACTTTGCACAGTACAAACTTCCCAAGCAGTGCATCATACTTTGATGAACACTGTTTGTAGCAGATACAACTGTCATTCCACATTCTCAACTGTTCCTTTTTCATAATAGTATTCTTAAAAATACTTATTTTATCCTTAGTCACATTCTCTGACTGGTACAGTGTTGAGGAATGAAGTCCTTTGCTAAGATAATGTCCTCCATTAATTTTCACTAACTCTTTCCATGGTTTGAATTCCATTTAACAAAAGACATGACAAGACTGGAAACAAAACTAAACAAAAAACCTGGTGTTTGAAATCACTGCCAACTAATAAGTCGTTGATCTGACAAGGTTAAGAGTGACCTTGGGACAGATCCTCAATTTCTGAGTTCTTACATTAAGAATGGCTAGGGATATCTCACAGAAGCCACTCAGGATATCATAAGGGCCTTAATTCTAAGGGAAAAGACACTGATCAAAGTTATCAGTGTTATACCTTTTTATTAAATGGGATTTCTTCATCCAAACTACAATACTAATTTTCCCCAGAACAGTCTATGGTAATCCTTTTCTGCAATGTTTATAAACAACTTTATTATAATATGACTCAATTATTTTTTTAAATGCCATTACCAATAAGGAGCTGAATTCTGTCCTGTGGTAACCTGTTATACCACAGCTGAATGTGACCAGTTTCTCTAGCCCAAAAAAGCTTGTGCCCAAATAAATTGCTTAGTCTCTGAGGTGCCACAAGTACTCCTTGTTCTTCTTGCAGATATAGACTAACACAGCTACTACTCTGAAACCTGTCACCAGTTTCTCTGTTACCTCTCTAGATTAAATTTGCTACATGGATGACATTTTCAAGTCAGTAGGTGCCCTGTAGCAAGACTCTTGTACAATCCTTTTAAAATGTACCTTTAAAAGATATTATGAATTAGTACTTTCTTCAAACATAGGGTAGGGTTCATTGCAAAAACAATTACACTATGATTGGTGAATACAATGAATAAACATCAATGAATAAACACCCAGACAAGAGTACTGAACACATTCACTGCACATACTCTCTATCCTGTGCCTGGATTCTATTCCTTATACAGAATATCTCAATCTCACCCATTTTAAATATAATGGAAAACAAAAAGCAAACAGTTACTACTCACTCTACATCAAATCCACAAACCTGTTATTAAAACTATATTTTGCAGCAAAACCCACAACTTTTAATGACAAAATTTTCTCCACACTGAGATATATAATGCTTTTAATGTTCGAACAAGAGGCAAAATGCCAGACACTTCCTACATTTTCACATCCATAAATGATAAAGAGGACTTTAGTGATCACTGTCTTTCTCCCACACCCAAAACTTTTTTTTTTGTACTAGAGAAATGTTTTATTTTACCACATTATTTTAAATACAGAGAATTAATGCAGACCATATGCATATTGGTTTACATTTTCAGGTCAAGACAAGCTTCATACAGCATTCCTACTAATTGAATATACTGCGGAAAATATAGTACATGGACTTATCATGAACATCGCACCACAAATTCATTTTGATAACTCAGATTTATCAACAAATGATCAGCACTTGAGGAAAAATTTGCTATTTAAAACCTAAAAGCTTCCCACCCCCACATTGTACAATTCTATCGCACAAGAGAGCATGAGTATCTTAAACATATAAAATAAATCAGGGAGTTATCATGAGATCTTGGTCCCAGAAAAGGAAGATTTCGTTTCTGGTCCCCCAGGGAATGGTAATAGGGATTCAAATGTTTGCTGACCTTTTCTTGAGTCATTTCTATAAGAAACTACTAAAACCCAAGTACAATAAAAGCTGTTTCACAAAATTTATTGCAAGGCTTTTAAAGCTGCCTAAAATCTTCCAGCTTTATTTTTGTTAAAGTAAGTAGGCACCAGTCCAAGTAAAATAGCTACTGAAAAATAAACATTAAACCATCAGTAAGTGTCTCCATAATTGTACTGGTTGCTATGTTGTTCATATCCATAACTTCAGTGGTCTAATCTGGTTTCATTCACTGTAAACTACACCAATGTCAGATTTTACCACTCAGAGGCATCTGTCTGCTCTGGTATTCTTCATTAGGACTGGAGCCAGGAGCCTACAACTTCAGATTTTATATCAAATAGTGCTCACTGCAGGTCACTGATATTTAGACGGAAGGTCAAGCTGTGACTGTGAAACCTTGAAAAACTAGTGTCTCTATGTGTGTTTGAAAGTAAATATTGAATTTTAATGGAAGAATGAGTTATGACATTCTCATTAAACTTTGTATATACTTTGTACTCAACAAGGAATGAGAGTGCTGACAGTGAGTTATATATCAAAGCTGCACAAATTCTCTGTTGTTTCTTATGCCTAAACTCACTTGCACCTCTTTTGCTGTTCAGACTATGCGATAGATGGGGCTGAACAAGAACAGAAGGGGGGAAATGCCGTTGCCTTCCTGGGACAGAATATTAAATGCAAGTTTAAAAGCTAGCTCAGTGGCTTAGGATAAACATGTGCCCTGCATGCTAATGGCGTGTTATGCAGAGAGATGCAGAAAAGTCACTCTGCAATTGGAGCCACTCAGCCAGAATTCATCCTAGGGGTTGTGCATGCGTATATGCCAGACTGATTCACAGCAGAACATCAGCGCCGCTGCCCATGACAAGGGTACACTCTGCTCCCTGCTCTCCTTCCAGCCAGCTCTGTTCCTCCTCATCTCCTTTTAGACAGCTTGCACCCACTGAGGCAATGGGAGGGAGCCAGGATTATGCACCCCAGCAGGATTCTGGCCAGCCCCTAGTCAGCAGTGCAAGTAGGATGCAACCTCCTTACATTTGCATATCACTGCAGAGGCCAGACAGAGTTTGGCCTACAATTGCTGGTACTTTCCATTACCAGCACATGTGAGAGACTCAAGTTCAGCTGCTAAAGATTTGTCACCATGCTGAACTTCACAGGAATGTCCTGATCTGAGTAGATTGGTCTGGGATCCTGTAAACTTAACTGTAACTTTGCAAGACCAAAATCAAAACAAAAAACTCACCTAACATGAATTTACTTCAGACAGGAACTACTCCTTATGTTCACCCTAACATAATAGTTTTGTTCCCTGGGATAAATTCCCTTAAGGTTTGTTTTTAGTCTGGAAAGAGAGACTGTAAAATTGACATTGTGGAGTTCCAGTTTATTGTGCTTCAATGATGTCTAATTCAAATGTGCTCAGTTTACAAACATCAAGATGCTTTTTCTTACTGTCAGTCATGCATACACAACATGGACTTGGTCTTCCCAGTGTGGGAAACAAAGCTCCTTACCACACCATTTCTTCATTAGTTAGAACCACAAAGATTCGATTTCTATAAACCAAATTGCACCCTCATTTGTACCTATACTATCCCACTGCTTTCACATTCTGCCCTTCAGGTTCCATTTGTACATGACCCCTTTTTAGACTACAAACACGCCGGTTTCAAACGAGAGATGAGGGCGCTCAGACCTTTCCTACCACAGTATTCAGAAAACCAGTACACAGTTCAGGTATACAGATTAAGAAAGCATCATCCTCATGTTTAATTACAAAACACTCAGGGGAACTTTGTGTAAGACCACAGTACTGCCAACCCCAAGAATGCTTCAAATATGAGTCATGACCCCAAATGGTGATGATCATGACATTATTATTTTTTTAAGTGGGGTTTAATTATTTCCCTTCTGGTTTCTGAGCCTTTAGTTCACACATGGGTCATGCTTTACCGCTTTTCTCCACATTTACAAAGGCAAGAAACTTTTTTAAAATGAAAGCTGAAAATCTTGTCCACCCCATCCTCCAGCCACCAAAAAATTGCATTTAGGGAAAAAACCAAATATTGTGGGATTTGCAGTAAAATCATGAGAGTTGGCAACCTTGAAACTATTACATCTAGTAGCATGCACACAGTATTTTTCTTAAAGATGCCTCAAGAGAAGGTGACAGCCTGCTTCCAGATGGATCAGATATGAAACAGATGGGAAGGAAAATCTGTCTAAAGAGCAGAAGAGAAGATCAAGATCCATGTGCAGCAGAAGGAACATTCAGGTTGTGTAGCTATTTCAACTGGGAAACAATTAACACCACTGGTTGAGAATGAATTAAAAAACAAAAAACACTCATGCCTCCTTCACTTTTTCCAATTTAAGACAGTGAAAATCTCTACAGAACACAATACAGTTTTACCTTTAAGGCTTTCTGCTTTCTTTCCTGTCATTTAATTGTGATTACTTAACAGTAAACTGATAAGGTAAAATGTTTCACATAATTAGGCTATTGGGTTGGGTTTTGTTATTGCTAATAATTTTACTAGGGGGGGAAGAAAGATTATCACAGGGCCACCAGAGTCCCAATTCTGACACTGGGCCAGCTCAGCTTCCATCGAAGGAGAAAACAGTGATGCTAAATTGGGGTATATTTTCTTAGTGTTTACTTACAAAATGTATATGAGTCCTTCAACAGGGTGGCCACAAACTGCACGCAGCCAACTTCCACTTACAGAGAAAACACTACGGCTCTTTCTCTCTTGGACTCTGGGAATTTCTTAAACACACTGTTCCCTCCTTTTCCCTCATCCCCAAAATGATTCACCTAGGACCACATGGCCTTGAAAGGTGAGTCTGGGCATTGGTTCTTCTTTTGTCCAGCTGAGTTGCAACACAAAGGAACCTCAGGGCTTGTCTACACAGAGAAACTGATCAGCAGAACTACCCTGGTATAATTATACTGCTATAGCTATGATGCTCAACTTCACCCTGTACGCAAGCCCTTAAAATCATCTAAAATCACCTTTTAAAACTGACTTGACACAATGAGAGTTTACACATTCATGACTCTATCTATATCTGGAGCTGGGAGTATGCTTTCTAGCTCATACAGACCTACCCCCGCAAGCTAGCATGCTAAAAAAATAGCAGTGTAACACAGGCAGCAGCAAAGTTAGCTGCCCAAGTATGTGTCCAGGGCCTCCAGGCGTAGGGTTGCCAAATTTCTAATCACATGAAACCGAACACCTGTGCCCTGCCCCTTCTCTGAAGCCCTGCCCCTGCTCACTCCATCCCCACCTCCCTCTGTCACTCACTCTTCCTCACCCTCACTCATTTTTACCGGGTTGGGGTAGCAGTTTGGATTGCAAGAGGCGGTATGGTCTCTTGGATGGCGGTACAGTCTCTGGGGTGGGGCCAGGGATGAAGCGTTTGGGGTGCATGAGAGGACTCTGGGCTGGGGAGGGGGATTGAGGTGTCAGGGGGTGAGGGCTCTGGCTGAGGGCGTAGGCTCTGGGGTGGGGCCAGGGATGAGGGGTTTGGAGTGTAGGAGGGAATTTTGGGCTGGGCCAGGGAGTTAGGGTGCAGGGGGGGAGGGCGTGGAGTCCTGGTAGTGCTTACGGCAGCTCTGAGGAACAGCCACCAGGTCCCTGCAGCCTTTAGGTGGAATCCCCTGGCCAATGAGAGCTATGGAGCCAGTACTTAGGGTGGGACATCACATGGAGGCTCCCAGTCCCTGGTGGCCTCAGCACCTAGGGGCTGCAGGGACCTGGTGGCTGCTTCTGGAAGCAGTGTGGAGGCAGGTCAGTTAGGGAGCCTGCCTTAGGACCGAGCCTCCGCTGCGCCACCGACCAGACTTTCAACAGCCTGGCTGGCAGTGCCAACTGGAGCTGCCAGGGTCCCTTTTTGACTGGGCATTCCAGTGGAAAACCAGACATCTGGCAACCCTATCCAGGAAAGTACATATCTGGAGTGGCTAGTCTGAGCTGCTGCCGGTATCACTCCAGTTACACTGCTATTTTTAGCATGTTACTTATAGATAGCTAGCACAGGTACATCTACGCAAGCTAGGAATCATAGCCCCAGCTCAAAGTGCAGACATATCCTTAGATATGCATAGCATTAGAACTTTTCACCATAAAAATATTAACTTCTGTTTAATTACTCAGCATTAAATTGTATTTACTAGCCCAAAGCAAGGGCCAGCACTCTGTGGCATTTCCCTAGGAGCAGACCAGAAGCCACTCTACGTTTCTTGCAGTCACAATCAGCCTTCCAGTTTTCCCCAGGCTTCTACAGAGTGAGTTCCCAGTGCCAGATCTATAGCTAGTGCACCAGACGTTCCCCAACTACCCAAACAGCTATGATGGCTGACACATCGCATATGGGGGAGCCGAGACTCTGCCCATCTCTGGCCACCTGCTGCCACATCCACAGGGGAGGATACATTGGCTACACAATCACTGCTCCCCAACCCACATAGCTATTCCACAATACAGGCAGCCCATTCAGAAGAGGAAAGGAGTGCCACTCAGAGGAGCTAAGGGGTACTCTCCTATGCAGCTAAGCAAGTCGGGACATGAGTTTGCCCTCAAAATAAAGAATTAGCAAAAAGAGTCCCGCGAAAGTTTATAGAGCTAGACTTGTAATAAAAAGTCCTGACTTCAATGTCTATTAGGAAATATAGGAAATATTCCCTCCACTTCCTTATATGCTGTTTATTCAGACCTGGGTGAAATAGTGGTTATCATCACAATCCTGCATACACAGGACTTGTCTACACTCGAAAGTCACGCCACTTCAACTGTATCAATATAGTTAAAATAGTACAATCCCATAACATGAATGCAGTTATATTGGTACAAAGGTGCTTTATCCCAGGGTATGGGAAGGGGAATAAACTTCACTGGTATAAGCTAACTCTGTACTAGTGCAAATGCATCCATAATAGGGGTGTTTCACTATAACTATTCTGGTAAATAATAAGATTGGCACCCCTAACCAAAACTGCGTTTATGCCATGTCTTATTGAAATAAAAAATCCTCACCCATTCAAGTAGTCCCACTGACATAATTTGAATACTCATGTCACTAAGGGCTACTCAGATGAGTAAGGGCTTTCAGGGACATGCACTAAGAGACACTTCAAATTCTATCCCTTCCAAGTCTTTGTGCAATTAATTAAAATGTTGTTTATGAACAGAAGCAAAGTATGTACATGGGTCAGGATCACTTCAGATTTCTACTTTTGCATTTGCTGAACCCAAAAAGTAAGGATCAAGGATTTTGAAGCGGTTATTTCCTGGAAGTAAATAAAAGAACTTGTCCCTTGGCCTTGATTTACACCAAACAATAACATGTAACCATAACTTATTTTGTCTAACTGCTTTATAACGGCTTTGTGAATATGGCTCTAAATTTTTGGTCATGCTGCAGTGCAAATTAAAGTTTTATTGCCAGAAGTTCTGAAATACACAATGTGGGTTACTAGACTTTTCCACTAAACAACAGGCATTTGGAACAAATACATTGTCAAGATACATTTGATATCTGAGTCAGTAAGGTTTTATTTAATAAATGGCCCATTTATCAGAAATTTTTTAATATTTTGAAAACAAACAATGGCCCAACATTCTCTGGTTTTTACTTAGTGTGAGCAGTATCATATATTTCTAAATCCACTGCTGCATGCCAAACAAGTTAGCCCTTAACTACAACAGGAACTGTGTTTATCTAACTGTGCCAATGTACATTCTCACATGTGTGGTTTCATTTACAATTGTAGAGAAGCACTCCATTGCAGGGAAGAAAAGCAGCATGATGTGACTGAGAGTTAAATTTCACTTTATTCCCACTACAGAACGTTTATTTAAAATTTAGAAGTACCCTGTGTCTTTTGAAAATAAATGGTACACTATTCTTTGCTCTGGATACACAAGTGATTTTTTTTTCTGACTGTTCTCCAAATAGGGCTGCAATTCTCCTTATAAACTAATGCAGCGTGCTGCACTGAATTCTTGTGCGTTCACAAGTGAATTTTGATGCTGTTTTTACCTAATGTACATTCTATTTTTAAATTAGTCTCTCACAGCTATTCTATACAGGTGCATAAAGCTTCCTGCCCATCCCCTTTAACTTTAGTGTGCTCGTAAAGCTTTTTAATATGTTGATCCCATAATGTACAAAGGTGCACAGAATAGGAATGACATCTAGGGTTACCATCAATCCGAATTTCCCCGGACATGTCCGGCTTTTTCATCTTTAAATAGCCGTCTGGGAGGAATTGGTTAAAAGGTGGAAAGGTCCAGGATTTTCTCCCCTCCCCTTCCTTTACCCCCCATGCAGAATGTGATTGGGCACCTGGGCTGGACTGAGCTGCTCCCATTGGCCTCCAGCACCAAGAGACTCTCTCCCGTTTCCCCTCCGGCTGTCTGAGCACTCTGCAGGGGAGGTACTGTGGGCTCCTGGAGCAGCCGCAGTGTTTGCCTCCACGTGTAGCCAGTGTCTGAGCGGCCTGGTAGGGAGGTCCCAGGGGGCATCAGGGAGCAGGGGGGGAATGGGTCAGAAATGGGGGAGGCAGGCAGGGAGCAGAGGGGGTTGGATGAGTCAGGAATTCTGGGAGTCCTGTTAGAGGGCGGGGAGTGGTTGGATAGGTGTGGGAGTCCTGGTAGGTCTGTCTGGGGGTAGGGTGTGGATAAGGGTTGGGGCAGTCAGGGGAAAGATAGGAGGTAGTAGGGTTCTAGGGGGGGCAGTTAGGGGCAGGAGTCCCAGGAGGGGGCAGTCAGGAGACAAGGAGCAGTTGGGGGGGTTGGCAGTTCTGAGGGGATATGTCAGGGGGGTGAGAAGTGGGAGGCAGTGGATGGCGGCGGGGCTAGGGCAGGGCTCCCTCCCCCCCCCCCCATGTCTTCTTTTTTGATTCTTGAAATATGGTAACCCTACATTAACCCATCAAGTCTGGTACTTCAGGCAATAAATGGTCATCTATTGGCTCGATCCAAAGCCCCATAGAAAGATTTCTTATAAATATTTGATCCTATTTGATCCTGTAACTGTCCATGATCTCATTATTTATCTGAATGTCTAATCCTTTTTTAAAAAAATCCTACTGAGCTTTTTCCCTTCAGTGACACATTGTGGCAGTGAGTTTCAACAGGTTAATTATGTGTTGTGGAAAAGAATATCTCCTTTCATCCATTTCAAATGTACGGCCTTTCTGTTTTATGGAATGTCCCTTTGTTATGAAAACAGTTAAGTAGGAGTACCCAATTTACCATTCTTTATTGTATATACTTTTATTGCATCCCCAATTTTTTTTTCCTCTCTACAGTAAAACAGCCTCATCTTCAACACTCCCATGAAACTCTTCCTTATCTCAATTCATTTTCATTACCCATCTCCAAAACCATTCTATTTCTACTAGATGCACTTGGGTTTTTTTGATGGAGTGACTAGAACTGAACATCTAGTCCAGATGAAGATATACCATTGATATATAACATGATATAATATAATGTACACTTCTTCATACATACAAATATGTATTTGCTTTTTGGTTACTTCAGCACACTGAACAGAAGTTTTAACTAAGCCATTCGCGTTCTAACAGCCATTGCTACGATGGATACAGGAAATATTGAGTGACAGTCTATGGTCTACGTTATGCAAGAGGTCAGACTACATAATAATGGTTCCTTCTGATGTTAAAAATCTATGAATAATTCTATAAATTGACCCCAGTCTTCTCCCTGTGTGGTAACAGTTAATTCAGAACCAAGCAATTTATATGAGTTCAAATTATTCTTTTCAATGTCCATCACATTTGCCAACATTGGATTACATCTGCCTCTGTGCTGCCCATTCACCTAGTTTTGTGAGGTCCATCTGGAGTTTCTCATAGTCCTTACTAGGCCTGACTAACCTAAATAATGTTGAGTTGTCTGCAAATTAAGCCACACATTGCTCATGTCATCAGAGCATTAACAAATACTGGCCCTAGTGTAACCTTTTGGAATGTTTAGATCATATATTCCCATTTACTTTTCTGGTACTTTAATGAGTTTCTAATGCATAGTAGTACTTCACCTCTCACCTCATGGCTACTTATTTTCCTTAATAGTCTCTCGTGATAATCTTTGACAGTCCAAATAAATTGTCTCATCCATTTCTCCTTTAACCACTATTTTACTGACACTCAAAGAATTCTAATTGATTAGAAAGGCATGATTTTCCATCCCCAAAGCTGCTGATTTTCCCTATTACATCCAGTGCATCACAGAGTTTTATATCTTTAGTTTTTGTTTCAACCAATTTACCTGGCCTTTATGGATAAGTAAGGCTCCCGGGCCTGTAAGGCCTAGGATCTCATTTAAAAGATAGATATAATATTTTCTCCCTCCACTTCATTTGCCCTATCACATAAGCCCAAGACCGATCAGCAAACTCTAAGGTTTTTTACCTCTGGAAACTTCATTTTATTCTCTTAACCACATTGGAAACCAGCTGCAAGTTGTAATGAATAAACACCACCACTCCAGTACCTCAGTTATGTACTAAGGTCTTTCTATTTAACCCACTGGGGCTTGAAGATGCTGCTAGGAAGGCCAAAAAAAATAAAATAAACCACCTCCCTGGTCTTTTGCCAATTGGCCCATAGGAGAAAAACTCCTTCCTGACCCCCTGAACAGAAGATCAGGTACACCCACAGCATCTGTCAGGCCAGGTTCCCATTCCTAGTTCAGGTGGGTAAGGTGGGCTTCTGGAACGGAGCCAAAAGAGGCTCCACGTGGACTCTGCACTTGGCTAAATCCTGGGAGCTGGGGAATGCTGGCCAATCAGCACCCCTCTCTCCGAGCTGGCTAATGGGTGCCAGAGACTCCCAGAAGGAAAAGCTACCTATTTGTTCCTTGGCAAGTGTCTCCCTCCCTCACTACTGGAACTGTTCCCTTTTACCCCATCAATTTCCCCCACTCACTTATGTGAGTGGGTGGCATTTATGGTACACAGTAACATAAATGCTAGAGATTTTAATATTATGTTTTATGGCTTTAGGGGCTTTTTTGACTTACTTTTTAACATGAGGAAGTATTCCTCTTTCTATAGTTTAAGGTCATCATGCTAGTTATGGGCATCTTCAACTTAACTTTTTTGTGGTCACATTTAGTTAGTTGCTCAACTACAGCTGTTGCTTGAACCAACTTCAGTATTTGATTTCGGTTCCAGTATTGTGTGTTCCTTAACTAGCTGTTCCAAGAAATAATCACTGAAGGTGTCAAGGATTTACTTCTCTAAATGGTACTGTAAGCGGGCCTCTGACCGCCCTCTTCAAAACACAGGCAGGAGACTGATTTTTGGCTTCACCGGTGTCTTTTATTGGTTCACACGCAGTGCAAAAACCCCACCACTATATACAGCTACCTATACAAGTAGAGCTCAGGCTCAACCCTTAGCTTGGCTGGCCCCAGGAATAGCTAGCCCTTGCAGGCTTCCAGTCCTTGCTAGCTTCCTCAGCAACTACTTGGTGCCCTGCACCTTCTCTCTCTGTCTCTCTTTCTCCTTCTCCCCTCTCTCTACCTCTCCCACTCTTCCCACCGTGGCTTCCTCCCTAGCAGGCCTCATATCCTCTGGAGGCTGCCAGGTGGAGCACATTAAGCCCTCTGCAGCCCAGGGCTACAGCCAGGTGGCTGATTAGCCTTCCCTAGCAGGCCGGGCTTGCAGAGGCTTTTGGCTTTTGCAGGGCAAGGAGGGAGCAGGGGCTGACTCAGCAGGCGCTGAGTCAGCTGCCTGCTACAGGTACCCTGTAGTGAAAATTGGCTTGTTTATGTGTAGGTGGGTAAAGTCACCCATTATTATTGAATTAGATTCTGTTGCCTCTTAAATCTGCCTGTTGCTGCTGCTATCTATCCTGGCCCGATAGAAAAGGGGCAAGAATTAACAGAAGATCTATGCAAGTGTGCACAAGCTGCAGATCTGCCACAGCCTGGCTATCTAGAAATAACAAGATCCCCCCCAAAAAAAGCCTAGGAACCCCCGGTTACATATCATTGCATAAACCAGCATCTTCTGAGGAGGCTACAAACTGGCTCTAATCTGAAGCAATTCTCCATATGCCACCACAGTTAGTTAATGAACTGGAGGATTCTAAGAACACTTTGCCAGGTGTTGCCCCAACCAGCCCAAAGATTATTGTGGTTGTTTTTTCTGTTGTGAAAATACTAGAGGCAAACCAGGACATTCATCTGGAATAGCTGTAATTTATGAAAACGCTACAGGATGCATTAGATTACAGCGGTTCTCAATCAGGGTTCCGTGAACCCTTTCAGGGAGCTGCAGGGCACCGTGGCTGAAACCTGGTGCCTCGAGTCACAGCGGTGAAGTCGGCACCCCCACCCCTCCGCCCCAACCATGAGTGGCAAGCGGCTGAAGCCAGTGCCCTCCCCCTCTCCCCCCGTCCCAACTAGGAGCAGTGCAGGGCTGAAGCTGGTTGGGACCCCTGCCCCAGCTGAGAGCAATGAGGGACTGGTTTTCAAAACTTTTAAACCAAGTCCCCCCTTTGAGTTATATTGTTTGGTGGCATTCCCCCCGCCCCCAGCCCAGACAGGCTCGTGGCCTCCTGAGTGAGTCAGGAAATGAAGGTGGCGCTACCTCCCTGGAGCTTGCTGTGCAGAGCTGGCTCAAGCTCTGCCAGCCCTTACACCCCCCCCAAAAAAAAATAGAAGTAAAACTATGCCTATGCCCAAAGATCCCCCCGCCCGGCCGGAGCCCCACACTTTTCCCCTCCCCCAGCCGGGCCCTGGAGTTTTTATAGCATGTTGAGAGGGGCCTCAGCAAGAAAAAGGTTGAGACTTCCTGTATTAGAATGTAATAAATGTTGTTTGTGCTAGCTAAAAAACATTTCGTTTTACAAACAGAATGGATTCATCTGAATTGTCAGTATCCACAGGTTGTATGAGATTTTAGCAAGTATTCTTAGTGGAAAAATAGAGGCCATATTTAGAAATCTAAAATTCTTATAAAATCTCTAGGTCAAAACCAAAAAGTGTGGATATATCAGTTCCAGTCTGGCACCCGTTTACACAAGATATTTACCTATAATCACCTTAAGCACTTTGCTTATAACCCAAAATGGATTTACCATGAAACAAACTGTGTGCTGGCATGGGGAAACTGCAGCCAACGGGAGCTGCAGGGGCGGCGCCTGTGGGAAGCAGCACACGGAGACTCCTGCCCGTCCTCCTCCGAGGAGCCACTGCAGGTTGCTTTGAGAGCCACGTCGCTCAAGGTAAGTGCCTTCCTGCACCCCAAACCCCTGATCCAGCAGAGAGCCTGCACCTAAACTTCCTCTCAGAGCCTGCATCCCTCACCCCTCCACCCACACCCCAACCTCCTGCTCCAATCAAGGGGGAGGGAGATAAGAGAGAATGTTCTTTTTCTTAGCTGGGTTCCAAGGGGGCTGAAAATGAAGCTGCGCACAGGGCTCCACTAACTCTAAATCCACCATTGCTTATGAGTTATATCCCTTTCCCCCAATCTTTAATCTTTTTTTTTGTTTGTCTTTTCAGTCCACAACCTTGTAACAATTATGCACATGAATAACTTTGATTATATGAGCAGTGTCATACTCTGTAAGTAATAGAGTCCTGTGGCACCTTAAAGACTAACTAAAGTATTGAAGCATAAGCTTTCGTGGGCTAATACCCACTTTGTCAGATGCAAGCAGTGGAAGTGTCCAGGGGCAGGTAGAAATAAGTAGAACCAGGTAGGAGATAACAAGGTTAGTCCAATCAGGCTGAACCAGCTGGTTATCTCAAATCAGGGAGGGTGAAGTATTCCTCTAGCAACTGAACTGGAGGTGTGAACTCCTAGAGAGGAGAAGCTGCTTTTGTAATTAGCAAGCCATTCAAAATCTTTGTTCAATCCCAGATTGATTGTATCAAATTTGCAAATGAATTGCAGCTCTGCAGTTTCTCTTTGCAGTCTGGTCTTCAAGTTTTTTTGCTGCAATATAGTGACTTTTAAATCTGTAATTGTGTGTTTACTCTGTAAGGTGACTATCACATATAACTGTTTGTAGGATCAGAGCCTTACACTGTAAGCTGTTTTGGGCAGAGTGTACTTTCGTACAGTATACAAATATGGAACTAATAATAATAAATCCTAACTGTTACCATACTAGGAACTCCCAGAAGTATCAGTGATCGCTAAAGAAGAAGACACTTGAAAGAGCTCTCATACTTCCACTAAAACTGCTGAGAAACTACCTATCCATGATGCAGTGAATGTATCTCCCATTTTTAAAAAAGGTTAAAAGTAGGTAATGGGAAGACAGAAAATAAGGAAAGCTTATAGTTCCAAATCACCTTTTCATAAGAGAGAAAGGAAGCACAATTCAAACTAAAAATCGAAACTATAGAGAAAAACTCTTTTTAAATCAATAGCTAATTATGGGAGGAATTGGTGTTATCATTCAAAGACCAAGCAAAAATCAAACTCAAAATCTCATAAAACACAAGCAGATTTTCCCCACAGAGTTCTGAGTTAAGAAAACAAAAAATCCCACACTTTAATTTGGAAGTAATCCTCAACAGCGAGTGTTGTCCTTTTAAACACTGCCCCCTACTGTTCAGAAAGAGGTCCTAATTAACTTTCTCATACAACAAAGTGCTAATCAAGACCATACCAACAGCATCAAATGGTCACTCCTCTGTGACACCATATGCATGGTTTACTTTACCTGGCCAGTTTTCATACACTTAAACCAATCTCAACCACAGAGCTGTCAGAATATATTAGACTTCAAACTAGTTTAAGATTACTCTAATTAGCAATGAAGCCGATTTGTGAGTGAGAACAGACAATCTGGGAGGCTCAAGAGTGCTCAAAAAACAGCAGGAATGTTGGGAAATATCACAAAGATTCTAGCACCATGGTAACAGCCAGCACAATGCTACACAGATTCAATTAGACTTGTTTAAATAAGAAACTCAGTTTACTAATCACAAGTTCCAAAATTCCAAAAAGGAGTTAGCATTTGGCTTACCTATGTGTAAACTCTTTACCCGTGCATGACCCTGGCTTTCTGCTAAGCTACTTGTCTCATCAACTGTTAACAATTGCTACTTTAAGCAGAGCAATCCAAAATTTAAAGAGAGACAGTTCCAAAGTAGTATTGTTTTTGTGTAAAAGACTGCATTAACCAAAGTCTACATACAATACATCTTCTTAATTTAGAGTTGTTCTTTCACTCTCCTGGCTTGTCAAAAGTGTCACCGTGTATGTTCTCTTCATGTTTCTATTGTCAATGGTCACCGTAAGAGTCAAATAAGGTGACTCTTAACGGTGACCACTACTGACCTGGCATAATAATATAAACCATTATTTTGAGGAGAATTCTGAATACATTTTTAAACATTTAATTTTTTTCAGTGATCAATTTACTTATGATACTGGAAAAACAGCACTGCAGCCATTCAAGAGGGACAAATGTTGATTAATATGTCCAATTGGTATGATTTTTAATAAAAATACTGTACAGAGCAACCTACAGGAAATTCTGTAAAACTTGCACATAACTTCTGCTGAACCAACCACAATACATATTCATTTAACATATATAATTTACATTACTAAGGGCATGATTCTGCAAACACTCAGGCAACTTTATTCACATGGATAATCCCTTTGACTTCAACTCAGACTTGTTTAGGTAACGTCAATGGGTCCATCTAAAAGGGTAAAGTTACATATGAGCAATTGCATATTTGCTTATATGTTTACTGTAAAATTTGTTTTCTCGCCTCTAACTTTTTAGCAACACTTTTTATAAACAAAGCTTTATGAGAAAGGAGGTAGTTGAAGGAAGGTTCCAAATGTGTATGTAGATTTTTCAGTGCAACCATTAACTGACTATTACCCCACTGTTAACAAATGAAATGAAAACATGTTATAAAGATCAACAAAATAGTTCTTGCAATAACTGATCCAAAACACACTAAAGTCAGCAGTGTCTTTCCATTGATTTCAATAGTCTTTAGATCAGGTCCTAAATAAGAGGTGGTGCTTGCAGCACCTATTATTAAGGCTTCTCATCTCTTCCTATTATTAGAGGCTGTTTTCAGTTCCTTATAACTCTGCTAAACTTTACCTGTTTGGGCTGAAGTTTTCCATATTGGGTGTTTGCTTCCAGCAGAATTTTTTTTTAAAAGCTTCTGTTAAAATGGTTCAACCATTTCCAAGAAAAAGAGAGGGCATTTTGCCATGTAAAATACATACCAACACTTCCAGCTGATTTGTTGAGAAGATCTACCACACCAATTCCTTGTAACAGACTTGAATTTTGGCAAGGTGTGGAATCTCCAAAGATTCCAGCAGCACTGATCACACTCCATCCCTCAAAGCTCCTATCTGTGACTCCCACCCCTACAGAGCAACTGAGCACACTCCAGCCCAGGGCTACAAGTGCTCATGCTAGACTCTCCTTGCAGCTGTTGCCCATGGTTGCTGTGGGTCAGGGTGTGGCCAAGCACCAGAATGAAGAGTAGGGACCTGTCACTCTTGTGCTCTCAGTGACCTCAGCTTACTGGCACCAGGCAGTGTGGATGAGGAAGGGGCCTGACTCAAATGTAGTGAGGATAAGAGGTGGATCAGGTGTGGGAAGGAGCAGACTGGGACAAGGAGCTAAGGTGGAGCAGGACCAGGATTGGGAACCACGGAAGGAAACAACAGGGAGGAAGACACAGTGTTGGGGAAGGACACAAGAGCAAGGAAGTGAATGGCATGAAATACAAATACATATACATGTTTTCTGGGTGCAGCTCAGAGGCAGACCGGCTGGATGTCATTCAGCTGACTCAGGTGGCAGGTTGGAGGACAGCTGGGGTAAAGGGGGCTTGCAGGGTGAGGGGGCTTGTGGGGTGGGAGCCAGATGACAAGTTCTGGAAGGCCCTGGGTGAAGGGTGGGCAGGGAGCTATCTGGTTACCCTATGAACAAACAGTTGGTGTATCAAAATAATTCCCCCCCCCAAAAAAAAAAAAACAAACAAAATTTGAAAATCTAAAACTAAGTCTGTTGTGGACAAAATATAGAAAAGGAACCAAGGGTGAAATCCTGGACCCACTGACTAGGAACTTTGTTATTGATTTTGGTGAGATCAGGATTTCATTCTAATTGAGTAACAATCAAACAGATTATTAATTATTACTATTATCTTGGAGAAACCTATACTAGCAAACCACTGAATCAAGAAACTTTGATTCCAATACTTGTTGAACTGTAGTAGTATCTTCTTGGTTGGTGGCAGTCTTATTGTGAGGCCTGAAATCAAAACTTTCAGACAGAAACCAGAAAATAATGTTAGCTCCTCCTTCGGAAGAGTGAAGTCTAAAAAGAGTACAGGATTCAACTGATTACAAAAAGAAAAAAGTTGCCAGCAAACCAAGAAGTGATCAAATTAAGAGACAAAAGTTGCACTCAGAATGCAACAAACACGGAAAGCAAAATAGCTAGAGCACCACGTATTCTGACATGGTCAGTCATTCATGCACTAGCCAGTCCAAAGTTGCTTGGCCTTTAAAAATATCATAGATCAGAACTATCCAGATTAGAAGAATGGACTGCCTCCATCAAGCATCCAATCGCTACTCCCTTCAGTTGCATAGTACAGCACTTAGACCCCACAATTTATTCAACCTTTATATATCTTGTACATCACTGAGTTTGTTTTACTAGTGGCTTCAAAATGTTTTAATCCACTGCACAGAAGATAAGTAGAAAAGATTAAGACAGTTACTGGGGGAAAATAGTGTTGATATAAGTAAAATATGAAGACTATTTAAAAACTCTCAGAGGTGACCTGTGCCTGACAACAGGGAGAGGACTGTGAGGGCAGCCGGCTTCAGCAGTGTTACTGAGCATATTCAGTCTGTGTGAGCATGCAGACCACAAGCCATGTAGCAAATCAGGGGTGGGGAATGTGACCCTGCTTCCTCACCCACATCTGTCCTTCGCCCCAAATGTCACCCCTGGAAACTATGATTCCCATTTTCAGAGGGACTGAGAATTCCATAGTAGAGCTAGTTAAAAAAAATCTGTTATTTTCTCCAATGGAAAATTTTGATGAAAATGTAGATTTTCATTTTTGTCTAAATTTAACATGGAAAAAAAATCAGCAGAAATACAAACTTTTTATGCACCAAAATATTTGGGTTTTGGGGACATTCTGTTTTTTTTAAAAAAAACTTTCCAAAAGAAGCAGAAACTTTCTGTGAAAAAATTGCAATTTCTATTCAGGATAGAAATAATTCTTGAAAAAACATTTTGTAGTTACAAAAAATCCAAGTATTTTGAGTGAGGAAACAAAAAAGTGGGACAGTTCAGGTGTCTCAAAACAGACATTTTGGACATCGAAAATGGAAAAATCAGAATTGGGATACACATAGTCACTTTGCATAGACTTCAGTGGGAGACATGGATGCTCAGCACCCCTAGAATGCAGGCCATAGATGAACATGTAGTATAATAAGTCAAAAGGTCACCTCAACCTGCCTCTGCAAATTCATGTAGATTAACTTTCTAAAATAAAATAATTTACTGAATATATACCATACACTATTTCCAAACATTTCTGTCTCTCGTTATTTCAAAACCACATTTCTTTAAGCAAGAAGTATGGTAAGTATGAAGTTTAAAAAGAGGTACAGTAAAACCTCCATCTAACGGACTAATTTGGGCGAGGGGGTGTCCGTTAAATCAAAAAGTCCGTTATTTAATTTTAAAAAAAAACGAGCTGTCGGAGCAGCAGCCCGCCCGCCACAGGGTCAGGGCGGCAGCTCCGCAGCCTGCCCGCTGCCGGGACCTGAGCGGCAGCCGGGACCCGGCAGCCAGCCCGCCCGTTGCTGGGACCCGGGCGGCAGCCGGGAGCCAGCCCGCCCGGGTGCCGGCTGCTGGGACACGGGCGGCAGCCGGGAGCCGGCAGCCAGCCCGCCCAGGTCCCGGCTGCCGGGAGCCAGCCCGCTTGCTGCTGGGACCCGGGCGGCAGCCGGGAGCTGGCAGCCAGCCCGCCCGGGTCCCGGCTGCTGGGACCCGGGCAGCAGCCGGGAGCCAGGAGCCAGCCCGCCTGCTGCTGGGACTGGGGCAGCAGCCGGGAGCCAGCAGATGGCTGCCAGGGAAGGGGACCGGGGCCGCAGCAGGGAGGGGTCGCGGTCTGATATGGATCAGAAATTTTGTCCGTTGCATCCAAAGTCCGTTAAATCGAGGTTTTACTGTATTTG
Organism: Sternotherus odoratus; assembly: GCA_032164245.1. NCBI lineage: Eukaryota > Metazoa > Chordata > Testudines > Kinosternidae > Sternotherus > Sternotherus odoratus. The sequence continues at coordinate 146,244,167 of JAVMKO010000002.1, forward strand.
TTTCTAATTATATAAGTGCAGATACATGAAAAAAAAAATCTTCAGAGGTGAACAATTTATGTGTACAGTCAGAAAACTCAAAAATGGCTAAATGTGTTTTCGTGATTTGTTTTCCTTCTGGATTGAGCCAAGTTGTTAAAAGTTCATTCTAAACAGTATATGTGTTTAAATTATAATTTATTAAAAATAGGAATTTAAGTCAGAAATCTAATTTCTACCATAACGCTAAACATCAGAGTATACATAGCAGATTTAAAGAACCTTTAGCTATCAAACGTTGACGTTAGCATCTAGGCCTCATTTTTTAATGTAACACCTTTTAATATTATAATTTTTTTTAATTATACCTTAGGCCCTGATCCTGCAAACACTTACACGTATTTTACTTTATGCATGTAAGCAGTCCAACTGAAACACTGAACTACTCACATAAATAAAGGTGAGCACACACATAAATGTTTGCAGGATCAGGGCCTAGGGTGGTATTTCTGCATTTTAAAAAACATTTTTAATACATTAAAAATGATATCCTAAGACAACTCCCTTTACAAACCCCAATTAATACTATAAAATCAGCATAAAGACTATAACTTGCCAAACTAAAGTCCAAGGTCAAATAGTAGTAGTAAGTGCCTCTCATCTTAATCCCAAACTCACGACAGAAGGCTGTGAAGAATATAAAACCTCCTAGTTCAGGATTTAAACCAATTCCTAACTATTAGATATAAAAATGAGAGCTTTACTATTATTCCACATCTGACTATTGTGGGGTTTCTTGCACCCTCCCTCTGGTATTGGTACTGCCACTGCCGGACACAGGATACTGGACTTGATGTACCACTGGTCTGATCCACTATAACAATGCCTATATTGAGCAAGCTATCCTAAAGCAGTTTGCATAGTTACCGCCTTTTATCTTCCCTACGCCTGCTTTCTGGTTATGCAGAAAATGTCAGTCTCCAGAAATATCACTCCATTAATCTGAATGGCCATAAACAAACTAGGAAGGTTTATATAAAATGGCATGCCTTCTGCTGCAGAATTTTGGGAAGAACAAATGAAATGATGAGCCTTTGCATAAGTCTGCAAAGTTAAAATACCTGTTATTGAACAGTACACAATGTGAGGAGCAATCTTGTTAATGTCTTCGTACCCCAGGCCCATTTCGGCCAGTTTCCCAGGGACATAATTTTCCACAAAAACATCAGACACAGCTGCAAGCTGAAAGAAAAGACAAAGATGAGTCAGACTTCTTAATCAACTTCTGAAAGTTCAACAAGTTCCCCACATAACTTAATTTAAAATTTCAGTAAACAAGATAGTTCCTGGCTTTCCTACAGTACAGAAGTCACAAGGTAATTGTGACTGGCTTAAATAAACTTCTTATTCTGAAAAAAATTGCTTTTCTCTGGTCTGTTACATACTAGAAGTATTGCATGCTTAGAATGGATTCACTATTAAAATCTTGAATGTGCCATATATGTTGTTATATGGTGTAATCATGGCAATTGGCCAAGGACTGTCTACATTTAACAGGACAAACACCAACATTATATTTGTCTTTCCTAATTTTGGGAACGAGTCAGGGGGAAGAAGCAGCACCCTTCATCCGTTGCTGTTTTTTTCTGTAGCAGAAACTCACACTTTTGGCAACAGTGTTTTTAATTTCCAAGCTATCAATTTCACATATAGTATCTTTTAATATATTTCATGGCCATGGTGCTGTCTATTTTTTCTACATATAACTATCTGATTATGTTACATGAAAATCCTAACGGCAGCTTCAGGAATAGAATATCCAACCCTGGAGCCTGACTTCTGTATTATAGCAGAAATGACAATGCTTATAAACAATGTGATAGGATGCAGCTGCTTGCTAAACCTAGAAAACTCCCAGGTCAGTGAACTGTTTCTCAACATAGCAAACAAAAGACTACCACTGTTTTCTCAAGTGTATCTATTTCTTATGCTCTGCAACTAAAGCTTTTGATCTGGATATAGTCTCCATATGCTTTTATAGTTTATCCCAAAGGCTTTTGCCAAGAAAGGCAACTTAAGGGTTAAAGATACACTTATTATTTTCGCCTGTTCAATGAGGGGAAAAGATTTAATATGAGTGAATACTCAAAGGCTAATCCTTGGTTATCAACATTTTCTTTTTATATTTCCACATAAAGAACCTTTGCATCAATTTAACTAAAACAGTATCCTAAAATTGATTATTTCCAACTTTTCTATACCTCCATTTATCTTAAATCAATTTGGTGTAACTTTTATGTGTGGACATAGGTTTAAAATTAGTTAAATACTTTTATACAGATTTGGCTTATGCATGTAAATTTACCAACATAAATTACATAATATAAACCAAATTTAAATGAATGGATCAACATCCACACTAAGCTGCACCAGTTGAATCAGAATTTATTCATTTTTTTTAAAATCACACCTTTATATTTCAATCACTACAATTGTGTGTATAGATAGCCCTAAATCAGTCTGAATTCACAACTTTTATTTCAGTGTAATTTTTTATGTAAACCAACCCTTTGTTGCACAATATAGGAAATATCTATTTAGCTATTGTACGGTTATATAAATGGTCTAATCCAAAGCCTACTGAAATCAGTTGAAAGACTACTAATGATATTAATGGATTTAGAATCAGAGCCTAAATCATACCTTCATTCATCCCCACAAATAGGAAGTTATATCTGAACATATTTATAAATGGTTAGGTCATGCGAACAAAGTTAATTATGAACCTCTGGAGAAACAGGCTCATACCTGAGAAGATTGTGGTGGTCATTTTAAGGAATTTGAGAAACAATCCACTGAAACACACCTATATATACACATACGTTAATTAACCACAGGCTTTGTGCAAAAGTGAACTGTTTTAGATTATTTCAAGTTAACCAAAGTTCTACTTTCTGGAACTATCATGTATCTGGTTGATTACTATGTACAGTACATTGGAACAGTTTCCATAAACTAGTGTCATCATATCAGCAATCACAACCATTATTGTTCTAGCATGTAGGCTGTTTTATTGTATCTAAGGCCAAAGAAAAAGCCAAGCCAGCAAACATTTAACTGGGCAGACAGAAACTGATTCTCATTCAAACAACAAGGCATGCAACTTATGAATGATTGGATTGGCTGCATGGAAGAGACACTAATAACATCCACAGATATTCTGTAAGTTCAACGTAAGGTAAAAGTGCATTTTAATGTCATGAATTAAACTGAAAGGTACAGTATCAAGAAAACCCAGGACTACAACATGACAGGTTTAAAATTACTTAAAGCCTTTTGAAGGAATTGTCTCTAGATTTTTAATAAAGGTTGTTGAATTTGAATGAGGATTGATTGTTGTTTAATTCATCATTCCATTGCTGAGAAACGAAATGCACACTATTTCGTAAAAGCTACAAAAAGTGTGTGAGTGGCATGAGAGGAGTCCTGTGTCTCAGGGAGAACATGGGTTCGACAAAGCTAGTGCCACTGGAAGACTGGAGAAGGTAGAACCATAGCCCTCCAAACTCTCTGCACAGGCTAGCGGAACTAGTCAGGTAAGGTGGGGAGCACACTTTGAACACTCTTCACTGCAGAATTAACACAGGCTCTTATTAGGTTGTTGCCCCAACCCCCTCTTGTCCACACACAAAAACATTTCACCAGAGTTTGGCTGTACTTCAGACACAGGCTGACTGGCCCAGCTGGGGATACAGGCTAGAGCTCAGGTACCACTTTTACTCAGGCTGGTAACTCGCCCACGTTGTAGTGAGTACACAGGCTAACTCTTTCAATTGCTGGTAGTCCTCCAATGCTTTCCCACAATTTCCTCCCCTCTCAGCCCAAAGTACCCGGAAGGAGAGACAAGTTATCTCACAACTCAACAGGAAAAAAAATCAGAGCAACTCAGTTTACTGTAGTACAAAGAATCATGGGATATGCCCCCCCAAAGCGTAGCAACACACACAGGGGAATGCAGCATTAGTGAGGGATGCAGTAACTCAGGTTTGGCTTTGCAATGTGGCTGCTCACACCTGGGCTAGACTAAGGCTGATCACCAAAGTTAACTCACCAGTGAAAATACATTCTAAGGTGCTGCACTAACTACTTGGGAGCTCTATGAGGCCTGGTCTCACCTGATGTCTTGCTGGTGCAATTGGATCACCTGAACCCCGACATAGGGCTGGTACTTAATATCAATCAAATTATACCATTCATGCCCCACTTTAGATCTCTGAATACACAGTCTAGCTTTTTATTTTGGTATCCAATAATGAATGAGAACAAAAAGGCGCATGCACTGAAACTGTACTTAATACAGCTATTACACTATTCTGTTCAACTTTATATCTTCGGAAAAAGTGGTGGTATAAGTACAAAAATCTAGTTCATTTCTGTTTCTCTCTCATAATTTCACTCATTATTTGGAAAACACCAATACTAAAAACAGATACTATTTTATTAAAAGGAGAAAATGTTTAGAAAGCAATCTTAATATTGCCAATTTATCCTTATGGTGAGAACTTTTAAAAGAATTCCATAAAGATAAGTTGTATCCACTCTAACTATCAATTTCTCTTCTCTGACCTAGGTATGAATGTGTGGGATGGATCTGCTGACTTCAGAGACAGAGGCAGCTAGAGCTGTTCGTCAAGGACAGCCAAAGAGAAAAGGGCCTTCCCGTTAATTTCCCATCAGAGAGTTTTCCCAAAACTATGGTAACTAATATAAATGTTAAGTAACCACTACAGAATTATTTATAGTAAATGTACAGCAGGAATATATCCTACAGACTTAGTGTCTGACAGCGAGTTTTGATGAATTGGTAAGTGGCTGTAAAAAATAAATTTTCAGACATATCAACACAAAAGGGTGATAGGATGTCAGATAAGTGGACGCACTATTTTTAGAAGACAGGAAATTACACATAAGATTAGATTTCACTCTACTGAGCTGCATATCCACTTATCCATCACATACTTAGGAAGCAGCCAGCAGTGACTGAAAATATTACAAAGGCCAAACAGTGATATGAGCTAAAGTAGCCTAAGGAAGAGCAGTGTGAGTTACTGGGGCACCAAAAGTGAAATAACCTTTTGACTGATTATGTGAGAGCAGATGTCTGGAAACCCATCTTCGATTTCTTTGTAAAAGGATGAAAAATGGACCAGCCTGCTGATTTACAGATTTCCCCTGCTGACTTCCAAGCCTCTTCTACCCAAGTTGTTTTGGCTGCATCTGTGGAATGCGCCTGAAGGTTCTCTGAGCTACCAGTCTTTTGGCTTTGCTCTTTAACAGAGCTATAGATGCACACAGTGAACATTTCTTTGTATGCCTTGTTTCCTGTATCTGAGATGGAAGTTTAGGAAATAAGACAATTGATTTTTTTGAAGTGTTCAGTACTCTGTATATAAAATTTTAGTGCCCACATAACCTCTAGCTAGAGTACGCAATCACTTCTTTCTGGTGCTTGGGCTCAGGACATAAGTTAAGGATTGATTATCTCCCAAGACATGAACTTCTCTTATTCCTGAATTTCCTTATGGTATTTAACATGACTTTTTTCTGAATGGAACATACAATACCTGATAAGATGCAAAGTTTAGCATGGAGAGTATGCCAGATGTAGTGACCACTAAGATAACCACCAGTTATAAATCTGCCTCTAAAGAAAAAAGTATCCATCCATGCACACCCATTTGGTCAAATCCAGCACTGGGAAGATCCCCTCTTTTGGTTCCAGTTTAGGTCCTACCATAATCTCACAAGGATAAATCTGGAAGATTTTAGCACCATATAATCCAAAACCACCAACCTGAACGCCCCAGACTAGAAACTGCCTAAATCTAGTCCATAACCAAAACACTTCCTTAGACCACCTCTACTGTTACTACAACACCACTGCTTTGGTTGTCATTGATTTAAGAGAAAACAGTTACAGTGATGACTGCATCTTCCATAAAGGATGGGGGCTATGGGAAATCGGAGTCAGCAAGGCCTGAATGCTTGCTCTTTAAATCGGAGGTAAATGACTATACAAATCATAAATTTGCTTTGTAATTTCTTCTATTAGGCTTCAATTTTCAGTTTTATTTGTGGGGGAGGAGGGGAGAAATCAGCCTCCGGTAGAATGATGATCTCCTTCATTTCCACAGGCACTCTGGTGTCAATTTCAGACATCTAAATTATTGGTTGGTTCTCCTTTTACATCTTCTACAGTATCATGGTTTGCCAATTAAGGCATCTGCTGTTGGAAGACTGTTTCCATTCAGACCTATTTACTTCAACTACAACAGCACTAAGGAAAAAATCTATTTTTTTATGCTGGTGGGAAACTATTTGCCTGTAGGGGCTTGTTTGGCTTCCTCAAACTACTGTTCCCAGGCTAAGAGAGTCAGAATGACTAGACAATGTCGTTGAAATACTCCTAAGGGAAAAACCTGATTTGGGGAGCCTACTTAAAGTTGTCTGACTCAGAATGAAGAGATTCCTTCCTTCAAGGGATGAAGAATCTACAGACAAGTAGGACACTAAAAAGGATGAATCCACACGTGTCCTGAGCACATCACCTTTGGTTTTCAGTTTTTCTTAACACTCCTTATATTTTCTAGATATTTTGTAACCCTTTCCTGAAGAATAATCAATTAGTTTGGGGGTAGACGGACAGAAATGAGCCCTACCTGACTTTTTCTTTTTAGCTCTTGGCCTTTCAGTAAAATCACTAGGGGAGGAGACCTCAGGCATGACCCATATTTTACCCTAAATACTCTCTGGGGAACGGAGTCACTTGGGGTTTTCCTCTATTAGGAAAGGTGGCTAAAATGAGGTCCTGTCATAACCTGTGTCTACATGATGGAAATTATTGTGGTTAGGTGGGGATCAGTTAGCATGTTTAGCTACCTAGCCCCAAGCTAATCTTGATAAACCTTAGAACAGGAAGAAACACCATTGTCATAGTCATCAAGTGCAGCCCTAAAGAGAATCAGGAGAATGTGTTGGACTGAGGAAGAAGTGCAGAGGTGGTAGAACGGGGGTATCCAACCCCCTTCTCTGTTATGTTACTTGATCAATTCCCTTCACTGCCACTCCTTACTTGAAGAATTTACCCTGTTTCCTGGAATCTGTGCATTTCTTAGCAGGTGGCTGTAGCTATTATGGGTGCTAGTTGAGCTCTCTGCTATAGTACCAACAGTCCATCTTCTGGATGCTCAGTAGATTCTGGCTTCCCAGTATTTCTGCTGAGGTGTTAAGTGTTGATATTGTAGGGCAGGAGATGGTGGGAGGGAAGCTGCTAAAATACATCAATTTTATATTAAGCAAAATTATTTTAATTGTATAATTTTTCCAAACCATCCATAAGAAACCTATGAAGCTAAGTAACAATCAATATTGCCTTGCAATTTTAATCTGAAGTGTGTTTATGAAAATTATTTTTGTTTTAAGGTCTCTAAATGATTTCCATATTAAGTGTGCTCACTTCTCCATAAGCGAAAAAAACAAACTCAAACTGGAATCCATCATTTTACTTATCACCACCAGCAAAAAATTGCTCTTTGCTGTGTTGATTCTGCAGGATTAACAAGAATAACAAGTAGTAAATCGTCTGTCACTAAATTAAACAGGTGAGACATACACAAGGAATAGCTCTATTGAATATGACGTTCCAATTTTACATAGTTGCTTTTGAGTGAAGCCACATTTTAAGTTCTAAAATGAAAAACTGAAAGAGAGACAGAACAGAAATATGAAGGCTGATCTGGCAAATCAACAGAAACTGAGGCATCTTCGATATTCATATGATCTGATCAATGGTAAACAAATGAAAAACACTTCAAATACTGGGGCCCAAGCCTGCTCCCACAGACTTCATTGGCCCTGGTGAGCAAAGCAGACATATGGAAGCATTTGCTATACAAATACAACAGTGAAAATATAGATAAACAAATAGTTCACCATTCCTAATACACTGAAATACTCTTAAACACGAAGTCCATTTTTTCACATAAAAGCTTTACTCTAAGCACTATAAATAGAAGTTCAATGTCTCATTGCAATGCACTGAAACAATCTGGGACTTCATTTGACTTCACTTGAAAGTGCATTTCACACTATCCAAACTCACTATAACTGAGTTGCACTGTATAGTGAGTCATGAACATAAATGTTTAAGTGTATAAAAGAAAATCAGTGTATTGTTCTTTAGCACAACTATACAGGTGGTACACATTAACGATATTACCCTGTTTTAATTATTAATCTGCCATTATATTCATGTTTATTCTTTGCCATTATGCTGAAAACAATGTAAAATGCATGATTTACATCGTACCAGAACATACCTCTCTGATGATCTTTGATCCTTTTGGATTTTTCATATTGACAGCTATACTCTGGTAACAAAAAATACAATATTGTTAGTTATGCGAAAGTCCCTATGTCACTCACCCTGTTATCTTCTTCCAAATGTAACAAATTATACATCCTTAATTGTTCAAAATATTCATTCTGGTTCTTTAAAAGAACTATTCGGTTCCATATTGCAATTTCATGCCAATTTCAATCTTACCACATTTACATATAGTGAGGATTACACAGTTGTAAACTACAGTATTTGGGGTTTGTATCCTGTACAGCATACTTAAGAAAAATACAGACAATTTGAATTCTTGCTTTGATAGTTACTGGTTTCTCCCTAATTGTTACAGTTATCTAGTTTGTCACACACAAAAATGCTTCCGTTCAAAACAATCCAGTCTCTAGTATTACTACAAATATTATCTAAAGAACTTAAAAGAAAAATGTTATCAAGTTTGTTCTGAGTTCCTTGTCACGGAAAAAAACAAAGCACAATGCACAATAGAAGAGCTTCTGTTTACCTTTTTATTTCGATTTACACTGAGAAAATAAATGCTTTCTGATCCAACAAAAGGGGGGCCCCAGGCTCTTGTGTCATCACCAGCTCCTGAAAATAAGAATGTCACATTTTTGTATCTGTCCAGTATTATACTGCACCAAATACACTGACAAATATGCAGAAAATGAACACTGTGTTCTTCTCTCGGTTTACCTTTAAGCATCAGCTAGAACAGCCAAAACATCTCCTTTAATCGCCATTGGTAGGCAATGGTTTAGTAGCCTACATATTTTAGATATTTTTTGTTATCTGGAAAGAAAAACTCCTAAACCTGATTAAGCAAAACAGCCTTGTTTTTGCCACTGCTGTGACCATTTGAAAAATATTTTTACTGCATTCAAAGACAAAAAGTACAGAATAAGAAGGGAGGATATGAATATAAAAACAACAGTTCACTTCAAAATAAATATTAACTGTTAACATGCCTGAAATTAAATAATTTGAATTGGACTGTTTTGCACTGAGTTGGCAATCCAGTATCTCTTTTAGGTTGACCTCTTGTATCCTCCACACTTCCAATTTCATCAAAAATTAAGATCATCAATATCTAGCCTTTATGATTGTGAAAAAAAACCTTTGAATTGTGAACGAAGACTAACCAGTGTTAATAATGAGTTTGTACACAGCCTGAAACAGCTGTCAAAAGAATGAACTGCTCTGCTTATCTGTAACTTAGATGTCCAATCACAATAATTTAAAGGCCAACATTATTAACTATTTCATTGTTGACCAAAACCTGTAAAAAAAACATAAAGAAAGGGACAATCAGAATACAAAGATATGCACAATCTTCTATGAGTGACATTTTACTTTGATGCCACAAGTGAGAGGTGCTTGGAGGACTATCCTCACTTTTCCCCCCAGCAGGGAGGAGTAGAAACCAGGGGGGCCATGAAGTCTTATCAAGGGAGGAAGGGGCAATCCTGAAAAGTCCAACAAGACAGCCAACACCCCAAAAAGCCCAGATTCCTTCAGAGTAGCGTGGGCTTGGTCTGCTCTGGCAGTGCATGTGAAACCGGACAGCTTCCTCTCTCATTCCAATGGCTGCTTCTCCTCCCTCTACCAGATGAGGTCTGCAGCCTCAGACAGGTATCACTGCACTAGTTATGCCTCAGTTCAATTTTGAAGCTTTTTCTTCAATCATGAGGGCTAGGAATATATATTTTAAAATGAAAATTTAGATTTAGATGTAATCACATGACTCTGGGAGCCACGGCCCTGGGCACCTGCCTACTGTGCTTAGACTTTAAACCCTCTCTGTCCATGAATGAATATGATGAACCCTATGGAAGTGAGAACCAAGCTTGAGTAACCCAACAGAGCTCACAGCAGCATATGTTGTTATTATTTCACATTTATACTACAGTAGCACCTAAAGGCAACAATCAGGTTGAACATCATTGTGCTAGGCACTGTATAAACATATATAAAATTACAGTTCCCAAGAACTCCACACTTTTGTGGAGGAGCTTGGGAAAGTATCTTTACACTTTTTCCCACACACACCCAGTTCAAGCCATATTATCAATACATTTTTACAATACCTTCCTGTAAGGATATCAAAGTGGATTACTAACGCCAATAATGGAGTATGTCTAATAACACCCTTGTGAAGTAGGGCTTTTGTCACAGGACAAGTTATTTAACCCACTTTACAGATGTGGGAAGCGGACACTGAGAGGTTAAGTGACTCCTCCAAGATCTGAATGTGCCAGAGCTAAAAATAAAATTCAGGTGTCCCAAATCTTAAGTTTCTACTTTAACCACAAGACCTTGCTTCCTCCCTATACCCATTATACTCTGAATCATAGTTTTCAGTTTCACCTATTGGCATGGGACTGTGATCTTTCCAAAATTAAACAATTTAAAGCCCTAATGAACAAGGTTACAGGAGAAAGTCTCTGAGAGGATGATTTGTTGGCTGAAGTGGTAGAATCCTTTCCTTAGGTGTTCACTGTGGATAGATTTCCGATTTAAGTATAATAAATGAGTGTGTGGTTTGACTTTAATGAGGTTTTTTCAAATAATAAAAAGAGAAAGGATTTTTTTTTTAAATGGCCGGAAACTTATGTAAGGAAAAACACATGACATAATGTGCAGCTGCTATGACATATCTGCATGCCTCAAGTGCGTAGTGAGGCATAAGACTGGAGGCCAAATGTGGAAATACCTCTGAAACAACTGCACTCCCTGGAGTTTGTTATTCTACTTGTCGAATTTTAAGAAGAGCTCAACTAAACAAACAAAATCTGCAAAATTTAAGAAATGTTATTACACTAGGACAAAGCACTTGTTATTAGTATCTAAAACAACAGGGAAGTTGTTAAGAAAACTTCTTCATATCTAAAAAATACCTGCATAGAGTAGGAAGAAAAATCAATTGTAATAAAGTGAAATATATAAAAGTAGCAGCTTGCTGTGATCCTACAGGATAGAGATAAATTCAGGCCATAACTACCATGGTACCAGGCTCAGAGGGAGCCATAAAAATATGCTAAAATTTTATTTTATTTTTTTGTTATCTAAAAAATCACCCCTGAAATCTGTTAATCTTTGACACTTTCAGAGCCAGAAGTGAGTGTTCTGTGGGAAGCTGAGAATCTCCCTTTCCAATGGACTAAAGATCCCATTTCCATTCATGCCTGTGACAATTTTATGCACAGAAAATCTTTCACTGGTACAAAATTGAATTTACATTTAGGGGAAAGAGAAGGAAACATTTCTCTGGCAAGTTGTTTTTTTTTTAAATCAGCTACTTGAAACTGCTCAGTGATTTGGAATATTAGCATCAGCCTCAGGAAAGATGAATCAGTGGACAAAGACACCTTTAAATCAATTAATCCAAGTCTTTGTAATCCCCATTTCAAGACATGTAACAACAACAAAAAGTGAATAAAATAGTTACTGTCATCTAGACATTTTAATTTTTTTAACATGAAGCTCTAGTTTCTTGTTTTTTGCCATACCAATCTGTTCAATTCTACTTCAATATCTCTGACTTATGTGCCTAATTGCGGCCAACCTCAAGAGGCAAGTAATTTGTTCAATATTCTACCTCTGTGCAACAAAATGTATTCCTGCTTAAGTTCACACAGAAAAGCTTTAGCTCAGGGCATATTAAACTACTGAAACGTAATACAGTGATGGGAAAACACCTGCTTGCTCCCCTCCTGGTATGAGATGTGTCTTATGGGTGTTTACTCTGGTACAGTGCAAAATACACTTTAAAATTCAGTGTCTGACTAATGCAATATGAATCTACATCAGTGGTTCTCAAGCAGTGGGCCATTTGCAGACCATGTGACATCCTCAGGGCCATACAAGTACTGTATATATTGTGTGGGTGTGGCCCACATAAAACAAAGAGAGCTGCATATTGTGACCCACAATGGTAAATAGATTGAGAACCACTGATCTATATCATTTCCTTGGGGGGATAAGGTATTTCTAATTTTATACGCTTACCTAATTTTCATGCAGGGGCCATATTTTAAAGAGACAATGTTAACTCAAACATTGCCAAAACTGTAGAATTTTTCAAAATGTCATTAGACATATTTCTAAATACAAGCTACCATTCCCCTTCAGCATTTGTAATGCAAACATTGCAGCACTAAGAACCTATCCAAGGTGAAGCAAATTCAAAAAAGTGGGCAAACATAAACAGTGTAAGCAATTGTTTTAATTCCTTCAGCTTTGATCATCTACGCTTAGTTGTGAAAAGGCATGCATTCCTCCACCTCCCATCATCCTTGGCTACCCCAGCAATGGCTCCAACTTCCTTATTTTAGTGTCCACTCTGTATAATTTATTCAAGTCCCCTCCACTAACAAACACAACTGTCCTAATCTTTATGATCTTCAGCTCCTGATCATCAGGGGCCAGGGAGGAAATGAGATCTCTCTTCCTTGGAATTTTCTTCAGTCTGGGCTCAGCTAGCCCTGTACTCCATGCTCCAGCACTTCCTTTCTGCCTTTTATCAAGATAATCAGCTAATGGGCCAATTAACTCCTTAAATCACAAAGCTTCCTTGTCTGATTAGCTTCTTCCTCCCTATTTCCTCAATCAGCCATCACTGGAGAAGCTAACTGAGGCCACAGTGATCAGAGTGCTGACCCACTATTAGACCTCAGCACTCTGTCACAATGAATAACATAATGAAATAAGAGTTTGCATAAAATATTATTTTTAAATTGGCAATTCCTCTTTAAAATCTACATATAGGCCCTAATAACCATACAATTTCCATCCCTTCCATACAGAATTGTGTTACTCATTCAGGTAAGAAATGGACATTAACCTTAAGGGATAAATTTTCACATGGCTCCTGCTAGAATCATCATTCTTAGAAAAATATACCTATAATATCATGTCCTACACCTACTTAGACCTCCATCAGCTCACAAAGTTTAAGCCAATTTTGTTCAACTTACCATTATGTATTTCCCTATATGTTATTTTGATGAATGTATTATATATTTTCTACGGATGTTTCAGTTCTGGTTTGCCCCCCATAACGTCTGCATTTCACAGAAATCTATTCTGCAATCACATGCTATTTAGAACTAACAAGGGGCAAGACTAAAAGTTCCTATTCCTAATCTAGGTACTCCTACACTTACAATTGTGCTCATTTCTACCAGTCTACCCAGATTCTTATAGTGGCACCTATAAGCTGGTGGAACAAGCCCAGCTCCTGGGCAGCTTGCTCCCACTCTGTTCCTTGGAAGGAAATGGCGGAAGGAACAAGAATTCAAGCTGCAGCAGCAGCCACGGCCTTCAGGGTTTGGGAATCCTGCAGAGAGGTGGGTCATCTTAAATTACTTGTATTGCGCTTATAGTGGGACAGCCTGGACAAGAACAGTAAGAGATTTGCAACTCAGTGAAATCACAAGCAGGGATCTTCACCCTGAAAACACCACTGTCTATTTTGTTGCCTTCTTTTGGAACACCAGCTCTGTCCAGGTAAATATGGCTACGTTTAGTTAAATTTGAAAAGGACACTATTTTCCCGCTCCCAAAAAATGCTTACCCAAAATAATTAATATGTCATATTTCTCCTTTGTGGAATTATAATTTCATATACTGTCAACGTTTTACAGATGGTTTCAACCACTGAAGAATTTTTTTTGTAATGGGCGTCATCATCACTGTTCCCTCTAAACGTACAGTGTAAGAGAGGAAAAAAGCATTGGTGCATTCAGAAGTCAATAAACAATTTCATAGCTTCATATTGGGGCCTAGTTGTCAATGTATGCTAACAAAGCATTATGCAATACCTTTTATTGCACCCCTAGTTTGGCACCACCACTGTAACAATTCTGTGCCAGTCTTATACCTGATCATTATAGCAACAACAGATCAGAATTGTATCTCAAAATAAAGACTCAATTTGCATAGTATCAGGAACCTAATGCTAAAGTTTTACACAAGCCCATAAATTTCTATTGCATTAATAGCAGTTACTCTTGGAAATCATTTGTGTATTGATGGGAGAAAAGAGCCCAGAGTGACCAGTTAGAAACCTGGTGTTTCAATCAGTAAAAGCTGTCTGATTAATATGCCAGAGGCAAATGATTCACTAAATCCAGCTGTAAAAGCAGATGGTGTATTTTATTTCCAGGGGTCAAATAGAATGGGAGCGCTTCTGCAGCACTCCCAACCCTTGCCTAAGAAGCAAGTGATGAGACCAGGAAATCGATCAAAGGTCTTTCATATGGTAATATAGAACAACTAATCTGAGGGCCATCACTTTATGAGATCTAACAAGGTCACCACATAAAGTGTAATATGTTGCCATATATCAGTGACGCCATCAGTCCAGTTAAACATTTATAGGAACAAAACCCTATTCTGGATTCAAAACAATTCCATTTAGCATGGTAGGCCCCAACCATTTAGAATATGCTGGCCCCAAACCTCCTGACTCATGCACTAATTTTTACTTTTTTGGTCTGTTTGTTTTACGGTAAATAAACTGCCTTATTCACAATTGGCTTTGCAGATAGAGCAAAGCATGTATTTTAACTGGTAGTCTACAGCTATCCTCTGAAGCCACCAACAATACATAAGGGTCATAAGAGTACAGAAAAACATTAGAAGTCACAATATTTCTCGTTTTATAATGAGACTATAAACTTCTTGGGGCAGGGACAATCTTATCATATGTATGTACAGCACCTAGCACAGTGAGGCTCTGCTCCTTGACTAGGGCCTCTAGATATTCCTGTAATGAAAATAAATCATAAAAATAATAGATCGTTTCTGAAAGTACTCTGTTTGTCATGGCATTATAGTTCAGACGGCACCACTCTTTTCCTACACTCTACTTTAAAAGCCTTTTCACATGATAAAAAAAACTCCCTAGGCCAAAAATACTTAGTCTGAGGCCAAAGGAGAATCTTTCTAAATAATTTAAAGGAAAACCATCCACATTTCGAGTTGCGGGTAATGTACATTTCATATGTAAAGTCTTTTGCTAAGTGGACTAACATTATTTTCTGAATTCATAACCCAAAAATGACTTGATCTTAGAACTTCAGACTTCTCATGCCCTTATTCTTCCTAAAAGATTTAAGGACATAAGCTTCTTCTGAACAAAACTTCTCTACACTTAACACTAACTTACCGTTTTTAGAGTAAACTGACTGGAGAAGCTCCAGTAACTAGACCAGCAAGTATGCCAGCAACTAGTTCTCTCCACCAATGAGTCTGCAGGAAACTGGGAATAGAATGATGTCCACGGGGCCCCCCAAAAGAGTAATAACCTGCATAGTACAGTAGACTCTCGATTATCCAGATTTGGGTTAACCAGAATGTGGATTAACCAGGATGTCAAAAAAAATTATGCGTAACTCGCAGGACCGGCTCTGGCTTTGTTGCTGCCCCAAGAACAACAACAAAAAACCCACTAGGGTGCCGGGCAGCCAGTGAACCAACACCCCGTCCCCCTGGCGCAAGGAGGCTGGTGAACCAACCCTCCTCTCCCCATATTTCCTATGGATGGTGATTATCCGGGATTTTATTAACCAGGATTAATTTTTTCCCTATCATCCTGGATAATTGAGAGTCTACTGTAATAGTTAACAAAGTTTTCCAAGGGCCAAGCTAGAGACACACCACCACACAACCTAGCATTTTCTTTCTCCTCACTTCTGCAGGGGGAGGAAGGGAGAAGAAGAGCGGGTAAGGGAATTGCATTTTACATGTTCAGCCCATATTGTGCTCCCCAAACCCTTAACAGACCTTGACTATAAATCAAAGTCCCTCCAAGGAATGCAAAGCACCCCTTAAAACAGCACAGAGGGAAAAAACTATTCAAAGGTACATAGACAACTAATGATCAAACTAATCCTCATTCTGATTATATTAAGAAAACTTACCTGGTCTTTCCACTTTAATAACTTCTGCTCCTAGGTCTCCTAAATTCATTGTTGCAAAAGGTCCTGCAAGTACCCTGCAATATTAAAAAGCAATGGGTTTTCATAGTTGTCCTGCCACAGCATTTGAATCTCAGAAAACTATTCTGAACTACAAACAGCAAACACAAACCTCGTTAGATCAAGAATTTTCACACCTTCTAGGGGTTTCACATTATTAGCACCTGGTAAGAAAGAAAAAAATATTTTACTTGTGTAGCTCTTTTTTTAAGGAGAGCAATGTTTCTCTGTGGAAGTCTGAAATATGTGCTGTATCACATTCTGCCTTGTTTCCTATGTTGTATAAAATAGGGATAACAGAAGCTTCAGCTATATAAAATCAATTAATGTTTGTAAAGCATGATATAAATTATTAGCATTATAGAATCTCTTTTAAACCTCTTGGAACACTACAGTATATTGTTTCGTTCGTTATTTTTAAATGTACCTGTTACACACAGAGACATTAAGCTGATAAGCAGCAGCCTGTAGAAAGATCCAATAAACTCATAGCAGTCTGTGTCAAAAAGATATATGAATTAAAACTAATGAATAACAGACTGTTGTGAGGTAATGACTCCCCAGCTGAAGAGTGGTTTGACCTATGCTGACAATCAAAAGTAGGGTCAGCACTTACAACACACACAAAAATTGTGTCTTCACATTTTAAAAGGCACTTGAAAACTGAAGCAAATGAGCACAAACCAAGAAAATATTTGTTCTGTCCGATAACATTCATGATGGTAAATATATGCTCAAGAAATCTATTCTATCATATATTTTCCCTTCCTTCTCCCCACTTCCCTCCCAACCATGACCATCACTGAAAACTATAAGAAGAATATTAAATATTAAATCAAATAATAAATAATTCATTATTAAAATAATATTATTAAATATTAAAGGGGAGGTAACAGACTTGAAGTCTAGGTCACAGGTGTCCACAGATCTCCTGGGTGATCTTGGGCATGTCACTTAACTCCTCTGTACAATGGGGGATAATAATATTTCACTACCTCATAGGGATGTTGTGAGGTGTATTAATTAATATCTATGAGATGTTCAGATACTATAGTGAAAAATGCCATATTAATTTCAATAAATAAATAACAAATAAAATCAGACCTCTGCTAAAATTAGAAAGGTTACATAGCATCAGCCAGGAGGAACGCATCTTTATTCATGTACTTGTTCAAACAAGGGAAAAAGACATAAAGCATGAAGAAAGTGTAAGACTGTCTCACTTTCTCTCTAGCCATCAGTTACAGTGCATGCACATAGGGTATTAGAGCAGATTGGGAATTTAAGACCGCTGCTCAAATATTTTAATTCACCACACTTCACTCAATGAAAAAACAGTGTCCTCTTCTTTTCTTCAATTGTAAGACACTTTCCTCAATTATTACAAATCTCTCCAGAGGGATTTGGGGTGGTTTGTTTTGTGCTGTTGTTACTGTTGTTGTTGCCATGAGAAAGTGCAATATGCAGAGTAGTCAGCATTTAAAAATAAAAGTCTGACTAATTTGCCTCGTTGTTTTGCACATCTTAAACCGTTCACAGGAAGTCAGATACATAGGTTTAGTACCATTGTATTTCACTGTAAATACTGGGGAGGTTGAAAACTAGTTTACTAGTAATTATGCTGGATATCAGTATAAAATACTTGGTGGTACAACCTCAATAAAGCCACACATAGCTTGATGATGCTTCATCAGCCCTCCACCCATAAACTCACTAAAGCCCCAAATGAGCAAAGAATTTAATCATATGCTTAACTTTAAGCAGCCAAGTTGTCCTATTTATTTCATTAACACTGACTACTCTTGTGTTTAATGGTAAGCATATGTTTAATTGTGTTTTAAGTGCTGAATGAGGGCATTAAAGAAGAACACAACTTTATAAGAACATCTGCATTTGACAAAAGGTCTGCCTTTCTCCAGCCCAACTCCTCTTGTCTTTCCATCCTCTCCAAAACTCACAATCTCTTTGCTATTCCATGGAACATATGGAGCCTGATTCTCTCCCTTTCTCATACCTACATGACTACAGCAACAGTAGTTTCCCAATTAAAGGCACATCCAGACTCAAAAAATTCTGCAGCTGTGGTTGACAGATCTTTAGGAGTCCCCTCAGACTCTCTAAGGGAAGTCTGCAAAGTATTTAGATTTCCCCTGTAAAATATGCACACAAAGCCATAATCAATAAGAGGATGAGTCCCTCATTATTATCAGATCATTCATATTATATTAACTAGGAACCCCAATCAAGGACCATGGCCCACCAGGAGTAGGGGGCAGCATAGGAGAAAGTACATAGGTGTTTCTGGGAGAAGTGGTCTGTTGGGCAATATATATGGGAAGTTGGATAGGGTGTTGTACCAGTGACAGAGAAATAGAGGTGAGGGGAAGGTCTGTGGAAGGTAGATCGAAAGCTTGCTTCAGAAAATTTCAGAAACAATGCCAGTAAGTGGAGCTACTCTTGCCTAATCATTTTTGAATTTACATGAAGCCTCAGTTTTGCTTTCTCATAGTAAGTCAATGAGTTGCAGACTGATTTTACATAATACACATAATCCATGCCCACTAGATCACCAGAGAAATAACAGTTCTAATACACTAATCATGTGAACACTGCCAAAACCATTCCGAGTCCTACCATCCCAGTATCGTTCCGCATCTTCATCCTCTCCTGTTATTGATTTCTTAAGTAAACCAAATAGTGCCAACTTCACTTTTTATTGAATTAATCCTATAGCTCAACTAGCGCAAGAATTCCTCTCTCTCGGGTGTAGCTATACCATACTTGCAGATTGTTTATTCCTATAATAAACTGGACAAACCCATGAACCTCTATTACAAGTAGCTCTGATTGATAAAAAAAAAAATAAACATGCCCGCTCAAACTCTGTAGACTCTGAAGGTGTTTTAAACTGAAGAGGCTCCCATATTACATTTAGTGCATTTTACACAGGCAGGATTGTGTCAAGTGTGTTAGCGTATCTTATAACAACAACAAAAACCCAGAAAATATTTCATAGTAGAATTGATTTGTACTACTTTTAATCCTGAAAAGTTTACAGTTTTCTTTTTACAGAGGCAGATATAGAGAGCACCGGTCCTCCCGCGGCTCCTCCTGGCCCGGCGCCTCCACCAGGGAACGCGGGACCCCCGCTGGGGAACGCAGGGCTCCCACAGCTACCCGCGCTCCCGGCCGACCCCTGCGCCGGGAGTGCAGGCCTGTGGCACTCGCATGGCGCTCCTGGCCGCAGCTCACAGGCCAGATAAAACTGGCTGGCGGGCCGCATACGGCCCGCGGGCCGTAGTTTGCCCACCCCTGGACTAAATAATCCCAGTTCCTTCTTGGGCTCCAGTCCCTCCCATGATTCTCCCTTAATTTTTTGCCACCTGCTCACATTCATTGACCACTGTGAAGAAAAGTCTGCATTAGAACCAGAACCTTTTGAGTTCTCCCTCAGCCACTGTGGAAAATTATACCCCTAAATCCAAATGTACATTTTCACTGAGAAAAAAAATAAATCATTTGCAATCAAGACAGTTATGGGATTGGTAATGATGCAGTAAAAGTGTAAAGTCCAATTTTAGATAAACTTCTTAAAAAACAAAATAAATTTCCTTAAAACACTAGGGGACAAAGAAAACTATCTAGAAATCTATGTGAATTCAGACTGCTATAGTTGCAAGATCCTATTATTAGTGTCACATTCTCATGTCCTGCATGGACAGTAAAATATCCCATCATATTCCTCCTAAGAGCAAAAGTTTCCCTCGGTATCTGCAGCCCTAGAGGACAGTAGTTGCATTTCAGTGTTTGTGTGTGTGGCACTCTGGGAGCCTTTGGGGGATGTAAGATTTTATTATAGCACATCATACGAATAGCATAATTCTCAACCAAGCAACTACTGATGTTGGATTGTCCCTTATCATTCCGCTCTGTAGTCTGTACAAGCTTGTGTTTTTCTAAACTCTCGCGTAGACACATCAATAATAAAAGGAAGAGACGCTTGCTCTGAGATACTTTGAAGTAAATCATCTCCTGGACTTTGATTCCTGTCCGCCGCCCTGCGCACGTGTTACAGGATACACACGACCCATGGTGTCCATGCCAGACAAAACAAGTGGTTTGTTAAGTTAAGAGTTTAAAAGACGTGGCTACCTGGCTGGAGGGAGCTTCCCTGCACCCCTCTGCTGCGGCTAGGTGAGGAGAGGATTCGCAGAGGGCTCGGGCAGAGGGGAGAGGCAGCAGGGCAGGCACCGCTGCTAGGGAGAGTGGGGCACAGACTCCTCCCGCGCCTGACACAGGAGCATCTTCTTCCCAGCACAGCGCTCAGCATTGCGGCGGCTCAGAGGCACGGTGGGCTCGGGACTGAGGCGCAGGGCAGACTCACTGCGAGCGGTGGCGACCGCTATCAGAGGGCAGGCACCCGGGCAACAGGACTGGAGGAGGAGCGTCAGTGTCCGATTGGACTCGCACCCTCCCCACCTCCGTGTGTGTGAAATAGGTACCCAGTCCCGTGTACTGCGCAGGCGCACTGCTTCCCGGCCTCCAGCCTACCAAGGGGAAATCCTCCCACCCTTTTACACTGCGCAGCCGTAGTTCTCACCATCTCGCCCATTTTTTTTAACTCGGAGCGTGAAAAGGTTCCCAGCTTTGCGCACTACGCAAGCGCGACGGTATATGTCTCCAGGTTCACTCTCCCCGAGCGCGAGAATAATCGCACCTTTCCTTGTGGCCGTGGGACGTTCAGGAGTGGGAGGCTCGGGTTCCGGCTTGTGGGGAAAACCCCTCGCCCTCAGTCACGGGCAGGGAGTTCTCAGACTTTGGTTCACTGGAGTTTATGGCTTCTAGGGAAGATGGGGACATGGGTGGCTTTCTAGTACATTTTGCTCTCCAAGGAGCAATTTTTGCTCTGTGTTGCCCCTCTGCTAAATCTTTTCAGACTGACTGAGCACTGTTGCTTCACGTAAACCCAGAGTGGCATAAATTTTGCCCCTGTGCTTGGTTGAGCAAATAGTTGGGGAGAATCCCTCTTGTACTAGCCCCACCGGGAGAAAGTAATCCTGAAGAGCCAGGGACACTGAACTTCCATAAAGTGGAACCAAGCCTGAGGAAAGCCACTATGGCAGATGGGATCTTATTTTGAACCAGTGGTTAAAGTAGATTGAAACAGGATGGGGGAAGCTCTCAGTGCACCGGCCAAGGAGAAGCCAGAGCGGTGATGCCTACCCAAGCCAGGGAGCTCTCCCTCTGATCCTTTTTTCTTCCTAAATCTGTTAAAACGAGCCTCTGAAGTTTATATTTATTCAAATTGATAAAACACAGCTGTTTTGGTGTGTTGGACAGGCCCACCCAGGGATGGTGCCCCAGCCACAGGGCACTGCTCTTCCCGGACCCCAAGGGGGGGGGGGGGGGTAATGGCTACAGCACTGTTTCTCAAACGGGGTGATGATCCCTCAGGGGGTCACAACATGGTTATGTGGGGGGTCGCAAGCCCCAACCCCAGTGCACAGCTGCGAGCCCTGACCCAAACCCTGGCTTGGAGCAGGGCTGTGAGCTGCGTCCAGGCATGGGGGCTGCAATCCCCGAGTTGGACTGCCACGCGGGGTTATGAGTCCTGACCCCAACCAGAGCCCTGAGCTGGGGCATCCAAGACACCGTGAGCCCTGACCCCTGTACTGCGGTTATCAGGCAGAGGCAGGCCATGTTGAGGGTTATCAGCTGTGAGCACAGACAGGGTTGTCAGCCCCAAGCTGTCAAGTATTAAAATACAATTCTACTTAAAAATAACATTTCCACTTATATTTAATTCAATAAAAATGTGTTTGTCTTAATTTAAAAGCAATGAAAAAGGTACATTCATTTTAAGCAATAGGGTTTAAATTTAGTATTTAACATAGTGTTAGAATCAACAATGTGTTTTTAATTTCTAAGGGGGGTCGTGCTCAGAGGCTTGGGGTTCAAAAGGGGTCCCCAATACAAAAAAATTGAGAAACACTGGCTACAGTCTGCATTGGGGCTGGGGCTGGGGCTTCGCCTCCATGCGTAGCCAGCACTGAGGACAGAGGGGCCTTCTCCTAAGAGGAGAGCTTCACCTTTGGCCTCTTCAGCCAAACCTTCTCCAACCTGCTGTAGGGCACGGCTCCCTCCAGGGACGCCGGTGTGGTGCGTTCTGTTCCCCCTCCGCCGCCCCGGAACCTCCGAACCCGGAACCTCCTGGCCGCGGCACAGGGCGCGACGAGCCCCAGCAGGGCGACGCGCGCGCACGCGCTTTCCGTGTGTCTCTCCGCGACGGTTAGGAGGGGCCGTTGCGCACTTTTCGTTCGTTGACCGGCTCGGGGCTCTGAGGCCGCGGCGGGGGCCATGCACCGACAGAGCTTCCGCCCCCCCACGCCTCCGTACCCGGGCGGGGGGCCCTGGGGCGGCGGATTTCGGAGCCCTCCCTCCGGCGGGGGCCCCATGCCGCCTTCCCCGCGGGGCTACGGGAGCCCCCACCATACGCCGCCGTACGGCCACCGGCCCTACTCGCCCCGAGGCCACAGCTTCCACGGCGGCGGGCGGTTTGGGAGCCCGTCCCCGGGAGGTCAGAGCCCGCGCAGGCCGCACAGTGCCAGCCCCAGGTACTCGGCTCCCTATGGCAGCGTGTCCCCGGCCGCGGCCCAGCAGCGCCCGCCGCACCATCCTCATCAATACAAGTCCTCGCCGCGGGGCTCCCAGAGATACTACCAGGTATGGGCGGGGGAGCTCCCTGGACATCGCGTGGGGCCGCTGTGTGCCTCGGTGCGTGGGCGCCGTGCGCGTGTGGGACGGAGATTAATGGCGGATTGAAACACGCAGCCCCCCCTCCCCACACACACACCCTTCCCCCCCCCTTCCACACACACACCTTTCCCCCCCTTCCACACACACACCCTTTCCCCCCCTTCCACACACACACCCTTCCCCCCCTTCCACACACACACCGTTTTCCCCCCCCCCCTTCCACGCACACACCCTTAGGCTCCCTCGCCAGATCCCCAACAAGAGGGGCTGGTGTAATACAGTGATATCCAGCCCCACCCTGTACCAGAGGCAGAAGAGAGACTGATTCTCCCCGCCACCGCTTTCCACATTTTCTGAAAGGGAAGGAAACTGAACCAAAGTAGAATCCCCTTCTGGGCCCTTTGGGCCTGGGAAAGCGACAAGGGCCCCAGGATTATTCTCCACCTTCCTGCCCTGGCATTTGAAGGGGGAGGCAGGATAAGAAAGCAGCATGCAAGCTCATCCCTCTCCTTCCTTATGTTAGCTTCTTCCCCGGTCTCTCAAATTTACCAAGTTGTTAGTTTGTTTTTATAAGTCGAGATGAATTTGAATGTTTGTAACTTTGGCTGGGACCTCTTACTTGAGGAGTTGACATAACTGGGAGACTGGATACAATCAAGCATGGGATGCTGCTAAAATGACTAAAACAATTTTTTTAAACTGTTGAAAATTATGTTCTAGTTATGAAAGGTACTTTAAAAAGACATGAAATACTGTCAGAATAATGCCTTGTGGTTTTAATCTTCCAATTTTAAAGTGGTGAATCACTATGCTAATCTCTGTTGTAGTTAAACTTCTCTATGGGGCTACTAGTTAAAGTAACACCTGTGCTGGTGAAATATTTCTTAGCTAGCAATGTCATAATTTTTGTAGTTCATAACTTAAGCTTTGTCTTTTTTTTAAAAGGGGGGGGGGGGAGAACAACCAACTTTACCAGAATGCACATGCGCTACAGAAATGCCATGGTCACAGTCCCAATAGCTGATACGTAGGTTAGAGAAGACTCGGCCAAACATTGATTTACTTTTTTTTTTTTAACTGCTTAATCAGGTACAAAATGAACAGTGTTAAAGCCATACAAAATACAGTTCCCAGTAACTACTGAAATTAGTACTGGTTTTCAGCTCAGTTGGAAAACCTATCTTTATTCCTACTGAAAGTGCCTGATGAAGTTGTGCGTAGGTCTTTATGCTAAATCACTCCGGTTTTGTCTTTTCGGAGTGATTTTTGGCAAGGGACTGTGCTTACAACATTGGACACTATGGATAGTTTGTTGAATTTCTGTAAAATTGTTGGTCAAGTTATTTTATTCACAATGTACTCTTTGTGGGAGTAAATAAAAATTAGGAATTTGCACTGGAGAAAGGAATTGAAATCTTAAATGAATAAAAGGTATGGAGGGGACAGCTAATTAATCTTAAACTTCATGCTGGTAGGTACTAAAAATAGCTAAAGAAGTAATTACAAGTAAAAAGTATATAAATAAACATGGCAAAGAAGTTATATTGTTGCAAAGTGTAACTACTCATGACTGTGCCCCTACAACTTGGTCTCTAATAGATTAGACCCCTACATTCAGGAAAGAGCTACTTCATAATGATCTCTTGGAAGAAAGTGAGGAGTACTGAACAGTTTGATTCCATTATCTGTTCAAAAGTTTGTGTTACCATTGGGAAGAATAATATTCTCCCTCTCTCTTGTAAACCCATCATTGCTGATACAGAGACGCATCAAAACCACTAAAGCAGGGGCAGGCAACCTATGGCACAGGTGGCACACAAGGTGATTTTCAGTGGCACTCACAGTGCCTGGGTGCCGGTCACCGGTCTGGCAGGCTCTGCATTTTAATTTAATTTTTAAATGAAGCTTCTTAATCATTTTAAAAACCTCATTTACTTTACATACAACAATAGTTTAGTTATATATTACAGATAAAAAGAGACCTTCTAAAAACGTTACAATGTATTACTGGCATGCAAAACCTTAAATTAGAGTGAATAAATGAAGTGCACACCACTTCTGAAAGGTTACTGATCCCTGCTCTAAAGCTTGTAATACGACTGACATCCTCAAGTTTATGGACCTAGAAAAAACATCTAAAACCTTTTATCTGGAAATAGGACGTAGAAAAGGTGATTCTTATTAACAGTATTGGTTAGATTTGTTACTTGACACCTAATGTGCTTTTCAAGCACTAAACATGAGGACAGTTAAATTTCCACCCCCAGTTACCATAACCTTTTTTAAAAAGAACAAAAAAAGCTTAAAGGGAAATAGTATTAAGTATAGATTTGTTATAATTATACTAATTTTCAAAACAGTTTGAATAAATGCCTGTCTTTGTCTAACAATAGGACTTTCTCTTTACATAGCTTTAACTTTGTTTTCTGCCATAAATATTTCTACTTCCACTACCACCTTGGTAGGCTAACTTGGTTAACTATTTGGACACAGTAGTCACTAATAAGACTTTTGAATACAAAGGCTCCATCTCCATCAGGGAAATGCCCCATTGTTGACAGAGTGGGGTAACCGTGATTACCCCATCAATGGCGGTTGGAAAAATGTGGTCATGGGACAAAAAAATTCAGCATTATTACAGGAAGTTCAAAACTGGTAAAAATGGTATCATATCATGCTTTCTGTAAAGGTTTGAAAACCCTAGGCTCCTCTGAGCTGCCAGCTAAACATTTTCAGCACTAACTGAGAGGAAATTTGGAAAGAGGCATGACTATTGCTATTTTCTAAACATTATTACCACATTTAAAATCAAAGTATTGAACTGTCAGCTAGAGACAGTTTTCCTTGTGTAGACAGAGCCTTAGGTTTTCTATTCAAAGGCAGATTGATGTGAGAATAGCTTAACTAGATCTTTAAGAGAAGTGTTCTGAAATTGTTCTCCCTTTCCCCACTTTCAGTAATAAAATAAAGAATTAATATTTATTTGTGTTTGGAGATACTTATCACGGTTAATATTTTAAGATACAGTAACTCCTCACTTAAGGTTGTTTCAAAGTTACGTCGCTGCTCAATTAGAGAACGTGCTCGTTTAGAGTTGTGCAATGCTCCCTTACAATGTTGTTTGGCTGCCTGCTCTGTCCACTGCTTGTAAGATTTTGTGGAAGAGCAGTGACTTTACAAGGGAGAATTTCACATGTTCCTCTTCATCACTACTTCCCCCCCCCCTCCCTCCCAGTGCACCCCTGCTGCCAAACCGCTGTTTGCTGTTTGGCAGCCTTAGGACTTTCTGTGAGGGAGGGGGTGGAGCAGGGAAGCACTGTCTCCACTCCTCCCCCTCCCTCCCAGAAAGTCTTCAGCACTGGGAGGGAGGGGAAAGAGCGGGGAAGTTCTGTATCTCTGATCTTCCCCCTAATTTCCAGAAAGTCCTAAGTGCCACCACACAGTTGTCTGGTGGAACATAAGTCTTTCGAGGGGAGTGCAGGGATGTGGCATGATCTGGAGAGGAGGTGGAGTGGGGGTGGGAAGAAGTGGGCCTAGAGTGGAGCATGGACAGGAAGAGGCAGGCCTGGAGCATCCTCCGGCAGAGTCGGCACCTGTTTTCCGGATAAGCTGCCACTGCTGCCGCAAAGGTGCTTCCTAGAGTCCTTGCCTGCAGTGGGCTGTGCCTATGTGGGGTAAGCCAGGGACACTTCCCAACCACAGTACAGTACCGTATTGTATATAATGCCTTTTTCTGCCCCCCCAAAATTTCCTTGGAACCTAACCCACCACATTTACATTAAATCTTATGGGAAAATTGGATTCGTTTAACATCATTTCACTTAAAGTTGTATTTTTCAGTTACATAACTACAACGTTAAGTGAGGAGTTACTGTATGAACTTCTACTTACATAGGGAGTTATTTTAGAATAGTGATTTGTGATTAACAATGTGTGGAAGCTCCTCTTTCAGAGTGAGTACTTTATTCCAAATTAGCTTGCTTCAGAATGGGGTTCTTATTCCAAAATAGCATCAACACATGGAGTTAGGCAGAAATAGTCAACATCTTCTAGCTTCACAATCCACCTTATTCCAGGTTGAGTTTCACATCTAGATGAGACCGTTGGAATTTTAAATACACTTCTCCAGTGCAGTCATCCTTTCAAAATATTTACTACAAATCCAGTGTCAGAGTTTTTGAGTTTGGATAAATTAATTGTCTTCTGAATGCTGAGAATTATAAGCAGAATGTTACAAAAAGAATAAAGAATCAGAGAGGTAGCCGTGTCAGTCTGGAATAGCAGAGGTAACAAAGAGTCCTGTGGCACCTTAAAGACTGACTAAAGTATTGACGCATAAGCTTTCGTGGGCTAATACCCACTTCGTCGGATGCATCCGACTAAGTGGGTATTAGCCCACGAAAGCTTATGCTTCAATACTTTAGTTAGTCTTTAAGGTGCCACAGGACTCTTTGTTACCAAAAAGAATAAAGATTTTCTGGGTGTGGTGATTGGGAGCAGTATTATAACCACTAAATTAGTTATCAACATTTTAGAGAAGTGAAGCATCTCTTTGATCAGTCTAGAATATACAGCTTTTCTTTTAATATGCATGTTAAATAAGTGTTTCTTAATGCCAGTCTTTTTTGCTAGTTTTTATTGGCTTGGTCCAGGGAACACTTAAATCTACTAATGTCTCATGGAAGGCTTTGTGAAATATAATTAATAGCTGTTCTTTTGTTTATATATTCTTATTTTTCTTATGCCTTGGGGAAACTGATATGAAAATTGTGGCATCACTGTTACTCTACTTCTCTACTTGTAGTCATTCTTCTGTTTGTGAGATCCTAGTCATATCCACATAATTTAGTTGTGATGACATGGAGAAAAAAGGAGTGGGGTGAAAAAATTCAGATCTTCTTCAAGGTGACTTCTGCATATTCCCATTTGTGGGATTTACCTCCAGTGCCATCAAACTTCAGGTGCCTTCTGGAAAAAAATTACCTATTGTGGCCACCCCTTTGCAGCACCAGATTTTAAGAACTGAGGTTTGGAGAGGATCGACGGTCCCCAACATCCTCTGTTTTTCCTCCTCTGTGACTGGGTGTAGGGACCATCTCTATATGGAAGGAAAACGTGTTGCTGTCTGGTATCATTAGATACATAATTTCTGTGCAATACATAAACATAATATTGGTTCGACCATCGCTGAGCAGTTTGTCTGGTTCCAAGTTTTTCCTGCCAAATTTGAGTTTATCTGTTGCTGTGTGAAGGGCCTAGATGACACAAAAATAAACTAATCTTACAGAGGAAAGTGTGAAATTAACAATACCATTCTGTGAGATTATAAAGTACAATCTTTGTTATAGTACTCTTAGGTTATGTACTTGCAGCAGTAGTCAGTGAGAATAATTAACTTGCTATCCCTTTAACATGTCTATGCTTTGACAAAATTCAAGTCTCAAAAGCACCAAGAGACAAATAATTAGTCCATCATAAACAGTTTGTGCTGTGTTTAATTAACAGATTTATGTAGTAACAATATCCACGTTTGGTTATCTAAAGAAGGGAATCTTTTATGTAGAACTTGAAAAACAACTGGTTTGCCCAAATATCAGGTTCTTTAAGCGTTTTGGGTCAACTGTGTCTTTTGTCTGCTTTGTACAGCATAGATTAAACTCTCAGCCCTTAAATACGTGTCTAGATTTTGCTGTTTGTAAATGGTTGTTTGTAAATTCTTTCTGACCTTAATTTATTCTTTGTTTTGTTGCCTTACTTTTAAATTTTACCTGTTTCAGGCCTGTATAGTCTATTTAAAAATACTCAGTTTCTTTCTGCAGTTACGTACCAGTATGATGTGAACACTTACTTTAGACAACCTTACTCTTGTATAATGATACATCACTGTTCACAAGAAAATATTGTAGTGAACCTTGGTGTATGAACTAAACTCTTCTGAGGAATCTGAGAGGTAGCCGTGTTAGTCTGGAATAGCAGAAGTAACAGAGTCCTGTGACACCTTAAAGACTAACTAAAGTATTGAAGCATAAGCTTTCGTGGGCTAATGCCCACTTCGTCGGATGCGCATCCGACGAAGTGGGCATTAGCCCACGAAAGCTTATCCTTCAATACTTTAGTTAGTCTTTAAGGTGCCACAGAACTCTTCTGAGGAAGATGCTCTGTGGCAATGGTAATTATCACTAGCAGATGGAATTTGAAAGGTCTGCTACATTAGAGGAAAACTTTTTTCATATTAATTAGTCTATTAAATGTTTCTTTACCTGATGGTTTTCTTCCAAAGGGATCACCCAGGACATCTACTCCATTTGGTACAGCGCATGGCAGAGGGAAAAGAGTGTCTAATGATGTGGAAAACTATTACAGACCTTCAATGCTTGAGGACCCATGGGCTGGCCTAGAGCCAGTTTCTGTTACAGACATAAACCAACAATACAGCAGTGAGCAAACAACATATACTGGTAAAAAAGGGAGGTATTTCAGTTAACATTTCTAAAAGCCAAATAACTCCATCTGTCAGGAAAACTTTGGGACAAAATCTTTACACCTACACAACATGAAAGACCCTAGCTAATGCTTTTATTTGAACAAATGTCCAGCCTTTTATCTGACTTCTTTTTACTGCATTGGATATTTTTATGTATGGGGGAGGGAAAAATAGTGATGGATAATATACCTTTCTGGCTACATGGAAGTGCCTACCAGCTTTGAAGAACAAAGTGTTCTTTAGTCACCAGCGATTGATTTGTGTCTGTTAAAACAGATTTCCATATATTTACCTCTTCCATGCCAGATTGTTAACCTAACTTTTATTGTTAACTCCATTAGGAAGGGTTATTTTTTATGTTTCAACGTTTTTATAATGAAGTGTGGAAATACCAAAACCTTTGTAGTTTGGTTTGTAATGTAAAAAAAAATTTTAGTACTTTTTTGTTAAGGTGTACTTGGCAAAGAAGTAATTAGTGAAATTAGTGATATTCTGTAAATATAATACTTGTATTCTCTGGTTAAACTTTGATTTTGTGCACAATGTTTTGTTAATTCTAGTGTAAAATAAGTGAAACATGAGTTTTAGCCATCTCAGGAAACAAATGTATTGTATTTGGAAAGTTTAATTTGTTAAACCAGCTCTTGAATGATAAACATCTGTAATCATGTTTGGGTTGTTTTGTTTTTGTTTTAGTTGGGTTTTTTTTTTTTTTTAACAAAATAAGAAATTTATGGATTATAGCAAACAAATTTGTCTTCTGGCAAGTAAAGATAACATGCACTTAAACATTAGATAATTAAATGAATGCAAAGATGTCGTCTTGTTCTAATTTTTAGAATAAGGTAGATCTGGTGATGAATCAAACTCAGTTTGTATGATTAGATAATTGAGTTCAGTACATACCATAACACTTCACTCTTAAATTGACCATTAGCATTTATAACTCTTCTGACTTGGATAAAGAAACTGGATTAAATCTCTGCCTACAATAGCCCTTTTATCATTTTTTGTCTCCTGATGGGTAATGTTTCATAAGTTATGAAAGCTTTGTCTAGGGCTTATCTACCCATGAAGTTATCCCTGATTAACTCCATGTGTGGATGCTCTTTTTTCCAGAATAAGTAGGGAATAAACCATGTTTAGACAAGCCCTTATTATGGCTTGGCATGCTTGTGGTAATGTCTAAAAAATGTCAAAACATTTGATGTTATGGTTGGAAATATCAGTATTTGTTTTTGACCTTAGTTATGCTGGATTTTAAACCTAGATTATGGGTGAGATTTTACTCAAGTAAAGGAAGTCTGAGGTCAATTTTAAATTGTGATACTAAGTTTGGGTGCTTCATAACATTTCAGAAAAGTGACATTGGTAATTTTAAGATTCACATACTGATTTGTGTGTGTGTACACATTGCATCCATGGATGTCTGCTTAGGACACTAGTCAATACACCTTGCTAAATTGTAGCTCTCAAATAATTGGAGTTTTGCTTGAGTGAGGAATGTGAAATAGCCCTTAAATATTTGCAGAATTCTTCTATACTGTCTGCTTGATGTCAAAAATATTAAGCCCTCAGTCCAGAATCAAAATTGGTTCTTGGTTAACCAGCTATTGGTGATGTATCATAACTGTCCTTGTTTTTATCCTCAGCGCATACCAGCAGTACTGAGATGACGTAGAAATAAACCGTGGAAAGTTTTATAGGACTAAAAACAATTAAATGTACCCATTATGAAATGTGAAATATTGAGCTTTGCTTTTTCTATCTAACAGGGGCCGTAAAGCTCAAACAAAAAGCTATGGGGTGCTTTACTGAGTCAATTTTTTTTTACTGTTCCCTACGTAATTCAACACAGTTTCTTTTTTAATAACATGCTTTATGCTGTTGGGAAACATATTTGGTGGTATCTGATACTCTTCAGGGACTCTAATTCTAAATGTTCCCAGTTACAGACATGAGAAGAAACTGGGTTTGGGAAGGGAAAGGCTTCGTAACAGACAGAAGACACTGTGAGATGGAACTACTTTACAGTAGCCCAATATCAGCTGCCATTGTACTGTGTGAAGATGCATTTATTTCGCTTTGACTTTACAATTCACCCCAGCTACCTCTGGATTTGGGTCTCAGACTTCAGAGAAGGTAGATCCTGTTCCCGAAAAAGAAATTTTCAGGAAAATATCTTGAAGTATTGTTAAACTAATACAGGCCTTCAACAGTGCCATCTATTATGCTGTTGCTCCTGTGCATGTCATGATTTGGACCCATTTATGATAAAGTACATCAAACAGCCAGACTCCAATAACTCAGCCAAGAATTGGCAAGAATATAAATGTAAATATAATCTTTTTGCGAAACTTCTCAAACTCCACTAAGCACTTACAATGTGAATAGTTTTGTCTTCTTACTCTACAATAAACTGATCTGTTTCAAAATGTTATTGTTAAATAGCTGACTAAATGCATGAAATATTGTTCATAAATGTAAATATAAGGTACTTAAAGCCAATTTTAAGCTTTGACTTATTTTCTATTGCTTCAAAACACTGATTTCACCACAGATTTTGCCGTTTTTCCATGTGGCAAACATTCCTTCTCCACCTGCTTCTAGTGGAGCTGGAATACATTACTTCCTTATTTGTTTATGAATCTTGTGCGTGATATCAGAATGGCTCTGAGATAGTAGGTGATAGGGGAAACCCAGGTGCATCGCCTCCGTCAGCTCTGTAAAAATGGTGCCTGTGTCTTGTTGAGGAGAAGACTCTTGCTTCAAGGAAAAAAATTAGGATATGAGGAATGTTTGTTCCCTAGCAGACTGCAGACATTTTAAGGTAAGTTATGTTTAGGTCTATTTTATTTATGTTGAATTGATAAATTATTTATCTGCCCTACTGTATTTGCCTTCGGTCCTTTGTTCATGGAGCTTTCCGGTTAACACAAGTTTTTTCAAGTTTTGCATAACTCCAGAGTAGTGCAATTACTTTTGACAAGCTCTGAAGCAAATATCTAGTGACACATCGATATTCACTATTTTAGCACATTAAAGTTAAATTGTTATTGCTTTCACTAGCATATACCACAGATCAGTGTTCCCTCTAATTTTCCCTGCCTATGTGCAAAATGAATTTTGTTATGTGCACCAATATGGAGATGATGTGTAGCACATCACATTCATATTGGTGCACATAACAAAATTCATGTGGTGTTGGGAGGAGGCGTAGGGTTGGGGTGTGAGGGCTCTGGGGTGGGACCAGGGATGAAAGTCTCGGAGCTGGTGCAGGGTTGTGAAGGCTCCAGCTGGGGGTCCAGGCTCTGGGATAGGGCTGAGGCAGAAGGTTGGAGTGTAAGGGGTGAGGTCTTCGGCTGGGGCTGCAGGCACTGGGGTGGGGCCAGGGAGGTGGGGTGGGGTGGAGGAGGGTGCTCAGGGGCTATGGCAGGAAGAGAGGACTCCCCCAGCACCCTTTCTTCACAGCAGCACCTGGGCTGGGAGGAGAGGTGCCTGTACCTGCCCCTGGGGCTGCAGGCAACACCTGGCTCCAAGCTGCAGGGTAAGTTGGGGCTAGGGGAGGGTCGCCCCTCCTGCTGCAGGTTGGGGGCTGAGCTTACAGGGAACTTAGGTGCAGATCTCCAGCTGGTTTAAATTATCACCTGCATTGAATGGAGTTATGACAATTTACAACACCTGAGGATCTGTCCCAAAGGATGTATGTTAGTTAGCTATTGTGAAAGTAATTCAGGTTTTCATTTTATGTGAATAGTTAGTTTATTTTAAAATATTCTTCACGTGACATTAATTTGGGTTGTATTTTATTATTAACTTGGTAAAGTGGCACCCAAAATGTTAAGCAGTTTGCAGTGTTGAATTCATTTTGTGTTCATTGTGAGATCATCAGAAAGTGGCTATTTAATTTACTCTTCTCTCTGTCAAAGTTATTGTCTAACCATGGCTGAGTAATGAAATTTATTAACTATCTATATATATATAAAAGTCAAATGGTGTATGCGTGCGTGCGTGTATGTACGTTCCCTTACTTCTTCCACACCGTTTGAGCTAGAGACTTGAAATTTGGTACAGTTATAGGCTTTAGGGTCCTAATCAGGGTAAGAATCAAAAAAAATTTCAAATCTCACCTCTGACACCCCCCAGGGGTGAAATTCTTTAAAGCCCATTAACATCAGCTGGGCAGCAGGTTAACACCTGCTGTTCTCTGTGACATAGTTATGATGTAATAATACCCCCCCTCCAACGGACCCCGCACTTGCTCAGCTCTCTGCCCCCTCCCCCCCTCCAATGGCTCCCCCACTCGCTCAGCTCTCTCTCCCCCCTCAGGTAAGAATCGAAAATTTTTAAAATCTCACGCCCCCTCCCCCCCTCCAACGGCCCCCGCACTCGCTCAGCTCTCTCCCCCCTCCAACGGACCCCGCACTCGCTCAGCTCTCTCTTTCCCCCCCTCAGGTAAGAATAGAAAATTTTTAAAATCTCACTCCCCCTCCAACGCCCCCCCCACTCGCTCAGCTCTCTCCCCCTCTGACGCCCCCCCCACTCGCTCAGCTCTCTCCCCCTCTGACGCCCCCCCCACTCGCTCAGCTCTCTCCCCCTCTGACGCCCCCCCCACTCGCTCAGCTCTCTCCCCCTCCGACACCCCCCCCCCACTCGCTCAGCGCTCTCCCCCCTCAGGTAAGAATCGAAAAAAAATTAAATCTCCCCCTCCTCCCCCCCCCAACGCCCTCCCCACTCGCTCAGCTCTCTCCCCCTCCAATGCCCCCCCCCACTCGCTCAGCTCTCTCCCCCTCCGACGCCCCCCCCCCACTCGCTCAGCGCTCTCCCCCCTCAGGTAAGAATCGAAATTTTTTAAAATCTCACCCTCCCTCCCCCCCCCAACGGCCCCCCCAGTCACTCAGCTCTCTCCCCCCCTCTTGCTCAGCTGTCTCCCCCCTCCAACAGACCCCGCACTCGCTCAGCTGTCTCCCCCCCCCCGACGGACCCAAGCAACGCCGGGTATTTTTGCTAGTTTGATATAAAACAGTGGTGGGCAACCTGTGGCGAGAAGTGTGCTCGCTGCCGCTTCCCGCAGCTCCCATTAGCTAGGAACAGCGAACCGCAGCCAATGGGGACAAACAAACTGGTGGCCCGCCAGCAGACTACCCTGATGGGCCGCATGTTGCCCACCACTGATATAAGAGGTATTCAGTTGAGCACTTACTTAAAATGTTGACATTTTGCAAAGGGGGGGGGGATACATGAGCAGCAAAGAGAAGCACCTATCTGATCCTGTTGTTTCTTTTAGTAAGAGGATACCCTGTAGAAGGAAATGAGAAAGGAATATACAAAACTTCTTGTTGGTTACAACTTTTGGGGACCCTGTAGAACATGTAACTTCCAAAAACAAATTATATACTGAGTACTGTCAATGATAGAAACAGTGGCTGAGCTGGGATTGCATTCCAATATAAATTTTCTGTGTTAGCATATTCCTTAGCTGTAGATATTGCTGGGCTTGTTGTTTATACGTTAAATTCACTAAACTAAGAAAGTGGGCAGTAATCTTGAGAAGATCACTTTCAATTTAAGGCCTAAATCTAGTCTATGTAAAGGTTTTATTAAGAATAAAAATGTGTTAATGATTTATATCCATATGGTTTAGGGGAGATATCCAGTCTTCATTTAAAGATTTCACATAATGGAGAATCCACCATCCCAACTGAAGGTGTTGCAGTCAGTTACCTTCACTGTTTAAAAAAAAAAAAATTGCACTTTATTTCTAGCCTGAATTTGTCTAACTTCAGATTTCAACCATTGGATCATGGTACACATTTTTCTGCTAGATGAACAAGCCATCTACTATCCGAAATCTCTTCCCTGTGTAGGTACTTGTGGATGGTGATCAAGTTTACCCCTTAGCCTTCTTTTCAGTATCGTAAATAGAGGTTCTTTAGTCTCACTGGTCCATATTTTCCAGATCATAAATCATTCTTGGAGCTCTTTCTAAACATACTCATTTTTTAACATTGCTTTTGAGATGTGGATACCAGAACTAGGCCCATTATTCCAGTAATAACCTCACCAGTGCGGCATACTAATGCTAAGATAAATATCAGCTCCATACTCCTATTTGACATTTCTCTACTTATGCATCCAAGGATCATATTCACCCTCTTAGACACAGCATCACACTGGTAACTCATGTTCAGTTTATCTATCATAACTCCTAAATCCTTTTCTGAGTCACTCCACTGCAGAATACTGGTCCTGTCTTGTGTGATCTACATTCT
This sequence comes from Sternotherus odoratus, assembly GCA_032164245.1. Lineage (NCBI taxonomy): Eukaryota > Metazoa > Chordata > Testudines > Kinosternidae > Sternotherus > Sternotherus odoratus. The sequence continues at coordinate 146,280,050 of JAVMKO010000002.1, forward strand.
TTGTTCCTAGATATGGCCTTGCATTTGGCTATATTAAAACCCACTTTACAGTTCTCCTATTTGACTATTTTACCCATCTAGCTCATAAGATATTGTTAAGGATAGCATCTAAAATAAATTAATAAAGATCAATATTCCATGGGGCATAAATTTGATAATGGAATATGGCCTCGTCTTGTTGAGTCTTTAGACAGCAGAGAATCAGTAGCTGTACAGTTTTTGTCCTGGCAAGTAGCAGTCATAATATCCATCTCTTAAGCAGAGGGTTTGGAGCAATTAGTAGTTCTTTGATACAAATTTCCTTTCATCAGCTCAGTGACAAGGTAGAGATCAAACCAGTCCCAGAGTTCACTCTGTAAAAACACTGTATAAACAAGAACATCTGCTTACCCTCACTTTGTTCTCCCTTTCCTTCTGATAAAGAGAAGCTTTAAAATTCAGATCCAATTAGAATGAAAGTGCAACCTGGAAAAAAAATGTTTCAAAATACAAGATGAGTGAAATCATCCAAGCCTCCAGAGCTAACAGACTACTACATTCATGAAGGAAGCCTCTAATAGAGGTTTAACATGCTTGATATGAAGACCATTCAGCTAGATCAATGGGCTGAAAAAAAGCTCTCTCTCCAAGAATGAGTAAGATGATTACATGAAAATGTATTCACTGCTCAGTAACTGTTGTTACAAATTAGATGTTAGGACTTTAGGTGATATAGCTATATGGCTCTTAGAGGACTTTCAGAACAAATAACACTTAAGTCCATGGATTTATTTTAAATGCACTGCTGCTCTAAATTGGTATAGAAATTGAGCAGAAAAGGAAACTTGGGGTGGAATTTTTCAAATGTGCCTACAGGAATTAAACACACAACTCCCATTAGCTTTCTATGCCTAACTCACCCACTTTTGGAAATCCCAGCCGTAGTCCTTAGATATAACCTGGGGTTTTGTTTATTATATAGATCATTTTGCAAACGTCCTCTGGAAATATTTGTTCAGTCAGTTTTATTTGCTCCCCCACCCCCATTTTTTTTTTGGTTAGGGGATGTATAAATTAGCCTATTTAGGAAAATTTGTCTAGTTTGTCCGATAAGCTAATCGTAATAGGAACTTGAGGGAATGACAGAAATAGCATATGCTTTGGAACGTGGCCAGAAAATTTACCATGCTAATCAGTCACATCTGCCTGCAGAGCATAAAATATACTGACAAACCAGATATTTGGGGTGGTATAGTAGAAACCTGACTTACAGGCACAGGCTCTGACCTTTGTTTTTGCTGATGGATGCTTGTGCTCCCCCGCCCGCATGCGAGCAGCAGGCAGGCCTTCAATGCAGAGCGGTGGGTGGGGCTTTGTGAGGAAGAGGCTGAGCAAGGGTGGGGCCCATAAAAGATTAATCCCACTCTGCAGGTGCTGAACACTCATTTTTCTTCGATGGGTACTTGAGCCCAAGAGCACCCACAGAGTCGGCGCCTTTGATTACAGGTAAGGTTCTGGTTTTTCTTGCCTCTTCAGTGGACAAGAAGCTCAGTCTGTGGTTCCACATAAAAACTCTCTTGATAGTATGATAAATATTTAATTTATAACCTGTAGAATATTTTTATTACAACAGTTTGAAAGTTCTGAACTGAGAACATGGTGGAAACATAAACTAAGGTGTCAGGAATACTTAAATAAGAGCATCACTCCCAATGCTTGTCTCCTTCCTCCTGACCTCTATCATTCCCTAACTATGGCTCAAAACCACAACATCTCACGTTACCCTTCAATATGTGAGTGTGACTAGATGCTGGCCGCATCTGTTTCCTCATTATCAGATGGATGCCCTGTTCATCCTCCGAATATTCATTAGAGACTGCTTTAATAGACATGAAAAAGTTGCTCTTGTTTGTATCTCAATCCAGTCTCCCTACATCTTACTGTCTTGCAAATATGGTGGACCTTAGGACTGTAAATTCACATAGGATCCAATTCTTCCAGGGGACTTTTGTTACGGTATGCAATCTCCTTAGCCACAAACCAGCACACAATTTCTGATTCCCTGTCTGGTTCACTTGACATCCATGCTAATAGGCAGTTACAGAATATGAACAGCTCTCTCAGTTCTCCATTTGGAAGGTTCTTACATGGCTCAAGTTCTTGCTGCTTAAGCTATGCAGATTGGTCTTCAGAGGCAAGGGAGCTGGAGTAGATCAAGGGGGAAGAAGACTTCTGCTGCCACCATGCTGTTAAGTTGCTCTCTGGAGGCTACTCCAACTGAGTGGCTTGTGAGGTCCCCATTCCTTCATCAGCTTGCACCAAAGCACCTCCACAAAGCTGAGCTGGATGCAGAATGTGCATGGTCCATGCTGGCTCTCTTACCCCTGAAATATTTTGCCTTCCCTTGCATAGTGAAACCACATGGAGTCCATTGCCAGAAGCCTTCAGGACCTGCCAAGAAGGAGTGATTTACTCCTGGGTTCAGAGATTTTTTTTTTATTTTATTTTTTAGCGGTACCAATTAGATAAGTTGACTAGGGTCAAGAAATTTTAGTTTAATTCCTCAGCTAATACACAGAACACACCTCTTAAGCAAACCATATACTAGAGGAGATATTTCAGGCATGTAGGCTACCAATTTCTTTGTTCCTCTGTGAATTACAGATTTAAAATTTTGCATGAGGTACTTCTCCCCTGTGAATGAGTGGTGAACTATGGAATTTCTGCCCTATGCTGCAAAAGTAGACGTAATAATCTCAAGGCAATGATTTTTAGCCTTTGACTAGCTAGTGCAAGAAGGATATCAAAGATTCTCACAAATGAGGGAAAAATCCTGTATAGCACTAGATATATTTTTAATCTCTTACCCTTACATTTTTTAACAATAAATTCACTTTATATATATAAGCTTTCATCTAAAGGTAGCCAGAGTGTTTTAATACTTTAAGCATTACATAGGTCCTTTGAGACGGGTCAATCCTATGCAACCATTTTACAGATGGAGAAACAGAAAGGTTAGGGACTAGATCCACAAATATACTTAGGTGCCTAGCTGCCTCTTTAGGTACTTAAGTCCAACATTTAGGTGCCACTGACATTCTCAAAACCACTGCTCAGTTGCTACCTAATCCTGTAGGCATCAAAAGTTCCCATGGTGCATAAATTTCTGCCAGTAGGCAGGCAAAAATCTTCCTAAATCCTGGTGGTATCCCACAGCAAATAAACTGCTCAGAGCCCTAGCTCATGTCTAAGCCCCGGTGGCATTCTCTTGTACAAGTGAATTTGACTGCACCTGGAAATGATTTAGGCAGCAATCTCTTTTTAATTATTGTAGTTTCCACTGGAGGATTCCCAAGCAATTAGCACTGAATAAGCCAGTCATTAGCAGTATTAGTCATTAATTTCAAGGGGCTTTTTTTCCTCTTTATAAGCAGTAGTTTTATAACTGAAGAAATCAATAGCATAGCCAACCAATTGCTCTGTCTCATGGAAAAAATTGTTGCGTTCCTATTTTCCATTAGCCTGAAAGTGAAGTCTGAGTGTTTTCTAATATATTCCATAGTCTTGAGTGTTTGTTTGGCATATATGAAAATGTTGCTAACATTCCAGCAATATAGTTAGATTTCAGTTTGTTAGCCATTTTCTTGGCAGCGAGACCTTTCTAAAAACTATCCTCTGTACTCAGTTGCTCAAGTTAATATTTACTATACAACTTTAGGACATTTTTTCTATAGGAAAGCCTTTTTCTGAAGATAAATTTGACCACTGTAAATCACATGTTCAATCTATCACAAATTGTTGCATTAAAAGTTTTTAGCAGGATGTGTTATTTTCTACCGGAGCACGCTTTTCCCCCCATGTCAACAATAAGGGTATACCACTTATGTATACAAAATAGATTAAAAATAAAAAGGGGTATTTTTCCTTTGTCAACCCTTTTTCTTCTAGTCACCAGTCCTTTGATTTAAGTGATACATGTATGAAAGTAATGTAAACAATGAATTGCTGCCATGTTATTCTGCAAGCCCATTAAAAAGAATTTACAATACACATATTAACATTTTAGAATATATTAAAGCCCACATTTTTAGAAGTGCACACAGTTGCATATGCAAAATTGTATACACAAATAATTCTTATCCAATCATTCATTACATGCATACATCTAAAAATCTAGTCTGAATTGCAAATCACCTGCATTCCATTTTCATTATATAATGAACATAAAAATTGATAAGCACTAGATAGATGCTATATTTACAATTATAACACCTTGCATTCATATTTTGTTTTGTAGTGCAGTGCACGGTTTTGTTTTACAGGTGCACTTTTCAATATATGTTAAGAGCTAGATGTCCCTAACATAAGGTTCTAGTCTCAGTAATTTTGTAAAAATCGTCCTCTCTTACTCGATAGACTTGCTCCGTGTCTTTTTCAGTAACATATACTTCTTTTAGTAAGATAAACTTGTAGTACTTTTTATTCCTGTCAATACTGCAGAATCACTAGATCTATAGAAGAATTGGCTGGATTCCATACTGGCTTGGGGCATAATCAACAGAATTGTTAAAAGTGAGAGTTGCAAGATTATAGACTCAACCAATAAGGTCAAAGGAATTTGTCAAGGCTGAAGGAAAGTAGAAGATAACATTGGAGTTGCACAGGTGTAACAGAGGACAGAAATTGTTCTGCACAATTCATTATTGACCATAATTAACAAGATGGGAAGGAAACACAGCTTGACTTTCAGATCCCAGATTGAATTTGCAAGCCTGGCAGGGTTTTAGAGGGGAGGGTTGGATTTTTAAATATATATCTTGTAAACTGAGCAAATTTTACATGAGTTATTGTGAAACAAACATACAACCTCACAATGCAAGCTTTAGACCAGTTATTTTTAGATTAAACTGTATTATATGTGGCTTAAGATCTTGAAAGGGTTTACAGATATCATACATTAACAACTTAAGCATTAGTCCAACCGTAGATTTTTTCTTTTATTTAGAAAAAACTCAGAAATAAAGAAAAAATTATATTAATGCACCATTAAGGTTGTTTGCTTAAAGTCACCAAAAGTTGGGAAGTCCAGAATTTAAGGTTCCAAAAACAATATGAACATATCTGCAACGCAGCTATGTATTCTATTGTCTGACTCTTTTCCAGTTGTGCATAATATTGTATGATGTAAAAAGATGTAGATCGGAAGACATACAGTAGATGTAATGCAGCCAAGTTAATGTTACTGTTGGAACCTTAATCATTTCATTTTTTGCCTTTTAGTGACTGATTGCGCAGCCTTAATGTTGCACTGAATTGGACTTTTTTTCTCATTTAATTATATATTTAAAGAAGAACTTCAAGAAAGAGAAATGCAAACCACCTGTTGAAGCTCTAGTTTAAAAACAAAACCCCCTACTAATTGTAATTACTAAAATTCCTAATTAAAGCCATAATTTATGTCCAGAGGACTACTCACATGCTTATGTACCTAACTGATTAGGAGCCTAAAGGAATAATTTCTCTGAATGTGAGCACTGGAGCTGTTTCTCTCCAACCTATAGAATCCTACAACATGACAGTAAAGCTCCAAGCAAACCCATGCTGCTCTATTGAATGAAATCTTGGGTTGATTTGAATGAATTAAACAATCTCTGTCAGAATTAAAACTTGGAAAGACAAGATGGATGAAGTAATATCTGAAGAACAGCTCTGTGTAAGCTCGAAACCTTGTTGCTTTTACCAACAAGTTGGTTCAATAAAATATCTCCCTCATTTTGTATCTCTAATATCCTGGGACCAAGAAGAATCAAAATTTATTGTTTACATTACTAATGTTGATTCGGTCTTGTTAAAATTCTAAGTTCCATTACAATATGCATTCTTTATGTGAAATTTCTCATACATCTCATTGGTGGCATCAGCAGAAAAGCCTTAATTATGTGGGTACTGATCTTAGTTAAAAACTATAGATTTTGCATTGGTGAACTAGCCTTAGTTGAAATGTTTGAATATTGCTGTGGGGTTTGAATGTTGTCGGTTCCTGCATCAAATATATGACATAACTACAGGCCCTCACTTAACTAACAGTAAAAAGAGTTTTTCTTTTCTCTTTCAATATTTTTTTCCTTTGTTGGCCTGCTGATGGAATAAGAAGACAGTGTACCACTTTAATCAATGTATGAATTATTTGATTTCTTCTATTGGGACTATAGCTAGAGTGGTCACTCATGTTTTGTCACTGCAGGAATGGGTTGGCTTTGAATTTTCCTACATATATTACAAGGTTGGGCACATAAAAATAGTTGCGTTTACAACTTTCCTCACTCAGTTACAGAATTCTCATTTGTGTCTCAGTACATATTGCAAAATGAAATTCCCCTTGGATACTTCAAATTGTATCTTCTCACCCTACAGCCACTCATCCCTTGCTTTAATAGTATCAGAAAAACACCTGGATTTGAAATCCAAAAATCCTTTTTGTAAGTAACTTCCACCTATCAACTGCGAGTAGTTCTCAAACAGTGGGTCGCAACTCCAGGGCTGGCATTAGACTTGCTGGGGTCCAGGGCTGAAGCCCAAGGCCTTCTGCCATAAGCAGCAGGGCTCAGGCTACAGGTCCCTGTCGGGCTGATGCCTTTAGCTTTGGCCCCTTCTCGGGTCGTATAGTAATTTATGTTGTCTGAAGGGGGCGCAGTGCAATGAAGTTTGAGAATACCTGAACTAAACCAATCCCACAAAAAGAAAATAGCATATGTAGAAAGGAGCGTGCTAGTCTTTCAAAAGACTTTTCAGTAGCTAGAGACAAGAGAACCCCTTCTCTATTCTGACTGAATAGTACTTGGACATTTCTGAAGACTTTCCAGAGACTGTCTTTTTTTAATGCAGACACACATGCTTAAGTTTAAGCACACAGTCTCACTGAAGCCAACAGAGCTAATGAGCCAATATTCACATATTTAAAGTGTTTGCAGAATCAAGGTCAATGTTGTTGTTTTTTAAAATCTGGGAGGATAATTAGTATGATTTTTCTCTTCTCCACCCTCTCAAAGCTAAAGTTTTCAAGGGGAAAATCTGGCTGTCTCACCAAGAAGTATTTTGCAGTTTTGGATTTTTCCCTCTGATGATAATTTGTCCCATCAAGTATGTTAAATTGCCCTTTTCCATGCTTCCATCAACATCAGAAGTGTGTGTCAACATAAATGGTAATGTTCCACCAGTTATCCATCCAGACTATCCCTTACGCCCCTGTCTGGATGTTTGCCAACTTTCTTGTTCTCTGTACTCAATTCCTTTTTATCCTTTTCCAGGAATACTTAGTAATCGAGCATGGCTATCCAGATCTTTCCTCAAAACTGCATCTCCCTTTTCCACCATATGTAATTCCTTAAGCAAACACTTTGGAAGCATATACTGATAGCTAGTTGATGTAGTGGTATAAACAGTAGTTAATACAAGTTGCTAGTTAAAAGTCCAGCTATATATTTAAAATAATTCCTCGTATGGAAAAAGGCCATATGCCACTTTACTATCAGTAAAGCAAATCAATTATTCTGTTTTGCATCAGTCATCTTTCATTGGTCTAGCACAGGGGTCTCCAAACTACGGCCCGCGGGCCGGATGCGGCCCGCGAGGCCCTCTCATCCGGCCCGTGGAAGGCAGGGCTGGGCCGGGGCGCGGGAGGCGCTGGGGAGGCTGGGGGCAGCGGCCGGGGCACCCTCCATCCCTTCCGGGGTAAGGAGCCCCCGGCGCCGCTGCCATGGGGGCAGAGCAGGGTCCCCCCCCCCGCAGGGGCGGCGGCGGCAGAGCTCACCAGCCGCCTCCCCCGGCAATGAGTAGCCAGCCCCGCCCCCCTTCTCCCGGCCGGCCACGTGGCGGCAGCACATGCCGGAGGTAGGAGACCGGCTGGGTGTGCCGCGGGAGATCGGCGGGGCGGGGGGGCTGCCGCGGGAGATCGGCGGGGCGGGGGGGTGTGCCGCGGGAGATCGGCAGGGCGGGGGGGGGCTGCCGCGGGAGATCGGCGGGGCGGGGGGGGGCTGCCGCGGGAGATCGGCGGGGCGGGGGGGGGGCTGCCGCGGGAGATCGGCGGGGCGGGGGGGGGGCTGCCGCGGGAGATCGGCGGGGCGGGGGGGGGGGCTGCCGCGGGAGATCGGCGGGGCGGGGGGGGTGTGCCGCGGGAGATCGGCAGGGCGGGGGGGGCTGCCGCGGGAGATCGGCAGGGCGGGGGGGGCTGCCGCGGGAGATGGGCGGGGGGGGCTGCCGCGGGAGATCAGCGGGGCGGGGGGGGGCTGCCGCGGGAGATCGGCGGGGCGGGGGGGCTGCCGCGGGAGATCGGCGGGGCGGGGGGGGTGTGCCGCGGGAGATCGGCGGGGCGGGGGGGGGCTGCCGCGGGAGATCGGCGGGGCGGGGGGGGGGTTGCCGCGGGAGGCAGGAGATGGGGGGGGGGCCGCGGGAGGCAGGAGACCGGGGGGGGGGCCCGCGGGAGGCAGGAGACCGGGGGGGAGGGGGCCGCGGGAGGCAGGAGACCCGGGGGGAGGGGGCCGCGGGAGGCAGGAGACCCGGGGGGAGGGGGCCGCGGGAGGCAGGAGCCGGGGTGGGGCGCGGGAGGCAGGAGACGGGGGGGAGGCAGGAGATCGGCGGGGGGGGGGCCGCGGGAGGTAGGAGACCGGCGGGGGGGGGGCCCTCGGGCGGCGGGAGATCGGCGGGGGGGGGCGCGGGAGGCAGGAGGGGGGGAGCGCAGGCGGCGGGAGACTGGCCGGGGGCGGGGGGGGGTCCGCGGGCGGCGGGAGACTGGCGGGGGGGGGGGCCGTGGGCGGTGGGAGACTGGCGGGGGGCCCGTACGGTCTGCCGTACGGGGCCCCAAAATTCCTCTCTCTCTGGCCCTGCCCCCCCCCAGCCCTCTTACACCCGCCTCCCCCCCCCCCCCCGCCCTCTTATCTTGTCGGCCCCCGAACCGCTATTTAATAGTTAATGCGGCCCTCGGGCTGAAAAGTTTGGAGACCCCTGGTCTAGCAGGACAAACTACATACTTGGTTTCCATTTTATACAACTCCAGACACTGCAGTGCTTTCATTCTCTGTTTTGGAGCAAAAGACTTAACGCTTTCTCTCCCACTCTCTCAACAGGTTTCAGAGTGGTAGCCGTATTAGGCTGTGTCAGCAAAAACAACGAGGAGTCCTTGTGACACCTTAGAGACAAACAAATGTATTTGGGCATAAGCTTTCATGGGCTAAAACCCACTTCATCAGATGCATTCATCTCTTGAATGGCTTTTCTAACCTCTCATATTCCAATTTAATGAAATCGGCTAACTCAAAGGAAGCAAACTTCCACCTTTTTACCTTATGGTGGAGGCTAAGCTTTTAATTCAAAGACATATGGTTTTCAAAGTTTGTTTTCATGTTATCAAAAGGCATAAAATATGCCATACATTTTTTTTTTAAAAAAAACCCTCTACCTACTTGCCTGTCCTGTGGTGGTCTATGACTATTGTGATAATGCAAGCATAGGGTGTGCTCGGACATCTCCAAGAAGGAATCTGCAATCCACAACTACAAAATGGATCTAGAAAGAAAAAAAGTTGTTTTTTTTTCCCTCCAAATATATATATAATTAATGTCAAGTGCCATTCTTACCCTTGCTGCTATGGTATCACCAAATAACCTGAAAGCTCACTTTAAAAAAAATATATTCTGAACTCCTTTATAGAGACACAGTGCAATATATATAGAATACGTTTCTGTTCAATTACCTTCATTTTTGCGGTTCTTAGTTTATATTTATTGTGGGTTTTTTTTTTGACATGCACTTTTGGGGAATGTAGATCAGAAGAATTCTCACAGTTGTTGTTTGCTTAGCAGACACTAGCAGAGTGTCAGAGACAAGTTCCCTACCACAAAGATCTTGCTAATCTTAATTAACCTCTAAACCATTTGCTTGCTTATGGCCTAAATATAGGGGAACTCTCACCAGGCTATTCAATTAAGCAGCCAATTGAGAAGAAGTGCACCTAGCCAATGGAGAATCTGACTTAGAGGAGGGATAACCTTTTTTTGCACTTTCACTGTGCCTCCAGCACTCTCTGATGAAGAGGACTATAGCCCACAAAAGCTTATGCCCAAATAAATTTGTTAATCTCTAAAGTGCCACAAGGACTCCTCATTGTTTTTTCTCTGGATTTTGCTGTTTGAACGCTATATGATCTAAATAAGGGTTTCTCAATTCATGGGGTTGCAGCCCAAAAGTAGATGACCAGAATGTGTCACAAGGTCAGGTGGAAGGCCTGAGACAGGATTCAGGTCTTGCACCTGGTGGGCTGTGAGGACCTGGGGGGGGGGAGAGGGTCAGGTCCTGCCCATAGTAGAGGAGCGAGGCCTTGGCTAGGGGTGACGCCGAGTCCCATGAGACTGCCTGGGCTTGGCTCCCCACTCCGGGCAATGCAATCTGGTGCACTGGGTTCTAGCACTGTTCTGGTTTGGCCCAGCTTCCCCCATGCCAAGTGAATGGTGATGCAACCACAATGCTACTCACAAATTAGGGTGAGTTGCGCTTTGGCTCCGGAGGCTGCAGTGCCCAGAGTAGGGAGCCCACTCCGTCCCATGGGATAGGAGCCTCCAAAGTTGCTGCTATGGTATGCATGGTGTACTTATTTAGTACATATGTTAATGTAGATGTAATATATTGTGGGTAAGAAATATTTAGTAAGCAGTTTTTTATATATATACATTAAAGTACTTACTGGGTTGGGACAAGCCATCAAGGTTTACAAAGGGATCCTGAGCCCCAAAAGATTTGAGAACCACTATCTAAATGGCAATAGGATGAGGAAGACTTTGTAGCACTTTAGAGACTAACCAGTTTATTTCAGCATAAGCTTTCGTGGGCTATAGCCCACTTCATCGGATGCATAGAATGGAACAGATGAAAGATGCATTTATACACACAGAAAGAAAGAAAAAATTGTACATTAGCATACCAATTCTAAGAGGCTGTTTAATTTGGATGGGCCATTATCAGCAGGAGGAAAAAAAACCTTTTGAAATGGATCTCTGTGTCTCCAGGAGATAACTATTGAAGGTAAATTAACTAGGGAAATGCAATCAATTAGTGTAATGAGAGAAAATTCACAAGTCCTATTTAGCCCTTGGTTTATTGTGTCCAATTTGAAAATTCCCGTTCCTCAGTTTCTCATTGGAGTCTGTTTTGGAAGATTTTCTGTTTCAAAATCAACACCATCAAATCTTTAATGGAATGGCCAGGAAGATTGAAGTGTTCCCCTACTGGTTTTTTTTAATGTTATGATTCCTGATGTCAGATTTGTGTCCATTTATTCTTTTGCATAGAGACTGGCTGGTTTGGCCAATGTACATAGCAGAGGGGCGTTGCTGGCACATGATGAAATGTATCACATTGGTCGATGTGCAGGTGAATGAGCCTCTGATGTGATTAGGTCCTGAGATGGTGTCAGTTGAATGGATATGAGGACAGAGTTGGCATCAGGCTTTGTTACAAGGATAGGTACCTGGGTTAGTGTTTTTGTTGTGTGGTGTGCGGTTACTGGTATTTGTTTCAGGTTGGGGGGCTGTCTGTAAGCGAGGACTGGTCTGTCTCCACAATAAACACAAGGGCTAAGTAGGACTTGCGAATGGTTCTCTCATTACACTAATTGATTGCATTTCCCTAGTTAATTTACCTTCAATCGTTAAGACGAGGAAGACTTTGTAGCATAGAGACTAACCAGTTTATTTCAGCATAAGTTTTCGTGGGCTATAGCCCACTTCATTGGATTCAAGTCTAAATAATAAGATGGGTGAACTAGAGTGCCTCGTGTTAGAGGAGGATATTGACATAATAGGTATCACAGAAACATGGTGGACCGAGGACAATCAATGGGACACAATCATTCCAGGGTATAAAATATATCGGAAGGACAGAATAGGTCGTGGGGGCGGGGGAGTGGCACTTTATGTAAAAGATAGTGTAGAATCAAATGAAGTAAAAATCTTAAATGTACCCACATGTTCCATAGAATCACTATGGATAGTAATTTCATGCTCTAATAAGAACATAACAATAGGGCTCTATTATCGACCACCTGATCAGGACAGTGATAGGGATGACGAAATGCTAAGGGAGATTAGAGAGGCTGTCAAAATAAAGAACCCAATAATAGTGGGAGACTTCAATTATCCCAACATTGACTGGGTACATGTCACCTCGGGACGAAATGCAGAGATGAAATTTCTTGATACTTTAAATGACTGCTTCTTGGAGCAGCTGGTACAGGAACCCACAAGGGGAGAGGCAACTCTGGATTTAGTCCTGAGTGGAGCGCAGGATCTGGTTCAAGAGGTAACTATAAAAGGACCGCTGGGAAATAGTGACCATAATATAATAACATTTAACATTCCTATGGTGGGAATAACACCTCAGAAGCCCAACACTGGGGCATTTAATTTCAAAAAGGGGAACTATGAAAGAATGAGGGGGTTAGTTAAACGGAAATTAAAAGGTAAAGTGACTAAAGTGAAATCCCTGCAAGCTGCATGGACTCTCTTCAAAGATACCATAATAAAGGCCCAACTCAAATGTATACCCCAAATTAAAAAACAACGCCAGAAAACTAAAAAAGAGTCACCGTGGCTTAACAGCCAAGTAAAAGAAGCAGTGAGAGAGAAAAAGGCATCTTTTAAAAAGTGGAAGTCTAATCCTAGTGAGGTAAATAGAAAGGAGCATAAGCACTGCCAAATAAAGTGTAAGAATGTAATAAGAAAAGCTAAAATGGAGTTTGAAGAGCAGCTAGCCAAAAACTCAAAAGGTAATAACAAAATGTTTTTTAAATATGTCAGAAGCAGGAAGCCTGCTAAACAACCAGTGGGGCCTCTGGATGACAGAGATACAAAAGGAGCACTTAAAGATGACAGAGTCATTGCAGAGAAACTAAATGAATTCTTTGCTTCAGTCTTCACGGCTGAGGACGTTAGGGAGATTCCTAAACCTGAGCTGTCTTTTGTAGGTGACAACTCTGAGGTATTGTCACAAATTGAAGTATCAGTAGAGGAGGTTCTGGAACTCATTGATAAACTTAACTGTAACAAGTCACCGGGACCAGATGGCATTCACCCAAGAGTTCTGAAAGAACTCAAATGTGAAATTGCGGCACTATTAACGAGGGTTTGTAACCTATCCTTTAAATCGGCTACTGTGCCCAGTGACTGGAAGATAGCTAATGTAACGCCAATATTTAAAAAGGGCTCTAGAGGTGATCCTGGCAATTACAGACCAGTCAGTCTAACGTCCGTACCGGGAAAATTAGTTGAAACAATAGTAAAGAATAAAATTGTCAGACACATAGAAGAGCATAAATTGTTGGGCAAAAGTCAACATGGTTTCTGCAAAGGGAAATCGTGTCTTACTAATCTATTAGAGTTCTTTGAAGGGGTCAGCAAACATGTGGACAAGGGGGATCCGGTGGACATAGTGTACTTAGATTTCCAGAAAGCCTTTGACAAGGTCCCTCACCAAAGGCTCTTACGTAAATTAAGCTGCCATGGGATAAGAGGGAAGATCCTCTCATGGATTGAAAACTGGTTAAAAGACAGGGAACAAAGGGTAGGGATAAATGGAACTTTTTCAGAATGGAGAGGGGTAACTAGTGGTGTTCCCCAAGGGTCAGTCCTGGGGCCGATCCTATTCAACTTATTTATAAATGATTTGGAGGAAGGGGTAAACAGTGATGTGGCAAAGTTTGCAGATGATACTAAACTGCTCAAAGTAGTAAGGACCAAAGCAGACTGTGAAGAACTTCAAAAAGATCTCACTAAACTAAGTGATTGGGCAACAAAATGGCAAATGAAATTTAATGTGGATAAATGTAAAGTAATGCACATTGGAAAAAATAACCCCAACTATACATACAATATGATGGGGGCTAATTTAGCTACAACCAATCAGGAAAAAGACCTGGGAGTCATTGTGGATAGTTCTCTGAAGGCATCCACGCAGTGTGCAGCGGCAGTCAAAAAAGCAAACAGGATGTTAGGAATCATTAAAAAAGGGATAGAGAATAAGTCGGAGAATATCTTATTGCCCTTATACAAATCCATGGTGCGCCCACATCTTGAATACTGCGTACAAATGTGGTCTCCTCATCTCAAAAAGGATATACTGGCACTAGAAAAGGTTCAGAGAAGGGCAACTAAAATGATTAGGGGTTTGGAACGGGTCCCATATGAAGAGAGATTAAGGAGGCTAGGACTTTTTAGCTTGGAAAAGAGGAGACTAAGGGGGGATATGATAGAGATATATAAAATTATGAGTGGAGTGGAGGAAGTGAATAAGGATAAGTTATTTACTTGTTCCCAAAATAGAAGAACTAGGGGCCATTCAATGAAATTGGCGTGCAGCAGGTTTAAAACAAATAAAAGGAAGTTCTTCACACAGCGCACAGTCAACCTGTGGAACTCCTTACCTGAGGAGGCTGTGAAGGCTAGGACTATAACAGGGTTTAAAAGAGAGCTGGATAAATTCATGGAGGCTAAGTCCATAAATGGCTATTAGCCAGGATGGGTAATGAATGGTGTCCCTAGCCTCTGTCTGTCAGAGGGGGGTGATGGATGGCAGGAGAGAGATCGCTCGATCATACCTGTTAGGTTCACTCACTCCGGGGCACCTGGCATTGGCCACTGTCGGTAGACAGGATGCTGGGCTAGATGGACCTTTGGTCTGACCCAGTATGGCCGTTCTTATGTTCTTATGTTCTTACCTTTTTTTTTTTCTTTGTGTGTACAAATGCATCTATCTTCTGTTCCATTCTATGCATCCGATGAAGTGGACTATAGCACACGAAAGCTTATGCTGAAATAAACTGGTTAGTTTCTAAGGTGCTACAAAGTTGTCCATCTTATTTACGGATACAGACTAACACGGCTGCTATTCTTAAACCTGTAAATGGCAATAGAATACCAGTAACAAAAAGATATTGGAAAGAAAGCTGAACCAGTCAGACATCTTTCACTGTGAAAGAATTGAATACTAACTTTACAAGAAAAAAATCTGTAGATATTTTGTTTTTTCTCTTGTGGGGGGTAAGACAAAATTAAAACTTATTTACAATAATTAAAGTGAGTAATAAAAAGCAGCAGTTTCCCAGGCCAGTGGTGTCTTTGTTTAACAATTAAGTTAATGGATGCATTTGTGATTAATTTAGTTTTGTGATTAGTAGGATAGCTCATGCTGCATATCATGTTCCAGTAGTAATGTAGCTAGAGCTTGATTTAGGCATGAAACCCAATCAGAATTAGTGGTCACTTATCTGTCACGTGTAGCAAGGATTTCCTGTAGGATTGTATTCTGGTCTGTCCATTTTGGAAACCGCTTTGGTGCAGACTGGAATCAGACCCGCACAAGATTTGTCTTCCATAATGGTGGGACGTTTTTCCAGCTGTAGGAAAAAAAATTACTAAATATTTCAAAACATGCATTGTTTTATCCTTGAGGGTGCAGAGTCAACTACAAGCACTATATATACACCTGTTTGGATCAGCTTATGACTTAATTGAAAAATCCTAAATTCTTAACCATAAATAGTAGTTTGAGTAGATTAGATCATAGAATTGGACAGTTACTTTCACATAGTTTCTTTGCATGTTGGATCAGTTGACTATACAATGAATTCAAATGGAGGAGAAAAACCAAAATGAGGAAAAATATCATCTGTAAAGACAAGATCCAGTCCTTAATGAAACTGAAGTTCAGCAGACTATATATCTTAGATACTTGTGTACCCCATTACCATCTATATATAGAAAAGTCAAATGGTGTATGCGTGTATGTATGCGCGCTTACTCCTTCCACACCGTTTGAGCTAGAGACTTGAAATTTGGTACAGTTATAGGTCTTAGGGTCCTAATCAGGGTAAGAGTCGAAAATTTTTCAAATCTCCTCTGACACCCCCCAGGGGTGAAATTATTTAAAGGCCAATCACATCACCTGGGCAGCTGCTGTCCTCTGTGACATAGTTATGATGTCATAATACCCCCTCCAACGGACCCTGCATTCGCTCAGCTCTCTGCCCCCTCCCCCCTCCAATGGACCCCGCACTCGCTCAGCTCTCTGCACCCTCCCCCCTCCAACGGACCCTGCACTCGGTCAGCTCTCTGCCCCCGCACTCGCTCAGCTCTCTGCCCCCTCCCCACCTCCGACGGACCTGAGTTGGGTTTGGTCAGAGTGTAAGTGAGGTAGGGGTGTTGGGTTTGGTCGGGGGGTAAGTGAGCCGGGGGTGTTGGGTTTGGTCGGGGGGGTGGGAAGGTGTTGGGGTGGGTGAGGGGTGAGGTGTGGGGGTTGGGGTTGGTCAGGGGGTGTTGGGTTTGGTTGGGGGGGGACGAGGGGGGTCAGGGTTGGTCGAGGGGTAAGTGAGGTGTGGGTGTCGGGTTTGTTTCTGGTGGTAGGTAGGGGTGTCGGGTTTGGTTGGAGGGGGAAGTGATGTGGGTGTGTCAGGTTTGGTCTACGGGGGGTGAGGTGTGGGTGTTGGTCAGGGGGTGTTGGGGTTGGTAGGGGGAGACGTGGGGGTGTTGGGTTTGGGTGGGGGGGTGAAAATGTGAGTTGGGGTTGGTCAAGAGGTAAGCGCGGTGGGGGTGTCAGGTTTGGTCGGGGGGGTGAGGTGGGGGTGTCAGGTTTGCTTTCTGCCCCCTCCAACAGACCCCGCACTCGCTCAGCTCTCTGCCCCCTCCCCACCTCCGACTGACCCGAGCAACGCCGGGTATTTTCGCTAGTAGTATCTAAGCACCTCATAGTCCTTCAATGTATTTATCCTCTCAACACTCCTGTTAAGTAGGGAACTATTATCCCCATTTTCCAGATGGGGAACTGAAGCCCTGAGAGACTAGAGCTCACATCCTCAAAAGGGATTTAGGTGTAAGTGATTTACCCAACACTGAATTACCCAAGGCCCCACAGTCCATGACAGATCAGGGAACTGAATGAAGGTCTCCCAAATCCCAGGATAATGCCCTAACCTCTGGATCATGCTTTCTTCTTCTGCGTGATAAATGTCAGTCTGGCATAGGGAATAGAAATTGTTGAATGCCCAACTTCAAAAGGAATAAAAAGATCAAAGTACAAAAGAGCAAGTTTGGTAATGCTGACTCACTCTGACCTGGAGCAAGCCCCTATCCTAAATAATAAAAGACTAGAAAAGTGTGTGTGAAGCCGTCATGCACAGTAGAGACGGCCCGGACTCACGGCATGCTGGGAGGTGTAGTTCGGCAGCACAACATGGCCGCCGCGCGTATACCGCCGAGAGGGAAGCAGGGTCTGGATCAGGGGCCTAGCGCAGGAGGGTGGCTGGGCTCAATAGGCGCAGGCAGGGGGCTCTGGCCGGGCGGGGCGTGGGAAGGGGGCGCTGGGCTGGCGGGGCAGAGGCGCTAGCCGGGGCCTTGGTGTGGGTGGGAGGGGGCTGAACGAGTGTGGGGGAGGGCCGTGGGGGAAGGGGAGGCTGAACAAGCGGGGGGGCATGCTTGGAGAGGGGGGGGCTGAGTGGGGGGCATGCTTGGAGAGGGGGGGGCTGAGCGGGGGGCATGCTTGGAGGGGGGGGCTGAGCGGGGGGCGCGCTTGGAGGGGGGGGCTGAGCGGGGGGGGGGGGCGCGTTACTGTTGGCCCATATCCACGGGCTGTTACACTAGTACAATATAATTTGGACACAGAAATATAACCACTCAAAATATCAAGGTTATTGGCTTAGGAGAAGTAGTAGAGAACCAGCCTTTTTAGAATCACTGGGAAAAGACAATCCCCAGAGAAAAGACTAATGATTTGCCTCAGCTGTTAAAAATTAAGAACGTATTAATCCGTACTGTACAGATGCTTTATCAGGAGAAATATAAGGAACATAATGCAACTTCTTATCCCTGCGTTCAGTCTCATGACAAAGGCAAAGTAACCACTGGACAATCCTTTAGGTGCTAGACTGACTTAGGAAGCCTGTTTTCAGTTCTCTGCTTTGCCCCAGTTTAAGGCTGAAATTGTTTTCTCTTTCTCTTCCATCTAAGCTCTGCTGTTGAAATTAGAGGGGTACATCCACACCCTAAAGAGGTTAAGGTGTGAGAAGGTTATGTGGCTACCACCCCACAGCATGCATTACCAAGGGGTAACAGCTAGACAGAGAGAGACGGGTGTGGAGAAATGATGCTGTAAAAAGTATGTTCTCCTACAACATGGCATTAAAAGAAATAGTCACCTTAAAAATTACAAATGAAGTCAGAATTAAGGGTATGTCTTCACTACAGGAGTAGGTCGATTTCACTTAATTCGATTTTCTAAAGTCTACTTTAGAAAATCGAATCAGTGTGTCCCCACCAGGACAGCAGGTCGACAGTGGTCGACACTGTCTGTCCTTAAACTTTTGCAGGGGTTGACATAGCCCGCATTGCACTGTGGGTAGGTAGCCCACAGTGCCGGACCCCCCCCCCCCCCGCCTGCCCAAGCAGCCCTGCAGACCCCCCCTCCGCCCACCCGAGCAGCCCCGTGAACCCCCCCACTCGCCCAAGCCGTCCCGCGCCGGACCCCCCCGCCCGCCCAAGCAGCCCCGCGAACCCCCCCGCCCGCTCGAGCAGCCCCGCGCCGTACACCCTCCCCCCCAACGGGGGGGAGCCGGCGCTGGGCTGCTCGGGCGGGCAGGGGGGTTCGGCGCGGGGCTGCTTGGGCGGGCGGGGGTGTCCGCGGGGCTGCTTGGGCGGGCGGGGGGGTTCGCGGAGCTGCTTGGGCGGGCGGGGGGGTCCGGCGCGGGGCTGCTTGGGCGGGCGGGGGGGTCCGCGGGGCTGCTCGGAGGTCGGAGGCTTAAAGTCAGATGCCTCTTCACTAGATGAAAATCGACCTAGAGAGGTCGATTTTAGCCTTACTTCTCTCGTCAGGCAGGAGTTAAAGTCGATTTTGAGGGCCCTTTAAATTGACTTTAAGGGCATGCCTGTGAAGACAGGTACACGTTTAGTTCGACTTAACGTCGTTAAAGTCGACGTTAAGTCCTAGTGAAGACATGCCCTAACTTGGCCGTGTACATACCACCACAGGGTTGCAGCTAGTTGCAGGAATTTAATGCAGCACAAAACAGCTGGCGCACCCGTGAAGCTGATACTGGCAAAAGGGTGGAGTGAATGCCTAGCAGACAGATTTGGCTCATAAATCTCCACTCCGCTTTTCAGGCCACATGGTTTGCTCCTTTTCCAAACTATCTCTGGAATAAGTGGTTCAATCACATTCTCCTCATCCAAGTGGTCACAGCCCTAAGCATAATATTTAACTCGCTAAAATAGGGCATTGATTATTCTTGTGTCAGAAAGGTCTCTTGTGCAGATATTTGGCCTCTGCTTGAAGGGGTTTTGATTTGGTTTGAGTAAAATTGATTCGGCCATTGTTGGATCTGAAAAAAGTGAGCAAAATGTTTCTCACTATAAAGTTTTGTGTCTTGAACCTTCTTGCAGGAAAAACACCTGAGGTTTGAATGTTGAGGCTTTGACATTAAATCATCGTCTCAAAGGTGCACAGTCTTATTCCTGAGGATGTTCCTTTGATCCAACACCTGTACATTTGAAAGTCTGGTTCTGAACATAGACAGGAGCAACGTTCATTAAGAACATTGTGTGACCCTAAGGAAGGCTGATCAAGATGTGCATACCCAGCAATGTGAGCTTCACAGTGAACTGTCTAGTCACCTGTGCCAACATTCTGGCAAGAGCGCCTGTTGAGATTGTATGGTATACTGAGGCTTAGCCAAGGACCCCAGCTACCACTGAGGCAAGTTTGAACTTTGGTGAGCTGTTTTCTACGGTGTTGAGGAAAGGGACTCACCCCTGAATCTTTCAGCAGAACTGCCAGTAATGCTTTGCCAAGCTGTTTGGAGCTCCACTCCCACACAAGATAAATACACACTAGCTGCCTTATTCAGCCAGCATTTATGTTGTGTACAGTGAATAAAAGAAGGGAACTGGATTATGAAGTTTGCACACACTAGTTGCAGATTTAGGTAATCAAAAGTTCTTTCTTTAAAAAAGCCTGAAAAAGGAGCTTCAGTCTCTAGGCTTTTGAAGCCTGGGAAATTACGTGTCAAAAAATAGAGTACTAATGCATATGCATCCTTTACTTTTTCCCCTTCTGTACATGCATTATCGTTCAGCAAATTACATGATTACATTCTGTCTGAAATATATAGTCTTTCCTACAAGCTTGCATATACAAAGGTGCCACCTTATGCTATCACATATTCCAATGAGGCTACACAATACTGTTGGTGAAATATAAAAGTAGGAGAAAAGGATGTTCTGCTTTTTATAATAAAGTTACGTTTACTTTCATTGACTGCAACATTCAGCAATATTTCAAGAAAATACTTCTTGTATTTTAAAAAGTACTTACCCCATAACAATATTAGGTATTTCACACCTAGAAGGGAAAACAGACAGTTATGGGAAAATTCAGTTTTTGATTTACTTAGAAATATATTGGTAAGATTTGAAGCAGTAATGTATAAGGACAAAATTCTACAAAGAAATTCTGACTCATTAAAAAGACATCATTATATTAAAGAATGTGCATCTAGTATTTAGATAAAGTAATTAACTTTCTTAGGAAAGTTTGAGGATAGGTCTCATAAAACTACAGAGAAGTGATACTTACATAAGACTGTTAAACAAAATGAAACAAATGTTAATGCAAACCACCACAATAGACTGTTGAGAGAAGAGAACTGATCAGTTAGGGCCTGATCCAAAGCCTGCTGAAGTCAAAAGATGTCTTCCTACGTAGACCAACGCTTTTGGAGCAGGACAACAAGCACAGGTGGGCCCATGTGCGGATGATAATCATGCCAGAACTTTGGCATGACTAAAGCTATATTTCTGGAGCTTTGTGAGCAGCTTGCCCTGACCTTCCAGTGCAAAGACGCACATGAAGACACCCATGCCATTCCAGATGTGGATTCCTATAGGTCTCTGGAAGCTGGCTATCCAAGACTGCTACAGGGCTTTGCCAACCAGTTTGGTGTTGGGAAATAGACTGTGGGTAGAGTGTTGCCTCAGAAACCTCTGCCAAGCAGGCATGTGATTTATCCAAAATGGCAGCCATAATAGATATTCCTGAAGTAATGGCTGACTTTGAGAGAATGGAGTTTCCAAACTGTGCTGGGACCATTGATGGGACTTATACGCCCATAGTTTACCCTCCTCAAGGAGCACGTGAGTAAACCACAAAGGGTACTCTCCATTGTTCTGTGGGCCCTCATGGACCACAGAGGCTGATTTATGAATGTCAGTGTGGGCGGCGTTGGAAATTTCACGTTGGCAGGGTTTTTTGCTGATCAGGAATCTCCATTTATGGACAGGCTGGGACACTATTCTCACCAAATGACACTGCCATGAACAGGATTACCATACGTCCCTCTATCTTTGGTACTGGACCTGATTTGTGGCCCCTGCCAGAGCTCAACTATAGGTTCATCATGGAAACACTTCCTCTGGGAACAATCTGTAAAGCTACGTCGAGCCAGGCTTGTACTGAAGTTTGGGGGTACAGCAGCCACTAGAGGTAAAGGGGCCTGGAATAGGACAAGACATAGGTTGTTGGTTCAAATAGTCCAGCGCAGGAGCACAAAAAAAAATCCTTGTGGAACTTCAAGGACATCAAATGTTATTTTTCCAAACTGAACCTCAGTATATTGTGAGAGGGATGCTTCAGACCACAGAAGCTCCCTGGACACAGCCTGGTTAATCACAGCAAGAGAGGTACAGAGGCAATGGTAAGTTGTAAATTCAAAACTTTTTTGTTTTCTAAAAATTGCAGAACTACTTGTGCTGGGGAGGGGAGGTGGGCAGGCAGCGGTCATGTTACAAAGGCTTTGCCAATCATTTCAGGCTTGTGGTGCCCAACTGGCAAAAGGAGAAGTTATTTCAACCTGCTGGTGATAAAATTGCAGTGTATCCAACTAGTGTATTTTAATGCATAGTGACAACAGCACAGCTGAATGGAAGGGCCTGGACACCTACCAAAGTGGCCCTGGAACATATGCCCTTACTCAAAATGTGACTATTTATCTGGAGTTCATGCTGCAGAAGGAGTTTGCATCTATCAGCATCTGGGATTCCAGACTTCATGAGGGAATCAACTGGATGTTGTGCTAGGTTCCACCTGTCTGAACCAGTTATGATTGCATGCAAACACATGCAACTCTACTGCCGTGCCTTTCCCGCTCACCCTGCACATTTTTGGATGCATTTTCAAACCCCAGCTGTATTTGAGACAAATTATTGTCACCTATAGACTGCCTGGACTAGATTTATGAATGGAACCTGTTTCTACCTCCTCCCTGCACAGTTCACTCTTTCCAGGTTGCTCATTACACTGCTGAGTGGTTACAGAGCGGCGAACTCACAGGAATGGTGGAAGGTTAGTATTTTTAAGAAGCAAGAGTGGCCTAGAAAAAATCTGCCTTTTCATTTTCAAGGCATTTTTGCTCTTTGTATTTCCCAGTCGCCATTTGGAACTCCATGTTAGAGGAGAGTGGGGACCCAGGCCCCTGGGATACAATCTGCTGTCCGTTGATACATGCTTCGAGCCAGGACTTCTAATAACTTTTGCATTGGTTCATAGAATGGAAATCCATCCCATTACTGTATTTAATGGAGTCAGAAACTTGCCAAGCTCTGGGGTGGCTTCTGACCTGTGTCCGCTGCAGGCTCCGCGGCAGACTGTTCGTTGGAATGGAGGCATCAAACAGCTCCTCTGAGTAGGGCCCTAGGATGTGCTGCTACTTCAGTGGCAGAACTTCCCACAGGACCCTTTCCAGCAAGTGTCACTTTGCTGGATTCTGAGGCCAGCAGGGCACCATCCCAGCTGATCCTGCACCATTGGCTCTGCTCAGCCCAGTGCTAAAACAACCTCATAAAATGGGCACAATAGCAGTGAGTTGCCAACAGTGCCGTTCTAATCCCGGGTTTTCCTGTACTCGCTCTTGAGCTGTTTAAGCCACTCCCTACGCTGGTTACAAGTCTGATGTATTTGCAATGCTACCAGTTTCTTCACCATATGCTGGGAACGCTTGATCATTCCACTATATTTACTGTGGTTCTGCTGGCTTTGCACCAGAGATTAGTCAAAATCTGGCTGCTCTCCCAGGACTGTGAAGCAACGTGTTTGGCAAAAAAGGCTGGTCAGTCTCCATTGCAAATGCTGAAAGCTTTCTATGGTGTGTTTGCAGCTCTCTGCTCAGAAGCCAATGGAAGGGTTAATGTCGGTTCACTGAGCTGCTGCAGTTCACCAAGAGGGGCCGATTCCATTTTCATTGGAGTCTTGGGATAGAGAGGACTAAGGAAGCTGGCCCATGGGATTGTGGTACTTTTGGCCGGCTCCCAGGACACGAGACAAGCAGGACTGTGTTGACATTGCAACTCAATAGGCCTTGAACCCTGAATCCCAGCTTGGCCCTTCCAGCCCCACAGGGTCCTAGGTCAGGCGGAGAGATTTGTATGTAGATAGAAGAGAAGGTTTAAGCTCATCTTGAGTCCAGGATTACATTGCACTGTAACCGTAACCTCAGGAGTTCATGATTTGCTAGAGACACCTGAGTGTATGGACAGCTGCATGTGCGATTCCTTATAAATGAAAGCACTCAGTGTGGTTGCTGATGTGGTTCATATACAAGTAACCTCTGTAACACCACTTCATTTGTTGATAATGGTTCTTTGAAAACTAAAATGATTCAGTTTATAGCTGAAGTTACTTTGCTTCTTGCCAACTGATTTCATTCTGTTATACTACTAACCTTTGTAACTCGCTGAGTTCTGTGTATTGAAATGAGGAGTCTATGTTGTTGTCGCTTCTTTGCTTTGATACAATTTCTGTTCAGCAGTTGAAGAAACAGCCTAAATCTTTGACAGGAGACTCAGGTTTCTACTATAGTTCGTAGCACCTGTTTCCTGAAATCGGGCTTTCTTAGGTTGTGATTCACACATTTCCTGCCTGTGTGCTGGACTAGCTTCCATGTACATGATGTGCCCCCCTTCACCAGAGAAGGAATGTACTCCTAAATACTATACTTAGCATTTATTTAGAATACAGGAAAATCTGGAGGCTGCCCCGTAGAGATGGTCATGCTGTTGAAATTTGTCAAAGAAAAATCTCTGGGTAAAAATGACCTTTGGACACTCTACATTTTGATCCATTTTTCAGTTTCCTTGCATAGGTTCTGCTTCAGTTGTATTAGCAAATGTGATAGTGTAGTGGTGAACAGCTTGCAAGGCTAAACCCTTAACGCTGTAGCGTCAGCAGCAGCAGCCCTAGTGCTGGTAACAGCAATGGCACTAAAAATGTGAACAGTGCACATTTTTCATAAGCCATCCTAGTGTAGAAAGGGCTGTTAGAAGTCATGCCAGATTTGTGCATTTCTCTCCAACATGGTATGAAAATAACCCAGCAATTAAAAACAGTCTGGATTTCTGATTTGGAGCTTGTATCACTTTTGGCCTATGCATGGATCCTCCCTTTTAGGGGGCTAGGGAAAAAAAAAAAAAGCTTGTCTGTACCTCTGCTTGGACAGCCCCAATATTTATTTACTTAAAATACCTCACTGACTTACATACCCTACTTTCCAGGAGAGCAACCAACAGCTCAGGCAGCAGGTTCTTGAGACAGTCACCTAATTCCTTGAGATCTCCTCCTCTCCCACGTTCTTGCTTTGAAGTGCAAAATAATGTATCCCTTTATTCTACAACAGATTCCAACCCTCCATAATTCAAGACCTCTTCATGCCATTTGAACTTGGTTTGTTAAAAATCACACTGCAATCTTCTCATCTGGCCAGCTAACTAAAGAATTCTCCTTTTTACTAACCTGACCTCACCGACTCCTGATCGGTCTCACTATAAAATAAATTGGAAAAGAAAATGAAATTAAAGCACTCTGGCAGTTGTGACACTTCACTTGGCTTTGAAGTCTTAGGAATCCTGCGAACAATGGGTTAGTGACATCAGCACTGGAGTACTAATATTCCATTCCCATGATCACGAATTATGAATGTTAGATATGCAAATTGAGTATGGTGACTGCATGGCTTTGAAAAGCAACGGATCCACAGGTAAACATTGGGTGGCTTACCTATTTTAATATACTGAACGTTACTAAAGGTGTGGGATTCCAAAAGGAATGGTGAGTCAATCTACTCCATCATAATAAAGTGTAAAATAATTTTGTGATAGGCCATTTGATATCCAAGGAGGGAAAACAAGGATAAAAAGGCTGAAGTTCTCATGGCATTTTATTTACAGGCTACTCAATACATCTTATATACAAATGGCTTAAAGAAATATCAACAATAAGTAAGCTGCAGTAACAGTTTCAGTATTTTAAATTTTGTTGCCCTAAAATAATTCCTATGATAAGAGTACTTAATCTTGTTCAGAAAAATTAGTTTGAATTGAAGTCCAGCACTTAATTTTTAAATATGAAATAGTTTAGATCAGTCATTTTTCTGGAAATTTTTATTTAATGCCATACTTAACTGCAGAGAACACCAATACTCCCTCAAAGAATTTGAAGCATTAACCAAGGTTTTCCCACTGATGACATAAAAAAAATATATTAAAATGTTTGGCTGAAATTTATTTCTACTAGAAATGAAACATGGGTCCAGATCCTATGGTTTGGAACCTAATGGAGTTTTAGCCTGAGTAACAATCACATGAAAGCTACCTGTGCTAGTTTTAAATTTAGTTTTAGAGCTTATTTATAAATCTCAGCAACTGATGGGCCTTTAATAACTTTCTTCAAACTGGCACTAACTCCCAATATGAATATAACAGGAAAAGCAAACTCAAAGCATTACAAAGTTTACATTAAAACTTCTTCCACCTCTGTTTTTCATTAAGTATCTGATGCTTAGGATTATAAAAGGTAACAGTAATTAAATATGGAATAGGTATGAAAAATAAAAATATGCAATTTAAAAATGTGTAATTGTAATTTTCTAGCAATTACATTTGCATTTAAAGATCATATTTTGTTACGTGGTAGGGGTTTGGGGGCTGGGGGTGGGAGGGAGTGTTTTTTGCTGTTTGTTCTAGTCAGGATTGCTTTATCCTTGAATCATGAATTTGTTTTTAACTTCTCTCTCTCCTTTTTGTTTGGCTGAAACTATGTAATATCCTATTAGTTTAAATTGTTATCCCTGTCATACTAGCACTATGTATTTTTAATTTTTTTACTCCAGGTAATGTTGGAGACCATTTAATTCAAAATTAACTATTCAACACATGGTTGGTCCAGGATCAAATACTTGACTTTAATCCGAATTGTAGAAAAAAACGCTTTATGTTGGGTCTAATTCTCTGCTGCACTTGCAGGAGGTGCAGCACACATGTAAACTCAAGAGGAAAGGGGGCAAAGTCACTTTAGTCATCTTTGCACTACCCATCTTCTGTCCCATCTGGGGGCTGGCATGACTTCTGAGCACATCTTAGAGCAGCCACAGGGGTTACTCATTTTTTGCAGCCTTCTGAGGGCTGGAAATGCTAGAGCACGGTGGAGACAATCTCCTTTTCTGGGATGCTTGTAAGGGGAGCAGCATAGGGCTCATACAAGGGCTGAAAGTGGGAGAAATCTCTTGCCTGGGTTTTAAAAGAGGGAAGATTATTGTGGGTGAGTAATTCAGATAGATTATTTGAACAGTGTGGACCATTGGTTTTGAAATGTTAGGCCAGTATTGCTTAAACTAAAAGGAGCAGAAAATCACTGTGCAATACCAGCAATGGCATGTGAATGGACTTGCTAAATCGTAATGCATTTGTTGCCAATCCATTTGGAAATCAGCTTTGTATCCTTCAATTGCTCTTTTATTCTTATTCAGTCAAGAATAAATTCTGAAGTCTAAAATGAGTCAGATGTTTTGATATCAACCAATACATTTAACATGCCAAAGTTTCTAACTACATGGAACAACTTAATTGTCACAGTATTTCAGTTCATAAATCAAACTGTTCTATCACTATTTAGGCAGACAACACAGACTGGCTTTTTACAGAGACTTAAGTGAAATAAGTATCATCTGACTTGAAAGTTTACCTCTATGCAAGAAGCTGTAAGAGGTAGGATTTCCTCCTCACATTTTATTGTTGAAAGTCAAAATCACTTATTCCTCATGTGTGTGTCGTCATCGACTTTTCATTTGGACTTACCTGCTTCTTAGTGAAGTCTCACAAAGCTTTATGTTTTGAAGTGCCGTAAACATTAATATTTGACCATGCATTTCTTGCCACAAGGGTTGTATATGGATTTCAAAGCCGTTTGCCAGATTTTACACCTAACTTTTGCTAGATATTTATTATTGAGCCTGGCTTTTGTTTTATCTGAGCATATTTTTATAAAAATGGTAAGACACTATCCCTGAATACTGTTGAGTCATAAATGACAGTTCTAAAACTATTCTGCTTGCATTTATTCTCCCCATACTAAGATGTGTTTAATTCAAGAAAAACTATTCAAACAGTCTCATTTTATATAAAGTGTTTAATTTCTTTTAAACACAGGCTATTCAGGTCACAAATATTTGTTTTCAGCTTAGTTACTTTTATTTTCAGACAGCAGGATTCTCTAGTGTGGCTGATGAGAACTTGGATAACTATGAGATTTATAGGGACGCCTAAAGAGATAAAACTCACCATGATGCAACTGCAGATACTCAAACACTATTTAGCTACATTTTAATGTTATTCACACTCTATGCTGCAGTAATTAGTCATAAATTAGAACCAGAATTTTAAATGAAATAGACAACTTTGGCTTCTAATCTGAAAGTCCAATAAGTCACTGACATGACTAAACTGGTAATAGTGTAAGTAGAAATGTTATCTTTTTAAAAGTAATTAAACACTGTTACATAATGTATCAATTTATC
This sequence comes from Sternotherus odoratus, assembly GCA_032164245.1. Lineage (NCBI taxonomy): Eukaryota > Metazoa > Chordata > Testudines > Kinosternidae > Sternotherus > Sternotherus odoratus. The sequence goes on from JAVMKO010000002.1 coordinate 146,307,957, forward strand.
AACTGGATAATCAGTTGGAAAATTGTTTCCAATATGGGCTTTTAAACATTCTTTTCAGTACATGGAAAATATAGCCATATCCCCTCTCTGCAGGAGAGAGTGACTGCTGTTCTCAGAGGAAAACATGCTGGAAAGTATAACTCATATAAAACTGGAGTGGTGGTTTCTGGTAGCAATTTTAGCTACAGTAATTTTTGTTGTTCAAAGACAGATTCAAATCAAGTATTACAATGATCAATGGAATAGCTGAATATAGAAAGGATTAATTGGCACAATACCAGTTTCCAGAAAATGTGAACTGCTACATTTTCTCTGTTGCATTAAATACTGGTCTTTAACCTTGGAGGCTTTCCATAATGCTTTTATATGTGACAGTCTCAGCTTTCCACACAAAATTCATTAACTATACCAATGACACTGAAGAAAGAGATCTCTCTCACTGTCTTCTTCAAAGTCTATTTTACCATCCAACAGCTCAGTATAAAGTAGACCTTATGTGGCAGAGGGACTACAGAAGTTAATACAGCTTTTACAGAAAAGTTGATGGAAACCTACCTTTTATTAATGTCTTCACATTGACATTCTCTCAGTAAATTCAGTTTGGGGAAGGTCATTTTAATGAAGAGAAACTTAGTATACCTACTAAACTGGCTTAGCTGACATAAATGGCAAATATGCCACTTTAAAATGCTCTCTATCCAAGTTGCCTATAATTATCTGTATTTTAATGTAGTGTATCTATATTTAAGTATTAATCTTTGAATCAAGCCACAAAATAACCTTAAAGAAAGGGAATTTCCTTTATAAGAAAAATGTAGAGAATTTTTGCAGACCTTAAACTTACACGTTAAGGCACTTACCATTCAAGTAAAACAGTTTTTATACAAACATGTCTGGGAGATGGGGAAACATTTTACTACACCATCTTTTTCTTTCTTTTTTTTTAAAGGAAAAAAATAACATTGACCAAATATTTATAAAATTGTTGCATCAAGAGAAAGGTTGTGTTTTATTATCTGAAATGAGCACAAAGTACACCTTCCACAATAACACTGAAAGCAGTGCAAAGACTGACAGTGACCTTTGACTAAAGGTAGTTTTGTAAAAAGAAAAATACCAAATAAATCAGTGCCCTGCTTTGATCGTTGTAAAATTTTTTACATAAAAGTTGGTCCAAACTTACAAAAAAAAGCACAAATGTGCATAGTTCAGAAGATCTGAAAGAGTGCCATAAAAAGCTGATGTCCCTAAATTTAGAATCCACTTAAAACTGCCAAAATACAAAATAAAATTCATAACTAGAATTTGTGAACATGTACAATCAATTGATCTAGTCTCCAGACAGCATGAGTTTTAAGCAGTTTAAATTTTCCTACTGTATGCAAGACCCTTTTCCACATAAAAATAAAGCTGTTGAATTAACATTATTCAAGTCTATTGGATTGCTGCTTTAAACTGCAGCTAGAAAAAAAGTATTTCCAGATAAAAATGATGTGCCTGAGGAAAAACAGATACTCAGTATGGTAATCCTCTGCCTCGCCCTCTGACTGTTGATGTGCTAATGTGTCCCCTGTATCCTTGGGAATATCCAGGTCCTTGGGCTGGAGAAGTCCAAGTTTGTCCATGTATGTGGCTCATGCCACTAGGGTTTTCTTGTAAATTACTTCCGTAACTATAGTTGTGCATCTTTGTGGACAAAGAATTAGTACTTTCTGACCCTGTGGAAGTGTCACCACTGTTTCCCAGAACTGCGATAGGGCCATGGCTATATTCAAATCTATGGTCTTTATCTCCACTAAATAGCAGGGGACCAGTGTTGAGGTAAATGTCTCCGTAACCAGTTACTGAGCTGGGAAATGGTTCTGAAAAGGCAGGAGGTGGAGGTGCCCCACCAGAGTGAGATGAAGCAGTACTGTAGTTATCCAAAGACTGAATATCTGAATTTCCAATGAAGATTCTCCTTTCCAGTGCCCCAGACGATCCACTTCCTATTCCATCACTACCACCATAATGGGCAGAAGGGAAAGAAGATCCAAAATTATCCTTGTAGTCAGTTACATAGGAGTCTCTTGCCTGATAATCCACACTAGTTGTTACTGGTTCCTCAGTTGGCTGACCCTGATGCTGAGCAAGCAGTTGTAGAAGAGCAGCTTTCACCCCAGCATGAGGATCTGTTCCTGAAGAGCTAGAAATAGGTAAATGCTGGTTTTCTGTCCGATAATCTAGGTCGTCTTCTTCAGTGAGGGGCGGTGGTTCAGGTGGCTCAGGAGGACGCTGGTCTGGGGGCAAGATGCGAGGGCGTTCTTGTTCTGGTGTTAGGTTTAGAAGCCTCATCTCAGGCTGCCTAACCAAATCATCTTTACCTAAATGGATTAAAAACAAGTGCCTTAGAACAAGATCTGAAATTACATTTGGCAAATAATTACAGTACCGGAAGGGGGATAAAAAACACTTTGAAAAATATCAAAGGTTTGCTGCACTTCACAAAAAATAAATTTAATTAGTTGATTAACCTTTAAGAGCATCTGAGAAAAGGCATTTGAGAGAAGCAAAAAGATACTGCCCTCAAAAGTTTTTCAGAACGGAGAGTTCCAGGATCCTCCTGCAAGCACACCTGATCAGCTAACTTAAAAAGACCAGGGGAGGGGGAGGTTAAGTTGACCATATTCATTTCACAGATGGAAAATCTGCACACACTGGTCAGGTAACTAAATGAAGAAGGCTGTAGTTAATCAAAAGGGACTCTGTTAAAGTTGGTAAACCAATGATCTAGAATTAACTAAAGAAGACCATCTATTTTTCCAGTCAAAACCAGTTATTCCTCACGCTGAAAAAAGCTGCCAAACTTTCCATCAGAAAACCCAACAGGTGTGTATGTATATTAGATGGTAAACTTTCAGCAGGCTTTTTTTTAAACTGTATGTACAGCACCTAATACAATGCCAACTCTGACTGGGGCATCTAGGTGCTATCATACTAATACAAACAACAATACAGTGTCAGCATGACTACCAACCGTAGAGTAAGCTGGATATGTAGACACAATCATCCACAATTAACTAGGAAAGTTTTATAAAGATAGTGACAAAAGGAAATTAAATTACTTCTCACATCCTCAGTGTCACTGCTCCTGTGAATGTTTTGCTAATGGATACGGAGTAACCATGCATATACGGGAGATACACAGCTTTGTACCCAAGTCACTCTCTCTGGTGGTCAAGATAGCTACTTAACATTCAAAACTGTAAGTACCTGCACTTGAGTATAATGATTTGATCAGATGCGGGTAAACAGATGCTGGAGATTCCGTGTCCTGGTTATCAGATGCAGGAGTGCGAGGCTCTGGAGGCTGCCTGAGTTGTAACGAGGTTTCATTTCCTGATCCATTCTCCTTCTCCTCTAGTACAAGATCTTTTTGCTTTGTTTGCTGAGTCTTTATTAAATGAGACAACAGAACAGCAAACGCACTCTGCACAGCTGCCTGGGCAGCATCAGTCTCAATTTTAGGCTGAGTCAGCTGAGCAGGTGGTACAGCTGGCTGAGCGACTGCTGGCTGTTGCAGAGGTTCCTGTTCTGGTGGTGGAGGAGGCGGCTGTTGCTCTGGCTGTTTTTCACCTGCTGCCAAAATACCAGCAGGGATGTTTATTTTATCTAGTTGCTGCTGAGTCTCTGCGTTTATCTTAATATTCAACACTTCGGCAAAATGTGCCATGCTAACACTTGATTTAGACTGGAGAAGATTTAGCAGGATTGCCACTTCATTCTGGTTTAACTGCTGGCCAGCGCTTGTTTTCACTAAAGACAAAAATGAATTTTAAAAGTGTTATTTAGAACCATCATATATCAGAGGCTCCAAATCAAGCTTAATATACCATGGCTGATAGTCTTGGCAAAGTCCAGGTTTCTGACAATTCAGAAATTGAATGCTTTTACAAGTTAATTACATCTGGAAGAGTATTAATAGGAAATTAAATAGCATGATCCAATACAGAGAAAATGACTTACAAAGAGCACGCCCACACACTAAGAGAGATGAGAAACATCATAGTTGAGCTCAATTTTCCACAATACAATGAAGCCAGGGTTTAAGACCACCTGCCTTAGACAGCTGCAAGATTTCCAGTCACCGCAAAGTCTCCCATCTTTGACATATTACATCCCTTTGCTTAAAAAGTGGCCATCTGCAAAACACATTTCCAATCATACCCTGACCCTCCAGATGCTTAGTTTTTATGCTGTGACACCTGTCAAGGTGACCAGACAAACTGATCCAGAAGCTAATGAGCATCTGAAGGTAATGGCATCAGTGCAAAACTACCGAGAAGGATAAGTAAAGTGCTGAGTAAGATAGAAGACAGTTCTGTTGATTTCAGCAGTATGGGGAGACAGCCACATGAGAGCAGAAGCATGGGTTTTAAGTCATCTACTCACTGCTGGCTTTAAAGAGCTGGAGAAAGTAGTCTAAGTTTAAAAGAAGCCACAAAGGCACTTTATGGTTACGCTTCTTATTTGTGTTATGAGACTTAGGAACTTTAAACAGACAGAACAGATCACAGGTACACTCAAATATGGAGCAGAAATAGAACAGGACACCTTATTTAGGATGTACCAACAGATTGATCACGGAAGAGAGCTCAAACCTAGAGAGGTCATAAACCTAGCAGCATGACCGGTGAGAGACAAAACTCTTAACTGGGACTGCCACAAAATCCTAATAATCTGAATTTCGATTCTAGTTCTGCCAGTGGGTGAACACAATAAAAGCCTAAGATAACATTGGATTTAATTATAATGGGGAAACATCTTTCTTTATAGAAAAATGAAGCAAAGATATCACTTCTCCCTATTTATATAAACTGTTCCTCCGTCAGATTGATATCAAATATCCAGTATCAAAATTGAACTGTGACATGTGAAACTAGAAGGCTACCACTGTAATGCAATTTCTGGCAGCATCCAATGAATGCATGGACAGCTGGAATTTTTAAAACTTTCTGTTCTCATCATTTGACTCACCACTGAAGTGGACACAGCTGTGAGAAGACAGTTGTTGCAAAATTAAATCAGCCTGCTTGTTGATGTGCACTGGGGTGCTACCAGCTAAAATGTAGTGAAGACAGCGGGAATTCAGAACCAATTAACTTATTTTTATTTGGCAATGCACTCTCTCAGACATTTTGCACTGCATTCTCTTGATGCATTAATTAGCCCCATAACAGATGTCAAACCTGCTGCAAATTACGTGACATCTGAAAATGGTCTGTTCAAGGACCAGGAACAGAAGACATTTCTCAGAATCCAAAATTGAAAATCCAGCAGACAATATGAATGGAGACAAAAAAAATTGCGGCATCTTTTTAGCCACCCTAAAATTTCAGAAGATATCCGTATCAGAGGGGAATTCAAATTCTTGGTGGAGATCATAAGTGAGCTCCACACGCATGGTTAAGTTATATAATGCAATGACAAGAGCTTCACATAAGAACCAGAACCGTAGCAAATTATCCAGGACAAATTATTTTTTACCCAAAATGAAAGGTTAGTGCTTTGTGCATTGTCATATGTGTAATGATTTAGTTTATTTAAATCTGGATAAAGCCTGAACCTGTGTGTCAGCTCCTTAGTTTGCCGCACGGCCTTGTGTATTTGTTCATTCAGCATGTACACACTCCTAAGTCTTAGGACATAAACACAGACAATATTGTTAGTACTCTCTGAGCTGACCAAGTGTTAGAATAGCATGAAGAAAATAACTTCAACCACTGGGACTCTAATAAATTTTGCTAATCTTCAATGTGGGATAAAATTTTTAGGGAATAAAGCACAGTTTGAAAGTCTTGCCAAGAGTTGAGGCTACTGTTGCAAAAGTGGCAGAAATACGCTGCTGGATTACAATGAAAAACAGGATGACCAGGACAAGAAGTAGTAGTAAACTATATGGGTCATGACAACTATATCATTACATCTCTGCAACATATACTTGGAGATATAAGATACTGTTGAAGAGCTGATTTGAGATTATTACTGCCCATACAGAATTTAAATGAGTGCACTACACATTCACTCTCTTTCAGTTCTTGGAGCTCCCACATTAGTGATGCTACATTTTATACTCACTTTCTGCATTATAAAGCTATGTCAAACTCATCTGTTCCTTTGTCAGCTGCCCTACACACAGGATGTACAGAATCTATATTTTAAGAATGCAAGTTAAAAAACCGCCTTGGCTTATAGTAAGGGCAGTAGTATCAACTCCTGCCTAAGGAGACACCCCATTTGATTATGGTTACAAATTAACATTTTCTTCCTAGTGGCTTTGAAGCATTTTTTGGTACCACCAAGCAAGACACTCTAAGCTTGGTTTTCTGCTTTAATGGGTGGAGCTGGGAATACTGGAGAGGTAGTTCACTAATTCTCTTTATTATAATATAGAAGCTCCCTCATTAGCTAATGGCTCAGTTCAGCATTACCAGCTAAAAGAGACTTGCTAAAGCAGCCATACTTGGGAGAGGGAAGATTATGTAACATGGGGGAGGAATCTTTGTTGTGAAGATGATGTTTGACATGAAACCCTTTCCCTTCAATTTACGACATGATCAGTGAGGTTGCTCTGACTATGAGAGCAGCTGCTCACGGGCAGGGTTATAGGAAACTGAGGTGGACAATATACCCCTGCAGAAAATTAAAATTACTGCCAGGCAGGTCAAGATATTTAAAAGCTTAGACACTGGTCAAGGTGAAAACTCAGTATGCAAGTCATTTAACATTTTTAAAATGTACACTATTTTGTTTCCCTTAAGAATTCCAAGAGCTTTCCTGATTCTGAAGTGTCAACATATACATTTCTAGATGCATAGTCAGCAAGTAACAGACAATTAAAAAATGACAAAAAAGATTACTGACCAAGTGCTACATTAGAGTTGCCCTGAGTTGTGAGTTTGGAAGAAGTCTGCATGCCTTGTGGGGTGTTGGTTCTGCTATCATCCAGGCCTAAAGACAAATCCTTTCTAGGAATTTTAGCTGCTGTTGTGTCGTCTGTCATGCCCATCTGCTTCTGCCGTCTACGTTTCTTACTCCACAGTTCATGACAATCTTGCCACAAAGGAAGGCTGCAAAGAAGTATGGTAAATATTCAGCATCATCTTTGTACAAAATATTAAAATAAATGCTCAATATACAGCATACGATCTGAAAAGGTGAGTCTGTTGGGATTCTGTGAATCCATACTCGTAACACATGTGTAATGCTAGCATAATCTCAGAAGAGCTTCCTAGCTGGAACTGTTTATCAATTGGCTTCATTTCATAAACAAGTGTCCTCCTGGCAGAACAAAATGAATATTTATTTTCTCAACATGATAGTGCTGGCTACTTGGAGTGACAGAGTTTACAAAAAGGAAAGGTGCTCTAGTATAAGAACTCAGCAACTCTAAACAGTACAGGCACTCCTCACTTAACGTTGTAGTTATGTTCCTGAAACGTGCGACTTTAAGCGAAACAACGTTAAACGAATCCAATTTCCCCATAAGAATTAAAGTAAGTAGCAGGGGTTAGGTTCCAGGGAAATTTTTCCACCAGACAAAAAGACTATATATACACACATAGTATAAGTTTTAAACAAGCAGTTCAGTAGTGCACACATGATGATTGTGAAGCTTGGTTGAGGTGGAGGAGTCAGAGAGTGGGATATTTCCCAGGGAATACCTTACTGCTAAATCAGGGGTTCTCAAACTGGGGTTTGAGAGCCCCTGAGGGGTCACGAGGTTATTACATGGGGAGTTGCAAGCTGTCAGCCTCCACCCCAAACCCTGCTTTGCATCCAGCATTTATAATGGTTTTAAATATACATTTTAAAGTGTTTTTAATTTATAAGGGGGGGGTCCACACCCAGAGGCTTGCTACGTGAAAGAAGGCAGAGCAGAGAGATACACCCTGAGAGATATAGAGATAGAGATGCGCATTCTCCTTTAAGTATCAAGAGTGGGGGCAGAAGTACACTGCCGGCAGTTGCTGCCTAAGGCCTAAGGCAGCAGCTTCCTCCATGTGTCCTCTCTGCTCTATGGAAGATGAGAGCAGAAGTCTCAGGGAGCAGCTCCAAGGCAGAGGGCAGGAGCAGCACATTACAGTGGGGGAAGGAACATATGAACTACTGGCAATTGAGCTGCCGGCAGTTGATAGCTTGCTGATGACTTTAGCTAGGAAGCACTGCACAACTTTAAATAAACATATTCCCTGATTGATGAGCAATGTAACAATGAAACAACGTTAACCAGGACGACTTTAAATGAGGAGTTATGTAATGCAGAACTTTTGCATTAAAAGAGAATAAATGTGGTTTTTTTAACCCTCATTGTTTGGAGACATCATCATTCTTCTAAATCAGGGGTGGGCAAACTACAGCCCACAGACCACATCTGGCCCGTGGGACCATCCTGACCGGCCACCTGAGCTCCCGGCGGGGGAGGCTGCTCCCTGCCCCTCCCCTCCTCCCTGGTGCCACGCCGCCACTTGAGCAGTGCTCTGGGGGGCAGGGCTGCGTGCTCCTCTGGGAGAGTGGTGCAGCGTGTCTGGCTCTGGCTGGGCCGCCAGCAGCATGGTAAGGGGGCCGGAGGATTGGATAAAGGGAGTCCCCGGGGGGCAGTCAGGGGACAGGGGCTGTTGGATGGGGCAGAAGTTCTGGGTTGTATTACCTTTGTTTTCACCACTACACAATTAACATTAAATACACACTCCCATTTTGTATCAGGTAAGCACTGACATTATCACAGGAAATAACTTACTCTGGTGGAGGCATTTTAGAAGGTTCCACATCTCGCAGAAACTCACACTGAAGAGCCTGTTCAGCTGTGCAACGCTTGCTAGGGTCCAAAGCAAGCATATAATCAAACAGATCTAATGCAGCTGGTGGAATACTGGCAAGAAGGAGAGAAAAATGGGGGGGAGGGTGTCACATTTGTGTTATTTCAGATGCCACATCTTTGTGCTATGAAACTTATTTTTTAATTTTGTCAAGCACAGTTTAATTGTATGATTTAATACATTTGTTTAAAAGTTTTCCTTTTAACAAGGGTCTAATATTACGATATACTTTGAAATTTAGCACAGAGAGATTTATACGTTTTAATTGGGCTACACACAATAATTCTACTGCTTTAAAGTTACACAAGTAGGCTCCACTAATATAAACAGGATGATACATTTTCCTAAACCCCAAAATAGTTGAAGGAGAAAAGGCAGTTTTTTAAATAATCTTACAGATGTTTTCTGTGACTTTCATGTTTGTTATTTGCATGAGACAACTCCAATGGCATTATTTTAGGATAGATACATGGCTTAGAGAATTAGTTTTATACACTGAATTTATAACTAACAAGTCCTTAATGTTAGCCAATCACAATTAAAAGTGACTAAGTACCCCAAGCTGCTTTTAACCATAGGGACAATGAACAGGTGCACCCAGGCCCAACAAGCAACCACTTCCGAAATACAAAGCTGACAGGTGGCTGAAATATTTGGGTCAATTCCCCCTTCCTTGATACATTTACAAAGCTCCTATTAACTAACGAACAATAGCTTGGCATGTGTATCAGGGGAAGGATAGGAATTTCAGGTCACTTCTCTCTACATTTGACTGAACCCAGAAACAAATCTTTGAAAAATACTGAAATTCTTAAAGGACCTAAGAAAACTTAATGGAATACAGATGGTTAAATGAAGTCTCCATCCTTACAAAGCAAACTCTTCTCTCAATTTTCGACGATACTGCTTCTTTGGTTTCATGGTGTTGAAATAGGCTAACTTTATTACATCAGGCCAGACTGCAGGACAAGGACTCCCACAAATTCGGCTATACACCAAAAACAAAGAAAACAAAACAAAACCATCAATGTATGAGATCAACACAAGGTGTGTAGTTGTTGTTTTATACTCAGAGGCATTGTTAATACAAAGAAAACAAATTCTAGTCTCCAGGGATATACAGTATTCACAATCCTCCTGTGATCTATGGCCATGAAGTTTTTCAAGAGCTGGGGAGGAAGCGTAGGTAGGCCAAAGAATACCCCACTAGAAAAACTGTTACCTCCCGCACACTTCTCCAGAATGGAGGCTCTTTGTAAACAATTATTGTGTTCCTGAAAATGATAGAAGATTCCACTGAGCATGCTCAGGTAGCATCCCGTGTACCCTAATGCAAGGTCAGTTTCTTCCACGGATGGTTAGACAGGAGAGAAATTTAGAGGGCAGAAGTGCATTTGGATGAATTTAGATCTATTATGTTTCTGTTTTACTCTTGGTGTGGAAAGGAACTTTAACAAATGACTGGAGTAAACACTCCACTGCTGACTAAGAATTTAGTTATCTGCTAACGAAAAGCAAGGAGCCTTGTGAGGACCAAAGATGGGGGCAGAGGTGAGATTTGGTGTTTGGTTTTTAAATGTAAGAAAAAGGACCGGGGGTTGAATTAAAAAAATTAAAACCTTCTGTTGGCCAAAGAAAAGAGTCACTGAGTCAGCCCACCTCCCTACAAGTGGTTGCACAAGTCTGTCCCTTCCACTGGCTTCGTCTAGAGTAGGATTTAAAGACGGGGTGTTCCAATGTGTTAGCCACCACATTTTTTTAAAAGACCAGGCAGGCAGTGTAGACTTTAATACAAGCAAACCCGATGGAGTTCAAACCCAAGCTCTCCTCAGGCTTTAAATTAACCAATCTTAGCCCATATCGAAGGCAATGGGCCTTGTCTACACTAGGCTTTTTCAGTAATAATGATTCCATTGCCCAAATGTCTCAGACAGATTCACCTCTACTGAGAAATGTTAGGAAGAGGATCAACTGAATGAAATGTTAAGAGATGGAATAATCTCCCCATTTATAATCCAAATGGTACCAAAACTTGTCAACTATTAGAGACAGTAATACCTGAAAAGATATCTACCCCCAGCCTAATGTCAATGACTTACCTCAGTCCAATCTTATCTAATGACTAGCAGATATGGGGAAGAAATTGGAGGCTGTTTGTCTATCAGATCATAATAGCATTTTATCAGAATGCCCTTTTGGCTTTTTCAGAAGTGTTAGTTAGAAGGTGTTAGTAACATGTTCTAACTACCCCTTTCCTCCTTGTCTAGACAAGGCCACTAAGTGTGAAAAGTAGGATTTATGCTTTGTGGGCCTTGCAGCCAGAAAACTAAATTTGCATAAATGCCTGCTCGATACTGAAGCTTGCAACCTTGCAGATGTTTGTTTTCAACTTGCACAGCACGTTTTTCCTATAAATAAGGTAGACTTGGGCGGACAGCATATCACCTTTTATGGCCTTTGGGTTCCCAGAAGACTAAAAGTATTTTCTATACAGCTAGAGACCATCTTTAGACCACTGAACCTATTAAATAAAGCATATTCTGAAAAAGAAGTTAAGACAACACTACTTTTTCCTCTAGACTTTTTCCTGATCCAAGTCTATCTGTGGTCTTGAAATATTTGGGAGAAAGACCACTGGGGAAAATAAAAAAATCACAAAATGTTGATGATCACCTAAGATGTTGGTAGAGGCATCGAATTAATTAAAAGTGGCTTGCAAGCTAAAGACTGACAATGCTGTGACTAAGAACTATTCCATTATAGGTGGTTTAAGTTCCAGTTAAAATTGCTGGGAACAGTCCTAATGTATTCATTTTTTTAAATGTACAGCATCAATAAAGAGAAAAAATTAAGCTAGGAACAATTAATTGACAGTGTCCTTTTGATATCAAAATAAATTTTACAATAACGTCAATTCACTCTATACAAAACTATGTCCAGTTTGGTAAAGTAAGCCAGAACTGGAACGAAGTGCGGCACTGCCATCTTGTGGTTAAAGCAAAAACAACAAATGTATATTCACACAACACGGTGTTTTGTTTCAGTAGTGTAAAATGACAATAGGGTGACCATCGCCATGTTTTGCTCTTCTAAAAGGTTGTTACATTTGTACAGATGAACTTTCCCACATGTTACATATAGCATTTACAGCCCATGTAACTTACTACTTTTCACAATCAAATATTTGACCTTGTGTGAAAAAGATATAAAGGAGCAATTCACTGACTCATCCTCTTTTTCTCTGTTGGAAGAAGATTCCACCCCACTGCCTAGGTTGATTATGGTATTAGAAGCAGGAGACTGCATACGCCACCTGAATAGAGAAAAGGGGCTCTAACTCTACTAATTCAAACAGCTACTGCCTGAGAAGATCCACTGGGGTGGGAAGGTGAAGAAAGCCTTTGCCTCCCCCCAAGGTCTCTCACAACTCTTGAGGGAAAGCGGAGAAACACTCCGTCCTGCAGCAGACGGACGCCAGTTGTAGACAGGTGGGAGAATGAATGAAGCAGCAGCATAGGACCAGCAGTAGGCAGAGAACCTAGCCTTGAGCAAAGCTTTCCCTTTAAAACAGTCATTCTTTATTCTCCATGTTGCCCTTTTAACCTGGAGTAAGGAAGCTGCAGTCTCACCTGCTTAAAAAGGTGAGCATGTCAAATGCCCTGTTGTGAGATGGGCTTCAGTAAGGGGTAACTCCAACTCCTACCTACCACTGCATTGCTATGCCATGGAAAGCTACTAAGCACTTCTCCAATTCTGAATATTTGGTTTTACATTTCCCCAAAAGCTACTACCATTTTTATTTTGAGAAACAACTCTGACAACTTTTATATGTTAATACTGTAACTCCATTTTTTTGAATACTCATGAAAAATAAAAGTGCTATCTAGGATTTTATAAAGCACCAACCACACCGTGGAATCTAAAAATTACCTTATTAGTTCCAGCTGAGCAAGTTCCTGATTTGCTTGAAATATTGGTTTTTTAGTAAAAAGTTCACCCAGGATACAGCTGTAAAATAAAGTTTTATACAATTCCATCAATATCATTTGATATAAATGTTATTTGAGTTTTATTTTGGTTCATGATTTACACTTAACACTTTTGTATTAAAACTTCTTACCCACAGCTCCAGACATCTATGGCTGGTGTGTATCTTTCCTCTCCAAGCAGAAGTTCAGGAGGCCGGTACCATAAAGTAATAACTTTGTTGGTATATGGTCGACTGAAAAAAAGGAGAGAGAGATTCAACATTTCTCTTCAAATGAGATTATAGTGAACTAAAGTTTGAGGTTTCACTACTACAATACTGAGGCTGCTGCTACTATATATAAAGTCATTACTTAAATCTACCAAAGAACAGCCTGAAACAGTATCTCTAAGATAAGTAAACATAACCATCTACATGGGGCATTAAATCTCATCAAGCTTAGTAGTTAAATACCTATACTGCTAACTATTTGTTATTCATTTTAGCAATAAGACACTAGTTAATACGTCCATCCACTGCTGTTAGGTGAAATTACTGGCACAAGGAAGTTGGTTGCTGAAATGCTAAACAAAGCGTTCAATGGTGTGGGGGGGGAAATGTCAAGTCACCTCTGCCCATAAAGGAGAGAAGCAGAGATGCAGCCGTTCCCAACTATCACAAGTTTCAACTGCCTCTTGGGTTTCAAAACTCCCAGATCCTCCTTGATTCCAACAGCCCCAACTTTACATTTGCAAGCTATTAAAACTTCCAGTTCCCACTGAAAAACTTCTGCAGTATTTTGAGGCCTTGTCAATACAAAAAAATCTACTTTAGTTTTATCAGACTGAAAAAGTTTGAGGACCATAAAATAATGGAAAGTATCAAAATAAAACAGTTCTATTGCCATATCTGTTTCAGTAGAAGTCTCTATTTTTGTATATCCTTAGGAGATGCAATAGAATATTCAGTTTTCAGCAGCCCTTGCCACAGAATATACATGGTTGCTGATTGTTATCTTCTGTCATCATACCCACAATCATGATTTTAGCCATTAATATTATGTAGCTTGAGGTTTTGTAACATTTTACACAATTTGAAAGTTGAGATTCCAATATTTTAGACAGTGGATAGTACTGTTTCAGTATTAACAGTTTTCAAGACAGCAGCCAATACAACAGAAATTACCTATCCCAGCTTTCCAGGTATAGTTTTTGGATAACTGAAAAGCACCATTTCACATCTTTCATCTTTAATAAATCACTACTCTGTTAGTGACAACATTAGGTTTGAATTGAAAATACAAAGAGGTATAAAGTAATGTATTTGAATAACTCAGATGCGCTTAAAAAAAAGAAGATGCAAGCAATTTCTGCCTTCCATAGCAGGTGAACATTCCACATTGCAAATGACACCACTTATGTTCAGTGCAACTGCCTAATCAACTAAACACACTGATTTACAATGTGGACTTCTATATTTACTGCATAAAAAATTATACCCTTACACTAAAACAGTCCCCTTTATGATGGCCCCACAAGCTTTCAAACGCACACTACCGGTAACATTTTCAAAAGTGACTAAATGGCTTAGGCTCTTAAGTCACTTTTGAAAATGGGACTTCTCGTGGGAAATTTTACCCCACTCTCTACAGAGCTGCCAGATTTATTCCAGGGGTATTCTTTTCAGAAGTACTTAGATAGAGAAACTCCATAACAAAAAAAAAAAAAGTCAAACCTATCAATATTCAATTGTTAAAGATTTCTAGACAGTACTTTCTCTTTCACTAGGTACGTTCTTATGTCATGTGTCACACCTTTTAGCTGGAAAGTGTAATACATTTAGAAGTGATTTTTTTTTTTTAAAGTTAGATGCACAATTGTGAGTGAAATTCCCACAAAAAACTGAGTGGAAGGTGGGTAAATATGTACAAAAATGGGCATAATTATTCATTTGCATGTACAATTACCCCCTTTGTACACTCAAGACCTATGCATGCATAAGTTAAGCACACAAATTCAAGTGCATATTGCATATAGTTGGGTTTTTTAGAAGTCTACTTTCAGACTTTTCAAATTTTGATAAATGAGATACACAATATATTTCTGTGATTCTAGCGTTAAAGATTTCTTCTTCAAGGTCTCAAATCCTTCTAAATATGGTTTAATCAGATCAGTAAATCAATTGTCAAAAAATATAGTTCAGTTAGTAAAAATGTGGAAAAATTGCTACAGCACAATCCTTAATGTTCATTAACTCCTACTATTACTGAAGAAAAGACATACTCAATGAGAGTTTGAATCAGGAATGAGATGCCAAGCAGCTAGCATGTTTCCAATTAACTGCATATTAAATTTGGAAGACTATGTTAAAAAAGAAATTGAAGTTTTAATGCTGGTTATATTGACAATATAAAGTAATAATGCTGCTTGTGTTTTTAGTGTAAACAGCTGTTTAAAATTAAAAAACAAATTTTATACATTAATATATTTTTCACCATCCCCAGAGAACAATCTGAATTTTACCACAACAATGCATCTTAATCATCTGAATTAATTATTAAAAAGTGCTAATGAGCTGCGTTATCTGCTAATGGCAGCCACACTGTCACGATTTAATGGCAGCTACACATAAAAATTAAACAAGTGTGGCACACCCTGAAAAGAACTCTGAGGTAAGATTGCATAGTCACTGTGCTGCAAGTGTCTCCATTAAATTTCCCAGCAGGTGTTTAGTTATCCAACCCTGCAATTTTCCTTTAACATGCTAGATATGATTAAATACAATTATAAAAAGGTATGTTCTTGAATTCGCATGGAACCAGGGGCATTGCTATCAAGAGTAAGATTATTGTTCTGGCACCTACAGTAAACAATAAATCTTTAACACAACACATTATTGGGCCTCATGTTCAAAATCAAGCATGAACAAATCAAACTGTTTGCGCAAAGCCAATCAGACATGCAATCGAGCTCCTATGGGTGCAATTATCCAATGTGCAAGTGTACACCTTCAATTTTGGAAACCAGATTCTGCATGTTACCATTCACACCAAAAACACTGGATCACCCTTGTCCACATGCTTGTTGACCCCCTCAAAGAATTTCAGTAGATTGGTGAGGCATGATTTCCCTTTACAAAAGCCAGGTTGACTCTTCCCAAAAATATCATGTTAATCTGTGTGCCCAATAATTCTGTTCTTTACTATAGTTTCAACCAGTCTGCCTGGTACTTGAAGTCAGGCTTCATCATCATCATCTGTTCCCAATACATCTTTGGGCTTTAGGACAGAGACAAAGCTCCTCCACTCTTGTCTGTTTCTGGCAAGTCTTTCAATGGTTCCCCAGCTGTGCCCCAGGTTTTTCAGCTTGGCTTCTACATCTTTTTGACATGTTGTTTTTGGGTGGCCTCATTTTCACTTGCCTTCAGGTGTCCATCTTATTGCTTCTCTGGAGTTGGAATCAATTTCCATCTGATGCACATGACCAAAAATCAATCTCCAATGCCTCCTGGCAAGGATGGTGCTGAGATCCTTTTGGCTACACTCTGTCAAGAGATCTTGGTTTGAGATTGTTGTGACCCAAAAGATACGGAGAGTTTTTCTGAGGCAGGATGTATGGTGAAGACATGAAGACAGTTTGGACATGTCATATGTTCTCATTCCCCAGCATTCTGCACTATAAAGTAGTGTGGAAAGTACACAGCACTGATATAACTTGAGTTTGGTATGTTGATGGTTTTCAGACTGTAATTAAGCTCATGTGAATGTTTCTACATTGGTGAGAACATAATCCTCTATTTGTACTGGTGATGGTGAGGCAATATTAAAGGTCATGATATCTATCCTGTTTCAGTTGATTTTCAGTCCAATTTGCTGGCTGAATGCATTGAGTCAAGTAATTTTTTCTTGTATCGGGTGTTGGATGTGTGATAGGAGAGCGAGATCACCTGTGAAGTCTAGGTCTTCAAGGAATGAGAAAGGTGTTCATTTATTGCCTCCTGGCATGTCTTCTGTTGTACTCTGCATTACCTAATCAATGGCAATGCTGAAGAGGATTGCAGAGGTGACACACCCTGACATAGTCCTATTTTTACTTCAAAACTGAGCTCACTGTGATCAACACTGCATGTAAACTTGAAATAAAAACTTTTTATGATTGTACGGATAGGGATTCCATAGGCCCGCAGAATGTGCTATAGGCTAGTCTTGTGAATGCTATCAAAAGCCTTCTCAAAAAAAGGTTTACCAGCCTGCAATTGCCAGGATCACCTATGGAGCCTTTTAAAAAAATTGGCATCACATTAGCTATCCTCCAGTCATCTGCTACAGAAGGTGATTTAAACAACAGGTTACATACCACAGTTTAGCAATTTCACATTTGAGTTCCTTCAGAACTCTTGGGTGAATACCATCCAGTCCTGGTGACTTAACAATGTTTAATTAATCAATTTGCTCCAGAAAGGCAGAATATGCATGTTAATTTATGGAAGCAGGAGTAGTATTGAAATACAGGCCACTTCCTAACTATAAATCTGCATCCTTCATCTCCGGTCAGTTTAGACTGAAAATGAAAGTATTAACTGCGATGTCACTAGTCAGAGGTCTTTATTAAAAAAATAATCTATATCTTTTCTATTACAGCTAATGGAGATTATCCTTTAATTAAGAAGCCTCCCTAATAGTATTTATGAAACAATAAGGGAGAAAGAACACCACATATTTAACTTAAGTTCAAAGTTTGAAAGAAAAGTGGGTAAACAGATTCCCATCTCCGCAAATTATTTGACCATATTCTAGTCTAGAGAGACTATAGCTTTGGTATTGCAGAAAGGATACTTGTACTTTTAAAGAACCAGGATGAGAGATGTTCCTCTTTTCCACTCCACATCATTCATTTTCACTTTAGTTTTATGTCTGTGGTTTTATCATCATGCACACATACCAGGTGAGTGACCTCCCTTTCTCCGGGGCTTCGCAACTTTTTATGCTAATTGTTTAGTTAGATGGCCTGACAAATGTTAATAAACATAAGCTATTATACTTTGACATCTCAACTAAAATTGAATTAAAGCATGAATATAACTGAATGATACCCATATAAACCCCAGCATAGCTGCAACAGTACAAACATTTACTTCTATTATTTCAGATATTTAATCAGAAAAGAGGGTGCCATGTTTAAAAATGTGATTTGACTTAAACTTCCCTCTACAGGAAACAACATCCCTAGCTCTGATAACCACAGAGACCTATGCTTTAAATATGTATATTTAACAGAATGGAGTCGTCTTACCTCTCCTCTGAGCTATACAGTCGAGCAAGCCCAAAGTCTGCAAGTTTAATCTGCCCTCTGGTGGAAAGAGTAAAGAATTTTTACTGACTAATCTTGTCAACAGATTTAAAAACCAAACAAATGCTTAAAACATTCCAACACATCTACAGTGGAACTTCACTAATTCACACTAGTCATCAGGAGAACCATTACAAATTACTGCTTCTTAATTAATAAGTATGCTAACCAATGCTATTTAAAAAACAAACCATAAGCGATTGTGAAATGTTGTATTTCCTTTTGCAAATGCAGATATACACTTCAAAGAAAGTTTTACTGTGTAAATTGGCCTATTTACTGGTAACTGTAGATAATAAAAAATATTAAATCATAAGTATTTGCATAGCAATTGACTATCAGCAATTGCGCCTCCCTGTGGGAAGCATACAAAACTAAACATTCCATTTGTATCTATCAAAGGCCAAAGATGGGATTTTAAGAGTGATTTTTCAAAAGGATGCTGCTGCTCAACAGGCAACATACCATGCCAATCTGGAAGGTTGGATGACTTACACTGGAAAGGACATTCATAAGTTTCTATAAGGAAAGCAAAGGACATGGTGCTTTCACAAAGTTTGTCTATTTTAAAAAATCCTTTACTTCTAAATGTTATGTACTAAGTTTATTTATAGCCCAGGATATTAGAGAGACAAGGGGGGAGGGATTGAGACAATACCTTTTATTGCACCAATGTCTTTTGGCAGTTCCACACATGCACTGAGGCTTATGTTTATATACATATGTGTAAAACATGGATTGTCACTGCACTTGTGAGCAAGAGTATCCATGTGTACCTCAAATATGTGTTTGAACACATCTGGTTGCATATTCTTTTAAATCAAAACACTGTACTGCTATACTCCCAAAAGATGAGGTCTTCAATATTATACAACATAATAGATGAGTCTAGATGTATTTGACTATAAGATCAGAGAGTCAAGAAAGCACAAGTCAGAAACTACGCTTTCACATATTCTAATTTAATATTACAAATAAAACTAACAAAAATATGCAAACACAAGACCCGGCTGTAATGGGAGACTAACTATTCAAATACCTGTTGGAAAAGTAATACAGAAAAATATAATATGTCCAATTATTAGAATATGTTATGGGGCAACTTGTTTCAGGAGGACGAAGAATCCAGGGGAAGCAGTCATTTTAGACTTCATTCTGGTGGACAGGGAGAAACCAATTGTGAATCTGAAAGTTGAAGGCAATTTGGGTGAAAGTGATCACAAAAGGACAGCCTTCATAATTCTTAGAAAAGAAGGAATGAGAGGGCCAAAAAGGCAGACCAATAAACTCACAGAACTTGGGAATCAGGGTCCCATAGGAAGAAAATATAAGGGAAAAAGGAGTTCAGAAGAGCTGCAATTTATCAGAGACAAAGTATTAAAGGCAAATATCCCGACAGAAAGGAAGGAAAAAAACCTAAGAAGCCACTATGGCTGCATCAGGAGCTCTTTAGTGAGCTGCAAATCAAAAAGGAATCTTACAAGAAGAGAAAACAAGGACAAATTTCTATGGATGAGAACAAAAGAACAGCACACCGGGACAAAAATCAGAGAGGCTAAGGCACAAAATGAGTTACACCAACCCAGGGACAAAAGGCTATTGATAGAAAAGGTTCTACAAATACATTAGGAACAAGGAAAAGAAGAAAGTGTATATCCACTACTTAGCACAGAAAGCTAATAACAGACACCAAGAAGACTGAATTTTGCTGAATACCTATTTTGCTCCAGTCTTCACTAAAAAAAAAAATTGAGACCAGATACTTAATACACTTAACATTAAGGGAAGGAACATAAGTCAAAATAGGAAAAGAACAAGTTAAAGAATATTTAGACAAGTCAGATGTATTCAAGTCAACAGGGCCTGATGAAATCATCTCATGGTACTTAAAGAACTAGATGAAGCAATCTCGGAATCTAGCAATTATGTCTGTGAATTCATGGAGGATGGGTGAGGTCCCAGAGGACTGGAGGAGGACAAATAGAGTACCTATCTTTAAAAAGGAAAACAAAGAGG
This sequence comes from Sternotherus odoratus, assembly GCA_032164245.1. Lineage (NCBI taxonomy): Eukaryota > Metazoa > Chordata > Testudines > Kinosternidae > Sternotherus > Sternotherus odoratus. Next base: position 146,328,146 of record JAVMKO010000002.1, read on the forward strand.
GCCCTGGGAACTATAGTCCAGTCAGCCTAACTTCAGTATCTGGAAAGATATTGGAACAAACTATTAAAGAATCAATTTGAAAGCACCTAGAAGAATACAGGATAAATAATGGCCAACATAGATTTGTCAAGAACAAATTATGCCAAACCAAGCTAATTTTCTTCTTTGACAGGGTTATTGGTTTAGTGGACTATGGTGAGACAAGCAGTAGATATGTTCTATCTTAATTTTAGTACAACTTTTGACCATTCCACGTAACATTTTCATAAGCAAACTACGGAAATGTGGTCTAGAAGAAATTATTATAACAGTGGCCGATACTAGTTGAAAATCCATACTCAAAAGAGTAGTTATCAATGGTTCACTGTCTAAGTGGGAGAACATATGAAGTGGTGACCCACGAGGATCTCTGCATCCAGTACTACTCAGTATTTTTGTTAATAAGTTGGATAATGGAGTGGAGAATATGATTATAAAATCTGCTAATGATATCAATCATTGAAGGGGTTGTGAACACTTTGGAGGACAGGATTAGAATTTAAAGTAACCTTGACATTTTGGAGAATTAGTCGGCAATCAACAAGATGAAATTAAATAAATGTTCAAAGTACTAAACTTAGGAAGGAAAAAATCAAGACAAGGAGTAGTATTGCTGAAAATGATCTGGGGGCTATAGTGAATCGTAACTTGAATACCAATCAACAATGTGATGCACATGCGAAAAAGCCTAAAATTCTGGCGTTTAACAGGGGTGTTTTATGCAAGACACAGGAGGTAACTGATTCACTTTAATTGGCACTGGTGAGGCCTCAGTCAGGGGACAGTGTCCAGTTCTGGGTGCCACACCTTAGGAGAGCTGTGGATAAACTGGAGAGTCCAGAGGAGAGCAACAGAAATGATAAAAGGAGAATAACCTTTCCTCATTTGTCAGTTTAACTTGGTATGTTTAGTCTTGAGGAAAGAAGCCTGAAGTACACCTGATAACAGTCTTCAAACATGTTAAAGGTTGTTATGAAGAGGGCAGTGATCAACTGTTCTCTGTGTCCACTGAAAGTAAGATCAGAGGTAATCAGCTTAATCTGCACAAAGGGAGATTTAGTTTAGATATTAGGAAAACTTTCTAACTGTAAGCAGAGTTAAGCATTGGAATAAGTTTCCAAGGGAGGTTGTGGAATCCCTGTCATTGGAAGCTTTTAAGAACAGATTAGATTAATACCTACCAGGGATGTCCTAGATCAGTGGTGGGCAACCTGCGGCCCATCAGGGTAATCTGAATGCAGGCAGAGAGACATTTTGCTGACGTTTGACCACCTGCAGGCACAGCCCGCTATAGTTCCCAGTGGCTGCCCTTCCCAGACAATGGGAGATGCGGGAAATGGCGGGCTGAAGGGACATGCTGTCCACCACTGTCCCACAGCTCCCATTGGCCGAGAACGGTGAACCATAGCCACTGGGAACTGCGGGGGGGGGGGGGGGGGGGGGGAGGGGCATTCCTGTTGACGGTAAATGTCTCACGACTCACAATCAGATTTTCCCACCACTGGTCTAGATACACGTGGTCCTTTCTGCCTCAGCCCAGGGGGACAGACTAGATGGCCCAGAGGTCTCTTCCAGATCTAATTCTATGATTAAAATCTGAAATTATATTTCTTAGTGCTGGCTGATGAACCTAAGTCCTGATCTTGATGTTTACACAAAGGTAAAGTAATGAGTGAACAGCAGGAACAGATCCTAAATTGAATGTTGCTATGTTCAAAGTTGAAGCTAGTTTTCAAAGTAGCAATAAGCAATAATCTAAATAATGAAGGTCTATTTTTCTAGTGATAGAAGAAAGTGACAAATTGCTAGAATTAAATCAAAGGTTTCTTGGTTAAGTGTTATTTATAACTTTGCGAATACTTAAAGTTGGTTATATCCATACCTATTATTTAGTAGAATATTTGAACATTTAATATCTCTGTGCAGGAAGTTCTTCTTATGGCAGTAATCCAATCCCTCCATCAACTGTCTCATAAATGACTTTATGTGATTTTCATTAAAATGAACCAAGCCAGATTCCAAGAGTCCCATCAAGTCATGGTCCATATATTCAAAGACCAGGTAAAATGCACCTAGAAAGAGAGGGAAAATTACAGGTTTCATAGTATTCCAAAATATCTTATTACTCTACTTTTGAAAGTACAGCTTAGTGTTCTTCACATACATTAGTGTATTCATATTTTTGTAAAATCTGGACAACCTTGGAGATGCACCTTATTTCCAACTGCTTAACTGCATTTAAACACAGCTAAAAAAAAATTCCCCTATTTCCCAGTAAGCAATTGTTGTAATTCTCAGAGATACAGTAAGAACAAATTGCTAATACAGTAGAACCTCAAAGTTCTGAACACCTTGGGAACGGAAGTTGCTCGAACTCTGAAATGTTTGTAACTTTGAACAAAACGTTATGGTTCTTTCAAAAGGTTTACAACTGAACATTGACTTAATACAGCTTTGAAACTTTACTATACAGAAGAAAAGCTTCTCCCCCCCCCCCCCTTTTTAGTAGTTTGCATTTAACACCGCACTGTACTATATTTTCTCCTTTGGGGGGAGGTGAGGGGCGGGGTTGGTCTCTGCTGTTGCCTGATTGCATACTTCCAGTTCCAAAAGAGGTGTGTGTTTGCCTGATCAGTTTGTAACTCTGGTGGTTCATAACTCCGGGGTTCTACTGTACAGAGGATATTTGAATAGAGTTACAGTGGCTTCTCCTTCACAAAATACCAACTTTATGCAAAATGGCTTAGCTGGATTAGTATTTCTTCATATGAACCTTGTGGTAAAATCCAGAAATAAAAAGCTATTTCTAGGGTAGAGGTGAACAAACATTGTGTATTTCTCTGTTGTCATCCTCTGATTTATTTTTAAGCTTGTATTGTGGAATTGTGTCAGGAATGAGCCTACTACTCAGACTGGCAGTGCCTATAACACAGACCAGAACAAGTCAGAAGAGGAAGCCTGCAAATCAGCAGCAGCTCTGCAGGGGTCCAGATTTCACATCAGAAGTTAGTTCCCTCACACCTCTAGCATGGCAGAATCTGGCCCTTTCTCATACTGAAAAGTAAAACATCATTCCACAAGTGATTCCATTAAAATCAACGGGACTACTTGTGAGTCTGGTGTTTTATACTGAGGAACTTTGAATGCTGAATACGTAGCTTGAGGTGTTAAGGTAAGAAAACAGCATGAATCTCTGGCTAGAACCTATTTATTTTCCCCCTTCTCCTTGACTGCTGTTCAGAGACATTCATAGGCTCTTAATACTGACACTGAGCCCTCCTTGATCAGTGAGAGGGCTGTAATGAAGGAATTGTATCTTACGGGCTCTCCCTATCCTTGCAAAAGGCCTTCAAGAAAACAAGACCTTCAAGGCTCACCCCTTTATAAAATAGTAATATCTACATCAGACAAGAATTCCCAACAGCCTAGGCTCACTATATAACAATGGTCTCACTTTAGAAGCTAATGAAAATCTGCAGTTCAGCAACAGGCACTCAATATGCCACATTTATATAAGGTTAATACCCAAATGTGTAACCTGGCGAAAAGTGAAGGGCCCTGACCAGCAAACGGAAACTTAGTCAGTCTCCTTTGCTTAGCATTTAAGCAGACAAAAAAATTACTCCTACATTAAAGAAAATAGTATGTTAAGAAGTCTGAGATCAAATAAGAAGAGCAACCCTTTTGGGTACTGCACACGGCTCTTCTGGCATTTGTGACTTCTTCTTAAGCTCCCCTCTTTCAGCCGGATTTCATGTGGAGGGAGCTTAGTGCTGATTATAGGATAGCCCCTCGGCCCCAAGTGGTCACACATCTACAGTGGGCCAGGGAAGTGCTGAACAAATGGACCAGAGATTACATGATTTTGTCACATCAAGAAAATGGGCGGAAGATAGGAAGGGAAAGGATAGAAGACTGTTAAAAAGGGAGCTGCAGACAGCCACTGGTCTCCTGACATTGTGTTGCAATGTTCACCTAATGCTGAGATTCCCACACAAGGGTATGTAGAGAGCTAGCCGGTTACAAGCGCCTCATTTCCAAACACTAGACTTCATTTAAAACACAGATAAAAATTTTAAAATTTTCCTTACTTGCCATGTAACCAATTGTTGTAGTTGCCACAGGGATATTGTGACCTTAAATAAGAAGGAAGGTGGTACATGAAACACTTAAAATGCAGACCACCCAAAGTTTGAACCCACCCCCACCCACTCCCAACAAAATGCACCATCATAATGTAAAAACCACAGAATCAGACTAAAATTTCATGATTTAGTGACTTTTTCTAACCAAATTTGATGAAGTGGTTCATCAACTCTGCAAAGACAAATACCACTGGGAAAATATTTTGTATTCTTGAGTGTATGGAGGGTACTAATACTGGTGCCTGCCTCATCACCTCAAGACCTACTTCCCTTCCTTGCATAAAAAACGACTACAAGCCCATCATATATGCCAGGGGTGGCCAACCCGTGGCTCCGGAGCCACATGTGGCTCTTCAGAGGTTAATATTCAGCTCTTTGTATAGGTGCTGACTCTGGGACTGGAGCTACAGACACCAACTTTCCAATGTGCAGTGGGGTTGCTCACTGCTCAACCCCCTGCTCTGCCCCAGGCCCTGCCCCCACTCCACCCCTTCCCTCAAAGCCTCCGTCCCGTCCCTCAAACATTCTGTGCCCTTCCTCCTCCCCCCCTTGCCCCACAGAGCCTCCTACGCATGCAAAACAGCTGATCATGGCAGGTGGGAGACATGGGGGAGGTGCTGGGGGGCTGCGGAGCTGATGGGGGGCTGCTGACGTGTTACTGTGGCTCTTCAGCAATGTACATTGGCAAATTCTGGCTCCTTCTCAGGCTCAGGTTGACCAGCCCTGGTATATGCAGTTAAACTGCACAAGATCTCATCTCTAAACATATAGGAAAATGAATAACAGGAGCTATCACTGTGAACTTATCCAATCAGGACTAATGCCTTTTAAAAATCTAAGCAAATGAACTACACAAAACTCACATTTTTTTTCTCTTCCTTTCACCAAAGTTAATAAAATAGAAAGACCAAAAGTCCACGTTCTTGCTCCCAGAAAAAGAGCATGGAAGAGGCCCTATTATACAGAGGATCAAGCACCATTTTGTGGGATTTTGCTTTCACTACACTGTTCAAACACCAGCACACCACAATAGGTGATTTCATCTCAGAAGGATGACAATTATTGTAGGAGCATTGAGAAATATAACAACAACATGTTAATTAGATATGGACTTGGTTGGTACTGTTAAACTGTTTTTAAAACTCTCCCAAATACACCAGATTCTCACTCCCATTTTTATAATGAACATAAGATGAATACAGCAAATATAGTAAAATTCCAATTTTACTCTTGACTGTACTAGTGCAAATGAAAATGGAATGTAGCATCAGATTTAAGCTTTACAAAATACAACTAAATATCAGATACAGTGTTGTATGCAGATTTAACAGTGTTTCAACTGTCAAGCTGGTCTGACTTTCTTTTTCTTGCCTACAGGGGAACTGCCAGAACTAGATTACTAAGCAATTATATACTGTTGAATTCATAAGATGAGTGACACTGCAATTTCATACTCCCATAATCATAAATTACAAATTTGATTTTCAGTATAACACAAACTAATTTTAGTTTGCTACTGCAAGAGGCATTAGACCTATCCAAATGAAGTAGTGTCTTTACTCCTTCATAAAAACAAACACAGGGTTACTTTCATGAGGTGGGTGTGATCTCAGGGTGAGAGAAAAGTTATTTATGCTACCTGATCAAGTCATATTGTGTGTGAAAGGACGAAGCGGGGAGCCTGCCATCCTCCCTGCTTCTTACCCTTCCTTGCATATACATTGGGGAATGGGCCTGATATTCAAGGCAGTAATTGGGGTAGGGAGGAAGGAAGGAGAGAATGAGAACACAGAAGAGGCCTTTAGATGGGCAGCAGCCTGTTCACTGCACAACAACCAGTTTTTCCCCATAACCCACAAGACTTGGTAGGTCAGTTCATAGTACCAGGCTTTAAGCGTAACCTAGATAAATCCCACATAATTCCCATTCTTATGAGGAAACACCAACTGGCTTGGGAACCCTATTTTCCCTTTCTTGTTAGAGGGCAACAATTTCAACAACTGTGGGATTACATTATTCTTCAAAATAACCCATTCCTCCACACCAGCTTTCCCCATTAGCCACATTTCATGAGGCAGTGCAATGGTAGCAAAAAGTCCCACTACACTAAATTTGACCAAATAAACTGGTTACTCCAAATTACTTACTTGATTTACACATTGCTCATTTTACTGCCTGTTATGTTAAGGACCTCAACTGCTTCATAAGTACCTACGGGAGGGAGGCAACCAACAGTCCATTTCCACATGCTGGAAGAGAGCACTCACAGAGGGATGTCTTTGCCCAATTTCCTTCGCTAATACTGTGCTGCTCATCTCTGTTCCTTCTGAGCTAAGCTTCCTTACTGGGTGTTGATGGAGAAGCAGCTAGATAGTGGATAATGCTCAGTTTTGAACATGGGATAAGAGACAGCAACTGAATCTATTATGGAGGTACACGATATAAAGGAGACCTGGGTGGACAGAAACAATCCTAGTCTTATTTTTATATTAGCACCTGGGGAACTCATTTTTTAGACCCTGGGTATGCCTATGCTGCAATAAAACACCCGCATCTGGCCCATGTCAGCTAATGGGCTCATGGAGCTGGGCTGTAGAGCTATAGAAGTGCAGTGTTTGGGAGGACAGTCCCACAGCCCAGACTCCAGTCCCAGCCAGGATGTCTATGCTGCCATTTGATAGCCCCACAGCTCGGGCCCTGTGACCCAGGCCAGCTGTGGGTGTTTTATTGCAGTGTAGACAGACACACCTAGTATTTTTCAAGAGATGCTGATCTGAAACTTTAAAAGGAGACCTCACTTTCTGGCTCTTTTATAATTAGAGCGCCTGTTTTTTATTTCCATTCTAGAGGCTCCTACAATTTGGTTAAAAGTTCCTATTACCAGACCACCAGAGCTGGAATATGATGCTCTACGGTGTGTATGCAAGATGGATGTGACTATAAAATATCATTAGAGTGGTTTGCCGTGTAGAGAGGATCCATCTGGGAGCTGTAAAACCTGAAAAGATGTCTCCAGCCATCTTTAAGACAGACATATTTATGCCCACACACCCACGCCCCCACACACCCTGGGGTAACTGACTTGGGCGGTCTGACGTAAGATGAAGACGGTGCTCTCATTCATTGGTGGAAGTAGTGCTTAGAGAAAACAAAGTCCAAATAATTGAGAACACTAAACTGATACGAAATAGTATTTTTTGAGGAAAAAATTGGGATTACTCAAATCTAATCAGACACACAGATTAGATCTCCTGAGTGAATGGTCTGGAGAGACCAGAATCTATTACTAACATTTTCAGATTAGACAAAATCCTGTAAATATCTCTCGATAAAGTGTTTTCCTTCTTCATTTATGTAAAAAGTGAATTTTTAGTAGCAAAATTATATACATACTTCCCCTCCTCTTTTTCTTTATACTTAACCTGTAGGAGTTTTTTAAGCGGCATAAATAAATTATTTGTCTTAATTCCTCTCTCTTTGTGACAAGGAGCAGTACATTTAAAGAGACAAACTCTAACAGGATATCGCTGTCTGATAGAGATGACAGGTTGGGAGTGTGGGAGATAGAGGGTGCTATGTCTGCCTTCTATGAAGAGATAGCCCAGGTGAATGGCGTCTCTATCAGCCTCACCTGTGTGAAAAGTAATGCTCAAAGTGCTGTATCCTCATTGATGCTCCATCCATGTGTGTCACTAGGAATTCGGACTTCTGAGGGCATATCCCATGGTTCTTTGTGCTGCAGTAAACTGAGCCACTCCAATTGTCCCTCTGTGGGCCATGAGAGAACTAGTCTGTCCTTCTGGGCACATGGGGGGGGAACTGTAAGAAGGCCTCAACTATCAGCACTCCAGACTGACGGAATGAGAAATCATACGAAGGTCTCCTCTAGATTTGGGTTACTGGGACAGTGCAGATCAGGAGTCCTCACTAACTTTCAGAGCTGCTCAGTTGCTCTAACATAGGATTACAGATGGCAAGATGGGAGTTTAATAGCCACATGAGTAGGCCCCCATCCATGCTGAGTCCAAGCCCAACCTAAAATGTAGAAGGAATATCTTCTCTGCTCGGAGCAGAGTGGAGGCAGCGTGCAGAGCCACCTAGCCATGTCTCCACCCAGGAGCAGCAGTGACATGTTGCCACTTGTGGGAAGCCACCCAAGATGAGAGCCTCCCAGATCTGGCATCCCATACCCCCTCCCGTGCCCCATCCCCCTGCCCTGAGCCCCCTTCTCACCAGAGTCCGCTCCTTGCACTCCCTCCTGCACCCCAACCGCCAGCCCTGAGTCCCCTCCCAGTCAAACTCTCTCCCTCTTAGTTAATTGGATTTTTTTTACTTATCAGCAATCCCCATTCTCTCAACATGCCAGATACTAAAGCTTTTACTGTATATAAAAGCTCTTCCTCAGAGGAAAATGAACAATCTGGCCCATAAAAATGCAGAAGTCAACTCAGAGAAAGAAATTAAACCTGACTAACCAAAGAAAATTGATAACTGACACCTTATTCCAGGGAGGAAGTCTCCTTGTTTCCAGAGAGATTTCTCCAAATATGTCACTAGTAGAGATGTGCAGTTTCCAGTTACATCAGCACTTCATATTAGCCCTGGGAAGCCTGGGTAAAGTTACTTACAATGGGAACAGAGAGACAGTTCTGCAGTGAAGTATTCTCTGATGATTGCATGACTGCTGTCAGGGAATCCTCACAGGCTTTCAGAAGGACTACAGAACTGCCTGATAGCTGGAAGAAAGTAACCTGTGATACAAAGTTCACAGGGACTTTGTTCTGTGAGTCAAAAATCCCTTTCAGAAGTACAGTCACTGACTACCTCGTCAAAATAGCAGCAGCAATAAGTCCAGTGCCACTATGAAGTCAATATGCGTCAGGTTAGCCTAGTTTCTAAATGGAGTTTCCAGAAGCAAGGAATGTCAGTCAGATCAGCTTCCTCATCAAAATCTCTCAAACAAGGATTTACTCTCTTTTTACGATATCACTGTGTTGCTCAACTATTTGATCTTAATTCCTCTTGCAGTTTAAGTGGCTTAGCTGCAAAATCAGCATGTCTTCTGATTTCTAATGCCCAGCAAAATTATCAGAAGCAATTCCTGAAAGCTAACGAACCTCGGATAAGGAAAAAACTAAAGGCTATGAATTTTCCTACTTTAAGCAGACAGTAACGCTATAAATTGCAGATTAGCAAGAACCAAGAACATATACCTCCTCCTGTCTCAAAATGAACACTGGCAAATACAGAGGTTTAACACTTGGGATAGACACTTTCTAACAGCTGAAGGCTTCTGAAAACCATTCCATCATCATCAGTTTTTAACTGAATCACATGAAAAATGCATACTTAATTGTTGTTATATTTGGGCTGTGATAGAGGGCCCCATAACAACTGAAGATAGTCAAGCAATAATTTGTGTTTCATGGTAGCTGAATTAAGGAAATTTAGTAAAGACCACACTAACTCCCTCCACTGTGTTCAGCAGAAAAGGAAAGTAAGCAGATGCACCAAGAAGAACAGTATTATAGCTAGATTAGCCATTTGAAAGTCAGCTATTTAATTAAAGGGTATTTGTATTCTCAACAGCCCATCTCTTAGAGAATAGAGATTGTTCAAAACTTTACCGTAGGCAGTAAGAAGAAAAAATTCGTTTGAAAATTAGGAGCGGCTGCCCAAAACAGGGAGAAAGCAAACTCTTCAACTATGTGTCCTGACTGAAAATGACTAGAGCTGACTAATTAGGAGATGTCAGAATTCCCTAGCATGAGGCTCCACCCCTTCCCTGCCCCTTTCCAATCCCTTACCCAAAGTCCCCACCTCAACGCTGCCCCCTCCCTGCCACCAGGGGCTGCAAGAGCGGGCAGGGAGTTGAGGCGCAGGATGCGGTAGGGAGTTGGTGTGTGGAGTGCAAGAGGGGTGAAGGCTGTGGCAGGTGGCTCAGGGCAGGGAGTGCAGGAGTGCGGGGTGTGGCAGGGGGCTCAGGGCAGGGAGTTGGGGTGTGGTAAGGGCTCAGGGCAGGTAGAATTAAGAGCACTCCAGGAGGGTTTTTTTAAATTAACAAAAGTTCCCAGGATCCATTGACTATTTCAAGAAAAAAGATTGAGAAGCAGAGGTATGTACAATAAATACTTCCTCTGATTTCCCATCAAGAGCAATTGAAATGTCTCAGGGAAGCTCTGACTGTGACACTGAAAATAAAACCGATCAGCTTTGTGGGAGAGACTTGAGATCACCACTCCCCAAGGTCAGACCTTTCCATTAGCAGGTGTTTGGAGGAGGGGGCCTTGTTTGCTTTACAAAGGGACTTGTACACGTATTTTGATAAATCATCGGGGACCAAAGGGTAATAGACGTACACCACTCAGCCCCCGTATCCCAAGACCTTCCTCCCGTCCACCTCCAGGGGAACAAGGCACTCGCTCCGCAGGGACAGCCCTGCGCCCACCCGGTAAACTGTGAACGGTGGGTCCTGAGCATCTCTCTCCCCAGAGGAGCTGGTCTGGGGCCCACCTACCGGGGTTGCATTTGGCCCAATAATTGTGCACAGTCCTCTAACTCTATTATTCCATATATACCTCGAAGCACAATCCTGTTGTTACCTACAATAGATGAATTTGGCCTATTACTATTCATATTTCCATAGAGCCTAGATGCCCCAGTTATGGAACAGAACCCCCATTGTGCTAGGGACTGTATAAACATAAAACAAAAATAGGGTTCCTGCATTAAAGAGATATGACCAGCCAGGCTTGTATACAGAGATAATGCAATTTCACATGGGCATTTCTGTGCCTTTCTCCACTCCCCTCAGACTGTTTTAGCAGTGCTTTGAGGATTCCACACAACTTCTCAGCGAAGTATGTTTTTTAATCTGTTAGGGCTCAGGTATTTATAGGGGAACATATACCGTATTTTTCGCCCTATAAGACGCACTTTTTCTTCCCCAAAACGGGGGGGGGAAAGTTGGTGCGTCTTATAGGGCGAATGTGCGCCCTGGTTCCCCCCTCCCCGCCGCGGGCGGGGGGAACCGGGACGCTCCCGGCAGCCCGCCCGCGCGGCGGGGACGGGAGAGCGAGGCGCCTTTTTTTTTTTTTTTTTGGTCCGGCTTTTTTATTATAAAACGAGGGGGCGTCTTATAGGCCGGAGCGTCCTATAGGACGAAAAATACGGTACAATGATCTCGCTACCAAGGCTGGAAAAATTAAAGCAACGTCCCAATCAAAGCCTATGCCACTCTTGGAAGAAAGGAGGGGTGGGAAACTTTGGTGTATTGAGAACTGTCCTGCCTCAATAAGAGAGGTTTTCCTGAAATGCTCTGCAGAGCTCCAAAAGTTTGACAATCCTGCCCCTCACCATTACAGAATTGCTGTGACCTGCTGAGCAGAAGGAAACACTGAAAAATAAATATTGGAGTTAACAATAAGATCACCGCGGATCTGAACCAAACAACCCCCTGATCGCAGCCAGCAGTACTTTCTAATCTGCATCCCAGGCCTCAGCAGCAGCTGCTTTTCCTGTCACTTTAATTATTCATGCAACCAGCTCTCACCAGGGAAAATGCAGGAAGCCTGCAATCAAAGTGTATGGGGCGGGGGACGATAACACCACAATTTTAACTAATGACACACGAACAGAAAACCTATGGCTGGAGAGGAAGGGGTGCTGGCAGGGAGGTGGAATGCAAACAGGTTTCTACCCAGTATCAAGCGGGGGGCTGCAAAAGGCTCTCTGAGGGGAAGAAAGGGACACAGGAGCGGACCTATGCAAAGGACCCAAAGGGGCGAGGGGGAACTGCCTTACCTCTACCTCTTCTAACATCTCTCACCCCTGGCCCTCCATAGCAAACGCTGTCTGCTGCCGCAGCTAGAAAAGAAGGCAGCCGGCGTAACAGACCCAAAGTGGCACCTGGGCTCCAGATCAGATCATGCCCTCCCCCCACACCCTGGTCCAGCACCTACTCCACAGATGACCACAGGTCCCAGCGCAGGCGGAGCTGGCACCCTGGGTCAGGAGCTAAGCTCCGCGCTGGGAGCTGCGGTCATCTGTGGAGTGGGCGCTTGACTGGGATGTGGAGGGAGGCATGATTTGATCCAGAGCCCGGGTGCCACTTAGGGTTCGTTCCGCCATCTGCCTCCTCTTGCTGTGGTGGAAGCAGCAGACAGCGTCCGCTATGGAGGGCCAGGGGTGAGAGAGGGGCTAAAAGAGGTATGCCTTGAGGGAGGGGGGCACGGGGAGCTTGGCGGGCCGCACAGAAGAGCATTGCGGGCCGCAGCCTCTGTGTTTGAGACCCCTGCTTTAAACATACAAGATCTCTATTTTCTCTGTAACTAAAGCTATGGACTGGTCTACACTAGAAAACTGAAGTCAACATAGCTACTCCACTTCAGCGGTATGAAAAATTCTTCTGTTAATCTAGCTGCCATCTCCGAGAGATGATTACCTATGGTGATGGGAGAACCCCTCCGATCTGCACAGGTAAGGCAGAGACTGACAGTTTCTTTCAGCTAGCAGTACTGCCCTCAGGCTGCAACAGGTTAACACAAAGAGAAGCCAAAGAACCGAAGATGAGAGCTGGCCAAGGTGTCTGTCACAAGGGCCCACGCATTCAAACCATTTGCTTCCACTGTAACTAGAGGTTGCGACAGCTGCAGTTTCTGTAGCCTGTTGGTCACAAGACAAAAAGTCTTCAATGTAAGATTATGGAGGGTCTCAGATGCAAGAAGTATAATTTAGCAGCTGTGAAGCTCAGGTACTAAAAAGTACCTAAAGATTACCTTCTATGCATGAAAAGTGTGGCTTTATACCAGGACTGCACTACTCGGAAAGCAGCGAGGGCCATATTACTGCAAAAAACCCAGCTGCGGGCTGAAATGCCCCACCCTTGCCCTGCCCCATCCACTTTCCCCCACCCTCCCCGCTTGGCTTGCCCCACCCTTACTCACCCACTGTGAGCCACACAGTGAGCCCATGTGGGCCGCATGTGGCCCCCGGGCCGCATGTTGTGTAGGCCTGCTTTATACCCTGTTAAAAGCAGAGTACCTTGTGAGAATGGATAAATCTCTTTTAGAATCTCTTTTCCCCAGACCTCTCACCCAGAAAAATATATATATCTGTAGTTATCCAAGCCTATTTGTCTAGAAAAGGTAGTTTAACCTTTATCCTCTTCTTGAACATAGATCAAATCCTCAAAAGACTCAGACCCAGTTCAGAAGCTGAAACAACTCGGAACAGTTTTTTCCCATTAATGGCCCAGATATCACCTCTGAGGATTTCTTCACCCAGTGATTCCCAGTATGTATTTTTCCTTCTGAAGTATTGGCATATTAGAAATGCACATATTAAGTGAAGTATTTTCAGCTTTATGTTTGTGACCTGCTTTATTTAGATAACAGGATGTATTTTATAGGTGGGGCAGCAACAACCCTTATATTAAGATTGCCTAATACTTTCCATTACACATTTGACTTAAAAAAAAAAAAAAAAACTCTAGTAACTCAGTGACTTGCAACAGCACTTGGAATTTGGCAAGGGGACAGACCTGGGGTAAGTATGGTGCCTTTTGCTGTTCCCATCAAAATCCATTTGGATTTGGCCCAGTTAAAAGATCTGAAATTGTCCTGTTCCATCTGTATTTTGCTCAGTACAACTTGCTAAAAGCCTATCAAAATTCCTTAACATTCCATTAGCAGTGCACATGCATCAACTCATCATTTCCTTTCAGAATGCCACACAGACCTGTAACTCCTGACAAGACATACAAAATGTATCCTCCTATTTCTCCTCCCTATAGCTGAACACCCAACTGCCTGGGGGGAGTGTGACCTAGGCTGGGAACCAGGAAGCCATGTTTTAGATTTCTTCTAAATTGCTGTTAATAATTTGGTGCCCTTCACAATCATTATTGAGCAAGGCCTCATGCTCCACTGTCACGTTACACAAGGAGGAAACAGAACTCTGATCTCTGATATAGCTGACTCAAGTCTCACCCACTTCACCATATGGACTTTCAGAAAAAAATCAGCCAAATTTATGTTCTTGGCTACGCTGTCTAAAATGGGGCTATTCATACATATGAAATCTTTAAAATGTCCCAAGTGGGTGGAGTTAATTTTTGATCTAAAGAGACAGATGAACACATATATAAAAATGTAAGAATTATATTCCCATCAAAACAATTACCTGTTCTTAAAAACAAAGATTCTGTTTTATCAAGAAATGGTATATAATTTGGCATTTTCACTAGTTTAACACACTACCACATTCAAAACCAAACCTTCAAACTAAAATCAAAGGATAGAACAGCATCTGAAAACATCTGCATGTCTCTCACTCTTTTACATGTTAGTGTTAGGTATAAGGTTATTCTTTTTATTTATTTATTTTAAATCAAACTTTAACCCAAAGCATTTTTAGAAGAAGATAGTAAGGCTATTACTGGAAAAGCAAATTCAACTGTCTCTTCACGGCAGGAACTGCTACCCTGTATATCTTGAACAGGATACATAATTTAAAGCAACTCTTAATAAAGGATATTTTTAAATTTAAGAATCCAAGTTAAAAATTCAGCTTGTAATAGTGTATTATGAAAACTGAAGAACAGTGTACTTGTTCTAGCTCCATGCTCAGTCAGGACTGTGATTTGGCTACAACTTCTCACCAATAAAGTTCATCTCGCAACAAACTGTAAAATCCATGGGGAAATAGAGAGAAGCAGTAACCCAAAAAGCAAATTTCTGACTGTAGCCTCTTCTCACAGCCTGCAAACAGTAAGAGTCTTGTATACCCTTTTGCCAATACTGTCTGTTTATGAAGAGGTTGTTGTCAGACTCAAGTCACTTCACAGAAATGCACTACTGGAAGATTGTCCAAATTCACATTAGTATTTTAACTGATGAAAACAGTTCTTTGTTATAAATACCAAGTACAAGCTTACCCCACCCAATTCCCTCCCCAAAAGGGTTAATTGATAGTATCAAAACATGTGCTACATACTTTACAGAAAGAAACTGTCTCTGTCCTAAAGAGCTTACAGTACAATCTAATTTTAGATGTGGCACAAGTGAGTGACACAAGAGAGAAGAAAAAGACGCTTTCAGCAATAAGACAGGAACAATAGCGCAAGGCAAAGTAGGCTGAATGATCGTACGAACACCTGTTTTCGTTAGCTAAGTAAGGATTGGTCTGATTAACAACTAAATAGAAAAAAACATGGAAAATCTAAATTACCTGCTACAAATGGCATGTGTTCAGGGCACGCCTCTCACTACCACAGTCACTACTGAACCCAGGTGAAAGTACTCTCTTTTGGGTGACACACAAAAAATCAGTGTCTTGGGTTATTACTGCTCTTAAAGGACTTCTTGCAAGAGTAGCGATTTTAACCTTGGCACCATAACCGAATTCATGCTACTACTTTCTGCCTAAACAAAATGTCACCCAATGTGTCAACTGGCTGTATAATATCTGATCTGTTGTGCAGTATTGCTGCATTGTATTAAAAAGCTTCCACACTCCTTTCAAAGGAAACTGCATTTTGATGATGGATGAAGTGAGTATAGGTTCACTGATTTAGTTTTTAAGAGGCCCCTGGGACGCTGATATTCAAGAACTATAAAAAAGGGAACTTTTCTTACTACCAATTCCTTCTCTGGGTTCAGGAGTCTACTGGCACAGAACAGAAAAGCAGCTCCTCCTCACATGCAGAGTATACCAGAGAGGAACCAGTGAAAATTTAATTTTACAGCTCTTCGTTTAGATTAGCACCACTCACTTGTCCTTCTCTCTCGTCACCTAGTCCAGAGGAGGGGGGAGAATGGCTTTACTAGTAGGCTGTATAAAAACCTCACATTTTTACAGGATCTTTTATAGATTTTTATCTAATAAGCAGAGATGAGTCTATTACAGAGGAATCTAGGACACAAAGGAATTGGTGGTAAGAAAATTCTCCTTAATGGGTCCTGGTTCAATTAGCACAGAACAGACTGGATCTATTTAACATTCCCCATTAAGACTTAGGGAGAAGACGACAATGCCATAGGTAACCAAATATAGATGCATAAAAATCAATGATTTTTTTTATACAATGCTTTGGGGGGGAGGGACAATTCTCAAAACTGTTGATGTGTGTCTCCAGAGGTAACATGCTTGTTAACAGCAAATATGTTTTAAATAATATATAGAGGTGAGAAATAACAGACCTCAACTCTACTGTCCCACTGCAAATTTGTGTAGAGTCTCAATGCCTTAACACTCTCTAAAAGTGCAAAGTTTCAAAAAGTTCAATGAAGAGAAGATTGTTGGGGGTGGAATGACAAGGAGAAATAGTCTGGAAATAAATGTGAGAAGGGAGGGACATATGCTTGTTTTGTTAAAATATTATATGTTTGCTGTTGAAGAAAAAATCCAGAATGCTTTACACTGTTGTTTTAGTTAAATAAAACAAATTTAAATGTCTGCCTAGTGATTCTCCTCCTAATACAGCATGGCAAAAAAATTATCTAAATACTAATGATTAAACCTGTTGAATTGGAGATAGTTCACCTCCCAATGACTTCATTATTCAATTACCTTTGGTAAATGGAATAACCAATCATTCGTTTTCTGATATAGCTCTAAAACTAATCTGAAAAGTTTTCAAAATAAATCACTGTTTAAAAATGTATAGTCTTCTAAATCAGTTCTAAAAATGAAACCCACATCTATCTCTGAGTTGTGAAGAATATGTATTAAGGTTATAACAACCAACAAGAATGCACTTTTATGTAAAAAAACGTGATTAAATCAAGTCTTCCTGACTAGTGATTTAAATCAAAACCACCCTGACCCAAATTCCCCAAAATGACATTTTCTCAGCCAAAAATGTTAACAGGAAAACACCTATTGCTTGGAGACCCAAACAAGTCAGAGATTACTGGCTTGAGAAGAGTCTAGTAGATTACTTCATGAAGGACATCTCCAAAAATGGAATGACCAGCTCTATTGTCAGATTTACACTTGTGAGAGCACAACAGCCATGTACAATTTTCCTTCCTGTACCCTTACTGCTCTCTGCTTTGAAGGTTGCTCTAACTCAAAAGAGTGAACAGACACGATAAAAGTTTGTAGGCCTCTGACATGCAAGAACAAAACCATCTTACTTACTAATAAATCCATCTGTCCTTTGGCCCAAAGAAGGCTAATTTATACATCATTTTGACTTTTGTTTCCTTCTGTCATCTACATTCATGCTGATTCCAAAAAATGAAATCACAAGCCAAAAATAAAGGAAAAAATTCTCCCTAAAGGCTGCAGTGAGGCAGGAGAAAACAAGAAGAGCAGAGTGGAGTCTAAATTGGACTCAAAAGTGACAGCTTCTCATTGTCTGTTAATCCTGCTTAATCTACATATAACAAGCATCTTCACATCTGCTCCAATAGTGTAAAATAAAATTACATTTATTCTGTTTTGAGAGGATTTAAATTAAATACTCCAAAAACCAATGGTATTTATGTGTTTGTTAAACAAAGGGCTTGTACAGAGAACACATACTAGTAACCTTTCAGCAAGGAGTTACAATCTCTAAAGACAGTTTTTAAGTAAAACCTCCACTTGCAGATACTAAATTAATATTTGCTTTAAGAATGGGACTGCAGAGAAGTAGTTTCCCTGTGCATGTGTACATACCTTTGTCCTTCTTGAAGTCCAAAGCATCTTCCTTATCTGTCACTATTTCCTTCATGTTGATAATGCTTTGGTGGTTAAGCTGTCGAAGAATCTTAATCTCCCGAATAGCTGTAATTGGAAAACCTTCCTTTTCATTATCCAGACGTACTTTCTTTAGTGCCACCATTTCTCCTATGAGAAGGTTTAAATATAAAAATCATAAGGCTAGCACTTAAATGAATTTCAGATTTTTCTGTCACTCAATACATCCCTTTTAAATTACAATATTTTTAAAAAAAGATGTCAATCATTCATGTTCCAGTATGTGCACCTGCACTGAAGAAAAAAAAAATCAGGTCCATGTTAAGAAAACACTCTCAGCTCAGACACCAAATCTTTTGCAGAAGTGAAACTATAAGACAACTTTCTCACAGCTACTAAATAGCCTTCTTCCTTCTTTCTCATCTGCAATCTGATCAGCCTCCTTGGGTTTCCAATCACTAAAAGCCCACACACAAGAGTGAGAGTCAACAGCATCTCTACATTTAAAGACCTACACTTGCTGCAGACTTCACATTACACACACCCGAGGACAGGAAATGGAGGGAGGTTCTTTCTTGCATCTTTTTTCTGTTTGATAAGCAATACATCTAGCACATTTGTAATGTAGCGAAGAATGAGATGATCAAGCAAACAAGAAAATAAAACAATATACATCAGGAAACTTCATCTCAGAATACTGCTTATTAGAAGGTGAACAAAATGTTCTTTGATACCCCATGGTTGGTGTTCCAAGAAAGCCATAAAATAAACATAGGCAGGTACAGGTTTTGCAATATTTCAGCTTTTAAACAAACTATTATGCCATAAATGAGAATTATCTGACATACTATAGAAAAAGCAACCTCAGAAATCACATTTCAGGGTGTCATTTTATAGGAGGCCCTCCCCCTTCATATTATTTCAGGTACTAGCTATGAAAGTGCAAGGAGGAGAAACTGAAAAGTTCCAGAATATACCCTTCGTTCAACAGCTTCTTTCATCAACAGTTCCTACAAGCTTTACTGCTGTGCCTCTCTTTTACGGTCTTCAAGGCACGAAAGCTGAAAATAGGAAATTGGCCAAAAATACCTACGCCCTACGCTTCTAGAAATAACCCGCAGATACATGATTTAAAGCAGCATAGGGAAACTACTACTACTATGGAGAACTACCAGGATCAAAAACCAACACAAATTCTGAAGAATTTTCCAAGAGGAGAAGGGCAGAAAAGCATAAGAATTTTACAAAATATACCAATTAATCCATGTAATAATGCAATTCTGTAGTTAACAGCACTCCATTATATATTTTTAGATCTTACCTGTATCCTTATCCCTGGCTTTGTAAACTTGCCCATAAGTGCCTTCTCCGATAATGCCAATTATATCAAATTTATCCACGCAGCGTTTTCCCCAGTCAATGTCTTTTTCCTTTGTTTCACCATGGCGTGGCCCACATATTCTATTAAATAAAAATTAGCTCTAAGAATACATCCATAAAAATATCAAAATGTTCAGAAATAAGTTATTGTGAAAAGCAACCTTTTTCATATTACTAACTTTTTAGAAAAACAGATCCGTAAAAACTGAATGACAAAGAAAACATACTAGTTAGTTTCAGTTTCATTTGCAGTCTTTTTCCAGTCAGTTGCTTTCTCCTACCCTAGCATAAAACTACATTATTTGCATTGAAAACACCTCAAAGGAATGTATGTTTGTTTAAAAATGGGCTCCACTGAAATTTATTTTAAAAAGAAAATTATTTTGTCTCAGGAAAGATACATTTTGAGACATATTTTACTTACGTCTCTGTCCATCCAAAACAATACACACATACTTTACCAATCTATTAAAAGATGCCTACCCAATGGTTAGTACAGTTAACTATCATACGAGATATCCCATTCAATACCTATCTTCTTTAAAGTGTTACAAATGCAGCAACCTCATTGGGAAAGGGTGAGTGGGTGAAAAGAAAGGACCAGCACCTATCCTTGCATATTAATAACCTTCTGGACAGTTTAACACAACAATGAATTTCAAGTAAAAAAATTGAATGTGGTGCTTTACGGGAGGGTATACAATCAAGAGGATATAAAACCAAGGAACAGTCTTAAACAAGGGCTGAGTGTGCACTTTCAGTTCTGTATTTAAAGAGGACTTTCAAAGTTACTCACCAACAAGCCTATCCCAAACCAATTCTTTTGGTCTCCTATTTGTGCTCATTTGGTCCCTCGTTATTACTGCACACAGCAGGGCAGAAGGATGGCATAAATAAGGGAACAGGGTTCAGAGAAACAATGCAAATGAGGCAAATAGGGAAATGGTGGTCAGGAGTACAAAATTTCATCTTCTCAATGGTGCCAGTGCACCTAGGGACCGCCTTGCCTGTCTAGAAGACTTTCAGAAATAAAATATTCTGAGTCATTTAATGATTAAAAAACAGGCTTAAATAACACAAAGTAGAATGAGAATCGACGTATGTTGATTCAAGATTTGCTGCAGGCATTAACCTTTTTTTCAGTACTTCCTATGTTGAATAATTATAAAAAGCCAGGGAAATTATATATATTTCGAAATTTTATATTTTGAAGAAACTTATTAATCACTTTATCTTACATGCAGTTACTGGGTTTTGTTTTAAAAAAAGACAAGTAGCAAGCATACTTAGGCCTCCTTTTGCTGTGTGACTGAACTGCTGGTTTCTTTTCTTCAGGGCTTTTGGATAAATCATCTCCTCCAGGCAACTCTGGTGGGAGTGGCAAGTCTGCAAGCAGATGGCGGAGTTTCTTCTCCACTTCCTTTTTAACTGCCTTCACTGAAAGATTCCCTCGCAAACTATGAAGATAAAAAGAATTAACTAAAATGGACTAAAATTATTCTCCATTTCATTACTGGAACCCTAATGGGAATGAGATCTCAGTGGAATTCACTATGAGTGACTATTTCATATAGTTTGCTTTTGCAGCAGTCTCTGCTTTTACAGCCCATAGGACATTTGTTTGTTTTTTACATGTGACTACTGAACAGAGTGATCTGAGAACTACAGAGCTGACTGCTGAGTTGCTGCAAAAGCCATGAACCAAGATGAAGAATATCTTTAGTTTTTTCCTGGTGAATGTTAAAGTTAGTCATGACAGCATGCATTAGTGGCCAGGACAGGTAGTCAGGAAACCTGGATTAAGTCTCTGCCACACACTTCACGTGTAAGCTCATGCAATTCAATTAGCCTGGCCTTTTATTATTTTCCTCATCTTTGAAGAGAGGATACTACTTACTCATCTTACAACAGTGTTTTGAAAGGCACAATTAGAAGAGCAAAATCTCTGGGTGTTTTTTAATTCTATTTGAAAAAAATCGGAGGCACAAGAAGCATAGGAGCACATACATGGAGGCAGGGAGTCTAACTCCATGTCCCACATTGGCTCACCCATCTCGTTGCTCCATATGACTGTCACCGTTTGGCTCTCTGCTATTCACAAGCCTATTTTTAAAAATAAGCTCTCTAAAAATATAGTACTATGGTGACTTTTTCCACTGTCACGTGGACCTTTTCAGTTACTAGGATATTATTTCACTGGCAAAAGTGTTTATAAATAATCATTCTGACACTGATTTAATACTGATCCTGTGTGGAGGCCTTACCATTCTTTGAAGATTTCAAACTGCACTGATAGACCAATTTTGGGATAAAACTGCTACTAAAATAATATGAATAGTCTAATATAGAACTTTCAATCCTATTCCCTCTCGTCCGCTTATGTCTTTTGATACTCCCCTTTACTGAGTTTTTTCTGCTACGCTGCTTCATTTGCTTCTAAATCTAGAAGGATGTAATACTTATCCTGAGAATGTTAACTGAATGGAATAGTCTGTTCACCCAACCCCATCAGTCCCATAGTAATTTGAAATCAGACATTTTTCTAAAAACAGCAATTTTGAAATTATTTTATGAAAAGTGAAAACATAACACTGGAGAGAAGGTTTCTAGCCAGCAGAGGCTTGGAACAGCAGGGGGCTGGACTTTACAACCAAGGAGGTACCTTCCCCCTTCCAATGGTCTTATAAAATATCATATAATGTTTATGTATATTACACAAAAATAAGCTACTTGTATAATTTAATTCTACCATTGCTGCACAGAGTATTAGTTATATAATATATAATATATATAAATGGAGATATACCAATCTCCTAGAACTGGAAAGACCTTGAAGGTCATCGAGTCCAGTCCCCTGCCTACACTAGCAGGATCCGCCTGCCTACACTAGCAGGATTGCCCTAAATGGCCCCCTCAAGGATTGAACTCACAACCCTGGGTTTAGCAGGCCAATGCTCAAACCACTGAGCTATCCCCCCACCATCTGAACCATCAGAATACCAACTTTTTAAGAGACCACATGGCTATCTGAATGTGTTACAAGTAGATAGTGGGTAACATCTCAGTTTACTGTAAATGAAAGACCAAGGAAAACTCTCTCACATGCCTGTTTTACTTTGACTATATACAAAATGCTGTCTCATATGCAATGTCCCCTGTTTGTCTTTCACATAACAGGGAAGAGAACATGTTTAAACAG
Organism: Sternotherus odoratus; assembly: GCA_032164245.1. Taxonomy (NCBI): domain Eukaryota; kingdom Metazoa; phylum Chordata; order Testudines; family Kinosternidae; genus Sternotherus; species Sternotherus odoratus. The sequence continues at coordinate 146,350,595 of JAVMKO010000002.1, forward strand.
AAAAATGTTACTATAAAAGCCACAACATTGCTAAAGGGGGCCACAGCTTTTTTCAAAAAACAAAATCTTTTTATTTTAAATTGATAGTGTCCTTTAAAATATTTGGACTTGAATTCCTCTTAGACATGAGAAATAAAAGTCCACGTATTTTTCCTTTGAGTTTCAATAACATGGCAGATCATCTTGTCATAATGTGATATAATCATTTCCACATTGGAAATATACCAAAAGGTTCAATATTTGCCTATCTACTAGAATGTTATTAGATAAAATCAACCAGTAGAACTAGCTTCTAAAACCCAGCAAAATATGGTGTACACATGACCCTCCCTAATTTTCAGATTGGTAATTCAACTATTTCTGAATAAAAATATAATCTGAAATTAAACTGGCTAGGATAAATTATAATGCATATTAAGCATTCTATTTCCGATGGGATCAGGAAGCAATTTCTTTTTTCACATCACAGTAAATGCCGCTCAACTTTTTTGCCCTCCCCTCTGCTCTAGACCAGATAATTTACAGTAGGTATTTGTGACCAAAGTCTCGTTCTCATGAAAACAAGAGGCAGTTTTGCCACTATCTTCAAGAAGCATACGAGTGAGCCATGTATTCCTATGTTCACACAAATCCATTATTTTTGGAGGAATGGACTGAATTCTGCTGGTACTTCTGAGGAAAAGAAATAATTTCTGTCCTACAACACAGGAAGTTTGTCAGATACTTCAGCTGTATTTCTTTGACAATCTTTGTATCTTAACACATACTACACCCTGTGTTTTTTATATGTATCCAGAAATTTAATAAAGAGAAACATTTAAGTTTGAATTGCTAGTAACTTTAATTTACAGGGTTGCTACTACATAGTTTAAAATGATAAAGGAAAGCAGGCCAAACAAGTGTAAGCACTGCTAAATTTGAAAGATTACAATGCTACATAAAGTTTTGTGCTTCTCTCTAGTGCAGGAGTGGCAAACATTTTGGCCTGAAGGCCACATTTGGATGGGGAAACTGTATGCAGGGCCATGAATGTAGGGCTGAGGCAGGGGATGGGGTACAGGAGGGAGTGTGGGCTGCAGGAAGGTGCTCATGTCAGGAGGTTGGGGTGCAGGGTGCAGCAGGAGGCTCAGGGCAGGGAGTTGGGATGCAGGAGGGGTTCAGGGTGCGGGCTCCGGCCTGGCACTACTTACTTTGAGTTCTGGGGTGGCAGCGGCACGCAGCAGGGTTAAGGTAGGCTTCCTGCCTGCCCTGGCCCACGCCACTCCTGGAAGTGGCCAGCATGTCCGGCAGTGGCTCCTGGGGATGAGAAGGGTCAGGCGGATCCACCACATGCTGCCCTCGCCTGTGGGTACCACTCCCGAAGCGCCCATTGGCCACGGTTTCCAATCCTCGGCCAATGGGCGCTGCGGAGGGAGAGGGGGCAGTGCCTGGAGCCCTCTGTCTCCCCATCCCCAAAGGCCACAGGGACATGGTGCTGGCCACTTCCAGGAGCGGCCTGGCGCCAGGATAGGCAGGGAAACTGCCTTGACCCCACTGCAACACAGGGCTGGCAATCCCGCGGGTGGACTGAAAACCCTAAAAGGCTGGATCCTGCCCAGAGGTCAGTTTTCCCTCTCCTGCTCTAGTGTTTTAAGTCAATGCGGTGCCTTTACACAGTTGCATGGAATCTTGAAATCATGTTATCACTGCAGCTTCAATGCTGGGAATATTAAGATGGATGCCTTCACATGCTGACTTTTTTTTATTTTTTGGCAAGAATTCTTTAAAATCTTAATTTACAAGCTAAGGGAAGAGTGAAAACCCCAACATTTTAATCACATTGCCTATGAAAGTGTAATATTGGTAATGCACGCTCTAGACTTAATATTGTCCAAAAAACAGTGGAAAAGAGTGACAAGCTACAATTTAACAATTTTCTAATACTGATAAGGTTTCTAATCGCAAAACTATAAAAAAGGTCTTATATGGGTAGGTTCCATAACATGTTTAGGACCTAGAAATACTTAACTATGGACATAAAATATTGTTGTAGTTCATATTCATGTCAAACATGAACTGTTAGGTGCTTTACTTGCTAAAACCAGTGCTCAGTACCACTGCCAGTGCTTACAATGTTGCTAACCCCTTAAATAAATAGGGAGCTGCATTCATTACAATGCTGTAGGAGTCAGTGCAGTTACTATCAGAAAGGAAAAATGAACCCTAAACTCAAAGCCTTGGCAAGTAAATTATGGAGGAACTACTTCTCAAATATTGTTACCAAATGCATTTTTTCATAAGTCTAGTTGTATGTAGCTGAAGTTATACGAGTTGATTTGAGATTTTAAATCTTGTGTGTGCATGATTTTTTTTTAAAAAAAAAACCTTTCAATCCCACCTCTAATTTTCAGCTTGTCCTTCTCCAGTAGAACTTTTACTGATAGTTATCTTAGAACAAACCCTTCCCCCACCTTAACTCCTGGAATACACAAGTAAATTATTTGTACTTATAAGTAACGTCTCTGCCCCTGTAAGTTCCTAATAACCATCATCTTAAATCGAAGTTAACTGAAGAACAGAAACAAATGGCCTGAAGTGGAGCTTTTGATCAGTTCTACGCAATTGCACAGGTTTTTATTTCTTTAAAAATATACATGAATGTACATACTCACCTGTCAGTATCTGTATCTTCAGGCAGCATGGGAGGGAAAGGCAAAGGTGGCAGTGTGGAGGTTAGTAGTGCAACATTTCTATCTTTCTCCTTGGCTCCTACATTTGGTGTATGTGGTTTGTTTTTCTCTTTTACAGTGACTGGTTGCTGCTTTACCGCAGCTGGTTTATTCTCTTTTACTGCTGCTGTTGCTGCTTTCTGTTTAGCTACTTTGTCTACAGTCAAGTTATTTTCCACCTTAGTCTCCTGAAGAGAGACCTTTGTCTTTGCCTTGTCATTTTTCAAAGTTGCACCACTTGTAGGAGAAGGTGTATGCTCTGTTTTTATTTTCTTCAGATCCTTCACATTGTTTGTTTGAGGTGCACTCACACCAGTGTCAGTGTTTCCCTTAGTAGGCGTAGAGGTGTTTGAAATTTTTGCATTGGCTTTGGCTGCTTCTGCGGCTCTAGCTTTTTTGTTCTTATTCAACTCAGCAGCCAGGCTACTTTTCAGAGTGAGCGTGCTAGGAGAAATACTCGAGTGACGACTTCTGGACCTAGATAATCTGTGCCTGCTGCGAGACCTTGAGTGTCTTGATGAGTAAGGGCTTCTACTTCGGGATTTTGCCGATCTCCTGCTTCAAAACAGTAAAGATTTGGTCAATTTAGGTTTAAAAATAATGTCTATTTATTTAATCTGCTTCCTTATCACTGAGCAGCTTTTGCAAGCACCATCATTGCCATTACTATTTTAAATGTGTGAACATGAATCTAAATAAACGCATATGGAAAGACTTTCAGAAACAATGAGAACTGTATCTCTGAAAACAATATCCATGGCACAGACAATGACACAATACCTCTGGATAGATTATGAATCGGCAGAGCTCCTTTGTAAAAGGTCATTGGGAAATCACAAAAATATACACACACACAGAAAAAACATTGCCTGCCTTCTAATCAGCTGTTCACTTCCTCCCTCAGTGTCAGAATTGTTCTTTCCTTGTTGATAGAAATAACTTGATAATAAGCACACACACAACTATTTAAAAAAAACCTACTTAAATATGAGGATAAAAAATTGCTCTGTTGGAGTTAGGAAAAAAGTTATGGAATTAACAGCAATGTTAATTCTGCAATTTTGTACCTCTTATTAATGTTTCTAGTACATATTTAGCAAACTGAAATATTAAGTTACACGCTTAAAGAAGAAAATGAGGAAGAGAAAACTGTATTTATGAAGCTGAAGTAATATTGCTCTGGGAATCTTAATTTGTGAATTTGCTGCCTTCTAAAAATGTTTGGTGTAACTATTGTGGCAGTAACTTTTTATCATTATCTTGTACAGTAGACTCTCGATTATCCAGGATGATAGGGAAACAAATAATTCTGGTTAATAAAATCCTGGATAATCAGCATCCATAGGAAATATGGGGAGTGGGGGTTGATTCACCAGTCATCCTGTGCCGGGGGGAGGGGGTGTTGGTTCACTGGCTGCCCTGCGCCCTGGTAGGGGTTTTTTGTGTGTGTGCTTGGGGCTGCAGCAAAGTCAGAGCCGGCCCTGCGAGTTGCGCTTTTTTTTTTTTTTTTTTTTTTTTGACATCCTGGTTAATCCACATCCTGGTTAATCCAATCCTGGATAATCGAGAGTCTACTGTATTTGACAAATACTACTGAATACATAGTTAGAAACTATTGTGATGGGCTATGCACAAAAAGGCAGACTGAAAGACAGTATTCAATATTAACTTCCATTTCTGAGGACATAATGATACAAGCGTACGGCTGTATTAATGCATTTTTGTAAGACAGTCCACACTTTTTTAAGACACATGATTCTCCCTGCATATCCCCTACATCTCATCATAAGCATGTGTAACCCACAAGTTGTCATAGTACAGTATGTTATTTATTTACATTGCAGAAAAAGAAGAGCAGCAGAGAGAGAGCACATGTGCAGAGAACAGAACAGGACACACATTTACAAGTGCCTAGGAGGGAAAAATATCCAAGAGAGCGCATGTTGGTAGTTACAGAGAAAGCTCAGTGAAAGACACCCGTTCACATGCATTTTTACTTTACTAATTCAACAGATTCCATATTTCGAATTGCCTAGTAGTTTTGATCAAATTTTTTATTGCAAATTACTAGAGACAAACTGCCAATTTAGACCACAGATGTTAAAAAATGGCTGCTCTGAGTAAAATATAAACAAAGTACCCAAACTTACTATTTCACAAAAAATATTAAATTTTTCTTCATCCACTTTATTTTACTATGCATGTCTATCACCAAATATAGTCACCATATCTACAATTGTTCTAAGTTGCATTTAGTGAACTATACTGTTATTCTACTTTTCTTGACTAAATCATTCCTAGGGAAAAAGTTATTTCAGGGAGTCCATTTATCTGGGTTAAAAAAATAAGCTAGAATAGTGAGGATCAGAGTTCTCAGTGTGCTGTACACTTCAGCTCATAAAAAAATGTAACAGACAACATGTAAGAACTGGCAGCTAAAAGAAAACAATTATGAACGTTCCTGTAATGTTTCATGTGTTTGAATAGTACCAGCTAATTCATTCAGACTGTACGTAATATATTTTATGTATATACATATGTGCTTCAGATAAGCTGATCTTGTGTTATACGGTATTAAAGTAGAGAAGATTCTATTACATATATAGACTAATTTCCAAAAGAGAAACATGAATCTTGTATGAGAAAAGTAGGGGTTTTCAACCCTTGCTATTGAAATACCAAGATTTCACTGAGATAAACATGTCGATTGCATATTTAGATTAAGTAGAACCGCGGCGATATGCTATAAACCGGGGTCGGCAGCCTTTCAGAAGGTGTACACTGAGTCTTAATTTATTCACTCTAATTTAAGGTTCCGAGTGCCAGTAATACAACTAAACTGTTGTTGTATGTAAAGTTAATAAGGTTTTTGAAATATTTAAGAAGCTTCATTTAAAATGCTGAGCCCCCTGGACTGGTGGCCAGGACCCCGGACAGTGTGAGTGCCACTGAAAATCAGCTCATGTACCGCCTTTTGCATGTATGACATAGGTTGCCTACCACCCCTGCTATAAACTAAATAAACAGAAACTTGTGGCTATATGGAGCTATATTTCATTAGATATATCAGAACTATTTAACAGTTCAAAACACAAAAATCAACCAATTTTTTTCCCCCAGAGATACTTCTCAGGAACTAGATATATTTAACATAATTCACTTCTGTGCCATACAGAAGATTTGGGTTTAGAGAACCCTCTGGCACAATGGGAAGAGGTCAGAAGAGAAGAAAACCAGGGGGGGAAATCACTGTACTTTACAGCATTTCTAATTGACACTGAAATAATTACATAAAATGCACTTTTTCAGATAAGTATGTTGCAGCTCTGGCATGTAAAAAGTTAAGGAAAATACTTTCAATTAACTTTTAATGGAAGCAGTGGTTTACTGAACTAAATACACTGCTTGGAGTCCAGAGACCTGGGTTCTCTTCCATAATCTATAACTTAGTTGCTGACCCTTGGGAAAGTCACTTACATTTCTGTGCCTTAGGTCTCTCATCCGTAAAATGGGGAGAATGTATTCTACTTTTAATAAAAGGCAAGAAAGAAGCAAAATGGCCAGCAAAATATTTTGTTATACTGAACTGGTTGTTCGCACACTTCAAACCCCCACCCCAGTATTACGTATGTGTGTAAGTTTTTGTTGTATCCCCCCCCCCACACTTTTTCCTGTTGTTTTTGACCTTGGAAATATAAGAAATGTCAAGTCTTGCATTCTCCAGTTTTTCTGGAGGACTTCTAGAACCTTGCCTACACTAGAATGACAGATGCATTTTGAAAACATGTTGGCTAACATGAGTTTTATAACTCTAGCATAAACACCACAAATGGTATTTTAAAACTAACTGGTAGAGCTAAACCCTTCAACCTTGCCCAGCTAAAGTGTTAAAATAAAACTTAGCTATATCTACATTAGGGTTCTAAAACATATTAGTTAAAATGTATTAGCCAAAAGTTCCAAAATACTTTTCCAGGCCTAGTTGACATGAAGCTTTCAAAGTGGTACAACTATTTCAATTGTGTGTGAGATTTTTTTTTTTCCCTTAAATAATTACACTGGTACAACCCATGGCGTGGACAGGGTCATATTGATACAAAGTTGCCTTATGTTGCTATAGCTAATTTTCTTATCCCATATGGAAAAGAACTTTACTATTATAAGCATCTTTATACCATGTAACTGCATCCACATTGGGGAGGGGAGTGGGGATGTACAGCATCAATTATTAGTACAGTTAAAGTGATATAACATTTGTGTTTAAACAAGGCTTTATTCTTCACAGACCCTATGGTGGTCTCAGAGATGTTTGTGAACTATAGCACTTAACTGAATGGGCCAGGACGCTGAATCTTTGAGGAAACCTTCTTTTACCCCAAGTATTAGTCATTCAAGTTTCATAGATGCTAATCAAAAAAACAGTTTTTAAACAGTCTGACAAAAATACTCTTCCTCTTTCAAACACTTGACTTTTATTGTTTTAGCTGGTAATTTCATCATTTCCTTAGTTTACCAGCCATAACAGATTAACAGCCTAGACTGGACCCGAATTCCTAACGTAAAAAAAAATAGAAAGCAGGAACGGAAAGCAGCTTTGGGCCTACCCGATACCCCAAAGAATTTTTTTTTCCTTTACAGGATACCTTTCAGGAACAAAACTCTGCCCTCAGATTATTGCACAGAACTCCATTTCCCAACTGAGGGACGAATTTGGTCCCAAGCATATACCAACAGGTTTTAACATTATTCAGCGGCTACACCTTAGTTTAAAAAAGATCACATCACAAAGTTATAAAAATGGTCTCACAAGATGTCCGGACTTTGTCCAGATAACATGCCTGTTTTAAAAGAATCTGTCTGGTAAATATCAGTTTTGTGTACTGTAAAAGTTAGTGGACATCATGACAGGCACCTGACTTCTTAACAGTGCTTATATCAGAAGTCTGCTGAGTTCTTCAAAGACTATTGCCACTTATACATTGCCCCATCTGTTGGGATAAACATAGCCTTCACATCTTACATGCATTTGCCACCGGATGCTTTGTGCTTAGTCAAATTTCTACATTTAACTTTTATTTTACCTAAGGAACTATATTTTTTTAAATATTGGTTGCATTAAATATTGAAGAATTTTAAAAGCAGTTTTGGCCCAGTCTGGGGAGACTAGAGACAGCACAAGACTTAAGTACCACATCCAGTCCTCCTCAACTGAAGGGAGTTGCCATAATGCTAGATTTTGAGAGGGAACTGTGGATGGAGAACAATTTTAAAAAATACTGGCTTTATGTCAGTCTGTTTCAATTTTTCCATGTTATGCTAACATTGTTTGGTGTTTGTCCATAGACAGGCACCTCTATCATATTTACTTATTAACTGTTCCACAGATGCACCTAACAAAGGGCATACTGCATTGCTACAGCACAGCAGCATGTCACACTTAATTTTTGGCATGTATATAACACTCTACTTCTGAACACTTGTGAAGTAGACAAGGACTACAAATCCTATTTTATAGATGGAGAGAAACAGACAAACGAGATAGAGTTAGAAAGGAGTGTTTTTCTGGGGCCAGCTGCACAATTTAGTGAAACTAGGTTATATTAGTTTCTCTCTGAAAGAGGTTAAATGTATAGTACCGCTGCTAGACAAAGGGAAGCAGAAAAGGGAAAGACACAAAACATAGCCTAAACAACGAGAGAAAGGAGTAATAGTAGAGGGCTTTCTCCAAAACAACCAAACCCAGCATGGTTTTGGGTAATGCTTTCACAGATTAGCAAATAGGGTAAAGCACTGTATTTTTAAGCATGATTTAACACAAATTTTGCTTAACTTCTTAAGTTTTTCAAAACAGACTGGTTGTCACTTTATCTCTAATTACCTACTGGTGAGTTTTCACAACAAGCTACTACTTTGGATACTGGATTTTGTCAGATGTATGCCTCCAAACTACCACAAAACTATTCTTCAAAGATTCTATTATAACTTCAATAAGTTGCATCAACAACTAGTGTATTTAAGAATTAATGCAAAAAGTGAATGTAATATTTGAATAATCAAGCACAATGAAGTCAGAAAACTCCAGAAGTTAGTTTATAATGTAACGTAATGGCTACATTGTGTAGCCTGAATATTTTAAAGGTACAGAATGAAAAAAACAGCAATACACTACATAGAAATAACCTCATGTATGTGCAGAGTGAGAATTTCATAGCTAGAATCTTAAGTTTGTGAATTTCTTTATTGGAGTGCTTGAGTTCTGTGTTGCATCATATTTTCCCATTCCCACCCCCTTTTATTAAAAAGAGGATTAAGTACTTTAGAGGCATATCACCATTGTTAACATAGACTAGTAGCATGTCAGAAAAACAAAAATTTAAACTCATAAGAAAAAAATGCTAGCTTTCGCTGTTCATAACCTTTTAAACATTTACAAGATTTTGTTTAAACCTTTATGGGTTTTCCATTTAATTAGACATTCAAGAGAAAGCCACGGTCGAAGTGCTGACTTTCAGACATTTGAATTACACAAGAGCAGACATTTTCGTCCGAACTTATCAGGATTTTTTCCCCCAATATTTGCAGAGTTCAAGAACTTATTTTTCCCAATTACTTGATAAAATATTCATCTTTAGGCCAAGATGTAACAGCTCAGAGATTATCACAAGAACATCATGTTTGAGAAAGCGAGGAATATGTGTAGCACGTTAGAGACTAACTAGTTTATTTCAGCATAAGCTTTCGTGGGCTATAGCTCACTTCATCGGATGCATAGAATGGAACAGAAGTAAGATGCATTTATACACACAGAAAATTGGACACAATAAACCAAGGCCTTAACAGAACTTGTGAATGGTTCTCTCATTACACTAATTGATTGCATTTCCCTTGTTAATTTATATGTAAATTTTCCTTCAGATGTTAAATCCTGCCTGACAGAAATTCATTTCAAAAGGTATTTTCTTCTCCTACTGATAATGGCCCATCTAAATTTAACAGACTGTTAGAATTGGTATGCTAATATACAACTTTTTTTTCTCTCTTTCTGTGTGTATAAATGCTTCTTACTTCTGTTCCATTCTATGCATCCGATGAAGTGAGCTATAACCCACAAAAGCTTATGCTGAAATAAACTAGTTAGTCTCTAAGGTGCTACAAGTATTCCTCGCTTTCTTTACGGATACAGACTAACACGGCTGCTATTCTTGAACATGTTTGAGAAAGTTATCAGTAACCAAAACAAATGGAATCTACAGCTCAACCTTAGCAAGCACCATGGTCTTCCGGTATATATAACCGTCCATTCTTTTAAACATATTGGTAAAGGCAGATCTCTAAATTTAATCAATTGACTTTTACCATAAGTCTCCCAAGACAGTAGATACCCATATCATCAGTCAGTAATTTGAAGCAGCAGTGACAGGACATTCTGGTTAATTATAATTTTAGCCTAAATTCTCTCTGTGCATTTGCTTATTAATTTAAGATTAATTCTCCTTACCTACGATAGGACCAATTTTTTCTCATGTGGTATATTATTCATGTTTTTCCTTTAGTCCAGTTTTTAGTTCAATGTCTACATTTGCATTGCAGAGAGCTATACAAAAAATAGCTATTTAGTACTGCTATTTGAGCACGTGCCAAGTGTCTTAATTTTATTCCAATATTTAAATTCTATTCCTTCAGTATTTTGAAGTCATTAGCAAGTCCAAAAAAATCAGGAATGTTGGGTAACTTAAATTTAGTAATTTTATTTTTCTCCTTAATTTAGTTTCATAACTAATGTGTCCTCAGTAGAGAACTCTTGCTCATGGAATTATTTACCAGCAGAGATTAGACTGACCTCAGGCCTGTTCTCAGAACGCTTTGCAAAATTAACTGTTTTGCAAAAATCCATCCCAAAGTAACCAAAGATCAGGAAAAAGAACAAGAAGAGAGAGCCACTTAACAAATGAGAGGTAAAAACCTAAGTCCACTACAAGTAACAAATGTAAATCTTAAATTCTGAATTCAGAACTCATGCCATGATGACAGAGGTCCTTGATATATATCAGATAGATATAAATTAGGTAAAAGAACAAGCATTCAGAATTTTCAAATCTAAAACTGAAGGTTTAAAATTTAAATTTTTCAAGGAAAGCTTAGCTCTAAGAGAGCTTTAATAACGAGTATTGTTTTTAGAATACTCCATCTTTCAAACAGAAAAATATCCAAGCTAAAAAAAAAAAGTCACATTCCTTTAATTTTGCCTATACCCAGTGCAATAGCAAAGGTCTGGTGCAATCACCTGTATATAATATTCCCAATATAAACATCCATTTATTTTAATTATATGAAATATTCAAACACATTAGTATCTGTACCTAAGTGTGAAATAAAACAATTATACACATATTAGGCTATGCGAGTTGAACATGGGTTCACACCGTTTACAATGAGCTGGATTAACTGAGCGAAGTCATGGTAAGCTACTTGATCTTGTTTTACAATTCCATGCTTTGTAAAATACATCAGCATTAGTTACTAGAGAAAGTTTAAATGCTCTAATACAGATATGAAAAGTTTGTCGCAATATGGCTTTCTTAACATATTTTTGTACTACAGTGTTCAAAGTTCAATCTACTTGCTACAGAAATATCTTATATCCTCATTCTTCTATTATCTTAAATATGCAATCTGTTCCTATGGAATAACTCTGTTAATATAGACAAGAGACATAAAGAACACTACCAATTATTTAAAGTAGTATCTGAATAGATTATGTTCATTTGTCTCCCGCCCCATAAAGAAACAATAAAACTGATCTCATACAGACCAAGAACAGAGCTTGAAAAATCCATTCACCTACTCATTGGCAAGGAGTTGAAAGTTTTCACTATCAAATGAAGGAGCTTAAACAGTATCTGTAGAATTAAAGGTTTTTAATGAAAACTACATTTAAGCCCTTATGGTTGCAAAGAAACTTACAGATGTGAACCATAGGCAAACTGATCCATGTTTGCAGAGGCTCAGAGCCTACCTCCAAGCAGCAACAGGTTAAAAGTGACAAGACACTAGTCCAGAGGTGGGCAAACTATGGCCCAGCCCTTGAGCTCTCAGCCGGGGAGGCTAGCCCCCAGCCCTCCCCTGCTGTCCTTGCTTCCCCTGCAGCCTCAGCTCACTGTGCTGCCAGCGCTCTGGGCAGCGTGGCTGCGAGCTCCTGCCATTCTGAGAGGCATGGTAAGGGGGCATGGAGGTTGGATACATAACAGGGGGTCCCAGGGCACAGTTAGGGGACAAGAACGGGGGTGTTGCTATCCAACATGGGAGTACCAAAGGGGGGCTTGTCAAGGGGCAATGGTGTAGATAGGGTTCGGGACAGCCAGAGGACATGGAGAGGGTTGGATAGGAGGTGGGGTGACCGGAGGGGGTGGTCAGGGGACAAGGAGCGGTGTGTGGGGGGGTGCTGGATGGGTCGAAGGTTCTGAGCGGAAGAAGTCAGGGGGCAGGAAGTGGGAAGGGGCAAATAGGGGGCGGGGGACAGGCTGTTTGGGGATGCACAGCCTTCCCTACCCAAACCCTCAATACTGTTTCGCAATCCTGATATGGCCATCGGGGCAAAAAGTTTGTAGTAAATTTTAATTTTCCTATTTCTGTGAGCAGACAAGTATCATGTCAGTTTCACTCTGCTGCTGCTTAAATAAGTTACAAGCTAGTGATGTGATTGGAGTTAAGTCAAGTCCCTGGTCCTTATTAGTTGCTGAGTCCCTGGACCTTATCAGTTTCTTCTCCGTCCCCAATATATTATATAAAGCTTCTGGCTGGGAAGTTCAGTCATCTGGCTGAAAAAGTATGCAAAAATAATTTTTCCAAAATACCTAAAGCACTGTAAAAGTTTATTCACGTTATCTTCATTTTCACCCTCCCTAGATACCAAAATTGCTACTGTCAAAAAGCAATGTAGCATTACTGCAAGCACATTCTGTGCCGTTCTAGGTATCACAGACTAGAAGCCAGAGAAAGGTGAGTCTTACTATCATAACAACATTGCACCTAGACACAAGCCCAGAATGAAGCCTTTCAGTGGTTCTCAAACTGAGTGTCCGGACCCCAAAGTATCTGGACTTCCAACTTATGTGGCGGAGCATCATTCATTTGTGCAACAGACTAAGAAATACACAACGTTAACTGATTCAGGATTCATATTATAACCTTCAAATTTATTTACACAATTCCAAAAATGCACCACAAAATGAAAATATGTAATATTTATATTGGGGCAGATGAAAACTACACAGAATTTTCTGATATGCCCACAGCAGGAATACCTTCAAAAAGAGTGAAACTTCTCTTCGGACCTTTTCTCATAAAGCAAGTGAGATGCTGAATAGACTATACCCAGACTCCCAGAGATTTGTGAGATGGAATGGACTGGTAACTGATGTAGCTCTTCAAGGCGTACTCTTCAAAGTAACAATGCACTAGAGTGGATGGATCTTAATTTCTATCTTTCAAGGTGATTTGGGTGGTTAACTCCCATAGTCCCCTTTGAAAAGCCCAGCCCTAAATAATAGCTGCTTTAGAAACATCTAATTTAGACACCTCTTAAAACCTCCCTATCAATACTGTGGCCTGTTCTCCCACTGGCTGGCCCAACTGCTCCAGCAAGTAACTTAGGAAGCCTCCTATCCCCTCAACCAAGACAGTAAAACCTTTTAGACCTTGTCAACACAAGGAATATGCAATTTTAAACAGATTTAGTAACACTGGTCCAAAACTTTATATGGACACTTATTTTGCTTTAAACCAGGCTTATTTCCATTTAGCTGATTAGGAATCAGTTTAAATTAAATCGAAATACACCACTCAAATTAAAATAAGGATGTCTACAAAGAGGCTTAACAAACAAAGTCTAAAATGGTTCAGTTTTCTTGTTTAGATAAGACACAAACTGAAACCTCTATTTTATGTGTGATAAAAGGTCTTCCCAGACTGGTTATCATTAATCCTTGCTGCTGTCCTCAATATGAAGGATAGATTTAAGAACAGAAGCCTGAAAAATCCACTATATTCTTCCCCAGCAACAGGCAAAGAAAATGATGTTCAGAGTAGCATTTTGAAGGCATATACAAGGGGCAAAATAGGATTTATCAAGGCCAGAGAAGAGGTTGCAATAGCAAATACATGAGTAATGGAGGTCTAAATGTGAGGTTTAGTAATGATGACAAAAAGGAAAAGACAGATCTTAGAGATGCTACCCAGGGAGAAACTGAAAGATTTAGACATGCCCCATATGCAACATTTTAGAGAAGGATGAACTGAAGACAATATTAAAGTTAGAGACCTACTACTATGTGTTAAAGGCAAAGAGCTTCCAGTACAGAAAATTAATACTTTTGGGGAGGTTTAGTTAAAGCAGGAGCTGATGGAAAAGCAGGAGCTGATGGAAAAGCAGACAAGTACTGAAGATGACTCAAGCATACCCAAGAACTTCTATGGCCCTTTACCATCATAGAATCTGAGCACTGCACAAGCATTAATGAATTTATCTTCACATCCACTTCATCCTCCATCATCCCCATTTACAGACAAGAAACAGTCAAAAAGAGTACATGTGATCCAGCCAAGGTCAACTGCAGAGCATGGAATTTAAGCCAGATCTCCTAGGTCCAAAGCCCTAATCAGAAGGCCACCCTTTCCTCCCTCAATGTCTTTATACAGGCAGCCTCCCATTGGCTGCCCCAACTCCTCCACCAAATCAGGAAGATGACATCTGCTAGAGAAATTAGTAAATACAGAAGTATCTATGTACACAGTAATAGACTGGACAGAAATCACAGATGGACTGGAGAAAAGTCAAAGATAAATATTGGAAAACAAACTATCAGATTTGCAATTCAGACATTCATAAAACAAATTAGATTATTTTTTAATTTAAGGGATAGAAACATTCATGCTTCAAACCAAAAGCCCACTTTGTTCCGTAATTGTCCACTATAAGGTTTCTTGCACTTTCTTCTAAAGCATTTCTTACTGGCAACTGTGTTAAAACAAAACAAAAAAAAACTGGACTAGATGAACTACTAATTGTATCAGATATGGCAATTTCTTAGTAAGTTGAAACCCCATGGCATATTATTGCCCTTCATGACTGGAATAGTGTCAAAGAATTCCACTCAATGCACACATCAGCTCATAAATCAGCAATTCTGAATTCAACCCATATTTCCTAAATTCAGTTGTTGTTTTTTAAATCATGTCAATTTTTTAAAAAGTTACTTAACCAATTATAACACTCTTAAATGACAAATACTTTTCATCCTAATGATTGTCCTTGTTCAGATTCTGAATACTTCTTCCTGTTTTGAAACATTCTGAAATTTACTAAAATGTTTCACAACAATTGCAACTTCAAATACATCTTATTTTTAAAAGCCATCACTGTTTTATCCCCCAACATAATACAGGATACAAATTGTGTTAATCAACCACTTCAATGTTTAGTGCCTATCCAGAAAGTGGATTTTACTGACAAGCCTCAGTAGAGTGGTAGAACAGCTCAGAGAACAGGCACCATTTTCAATGAGCACTGGTCAAAGTGTTAACTGACACAGAAGCATCAGAGAGAGCATCAAATTGTTTTTCAAGGAGTCTACAGAATTCTTTTTAGAACCTGAATAACTTTACACATCAATTTGTAACAACTTTAAGATAAATCAGTTATTTGTCTAAGACCATCACAAGATTCTTTTATTACAAATATAGTTCTTCTTTTGAAAATATGCACAGGCCAATCACACAGCCCCCCAGTCTCCCCCCCCCAAAAAAACCCAATTAATTAAACACAAGTTAATAATAAATATGTTATAAGGGTATTATCTTTGCAATACAAATCTAAAGACAGATAACCGGACAATATTCAGTCATTACCGAAGCCATTTTTTTCTGCAGACTGTACACAAAAAACCAAACTTAGCCATCAGGTTAGCATATACATTAAGTAAAGACCCTGACCCTGCCAAAACATACACACTTAACTTTTTTCACTACAAGTGCCCACTGATGTCAACAGAACTACAGTAAAACCTCGATTTAACGGACCTCGATTTAACGGACTTCGGATGCAACGGACAAAATTTCTGATCCATATCAGACCGTGACCCCTCCCGGCTGCGGCCCCGGTCCCCTTCACTGGCGGGCTGGCTGCCTGCTCCCGGCTGCTGCCCCGGTCCCAGCCGCTGGCGGGCTGGCTGCCGGCTCCCGGCTGCTGCCCTGGTCCCCTTCACTGGCGGGCTGGCTGCCGGCTGCCGCCGGGTTCCCGGCAGCGGGCGGGCTGCGGAGCTGCCGCCCCGACCCTGTGGCGGGCGGGCTGCTGCTCTGACAGCTCGTTTTTTTTTTATTTATTAAATAACGGACTTTTTGATTTAACGGACACCCCCTCGCCCGAATTAGTCCGTTAAATGGAGGTTTTACTGTACTTGCAGTGCATGTAGTTAAACACAATGGTAAATCTTTGCAGAAGAAGGACCTAAGCATAATTTTTAATAAATTAAATACTTAGTGAAATATGCATAATTCCTTTGCAGCATTCCATATAGACTCTTTTTCTACAAAAACACTTAGTTTGCACTAATAATTTACACAAGTACAAACACTAAATGCTTCATACTTTATTCAATTTAATTTTGAACTAACTCATTGCTAAATGAAGAACTGAATTATAAAAGAATTTAACATTTATCTATCTCTGGGGTTAGATAGGAACAGGATGCTTATGAGGGAAATCTGCTGATTACAACATTTAACAGACGTGGTACCCCAGAGGTCTTAGCCTCAGTGGGGGACGGTGATTTCGTACTTCAGATATTATAAGGGGAAGTTTATAACCCCACCCCACCCCCCCATGGGCCATTTTACCTTTACAATCTCTTCTCCACAAGAAAAAGAAGTAGATGTGCCAGGTCAACTTTGTTGCAATATATTATTTTCCCTGCTCCAGGGGCAGGCAGGAGGAGGATTTTAGTATATGACAGTCTCTCCCCTTCCTTCTCTCTAATGGGATGGGAGAACAAAAACCTCCTCCCCCCCCCCCCTTTTTCTAAATTATATCTAAATCTTCCAGTTTCCTCACCCAAGTTATTCAAGTCTGAGCATCACCCCCACCCCTAGTATATAACCCCCTCCCGCCCCCATCATTCTCCGCATACACACAGCATCATACCTCCAATACCAACTCACCTGACAGTGGGGCTATAGGGGCTCCGAGAGCGACGCCAGCTGCTGCTGTAGGGACTGGGCGAAACATCCCCGCCACGTTCGTAGGAGCTGTGCCGGCTGTAGCTAGGGGATCGGCGGCGGCTGTAGGGGCTGAGGGGGGAGCGCCCGCCGACGGGGCTGGGCGATTTGCGGCTCCTCTGGTTCTGGGAGGCCCTGTGCGACGGGGGGCTGTCGTCCCGGCTGGGGCTGGGGGACGATCGTTGCCGCCTGTAGGCCCTAGGCTCGGCCTTATCGTCCCGATAAGCCTTCGGCGGGTCCTTGTAGGCCGAGGGCGGCTCCTTGGCCGCTTTAGTCCGGCTCTTGTGCGCTTTGCCCTCCCGCTCCTTCCTGCCACTGCCGGGGGAGGCGGCCTGGCCCTTCCTGCGGCCGTCGCTGCCGCCGCCACTGCTGCTCTTGGGGCCCTCCCGGTCCTGGCCCCCCGTCTGATTGTGGCGGCTGCGGGACTTGGAGGAGGAAGAGGAGGCCTCGGCTCCCCCCCTGGCCACCGCCGCCCCCTCCTGCTGCTTCTCCTCCCCCCGCCTGCGGTGCTCCCGGTGCCGCTCTCTGGAGCGGCCGCTGCTGCCGCGATGCTCCCGGCGCGACCGGTTACTCCGCTCCGACTCCGCCCGGGGGCGCTGGCACCCCCCGCCGGAGGAGGAGGCCGGGCTTCCCCCGCCGCTCCCCGCCCCGCCTGGTCCAGCCGCTCCGCTTCCGACCAGCCCCTCGGACTGGGAGCTCACGTCGTCGTACTCCTCCACCAGAGTGCTCAGCCCCCCGCCACCGCGCCGCTTCTCCGGCTCCTGGGCGCCGCCGCCCCCTGCGCCTCCCCCGCGGCCCCGACGCCGCTTGTGCCGGGACCCCGAGCGCCGCTTGCCCCGGGGCCGCTTCCGCTCCCCCCCGTCCCCGCAGCAGGAGGAGGCGCCGGTGGCCGCCAGGAACAGCAGAGACTGCGGCGGCAGCGGCGGCTGCAGGAGCGGCGGCTGCAGGAGCGGAAACAGCAGCGGGTGAGGAGCCGGCGGCGGCGGAGCGGGAGGCTGCGGCTGGGCCGCGAAGCGCTTCCGTCTCCGGTGATGCAGCCGCTTCTTGTCCGCCGGCGCCTCCACCGCTGCCGAACCGCCCCAGCCCCGGCTTCCCCCGCTCCCTCCAGCGAGCGCCGCGTCCGAGGTGCTCGGCATCGAGATCACTCAAGGCCGAGGACTAGGACGCGGCCTGCGAATCCGCCGCCGCCGCCTTCAGGGCGCTGCCGGCGCCATGGAGACACCGCGCCGCGCAGAGACAGACAGACCGACCCCGGCCCCGCAGCCCGCCCCACTGACCGCGCCGCCCGCCCGGCCGCGCCTCACATCGGGCCGCCCGGCAGCAGTGGTGGGGGGAGGGGCCTCAGTCTCCAACCGGCCCCGGAGGCTCTTGGGCCCGGCCTCCCGCAGTCCCCGCAACACGGAAGAGTCTCACGGCGGCCTCCTCACTCCATCCCCGGCCCGCGCCGCCTCCTCCTCCTCCGGCGGCGACCAGCCTCTCTCGGCCCCTCCGGCGGCGCCTGCGGGCCGCGCTGTCCCCCCCGCCGGCTCCTCCTTGAGTCCCGGGGTCAATGTCGCGCCGTAGGTGTCCCAGCGACGCGCGATCCCGGCGCCTCCGTCGCTCGCAGCCGGGCAGCGATCGCGAGGCCTCCTCCGCGCTGTGCGACTGACACACACACACAGGGGACACGGCGCGCACTGCGCACGCGCGCGCAGCCGATGATGGGGGCGGGGGCTCACTAGCGCGAGTCTTCTCCCCGCCGCCGCCGGCCGGGAGACGAAGGACACCACGCGAGAGCCAACCCTCAACGTCACGAACCGGAAGGCTTCTGCGTGGCTTCCGGCCGGGTCTAGAGGCCAAACCGCTTCTCCGCCTGCAGCGCGGGGAAGGGGAGAGCAGCTTCCGCCTTCAGAGGTGAAAGGTCATCAAAGCGTTTCCGGGGGGCGGGGCTTGTCACTAGGAAGATTCGCCTTGGAGGGAAAACGCCTCCCGTCCCCTCCCGCCGCGGCTCTTGCCGCAGGCCCGGGCCTGTGGCGCTCAGCCCGGGCTGCAGGCGGTGGTGACGGCGCTGGTTACCGGGCAGGCCCCGCACCGCGAGGGCGCCGTTGTCCACCCCACGGCGGTAGCGGGGGGTGGGTCGGTGTAACGCAAGGCGCGTCCGGGCCCGCGGGCTGCGTTCATACAAGGGTCGCCTCCTGCACACTTCCCTGCTCGCTCAGACTGGTGACCACGGGGGGAGGGGGGGAGAAGTCCTGTCGCGTTGTTTTTTCCACCCGTGGGGCCGGGGACATGCTTCCTCCTCGCCATAGTCGGGGAGATTCCCCCTTAAGAGACAGTCCATGATCTGTATTAACAACGTCTGTACTTAAATTTTCAATATAAACACAAGCTCCTTAAATAAACGAGGAGTTCTTGGCGGGGGGGGCCTTAGAGAATAACAAATGTATTTGGGCATCAGCTTTCCTGGTCTAGAACCCAGTCTGGAGACAATCGTGATTGTTGCAAGTATTTGGGGATGTGCCAGTTGTTCAGGTCCTGTGGGATCTTA
Source organism: Sternotherus odoratus (assembly GCA_032164245.1). NCBI lineage: Eukaryota > Metazoa > Chordata > Testudines > Kinosternidae > Sternotherus > Sternotherus odoratus. Next base: position 146,370,101 of record JAVMKO010000002.1, read on the forward strand.
GCATTGGTTAGAGCAGATTTGTTTAACTTTTGTGTTGCAGAGGGAGAAAAAAATTGAAAACTTAAGTCTTAAAGGCATAAAAACCAGAAAACAAGTAGATGTGGGCACTATTTTTAAAACTATTATGATTTTAAACCAATCTTAAATGCGGGGACTGCCTCCTGATTTTGGAACACTTGGGTATGGCAATCTTGACTTCTAAAATAGATATTGATGGTGTTACAGTGTTTCATTTGAAATCAAGGCTATGGTGGCATATACATTGAAGCAACACAGTTTAAAAAATACATTGGAAGGAAAATCTAAGTCAAGCATTTTCCTTCAGCTCTTAGTAGCTGGAAGCCTTAAATGTCAGAGCAGTTTCATGTATGCAGTGTTTTTGTAGCTGTGTTGGTCCCAACATATTGGAGAGACAAGGCGGTTGAGGGACAGATTGTTTAAGCTTAATAAGGAAGTAGCATACATGAAATAGACCATTCAAGGCAAAGCAGGCAGTTAATATCTCTGCAGTCATAGGACAAAGGAGGTTTAATGGGTTACAGTGTATTGTAATGAGCATAATCCACTAGAGACTTTACAGTGGTGCAGCTGCATCAGTGCAGCTGTGCCATAGTAAACACTTTAATATAGCCACTCTAAACAGATGGGAGAGAGCTCTCCTATCATCTAAACTACTTCAGTCCTCATGAGCACCAGTAGCTGTGTTGCCAGGAGAAACTCCCGCACTGACATAGTGCTGTCCACACCGACGCTCTTGTGGGGTGATTTTCAACCTTCTGAATGACACCGGTTATGCCAACATAAGCTGTAGTGTAGATGTAGCTTGAGTGTTCATTCAAGAGCACAGTGATTATCTCACTTCACCCACATAGTTGTTATTGGGGTATTTCGTGCACTGGATGAGGTACACCACATGTAGTGAAAGGTGTGTTGTGGGGTGTGTTCCTCGTAGCAGTGAAGATATGGCTTCAGCTTTGCATCTGTTGTTCAGGCAAGGGTTGATGCTACTTTGACTTGGTGTGTCCTGGTCTGTAGGGAGCTTGCTTCAAATGATGAGCTTGGCAAGACTGGGGGTTTGGAGGCCAGAAGTGGGGATTGCTGAACTATGTTTTTTTGTTGTTTCTTCAGGAAGTGGTCCCTATTGAGTATGGGTTGTACTTGTTTCCGGTGCATTTGTCCAGAAATTGTTCCTTGAGGTGGTCCATGAAGATGCTGGCATATTGGGGAGCCATTCTAGCACTCATGGCTGTTCTCAGGGTTTCGGTAAAGTGTTTGTTGTTGAATGTAAAATAGTTATAGATGAGGATTAAATGGATGAGGTTGCCATTGTGTTTGGGTCAGGTATCTGTCCACTATCTATAGTCTGGTAGATATTTGAGGCAGGCAGCGATGCCATCATAATGACGGATGTTGATGTATATAGGAAGGTGACAGCTGTAGTGGCAAGAATAGTGTTCTAAGGGAGGCTGTTAATGTTGTGGCATTTCTGGAAGAAGTCAGTTGTTTCCTGGAGAAAACTGGCCCTTTGTGCAGTGAGTGCTATGATCAGATATGATACCTGGGTTTCCTTGTTTATTTATCTTGGGAAGCATATAGAAGCACTCTAGCATGCATTCATGGGGGATGTGGTTGTAGTGTTTCTCTTGGCTTCATTGGGGGAAAGATTTGATCTCCTGAAATTCTTGGGTGAATTGTAGTGCAAGGTCTTTTGAGTTCTTTATAGTAGGTGGTGCCAGAGAGTTGGCTGTTGGCCTCATTGATGTAATCTTCATGGTTGAATATTTAGTAACTTTTTCCTAATATCAGAACTATTACATTGAGAATAAATAGTAACATAAATTGAAGACTGATTAAGAAAAAGTTTATGTAATAGCAGTTTTATAACTGATGGAACTGAAAATGTTAAGCAGAAACATTTGTTACATTCAAAAACAAGCACAGCTATTGATATTATGAAAATACACGTACAAACATGCTCAGAAGCAGAAAGATACAACACTAAAAGGTGATTTTGCAGAAGTTTGATGCACACGCAATAAATTGTAGCATCTCAAAGGTCTGACTTTCATTGTGGAACAACAATGGAAGGCTAGTGAATGTAATGAACTTACAGCACCAGCAACTAGATCAAATAGCATTTAAAGTTAAAATGATTAAAAACCCATTAGAGAAGAGCTGTTCAGACCAGATTTCAAACTTGATTATGGAATACAATTTCCTTGCGATTATGAGCACAGATGCTTAGAAAGATCTTCCATCCTGGAACAGAAGAGCAACAGTTTTGAGAGAACTTGCAGCTAAGTTATATATCAGGCTTGACCATTGTGCACCTTCAAAGCAAATAGTTTTTAGAACAGTGGTTCCCAAACTTTTGAGGGTTGCATTCCCTACCCCTTTGTCCACACACCCCTGGAGCCAGGCCAGAAGTGGGGTGGCAGCAGCTTAGGAGGTCGGGACATGGACAGGGGTAAGGAGCCGAGGCTGGGGCTGAAGCTGGGAGTAGGTCTGGGTCCAGGGACGGAACCGCAGTGGTGGGGGCTGGCAGCTGGGCGCGCAACTGAGTGCGGCTCTGTTCCTGCCCCCACACCCAGACTCGGTCCCAGGCCAGGAATGGAGCCGCAGTCTGGAAGTGGGGCTGGGAGCAGAGCCACAACCAGGCATAGTGCGATGCCCGTGATGAGGCAGGTGCAGGGCCAGGCTCTGAGGACGGGGCTGGAGCAGAACTGGGGATGGAGTGGCCCGCCCTTTCTCCCTGTCCCCGCTCACCCCTCCCCCCCAACATTCCTCCCCTCCTTAGGGCGTGGGTGCACACCACAGTTTGGGGACTGCTGTTTTAGAAGATGGCATCTAATAACTCAACTTTTTTAAACTCTGGAAACAAGTGTGCTGCACTTAACTAGGCAGGATTTGATAAGATAGAATAGCAGTAAGAGGATAAAGAGTCAATCTGGAAATCTGAAAATTAAGTGGAAAATAAAAAACTTGTGACGCTGAAAAGTCAGATGACAAAAGACATTTAAAAAATAAGCCCAGAATATTGACTTATAGCCCAGAATATTTACTTTTTGACGGTCCAAGGGTGTCCGTGTACTTCAGCTGATGGGTAAATAATCAAAACAAAGTAAATATCAAATGAAAAGTCATAGGAGTTTATAACAATTTAGGGACTGTAAAGACTGGTTTTTATCAAAGAAATTAGTTTAGAGTTTATGTATATACTTGAAGTGACAAGTTCTTAGACTTCACAGAATCACGACAGTTGGAGATGGAAGAGATCAGGCCTGTGTTAATGATTTAGAATTTTTAAAGATGGGAGCTGTAGAAGCTATGATTACTGGGGCAAGGGGAAATCTCCTGCAGGTGTTAGTCTTATAGTAAGATGTGCCAAAGGTTACTATGGCACTTGTGATATGGAACCATGATGAAATACTATGGGAAAAGCAAGTCCCACAGCTACAATGTATGCACTTGGTGGTCATGGATCTGCACCGCTTGTGATCAATGGGTGTAAAGTCAGGGGCAGAGCTGCAGTGGCAAGAGATGCAGATATATATATTATTATAACTTGCCACCCCCAAAAGTTTGCTGTCATTTGCAAGTTGGTTGTTTTTCTTTTGAGAGTTGGACGGGATCTAATTATGCATTCAAAAAGTTGCAAGGTTACTGCAATGAAGCGTTCTTCCTGTTGTGAACGTATCAGTCCTCTGTGAGTACTGTTTTATAATCAGGAAAGTCACTGAAAGTTTGTTAAAAATGGATTTGTAGTTTGTTTAATTTTTTGCAGTGATTAAAGAAAGAGAGAAATAAAAAGCACATGGTTAAGTAGAACAAGACACTTGTGAAGTGTCAGGTTCAATGAGGCAAAAGTTGTATTACACTACTATAGCATAAGAAAAAAGATGAAAAACTTGATTTGGTCAGGGTTTCTCTACTCCGTGAAGTAGTTTCCAAAGATTGAAAACATCAGTGGAATAGATCACATAGAAGTTTCTTTCATAATATTTTTCTTGCCTTTGGTATACTGTTTCCAGGGCCAGGAGGGAGAAATGCATTTTATTTTTTTTGTCAGAAGTATCATACCAGCCAGCACTGAGCAAGTGTGTGAAAAGCTGTTTAAAGGAATTGCAGCAGCACAGAAGCATGGGATAAATCCCTGTAGTTCCTCTAGGAAGAATATCTGTTTTGCAAGAATTTAGCATTAGGGTGGAATAATTTTAAATTCTGTGTTACTTGTGGACAAGTGAGGGGTGAAACAGTCACTTTTTTTCCACAGCGATAGAATACAGTGTTTCCATTCAAGCTAAACCTCAAATGCACGCACACAGCTGATTTTACTAAAATGAAAACCAGTTATGGGCAGATTTTGTTTTTCATTCATAGTAGGGGAATCGGGGACCACTAGGATTATCAGTGTCTCACTACCTTCCTATTGTTCACTTTTAAATAAACCTCACACAGGCAACACTGTTCTCTCATCTTCCTCATTGTCAAGGTTTCATAACACAATATGAAGTAAAGCCAAACATTCTCACACCCACCCACCCCAAAGCAAGTTTTTTTGTATTATGGAGGCCATTTTTTTGTGCTGTGAAGTTATGGAAAACAATAAGATACACAGTCATAGCTGTGACACCTCCTTTAAAAAATTGGGGATTCATTTATTTAGTAAGTTTTAACCAATTTTCAAATCCTTGCTCTGTAAATCAGAAACAAAACAATAACCATTACAATAGTGAGCTTTTGTTTAGAGACGCATTACGCAGTAATATAAACATCAGATCTCTATTTTAGAGGGCATTGGGTGTTACAGAGTGAGCATCATTCTATTATCCAAAGCATGCCATTTTTGCTGATTTTCTTAAATTGAGTGAAATCTCTAATTACACACATTTAACAAACCAGGCATGCCTGTCAAACATAAATTTTTTTTTTTTTAAAAAAGGACAGATATGGTGGTTTGTTTTGCAGGTGAGTGTACATTGAATATTGAAAAAATGGTAAACCAATGTCTAAGTAGTTATTTGTCCTCTGTCTATTTTGCTCAATACATAATTGGTACATTAATTTTTCCACAATCATGTTTTTCTGAACCATCCTGAGTTGCACTATTTTTCTTTTTCCAATGAGAGGTTCTCAGTAGCCTACCAGCTACTAGCTGATGAGTAATTACATACAGCTTATAACTAATTACATACAGTTTATAACATGCAGCTTATAACTAACTTTTCCATTTTTCCCATTAGATTGCCTTTCTTAACTTTTCCCATCTGGGGCTGTCACTTAATTCCACCTTTGCCCTTTTTCTATGGTCCACCACATCTCCTTCCCCATTGCTTAGTCAGCATATTAAATTGCAGTGCACATGGGCTCTTGTTTACATTTTTTCCAGATTCAAGCAAGCAAGCAAACAAACAAACAAAAAAGTCCAATATCAAGCAAACACACTCAACCAGAAAATGAAAAGTAACATTGGACCTGATTCATCCTTGCACTAGTGCAGAGGCCAGCGCAGGGACTAAGGGTGTTGGTGGCTTTCACTTCCAATATTCTTATACTACTGAGAGTTAGTGAAGTCCCCAGCACATATTAGATCAGCCTTAACTTGAGCTTGGCTGTCATGGTCTCTGAGGACCTTGTAGCAGCTGGCAAATATGTGGAGTGTAAGAACACTGGCTACACATCCTTCCACTCAGGCCTACCCCTGGCATTTCTCCTCGTGTAGGGGTAGATCTGGGCCTGTGAATGGTGGAAGAGGCCCTCTCTATGCCAGAGGATTTATAGCGGTTTTGTAGCTGCTTGGGACAGCTATGACTACAGAAAGTGGCTAGAGGGCACCAAATATTGTCAGGCCTATTAAGCCTGACTATGTTGTTACAAGAATGCTGAAAACCACTTGAGAGCTTGGCAAAAATAAACAGTATTTGTTTTTTAAAAAGCTTAGTATTCCCCATGATCCAGTTTAAAATTAATTATTGCTTTGGAAAATTGGGCATGTGATGAGAGGAAAATAGAAATACAGGAATAAGTTACACAATAGAAGACCTATAGGAAGAGCTAGACCTTCTTAATCATAAGTCCAATTTTCTATTGGTTTCTACTGAAATCCTTGTAAATTATAATCACAAATGGATGGCAATTGGACAACTACCAAGTTAACTACTTAATTGTGTAACTATTAAGGCCCCAGGTCAGGAAAGTATCCTTCACTTAATCACATTTTTAACTTTTAAGTTTTAATGGGAAATAAGCACTTGCTTAAGTGAAGCATGTCTGCTGCTTCCTTTCAGTCTCTCATCTCTGTGTTCTCTTGTTTTTCCTCCAAGCTTGCTCAGCGCTACTTTCAGTATCTTTAACCTAATCTCTATCTTTCTTCCTCCCCCACCCCACTTTTCTGTTCTAGTTTTCCTGTCCTCCTCTGTCTCATCTTATTGACTCTAATTGGCTCCAGCTACCACCTCTGTGCTGATGATTCCCAAATCACAGTATCATAATACTGAAGGGCTGGAGGGTACTTTGAGAGGTCATTTAGTCCAGCCCCCTGAACTGAGGCAGGACCAAGTATACCTAACCTAAACTAACCCTGACTGGTGTTTGTCTAACATGTTCTTGAAAACCTCCAATGATGGAGAATTCCACAGCCTCCCTTGAAAACCTATTCCAGTGCTTAACTATCTTTATAGTTAGAAAAAATTTCCAAATATATAATCTAAATCTCCCTTGCTGCAGATTTTGCCCATTACTTCTTGTCCTTCCTTCAGTGGACATGGAGAATAATTGATACTCATCCTCTTTATAACAGCTCTTAACCTATTTGAATAATGTTATCAGGCTCCTTTTCTCAAGACCAGATAGGCCCTGTTTGTTTGTTTGTTTTTTAACCTTTCCTCAAAGGTCATGTTTTCCAAAATTTATCATTTTTATAGCTCTCCTCTGAACTCCCTTCAGTTTGTCCACATCTTTGTTGAACTGGACACAGTACTCCAGCTGAGGCCTCACCTGTGTCATGTAGTGTGGAATAATTACCCCAAGTTTTACAGATGAGACTTCTGCTAATACAGAATAGTAGCGTTTTCACAACTACATTCAATATATCATCCTCTATTCTTTTCAGCAGTACTACTGCCTATCCAGTTATTCCCCATTTTGTAGTTGTGCATTTGATTTTTCCTTCCTAAGTGAAGTGCTTTACACTTGTCTTTACTGAATTTTACCTTGTTGATTTCAGACCACTTCTCCAAATTTATCAAGGTGATTTTAAATTCTAATCCTGTCCTCCAAAGATTTTGCAACCCACCCAGCTTGGTGTCATCAGCATACTGATATATGCTGTACTCTACTGTATTCTCAAAGTCATTAGTAACATATTGACTAGTGTCAGACCCAGACAGATGTCTGTGGGACCCCTCCTCCCCAGATGCTACCAAAATGGGAGGGATGCAAGTCCTTGATAACTACTCTTTTAGTATGGTCTTGCACCAACCTTGCACCTACTTTATAGTGATTTTACTGAACCATGTTTCTCTAATTTATGAGGAAGTCATGTGGGAGTATGTCAAAAGCCTTACTAAAAATCAAGATGTATCACATATACAGCTTTCCCCTTTTCCAGTAGGCCAGTAACCCAGTCAAAGAAGGAAATTAGACTGATTTGGCATGATTTGTTCTTGACAAATCCATGTTGGCTGTTACTTATAATCCTGTTATCCTTTAGGGCTTGCAAATTGATTATTTAATAATTTGCTCCAGTATCTTGACTTCTCTGCACTCAGCTGCTTCATTTTGTCTTTTGCTTCTAACTGCCTCTGGCATTTCTACTTGGAAGTCCAACCCCCATTTCAAACAAGGTCTCTAAATCAGAACTTCTATTTTTCCCCTCCTAATCTAAATTCCCTCTAAGCTGCACCACCACGCAGCTGGCTATTAAGGGCCATGCAAGTGCACTGCTGCAGGGGCCTGGAGAGGAGACAGGTAGGGGTCAAGGATTCAGAGTATGGGAGGGGGCTCAAGGCTGGGGCAGAGGGTTAGTGTGTGGAGGGGGAGGGGAGCAAGTTGGGGCATGCAGGGCTGCCCCGGGCCTCTCAGCCCTGGAGCTGCAGCCAGCAGGGAGAAGGTGGAGGAAGTTCTCTGGCCCAGGGACAGCCTGAACCCCAAGCCCCTCATCTCCAGCCTCACCCCAGAGCCCACATCCCCAGCCAGAGTCCTCATCCCATTGCACCCCAAACCCAACCCTCTGCCCTAGTCCTGAGCCCCCTCATGTACCCCAGAGCCCTCACCCACCCCCACATTCTAACCCTCTGCCCCAGTCCTGAGCCCCCTCCCATACTCTGAATCCTTGACCCCACCCCCACCACTCATTACATCCATATTGGTGCACCTAACAAAATTCATTCCACACATGGATATAAAAAAATTAGGGAACATTGCTCCTAATCCCTATATCTTTGACTAACTCTAACCTTCTCCTGACTGTCTTTCCTATCTAATGTCTATTCACTACCCTGTGTGCCTTTCCAATCTGAAATTGGTGGGAAAAACCACACTACTAAAGTCACCTTTCTCTCCCACTATTCCAGCCACCTCAATTCTTGAATCCTTATTAGCATCCTGTCTTTACTATACCAAATTAAAAAGTTCCATTCTCTTTTTCAAGCCCCAGCCACAATCTCGCACACACTTCTCAGGTCTTATTTACCAGGAACCTCTCTACACCACAAACTCTTCCTAAGTCACATGTCTTACTTTTCCCCTCATTTCTCCCTTCTGTGATTCACACATCTTATTTTATCTTGCCTTATGACACAGCCCTTTTATAAGCATCCGTTTTCCTCCTTCAAATGCATCTTTAAGATACACCTTTGCAGGAAACCCCTCCTTTCTTCTTCTCATCATTAATAATCTCCGGTAAAAGGATGACAGGATCGTCTTGCTGCCCCAACCTGTTTGTGGGTGTTGGAATCCGGCCAAAACTGTAGCTTCATTACTGTTTACTCATGCAGGTGCAACCCATTAAACACCATCTAACTATAAGGGAGGTGGAATCCTTACAAAAGAGCCTTAAAAGCAACTGTGACTGGGGAGAAGGCTTAGAAGACTGGGGTTTATATAATGTTATGTTTGAATTACTCTTTCTTAATAAAACTAGACTTTAGGAGGGTTCCATTTTTATGGTTGTGTAGTTTATTGGACCTGGGTGGGCATTTCATCAATTTATACTCACAAATGCTCCCTCTTATGAACTATGGTCCTATATCTTGAGTATGGGCGTATTGTTGATGCGATTCACTGATGTCTCCAACACCTGCCTTCCCCATGAAAGGCCCTGGCACCTTTTTACCTTCAGCATGCAAGGTTGTAGTTCCTTTTGTTGAGATTTTGATTCCAAAAATGAAAGTCTGTACTGTTCACAACACTTTATCTGTGGCCCCACAAAGTCAATAGTTCTCCTCAGCACCCTCCTTCTGATGCAGTTCAAGATGGCCATCCACCATTCTAGCTGGAGAAATCTGGATAAGGAGATGCTCTGCAATTATGAAGGCCTATTTTTGGTCCCTTGTTACTTCACACAGCTGGACAGAGTTCCTCTGAATGGCTTCCACTGGTCCTTGGATTCCTTCCTGAAGAGTGGGGCAGTCTGTTCTGTGTCACCTTCTGGATCCCTAACCTTTTGACCTTCACTCCTATCCCTGTTTTCTCATTTGTTGTATTCTGGGCCTTATGATCCCTCCCCTTGGGCGAAAGGGAAGGCCTTAGTTTTGGATAAGTGTAGGCCCACCTCTCCTCAAAACCCAAATTAGCCTATCAGTGCGTCCATGGAGACTTCATGGACCTCCTCCTAGCACTGATCAAGATGGCCGTCATCAGCAGGAAGTGAGATGGGGAAGTTCTCTGTGATAGTGGGGCTTTATTTTTGAACATGCAGTCAGGCAGAGTCCTTCTAGACTGTGGCCACTGAATCCCTTGTTAATTTTTTGGAGCAGCAGGGGCGGTGCTAGGCTAGAATTCTGTCCTCTGTGTCCCCTTCCAGTGTCCTTATATCACACCTGTGATCTTACTCCCACTCCTGTTATGTTTTTAGTTGTCCCGCATATTTAGTTGAATTCAGAGTTTGTCACCTCTCTGCTCCGTTGGGGACTATTCTCCCTACTCAGAATTCAAACAAGCTGGTCTGTTTTTTCTTGTTTGGTAAGGTATATTTAGATAGAATAGAGATAAAACATGTTTCAGCTCTGACAAGTGCTATGTAAATTTACAGCAGTAATAAATGTTTCATCATAACTCTCTGAGGCTATGACACCCTTGGCTCTTGTTAATCCAGCCGAGGTGCTGTCTTTTCAAGATCGCAGCTAGGTGTACTTCACCCTGGGGGGGGGGGGGTGTTCTGATTAATGTGAAGTAGTGAAATAGTTCCAGTTAGCAGAGGTATTAGTGAGATATGCTATCACGTCAAGTATTATAGAGGTTCATTCTTTCTTTGCATCGTTTCTTGACTTCTCCTCAGAGAGATCATGTTATAGTTCAGGTATCCAATTCTGCTCGCCTCATAGCCATAGAGGTTTGTACATCACTACAAACTTAGCAAATTTAATGCCAAGAGCAAATTTTTAAGGCATATGTAAGTAAGTTGTGTGACCACATATCTAGAAAGTGTTTTAACCACTTTTACAAAATAATTACAGTAGATAGGTCTATGTATCTGGAAGCAGAATTGAGACTTGCTCCTCAGTCTTTGCTTTATTTATATTTATTATAATCTGTTCATTCCTACAAGTTAGTAGGTGGGATGCCTGGCTGATGCAATATCTTCACTATTATCATGTCCTATTATCTCTCCTTGACCATCATGGCGGAAGGATGCTGTTGTCTTGCTTAGAGATTGAGGTGCTAAATAGGGCAGTTGGCTTCCTCCCTTTTTGATGGTGGGGCTTTCTGCATACACACATCAGAAGGATTGATATCTGTAGCTCTGATTTGCTTTTCTTTAGGTTTGGTTTTACTCCATCCTATCACCTACTGAAAACTGGGTTAGGCTGGGTGTCTGAATGTCTTTACGGAGTTAGAGACAGAGAGTGTGAGTATATTTCCCATCCAAGAAACAGCAAACAGATTGATCCTCAAAAAGGATATACTGGCACTAGAAAAGGTTCAGAGAAGGGCAACTAAAATGATTAGGGGTTTGGAACGGGTCCCATATGAAGAGAGATTAAGGAGGCTAGGACTTTTTAGCTTGGAAAAGAGGAGACTAAGGGGGGATATGATAGAGGTATATAAAATTATGAGTGGAGTGGAGGAAGTGAATAAGGAAAAGTTATTTACTTGTTCCCAAAATAGAAGAACTAGGGGCCATTCAATGAAATTGGCGTGCAGCAGGTTTAAAACAAATAAAAGGAAGTTCTTCTTCACACAGCGCACAGTCAACCTGTGGAACTCCTTACCTGAGGAGGCTGTGAAGGCTAGGACTATAACAGGGTTTAAAAGAGAGCTGGATAAATTCATGGAGGCTAAGTCCATAAATGGCTATTAGCCGGGATGGGTAATGAATGGTGTCCCTAGCCTCTGTCTGTCAGAGGGGGGTGATGGATGGCAGGAGAGATCGCTTGATCATACCTGTTGGGTTCACTCACTCCGGGGCACCTGGCACTGGCCACTGTCGGTAGACAGGATGCTGGGCTAGATGGACCTTTGGTCTGACCCAGTATGGCCGTTCTTATGTTCTTATGTTCTTATCAGAGAGGTGAGAATCAGCAGAATTGCTGTTCCTAACTCTGTTACTTGGCTCTATGACCTGAGTCAAGATACTTAACCTAAGTGCTTCCATTACTCCTTCTATATAACAGGAATAATTTCCCTTACCTTTGTAAATCATTTTGAGAGCTACAGCTAAAAAAATCTATGTAATGTGTATGAAAAGTTATGCAAGAGAGAGTTTTTATAACAGTGGGAAGGATTTTCTTAGTCTGTTGCCAAAATGGTTCTCAGGAGCTCCACCATAGTTCTCTCAAGAATTTAAGAGATCTTCTTAGTTCTAGTTATCTATTCACAAGATGCACATTTTCACTCTCATTCAGAATATTAATGCCTCATGTTTATGATATTTACTGGAATTAAATGAAAATCTTATTTAAAAGATTACAATTTTTAGCTCGGGGGGAGGAAAAACCCGGAGAGGGAAATTTGGCAACAATGGTAATATTTATACCGTGTACAAGAAAGACATTGGCATGGTAAACTAGATGGCTAAAAGGATTAATAATAGAACCTTGAACACTGCACGTGCTTGGTAGAAATTGAAAACTCTTACCATCTGATCGTGGTTTGGTCTCCTTTCCCGGTTTAACATCTGGCAATTTTTACATTCTTGTAACAGATCAAACATAGGCTGCTGAACCAGCGGAACCAATTCGCACCAGTGCTCAGATGATGGGGGAAGAACCCATAACGGATAATAATGGGATAACCTGTACATAGAACTTTCTCCCTCCTACAGTCTTTTCCTTTAAGCAGGATGGTTAATATCAGTTATTTTTTGTCTGGTGCCAAACTACTATAAATATTCTTATCCATACCAATATCTAGTCCTTTGGTTCCTGCTAAGCTCTCATCCTTTAAAATATTGTGTTGCATGGAGCTTTCCCATGTAGTGATTATGGCATTCTGTATCTCTAAGTAGTACTCTGTAATCCCCATATTCATCATTCATGTATGGTTGCGATAGTTCATATAGAGCATGCCATATAAGATATCAGATGAAAGATCATTATCTGCTGAAACCTATTGTTCTGTCAAAATATGTATATTGTTAGTGTGTATAAATTTGAGATTTTGCTCTATGGTTATTGAAATATGCTGTGAGTGTGGAAGTTGCCCACTGTTAATTCTCCGGTGACAACAAAGGAGGTGACCTACATCACACATGAAGGTGTCTGTTAAATGACCATTAATCAACAAAGAAGCTGTAAATGAGGGATTTACAAGAGTTGTGCAAGCATGACACAATGGGGATTGCTTAACTCTGAGTAAGCAAGAGTCACCAGGCCCTATCTGGCCTAGTATTTTCCAGACTGGGACTATTAAATAAGGGAAACGTATTGTCTTTTAATATCATTGAATAGCCTCTTGTTCTAGAATTATGAGAGAGGGGAACAGGAGCTCCTGCTTTTCTTTCTAAGTTTATTATTGCATCCATGTTTAAGTTAGTGTCTATTTCTGTCATGTCACCACTGATTTGTCTCCTCTTCACTCTGTAGTCCAATTTTTTTTTTTAATTTCCTCTCCCAGGGCAATCTTTCCATGCCCCAATCTTTTTTTTTTTAATAAGTTTCCTCAGACCGCATCACAAAACTAGCATCTGTTCGTCTGTCCCCTAAGAAAGGCAAAGAACTGTGTGACTGGGGAGATAGAACCACCTGTACAGCCCTCAGAATATTCCCTTCAAGGCCCATGAATAAGGGGAATTTGCCCAGCCCCTGATTAGGCTGAGCCTGCTCTTTGGAGAGAGGAATTTGTCATTCTGATGTCTTGAGAGACATGTTTCCTGTGTTCCAAGCTCAGGTGTTGTTCAAGGGTATTGATGTAGGTGTGTGGAGTCGGAGATCTACCTTCCTCTGCATGGTCTTAATGGAACTCTCCGCTAAGTTTTCCCTTCCCCAACACGTTTGAGCTGCCATCAGGGGCATGCAGTGGCTGAAGACAATGCACATTCTCTGGCAACTGAGTGCCGAGGTTGGCTCAGCCAAGTGAGGCAACAGCAGGCAGCTTGCAACTTCAGGTAAAGCCAGGCTGGGAGGTTAACTCTAAGCCCCTGCCAGCTAATGTGAAACACAAGAGTTACTCATTTTAAGTGATGGAGTTCTCTACAAAAACATTTCCAAAAACTGCTTTACTGCACAATTTCTCTAGAGGTCAGTAGAGCAATACAAATTAAGATATGAAATGAAACCTAGCTAAAGGTCTAAAAGCCCAGGTCAGTGGCCGTGCGCCTTTATCAAAGTGAGTTGTTCTTGGAATTTTAACAATTCTGTTTCAATTTGATGCTGAAACGAACGGACATATGTCTCACCCTCCCTGGGGCTGAATCTGAACATTTCTTTACCATGTATCTTTACCTCTAGAGAGAAGTAAAAGGGGCCTGTGATCAAGGGACTCGGTTGGATGGGGACTGATTGTTCAGAAAAGCTGAGCACCCAAATCTCTAGTGCAGGGGTTAGCAACCTTTCAGAAATGGTGTGCCAAGTTTCATTTATTCACTATATATTATTTAAGGGTTCCCATGCCAGGAATCCATTTAAAAAATTTTAGAAGGTCTCTCTCTAAAGTCTATATTATAAGACTAAACTATTGATGTAAAATAAATAAGGTTTTTAAAATATTTAAGAAACTTCATTTAAAATTAAATTAAAATGCAGATCTTCTCGGTTTAGGTGATCCTTGCCCTTTCTTTTCCTTGCTAAGTTATCTTCTTTTGGGAGAGAAAGGGTTCTGTTCATCGAGTCAGGCAGCAGGCTCAGCAGGGCCCCTGGCCAGAACCCCAGGCTGGTAGCAGAGTGCCACTAAAAATCACCTTTAGGCTGCCTGTGGCACATGTGCCAGAGGTTGCTGACCCCTATGCTAGGGGAAGGTCAGAGGAGCTACAGCTGTACACCACACTTCATGCTTGTTCTTTGAAAAGTCCCTATTTAGGGACTCCATTCACCCCCTCTGAAGTGGAATAAGAGCCTACATTTCCAACCATGGTTAGTGAGGCGTGGGTGTCCAACTTGAACTGCTTCACAGAGGCCTGGTTGTCAAAAGATGTCACCATTTAAGTTGCTTCAAACCAGGCACCCAAAAACTGAAGTACCTATAGTCCCTGGGCACTTTTGAAAACGTAGGCAGAAGATTCTTTCACGTGGGGCCACCCACTTACACCCAGGTGATCACCACACAAGCCTACAACTCAACATTGGAATAGAATAATTTATGCAGAAGCTTAGATATGTAACTAGATTAAGTACAGTTTTTTCTAATTCATTTTAATAAAATTAAACTAAATGATGTAGGCAACATTACAGCAAAAAATCCCTTTGGACTTCAGGCACCATTTATCAAAACTATGCACCAAATGAAGCCTGAAGATTCAGAAGTAAAACTGCAGTGGAAGTTTGAGCTACATTCAGTAATGACGACAAGCAGCTGTAAGTGACCATACAATAGATCTCACACACTGTGCAAAACTAAAGCAATTTATGCACCAATTGAGTAGAAGCATGGATGCACGGGTTCATGAGAAAGAAAGAAACAGCAGAGGGCGGAGAACAGTCATCCTAACTTTCTTCTTTGCCTGTGTCTGCCCCAATGTTCCTGGGAACAAATTAAGCACTGGCATAAACTTTCATAGGAGCTACACATATATGCCAAGGCTCAATTTAATCCCTACATGATACTAGATGTCAGCAAAAGGTACACGTTTTACAAAACTAGTTAAAATGCATCTTTGCTGAAGTATCACAGGGGTGGCTCTATTACTCTGTATCCACAAAAATAAGGAGTCTGGTGGCACCTTCAAGACTAACAGATTTATTTGGGTAGAAGCTTTTGTGGGTAAAAAAATCCACTTCTTCAGATGCAGAATTACAGATCAAGGCATGATTATACTGACACATGAAGAGAAGGGAGTTACCTCAGAAGTGGAGAATGTGTAGACAGACCAATAGAAGCAGGGTAGATGTACTTCCAGTAATTGAGGTGGTGTCAATTCCAGGAGAGGAATTTATTACTTTGCCATTCACGCTAATTTTCTGACTAATTTTCACTGGGTGTCATTTACACCAACATCACTCAATGAGGTCCCTAA
The DNA here is from genome assembly GCA_032164245.1 of Sternotherus odoratus. NCBI lineage: Eukaryota > Metazoa > Chordata > Testudines > Kinosternidae > Sternotherus > Sternotherus odoratus. The sequence continues at coordinate 146,385,930 of JAVMKO010000002.1, forward strand.
CAATCTCACCTTTACCTGTGTAAATCCCAAGTAATTACTCAGCAGAGTCAGTTTGGATTTACACCAGTGTATCTGAGATGAGAGTGTGGCCTTTGGCTCTATTTTTATTCAGATGTACAACTGAATGATTGAGTGGTATCCGCCTGTGCTTAGGACGGGGTCTGGTGATAAGTAGATTCCCAGGGTCTCCAGAAACTAGCTTTCTGACCTTAGGCAATTTAAACCTTCCCCTCTCCCCCCAAAAAAAACAACCTTATCATCTGTACCTCAGTTTATCCATCGGCAGAATGGAGTGGAACATTTGCCTTCACCACAGAATTTTGAAACTTAGTGTTTGCAAACTTTGTGTAAAAAAGGCTATAGAATTCATCCATAAAGAATTTCTTGTTCATAGAACATTACTGTTCACCAGAATATTTAAGAACATTAGAACATTTCTTCCTCATCCATATTTTTGGGGATCTACTTTTTCTGTGGGGCTGCAATAAGTTATCAGTTGTTCCTCAACTATTGCCACTTGCCTCTGTGGAGAAGTCCTCTGTGCATACTTGAAAGCTTGTCTCTCTCACCAACCAGAAGTTGGTCCCCCCAAATTTTTTTTTAACCTTACCTACCTTCTTTCTCTCTGGAGTCTGTCACCTGCAGTACCTCAAACAGCTGAACTCATCTTCCTCCCATTCCAATAAGGACAAAGATAAGGTTTACAGATTAAAGATATGGGATGGTTAAAGCTGTGTAGAGTAATGGCAGAATCAACCCAGTCTTACTACCTAGAAAGAGAATCAAGTGAATTTTTTCTTGACATGTAAGAAACTTCAATCCTTAGCTTTGTCCATTTTCCCACTGGTTCAAACAGACAATACATAGTTGACTTCTTTAGCTGTGTCTCTCAAAAGTAGGCACTCACATTGATAATGTATGTTTCCATGTTCTTACAATTGACAGTCTTTAACAAATGCTGGAAAAAATTCTTGCTGGGTAGGTAGTTTCACATTTATCTGCATTCTTTTTCCCCCAGTTGTAAATAACATGAAAGATAAAACTGCTGTAACAGCAGGTCTTGGAAGGCCAGGTGTATGCCATCTGCAATCAGCAGTATTTATCTGCAGTCTCTAAGCCAAGAGCATTAAGTTGTGGCTGCACTAGTACAAACTGGTTTCTTGTTTCGGATCCAAAATAAAAATTCAGAAAAAATGCACTTTAATGCTAAACATTTTTTAAGAATAATTGTTCTTCTTAACTGTTAGTCTTCGAGCCTGCGCTCATATTGAACTAAGTGACATGTGTCAAACTTTTTCCTTCTAAAAAAATCAATCAATCAATCATTTGGTTTGACACACAGACCATGATATGTGCAAAGATCCTACAAGGAATTGTTTAGCCCAAGTGAAAGATTTCTGATAGATTGTGACTAAAGAAGAAAGTCACTTCAGATGTAAACAGAGGAGACTGAGAAAAGAACGTTCCCCATGTTGTTAGTAATGTACTAAAATAAAGTTAGATCCACCACTGGGAAAACAACTGTACATCTTTTGAATATGTATCTTCTCAAAGCACCTCAAGTCTGTTCTTTCATTTGTTTATTGTTTTACATTCCTGACCTCTCCCCACATTGACAGTTTTCCTTTTTGACAAGGAAGCGAGGCTTGTAGCCTAGAGTCATTGTAACATTCTCCTACAGCCACATGATTCTGATGTAAAATGACAGTAAATCCAGTGGAGTTGCACTGGTATAACTGAGAACATCATCTGGTCCATGAATTCAAAAGATCCTAGGTTAGTATTGATAGTAAGCTTCAGGTGGAAGATCTACTCAGTTACAACAGTATAAATCCAGAGTTATTCCACTGGCTGTAGTGGAGTTGCATCCCTGTAAATCTGGATGAAGAACAGTATCTGATCCTGCAGTGCCGGATTTACATTTGTGTGATCAACTCTGTCTTCACCATACATTTCACTGGTATAAAAGATCAAAACTGGACCTTATTCCCCATCCACTAGTAGATCCCAAACCACTGTATCCAGGTGCCATATCTGAAACTGGACATATCTCAACTAAAGAATTTTTCAGCAGTTTCAAGTGCTTGCCAGTATTACTGAAGAAAATAATTGATACCAGCAAACATGAAAAGCTAACTAGACTAGACTCAGAGAGGTGTTAGTCTGGAATAGCAGAGGTAACAAAGTCCTGTGGCACCTTAAAGACTAACTATAAAGTTTTGAAGCATAAGCTTTTGTGGGCTAGCTTATGCTTCAAAACTTTATAGTTAGTCTTTAAGGTGCCACAGGACTTTGTTACCTAGACTAGACTCGGCAGCCTATCGATCCCTGGTCACAAGAGCTATTGCTTCAATAGGTGTGTGTCAAGGTGTGAGCAGTCCTTGCACATCTGTGTGGCACCGTGGCTGTGCCCACCTTCACTTCCCCAGTCAGGGCAGCAAGAGGTTCACTTTAATTCGCAAGAAGTCATCATACACTAACAAATGGCATGTGCCTTTCAATAGGGTTTCACAACAGAAGAAAGAACAAACAGTTCATAAGGGTCTTTACCTTAGAGCCGTGGGTCAGATCCCAAAACATTTCAGTCACTAGTTAGGGCAACCTCCCTACAGCCTGAGAGGAAACCACCCATTGCAGCCTACAGAGCTTCTACTTCCCTGTGTCTTGTTCAGCATCCTCTTCCTGTTTATATAGCACAACACAGGGTGTGGGGGGGACAGCGCCTTCCGCTTATACATCCTGCTGTTCTAGCTATAGGCTCAAGTTTATCCCTGAGGGAGCAATATGATCCCTTCCACAGTGTCCAAAGGAAGAGGGGAGGAATGAAGGAAGCTAATATGCAGAGAGCAAATCTAGTTGTTTCTTCATAACCTCCCCCCTCCCCATTTCTTGCCTTGCTTTTGTTTAAAATTAATTGTAACTGTGGTAAGTGATTTGAGCAAAAGAGGGTTAATTTAATTCAGTTGTGATAGGATTACATACTTTTGCATGGGAAGGGAGATTAAATACACAAGGATCAAGGATTTAACATCAAAATAAACTATTTAAAGTAAACCAAAAGCAGCTCTACAAATCAACATTTTATTCTACAACCCAGAGTCATGGGAGTACTCACATGACAATGGGCTGCAGCACAGTCTTTAATTAGTAAATGAAATTGGTAGTGAGCATGTGTGTCAAACGGGTTCTTGAGCTTTTTCACAGTATGGACCACAGTTTAATAAAGAGATTGTCCATGAGACAATCACCAGCCTCCTTTCAGCCAGGATTACATAATAGCCCAGTGGCAACTAGAACAATTTTAAAATGGAAAAATCCTACTAGGAAAGTAATGATATTTTAAGCTGTTTTTAATGCTATAACAGCTGGAAACAAACAAAAAAATACAAAAAGGAGCCCACAGTACATAACTAACCAAGTCACCAGCACAGTGCTCCTTAAACCACCAGTGGTTCACTGACCACAGTTTAAGAACCACTGGTTTAGATCATTGATTATGGGTGCTGTTGCACTAAAATAGGCATAATGATACTTATCTTCCCTTGTAAAGTTTTGAGATCTAATGAAGGAGAGCAAAGTATTACTGGTTTAAATACCTCTCCCCCCTCCCCCGGAAGCTGTTGCACTAATTTTTGTCATCAATTTAGTTCAATAAATGCAAACCAGTTTGCAGTGAGCAGCCAAGTGGCATGTGAATCCCCACACCCCAAAACCTCCATAACATTATTATGGTGCCATGAAGTTCTGTTACAGGCTTGCTGAGGGTAGGGTGACCAGACAGCAAGTGTGAAAAATCAGGATGGGTGGGGGGAGGGAAAGGGAAGAGTAGGCACCTATATAAGACACCTATAAAAGCCCCAAATATAGGGACTGTCCCTATAAAATTGGGACATCTGGTCACCCTAGCTGAGGGCCCCAGCCCCCTTTACTACAGGCTGGTAACGAGCCTTTCTGAAACTCTCAGTAATTATACAGCCCACAGCCAACTGCTATCAAAGAAGGGCTTTGTTCTTTTTAATTGCTGCATTGGAGATGTCCAATAACCATTTCATTCTAGCAGTGACGAGACAGAATAGGACGACTCCTGTTCTGGGATCCTTTTTTGGGTTGATCAAGATCCTTTAGCGAGTCAGTCCAATAGAAGGGATTGCAGGATCCTCCATCCTACACATAGAATTTCTCTCAGGAAGTTCTTAATTTCAGAAACAAAAAAGCAAAAATGATATCAACACACACACACACCAGCCAAGATCTACTCAACAAAAAATTAACCAATTACTTTGGAGTTCTGTTTACCTAGGGCTAAAGACTATACTGCCTTCTTCCTGGCTCAGCTATTGACTGGCTGTGGGACATTGGGCAAGTCACTTCACAACTGTCTCAGGTTTTCCACATCAGTAAAATAGGGATAATGATGCTCACATCCTTTGTCAAGTGCATGGAGTTCTGACAGCTACTTAAGTGCCAGGTAATTATTATTCAGGGTCAATTACACCAACTGGTGTGCTGCAGTCTACATCCTCTGAGTGAGGAAGCAAGTAAATACAGTACCATAAGTAGGGCAGGTTTAAGCAGAGGGAAGGGAAGAGCACTGAAGCCAACTCCCCCCCCCCCCCCCCACCACCACCACCCTTCCCATGGATTCAAAAACACACTTATGACAGAATTAAATATTTTTCTTTTTTTTAAAATGATTCTAGCCATTGCATTTGCAAATACATTGTTTCAGTTATGACCCATTACTGTGCCATCTTTCTGACAAATGGTTTAGGAAGATTTGAGGGGAAGGATCAGGGACTTAAGTAACGAGTCTGCATTCAGTTTCTGACTACAGTGCAACCAAATAACTTAACACTGTGCCGGTTACTTTGAGCAGAATGTACGTGTTCTCTGCGTGCACTTCAATTTGGGGGCATCGTATCCCATTTGAGAATTAGAATAGGCACAAGTTGGGTTAAACTGGGGATCAGATTGTTGAGCAACCTTTACTGAAATTGAATTTTCAATACAAATCCAAATTTACAGAATGTTTGAAATTTGGAAATATGAAGGGAATGCTCAAACCATTAAGCTATCCCTTCCCCCTCCCCCCCCCCAAAACTACCAGCCATTACCTACGGGGGGGGGGAGGGGGAAGGGATAGCTTAATGGTTTGAGCATTGGCCTGCTAAACCCAGGGTTGTGAGCTCAGCCCTTGAGGGGGCCATTTAGGGATCTGGGGCCAAATAAATCTGTCAGGGGACAGTACTTGGTTCTGCTAGTGTAGGCAGAGGACTGGACTTGATGACCTTTCCAGTTCTAGGAAATAGGTATATCTCCATATATTTACAACCTCTTTTGTAAAGGATTTCAGGGCATCACATACAAACTCCACAAGTATGAAATACGGTAATTTCAGTATCCAATCACACAACATGGGGAATAAGATGGGCAATGCCAACTAAAAGCACTGGAACTGAGCAGTGCCACCCTCTCCCGCTGATTTTGGGTGGGTCCTTTCTTGGCCCTTCATGTCCAGACATGAAGCTAGAACCAAGTTTTTGCTAGGCATCCCTGCTTCCGATTTGAGGATTAAGGAAGCAGAGACATGACCCCTCCTACACAGATTTCCCTGCTCTCTGCCCAGGATGAGTGGGAGAGGGTGCAGGGGGAGAACAATGCACTATCACAAAGCTTCTGCAGTGCCTGTTCAGAATATGGGGGGGGGGGGGGGGGGGGGAGAGGATGCAACATGAAATGCTGCTGGGCTTCCCCACACAGGGGTGGGAAGGAGAGTACATGTAAGAATGGCAGTTGCTACACCTCTTCTATAGGTGTAACCAGAGCTGCCTTTCATCTACAGGCCAACGCGAGTGCCAAAACTGTGCCCCCAAAGCACTATGGTCAGTACAGGACAGACTCCTGTCATTCCCCTCTTGTTCCACAAGCTGCCTCCCAACCCAGTGGGCTAGAAAGCAAATCAACCTCCTGTGTGACCTCTTTCCTGCTCTAAATCACATTAAAAAGCTCTGAACTCTACCATGCTCATTAAATGGGGAAAGGAGACTTCTGAGCCAAACAGGTAGTAAATTGTGCCTTTATTCTGAGTGTCTTTCAGTTTGTACAACTGGTGTACACCCAGCTACCCCCCTACATCACCTCTCAAATGGTGTTTCCCCTACATGGAAGGGGAAGCAGCAGGGACACAAACATTCAAAGTGAAATTGAGTTTTTCTAGGGGGCCCAGATAGGGCTGTGAAGGAATTTGTCACCTGGACAGAGGGGGATTGTTTTGAGTGTGGGAAGAGGGAGGAAATTGCTTGTTTTGTGTATCGTGCATGTTGCTCACCTTTTAGATAGTCCCTACCTGGGGAGTTTACAATTTTCTGTTTATACAGTGCCTAGCACAACAGGATCCCCAACCTCTAGTACTGCCCCCCCCCACCCCCCCGTTAGCAACAGGATACTGGAGTAGATGGAGCAGAGCGGAGGGTTGGTAATGGAGCCCATTCTCTAATAATGGTAATAATGATGGTGTTCTACAGGAAAAGGCTAGTACCCTGAGGTATCACTACGGAGGAATATAGCAGCCAACATCCCAGCTGTAAGCTAGTTTTGTTCTTTCCAAAGTAAGAGTAAGTTTGAGGCAGCTCTGGGTTGTTTCTGTAATCCTGGTCATCCACAAACTTGCTTCAGGGATGTATATACGCTGGCTCGTAATGGCCAGCAGATGGCAGGTTGCTTGCTACAGAACCCCTTCTGTGAACAATTTCAGGCTGCCACAGATGTTGAGCAACTATGAAAATAAGCCCCTATGCTTTTACGGCACCCACTAGTTGAAGAACTCGTGAATTATCCATACTGCCAAAGAGCAAAGAAATCATTTAAGGCAGTATTTTGAAGGATGAATGGTGGTGTCATTTTTTTTTGGTGGGAGATATTAAGGGGGCATAAAACATTTTAAAAAAAAATCACAGCCTGAGATTCTCTTACCAGAAGTATAAAAGTCCTACTTGAACACTCAATATCAACAGTGTGCAACTGAAGGGAATAAAGGCTCTCATTACACAGCAAATGCATTTAAAATGTATGCCAACTGCGATAAAAGTGCTTTTAAGACAAATATATTAATCTGAGACCATGCTGAGGAAGTTGCTACTACACCTACATGGTAATAGCTTAATTCAATGACAGCATAACTTCACCATGGGGGAGAAGCAATGTGGTCCAGGGATAGGGGGAAGGACTGGCTTCTATTCCCAATTTGACATTGACTTCCTTTAACCTTGGGCAAATCTAGATCGGTTTTCCCATCTGTAAAAGCTAATGATCCACATCCACCTTTCAAACACTTTGAAACAAGTGTTGTTATAACAATATTTAATCTTTTTTAAAATACCAGGGCTTAAAACAATGGCTTAATTTTGGGTTCTGTTCACAGCAAGCCATTGAAAAGGTAATTCAGTTCTCCAGCTAACTAAAAGCAACAATTTACAACTTGCGTCATACAATAGTTTCCAGTCACTTCAAATATTTTGTAGCAGACATTAGCTAGCCAAGACTTCATTATGAAATTCCTATTTCTGTGAACTTTTTAGTGGTAGAACACTTCAAAGAGTTTCTTCCTTTTCTCCATCCCCAAGCTTGTGTATAGCTGACTGGACACGTTCTGTGATGGCAATGAAGTGACCGAACATTTTCCAGAGTTTTTGGACAAAGTTTGAAGAATCCCTGCAGTCTGCTTACTCAGGAGCAGGCAGTTGCATCCTTAAACCTCCTCCTTTCCCCAATTCCTTAGGTTTTCTGAAATTACATGTTACATAAAAACAATGGCCTGCATCAAAATCCCATGCCTCTGAATTTTGAGTGTTTGAATAAAAATGGAACCTGGATCCAAATGAGCCTTGGGTGTTAATACTGCGAAAAAATGAAACTCCTACAAGGTTTTGAAAAATTACACACCAGCAATTTCACCCTTATATCACTTTCCACTGATAAGCACTGTTCATTCTGAACCATATGCCTACCTTTGAAAGGTGATCTCCATTTTAGAATCCATAAATAGTAGCTGTTATGCCAGGGATGGGCAAAACTACGGCCCGCAGGCTGCATGTAGCCTGCCAGCCCTTTTTACCCAGCCCATGAGCTTGGGCCGGGACCACTGGCCCTGCCCTCCCAGCACGGGGTGCCAGGCGAGCGCGGTAAGCCACATGGCCCTGCACTTCCAAGCCGGGGTGCTGGGGGCCAGCCCAGTGCTGCCTGCTGCAGGGTCCAGAGCTCCCACGCTGGGAGCGCCACAAGCTGCGGGACCGGGGCAGCAGGAGCGCTGCCAGCCGTGGGGCCCTGTGGTGATTGGGGGAGTCAGGGGTGGGTCAGAGAACAAAGAGCAGGGAGGCTTAGATAGGGGTTTGGGTCCTGGGGGGGGCAATTAGAGTGGGGGGGATGGATCTTCAGAGGGGGCAATCAGGAATGGGGGGGTTGGATGGGTCAGAGGTTCTTAGGGGGCAGACAGGGGGTGTGAAGTGGGAGGGGGTTGGATAGGGGGCAGGGCAAAACAGCCTGGCCCTCCCCACAGTTTTGAAACCTAATGTGGCCCTTGGGCCAAAATGTTTGTCCACCCCGTGCTATGCTAAGCTGGCAAACAGCCACATACAAATACTAGCAAGAGATACACAGCTACTAAATGGCAACTAGGTTGATGCTCTGGGGAAAAAAATAAATACAGCATCAGGGCAAAGCAGCTACCTCTGCTTTGGATGGGAGTAGTATCAACCAGTACACTGAGCAACTATGGGAGAAAAGGGTGTAAGGAATTTTTGATCAAGGACACTGTGGCAAATCCATGCACTTGCAAAAAGTGACATTGGATCTTGTGTTCCCAGAGCCAACAGGACCTAGTTATTAATGGTCATGCAGGGGACCCGCATGCAAGATGTACCATGCCTACAAAGGAGGAAAGGCTGAGTGCATTTGTCATGGTCTGGAACTAATGGCTTCCATCCAACTGTTTCAAACTTGACACTTAGAATATGAAGCCATACCAAACCAGATTTTGTACATTTGTAATTTAATTCAAATAACCCTATTAAGTTAGAGGGGAAACATTTAAGGCAATTAGATTATGAGGCAGCATGATGTATTGTCAGAATGAGAGGCAGGAGTGCTATTCCCAACTCTGCAACTGGCTTACTGAACCAGCTACAGAGCCTCTGTTTCCCAACTGAAAAGCAGAGTACTCGCCTGCCTCTGTAAAACACAGATCCGCCCATGGCAGAATCTAAACACACTATGTATTAAATACCTTGACAAAAAAAATAATTTAGAAATATTTCAGTGCAGTGACTTATTAGCAGTACTTAGAGCTGGCCAGACTCTGTTTCAGATCATAACTTTCAAGGTTTCTAGAGTTTTCTGTTCTGCATTAGAACAAACCTCTTCTGAGCATTTCCACAAAAATAAATGGCTCCAAGATGGACAGGTTTTCGATTCTGGTCTCCAAGAGATTCCATCCCTGACCTCAAACCTCCCAACAAAATTTAGACAAAAGCAGGTACGTCGCCCTGAAAAATTTAGATTTTTGTTAAACAGCATTTTCACACAATTTTTTTTTTTAAAAACTGAAAGTGCTCACCAGCCCTAGTACTCAATTGAGAAATTCTCATTGAGGCTAAAGATTAGCTTGTCCGTTAGCCTCTGTGGTTCTTCTTTCTTCACTCAGCACGAGCCACAAATGTAGACCTCCCATAAAAATACTTGGGGAGGAAGGTTAGTTTTGCAAGCTTCAGTAAATTGCTTCAGGTCAATTCTGGAACAAGTATTTTGAGTTCTAACTTGTTAAATGAATTCTGTTTGGGGGGGGGGGGGGGGAGAAGGGAGAAATTGTAGGGGTGCCAGGGCATGTGAATTGATGACTAGAACCCAACGTCTGTGTTAGTCTAAACCTAGTTGCTATTATCTCTAGCACTCTGTGTATTCCAGAAGTTTGTATGCTGGGGGGCCTCAATCCTCCAGAGGGAGCTGAAAATTGCAAACAGGGAAATTATCTTGTGAAAAACGCTTTGACTTTCCCTCTGCCCCTCAACTGGGTTCAGGGTTACTTTCTGAATTCTAAAGTGGTGGTCACTAAAATCTGATTTCTTGCATCAGTTTAGGTAGCTGTCCAGAGACTTCAGGGGCTGTGAGCAATGTAAAATGCTTTTTTAAAATGCTCATTGTATCAGGGGACAATGCTGTAGCTCATGTGTTGTATGGCAAAAAAGGGGATTTAAAGACAGGGTGGATCTTATGGAGAAGAGAGTTCAAGCTATAACTAGCTTCCTCACTGTGCTCCTGATGCAACACTTCAGTCTTTCCAAGAAGTTTTGAGTCTTCCAGCGCCTTGTGTTTCCACTAATATTGCTCAGACTAGCAACTAGAAAACCATTTTCCTCCCCTCCCATTGAGAATCAAATGCCTATATCATTTGCTAGCCAATCATACAGTGGTATCTGAGACTAGCTGGCAAAGAGGGACTAAGTAAAGTTCAGACAGTTTGATGGGTCTTTTGCTTTAAGAATTCTCAAATGCAATAGGATGGTAACTGTTTTCCACTAAGACTGCTACGGTGGTACATGTAATAGAGCTATACATGTTGCACATTTGCTGCTTTGTTAAGGCTGGTGTTCAAAATGTGGGTTACTCTTAAGTCACAACTTTCAACATAGGGGGAAGTCATTGTGGGACGGGCATCCCAAAAAGAATCCCAGGACTTTTGGTTGACTCAAATATATTGGTAGTTAAGATTTGATTCCAAGGCTGGCTTCTATAGTTTAAATAGCTCAAGGTATGAATATGGGGCTTTATTACAGCATAATGCCAACTACTTGGTATTCTGAGATGTTAAATCTGCATATTACCCTGCTGTTAGTAACTTCTGCACGAGGGAAAGTGCTTCTTGCTAGAAACTGACCTAAAATGGTCTTCAGAAGTGATGGATGTTTGTATTTTAGTTATGCCCATTGACAGGATTTGTATACTTAGTGGGCTCTGCCTCAACAGGCCATCCATAGGGGTTGTAGAATAGTGGGCAGGGATCATCAAAAGCACTGAAGTTAAGTACTGCCAAGCCTTGTCAGGTATCAAGCTGTAGTGTATACCTATGCATGGGGCAGACGTTCCCCAGCAGTTGATGGTATGAGGACTAGTAGAGTGTTAGTTAAGCTTCAGTTCTTTTATACTAAAATAGATTAGAATGCATTAGTGATTCGTATTAAGCCAGAGTTATTAGAATACAGGATTACTTCTTAAATCAGTAGAGGATTACATACTAGCCGCAATGGAGTACTGAAAAGGAATGAAATGGAAGGGACCAGACATGTTTAAAAGCCAATGGACGATTGACTTTATAGCCCTTTGCACTACTGTAGTGTCCTCCAGCAGACAAGGTCACAATAGTTCCTGAAAATCTTCAGTTACACAACCACTCTTGGAACAGGCAGAGGTTAAGCAACTTGAAGGAAAGACTGTGGCAAAGCCAGGAAAAGGACCCTGATCCTTCTGTGCTTTAGTTTTAAGCCTATATTCCCTTGATTTTAGGAAAGAATTAAACTTTAGGAAGCTTTAAGAAATATTGGCATCATTCCAACATACATGGTTTACTCAGATCTCTAGGTGTAGAACATCCTGTTTTCTTGGTGTTAGTTGTACAGTGTTACTTTAGAGCAAGTTTACATGCTTTTGCTACTTGGCATTCTTTGCAGACACCAGAAGGGGTAAACTGGTATTATGCAAAATGCAGCACCTATTATTCAGGCTGGTTCTCCAGACTTTTCCAATGTACATTACTCAGACTACCTAATGTAAAATTAAAATAGAATTTAGTTTGGTTTACATATGGTAGAAAACCACCTTCTAGAATACTTCACTTTAGGACTCCATGACTGATTGGGTCAGTGGCCATATTAGAACACAACTCTTTCCCCCTCTCCCCCCATCAATTAACACTGCACAAGTATTTAAAAAATGGAAGTTTATTTGTTTTTCAATGGCTCAAATAGCAAATAAAAAGAATTGGGTAAGGCATCAGCCTAAGACAGGTGACATTTCCTGTGTCCATTAGCTTCATTACACCTCAGTTCCCAGTACATAGTTCTCAAAGCAAAGTCAATGTTAGTGGTTAGACTCCCTGGTTAAATAGACTGAAAATGAGTACACAGTAAAGATGAAGACTGGCCTACTTGGCTATAGTTACAAGAGTAACTTTAATTCTGCACATGGTAGTCTAAGTATACATACAAAATTCCTTATGGATAAATACTTAACATGACAAGTGTAATTTTTAAAGAGCTGAATCCTTCCAGTATATGTTAGCGTATCAAGTACACATTTGTTACTAGCTTGCTTGAATGCATCTTGGACTGTCAGTTATAGGTTTACACATATATAAAAGAGTAATAGTTTGTGGACTCAATCTACCCCTTCCTACTCAAAAGTCCAAAAGTCTCAGATCCTGGCTTTTTAGCCAGAAGACACTGAACACTAACAGTGTGCTAGTATTCTTTTTTTTCTGAAGCAGTGGAGGCAATACATTTTATTTGGAGAATCTGGACGCAGATAGTGTTTCTGTACTGCAAAGCATATTTGATAACATTAACTAGAAAAAGCTGCTACAATGCTCCCCATTATGGACACAAACTAGACTAAAAGTACAAAACCTGCAAGTAGCTTCCAAATAACCACATCATGTTCCCATAGCTTAGTTTCACGAGGACAAAGGAAGAAGTTACCGATGACACACCAGAATTTCCCAAACACCTTAATGCAAAACACATTAGCTCTACTGAATGAGCTCCACTCTGCCCAACTCAGGGAGTTAAAAATCCAAACACCTACAGACATTAACTACTTGTAAAACGGTAGTTCCAAAGTGCCAGCATGTTAAGTGGTAAGTGCCCATTTCAGGCTTAACTGCCATACAACCTTGTAACTTCAACCATACATGTAAATTCCAACCCCTTTAAATTTAAACTACCATATTGTTTACTAAATCACAGGTGACAAGATGCTCTGGGCTATTCAACATATCCAGAGTATGGCACACATTAAGATCAGACGCTGCTAGCAGACAGCTAGTTAGTAAGACAGTTCACATAACTGCACTCCACTCTAAAGGATATTCTCCCACACTGATGCATAGGGATGCATCAGTCTCGATGCATCAAGATGAAAATATAGCCTTAACTATGTAATTTGCTATTTCTAGGTTTTTTAATTAAGGCATATTCAAATGCTTCCATTTAAAAATTTACACCACTTTTAATTAATCAGGTAATGCAGATCCACATAGGAATGACTCAATAGAACTGTATGTAGATACACTGCCTGAATCACTCTTCTATAATTTGCATAAACTCATAATGGCAAAACAGCTGTATACCAGTTTGTTTGGTATCGTGTTCACAATTGTAATTTGCAAGGCAGTAGAAGACAAAACAAAGTTGAAGATTTAGTGATACAAAATGTATGCTTTACAAGAAACCACAGAAAGTAATACTTCCTTCTGTTTACTGTTAGACTGCCTATGAAATACTACATTCAGAAGAAACAGTGATGGTAGGCAATTATGAAATGGGTTGAACTTTGCTTCTCTTGAAGCCACATTAAATTTTTTCAGTGAATTTAACTCTGTGCAGTTCCAATTCATGCTTTTAGTGATACATGACGATTTTCAAAATGTTAAATTTCAGTCATTTAAGCCTTTGATGGCATGCTTATAAATTATGGTTATTAGCATGGTCAAGGAAGGACAAGAATTGGGCCTTTGATTATAAAATGCAACATCTTTCTCTGATCCTCTTAGCTAGGCTTTTCCTTTTCTTCTTCCCATTCTTCTCTTTGCTGTCTTCCATCTTTCTGGCTCTAATTTCTCTCATTAAGTCAAAAAATACCTAAAAAGAAAATAAAGTTTACATATCAATGCACTTATAGCATGAACACATGCTAATTTAGGTAACTTTAAATAAATATGATCTACTTGAGATCATGTGTCTGGATCAGTGTCTGCTAAATACAGTACGCATAGGTAAAAGGGATAAATTGGCCCTAAGCAAATCCCGCAAGAATTATCCTACTCTTTCCAGTCTTCAAAGGATAAGCAGTTTTTTTGGCAAGAGAGTGGGCTAGCTGCCCCCTTCCATTACTGGGCTGCATGTGCTCCTGAGATGCTTATAAGCTCCATAAGAGCTGAACTTCCAGCCTGAAGCATAACTCTGCCATATCATGCCTCCATGCATGAGGTTTCAAGTTTATTTCCATTTCATGCTAATCAGACGGAAGAAAAAATCCTTTGCATTTCACATCATCATCTGTGTGGTATTGTTAAGACAAGACAAACATCTAATTTGCAAAGTGTCATATCAGATAGATACTAAATGTTTCATTATAACTTTTCCATCCACATTTTAGTCTAAAAAATGCAATTAGATTTCTGTTGAGGATTGGATATACTCATGGAGAGCCCAGTATGGTTCCCCAAGATTGATGGTATCTTATGAATAACTAGTCTAGAAACAACTTCATTATCCAATGCAAACTGATACTTATGAAGCCTCAAGTAAACAGTCTTTAAAAGAATTAAGCCTTAAATTACTGCTCAAAAGCAAGTCTTTTGGAAGGCGAATGGAATAAATAGCATGTTGGAGAAATCTGAGACCTCTACAAGATCCGCTAGGAATGCAATTCTTAAAGAGCCCATGGTCCAGTCAGGCTTTGGTAAGACTGTTTCCAGACAACTGTGCTTTGCATCATTGTTCATTTCACAAAAAGGCACTGAATTGGTCAGCTCCAGGTGCTACTACAATGTTATTCACACCTTTGCCAGCTGATGTCAATAGACAGGAGAGCAAACTGCTGAATTCTATACAGTTTTCCTTTTGGCAACAAGTTCTCTATTCTCAACTAGAGATCCACCTTTGCAGGCAGTCCACAGAGCATTTTGACAGCCACATTGTAGGAGAAAGGGGGTCTCTTCGGAAGTGGTGCACAGTGAGCTAAAAAACGATAGGTCCATGTATCCCACCACAGTACTCTTGTTCTATAGCTATGTTCTACATAGCATTACATTGAAGAAATTTGTATGTGATCCAGGTGATTAAGAACTTTGAGCAAGACTGTTTCCTGTGTTACACTTAAGGGGTTTCCTTAACAAAAATCAAATCAAATCAGCACAGCTATATACACTATATGAAATTTTCATTGAGAAATAATAAAATGGTCTTTACTTCTAGCTATGGCTTGACTTATCCATGTATCTAAATCTGTGCTACGAGTTTGACATAATCCTCCACTTGCTTAAGTAAATGATACAGTACTTAGCTGCCTAGGACAGTGGTCGCCAACCAGTGGTCCGGGGACCACTGGTGGTCCGCGAGAAAATTTTGGTGGTCCCTGGAGAAATTTGGACATTATTTGCAATTTTTAGGAAGATAAGTCCCTAGTAAAGGCTTCTTATTTGATAGCACTTCAAATCGCGAAAAGTAGAAAGCCGTATACGATTGGAGAAGAATTAAGCCTTGCTTGTTACAAGCCTGTGAAGAGGTTTTGGGGAAACAGGCTGTCCAGAAACAAAGTAATTCCTATGTCCGCTAATAATGTGAAGCGCAGAATTGAAGACATGGCTGAAGATATTGAAAATCAAGTGATTGAAATGGTAAAAAATTCAACGTTTTATTCAATTCAACTCTACGAATCAACAGACATAACTAACAAGGCAGTTCTTTGTTTTGTGAGGTTTGAGTGTCAAGGAGAGCTCAAGGAAGAACTCCTCTGTTTGCTCAACTTGCTGGGTAGAACAACCGGCTCTGAGATTTTCGATGCACTTAATGGTTATTTCCTGAGACACGGTATTGAATGGAAGAAATGTGTTGGGATATGCACAGACAGTGCTGCAAGCAAGACCGGGCATCGTTCAGGAGTTGTTACAAAAGTGAAAGATGTTGGACACCCAGACATCTTGTTTACTCATTGTATTATACATCGTGAGCAACTTGCGGCAAAAAGAATGTCTCCAGAACTGCACGAAGTACTCTCTGATGTAATTAAAATTGTAAATAAAATTCGGCACAAAGCGCTCAATTCTCGAATATTTGAGGCACTTTGTGAAGAAATGGGCTCTCACTATACTCATCTTCTTCTTCATGCTGAGGTGAGATGGCTGTCGAGGGACAAAATACTAACCCGATTGTTCGACCTGCGCCAAGAAGTCAAGTTATTCTTCCAGCAGCAAAATAATTCGAAATTCCAAGATCTCTTGTCCAAAGATGATTGGCTAGCCAAGCTTGCATGCCTGGCAGATATTTTTTTACTGTTAAACGAGCTAAACATGTCCTTGCAAGGACAGTTTACAGATGTGTTCACACTGCGAGGTAAAATGGATGCATTTCAAAAGAAAATATTGCTGTGGCAAATGCGGTTGGCTGAAGATCTGTAAATGTTCCCGAATCTTGATGAATATATGAAAGAGGAGGATGTCAACCGACAGGTAATAACCATTGTTCGACAGCACTTATGGTCGCTCACAGAATCTTTTGGCCGTTATTACCCAAAGGAAGAGGACCCCAGACTTGGCAATATGTGGGTAATGGATCCATTTTTTGGCGAAAATTGAAGATAACAATTTGAGCATGAAAGAAAAAGAAAGCCTAATCGATCTATCATCCGACGACAGTCTCCAAGCTAAATTCCACTCGTCCTCATCAAGACATCATTTTTGGCCCTCCGTAAAAAGTGAGTACCCAGTGCTGAGTGAAAAAGCCATCAAAATTTTGATTCCATTTGCAACAACCTATCTGTGTGAAAAGACATTCTCATCTGTTACGGCAATCAAAAACAAGTACCGCTGTTGGTTTGAAATACAAACGGCTCTCCGTTTTGCAGTGACATCATTGGAGCCAAGAATCCATAAACTTATTTCAAACAAGCAGCAACAAATATCACACTAATAATTTTGTTATAATTAAACAAGCTTTAATAATTTTGTTATAATTAAACAAGTGCATTTCATATTAATGAAATGGAACTTTTATGATCATTATTTTATAGATGTTTGTACCTTTTTAAAAAAATTCACGTTAGTGGTCCGCGGGATTCAAAATTGTGAGTTTAGTGGTCCGTGAGGTCCGAAAGGTTGGCGACCACTGGCCTAGGATACTTAACCTACTTCTGTGAAGAGC
The DNA here is from genome assembly GCA_032164245.1 of Sternotherus odoratus. Lineage (NCBI taxonomy): Eukaryota > Metazoa > Chordata > Testudines > Kinosternidae > Sternotherus > Sternotherus odoratus. Next base: position 146,403,116 of record JAVMKO010000002.1, read on the forward strand.
CTTCCTGGCACATTGTATAGCGTTGCCAGTGCATCTCAATTCTGGACCATAGAACTGAGACTTGGCATGACTAGAGAACCTTGCATCAGATACCAAGCTATTCCTTTGACTTATCCACTGCAAGGGATTTTGTAATTTAAGCTATAATTTTTGTGGGCTGGTTGCCATTTCACCACTCGGTCTGAAAATCTGCACAGACTTGTAAGGGCCATGGTTTAAGTGTTTATAGAGTTGGAAATAGTTCCCTTCATGGCAAATCATGTGCTGAACTTGAAAGCTGGCATGTTAAAGTAAAATTAGTTGAGTCTCATTAAAGGATGCACACATAGATGGTGTCTGAATTGGTAATTTTGTAAGGCTAGGATAGATTGATACCAGCTGCAATTCTATGCACGAAGAACTCGTACATACCACTTTCTGTTCTACCGAAGTGGTGACCAGATTGTGTTTTGCTGCAGGTAAGTGAACTGCACTTAGCCACTGACCCAAAGACACTAAATTACCATTTGCAAAACTGTTGCAGAACCAGTTGCTCTAGTTAAAGAGTTAAAGAAAAAAATAAATAACCTGATGGTAGACAATTATTCCAAAACAGTCCACCTTCTGTGGTAGGCCGTCAAGTTGCAACTGGTGATCCAACTTATGACATCTTAGATATTTCCACTGGGGATTTTTCAACAGTATGATCACATTTGTATGTAGGTCACCAGAGAAGAGATGCTAGCACATTAATCTAAACTACTTAATCCTCTTGTCTTAATATATTTTGCCTTGTGGAAAGCAAATATATTGTTAGCCACCTGATAATGTGGATTTCAAAACACTTACTGATATTTAGAATGCAAGAAGTTTTAATTTTGAACATTAAATTTAACCAGTCTTACTTTGGGAGACAATACTTGAATCTGGTCTCCAATCTCATTGCTTTTGCCTCAAAAATACATGGTGACTACACAGGTCTTTTCTTGCCCGTTTCTGAACCAGGCTGCTTCTCTGTATCCCTTCACCTCATACGCTCTCAGTACATTCTAAGCTGTGAACAGTTATTCTCTCTCTTGTCCATGCCCAGGCATCATCTGATTGAGGGAGATGAAACTCCCTCCTCTATAAGCCATTCAGAATGTCAATGAACACTCAAGCCAGCATTCTTCCCTTCCTAGAGGTGGCCAGTCTTCTGGTCACATTCAACAATATTTAGGAAAGCATTGAAACACAAAAATGTCTATGCCAAGACAGGGATTGGTAATGAGTCAGACTGTTGCTGCCTGAACTACCCCTTTCAAAATCTAGCTAAGTTTGTTAAACTGTCACCATCCAATGGCTGTTTGGAACTGAACAGACCACCAGTTCACTAAAACTGTTAAGTAAGGATTAAGAGTGCATGGTAACTCAGCTATCCACACTTGAGGATGCTCCTTTAGAACATGTCTGAAGCACACAGAAGGGCAATGCAGGAAGGCTTATAATTCTACTATCGTTGTATCTGTTCAGTGGTTAAAGGAGAGGGTTTTCTACAGCAGTTGGTCCAGGATTAACAAGAATTAAATGTAGCTTTTCAGGACTCATGAAAGTAGATCTGGAAGCAGTATCCATGAAAGATGGTTCAGGGCTTTTACAGAACCTTGATTTTTAATGTTTTGCACTTAAAGGTCATTACCTTGTCAACATTAGCTCGCGTTTTAGCAGAGGTTTCCACGTAGTTAACGTTCCACTGATCAGCTCTGTTCTTTGCTTCCTCTACAGAAACTTGCCTTTTATCTTCCAAATCTGATTTATTACCGACTAGCAGAAAGGGAACGTTCTCATCTTCTTTTACTCTTAAAATCTGCTCCCTGAAGGAGGAAAGGAAGAACATTAAAATCTACACAGATCTATTATTCCCAGAAAAGTCCACAAAAGGGTAGCATTTTTATTTTTAACTTGTTCCAGTGAATGCTCATTTTCTCCTTTTAGAAAGTTCAGAGGATGTGCAGTGTGCAACTGCATCATTGTTCACTCAAACTATGATCCACTATAATCTTTTCAGTAGTAATAGCCACCTAGCCAGTTATACCCCATTTGGGCAGTTGAGCATTTGATTTTTCCTTCCCAAGTGTACTACTTGGTACTTGTCCTTACTGAATTTTATCTGGTGGATTAGAGACCAAATCTTCAATTTGTCAAGGTGGTGGACTTCTAAATTCTGTTCTCTGAAGGGCGTACAATCCTTCCAGCTTGGTGTCATCCACAAGTTTTATAAGTGCTCTCCACTCCATTGTCCAAATCATTAATGAAAATATTTTAAATAGCATCTGATCCAGGACAAACCCCTACAGGATCTTACTAGATATGCCTTTCCAGTTTGACAGAGCGCCACTGATAATTCTGAACAAAGATCTTTCAATCAGTTCCATGCCCTGCCTTATAGTAATTTCATCATGTACTGAGCTGTTTAAAGAGTTAGCCTACAAGAAACTTAGACCATGCCAACATCCTGCTCAAATCCTCTCCAAAAGCAGACAGTTCTAAACAGTAAGCTTCCAGATGAAGACATACAACCATGAGTTTAAAAGTGTAAAACTCAACTATACATGTTTGTTATTAAAGGGAATATCCATCAATTAATCTAAGTTGCTACAACAGATTCCACTCAATTGAGTGAAGAAAAAAAGCAGAAGAGAACTTGCTAGCAAACCATTAAAAAGCCCACATGTATACACTTGTGCTACACATTCCTTTTTTTGCAGAAGCTGTAACTGGTAAGATAACATTATGCGGAAACTGCCCTGTTAGAGCTCTGTGCCCTGACCAATCAGTTTTACAGAAAAAATAAAAATCAAGTTTCCAAACTTCCATGATGTTCTGCTCAATAGCATTCCCTAAGATTGATCAGCAATGCCCAGGAGCGCAGATATAGACTGCCCCCGGACATAACAACATGGTAGTATTCTTTTAGCATAAATATTAAAATGTGAAACCTGCTCTAAAGATTTCTTCCAATAGACTATTCTTAGTCTTCCAGAAGAGCTGAAAAGGATTAAGTTTCCTACCCTGCAACCACTCCCCACCCTGCCCAAACTAAATATCACAACTATCAGGGGCTGGTCTTGTTTCTGCTAGATGTTTCAACATGTATATTGCACATTCACTTTAGCTCAGGGTTTCTCAAACTGGAGGTCACGACCCCCCTGGGGGTCGCCGAGCACTCCCAGGAGGGTCCCCCGAGCTCCTGCCACTGCCAAAAAGCCACCAAATTGATTATTTCCACATTCGGCGGCTTTTTGGTGGACATACCGAGCGCTCTCAGAAGCGCTCAGCATGTCTGCTGAAAATAGCTGCCGAATGCGGAAGTATTTAATTTGGCGGCTTTTCGGCGGACATACAAGGGTCCGCAGAGGACAAGGAAAAAGGGTCGCGGTTCTCAAAAATTTGAGAACTGCTGCCTTAGCTGAAAGAATAGCATTTTTTAATCTAACATTCTTTGTCTGAAGCTAGTCATGTTAAATAGGTGTTCACTAAGGGCTTGTCTTCACTACCCACGGTAGTGATCCATCTGTTAGCGATCGATTTCTTGTGTCATGAAGACACGAGAATCGATCGCCCGCGGTTTCACGTAGCTGAAGTTGCACATCTTCAGTTGATTCCCCCCGCAGTGAAGACCAGCCCTAAGACTGTTTTGATGACTAAATTTTTTCCTCATTTCACTAGCTCTAGTCAATTTTGCAGAGCAGACAAGATCTGAAATTCTAATTTAATAAATAGTTTAAAGCCATTTATGCCTCCTTTACTCATCAAAAGCAGCAAGGGACAAACCCATTCCCCTCCTCCCTTCCAAGCCACCTTTACAAGTTTTCCTTAATATAGTCTGATCGCCAGTACTAATTTTGTTTTGACTGGTGAAGACATGTCTAGTAGGCACCTATTGTGTTACTATTACCTTATTCCTCATCTCGCTCATCTTGTACTCAGACAGAGCTGAGCCAGAGACGATTTATGGTCTTTGTAGGGCACTACCACAACACAGCCTTCCTTGGGCGCTTCAGACACTTTTCACAACATAAAAATGTTTTAAAAAAGAGGTTTTTGACCTTTGACTTGCCAGTTAAACTGAGCACCTATAAATTACTAGTGCCTATTTAATACTCAAGTTCATACTAATGATGTAACCCATCACCCATACTTCTTTTTCCTATTGTGCTGCATGCCTGAGAGCATTCTTAAATGGATACATTTCATATGGTACATATGTCATGTTTTTATTGATTTTGCCATTACAACACTTGTAAAATAACTTTCAACAAGATGAGTTGCCTTATTCAGATTTGTAGCTGTTTCTGGAAAACTTCAGTACATTTAGTGTCAGATTAATTAAAGAGGGGACTCATTCTAAATAGAAATGCAACAGGTTATTTCATTAGACCAAGCTGAAAATTCTAGAGCAGAGGCTCTCAAACTGTTGTCTGCAGACCACCAGTGGTCTACAAGCTCCATTCAGGTGGTCCGTGAATAGTTCCCTCTAAGGTGTGCGCGTGGGTGGCTGCACACAAGAGAATGAGGGGCCACCCACCTAATTAGTGGAGCCATGCCTGCAGCGTTCCACTAATTAGGTGCCTGGACCCCAGAGAAGATGCACATATATGGTAAGGTGGAGGCCTCAGGTAGGAGAGGACAGTGGAGTGAAGATGGGGTGGGGAGGAATTTGGGACATACAGGGCTACAGTGGCTAGAGGAAAAGGCAACTTTTCCCAGCCCCAGCTTGGGGGCTGCTGTGGCATGGGAGAGTCCCCCTCTCCTTCCCAGCCCAGGGGCTGCCACAGCAGGGACAGAGGGCACATCCATGGCATTAGAAAGGTAAGATACTGGTATTAAAATAGGAGTTGTGCTTTTTATTTGTAGAACAAATAAAATTAAGGTTTTTTGGTATAGCACTTTTATCCAAAGTGCTTTACAAGTGTTAGCTAACAGTACAAACAATATTTGGAAAGATTGTTAAGTGGTCCGCTGAGACCCTCAGCAATTCAAGTGGTTTGCAGAAAAAAAAAGTTTGAGAACAGCTGTTCTAGAACTAGTAGTAGGGAACTTGTTTCTGCAGCTATTGCTGAAGCCTAATGCTATTGGCAAAATTAGAGTTTCTGTCTCTGTGGTCTATTGCAGAAAGGTGGGAGCAGAGTGAATCCCTTCTGACAGGGAAACTTTATATTTGTAATATGTTGCTGCAACTATCTTGAAGTTGTAACATAATCTGCCATATTCTGAACCGAAGAAAGCTTCTTGCTCTTTAAAGTTGCTTTAGCCTGGACATTCCTCATGCAGCTTATTCACATCCTCTTCAGTTGTGCATATATCCCCATCCATTCAGTCTGAAAGGTTGGGGATATATGCACAACTGAAGAGGAAGGTATTTTCTTGATTTTAGGGCACAATATTTAGCATCTTAATTACTGTTTTAGCAATAGTATCATGCCATCCACTTGCAATGCTCTTTAGTTTCATCCTCAACCCACAGACTCCTATTCAGATCATTCTCCCTCACTTGAAGAGGATGCTTCAAGAGATTGGCTGCTTTGTGCCTTGCATTTCTTCTGTCCTACCATTCTGGAACCTTGTGAGCTGTCTCCCCATGAGACTTACTTTTGTCTTCTCTGGGAAGAGTGTCAAATTCCAGGGGAACTAAATAGCTATGAAGAGCTGTTTACTCCTTTTCATGGCCTGGCTTTGCTAGGTTGCATTGGAGAAATTTGTTTGGTTTATTTTGAGGAAGCTGGTTAAAATGGAATGTTTACTTAGTGGTTTTTGATGGCACTTTATTTCCAAAAACTGAAGGTAAATGTTCAATTCAACTGTTGATCCCTGGCAGCTCCAAATGTTGGGGCCCACAGGATTAAAGATTGCCTCAACAACTATACTTCAGTACCATCTACTTATTTATAGCCACTCAAATGCTTTTACTATTAAGCAATCTTATTATCCTTCGAATATTGCCTCTCACCCTCACAAGGTCATTGTGAAGTACTTGTCATGTTGCCAACGGGGTACATCTCAGAGTATGGAAAGCTTGTTAGCCAGAGCCCAGGCATTTGGAATTTCAATCCTGCCACATGCTGCTCTCCAGAATACTTAGTTTTCATACAGAAACTGAGTATGTGGCCTTTTGCACAACATATATTCTAGCACATATCATCCAGATGTGCAATCACTGGCCTTAGTTTGCTCCTGTTAGTACTTGACAAGCTAAACAGACAAGAGAACCAAAAGGTAGAGAACAATGGGTAGGACAAGCAGAGAGTAAACTAACATCCCTGGGATAAATACAGTTTGGGATCCAAACTGCACAGCAGCTGTGCAGCCTACAAGACAGTCTGGTGCTTACTATCAGTAACTGTGGTCAGGGCCATCAGTTTGGAATGCCGTACACCAGTTTAGGAGTCCATTTAAGTGCCAAAAAGCCAACTACACAGGCAGGCAGTCTTTGAACCCTGCTAGATACCTACTCTGACAGTAGTACTAAAGCTTTGTTTCATAGCATTTTAAAGACATTGTGCCAAAAATACCTGATTGGCAAAGGAACACACACTGCTGTTGTAAGTCTGACATCTCAAGACAATACACAAGGGTGCAGTCTATGCAAACTTTCATAGATATGAAGCAGAAAAAAAAAAAGACTACCATAAGTTATTTATAAAGAGGAATTTGACAGGTGATCAAGACCTTATTTTAGGAGCTCACTGAAATACATACACGTGAAATTTTTCCATCAGTTTACCTGAAGTCTGCTGTAGCTGCAAAAGATTCCAGCTCTGTGATAGAGAAGACACACAGAAATCCCTCTCCACTTCGGAAGTAGTTGTCTCTAATTGCAGCATAGTCCTCCTGGCCTGCTGTATCTAATATGTCTATTTGGACCTCTTCCCCATCCAGAACTACTTTTTTTCTGTAGCTGTCTGCTTTGGTAGGCTCATAGTCTTCCACAAACTGAAAACAAAGAAACAGTATAGGATAAAACCATATTAATGTTCCAAAGTGACTAAAACAAACATCTCCATCTGAATTTTTAATGTAAATACAAGAAAAGTGTTTCTGGGTAACAACTACATAGCTCATTTATTCAGGCCAGAAGAGTACCTACATTAGTCATATGAAGACTTGACAAAATTAAGTCAGGCCTGTTTTATGCCAGCAAAATAAGATTCTCTTGTGAGCTGTATGAGCACTGAGGTTTTCATTTCCTGCTATTACCCAAAAATAAAATTCACACAATTTAGGGCCTCATCTCAGTTTCTATAATATTCTAGAGCATCAGCATCATACTTTGTTGTCTTGGGTAAGGTCAGAATGTCAAGCTGATATTGAATGGAGTTAGAATATTGGTTTATTTCTTTCAAGTACTCTAAAGTCTAAGGATATGTTTACACTGTATACTCCACTTCCTAGACACCACAGTGCAAATTAATGACGGCCACATCGACACCACCCTATACCGAAAACCTACCGACAGCTATGCCTACCTTCATGCCACCAGCTTCCATCCCGGACATACCACACGATCCATTGTCTACAGCCAAGCACTGAGGTACAATCGGATTTGCTCCAACCCCTCAGACAGAGACCAACACCTACGAGATCTTCACCAGGCTTTCTCAAAACTACAATACCCACACAAGGAAATAAGGACACAGATCAACAGAGCCAGACGTGTACCCAGAAGCCTGCTGCTACAAGACAAGCCCAAGAAAAAAAACAACAGAACACCACTGGCCATCACCTACAGTCCTCAGTTAAAACCTTTGCAACGCATCATCAGTGACCTACAACCCATCCTGGACAATAATCCCTCACTTTCAAAAGCCTTGGGAGGAAGGCCAGTCCTGGCACACAGACAACCTGCCAACCTTAAACAAATTCTCACCAGCAACAGCACACTGCACCACAATAACTCCAACTCAGGAACCAATCCATGCAACAAACCTCGATGCCAACTCTGCCCACATATCTACACCAGCAACACCATCACAGGACCTAACCAGATCAACCATACCATCACTGGCTCATTCACCTGTACATCAACCAATGTCATATATGCCATTATATGCCACCAGTGTCCCTCTGCTATGTACATCGGCCAAACTGGACAGTCCCTACGAAAAAGGATAAATGCACACAAATCAGATATTAGGAATGGCAATATACAAAAACCTGTAGGGGAACACTTCAACCTGCCTGGACACACTATTTCAGATTTAAAGGTCACCATTCTGCAGAAAGGGAACTTCAGATCCAAACTGCAAAGAGAGACTGCAGAGCTTCAATTCATTTGCAAATTCAGCTCACACACTTTGGGATTGAACCGGGATCTACAATGGTTGGCTCATTACAGACATTGTTTCTCATCTCTCCATGTCCACACACCCCATTCAAATGCTAGACGAATAATCCACACTCCCTGATCGGAGATAACAAGCTGGCTCAGCTTAATTGGACTAACCTTTTCACCTCCCCCCTGGCTCTTACCTACTTTTCTATAACTGCCTGTTTGTGAACAATTGAACACTTCTACTGCCTGCATCCGACGAAGTGGGTATTAGCCCACGAAAGCTCATGCTTCAAAACTTTATAGTTAGTCTTTAAGGTGCCACAGGACTTTGTTAACTCTGCTATTCCAGACTAACACGGCTACCACCCTGATTCTTGTCCTCATAGTGGGATTCAGAATACATACACTGCACTTCCCCCCTTTAGCATGTATATAGAAAGTGATAGACCATGAGGCACTGCTTAGGCAATGAACACATGCCTGAATCCTTGGGGTACATACCCTACATGGCTTTCTATATACTTAAGCAGTGCCTTCCCTATCTACAGAGCTATTTTTAGCAGTGTAGTGTCCCCCTGCTGTGGTGTGTAGTGTCCCCCTGCTGTGGTGTGTAGTGTCCCCCTGCTGTGGTGTGTAGTGTCCCCCTGCTGTGGTGTGTAGTGTCCCCCTGCTGTGGTGTGTAGTGCTACACTGCACTGTGAATGTAGCTGGCTTTTCACTGCCTGAGTATAGCTATGCATACCCTACACACTGCCAGCTAAGACTACTTAGCAAGTCAATGCAAAATACTACCATTGATAAGTGGTATGGGAAAACAGGAATCCTACTTCTAATCTTTCTCAAAGAGGTTGAGCAGCACCCCCAATAGGGTGCAGATCCCTTCTGAACCAAGTCTCCTTGCCGAAGGTTGTCTAGAGCCATGTGTGGATACGATATCTACATCTGTAGATCTCTGCAGATTTGCAGGGTTGTCAGGATGTCATTAAAACATACAATAGTTGTTTGGGAAGGATTACTGAAGACAGGGAGAAAAGCACACTAAGGGCTTGGTTACACTGGCACTTTATAGTGCTATAAAGCCTCCAGGAGCGCTATAACTCCCTACCTGTCCAGACTGGCGAGGCACGTAGAGCGCTATAAACCCACAATTATACCGGTCCTGGTAATCCTCCCTTCCCTGAGGATTAACAGCTATTGTGTATTGACTGCTCTGTATTATCTCCAGTGTGAATGGGTATTAACACTACAAGTGCTTTTGAGTGATCTCTGGAGATGTGGAGCCATTTAAAGCAATTGACATCTCTTCCTTTTGTTTTGAACTCTGACTGGAGGAATTCAGAAGCATCTTTTCAGAGTTTCTCTAAACTTGTCTAATCAGCAATGCAAATGTTTACAAAGTGAGCCTGCGAGAAAGAAAACTAGCAGGCTCTGAATTTCAGAGGAAATATGTCTCAGCAGCTGAAAATCCATTTGCTCCCTCCATCTGCACACTCACAACACGTTGAAAAGCACTTTGCACCCAGCTGAATGCTGGGATAGCTGCCCATAATGCACCACTCCCCGTGCTGCTGTAAGTGCCGCAAATGTGGCCACACTATACAGCTGGCGGGTCTCAGTGTGGGCATGCTATAGCGCTATCCCTATAGCTGTATATGAGGGCAGGTATAAGCAAAACTGCTATAAAGCTGTAAGTGTAACCAAGCCCTAAATTTGTGCTGTTGCAGAAGCCAGAGTTATTCAAAATATGCCCACAAGTTTAAACACTTGAATACAGCTCAAACATTTGAGCCTTGCAGTGACTAAAGGTTATACTACTCAGTGAGCTCCAAGATGACTAATTGACAGGGGATCTGAAAAACTGCTGATTTACACTTCCACTAGATTTATAATCTCAAAAACTGCAGTGAATTCAATGTTTATATTCAACTTAATGGGCAATTCATAATAAAACTTTCAATTCTTCAAGCCACTTTATTTGGACCGCTTCAAGAACTATTTTAAACGATCATACCAATAAGCTTAATGCTACTCAGCCATTTCATCATTTCTTTCTGAAAATGAAGATGCAAAATATTTTTATTGTAAAGTTAAATTCTTACCTCATCATACATGAACTGCAGTGTTAAAGCAGATTTTCCTACGCCACCACTTCCCACCATGATTACTTTGTGTAAAGCCAAAGAATTCTGACCTTTAGGCTTATTTGCAGCCATCTTTGGATTACAGCTATTTGACAGAAGTAAACAGAATCTAGAAGAAAAATAAAGTACTTCCATTAGTTAATGCTTGTGTGCTCAAAGGAACTTGTTTCACTTGGTATCCTTAGTTTTCTTTTAGTGGTGGCAAGGTATGCGATGCATGTCTATCTGGTCCTACTGTTTTCATAAACAATGCTGCTGAAGAGATTACCTATTTTAAAAAAAAAAAAATAGCAAGGAAAGCCCTCTCCCATGGAACAGCAGTGCAAACTAGCCAAAAATTAGAGATTAAAATCTATCGTCTGTTTATGGAATACAGCATGTTTCCTTGAATGCAACAAGAGTCGTGTGTGTCAAACCATCAATACTTTTAAGCAAGATTTCTCTTCTGACAAATCACACAAGGAAACAAGCTGTACTACACAAAGGAAGGAAGTGAGAAGTCTGTGGGAATTTACAAGTTCAGTAATAAGTACTCAAGATATACTCCTAGTAAATTAAGTGTGCAGTTAGCGTAGTCTTTGAATGGAAAATGAAAAACCCAGATCTGAATACAACTTAACCCCTTACCATCAAATGGCATAGTTATAGCAAAAGGCGGAACAGCTAAAAGTATACATTTAATTTAAAAACCAAATCAACTTGCAGCCTTATGATGCAAAATATTACTGTGTATTAAGTACTACATTTGCAATTCATGTCTCAATTCCACAACATGCTGCATACATGTAGACGCCCTGTACCTCACTGACTCCACTGGATTCAGTCTACGCAGACATTTGCAGGATTAGGGCCCAACTGTGTACAGCAAGTAAACTCATATGTATTACAGGAAGTCAGCCAGGGATCATTCAAACTCCAGTAGATCTTTGTGCTCCTTATTTCAGTCCCTTCCTGATTGTTAGGTGAGGACCTGGCCCCCTGTTCAAGGGGGACTCAACAGTTCCCTTTACAGTCAGTCAGTGGGCTCCTAAACCAAGAGGGGGATCTACTATATAGCAGTGAGGTATTCCCGTCCTCTAAAATATTAGTGTTTTGATTCCTTCACTCTCCTTTGCTCCTTGGATTAAAATACCAAGTCTCAAACTCATCTTCAGTCAGTGCATTAATGACTGCTACACTTCAGGGGAAGGGAGAGGATCTACCACATTACAACTTTACAAGGTCACATTAATTAAGAACCTAACATGAATTGCAAAGGTTTGCTAACTAGCAAAGGTAAACAATTACAAAGAACTTGAGACAAAATAGCTTTGTTTTATGCAGTATTGTCAAACACTATTGTGAAACAGTATTGTCAAACACTATTTTAGTAGTACAAAAGCATGGGGTTAGAAATTGAGGCATTCAGTAGTCATGTGTCCACAAACATGATGTCATAAATCCTTCTATCACTGGGGAATTTGTGATTATGAAAGTTCCTTTGCTGTGACTGTCCAGCAGCAAATCTAGACAGTTTACAATCTTCAAACTCTAGTTGAGAAAACATGGTTGTGGAAATCTGAACACTGTAAATAAAGTGAAGTAAATCAAAGGCAGTTATGAGATCAGTAACTGCAGAACGTTGTGGATGAGAATTACATTTTTAGTATGAGATTTTAATTTTCAGCCACCAACGTTCAGGTCAGCACAGAGGAATCAAATCTTAATTTCACAAATTCTCTCTTCCATATATTAACAGGGCTGGCAACCTGAGAATACTTGTAATTTATACAACATTGAGAAATGGAAATCACGTAAACATCTAAATTAAAGAAGCTCTGCAGGGAGATCCCAGTTTACAGCTTACTCATTGAGACATATGAGAAGCAAAGTTTCTAATGTCCTGCTATCCTATTCAGACTAATGATACCAACACAAGTCCCTGGATCATTTGGGGTATCAGAGCTGGAGCAAAAGTTATAATGTCAGTGAAAAAAAAGTTTACACTGCCTGCCACAGACTGTATAGAATAGGTTTTTTAGCAGAATAATAAAAAAAATTGCTGTGTGCTAACACCTAATCATGAAAGTCAAAAATTACACAGGCCATTTATTCAATGCAGGAGTTACACTGCTACAGAAAGCAGTCCTTTAACCAGTTCTACTTCACAATTACCTGAGATTCTGGTAAACTGCCTATTGTTGGCCAAGCAATAGGTCTTGGATAGATTTCATCAAGTTGAGTGTAATATGTTAGCTTGAATGCTGCATTCAACCACATGGAACATTTCAGGGAATGTTCTAGGCTGGAACACGTAGAGCCCTATTAATTTTGGTGACAAAGCCAGAAGAGGGGAAAATCGGGAACATTAAGTCCCTTGAATCTAGTTACAGCCAGCAGCTTCAACCACATCTTAATGAGAATGGGCGACACTGAGATTGAGGTGATGAGGGAAATGGAAGGAGCCTGTGGAAAGTGCCACGAGCTCAGCCTACAGAAGCAACTGATATAAAAAGGTGCTTTGACTGGTCTAGCTAGCTCCTTTCCCATCCTGCACAGCAATAAGCTACACTGGTATAGAGCACCTTTATATGGGTAACTGCGTCTGCTTCGGGTGGCTGTACCCCTATAGTTAATGCCTACAGAAACCAAAGTATTTTTAAACATTCTGATTTAAGCCACTCAATTTTGGAGGCATAATTTTTCAATACTTGAGGTTGATAGCAATACCAACTAGTACTAGTTAGTTAAATTGGTGCTAATCCCTGTGTGGAACCTTTTGGTTTAACTTAATCCTGGTCCGAATTAAAAACTTAAATTAAACCTAAATAAACCACTTAAACCACAATAAGTGTCCACATAGGGATTTGCAGTATTTTAGATAGTCTAAATTCACTCGTCAAAGCTGCATCCCCTTCCACACAGAGAAGAGCTGTATAAATCCCAGGTACACAAGGTCATTTGTCTTTTCATCTTAATAAAGGACTTCAAGAGTCAGATGCTCAGTCAAAGATCATCTGCATTATCCTTCTCTGGGATTTAAATCAGCTTCCACTGCACAAGATAATGGCAACCCATGGGTGACAGTTTACAAGCTCCCACAGGTGCCTGCAGCTCTACAGTTTTTTAAAGATCAGAGCTTAACAATTCACTATCACGGAGGCATTATCAGAAATGAGGCAAGTCCATGAAAACTTTGAAGTGCCCATTCTACCCGGATATTTCCTAGTAATGCAGCTGGCAGAGTACCTTTAACCATCAACTCCTTTGGGGAGTCAAGAGTTGGAATTAAGCAGCAACTTCCGAAATGAAAGGTGATTTATCTTTCCAAGATATTGAACCAAGTCATTGTTAAATTAAAAAAAAAAAAAAAAGTCTTGGCATAAGATTTCTGGGAAACATTCCATTAAGCTACTTCCTCAGTCCCATCTAAAACAGCAGGAAAATTACTAACTGTTCAAACTCTCAGAATAGACTAAGGTTCAAAAACTTGAGACCTAAATGTTCAACTTCAGTGTGCAGAAAAGGGTACAAATAAGTTCGTTTACTAGTAAACGAACATATCTGTGCAAAAAAGTTAACAATTTATAGTATTTACAGTAGATCTGGTTCCAAGTTCTTCTACTGTTGATAGGTTAAGTATAGGATATTAACCCTTTGTCCTCCCACTGCTTTATGAACTTCCTGGTACATATAACAAGGTGGGTTTTCTGGTCATGTAAGGGATATTTCCGCTATCTATGCCTTTGCAGACCAGGCTTTTGTTTTTATATTGTATTGGGAGAGGGAGGTGCGTGGGAGAGATCAATTGAAGTTGATCCAAAACCATTACCACCACATTTTGGACCGAGATTCCAAATACTGTACCTTTAAAGGTATTTTAAATTTAGTCTGTACATGCTTGTGATTTGATGTACATCAAGCTTACATTTGATTTCAGATTTGTCACCACAGCATCTCCAAAGCTTTAGTAGTTTTTCCCCCCCCCATTATATTTTATCCTACAGTAAATATGCTAAGCATCACCCCAATGGACAATAAAACTAAAGGTTGTGGTAAAACAATGTGCCTCACAAAATGCCCCCAAAAAATCTAACAGTGATTTCATAATGAAGCCGTGCAGGAATTAGAACAAAACCTAAAAGGCATCAAATGTGAAGAGATGGCCTGAGATAACTAGGAATGGGAGCCATATCCTAGGAGTCCTAAAAGTAAAGGTATAGTCACATGCACCGTTTTCCTACAGTTTTACTGTAGGTTAGCAGTAGCTGAATACTGATGCTGATTTCTAACCAATGTTCCTAGTACTTCATGGCATATTTGCAAGACTTTGTACAACCAAGTTGGTAAGAACTAAAATAGAAAAGATCAATCAGGATAGGACTAAGGTTACTTCCAAGAGCAAGCTTACTTTAGCAGCCCAGGCAACTTTAAAAAAAACAAAGGTGTCTTAAGACAAGACAGTTTACATGTTGCTAACTTGTGTTTAGATCTGTGTGTGCATAAAAGTATACTAATTAAATAATATTGCATCCTAGCTTCCCCCCCCCCCCCATGTAAATTCATCCTAGGGAGTGGCTCAGTGCCAAATTCAACATACTCCTTGTTTTTAAGAAAATTAGTATATCTTATGTCAATTCTCCCCTCTCCCCCCATGTAGACCAGGGCTAAGAATGGCCCAAAATCAGGAACAATGTGAAATACCAATATCTATACTTTCCTTGAATGAAAAAATTTAAACCCATCAGGCTGAATTTCACCTTACTAGATAAAATGTTTGTAAGTTTTAAAACCATAAAGGACCACTGATCTACTCAGAATGCCTGTAAAACATTATTTGGCCTGTGGTAATCAGGTAAAGTTATCCATGAATTTGTTCAAGTTCGATCATGTGATCGCTAATAAATCAAGAACTTGTTCTACTCAGGCAAAGGCCAGAATACTGAAATGGAAGTTAAACAACATTTCCCTATTCACTTTCTCCACACCATTTCATTATTTTATAGATCTCTCTCATATCCACCCTTAGTAATCTCTTTTCAAAGATAAATGGTGCTAGTCTTTCTAATCTGATGCAGAAGCTGTTTCATACCCCTAATAAATTTTTATTTCCCTTTTCAGCACCTTTTCCAGTTCTAAATTTTTTTTCCAGCTAGGGCAACTAGCACTGCACACAGTATTCAAGGTGTAGGAATAACATGGGTTTATACATCTCTTTCCTAATGGCTCCTAACATTGTTAGGTTTGGTTGTTTTGACTACTGTTGCAAACTGAGCAGATCTTTTCAGAGAACTATCCATGATGACTCCAAGATTTCTCAAGTGGTAACAGCTAATTTAGACCCCATCATTTTGTATATAAAGTTGATTTTTTCCTCCCCATATGCATAACTTGCACCTAACATGGACCATCTGCTATTTTGTTACTCATCACAGGGGACCCCTTTGTTACTCTTTGCACTCAGTTTTACATTAACTATATAGAGTAATTTAGTATTGTCTGCAACCTTGCCACCTCACCTCTTTCCCCATATTTATTAATATGGGGGACAGGAACTAGTACAGATCCTTAGGGGACCCTGCTATTTACTACTTTCCATTGTGAAAACGGATCATGAATTCCTTTTATTTCCTAGGCTAACCAGTTACTGATCCATGAGAGGGCATTCTCTCTTGTCCATGACTGCCTACTTTGCTTAAGAGCCTTTGATGAGGGACCTTGTTTAAATGGAGTTTTCTAAAAGCCCAAGTACACTAGCAACTGGATCACCCTTGTCCAGACACATTAAAATTGGGGGGGGGGGGGGGGGAAGAGAGATGGTGGAGTGTATTGTGAAACATTTCTTCTTCACAAAAGCAGTGTTCACCCTTCCCCAGCATATATGTTGCTGATAATTTTGTTCTTTTCTGCATCCAATCTTCCTAGTACTGAAGTTAGGTTTACAGATCTGAAATTGCCAGGATTGCCCCTTTTATTGAAAAATAGGCATCACATCTGAGAACAACCAGTCTGGTACAGAGGTGGATTTAAGCAGTAACATAAAAATGGCCATACTGGGTCAGACCAAATCCATCCAGCCCAATATCCTGTCTAATGACAATGGCCAATGCCAGGTGAACCTAACAGGTAATCTAGTCATTGCTCTCCTGCCATCCATCACCACCTTCTGACTAACAGAGGGTAGGAACATCATTCTTTAACCATCCTGGCTAATAGCCATTAATGAATTAATAGAATATGTACCACAGTTCTGCAATTTCATATCTGAGTTCCTTCAGAACCTTGGGTGAAGGCCATCTGCCCTGACTTGATGTTAAATTTATCAGTTTGTTCCAAAACTTCCTCTAACCTCAATCTGCAACAGTCCTTCACATCTGTCACCTAAAAAGAATGGCTCAAGATCCTCTGCAACGAAGACAAATGCAAAGAAATGAGGTTACTCAACCTGTGCAGCAGCTGAGGTTTGAGATGTGCCCCTGTGGGTGTTCTACTTCTGGTCATAGTATACCCCAGCGCCTTGGATGGGAGATTTTTACAGCACTACCCCATGGGCTGCACACGCACTCTGCCTGCCTCATGAGCTGTCAGTGAATACCATAGCTGAAGTAGACATATGCAGGTCAACTCAGCTCACCCACCTTACATACAAATGCAAGAGGTCTAAATTCTAAGCACTTACATGTTTTATAAATATTCAATTGCTTGACTTAATCATATTTAAATAAGACTCTTTAGCACCTACCTGTAATTTACCAATTTCTTTCCTATCCTCTAATAAATTCCATCCCTAAAGGATGGATGTCTACGCCATGAACTCTTCCACATCTGTGCTTCCCCCAATCCTTGTTTAAAAAAATTCTACAACCTTTTAACGTTTACAGGCATGCAGTCTTGTCCCACTTGGTTTAAGTGGAGCCCATCCTTCCTGTATAGGTGCCCCTGCTTTCCCAAAAGGCTCCCCAGCTCCTAATAAATCTCAAACTTTCCTGCTTAACACCTAATTGTCTTGTTCACACTTTTACCTGTAGTTCTGCTTGTCTCCATAAAACTGGAAGCATTTAAAAGAATGCTACTGTCATGCTGTCGCAAGTGGCGCATGACAGTGAGTGCCAACCATAGGGCAGACTGTCAAGAAGCAGGGCGCACACACCTATAATTATATTTCACCGATTTGGAACATAAAAATCAATCTCATAACTTGTGTCAACTCCACAAAATCTTATAAACAGCCTTCCCATGGAGTCAGTGCCCCTGGGCACTAAGGTCTTTCTTGCCATGCAGGCAAGCCTGCCTTTTTGATACATGGTCCTTCACACCAAAATTCACAACAATATTCAGGTTACTCCAAGTCCTCGAGGGCCAGTAAGTCACTTAACCAAGGTCAGTTGCATCCCAGATCTCAAAGAAAACACTTAGGGCAGGCCTATACTATCCGCTGGATTGGCAGATAGAGATCAATCTTTCAGGGATTGATTTTTGCATCTAGTCTAGACCGCACGCCAAGAGGTGCAGGTGGAGTTGACAGGGGAGCAACTCCACACTGTGAAGATACAGAGGTAAGTTGACCTGAATATGTCGACGACTTCAGCTACATGAATACCGTAGCTGAAGTTGCTTATGGTAGGTCTATTCCCCATCCTCCCCCCCCCCCCCCCCCCGCCCGGGTGTAGACCAGGGCTTATAGCCAGTAATCAATTAACTAAAGATTTAAGAAATTAGAGAGTAATTTATAAGGTTAAAGCCAGGGCTTTGGAGCAGTGCTCCAGCTCTGCTCCAGGCAAAAACCTGCAGCTCCACAGTCCTGGTCAAAGCAGGTAAATACACAAATGAGTTTTAGGTTTCAAAAGATAGTTACAATACATGCTAGTTTAATAGATTTATGGATAAGCCAAACTAAGCAACTTGGAGATTCCTTGCTTATGTTTAGAAATATTACATACAGTGAAACCTCGATATAACGGACTAATTCGGGCGAGGGGGTGTCCGTTAAAACCGAAAGTCCGTTATTTAATAATTTTTTTAAATTATTAAATAACGGACGTTCGGGTGACAACGGACACCCCCTCGCCCGAATTAGTCCGTTATATGGAGTGAGTCAGCCCCCCCGCCCGGCTCCCCGCTGCGGGGAGCCGGGTGGGGGGGTTGACAGCTCCCGCCGGGCTTCCCGCTGGGGGGAGCCGAGCGGGAGCTCTCAAAGCCCCCGCCCGGCTTCCCACTGCGGGGAGCCCAGCGGGGGCTCTCAAACGCCCCCCCCCCGCCCGGCTCCCCGTTGCGGGGAGCCGGGCGGGGGCTTTGAGAGCTCCCGCTCGGCTCCCCGCAGCGGGAAGCCCGGCGGGAGCTGTCAAACCCCCCACCCGGCTTCCCGCTGCGAGGAGCCGAGCGGGGGCTCTCAAACGCCCCCCCCCCCGCCCGGCTCCCCGTTGCGAGGAGCCGAGCGGGGGCTCTCAAACGCCCCCCCCCGCCCGGCTCCCCCTTGCGGGGAGCCGGGCGGAGGGGTTGACAGCTCCCGCTCGGCTCCCCCCAGCGGGAAGCCGGCCGGGAGCTGTCAAACCCCCCGCCCGGCTTCCCGCTGCGAGGAGCCGAGCGGGGGCTCTCAAACGCCCCCCCCCCGCCCGGCTCCCCCTTGCGGGGTGCCGGGCGGGGGGGGGGGTTTGACAGCTCCCGCCTGGCTTCCCGCTGGGGGGAGCCGGGCGGGAGCTCTCAACCCCCCGCCTGGCTCCCCGCAGCGGGGAGCCCGGCGGGAACTGTCAGCCCACCCGCCGGGCTCCCCGTTGCGGGGAGCCGGGCGGGGGGGGTTTGACAGCTCCCGCCGGGGTCCCCGCTGCGGGGAGCCGGGCGGGAGCTGTCAACCCAGCGCAGCCCCCATTAACGGATTTCGGATGCATCGGAAATTTTGTCCGTTGCATCCGAAGTCCGTTAAATCGGGGTCCGTTAAATCGAGGGTTTACTGTACTCTGAATTCCAAGCCGCATAGCAATACACTTTCTTCTTGTTAGACATTTTTATTCCCTCCCACCATGGGATGAGTTTACAATGTTTAAATGTTTACATGCAGGTAAGGTCCCATCTTTGTGGGTGTTGGGAGTTCGGGTGGAGCAATCAAAGTCTTTGTTCCTTGATATTTCACAATGGCTCGTTTGGTTTCAGTGGGCCTTTTGAGCAGGACCAGCGCTTTACATTATTAAATGCTTCTTTCCTGTGATAAATTACACAGCTACAGAGGTTTGTGATGCAAATGCTCAATATAACTGTACTATGGGCTACAGATGTGAGACCAATACATGGAACATCCTGCAAGGATTTCATCAAGTCTAAACACTAAGCTCATTCTTGTCAACTCAACATTTTAACAATGCTAACACACAGGTGAGCCAGTATGGCTTTCAGCTACACATTTGTCAGTGTGGCCTAGGAGTCTGCCAGCATCACACTACTATGGAGGTCCTGGACTGCCATCTCTTATCTAGCAGCCTACATTTGGCTTTCAAGATCCCTCTCCTACCTTTCCCCATGTCAAAGTACCTATAGGCACCACAATCAAAGCCTCCCCAACACTGCCTCTAACTCTGTCCAGAGGTCTTGATCTACAACCTTCACACCAGGCAGGCAGGAAACCTACCATGTCCTTCTCCAGTCATCACAAATCCAATTCTTACCACCTGGCTCTTCCTAGGAATATGGTTCTTCATGAAGGAGTATCCTCAGTGCAAGGGGATACCATGACATCTGGAAGGAGGGTACCAACTATGGGTATCTGCTCCAGTTTGATGGTTTCCTCCCAGATTTTAATCAACAGCAGAGGCTGTCAGACTGTGGTGGGGCTGTTGTATTTTGTCCCTGAAAGCCTCATCTACTACTTTGTCTGAACTGAAGAAGCTAAGGGAGACACTCTGGCCTCAAGAGCCTGTACTGTGTCTGAGAATGAAGAGTTTTTTCCATATGCACACCTACACAACATGCCCACCAGGCAGGTAATCCTTCATGCTGCATTCAGTGTAATAAACTGGAAATCCCACACTGTTGCTGGACTTCTGCCTGCATTATTTTTACTCTTGCAGCGTTTTCGGTTTTTGGATCAGGGTATGCAATATTGGTTTAAGTTTAGAGTATGTCCGTTAGGTGTATCTGCCTCTTGCATCTGCCTCTTGCATCAACTGCCTCAAAGTCACCTGTTAGCTGCTCCCACTTAACTCCTCTGATTGCCTTTTTAAAGCCATGTTTCCTGAGTTAGTGCCCCCTGCCCCATCACAGAATCCAAAAGGTTACACTTAATTGAAATATTTTCACTGTTTTAATCCTGCTAGTGCTACAGAGCCAACTCTACCAAAATGCAAGCTGAATTCTCTGTGTCTGCACGAGGTAACTGTTGGACAAATTGGACACAATTAACCAGGGGCTAAATAGGACTTGTGAATGGTTCTCATTACACTAATTGATTGCATTTCTCTAGTTAATTTACCTTCAACAGTTATCTCCCGCAGACACAAAGATCCATTTCAAAAGCTATTTTTTTTCCTCCTGAGGCTAATGGCCCATATAAATTTAACAGCCTCTTAGAATTGATAGGCTGATGTACAACTTTTTTTTCCCTTTCTGTGTGTATAAATGCAGCTTACTTTTGTTCCACTCTCTGCAGCCGATGAAGTGGGCTATAGACAAAAGGTTATGCTGAAATAAACTGGTTAGTCTCTAAGGTGCTATGAAGTCTTAATCTTATTTACAGATACAGGCTGCTAGTCTTAACCCTAAACTTTGTAATTGCAAATGAGAGCATTTTATATATTAGAGAGGCTTTTAGCATCACTTCAGAATACACCAAACTGAAGCGAACTGTGCATGATAAGCTCCTGAGCTCCAGCCTGCAGCTAGCTCCAAAAACTGAGTGCTTTTGTTAAAGTATCCTCCCCTAACCCCAGGTTTTGAATGCAAGGCCTATCAACTGGCTTTGGACCAGAGAAAAGCATAAATGAGTAGCTTTATTTTCATATACTGTGTCAGTTTTTGGTGCTGTCTCGCTCTAAAAAGTGAAACTTATCAAGACAGTGTATTAAAATGATCTAAGTATTTGCAGTAAAAGTATTAGAGGTAACAAGGCAAACAGGATCCTCCACAGGACAGTCACACAACACTTAAGTTACCTGATCCTTCATACCAGTACATGTGCTGCTACTGTACAGCCACAGAGATGAGATCAAGAAGCAATCTTATTTAAGCCAAAACTAATCTACCTAGACACTGACATGACAGTTTTACCTTCAGGCATGTCACTCACTTTGAAAAGTGATCCTGACAAAAAGTCATACACCACTATACACAACTTTTAATAGCCATTCTAAGCATCCAATGAAGTGGGCTATAGCCTATGAAAGCTTATGCTGAAATAAACTGGTTAGTCTCTAAGGTGCCAAAAGTATTCCTCGTTTTATTTACAAATACAGACTAAAACAGCTGCTAATCTTAAACCTTTTAATAGACAGTTACTCATGTAGATAAGCCCTCAAATGCATTTCTGGATGTAGAAAATGAGTTTGCAATATGCAGATTCCTGAAAAGAAGACTAACTAAGGTCATGCAAAGCATGAATTTCAACATGCTTCTGCTTATATAAGTACCTCATTAACACCCAGGTTCCATGCTCTTTGCTATAATTTATAAAATCTATCCACTAGGTACCATTCCATTTACTATAAATATTTAGGGCACCTGTCATGATCAAGTAGTGATTGTGCAAGCACTCAAGACCTCTATAGTTAAAAATAAGCCTTTTTAAAGTTCGTAGTCTATAACTTCATCAAGTTCCTCGTACATGTGTTGCATCCTTTTGCTAGCAGGACACAGAGAGAGCAGGTCCTGACATTTCTTTACTTGGCAAGGCACTCTCTTAGCTTCCAGTAAGACAAAAGAGTGCTAGGATTTACATATTTGGTTAAAACTATCCATTTTCCTCAAACAGGAAATAGATGGCCAAAATAAAGTTGGAAAACTAAGGCATAATTTTCCAGCCACTTCTTGCAATCACTTAACTTGCACTTGTAGCTTGTCGGAGTTTTAAAGTTAATCAAGTAAGACTCATCTAAACTGTTAGAGCTTAGTTGTCATCTTTGGTTATATTTTCAGTTCTAGAGTTGTTTCAGTGGAGGAGAAAGCTTTAAAGCACATTTTCAGCAGCTGTAGATCCCAAAAGCTTTGTATTTATTTACAAGTTTCTTACATGCTGGGGCAAGTTATCTTATTTTCCACATGACTAGACTAACATTGGGGGGGGACGGGGGACGGGGGGGGGGGGGGGGGGAAGAGAGAATTAGTCTCTTCATTTCCTAAACACACATTTTAGTTTTATTTAACACCTGGAAAAAGATTCCGTTCATTAACTTTCATTGTTTGAGTTACCATACCATGCAGTCATGTGTGTAGTTCTCATCTAATTCAAGGGTCAAGAGAGATTTTTCTGTAGATGTGCATGCTAAAATTTTCATTTTAATTTAAAAGGCTAGTAGTACATGGTATTTTAACCCATCTGATACAAGTTTACATGTCAAGGAAGGGGAAGAAACCAATTTGATAGTACAAAGTCTCAGTTTCTTCCCTTTCCTTGGTTACAATAAGAAGGATGAAGAATACTGATGGTGTTGGTCCTAAATAAGGTCATGCAAAACATTTATTTCAACATGAACCCTTATGCAAGTACCTCATTAACACCCATGTTCAATGCTCTGATATAATTTAACAGATTCAAACTGTTGTCATAGTTATCCAACATTAACATTTAGCATTAAGATGAAAACTGGGTTACTTAGCAGCAAGTTTCCAAGTAAGATTCCCCATCAAAACATGAAGTTAATTTAGAAACATAGGCCCAGATAATGCAATGACGACATCTATCTGGGCAGACGCTATTACAAGATCAAAGCTGAAGTTTCTAGGAAAAACTACTGGGTTTTAAAACCAGTTTTCTTCAAAGTTACTAGCATCTTGCTACATTTGTGTTGTAGCATCAGCTGACCGATGCATGTTTTGAGTAAAAAGAGGACAATAATAAACCCCTAGTTTGATAGTTTTTGAATGCTTAAAATGCTTTTTAAAACCCAGTCTGTCAGACAAGTCTATTTAAACTACTCCACTGTTATGCTGTAGTTAATGTAAAACTAATGAGCTCTGAGACAAGCCAATGTAAGAGGAAGGAAAATCCACACTGGTGCAACTTACTTATCCCCACCCATTTATATTCATACACACTGCAGTTTAAGTATTGATCAGGAAAAGGTCAATCAAGAAACAGCACTCTAAGGTGGAAGTCCATACAGCATGTAGATGTAAAAATATTGATTTACTGTATACAATAATGACATTTCCTTTTGTTCATGTGCTGCACACTATTCATTAGTAAAAGACTTGACATGGAAGAAGAGCACATCTTTCTTCTTTCTAGCCCCCACTAACATGACCCTTTCAGAGAGCAAATTTCTTCAACAGGAAAAAGCCATTTGGCCCAACATGACTGTTCTTCAAAAACTCCAAATCCTAGATCATAGCGTTCAGTCCTCTTCTGAAGTTCATCTACGTGCCTTACAATCACCACTTCCATTTTCTTCCGGGTTCAGTCACAGACCCCCCCCTTGGGACTGTAACCTGACATGCTGGAATTACATTTGAGCCCATTTTCCCCACCAGCTTGGGACTCCAGAACCCTGCCTTGTTGAGCCAGACATACCAGCCTGCTGCCAACACAGACCCAGGTCTAGTCCACACCTCCAAAGCTGCAGGCTTTAACCAACTGCTCAGCAGATCACCCATCTCCAACATCCAGACACCCAGCTCCCAATGGGATCCAAACCCCAAATAAATAATTTTACATTGTATAAACCTTATACAGGGTAAAGTCAAATTGTCTATCCTCTAACACAGATAGAGATATGCACAGCTGTTTGTTTCCCCAGGTATTAATCACTTACTGTGGGTTCAACAAAAATGATTAATAATAAAGTAGGATTTGAGTGGTTTCAAGCAATGACAGAACAAAGTTACCAAGCAAAAGAAAAACACACACACACGTCTAAGCCTAATACCTGTTAACAATTTCTTTATGCAAGTCTCACCCTCAGATGTGCCAATAAGCTTCTTTCAGAAACTAGACTCTTTCCTAGTCTGGGCCCAATCCTTTCCCTAGTACAGTCCTGGTTAGTTACCATCTGAGCTGGAACTAAGTTCTCTCATAACTAGCAGCCACTTTTGTTCTGTTCCACCCCCTTTTATAAGCTTTGGCCCAAGGTAGGAATCTTGTCTCCCTGTGTTCTAACCTTTCCTTCTAATCGAAAAGTACCCCATTTAAGATGGATTTCAGCAGCATGTGACATGGTGACAGGCCCTGTGAGAGCCCCAGCCTCCATTCTTCCTGGGCTGCCTTAAAGGAACACAGGAAGGCTTGCAAGTAAACAGAGCCATTTACAACCAATTGTCCTAGTCAATGGGAGCCATCAAGATTTTAAATCAGCAATTGCATAATTACAAGAGGACCCCAGAGTTCTACTTTCTATTTCTAGCTTCAGATACAAGAACAATACATACAAATAGGAGAAATATATTCAGTAGGTTATAACCTTTATTATGATACCTTACAAAAGACCTTTTGCATAAAGCATATTCCAGTTGTATCATATTTACACTCAAGCATATTTCCATAAACACATATGAGTGCAATGTCAGTCTATTTTCTACCTTGTATAGCAAGTGTATCTTGCTTCCATACCATCTTTGACAGTGAGCTCAGATCCTTCAAGGTAAGCTCAGTTATGCTTGATTAGTACATTAAGAGGAGACTTCCATGAACATCCAAGGTGCCAACTTAAGAGGTGCCATAAATTAATTAGGTGGCACTCCTATGAACTGAACTGCATAAATATTCCATCATGAACACCACTGTTTAATAAGACTAAAAGCAAGGATTTACATTGTGCTGCTGTTGCATCTAAAGCTGACAAACAACTCAGCAGTTCACTCACTAGAAGCTATAAACAAGCAGTCGTATGCTTACACCAGTTTTTGTTTGATAGTGTACTTAACTTGAGAAACTATTCTCTCTTCAAGGTTGGAATCACATCTCTTATGATCATGGGTTTGCTTATTGACTGAGCCCAGTCACCTTTAGTGCCCCACTAGGCCAGTCTGTGCAATTACATGCAAGAATCTCTGCCCTGGTCAATTTACAGGTTACAAAACTTGATCTTACAGAAGCCAGCATTATTGCGTCGTGATGAGATGCGATAAATCAACCGCCAAAACATCGATCCCTCACCGCCATAGTGAAGACAAGCCCATAAAGAGGGAATTTCATGGGTTTAAAGAGTCGTTTTTGTGCTTAACATTTTTTAAGCAAAGGTTTAAAGATTCAAGTAATATGTCACCTAAGTGGCATGTTAGCATTACCAGAATTTTCCATTGTTAACATAACTTGCTAGAACAAGTGTCATTTAATAATTTTCAAGTCAGGATAATTTTCTCACTGGTTGATTTGTTTAGTATCTGACCTCCAATGGGCTCTCATTTTGATAGCCTTGAGTAACAAATGACAGGCAAAGTGATTAAGGGTCAGATTCTGCCAGCCTTGGTTTGTATAGTACCTCAGGCCACAGCTACACTATAAATTTCTCTACAGTACCAGCATAGCTGTGTCAGTCTGGCGCAAACAAAGTTATACCAGCAAGACTGCTTTTCTCAGTATAGAATTTCATTTGGGGGATTAAATATACTGGCAAAGGTATAGTTTTTGGAGTATAATCCGTATGTTCAACTATAAGCACTTTGCCAATATAGGACACTGGTTTAGCTATAGTGGCAAATCCTTCCAAGCATAGACCTGGCTTTCTTTACTCGGTAGTCTCATTGGCTTGAATCGGGTTAACAGAATAAGGGATTACTCAAAGCAGATAAGATTGCAGAAGCTGGCTGTAAATATGCAATATTTTTCCAGTTATATTTTTTGTAAAAGCTCAGATTTAGAAACACTTTTCTGAACTCCCTGTTAATATTTGTTTGAGTGTCTCCCTGTCTGTACAGTTAAAAGCACATGTGTGGGCAGTCTCACTGCTAAAGACTAGAATCATAATCTGAGATTAAGATTAGCAGTGCAGAAAAATTATCTACATTTCACACAGCAAAAATTTAAACAAATACCAAGGCTTTAAATGCATACTGGACACTTATGCCTGCCCCTACAATTGAGAATAAAACAGATTATCTTAATAGTATTTATACTCTATTTTACACCCTCTACTTGCAATCCCACTTATAAGGCCACTACCAGCAATCTTCATAATACCATAATTGTCGCATAACAAGCTTTAAATAAAAGTTCAATAGAAACCTGATTTCTAGGATTATTCAGGGAACAAAATATCTGAATTGCAGATATTAATCCAACCTACTGGATAAAGTGTGTTAACTATAAGAATAGTTGAACAAAAACAGCAGGAGTCAAATAAAGTTTGCAGAGTGCTATGCAACCAACCCTCTTTAGTACATCTTATGACTTACACTGCAAAAAGGTGGTGCAGATTTCTTACATTTCACCCTTCCCCTCCTACCTGACTTCATTTGAGATTTTCCTTCACAACACCTGCTTCTGCTGTTACTCTGAGCTTTCATGAGACTGCAGTACTAAACTAACTTGATTGTTGTCAGCTTCACTGCTGTCACAGTGACTTGAGATTTAAAATTTTATTAAAGCTAATGTTAAAATGACAACATACACAAATTGAGGAGTAAGGTACTGGACATATGGAGTCAGGCTGGGGTTATGGGCGATTGTAGGTAACAGGTACAGGGTTTACAGGGTACATGCATATTACATATCCAGCATAGATCCAGATTGGGGTGTGGGAGTTTTTTAAATACTGAAACTGAACTCATCTCTGATCAGTTCACTTGTGGAATCTCAGAAGCATTGGTAAAGGTATAAGAGCCACCTGTTTGCAGACCCAAAGTGGCTATGGTTTCCCCCTCTGTGCCCCCTCTCCCCACCCCCCCTCCGGCTAGAAACATTTAATGAAAGTTTAGACTGCAGCCAATAGTACTTGCTTATGAGATTTTCCTACTTGCCAAGAGTAAACTTTCCCCAAGCTCTTAAAAGGCAGAGTAATCATGAATTAGCTATTTGCTAAAATAATTCAGAAGGCATGAGATGTTTTGGGAAAGCTATCAATTTAGTAAATCTGCCACAATGTTATGTAGGTTTACTTAGTTCTTGTTAAAATATGGCCATTGAAACCCAAGTTTAGAGAAGAGATATGCCCACTAAACATGCAACATAATTATACTTCCATAATATTGAGTAGGCTATTACATTGGATATAGCATAGCCAATTGATGTGATTTAAAATAAAATTTTAATTTAGAGGCAAATTAACATACTTTAATAGCTTGACACTGAGAATTAGAGGTGTACTAGAAGTCTGACAAGCACATATGAATTAGTATACAAGGTTTGCTGGCTAGCAGATGTTCTCTAGACATGTGTTAACAGTTACTTATCCCAGACCAAGTTCCAAAGTTTTTGTTTTGCCAAGTTTACAGTCACTAAATGATAGGCACAAAAATACAAGATTTAATGTACAATCACTTCCCCTGTTAGAATTCTGAGGTTGCTGAGAAATAAAGGCCTTTTTTGGTAACTGGCATTCTAAGCAACTTTTAGCACACATGACAGCACAACATGCTAATCCTCAGGTAGTTTGCTATGCCTCAGTTTCTAACAGCCCTTTGCACTAGCTGTATTTTTTTACATGTTAGATATAAAATGTAACATGTTTAAAGACAATTATGTACACAAAAATAATACTCCCCTGGTCTTGTAAATTAGTCAACTGAGCAGGCATTTTCATATTAAGAATATATTCAGGGATGTTGGAGTGCAGTACACCCAGTAGAATGCCAAGGAGGCATTAAACTGTTCTTATGGCAGTAAACACAAATACATAAGCAAAATTTGGACTGTAGTTATCTTCAATCTCTTCTAACATCCATTTGTTCCTATCTTGCCTTTCCTTAATAGATTTTAATCCACATTACTTTCTCCCCTCCCTACATTTTGGAGGGTTATATATGTACACATGTTCCCATGAAGAGATCTTTCCTCTTGTTCTCAGAGTTTATCCATGGTGACATGGCCAGATGTGCTTGTGGCAGTCATCTTAGGTTTCTATCATTCTCTCCCCGGTGCTGCTTCAGTTGGTGAAATGGGACATAGAGGACAAACAATCCCTTGTGAAAGAAAAAGCAAAACAGCAACATTGGTTCTTTATTAAAGAGACAGTTAACTAGGGCATCATCTGTCATTTGTGGACCTGTTGAAACAAGTCTCATTCTTAAGCTGTATATTGGTACACCATGAAACTGCATCCTTTTCCTCAATTAGTTGACAGAAAGTACTTTCAGATAAATCCATAAGAATAAGTTAGTACTCAGTCTTTCATAATCCAGTTATTTCACTCTACCACTGTTAGCCAGATGTTTTATCTTTTTAGGAGTGTGGGAAGTCACTATTTGTCCCTATAAAAATGGGACACAGAAAACAGAAGCCCCAACCCGGATACGAAAGTTTATGCTGAAATAAACTACTTAGTCTCTAAGGTGCTAAAAGTATTCCTGGCTTTCTTTATTTCTAAAGTAATCTAAATGGTGGAAATTGTGACCCTACATGTTAAGGTAACAAGAGTGAAATAAAGGAAAATCTATATTAGATGTCCAGAAGAAAATCCTCAGGAGTCACTCAATATTTCCTCATTCTATTAGAGCTACTCAGACTTTTGCAGAAGACTAATATAAATTTGTTGAGGTACCTCCTGTTCAGTGAAGGAAATGGGGAAGGGGAGAAAAATCTACTTTTCTTTCAACTATCAGTCTAACAATAGCCCTTGTTAAACAAACTAGTATCTGCATTTCCTCCTGAAATTAAGCAATTCACTGTCTGGATAAACCCCTCTTTGAATTTCAGCCTTGATTAACCCCACACAGCCAGATTTAAAATCCTAGATGTGAAATGTTGCTGTGGAAACAGAGCTAGAAATATTAACAGCACATTTGGCTAATAGATTGACATGTTTTTACAGAAAGCCAGATGTGAACATTTCTACTGATGGCCAGCGCTGTATAAAGAGGACATTGGAGGGGCTGCATATTACCAAGCCCTCTTGTGAAAGCATCACCTGCTGGTTGAACACAAGTTCTGACAATATGAAATTGAGGTAGTTTCCAACTCAGAAGCCATGAATTTTGACCAATTCATTTCAATGATACAGCTTCACATGCGTATTCTCGCATTCAAGCCAGATTATAGTAAAAGCAGTGCTCCGCCTCAGAGCTGGTTAATGTACATCAAACCCCCAACACTTAACACATATGATCACTACAGACGAGTATATCCCCCACCAGTAAATCATGGAATACAAGTCTGTCAGAATTGGATTTCTGAAAGGAATTCAAATATAAAATAAAAATCTCAGTATTCTTGGCTGAAAAGTTACGCAAATAAATTCTCAAAGACAAGCAAGATTAGGTAGACTAATTCACTATTAGCATAATAAAGCAAATAGAAAAGTAAAGTTTTAGGACTTTAGAAAATGCATTAATACACATACTTGGTATTCCTTCCTATGGTTTTAGTTTCGCAAGACATTATAGTTAACGATCAATGAGATTAAGAGCAATACAACATGAACTACCACACAAAAGAACCACTGGCAATTAAGTTTTTACAGTAAACAGCTGTTAAATGCAGCCTAACACGGGGATGAACACAATGCCCCAGAATTCAGCTGCTCTGACAGATGTCGGTTCTTTTTTGAAGGCAAGACTAGATAGCAGAGAACAAAGCAACACTGCATCAGAAGTACACTTAGAACAAAATAAAGTCACTCCTACACGGATAAAATAGGCGCTCTCCATTGTTAGAGCCAAGGTGTGGCCCGCTGTTTAAACACTAGAACAATAAAACTTGAGGAACCTCGGTGGCCGATGGACAATCTCGGCTTAGAGCCATTTAAAAAAAAAAAAAAAAAAGAGCGAATCAATCAAACCCGAACTATCCAAGCGCTTCAGCAAATGCTCCTGATCTCCGCCAACTCCTGTCCAGCTTCATCCGAGGACACGCACACGCCCAAACTAACGAGACCGATGAGCTGAGTTTCTGGGACCAGGTCCCACCCACTCCCGCAGCGGACGGCCCAGCACGTTCACGCCGAGGCTGGGCAGGGAGCGCCCGGCTCCGGACAGGCGGCCGGCGGGAATGAATGTGCCTGCCCGGCAGTGCAGCCCCCGCACCGGACACGGCCGCAGCGGGACCGGCCGGGAAGCCCCCCCGGGGAGGGAGGGGCAGGGCGCCGGCGCCGGGAGGATTTTAACCTTCAGGGCCCGGGAATTTCAGGTCGCGCCCTGCGGGAGGCACCGACCCGCCCAGCCCCATTGACACGAGCGGGCTGGGACGGGGAGGAACCGCCCGAGGCGCCGCAGCCAGAGTCCCCAGGGAGGGGCGGCGCGGTGGGAAGCCCCGGAGCGAGTCGCCCGGGGTCCCCGAGCCCTCTCCGGTGGGGGGGGGAGGAGCCGGGGGGAAGCGCCCCCCCCCACCCCGGACTCACCTGCCCGGCTCTGGCGGCGGCTCTCGCGCCCACCGCCTCCTCCTCCGGCCACCGCCGCGCTCAGAGGCGGCTTCGCGCTGGGCTGAGGGGGGCGGGGAAGCGTCCGCCCAGCTCCGGCGAGACTCTGGCTCCGCGCAGGGGCTGAGAGCAGCACCCGCCACACAGGGCTGCTTCCGGGGGCCGGCCGGGGCCGGGTGGAACCTGCTTCCGGGTAGGGGTGGAGCCACGCGGGCAGCGACTTCCGGGGGAACCGGGGCAACCGTGCTTAGTGCTGGGAGGGAAGAAGGGGAAGGGGGGGGCGCGGCCTCTCTAATAGGCTGGAACAGAGAGGCGGGACTCTGGGAGGGGCGGGGCTTGAATGGGAACTCGGAACGAAAGGGGGTGGGGCTAATTCTGCGTGGCGGGGTCTGGGAGGAGCTGGGAAGAAGGGCGCGAACCCAGTGCAAGAGGGGCTGGGGGCGTGGCTGTGAAGTGGAGGGGCGTGGCTTGTGGTCACACTCTCGCCCTATACTCTGATCTGTGGGGTGAGGGGGAAGCATGGGAGGAAATCCCACTTCTCTCCCTTCCTCTCCCCCCCCTCCAAAAAAATGTTTCCAGACTTTTAATAAATTATTGTAAAGAAAACTGTCCCAGTTCAGTGCTGCCTTCCTGGATCTACAGACAAACTGCCCAACTAGTTATCCCCAAATTGTGGATTTATTAATTCATTCTCCCCTGATCTGTTCAACAGAATATACAAACTACTGGGGGGGGGGGGGGACGTCAGCAGAGTTCCACACTTCCAGCCCACCCCAGTCTAACTTCTGAATCTTTTAAATTGCACAAAAGGGTTTTCTGCCCAAACTCCCTCCCTGCAATGTGGTGGGAGTGCACCCTACTGCTAAGAATAATTTAAACCACACATTTCATAATTGTGTGTGTGTGTTGTTAAATGATTTTATCTCAATGTTACTAAATATTTCATGTTTCAGACTAGATCATAAATTAATTAGAGACAAATAGTAAATATCACATCTGGGAAGTGGTAATAATTGGCTATTAACACCTGATCAACACACAGGACTTTTAAGGTGATTGTGCAGCTACCGTGTTTCCCCGAAAATAAGACAGTGTCTTATATTAATTTTTGCTCCCAAAATTACATTACATTATATTACAGCGAGAGGCAAAACTGGAAGTATGTCTTATTTTCGGGGGATGTCTTACTTTCAGGGAAACAGGGTATTAGAAAATAGCCCTAGCAGAAGAAAGTAGAAGGCAATAATAAAAGGAGGAAAGAAGATGGAAATATCCAGGTAAGGGACAAGGGACTTCTCACTGTTAGAATATGGACATTTAGGGCACACTCAGCATTATCTTTAATTGTTGATTGGCACTTGACTTAAGCAGTTAAAAAAAAATCCAGGTTAGGCTGATAGCTGAGAAGAGATAGAAAGAATGCAAAAAGTACAATATGAAGAAAAAAAAAGAAAACTGGGAAAAGCATGTATTCAAAGCTCCCAATCCAAACATCCTTAAAGTTTTTCCTGCAGGTACTCAGGAAGTCTGCACAGATGTTAATTAGCAGCAACATAGTTTGGGATTAGAACATAACAGCCTGGTTTTCGATCTATCCTTCACCAAGCCTCCCTTTTACACATGGCAATAACTTGGACAACTGCACACAAAACAAGAACAACAGGGATCTAGCATCAGTGACTGCACTGATCACAACTTTGACAGTTTATGACAGAAAGTGAGGCGGTCTCTCCTTGAGGCTGAACCCAGGCCATTTAGGGATTTATAGGCCAAAACCAGCCTAGTGGATTTATTTCTTAGTTTTCAAAATGAGATTTCATATCAGAGCTGACTTGTATTTGTTTCAAAGTTAAGAACAGCACAATTTAATCCTATTATATAAACACTAAACCTTGTTATATTATCGAAAGTGAATACCTGGTCTGTATGTTTGGCTTATCAAACTGTAACATTCAGAAGTCTCGTCAGTTCAGGACATCACTGGTAATTAGAGCTGACTGAAAATTTTTGAACGTTGTTTCAACAATGGAGGCAGAGAATGGTGATGAGGGGAGACTTGTGCAAAAATAATGAGACGGGATGTGCAAAAAATGTTTTAAACATATTTTGATCAGCTGTAGAGATGGTAGAAAATTTTATAGCCATTTAATGCAGTTCTCTGTGCTCACTTTTCTCCAC
Organism: Sternotherus odoratus; assembly: GCA_032164245.1. Lineage (NCBI taxonomy): Eukaryota > Metazoa > Chordata > Testudines > Kinosternidae > Sternotherus > Sternotherus odoratus. The sequence continues at coordinate 146,436,349 of JAVMKO010000002.1, forward strand.
AATGTCAAATCCTAGGCATTTAGCCAGTGTTTGGTCAATCTTTCCGTGGGATGTAGCTTCTTTGGCCTCCCTGTTTATTATGAGCTAATTTTTGCATCTCCCATAGAGCTTTAGAAAATGCATGGTACGATATCACAACATGAGAACATTCCAATGAAGTCGTTCTAATAAAATGCTCAATCTTATGAGCATGTTCATCCACACAAACTGACCTATCTTCGACCCTGCAAAGCTAAGGCAGAGAAATCTGCTAACCTGGGGTTAAATATCGCCAAATCTGTGGAAGACAGAGGAAAACAGATGCAAAACATTCTGCATGTTTCACCATGGGGAGAAATTCATACATTAGCTGCTTCTTAGGAGTGAGACTAGTAGCAGTATGGCAGGAATAGTAGTATGACCTTGTATATGGACACAGCCTAGGGATACCAAGCTTGCAGATCTTGGAGCATCTGTATAGACTCCCTGCTCTTTGATAATGCCAGCCACCCACCTCAACAGGTGGGAAACTTGATGTCACTGGCTTCATTTGGGACATCCCCCGCTGAACAAGGGAGAACACAAGCTGAGGGGATACAACATCCTTTCCCTTCAGAGTCTCTAGCCACTTGTTCACTAGTCTGGGGAGGAAGGAAGCTGATTGGTCCCTTGCCCTCCTTCTTCATTCATTTTAAACCATTGGTTCTCAAAGTGGCGGTCGGGACCCCTCTGGGGGGTGCGAGCCAGTTCTGAACAATGATGCTGCCACGGGCTGCTGGCCAGGGCCAGCGACAGAAATTTTGGGGCCCCCTACTCTGATCGTTGGGGGCCCCCTACTCTGATAGCGGACCCACGGTGGGGGGCCGCCCCGGGGGCAGCTTCCCCACGGCCCATCCGGCCCCGCCACGGCCCCCCCCCAGCAGACCGGCCGCTCGCCACGTGTCCGCCCCGCGGCAGCAGCTGGGCAGGCAGCGCCCCACACTTCCCGGGAGGCTCCTGCCAGCGGCCGGCCGTCCCGCCTGCAGCAGGCGGGGCGGGAGTGGGGCCGGTCTCCCACCGGGGCTACCCTGGGACGTGCTAGGGCCGCCCCGCTGCACCCCGGCCAGGCTCCTGACCCTGCCGGCCGCAGTGGGAGGGACCTGGCCCGGCTCCCGCCCCAGCGCGCCGGGGGAGGGGTTTTCCCAAGCTCCGGCAAGGCAGCTGCTCCTGGCTCCCCCCCGCGCCCCTAACCTCAGCCGCGGGCGGCGGCAATAAACCATCCCGGCACGAGCGCCACCCGCGCCCAGCCTGTGGAGACAGGCCCAGTGACAAGGGGGGGACTATGGGCCCCGGACTTAAGGGGGCCCCCCTTACGTCCGGGGCCCGGTACTGCTCTACCTGTAGTACCCCCCTGTCGCCGGCCCTGCTGCTGGCATCTGGCCCCTGCAGGCATCCGGTGCCCCTGCTGTGGCGGGCTGCCGGTGCCCCCATAAGGCCAGTCCTGGCCACAGCTCCTGCCGCAGCGGGGTGCTGGTGGCCCCACGAGCCCGGTCCCAGCTCCCACCGCAGCGGGCTGCTGGCAGCCACGCAAGCCCGGTCCGGGCCCTGGCTCCTGCTGCGGCGGGCTGCCAGCACTGCCACATGCCCGACCCAGCCCCGGCCCCTGCAGAGGTGGACTTCCGGCGCCCCGATGAGCCCCCTCCATGGGGCTGCAGGAACCCCCCTCACTGGCCTCGGGGGGGGGCTGCTGGAATCCCCCCTCAATCCCAACCCCTGCCCTGGGGGGCTGCTAGAACCCCCCCATCCCAGCCCCTGCCCCAGCGGGCTACAGGCATGCCCTCTCTACCCCAGTCCCTGCCCCGGGGGGCTGCTGGATCCCCCCCAGCCTGGCCCCTGCCGCATTGGGCTGCAGGCACACACACACACACGCCTGACCCCGGGGGAGGGGGTCACGCTTAGAGGCTCGGTGTGGGAAAGGGGTCACCACTACAAAAAGTTTGAGAACCACTGATTTAAACCCTAGCACAGGCCATCTAAAGTCTCTTCTGGCTCTGTTTCAGCATCTCTACCCTCCTTGCCCTGGACAGATAGCCTCAGAGCTGTGTTCTACAGATACTGCGGGAGACCCATAGCCTATTTTGGGGAAGAAATGACTTTTTTCTTCCCATGGGGTCAAACTGACAAATGCCTAAGAAGTTTTACATTTTCCGCACCAGATCCTGGAGCTGCAGTTTAAGTTAAATAGGAATTAAATAGGATTTAATAATTCATGATGGTACATGGTAAGGATGCTAGTTCATTGCGGCTTGTGGACAGTTTCTAGTGTGGTTAAAAGGAAGTACTGTAAAAGACCTGGGATTTCACTGATGAGCCTCAGGGGATAGAAGGAGATCTTGTGGTCTTTGTGGGCTGAAGCCCCCACTTTAGAACACTCTGTCCCCTTTGAGCAGTGGGGGGTGGGGGTGGGGTGGGACTCAGAATAGTGAGCTGAGTCCTAGTAGTAGGCTGAGGAGAATCTACCTGGACTTAAGAGCCCTGTGACCCCTGAACTAGAACCACATAACATGCCTGGGAGGTAGAGTATGATGAGAGGATGGGTAGTGCCTCTCCTCTGTGTTAAAGAGTTAAAGTTGCAGTGTGCCACTTAAAATGCATCCCTGTGTTTGTCCTCATTCGCCACTGTGTCTCTATCAATATAGCCAAGTTCTTCTCACATGGAACTGTGTGACTGAGTCAGCGCTGTGCTGTTGTTGGTTCTCTGGTCTGCAACTTTGCACTACCTCCTGTTATGAACCTGGGAATCATATGTTAATGCTGCCTAGAGCAGGGCCGGCGACAGGGGGGTACAACGGGTACAGCTGTACCGGGCCCCGGACTTAAGGGGGGCCCCTTAAATCCAGGGCGGCCCCGGTACGCAGCTGTACCCCCTTGTCGCCGGGCCTTTGAGCAAGGCACGGCTCCAGGCAGCGCTCATCAGCCCCCTCCCCCGGCACCCAGCAGCCTCCCCCCGCCCCCCTTTGCTTCTCCCGGGCGGGCCACACGGCCAGAGCACATGCGGGGGTTGGGACCCGCGGGCGGCGGGAGACCGGTGGGGGCAGGCCGCGGGAGACCGGGGGGTGAGGGGGCGCACGATCTGTGTACGGGGCCCCAAAATTCCTGTCGCCAGCCCTGGCCTAGAGTGGCTGTCGCCTAGCTTCACCATCTCCCTCCAGTCAACCGTGCACCCTGAAATCCCATGGAGCTCCACATGTCCATTGCTTCTGTGAAGGGGCTACTACTAGTAATGTAGGGCTGAGAGTCAGCATGGTACGCTGCAACTGTTCTTCTTTTATGTTCCCTTCCCCCTCTTAATGGGTAATCATCCACCTTCACTTCACACTGTACAGAAGGAAGGGACCTCTCCCACTGAAGTAAATCGAAATCCCATTTAAATCAGTGGAAGCCTTTCGTTGATTGTAGTGGGAATTGGATCACTTCTAAAAAGCAGCTATTTTCCCATTAAATAAATGTTTATGATTTTATTGACTCTTTTCCTGTTCTATATAGTTATAGTTCTGCCAGTTGTCAATCATTTGAGATGACAAATGTCATTTTTGTCCTGCAGCCCAAACTAAAAAGTTTTATATTTTATGGTAACAAAACCTATTTCACAATTTCTTTTTCCCCTTGCTGATTTAAAACTGAATATTTTTGAAAAGTGGGAAATGTGAGCACAGCTAACTTGCCATCTGGTCACACATTAGCAGTGATTGTACTTCTGTGGTTCATTAAACATTGGGATGCACGCAAAACACAAGATAAGAGTTTACTGCAGTTCTTAAAAACAGACAGAATCTTAAAGGAAAATATGGAGCTTCAATATTTCTCCCTGAATTCAGCATCCAGTTCTAACAGTGTAACTCCACTTTAAACTAGATTTATGTATCAATTAATTTGCCCTGTGTGCTTTTAGAAAACAAACTTCTTTACTTATGTAACAAATCTATCTTTTCACTATTTATGCTTGTTTAGTTTTTGCATTTCACTTAGTTTATAAAATGAAAATAGATTAGTCAATTTTATGTTTGCTTAGGGTCATCTAATAATCAATTTCACTTTCAGGTTCTCATGCAAACATGGGGTTGCAAAGGCCTCAGTGGAACACTTATTGGGTTGCTTGTTTGTTAAATTCTTCCATTGGGATTTTTAAAAAAAAGGTCATGAAAATAATTCTCTTGGTGTTAGGTTTTGTAAGAACTTATTTCTATAAACCCAAGGACCTGATTCTCCCCTATCTTGCACCTCTGTAAGTATTTACGCCTCTGCTAGGGGAGTGTAAAAATAAGCTCGTTAACCTAAGGTCAACAAAAATATTTCTGTTAAAGTCTATTACAATTCTCTGGACCAGTTTAAAACACAAAGCCGTGAGAATCAGGCCCTGCCTCTCTTTACAACTGTTAACTAGGATTTGTAGGCATGTGGCAATTACCTGTTTTTGTCTACCAGCACATGTACTAGCACGTATGTGTGTATACATAACATGCATGGAAATGTTTAGTGTGTTACTAACCACAGGCTTCTACAACTTTATATTTGTCAGGTCTGATGTTGTATAATAATTTAAGTAGTAAGAATGCTACACTGAGAACTTCAGTTGTTTTAAATAATTTTATACTGTGCAGTATAAAGATCATGCTATAATGCACCTGTGATAAGCCCTGATGTGCTATTCCAGTACAGAGTATGAAATCCAAAGCAGCAAAAGCTTTTCTCTTTCCATTTATCTTTGTATTATAATACACAGTATATATACACACACAAAATATATATAATTTAAGACTGTAATTTTAGCTCAGGGTTCCGGTGACATACATGAATGAGCCACTCTCATCAGAAAATGCAGTCGGTGCAGCTTTACCCTGCAAGAAGTGCCAATTTTCCCTGTAAGATTTCAATGAATCCATGAGGGTTGAATAGATTTCATTTATCTAGGGAGGAAAAATAGAAAAAGGACAGAGTCGCTGGCTGCTTTTGAGAGCCACCTCCTATTCCAGCAGAAAATGTGTATGCTGGGGATCTGCTGTGTCTGTGGGTGGGCAGGCATTTCCACTGGAAGGTGTTACTGAACTGCAATCACTATGGGGGTGGTAGTATTTCCTATGCATGAATTACTTTTCCTCTTTAAGGCTGGTGCACAATTATATTAAGTTTAACATGCCTTTTATATTTAATGTAATAAGTGTGTAGGAGGAGATGTGCTTGCCGATTGACACCTTAAGCAACAGTATTGAAAGAAATAAACCACAAATCTCAAGGTCTGTGTTCTGGAACAGTCTTACCCAGTGAAAAATGTAAATGGCTAGAAAGTTTCAATTTCCTCTATCCAATATTAGGCATGAATAATAATAAATCAAAATATTGCTTGCTTGTCTAGCTATGAAAATTATAATATTTATTGACAGTACAATGTGACCTAGTGGGTAATGCACTACAATGGAACTCAAGTGACCTCATTTCTGTTGATGGGCTCAGGTGTGGGATCTTAACAAGTCCCAGAACCTCAGAGGTCTTTAGGTGGCTAACTACCGTTGAAATCAATAGGAGTTATGCACCTAAATACCTTTGAGGATCTTGGCCTTCACCTCTCTGGCTGTTGGTTTCCCTTCGCTTCCTTTGTCTGACATATCTATTTAGAGTGTAAGCCCTTTAGGGCAGAGATGGTCTCTTATGCTTTTGCACAGCACCAGGAACACCGGGATCTGGATATCAATCAGTTGGGGTGCTACTGATATGTAAACAAATCATAAAAATTAGATATGTTCAGGATGCAAAATTCAGGTCCAGATTGTGAACACCCCAAAATATATGTGGTGGTATTACTGTAATAAATGCAATTTATCTCATTACCCTGCAATTTATCAGCTGTACTCTGCCCAATAATTTCTCTCTGCTGTTTGAGCATTCCAAAACTTCAGATATACTTCAAATAAAAGCCATTTTTCTTGTCCCAAAATGTTTTCTTCTTTGAGTGTATAGAGGAGCTCAGAAGCTTGAGATGCAATGTAAAATAATTAGTTCAGGAGTACTGGCAGGTTTAAAATCAGACATTTCATGAATCATTGTGCCTAGGCGGAGTAGTTTCATCTCACAACATAGCCAGGAATTCTCTACTTTCAATGGGCTATAGCACTTGACAGGCTGTGAGAAATCAGAACAGAGAAATGGTACCATTATTATGACTATAAAAGCTATTTGAGAAAAGTTAGGAGTTAAATGTTATTAGTTAATAGTTACTTTGTAAGTTTACAGCACATAGAGATGATGTTACAGTCAGGTATGGTATAAAGATTTTACTGATTTGGAGTGACCTACATAACTCACTCATGGCTTCATCACGCCTGAATAATATGTCCACCCCAAAACTATACAAATAAAACTTTTATATGCCTCACATACAGTTTCTCTTCTCCTCTGCATATAGAGAGAAAGAGAGAGCGAGGATCCTAGTCATGTTCAACCAAAACATTTCAGTCTGAAGACTCCTTTCCAACCCACTATTGGCCCAACATTAGCTTAAGGAACAGGCTTAACATAGATCTCTGTCCTTTCAGCTGTCCCTTTTCTACTATGATAATATCATAAAAATATGGTAAATAAAATAAATCCATGTTTCTGCTTTTAAATTTGTAGGTATTTTCTTGTACATGGATGCAACGGGGAAGCAACTACAAAGCAGAGATGTGTTTCTGCCCCTCATTCTCTCAAGTGGTTCCTCAAAGCCTCTCAGATGTTAATAGCAGCCCTCTGGGTGCCTCTGACAGCCCTGGCATCTGGCTGTTCAAATTGTGCAACCAAGCACTCTGCCTCAGTGCTCCACACCTGAGCAAACATTTCACCCTCAGGTTCACACAGATTATGCAAAGTGCAGCATGTGGCTTTGATCACGGGAATATTATCTTTAGTAAGGTCTAACCCAGAGGTGGGCAAACTACAGCCTATGGGCCATATCCAGCCCACGGGACCATCCTGGCTAACCTTTGAGCTCCCGGCCAGGGAGGCTAGCCCCCGGCCCCTCCCCTGCTATGACCCCTCTCCCGTAGCTACTCCGCTGCACGGGCAGCGTGGCTATCTCTGGCTTGGCGGTGCGGCAGCCAGTACTGTCCTGCCACTCTGAGCAGCATGGTAAGGGGCAGGAAGCTGGGGGAGTTGGATAAGGGGAAGAGTTTTCCGGGAGGCAGTCAGGGGACAGGAAGTGGAAGGGGGAGGAGGCCAGTCTGTCTGGGGAGGCACAGCCTTCCCTACCCAGCCCCCCATACAGTTTCACAACCCCAATGTGGCCCTTGGGCCAAATAGTTTGCCCGCCCGTGGTCTAACCTGCCATTGAGACACCTCCTGCTAGCTTTCAAATGGCCAAAGGCACATTCAATTATCATGCGGCACCTGCTCAGCCTGTTGTTAAAATGCTCCTAGCTGCTGTCCAGGTGCCCTGTGTAAGGTTTCATGAGCCAGAGCTGTTAGTGGTAAACCAGGTCACTCAGGATTACTATGGACATTTCCACATCCCCCACTGTGAACTTGTGGTCTGGAAAGACAGTCCCTGCTTGCAGCTTTCTGTACAGGCCACTGTTCCAGAAGATGCGTGCGTCATGCACCTTTCCAGACCAGCCTGCACTGATGTCTGTGACATGCCCCCAGCGATCCACAAATCCCTGCAACACCATGGAGAAGTATCCCTTCCTGTTGATGTATTCAGAGGCAAGGTGGTCTGGTGCTAAAATTGGAATGTGTGTGCCATCAATCGCCCCACCACAGAGTGATGGTCATCTTCAGCAGGATGCAATTTATTGCCCTGTGGACTTTCCTTCTCCAAATTGATTGCAGCTGACCAGTAGCAGTCTGGATTCACCAGCTTCCGCATAGCAATTCCAACACGCTTCTCTACTGGAAGGGCAGCTCTCAATCTAGTGGCCTTGCGCCGCAGGTCAGGGGACAGCTCAGCACATAGCTCCATGAAGGTTGCTTTACGCATCCTAAAGTTCCATACCCATTGGTTATCATCCCATACCTCCATGACAATGCAATCTCACCAATCAGTGCTTGTTTCCCTAGCCCAAAAGTGACAGTCTACCATAGGCAGCTGCTCTGTGAATGCACAAAGAACTGATAAGTTGCTGCCATCCATATCACACACTGCTCTTCATCCTCTGCTAACTTTGCGAGTAACTGCAAGTTACTGTGCTGCCGTGTGCGATGGCCTCGTGACAGCTACGAGAGCATAGGAGAGGAGTGCGGGATCCATCCTCTCACTGCAGATGCTGGCGTGCACTACAAAAGAATGACAGTTGGAAAAACGGCACGAATGGAAGACACAAGGCGGTGCATTACGGTACACTTTGCACATCCCAGGATGTGCCGCGCTCTGTTTCCACATTCCCACAACACCGAGCGACGGATGGTGTCACCAGGCACTGTGGGATACATACCCACAGTCCATTGCTCTCGCTCTCAAGAAAGGTGCCCCAAATGTAGACCTGATCTGTCAACAGAGGGAACAAATGTAGACATGCTTTGGCGACTTTGCTTTTGTTGATTTTTTTCCTTGGCGACATTAGTTTCATCGAAAAAACTTGCCAATGTAGATAAGCCCTCTGATTCTATAAGTTATGCCTATATAGTTCTAGTGAAGTGAAATACAGGCATTGAGATTTTGACACTGGGAAAAAAATGCCTCTCATACAAAATTCATACATACTAAAATTGTAGATATGAGGTATTGAGTAAATAAAGGATTAAAAGCTACAGTGTAGTGTTCATGGCCTTTAGCCATGAAGGTCAAGGTTGTGGCCTTGTTCTTGAAAGCTAAACTGGGTTGAGTTTAGCTAGTGCTAAAATGGAGGACTGGCCAGGCTATGTTAGGAAATGGTGTTGGTGGTTCAGTAGTTTTGATGGATAATGACAAATGCTCGAGCGAGATGCTAGAGGGCATTATTCAGTCTTTTGGATGAGATTTAAAACTAGGTTCTAACCATTTCTAATTATCATGTTCCATGACACTTTTGAAAAAACAGGGTGTTAACCCTTATATACTGACCAAATATCAGTTCAGGCAATCATATTTTGCATACCTAAATATCTTTTTTAATTTCAGATGTACACAGTGGCTTTTACCCACTGTCCTAAATTACAGTAACTCCTCACTTAATGTTGTAGTTATGTTCCTGAAAAAATACGACTTAAAGTTAAACGATGTTAAGCGAATCCAATTTCCCCATAAGAATTAATGTAAATGATGGGGGGTTAGTTCCAGGACATTTTTTTTTTGCCATACAAAAGGGATTATATATTATATATCTTCTCCCCCCCACCTCCTTCCCCTTTACTTCACACGCCACGTCCTTGCTTCCCCTCCCCCCCACCTGCAGCAATGCTTGTGGCATTTAGGAGGCAGAAGGGAGGGGGGAGGAGTGAGGACTTGGCTGCGGGTTCTCCCTCCTTCCCCTGCCTCCTGAACACCGCAAACCAGCTGATTTCCCAGGCAGGAGATGGGGGGGGGGGAGGGGGAGGGAGAAGGTGCTGATCTGCGGGGTCTGCCGGCGGGCAGGAGGTGCTGGGGCGGAAGAGACATACGGAGGCTGCCAGCTGTGGAGAAAGCAGGTAGTCAAACAATGTAATAGTGGAGCATTGCACAACTTTAAATGAGCATGTTCTCTAATTGATCAGCAACGTAACAACGAAACATTAACCAGGACGACTTTAAGTGAGGAGTATTTAAGTGAGGAGTATTTGTGTAAAGTTACTTTGAGCTGATATGCAGCTGTTGTATTCCAATCCACCACCATCCAACTGAGGACTTTCATACAGAAAGAGCTTTTTTCCTATCTTGGAAAAAGAACTGAGAAAGTATTTGAACAAGTCTGATAAGAAATGTGTTACTGATCTATTGTTTACATCTAAGCTTAATATGCAAAGTTTCTGTATTGAGCATATTATTAATAGAAAAACAAATCATCCACTAACATTACATTAAAAAAATCAAAATCTCAGAACCTTTTCCAAATTGCTCTTATTAAAAATATTGTTGGGTTTGAACAAGGGGCCAAATTTTGTTCCTATTGCACTGTCACAAATCTGGAGTACCTTCACTGAAGCCAATAGTTATTTTGGATTCATGCTGTTGTATTAATTGAGAATGTGTATTGATCCTTTTGCAGAAAACAAGAACAAGGGGACATTCTATGAAACAGAAAAACAAATATATTCAAATCTGATAAAAGAAAGTATTTTTTCATGGGATGCACAATTATCCTGTGAAACTCATTGGCCCAAGATGTCATCAAGGCCAGGAGCTTAGCAGGATTTGGAAAAGTATAACAAGACTAACCAGAGTAATAACCTTGTCGCTCACCTATTCTGGGACCAACATGGCTACAACAACACAACAGAGTACTAATAGTAATTATCAATTTATAAAAGAGCTCTGGATGAAATATAAACCCACAGCTTTGGGGCATAAACCAAACTCTAACTATTCAGATTTAGGAGGATACTTTCCTTGAGGGGAGGTTATTCCACAACTACTCACTGCAAGTTTTCTTCATCAGAAGCTGTTGGCACCTACCACAGTCACAGACAGGCTGCTAGACTAGATGAGGGCCTACGGCTCTGCTCTGGTATTGCAATTCCAGTCATCTCATGTATTGAGAATAGAGTTTGGCTTGCTGCCTTTAATATTTTTAACGACACAGTTTAATCATTTAATTTCTGTAATTCTAGAACTAGGTTCTTTTTAATTATTTAACATTTCTAACTCTGCTCTTGAGTATGGTAACTTGATACAATAGTTCTGTACATGTCTGAACAATACCTTGATGTGAAGAGCTTTCAATCAATATATAAGCTCCCCTTACTCATGTATAATGATAGTACACATTATTATTTGTATGTAGCCAAGCATAGAAGCACTGTTCCAAGACAAGCAGCATGACTACAAAGAGTTGGCAACAAAACATCTATATTCAGGCAGCAAAAGATATAATATCTAAATAAAGTGATGAAAATTCAAGCCCAGTAGAAACTATTTTTTTATCCTCTTTTACAAAAATGTCTATAGAGAATTTTAAGCTTCTGAACAGTGATAGATTGAGAGCACTGGAGGCTTAAATCCTCAGAGCAGCTGCTACCAGAGAAGGCAAGCAGCACAAGCCTTCTCACTATATTCTGGAGGGACTCTTCTGTAGGGTGGGAGGGCAATTCATTCTGCACGCTCATTCAAGGCCTGATCAAATCCCATCAAAGTCAATGGAAAAACTCTGTGACTTCAGTGGGCTTTGGATCAGGCTTGGCCTCTCTGATGAAAATAATCACAGAAGTACTTGGTACTGCTAATTGTTGTGATGTGTTATGTGATGCACATCTTAGTTCGGTAGAATTAGAGATTTCAACTCATTTCACTCAGGCCATCAAACAGTTCTTGGCTAGTAGGAAGCCTGTTTTTCAGTAAGAAATTCAAACACATCTGAGCCAAAGAATGATTCTCTGGAATTGCTGAAAACACATTGGCCTAAATTTTCAAACAGATGCCCTATTTTTCACAGATAAATCTTGCAATTATATTCACCAAAAAATTTCAAAGTGTAGCTCTTCAGAGTCTGAGACTCAAGTATACCTAATAATACTACAGAAACAATTGGGTAGCTGGGCATTCACTTAATTACATCTTCAGCATAACTGAGCACCTCATTTTGCAAATTGTGTCTTGAGCATGTAAGTTCACCCTACTACATCCTTAAAATACATTTGTTTGTATTCTGTGGTTCTGGCACCTGTCCTGGTAGTTGTGGGATAAGGTCCTGATTTTCAAAGGTTTGTCCTGCTTCCCACAAGACTGTTAGGCCCTGATCAATAGGCATACTTTGACTTCTATATTGGGGGAGGGGCAGTTCCATTCAGGCCAAAGAAGCCAGGGGAGGGGGAAAGTGTGTGTGTCCATCCCTGTCACTCTCAAATTAGGCACATGGCCTCATCCTGCAAATGCTTACTGCATAACTTGGAGTTATCCTACTGAAGTCAATAGGACTGTTCACATCCTACTCATGCACTTAGTGTTTGTGGGACCAGTACCTTTATATGTTATGAGTCTGACTTCACAGTAAGAGTGGTGATAATGGTGTGAAGGCATTCTTTAAAACAAACAAAAGCCAATAGTACCATACACCTAAACAATAGGATGTAGACAGGACACAATACTGCATTCCTTCCAGAGTTGGGCTGCCCTTCAGAGCAAAGACTCCATAACTCCTCCGTTTAGGGACCAAGTTTAAGGACAGTGCTTGAGATTAAGCCTAGTGATGGGGGACTACAGCCCGTCCTTTGTGTTCTATGGGTGAGTGGTGCAGGTCCTTGCGGCTCACAGAGAAAGGATGAAAAGCAATAGTGGAAGCTGGCCTGGGGAACAGCTATTGGGTCTCAAAACCAGTGACAGCGAGACACCATGCAAATGGCATGGAGGGTTATATCCTTTACTCCAGCTCCTAGACTAGAAGGGCAGCTCTGGGGTAGGAGCATAACAGCTTTATTATGAGGTAACAAAGTCCTGTGGCACCTTAAAGACTAACTATAAAGTTTTGAAGCATAAGCTTTCGTGGGCTAATACCCACTTCGTTTATTATGAATGCCCACCCCCCTTGTGTTTATATATTCTCCCTCCTGGGATGGGAGAAGGTACTTTCCCCGGTGAACTGAAATGAGAGGGGGTATTCACATTTACAGGGAGGGGTTGGAAAATGACTAAACTGGCAACACCGGGAAGGAGAGCAGGGCAATCCCGAATGGGGGGAGGAGGAGGGCTGCTGGGTGCGTTGCAATCTCTGTTACCCGGGGGTGGGGAGAGAAAATAGGAAAGACGAGCTTTTGCTTTGCTCCCGTCCTAAGGCTGGACTAAGGGGCGGGCATTTGCTGTCGCGAGTTTCCGTTCCCCCTTCCTGAGGGATGGAGCAGGGAGGGGATTTTGCCGCGTGCTGGAGGCTCCCCCTCGGGGAGGGGCGGGGACGGGGCTCTAGGGGGGTGGGAGGGATGAGACCTTTCTAATCTCCCCCGTTCACCTGCAGGGAGAGCAGCCGCCCCTGGCCGGGGGGCTCCTCACGTGCCCTCTCCGGCTCATTAGGAAGCATTTCCCCAGCTGCTGCGAGTGTCTGGGGAGCAGAGGACCCAGCCCAGCCAGCAGCCTGGCGAGGCAGAGGGTGCTGGGGATGCAACTTCCCCCCAGTCTCCAGGAGGGGGGCGAGCAGGCGTCCCTCCGCCCCCGGCCCCAGCCGGGTTCCTGCGGCGGTGAGGCAGGGTCCCAGGACGCTGCTGGTAAATGAGGGTGGCCCGGCGAGGAGAGCCCAGCAGGGCTCGGGCTCTGTCCGCCCAGGCTGTGGGATTTACCCGCGGAGCAGACAGGGAAGGCGTGGTTGTCTCGTTTACCCGCAAACCACTTCCACGTGCTCGGTACCGGGGATCCGAGCCCCTGCTTGCCCCCAGCCTCGCCGACCTGCCAGCGTGTCACCGAACAACCCTCCTGCACTCGGAGCCGTTTGTCTGCCGAGGGGGCATGGCACAGCCGGCCCCAAACCCCTCCCCCGGGCAGCTGTGCGCAGCGGCATCATGCACAACGCGGGCAGCTGTGTGTCCATAACCCCTCGGGTGTGGAGGGTGCACTGTACACACAACCGCCCCTCTATTATCCCCACCCGTGAGCTGCTGGAGGGAGAGGAATTTCCTCCCCTCTGATATTATTCTAGAAAGTTTTCAAGGGAGTTATGAGCTCACTCAGTTAGGGCCCTGTTGCGAACCAGGAAGATATGGGGGTGTGTGTGACTTTTACTCTTGGGTGAGAAGTACAATAGGTTCTTTTGGTGTTTGCAATGCTCTTGGTCACACCAAGTGATATTTATTGTCAGGATAGCTCCTGGGCCTTTCCGCCTGGGCTGTGTTTCCCACCACTGGTCCTCATCCAGTGCCAGTTTGAATGATTCCTATACCCATCCCATAATCTGCTGTTGGAGCTCACTAACGCTAAATCAGGGGTAGGCAACCTATGGCATGTGCGCCGAAGGTGGCACACGAGCTGATTTTCAGTGGCACTCACGCTGCCTAGATCCTGGCCACTGGTCTGGGGGGCTCTGCATTTTAATTTAATTTTTAATTAAGATTCTTAAACATTTTTAAAAACCTTATTTACTTTACATACAACAATAGTTGAGTTTATATTATAGACTTAAACCTTCTAAAAATGTTACAATGTATTACTGGCATGCAAAGCCTTAAATTTGAGTGAATAAATGGAAACTCGGCACACCACTTCTGAAAGGTTGCGGACCCCTGCCTTAAATGATCAGAGTGTGGGGTCAGGTATCAGCTCTCAGTGGGTGCAGCTGTTGTTGCACCACTTCCCCTGGCCAGACCTCTCCTGTTGTCTCCCTGGCTGTTGTTTGGAGGGCCCTGGTGGCACTGCTCTCCAGAGAGGAGTGAGTGATCCCACCATTGCTACCATTCTTCTTTGGGTCTCTCCTGGCTGGCTGACTGCAGCTGCTTCTCAGGCTGCTGCTGGTGTCCTGGAAGAGAAAGGGGAACTGTGTCTGGAGTATGTGGAGCTGCTGTAGGACATTGTGGGGTCGGGGGTACTGTTACTGGATGTCTGGACTTAGTGATTGTATCTTTTCTGCTCCTGTGGTGGTGGCTGCTGTTTTGTTGTGGGGGGAGTGGCTGACCGCATGGAGTCTATCCTGGCCCGGCTTCATAGAGGACCCCTTTCCTATATCCATCCCCTTGACTACCACAAAGAGGTGCAGCACTGTGGTGGCTTAGCTGCTGGGGCCCTGATACCAGTGTGGTTCTGAATCCTGGTCCTCATCCCATTCCCATGTCACTGCTGGCCCTGGGATTGTCTTGTTTCCTTTTTCCATTGACAGCCCCCGGGAGGTGTTTTTTATTTTCCCTTCTCTCTTCCTGTCAGGGGCTGCCTTTCTCCCTTTGCTGCCGCCCCTTGTGCCAGGGATCAAGATAGGGTCTGCCCCCCTATTTGCCTATCTCTGTAGGCAAATTAAGCCTTAAGTCTTCATTGAGCTCCATGTCGGCATGAGGTTCTGTCCACATGGAGCTCAGGGCAGGATCAAGACCTCAATATTTGTAATGTCAGCGTGCAAAGAGAATACACACATACCAAATACAGCAAGTCACTAGACTCGTTCATCCTTTTTTATTTGAAGTTGTTTTGAAGTGAAGTCTACATTTGCCTGCACAAAAACCCTGAAAGATGTAGAAAAACAAAGCTACCACACTGAAATACACCCTGAGAGACATTTCAACGCTGCCTATTATGACTAAATTGTTGTATACAAAATTCAAATCCATCTTTCCTTTGTTTTTTCACTTGAAGTGCAACATCTATGAACTTATCTATACAGTTTAAGTAAAATGGGTATCATGAATAAACTTTTCTTTTTACTGATAAAGTAATCTGTAAAATACGGTATTGCATGTGTTAGAAAACTTCAAAATATTTTCCAGATCCCGTGAAACTTATTTCAACAAATGCTTTAATGGAAAAGCTGCATCTAAAATATGCACAAAAACCATGGATTGAAACTCTGAAACTTGTACGTCTTTGCATGGTAAGAAATATCAGCAAGTTTGTTGGCGGCTGTATAAGATGAGGGTGTTAGACCAAAGGACAAATAATAGAAATGTCTCTAACTAATCTGAACTTTTTCTGGCACTCCTCTTTTTTTTTTTTTTTTTTTTTAAGGTGAAACTTTTTCATGGGGCTTTCTTACACCTACAAAACCCTGACTTCTGTTTATCCTACAACAATTGGCATGGATACTTTAAAACAGTGCAGGGAGTTGCTTTCCATTAACACTTTTGGGCCAGATGCAGGCCTTGTTTGCTAATCTTAGCAATTTTCATAATACTTAGGGGCTTGAGGTCTTTACTCAATATTTTACTTCAATGGGAATTGGCCTCAGTAAAGAATGAGTGAGCCCTAAGGTTGTGACCCCACAAAGTCTTAGACACATCCTTAACTCTACACAATGTGAATAGTCCAGTTAAGCATGTGAATAAATCATTGCTGACTTGGGGCCTACATAAGAAGCTCAGGACTGGCCATTCAAAGGGGACTGCAGGTCCGTTGGGAGGCTCCTGCTTAGATTAACTTTTATCATTTTAACTTTTAAGGTACTAGTGGTTTTGGTTCTCTGTGTTGGTTTAAGTGTGTCCTTGTATAAACAATGGTGGCTCCAGCACAGTCATGAATACTGCCTAGAAGGAGCAAATCACATTTGTGTCATGTCCTCCTTCTACCCTCCGTATTAATAGTTACCGGTAACTAAATTATCCTCCTCACAAAAATGAGGACATAATTTTGCTGATTTTGGAGGATTTTAGACTGGGCCTGCCAGCAAGGATGCTTGGAGAGTCTAATTTCTAATTAACATCACATTTTCAAATATAACTTGGCCCCTGATCCTGTAAATGCTTACACAAATGAGTCCTTACTTAGTGCCCTCTTTCCCCACCCTTACTCAGACACACTCTTCCTGAATCCAAGAACTCAATAAAGACTTCTGAATTGGCCCCTAGGAAACCTGGTGAAAGTAGCTCAGATTATCAAACAAGGCCTGCATTTGGCCCAAAGAGTTTATGGATAGCAGTCCCTGTGCTATTGTAAGTACTTAGTCTGCAAGCTCTTTGTTCTCTGTTCGTACAGCACCGAGCACAGTGGGTTCTGCTTCACAACTTGGGCTCGTAGGTGCTATGGTAATACAACCTATTTAAAAAGGCTTTATGTCAATTGCTTCAGTATTAGGGTGTCAGTCCAGTCAATTCAATAGGATTACTGTAGAGCTGGGTATTATTATTACTCCTGTGCATAAAGTTACTTGTGGGTAAGAGTTTGCAGAATCAGAGCCGTGGTGACCTTCTTTTACCTCCATGTGAAATTACAGAATTATTGTGGGAGTGAAATAGCTGCTACTTTTATTTTGGATTGGGTTTGAATCTTTCTAATTCATACACAGAATCCAGTTTCTTTTTTACTGACTGGTGATATTTGAAATGACCCTTTTTTCCTTCCCTATTGTGCTAGGATAAACCACCTCGAGGTTCCATTAGTGTTACCCCACATCATCCTTTACTCTCTTGCTTGGAGAAGATACAGAGGACTTTAAATGGTAACAAGATGCAAGAGTAGTCATAATCCATTGTTGAACATTCCATGAAATAGCCTGTATCGGGTTGGGATGGGGAAGGGAGGAGGAGTGGCGTTGGGCACTTCTGCGATATGAATAAAGGGTTCCAATCCGGTTTAAGATTCTATTGTGCTAGGAACTGTATAAACACAGAGGGTAGACACAATCCCAAAGACATTACAGATTAATATTTAGGTTGAAGTTGGGGTAAAACTATTCTAAAACCCTGATATTGAGAATTAACTCCTTCCAATAAATCATTCTTCAAGCATTGGTTGATATTTATTATTAATGAAAAATGTTATCTCCTGTATTATCTATACTAGTTAAATCATGATTTCTGAAGCAGAATCATTGCCATTTTTTCTAGTACATTGAAATCTGATTAAATAATTTCCCATTTTCAGCTAAATCTTTGTCTACTGTGATGAACAGATTGGAATTTTTATCCAAACAAAGGGGGTAAGTTTGTTTATGGATTAAATGTAAATGAAACAGAACTGCCTCAAATCCAGTGAGAATTATCATATGGATGACAACATTTTTTTGAACTTTTTTCAGTTGTCATTCTAATGGGCTGTGTTATGTGGGACAAAAAGGGGATATGACCTGTCTCCTCTTAATGAGTTATTTGTGGCATTCTTAGAAGTGGTTGTTCTGAAGGGGTTGAGGAAGTCATGCAACGACTAAGGTAAATATTTGCTAAACACATTAAAAATACAACTCACAAAAGAGAAGATCAAAAGTACATTCTCTGGTTGGGTAGTTATCCGATGCTAAGCCAAGGAACAGCTATTTCAGAGCAGTGAACATTTCCAAATAACATAAATTGGCCTTCTTCACACAACAAAATTTCTAGTTATACAGTGCTTTTTCCTTTTCTATAGGTTGAAATCTCACATAAGCCCCAATGGGACAGCTTGCTATTTAACATCAGACATGTTCTATGTAGAAGTTCAGTTGGAGAAAGATGGAAAGGTGATAGATGTAAAATTGGCTCACCCTGGAGAAGCTCCTGTGGTAAAGTTGATCTGTGGTTTTTGTTTTTGTTTTTTTTAATCATGCTCCTTGTGTAACAAAACATAACCTTGTTTTTATGGCTCTCTTTTCTGAAAGTGACTCATAATGGGATCCTTGTAACTGGCTGGAAAAACACCAGCTAAGATACTTCTCTGCTACTGAACAAACTTCCATTATTAGACTGTTACACTAGCTGGCATAAATATACCTAAATGTATTGATAATGTTAGTTTAGTTCTTGGAACAGGGGCAGGCAAACCTTTTGGCCAGAGGGCCACATATGGTTTCCAAAATTGTATAGAGGGCTGGTTAGGGTAGGCCAGCCCCCAACCCCTATCCGAATCCTCCCACTTCTTGCTCCCTGATGGCCCCTCCTGGGACTCCTGCCTCATCCACCTCCCCATCCCCTGATCCTGATTGCCCCCTGCTACTCCATCCAACCCCTCTCCTTCCTGACTGGTCCCGTCCTGGGACCCCTGTCCCCATTCAACCCCCCTGTTTCCTATCCACACCCCTGCCCACCATCCCGAACTTTCCTGCCCTCTATCTGTGCTGCCCAGAGCACCAGGACAGGTAGCCGTGCTGCCCCGCTGGAGCCAGTCACGTCACTGCACCTCACTGAGCACTGGGTCAGGCCATGGTTCTGCAGCTGCACTGCCCGGCAAGAGCTCACAGCCCCGCCGTCCAGAGCATTGTGCCGGTGGTGCAGTGAGTGAAGGCTGTGGGGGAGAGGGAACAGCAGGGGAGGCGCTGGGGGCCTTCCGGGCCAGGAGCTCAGGGGACGGGCAGGAGGGTCCCACGGGCCAGATGTGGCCCCCGAGTCTTAGTTTGTCCACCTCTGTCCTAGAAGACAAGAGTCCACGTAGTTATTGGGACTTCTTGGAAACCTTTTTAGCATTCTAAATGACAGTGATTCAGCAGGTAGGCAGGCTGAGCTTTTCTCCTAGTTAGATAATGTTTTTGTACTGCGTTTTACATCCTCACAGTACTATAATGTGTTGGAGTGAGTTCTTGTGAATTTTGTTAAAAATCTACCACCAAGCATAAAAGATGGGTGATTTCTCTGTTTCTTAGTTCCTCGTTAAATATTGCTACATCCAGGCCTTCCACCAGGTATCTATCCCTCCTTAAAGCCCTACAAAAGTTGAACGCTTGTGTTCAACATACTAAATATACTCCTCAGGTGCTAAGAATTCCAATAAAGTGCAGTAAAATATCGATTCCCAGAGGTGGTGTTTTAATTATTGTGATGAGAGAGAATTTCTCAGCCATCTTCAATACACGTGCACACATTCCTGCTAATGGGGATTATGACAGGGGAATCTGTCTTTCTGGGAGTCCATTGTTAAAATATTGATAGAACATCATTGTGTGTGTACTAAAAGTGTTAGTTCTGCTGTTTGTTATTACCGTAGGCGAAGCTTACACTAGTGCTGCTGTTCTGTGGCTAAACGGAAGCGTGGAGGAGTTCAGGGCTGTCAGCCCAAAAATCTGAAAAGAATACAAATTAACTCGGAATAAAGTGGAACAAATGGGCCTGGCGAGGAAAATCTGTCAGTTATGTTGGGTTATCTTAGAAAGAATGGAAGTCCATATTCTGAGAACCGCAGCACAATAGTTGCCAATAAAAAACTGGCAAATGGATTTTAGAAACAGAATTTATCTTGGGTAGTTGTCCTTCACACAGCCACTCTCTTCCTAGTATTCCTCATAGTAAGATTCTGGAAAAATTAACTATGTAATATGATTTTGATTTCTTGGAGGAAATTTTGTTGAAGAATAATGTTATTGTCACCAATAAAAGTTTACAGAGGTATTTCATAAAGTGTTCAGAAAGTCTGACCTTTTCATTTATTTTTTTCTCTAGGTCTGTGATGATCTAGTACAGCTTCTAAGGTATAGACTTGCTTAGAATTCCTTGGCTGACTGGAAGGGAATTATTTAATAGTCCTGAACCTATTCAAAAATTGTCAGAAACATTTAAGTTAGCATTGTATTTTAAAGGGAATAGTACAAGAGTTTTCTCTTCTAAACATCCTAATATCAGGAAGCTACATATTGCTGAAAACTTGACTTTTTAAAAATACTTTTATATTTTTAAGTATGAAATCATAAAGTGATTGTTTTAACTTCCTCTTTCTTCTTACCAATGTCTGTTTAAGCATATCTATTGTGGTAAACCCAGGGCTGGAAGGCTGTGGTGAGAGGGGAAAACTGCAGGTAAATTAGGTCCAGCTGAGAAAGGCTGCTGCAGCCAGCAGCAGGGCCAGCTGGGACCAGTTAAGGAGCAAGCCAGAGCCCTTTAAAGAGACTTCTCCCCAGAGAGGGGTGTGGGAGTGAGGAGTGTGTTTGGAGGCAGGAGGAGTTAGAAGATTGAGTTTGTGAAGCAGAAGGAGGTAAAGGCAAGTGAGAGGCAGTTACAGGGAGGCTGCCAGCAGGCAGGGAGGCAGGAAGGAGCCCCTCCCAGGAGGGAGCTAGCCCAGCCTAACCAGCGAGAGGCCAAACCCAGACGGGGGGAGCTGCCCAGAGGACTGGAGCCTGGGGTGCCCAGGGGGGCCCCCTTGCCACAAGTGGTGTCAGAGGTGGGATCGTGAGTAGACGTGCTGGCAAGACCCCTCGACCAGGGCGAAAAGCCCCCCCCCTTATTCAAAAACATAAAAAGAGAGAGAGAAAATGGAGGAGGTGGTGAAGGCACTGGTACAGGCCACTGCGGCCCAGCAGGAGGCTGTTCGAGTGCAGCAGGAAACCAACCAGTTACTGATGTCCCAGGCAGCCCAGGACCGAGCCACATTGCAGGAGTTAGTGAAGCAGGTGAAAGTCCTGGGCACCCTGGCCCGTGGGGGTCCCGATGCCCGGCTGCTGCGGGCAAGCAACTATTTACAGAAAATGACGGCGGACGACGATACCGAGGCCTACCTCCTCGCGTTTGAGAGGACAGCCCTGCGAGAGGCCTGGCCCCGGGAGCAGTGGGCAAGCATCCTGGCCCCTTTTCTGTGTGGAGAGGCCCAGAAGGCCTACTTTGATCTGGCAACCGAGGCTGCTGCAGATTATCCCCAGCTCAAGGCTGAAATCCTGGCAAGGGCGGGAATGACGCCAGCCCTGAGAGCCCAGCAGTTTCACGACTGGAGATACAAGTCCGACAAGCCACCAAGGACCCAGCTGTTTGACTTGATTCACCTCGCCCAGAAGTGGCTGCAGCCTGAGACCCACAGACCAGAGAAAGTGGTGGAAATCCTAGTCCGGGACAGGTATATGCGGGGGTTGCCACCCGACATAAGGGGTTGGGTCCGTAAGAACGATCCCTCCTCCTATGACGAACTAGTAGCCCTCGTGGAGAGACACCTAGCCTCCCAGGAGCTGCCTCGGACTACCAAGGAAGGAGTGCGCCCGAGTAGGAGGCAGGGCACAGGGCCAAAACCCCGGGGTACCATGCCCCCAAGCCGTTACATAGAGGGAGGGAAAGAGGCTGGGGATCAGCCTGAAAGCATGGAGAAGCTTGGGGACTGGGGGAACGAGACTCGGGGGGTAAGGCCTAACAGTCCGAGAACCAGGGTGCTAGCCCGAGCGGGTATACGCTGCTATGCATGTGGGGAAGTAGGGCATATAGCGGCCCAGTGCCCAAACCAGGCCGAACCCATGCAATGCGACCTGGGGGGGATGGAAGGTCCCTGTGTCCTAATAAGTCAGGTGGGGGTCGCGGTGGCCCCCCATAGATACACGCGGCCCGTTAAGATGAACGGCATTAGTACCACTGCGTTAGTAGACTCCGGGAGTGCGGTCACGCTGGTCTCGGGGAAGCTGGTCGGGCGAGACCAACTGTCGCGGGCCAAGCGCTCCGGAGTATCCTGTGTACATGGGGATGTCAATTATTACCCCACCATCCCCGTAAGTATAGACATCCTGGGAAACCCCACGAAGGTAATGGTGGGAGTAGTCCCGAAGCTCCCCTACCCGGTCCTGATTGGGCGAGACTTCCCAGGGTTCGATAACCTGCTCCCCGGAAGGGAGGCAGAAGGTGTTAGTGCCGAGATCCAGGAGAGGGCGCCCAGGGATTGTGGACGAAGATTTTGACCCAGTACCGAAGGGTAGCGCTGGTAGGGGAACAAGTAAGCCCCAGGGGGAAGAGGACTCGGCGAGCTGCGGGGGAGCCCGACGCCGGACCGAGTGCCCCCCAGTCTGACCCCGAGAGGGAGCCGGGGATAGATCCCCCGGAGCTAGGACCGATTAGCCTGTCAATGGAAAGCTTTGGGCAGGATCAAGCCAATGATCCAGCCTACCACCATATCCAGAAGGAAGTAGTGGAGGTGAATGGAGTCCCAGTAGAAGGGAAAGTTAAGGGCCAAGGACCGTATTATGTGATAAAGGGGGACCTATTATACAGAGTAGTCCGGATGTCGGACCAAACCATAGAGCAACTCCTGGTTCCCCAGAAACACCAGAGAGGCGTGATGGACCTAGCCCATAGCCACCTCTTCGGGGGCCACCTAGGGGTGGATAAAACCCTCGACAGGGTCCTGAAAAGATTTTTTTGGCCAGGAGTCTACGCGGCTGTCCGACGATATTGCGCCTCCTGCCCGGACTGCCAATTGCATGCCCCCCGGCCGCACTTGCGGGCCCCGTTGGTACCTCTGCCCATCATTGAAGTCCCCTTTGAGAGGATCGCTATGGACCTGGTAGGCCCACTAGAGAAATCTGCCCGGGGCCATCAGCACATACTGGTTGTGCTTGACTACGCCACCCGATACCCGGAAGCTGTGCCCCTACGGAATACTATGTCCAAGACCATAGCCCGGGAATTGGTGCAGATTTTCTCCCGGGTAGGAATACCCAAGGAGATCCTAACCGATCAAGGGACCCCCTTTGTGTCGAAGCTGATGAAGGACTTGTGTGACATGCTCCAAGTGCGGACCCTGAGGACATCGGTTTACCACCCTCAGACGGACGGGCTGGTCGAACGCTTCAATAGGACATTGAAGAGTATGATGCGGAAGGTAGTGAGCCGGGACGGGAAGGATTGGGACACCCTGCTCCCCTACCTACTGTTTGCCGTGAGGGAGGTACCGCAGGCCTCCACGGGATTCTCCCCGTTCGAGTTGTTATATGGACGCCACCCTCGGGGCATACTCGATATAGCCAAAGAGGGTTGGGAGGAACAGCCGAAGCCGGAGAGAAATGTCATTGAGCATGTGTTACGGATGAGAGAGAGGATAGCCCAGGTCACCCCCATAGTGCGAGAGCACATGAAGAAGGCCCAAGAGGCCCAGCGGACGTATTATGATCGTCGGGCGGTGAGCCGGAAGTTCCAGGTGGGGGACCGGGTAATGGTGCTTGTACCCACGGCTGAAAGTAAACTGTTAGCCCACTGGCAGGGGCCCTATGAGGTGATCGAAGCCGTGGGAGACGTGGACTATAAGGTCCGACAGCCGGGACGCCGGAAGCTGGAGCAGATCTATCATGTAAACCTACTGAAGCCTTGGCAGGATAGAGAGGCTCAAGTGGTCGCGCTCGGAGCAACCCCCCGGGAAGGGAACCAGCCTAGCCAGGTAGGGATATCCCCCGAGCTGACCCCAAACCAACGAGAAGAGGTGATCAGCATGATCAGACGGCACCCGGACGTGTTCTCGGAGACACCAGGCCGAACCAGGGAGGTATGCCACCACATCCGCACGGAGCCTGGGGTAAAAGTGTGTGTCAAGCCCTATCGGATCCCAGAGGCAAAAAGGGAAATGATTGGAACAGAAGTCCAGAAGATGCTGAGATTGGGGGTCATAGAAGAGTCCCATAGCCAGTGGTCCAGTCCCGTGGTCCTGGTACCCAAGCCCGATGGCAGTGTAAGATTCTGCAATGACTTCCGGAGGCTGAACGACGTGTCCCAGTTCGATGCCTATCCGCTACCACGAATAGATGAACTGATCGACCGATTAGGAACAGCGCGGTTCCTGTCCACCCTGGACCTGACCAAAGGCTACTGGCAAATCCCCCTTGCCCCAGCGGACAAGGAGAAAACAGCCTTTGCCACTCCAGATGGTCTGTTCCAATACACGGTTCTCCCCTTTGGATTACATGGGGCCCCCGCCACCTTCCAGCGGCTTATGGACAAACTGCTGCGGCCGCATCGTAAGTACGCGGCCGCTTATTTGGATGATGTGATTATCCATAGCCCCGACTGGGAGACACACTTGGGGAAGGTGGAGGCAGTGCTAGTCACCTTGAGGAAGGCCGGTTTGACTGCGAATCCCGCCAAGTGCTCAATTGGACTAGCAGAAGCCAGATACCTCGGGTATGTAGTGGGGAGAGGCCTGGTGAGACCCCAGCTTAACAAGCTAGAGGCGATCCAGAAGTGGCCACGACCAGTCCGGAAAAAGCAGGTCAGGGCGTTCCTGGGGTTGGTCGGCTATTACCGACGGTTCATTCCCCATTTCGCCGCCCGGGCATGCCCACTAACTGACCTGACGAGAGCCCGTGGCCCAGATATCGTGAAATGGTCGAACGCAGCAGAAGAGGCGTTTAAGGATCTGCGGACGGCCCTCTGCACCGACCCCGTGCTAATAGCCCCGAATTGGGAGAAGGAGTTCTTATTGCAGACCGATGCCTCCGAAGTAGGGCTAGGAGCGGTGCTGTCCCAGATGATAGATGGAGAAGACCACCCCATTCTGTACCTCAGTCGGAAGCTCCTGCCCCGGGAACAGAAATACGCCGTGGTAGAGAAGGAGTGCCTGGCAGTGAAGTGGGCCGTAGAAAGCCTCCGATACTACCTGCTCGGAAGACGGTTTACCCTGGTCACGGACCATGCTCCGCTGAAGTGGATGCACCAGAATAGGGATAAAAACGCAAGGGTCACCAGGTGGTTCCTCTCGCTACAACCCTTCCACTTCCGCGTACAACATAGGTCCGGCCTCCTGCACGGAAATGCGGACGGCCTGTCCAGGGTACACTGCTCAGCGACCCAAGTAGCCCAACCCCATGGTGTTGAGCAGGGGGGGGGGATGTGTGGTAAACCCAGGGCTGGAAGGCTGTGGTGAGAGGGGAAAACTGCAGGTAAATTAGGTCCAGCTGAGAAAGGCTGCTGCAGCCAGCAGCAGGGCCAGCTGGGACCAGTTAAGGAGCAAGCCAGAGCCCTTTAAAGAGACTTCTCCCCAGAGAGGGGTGTGGGAGTGAGGAGTGTGTTTGGAGGCAGGAGGAGTTAGAAGATTGAGTTTGTGAAGCAGAAGGAGGTAAAGGCAAGTGAGAGGCAGTTACAGGGAGGCTGCCAGCAGGCAGGGAGGCAGGAAGGAGCCCCTCCCAGGAGGGAGCTAGCCCAGCCTAACCAGCGAGAGGCCAAACCCAGACGGGGGGAGCTGCCCAGAGGACTGGAGCCTGGGGTGCCCAGGGGGGCCCCCTTGCCACACTATATATATATATATATATCTATATCTATCTATATATATATATATATATATATATATAAGTCAAATGGTGTATGTATGCGTGTATGTATGTATGTATGTATGCGTGTATGTATGAACGCTTACTCCTTCCACACCGTTTGAGCTAGAGACTTGAAATTTGGTACAGTTAGAGGTCTTGGGGTCCTAATCAGGGTAAGAGTCGAAAAATTTTCAAATCTCACCTCTGACGCCCCCCAGGGGTGAAATTATTTAGAGGACAATCACATCAGCTGGGCAGCTGCTGTTCTCTGTGACATAGTTATGATGTCATAATACCCCCTCCAACAGACACCGCACTCGCTCAGCTCTCTGCCCCTCCCCCCTCCAACGGACCCCGGAGTCCCTCAGCTCTCTGCCCCCTCCCCACCTCCGACGGACCCCGGAATCCCTCAGCTCTCTGCCCCCTCCCCACCTCCGACGGACCTGAGTTGGGTTTGGTCGGAGGGTAAGTGAGGTAGGGGTGTCGGGTTTGGTCGGGGGGGCGAGGTGGGGGTGTCGGGTTTGGTCGGGGGGTAAGTGAGCCGGGGGTGTTGGGTTTGGTCTGGGGGGGTGGGAAGGTGTCGGGGTGGGTGAGGGATGAGGTGTGGGGGTTGGGGTTGGTCAGGGGGGGTTGGGGTTGGTGGGAGGGGTAAGGTGGGGGGTGTTGGGTTTGGTTGGGGGTTGAGGAGGGGGGTTGGGGTTGGTCGAGGGGTAAGTGAGGTGTGGGTGTCGGGTTTGTTTGTGGTGGTAGGTAGGGGTGTCGGGTTTGGTTGGGGGGGGAAGTGAGGTGGGTGTGTCAGGTTTGGTCTACGGGGGGGTGAGGTGTGGGTGTTGGTTGGGGTGTTGGGTTTGGGTGGGTGGGTGAAAATGTGAGTCGGGGTTGGTCAAAGGGTAAGTGCGGTGGGGGTGTCAGGTTTGCTCTCTGTCCCCTCCCCCCTCCCACGGACCCCGCACTCACTCAGCTCTCTGCCCCCTCCCCACCTTCGACTGACCCGAGCAATGCCGGGTATTTTCGCTAGTCTATATTAAAAATATTTTTAAAAACAGCTATAATGTTTCATATTAGAGAGCTTTTTTGTTTTTAATTCTTTGTAGCCTGTAAACTAGAGAGGAGGAAATACAAACATAGCTTAGAAAGTAACTGCAGGCAAAAGATATGTTCACTTCTGGAGTAACAGCTACTGTAACCAGATGCGACAATGTGTATTGGCTCTTTCTATCAGCTGAACACACATAATATGTGTGTTTATCTTACAAGGACTGCAGGACTACAAAACACAATTTAAACCCTTGTTTGTCAAAGAGTGGACAATATGTATAAATATGTACAAGCTATGGTTTTGGATAGTGATGAAACATGGATTCTTAAAATGATTTCCCAAATGTTATAGCTACATAGATTAGCTTTTGTTGTACAGTGAAACCTCGATTTAACGGACTAATTCGGGCGAGGGGGTGTCCGTTAAAGCCGAAAGTCCGTTATTTAATAATTTTTTAAAATTATTAAATAACAGGACTTTCGGATTTAACGGATACCCCCTCGCCCGAATTAGTCCGTCAACCCGCCCGCCGGGGTCCCCGGCTGCTGGGACCCGGGCGGGAGCTGTCAGCCCGCCCGCCCCCGGCTCAAAAGCGCAGCGGCCGCTGCGCGCGGCCTCAGAGCCCGCAGGGTCCCGGCTCCCGGGACCCTGCAGGGAGGGTGACTGCTGCCGGGGGCCAGGCGGCAGCCCGCCCCTGGCTCGATCCGCGGCGGCTGCAGCCGCGCGCGGGCTCAGAGCCCCGCAGGGTCCCGGCTCCCGGGACCCTGCAGGGAGGGTGACTGCTGCCGGGGGCCAGGCGGCAGCCCGCCCCCAGCTCGATAAGATTAACAAGTGTGCCTGTGAAGTACGAAAGTATTGTTGTCCCCATGTTTTAGATGAGAAAACAGAGGCAGAGATAAATTAAATGGTTTGCTTAAGTTTCTGTTTGAAGAGAGAATTTGATCTGGTGTGAAGTTAGGAGATTGAGTCATATTCCTGTCCCTAACACGGATTTGTTGTTTATGCTTGGGCAAGTTGCTTATCCTCTGTTTCAATTTACCCATTCAGACTGTTTAAAAAATTATCTGTTTCACAGGGGTGTTATGAGATCTAGTGTGAATAGAGAACCTGGAGATGTTTTGATGAAAGAACTATCTATGGGTTCATTGTATTATGGGGGAGTGTTAGTGCACGACTAACTGTATTGAAATGTCAAGAAGTGCTGTTTCTAGCTGATAAGTTACATCTCCAGCTGTCAGATATGTATACCATTCATGCTGATTGCCTTCAGTGATGCATACTTAAGTAATGTCAGATTTAATTGCTCTGCACCTGAGTCAAGACTTCATATTTTCTGATATATTCTTAAAAAAAAATTCTTGACATTGTGACATGACAAATAATATAACCAGGTTTGCGTCACTGTTTCTATGCACTGTATGAAATATTTCCACCTCACTATCTGAAGCTGTGTAGTGTTTCATTCATCTTTGGTATTTTGGCTGTAATCATTGTTCTTTATTGTTAGGATGAAGAATTATGATGCCTTTGGAAAGATTCTAGAAGGCCTATCAAATCTGTATCAAATTCCGGGAAATAGGTTGTATGTCTTAAAAATAATTAGCAATTTGTCAATTATTTAATTTTTTTGTCAATTATTTAATTTTTAATAATCCATATTCTCTTTTCTAGTGACATGAAAGCTAAGGTATATCTTGCCTTGCAATCTTTGGAAAAAGATCTCTATTCAATGTCTCTTCTGTACAGGTAATCTTGAGTACATAGTGCCTTTGGTTTTATATTTGTTTGCAATATGAAATTATTAAATTGGTATAATAGAATTGTTCACAGCTATATACATGGATATTGGGTTTTCTCCCAAGGGGAAGCTAGAAATATTTGCCATGGTGTCAGCTGCTCTTGGTGCAATCTTTCTAGGGGTCCCAGCTTTCTCCATCTGGTCCCCTTCAAATCACCTATAATTAGGCCAGTCCATACATTTTATAACCTAAATTGAATCTACCAACCCTTAACACCCAGGGCTTCCAGTCTTCCTTTGTTTCCTTGTTTGTTTCTTAGAGGCACCGTGGTGTGGTGCTTTTGCTCCTCTGCTATCCCAGGCCTCCCTTGTTCTTTCATAGAATCATAGAACCATAGACAATTGGGATTGGAAGAGACCTCAAGATGTCATCTAGTCCAACCCCCTTCTCAAAGCAGGACCAACCCCAATTAAATCATTCCAGCTAGGGCTTTGTCAAACCTGACCTTAAAAACCCCTAGGGATAGAGATTCCACCACTTTCCTGGGTAACCACCCTCCTAGTGAAATAGTTTTTCCTAATATCCAACCTAGACCTCCCCCACTGCAACTTGAGACCATTGCTACTTGTTCTGTCATCTGTCACCACTGAGAACAGCCGAACTCCATCCTCTTTGGAATCCCCCTCCCCTTCCGGTAGTTGAAGGCTGCTATTAAATCCCCTCTCACTCTTCTCTTCTGCAGACTAAATAACCCCAGTTCCCTGAGCCTTTTCTCATAAGTCATGGGCCCCAGCCCCTAATCTTTTTCATTCCCCTGTGCTGGACTCTTTCTAATTTGTCCACATCCTTTCTGTAGTGGGGACTGGCCACAATAATCCAGCTGTGGCCTCACCGGTGACGAATAGAGGGGAATAATCACTTCCCTTGATCTGCTGGCAATGCTTGTACTAATGCAACCCAATATGCCGTTCGTCTTCTTGGCAACAAGGGTACACAGTTGACTCAACTCGTATCCAGCTTCTCGTCCACTGTAATCCCCAGGTCCTTTTCTGCAGAGCTGCTGTTTAGTCGGTCAGTCCCCGGCCTGTAGCAGTGCATGGGATTCTTCTGTCCTAAGTGTAGGACTCTGTACTTGTCCTTGTTGAATCACATCAGATTTATTTTGTCCCAATCCTCCAATTTGTCTAGGTCACTCTGGCCCCTATACCTATCCTCCAGCGTATCTACCTCTCCCCCCAGCTTAGTGTTCTCTGCCAACTTGCTGATGGTGTAATTTATCCCACTATCCAGATAATTAATTAAGGCGTTGAACAAAACCAACCCCTGGGGCATTCCACTTGATACCAGCTGCCAACTAGACATTGAGCCGTTGATCACTACCTATTGAGCCTGATGATCTAGTCAGCTTTCTGTTCTCCCTCCTTTGTAGTTGGGCTTGTTTTCTTTATTGGTCACAGCTGTGGGTGCATGCATCCACAACTGGCAGTTCTGGCAACTATGTGGGGGTGTGGTCACCCTGCCTATAAACTGGGAAGACTCTTCTCCCTTCTGCCTATGCTCAGTAAAGTGCGTATAAACCCTGTTTGTAAACCCTCATGGCCAAGGGTTCTTTTGACAGAAAATTGGCATTTCTATCCAAACTTCTTGCCCAATGTTGTAACCATAGGCATATGGTTGTAATGACAGGTACCATCTCATTATCCTCGGGTTCACCTCTTTCATTAAGTTCAGTCAGTGCAAGGGGGCAAGATCGGTATCTAATGTGAATTCCCAGGAGTTAGTACTGTGGACTCCCTATCACTCACTCATCGTCCAAGCATTCCTTCTGTATCAACAAGTATACCTTCTTGTGAGGAAAGAGTTTCCAGCTGATGTATACTATCAGGTGTCCTTCTCCATCTACCCTTTTGGGAAGGGACTGCATCTGTTTGCAATATGAATTACTTCTCGAAGTTTGGAAATATAACACTGGATGTGTGTAGAGTATGCCCTTTCATTCTTGAAAGGCCCTTTCCCAGATGGGCACCCATAATACCTGTCTTGGGGGTTGTGCCTGGTTAGATCAGTTAGTGGGACTGCTATGCTGGTGAAATGTGGTGTGAACTGGCAGTGGTAGCCAGAAAGAAAGGCCCACACTTGTCTTTTGGCATTGAGGGTCTTGTATGTCTGTAAAAAATGAATCTTATCCATCAATGGGCAGATTTGTCCTCCGCCAACCATATGTCCTAGATAACAGGTTTCCTGTTTTTCCTATCATGCATCTAGCGGGGTTAGCCCTGGCATTCCTCGGGGACTGGAAAATTGAGACTACCTTATTCAGATGGAAATCCCAATTCTTGCTATAAATGACTCATTCAAGTACACTACCACATTAAATGTTGAAAAGTAGCTGCTTCCCCATGTAACTTGGAGGGTGTTGTCTTAAAATGAAATAGGCCAAGCAGCATAGAAAAAGCTGTTTTCTCCTGAGAGTCTGGCCTTACTGGGATCTGCTAGTACTCCTTTATCAAATCCAGAGTGGTAATGTACTAGGCTTCTCCCAACCAGTATAAGAGTTCATTTATCAATGCCATGAGGTAGGCATCAGATTTTTTGGAATTGCATTTACCTCTCTGAAGTCCTATACAGAAATGTAAATCCCTTTAGAATCAGTACAATAGGATTCTTTCAGTCACTTTGGGATTCCTCTATTACCCCAACTTCTAACATGGTCCTGAACTCTATCTTGATGGTTCCCCTCAATTTGTTGGGGATTGGTCAGAGCCCTTCCTGTATTACTTTAACAGGTTCTGTATTAATGTGATGGCGGGCCATTGATGTCTTTTTGGGGTGGCTCTGAGAATACTTTTGGAAAAGCAGTCACCAATTGGAATGCCTGTTCCTTTTGTTCCAGGTTTAAGTTCTCTCTGAGGCGCATTGAGCTTTTTTTTAGTCAGTCCTTAATTTAGGGTACCGATTCTGGTTCCTCAGCATGATGAAGAGGTTTTCCCTGGCTCTCCAGGGCTTCAGCAAATTTACATGGTAAATTTGTTCCTTTTTTCCCCCCCTGGTTGTCTAACTAAATAGTTCACGGTTCCTACCTTCTTTACCACCTCATAAGGACCTTGGCACTTGACCATTGGCTTTGATTCAGAGCTTGAAAGAGGTGGTAGAACTCTGTTGCCTGGCTGGGAGACATTCATTCGTGCCTCTTTCTTATAATGTTGTTGTTCCTATGCTTCTATGAGGGTTTCTCTAGCCTTTGCCCCCCATAGTCTCCAATTACTCCCTTAACTTTAAGACTGGGGTGGGCAAACTATGGCCTGCGGGCCCATCCTGCCCAGCCCCTGAGCTCCCGGTTGGGGAGGCTTGCCCCCGGCTCCTCCCCCTGCAGACTCAGTGCTGTGGCCTGTAGCTCCTGCCACTCTCCCCTGTAGCTCCTGCCAGAAAGCACTGTAACAGCGTGGCTGACTCCAGCGGGGTGCGCACTCCTTGGGGCAGCAAGTTTAGCTCTGGCAGGCCACGTGGAGCTAGACATGCTGCTCTGAGCAGCATGGGGTAAGGGGCCGGGAGGTTGGATAAAGGGTTGGGGTTTCAGGGGCCGGTCAGCAGGGACAGGGAGCAGGGGGTGGTTGGATGGGGCAGAGATTCGTGGGGTGGTGGTCAGGGGACGGGGAATTGGGGGGGTTGGATAGGGCGTGGGAGTCCCAGGGGGTTGGGGGAGTAGATAGGAGTTGGGGCAGTCAGGACAGGGAGCCTGGGGGATAGGTAGAGGATGGGATCCTGGGGTGGCAGTTAGGGTGGGGAGCCTCAGGAGGGGGCAGTCAGGGGACAATGAGCAGGGGGGTTTAGATAGGGGATTGGATGGGTCGGGAGTTCAGAGGGGGGCAGTCACGAGGCGGGAAGTGGGAGGGGGTCAGCTGGGGGCGGGGTCAGGCTGTTTGGGGAGGCACAGCTCTGGTTCATGGTTTAACATTTTGGAAAGTGTCTGTATTGGAATGGCTCCCTGAAGTATGGGAGATGCACTTCCTCTATAGGCGGAGCCCTGAGTAGCAGCAGCAGCTGGTTTTAGTTCTGCCATCTGTTGGTACAACTTACGCTGGTGTGGTGCCATCTATTTCAACATTTGCTGCTGTTGTGCTTGTGAGTCAACCAGCCCTCGCCGGAGCTGGTTTACCTCCATAGCTCTTGTATATATCTATATATATAAATGTCAAATGGTGTATGTATGTATGTATGCGTGTATGTATGAACGCTTACTCCTTCCACACCGTTTGAGCTAGAGACTTGAAATTTGGTACAGTTAGAGGTCTTGAGGTCCTAATCAGGGTAAGAGTCGAAATTTTTTCAAATCTCACCTCTGATGCCCCCCAGGGGTGAAATTATTTAAAGGACAATCACATCAGCTGGGCAGCTGCTGTTCTCTGACATAGTTATGATGTCATAATACCCCCTCCAATAGACACCGCACTCGCTCAGCTCTCTGCCCCCTCCCCCCTCCAATGGGACCCCGGAATCCCTCAGCTCTCTGCCCCCTCCCCACCTGCGACGGACCCGAGTTGGGTTTGGTCGGAGGGTAAGTGAGGTGGGGGTGTCGGGTTTGGTTGGGGGGGGGTGAGGTGGGGGTGTCGGGTTTGGTCGGGGGGTAAGTGAGGTGTGGGTGTCGGGTTTGTTTGTGGTGGTAGGTAGGGGTGTCGGGTTTGGTTGGGGGGGGAAAGTGAACTGGGTGTGTCAGGTTTGGTCTACGGGGGGGGTGAGGTCAGGGGGTATTGGGGTTGGTAGGGGGGAGACGTGGGGGTGTTGGGTTTGGGTGGGGGGGTGAAAATGTGAGTTGGGGTTGGTCGGGGGGTAAGTGAGGTGGGGGTGTCGGGTTTGGTCAGGGGGGGTGCGGTGGAGGTGTCAGGTTTGCTCTCTGCCCCCTCCTCCCTCCAACGGACCCCGCACTCGCTCAGCTGTCTGCCCCCTCCCCACCTCCGACTGACCCGAGCAACGCCGGGTATTTTCGCTAGTGTGTATATAAATATAGAACTCTTTTTTTAAAAAAAACTTCCCTTTTCTGCAGTTGAGGTCAATCCCCAACTCTGGTATCACATTGTCGGCTGTCCTTGGTGCAGTCTCTCTAAGGGTTCCAGCTTTCTCCTAACTGATCCTCTTCAATTTGTCTATTCTTAGACTTGTCCATAAATTAACCTATCAGCCCTTAAACTCCAGGAGTGCAGTTGTCCAGTCTCATAGAGGCAGCCTGGTGTGAGACTGTTGCCCCTCTACTACCTCAGACTTTTCTGCCTCCCTTTTTCTCTCCGATCTTCCTCTTTTATAACGGCTTGTTTTCTTTATTGGCCCACCTGTAGCAACTCTGCAGGGGTATGGACTGCCTGATTGCCTGTAAACCGGGAAGACTCTTCTCCTGTCTGCCTATGCACAGGGTGGGGTTTGTAAACTATATTACAAATGAGCATTCTGAAACGAAGACAGACATATGTCCAGATCCTCAGCTGGTTTAAGCTCCATTGATTTTGAAAACAAAATGATTTATGCCATCTTAATATTTGGCTTCACATTTGGTTTAGTGAAATGGGCTTGCAAATTTATTCATATTAAAATTGCACTCTCACACAAATATGCATTTGGACTGCAAGGATACCTAACTTGTGTGTTTGTCCAGTTCTCAGACTTGCATGTCTGAGAGACAAGGTGGCTGAGGTAATATCTTTTAGACCAATTTTATTAAATTGATCCAATAAAGATATTGCCTCACCTTGCTGCAGTGTCTGAATTTTGGAGGCAGGGGGTAAGGAGGTGTCAAAAGTAAAAATACCTTAAATGTGAGCTTCTCTGTGGGAATCGGGAGTTGTGGTTCTAAGTTTCAAGATAGGGAAAGGTAGGTTAAAGCTTCCACAATATCTAAACCTCCACTGTGACTAAACTAAGCTAGAGCAGCGGTTCTCAACCAGGGGTACGTTTACCCCGTGTCTACTTCGAGATCTTCCATGGGGTACTCAACTCATCTAGATCAATGTTTCTCAACCTGGGGCTTGCAGTCCTGAGGGTATAGTCATGGGATAGGTTTAGGGAGGCCACAAATGCAGGGCCAGCACGAGGAGGTGAGAAGCAGGGCATCTGCCCGGGACCCCATGCCAGAGGCACCCCCCTGCGAAGCTAAGTTACATGATTCAGCCACAGGTGGCAGGGCTTCAGATAAGGCTCACAAGTGAAATATAGCAGATGTAACAAAGTCCTGTGGCACCTTGAAGACTAACTATAAAGTTTTGAAGCATGAGCTTTCGTGGGCTAATACCCACTTTGTTGGATGCAAGCAGTGGAAGTGTCCAGAGGCAGGTACAGAAAAGTAGGCAAGAACCAGGTGGGAGGTAAAAAGGTTAGTCCAATTAGGCTGAACCAGCTTGTTATCTCCGATCAGGGAGGGTGGGTTGTTCTTCTAGCATTTGAATGGGGGGTGTGGACATGGAGAGAGGAGAAACTAGTTCTGTAATGAGCGATGAAGTGAGCTATAGCCCACAAAAGCTTATGCTGAAATAAACTGGTTAGTCTCTAAGGTGCTACAAGTATTCCTCGCTTTCTTTACGGATACAGACTAACACGGCTGCTAATCTTAAACCTTCAAAGGTTCAGTGGACTATAAAAGACAGGGGAAGAGAACCTCAAGTTATCTGTCTTTGACTTAAGAAATCAAAGGCATCAGCACCTTTGGGGGAACTATGAGAGATCCTGACCCAGGAAAGGGATAGTCACCATCTTGCTGGAAGACTGTAGGTGAGAAAAG
This sequence comes from Sternotherus odoratus, assembly GCA_032164245.1. Lineage (NCBI taxonomy): Eukaryota > Metazoa > Chordata > Testudines > Kinosternidae > Sternotherus > Sternotherus odoratus. The sequence goes on from JAVMKO010000002.1 coordinate 146,471,485, forward strand.
CTATCTTAAACCAGTGGCCCCCAACGTTTGTCTGACCACGGACCGGTCAGCACTTTTAAAATTGTTCTGCGGCCCGGTGCGCAGCGCGACCGCTTTTCCATGACGCGGCGCGACCTCTTTTTTTTTCCTTTTTTGCTGCGGACGCTTGTAAGTCCGCCGAAAAGCTGCCGAATTAATTAACTCCGACACTGAAAGCTGCGGCTTTTCGCCGGACATACAAGGGCAGGAAGTGTGCGTCGGCACTGACTTCCGCGCGGCGCCACTGAAGCGAAGGCGGCCGCGGCCCGGTACCAAATCATCCACGGACCGGTACCGGTCCGCGGCCCGGGGGTTGGGGACCACTGTCTTAAACAACCCCTGACCCAAAACTTGCTAGATTAAGTTTTAGACTTTTTGATGCATATGCTCACTTTTACTTGCAGGTAACCATTTCTAACTTCATCCCTTACACTTAAAATCCTATCTTTTGTTAATAAACGTGGTTCATTTTATTTTTTTAAATACAAACCAATCCAGTGCTGTATTTAAACTGGACTGTTTGGTAATTCCAGTTAAAGTGGCAGACTGTTGACTATCAACTCTTTCCAGGAGCAACAGTGCTTAATACCTAGACTGCCCAAGAGAGGCTGGATGATGCAGAAGACATGTTTTTCGGTAAATTCAGTACTGGGAGTGTGTTGGGGTGACCCAGCAAGTAGTAATCAAGGCTACTGGAAGCTGGAGTGTGACTGGCTGTTGTTGACAGGCTGCTGGACCAGGGCTGCAGCTATATTCAGACACTCAGGGTGTGACCTGCATGCTAGCAGGCTGTTTGTGAGCAGCCCAGGTTGGGAACTGCAAGAACGAAGCCTGGTGAGGCACCCAAGATTTCGGGGCAGGTGGTGATAGAAACCCTGATTGGTCTGGATTGCACCCCAGAATGTGACCGAGCTTCTTTTCTGGGAGCCCTGAAAATTGAAGTGATTGTTCAGGAGACTTGTCTCCTTAACTAGTTTCATCAAACAAGGCCCTGCTGTAACGTGAAAACATACTATTAGACTATTTTTGCATAGTGTTTCCTTTATAACAAACTATAACAGGGCTTAAAAGAGAACTGGATAAATTCATGGAGGTTAAGTCCATTAATGGCTATTAGCCAGGATGGGTAAGAAATGGTGTCCCTAGCCTTTGTTTGTCCGAGGGGAGTGATGGATGGCAGGGGAGAGATCACTTGATTGTTACCTGTTAGGTTCATTCACTCTGGAGCACCTGGCATAGGCCACTGTTGGTGGACAGGTTACTCGGCTGGATGGACCTTTGATCTGACCCAGTATGGGCATTCTTATATTCTTATTAAGAAGAGTCATTTCTTTTTTGAGCTAACATGCTGTGTCCTCACTAATCACAAATCTATCAGCAAATATCCGGAGCAGTTAACTATGAATTGATGAGTAAGCTATTTGTACAGCTGAGTAGATCTTTCAGCCTGTTACCATTTTGCAGCTCATTATTTAATACTTGCACTGTACATGGGTCAAAGTGTGTGAATCTCACTTGGGTTCGAGTTTATTCAAGTCACTTATACTTCCTCCTACCTTGCTCTTGCAGTACTTTGTGCCTGTCATTCCAGTACTTTCATCACCCCTCCTTTTAGAGCCAGGGGTGTATAAAAACCAAAACATGTCTAGGCTTGCTGCATATATAAAATTTGACAAAGGAGCAGAGTGGGACCCAGCTGAAGCTGGAAATCCAAGCATTGAGATCATGCCTGGTGCCACTGTGAGACATAGAGCAGTGGTGAGTTGCCTGAGAGAATTTCTGAAAACTATCCTAGAACTGCACAAAACCTAAAGCTCAAGGCAATCAAAAAGAGAAGATTGAATGGGATGAAATGGCTTTATATTGATTTAAATAGCATTGTCACTCTAGAACCACTGATCGGTGTGTATTTTGTGAAAAATTAGAACACAGGATGTAAACAGAGTGACTGAAGTACTTCATGGAAAAGCAGGACACCTTGTGCCAAGAACTGGAGGTAATTTTTGTTTTGTTTAGATTTAGAAAAATAAAAACCCAACTTGAGTAAACAAAGATCCTTCCGTACTGAGCTGCATCATTAGCTATATTTATTATTTGTATTGAAGTAATGCCTGGACAGGGGTTCTGTATTCCCAGGCACTGTACATTTACAGTAATGAAAAGATGCTCTGGGGACCATAGATCTAGCAATATATTCCAGCAGCCTGATATCATACCGGCTTAACAACAGTGCTAGTAATTTTCTGATGTCATGTTGGGAATTTTGGGAGTAACTATGAGACTCACCATAGTTGCAAAAGAGATATTGTTGCTTGCCTAAAAAAGGAACTAACTTGAACTGATGGGTTTCAGCACCTCGTTCTAGATCATCACCAAATTTTAGTCAACAGGGTCCTTAGGCTTTAACTGTCAGAATTCAGACATTTTCACAAAATGCACCTTCAATATACACTTTTACTATGCTGAGCTATTGCTCAGCTCCATATGAAAGTCCCTTGTCTATGTAATATTTCTTTCAATCCTTCTCAAAGCAGATGATGTAATTTTTAAAGAAACTTTGCCTATTTGTATATTCCAGTTGGATGTTCTTTCCAAATTCTAACATTTAAATACTAGTATTAAGAGAGATTCAAATATTGCTAAATTAAATCTTTTCAAATCTGAATATGAGGCTATGTAACAATTGAAGTAGAATACACCTTTCAAAAGATTAGATTAAATTGATTCTATACATTTTCTCATTGAGATTTTAGCACTAAAATATAATTCAACAGTATAATGACAAAATTATTTACAAATATATGTTTTACATTTGCACCTAGTTCTCTCAAGGATTTTTTTTTTTTTTACTGATAGCTCAAAATTCATGTTCTGTAGTAAGGAATTATAATTTTTAATTCTATTTCTATTTCAGGAACCCCTATGAACATTGAATATTATCTATCTCCCTATCAAGTTCTGGAAGAAGAGCTGAATCCTGGTAAAAATGGCTAAACACTAAAAATTAAAATTGTTAGCTTATTTTTTTAACTGGACTTTAGTTTTTACAATTGTAGTCTAAAAAGAATCAAGGGTAGTTAAAAGGTGAACTCGCACAGTGAAGTAGCTATCTTTCTACAATACGAGTTCCCTTTTGAGCAGAAGATTGCTAAATGGATTTGGAAACAATTTAGGGCATAGAGCCTGCTTCTCTGTAAAAGTTTCAGTACATCCAAGTTCATATGTAAGAAGATTCCTTGTAAGTGGAACAACTAGAATACTCCTATATGCTTTGGTTCTGCATGATTGGCACTAAGGTGGGAACAAATTTACTTGTAAACTACTTGTTTAGCAGAGTCCAGAAAGATGCATATAGTTTGCGGCAAACAGCCATGTGATGCACTTATTTAGGGTAGGGACATGATCATTCAGGAAACTGGAGACTTTGCCACTTCTAATTAAGACCTGCATGGTAGCAACCAAAAGTCATTCCGTGACCTGTGTGAAATGGAACTGGTGGTCCTTTGGTCTTTAGTGAAGAAATGTTCATGTCACAAAAGACCATCAGTTATGATGGTCAAATTGGCATTTCTGGCAATCTGGGTTAAGGCAATCTTGTATTGTTGCTGTCTAGGTTGTGCCTTCACTATAGATGACTGAAAGATACCAGGCTTTCTAGTCTGGCATCTTTCACTAGCACTATGTTCATCTATATTTTCATAAGAGGGGGAAAAATGAACTGTCTCGTACTTGTTTTCTCTCTTCCCTCAGGCTCCCAAGTATGTGGAACAAAAGTATTTGTAACTGTTGGAAGTTCAAACACAACACACAAACTTCCCATTTCTCCATTAATTGTGGATTCTCAGACAGGAGACAGGTGAGATTCAAAGGCACTATTGACATTTCTGAGCATATAAATGGACTTTCAAAGCATTGTCATTAAACCCTGACATCATTTGTATTGATCTTATGATCATATAATGGAGATGCAACAGTACTATATTGATGGCATTATCCCTCTTTGGAGTACTCTGCATAATCAGATGACTGTTTTCCCAAAAGAGTTTAAAATTATGTCCAAGTTCATATTAACTGTATGAATTCCATGGGATTATAATAGATATTAAGATCAGAAAGGGCCAATGAGATGATTTTGTCAGTCCTCCTGTACAACATAGACCATTGATAGAACTTCATCCAGTAACTCTTGCATCAAGCCCCTAATTTTAAATTGGATTAGGGTATGTCAATTAAATGCATTGTAATTAAATTGTGTAATATATTAAACTGTCTGCATGACCACTCTTAGGACAGCATCATTTAATATGACTGTTTGAACAGGTAATACAAGGGGTAGGCTTGAGGTAAACTCCCCTCTCACCTCCACTGAAAATGAACCACAGTGCACCAGTTTACAGCAAGAATCCTTATATACTGCTCTGCCTGTTTTTGTGGCTCACCTTCCTTCTCTGTCAGACGTCATAAAGCAAAGTCTATAAAAAATCTAGTGTATACTTGCATTTTCCAGATGGAGATTTTTCTTGAGGTGGGACGAGTATCATCTATACTGTGTGTGTCTCTTCATTTTACCCTGGGCATTAAGAAGCCTTGTCACACCAGTGTTGTCTTTAACAAGCTTGCCTCTCTACCCATTTTCCCCCAGCAACCCTGCTTTTCTGCCACTGACTGATGAACTCAGCATGGATTTGTCAGCTTGCTTTTTCTTGATGTTTCAGCAGCCTTTTCCTATCTCCTCATCCAGTATTCAAGAAATACAGAAGTTTACAGGCATGTTTAATTATCTGTAAGATTAAATATTTTTGGGTACTCTACATAGATTGTTTCCTTTTTTTACCTCCCTCATGCTAATTTTGCAGGAGATGTGTCCAAATTTTCTACCGTCTCTGTGAAAGGAATACTAATCAGAGGATTTTCTTTCAGTTCAGATGTGATTCACATTATTATGCTATCATGTAAATGTGAACTGACATTGAAAAAAATATATGCGGAGGATCAAATATAGAAATGACAATATAAGGAGGAAGGATAGATAGTCTTGTGAGTAAGGGCTGGTCTTCACTATGTGGGGGGATCAACTGCAGATACGCAACTTCAGCTATGTGAATCACGTAGCTGAAGTTTGCGTATCTGCAGCCGCCTTACCTGCTATCCTAACGGCGGCGGCAGTCGGCGGCGAACTCCCTCATCAACTCCAGCTTGCACCTCCTGGCAAGCTGGAGTTCCGGAGTCGACAGGGGCGCCGCGAGCGATCGATTCCTCGCATCTTCACAAGATGCGAGAAATCGATTGCTAACAGATTGATTGCTACCCGCCGATCCGGCACGTAGTGAAGACCAGCCATAAGGCACTGGATTGAGACATGAGAAATCAGGATTTAATATGAAGTTGTGATAGACTTCCTGTATGATCCTGGGTCAAATTTCTGTGCTTCAATTCCCAACCTGTAAAATGGGGGTATATACTTCCCGATCTTCTTTATGATGACTCAGTTTGTAAAAATGAAATGCACATTTTCCATGTCTCATAAAGAACTATAAATAAATCCAGAAATGCTAATCTAAAATTACTTGGCTTTAGGAATTCCAATTGATGGACTGATGCTAGCTTCTCTTCATGCATTGATTGTTCAGTTTACCCTTAATGATGAGTACAAGGAAGATCTGTCCATGAATAATTCTTGTTTCTTTGTGGTACGTATGTTCTGACTTTTGATACATCCAAGACATTTTGTTCCTATACTTTGTCTGCATTTATGTGGTTAAGTAAATACTGTAACAGATCGCCTTCTCGCCCCATGTCACAAACAGGCAGGAGACTCTTCTGTGACTCACAGTGCTCTTTAGTGCAAACCCCACCACCTACTATATACAGCTCTACACAGTTTAGCTGAGTAGCTTGTAGCTCAGGGAGACAGGCCACAGCTCAGGAAGGTACTCCCTCCTTCCTGGCTCACAGGGATCCAAAGTCTAAATACTTCTCCCTATCCTGCTTCCCTAGCCTCCTTCTCCTTCTCTTTCTCTATCACTCTACCACACCACCACCCTGGGCTTCCTTCCTGGCAGGCTTTTATTCCCTGAGGAGGCTGACAGGTGCAACTCATAACCCTGAGCCCTCTGCAGTCCAGGTGGCTGATTAGCCTCTCCTTGCAGGGAGGTTTGCAGAGGCTTCCCTGCACTCTTAAAGGGGCGGCAGGGCTGGGTCAGGCCCACCCTGCCACAATACTTTTTGTCTGTCAGTAAGCAATGTTCAGGAATCCTTGCATAACTGAATTCCCATCAGGGAGTATATTATTCCCATTTTTTTAAACTGTCACCCTCCTTACTGTTAAACAATTTAAGGCAATTTGACATCTTTGTAAAGGTGATAAAACAGTGTCTCCTTTGTGAATAGTAACTGGAGTCATATCAATTGTATGTGGTGGTAGTGGTAAAAGCATTTATCCTAACTAAATTTGTCTACCACTTTCCCTCTAATTCATTCAGAAGCAGAATCTGGTAGTGACTAGTCTCAAATCTGAAGTTCTTCAGTATATACAAGAAGCTTTGCAGCTAGATTCAGTTTTAAAATCTTTAGCATAGATCATGTCATGACATTTTAAATCTGATTAAAAATAGAATTCCCTACTGCATAATAGTAGGAGTAGTGAATTTACGACAATGAATGGCAGAAAGAAGAGTGTAAAATATTAGTCACCCCTTTAGTTAATTTGATTATACACAAATTTAACTGATTACTTTTTTAATTTTTTTTTTTTTAGTTTTGTGATACATAATGGTTAAAAATAATAGTATCAGAGGTTTCAGAGTGGTAGCCATGTTAGTCTGTATCAGCAAAAACAAGGAGGAGTCCTTGTGGCATGTACTTTGTATTATGATAGCTCCTAGACTGAGGCTGTTCTGTATATTTACAAACTACTTGAAAATAACCTTAAACACAAATTTTAAAGACTGCCCAGATTTAGTACTGTTGTAAGACATTGGCCGGATAGCTCTGGTAGGTAAATGCCTCTGTTTGTTTGTCCACAATGCTGTGGCAGGGCAAATTTCACACATCTGTTTTGCTAGCATTCCTTAATTCTAAAAGGGGGTTGGAGAAGAGGGCAGATCCCCTACACATAACAGGGATAACTACATGGCCCATGTAGTTCTTGGTCTCTGTGGTGTGGCTGTTGTGCAGGGCAAAGATGGGTAAGTTTACAATGTGATAGCTGCAACTGAGACCCACCAAAGTCCTCCTCTTTAGAGGCCACTACATATCCATTAGATGGAAATAACTTTAATCTCTACAGAGCTGTGCTGGATAGGGGTGAGAAACTCTGTAGCTTATTAGCAGTGCCCTAAGGCATCCAGTTTCCTACCAAGTGCTAAAGTTACACCTTCAAGAATGAAGATTGACTTTCTGAAAAAATCAGCACTTAATTTAATAAGTTTATCTTTTTGGAGCTTACACAGGGAGGATCTTCCCTCCCCTCCCATCCTTCCCGAACACAGGTAAAAGGTTCTATCTACACTTGACCCTCCGCAATTAATTGCTCCTTAATATGCAGTCAGTTATGTGCCCTTCCTTGCTCTTAAAGCAACAGCTCCCATTTGACCAAGACAGAAACAGTAAAGTTGTGTCTACACAGCAAATGAAGGTGTGATTATAGTGTGGGTAACAAAAGTGAAGACATGGCAGCAAAGATTTCAGTGTCAAATAACACAAATAGGTGTCCAGGGTCTCCAGAGGGCTTGTGCTTAGGTGGGCTAAGCTGCTGCATCTTCACTACAGCTGTTACCTATGCTAGTGTGGATTTTCCTATGCTCGCTACAATCATACCTTCGTTTGCTGCACAAATATATTCTTAAATGATATTAAAACAAATATCGTATCTAAATAAACTTCCAAATATGTTTTGCGAAATAAAATTGCTTCAGCAATTATTTCAGCGTCTTCACACGAAAAAGGTCATATCACCTTTTTCCTCTCAAGTGAGTCACTAGGTGGGTTTGAACCCACACCCTTTATATCTGCCCATGAACTTCTCCTAATGTGGCTATGGAGCAATCAGTGGCAGAAACAAGTTATTTGGTAGTTGGACCACTCCAAGGTGGTAGATGCAATACATGCTTTGCCAGTCAGTTACACAGCTATTTGTAAAAGAACAGGAGTACTTGTGGCACCTTAGAGACTAACAAATGTATTTAAACATAAGCTTTCATAGGCTACAGCCCACTTCCTCGGATGCATAGAATAGAACACAGAGTAGGAAGATGTGTGCTGCATATATATAAAATACACAGAGAACTTGAAAAGGTGGAAGTTGCCATACCAATTGTAAGAGGCTATTTAATTAAGATGAGCTATTATCAGGAGAAAAAAAACTTTTCTAGTGATGATCAAGATGGTCCATATCGGACACTTGACAAGAAGGTGTGAGGAGACTTAACATGGGGAAATAGATTCAATTTGTGTAATGACCCAGCCATTCCCAGTCTCTATTTAACCCTAAATTGATGGTATCCAATTTGCAAATTAATTCCAGTTCAGCAGCTTCTCGTTGGAGTCTGTTTCTGAAGTTTTTCTGTTCTAAAATTGTCACCTTCAAGTCTGTTGTTGAATGACCAGGGAGATTGAAGTGTTCTCCTACTGGTTTTTGAATGTTATGATTCCTGATGTCAGATTTGTGTCCATTTATTCTTTTGCATAGAGACTGGCCGGTTTGGCCAATGTACATGGCAGAGGGGCATGTACATTGGCCAAACCGGACAGCCTCTATGCAAAAGAATAAATGGCATATATCACCTTGGTAGATGTGCAGGCAAATGAGCCCCTGATGGTGTGGCTGATGTGATTAGGTCCTATGATGATGAGACAGTATGGAACACTGGTGTGACCGGGGTCCTGGTCTGAGCCAGCTAAGGTTACTCAATTAGGGTGAACTGCAAAAGAATGAGGCAGACAATCCCCATAAAGCTGGTGGATAGTCCAATACCTAGATTTACCAAGACAGCATAAAACAGCTTCTTTATTACCTCTGGTTACTTAGAGTTACTTTATTATTACTGGCTACTCAGAAGTCCAAACAACACAGTTTCCTTAAAGTGACCCACCCTCAGGTTTCCCTCCAGTTACCCATGTCACATATGATGATCATTTCTGTAAATCTTACTTCATGATATAATAGAAAAGTTTCTACCAATCTCCAAGGATTGGACACATTACCTCCCAGGATTCCTGACTCTGGGAAAAGTGTGGTCAAGGGATAGCACAGCGAAGCACATTCCTTCTGAAAGGCAGTATGGGAAAGTGAATGAGATTAGAGTCTGTCAGGCAAGAGCATTCTGGTCACAACTTGGCCTTACATGTCCCCCCTCTGTTGTGTTATCTGTATGACTGATACTAGCTTCTCCTAAATTAAAGGTAAAAGGCTGTGTGGCAGGGTGGGCTTGACCCAGCCTGCCGCCCCTTTAAGAGGGAGAAAAGCCCTCTGCAAACCCCCGGTGCAGAAGCCTAATCAGCCACCTGGCTTGCAGGGCAATCAATTGGATGGGTTGCACCTGGCAACCTCCTCTGGGGGCTAAAAGGCTCCCAGGAAGGAAGTCCACTGTGGTGGTGGTTTGGAGCTAGTCAGAGTTGTGTGTTTGGAGCTGCATGTTAAGAGCTGGACTATATAGAGTCTGTAAAGCTGTAAGCTGTAGAGCTGAGCTATCAAGAGCTGTATGCTGAAGGACTGTACAAAGCTGTATATATTGGTGGTGGGGACTTGCACTGTGAATTAAAGAGCACTGTTTGAAGCAAAGAAGGGTTTTCCTGCCTGTTCCTGAGAGGGGTGAGAAGGTGGTTTGTCACAGCTATTAATTTCTCTGACCTTCACTGCCCTCATTAACAGCCCTCACAAGAACAACTGAGACTAGAACTCATGGTCTCTTGGCATGAAGCTCAGTGCAGATTATCCTGTGTTAAAAGATATTTTTCCAGGAGAGGATTTCAGACTTGACAAATGTGTGCCCCACAAAAGACATTTTTTGGTACCAGATCCATTGTAACATTCTGGTATCAAGACTAGCCATTGTGCCTTTCGAAGGTTCCATTCCTCACAAAAATAAGTTTCTTTGTCAGTCTCTTCCAGATTGCCCAGAGCACAGTTATTTCATAAATAAGGGCACAGAGAAATCAGATATAACAGGAGCTCTTGTCAGTAAAATTCCATTTACCCATCCAAAGTGTGTGCCTGCTATAATTGAGATTCTTCGGCATCAGGTGGCGTATAACACTCTTATTGGCAGCTGTGTCTCTGAGAACACTACAAACAAAGGTAAATTGTATGTTATAAAGTACAGCGTGTTTCTCTGTAATAGTCTACTGATTTGTTTTTGTATTTGTAAGTTGGACGTCACCACCAGAGCAGGTGCATTTTACAAATCGTTTGAAATGACTGAATTCTTATCAGCATCCTTAATTTTTGTGTAGGGCTCGCTGTAGGTTAAATATTTTCAAGTAGCACAACCATGTCTGACCCAACATTCAGCTTCCAGAGGCACAAACTGAACTACAGAGTGACAATAATTAGACTCTGGGATGTCAACATTTTGAAGGGCTAGTGTATAATTCACTTAAATGGGACTAAGTTTAATAAACCAAGTTATTAAATAAAGTTACTCTCTTACAGATTGCTCAGAGCTGCTTTATTTTGAAGTGTCTCCACAAAAGGGCACTAGCTTTTCCATCTCATTCCAGCATCCCATGGGAGAGAATTTAGCCTGTGGTGAGTGTGGAATATTCAACACTATTTGTTTATATGACATTTACAAATATTTTTGTTTTATCAGGACATGGATTTTCATTGTAAATGTGAACAGTGTACTATGAATCTCAAAAATCTTCCTAAGATTTACTTTTCTGTGTGTTTATGTATATAAATAAACTGGAAATGCTTTGTTATGGTTGCCCAGTTCAAAACAAAAAGGCAGTAAATCTAAAAGAATTAAGGCCCTGGTTCTGGAATGCATTGAATATGGATAGACAGACTCCTTTACCACCAAGGAGCCCCACTGAAATCAGTGGGGTGGGGACTTTTAGTTCCTACAACAATAGTAATTGAGCTATATGAGCACATTCTGTTTATTATGGTAAATCTAATCATTAATATTCAATGTTGCATGTTTTAATTTCCATACTTGGATCAAAGGGAAATGTTCAGGGGTTATAAATATTGCTAGACCTTTGCAAACACACACAATTTCGAAATGTCCATATTTTTTCCTATTCAGTGGTAGCTGAAGTCTTGAGCTCCAGACAAATCAGATGCAGTCTTCATACAAATCCTCAAGATGTAACTCTAAATTGCTGCAATGACTTTATCACAAGAGTCATGGAACGGTAAGTGTTCTACCCTAAAATGTTTGGGACTCATATAAATTGTCTATTAATGGTGGTAATTTTTATGCATATTCAGAAAAAATGTAAAAACTACCATCTGTATGATCAAATTAACTTGTTTATTAAAGAGTTATGGAACAAAAGGTTGTCTTTGCATTTACTAAAGTATATTTTAGTTCTCAAAGGAAGGTCACTTTTCTCTGCATATCCTATTTATTCATTTATCTAATTTGAATTTGTGATATGTTCATTTACACTAGTAGTTCTTGTTTGCAACTAAGAATTCTTTATAGTAAGAAGTGTGTGTTTTTTGTTTTGTTTTGCAAATTAAACATTTATTTTTATCCTCTTGAAAGGGGCCAGGGTGAAAGTAAAATGTCTCTTACTGTTATGGGGGCAGCTCTCTCTCCCCACCCCACAGAAGGGGCAGGGCCTTGGGCAGGAGGGGCGGGACTGGGGATCAATGCCCCCTGCCAGCCCACCCATGCTGCCCGGGGCTGGGTAACTGCTTCTTTTGCGCCCCCCGGGTGGCAGACGGCGGGGGACAGAAGAGGTAGGGACGTTAAAGCGCAGTAGCGCTTTGAAGTAAGGTGATGGGGGCTGCTACAGGCGGCCACTTTTTACCAATATGCCCTACGGGCCCATACCACCTTACTTTCACCCCTGAAAGGGGCCCAGTGCTTAGCTGTAGAAACCTCTGCTTAGTCACACATCAGATACAGCAGAAGTAACTGCATTACAACTTTTCCCAGGCTGTCTTAGCATCATGTGCCTCCTGTTTTCTAGAGGGCACCACCTCTGGGGAGTGAGGAGATCATTTTCCATGTCTATTCACTTCTTCCCTTCTCTACCACGATGAGGGGTTCAAATTGTGTGGGGTTGCTGTGGAATGAATATGGATACACTAAGTGGACTCAGACCAGTAGTTCACATCATGTAGTCAGTAAACAGCTGTCCAATTGGCAGTAAGTGGATGTAGGCTGGACTTGAACCATGAATTTAAGCAACAAGATATGGAAAACTGCTGCTGCAGCTAGAGCATTGTACATTTGGGTTCCTGCTATTGCTAATTCTGGCTCAGCTGAACTAGTGGTACAGAAAGTAGAAACCCCCTTTTTTCTAAAAAGGCCCTAATGTGGATAAGTCAGGACTGAGGCTCTGTATTTATTTAAAACTTCACACAACACATAGAAAACAACTATAGTTTTCTAATTGTAAGATGAATGCTATCAACTTAAAAAGTAAAACCCTAACTCCCAAACTTGGAACTATCGAAGGGGATATCCTAAGATTGTGTGTTGGTTTTTTGTTTTGTTTTTTAACCAAGACTTTCATGCAGTCCTCAGGATATCTAAGAATATGAGACACCATATTAGCGAACTGAAGAGTTATGCACATCAAGATAACACATTTAATTACACCTTCAGGTTCTGTTGGGAGTAGAGGAAGAAATCCATATTTTCCTGCAGAAAAGATGGATGACTTAACAAGCTAGTCTGCTGGGTTTTATTTTATACTAGTGGACACTGAGTGGTTAACATTAGAGTGAATAATGTTCTCAACTCCTTTTTCCCTTCAGTTGTATGTCTGTCCCTCTTGTCATGAGAGCTATTTTCAAGAATGCGGCCACAATGAAAATTGATGGTGAAATACAAAATATGGAAGTTATCCCTGAGCAAAATCTTGAAGTGACCTGCCAGCAAACTGCATCTTCTAACAGTACTGGAGCAAATCTTTCTGGAGCTAGCATTCCAAGTTCATGTGATGGCATGGAGGCAAGCAGCTCCAATAAGGAGTGTGCAATTTGTGATATATCGGTATAACTGAAGTAAATACTCATCTGATGTTTACTGTGGTTCCATGTCACTTTTCTGTAGTGTGATCAATCAACAATATATTTTCCTCAAGAAATGGTAGAGGATAACTTGGCAAGATCAATACTGCTGTCTAGCAGGATTTCCTTTTAGAATTAAATCTTTTCAACCCTGCAGATTGATAAATGCAAAAAAAGTTAATAGTTTGAGAATATACACTGGCCCCTCACTATAGCCTGGGATTCAGGATCCATGCATGGTCCCACGCTAATGCGGGGGATGCATTGCCATGGATTCAAATCCAAATATTTAAATTTGGAATCTATGGCAATGGCCACGCTGTATGTGAACCTGCGCTATAGCGACGTGGGCTATAGCAAGGGTCCGGTTTAAATACAAATGTCCAATGATCACTACTGTAACAACCTTAATTTAACCCATAATGCATATATGGGCATGTTGTTGTTGTTAAATATTTGTAGGTATATATATAATACAACATGCAATGTGGTCAAGTTATATTGCTGTAACCTTAAGATTTTGTTTTCTTACTTTATGCTGTTCTATTTATTAAACCATTGTTTCATGTACATTTTTTTAATGTAATGAAAAAATTTGTAAAAGATGGAAGGGGAAAGGAATTATTGTTTGAAACAGTCTGCTACTAAGCTATTTTGTGCATAAATGCAATTTGATGCAAATAGGTTTTGACTTATTTACACCATTCCCCATGTTAAATTCACTTAAAAGTGGAACTATGTAGTAAATCAAAAGCTTTCCCCTCTCTTGTATTGGTTTAATGTCCTCTTTCTGCAAAAAGAGTTCTGGATAACATAGCAGAGTGGGTATGGGTAATAATACACTTTCACAATAAAATAATTTTGCAAACAAAGTGCTGTGTAATTTTTTTAGTTTTTAAATTCTACCCAATGACTTGTCTTTGTGAAGGATTAGTCTGATATTAGGCTTGAAAACTTAAAATTCAGTTGTTGGAGTGCAAAAATGTTATAGTAGAATTGTGGGGTTTTTTGATTTATGTTTTTAACTACTCTCAGATCCACTGAATGTAGGTGGTAAGCAAACCATCCAACTTTGTTTTTGACCTCTGATTAAACATACTGTAGTTTCAACTAGATGAAAACTTACATAGTGGCAACTTAAAACAGGAATAGATAGTGAGAAGTTCTACTCAGCATTCTTGTCTTGGAGGTGCTAGAATTGATTTATATAGTGAGAAATGTGCACAAGACAGTACTGAACAAATGAATACTGACTTAAACACAACCAGACTTCGTGCCCAGAAGAATGTGCAGTCTGCTTAAACAAGAACAACAGAAAGTGACAAATGCAGTGTGGTAGGATAAATAAGCAGACAGCCATAAGAAATGTGGCTGGTTAGGGGCGTGCTGTGTAGAAAATTGTGGCTAATATGCCTGTGAGACCTACACGCCTCAGCAAAGGGTCTCCTGTTCAGCTAGTTTCAGACCTGACAAAACTTACTACACCAAATATACTTCTCATGGGGTATTTATCCATAAAAAGTAAAATGCAAGGTCTCTATTGAAAGCATGCAACTTACCAATGCTGTGAGTACAAGTAATATTAGCAATAAATATAACTAACTATAAGCAGTTGAAGGGGTAGGGGATGGAGAACAGATATTGTAACTGTATAAGAACCATTTTAGTAGAAGGGTGAGGCCAAGTCAGATTTCAGGAAACATATGCTAGGCCCTAGTAGCAGAAAGCACCTTATAAAAGTTTAAAGAGGGAAAAGTGGCAATTGCATTTTTAAAAAATCTTATGGCACAAGTTTTTTTTTTTTTATTTTTTAAACTGAATTAAATATTAAAATAAGTTAACAAGGTCTATAGGGAGGCTAAAATTTCCATCCAAGAGACTCTGGTCCTGTGATAACCTTGTTACAGTACTTGAGCTTCCATTTTGGCTTTCCCTTAAGCTGTAGAATAAACCTTTTTCGTTTTTGTTGCATGGTATATTTAATGCTTTAAGGATTTGCAACTCTTGTGCAGATTACCTGTCCATCTAATCCTGTCTCTTGTCTCCCCCAGAAAGTGATAATGCTGATCTTTTAAAGGAAGATGAGACCCCTAGCTATGGCAAAAATTTTAGTACCCCTGCAATACCCAAAATAAGGAAGAGATAGAGGGAAAATAATTCTCCCCAAATACAAGCAAAACCCACTTCACTCATTTAGCATGGCAGGCCCTATTGCCCATACGTTGAATTAGGGGCTGCTATACATAACCACGTTGGAAGGCACGGCGAGTCTCCACAGCTTCACCCCCATCACTTCTCAAGCAAGCCACAAAATCCCACCTCCCTGTCTTTGCAGTAGTTGTGCTGCATTTGAGTATCTTGCAACTACAGCAGAACTGGCCTACATCCTCTGTTGTATGTAGCCAAATGCACAATGCCATAGCTGGGTGACAATTTTCTTTTTTTAACCTCTGACAATAAGATGCATTATCACAAGTGGCAAAACTCATCCAAGATTTTCCTAATATATAATTAAAATCTGTTGGAGTCACTAGTTATTAAAGTGATATTCAAATTGAATGCAGTATTGCTTATATCCTCTTGCCTTTGCTAATTTAAGTACCTTTCTTGGAAAGTTAAACATAAGTTGGCAGGCACTGGTTTAGGAAGAAATATGCTAAAGTATGCTACAGTTCTACTTTAAATAGAGAAACTGAAGTGAACTGCCCCATCTTAACAGTTACAGCTTCGTAAAACGTGGGTGAGGGGAGAGCCTTTGTGTTTTAACCACCTGCTTCAGATGAAGTTTTGTCCTGGGTACTGCAACCAGTTTCAGTGATGTGACTCTCTGAAAGCAGAACTTTTTCGATAATGTTTTCTTAACTACACCAGAGATTTGACACACAATTTGATGTAATGCAAGGGTTTGTTCTATTTTAAACAAATTAAATTGGCAAAACATCACTCAAATATTGAAACAGAAAGGAGCATATACTGCCTATTACTGTATGGGCAGTTCCCCCTCGTTCAAAAGAGTTCTCCACCCAGATTACCCTCTAAACCAAATAGCAATGTTTACTTTCATTTTCAGTCAGGGGACAGGGAGAGGGGGGGGGGAGGGGATTAGGTGGGGGGGGAGGGGGGGGGAGTCCTGGGAGCATGGGTAGGCGTGGGGGGGTCCTGGGAGGGGGCAGGGATTCTGAGGGGGGACAGGGCCAGGCTGTTTGGGGAGGCACTGCTTTACGTACCTGGCCCTTCATACAATTTTGGAACCCTGATGTGGCCCTTGGGCCAAAACGTTTGCCCACCCCTGCTCTAGGAGCAACTCTTTTTTAGGGATAAGACTAAAGAATCATTCAGTTCCTTTTCTGAGAGAGAATATTAAGAGTAAGTTAAATAAATTAGAGAAAAATGTTAGACTCTCAGATAGCGTAGTAGACACATTACTGCCAATACAGAGTTTAGACAGATTTGCATTTGTGTATATCAGAGATTCCCAAACTTATTTGGCCTACTGCCCCTTTTTCAGATAACAAATTACTCAGCGACCCCCTGAAAATCTACCTTCTTTAAGTGAACAAACAGAAAGATGCAGTGACAAATTTGCGTTATTTTATGTATCTATATTTCTACCTACGTCCTACAACATAGTAAGAAAAGATGTTGTTGCAAATAAGACATATTGAAGCTTAAAATTATAAAATTATTTATTGAAATCGACCATAGTAACATTCACATTACATTACGATAACGAAGGATAATATTTAAATAAAAATCATGAATAACATTAAAAATAATTCTAATGAGAAGGATGAACCTGGTGTGCTGCTATCAATTTGTTAATATCTGGCTCTATCTTTGTCAGCAGCATTCTTAAATCACCGCGATTAGTTATTTGCAGTCAGCTTCTTGTTTTAGTTAACAGATTTGTAACCGCACTGTACCCACGTTCCACTAAATATGATGAAGGAAATGCAATTAAAAACTTTTGTACTATGGCATATAATCCAAGATAAAGTGTAGGTATCTGATTTTGCAGCCAGAACTGTTGGTAACCGTCTTTGAATTTAAATTTCAATTCCTCATTTGTTGTTAGTTCTATCAGTTCTTCTTGTAATTTTGGAGATTCTTCTGTAGTAGTACTTGAAAAGGGGTCCAAAACCCAATCGGGTATGTTCATATTAAGAATATCTTCAAATCGTTGATTGAAGTCAGAATGGAGAGCCCCCAAGTGCTGACAATAGGTAAGCAAGTCTTCATCGTGTTTTTCTATTGTTGATAAATTTGGAACCTGGCTGAATTCCCCACGTCCTAAATTTCGTTTGTACAGAAGAAGTTTCGCCACAAACGCGGAAATAACAGTTTTTGTTTTGATTAAGTTCAGCTAATCGCCTTGGAGCTGTAGATTTTTTTCATTAAATTTATTAAACAAGTCTGTAAAATAAGCTATGTCATTTTTGGAATCAATCAAGTTGGCTCGTAAAGCATTATCATGATTTTCTAGGAACTCTAGCACAGATTCAAAGAGGTTATAAAACCGATCCAAACAGGCACCTTTTGATAGCCAATGAACTTCTCTATGAAGCAGCAAGCTATTGACGTCTTCATCGTTTTCAATACAAAGTTGTCTAAATAATCTGTCATTCAATGAATTGCTTCTGATTTTGTTGATTGCTATTTATAGTATTGTATTGTAAACAAGTAATTACACGCACATATTCCTGCTGATGCATGCTGGATTTCCCGACAATGCGCGACACGCTCGTCTGCCGACACTTGCTTGATAAGATCTGTCGGCAGACTTGACCACTGATTGGTTACAACTTGCATTTTGTATGTTTATTTGGAAAATAAAGTACCTAATCACTACGACTTCCTATGTTACACAACAGATGAAACATGTACGAACGGTTTTTCAAAATTTTCTTATCTTCTCTTTCTTTATTCTTTCACCGCCCCCTATTTTTATTCAACGCCCCCCAATTGCGCCTGAGGCTACTATCACCCCCCTGAATCGTTCCAGTGCCCACCAGGGGGCAGTATCGCCCACTTTGGGAACCATTGGTGTATATGAAGTATCAGGGATGGCATTCCGGCCAATCTTAGGCCACAGCACCCCCACCCCTTTTTTTCTCCACTCCAGCAGCACTCCTTCGGCTACCCCCACCTCTTTTTTTTGTGTGCTTGTGGTGGCAAAAAAGTTTGAGCCGGCCCTGGAAGTATTCTCCACCTCTGCAAGTTAAATCTAAGTATGAAAGCAACTCTTTTGCGGGTGGGGGGGCAACAACTGAAGTATGACAGAATATGATGAGTAAAGGTTATTTTATTAGATTTTAAAGGGAAACATTAGAACACATCCCATTAAATTAAATAACTAGTATGACCATCACCCTTTAAGGCACAAATACAATACAAGCCTATGAAGATTGTTTTTGGAATCGGATTCCATTTGGCACAAGAAAGAAATTAACTTTCCAGTTGTTGGACATGCTGTAATATGTCCAGTGACAAGCCTAGCTGCTCTCCTAAGCTGGCGGTCTCTTCTTTAAGCCAAGCGAGGGTTCGCCTTTCAGAATGTGTGTGTTCTTTTGTCCTCCTACAACTGTCAGACTCCAAGGAATCAGCCCCACTCCTGCAAGAGTTTTCACTCAACTCAGACTCATTTTCACAGTGTTCTCTAGTTTCAGTTCCATCAAATTCATTCTCCACTGGAACTGTATGACTAATGTCCATGTCCTGAACAGAATCCAATAACTCTCCAAGGTGGGGCTGTGGACTGATAGAATTCATATCCTTAAGCACACGTTCTTCATACTTGCCAACTGCAGCCAAGAGGTCATTTATCTTTCTCCGCAAAGCAGAAATTTGTCCATTAAGGGGACACCAAGACAGGAGTGCACTGAAGAGAAAAAACAAAACAGGTGGAAATAAAAGTAATTCTGAACACTTGCAGTGAGTTGCATGTTTGCTTGAGGTTGGGTGAAAAGGTGACCATTTTTGAGTGTACACTTTATGCATATGTATTTCAGGAAAGTTCAAAAGGAAAAGCTGAATATTCAGTCAAAAACGTAGATTCACATAACTCAGAGGAATGGGAGGAGGGCTAAGAATGATCACACTACATTTTTGGTTCTGCAGAACAATTGTAAGAGCAACAGTCAGTATCACATAGTAGTGTCTACTGCACTGGTGGTAGTTCCTAAATACAGTATGATGGTTGCATTAGGTTATATACTCTTGAGTCCAAGGGCAGAACTGTGCTCCACAAGAATGCCTCAGCTTACAGAGCCATGGGTAAGACAAATGCTGAGGCAGGATTCTCAGTGACAGGACCATGGCCCATACCAGAGAAAATCAGCCTGACCTCTAGAATGACTGTTCTCAGGAAAATGAAAGACCAACTTTTTTGCTAAAGCCTTCTCAGGTAACATCATCTTTCTCATGGCCAATTTTCAGTTAGTGCTACTTAAAGAATTATGCCTGATACTCATAGCACAGCAATAGGCATTTTAGGAATATTTTACATAATATAATCTGAAGTATGAAGTGACTAAGTAAAATTTTCCAAAGCACCTAGATGACTTGGGAGTCTAATGGGATTTCAGCTCCAAAGTCACTTTTGAAAGTGTTACCCCGAGTCTTCTCAGCATCTGACAAACAGTAGATCCAGATTTCCATATAAACACACCACACAATCTCAAAGCTTCAACATTTACCTAAGGGTTCCTTTGAGTTGGCCACAGGTCAGCATCATCTCAGCACCTTGTTTGTAACCCTGATTGAAACCCTGCTGAAGTGAAAGCTCTTTCCCAGCCTCAACACCATCTCTATAACCTTCCTGTAAGCAAGATGAAAAATTACTGATGTCAGTCATCCAGCTACAAGCAGATATTGTTTTACAAGAAATAATACAAGAGCTCAAATCTATATAAACTTTCAGTTTCTTGGAATGCGTCTTTATAATTTGGCTAGATTCATGCAAAACTTGTATACTGTACTGTCCAGCAGAAATGAGAGATTCATAAAATTAAAAGAACAAAAACTTTTCTTGGTATTTTATAAACATTTCATTTTGACTCCCTTTTTCAGAACTACATACTGTGAGCTCAAAATAATTGACTGTACTATAAATAGGTTTCTTTATTCTACACACCTAGTAACATGGATTAGCAATTCTTATCCTCTTCCATACTACAACCTCAAGTTTCAACAGCAAAAAAGTTTCAGGACCCATTTTTCCAGATAACCACAAAAAAGAGAATGGAGTCACCACCCCTGCTATGAATTAAAACATAGAACTTGCTCTCTGAGATGCACTATTTTCTGCTCAAGGAAATTGTATATGGTGGAATTTCAACTATGAATATATCCGATGTGATTATACAATGAGCTGGCCTCAGGAGTAACTTGAAAGAGCAGAATAAAAT
Organism: Sternotherus odoratus; assembly: GCA_032164245.1. NCBI lineage: Eukaryota > Metazoa > Chordata > Testudines > Kinosternidae > Sternotherus > Sternotherus odoratus. The sequence continues at coordinate 146,492,104 of JAVMKO010000002.1, forward strand.
GTCCTTGAAGGAGCCAAAATCCAGATGCCTTTTTCAAAGAACAATGCTCTGATTAGTTCAGTGGTTCGCATGCTTTTTTCATTTGCAAATCCCTAAAAAATTTTAAATGGAGGTGCTGAATGCAGACACCCATGGGTCTCCGGACCACAGGTTGAAAATCACTGCTCTAGTCCCACAGCAGTACCCTCCCTAATTTATGGCCCAGACCATAGCTTCCCCATCCAACCCTCTGGTTATTTTGACCAAATGTTGATCACCCAAGAGCGGAAGTTTAATGTTCCTGCACTCATGGCAGGACTAATTATCTAGACCAGGGGTAGGAAACCTATGGCACGCGTATCAAAGGCGGCATGTGAGCTTAGTTTCAGTGGCACTCACATTGCCCCAGGTCCTAGCCACCGGTCCAGGGGGTGCTGCATTTTAATTTAATTTTAAATAAAGCTTCTTAAACATTTTAAAAAAATCTTATCTACTTTATACACAATAGTTGAGTTCTATAATACAGACTTATAGAAAGAGACCTTCTAAAAATGTTACGATGTATTACCAGCACGCAAAACCCTAAATTAGAGAGAATAAATGAAGACTCGGCACACCACTTCTGAAAGGTTGCTGACCCCGATTTAGACCATTTCTCACAGGTACTTGTCTAACCTGCTCTTAAAAATCTCCAATTATGGAGATTCCACAACCTCCCTAGGCAATTTAGTCCAGTTCTTAGCCACCCTGCCAGTTAGGGAGTGTTTCCCAATGTCCAACCTACACCTCCCTCACTGCAATTTAAGCCCATTGCTTCTTATCCTATCCTCAGAGGTTAAGAAAAACTGTTGTTTTTTTTCTTCCTCCTTGTAACAACATTTTACATACTTAAATATATATGGGCACTTTACATGTTCAATGTACTATGCAAACTCATTAATACTCATAACACACTTGGGAGCTGGAAACATTATTTCCCCATTTTATAGATGGAGCAAATGTACTCAAGGCCAAAGAGCAGGCCAGTGGCAGAACTGAGATTAGAATTCAAAAAATTCTTCCAGACAACCTCATGACTGACTTCCATCTTTTTAAAAGGAAACTGTTGCAGGCACCTAGGGGCTGTTTTGCTATCGCTGTGATCTCCATCAATAAAATGAACAGTTGCATGACTAAATTTGCATATTTTTGCCTCTGAAATCTAACCTCCTACTGAGGTTCAGGAATTTATACAAAGAACACCCATGAGTAGTTGGGGGAGTTACAACCATAAATACAGTATGCACCAAGAGCAAATTAGATGTGCAAGAATTTTGGCTACAATTTCTCAATTTGCAGGCACTCTCCCCCTAGAAGAATCTCAAGTGTGTTCTGGTTGTAACATTTCCTTAATCATTTGCTCAGTTTTTAGTTCATATGAACAAACTGATCTACAATAACTTTTAAACTGCCATCCTCCATTTTCCCTTAAATCACTCATGCAGATATCAATTTATGTATTAAAGAAAATGGCCAAAAGGCTACTAAAAATAAAGTAATGGTTTTAAAAATTACTTTGACTCTTTTCTCCATGGTGTTCTTCCATTCTTTCTGTACTAGATGCAGTTCATCAGAATCTTCATCAAACACATCCTCACTGGACCGGCTGACTGCAGCCTGCACCCACGACATTGTAGTAGTAACAAGGATTCCAGTACATGTGGTAAAAGTGTGAGAATCTAAGCCGTTCTTCCTCCTGAACATCAAGTTAAAACCACAGGCAGCAAGCACAAGTTTTGAGGAAAAGTAACTAAAGAACCAGAGATCCTAGAACCTGGATGCACTTTAATATCGCAGTAAACCTGTTGAGATAAACAAGTCAGACTGTAAAGAAAAGCCATTTTGCAAGGTCATAATTTCAGTCATCTCTTAATTTCTTTGTTTCCAATAACATTAAACTGGCCCATTGGATAACCGGACAACACAAGGAAAACCTGAGGACAGAAATAGTAATTCCACTCCAATGCCCTATATATTACGCCACCCTGCTTCTTCTAGGACAAAGCAATAAGGCAGACTGATGGTAGATGTATACAGTACAAATATGTCTGTCCACCTGCAATCCTCTGTTACTGATAAGAGAGGTGTGGTGACACACATTTCTATATACAGGCACCTATGTTATCTTCAATGCCTTCCTGTTCCTAAAAATAACACCTTTCCCACTCCATTTCCCTATTATCACAATGCTTTCAAGGAGACAATAGTTTCTGTCCTCAGGTGTGCTTCACTCAATTCCTTTCCCCACACCAGGGCAACAGATAAGCTGTATTATTAACCCCAAACATTTAAAAATGATAAATGAGACCTCAAAATAAAAATCTTGAAAATCCAAATGTCTTAAAATAATATATTTTGGGTTCATTTTATTTACCTTTTGATGTTAGAGCAGGGGTCTCAAACTCAAATGACCACAAGGGCCACATGAGGACTAGTGCACTGGCCTGAGGGCCGCACCACTGACACACGCACACACCCTTGCTGCCCCAGCTCCGCCCCCACTCCACCCCTTCCAAGAGTTCCCACCCCTGCCCCACCTCCTCCTCTGAGCACGCAGCTCCCCATTCCCTCCTGGAAAGCGCTAGGCACCACCAACAGCTGTTTGGCAAACAAAGCAAGAGCAATATAGGAAGTCCAGAGCTAGAAACACGTGTGGCCCAGCCAGGCAGCAGAGAAGCCTCTGCTTCTGGCCCCTCCCTCCCGCAAACTGCTATGGGGGGGGGGGGGACAGGAAGCCTGGCGGGCCGCAGGGTAGAGTTTGCAATTTAAAGTTGTAACAAAGAGTCCTGTGACACCTTAAAGACTAACTAAAGTATTGAAGCATAAGCTTTCGTGGGCTAATACCCATGGATGTATCCGACGAAGTGGGTATTAGCCTATGAAAGCTTATGCTTCAATACTTTAGTTAGTCTTTAAGGTGCCACAGGACTCTGTCACTTCTGCTATTCCAGACTAACACGGCTACCTCTCTGATTCATTTTAAAGTTGTTCCTCCTCCCCAACCATGCGGATTGGGATACAGCCGCTGGGTATCAAAGACTAAAACTTCATAACCCAATACTCGACATGAGAGTTGGCAATACCAACCCGGTCAAAAATCCCACCAGACAAACGTAAATTCACTCACGTGAGATTCAAACAAAACACCCCCCAGCACAGATCTGTTAGTTATGGGTGTATTGCTGGTCTGCTCCCCAGTGTAAGGCAGCGACATGTGCCACACGCCAGCAGGGCCGGCGACAGGGGGGTACTATGGGTACAGCTGTACCAGGCCCCGGACTTTAGGGGGGCCCCGGTACACAGCTGTACCCGTTGTCGTCCCCCCTTGTCGCCGGGCCTGGAGAGCGGGGAAGGGGCGGGGAGGCGGCGCGGCTCCCTCCCAACGAGTGCGCCTGTCCCCGGCAGGAGCAGTGAGCCCGGCGGCAGCAGCGCAGTCCGGGGGAGGGGGAGGGGGAGAACAGCAAGGGCGGCTTACGTAGCTCCCGGGCTCTCGCTCCCGCCAGCTGGGGGGGAGCGCCGGTTGGGCTGGGGGGGGGGGGGGCTGGGCTGGGGGGCCCGGATGGGCTGGGGGGGCCCAAACTATCAGAGTAGGGCCCCCCCCAAATTTCTGTCGCCGGCCCTGCACGCCAGCATGTTTACTGTGGTGGGCTCCTGATTCTTGAGGGGATTCTCCCCGCGTTTGTGTCTGATCATTTCATACCCCGTCCCACGCAGACGGGCTCTAGCAGAGCCCCCTCTTTCAGGCGGGGGAACGGAGATTTCTCTCCCCCGCCCCCCAACGCGCTCAACCTGCTGCCCCCCTCGACCCCCGCACGATCTTCCCTTACCACGAGGACAGACCCTTCTGCCAGGGCTTAGCGGCCCCCCTCGCTCGCAAGCCCCGGCGGAGAACAGAGCGCAGCCATTTTGCCTAAGGGCACGCTGCCTTCACCCCCTTTGGAAGCAACGTGGGAACAGCAGCCATCTTTGACAAGGGCGGCCTCACTTTCACCCCCGCGCGGCAGAGAAGGGAGGGAAACGGCGGCCATCTTAACAGACGGCCTCCAGGCTTCACAGCCACTGGAGGCAATGGGGGCGGGAAGTTGGCGGCCATCTTTAGTAAGGGGGAAAATAGTTTCTCAGCGGATACAGCATAAAAATCGTGGCCATGGCAGCGCGTTCTCGCGAGGGGGCGGGACGGGGACGGGGACTGGTCCAGGTCCAGGTCCAGGTCCAGCTGCTTAACTGGCTCGTGCTCGGTGTTCGGGTTGGGAGCGCGTCAGACGGGGTGGGTGGTAACTATGGCAACAAGGATTCTACCCGGCTAGAGAGGATGGGGAGTGGGGCTGGGGGCGGCAGCAGCAGCCGCTGGGGGGGGGGGGGGGGGGGGAGGGACTTGCTGCTCTGCCCCCCTTCCGGGAACGGAGCTCCCGGGGAAGGCTGTAGTGGAGGGCGGACAGTGGTGTTGTCATCCTCAAATCTTCACCCCTCTCGGCCAGGCGACAAAAAACCAAAACGAGGTTGAGAGTCTCATCTAATCGCTTGACTCCAGGAGCTGGGGCTCGAAGAAACACAGATATTCTGCTAGGGTGGCCACCCGTCTCGGTTTTACCTACACAGTCCAGTTCTTGGCTTTTGTGTCTGGGTGCCAGGTGCCTAGTTTTTGATGGGACACCAAAATCCTGGTTACCATGTGTGGGGGAAAGTGCTGGGTCATTAACCTTTGCCAGCCCCTCCGCAGCTGGAGCTGCCTCCTACCTTAGGGAGGAGGGAGAAAGGGGGCAGGGCCTCAGGAGTGTGGTTACAGCAATGGCTTGGCTCACAAGGATTGTATGATGATTAATGGTGCCCTTGAACTATCCTTATGGATTGTGTACTAGTGCCTAGAACTACTATGTGTAAGCGGGGGAATAGTCCCGCTGTTGTGGGGAACTCTCCTGGCTTCTGCACTACTCCAGTGAAATGGGCTAGCGGAAGGATCTGAGTCCTCGCTCCCACTTCCTTTACCCAGAGGCCTCCCTGACCTTGAGGGCTCCCCTTCCACTCTCCTGTCTGGTGGAGTCCTCGTAACCCCAACAAGGCTGGGCCCAGGATTCCTGGGGGACTTAACCCCAAACCGTGCTGTGGTTACCTAGGTCAGAGGCTAGGGTGTCCCCACTCCGGGGTAAAGGGAGAAGGGAAAAAAGGAGAAATCCTTTTAACAAGGAAGGAGTTTGAACTGAAGACTATCCAGAAACCGAGGCCTGGTGTACACAACAGAGTTAGGTCGAAGTAAGGCAGCTTATGTTGACCCAATTATGTCAATGTCCCACAGATGTAAGCATAGGCACCAATTCTGTGAGTGCTCCAGGGCTGGAGCACCCACGGGGGGGGGGGGGAAATTAGCGGGTGCTTGCACCCACTGGCAGCCAAACTCCTCCCTCCTCACTTTCTTCTTACCCTCAGCGTGCTGTGTCCCTGCTCCTCCCCTTTTCTCCCAACTCTTTCCCTGCCACGCAACAGCTGTTTGGTAGCATTTGGAGTGGGAGAAGCAGGAATGTGGTGTGCTCTTGCGAGGAGGGGGAAAAGAGGCAGGGCAGGAGCAGGGATTTGGGGGAAGGGGTGGAATGGGGGCAGGGCAAGGGCAGTGCAGGGACAGGAAGAGGCAGGTTGTATATCCCTCATCTTTTTCCCCCCTATATTCCCTATTATTAAACAACATCTAAACTATTTTTTTCTTGAATGTTGCCATAATTTTATGCCATCTCCACCCCAATGCTCCCAGTACAAGCATTTAAAAAAGCAGGGGAAGTTATTTCCCTGATTCTTCTTGTAAAACAAAACAAAACAAACAAACAAACAAAAAAAAAAGAGCAAAATTTCCCAGTTTGTTTTAAACAAAGGTGTAGAGCAACCTTGTTATTCTTCCTTCTTGCAGAATCATAACCATTTTAGGACATGTCTGAAAGAGAACCTTCTATTGAATATCCCACAGACAACAGAGAGGGTTTGCTTTTGCTGAGTTCTAAATGGGAATGGATGAGCACGAAAATAAAATATTTCTTCCCTCCTGCCCCATTTTCCCCCGACTTTTTTATTCTTTGTATAAACACACAAATGTTGAGAGAGACCACAAGAATAGTAATGGTATAATGCTGATGCACTTGACTGAACGGAACTTGCATGGAACAGGGCTAAAAAGTACAGAAGATAAACCATGGTATATACTGATTTCATTTTTAGCTATATCCATTAAAACAGTTCTAAGTATCAGAGGGGTAGCTGTGTTAGTCTGTATCCACAAAAATAACTTTTAAAAACAGTCCTGAGAGTGGTAATGGACAGTTCCTGAAAGAAGTAGTTGGACTATGACATTACCACTGTCAGTAAGGATTCCAATCTCAGTCCTGCAAGGAGATGCTCAGCCCTTCACAACTTTCATTGATGTCAGTAGGAGTCGAAGGAGTACTCCTCCTTACAGGATCAGGATCCAGCTAAACAAAATAACAATCATGCCACAGTGCATTTCCTGAAGATTAATTGGCCTGAGCTTGCCTTCCTTTGCGCATCCAAAATTTCCTCTGACTGCAGGAGAGGCTTGGGGAAATCAGGCTTGGCTTTTCACACTTTCAATAGCAACAATTCTTTAGACAACTGGAATAGTCTTTAGTTGTGCATAGCAAATCAAGAACGTGCCTTTGAGGAGCTGGGAAGAGATTTTATAATTGCTTAGTGCATTAGTTACCTCACTTATTCATCACTCAACTGCTGAATGAGGAATGAAGTAACTATATTATCAAATGAAAACATATTTACCATAATGATATGGGACTAAATTCAGAGGCAAAGTGTTAGGTGCTAGAAGTTATTGGGTATTGGGTCTAATGGAAACTAATTTGGGGCAATTTATACACTGAGAGGCTGTAAGGAGTAAGAATATGTAAGGTCGCTACTTTAATTTACATTTTCATACATCCTTGTTAGTAGGGTGACCAGACAGCAAGTGTGAAAAATCGGGATGGGGTGGGGAATAATTGGAGTCTATGGGTACGTCTTCACTGGCGGGTAGCCCCATCGATCTTCTGGCGATCGATTTCTTGTGTCGTATGAAGACGCGAGAAATCGATCGCTCGCGGCGCCCCTGTCGACTCCAGAACTCCAGCTTGCAGGGAGGCGCAAGCTGGAGTCGACGGGGGAGCACGCTGCCGACTGCCGCTGCCATGAGGATGGACGGTAAGTCGGCTGCAGATACGCAAACTTCAGCTACGTGATTCACATAGCTGAAGTTGTGTATCTGCAGTCGATCCCCCCCCCAGTGAGGACCAACCCTATATTAGAAAAAGACCCCAAAATCAGGACTGTCCCTATAAAATCGGGACATCTGGTTACCCTATTTATTAGTTGCTTTTCCTGCTACTTCCCATATATGAATCACTTCTGAATTTGCCCCACATAGGCTATCACTTTGTAATATCTTTAGCTGTACGTTACAAAGGAGGTAAAGAATAGCATTTGCATCGGGAACTGGGTTGTAACCTTAGAGATGTAGAGATTCCAAAATGATGGTGCTGTTGGGTAAAGGTATCAAAATGTCATGTTCTTGTGGATTAGTGACCATGTTTATATGTATTATCTATAGATGAACTATCAAGTAAGATTGACATTCAATTCCAACAGGGAACTTTAGCGAAAATGCTTAAGTGAAACTTCTTAGAGATGTTTTAGGGTGTTCTAAATAGCCTGACTAACTTAATTCACTCTGTTTAAGAGTTGCTATAATCTACTCAGGAGCATCTTTTTTCAGGATTTTTAGCAGAAACATTTCCATTTTAATAAAAAGAATGATTTAATAATTTAGCTAAGCAAAACCCGCAGCTTCTAAGAAAACCTGTTTAGCACATGTGAAATTGCTACCATCATTTTTTCTAATGGTGTGAGAGCAAGCAGTTTATAAATACTTTACTGATATGATGAGGACTACATTTTATCCTATGGGATGCTACGTCAAAAGAAGATTCTCAGAATATATTAAGGTAGTGATACAGTATAATTTATGGTTTCTTGAAAACCTGAAATATTTACCCATCTCTCACACCCACATCCACTCATTTGACAATGTCTGCTTTCCTGAATTACCCACTCGAAACATCACCGATTTTCAATTCTCAAAGGATGACACCTAAAGTTTGCATGTCAAACAATAAGTATATGCCTGTGTGTTTGTGTTTTATAGGTATGTATTTTTACTCTGCTATCTCTGTGCCTCCTATAGAGACTCCAAAAAGATCAGGGCCATATTTCAAATTCACATCAATAAGGACTCCAGGCTCTGTTATAAGGTTTTCATTCAATTCCATCCCTTAGAATCTTGTAAGTAATCTCTTGGATATCCTACAGGCTCTCTTTCATAAAGCTTTCAACACAGAGTTGAGCAGGCTGTGTGTATGTGTGAAGTTGCCTGATTGAAATGCCAATATTCTCCTCTCTGTGCTCTGAAATTTACTATCACAATAAAACAGACACCTTCCCCTGCATACCAAACTGAGCTGGCTATGAAGAACAACCACTGAAACCCCTCATTGATTTCATGGATTTGGTTTAATTGACATCAGCATTCAATCCTTTCTACTGTCTTATTCCATTCATTGTCTCCCTCTCCTGGCAGTTCAGACTGGATTCACTATACAGCAAATCTGATACGGAATTGCTGCAATTCTCCACAATGCAAAGAAAGGAATCAAATTATCGTTGGATGATAGATAACTAATCTCTTTATTCCCCCCCCCCAATTCTTTCCTTGTATTATTTACATCCTCTCCTCCCCACCCCCATGTCCCACAATCCTCTCTAATGAGGGAGAGTTTGATGCATTGCTTGTGACAGCGGGGGCTAAATGCAGTGAGCCAAGAGGTCCCTGGCAGTCCTATGTTCCTGTGATAGTGGGGATTGATGGTATGGATTTCCTTTCCTGAACCCCAAATCATTGGGAATAGAACTGGTAGAATACTGTAAAAATACTTTAAAATAACTTATTAATGTATTTGAATATTATTCAACCACCCCTACAATGCTGGTCAAGTAATTTTAAACAGTTTGTGACTATTTTTTTTCAGTTGGAAGGCACACATATTTGTTGAAGATGTTATTTGTAAATATTATCCAACCAGCTCTACTCAGGAACTTGATGGGGATGCCAGAGGAGATGTGGATCTGCTGATTTGAGCACAGGTGCTGAGGCAGCAACCACAGGGGAGAGAAATGCTCCGCATGATGAACTGGCATCAAGGTCCATAAACACCTCTGCATACATCAGGCCAAAAGGGGGTTTACTGTGTCTGTGTGGCAGAGGTGAGGGGCAGCACAGGAGATTGAGAAAGGTTGGGGCAATAGTGCTGCTGAATTCTCATCTCACTGTAGAAAGTGGGAGTACAGAAGCAACTGGCATGAAAAGAAATGGTACTTGTGAGAGGGACAACAACAGAACTTTGCTACTGCTGTACACACAAGATAGTGACTATGGAGGGAGTAGGAGGTAAGTAGAATACATACTCACAGGGGGCAAAATTAACATTTCCGAAGTTGTAAGCACTTTTTTGCAGCCCTAATGTTCTTGTAACATGGTACTGATTATACAGAACAATGTTACTTCACTGTAATTCTACTGTATTCATAGCACAAATCCAGTTTGAATCATGTCTTTTACCCTTATTATAGTAGTGTCTACAGGGCCCCCACTGAGATCAGAGCCCCATGCTGGTAGACATTTGTGTAAGGATGAGGAAGGGAATGCCTTTGTTCTGTGTTTGTTGTGTTAGGTGCTGTTCAAGTCCTGGCCTATGTCCGGCCCTCATAGTCACTAGAGTAACCCAAAGAAACAAAAACAATACAGTACTAATAAACTCTTTGATCATCAACTAAAATTGTTACTTTGTTCAGAGCTAAAAATAGCTCTTAGGCTTACTTGTTAATAAAGTAATAAAAGCTAGACTCCTCCTCCAGTGGGGTTCCAGGGCAGGGGTCATATCACCAGTATGGAGCATACCAGCATGCAGGCAGCACTTGGGTTGGGAGCCAGCAAGGGTATATATCAGGAATGGCCAAACAAACAAAAACGGTCTATTAGTTATGAGGTGGATGCCACTTTTTCCCGCAGTCAGGATTCAAACCCATAAATCTAAAGTTGCTGGATCTTTTTCTATTTGCAGGCACCCCTGTTAAGACGAGTTCAGATTATGCATAAGACCATCTACATGTTATGAAGCCATTGATAAGAATTTGGTAATATGGCATTCACTAGCATACTTTACACTAAGTTACTAAATAATATAGCAGCATATGTTACTCATTCATTAAATAATTCAAAAACGATCCTTAATGTATAGTGCTACTGAAATTACATCCCATCCCTCTGATTACACCATGGGGAGTTTTTTTTTTAATTTCTTCATTCCAAACTCCTCATTACAGTCAGTAGTATTAAAAGAAAATTGAAGAATAGTGGATAAATCGTTATGTATTTAAGCTTATTTTATCAGGAAAAAAGAACGAGACTGAAACAAATCTAGGTAGATTGGACTTTGTCTCTTGGATCTTCCTGGGCTGCCATTTGTAAGAGGTGGCAATTTTTACTCCCTTCTGCAGCCAGCTAGCTCTGATAGCAAGTTTGTGTGAAACAGGAACATGGCTTTGCCTCTTACCAATCCCCCTTGCAGTGCCAGCGAGGTGCAGTCCCTGGATGAAGTCCGGACCCCATTGAAGTCAATAGCAAAATGTCTACTGACATCAATAGAGCAGATTTTCAATCTTTGTGCTCAAGTGTGAAGCAATTTGGTCATTAGTATTTAACTGCAAGGTGTTATTTGTGTAGGGATGGTTTTTAAAATGTTCAAAAAATTATTACGCATGTCTGGTGGTTCAGGCCAAATAGATGACAATAGATTTTCAGTTATTCATGAAGAAAAGTGAACTTCCTTGGTGTCACAGGGACTCGGTCTGTCCAGTGGGGATTACCTCCATTTGCCCAGTGTGGGGTTGATACACCCTGTTGTCAAGATTCCCTGCTAAGTCAAGTGATCACAATCACCAACTCCAAATTCCTGGGTAGGGCAGAGCACACTGTCAGTCTATAGCCCCTGAGCCTCCTGGCTGGGCAAACAATAGCAATTTGAGGGCTCTGACCCCCCCGTCTGGAGCAGAGCAAACAATCAGTCTATATCAAGAATCCCCAACAGTCATGCCTAGTGGCAAGTGTGGGGGGTTGGAGTTGGGGAAGCTGGGCCCACCCTACGACACCAGGTTCTGATTCAGGGTCCTCTGAAGCTGGTACATTCCCTATGAAGGGCTCAAGCCTTGGCTCCTAAACACGTTCCCTGAGTCACTTCCTACCATAAAGCCCACATCAGGCAGCACCTCAGTGTCCCTATCAGTCTCCATGGTTGCCTGTCCCTTCACAGCATAGTCCAGGACCATAGCCTCAGCAATCGGGAGAGTTGAAGGATCCTCTGCAGGAGCATGCAGCACACTATTTCCTCCTCCTCAGCCAACTCCAACTGGGCAGTGCTGCAAGGGTGCTTAAAGCCATTGAACCAAACCTTGTATATAATGGAAACCGCTTCAAGCCAGGGGGTTCTCCAGCATCCCCAACACCTGCTGTTCCAGCACCTATCTTGGGCTGTCTCCTTTTATCTGTCCCCTCCACCTGGAGCAGGGGCGAGGAGGGGGCTTGGTCTTTTGGGCCCACAGTGATTGGTCAGCTTCTGGTTGGTCCAGTGCAGGGTTGATACGCCCCATGGCATAAATAATAATTTCACATCACTCTAATTAATTGATATCAGACATTGGCTTTGGGTCTGGTAATGTGGCTTGATTCTTCCTCTGCAGGATACAAGTTAGTTATTTATCTTCTGTAGGGAGAAAAAACGGAGTCTAAATAAGAGTTAGGTATTATTTATGAATTAGTATGATTAATTATAGAGTTTATGGTAGAATTCAACCTACAGAATATATGGTAGAATTCACCCTGAATTGAATTTTTATGGCTGAATATCACGTCTGTTATGAGACTGTATGAGAAGTGGTGACAATATTAAGTATAACTCCCTTTTTATATTAATCTTTTTCTCTATAACCTAAAGCTAAGAACGCAAACATTCTAAAAGTTAATACAACAAGGTTTCATTTATTGGTAGGATACAAATTTACACACTGTGGTGCAGTAAAATAAAAAGTGCAACAAATGTATTGAATGAAATTTAAGACTTACGCTGCAAAATAAAGAATTTCATAAAGTGTTGTTTTTTGGGAAGGAGGAAGTCATTAGAGTGTGAAAATTAATCACACTGCACAATATCCAATTGGCAAAACATCACTCACTGCAAAATAATTCCTCTGTTGCTTTGTTTGCATACATAGTAGATTGATAGTGAATCGGTGTTTATTGAGATTTTTGGCTCACATCTCATTTGTGTTTACCCCTGCTCTATGGTCTTCATTTGTCATTGTATTTCTCAGATGTTCCTTGATTGCTGAGGTTTGAACATGCAGATGCTGATGGTATATTATAACTGAATGAGCAAAGTGAAATACTAAACACGAAAGGTGAACTGCTAAACACAGAAAAGGAAAAGCAATTGATTATGGTACTATAAGGAAAGTATAACTGGAAATAATGGATTAGGCAAAGGCCTGAATTAAACTTTTCCAAAGTTCGATGGCTTTAGGATCCAGGGCTTTGGTTCAGCCCATTATAAAGATAGAGGCCCGAAGCAAAATTTGTATTTGGAACTTTCGCAAATTCAGGAGTGCTAAAATCTGGGGTTTGAAATTAAGGAAAAAGAAAATGTAGGGTGTGTCTCAAGAAAACTTCCTAAGAATGAGACCAATCTTCACATCCAAGGAAATTGGTGGAAATATCATTGCTTGAGACGTTTACAATCAGATTGGCCAAAATACTTACGATTATTATATTATAAGGAGCAATGATACATTGGCAGGGAAATGGAACCCCTGTATGTGACCTGAAGCATGCATAACACATTAAATGTGGTGCTCTGTTCCTATCTAGTGCAGGCTGGGCCACATGTAGAAGGTGATGAGCATGGAACAGTCTTGGCTAAGGGAACTGGATTTTTTAGCCTAGGCAGAAGAGGCTTATGCTTTAGCTCCAGAGTTCCCAGGTTCAATGCCCACTGCTGGTCACCCACAGACATTGTGTAGCAACTTCGCTCCCACTGAAGAACTGAAGCCTATTTCCCTACAGGACAGGTGGGGATACTGACCACTATGCCACTGATTAGCTAGACTCCTGATCTCTTGCCTTCCCACCACCACCCCTTTTTTTTTCCTTCTTGAAGCCAGTGTTTGGAATTGATAAAGTTAGACATTGGTTGTGCTATCACTGAAAAATCCTTTAGAATTTCAAATAATGGAATAATCTTAGCAACCTTTAACTGCTGTGATTCTATGAATAGGAGTCAGATCATATGTTCTTTAGGGAGATTGCCTTTATAACAGATATGTCAAATGCTCAGGAAAGAATTCAAGTACAGGACATCTTGCCTTGGGGGCATCTCTGATAGTCCTTACACGAACATATGGGCCAGTTAATATCTGTACCTGTCCTGTTTCGATTTGTCTTGCATGATTTGGCTAGTGGGAGTGATATAACCAAGGACCACAAAACCAAAAACCCCTTCAACAACCACCAATCAGCCTGAAATAAAACTGGAGGCAAAAATATTAGTTTGCTTAGGAAGCTCCTCCCACTATTTGTAATTTATCAGGCAGCCCATTTAGATTAGACTGTGAAACAGAAAAGCCTTGAAGCATGGCCCCAGAAGGATAATAAAATAGGATGGGGAATATAGTTCTCAAAGCAAAGAAAAATACAGGGGGTTAAATTACTTCATGGAATCTAGGTAATATCTGACAAGAAAATGGGAGGTGGTATTGTTTGGTACAGGTTTTGGAAGCAGAATTGAAACTCCGTGGCAAATCTGTTCTCAGTTCATCAAGATAAATCTGGAGTAACCTTACTGAATTGGTGATCAGAGTTACTCCACACTGAAAGTAAGGAATAGGAACAGAATCTGGCCCAGTTGCCAATGACAGCAAAAAGGGCTGGGTTCAATCTGCCTAAAAGTCATATCCTAAAAATAAATCTAACTATGCCTTGAGCCTCCACCCAGAGCTGTACTCCTACTTCTGGATCCAGGGAATTAAAATATAACCTGCATGATCATATTTCTAGGTTGCTCTTCTCCACTCACAAGTACTCAGAAGTCCTTGGACTCATGGACCCACAAGTATTTTATGGGGGCGGGAGTGGAGGACAGGGAGAAAAAAACCCCCAGGAGAAACACGATAAACCATATACATATAACACAATGAGCAAAACCATATACCATGGAATACTGATCTTGCCAGTGAGGGAATCTTTACTGTACATTAATAAGATCTGAGTGTTTCTTTAAAAAAACTTCTCTTTTCTATTTAAGCTGTCTTACTTGTACTGAAATTTTCAGAGTGCTGAGCCCAGTGGCATGATAATCGGTTAGCACAGACATGAAAAAGAACTTTGGCTAGTCGCTGTGTTTTACTACACACCACTAACATTTTAGTGGGTCTATACCATTTCTTGATTTCCTGCTGTCACCCTTGCTTTCAGGTTCTTAAATTGGGTTGGTGGAGAACAGGGAATGTTGTTATTTTGCATTCCATAAATCTGATTCTCCTCTCTGTTAAACAAGTTTTACAAAATAAGTATTTTATTTCAATGGAGTCACTCTCAAAGCATGTTAGCATGAGAGGAGAATCAGGCTCCAGATGTTACAAGCCCACAGCAATTGAAATCTACTGTTTCCACAGGGCAGTGGCAACCAGACGTTACAGCATCACTCACTTATTTTTTTAAATGTGTGCAGGATAAAAGCAGTCACCATTGTCTCTAGGCTGTAATTTTTCCAGTAGCCATGGACACAAAACACTGTATTTTAATACCCAGGCATCCTTTTATGGAATAACAAATAGTAAGCAATCCCCTTTAGGAGTTAGAGCTTTACAAGAAAGTTTCTCACGAACATGCAGTTCTGATAAGGTTAGCTTCAGGGAGACTTGGGAAATCGGTTATATGGCTTTAAATAAAGAGGGAAAATGTGGGTGGCGACCTCAGTGCTCTGACAGTGCATATTATGATTGTACTAATGAGACAGTCACAAATAGTTGCACCTGGTGAATGGACAAGGAAATATATTCTTTCCAAAAATCCTCTTTAGCTTGCAGAACTGTCTTCTGGCCTGTAGGTGTCAGTCAGATTATGGAGGAACAAAATTAATTCACATGAAATGAATATTTCTGCAGAACAATGCTGTCTGTGGAGAAGGGCTGAGGATGAATAAACCTAGCCCTGCTGTATGAATGCCTATGATGAAGAGAGTCTCCTTTACTGCATTCCATCTCCATGAAAGGGATACTGTGGATTCTGGGAATCAAGCACATTTTTTCCCCGTAGTCTTGTCCTGAAGGCCGTTGGTTTGATCTTGCCTGGCCTGATCCTGGTCTTCCTCCCCCGCCCTTTTCCAGTCCCCTATCTACCCTTCTCTCACTCAAGAACAGAAGTGATGGAAAATATTAGCAGAATATCATGTTCCTGCTCCGCTTGCAGGACCACCGTGGGTAATGTGGCCACAGGACAAAACCATGATGAGTATCATAGAAATATAACAGCTAAACAACTGTGAGGGCTTCACATAATAATCCTCAGCTTTTCATTGTCCCAGGAAAACAATTAGGAGAACCTTCATCTTGGAGGTTCTGAACAACCTGCTTATGCACTAAATCCTTAATCCAGCAGTGATAGACAACCTTCTCTGTGTTAGAGCATGGCAGGCATTCTGTCCCTCCAATGCTACACTGCAGTTTAGGAGGAGCAGTTAGGTTTCAGAGTGAGTTCAAGGGCAGCAGGATTGGAACTACATTAATTGGAATTGGTCTTGGACACGTGTGAAAAGAGTGAACAATTTAGGAGCAACTTTGTAAATACCCGCTCAAAACTCATTTAATAACATGCTTGAAAAAGGGGGATGCCTTTCTGAGTTGAGAGGAAATACTTTATTCTGCACTGAGCAATGCAGAGGGGGACTTTTTTAGTTTAATCAAGTAAGAGAAATAAGCTAGCTCTGTTATTTAATTAGCATGATTATTCCCATTAGGAAAATATATTTAAGGAATCTTGGAGATCTATGGATTTTAGAGTATTATTTAACCCCTAGCTATATGCAATTGCTAAAAAGACTAATGAATACATTTGAAAATGTAAATAAAAGTTTACAGGGTATTTCAGTTTATTTTTAAAATTGAGTTTCAGTGGCTTGAAATCGATGGGTCTCTTTTGGGCCAAATATTAAAAAAAAATTTTTTTTGGCATTTAAAGAGGCACAACTTGATTTTGAAATTCATGCTCTGTAACATTCTTTCTTGATGCCTTCGCTATAGAAGGAACTTCTTCACATAGTCTCATTTAACCCTTTGTTATCTACACCACATATTAATCTATCCCACTGCATTTGTATAGCAGCCTAGAATACTCTTCATTCTAGGATTTCCTCAGATGCTAATACAGATCTTGTTTACACCCAGACCTTACACACTCCCTTAGGAGGAATTGGAGAAGGCCAGACATCAGCTGGGGGTGCTATCTTGTTTCAATCCGTTGGGTGAACAATCCTACAAGACAGCAGTGCTTGCATCTTGTGCCCTATCATGCAAGATGTGGAGGGCCTTGATTCCACTGAATTCAATGGGAGTTGTGGAGTAGTTAGGTCCTTTCAGAGTAAGGAATTGTTTTATCAAGAAGAGGAACCCAAAAGGTTTTTAAAATTTTTTAAGATGCAAAGTTTGGTTCCGGGCCCAGTAAAATCACCTGGTCATGCTGAAATATGGGGATCTGAGGTCAGGAGAGAACTTGAGTCCCGGACCATCCATGGCAAAACAGAATGAGGAGGTAGTATGCTCAGGTTGGAGAAGAGGAATACTTCCCTTTGTTATGCAGTGATCTCTTCTGGTCAACCCAGAGAATCACATTCTGCTTTCTATAAGAGAAATGGGTCTGGTTCAACATTGCAGGATCAGACGCATGATGTTCGATCCAGTTGAAGCAATTGGAAACATTCCCATTGACTTCAGTGGGCTTTGGATAAGACCCACAGTAAGCAGGAAGCTTACGGAGACTCTCCCGTGTCAAGTTAAAGTTGGATTCTATACAGAATAGAACAGCCTGAGTAGAGTAAACTTCGGAACAAGTCTCAGCAAGAGAACACCAAACTTGCATCAGTTTGATAGGAAATTAACAATTAAAAAAAATCAATTATTTCAAAATAATTGTATTAACTCTAGATGGTGTTGAATCTATTTAATATTACTATGTAGGTATAGTGCCATCCTCATAAATCTATGGTATGCCCACATCTTGAATACTGTGTGCAAATATAGTGGCCCTGTCTCAAAAAAAGTATTTTGGAATTGGAAAAAAATCAGTAAAGGGCAACAAAAATGATTAGGGGTATGGAATGGCTTCCGCAGGAGAAGAGATTAATAAGACTGGGACTTTTAGCTTGGAAAAGAGACTACTAAGGGGGATAGGATGGGGTCTGTATAAAATCATGACTGGTGTGCAGAAAGTCAATAGGGAAGTGTTATTTACTTCCTCTCATATCACAATAGCTAGGAGTCACCAAATGACATTTTCCCCAAAAGCACCTGTCGTTTGGGAAAAATTAAAATGGCCTCATGAAGCTTAGGTTCAAGTGACTAATTTGGAGCTGCTTTACCAATGTCTTGTGTCAAATGAAAAAATCTGAGGCTTATTGACAGGTGCCAGTGGCACAAAATGGTCCTGGAAGCAGGGGAGAAGGGGGAGGAAGGGAGGAGAGAAATAAAAAAAAGCCTTCAAAAGGTTCCTTTGTGACCAATACTAATTTCTCACCATGTGAAGAGAAGAAAAAACCTCAAAGGCATTTCAAGCCTTCTGTAACTTTGAGGTTTTTTTTTTTGTTTGTTTTTTTTGTTTTTTTTAGAAATGCTGCTTGGAGTAAGGATTGTGAGTTGCAACATCTTGCTCATGCTTTAACTCTGCATATTTTTCTCTAACATTCCTGTAAACAGCAAGATAGCTGTTTGGGCTTTGTCTGTTTTTCATTTAAGGCTTCTCTATGACTTGATGATGCCCCCATTCTTCTATGGATTATTCCTACAGACAGAATTTCAGAGCTTGCTGTTTAGATGGTCTATATTTTACTAGCACAGATCAATCACCAGTGTTGGGTAGCTGGAAAAAAAATTCAGTAGTACACCGAGGTGTACTGCAAAAATGACAATGTTATTTGACAATGTTATTTTACCCAGATCTGTTTTCTAGCTTCTGTTGGCTAGCTATTTTAGTACACATTTCTCAGTATAAATGTGTATAAAAATGTGGATCTTAACTGATCTCCAGCAATATAGATGGGCATGGATTATATTTTTTAAATTATTTACATCTTGCCTGTGCCTGTGGCTTTAAATTATTGATACCAGCGATAACAACTGTCAATGAAACAAAGCTTGCACTGAAAGCAGAGGTAGCAGCAAGCTACGTATGTTGGGAACTGGTTCAGTGCAGCCCTTCCAATTCTTTTTAGCAAGTGTCATTGTTCCTTGACATCTCTGTTTGAGATGCACTATCAGGGGGTAGCCATGTTAGGCTGTATCCACAAAAACAATAAGGAGTCTGGCAGCACCTTAAACACTAGCAGATTTATTTGGGCATAAGTTTTCCTGGGTAAAAAAATCCACTTCTTCAGATGCATGGAGTGAAAAATACAGATGCAGGCATTATTATACTGACACAAAGACAAGGGAGTTACTTCACAAGTGGAGAACCAGGGCCAATTCAATCCAGGTGGATGTGATTTACTCCCAATAATTGATGAGGAGGTGTGTAGTGACCGGAAGAAATTGTGACGGGCAACCACTAGGAGGTGTAGTTACGCTTCTGAGTCAACTCCAGGAGAGGGCGTAATGGTATCATCAGATGTGAGAATAGCCTTGAGCTTCTGCTATCTGTGTGTTTAGGAACGGAACCGTTCCCAGCTGTGTGAGTGTTTACCCCGTCTGTGTGAGAACGAATGCGTGGGAAACTAAATGGAGAAACTGAGGCAGGACAGCGTGTAACCAATCAGCTTGTTGCTTGCAAATGAGACATGAGTATGTATGAGATGCAAATGTGTGAGTGTATTTAAACCCACTCCTGTAATTTGCTCGTGGGCTCTTCCTTCCTAGCAACGGCTCTGGAGTGCTAGGCACCCCTTCTGCGGTCGCGTTGATAGACCCGAGTCCCTCAACGCCTATTCGAGGGACCGAGGCCTTCCAATAAACTCATCTACTTTCTACAACCACATGTGTGTGCCTTGTCTCGCAAAATCCAAAGTACCTCACAACAAGGTGTCAATTCCAGGAGAGGCAAAATTGCTTTTGTAGTGAGCCAGCCACTCCCAGTCCCTATTCAACCCCCAAATTAATGGTGTTAAATCCACCCCGGTTGAATTGGCCCTGCCAACACTGGTTTTCCACCCTGCGAGGTAACTCCCATCTCTTCATGTGTCAGTATAATACGGGGGTTCTTAAACCGGGGGTTGTGACCCACCTGGGGGTCGCCAAGCTCTTCCAGGGGGGTCACGAGTTCCCAGCGCCGCTTAAAAACCGCCAAATGAATTAGTTCCACATTTGGTGGCTTTTCAGTGGACATACCGAGCGCTCACTTCAGCTGCGGTCGGGAACGCTCGGCATGTCTGCCGAAAAGCCACAGAATGTGGAAGTAATTCATTCGGCGGCTTTTCGGCGGACATACAAGGGTCCGCCGCGGCAGCCGAGGAAGCAAAAATGTGTCGTGGTTCTCAAAAGTTTGAGAACTGCTGGTATAATAATCCATGCATCTGTAATTTTCACTCCATGCATCTGAAGAAGTGGGTTTTCTACCCATGAAATTTATGCCCAAATAAATCTGTTAGTCTTTAGTGTGCCATCAGACTCCTTATAGTTCAACTAGAGATGATGATTGAGAAGTTTTCCACTATAGTTACTCATTACAAAATGGCTTTCAGATACTGCATGCAACAAGAGTGTTCTAACGGACTCTCAGTGATGAGAAACTCTTGTCCATAGTGCCCAGTAAGTGACCAAATAACTGATTTAATCATTTTAACCTGCCCACTTATAGAAATCAAATGCCCTGCTGCAGAGAAAGCAGGAGTGCAGCAGAATCACTCTGTCCATGTCGTACAATGCTTTCTGGAGCTTGATCTAGGGTACATTCAGGGCACTGCTTATAAGGCAAAGATATTAGTTTCTCCAGAAGTACTGGATCATCATCAAGTTATTTAGAAGGAGGGACTCACATCTCAGTTTGTATAGTAGTAGGAATAAGCACTGTAGATCATCTGTCTTCTTTATTAGTGCCTCTAACCTGGGCTGCTGTATCCTCCTGAGTCTCTCCCTGCATCGGATGGTTTCTAATCAAGTTCAGTTACTTTAGCTATAGAAGGACATGCCTGTCCCTAAATATGTTGGCATGAGATCATATCTGGATCTCTCATTTTCACTTTGGAAATTGGAGATCCCAGAGGAATTATGCAGTCCTAGAAAAGGTCATGAAAGGAAAGGTAATAGATAATCAGTGTTTGATCTGGGATTTTGTTGGTCCCCTTCCTACTACAAGGAGAGGAGATTCCTTCAGAGAAAATGTTAGTGAACTGTTGGTGTATAATATATTTACTTGCTGAATAGAAGAGTTGTGTGAAATGCAAAATGACATCCTGTACTTGGCTGGGGATCAGGTGCTGTATTAGACAAAGGCAAGTGCTGTATTAATAAAGGAAAAAATGATAGACAAACGAATTGCAGTCAAGGGGGAGGGAAAATATCACGCTTTTTCATATGTTGAAAGGAACCAGAAGTCTTTCCTTGTGCTATGGTTTAGGAAATAAAGATATTAATTGTTAGGACACATTTGCTATCTTTTAAAACCCTTCATTTCCAAGGCTGCATGTGGAGATGAAAAAAAGTGCAATCTATTTTTTTAAAAAATCCATTCTTGCCTCATCTCCTCACATGGCTCAGCTGGCTGGTATCCTCACCACCTTTATGTGACTGCAGAGACCTGCACATCAGATGAGCGTGCAGCAGGTTGGTGGGGGGTCTGTCATTTTTGCTATTCTTCAGAGATTGCTTTAACTGTAGGCTTAGTCCTGTGCTCACTGAAGTCAAAGACGCCTATTGACTTCATAAGCACCAGGATCAGATTCACTGTTTGATTCCACCGTAACAGTGTCGCCTCGAGTAGAGTTGGTGGTAGAATATTGAGACCAGACTCTTGTTTAAAGACGGACTAGCCTTTCAACTAGTCCATTACTATCCATTACTATCAACTGCTGCAAGTCAGTGGACTATGCAATGAAACGGGGCTCAACTGTGAGGTTGCAGAAAGTGCCCCTTAATTTATTGCTTGATCATTAATCAGCAGCACCACAACAGCAAACAATGCATGACAACAGCACTAGTAGGGAAATATCATTGATGATGCCATAATGCAAGAGAAGTGCATGCTAGTAATGGATCATGTATCAATATTTGGATGCTAGTGAAACAGTGCTATTGCTATATCATACAGGCAAAGGAACCTTTCAAAACTGCAAAAAACAAACAAACAAAACCCACCCCCACAATTGCTCATTTGGCTCAAGTGATCCTAAGTTCTGCCTTTTTAGAAGAACCCGTATTAAAACACAAAACTTGTATTCAGCATTACTTTATGCAATATCATTTATTGGGGCAGAGTTTGCAAGCCATTCTGTAGGACTGCCCTTCCTGACAGGGAGTGAATCATGTACTTGTGTGGGGGTTGTCCACTTCTTCGGCATGCATTCCATTATTCCACCCACTCTAACATGTAGTGATGGGATCAAGGATCTGAGAGCTTGATGGATTCAAGATATCTATGGTACTTATGTCCTTGTGTATCTGAGCCCCTCAATCTTTAACATGTTTATCTTCATGTCACCCCTGCGTGATAGGGAGTTACTACTAAATCCAATTGGGGAATGAGTCACAGGAGGAAGAAGTAACTTGCCTCAGGTCATACAATAAGGATGGGGGAAGCAAGGAACTAAACCTAAGTCTCCCACAACCCAGTCTAGTGCCCTAACCTCTTCACCATCCTTCCTCTCTATTGAGCAATTGATCTAGGATTGAACTCACCTAAAACTCTGTGGAGGAGGGCTGGTTGGAATACAACTGCAGAAATTTCTGTCTCCTCGACTGCTGCATAGGTACCCCAGACCAAGGCTATTTACTCAGATTTGGACAAGGAAACAAGATCTGGATCACCGTAAAGGTAACACTTTTCTGTTTATACTGGTGTATGGTGATATCATCAAGATAATGCATTTACATTGCCATGCAACAAAGCTCTGAGAAAACATGCTTCTTTCCTGACCTATAAGGACAGCAAAAAGTCTAAAGGTTGCTGTGCAAGACCATTAGGTACATTAAATTTTTTTAAAAGTCACAACTGTAAACACCAGATGGCGCTGAAAGCCTTTGGATTAGGCACTTTGCTAAATCCACAGCTCAGATTATGAAGAATGAGGGGAACTTGCTGAGCTCTGTATTTCCATGTGCTAAAAAGGGCTATAATTAGATACACAGATATTATAACCTTCTACGGTCTTTCATCTGGCAGTGTTGGATATTAACACTGTTATACCAGGTTAAATAAATGGATAGTTAATTGCACGCAGACTTGTGGGTCACAATGTGTGAAATTCATCCCAGTACAGAGGACCCACATGAAGCCCTTTGTGCCACTTAAACCCCTGCTAAGGATTTAAGTAGTGCCATAGAGTCTCATAGCAGCCTCTGCACTTGAGTAGATTTCACTACATTGAAGGGCATTGTGTGAGAGGGAAACCAAAGAAACAATGAGGGTAGCAAAAGTTAATGTTCTATACTGTAACTGCTGGACAGGTTATTTTCCTCCCTCAGCAGTTGTATGGAGACAACTGGAAGAGGAAGTAAGAGCTAGCGTAGGAAAAACAGAGTACAGTAAAACCTCCATTTAATGGACTAATTCGGGCGAGGGGGTGTCCGTTAAATCAAAAAGTCCGTTATTTAATAATTTTTTAAAAAATGAGCTGTTGGAACAGCAGCCTGCCTGCCACAGGGTTGGGGCAGCAGCTCCGCAGCCTGCCCGCTGCCGGGACCCGGGCGGCAGCTGGGACCCGTCAGCCAGCCTGCCCGGGTCCCGGCTGCCGGGAACCGTCAGCCAGCCCGCCTGCGGGCGGGACCCGGGAGCCAGCTCGCCCTCCCGCTCGCAGGCGGGACCCGGAAGCCAGCCTGCCCGCTGCCTGGACCCGGGCGGCAGCCAGGAGCCGGCAGCCAGCCCTCCCGCGGCTGGGACCCTGGCAGCAGCCGGGATCCAGCAGCCAGCCCGCCCGCTGCTGTGACCCGGGCGGCAGCCGGGAACCGGCAGCCAGCCCGCCAGAAATGGATCAGGAATGCATCAGACTTGCTCAGAAATTTTGTCCGTTGCATCCGAAGTCCGTTAAATCGAGGGTTCACTGTACCAATTCTTTTGCAGGGAAGGATTCCAAAGCACATGTCCCATGCTATAAAGCAAATAAATGGTCTAGTTGTTTATTAGTGAATTTACATTAGGATTTGGCCCAAAAGGACAATCCTGGATTGTCTCTAACTCAAGTCCTGAGCCAGCTCTCATTGTAAGCATGGCAAATTTCCCATTAAGTTCATTTGTGTTAAATTAAGAGGTTTATATCTTTCTAACACATTTTTCTCTGGGCTAAAAGTTAGCATATAAAGTCTCAGACTAACAGTTTAAGACAACTGTAGGCATATAGGCTTGTGTCACTGCCTCTCACTGTCAATCTGAGGGTGGCCACACCTCTTCGCTCTCACACCCCTGGAATGGTAGTCTGTATGATTGGGGGAGGGGGATTAGCGGTCTCTAAGGCTCAAACCCACAGGCAGGGTAGAGCAGTGAACAGTGCAGGTGCCCTGGCCCTTAGGCAGGGCACCTTGCAGTTAAATGCACCAGCCCTCAGGCAGGGGCAAGCACCAAGTGGTTAAGGGGCTCACCCAAGGGCACCAACAGGGGTTGAGCCCCCAGAAAGCACAGGCCTCTTGACCTAAGGAGGAGTACTGTCCCCCCATGGGTGGGGTGGCATGGGCGATGTGGGCCTGCTAAGATGAACAGCATCCCACCCTAGACCAGAGTGGTCTGCCACTGCGTCAGCAGGGAATCCACCTGCAACACACTGACTGTCTCCAGCAGCACCACAGCCAGATGGTAATCTGGTTCCCCTGGGCTGCTTTCTATACTCAGGGTTCCTTCCCCACTCTGAACTCTAGAGCACAGATGTAGAGACCCCCTAAGCTTATTTATACAGGTTAAAACTTCCCCAAGGAAGAAATTCCTTGTCCTTGAATAGTATCAGTGCCACAAAGTTATTTAGACAAAGAATCAGGGAAAGGACTACTTGGAGTTCCAAAATATCCCCCCCCCCCAAGTCCTACAGCCCCTTCCTGGGAAGGCTTAAGAATAATATCTTCACCAATTGTTACAGGTGAGCCAGATGCAAACCCCTGGATCTTTAAAACAATGGAAAAATCAGTCAGATTCTTAAAAGAAGACTTTTATTTAAAGAAAAGGTACAAGGATCACCTCTGTAAAATCAGGATGGTAGATAACTTTACAAAGTAACAAAAGATTAACAAAAAAACACAGAGGAATGCCATTTAGCCTTAGTTTCAAAATTACAAACAAAGCAAACGGGGATAAACCTCCCTCTAGCAAAGGGAAAATTCACAAGTTGAAAACAAAAGGTAGTCCAACACACCTTGCCGGATCTACTTACTCTTATTGCAATATTGACACTCAGTTTAGGATGGTTTATAGAAGAAGGAGTTTCTGACCTGATGTACATCTGCAATGGACAGCTGGGCCCTGAGATATACCAGCTATACCACCCTCTTGCCAATTTTCATCATGAGGGAGTCAGGCAAAGACATTCAATCTGTCTACTGGTATCATGCAATTTTTTTAAAAAAACTGCATAGAGCCAAATGTGCAGCACCACCACCAGCGGGATTTTTTCCAACCTTCTCCTAATGTTTCTATTTGCAATCAGAGAAATCCTATAGTCCACACAGCTTAGCTCTGACCTGCTATGCAGTCTAATCCTTTGGTGGGACCCTGTATTCACAGCTTGTTTTACTACATAAAGGGCACTGAGTGCTCTTTCTGTTGAGTCTGGAAGTGGAGGAGGAGGTTTGGCACACCCACTGACTATAACAAGCCCCGTGGTGGTCTTCGGTTCCAAGAATCTGCTGCTGGCCGGGAACTGGAGTTCCTTCTCTGCAGGAAGTGCTAAAATTAAAGAAATTTAATTCCAAAATGGAACAAAAAATGTCATTTCAAATTTTTCCATAGGATTGGAATTCTAAACTCTTATTTTGAAAATGTCATTTCTAATTGGCTGCCTTCTGCATAGTTTTCCCATGGCTGCTTTAACCCCTTTTCTGGTAGTGTGGGGCAGATAACCCACCAAATGTACTTGTGACATGCTCCTGAATATATGTCAATCAGCAAAAATGTGGCCCTAAATTACCAGAAAGATATTCTTTTCAACAGTGAAAAAAAAGTTGTTGGTTTTTTTGTTTTTTGTTTTTGTTTTTAAATTGTAGTTTTGTCATCTGGTCTGCATATAAATTTTACAAGAAAAGGTAGAACTTTAGGTTTATACATTTGGATGTCAGCATTCTGAATGTGACCATTCTGGTAAACAGTAAACATTAAGTAACAACTATAGAACTCCACTTTCATGTTACTCATGTAACAGTGAGCATTGCAACTTTTCCTATCATTAGATTGTGCAAAGTAAGGGGAAAAACTCTTGATTGAAAGAGAAATGTCATGTTCCAACACCAAAGTTTTGGCAGCAAAGCAACAGTCAATACCAGATGGCATCTATTATTACTTAATCTGTTCATGTACACTACATGATGGTTCAATTGATGTCATGTTGATACTATTGTCATACTGCATATTGGGGGATTGCAATACTGACAGTGAGTCTCACTAACAGGAATAATGCCAATCATTTTTTCCTTGAGCAAGTGGTGCATTATTGTGTAGAGAAAGCTACAGAAATTCTGTTGGCAGTGGGTAGTTTTGAAGCCAAGAACTCCTAAATCCATTGAAGTCTTTCAACTGCTCTGGAACAGCCAAAGCATCACTTAAACTTGAGTTGTTTAACTTCTCCTCTAATAATCACTGTCCCCTCCTGCTATAATACAGGTAGACTGCTGTGATTCTATTAGTTGTTCTCTCTGGAATTTCACTGTGAATGATTGCTGGAACAAGGAGAATTTGTTGGGGAATAGCGAGGAGGGCTGAGCTGCTCAGTGTGGCTTCTTGTGCTACTTGATTTCCAGTTAGCTTGCGTAGATCTAATACTCTTCTTTCTCCTTTTCTGAGAGAGGAAAAACTAGTCCAGCTCAGATATTCATCCAGTCCCAGCTGCAATGGTGAGAATACTTTTTTTTTAGCCTTTGGAATTCAAGCACAACTGAGGTGTCTCGTGGTAGCCTCAACTAAGTGTTCCTGTTCAGTTTTACTCTCTGTGTCATACATTTCCATAGAGCTATAGAAACTAGAGATGGAAGATATCCTGTCCATTCCCCAGGATTTTCCCCTACAATATATTTGCACTACTTTGGTAAATGTAATTCAGGGAATCTCTCCAATCAGCTAGTCACTCAGCTCTTTAATTTTCCTACTCTTCATCTTTCCAATTCTAACCTCACCACTCAACTGAATTGCTCTTGTTAGGGGTCACCAAGATCTTTCTCCGGGACAAATCCCAGAGCCTTTTGTCTGGTCTCATTCTCTAATTTCTTGGTTCCTTTCGACAGTTGCTCACTCACCCTTCCTAAACAGTTTCCTTTCCTTAGGCTTTCATGTTTCTGGGCTCTTCTAATTTTCCCCTCTTGCTATTTCTAAGATCTTACTGGCTGCTCTGCTTCTCTCCTACTTCTTGTTAGCATCCCTGAGGGCTCTTTCCTTGGTTTCCTCTTCTCCCTAGAGGTCCTATTCATGGGTGATGCCATTGACAAGGATGTATTCTATCCTCCAGCTACTTCAATTATGTTCTACTCTTTGAAATAACTTCCTTACAAAGAGCAGCTTTTAGATCATTGCTGAACATCTCATTTTCTTGTTGCAACAGTCATGGTCTCAATTTTTCTAGTTAATTTTCAATTTTTTGTGGGGGAAAGGCAGTATGCTTGAATCTGTAGCCTGTGACTTTTAGCACTCTCATCATTAGGCAGTGCAGCTGGCTGTGAACATGGAGAAAGCAGGCACAAATCAAAGAATGGAAAACTACCTGCAGCCTTGCTTATGTGCATATAGTTCCTCTATTTCAGATTAGGTGCACAGGGAGTAGGACAGGAGTTCAGTTATCCTAATGAGTCTTTGATCTTCGATAGTAACATGCTTCTATATGATTATTACAGCTGGTTGACAAACATTGCACAAAAAGATTGAAGTTTTCAAAATTTTCACACTTTCGTATGAAATATTTTGTGATTTAAAAATTCAGACACCCCCATGTTTTGATACTCCATTTTTATTCCCTGTTCACCTTTCCCCTCCCCCCATTTTTGGGGGTAAATTAAGAGCTTTAAATGAAAGATTTCAGCCAGCTGCAATGGTTATTTAAGTGGATCCTTTCACTGAAAGGTGATTCTCTCTCTTTGATGGCTGTAGCCCCTCACTAAATACAGAGTCCAGTGCCTGAAATCTCGTCTCTCCCTCCAAAAGCACCACACTTCTGGTACCAGTAGTGTGTTCCACTGGAACAATGAAACCATCAAACAATGGAGGGAAGCTCATGTGTGAGAAAATTTGCACCAGAGCTGGACTGTCCTATGTAAATCACTCAAGTGAGACAAGAATGACCATAGACCTCATCAGTTTCAGAGCAAAATTCAAAACCCATCTCCCCAGTTTAGCTTTCCCTCAGTAAGTTTTATATTTACACATAAAAAACCAAATCTATAAACTACTCATGCTATTTATCCTAAAGGATGAGAAGCAAGAGGGAAAGTGATTGATATTATTTCTTTTTTTAAAATATTTGTGAGGAGCTCAGGTACAATGGTGATATAGAGCCATATAAATAAGAAGATAGATAGCTCTATATTGTCTGTGTGATCTAGGGAGAGAGGTAGATTAGGCAGAGACAGAAATTATGTAGTTGGTGCTATTTGTACTAGCTAAGGTTAAAGATTTAATTTCTCCCACCACACTGATATATTCTTATTGAAACATTCAACTTTGGGGCCAAAGATTTCCATGCTTAGCCTCTATTCAAAAGTCACTAGCTATATTTTTGTGAATGCATATCTAGCTGAGAGAAGGAAAAGTGTTGCCAACTCTCACCATCTTATCGCAAATTTTGTGATACCTGGTGTTTTCCTTAAAACCTCAGCTGCTGGAATCAGGTGATTACCTGCAAAGTTCAGCTTTCATTTAAACAACTTGAGTTTTGAAGTTCCTAGTCCTCATGTTTGCAGAGGGGAAAAAATCCATCAAAAATGCATACGCTAGGCACTCTATTACTACAAGATAAATAAGAACCCATCATTATTGTTCTTGAAGAGATTCATTATTTTAAAGCTAAGCTTATGATGTTGTGGGTCCTGACTTACTTTTGAATGTTTCAAGCTAGCAATGTTGGGAAAGTCTGAGCCAAAGCCCTTAAACCATTTTTGCATGATCCACATATACAAATAGTTCCAATGATGAAATTTCTAACTACACATTCTCAACAGCCCTACAGCAAATTTTTTTAACTGTTGCTGGGATACACTCCTCTTTTAGGAATCAAAAGAGACTATTTCTCAGAGATTAAAAGCAGCTGGGGGAAAAAAGTCACATCTGAGCTTGCTTAGGCCAGGTCTACAGTACCTGTCAGATTGGCGGGAAGTGACCAATCTTTCCGGGATCAATTTATTGTGTTTAGACTAGATGTTATAATTCGATTCCCGAGCACTCTCCTGTCTACTCCGGAACTCCACCGCTGTGAGAGACACAGGGAGAATTAATGGGGGAGAGGCAGCAGTCGACTCAGCGCCGTGAAGAGGCTGTGGTAAGTCGACCTAAGTAAGTTGACTTCAGCTACGCTATTTGCATAGCTGAAGTTTTGTATCTTAGGTCGATCCTCCCCCACAGTGTAAACCAGGACTTAGAAGACATCTACGAATATCTTTAGTCAAGCATCAGTGCACGTGCCTACCTCATAGCACTCCCTACCTCCATTTTCTGTTTCTCCAAGGGGTTCATATAGTTCAGCACCCCCTCCCCCAGTTCAGTCACCTGAGTTCAGCCACCTTTCACAATAACAAGAGTCCAAAGAAAAATTAAAAGTACTTTCCTCACGACACCTCTTCAGCCCACTTTTCAGACTTAGTTCTCAGCTTCTTCTGGGTTACATTTAAATTTGAGGGACAGAACTCTGATTCCTGGGCTCCTTTTTTGGGGGTCCTCTAGCACAGACAGATACTTCCTACAATCTACCTTATAATTTGTCTGGCTATAGAGCTTTGAAATAGAGTCCTGAATCCCAAGCGCCTTCACTGGATTCCTCTCACAGTCTCCTTCAAACCCTTCTACAGAAACTCCCCTCACTCACTAGGATTCCTGTCTCAGCCCTTTTAAAGGAATCACCCAGTTGATCAGAACTGGCTTGGGGTCCCAGTGGTAGCTAATTCAGCCCGTGACTGAGTTCAGCTACCCTTAAAGGGCCAGCCAGCCTTTGACACAAACTTTTTTATGGTAGTAGATTGTTAATAATAACCAGATAAGGTTGAACTCTCAAACAGTGATTTCTTTGTGCTTGTATTAAACAGCATGAAAATAAAAATTAAAAAGCCTCACCTCTTTTGGGATATCACTGCATAGTCTCTCTCGGCCAAATGTAAAAGGCACAGGGACTGTTATTGGGACAGTTTGCAATGCATCAGAGACAGTGTACGAGTTTCATTTAAAGTGATACAGCAAAATGTGCCCACAACACTTGCTTTAGCCGCATGGAAGTAAGAAATCCATGCAATCTTCGTGACTCACTGCAAGTCTGCATTCTACAATCTGCTGCAAAGCCTCAACCTTCATTTATAAATAAATATTGTTTCTATACTTTTCCAGTGGGCAATTACAGGCATCATAGATCACAAAAGAAACAGATGTGGTGCTGCCCTATTTACTTAGCCTTGCAGAAAACTGTCTCCAGCTAAACATCAGTGGCTGTCAACTTACTCCCTGCTCCAACTTATTACCCCAATAGGGTATGAACCTTCAAAGGCTAGGTGGTATCATTTAAATGCTAACATTATTAAGTACAAAGAATCTTTTTCTTGGGAAAAAAAATCACACGGAAGGCAATTAGGTTCATTATTATGACATTTAGAGTGCAGTTAAAACCATGAAATGAGGAAATACAAAAGACAAGCTTCCAACAGCAGTAGCTATTTGTCTGCATTGTGCGTATTATATGTAGGGCCAGATTCTGAATTCAGTAACATGAAGGTAAAGGTAAACTCCATTGATGTCACTTGCGTTACTCCAGAAATTCACTAGTGTTACTGAGATCAGAAAATGGCCAGTGTTTCTATTCCTGTTTTTTTCAGGCTAAATGTGTGTATAAACGTATATTGAATTGTCTAATAGAGGCCACGCTTATTATGTGACTGATTGTTCGAAGAGACCACTCCAAAGTATCCACCATAAAGTGTGAAAAAAGAGCCCTTTGCTATAATAGAGCCGTACTGTCAATCTCTGGCCAGCGGCTGGTAAAACAAACTCTTCACAGTATTGAAACTGTTGACTGGGATAAAAATATTGCAGCTTTGCTGAAAACAGAAAATGAAACAGAAGATGAAAAAAGGTGAGATTGAAAATGAATAAACTTCAAGTGGATGAATCAGTGTATTTTATGAAGTGTTATTTTGAGAACCCATGTAGTATTTAAATGCTCTTGCTCTCCTGAAGAAACAAAATGTGGAAGTATTGGGATTAGTTAATGAAATTAGAGACATCTTGGTTAAAGGTCTCATTGAATCTACTCTGGAACAGTTCTTATTCCTAGGGGATTTCTAACAAACAAGTATGAATAAAAGAATAGGGCGAAATTTGCTTCAGGGTTTGGATGACAGAACCCAATTTGATGGCCCCTGAAGACTAACAAGTCTATCTAATTTATTTACATCGCTCCTATCCCCATGATATCTGAGCATACCTTTGAAATAAGGGTGCAGTGACATGCTACTTCCAAGCCCTCTTTCACCAAAGGCCCAGAGCCATTCAAAGTAGTTCCTTAAGTGGGTGTGGCTGGCCCAGATGGGGAGGGGTATGACTCTGGAAAGACTCAGTAGTCAGCACATCTCCGAGTGAAATTTAAATTTGCTCCCTGATGGAAGAATGCCCAGGATAGAGTCATTTCATCCACCAGGCTTCCCCCAGAAAGTGAATCCCTCCTCCAGCTTGGTACTATTTGGGGGTACTAGCAAGGCAGATCCAAGTCCAACCCAAACTGAAGGCCTGTCCCTTTAACTAAGGGAAGGAACCACTAGATACAGGCCACAAGTGAATATGTGGGACAATGAAGGTGAAAATGGGAACAGGAGAGGGTTTCCAGCTCTCCAGGATTGGCTTGGAGTCCCCAGGAATTAAAGATTAATCTTTAAGTAAAGATTATGCCATGTGATGAAATCTCCAGGAATTCATTCAGCCCAAATTGGCAACCTTACAACAGGAGTGAGGTCAAAGGTTGAAAATCAGGGATCCAGAGGGAGATACTGAGCAAAGGACCCCAGACAGCATCCCCCACTCCTCAAAGGCAACTAAGGAGTCAATGTGAGGGGAAGCGTTTAGCTGGAAACTCAGTAAGAGGTTCTGGAAGAGCCAAAAGAAGGACAGCAACATGACACACTCCACATAGGTATGTGCTAGGGTCTCCCTATCACTGCAGAAGGGACTGGTGTCCGGGGAGTTTGTGAACCATGCCAAGTACTCATCCATACTCAGCTCCTTGAAGGAGTCTCCAACTAATGTTTCTATGTGGAACCAGGGTTGAGTATAGACTGGCCCACTCCTCCAGCTTGTTGTGCGTGTGTTTGTGTGTGTGCAGGAATCAAACCTATTCAGTTCTGCATTGCAGAGGGTGTAATTAATTTAATTTCAGTAATTTAATTTTAGCTTCGCTGCCTGTGGATTGCAATTTTATGAACCTATGCGTACTGTTTTTAAAACTAGAGATTATATAGAGATTTTAAAACTAATATAAATATGGCATAAAGTATGCATTATTTAAACTTTAATTTACTTTCTTTTTAGTTTTTTGTATAATTGTGCTGCATGTTTTCTGATTCCCTGAGTGATTGCTTAAAGTAAGTTTGACCATATTACTAGTAGGTTGCAAAATGCGTACAATTAAAATACGGGATATGGAATGTGACTTAGTTAACATTGTTCTTGGAACTCTAACTTTTCTAATTCCTGAGTTTTTCCAGCATTGATGTTGTATTAATATAGAAGGTTTATAGGTGTGGGTATATGCACGTATACACTCACATACATACATGAATCTTTTTAAAATGAATTCTTTGTAAGACTTTTTTTTATGAAAGCAGTTGGTTATTTATTAAGAACCAGAAAAAGATGAACTCTCAAGGTGTGCAGTTTCGTAGGACTGTATTAAATGGCATTAAGATTATATATATATATATGTATATATTCTTGTATTAATGATCAGATATGATTATTAATACAAGGAAAAATTCTTAAAACTGTTAGTTATAGGAGTACATTCCTCAAGGCATCCCAAGAATTAATTATTTTTGTCAATTATTAGTAAGTGCTTAATTTGCTACTGAAGTGGTAGAAAATTACATGATTGCGTCTAAATTATTAAATAATATTTTGGTGGCATTGACAAAGTCAATAGCAAGATATTGAATGGAGTTATGATGCCACAGATAAATTCTTGTACTTTTCCTATTTATCTTTTTAGCTGAAATTGAAGAGAAGAAAAATGTCATTAACTGTTATGAACTGTCTATGCAAACTGTGATTGGACGGCATATTGAAAGTTCACCTTCCTTTAGATTATGCTATAGAAAATCCTATAACATAGTAATGATAAGAAAGCATTTAGAAACTTGATTATAGTGCATATCAATTTTTCTAGAGTCTACAAGGTTTTTGCTCTTCTGCTGGCTTCATGGTCTATGTTAGGCAGGAGTGAAAGTAAAAATTTTGATTTACCGGTACAGGGGTGGACCCCGCAGCTGTCCCCGGAAGGGGTGGAAGAACACATCAGCAACAGGGAAATTAGCAGATGCACAGGTATCATCAACATTGTGGATGAGTTAAAAAGGCGACAATGGGGGTGGCTGGGTCACGTTCTTCGAATGAAAAACACCAGGCTTATTAATAACTAACTATTCAGGAAGGGCAATTGTAAAATACAGCTGTATCCAGGAAGAAAAATTGGAAAGGATAACTACATTCATCCAAAATAAATAATATCTACATTAAAAGAGGAACATGCAATATGTAGTATCAAAATTTAATTAGGGATGTTTACAGGATTCTATATAATATTAACACATCAGCAACAGGGAAATAAAAAACATGTGTTTTAATACATATATTTATCCTCTACATTAGCTACACTACAGTTACCATGTGCATGAAAAAAACCCATCACTAGTTACACTGGTTAGAGTGCAAGGACATGCTACTTTGCATGTACCAGATACAAATACAAGTATGTGTTATTTTGGAAGAATCCCATACAATTTGTTGTTGCTGAAATATCAATGGATGTATGAATCCCATACAATTTGTTGTTGCTGAAATATCGACGGGCAGCGATCGATCCAGCAGGGGTCGCTTAATCGCGTCTAGTTGGATGCAATAATAAATCAACCTTGAAGCGCTCTCACGTCGACTCCTGTACTCCAGCGCCACGAGATGTGCAGGTGGAGTTGACTGGGGAGCAGCAGCAGTTGACTCACCGCAACGAAGACGTCACGGTGAGTAGATCTAAGTACGTCGACTTCAGCTACATTATTCTCGTAGCTGAAGTTGCATAGCTTAGATTGACCCCTCCTACAGTGTAGACCAAGGCTTAGGGTCTAGTGAGAGGGCTTGGGCACTGAACAAAGACGTCTTTGGGGAACTCAGGAACTGATTGGCAAGGTTAAGACTTACAGAGTCTCAAGGTGTTTGCTGGCAAGCAGGGAGAATTTTCTGGTGTGGCACAGAGCTGACACACAGTTTAAGCTACAGCAAATCTCTCACTTGCTGAGGCAGAGGGCTTACATTTCTGAATGTCCTGAGGAGAGCGTCACATTTATGTAGTTTAATAAAATGTAAATTTCCTTCATGCCACTGAAATTTGAGTTACGTATACATATTAATATAGACTGGCCAATGTAAAAATACATCTATATTACTGGCCGGGGGAGGGGAAAACACAACTATGTCACAGAGGAGGGACGTGACTGACATAATTTGCGGTGACTTGATTCACTTGCCTCCACCCTGCTTGTACAGATTAGGCTCACTTTGGAACAAAGGCCCCAAGTGGTTCCTAAAGCAGAAATGCAGCACCTAGTCCATGCTTGGTAGCATTCTCTACAGCAAGTGAAAACAGAAGAGCTAGATGGTGGTCACTCTCCTAGTTTCTGAAAACCCAACACCTGCACACCAATTTTACTTTTATTAATACAGGCTTCAGAACTATTGGCTGCATCTCAGTTTACTCCACCGTAAGAGGATTCTAATCAAGTCACAGTGGGTGACAAGGATAAGCTTATCCACTGTTCTGTCATGAGGTCAAAATCTGCTGTCCAGTAGTCAGCTGTTGTAACTGATGACTTTCCTTAGTAGAAAAGTCTGTCTACAAAGAGATTAGCTTCACCTTGGTGATTCTATACCAGATAAATAAATACAAATATCTAATGTCATGACCCTTTTGTTCCACACGTTCAGCAAGTTTTGCCACTATAAGCAGCCCTCGTTCAGGCCCAAAATATATAAACACAGAGATTAAAATGCCCTTTTGTCCTAGAATTTGACACCTTGCAAGGAGATGTGCACTGGCTGAACAGTGATAGGAAGTCAACACAAAGGCCACCTGCACACTGTATGGTCTGAATTGTATTGCTATTGCAGATATAAGAAGAGGCCTAGAAACAGTGAATAGACAGTCAAGCACATGCATTTGTCTCTTGCAAAGTTTTTGTAGAAGAGACTGGTAGGTGAAGGGTGGGGGATGGAGTGTTACTGTATATACGGCAAACAAATTACATCGTCATTAATATTGCAAGCCTTTTTTTGCAGTGGAAAAAAAATCTCTGCTTTATTTTAAGATTTTTAGTATGGTTTATTCTGAGATTTAGAAAACACAGGAGAATCAGGCCTTCCAGACAAATGCATTTACCTTGACGGAATGCATTTGCAATAGCTTTACAACAATGGTCTAGAGAATACTCACAATTCACATTGGACTTCATTTTTTTTTTTAGTGCTTAGAAAATGGACCAGGTTCGCGGGCCTAATTCATAGCTACCACACCTACTCTTTCTGCGCAGAGAGCGAAGAGAATGAATGGGTCAATCACCTGACATATTTCCATCCAATTTCAAGGGTAGAATGTGTTCATTTTCTGACTAATGGCATGTCATTTTGCAGAAGCCTTTGGTCGTGAATTAATCCTGGAATCAAAACAGATTTTCCGGGGAGCAATCTTCCATCAAGTATTGATTTTTTTACACTCATGGAGTCTGTACTCCCTAATTTAACCTGACAATGATTCTGCACAATGGGCTGAGAGCACCTTGGCAACTCACAGAAGGAACTTTTACTGTCTTTTCTTTCTGCAAAGTAGAAGGTGGGGGTGATTGAGGGGGGGAGGAAAGGAAAGAAAATGGCATAGTCAGTCACTAGGGGGGCATTTACTATTTGATGTTTTATTTCTGATTATTTGGAATGGGCAAAGAGATGCCTTCTAACTTTAGAAGTAACGTAAGCTGGCAACGTCTCTGAAAGAACACATGACTTTGTGAAATCCTGTTTATAGCAGCATTTTTTCCCCCAAATGGCCAATAACGTACGAGTGTAATGGCATATCTAGTAACAGCCATTGTTTTCATGTGATGACATTTTACTCTCCAATAAATAAATAAAAACGATTCCTTTACCAAAAGGGGTTTTTGTCTTTGGCCTCAAAAGTCTAACTTCTAAGACTTATGCTTTTTTTTAGCAGCTCCTAAAGGATCAACTCCTTTGTGTCTACTTCTCCACGTGTTGTGTATTATACAGCTGTTCTATCTATTTATGCTATAAATATAAGGAAGAGGGAAAATGAAATGTCTATCCATTGTAAAACAATAAAAAGAACACAATAAAAAAAGGTAGAGATCATTTGTAGGCAGGAAGATTGATGGGACCAGGTGTGAACAAGATGCCATCAGAGCCAGGTCTGTAATAGAAACCCAAGGAAGTTTTTTTTTTTTTTGAAAGGTACTACAGCAAAAGCAAAATAATGCAGTATAATCATTACGCCCAGGTTAAAGCTCCTTTCTCAGAGATGAGACGCAGTACATATCTTTAAAAGAGACTAGGCAAGCTGTTAAGCCTGTTGCTTTATTCTGAGTGGAAATGGAAGAGGTTTGAGGCATCTTGCACACCTGTCTTTGCAGAAAAATAACAATGTCTCTCTGCTGATGATTTCTTCATTAGAAATGGCATGTTACTGGGGACATTGCTATATGATCTAAAGAATGATAGGCCCCACCCCCTCCCCCGTCTGCCATTTTGGAGGCACACAAAGTTCTGAGACCCTGTTTCTGCAAACAAAGAAACAAAAGACGATTTCCAGCAAGATACTGTTTGGTTTTACAGGGAAGAAAAGGAATAAAACAGCCCGTCTGGGCCTAATGGAGAAAACCTACACAGAAAAGCATCAGTTTCTTCCTTACTCCAACCATCACACACAAACAATAATAAATACAGGCTAGCTTTGTTTTTGGGGGCGTATGGGCCACCAACCACAGAGCACTCCATCTCTGTTGTTGGCATTTCAGTAGCAAGTTGGTTCCCTACGGGGTGGAGTTGTTAGCCCCACGCCTATGTTAAGCCTACAGCACCTGGTATTCCTAGGAGGTCTCCCATCCCATCTAAGCCCGACCCTGCTTAGTTTCCGAGATCAGACGGGATTGGGCGTATTCAGGGGGTGACGGGCGGAGAGAGAGAGAGAGAGAGAGCTTTGTTTTTAGAGTGCACCATACAAGATGGTTATGATTTTGAAATTGTAGTCCTCCTCTTTGCTATTTTCTGGGTGCTGTAACTCTAGCACCTCCAATGTTAAATCAAAGAGAAGGAAAAAAAAAGAAACAAAAGTGAGAAAATAACAGGGAATAACCTAAAAGAATACCATGGAATCTGATTTTGCAGGCTCAATCAATAAGTACAGTAGAAAAGTGTTTTACAACTCTATTTGATAACTTCAGCCATGCAATTAAATGGCGTTGGAGGTATTTGTGTTTCACTTTAAACAGTTAGAGCAGGAAGTTGCTAAAATACGTATCCATATTTTACTTTATTAATTTGTAAAAAACCTACTTAAGTCACATGGCTGGTAGAAGGCAAAAGGTATGTCTTCACTGCAGAGTTAACTTGAGTTAGCTGCACTTGAATTACTCCTCTTGAGTTATCTTAGCTAGTGTGAGAGCGGCCACACTGTGAAATCACACTCAGATTGTGTCCACGCTGGCACTGCACTCACTCCTGTGTGGTGCTAAGACTCCTGGGGCACATCCCATGGTTTTTAGTGGCACAGTAAGATGAGCCACCCTAGGAATTATTTCCAAGTGAATTGTGGGAGAACTTGTCTATCTTTTCAGGGACCATGGGGGGAATTATGGAAAGTCACTGGAGGACTAGTGGCAGTGAGGCGGAGCTCGCTTGTATCTACTCAGTAAAGTGGACCTGTTAGCAGCTGATGAGTTGTGCTCACCCAGGCGTTAGCTTGTATCCCTGCTAGGCCAGAGAACTCAGGTTTAAAAGCACTACTACACTGGAGTTAAGGGGCTTCTGTGTGGATGGGACTTGAGTTGGAGGCAACACTTCACTTATAACTCAAGTTAACTTTTCAGCAAAGACAAGTCCTTTGTTAGTAAATAGTTGTAAAAGCATTTTGAGATTCTTGGATGAAAGTTGTTATAGAAGTATACAGTATTGCAGGTGCTGGCCAATTTTCCAGATCCCATGATTACTTTCTGAGAGGTTTCTTCTGTGCCTGTGTCCAATCTTAGGTCCTGATCCAGCAAAGCACTTGCTTGAATTTAAGCACACAAATACGTCCATTGACTATAATTGGACTATTCACATGCATAGTGTTAAACATGTACCTTGCTAGAACAGGGCTTAAGTTCCTAACAACCACATTTCAGGGCAGATTATTCTAGAGGTCCAGACACTAAACACATGTAGTATTATTGCCAGTCATGGCACAAAACTTAAAGGGATAATGTAAGGCTCCTCTCCCACCCTGGAGTTCCTCACAAACAGTCTTGGATGCTTTTTGGTTGGTTATCACCTCTTAGAGTTTTATTTATTGCTTCACCAAACCAACATAATGCTCCTGTACAGTCAGTCTATTTACAGCTTTTCCTGATCCGCAGCCCTTTCTCATCACCCTGAAACATTTCTTCCTCTGCACTCTGCTAGCCTTCCATACATTGCACCTGCTTCATGGGCTTTTAACTAGACTCCAATGTAGGGGGTATAAATAGCTCCTTTGCTCATCAACCCCCAGTCTGCTTAAAAAATTAAGTACTCTCCTCCATCAGGTCTTTTCTGATGGAGATAATTAATTCTTAAGTGATCAGAGTGCTGGGCTAGCTACTGGCTCTCAGCACTCTGTCACAGGTAGCCAGATAAAAGAGGTCCAAATTTAGCTTCACTAACAATCTTAGAAAATGAGTTAGTGTTAGTTACTTCAGAACACTAGCAATGCTATACTTCTCTATGATACTATTTTTGGAATTCTTTGGAGAGCCCAGTATAAATGTGTTCTGGCTTCAACTAAAATATTAGAGTCGATGACTTTTGTGTAAAAAGTTTTGAGTGACACAATATGTTTAAATGGTTACAAAGGTTTATAAAAGTACTTTGAGGCATAAAGGTGAGAACTAAAATCATACATTGGAACAGTTCAAGACAGCTTTCTTATTGTTAAAGACCTCTTTGCTTCCCTCAGTTTTTTTTTCTACTTTCATTTCATTTTCCAAAGTCAATTTGAAAGAGGGCTGCTTCTCTCTTTCCTTGTTTTATGAAAGTGCTTCTGTACGTAGGCAAAGTGCTTTAATAACACCTACTTTATAAAACATCAAATTTATCTCAGGTCTGAGTTTCTTTCAAATGAGAATGCCTTCCGACTGTCAAGTGGTTAAAATGCTAACTGGTTAATAGAATTACACCTTGTCTACCCACAAATGTTGTCCTGATTTAGCTAAATTAGTTTAGAAGCTGATTTTGTTCCACTGAAACAATCCCCCATCCTTTCCATGGACACTTAAATCAGTCCAAGAATGCCTTATATTTAACTGGTTCCTCACCAATTTACGCTATATTGAAAAAGGCACTCTAAAACCTATTTAAGACTGTCACACAAGGTGTGTGTGTGGGGCGGTGGGTGGGCAGAGGGTTGTGCTGACGTATAAATCACTTGCTAAACCAATTTAGTTTTGTATAATGACAAAGCCAAAGTTATCCCCAGGCCAACTGGAGTTAAAGCCATACCCATTTTGTATTTGGAATAGGAACTAAGGTTAGATCCCGAACCAGTTAGAAAATGAAATTAACATATGAGCAAAAATGGCCATAGGCTGAATTTACTTTTCAATTGTGAACAAATACATAATAGTAATATAATCTATATATATAAAAGTCAAATGGTGTATGCGTGTATGTATGTGTGTATGTTCCCTTACTACTTCCACACCGTTTCAGCTAGATACTTGAAATTTGGTACAGTTATAGGCTTTAGGGTCCTAATCAGGGTAAGAATCAAAAAAATTGGATGAAGTGTGAATGGGATGGGGTAACCAGATTGGCATCAGTATCTAAAAATACATTCTTTCGCCTCCACCTTGCTAGGAAACTTCACCCTTTCCTCCTGGATGAGAATCTGGCCATGATTCTGTCATCTTCAGGCTGGATTATTATAATTCACTGTATCTGAAGCCAAATGTAACAATGATGCACAGGTTCTGGCTGGTACAGAATGCAACTATCTTCATTGTCTAGGCCCCCCTCCCCCCCGCCCCCCCGCTCCATGAGCACATGGTGCTCAGGTCCCTCCCACCTGCTCCCAGCCACTTTCAGATACAAATTTAAAAGCTAAATCCTAATCTTCAAAGAAATTAATGGATCAAGCCCCAGTTAGATTGAAAGCCATATTTTGATCTCTGAACTACTGTGATAGCTGCACTCCTCTGGGACAATATTAACCTCAGAGCCAAGGGAAAAGCATGTGAGAGCTGGGGATACAGTGTTCAAAGGGATCCTGCTATGGAATGAACTTCCAAAAGGGATCAGGTGAATCTAGAATCTGACCATCTCTAGGAAATTCTGCAAAATCTTCCTCTTTGAAAGGGCTTTTCCACCATAGCAAGAATAACATGACATTGGCACCCTCATCTACCAAATGCCACACCAAAAAACCTGAAACAAACAATACAATCAGCAAATAAACTAGAATACTCCCAAGCAGAATTTCTATCCTTAAATGTAAGAGCCAGACACTCCATGAAGCCCACCAGAGACTTCACTATTGCTATAGATTTTACAGAGACTTGAACCAATCAGAAGAGAGGGATCATAGTAATCAGTGAAATTGAAGCGGCTTTACATTCATAGGGTTACCATATGCCCAGATTTTCACAGACATAACCTGCTTTTTGGTCTTCCAATCCCCGTCTGAGTGGATTTTGAAATACAAAGAAATATCTAGAATCAGAGAGGTAGCCGTGTTAGTCTGGAATAGCAGAGGTAACAAAGTCCTGTGGCACCTTAAAGACTAACTATAAAGTTTTGAAGCATGAGCTTTCGTGGGCTAATACCCACTTCGTCGAAAGAAATATCTGTGATTCTTCCCTGCTTGTCCTTTTGATTTGCCTTCATAGCTGGACAGTCAGAAAGCGACGCCTGCTGTCCGGACGCCCAGCTCTGAAGACAGAACTGCCACTCTGCAGCAGGGCAGAAATAAGGGTGACATAGTATGGTATTGCTATAGAAACTGTGCCTCTCCCCTTTTATAGTCCATTGTTTCTGCTAATGGTCCATTAGCTCTGTCTGGCTTTTCCATTGTTGTACCTGAAGGGCTATTTGGGGGTGAGACACAAAGTAACACATTTGAAATATAGATTCATAGTTAATATTCCTAACTTCAGATACAGATATGATACCGGCATACAAATTAGATAATCACATTCAGTAAATTATAACCTTTCCAATGAGCCAGTTTGCATAAAGTACATCTCATTTATGTCATATTCATATTATAAGCATATTTTTATAAGTAATATGGAATGTCATGTCACACACTGATTATGCAAATGAGACAAACAGCCAGTCAGAGGGCATTTTATAACTGAACAACAATCGTATTGTGCTGAATCAATAACAGTACAATGTCTGTAGCCTTAGACTGAATAGGACAATTATTTGTTGGGATACTTTTTTGATAGCTCCTTGACTTGTTTCTATGTAGTTTATAGTGAAGACCAACTGACAAATCAAATACTGTGATGAAATCATGGCTCCACTCAAGACAAACTCCCATTGACTTCAGTTGGCTAGGATTTCACCCTATTGACTAATACTGACAAAATTCAGCCCTTTCAAACATTACTCTTGCCATACCTTCAATTGTGTTATACCTCATGCACTGCTATGATACACTCCCAGCTCTGACATACCTGTCACACATCTGACTCTAACCTATCTTTAGGGCTATCGCATATACCATACCTCCT
This sequence comes from Sternotherus odoratus, assembly GCA_032164245.1. NCBI lineage: Eukaryota > Metazoa > Chordata > Testudines > Kinosternidae > Sternotherus > Sternotherus odoratus. The sequence goes on from JAVMKO010000002.1 coordinate 146,534,299, forward strand.
GTTTCCTAGTCAGGAATTGCAAGGGAGAGCTTGTAAAATTGGATCTTTCCTCAGCTATCCATTTATTTGCCTCAACATAGTAAAATAAATAAATACAAATAAAAATAAACAATAAACAATAGCAATCATAAGAATTAATAATAAAATGCCTCCCAAGACAAAGGCTGGACACAAGACTCCTAGAGAATTGTCATCACTGAGAAACTTTATTTTCAAATATGCAGACATCTATGTTGGTTACGAGAACTGGAGCTGGCACATTTTAAGTGTCAACACCATTTTTACATCCATAGAGTCTCTAACGTTAATGATGAGAGTGGATCGTACTGTAAGTGTATTGGAAATGGCAGCATTCTGGTACCTGTAAATGTTAAAACATGGTCTCCTAAGAGCTGACAAAGAGGATCAGCAGATGCATGTTTTAGTTTGTCAGACATTCAGCCCCCTGAAGACCTGTTCCAGCTTGCTTTGTGCTCCTCTGAACCTTTTGTTCATGGTTCCAAGAGGCCAGATTTGGCCTGAGACTTTAACGACTTTTGCCCTGGGGAAGGAGGGCAAGGAAACAGTAAAAGCCTCAAGATGATCTAAAAGGGAGAGATACATTTGCTGGCATCATGGGTGATTGTTGCTGTCTGAGTGCATTTGTAGGAGAGCCTGCAGTGATTCCATATTGCCTTTATTGGCTGGAGCTCAGGAAAATTATTTGAAAGGGCGTCAGTGAAAATAGTAGGGTAATATGTCCTTATGGACAAGTCCTATAGAATTTAATGAAGATGAAACTACAGAGGTTTCTAGATGTGTGACCGGGTTCCACAGAACATACTATGAAAACTGAATATAATTTAATAAGAAATGAGAAGCTTTTAATAGATTTTTATAGATCCTATATATTTCTATCACAAAGATATTTTTCTCTATTAAATTCTATAGAACCGCTTAAAATTTTTTTTGTTTTCTTTGGCAAGGGTCATGTGCCAAAGTATAAACACAAACAGTATTTCAATCCTTTAGAGGCTATGGATATATACTTATAACCTTCCAAGCACACATTTAGCTGACAGTATGCAACATGGCAGAGTTCTAAGAGTTAAATAAAGTAATTTATGTACCCCTTATGTAAATAGCTCTGTTTTATTGGATTGTATTGGACATTGGAAAATAACTGTAGTTTAGAGTGCTTCAAGTAATTTCTAATAGTGACAGGCTAGCTTGACAGGACAATGTATGTATGATTGTCATCCATTTCACAATTGAAACCATGGAATTCACTGCTGAGCAGGAATTATTCCCTCACAACTGCAACACAGGCCTGGTATCCAGAAGCCCCTGATTTCTAAGTCTGGTAATGACATTGGCTCCTTCTAAGCTTTGAGTAAGTCACTTGTCCTCTTTGCCTCATTTGTACCTTAGAAGATCTCCCACAAAGTAACTAATAAAGCCAGTGCCAATTATGACTTTCATAGTTTGAACTTTGTTTGCATTGAGCTTAAGATGTAGAAATATAGAGGACATTAAAGTGGAAGGCACAGAAAACAAGCACAAAAGAGTCGCAAACAAATCTAATCAAAATTCAACTTTGAATTGCAACAAATGTATGCAGAAGTCATTTTTCCTCTGTTCACTCAGCTCTAGCTAAGTTTTACTGTCATTGTTACTGCTTATAGTATAATGTCACAGAATCAAAATCACACTCACACATTTCCTTGTTTTAGAAATGCTATAAGGGTGAGTTACTATATAAATATCGTACACAAAACTCTTTGTGAATTTTCTTCCAGGAAGACACATAAGAAAGCACTCGGAAAAAGTTGTTAGACTTTTATGTGGTTATTTTGTGTGTGCATTTTACTTTGCTGCAGGCTAGGAAAGAAGAAAAATCAATCCATGTTTCTATGGGATGAAAAGAAAAAAAAAGACTTACAAAATAATTAGCTGTGTGGTGTAAGGAATGAAATCAGCAAAAACAAAGCAAGCAAGCAAGCAAACAACCCCTAAAATATGACTTGGTCTCCTGCTGCTGCAGTTCTGCACTTCAAATACACATTAAAATAAATTGTTATTAAGGTTTATTTTGGGGTGCAGACTGCTCTTGGTCTGAAGACAAATTGTAACTAGACTTTTCTGAAGCCTGGAACCTCCTGAGTTCTAATTTAGGGGTTAGTGCTTTAAAAATGCATCTACAGCCAAAAATAACATAACAAAACCATTTCTTTTAAAAAGAATAACTGGGTCAACCATCAGTTTAGGAATGGATTTTGGATTTAAAACAAATGTCCACATCTGAAAAGGTCACTCTCTCTCTCACACACACACTCTCTCTCTCTATAAAAGAACTCTGGAATCCACTCCTAAAGACCATAGTTTCCCTTCTGCTAAATGACTCAAATCACACCCTGGGGGTTCTGGGAACGGGGGAAAGGATATATAGATGTGATATGTCCCCATTTGAAAAATGGAATGTCCTTTAAATGTTTTAAATATGTAGTCATACTGTGATGGTGCATTAACAGTGCCAATTTAAAACACACCTCCAGCTGGAAAGATTCATATTACTTATAAAAGGACCATGTAGAATGTTTGTTGTACTGCCAAGAACACAGCATAGCAGGTGATTTTTTTAGTCTCTGGCAATGATTTTTGCACAACATACTGAGTAATCTTTGTCTACAATACCCTTTTTTCCACCATAAAACCTGTAGAAGGAATAATAAAGGCCCTCATTTTTCCTCTAGCTTCTGAGGATAACTTTAAAATATCTACCTCATGACAGTAGTCCATAAACTCCAGTTGTGATAGAGCAGTATGCAACCTGAAGCTAGCAATATCAGTATAATTATTGAACCAACAAATATCCCTATAGTTAGTCTTTTTGGGGAAAAGTTAAGAGAAGCCTATATCTCTACATATGAACTACACAAAGAGGCCTTTACGAGTAATAGGAGGCCCAAACATTCAGTGAACACATACTGGATTTATGCTGCTACAGTGATCATCAGAACTGGGATGCTCAGGGTTTGGTGCTAGTTATTTCAATGTTGATGAAAAAGAAAGTCACGCTTCAATTCCTTTGGCTAATATAACCAACCATCACTTAATTTCTTGCTGAAAGAACACCCTCTCTGAGCTTCATTAGTGAGAATTCATTTATTTATTCAAACTCATTTATAATTTTCTCTCTTTGGCTTGATGAATAAGGAGTTTGGTATCAAAAAGGAATTTCCCTCAAAAATCTTTTCCTTTTCAGAACAAACTCCATTGTATTGTCCACTGCTTGCATCTGACGAAGTGGGTATTAGCCCACGAAAGCTTATGCTTCAAAACTTTATAGTTAGTCTTTAAGGTGCCACAGGACTCTTTGTTACCTCCATTGTATTTGTGTCACCAGAGGAAAAAGTATTATTAAGGGTATTTAATCAAGTAGCAGGTTCTAGGACCCTGCATATGAATGCAAGATTCTTCTGTTGAATTTCCCTACAGTAAAGAGCCAGGGCTCTGATAATACACATAGCAGTATTTTCTGACTCTTGTGGGCAGGTGAATCTTTTTAGCTCCAAACACTGTCTCCTTCTAAAGCAGAGGGAAGGAGGGGCTGTGACTGGGGAGGTCGTGTAAGAACAGCCAGATGTGGAGGAAAATGTACGTCCAGGTCTATATTCAATTTATTTTGAAGTTCATCTTTAACAAAAATGGGGTGAGAAGGATTGTGGCTCATTTCAAACATCTGGCCTGCCCATTTCTGCACAATCAGGGGAACTTTGTATTTTCCCTTGCCTACCATAGTGAATTCAGTCAGCATCCAGGCTTATGAAACTACAAAGTGGGAGATGGGTGCACCCTTATAAAAGTTCATTTTTAATCTAACTGAAACCTATGCCAGCAGCCCATGGGAGAATGGCATTTGTCTATCATGGCACAAAAACAGCCTAAGGATTGTAAGAGACTAAAGCTCAACAGAATCCTCTAGCTATGAGCACATGAAAGAATTATTTTATAATGCTGCTGTGTTGCTTGGACCCTGGAATCCATTACAGCAGTTGGGGATGGCACTCTGACCTTGTTGGTGTTGGGAATATCACCTGTGCAGTGCATCCATTCCTCTCATTGCCAGTGGTTGAGGAGTGAGTAGTGACGTGCTACCACCATGCTGGAATAGTCCTCCCCTTCAAAACCCAGGACATTAGTGCTGTGGGGATATAGATATGCATATTCCAATCCACAGGGGTTATCATGACATTGTACATGAAGCTGACTCCAGCCTACAAGACAACTCTCTGAATTGGGAGTATGTCTTCACTAGTATTCACAAAATACCGAGTACTCTTACATGCCTTGGGAGGGGAATATGTTTTCCTACTCGGAGGGCGGGATTGCTGAGGACAGCGGTTCTCGGGAGATCATAAACTTCACTGCCAGGGATTAAATTAAATTGGGCATGGATTTTGCTGCCCTAGATTGACCTATTTAGCACAGACATGTTGAAGGTAGAGAGATTTATAGCTTTTTTTGAAGAATCCAACCCGCATTACAAGGAGATATACGAAAGCTGTACAATTCTGGAATCCATACTTCAGTGAAAGAACTATTCCAAAGTCAATCACCTGGGCAACAAAGCAAGTTGAGGTAAAACCCCTCATTTGCACAAGCACTTTGTTATAGGTAGCCATACAAAAGTAAATTGACTGATCCACTTTCTCAGATTCAGCTGACAGGTGTTCGGAGAAGTGGCCTTAAACAGACCTGAATTTCCTGAAGTTAATGGTTGCAAATCTGATATGTTGATTTTGCTCCTGTATGCATTAATGATTAATTATTTTTTGTGATACAAAAATCTCAGTCAAAATATAATAGTATATTTACTTGTTAATAACTCCAGCATCTTATAAACAGGTTTTTATCAGAAGTCAGGTAACTTGATTAGCTCTTTCAGTGCACTAACAGTGGAAATCCTCTTTCAGCTAAATAGATTGTGTAAATTACCACAGAAATACTGAGTTGACTCTCACCGACAAATGAAAATTTGGTGAAAATGACATTATACATGCTTTTAAACTTATCACCATCCCACAGTAAGGCACAAGCTTAAAGAAAATAGAGGCCTAAACATTGTGTGGAAAAAAAGGCGTGCACTGTGATTTAACTGCGTACTGCGGGGTTTCTTTTCTGCCATTGTCAGAGACAGGCCATGAGACTAGACAGACCACTGTTCTGAGCCAATATGCCAGTTCCTACACTCCTGTGATTATGCATGTAAATCCTATGAAAAATTGGCTAGTTAGGCATTTACCTGCATGAAGCAAAAATGATTACTTATGCAATTGTTGAGATTGCATGCACCATCCTGGTGTACTTTTTTTTTTTTGTACCGGATTGAGCCTCTGCTTCTGGATCATAAATGTCACAGAATTGCACCATCTGGGTAGAATTAAAAGCAACGAAACATGAACTGCACATGATATTAAAATAAAGGCGCACTCATGAACCATCTAAGTTTTTGCAAATATAACTTTTCCCTCTCCTGCCATCTCTTGTCCCTTTTTGACCCAAGAGGTTAGTCAAAGTTCAGGGCCCTGGGACGTTCCAGCTGGGAATAGAAATTGATGATGGAGGCTGGTATGTTCTGTGATGTTGTCTTGTTTATTTATAAGGAATGTACAAAGTTCTTCTACTCTAACTGCAGGAGGAACCAAAACCATGGGATGACTTCTTTGCTTATAGCTTTCAGACAACAGTCATGGCTCAGGACCTTCCTCTAGGCTTCTCCCAGGGTCACACCTGCTGCTTGGCTTTCTTGCTACCTGTCTCTCTCTTGGTGGTGCTGGGTTCTGCCTGCCTTCCCTCACATCTCCGCCCCGCCCCGCCTTAAAACAGTACTCAGCAAAACCCTTCCACCCATACAGTTCAAAACTCCTGAGTGTGTTCGCATAACTCTTTGGTCTTACATGGGAGCTTGTGCAAACTTTAGCCTTACAGCAAATTGAAGGCTGCACGCTCACTCATCAATCAGCATTATTTTAAATCAATCAGTCCATAAAGGGGTTTCAGCCCACTCATAAAACCTCTCTCAAAAGGATGAATTATGGAATATGGGGCCAGGATTGTCCATGATTTAGGAAACATATGTATGGTCACCTAAAGAAATTCTAAGTCACAATGTTTAACTTTACTTTATATTAGCTTCTTTAGAAAGGGCAGATTTCAGTTTTATTATGAAATTCAAGTCATTTCCAGATATAAATTTACCTTGTCATTTTCTCATCTTTGGTTGATATGTGGGGCCATGGGGCTGGCTTTTGATATCACACCTCTAACCACAGTAAAAGAAAGTATGTTATAAATAATACAGATGCCTCATATGCTTGACCTGCTGTGATCTTCTGCTCTATTGATACCAGATGGTGATAGCCTTTTGTATTACAGTGCAGAGCTGAGCTAATAATTCAAAACAAATAACATATTCAGTTAATTTGCCTCTTTTGCTGTTAACAAAGGACCACAGCTAGTAACTGTCTCAAATGCATTCTTTATTCTAAATTACTCTCTGAATAATTGCTGTGAAGATTTCTTGATTTCTAGAGTTTGTCTGTTTGTCAGTGCAGGTTTTTTGATCCTTGAAATATGAATTGTTTTGCTTAGAAACATAAGACACATTTTATATATGTGTTCCCAGATTTAATCGGGGAGGAGGGGGAGAAAAAATACCAGAATTGTGTGCAAATACTCTTGATTATGATTTTTTAAATTTTGTTTCTGTGAGGTCTCTATGCTATTCACTTGAAATCTGAGGTGTGTCTGAGCACTACTTACCAGTTAGCACATTTGCTAGAATAGTTTGAAAGAGTAAACACAGCAGGGATGTGAATAAAACTGAAGCAATTTTGTGCAATATATGAAGGAATATTTGTGGATTTTTTTCTGTATGTTCCAGCCTCCACTTTTGTATATGACTATATACAGTGGACAAGAAGGTGGATATGAGTCAGCAGTATGCCCTCGTCGCCAAGAAGTCCCACTGCATATTGAACTGTGTTAGTAGGAGCATTGCCAGCAGATTGAGGGAAGTGATTATTCCCCTCTATTCTGCACTGGTGAGGCCACATCTGGAGTATTAGTCCAGTTTTGGTCCTCCCACTACAGAAAGGATGTGGACAAATTGGAAAGAGTCCAGTGGAGGGCAATGGAAATGATTAGGGGGCTGGGGCATATGACTTACGAGGAGAGGCTGAGGGATTTGATAGCAGCCTTCAACTACCTGAAAGGGGGGTTCCAAAGCGGATGGAACTAGGCTGTTCTCAGTGGTGGCAGATGACAGAACAAGAAGCAATGGTCTCAAGTTGCAGTGGGGGAGGCAGGGCCAGTGCTAACCAATAGACGACCTAGGCAGCTGCCTAGGGCGGCAGCCTTTGTGGGGTGGTGAATTGCCGGCCTTGGTGGCAATTCAGCGACAGCTCAACACCGCCGAAGCTGTCGGTGGTAATTCGGCAGTGGGGGTGCTCGCTGATTACCCACTGGCGATAATTTAGCGACAGCTCAACGCTGCTGATGCCGCCAATGGGAATTCGGCGGCAGCAGCTTCTCCACATTTGTTTTTCCTTTTCCACCTAAGGCGGCAAAAAAGCTGGCACCACTCCTGGCGGGTGGTCTAGGTTGGATATTAGTAAACACTATTTCACTAGGAGGGTGGTGAAGCACTGGAATGCGTTATCTAGGGAGGTGGTGGAATCTCCATCCTTAGAGGTTTTTAAGGCTCAGCTTGACAAAGCCCTGGCTGGGATGATTTAGTTGGTATTGGTCCTGCTTTGAGCAGGAGATTGGACTAGATGATCTCCTGAGGTCCTTACAAACCCTGATATTCTATGATTCTAAGATCTACTGTTTCCCCAGAAGTCCTCCTTCATTTAGCATTTGTTCCTCATGCTTATGACAGAGATTTACTGTCCCAACATTGGTAGGGTAGAACTTAGAAAGAACATGCATCTAACTTTTGTGGAAAGGTATTGTCTCCCCTCAGAGGTTTGTGGTTTAAAAATAATAAAGTACGTAACAAAGTTAGCTGATGATCCTGGAAAGACTTATGCATGTGAATAATGTTCTTATGTGAATAGAACCAAAAATTCAATCATCTTCTAAACAGCTGTGTTTGGTTATTACTGTGTGTGTGTATATACACACGTGTGCGAGGAGAGAAAGATGATCTTGAGTCAAATCCATAATCCAAACTTTGGGAGTGTTTGAATTCCATATTTGAATCCAGAGCTGAGTTTTCTAACTTAGGCTCTGCTCACACCGTTGGGTTGGTGCTTGGAGGGGTTATCTGGTGTTATGAAGTGATGGGAATGATTAGCATATAATGGCAGTGCTTTTTGCCAGCACATGGAAATCACAGGTTTTATATCGTATATGTCATATCTCCTACTGGGGTTGTACATGCATACCCTCCTAGTGCTTTGGTGAGATGTTTGTGGCAGACATTACTGAGCCAGTATGGGATGTTTTCTCTGGGTTACCTGGTTTTGAGTTTAAAATATGTGGGAACTAGGGAAATGAGGAATTCTGACTACCCAGTCCTGAACATTTTAGCACAGAGCACTGCACAATGCAACAGTAACTGATTGTGACTGAGACAGAATGCACACAAGTGTGTAGAGCAGAGAAAAAACATTTACTACTCAATTATTTTCAGGAACATCACCATCTCATACAGGAACGATTCATATTGAGACTAGGGCTTAACAACCTTGTTTAGGGACATGGTGAATCCCCAGATAAAAAGGTAGTCAAGTCTCTAGAGAGCACTGCTTCTTGATGAATCTATTTCACTCCTGGAGCTTTCACATCATTGACGTTAAAGTCAGCAGGAGAGAACGTCTCTGTTGCAAAAAGTGGAACTCATTGGTCAGTGCCAATATCAACACTTTGTTTTTCCAGCTCTAGAACTAGGCTGTGACTAGTCCCAATATGGTTGCCCAGGGACCAGGGTGTGTAAGGATTCTCCCTCCCTTAATTGGCCATCCTGTCTTACCTCTGGGTACCGGAGTGGGAACTACAAAGATACACACTAGATCTTCCCGCCATGAAGCAAAGCTGAAGGGAGGGGCAGGGGCAGTATGCAGTCAATGCCTATGCATTGTCAAGTGAAAGTGTCACAGTGCTTCCCTCTCTGCCTCTCCACAAAGTGCAAAGCTCTAGGAGGAATTATGCCGCCGGGGCTCTTTGCCTCCCAGTGCTCTGCATAGGCTGAGGCCTGAAGGTATAGTCAAGCACCTAGGAATTTGTCTTTTCAGGCTGGGAAACTGATGGTGATTTTTTGAATCTATTTCAGAGGCTTTTACTGATACTGGTTTGGGAGCATGTCTAGCATTGACCAGACAAGGTGGGTGAGATAATAAATTTTATTGGACCAACTTCTGTTGGTGAGAGAAACAAGCTTTTGCGCCACACAGAGCTTGTCTTTAGGTCTGGGAAAGGTACTTGAAGGGTCTGTCTTCACCAGCAACATTTAAATGGTGCCGCAGTAACGTGGGTGTGTAGTCGTGGCACCAGCGCTGGGTGAGAGGTCTCTCAGCACTATAAAAGAAATCCACTTCCACGTGGGGAGTAGCTACTAGCGCTAGGAGCACGGCTCCCGGCACTGGCGCACTATCTACACTGCCACATTACAGCACTGAAACTTGCAGTGCTCGGTGTGTGTGTTTCTCACCCCATAGTGAGAAAGTTGCAGTGCTCTAAAGCGGCAGTGGAGAGAAGGCCTAAGTGTTACAGCTAAATGCAAGGTGGACCAGATCGTTTAGCATACATAGTTAGCACATATTTTAAGGGACCACTCAAAGGAGAGTAGCCCATTGACACCTGTGCAGTCATAGGAGAAAAAGAAGGGGCAGTGGGTTACAGATTGTTGTAATAAACCTGGGGTCGGCAACCTTTCATAAGGGATATGCCGAGTCTTCATTTATTCACTCTAATTTAAGGTTTTGCATGCCAGTAATACATTGTAATGTTTTTAGAAGGTCTCTTTCTAGAAGTCTATAAAATGTAATTAAACTATTGTTGTATGTAAAGTAAATAAGCTTTTAAAAATGTTTAAGAAGCTTCATTTAAAATTAAATTACAATGCAGAGCCCCCTGGACAGTGATCAGGACCCAGGCAGTGAGTGTTCCACTGGAAATCAGCTTGTGTGCTGCCTTTGCACGCATGCCATAGGTTGCCTACCCCTGTAATAAATCATAAATACAGTATCTCTGTTCAGTCCCTCTTTTGGTGCTCAAAATTCTCTGGGCCTCCATCTAGCGCTCCCCAGCTTCCCACCCTCTGTGCTCTGGAAATGCAGATAGTCACATCATGTGAGCAGAAGAAGGGAAAGGCTTTCCTGTACCCAACACGCTTGTGTTGGAGCAGCTATGCTGTGATTTGGTCCAAAATACATACAAAAGGAGCTTCAGTTATTACTACGGTGAGTATGTTCAAACAGCCGTGGTGTTCCAGTGCAGATGAACTTTTGTCCTTTACCATTCATATGGCTCTCTTATTGCTATGTGGAGAATGGAAGTCCATTTTCATGAAGGATTTTGAGACTTCGAAATCTGGCTTAGTTCCAAATGGAACTGAAAACAGAACATTTCAGAATTCTCCATGATTTTTTTTTTCCAAATGATCATTTGCTTCAGTTTTGACTCTGTAAAACTTTGTATTACAATGTATATGAATACAAAATTTTAAAAATTCAAAATGTCCTGAGAATATTGACATGGGACATTTTGACATTATCAGCATTTTTTCCTGGTTTTCTTCTAAAATTAAATTCCAACAAAAGTGGCCCAATTTTGTGAAGCTTTTTGATTTTGATTAAATGGCATAGTCTGAGGAATATGGTTTTGTCAAAGTTTCTTCAAGCCACAATAACTGAAAGTCTTCCTTCTACCCAATACCATAGTTGCAAAGGATGAAGAAAGAATTGAAGAGTGAAGTTATATAAATTACACAGAACATGTGAGAGAAACCTTTTGAGACAAATATAGAAGGCTAAAATCAGGCTAATCTCTTCTTTCCTAAACTTACCTTGCTTTGTTATGGAAGCTGTGGTGCACTGGAAGACTCAGTGGTTCTAGCCTTAACTTTCATTTGTGTTGTGTTTCATTTGGCCTTGGAGATGATACAAACTTACCTGAATACCTATGATACTCTTTAGACATTATCTCTACCCTGTACCCCATATTTATACAGAAATTAATAAGATATTGCTAGGGTCCTACCAAATTCATAGCCATGAAAAAATATGTCACTGACCGTGAAATCTGGTCTTTTGTGTGCTTTTACTCTGTACTATACAGATTTCATGGCGAGACCAGCATTTCTCAAACTGAGGGGACTGACCCAAAAGAGAGTTGAAGTGTGTGTGTGGGGGTGTCACAAGGTGATTTTACGGGTGTTATAGTATTGCCACCCTTACTTCCGTGCTGCCTTCAGATCTGAGCAGCTAGAGAGCAGCAGTTAGCCAGGCACCCAGCTCTGAAGGCGACATCCTGCCAGCTGCATTTCAGAAGTAAGGGTGGTAACACCACACTATGGCATCCTTACTTCTGTGCTGCTGCTGGTGGCAGTTCTGCCTTCAGAGCTGGGCTCCTGGTAAGCAGCTGCTGCTCTCCAGCTGGCTAACTCTAAAGGCAGTGCCACTGCCAGCAGCAGCACAGAAGTAAGCGTAGCAGTACCACAACCCCACTCTACAGTAATCTTGAGACCCCCCCCACAACTCCTTTATGGGCCAGGAACCCTAAAATTACACCACCATGAAATTTCTGATTTAAATAGCTGAAATCATGAAATTTACGATGTTTATGATTTTTTAAATCTTATGACTGTGAAATTGACCAAAATGGATCATGAATAGGGCCCTAGATATTGCTAATGCTAACCTGGATACCCACCTGAAAAGTTAACGTTTTTACATGTTCAGAAACATGCAAAGGTGCATTCAATGGCAGCAACTGGTTTTTTTTTCTTTCAAGCATTTAACTATTTTTGTATTGAACTGATGTGAAATTACATGCGCTCTGATCATGTGAATAATGCATGAGTTTTTAGACAAACACGACACAAGCTTATTTTTCATGTCAAACAATTCTTTATTTTTTATGGTACAAATTAAAAGTGACAGATCTGAAGCTGTTAAGAAATACACAAAGTGCAGCTTTACTGACCATACAGATATTGCTCTAGATTAAGTACAGTTTTTGTCAGTTTTTTTAAAATGTTAAGCAACCTGTGCAGATAAATCAGCTTTGGTTTCAAAGTCAGAGCAGTAAGGAGCTTTTAAATATCCAGTTTGGCTTCTTGGTCACAAGTCCACCAAATCAACTCCTTTTTAAATGATTATTATTTTTAAATTACACAATACAGTCCATTTCGTACTGCCATCTTTCCTGCTGCATGCTCCATGCATGGAAAAGCAGATCTCTTTGCAGTGCTTCATAAATGACCCTGGTGACCATTCTGTAGATTATAGCACATTGGACAAAAAAAGAAATCGTAATATCACTTTTTTAACAATAAATAAACTAATGTGCCCCACATAATCTCAAGTTGGAAACAAGCAAACCACATGACAAAAAGCTCATTACAAAATGATATCCAAACAGATTTTACAGTCAAACATTGACATGGAAATCAGTTTCCTCTCTTATTTTATTTCTTATGTGAATGTTGGTCATTAACTGGGTACAAGTAGATTGCTGAGGTAAAACATTGATGAACAGTTTTATTTCTGCATTTCTTTTTTTTAAATAGTAACAGTTTAGTATTGCGAGATTGTCAGCAACATTTAGCCATATCTATACAATGTGCATATACCTACATACATTGAGCTTTGGTCCAGCATTGAGAAGACGAGCAAAGGCATTTTACATATTTCTTTTTGGTTATAGCTTGAGTTCTTTGATACGCCTCTACTTGTTCCTTCCTAGCTCCTTTTTGCTTTCTTGTTCTCTCTTTCTCTCTCTTTGTTTTCGTTTTTTCAGTTATAACATAAAGAAACCGGAAGCTTTTGAATGCATTTGATTTTTTAAACTGTTCAAAATAGTTTTTAGTGGAAAACATAAAAGGACAAAAACTGAATGAAAATTTAACTTTTGGTTCATTTGTCAAATAATTTTTTTTTTTAAAAAATCTTCTTTTAAACAAATTGCAAAAGCGATATACAATCATACATTGCTAGAGAGTCTCTTGTTTCATTTGTTGGTAGCAGCCTACCTTTTTGTCACATGGAAACTTAAAAAGTATTCAAATGTAATTAATATATGAAATTTGTTTACAAATGGAAATGTAGCCAGTAACAATATAAAACAATATATATGGCCCAAAAAAGATTTCTAAGACACACATAATTTATCTCCTAAGAATCTGTTCAGGCACCTTATATGCCTTATAGCAAAAATCTGTTCATTAAAAAATTAATACAAGAAGCATTACAATACCATATAAATAATTACAAAACATAATACAAAATTAGAAAGCTGTAAAAAAAAAAAATCACCGCACATGAATGGTTTTAAGACTGTGGGATGAGCTTCATTTTTTTGTTCCAAACTGGCAATTTATATTTATTTTACATTTTTACTGTCCTAGTTCTATCCTTCCAGTATGTACTTTTGAACAGACCAGACCTTATATAACTGCTGGCAGCATATTTTTAAACATTTAGCATCCTTTATATATGATGTTTGGTTAACGTTCCTTCTCAGGGAATTTTTCTTTGCAGAATTTAGAGCAGTTCCTGGGAGATACGAACTCTAGTTTTTTGACAGAGCAAGGATGACTGTTTTGGTTCCAGGGCTGTTGATTTTGTATATGTGTGTGGAGTTTCAGAGATGGTGGAATGGGTGATCACATTGCTGGTATTAATGATTGGACAAGCTGTGGTCCAATTAGTTGCATACTGAAGAGATGGGTAGGACTTCACGAGCATCCACTTCCAAACACTATCTGTTCTTCATAGTTGCCAAGCTGGTTTCTGAGTGGTCTCCTGATCATTGTATAAATTCAGTTGTAGCCACAAATATACATACCACAACTTTACCTTAATTAGCTAACTAGTTATATAGGTGTGCTTAGGGAAGAGAAAAGAAGAAGAAAAAGAAGTAGACCCAGAGGGGCAGATGTAGCTAAGAAGTTATTTTGCTCATCGCTTTGAATACACAGCTTGGGTTAGGGATTTTTATTTTCTATTTACCCTTACAAAATTTACCTTCACTTATTAGTAGGATTTTATTTTTCAGATATTTACATTTCAACAGCAGGAAAAATGACTCTAACAATCCTTCTCCCCTGTCCCCCCTCAGAAAAAGCAACAACAACAAAACAATCCTTATACACCCTGCTGAAGTTTAAAGCCTAAAAAGTATTCACTAGAATGAGTATAACCTGGGACAGTGGATCCACATCGCTCTTCACTTTTGAGCTGAAGTCAGTGGAGTTAACTGGGATTTTTTATACCAGCATAACTGAGAGCAGGATTTTACTCTACAGCTGTACAATAGCCTGAACCTAAGTCCCAGATGTGAACTTTTGGAAATTCTAGATCAGGATGTGGTCTCTACCTTTACAATAGCACAACCCACAACCCTTGATCAGAATTTCAAGGAAGTTTGGATCTACACAAGAGCTTTGCAGGTGAGGTTCATACTACACCCTTTTCCTTCTCTGAGCCTTGATATACTTTTTGATCCAATGACTATAGAGTTTTAGAAGATGCCCAAGTCCATCAGGAAATGAAGCCACAGAGTGAGATAAGTTGCCTTTCCAAAAAAAATAAAAAAATAAATCAGATGAAAAATATCACAAATGACCCCCCTTCCTATCTCCAGAGGATATTCAATGCATTCTTCCCAAATCCCGATTGTTTAGATTTTTTAGCCTGCCATGGCAGTACATACCCACACAAACCCACACACATTTCAAGAATAGCAGTAGATACCCGGGGGGTGGGGCTGGGGCAGGGAGGAGGAGGGAAGAAAGAAAGGCGGAAAAGATAAAAGTAGTAAAACAGTCCATAAGGGTGTAATGATCAAAATGTCCTCGTTACTTCTTGGCCTGTCCATTTGTTTGTTTTCATCAGACTCTCAGGAAACTTCTTTGGCTAGCAGACTTTGGAGAGAAATTGCTTCACACAGAACCGTAACATAGATGCAGTATCAAACCAAGTGTGCAGTTTATATTACAAAATTAGTTTTGGTAACCTCTCCAGGTTCATGGCCAAAGGACAGAGAAATCAGGAGCCATGCAGTTGACAACGAGCACAACGGTGAGCGTGTGTGCTACACTGACAGTTCCTCAGACATAATTCTAATCCTTCTTTGTCCTCTATTGCATTTCAACATAATCTATATAAAAGTGTTTAGGTTTCACTTTGCTTTTAAAAATCTTTAAACGGTATTGGGAGAAGTGGGGGGAGACAGGAAAAGTGTTAGACAAATCAAAATAGAAATCAATACTTTACTCTCGGGAAAAATACTGAACCCCACAATTCACAATAAAAAGAAAGTCATTTTGGCACACAAACACTTGGAGATTGCAAAACTGTGTAGATAAAAAAAAGGTGTGCGTGTGTGTGTATGTGTGTTTGTGAGCACTATGGAATGGCTTTAACATCTGTTATATCCACCTGCATGGGGTGTGACAAAGGGTGGGAGAAAGGAATCGTACTATTTTTTCCTCTTTGTAATGTACAAATGTAAAAACTCATAACACAATTTTATGCTTGTGAAAGAGCAGACTAACAATCTAGTTTGCAATGCCATGTTTCTGACTTTGGTTAATAGTTTTCATAGTGAATCAGCACTTGATACCTGAAAGGCTACAATCACTCCTCCAGGTGGCAGGCTTGTATTCTCTTTTAAACAGATAAAAGGTTTTTTTTTTCTTTTTTTTTCCTTTTCCTTAAAACATATTCACATTTTCATAATACACAGAAAAAAAGTAAGCAGTTATTTGGTTTGCTGTAAGTCCATTTAAAAAACTGGCTTTTTTGGGTGGGTGGGTGGAGCTAATTCTACAACACACACACACACTAAGTGCTGTGTATTTTGTTTGTTTTTGTTTTTTTGTTTTGTTTTTGTTTTTATATAGGAAAACCCACGGACATTTATAAACTGTTCTGTCCATCTTGTAGTTTTCTCAGTCTTTTACTTACAAGGGTGATGAATGGGCATTTTCAGAGTCCAAATGGTTAAATTTTTGTTTGTGTGTTTCCTTTTCTTTTCTTTTTACTTTTTAGGAGTTTTCTTCCAGAGAGTCTGTTAAGGGCTCCATAGGGACTGCGGTCGCAGGCTCATGCTGTTTTAAACGTTTAATTGTGTTCTTCAGTGCTTGCCTCTTATTGCAGAACCAAACTCTAACTACTTCCCGGTCATAGTTCAGTTTCTCTGCAATCTCTGTCATTTCCTGCCCAGAGGGATGAGTGTTCTTCTCAAAGTGGGCATTCAAGATCTCAAGAGCCTGTGGCGTGAATGAGGTGCGCCTCTTGCGCTTTTTGGATGGTTCACTTCCGATAAACTCAGTCAGGTTCTGCATACCTGCTCGATGGCGGGCCTCAGCCTCAGCCATCCACCGCTCAAGCACCGGCTTTATCTTCTGGGCACTTTTAGGGGTGATGTCCAGCTTTTCAAACCTGGCAGGATACAAAAGGCCAGGGTTCAGTTTGGCTGTCAGACTGCTAGCTATAGTGTTCTCTTGGGCTTCCTGTGGTAGGAAAAAGTGGCTTCTCAGGATGGTGTGTCTGAGGGAAAATTGAGAAAGAAGAGTCTTACACTGATGCTCTGCCAGGGTGGGACTTCCTGCCTGCCTGACTAATTGACTGGCAGAGGTAATTTACAATGGATTACAATGGAAAGCCATCATATATCTAGGTATATATAGATAGACAGTTAAGCAAACACAAAATGAGCACTGTTACAAAATACCAAGAATTCAGTATGCTACATAATACAGGCTATAGCGTTCAGCTTTCATAGTTCTAGATCAATTTTTCATGATCCTCAAAGGCCTGAAGATGAAACCTAATTACAGGAAATGATGTCAAAGGCAACTGATTCTTATCCGTGAGTAATTATCTTGTTTACCCTTCCATCCCATATTGTCCACATGCCACCGCTGTAGTAATACAAAGCAATAGTGGCTGCGAGCCTCTGAATTTCAGGTTTTCTTTTCCCATTTTTTAAAGCAATTTTCACTGTATGCAAGTTAAAACTGTGTCCCTTCTCTGGGTAGGGAAAAAAACTCCCATAGCTACTGTAGTGTTTGGCTCAAGCAGCTGGACACATCGTAATTATCTTGAATGCCCCCACAACGTGCTAAAACAGACTCATGCCTTTCGGATGAAACCCAGAATAATAGTGCACTAATATGCTGTGGCACCAAGCTGGGTTTATTGTGGGATATCTGCAAACTGTGCTGGAATGATATCATTTCCTGTAAATGAGGTCTTGTTTTGCCATCAAACATCTTTCGCTAGATTTCAGATCAGGTTTTACAACTATAGTGAAATATCTGAAGAAACACCACACAGAGCTTTCATTCTTTCAAAAACAACCATGTGAAAACAAACTTCACTTTTCAAGTCTTCACCGTAAGTCCTCGTTGCTTTGATTTATCATTTTGTCTAGCTTTACATTTCAAATTCTTAATCAAATTCGGTAACATCATTCATTTGTATTTTTCCCAGCCCCCATCTCCACTGTGGACCGTAGAATATTTAATGCTGTTGAAAAGCAACATTACTGCATGGCATCCTATTGCACTATCCAGTCCTCCTGGTGTGAAAGTGCCACTGCTCTTGGTAATCAGAAGATGCTTTAAAGAGGGGGCAGACTGGCCCCACTTCTTTATGCCTCTTAACCCAGGGTCTGGAATTGGGATTCTGTAGCCTTGGTGCAGGATCAAGTACAGGGAGTTCTGGATGCACCAAGTGGCAAGCTTAGAAAACATTTCAGGAGCAAATATAATATCTCACAAGCAAAAAATGGAGGGGAATAACTAATGTTCCAGAAAATTCATAATTGGTGCCAGGTTCTCTCCTCCTGTTGTCCAGTGATATTTTAATTGCATAATGTATTTTTATAACTGTGTCACAGGTTAGGAAAGTACCAATATCGATATGCATTGTGTTTTATTTTTGCATGAAGAATATGTTAGTAAAGTGGAATATTGTATTGCATGCGCTGCAAATGGCACCAAGATATTCCACTATGGCATGTGAGTTGGAAATTCAGCTTGCTTATCCTTTCCCCATGAAGTTCATATAGCAGCTGCTTTTTTTCCCGATCATTAAGGGAAAACGAGAACTCAGTATTTATGGGCTGATTTAGTTGGGGATTGGTCCTGCTTTAAGCAGGGGGTTGGACTAGATGATCTCCTGAGATCCCTTCCAAACCTGATATTCTATGATTTTATGATTCTGTGATTTCTGAAGAAGGGGATACTGCTACGCATGAAGTGGCCTGCTTTTGTGCTTAACCAGAAGTGCCCAGTCATTACAGATTATTGCATCCCAATGGGATGCCTCAAAAGGTGGAGAGGAAAAGGTAAAAATTATAACCTTGCAAGCATTTGGGGCCAGATTCTGAACTTGTTACTCAGGCTCAGCATTGATTTACTCCTCAGATACTCCCACTGATTTCAGTGGGGCTTCTGAACGGAGGGGATAAATGTGTACTCAATGTCAGGCCCTTAATTAGCTATCTACTTCTAATGTCATCATAGCTGTGCTTCTCATTATGATCACTTAGTGGGTAATCCTTTTTTTGTGGTAATTCATAGCATCCCAACCAGATTACTGAGATCTGCATGTTCAAGGCAGATGGGGGAAGAGAGGGGAGGGGAGAAACAAGATGAAAATAAACCAAACATAAGCAAAGCAAACTGAATCTATAAACTTAAAGTATGGAATGTTAAAAAGCAATCTACAGCTACTACAAATTGGCAATTGCTAAAAACACTTCCTGTTTTAGGTGTTCTTTACCAATTGACCATACAGAAGAAACAAAATTAATGCTTAGGAACAAATAGCATTCATATCATTGGTGTTGCTTTAGTGTTGATGCTTCAGTACACGTTGTTTGGTATAACAATATACAAGGCTTGAAACAAATTTCCCAGCAGTAGTATCCTTGTATAGACTGAATAAAGGTTATTTTCTACAGGGAGGTATCTTATAAGAAAAAACAGTAGGGGAGACCATAGAAGTGAGAGGATCCTATGGAGCTTTTTGTATTTAACAACAATCAATGGGTTTTATGGAAAATCATTGAGCAAAATGTGAGCTGCAAGCTCACTACCCCATACTGATGTTATTTATAACCTTAGTCTTAAACTGCAGGAAAAGTACACTTCCGTTCTATGGGGAATACATTAAAAGTATAAAGAGCAGATAAAAAGACAGAGCATTTCATGGATCACCAAGAACAAAATCCACTTAAATGAGCTTAGAGTTGGTTTCTTGGCTTTCACTGATGGAGGAGGACTATAAGGCATTGCCCAAGAGGAAAAAGCTGTTATCTAAGTGTGTTTGTTACCTCATGCATAAACATGGGATTAGTGTAACATACATACATGTATACATGGTGTTTGCTGCCGACTACTTAACTTTAACTCCATCAAGACTGTATCATCTTTTAAATTAAGATTAGAGCAGATTCGTACTCATTTTCTGTACATTTTTTTTAACACTTGGGTAATAAAAAGATTAATGCTAGAAAGTTTTCAAGATACCACGTAGTAAATTTTTTCTCCCTTCTGTGTTGCCTAGGCAAATCATCATTAACATCCTGTATGTGAAGTGCAAACCACAATAATACAGGCTTTAACTTAGCAGGGATGCAGCCATGAAATATCTGTTCAGTAACCCTAGCTGTAGAAAATGGCACAGTATGAAGAGGGTCAGCTGGTGCTTATACACAGCATCAGCAGGGTCTCCAGCTCCACTACTGAATTAAGTCTCAATGCCAGGAACATATTTATTGTGTCATACTTTTTGTTAAAAAAGGAAAAGACAAAAGTTGCTTCAGAGGCACACAATAAGTACAGTTTATCTGCCAGATACTAACATTATTCGCTAGTCTAAGTAAGTGATGAATTCTAAGGACACATAATTAAAATACTCATATACGCCAGAATATGAAATACAGTGAAGAACAAAGACAGGAGAATATAGCTTATTATGTAGCTTGTTACCTGCAGATGGCAGACTGGCTATAGGCTGGGCCTTCAGTGGCACTTAGAGCTTGGCCAACTTGAGTCTGTGTCAGACCAAGAGACAGGCGGCGGATTTTAAAAGCTTTGGCAAATTCTCGGATTTCCTCCAAATTCACCCCATCCACCTCGCCAGTGGCTGTTTGAGGATCTGTTGAGATATTTTTTAAAGTGTGTAAATGCTTCATATTACATTTCGAGACATCCAGGATTACTGCATTTTCTTGGGAAGTGTAGGTGGATTCCCCCCCCACCCCAACAGAGACACATTGGTTCTGTCAGAAGTTACAAAACATTCTTAATTATTTCCTTCCCTAAAACACTACCAAGTTTGCAGACTAAGGTATTTACAGTTAATTTCAAGGCAGTAGGGAAGATTTTCAAAGGTACAAATGTCAGGTGCTTACATTGTAAGAACGTAAGAATGGCCATACTGGGTCAGACCAAAGGTCCATCTAGCTCAGTATCCTGTCTTCTGACAGGGGGAATGAACAGAACAGATAATCATCAAGTGAGCCATCCCCTGTCGCCCATTCTCAGCTTCTGGCAAACATAGGCTAGGGACACAATCCCTGCCCAAATAGCCATTGATGGACTTATCCTTCATGAACTTATCTTGTTCTTTTTTGAAGCCTGCTATAGTCTTGGCCTTCACAACAGGTTCTGCCAAAGAGTTCCACAAGTTGACTGTGTTTTGTGTGAAAAAAATACACTGGACCCTTGCTATAGCCCATGTCATGATAGTGCGGGTTCGCATGTAGCGCAGTTGCAGTGATAGATCCCAAATTTAAATATTTAAATTGGGATCCATGGCAACGCATCCCCTGCGTTAACGAAGTCCCTGCATTAACGCGGGACCATGCATGGATCCCGAACCCCAGGTTATAGCGAGGGTCCGGTGTACTTCCCTTTGCTTGTTTTAAACCTGCTGCCTACTAATTTCATCTGGTGACCCCTTGGTTCTTGTACTGTCAGAAGGGATAATAACATTTCCTTATTTACTTTCTCCACACCAGTTATGATTTTAAAGACCTCTATCATATTCCCCCTTAGGTGTGTCTTTTTCAAGCTGAAAAGTCCTTGTCTTATTAATCACTCCTCATATGGAAGCCATTCCATACCCTATCTGTAGAAAATGGCACAGTATCACTTTTGATGTCCTCTTCTGAACCTTTTCCAATTCCAATATATCTTTTTTGAGACAGGGCAACCACATCTGCACACAGTATTCAAGATGTGGGCATACCATGGATTGTATAGAGGCAATATGATATTTTCTTTCTTAATATCTATCCCTTTCTTAATGATTCCCAACATTTTCACTTTTTTGACTGCTGCTGCACATTGAGTGGGTGTTTTCAGAGAACTATCCACAATGACTCTAAGATTTCTTTCTCGAGTGGTAACAGCTAATTTAGAGCCCATCATTTTATATGTATAGTTGGGATTATGTTTTCCAATAGGCATTACTTTGCATTTATCAACACTGAATTTCATCTGCATTTTGTTGACCAGTCACCCAATTTTGTGACATCCTTTTGTAGCTCTTCACAGGTTGCTTGGGACTTAACTATCTTAAGTAGTTTTGTATCGTCTACAAATTTTGCCACCACACTGTTTACTGCTTTTTCCAGATTGTTTATGAATATGTTGAATAGGACTGGCTCCAGTACAGACTCCTAGGGGACACCACTATTTACTGTTTTCCATTCTGAAAACTGACCATTTATTTCAACCCTTTGTTTCCTATCTTTTAACCAGTTACCAATCCATGATAGGACCTTCCCTCTTATACCTTGACAGTTTACTTTATTTAAGAGCCTTTAGTAAGGGAACTTGTGAAATGGTTTTTGAAAATCTAAGTACACTATATCCACTGGATCCCCCTTGTCTATATGCTTGTTGACCCCCTCAAAGAATTCTAGTAGATTGGTAAGGCATGATTTCCCTTTATAAAAAACATGTTGACTCTTCCCCAACAAATTATGTTCATCTATGTGTCTGACCATTTTGTTCTTTACTCTAGTTTCAACCAATTTGCCCAGTATTGAAATCAGGCTTACTGTCCTATAATTGCTGGGATCACCTCTGGAGTCCTTTTAAAAAATTGGTGTCACATTAGCTATCCTCCTGTCATTTGGTACAGAAGTTGATTTAAATGATATGTTACAGACTACAGTTAGTAGTTCTGCAATTTCACATTTGAGTTCCTTCAGAACTCTTGGGTGAATACCATCTGGTCCTGGTGACTTATTACTGTTTAGTTTATCAATTTGTTCCCAAACCTCCTGTAATGACACCTAAATCTGCTCAGATTTGAGAATTTACCTCATATCCTCAACTGTGAAGATGCAAAGAATTTGCAGATGCAAAGAATTTATTTAGTTTCTCTGCAATGGCCTTATCGTTCTTGAATGCTCCTTTAGCATCTCGATAGTCCAGTGGCTTCACTGGTTGGTTAGCAGGCTTCCTGCTTTTGATGTACTTACAATTTTTTTTATATTACTTTTTGAGTCAATGGGATTTAGATGCTTCACTACCATTTCTGCCTTTGAAAATCTCCTCCAGTTTCAACAAATAACATTCACAGTCTTCTCTGATTATCTTTGGTTCACACAAGGGGCTGATATTTGTTTTTCCTTTGGAGCTTAACATGTGCACAACTGATGAAAATGGGATGAGTCTTTAAATTAGAAATTAAGTCTTTTCTGCTTTAGCTGGAACAAATACAAACCAACCAACCAAACCAAACCCAAAAAACTACTCAAGCCCACCCCATCCAAATATTTCTGTTTAAAATATCTGAATTTTATAACCAGTGCTCAGAACATGTGTTCTGTGGGAAACATCCTTTCAGGGTTTACATTCTGCACTCCATCAGGCTGCCAACCAAGCAGCAGAGTATTTGCAACTTCAGCCATTGTGTGGTAGTGCTGCACAATATTTTACTTTTACATTAGACCCAGAAGATAATGCTCATGAAGCTGTGAGAATAAATTTGTCCTTTTTCTCCATAGCAGTTTACTGACACAGAAGCCTTTGTCCCTGAAAGGGCACATAATAAAGGATGCCTACCATAGGAAGGCTCCTTTGGTGCTGGATAACTCGGTCAATTTAGGACTTATCAAGGGAAATGACACAACAGCTGGAGAATGAAACTCCCCCCCCCCTCAAGCTACTGATCCCTGGCTAAATTAAAGCATTCACCAAGCCAGAATCAGCGTGGGACGAGGATGGTGGAAGATTTCAAAGACTTGTTCAATCCTGCATGTAGTGAAGGCATTCTCCCAGCGAGACATCTCTATTGTTCTTCACCTCATTCCTGAGATGACTTAGGTGAAAAGTTTTCTGCACAATAACCCATCAATTTCTATAAATGCAAGTAGCTGTCCGAGGACTGTGCTAGACTACATTACTGTGCTGAACACCATATTACAGTGGCTCCTGCTAGTACTGTTACAGTTAAGGACTTGTCAGTATTACAGTAACAAAGCTTTCATTTGCAGGGGTTTATAATATGATGTAAAAATTCCCTTTGTAACTCCACATATAAATGTCTCTTAGACTAATGAGAGAAAAAGAGAGATTTTTAACATATCAATTTAGCCTATGATGATTAGAATGTTTTAAAATATAATAATAAAAACCCATCTAATTTCGATCAGAAACAATGCTATTTTTCTCTTCTATAGTTGCAAAATACTGCAGCTTGAAATGGCAGAGGTCTATATCCCATACTCTGTGTGTGTTGAGCACTCAACCATGCAACTCCTCTTGAAGTCAGAGGGGTCTGCATGTGCTCAGTATATTAGATAAATTAGGTTTTATATGTAATTCATGCATGTGTGTGTATAATATATATGTATAAATTGTATACTTGTATATATAGTTAGTGTATGTAAATATAACCAAGATCATGCAGGTGTACAAAGTACGATTGTTCACAGAAAGTAACTGTTACCCCATAAATGTTTGAAATATTCCTACTGACTGTACACACATGACTTACAAACCACACTGGTTATTAAGGGGGGAATTTTCAAAGACACAAAAGGGAGTTGGGAGCCTAACTGCCTTTCTAAATCTTTTCAGAAATG
Source organism: Sternotherus odoratus (assembly GCA_032164245.1). Classification (NCBI taxonomy): domain Eukaryota; kingdom Metazoa; phylum Chordata; order Testudines; family Kinosternidae; genus Sternotherus; species Sternotherus odoratus. Next base: position 146,558,629 of record JAVMKO010000002.1, read on the forward strand.
TATATAACCCCACTGACACAATAAGTTGTAAAGAGTCCCCTGAGTGACCCAAAGGATACAAGGCATTAAGATGATGGCCTCCCCCATTCCTTTCTATTCTTTGCTTTAGGATTCTGAGTGGGAATGCTAGGGACAGACCAATGGGCAAATCAGCCATTTCCAAAGCACTTTTAAATGTAGTTCTGAAAGCAGCAAACTCAGTATTAAGGGTATTTATAGCTATTGCTGGGAGTTGATGGAAAGACTGAAGCCTGCTGGGAAGGAAAGGATAAAGGACGTAAGAAGCTAAGGCTTGTTTGTTTGTACATGATTATGGATGTGTTGCATTGAGTTTTATTGCAACGGGACTCTTTTGCGATGGCAGGGTTGCAAGACCTCCTTGTGAAGGTCATTTCCTGCACTGAGACTTGGATTAGGGAAGAATTAGACTGAACTCCTCCTTGGGACTGGAGATAAAAACCTCCTATGCAAAACGTGAACAGGGGAGGAAAAGATCTGACATGCATGGTAGAGAATAATGGGTACCTGTGTTAGTGAAATGGAATGTTACTTTCATGTGATGTCTTTAGAATAGGGATTGTATGAGTAGATACTTTCTTCCACCCTGAACTTTGCAGAAGATTTTGGTTCAGATTTTATCAGATTTCTATTTAGAGTCCGATCCAAAGCCAATCAAAGTCTATGGCAAGACTCCTTTGACTTCAGTCAGACCCTTATTGCTCATATATGCAGCATATTTGTTTTTGTATGCAGAAAATTCCATTGACACAATCATCTATAACGGCTCAAGTCCAACTCACACTATTGCCAGGTTAGATTTTTCTTGCTATCTTTCTGGCTAGGTCTGTAATTTCCCTCCTGTTTTAATGCAAATTTCTCATTCTACATTGTAAAGAAGGTGATTGATTTCTAAATCCAGCTGGTAGCGTGGAGTAGATAGTACAGAGCCAGTGAGGAAAAAGGGGTATATGCCTGTCTTATGGAGTTGTCATGGTCAATAGCAGCAGTGTTTAGATTAAAGCTCTACCATGGCTTCTGCTGAGAGGAGAAGGAGCCATTTGGGACCCCTACAGGGAGAGATGCACACTGGGAACCCCTCCACTTGAGGAGACACTACATGGAATTTCCTTTCTGGTGCTGGGTGCTTTAATGGAGGAGGAGGTGAGAGAATCTGGTATGAAACCAGCGGATTCAAAAGCTCCTACAGATTCTTTTCTGTTTCCTTGGAGAGCTTTTCTCCTTCAGGGATGTTTCCTTCCAGTGTCAGCTTTGCAGGGATTAAGTAAGGCCTGATTGTGCTCTGCTTTCTCCTGCAGGGTGTGAATCTGTTCCTATCTGTGTAGTAATGGACAAAAAACAGTCTGAAGAAGGGAAGGCAGAACCCTGAGGGAAGGTAGAACTCCTGGTGTGAGGAACACCAGCAGGAGGGAAGATGTTGGTAAGGACTTCCTCACCTTGGAAGACAGAATAAAGGGTAGCTGGCCAGGCAAGGACAACAGAAAGTAAATAGAGTAGGGAGAGGCAGGACAAGACAGTGCAATTGGGAAACATGTAGACTCAGGGCAGGAGAGGGGAAAAGGAAGAGAGAAATAACTTTGTTGTGGTTTGTTTGCTTGTGGGAACTGCTCAGATACTATGGTGATGGGTGACGATATAGGAACCTGGATAGACAAAGAGGGAATGGATTCAGGGAGAGATGGGTCCCATAGTGTGAGGAAGAGAGAGATGGTATTCATAGCAATGTGTGGTGAGAAAGATCAAGAAACCAGGGGAAAGAAGGTTATGGAACTGGAAGGGGAAGTAGGAGAAAAATGACCTTTAATATTTTTTCTTTTGGGGTATGTGAAAAATAAATAGAAAAAGAAAGAAAGAAGTGGGGAGAAGGAGTGAAGTATCTGAGAGAAGAGTACACACACAGGATAAGAGAATAAGAATAAGTATAGTGTACAGGGAAAGGGAAAAACCAGGAGTGAATCTTGCAGTCCTTGCTCAGGTGAAACTCTTAATTAAACAAATAGCTTTGCCTGAATGAGGACTAACAACTGCAAGATCTAACCCTAAAAGCTAAAATTAAAATAAAAACCTTTAAAGAAAAAGACAGAGAGAGAGGAAAAGAAAAATGAAACAAAGGGAAACAAAAAGGTATCACAGGGCATCATTGGAGACAATCTATAATAGAAAGGAAAGAAAGGAGGGAATTAGAGAAGATATACAGAATTTTTAAAAAGGCTGAAAGATTTTAGAAAACATATTGGGGGAAAACGGATGTAAAATCACAAAGAAAATATATGCATAGAATGAAAAACGAACAGAAACAGACAACATGGAAAATGTATTTCACTGGAAACTATGAGGGGCCAGATTCTGTTACCCTTACTCATGTTGAGTAGCACCTTAGTCCGAGGATTTCAGTAAGGCTGTCTGTAGAGTAAGTTATTATGTAAGGATGGTAGAATCTTGCCCTAAGTAATTCATTAGATTACTACACAAATGTTACCCCTAAGTAACTTGTCTCTTTTACCTCTTATAAATAGACACGGGTACATGAATATTTGCAATGTAACCATTCTCACTAATTATACCTGAAATAAATACTGCAAATCCATACTTAGGTAAAATTATATAAGGTTGAATTGTAGCTCAAGACTAGGAAGAGCTTTTAGAAAGTGGGTACATCACTGTCTCAGGAGCAGGACAGGGATCAAATTGTTGTTTAAAGGGCCACAATTCATCCCGTGCTCCCCACATAAGGTACCGATTTAGTGCTTGCCGGTTGGAGCAGTAAGGGATTGATATCACTGAAATCAATGTGAGGCTTTCAATTGACTTAAATGGGCATTGGGTCAGATCCTAAATTATGACCCTTGCTGTATTACCTCAGCCATGCCAACCAATGTATGGATAGGAATGGAGCCAAGACTTGCCGACTCTCCACCCATTTGCCCAAAATGGAGAGTCATTGGGCATACCGTGCATTTGACCACTTATGGCTGGAATTCAGGGTCAAGGCAGCTCACACAGGTGAGTAAAGGGAAGCCTTATTGTCAGATTACTCCCCTGTCCACACAAAAATTAGTCAATTCACACACCTGGTCAACACACAAATTAAGCTTTAGTTTTCCGAGGCAACTTTTTAAGGGTGTCACATGGTTTGTACATTTTTTCATGTTTTCCTGATTTTGTCCCATTGAAGCTGTTGGGGGAAAATAAACCTCACTTTAAGCAATAACCAGAAGCCTGCAAGCATCCAGTGCATACCACTGAGCACTAGCGTCATATGTTTCTGGGAAGATACACTACTTAATAGGCAGGCTGACACATTCTGCACCAGCTTCAGTTTCTAGGTTGGTTAAAGGAACATAGCACATGCCAGCCTGGATCAGATCCATGATCCACCTAGTCAAGCATACAGTTTGATATTGGACAGCAACAGATGCTTCAAAGGATGGTGCATAAACCCCACAGTAGGCAGATTTTGGGGAGTCCACCCCCCATGTAGATATCATTCTGATCTCAGATAGTTAGAGATTGGCACAATATGAAATACCATTTAGTTTTAAGAATGAGGATAGGCTGCCACTTTGTCCACAATTAGGGTAATCAGTCAAGGGCTACTCCTGTTTTTATGATAATTTTTAGTGCTGGTTTGGATTTCTTAGGCCCCTCGAATCACAACACTGAGCAGTTCTTATTGGCAAAGATTACTCCAGTTAGCAATATACAGTCCATTATGTGAATAAGAAGGAAAGGAAGATAAGCAAGAATGGAAACAAACAGATAGGAGAAATAGAGAGAGCCAGGGCGCAATACTTACTGCTGACTAACTGGCCAACACTCAAAGCTGAAGAGGAGGAGGATGAGGAGGAAGAAGAGGAAGCCTGACGCACTGGGCTTTGAGACATAGATGCTTGACTGTGAGCCAAATGCAGAAGGTTGGATTGTGAGGCTGCTTGTCCCACTTGCGTCTGGGAGGGCTGATGGAGCTATATGTTAAAATGTAAGAATAAAAATTTAGAAATGTACTAGTAATCAGAGATTGTCCCAAAGAAACTGCTGATTCTAAAGGAGCATATAATACCATGTGCAAAGTTTAGATGACAAAGGGTTGACAGTGGCAGCTCGAGTTGCGTCAAACAACCACCCTTCCATTTTGTTTAATATAATCAGATAATTTTCTACTACTAAAAACTTCACAGGTTCTTTATATATTTTCTTTATTGAAATGAGTATCAGAGAGATTCCTGCTACACCCAGCAAGACTCTGATTTTATCAGTATAAGCCCTCACTCTACAACCTGATCCATGAAGGCAAGCCCTAATTCCTTTCAGAGTGGGACCATGGGGGCTATAAATAAAGGAATAGTCCATTTTATGACACAAGCCAATGATTCAAAATTATTTGTAATGCCTTATTTTTCCTTAGTCCACAAACCTGTTCTTTCTTGGTAGCACACTGTGATACTTTTGATATCTACTCATGCAGCCTCAGGATTGACATTTCTCTCTCTGTTTTCCAATAGCTAAGATGTTCCTCAAATATGGCTAGATGCAATTCTCATACAATGATACATTATAGATCGGACTCTGATCTTCCAGCAACTTTACAATGGTATAACCCCATTAACTTAGTGGAGATACTTCTGATTTAAACTGGAGGAAGTAAGAGGAGAATCAGACCCTTTCTCCTCATAAACAGACTTTTATGCAGGCCTGAAAAGCTAAAGTCCAGGTACACTGGAAGAAGGACAGGAGACGCTAGATGTCATTCAGTTAGGCTGCTACTTTATTCTTAAATATCCAGAAGTACCCGGAAGATAAAATTGTACAGTGCAGATAATTCCATAAACATTTACACATACCCAAGAGAGGAGGGCTGCTTTACCCATCCTGGTCCCAGCTCATCCCCTCCTCAAATGAAGGTTAAGGCGAGGGGGTTATAAAGGACCAGGGGAGGTGACTCCCTGTCATACTGGTCATAAGATCCCCAAGCCCCCTTGTTTCCCCTCCTTTAAAGACTATTTCTTTACCAATCAATTTTATCTAATAACCCTATCCCTTCCTGACAGAGTACCTGCACTGGACATCCACTCAAAGCTTATGCAGTGAGCTGCAACATCATAACTTAACTCCCATTTCTTTTTTGCCAGAACTAAATCCCCTACCTGCTGTGGGGAAGGTGAATCCTCCCCTCCACGTCACCTTGGCCTACCTGGGGCTGAGAGAAAAATTCCTTCCCATCTCTCTGAGAAAAGTGTGACTGGCATGATGCCCACAGTGGATAATGACAAAACCTGGTATTTAACTACCTCCCCACGTGGGAGGTGTGTGCTGCCTGTGCTAGGTGAAAGAGGTCTTTTTACTGCACCAGCATAGTCTTATACAGTCCCCGCTTTCTTCTGGTCACCCAGGGGCAGGGATGGGTGAGCATTCCCATGCTGACCTGGTGTGGAACTGCTGTCTCAAATCACTCTCTAGCCCTTAAAGGGGAACACACCTTTTCCAACAGGCCAGACAGCACCCTCTCTGCTAAATGTTCAGTGAAGTCATTCTGTCCCACTGATTTTACACAAAACTCCCATCAAATTCAAGGGGGGATCTTTACCTGGAATGAAGGTGGAATATATTATCCTATAATATAAAGAGCCTTACTATATCCTAATAGTATAGATTTATTATAACCTAGCACAGATTTATTAGACTACAGTAAAATATCATAATATATCATCTTAAGATAACAAGTCCTTATTATCACTTTATAACATATTGATTCTTTCTGAAGGCCTAAAATACTAAAAAATGAACAAAAAGGACTCATAAGTCATGCTAATTGTTAGCCCTGTGAGTCCTCACAATGGAAATAAAGAACCACTTAGTGTTGTTAAGGAGGAATGAGTTATATTGGAATTTTTAAGGTGCAAAAAGAAAATTATTGTTTGCTTTTACTGAACAAGTGGTTTCGAGTAAGAGGTCTATTTGGTATCTTTAGTGGCACCCAAAATGAGGAGTACATTCCACATACACACACACAAAAAGCCTAATGATAAACAGAGAAACAATTAAAGTACCCAAAACAACTGATACCTGTTAGATGTATCTGATTTAATTCAGCATGGCTTACTACCGCCTTTGTAACACATATTTGCATCTTTTTTACTTTTAATGTACTTATCCCTATTATACAACAATTCAGAATTCAGGGGTGAGGGGAAAATCATGTTTTTTTTTTAATGATTCACTTCATTTACTTGTTCAAGAATAGCTTCCATGTTAGTCTGTATCCATAAAGAAAGTGAGGGATACTTGTAGCACCTTAGAGACTAACCAGTTTAGTTCAGCCTAAGCATTCGTGGGCTATATCCCACTTCATCAGATGCATTCATCATTTACTTGGGTAAGCTGGCCTACCAGCTCTAGTCTACTATGGTTTTCTTATGGATATTGAAAAGCAAAATCATTCCACAGTCTTGAGGTTTAGTTAAACAATTGGATTTTCTCCAAAGAACTTCAAGCCCTATCAGAGTTATACTGGCCAAGGATGTGATTGGCACACTTGCAACTTTCCTTTTTTTTTTCAGTTGGGGAGGATTTTGCATATGGGCAAAATGTCCATGGAAAACCCCCTGCACAGCAGAACTACGGTGGTAATGCTGGGAGGTAGGGAAGGAGCTCATGGAGGGAGAATTTTGCACTCCCTTAATTTGGCAGAGCTGGTCATTCCATCCCTTCTGCATAAGCCACATCAGGGCAGTGCTTTCAAGAGCAATGCCTCTGAGTGGGTGGCTTCTCTTCCAGTCCCTGCAGAAAAGCTGAAGAATTACCCCGTATCATATACACGGGTAGAGGGTAGATTCCATCCTCTCTCCCTCCCTGCAAAAGAATCCCGCCCCCCCCGTTTTACTGATGTGATGGGTGTGCTGTAAATGTCATGCTTAAAGAACAATGATGGTGTTCTATGACATGAAATTGCATTAAAGTACTCTCTCTGTTTTCATCCACTATAATTTCCATTCCAGAAATAGGACTTAAAGAGAGGTGATGATTAGCTTGCGACTAAGGCAGTTTGTTTAACTTTGACTTTTCCAGATCGCAGAATCAATTCACACTAGTGTAAGAGTTGACGTTTTTCCAATTTTTGACATGTATGTAAGCCATGAGATATATTTATGACTATTCTACATTTTCCATCCAAAGACAGAAGGGTGTATAGAAATTGCAGCAGCTGTTGCTGTATGTGTCATTCTGTGTAGGTGGATGTAATGGGCACACAGAGAATGACAACTGTATGCAACACTGATCAGAATCTGGCAGGGATACATATGTGTGCTACAGTCACAGAAATAAAATGAACATGAAAAACATCAAAATGAAGCATAATATTTTACAGGAATAACGACTGCATTTTCCAAAAGTACATAAATGGAAAGGGCCAGATTCTTCTCTCTCTTCCTCCAATTTTACATCAATGGAGTTAGTCCTGATTTATGCCAGCATAAGTGATGACAGAATTATGCCCATAAAACTGAATTTTGTCACTCAGATGATTGTGTGTGATATTTTGCCATATCTGGGATTGTTGACTGTAAATATACAATAAGGCCCACAGGTGAAACTAGTAATTGTCTGACCTGCTTCAGAAAGTTACAAGTTAATTGTGGAACATACATTGCAGTACTGTGCTTTGATTTTGCATAGACTGTGAGAGCAGAAGAGTGAGGGAAGAGGAAATAAAGAACAAACTAGGGGAAACCATCTGCTCCCAGACTGCACACGGAACTGAAATTGACTTTTCCTGGAGTATGGGCAAAAATCTAGGCAAAATACGGTCCTACAGAAAAGAGTGAAAGGAGAGGAACTCTGAGAGAAGAGGAAATAGATAACCAATCAAGAAAAGAAGGGGATGAGAAAGGCAACAAGAATGCTAAAAAGGAGAGAGTAGGTGAGACTAACAGGAACGACAAGAATGGTATGAAAAATTTAAAAATAAGACTTTGGTAATAAAAATAGAGGACTATAGTTTCTCTCATGTAAGTATATTTTTTGAGAAATATAATTAAAGCTAGTCAGAATTTTTTTCCCCCATGGAAAATTTGATAAAAATAAAAAATTATTTTTTGTCAAAGTTTTCCACAAATTAATTTTTGTCACAAAATCAAAATATGAACTATCTTGATTCTGAAAGGCACCCGTGATGCCTCATGGGAGTTGTAGTTTGGGTGACTGATGTTCCTATTCCCCTCTATAGGCTTTATTCCTTGTTTAGACTACATATTCCATGAGGCACCACAGGTCTCCTCTTGGTGAGAGGAGATGGTGCATCATGACAGTATCATATATATAACACATCATGAGAGATTAAAGTCCTGCTGCGGAGTCCAGCTCATAGAGGTAAATGGGAACATAAGGCACCTGATATAAAACTTCTATGAGGCAAAACTTCAGAATTGTAATATTTCAGTTTTCTATAGAAATATGTTGGGTTTCAGGCATCAAGTATTTTAATGAAAATCAAAAATTTCAGTGGAAAGCAGACACTTTTTGTGAAGAATTTTATTTAGTCAAAAACCCAATTTTCCATGGAAAAATAGTTTCCATCAACATTTTTTGACCAGCCTTAATAACTGTCTATCCCAAATTCTCTACTATTAAAGATGTGTTCTAATTATATTTCCTTTGGGCCTCAGAACCAGTGATACTAAAATATTTCTCCCTGCATAAACAGGCATGACATTCAAAGACAATGTATTAATCTTGCAGTACTCAACAAAACACACACCCTTACATGCTTGCACCTCACAGCAAATCCCACTCACAATCAAGCTACACCAAAGCAGGCACACTCAGATCCAAACAATTTACCCACAGCCTAAATTTAGCATACACACACCTAGTACAAAAATAAAGCATCCCATTTTATCCACCCTTAGAGGGTCCAGTCTTGCAAATAGATTTATACACATGGAGCTTTACTCCTATGTGGAGTCCTACACAGAATAAGATTTTACACAAGTGGATCTGACTGCAGAATGAGATCCATATTTGACATTTCAAAATATACTTATATAAACATCTTATGTCTAGGCAGCATGTTTAGGCGGTCTCCAGAAACACTGCACAACTGAACAGTGTGTGTGTATGTGGGAAAGTGGTGTTATGTGGTCAAAGGGTCCACACGCACATTGTGCATCCTGAGCATCAAACCTTCAGACGGGGAGAACAGCAAGGTACTGCTGGTAGTACAGTCTGTGAACACTCATAGCTGTAAATAGGGCATGCAGGTGTACTGGATCCTACACCTGACTTGAGACAAGGATTCCATCCCCACAGCATCTGCCTATGTCCCCCCTGAAAGGCCCTATTCCTTGAGCTGTGCTTGTGGGACCAGAATTACACTCAAAGTCCAACTTGTTGAGTTGCAAAATGCAGCCTATGACCACAATAAATCAAGTTGAAGAGAAAGTTGATCAGTAGCCAGATTTTTATTGCTGATGTACCATAAACAACCAACAAGTTCCTTGAGGAAGGTATATGGATTGTGACAGACCCAGACTGGTTTGGTGCAGGAGTCTGGTAGAAGGAAAACACATTGGATGACTAGTTTTCTATTTCCTGAATTACCAGGGCAGGGGCTATCAGAGCAGTCAGGAAGGTGCTAAAAGCAATTAAGTCAGGCAGACTACATATGACACCTGGAACCAATTTAGAACTGATTAGAAGCAATCAAAGGAAACAGGCTAATCAGATCACCTGAAGCCCATTTAGAACCGGCTGGGACTAGGTTAAAAGGAAGCCCCTTCAGAGAAGCTGGCTGGTAGGAGCTGGGAGTAGAACAGTGTGTTGTGGGAAGACTGGGAGAAAGAAGGTGCGGAGTAAAAGACCAGGGAGAACAAGTGTGGTCAGGTGCTAGGAGGGGCCATTTGGGGAAGTAGCCCAGGGAAGGGCTATAGCTCTGGTAGTATAGGAAAAAAGTTGCTGTTGCTAATTAGGGTCCCTGGGCTGGAAACCCCCACCCCACTCCCCGCAAATGCTCCCTGAGAAGGAAAACAGGGACTACAGAGGATTCTTACACCAAAGACTGGTTGATGATGAAGGTAACTCAGTAAGCTGTAACCCTTGCCTCTGGGTGGGGAGAGAGGCTACATTAACGATCACAGAAAACCTCTGAGGCAAGCCCTAACTGCCTAGAAGCACAGTCCTCTGCTACAGTATGTATAGATGTGTATATATGCCCCCCCCTGTCTAGAACATATATATATATATATATATATATATATATATATATATATATATATATATATATATATATATATATATATATATATATATATATATATATATATATATCTGGCATAGGTGTGAGTATGTGTATCTATCTATCTAGTCATTCATTCATCCATCCATCTACACCCTTACATACACCACACATACATATCTTCCTCATGGAATTTGTTGGTTGTTTGATTACACACACTTATTTTTTGTACAAAATATACTTTTACATACAGCATTCAGTCTCCTGGCCCACCATCAGTACTGAAATAAAAATGCTATTGTGTTAATTAGACTTAAACACATACTTAAATGCTTAATACAACAGTGAAAAGACCAAAAATATGCTTAATATTAAGTTGATTGAAGCCTTAAGCTCTCTGTGCCTCAGGTCCCCATCTGTAAAATGGGGATGATAATATTTTCATCTCACAGAGATGTTTTGCAGATACAGTATTGGTTGTGACACTCTCAGATACTACTGTAATTAAAGTCATAAATACATAGATAGGTGACCTTGCAGACTTTTGAAATCCTTAGTTTTATTAGAAGGTTACTAGGAGTATTTTGCAGCCTTATTCTACCACTCTACAACAGTGATAATGGACAAAGCTGTTTCTACCCCAAAATTACACTACTATTTCACCCATGAAATTGGCAGAAGGATTATGGAGAATGTAATTAATGTCAGAGACACACATGTGCAATTGTTGAAGAAATGAGAAAAACTGGTGTCATCCGCATTATCAAGAAAAGTCAGATATTCTGAAAAGCAAAGGAAGAGAGTGAAGTTAGATGGAGACACCACAATTTAGTGGCTATGTTGAAACACAGAGAAAGAAGAGCAGGGTCTTCATAAAAGAAGAAGAAATGATTAAGAGCAAGTTAGATTTTAAAGTGAGAGACTAAAACAAGGGCAGCAAAACCCTTAGAGCCGCCCCTGGCAGGAAGAAAACTTTCTTGGCCTGAAAAGAATGAACACAGTCCCATCTGAGAGGTGTCTTCAGCCTTTCAGCAACAGCTAATTTGGAACATACAAGCAAATGATGAGAGGTGCGGAATATATAGGAAAATGGTGCCTTTCAGCACATTTTAGCCTGTTGGAGTGTAGTAGTACCCCAGGGCACTAGTACTGTAAGGCACAGTGAAATATTAAAAGTTCTGGAAGGCACTGGAGACAAGACAAGACTGGGGACAAGTCAGATTACATATGAGATTTACTGAATTTGCTATGTTGAAGGAAATAGTAAGAAAGTACATTACATGCAAAGGTAACTATATCACCTAAAGCAGACTGGAAAATAACACAGCAGCCTTAGCAGCTACCTCTATGTACTGTGGGTGAGCAGGTGATCATGATAGAGCCAACTACTAGGAACATTGTGTTAAAGTGATACATGAATTGGGGTGTGTTTTCAACACAAGTGATATATTTAGAACTACAGTTCATTGGCCAAGTTCTCCTGTCAGTTACATTGGTGCAACCCCATGTAAGTCAGTTCTTCAGAGAAGAGTATTGGGATGACTGGGGTAATGGTAAACCCAGGAAAGGCCCATTATTGAAGTCCTCCAAGTATGGGATTTTATTACAGTGTTAACTGGCTGGTACAGCAACAGCTAAGTGGCTGTTTTTTAAATTGTTTTAAAAAGATGTAGTTGACAGTATGCCAGGGGCTTGGATAAAATCACTCACAAAAGGCTATTGAGGAAACTAAGTAATCAAGGGGTATGAGGTGAATTTCTGTCCTGGACTATGAACTGGTTAAGAGAGGAAACACAAAGAGTAGGAACAAATGGTTAATTTTCTCATGGAGGGAGGTTATTATGGGGTGCCCCAAGGATTCAGATTAGGACAGGTGTTGTATGATTTTAATAAATACCTGGATAATATGGGGGAAAATGACTAGGTAAAATCTGCCAGTGACACAAAATGATTTAGGTTAGTGCAGAAGACCATGAGGAACTCCAAAAGGACCTAAGATTCATGGTTGGGAAACACCATGACACATGAAATGCAATATAGATAAATTTAAAATGATGTACATTAGAAAGAATAATTTCAGTAACTCACACACATTGCTGAGTTCCAAATTAACTGTAACACCTCAGGAGAAAAATTAAGTGTCACAGTGGACAGCTCACTGAAAACACCTGCTCAAAGAACATTGGTGATCAAAAAGCAAACAAAATGTTTGATTGTATTAAGAGAAAGACAGAGAATCCTACCAAACACATTATTATGACATTATATTTGTTGCCTATGCACCTCACCATTATTACTGAGATCAGTTCTGATTACAGAATCTCAAAGAGGTTATGGCAGAAATGAAAAGTGTTGAGAGGAGGGCAATGAAAATGTTTAGATGCACAGAATGAATTGTTTATGAAGAGACATTAAAAACATGAGGCCTATAATAGGTGCACTTTAAACATTTTCAGTTACTAGTATTACTAGTTCTAGTAAAATTCTCATTATAATCAAATGTACAAGCTTAAACTGATAATATTTTTGAAAACAGTAAAAACTTTGAAACAGCAACTATTTTCTTATAGCTTGGAGAAGAAATGGATAGGTGATGACGTGATAGAGGTACAGTATATATAATAATGAATAGTTTAGAGCACATAAATAGGAAGTTTCTATTTATTCTCTCATAATAGGACAAGGTGACCCACAATGAAATTAAAAAGCAACATATTTACAACTCATAGAAAAAAATAATGTTTTTCACAACACATAATTAACCGATGGAAGTTAATGCCAAATGGTATCATGGAATCCAAGAAGGTAGCAAAATTCAAAAATCCATTAGACATTCCTATAAACTACTAAGCCAACCACAGTAATATTAGATAGGCAATATAAAGCCACATACTCAGAGGACAACATGATCACTAAAGGTAAATTTTTCAAAAAGTTCCTAAGTGATTTAGAAGCTGAAGTCTCATTGACTTTTAACTTGGACTTAGGCACTTAGAAAATTTTACCCTCATTGCCTGGATTTAGAAAAGAAATTCCACTATCTATACTACCCGCCAGATCAGGTACATCTATACTACCTGCCGGATTGGCAGGTAGTGTTCGATGTATCGGGGATCGATTTATCGGGTCTCATCTAGACCCGATAAATCGTTCCCTGAACACGCTTCCTGTCAACTCTGGAACTCCAGCTCTGCAAGAGGAGCAAGCAGAGTCAATGGGGGAGCTGCCGCGGTTGACTTGCCGCCGTGAGGACGGCCGGGTAAGTCGAACTAATATACTTTGACTTCAGCTACGTATATCTTAGTTTGAGGTCTCCACCGCTGCAGTGTAGCACAGGCCTAAGAGTACTATATTTCATACTTATTCACTGTAAGGTTTCTTGCATCTTCTGCTGATGCACCTGGTGCTGATCACTGTCAGAGACAGGATACTGGACTAAATGGCCCACTGGCTCATTGTGCTGTGGCAATTCCTGTGTTTCTGTGGCTGCCACTGGAGGGTTTTAATTAAAAGTGACTAGATTGGTTTTAGGAACTCTGGTGACTCTTATGAGAAAGTTGGATGACTGCATTTTAAAATACAACAAAATAATTTGGACCCACATTCATTTGTGATAATCTAGAACTGGGTGAATAATGCATGAACATATTAATATCTCATAGAATAGAATCATAGAAATGTAGGGCTGAAGAGACCTTGAGAGATCATCAAATCCTTCCCTTGCACTGAGGTAGGACCAAGAATACCTAGACCATCCTTAAGGAGTGTTTGTCTAACTCAGTGGTTCTCAAACTTTTTGTATTGGCGACCCCTTTCGAACACTGAGCTTCTGACCGCGACCCCCTCTAGAAATTAAATACATATTTTTGATATTTAATACTGTTAAATACTAAAAGTAAACCCGATTGCTTAAAATGCAGTAGCCGGGTTGCCCGCTGCGGAGATCGGGCTGGAGTCAGCAGCCCGCGGCTGGGTTGGGGGCTTGCGACCCCCACATAAGCGGGTCGGGACCCCTTGAGGGGTTGCGACCCCCACTTTGAGAACCAATGGTCTAACTTGTTCTTAAAAACCTCCAGTGAAGGGGGCTCCACAACCTCCCTTGAGAGCCTATTCCAGTGCTTAGCTATTCTTATAGTTAGAAAGTTTTCCTAATATCTAAGCTAAATCTTTCTTGCTGTGGATTAAGCCAGGTACTTCTTGTCCTACCTCCAGTGAACATGGGGGAACAAATGATCGCTGTCCTCCTTATACCAGTCCTTAACATATTTGAAGACTATCAGGTCTCCCCCCAGTCTTCTTTTCTCAAGACTAAACATGCCCAGTTTTTTCTAACCTTTCCTTATAGGTCAGGTTTTCTAAACCATTTATCGTTTTTTCTTGCTCTCCTCTCAACTCTCTCCAATTTGTCCACATCTTTGCTAACATGCGGTGAACAGAACTATACACAGTATTCCAGCTGAGGCCAGAGCAGGATAACAACCTCCCATATCTGATGAATGACAGCCCTGTTAATATGCTCCAGAACAATATTAGCCTGTTTTGCAACTGCATCACACTGTTGACTCTCATTCAATTTGTGATCCGGTAAAACCTCCAGATCCTTTTCAGCAGTACTATATCTAGCCAGTTATTCCCCATGTTGTAATTGTGTTGTGTAATTGTACAGCCCTAAATTGCGATGGGTTCATGTCTGGCAGATAACAGGGTAACTTTAGGTTTCAGAGTAGCAGCCGTGTTAGTCTATATCTGTAAAAAGAACAGGAGTACTTGTGGCACCTTAGTCTCTAGGTGCCACAAGTACTCCTGTTCTTTTTAGGGTAACTTCAGTACTGATTTATAGCTTGTGAAATCCCATTTACTTTTCAAAGGGCCCAACAGCCAGTATTGTTACGTCTCATTTGATTCTTTATCTAAGCGTCAGCACTATCAACTTGTAGGGCTAGGTTCTTAGGCCTCAGCTCTGCTTCAATTGAAATCAATGCCAAAATTCCACTGGCTTTAGTTGGGGGCTTTAGGTAAAAGCTTGAAGAGCCAGTAGAGGGAGCACAAACACACAGAACTATTTTTCTGTTGCTCTGATCAAAATAGTGATTTTATTGTATTTTTAATATACCGGTAATTTTGTATTAGGTTTTTTTTTTACATCCACACTGAGGAGGACATTCGACATAGCTTACCACAGATTTGAGAAAGGAAGTTTTTTTGGTGCTGAACTACTCGGGGCAATCCATTGAAATCCTGGAGTTTGACTGAATAAGGTCAGTGGGATTGGGACCAGAGTTGCTGATATTTGGAAAAATGGTTTCTTAAATAAATTGTGATTTTTTTTTGTTATTTCTCCTTTGAAAACAAAATCCCTCCAAGGACTCGTTTGCTTGCTTTTAGAGATTCACCTTCCTACTTAATAGAACTTGAAGCAAATACATTATTTAACATATATCTGTCTCCATTTAATTGTAGGCAATTTATAGTAACACTTTTTATCTATATTGTACAATATGTAGCAGATCCTCAACTGGTGGAAATTATCATAGCTCCATTGCCTTCAGTGGAGATGTATACTAGCTGATGATTTGTTCTTGTGTGTCTATGGTGCCCATACCAAGACAGTTGGGTGGGATGAACCATTGACATACAAGAATCAGAGAAGTAGCCGTGTTAGTCTGGAATAGCAGAAGTAACAAAGAGTCCTGTGGCACCTTAAAGACTAACTAAAGTATTGAAGCATAAGCTTTCGTGGGCTAATACCTATGAAGACTTTAGTTAGTCTTTAAGGTGCCACAGGACTCTTTGTTACATTGACATACAGTATGGTAAGGCCAAATAGTGACTCTTCAGCTATTGCACTGTCCCACTACAACTAATCACACCACCTAGCAACAGTTCATAGAGGCCCTGTGTTTCTCTCCATGTGACGCTGACTCCCTCAGCACTGCAAAAGGAGGGGATGAGGCCCTGGCTCCACTGACATCCACCCCCTTCTTGCCCACTTTGGGGGGATCTTGTACCACATGCAGCTCTAGCTTGAATGGGTTCCCCCTCTGCAGCAGCCAGCAGGGATTCCATAGGAACCTGGCTCTGCAGAGGGTTGTAGTGCTTTTTAGACCTCTGCTAACAGGCCTTTGTGCTCCATGGTTGTCCTAGGATCCATGGATCTTCCAGGGGATCTCAGGAGAGCAATAGTTTTTGTGAGTCTCACCCCTCCCACCTGCTCCAGGAAGGCGGGAAAGCCCTGCCCTCTCAGTGGGACAATCAAAAGGAAACCTGCTGCATTTCCTAACCCATATGCAGTTTTTACATTGCAGGGGAATATATGGCCTGGGCTCTTCACATTCCTCTGTTACTAAACATTTAAGAATGGCATTTTCAAAAACACTCAACATTGGTCTAACTCTGCTTCCACTGAAGTCAAAGGGAGTTTTACAAGTGACTGCAATGGGAGTAGAGTTGGGCCAGTGCTGAGCACTTTTTAAAATTCCCCCTTTAAACAATTGAAAGAGTAGGCTGGCAAAAGAACTGTGCAGCCATATAAAGGTATGAGACCTAAGAAAAGAGCCATCTTAGAAATTCATTTTTAAATTTTAAGCTAAACAAGGCACAGTTGCGATTAATTTATAGTTCACTCTGTCCCAGAGTGCTCACAAACATGGGACAGCTAATTAGTATTTGTGGTAGGGCTGGGGTATAGGATGGACTTATTGGTGGCTAAAAATAAACAAAGGTTCAATAACACCACCACCACAATAACTTGATCATTGAAATGACTGATCCTTTCATAATATAACTTATCTTGGAATAACAGCTTGATTTCATTGCACTGATCTGTCCTACACTTGGCTTTTCCTTTTCCTGATGAAAAGGTTTTGGATCAGACAGCATTTCATTCTTTACAAACATGGCAAGAATTAATTAATCTTGCCTTTAGAGCATTAGACAATCATGAAGGATTTAATGAACTATATAGAACCTTTTCTGGACTATATGAGGTTGCTACAGCCATCCTGAAATTTGTGGATTGCATGGTACAATATATTCACTGACATTTTTTTCACAGCAGCCTTTCCCTTGTTTTCCTTTGTGCGTATTCTCATATATATATATATATATATTAATGGAGGAAGTTAGTGAATAGCCTGGGTTTTTTTTTAAAGGAAAATGAAACTTGCTGCATTTTTGAAATGAACTATTATGGAAGTGCCTGCAATATAAATCACTCCATTCAGCTTTAGACAACAATTTTTCCTTTCAGAATAATGAAGTACTTTGCTCGTAAGAGAGAAAAGCGAAACTACTTATTTGAATCCCCCCCCCTGCCTGAATGAGTCTGAATATAATTAAAATATACCTTTCATTCCATGAGACAGAATGGTAACAAAACTGGGAACTCAGAAAAAAGGCCATGAAAGTGAGTAAGGAGCAGATGGTTATTTCTGTTGCGGCTGTTTTTGAAATCACTGAAGCTATAGATAATTTACCTGTTGGCCTGGTTTGAGTGGTGATAGTGTTATTCCCTGGGTGTTGATCACTGGTAGTATCTGGTTTCCAATGACTGTAGCAATGATCTGACCCTGGGCATTGGTCAATAACTGTGGGGTAATTGGCTGCACTTGAAGGCCCTGAGCTCCTCCTGCTGCCTGATTGGATGGGACTGGATTAGGCATCAGTGGAATTGTTCCAATAATCTACAAGAAACAAAACAATAGGTGAATAGCCACACATAGAACAAATATTTATTATATATTATTGCTTGTTTTATATATATGCATTTTATATCAGGTAAACCAGACTGTCCTTTTTTCTCCAGAAGTTCACTTTTCATCCCAAATTGCTCAATAATTATAGGCTTATGCCTGACCCCCCCCCCCACAGCCTCAGTGATCAGCAAAAAGCAAGCAAATTCTAGCTGACGACTAAGCAGCACAACATGAAAATGGTGAGGGGAGGGGCACTGACATTTTGACTAATAAAATGGGCAAAACTTTCTATTTCTAAAAAATGACAAAGGGAGCCGAATTTGGAGGGGGATGAAGAGAACAGAAAGAGCTGCCATGAGTCAGACCATGCTCCATCTTGCCTTGTATCCTGTCTCCAACAGTGGCCTGTACCAGAGCTTCTGAGGGAGTGTACCAAAGAGGGCAATTAGGGAGTGATCCATTCTTGTCTTCCACTTCCAGCTTCTTGCAGTCAGAGCTTTAGGGTTGCTGCGGGCACGGGGCTATGTCCCTGACCATCTTGGCTAATAGCCATTGATGGATCTATCCTCCATGAACTTATCCAGTTCTTTATTGAGCCCCGGTATACTTATGGCCATCACAACATCCCATAGCAAGAAGTTCCACAAGTTATTTGTGTGTTGTGTGAAAAAGTACTTCCTCTTGTTTGTATTAAATCAGCTTCCTATCAAGTTGGTCAGGTTACTTCTAGTTTTTGTATTGTGTCCAAGGGTAAATAACACTTTTCTATTCACTTGTCCCTCATCATTTGTGATTTTATAAACCTTTATCATATTCCCCTTTAATTAACTCTCTTCTAAGATGAACAGTGCTAATTTTTTTAGTCTCTCCTCATCTGGAAGCTATTTAGGGTGACCAGATGTTCTGATTTGATAGGGACAGTCACAATATTTGTGTTATATAGGCACCTATTACCCTCCACCCCCTGTTCTGATTATTCATTCTTGTTGTCTGGTCACCTTAAAGCCATTCCATTTTCCTAAGAACCATTGCTTCTTTTCTCTGAACCTTTTCCAGTTCCGCTGTATCCTTTTTGAGATGGGTTGACCAGAACTGGACACAGTACTCAAAGTGTGGGCACATCATGAATTTATATAGCGGCACTATGATATTTTATGTCTTTTTTGTCCTCTTTCCTACTAGTCCCTAACATACTTTTAGCCTGTTTGACTGCTGCAGAGCACTGTGTGGAAGCATTCAGATAATTATCTCTGGTGACTCCAAGATCTCTTTCTTGGGAGGTTACAGCTAATTCAGAACACATCATTGTAGACATATAGTTGGGATTATTTTTTTTCAGTGTGCATTACTTTGCACTTATCAGCACTGAGTTTTGCCATTTTTTTACCCGGCTACCCAGTTTTTGTGAGATACCTTCGTAATACTGTGCAGTCAGCTTTGAATGTAATTATCTTTAATAATTTTATATTGCCTGCAAACTTTGTCACTTCATTGTTCACCCCTTTTCTAGATTATTAGTTAGTATGTTGAACATCAGAGGTCCCTGAGTATAGATTCTTGGCAAACCCCACAGTTTACCTCTTCATTGTGAAAATTGCCCATTTATTCCTACCCTTTGTTTCCTATTTTTCAACTAGTTACTGCTCCATGAAAGCACCTTACCTCTTATATCATGGCTACTTAGTACTTTAAAAGCCTTTGATATAAGGAGTATATATTACTATAAGGGTAATTTACCTATCACTTCAGAGTCTTTAAGGTCCATAAGAAAATACCGGGTGTCAGTTTCTCAGGTCTTATCCAAAAGACCTGAGAAACTGAGTTCCAGTATTCCTCAGAAGGAAGAAGGACTGAGTGGACCCCTCTTGCATTTGAAACCTGAGCTAAGAGTAGTAAGCAATCCCCTGAAATATTAACATGCCTGTAAAACTGAAATACAGATAAAATGACAGACATGTACTGAATGAACGGTCACAGGATCTTTTCACAAATATTATAGCACATAAATACACCTCAGGTGAGGCTCATTAAAAAAAAAGTTTTCCAAGATACCAAATGGGCAAAGTTATCTTCAGCATAAACAAGTGCAAATCCCACGGACTTCGATAGCTATTTTTGATACATCAGTGGAAAATAATACTAATACCACCCTCGTGCTTATATAGCACGTCTCATCTGTAGATTTCAAAGTGCTTTAAAAAGGAGCTCTGTGTCATTCACTTTTATGTAGTATAAGTGTGGTATAAGTTTTTTTAACACAATTCGCTGTAAAAATAGCTTTAAAAATTGCTTCATAAGGATACCAGTGGCTTGGTGGCCAGATCACAGAAATATTATCTGGGACAGAAAGCCAAGGGGAAGACTTTGGGTCTATTGAAAATTAAAGGGGATTCAACAGGTGAGTTCCAACAGAGAAGAATGACAGGCCTCCATTGAATGTGCTTTGACTTATGATTCAGTGGCATTTAGTTCTGTCCAGGGTGATCCTGCCATGCCTTCTTTCTTAGACTGACCATTCCGGGAAGAAATCAGGGGTTGGAAGCGTGGGGTGGGAAGAGCAGAGGGATTAAGAGGAAAATTGTAGTTCTCAAAATGAAGACAGAAGAGAATGCGAAAGTTCCACCCTGAACTAGCTTTTCTGTGCGATGGCCAGGTGGAGTATTCACCCCACCAATCTGAACTTACATAATGACACCAGGGTACATTTTACATACTTAAAGCACTGTATAGATATTATCTACTTTAGCCGTTCTACATCCCTATAAAGCAGATAGTTAAATACCCAGATGGGGAAACCGAGATGGGGAAGTGAAGTGACTTGCCCAAGATCAAACAGCAAATGATTGGCAGAGTCAGACTTTGAACTTGGAGCTGCCCCAGCAGTGCATCTTTCTCCAGACCACACTATTTCAGGCATCCTCATTTGGGCTGCACCTGTGCTACCGCGTCTGAGGGGATGGTAGTTCATTAACCAGTGGGGATTAATTTGAATAAATAGTAGACCACAAGCTATTTTAAATGGTCTGATTTTCATCATTAATTAAGGTAGTGTATAGAGCACAGCATGTCAGCCTGCTCAAATGTCCTGGAAGGTTTATGGGCTGTACAATATATTCTTTCACTTTTAGCAAGTGCTAACAAATGGGAGGAAGAACCCTTCTTCACTTCATCAGCAGAAACTTTGCATAGGGCTCTCTTCACTTCACCATGTCAGTAAAGGACATGGCCTCGAGCTGTTACTACTGAGCCTATAACTTTAACCAGGAAGGTTTGAATCCCTTACGGAAAAAAATGATGCTCTGGTTTATCACTAATAGATATATTTGCCCCCACATTTAAAATGCATTTCTTGGATTGCAGCTGGACCTTTATAGACTGACAGCGCTGAAGACGACACTTTGTAAGGTCAGAAGCAGAGGGACCTCGAT
Organism: Sternotherus odoratus; assembly: GCA_032164245.1. NCBI lineage: Eukaryota > Metazoa > Chordata > Testudines > Kinosternidae > Sternotherus > Sternotherus odoratus. The sequence goes on from JAVMKO010000002.1 coordinate 146,580,000, forward strand.
ACATGTTAGTGTGTGTCACACCCTAATGTGCTCTATGCACTGTATGCCCAGAGCAGAGTGCGGAAAGGAAATATAATATGGTTTTAGGCACAGAAACATGTTGAGGCGTAGGTGCCATGATAAAGTCTTGAACTACATGATCCCAGACTACTTTTTCCACAGGATTCCTCAGTGCACAGGAAGGATAGTGCTCAGGGAATGAGTCAGCCATTCATTGTTTTTATCCCAGTCATTCAATGAGTGGTGCTAACCTATTTACTGCATACCTTCTAAAGCCTGCAGTGAATACAGAATTATTCACTTTCTCATGGCTTTTTAAAAAATCCCTGCAGTATGAGTTTTATCGTAATGTTTAAGTATTTTGTCTCCATTGCAAAATAAGAGAGCATTATTATCTCCATTTTACAGATGGGGAAGCAAAGAGACTTACCTCAGGCCACAGAGTGGATCAGTGGCAGAGGCAGGATGAGAATCCTTATGCTCATTCCTCCAGGTTATGCTACTTTTAGCATCCTTAGGCTATTGTGTAGAAGCTTTTGCAATTCTTTTGCTAACACAAAGAGAGGAAGCCAAACAGCTGCTGCTTCATCCCTTGTAGAATGGGGTGGCTAATTGTGCACATATTTGCACTTTAGCTATAGAATTGTGTTTCTGTTTAAATGTATAATAATAGTGGTTTATTTCCCAACAGTGGAGCTTTTCTTATTGCCGCCGTTACATTTATTGGGGTTTGAAATTTGTTTAAAAGTGACTATTATGTTCTAAAATGTACCATGTGTTGGCTTTTTATTATTAATTCTTCTCCAAGAAGCATTAATCTTCAGTCAGAAACAGGCATGCCGCCTTGTTTGGCTGCTTCCCCAGCACAGCCAAAGGCAGATGGCAAATGGTGGCAAAATGAAGGGTTTAACATCTGCCTTTGTCTCAGTTCAGAAGCAGCCGAGTAAAGGCAAAGACAGGCTTCACTGGGCTGTTTCTGATGTAAACCAAAGGCAGCTGCCAAACAAATGCTGCTGCTCATTTTGAAAACTGGTTGTGAAGTATTGCGGAGACTTTTTCAGTAGCAGGGCCCAAAAGCATTTATCGCCTGGCTTTATTAGTGTGTCAAGATCGCACTTGAAAAACGGATCCAGTTTTGATCTTTTCATCAATGGAAAACCTGTTCTAAAAACCAAAATCATATGCACATAAAAACCATTTAGCACCCCAAACCACAAGCAGAATACGCGGGAAAAACTTGCACGTAAGGTAGTGAGAATTGTTCAGCTGGTGGCAGGGAGGAGAGATGGCCATGAATAGAAAACCCCGAATCGATGTTGAAAAGACAATAGAGTGTAACTGTTGAAAAGACAATAGAGTGTAACTGAAAATAAAGCAGCTTTATTGATAAACAGAAATATTTAAAAAGAGAAATAACAATTAATTTTAGAGTGGTGCTCAGTGCTGTCTATTCTCCCTGGAGTTCACAAGGAGTTCAATAGTTGTCGGATGGTGAAATCATCACAGTCTGCACCAGGTTGTGCAGAAAAGGACTCTTGCTCTGTGCTACCCTTCCAAGGTTCAAGCAACCAAGCTCAGTGGCCAGAAGGGCTCTCATGGCCGGAAGTGAACAGCAGCAGTCAAAATGTTTTTGCTCTTGGATGTGAAACTTCTGTTCCCAATTGCTAGAGGTGATCGGTACCTTAGGGAGCACCATTCCCCAGCTGTGGGAAATTGGTCCACCAGTAGTAACATATTTATTGCTCACGTAGTGGCTAACTCAGGGTATAGAATACACTGGTGTGGTTTCGAGTAGGCTCTTTTTCTTCTCGTGTGATGCCTGGCTCCATGTGTGGCCTCTTACCCCAGGCATCCATAGCATTCTCCACATCACCCAGGGACCCATCAGAGATCCAAAGACTGCACAGAATGGGATGAAGGAGTCTATGTTGCACTGATAAAGCCCTCTTCTTTCAGGCCTTCAGTTCATTCTCAAAGATACATAGTGATAATGGTGGCAGTTCCCATATCTCATCTCATCCTGGTAATCCTCAGGAACGATTTCATTGCTCACCAAGAGCTCTCTGGGTGTCACTGACTAAATATCTGCTACATGTGTGACTTTGGTCATTTCCATGCCTTGTGGTGGATCTGTCTGGATGCAGGGAAACACTGCACTTCGGATCTTTGTCTGAAAGGTAACGTGTCGAGCATTTTAATGTGTGCCAAAAGATAAAGCAACAATAATACAAAACAACCCTATGCATCAGCTCCCCCATTCTGATAGCACACTTTCTCCATCTTGCTTGGCAAAGAAATATGATGTGCCATGCACACCAGCAAGAATAAAATCCATTGCATGGCCCCTGTATAGTGTATTATATTATCTTCTTACCAATGGCATTCCAGAGTAGCTTGGAAATGCTTTGGTAATGTTGTGCTTTCTTGGCAAGGCACTTGCAGATTTCATTTGTTGTCTCCTTTGGCAGATCCTTGGATTTCCACCTCCATCTCCACTGCAGCATTAACTTACCTTTGCTATCTGTGCAGTTAAAAGTAACTTATAATTATTAGAGTGCAAACTAGCACCAACAAATACTGCCATCCAGTATATAAAGGCACAAAATACAATACATTTACAGCTTCATCCTCTCGGTCCCAAACATCCATTACTGTAGGTTTTCTTCAAATAAGCTTCTTGTCATCCTTCACATTGCCTCTGAGGTGTCTGGCATCAAGGATGTCTGAGATAAAATCATCCCCTCTGAGTGTTACAGACTTTTTAGACGGAAGATGGTGAAATGTTGCTGAACTAAGGGTAGTATAGCAAGATGATAGTCCACAAATGTGCACATTCTATAGCTGGTCTTCAATTTGACAATCCTCAGACATGGATCATATGCCCATATGAATACTTTGCTGGCCTATTCTGCAAACCGTTCAGCGGCCATAACATAGTTAGATAACTTTGGTCATCACAACTTTATGGTACCTGAATCCTTAAGCTCTGCAAGAGGTAACATTGCAACGCATATGATTCATTCTCTGAGACACAAGAAGGTTTTTAAGCTTCTGACAACGTACAACATATTGGGGGTTAAAGTATCATCTAAATGCATTTCTTTTCTTAGCTTTTGAATGGAGAAAAGTGTTTGTATACAGAAATTCAGACAATAACCAAAATCAGAAGGGTCATCAGCATCATGCTGCACCGGTTAAAGACATATCTTATCTTAGGTTACATTTCTGAAACCCAATAAGAGAAGAATGAAAAAAGTGAATTATTCCAAGGAATCTATAAGATCAAAAGTATGTATGAAATATGGAAGGAAGAAGTAAGTCCCTATAATCTGTGGTACACAGCACAATGTTTGCTTACAGTATGGTGCATTTACTACAGGTTAATAAATTGCCTTCAGAATCTGTTTGCATTAATAGAAGGATTCTTTCCTGATAATCACTGTCTCATGATCATAGATAGTTTGAGGATAAAGAGAGTAAGGGACAGAGTAAAGCAGGGTGAGGATATTGAGGTGACTCTTGGATTCAGGCAGATTTCCATATCCTTAGTTACATCAACTCTACCAGTATGTTTGGGAGTCTGTTATTGTGTTCTTTGCACCCTGAAGATCTGGAAGGTATAAGGTGCAAGTTCAAGTAAATGAGTGCTACTTCGACTTGCACCTTTTTCTGGCTCCTCGGTATGTGAGTTACACTAATGTAGATCTCCTTAAAGATCAAGAGAGTGGGTGTAAAAACTAAAGCAGTCTGACTAAATCTAACTGTGTCTACTGGAGTCAAAGATGATAGTTTACATCACGCATATTTGCATCTAAGGCTGAGAAAGCTTGAAAGCATGATACAACAGAATGCTCTTCCAGAGAATGGGGCATCAGATAATGAAACTACAGCCAAGTATCTATGAAAGTACATCTCCGGATTGTCATTGCATATAAAGAATTATGGTTTTCAAGGTTGAGCATTGTTCATATATCTCATGGTACGTTATCATAATGGAACATTGAGCTTGACATTCCACCTTCCTACTTTTGCAGCAATTCTTTTTAGCAAGTAGTGTTTGTACAGTAACACTACACTATACAGATTTTGTTTTTCATTGTAGCAGGAATGATGTGCTGAAATTATTCTCAAGCAAATAAAATGATGCTCTATTAAAGGAGACATGTCTATAGTCGGAGAAATGTCTCTTCTCATCAAACATCCCTAATAACAGTTGGGGTTTTCACATAGCAAAAATGTAAAGAAATATAACAGACCAAATAAAAGTCAGAAGTATGTAGGTTTTCTGTTTAAGCTGGGTCTCAGGGGACAGTTTATTCAACAAATGCAGCCCCCCTTTTTTTATTATGAGAATCTGAATTTGTCATAAAGAGTCTTTAAGGGCTTGATTTCCAGAAGTGCCTGAGCACCTGCTGAATTCAACTGGATGATCTTATTGCATCTAGTGTAGACACGATAAATCGATCCCTGATCGCTCTGCCTTCGACTCACACTTATTGATTTCTATAAAACTGTTTGTCATTTAAAATTCTTTGATGAATGGCTAATGCAAATGCATTTCAGCATATGGACTGCTTGCAAATTATTGTTGTGATTAAGTATTTGCTATCCATAAATGGCTATTTTAACTGTCCTCCAGTACTAGGAGCCTGTAAGTGAGTGTGGCCCCGCAGGGAGGAGTGCTGACATGGGTGTGGTGCAGGATATGGTTTCCCTGCAGCAAGCCTTACTGAGGGAAAGAAGGCAGCATACAATATCCCTATAGCTAGACAAGACGAGTAAGGTGGCTTCAGCAGCATCGTGAAAATTTAAAGAGGCAGCATTGGTTTAACAACTGATAATGAAAACACAGTTTCATGGGCTGTGGTGTCACAGGGTACCAAAATTAACATACGGACACATTTGACAGCACAGTAGAAAACTGACCTATGTACATTGAGTGGTTGGAACAGTATTTTGCGCTCCAAGACACTCCATAGGAGAAGAAAATGCCTGCATTGCTGAATTGTATGGATGGCAATCTGACGTCTCCAGACAAGTCATGCAGCAGGACTTTTGATGAGTTAGTGACAATATTACAGGAGCATTTTGCAGAAAATCCCTGGGAGATAGCTGAGCACTTTAGATTCCATAAGCACAGCCAGCAGGAAGATGAAACCATCATAATGCACTGAGCTGCATGACAAAGATTAGCAGAACACTACAGTTTTGGAAATACCCTGCAAGTTGCCGTGAGGGATCAGTTGGCATGTGGTATCAGAGATGAAGCAACCCAGAAGCATCTTCTAACAACAAGCATTTTCACGTGCAAGAGAACTATGGAGATAGCTACTTCTGTAGAGGTTGCTGACTGAGCCCTGGTCTACACTCGGAGCAGGGAGTCAACCTAAGATATGCAACTTCAACTACAAGAATAGCGTATCTGAAGTTGAAGTATCTTAGGTCGACTTACCTCACGTCCTCACGGCGCGGGGTCAACTGCCGCCAATCCCTGTCAACTCCGCTTCTACCTGTCATTTTGGTGGATTACAGGAGTTGAAGGCAGAGCGATCGGGGATCGATTTATCGTGTCTACACTAGATGCGACAAATCAATCCTTGATAGATCATACCCTGAGAGTCAAAATGAGTTTCAATCAATAGGTAAGAGTGGACACTCAATACACATTGCTTTATGTTCCAAGATGAAAAGACAAGACAAAGTCACAAGGAAATGGCTATCTCTGTGGCCAAGTGGCAATGGTTGATACAGTGCAACTAGCTGCTATTTCTGGCATGAGGCCATTGGCACTGTGGCCAAAAGGGGCCCATTCAAGTGTGTGCATGTCCTCCATAAAGAACAAAACACCAACTGACAAGAAGAAGAGACCAAAAACATGCCATAAGGTGCATGTTTGAAAGAAGAAGCTGATAACGGCGAGAATGACTTAGCCAAGTTAAGCAATGCATAACTTGAAGTGTGTATCTGAGAGACACCTTTGGTAAATGGGAAACCCCTTATGATGGGAGCTGGACATGGGTTCACCTGAGTTTGTGATTCCACAAAAAGAATCCCTGGAAACCTTCAGTAACAGCAAGTTGGAATGGACTGACATTATGTTAAATATGTACACAGGAATGAAAATCACCTTGTTGGAAGTACACATGGGAAATGTACAGTACAATAGTCAGTGCCAGAACTTGAACCTCTATGTCATAAAATTGGAAAAACCAGCATTGTTTGGATGAAGGTGGCTGAACAGTATTCACCTGGTTTGTCAATTGATCAAGGCTCTTCAAGTCCATCAGAGGGCTAGCTCACAACAGCAGTTGGAAGAGATTTTATTTAGAGATGTACCAGTGTTTCAGAAGGACATTGGACATCTGAAGGGCATTAAAGACAACATCATACTCCCAGAAGGGGCAAACCCTCAGCTCTTCAAGGCTCATCAAGTACCACTTGCCATCAGAGATGCAACTCACAAGGACCAGGAAAGTCTAGAAGGTATAAACATACTAACCAAGATTGAGTGGAATGAATGGGCAACTCCCATTGTTCCTGTCATGAAGATAAATGATGAAGTAAGGGTTTGTGATGACTATTTGTGGTGACCATTAATCCTGTACTCTGGATGGAATTATACCCCTTACTTTGCATTGAAGATATTTTCTTATCACCTGACAGAGGGAAGAAATTCAGTAAACTGGACATAGCTCAGGTTTACTTGCAAATAGAAATAGGGGAAAGGGTGGAGGAAATTCCTCACCACAAACACTGAAAAAGGCATGTTCCAGTACAACTGACTGATATCTTGGGTGGCATCCACCCCTTCAGGTTGGCAGAGGGTGATGGATCATGTATTCCAAGTAATGCCAACTGTAGCTTTTACTTAGATGACATCATTCTAGCCAGATCCAGCGATGAGGATCATTCGAAGAATTAGGCACGAGTTTTCAAAAGGTTGGAAGAATATGGATTACAAGTGAACTGTGATAAATGTGAGCTCCTGTAACGGGGTGTCCCCATCTCTCATGAGTTCCTCCTTCTGGCCGACTGCATATGCCTGCATTCTCGGTAGCTTCTCAGGCAGCCCTTCAGGTCAGGGATTGGTTCTTTTTGGTGTTTATACAGTGCCCAGCACAATGGGACCCCAAATCCTGACCAGGGCTTTTGGCACTACCATAATATAAATATGTACTGCTACTACTGCTAATGTCTTGCAGCCAAAAGTCTGGACTTGAATACAGCCATGAGAGAATCCAAGTCCTAGCAAACAGGGCATATTATAGCAGACAACATGGAGAGACACTCTGGAGTTGGGGAGAGGGCAGCGGCCTGCCCTTTATTCTTGGAATTTTTAAATAAAATCTGGTATTGAGATGTTCATTTAGCTGAACATGAGAAGACAGTGTTTTCAACAGCCGGAGCATTTTATCAGACGCTGTTTTCATGCTTCCTGTTGTGACATTTCCTTTTTAATAACAATCATTAAGTTATTGCCATTGAGTGTGTGTGCAGGGGGGAGGTTTTCGATGCTGCTAGTTTATTGTTATCTCCAGTTGCCTCTTCCGGCTCGTCACCACATTTTCAGTGGGCGTGGAAGTGGATGCGGGAGATCAAACAGCAGCTTGCTTTTGCAATGCTTGGGCCAAGCAGGTGCGTCAGCAGTGTACTACTTTGATTTTCTATATTTTCCTTGTAGAAGTTGTTCTATAAGTGGTTTAACTTTCCTGTGAAAATTTGTTGAAACTAGAGCTGAGAACTCTTATTTAGTATAATTTGATTTTTTTATATTGGTGATTGTTGTGCTTTCGAAAGGAGTTTTAAGCCCGATCGAGACTGGCCATCTCTAGGGGTCAGAAGATATTTCATTCTTCAAATATATTGACCTCTCTACTAAAACAGATAACTGGGTGCCAGTTAATAGTAAGTGTGTATTATTTATTTGGGAACTCGCCCACACAGGAACCGGACTGAAATAAGCACCTCAAGTTCATATCTAACACAAAACAGTACCTTCAGAGGATAATAATGTTCAGCACAGCAATCCATGGTCAGATCTGAACCAATAAGATCAAGGTGAAAGGATCACTAGCCCATCACTAAATCCTCAAGTCATCTGGTTTCAGCTTCCACATTATCAATTTGAGCCACTATGTAAAATATTGAGTCTGAAGAACATCTAGAAAGAATTTTCAAGCTGGAAGTTTAAAGTGGCATAAGTCAACAGACACAAAGGGGAAATCAGAATTAACACAGTCAGTCTGAGGCAGGAACAGTGTCTGGAATTATACTAAACTTGACATTGGTAAATAAGAGTAAAACTGTTGGTCTTATTATTTAATAATAATTTATATAGTGATAGTATCCAAAGGCCCAACTCAAGATTGAAACAGATGTTGGGCAAACACAGTGGAAGGCACTTTTCCCTTCCCAGAAGAGCTTACAATCTAAACAAGCTTAATCTTTCATAGCACATAAATGGCTTTAGGAACTGATATATAAATTGTTCAGAGGCATCACTTCACCCATGACTAAAACACAGTCACCTCTAGGGTGGAATTTGGCAGTTATAGCAAACCTATACAAGAGTTTTAGGAGAAAAAAGGGAAACGAATATTTCATTCATTGGAAAATAGAAGGAGAATATAGGTAGGCCGAACGTAATTAACAGAGCTGGAAAATGGCCATGACTTCAGGGTTATATACCCCAACGTTTGCAAAAAGTGCCATTTGAAAACAAGTGTGACAAAGCTTTCTTTTATAGCTCATTAGCCATATCGCACCTCCAGTGGCTGCTCACAACATACTGCGGTACTGAGAGATGACTGTTACTTATGTTAATACCTGCACATTCCTTAAAAATCACCTGTCCAAATATAAACCATACTTAACCTTCCTTTGCTTGTGAGATTTGACAGGGCCACAGGACAAAGTGGTATGGCTGCAAAACAATCTTGAAAAAGAGTTATCTTTCTTGCTGAATTAAAAACCAGGATTGACCATTTACTTGCATGAGTATTGGATGCAGTATCAGGTCCTAAGTGGGTACAGGATGTGCAATGGTGTGTATACTCTGCTCTGCTAGTCACTTGCTGTTTGACATGGGCAAGTCACTTAACTTATTGGTTCAGACTGGACCATGGGGCTGAAGTTGGTAGCTGGTGCCCCCCCAGCTACCGGCTTCAGCCCCCAGCCAAGGCTCTGCTCCCAGCCCCGTCCCCAAGCTGTGGCCCTAGCCTTGGTCCTCTTATCCCTGTCCATGACCTGCCCTCCCAGGCTCTTGGGAGGGGGAAGGCACAGGTAGTGGTAAGGAGGGCGCAACATAAAATGTTTGGGGACCACTGTACTACATCTTGCGCTTAAACAGACAAAATGAGAACTTCACTCTTCAAAAGCAACAGGCCTGATTCTGAGAAGTGAGCTCCAATTTTGATGTCACATTTTTATGACTTCAGATTTACCTAGTCCAGAGTATGCCGTCAGTTTTACCTTGTCTAACTCCATTTACGTCAATGCATTTACTCATGATTTACATCTGGCAAAAGTGAAATCAGAAACAGGCCTGATGACTTCATGTGTCTGTAGACTCAAAATAGAAGTGTATCCAGGAAGAATGGATCAATGTACTGGCTTCTTCCCTTGGAGGCTTGTCGGTTCCTTGAGCTATGAAATTTCCCTGGTAGACGTTTGCTGCTAAAAGGCAGCATAATCATGGCTCTGTAGAAAAGGAGATGGCTGTTGTAAAAGACTCTTAGGATCTCAGTTATTTAGTCTGCCTCATGCTATTAAGTCCAGGCCAGTTTTACTTCTCTCATATTTTGAAAACAAAAGACCACCTTGGATTTCAGAGCCAAATATGTTTGCATATGATTTTGCCTCAGTGAAGGAAATAAGACAGAGTATTGTGGCTTGAAACAAAGCAATGAACAAAATTATTAGTCGTAATTATTTTTATATTCCTTGCTAACTTCACTGACATGTTTATTTTTGGACATTGTATTATGGTGGTAATTAATTGTCCTTTTTTCTCTAGTCTCTTCCTCAAACTTATTGGCAACTTTTCTGTATCTTTATGTATTCAAAGCATCAAAGAGCTCTCATCTCATAATGCATTTTACTGTGAGTTGGTTTTTGAGCAGGCAGAAATATTGATAGTTTTCTGAGAGTCGTTAATACATCCTGCTGTATCTTAGAAGTGAGTAGACTGCATGACTTGTGAAGTTGGAGATCTACTCTTAGCCATAATTAAAATGTTCTGTACATGTATTACAACGAGGTAGGACTGTGGTAATTTGCACTTCACTCATCCTCATGCCTCAGAATTCACACAAACACAAGTGTTTTTCCCCACTTATGAGCTGAGATTTAGCAAGAGATGCTGTAGCGAAGTTTCATTTTAATAAGACTTCAGTACTCTCATAAAATATACTACAGAAAATGTGTTAGTTTAATAGGCAGTTTTATACCAATTAAAACAAAATTATTTTTGTCAAATAAGTGAACAAAGTACATTTTCAGTTGCATTATCCTGTTTTTATATTGCTTTTTTTTGTCCTTTTAGGGCCAAAGTCTTCCATTTTTACTAAGGTTGATTGTACCCTTACTCCATAAATAGTCCTATTGATTTCAGTGGAACTACTCATAAACTGAAGTCCTACTCAGTGTGAGTTAATGAAGAAGAATCTGAACTTTATTTGGCAATTTTTAAATTTCAGTAAATCACAAAAAAGATTATTATTATTCTGCATGAATAAGGTCCAGATCCTTAAAGTTTCTTTCGGTGATAGATTTATTGCATCTAGTCTAGGCATGATAAATTGTTCCCGGAGTGTTCTACTGTCAACTCTTGAACTCCACCGCGGCGAGAGGCACAGGCGGAGTTGACGGGTGAAAGTAGTAGTCGACTCAGCGCCGTGAAGATACCACAGTAAGTCGACTTAAATACGTCAGCTTCAGCTACGCTATTCACATAGCTGAAGTTGCATATCTTAGGTCGATCCCTCTACCCCCCAGTGTAGACCAGGGCTTAGGCACTTATCTCCCATTGAAATTAGTTAAGCACCTAAATCCCGGGAATCCGGACCATTGTTTCACTGGGATCACTTGCTGAGTAAGGTCCTATGGGAGATGAATAAGAATGACTGAATCTGTCCAAGTGTGAATGAGTGGAGTTCAGTTATAGCTATGACAGCATTCCTTGACACATGCATCTTGGTGTATACCAGTGGAACAGAGGGAAATACCGTATTTTTCGGCATATAAGACGCCCTTTTAACCCCCCAAAATAATCTCAAAATTAGGGGGGGCGTCTTATATGCCGAATATATGAAACACTTACCGGGCAGCTGGAGCTGGGGCGGCTGCAGGTCTGCACTTCCCCCCCGAGCCCACCCGCATGTGTTCGGGGCCGGCGGGGAACGAGAGCAGCTCGGGCCCCGGGGCCCCTGGGAGCGCCCGCCCGCGCGGCGGGGACGGGAGAGCGGCGCGCTCCCAGCAGCCCGCCCGCGCGGCGGGGACGGGAGAGCAAGGCGCTTTTTTTTTTTTGTCCGGCTTTTTTATTGAAAAACTCGGGGGCGTCTTATAGGCCGGAGCGTCCTATAGGGCGAAAAATACGGTAGATGGGCTGCAGCTACAGTTATTTATGATGTCACCTGAACTTGAGAAGAAACTGTTTACTCAGTGCATTGCTGTTCACTTAGGAACAGATCACATAGCCTTTACTCACCTTATTACATCAGCTGTGTCAGACATATGAAGGAATATAACATCAAACATTGTTCGTACAGGAATCTGCAAGCCCACTAATTGTATCCAATTCACAGTGGTTTCACCCCACTTGTATGGTGTGCGGAGAGAGGTCTCATCTTACAAAACCCTCGTTACTGCTACAACATATAGTGCAGCTCCCATTTCTAGTGTGTTCATAAATAATGAAAACTTAAAACTACCTTTATGAAACTAATGATGATGATTTATTGGTATTATCATAGGGCCTAGGAGCATGAGGCATAACACACGCCCTGCCCCAGAAATCTTACAATCTAAGCATAAGATAAGAGATAACAGATTAAGACAGACAGAAGGGGGGAGTACAAGGAAACAACAGTGACCTGCACTTATGACCCCACACAGTGGAGTAAGGGGTGCAAGGTGGCCCTTTACTCCCCTATCCCCATTGTAGGTCATAGCACAGAGGGGAGTGAAACCTCTGTGGGGTCACAGGCCCTCCTCCCAAGCAGGTGAGCAGATAGGAGTGGGAAATGGACATAGTGTCTATGCTGCCCCAGATGTGCTGACATGAAGAACTGAGCCAGCAAGGAAGGCAAAGTATCTGCTAAGACAAGTGCATTTAGACTCATACTAAAATAATTGAAGTAAAACCTCAATATCTCAGTTTATAGCCATAGCAGACGACTTCACCACTGTAGCAAGAGGGAATTGGAGAGGAAACTGTCTCAAAGTTGCTATTCCAACCCTTACTTGCAACAAGGACAGCATGGCTGCATGCCACGCTTACCCAGGGGAGATTGTAAACTTTGCTGGTTCACTTACGCCCCCATTTGTAAAATTTGGAAGTAGGTTGTGTCTCCCCCACTCTTAGTATGAATTCTGAGATGTAACAGTAATTATTCTGGTATGAGTTGAAGCACGGACACCCTTGTGTCTATAAATAAGTGAGCCGAATAGCCCTAGTGGACTCTTATCTAATTATAAACCAAATACATAGTGAAACACAAGGGTAGTTCCTGGGCCTTGATCTTCAGATCTTCAGCACCAGACCCACAAATCACTATCATCTGAGCTAAAAGTAAGTAAGTAAGTGAGCTAAAAGACCATTATAGCACAAGAAAGTATAAGTAATTGTTATAGCTGAAAAAAAGAGCTTTGTTGATAGTTGCTAGCCACTAATGGTTGACATAAACCCAGGAACTAAACCAGAGTATTACATAATGCTACACTGTAATGGGGATTTTGGGGTTCTCTTTTCTGTCAGATGGTGACCAGAACAGAATTTTTATTTAGTCTGTTAGGCTATGAAAAGAAAAGATCTTCTCTTCCCTTCTATCTGTTAGCTCATGGGCAATGGATTAATGAAACATTTGATGTCATGAGATAGAATATACTTTAGCTATTGCACTTATGATGTGTGATGCATATGGTATTCCTGCTATAACTCAATCAAAGAACTAGTTTAGGATGCTTTCATTGAGATAGTCACCTTGTATCTACTATATGCTTTCCATTGTGTAGAACCTTTCATTGAAGAATCTCAAACAACTTCCGAAATGTTATGTAAGTCTCACAACACCCCCCTCTCAGGAAGGGAAGTATTATTATTACCCTTTTACAGATGGGTACACCAAGGCACAGTAATTAAGTGACTTGCCCATGTCAAACAGCAAGTGACTAACAGAGCAGAGTATACACACCATTGCATAGCTGGGGGGGCATGGAAGCTGGCCTAGGCCCCAGACATGCTCCGCCGAATGTTCCTCCAAGGCACCCTAGGGGAGCACAGCTCACAGTTTGGGGATCTCTGATGTAGTAGATTAATAAAGTAAAATTAATAAAGATAAATCAACCAAATTGTAGAACTTTCCTCCATCACTACAGAAATAACATTGCCGAGTCAATAATGTGTCCCTTTCCTCTTCAAAATATTAATTGCTATTTAGTGTCCAAAATATGCTAATTTTTATAAGATTTTTCTTTTGCCTTGTCTGAAATTAGGCTTCACTTTTAACTGATGTTTGAGGAACTTGGGGAACTTGGGGAACTTGGGGAGTATTTCTTGGGGAGACTTGGGGAACTTGGGGAACTTGGGGAGTATTTCTTGGGGAGTATTTCTCCTTTTCCTTATTATATTATTCAGGTCCCATTGAAGCCAAAGGTATGACTCATGAGTTAAGTGACTAGGATTTTGTCCTAAATGACTTTTATATAAGGTAATTAAGTTTTCCCTTTTTCTTCAGGGTACATTTGCGTGCAACATAATGGCAGTTTCTGGAAGCCTTAATGGAGCTTCTGGATACTTATGTTTGGGTTTCAACCTTTAGGACCCACTCTTTCATTGTTTTATTAGTATTATTAATTGTACTTGTGTAATTGTAAAAATGAACTAGAATCCCATTGTTCTAGGTGCTGTACAAACACAGAACAAAGAGATAGCCCCAAAGAGCTTACAGTCCAAGTACATTCCTTGAGTACCCAAAACCTCCATTTACTTTAAGACTGATGACAAGAGAATCTTTGGTGCTCAAGAAATGCTGGATACAGCCCCAGATTTGAAGTTCACTCCAAAGTGGGGAATTTTTTTTAAAGAAAATATTCCCTATCTACTAGGACTCTCAACCTACTATAGACAGCCATGTAAGTTTCTCATACATGACCTTATCTTGAGAGACGATGAGCAAATACAACTATTACTGAAATCAATGGGAATTATGAGGTGCTGAGAACCCCAAATAGTAAAGTATTTCTCACATTAAAAGGGGAGACCATCAAACTCCAATCTGCATAAGATTTACCTCCTGAGGTGCTCAGATCAGAAATGAAAGTTTAAAGAAGTGTAAACAACAAAGAACCTTGACAAAGAAATAGGGGGGTCTAAAAAAGAGAATATCATCCAATATCCATTTGTTTATCACAATCAAGTTTTATGACTCAAAGCTGATTTATATATATATTGTATGAAGAGCATATCCATTGTAGTGGCAAAATTAAATGTATTTTGAAACTTGTATGTGACATTTATCTATCTGCTCTATCAGAAAAAAGTTGTCACATTCATTCAAACACATATTACTTTTTCAATTTCCTGTCAGTAATGTTTTTTTAATGTTCTTTAGGGCGAGACCACAGGATTTCTCATTTCTCACAACAAAGACCATAACTCATTAGAATTATGCTGATGAGTTTAGCCCATAAAAATTGCATCACCCTTTTCATAGGTGAACAATCTGCACTCTTATCCATGACCATCATAGATTTTATTTATTTATTTAGTTAGTTATTTAAAATACAGATGCAGGTAAAGAGAGGTAGGTGCAGCCTTTCAAACCACTCACACTCTCTTAGACACTTGCTTTCACTCCCCTTCTTCAGATGTTCATAAGACAAAATATAAAGTTACAATGCTTTTTTTTATCATGTCTGAAATTCTATTCTGCGCCACATGAGATAACTAAGGTAGCAAAACAACTGAAATCCTTATCTCCTGTCTCCCCTTCTCAAGCTTTGATTTTGATGGTAAATGCGTATAAACCAAATGCTGAAGTGTAAACTATACTGTTGTGTGCCAGGCAAGGTCAGGGGATCAGCGGGTATTAGTTGTTAGAGTTGAAGAAAATGCCTATTAGATTGAGTCAACTGCAGACAGGATAGGCATAAAGGGTAGGTTGGCAGCTAAGTCAGTGGGAATTGGGCACATAAGTCCTTAGGTCCTACTGAAAACCCCAGCCCTACTTTTTAAAATGATACCATAGTAATCACCTGATCCAATGCCCAATGAAGTCAATGTGAGTCCTTCCATTGACATCACAGAGTACTGGAGCATGTCCTATGTCTTAGCAAAAAGGCCACATCATTTGTTACAGTTTTTCTGAAAGGCTATTAATACTGTAATGTATAATAATGTAATATTAAGGGCCAAACTCTCTGCTGGTATAAATGAGTGGAGTTCTATTGACCTTACTCATTTACACAAGCAGAGAATGTGGTAGCCGAAGTATCAGGTTTGACAATTAGACTAGAGCTGGTCAAAAAGCTGTCTAAAAGTTTTGCAAAAAGGTCCTTTTTTTGGAAATTTTGACCCAAAACATTTGGCCAGAATTGTAAAATTCTGAAAATTTTCAGTGAGACCTAAATTAGATTCCCCCCAAGGGCACAGGTTCCAATCCTGGTAGGGTTTTCATCATCTAGCTAATGCTGATAAACTGAGTACTATATGTCTCATGCTGTGTGGCTGTTTCAAAAGAAATCTTAATAACTAAATGTGGTGTGTTGTACATGTGTATGAAAGATACAGAAACATTTTTCATAAGGGGCTTGCTCTGATGACTGGCCAAAATTTATCTTCTCACCATCCTAGGTGCTGCTATCCTCTATCCAAAATGAGAAAGTAGGTTCAAATGTGTGAGAAACAGACACATAGGTGTGCATGCAGATATCCCTTAAGATTTTCACCACAGCAAGGTGTATTGCAATGAATCTTGCCTTAAAGAATGTCCACAAAAATGACATTTGTTTATGAGAATTTATATTACTTTGTTTATAGCATCACTAGCCAATTCTTCTCTATTTATATTGATCCTACTCATATATGTATACCTATAGCTACATACACACAAATAGATACACACACACAAACACACACATTTTGGAGAGGATAGATAATTTGACATTACTAAATAGGAGAGGCTAACAGAGTGCAAGTCAGAGCAAGCATGCTGTGGGCAGGAGCTGTGCAATCTTCCTCACACAGTTCTGTTAATGAACCTCAATTTTCTTGACCAGTTAAGTATTCCAGTCCTGGTCCTCTTGTTCAGAGACTGCCAATCGTACCAAATTGTTTGGTGGTTTCCAGCAGTGAAAGGATAGTGCCTTAACCCACTGCACCATCTATCTAGCTACTTATAGATAAGCTTTTATTAATATTTAGATTTGTGTCTGTGAGCAATCAAGCCATTACTAAACTATGTAACTGTTTTCTCAACTGATAACCTGTAAATTATTCCCAATCTGTAGTTAGACTACTTGAGATCATTTCTATGTGTTTTTGCCTTTCTCACAGCATTGTGGAGGCACAGTTAGAGTAAAAGGACTAGGAAGGGGAATTTTAGGAGATAATATAGGAAGGTTTTGTTCATCACAACTTTTGGTTTGTGCCCAGTGCTGATAAAAGCTAAAAAGATCATCCCCGTAAATGAGGCTGGGATTTTGCTAGTGGATCGTGTGTCTGTAAGGAGAAGGGGGGAACCCATGTGTTTGCAGATCAGGGTCCTGCTTGGTACAGTCTACTCGCTTTGTGGTAGGGGGAGGATGAGAGGATTGAGAAGGCAGCTGAGCCCTAGCAGTTGTTGTGTTGAATGTGCAGGGCTGTGTGCATGGGATGGCCTGTGATACACAGGAGGTCTGACTGGATAAGCTGATGGTCCCTTCTGGCCTTAAACGCAGTGATTTTATGAATAGGGGCTAGCCTACGTTAATGGTTCTAATGGGTCATTTAACATTGCAACGGACCCAGCTAAGTGGGAAGAGATGAGCATGTAGAACTCCTCCCTATTGATAAGTTTATAAAGACACAAGACTCCATCCCTGTGTCTATCTTTCATTCACCTGAGTGTCTTGATCAATGCAGTGGTTCCTCCTGGCCCCTGAAACTGACCCTGAATGCTAGATAGCAGGAATGTGTGTGAGTGCACATATGTTATGCTACAGCTCAGGGAAAAGTTGAAGGCAGGGGCTGAAGCGGGCAGGATGGTAGAGAGAGAGGAAGTGGATCAGGCCTGGATTAACCATTGTGTGCTTGGTGCACTTTCATAGAATCATAGAATATCAGGGTTGGAAATGACCTCAGGAGGTCATCTAGTCCAACCCCCTGCTCAAAGCAGGACCAAACCCCAACTAAATCATCCCAGCCAGGGCTTTG
The DNA here is from genome assembly GCA_032164245.1 of Sternotherus odoratus. Lineage (NCBI taxonomy): Eukaryota > Metazoa > Chordata > Testudines > Kinosternidae > Sternotherus > Sternotherus odoratus. The sequence continues at coordinate 146,597,632 of JAVMKO010000002.1, forward strand.
TCAAGCCTGACCTTAAAAACTGGTAAGGAAGGAGATTCTACCACCTCCCTAGGTAACCTATTCCAATGCTTCACCACCCTCCTAGTGAAAAAGTTTTTCCTAATATCCAACCTAAACCTCCCCTACTGCAACTTGAGACTATTACTCCTTGTTCTGTCATCTGGTACCACTGAGACCAGTCTAGATTCATCCTCTTTAGAACCCCCTTTCAGGTAGTTGAAAGCAGCTATCAAATCTCCCCTCAGTCTCCTCTTTTGTAGACTTAACAATCCCAGTTCTCTCAGCCTCTCCTCATAAATCATGTGCTCCAGGCCCCTAATAATTTTTGTTGCCCTTCTTTGGACTCTTTCCAATTTTTCCACACCCTTCTTGTAGTGTGGGCCCCCAAACTGGACACAGTACTCCAGATGAGGCCTCACCAATGTCGAATAGAGGGGAACAATCACGTCCCTCTATCTGCTGGCAATGCCCCTACTTATACAGCCCAAAATGCCCCCCTCCCGCTGTCCAGGACCTTCCACCCCTGAGGGCAAGGAAGACAGGAGGGCCCTCAACTGCCAATGTGCACAGAACCCTAACATTCTTTAATCTGGCACCGATCAGCATGTTTTGGAACCCCAAATGTCACTGAGAAATACTTTAGCAGAAGGCTGGGTATCCATTCATCTTTATTTAAACACACACAAGGCTTTATTCTTCTGCTTAAAGAAGGAACCAACAAAAACAAAGAGAGAAAGGATTGAAAAAAGGGTTACAAGTAATCAAAGTAATAACGTGATTGCATGGGAGAGAAGAGGAGAAATTTGGAATGAAAGCAAGCAAGAGGATATCTGATTTGATGGGATCTGTCTGATGGTACTAACGGAAAAGTAGAAAGGCGTGGAGGAATTTTCTGGGCCATTTCTGGATCTACATCCGGAGCTCACGAATCTTTCCTATTGGAGAAGAATTCCTGTTGTGGTGTTTCATTTAGAAGTCAATAGGTCCATAACTAGGGTCACCAGGTGCTGAGTTATCACTACAAATGCTACATAACGAAAATTCAGTTCTCCCTGGCCTACCCTGATGTGACTCAGCCAACTGCCGCTGCATTCTTCCTCTCCTTTAACATGAAGAGCTTTCAGGGATGAAAGGTCTTTCTCTTCCAAGTTCATCAGTTGGGCTGCTTGTCTGTGGAGCCAAGATTTCACTCCCCCTTGACTGTAATGCATGCCATTGCTGTTGTGTTCTGTGTCACTAGCAGGGTTTGCCTGTTTTGTGTCTCATCCTTTTTGTTTTCAAGTGCCAATGAAATGTTCACAACACTAGTCAATTTATGCTCTATGCCTCCTTGAATAATCACTGACTCTGAGTCACTCTGTCACATAAGCATTTCCCCTTGCAATATGCATGTGTCGTTGGCTTATACTTTCCTCTTCACCTTTTTCGGGGGGAAGACTTTCTTGAACATTATAGGAGCAGCCACCTCTGAAAGGCTGAGATGATGTGACACACTTCAAGTGGCTTTGTGGGGTGGGGTGGGGTGGACACAAAGGGACCTGGATTTGCAGCAGTCTCACTGTGACCTTTGAACTGACCTCTGAACATGATCTTGGTGATCTGAGAACCATCTGAATGGTTGATATGGGTTTGGCATGTCTGTCCCTAAATATGAAAATGTTCTCCTTTACTATACTTGTCACCCCGGCACCCCGAAGATGCTGAATAGATTGTTCTTTGAGATATGGCTGTGTGCCCAGTACTGATAGAAAGTGAAAGATACCGATCCCCTTGTTTCCCCCACACCTGTAGTGTCCAAGAGTTATAAATCCGCAGTTCAGTCAAATTTGGAGGGGGGGAAAAAAAAGAGTGTAACCAATGGCAGCTCTAGTCTGCCAATCTGAAGGTCTTTGAAATAGAGTATTCTGGCAGTGGGCTCCCCAAGGAATGGCCCTAAGTCCTAATAACACAATGTTCACCAGTGCAAATCAGCCAGTGGTAATGGTAGCCTAGACGAGGACACAGAATAAGGCATGAGAAAAATTGGGACAGGGGGTGGGGGTAATAGGAGCATATATAAGAAAAAGACCCCAAAATCGGGACTGTCCCTATAAAATCGGGACATCTGGTCACCCTACTGACAGATATGAAGTGTGGTGTGAACTGCAAGGCCTCAGAGGCAGCTCTGACAGGCATTGTACCTCACACAGGCACTGTGGCTCCAGAACTCCATATAGGGTAACAAACATGCATCCATTGTTAAAGGGATAAGGAAATGGGGCATGCACTCACTCCCTTCCACAGCCAACCAGCTCTGCAGGCTGGTGCAGAACAGAAGTTAGCCCATGGTACAACTTCTTCCAAACTTCCTTGAGATAGCTAGTGATACTAAAAGTGCTAGCACTTCATAGTCCTTGCACTGATGTAAGCATGAGGATTGTCATTTTCACCAGGCTTTTGCACACCAGCTCACTGGCTGGTTGTATCATGCTCTAAAGTTAAGAAAATGGAAAAATCCTTTGTATTGTTTGTCAGGCATGAACAAGATGAACAAATAAGGTATTGTTTACCAAGAAAAATATATGCATTAGTCATTCAAGTTTTGTCTTGAGACACTACTCAGATTTTAAGTAACTTTATTTTAATTTAATTTTAAACTAGTTCACACTGCTGTGTAAACACTCATTTTGATTTAAGAGTGGCTCATTTCACTTTAGCTTAATCAACATAAATCAAAGCAAAATAAACCTGATTTAAACCAAAATAAAAATTACCACTCAGACTTTTGCACCAGTTTAACTAAACTGGCTTGAAATCACAACTCAGATTAAGCTGGTACAACTTCTTTGCATAGACAGGCTCTACAGTTTAGAGGCACTCATAGGGCATGTATCTAGAATAGGAATAAAATGCTGCAATTACCTTGTAGCATATCTTGCTGCAGATATTGCATTCTTCAAAAGAAGGGCATTGCATGGTCTTACAGAAATAGAACAGTTATAACATTGTACCGTATAATTTATAATCCACTTTTGGACTAAATGCATTAATTTGAGGCTTCTACTATCCTCAAACTTTCAAGAAGACAAGAGAGCCATCAAAAATGTCACTTGTAAACGTTGTTTACAGGCAAGTGCTTGCCACACCAAGGAAAAGAAGAGTTACCAAAGAACATGAAAAATAACAAAAATACATACATAAAACATGGCCTCATTGTGAGATATTTCTTTTTGAATGGGAGATACTTTAGTATATAGCAAATCAATCTACAAAGAGAATCAGAATCCTACTCTGCAATCCTCTCCCCAGTTTTCAGTGCTCATGACATATTACATTGTACCATACGCAGCACAGGGGGACAAAAATTCCCCAGTTTATTTGTGACTCTTCAATGAATTTGAAAGGAAATGCTTTATTTCCATGTCTTTAATTTATAACTTTTTTAAGCTGATGAAGTATTTTATTTCATTAACCCTTGTATTTGAGAGCCGGTGCTTTAAAAAAAAAAGGCCTTTGGCTGTATTGTGAAGGGCTGGAACTGAATAATGCACTTTAATAATGAGGGATAGAGCTATGGCTTTCGCTGATGGCTGTGACCGGCTCTGTGACCTGATTATGTCGCAGAGTGTCAGCAGCTGAGACACTACAAAAGCGAGCGCATCCCATCAAATCTATCTCCATTGTAATCACTCTCACTGCTGAGAGCCTTGTTAGGAGCAGAGAATCCATCAGGCCTCATTAGCACCATTTACTATCAAGAAGCTCAAAGAGCAAATGTGTGCCCTCTCATCAGAATAATGAGAACCAAAGTACATCTATTATTGAATTGGATCAACAATGCCACTCTCTCCGGTTAGTTTTGCAAACTAATTGCAGATTAAAAATCTCTACAGATAGTTATGTATCTTCACCTCTGTGGACTGCAGCCAAGGTTCTCTAGATGTAGAAGATTTTCATATCCAGGGAGTTAGGCACATGTTCAATGTAGATGGTATTCTTTAGATGGTATTCTTAAATGATATCGATATAATTCCTTAAATCCACTGTATAATTAACATGTTCATTACTCATGTACCTTAACGTTGGCATTATTTTCACATTAATGTCAAAAAAGGAAAATGAGTTGGTTTTGTTCTCCCCTCATCACAACACAGTTTTATAATTTTATTAGATTTCACTTTTTTGACATGCTATGTTCTTCCACTTTAAGGTGTCATATCTATTTTACAATCCCGGAGGTTGACAAAATGAGTATTTTTCTTCTTAAAAAGTTCTTGCCCTTTTTTTATAAAATGACTGCATTTCCTAAGCTGCATTGCCTCCTCACATCAAACCCATGCAAACCATGCTGAAGTCAACAGGATTGCATGAGCGTAATTGAGGGTAGAATATGGCTGTATATTTTAGTCAAGTAGAAAACTGGGGGGGGGGGAGGGGGAGGGGAGAGGGGAGCAGCCTTTGTAGTAACCATCACCATAAAGCATGCTTTCAAATCTGTAGTGATTTAAAAGCTAGGGATTCAATGGGTATTACCTCCTTCCAAAATATTAGTACCAGCAGCTAAAACATAACATTTCTATGCTTTCTTCTACATGAAATAGAATAATAAAATATTCTATTTTACTGCATCTGAAATAATTCCACGTGCAAAAGTGGTTCCAGAAGCCCAGTGCTGTTGTACAAACAAACTTTGAAGACAGAGTAACCTAATTTGCCTGTGACTATAGACAATTAACATAGACTTTTCCACTTACATCATAACAAACTAATCAGGTGATGTAAATTTGTTATCCAGCTGATAAGATCTCTTCTGATATCTTTGTTGTGAAAAACTCAGGTTTCTCAAATGAGTAGTAGTGACACAAGAAAAGAAATCATACTATCATTCTTAAATTCCCCAATTAAATAAATACAAATTTGCAACATAAAATGTTGTCACACTTGTATAATCTGGACACTCTGAACATAAAAATGGTTGGAGTTGAAGATCAAGTCATATGTCACCCAAAAGGCAATTTCCCTTAGATTTGCAATAGGATCTCGGATTTGACCAATATTATATCACTGTGCTACAAGGGATTAAGGATCACCATATATTTAGTCAACAGACAGACAATTATACAAGACCTACATTTTGAAAAAGAAGGGGTCTGCAATTAAAATGTTTGCACATACAAATGGTAAAACACCTGAACCTAACTTTTCAGAGATGACTAATGATTTGTGGTTCCAAACTTGAGATTCTTTGAAGGAGCCTGATTTGTAGAGCGCAAATGTTCAGGGATTTCTGAAAGTCAGATTCCTTAAAGGGTCTCAGGTTGAGCCCCCCAAAAAGAGGAGGTACCCAAACACACTACTCACTTACGGATTACGTTTTAAAACTCAGGCCCACTATTTTTGCTGTTGTGCTAGAATTGTATTCATTGGCAAGGGTAGACTCAACAGAAATGCAATATGCCTGTTACATGGACAGATAGCTTCAGAAGCATGCTATAAGCAATAGACTATTATAGAAATGGCTGCTATAGAAAACACTTATTATGTTTATTATAATTATTATGTATTTACATTGATAGTGTGATGGGAGCCCCAGCCATGAACCAAAGCCCTATTGTGTTAAGCACTCTACAGATACATAACATAAAGACAGTCCCTGCCCCCAAAAGCTGAATAGACAGAAAGGCACCATACTTTTATTTAACAATAGAGAAAGAGTCTCTTTTTTTCTCTGAGCCCCTGTCTTTCTCTGAAACCTGTGGAGTTATTGGATTTTACTTTACCTGTAGAATAACCAGCAGTACCCCGGCCCAATTGACTATAGTTTCATTCACTGGTATATTCATAATACTAATTCATTAAACATCTGACTTACATATATATTTCACTTACGTGTTTTCTGGAGAGAACATGTAAGGAAAAACTGGCATGGATGTATATCTTCAACTCTTAAAATTTACATTTTGGGAACCAAGTGTCTCTTGTGAGGAAGGATATGCACTGTTTCGGGAGCACAGATATAAAGAAGCAAGCCTTCTAGATGAAGGTGATCTGACTATGAATTATAGATATTATAACCAACTTTTCTTCCATACCAATACCCCATGCCTCCAGAAATCTTAATAGGCTTTTGAGAGCCTCCATTTAAAGCTGGCTGCATAAAATGATCCTTTGATAAAAAGGGATTGAAACAAGGGTTAAAGTAGACATTGAAAGGTTATTGTAGAGGGCACATTGTTCATACAATCCTCCTTTAATATGTGTGGTGTGCACCTGCGATAAGATGATTCATTAGATAAGGCCTCACTTTGACAAGCTCCATCGTTCAACCCTCGGGGTAGTGATGGAACAATTCTGCACCCACCCAGTAAATATAACAAGGTCAGCATTTTTTCTGGGACTTAGATGGGGAGACTGAAGCTCAGGATGCATCTTTGTTTATGTTTTATGTAAAAAAAAATCCCCATAAAGTTTGAGGTTGCCGTTTTTGTTTTGTATTGTTTTACTGATCAGAAAAAAATGTAACCTTTGCCTCTAGTAAAAAACCTCAGTGACATAAAATTATGAGGAAGAAACGAATTTCTTTTTGTGCTTTTTTTGAATTATAAGCCAAGAACTGTAGAATGAAACTTTATAACCACTGATATACCATATACCATACCAGTCCATCAAACATCTACTGAAGTGTCTGTCATCAGCTTGAATTTTTCATTTGATCTATTCTAGTATCTATTCTAATAACAGGTTTGTTTTTTTTAATTTAGAGTACCAAGTTAGCAGTAAATCTTAAACTATTCTATTTCATTTATTATAATGATTCTGTTATAATACTATTTGCAGTGAACCAAATAGTCACATTACTTTTGTTACTGACAGATTATAGAATAAAGCCAATCAATGATCATGATTCAGGAATTTACTTAGGAACATGAAGTCAATGGGATCCCTCATGTGCTTAAGGTTAGGCGCATACCTTTCTGAACTGGGTGTCTATAGCAGAATGATATCAGCTATAGTTAAGACAAATAAGCAACTCTGTAAATAAGCATGATATGATGAAACTTCCCTTTTAGACATCTCAAAAAATTACAGATTATCATGTTTAAAACACAGAATTAAAAGGCTTTTAAAATACAACAGAGCCTCTTGAATTTGCACTATGACTGGCATATCCATTCCAGGTTGCTAAATTTTGCGATTTAATAAACAATGAGCAAATAATCATACTAAATCAAAGATGCTGCATTATAAAATATGCTTTGTTAATTCAGTTTGACTAGTGTGGTATATCTTTTATGAACACTTTATTGCATACTAATGAATGGTCTAGTTTGTAAAAAATAATGCAGTCTTAGTACTATAAGACTTCAGTATAGATTTCTATAATTAAATCTGTGCTTAGAAGTGGGGAGAGACTGCTGGTGTTTTGGTGAGAATGATCAGGTTCTTGAATTAGCAAAGTGAGACTCAGCAACAATCTGCAGACTTAAAATACCACATTGTTACATTCTTGTCATCTCTTCCGAAGGCTGTATTATAAAAGCAAAAGCTAAACCGATCCTAAACATTTCTATTTCTTACCTTTCCTGGTAAACGTTAGTTATTTATCCTCAATATGGGCACTTACAAATTGCTGTCATGCAAAAGAAATTCATGTTTATCCAAAGATCAATCTGCCATAAGAATTCACTGTTTTCTCCATCTTCCACTCACCTGTCCTTGTGCATTAGTGACTAGTTGACCTGTGACCCCCTGAAGACTGGAGAGTGCATTGCCAAAGGCCTGTGAGCTTGCTATTGAGCCCATGGCGGCTGCTGCTGCAGCCGCTGCTGCTTGACTTGCCAGTGGATTATTAACCAGCTGAAAAAAGAAAAGAGAAGAGAAGAAAAGATCACAGTAAACTCACTGATGAACAAGGAAGAACCCAAAACACAGTGCTAAATCTATATATATAAAAGTCAAATGGTGTATGCGTGCGTGTATGTATGCGTGTATGTACGTGCACTTACTCCTTCCACACCGTTTGAGCTAGAGACTTGAAATTTGGTACAGTTATAGGTCTTAGGGTCCTAATCAGGGTAAGAGTCGAAAATTTTTCAAATCTCACCTCTGACGCCCCCCAGGGGTGAAATTATTTAAAGGCCAATCACATCAGATGGGCAGCTGCTGTTCTTTGTGACATAGTTATGATGTCATAATACCCCCTCCAACAGACACCGCACTCGCTCAGCTCTCTGCCCCCTCCCCCCTCCAACGGACCCCACACTCGCTCAGCTCTCTGCCCCCTCCCCCCTCCAATGGACCCCGCACTCGCTCAGCTCTCCGCCCCCTCCCCACCTCCGACGGACCCGAGTTGGGTTTGGTCGGAGGGTAAATGAGGTAGGGGTGTTGGGTTTGGTCGGGGGGTGAGGTGGGGGTGTTGGGTTTGGTCGGGGGGTGAGGTGGGGGTGTCGGGTTTGGTCAGGGGGTAAGTGAGCCAGGGGTGTCGGGTTTGGTCTGGGGGGGTGGGACGGTGTCTGGGTGGGTGAGGGGTGAGGTGTGGGTGTTGGGGTTGGTCAGGGGGTGTTGGGTTTGGTGGGGGGGATGAGGTGGGGGGGTTTGGTTGGGGGGGTGAGGAGGGGGGTCGGTGTTGGTCAAGGGGTAAGTGAGGTGTGGGTGTCAGGTTTGTGGTGGTAGGTAGGGGTGTCGGGTTTGGTTGGGGGGGAAGTGAGGTGGGTGTGTCAGGTTTGGTCTACGGGGGTGAGGTGTGGGTGTTGGTCAGGGGGTGTTGGTAGGGGGGTGACGTGGGGGTGTTGGGTTTGGGTGGGGGGGTGAAAATGTGAGTCGGGGTTGGTCGAGGGGTAAGTGAGGTGGGGGGTGTCGAGTTTGGTCGGGGGGTGAGATGGGGGTGTCAGGTTTGCTCTCTGCCCCCTACCCCCTCCAACAGACCCCGCACTCGCTCAGCTTTCTTCCCCCTCCCCACCTCTGACAGACCCGAGCAACGCCGGGTACTTTCGCTAATATAAATGCTACAGTCCTAACATAGGGGAATACTCCAGTTTATCCCTGGAGCTTAAGCACGTCTTCAGAGAGATTTTTATTTCTGATGCACTGGTTCCTTTGACAATAAATGTATCTAAGAATCCCAGAGGAAATTCCATTGTCCTGAAGAACACAATTGTCTTATTGTTTGAAGTTATGCTTGTATTTCCTTCTTAGGTGCATAATCTAGGTACCTGGCTCTTGCATCTATGTGAAGTCAATGAAAGTTGTCTTTGATTTTAAAGGGAATGGGATCATACTTTAAGTTTGGCCATTAAGATTAGAAAGAAAACTTCTTGCTTAGTGTTACTTCCGCTCAACGACTAAACCCAAATATCAGAAAAAAACCCTGCTTCTACTAATGTATACATTCAAGGAATATGTGTCAACACAAACACAAAATCACAGTCTGGAACTTGACCCTATGATTAAGTTAAATGGATGTCAACTGAAAATGAATAACCATCCTCACAGCTTTCTATTTGCAAAACCATGGAAAATGTATTGATATAGTTATTATTTGTTCTTGCCTGTGAATAATTAATTCTAGGGTTCATGTACAATTCTCCAGCTGTCTGTATATTTCACTTCTTCTGCAGTAATGGCATGCTCAATGTACAATGTGGCATGCATAAAACATTTTCACTGATGGACCAATTTTCAAATGGTCATCTCAACAGGATGTCCAAATCCCACATAAGGACACTCTAACCAACACTTGGTTTGTAAAAGAACAATTATGGGTTTAAATACAGTGGAAAGTGTCTCACTACAGACTCAGATATCCTATGGAAGACTGGTACTAGTCGTATAAACCAAGCCACACGTGCTAGGGACCGTTCTGGTGATGAAGAATGGTTGGAGAAGCAGATTGGTACAAGAGATTAGAAAGTATCTGCCAGAGATATGCCTTCTGGAATAGAACACCTCAGAACCAGATGAAAGGCTGATTCAGATGCTAGCCTAGAACTTGGGGGACTCAAGTTCAATTTCTTGCTCTGCCACAGATTTGGGCAAGTCACTCAACTCCTCAGTGCTTCAGTCCCCATCTGGAAAACAGGGACAATAGCACTTCCCTATCTCACAGGGGTATTGTGAAGATAAATACATAAAAGAGTGTGACACATTATGGTGATGGGTGACCTACAAGAAGGGAAGGGAGATTTCTTCTGCACCAAGAGGGAAGATACCCAGATGGTGCTAAATTCCTTCAGGCAAAAAGGAAAGAAACATAAGGGATTGAGTAGTCTGTACTGTGGGAAGCAGGTGAAGAAAATGATCTTGTAAAAGGGGGCAAAAAGAGGTCAGGACATGGACCCATAGATGCTGGAACTAGGGATGCTGGGGGTGCGGCATGTGGCTTGATGTGGTTTCCATTATATAATATATATATTATATCCATAATATAATGGACCCATAATATAATGGATGTGGTTTCCATTACATAGAGTTTACAATTTGGTTCAATGGCTTTCAGCATCCCCACTACACAGATTGTTCCAGCACCCCTGCATGGACATAAGCCTCATTTGTTTGTTTAGAGCCCAAGACTGGAATCCCCTTCTTCTCCCCAATTCTGAAGAGACACCCAGTTATACAGCCCTCAAACTGTTTTTGTGGGTTGAACAGACAATGCCATAGATGAGAAAATCCTATGTAAATTTGAATAAGGTTTATTAAAAACAAAACAAAAACCCTTTGTAACAACAAGTACATGATCTATTCTGGTCCTAGACATGTGCCCCCAAAATACGTTCAGAAAGTAAAAGGGATATAGAATTGGGTTTTTTTGCCATCGTACCTGGAGGAAAAAAAATCACTCAAACAGCTGGAATACTGCTGCTATGAACACGGAGCTAAATTCTTCTGATGTGTCACATGAGGTCTTAATCCATTATGTGATTGGTTAAAAGTATGTATAATGAAGGATCTCATCAGCATTGTGAATATATCGTTTCATTTTTTAAAATAATTTCCACCGAGATGTGGAACAGAATATAGACAGCTCGCCTACTTTAGTAAATTATATTTATTCACTTGTACATTCTCTCATCCTCAGCTGGATCAATAAGACAATAAGACAGTATTGCTCAGCATGACAGGTAGTGGTCCTCAGCACACTAGAGGGGAGTTTTAAGGAGTATTCGAAAGTGCATAATGAGTTGGCTTTGTGCATGTTTACAGAAGCACATGCCATATGAGGGGGTAGCAAGGGAGAAGACACAAAGTTGCTTGTTTGAAAATGTAACAAGTGGGCCATGAAGGCTGGCATCATGGAGCTATTGGACCCAAGAGTCAAACTTCTGGTGCTGAATGAGAGACGATACGTCAGCTCCTGCCTCCGATCAGTCCATGCAGGGACCATGACAACTGTGGCAGAATATAGAAGACTTATACCATATTTGGGGCAGCTATACTTTGTAATAATCTGAGACACATAATGCAATAGAATAATGTGCCTGTTTCATTTTACCCCCCAGGATCAATCCAAATCTTTCTTCCTGCCCTGTAGATAATGGTGTGATAATGGTGGAGAAGTTGGATAAGTAAGTGGAGGGACCATGCTAAAGAACTGTTTCACAGGCTTGCCTAAAAATTCTGAAGCTGGCTCACAGAATGTATAAATTTGCTCTGAAATTAAAGTGAGTGTTAATTCCAGATATGATAAGTGACTGTTTAATCCTGTGCAGCTGGGGAATGACAAATAGAAATAAAGCGTTATGCCTTGAAGTCATGTCCCATTTTAAAATGGGTTAATAAAAAGTTAATAAATGATTAGTTGATGTTTTAAGCATGGTTGCAGACATGACTTGTGTTACAGACGTTTAGAAGCATATCAGTAGATGGTGTTAGAGATGGTTATCTCTACTAGCCTATTGGGCTCTTTAAAAATCTACAACAATTGATTATTCATTTATTAAAACATCTACTAATGATTTATTAACCTTTCATAAACTATTTATAAATGAAACCTTGCTATAAAATGTGCCTAAATGGGGACCAATCTACGCCTTCTAGAAGTTGTAAATAAGTAACTGAATAAAGTTTAGCTGTGGGTCTGGACAGAAAAGGGTTGACACTGTTTTGTGAAACATTTTAGAATATTTTTTTTTGGAAAAATTATATTGGCATTTCAAAAATTAAAAAAAATTAAACTACCTGAAACCACCAGTAATAACAAATCTGTTACTCATTCTTTCTTGATTCTAAACTCTGGATCCTATTCGGCTATATCCCCACAAATCCCCAAGTGACTTCAGTGGGTGCTGCATGGAAAGAATTGGGAGCTATGTAGGTAACTATTTGCTGTAAATCACTGAGGAGAAAAATGACCACACTGAAAGGGGCTGGTTTTCAGAAATTGTCTTCAATTATGCTGGTGTAATTTTGCCCCTGCAAGTAATTGCACTAGGTATTTTGTGAACAACAATTTATTGTGATTACAGATGATAACCTTTACACATCTATCTGCTCACATCTGCAAATAAGATAGACGTGTAAATGCAAGAATTTGCAACCACAGTTAAATTTGGGAACGGTTATTTGGGTAAGTATAAGTAAGTCTGCAAAACTGGAAACCACTGTAGCTTAAAAGCCTTTTTTTAAAAGGCGACTTTATAAACCAGCAGACTCTCATTAGTCTTCTGACTCAAGTTCTCAAAAGCTGCATATTTATTTACAAATACAATGGTAAAATTTCACTGCAAACATACTAGTTTTTCCACGTATAGTTTGGCTGTCAAAAATTAGGCAGAGATACATTGGGTTTCTCTTTGTCGTACCATGGAGATAGGCTACTTATTAAAAATTGAGGGGCAGTTAGTGATTCCTGTACTCACACTGAGTAGACCATGCTCATGCAAAATCTCACTGAATAGGAGTATTCACAGAGTAAGGAATTAGAGCTGGCTGAGAATTTTCTGATGAATTCTTTCATAGGCAAATGCTGATTCATCAAAACCAAGTTTTCATGGGAAAAGGTCAGTTCCAGTGGAATCTTCACTGGGAAGGGGAATACGTTGAGGTGTGTGTGTCTTTTCCCAGAAGTTGGCCTACTTACCTGGGATGTGGGAGATTCAGGTCTATGCTCTAAATCAGGCAGAGCAGGGACTTGAACTTGAGTCTCCCACAGTCTCAAGGGAGTACCCTAATCACCAGGCTATTCTGGGATGTGTGAGGGGGGGGGGGGGGGGAGGGTTTGTCTGTTTTTTGTGAAACATTTCAAAAATTCTCTTGTTTTGTGCAACAAATTCCAAAACCTCGCTTTTTCCTCACTGGATGGAAAATCTGCTTTCAGAGCAGCTTTATAAGGTTCTACCAAAATGTGAATAAGAATATCCCAACCTGTCCCTGAATCAGATTTTAAAATAACAGATTTTCCTTTGAATATTTTCAGGAGCTGTTGCAAGCTGTTGATGGAAGATTCAAACTTTCACAAACTGATTCTTTCTAAACTTTGATGCAAACTGGGGATGGAGGTCTCAAGTTTATCCTAATTATTTGGACAACAGGATAACATGTAACATATTATACCTTGCTCTAATTTTAAAATAATACCTATTAGCTTCTTCCAACTCCAGCTTGAGAGATTTCTGCTATTTCTGAATGCAGGCGTTAGCACTTGGGAGCACTTATTGATAGAAATATATTATGAAAGATCCCATTAAAGGACTCTTCAGTATTAGTTTCATTTTTTAAATAGTGATTTAATTTAGAATGCTGAGGCTCTTTAGAGCTGTCACGTCCAGTGCCCGAGTTTCTGCTTCCACTCAAAGCAGCAGCTGTACCAGGAGGTCATGGAGATCTTATTTTTAAATGACAAGCCTAACTTCTCAAGAGTGCCCCAATGTCTGATAATGAAATTATCTTGATGTTCTTATGAGGAGGAGCCCTGAAGTATCTGAGTTGCTTCAATACATTTTCCCAATGTCCCAAATCAACCTCTCAGAAAGAAAACTCTATGGAGCTGATTCTGAGCTCTCTCTTATGCTACGGTAAATCAAGAGTTACTCCACTGAAGTCACTGGAACTACATTATTATTATATGTACACTGTAAAATTAAGACACTAAACCATAATTTCAAATTCAAAAACTGGGACTCTTGCAGTAACATTTTGTAGTGTTTGGAAATACTCAGTAAAAAGTACACTTTAAAAAATGTGTACTGGTGTTGTTAGCACCAGTTTCTTACTCAAGAGCAATTTATGCCTACTCCTTGTGGTGGCAACATGTGCATATTCCTTGTGATAGAGTATTTTTTCCAGTAACATACGGTCTGAATGAATTTTTCAAGAAAAACTGAACAAGTTTTCTTATTTACATTGAGCAAAATAACAGATGTGATAGCATGTACACTCATTTGAATTTTCGCTTCGGTCCAAGGTGTTCATCATAGTGAACGCTCGACAAATGCAAATGGTTTGATTAATGAAATGAAAAACCAAGACATTTCAGGACACCAAGGCATAGTATCAAAAACTAGGCCTGTCAACTTTATCGTATGATCACCTTATGTAATATCAATAAATGAGGAGAATAAGGATTTGTGGGTTTTTCAACATATTTGCAGAAAAGGGTGAAGGGAGAGGAGACTTCACCTGAATGCAGCATTGAAGGAGTGGTTATATTATAAAGTAACAGCTTGAATGGCTATGCTACAAAAGCCTGCTTGTTTGCTAGGTGGGCTTTTTAAACTCTCACATTTCTGCTCACTATGGAAAACTGAAATTACTGTAGAAACTTCATAGGCCTGATAGCCAATGAAGTAACCTTGATCCAATACGTTCACATGCAATTTTGCCAATAAAGTGCACCTGACAATAAAATATCCTACCACCGAGGAGTACTTATTTAAAATCATAAGCAATTCACGCTTTAATGGAGAGATGGTACCCAACCAAATCCTGGATTTGAGCATCCCCAGAGCTTGGGAAGAGTTCAGGAATGACTCTCAGTAAGAACTTTCTGGCAGGTTCCGATCAGTACTGTCAAGACGTTTGAATGCAGAACTTAAATTTCTGGCTCAAGGCCCTCTTTAGTGTATTACAATGATGCCTGCTCTTGTAGCTCTGCCATAACTGAAGGCCATTTGCATTTGACACCAGAGCTCAGTGACCTTGAGAGCACACTCACCTATTTTCCCATTTTTTTTCCCTAGGAGAAGGAAGTAAGAAAAGGTTTGATTAGGGTTGACTGGGTTATGGAACAGATGAATGGGAAGAGTGTGTTTTAGGGTTGGTCTGGCCTTTTTATGGAAGTTTTGCTGCTGTCTTCATTATTGTTATTACCCATATCATCAATGCTTTACTAATCAGTATATCTTTAATGATAACTAACGCATTTATAGTAACAATTTCAGTATTCAGATATCCTCAAATACCCTAAACAGGTAGACCAAGATTTTTCAAACCTCTGAAGCCTAAGGAGAGGGGTGGCTTCAGAGCCTGAGTTCCACCCCAAGTCACTACTTCAAAGCACTGTATATTCAGCTATTTTTAGAGCACTAGCGTGAGCCCTGCTATCCCAAGCGTGTCAACGCAGGAGGGGGCATTTGCTCCAAAATGCTGTGTAGACGTATCTTTGACGTGAGGCTCCTAAATAAAAGTGACCTGATGTGCAAAGGTACTGACCAGCTGCCACTTCCTTTGAATTTGTGACTTTCATTGATTCTGCTCCCAAATAGCTGATTAGGGCATAGATTTATATTTTTAATGTTTTTAATATGCGGGGCACTAATACATTGCAACCAGGCTCCTTATAAAATCTTAAAATCCCTGATAGAACCCCAGCAAGACACTAGGTTGTCTCAGATTAGTCCTTGTAAGGCTCCTCAATGTCACAGGGATGAGTTCCAGATAAATTCTTGTAGAAATACTAAATAAATAAATAATGATAATAGCAACACTTAGCATTTATAGGGCTTGACAATCATAAATTTCAAACCTGGGTGCCAAAGCTTACTTCACCTTTTGGCGCCTAAACAAAAGTGGCCTCATTTTCAGTGGTGCTGTGTATATATAGATACACTAAACTCAAGAGAAAATTATTGATCAGCCCAATTTGTAAATCTAATTAATTAAATAAGTTAAATGTAAAAAACCATACTCTAGTCTGACGTTTGGGACTCCTGTACACTTTAAATCCTTGTAAAGTCAGTGGAAGCTATTTTTGTCCTTTTTAAAAATCCTTTCTTGTATTTTGTATAACAGGATAATTACAACAATTTATGTTTCTAAATGAACAATGGTGTAGACTGTCTAATAAAAAGGTTGTCATACAATTTAAATTTTCACTACTCTTTGAAGATAAACTCTTGCTAGGTAAATGCTAGAAGCAAACCTTTTTTTCATCCCAAATCTGAAAACAATCTGTCAACACTTGTTATTTTTAAAAATGTCTGAATAAAGATTTCCATGATAGGCCTATAACTATATTCTATATCTATACTGCTAAAGTCCATCAAGGGAAACATATACATTTTACAATTATTTGAATTTGTATTTACAAGTTGCTGTAGACAGCCACAATTATGAACAGGCAAAACAGATATCTAAACATATGCACAAGTCTATAAAATATTCATATGTAAATACACATTCAGATATATGCAATAGCATAAATGGTAGAGATTGGGTATTGAAATATCTGACTTGCTAGGGGCCTTTAAAATATCTGGTTCTCACAGATACTTAATGTGCTCATTATACACAATTATTTTTGCCGGGATATTTGCTGTCCAAATCAACATTGAATTGCCTATCACGAATAAGTACTGATAGTGGTATTGCTGATGTGACATGACTTGATTCAATGCAATGCGACACAACCTGAGGTGCTGGAGAGAACCCAGTTCTAATGTGCATCCTGGTATCACTTATGCAGCATGGACATTGGAATATGCCTCAGAAATGACCAAACTATCTTTCTAAACAAGGTGCAGGATGTCTAATGTGATCAAATTGGAATCATAACCCCAAATCCACAACCTGAGTTCATACTATCAAGAAAGCTGTGCATGCAATATCAGGAGCAAAGCAGTTAAACAACAGGCACCATTCCCACAGCTCTGCACCCTATTACAGATATAACTGATGAAGATGATAGTGCATGAACAAGGAAGTGAATGGACGCTATTCCAGCCATGTTAATCTCCGCTCCTTTCACATAGAAAAGAAAAGAGGAGAAAGGGGATGGGGAAGAGGAATACTATTTGAATCCAGTCCTGCAAGGGGAGCTGAGGGTCCTTGGCCCCCTGTCAGGACAATGCCTTATGTTTGACAAATAGAAAAGAACAAAACTAGAAAAGAAAGTAAATATATATCTTTAGGCAGCTACATGGATACCGGAAACAACGATGAGTAAAAAAAGCCATTAGGAACAGGAGCTGACAGAATGCCTTAAAATGACAATGTTGAGCACCTACCTCCAATAATGTAAGTTCCTGGCTGTCTAAATGTACTTAGTTGTTCCAGGCCAAACCTTCGTTGGGGTAAACTGGTGTGGTTCCCTTTATGTTAATAGAGTTTCATTCTTTACCCCAGTTAAGGCTCTAGCCCTTCTCTTTAAAACTGAATTTCACCCTTATATGTGGCATAAATTTACTGTAAACATAAGAAGTCTGACTCTCCCCTGATTTACAGTGGGTTTTACACCAGTGTAATTCCACTGACTACAATGGAATGACTGCTTCTATACACCAGTGTTAGTGAGAGCATTAAGACCAAGGTACATATCACAGTTCTATACTTTTCTGAAGTAGCTGACATACATAGTCAGAATACATGCTAAGGGAATCTCCTAAACTTTCTGAAGAGGGTAGAATTACTTGAATTCAACTTACTGCAGTTCCTTGATTCCTGAGCTGGTCTATTTCAGAATGATTTATCAAGCTTCTGAAAGATTCTTTCTACTCCAGAAAAATGGTTGCGATGGGGTTCCCTTGTTACCAAAAAAATGAATCCTCATCAAAAGGAAATTGCCATCTGTCCTTCCAAATAAGAGGCTGGCACTCTAGTCTCAGCAATCTGGCTATCGCAAGGTGTCACAAAAGAGACACAACAAATTAATCCCTTTCATCCAGATCATTTATTTGCCTTTAATTTAAATGTACAAATGGGATGTGTACATGTAAATTTGATCATTTGCAGGCACAAGTGATAATGTGCCAAAAATGATGTGGATGCAAATGGAGGCCACATTGAGAAAATGTCATCGTTTATGTCTAGATATCTGAATAAATCTTTCGGAAATGTTTTGCCTTGTAATACAACACATTATTTAAATACTCACACACTCTGCACTATTTCATTGAAGACTGAAAGCAGGTTATGGAGAAACCAGGATTCTTCTCCCCTTTGCACACATGTGTGTGTGAGTGAGTGACAGAACTTCCATTTAATTCGGACATACCTGAATAAATGAAATCTACAAGAAAATCAGACAATGCCCTGGTTTAAGATTATAAACTGGATGATGCGATGAGATCTTCGCTAAATTTTCCATGGACCTTTTACCATATAAGCCAATTGGAAAACTTCTGTTGACTTCAACAGGAGCGAGATTACACTCTTAATATTTTTTGGCACAAAGCTAGAGCTGTGGGGAATCCATGCCTTTTCTCTGGCTTCAGCTCCAAATTCAGGGTCATCACAATTCACACACTTATTTTTGCCAAAACATGGGACAAGATTTAAGCTCACCAAGGCTGAGTTTTGAGTCCCCCATTGCCCAATTGCTAGTAAAGATAGGGGCCAACCAAAAAGTTCTCATCTGATTTGAGATCCTTCCTCTCTCAAAGCTGGACGCCTGGGATCCAGAGGGAGAAACAGCCTGATGCTCGGCCCTGGGGTTGCATGGAGTTCCCTGCGTGCTGCCCTCTCGTTCACTCAGGGTATGCTGGGAACTGCAGTTACCAGAAACCCTCTAGCTCCCTCCCCACCCCCCCAGCAGTGTCTTCTATGTGCGAGCTGGGCTCTGCAGGGTCCAGCGGTCTCTAGTGGCGGCAGTATCACTGCAGCCCATTTCTGTAGGGGGAAAGGAAATTCAGCATGCGCAATGCTAATTTCTGAAAAATTCTGCAGTGGATGCAGGAGGCAGCCATTGTTCAGTTGGGCCAAGGTTGTAGAGAGAGGGTGGGTTTGTGACCTCTCTCTGCCTCCAGTACATTGAACAATGCCTGGGGAACATCTGCTCCTCGTTTCCCAAAGATGGACCAATGAAGGCATATAAGCAGGTATAATGCCTTCAGCCACTGCTTTTCATATGTAGCAACATCCTGTTGCCTCCACCTCTAGAAGTTTAGTTTGGCTGTAATTATACTACAGGGTGTACCCATACCTGAGACTAGTATCAGAGTGGTAGATGTGTAAGTCTGGATCTGCAAAAGCGACAAAGAGTCTTGTAGCACCTTATAGACTAACAGATTTTAGGGATCATGAGCTTTCATGGGCTAAGACCCACTTCATCAGATGCATGTTGTGGAAATCTTCACAACATTAATCTGATGAAGTGGGTCTTAGCCCACGAAAGCTCATGATCCCTAAAATCTGTTAGTCTATAAGGTGCTACAGGACTCTTTGTAGCCCATACTGGAGAGTATATTAAGATGCCCTGTATAGAGACAGGATTAATTGTAACACAGAAAATCCACAGCTTCTGCACACATACATGGATGGATATGTTATCCTCATCAACAGCAATCTCAGTACATAAAGGGACATGTACCTATAAAGGTACAGTATGATACCAAGTGTATATCTATCATGACACCACCATTTTCGACAGAAGAAGAAGTGCCAAAGGGTTAATGCTGTAATGGAGCCACGTACACAATGTTTCTGCAGAGAACCCGCCTCTTCAGTCACTTCCATCTGATTTGGTGTCAGCAAGCAACCTACTACCAAAATGAGCTGTAAGTCCTGATGCAGAGGCAGCACTGTCAGAGCTCTATGAGGCATGCTACATGGGGCTGGGGCTGGCTCAGTTTCATCCCTTAGCAGTAAGGTAATTCCAGGTGGAGTTTTGTTAATGTTCTTTTGAGAGGTACACAGAACACAGTCTACCAGCTATTCTAATTCTATCGGTGTTCCTAGAAGCTTAATATTTTTTGCACAACCGTATCTATATCCCATATCTCTTCTTGTTTCACTGTTTCTCCTTGGGCTTTTTATTCCTTTACTCTGATCTCCTTTCTCTCATCTACTTTCCTGCAGTCTTGGACCTGATGACAAATTAAGTTCGCCAGCAAGAAGTTCAGTAAAGACAGCATTAAAGCTGTGTTCATAAACTTGTGGGGTTGCCATATTAATTGCTAATTCATTTCAAAGTGGTATATGTACACATTTTGCATTTGCAAAATTAAAAATACGCCCAATGATTTGGTCACATGTACAGCATGAAATTTGACAATAGCAAATGGAAATACCACTCAAGGTGCATAGAGCAAGTGTTTATTGCAGTCTAGGACTTTGCTACAGTATTAACACTGTGCTACATGCACAACTTCATGGCAACAAAGCAGATAAAACGGAGATCCTCTCGCTCCAAAAGCACAGTCCCCTACCATTTGAGATAAAGAACAACTGCTATTAGCAGTACAAAAATATGACATACAAGATGAGCTGTAGAAAATTTGCCATAAAATCCCTACTCTAAGGGTCTTTCAATCTAAGGCCACTGTCCTGCAAAGACTGCTTAAAGTTAAGCATGTGCATAAGTCTTTGCAGGATCATATCCTACATATGAGGCTTGTTCTAGCATTATTTTCTGATTGTGTTTAGCTGACAGTCAAACAGCCTGGATACATTTAAAATCTAATAATCTCAGCCCAGAAGTAAACTATTTTGTGTGATTTTAAGGCAGTCACATGGGGTATAAGTCATGGCAAATTATGGGCCCTTGTCTCTCGATGTCTTGTACGATGTCAAAAACAATGTTAGCACTTCAGAAATAATACATAAGTTATTTGGTATTTGTTAAGGGCTGACAGCACGGATGGATGAAATTATAATTATCATTTATAATAATTTCAGATATGTGCACTACCGGAGAAGATCTACTCACAGACATTTACCCAACAAATTCTGCGACGTGCAAAACTACCTACTATCTTTTTCTGCAGAAGCTCGGCTAACAACCTGAAAAGCTGTAACTTTTTCATTAAATCCCACATTATTGCCTTATTGTATATAGACTCTTGTTCTTCCATAAGGCACTGTCAGTAGATAGATAGATAGATGAATTTCTTCATGTTCTAAGTATTTTCTTCTTTTATCTATTGACCAGATTCACAAAATATTTACGGTCCCTTCAGGCATTCTTTGTGCATTACAAAATAAAGGATTTTTGTGCTAAAAATAATATAAGGTGCAAGCTTCTGAGGCCTGATTCTGATTTCTCTCACACTGGAGTAAATCTCAAGCAGTTCCAATGAAGTCAGCAGACTTACTCTAGCTTTAAACAGGTATAAATGGGTTCAGAATCAGGCCCCTTGACTTCCTATACATACTACAGATTTCATATGGCATTTTCATTTAACATTCTGGAAACAGCCGATTACACTGATGTTTTACTGGAATCAAGTTTTCCCAATGTAAGACCAGCTCCTGTTCACCCTTATGTCACTGTAAATTAGAAATAATTCCGATGAAGTTAAAAAAGACATGCCATTAATTAACCAGTGAGCGATGTGACTCAGACCCATTGGGTGAGATACGCCTCCTCACTCTGGTCCCTTTTCTGCTGCGTAAAAGTACTGGAGCAGCATAAAGAAGTTCTAAAAGCCCCATTTCCAGTTGGGGAATGAATCCCTTGGGACAGGCACCGCAGAAGAGGGCCAAAAGGCTGTCCACTGTGGACCCCTTTGCAAGCACTGGTGCAGGGGACATGCCAGAGGTGGGGCAGACAGGCTTTGGCAGAAAAAGGCATTATTTATATATACACAACAGTGAAAATGCTTCCATAGAATATAGTACTGTATATGCACCTTTTTCTACTCTCCGAACTGACAGCAGAACATGGTCCTGGAAAAACCTCAATGTCACATTTTGAAAATAAGGCAAATGACTCCTATTGTGAGCATATGATGCCCTTTCCAAATCCCTTTAGCCATGATTTTATCTCAAACTATTTCAGTGCTTAACTCTAGTTTTCTGCAGAAGGGAAGGGGCCAAATTCAGGTGTAGTGTTAATAAACACAACTTAGTTGACTTCAAAGGAGCTGCACCCATTTTTACCAGGTCCAAACTTTAGCCAATAACTGCAGGGAAGATCCCTGGAACGGGGCTAAACAATGACTTATTGGATGGGGTTGGCACTGCAAGACTGGGGTAGTGTTAGCTGTATTTTGATTGAACAGAAAATGCAGGTACAGTCTTTTCCCATTGAATTCCCTTCCCCAGCACTGGTTAGCGAAGTCTATCATGTTCCTGATTAAACTGTAGATGCAATTTATATGCTGCTCAAAGAGCAGAAACCAAGGCCACAAATAAAGAAGAGGCAGGTGACAAACACAACCCCACTAGCTTTACATTCCCCATCAGACAACCCATAACAAGATGCTTGAGAACTCTTCATTCTAGAAGACCTGGCAGATCTATATACACCGTGTATTACTGGGAAACCAATGATTTAATCTTTTCTTATATAGATAGCATCAGTCTTTAGAAAAGTAAAAGTTACATTATGAACTAATACAAAAGTTGCTTCTCTTGCATGACTCTAAGAGCCATGTTTTCTGCTGATCCCACCTTGCACTGACATAGCAGAGAGAGGTGATTGCCAGTTAGGACTCCGTTGTTCTCTCTCTGGCTTTTCGGGACCATATTCCCGCTGAAGCTTGCAGGTTTTTCCAGCTACTGTCACGGTGCCAATGGGTTCAGGACTCATTTCTGCCAGCTTTACACCTCCCCACACAGGGGTATCCCCAGCCAGGGCTTTATGGTAGATTTTCCCTTCCTTCTGTGCCACACCAAGAGGTGCAAAAGGGAATAGAGCAGGGCCACAAATTCAGTTCCAAATAGCTAATTGGCCCTGATTTTCATCTCAGTTAAACTGGTGTAAACCCAGAATAATTCTTAACCCAGTTATTCTGGGTTCATACCAGTGTATCTGAAGTCAGGTGTAGCTTTTTGCTCTTACATTCAATGGTATGCACAAATTCTAGAAATGGATTCTCTTTCTAAGAACCACGGATCAGTGTAAATAGATGCAACTGCATGGAAGTCAACAGAATTGCACCCACTTACCTGTGGGCTGGAATTTGACTCCCTGACAATAGCTACTGGAAAATTAATGGCAAACTTCACAGGTATTAAAGCATGGATATTAAAACAGGATACTTTATATAGTAATTACAAATTTATTCCTCAGTAACTTGCACTAGTGAGAGTGAAAACATCTTTTCATTGGTGCCTGTGACAGCAATAAGTCTCTTCTCACTGGCATTTGGGAAAGCAACAAGAACCTTTCACTGAGTTCGTTTAAAAGGAAAATTCATGGTTAGAAAATTAACATTTAAAGTGTGAATATGAAAATTTTTCCATACAATGCATTTCTGTGAACTGTGTTCAGACACCTCACTGGAAGAGGGACAGTCTTGTGATAAAAGCACATGCCTAAGGCTCCAGAAATTAGATGCAGTTCCATAGACTTCCTATATGATCTTGTATAATCTCTTTGTGCCTCAGTTTCCCATCTGTAAAACAGGTATAAGAATGTATACTTTGTATTTCACATATGATAGACTTCAGTCTGTGCTACACATGTCTGGATCAGCTGCTGATTATAAATTAATTGATTTCACTCTGCTGATTTCTATGTTATCAGAACCTCCTGAATAAATGAAAGCCTTGTATTCTCTCTTAGGTTATCTGAAAATATAAATATATTCTCCAGAAAATACTAATTTTACCATTAAGAATCCAGACACTTGTCGTAAGATACATCAGCTATTCAACTTGTCACACAGTCTTTCTATCCACACTGAATCCTTTCACTTATTCTGGCTCTTTGTTTATTGCAATGCTTCCGGTAAATGTCAGACACAATATCTTGATTTCATTGACCTATAAATTTATGATGAATTATCCTTACTCATACTACGTCGATTTAAGCTGTAGACCTATCGTTGCACCTCATCATGCAGAAAAGACCACACACTTTATAAATGAGCCCCATCACACAGCTGTTACAAGTAACAAAAAGTCAGAAAAAATTCAAATAACCCACAACAGCCGAACTGCAGAGTGTCACAAAACCGCTTATAATTGGCACTACCTGGCACCCAGGTTTGTAGCCACAGCAGAGAGACTGAGGCATCCTCCCTCACAGTGGTTTCTCCAGAAAAGGGGTAGTGCTGACTTAGCAGGGGAAAGGGACTCTACTACTTTCCCTACTGTGTCTGTTCTGTGGATAGAGGACTCCATTCTCCACAGGGCTGATTCTGTCTCCCACCAGTTTTAGTGCAGTGTAACTTCACTGATTTCAACAGAAGCCTGGTGCCCCCACTCTGCAGATTAGCAGCAGGGCTGCAGGGGCTGGCCCTGCTGCCAAAGCACTGGGGTTGGGCACGCAGAAGAAGCTGACCGTCTCTCCAAACTACCCCCCACCCACAACCCTGGTTGGCAGGAGAGCTGGTAATAAAATCCTGCCCTTACTGCCCCCTGCCAACTATCCTGCAGCGGGAAGATGTATTGCCATCAGAGAAGGGACTGTACAGGCTGCAGGAGAAGGCATCTAGGGATAAACTCAGGGCTGGGGCCCAGGCCCAGCAAGCAACTAAGCTTGTTATCTGGCATCACATGTAAAAACTGACCAGAGCCCAAGGGGAAGGAGGAGCCTGAATTAGGGACTGAGGAGTCGAGGCAGGAGAGGAAGTTGAAATTGTTTGTTGGATGAAGGTAAAGTTCCTTTCTGGCCTGAGGGATTTATGGCCTACTCCCTGTGATTGGTCTGTGAGATAAGACTGATATTCTATGCATGCTAATAAAGGTGATGGGATATATTTGTGTAGAGTGAGGACATGCTTTAAGGAGCAACTAGAGAACAACTCCCTAACCAGGAGGTTTCTGCCTTATTAAGCTCCCCACGGCAACACATCTTGGTCATCTCTGGCAACCGGGGACCAGAAACTCTACAACCACTTTGCAGTCTGTGCATTGGAGCGATGTCTGCCTCATCAAAGGGTGTAAGAGCTTGGAACAACCTAGTACAGAGGGGCACCCTCCCTTACTGCAGCAGCGATTCCTGGCTTACATCAGTGTCAGTGAGATAAGAGTCAGGCCTCATGACTTTACATCCACTTAAAAATATGAATAATTAGATAAACAAATGAATAAACAATATAATAGAACACATGCAAAACAACACAAAGGGGGGAAAGTCATGGTTCCTTTATCTAGGGAACATGTAAACAACCCTATATCAAAAATATCTTGGAAGCAGACGTACAGAAAGTAATGGCAGCAAAAGGAAAACAAACAGAAAATATTATAAATAAATAAATCACAGTGGGGCCCGTCTCCGTATGGAGCTGATTTTAATAGGAACTAAGGTTGTTCCACATCTCCAGAAGTTGTTCAGCACCTTGTAGGAGTGAGCCCTGAAAGGGCAAGAATAAAAATGTGTGAAAGAACGGCACAAGGGCAAATAAAAATCCTGTGCTCACAAAGCGTATCAGATGCAGGTTGCTCTATAAATTTGAACTAAAGAATAACAGCCTAATATAGGCCACTACCTAATATAGGAGATCTGATATAGCAAAGAAAACATAAAAAACAAGTTGTATGTACATTTTGGGAAAGTTCCCATTATCCAAGCGGAACACAAGTGAAAAATATTGTACAGAGATTAATCTTACCAAAGAGAAAGAAAATTACAGGACTTAAATTATACTTACAAACGCAAACCACCATTGAGCAAATAAAAGAAATAACTAATTCTAACACATCAACATTTGGTGGGAAAGGGAGGGAAGAACATAAAGAAAGAGGCAGCATCACAGGAATGACTATTGGAATAATTATTTTAAATCAGACTCTCAGTATACAACATCATAGAAGCACTAAATCCTGGGTTAGGGATAGAAGAGAGAAAAATACGGATACATCAAAACAGTCATGTATTTCTGACATTTGTCTGAATATCTTGCAGCCTACACACCTATCCTGCTGTGTGGAGGATCTAGGGGAAAAGATGATAGGCATATGTAAGTATAAGAGATGAGCCTTTAATCTATGTGCAGGGATTTTAAAAGCATTCAGAATAAAATTTACACACTTTTTTGCTAGTGCTATTTTTAGTTTTACAAAATAGCAGGATAATTATTCTAGGCTATTTTACATTACAAAAGAAGTAAAATGTGTGGTAATGGATCACTAAAGCTTACATCCTGTTTAAAAATAGCCTTTAAAATAAATACAATGAGCCTGTGTCATTGTTACCAAGGAGGCTGGCTGGGAATTTTTTGACTAAATCTTTTTTGTCAGAAAATGCAGATTCATCAAACCCATTTGTGGGACTAGATCACTTTTGATGTACTTGCCATTTCATAAAAATTTTGAAAAAACAGTTTTGTAGTTGTTGCACTGTTTTGTTTCAACAATTTTCAAAAGGGGGATGAAATTATTCTCTCTTTTGAAATCTGAATTAATTTATACTAAAAAAAGTCAAAAAAATTAAAAGGTCAGAATAAAAAGTTTCAAAAGAATTGAAACAAAACATTTTGATTGATCCAGTCCCAAAATTGCTTTGCATTTTTGATTCACAAACATTTTTGAAACTTCAACTTTTTATTCCAATTAGGGCTGGGAAAAATGTTCAAAATCGTGGAAATGCTCATGGGATTGGAAATCCTTCTTCCTACCCAGCCTGCCTGTCCCTGAATTTGTTTCTAGTCTCTCTGAATGCATCACCTCATGTTTTAGGTCTCATGCCTTCACCTATCTTGAGGTGAAATTTTGCAATTCTCCCACACTCGGTACTGTGCATATCAACTGTGATTACCCAGCAAGTCCAACTGAATTTGGACACTTGCAGTTCTTCCCTTCAGGAGTCTGTGACCAGAGATATACGGTGATCAGACAGCCTTCTGGAAACCAAAGTACTGTTTATTTTGCAGTAGAAACACAGCATTTAGAGAAAAAAGATTTTAAAGCAATAAAGTCTACATACGTCTATCTTCCCTAAAGCTCCATCATCCCCTGACGGTAACCTGGGCAGACCTAACTTCACCAGATACCCACAGTGGGTCCCTGTGTCTCAATCTGGATCCCCTGAACAACTACAGTCCTCTCTTGAGAGAGGGTTCCTTTTAATCCTCCCAGAGTTCTTTAGTTCTTCTGGTTCCTGGGCTTTTGCCCATCTGGTCTAAGCCAGGCCTGTAGGTTCAGCAGGAGATTGAGAATCCATAAAGCCAACAGTTCTGGTTTTGTCCCTTAATGATTCTCAAATGTTTGCTGTGGCTTACTTTGAGCCATTTTTCGCATCTCTGCCTGTTTTTCAACATAGCCCTCTGTTGAGTTAGCTCCAAGGATGTTCAATTTTCTAAAGCCTCAGTCCAGGAAAGCTCTTAAGCATACATTTAACTTTAATGATGTGCTACTGCCCTTCCTTTAGGTATTCCATTAAGGCACTCTCATTTGAAATCTTAATTTCTTAATTTGAAATGATCTGTAATTAAGAAATAATTCTTAAAAAGTCTATTCTCTGCCATTCTTCATTGACATCACTGGTATTTTGTAGTAGTGGAGTTCTGTAAATCTACCATATTGTCCAATATCACAACTGGAAAGAGACTCAGTAAATCTGGACCCCCGATCTTTCCACTGAAGCTCTACTTGTGCTCATAAAAGAGTAAAGAAAAGATTTAATCTCCTAGAAGGAACAGCTGAATTTAAACCGATTACGGCTACTAACAATAGGACTAATATTTATATATCTGCTCATCACAAACTTTTAGAGAAGGGGTCAATAGTCCCTCTCTCTGGGAATTCATAAAATGTTCAAAAGCAAAGCAACAAAATTACACCAAGTAAATCAGCCAGATGCAGATGAAACTGCATTCCATTTCAGAGGAAACACAAAACAATCCTACAATTTTCTGAATGTCTCTTTAATGCAGACATCTTTCAAGAACTTTGTAAACTAGCATTCAAACAGTAATAGCTCAAAGAACACCGTAAACAGCTTATTTCAGGTAGAAATCACATCACATCTAAAACAGGGTTCATGTGCTGATTAGCAAGCAAATAGGTGAACCAACTGGGTAACACTCTGGACATTTTCCTCTCTGGTTCCTGCTTTTCTTAGAGCATTAAGGTCTGGAAACTCAATTTGTTTTACTATTACATTACCTATACAAGGTGGTCTCTAGTTAGTTGGCCCACCATTGTGCCAAGCCTTAGTCCTTGAAAAAAACCATCAATTTGATAACTGGGAATTATCAGCCAAAAAAGAAAGCAAAATCTATCCTCAACCCCCCATCATTACTTCCTCAGAAATTGATCCAAACACTGTATTGTGACAAGGTGGCCCCTCTGCTCCCCCTAGTTCAAGTCCTTTGGGTTGCTGGTGTGGCCCTGGCGCCCTGGCCAGACGGCACCAGACCCGGTTTTTCCTGCTGCTCCTTAGCAGCTCGTTCCCCTTCTTTCTCTCTCAGGGTCAGGCTCCTGCAAGCTAGGGAAGCTAGGCCCCCCCCCTGGGAGGGACCCTTAGTTCTCTCCTCCTGCTTGTCAGCTGCCTCTCTGCCCCTGCTTCTTCCAACTTGCCCCTCACACCCCTCTACTTTTGCCAAACTCGCTCCGCTATCTCCTACTGCCTCCACACTCACTCCTCAAACTCTCACTCCCTCCAAACTCACTCCTCAAACTCCCACAAGCCTCTCTGGGGAGGAGTCTCTTTTCAAGGGCTCTGACAGCCTCCTTAATTGGCCCCAGCTGGCCCTGCTTAGCTGGGCCCGGTTCCCTTGGTAAGCCTCCTAATTGCTATATATGATTACATCATCCAGATAGCCTTACTGGCAGCTGTCTGCCCTGGGTCTGCCACATATCCCCCCCCCCTGCGCAACACCATGGGGTTGGGCTACTTGGGTCGCGGAGCAATGTATCCTTGATAGCCCGTCTGCATTCCCATGCAGGGGGCCGGACCGATGTTGCACGCGGAAGTGGAAGGGCTGCAATGAGAGGAACCATCTTGTCACCCTTGCGTTGCTGTCCTTGTTTTGGTGCATCCACTTCAGCGGGGCATGGTCCGTAACTAGGGTAAACCGCCGACCGAGTAGATAATAACGGAGGCTCTCTATGGCCCACTTCACCGCCAGGCACTCCTTTTCCACCACGGCATATTTCCGTTCTCTGGGCAAAAGCTTCCTGCTGAGAAATAGGACTGGGTGGTCTTCTCCATCCCTCATCTGGGAGAGCACCGCCCCCAGCCCTACCTCAGAGGCGTCTGTTTGTAAAATAAATTCTTCTTTCCAGTCTGGGGCTATCAACACCGGGTCGGTGCAGAGGGCGGTCTGCAGGTCCCCAAACGCTGTCTCGGCAGCGTCCGACCACTTTACGATGTCTGGGCCCCGGGCCCTCGTTAGATCAGTTAATGGGCAGGCCCGGGTGGCGAAATGGGGAATGAATCTTCGGTAATACCCAACCAACCCTAGAAACGCTCGGACCTGTTTCTTTCGGATTGGTCGGGGCCACTTCTGGATTGCCTCCAGTTTGTTAAGTTGAGGCTTCACTACGCCTCTCCCTACTATATAGCCAAGGTACTTGGCCTCTGCCAGTCCGATTGAGCACTTGGGTGGATTTGCGGTCAGACCCGCCTTCCTCAGGGTGTCTAAGACGGCCTCTACCTTCCGCAAGTGTGTCTCCCAGTCTGGGCTATATATGATTACATCATCCAGATAGGCGGCGGCGTATTTCCTATGAGGCCGCAACAGTTTGTCCATGAGCCTCTGGAAGGTGGCAGGGGCCCCATGCAACCCAAAGGGGAGGACCGTATACTGGTACAACCCCTCCGGGGTGGCAAAGGCCGTCTTTTCCTTGTCTGCCTTGGCCAGGGGGATCTGCCAGTACCCCTTGGTCAGGTCTAGGGTGGACATGAACCGGGCTGCTCCTAACCGGTCAATCAGTTCGTCTATCCGGGGTAGCGGGTACGCGTCGAACCGAGAGACGTCATTCAACCTCCGGAAGTCATTGCAGAACCTCACCGTGCCGTCTGGCTTAGGCACCAGGACCACGGGGCTGGACCACTGGCTATGGGATTCTTCGATGACTCCTAATCGTAACATCTTCTGGACCTCCGCTCTGATCTCCTTCCTCTTTGCTTCTGGGACCCGGTAGGGCTTGACGTGAACCTTTACCCCTGGCTCCGTGAGGATGTGGTGGTGCACCTCAGTAGTCCGGCCCGGTGTCTCTGAAAACACGTCCTGGTTACGCCGGATCATGCGGACCACCTCCGCTCGCTGGTTCGGGGTCAGGTCCGGGGATATCCCCACCCGGCCGGGTGGGTTGCCTTCCCGGGGTGGTGCCCCCAGCGCAACCACCAGAGCGTCTCTCTCCTGCCACGGTTTTAACAGGTTGACGTGGTAAATCTGCTCCGGCTTCCGGCGTCCCGGCTGTCGGACCTTATAGTCAACGTCCCCCACGGCTTCCACTACTTCGTATGGCCCTTGCCACTGGGCCAACAACTTGCTCTCCGCTGTGGGTACTAGCACCATCACCCGGTCTCCCACCTGGAACTTCCGGCTTCTCGCTTGGTGGTTGTAATATGTCCGCTGGGCCTCTTGTGCCTTCTCAAGGTGTTCCCTCACTATTGGGGTGACCTGGGCTATCCTTTCTCTCATCCGAGCTACATGTTCGACGACATTCCTCCCCCGGTTCGGCTGTTCTTCCCAGTCCTCCTTGGCGATGTCAAGTATGCCCCGAGGGTGGCGTCCATACAACAGCTCGAACGGGGCAAATCCCGTGGAGGCCTGGGGCACCTCCCTTACAGCAAACAGGAGGTAGGGGAGCAGGGTATCCCAATCCTTCCCGTCCCGACTCACTACCTTCCGCAGCATACTCTTCAGTGTCCGGTTGAACCGTTCGACCAAGCCGTCAGTCTGGGGATGGTACACCGACGTCCTTATGGTCCGCACACGGAGTAGGCAACAAAGGTCCTTCATTAATTTGGACATAAAGGGGGTCCCTTGGTCGGTCAGGATCTCCTTTGGTATCCCTACTCGGGCAAAGATCTGTAACAGCTCCCGAGCTATGGTTTTGGACAGTGTGTTCCCTAAGGGCACAGCTTCGGGATACCGGGTGGCATAGTCCAGCACTACCAGTATATGCCGATGGCCTCGGGCCGATTTCTCCAGCGGGCCCACCAGGTCCATGGCGATCCTCTCGAATGGGACCTCAATGATGGGGAGGGGCACTAAAGGGGCCCGCAAGTGGGGCCGGGGGGCGTGCAACTGACACTCCGGGCAGGAGGCGCAGTATCGCCGGACCGCTGCATGGACCCCTGGCCAGAAGAACCTCTTCATGACCCGATCGAGGGTCTTCTCCACCCCCAGGTGGCCCCCGAAGAGGTGGCTGTGAGCCAGGTCCAATACGCCTCTCTGATGTCTCTGTGGCACCAAAAGTTGCTCCACCAACATATCGGACATCGGGACTACCCTATACAGCAGGTCCCCCTTGATTATATAGTATGGCCCTCGGCCCTTACTTTTCCCCTCTACCGGGACCCCATTTACCTCCACCACTTCGCTACGGATATTTTGGTAGATTGGGTCATTGGCCTGATCCTGCCCAAAATTCTCCGTAGCCGGGCCAATTGGCCCCAACTCCGGGGTCTCTACCTCTGCCTCTCCTTCGGGGACCGCCTGGGGGGCACTAGGCCCGGCATCGGTCTCCCCCCCCTCTCGCCTGGTCCTCCTTCCTTGGGGGCTCCCTCGTTCTCCCACTAGAGCAGCCCTCCTATATTGGGTGAGGATTTTCGTCCCTAACGCCTTGGCTGCCCTCCTCTCCCTCCGAGACTTCCGGGACCCCCCGCCTACAGAGAATAATTCCGGGTCAAATTCCCGGAAAGCTGGTGCCCCGGGACCTCTCGGCGCCACCTCCGGGACCCCGGCACTAACTCCTTCTGTCCCCCGCCCGGGGAGCAGGCTGTCAAAGTCAGAGAAGTCTCGTCCAATGAGGACCGGGTAGGGGAGCCTCGGGACTACGCCCACCACTACTTTCGTGGGGTGTCCCAGGACGTCGAGGCTTACAGAGACAGTGGGGTAGTAGTTAATATCCCCATGTACACAGGATACTGCCGAGCGCTTGGCCCGGGACAGCTGGTCCTGGCTGATCAACGTCCCGGAGACCAGCGTGACCGCGCTCCCTGAGTCCACTAGCGCGGTGGTCTTAATGCCATTCATTTTAACGGGCCGGGTATATCTATGGGGAGCCATCGCGACCCCCACTTGGTTCACCAGGTCGCACGGATCCCCCATACCCCCCAGGCCACATTCCATGGGTTCGGCCCGGTTTGGGCACTGGGCGGCTAGGTGTCCCATTTCCCCACAAGCGTAACAGCGCCTCCCGGCTCGGGACAGCCCCCCAGTCTTCGGGCTGTTCGGCCCTACCCCCCGAGTCCCGTTCCCCCGGTCCCCAAGTCTGTCCAAGCTCTCTGGCCATCCCCCAGCCTCCTCTTCTTCCTCCCTATCACGGCTTGGGGTCTTGGCCATCCGGGGCTTTGGTCTGGAGGCCGGCCTTCTGGTTGCCCGCAGCCCCTCCGTGGTAGTCCGTGACAACTCCTGGGAG
Source organism: Sternotherus odoratus (assembly GCA_032164245.1). Classification (NCBI taxonomy): domain Eukaryota; kingdom Metazoa; phylum Chordata; order Testudines; family Kinosternidae; genus Sternotherus; species Sternotherus odoratus. The sequence goes on from JAVMKO010000002.1 coordinate 146,630,410, forward strand.
GCAAGGTGTCTCTCTACGAGGGCTACCAGCTCGTCGTAGGAGGGGGGATCATTCTTTCGGACCCACCCCCTTAGCTCGGATGGCAACCCCCGCATATACCTGTCCAGTACCAGGATCTCTATCATCTTGTCCGGGCTGTGGGTCTCGGGCCGTAACCACTTCCGGGCAAGGTGGATCAGGTCGAATAGCTGAGTCCTCGGGGTCTTGCCGACCTCATACCTCCACTCGTGAAATTGCTGGGCCCGCAGGGCTGGCGTCACTCCCGCTCTGGCCAGGATCTCGGCCTTCAGCTGGGGGTAGTCCGCAGCGGCCTCGGGTGCCAGGTCGAAATAGGCCTTCTGGGCCTCCCCGCAGAGGAAAGGGGCCAGGATGCTTGCCCACTGTCCTCGGGGCCAAGCCTCACGCAGGGCCGTCCTCTCAAAGGCAAGCAGGTAGGCCTCGGTGTCGTCGCCTGCCGTCATCTTCTGCAGGAAATGGCTGGCCCGTAGTGGCCGGTCGTCAGGCCCCCCACGGCCCATGGTGCTCAGGGCTTTCATCTGCCGCACCACCTCCTGCAAGGTGGCTCGGTCCTGGGCTGCCTGGGTTATCAGCAACTGGTTGGTCTCTTGCTGTACTCGGACAGCTTCCTGCTGGGCCGCAGTGGCCTGGACCAGGGCCTTCACCACCTCGTCCATCTTCCCTCTGAGTATGGGGGGGGGGGGGGAAGGGCTAGCCACCAAGTCTATTTACTCGCTATCCCACCTCTGACACCACGTGTGACAAGGTGGCCCCTCTGCTCCCCCTAGTTCAAGTCCTTTGGGTTGCTGGTGTGGCCCTGGCGCCCTGGCCAGACGGCACCAGACCCGGTTTTTCCTGCTGCTCCTTAGCAGCTCGTTCCCCTTCTTTCTCTCTCAGGGTCAGGCTCCTGCAAGCTAGGGAAGCTAGGCCCCCCCCCTGGGAGGGACCCTTAGTTCTCTCCTCCTGCTTGTCAGCTGCCTCTCTGCCCCTGCTTCTTCCAACTTGCCCCTCACACCCCTCTACTTTTGCCAAACTCGCTCCGCTATCTCCTACTGCCTCCACACTCACTCCTCAAACTCTCACTCCCTCCAAACTCACTCCTCAAACTCCCACAAGCCTCTCTGGGGAGGAGTCTCTTTTCAAGGGCTCTGACAGCCTCCTTAATTGGCCCCAGCTGGCCCTGCTTAGCTGGGCCCGGTTCCCTTGGTAAGCCTCCTAATTGCTATATATGATTACATCATCCAGATAGCCTTACTGGCAGCTGTCTGCCCTGGGTCTGCCACAGTATATTATAAACAGAACTTGTTTTAGTGTTAGGCAGCTAGGAATCCATTAATCAAACTGAAAGGTAAAGAAATTGCCTTTTTACTTTTGTAATATTTTAATATGGGGCCTGTTATTAAGAAACATAGTTTAAGTCACTTCTTAAAGGAACTGGTCCTTCTTTGGAGCCTGGGACTCAGGAGATCTAGGTTCAACTCCAAGGTCTGCCAAAGACTTCCTGTGTGACCTTGGGAAAATCAATCTGTCTGTGACATGCGTGGCAAAGCATGCCAAAGGAGTGTGATTCATGAAGTACCCTAGTGTGTTGCACTCTAGCTGCTCTGCCTGCTGGCGCACTCTAGAAGGTAGTGATGGGGACTACGTTAATGCGAACATAGGTACCTTTTAGAGTGCGCCAAAAAGGTCTACACAGGGAAGTGCATGTAGAGCTTTGACATGACAGCGGGCTTTACTTATCACCCTCCCCTTGTGTGCTTTGCCAGCACAATTTGGACAAGTCCTTTGTTTCCCATCTGTAAAGTAACAATAATATACTTCCTTTCTCTCTCGTGTCTATTTGGAGTTTAAGCGCGTTGGGGAAAGGACAAATACAGATTTTGTGCTTGTTCAGTATTTAGTGCAATGAACCTTGATATTGGTTGGGGCTTCTAGGTGCTACTGTAATACAAACACATCGTCATCATCACCTTTTTTTGCAGAAGTGAATGAAGGTTATAAAACCAGTAGGATGGCTGAGCATGGAGATGCATTACTGACTCTACTACGCTGAAGCAGATCGAAGGGAGTGAGCGCAGCATGCTGTTGGGCTGGCAGAAGTGCTGCGCCAACTAGGGTGACCAGACAGCAAGTGTGAAAAATCGGGATGGGTTGGGAGGTGATACGAGCCTATATAAGAAAAAAGACCCAAAAGTTGGGACTGTCCCTATAAAATTGGGACATCTGGTCACCTTAGTGCCAACATACAGGCTAAGACAAAAAGTTGTTGGCTGTACAACCTATTCCATGGGAACCTTTGGAAGCATTTCTGATAGTGGCTGTACATTTAGGCTGCCTTTACCTTCTTATAAGTGCCACTCTTAAGCACACTCTGGGAAAACAGTTTATGGTAAATACATTTATTCCATCCATTACCTCCTTTTCTCTTCATGAATTGTCTTTGAACAGATCATGAATTCCTTGAACTTACTAGCTATACATAATCAACAGCTCAATAATTCTGGCAATTCATCCTTGGTCTGTATATTGCTAACCAGAAGGTCATTGCTAAACACTGACATCAAAAATTGTAGCTGTTTCAATTGGACAGCTAAGTCACATGGTATGTTGCTGTCCTCTGATTGGAAGGGTTTAGAATCAGATTTCCATTGTCAATACTCATGAATGAGAAATTTGCCTTCCTCAAATGCCATTCAGCATTGCCTTTACATTCACTGCACCGGTGATCATTCTTATAAGCATGCTACCTAGGCATTCAGGAGACTTGGCTTAAATTCCCTGCACTGCCAGATTTCCTGTGTGACTTTGGGCAAGTCACTTACTTTTTTTCTACCTCAGGTCCCATTCGTGCTCCAAACAGGGTGTTGGGAGCATAAATACATTGAAAATTATGAGACACTCAAAGACTATGTTGATGGGAGCCATATAAGTACCTAAAATAGTTCGATACTAAACTCATTTACTAGAATATTTGTAGAAAGTCAGAAAAAGGGAGTTGGACTCATTCAACGAAAAATGATTTAAAAACTCAAACACATAATTCTTGGATATTTTTGCACAGCTCTGCCATGACATTACTTCTGGCTGGCACTAGGAGCAAGAGAAGTAGCCACACTACGTGACTGGCATTCAGTGGTTGTCCCTGAAGCACTGAGGTGTGGGCCATATCTAATCTCTGCTCTCCATCATGGCCACTTCCTACCACCTAACCAGCGCTCGCTTCACCCCAAGCCGTTAGGTTCATTCATGTCGCTGAGCACTGTGCCGCCTCTGCTGAAGGTTATGCTGAGGTTTCCTTTACAGCGGTTGAGCCTCGCGAGGAGTTGACTCTGCACTGCTTTCAGCCGCACTCAGTTCCTTCTTGCAGGACTGAGCCATAAATGAGCCCTGCTTCATGTGCCTATATAGCATTCTCAGCTTTCATGGGGCGCTACTATTTTCCGTAAAGCATCTAGACAGCCTGAATAGTTGGCTTTTATGTGGCTGGAGTAAGGGAGAAATGAAATCCACCCTCTCCGTTTGTTATCAGGGTAGAGCCTTGCTCCCCACACCTGCTTCTGCAATGGAGGGACTGAAATAACATCTGCAGCTGCTTGGTCGCACAGGGTGTTGGGGGCCACTGGATTCATATAAACATGGATCCAAGGTTTCCTCCGCTGCTGCAGTCCAGTCCCTTTACCTATTTTCCATGGTGTGAAGGGGGAATGCAGGCACCCTTGGTGACCTCTCTACCTGTGGCCCCTCAATGTGGAGTTTGGGCTAGTTTTTTGCACCATGGGTAAATTTCACCCTTTCTTAATAAGCCAAGTTAAGTCTTGCTCCTGTGCTTTCAGGCTTATTAGTTAATAGGTTTTTAAGCAACATAAAGCTCACGTTTTTTGGAAAAGCACTTTATTTTCACTTGGTAATGTTTTTAACTCAGTAGTTTATCACTGCTACCAAGGAAAGAAAACAACCAGTGCACAGTATGTGTACCAAGTCCCAAAGAATTTGATCTGGAATAGACTGCTGGCGTTTTTAAAGACCTATTGTCTTGTACGTCAAAGTAATACAATATGTACCTTTCCACTTTAATCACACAAATTTGAGCTGCTGAGGATAGCCTGGAACTATTCAGCACGTCTCAAGTAACGACAGGCCAGCACCATGGGCTAATTAACGGGTTTTGCTGTCCTGCAATCAGGATATTTCCAGGATCAGATCCTCTCTTACTGCACCAGTGATTTTTTTTGGAATACCACCATGATCATATAATTCTGCACACTAGCTGAGGATAAGGGTCACAAGGAAAAATGTTGTTTCTCATATTTATTCCCTTTAGGAAGCTGTAGGTAAAGGAATTGTCTTAGTTTTATTTTATTTTACAAAGTATGTCCAAAAATATTTACTAGTGTAGATGTCTAAGTGTACAATTAGGCTTGGGTCCATCAAATGAGCCAGGATTAGGTGAAGAAATCGACTGGGAGTTTTAGGAAAAGGATATGATCAAATTGTGCGTGCAAGCTAATTTGTCACTGATTCTCACAACCTAAAAAAGTGAGGGTCACTTTGAGTTATAGATCTGTTTCGGTCTTTGCTTTAAAAATCCAGGTTTTGTTCATTTTAGGGTGCCTGTGTATTTTTTTCCTGGTTTTATCATGTCCTTCTCCCTGCCAATAACACCACAGACAGTAAACTACATAGGTAGAATGAAGCACCGGCTTGAAGATGGGTTGCTGTGACCTTCAAAAAGCATCTGGCCTGAAAGACCTGCAGCTAGGGTTTAGAGGGTGGAGCAAATAGTTTAATAGAAAATCGAATACATGATATATGAGTTATTCCCCCACAATGGTCTATAACAATGAAAAGGAAACATTTCCATCAATTTCCATTGCGTCCTTGGTCATAATCAATAAGCTGTAGACACAGAGATATTTCTGAACGAATGAACAGGTCAGAGAAAGTCAGTTGTCAACACTGTGGAGTGTCATTAATGCAATGTAGTTAAAAACAAAAGCAGAAACGCATCTGTGTATTCCAATTATAGTGTGAATTAGAGTACTCTAGATGGTTACCACTTCATACTATGAGTTAGTTGTCCATGGCATTATTTTCATTTCTGCTACTGAGTTGCTGTGTAAACCTTGTCAAGTTACTTATATCCTGATCTAACACAGCACAAGAACATGTTTATGTGTTATGCTAGATCAGGACCTCCTATGTCTCAGTTTACTCATCTGTAGAATGGGTATAATCATACTTGCCTAACTCAGTGGGGTGTTGGACGACATTAGGGCATGTGGAAAAAAAAGGTGCTACAGAAGTGTGTTCATTATTATTATATCTTGAGCTAATTTGAAAGTTCAGCTTGGGCTACCACTACTGCACTAAATAATAGATTCATACTGTGTAAACTTCCTAAAATCTAAATAAACAACAGCCTTTAAGGTAGAATGGGCCTAAAACTTTGTTCTCTGACTTAATTGAAATTAAAGGGTATTATTGTCACAGGGATAATGATACTTCCATCTTTTGTAAATGACGGATTTACAACTGAAAAGACTATATGAACAGAGCATTAATTATTAATTATTATTATTATTGTCATTGTTGTTTCACTGAGAACATAATTAGGCCTGTAGGTTTTGAACTCTGATTTCTAGTAATGTCTGCATCTGGACTCTAGAAAGACAGCACCAGAAAGAAAAATTCTGGGTAAAATGTTCAGAAGTGCCTAAGCGTCAGATTTTTAAAAGATAATTAGATGCTTAAAGATACAGCTTGCTGCCTAGTGACATAATTCAAATCACCTAGGCCCCTGATTCCCCTTGATAGCTATGGGAGTTAGGTGCCTACATGCTTTGATAAATCCCATTATGCACCTATTTGCTCTTTGCCACCCAGGCAGGGTCTCGGCCTGGGAGTCAACCGAAGCAGGAATATCTACCATGCTATTTTTAGCCCCCTAGTGCAAGTCCGCGTCAGTTGACCCAGACTCTGAGACTCACTGCTGTGGTTCCACCCCCCCCCTCCATGGTGTAGACATACCCCTTGGATTCCTGTTGGACGGGACATACCGCTACATGGCTAAGCATGCACAGCTCTCCTTGCTACACAGGCTTTCTGAGATATGGCTGGGATTTGGCCCAACTGCCTGGTTAATTAAACTGTAGGTGAATATAATGACCTAACCAAATGGCTGTAATATTAATTTGACTGCAAAGTTGGTAAGAGAATTTGTTAGTAAAGGTTAATTTCTTAATGTGTCTCAGGTACTGATGGACAAACATGGTCTGCAGGTTTTGGTTAAGCATCTGAAAGTTTATAGGATGTTTATTCAACTTGCTTGGACATCCTGGTCCTGGAAATCTCATGAGATGTCATAGTCTTGTGAGAATTTTAGTACTTCCTGTTTGCATGTAGACTGGAAAGGGGGCAGGGGCAGCCTCTCCTCTGGTATTTCTCCATTTCCACAGCCTGGACTAGCTAGAACCAGATAAAATTTAGAGGAAAACCATCAAACTTTTTTCTTCATGTTTGGTTCAGTTTGATTGGCGGGCAAAGGCTTGAGCTAGTGCCATTTAATCTGGACTAGTTTGTCCACGTTAATTTATACAGACACAAAAGCCTCCGTTAATCCTGATCCCAGTCTGTATGTTATCTTTAGACAATTTAAAAATAAAAATGGCCCAAGTCTCCTATTATTCAGTCCTGGTCACTCTTAGAGATCCCAGAATTCTTGGGGAATGACAGCACAGATCTGGCTCAATAAAATGCTCATCTTCATCCAAAAAGTAAAGAAAACACTCTTATTCCCAACATGCCCCGTGAATATGGTGCTACAATACCATGTTGTCAAGAATCAGAGAGGTAGCCGTGTTAGTCTGGAATAGCAGAGGAAACAAAATCCTGTGGCACCTTAAAGACTAACTATAAAGTTTTGAAGCATGAGCTTTCGTGGGCTAATACCCACTTCGTCGGATGCAAGCATCCGACGAAGTGGGTATTAGCCCACGAAAGCTCATGCTTCAAAACTTTATAGTTAGTCTTTAAGGTGCCACAGGATTTTGTTTCCAATACCATGTTGTTGACTAACCATTACAGTTTGCCTACACTTTTGCATGAGAATGGGCATTTTATTGAAGTAGATTTGTCCCATCATTCTCCAACAGTTGATTCATAACATAGTCCGATAACACCAGATTCGCAAGGTACATTTGAAATGTGTGTATCCATCTTACACTCCAAGGGCATGTGAGACTATCGTATCTTAGCCTTGTAATGAATTTTAAATTTCTGGAGACCATTACTCACCACCTGAAATGAGTATTGGAGAGTAAATGAAAATAGCCATCCCCATCAGAAAAATATACATTCATTTAATGGCCGAAACAAAATGCCATCTCTGTTGTGATAACAAAAGGCTTAAAGTGCATTACTGTCGTTTCTCAATACACTTGCGGTCTGACCACTGAGTCAGATGGTGCAACAGTCCATGTAATCTCCTGAATGGAAAAAAATTAGGCTCAAAGTGCCAAATAGACGCCCACAACATAATATCAGGTAAAACAAACATATTCCTCCTACCGCCCCCCCTAAAAATGTTAGAGAAATAGAGAGAAATTCCAGTCATTTCTCATTACTGTGAAGGTCAGCCTAGCTGGGAAAATTGTTTCTGCTTTACAATTCCCCAAACTGTAGAAAGCAGTTAGAGTTCTGGACAAAAACTAATGTTGCATTCAAAGGGAAAAGAGGCTGATATGGCATTGCTGCAGTAATAAGAGAATTTTTTACTCTTTCCACTTCCCTGTGAACCTAATCAACTGTGACATGAGAAAATATACTGGGCTCACCCAGCCAGAATCAGACTGCCACCTGAAAATGTCCTCAATATTCCACTGTTTGGGACTTTACAATGATCCTTCCGACATCAATTTTGTACATGTACATCAAAATGCCATTAGAAATGCTTACAAACACCTCCTGCTCACAGGCCTGCACTCAGACTCCAATCGAAGCCTGGCTGTAAAGACTCCCCAGTGGTTGACTAAAGGTTTCTTTCGATTACTCATATGAAAGCATTTGGTTATGGAAAGGCATCTTGGGGGAACCTGGGGGATCTAAGGCTATCTACCCTGACCTCCTCTGTAAGCTCTCTTGAATGTCATTAGAAGAAATATATAATGAAGGTGCCTTAAAATCCGCCTTTCACATTTAATTAATATCCGTTGATTTATTGCGTTTCTTTGTTCTCCTTAAGATCCAACAAATAGGTTGTGCCTTTCAAGGGATGAAAATCTGTGTGTGTGAGAGAGAGGGAGGAAAGGAAAGTGGGTGGGGAAAAGAGAATGACGGGAGACTGCGAATATACACTATCTACAGTATACATCTCTGATATGTACAGTATATTTGAGTGTATCCATGCACATATACTGGCACACGCATGCTCTGCATATATGATACAAGTGTAAATGAAGTTAGACAGTCTTGAATGCTTGGCAATTTAATGTAATTCTTGATGACAGTTTTATTATTTCTCAGTGATGAAAAGCTGAATAAATCTAATGTGACTGCACACAATGGTATTATCTTCCTCTTCTTTTGTTCTAATATTTACAGGAAATATTACAAGTGTTTGACATATAAATTGAGCATTTGACTGACTTTAATAACCATGTGATCAATAAGAAGTGATATTTTTATAGTCTAAGTTCAATATTTAAAGGGCCATGGGTTGAAAATCTTTATCACAGCAATAAGGCTAAAACTTTACTTTCAGAAACTATAATTCCTCTTTTTTACATTCAGTTCAGAACTGGTATCTTTAGAAGTCAAGTTCTGTTCATAAAAATCTCATTTGCATTGGATATGGGCAACAGAAAGGGCACAGATGGGGGACATTTACTTATTTGGGAATTTATTTTAACTTTATGGTCAAAAAGAAGTTCAGCCTGTAGCTTTATTAAAATTATTTCTGATACAAAATCATTCAACACATATATCAAAGATTGTTATTTATCCTCACAAGAGATCAATTCTTTATAAAAACTCTGACCAGCTATAATCATATTAATATACAATATGTACTTCATACTTGGTATCTGTGTATCCATCATCCTTTAAAATATTTCCTTAAAATAACTTAAGACATTACATGCAAATTGGAAACAAACAAACAAAACCCAGCACCCTCACATAAACCTACTGAGCATGCAATGTTAAGATTGCTAAACCTCTCATCCAGTCAGGAAACAGACACAATACCACATGACCTGTATGTCCAACCAAAATCAGGCTTAAATTTGGAATGCTCACAATGAACTGTTTGTGAACAACCTACAAGCCGATAATTAACCATAGAATTTCTCAGCAAATAATTTAGAATAGCAGATAAATATGAGATAATGCTAAACGACTGGCAGCCAATTCTCCAACAGAAATTAGTCTAAATGCTTTGACTAAAGTATTTGCTCTGAATTATTCGTTCAGCTCTATTTGGAATCCTTTAGTTTGCAAACTGATCATCTCCATTCAAACAAGACAGACAACCACCTCAAGTGTTAATTTATAACCAAGCTTATAGAATCAAGAGCACAGAAAAAGGGTCGCCAGGCATCTCAGACAGCAATGGATTGTAGAGCAGGGTAGGCAGGCCACCTACCAAGGGTGGCACACTGGTTCCCACTGGCCATTGACAAACCTCAGTTCTTGGGGTAAATCGTCTTGGCAGGAGGATAGGCCATGTGATTGGTGTGGCTCTCAGTGCTGGACAGAACAGCCATTAGGCCCTCACCTCTCATTACATCAAAAAGGTCTGAAGTGGATTGATTTATTCTTTCTTCTTAATGAGGAGTCTCCTTGTGAGCTCATTATCCTTGATAGGATGGAAGATCCTGGCGGAAATTAAGAAACAGCTCCCTACTGCATGGACCACACTTCACTAGTGAGCAGCCTTCGGGTAACTGCACAAGATCGCTTTTTCTGTCTAAATGTCTGGGTAGTATTTTTGATGTCCAGACCTATTTTCAGGGTGATGATGGGTGCCACGTGCAGTTTGATGAGTCTTTCTGCTAGGCCTCAGCTATAAAACTAACATGCTCTGAATAAGAATCATTAACAGGATTTAGCTAGCACTGAAGACAACAACAAGGACCTTTGTTCTGAGTATGGAGCCCAGCAGCTGTGGCAGGGTACTGGCCAGGAGTGTCTGAGCCAGCCCTGCCGGCCCTTTAAGAGGGAGAAAAGCCCTCTGCAAACCTCCCTTGCAGGAAGGCTAATCAGCCACCTGGGCTGCAGGGCAATCAGCCTGGATGAGTGGCACCTGGCAGCCTCCTCAGGGGGATAAAAGGCCTGCCAGGAAGCAAGCCCAGTGTGGTGGGGATGGTATAGAGTGAGGTGGTGGTTTGAGCTATTCAGAGCTGAGTGTTTGGAGTTGTAAGCTGGACTATATAGAGTCTGTAGAGCTGTAAGTTGAAGACTGTACAAAGCTGTATATATTGGTGGTGGGGTCCTGCACTGTTAATAAAAGAGCACTGTTTAGAGCAAAGAAGGGTTCCCTGCCTGTGTTCCTGAGGGGGGTGAGAAGGCGATCTGTCACACAGCCTAGCCCTTGTTGTTGCTACTGTCACAAATCAGGAACCCAAGGTCAAGCAAGCTTACTGGCAAATGAGGTGGAGGCATTAGAGGGGTGGTATTTGGTCTGCTTCCAGACTTACATCCATCTGGGGTTAGCCAGAAGTTATTGGGGCCTGAATTTTACTCTTTATTTTTATCACTTAGAGAAGAAAACACTTTAGACAGACAATCAGGCCAGATTTTCAAAACTGGGTGCCTAAAGTTTGGCTCAGAGGTCTTTATTTAGGCATGCAACTTGTTTTTTCCAATGACTATAAAGCCAGACAGGGAGTATTTCTACTTTCATTCTGGGGTGAATTCATTTGCAAAGGTGTTAGATATTAATGTGTGTTATGTGAGACAACATTGCTATGAAATTGGTCAGTATGCAGTGGCTAGTTCATAATGCAATAATGGCATACGTAATGACCGTAACAAAGGCAGATCAGATGTATATGCTGACAGTTCTGGATCTGGCTCTTTCTGTATATGACTGCTTCTGTTTCTGCTGACTCCATTCCCCCTTTGAGCCGTAGAACCCTAGGATAAGTAGCACAGAGATCTCCGCTTGTGTTCCAAGGCACTCTAGTTTAATGACTTGTGAAAGCATGTGCTTCGGTCTCTAAAGAATTTGCATTTCACCATGTTCCCCTTGGCAAATCCCTCTCCCAGAAATAATGAATAAAACCATCTCGTGTCATGCACTTGATCCAGAAGTATGTTATGTAAAAAGTTAAAGAACATTTAGTGAACTGTCATATCTTTGACATGCTCAGTAATCTTCAGAAAATCAGTACATATTACTATCATATTAGGAGCAAAATATATTAAATAAAGGTTTTCAACAGCAAGCCTAAAGGCTATCATGTTGTTTGTCACTCAGGTATAGGGTTTTGACACACACATAGGTATATCCCCTTGTGTGGATGCAGTTATATCAGTAAGGTGACTAGCATATGGGAAGAACCATAACAGTATAAAGCACCTTTATATCAATATAACTGCATCCTCACTAGGGGAGTGGCATAGCTTGAACTATACTGTGTAGTAAAAGCAGGATAACTTTTGTGTGTAACAGAGGCCTTAGTAATGCAAACACACATAGGGTATAGAAAAAATCTATTTGAATGACTTCTAATTTTGGAATTTACAAACAAATTTGTCTTTGTTCCCTGTGACATGGATAGCCAGGGCCAATATTTTTTTTAAAAAAATACTAGCCTAAGGTTCTGGCTCCTAAGTCCATAAATAGGTTCTTTAATAAGTTGCCTGGTTTTTAAAAGTGTCAAGCACTCAGCAGCTCTCACTGAAGTCAGTGAAAGCTGCTCAGTACATTTGGTAATGTTATATGTGACTTTACTAAAACTCCCTCCGGTTAGTTTCCTGAACATTTTTGTCGATGGCCATGCAATTGTGGCTCTTGGTCATAATCAGGTGAGGGGATTCTCATTTTAAATGGCAAATGAGTACTGAAGAACAGCAGCTTACATATAAAAGTTCATCACACTGAAACAGAAAGGAGTTGATCTAATGCAAAGGCCATCATTAGCTTAAGGCAATTTGTCTAATCAGCTCCTGTCACTGTGGGGATTGATCCTTCTCTCACTGAGGTCAAAGGGTGTTTTGAATTGGCTTCAACTGTGGCAAGCTCAGATCTTGCTCAGGGCCTGATTCTGTTACACACCATCATTCTGTTACTCATCATCATGCTGAGTGATGCCTAACTCTGAAAGCAACCCAGTGAAGGGAGAAAGGTGGAGACAGGGGCAGAACTGGTGCTCATTTTCTTGCCTTCTCACTGCATTGTCTTGAACCATGGTAAAATATATATATATGTCCCCTTCGGGATAAGATTTAGGTGGCTCTGATGTGACTCAACTGGTTTCTAAATTGATATAGTTAAATGAGAGCAACCCCCTTGGTTTGGTTTAAAAGTGTCCACACAAAGACGTTGCGCGGATTTAACTAAAACAGTTCTCTAAAGCAAACGTGTTTGGTTACATTGGCACAATGGCTGAGTGTAGGTATGCCCTCAGTAAATCCTGTAGGAAAAGCTTGTCCAGGACATAAGTTTAAGTTTAAGATGAGAAAATTGAGTCTTTTTTTTTTTTAAAGGTAAGATTTTGAAAAAAACTGCAACCTAAAGACAATTGAATTTCTGATGTTCCAGCCCAAAGGGGTGATCCTACAAACCCTTACTCGTGTGAGCCGTTCCACTGTCTAAGGATGACTCACATGGGGAGGGGTCTACAGAATTGCACCCTAAAAAGTTGCTGCTCTTCCTAGTGAATAATTGCATTTTCAACAGTTTTTAAAGTGAAGGTGTTAACAACCCTTTGAAAAGTTACTGAATATTTCACCGTAAATAAATCTTGCATGTAAAATATAAAAATCTCAGTGTGCTGCATTTTAAATCTGATAAATATTTATTATCAATGCTGTTTGCTTTTAATCTGTTCAGGATATCATTCCTCCAGCTTCTTAGTACTTAAACAAAAATGGCATTTACATTACAATATTACTTGCCAACAATCTCATTTTCTGGTTTAGTCAGCAGCCTTCATGCTTGATTAGTCTTTAATTATACAAATACCTACATATTAAAAAAGTTTTCTTTTTTCCATACTTTGAGCATGTAATTATTTTCTCTTGCATGCAATAACCTTTAATTTTAGGATTAAGCAACTGATTCTCTTTAGTATGGATGGATTTTTTCAAGTGTTAAAGCAAATTTGGTAATTGTATTACGAATAGGAAAATTAACTTTAGGAAAACCTTTCATTAGAGCATCTGACAGCACACTGCTCAGCTGCTGACAGAAACGTCACATGTGAAAACAAAACAGGGGCATGATTCTCTTTCCTTTGAAAGCAGCGACGAAACATCAGAGGGTTGAGGATTGGGTCTACAAGACTATTCCAGTTGAATTTTCTTGCTTTTTATAGTAGGAGTATGATTTGTATTACAGTAGTACCTAGAGGACCCTACTGAGATTTAGATCCCATTGCGTTGCACCAACATGGTGTAAAAGACTATAGTTCTAGAAGAGTTTCCAGATTCTAAATAGATCACACAAATGAAAAAGAGAAAATCAGGGAGCAGAGTCAAAGAAAGGTGAAGTGACTTGCACAAGGTCACATAACAGGTCAGTAGCAGAGTTTGGGGTACAACATAGGTTTCCTGATGGCTGCTCCAATACCCTATTTTCTAGACCACATTGCCCTCCCTGTGTATATTAGTTTTAGAATGTTAACTCTACAAGAAAAAAAATAAACTATCAGTAATGAGAATTTAGAAAATTCAAATTATATACAGAGGAAACAGAGGTCCCACGTCTGCAGCTCTTAGTCACAAAAACTGCAGGACTGGACCCACAGGACACACGAATGTTATTGCTATCCATGAATGTAAACTTAAAATACCAGTGATTTCCCTAAAACATACTCATCACCCCAAACTTCTTTGTGGAGAAACAGCAATGATTTTAGAATGGATTTGTTTTCTACAGTTTCGTGGTTGTTGTATTTGTTTTACATGTACTGTAAATACACATATTGATTGTAATAAGAACATGTTTTGTGGGTGGGATAGGGTTAAAAAAGTATGATGCATAAGGTTAGATTTTTATTTCATAACGTCAGAGAGAGCTTGATCTTGCTCCATCTAAAAGCAACAGGACAATTCCAACTGACTTAAATAGCAGCAGGATGAGACCACAAATAAGGAAAGTTAGCTACAAAGGATAATAAACTGACAGCCATCAGGGAGAAGGAAGTACACAGACCCCCTTACTTTGCTAGTATAGTTTTTCCTGTTATTTAGCCACAGTTTTGGGCATCATTTTGAATCACCTGTATTTTTAAAAATATTTGGATTACCCGAGCCTGACTGCTTCTCTTTTATGAGTGTGCAATGGTTTTGCAAAGGTGGAATAAGCACAAGTCTTTTAAAAATAAAATAAAATAAAATAAAATAATCTTAACCTTCCCTCTCCCATTACTAGCTCAATGGTTTCAGCAGTCAAAAATATTGGAAAAAATGCTATTTGATGCAAAGGTTTAATGCATTTAGTCTTTCATTTCTTGAAACTTGGCTTCAAACCTTAATTTCTGTCACAAACATACAACCTTTTTTTCCCAATCTGCTTCCCCAGTGGCCATTTGGCCATATCTATGATGACCACTTAGAGCTGGGTGAAATACAGAATTTCTGTCCCATGGGAAATTCAGATATTTCAACAATTATTTTCATTGCAAATTGGGATGCAAAGTTGTATTGTCAAAAGGTTTCACAAAATGAAAAGTTCTGAAACTCATGCAGTTCAGCCAGAGAGGAAACCACAGTTCATCATGGGAGTTGTAGTCCAGATACAGCACCCTGCTCCCAGGAAAGTATGGGAGTATGAATTACCTGAATCACAACTCTCCTAAGGCACTGTATCACTCTAAGCAGATGTGACTTAATTCTGAATTGACTCAAAACAATATATTTAGGTTCTGTTTGACAAACTGAAAGTTTTTGCTTCAGGCTGGCCCAAAATGAAATGTTTTGTTTCAATTTTCCAGAGGTAAAATCATAACATTTCCTTTGAAACATTTTGATTATATGTAAACTACATGTGAACTGCATTTTCCATCCAAAAAATGATTGTGACAGAAAATCCTGATCATCTGAGCGATCATGTTTGCAAAAGTAAAAATGGGCATATTTTGTGGCAATATTCTTAGGGTCATGAAATAGCCATACAAAGAAACAAAAGTAGTGTCGCAACTACCACATTCTGATGGAACTACATATTTCCCAGAGTGGGACTTTTTCTAACAAGTTAGTGCTCTACATGAGTTTATCATGAAACACTGAACAAGTGTCACTAACAGTCACTTTGAGGAAAATAACAGCTTTGATAGCATCTGTACTTTTCTCTTTATTCCAAACACTATTCATCTCACTGAACACTTGTTCCATTGCACTGTTTGTTCGAGGCAAAACCACCAAATTCTACTCAGTGTAGCAATAAACCTTGAACAAACATACCCCCCCCAGTTGTTTTAACAGATTAAAAAAGAACTCCCCCCCCAAAAAAAAACCCCACCCAAGATGTTTAAGTGTTCTGAATAAGCCTTGGCACATTTGGACATCCTATGTAAAAGTGAGGTGTGTGGTCAATTTAGTCATTATAATACCACCACACAATCTGCAGAGTTACTATACATCAAGACTGAAGCTTATTGGCAGTACTTCACTTTTCATAAGCTCTACGTTCACTCTCAAAGTAAATATTCCCTTTACTCCCAGCTCAACCCAGGCCTGACTTTTTTTGATGTCCAGCGTTTCTTTTCCTTCTTTCTTTCCCTCTTTTTTTTTAATTGGTGCACATTTCTTCACTTCCTGCTTTTGGCTGGGATCAGAAGCAAAAACACTTAAGTACCGTAATACAAATTGTTCTAAAGATCGTTCAAGCAGTGCTGACACCAAGGTTGCTAGAAATCTCATGGGAACAGGCATTCTCCTGAGAGATGCTCATCCTGATTTCCAGATTAAAGAGGTTCAGATGGAGCCAGATCTCGGTCCAATGGCATAGCTCCCTTTGACTTCAATGGGAACCAGGAGTTGGTCCCTAATTATTTTTTTACCTATTGCATAACACAATGCAATATATGGCAAGTACATGATTTAAAAATAAATCTTAGGATCATCTAGATCTGTGAGATGTTAAGTCTGATTATTGATCGATTATCTGCCAGGACGCCCCTTCTCTCACATGCTGCTTTATATCCATTTATTTAACTTGTCCCTAGTTTAACATCTAAGCTTCCAGTTGGAGATTTTAAAAGGACTCTTTTTCTGGCTGGAACCATAGGTCATGCCCTCTGATCTTTTGATTTTTCATTCTCCATGTAATCAATTGTTACTTACTTCAAATGAAAGTAAAGGAGTGGAGGAGAGGAGAAAATGTAACAAGTAAGATTCACACAGCTCACCTTTCCAGTGCAACCACTCAGATAAAAAGAAATTTCTTTTTTTATTTGTTTCTAGTTCCACTACTGAGGTCAGAATAAGCCAAGAGAACGCAGGGAATAAGCGTCCTGATGGGCTGCCCGTAGCTGGCTGGTGTTACGGATCAGCGTAAAGCCAGCTCTTTTTCCTGTGCCTGGGCCGATGTAACTCACTGGAGTGGCAAATTACATCAGACCTACAGCTGTAACCCGACATTATGATTAATTTGATCAGTAATTTCTCCTGTTTTTCATTTTAATCGGTGTGACTATTCTGCTGTGGCAGGTCTTTCAGATCTAATTAAGATAAATTTCAGAGTAAAAGACTTGGCAGAATTTTCGAGTCAAATCCGAGCGTCAAGTGTGAAGACCTGCAGCACCAGTCAATCAATTTCCAGTAAAGACGGCAGACTCTAACCCAGCAACCAACCCATTAACACTTAAGCAAATTTCATAATCTTCAAGACTGTGCTTAGTCACTCTCTCAAAACATTCCGGCTTAAAAAAAAATTATTACATTCATCCTGCTTTGAATCTGCTGCAGATGCCAAGAGAATCCACAGGTGGACACTTGGCGAGATCTCCGCAGTGCTGCTGAAAAGACTTAGTTTTAAACTTCTAAAAGTCCAGAGCAGAGCGGATTGCCCTTTTCTTTACATTTCAGCACCTGAAAGCCAAGCAAGCCTTGTGAGGTGATGATGAAGCTTTAATTCTAGGACATCTGCAGGACATTGCTCTCCAGTCAGACTCAGTGAGCTACTCGGAGAATTTCATACCATTTGCCTGTTTTCACTTGGTCCACATGTCACAGGTGCTGGAAGTAAGGGTGTTGCCACTCCCCCAGGCTTGAAGTGGTTTCCATCGAGTTTACAGTTTGGTTCAATGGTCTCAGCACCTGCACTCTACACGTTGTTTCAGCATCCCTGCCATGTGTCTCTAAGCAAAAGGAAATGTTTCCCACAGGGCTAGAAAGACTGAGGGCTTCCAATATATTTTAAAAACAGGCCACTTGCAGTTAACTCCTTAAACAGAAGAAAGTGCCTTTTGGACCAATCCTATGAGGTGTTTAATTGCTGAATGGGCATTGAGGGCATTTAGCACTCATAGGAAGAGGTTCCTTGTGAAGTCCAGAATCAGAATGCTTAGGCTAGCCTCAAATCTGTAGGGCGTTACATAAATAATAATGAAAATGTTCCTATCTTTTTGGGTAACTTTTTTGGCTCATGGAACCATAGAACTGCCAGAACTGGAGGCAACCCATTGTTCATCATCTAAAACGGGACTTGCAAAACCAGCTAAGTGACTTAATAGGATATGTTTCAATGACACTTGAGCTGCTAAATCATTTAGGTGCTTTGAAAACCCCAGCCCTACTTTCTACGCCTTGTCCTTTTGTTCCCCCCCTGTGATTATACTATCTCTAGTTTGTCTCCAATAAATGTGCATCAAGAGGTGGCTTAGAGATTTCAAGCGACTTTATTCCATGGCCTCTTCTGTATATTGATGCCATTCCCTAGTATATTTTACACATACAAACACTTTGCTTTTAAGTGTCAGTTTCTTGGACGTGGTCAGTGGGTACATTGTTCACAGGGTCCTTGCTTTTCTGTTCTTGGATTCTTTTGTAAGAATAATATTATAAAAGATGTTCACCTAAAGAGTCCTGTGGCTGCGTGAAAAAATATGGGGAAGGAGGATAGCCACTTGTTCTGCAATACTTCCAGGTTCTTATTAACTTTTTGGAGCCAGTGATGAAAAGCGGGAGACATAAGACGAATACACTGATGAGGGACAGACAGTTCCATTGGCTACAAAAGAACGTCTCAAGGCTGTGTTGATTTTTCTGTCACTGGGATCCCTGAGGCTTGCTGTGCCATCAACAGGAATAGCCATCCTACCACTTGCAGAGGCTCTGGAAATCTAAGACTTCATGGGATATGGATCGCTTCCAAAACTTGCCCTGGGGAATATTGTTGCTTTTATTTTTTTACAGTTTACTAAATACTCCAGTTGCTTTAGGGAGTTTATTAAGTACTCTCCTTTCAGAATCCAGAAATTGCTGGGCGAGCCAGCTCTACTTTCCCCTGCTTTCAAGAATTCTCTGGCAAATGGTTTCCTGTATTAGACTCAGCCTCTGGGGTGTTAATAATGCCAGTTGTTTGGCTTGAAGATTAATTTCTTTCACTTTAAATGTGAGTCAGAGACTGATGCTCTCTGTGCTTCTGAAAATAACAACACCTGCAGAGTATACTTAGATGGACCAGGTAGCCAGTGCTCCAACTGAAAGGAGCTCTCCTCAGGGAATGAAGACACTCTCTTATATATTCCTTTTCAGAACTCTTAAACTTCTCTTTGTTCTGTTTAAATACAGCATTCAGCAGCTTTACAATGTGATGATCGAGTGCTTCAACTACCAAAATAGTAGTTCGCTTCTGGGAGGAGGAAGCCAGCTGTGAAGAGAAGAGGACCCTTAACTGTACTTCTTTTGGCACTAATGTACTTTTTGTTGCAGAAATCTGAACTGTGGCATGTTGCTGATCCCTAGCTGTCCATCGGTTAAGACAAAATGCTGTTTCCACATAGGGCTGAAATAATCAGAGCCACCGTTGAGATTCTCAAATACACTAACAATGGTTAAGAGAACCAAATTGGTAGGTTACAAATACAGGGTTCAATCTTGCACCACTAAATTTTGCGGCAGGGGAATTTTGTCTATGTTTTTATTGGCAGTAGGCTCAACCCCAGACAGCTTCACCACTAAAGTTGGCACTAATACCTGGTTTCCTCCTCCTTGACAGCGCCACTAGAGAGCAAGGACAGAATTGGGTACAGAGGCTGAGGGGACTGCTCCAGGACAGACTGTGAATTCTTGTGACTGCAGCACTTCCTCTCCAAAATGCCATCTTTCTCTAGAGGAGCAGTGTAATGGAGTTCATGCACTGCTGGAGGCGCCCCCTGGGAGTCACAGTGCCCTCGCTTTGTGACGCAGGCCTCAGGCTGGGTCACTACATAGTTTCCCCCATCAGGGGTATTAAAGTCTCTCCAGATCAACTGCCCGAGTGCCGCCTTCACCCATCCTGCGCCACTTTTCCAGTGGCTAGTAGGGAACCTGCGACTCTGAATATCAGCCCTTGGGCTTCCTCCTACTCTGTCTTCCATAGGCTTTCTTCCCCATAACTCCACTGGGAAAACCCCTCCTTTCAGGGATGGGATCCCAGGGCTTTTGCTTCCTCCTCCCCAAAGGTCTCCTCCTACTCACCTCTTTGTGCCCAGAGAGCAACTGAAGACTCTCTCTCCCTGCAGGCCCTTTCTGCTATCAACTTCCTGGCTTTATACAAGCTCAGCTTGTCCCCTGTCCAGCTGGTCTCCATCTTCAATTAATGCTTGTCAGCCAAGCCTGAGGCTATGTCTACACTACCACTCAGGTCGGTATAAGTTACATTGCTCAAGGGTATGAATAAGTCCCCCGATTGACATAAGTTACACCTACCTAGGCACTAGTGTGGACCCTGCTATGTCAGCAGGAGAGTTTCTCTCACTGACACAGCTACTGCCACTTGTTGGGGATGCATTAATGAAGTCGACAGGAGAGTTCTCTCCCATCAGGTTAGAGTGGCTACATTAGAGAGCTTGCAACAGTGCAGCTACACTGATGCAGCTGTGCCGCTGTAAGCTCTCTAGTGTAGCCATAGCCTCACTCTCCTTGCAAGTGCAGGCTATGTTAATTAGCCTCTTTGAGCCACACTAACTTCTTCAGGTCTGGGGTGGGGTGAACACCCCATCCCAGGCAGGGCAAGAATTTGTAAGGGTTCCACAATTATGAGTATGACACCACACAAAATATGAACATGCTGGTAGCAAAAGTGATTAGTAGCTAGAACAGGAGACTGGAAATCAGGCCTCCCAGGTTCTGTTCCTATCTGATCTCTTGATAGCTGTGTATCCACATGCACACCTCTAAAGCTCCCTGTGCCTCAGTTTATCCAGTTGTAGAATGGGTATAATAATAATTACTTCATTGTAGATAGGTGTTGTGACTATTCCCTAATGTCTCTATAGGCTGTATATAGGTTCCAAGTATTGTATTATATTCCTCCTCCTTCTCATCCTCCAGGGGAAACAAGGAGGGCAGAGATTAATATGAAAGATGTGAACTCATCACTTACTGTATATCAAGCAAGCAAGCATGTCCAAAACACAGTAAATTTTATCTGCTAAAGATATCCTGACACTTATTTACCTAGCTTTAAAATTACCAGCTTTGACTGACTCAGAGGTGAAGCAGGAATGCCTTTGGATCTGGTGATAGCTGGCTTCAGGAGCAAGTTTAGAGAGGAGATCCAGAAGGCTAGCACTACATTTTGGAAATGATGCATGAATTTCTCCAGCATACTGTAAGTTACCCTACCCCTAAAGGACTGCACATCTGGAGGAAGAACTGTGGTGATGGAGAAAGCAAGGAGATAAGAGAGTTAAGGAATCAGTAAAAGTGGGAACAAGGCCCTAGAATTGCAATGCTAATGGGTTTGGGATGGGATAGGCAGTCAATGAGATCAAAATTGTGCAGTAGGGGATTTTGAGACTGGATCTCAGCTGGTGAAAATAGCATAGCTCCATTTATACCAGATGAGGATCTGCCCCAAACACACAAAAAATAGTTTCAATTTTATCAGAATTCTCAGGAACGGGGCTTCAGATGTGTATAAAAAGATGTGAAAAAGCAACCCCATGAAACAATGACATGTTCTTTGTTTGGAATGAGGTAGGATGGTATGGAGTATATGTGCAGTAAACTTTCCAAGATCGTGTTTGCAAGTGGCTGTGGATGACACTTGTTGAATGCGGGGAAAAATAATTTTCAGAGAGACACTGCCAATTAATTACATGTATTATGGATGAAGCCACCTGCTATTATTTGAATGTAAAAAGCAAAAACTTTGGGATTTTGGAAACCCACTTATGATTGTTGCATCATTTGACAAATTAATTCATATGAAAACTCTCAGCTGATAACCCCTATCATCTCTCATAGTGTATAACACTCATTTCTAATCATTACTAAAAGTGAAGAATCCTAGAATCATATGACTGAAAGGGACCCCGAGAGGTCAGCTAGTCCAATCCTATGTAGAGGAGCGGTTCACATCTTCTGTACTTCCTTCACTATTTATCTTTACAAAACAGTGTTTTGTCAAGCTGTTCTCAATCATTTGGGGCCGGATTCTGCCACACTTACTCACGCTGAGTAGTACCTTACACTGGAAGTGATCCAATTAATTTCAATGTGACTAGTCAGCCCGTAAGGTGACACCCAGTATGATTATGGGTATTGGAATCCAGTTCTTAACTAATCTGGAGTACATGAATGAAAGAAGTATACAATTTGAGAACTGTAAATACGGACAGACAGAAAGACAGGGCAATAACTACATCCTCTGTAAATTAATTATTTTCCCTGCCACTCTCAAAGCAATATAAACTTTGTTGTTCCTCCTGGATCTCAAAGATTTGTAATAAATTCCTGGAAATGTCAGTAAATGTTGAATTGAGTTCTTTTTTTTTTAAATGAGAAACTAACCCTTGAATACTTGTGGGGTTTTTTGTTTTTGTTTTTTTGCCTGTCAGAGCCCCAGGCATTTGTGTACATACTCTCCCTCATTTATAGCTGAGTTTTTCAGTCTTCCTGACTCTCTTTCTTTGTTATAAAAATATCGAGGTGCCAAATACATTATTTAAGATTAGCATGAAAATTTAATCTGAAGAAGACTTTGCTTTTGCCAGCCTATGGTTTGCTTTTATTTGGAGGGCTTTTGTTGTCATCCCCCCTCCCCCCCCACTTCTTTCCCATCACCCCTTTTTTATTTATTTTTACCTATCATCTTCCTTCTTCAGCTTCAGTTACTGTATGTAGGCTACGACAAAAAGGTGGTTTGGCACAGAGTTCTGAATACGGTCAGAATAATTTTACAATTGGGACCCTCCACAGGGGATTTTCTGTTTGTCTGTTCTTTGCCACAAGTAGAGCAGTGGAAATTAGTTGGGATCCTTCACCACCTATAGCGGGGATCTTATTTTGAGGCTATAGTTGCGGATGAGTTCAACTGTTCCATAATGCTGAAATGCCTGGGTCAGTATTCAACCAGGAGCTAGCCTTGTCTTTGGGGCCAGATTTAAACATCTGTCATCAACACAAAATGTCTTGTTCTGGCAGCCAAGTCGATAATAGACTAAGTTATTCTCTAACCTAAATTTATATAGCAAATCATCAAGATCTGAGGGCTCCTAAAAGTATTCATGGAATGACAAGTCCTCAGGCTTTGCCCAGTAACATGTGGCTGTTTATCCTTTGAAATTTCAGCATGGTGGTCTCCTCAAAAACAGGCACAGTTTCAACAGCAGAAACCATCCAGGATCAGAATTATATTTATTCCAAGCTGCCAATAATTGCATAGAACTGAAGTCTTCCGCTGTGTGTCCCAATGAACTAGATTCACTTCCCTGTTCTGGCTCCTTTGAGCTGCTCAATTAGTACAAAGCAATTGAAATCTGACTGCAGCTATCTTGGGGAGAAGTCCCCTGATCTCTGATGGTGTAAAACAAAAAAAACAAACAAAAAAATAAGAATCCCAAACCCTTCCTTCACCAACTACCCCATCTTCAAGTCTGGGTAAAAGGGGTGTGTAAGGGATCTCCTGGGATGAGGCTAAATGAAGCTCCGCTCCAGCGATTTTCATCTGGTATATTGTCCTTTAGAGATTAGTTATGGACCTCATCCAGCTTTATTTCACTCACATCAATGTAAATCAGGAGTAACACCTCTGCAGTCAGGGCAGAACCAGGCCCACAGAGTGGAATAACCAAAACTAGGATTTCTCCTATGCTATCATAAAATAACGATATGACTTGCTAAAAATAATATTTTTTTGCAAATGCAATCCAGTCCACTGAATTGAATAAAGGACAGCAATAGAATTATAGTGCAATATTACAGAACAATCTGACAAGAATCATGCTGAGAATTTTAGCCAGTGTGCAGTGTATCAGCGTTATTAATTTCTGATCAGCTAGAGAAAGCACCTCACCCAGGTATACCTAAGCAAGTCACTTTCATTTAATTTTCTTTCTGAAGACATGACAGCATCTGTACATTTCAAGATATAATTGTTGTTATCCTTCAGAGTTTTTGAAACAAACACAATCATCCTTCTGAATTACTGGCTTTCCATGACAATCTTTTGAGGTTGCATTGTTCTAAACTAATATCTCTCAGACAGATCCTGAATAATGTAAGAGGATAAAACCCACATGAAAAATCAAGAATTCAGAAATGAAATTTAAGCTGTCAAATTTTAACTTAGTTGATCTTTATTCCCTTAATATTCCTCAAACAAAAAACATTTCATTCTAGTTCATAAAGATCATTACCTTAGAGGCCATAATATCTTTGAATTTAGTTCCAGGTCGATTTTAAAGTTAAAGTATTAGATGTACAAACAAACAAACATACATACATTCTAAGCAGCTATTATAAAGTAGATAAATAAGGGGATGCCAACTATCTGCTGCCTACTACTGCTAGTTTACTTGTACAAAAGAAAAAACAACAACTTTGGACCCAATCCTGAAACTAGAGCCACACGGTTGTAAAGGTTCATCTTGGCAGGTCAGACTGCAGGATTGGGGCCTGGAAGGTTAAATTTTGCTTGACAAAAATGACTTTACCATTAGTCTAGGCCCTGATTCAGCACATCTCTAACTCTGAGTATGCAAGTAGTCCTACTGAAGTTATAATGTAACAGCAGCTACTTTGGAGGCATTTGGATTGGTATCGATGATCTGCGTATTAAAGAGTCCCAAAGTCCTGAATAACATAATAGACTGCCCTCTAAATAGCCCTTAACACAATATTTTGGGAAGTTTAGAAGCATTATATTCTGTTGTAGAAAAGGTGCAGGCTAAATCAATGGAATTATTCATGTGCATAAAGTTAGGCATGTGGGCAAGGATCTAGCTGAACCAGAGCTTTTAGTCTGATTGTCAACGTACAACTGTTAACATTTTTGAAGTGAATTATTTTGTTCATATTTCAGTGGTTAAAGAAATGATCATGGAGGGGATAACAGCACTGCCCTACCCCCGAGGTGTTGTGAGGATACATAGATTACAGATTGTGAGGTGCTCAGATACTATGGTAATGGAGGTCATATAAGTACCTCACACAAAGAGAAATTACTGTTGTGACTTGCTTCTTTGTGCTCCTCCAAGTGAAAAATGACTTTGTTTAGCTAAAACTTTGCAGTCATATTCGTCTGTTCCTGTAGAGCAGAGATGGGCCTAGGAGGAAGTGTTCATATCCAGATTAGGTTCAATTTAAGGATCGAGGCCACATCAGGGCTAAGGGTTAAGTTCTGATTTAATGCTGATGATAGTTCTCATTAGATCTTAGTCCTACCTAGTGGAAATCTCAGGAGGAACTGTTCTCACAAGGATTTGGATTTCTCTTTAACAGACCTGGAAATATGCCCCTTATAGTTTTGGATCTGACCTGCAGCCAAACTTCAAGCAAGCGGGTTTGGATCTGGGGAACTGAAATAGGAGCTGTAATGGCTCCTAGATTGAAAGGTTCTGGTTTTGACTCAGCTGTATTTGAGATAGGTTGGAAATTAACAAACAGAATTAAAACATGGATTTTTTTTGTTGAGAAGACCAAATGCACAGTAACTTCCAAAGCAAATGGCTAACAGGCATTTTTAGTAGCGTATAAAAAAATGTACTTAGCGTGCTTGCATGGCAGCTGCACTGAGACAATAAAATGTAACAGCAGCTCCTTTGGAGCTATTTCTGTCTCCGTGTGTCAATAATCTGCATATTAAAGAGTCCCAGAGCCCTCTCTAACATGATGGACTGTGCCTAAGTAGCCCTGAACACAATACACAATAGGAGCTCTAGCAGCAGTATGCTTTGCTGTAGAAAAGGCTCACAGAGTAAGCGTCTGTCGCCAATGGTTTTTTTTAGAGTATTAGCGGAACCATCCTAAAACTCAGTTTTCATGCAGTTTAGTCTCAATGAGATTACATATGATCTGACTGGCCAGCATGGACAGGGCTGAGTGCCTCACTTAAGCCACTTTTATTAATTGTGTAACAAGCATTTTAAAATAACGAAATCATCAGAGAGTTAAAGATGCAAGGTGAACAGGCCTGAAACCATAGTGCAGGCAAAGCATAAAAAGGGTAATGGCAAATTTTATAAAATAAAATAAAATAAACAAAAGCCCTTTTTGGGCAGTATTTCTAGCTGTTGTTTAAAGTACCGTTCTACTCTGAAAAGTGATTGTATAAAAACAGCACTTTTTTACTCCAGAGATCTTCTCCTTGCATGTATTCAGTCATAGTTGTGTGTGTAGTCAAAACTGCTCTTCTGGGACTAGGATCTAAGATCATAAAATTCAAGTAAGAACAACTGAACAAAGTTTTAAAAAACTTTCTGGAACTGCTTGCAAGACTTCGGCCTGATCATAGTCAACCCTAATTTCGATCTGAGCACTGCTTCTTCACCTGCCTCTGTCTGAAAGACTGCTATATACTTTTTTCATCTTAAGAAATATTATGAACAAAAGTTTTAATATCCACCAATGCCTTTTCAAGTCTAATTTAGAGTCAGGAATCTAATTAATTATAAAGTGCCCAATGGGATCGTAATGGCTTTGATGGAGTTGTAAGACTATTATGTCACTTACCTCTACAAATTTGAGGGATTTCCAAACACCAGGAGGCTGTGCATACCGTATTCTACACAGTGCAATAACTAGGCACACAGGGCTTGGTCCTGCACTAGTGAAGTTAGTGTGAGTTCTTGCTCCTCAACAGATAAAGTTGTAGCTGGCTGTTTGAAATTTGTGCACGTTAGCTGACATTCATCGATTTTAAGGCCAGAAGGGACCATTAGAGATTAGTCTGAGCTCCTCTCTGACACAAACTATTAAATTTCATCCCATTTGCCCCTACATGGAGTCCAATAACTTGTGTTTGGCTAAAGCATCTCCTCCAGGAAGGCATCCAAGTCTTGATCTGGAGACATCAAGAGATGGAGAATCCATCACTTCCTTTGGTCATTTGTCCCAATGGTTAATCTCCCTCACTGTTAAAAGTTGTGCCTTATTTCTAATTTGAATTTCTTTGGATTTAACTCCCAAACATTAATTCTTGTTATGCCTTTATATATAACCCTCTGTCTGCGGTACTGTATATTCATCTTCTAACACTTCTAAAGTTGATATGCAACAGCACTCAATATGATCACTAAGTACTGCGGCCCTGAGTCTCCTCTTACCATGTGTAAATCAGCAGTAACTCTCCACTGTCTTTAGTGGACTTACACCAGTATACAACCAGAGTATCTTAGAGAAGAATGAGGCCCAGTCTGTGTAAATAGACTCAGTTATGTCTAGCCATGTGTCAACAAAAGGCCTTATGAACAACAAAAAGAGCCGCGAGTTACCGGAACTATTACTTCCCATAGCATTTCAGACATGACAGTGGGGTGAGTAGTTAAGGATGGAATGAACCCTGGGTTTGTGGTCCACCATAGGATTGTCAATATTGTTTAATATAGCTTTTGTTTGTAATGAGACTAATGATGAAATGTGGAGTCGAGAGAAAGGACACCTTTAATACCCGCTACTTTGAAACTTTTTGGAAATAGTGGAAGCTAAAGCATGCTGAACACTTACATTACGACAGCAGAATTCTTAATGAACAATAATGATTATTTTGGGAGCATAATAACTTTAAATGGCAACTGACTTTGTTGCTGCTTTCAGAAAATAGCAGATGGTTTGATTGCTGGGCCAAACTGATCTCTGCTGTAATATCCCATGAACCCAATGGAGTTACACCAGAGAAGAATTTGGCCTCACCTGGGAGCTTTTGATGTTTGTTTCAGGAGAAAAGATAATATTGACTCTTCAGAAGCAAACAGGCTAGGAATTTCACTTCTGTTGTTTTTCTAGTTTCCCAAGTACAGGCTTTATGGCTCAAAGCAGCATGCACATAAGAGGATTGATCCAAATTAGCTGACACTGATCAGCATGTATACTTAGCTTAGAACATGCAGTGTGCATTTTATTTTCCCCACAGCGAGTGGATTGCTGCCGTCCCGAAGAGAGAAATTTACTATTCGTTGCTACCCAGTAGAGATTTTTATTCACCAGCGACCAGCGTACCTGCAGTGGATTTGGAGGAGTGAGTGGAGATGGAAGGCCATGTCCTGGTGACTGGTTGGGTTTCTGAGGGGAGTTTGAGGACTGCTGGGCGGGCAGTTGTTGGGTCTGGCTCTGGGGCTGCGTTTGGTTCTGCTGTTGTGGCGGCTGCTGCTGCTGTTGTGGAGGCTGCGGCTGTTGGGCTTGTTGTGTCTGCTGAGCTTGTTGCTGCTGCTGGCTTGCTTGTTGCTGCTGCTGATGTTGCCCTTGTTGCTGCTGCTGCTGCTGTTGATGATGCTGGAGCTGTTGAAGATGCTGAAGTTGCTGAAGCTGGGAATTCAGGGATGAGGTAGCTACAAATTAAAAAATTAAACCGAATTATACATGACACAGCTCATGGAC
Organism: Sternotherus odoratus; assembly: GCA_032164245.1. Taxonomy (NCBI): domain Eukaryota; kingdom Metazoa; phylum Chordata; order Testudines; family Kinosternidae; genus Sternotherus; species Sternotherus odoratus. Next base: position 146,658,598 of record JAVMKO010000002.1, read on the forward strand.
TCCAGAGCCACTTACTAGGTGAATTATATTCTGGACCAAATCCTGGTCCTATCAAAGTAAATGCCCACTGATTTCAACCTGGCCAGGAATTGGCCCCTTGTGAATAACACAGTGCAGGCTCCTGCAAGAGTCTAAGAAATATTTCTCCAGGAAAACCATCCTTCAGTTCTGCTAGTGCAGCTCTTCGGTGAAATCCTGGCTCTGCTGACGTCAAAGGTAAAACACCCATCCAGTGAGCCCATGTGTAGGTTTGGGGCCTGATCTTGCAGTCTTTCCTCAGACAAACCTATCAATGAAGCCATTGTGAATTTTGCCCGAGTAAAGACTAGAGGACTAGGCTGATGGGGTGCTGTTACACATACCATAGCGTGATCTGGTGCTACTACATACAGAAAGAAAGAATCCAGGTTATAAAATAAAGCATTCCATGAAAAGATGAGCAATGACACAACAAAGCTGTAATATCGACAAAGGGTATTTATATGGTAGGTAGCAGGAGATAAAATATCAGGTGTGATGTTTTTTGTGCAGCGCACAGGTAATAAAAATAGACAGTAAAATGCACCTGCGCCTCTGAGCTTTGAGTCCACCTTATCATTCAGTCTAAAAGCTGTAAAACTCTTGTGAATTACAACTGGCCTGGTCTACACAACTCTCATCGGCTGATGGCAAAAATATCACTTTTTCACTAGTATGGTGCCCTCAACCAAAAGCATTCAAAAATGCGGGCTCAGTTCACCCCATTAGCACAAAGAACACATGATATCTTCTAGTGCCAGCAGGGTCACCTTAGTCAAATGGGAATCCAGTCACGGAGGAGGGCACACAGTGTTTTCACTGGGGACTTTATTTGAGGAGGCCAAAATTAAGTTGCAAGTGGGGCTTCACAGAAGCTGTGCCAGCTGCAGGTGCCCAGAAGATGGACTAAATCCGCGCATGTCCCAAGAGTGTACCAGTGGTCACCCCTCACTTTTGGAGCAGTACTGGCTGGTGGCAAGAGCCCAATGGTCAGGTTGTAAGTGTGATTCACTGGTACAACTCACCTTCCAGAAGGTCTTGTTGCCACCAGGATGCTCCATCCTGGGTTATACCAATGGAAGTCAAAGCAACCGTGGAGTGAATCAAGCCTATTATTTAGAAATATTAGAAATTTAGAAATATCATTTACTAGCGAAAATACCCGGTGTTGCTCGGGTCCGTCGGAGGTGGGGGAGGGGGGCAGAGAGCTGAGCGAGTGCGGGGTCCATTGGAGGGGGGAGGGGGAAGAGAGCAAACCTGACACCCCCACCTCACTTACCCCTCAACCAACCCCGACTCACATTTTCACCTCCCCACCCAAACCCAACACCCCCACGTCACCCCCCTACCGTCACCCCCCTACCAACACCCCCTGATCAACACCCACACCTCACCCGCCCATAGACCAAACCTGACACACCCACCTCACTTTCCCCCCAACCAAACCCGACACCCCTACCTACTACCACAAACAAACCCAACACCCACACCTCACTTACCCCTCGACCAACCCCGACCCCCCTCGCCTCCCAACCAAACTCAACACCCCCACCTTACCCCCCCACCAAACCCAACACCCCCTGACCAACCCCAACACCCACCCCTCACTCCTCACCCACCCCGACACCTTCCCACCCCCCCAGACCAAACCCAACACTCCCGGCTCACTTACCCCCCGACCAAACCCGACACCCCCACCTCACCCCCCGACCAAACCCGACACCCCTACCTCACTTACCCTCCGACCAAACCCAACTCGGGTCCGTCGGAGGTGGGGAGGGGGCAGAGAGCTGAGCGAGTGTGGGGTCCGTTGGAGGGGGGAGGGGGCAGAGAGCTGAGCGAGTGCGGGGTCCGTTGGAGGGGGTATTATGACATCATAACTATGTCACAGAGAACAGCAGCTGCCCAGCTGATGTGAATGGGCTTTAAAGAATTTCACCCCTGGGGGGCGTCAGAGGTGAGATTTGAAAAATTTTCGACTCTTACCCTGATTAGGACCCTAAGACCTCTAACTGTACCAAATTTCAAGTCTCTAGCTCAAACAGTGTGGAAGGAGTAAGTGCACATACATACACGCATACATACACGCATACACGCATACACCATTTGACTTTTATATATATAGATATCATTTATATTTCATGTAGAGCATACATACCTATTTCAGCTCTCTAGGTATGTATGCCCTACAAATGATACTGAGGTTTCGGAGAGATTTCTGAAGTCACTGCGTGGAGGCGCAGGGAAGTATAAACCACATAGGATGTATGGTGGAGTGAGCAGCATATGGGAAGAGCCTTTCATCGCCCCAATTCTATATTCCTAATTTATCTGCAATAATATACAGCTATTCTTCAAACAACAAAGGGAATCAAATGGCCAATCTGTATTTGCATGAATTACAGTCATGTATGTATGACTCACCTCAAAAGCAAACTGAAAAGGAAACTGAACTGCAGCTACATCAAGGGAAAGTGAGGACTTGAAAGAGAAAGAGTCACTCACCAACCTAAATTGCAAGGAAAATGATTTCTGAGATAACAGCAAATTCAACACTTGTTCTGGATATAAGATGTGAAACAGTTTGAGTTGAAAAAACCTGACAGTAGCCTCTGGGTGCTATAATGATATAAATATTTACTGCTATTTACTTAGATGCCTAAGTCTGTTTAGGGTAACTGCTGAACATAGCAAGTGATGATGAACAAAACAAAGGACGCGTGACTGGGAAGATGCCGCAAATATTAACAATACAACAATGGGGGGAATTGAAAGTGGAGAATGTGGAGAATGAGGAATGCTGCTGCCAAAATATTCCTATTACTGGGCTGTTGGAGAGGAAAACAAGTAAGTGTTTAATGGAAGCTAACCATGACAAAATAAAAATAGAGAGCGACCATCAAATTAAAGGGGCTTACAATACAGCAGGCAAGACACATCAAAGGGAGGCAGTAACTGTATGCTCCCACCACTTTAGAAAACAGAACCATGAGCTAAATAACTCAAAGTCTTGAGTGTAATTTAAGAAAAAATTCTAAGACTTTTCTACTAGCATATGAAAATGAAGACTGGAGAGTACATGTATGTTAGAAGGCAACTCTGATTCCATTATATGAAAATACATTTAGCACGAATACAGTCCGCAATACATACAACATCTTCATGGGAGGAAGGTACATTTGGTCCAGCACCGGGGTAAGCAATCTACACCAGCCTTTTCCCTTGCACAGATTACTTCCCCCTCTTGGCCATCAGGAGTGCTAGAGTCAAGGCTCCTCCTACTCCCTGTCCCTGCCTGCCCTTTCCCCAACCTCCTGTGTGGGAAGAGAATTGGGGACTGCATGGAAGCTGCATTCCGCCAGTTCTATAACTAGGGCCCTGCCAGAGTCCTGGTCCATTTTGGTCAATTTCACAGTCATAGGATTTTAAAAATCGTAAATGTCATGATTTCAGCTATTTCAATCTGAAGTATAACCGTGTTGTAACTGTAGGGGTCCTGACCCAAAAAGGAATTGTGGGGAGGTTGCAAAGTTATTGTAGGGGGCAGGCATTGCAGTATGGCTACCCTTACTTCTGTGCTGCTGCTGGTGGGATGTTGGCTTCAGAGATGGGTGCCTGGCTAACAGCTGCCACTCTCCAGCCGCCCAGCTCTGAAGACAGCGCAGAAGACTGAGTAACACAAAACAACTGGAATACTAATATTTTAATAAATATTAGTATTAATCTTTTTCCTCACAGAGCGCTTCAGAACGCTTCTTTTAATGAAATGTGACTTGTCGCCAGAGACAGAAGCGCAACTGAAGTATCAGCGCACGCTCTAGGGAAACAGATAATGGAATCGATGTTAAACTGTTTGCTTAAACCTAGGAGAGTAACACCTGAAGAGGTAAAATTTCTTTAAATCTATGAATCTTCTTAAAAGGAATATGTCGCTTGTGACTAAAGCACTGACTTCAAACCCTGCAAAGAAGTAATTAAATTTGATGGAATGGTTAGCCAAGCAGCTTATGTCTTCCTGTTTGCACCACGTCCATTAACGAGCTATGCATTAGGCCAGATTCAGCTCTGTACTGTTTCAAATTAAATCTTCATTAAAGTGTTTTCTTGCTGACATATTCTGAAAAACAGTACAATTTATTTTTCTATTTTACAAACATTTCTACCTTCACGTCCTCTCTTCTCCTTAACCCAAATAATACAGAGACAAAGACCATAAAACCAAACAAATCCCCCTCTTGTCTTAGACCTTCTGACGTAAGGTCAGATTTTGATATCTTTATTCATGTTGAATGGCACCATACTGGAGAAGAATGTCTGGTGCTTAGAGCACTAGCCTGGGCTTAGGAGACCCAGATTCAATACCCTGGCCCTCCACATATTTCCTGTGTGACCTTGGGCAAGTCACTGAGTCTGTCTGTGACTCAGTCCCCCAGCTATAAAATGGGCACAATAGCACTTCCCTGCCTCACAGGGATGTTGTGAGGATAAAGACATTAAAGATTCTGAGGGGCTCAGATACTATGGTAATGGTAACCCTATAAATACCTATGACAGATACTCTATGATACCCCCATCAAATCTGACACTTTATTCACCCTGGTGATGGCAGAGGGTAGAAAGAAGTGGAGATGGAGGAGGCAGTAGGCTCCTACTCTATTTGTCTATTGGCAGTCTGAGCGAATAGGGTTAATCAGGCAGGTGCAGCCTTGAGAAGATGACCTTGACTCGAAGGTTTTTTTTCAGGTCCACCTGAAACTGTCAAAGACTGAACTGATATTGGGGCTTCCCTGCTAAAGCTTTCCAGTCAGCAGTCTCTTGACTAGAAAACTCTTGATTCAGAACTGGTCAATATGCCTGTGACATTCAGCACTAGAATGGAATCCCATTTGTCCCTCTTGGTGTGTGAGGTGGTCAGAGAGGGAGGTCGCTTTTCAGATAAAGGGCTTCATGCATTGCTGCCATCCCACAAGCTATTCAGATAAATTCTTGTCTGTTTGGAAGAGTTCTGTACAAATCCTCTTTGAGATAACAGTTCATGTCCTACCAAGTTACACTGAAGAGGTAAAAGTAAGTATTTGGTTTTCTTAAGATGATGATGATGATTGATAAACAGCCTTTTCACTGCCTAACAAACAGATGTGGAATTGGAGGAAGGACTCTTGAAAACAGACACTGCTCTTGTATCATCTGAAATTCCATCCGGCTCCAAGCTCCGAAGAAAGTGACAAATGTAAGACAGGTATACAAGTCATAAAGGCTAAGGAGCGTAGACAAACTACGTGATTTAATTGAAAACAATAAATCCATGAAAACCCCATTGTTCATACGACATATGCAGCTTGTGAGAGGCTGTGTGCTGAGGAATGAGCATGGGATTGGATGCCAGATCCAGCCCTCACTTTGACAGCAGATTCATTGTGTGGCTTTGGGTAAGCCACTCAGAATACATCTACACTGCAAACTCTTCCACTTCCTCTCCCCCATGGAAGTGAGTCCCAGAGTCTTGGTCAACTGACTTGGGCTCACAGTATGGGGCAAAAAACAGCAGCGTAGGTGTTCCCACTCAGGCTGGAGCCTGGGGTCTGAAATCCAGCAATAGAGGAGGGTCCCAGAACCTGGGTTCCAGCCCAAGTGAGAACATTTACCCTGCTGTTTTTAGCCCTGTAATATGAGCCTTGCACCCCACATCAGTTAACCTGGGTTCTGAGACTCGCTGGTGCATTTTTAGTTGGTTTCTGGCTTCTTTGCAATGCAGAAATACACTCAAGGGTGTCTATGCTGCACACTAAATCTCTCTATAGACGTGTAAAACATAACATGTATTCACCTACCTCAGAGGACTCTTAGGATCATGTATGTGCTATTTATTAGCTAAAACCCTGGCCATAAGTGTGAAGTATTAATTTATTTCCTCAGAATTGTATATTTTATAGAAGTTAACTTTTATCTAAGTTAAACAAAATCAAATCTCTGCAAAAACCTTCCCAAAGAAGACCCCTCTTTTCTATCACTCAACAAAGAAACAGTAAAATGCATCATTTTAAGGGACAGATCAGTTTAATGGGCTAACAGTTTCTATATTGAATTTAAACTGTAAACAAGGAAACCCACAGGAACTGGAATTCAGCTCAAATTCTATTAATGAAAAATGCGTATTGAATTGATGTTGTGTGTGAATCTAAGGAATCAGTTCCAGCCCTTTAGGAAAAGGAAGCTGGTAATATGTATTTATGCTTATAGACAAAAAGAAATAAGTTGGTTTTCTAACTTGAGTGTCTCCATTGTGAGTACAATATGATCTTGTCATGCTACAGACTACTTTCAAACATGTGTGGTACAGTTGCAGTTACCCTAATGCAGAACCAGTGTGTGTTGCAATTATGATGGATCTTTAATTGTTGTGGTGTCCTGGTAAATCTCTTGAGGGATGGTCACATGTTTCAGTGATCACCACTTTATAGGAAAGGTTAACACAAAAGCTCTCTAAGGATAGAAAAAACATTTAGGGGCAGACTTGTACCTGCTCCGCACAGCTCAGTGTAAGGGGTGCTTTACTGATCTGCCCAGTGCCCCTGGTACTACATCCCTTAATGGAGGTGCTGATTCCACTCTAGGGCAGAGGGAGGTCATGGGCTAGGCTTCTCCAGGACCCTCCCAGCTGGGCAACAATCCGCCTGGCCCTTATGTTGTTCACATAAGGTGGGGAGTGGGAAAGGACCTTTCAAGCTTCTCCACCTCTATAGTTCATCCACCTATCACTCATGTAGGAAACTGGCAGGTGATTTTAGCCATTAAAGGTGATGAAATGGATCCAATTCACCCCCGGTGTAACTATGCCAAAGGCAATGAATTAACAACAGGGATTCATTCTGCTCCATGAGTCTAAGGAAGAGAAGGTCTCATTCATGTCTGTAGTAGGAAAAATTAAGGCAGTCATGGTACCCTACTATACATACTCCGGCCCCAGTTCTGCTCGCACTGACTTCAGTGGGAACAGGAATAGGGCTTCATTGATCATGGTTAGTATGTTTCTGCAAAAGTTCAGGCAAAAAGAAGGGCTCTAAGCATTAATAAAGCAAAAGAAAAATTTATAAATATTTTTTCCTAGCAACTGAAAAAAAGTTAACAAAATCAATAAAGCTTAATTTTATTTATTTTCAGATACAGACCCATATTTAACATCCCATTCACAGTATAAATTCAGATTCCAAAGATCTCTCAAGCCTAATCCTAAAATCAAATTAGATCTCTTGTAATTCAGCTTGTATTCTGAATTTGTTCTTGTGGATGAACTCCACATATTATTTGATTAGAGAGAGAGATCAAAGAGGAAAAAGGGATTGTGGGAATTTGAAGGAATACTTTATTGTTACTTTTCCCTAAAGCCTCATATCTGCATAATTGCGCAGATGTTATGCAGTGCCTTGATGTGATGTACAATTGACTAAAATGTAATGCGATGTACATTGGACAAAAAGAGAAAATCATACATTATACCTTTTCCTATTTGACTGTGCACAGAACTCAGCTCTAGCTGCTTTTAGAGGCTAATGTCTTTTTCCACTTCCCCAATAATGGATTTACATTGCCTCAAACTAAAAAGTGGAACTAACTTAAGCATCTGGGCTTGCGTCCGGGTTGACATGGCCTGCTTTTTCCTGTTGTTTCTCTTTTAATGAGGTATATCTTCTTTGAAACAGATTTCTAAAGATTGAATGCACACACTGAATAGTCTAATGCAGGCCCGTGTTTACACTCTGTCCTACTGGGGGTAATAAGAAATGGGTTAGCCATCTACCCACTTCATTTTTTGCATATGCTTGGATTTTCCTTTCGAGGGGGAAGTGAGGGTTGTTTTATTTATGTTAGCATCTACTAGAAAAAAAATAAGGAAAGGGTGGCACATAATGGCTAAAGGGATTAGTAATAGAATACCGAGCATATTACTTCTAAATCACTAGTTCAAATCAGCCTGTGTCAATACAGGGAACAAAGTCATTGGATTCTGATGGTTGCAGGGTGCCCTACTTTATATACAATGAATTGGGCATCACCTTGTATATATACTGTTTACATTTGGAATAATGTCGCTAGATAGCATTTATGTAATGCATTGACAGTCTCAAAAATACTAAGCGGCAACATCATAAAAAACCACCACTATAGGTGTCACCAATTGACACCTTTATTTGCAGTTTCAGTCAAGAGGCTAAGGAATGAAAGAGGAAGGAGACCAAGTCATCTGCTCATGCCTAAAGGAGAACCCTCAAAGTGAAGGCAGGGCAGAGGGGAAAAGTTTGCATTGCCAATACTCTTGTTGTACCAACTCTGCAGATATGCAGAGGTCTTCACTTTCCACTGTTGTCAAATTCAGGATTTTCCAGGAACACTAAATTCACTTTAAAGAATATAGGCAATAAAAAGGAAGTATTATGGAGAAAACCATAATAATTTATCAGGTGCCTGTGGTGTCTCAGTATTTTGATGTATACTAGAACTTCCCTGAAAAATGACCACTATATTAAATAAACCTGACATTTTCCCCAACCAAACTTTAAGATGTACAATAATACACTGGAATCATCAAAAAAGTTCTAGATGGGGAGGCGTGACTAGGCAGTAAGGCAAATGCATTTGGAATAGCTTCTGCTTTGAGATAATCTCGGGGTCGGGAACCTTTTTGACTCAGAGAGCCATAAAAGCAAAATATTTGGAAATTTATTTCAGTAAGAGCCATATAATATATTTTAAGACTGAATTCAACTCCCACCCCCCACCCTCCCCCCAACTGACCCACCCAGCCCGGTCTCTCCCCCCAAACCTCCTTCCCTCCCACCCCCCCCAACTGACCCACCCAGCCTGGTCTCTCCCCCCAAACCTCCTTCCCTCCCACCCACCCCCCAAATGACCCACCCAGCCCGGTCTCTCCCCCCAAACCTCCTTCCCTCCCACCCTCCCCAACTGACCCACTCAGCCCGGTCTCTCCCCCACACCGCTTACCCCCGCTCCCAGCCCAGCCTCCCCCCATGCCCCCTTGCACACCGCTTACCCCCGCTCCCAGCCCAGCCTCACCCCAACGCCCCCTTGCACACCGCTTACCCCCCCCGTGCTTACTTGTTCGCTGGGTCACGCTGCTGTGACCTGACTCCAGCGAGGGAAGGAGAAGAGCGACACGCCCCCCAGCCTCGCGGTCAGAACAGCGCCGCGCCACACCGCCTCCCCTGCCCCCAGCCTCGCGGACAGAACAGCGCCGCGCCACACCGCCTCCCCCGCCCCCCAGCCTCGCGGACAGAGCAGCGCCGCGCAAGCCAGATCACAGTCTCAAAAGAGCCACACCTGGCTCGCGAGCCATAGGTTCCCGACCCATTCTCGAAGCTATTTTCTCCTGGTTTATGACAACATTTTGAGAGTAAAGTTCCTTGAGAATATTGTAAAACTTGCATTAATCTATTTAACATGCCCAAAGGCAAGACCAAGGTGGAGAAATTAGATTTTAATAAGCCATTATATGTTAAAAACAATATATGGAGTTATAATGCTAATGAAGTTTATTGTAAAGGAGATAAAACCAATCTTCGAGTATCCCTTTGCCTACACCAGTGGCAGCATGTGTAGGTATGTGCAGCTACATGCCACAGTGAAAAGCAGGCTATGTCCACACTGCGATGTGTAGCTACTTGTGTCAATGAAGTTCTGGGAGGATGGAGGCAGTGGGGAAAGACTATCGCACTGGGGAGGCAAGGGGAAAATATGCTGCTAAAAATAGCAGTCTAGACATTGGAGGCACTGCTTGGGCGCATAGCCAGCCATGTAGGGCATGTACCCTAAAATTCTGGGCATGTCTGTATTCTACTCACCTACACTGCGACTCACCATCTATACGGCTATTTATACCGGCGCTAGGAGGGCGTGTCATGTATGTACTTTACATGCTGCTGTAAGTGTAGACAGTTTATTAGGTGGAGACCTTCAGGAGGAGCAGATTACTCCACATCTGCCTACTGCAGGATATCTAGAACCTTCCCTTGAAACATCTGGAGCTCGTTACGGTCAGAGACTGGACACTGGATTAGATGGACCGTGAGTCTGATTCAATATAGCAATGCCTATGACTTTATGGGTAGCGTTTGTCTTTGCAGTGAAACTGAAAATGGCTCATACATTGGACTCATTTATTTTGGAAAACAAGGGATTGAAATGAAAGAAATTAAATTTGAAAAAACAATGACGATGATGATGTCTCTCAATAGACTGCCTGACAATGAGTGGGCAGTACATAAAAAACATGTACTGATTTTAATACTATCACTTGTAGTTTATAATGTTTGTTACTTGTCTGCTTCCCATGTTATAATATCAATGTGGCTCTGAGCTATAAATCCCCATGGCATTTATAAAGACTACAGGCCAGACAGTTGACGGCACTAGTGTGTGGTGGATGAGGTACAGTGCCATACCATGCCAGGGAGAGCATGGGAAGGATTGTACAGAAACCAGTTTTGAGCTCCAGGAAATGCAGATGTGGGTCTATAGTCTCAAGGGTGCCTGGCCATTTCCACTGGCGGGAGCAGTGGAAATAGGGTGGGTACAAGGGCCGTAGCAAGAGGGACTCATTGAGCTGTCTAGAAATTCTAAATGAGAATTTTGCATTCTTATGGACAGTATTCCTGCAACTGTGAGTTCTGAACTTGTCTATGGCACATGGGTCTCCTGACAAAGAAATATTTATCCAAGTGCACCCATAGTATTGCTTCTTTTGAACATCCGAAATTATTAGAAGTCTCTTCAAAGAAAGTCTTTGAAGTGAATCATGTTTCCTTAACTAAAAGTGAAGTTACCGTAAGTAAAACATACTGATTTGTACAATACAATGGAACACTAGATCAAAGCGTTTGGGGGTTTAAAAGGTTGGCCTTGAAGCTCAGCTAGTGGAAGAGTCCTGGGAATGACAAAGGAGGGTATCGCTTCCCACCAGCCTTGACCAAAATATGTAGCAGAGGCTACTGTGCCTTGGAGATGATTTGGTGTGATGAGATGCTTTTATCTAACAGATTCTCATTATATCTGTGTTCTCTGTCATTTCCTATTGTCAATATAGGAAGCTTCTGAAAGTAAGAAATATTTGAGTATGTGGATCTTAGTTTAAATGTGTGCACTGTCCCTGGTTTTCTTTCATTTTGTGTGTGTTAAGTAGCTTTCAGGGACTGGCTCTGATTAGGAGGTTATACAATGGGGCCCTAGTCATGACCTCCAGGGCCGCCAAATGCTACTGCAACACAAATGGATAATAATCATGTTTTAATATGGAGTGGCTAGACTCTAATATGCGACATGCTCCGACACACCTACAGAGACACTGTCAGTGTTGATTTTGTCTAGTGAAATAGCTAGGAGACATGAGACAACTCTATGTATTCAGAACTCTTCACGTTTAAAAAAATGGAGTATTGCATTCCAAGGTACAAATTCCAAGTGTCTAGGGAAGTAGGCTTAACAATGACGAGGGCACGTTACTGAACAGAGGAAGAAGGAAAGACCACGTGTGTAACAAGGAGCAGGGAAAACACTGGTCTAAAAGTGTTCCATTCCTTATAGACAATAAAGCATGAACAGCAAGTGGGAGGCACAGATGCGAAACTGACAGAGGCAGCTCAATTTCCCTACAGAGCCATGTAACTAAATTAGCCATTAAGATCTTGGATTTGGGTCCAGACTCATCAACACAGAGCTGCGCCTTCCCCATTATAACATCTAACCTCCTTTGCGTCTGCCCTCCCCCCAGTGTAAAATTAAAGGCAATGCGGCAGACTGGGCAAAAGAACAAAGTAAAACGAAAAGGAAACATGGTATTGTTTTTCTATCCAGAAGAATATATGACCAAGTCCCGCAAGAAGCTGCATGCCCTTAATTCCTACCAAAGTCAACAGGAGCTGAGGGCACTCTGAATCATTCAGGAGATGCGCAGCACATTGCGCTGATCACAACTACACAATTAATTCAATTAAAAAATTAGAACAGGAATGAAGAACAGTGTAATGATCATTCAGTCTTAATTATTATTTGTACTCAGATGCGATCAAGGTCAAATTTTCTAGGTGCTGTACATACACATAGTCTTAAATAGTTCATACCTGCACTGAATAACTTGTAATTTCGGCAGACAAGACAGAGAAAGGAAGTATAACTTCTTTCTTTCACAGGCAGGGGATTAAGCACAGAGAGATTAAATAACTTGCAAAAGGTTACATAGGAAGTTTGTGAAAGAGCCAGGAAGTGAACCTGGATCTTGAGAGTCTCAGACTCATCACAGGACCTGTCTGATTATATACTAGCTCATTGCTGCCCCGCATAATGAGTCTGCTGTCTGCCTGTTAGTAACTTTATTTTGTTTCCCTCAGCTTTGTTCACTTGTTTGGTTCATTTCATTTATGATTATATGGCATATTAAAACAAGGCCAGCAAATGCAAGAAGCGTTTTATTTAGGAGCTAGGTCATCCCTTCCTCCTCAAACTATTCCGCAACATTACCAATGGGGCCCAATTATTTTTTCTCTCCTGTTTATTTTATTCATTTCTAAAGAGGTTAAAAAGTCTAGCACTGGGTGCAACGGCAGTTCTGGACCCTGCAAAAGGAACTATTGGTCATGACTTTATTTACAATAACGTGAGAGTGGCTATAAAGTTAAGAAGGTGGAAAACTGAATTCAGGCCTCTTTGGCCTCCTCCTCCCCCAACAAGATGTTGTTGTTTTGGGTACTCAACAAAGCGCTGTTGTGCCTGGCTTCTACCTGAAGCCTGATTCCTCGAATTGTCTTCCCTGCTTTACTTCTCAAGCAATGAATGCTCTCTGATGCCTCTACCTACCTAGCTTTGTTTAGCAAATACAGCGTATTATTCCTACTGCCAAAATAAGCGCCTCTGCTTACTGAAATAAGTACAAATTAACACAGTAGTGACAATTTTTGTTTTAACAGGAGGAATTTACCATGCCAGTGTCCAGTAGGACAGCCATCAGTTAAGGTAGTCACAACTGATATTAATATAAAACTAATGGCTTAATCCTTTTTTTGTTAGGATAGGATTTGTCTCTTCCTGCTTGTCTATGATCACCTCTGGGGTGGGAGTTAAAGTCACTGGCCCAATTCTGCCTCATCCTCACAGAGCTACTTAGTGGGTGAGTGGCCTATTGGTGACAGAATGTTGGGGGCCGTGACCCCCGGGGTGGCTTGCAGAAGGACAGAGTTCAGTCCCTCTGCATCTGTCTGCTTGCTGGAGGTACAGGGTGCTCTTAAGGTGTCCAGAAAGAGGCAACCCATGGTTCTGCCCCACTGCACCTGACTACGGGGCATGGAAGAGCAGCCTGCTCTCCATAAAGGAGTGTTACAGAAGGCATGGTCCCCTTTGTGCACTATGGAGTTAATGGATATGTTCTGCCTCCCAGTGCTCTCCCTAGGGGTGGTTCTGCATTGTTCCTCTTTGTGCTGTGCACACAGACACACTCTAGCCCTTTTCAGAAAGAGTGGGACATAGCCCCTATGTTTTGTCCAACCGTCCTTCTCTCAATAAGATTAGAATGTGTGAATGCCGGGGAGCCCAGAATGGCTACTGCATTTTTCTACATAGTCACTGAGGTACTGAATTCATTGCTTTGTAAAGCCTGTCAGGATTAGAACTGGACAAAGTTTTTTGGTTGAAACTTTTTTTGTGAAAAGTGCAGATTCAGTGACACTGATTTTACCGAACTGTCCATTTAAAAACAAAAAATTCAACCCTCCCCAAAATGTTTGTTCCAAATTTTCAAAATAAAACATTTTTGATTTTAAAATTTCCTTTAATTTTATTAAAAATGCAGTGTATAAAGATACTTGAAATCCATATGACACATATTGATTTTGTTGAAACAAAACATTGTGTTCAACCTGAACCAATTTCTTTTTGATTCGCTGAAAATTCTGGAATTTGTTTTGTTTGATTTGAAATCCCCCCCCCCCCGACTATTTGAAATTGCCAACACAGGGAAGAATCTATTATTTGTCTAGCTCTAATCGGGATTCCTTATGTATGAAAGATGCCATTTAACTCTTTGTGATATGTCATATCTTATTTGGTTTAGTTCCTGGTATACCACAAAGAAGCTATGAGAAATCTGAATGAAATGAAAGACACTATGTGCAGCTAAATCTTCCCTTTGCAGTTAATCTACAAGTTTCTCCCACAACATCTGATTAAGCATTTATATATAAAAAGAGCTACACAAACATTTAATAAAAGACATTTCAGTTAATAATCCATTCATTTTTGTAGCACATTTTTGGAAAGGAAAATTTTTTGAACACAGATGGCAGGCTGGCAAATTGAATGAAAAATCATTCATTATTACTGTCCAGTGTACTCATTCAGGGGGTAAGCTTTTTGCTGTTTATATGTGCTGATTGGTACCTTATTATGCAAATCAATGGGACTACTTGTGGAATATAGCACCACTCAATTGGAGGGAGGCAAAATTGAGCCCTACAGCAATGATGCTCCAAGGAGCTCACAGAGCGCTAATCCCTAATGCACTCCTTTAGGCACTATTGGCTTAATTTTAATAGTTAGGATAATAAAAGATGGTTTTAATTAAGTATTTAGACCCTACCAGCTGTATGTGCTTTGCAGATTACTCAAGCGCTAGCTGCAGTTTGAAAACATTCTGCTCATTGCTGTGTCACTTGTGAGTAGCTTCTACACCACCCCCTTGAACTATCGGACAAACTGCCCAGGCGTGCATGCGTACACACACACACACTATAAACCATGGGTCTATTAACAGCCACAGTGTATATCTATAAACACATTACTGCTGCTAATAAATATTAAAATTTTGGTTTTGGTCTAACCTGATATGTTATTTGGTCTAACCTGATATGAATATTAAAAACCTATTCTGAGAATTCAATCCTTTTTATATAAAAGGCCTATAGAATTTAATAGGGATGAAACCATTACAAATTGAATATTCTGTAGAAATTACTCTAAGAATTTATAAAATTGAAAAGAGAAATATAGCCAGTCTAGAATTTTTTTAGCCATCCTACAGAGGCTATTAGCAGGCACATAATTCTCTATTAAATCCTGTAGAATATCTAAAAAATCCTATAGAAAGGTTACAATTTTCTATTTAATTCTTTAGAACTTTTCCAAAAGAAAGATTAACATTTAACTTTTAATTATAGAGAGTTCAGGAGAGAGTTTGATAATTACTAGAATATTGGATGTGGCTGAAGAAGTTAGAAGTGTTTTTTAGTTGGGTGTTGTTACTTAGGGGGAATTCTCTGTTCTGGAGTTTCCCCATCTATAAAAGCGAAC
This sequence comes from Sternotherus odoratus, assembly GCA_032164245.1. NCBI lineage: Eukaryota > Metazoa > Chordata > Testudines > Kinosternidae > Sternotherus > Sternotherus odoratus. The sequence continues at coordinate 146,673,964 of JAVMKO010000002.1, forward strand.
CCTCGTTACAAAAGTCCCCGGAGAAGTATAGATGAAAAATGCAATGTAAGTGTTGGAGATTCATTATTATTATTATTATGCCATTTTAGAATGAAGATACTGTCTGTATCGAAATGGAGTGTTTTTAAATAAAAGGCCCCTGCTGCCACACAGTACAAAAGAAAGGATTTTTATGAACACATTTCTACTTGGATACAAGACACAATTTCACAACGTGTCTTGGTTTGCTTATGTTAACTTTTGCAATTACAAAGGAAAGATTTAAAGTGTATTTCAAACCATGTGAACTGTGATGGCAATGCAGGAAGCAAAAGATACACCATGAGCACATGAAGAAATCTGAAACCACTAGGTCAGATGTGTTTTGCCAACTTTTAAATAAACAGATGCAAAACTCTTCTCGTCAGCTGCAGTGCCAGGCACTATGTTTTTACTCTGTCAATTTTAATAGGCCGCGTAGAAGCTTGGAAAGGAACATTTATTCCTTTGTCAATTTTAAACTTTTCCCATTTGGCAGCCTTGTTTTTTTCCCCACTGGTGTGTTTTCAGTGAAGCCGAACTTAATAAGACTCTCTTTGGTTTTGTATACAAGCTTGCTCTCTTCTCTTGGTACAGAGCCAGGGCTCAATGCCACCTGGCCCCAACTGTCCTTCCAGGAGCACCTTGCGAGCTGGAGTTTTCTAGGGAATATCCTGAGGGAGTGGCTCTTCAAGAAGGTCTCAGCTTTCTGGAAGAAGAAGAGCCTCAGCAGCAAAAGCTCTGGCTAGCACCACTACCAGCTGTCCTGCCCTTCCTCCTGCACAGAGCCAGGTCTTTGGGAGTACAAGGCTCCAGCAGTCTCTGTGATGGAATACACCACTGTACTCATGCCCTACACCCTATTGTAATAACCTTTGTACAGGATATGCCTTGTAATTTTCAGGTCAGTACTGTCCTGATAAAATATATGTGGCAAAATCATATGTGAAGTTATAAGATTCCCCTGTATGTTCCAAACCCCACAGCCCTGTCCAGGCAGAAGTTAGTAAACGGGTCTGTCCTAAACTAAGGGCACATCTTCACTGGCAATGTTAAAGTGCTGCCGCTTGGGTAGCTGCTCCCAGCACTCTAAAAAACCGACCTCCACAATGGGTGTAGCTACCAGTGCTGGGCGTGTGACTCCCAGTGCTGGTGCACTGTCTATAGTGGCACATTATGCCGCTGAAACTTGCAGTGCTCAGGGGGGTGTTTTTTTCACACTCCTGAGCAAGAAAGTTGCAGTGCTGTAAAGTGACCATGTAGACAAGCCCAAAGGAATGTGTGATTGCTCTAATTTGCATCAAGATGGAAGGGAAAACAAAGGAAGCTCAAACAGGTGAAAGAGCCACTAGGGAACAGCCTTCCACATAGATTTTTTGTCTCTTGGTTCTCAGCTGGAAATGTTTTTCAAGAGGAGGTCTGAAACTACAAAAAGAAGGGGGAACAAGGTATGCCTCTTTTTTGTCCCTGCCATCACATTCTCTGCACCTGAGATGACAAAGAAAACAGCTGTTGGACTCTGGAGCAGGGGTTCTGACCAGAAGAGTTTGGTCAGTATCTTCCTGGAAGCATGTGGTGAAAAACGTGGCTTAAATCTAATATAGTTTGTTAAATTGTGCAAGAGAAACCAGCTTTCTTTATTTTTTCTTGTAGCCATTTCTGACGTTTATGCCTCTTTACTTGTACTCACTTAAAATCTCTCTTTGTTGTTAAAAATACTTGTTTTATTGTTTTCTCTAATCCAGTGTATTTAAGTTAAGTGTCTGGGTAACTCCATTTAAGGAAATACACTGGTCCAATATTCCCTTAAAGGAATAAAGGACTTAACATATTGGGAATGTCCAGGAGAGGCCTGAGCAGTAAAAGACATATACTTCTGGGGGAAACGCCAGGACTGGGAGTGTGTTGGAGTCACCCTGCAGTATAACCAAGGCTGGTGAGAGCCAGCATGCGACTGGCAGCTGCAGTTACACAAACACATCTGGGAGTGACCTGCACATTGGTGACTGTTTGTGAGCAGTCCAGGTTGGACTCTATAGCAGCAAGGTATTGCAAGGCACCCCATGCCATGGGGCATGGGTGACACTGCCCCTCCCACTGGTCTGGATTGTCATCCGGTGTGTCCCAGCTTCCTTCCACAATCAGCTGTACAAACGGATGGCTCCTTTACAATCTATCCGTGATGATATCAGTGGTTCTGGACTCTGTGAGAACGCGAACAAGAGTATAACCGTGAAAATGAGTTTGGTCAAATATTTGTGTTCACAAAACCTTGTTCATCTGACTGTCTCAGAACAATGCAGTGTCAAATATCACTGATCTGAATTCACTAGGTTTGGTCTCAGGATTCTGTCAGTCTTCACCCAGCACACTTAAGATCCACTTATGTCAATGGTAGTTACACCTGTAAAGTGCTTACAAGATCAGATCTATATTTTAAGCCATTTAGGGTTCTTAAACATTCATAGTGTGGAATTCATTTTAATGTAAAGCTTGTCTTATATGCACTTCCGTGTCCTGCAGACCTCACGACCCCCAATTCACAAGTGTGTAACATCCTACAGTTAACGACAGCAATTGCTTACATGGAAAAGCATATTAGAAAAAGTATTTTATGCAGTTGCAGATCTTATGATGCAGTTTAGCAGCTGGAAATAAAGTGGAGGAGGCAGGAACACATGGCCAGCCAGCCAGCTCTCTGCAGATAAACTAATAAGTCCATTCTAGCACCAATTTCTATGATTCAACAAATGACCTTAGTGCTACACGTTGAAGGAAATGGTCTATATTTCCTGCTATCCTGTTGCCAGAAGCTTTAATGGATTAACAAGCGCTACAATGATTTTTAGATTTGGTCATACTGGCTATGCAAAATACTTTCCAGATGATCATTTATGCTCTTACATGATTCAGGCCCTTCTTGAACAGAAAACACTGCTTCCCATTTGATAAAATGGTGCTTAGTTTGATAGTAGGTGTATTGGAAAGTCATTGAACTGAGATATCTCAGTTTATCCCCATCATCCTCACATAAAAGCAATCTGAAGGTACACTCGATGGCATAATAGGAGAAATGTGTTCACCACCACTCAGATGATCTCATGCCTATCTATGACTATACAACATATGACACAGAACAGCCCTCTCAACTGAAATTCAGAAAACTGCCCATGGCTTACATATTAAACTGAAACTTTACTCCCTCAGTGGAACAGCTTAATCAGAAACCATTTTCATAATGTGTAAACACGGCCAAATGATTGATTTGCTGGTAAGTGATCAAGACTTCTAATGGAAAATAAAATAAAAAATTCAAACCATCACACAAAATGTTATAAATGAAACATGTTGTAGTGACAAATACTGTTCTCACCCTATGCTGCAATTCTGTAATGCAGAAGGGCACAATGTCCTGAAAAATCAGCTTTCAAATCAACGTGTATCAAAAGGAAGCCATGTCAGAGGCAGGAAGGGAGGATGGCTAGACTTGTCATTAAGGCACAAACTTGGAAATCAGGAGTTCTATTCCTGGACCTCCTACAGACTTCATGTGTGCCCTTGGGCAAGTTAACTACTCTCTCTCTCTCTCTTTCTCTCTCTCTCTCATTTGCCTCATCTGTAAAAATGGGGAATAAAATAAAGTACTTCCCTCCCTCATAGAAGTGTTCCGTGTGAGGCTAAATTAATTAAAGGAAGTAAACTGCTTTGAGAACCTCTGATGGAATGTGGAAGTGCAAAGTATTATGTCCACATAGGAATTATCATGTTATAAAGCCATCTTAGATATCATGCTAAATCCTGGAAAGATGGTTTAAAAGCTTTAATTTATTGTCTTACTTACTCATCTCACCTACAAGATGTATATTTTTTAATACAAATTTCTGGCTTCACTAAAACATGTTTCAAGGAAGATTTCATTTCATTTTACTCTAAAATCTTTGCATGACTTTGGAATGTTCACAGACATCAGGGAAATAAACTTCTTTTAAATCTTTAAGAATTAGAATGCCTTTTAAAATGAACTCTCAACTTATACACACTCACATAACACCAGATTTGAAAATACATCAAATGATTAAACCAAATTCCAGATTTCCTGGAAGACTAGAACTGAAGCCAAGCACATATGACTACAGACTCCTTCTTCATAAACTGGGGCACACCGAGCGAGTCAACTAAACCACACTAGCTAATGACCATGACAATAAAAATCCATGAGAAAGTTTCACCAACTAGATATCAAAGGTAACAAAGTGTTTCCTCCAGCACAGCAAGCAAGGCCACAGAACAGAAAGATGACAAAAGAAAATGAAGAAAGGAAAACAGATTCAAGGGGAATAACTATGGGCCCCAAGTGGGCTTATTATATGAATAGACTGTGGGTAACTATATCCTTCCACTGCAGTGCTTCATAAATTCTGTCATCTTGTTAAGACTGTGAAGACCACTGACCTCACTTCCTCCATTAATAAGGCTGCACTGCTCTACTCAGAGACTTTTATTTTGTTTATGAAACTTGAACCACTGTATAAATGTCTCTTCTGTCTGCAATGAAGCTCATTACATTTGAAATCACAAGAGGAAGGGGAAAATGCCCTCCATACTCTACTTGCCAGCTACACAAAAATAATTAAAACAAACAAAAAATACCTTTAAGGCTCATTCATTCTGGTTTCTGAAAGGCTACAACTAAAGATTTGTTTCTTTAGTTGTAATATGCTGGGAGAGGCCAAGAGGGTTGTGTGCTGCTCATATCTTAGCAAGGGATATTTTAGACAGCCCTAATAACCTCTCTTCTTAAACAAATCAAAACTGTTATTTATAATTAACTATAGACAAAATTCAACCTTTGCACCACTAAGAGACACATATGGAGGGATAGGGGACAAAGAGGTAGCGGTCAACTTGATTGTTCTTGGGACATTCTTCCTACACAGACCAGAAAGATTCAAAAGGTCAAGGGGGCAGCATACGCCACAGCACTGTTTACTGCTGCTCAGAAAAAGAAGCAGCCTACATTCCATTCAGCACTTGCTTCTGGACAGCAACATGTGTTCAGAAGGCTGAGGTCACACCCAATCCAGTTGACCAGATCCATTGATAGCTGTGAAACCCTGGTAGATGCCTACTTCAAGAGAGCAAGTGGGCTGTGAGCTGTCTTGCCCTGGCATCTGCAACCGCTTCCTTCCAACCTGAACAAGCACAAGACAAGGCAGAATTGTGTCTCCTCACATACAAAGGAAAAAATGCACTTAAGCAGTATGTAATCCATGTTTTTTTCCCCTGGTGCTACAGTTCTGAGTGTTCTATGACCAAGCACACACAAAGTATGCATCTTTAAATTTCACAGTATGCAGCTCAGATAAATGTTCAGCCATTATCCTCTGACTATGAGACTGGAACCTTTACCTAAGTTGCAAGCACAGTCAATAAAAAAAGAATCTTTTCCTCTATAAAAGCTACAAAAACTCCCTGTGGTCACCTCTTGTAGCTGGTGAACTGCAATAAAGTTGCTGTTGCTGACTAGCCTTAGTTTTAGTGTCTCAAAGCAAAAATGCTGCAAATAAATATATATCCATCACCAGTGCCAGGGAGAATAAGGGGGCAAACTCTGCTTGGAGTTACACACTGTACATATGGGGTAATGCCAATGAAATAAATGGATTTACCCTGGATTTATTCTGGTGTAACGAAGAGCCGAATGTAGCCTCTTATCTCTTAGTTCTAAGGGTTTTCTTTTTCACTGATTCACTTCTCACTTCCCTTGAGTTACATATGACTTAGGTATGTTCAGTGCTTGCTTTGCCGCCTCTACTAGATAACAAAAAGCTCTGCTGTCTAGACTTAATGCCCTTTCCAATAATGAGGGAATACAACCATATGATAGTGCACATCACAATGAAGCCTGCAATAAAACAGTAAAAGCAACACCCCCAAATCATAAAGAATTCCTAAAATTCCTTTTATTGGCTTTCTGAACAGTTGCTGCACTGGATCATAGCCTGCAGTTACTGTGCTGCTGTTCTTATTAAGGAATAGAGAGTTTGTATTTCACAACTCTAATATTTTCTTTTAAGCATGACATAATACTGCAGTGAGAGACTGCTGTAAACTTTAGCCACTATCTGTTGTGCCCCCCTGCAGCCCAGAATCCCTCTTTCCAAAATAGAAGATGACCTTTGGTCTCTCCAGCCACACCCCATGGACTTATGTAACAATGACAGAGGCTCCACCCACTTATTTGCATCAGACACATCAAGTAGAATATGGCACACTTAGAAAGAAGGTGTCCGGTTGCTGTTTATTCATGCCAACCAACCTCCTCTCCCCTCCCCCCAACACATCCCTGACATTAGCAAATTGAGGTTTTATTGCTGCCTTTCCTCCAATCCACCCCAACCCCAATATGTACCCCCCCTCTCTTTTTTTCTCCCCAAGACAATCCTCTATTTTGTGTGCTCTGGTATACACCACACACATTTATCTTCTTGGACTATGCATTCAAAAAAAAAGTAGTAAAAGGGAATAGTAAAAATCCAGTCCAATGTGAGTGGCACAGCTATAATTCTTTATGAAGCACCAGGTAAGATTGATTGTCAAGGGTCAAAAGGCTAGGTCAAACTCCGCTCATTCGTCAGCTGAATGTCATTTTTGTTTTCCCTGTCACCAGATAGCTTTAAAAAAAATTGCAACTCCTTCCTCATTATCTGGGACTTGGCTCCTTTCCTGCCATCCAGTATTAATGAAACCGTGCTTCAAGCTTGGCCCACATCTTTGAGGTTCTTCTTCATGTACTTATTCCCTTTCTTAAGCACGACACAGCAAGGACAATTTTAAAGATCATTTTCTCACACAGAGAAGTTGGAAAATTGCTGCTGCGGTGAGAATGATTTGAAAACATGCATGCAGTATAAACGTCTGGATGAACAAAAATGTAATTAAATCAAAGCAGGTCCAAAGTCCACACAGCGAGGTAATTGAATCATGGTTATATCTGTGCATCTCATATGGAATCCTTAGAAAAACCAATATATATAATATTTTTAAGTCCGCTATAGAAAGAATAACTTTTTAGTGTTGTTATAATTACAAGCTGTGCACCAATGGAATAATGCTAACAGTGAACTCATCCATTGATTTACTGTGAGCTTGATTTATACAAGTCTGATTCAGATGAAAACTTAACCAATAATTTCCTTAAAGAGAACTAAATATCTTAATTAACAGAAGTTTAATTACATCCAAATGAAATGGAATGGAGATGTATTACATGGAGATTTGGGAACACCTACCTAAACAATAAAACAATGATGTATGGAAAAAAACATTCTATGTGTGCAATTACCTCTTTGTGCACACAAATAAAGATAATAATTTCGTACCTTTCACAAAAGGATCTCACAGCAATTTGTAAGAAAAACTAATTAAGCCTCACTACAGAACCAGCTCCACTTCTTCTAAAGTCAACTAGCAGGACCGTCACTGACTTCAGTGGGAGTAGGATCAGTAACTCTTTATTGTTAGGGAGGCAGGTATTATTCAACTCATTTTATCAACTGATAAACTGAGACAAAGTGATTAAGTAAATTGACAGGTTACACCGTGAGTCAGTGGCAGAGGTGCAAATAAAACAATAGACAACACTGCTTTCCTAGTGTACATAAACTGTTTGCATGTGCACATAACTTTCATAACTTTAAAAATATAATCAGAACTCTAAAGTTCTTCAAAGCTTGAAAGTAGGACTAATCTTTCCAGTTAAAATCTCTGCAGTGATGAAGACCTCATATATTACTGTATTTCCCAATGGTTTTTGTGCAGTGGTCCTACTGGAATTATTCAAACTTTTCCCATGGCTTTGGCAACATCTTTAAAGATATAGGCCAATATTTTCTAAGTAGAGTGACTATAGGTACCTAAATCTATTGGAGGTATTATTATGAGGGGTAGGGAAACTATTTGACTAATTCCAAAGCCATAAACATTTATGTGTCAAAAGTTTGCCTAAGACAAACTTTATTCAGTTTCTGGCCCATGGCTGGGAGATACTGAAAATAATGAGCAACAAAAGGATAGATACAGGTTTAAAAAAAAATTAAAAATTGATACAGGTTAAATGAAAAATACAGGTTAAAAAAATTATAGACTGGACAGAGTGAAAAACAAATGCAGAAAGAATGTGAAAACTCAACTGAAAGAGGAGAGAGAACTCCAATAAGTACATATACTATGTAGATATCTAGATAACTTCAGCCAGCTGAGAAAACCTACATTTTACAAAGTAGGTCCCTAATACCTAGGTCTTTTGTCCCTAGTACCTAGGAAATTCTTCACTTTAGCTAGGAAAATGACCTTTAAATATTTTTAATATTTCTAAACCATGAGTTTAATTTATAAGGAACAATATTGCACATTAGTTTGTTACCTGTGTTACTTGACTTCCAGTGGCACTAATTGTAGGGAAAATGATAAATGAATGAGTCTAATCGCTCACAGTAATCAGCCTAGCCACCAGCTCTTTGGTGGAATTAGGCTGCCGTTTCAGAGTGCGCAAGAACATCATGAAAGAGTTTGGGGAAATTAATACAGCTGGCTGAATTTCCTCCTATCCCTCCCAATTTTTTATGTGTGTCAGAAATGCAGCTTTTGTTAACATTGAAACATTTTACAATAGTAGTTTGAGTTTGAGAAAGTCCTTGATAAAAATAATCCAAAAATAAAACAAAATTTTCCTTTTGCTCTGGCATGAAATTTTCATTTGTTTTGAATTTTTTCATTGAAAAATGGACATTTTCTGCAAAATGTTTTGAATGAAATGGTTGTGTTCAACATTTGTTGTGGAAATAAAACTGAACTTCAGCCAGCTCTAGCAATGAAATATAATTCATCCAAGTGAAACTGTGGGATGGGATGAGGATAGGGGAATTAAAGCAGGCAGATCCCGATTCATTAAAAAATATCACTCATGGCACTTGTGAGTTTCATGATTTTCGAGCCAAGCTGCGGAGCAGACATCCTGCTGTGTGTGTGCTGCAGCATGTCAGTATAAAACCTGAATTTGCTCGAGATCACTAATCTGGGAAGTGGCATAGCGGGGTCTGGCCAAGTGCATAGATAAGAACATAGATAAGAGCAAATGCAAAGAGAGTTGGGCACTGTCTGGGAGACACTCGTTTCAGTCAGTAAAATGACTGATTATATGTTCCCAGCTGGGTTTTGCATGTGGCCTTGTTCACTAAAATATTAATACATGCCATTTAGCTAAACAGTACAGCAAATCCATGATACTGTGCCGAGAACGGCTGCAACTGACACATTTCAAATTCATCGCAGATTACTGCCAAACCACGATGCTTTCTGCTGACAAACTACAGCCTTGTCTAGTGTCCACAGGTTTTAAGAATTAAGTTGTTTTCAGTAACATCTATGGCACCATTTAGCTGAGAGATAGTAAGTGCTGCATTGTACACAGGCAAGAATAGAGAGAACAAAGAGGCCGGTCCCTGTAGATACAGCAGAGGAAAAGGCTTTATTTGTGTTGACCTGGAAGAGGCACAGATGGTCAGCACAACTTCCAGGTGCAGTGAGACCTATAGTGTTAGCTCTTTAAGGCCTTCTAGCATATCTCCTTGATTAAGCCCCAGAAACATTTATTAATTTTGAAGAACACAGTGATAATCCATAAATTTTAATGGACGATATGTTAGACTAGCTGAATCTCTGAATTTCACATTTCTTACATTTTCTAGTGAATCCACTGTTGAGCTAGGACTAGAAATTTTTGGTAAGATGCTCCTTATGTGGACAGAATGACCAAGATGGTGGAACTTTGTTGTCAGCACCACCTCAACCAGACTTTGGCAGCTCTAGAGCTATTTCTATTGTGGACCTGTCCTTCTTGTCTAGTTCTTCTTCACCATTCTCAGCATTCTGACACGGAGACATCAACAACCATGTACCTGTGTCTGCGGTGAACACTTCACTACAGAACATTATCTCTTCACCCTTCTGCTTTGTCGCCATTTTCTGCACTCTCATGATCAGATATTGGCAGCCCTATAGCTATTTCTAATGTGGACAACTCTTCTTTCCTGATTCTTTTTCACCTCTTTCTTTCATTATATATCACCTCTACATGCTAGGCAGAGCCATATAATTAAAACACAGCATCCCTTTTTGCTGATATTCAGCTTCTTGGGCTGAGAACATTTTCCAGGGATGTTGGGGTGTCCTACCACATCTTCCATACAGAAGTTTCCAATTTTTGGTTCCCCCAAAGTCATAGTTTCTCAGGTTTTCTGCTTTTGGAACTTATTTCTTGAATCTCATTACATTGAGATTTGCCTCCTCATGGTTTCAAGTGTCATTCTTTGTGGGTAACTTGGTTTCCCTATAACATTTATGTTAATCAGGTTTTTTTGGTGTTTTGGATACATTCTTCATATCTGAATTTAGACCTGGAATCATCAGTATATCATCTGACTTATCTCCCATGATGAAAATAATTTTTAGAGAACCCCGGTGAAATACATAACAGCTCAAAGGGTGTCTCCATTTTGGTCATGCTGACTTATCTTCTTCACCTGCGTGATTGGCATTGGCAAGTAGAGAGTAGCTCACAGAAGCCCTATTGCCAATGGTGGCAGCCTGTGGGCCTCCATTGCCAGAAACCAATACAAAGCTGTCACAAAAAACAATGGACCAATGAGCAGGCACTTGGCACTCCCTAAAGAATGAGACCAGGGGTCTGTGTTGGGGACAATGAAAATAAATCTGTGAATGCAAGGGTACATCCAAGTGGAGGAACTTACCACTGTTCATTACTTACCCTGAGTCAACCAGCTTCTCTTTTGATTTCAAAATGAGCTGAACTACATCACATGGGGTCCCTCACAATAAAGCTATCTGTACTGTCTTCATTTTAACACATTTTTGTTAAATTAAAATAAGTGTTAGCATTTAAACACCCAACATTGTCTCCATATCTTTCCAGTTACCATGCTTTTGTTGAGAGCCACAATTTGATTTTATCTGCTACAAAGTATTTGAGACATTCACTTGGCAAGTCTTCAAAATTCAGTGCAGGCTGTCTCTCTCCCCAAAGAAATAAAGGCCCACATTTTCAAAAGTGACTAGTACCCAATTTGAGACACTCTTAAGAGGCCTGATTTTCACAAAGTGTTCAGCTCTGACAATCAGACTCTTCTAAGGTGTCCGAAATTGGACACCAAACAGTGTTGGCACCTAAGATCACTAGTCATTTTTGAAAATTTTGTCCAGAGTTTGTGATTCCCTTCCCCTCCCCTTTTTGGTCACTGTTTAGGGACTTATTTCAGTTTCACAGAACAACATGGTATATGGAAACTGGGAAGCTAAGAGGGCATGTGAAGTGTTTTTCTGCTTCTGCACTTTGAAGCTAGTTGGACTTTCTTGAAGGAAACTGGGGACTGTCTGTATCTTGCAGAGAAAAAAGCCTTGTGCAATTGTAAGACGTAGAAATATGGATCAAAGGGTAGAGAGGATACCAATGTTATTTCATTAAAGCACAGTACTATCATTTTTATTGCATTAAATGGAAAGAACCGTAAATACTCAGACTATGAGTCAGATCATGCGGTTATAATTTGGGCAAAACTTCCATTACAGAATGGATCCCAATGTCTACCTTGTTTTAAAATATTCTTTGTGCACCAGGCATAGAGGGACCAGACAACTACATACAAAATTACTTAGGAAAAGATTGTGGACAGAAACAATTTCTCAGAATTTGTAGGGCTTTATAAGAACTTGAATGCAGAAAGCTCTGAATTGTATGAATTTGTTGCTTCCATTTTAACATTAAATGGAGATTTAATATGACTACTTTCATTTGTCATGAATGCACATAACCAGTGTTGAAAGACTAATATGCAGAGATCTGAAATAGATTTTTTCAAAAGGAAGCTTCATATTTCTGTGTGTGTAGCAATACCCCTATTTTAAGAAATGAGGATCAAATTAAGTATTTACTGCTGTTCAGTGCTGCCAATGGGGTCAGGAAATTTCTGAAGTTTATAATTTTAACTGTCTTCCAGACAGTGGGTCATATGTGCGTTAAAGTAGTCATAATAACCTGTCAGGAAAAATTTCCTGAAACACATTCATTGCGAAAAATGTTTGCAAATAGAGCAGCATTCTTCAGAACTGGCAGCACCATTTCCTTTATGAAATGATACAACCAAGCACTGTAAAAAGAAACTCCCAAAAGCAAAAGATGGACTAAGTATAATTTTAGGATTTTTTTTGTTTTGTTTCCTTTGTTACTTTGCCTCCACATTCCAGAGAGTCCAAGTCATCAAATATATATGTTTATAATACACAGGTAGTGACTGGAAAATATTAATGATGACATATAACCTCTGCCTTCAAACTAGAGACAGCAAGAATAAAATATAATCTGTATTTGGTTTCCTGCATTATGTATTATTTAGAATACAGTAGTGTGCAAAACATGCGAGGCACTTTCCAAATACAGGGGGACCTGGTGTCACCATTTCTTATTTGTCAACTGGTTCCCTGTCAGTGCATCTGAGACTATCTAATTACTTGCTAATGCCTTCTTATCCAATTTGGTCTTGATCCTGTTCATACTGTAGTCAATATAAGTTTTCCCATGGATTTCAGTAGGATCAGGCCCATTCACAGTGCACTTGCTGTTCATTCTCTGCTGGCAGAATGTTTTCAAGGGTCTGCATCCACCTATGATGTCACCTAGCACAATATTGAAATCTTAAATATTACCCATCAGTCATTCTCAGCACCACTTGTCTCTCTTGGGGGTCATGGCTCCAGCAAGGTCAGCAGCAATCTAAAGAACAGTGCTCACTCACTAAAATACAGCCAGAAAAACATCTCAATTCTCTTTTCCTCTTAAGGAAGGCAGAAAATTCAAGTGAAAATATTTGGCTTTGAACCCTTTTGCTGTGAGCTGTTATTCATTGGGATATTAAGAGAGGGTTGTCATATACCCATGCATAACTCCCATGGACTACTTCGGGAGTTTTGGAGATGTTTTTGAGGAAAGAATTTGACCCTTAATCTACACAGTACACCACACACATTCAGAATGGTCCTGAACCATTGCATGATAGGCTAGATTCAGCCCTGGTGAAAGCAAATTAAATTCACATTAAGGTAATTGACCTGCACGTCTTTATATCAGGGAAGAACCTGACCTAGTTATTTCAGCTAAAACTGTTTCGTATTAATAAACTGAAAGTTACCTGCTAGTATTTTAAGAAAAATGAAGTAACTGTATTTTTATGTGCTTTTTGACACAAGTGCAAGGAAGATCCAGCATATGGCTCCTTTGAAATAACCCTCATTTACTCCCCGTCATGCTCCAGAACTCCAGACTTATTCTGTAAAGAAAGCGAGGAATACTTGTAGCACCTTAGAGACTAATTAGTTTATTGCAGCATAAGCTTTCGTGAGTTATAGCTCACTTCGTCAGATGCATAGAATGGAACAGAAGTAAAATGCATTTATACACACAGAAAGAAAAATTTTTTTACATTAGCATACCAATTCTAAGAGGGCTGTTAAATGTAGATGGTCCATTATCACTAGGAGACCTTTTGAAATGGAGATCTGTTGTCAGTAACTCAGGAAATGCAATTAATTACTGTAATGAGAGAACCAATCTGAACTTCTGTTAAGCCCCTGGTTGATAGTGTCCAATTTGAAAATTAATTCCAGTTCCTCAGTTTCTCGTTGGAGTCTGTTTTGGAAGTTAGAGTCTCCAATGAGAAACTGAGGAACTGGAATTAATTTTCAAATTGGACACTATCAACCAGGGGCTTAACAGAAGTTCAGATTGGTTCTCTCATTACAGTAATTAATTGCATTTCCCGAGTTACTGACAACAGATCTCCATTTCAAAAGGTCTCCTAGTGATAATTGACCATCTACCCTAGTGATAATGGACCATCTACATTTAACAGCCCTCTTAGAATTGGTATGCTAATGTAAATTTTTTTTCTTTCTGTGTGTATAAATGCATTTTACTTCTGCTCCATTCTATGCATCCGACGAAGTGAGCTATAACTCATGAAAGCTTATGCTGCAATAAACTAGTTAGTCTCTAAGGTTCTACAAGTATTCCTCGCTTTCTTTACGGATACAGACTAACACGGCTGCTATTCTTAGACTTATTCTGCTATACCACAGCAACCCACAGGACTATGGAAATGGCTTTTGGAAGGGGGCAGGGAAGCAGCATCATTTTATGATGATGATGATGACAAGATTTTTTAAATTCCTTATCCCACCTGGGATAAAACATTTTAAAAATTGCACCACACCGTAAAATATTGCCACTTATCTGATACTGAAAAGGCTCGCTTTAAAACCCAGTAGGACTGAGCAGTATCTGTAATGTCACAAAACAATGCATTCTGAGGTATCACAGAGGAGCTCAGCTAACCAAGGTGACTGAAAGGGCATCATTTTTAATTTAAGCCTTAATTTAAAATCTATTATGTCTTGAATGCCCCACCTCTACTTCTTGCTTTTCTCTTTTTTTAAGTAGTGGCCAATAATATAGATGCTTAAAAAGGAAGGTATAAAACTCCCAGAATGCACCTGGTCCATTAAGCTGTGACATGGGGGACATTTTGTTCTAACTGGTGCTGGAGTTTTCTTGTGCTACGAAAGAGTGACAGACCTTATAATGGATCTAAAGCTGGAACTAAGATTCCCACTGAAGTAACTGGGAGTTGCGTTTGCTCAGCACCCTTGGAATTCAACTTGCTTATCCAGTTGCCTAAATATGGATTTGAGCTTTTGGCCCTGATTCAAAAAGGTACTTAGAGACATACTTAAACTTTAGCACTCTTTGAGTAGCCCCACTGATTTCAGTGGGACTAATCACATGTTTAAAGTTAGGTGCATGCTTAAATTATGTCGGTATTAGAGCCTTTTGAACACCCAAGTATGAAAATGTTGGCCTTAGTTCTCACTTAAGCAAAACTCCCAAAGGCCTCAAAATGGGAATTTTGCCTAAGGACTGAAGGATTTAACTCTTAATATTTTATATGTTATTCCTTTTTTCATACAGCCTCTATCTGATTCACCTTTTTGGCTTGCATTGTGTAATAAGCAGACATATCCTTTGAGCAACCCTTAACAATTACTGAACATTTTAGCTGATAGGTTACATCTAATTTAGAAGCTGTCATTAAATATGTATAGTTTAGATAGTTCCTGCCAATGTACATTATCTTGCACTTGCCTACATTTCATTTAATCTCCTGTTGTGTTGCTCAATTATGTAGTTCAGTTAGTTTTTCAGGGAAGAACAAACCCTTTTAATGAATAGTTATGAAAGTACTAAAAGTACCATTGTAATGAATAGCCATAATTACTGTTTTTACAAATATGTAACTGCAATTGTCCTTTTTTTGGGAAAGTTTTAACACTATGATTGGAATAACTTTTAATATTGAAGTTTGGGTCCTTACAGAACAGAATTAAATCAATACAAAACTCCATTAAAGTGTCCTCCAGTTCTATTTCATTGGCATATTACATTTATGCAGTATTTAACTGATGACCAGAGTGATATACATTTCCCACAAGACAGACATCGGAACAAGAAGGATGTGCTACAGCAAGGTAGAATGTAGCTGAATATTTCCCCCTGAAAAACAACAAGGAGTCCAGTGACACCTTAAAGGCTAACAGATTTATTTGGACATGATCTTTCGTGGGTAAAAAACCTACTTCGTAAGATGCACATAGTGACCATGCATCTGAAGAAGTGGGTTTTTTACCCACAAAAGCTTATGCCCAAATCTGTTAAGTCTTTACGGTGCCACCGGGCTCCTCATTGTTTTTGTGGATACTGACTAACATTGCTACCTGTCTTATACTGAATATTTCCAAAATTAAAAATGTTCCAGCAGTATCAGTAGTTTCCTTACAAGATACTGGATGGAAGAACAGAACCATGTTGGTAATTATTCTGGAAAGTCATAGGATGTGCTGTATTGATAAGCCTTCGGCTCCTCTCATGTAACAGCGTAAATTGTATTTGTACTGCATGTCACAAGGACTATGCAACACATAATCTCACTGATTGCCCACAGCGACTATAAGTAGAATGGGGGACACCAAGCCCTTATAGAGCAATTGTTTCTTCTTGGTTTTTTTATATTTTGTTGTTCTTGGGGTAGCTGTTGGTTTGATTAAATGTAGGGGTCGCACATTTAAAGTTAGTGTAAAGGTCCATCTATTTCATGGTGCCTTGTACCAAAGAAATAATGACGGGGTGCAGTAAGGTTTAAAAATGTTGCAAATTATTGGAAAGTGGCTGATGCAATTATTTAAACAAAATAAACCTACGTTTACCTAAATGGCTTGAAACTTGCTATCTGCTTGTAGAAGCAGCAGCAGTCTTCTACAGTTTAACCCTTTCATCTCACTATTCACCCCCTCCAGTTGTTCCAAGCTGCATGACTAACTGTCCCCAATAGGATTTTTTCCTCCTCTCACGCTGATCTCTGTATCCTTTCCCAAAGAGCTCCTTCTTCTGAGAAAACCTGCCCTGCTCTTGTCTACCATGCTTCCATTCTCACCTCCATTAATTCTCTCCTCAATGCATACTTCCTCCATGAGGCCTAAAGGATCTGGTGTTCCCCTTAAAAATGTGTAAGCAAAATAAATGTCAGAAACACTAATAAAGATAACACACTTCTTAATAAAATTCATAGAACTGACAAGACACGTGTTAAACACCACCACTCAAATCTTGTGGTCTTTTGTTGCATCTCATTGCTGTCATTCATCTGTGCCTTATTTATGTAGGGTCTGATTCTGCAAACACATCCTGGATGCAGTGTTTACTGTCATGAATATCTGTCTAATGCAGGGTTTCTTTCACCTTTCTCTGATACATCTGGTACCAATTACTGACTGGATAGATCTCAGGTCTGATCCAGTATGGCATCTCCTATGTTCTTATGAGTCCATGGGACTGGTCATCCCCAGGCATAGTGCTTACTGCCATAAGTATTTGCAGGACTGGAACCCTAAGATTACTGATTCTTTGAGTCAGGGATCTTGTCTTCCTACTGAATTTATGTGAAAAGCACTTAGCATGCTAGCTAAATAGCAATAATGGGTGTCACATACACAACATGCAGTCTCAGCAATTCTGTTCTATTCACCGGATCAACTAACTGCAAGAGTGACAAAAAGACTTATTGGTTCAATTTCAGACGTAACAGCATTGTTAATAAATTATCAATGTAATCATTCCTTTTCTTTAATAAATAAACCTGGAAAACAGTTATATTCCAAGAAATGTTCAGTAAAAATCAAAGATGGAATTTCCCGAACTTTTTGCCTCTATTATTATAGTAAATTATTGCCTTCTATCAGAGACAATGCTTTTGAATTGAGAACTGCAGGTATGATACTGATAGGAATTCTGTGGCACTTCACACAGGCTTCTCCAGCGAGATTAAGTGGATACTGTAGTGATTTTGCTGCTGTGATAATCTGTAGCGGCCTACAGAGTTGCATCAGCAATGTCCCCTTAGCTGGCAGCATACGAAGAGCTGAGGCATTTTATATAATTTTTGACTATAGAATCATTCCCTGGCTATAAACATTATTCATACCACCAGCTGAACACAAAGCTGAGCCCAGCCCCTTAAATCCATGTAGGAGGATTTTCTTCTGTTTGTTTATACTAGCACAAATGATATATCACCTGGCTGATGCTGAGACACATTAGGTATCTGGCAGGTGGAAGACAACATGTAGTTTGCATGTCAGGTTGCAACTGACCCTCCACAGCCTGAAACTATTTTTTTTGTTTTGTTCATAGTCATCTCTGGCAATGAAGTGGCAACTGGTGACAACACTTGCTGCATTAGTCACATTATCGTATGGTAACAGTAAACAAGAGTGATCTATCTTAGATCACCACTCAGGGTGCTTGTAAACAAAAAATTAAAGATCTTGATCTGTTTGATGCATTTGATCGATATCTTCTCTACACACTCTTCTTTGGTCTTCCATCACTTTCTACTTCTAGCATTCTCTCTTAACTGACTGACCACTTTTCATGGAATCTTTTTTCTTTTCTCCTTATTTCTGCATAGTCTCCAGCATTCCTTTATTATCTTTGTGGGTGTTCTCATTCACTGTTTGAATTCAGCTACTACTTCTACACCAGTGGTTCCCAAACTGGGGTTTGTGAACCCCTGGGGGTTTGCAAAATGTTATAGGGGGATCTCGTAAAATATTTTCCTAATGGTGGACAGAGCCGTCCCCTGGACTTCCAAGAGCTATGCAGATCAAAGCAAGCATATCTGTCACACTGAGGAGATATAAATTTCAAGACTCCTTATAAGAAATGCAAAGGGAGGTGGATATATTTTACTGTTTTTAAAATTAAATAGGCAGCTAGCATTGTTTTTAAAAATATTATGAACAAATTTAAGCTTTGTTGTAACATGTATTGTTTGCCTGGACTACTCAAGACCTGAATGCGTGTATAGGAGGAACTTTGAATAGGCTTCTTAAATACCTCTGATATTCCTTGATGAAACATAGGAGCCTTGTCTTATAACAGGCTTATTTAGAGTAATACAAGTTATGAAAGTGAGACCTTAGGAGAGTGTTGCTATTTTCATAATGTAATAAAAATACTGTAATGATAAATAATAATAAATAGTGTGAATAAGCATGTCATAAAAACAAAATTTATATTTCCAAGATCACTGCTTTTATAATTTATACTCAGGTAAAAGAGAAAATCCCTGGAAATATTCATTTTTAGGAGGGGTTCAGGAGACTTAACATTTTAGTGAAAGGGGTTCACAGGATTGTTAAAGTTTGGGAACCACTGTTCTACACTGATGGCTCCCAGAAAGGTCTTCTCCCCACCTCTTCACCAATTATGCATTTGACAACATGACCGTCCTCCACATTATCCAGATTTGTTGTTATCTTTGTCCTCTCTCTCAGCAAAATCAAACTGATTTTACTTCAATATTATCTCCAGTCCAGGGGTTTTAGACACATTTTCCATTCAAATTAATAGACTTTAACACACTTTTTATTTCTTATATTTTACTGCTTGTAAAGTGCTATGTACCCAGCTGTACAATGCCATAAAACTAATAATGACAGTCAAAAGGAGATGAGCATCATAAGGGAAAGAATACTTGTTAAAGTACTTTGACAAAATTTTCTTAATTTTAGTTGTGTGATTCAGATCCTTTTGAAAGAGCAAGCAGTGATTGGAGAATTGGTCTAAATTCAACAAGACGAAATTCAGTAAAGATAAATGTAAAATACTTTATCTTAGGAAAGAAAAATCAAATGCACATCTACAAAACAGGGAATAACTGGCTAAGCGGTAGTGTTGCTGAAAAGGATCTGGGAGTAATAATTGATCAAAAATAGAATATGTGTCATATGTAATACATAGGAAATAACTGTCTGGAGCACCAAACTTTAGGAGAGATTTGGACAAACTGGAGGGAGCCCAGAGAAAAGCAATAAAAATTATTAAACGTTTGGACCTCTGAGGAAAGGTTAAAAACCTGAGTATGTTTAGTCTTGGGAAAAGAAAACTGAGGTGGGGCCAGAAAACAATCTTCAACTATGTTAAGGGTCATTATAAAGAGAACTGTGGATCAAGTGTTCTCCATGTCCACTGAAGGCAGGACACGGAATCATGGGCTTAATCTCCAGCAAGGGAGATTGAGGATAGATATTAGGAAAAACTGTCCAACTACAAGGGTAGTTACGTTCTGGAATGAGCTTCCATGGGAAGTTGTGGAATCCCCATCACTGGATGTTTTTTAAGAATAAGTTGGAGAAAAACCCATCAGGGATTGTCTAGGTTCACTTGATCCTGCCTCAGGGGAGGGGCCTGGACTGAATGACCTCTGGAGATTCCTTACAGTCCAAGAGTTCTATTATTCTAAGATGTGGAATGACCCAGAATTGTGTTCCTGAACCTCTCCGTGTTTAGGTGCAGGAATATGCAAACTAAAGGTCACATATTGTCTCTGACTCACAAGTGGAATTGCCATAGACGTCACTACACCGCTCTAAGCGTACTGTGCACAGCCCCTCATGGGTAACGTGGTAGGGAAGTTGTAGATTTTGCCACTATTATTAGAGTTCACTAGAGCTGTGGGCCTCATTCACCCCTCGCTGGGAATAACTGCCAGGAGGCAATGGGCAAGTCTAAGAATTTCAAACCACAGAGTTTCCTCTAATTTTTTCTGTTTGTGGAGAAGTGGAACTAGACTGGTACTAGGCTTGATGATATGCAACATGTTCATCAGGGATCTGGACATAAATATAAAGCCACTACTGATAAAATTTGTGGATGAGACAAAGATTGGGGATGTGGTAAATAATGATGATGGGGCAGTCAGACAAAGCAATCTGGATCGCTTGGTGAGCTGATCCTATTCACACAAAATGTCTTTGAAAACAGCCAAACACAAAGTTACATTTCCAGGGACAAGGAATGCAGGCAATATCTAGAGAATGGAGAGCTGTATCCTGGAAAGCAGTGACTCTGAAAAGAATTTGGAGGCTAAGTGGACAAGCAACTCAGCATGAGCTCCATGTGCAATGTTGTGTAAAAACGGGTCATGCAGTCCTTGGGGATTAGTGGGTATGAATATGGAGTTCCTCTGTATCTGTCATTGGTGAGGCCAATACTGGAATACAGTTCCAATGTTCATGTTTTTTTAAAGGATGTTGAAAAACTGGAGAAGTTGCAGAAAAAAAGCTCTAAAAATGATATGAGGGCCAGAGAAAATGCCTAACTGTGGGAGACTTAGAGAGCTCAATCTGTTTAGCCTATCAAAAAGAAGAGTGAAAAGTGACTTGATTACAGTGTACCTTCATGGGGAGCAAATGCCAGGTACGAAAAGGCTCTTTAATATAGTGGAGACAGGCATAACAAGAACCAGTGGCAGGAAGCTGAACCCAGACAAATTTAAATGAGAAATAAAGCAGAAATTTCACAGTGATTAAACATTGGAAAAAACTACCAAGCGAAGCAGTGGATTTTTCATCTTGATGTCTTCAAATCAAGGCTGGATGCCTTTCAGGAACAGATGCTTTAGCCAAACACAGGTTTATTGGACTGGATACAGAGGTAATTAGGGGAAATGTAATGGCCAATATTATATGTCAGACTACGTTATATAATGGCTCTGGGCCCCTGGGCTCCAGCCTCAGTCAGAATGTCTACGCTTCAATTAAACAGTCCCTTAACCTGAGCCCCTTAGCCCGAGTCAGACGGCAGGGGCCAGCTATGGCTTTTTAATTTCAGTGTAGACATACCCATAGTCCTTTAATTAGCGGGTGAGACATACTGGACTGGATGGGTTTCCTGAAACTGTGCATGCATCTTCCACTCAACTAAGTGTAAACCTTCCTCTTTAACCTTCTATAAATGCTGTTTAGCAGTTTGGTAGTTGGCTAGCATCTTTTCTCCTTAGAACAAATGCATCCCCTATCAAGAGGCCTGGTTTTCCATAAGTTAGTTGTTAAGGTCAGGTCTCCTGCTTGACATACGTATACCCAGCCCTCTAGCGCAATATAAGGAAGAATGCATTGCAGATTTTCTTTCTGTTTTAGATAACAGGAGCAACCAAGGACTGAAGAAAATAGCTGCTGAATCTGAAGCAGGCAAAGTGCTCTCTAAACCTCAAAATAACTGAAAGGCATGTTAAAGGGAACAGATTTAAGTCTGCAACACCAAGGACCCATTGTCTTGGTTGACAGGCCCAACATATGGTTTATCTATTTACTAAGACACAAGCAGGTATGTATTTAGAGGAGGCAAATGGCCCTTCCCAGTTGTGCCTGTTTGCTCAGTCTTTACATCAAAACTTAAAAGGCTCTGCAACAATGAAGGATTCTTGTGCATACTCTGCCTGTTAGGGTTCTTGTAGGTTGTAAGCTCCACTGATTGTATTTACATTTTGGGTTGTTTGTTTCAGTGCTCCTAAAGGATACTGGCTTGACCGCCCTGCAAAATGAAACATTTATCCAAGGAGCACAGGGAGTGGAAGTGCAAGGAGGTGCCTTAACTAAATAAAGCCCATGGTGAAACAGTAACCTTCTCTCTCTTCTCAGACTGCCGATTATTATAAATTGTGACTCTTGATGTTTGTGATCTGGACACCTCCCCATTCAGAACAGGTGCCCCTTTTCACATAGGCCAATAAATAATCATCAGACTGAAATATGTTTACCAACCTAGGCTTGTTTCATACAGTTAGCCCAGACTTAATATGCTACTACTGATCACTTGAGCAATCCTATTTCCTCTGGCACTTAAAAAAAATTGCATACATTTATTTGCAGACTGATTTATTTTGGGCAGAAGGAGAGGGAGAAGCTTGTGCAAAGACTCAGGGGGACTCCTATCAATAAGTCGTGGAATCCTGTCTGATTAGCCAAAATGTGGACCCAGTAACCCTATTAACAAATAACGGTGAATCAAGTTGCCTTTGTAATACCCTTAGCTGTATATTAATTTTTATCCTATTTGGCAAACATACAGTCCATAGGAACAACACAGTTAGGTAGCCTCATTTTTCTAAACTGGCCTGACTTTCAGAGGCACCTCCAGCTCCCACCGTCGTTGCTCATCACCTCTGAAAATCAGGCCATATATTTCCACGGTATTTGCTTAAAAAATAATGTGTGGACACTCCAGATTTGGTACCCGAATAGTTAATCAAACTTTAGCTGATGAGTGAGAGTTCTTCCCCGCAGGTCCTCGGAGACAGTTGTAATTAATTTGATCTTCTCTAGTCATTAACTCAGATTCATAGTGAGCTCTCCTGATATCACTCTATTAATTCACTGGAGATCAGTTCTCAGGATTCATTTAGTTAAGCAGCACTGTTGGATTACATTTTAAACCCCTTAAAACTGGTTGTAATTGATGTCTGTTTATGGAAGTTTACTTTAATGGAGTTGAAGTGAGATGAAAATCTAGCATACTAGTCTGAGATAGTACCTTACTGTTTAAAGCCTGTCTCCAGAGGCATCCAGTTAAATAAGAGACACTGCAGAATAAAATACATTCCTCATAAATCACTAACCGTCTCCTGGTGTTTTTAAAATGGTTTTTAGCCATTCTGATTGTTGGCGCCTTGGTAACCAACCTATAGTAGATCCTCATTGTACAATATGTGGACATGTGATATGTAGCAAGGGCTTGACCCTGCACCTGTTGATGTCAATGGCAAAACTCCTATTGGTGTCAGTGGTGCGCCACCAGATTCTAAATGCAAACTTAATATTCTTGTCCATTAGAACTCAGTGCAATTAACCCAGTGGCCACCCTTCCAATTGCATCAATAGCAACATGCTTGCAAACAGCCCTACTGGAACTCCCTGTGGTCCCAAAGCATCAAGAAATCAAAACTAGGACTCCGCAGATAACATTCTGCCACTGCAGTTTACAACTTAAAAACACAGACTGGATAACTGGAATTTTCTGACTTGCTTTAGACATTTCAACTGCTGTGTGTTCACGGTGGCTTTGAATCTCCATAGTTCTGTTAGTAATTGATAGTTACAATTATCAGCATTTAAAAAGGCAACACAGAGTGTGTGGGTTTGTCACAAAACATACAGCATGAAGTGACCTTTCTGGTTGTTGTAGGGAGAAGAGTGATATTGTAATTAGGACACTGAGGTCAGGAGTGCGGGTTTCCATTCCCATATATGCCATTGACAAGCTGGGTGACTTTGGGCAAGTCACAAAGGTCAACATTTTCAAAACCGTCCACTGCATTTGGATGTCTCAGTTGATGGGTGAGTAACATGAGGCAATTTGTGTCTCATTTTCACAGGTTCTGAGCATCCACAACTTTAGATAAAGTCAACAGGACCTGCAGGTGCTCAGCACCTCTGACCATCAAGCCCAAAGTGTCTTCAGTCTGGTACCCAAAAATTGAAGCACCACAAATTAGTGTCCATCTGGAAAAGTCCGTGCCTCAGTCTCTTTACCTGTACAAGTGTCAATAAACTTGGCATTTTCACAGGGGTGTCGTGAGGCTAAAGCCATTAAAATCTGTAAAATCCTTTTAGGTCCTTGGATGGAAAGTGCTACAGAAATGCAAGAAAGTCTTATTTATAAATGTAAAATAATTATTGCTACAATTTCAGGGAAAGAAATGGGAGTTCTCATTTTGAAGCATATTTTGTTAGACTAGTATGAAGTTGATACACCTGAATTGTTATGCAGACGATCCACAAGAAAAATACCATAGTACCCTTGGTGTATGAGTGATAGTTTTAAAGTTCATGGGAAAAATTCTGTACTGACTTATAGCCAATGACTTTAGTACAATTGCACAGGGTGTAAATCAGTACAAGAATATGGCCCCTGATGGGATAAACATTTTCACTCTATTTTACCTCATAGGGTTTGATTTTATGGGAGGGAAATTACTTTTTAAACTCAAATACTAAGGGGACAGAATGCATTTTATTCTTGAGCCCTAATTGCAACAACATATTTACTCAGCCTACTTTAAGTCCACTCAAGGCTCCATTCCTAAAGTACAGCTTGAGTTGTAGGGACTATATGTGCTTTCACAACAAGATGAGACAAATTGCACAATCTTCTTTAATGTGATCACATACCATATGAGCTGAACAATGGACTGGAGGAAGCCAATGGCAAACTTGACTGTTTTCTGCCAAATAAAAGTAAGGTGGAAATGGAGGTCGGTGATTTTCTTGGGTATAGCGTTCTTCTTGTCATAACAGAAGTGAAAAGGAGTTGGCTACTGCTCAGAGCAAATGGACTGGGTAATTTTGTTAAGTATATGTTCTTCGCTGCAGTTTATAATATACAAAAAATGTTGTCAGGCTCTCCTTGGCTGGAAAGAAATGACTAAAACAGCATAAGCAAAACACAAAGATAAAAGTTGTAAAATGCAAGAAAATGGACCAAAAAAGAGATTTTGATATTTATTTTAATTACAGGCATTTCTCTGGACCACCACCATATTATCTCAGCATCCTGTAAATATTAATGAATTCATTTCCCCTACATGCAGGGAAGCATTATCACCATTTTACTTGATCACAAGACAATACTTCCTCCCCCAGAAGCAAGTATAGAAATTGTATATATTTCTTAAAGTGCCTTTTAAAGAGTCTCCCAAATACAAATTAATTTTTGATGTTCCTATTATTCTCTTTATTCTATAGTTGTTCAAGATATTACACACACAGTGCTGGAGACTGGAATACCTGGTTTATCCACCTTAACAGTTACAGAATGGACGGCAGCAGTGAAAGCTGCCCCACGCTAACCTCCACCCATGTGCTTCTACCTTGTTTCAATGGTACCAGTCTTTAAGGGAGCAATGATACTTCAACCTCCAAGGCCGTTCAGACTGCCAAGAAGAGTGCCAGTTTAATGCTGTTTAGACAACTGTCCCCGAGACCATCCACGCGGTTCATCTATGCCAGTGGTGCTCAAACTTTTTTTTATCGTGGACCACTTGAAAATTGCTGAGGGTGTCGGTGGATCACTTAATGATCTTTACAAATGTTGTTTGTACCGCTAGCTAACTAGTGTAAAGCACATTGGATAAAAGCACTATATATAAAAAAAGCCTTGATAATAATTAACTTTTTTTGTTCTACAAATAAAAGCACACAACTCATATTTTAATATCAGCAGTCTTACCTTTCTAATGCAATGGATGTGCCCTTTCTCTTTTGCTGTGGCAGCCCGCGAACTGGGGCTGAGAACGAGGAGGGTCTCTCCCTGACAGTGTAGCCCTGAGCGGGGGAAGGTCACCTCTTTCTCTGACCACCGCAGCCCTGCACAACCCAAATTCCCCATACCCCCTCTTTTCATCCCACTACCCCCTCCTACCTATCCCCTATTCCCCACAAGGCCACCACCTCACCTTACATGTGTGTCTTCTCCAGGGTCCAGGTACCTAATCAGTGGGGCCACGTATACATGGCTCCACTAATTAGGTGGGTAGTCCTTCACTCTCTTTTGTGCAGCCGCCCAGGCTCGCACCTTAGAGGGAACTATCTGCGGACCACGTGAATGGAATGGTCTGCGAACCAGAGTTGAGAACCTCTGATCTATGCCAGTGAATAGTATGACAGTGAGAAGCACCAAGCACATGCAACTCCTCACTGAAGGAGCTGCAAGTACTCAACACCTCTCAAACCTAATCCTCAGGATTGAACTGAATATTTCACTACTGATACTGTTTAATCAGCTAAAGCAACACAAACTCACCTCAAAAGACTATAATCATTTCCAAATATAAACAATCACAGTTAAAGATCAAAACTCCAGTGGGTTGATCGCATTAACATGATCAACTACATCCAGTTTGAGCCGATATTGGATGCCTGAACCTCAACGCTAAATACTCAGAGTGGTTTCTGGGTTTGATAGAAAGATGTATTAGGAATCTGAAAATCCTGTCTGCATTGCTCAAAAGATCTGAACAGGATATTTCATCTCCAAATAGACTGTTAACTTGAATGGATTCCTCCACATCCCTTTTAGAAAATGTAATTTTCACTCAGTCAGGGGGTAACGCAGAGTGCAGCCCCACTGGAAGCAGAGCTGAGTATTAGCGACACGAGCCTATCTGTGTGGCTTTTAATGCAAGTTATTTCAGTCTGAATCCCTACAACTCCAAATTCCTTAGTCTCCTTTGAGGACATGTCTACATTACATCTTTTAGTGTGGTGTCACTCCCACTTTATTGTACACCCCATACGACATCGAGGTGGTAGTCTATGTATAGTTATAGCTGAGGCTTGCCTTTTATTATAAACCTGTGGCTTACGTACACACACTTTTCACATGAATGTCCACTCCCTATGTAGTTGTCGGTGTATTTTAACATTTCATAGCTCTAACTTTCCATCTTCTTCTCCTTCCACTGGTATCGAAGAAGTACTATTGCCACTGGGAAAGATACCATTTCACATTACTACTATTTGCATATAAATATTCTACTACATACATCCTACATAGGAAAGTGTGACGATACGGTTGTGAGAGGCCTCCCCAAGCAGGATTTTTGTGATGCTGGTAAAAAATCTGCTGCCTGGGTGCCTCAAATCCAGGAGAAAAAGGTGAAGAGAGAGCCAGTTCCTTCCCCAAATTTGTAGCATAGGCAGGGCCGGCGACAGGGGGGGACAAGAGGGACAACTGTACCGGGCCCCAGACTTAAGGGGGGCCCCCGATGTAGTGCGGATGCTCGGACCTCTGCAGAGGAGCGGCGCATGCGCCGCGTGGCCGCAGCTGACCACATGCAATCCCGGGCGCCGCCGGCCACCCCAGCGCTGCGCTGTAGCGCGGCAAGCGCCCGCACACATCGCACGGCTGAGGCTGACGGCAGACTCTGACCACAGCGGGGGCCCGGGGAAGCGCGCCCGGCCGCCCTGGTGGTGTGCGGCGCTGACGGTGGCGGAGCGGAGCGGAGGCTCCGAAAAGGGGTCAAGGGGAGCCGGCCTCGCCAAGGTAAGGGGGCAGATGGCCCAGCCCCACTCGGGGGGCAGTGGCTCTGGGGGGGCCTTTGGGCAGGCGGGTGGGCTCTGCGGTGAGTTCACCCCTGCCTTGGGAGGTTCATTCATCGGTGTGGCTGGGGGGCAGGCAAGGGGGCGGTGGGGGGGGGGAGGCCAGGCTGGGCGGGCGGGGAGGGGAGGAGGTTAGGCTGGGGGAGGAGATTAGGTTGGGGTTGGGTGGGCTGGGTCAGGCGGGGGGGGGGGCGAGGGCAGGGGGCCCCACAAACGATCAGAGTAGGGGGCCCCAAAATTTCTGTCGCCGGCCCTGAGCATAGGACTGGGATTCATTTCCTGGAGTCTTCCAAGCATGCAGAAATTCCTGCAGGAGACCCAGCTCAGATGGACTCCATCCAAAATTTGAAGCAGAAGAGACAATTAAATAAAAAAGATTTTAGGTGGTGATGGCTAGGAGGTGGGGGTAATATCAAGTTTACAAAGGAATGCAAGTTTCAATCCTAGCTATTGCGAAGTTACCACCTCTCCATAATAGGGTATATTCCCCCACCCTCTCTCTGTCTCTCTCTCTCATCAGATCTCCAGTTTCTGCTGGAGATATAAACTCTAGCCAACCATTACATTTTTTCACTGAAAACACAGTGGCCATTAACCTGAGTCCTTAACCAAACAAATGGCAGAGAATTTTGTATTTTATTTTGGAGGAAAAAGTGGCAAAGTTATGGCCTGCAGAGCTTGCTTTTTAAGGAAACAGATCTGCAAGATTATACTCAAGTTTACAAACCAGATATTTCTATTTTGAAAAAAGCCTGCCATCTTACTGCAGATGAAATCCACAGAACTTAGTGTAATAATGAATAGCTCTGTCTTTATCAAGCTACACTGCTCCCTCAACGTCCCTGTTTAATACTGCATCTGGGTAATCATTGTTGTTTGATAAAGTGATTACCAGATATTGTTATCAAATAACTATCCCGATTAAGCAACATGGGTCTTGAAGCACCAGAGCACTTTATGTGAACAATGAGTTTCTCCTTCAAATGGCATAATAAAAATATTTGAATAGTAAGCTAAAGTTAGGTCAAGAACAATAAATTTACATTTTTGGAATGGCTACAAATACTATAAATTACTTTTTTCTGCAAATAGTACCTTAAGTAGCTCCGTTATTTTCCAGTCCCCTCTCTTGGTACATTGCCTTATTGTGTGTATAAAATTTGTAGCAAGATGGTTACAGCTGTCACTATAGCTTTCTGCACACCTAGGCTATTTTATGACATTACAAATTTCCCTTTCTCTACCCAAAGTACAAGATATACAAATCAGCCAGAAAACAATTTGTAGCTATTCACATCCAAAATGTCAAAAGCTGTTAACGATAATTTGAGCTCGAGATCACATGTAATCTGCAGGTTGAGATGAAAGAATTAGCAATCAGACAGAGTGCTACTGAATCAGACTATATGGGAAATCAGATTGACCTGTGATAGGAAATATTTTGTACCAGATGAAATTACTAGCAAATAGATAGCTGCATTTCGTATGTACCTTTCATAAACAGAAAGCAAAAGATTTACTACAGTACAACCTTCATTTTCGTGAAGACATGAGGGACTTCGAATAAATTTGGATAACTGAGGTTTTGGATCATTTGGGAATCTTAAATGTAATTAATATACAGCTCTCCCCTAGGTCACTGCCTCCTTTGTGTCATAGTCAAGTCTAGTGAGGAAAATAGGAAGGAGCATAAACTCTGGCAAATCAAGTGGAAAAGTATAATTAGGTAGGCCAAAAAGAATTTAAAGAACAACTAGCAAAAGACACAAATTATCAGCATTTTTTAAAAGTACATCAGAAGCAGAAAGCCTGCCAAACAATTAGTGGGGTCACTGGACTATCAGAAGTGCTAAAGGAGTACTCAAGGAAGACCAGACCATTGCAGGGAAACTAAATGAATTCTTTGCAACATCTTCACTGTGAGTGAGAGTCCCATACCTGAGACATTCCTTTTTTAGGTGACAAATCTGAGGAACTGTCCCAGATTGAGGTTTTGGAACAAACGGATACATTAAGCAGTCAGAAGTCTCCAGGACTGGATGGTATTCACCCAAGAATTCTGAAAGAACTCAAATATGAAACTGAAGAACTACTAATTGTGGTCTTTAAACTTGGGTCTCCTCCCACTGTACAGAAGCATACCATAGCCACTCAGGTTTTCTTGGGCAGGCCTCTCTCAATCTTCCTTGTTGAACCTGTTCCACTCCATATCAATAGTAATTCAAACAGTGACTTGAACTTAGATTTCCCACATTCTAAATCAGTACCCTAACCATCACGCTACACAGTCACTCTCAGTTGCATTTCCTGGACCATGGACTATTCATTGTCATTATGTATGAGTATGACTTGCCACCATGATTGACAGTCAACATGTTTTGTCCAACTGGAAACAGATTATTTTTTCAATTCATGGGAATTTATGACATTTTTAAAATTCTATTTAACCTTAATCAATTTTTTTGAATGTCCAACAAAATGAAAAAAATCAGCTATTCACCAGCAATAACTGCAATACAAATAAATAAATAAGAATCAGATAGGTAAAAGACTGATAATATTTTTATAATTTCATAGATTTTAAGGCCAGAAGGCTCAATAGTGATCAAGTCTGATCAATAGTGATCAAGTCTGACCCCTGCATAACACAGGCCAAAGAACTTTAGTTAGTCTTTAAGGTGCCACAGGACTCTTTGAAACAAGGCCAAAGAATATTACTCACTCATTTTTTCATCAAGCCCATAATCTCTGTTTGCATTAGAACAGTGGCTCTCAACCTTTCCAGTCTACTGTACCCTTTTCAGGAGTCTGATTTGCCTTGTGTACCCCCCAAGTTTCACCTCATTTAAAAAAAACTTGCTTACAAAATCAGACACAAAAATACAAAAGTGTCACAGAGCACTATTACTGAAAAATTGCTTACTTTCTCATTTTTACCATATCATTATAAAATAAATCAATTTGAATATAAATGTTATAATTACATTTCAGTGTATAGTATAAGGAGCAGCATAAAAAAGTTATTGTCTGTATGAAATTTTAGTTTGTACTGAGCTAGTGCTCTTTATGTAGCCTGTTGTAATACCAGGCAAATATCTCAATGAGTTGATGTACCCCCAGAAGACCTCTGTGTACCTCCAGGGGTACAGGTATTCCTGGTTGAGAACCACTGAATTAGAAGATATCTTTTGGAAAGACATTCAATCTTGATTTAAAGACTTCAGGCGTTGGAGAACCCACCACCTCTGTAGGTATGTTGTTTCAATGGTAATTAGTGTTAAAAATGTGCATGTCATCAACCATGTTTGACCTCATAGCTACAGCATGGTAAAAAAGTACAGAGCTTTGTCTCCACTTGGATTTTACATTGAGACACTTAACTTGTAACATTTATTTCATGGTAAAAACACATTTTTGTTGCCAGTGAAGATAAAGTGTGCATATTATGTCAACAGAATTACCTTTGTCAACCAAACTTGTAACCTCATCAAAAAACAACACCAAGGTTGTTTTACAAGACCTATTTTCCATAAAAAAACTAAATTGATTTGTATTAATTATACTGCTATCTTTACTCATTGCATCATGTATCAGCCTTTTAATAATTTTGCCAAGGTTGATGTCAAATGAATTGTCCTATATAGTTATCTAGGTAATCTGTTTACCTTTTTTCAAATATTGGCATAACATTTTTTTCCCAGTCCTTTGGAACTTCCCCAGTATTTTAATATTTTCTAAATATCAACATCAGTGGCTCAGCGTTTTTCAGCCAATTCCTCTAAAACTCTTAGGTGAAAGGCATCTGGTCCTGCAGATGTAAATATGTAAACTTTTAGCAATTGCTGCTTAACATCCTCCCTAATTACTGAAAGTATTTCATTAGCACTGTAAGTTGTGAATATGGTCTCAAGATTCTTTCTGAAATCAGAACAAAAGTATGTATTGAACAATTCCTTCGTTTTCTGCATTGCTATTGAGAATTTTACCATCCCTGTCTAGTACATATACCATCGCTAAGATTTATTTTGTTCCTGAAATATATTCAAAAATATCTGTTTTATTGTCCTTAATGCTACAACCTTTAGCTTCCCTTATCAACTGTCACCATTTCATGACTTGTAGTGTACAGTTATTATTGCCAACTTTTGCCTTTTTTATTTGTTACTCCTTTTTTTATATGTATTTATTGGCGCTTTACTTTTATTTCACTTTACTTTTGAACCAGGATTTTTTTTTTAACTAACAAAGCCTCCTTTTGCACTAGTAGAATTTGGGGTTTTGTACATCTGGTAAAATTTAACTCCCAATTCTCATTCACATGTCAATTTAATTTTAATTATGACTTCTGGTTAATATGAGAAGAAAGTGAAATTTCCTGGGGAAAAAAAATAGAATAAGACAATCCTATTTTATTTTATAACTCCTAGATTTTTCAGGGAGCAGAGCTAAACCACTTGGATCTTAATCAAGTTTCCTCTCTTAAAGATATACATAGGATGACAATGGTAACTCCCAGGAAGGAGGCTGAAACGTGTGAAGAAAGTGTTTATTTTAAAAGTATATACTGATAGAAAAAGACGAGAGTCCAGTAGGTGGGCCCAGTCCTGAAGGGGCTCCAATGACCTGTGGTGCCATACCTTGAACCCCTCCTCCCTCCCCCAACCTCCTGTGTTCATTTAAGTTCTCATGTTCTTTTCCCCACATTTTTATGGAAATGCACCTCCACGATCCTTTTGAAGCAAATAAGAGTGTTATTAATCAAGGGTATTAGTTTGGATCTATTTTGACACCTTTCCTGGTTGAATGATGTTGTATTATATTATATGTATTATTATTTATACAGCAGAACAGGTGACCCAGATGCTTTATAGAGAAATAAAATGACAGGTCTCTGCCCTGAGGTGCCTACGATTTAAATTGGACATACAGTGAAAGATGACAACAAACAATGAAAAGAGGCCTGGAGTGTGAGGATTACAACAGTGAAAGAACAATATATGTGGCTTGTGATTAATTCATTTGAATGTTAATATATATAACTATCTACTTCAGTTCTTTGGGGGTGTATATGCTTTTAGGCATAGTAACATATATAACATATATTCAGCTCCTGCCTTCTTTCATTTAAATCACTTTCTATTCTCTTTCTTACATTCCTCCCCAGTTGTCAATGCTTTTTTAAAGAAAGAGTCTTGAAAATGCAGAAGAGTAATTCTATTAAAAAGTGGATGGCCATTAACAACCAGCTTAAATGAGAATAAATTTTAAAGACTAGTTTTCCTTTTGAGTAAGGATTAGTTCAGATGATATTGTTTTGTTGAAAATCAGTATTTCCCTTTTTCTGCATAACCAAATGAATCTTTTAAATAATAGGGGATGATGGACTTTTATATATATTCGCATTGCTGTAAGACTGCTGAGTTTTTGTCTTGTTTTTGAGACTGGGTCCACTTTAGTGTCAAAGAACTGAAACTTTTGGAATCTTCATAGCACTCCCTATCAGTGAGAATGGCATAATATAGAGAGACTGTGCCAAAATAGTGTCAGTCAGCAGATATGTTTCAGTCCTATGGTCTAATGGTTGGAATCCTTTGCTACAAACCAGTCTGTTCATCAAACAAATCCTAATTTCAACAAACTTTGAAGATTAGGTACTAATTGTGAACATATTCAGGTGCAGTATTAGTGAAAATCATTTGGGGATACGAGGAAATTAATACATGGAATCTCTCATACTAATCCTTTTTGTCATCTGTTATTGATCTATGTAACGTAAGGATGTTCTTTAATTTTCACTTTCCTACATCAGGAATATTTTATCTCTGCAGCTTATCTGATTGTTGCCCCAAAATGATGTCCAATGGGCAGAGCTCATTCAGGATCCCGAGAACATTATATAATTTCTCTGCTGCTGCAGAATGTGTGTGGTAGGAAGAAGTGAATAATATTAATGTAAACAAAAATGACTCGATTGGCTTCCAGAATGATACTGCTGTAAATGAGACCTGAATCTGGGTCTGTGTCTGCAGTCTGCTCCCTTCCCCACCTCAGTAAGGGTCTCAGCAGTAGTGATAGGATGGCAGCAAATAAAATTACATCTGATTTCCTAAAAAAGCACCCTCAACTGTGGAGAGACCCAAAGGGCTTCAGTGCTTGCATCCGACGAAGTGGGTATTAGCCCACGAAAGCTTATGCTTCAAAACTTTATAGTTAGTCTTTAAGGTGCCACAGGACTTTGTTACCTCTGCTATTCCAAACTAACACGGCTACCTCTCTGATTCAGTGCTTACATGGATACCATTCTACAGAACACACAAGCACCAGAGGTGTGGTGTGTGTTTGTGGGTATACATTTACCTTAGTTATATACTTATTTCCCTGTCATATTTACAACAGAGTAGAAATCTTACATATGGAAAGAAGCAGCACTGGTTGACGGTTAGAGATTAGAACTAGGACCTGAGTTATATTCCCAACACTGCTACTGATGACCATAAATTTACGCCTACATTTTGAAAAATGTCCATCAGTTTTGGGTGCCTCAATTTTTGGGTTCTCAATCTGACACCACTTCTCAAGATGAGCACCCAGAAGGTCAGGAACCCCACACTGTCTTTTACTTCACAGTGCCTAATTTTCCCCAACTCATAAATGTGGCTGTCACCTACCCTTTTAAAGAGCTTTGAGAAGTTCAGGTGAAAAGTGCCATACACATGAAAAATATTCTTATTTTATACTGAATCAAGATACATTTTAAAGATACTACTTCATATCATACAAATGGACTTGGATAGCTTTAGAGCCTCAACCCAGAAGTTTCTATAGAAAATAATGCACAAATACCAACAATTTCAAATCTAAAAAATTCCAGCAGGAATCCTACCTTAAGGATTTAGGGTCTTGAAGGGACTCTTTCTTAGGAATCTACCTCAAAATTATACTGGAGACTAAATCTGCCCTCACCTTCCCCAAGACTAGTGTGGACACTTTCATATTCCTTCTCAAATTCCCAGGAAGGATGACGAACACCACAAAAATACACTCCTTTATTTTGATCATGTATTTTCAGTAATGTGAGCGACAAAGATGAGTTTTAAGCCTGATTTGCAGGCAAGGGGAAATTTTGAATCCCTTTAAGCATATATCGATCTATCCAGATATTGCTAAAGCCATCCCGGCTCCAAGGAAAAGACTTATTTCTTTAAAGGTGGACTATGGTGATCTTACATTGGACATGACTATATTATTTCCTGCAAAACTGCATATCTTTTCTGAGAGACATAAATTTCTTTTTTACGGCTATGATGATGCAAAGCAATTTTAAATGCCCGGAGGAGAGAACTAGAAAAGATGTATGGCAAGGAATTGAATGATTCATTAGACTCAGAAGAGGATTTGATGATGAATTCTATAATTCTGGACGTTTAATTTAACTCTTTATTACTTATTTTTTCCTCTTTACCTTCATGCAGCTTGAGAAAATAAAATAATTAAGAGTTATTTTTCTTACAACAAACAGTAAGAAATATTACACTGTTTATTTTGTTTGGTTAGTACATTTGGCTATACAGATTTTAGGGGTGGTGATTTATCAACCTTTTATTAAGCATGTGCACATACCAGGAATATCCTGATGCTTATTTCAACACAATTATGCCTTTGTTATCAATTTCTCATTATTTCTTATCTTTACAGCATTTTCTGTAGGTGGTAGATGAGCTCTCTGACCTGTCTCCTTATTCTCTGTGCTATAGGCTACGTTCTGTTATCAGTCACACTGGGGTAAAGCCACAGCAATGCCACTGAAATAAATTGAATTGTTCTGGATTTTGGCCCTTGGTGTTTGTGTGTAACGTTCTGGTCTGAATCTTACTGAAATCAATGGGAAGTCTCTTACTGACTTTGGATCTGGGCTTTGGATCTGGATGTAAACTGTGTTGTATAATTAATTGGGTTACAGAATTTTATATCATTTTCTTCTCAGTAATGTAGATAGTGCAGGACAGATTCTTAGCATAAATCAGCCCACCTCTGTTGAAATGAAGCCATCTCTAAATTGGGTCCAGCCCTGTAAATTACAAATCTAGCATCTGATCTATTCCTGTTGACTTCAATGGGCTTTGAATCAAGCCTCCAGGCAGTGATCCTCCAACCTGTTTCATTTAAGTGGACCCTTATACCTGCTCAATAGGTGTCAAAGAACATTTTTAGGACCTGCCTACTATTTTCTAGATTATGGGCCACTCATGCACATCAGATAGAAAGGCCAATGTCTTGAAATGTGACAAAGTCTTGCATAACCTAGAAATCTAGGGAAACCATATTAACTATTCAGGCCAGGAACCCTTTCACACATAATTTAGGGTTTACAGGATTCTGCCCATATTCTATCAGTTTTCTCATTTTACACTAGAGCTGTTTGAAAAATGTGTTGAAAAAATGCACAGTTTTTCCAAGCAGACCCCTAGCTGGTAGCAGGGTTTTCACTGTTTTGTTTTCTTGAATATTCTGCCAATTTTTGCACCAATTCTTGTGTTTACCGTTTTGAAGAACACAAGTCATTGCCCTTTCTTCTAACACAACAATTTTGGAGATACAAATTTCCTTTCTTTTCTTCACTTTACTGGCAACCTTCTCAAGGTGAGCACCATGATATAAGGAGCATAATGGTGAGTTTGGGTTCCACCCTTCTCCCAAAGGCAAAATTCAGTGGGAATAGGAATGGGTCCATTGGAAAATGAATACTGCACTGCTATTTTTAATTTAAATTACTTAATAATCTGAGAGGAGCAAGGAGAAAGTACAGTGCTAATAGGTGCAATATTTTATTGTTGATCTTTTGTTTACTGAAACATTCAAAGAATATACTGTTATATACTTCTCATTGTTGTAGTTTTTTGACAGTTTTCGTGGTGGTAGCATCACGGACTGAAATGTTGTCCTGTGTTTTCTTGGTCATTATACTTAACCTTACTGAGGTCACACAGGGAGCCATCTGAGATTGTGACATAGGTCCAGATATTGCAAATACTTGTTTGTTTAAGAATGAGCATTAGTTCCATTGACCTCAATGGGTCTACTCAAATGCTTAAATCCTGCATGTGTGTCTACAGGATTAAGGCGTTACACATTTTAAAAAAATCAGTGGGAGTTTTACATGCAATAATAGTAACATCGGGCTCCTTGTGATAGATTAGCCAACCTACACAGATTAAGGTTCCAGTCCTATGAAGAATTATGTACATGTTTAATTTTATGACTTTGGCTGGGCTGCCCAAAGTGTAAAAAGTTAAACATGTGTTTAAGGGCTAAAGGTCCAATCCAAAGGCTACTGAAATCAATGAGTAGACTTTTACTGACTCAGCGGATGTTTGTTTAGGGCCTTAGCTCCCCTAATCTTTCATTGTAAATCCTACCAACCATAAGGTGGTTTCAAGCTGTCTATTCATGTCCTCTTTATACAATTTACATTATCTCATCCACACATGCTGAAGAAATGACTTGCAAGTCACAGGGCTTAAAGCAGGGGTCTCAAACTCAAATGACCATGAGGGCCGCATGAGGACTAGTGCACTGGCCCGAGGGCCGCACCACTGACACACACACATACCCTCGCTGCCCCGGCTCTGCCCCCACTCCACCCCTTCCATGAGGACTAGTGCACTGGCCCGAGGGCCGCACCACTGACACACACCCTGCCCTCGCTGCCCCGGCTCCGCCCCCACTCCACCCCTTCCAAGAGGTCCCACCCCTGCCCCACCTCCTCCTCTGAGCACGCAGCTCCCCATTCCCTCCTGGAAAGCGCTGGGCACCACCAACAGCTGTTTGGCAAACAAAGCAAGAGCAATATAGGAAGTCCAGAGCTAGAAACACGCGCGGCCCAGCCAGGCAGCAGAGAAGCCTCCACTTCTGGCCCCTCCGTCCTGTAAACTGCTATGGGGGGACCAGGGGGGAGGGGGGGCGCCAGGAAGCTTGGTGGGCCGCAGGGAAGGGCTTTGCGGGCCGCATGTGGCCCCCGGGCCGCATGTTTGAGACCCCTGGCTTAAAGTCTTCTACAAGAGTGTGAACTCAATTGTATTTTATTTTTTTTCCAGATTTTTACTGTAATGTTTCTCCAAAACAAAGACAAATTCTGCAAAAACAACCCCTTACACACACACACAAACCTCAAACAAATAACCCTTAATGATTTAATATATACTCCTCCTGCAAACTCCTTTCCCCTGTAAATCTGAACCAAATTTCCACTGGCTTAAGGAACCCATCCAGCCCCTGAAAGCAATCATTCAGTCACTCAACAAATAAATAATGATTTAACAAACTACATTACAATTACATTATGAAAGAGAGAAATGGGTTGAATAATACCAAAATGGAGTTGCTATCGTTTTGCAATAGCATGCAAGTTCTATTCAAAGTACAGGCACAGGAGAAATGTAAAAACAATTGACAGCATGACAGATGACTACTGCAACATAATGAAGATTTGAGAATCCAGATATGGGATCCTGTTAAGGGATGCACATGGGGGATCCCCAAATCTGAGCCGTACTAGCTAGTATGGGGCCATGACATGTAAGCATTTTAGCACCAGGATCGCAAGCCTGAATGACAAAAATCTCACTCCTGCATTGCTCCTGCCTCTACCGGTCTGATGAAGCCAGAGCCCGAGCCCATAGTTAGTCATAAACCAGTGTCCTCATTCCCCCAGAAGCAACATCACATGGCAGTATCCAGCCACCCTGCAGTCCATTCTTGGTATCAATTTAATGCTCTTGACAAGAGCCAGAGTATCACTTTTGTTGACTGATGATAGATAGTATAGCTGCATTATGGATAACGGCATTACACGTTCCACTGCCCAGCCAATAGGATCCAAAGCTATTTTGGAGGGAAATTAACCCTTTTCACATATACACTGCACAGCTCTCAAATGACAACTATTGGTGACTATCTGCTCAGCTGGGTTTGAGCTAGAAACCTAATAAGTGAGAGGATCCAAATACGGTGACCAGGCAGCAAGTGTGAAAAACTGGGGAGGTCCTTGGAGCCTATGTAAGAAAAAGACCCCAAAATTAGGACTGTCCCTATAAAATCGGGACATCTGGTGACCCTACGGCCAAATCTTATCCCACAATGTGCTGAGCCATCCAGATTCTCCTTCTCTTCTCATTCTTTGCCATTTTAATACTCACATGTTTCAGAGTCAGCATGGAACAAGCATGGGGAAGAAACCCCCATTCTGTTTCAGTCCTCTGCTTAGTTAGATCAGTGACATTTTTGAAAAATGAGTGCCTAAAGTTAGGCTCCTAAGTATACATCTAGGCATCTAAATAAATGGGCAGTTGTCAGACATGCTGAATACCCAGCCGCTGCCACTGAAGAAAACTGCTAGCGTTTAGCACTTATGAAATTCAAATGACTTGTTTATATACCAAAATATTGATTTAGGAGCCTAATAATGCACTCACCTTCGAAAATCTTATCTTGTTCATTTCTGTTATTATCTATTGTTTCCCTGTTTAATCCAGCAGCATTTTATTTGCTTTCCACTACAACTTTCATACTTCGCTCATGTATTTGGGCATTTTAAAACACAAATGAGAGAGTGAGTGACTGTTAGCGAGAGAGTTCTCTATCTATCTCTGTGTATGTTGTGCATGAGTGAATATACATCCTTAAACTATTCTATAAGCAGCAAACAAACCCTTGTCCCGTTCTACTCTCTATTGATATCCTGTGCTTGTGAACTGGGTCCTCTCCAGGAGTTCATGCTCAAAAGTGGATTAATGTTCATTACCCCTCTGGAAAAATCTCATTTCAGAGAATACAGATCACCTCAATAACTTTGGTTTTAAACAGAAACATTTCCTGTGATACACTCAACCTAAAAATATAATAAATAATTTCTCACTTGTTAAGAAAGGGTTTGTGATTATATTGCATCTTCAGTAAAACAAACAAAAGCAAACAAACCCTTAAAATACCACCAATTACAAAGTATCTTTCTTCTTAGCAGTGCGCATTCTAATAAAAATATGATCATCTTCCTTTAAAATGCCAAATGCCAGCCCATGTGAACTCTAGACTAACTCCTATTATTTAAACATTAAAGATTTATTTGGATTCTGCAAAAGATTTATTTGGATTCTGCATAAAAATGAGGACAATAGGCATGTTTATAGTATCTCTCCCACTCTGGAATAGTCATGTTGCTGTATGATAAAACTACACTGAAATCTTTTTACAAAAGAGAATTCATTTACAATTACAGTAAAACCCCGATTTAACGGACCCCGATTTAATGGACTTCGGATGCAATGGACAAAATTTATGAGCAAGTCCAATGCATCCCAAATCCGTTTTTCGGGGGCTGGCTGCCGGCTCCCCGCTGCCGCCGGGTCCAGGTAGCGGGCGGGCTGCCTGCCGGCTCCCCGCTGCCGCCCGGGTCCAGGTAGCGGGCGGGCTGCCTGCCGGCTCCCCGCTGCCGCCCGGGTCCAGGTAGCGGGCGGGCTGCCTGCCGGCTCCCCGCTGCCGCCTGGGTCCAGGCAGCGGGCGGGCTGCCTGCCGGCTCCCCGCTGCAGCCCGAGTTCCAGCAGCCCGGACCCGGGCGGGCTGGCTGAAGGCTCCCGGCTGCTGGCTGCCACCCGGGTCCCAGCAGCCGGGACCCGGGCGGGCTGACTCACAGCTCCCGGCTGCCATGATAGTTTAACATGATACAGTAAAACCTCGATATAACGGACTAATTCGGGCGGGCTGCTGCTCCGACAGCTCGGTTTTTTTTATTATTATTAAATAACGGACTTTCGGCTTTAACAGACACCCCCTCGCCCGAATTAGTCCGTTATATCGAGGTTTTACTGTATTCATTATAGTGGGGCCCTTTCTCTTCCTATGGTTGTTATTTGAAATGAAATGGCTCTCTCCTTTTCTCTCACTAAAATTGTGGGCTTTTTTGCTTACAGGTAAATTTTCCTCTAGGTCAATTCAACTTAATTTTAAGAGGTTTCATTGCATTATATTATAAATTAATTACATCAATTGGCTGTAGCTAATGCACTTTAACCAACACTGCTGCAGTTGTTCCTGAGAAATTACTTTTTGTGGTGTTATTTCGGACTCATGTTAGTTAGGATTATTTCTTCTGTCTTATTCCATTAACATGATCCCATAACAGGATGACTGTAGTTTAAACTGAACATTTAAACAATAAAAGACAAGAGAGAGAGTCTATGAGAATATTAATGAGCAGAGGAACTCATACCTGGCAGCAATCAGAGGAACAGAATGCTGCTATTAAGGAGTGTTTTCACTCCTGCCTGTCTATCTTGGGGCCAAATCTTTAGATAAGGCCTTTTCAGCATGATACAAGATGTTATCAAATGCTGTTGTACAATATTTAGTCTCAAGGGCTGACTTAAAAGAAGTGGCATCGGCTACAAAGCAAAACAACAGCAACAACAACAAAGAAACGTAGAAGGGAAGTGGAGAAGGGGTTCAAGTTTGATACACAGTCATTACACAGCTTTGCTTTTCCACAAAGCTGATTTTTATCTGGATTGGATATCGTTGATAAAGGATATTGTGTGTGTGTGTGTGTGTGTGGGTATGTGGGGGTATTTCTCTGAAAGGGAGATGTGAAAGTATAGGAGAGAAACAGAAAATAAAATTGAATGCAGACTGCCAAGATGGAAATGATATTTGTTTTCCATCACACCAGAGATGCACCATCTCAGCTTTTGTCCTTCAAAGCTGTGAGAGACCACGCTTTAATGCCTGCAGGTTGACCATGCATTGTTATTATACAGTCTTCATGTTCACATCATGTGTCATCTGACCAAAGGAGAGTCTACAAAGTGAAAGCCTCATGCAAAATTTATGCTTATATGGCTGTTTCAGTCAGTGGAAAAATCAATACTGCAGGCTTGATGCACAGAAATGACTGAGTGCTCTCTGACTGACACTAAAAGCACCGGGAGATTGAGGGGCTGCATTTGCCGTTCAAGGAATAGAGTGTATTAGAGCTCTTATAATAGTCTGCTCACCTTATATTAGCCTTTCCTTGGGATTATTTTTTGATAACAATTATGATTGTGGGGTTTAAGGCAATTACACTATTACAAAGAAAAAGCTGCTTTTTATGTCCTGTAAAGCTGTCATATATTTCACACCACAACTGCCTTCCAATTATTTTGCTACAATGCACTTTGGAAGCAAAATGTCCTAACTGATATATATTAGTCCTTTATGTTTTATAAATAAAAATCAAAGCCATAATGTAATCCTTCAAAAGAAGCTTCTCAGTTTCCCAGATGTGATTTTTAGAAGAGTAAAATGCAATGTGTGCTGTAAGTCTTAAAAAAAGACATACACCGTATCTGTTTTTATATAGGAGGATAACAGACACCAAGGATGTTACAAAGATCATGTAGTCAGTCATAGATGAAAATGCTAATACTGGCTGTTGAAGATGAGGGTCCAAAAAGGTGGAGTTTAATGAAAAAGAGAGAAAAAAATCCTAGAAAACATTTTAAAATCTGGTTTTAAAATGTAGTTAGATACCAGGGTAAACATCTTACATGCTTTATTTATTTTTAGAACCAGTAAAAACTTCTTTGTATGGGGAAACCAGTGTCAGAATTGTGTACGAGTGAAATTCAATGTTTGAGTTGAGAAACAAACTCTGATAGCCTACCTTAAGAAAAGAAGGTGCCTGTGAATGAAGTGTACTCTCACCATCATGACAGGTTTCCTGAGTAGAACAGACACGACTTTCTTTTTTTTGATAATTTAAAATAGGCGGAAAGATTCTATTAAATGCTATTATGATACCTTGATCAATGTCTTTTAGGCTTCTCATGATTCAATAGAATGAGTAGAGTGATTACTATAGATAATAAAAGAGGATAAAGTGAAAAGCTCTATCTTATACATATGTGGGGGTTATTAACAATTGAGAGGGGTTTTCTGTGGGGGGAGGAGAAGGGAGGGGAACCATTTTAGTGCAGCCCTACCCCTCCTTTAAGGAATGGGGTGAGATTCAGACACCACCACCAAATTGCCCCTCTCCTCCTCCAGACTCTGTGCCAGGCGCTGTATAGGCTAGGAATCCACAGAGAGGAGAGGTGTTTTCTCAACAGCCTGGGGCTATTACTCTAGGAGCAGCTTGTGTTCTATAGCACAATGGAACCAAGCTTGATGACACTAACAAGCCAAATTCTGCAAGTAGTAATTCCTACATGTCACAACACAATTAATGTATTATATTGTGAAATACCCTTAATTCCTATCATTCCCATCCCCCAACCCTCCCCGCCTCCACATGCAAGCCTACACAGTTGTATTGGAAAATACGCATTGATGTAAAATGAATTTCTAATTATTTTCAAGGAATTCAACACATCAAGTGAGTGTTGTTTCAAACAGACTGTAGAAAGAGACAGGAGAGAACTCCTCACACAAAACACATAGGCCTGTCCAAGTACATATCCGGAATAAATTTTAAAACTGTGACCCACAAAAATCAAAGACAGAAAGTGTCTTACTTAAGACATGGAGAATATAGCATACACAATTGGAACAATAATTGTACTCTATTTTCATGAATCCAGAATGATTGCTTACTGGAATTCACAAGTGGCTGAGCTATTAGTGAGTGTGTTCTCTACAGTACCTTCCCAAAAGTAAATCAGTAAGGAAGTCATCCCAATGGATGACTGGTTAACATTTTTTAGAATTTTCAAGAATTTGACCAAATTCCTTTCCATGAATTTTTTTCACCATGTTCCAAGTAGCTTATACAAATATAGTTTAGTCCACTTTTAAGCTGAGGTCCAAAGTCTTTTATTTGTGCACATTACTGTGAAATTAATGGGAGTCTCGTGTTGACGAAGGACTGCACAATTTTGGCCTTTATGGAACATAGAAAGGTACTTGGCACACTGATTGCTACAAGCAGGTGGGCTGAATAGAGTCTGCATAGATGGTGGGAAGGAAATTCAAAGGATTCTGGTGGAAGAGAAGCTGGCTCTTCATCTGCTCATTCTAAGAAGCAGGGAGAGACAGACAGTACCTGCAGAATCAGAAGGTACATAGCTGATTGATGCTGATAGGAACGAGTGAATGTGGAGCCACCGCAAAGCCCTATAGGAGGTGGCTGTCAAGCCTCACATATAATATCTCTGAACAAATGCCGGGGCTGACTTGTTTCTGCTGCAGAAAGAAAACAACAGGGAGCATGCAGGTTGGCAATATTTCTTATAGTGAGGGTGTTGTCACATAAATTCCAGTCTTGTCTGTCTTCATTTGCTGTCGTGGAAGAAGGCTATGCAAACATCTGGCGTAGCAAAGAAGTATGTGAAAGTGACGCAGATCACATAGCATACAGATGTCACAACATGCTGCACAGATGTCCAGGGAACATTTCCGATGGTGTTAAGGAAACCAAACCTTCTGGGAAGTTAACTTCCTATGTTGTAAAACTTCTCCATAATTTTCTTGTCTCCCTCTTCATTTACCACGAGTTTCCGTAGTGACAAAACAAAAAGGAAGAGGATTGCAGAATGGAAACTGCCATGTAAAAATGTACTTTGAATCTTTACCATCATTTCTGTGTGGTCTTAGTCAAAGAGATTCATGATGTGAAAAGGTAGTCACCATTTGAGTACAATCAGGCTGGTAGAAGGCAGGATGCTCAGATTCTACAGAGACAGAGGCCATGTAAGTACCTAGACAGGCAAATAGATTTCACTGCCACAGATAACTATTTCTGGAAGGAATTAACATCACCCCATTCACAGACTGATGTTAATCTTCATTAGCTTTCATTCCTTGCCAAGCATGCAGAATAAAAAGAAAACATCCATGGAACAGAACATTCCCAC
This sequence comes from Sternotherus odoratus, assembly GCA_032164245.1. Lineage (NCBI taxonomy): Eukaryota > Metazoa > Chordata > Testudines > Kinosternidae > Sternotherus > Sternotherus odoratus. The sequence goes on from JAVMKO010000002.1 coordinate 146,718,486, forward strand.
AGGATAATGGTCTCTTATCACTGGATAAATGCTGAGGTGAAGATAAGGGGCTTGTTTCTGACCCCATTAGCTCCAGTACAACACCCCTGACTTCAGTGCAGCTGCTTCTCATTTACACCAGAATTAGGCCTGATCTCAAGTAAACTGGAGGTAGACATTTATTTTCAAATTGGAAAGATGTCTCCACTCCAATGCAATTCTAGTCTTGTGGCTTTCCATTCAAATGGTTAAAAAATAAATACGTAAAGTAAAAGGCATTGCTAGACATTGTTGAAAGAGAGCAGAAGTTTGTCAGTGTGCCATAATTAAGAATTCTTACTAATACAGCAATATTTTAAAGCTTTAATAATGAGAACTGAGAACAGCAACAATGCAGATTATGATCTGAGCACCTCTGAACCATTCCTCCTCTTCACCTCTTCAGAACCGGCAGCCCTCGGTTAACTCTCCCACTGACCAAAAGGCCCATTCCCTTGCCTTGAGCACCAATTTGTTCAGCACTGTAAAAGACAGAAAGTTCCTGCCCCAAGGAATTTAGTCTAAGTCTGCTAACCCATGAATAACAGTGGCAGAACTAGGCCCTAATGTAGCACAAATATATTTGGTGGGCAGTGTACAAAAATCCTCCCCCAATTTCTTCCACTTCTGTAGAATTAGCATTTGCCCAATGCACAACACAGACAATCACAGCTCAAGATCATCTGAGCAGGAGTGGAAAAGACCTGTTGGATTACTAAATCAATCACACTACAGGTACAGAATAGATTTTACACTGATACAACACGTGATCTTAGACAAAGAACCTCTGAGAGATGCTCTCAATTTCCACATTGGATCAACAAAGAGACTTGGAGAGTTACTCAGATTTCCAAGAGGCTCCACACAAAAATATTTGACAGATAGAGAAGTCAATACGTGTTGTTATTTGTTTGTTATCTCTATCATGTAACTAATGTTTTGAACTCACGTTTCAATGTGTTGGCATCTGAGGGTATGTCTGCACTGGAGCTGGAAGATGTAATTTCCAGCTAGAATAGACATACCTGAACTAGTTCGGACCAAGCTAGCATACTAACAAACAGAAGCGTAGCTGCAGCAACTAGTCACCTCAAGTACGATCCCATCCAAGACCCTAAGCCCATATTTGGGTGGCTAGCCTCTACCTTTCAGTGTAGACATACTCAAATGAGTATGGTGGTCTAACTCGTCAGAGGATGGTTAGTGGGCTTTAACACAACTATAGTAAAATCAGCTGGTTCAGGAGCTATGAAACGGTGTAACACGTAGCTGGTCATGACCCACTTTGCCGGTGCTGTTCCTGCAGTGGAAAGTGAGAAGAGTGGCTGTGGCAGTTTTGAAAAGCCCATTGCTACTGAAAATTGGAACTGCACCAGAGTTGAAAGTGGTTGCTGCAAAAGACAAGATGCAGGGAAGTGATGGCCAGCAAAGGGCTGGTGCTATTAATTTCTTTGCATTTGCAGCTTGAGAAAGCAAGTGGTAGTTTGACCGCCTGTAGCTAAAGTGCTAGTTAATTTAATGCTGTGTATCTCTTCAAAGACGGAATTTATTTTTAAGTGCCAGTTTGCAGAGAGAAAATTAAAGAAAAGATGTCACTCCACCTTCCTCCCCTATTCTTGATATCTCTGGAATGCTCACTCCAGCTCTAAAAATATCACAGCCCTCCACAACCTCTTCATATATTGCTCCCTCCAGCTCCTGGCTCTCACAGAGACCTGCATCCCTTTGTCTGACACTGCTTCTGTAGCTGGCCTCTCCTTCTCTCAGGCTCCCTGCTCTAGTTCACACCATGGTGAGGGTGTTTCACTTTTCTCTTGTTCCTGCTGCTTCAAACCACTTCCTCCTCCCATTTGCCCCTCTTTCTACTCTTCTAAACAGCACGGCATCGACTTTTCTCTTCTCTTCCCCTCCATGTTCCCACCTACCATCCATCATCAAATCCTCCCTCACCAGCCTTCCTGATTTTGACTCATGACTCTCTGTCTTCCACTCCTCATAGTTTTCCACACTCAGACTCTATGACTTCAGCTTCCATGTTGATGACCCAAAATCTGACTCCTAATTCACACACTTCCTTGCCTCTTCAGGACCTGCAGCCCTGGTTCAACTCTCTTGGTTGCCAAAAGAGTCGTTAATTTGACTTGGTCTTCACCAAGCATCAACTTCTCTTTGATATTTCTGTTGCCAAGTTCCCTTGTTGTGACATCACCTGGACTCATTCAGCATTGCCCATGAGCCCCACTCCTCACTCCACCACTCAGCCTTTCCGTGACTTCCAGTCCATCAGCAGCAGGGGTGAAAGTAACACAAGGGACACAGGGAGGCCAGGGTTCTGAGCAAGATGGAGGGGCAGCTCAACCAGCAGGGGCGGGGCCTTGGATGGAAGGGGTGGGGCTAGGGCCAGACTCCACCATCCAGTCCTTCAGCCTGGCCTGGTGGCGATTTAAAGGTCCTGGGGCTCTGGCTGCTGGTGCAGTAACAGTGGCTGGAGCCCTGGGTCCTTTGAATTGCCACTGGAGCCCCAGGGCTCCCAGCCCCTGCCACTATCCAAGGACTCTGGTAGCAATTTAAAGGGCCTGGGCCTCCCAATGCCGTTACCACTACCCCGGGGCTCCACTAGTGATTTGCGATTGCGGTAGCAGCGACCCGAAGCTCCTGCCCCTTTAAGTCACCGCTGTAGTCCCTCGGTGGCAGTGGCGGCAGCCAAGAGCCCCCAGGGCTCTGGTGGTGATTTAAAGGACTAAGAGCTCTATATGCTTCTGGGGGCCTCTGGGCTCTTTTAAATTCATGGGCCCTGGGGAAGCTGCCCCTTTTGCCCCTCCCCCCCATCAGTGGCCCTGCCGGTATGGTCGGCAGTGTACCGGCTCTTACAGGTACACCGTACCGGACTGTATCGGCTTGCTTTCACCTCTGATCAGCAGTCTAACAGTCATCTCTCTTCCCTTTTTTCCATCCATATTGCTGTTGATTCTCTCTATGCTTAACTCTCCTCTACCCTTAACTCTTCCCCCTCTCTGCCCACACAAGATTCATCCTGCCAATCCCCAGCCCTGGCTCACTCCCAACATCCACTCTCTTCACGCCTGCTCTGGTGCTACAGAGCATCTCTGGTGGAATATCTGTGACCAGGATAACTTCCTCCACTACAAATTCATTCTCTCCTCCTTCAATTCCGCCATCTTCCAACTAAACAACTCTATTTCTGAAACTACTCTGAGTCCAATGTCTGCAATCCCAGCTGCCTTTTCTCCATCTTTGACTTATTCCTCAAACCCGCTCTCCTCCTCCCTCCATTTCATTCTCTGCACAGGATCTCACAACTTTCTTCAATAGCAAATGGACAAAATAAGATGTGGTCTTTCCCCGCCCCTTGGATTGTCTTCCCTTCCCTTCCGTCACAGATGCAGAAGTTTCTCAGATGAGAAGTTTCTCCCTCTCTAACCACTTCATTTGCCCTAGTGACTGCATCCTATCCCATCTTCTGATCTCTCTTGTGCCCACTGGTATCCCCTACCATCCTCTTCTCTGTAACCTCTCACTCTCCTCTGGCTCTTTCCCGCACAATACAATACTTTAATCTCTTCCTTCTTTAAAAAACCCTCACCCTTGACCCTACTCATGTCTTCAACTACTGCCCCATTTCAGCTCATTGCACATGCTATTTACAAAAGATGTCTCAAAGTCTTCTCCTTCAGTTCCACCCTAGACCCTCTCTGATCTGGTGTCTGCCCATGGCACTCCACTGAAACCGTAGTGATCTCTTCCCAGCAAAGTCTAAGAACTGCACTCCATTCTCTACTGCCCTGAACTGCATTTAACACCACTGACCCATGCGCCTCTACCTGAAATCTTGACTTCCCTTGACTTCTGTGACTCTGTCCTCCCCTGGTTCTTCTACCTCTGTAATCACTCTTTCAGCATGTCTTTTAGAGCAGTGGTCCCCAACCTTTTCATCGGTCAACGCGGGCGAGTGAATGCTTGCGGCCTGGGGGGCTAATTTAATTTTTTATTCTGTGCGGCGTACCGTGGTATGTCCGCCGAAAAGCCGCAGAATTCATTTGATCTGCTTCAATACTTTAATTCGCCTCCGGAAGCTGGACCGGAAGGGAACCGGATGCAAAGGCGGCCGGGGGGGGGGGGGGGGGGACGCGGCCGCGGCACGGAGGGGAACTGGAAGGGAACCGGATGCAAAGGCGGCCAGGGGGGGAACGCGGCCGTGGCACGGAGGGGAACGCGGCCGCAGCCCGGTACCAAATGCCCCACAGACCGGTACCGGTCCGCGGACCGGGGGTTGGGGACCACTGTTTTAGAGGATCCGCCTCATCCCTCCCTTCCAGCTTTCTGCTGGGATTCCTCAAAGCTTTGTCCTTGGTCCCCTTCTCTTCTCCCTCTCCATATTATCTCTGTGTAGTCTCATCAGCAAACACAAATTTTACTTCTATCTCTATGCTGGTGCCTCACAGATCTACTTTTCTGTTCCATACTTGTCCCTTTATGTCCCAATTAAAAATCCCAGCCTGTCTCTCTGACATCTCCTCCTGAGTGTCCAGCCATCATCTCAAGATCAACATGACTAAAACAGAGTTCTTAATCTTCAACCTCCTCCCCCAAGCCCTCCTTTTCTTAATCACTGTGGCCGACACCACAATTCTGCCTGAAACTCTGGCCTGTAACTTGAGTGCCATCTTCGACACAGATCTCTCTCTAGGTCCTCAAGTTCAGGTTATGTCTAAATCTTGCAGCTTCTTTTAGGACAATACCTCCAAGATACGGCCTTTCCAATCATACCACACAGTTAAAAGTCTCATTTAGGCTCTCATAATCTTATATCTCAATTACTGCAACATCCTTTTCTTTGGCATAGATAGACAAATGCAGTCTTGTACCATTCATAGCCTTTGCGAATGCTGCTGCAAAGATCATTCTCCTAGCTTGCCTCTTCAATCTTGTCAGCCCTTTCCTTTTCATCCTTACATTGGCTCCCCCTTCTTTACTGCATCGAACATAAATGACTTATTTTCATTTTCAAGCCCCTTCACAGTTTATCCTCACTTTACCTGTCATCTCTCATTTGCTAGCAAGATTTCTCGATTCCCACCTCTGATCAGCCAGCGATGCCAGCCACCATTGCACACTTGTTTACATTTTCAAACAAGCTCCTTCATGCTTTCTCTCAAGCTGCTGCTCACCCTTGGGAGGACCTTCCCATAAGCCTATGCAAAGCTTCTTCGTTGTACTCCTTCCAATCCCTCTTCAAAACATTCCTCTGCCATGATAGCTATAAATATCTTGACAATGGTTAGGCCACCGGTGTGCTGAGACCACTACCCATCATACCAACCCTGTACTGCCTCACTGTTTTCTTGTATTCCCCCATCGGTCTGTCTGTACTCATCTATTGTCTCTTGTTTTACACTTAGAGAGTAACTCTTTAGGGCAAGGACAGTCTCTTTGTTCTGCACAGCACCTAGCACAATGGGGGTCCATGACTGGAGTTCCTAGGCACTATGGTAACACAAATAATCAACAACCCCGCCCACATCATTTGCAAGTGAAATCATAAGAGGAATTAAAGTGGTCTTTTAATACTTGTTTTGTTTTGTATAGGAAATGATTTAATTATTGTTGTCTGTATTTTTTCCAAGGATCTCCTCTCACCTCTCTTGGGTATTCAAGCAAGGGTCACCCTACATTTACTAACCATTACAGTGTGGGCAAGCAAAGGAAAGGAAAGAATATCCACTTATTAAAGGAGGGGACTCTGCAGCAGGACTCCTAGGTTCTATTCCAGGCTCTGCCTCAGTGAACCTCTCAGTACCTGTATTTCCCCCTTTATAAAATAGATATAGAATCAATCTACCAAAGATTTTGTGAGCTTTAACATTTGTAAAGCACTTTGAGATATTGGAACAATATGCACGATAGAAGAGTAAACTGTGATTTTTACATGAGGAAGGGGTAATTTTTAAGTGACCAAACAAATCTTTAATGGGTATCTTTAAACCTGCAAACTCTCCACACTGAAATTAACTGACAATCCACAGGTTACTTTTCTTCCAAGTAAACAGCTGAAATTGTCATTGTCTGGGGTACACTGACTGCTCTTCATCCACACTATAACTTCCCATTACGATCTTGTATCTCCACGGTCCAGTATACTTAAAGTATTGTGTTTTATCAATAGCTTGAGATATGCATGGCAAGCGAGCCTCTTTTACCCTTTTAATGTGATAGGGTAGTGCCAAGTAGTTGAAAGATAGCACGGCAAGAAAGCTGAGGTACACTCAGAAGGAGTGGTCTACATTCTGGGCGGCTCCGACAGTGTGCTGGGCACATCCTGTGACTTGCTGAGCATGACTAAATGGGAGTTTTAAGGCTAGAAATGTCTCCTTTTTGCCACATGGACACTTCCATCTTTTTCTTCATTTTTTGCATGTTAGGTTCTGGTATGAAATGCCTAGCCTGCCCTTTGTCAAACACGCCATCTTTGTTTTCTCACAGGTACCACAGTGATATCTACATGGACTGGGGATCTTAGTGGGCCTCCATATATAATAGACAAAAATATACATACACAGTCAAATAACAAAATCTGCAACTGAAGACAGAACAAAACCTTCCTGGGTAAGAGCCTGAGTGCCATTATGACAAAGTCATTCAGAAATCATTTCAAGAAAGCCAAAGCCCCACATTCCACTCAGGCTTCTCAAATGCATTAGCTGGAATTTTTTTTTTTTTAAATGGATGACTTTTGATTTGATGGTAATCACAAAATCTGAAACACCTCAAGGACAACAGCAGTTACTGATCATTCATGTAGCACACCGCTTTCTGAACACTAAATGTCATTAAGTGTTTCTTTCCTTGGGCTCGCTGTTGTGGTTATTAATGAGAGCTCCAATTGTTGTTTTTATTAAAAAATTCAGGAACCTGTATAAAGTGGAAGTTGTTCAATAATTTCTCTCCTTTCAAGTTGTTCTAGGTATGGTACATAAATAAATAGGACATCTGTATAGATAAATATATTGTGGAGGTTGGAGGATTTTTAGCTCCAGTTCCTATGATTCAAATACCACAGATGGGTCACAAATACAGAATAACACACTAATTTGCCCAAAGTGTGAATCTACAAGCTATAACAATAAAATATTATAATGAGTGCTGTTATATGGTGGCTGGCATAATAGCGTATCTCCTCCTTATAATGTGCGGAATCAGAAAGACTCAAATGAGAGCTATAGGGCTCATGCTGCTTACAGTAATTCTGGTTTAACTAAAGGGGAGGGGTCTGCCATTCTGCATTAGGAGATGCCGAATTCTCTCCCTGCTCTCCCCCATGAAATTCTGAATGGTCACAGTGCAACACAGTGACATTCATGGAGTCCTGCTCAAGCAGTAAGTTGGTGGGAACAGAACACACACTTCCTCATTCCCAGTCCTGAGCTTTAACCATTGCATTTCAAATATAAAAGAAATGCTGAGTTCATTTTATCAACAAACTTTCAAATCCCCTTCTTGTAACAGGCTTTCATCCTAGATTTGAGCTTCATGCCTCCTCTCTCTGGGCTGAAGTAGATAGTGTATGTGGAGAACAGGGTAATTTTGTACACCAATACAATGTAGGAACATTCAAATGCTTTCATACTGATTCAATTTGTATTCCCTTTCTCTACCCCCCGCCGTTATTTTCAATTCAAAAGTGTCCATTGTTGGGTGTTCAGGGGTGCCAAAATTGGCAATACTAATCACAGGTGGCTCATGGCTATGGCGAAACAGACGTTTCTCAACTCAAACTAAGATTTCCATTAGTCACTTAGACTTACAGAAACTGACTGAAGCTGCTGTCAAAATGGAATATCAGGCTGAAATCTGCAAATGATTTGGCACTCTAGAAAAAGTCCTGAACACAAGCAAATCAGCAATTTGTGGGACTGTTTCTGGTCTTCTACTATGATACCACTACCAAAGTGCCAAGGAGAAGGCACCCCAGCCCCAAACATGAATGGACCAGTCAACAGACCCTGGACATCATAGAAACCTTTTTAAGGACACCATAGTTCCTGTTTAAGTGGCTCACTTAAACAGGAACAATCAAGGACACAGATGTCTCAAAGCCTTGAGTAACATAGCTTTAAAGCAAGACCATGAGATTTTTGGGAAAATAAGGTTCAATTGATGGAAGCTGCAAGGGCCAGAAATGACTACATTGCTATTTATAAAGAACTGTGCAACTTAAAAGCTGGGCATAAGAACATAAGAAAAGCCATATTGGGTTAGACCAAAGGTCCATTTAGCCCAGCATCCTGTCCTCTGATAGTAGCCAATGCCAGGTGTCCCAGAGGGAATGAAAAGAACAGATAATCATCAAGTGATTCATCCCCTGTCTCTCATTCCTGTCAAACAGAGGCTAGGGAAACCATCCCTGCCCATCCTGGCTAACAGCCATTGATGGACCTATCCTCCATCAATTTATCTAGTTCTTTTTTGAATCCTGTTATAGTCTTGGCCTTCACAACATCCTCTGGCAAGGAGTTCCACAGGTTGACTGTGCATTGCATGAAAAAATACTTTCTTTTGTTTGTTTTAAACCTGCTGCCTAATAATTTCATTTGGTGGCCTCTGGTTCTTGTGTTATGAGAAGTAGTAAATAACACTTCCTGATTTACTTTCTCCACACCAGCTATGATTTTATAGACCTCTATCAGACCCCCATTTTAGTTGTCTCTTTTCCAAGCTGAAAAGTCCCAGTCTTATTAATCTTTCCTCAAACAGCAGCCATTTCCCCCATACCCCTAATAATTTTTGTTGCCCCTCTCTGAACCTTTTCCAATTCCAATATATCTTCTTTGAGATGTGGCAAACACGTCTGAACACAGTATTCAAGATGTGGCCATACCATGGATTTATATAGAGGCAATATGATATTTTCTGTCTTATTATCTATCCCTTTCTTAATGATTCCCAACATTGTTTGCTTTTTGACTGTTGCTGCACATTGAGTGGATGTTTTCAGAGAACTATCCACAATGGCTCCACGATTTTTTTCTTGAATGGTAACAGGGTAACAGTTAATTTAGACCTAATCATTTTACATGTATAGCTGGGATTATATTTTCCAATGTGCATAATCCCAACTAGATATATAGGCATTTAGTCATACGGTCAATGGAACAAATCCTTGCTCATCAAAGATGAATGTGGTAACATACTTCCTTTCTCAGAAAGGTAGAATAGATGCACAGAACATTTTCAGGAGCTCATTAACCACCCATCAGAGCCAGAGATCCACAGCTCCAGGAAGTTGCAAAGAGTCCAGTGACCACCCCTCTGTGCTGAGGAGGTTCAAAACACCTATAATTACAAGATTTGGCCATGTGGACAGTATTTATGGTATAGCGGCCAAGCCGATCAAGCCTGGTCAGGATTCCATCTTGGAGCAGCTGACCCATATTATCAACAAAGTATGGGTTCATGAGAAACTACCCAGTGACTGGCACTGTGGGATTATTGTCCCATTTTAGAAAGGGAAACATGCAATGTGCAAAGTACTATATAAATATAAGATGTATTTTCCATAGTCTAATATTCTATACCAAGGTTGTAATTAGTGTAAGCACCGCTTCACCTAAATCATAGGTTTATGTTCAACATTTCAAATGCAACTTTCTGACAAGATCTGGATTATTTTATGCTGGACATAAAAAGCAGCTGGTAGTAAAATCTTGTAATGACGGTCTTAAGAGGCTTTGAAATCAATACATGAAAAGTTACTGAAATTAGGAAGGCATGACCTACTGTTTTAAAAGCAGAAAACAAGACACATACATTTTGCTTTGTTGACTCTTGTGATGGGACACCTTCTCCCCCAGTTCCACTGCAGCAATCCTAATGAGCATCCCTGCACTCAGTGCCAATTAGGTGCATCTACAGAGCATGTTCTACCTGGAGAAGGGGAGCTGAAAAAGACAAAGCTGGCCATAGAGCGGGGGTGGGTGGGGGGAGGGTATATTTTGCCCAAGAGGAGAGGCTGGTAGTGACTACTAGGGAGCCCAGTAGCCAGGAGACCCCAGTTGAAGGCAGTGACTAGCCGTCCTTTTCCCCTGTGCCTGTTTACCACAGACAGACAGTGCAGCTCTGGATGTCTGCTCTCATCAGCACCCTGTAGCTGGCCCTGAGGAGCAGCACTAGGGACTGGAGGTATTTGGACTGAAAGGACCCAGAGAGTGAGTACCATGCCTGCAAGGAACAGTGAGCTGACCCAGTGGTAGGGGTTCTGGAGGGAACCCAGGGGCAAGAGACACAAAGAGATAATGGACAAGCCCTGGCTTAGAAGCATCAGACTACAAACCTCATTTTTGGGGCAATTTTTCCTTCTAATTCAAACTTCCCTGAATGTTGGAGGGTTTTTGTTTTTTTTTTAAACATGGTTTTATTTTATTTCAAGCCTGTGATTTATTTTGCAATGTAATTCAATTATTAAAAACAGCATTTTTATATCTTTCAATTCTGTTATATACCAAATGACAAAACCAGATATTTTCTATTAGTGTTTGATAGCATGCGGTTACTGAGGCTATAAAAATAAATAAAGGGCACTTACACTTTTAGTATAAAACTATGATTAATTTTTATTACAGTGAAACATTTATATATTATAAACTGACAATTTATTTGTAGAGTTTTTCCCCCCACAAGTTTAGTAGTTGCCTTTGGTGCAGAATGCAGAATTGTATATGAGATATTTGAGTGTCTAAAACGATGTATGATAAATGAAGTAGCATGCTACTTATACGCTTATCATGTTCCCTGACTAGCAACAGGTTCAGCAAAGGGCACAGCCAGTAAATGAAATTTTCCACCAGGACAATATATCATCACAAGAAATGTATGCACTGGAAACTTACAAGCTTACTCGAGATGCGGACAAGGTGTGAAATGGTAAAAAATGAAAAGCAGAAACAGCATATAGTAAATTTCAAATTCAGCTGTATTTCCATATGGGCTGAGCTTGGTGCTTTAACTCTTTGAAGTCATGCATTTCATAAAATATACAGGTCTTTCACAAAGATACATACAGGCAGGTCTGATGCTGGGATAAGCTTCTTTAAAGAACTAGCAAATTCTTTTCCCAGAGTAACAATGAAGCAACAACAAACAAGAAAAACATCATTGTTTAAAAATCCCTTTCAGAGTTAAAAGAAGTAAACAGTGTTTTTAAATGCATATTTGTTTCTCTCAGTTACAGGTACTGCTTCAGGAAACCTTTACCATAACTTTTCAACACTCTGAGGATTGCACCAATTAAAAAAAAAAGCATCTGTATATTTCCCAGTGGAATTCAGTTCACCTAAAAAACATGTTTAATAAAAGGATTTTCTGGAATATTACCACTGAATTCTAACATACTCTGTTGCCTTATGACTAGGCACAGCAAATACTGAGGAGGAACTTCTCAACGTCTTTGGTTTAGCTGAAATTCCTGCTGAAAATACTCCGAGACAGTCTGTTCTCATGAGATTTCCTGACTAGAGAGAGTAAGGTGAACTTTGGACAAGCTGCTGAAGTTTTGGGTATTTCTCTGAACGAAGCCTTCTAAACTTTCTGAGATTACCCACTACTACGCTGTGCAAATTTATGTATGTGCCCTACATATAGCAGGGTGAAAATGACTTGCAATTAAATAACTGTTTGCCTCCGGCAGTAGCCATACTCAAGTGCTTTGCAAATTGATTTACAAACTGAAGGGCAAGTCTTGCTCCCGCTTCCATTCCCACAGGCTCAGAAAGCCCAATAGGCAGTGGATCTGATGCAGTTCCATTGTGTGGGCATTCCAAAGGTTACCGTTGCTATTCACCAGTAACACTGAATCAGGCTCAGAGTCAGGGCATAGATGGCAGCAATCCCTCCTTTCTGCATTACCGACAAAACTAAAACAACCAGTCCCTATCCAATCTGCATCCCCCTCTGCCCAAATTCATTTGCAATTAGAAATAAACTATATTAATAACTCTAAGACATATTTAATGCTCGCCATCTTATGTTAATCTCTCCTCTATCTTTCCTTGTGACGGTGCTCTTGTTCCAGTGGGAAAAATTATAGCCACTGCATATCCAATATTGAAATATCAGCACTGCCACTGATCAGACAACAATGTTGTCCTCCATTGAACACTTGTTATATTTCCAAACAAGCATGTCTGTGCTTTCTGTCATGCTGCCCTTCATACTTCAGAGAAACTCCCCATAAACATCTGCAAAGACACCTGGTTCTCCTCATTCAAAACCCTCCTTTGCTGTGATACCTAAACAAAAACAACAGTTAGGCTGCTAATGCACTGATACCATTGCCTCTCTTGCTCACTAATATTCTCTCATTGTTTCCATGTATTTCCTCACCCCAATCTGTTGTCTCTTGTTTCATATTTAGATGATAAGATCTTTGAGGTTCTTCTTATTCTGTGTTTGTACAGTGCCCAGCACAACAGGATTACGGTCCATGACTGTGGCGCTTAGGCACTATGGTGATATTTAAACAATAAAGTGTGGCACAAGCAAAAGCAACTGACCATAAGATGCACATGCACTTGCAACAAAGAGAAATACATAAGCCTGAAGTTGCACCAGTTCTGGGCATAGTAAAACCTGAAGTATTAGTTGTCTAAGGGCTTGTCTACACTTACTGGAGGATTGACGCTGCAGCAATTGATGCATCAGCGGTCGATTCAGCAGGTCTAGTGAAGACCTGCTAAATTGAATGCCAATCGCTCTCCTGTCAACTCATGTACTACACCTGATCGAGAAAAGTAAGGGGAGTCGACGGGAAAACGTTTCCGGTCAATGTTGCGTAGTGTGGACCTCACAGTAAGTAGATCTAAGCTATGTCAATTTCAGTTACGTTATTCATGTAACTCAAATTGTGTAGCTGAGATTGACTTTTCCATTTAATGTAGACAAGGCCTTAGTGCCTTCCTAGGGAAAAGATTGATGACACTTAGCCTTACATTTAAACTGGGGAACAAGGACAGACCACCCGGACACTCAAACCTACAGGGAGAATTATTCTGCCTCACATTCAGCAGTCTCTCTACTGTGCTTTGTTCTTCTGTATTACTTTAGGCTTGATCTTTTCCCTCTTTCTGTGGAGTCCTGGTCCCACTCAAATTCCCACGTCAAAGGGAATTTTGCTTCTGATTTCAAAAGGGCCAGGATTTCACCATTTATCTTGTGATTTAGGTCTCACCTTTCCCTCCTCCTGCTCTTTAGGTTTATGCTTAGCCTTTTCCTTTTCTTTTTTCTTTAACTGAACTCCTTCCCTCCTTTTCCTTGACTCCAGACTGAATATTTTTCTTTTCCTTCTCTTTTTCATTATTTTCTTTGATTCTCTTTCCACACTTTCCATCTGAGTAGATTAAGATTTTCCTGACCATACAGTCCATCCTCTTTTGTGTCACCAAATCTATCAGTGGTGGCTCCAACTCTGAACAGCTCTCAATGGGCTTATTTTGGATATAAATCTGGGCGTGGGTAGTTTTCTCTAAAGCTCCAGTTGGGGCCTTGTGCATGAACAATGAGAGACCTGGGTCTGTGGAAAAAAAGTTCCTACTTCTTGACTTTAGCAACAGCAATTGGTTAGCTCTCCAATGAGATTAATCTTTTTGAAATTTAGAGTAAGACCAAGACAAAGCCTCCAATGGGTCTCCCACCAGGGAAATACCCGCTTTTACCTTCTACAAGTTGCATGGTCTTTGAGTCTTTCAGATTAGTAGATTCAATCTGCTTGGCTGGTGTGAAAGTTCTGTACGTCCTATGCTTTAAGTTTACTATTGAATCCACTACAGAGCAATGATTATCATCTTCCATAAGGAGCTCCTCACTAGGATATGGTGGCAGAACAAAGTGAAAGCTTATTCTCAGCACTGACATGAACAGACTCTTTATAGCCATTTTCATGTAGATGTTTCGTTTTTCTAGTTCTTTGGATCATTTTCTGCATTCCCATGACCAGACATTGCAGTTTTGTAGCCATTTCTACAGCAGACAGTTCCTCATTCTTCTACTATTTTTTCAACATAATCTTTCTCCAGTACCTTTTCATTGTACATCCTCTCCACCTGCTCTGAATACATGCGTAATGTGGCAGAGTACTTTCTCCCCACTTCGATTGAGGGCATACAATTTATCAGACTCAGCACACCTTCCAGGATGTTACCACATCCACCATACAATTTTCCATTTTTTGTTCTCCTGTCCCCAAAGCTATCTGTTGCTCAGATTTTTTTATTATTTTGGGCTTTTTTCTTGAACCTTTTTACAGTGAAATTTGCATCCTCGGGTTCTTCTTTGACATTCAGTAGGGATTGCTGTTTCCCAACTAAATATACAGCACATAGTTTCTTCATAGTTTTATACACATTCTTCTGATCTGGAGTAGTCAGTATCTCTGTCTCATCGGAGGAAATGTATTTGGTATTCATCACTCCTATTGGTTAAAAATGGTGTATCCATTGTGGACAAATCAATTAATAAGCAAAGTTGCAGTGTTAGATGGTTAGAGTAGGTGTAATGAATCTTTGGAAATTACAGGATTTAGATACATAACATCTTTTTTTCTGAGGTTAGACTGAAAGGGCAGAAAAGTCAAGTGAATCAGGCTCAGCATTCTATGTAAAATGAACTCTCCAGCTCTTTATTTCCAATGCCTACAAACTGTTAAAGATGAGGATAAAGGTTTTAATTAACTCCAGCTGAAATAGATTCCACTTAACTAGGGACAGGAAGAAACATAATGGAAAAACTGGCTTTCTTGGTTTATTTAAAGCACAGCCTCAAAATAAAACCCTCTTTTTGCCAACGATATCTATCTGAGGTTACATGTACTTAGGATTAACTTTACAAATCAGGAACTTTATGATGAAATGGATCTCTTCTTTCGAATATCCCAAACCACTCTTCAGTACTTTGTGGTCTGTGGAGACGTTATCTGATCATACAGTGATGTTCTTGTGGTTAGTAAAAATGGGGGCCCTAAAGATCATCAGAGCCTAAGTCTCCTCCCAGAGGCCTTTTTACCCTGCTGACACACACTGCAAATCTACCAAAAATACACCCTTCAGAACAGCAATCATTAACTCATACATAGACACCGGAGAAAGGGTCTTGGGTTAGCAGCTATTAATTAGGATAATTATTCCCAGGGCTACAATTACAAACCGCAGGATCCACTTAACATCTATTCTCAAATCTTGTCTTTCTGGAATGCTAATGTTTCTAAAAGGTTCATTTACCACCATTTGCTGATTGCATTCACTGTGGTATATTGTTTCAGATGGACAGGACGGAAAGCCAATACCTAATATTGACCTTAACAGTATCCTGTGATTAGAAAGGCTGCCCCCACCATCATTATCCACATAGTTTTATTGAAAGACATACATGCTGTTTGTGATAGGTTTCTGATGTCGCTCCCCTTTCACATGTATTTACAAAATGTATCGGAGAAGTAGCAGGGTGTATTTTAAACTATTTGCTTCAATAATACCTTGGCAGCAGTGACTAGAATGCTACTATCTGGTGTTTAAGAACATTTTTGTTGAGGCTGATAAGCATACTGGCGATTTGCAAACTGGATACCTCAAGGTACAGGAAAGGTTCAGTTCTACAAGTCTGAGTTTGCTTGGCAAGGACTCAATCCTGCACAGTGCTGAGCAACCTCAACTACCAGATGGATCTGGAAGGAATTGTGGGTGCTCAGCACTACTCAGAATCAGGCCCTGAAATGTTTAAAGAGGGAGAAATATATACACTGAAGGACAACATAGTTTTGCTACATAAAGGGTCCTGCACTTCTGTTTTGTGAGAGAGAACAGTGTGCATTCTATTTTTGACAAGAGTTTGGTAGGACAGGCAACCATTCCACCTAGCAGCAGAAGCTCAGAATAATAAAAGGAAGAGATTCTCTTTTCAAACATATTTGATTAATGCCAAGAATGGAATTTTCACTACAGAGTTAAGTCTCCATGCTCAGGAATTCAAGCCCCACTTCAGCAAAAAAGTTAAGCACCTGACTTCATTGGGTCTTAAAAATATGCTGAAATGTGTCGCTCGATCGAACCCTAACAGTTTTAAACACTTGCAGCTCTGGGGTATGGTAAATCAGAAGTTGAAAACTCACACCATTTGTCAGACATGGAGACTACAGACAGAGGAAAAGTCACATTAAACCCAGCACCGCAATTACTTTTCCAATCCTAATCAGCTCATGACACTGAAACAGGGAGGAGGCTTTCCATTATAATAAAGACAAGGAAGAGGTGGGAGCAGGGCCTCCCATTATGATGACATGCTCCTCTTACCTGCTCCTCTTTCTTCATTCTCCAAGGAGCTGACAGCAAGAGCAAAAATGGATGTCACACACTTAACATCAGAGTTCAAAGATGGGGGCAGAAAACATACAAAGAGAATGATGCATTTTCAGGAGAAACTTTAATTCTGGTCCATATTACTACACGGATGAGAAATAAATTAAAATGGAAAACACAAACCCTTCTACATAGGGCAAAAGCTTTACACTGGCAGCACTTGCTACTTTAGCGTACATTTTATAGGCTCTTTCCTGGACATTGCCTCAACTATGCAGAAGTAAGTGGAAGCAGCGGTGTTGCTTTTAAATGTGCTGTTAGATTGTATTTGTGAGCATTTGATGTTCTTCTTTAATAACCTCAAGTAAAAGGCTGAATGAATTCAACAACAGTAGCTGAAAAAAGTGCAATGAGTCATATTATAGGAAAATGGAGAAAAGGATACAGGACTCGCCACTGAACACAATCCTATATTGTAGGCAATCTGTGATAACACCCTTTTCATTTCAGTTCAGTCCCATAAAATTACCACTAACATTACAACTCATGCAGAACACAGATAAATGTAAAAATGTCACAGAATTCTTCCAGATGGGACTTTTAGTTCCACTAGATCACCATCTACTTTTTTACTTGTCTAATATTTCATTACAACCTTCCATAAGTTAATTTTCTTTCCACTGACCATGTAAATCACAAATCAATTTTCATTTAAAATGCCTGACTACAGATTGCTCCTGAAAGCTCAAAGCACATGCTTCAGTGAATTCTCCAACATTCTTAATGCACATTAGAAAAATGTTGTGTGTTTTTAAAAAAAATCTTTTTAAAGGAATTAATTTTACATTAAAGTCTGGCATAAGATCTGAGTGGTCCTATTTTTTTTCCTTTTTAAAAGAGCAGGTGTATTTTTGCAGCATGCTTTTATCTATAGCTAAATAACTGTCATGACAAAATTAACAAAATGTGTGATCTTAAGCCACAATTGGGGCAGCACCATAAATTGCCCTAAATCTGCAGAAAGTATGTTTAACACTGAACTGTTTCAATCACCTACTGTATTGTGGAATACAAAGAAAAAATCTAAGTTGAATGATTGGGTATTCTTTAAGTGACAGGTCTCTGATTTAGAATTCTAAAAGGGCCTTGCATAACTGAAATATAGGACCAAATCTTGCAATCAGTCATACCAAAATCGATAGGACTTGTGTGTGTGAGGCAAGCAGGATCTGAACCTTTAAAAATAAACCTGTAAGAAATGCTTCACGGAACTATTCAAAAAGTCTTTTGAAAATAGGACCCTGTGAAATTTTATTTACTTGTTTTCATTTAAGTGATAATGCTCCATTCCTGCAAATCCTTGTGCCTGTGCTTAAGTTTGCACGTGTAAGCACTCCACTGGCTTCCATTTTAACCACTCAAGTTAAACATGTACCTAAGTGATTGCAGGATCAGGGCTGAAAGCAGAATGATAAGGATTTGAGTATTTGTATTACCCTCTTCTCAGGGATACATTTTAGCTTCCTACTGCTGTCAATCTACATGCCACATAATCTAAATGCATTTTCAAACCACCTATCATGGTACTTAAGCACCAAACCTTCGAGTGAAGACCTAACAAAATAATAGAAGAGTTTGGTGTCTTGGGAGGAGGGTCACTGGCTTCCCTAGAACACATTGGAATTATAATGATGTCTACACACTCAGAGACATGCAACTGAAGCATCATCCTGCATTGCTAAGTGTCTATCCACACTTTGAGCTAGGGGCTCAGTTCCCAACTTGAGGAGACAGACCTGCGCTAGCTCTGATGAAGCTAGGGCATTAAAGATAGAGTTGTAGTGGCATGAGCTCCTGTTGCCATGGCTACACTATTTTTAGCATGCTAGCTTGACCTGAGCTAATGTGTGTCCTCCTGAAGGTGGGAATCACACTCCTAGTTCTAAGTGCAAACATACCCTCAGTCGCTTGGAGGTCTGAGGCACAAGGGAGGAGATACATGTGTTCCCCAAGTCCCTTAACTAGATCTAGTTCCCTCTGCAAACAGCTCTTTCCCTTCTTCTCTGACTTTCGCCCATCTTCTTTCCACTTTCAACTGCCACCTTTTTCTTTCCCCCCTCAGCTCTGGATTGTGTCTCCATCTCCACCATTCATTTCCCTGGTGTTTTGCACCACTCCAACTGTGCTACTAGCAGCAGAGTGCAAACGGACTTGAATCCCAACTTCTTCAAGCACTCTGACATTGGCATTCTAGCTTGGGGGTGATGGAGAGGGTGTCACTTTAAATAAGGGTGAGTGCTTGTGACAATCCAAAGTACAAGATGCATGTTAAGTGGGGCTTTTTCAATGCAGTGTGTCAATGGGTGAGGGAAAGCCTCCTGAGCTCTCTTTTAGTGTCCTCTCACCGAACAACTTCTGGGTTTCACTCAGACTGTTGACCAAATCCTGAGGTCTTTAACTTAGTCTATACCCAAGAAAACTCCTGCTGACATCAACAGATATAGGACTCAAGCGCTGTACTCAATGGGAGTCATCTGCCTCAGTGAAAACTGCGTTAAATGCCCCAGGATTTGGCTCCGTGCTTGCATGCTACAGATGTAATTTAGAACCGGCTGTTTTCTTGTAGTCATTCTTTAGAATTTCTTAAGGTACAAAAAGAGGCAGAGCTTTGTCACGTTGCCTACTTTAGGCTAAACAGAAAACTGAAAATGAAGCTACTTAGAATACTGAAGACTCTAAAGGGATTCACAGTGTAAGGATTACATTTTCAGTGACTTTTTAATCATTATATACAGTCAACCTTTCAATCCTCTAATGGGCCTAGGAATTGGTACAGGGATCCAACCAATCAAAAGGGCATGACCACTAATCAGACAGAAATATGGTGTCTTGCTTGTGAGTTGGTTGGCTGACTGCCTTCTTTTTGTAAACACTAGCAACCTGTTTGGGTTTTTTTAGCTGGCTGGCTAAGGGGACGAGGACTGTGCTTCCTTTCTTTCTTTTTCTTCTCTTTAAAGGTTTTGCATGTCTACGTTGCCAACTACCATATTTTCAAAGTGTTAATGCTATTTAAGATAAGCATACAAAACAATCAAAACGCATTCAGCTCCTCCTAGGCTTCAGCCACTTTAAGGAGAACTTTTCCCCCTGTTATCAAAAGCAGGTTTACAATGCACTGGGTTCCTAAGTGCTGGGGCTCATTTGAATCTCTTCTTTGCCATTTATAAGGGAGTAGCGAAAATACCCGGTGTTGCTCGGGTCCGTCGGAGGTGGGGAGGGGGCAGAGAGCTGAGCGAGTGCGGCGTCCGTTGGAGGGGGGAGGGGGCAGAGAGCAAACCTGACACCCCCACCTCACCCCCCCGACCAAACCCGACACCCCCACCTCACTTACCCCTCGACCAACCCCGACTCACATTTTCACCCCCTACCCAAACCCAACACCCCCACGTCACCCCCTACCAATCCCAACACCCCCTGACCAACACCCCCACGTCTCCCCCCTACCAGCCCCAACACCCCCTGACCAACACCCACACCTCACCCCCCGTAGACCAAACCTGACACACCCACCTCACTTTACCCCCCAACCAAACCCGACACCCCTACCTACCACCACAAACCCGACACCCACACCTCACTTACCCCTCGACCAACCCCAACCCCTCCTCACCCCCCAACCAAACCCAACACCCCCATCTTACCCCCCCACCAAACCCAACACCCCCTGACCAACCCCAACACCCACATCTCACCCCTCACCCACCCTGACACCTTCCCACCCCCCCAGACCAAACCCAACACCCCCGGCTCACTTACCCCCCGACCAAACCCGACACCCCCAGACCAAACCCAACACCCCCACCTCACCCCCCTGACCAAACCCGACACCCCTACCTCACTTACCCTCCGACCAAACCCAACTCGGGTCCGTCGGAGGTGGGGAGCTCAGCAGAGAGCTGAGCGAGTGCGGGGTCCGTTGGAGGGGGTATTATGACATCATAACTATGTCACAGAGAACAGCAGCTGCCCAGCTGATGTGATTGGCCTTTAAATAATTTCACCCCTGGGGGGGGGGCGTCAGAGGTGAGATTTGAAAAATTTTCGACTCTTACCCTAATTAGGACCCTAAGACCTATAACTGTACCAAATTTCAAGTCTCTAGCTCAAACGGTGTGGAAGGAGTAAGTGCACGTACATACACGCATACACGCACGCATACATGCATACATACACCATTTGACTTTTATATATATAGATGTGGTCTGATTGGGGAAAAATAAATAAATGGAATGTGACATTGTATGAACTGTTCTGCGCTGGAAATCCCATCCCATTCTATTATTTACTTTTTCTTAAGTACGATAATTAAATTTGTATAGGTATAGATATGGCTATAGATTAGATGTTACATTGCAAAGCCACAAGGGTTCGTGATCTTGTTAACATGATTGTTGTCATAGTTTGTTTTGTTTTGCATGAGCCAGAACTCATTACAATGAGCCTGCTGTCATTCATCATTGGCTTGTGTCTTTTTAACAGAACATTTCTCAGATGAGTGGCAGGGCATATGTATTTCAATCCATTCAGCACTCGAGTTTTTGTGTCTGCTCCTGCTTCCATTAAAGACAATGGGACGTCAAGATTTGGGCCTAAGAGAGGAAGTATCGTAGGCTGGGATTTTTAAAAGTCCCTAAGAGAGTTGGGCACCTAACTCCCATAGGTGCATTTACAAATCCCAGCCATAACTTTTACATCACTTTGCTTTCAGCCATCCTTTTCAGTTGTCTATCTGGCTACCTTCTTTACAGAACTACCAGAGTCGTATTCACTGCTAGGCTCAAAAGATACTGTAGTTCTCCATATTCCTAGTGGTGCAGTGATCTGGCCTACTGTAAGCCTCAGTTGGTAAGCTCAGTTGGTTAGCTAGACTGGGTTACTTTGCTGTGCAGAAGAGGTGAACTAAAAGCAAGTCTCACTGCTGGGGAGGGTAACAGCAACATTGCACTTGCAGCAATCCCCTGCTAGGCAATCCATAGATTGACACTGATGGTTGCTCTAGAAGGAATCACTTACCCTCCAAGCTAGAGGTAAGATGCCAGATAAGCAGTAGCCTGTAAAAAGGGATTTAAATAAAGAGAAAACCAGGGGGAAAGATTAAGATAATTTACCCTTGTATATTGTATCCATCATAAATCCCGTTGTCAGTATCTATTGTTCAAGTACCTGACAAACTTCTATTTCTACTCTCTCCATAAAAGCCTCCCTTGTTGGTAAAGTTGTGTACCTTTCATTGTTTTATAATAAACTGGAAGTGAGTAACAGTGCGATATCAAAGGAAATAAAACTCCAGTTGCTATTGCTGCTGGGGTTGCCTTCTGAATGTGGCTTATACAATATTTCATCTGTGCTGACACCTTTCACTCTCAATTATTTGGCTGCTGTCAAAACAAATCAATCAAATTATAGCACTGTGTCTTCATGTTACCATTCCATTGTAAGTTGGCTGCATTAGCTTTGAAATATACGGAAGTATAAATTTTATCTCTATTATTTATGTAATGCAACTTTCTCCCTTGTGTATTATCTTACAAACATAGCAAACTCAAATGATCTCATGTCAAATGTTGAATATATATATACACACACACACACTGCTAAGAAATTTTAAAATAATGGCACACACAGGAACATAAACATATAAAAATACACTTGATAACAGTCTTATACATGTTACCAACACTAATCTACTGACAAATGACAGAAATATGATGTGGTTTTAATTTTGGATACAAGTCTTCCATTGTGTACACATCGGGTAAATGTAATTTAAGAAGATATGATTCTGTATTACAGCTTCCACTGAAATGCTGAAGAAAGGTGAAACAAAGAGATCAAAAGAACTGATTCTTTTTGCAGTAAAATGGAAAAAAAAATGCTGAGCCAAAATATTGTTTTTTAATTACAGTTACTCATCACTTAAAGTTGTATCCGATAATGTTGTTTTGTTGCTGATCAAGTAGTGAACATGCTCGTTTAAAGTTGTGCAATGCTCCCTTATAACATTGTTTGGCAGCCGCTTGCTTTCTCCACTGCTTGCAGGAAGAGCAGCCCATTGGAGCTAACTGGTGGGGACTTGGAATCAGGGTGGACCAGCAGCCCCACATCAGATCCCCGCTCCCCTAAGTTCCGTGTGTGGCAGCTGCCTAACAGGCTAGCAGGTGCTGGCAGTTCAGCTGGCCCTCCCCCCACTGCCATGTGCTGCTCCTGCCCTCTGCCTTCGAGCTGCTCCCTGAGACTTCTGCTTACTGTGCAGGGAGAGGGAGAGGGAAATGAGGAGCTAATGTCAGAGTGTCCCCATCCCCTCTGCTCCTGCACCCGGCTTACCCCATCTTCCATAGAGCAAGGGGGACTCACAACAGGAAGGAGGGAGCTTCCTGCCAGCAGCTGTGGTCTCAACTTGTTGATCTACTTAACAGGGCAGTGTACTCAAGAGTGGGGTAAGTGTACTTAAAGGGGCAATGCATATCTCTCTCTCCCACACACAGGGTGTGTGTCTCTGTCTACCATACTGTCTCCCCTCCCTCCATTCGTGCTACCTTGTACAGTGTGAGGCTACATTAACAACGAGTTAACCCTTGAAGGCTCAGCCAATTGCTAGTTCATCATTTAGCAGTAAGGTATTCCCTGGAAAATATTACACCCTATGACTTCACCACCTCAACCAAGCTTCCCAGTCATCATCGCTGTGTACCAGTATTAAATTGTTTGTTTAAAACCTATACTGTCTCTCTGTGTGTGTATATATATAATATAGTCTTTTGTCTGGTGAAAAATAAGCTATTTATATCAATTTCATTGCTTTTTAGCTAGTGTGCATTAATCTTGCTACTGCTCCTACTAATATAGAGGTGCTTAATACATGGGCTATACATGGGAGCACATAACTGATTTGTAAACACCAGTTATAAGAAATCTTTCTTATTCTTCACTACTGGGAAAGCAATAATGGTCAAGAACTCAGTAAAAATATATATTCAGTACCTTTTGCCACGTGAATAATTTTTGAAGTCAAGCTGGGGTGGAGGATGAGAGAGACAAAGACCAGGAACATATGGGCTGGGTGAGGAAAGAAGACAGAAGGCAGACACACAAAATGGGAAAGATACCCACGGGCCAGAGTCCATAAATCCAAAGCATTGTAATTGAACTCAATGGAGCTACATCAGCAGAAATGAGATTATCATCTTGCCTCTACATGGAATAAAATATTTCTTTTTAACTGTGTACAATATAAAATAACGTAGCACCACAAAATACAAATAAAGAAATGAAAGAAGGTATTATAAAATTCATTCAGTGCATACCTGCCTAAGTCCAAAAAGTGACTTTCATGATGTTAGTTGGGAGTTTGCACCAACCAAAATGCATTTAAGATATATGTGCTCTGTGGTTTCCTTGCTTCAGATGGTGGAGATTCAAAAATACTGGCTGATATCCTGGCTGCAGTGAAGTCCATGGAAGTTTTCCATTGACTTCAGTGAGATGAGGTTTTCTCATGGGGCTGTGTGTCAGATGTTAGTATTCCAAGGCCTCTGTACACTTTACTACTGTTTGCAAGGTTGCATGGGTCAAACCAAATGGGACCTGGACCCTCCAAGTTGAAGGGGAAAAGCAACACTTTTGCACCAGTCCAGTGGGAAACTCTCTCATGGGTTCCCAGCAGGGTTAGGGCTCTGCAGTTTGGGAAGGGAGGGTTGTGGGCAGGCAGAGTGGGCCTGGGGAAGATGATACAATCTCCCCCACCCTGAAAATCCCTAGTATGCTGACTCTTTCAGCATTTCGTTATGGGGTATCCCCGGGGCATAGGAAGTGGAATCTAGTGGGAGGTTATGGAAGTACCACTCCCAAATAATTTGTGCTGCCATGAAAAAAAACTGATTTCCCAAGGACTGGGGGATTTCCCTGCAGATCTCAAAACATTCAAGTCTAGAAGGCTTGGGCCACTGCTTTTGTTGCATATGGGGGAACTATCTACCTACCCCATCTCGCTCATAGAGGGACAATTCAGACACTCACAAGCTATGTGTCTATATAATTTTCATAAATTGAGGTTACTATTCTATTTTGAGATACTAGGAACCTCCTCAAAACACTTCCATGGTTTAGGATGTCACTGGAATCCTGCAATGGAATTACAGCATACTAAGTACAGACCAGGAGCATACAATTCCCTACCTGGCATAGTCTCTTAGTTTGAAATTAATCCTGTAAATGTCTCTTTTTCATTCCAATGTTTGTGTTGCTGCAAGAGACTGTTATCCTGTGACAACATGTGTCCCTAGCACTCCCTCTATATAATATATTATATTCACACTCCATGTTCAGGTGCCTCTTGTTCAATTAATGCTCCAGTGCTTCAAGGATGTGTTGATGTGCGTAGGTCAGAATGTGGAGTAGGACTTTTAACACTGAATATATATAAGTTTAAAACTCTGAGATACAGAAACCTATGGTAGATGCACAGTTATTCCTTCTGTTTGACTTTTATTTATGACAACGTAAAGGTTATCTGGCATTACTGAATATTATTTTACATACACTTAATACACATCGGCTGCATATTATTATAACCTGGATCTAACTTTGTTATGGGCTGAGTTAAATCCTCACTGAGGTTGATGGGGTATGAACACACACTTCAAATAGCATAACTATAAGGGTAAATTAATTCCAAAACTCCACCTAGAACAAAAGGGTTATGGGAACCTTCCCAAGATTTTTTGAATGGGTGAACGGAGAGGTTTTTGTTGAGTATTGTTTTGGATAGACTGTATGTGTGAGGGAAAGGAGAACAGAGGCAAACAATAAGAAAGCCAAGCTGCAGCCTGTGAGAACAGTGTATGACCTGGAAAAAGGCTAGAGAGAGAGAGCTTTTGAGTCTGCTGTTGGCTAAAGAGGCTCAATGGTCTAAGCTAAGAAACTGTTTGTTTGTTATTAGTTCCTCCTGTTTTTGGAGAAACAGGACTTTGTATGTTCCTTGTACATAAACAAGACTGCACCAAAGCAAATACCAAACTCCAGGATCAATTTCTGCTGCCAACTGGAACGTGCCCAGGACTTTGAACTTTGACTAACTGCTCAGGTCAAAAATGCAACAATACAATATAATAACCTGTATGAAATTAATGCACCCTAAGGTCTGAAACAACTGGTGCAGATCTGGCACTCTTCTTTGAAGTCAACGGGTAGCTGCGCACGTGGCAGGACCGTAGGATTGGATCGTAAGCTTTTAATCACATGCTGAGATACCTAGGCCTATATCTGCACTTATAGATTGCCAGATCATTCACAATGCATGGCTGCCAAAAGTGTAAGGACTGCTGTGGGAACTGAACTTAATCAACAAAACAACTCCAGAGCACACCACAGTATGAAGAGTAGCTCCCAGGCAGTCCCCGTTTCCATTTTTAGATCAACTTTGACTGAACCCAGAATTTTTTAAAAAGTCCCACAAAATGTTTCAAGCTGAAGTCAGATAGAGAAGGTTAGCAAGAAGGGCGCAATACAGCTTCAACGCTTTCCACAACAATAAAAAAAAAAACCTAAAACACATACCTTCTTTCTCTCCAGTAAATGACACAGAACCAGACAGATTTTAAAGAAATTTCATTAAAAAAATTGGCTCCTAGGCTATTAACTTGTACAATATATGGGTTCAAAATCTGTATTAAAAATGCCTGTAAACTCAGCTGGTCAATAAAGACTTTGTTGTTGTTATGAGTCTTTAAATATATATGTGCTCGATTAGAGTTTTGCTGGTCTACCAGGAACACGGGATTCTAGCCAGGAAGTTTTTATAACATGAATCACGGGGACTTTATTAATACAAATTCCATTGGAAAACAAAGGAAATTAAACCACAAAGACTACAAATGTCTGACTTAACTCCACCAAAGCAAGGAAATTAAGAGTGAAGGCTGCAAATCCATCATAGTAATCCATCCTTAATTCACCATGTGTTACTTACTGCCAGAGTCTAAGACTAGTGTGTGTAGTGTATATATATATATATACACACACACACATATACAGTATGTGTGTGTGTGTATACTATGTGTATGTATCATTCTATTTGCATATGACCCACCAGGGTATGTAGCATACATGCTACACGCAAGGCATGAAGGGGCAAGTAGCAGCTAGGATTTTCAGTTTCATTCTGAATTTCATTGTTTCTGTAAAACTGCAGTAATTTAAGAGTTTAACATTACATGACTGAATTTTCTGGACATTAATTTAAATGCATGAGGTCCTAAAGTCAAGAAGTTTAAAGGCTCCTGAAACAGGTGCAAAAATATACTTCAAAACAGCATAAAAATGCATTCATGTTCTGGTTGACAACAGCCCCATTTACAACCCTGCACACCTATTATTCCTGACAGGAGCAGTATCAGACTGAGATTTGGGAACAGGGGGACTAGTTATTGGTGGGCAGAGAGGTATATTCCCATACACACACGGCTCATACTTTAGAAACCCTGCAATTCCCAGCCTACAGTGCACCACATTGGTGTCTGCAAAGTGGCCAAACCATGGGGTTTGGTTGGAGCCAGGAGAGCACAACTCTTGCCTTGTCCATCTGCTACTTGGCATGTGTTTCTGGAGGGTATCTTTGTGCCAGAATTTACCCTCAGACATTTGACTAAACGTAATTAATCCTGTTTTAGAATCATTCTTATCAGCACAGCCTTTTTCTACCTCACTTATGGGCTGGTCTTCACTGGAGGGGGGGGGCGTCTTCAGCCAACTTACCTGCCATCCTCATGGCGGTGGCAGGCGGTGGCGCGCTCCCCCATTGGTGCCAGCTTGCGCCTTGCATCAAGCTGGAGTTACAGGAGTCGATGGGGGCGCCATGGGCGATCGATTTCTCGCGTTTTAACGAGATGCGAGAAATCGATCGCTAAAAAAGCGATCGCTACCCGCCGATCCGGGTTCCCCCACAATTGTTAGAAGTATTGGAGAGAAAGTTAGGCATAGGTCTGTTGGAAATCAACAAGAGACCATGCAAACATTAATGCTACTATATCTTAATGTCTCTGGTGTTAGGTCTTTAACTTATCGGGCAGAAAATACAAAGAATACATCACTCGAACTCTGAGAGTGATCAGTAATTAACAAATAATGACTAATAAAGTCCTGAACCTTTCACATTCACTCTTTAAAGCTACTGTTTTGCCATTGTAGACGATGAGCAATTAATAACTTTGGGCCAGATCATTCCCCTCCAGTAGGAAAACTCACAGGCAAAGCCTTCTGGTGGGATAGCCTATTCTCTCTTTGGAGAAGAGTTTTATGACCCTCTCCCATGGAAGAAGAAAAACACTGTGAGCCCCAAAAGACACTGTGAGCCTCGGTACATCCGCCAGAGGCACAGGGTCTTCTGTGTGATTTCTGCTCCAGCTTCAGGGATCCCTGTTCACGCTCCAATTCCTTTGCAATGTGGCGTCAGGTTGTCATGGAATCCTGATGTGATGGTAGTAAAAGACTTGGAGGAGCATGCATACAGTTTAGGGCTGTGTTAACATTCGCCTGGATTTCCTATATGGACTATGCGCCCTCTTTCCTCAAATCCCTTCCCTTCCCTTGCACAAATCCCCAGACCCACAATGGTTAGGAGGTTGGTACTATAGAGTGGCTGACCCCTCCTTTCTGCAAACAAGTCCTGGAGAGATGATTCCTTCCACCCATCTCCTCCTCCTCCATTATTTTCATCAGTTTTAGAAGATGGGCCATCCTTTCTCCCTTAAAACTTCCATACAGCTGGCAGTACTCAAGTAAAAAATGTACTTACAACTCAGATAGTACTGTTCATCTGCTCATCCTAAAGGACTATATGAAGGTGAGCAAACAGTAGCCCAATTTTTGGTAGGTGGGGAGGCAAGGGATATTAGGTGAGTTGTCCAAGGCTACACAGTGAGTCAGTGGCAGACCTAGGAATATAACCTAGGTCTTTTGGCACCTAATCCCATGTCCTATATACTGCAACTGTGTTATATACAGCCTTCATATAGTGATGGTTGCATATCTGGACTGAGGGCTTCACTGAAATTGCTACTGAGTATAGCTCTTCTTGGTCCTTGTCATTCTTGTTCTGGTTATGTTAGTACAGTACAGAAGTACCTGGGAATAAACTATTCCTCTAAGTGCAACATCATTTTGATTATTACTGACATTTGGTGCTCATTAAAATACATAAGTAAAACACAGACTTTCTGTAGGCTCTGAAAGCTATTTCATGTTACTTGAAGGGGAATACAAATGAATAGGGACTGCATCGTTTTAGTTAAAAGAGGAAAATGTTCTAAACACTGGAATCTGGACTCTAGATCAGTGAGCAATTGAGGTTTGTATCTTATTTCTTTTCTGTCTCCTTCTTGTTTTTCATACCTGACTATTAAGATGCATGTACACGGGGAATGAAGACAGTGCATGTTGTTTACTTCATATCTGTTTTGCAATTAAAGATACACTGCTAAGTTAAGATGAAACAAAATCTAATAAATGTAAACAATACATTTTGCCTTTCTGGCACTGTTATGTCTTTACACTGACTGATCAGATCTGTAGGTAAATAATGACCTTAAAAAAAATCCGTTATCTATGTCTAGTGTTACCATATCAGTGTATTTTAATGGCTATATTCCAGCTCTCCAGCTGTTTAATGCATTTCTTTCTCCATTGTATTGCAGTTAAAAAATATGACCTGCTGCTGTTTAAATAATGTAACTTAATGATTTCACATTTGTAGCCATACAAGGCTTTCTTTCACCACTGAAGCCTTTCACTAATGATTTGGGGAGATAGCTTGTTCTTGTTTCTTTCAGAACCTGGGACTGAGAAACTCAGACTTATTGGCACCCACTTTAGAAACATTACAATTTAGAGTGAAAATAAAACAGATAAGATTCAGTGTTATGGGGCCAGAATTTCTAACTTGTTGATTCCTCTTGGCAGCTGACTGGGAGGTTCAAGTATTATTCAGCTTCCATAACTGTAAAGGACTCTACAACATTCTTGCATTACACCTGACATAATATATAGTTTAGACAGATGCATTGGATGAGAGGTTCCCAAAGTGTTGTCTATGGACCACTGGTGGTCAGTGAAACACGTGCTGATGATTCAGAGAGAGGACGCTCCTTCTCATTTCCAGCTGCTATACTGGACAACTATAATGTATTCGTTAATTTCCATCAAAGCAATTGCATTCAGTGACACGGGGATGTAAAAGGAAAGTAAACGAAAGAGGAAGTAAGATCCCTCGCAACTCCTGAGCATTCCTAAGCAGACCCAATTTCCAATGAATTTGGCCAAAGTTGAGGGCCCTTGGCAGCACCTCACAGAACATTCCTCAACAGACCTGAGGCAAGAGTACAATAAAACTATCAATTGTTCAGGGTGACCCTGCTGCAAAAAAGCAAATGCTGGAAAGTGATCTCTAAGAAAGATGGATGGGTACAGTAGAGAGGGGCATCACCATGCAGAAGAGTTGAGCCACAGGCAGAGTGTTACTGAGCTCTGAGACCAAGAAAAAGTTATGACTAGATTGGAGAGAACCCAGAGAAGGACAGCTAAAACAATAAAAATGTTCAGAAAAGCCTGACCGGAGAACGAGGGTGACCAGATGTCCAGATTTTATAGGGACTGTCCCGATTTTGGGGTCTTTTTCTTATATCAGCTCCTATTACCCCCCCATCCTGATTTTTCACATTTGCTGTTTGGTCACCCTACTGAGAACAGAATTTTGGGGAACTGAATTTGGACCGCCTAGAGACAAGTCTACTCAGAAATGGAGGGATGAAGAGCTAGGTGCTACAGGTTAACTGAAAAGGTAGCAGCTGAGAAGATTGTTCACAGTAGCCAACAAAAGGAGGGCTAGAAGCAATGGACTAAAATTAAAGATGAAAAAACTTGGCCTAAATAGTAGACAATACTTCTTCTGCTTGTCTAGCATCTGCTCCCTCTGTCCCCTTCCCATAGTCTCACCACTGTTGGTGTGACAGCCTTCTCTTCTGTGCTTTAGTTCCCCATCTGTGAAATGGGAATAATAACATGGCCTTACTCCATTGGCCTGTTTTAAAGATACAAACATTCCATTGTGAAGCACTCAGATTCTATAGTAATATCTATAATACATAGATAAATAAAAGGTTTCAGCACTGTTATACATATTGATACCACTAAAGTCACACAGTTTGGTTGCTGCTAGGGAAAGTTAGCAGGGAGAAAATGGTTTAGGGTGGGCATTTTAACTGAATCTGTGCCCTATCCCTTACTCCCTTTTTAAACTATTTTAGTCAAGGTTTTGGAGGAAAATTTTACATCTTAGCAGGTCAGTGCTTTCAAAACCTATGTTTAAAAGTGATCTCAGTGTATATACTCATTGGCTGAAAATACCAAGACTGAACTCAAGTCCATTGGTTGCAGCTCTTAGGCCATACCATCCAATTTAGCAAAGCAGAATGAATTCATGACGCAAGAGTTCCATGAGCTTATGTTTATTTATAATACTATATACATAGAACCCATAAGCTGGTACACTCTTGAGCGGAGGGCTACATTTTTATAATGCCTGTTTCCTCATTAAGATTTTATCATCTACCTACACTAAAAGGCCTCTTCCCTTCACTTTGTTATCTCTGCTTTTACCCGGTCCTGTTCCTGCGTTATTTTTTAAATCTTCAATTCTCTACTTTACATGCACTCTCAAATTTTAAACAAGCAAAATTTGTGCATTAGTGTGTCCTTTTCATCTATGATTTATGAATGACAGGTTCCTTGGTGCAGCTTAATGGTATGAGAGAGACATTATTTTAAACATTAAAGTGAAAACCATTTACAGCTATGATAAGAGAGGTCTGTTGACATTAAACTTTAAAACACACACAAGGTAAAGGGAAGTAGCTGCACCAACAGGTGAGAGTACCAAGCATACAGTTTTGTTCAACACGTTAACTGTCTCTCCTCTTTTTGGTTTCACAACCTGTAGACACTGGTGCTTCAAACAATACATCAAGTCATCAGCAGCAACTGAAGTTTAATTTCCTAAGAAGTACTTAAAGTGCTGAGTAGAGCATTCACTTAATAGAACTCCCATTTTGTCTCTGGAAAACTTTTTCTAGCATTAGGTCAGGAAAGAAAAACGGGGGAGGGAATTAAAGCTACATTTGATTCTTCACTCTCACACCCTCTATTACTTTCATATAGGATGTGTCCCTCATTAAAACTATTCTTGCAATTTCATTATGGTTTTTTTTTTTTTGCTAACACTGTGCCTGTAGTACATTGTGCAACTCAACTCACGAGCAACCTCCTTCTAAGAAGCAATAAACACCACTGAGAATAATAAGTAAATTCCTTTATACTTAATATAAGATAAACTCCTTGGCTGCAGCAGTGTTATTGTTAAGGCAGGAGTGAACATTACGAAACAACAACAGTTACATTTTACTTCACTGTGTTGGGTTTTCAGTCTGACGTAAGATAATAAACACAATGGGGCAGAAAGTTCTAGGTCCAGATTCTCTGCAAAGGCGAACACAGTACGGCTCAAGACATGGGGGCAGGGGAATACATAGGTGAATTTTGAGTCAGGTAGGGTGCCTATTCTAAATTTAAACAGCATTCAGTGGCCACAAGGGGCTGAAATGGCAGCCAGGGACCACGGTGAAGTAGTGAAGTGCCGGCCACCCCCCCTACACTGCCAGCAGAGATTAGGAGCCACTTCGTCATCTCTGTGTCACCAGAAGATATCATTAGCGCCACTTTGTTCTCCTACTATGTAGCACAGCCCCAAATGGCGACACCACACTTGAGAATATAGGCACTGGTCCTTACAGTTTTATCGGAAAATGTATGCACACATATGTTGCTATAACAACCACAATAAGAGTAATGTGTCCTTGATGGATGCAACAGCCTCTTTATTTTAAACTGACACTCATGCACTTTATTTTAGTAACTGTAGATAGAGAATTAGCTTTATCACAACATGCCTTTTTTCTTATAACCTAGACCACTTTAGGAAGAACCAGTAGGAAGCAGGAACTAATTTTTAAGTGAAATGCAAATGCCACTTTGCTTGGCTTGCTCTTAGAGGGCCCATTGGTTGGAATGCACACTGTTGTGGTGTATAAGGCTAAAGAACCACCAGCCACCTCATAAATGCAAGGATGGTACAGCAATACATATCTGGAGAGTCTAACAGCAATTACAGAAAGGATACTTTTATAATATGAAGATCAAACAATGAATACTTCTAAATGATCACATCCTGATACTAAGCTTTTAGCTGCACCTCTTCCTTTACTCTTCCCAAATCTCTTAACTAAGACTCAGCATTGGTCAATCTTATTCGAGTTCACAATGCTATTTTAAAATTTTAAGTGAACAGTGAATTAAAGCTAGTATGAAAGAGCAGACCAATTAGCTATGTCCAGGATCTCATAGTACTGGCCTGTGGAACAAGAGAGAAGAATACCGACACAAAATGTTTATGAAAAATGCAGTCTAGAGTTGGTAACCTTTCGGTATATTTTTAGTATTCCAAAAGAATCAAGGTTTTGAATTTTCAATAAAGATTTTGAATCAAGAATCACCTTTTTTTGTGGACAAACGGGTCTAACCGTGAAAATACTGATTGATGTGGTTTACCTTGTAGATTTTGCAATGGCAAAGTCATAATGCCTCCTGCTGCAGCTGCTGCTACCAGCCCTTGGATGTTGGTGAGATTAGCTGTAGGCAGAGTTAGGACCAGTCCTTGTTGACCACCCAGTTGTCCAGCCATGTTGAAGGGAATAAGGATAGGTTGATTTAGGGCTGGAGTGCCTCCTGGCATCACCCCTGCTACTGCTGAGGCTAACTGTTGAGCTGTCAGTAATGGCTGTAATGAAACATATACAGTAAGCATATTTCACTGTACACCTGAATAAGAAATAGTACCAGTATCATTGTACATGTGCCTGGGATCATGTGTAGCATTACAGTACATACATGCAATTACAGTGCATCACTTCAAATATAATAACATACACTTCCTCCAGCACAAAAAGCCTTGAAGATCCTGAAGACTGAGGCTAGAAATCCTGGTAATCATATCCAACCCACTGATCTCTGAAATCAAAGTCTGACTTAAGTTGCATCAACTTTGTAAAGAATTTACTGTATGTGCCCCAGAGATGGTTTCTGAATTCATGAAGGCCAAATTCAACCGAATCTACAAGTATTTAAACTCAAACACTTCCTAGAGATGAAGTTGCAAAATTAATAATTTCCAGCAGCTATGTGATGCAAAGGTTGCTCAAATACTGCACTATAAAGTGGGCTGGAAGATCAAGTATCCTGCTTGCCTTCCCAGGGCAATTGACTGAATGCAGCAATCCTTATATAAAGGGACACAGAAAATCAAACACTTTGTAACTATTCCAAAGAACAGTATAATGCCCACACCTTACTGTAAAAAAACATTTGGCTTTATAAAATAATGAGTGAATGTCTTTATTAACACAGGAGTTGTATTGTGACTATAGGACTGTCAAATCCAATAAGCCAAACTCGCATTAAAATTGCATTCCCTTTTTTTCTATTAAATCATGACCTGTGCTTCCAAAGCAACTGATGTAGGATTCAAATAACTTCATTTTATGAACACACAAACCATTTACATTTTACTCTTTGGAAAAACATATAGAAACAAACCCTGCCTGTTGTTTTTAAAGCAAGACCACATACAGAATATTTCTTTAAAAATATGTCACACCCACATCTTCTCTGTACATGTTTATGTATTAAAAATTCAGCCAAAGAATTTATCACCATGTTTTCTAGATTTATATGGCTAGTTAATTGTCATTCATTATTAATTACTTTAATCAAAGTGCAGCTTTAATTAAGTTAAATGAAAGGTACTGACCTGGGGCCCAACAGGGAATGCTGGGTGGGACTGACTGGGCTGATGCTGATCAGCTGTGCTTGTATCAGACAGCACTGGGTTTCCTCTGGCCCCTAGAATTCAAAGAGAAGCTCTATATTAATATCTAGCCCAGGGACCAGCACATTCCATTTTACTGTGATGTCACATAACATCAAGCTGAAAATGATATGCTAAAGTGGTTTATCAATAACGCAAGCACTCAAATCACTTATCATCTGCATAAATTATGCTAACATTCATCCAGGCCAGCCAGCTCATTCAGGGAGATACAGGAATCTGACAGCAGTGAAACTGAAGCTATCATCAACGCAGCTAATGTGGATGGCATTATACATCAATTTACATACAGTACATGAATACTCTCTGTGTGTGGCAACTGCATTTTGTATGCTTAGGTGAGCAATCGCTATTCTAATTTCTCAAAGCAAAAATTATCTGGGACACAATCAAGTCACATCTACTTTATATCTTAATAAAGCCTCTTTGTGGGAGGTGGGGGGGGGGCATACTGAGACAGAGAAACCTGTTCCACTCATGATAAAAGGCATTACAAAAACTAAGCGCAAACATGCTTCTAAATGGCACTTTCTTCTTGTCCTCTAATTATATATGGTAAAGCAAAGCTTGTCATAAACAAGGCGTTTCGGTGCTAATTGAGACAAACAAAAACCAGCACCAGCTATGTACTTGAATCAAACATGCTGAGCACAGAACACCTTCCAGTACAACTCTATCTGGATTTTGCTGAAGGTTACTGAAGAGATTTGAAAAACACCAAACAGACCCTAATAACTGTAACCCATGGTCAATGATAGGCTTTCAAACTTAAGTTCCACTCCTGCAGTCCCTACTAGGGCAGAACGCACACTGACTCGCAACGTCTTCAAGGAGGCCTGCAGGATCAGCCCCACTTTGTGTTTCTGTATCTGAAGGAAATGACAGCAAATATCAAAAGCAGCAAGCCAGAGCACTGTAGTTTTAAATAAAGAAAATTCCGGGATACAATTTTAGGATTTCTGGTCAGTACGGTAGCTTTTGTTCTGTTCGTTTTTTTCTGATGGATGGTTGAAATCCAATTCTAAGTAAACCTTAACAAGATCCCCTTTTCCAATGTTTGTCCTATGAATAGCAAGTGCAAGACAATTCAGAGCCAGTTTATTGGCATGCCATGGTCTGTGACTGAAAAAAGGGATATGATTCTGTCATACTTATAAATTTTAAAGAAGGTATTATCAGCTCATTTAAAACAAATTCTTCTATATACTGTATTCTCCAAGGGGACAGACTTATAAATAATGGAAATGTGAAAAAAATACTTCATCACATTAAGGTACAAATAAAATTGACTGCTACATATTATTCAATTGACTTCTATCTCTACTGTGATGTGTCAATCACAACAGCATTTTATAATAGGATTAGGCAATAAATGTGCAGAGCCATTATGCAGAAATCTGATTAATTTGTAATATTTTTGTGTGTGAACAGAAAGTCAGAAATGGACATTGCTTTGGGAATACTTACAAGCGTTCTATTGAAATTTTTAAATTGATTTGGAACCAACTAATAAAAACACACAGACTTTTTGACATTTTATAAAGTGAAGTCTATCGAAATGGGTTTGGCATTTTAATGACCACTGTCATTTAATAACTAGGGTAAGGTGACCTATTGGTCAAGACTCCAACAACTACCTAATAACGTGCATGAAGAGATTTAGGCACTTCGTATTTTGTGTGTGATTTATTATCTGCGATGCTCGGAAAGCACAGAATTTAACTGGATGTGCACGATACTGTGAAAATGTATACAATCTGAGTTTTTATATGCACAACACTCTCCTCACTCAGGCAAAACTCAAACTGCCTTCAACATGACTCTACAGGGACTGCAGGATCAGATCCATTATGAATAAACACCACTTTGCCTAAGCTTATTTCTACATATCAACATGTTCTTTATTTATCTTCATATGACAGCTGTATGCAAGGAATGATATTACATCAAAGACTCAAGTCCCATGATCCTGACTAGCTCACCACTGAGGTCAAATTAAATATCTGTGTTTGTTTGCCTGCTTGAAGGAGTTAGAGCTTTGTCTTGGACTATGATAGTACTGAACTAAGTTCCTAATATTCTATCCTGTCACTGAATTTGCCTGGAAAGGCTTCAGAGAAAGTACAAAGCAACAACCAAATGTCTGTTAGTACATGATCCTGTTTTAATTAATTAAGGCCCTGATCCCACAGCACTTACTCTCATGAATGTTCCCAATGAAGTGAGTCTGTGTTTTAATACATTTTTTATTTATCGAACACTATTTTCTGCTATGTATCCTGTATGTAAGTTGCAATATTTAATCCTTTCAGAATCAGTTTGTACAAAAGATGTCAGACAAAATCAGACAATAAAACTAGAGCACTATTAAATGATAATTAATGATGTCATTTTTTATTCCATTGCACTAATTGCAATCAAATAGGATTTAATTCATTTTATATTGCTGTTTATTCAAGACACTGCATCTGTTTTTATTTCAGTACATGAATGTTGTGCCTGCTTCTTCCAGCTCACTTTCGACACAGTTTAGGAATCTCATTCAAATGGCACACAATTTCATGTGTATGAATGTGGTCTTTCACAGACTCCATATGAAATTATGCATGCTGTCTTTTCAGGATCAAAAAGGCATGTTTCCCCTCATGCCCATATTTATATTTCTCATACACATGTAGTGTACTTAGTTGTATAGGCCCATCTCCTAATCTATCTGCTACAGCAGCCACTCCAGACTCAAGTTTTCTTTCAAAGTCAGGAGGGAAATCTGCAGCTTGTTGGCTGAGCAGTCAGTAAATGTGGCAGAGCAAAAATTTCTGGGTGATTGGAGGTTCCACTGTATCATCCAAGCAAACAGAAGTTGTTCTCTACCACCTATTATCTTCAGTGAGAAGCCCCGGCAAGACATCCAGGAAGGCAAAATACAACCATGAAAGGTTTATAGAGAACGCTATGATTCCTTCCTTCCCTACAGTATTATTTCTCTGAATTAGCAGGACAGCTTCTGCCATGCTAGAAGAATTAAGCTAACAAAACAAAGTACTGAGAGTACCTCATGTTATATTTACTGTTTGTGATTCACAGAATCATAGATGATGGACCAGAAATCCCTCATGGGTCATTATTTAGCAGCAAGGTATCTAGCCTTTCCTGCCACATGAGCTCTGAATTGTCCTCTCTCCTCTGTTTTAATTCAGTGGCTCTTAAACCATTTATTGTTGCTGTCTTAGTGACCTCCCTAGGCAAATGGGACCTTTGCTATTTTAAAAAGATTTGCCAAAATGTTATTTTCCCAGTGTCTGGATTCATGCCACTACCTCTTGTTAGATCAAATTCAACAACTGTACAGTCCTTTCACAAGGATATCACTGCCCTGTACAAACATGCATTCATTAAGCTGCAGAACACCTCTCTGAGTATAAGGCAGTATAACAACAGAAAGGGACTATAACAGAAATGGTTAGCAGTCCGAGAGACGCTCTGGCTGGTGTTTGCTGGGTACCCTTCACGTATTAAGTAACCGGCTAATAAGTGGGAGCTACTGTCTTTCCCCATATGCAGGTGCAGCAGGCTCTCTGCCCCTACAGAAAAAGATCTTATGAAGGGGCAGGCCTTCAAGCCAACTCTGATATTGGGATGAAAGAACTGGCATGAGTGCTCTGGACTTACATCCTTCTCACATGAGAGAGGCTGTGTAGCCTAGTGGATAAAGCATCAACCCATGAGTCAGGGAGCTGGGTTCTTTTCCAGCCTCTGCCACGAGGTGAACTTGGGCAAGACATGTTATCGTCCCGTGCCTCAGTTTCCCCATTTGTAAAATTGAAATGATGATACAGATAAAGTGCTGTGAGATCTACTGATGGAAAGTACTAGATAAGAGCTAGGTATTATTCTTAGGCCTCATCCTTTTTCCTTTCCCAATTTTGAAAATCTTAAATAATAAATAAATAAAGTAAATAAATAATGTGCCACACCTGGGTCAGTTATCCCCTCTTTCCATCTTGATGTTTAGGGAAGGTTGTGTCCTCACCTGTGTCCTCCACAATCTGCAGGAGGTCAGACTAGTTGATTGTGATGGACCCTTCTTACCTTATAGTCTATGTGAATCAATGAGTCTAATTAAACTTGTAGTGAGGGTGACTGATCACCTTGCCCAATGTCACTCGGGGTGATTTGTTTCCTCTCTGGTGCATGAAAGCTGTTGCATTTGGGTTAAGGGAAAGTAGAGAGGGTGGGTGGGTGGGTGGGTGGGTGGGGTGGTCCATTTTGGAAAGAGAAATAATCTAGTGCGCAGGAGGGGAGCACAGGTTTACTAGTGGGGCGCTCTCACAGGCAGCCTCAGAGAGCATGCTCAATAATACCATGCTAACAGTCCAGGACACAAGCACCATCCTAGATACAGTTTTAATGATCAATAAATGTTATTATCAATACCAAATAAATTATTAAAGCAGCCCCTCACCTGTCAAGGTGTTTGGAGTACATGACAAAAAAAACCAAATGAAAATATTATGAAAACATAATGTGATACAACCCTCTTAAAATACCAAATAAAACACAGAGGCAGTAAAGAAAAGAAGAAGAAGAAAAAGATGGAAGGGAAAGGGAAAGGGAATTAACTGGCTGCTAAATGTGGTTTTAATAAGAGGGATGTTCTTTGGGGGGAGGGATAGCTCAGTGGTTTGAGCATTGGCCTGCTAAACCCAGGGTTGTGAGTCCTTGAGGGGACCATTTAGGGATCTGGGGCAAAAAATCTGTCAGGGGACAGTACTCAATCCTGCTAGTGTAGGCAGGGGACTGGACTCGATGACCTTCAAGGTCTTTCCAGTTCTAGGAGATTGGTATATCTCCATTAAATTATAAAATTAAATTATTTGTGGTTAAAGGCACTGGGCTAGGACTCAGGAGATCTGGTTTCATTCCTGATTCAGTCATGGATTCCCATTTGACAATATGGAAATTCAATTCTCTTCTCTATCTGTCCTGTCTATTTAGACTGTAATAACTTCAGGACCATCTTTTACTATATGTCTGTCCAGCATCTATGCAACATGATCTCAGTTGGGGCCTCTGAGCGATACTAAATACAGTAACTCCTCACTTAAAGTCATCCCGGTTAATGTTGTTTCGTTGTTTAGTTTTTTGTCTGGGGGAAAAAAAAATCCCTGGAACCTAACCCACCATTTACATTAAATCTTATGGGGAAACTGGATTCACTTAACATTGTTTTGCTTAAAGTCACATTTTTCAGGAACATATCTACAACGTTAAGCTAGGAGCTACTGTACTGCTATTGTTACTAATAAAACACGTTTGAAATAAAAACTTGCTCCACTGTTTTTGAAAAGTGAGGCGAGACAAACCAAGGTACATGTCAGTGAGGACAGAGTTCCACAATCAGACTAGAAAAGGCCTGCTAGCTGTAGGTGAGATGATGTATTACTGGCACGCAGAACCTAATATGAGAGTGAACAATTACGTAGTACTTGCTCAGCACACCACTTCTGAAAGGT
Organism: Sternotherus odoratus; assembly: GCA_032164245.1. Taxonomy (NCBI): domain Eukaryota; kingdom Metazoa; phylum Chordata; order Testudines; family Kinosternidae; genus Sternotherus; species Sternotherus odoratus. The sequence goes on from JAVMKO010000002.1 coordinate 146,758,424, forward strand.
TGCTGACCCCTAGTTATAGCCAGGTGCTTATATGCCCCTCAATATCATAGCACTGGAACATCTCATAGTCTTAAATGTATTTATCCCCACAGCACCAGGGCCGGCGACAGGAATTTTGGGGCCCCATACGGCAGATCGTATGCCCCCCCCTGGTCTCCCGCCGCCCGCGTGGTTCCCCCGGCCGGTCTCCCAATGCCCGCGGGGTTCCCCCCCGCCCCCCGCCGGTCTCCTACCTCCCGTGGGCACCAACCCCCGCATGCGCTGCGGCTGCGTGGCCCGGCCAGGAGAAGCAAAGGGGGGCGGGGGAGGCTGCTGGGTGCCAGGGGAGGGGGCTGGTGAGCGCTGCAGCGGCTGCCCGGAGCCGCGCCTCGCTCACAGGCCCCGCGACAAGGGGGTACAGCTGCGCACCCGCCCCGGAGTTCAGGGGGTCCCCCTGAAGTCCGGGGCCCGGTACAGCTGTACCCGTTGTACTCCCCTGTCGCCGGCCCTGCACAGCACTCCTGTGAGGTAGGAAAGTGCTGGTATCCTCATGCACAGACAGGGAACTGAAGCAGACAAAGACTAAATGACTGTCCTATGGCAAAGCAAAGAATCCAGATCCAACAAGTCCCAGACTAGCATCCTAACCACTGGACAATCCTTCCTTTCCACTTGACCATCTTTCCTGAAAACTTTGGCTTTGTTGATTTCTCAAAGCCTAATTTTTACAATCCAACTAACTACAATAATAAAGTTTTGCACTAACAGAGCCAAATAGATTCTGAGAATAAAAGTTATTTTACTTCACCATAGCAGTAAGACAGCTACATGTGAATAATAATGTAAATAAAGAAACTAGCATGTCAAGCAACTATACATATTAAAATACTTAGTTCCAACCCTAGCTTGCTACCCATGTAATCAATTTTAATTGTTCTCACAGTCAATGTGACTTACAATTGGAAGGTGGGAGCAGGATTGTTTCTTCACCATTCTGTTTTGTTTTACAAAAATGTTTTAGAAATACTTCATGTGATATATTTAAATATCCAAAGTTAATAAACTACAGTACTGATTCCACTGCGATTCAGTCTTCTCATGTATAAAATGTGCTTTTACAAACCTAACTATGAAAACAAAAATATAATCTATGCTTACGCATGGTACTACAAGAGTATTTCATTATTTTAAGTCAACATCTATAAAATCATATGCCCATTGTCCAAGCCTATAGACGTTTACATCTAAAACAATATGATCAATAGAAAAAGAAAAACCTCCAATCGAGTATTGCCAACAAGTAGCAGCAGAGAGAGACAACATGCAAAGTAAAACACCGTCCTACGAGGTGTTGAAAGTGGAGCTTCCCTAACTGCTCAACTTCAGTGGATGTGGAGGGAACTCAGCACCTGCTGAGATGGAGCCATAATTTGTAAGCTTTTTTGGGCAGGGGCTCTCTTTTTCAGGAGAGGCAGAACTAGGGGAGGGGAGGCACGGGCTAGCCCCTGCAATGGAAATCCTGTAGGAACTCTGCTCCCAGGTAAACTCATGCATACATGGTGGGGGTGGGGAGATGGTGGACGGAGGAGTAGACCCTGAGGGGTTGAAGCAGCTGCTCTGGGATCCAAGATCAGGTTGGAGAGTAGGGAATGGGACCCAGAAGGGCAGGTAGAAGCTCCAGGACTCTCCTTCCCAGCCTGGAGCTGGCAAACTGCCACCACCCTACCAAGTCTCAGGACCTCTCCTCAATCCCTTGTCCACATCTCCACCGTCCCGTTCACAGGGAGCTTTTGTTCCTCACAGTCTTTTTATTCTGTTTGTAAAGCACCTGAGGTCCTGGTCAATAACTAGGACTTCTAGGTCCTACAGTAATACAAACAAACAAACTAACAAACAACAACAATAATGAAACCAAAATCTATCCAGCTAAGGGGTTCATTGCATAATCCCTAATTGCCTCCCGCACCATTCCAACCGTCCCAAATGCCCCTTTCCCAGTTCACCCCGAAAACATCTATGATGCAGCTAGGCACTGTCAACACAAATGTCTATAGCATCTCCAAAAACGAGAGCAAAAAATAAACTCTATGAGATATCCAAATAAACAGCACGGGACTGATGTGCTCATTTTATTTTCAATTTCATATTTAACTAATTAAACCCCTACATCTTAAAATGAAAATGGAGCTGTTGCATAATTTCCAGATTGCCACAGCTTCCAAATCCATCTTGCCTCTGCCTATGCAGGGATCATTGTTTTGTCCTCTTGTTCTCTGTGGGAAACATCATGTTCTCCAAAAGGCTCCAGTTGAGCAAAGCAGTAAAGCATATGACTGAGTAAGCCCACAGAAATCGATGGGACTAGTCACATGATTGGCACACATTTATGTACCTCGCTGAATCAGGACTAAAACACTGTGAGGTGCATGACTTGTAATAATGCATATTAGTTTATGAAAGTGATTCATATCACAGATAATATCATACCCTGTGGGTATGTCTCCGCTGGAATGTAAGCCCAGTAGAACTAAAGTTAGCAGATCCTAGGTTTGTTAATCTGGGGCTTGAGTGTAAACCTTCATTTGTAACTCTGGGTTAGGAACTGTTGAACCCATGTGTCCCAACCTGGGGCTCCAGCCTCTATATGACATTATGTGGGAGAGAGTCCAACAACCCATAACCCAAACTTCCTAGTGCCTTTCCAAGATGTGGTCACTCCAGCCCTTTGTTCATGGCATAGTGTGGGAAAACTTGATGGTCCACCCAACGTGACTGTCCAGAGGACGAAGAACTTGGCCTGTGGGCTTGTGGAATACTTTTGGTGGACTCCCAGAGCATGAGTCCAGTGGGGCTGCATCTATTTCTCTTCTTTTTCCTCTTTCTTCCGCCTCCATCCCTTTCCCTTCCTCCGCTTTCTTTCTCTAACTGAAATCATTTAATAAAATAAACACATTTTATTGTTAGACCCTATATCAATTATTTTTGCATTTGACATGCTTTACGTGAAAAAAGGAGCATTGCTACTGCAGACAAGGGGAAGGGATATAATCGCAAAAGCATGTTCTTTATTCAAAATAGGCTCATTCCACTTTTATTCACCCTGTAACTACAGTGCATAAATATCCCCTGTTAATGGTACATGCATTTTTTATGAACTGGACCCTTCATATTGAGTGTTGTGGTTTCTTCTCTACTGTATGCATTAGCACAAAGATAATCACATTAAGGTCACAAAGATCCTATCAGTTTCCCCTGAATTCATACAACATTTCATACCCACTCCTTGCTGTTAGCGCTGGTGAATGCAGTGATGATAAAGGTTACTTATTAGAAGATGGACGGTTGAATGCATTATTATTTCATGTTGGGCAGCTGATCCCTAGCTAAGAAGGGCAGGAGGCTTCTTTAAATTAAACTTTTCTTTCAATTCCGGCAAGCTTACTAAATGCCAAAGAGAGCACATCTATGTGGAGCAACTGCTACTGTTTGCCTTTTTTTTAATTGGCATCTACCATTTCCTTATGATGTTTATGGCATTTATACACATAAATTTACTTGGTCTATAGCACAGAAACACCCCTCCCCCTGTAATGAGCTCCCTAATCATTCCCAGTCCTTACCTCTATCCCCCCCAAACAAAATAGACTATATGATGGTGTTGGACATTATGCAAATTTGCACTACCATTTGTCTGGGACGATCTGTACAATTCACTCATTATTGGCTTAGCTACGAGCATCAGAGCGTTTTGATATTCAACAATCGGTATATGTAAACATTCTCATGGGGTGGGTGGGTGTGTTTGTGGACAAGAATATTTTATGGCCATGCCTGATTTAGATGTTTTGTTTTCAGAAGTTCCGATGACTGATTCACTCCCAAGGGGGAGAGGCACAAGTCTCATTCAAGCTAGCGAGTGAAATTCGGAGCTCCGACATTCCGTTTGGAATTTTTAAAAAAAATTGTGTAGGGAGAAAAGATGCTGCAAAAATATAAAATGACTTGAGTGTCCTACCAATCCTGGATGAATGTTTTAAGGAGGCTGCAGTGGGTGTGGTTCAGTGGTTCAGTTAGAGAATCTCCAAAATAAGAGATGCAATGTACATTTAAATCCAGTACAAGCACCTGCATTTACAACTCCTACAGACTCTGCCTCTCTGCAGCAGGCACGCTAACTACAGCAGTCAGCTCTGATGTGCAAGATTCCTGTTATGCTAAGCAAAGTTAAAGAGAGATAGCATGGAACATCAGTTTAGGCATGCAGATGGAGTACAAGTGGATAATATAATTTGATATTGGGCTGGGATTCCAGGACAGGGAACAGACAGCAATAATTCATGTTGTGCTTTCCATCACAAGTGACATGGTGTTTTGGAGGAAAACAACTCCATGCTCCCAACCTTGAACCCTGGCATGGTCCCATTTTGGCACGCCCACAGATCCTGTGCAATACCGGAGGCAGAACGCTCCCCAGAATTCCCTCTGGGGTGTGAGAACCTCACTCGTCCCCCTGTGCTTTACTACTCATCACTGAAGCTACCTAAAGGAACCCCATTAAAAAAAGTTGTGATTTAGTCAGGTTTGTAGTAAAGACTAGAGGTGGCAAAAAGAGTTCTAAAGTATGCTTGAAGTAGAAGTCAGAAGCTCTGGAAAACCTGTAAAAAGTTTTACTTTGCTTCGGGAACGATTTTCTTTTCCTTTTGGAATTGCTTCACTCCACACTTCCTCCGGACTGTCCCAACCTGGGATCATGGTCATGTGATGGTGGCTTATGAAGCAGCAGCTCTCATTGCTGAGTCCACTAGTCTGGTCTCATCCCATCCAATTGTTTTTGACAATATTAAGTTAAATATACCAAAAGTTAAATATACCAAAAGACCCAAAGAACAGTCTGTGCGCTTGAAAAATCTGGGAAGGTATTTATTAGAGAGTTGCACTAGAAAGGCCTGTGCGAAACTCATACAGTTGTGTTTCTAATCATATGCTATTGATACACATACAATGATGTGGGGGAATAAAGATGTGAAAGAAGCAAGTGTGTTATAAAAATCTCTGACTTCATTCCTATAACTGGGCCTGATCTTGAGTCCTCTTCAGCCAATGGCAAAACTCCCACTAACTTCCATAGGTATAGGATTAGTCCTGCAGGAAGGATTCAGGAACAGGGAGCATTGTATAGGGTTAAAAAGCTTTGCAGATAGCAGGCACATCTCCTGACAGTCATAATGCAAGAAATGGGTGGTATCACAGTGAAAGATCCCCTGGTTAGTAACACCTTGTCATGGCAAGACCTCTCTGTAACAACATGTTGTGCAGGCAGGAAATAAGCAAAAAAAGATGCACAATCTAGCTTTGCCAAAATACCAAGTGACAGACAACTTTCTTCAAAGAGTGAGAGAGGGCACCATGATACTTACTAAAGGGATTAAATGGTATGGAATATATACACTGATCTCCAGTTTCCAATCCATGAAAATGCCTGAGATCAGATTTTTACAAATCAGATTTTTATATCCCTTTTTATATATTACTGGTCTGTTTATTTTTTCAGCATTACAGTAATTGAAAAATATCTACTGGTAAAAGATGCTATTAATTTAAGTGCATTCATAGTGTGTTATGTCACTAATAGACTTAGGTAACATTATTCTTTTATCCCTTTTACAAAGCATTATTTTATTGTCCTCTCATTTCTAAGATTTTAGTTCCACTTAAAGTCAAGTAGAGTGAGGGCTTCATGGAATTCTATTATATTATTGTCCTGACATTATTTTAACTCCATTACACAGCAACAAAAAAACAGCATCAACTTCCATTTGTCATATTATTTATTTTGAGGATTATGTCAGATCTCAGACTGTGCATACGTGCCTACTAAACATAATTTGGAGTTGAGAAAAAAAGTCAGTACTTCCTTGTACACATACATTAGAAAATGTGGTTTCAAAGACAGTACTCTTTTTTTTATTCCGCATTTTGATAACTGTATAATCTTAGCTTGGACCACATATAATTTTTAGAAGAAAGCAAATCTATGTGCCTTATCCCTCTATTCACAGAAATTAAGGGGTTAGAGCCTCAGATATGCTAGAGCATTGCTTGGCACACCTGAAATGGGGAGCTAAGGTGCTTCCCATCACTTTTCTGCCACCCTCTCCTACCCTCCCTGGTTATGCGGGTACATGGGGGACTGTCCTGGCATAGTTTTGACTTTTTTGAGTAATCTCAAGATTCTTCTCCAGTTTGTAACAGCCAACCTTAAGAGAAGGATGGTTCAATGGTTAAGATGCTGATCTCAAAATCAGGAAACTGAGGTTCAATTGCCAGCTCTACCACTGACTGCCTGTGTGACCTTGGGCTAGCCACTTAGTCTCTCTGTGCCTCTGTAAAATGGGGATAATAGGACTTTGCAAGTGTACTGTGAGGCTAAATATTTTAAAACTTGTGAGGGCCTCAGAATTTACAATTATGGGAGTCATATAAGTATCTAAAATAGACAGGTTATACTGGCAGGGATAGTCTAAATGCAGCAGGCTCCAGCCACATCTTGCTCCTTCTCTAACACAGCCCCTATACCAGTGGGTAAGGAGAGGTGACACAGAGCCTGCATACTCTGGACTTCACGCCAGGTGGGGTTCCCCTGTATTGAAGGAAGTCTCACCTTCCAACTTAGGACAACTTTATGTCCTCTTGACATCATCAGCATGGCACAAAAGAGAATCAGTGGGGTTGAGGACCTGGCATTTCATTTTTTTATTTTATTTATTTGATAACAAAGAGTCCTGTGGCACCTTAAAGACTAACTATAAAGTATAGAAGCATAAGCTTTTGTGGGCTAATATCCACTTTGTTGCATCCGACGAAGTGGGTATTAGCCCACGAAAGCTTATGCGTCTATACTTTATAGTCTTTAAGGTGCCACAGGACTCTTTGTTACCTCTGCTACCTCTCTGATTCTTTATTTGATAAGTAACTTTACAATCTGGGGCAATGCAGTGCCTCTGAAAGATGCTAAAATGGACAGTTCCCTAGCCCTGATCCATGGAATGGTTAAAGTACAGGCAGCTACAATTGTGTGTTTTCTTGACTAGTTCCCAACTCCCCACACTGCCACATCCGTGAAACAGAGCCAAATTCTGCTCACCCACTCATGATCAGGAGTCCAGATAGGATATTTCCATCCCAGTGCCTATTTAATTAATTCTCTCTCTCTCTATCCTTGCTATAGCAAAGGTGCCGGTCATTATGGTGTTTTTATGGTTCATTTAAAAAAGGCTACCACCAGTTTGAAAACTTTTGGTTACTATCAACCTTTAGTCACTAATAAATCTTGCTGTTAGTAGTCATCCAGTCTGCCATTTACATGATAAGCTCAATTAAACATTTTCCCTCAGACACTAGAGAGATGCTATGGCAAACCGAAGATCAATAGGTAAATAGTAGCTCATCCGGTGGATTTAGCCTCAAAAGGAAAAGTTTAAATTTAAGCCAGACAAATTAAAAATTAAAAATTAGAGGTTACATCAGTTATAATCATGCTAAAGATCCTTTCAATTAAAACAGCATTGAAAACAAATGCTAGAATCCACACACACCCCTCGCACCCTGTAATGTACTGTGTACAATTAACACTCTTCTTGTAAATTCTCTAATACATAACATAAACAGAAAGTAATATTACTGGTTCATTGTCATACAGAAAATCTCTTGTAGGTTTTAGTATATGTAGCAAGTACCCCCTTTGTACTGTTCTAATAGTTTTCTTTCATCTAATTGTATTCTAATTACTTTTCTCTGAAGAGTATCTGTGGACACCACAACTCCCTAAATGGTAACAATGGATAAACATCAGCTTGAGAAATTCTGGTCTATTTTATTTATGAGGCTGCAATTCTCCTGTAAATAACCCAGTTGTTAAAATGATATGTATCTATGTAATTGAGTCTTCTGTACACAAATAAATAAGGCTTTATTGCAATGTCAGAAGTTAACAGGCCAATCAATAAAATCAATAACTCACTTTTTCTTGCTTATATATCTAACTTTTCTCCACCTTTCCTATGTCCTCTGTTTGTTCTGGTTACATATTAACACTCTGAAGGATATATAGCTCTTATGGTATTGTTCAGTAAAGGGTGGCTGGCATCTTAAGAAACACCACCTCAGCAATTTAACACTCTGCCTATGTGTTGTGTAATTTCACATATATATGTCTTATACAAGCGAGCAGGAGAGAAAATGTCTTGATCTATGTATCCACGCACACTATATTTTTAATATGAATGACTACATGAAGTAGTAAGTAAATTAGGTCCATATTGATACACTTAGCTAAAAGTGCTTCAGGCCTGTATTGCATTATCGCATAACTGCTGTCAAAACAGCACTGCTGGATTATAGCACTGTGCAGCGCACGCCTCCTTGGGTAAAGTTGTGTCAGCATTTCCATTATAAACCCCTTTTTTACAAGTTTATATCTTGACTGTAAAATCTGCTTTGGGCTAAAACTCGGCAAACAAGGGGTCAGATTCTGTAGACCCCTACTCAAATGAGTATATCTATTTTTTTCAGTGGGATTGTTCCAGTAGGCAGGAGCTGCTTCCATGAGTCAGGCAAGCTGTCAAAAAACAAGTGAGGCTGTTTTATTTTTAATCAGAATAGTTGTTTATGATTATTTGGTTCTTTTTAAGAATGTACAAAATATGAGATTACTACCTAATGTTGTAATGTGATTAGGTCCATAATTTGATCAGCTTCAATTTTTAGTACTTAGGGGGGAAAAAAACTTGAACAGCAAAGCTGCTGTGATGTAAAAACTGGCTGTAGGGCAAGTACACTAAATTTTACTCCACTAATTAAGTTTTCTCATGGATTTGCATTCTAGATCTAGTACATCCCCTCAATATGAAAAGAAGAGGATAGCTTCAAAGGCATCCTCTGTGTCTATATGGAACAGAAACATGCTCACGAAAGCGATCTAATTATATATCTACCACACAGAATCGCCATTCAAAAATATTTTTATGCCGCCATGCAGGATAAATATAATGGCCTGTAGTGGGGCAGCTGCCCCACTCCCAGGCCAGCCTCTCTGGCATATTCTTGCCCATGCTGGCCGGGGAGTGGGGCAGCCGCCCCACTACATGGCCCATCTGAGATCTAAAAATGCTTTATTTGTAGTAGCCACAAATTCATAGTAGCACGTTTCAAACTGACTTAAGTCCTTAATACATACTCACACCCTGACATACACTTATAGATGCAATATCTTCTTCTTGCACCCTCCTTAACTGGTTGTATGTATGATCTGATATTGATGGATGTGTCTTGTTCTGATGTTGCTCCTGGTTCATTGCTAACCTATGTTGTAACTTTGCAGTTACCTTTTGGGTCCAATGGTCCATGAATGCCATTTCACAGTGCAGGGGAGGCAGGGACTGCTTGGATCTAGGATACCACTCCAGACTTCTCTGCCGACAACTGCAGGGCGGCGGAAACCCGTGAGTTATCAATGGGATGGTGCTGGAACCCCATCCTGTAATATCATCCTCTAAATCCTTCTAAGTTAGGAAAATTGGTTCAGGGCCCAGGCTGCACAGCTCGTTGTGGGGTTATTGCAGCTTTCAATATTTTGTTAGTGCAAATCAATAAAGCTAGTAGAGCTTTTAAAATATGATAGATAGCATGAAGTTAGTTGGTGAGCACTGGGATTCCTTTTGGAATACTATTTAAAGAAAAGGGTTGATACAAGTAGGTGTTTTCTGTTATTCTTTGGTACAGAGGAACAATGTGATGTAATGGACTGGTTTTCAGCTTGATATTGGACACAGTACTGGGAGATACCCAGGTAAGTAGCCCAGGGAAATAATGAGACTTCTAGCACGTGTCATGCCTCTCAGGTAAGTGTCCATAGAGTCAGGTCATTTCTATATAAAAGTAGAGCCGGGTGGGAAATGGTTTTCCTGTCCTGCAAACATTTTTGAGATTTTGAAAAAAAAATTCCCTGCCGAACTGGGACAAAATATTGAAATATTGAAAATGTTTGTGAGCTGAAGAGAAATTTTAGAAAATTCAGGTCACCTCAACCAAAACACTTCTTTTCCCCAGTAATTCTGCCATGGCTTAATTTCAGTTTTGACTTTTCTTTTAAGCTATAAATTTTAAACTGAAAAATGGAATTCTTCATTTCAAAAAGGTCAAAATCTGACCATTTAGGAACTTTTTTCAAAATGGTTTTTAAATGGGAAATTTGTGGAAAGTGACCAATTCCTCCACCTACTCCTTCTGGGTGAGCTGCTCTTGGTAGGTGCTACTCAAGAACATGCAATGCAGAGGCTGGAATTCTGGCCAGCCCGTACCCAGGCAGTGAAATGGTGGACAAGTTTCCTCCCTTCCTCCCTCCCCTGCAGCTGCATAAGAGGCAGCAGCAATCTAGCCCTAAGGACCGGGTTCCTGGAACAATTTGTATAGTTGGGGTGCGGAGAGCCATTGAACCAAACTATTACCCCTGTATATGACAGAAATCACTTCAAGCCAGGGGGTGCTGCCAGGAATGTAATGGTTCTGCAATATAACTTTTGATACCCTCATAACTTGAAGGTCACACAATCCAGTGGGGAAAACAACGGTAACAATTATTTCAATCATAGAAAAAAATAAAAAGAAAATTTGAGCCAGATATAGGTAAAACATTGATTGCCTTAACATATATATATATATATATATATTGATTGATTGCCTTAACGTATATATTGATATATAACATATATTGATATATAACATATATATTAAGAATCAGAGAGGTAGCCGTGTTAGTCTGGAATAGCAGAGGTAATAAAGAGTCCTGTGGCACCTTAAAGACTAACTATAAAGTTTTGAAGCATAAGTTTTGAAATTCACACTTGCAACTCAGCTGCTAGAAGAATACCCCACCCTCCCTGATTTGAGTTAACAAGCTGGTTCAGCCTGATTGGACTAACCTTGTTACCTCCTACCTGGTTCTTGCCTACTTATCTATACCTGCCCCTGGACACTTCCACTGCTTGCATTAGTTATACTGGGGTGTGCACTGGGGACTGTTTTAAACAGAAGCCTGTAAGAAGAGACTTCATCAAATGAAGTGTGGTGGTCTATGAACTAAACATTATGGGCCCCTCATAATGAACATACTTTTTACATTTACTTTGCAACATTTGAGATTCATTTGTTGAGAATGAGTTAGACTTTAGTCACATTTCCCCTGCTTGCTAACACAACCTCCTCCTTTTCTTTTAAACAGTACACCTCTTATTAGACTGTTTGAACAGAAAGTACAATGGATTTAGAGGGTGCTCGAGATGTGAAAAGAGGGCCAAGTGGGTCCTGAGAGACATTCCTGGCTCAATTAACAATTTTACTAGTAAACAAAAATTCCCCAAATAGAAATGCATAAATTATCTTTTCAATCCACATTTTTCAGAGCACGCATTTTGCGCTATGAATAAAAATATCCGAGTATGAAAAGGTTAATAGGGCAGGAAATCAGATTACTAGGATGATAAGGTCCAGCCACCAAAGTTGTTTTGATTATGCAGTTTTCAACATGCTTACTTGTCACTTGAGATAGCAGGCCAGATTCTGTTCTTAACTTGATGGATGTAACTGAGAGCAGAATTTAGCTTATTAGGTACAATTAATCTTCCAAATATACCTCTTCCTCAATAAAATAAAATAACAAAATCAAGTAGCATTTGCCAGTGCTGTATCATATGCACTCTCTTCTATTGTACTTACCAGAGACACAAATATCTTAATATTTCAACAGAGTTATAATATAATTCAATAAGATACAACATAATAACATCTATCAGAAAGGACAACTTAAAAGAAAGCATTGTATTTCCTTTGTAAAGCTATATATAATTATCATTGCCTAGAAATGTATCAATCTGGCAGCCGCATAAGCATTCAACACAGCAATAACTGCAGGCTCTAGTGTGGTAGTTCTTCCCAATGTCATATCATTGTATCCCCTCTGAGCAAGGCCGAGAGTGCTGCTGAAAAAACATGCAAAGGCATATCTCCTCCCCCACTCTCCAACCCCTGGAATCCTTTCCATTGTATTTACAATTGTGCTAGCAATTTTCAGAAGTCTTGTACTAAGATTATACCTGAGCTGTTTGCATAACTACAACTAACTTTGCATCAGCATAGCCACTATAAACCCAATTTTTCAGTGGTTTATAACTTTTCTTGGGAAAGTTCACTGTGGGACAAAATTAAGTGTACAAGGATTGAGTTTGAGATGCTTTGTGTTTTTAAATCTGGCCATTTATATTTTACAGGTCAGGTGTTGGTGGGTTTTGCCCATCTGTAACCCAGGCAAAAGTTTCATTTATTATTATTCCCTGAGGTGGAATTAATGTCTTTGGGTGTTTCCACAAGAGAGAAAGATGACAAAGCTACAGTATTCATGTTATCGTGGGCCAAATCTGAGGACGCAAAGGTGGTTTTCCAACACATTTCCACCACAATCCTGGAGGCAGCTAGGTGCTGGCCCAGAAGGCAAGTCAGAACAACGTGGGAACTGCTCCAGCTTGTATCAGCTTGTAATGGCTTTCAAGGGGCATTATGCAACTGGGGACTGCCAGAACATGGTGCCCTCCCCAGCCATGACCTCTTCTATCTCCAACACCAGAGAGGTCAGTAAGAGGAATATTCAAGGGAGAATCTCAACTGCCACGCTAAGGCAGCTTTCTAGCCTCTTTGTAGCATGGAAGAAGTAGAAAGGGGCTAGGAAGAGTAGCCAGGAATCTTATGTATTGTGCTTAGCGATATGCAGTAGCGCACATAAAATGTGTTTTTCCCACCTTCCCAATGTTAAAAATGTTTTATGGTACATGTATGGATGGCTGGATTTATGGTAAAGATGTCCATATCCCCCTTCAATCTCACCTATTGACCTTAGTATTTAGATAATGTCCTTCTAAAGAGATGAAAGGGCACACTGCTATGGATTTTTCCCAACTAAGATCTATGGGTTTGGTCTCTTCACAATGAATTTTCGAAGTGATGCGCATTGCAGTTTGCTATACCTAGATTTTCTGGTGACCCCATGCTACAATAGCACAAAGGAACTCATCACCCTTAGTTTGCATGGGATTTTCTATTTATTTCTCCTCTTTCTGTGCTTTTTTCTGAAAATCAAGAACATACACGGCATTTTCATAATGTAAGAGCTATAAGGAAATATATGATGAACTAACGTTGTCTAGGAAATTCACAGTTATGGCTGAGATTCCATCCTTCATTCAAGTTCCTACAGCTGACTGAGTGATGGGAAAAGTACTGGTCATAACTGTTCATTCATAGCCTTTAGTGCAGGGGTGGGCAAACTACAGCCCATGAGGGAAGTACCGTTTGCTTTGTATTAAAGCAATACCTATGACATGTAATAACGGTCAATAATTATGTAAGTTGATAGCACTATTAGCATCCATATATGGGGCCTATTATGCTCATCTGATCCTCTCTAAAGCCTAAATCCCCTTTGTTGTGAAAAACCTGAGAAAGCAGACATTCCACAAGGGATCTAAGAGGAGCTGGGAGGAATTAATTCTCTCTTCCAACTTGGTAGAGAGCACCTTGGTATGACTTAGTTTGTAGTAGGAGGTGGAGCCCATACAGAGGGTTCAAGTTACACACTTATCCACTGAATACCCTCACCCACCCAGATCACCATCTCCCCTATCCCACGTACTCTTCTAGAGTGGCACACCATGGAGCTGAGACCCAGAGCAAGCAGGGAGTGCAAATGTGATCGCTTTCATCTTGGCAGACATCGAAGATTGAACTGGGGACCTCCAGAGCTAAAAGCATTAAGCTAAAAAGCTCTTCAGCTTTAACTAAAGAGCCAGGTGCTGTAGGGAGGGGCAGAGACAGACTCAGATCCCCTGTGGATTAGACACAGAGGAAAACACACACCAGACAATGACCAATGGGATACAATGAGGCTTCCTGCATGACTTTTCCACAGCCTGCCCCCTTCACATACCTACACAGATTCTTCTGCATTTAGGATGCTCTGCACAGGGAGAGTGATGGGTACCTTTTGGGCTTGAGGGCATAAGGCCAAAATCTCTGGTTTATCCTATTACAGGCCGTCAGGTCAGTACAACTGATAAGGGGAGAAAGATGAGGAAACTTTCCATGACCTGGATGTGTAAAAGGACTCCTGCATCACATATCGAAATAATTTCCCTCGCTCCCCAAATTTCTGCCCAGTAATAGATATCCCAACCCCCTCCTGATGCTAAATGTAGTGCTAAATGTAGTGTCTTTCCTAATGTGTTGCTTCTGATCTAATCTCTTCTCCCTACTTTGCACATTGGAGAACAGACTATAGACTGAGAAGGGACACTGAATAAAACACAATCCAGTTAGAGAGGCTCAGCTGCATCACATGGGCATTATTAGTGCTCTCAGCCAAGTGGTATGGGCAGAGAGCTACTATCAGGCTCAAAGCAAGTAAGGCCTGGTTCCCACCCAGACGTTGCACTGGTGCAAACTACAAGTGATGTTGCACTGATAAGCGAAACCACTGCAACTGGGTGTGTGGCCAACACACTGGTTTGAGTCTGGCTTGCAGTGGTTTAGCTACCCCTATTACAGAAATGGTGCATCTTTGCGTGTAGGCAAGCTCTAAGCAGTTTCCTGCATTTTATTATGTTTTATTGTATGGAAAAGAGGATCTGAAATAGTGAGGAGACAAGGTAGAGGAACAAGAGAGAAAAGGTGAGAGGGAGAGAAAGGGTGAGAGAGAGAGTATGTAGAGGGAAAGAATCTACTCTGTTCTATATAGGTTCTTATACTTCCTTCATCGTCGTAGTCTCTGAATGGCTTCCAGTAGTGCAAGATTCCCAGGATTTTCCCCAGAAATATTCACAATAGCCTTGCCTTTAATTATCCCCAAGCCCATTCCCCCACTACTACCCTGGCTCTTATGTATCCCCAGTGATTTCAACCACTCTCACCATTAAGCCAACCCTCTCTGGCTCATGCTGTTCATCTATTATGCTGCCTGGGCCTGTCATGAAAAAGAATGGAGGCCATCTGTCCGCAAGAATGTTGTATTGTTACCAATTAAGACATCACGCCGACCTATTTTCTACCACATAAAGTAATAATAATAATAATAAATAATTCCTACATCTATAACAAGGGAGAGGATTCCTAAGATTTATGTTAAATACCTACATTTGATGATGTGATATCACTTAATATTTTTGTGCAAATTAACCAAAAAATTCACCTAGCATTTTCGTTCCTCACCTGTTTTCTTTGGGGACTTCCGTTTGCTGATACAGTATATGGTTAAACAAGTACCTAAACATTACCACAATCTACTTCACAGAAGGAACAAAAGATATTTTAATAGAAAGTCGCAACTACTTTTCCCCATAAATGTTTTGGAGAAGTAATCTGTTCAACAGAAAAAGGCAAGTGCAGCTGTTATAATGGGTACACATCTCAGATCTTTCCTTTGAATTGACACAGGATGCTCTAAATTCTGCCATTCATTTGCAGTACTGAAGACAATGGAGTTTCCATGGTGTATGCTAATGGGCCAAATCCTGGAAAGTTCTGAGTATCTTCAACTCTCACTGACACTGGTGAGAGCTTACAGCGCTCAATTTTTCCATGTGTTAGTTGGCAGGAATGGGCTTTGAAGCCCCAATCCAGCAAAGCATTTAAGCACGTATTTAATTTTAAACCTGCAAGTAATCCCATTGACTCCAAGGAGACTATTCACATGCTTAAAGTTAAGCATATGCTTAAGTGCTTTGCTAGACTGGGGCTTAAATGAGAGTTGAATTGAGCCACAGGGCATGGCAAAAGGGACTGTACTTAACTAGGTTTAAACACCAGGCAATTTGCTAAGAAAATCAGTACTTTGCAGAAAGGCTTTTTTGCCTTGTCAAATGTTTCCTGTTCTCAATTACTCCAAACCATACAGCTACTTGTATTGACAATGCAGTACTGTGCACTGAACCTACCATGGTTACGCACATGACCCTGTGGCATGCGGTGCTGGAAATCAAAAAACAAACTACTTTGACTCAACACAAACCAGACCATTCCTTCCAAGACAGAGCATTTGAACATTAACAGATAACTATATTACAATGTAGTTGAAGCACTTTCAGGGCCTGCCACCTTTTCTGTTTTTGCAAAGCATTTCACCTGCTGCTTTAGTAGTTGGGGCTGCCTTCAGAGTCACATGTTTACATCACAAGGAGCGGAATAGCTGGTGGTTTTAAGTTTACACCCACGGAAGCTTTTGCACTCAACTGTTGCTCTAATGCAATAGTCCCAAAGAGCACAGCAAAACAGACACATGGTGCCTCTCATCAAATAGCTACAAGAAGCTGGGGTGCAGTTTATCCAATAGCATGAAGAAATGGTAATTCCAAAATCAAAAGTCATTGTTTATGCAGGCTGGCAAAGTGTGAAACACTGTGTCTGGGAATAAACCTGGCAGCAAGCCAGGAGATAAAATCCAAAGTAGCACTGTGTATTCTAACACATGTTTCTGAATCAATATTAAAAACCAATATAATCCTGACCGATCTTCAGGGCTCTCTTTGACACTCACTTTGTTTGTTGACCAACATATTTCCCGGCATGTGGGATGGGATGGGATGGCTGTCGGGGTGAGGAGGAGGTGAGTTTGTACAGGGTTCTGAGTACTCAGCAGCATTTAAAACTAGCTCCAATGCTAATTTTCCCAGAAACAAGAAAGGAGCAGGCAGCTTGGGTGCTTTGCCAGATGCCTCTCCAGACAAACCCTGGCTTTGACCCACATTGGGGGTCTACCGTACAAGGAGAACTATTGTCCTCCATGGAATTTACCATGTCCTGATTGTGATGGTTGGCGCTTGATGGAAGTCTGGCCTAGTGGCTAGGGAGTCAGTTCCTCCGTAGTGCAGGGGGGAATTGGTAAGGGAGCCCAGGCTGTCTCACTCCAATGGGCTCAGGCACAGGGCCCTGTGAGGGTTACCAAAGATCCAGCACCCAAGAGCACCTTAAGGTTGCCCTCCCTGGGCCACTTCTTACCCCCGACTCTATAGTTTAAGCTTTGCAGTCTGTAGCAACAGGTAATGAAAAAAAGGTACTAACTGCACCTTCAGGCTCAGCAGACAGGTTCCTCTTTGCCCGGAGGAGTTGCTGCCGCAGTCCTTATCAGGAGCTTACAGGGCAGGACCTTCTCCCTGCCTTGCCAGCCCCTTTCTGAGCAGTCTGGCTTCCTTTTAAGCTCCACCTCCATCTGGATCATGCTCTGCAGGTGCGGCTGCGTGGGGTCATCTGGGCCCGGAGCTGTTCTTTAACCCCTTCTGTCCTAGAGCACGGTTTATATTCCCAGAAATCCAGTGATTCTCCACAAAGGCAGAAATTACAATCACTTACTTCCTTACGACCTAATCCAAAGCTCACAGATTTCAGTGGGAAAGACTCCCCTTGATTTCAATGGGCCATCTGAGCAGGCACATACCAATAACCACCCTAAATTTCCTAAAGCTTGCCCATGCACTTTATATGAGTAGATACCACCACCTGAATGAGTGATGACAAGGGCACAGCCACACAGAATGCTAAACCAATCCTTTTGATGTTACTGCACTAATCCATAGTCCCCCAACTGCCCCAGTCTTATACTAGACACCCCTTTAAATCCTGATTTTGCTGTTCTTGTGCCTGACATCCCCAGAGCTCCCCTAATCCTATAGCACACCTCGTTGTAGTTCCTCTTGCACAGATTGGCCCAACTATGGCAGCATTACGCCCTCTGAGAGCCAAAGTACCCTGCAGTGACTGAGCAAAGTATCCCCTCCACACTTTCAGGTACTCCTGTTTCAGGTGCGGCAGCAGTCAACTCAACTTCTAAGACACAGGCACTGTCACTGTTTCAGCAGTCTAGGCTCAAGGAAGTAACGGCACAATTCCTTGTCACCATGATCCACAACAAGAACTATAAATATACCTGCCAATGCAACTCCGACTGACATGATTGGCATTACTGAGTTATATACAGAACCGTATATATATACCTTCCTCCAGGGCCAGCGACAGGAATTTGGGGGCCCCGTACGCAGATCGTGCGCCCCCCCCCCCGGCCGGTCTCCTGCCGCCCGCAGGCCCCCCCGTCTCCCGCCGCCCGTGGGCCCCCCCGTCTCCCGCCGCCCGTGGGGGGCCCCCAGTCTCCTGCGCCCCACCCCCTGTTCTCCCGCCGCCCGCGGGGGGCCCCTCCCGCCGGTCTCCCGCCGCCCGTGGGGGCCACCCCGGCCGGTCTTCCACCGCCTGCGCCCCCTCCCCCCCCCGGCCGGCGACAAGGGGGTACAGCAGCGTACCGGGCCCGCCCCGGATTTAAGGGGGCCCCCCCTTAAGTCCGGGGCCCGGTACAGCTGTACCCGTTGTACCCCCCTGTCGCCGGCCCTGCCTTCCTCTAGAAATTTCACCTATGCGCACCATTCATAAGTCTATTATCTCCAAATAATTGTCATTTTTTGCTCAGCGGCTAATAAGCCAGTCTCG
Source organism: Sternotherus odoratus (assembly GCA_032164245.1). Lineage (NCBI taxonomy): Eukaryota > Metazoa > Chordata > Testudines > Kinosternidae > Sternotherus > Sternotherus odoratus. The sequence continues at coordinate 146,776,973 of JAVMKO010000002.1, forward strand.
TATGGACCCAATACTAAACTAGGGCTGATGTTCCATGGCTGTACTCTGCCATCTCCATATGCAGCCCCATGGATCTCCTCACACACCTCCTTGTTATCAGAAGGGATGAATTCATTGCTGCCAGACCATTCTGTGTTCGAGGACAACATTGTATAGTAGTATACATCATTCCAGAAACATCCAAGCCACCTTTGCAGGGTCATTTAATACAGTGCCTCCAATCTCATTAGTGGCCATAACCTCATTTTCAAGATGCCAAATGCTCTCATTTATGACTGTTGTGTTGGATATTAATGCCCTATTCTATCCATGCTCAGAACGTACGTGAGGGCGGACGATTTAGTCATGGGTATTTTTAGTAAAAGTCATGGAAAGGTCACGGACAATAAACAAAAATTCTTGGCCCGTGACCTGTCCATTACTTGCACTATAAATCTTAGATGGGGGGCGGGCAGGGGAGCGCTGTTCTGGGAGGTGGGCCGGGGCCACCCACCTGCTGCTGCTCCCACTGCCCACTGATCAGGTAGCACCAGCGGTTGCTCTGGTGGTGCCCGGGACCAGCTGCCCGAGGCCATCTGAGCAGTGGCCGGCCTGGTGGGCCCTAGTGCCACTCCAGCAGCACCAATGTGGCTGCAGGGCCGCCCAAGCACCTGGCTGCAGAGCCACTCCAGCAGTAGCCCTTGTGGGTTTCCCTGGGGCCGTGTGAGGAGCTGACCCCCAGGACCGGTTGCTTGGGTGACCCTAGGGTCAGCCACACTGGCTGCTACAGAAGCCATGGAGTTCACGGAAAGTCATGGAAGCCATGACTTGTCTTCCGCGACCTCCGTGAGAGACACAGAGCCCTAATTGTAAGTCATTTCTGAGAGGGTGCCATCTCCTAGAAATGGCACAGTTTTAATGAGTGAGCATCTCACACTCAGTTACAGAGATGAGCATGTGAGATATATTTTGCACTCACCAAGCAGTAATCCAAAGGCGATGTCCCCTTTCACAGAGAACTGGCAGCCCAGACTATTCCAAGATGAGTAAGTTGTGGCATAACCCAGGATAGCGTCCCTCCACAACGACAGCGGCCAACATGGGATCAGATATACTCATCCTATTCATGCTGTCTCTTCTGGAATGTAGCATTATCTGCTCAGAGCAACACAAGCTCACCCACAAAGTCCAGCATTGAGGAGAATTGTAGTATGGCATGAAATTCTTGCATATTTTCTAGTTGTGTCTGTTTGTCCATGGAGCAGGTGATATACTGTGTTGCCCTATGACCCATGACATTGGGGATGTCCTTGGGGATACATGGAGGCTTCCAACTGACATTCAAAAAGGTTCATCAATTATATTTTGAAAGAGCCCACTGTCAGGAATGCCTCATCCAGTGGTGATTCTGCCTGGTTCAAAGAGGCATGGCTCCTGTGGCACCACTCCAGATCACCCCTTCACTTAATAAACAATGGCTGCAATGTTGAGCCTCTACCCCATCCAATTTGAGATTGAGAGCTCTTGAAAGGTTCTTTGTAGCTCAAACTGTGAGCAGGATATCATAGAATCATAGAATTTCAGGGTTGGAAGGGATCTCAGGAGGTCATCTGGTTGAACTCCCTGCTCAAAGCAGGACCAATCCCCAACTAAATCATCTCAGCCAGGGATTTGTCAAGCCTGAACCTAAAAACTTCTAAGGAAGGAGATTCCACCACCTCTCTAGGTAACTCATTCCAGTGCTTCACCACTCTCCTAGTGAAGAAGTTTTTCCTAATATCCAACCTAAACCACTGCAACTTGAGACCATTACTCCTTGTTCTGTCATCTAGTACCACTGAGAACAGTCTAGATCCATCCTTTTTGGAACCCCCTTTCAGGTAGTTGAAAGCAGCTATCAAATCCCCCCTCAGTCTTCTCTTCTGCAGACTAAATAATCCCAATTTCCTCAATCTCATGTCATAAATCATGTGCTCCAGACCCCTAGTCATTTTTGTTGCCCTCCGCTGGACTCTTTCTAATTTTTACACACCCTCTTGTAGTGTGGGGCCCAAAATGGACACAGTACTCCAGAAAAGGCCTCACCAATGCCGAATAAAAGGGAATGATCACATCCCTTGATCTGCTTATACAGCCCAAAATGCCACTAGCCTTCTTGGCAACAGGGTCACACTGTTGACTAATATCCAACTCCTCATCCACCCATAACCCTTAGGCCCCTTTCTGCAGAACTGTTGCCTAGCCACTTGGTCCCTAGTCTTTAGCAGTATATGGGATCCTTCCTTCCTTAGTGCAGGCCTCTGAGCATATCTTCCTCTGATTCTCAGCCTCCCTTACCTACACTCCTCCTCCCCCCAAACCCAGGCAGAGCACCTTGGAGTATCAGGGCCTTAGTTTATAATATCCTTGGGGTGGCGGAGGGGGGAATGTGCCATCTTAGGTTTTGGAAAGCCCATAACACAGTAGAGCCCCAGTCCTCATTAAGATGTCCAGGCTCTGATGTAAGATAAATGTTCAATAATAAAAGGCTCATCTGTTAGGAACCATTAGGAAAGGGATATATAATAAGACAGAAAATATAATAATATCTCTCTATAAATCCGCAGTAAGCCCACACTGGGAATACTGTGTGCGGTTCTGGTCACCCTGTCTCCAAAAATATATATTAGAACTGGGAAAAGTACAAAGAAGGGCAACAAAAATTATTAGGGGTATGGAACAATTTCCATCTGTGGAGAGATTAAAAAGGCTGGGACCGTTCATCTTAGAAAACAGACGTCTAAGGGGGGGGGATGTGATATAATGCCCCCAATAAAGTAATCAAAATGACGTCCCATGCCTATCCCAAAGCAAAACTGATAAGTCAATACCTTAAAACAGAGGGAATATTTGTGCCCTCTACTTGCCATACTGGAGGAAACTAAACTGGGTACAAATAGGTCTGGAATGCATAAATGGGGAAGCAGTGACTTAGCAGCACCCTTCCCTTCCCTTCCCTGTTCCTGTGGAATCCCCTCTGCATGTGTATGCTATGGGGTCAAGGATCCATGGGAATACAAGCAGGCCAGTCTGGGGGAATGTCTGTCTAAAGCACAGTCCACCCTCAAAGCTGTAAAGCACTGGCAGTGTGAGATCACTGTCACCTTATGCTTACTTCACCCTCTGTACACTTGACACCCTTGAGCAGGGATGGGAAGCAGTCAAGACAGCAGGGTTCCTGAGAAATTGTGCTGCCAGATGATGGGATTAGGGGACTTAGAGTGCAAGGTCCTTGAGGCAATCTTTTTGTCCTGCATTTGTACAGTGCCTAGCACAACAGGGTCTATGACTGGGTCTCCTAGGTGCTATGGCAATTATAAATAATAATAATAATAATTAATAATGAGGGGCAGGGAGATGTGCAGACATATCACGCAGCCTCTACAGGTTAAGAGTCATGAACCTTGCCTATTCCAAGGGGGAGCAAATGAACTTTTCTACCCCCTTTCAACAGAAAAAGCTAAACGCATCTGGCAGAGTTTCCTAACCCTTACCTTTCCATTGCCCCCAATAGACAGACAGACAGACACACCTATATGACCTTTTAAGGCCACATTCTGCCATTAGATAGGCACAATTGCCAAAGAACACTTCAGTGATCATGCACAAATGTCCATAGAGAGAAACATTTAATGGAGAAACATTTTCATTTGTATTATGGTGGCACCTGCAGGCCCCAACTGGGATCAAGGTCCCATTGGACTGGGCACTGTTCAATCACATAGTGAGAGATGAGCTATTGCCCAAATTGATCATTGTTTAAGGCCCCGATTCGGGCAAGTATGGATTTAGGAATGTGTTCAGTCGTTTTCCTGAATTGGGGCCTGTATAAACAAGACACAGCCTGTGAGAAAGGAAGTTTTATTAGTCTCCTTTTTACAGATGGGAATCTGAGGTACTGAGAAATCAAGTGGCTTTTGCCCAAGGTCACACAGGGAGCCTGTGTCAGAGCTAGAAGCTGAACCTCGCCTCCGGAGTCTTAGTCCAGTGTCTAGACCAACTACTCAGGGCTCAAACAAACCAAAAACAAGGCACAAAACCAATTCAGAACACATATTATTGCCAACAGAGGAATGGAGAACTGATTGAAAGAGGCAGAAAGCTCCACAAGAAATAAATTCAAGCAATTCCCCAACTAATTCTTCCCAAGAAACCTAAAATGAGTGTGGCCACAAAAACACAAAACAACTGCACTGTACTGATGTACAGTAAACTTAATCTATGCTATACAACTTGGGGAAAGCAGACAAACCTGATTTCTTTTTTCTTTTCTTTTTTAACCGTGATGAATTTTGTTCCCTCCAAAAGGGTAGAATCGAGCCTGTAGTAACCTTTGTTCAATTCCTGAATTCTTTCTGAATTGCCATTATTTTTCCCTTCAGGAAATACATCCCACACAATGTTTGTTGTGTCATGGGTAGAACACTGATTGAATTCAAACCCTTTCCACTTCACCCTGTCTCTCTTACCCTGAGTAGTGCACGCAGTGTTCCAATCGTAGGACAGGAGCAATCTGCAGTCATCCACACTATTTATCAAGGGGATATATTTTAAATATGCATTGTTTGGAACCAAGGAATAAAACCATGAAAAGGTTTTTATTTGGAAATTAAACGCAGCTGTAAATTAATTTCTGTAATCACCATTCATTAATATTTAATATATTTATATAAAGGATAACATTCCCTAATTCCCTTGGCATCCCATATTTAATAATGTGGAAATAGCTTATCTTCTTCCCATCGCAGAGAGTGGGTTTGCAATAACTGGTAATGTTAAATGTGTGTTTTGTAAAAAAAAAATCAATATTAAATAAATGCATAAGCACTTCCCCTCAGAACACTCTTGATGTTATTTACAAAATTAAAAAACAACAGAATAGCAAGGGATCTTATAACCATTTCATTACTACCTCCCTAATTGCATATGGTGGAACTGCATAATCTGTTTACTGAAATTGAAATCCTTGGAACTGATTCTCCCCACAGACATTAACAATCAGCATCCTGAGCAATAACACCGTACTTAATGCAATATTAACATTATATGCACCAGGCTTTAAATATCCTGTGGCTTCCCCTGCTGGAATTGGGCATTTCTTAAGAGTTTTGTGTTTTGCCACTGCATTAAATCACTAATTTACAGACTGTAAAATACAATATTCACAGATTACAATAAATAAAGAAGGGTACATGCAGAAAACACACACGCACAATTGATATTAGGACAAGCAAGACTACATTTAATAAAGTAGAAATAAAGTAGACTCTTGTAGGAAATCTGAATGGATTTTGATGCCTGATATGAAAGAAATTGCTTCTGTTTTCCACTGTGTGTCCCGAAATGCAGACTTGCAAATAATGGGGCTGATACTGCAAGGTGCTGATCCGAAACTTGTACTTGGTGAATATTCTGTACCCTAGTGAGTAGCCCCATTTGGACATATTTATATCCATGAATACTTTTACTCAAATGAGTACTTTGATATCAATGGAAGTACTCATCTAAGTAAAGTTACTTATATTTTAGTTTGTAGGATTGAGCCAAATAAGGACTAACCACATAAAGTAAGAAACATTCTGCATGATCTGTCTCTAACATCAAACAGACTTTAAAAGAACTACAAAGGGGAAAAATGGCCCATGTTTGCTTCTTTAGGATGTATGAAGAGGGCCTGAAAGATTTTCTATTTTTGTATTAAAGTTCTTTTCTATTTCTTTTCATAATAAATTTATTTTTGCTGGAAGACTATGGGCAACTGGAGAAGCAACAGGTTTATGTTATCGCAGATACCACACAAATGAAACCTGATTGGATAGGGGCAGTGGCTTTCAATTAGTTGGATTTGATAATATTAATTTATTTTAAATGCTTAATACCACAATAGTTAGGGAAAACATTAATTTGTTAAGAGATTCAACTCCCCTTCAATTAAAGGATGACAAGGATGACTCCTGATATTTCTAAGGTAAAAAAGCAAGCACAAAAATTAGAGAAACCAAACCAAACATTTTGGGCTCTCTTAAAATATCGTAACCAGAAAAAGAGTGGACAAAGGCCACTAATTTTTCCTCTTCATCTCACCATCAGGGTGTGTTAAAAGAGGCACATTGCAGGACTGAGCGCCATATTTTTACACAGCTCCTTCTCATAGACAAGATTAGATGCTTAATTATTCTAATAGTTAGACTAAAAGAGAGATTAGATCCTGGGAAGTCCAGTTCCTTTTCTTGTCCTTGACTCCCACTCTAATGTGATACCTGGATGTGCCCTATGCGAGGACACTGTCTGCATCCCCAAACCCTAGTGGATCTTGAAGCCTGTAGAGGGAATGTCCAAAGTGCCTCTTGACAGTAGACTCCACGGTTGTGCAAAGGCTTTTAAAATGTTACATCTTTCAATGAATACTTTGCAAAACTGTGAGATATACTTAAAAGAGACACCTACCTGAGCCTCCAAGGCCAGAGACCCTTAGCTAACTTGATGCTACAGCAAAGCTGGGCTACGTGCAGGGACATCTCATCAAAGAGGAAGTCAATGGCTGAGGCTGGATGTGATAGGAACCATAAAGATTAAAAAAAATGAAAATATCTCTGTTGCCCTGCACCTTGTGTTCTCCTCTACATTAGTGCAAAGTGAATTTAGCTGGATGCTGCCATTCTGACTTGCTTGGTACAAATGATTACACAGGGGGCAGGACAACAGAGAATTATACCCCAAATACGCTGGAAGCCTCTTTTCTAGGTCCCAATCCAGCAAGAGTTCAGGCTTCAGAGCCAGATGCACCACTTAAAGAAGTCAAAAGACAGACTCCCACTGACTGCGATTGTTTGATGAGGCCCATATTGCTACACGTGAATTATAAAGGAAAGATTTTCATGTCACCTTTAAAACATCAGTGCACTAAAAGGAAGAGTAAATAACAGGGAAAGTGAGGAAACAAATTTAGTATATTGAAAAGTAATCACACTTCCCCTTCAATTATTCCATCCTTTGATTAGTGGGAAATACTGTGGATTATTTTCATCAATTAAAAGTGTATTGAAAACAATCTTTGCATAAGCCACGATATAAAACCAATCTGGCAATCAAAACAATACACACTCAAAAATGTAATGGAAAAGATCATGTGTAAGAGAGGTCATTCCTTTTGCTTGTTGTAGTTACTGAGTTTTCCAGACTGAATGAGCCCTCAGAATTAGCCTGGATGCTTTTAGCAAGTTTGATTTAATTTTTTAAATGAAAATTTTACCATTCAAAACTAATCTTCAAAAGCAGTCCTTTCTTCCTTATATAAAAAAAAAAGATTAAAAAGATTCATGAAAGACTTCCCAAGACAGAGCAATGCAAATGGAAAAAAGAAGTATTTTGACTATATGCCAACAAGTGGTTGTACTGGTGTACATATCCTTAAAAAATATTTCTAGTGTACTCTTAAGTACTTAACACTCTTAACGGTCAATAATAAAAGAAATATTCACCTGAACTGTCAATGTTTTAAATAAATTGTTGCATTCAGAAGCCAGATACTGTATCTGCAATTTGCAGTAGCCCTGCCAGCATAGTTATAAAAGTGAGCTAAAGCACTCATTAAACTGTGTGCACTGCATTTATTTATTTATTTATTGTCTATTTCACTTTCTAGAATTAGACCACACCGTGAAGTTAGTTCCTTGAGACATTCGGGGCAATAGCAAATTCAAAGTCAGTGAATTAATTAGAAGCAAGATTACAGTTTTTACTTTTAAATACTCTTTAGTATTCTACTCATTCTCCTGATGTTCACTACAGCATGACTAACATCTGTATCAAGTCTGAAAGTGAGGGGACTCCCAGAATCTCGGATCTCTCCTGTGTCATTTCAGTTATCCCATATTTTTCCCCAGTCTCCTAAAATCTAATAGTAAAACATCACTGTACCTGTCATATCTGGAATTTGGAGAGAAAATATCGTGTTTGAGGCTACAACGCAAGTCAATGCACTGTCAATGCATTTGTATGTATTTGGTGGCACAGAAAAAAATATTTAGGACATATGCAGTTAGAGCCATATTGGTCACTGGTACCGGTATAAGCAAACTCCACAAAGGTCAATTATGCCAGTGGTGGATAATATAAGGTCCTTAGTCTTTTAGAAAACAGAAATCAGCACAATCTTTTAAAGGGCCCAACTAGGGGTGGTTGAAAATTTTCAGCTGAAACTTTTTTGGGGGGTGGGAGGAGGGTGTTTTGACAAAATTAAACTTTGCAGAAAGTGCCTGCTAACTGATTCTACGCAAAATGAGTACATCCCCATATCCCACAAATTATAACAGAACACCAGCTGAACTCAACATCACAGAGATGAGGTGGAGGACCAAGAGCAAAGCAGGTAACACCTCCGCATGGGAGACACTAAACTATAGATGCTCAGCATCTCTCAGAATCTTGTCCTTGATATGAGGGATTTTCACCCAAAAAATGAAGGGGAGGGAGAAGAACTAGAGCAATCATTGTGATATTCCAATGCTCAAGCTCCCAAAGAAATCTTAAATGAGAATTTGCCAACAACAGGTTTTCATCATTACTCCACGGCCTGATCCTGTTACCAAAGAAGCCAGCAACAGGAACTCAAGCAGGTTCAATGTGAACCAGACTAAATGAAGAGGCATATTTTATTGTAGAAGCACCTTCTTGACACAAATGTAGCGTACAAAAGGCAATGTGGGAAACTAAGTTTTCTAAAAAAATATAATAGAACTAGTTAATACAAATGTTTGTCTTGGGAAGACGCTGATCTAAATTTCTGTAAGTACAGTATGCTTTGAATCTCTCTTTTGTATGAGCTCAACCCTCTCTTCTATTCTTCTTAGTAACTATGCCCATTTTGTCAGTAAGAATGGCAGCACTTCAGCAACAAAGGCCAGTAAAGCTGCTCGCTATTATCTATTATCATGATGTGCACGGTTACTCAACTTGTTCTTTCTATGTTCTTCCTTTTCTAAGAAAACAAAACTCTAAAGAGAGAGAGAGAAATAACCCCAACAGCTCTGCCTAGGATTTGGAAACTAGGAAGGTTCTACTTGCTCATAATAATGGGTTGATTAATTTTTTTTAAGAAGCCTGGTAAAGAAGAAGAAGAATCTATTATGTTTTTAAGAACCAGAGCCAGACAGAGGCAGGACATCCACAAGGCCTCAAGTGATGCGGTGCAGTGCCCAACTGGGCAGCAATAACTACCCCTATTCTACTGGAGTAGATTAGCTTCCACCAGTATTGTTGCCAAGCTTCAAACTGATTCCTCCATTCCCTTGACTCTCTGATGTCCATTAAACCATTGACTTTACTGGCATCGAATTGGACATCCCTCCCACGGGTGTGCTGCTGGATGGCCTGATTCCCCTTACACTTCAGGGACTCAGCCCTGGTCCCCACTACGGCTTAAAGTCGACTTTAGCAAGCTAAAGTCGATTTAAGCCTGTACCCATCCTCACCTGCATGCCCTTAAAGTCGATTTTAAGTGACCTTAAAATTGACTTTATAACTCCTCCCTTACCAGAGGCGTAGCTGAAGTCGACCTCTCTCTAGGTTGATTTTCAGCTAGTGAGGCTGCAGGTGACATTAAGCCTCCGACCTTCCGAGAAGCTCCGTGAACCCCCCGCCCGCCTGAACAGCCCCGCGCCAGACTCCTCAAGGCTTCTGAGGGGTGTGGGAAACAAATTTTTGTCTTGTTTTTAAATGAATTATTACCCAAAATTTTGTATTACTAACAACACTGTCACTTAATTGCAGTAATGCATACAATTAATGCAAAATAAACGTACTCAATTAAAAATAGCGATTAATCGCAGTTTTAATTGCAATGTTAAATAACAGAATACAATTTAAATTTATTATAAAATTTTTGGATGTTTTCTACATTTTCAAATATACTGATTTCAATTATAACAGAAAATACAAAGTGTACAGTGCTCACTTTATATTATTTTTATTACAAGTATTTACACTGTAAAAAAGAAATTTCAATTCACCTCATACAAATCCACTCAGTCCTATTTGTTGGTCTGCCAACTGCTAAGACAAACAAGAAATTTGTTTACATGTACAGGAGATAATGCTGCTCACGTCTCATTTACAAAGTCATCTGAAAGTGAGAACAGATATTTGCATGGCACTATTGTAGCCAGCGTTGCAAGACATTTACGTGCCAGATATGCTAAACATTTGTATGTCCCTTCATGCGTCAACTTGTATGCGCTAAAATTTTACATTGTTTTGTTTTTGAGTGCAGTTATGTACATTTGTAAGTTGCACTTTCACAATAAAGAGATTTGTATGAGGTGAACTAAAATTACTACTTCGTTTATCTTTTTTATAGTGAAAATATTTGTAATAAAAAATAATGTAAAGTACACTTTGTATTTTGTGTTCCAATTTAAATCAACATATTCAAAAATGTAGAAAAACATCCAAAAATGTATAATACATTTTAATTGGTATTCTACTATTTATTTAACAGTGTAATTAAAACTGTATTTAATTGCAACAACTTTTTAAACTCTCATGGTTAATCACAATTTTTTTAATGGTTTGATAGCCCTAATTAATATGCCTAGTAAGGAATCTATTTGTCAGAAAACATCCTGAATCTTTTTTGTTGTCTATATTGTTACAGACATACTCGTTGAGATGTCTTTTGAAATAAATTGCCAAAATAATTGAAACTGGGATGATTATTGTTATTTTGACAAATAAAATACGCAGAATTTTAAAATATTGTGCACAGAATTTGTAATTTTTTGGCACAGACTTTCCCCGGGAGGAACAGATATCACCGCACCTCTAGTAATTATGGCCATTTCTATGTAGTGGGCCACATGGCTTTTTAAAACCAAGCAACACATACACACACAAAGAAAAAACAAAACTGAAGCCTATCAATGACATTGAAAAAGTAAACCACAATGCTACTGATGCGTTTTGCCAGGATCTAAGATCCCCACCTAGCCCAAGCTGTGTCTCTTCTGGTCTATATATGTATTATGCCCCTTGTATCTAAGCAAGTGGCTGGAAAAGAGGCACCTACCCCCCCCCCCCTTCACATCACCTGAACTGCACTTAAAGAAAAATTAATAATTACTGAAACAAGCAAAATAATTGTCATTTGTTAGCAATTACTTTGAGTTACTTATTTTTTACTGGAAATCAGTCATTTTAATTACTGGTGCAGAGTAAAATAATTGCTTGTTACTTGTTTTACTAAGAGTTAATTCAACTCAAATATTAACATAAGAGCAATTCTTTAAGCCTAGATCACCCATGCCACTTAGGCACATAAGTCAAATCAAGCAGAGCCCCTCCTGGGGCAGAGGTGGGTAGGAGACAATAACTCCCTGCTACCTGGAGCCCTGCAAAAGTTGTTATGCGGGTTCACTAGTGGAACTGCACACTCTGAGGTTTTGGGGGCTCTCTGGGTCATATTCAGGAAAATCAGCCACAGTTCACATACTTAAAATTAGGCATGTACTTAACTGCTTCACTGATCAGGACCAGAGCACTCAGTATCTTGAAGATCCAGTCTATGGTTGCTAATATTTCTGCAGGAGCAGCAGCAGTGTTTCCTTCAGGCAGCCCATTGTGGACAGATTTATGTAAGTAATAGCTTTTGTTGTTAAAGTTTGCAACTCTATATTTCAGCAACATAAATAATCCCTGCTGCTAGACCCATTGGTAATCCTGCCCCGCCAGAGGTGCTTCCTCCTTGGGGCAGGAATGGCACTGTGATAGCAGCGCTAAGCATTAGCATCATGGTTGACTTTTGGGCACATACAAAAACCTCCTGAATTTAGCACTGATTGCAGAGAGAGAGAGCAGGTACTGTGGTCCCCACCATGATGATAGGATATGAGCCACAGTCACCCCTGGGTTAAGCAGGTGCAACTCCAGACAATGGAGGTATGCAAGGTATGAATTTTGTCTGCTGTAGGTATGGAGGTGCACAGTATTCTACCTGCACATCTACATACACATGTATACATTTTATATATTATATAATACTCATCCACCTGTTGATAGAAATGTTGGGCACTGACACATCATGTTCACTGAGGCCCAATCTCCTCCAATTTCATTTTATTTACACACACATTACAGATTTCTTTAGGGGGTGGGCTGAGCTTGGGACCAGGGTATAATTCCTCCCTCCCCCGCCACCTCCGATTGTCAGCCCTTCAACCTTTTATTGCTGTTTCTCTTGTTTTCCCTCGGCGGCTCCTTTCTACCGTTTGTTATATTCATCACAGTTGCATCCTGTCTTATAATGACTGAAGTAATTGTCCTTATACTCTTGGTTTCTACACCAATAATCCACGATCCTTAGTGGGCTTCTGTATGATGCTATACTACAAATATTAAATAATAGTAACAACAATAATCAAAAGATATATATGGATGTTGTATTTATGATAAATTGTAAATGCAAATGATACATTTATTTATCACTTACTTCCTACTCCCTCATATGCCCTCTGCGCACTAATCTAACTCTCCTGGAATTTCTGTAACTTCCCAACCACCCTCATCAGCTTCAAGCAGCTGACTTTTTCACAAAGAAATCAAACTGCCAGACTGATTCTTTCTCCTTCTTTGTCGCCCTCCAAAAACATGGAATTCCCACCTAAAATTCAACTGGCCCAAGACCCAAAGCAAGTTATATTCATTCTTGCTCCAGTGATGGGGTTAAGGTCCAACACTGCGGAGATCAAATTGAGCACTTTATACTGGAAGAGAAGAGTCTCAGCTCTCGCTTCTCGTCTGAGTAGGTCCCAAGATAGAGTCCTTCAATGTTAGGACAATGTTATATACAGAAATGCTATTTTAGGATCTTTATTACAGGTTTTTATGGTTCCCTATGAGCCCTGTGCATTTGGACTCATGATTACTAAGGTGCCTGGTTTAACAGAAGGAAGAATTCAAACAGAAGCTTCAGTAAAGTGAAGACCCAGGGAGGAGAGGTGAACAAGGGGAGAATAGGAGGGCAGGGAGGCTGCCGCCAGAGGTCCCTGGGTCAGGACCCAGAGTAGAGGGCAGGCCTGGGTCCCCCCATCTCCCTTATATTGTACCTTGCTGTAAGAAGTGGCCATAGGGGACTGCACGAGGCCCCTGCCAGAAGGGGCCAGACTTTGGGGCGTGGTTGGACACTGCGGCAGGGATGAGACCTTAAAGACTGCTGTTAACCCCCACTTCCCCCCGCCAGAAGGGGGCGAGTGTGGACTTGAGGATACCGTGAGCTGAGAGCAACATGGGTCCAGATGCCAATGCAGGGCAAGAGACAGATGGCACACTGCCGGCAGAGGATGCTCCATACAAACTGAGCTAATTCCCAGACTGTCCAAGAGGAGGTGCAGTGGTGGTGAATCCCAACCATGTCACAGTGAGCTATTCAGAGGGAGTTCCAAAAAAAAAAAAAGAAATTGATATGTCTTTTGAACAGATTTCTGAGCACCAGTGTTGTTCAATGATCATTATAGTGCAAAGGTATTCATCACTGAAACCCAAATACTGTAAGTCCCAGGCTAAGTTTGAGGATTTCATTAAAACTTATAGTGAGAGGGATAACACTTTAGAACTTAAGGTATGTGTTGAAGACAGGCCCAATAAGTGACTGCAAAGTCTTTGATTTCCTTAAGCCACTTCTGTTTCCAATGGTTACCTTAATAAAAAGCTTATTCCCAATTAGAGAAATGGAAATGCAAAGAAGCAAACAGCTGAGAAACCACGTTAGGGAACGTCTCTGTGGCTCTACTTGTCTCTTAAATTCATGTACCCCTTACATTCTCTCCAAGAGAAATTTTCACTACTACTCAGAAGTTTCTTAAAGGTCCTTTGCCTCTTTCTGAAAAGTCAATATATGCAGCCACACATATTTTACAAAGAGTTCTCAAACTGCCTGTTACAAATGGACGAGGAGATGGATGCATGCATCTGACAAAGTCCCACGAAAGCTTATGCTTCAATACTTTAGTTAGTCTTTAAGGTGCCACACGACTCTTTGTCACTTTTGTAATTCCAGACTAACACGGCTACTTCTCTGATTCTATACATTAGGAATTTATTTATAGCAAGCAGGGCAATTATTACAACTCATTGGAAAGTTCCATACTGTAACACACTTTGGCTTCCTACATACGAACATTATGGTCTTCAGGTGAACTACACACGTGCAGTTTCAGGGATAAAACTCAAGATATTTGACTCCCAAAATACAGACTTCAAGCTGTGCTAAAGGAGAATTCCTCAAAAGCTGTCAATGGCATTTGGCCTTCTATTGTCTGTAAACTAGTCACTGTATGTCACTGTGATTGCACACTGAGAAGGTCTGATAGTCATCCAACAGAGGACAGTGGTGCACACACACACACATACTTAGGGCCAATGCCTGCTCACTTGCCTTATGCCACTAGTCCAACCAAAGTCAGTATGTTATTTTCCACTGCCTTGGTTTAAGTGCTAACGAAACTAACAAGCTGAGGGCCTGATCTAGCCTTTGTGTGAGTTGGAATAAGTCCACTGATTGTAATGAAGTTCCACCTGCTTACAGCTAACTTCGTTTAATGGAATTTCAGCACATATTTATCCTGACAGTACTATGCCAAATCAGGACTTTAGCTGAGCAGGCCAGTTTCCCTCCCCTGTTTCTGACAATGAAGAGGTTAAAGTTCTGAAAGTATTTCTAGAGTGAAGAATATTGTCAGTGAAAATAAAAAATTATGTTAGAAGCAGATGGAGCGAATAATTTCCCAACCTTTGCTACATAAACACAGAGTCTAAAGGCTTCAGGCGACTTTTACCCTCGACTCTGTTTTTGTCAGATCAATGACAAGTCACGTTAACAGCGGTGTTTAATTCTATCAATATGTGACCAATTGTGTTAGATTGTTTGGCCATTGATTTCACTTAGTGCTACAGTTGAGCTCTGAAAGGAACTGCTTTCCCTTGCATTACCTCACACAGTGACAAATGCCTAGTGCTGACTTTCTGTCTCACATGCATACAAGCCCCACTTTAGGAACAGTCTGCTCACATATCAGAGGAATACAGCAGGCTAGGAATATTTTTTTTTAAATCGCCAGGTCATCACATGCAATTCTATTCAGGTTTTAAAGAGAAAATGCACAAAACCAGTTAGCTGAGTAGCCAGTAAGAAAAACAGAATTTTGGCCATATGCAAATGAAAAGACAGACGAGGTTACACTGTTGAAGAGGGGTTTGTGGATGAGAGATTCAACCTGAAAAGCTAATTCCTTCGACATGACAGTGACTGGACCAGATCCTGAGGCTCCTGCTCAGTTTTTATTCGGCACTTAGGCCAAACTCCCTTTGATTTGATGAGAGTTTTGACTGGGTAAGAACTGAATAAAAATTAAGTCCTTTGCCCAACAGTCTGATCCCCCACTGCAAACCCTTTTACTGTGCCCTCGATAAGAGCTCCACATACACACATATGTCTGCAGTCATGAATCCAGCTATACGATCAGAGTCTAAGTAAGGACCTCAGAATTTGGCCCAATCATGAGTGAGGAAAACATCTATAAAAATACATATATTCAAATCTCAGTTTATTTATAATAATTAAAAACCCGCATCAAGATAGCAAAAATATTGCATTTTCAAATGCTACTTTTCCATCCAAAAAATCCAAAAGCGAAGGAGATTTCAAAATAAATACACTGCCATAGAAGTGAGCTATGTTCTTGGGTCATTGATAGGAACCGAGTGGACAACTGGCACACAACATGTAGCACAACAGCAGGATGACAGGGGAAATTTTGTCATATGACACTGGGACAAAGCCCCATTCTTTAAAAAAAAAAATCTGTAAGATGTTTATGGACAGGATTCAGTGAAGTTAATGCCTCCTCATCCCATTAAGCTTGCAAGAAATGTGAGTGTTCCCAAATGACCTGCAGGTTCTTATCTTAGCACTGTAGTTCCACATCTAACTACATAATTTTCTCCCACAATTAGTTGGCCTCCAAGAGGGAGACCAGGTTTCCAAAAGTCTGGCCCTGGACAGAGCCTCAATTTTAAAGTCTTGTTCAAAATAATCCAATTTCCATCCTCCTTGTAGATTGGGTTAACGAATGATAATATGAAAAGCGCATTCATCTGTCAAAGCCTTAAAAGGTAGGTTTTTATTTAATAAAAGTACTTCTAGTAGATTTTACGTTCATTTAGAGGTGAAATAGCTCATCATGCTGCACTAGTTATTGTTCTTGCTCCTTTAATATCGTCAAAGGAATAGTGATAGGATCCATAAAGTGCTGAGTTTTCCTCTCCTGTCAAATGCCTGTGTCTCAGGACTTCGCACAGGTAGCTTAGGGAGGACAGAGACTCTTGCCGTTCAGTGAGCGTGTGGAGCATCTGCACAGCCCCACTGTTCTCCGGGCCTATTAGTCATGGTCTTCTATGTGCCACCCATGCAAGGATTTTGGTGAGTGAATCTGCATAAAATTCACAGACTCTCTCCCTCCCCTCCCGGCGTGTGAACAACTACTCCAAAACACTTTACCCTGCGCCATGGTATACAGGGGGTCTGCCAACCCCCAAGCATTCACAAATCCATGACTCCCCAAAATCAACAGTCTTTAAATAACAAGTGTGGGGTTCTTTTTATTTACATTCTGATTTCTGAGCCTTTCCTGTGCATTTAGGTCACATTTTCAAGCTTTTCTCTGTAACCAGGAAGGGTAGCAAGTCACGTTTTATTTTAAAGTAAAAGCTCAGATTCTCACACAAGCACATGAAGATAGGAAATGGACTTAAAGAAAATCACAAAATATCGTAAGACTAAAAAAAATCTTAAAAATTGGCAATGCTCCCTGCATGGTCTGTCCAAAGCTCTGTGCTCCATAACCATTGGGTTTAGCTACTTTTAGAGGTCACCATTGGGAACAGCATTTTCCTGTAAATGTCTAGATTGCCTATCATGCTAGGGCAAAAAACAACTGAACAGACAAAGGGAAAACTATCTGGACTGTAACATGCTCTGAACTAAAGGCTCCAATTTTTGACTCTGAAAAAGCCACAGAAATCAGCTAAGATGTTCAGTGCCATGGCTTTCACAAATGAGACAAAAACCACAGTATAACCAGGGGAATGAGCATGTACTACTTATTAGCTCAGAGGTCAGGCACAGACATTTTGGAAGATAAGGGCCCTCAACTTGAATTTAAAAGAAGGATTTCTAAACTTTGTAAATGTATTGTTCATTACAACAGGAGATTTGCTTGATTCACCCAACTATCAATATTATTTTATATTTGTAGCTAAGTGTGTTCTGTAAGCATGGGTGAAAGTGGGCCATTATGGCGCACCGGTAAGAACCCCTACCAGCAGTATTCACCCTACATTAAAGCACTGCTGTGGCAACCAACGAGGGGGAGGGGGGGAAGGGAACAGCTACGGGCACTTACTGGTACAGGGTGGGCCGGGGCCAGCTCTGACCCCCCAGTCAAAGGAACCGGCCCCTGCCCAGCCCCGTACCGGTAAGTGCCTATAGCTACTTTCACCCCTTCTGTAAGTGACATTTTATATTATATTTATGCAAATAAATATGTATATTTTAAAAAATCAGAAACATGGAGCTGCATCTGAGTTAAAAGATGTCTGTAATGTTCCCACAGAAGCCAACCGAAAGCCACAGAGAAATAGTTTCCTAGTCCCTAGCTGAATTGCACCAAACTCCAACCATTATTTGAAAGTGGTAGTTTAATGAAGACATACTGGACTTTATCCTGAACCACTGTAATCTATGGGACTTTGCCATTGATTTTGATATTGCAGGATCAAGCCTAAAGGAAATACACTAATCTTGAAAAGGAATATCTCCTGTAAATTCAAATTATGCTTGTTCAAAAGGGCACGGTCCTGTTCTTTAATTGACCTGAGCCACTATTATCCGCCATACTGAACCAGCTACCAAGCCTGATCTGATTCTGCTCCCGCTGAAGTCAGTGGCAAAATTTCCATTGACTTTAATAGTTCAGGATACAACTCTTCACTCTAAACAAGAAAATTAGCTAATAAAGACAAGGGAGAGAGTGCAAATATTCATGTGCTGTGCATGGTTTCCATGAAGCAGATACTACAGAGTTCAGTTTGAGTTTTTTCTCCCCTCCCACTTCCCCACACCACCTGAGTTGGACTAACTGTATGTAGTATGGAGGACAGCACCCACAGGTCACTCTTAATTAAGATGGTCAGGAGGTGCACACATATTAAAAGAGCCTAGTCAGTGGGCTGTGGCGTGCAGTTGCCTAAAGCCTTTAGCCCTCATGAGCCTTTACAGCACTCAGCTTATCAATTTACTTGCAAATGGCTCCCTGAAGTATTAACCCAGGTTAATTATTCGTCAAATATGATTATGCAGTGTTAATGTAAAAAATCGGAAATGCGGGATGGAATTTTTCACTCCAGCGGTTTGGCAATTGTGGCAGCTGGTGGAGAAGCCGGAGTAATTACCAGCCCATTCCAGCTGGTGGATCAGCATTCTGGTTCAGAAGGGGAGGGGGGAGAAAAAGCAATAAAGAACTAGAGGAGCGGGAATATGAGCCGTGCCAATCGACGT
The DNA here is from genome assembly GCA_032164245.1 of Sternotherus odoratus. Taxonomy (NCBI): domain Eukaryota; kingdom Metazoa; phylum Chordata; order Testudines; family Kinosternidae; genus Sternotherus; species Sternotherus odoratus. The sequence continues at coordinate 146,795,598 of JAVMKO010000002.1, forward strand.
GGGGAAAATTTCACAGCTGCTGGTGGTGATAAATGAGAGACGGTGGCCCTACTTCTAATCAATACATGTAAATGCTACTCATTACAGCTTTTATACACACTTCTCAATTAGCCTTTCCTCCCACTGGTAACAAGGAATGTCATGCTTTCTGGACTGTGAAAGTGGTTCAGCACTAAGTTCACCTGCATCTGTAAGACACAGTAACAATGCTCACCGCTCAGCCTGGCAGCAGGTGGTAGCAGTGAAAGTCTAAATTCCTTCTGTAATGTGAACTAAATGAAATCCCAAGTGGTGTCGTTTAATTAAATGTTTTTTTAAAATACTATTTCCTTTTGCTTGAAGCAATAACAACCGAACCCAGACACACTGCCGAGTACCCCAAAAGAACCCAGTAAACATTGACACCGTTATCTGGTTAAATATTAAAAAAAACTAAAACGAAACCATTTGGTTTTTTAATATAACCTCTGGCAATTCTATGGTTTAAAAAAACATATACTATTAAGACCAGATATGTTGACACTTATTTTAAAATAACCTAATCTTAAATCTTAGAAGGGAAAAATACCTTTAGAGAGTCAAGCTGCACACATTATTGCGTTTTTCAAAAGGTTACTGTTTTTTGTTTGTTTGTTGCTTGAAAGGTGACAGCAAATTGGATGATCTCATGCAATGGCAGCTCCTTCCTCTTCTACAGTGATGTCGTTCCGGTGACACTTGTTTTTTAAAAGAACTCAGACATTAAGGGCCAATTCATGCACCCCTTACTAACACTGACTAACAGTTAATCCTACAAGTGGTCCCACTGGAGTCAATGGTACTACTGATGTGAGCAACTGCCCACCAGTCAGAATCAGAGGCTCACAATTAGGCCCAAATGGAGGTTGTTTGACTTGGGCCTGCTGAGAATAGGTCTTTATACAGCAAAAGAACCACTAAACTCCCATCTCAAGCTATATTTTTTCCTTTGTGAGGCTTACATTTTCTGCTGATTCAAACATCGCTTTTTTGGGGGTCTAATTCTAAACATGACATTCGCAACAAAAAAGAAAAGAAAACAATATTTTAAAGGGGCTTAATCTCCAAATTTGCATGCCTACCTTTTTTACAGATGTACACATTCACATGTGGGCACGTAAGCTGTATTTGAATGTGCAAAATGTTTCAAGACCAGACTGTGATATTTAGTACCTTTCTTAAAGGCCCAGCTGCTGAAGGCATGTGAGTACATGAGAATTACATCTGTTTTGGTTTTTTTTAAAGGAAGATTTAAGCCCTCCTGGCTGCAGTGAAACACTTCAAACCATGAACCCTAAAGCCTCAAACCCAAAGAGGAAATAAAAAGAACCCCAAAGTTATCCATTTTAAAATCTCATGATTTCTAAATCATTCATCATTTTTGAATACTTGGGGTTGGCTATATTGAATTACATAGTTAGGCTCTTAAGAAGCGCAACTTGTATGAACAAATACAGCTTGCTTGTTTCAGGAGCACATTCTTATATGTCCATATTTACAGCCTATTTTAGAAAGTATAGTCATGCATGTATTCTTCCAGCTTCGGACCAAACACTGGTCTCAGCTACGCACACCACTCAGGGGCCAATCTATCTCTCATTGTAATCAACTGGATTCTTCATGCGCCCGCACAGGAAGCATCTGACCCTAGAATTTAATGCACTTCTGCAACCCTTCTACATCACAACTATCATTGTCATTGACTTCAGTGGGACTGGTGTGTGAATAAGGCCCCAGGATAAGACCCAGAGTAGTTCTTTTTGGGTGGGTTTTCTAGTGATCCTACAGAGGAATTCGAGCTGCAAGTGAAAAACAGTTTTGAGCAGTGTGTGTAAATAAGTAATTTGCAACTGCTCATGAGAAACAGACTTTACGGATTTCTCCTCATTTATGAGATAGGTAACATAATCAAAGGTTTGCAACCCACTCTCAAAAGTTGTTTAGAAGCTAATCCAGCAACCAAATATGTTGGATGTGACCCTGTTCCTTTTCTGCCTTCTCTGTCAGCTCACAATGAGCCATTTGCCCTTGTTCTGAACATGGAATGCATTGACCTAAATTGGAGTTTTGCATACAGACAGCGGGGAGAATTTGACCTGATATTTGTACACATGATTGTGCAAAATCCTATGGTACAATTACTACTTGTAAGTAACAGGTTAATCTATTTTGCATTGATTTGGGATTGTGCAATGGTACAAACTTTGCCTACACAGACTCTTTAGTTGCAACATTTATTCAGTTTAAGTGTGGCTTATTTCAGTTGGTCATAAGCTGTTCTAATTAATATAAATTAATAAAATAAGAACTGACTTAAACAGAAATGAGAATGTTCACTCAGTTTAATTAAATCAGTTTTAAAGTCCCTTTTTATATTAAATCAGTGCAACTCTGCAAGTAGACGAGCCTTTAAGGATCCTGTGGTTGGAAAAGAGGAGAGTAGCTGGAAAAAGGGTGTGACCAGTAATACAGTATGTCAAAAGAAAGTCCCATTAAGGAAGTCCTTTATAGGTATAAACTGCTGAAAAGTGGCTAAAAGTGGATTTTAAATAAAGTAAACCCCTTCCAAGCTTACCTCTGACTGCTTGCCTGAAGAAAGAACCTTAAAATCCTAGCCAAATACATTGTCATCCAAACATTTCAATATTGAAAATGTTATAAATATTTAGAACTTGGTCTAATACTTAAATACATGATACTGTTGTATTGAAAATACAGTACATATTTCATAGCAATATATTTAGCAAAATATATTGATAATGCCCACATACACTGGATGTACTGTTAATTTAAAAGTTCCCTTTACTTGCTCTTATTAAATAATTTAAATATATTCACCTGTTTCAATATTTTTAAAATCGAGTGTACATATGCAGAAGATGTAATCTGATTTCTTTAAACAAATATATGACTCCAGGTTTAAGAGTCATATATTGTCCACATGTTGTAAATTATATTTACTTTTTATTACACAAAATTGTTGATATTTCAAAGAATAATTGCATTAAGTATTAAATAAAAGGTTGACCAATGCATGAGGAAAGGGAACACAGCATTAGGAAAGTATAAGTTATGAGAAACAGTAGCATATTTTACTGATTTACCTATTTAATATTTAAAATACACTTCACTGAAAATGCTTCATATCTTTTCTGATGTACATGAAACAAACTTTTTCAGTATTTTTCAGACTGGTGGCTCATGGTAGTCCTCAACTATCTGGGTGACACACTATAAGGGTCCCTATGTGCAGTGTCCTGAGAAGCTGAGAGATTAGCTGTTTTTCAGGGTGTTCCTCCCTGCCTGTCATAGGCATTGTGTGCTGTCAATGAGCAGCATTACGACTGGCCTCTACAAGCCAAATATTGTTCCAACCTCCCGCCCACTGTTACTGGGAATTACACCTGCCAGATCTTGAACTTTTTTCTTAAAATCTCAATCCACTAACTTCCTGTTGCTACCTTTAAAATGAATCTGTTAATCTCTTGGCAAATTTTACAGCCTTTTTATAACCCATCACAAGCTGTGGCCCAGACATCTCATTGTAATGACACCATATAATTTCGGTTGATGTTACCAGTGTCTGGTGATATTTATTCCATGGCATTAATCATAGCAGTTCACGGTGGTTAGGCTAAACTCAACCTCACTAACAACTAGAAGTAAGGGTGGGGAGAAAGGCCTAAATGACCAGTATTCCGAAATCTGGGGAAGTTTTCTTAATTATGCTCAAATACCACATAACTTACTGGAGTTTGCACCTTACTGACTCATGGCCTTTCACTTTAATGTTTCTCCTAACTGTGGTATCAAGTCTTTCCGTTGTTATGCAATTATAAACGACCATCTCCACTGTAGATTCAATTCTCTACATTGCTGATGAACAACTACTAGAGATACAGAAAACCTTCCGTTTACACTGCAGTCAATCAGAGCTGAGGGTATTCAGTTCCTCCTTGTTTACTTTGCAAGGCGCAGCATTGACTCCATAGAAACTATGCAGCTTTGACTCCCAAACCTCTGGGCTGGCTAAAATGGGCTTAAAGCCAGGAATTCAAGTACAGGGAGACATAGGTAGTTTTATATACATCACCTAGATACGCCCCACCACCATCTCTGAGGTTGCCTGGGGCTAACAGCACAAGTTAGAGCAGTCTCACAGCTGCTATACTCTATGCTTATATGGTTCCTTTATGCCTGGGACTGATATGCCCACTGAGGATCACCAGACTACTGCATGCTTTAACCATGCCTCCCATCTCTTTCTTTCTACTCTACCTTCACCAGAGGGATTTGAAAGGGATGGGTTTCCCTCCTGTTGGGGGAATCCCAGGCAGCTTTATGGTCCCATTACACCAGAGCAGTGTAAAGAGGATGTCTGGAAGCTTAGCCTTTTTCTTTTTTCTCTATACCTGTAATTCTCTAAAATGATAAAGAAAAAGACATTTTCAGAGCTGTTACCAATCTGACAACATTATCCTCATTTGCACATGCTGTACAGACACACGCATAATGTAAAATAAGACTCTTGTTCATTTTTGAGGTCCAGTTTACCTGAAGTAATGCAGAATGTAATTGCCTCTTGCTGTTTTTAATATAAACACAAAATACATGTAATGCACAAAAGTTATCCTAGTCTTACTTGTCAGCTCTTGACAGGCATAAGTTTGATATTCTATCTGCTTGCATGTGCCACTGAGAATCTGCGAATTCTAACTTTCATTTTCCAATTATTTTTGTGAATTCTTGCCTTGCCCTGACATATTCTAAATTTTCTGGAAAGCTTTTTTTGGTCCATGCTCCCTGTGCTTTATGCTGACACTGATCTTCACCAAGCAAATGAAGCCTGAAGTTTTCCCGAGTTATTCTGGAGTACAGATGGTAATTGTTTTGACCTGAGAACCAAGATAAGCTTAAATATACCTTTTGTTTCCCCCAGGTATTTAAGATGCTGCATTTGTTACGCCTTCAACTACATTATTTTCCACCTTGTCCAAAGGCAGAATCGTAACCTGCATGAACGCAGATCATGGGCATATAGCACATATGAAGCTGTGGTACTTGCTGTCTTGTGCAAAAGCTGTTAATGAGCTGTACTGAAATGGTAGCTGTCACTTTACATTGGATCAGAGCAAACCATACAAGGTAAGGAAATTAAAAGCTCCCAGTGGCAATGGATCCTGTTTCAGTCATTAGCTACTAGGGAGTGACAGAGACCATTCAGAGGACCAGACCCCTGTGAGGTTCTTGGGTCCTCAGGGGATTCACCACTAATGCTGTTTTATGCCCCACTTCTTTATGATGCAGAGTGAGCACAAATGAATTGTTATATTTATTTATTTAGGTGCAGCTAACATTGCATGGGAAACAAAAACCGTGAAAACCCCCACATGTATTAGACTAACAATCGAGATGGCCAAATACAACTATTTGGTGCACACATGTGTGTGTGAGGGAGATTATAATACAATGAATATCAAATTTATACTTCATCCTTTCATATTTTCCTTTGAAACATCTCTACTGAGAATGAATTAGAAAAGCAAACCCTCCAGTAATTCTTACTGCAGAATCAGAAATATGGAATTTTATCTATATACATATATGGGTGTGTGTATGTATTACAGTTAACAGAAAGCCTGAGAATATTCGCTTCAATCCTGGAGTTTCAAAAGGGAGCGAATCAAGCAGAAGGACAGAAGGTTACAGATTAGTCCTGGTCATTGCTCAAAGAGTGTGGGTTATAAATAATAAAGGAGGAAAGGGTGAAGGACACTAAAATATAACTTAGGGCTCACAATGGAATAATCAGAACAACTAATCTAATTTCAGTTTACAAATACCAACTAGCTTTGGATTCCATCTCTCTCTCTGTGGCAGTTTCTTCTGAAATATAGGAACTGATGTACAAACACAAATGCTATAAATGCATATTTTTAAAAGTTCCACAAAAACAGCACACAAAACCAGAATGTTGTGTTTTCCAGTGTACAATAGACAGGAAATGTATCTTTTTGTAAACAATTACATTGGATGGTCTAAAACCTGCCATACCTGGCCTCTCTTCAATGAGTTATAGGTGTAGCGTTCTTGCAGGACCAGCCTACTTGCAGGAAATTGGAAGTTATGGGTTTTATCCTACAATGTGCAGAGCAACTTCAGGGAGATAAGGAGTAGCCTCAATTCCCATCCACTCACATGGGAGGTGCAGCACCTCCCTGGGAGCATATAGCACCTTGCAGGCTCAGACTCCATGGACCTTTTCTAAGGTACATCTACACTACCCACCAGATCAGTGAGTAGTGATTGATGTGTCGGGGATCGATTTATCGAATCTAGTGTAGATGTGATAAATCAATCCCTGAGCATGCTCCCCATCGACTCCTATACTCCAACTCCGCAAGAGGCAGAAGCAAAGTCAATGGGGGAGCGGCAGCAGTCGATTTGCTGCTGTGTGGATGGCCAGGTAAATTGACCTAAGATATGCCAACTTCGGTAAATATGCCAACTTCGGTAAATTGACCTAAGATATGCCAACTGCGTATCTTAGGTTGATAACACACACCCCCACACCCTCACCCGTAGACCACTGTTGATCAGCTTTCAACCAGATGTACCACAAGTAGTCAGGGGAGTTAAATCAATGTTAACTTTATGTAAACAAGATCAAAATCGCTCAAAGAACATTTTAAAGTTACAAAGTGGCCTATAGATAATAGTGTCTTCTCGACTGTAGGCTTAGTTCCCTGTCGGTGTAGGTAACCAACCTCCCTAAGAGACAGTAGCTTAGTTAACAAAAGAATTCTTCCATCAACCTACTGCTGTCTACGCGGGAACGTAGGATTGACTTAATTACATTGCTCGTGAGTGTGGATTTTGCACTCCTGAGTGAAGTCGCTGGGTTGATCTAATTTTCTAGTGTAGACCAGCCCTCAGTAATCCCAGGCTCTATTCTAGATTCTGGAAAAGAGTATATTCTAATGGTTTATGGCCCCTCTGCCCCTTTTCCTGCTTCTAACCCCCTGGCCCGTCCCTGCCACCCTTTGCTCCTGTTGTACTCCAGACAGTTCCTGGACCCCTCTTACAGGCTCTCCCATCTTATAGTTAGAATGCCACAGTGGCCCTAGAAACCAGGAGGAGCAATTGCAGGAAAGGTCCTGCTCAGCCTCTGCAGCCCTGGGCTGGAGTACGCTCAATGCAGACAGACTCCTCAGAGAAGTTGGCTGCTAGCATCTATCAACTCCCCTACTGAGCATTTGCAAATGATGATTTTTTTCAAAGACTCTGCAAAATTTGGGTGGATTTTCACTGAGACTTCTAAAGGCACCTCTTTGATACTGGGGTGACACCTTCTTGCAAGGTGTTTTTTTCCCCAAAAAATCTTTGCACAACAATGTGTTTCTCTTCCTCCTCCCCCAACATAATTCTAGGAAATGGTTGAATCGTTTTTGCTGAAAATGTACAAAAAATTTAGCCTGAGGCAGTCACAAGACATGGAAGATTTTAGCTCAAATAGTTGAAGTTTGCAAAGCTACAAGCAACTGAAAAGATGGTCTTCTAGGGTTAGGCAGTCTTCATTACAAGTGTCAATGCCAGCTCTTCCTATAACATATATAAAGCCTCACCCCAAATTACTTCCGTTTCGTAGATAAAATTTGCTACAAATATCACACAAACACATACTGGATTCTTTTGCATCATATCTGTGAATTTTAATTATATGCTGCTGAAGTTAATATTAGGGTGTGGGTGTATATATACACACACATGAACACACACACACATTGTGGAATCTGGAACGAAAAGTTGCAGGATTTCTCTCTGACAAATGTGAGATTGTACAAATGTCAGTACATGTAGCTGTAAATAAAATGAAGAAAAAAGCTCACAATAAAGGTCAGTGCAAGGAAAGCTCAAATTGTCCCTGCTAGAAATACAATACAGTATATAAAGTTATTACTTCACCTTCATCGCCTTGCACAACTCTGCCTCCGGTTACATCTCATCTCTAGATGCTCATGACCAACTCAACTTACCTATCTACAGTAATTATATGGGCCCATTACTGCAGTATCCAAGTGCCTCACAATCTTTAATGTATTTATCCTCTCAGCACACCTGTAAAGTAGGCAAGTTCTATTACCTCCATGTCACAAGTAGGGAACTAAGGCACAGTGAAGCTAAGTGATTTGCCCAAGGTCATACGTCTGAAGTCTGTGGTAGGACACGGGCTTGACCCCCAGGATTCCCAAATCCTAGGCTAATGCCCTAGCCGCTAGATTATTTTTCCTCTTTTTTGCTTTTCTGGTCTGATCCCATAAGTAACTATACACCTTTTCTCATTTACCTTCTCCTACCTCGAGCAGTCCCTTTGACCCTGGCTGCCATTCGCTCACTTTCTTCCTTCAGAACCTCTTCAGTTTTACCTCAGGAACTGTACTCAGCATATTCCCTTTATTCAATGTGCTCCATGGCAACTCAAGCTAAATTCTCTGGCAAAGGGCCTGGGCTCTGTGCCACTCCAGAAGAGTAGACTAGAAATGTTGTGGCAGTTCAGATCCATTTTAAACATTGAGGGTTGCATTTAATTAAATATGAAAACAAACAATACAATCAAGTGGAATCTTGCTTGTTTAATTTGATAATACATTTAATTAATTTCAGACTGCTCCTAAGTTTTTAATATTCAGAGCGCTTCAGAATTTTGTACTGAAAATGCAGAGCAGAGGAGTTTTCAAGACAAAGCTGCAGGTTTTGGCAGTCAGATAGGGAACAAATGGGGCACTTTTAGCCTCCAGGGAAGCCTCTAGGGCAGATTGGAATTGTGGAGATAACACATTGGCTGGATGCTACTGCTAAAATGATTAGCAATATTAAAATGTCACGTACATGGTCAGCATTAGGTTGTAAAGTTTACTCTTTTAAAGCTGTTGGTACACTTGGTTTGCAGACTTCAGTGCATCCATTTACACTACACTCACATCAGATGTTTTCTTTACAACTATTAAGGCAGGGAAGTTTTTATTTAATGAAAGCTCAGAGCTAGCCTTTGCAAGAAAAAAAAACCTAACATGAGGTAAAATTCTAGTGAAAACAAGGCAGTTGCAGCTGAGGAAAAGCCAACACTCTCCTACAGGGCTTACCTCAACCTGCTAATATGTGCAAAAACTACAAACTGCATCGTTTTGAACCATACTTTAGTTGCCACATTACCTAACATCCTTTTTCCCTCATGTGGACATATCTTAGAGTTTGGAGCATAATTCTACAGCAGGACATAGAGGACAGTGTTAAGGACCAATTCCAACTTCAATGTATAAATATACTCTATCCATCAAATTGCTCCTGCAACTTTAACTGCATGTGATATTCTTCACTTCCTGTCCTAAACTACAGTGCAGCACTATTGTGTGCTGTTAAACATAATCTATGTTTCAGAAGTGCATGAAGCGATCCCCAGTTATGGTTTGTATATCCATTTATTATACTTATAAAGCTATTATTATCCTTTGGGCTAAAAGATATTCTATAAGTGCCATACTGATCGAAGAGGAACAGTTTCCATTTCACAAGATGAAGTGCTATGTAAAGATCTCATTTAACTGATGTACACTTGGCAAATTCTGAGGTAAAACATTATTTATACAAGTCAAATTAATTAAAATATAAATTAAATGAGGAACTATCAACAGAAGGAAGTGTCTCAATAAAAGACATTTTCTCTTTAACCATTGGGGTGAGGACACTGGCTCAGTGACAAACTCCACACTCCATTACTGTGGACAACTGCTGGACTCCCCAAAAGAGGTAAAAGAAATAATTCCATTCAATTTACCCCATAAAAATGTCCACATTCTCCTCAACCTGTGGGCATAATTTCTGTCTGAAACACATTGTTTAATAGAATATATAGCACACCACTTTTTTAAAAAAAGAAACATGAAATACAAATGCAGTATGTTGGGTATAAAAGAGAAAAAAGTTCTATTAGAAAAATCTCTCCCTAAAGAGGTTTTAAGACTAACCCATCTATTGACCCACGAAGGGTATATGCTAAATTCGTACAGTCGACTATTCATTCTAACCCGTTGAAAAAGATGGATGAGCTCTAGCTCCTCTTTAAATTACTCTGAGATGGATAACTAGGTACTACCATCCGGAAGATGATCATCATCACTAGCACGATCACCTCCCAGCCGCTATAGACGACTGAATTCTGACAAGGGAGCTTTGTTTACGTAGACATAAACCTACTACAGTATCTCACTGTCTCTCTCCCACTGTATATATATTTATAATATCATGTATATGTAGGCTTGGCGGAATTTGATATTTAATTTTTGATAATTTCAACAGATAACATTGACATTTATTTTTAAATTTGTTTTAATTATTAATTTAATTTTCATGGTTGCAGGAAATTGGAGGTCAGACAATAGGAGGAATCAGATAATTATTTAATAACAGCAAATGCTGAAATTCAAATTGCTTCATTACTGTTAAAACACAAATTCTCAGCATCCCATGTCAAAAAATAAAAAGTTGATATCCTTAAATCACACTAATAATTTTTCAAGCAGCATTTTTTTCACTTTGCCTATCGGTAAATTTTGATAATTCTTAATGAAAATATTTTTCATAAGTTTGTGTGTGATGGGTGAAATCAACATTTACCACTAAAAATCTCCTCCTTCCAAACCTATTGTGAATGCAAATTTTGGAGGTTACAATGGCAACCAGAGCCTGGATTCATATTAACCATCTGACATAATTTTATAAACCAAAATACATTAATAATTAGTTTCAAAATTGCCAATTTGTGAAATCTGGAAAAAATATTTAAACAATAAGAACTTACAGGCAAAAATAGATCATTTGAAAATATGCTGAGCTGGTTAGGCACCAGAAAACGGTATTCACTTTTAAAATAGGAACTTAATCATGGATCCATGTGTAATTTTTAAGGATTTGAGTATGACAGATACTGAGTAGCTTTAATGATCAATGAAACTAGCAGGTGTTCTGGTCCCAGGATCCACTCTAAGGTCTGACTCTAAGGTCTGGTCTTCACTGGTGGGGGATCGACTGAAGATACACAACTTCAGCTACCTGAATAACGTAGCTTAAGTCAGTGTATCTTCAGACAACTTACCTGTCGTCCTCATGGTGGCGGCAGTCGGCAGTGTGCTCCCCCGTCAACTCCCGCTTGCACCTCTCGGCAAGCTGGAGTTCCGGAGTTGACGGGGGCACCGCTGGCGATTGATTTATCGCGTCTTGATGAGACGCGATAAATCGATTGCCAAAAGATCAATTGCTATCCGCGATAGTGAAGACAAGCCCTAAGGGGTATTAAGAGCTCTCAAAATGCCCTGTCAGTTCAATTGAACTTGGTGGTGCTCAGAGTCTGAACCTTACAGGATTAGGCCCTGAACTGTAAAGTGAAATAGCTGAGCTGATCTAAACATATAAGCCCCTTTCCTCTTGATGCCCCAAACACCACATAGGGGATGATAAGAGGGCTCATAGACCAAAATTTCCAAGTCCCAATTCCATCTCTGCCATGGACTCATCATTAGTATTATGGGTCAGATCCTATAAGTGCAAAGCTCATTGAACTCAATGGAAAGATCCCCACGGACTTCATTGGGCTTTGAACCAGAGCCATATAGAACATCACAAGCATCATTTAGTTAGACCTCACAAAAGTAAGTCATCATCATTTTAGAAATGTAGGGCTCAAGCCTGCTCCTACTAAAGTAAATAGAAAAATTCCTATTTCCTTAAGTGCAGTAGAATTGGATGTTAAGTGACTCACTCATGGACTCACAGTGTGTGTCAGAACCAGGATTAAAACTAATGTCTGACTGCTAGGAACATCCCTAAGCACCTACCACACCAATGGGGCCATCCAAATAAATAATATCCCACTGAACCACAGTGTCTGTGAGGTGTGTTACTTTGCTATATTTCCCACAGTTGCTAAGATTGTCTCATCTCCATCGCTGTTAGCAAAGTTGGGTGCCTTGTTGTTGACAAGTGGCTAATGTTTTAATGCCATATTAATTAGATTGCACTGAGAGATTTGGTGACCTTCTAGGGGGTTCTCAATACTATGCCAGATTCTGTTACTTTGACTCATGCTGAGCAGTACCTTACTCTAGAATAAATTCACCAGGGTACTTAAACACATCCCTACCTTTAGTACTTGATCAACAGGACTAAATCAGCCTCTTAAAATTAGGTATGTGGTGGGTACCTTGTTAAATCTCAGCCTTTCCAAGTCACCTTATTGATTTAAAATGGAACTGGCCTGTTTAACATCTGTGGAGCTAAACAAAGGTTGGCAATGGTAGGAACTTTTAGCCTAATTTCCTTAGAGTAGACAACAGCCTGGGTGTCTTAGCATCTCTATCTATAAAGTGAGGTAATACACAATGATGTTCTGAGGTTTAATTGATTAATGCGTGTAAAGTGCACAGAGGTCAGAGATTATATGAAGGACAAGGAATTGCATTTTTAAAATCCAAAGTATCATTTTTGTCATAAAGATGCCTCAAAGTTTAGGGTGATTCAGAGCTAAAGTTGCACCAAACAAAATCCAAGTCAAGTTCAAAGAAAATATTTGCAACAGTTTAAAAATTAAAAATAATTTATCATAATGTAACATAAGACCATTCTTTATGGCATAATCACAAAGGGGCAAAATTAAGGGCTGAGCTTTCAACCTCAATTCTGCTTCTCCTAAATCCTTCCGAGTGCTTGATTTCAACCTTTATGTTGTATAACACTAGTTTTTAACATGGGAAACACATAATTGAGTCCTGTATGTGCTTTGCTTTTTCAAACTTATTTTGGGTTTTTTCCATATGACCCTTAATTGTATGGGTTATAACAACTCTGTTGCAACTCTTATTTCAGCTATAGGAATCTAGAAGTTAACATTTGTGATAGCAATGGCTATTGCATTCTTAATCAGGAACACATCTAAGTAGATAAGTAGTTGGGTAGATTAGCTGTACTGTCTCCCATCCTAATAAAAAATTCAACTTTTTCCTCTCATCACAAAGACCCTAAGGAGCCAAGGAAACAAATACCAGAAAGACAACATTCCCTTCTTAAATATATGAATTAGATGAAGTTTGAAGGTGGAACTGGACGTGTGTTCAGAAATTAAATTAAATTTTGTTCCTGAAAAACTTGATGGATTTTCCTTTTTAATATAGCATGATAGTTACAACTTAATAAAATTCATTGATCAATTTAGACCACCGATTCTATATATTCTTAACAGATTAAAATGGGAGATGTTTCACAAGCAGTAAAAGGAAAACAACTCCATTAACTATACCATTGCTTTAGTTTACATTACCCGCGTGCACTGGCTCACCAGGTCTATAATGTGTTTTTCACTCTCTAGTATTTGCTCAAAGAATCTCAAATACAATATAAATTCCTCTGTCAAATCACACAATTATTTTTACTAATCCACTGAGAATGGCAGAAGCTGAAACATTTGAACTGAGTCAGTCTTATACAATAATCTAAGAGTTTATTCAAGCAGGTGCAGGAAGTGTTATGTAAATTTCAACTAACTTCTTTTTTATGCATGAGTACATCATATTAATATTCCTTGGGCATAAAATGTATTCCTTTGACAATCACTTCCAGCTCACCATAGCTAGATATCATTGGGGCTGTATCAACTATGAGTATTACAAATGGAACATGTTTTCTTAACTACTTTAGTTAAAAGGGCAATAATCCTAAAGGAAGACTTGGTTTTAACTCATATGACAAAAATATTCAAAAGCAGCACTGTGATGTCCCAGAACAATTGCTATACACACAGATTCCTGGGGAGCTATTCTTGCATTTAACTATAAATTGATGATTTTCTTCCAAGACTGATTGGAAAGCTCTTTCACTAAGAAACTCAAAGAAGTGTCTATTTAACGCAAAAGTCTCTCATGATGAAAGATGTAAATACCAACATAATCTTTTCCAGCATCATTTTCTCACTCACTTGCACATACCATTGCAACTCTATGTACTTTTTAAACTTTGCCAATCATTTTTATGAAGAGTGTCATTCAGGATGTTAATTTCAGAAACAAATGTACCTTTATTCAAATCTCGAACAGCTATTTATTGTCATAGGGCTCTGTCCAGCATAGTGTAACAGTTGCCTTCTGAGATGCACAGGCTGCAGAAGGCAGGCTTTGGATATTGAATACACAGCAGGCTAATTGACCCAGAAGGAAGATTTTCCTGCTGAGTAAGACTGAGAAAACGAAACACTCTGCACACTTGGGAATTACAGAACTGGCTGGTAGGGAGGAAAAACTCTATGCTTGGTTGGACACTTTGCCCTCCCCATTCCCTAAAAATGGGCCACACATCCTATGGAAATGACTACAGCCATAGGGCTAGAATAACCTCCACGTGAAATACCACTAAGTACGGAGGACTAGCACAATCTAAATACTAACTGGTCTGAATGGAATGACAATGTCTGGCTCACTGTGTTTTATCTTCCCTCTGGATGAGCTCCACCATGGGGCTCTCAGCCAGAGAAGCCACCTTTGGGTTACAGAGCTACTTTAAAGGTCTCCCTAGCTGTTAATCAGTCAGGGAAGAACCTTCCCTTTCATTAGGGCCTTGTAGGTAACAAAGACTAGCACAGGATGCTTGACTTTCAACTGACCTTTATTTGAGATTTCACAGCCCAGCATTTGTATCATTCTTTCGGCCACAATCCCATTCCTCACCGCCATACCCATTTACTCAATCAACATCAGAGGATGCAGTTCACCCCCATGTATATAGAGGGCCTCCCCAAAGCCCTCAACACCAAATAAACCCTGGCTGAGTCTGGAGAGTAAGTGGTGGGGGAAAGTTTCTGCAGGCCTCTGTCCTGGGCTGAATATCATCCAATGGGCCAGATTCGCCACATGGTTCATGCTGACAGGAGCCAGTGAAAACTGAAAAGTTCCCAGACGAATCACAGTAGAACTAGGTGTTTGCAATCTCCGATCCACCAGGGGAGCAGCACTGAGCACGAGTGCCCTCTCTGAAGGAAAGGCATCAAAAGAGTCGCTACAAGATGGGATGATTCTGGTTGACGCTTCTACCACTTGGGCTCCAAAGCAACTACGGGAGGAAACGGGAAGTTTTCTTCACCTGGGTAAAACCCTAAAGGGAAGGAGGTGGTGTAAATTCCCTTTGCTCCTGAATTTTAGGAAAGTGTAGTTTGCATCTCTTGGAGCATGCAAGTCTAGACACATTTTAAAGAGGGACTTCCTCAATGAAGAGGGGGAGAATATGCCCCTTATTGTGCAAAAAGGAAATAAATATATATTTGTGATCAAATACTGGAGTATTTTAATGAATGAATAAATTAAATGAAATATTTACAGTATTATAAAATGATCTACATTTACAAATGTTTCATTTTTAATTGTGTAGCCACATTTTTTATTTCAGTTTTGAACAGAATGGACTTTATTAACTTCTCAGCAGCAAGAGCAAAGTTATTAGCTAGTGTACAAAAAGTGCCATATCTCACAAAAAAGGTCAATAAAAATGGAGAATGTCAGCTAAAATGGTGACTTACAGCAATACACGCTTATGAAAATAAACAGTTTTATAGTTTTTATATTCCTATGCCATCTTTGAGATAAAAATATAATCCCCAAATAGAAAAGCTCATGGGCCTGCCTCATTCCATGCGCAGTCATTTACATCTGTGCAAAGTGGATGTAAAATACTCCCATTCTGATCAGGTAACATTTTACACCCACTTTACTCAGGTGTAAATGACTACAAAAGGCAGGGAAGAATCAGGCCTCTGAAGGCTTAAATCAGCACTGGGCTTGATTCTTCTCTCATCTTTACACTGAGCAACTAAGCAGCCAACGTCTCTGTGAGACAGATACAAATAACTCGTGTTGATTGTAGCAGGAATTACTGACATCCTCTGTGGCTACATCTACAGCATGAGTTGGGGTGTGATTCCTTTGTTCATGTACAGATAATTCCACTAGCTCACCTCGAGCTAGCATAAATATAAATAGCAGCATAGCCACAGTAGCACTGGGAGTGGCAGCAGAGGGGTATGTACTTTGCACAGCTGAGCCGTGTCTTCGCTGCCATCACCAGTGTTACTGTGGCGGCACGGACATTTGTACTTGTGCTAGCTTGATAAGAGCTAGCGCGAGTATATGTACCCCAACAGGAGAATCACACGCTTAGCTTGTATGTGCGAGAGGGGAGGGAGTATAGACTACGCATATCTCAATGGAGTTATTCTTGACTTACATTGGTAAGAACGACAGAAGAACTGAGTCTAATATAGCTCTTCTTTGGTTACATAACTTTTCTCCTTCTTCCTTGCCACTTCCCTCTTCCCCTCATCATGTGTTAAATTTCATTTATTTTAAAACGGTCCAATATTTGATCACAAACATGAATTAATATATCATGTCCTTTTTATGGCCTTCTTCCCAAACCCTTGATCACGTGCCAGGCTGTCATGCAGATTGGTCTCTCTGAGGCTCCACTGATATTTAGACCACGAACAGATATCGTGTATCATACACCATATACAATCACTGCAAGCCCTACCATTGCAGCCTAGGCACCCTCAATTTGTCTTTGATTGGAGCAACACACATTAGGCTCCTTACAGCCTTGTTTAGTTCCCTGTCATGAAGTGTCTAACCATTTGACCATCTCAACATCTTCATTTAGATGGTGGAGAGCATACCGATTTCCTTTTTTGTGGCTGTCCACATCTCCATTCTGTATATTAAAAGATGGGTCGAATTACAGTTTTGTACACTCTACCTTTTAACTTTATTGGCATCTTTTTTGCCACAGAGGAGTGGGGTCAGCTTCTGCTATTTGCACCACACAGCTCAACTACAGAGCTGTCATCACTCAGGAAAGTACCATCGCCAGCAACTATGCACCCAAGGTATTTAAATTCCCTCTTCTAAGCTCTCTACCTGTGACTTCCTTTATGGTGAGTCCTCCCTCCCCCATTATCATAGCCTCAGTCTCACTAGTGTTCACCTTAAATGCAGCCCACTCCATTTAGGTTGCCACTTTTCAAAGTTGACTTGCAGAATCTCACACTCTTCTGCATGTACCCTGTTTCCCCGAAAGTAAGACATCCCCCGAAAATAAGACGTACTTCCAGTTTTGCCTCTCACTGTAATATAATGTAATGTAATTTTGGGAGCAAAAATTAATATAAGACACTGTCTTATTTTCGGGGAAACACGGTATCACTAAGTGTATGGCTACACTGGCAAGTTTCTGCACCACAGGTTAGACCACTTTTATTAAAACATTGGAATTAAACCACTGTTGTGTGTCCACACTGTGCTCCTTGTGACGTGGAGCGCATCCAAATTAGCAACTCTTGCAATGGCAAGACAGCAGTGTTTTGTGGTAGCTATCCCACTGTGCAACTGGCTATAGGGTGCTTTGGGAAGGGTTTGCAATGCCTCGTGGGGCAGACACAGCGTCACATGATACAGGTTTCCCAATCCCATTGTTCCATGTGCATCCTACTACATTGCCAGCTGCTTTTCAACTGAAGTGGGTGGGAGAGGGGAAAGTGTGTGACAGGGAGTATGTGTGTGTATGGAATGGGGGAGAGAGATGGTGTGTTTTGGGGGACAGAGAGCATATCAGCATGCTGTCTTTTAAGTTCAAACAGCAGTAGGAAGCAACCAGTCCTGAGGTGGGGAAAGGGGAAACCCCGACATCAGCACCGGCCTCCCTCCCTAGGCACTCTCTCTCTCTCTCTCTCTCTCTCTCTCTCTCTCTCTCTCTCTCTCTCTCTCTCTCTCTCTCTCTCTCTCTCTCACACACACACACTCCACACATCCCTGCCTCTCTGTTCAACAGCACGAGCATTCCACATTAGTGGTTTGCTTTGTATCCTGTAGCAGATCAGCACAGAACGAAACAGCTGTCAAAAATGGTGCTTTTAAAGGGGAAGGGCGCATTTCTCCAGGGCAGCTGAGTTCAAAACAATGAGCAGAGCAGTCACTTGAGGCATTATGGGACAGCTCTGGAGGCCAATTACAGTGCAGAAAGCAATCAAGTGTCTACACTGGAAGTAGAACGCTGGAGCCTCTGCGCAAGTAACCTTAAAACTCTTGTTGAGGTGGGGGGGGGGGGGTTGCAGCGCTGCAACTGAGGAGCTTCTGCACACAAAGTGGCTTGGCAGTGTGTACATATCTGCAGTTTAAGTGCAAAAAGCTGCTTTACATGACTTATGAGGAGAGGCTGAGGGTACTGGGATTGTTTAGTCTACAGAAGAGAAGAATGAGGGGGGATTTGATAGCTGCTTTCAAATACCGGAAAGGGGGTTCCAAAGAGGATGGATCTAGACTGTTCTTAGTGGTAGCAGATGACAGAACAAGGAGTATTGGTCTCAAGTTGCAGTGGGGGAGGTTTAGGTTGGATATTAGGAAAAACGTTTCACTAGGAGGGTGGTGAAGCATTGGAATGGGTTAGCTAGAGAGGTGGTGGAATCTCCATCCTTTGAGGTTTTTAAGATCAGGCTTGACAAAGCCCTGGCTGGGGTGATTTAGTTGGGGTTGGTCCTGCTTTGAGCAGGAGGTTGGACTAGATGACCTCCCTTCCAACCCTGATATTCTGTGATTCTATGAAACTTGCCAGTGTAGACAAGTCCGGAGTCACCAGCAAAAAGCATGTTCCAAGGCACTCCCTTCATATATTCTCACTTATCACATCCATGACAACTGCAAACAGAAAGCGGATCAACATTGACCCCTGAGGCAAGTCAATGTTTACCGGAAATGTAGTTCCATCTAGTTTTGACTATGGTAGTCACTCCACCATACTTATCCTGGCTAAGATGGACATATCCTCCTGGCACACCTCTCTGTTGCAAATTCCACAAAACTAGTTTTCTAGGTACACAATCCATTGCCTCTCTGAGACCACAAAGACCATACCCAGTTACCATCTCTTTTCTCTGAACTTCTCCATGAGGATTTATAGAGCTATCATGGCATCAGTTGAGCTCCTTCACAGTATGAATCACTACTGAGCCTTCTAAATTTCAACCGTTCCACGCAGACACTTTTCAATAATCTCCTCCCCCATACCTTTGAAGTATGTGACATTAGCTTCATTGGGTGATAATTAGCACATAATGTAACATTGCCTGTATCTTTAAAAACCGGCACCACAAACCTTGTTTACCATTCATCCGGTGGCTTCCCTTTCTTGAAAATATCATTGAACAAACTTGTAAGATACTTGATGCTTTCATTTCCCAATGACTTCACTTCATCCACTGGTATGTCTTCCAGGCCAGCTGCTTTCAAATACCGGAAAGGGGGTTCCAAAGAGGATCCTTTTTCATTTTCCTAAGTGCCTCTGTAACTTCTTCCTTCTGTATGTAATCTATCATCAATTTGCTTTACATGTTCCTAATTCCTCCCTTGGGTTCGCCTCATTCATCACTCTCTCAAAATAATCACTCCAAACTTTGTTGATAGATCCACCATTTGGTTCCAATGGACATATTCCTTTCTAATATAAGAAAACTTACTCACATCCTTCACCATTTTCTCTGTCACCTTGGCAAGTCTATAGATTGTCTTCTTTCCCTTATGTCCTTCTAGTTGGTTATAGTTCACCACATGACATATTTTAAAAGCTGTTGCAACACTTGTTTTGGCCTCTTTTTTGCCTCCTTGTGCAGCATCTGATCACTGCTCAAGCACTGGAACTCTATTTTTTTTATGTTATCTTTTTTCTTCAATGGTTTCTTTAACTTGAGGATTCCATCACCAAGTCTCCCTTCTTATCCCCCTCCCCTCTCCTCTTTTGGCACTGGTGTCATCACTCCTAAAACTTAATGCACCACTTCCATTAAAGTTTACTTTACTTTGAATCGTCTCTCCTCCACACATCCCTGTAGGTAGTTAGGAAATCTACACATTACTACTGCTTTAAAGATATCTTTAAGTTTCTAGCAGTTAGGCCTCTCCAGTGCCTTCAGTGCTTCTGAGGTCTGTTCATTCTGAAGTCCATAAGAAGTCTGTACTGTCTCACAAAGCATTCGCCAAGTATTACCATGCAATTTATTATTCATGCTCTCTCTCATTATTAGAAATAAATTAATTTGAGATTTGTGTCCTTGTAGCGGGGTGACCACCCGCTCCCTGCCTGCAAGGGCTGGAATAGCCCAGGGAAGGGATTGTGGCAGGGAGCCTGTTGATTCCCCGGCTGAGTGGAAAGCAGGCTCAGCTGGGTGGCCACGCCCCAAACACTCAGGCCTGTATAAAAGCCTGAGAGGCAGAGGCCTAGTCAGTCAGTCTCCCTCTGTAAGCAGAGAGGGAGACAGGGCCTGGCTGCAGGAACCATAAACAGGGTACCCGGACTGGGACAGGGCGAGGGCAAGGCAACTGGGAGCCAGGGAGTGGCCAAGCTCTCGTGAGAGGGCCCCAGGCTGCCGAGCCTAGGGAAGGCCTGACCCACGGGGTACTGGGGTTGCCAGGGGGCGGCCCTGGGCTGGGTAGGAGCAGCAGGCCCAACCCTTCTTGCCTGTGATGAGCTGCCATGAGACTGCAGTTGGCCTCAGTGAATCGAGGCAAGTGGTGACTGGCAGTGGCCAGGTCTGAGGCAAGTTGGGGATAGAGGGTGGAGGGTTCCCCAGGGAGGGGAAACCCTAAGGCCAGGGGGGTACTGCAGGGGTGCAGCACCCTCAGCTAAAGGGCGCCGGGGTCCAGGAGGGACACGGGGCCAGTGAGAGGAGCGAACGTCGGCCGGCAGAGGGAGCTCCGGGACCTGGAGAGCTAATTCCCGAGAAGACCAGACGGAGGCGCCACCGCGTGAGTGACTGACTCACTACAGTCCTCCCACTGGCATAAGTTATGAAATGGATTTCCCTCTTCTGAAAGTGTGTGAGATCACCAAAGTCCAGCGCTAGACAAGTCCGTAGGACTGTTTCCCCGCAGAATTTCTAGGTCCAATGCCATGGCCTCCATGGACTGTTTCTATCCAGGCTTTGCAATTCTACTGTATGTATTTAGATCTGCTCCGATAATTATCTAATTAGTTGGTGGTATGTTTCCAATAGGGCAGAACATCTCAGCGAGAAACTCCTATCTTTTGATCCTCTCCTAACTGTGGTGCATACCCGCTTACTATACGGATAGTTACCTCTTCCCAACACAGTTTAAACACTCATCAGTCAGCCCGAACTTCTGGTAACCTCCATCACATGTTTGTGTATGGTTTCATCCAGAATAACGGCAACACTGTTTCAGGAGGTTGGAACTCCCTGAGTAGTAGATTTTGTAGCCCTTCACCAGCATCTTGGCTTTGCAACTGTTCCATTTGGTCTTATGTACATACACCCACCACATTTACTCTTCTCCTCTTTAAATCCCCACATAGCTTCAAACTTTTTCCAAACAGCATTCCTAGATTTCAACCGGCCCATCTCAGCTTACTCACCGTACTCACTCGCTTCTTTAACTTTACCGACCAGTGGTGCAGTTACAACAGCAGGCAAGGCTGTGGTACATTGCTTGTGGAGTATGCCATTGCCCTCTGGGGTACGCTTGACATAGACATCAGTTCAGATGATCATATTTACTGGATGAGCTTTACAGGTCTGCTTCCAAGCCTAACACCTTTATTTTGAATTCAGAGTTTTTCTTCTCCTAGATGAGCAACCTACTAGGGCTGATGAGCTCTACATGCCCCAGCAGGAATTATTTTAAGGCAGTTTTTATTCACCTTGACATCCTCATCATAGGGCTTAAGTGGAATTTTATAGAAGTAGCCCCGCCACCAGCTATCTCATTACACCGTGCTGAGAGAGATTGTCAGTTGCTCCATGAGTGCTAATTGAATAGTCACAGCTGAACTGCATATTTGCAGGACATTCCCCTAATCCGCGACTTAGGCACCCATCTGGTGAAGGTTGGTCAACCCTACATAGTCTTTAGTTACTGTAGCGGGGCAATCACCCCGCTCTGGCCCTGAAGGGGTTAAAACAGCCCAGGGAGAAGGCTTCCCTGGGGCAGCTCATAAGCGAGGCTGATTGGGGGAAGTAGCCACAACTGGGGCCACGCCTGCCCCTGTTATAAGGACTCAGGGACGAGCTGAGTAGAGCACTCTTCCTCCAGCTTTAGAGGGAGAAGGACCTGGCTGCCTGAAAGCAGGGTGCAGGCAACTGAGCAAAGCTGGGGAAAGGCGAGAGGAGCTGAGGAACTCCTGCCTAGCAACTTCCCCAGGCTGCAGGCCTGGTGCAAGGCCTACGAGAAAGCACTGAGGCTGAAGAGGGGCAGTCCAGGGGTTAGGCAAAGGCAGCGGGTCCAAACCCCCCTTGCCAATGATGAGTGGCTTTTACATTGCAGTTTGCCCCAGAGAACAAGGGCTAGATGATAACTGGCAGTAACCACTGAGGTGAGGCAGGGATAGAGGATTGGGGGTTCCCCGGGGAGGGGAGACCCAAAGAGAGAGTGGGGGCATTGGCCAAAGCTGCACCCCAAGTAAAGGGTGCACTGGGGTCTGGCAGGGACTAGATGACAGGTGAGGGGGCTAGCGACAGGTGAGGCACTGGCCTGCACAGGGCACTCTGGAGCTGGAAAAGAGCTAATTACCAGACAGCCAGCAGGAGGCATCACACCAGTGAGTCACCACATCGCTACAGTTACATAAGTGTTTTGCAAGCTTAAACACCAATATTGAGTATTCTGCTATGAGTCATGTTTTGGCTTTGTTACCTGATATTCTGAATTTTTATTTAAACTTAGTTTGATAAATACAGAGCTGGGATATTATGACAAGAGTAAAATCAGAAATTTGAGATAAAGTACAAACTGAATGTATTTTGTGAATGATTATTAGTGATCCACCTAAGACTCATGGCTAGGATTTTAAAAACCTGCATTATGAAAAAACCCCTCAGCCACTGTAACAAACCTATGTAAGAAGCACAGGTTTAGTGCATCGCCATGCTTTTTGGGGACTAAATATACAGGGTAGGCAGCTAGGGTATATCCTAGCATTTCCTTCTGTGGAGTAATAACAATACAACAAAGTAAAATGCATGAAGTTATTTCTGAATGATGGTTGATTATATTAAAAACAAAGAGCATGTAGTTTAATGTTACTATCTGGCAAAAAGACAACACACAGTTAAGGAGATTTCACATTATTTTAATTTAGCCTATAGAAATGAATCCTTCAACTGGAGCAAGACTGGGCCTCAGATATGTCATCACATCCCTAAATGCTTTTCATGTCAATCCTATTGCCTTATTAATAAGTCTAGAGTTATTGTAGCCTATTTCCTAAGGAAATTCCTATTTGGATATTATACATACCACCAACACAAAAAAATCCACCTACAGTTTCAGATAGGTAAATCATTATTCACTTCTCTTAAAATGGAGGCATACTGCTGCTGGTATGTTCACCATGGAGGTGTCTACATTCGAGTAGCGGTGAAGATATCCCTAGATGTTCAGTAACTAAGGGCTCTAAGATCCTTCATGATCAAAAGAATAGAGGATTCAGTATTAATACATCTTAATAGCATAAGACCAAGCCACACTGAAAACTTCCTCCTGACCATTGGCCTGACAATATCTATATTCAAACACCACAGATTCAACCATCACACTTACTTTAAGTCAATAGGCTTTCATTGTAGAGGTCTTACTGTGAGGAAATCAGTTTTCTTGACATTCATCTCAGTTTTTCCTTACTCCTGTTTAAAAAACAAGCCACCACCAAAACAATTACAACCTTATTCTGTAAAGGTCAGGGGGTTTTGGGTGGACATCGCTAATGGTTACTTTTGTTTCGTCCTTAAGCCTCCCCCTTTAATAGGTTAACTAGTGCAGATTCCTTTTTTTAGCTTTTAGCTTTTGTTTTATTGGGACATATTCCTGCGTGCTTTGGTGGCAATGGCTTTATAAAGTAACTATTGAGTTGCATGATGCCCTCGGGTCTCTCCACCCGTGAATAGCCCCACCACGTGTTAAAAATGGGCTCAACCATCTCCACAGCAGCATCTTCCCCTTCCCCCAGAAACTATGTGAGTCATATCCCCACTGCAAACAGAGCAGAAACATAATTCATCTAGAGGCTGTCTTACATTTCCACGCCCTCTTTTCATAGAAGGGATCCTCTTTAAAACAGGGAGGGTGAGATTCAGCGAACAGCTTAAGAAGGCCTGATACTGGATCTTAGGAACCTCTGTGAGGAATGACATGAGGAGACACAGAGCTAGTCCTGGCTATCCATTAGCTATTCAGAATGCCCAGTGTGGCCTGTTCCAATGGGGGATGGGACATCACTGACCCCTCCTGTCCCTGGCAGAACCATTGGGGGAAAGACTTCAAGCTACTTTGCAGGCATTTTAAAGAGAGAGAGTAAAAGATACTTAAGAAAAATGGCAATGATACAAAAATGCAAAAGTTTTATTTCATAGATGGATTCATTATTTACTTAAGAGTTAGTTCAATCATTTCAATAATCCTACAAGACCAGGACAGCAGCTCCACTTCTAAAGAAAACCCATGAAAACATTAACATAATAGGGTAAGTACAGCATTTCTATGTGAGTTTGCCTGACTGGGATTGATATCTTGTGTTATCTATTGAATTTTATTTTCTAGAACCTTATTAATGATTTAATTATCTGCTTGTTGGACAAGAATTGTCTGAGTGGAGACTCCAGGATGATGAGCATGGTATAAAAACTTAGATGGAGAGACAGAGGCTGAATTATGTCTTCAAAAATAGATTTCTGAACAATCATGAACCTTCTCTTATGTATGAAAATTGAATATGTAAAAAAATCAATTTGTGCAAGCACTTACTTATTTGCATATCCATTTACCCCAAATCCTACAGGCCCAGATTCTGCAGGGACTTGAGCAAGGGCTCAATTTGACATACATGCATTTTTCCATTAATGTAATTCACTAATGTATATAAAGGTAATTCTCCATCCTGCACTTTTTGGAGGATCAAGGCTTTTGTGTGCATTGAAGTCAGCATAAATGAAGATGGACTCTGCCTTTTTTACTTTTAGTCTTTTAATTAAAGGCTATTTTAAATAATTGTGTTGCCTGAAATACTTTTTTGGGTGTAAACTAATTGTAGGTCACTTCATCTCGTTCCTCTTTATGCTAAATTCCCTCTCATCGTGTTATTCTTCCTCAGAACTACTAGCAATGCTCATAAAATCCTCTACAACAGAGGATCCGAGAAAAAACATATTGTGCTTAATACAGTACAAGCCATTATAATGACTTTACACTCAGCTATCATTGATTTTTATTTCTCTATTGAAGTATAGGCAGAAGCTTACATAATCTTACCCACAACACCACCTGTATGATAAGCATTTGAAAATACTGACCATTCTATCTTAGAGTTGGGAAATCCTTTTCACTTCTCAGACCTCACTCTCAAATCTTGTAACAGACTGCACAGCATTTCACTTTAAGTACAATGTTTATATATAAATTATGGAACATGTAAACATTTTCCCAATTCTATGGTATCATCCATTTACCTCATCACATGTACTTCTCTCCACCTTCCCACCATACTCCTGTGGATGCCAGACAAGGGATTATTATACATGGCAGTATAGTATGTTTCTTGCACACCTGTGTTTGAGATGAACAGATAATTCCTGATGCAACAGCAGCAGTCACAATAGAAGGGCCATCCTAGAGCAACAGGTCATTTAAGAGGAGAGAACCGCCTGTACGTACCAAGGTGACAGGCACTAGATGAACACAACATAAACATATAAGGTGGCTACAAACCCAATACACCCACAGTAAGTATGTGCATCATTGCTTCCTCTGAGCGGTACTTCCCATATCATTCAAGGGAACTTTACCTGGGAACTCATCTCAATTTGCCCCCAAGAAAAGACTTTCACAGACCAGTTTAGCTAATCAAGCGGAACAACAATTCTGGACAATTCACAAACTACGAGGTTTCAAAACTCCTCATAGTAGAGGGTCCTTGACCAACCCACTAGACATAATAAAGAGGAATCTAATAAAAGTATGGAAGTCCATCACAGGAAAGATTCAGTATGCAATTTTTTAGGTCCCAATTCTTTTTCCACTGACTCAGTAACAAAACTCTTCTAAATTCAGTGCTTCAGGATCAGGCCCTTAATGAACACAAATATAGGGGACAACTTAACCAGAAATAATATAAATGGAAATGGTACAACATGAGTCTTAGAAAAGATCCCCAGTTGACAAAGGTCACAAAGAAATGGGACTGAACTGTCCAGAGCTGTGTGAAAGGATCAACAAATAAATTCTGTCCAGTTGGAAACTAAACTTCTACTTGAGAAACACAAACTTTTTATATAGCTCAGCTTTGCATTGGGTTGCTATAATGTTGACCCAGTGCTACTACAATGCTGCCTTTGGGTCATATTTTCCCTTCAGACTTTGCACAAAATTCCTTCACACTGTGCCAGTAAGGCCAGGTCTACACTAGCGGGGGGGGGGGGGGGGGGGGGGAAGAGGGGATTGACCTAAGGTACGCAATTTCAGCTCCGTGAATAGCGTAGCTGAAGTCGATGAATCTTAGGTCGACTTACCTGGTGTCCTCACGGTGGCAGCAGGCTCCCCTGTCGACTCCGCTTACTCCTCTGGGCAAGCCGGAGTACCGGAGTCGACAGGGAGTGCCTTTGGGGATCGATTTATTGCATCTAGATGAGACGCGATAAATCGATCCCCGATAGATCGATCAGTACCCGCCGATCTGGCAGGTAGTGGAGACAAGCCTTTGGAATCCTATGCAGAGAATATCAATCATTCTCCCAGGAGAGGCTAACCCAGAGGTTTTCAACCTGAGGGGCGTGCCCCGTCATGGAGACATATAGAACGTTTGAGGGGTGAGCGGCGATGTCTGGTGGCTCATGCAAGCCCTCAGGGGGGTGGGGCGGGAGCACCCCTTCCTCCACCAACTCACGTCAGCAGGCCTCTCAGCCAGTGGATCAGTGTCAACACCCACTGCGGACGTGTCGAATTCTGCTCCCAGCAGCCTCCGTGCCCAGCACTGGCTCCGCCCTCCGAGACCATCACACTCACCTTCCCACACCCTGAAAATCCAAGGGGAGAGGGACAAGTATTGGCTCTGCCCTTGCAGTGCAGCCTGCTGCCGAAGAAGGCATGACTGTGCCATTGATACGTATCTGTGTATAGGAAACTTACAGGTGTAGGTAAT
Organism: Sternotherus odoratus; assembly: GCA_032164245.1. Classification (NCBI taxonomy): domain Eukaryota; kingdom Metazoa; phylum Chordata; order Testudines; family Kinosternidae; genus Sternotherus; species Sternotherus odoratus. The sequence continues at coordinate 146,822,898 of JAVMKO010000002.1, forward strand.
TTAACTGAAGTTGTGTCAAGGTCTCTGTTAGTTTTATGAGTAGACTATCAAGCATACTTTTGCATGTGTCTATTTTTGTCTGCATTCAGGGGGTGCAACGAACAACTGTAATTCAAAAGGGGGGGGAGCTCAGCTACAAAAGTTTAAAAACTGCTGTACTAGCCTATCTGTGGAATAGAGTTATGTCTGAGCTCAGCAAAATGAAACAGATGGACAGAGTGTAGCAGCTACAGAGAAACTGCACCAAGAATAATTTAGTAGAGAAAGTGAGTTACGTAAATGGATAAACCCGTACATAAGGAAAGTGGGACGGCCTCTCCAATGGCTATCTGCACTTTTGTATACACAAGACATAATAGATTGTACATAAACTGATGTTTTACAACTGCCAGATAATATAGGCATAAGGAAATAATATATTTATTATATACACATATAAATAGGATAGTACATTCCTTTGAAAAGTCACTCTCTGTTACAGCATAAGTACTGTACCATTTCATGTGGAAGTATTCAATGCAACTTGCCAACAAGTTAGTAGTGATTCTGCCTAGCTTTTTGGCAATTTGTTCACAGCTTCCTGAATCCCTTGAGGCTCCTTGCCCAGTAAAAACTCTCGGACTGCAACACTATTGCAGTCTAGATTTTCTTTCAGTGTTCCAAAAAGGCAAACAGTGCAGGAGAATTCTTCCATATGGCCAACTGAATGCTTGTTCATAGCATCTGGCTCAGTATCCCACAGCACTAAACAGATGGACAATATGCAGAAATTCCTGACTTAAATTTAACAACACACCAATTGATTTCCTCACCCTGGAAGATGCTAAACACCCTCAACTCCAATTGATTTCAACAGGAGCTGAGGGCACCCAGTCCCTTGCGTGATCCAGTCCATGAAGTGCTGGCTGGTATCCTGTAGCCTGTCTCAGGCAAAACTCATAATGACTGAAGGAACTGGTCCTTTTTATCTCTGTCGGACTTTAAATCTGAAACAAGCCAGAAAAGAGGAAACCAGTTTCACACCACTCCACATCCCCATACCTCTCCTTGTCAGTTCCTTGTTGCTAACAAAATGAGCAGTGAAGTTCTGAAATGAGAGGCATCAAGATCTAAGATGACCTGAATATAATACATGCCATAAAGAAATCCTCCGAAAAGTTTTGTTCATGACATCCAAAACAGAAAGAAAGAAAAGAAAAAAAAAAAGCCCACTGAGCCTCAAACATTATTGTTTACCTGAAAATCTAAGGAGCCTGAAAAGTTGCTTTGCTTGTTCATTTAAAACCGATTTAATATCCTTCACCTTTTGCAGGTGCTTACTCTCCTTTACGCAGACAAATTTCTAAGGGAACTCTGTTAACCTTGGGCAACCTCCAGTGACTATAGTGTAATCCTGTGTAAATAAATGCAGGATTTGACCCACTGACTTCAGTAGAATTTTTGACCAGGGAGTGAAGAATCGGGTAAAGAGTGGTTTTTGTTTTTTTAAAGCAGAGCACTATTTACCTGAGAACATGAAGACAACGTAACAAATGGCTACAAACGATATTTTACTAAAACTAAACAACTTGCTCTTCAAATGGTCTCATATGGTAATTAGTCTCTTCTCCATTAACCCAAGCCCTGTCAAACAGGAACCAGAAAACAGCTGCTGTGTTGGTGCGGGGTTATCTCCTCCCTCAAAACCTCAAGAAAAACAGAAATGAAAACAAAAAAATTAATGAACCGCAACAGATGTTGTGAATAACCAAATCTAGCGTCATGTCGTATGTTTAGAGAGCCAACAGTCAAACACTTAGGGTGTGTCCATACTGCTATTAAACACTCCTGGGTGACCCATATCAGTTGACTTGGGCTCATGGGGCTCAGGCTACGGGGCTGTTTAAATGTGGTGTAGACATTTGGGCGTGGGTTGGAGTCTGGGCTCTGGGACCCTTCTCCTTATGGGGTTCCAAAGCCAGGGCTCCAGCCTCAGCCCGAACGTCTACATCACAGCTAAACAGCCCCGTAGCCTGAGCCCCACGAGCCCCAGTCAGCTGACACCGACCAGCCTCGGGTGTTTAACTGCAGTGTAGACAGGGGGCAGATCTTCAACTAGTCTAAGTTATCATAGCTCCTTTGATTTCAATGGGGCTATGAAAACTCACACCAGAGGAGGATCCGGCCCATAGCAGCTATAATATAAATCTTCACTTCGGCTCAATTCTGCACAGTGATATACTAGTGGAGGCACACAGGTGCAGAAAGCCTTCAAAGAAAGTGGGACTCAATGAGAACATCTGTATTCAGAATCAGAGCCTTCACATGTGCTTAAAATAGTACCATCTGTATTCAGCTATCATACAAATTACTAGTTTATTGCACAAAAAGTGTGTTATGTCTTGTGCATATACCACACAGGACTTACATCTGCAGTCCTTACTCAAGAAAAACTCCCTTTTACTTCTAGAGTGAAATCTTGGCTCCTCTGAACTCCTGTTGATTTCAATGGGGCCAGGATACAAGCCTTACATTTGTGCAGTATCTAAACAACTGTTACTTTTTTTCCTGTATAAATGCTTTTTTTACAGCAAAGACAATAATCACGTTTGATTGTATTTTAAATCTATTTTTAACCATGACATTTATTTTAAAAAGAAAGCTAACAGTTTAAAATGTTTTTGCTGAATATTCAAATGTGAGTTTATTTTGTGCAAACTCATTTTGCACTTTTAATAAAATCACTTTTTTAATGCTGCAAAAAGTGCTAAATAAACTGACAAAAGATCTTGGAAACTAACATAAACGTGCAATTTTAATGCCTCCTAATCACACAAATCAATAGAAGATTTTTGTACTTGTGCATGACCTTCTTCAAATTATCCCTCCATTTTGGCTGAATCAGAATGAGCGAAGGCTATTTGATAAAAAACACTAAGTGTGTGAAATGAGGGGCCCTCATCGCTTTTGCCAGACTCCTCTTGACAGAATGATGATAGAAGCATCACATCCCTGGGAGAGTAAATGCAAACTGACAAGAGATGAGCCTTTAGATGTTGAATATAATCTTGAATTGTGCTTGAAGTGTCTTATTATCTTGTCTTTTGATGTCTGAAGGGGTGGCTCATTGTTAGAAAAAGGAAAACCCTTGCACATCTTTGCCATCTTTAAAAATTGTTTGGCCTTTAACAACTGCTTTTCCAACTAATGTCCATTTCTCCTGACAATAAATATGGCAGGTCGTCAGCAAGTGACAAACAATTTACTTTACATGCCAGGCTTTTATGGGTTTTGAGAGCTCATGTGGAAGCATATTTTAAAAAGCACTTGGAAATTAGCACCATTACAAATGTTAAGATGACTGAGATTTTGTGTGTATATATTGCCACGTTGCTAGTCATTACTTTTTATTTCCTACAGTTTCTGTTTTCAGGTCTTCCCTTCACTGGTTTCAGATTGCTGCTAAAGTTCTTTATTTATCATTGACTAAAATAGTCAATGAAAAATAAAGAACAACAAGCAATTTTCTTATGCCCTAAAAAAGCACTATTATGGATACAGTACATGGGTAATGCATACAAATATATTTATTAATCATAACAAATCAATATCAGTAGTAGTATGGTACAGTTTACCTGTACATTCAAGACCCTTACATCACTATTTTTGTTTCTCCCCCCAGCTTGATGTTTTTAAACTTAAAAGTTTAATGACAAATCAGATCAATATGATTCCTTAGCAACTAAATCACAGGCATGCTAATTTTTCCTGTCACTGAACCAGTTTTGCAAAAGCAGTCAAGTTCTTTTTTTCAGGTCTCAGTCCCTCTGTGAATCCATAAGAATTCTAAATAGATCACAAACTGTTACAGGGTTAAGGTTATTGTATCATTATAAAACCATATTGATACACTACAGATTACAAGATATGCAACTCTTGTGCTAGCCTATTACAACCATCAAAATACCATCAGAAACATCAGATATACACTAAAGAAAACAGCGGTAAGCTTACTTTTAGGCAAGCTAAACAGTTATCAGTCTTAGCCTATTTTGAATGGAGCAGCTTTGAAAAGTCCTACAGTAGGAACCAAAGAGTTCCATGAAAAGAAGAGAAGGAGAAAAGGTTGCAGTAGGTTACAAAAACTTTTTTTTTTCAACTGTTAAATTCTGCTCCTGTTGAAGCCAGTGGAATTTTGTCACTAACTTCACTAGCAGTTGGATTAAGTCTAGAAATAAGGGTGTAAATTGTGACTTCAGTAGAATGATGACAATTTACACCAGCTGAGAATCTGTCCCACGGGATGTGATCCTGAAAGGTGAAAAGCACCACCCAAAAGACATGAACCATCCCCAACACACATGAAACAACTAGAGCCTGAGAGCACTCAGCTCCAAAATCCAACACCTCATATGTGCTGGGCCTTACAGAGGAATGCTGCAATCCTTACTCATGTGATAAATAGGACTGCTCAGACAAGGAAAGGGTTTACTTCATCTGGCCCTTGTCTTTTATTCTTTATCTCATTAAAACAAAGACACAGCAAAGAGCTAGTAGTACCAACTGATTGAAAGTGTTTGGATTTTTTTTGTCAGTGACTGTTTTGAGAAGGTGTTCAGTGTTCTGTGTCCAAGGAGCTAAAATAGGAAAAGTCTGAAAGTGATGCATCAAATCCTATAAAACAGAGCAACACAAGAATTTCCTTCCTACTTGTCATACACAAAAGATTGAAATGACTCATGTGGATGTGTTCCATGATTAAATGTATATACTGTGCATATATGTGTACTAAACAGATCAAATAAATGGGACTAGAAAAAATAACAAAAGATGAAATATTTCCATTTTCAAGATTTTTTCAGTTGTAAATTTTATTCTTCCTTTGGAGAAATTTGTGGCTTGCAGTCCCAAATATTATGAGATGCAAGCAAGTATAAGAAAGGAGGAGAAATACCAAGCCTGCACATTTACCAGCACTTTTGAGATGCAACATTATCTCATTTTTATCTCAATCACCTGTTCATTTTGCAATGAAGTTTTGATTCCACAATACAGTACTTATTCTGAAGTCTTTAGTTATTTTAAAAATAATAACTAAATAATAATAATAATGAAGTCATTGAAATGAAATACATCTGCTCTCCACAAACTACAAACACTATTATGTTATTAAAAAGTTTTCTCTTTTGCCAATGATAATATCATATTTGACATTATATACAATTTCCACCACACAATGGGCCAGATCCTGTTCCCATTCAAGTCAATGGATATTTTGCAATTATGTGGTTATTGCAGCCAGGACCAGATTACCTCATTAGTACATAGCTACACAAGAGGCCAGAATATTGTTGTTACAATGTACTGACTAAATAAAACTCATTTTGATTTTAACATGCATAAATTATAACCTATTTGGTTAAAAAACCAAAAATGTGTAAATATATATACCTAGGCTTGGAAAGATTAGATTTTTGTTTGTAAACGTCAGTGTCATGATGCACCCACAAACCAACGTTATTTTCATTTATCATAGAAATTTACAGATAAGCAAAGTAAAAAAAATGCTGCTTGAGAACATGGAGTTTGATTGAAGGCTATTTACCCTGTATCTTTGGACATTTGACGTTGACAATTTGTGTTATTAACTGTTATAAAGCTTTAATCTTTTGAATCTCAATGTAATTCTATAATTGTCTGACTCACTTCCGAATTTCCCACACCTGTGAAAATTTAAATCGATTCAAAATAAAAAATGCTTAAAACCAAACATCGATATCATCTGTCAAAATTATAAAACAATATAGAAGTCTGTGTACAGCACATTAACACTGACTACATATGACTCTGAGCTGACATACATTTACTCACACGAGCAAGTCCCACTGAAGTTAATGTAACTACCTGTGTACGTAATGACTGTTCTTGTGTGAGCTTGCAGGATCTGGTTTCCTATGTTTACTCAAATTCTTGAGAAAACATTGTCTCTCTCTATGAAATATATGTATAAATACCTATTACTTGCAAAAAAAGAAATAAAAACTTCTGAAGAGGTATTAACTCAAGAGGTTAGAATGAATCTGAATGCTCTTTCTTCCTCTGTGGTAAATACTATGCAATATCTAGAGATAATTATAAAAATGTAACGCTAGTATATTAAAAAATGCCTCAAGACATATTTACCACGAAGCAGTTCCAGTTTCTCAGCTGAATAATGTTTCATATGCTCCTCTGAATATATGAAAAAATATAGTACTTTTCAGTAACAGGCGAAATCTACTGAAATTACTGGGGTTAGACAGGATGAGAGGGGGGAAGAATTTGACCTATGTATGGTCAGATGCAGGCACACATTCTATATTATATTATATTATATATGTATACATATACACATGCATGTACACACACACACAAAATGAGAAAGGAGAGAGAGATAAATGGGACACGAAAGCAGGGAATGAAGTGGAAAGAGAAAAAGAGGGGTTCTGTTTTGTTTTTACAAGACTGAGTCAGTCTCAACTTTGCATTTCTTGGCTGTTGTCGCCTTTGCCACAATCTTAATGGGCCAGATCCTTCTTCCAGTATAGGCAAGCGGAACTTTCCCATTGTCTTCAGCTGGAGCAGGATTGACTCACTGTTAGTAATGTTTTAGTTAGTATCTTAAAAAGTACGTAAGATATTTGAAAAAAAAAGTGGGTCCATGTGAGATATATTGAATGTAGTGAGAAAGATAAATTACTTATATAGCATTATTAATAATAGCCATCCGAACTGAAGCATTACAGGATTTTTAAAGTTAATATTGAAACAACTATACATTTCACTACTTAATACAATTTTGCTGAACTATGTCGTCCTCTATTCTTTAAGAAAACACTTTTGCCACCTTCAGCTATAACACTAGAGACCTGTGATAATTAATATTGTTTTATTAATGAATATTGATTTTTAATTGACTGTTTGCTATGCATAAAATTTCAACCATCATTGTGTTTTATACAACATTGTGTTTTAAAAATCACATTTAAATGAAATTCTGGTCACAGTAATTAATCATTAAATTTATGACATTAAATAGAAATATATTTTTTTGGTCTTTCAGGGGGTTATTCTTTCCTCTGTAGCATTTTTCTTGTTACAGTTGTAAACTGTTCAGGATCTAAAATGATAGTTTGCCTTTCAGAGAGTAAAGGACATCTGATAAAAAAATTCTTCCCTCTACAAATTCAAAAATAAAAACAGAAATTCATACCACATTTAAGAATAGACAAGTGGTAGCTTAATGTTAAATAAACATGTTTAGAGGGTTGTATCTTGCTTAGGCGGATTCCTATATCCTTGGAATACTTACAAAGCAAACCCAATTTCAATCTCTCTGAGAAGGGCAAGCTTTCTTTAGCCAGACTGGATACAGTACTATTCTTCTCTAGATGACCTCCACTTTCAAACTAAAAGGGCTTAGTCCTGCTTCTGATAGCGTCAAAACAGTTTCACAACATAAAGCAGGAGATGTCACAGTACAAATCTGCCCTTGTTTCATATTGTTATTGAGTCTGACTTCTATACAGCGAAAGAGAGAAAATATGAATTTACATTAACAATTATAAACCCATTTTCACTCAGCTTTCCTATTTTATAAGGGATATCCCTGTTGAAAACCACAAATTAAATATTTTTTTATTCTCATTTGCTCTTTACTCACTGGTAATTTTGTGATTTAGCTTTTATTTTTAATGTAATTTTGTCATTTTTGCCATTCAGCTCTTTAGAAATTATTTTTGGAGCCAGTCAGAGTATAATGACTGAGCCCGAATAGATATATATAGGCAAAAAAGAGACAAATTTCCCTACCCTCTGAGCCCCCACAAAATTGAGGGGAAAGTTACAGGGAAAGAAGCTTAGCAAAAAAAAAAAATTAAAACAAAGAAGAGCCCACAAGTGTGACAGGGAAGAACAAAACCTAGGCAGAGAACACAACAAGAAAAATCCAGGGCTACACAGGATATTAAAGAGAAAAATGATCCACAGGAGAGTGGCAACTGTTACTATGAGATTCCTACTGCTTTCTCTGCCTTTGGATATTTTAAAAAAAAATTATTAACCTGACAGCAGGAAACTTTATACAGCTTGCCCCCTGACAGGGTGCCAGTTTGGTATAAACATTTTGCTATCTTTTTCTTTAGCATAGGAAAATCAAGAGGGGTGTTAAGTGGTGCCATATGTACATTTAGGTGAACATGACCTCTCCTATGGCTGGATTGCTCATTCCCATGGAGGACTTGAATAATCATAAGAAGTCCAACAGAAACATCAAATTCTCTTTACTTTCCAACGTCATGTCTGCTTCCTTTTTAATGTGTGAATGTCTGATGTATTATTAATCTCAAAACATAAACCAGCAAGGTTCTCAATCAAAGGAAATACCAGTTCTCTCACAAATTATCTGTTTACTGTCTAGTAACAACCAAATTCCCTTTGAAACAGCCAGCCACTTAAGTCACTTTTTAAAGGAACAAATTTGTCTGGTATTAATTTTTTTCAAAAAGCCAAAGAGGAATGAAAAAAAATCAACTAATTAAGAATGAAGCATTTCAATATAGAAAGTCATTCAAGCTAAAATCTATGGTTAAAGTTTATACACCCTTTACTCCTTTCCCCCAGTAATTAATTACACAGTGTACATAAACAACTTATAATTATGTGAACCTTGATTCACAAACACAGATGGCACGTACAAACCTCAGCTCACAAAAGTTGAACAGAACAGTGTTATTAATCCACTAGGATTATAAGTATTTCCTTTTAGAAATTTAATTACTCCTTTTCTCTCAAAAGTGATGTTATGGACAGACATATCCAAAGAGCAATAAAGGGATAATCTGTATCCATGAAATCAAGGAAATTAATGATTAAGGTTGAAACATTTGTTCTTAATGACCCCAATCCTGCTTCTATTGAACCTAAGGAGAGCAGGATCAGGCCTATCCCCAAAATCTGCTCTCTCTTTTTTTTTTTTTAGCATTAAGTACAGTTGTATGTATATTCCCTGCTTGAGCTTCTTGAAATATCAAGGATGAGTTAAGGATGGATTTTCACCATTTCCTCCTCCTCAGGGTTTTAATAGCCTTAATATCTTCTTTGGGGTTTAATGGGCATACACTGTGTTCATATGTGCAATCCCCCCACCCCCCGACATTAGTGGGCTCACCACCACAAATCAAGGGAGTATAGTAACTTGAGTCAAAATATTAACATTATTTAAAGATAAAAATTAATCCACCATAAATCTATTATTTTTAAAATTAAAAGTCCATGCCTGCTTTTAAAACAGGTGTTTAAAGAGCTTTCTCTATATGTACTTGTCCAATATATTCTGTAAAACTAATCTAGTCTGTTCCTTCAATACAGTTTCAAGATATTATTTTTAGAAATGTTCATTATTTGATCCAAAAATCATATTAAGGCTTTTTTTTTAGAGAGCGGATGTTTGACTGTATGTTATGGCCCAATCCTGCAATCATGCACACCATTAACTTTTCTCATGTAAATAGTCCCGTTAACATCACTGGGACTCCTTGTGTTATTAAAGATGGCCACACACACATGTTTTTGCAGGACTGGGCTCATATATTTTAATAATTGCATGAATATTTGACATAATGCCTTATAACAAAAGACATCAACACACACTGTATATACGCTGAGTAAAATGATATTCATTGAGGAGAAACCTATATATACAGAGTAAACAATTTTCAAATGGTTGGGTTGCTTGAAATAAGGCTATGCTTTTAATGTTGATAGGATCTGGTCCATAATCCAACCTATAAGAACAGAAATGTTCACTAAAGAAAATATACACTATACTTTTTTGGGGGCACTCTTAGATCAAATTTGTCAAATGGATCTTTCTGAGACTTGCAAAAAAAAAATCCTTCTGTACTGAAACCTTGGTAGGCCAATGTTCTGTACGCAGGTATATCTTCTGATCAAGTTTTAAATCCCCTTTAATAAATAGGGATTCCAATAGAAATATTGAGATGGACTCTTACATATAATGATTCAAAGGGTGATGCTAGAGTGAAGGTTGTAATTTATCTACAGGCTAGGTACCATATTAATGACTCTAATGTGAGCTTCCTCACAATGACCTCTGCTCTGACCTGCAGAGGCCACTGTCTCAAGGAGTGAAAGACAATTTAGACTTTCATCCTTTGTATCCGAAATGACTCTTGTGCCATAAATTCTAATCAGGCCAACCTGGATGACAATTTAAAAAATAAATCACATAATGAATGTTTTTCTGCAAAAGAGGCTCTGAGAAGAGAGATATACAGTGGATTTTCTTGCAAGGCAAAATTACTGTACTAACTTCTATCCTGCTTCACAACACCACTGTCACACACAAGCACATTTACAAGTAAAAATGTAGAAAATTCTAAATTCTGCATAACTATACTGTAAAGGAAACCAAAATGACAAAATTGATTTTCAGTATTTAAAAATGGGAAATTAACACCCCCCCAATATATATATAACTGTATATATGTATATTCACTTATATATATATATACACACACATAAGCAAAGCAAGCCTGAGATTTAACTTGAACAGAATGAAGAGTTGCCAATAGGAGAAATGTCAGCAATCCATCCTGCAATGCTGCAAAATTAAATAAGCAACATTTATGCTAAATGAGCATTAGGCTTGATCTTGCATTCCATGCAAAATCTCTAATTTCACAGAAAGTTTAGGGTGTGTAAAAACACATGAGCAGGCCCAAAATGATTACATTTTTATATTTGAGTAAGTGACCTTAATGTGGTGTAAATGTGTCCCTGCTGTGTTTTCATTATCAGCAACTGAGTTACATCAGGAATGAATCTGGTCCATTAAGGGCTTGATCCAACTCCATGAAAGCCAATGGCAATCTTGTCATGGAATTAAATGGAACTTGGATTAGGCTCCGTGCTACAGGAAGTCCATGAAGTGAATACCAATGGCTATCATGGAGTTGAATCAAGCCTGTACATATTATTTTGATGTTCAGTACATATTGCTTCCAGGTCTCCTCTCTATACCAATTACTGAAACTGTATAATGGTAATAAATAAGTTTTTATTCCCCATTATCAGGCTTTCATCAGATGGATTTAAACCTTTTACAGTAAGTCATCAAGATAGTGAATGAACACCTTGCAAGATTTAAATAATTTCTAATCTAATCCTCTAGTACTTATTCAGTCCTTACTGAGGCAAAATTCTTATCAACATCAATGGGAGCTTCCTCTAGTAAGGACTCTAGGATTTGGCCCTGTGTCATTAATTTGCAGTACAGTGGAACATAAACCTACTTGATTTAAGAACAGCACTCTACCAAGAAAGTCAATGACTTACTAAACATTCTATGCTTCTATTTGGCTCTTAACATAAAGGAGTCATGATTGAAATAGGGTAATAACTCTTCTCCAATATTTACAAGAATAAATAATATGCCACTTAATATCATACAAAATTACCAGATCTCCTGTTACTCAAGACAATTTGGATTTATATCTCATAAGTATACTATAGCTTTTATACTCTGCAAGTTAAGCAAAACGTTACCTCTGATGTTACTGAACACTAAAGTCCTTTTCTGACATTTTGCACTTCCAGTAGCATCTCTTATCTTGTTTTCTCACTGTTGTTTAGCATGATTCAAACATTTAGAGTTTTGCATCTAAGTATTCTCTAAAGATGTCAAAAGCCCATAGACACATAAGCCTATGTAAGTTAAGGTTTAGGTAAAACACACAATATCGAAAGATTACAGAATAGACTTTTATTTCTAAATACAAACAAAAAAGCAACAGCATTAGTAATAACCGGTTTGATCATGACTTGAAGGGGATACTCGCTCATAAAGAGAAAGGGCCATATCCTCACTATCCATTAACCGGCAGGACCGGCGACAGGGTGGTACAAAGGGTACAGCTGTACCGGGCCCTAGACTTCAGGGGGGCCCCCTTAAGTCCGGGGCGGGCCCGGTACGCAGCTGTACCCCCTTGTCCCTCGGCCTGCACAGCAAGGCGCAGCTCCGGGCAGCCGCTGCAGCACTCGTCAGCCCCCTCCCCCGGCAGCCTCCCCCCGCCCCCCTTTGCTTCTCCCGACCGGGCCACGCAGAGCCCCAGCGCGTGGCGGCTCTGCGCCCCCAGAGGGGGAGAGCGCATGCGGGGGGGCATAACTGGAATGGTGCGTGTCCTGCCTCGGCCTGGGGCAGGTCTGCTGTCCCACGTGGGGCAGGGAGCAAGCCGGCCACGCTGCCATGGGGTGGGGGCGGGGGGGGCACCGTGCCCCTTGTGCGCTGCAGGGTCAGAACAGGGCCGGGGGGGGGGCGGGCGGCAGGAGACCGGCCGGGGGGCGGCGGGGGGGGGGGGGGAGACCGGGCGGGGAGGGCGGCAGGGGGGAGACCGGCCGGGGGCTGCGGGAGGCGGGAGAGGCCCCGCGGGTGGCGGGAGACCGGCCGGGGGGGGGGGGGGAGGCGCAGGCAGTGGGACACCGGGCGGGGGGGGGGCACAAACTATCAATGTACGGGGCCCCAAAATTCCTGTCGCCAGCCCTGTTAGCCGGTATACCAGCTAAAGACCTGGTTCAGAGTTTCAGACTGGAATTGCTTGAAATTTGTGGGAAAGCTGCCTCCAATCAGACTTGTGCTCCCGGGGTCTGAAAAGCTGATGCCTTCACCTCTTCTGCCACTGGTGGCGAAGTATACATTTAGTAGAAAGGATTAGGCCAAAAATTCACTGTGCAGCCTTCCCATGCCAAAAATGAGCATAGTCAATCTTAATCCTGTATCTCCACCACCTGAAACTGCAGTTGCTGCTGGAAAGAGTCATTTCTAATTCTAGAGGGGTAGTCATGTTAGTCTGGATCTGCAAAAGCGACGAAGAGTCTTGTAGCATCTTAGAGACTAACAGATGTTTTGGAGCATAAGCTTTTGTGAGCAAAGACCCACTTCATCAGATGAATGATGAAGTGGGTCTTTGCCCATGAAAGCTTATGCTCCAAAACATCTGTTAGTCTCTAAGGTGCTACAAGACTCTTTGTCGCTATTTCTAATACTAGTTAGTCTATGCTCTAGCAAAACAAGATATGAATATCCGGTGCTCCATTACTGTGAGATACTATAAGAGAGAGAGAGAGAGAGCAATAAAGAGGCAGAGAGAGTGAACGAGTGAGAGAGAGAGAGAGAGAGAGAGAGAGTGCAGGCCAGAGGTATCTCATGCCCATTATTCCATCCTTATATACCATAGAAAATGGGGTGTGCATTTTCTGAAACATTGTTGAAGAATGCAAGTACTTGTAATAACAACAACAACAAGCATATATGTCAAAAGAAAACTAGGTGGCAAGTAGAGACATTCATACCCAATGCTGAGGAAAACACAATTTGTGCCTAATTTGTTCAAACTGTTATAAAATCATTTAATCCATATGAAAATATGACCCAGGAAATGCTGCTAAGTTTAGCAAGACATGGGAAGATCAAATACTGGTCATTCGAAGTAAGCTAGTACAATTATTCCAAAATTTGAATAAGACAATATGTGTAACTTTCATCTATAGGCCAGTCTCTTCCCCTCACTTGTTAAAATGCTCCTCCTTACCAGGTATTTGGCAAATGTCTCCATAATGTGTACCAAATGCTAGATAAGAAACTCAGGGAATGCTAATATTGTTTCATACAAAAGAAAATGATCAGATAAATAATGCCAGTTTTTGTATCAACTTATACAATTCATAGGCATGTAGAATATAAGAGACTGCATAGTAAGGCCCAAAGTGTGCATTCTTAACATGCCATTTAAATTTCTAAACAGAGAAGCTGCTCTAGAATAACACTATGTTTTGTGTGTCATATTTTTCAAAGAGAGCAATTAAACACTGAATCACTTAATAAACTGTGTTTACATCAGCTGAATAACTCCCAAGTGTCTTTGTTTTAAATAAGTTCATCCTGTTTCATCCTGCCGAAGAGTCCCATTGTCCTGTCTTTTACGTTCCCAAAGCTACAACAACTCATTGGTAAAGGTTACTGCTTGAAGGGAAAGCCTAGATAAATGCTACACAGTTCACTTTGAGGTAGTTAAACTATTTGCTTCTACTATGATTTACTTTGGCGATACCTTTTTAGAAGTATGAAAGCAGACTAGCAGACACCTTAAACTCACAAATAAGTACTCATGCACAGTCGGTTCACTTATATCTTTTTATTATAGTTTGCAGCTAAGCAAAATTAATACTTGACAATCTAAAACGAAAAAAAGGATTATGGTACACTATTTTTCTCCCTACACAGCAACTGTAAGGAAACTACTTAGGTGCTCTACAATGGTATGTAAACATGCAAAATTGACAACAACTCAGGGACACCCCACCCTTTATTATAAAACTTGTCTAATCTAAAACATATGATATAACCAAACAAAACAAGACATTGGTAGGCTCAGGTCAAGTACACATTTACAGGAGGTTGTCATACCTTGAGATATTTTATATTAATCTCTTGCCATCTAAACACCTGATCAAATAAAATACATTAACATTATTTAAGATATTTAGATCACCACACACAAGTATTAGCCCTATGAATTTTAAACACCACAATTCTTCTCTTGATGAAATGGACCAAAATGATTATTATATCTAATTTGACCATTCAAATTGCTAATGGAAATTCTTTTTTCGATAGAAACAAAACATTTATTAGTGTACTTAAAACTGTGTGGTTATATTCCATAGTGGTCACTACTGTATTCTAGAAATTAAATCTTCACATTTTATTTCACCCTCTCTTTAATTAAGTTACTTAATAAAACATTCTGTACAATTTGTAGAGCTTCTAATTATATGAAAGGACACTTTTTAAAAAGAAAATTGCATATATTTTTTGTAAAGATCATTTTGCAGTTTTTCCTATTAGCGTTAGGGTACAGACATCTGAACATTGGTACAGATTCCGTACAGATCATGAAATCAAAACTTGAATCTCAGAAACTGGGATCTTTCTCTCTCTCAAAACTGCATTCCCTTGTAAACAAGATCTTTTTTTCTTAAAGTTCCAGCCATGAGAATTTGTAAAATGCAAGAATGCACTCCATTCCATCTAAGATTTTCATAAAGTCACAAATGGATATAATTAAAAGGAACTCTTTCCAGTAGCAATTGCTCTAAAACCAAAATGTCACTATGTACCATGTAGTGCTTCTCCAGCACAGACATCTATCAACATCTATCACTCAAGCATGTGCCTCAACTACTCCGCTCCCTTTTCTGATTAGAGATCACAGTTGCTTGAGTTGGCTTACAGGGTGTCATCTGTGTGAATGACAGGTGTCTATTCTGGAATGCCACTCTCACTGCTCTTGTTTTGGATATGAAGCAAATACACCTGAAAGGCTGTGTGCTTTCATTTGCCATAAGAGGCAGTGTAAAAATGTATTTTCTCCCTCTATATCCTTTGGAAGCAATATTTTAGCTCTAATTTCAATTGTAAAAATATTATACCTGAAAGCAATCCTCACTGAATCCTTTTTTTTAACTTAATACACAATGTTTTCTATGGATATTTTTCCATTCTCTTCTCTCCTAGCATTCACTTTACTAGATATAATCAGACTCTTTAGCTTACTTCATCCTCAGAAGGGTCTCTGAGAAACCGAAATGCTGGAGTCAATACTTAGTCAACAAATGTTAATATGATATCACAACAAAGCAGGAGCACTTATTTGTGTTTATATGACAGACCAGTAAGCTAGAGAAAATATGCAATGCCTACAACTTGCACGGAATAAGTTCATTGTTGACAAAAGTTTTCAGGACATGACGCTGTCATTCTGTTCCCCAGTTAAAAGTCAGAGCATATGTCTGCACACCTGCAGACTCCAAGCTACGCTCTGGTATTACAAGAAAATTAAGTGAACAAAATAAGGAGGGTGTGGGGGAGACTGCTCTTCCGGACAACATGGTAACACTGAAATGAAATACCTAGACAGACTTACCGAAGAGCTTGCTGGGAGTGTCCTCGCTGTCATTTGATTCCACAGGCGCAAGCAAGGGCTCATTCAGCTCGTTGTCTGAAGTAGCTGCCTTGTCCTCACCTCTCAACTCTGCATTCATTTCACTCCGCAGTGACAGCAAGGGCTTACTGACTTGTCCAGCTATCATTGGATCCTAGGATGGGGGGGAAAAAAGAATGAGGGGGGGGGGAAAGTGGCAGCTTTGGTGCGCGTATAGTCTCTCCCACTCCCCCCTCTCTCTCACTCTCACACACACACTCTCTTATCTCTTGCTGCTCCTGCTGTTATTGCTGGCTGCAGTCAAGTGAAGAGCTATTACAGATCCAATGAGTTTTCCATTACTCCCCACCCTATTAAAGCTCAACTAGCATGTGAGAGATTCAGGATGCTTTGGAGAAAAACTTCTATGAAAGCAACATAAGCAACACAGCTTTAATTGTGGGATGTGGGGGGCTTTGTGTATGTTTTTACACCTCCCTCTTTCCTTAACATGGAAAGAAAAGAAAATCGCTGCAAGTGTGCTCCAACAACACAAAAGAGTAGCACCTTGTGTATGCTCCAGAGGGATTTAAAGAAGCATCCTCACTTGAATAGCATTAGCCAAAGAATACACAACATTGTTCATCATTCAAAGGTTTTAGTGAAAATACAAAGCAACAAATAGCCATTTTATCATATACACTCAATACAGATCTATTTGTTCTAACTATTCTTGCTTTTGGGATACTGTGCTCCAAAAGCCCATAAACACATTTAAAGAAAGCAATATGAACAGATATAAATTTTTAAAAGATAAAATCAGTGAAGATACTTACACACAGTGTTTGCAATTATTCTTGTATTTGGGACATTATACTCCCATAAAACATTCTATACATTAGTTAAATTGGTTCTTGATGATTTGGATCTGTTTCATCTTCAGCTCATTCAGAGGGCATTTTGGGGTCAGATATTATTTCCAAGTGCACTCTATTATTCCATTTGCAAACTAAGATGTATAATATCGTTACAGCTCAGAAACCAGACTCAAAAGCAAAAAAATAAAAGAAACAAGTGACCTTGTTGCGCTATCTGGCAGCTATTTATTGCAAAGTTCATGCCTAAATGATTCTTATGCAGAGAACAGGTGACCAGCGTGCAAGTAGGTTGGTTAGCATGTTCCCTATGTCCCATCATCACATTGGTCGATGTTTGCCTATGGGTTTTTTTAATGTATTCATGTCTGAAAAGTGAATTTGATATGACACATGATAATCTATGAAAATGTTAATCAATACAAATAGTTTAAGCTGTCATCAAATGCACTTCTTTAGTCAATACTCATATCGCTGAAAACAATGTCACTGTCACCAGGGCTTAATTTGCACAGCACTTAAATATTGGACTCTGTGCATCAATGCACTCCTCTTCAAATACTGTAGGTAAACACATTTTCTCCCTATTTAGGGCTGAAGCACTCAGCACGCATTTAGCTGAGCTGAATCCTCCCTTTTGAATACCTTGATAGGTCCACTGGAGGGCAAAATTAATACTTAATTGAATCTCACAGTCATCAAAATAATCAATACTTTTTTATTATTTATTCTTTACAGTCTGTTGACTGTTTCAAACCTCTGAGGGAATGGTGGAAAGGATTCATGGCTTTGAAACACTGTCATTTAACAAAGTAATTTTCAGTGGGGCATTAGGGGTTGTGAAACATATAATAAAACAAACATGGTGGCTTATAATAGGAAGAAAGAAAAGAATTATATTTCTGCCATCTAACAAAACAGGATAAATAAAAAAGCAAGTGCAGGGAGAGCGAGAAAGGAGGGGGAGAGGGAGAGAAAGACTGGCTTTTGAAGGGTTTTATCATATCAAGAGCAGAGCTGAGCTTTCATAATGCTGACATTTCTCATCCTGACAATCCTAAACAAGTGGAAAGGATGAGATCGCAGATATCATCTTTCATCACATTCCCCAGCTTAAGAACCAACATGACAGCTTCTCTCCCCTTTACACTGTTAATTACTAAATAAAATACTGCTCTCTGTCAGCATTAGATTATTGCAGATAGCAACCACAAACATTACTCCATTGTTTCTTTTTTTAAACCAATGATACCTACCTTGAACTCTTCAGAAAATAAATTGGGCTTGTGTCTACATATTGTAAATATATGAAATATAATCAATTTAATCAATGTGGTCAATCCCCATTGTCAGGCTAAATTGCAGGTGATATATTATTATTTTATTTACTGCATTTATTAGCTGGTAAGAATCTGAACATGGATTAGATATTTTTGGAGAGGAAACCTAAAAGTTCATGTTTTTCTTGTTGTTGCTAATTTTATAAAAACATACAAGTTATACCATACACTTATACTACATTATATATAACAGCTGCACTTTTATTTTTATATGGCATATAAAGTCTTTCTTAGTTGATTCTCAAGTGAAAGATCATCTGAGCAAGTCAGATACATTGTTTCAAAGTGTTGGGTGATAATTCTGCCCTCAGTTACATCTGTTCAGCCCCCCTTGGTTCAGTAGGGTTTCACAGGTTTAATCCAAGACAAAATTTGAATGTATCACCAAAATGCTTTTGGGACAAGCTAATGCTCCCCTCAGACCCACACTCCTAATCTGAGGATTGCCAACAATTTAGGAAAGAGAATTGAGCCAGTTGTTTTGCAGATTAAAGTTCTGAGGTACCAAATTTTTAAATTGAGTTTCTAAAGAGTGGAATGGAGAATAATAAGGAAAATATCATAATGTCAATGGGCAAAATCAGACCCCACTGAGGTTATGGGCAAAGCTCTCGTTGATTTCACTGGGATCAGGATTTCACCTGTTCTGTATATCAACAGCACACTCTCAACCTGAAATAATGTGTTCAATCCGGTTACCACCTTTCAAAAAATTACAGCAGAAGGAGAGGGGACTCTGAGATGTGTGATGATAGACTGAAGAGATTGGAACTGTTACCTGAGAAAGACGATATAAGACGGGACGTGATCAAAGTATACAAAATAATAATGGACAGAAGGTAGATCAGGAATTACTCATCCTGTCTCATCTCACAAGAACAAAGAGAGACTGAATAAAATGGAAGTGTAGCAAATTCAGAAATAATGAAAGGAAATCGTTTCCCACATAAGGTATGGGAATTAGCCTGTGGAATTCATTGCCACAAGATATTGGAGACCAAGTATTTAGCAAGTTTTAAAAAAGATTAGACATTTATATGGATAATCGGAATATTCAAAATTCTGATAGTTCTCATTAAAACAGAAGATTTAGAAACAAAAGCTAATGGACTGTCTAAATGTGAATTGACAACCCCTACCCTGGCAGCCCCCAGTTTGCCTCTGAAGTGGTCTTTCCAGCTGGTGACCTTTTCCATAAGCATAGAGAGTGTGCAGGGGTCTGCTCCAATGGGACTGAGGGGTGATGAGGGCAGGAAGGGCGTTATGTGAAAATTTGCTCTAAATTAACAGATATAATTTCTGCTCCAAGTTGTTCTCAAGCATTTAATCAAATCACACTGCATTTAATCAAATGGAAATGTGACTGTTTCACAGTGATTTTAAAGGTAGTTAAATACCATTATGATGTTATCTATTACAAGATCAAGCCCAGCATTCTGCTCCACCACACAGTGCAATCAAAGTGGATCAGGATTCCTTATAGTCAGGAGCATGTGCTGGATGAGGAGGCATCTTTGGACATTACTTCCATTCTTTATCTTTCAAAGGTTACAGGATAATGTTACACTGTATGGCCTAACACAGGAAATTGTATAGCTCACAATACGCACTATATACTATATAGTAAATTTTAGCTTTCCATAAACAAAACTGGAAAACCCAGGAACATAAGATGTAGCATGAAGTGCTTAATACACAGAATAAGTAGGGAGTAAAGAATAAAGTGGTTATAGTTCTACTGAGGAGATCTGCTATCATCATTACCACAAGAGTAAAGCTCAAATCACCAATAAATAAACAAACAAACAAATAAATAAATGATGGGTAATTTATTCAAAAAATACCCATTGTTTATTTTGCATGTGGATGTAAATCCTGGATTCATCTCATGGACACTCAAACAGCTAATGATCACTGCCTGTTTAAAATGACACTTCCCGATTGCTCTCTGTTACCTGCCCCATGCTATGACTTTCTGTTGCCAATTTTGAGCCCTCATCAGTTCAAACTACTGCTTTCCTTCCTCAATGGCTGCTTATTCCTCCAATAGATTTGCCAGCCCTAGATGCCTCATCTCTGCTGTACTTAGCCATTCTTGAGAGATTTTCTTCTTATACAGGCTGGTGTGCTTAATTTATTCATTATCAAATGAAATATGGTAGACTTGTAAATACAAAATCACAATACTTATCACATATAGTCATTCATTAGATGCCAAGCTTTTAATTACTTCCCTCTGCAAAGTTACATGAAATACTGCTTCTAAATGAGAACTTTAATTGCTATTTAAAAAAGCCGTGCCCTTCACTTCCAGGTAAAGATGCAGATACTAAGCAGAAATGGTCAGTAATCAAAGACAATTTATAAAGGAAACTACATGTTCTTGGTGTGAATCCTGCCCCAAGCAGAAGACTAAAGATGGGACTGTGATCTACTTAAATCCTTAATATAGGGCTTTGATAGGTTCTCTCCCCCTTTTGTCCAGCTATTGCTATTAGTTACAATGGTGTAATAACAGACCGTTGCAGTATTAACGTTGTTATTCATTCCCTTTTTTAAAATAGGGCAAATATTAAAATTTGCTTTGACTTTATTCTGCCCTTATTTTTAAACAATTTGCTTTATATTTCTATACATAAGTTAAAAAAAAAATTTAAAGTACAATATTCATCATTTCTTTGTAACTTAGACAACTCTATCAATTTACAATATCTGTATTAACTTTCACTGAAAAAAACTATTCTATTTCAGTCTTACTTGTCACAACAATAAAGCTGAAGTCCCTGTTTACCTCAGAAGTTTTAAAAACAGCAGCAACAACTTTATATTTAATAAACCAATAGCCAGACCCATGTTCGTCCTTAGATTAAAACCTGATATAATGTAAAAATAATACTTTTAAAGAGATATATCTACGTGGTAATCATAATAGGAAATATAATGTACTCTATTAAGCACCTATGCCTGCAATGAGTTCTGTCTGGGACACACTCAGGGGAATTATTTATTTTGACACAACAGCTCCCAAGAAACCTAGGAATGTCTATACACAAAAGGTGTATCACTTAAACTATACAAAGCACTACTGCCCTCCTCATACGGACATTGGTATACCAATCATGCTAGCATCGCTTATTTCTGCATAGGAAGAGAATAAGCTATCATATCATGTAAGGCATCTTTAAACTTGTATAATTATGTCCACACTAGGGGTTATCCCAGTATAACTATTTTAATGGGGGGAAAAATCTCACTTCTAATCAAAACAGTTTTATCAGCAGAAAATTTGTGTGTAAAATAGGTTGCAATAATGTTAGTAAGTGACAATAACTAATGTCTTCACTGGGACATGAATGGCTAAAATTCCACTTAATGAGAATTTGGAAGGGGACCAGTCATTAAATGATTTGTTATCAGGTTTTAAATAGGTGTACCATTCTGACTGCAAGCCATTGAACTTAAGGCCAGAAGGGACCACCAATATTTTAATACAGTAATTGTTAAATTTCTTGATAAAATTAAGAAATAAAGATCAAATTCTAAATAAAATATATAATAAGTATGAAAAACAGTGAATCTTTAGGCCTGTATTTTAATCAGTGTATTATTTTATCTCATTAAGTGTTTTCAGAATGTATTTTTATATGATATTTTAATCAGGACAGCTGAAGTAAACAGCCCTGGGTAAAGGCTATTCCAAGATTGGGATAATTGGATTGACAAGGTTTTCACCAGGGTGTATTTTATAAATGTTGTCTAAAGCAAAGATTAATTTAATTGGTATTTGACATAATTTACTAAAGCTTTTAGTATCTCATTTTCTCTTGATTTGCCTGCAACCTAGAATCATGGCCATCACCTTATCACCACTAGAGGTACCATAATGATAAATTATTTTATAAATAAGAGCACCTCTTACTGGACACTTCTGCAATTGTCACCTCCTGCTGCCCTAAATGTTGTTTTGGCTGCTATTGCCACTTTACCACTAGTATTCTTTCTCCGACACATCCAAAACCATGACTACAAAACCCATTCTAAGACAATTTTATTTAACTTCAACACCCTCCCGCAACTTGATATCTACCTTCCTTTATTCAGCAAGGCTTTGGAGAACATCATCTTCTCTTATATCTCCCTACACAATCACATTACCCACTTTTAATCTGGTGTTTCTGTAAGTAAAATGAGCATGACTATTGATATTGGGTTTATGAACTCCCCTCGTGGGCACAAATCTCTCTCTTTAAACCCACATTTGATTTTATTAAAACTCTCACTACTTTCAACCATTCTCTCCTTCTATAAGATGTTGATGTCTCCAGCATGTTCATCTTCTGATATGAACTGTACCTTTCAAATTATCTCCTCTTTAGTTCTACTGAAGGCTTTAAATTAATTATCTTCTTGTCTCCTCCACTAGGGAAATGTTCAAGTTTCTTTTCTTCTTCCTTTTTCTATCTCCCCTTTCTCTGAAGTGTCTCATTATTAGCTTCAATCTTGGTATCATTTTTCTGCAGATGATGCTCAACTGTGCATCTCAGTGCCCAGCAGTAGTTAAAGGAAGTAGTGTGTTTGGTTAAAAATAATTTTTAAAAGACATATTTCCCGACAGTACTAATGTTGCTAAAAATACCTCAGATTATTTAAACTGAACAAATTTTAGAAGTTTAATTTACTTTTCACTATTCAGGCTGTTTATTTCCTTTGTTCCATTTTTCTTAGCTTAATCAGTGAAAATAGATGAGTCCATTTCACTTTTGTTTTACCAGGCAAAATCCTTTTAATAAACAAGTAAAATCCTCATAGTCCTCATTAACTAGAAAAATATTGCACCATTTGCATGCAAAGATTGCTAGGGAATGTTTACTTGTCTAAAAATGCAATTTCTATTGGAAATTATCTTGGAAACATTACTTTTGGCCTTTTACTTCGTAAAATCCTTTAAAAAATATACTTTGAGTTAAATTTGACGTGGCATTGTCCCTTTAAGTGCTGTTCCCCGTACAAGATGGACTTTGACCTTGCCTTCAATAATAAAAAGCACAGCAGACACGCATTTAAAAAACACACACAAAAAACTAACAATTCCCCCTGCCAACGAGAGTAAGTGTGAAAGTCAGAATCCCACATGACAGATATTACTAAGGCCTGGAGTGCACTCAGACACCTTGGTGGTGGGAACAAAATAAGAACCTGAATACAAGACAAGTGTAGCAATTAAGTTCTAGCTCAAAATATAATATAAGTCTACTCAGGCATATTAAATCTCCTAGACCAGCTGACTATACTTGTGTCATCCTATGCTGAGTAAGATGTGAATAGTGATTCCACAACATGCCACACTGTTGAGGAAAAAAGTTAACTTGCTACAGAAGACAGCTCTGGTCCCAGTTCCAAAGCAGCAAGATGCAGAGATGCCCAGCAAGGAAAGAACTCATGCAAATGATTTCCCTATCTCTTCACTCTCCACAATACACCCTATCTAATCTTCATCCTGGACACATGACCTTTAGGAATCACTTGCCCTGACATACACCCAATGGCCCAGATGTTTTACTTCCAGTGCTGTCCCTGTGCTGTTGAAGTAACTACTCCTCTCAGTGACTGTTGGGTAGGAAGAGGATACAGCTCTAGACCTGGCCTTCAGTTACCTGGGCTACACTTTTTTATTTAATTACAGTATCTGGGAATAGAGAACATTGTCATGCCCTATCCCAATTATTAATCTTCCTCCTCTCCATATGTACCACTCCATTCCATAAGTTGTGGGGTGAATTATTCTTGAGAGGTACATACCATTACCTTCCTGTCTCAAGCTAGCAAGATCCTAATCATTTTAGTTAGACCAATGCCAAAATGTTCAGATCTCAGAGGCCTGCATAGCTTCCATACAGCTACAGAAACTATTATTCTTTTGACTGTCACACCCATCAACATTCCTGAAGTGCCCCAGGTTATCCCAATTTTCTTAGTCCCACATACCAAGCAGCTGCCTCTCTACTCCAGGAACTCTGTGCTGAGAGGAGTTTCTCTTGTGGTCTTGCCTCCTTTCAACAGGGATTTCTCTTGTGGATAAGGTGCATTCTTCAATATTCTCATAGTCTTCTTGTGAGTTCCTTGATGCTCTGCACATGCCTCCACTGGTCTACCAAAAGTCAGATCTCATTTACATAGCCATCACATCTTTTGGGGCAGGCCTGCTACCCTGCTTCTGCTTGCGCAATTTCCTCAACGGTATCTTCCTCTCTTATCACCCCTGAATTCTTTCCTTGTATCCCCATCTCTCTCATTCCATTTTCATCAGGTCTTTGAGCCCCTACTCTCCAGGGGCTCACCCTGCGGTCACTCTGTTCCTTTCAAAACCTCAAAGTCTCCATTGGAAATGCTTCTCCTGCTCTTCCTTCATCTTTCTCTGTCCTTTCCTGCCTTTGTTCCTCATGTGATTCCCAGACCCTCATCCTTCTGTGCCCCTCACCCAGGTCCCCTTTGTCCTCCTGTCAACAGCAACTCCCTCCTTTCCTTCCTATGCCAGCTCTCACCAGTCCCTCCTCCAGCTTCTCCACTGTCAGGAACAGGAGGAAATGGGAGTAGAGACTGGAGTGAATAACCATCAGGGGAAGTGGGGGGGGGGTGCACATCTACACTATCCTTCTACATATCTGGTATTGGTGGGGGAGAGAGGCCTCTACTAGGTAGGAAGTTAAAGATGGAAGAAATTTGGGTAGCTAGCAAAGGAAGCTAGAAGTGACTACTGGGAGACCAGGGAGCTGGAAAAGAGAGGCAAATCAATGGAAAGGATACAAGCAGGAAGATACGGAACTGAGCCATCATGCGGACACTGGGACTAGAAGCCTGACTCTTTCACAGAATCATTTTATAGTGGGGGTGCTGCTGATGGAATACATCTATCTATCTATCTATCTATCTATCCATATCTATCTATCTATCTATCTATCTATCTATCTATCTATATCTATATCTATATAGATATATATACACGATTCTTTTTATTTGCTGTCTTATTTTTGAAATTTTTGGTGCACTTGGGTCACGTTTTTAAGCTTTTCTCCAAAACCATCAATGCTTCGTTTTAAAAAATGAAACCTGAGATTCTACCAAAATTACTGGATTCTAAGATCTTGGCCATCAAGAAAAAATACCACATAGAAGACTTACACTAAATTTCTGAGATTTGCTTATACAAGAAGCCTGCTGAGTGGAAGAGAAGAATGCGAGGAGTAGCTTGTCTAGATGCCCAAGAGGAACTCAGGACATCTAAAAGATATATCTAGTATGGCTGGCTGGAATACAAGAAATCCAGTTTGCAAAAAGTGTCGAGTGTTTTGAAATTTGGTTTTGTTCTGCATCAAAATGAAAATGAGATCTTTCTAAATTAGTCACAAAAATACATCAGAGTCACACCCCACAATACCTCAGTGATTAAGTCACTTCCTTGAGACATGGGGGATCCTGGTTCAAGTTCTTGATATGACTCAATCTATCTCACTCAGTCTCTCCTACTCTTCCACTTTTTATAAATAATTCAATGCTCATTTGACCAGAGATAGATCGAGAAACTGTCTCAATAACCCTAAGGTAAGGGCACTCACACAAGATGTGGGATGCCCAGGTTCATCAAGTCCCTGCTCTGAATCCCAGGTAAGTCCCCTATCCACTGACTAGGCTACTGGCTCTCATGGGACTGGGGAAGGGAGGTGTCCCTCTCTCTTTCTGACCAGAAATTCCTTTGGACTTGAGAAATCTTCCCAACTAAAGTTTTGTTGAAACCAATATTCTGTTTCCACAAAATATTTTGGTTTTGACAAATCAGCGTTATTCAACAACATATTTTGTCAAAACAAAAAAACGAAACAAAAGCCAACCAACTTTATTATCTAGTACTACCCCGTGTGAACAATTCACACCCCAGTCCAAATCATGTTTGAAGCTGCTTTTGCTGTTCGTGTGCATGACTCATAAATCACATGCAGGCAGGACCTAACTCAACTCATTTTTATATAGACAATCAGGCCTTAACCAAAACTCCCTATCCAAAATCTGTCAAAGAATCCAAATCCAGATCCAAGTGTTACAGCTTGTCTCTCAGTCTATAATGCGTGAAAAGGCATGGATCTACTCATCCCCAACTTTGGAGGACTTTGAAATTTGGATCCCAGTTTTGGAACTCAGGCCCAATTCTGGCTTTTAATGTTGATGCGATTAAAAAGTTGTCATCTTTTGGAAACTGCTCTTAGTTTGTCTCAACCTGCACGTCTCACTATACTAATACGCAATGCAGAAGTCACAGGGGAAATACTGAAAAGCCTTGCTCTCATAAAGTTGCCCTTCCTAACCCTCCACAGCTAGTGGAGAAGCACAAACCTACACGTTTTCATTTCCTTTTCTATACTCACCCTCTTTACAGTAAATTATACCAGAACAATGTCTCTTTGTGGAAGTGTGAGACTGAAATCTTCATTTGATCCCAGCCACACACATTTCCATGTTCAAAGAAGAAAGGCACCACTTTGCTACAGTTGGTACCCACTAGCTTAGGAGCTAGTATCCCAAATCCTTTTTTATACGCAGGGTTTCATGACTGACAGCAAAACCTGCTTACAACTGCTAAACACACTTAATACTACAACGAATACTGCAGAACAATAACACCATTCTTTTTGTATTTCTAAGCCTTTCCCATTTATAAAATGTGTGCAATTTTTATTTATTTGGGTTTTTTAAAATCTTTGTAGTTGGTGTTCAGGGTTACTTTTCTTGGCATCAGGTCTATATCAGCAGCTGGATTCCATATCCTCCTTTTCCTATCTCAAAATATTAATTCATAATTAAATATTTCTTTAAATGAATGCAACTTTACAGGGGTGATCAAATCATCTGCAAGAGCACTTGTTTTTGTTTAAGAAGTTTAGGCTCATTGTGCTTCATGCTTTTGGGAGTGGGTGCTAATCCATCAAAAGATGCAAATTCCCAAGATGTCTTGCTTACTGTGTCAAGTGCGTTATGTCAAATATCACATAAAGTAGCATCCTGTGCAGCTAGCTTACAGGAGCACTTTAATACAAACCAGCGTACAATGTGGTTGAATGCTTTACAATAGGAAAAGAGCTTGTGTGCTCACTCACTAATCATTTTTAGAGGTAATTACAGTGACTGGATTATGAATAAGCAAGGAGCAAGTAATTTCTCAGGTATACTAGTATTTTCCTATACACAATGCTCTTCCATACTGTGTACTAATAAAAAAAATACAATTATTGGTAGAGCCCTGCATATCTGGAGAAATCTGCTTTATATCTGTTGACCATTTTTGCAGACTTCAGATGGATGCAGATTCAAATTTTATAGCTAGCGCCTTGCAATTCTGCAGGTATCTGCTTTATATCTGAAGATATCCGCATCTGCAGACCATTTTTGAGGACGGGATACAGATAAAAATTTTGTTTCCGTGCAAGGCTCTAATTATTGGTCACTCTTTTCCTATTGTTCCTTCAGGAAAACCATTCTAAACAAAATATTTTGAGAGGGATGGGCTAAAATCTGATCAAAGCGGAAGTGTGCCATTCCAGTGCTGTTTTTTGTGGTTTGCTCTTGTTCTCACAAACTGGTGAATGTTGCTGGATTGTTCAATTTCACCCTTAAAGAGTAACTAGCACTACTGTCCTTAGAGAACACCAAGTGGCAAATGCCTTTGAGTTCCTTCAGCTTGAAAATGAAGAAAAATCTTTCTGAAAATTCTGCTATTGCCCTTTACATTATAAACCTATTTTTAAAAAACAAGGGGCCTGATCCTGTTCCCAGTTAAGTCAATTTGGAATATTGACAGCTACAGTAATAGGAGCAGGAGAAGACCCAAGGTTTGTCAGTTAACTCTGTCTGGTGACCAACAATCTAGGCTAAGGACCTGATCTTGCAGCTATTGAATTAATGGCAAAACTCCCATTGACTTTAATGATGAAGGACTGAGCCCTAAATGAGGCCTGTTCCTTTAATAAATTTAAGTCCTTATCAAATTTCATAAACATCAGGCTCTTAAAAATTATTTTTTCAACTTAGTCAACATGTGTATTAGGCTTCAGAGTCCACTTCCAATAAGCAAATAAGACGAGGAATACTTGTGGCACCTTAGTGACTAACTAGTTTATATCAGCATAAGCTTTCGTGGGCTATAGCCCACTTCATCGGATGCTTAGAATGGAACAGAAGATGTATTTATATACACAGAAAGCAAAAAAAGTTGTACATTACCATACCAATTCTAAGAGGCTGTTTAATTTTGATGGGCCATTATCAGCAGGAGAAAAAAATATTTTGTAGTGGAATCTCTGTCTGACAGGTGATAAGAATCTTTGAAGGGAAATTAACTAGGGAATTGCATTCAGATATAGTTTTCAAACGATAAACAGAAACCGTTA
Organism: Sternotherus odoratus; assembly: GCA_032164245.1. Taxonomy (NCBI): domain Eukaryota; kingdom Metazoa; phylum Chordata; order Testudines; family Kinosternidae; genus Sternotherus; species Sternotherus odoratus. The sequence goes on from JAVMKO010000002.1 coordinate 146,851,568, forward strand.
TTCTCACAGCATAGTACCCTAAAAATATTTTACAAGACATTATTTTTGCAACGTGCAGGATTACACAAAATAGCCCCAACACCCCTCCCTGTAAAATCCATGCATCTGGACACACCGACTTACACAAAATGAATAAAGAAACACCTGAAATTACTTCAGTGTGCTGCAATCCGTAAAACAGGATAATAGACTGATGCAAAAGATGCTGGTTTTCGAATCTATGGAGAGAAACGTGTAAGATTACCCAGTCCATCCCAACAGAGGCCCTTGCAAGATTCTTTCCTACTCTATATCTTCTCTAGTTCTTTGTCTAGTCTGGTTTTAAGAATCCAAGACAATGACCTCTAAACTCTGAGATCTCATTGTTAGAAAGTTTTTTATTATATCTATCACTCATTTTCCCTTTCTTAATTTTAATTCTATTTTAATTTAATTCTATATTTTAAACAGAGTGACACATGGATTTATTTTTTATCGTTAGTAGCAATACTTTGTGTTGCACATGATTGGAAAAATGGTATTCCTCCTTCTATGGAGTTGTGGTACAGTAAAATACAGACTGGCCTTGTAATGGATATACCAAATACATGCAAATGAGAAGCACCAAAAAGAGGACTGGTATTTAGAAATTTGATCACCCTTTTTAGAGTACTCAGAGAAGCCCTCCCAGCCAGCAAGCCAGAATCTTTAGTCAGGTTGTCTGACTATTAACCTGAATCTGATTTAGTTATATACAATGTAGTATGTTTACATTTCATTGTAACTTTACCTTAATAAAAAGTTTTGAAAAAGAATGAGTGGAACGGCCATCCAAAATCCTAAAGAAATCCCAGAAGCAGTGGCCTGGCTGTGCTCTCTGTAAAGTCACTGGAGAAAGGGCAAGGAAAATTGCTTAGCCACTAGGCAGAGCAAGGGGAGACATGTGGCTGGCTGAAATCACAATACACAACGCTGGTTCATTCAGTAAGCCAAGGCCAATGTTTGGTTTCCTAATGAAATCCAGGAGCAGGTGAGCATCAGCCGTTTTGACTACTGTGATTTTATTGCAAGTATTCTGTACAGTACTAATTACAATACCTAGTCAGAGGATGGCTCTGAGAGTTAATATTTTGAAAGGGCATTGACTGCTTCAGATGAAGAAGAATATTGCAGTGCAAAAAGGGAAAGAAGCAAGGTTTATCAAGTCTTGCTTCAGGCCCTGCTACTGCCTCAGTTTCTCTGTGTTCCCTAGGAAATCAACCTTTACACCACCGTTGTTTCCCTCCTCTTTCAATGCAGAGTTCACAATAGCGCATCTTTACTCCTGCTTTCTTAGCTGGCTCATAACCTTTAGTGCAGGGTTCTTAGTCCTATACCCCTTTCCTCCCCACACTCAGTCTCTCTTAGATGGCTCCTGCTCTCTGCAGGTTTACACCACCCAGGCCTTCTAACCCAGAGATAGCAAGAACTCCTCTGTAGAACACAATTACCGGACTCATTTGAGTCTCCACCTAAATTCACCCTCACTGGAGTCTGGCTGCCCTTTATCCCTCTCAGCAGGCCTGATTCTGAGTCACATGCTCCTATCATGTGACACCTTCACCTGGGGAGGTGGGCTGCGCCTGGCCCCCAAAAGAGAGGGCCAGCTCACCAGATAATAGGCAGCTAAAACAGGGCTGTATATTTAGCAGCACAAGCCCCTTAGAAACATTTGTATCTAATTGGAAGAGCCTATAGAAAAGCAGAATACATGCACCATAAGTAGATTTGAGATGAGCAAAGCAAATAATTTATGCACATTTTTCCTTTTCTGTTTGCTTGCCATTTACAAAAGATTCAAATTCATCAATTTAAATAATTCCAGTTCTGGGATTCAGTGGGATCCATTCTTGCCCTTTACAACATTCATCTATCTATCAAAGTACTTGCATTGCTCTTATCACCATAGTATGTGATCACTTAATCAGAAACTTATGGTCACTACATGTAAATGTAGCCTATCCCAGGAAACCATGTGGGTATTAAAATGTTTTTTTTTTCCATAAAACCAAGTTGGTATGCAATTACGGCAGTGAGACACCTTATGTAAGTTTGACATCATGTCTTCACTTTAAACAGTGTAAGTCAATAAAATTATATCGTAGCCATTGACAACACATACAATTTTGCCTGTTTGATATCCCATTACTGCAACAGCAGCCACAGTTGTTATGGGAAAAGCTCTTCTCTTTCCCAAGGATAGTATTATAGTTTTTGCTCTCACAACTCGGGCATATTTATAGGGAGCAGAATAATGCTACTTAAATTGCTGTCACAGTGTTTGTTACTTTCCAATATAATGTACACAGTACGTATCACATCCACACGCTTTCATACAGGTTTACTAGTAAAGCAGGGCCCACATCTCCTACATAGCACCAAATTTCTCCTCCATGGCATCGTTCCACCTGTGCATCTAATGAATCAAAAGGGCAGAATACTGGTAGACTACACACTGAGCTTAGAGATGCAAGAAATTGCAGTACACTCGATTATGCACACATATGTCTTTCACATTAAATACTTTGAGCTCTATTCCAGGAAAAGTGAGATTGGGACCTATGCACATGTACCATTTTTCCTTGTTTACCTTCTTCCCAGCAGGACAAGTGAATTATGAATGCATATCAATATTATGACAGCAAATTCCTAAAGCATAGAATATTCAAATGCCTTAAGGGTTGAAGGAAGAAATATAGGGTCAGAAGATCAAAGCCAAGTAATGATGGGGTTAAAGACATACAAGGACTAAAAGAGGCTTAAAAATATATCAGGGTAGAATAAATACTAGACAGGAGAGAGATTAATAAAATGAAGAGTGAGTCTAAACCAGCAATGATCCTAAAATTACTTTGCTGATAATTAAAACTGAAGGAAGTAGTGAATTCCAGTCAATATAACAGCTAACAAAAATTAAGTGAGGGGGTTATACTATTACCCATTTAGACAAATCAGCAATTTGCTAGGAATCTGGAGCCATGAAAGTGGTATGTATGCTTAAATAGAGCTCTCCATTTTTGGGATCCAATCTGCTTCCTATCTCACCAGCTAGCAAACTATCTTGCACTAGTGGTCTAAGATTTATATAATCTGTGTGGCTCTCTTGACATGCACACATAATCTACCACTCATTCAGAGCACCATTCCTGATTCTTCATCAGTGGACCAGTTTGACCTTAGCACCAGTAAGCTGTGACAAACCAACCGAGAGTGAGAGATAATAAACAGGGAAGGGAAAAGGATAAAGGTAACAGTAAAAAGATTATGTAGATACATGATTTAACAATATGAGCAATTCAATTCAATACAATCCTTAGGTTTTGGTTCTTTACTTTGTATGGTGGTTTGTTCTTTGGCAGGAAGAGAGGGAATTTTGGTACTTGAGAAAGTATAGGATGTAGTTTGGGATTATGAGGTAAACATATGAGCTGAGTGCTCCCAATACAGTGAGCAAAAGTGAAACGAGTAACATTTAAATCACCCTTGTTAGGTTTTAGAGTTATTCCCATATCTAGATGAATGGGGAGTTCCCATCAGCTATTATTCCAGACTCAGAAAGAAAACAGTGCACTGGAATATTTATATCTATTTAATAAAATCTTAGATTCTGCAGGGAAGGGTGAATTCTTCAGTAAATTCCAAGGCTCAGGAACTGCAAAACAAATCTGACCTTTTTTAATGGCATGTTACTGCACAATGGAGGGAGGGAGGAATTGTGACACTAGATGGGGAGGGCTCTGAGTTACTATAGAGAATTCTTTCCCAGATGTCTCTCTGATTGGTCATGCTCACGGTCCAAAGGATCCCCATATTTGGGGTTGGGAAGGAATTTCCCCTCCGGTCAGATTGGCAGAGACCCTGGGGGGGTTTCCACCTTCCTCTCCAGTGTGGGGAAAATGTCACTTGCAAGTTTAAACTAAAGTAAATGGTGAATTCTCAGAACCTGAAGTCATTAAATCATGATTTGAAGATTTCAGTAACTCAACCAAAGGTTATAGGTCAGGAGTGGGTGGATGGGTGACACAGATACATACCTAAATATATGTAGGAAGGAACAGTCCTTGCAATCTAAATAAATACAAGCAAGGGGTGGAAGAAAGGATGTATTATTGGCCCCATTTTACACATGAGGAATTGAGACAAAAAGGCCAAATCCATAAAGGTATTTACGTAGGCTCCTAACTTCCAATTGAATCTCTCCAGGCCAGAGAGATTAAGTAATTTACCCAAGGTAGCAGAGCCAAGAATTGAATCAACCAGCAGCTCAATCCAGTGCCTTAACCATAAAACAATTCTTCTTCTCAGGGCAAGTCTACACTACAGCACTACATCAGCGAAATGCAGCTGGGCCGCTTTAGTGCATCTGGCGAAGACATGCTATGCCAACGGGAGCGCGCTCTCCCATCAGCATAATTATTCCACCTCACCTAGAAGTGGAATCAGGTGTGAACAGCGCAAAAATTCACATGGCTCAGCTTTTTCACACCCCGAAGAGACGTAAGTTATAGTGACTTAGGCTGTAGTATAGACTTGCTCTCAGTTATCGATATTTTCCACACAATTTGCTCTTCACAGTGCTCTAGAATTGGCTACCTGGTGCACACAGAGGTTAGCTAGGAGGCTTTGCTGTGTTAGAAGGAAGGCACTACAGAATTTGGGGAAGCAGAGTTTGCTTCCTTTTTTCCTATAAGAAAAGCACAACAATCCATTTAAATACACGTATTAAAGCTGAAGATAATACAAAATCTTATATGGCATTTTTAGTCTGTATACCTAAAGAGCTTTACAGCTAAACTAAGTATCATGATTAGAACTGATGAGGAAAGTTCCAATTAAATGTTATTTCATCAGAAAATGGCAATTTGTTCAAAGTGAAACTTTTCACAGGTCAGAGTTGGCTTTAATAATTGTTTTGAATCAAAAAAATGTGAATTTGTTTTTTTAAAATTTTCAATGTTTCATTTTGACATTTCTAAATGAAAAAATTAGTTTTCCTGTTCATCAATGTTTTTGTTTTAAAATTTGAGCTAATTATAGTAAAATAAATTTTAAATTGTCAAAATCAAAATGAAATGTTTTGAAATTATTGAAATGAAATATTTCAATTGTCCTCTACCAAAAATGCATTTTACCAATTTTTGGTTTGTGAATTTTTTTCAGATTTTGACATTTGAGCCACACTTGGACCAGGAAAATTATGTGTTATGTCCATTGTACTTATGGGGAAACTGAGGAAACGAAATTTTCAAGTGACATCCATGGTCATGCAATACAGCCATCTACTCACTCCAAATCAAAGTCCCTTTCCACTGGCTCCCAGTACATTTGTTACTCACTTCAGTGAGAAAAAATACAAAATATGAATTTTTGGCATATGGGAAATATGCCAAAAATTAGGACAAGAACGTACAAAATGAAAACCAATGTAAAAAAGTAACGGCTAATATATCTGGAGAAATTTTTCAAAAGCACCTGAATGCTTTAAGGTAAGTTGTATTTTCAAAAGTATCTAAATCACTTAAGGAGTCTAGGGACATAGGGGAATAATAACCAAAGCACACAGACGCACACACACAAATAGGCAGAAGATACACAAAATTTCAAAGCAAAAATACAAATAAATAAGAACTAGAAATTATATTGGGATACAAGCTGGATTCTGAAAATAACAAAGAAATAGCAAAAAAGTCAGTGATCTTTTAGTCTGAGTTCAGGTGTCCTATTACAGACCTGGGATATACCTTTTACTCTCTGCACAGCACTACACAGCTCTACCATAGATCCACGGATGTTGTATGCACTTTTAGGAATCTTCCACCAGAAAGATGACAACAAACTAGAAGGAATTCAGAAAAGAGTAGCAAAACTGATTACACAGTTAAAGTGATTGACTTGTTCTATAAAGAAAATGTAAATATTTATATTTGGGCTAAATTATGGCTTAAGGATATATCATAGCCATTTGTAGTGCTTATACCCTTCAGCTACATAAGGTTCCGATCCTTTAAGCATTCACACATGTGCTTAACTAAACTCACATGAGTAAACCCATTGAAATCAATGGGAGTAATTACATGCTTAGAAATAAGCATATGCATAAGAATTTACAGGATCATGGCCTAATTGTTCAGAGTTGTTCAGAGTAGACCATGGGGGTTACTAGAAGGAAAAGAATGGAACTAAAGGAAGAGTGCAGGACGACTATCAGAGGAAGAAAACTTGAATAGATTAGAACATTTTCACCTATTACTTGAGTCAATTGAACCAGACTGGACAAAGCAATGGAGAGTGTAATTGACGGGGTACAACAGTGGTAATAATTCTCTTGTAGTCCTCCAAGCAAGATGACCCAATACTGTAGGTTTTTCCCATCTCTACTTCTATGATTCTATGGAAGGGTTCTGCATTGCAAACTGAATGAAAGCACGGTGCTACTTTGAAAGTGACTGTAAAAAAGATAATGTGAGTTTCTGCATCTATTTTCCTCAGGAGCTCCAAATCAATTCTGCTCAGTTTCCAAGTAAAAAGGTAAGTTTTTTCTTCAGCTGCAAAGTCTGCAGACTCAGCCTGGAATCTGAAAATCAAGTTGGGTTCCCTTCTGCTTCATGAACCATATCAGTACCAGTAATAAATTATGCCTCACTTTACACCTATTCTAATACTCCTCCTTTCAGAGGAGTTCTACAAGTGTAATTTTAGCACATCAATTGAAGTCAATGAGATTGCAAAGGTGGCCTATCAAGTAGAACTTAGATTGTTGTTGATGTTGCACCACAAAATCCATTACAGTTACTCAGAGCTATGTTAGTATGCAGATCTGACAGTAGTAAAACTTGACTTTGTTAAAAGTTCATATTAATCTGAATACATACACAAAGTAGATTTGCTGAGTTAAGAGCTGCCACTTTTATGCAGACACTTCTCAAAGCAGAACCTCACTTTAAATACAAACATGGAGATTCCATCTTTCCCACCATATTAGAGAGCATATTGTGGTTCTACAGTCAAGATTCTAAGTCCTATTTTTAGTGCCCCTCCAATCTCTCAAATCCCATTACTTTGGCTAGGGACAATTGATCTGTCCTGAAAAATGCCAAATACACTCTGAAGACCCAGGAGAAATTTTACACAAAGGACAGGTCTACATTATGCCAGGGATCAATGCTGTGAGATCTATCTATCTGGGGTCAATTTACTGCATCTAGTCTAGACACTATAAATCAATCCCCAAGCGTTCTTCTGTCGACTCTCGTACTCTACCACTGTGAGAGGTGCAGGCAGAGTCAACGGGGGAGTGGCAGCAGTTGACCCAGCGCCATGAAGACACCACGGTAAGTCAATCTAGGTACGTCGATTTCAGCTATGTTATTCTCGTAGCTGAAGTTGTGTATCCTAGATCAATCCTCCCACCACTGTCACCAGTGTAGACCAGGGCTAAGTCTGAAAGAAAATGGTCAAACTGTTTTCAGTTGCAAGTAATGAAAAAATTACTGTGATCTGAAATTTTCCACTAGTGACTAATGTCTCTCTGGTTTCCTGTAGCTCAAGACAGCTTGTTACTAGCTCTCTACACTTGACATAGAGTTGAAATGCTTGAACTAGTAAAGCACTGGCTCTATCTGAAGAAATGAGATTATGATCAGTGTTGTGTCTAATTATAATGGATATAACTTGCATGTGAGAGAGGTTTTTATATGCACTAGGACTCTGTGTGGAGGTACAACCCTGTAGGCTTATAGGGCTGGTCTCCACTGGGGGGGGAAATCGACTGTAGATACGCAATTTCAGCTACGTTATTAACGTAGCTGAAATCGATGTCTCTACGGCCGACTTACCTCCCGTCCTCACAGCGGCGGCGGGCGGTGGCGCAGTCCCCCGTCGACTCCAGCTTGCGCCTCTTGACGAGCTGGACTTCCGGAGTTGACGGGGGGAGCCGCTGGCGATCGATTTATTGCTTCTTAACAAGACGCAATATATCGATCGCCAAAAAATCGATACTTCCCTGCCGCAGTGAGGACAAGTCCATAGTCTTAGGCCAAGTGGGCAGCATTAGACCCAATAAAGAAAAAGAAAAGACTGAGTGGATGTTTGAGATGAGTGGGCTAGAGTGAAAAGTCTTGACCACAGACCAGCTTCAGTGAGGGTCTGTGGAGAACTATATGTGCGTTAAGCCTTGCCTCAGGGCTTCATTCCTTATGGTGCATCCATAAAGTCACAGAGTAAAGGCAAAGCTTAGTGGGGATGTGGGTCAGGCCTGGACCAGACTACTGGGTATGTGGTTTATAAGGGAAAGGCATGAGGATCCCATCTGTTCTCAAGAATCAGGACGTAGCCGTGTTAGTCTGGAATAGCAGAAGTGACAAAGAGTCCTGTGGCACCTTAAAGACTAACTAAAGTGTTGAAGCATAGGCTTTCGTGGGCTAATACCCACTTCGTCGGATGCAGGCATCTGTTCTCAGTGAGCATATTGCCATTTAGAGGCTGGCTGCTGCTTAGAGAAATCAAGGGTTCTTCGTAACTGGCAGTTAACAGGGAACTTCCTTTAGACCAAGTGGTATAAGCCTTTGTTTATGAAGCTGTAGGGCTGATGTGCTAGTTCCAACTCTGCAAGCACATATGGCTTATTTAGCAGTTCTGTTTGTTCCTTTGCAACAATGGATTTGTTGCAGAATGGACACCCAACCATTTTTCTTTGGTTGAGGAACGTCTCTCAAAACATTCTCAGCCTTTACAAATGATGCTGATTATGGAACCATTCTGTACCAAGACCTCAGAAATCACAGTGAGTAGTATAGTATCAAATACCTAGATGTAAATCACTAGGGTTACAACCAGGGATCTAGAAGTTCTGTTTTTCATGTCCTGTCATAAAATTTTGTACAGGAAAAGTATTTGGGGGGGCTAATATGGATATTTTTTAAATGTTGCAGATACTCTGAGAATTGCAGCCTACCTGCCTATAGTGGATTGAGTAATAGTGCAAATGAGATCTACAAGACGGGGTCTCTAACTTACCCTAGGAGAGTTCATAACAAACTCAATAGTAAATCTTCTTTCAAGCCTTCATGGTGACAACTGCAACCAATGTAGAAAGGGACCTTGAGATTGACTGTTTCTATTTTTATCTTGTAATCAAACAGTAGATTAAGATGTGATTTGTGTGGTCTGTTGATCACAGCAGGAAGTTGGAATAGAGGGGAGTTAGGCCTCTCTTACTTGCATATTAAAGAAACAAGAGGTTGGTGCCTCTCCCGCACTATTGAACATGGATCAGGCATTATAAATGGTGGTGGTTTGTGAAAGATTATAGCCCGTTGTTCAAATGTAAGGTGAGTGGATGTAAGAGGATTTCTAGCCTCTAGGTTAAGACTAGGATAAAATGGAGAGAGTCAATTTAGTGGGGGGTTGGAATGTGTACATTTAAGAAATTGTATGAATGGTAAGGCTATTTGAATACTGATTTATCTCCCCTTAATGGATCATTTCCAAGCTTTAAATGTTTGGAGGTTTTAGCTGCAACATTCCTTGGTATGAATCTCTTGACATCGATGTTAACTAGCACTTTAACTTAAAAGGTAAAGAATAAAGAAGACGTTTGTCTACTGAAACAGTAAAGGAACATCACAAGTCTTAACATGTAATATGTTCTTAGAATTCTTTTGCCACAGAAAGGTAATCCGTCTCCCCTATGATCAATGTTTTAATTTGTAATTGTCTCATTTAGTATTATGAAGGCCTGAAGATATCCATGATACTACTGACAGCTGATGGACATTATCTTTAGCTCAAGAGGTGGACTAATAAGTCCCTACAAGCAGGGCTCCCTCTGAAATTACTTGGGTGAAAATAGGAAATGGACGTTTTAAATAATTCTTCAGTCTCTACCTATGTTTACGCTCCGTATGGTCTTTTCAGTCAAAAAGAAAAGTGTTTGTCTCCTTATTGTCTGCTGCTGGTGCCACTGAACACTCTGGAGAGATGGGGAAAGAGCTCACTTTGGATGAGGATAATCAATCAAAATCTTCCCTGGAACTAGAACTGTTGTAAGAATAGATCAATAAACGCTACTTGTTGATCCACAGCATTGGACTCATGAAAGAGTCTACTCAAAAAAATATATGTATATGTTTTATATATCTACATCTTTTTCTCTATCTCTTTGTGTACACACACACACTTATCTATCTATCTATCTATCTACATGTTAATGCACACACAAGCTCAAGTATTGTAAGATCCTCAGTTTCTTTATTAGCATGAGAGCCTGCAACAGGAAGGGGGAAAAAAGAGTCAAATATTAATGGAAAGTAGAATTTTCCTTGCAATAGCCTCAATAAATATGTCTGTAGGGGAAAAAGAATTAGGACAAAAAATAGAAGGCTTATATCTCCAATTTCAAAGAAAAGAATGTTTGTGTCAAACACATTGGAGAAATTGCTCACGAATGGTTCATCTGTGTAAAAATATGACCCTTGTAATGGTGCTAAGATCAGCGAGACCGAAGGTGATCTGTTGAGGAAGTGCTGGTTGCACAAGTTAAAAATGTTGTGGGAAACTTTAATTTACATGTCCATTCCCTTCTTCTCCCCAACATTTTAAATAATAATATATAAAAGTAAGAGAACTAGGAAACTCTTCAGGATGATACATTAGCATGTTATGTTGGATGTTAATGGGCGTTGTAAAGCTAAATCGTACTACACTTGAATTTAGACCAATATGAAATTGCTCATCTGAACAGAACATCTTTACTTTTACATGTTTCTGTTTCCTTTTTGGCATTTCATCTGGCAGCCTTTCCTGCTATGCGAACCAAAATCTACAGTGAAACGTTGAACAGACTGACTGTATTTTAAACAACGGAGTCACAAAGCACCATCCTCTTTATTAGGCACAAGCGTGAGGTCTGTTCATGATACATACTTAGGCCTGGTCCCCACTAGGGCTTAACGTCGACTTTATCAAGGTAAAGTCAATTTAAGCCTGTACCCGTCCTCACATGCATGCCCTTAAAGTCGATTTAAAGGGACCTTAAAATCAAATTCTGTACTCCTCCCTAACGAGAGGAGTAGCTGAAATCGACCTCTCTCTGGGTCGATTGTGAACTAGTGAGGATGCATGTGACTTTAAGCCTCCGACCTTCCACAATGCCCGTTAGCTCCCCAGGGGACCAGCCACCAGTCCGAGCAGCTCCGCGGACCCCCGTGCCCGCCCGAGCAGGTCTGCGGACCCCCCCCCCCCGCGCACCCGAGCAGCCCCGCGCCGGCTCCCCCCACCCACCCGAGCAGCCCCGCGTTGGACCCCCCTGCCCGCCCGAGCAGGTCCATGGACTCCCCCCCCCCCGCACCCGCCCTAGCAGCTCCGCGGACCCCTGTGCCCGCTGGAGCAGCTCCGCGCCGGACCCCCCAGCTCACCCGAGCAGGTCCGTGGACCCTCTAACCCCCCGCCGCCCGCCCGAGCAGCTTCGCGCCGGCTCCCCCCCAGCCCGCCCGAGCAGGGGGGGGGGAGCTGGCGCGGGGGTCTGCAGAGCTGCTCAGGTGGAAGGGAGGGAGCCAGCGCGGGGCTGCTCGGGCGGGCGGGGGGGGGGGGTCCGCGGAGCTGCTCGGGTGGGCACGGGGGGTCCGCGGGGCTGCTCGGGCGGGGGTTGTCCCCTGGGGAGCGTGCCTGGCTGCCCCGAAAGGTGGTGCCTGCTGGGGACTCCCGGCACTGTGGGATATCTACCCACAGTGCAATGCTGGCTACGTCGACCCTTGCAAAAGTTCTAGGACAGACACTGTCGACCTGCTGTGTTTTGTGGGGACGCACTAAGTCGACTTTATGCAGTCTACTTTAGAAAATCGACTTAAGGGAAATCGACCTCCTGCTGTAGTGAAGACATACACTTAGAGCCCAGTCCTGTGGCTACTCCATGCATGGAATGCCTAATTGTTTCAGCAAGGATTCTGCAGCTACAGATTTAGACTTCAGACCTTCCCAAAGCATAAAATCTAATGAAGTTTTGACTGAGTCAGGACTACAAGATTTGGCCATCTGTGGCCTGATCTTGTGAGAAGGAGAGCACCTGCTGAGAGAGTTCAGGACACTCATCACCTCAAAGGAGGGAACCTGTGGGATTGCACTCCTGATATGCAAGTAAGGGCAAATCAGAGGACCTGGTCTGACTTCTACTGACTTCAATGGAAGTTGGATCAGGCCTAAAGAACCTAGGACAGACTCTTAGTTACCCAAATCAAACCTGGTGTGAATTGGCACAATTTCCACTGACTTCAATAGGAGTTGTGTCCTCTTATAGCCAGGCTGAATTTGGCCATATCCCCATCTTGGCTTTTGGGGTGGGGGAAAGTAAGCAAAATAGCTCTCATTAAAAGTGTCATTAAGTGAGGTCCATTAAGTGAAAACTGGGGGTTTTGTTATTGTTGTTTTTAAGTGATTCCTTATTTATTTTTAGGCTTTATATACAGTATCCCTCAGCTCATTTCTGTATTATGTATGTGAGTGTATGTAGTCCATCTATGATTGCTTGCTCCTGTTAACTCCCCAGGACTTATTTGATAGTAGGATGTGGTTACAGCAAGGGATTTCTGTGGCTGGAGTATTTAATAAATAAGTTAAATCAATCAGTGAATTTGTTTCCAAAGATTGGCAATGCTTTATCTGAAAGGGGTCTAAACCAGTAACATGTTTTAAAAACACAACACTAGAGACTATTTAAAAGGTTTTGTGTTTGCTTTAAATAAGGGCATGTCTTCACTACCACTTTAATTCGACCTTAACGATGTTAGGTCGAATTAAAGGTGTACCTGTCTTCACATACATGCCCTTAAAGTCGATTTAAAGGGCCCTCAAGATCGATTTCGGAACTCCTGCCTAACGAGAGAAGTAAGGCTAAATTCGACAATACAAGCTCGACTGTGGGCTAGTGAAGAGGCATCAGAAGTTAAGCCTCCGACCTCCGAGCAGCCCCGCGAGGGGGAGGCTGTTGGGGGGGGGGCTGTTCGGGCGGGGGGGGGGGTCCGCGCGGCTGCTGAGGGGGGGGGGAAGCCCGCGCGGGGCTGCTTGAGGGATCGGCTCAGCTGTCTGGTCAATTTCACCAGGCAGCTGAGCCGATAGCCCAAGCAGCCGCGCGCTGGCTCCCCCACCCCCCCTCGGGCGGGTGGGCACGGCGAGGGGGGGGGCTGTTCGGGCGGGGGGGTCCGTGGGGCTGCTTGGGCAGGGGGGGGTCCAGCACGCATTGCACTGTGGGCTACCTACCCACAGTGCAATGCGGGCTATGTCGACCCCCTGCAAAAGTTCAAGGACAGACAGTGTCGACCACTGTCGACCTGCTGTCCTGGTGGGGACACACTGATTCGATTTTCTAAACTCGAGTTTAGAAAATCGAATTAAGGGAAATCGACCTAGACCTATAGTGAAGACATACCTTAAGAATAATATAAAGTGAAGTGTACCTACAAAAGGGCACAGATGAAAACATAAATAAATCATTTCAGGTGAGTATATATTTTGCTTGAATTGTAAATGACCCTGCTAAGAGAAATTACATTGAAGCAGAAACTTCAGTTGTTCTCTTGCATACATATACTTCTATACACTTAGACGTCTTTGGGGCATTTTCCCAATTTTAGCAGACAAATTTAGACTTGTGCTGTACAGAATCTCTGTTTGTCAATGTTTTTCCTGCAAATATTCAATTAATTCATTTTAAAATGTTTGAATGAAAAAGACTGTGAAGGCCTCTGCTTGTTTGTTTATTTTGGGGTTGGTTTGTACCTGCAGTCAGTGCTTACAATTTTTTTCTAATCTCATATAAAAATCCCATACTACTGGGCGATGGGACTGAGAGATACAGGGGTTTGGGTTTATTTTTCTCGTTTGTCTGGTGGATATTTATTTGTGTGCTAAGGTGGCATGAACTGTCCTTTATAGTTGAATTTATGGGATGATTCCAAGGGACATAGGATGGGAGTCCAGAAAGCAGTTGTGGGGGTTATTCTTAAAGAAAAAATATTCTGAATTATAAATACAGAATTTACTTAAACCCAGATATAAGTAGTTCTTTCATTCACAAAACACAAAGCAAGAGCAGATTTGCTTTGAAACAGACAGGTGCAGACTCTGATCTCTGTTACGCTGGTGAAAATCCATAATAACACCACTGAGTTGAGTGGGATTACTTCAGACTTGCACCAGTGATCAGAAACTGGCCCATAATATTCCTTAATTTCTCATTCATTCAGTAACAGACATAAATCCCTTCTATCAGACAATTATTTGTTATTGTCTGCTTATTCCAGCTATGTCAGAATCACTGATTACACACTTCCTGATTGCTTCCTTCATTCTGGAGAGGTCATTTCATACAATAAAGAGGAAACAATAAACATACTTGAAAACTTTAAAGGATACAAATTATACACACAGAGTTCTGTCCCAAGAATTTAAACAAGTATCTACTTTCCCTTTAAGAGCATGTAGGTTCTTAATAATAATGTTAGTGATCTGTGGAAAACTGAATCTTATGAAGGAAACTAAACAAATTTTTATGGCACATATGATATTAAGAAATGAACAGCCAGGAGTATATGTTATATAACATCTGAAGCCCAAGTATTATTTTTTAAAAACAAATAAATTAGTAGCTCTTGGATTTATTTAATTGTTATCTAAATGCCCAGGCTGGTATCGTTTTGCACAGCCAGAGAAAAAAAACTAATAATTATTAACATTCAAAGTAGCTGTTAATTTGTCTGTTTATTTTTCTGCTCATAAAACTTCACGATAGAGTTTGCAAGACTAATGTGTTTGGATATGCACCCAGTGTGCCAGCACAGTTATTAAAACAAAAATACATTTACAATGCATCTTACTCTCAATCTATTAAAGCTGAGCAAAACCACATTTGAAGCTCTGAGACTCACACCCAGCAGTGTCCACTTTAAATAGAAAAATCTCATTGATTGCATGAAACTCAGGTCTCATTTTTGTCCATCGATTCCCCTAGTGACCTTCTGCAGCATCAAAGCCCCGAGCGAACCCAATCTGACCCCGACTTTATGTGCATTATTATATTGAGAGACAGGAGCTACTTACAGTCCATGCCATTGTCTCCGTAGATATGTAATAAAGTATTCTAGAACAGCTCCTGCAGAGAACACTTCATGCACTCGGCATTTCCTTTTCTCTGTCTCTGTCTCTCTCTCCTTACCAATCTTAAAAGTCTTCCCTTTGCTGTGTTGAATTCTTCCACACACACACACACCCCTACAGTGGACAGCTCAAATGAGCAACTTCAGACTTTGACTAATACTCACATAACTCTCAGTAAACAACATCCTTCACACAGATCTATAACTAATAATAATGCTCTTTATTAAGCTCTCCTGTGAAACAATATGTCTAATAAAAGCTGCTCTCTATGCTGTTTTAATTATAATAAATCACCTTCATTATGATGCATACTTCAATATAACATGTCTAATGCTTAGCTACCTAGGATACTACTATAATGAGGACAGAGAGTAGACACATCTTGAAGAAAGTTATTTACACATGCACTGAAAAATTCTACAGTACCCTACCGCTTTGCAACATGAATTTCAACAACTTTTATCTTACCTTACTGTTCATAACATCACAGCTGAGAAGAAAAAAAACCCTGAAACATGCTGTTTACACAAATAATAGTACCCAGAATACATCCACTCACATGGAAAAATAAGTCCTTACAGTGCAACCATTTCTCTATAAATGTATAAAAGTATTTTACCACCCTCTGTAACAAATCAGTGATGAGACTATAGGCTGTTGTGCTCCAGTACCTAGGGATTTCATGTCAAAGTCAACTTCCTTGGCAATCCCAAGAGACCTCCGCTGTGCACATTCTCATGAAAGGTGTGAAAATCTGATTTTCTAAAATGGATCAGTAATTCTCTATGAAGGGGGAAAGGATCGATAAATCTTTGCTAAGTAGATTGTAAAGGAAAAATTATTCTTTCAGTGACAGTACATTAGGATCCTCCAAACAATCTCAATAAACTAAAGACATAGCATTTCTCCACCAGCTACTTTTGACTTCTGATATATTTTTGTAATCTCAGATCATTCTGCAAGGCACATACATTTATATTTGCTAACCAATGTTCCATGTTGATGTTGATTTATGGGTAGGTGCCATTATAATGCTTGGCTGTGAGTAGAAAAAGAAAATTATTAGCTGCTTGTAACCTGATAGATGTGATACAAGGAAATGTCATTACACCCATGAACACATATATGATTGTTACTATATCACTCTTACATTGTATATATCCTGCAGTCTGCCTCCATATACACACATTTACCTTGCTGTGTGTAATTATATACATTTATGCATCTGTGCATATATTGCTAAATTTTCAACTATAGCAAGTTAATTATAATTTATATAGCACCTGTAACTCTGCTAGGTACTTTACAGACATTTGATAAGACCTTTGCCAAAGCTGCACACACAAATTGGCATTTGCACTTGCTGACTGGGTAGTATGCTCAGGTGTCTGATTTATACATAGAAATAGCATTTGTGGTGCTGATTTGATGATTTGGCCCATAATGAGCAACCTAACTGTACAACCAAGCCAAAAGTGGGCCATACTCATGGGCAATGGAATTCTCTAATGTTTTCTGGATAATGGCTTCTTCATGTTGCAGAGGAAGAGAGAATCTTGTCAGAAATACTGTACTGTGAATTCCACATTGGTGGTAATATGTACAATGGAGGCACTTAAAAAGTTCATTCCAATTTTAGGGACCTTACCAGTTACTGTATGTTACAGGGTGAGCTGGCACTTTAAAATGGGTTCCAGGTCCAGAAATGTTCTATTCATTTCAGTTCCAAATTTCCATCCAGAACAGAGACATACTAGGATTAGCAACTGTAGGCCTTGGAACAATACATGATGGGAAAAGAGGCAGTTATATAAGACACTGCTCTTTTTCCAGCATATTGAGACCCTAGAGGAAGTGGAGCTACTTGTTGGCCTCTCTGCTGAAAAGCTGTACAGAGAGGTGGCTTACTAGTGGGTCCCTCCAGCAAGACAAGAAGAGATGGAAAAGCAGCCAGACTTATATGGGATCTTTATTGGGAGTTTGGAACCGATTACTGAATCAGACTTGGGAAGAAGGCTGAGAAAGCCTGAAACAAACTAGGAAACCAAGCCTAAGGTGAAGACAGGACTTGTATATTTAGCCAAAAACTATTTGATGTTAGAGTAGGTTAAACCAGTCCCCCATGTGGGGTAAGTTTCAGACCTACACGGAGCTATTCATTCATTCTCCTGCTCATGGAGTGTAAGGTGCACACTTTGGATCACCTGTTTCCAGAGGACCCGGTCTCCAGTGTTGTAATCTGCTCTATATTAAGGCTGAGGTGGGCATGGTTGGAAGTCACAACATCCTTCCAGCATGTGTGAGTCTATCTGTGGGGTCTTTTTGTGGGATCAAATGCACAAAGCTGGTTAGCTGGTTTGGACTCAGGCATACGGAGAGGATGGCCAAGCCACCTGAGCTGGCACTGCCACTTGGGAAGACGCTGGAGGATCCCCGGTCTGACACCTGATATCTTGTGTTTGTAACACGATGAAACCACCATAGACCTTCAATACGTTGTTGTAGTTTCATGTCACTACATTATGTACGAAGGTCAAAAAATCATGACTCTGTCATTCAATGAGGGGGTCTGTCTGGGTTCCAGCTTGAGTAATGTTTCGTGTGCAGTTCATAGCAGTGAAAGCCTGCACCAGTCCTCTCCACCCCTCTGCGGCAGCAGGCGCTGCAGGTGTGCTGGCTAGCCGGGCCTGCACCACTTTAGGCAGCCTAAGATTAATAGGAGAGCTACTAGCCACAACTGGGGGAAATTATGCTCCCTGAAATGCTCACCCCAACAGGGGCTCCATGAGAAGTGTCACCACTCACACAGGGCTATTCCCTGTACACAACATGGGGAATGCTACTACAACCACCAATGATCCTAAAACCAGAATGAACATTCCTCACCGAGATAATTCATCATTTATTACAGAACGATGGAAGATGAGGCCTTTGATACCAGTTACACAATACAAGAATCCTGCTTGCAACACTGAACCTTTTCACTACTCTTTTGTGCAAACAGGGGCACTAATATTGTGGGGGAAATGAGCATGGGTGTTATCCCAGGAGCAGATTTAGCACAGGGCTTCAGCTCCCCTGCCAGCTGAACAGGTTCAGTATTGCTACATGCTCTCAAGTGAGCAACAGCAGGTGATTATAATTTTTGTTTGTTTTTCTATTATCTCCATAGATGAGGCTGGAACGGGTGGGGCTGACCAGGGATGGTTAGCGGAGAAACACAAAAAGAGGCCACAGGAACAGCTGCAGCATGCTAAAACCTGAGAAAGCTGGACTCTTCCCTACCGTTCTCCCCAGTTCTGTGGTGAGAGGCAAGAGGACAAAAATACCGTCTTTTGACTTGTGGAGAGAAGAAGGGAAGAATCTAATTTCCACTAGAGAGAACCAGGGTAGATGCTCTACAACTGATCCCTGTAGCCTCTCCTTAGATTTTTGCCTTTTAGAACCTTTCATTGGAGTATCTCAGAGCACGTTACCCATTTCAGTTAATAAAGCTTGACAACCTCTGTGAGGTATGGTATGGCATAAAAATAGTTCCTATTTTACACATGGAGAACTGAGGTACACAGAGATTTTAGCCACCATTTTCAAACATGGATGCCTCATTTTAGGCACCTGAGTTTGAAGATGTTGACCTAGGTGGTTTCCTAAAGCCACTCAGGAAGTCAACATCAGAACCTAGAAGTCCTACCTCCCTATTTTCCTCTATGCACCCACCTGAGAACTAGTAAGACTGGGTTCAACTCCAGCTGGGTTCATGCTGAAATGGATAACGTAGGCCAACTTAACCCCTGCTGTAACTTCACTTTAATCAATGAAGGAATGATTTTGGCCCATGTTATATATCTGAGAATAGAGTGATAAATGAAATGTTATGTAAAATATTACTTGTCCAGAAGTTCCCCAAACAGTTATTAGACTCTCCCACAAAAAAATCATATGAGTACATCTCCTGTTTTCTTCTCATTTTCTGTTGTTTATTTGAAATGTTTTGAACGGGGACATTTTAATTAAAATTATAGCACTATATAAATTTTGAATGGCCAAGAACCGGTTGAATAATCATGATCTTTCTATAACATCCCCAAAGTAACTCTATAGAAACTGGCAGGGAAAGGAGCCTACCTCTTCTATCACGGATTACAATAGGTATCTGAGCACATACCTACATGTGTTATAATAAGCCTCTCCTCCTTAGAATCATAGAATACCAGGGTTTGGAGGGATCTCAGGAGGTCATCTAGTTCAACCCCCTGCTCAAAGCAGGAGCATTCCCCAACTAAATATCCTAGGGTAGTATCCCATGATCTACTATGTTAGATCCCTGTAAGTGTGGTAATAAGCACTGTGTTTTTGAACTACAATTCTTACTAGGGTGACCAGATGTCCCGATTTTATAGGGACAGTCCCAATTTTGAGGGCTTTTTCTTATATAGGCACCTATTACCCCCTCCCACTTCACCCCCTGTCCTGATTTTTCTCACTTGCCCTCTGGTCACCCTAATTCTTACTCTGTAAGATGTACATTCTTGTGGCATACAATTATGGCTATTTCCTCCCAAAGTATCACTGATCCATGCCAGCTGTATGATAGGCGTTAGGGGTGTGATGAACTCTGACCCAGAGCAGCATGAAACTCATGGTTTTAGTTTGAAGGGATTTATTCAAACTTGTAACAGGCCACAACCTACAAAGTCTGGATCCTAATCCCAGAATTCAGGGTGGGGAGTGGCTGACAGGCATTCAGGCCCCTTTTGGTTTGCACTGACAGAGTCTCTGTTTGACTTTAAATAGCTTAGGATATATTTTTTTTAAGCAAAACTGGATATTTATTTTCCACTGCAACAGAAGCAGGAGTAGAGATGTCACAATAAATATTACTTCTGTGTCTGAAATTTGATTAAGATTTTCTTTTGTGAACAGCACTTTAAGCTGTATTTTTGCTTATCCAAAATAAATTCATTGTTGTTGAACTAAAGATGTGTGGAGAAGAAAATAAATAAAAAACTGGGCAAAAAATGTTTAGTTTTCATATTAAACAGTAGTTTAAAATATAGCCTGTGTATATGGAACTCAGTTTAATGCAATATTTTACTTGCCAATTTTTGGATCTGAAAATTCGTCCTGTCAAAACCACATAATGGCACTTTCAATGGGAAGACGGCCTCTCGCTAGCCCATGGAACTTCTATGGTCTTCTAAGCCCTAGTCTAAACTGTAGGGCTGGGGGGAATCGATCAAAGATATGCAACTTCAGCTATGAGAATAGCGTAGTTCAAGTTGACGTACCTAGATCAACTTACCGTGACATCTTCACGGTGGTGATTTGACTGCTGCTGCACCCCGGTTGACTCCACCTGTGCCTCTCTCAGCAGTGGAGTACAGGAGTTGATGGGGGGCGCTCGGGGATTGATTTATTGCGTCTAGACTAGACGTAATAAACTGATCCCCGAAAGATCGATCTCACAGCATCGATCTCCGCCATAGTGAAGACCTTTAGAAAGCAATGGAGGCAAATCATGATTCCAGAGGGGGTAGTGAACATTTGGAAGTGTTTGCACAATCCCAATGAAAGTACAACATGAAATCTCCTTCTGACTCTGCCTGAGCACCATTTATGCTCTGGGAAATTATATTGAGGGAACATACAGCTCATTGTGGGCCTGATTCTGTGAGGTACTGCTTATCTCGTGAAAGAGGATACTCAGAACCTTCCATGGTAGCCCATAGGGCTAGCTTGCCTTTACTATATGCATTGCCTTGTCTTCATTATATTTAGCTGCTTTTATTATATTCAGCAATAAAGTAAGGAACTTATAGGCAAGTAGATCTGGCTACACAGCTTAAATATAGGGCCTGGAGCCCAATCCTGTTCCCACTGAAGTCAAGCACAAAATTTCCATTTTCTTCAATGCAAAATGGCTTGGCCACTCATCCAAAGGGCTGCTGATGACCTGCAAATCCAGTGAAATCAAAGGGAAGTGCAGGACCTCAGCGTCTCTGAAGTTCAATCCCTTACTAATTAAGTCAAATATAACAGTTGTGCAAAACAGCCAAGCTAACATTGCTATGGGAATCTCAACATAGGCATTTCCCAGCCTTCTCTGATTTTTCTTTTAAACTGTGCCCAAAACATCTTTAAATTATATTTAGTAGGCATTTGGATACAGAGACACAATTTAAAGGATACCAAGCTTAGAAAAAATTCAGACAGAAATATTATTGTATTAAAAATCCTACTTTCATCAAAGATGTCACACTGAAACTAATATGACTAGTATGATGTGACATTGGAACTTATTAAGGGTGTCACATTAATTCTGTAGTGAAAGCCAAAACTTGCTTTCCAAGACAAGTTTGTGATTACACCTTCACCCCCAACTTCTTTAAAAAAGGAGTCAATCTACCTTTAGTTTTGCATGCTACATATCATTGCAGAGTAGTGCTTTTCTGAGACGTTTGATAAATATCAGAAACTGAGTTTTAATGTTATGGCATTTTAAAAAACATCCCTATGCTTTACTTTTGAAAAATGTTCTAACTTTTTTTGGCTCTTTGTGTCTCCTAACGGTCTTGGCCTAGCAACTCCAGTTTTGTTTTGTTGTCCTTAGCAGAGGAAAAGTGCCTTGTAGTATTTTTGTTTAGTTTTTGTTTCTAAAGGTGAAATCAGGGAAGGAAGGTGGATAAAATACAAAGACTTCTTTACATGTATAGAGAACTATCAGTATGATATAAGTTGATCTTCTGCCGGACTTTGGGTTTTTCTGCTAGTAAACTGAGCTGGAGATCAGGGGGAGCATTATCTGGGAAATAGAGATGGAGGTAGAGAGTGTGGAGAGAGAATGGGGTAGGGCAGGAGTCTGGGAGTGGTAAACCTGGAGGCCAGAACCAGAAGATATATAGACGAGGGGATACACAGAAGGTGAAATGAAGCTGTACACTTCAGTCTAAGAATGGGAGGCTCTGGACTAGGCAAGAAGAAGGTAGCGCACGATAGTACATAAGGTGTTGCCTTTAGAGGTGGTGCAGGGAAATAGGAAGACATAAAGGAGAGGGGAGAGAAGGCAGGAAGGGGTTCTGGGGAGGCATAGAGGATGTGTTTTTATGCAGAATATTGGAGGAAGGTATAGGTGAATTATGCAGGGGACCAACAAGGGGAATAAAGAGGAAGGCATGTGCCACAGAGAGATAGAAGGAGGGTGGGTTTCGAAGGACATAGAAGGGTATAAGGGAACTGGGTGGCAAAGAGGGAAAATAAAAAGGGGCAAGAGGGCATGTAAGTGAAATGCAAGGGGCTGAGCGAGACATGGAGGTACAGTATGAGACAGAGTTAGAGATGAAGCACCTAAATTCATTGAAGACTTAGGGGCTTCCACACAGGTGTAGTTGCAGGCTCAAAGCCCATGTTCCAAAAATGGACGTTGAATATAGATTTTCACTACATAAAAAAAAAGTGATTGATTAATCTTATTATTTACGTATATCATTTTATAGGCTCACAAATTAAAATAAATTTTAACTGGTTACCTGCTATTCAATCTGTGCATATATTAATGATGGCAGAGTTAGATCAAGAGACTAGACTTAGCATCACAATTTAAAAAACACAAGAGTTCTAGTAGATCTAATATAAACATGCACATTTTAGTTAAAAATAAACTGAAAGGCATTTAAGGGGAATTAAGTGTTTCCCTATGAAACGCTATGAATCCAATAACAATAGCAGCAGGAACACTAGAAAGCAAGACTGACTATAAACCAAAGTGAAATTGGCTTGTCTTATTTTTTTGACCAACCAAAATAAAATGCTAACATAGGCGGATGGCATAAAAGGGGAACAATTAGATTTTTAAAATATTTTCATTTTTAAAAATCAGGAGGCTAGCAGCACTGCAGCTACTGCAAAGGATTTATTTTCAATACATAAGAGATACGTGGAGAATGGCCTTGAGAATGAAGGCAGCATCAGGACACACCTCCAAATTATTTCATGCATAAGATTGACAAGTCTTTTTAATATTAAGGGCCATGTTCTACTTTAATTCCATACATGGGACTCCCATGAATGTCCATGGGAGTTTCACACAAAGAGCAAGAATAGAACACAGCCCTCAACATCTTTTAGCAGTTAAAAAAAATTTCAATAACTTTACTGTCTCCATCAAACTGGCAGACTCATGCATTAGCTTCTGTTATAGTGCTGTCAGTGCTTGGTTGAGCCTAAAAACCTTCAAGCTTAAGCAAGTCTTGACACAGCATAGAAGCAGAAGCTCAAGACAGCCCACTGTGTGAAGTAAATAAACTTTTAAAAATGTAAAAGAATAAAGGATTAAAGGATAAAGAAAATTATTTTCCCCATTTATATCAACCTTTTCCACAGTAAGGAATGTATGTTTTTAACTGAAACCCTGCAGCCTGACAGGTTGTATAAAAAGGAAGGACGGAAGCACCATGAAAAGAAAATGAAGCTTCCTAATCCTGTGGACGACAGTCTTCAGGACAGTCAGACCTAAATGATGGGAGCATGAAACAGCTGTTGGGGCACCCCATAGCTGGGCCCCATGAAGGCTCAAAATGGGATAGGGAGCTCATGCCTCCCACGGTGGGAGCTGTCTGAGGGAAAGGGGTCCCGGAGTTGTGGGCGATCAGGTGCTCAGTCAGAGCTTCCCCCAAACCACTTCTTTTCATGGGGAAAATTGCAAGGGGGCACTGCTGCCCCTTTCTTCTCCCATGCCTACCTCCAATTGTCCCAACAGCACCGTCTTTGGGCCAGCAGGCCTCATTACTGGGTGACTACTTCAGTCCAGAGTTCTCAGCTGACTCCTGTGCTTGCCAGTCAAGTCCCTCGCTGTCTCCTCAACTGTCACTTTGAGGGAATATTCTTGGCTAGGGGAGATACTGGGAGAGGCATCAGCTATTCCCAAATCCCTCCCAGTGACCTGGTGCAACACTATGGGTGTTCACTCAGATCAGTAAGGGATTGTGTTACCACCTGCCCTGTAATCCTGGGTGCTTCTGTGCTGTGCAGCTTTGGTTCAGAGCCCTGACCTTAGCACAGTGACCTCACCTTGGCTTCCCCTTGCCTAGTTACTCTGCAAGGTGACACCAATGACCATCCCCCACCCCTCCAAGTCTAGAGTCTCCCTGAACCATCTCCTGTTAATTTCAATGGGCTTTGGATCAGGCCACGTAACAGCAAATGTGTTCTATTGCCAATTCCCAGCAAGCTTCCCTTCTGACTTGTGAACAACTATACCTTTTAGAATTAGATAACAAAGCACATTTTGTCCTGGGGCCCTTTCTATAAAGATCACTACCTGCTCCAATGGTGCAGGCACCAGTTTCCATGCAAATATCATCTCTGGAAGGTAAGAAGGGATTTGTAAAGCTGGCTCTCAGCTGCAATTACTGCCTGCTGCTCATGCTCTATGCCTTTCCTTAGCAGTTTGGCCATCTGTTCCTTTTGTCACTGTTGGGGTAAGGAGCGCTTTAGAAAGGACTTTTATATTGATGGGGTTTCATCTTCCAAGCTATTGTGGAAGAGCTCAACCCTGTAAGGTGCTGGGCATCCTCAGCTCCCACTGATACTGCAATAAGTGCTCAGCATCTTTCAAGACCAACATTTATTGTTTCCTGGGTTAGGGTACTGGGATCAGTGGACTAGGACCAGAAACAGTGCCTGCTCCTTTAAAGTACTATCATACTAACTAAGACGAGGAAGACTCTGTAGTACTTTAGAGACTAACCAGTTTATTTCAGCATAAGCTTTCGTGGGCTATAGCCGACTTCATCGGATGCAAATTAACTGGTTAGTCTCTAAGGTGCTACAAAGTCTTCCTCGTCTTATTTACGGAGACAGACTAACACGGCTGCTAATCTTAAAGCTATCATACTAATGTGACTCAATTACAGGTGCTCCCTGACTTACTCAACTGTTCCATTCCAGAACGCCTTGCGTAACTCAAATTTTGTGTAAGTCGGAAACGTATCTCTGACCATTATGCACAAAAATAAATCTCCTATTTCTAGTTTACAAAACTTTTTCCATAAGCTTGGATTTACGTATGTCGGGTTTACATAACTCAAGGAATGTCTGCAATCCAATTCATGACATGTGCCAAACACCCTCAACTTCGACTTACTTTAATATGACGTTAGTGATGCTCAACACCTCTTGAAATCTCGACCCAAGTCAATAGGAGTGGAGGGCTGCTCATTTAGACCACCAAGAGATTTATTTAGACCATTAAGTACTTGAGCCTAAAAAACTCTCACTCGGGTACTCCCATTGAATTCAACTAAACAATGCTCATGAGGAAATTCTACAGGAATTAGTATATTTATTGTGGCAGGGTGGGCTTGACCCAGCCTGCCGCCCCTTTAAGAGGGAGAAAAGCCCTCTGCAAACCCCCGGTGCAGAAAGCCTAATCAGCCACCTGGCTTGCAGGGCAATCAATTGTATGGGTTGCACCTGGCAACCTCCTCTGGGGGATAAAAGGCTCCCAGGAAGGAAGCCCAGGGTGGTGGTGGTGGTTTGGAGCTATTCAGAGCTGTGGGTTTGGAGCTGGTCAGAGCTGTATGTTTAGAACTGTTTAGAACTGCATGTTTAGAGTTGCATGTTAAGAGCTGGACTATATAGAGTCTGTAAAGCTGTGAGCTGTAGAGCTGAGCTATCAAGAGCTGTATGCTGAAGGACTGTACAAGGCTGTATATATTGGTGGTGGGGTCTTGCACTGTGAATTAAAGAGCACTGTTTGAAGCAAAGAAGGGTTTTCCTGCCTGTTCCTGAGAGGGGTGAGAGAGCGGTCTGTCACACGTGGTGTCAGTGGTGGGATCGCTACACCAGCAACCCAACTGGTGGCCCAGAGATGGAGGGAACCCTGCAGTGGCTCGTAGAACAACAGAAGCAGACCCATCAGGCCATGCACGCCTTGCAGCAAACCCACCTTGAGATGCAGCAGGCCCAAGCCGAGCAGCGGAAGAGGCTGCAGGACTTTATCCAGGAGCAGGCAAAGACCCAGGCAACTCTCCTGCAGCACCTGGTGAGTCGAGGGGCAGGAGAGGGCATGCGGCCGCCAGGCTGGGGACTCTGTAAGATGAGCCCGGCGGATGACCCCGATGCCTTCCTGGGCACGTTTGAGAGGGTGGCCACCACAGCCGGGTGGGAACGGACCACCTGGGCCCTCAAGCTTGCTCCCTACCTCGTGGGCGAAGCCCAGGCGGCCTATATCGCCCTGGGCACTGTAGAGGCCCGAGACTTTGATATTGTAAGAGCGGCCATCTTGGACCGGGTCAGCTTATCTCCGGAAAAATACCGACAGAAGTTGCGGGCGGCCCGCTGGACGCAGGCGGTGCGGCCCCGGGCGTTTGCCCAGAGGCTAAGAGACTGGGCGACACGTTGGCTGAGGCCGGAGGCCCGGTCAGGGGAGGAAATCATGGACTCCCTGACCTTGGAGCAGTTTTTGCTCAGCCTCCCCGAGACTGTCCGTACCTGGGTCAGGAGGCACCAGCCGGAGACGGTGGAGTCTGCGGTGCGCCTGACCGAGGAGTACGTGGAGGCAGAGGAACCTCGGGGAGAAGAACGACCACGACGGGTCCGGGATTTGGGGCGTCGGCCCATGGACTCCCCCCCAGCTAAGGGAAAAGGGACTGATGGGGAGCCCAGAGGGGCACCAGAGAGAACTGCCCGGCTTACCTGCTGGCAGTGTGGGAAGCCAGGGCATATTAAGAGGGACTGCCCAGCCATGGACTGTGGCTACACCAATTGGTGTGGGTGGACCGAGGTTTGGGGGTGGAAGCCGCGGAAGGGGGTGCCGACCCTGCAGGTGCAGGTGGGGAGGAAGTCCCAACCGCGGGTAGTGGACTCAGCCTCCCCCTGTACGCTTGTCCGTAGAGCGTTGGTACGCCCTGAGTGACTAATTCCGGGGGTTACCATGGACCTATGCTGTGTCCACGGGGACAGGAAGACCTGTCAGGTGGCCCGGGTCCCCCTAGAGGTTGGCGGTCGATTCCGATGTATGTTAAGAGCTGGACTATATAGAGTCTGTAAAGCTGTAAGCTGTAGAGCTGAGCTATCAAGAGCTGTATGCTGAAGGACTGTACAAGGCTGTATATATTGGTGGTGGGGTCTTGCACTGTGAATTAAAGAGCACTGTTTGAAGCAAAGAAGGGTTTTCCTGCCTGTTCCTGAGAGGGGTGAGAGAGCGGTCTGTCACATTATGGACAAAGATGGATATTAGCCCAATATCCATATTGGATCACTGTAGAAAATTCTTAGTTGACTACTCTTCGCTCATAAGCTTCTTATGATAATCCTACAGTTATCTTTTCTTTAGACTCTGCTCACTGCTCTGGGGGAAAATGCATGAACAAAGCAACCTGACAACCCAAATACACAAATTAAGTACAAAAATTCTTTACAAATCAGCTCTTGGTAGAATATGTAAAGTGCAACTAGAACTTCTATAGCACACCCACAGAGTTCATTTGTAAAATGAATGAAATTATGCCAAGAAGATGACACTTCAATTCACCTTCACTTACATTGGCTTCACTTGTTTTACTGTTTTGAACTAACACAGTTGCAAATGAAAGCCACTTAAATGACAACTTTTGGCAATTGCACAATGCTCAGTAATATATGTGCTGAAGTATGAAATCCATTAGCACCAGATACATCAGGGACCAAATTAATTTTGCATCTGGAGAGTAGGTTCTGAGAGGAGGGAAATACTACTCACTCCAGATACAAGTACAACATTTTTGGTTTGTTTCTTCATTTTCTTTGAACAAAAATCTAGTTATCAGAACATCCCTTTCCAATGGCATCCTGACACTCAATAAAATATATCAAGGTAAGAATGTGTTTGCTATTTCCTGTTGAAACACAAGAATGTTCTTTGTGTGGTGTGACAGTGAATAGCAAAGATGGCAACAACACTTGGGAGATTTCACTACTGGTGGGGAAATAATAATAATTTAAAAAGCAAATGAACAAATTGAAACAAAACAAGACGTCCCAAAAAGATCAACAAGCCCGGAAAAGAATACATTTTTTGAAGGGGGTACATGAAATGACAAGAGAGTGCAATGAGGTGTGATGAAACATAATCTGTCCTGGAGTTCTACTGATCTGCTCCTATGGAGCCGATCAAAGAAACAAAATTTAAGAGCTCGGTTTTGTATTGTTTTGCATTTTCAAACTTCCTAAGGACTCCAAAGGGTGTTCTAGGAGTGCAAAGGATGCCAGATTGGGGCCTGCTGCCATTGATTGTTTCTTTGTGATTTTTTTCCTGCCGTTTAGACACTAATTGTGCAACAACCTGTTATAATTAAATGTTGTCCTGTGTTCCTGTCACTCTTGGAGAAGAAATAAATGTTAATTTGGGTGAGGATGGCACTTTTTAGCAATGCCTCATTTGCTGCTTGATCCCAAACTGTGAGAGAATCAGGCCAATTATTTCTGAATGCAGGCATGATGTGCTTTAAAGAAAATAATACACTTCTGATGTTTTTATGAATGGTCAAGCCTACCTCTGAATGAAAATTCATATGCAGGGATAAAAAGCAAGGCAGTGAAGCTATTCTCCCATTTGCACACAGTAAAACTGTGATTACCTCTTTTTCTCTTCACGGAATAAAATACTACTACCCTACGGTCAATGTACAGTAGCTTTAGCGTATAAAAGTGAAACTGGGCAAGTAATTTCCACTCCCACAATAACATTCAAAATAAAATCCATCTAGACAAAAGGCCTTAGTTTCCCTACTGATTTGTGCTATGGTGGAAAAGAGTTGTCTGCTACATTAGTGAGAAATAACAACTTCAGACAGTCAGACACATGCTGAAATGTTTCAGTTGAAATCAAACTCTGAGAAATTTTTTAAATGTTTTCAACACATCAGCATGAAGCATCGACCTAGTTGGAATCACTTAGATCTAAAGCAAATGCACTGATTGTTTTCACAGCATGTTTTTCTTCTTCAAGCTGCAACAGGCAGACTGGCAACTGCTGTTCGGAAAGGTTTTCAGCCCCCTGCTTTGGTCTGCTGTAGCCTGTGACACGATCAATACCAGGGTTAGAAGGCAGAGGAAGCTAAGGAAAGATTATGAAGATGAGGTGAGTGACAGAATTACCTTACAGGATTTGTTCTCTCTCTCACCTTGAATCTCATCTGTCGCAGACAAAGATGGAAAACCATCAGAGCACAAAAATCAAGAGATGTGGGGGAGGGTCTGCGTGGCGTCTGTACAGACGACACCCAACAATGTATTTTAAGCATATAACATTATTCAGGCTTTTTCAGGCAAGGAAACAAATCTTCTGGAAGGCATCTTATATTTATATTTGTTTTGACTGCTAACATAAGAACTGATTTTCTTTCTTCATTTAGAACAATTAGCATTAGTAGGGGGAAAGTTTACGGTGAAATCAAACTTGAGATTTCATTTTTAATCCTTTAACTGCCCAGGCTGAGCATGGTGATCTACAGGCATCTATGCTACCACTTATCCTGTGGATTAACAGGGAGCTTCAAAGTCAGGGCAACATCTCACCTTCACTTAGTACTAGTGCATAATATCAGAAAATCACCAGTTATTCTGATTAATATATCATTGCATCGAATGCTGTAAATTAGATTATAGTGTTATAAAGCTCTTAGCAATATTCAGCTGATTGGATATCACTTCAAGAATTAAACATTTTAACTCTAGCCCTACCACTTTAAATGTGCTACAGTATTTGTTGGACCTCCTATGACAGGAAGTCAGATTCTATGACCCTGCATGGAAATGTGATGCTATTTTTCTGGCTTTACACCAGCACTGACTTACTTAGATGGGTCCCTTGGGCTCAGTCAGTTCATGTTTCCATTTTAGCATGGGGTAAAATAGAAGATGAGGACGAGAGCAGAAAGTTTTGCTTCTTTAATAACTACACTGTTATCTCAGTGCTCTACAGCACAAGTGTCTGGTTTCCTGTAGAAACCATAAGTACCCTCAGTCAGGTCAGAATGCCTTATCTTCCCTATGTGGCCTTTTCACAAGAGACCCCATAGTAGTTACAGAATTAACCCCAGGATATTTGTTTACTAAATGCTTAAAAACATTCATGTACGATATACAAAACTTGATTTTTAAAATAATAGGTATAATTAACGACCCGATTCTCCACTGCATTGCACCTCTTATAGTCATTTACATCTAGGCGAACAGGGGTAACGTGCTACTAGTTCATACTACGAGCATTTCTACATCCATTTTGCTCAGGTGTACAGGACAACAATCTGTATAGTAATATCATACAGTGGTTTCCATTCCAATGGATTCCAGATTTTAATAGTAGCTACTGAATTCAGAGAATACTGACTCCAGCCATAATCTTTGATAACCCTGACCAGCAAGACAGTCTCTTGCCAGCCTGCTTCTGAGATTCAACCGTTGTACCAAACCAATCATTTCAAGGGTGGAAAAGTAGTATCATTTAACACTAAACATCAAAAGTTTAAGAAAGAAAGTGAAAAGAATTAAAACTATGGGGAGAACATAATTACTCAAATTAAAAATTCACTATCCTGTCTATTAAGAAAGAGCCTACGGGTTGTTAAAATAACCACAAATGATCAGAATTTCAGTTTTCTATGTCCCCTGAAAACAGCACCACCATCAGCACAATATAACATAGCAGCATTCTGGTATCTCAGCTCAATGTTGACTTGATGTGAAGAGTGCAAATTAACTTCCATCACTTCTTGCAGCTCTTGGGCTTTCCTTAGAAGTTTTCAGTCCATGAATAGTACTGACCAGGCACAACCCTGCCTAGCTTGAGAGATCTAATAACTCAACATGATATGACTGAGCTTACAATAAATTATTTGTTTTTCTAACAGTGAAGCAACTACTCAACACACATTACCATATGTTAAGAGACCAAGTCCCATCCCTACCCTAAGCAGAGCGAACAACGTGATAGCAGCAAATAACATGTTTTATTTTTGGTTTGGTATGTTGCTATGGGAGGAGGGGATTTGTTAGATGGAAAGCTGGGTGAAGGGCATTGGAGACCATGAGGGAAGAGGCATGAGGGTTTGGAGCAAGCAGCCAGTCATCACAGGAGAGAATATTCAGAATGAAAACTGCAAGAAAGCAGTCTCATGACATCATCAAGTGTGTTCCTTTGCCCCTATTTTAACTGCTGTCTGCATCTGCTGTGCCAGCTTCAGTCTTTGGCTCTCTCCTCCCTGCAGTTTCTCCCCTGCAATGGCCACATGGTTGGGGAAGGCTAGAACTACATGGGCCCTAGCATCCCCTAAGAGAGAGCTCTCTCCACACAATGTTGGATCCAGAAGTGCTGGGGAGATGGGTGGCCCCAGCCAGGCTCTATTTTATCTCCTCCCCAGTTGAGCCATATCTGCTTGAACTAATCTCTAGAGCTGCTAAATCAATTTCAATAGCCTCCTAGACTTTGGCTTCTCCAAAGCAATAACACAACACAAATCTCAGCCTAAAGTACAACTTCCCTGAACCTGGCAGCTCCTAAGATTTCCGCTGTAGGCCATATCTTACCAACTTTACATCCTAGCTGGAGCTAAATATACCCATCTACCATTTTGACTCAACAGTAATTACCCTGAATTTTTAATGCAGGGTTTTAGCACCACAACCTTGAATTAGAATAAAAAAGCCATGCACTCCTTTACAGGGTCTTAGCATCTGCCATGCTCCTGGACTACTGTATTTAAATGAACCACAAGGTGGGTTTGAAGTACTATTCTCTGTACAATAATTATTCTCATTTACAAAACACCCAGAAAATCACCCAACATTCTCTCTGCTTTTTGTCTCATATTTACAGAACATCAGCTGGCTGTGAGAGGCTTGTTGTCAAATTGACATCCACACTTCAAAACACTCCTGATGTGAGACAGAAAACACGAAATATTTATTCAACCCATGGTTTCGAGGGCTTTTCTTTTGGGGAGGGAGAACCCTACAGACTAGTCTGTCACTTGACAGTATTGTTCATGATTTGGCAATATGTTTGGTAATTGTGTCAAACTGACATTTGAGAGTTCAGTTAATTCCTTCTCAAAGTAAGAAGCAAGTTTCACACATGCCAAAGCCTCTTCTTTCTTAAATTACACTTAGATGTTTTGAGATCTTTTCATAAAAACCACCATTTTTTAAAATCCACAATGCAGCATGTAGGTGACAGACTCAAGCTAGACATTTCAGCTGCTGAAATTTATGCTAACATTTAAAGACATCTGAGTACCACTTTACATGAGATTGATATATAAAAACAACACACTGAGCACATGTAATCACATTGTCATCTAAAAAATAAACATGTACATTCTCAGTACAGTACTCCTTTGCTATGCAGAACATTCAGATACCAGACATGAAACACATTGTCCATGAAAGGACATGGAGTGAAATCCAATCCTATGCAAAAAGCTAGCACAAGGCCTATGGACCACTTGAGTCCCACCTAAGTCCTCAAAATAAGACTTAAGAGGGACTTAAGTGGTACATAGGTCCCACTTTAGAGGGATAAATTTCACCTTCAATAATTAAGAATACAGATTTTAATGTATTGTTCAGCTGTTTCTAATCATATTATGACTATGGTCTAAGAATTGTTTACAATTACACAAAATCAATACATTTTAAATAGGCGATTCTAAAACTGTGAAATTCACACAATAACTTCACCAGGGAGAGACAATACCCGAAAATTTGAAGAAATTATAGATCACTTTAATTAGTATTTTGCCCTTCCTTTTACTGCTGTGAAGAAATTTATTAAATTGATAAACTATGGCTAAAAAAAATGTTCACCATCTCTACCTTTAAATATGTTATTTTTGTCCTCAGTGTACTTGTTATGACATCATTACACATCTCAGCGAACCCCGCATCAGAAAATCAACACCTTCAATTTCATACTGCAGCTTTGCCTAAAAGAATGAACAGTAAAATATATAATAGCATCCACTACTGGCAACTAATAAAAACAAACTTTCTGGAAAATGTGCTGTGTATGCCTTCAGTTTACTGCTGAACTCTCAAAAAAGGGGGTGAGGTAGAGGGTGTATGAGTACAACCCGATGTTCAGTTCTGTCCTACTGAATTAGCTGATATTTTCCATTTCTTTGGGTAAAATTTTGGAAATTAGCTCATCAGTTCCTACTCTAGAGACAAAATTTTTAAACGTGGCTGGTAATTTGGGGAGCTTCAATTTGAGTGCGCAACTCCAGACCCTTTAAAGACTGAGTTTTCATCACATTCCGAAAGTCGGTCTCAGGCACCCAAAAATGGAGACATGCTAAATCACTAGTCACTGCTAGAAAACCATGGCCCAAATCTCTGATCCTTCTTTAGGCTTTCTAGCATTGTAATTGCACTTATGAGTAACAGGGAGAACTCCATTCTCAAGGAAAATGGGGGATCACTTGCAACACACCCCGGTAGTAATCAGTTCTCATAGATCAGGCCATGAAAAAAACAATTTGAATGACTTCTTATTTAAGTGGTTGGAGTGGGGTGAGAGGGAAGGCTGCATCTGAACAAAATAAATATTTATTTATTCACAGTTAGAAACGTATCTCGCTAGGGCATGAGACCCTTGCTGAACAACTGAGTCAAGCAAATCCCCCTTTATGACTTCAGTAGTAGGAGCAGGACCTAGTGAGGTGAACTTAATCGAGTACCATATCCCTCCAGCCACCATCACCACAGCACAATTTTAGATCATTCTCTTCATGAGATTTTTAAAAATTAATTTAAAACTCAGTTTAAAATTTTTTTAAACTGTGTTAAACATTATTTGGTCAGATTAAACCACTTCAGCTAACTCAATAAACAAATCCTTACAAGTCAGGATGAATGTCATTCCCCATCTCGGCAGCAACAATCTTTTTATCATATAAAAATGACAAAAGTTACAAAAATATGTATCCAGAGGTGTCTCAACCTCAGCTGAAAAAGAAGCTGGGGGTTATGAGTTCTTTTTGTCTTGAGGGGTATGATTTAGATGGATGATAGTCCTTTTCTATTATATTTGATCAGAGGTTGTAAGCACTATAAAGCTTGTCTGTCTTCCTGTCTTGGGGCTTATATACAGACAGCATCTCAGATGAGTACATGGAATATCTTTTTGCTTATGTGGCTGGTACAGGACCAGCTAGAGTAAACTCATGCAAATCTGTTACATCTCCCACTGAAATTAATATGCTACATGTGTTTATTCCAATGAACTTTTATATTTATGTTAATCAAATTTCAGATTAGGATGACTAACCACTGATCCCAACAAAGTTTGTGTTCAAGCTGATAAGGGAAATTATGTCCCTAGAGGCTGGGAAAGACAAAGACAAGACTCCTCTATGAAGACCACTAGACTGCTAAACAACTTAATTTCCCTGTTCAGAGTTAGGCTCATGAGCCAGCA
The DNA here is from genome assembly GCA_032164245.1 of Sternotherus odoratus. Lineage (NCBI taxonomy): Eukaryota > Metazoa > Chordata > Testudines > Kinosternidae > Sternotherus > Sternotherus odoratus. The sequence continues at coordinate 146,886,189 of JAVMKO010000002.1, forward strand.
AAATACAGGTTTAACTTTAAGCACATGAGCAGTCCCATTGACTTCAATGGAGCTACTCACATGCCTAAAAATAAGCATGTGCTTAACTTCTTTTCTGCATTGGGCCTTAGATACTATGATAGCTATAGAAAAATATTAGGTAGCTGCAGTAAAACATTAGGTAGTTGTTCGTCACACTCACAATACATTATGTTCAAGTGTTACAACTTTTTCTCAATCACAAGTGTCCATCAAACATGGAAAAGCACACACTTTTCAAGAAAATATGTACATTAAATGCATAAGATATATTTAAACACTCCTTATTTTGGACCATTTTGATTGTGACCAATTAGATATTTTTTTCTGTTTATTGCCCCTTCTGTTCTCCATTTCCCTCTTAATTTCAGTCAGACATAATGTAACCAATAAATATGTTACCTACCATGTGATTTTATTTTACATTATTTTTTTAAAACTAAAAATAATTTCAGGGCAGAAAACAATATTGGAGGGAAAAGATATTTGACAGCTGAAGTCCACATAAGTTACGACATTCAAAAGTGATAGGTTCTACAATAACTCACGCAGGCTGCATACACACAGACACAGACACAAACACACCAGTACAAAAATTAACTACAAATACAGTAATGCAAAATGTTAGGTTTGTGCAATGTTATGGGATCCAGATCTTTTAAACAGCAATAAGATGGAGACAGAAACCAGAATTGCAGCCTTGAGTTTTACAGGATCTTTTCCAAGGAATCCCCTACCATAAATTGCGGTAACTTGGTCAGGGACATTTTCATTGGTATCTGAAACAGGGCTTGAACTGGGGTTTGGGGTAGAGGAGGGATGGTACTTATCTATGTAGTGTCCACAAGCCCAGTAGAAAGTTGGAATGAATCATAGAATTCCCCTCTTCCCAAGATTCCTAGCGTAAACCATGGCATCAGATGAAGACATCTGAAAAATGTTAATAGAGATGCTATTGGGATCCAATTTTGAACAGGGTATTGCATAGCAACCGCTATAGCTTTTCAAAATGGTAAATCATATCTCTTTAAATTCAGCCAATGTTCCTCCACAGAGAGTCTTTGTCTACTCATCTGCGATAGTAGTAACTTTTCAATGTTACTAGATCCTAACATACAAATATTTCAAGAAAACATAAATATTTTAAAAAATATTTAATTTATAAACTGGTTCCAGCTCTATTAAACAGTAAGACAGTATGGGAGTATTAGTGCCACAGCTCATATAAAATATGGCTGTAAAGCGTAGCTGCTACAACATAAAAAAGTGAAAGGGGACAAGAGAAAAGATGCATCCTGTGGGAATTGAGGTTCCTTACACCACGAGTAATGAGTATATTTTTAAAAAGCCTTGTCCCTCATGGTACGCCATTGGGATGAATTAATATACATCTCTTTGAAGATGTAAAGTTTTCTATCACTTCAATCCTAACTTGGAATCCACTAGAGCAGATGCCTGAAGAGTCCCCCTGATATCACAGAGTTTCTACAGTAGTTCCTACTGGAGATTCTTTGGGTGAAATTCAGGCACCACTAAGTCAATGAGAAAATTCCCATTGACTTCAATGAGACCAGGATTTTAACCTTAGTTCAGAGCCTTAGGGAAAGGCTTACCTTCGTTCGCAGCTTGACAGCCCATTAAATTTGGATAAATGCACTGTATTGTATTTATAGAAGTAAATTTCCAATATGGTGTCCTTTTATGCAGCAAAGTGGTGTTTTACTCTGTCATTCATGTAATGCAGTCAGTTCAAATTTGTTTAAAAAGAACAATAGATTATTTCTAGCTAGGTGAAATCAGGACTTCTTTAGAACATTCCAGAACTCCCTGGAAACAGTTGAGTCTCTCAGAGATGGCACAGGTAATTTGTGAATATGACAGGCAGCTATTGCTAAAATAATAATTAATTCATTACCTTGAGCCTGATCTAAAATCCATTGAAATGTTCCATTGATTTAAACAGTTTTGGATTAGGCCTTTAGTATTTACAGTGGCCCTGCCTGTGTTCAGTTTGCCTGTACTTTGGGCCAAAGTTTTTGCATGATTAGCAGCACTGAATATTAGGGTATGTCTGTTAAATGTGTAGTGTTTGGTTTATCATGCTTTTTTTTTTACGTTTAATTTGCATGATTTGAACAAGCTAAAGTTCTATTTTAAATATATATATAGTACATTAGAAGATTTACATGCCACTTTATCCCTCAATACTGGCTCCTCTTTCTTCTCCCATGATTTGTGAATGCAGCAGAGTGAGCTATTCCACCATATTTTCAGACAAATAAAAACTGTTAGCAAAATTGCTCAATACATATAAACAATAATGTACTTGTGAGACACTGTTTACATAAGAAATATGGTAAAAAAATAATTCATGGAAGTGTGATTTGCAGAAACATTTTCTTTTTTTGTCTTGCAAAAGTGCAAAGGAACCCCCATCTGGACTACAAAAACAGCTCTGCTAGCCCTGCAGTCCTGGCCAGATTCAAAGCTGAAATTGTCACAGTCTGCTTAAACTCCATGAGAAGTTGCAGTTGGTTAAGATATTCTTCACTTCTTGTCCCAAACTGTGACATAAAATTTCTGTGTGCTGTTAAACGTTTGCATTGTTTCACCTCAGTGATGGATGAAATGATCCTTGTAATGTATGTTATGTTTGTAAAATCACTCTGGAACACATACATACATTTAAAAGATGGAAAATGTTACATAAATGGTTTATATAATTATTCAGAGGCTCTAAAAATGAGACTCTGATCTACAAATAATGGTAAATGGTTAAATTAACATATCTTATAGACCATCTCTTCAGAATCCAGCCATGTTGGTGTACTGTGATGCAAACTACTTGATTTAACTCAGTAAATTATGGATGGGATTTTCAAGAGCAATTGATATTTGCCTAATTCTGCTCCTATTAAAGTCAATGGGAATTTTACAATTGACATCACTGGGAGCAGAGTTAGGCCAGTGCCAAGTGGTTTTAAAAACCCTGCCTTTCATCATCATTTCTTTTTTATTTCAAAGTGAGGCTCTTGAGAAGAAAAAAACGAAGAATACATTCTAATACGATGTGGTACAGTATTTTTATATTTTGCTCATCCTTTTAGAGACAATTATATAAACTGCTTTTTCATCTGTGGTACAACCTCCCCTTTTACTCCAAAGGACCTCCATCCTCTAGTCAAATCCATCCTTGAAAATCAGGTCTCCAGTGAAGTCTTTAAATACTTCAGTGGAAAGATAGATACCACCCTCTCTCTTTGCCCTCCCCACCAAATACTTGAACTATGCCTTGTTGAACCATCTATATATTTATCATGTTTCTGATCTGCATTTTGTGTATCAAATTTAAGGAACTAGTCAGAGAGAAGAGTACACTCTGCTAATGGTGGCAGTAGAGTCTGGCCATAAAACTGTCACATCTTTGGGACAGAGATGGTGACTGTCCTTATTTGTAACTGTGCCAAGCACACCACTGGCACTCCAGAATCAATGATCATTTCTATTTTTCAAATGTCACAATTTTAACTCTATTTTCACAGGGCACACATCTTGTCCAGCATTTATTATTTTAAATCACACTGGGAATATCTCTATCACCAAGGACCTTAGCTCCAAAATTAAGACCCATCTCATCTTCTCTCCCTCCCCATCATATCTTTCAAACTATTAGAGATATTTTTATCATTATCTCATGTTTCCACTGTACATCATAATTAGCTAACAGATGCACCGAATTGAGGAGAGTATGTTACAAAACAGCTCTTAAAAGCCCAGCAGGCATTACAATATACATACGTCAAGAATTAATCTTTTAATTTCTTAGTGTTAGTTGTGGGATTAGATTGTTACAGTTAATCCCCAAACACGGGAATAATGGTAGTCCCCAATTTTGAAATAAACTTTGAATGAGTGGATCCCCGCCTGCAACCACACGAAGAGCACTGCAAGATCTGGACCTTACAAATATTTACAGGGGAAGACAGAACTGACAGTCTCCTTTCTGATTTAAATGATCCCATTGTCATGTTTGAGTCTGCAGATGAATGAATGAACATGTCAATGAATAAACATACAGGGCCAAATCCTGGTCCCATTAAAATCAACAGGAGCTTTGCCACTGATTTCAGTGGGACTGGGAGATGGCCCATAATCTGATGTTAGCTCTGAATATGATGGTAGCCAGAGATAGATGTGGCACAAATTCCCAGTTTCAAAAGGGTTAGAATACTGAAGTCCCATGCAATATGGTGAGTACAAATCATAAAGGGCTCAATTTTATCTCCATATACGTGTTTTTCAATGCTTTTGACATCCATGGTGGCTGCACCTGTGCATGTGAGTAGAGACCTGAGCCTACAGTTCATAAATAACACAGTGATCTGAACGTTAAGAGGATATCTATCTAATCTATCCTCCTGCACTGAGACAGGACATATACATGTGAATCATTTTTAATAACCCACCTTTTATTCATGGTGAGAAAACAAAGAGATGTTAATTGTTTGAATGATATGGTTAAACAAATCACAAAAGTTCTTTTTTCACCTTCCCCAGATCAGTTTTTTGAGGGACTCACAAGTAGATGGCCAGGGGAAAAAATCATCTTTCCAATCTCACTGAAGGACATACCAGTGTAGTGAATACCTAAAATGGCTCTGACCAGCGAAGGCTGGTTAAACAATACTAACACAAAAGTGTCTTTTACTAAAGCAATTCCAAGAGACTCATTAAATCACAGCAGGAGGGGATCAGCAGCACAGCCAGCTTCACCTTTGCTAACAGAACAACTCTGGAAATAAGTCATCTTTAAGGATTGCTTTATAATCATAACTTATATAACATCAAGAATGTTTTAAATGGTAGCATCCCTGATTTGCTGCCACCTGAGAGCCCACTCCCCTCTATCCTCAATTAATGCAGAATAAAGGAATTTCAGAGATTAACGTCTGACACTCATAGCCAGTAGAAGTTTTCTGCAAAAATTTGGTTAAGAATGGTAAGATATCAGTAGCCGGTCCTGATTTTACACCTGCATTTCCATTAGCTATTATTCTTTATGTAGCACCCACAAGTACATTAGGTGCCTTGGAGACGCTTGTTAAGACAGGTCCTTGATCTCAAAGACTGACACTGACACCGAACAGACAAAGATGCAGGGAAAGGATATAACACATACGTATTTTTATAATCCCTAGCCCATTTTCCCCTACTGTAGTCTCATCTAGCCCTTCATCCATCCTAATCTTGATTATTAGTCCCAATTTTCCTTAGCCTATGCCAGGCCACCATCTGTTTTTAACCCATTACTAATATGCTGTAATAAAATGATAGAAGACTGTATTTCTTAAAAAAAAATAACCTCCAAAATTCCCAATTCTGGTCAAGGTACACCTCACCCTCCCAACTCCTTCCAATCAATCCTCATCCTCCCTCCACACAGCAACTCCTAGCCCATCTTTATTCTGTCCTCTTCACATTCCCTTTCTAATAATTACCTCCTTCCCTCTCCACACATCTCCCCTCACCCCCCAACACGTGCAGTTCATGCTAATAGTCTGGTCCCGGTTCCCCCTCCGTATTATGACATAGTCTTACAAATTATGCTTTGATTACAATTGCAATTGCGAATAATGTTGGGTGGAGAGAGCTAAGTACGTTTCTCAGAAAATTACCCCCAAGAAAGTGGAAATTGGTAGCGTGTCAGAATAAAAGTGGCTTAGTGCTGCTGAAAGCAGCAATTATATCTGTAAAAATCAACTGAAAATGATAATTCTCCATATAACCTGAAACTTAGTACTTTGAAGATAAGGAGCAGTGTTCAGTGAACACAAAACTCTAGATACTATACTTGGAAAAATAGAGGACCTGGTCCTGAAAGCCTAACATTTTGCAAGGATGTAAATAACTAGGCAAAGGTCCAAGGCAGTAGAGAATCAGGCCATCAATCTTTACTCATGCAAACTCTTATTGAAATAGATGAAAGTTTTGCTGATGAAGATCTGAGTAATGACTGTTACTTTCAGTACACAATGGTCACCCTTAAAAACTCCCCAGTTGCCATTGATACCATAGTAAGGGATCATATTAGAAGACAGATAAAATACAGTGAGTTACCCGAGTGTTGGCAAATACTGGAGGAACCTTATCTATCGTCTACACTGGGCCGGGGATGGGGGTGGGGCGGGGGTTGACCTAAGATATGCAACTTCAGCTACACGAATAGCATAGCTGAAGACAACGTATCTTAAGTTGACTTACCTGTGCATCCTCACAGCGGCGAGTCGACTGCTGCCACTCCCCCGTCGACTCTGCTTCCGCCCTCATGGTGGTGGAATTCCAGAGTCAATGGGGAGAGTGCTCAGGGATCAACTTATCGTGTCTACACTAGATGCAACAAATTGATCCCCGATAGATTGATCACTACCCATCAATCCGGCAGCTAGTGGAGAGTGACTTTTCCAGCATCACATAAGAACTCTGTGGCACAGACACAGATACAATCCAGTACTCCAGGGCAGTATTCAGCTGTCTTCACCATGAGACTCTTCCTTCTCTTCCTGCACTTCATGGCCTCATTTACTATTCACTTTCACCTTCTGCGACCAATGAAGTAGTGGTTCTACAGACAACAGCCTTCTTAACTATACAACCCTGATTCATCCCCAAAGAAGGAATAAGGCAGGGTCCAGTGGGAAAAGAATATTATGTGAACATGTAATTAAATCATGTATCAGAAGGCATGCATAGAAAGGGACTAAATTAATGTTTTACAAAAAAATTGGACAAGTAGTGGGCTGGAGTCTTAATCTTGGGGTGGAGCATGCTCAGTGTGGATGGAATCTTCAGGGAATTTAGCTGAGTAAATCTAAGAAGTCTCTGCAGAACACATACAAAATCCATTTTTCAAAGATTTATAACTTGGTCAAATTTTGGTGGATTATGACAGGCAAAAAAGATACATCCATGACAAAAGGACACCGCTCTGCCAATTATCAAGTCTCCGCTCCGAAGCATGGGGGTGCTAGAGCTGTTCAAAGAAAAGGTCACCAGAATTTTTTAATATGGGCAAAACAATGTATTTTTCCCAAGTCTTGTTCTTGACATTTTCCAAAATAATTCAGGTTGGAGCAGCTACCTAGCATGTAATTCTTCAACACAAGCAGTTAAAATTTGGCACAGTTTTAAGCAACTGAAAGCAGGGTCTTATAATGGGAAGTATTGAGCAACCTTAATATGACATGGTGCTACATGCCTATACTTTTCTCTTGGACTGCCGGAGAACATGAGCACTGTGGAGGTAGTGTACTCAAAATGCCAAAGAGAGATTTTCATATCACTCTGTAGAAACCCTTAAGCTTCATACAAGGAGCAGCATTGAACAGTTCCTGAGGGAGCCATGTCTGCTGGAAAGAGGTTTATCATGAGGGAGAAAGAAGGATATATAGCAGGGGTGGGCAAACTACGGCCCACATCCGGCCCTGACCAGCCCCTGAGCTCCAGCTGGGGAGGCTCCCCCTGCCCCCTCCCCTGCCTTCCCCCATCTCCTGGAGCCTTATAATGCCACACAATCAGCGCTCTGTGAGGGCAGGACTGAGCTCCTGAGGGGTAGCATATCTGGCTCCATGCAGAGCTGGTCTGAGCAGCACAGTAAGGGGGCCGGGGCCAGGGCCAGGCCAGGGTGGGGGGTTGGATAAGGGGCAGGGAGTCCCAGGAGGCAGTCAGGGGGTAGGGGGCGGTTGGAAGGGGTGGAGGTTCATGGGGGCGGTAAGGGGACAAGGGCATGGGCATGGGAGTACCAGGGGTGTGGATAGGGGTCAGGGAAGTCAGGGGACAGGGAGCAGAGGGAGTTGGATAGGGTGCAGGGTCCTAGAGGGTGATTAGGGGCAGGGGGGAGTTTCGTGAGGGGGCGTCAGGGGACAAGGAGAAGGGGGGTGTTGATGTGTTGGGAGGTTATGAGGGGGGCAGTCGGGGGCGGGAAGTGGGAGGGGGTCGGATAGGAGGAGGGGCCAGAAAATCCTGTTTGGGGAGGCACTGCATTAGCTACCGGTCCTTCATACAATTTTGCGACCCCAATGTGGCCCTCAGGCCAAAAACTTTGCCAACTCCTGATATATAGGGAGCTTTTAAAAGTTTAAAGACAACTGCAAACCTAAAAAAATAGCTACTTCAATATTTTTTCAGTTTTTGTCTGAATTTTAAAATGTTTCTTATTAACATGACATCTGGGAGTACTAACAGAATAATGCACTGAAAAACTAGACTTGTGTCCATTGTCTTGGGAAACAACACTGAAGTGTGCAGGGTAATGTAATCAATTAAGCCATTGCAAGCTGTTGAGTAGGTAGCTCAAAAACATACTACTTTTAAAATCATAATGTATTTGATTGAGAATTATTAACATCAATTAAATTCAATAAATTAAATAAAATTAACATCAATTAAGTGGTATAGCACAAAGTGTTCCCTTTGGATCTCCCATCCTCCTGTTTGGTGTTGGTTCTTGCTGGGCTGTTTGTGGATCATATCATACAGTCTATAATCAATCAGTGGCTTCGGTGGGAGATTTGCCTGAGGGCGTGTCTACAAAGAGGGGCAGTGCACACAAGAGGGTTGTGATTTGGAAGCACATTAACTGGTCCATGTAGATCTTGCTGGTGCTCACTAAAAGCACCCTCTAATGTTAAAACGAACTAGGGAAGATACACTCCTGAATGAAGCATTGACAAATCCTGTAGACAAACCACGAATAAGGACCGCAGAATTTGACCCTATTAGTTTAGAGACTGATGCTGGTCATGTTTGCACCAGTGTAACTCAATTGACTTCAATGGAGTTACTCCTTATTTATATCAGCAAAACTGAGATCAGAAACAGACCTTTAGAATATACTTCCATCATATACTTTTTAAAGAAAATTGTCTTTTTTTATTGTATTTTCTCTTGGGAAAAGAAAAAAATACCCTTGCAGATGTCTTTTGGTATTTATTAAATGCTGGAGTAGAAATCTATGTACATAGGCTAATAAACTTACAATAATTTCTGTAGTGAATGACATCATGATGTATAGTAAGCCTACAAATTCCCTTCTCAACACACTCTATGCACTTTTAATTTAATAAAATATTGTGTGGCTTTGTAAAAAGAAAAAGAAATACTATAACAACAGCATGCTTTTCTACGGTGTCCTTCATGAAAGAGACAAAGTGTGCTTCACAATACAATCCATTGCTGGAGATAACCTTTTAAATAAATAAATGATGACTTAAGGGTTTAGAAAACACTAGATTACAGAATGTAAATGCTTAGATCTAATAACCACAGTGATGAACACGGTATCAGAACCCGAACAGAAGTTGAATCTATTTCCCTAGTTAAGTTTATTTTCACAGGTTCTTATCAACTCTCAGACACAGATCCACTTGATTATCACTACAAAAGATTTTTTCTCCTGCTGATAATGGCTCATCCAAATTAAACAGCCTCTTAAATTTGGTATGCTAATGTACAACTTTTTATGCTTTCTGGGTATATAAATGCATCTTACTTCTGTGTGTTCCATTCTATGCATCCAATGGAGTGAGCCATGTAGCCCACAAAAGTTTATGCTGAAATAAACTGGTTAGTCCCTAAGGTGCCACAAGTATTCCTCATTTTCTGAACAGGAGAGAACATAGTGTTTGTACTAGCTGTTAGTTGAAGTGTCTTATAAAACAACACTAATTCCCTAATTCTAGAACTGCCTTCAATTTCCCCTTTTCTCAGAATCCATTGAGAGTTTAATAGTAAATTAAAAACAATGTTTGCAGGGAAGAAATTCAAATCTTGTAATTTTTTTATTTGGCCACTCAAAATCTAGATATTATATTTTTGGAACACCAAAAAAAAATGACTTCTCTTAGATTTCAAATTTAATTTCACAAACTACCCCAAACCCTAAAATGTTGAATTACATTGGGTTTGAGTACCAATTTGTGCCCCCAGTTTCTGTGCAAATTCTGTTGAAGCCATTTTGGTTCCAACCCCTCAATCCTGTCTACACTTAAGCACATGTATAGCTTTACTCGTGCGAGGAGCCCCCTGATGTCATTGGGACTATTTGTGTGAATTATATCCATGCTTAAGTGCATGCATGATCAGTGCCTAAATAAGTAACATCACAAAGAAATATCCAACTTAATGTTCAAAGCAGTTACTCTGCTCATATACTTGTTTTAAAGAGTGCTCACTTTATATCTTCAGCTTGGAGCTGTAACGTTTGAACATTGCTCATTGTGTTGTGCACAAAGAAATCCTTTCCTTTTTTTTTGGTGGGGATAAAGGGTAGGTAAATACAGCATTCAAACCTGGTGGAAAAACCCTGTTACCTTTTTTCATGTCTGACCTTGGGCATTACACCCCACAAACCATCATTTCTGCCTACCATTCAACCAGCATCTTGTCAAATCTGGCTGCAAGATTAAGTTTCCTGATTCTGAATTCAATATTGCAACCCTAAGGATATAAGAACCAAGCTGGAACATTCTGTTTTTTAAAAAAAAATGGATAAAATTGTTTCAGCTCTGAGACCACAGTTTGCCCTGACTATAATGATAAATCATCATGAACGACACTAAGTGAAATGAGTTTGATGTTCTCTGCTTTATTCATCCATGTTAGAAGCCATTTTTACATTTGCCACAACTTTTAACCTTTACTCCAAAGGACTGAAGGAATCTTGTTTGCTGATTTGATTTCTGCTTTGTATAATCCATCTGTTGAATGTGAAGCACGTTTTGTACACAGAGAGGGATGGACATGGTGTGGCAATGGTAAAACATTTGGTAAGAAATTCTACAGTGGTTGTGTTTCCCTAGACCAGCTTAACATACAAGTACTGCTGCTCTTCTTTCAGAGAGGATTTCTTTTCATTTTACTTTAAGTACAAGAAACATTTCTATTTTTCCTTCTTTATCACTTGGTATCAAAATAAAGAAATAAATGAAAGCGTCCCCTACTGAGATTTTAAGGCCAAATCATGTTGAGAAAGGGACTAAGGAACTTTAGGTACTTTCAGGATTTGTTCTCTGCTGAACAACAGAAACTCCTACTGAAATCAATGGGAATTGCAGGTGTTATGCAAGTATTCGGCACTTCCCAGGGTTTGTCTGGGTACACCGCAAGAAGGACAGAAGCCTTGTCATGGGTTTAATCAGGCCGCAACTTTATTATATACGGTAGATGTCTGGGACTACCTGGCAGATAAAGTGTAAGATGCAGACAAATCCATGCTTATTCAAATCAATTCGGTGGGGCTTCCAGCAGCCCCCCCCCCCCTTTGTTTCCATCCAGGTCTCCCAGCCAACCCACGGGTTGGACTTTACCTTCACTACCCTCATAAAAGAGTTAAGGGGGGCTATGAGAATGGGGGGAGAGGGAGGATGGGTTGGCTCCCAGCCGTACCAATCATAGGAGTTCCCAACCCCCAGCTTCGTTCTGTTCCATTATCCAGTAGCACCTTTTAAGTCCGTAACCAGGACATTTATCTCATCACTGGCTGCCCTTCCTATGGAGTACCTGCACTGAACATCTGCCCAACCTTACAAAATAAGTTGCCACATCTGGCCTACCACCTTTTCTTCTCACCAGAAAAGCTCCATCCTCACACCCACTGCGGGGAAGGTGAAAAAACCTCACTCCACCAAAGCCAAATGTGGTGATGCGGGAAAAATTCTTTCCCAACCCCACTTTAAAAAAGGGCAACTAGTGTAAAACCCACAGCGGGTCCTAACCCAGCCTGCCATTCACATCCACTAGAGGAGGGAGGGTGCGTTCTGGCTTCCTTTCCGCATGGAGTAAAGAGACTTGCCCCACCCAGGTTTCGTACCTTTATGCACATTCCTGGGGGCAGAGGGGTGAGTCATTGCTGCAAAGCTGAGCTTCGAGCACCTTTTTTACACCAGTTTCTGACCTCCTTTCCCCCCCCCCCCCCAAAAGCAAAGCTGCCCTTCCTTGGGTAAGCCCCAGACAAACTCTGCCCCACTTTAGTTGTGATGCAGTCATTGGCCCAATACCAAGAACTACATAAGAGTCATACCTGGATCTTATTTACTACTTTCTTCTTTAAAAGAAACATTTCTTTTGAACAAGTATCAATGTTATTTACATCTTTACCCACCTTTTACAGTTAGCATTTGGTATGCACTCAGACAAAATTCTCTATTGTGAGCTGTATAAGAAAATTGAGCCCAATAGCATCTGCATCAAATTATGGGTAAACAGTAATAGGCTTGATTTGGCTCCACCTGAGGCCTATGGGATTTTTGGACAAGGAGAACAAAACTGAGGCCACACTCTGAAACAAAGAACTAATCATAAATATTATTGCTTTAGTCTTAGCCCCATCTAGTATTTTTTTAAATAATATATCTTCCGAACATGGGCTACATCCTCAAGTTCATATTTAGATTTTTGTTCCAGTAAAATTCCTATTTACTTCAGTGTGAGTATGGCTTGACTAAAGCCTAACTAAAGCTGACTTAGGTTTTAGCTCCAAAGCTGGCCCAATAAGCAGAAATACAATTGGAGAAGTAAACAATTCAGTAAAATAGACGGTATTCCGATATGTCAATAATTATCTACTGTAATATGTTTAACAGCAGCTGTTTACTAAATCTGCTTGTAAAAGGCTCATGCTCTGTTATTGTCTCTTGCATTAAACTCTTTTTTCCATAGCAGGGGGATACTAAAAAGCATTTTGTCTAATATTTGTGCCCTTATTATACTTCCATTTTGGAAGCGCCATTACAGAGCTTAACTGTGTCTCCTAAACACACAAGCATGAGATACCTGAAAATGTTTGAAATTTACTTGATGGAAGCAGTGAGTGAAATAGTAAGTGGTTTGTTTGTAACTTCTGTTTTTCCCTTTTGTTTAAGGACCTGTTTCTCTTTGGCTTACCCCTTGATGTCTTTGAGCTAGTCCTAACTTAGGGCCCAAGTAGACAAAAACAGGCAAATAGTCCCAGTGCCGTCAACAGGACTAATTACATGACTTAAGTGATACAAATTTGCAGGATCAAGAGGTTTTACTTCCAAACTGGCTGTAGATCACTTTAGTGAAATGAAAGAAAAACTATCATTGATATTAACACAAGCAGGACTTCCGAGTAAATCCTTTCTCATATGAGCAACAGTTTGCAGCACAGCAATGTTACTACTGCTGTGACTATGGACTCCTTTGAGTAAGGGTTTATGATATCTGGCTGTAAGATCCCAACCTTTCAAACACACATGTGCTTAACTCCAAGCCCATGAATAGTGCCAGTGGAGTCAATGGGTTTACTCATGAGAGTAAAATTAAGACTGTGCTTAAGGGCTTGCAGGTTCAGGACTTAATTTTGCAAGAAATTGTATAAAAGACATGAATAGGACACATATCTTTAATAGTGAGATTATCTATTTGCAATAACTATGATCTTTATTTTACATTGCTTAAGAAAATTAATTTATACCATTGGACAGAAGAGAGTTCTTTGGTACAAAGCTCCCCTTCCCCATTGTCACTTTCAAAATAGCTAGGAATTGAGAACAGTCTCTTGATCTTCAAAATTTTCTTTTGATCTCAGTTATATAAAACTCTCCTATGCAACAGCACTACCAGTCAACAGAGAATCAGTAGCAAATATCAACAGCTAATCTCTCTCTTTTGAAGACATAGTCCTACATATCAGAGAGGTTTCAAAGCCAGCGATAAAACAAAAAGCCTGAAGCTATAGTCCATTTACCTGTAGCCCTGACATTCATGAAAAATAAAAATGTTCAAGAGCTTTAAATTACTCTTTTTTCCTGATAGTCACCTCTAATTATACAACAGTGTGTATTGTAATTATTTAGCTGGCATTTAAATCAGACTTCTCTGAATTTATGAGCAATGACAGTTTGCAAATAGACAGCCTGGGCCTGATCTTGCATACTGTTATTCTTGTGAATAGTCCCATTGAGTTCCGTGTTGTATAGAACTACTTGAACAACTCAGGAATATTTGTGTGAGCAAGGATCTGGGTCCCAACTCAGCATGTGCTGAATTCCCGTGAACTTCAATGAGACCTACGCACACGCTTAAGCCAAATCAAGGCCTGTCAGAGTTAGAGCCCCAGAACTGACACAGCAACACAGCTGTTGTTGAAATTCTAGCATAATTAAGAGGCATCACAAACAGCACCACTAAGAGAAGTACTTCACCAGCACGAGATGTATATATAAGCTATATACATTTGTCTTCAACGGTCTTTTATTTTCTTCCATTTGAGTTTCAGTCCAGATCAGAGGCAAAAAATAAAAGCTTTGTTACAGCTACAGGTCAGTGTAAGATAAGAGGCTCAATACAGTCACTTCCATGTACTATACATAGGAAAAGTAGCCCCGACTGGTATTCAGTTTATCAGGCTAGAAAGAAGGAACCACAGCAAAGGTACTTGAATGTAAATGCATTGCCAGAAGATAAACATCTACACAACTGAAGGATTGTAGCGTGCCCAGCAATTTAAAGGTCATATCCTGTGCACTGTCTTTCTTTATGGTTAAAATAATAATGAATATGTGTGCTCTTTAAACATTTGACTTCATAAATGGGTTCAACAACCAAGTAGACTAGACAACACAACACAAGATGAAAAGGAGAGAAAAAAAAATGCACTACAAAAAAACCAATACTTCTAAGAACGTTTTCAGAGGACTGATATCAATTAAAAGCTGATTTTAGTGTGAAAGCAGGGAAATAATTTTAAACATGAAAGAAAATTATAAAAATCCATCTTTTGCACTGTAAAAGGAAAAGTCAACAGTGAAATGCATTCTTTTGCTGGAATGCAGGACTAGGACCAAAGAATTTACATATATTAAATTAACTAGATCCAAACTCCGCTACAACAAATATTTATATTGTAAAATATTACAGCCACATTCCTCCATCTCCTTACAATAATAATTCTTAAGGACACACTGTACTGGAGAGCATATAAAAGAGTGTGTTTCTGTGGAGATGGAATGCTTCATTATCAGAGTACCAGGGTGTACATAAATATTAAAAATATGTTTTTAGACATGATTCTTTCTGTTCACATTGTTTTCAGCTCTACTGAAAACAAGATTTAATGTCTACCTGTCCATAGCATCTCACTCGCTCTCTCCAATGACAGAACGCAACTACTGGTAGCCATATAGTCTCTCTCCACTAGTAGTTCTGTAAGTAGACAGGGGTCAAATACGTTGCTCAAGCGAGTAATCCTACTCACCACAATGGGACTAATTTTGCCAGAGAGAATAGGAATGGCCCAAAATGTAGAAAAGAGTTTATACCTAAAATGTATTTAATATAAGTTTAGAATGCTTAAATGAATAAGATTATTTTAGTTACAAGAATAAAGTTTTATCTGTCCTTCAGATTAGAAATAGGAATGTGCATTTGAACAGCAAAATATTCTCTGTAGGAGTACTCAAGGAATTGTTTAATGAATGTTCAAGGCAAACTAAAATATAGATATTCTCTTCACTGGTTAAAAATTAGCCTGCTGGAAATGCATACATCAGCATTAAAAACAAAACAAAATCCACTAATTTGGACAACTTAAATCAAAGTTGTAAAAAGTGACCAGTAAGTTACTGAAATGAGTGACTTCTTTTCCAAGGTATCCCACTATTTAAAATAATTAAAACAAACGAAGTAAAAACCAAAGAGGACCCAGCTATGCTGTACAATGTATTAGATATCAATCTCATAAATTGGTCTTCAGAGCCGAACTCTCTATGGAAAAAGAGCATGTGTTTACTCTTGCATATGCAGCATTTGTTAGATTATGAAACCATATGGGAGCATATAATTGCAATATATAAACATGGCTGATGTTATTAAGAAAGGCAACCCAACCAAACTAATAATATTGACAAGTTCTTGCCTATTTGAAGATTTTCACCTAATTTACTTCATTTGTTTTTATTACCTTCTATTTTCATATCCCTCTGTTCTACTATATTTCCAAAACCCAGTGAACACAAATGTGCAGCCAGCCTGGGCCCTCAGGCCTCTGGATCAAGATGGCAGGCTGGCCTTGGTTCCCCTGGGGACAGCCAAGCCAGAAGGGTGATTGGACACAGTGACCTGTCTGCATGAGATGAGACAAAAACAGGAGGGCTGTAATGCTGATGAACTAACCTGTCACTCACAAGCTCAGGTCTGCAACCAAAAAGAAAAAAATAAAAGAAGGTGCAGTAAAGGTTTAGTGAGCACACAAGGTAGAAAGATAATTAATTAGATGATGACACAATTAGTAACCACTGTCGATGGTCTCAGGGTAAAGAAGGCAGACTGGTTCAGAATCTACTTAAATGTTCACGTAAAAGGAGAATAAATTTAAACTGCTATTATGGTTCAGCATGTAAGGGAGGTAGCTGTCAAAGATCAGGTTTTGATTCCAAACACTCCAGTTATGAATCAAAATCACAATGAGCAATGAGCTTCTAGATCTTGTCACACTAAGCAAGGAGGTTGTTCTTCAGAGTATGTGGCTGCTTAATTGCTTGCTTGGGGGAGGAAAAATCCAGAGGGAAGGTATAGAAGCAATTCTGGGAGCCAGTACACCCAGCTACTAGATAATGATTAGCACTGTAATAATATGCCTAGCATTGCCATCACCAACAAAATTTGGTTCTTAAAGCCAGAGAGAAATATTGTTCCATAATGAAAAGATTTAATGGTAAACATCTCTTTAAAGTTTTAATTTTTGGTCCTTGAAAGTTAACAAGAACTTATAAGAACAACTTTTTCCAGCACTATAATGAGAGAAAATCAAAGGGTCATTTTTTAAAATACTGGTATGTATAGAATATTCATAGCTTTATGATTTATCAATAATAAAGGATATATAGTACATGTAATTTTGGAAAGATTTTATGGAACTTAGGGCATGTCATTTGATAGTTATTTCTCTTTTTAGCAGCTGAATGTTTTAGACCCACAGGAAATCAATATTTATATTTTCATTAACATGAGCTAATTAAAATGATTGTTATATGCTTCCTAATTTTAAAATGTATTTTAACAAACCAAAAACACATATCAGCAGTTCTAATCAAAGGGTAAATCTTTTTAAAATTCTAGCTGTTTATTCTGTATTAGCATGTAGCTATTCATAAAAAATTGAAGAGAAGAATTTATTAAAACTAAAATAGACTTGAAAATACTGTATGTATGTACACAGACATATGTAGGTATACATGTACACATCCTATTTGCACGTGTCCACCCATGTTTGCAAAAATGCTTGGTACACATTTATAACGCACACGTAAGCTGTATAAGTGACTTAATTAACAATACTTTTGTATTAACACAAAAAAGAAAGTTCGTTCCTAAAATTGTGAAATGTATTTTTCTTTTAAGTCCATGCTTTCATTATTGATTTTTGGAAAATGACATACACCACACTATAAATATTTTTTCAGGCATTCACCTAACTTTGTTTTTAATTGAGGAAAATTAAAGGTTACACACAAAAGAGAAATGCTCATATTCATTTCATTGTCAAAAATCACTTTCATAAATATTACAAGCATTAAATAAAATATAGCTAACTTATACATGGAAAAAGTTACATTAATGAAGATACTGCAGCTATCAGAAGCTTTGCGATTCTTCAAGCCTTCAAGTTACATTTCCTATCAACAGTACATATGTAAATCCTTATTATTACATTTGTTTTAATACCATAAAATATATTTATTGAACACTGAACAAGATGCCACAAAAGGGTAATTAGCACTCTCCAAAATATATTTTTTCAGGCAATTTTATACTGCCAGAAAAGTGCCACTTTTTAAGTGCTAACAGAAAGCTATTAATGTATGGGGGATTTTTAGTAAAAAATGTATTCTCTATTTTTAAAATATTTAAAGCAATACGAGTCTGTGGTAAACATGGCATTACGTGTCTGACATTTTCAATCTAAAAGTGCATTACTGCATATGATATTAATAAACCATATGCTTTGAGAGATTTCAGTGCTTTGCTATAATTTAGTTGAAAATAGTAAGATGTGTGTTTTTCCACCACTGTATTAACATAGAGAACACAAATACTATGTCATCACTTTAGCAGCATGTGTTCACTATGCTGGAAACATATGCAAAAAAATAACAAACTTTTGAGAGTTCATAAATATCCTTTACCAGAGACTGATTTATGAGTCAATGGTTAATGAGAAAGTGTTGAGTACTTAAAATTTTGTTAGCAAAAAATCAGACACCCTCTTCCTATTGCACTCACAGGGAAACAGCCCTTCCTATACAGCAGGACACTATAATTTCTTTCACCAGGTTATTATTTGAAGGCAAATGAAAAGACAATGATTTCTCTCTCTTCTGCTGAAGCTCAAAACACAACACTTAAAACACACACACACACACACACATAAAACTACAGACTTATCAGAAATCACAAAACAGAAAGAGAAGGTCTCACTAACCCATTTGGAAGACAAAGACGACAAAACGGAAAAGCTCTAAAAATCAGCTTGTGAGGCCTCAGAGAGATATTCTTCTGGCATTTCATCACAGCAGCCCCAGACCAGTTCACTTCCCTGGATACAGGGAGGGAGAACTAAACAGAGCTGTTTATTAAAGCTGTTGTGCTGGATTGCATTAGGAAGCACGAGCAGACCACCTGGACCTTTCAGATTGTGGCAGTGTTTAATTTGCAGGCTGCCCCTCTGCAGCAGCAAAGACTACTACATTTACCAAGCTCAATCACATATTATCTGGGTGAGGAGTAAAAGGAAGAAATCCACAGCCTCTAGTATAAAAATATAGCCAATATAGAAATAATGAACAGCATCAGGAATCTTGAAGCAACTCCTTAGTAAACATAATACTTTTACTCTTCACTTCTTCTACTTAAGTATATTTAGACAAAATACAAAGGTAATTTAATAAATAAATCCTGAAAGCTCAGACTAAATTATAAACTTGGATTATTAAAGAAAAGCATGACATTTTTAGGTTTAGCTAGTGTTTCCCTGGCCAGATTAATATGGTCTTTTGCCTTTCTTACTTTCAACACTACACTTGCTGGTAGCCGAAGATACAGATAGAAAGATGGTACTGTAAATATGAATTATGTGAATCATATGGTTAGACCCTTGTGAAAAAAATAAAAGGGGTGTTGAGAAATGGCTGACTCCATACCTGACCAATTACTGCTTGCATGGTCCCTGTGTCCTGCTGAGCTGAAAGATCGCAATCCATCATATGTAGTCTTTGAAAAGGAGAATGGGGGTTTCTGGCATGCATCTGTCAATCAACTTCTGCACTCACAACCATCACCAAAAGCAAGGGAAAAAAGTCAAGCTGCTCCACCAAATAGGATGAAATAGTCATGTGACCTTCAGCACACTCACACACATACATACTTCCATATAACGTATGAATTTTCTGCAGATATGAAATGACATTGACAAATACCCAATACCAAGTAAATAAAGTGAGACAAACAGCTATTCACCAAAGACAAAACACTTGCTGTAATCTTCAGCCTAAAGATTTAATAAACCTAAGAGGCATTTTAAACTGATGCTTTCTTTTTAAGCCTAAACTTTTCAGATAATGTGATATCATTTTATGTATGCATGCAGTGGTCAGAACTTTAACCCTTTGTGTTCTCTCTTTTAATTTATTTCTCCCTCATTATTCTTCTGTGGGGTGACGGATTTCCTGATTTCTTTAAGTTTCTTTTTTTGTCAAAGTGACCAGTCTTGCTGGGGGGGGGGGGGGGGGGAGGAAGGGTTGGGAAACTGGTGCCCTTAGCTAAAGCTTAAAATAGTCCTGTTGTATCCCACCATCACCCATTGAACATTTGCTGATTGGGAATACATATTTAAGTATGAGTTTGTGTGAACTGTGATGAGCACTAAACATATAAAATATTCAAACTATGTAAATCCTACTAACAGAATCCTTTCCATTTTGAAGGTTAGCAGAGTTTTGGTTCATTCACTGCTCCACTGAACTGACATAAAATCTTGTTACTTATGATAGCAAACATTACCATTTTTTTCTAATGGAAACAGTTTGTTTCATATATCTTCCCTTCTGAGTTAAGATTCACAAGAATTTCCAAGACTATTTTTTTTCTTTCTTGTCAAAATATATCATGCACTTGTCTCCAAAAGATGAGTGTTATGAACAACACGTTACAGCATTGATTGCTGATGTATTATTGGCAGTGATTGCTGAAGGGTGACATTAATGTAACCCAGTAGCACTTTAACCCTTTGAGGATCAATACAGCTATCTGGCAATATAGTAAAATAACAGCCCTTATACATTTTTGCAGCATTACTGCTCAACATAAATATTAGTTTCATCTTTTTGTCCTCATTCTAAAATTCCAGTTACTTTGCTACTGTAAACAAGCTGATTTTGAATAATTGTCAGAGTAAAAAGCAGTACCTGCACCTAATATTTGCATCATGCCCTTTCCACTTTAAGCAAAGTTCTCATTAGTTTTTTGTAAATAATTTTCTTTTTCAAAAAGTATTGTAAATATTGACCTAAGCATTCCTAATGTCACTCATCCCTTTAAGAAAAACCACTTGCAAATCTTCAAAGTAAATTTGTTAGTGATAAAAACGCACATATGATCATGAAAGATGAAAATTGCATAAGTATCACATATTCAGGTCCTGCTTTTTGCTAAATTTGCTGGTCTAATTATTCTAATGATTAAAAATTAAGACTCAAACAACCAGAAATGCTTTAAACATAGCAGCATGTCAGTGAGTGTGAGAAAGTGGAAGGTGGGGGACATTAGAGAGAAGTGCCAATTTGATTTTGCATTTTCCAGTTCCTTTACTACAGTTATTTTAAAATTACTAAGTAGAAACATAAGAAATAAAGTTTTGCTGCATATTTCAAAGAATATGTGGAAGACACAAAAAATAATTTCCATTTTGGTACACACAAGGAGTCAAAAAAACAAAATATGGGACAACAACTTCTTCCGATCAAGATATGTGCAATATTAACATGAGAACTTTCCTCCTTGGAACTGGAAAGGAGCCCTTGATATGGTACATCCAACATCTGCTCTGCATTTCATTTCTAAACATAATTAAAATACACCACTCATGCTGAAATCTTATCTGTTCCTCCTTATCCATGGAAGAAAACTCTTATCAAACTAATGCCCTGGGTTGCCTTTCAGTCAATCTAGAATTTGTTGCTGGTTCACTCTTCGAGATGATGCTTTAAAAAAATAGTGATTGTTGTAAATTGCATAATCAGCATCAATATGATCTGCGTGAGTAAAATAAACCTATAGCTGGTGACTGGGGAGGGAGCAGAAAGGTCTGCCTGAGCAGTCTCCCCAGAAAACAGCCTTGCTAAAGGCAAACACAGGAATCTGAAAGGCAAGTTGAACAGGTTTGTTTTATGGTTTCTTTTCAGGAAGAGCCTTTCTGCAGCGGAAGTGTACACACTTATTTCAAATTTCCGTAACTTCTCAAAGCAAACAAACCGCTTACGCTTACTTTTGCAGGGATTTTATTAGCATGCACCATGACCTAGACAACCCTTCCTTAATAACTGTGACAGACCGCTCTCTCACCCCTCTCAGGAACAGGCAGGAAAACCCTTCTTTGCTTCAAACAGTGCTCTTTAATTCACAGTGCAAGACCCCACCACCAATATATACAGCTTTGTACAGTCTTTCAGCATACAGCTCTTGATAGCTCAGCTCTACAGCTCACAGCTTTACAGACTCTATATAGTCCAGCTCTTAACATGCAACTCTAAACAGCTCTAAACATACAGCTCTGACTAGCTCCAAACACACAGCTCTGACTAGCTCAAACCTCCACCACCACCCTGGGCATCCTTCCTGGGAGCCTTTTATCCCCCAGAGGAGGTTGCCAGGTGCAACCCATACAATTGATTGCCCTGCAAGCCAGGTGGCTGATTAGGCTTTCTGCACCGGGGGTTTGCAGAGGGCTTTTCTCCCTCTTAAAGGGGCGGCAGGCTGGGTCAAGCCCACCCTGCCACATAACATAAACACTTCACTGGATATACACACACATACACAGAGCTGATACCCCTCCTTTACACAGACACACCCTCTTTCACACAAACACACACAAGCTGGCAAACCACAAAGACCCTACCACACTCACACAAGTATATACACATACCTGCAAGAAGGAACTCTTTGCTTACATTCGGAAATGTGCTGCCACTCAGCTTACAACGACTGATGAAAATTAGACTTCACTCTTCTAGTAAATGAAAATCATATTTAAAAACTTCCTTCGTTCAGTGTGTCTGTGTAGAACTAAATTATTGACATTAATATTAACCCTAACAGCCCAGAGTTTCTCCTCTGCCACCCATCATTTCCTCTCGCTTCTGTAATGCATGCAGCCTGTTCCCTCAGCAAAGTTTGCCTTCATTTGCAAACATCTGCCACTCATGCGTGACTACTTTGTCCTGTGGCACCTCCATTGCTGTCACCCCCACAGCTTCACTGTGCAACCTCTAGGCCCAACCCTAGCCATGCTTGGACACTTGTTGATGGCGTTTTTCCCTCTTCTTGTTGTTTGGGGCAGGGGAATAGTTTTCTCCCTTGACTGCTATTATCTTTTCTCCTCAACATAGTAACTTAGGTCTATGCTAACTAACCAAACTGAAGAAAATAACAAGTGAGGGAACAAGGTAGCTCATGCCATAGTACAGATCCTAGGTTGGGAGCAGGGCTCAAGCTGGTATTTAGAAGACCAGGAATGAGCAAAAAATAATAATAATTGAAGGACAAAAATGACAAACCCTGCAATGTTGTAATGTGGCATTACAACCTGTTGTGTTATCTACATAATGGGTAAATTCTGTTCTCCTTTATAACTTTTTAATGTTGCTGATGTCAATGGAATTCCCTGGGTGTAACCGAGAGAATAATGTATTTGTTGTGTTGTGATGACAATGCATTGCTGTGCAGGACCGTGCACAACATTCTTATATATTTGTACCATGCCTGGCATGAGGAGAACCCAATCCCAAATGGCAGCTTGGTGATATAAATAATTAACACATTAATAATCGTAATGACTCACTCAGGGACATTTCCCTTTATATTAATACAATTCAACAGACCAAAAAAAAAATCTGTTCTCAATTAACCAGATATAAATCCAAGGTGACCGTTCACTTTATTGGATTTACATCAGTGTAAATGAAAGCAGAATTTAGCCCATGGGATTTTGCACCATGAATTCTATGTACACGGTAGACCCATTATATCCATGAAATCTGGGACAAGCGGTACCCCTCAGCCCCCAAACACAATACAACATACTAGCTCTAATTAACTTTATTTTCTCCCTTTCAAAGTTAATTTCCTTCCATCTTCTGATAAATTCTCTGCAACATTCTTTCTTTGTTCAGGTGAAACAATAAGAAATTTTAAAAATAATTTAAAATGACCAGTAATTCTGCTATTGAGCACTTGCTGGAAAAATGTCTCTGAGCACCGTCCCTGGACTCTTCGACACCTGCTCATGATGATATCGACACAGTAATGGTCTAATAAACTCGGTACCTTTTCCCAGGTAAATAGATGTTTTGGGAGAGGCAAATGCAAATTAAAAAAACAACAGCAGAGTGTCACTTAATTTTTTTAATGATTAAAATGCTTTAGAGACAAATTCACTTCTGTTCAAAATTTATTATTGTTCTTCTTGCCCTGCCTTGAAATGGGAATTGCTAGTCCTTTGACAGATAAGCAGACTGAAAGGTTGTCGAGTTTCACTGTAGTCTCTTTAAGCCCCTACTGAAATGCTAACTCAGAACTTCTTACAGTAGTTGTCCTTAGAGAATCAAAATAGATACCTCATGCTTCTTACAGCAACAGTACACTAGGGGGACTATTTTTCCTCTGTCTGCCACTATGGAGCACAACATTGTCAGAACAAGCTGTGCTACCATTAGAACACTGGCCCTTTACTCTCCAGAGCTAATAGGTTAAATACATAAGGCCCAGTTCTATACTTTTGAAGGTAAACGTGCTTAACTCTAAATTTTCAGTTGATCTCTGTGCAGCCTGGGCAGCACAACTTATACTGTAGTTTGCCTTTTGATTTTCATTGATCTGTGTTTGTAGCTTTAGCTGGGAGGTGGGTTTTCCCCATGGGCCAAATTCTCCTCTCATTTAAACTTAATCTTCATATTTACAGGGGCTGAGAGTAGAATCTATCTGTATATGTCAATCTGATACACAGAGTTAGCATTTTTCTTGGATTTGGAACTTTATTTCTTTGTACCACTTCTCTGTTTGGGCTTTTACAGTCCTATGTAGCTCTTTTCTGATTAATCCACACAGCGCCTCTCCCCAACCAGCCATAGAAGTAAGATGGGGAATGTCTGGGCTAGAAAGAAAACACAGTTTGAGAACCTCTGCTCTGCTGCATATAATGATTCCATCATAGAATCAGAGAGGTAGCCGTGTTAGTCTGGAATAGCAGAGGTAACAAAGAGTCCTGTGGCATCTTAAAGACTAACTATAAAGTTTCAAAACTTTATAGTTAGTCTTTAAGGTGCCACAGGACTCTTTGTTACCTCTGCGATTCCATCATAATATTTTTACATATTTATTTGTGACCAGCATAATCACCTGACCAATATTTATGGTACTACTTTTGGTATAAAAAGTTCCCATTTTGCATTCTTCCAAAAATATGTGAGGGCTTTGGAATTCCTCCGCTGAAAACAAAAATAGTAGTACCTGTTAAGCATAGATACCTCTCTCCAACTTTCTCCTAATGGAGGTAATGTTGTGATTATGTCAGTGTGCATATAAGGAAGTAGGTGTGGTTTCACAGTGTGCTTGACAGATGAATAACTCCATGATCACTCCATATTCGTTTCCCTTCTCATACCTTCTCAGTAAGGTAAGGTAAGGTAAGTTACAGTAAAGTATGTTGAATAATACAGAGGTGCATTGTGTATACACAATACACAGCATATTGGAGCAATACAGAAGTCATCCTTATAGGCAAAAAAAATGTGTGTGGTGAAGACAACAATACACATTAATATTCGCCAAGTCTCTCAAGCAGCAGGTCTGCATATTTCACCAGTCGTATAAAAAGACACACCACAAATAGGCAACTCACGACATTAGAGTGGGTTATCTTACAGAGACAAGTGCTTCCTTGGTAGTTAACTCATATAGTGTGCTCATGCACTTTAAATCCTTCTAAATGTCCACTATGTATTATGCAACATCAGGTCTGAGCAGATGACAGGCGATACTAAAGCTATAGAAACATGTTAACATATTGAAATATCAATGATGTAATATTACTCATTGTTTTGGTATCATTTGTCAATAGGATGACCTATATGTTATCTGCCTTTGCACATGGTGAGGTGTTTCATTAGGTTATGTTTATTATTAATTAATTATTAATTATTATTATTATTATTATAGGCAGAGCTGATAGCAATGCCTATAGTGAAGATTATCTAACATTTTCCATCAGACTGGGTTGCAAAACTAATTCTGCAGATGAGCCACTAGGAGGCGCTGCTGAGTGATGAATACAGCAGACACCACTACTCTTTAAAATGCTATTGAAATCAATGAAATTATGTTGATAATGCTGATTTACACCAGCTGAGGAGTTGGTCCTTATTCCTTCCACTTAAGCCCCAAATCTTTGTGCTGCTTCTGAGAGGGGGCAGAGAATACGGTTCTGTATTGTAGTTTAAATAAATTATTACTCAAAGTTCTGTATTAATATGCCTACTAAGGAATCCGTTTGTCTAAATACATTTCCTGAATTATCATTGTTGTCTGCATTGTCACAGATATACTTGCTGACAGGTATTCTGAAATAAATAACCAAAATAATTGAAACTTGTGTGATTATATTGTTATTTTGACAAATAAAATATGCAGAATTTTGAAATATGGTGTGCAGAATTTTAATTTTTTTGGTACAAAATTACCCCAAGAGTAATAGTATGGCATGTATGTATGGAAGAGATGCTAGGACCCAGTGTCCCCAGGCAGCTTGCTCCTCATGACTCTGATCTGAGGTGAGGAAACTACAGTACTCTAAAACTGTTAAATAAAACAAAGACTATTTTAAATTTCTCTTGAAAGTCAAAGCAAGCTTAATAGGATGCAGATAATTGGGACAGTTACTTAAGTGAGACAAAATGAAGAGAATCATTTTAATCTTATTGTACACAGTGTGTGATGTGTCACTTCAATGGGGTTATCATAGTTATACAAGTTGCTTTGTTGGGATATCTTTAGGTTTTAATTACCCTGTCAATTTCAATTAGAGGTATTACTGTGGCGGTAAAATGCTACAGATTGCTTGTGGCTTCTGTTCTCTGCCTGTTTGCATCCATCAGTTCTGAATGAGGAAGACTTTACACATTTTCTTGACGTGGAGTGCTAACAAGTTTCCAGTGCGAGGTATGCTATATCAGATGAAGAGGTGCCATGAAAAGGACAAACCCAAATAATGGCATAATGGAAAAGTGTGAAGAAGAGTTGACATGGATTGCCTGATTACAGTGGATTGCCTGCTTGCATCCGACGAAGTGGGTATTAGCCCATGAAAGCTTATGCTTCAATACTTTAGTTAGTCTTTAAGGTGCCACAGGACTCTTTGTTACCTCTGATTACAGTGGAACACTTGTCTCTTTACCAACCCTCAGGAACAGAATGGACTTGGGTTGGTGAATGGAACTGCTATGAAAAGAAACAGCCATATTTGGAGAAAACGAAGCAAAATTACAAGTGTTTTGGATCGATGGACTATACTTCTCAACAATTATGAAAATCACATAAAATTAACAGTGCTTAAGTGGAAGGAATAAGGACCAACTCCTCACCTGGTATAAATCAGCATAATGCTATTGAAATCAATGAAGTTATGTTGATTTGCATTAACCGAGAATGTTTAAATTTCTGTAACGTGAGTATCATTTTGGATTAACTTTGTTTTGTTTTTTTGTCAGGCCATCAATGAATGAAGAGAAAACCAAATCCACTGAGACATCTACATCACACAACTTATGAAGTGACCTAGACTAAATTATACTTAGACTGTCAAAAATGAAAATTACCAAGATTGTATGTGTCACAAATTAAAACACCTATATGGTACTGTGTGATCCAGTCATTTGGTTATGGTACCCCAAATCCTTGTCCTGCAAAGCTCTGTTACTGCAAGTTTCACCAACATGAATGGAGTTTACGTGAATAAGGCTTGCAGGTCTGTGTTTTTAAAAGGATATTGTCAGGTTAAGAAAACTGTGTATTAAAAACATATTTCTCTTGTGTTACTAACCACCATAGAGAATAATACTGAAAGGTTTTCTGCATTTCAGTTAGCTTGGACAACAAAAATAGGTTGGCCAGTGTCCCCTATATTTCTTATCAGTTTCCCAAATCATCCTTGTTTAAAACACCCCAAAAACCCTTTCCCCAAAAAAATTTAGCACCCAAACTACTTGACAGTGTCCCTTTAAGCATCATTTATTTCCAGCAGTCCATGCATGCAACTCCATTAGTATCAATGGGACTTTCATCATAGTTCAAAGGTAGCAGATTACCTGAAGAGTGTGTTATCTCAGCTAAGGTCTGCAGTAATTTATGTTCACTGAAGGCAGTTCCTAGATGTGCTTCCTTTTGGCCAAAGTACCGCCCCCTCTGCTGTCACTCAAACAAATGGGATGTGATGCTGGAAAGCCACACATTTTGAAGGATTGCAGATACTGGCTGATCAGGAGTTAAATGCTGAAACTGGTGTTTATTTCATTCATCTCCACAAGTCTGAGGGCAGGTTCTGACAAACTGCAAAGGAGAAAAAAGGCATTTGTGGTCTTCACCACTCCTTTCTGATGTATGAAGATGACCATAAAGATTGTTATTATTGTATGTGTTTCTGTGCCTTTTTAAAAATTATAAATATCAAGAATATTGATCTTAATGTCTGTCTCTGTTGGAGGATTCTTTGGAGAGCCACAGTAAGGTAGTGTCGTCACACTATCCAGCCTCCAGCAACCCTGGTATAAGGGAGGCACAAAGATAATTTAGCACCTTCCGTGCAGACCCTGTGCCATGCTGAGCACAGGGATGTGTAAGACCCAGACCAGCACCATCAACCCTATTGAGTGCAGACTATGGAATCAAGCCAAACAGATGTCTGTCTTTTCACCAGAAATACTACTGGTCTGCTGCATCATCACTGTTCATTAAGGGCCATGTCTGTTCCCTGTACTCAGGTTGAGTAAACAGAAGATGCTCTGTGGTGGTTGAGAGAAACTGAATCTGCATCTGGAAACACAACAGTGATGCAAACTCTTCATAACCACTCCTGGCAACCTCTGTGCTACACTTACACAGGCTAGTGGATCTATATAATTGCAGTTTCTCCACATATCCCCACCTCTTACCAAAGCTTCACACATATCAGTCCCAAAGCTCCGTATGACTTTATCCTTGTTCTGCCCCCGTTCAATAAGCACCTACAATAGATGCATCAGACAAAACAATAGCAATTGTGCATTGGTAACCGTGTGATGTTATAGAAATAACATAAAACGTCTGAAGCAGACTGCAGCCACAAGACAAATGCCTTCAGATATTTTTCAAAAAACTAATGTTACAGCTCTAAACAATTTACATGAAAGTTTTCACTGATGGGATACTGAAAGTTTCAAATATGGAAAATCAAAATCTATTATTATATAGCAAGGGAGAAGCTATTCCCTGAAAATCAGGGGCCTCTTTAAGAGGTGCCAGAAGGAACAGGCTCGTGTTTTGTGCACAAGCATACAAGAAAAATATCTCAGAGGGAAATCTTTGCTTCAGATTAATTTCTGTCAGATTTGATTGGAAACTCACACATAGCTGTCCATTGGAGGTTTGTGACCTGACTCTGTTTGAATGAGATAGAGTCCTACACCACATTATATCATTTTCACTCTAGGCAGGAGATAGTACAATTGCGTAACAAATAAGAATACAATTAGAACAAGTGGATTTTGGTAATATGTATATGTACACACACAAATACATATATTCACATATATCTATGCGATTACTGTTCTGTGCAGTTTTAATTTTTAATTGAATGAAAAAATGTCCATTTTAGAAATAAAAACAAAAATAATTCCAAAGATAAATATTCTGCTAATGGCTTACAGGTTGTTCCATTGTTCAAATGCATCAGAATGGATTTCCCACTACAAACTATCAAAATTAGAAAGCAGGGCCCAATTCTTCATTTCTTGTGCATCAGTGAAGGTTTTGGAAATGTAAGCAATGCAGGATGAGTCTCCAAATTTCTTATTGGGTTTAATCTAGTACTATTATATAGATATGTATTAGGGTTGCCAACTTTCTATTTCCAGAAAACCAAACCCTCTTGTCCTGTTGTTACCCCAGTCAGCTGAGTGACAGAGCAGCTGGTGATTGGCTTTCCAAAACAACAGCTTTGGAATTCTGCTCGAGATAAAGACCTGAACTCTGCTACGGTTCAGAAAAGTTTTTGTGGGCTTCACTGTTTTTTCATTTAAGTAGTGAAGTGCTTTAAAAGGCACCTACGTTGCCTGCTTTGTATCATTTGAACAATATGAAGATATAACCCATCTACTGAATATTTTGGTGGACATTTTAAAGACGATGACCCACCATGTGCGGAAAAGGATGAACTAATTACATGGCCATTTCTAAAGTTACTGAACCAGTAACTCAATGAATTTCACCGAAGTGTTTTGAATGAAGCAGCAGCTGTTTGATTTTGTTATTGTTTGAGACATCCAAAGTGAGAGATGGCATTGATAATCCTATATTGGTTTGATCCACAGACCCTAAAACTTCTCAGTAGTAATGCCAGGGGTCAGAAAGGGATTTTATTAAAACCAAAAAGACAAAGCTGACTTCAGACAAAACCAAGACATTAAAATCATCTTATGTTTTTATTCTGCCACCCACCATGGTAGTATCTGAACACCTTCCATGTAAAGTCAACAGCCATAGTGAAGTCCCTACTAGGCTTCGTGTAGCACGAAAAGTCAACTGCAGAGTCAAGGAACTTTAAAAGAACATTTTGCTATTTTTATGCCTATCCCCAAATGTGCTGTGATGGCTAGAAAGCCATCTAAAAAGAAGTTCAAAAGACAAAAGTATGATTCAAATTAAAAATAAGATTTAAATGAAATAGGACCCAGGTCTTCAACGCTTACCAGTATGAGTAAAGATTAATTACTTCAGTCAAGATCACAGGATCTGGCATGTATTGCATGTGTGGGGTTTGTTTTATTTATTTATTCATTCTTTTTAATGACACGCTCTGAGTTAACATTTTTAAGGTTTTTCAAGAGAACAGGCCTATTCTTGTAAGATAAAGTAATTATTTGTGTTAACCAAAGCATAGTAGATTAGAATTTGAATATTTTTTCCACTGCAAACACAGACTGGCATGTCTAAAATTTCTGTTTCCTGTATCTGTAATAGTTTAAGTGCAAGATTCACAATTATTTTAGGCTTTTTGAACTGTAGTGTTTGGTTAAAGGTTGTAGAAAAACTATTATCTGCAGTGCACCAGTTCTGCATTTAATACAGTTTGTACTGCGTACAGAGGGAAAAGAGGATTATAAAGAGGATGTCTAAAGTCAAATTGTAAACTGCAAGAAAGTTTTTGTATTGCCACTTCAAAAGAAGAATTATGGCCCTTCCTGTCCTGTGGACAATAGACATCTTTAGATCTAAGAGAGTCCTAGTTTCTAGTGACTGTATTTGCTGTTTTCATAATAACTTGACTTTCGTATTGTCACTTTACTTTTTTAGAAGCAGAATTTTTGCTGCTTCTGTCCACTGAGTTTGAGTGCCTCATTATCTAAGTGTCTAACTGGAGACATACTAAGAGCGGTTCTTTCTCCTTTTTCTAAATTATCAAAGGACCAAAATGGTAAGTACTGGCCCAGAAACCTGAAACCCTCCTCCCCATTAATTAACAGAATGTGCAAATTAAACATCTGTTGCTGGTAAATAGTAGTTTCTGTGCATCAAGGTTTAAATTGTATATCATAAAAATAAAATGGGGAAATTTTTATTTGTTACATTCTCAAAGTTCACTTCATTTAAGCAAACCAAGGGTTTATGTGGTAACAGATTGGTAAAGACAGATACACTGATTACAAACATATTTAACTGTTTTCAACATTTGCTTGAATTTGGTAAAAACAAACAAACACAATCATCCAGTTCTACTTACAGACCAACTCAATACCATGTCTTAGGGCTTGGTTACACTGGCACTTTATAGCGCTATAAAGCCTCCAGGAGTACTATAACGTCCACACTGGCAAGGCATGTATTGCGCTATAAACCCACAGTTATACCGCTCCTGGTAATCCTCCCTTCCTTGAGGATTAACAGCTATTGCATATTCACTGCTCCGTATTATCGCAAGTGTGAATGGGCATTAAGATTACTATGTTATAAGTGATCTCTGGTGATGCCTCTGAGCCATTTAAGGCAATTGACGTCTCTCCCATTTGTTTTGAACTCAGCAGGAAAAATGCGGAAGTACCTTTTCAGAGTTTCTCTCTTAACTCAGCAGATAAGCACTGCAAATGTTTACGGAGTGAGCCTGTGTGACTGAAAAAACTAGCAGGCTCTGAATTTCAAAGGATACCCAGTGACAAGACTCAGCCCGTAGAAAATCCCCTCCGTCCGCATACACACAACACGTTCCCCCTCAACCCCCCTCGTTTGAAAAGCACATTGCACCCAGCTGAATGCTGGGATAACTGCCCCTAATGCACCACTCCCTGTGCCGCTGCAAGTGCCTCAAATGTGGCCACGCCAGGACATGCTATAGCGCTGAACTATTGCTGTATATGGGGACAGCTATAACCAAAAGCGCTATAATCCTGTAAGTGTAACCATGCCCTTAGTAACAAAGGGCATGCTCCAAAGCCCATAGAAGTGGAAGACATTCTTTACATTCCATGCGCTTTAGATCAGCCCAAAGAAAAATTCCAATCATGCTTGTCTAACTCACGCTAGCAGAACACTATTTACTTGAGCAAAGGGAAGACAGACATGTGCTGGGGAAGCAGGGTGGTGGTTGTGGTCCTGTGTCAGTAGAAGCACAAGATTGTTCCTCAAGGACTTCTCAGATTTTCATCCCTGATCTCCCCCCCCCCCCCAAGATAGAGTATCTAAATGGATTACGTTAAATCAGAAAAAGGTAATCATTTCAGAAAGAGTGTCTACGTGGGCTTATATTGAAATAAGTATTCCAGAATAGATATTTCAGTACATTTCCAAGTATAGATAATCTCTAAGCAGGTCTTCTTTTGGGACCCACTCCTATGAGGTGCTGATGGCCCTTAACACTTTAAGGCAGGCCCTTGCTATGGATCTTCATTGCTTAGTCTCGGTTGATGTACCACAAAGACACACAGACATTGCACAATTCCTCAGAAGCCTAGACGACTGCAGAAGCTTCCTATGTTAGTGCTTCAAAGGGAACGTTGTGGGTTAGTGTTCTTTGATTACAGCCTCTCATTCTCTAGCATGTGCCTCTATCAGTTATCTCATATACCTTTGTCAGCTGGAGATTTCCTGCAGTTGAATTTGACCTTGGAAGGTATGCCACACACTGTTTTGCTTAGAAGAAAGGTTTTAGAAGAACACATAGATGCTAAACTTGATGTCTGTGTCCCACATACTTCCAAGTTGGAGAATGTACTACTGCTCCAAAGAGTAAATCTAAATAACATAGACACAGAGTAAACAGGATGTGTTGGCGAAAAAAAGTAGGGAAAGAAAATGACTAGGATTTCTTATTAATTATTATTATTACTATAGTACTAACTTGTGACAAGATACAGGCACTGGCAGACTAAAAGGAAGGGCAAATGGGGCTCTATGGAGAAAGTGTCCCTTCTCCCATACAGGCTGGCTGGCATTGAGAAAGCCACTGAAGATTATTGCCCAGTGTTTTTCAGTTGATTTTGTTTTGGGACCCTTTTTGTGTATAGTAAAGAAAGCCCTCTGGAAAGGGCTTTAAAAGGACGGATGCTTGGAGCATTATTTCCATTCCTTGGCTGGTGAACCCATCCATCAGAATACATACGCTAGACTATATTATTTATACAAGCACACACAAAAATCTTTAAGTTACTACCTTTAACATTTGGAAAATTTCAAATATTTATAAACAAATCATTTTAAAAAGAAAGAAAGGAAGAAAATGGGCCTGATTCTGATCTCACTAACCCTAGGGTAGAT
Source organism: Sternotherus odoratus (assembly GCA_032164245.1). Taxonomy (NCBI): domain Eukaryota; kingdom Metazoa; phylum Chordata; order Testudines; family Kinosternidae; genus Sternotherus; species Sternotherus odoratus. The sequence continues at coordinate 146,919,552 of JAVMKO010000002.1, forward strand.
CAGAAATGACTATCGAAGTTAAGGAAGTGAGCCCAGCTTAGGGGACGGTTGCAGCATAACAACACAAGTGAATAGAAAATAGCATGAGATCAGAACAAGGCTTCTGTTTTCTTTTACATGAGTCCTCAGGTTTATGGTAGAATACAAAGAAATAATAGAGTAATGCATATCAGAGAAAAAAGGAATGCACACACTGAAAATCTGGGGGATTTGTGGAGAACTTTGATAGTAGGTTATCCAAATGAGAGTGCGAACTAAAAGTTTTACGAGTTCGATTGAATTATGTTTCTCAACAGTGTCAAAGTTGTTCAAGTTTTTCTTAACAAGAGAGATGACAGATATACAAAAGGGAGTGATCATGATTTGCCATTTATTATAAAGTCTTGCCTTTAGCTTGGTAATCAAGTACAAAAGATAGCAAGAGATATTTTGTAGTATGTTTTTTCAGCAGCATCAGCGATTTCAAACACAGCGTTCATCATTCTGTATTGGCCAGAGCACAAGAAATAATAAAACATCAAAGGCTCTATTTTGATATACAGTTTCCAGCTGATTAAAGGATATACATTCAGGACTGGATGACCATTATGGGAGATGGAGGAGGACTATTCCAGAAGAGACATTGTAGGGTCAAATCCTATAGTTCTTTAGCCAGCAGAGCTCCTATTCAAGTCAGTAGGATTTTGTTCCATTAAGAATTTCCTCTGTAATGTGCTCCAGAAACACAGCTTGGAAGGATGGGTTTGAAAGAGTCACTAGGATAGGTAATATTAATATGGAAATAATTGTTTAGAATTTCTGCAGATCTACTGTGCTAAAAGAAGGAGAAAGGTGAAAAATATGAGCAGCCAATTTATTTTCTATAACCAGAAAAAATTCATATAAAATATATGTTGGTTACATAGGCCATTCATTGGAGGATCCCAAAGAACTTTAGAAATATAGTTAAGTGGCATTGTGTTATTAGCCCCTTTTCACAGGTGAGGGAGCTGAGGCACAAGGAAGTCAAATGACTTGCACAAGATCATAGAGGAAATCTGTGGCACAGGCAGGAGGAGCAGAATGCAAATTTCCTGGCTCCTATTCTTTTGCTTTAACCATTAGTCCATAGTGCATATGATTCTATTTTGCCAATGGCTTATTCCCTCCTCTACCAATTATATTTAAACACACATTTCAAGTGCTTGATACCTAACTGGAAAGCGTGCTGAAGACAAACATTGCCCAACCACAGTAAATAACGTGTGAAAAATTTAATGTAAACATTAGTGAACGTCTGTTCTGCAGATTTCTCATAAACTACATAGACCAATTTAGGGAACAAAATAAAATAAAAGCACCTTTGAGGAAGTAATAACCCAGAGCTTAAAAAAATATTGATTAGGAAAAAAATATTATCTTAATAAAAAATATGTCTTTTAGCAAAAAGAGGCTGTATAATCTCAAGCAAAAGAAAATGAAGTGTGCTCTGAAAATACACCTTTCATTTGTTGTGATGTTTGTTGAATAATGTACACAACTGTCATTCGTCTTACAAGCCTCTCTCATCTTCTGCTTCACAATGAAAGGTTTTAGAATTCCATAGAAAAGTCAGTGTAACTTCATTTATTAGCCTGAACAAAAATTAAAACTTTTACAAAAATTTGGAAAACAGCATAGCTACTTTTGATGCCTAATATTTTCTTAGAAGATACAACCTCAAATTTAGTATGGATTGCCACAAACTATATTTACTGCTAATGAGACATAGTTACTTCTGATCTTTTTCATCTATCTTCAGAGAAGTAAGATTTTTTTTTAAAAAGCTTGTTTCTGTCAGAGTTCGTTCTTTGGTGTTAAGGAAATATACTGGGTTTTTTCTTCTCTATCATCTAAGTTTTCACCTTGATCTTGTAAAACATTACAAATAATCAGACAAAACAGACATGCCTATATTGTATTGCTATTTTGTAAATTCAAACTGAACTTGCGATCTTATCAACAATCTTAGATAATGGCAATGATAATAATTTAGGAATAGATTCTACTCCACTGACTTAAATCAAGTACTTTATTACCCCTTCTGTGATCCCATTGAGATCAATGGGGCAACTTGAAAAGTAAATCAGCAGCAGAATCAGGGACCTTCCACTGATTTCAGCTGGCTTTGGATCAGTTTTCTTAACACTTTTCCTCTATAGATATCAAAATGCTTCACACAATAAAAGTATGTATTAATACTCCCATTATACAGATGTGGAAAGTGAGGTAGAGTGGTTAAGTGACTTCTTCCACGTCAGATAGTAAGTCATGAGAAGAGACTCCAGCTCTCTTGACTTCCATTCAGTATCTACTTGAACATGTGGTCTCACAAGAGCACTTTAAATTATAACATTTGGGTCTCTTACTGGATACACTCAAGTAATTTTGTCCCAATTTTCAAAATTAGCAGAATATGTTGAGGATTGTCCCATATCTCTAGATTGCTGATTTTTCAGGCTAATTGTAGGTATATCAATAATTCCCCAGTATACTCTGCGCCACTCCAGTTCTCATTACAGATACTCCCTTATATTTTTCCTATATCCCCATGGATGCTCCCCATTCTCTACCACAAGGCATTATCAGGACTTCAAATTAAATACCATGTTGATTTTGAAAGTGTTTTTTTTTCAGGCAGGAACTGTATCTTCTCATGCCTGAAAAAAAAAACCTTTCAAAGCACCAAAAGCACCAAACACCCCATGGTCACTATCACAAACTAAAGAGATAATTATAATAAGGAGAAGAATACTCCAAAAAACAAGTAATAAGATATCTGAGCGTACCAGTCCTGTTCCTCCTGAAGCGTATTGTCTTTTTCAAATGTTAGAGTCTAGAAAATCTGCTTGATCTTACATATTTAAAGAAAAAAACTGTCACTTTGTCACAGAGAAACATTTTTAATAGCAACGCTTTAACACATATCATAAATAAACAAATAAAAATGTTCTCAGTGCCCCTACTGGATAAGCAAAGGCAGGTAACTAATAAATACTGTTCCCACGGGGTCCACAAATAATGAACTAACCAAAAAAGAGCCATGTTAATTTCTATTCCATTTTCAAGCACGGGAGGGAAATCAATATTTGCTTAATGGAAAAAGACAATGCTGGAGGAAGGAAGGTATTGTGGCCGAAGTATAGGGTTGGGAGTCAGGAGATGTGGGTTTTGCCCTTGCTCCACCATAGGTTTCTGGTGTGAATTTGTGTTAGTCCCACAATGGTGCTGTGCCTCAGTTTCCCCATATGTAAAATGGAGATTGTGATACCTACTTCACAGGGACATTGTGAGGCTAAAATACATTCATGTTTGTCAAGTGCTTTGGGTGCTTCTCTGAATGGTAGCAAGCATTTGGGAGAGGAGAGTTTCTGGTAGCCGTGTCACCTCCCACAGACAGCAATGATACCCTTGCAGCCACACGTAAAATTGAGACTACTCCTCAGCATTGTATTAAAATCTACTTAATTATGCAAAGATGACCTGTTTTAGTAAAGTAAATGCAAGGTTTCATTTTGTTGTGGGGTGAATAATGGCAGCTTGCCACTGCTTTGAACACTTGGCATGCAATGGCTACACAGTCCCTCAGTATCTGACCTATGAGTCTAGGAAAGCCTGATCATCCGCAGAATACCTGCGTTTAATCTAAAGAATGAAAAGAATGGAAACAGTGTATTGCAAGTTTAAAAATTGCTTTTTTGGGCATATTGTCCTATTATTGCCTTGTGGCAGCTGTATTTATTCACATATATTTTAGATAGCAATCATCTCATTAACATTTTTGTACTCTAACCATATGCTGCAGGAATGATGTGTATTCATGTAAAAGCTGTATTGCTTTCTGTCTCCAAAATACTCATATCTTTTGAAGTCTTTGAAGATGAATCACTTCCTTAATAGGGACCATGACTATTTACCTTTCATTACTTGTACTTCTGAGATGATGGTAGGAAGGCAATACGGTATTTTTTAAGTCAGGAACATTTCGATATCATAACATGGATAGCCTTATATTTTAATTTGCTTAAATCTACAAATATATTACCTGCATTTGATAGTCTCCCAGATCAAAATGGAATTCCTTGAACACGCATTTTACTGAAAAGGTATTTCACTTGGGGGGTGGACGGAGGCAAGAGGAAGTACTTAAATAGTTTGTATATTACCTCAGGCATTACTTAAAGGCACTACTCTGCACACCAGGGACCTGGATTTTGACTCTGACATTGCTTCATAATCAAGGATTGTCCCGGGGTGAACTGTCAGACTTCAGCTATGTGGTCTAGGGTCAAATCCTGAGGGGATTTAAGAGGAGGAGGAAAGATAGGAAGGAAAACCTATTTGTATGAGGCACAGGAAAGAACTGATACAAGCAGGTAAAGATGTAATGAAGGAAGCAATCATTTTTATGAGAATTTTTTTAAAGAGAGGCTATGATTAGAGCCTCAAAAAACACAAAGCTCAGTGAGGATTGTACTCTCAGTAAATGGAAAGTGTGTCTCATAGGTATGGGTCCTAAGGGAGAAAATTACAAACTCAGGGCCTATCTCTCATTTACACTAAGGGTCTCTTTCCACTACTCTGGCAGCATAAAGAGGGTATAAATGTAATTTTTTCACACATGAAGTCCCCTTTTCCCTGCCAGAGTAGGGTAAAGGAGTATTATCTATATATATAAAAGTCAAATCGTGTATGTATGTGTGTATGTATGTGCACTTACTCCTTCCACACCATTTGAGCTAGAGACTTGAAATTTGGTACAGTTAGAGGCCTTAGGGTCCTAATCAGTTGAAATTATTTAAAGGCCAATCACATCAGCTGGGCAGCTGCTGTTCTCTGTGACATAGTTATGATGTCATAATACCCCCCTCCAATGGACCCTGCACTCGCTCAGCTCTCTGCCACCTCCCCCCTCCAACGGACCCCGCACTCACTCAGCTCTCTGCCCCCTCTCCCCTCCAACGGACCCCGCACTCACTCAGCTCTCTGGCCCCTCCCCACCTCCGACGGACCTGAGTTGGGTTTGGTCGGAGGGTAAGTGAGGTAGGGGTGTCGGGTTTGGTTGGGGGGTGAGGTGGGGGTGTTGGGTTTGGTCGGGGGGGTGGGAAGGTGTCGGGGTGGGTGAGGTGTGGGTGTTGGGGTTGGTCAGGGGGTGTTGGGTTTGGTGGGGGGGTAAGGTAGGGGTGTTGGGTTTGTTTGGGGGGGTGAGGAGGGGGGTCGGGGTTGGTCGAGGGGTAAGTGAGGTGTGGGTGTCGGGTTTGTTTGTGGTGGTAGGTAGAGGTGTCGGGTTTGGTTGGGGGGGAAAGTGAGGTGGGTGTGTCAGGTTTGGTCTACGGGGGGTGAGGTGTGGGTGTTGGTCAGGGGGTGTTGGTAGGGGGGTGACGTGGGGGTGTTGGGTTTGGGTGGGGGGGTGAAAATGTGAGTCGGGGTTGGTCGAGGGGTAAGTGAGGTGGGGGTGTTGGGTTTGGTCGGGGGGGTGAGGTGAGGGTGTCAGGTTTGCTCTCTGCCCCCTCCCCCCTCCAACGGACCCCGCACTCGCTCAGCTATCTGCCCCCTCCCCACCTCTGATGGACCCGAGCAACGCCGGGTATTTTCGCTAGTTGTAAATAAAAATTATGTTCTTAGTGCTGATGTAGCAATTGCAAATATTGTACACTTTCTAGAAATGTAAATAATTTTGTACACATCTGTCACACTCAGACAGTGCTCCCAGAAGAGATGGTGTCTGAGATAACTCTCTGGTACTATAATGGGAGGCATAAAGAAAAAGTGAATTTGCTGAGGCAGTCTAGGACTGCTACTAATGGCCAGGCTAAATTCTGCCACACTTAAATTCATGTTGAGTATCATCTTACTCTATGAGTAACCACAGTCAGTTCAATCAAGTTAGGACCTCAGTCCTAATTGAAGTCAGTGGGACTACTCATGGAATAAAGCGCAAGTCAACAAGAGTAAAGGTCTGAGAATCTGACCCTAAGGATTAGCACGAGCATTAGTGAACAATTGTGTGAATTTTGTTATATAGGTTTCCTTCCTTTTAATAATAAAGGTCTGGATTCTCTCGCTCTTACTCAAGCTGATTACTATGCAAGTAGTGCCACTAAAATTAATGGGATGTTGCAAGTTGATAGTATTCTGTCAAGTATTCACACCAATGCCAGGATGCTATAGCTTAAACCACTTTAATTCCATTTAGCCCACAACATGCTATCAATTACACTACTTACAGCTTGTCTACACTGCAAGATAGTACATCACGAGAGGGATCTGAATCAAGAGCAGACCAGCTTGCTGCACATTCATGTCCTGTACAGACACTGCTACAGTTTAGTGATAGTCCCGGAGTGCAACTTAGCATAGTGGCTTAGAATGAATGTGGTGCTTGTGAAGGTAGTTATAGTGCCATCTCTGTGAATGAAGTCACTCTTATATCCACAGAACAGATATGGTACAGACATCTCCACATTAGCCAGCCATGTGCCTCAACTTTGACTTGGAGGAACATCTTCTACAGGCAAGGGGTAGCGTCATTTCCTTTCCCATTCAATGTGGTTAATGCTCAGATAAACAAGAAATAGGGCATCCTGGAGTTAAAAAGTGAAACATTAGCCCCATTGAAACCAATGCCAAAACTCCCATTAGTTAAAATGAAGGTAGGATTTCACCCTGAAACTTAATGTGTATAATAATACCAACCTACTTGAGAAGGGGTATTTCTGGGCCTGAAGTAATCAATATATCCTGCTTCTTCTCCCATCGTTCTAATTTTTGTTCCTTTAGTCTGCTAGTTTCTTTCACTCTGAATCGCAGTTAAGCAGGACTACACAAAAGTTAGCGGTTAAATAGTATAAAAATATGGTAAAGTTGAAAATGTAATCTATTTTAAAACACTAGAATAATATGGCAAATCTATAACCATAATATTATGAGCTGAAAAAGTGCAGTACTTCTCAAGATAGAGACTTTGATAACCTCATCAATCATTTTCTGTGTGGAAAAATAAGAACCGGCACATACAATATTTAGGTAAGTACTTAGGAAAGCTAAGTACTTTTCCTTGAGGTTAAGTGTTTGTCAAAAGAAGAAATCAAATGTTTCTCATTGTAAATTACAGATATTATGTTATGATCTATAGGATCTATTTAACATTAACACTAATATAATTAAAAATCTGCAATAGCAGAATAAGCCATGAAAGACCAGAGAAAATTTAGAAATAATACTTATGAAGAAAAAAGAACAGAAAAAACGCCACCGATTTATTTGACCTCAGGGCCAAAGACAAGAGATAAAACAACAAGAAGCAAAATGAATTTATTTTTTTATTTTTAGGCAAATATTTTAATACTTGTACCTCTTATGCTGGTTGAAGAACAATGGATGGGATTTTCAAAATAGCTCAGCATCCAATGAACTCTGAAGTCAATTATAACACAGCCATGGACTTCAGTGGGAGCAGAATAATGTAACCAAACAGCAAATGTGAAAAGTCGGGATGGGGTGGGGGGGGGAGGGGGGGTAATAGGAGTCTATATAAGAAAAAGACCCCAAAATCAGGACTGTCCCTATAAAATTGGAACATCTGGTCATCCTAGAGCAGAGTTAGATAAATGGTTAGCTCATCTAGAAATCCCACTTTATAGGTTTTTTGGGTTTACTTCTCCTACATGTATGTGCAATCTGTAGGTTCTGTCTGTAATCAAAGCAAGTGAAAGAGATACAAATAGATACTGCCCATGCCTGAGTCAGAAAGGACTTCCAGTGAAGTGAACAGAGTAACACCAGAGTAAATTCAGTGCAAGGGAAATGAAAATGAGGCCCAGAATGTGCTTTTCTTGTCTGGAGAACTGTCAACACTTTCCTCAGTTATAGTTGTAGCCATTAAAAAGTTAAAATTTACCATGAATTACTAAATAGTAATATCTGAGATGTTGCAGTTATTCTAGTTTGAACTTATTCTAGACACAAACTGTGGTGCCTCATGTATGACTATATGGTTACTGTGTACAAGGGGAGGATGCTGCAGCCCCAGAAAATAGTAGAAAAGACTTAATTTGGTCAAAATTTCCATTGAGGCTCAACATATCTAATCACTGCCATATTGAGTCATATACTGTATGTACATTAATTATAAACAGTTCAGATGTAAGCACTGCCCATTTGCAAATTATATTTCCTTTTCCATATAAGCAGGTTTACTTGCTGCTATTTACATGTATTGTTTAACACAGATGGGCTAGAATTGGAAACACTTTTCTAAATCCCTTTCACAGATGAGAAATTTTGGAATTCAGAGGAAAATTGGACTCTGTTGGACCCAGTAAAACAAAAGACAAGGGTTAGCAAAACCAGAAACATCTCTAGTTTTGCTTGTCAATCATTTCTGTCTGAAATAGACACTGATACAACTTGAAGCCATTTATTCCACCACTCAATCTTTGGGTTTCAGATAAAGTGAGTCCCAGAACTGAACCATCCTGGGTTTTACAAAACCAAAACATGGGCAGTAAAAATTAGGAAGGTAATTCTTAATTTTGCTTGTTACTTCCCATCACTCACTTAGAATTAAGTTTTGATCCCCTACACAAAGCGTAAAGGAATAGGTTTTGAACAGAAACCCAATCCACCAACCGAGAGACAGGGAATGGGGCACCTTCTGGAATTTAGTAGTTACTATACTCCATGGGCTGATAGTTACAGCTATGGGCTGCTGTTATCCCCTGTCTACAATGGGCTTGTGGCTACTGGATCTTGGATCCACTAGGTATATCCTCTGTAACTCCTTAGGCTTGTTCACAAATCCCTGCTCTGTGGTCCCTCTGAGAAGGCCACCTGGGTGTTCAGATCGATGAACTCGAGGGATTTCAGAGTTTCCCTGTGAGGCCTCTCCATTTCCATTACATACTACAACTATTGTGGTTCTGCTTGTTTTTAAACCTGTCACAGTTCAGCTGTATCTCATATATTTCAGTCTCAAACAACTAACAGCAGCAATTCCTTATCTTGTGATACAATCATCTTTCCATCTCAGACTCACACCCTGTTTCCTGGCTCCTTCATCTTTTTGAACAGTTAGGCTTTTAAGAGGTCTCAGAGTGCCCCTTTCAACTGAGCCCATGTTTGTCTTTAATAAATACATAATCGTACAGGCTTTATGTTGTTTACTGTTCTTCACACTTTTTCATCTTCTTTGTACGCTTTAACTAGCAGGAGAGGGTACCATGCAATAAAGTTAGTCTGAGAAATTAAAAGAAAATGGAGAGGGGGATGAAAAATGTTATTTCTCGAGTATTGAAGACAATTCAAAATATTTCTGAGGAAACTCTTTTAACTACAGAGAATATAAATCAACTGGGTTAAAGTATAAGTATTAAAAGTCATGCTGTTATCCATGCTCTTCACTTTTGCTATAAGTGTTGATAATTTAGTGTAATTGCTAAGTACCACGTAATGGCAGGATATGTATGTAATAAATGTCCCCATTTTTGCCATGTCTTTTTAATGGTATGGTTATTTTAAAATCTGTTTAAGGAACAAAAATAATATAACATCCACACACAATATTTTATATAATTTAACTTACATACACATAAAAGTAAAAGTCAATGGGACCTTGGTCTACTATGCCACTTAGGCACTTTTGAAAATTTTACCCTAGAACGTTAACTCTGATTGAGACTGTTAAATTCTTCAGTATGAAAGTCATGGGATCATATGGCACCATGTAATTATCAAGTAATGGCTATGCATAAGGTTAGATGGTGATCCTGTAAAGACTTACATATGGGCTTAGCTTTATACATATGAGTAGTCACGTTGTCTGAAATTTAACTGCTCAAAGTACACAAAGTTAAGCATCTGCATAAATCTTTACAGGACCAGGAATTTCATTAGGGCCAGACTGCGATAGCTTTACCCTCACTACCTAGAATATTACCCCATGAATACTTCCATTACAGTAAATGGGAATAATATGAGTGAAGGTGCTATTAAACCACAGTAAGTGTATCACAATCAAGCCCCTAATCATAAAAAATATGCGCATTATATTTCTCACTTGTAATTGAAAGGGTTATTACATTATTTTTTCAAATAATAATTTAAAGAAAAATCTCATAAAACATACTTTTAAAAGTGAACTAAAAAGTATTAAGACAGTAAGGTGGGTGGGTGGTGTTTCAAAACAAGATAATGCTACCATGTGAAATACAAACATTTTATGAAGCATGGCATTTTATAAGAAGCTCAAGGTTAAATTCATAGAAGCTACAGTTCAGTTTGAGAATAGACTCACAAAAATAATTCTTTGATGGTACGTGATAAAGAAAAAGACTTTGCAAGTTTCTTTGTAAAATCCAAACACAAACAAAACAAGGAAAGCCTTTGAACTTCTATTCTTTTGATGACAATATTAGCTACATTTTATCAGGCTCAGTGTTTTTAAATGCTATTAACTCATAGACTAAGCCATACTTTCTTAACAATGTAAGTGGTGGTGGGGGTCGAGGGAGATAACTCAGCTGAAGTTTTCTTTATTTGAATCAGTCCTACTTGAAAGAGACTGAGTGCTCTTAGCACCTGAGACACATCAATATCTAGGAAGTGGTATAGATACTTGCTATTGCCATGTTTCAAGGGAGAGATAAGGAAAGCAAAAACCCAAGATCTGCATTCTGGTGGTGTTTGGAATTTGAACATGGATCCAGACCTATATTCCAATGACAATTCTTATCGATATAGGAGGGTAAATCAAAAATCCAGATCAAAATTCCTCGGACCTTTGGAGCATTTGAAATCCAGATTTGTAACTGAATACCTGGTAGACAGCACACCAAGGGATCAGCATCCTTTTAGGTGACTGCTACAGAACTCCAAGGAGCTGGAAGTTCTGTATTACAGGAGATAGTCCAAACTTAAAAAAATCCAGTTGTGATAGTGTTAAAATCCTTATTTGAATATCTTGTGAAAAGTGTTTTTTCTTTTCTATTTGCAGTACTGCCAGAGCATCACTCTGATGCTAAAGATGTGCCTAAACCAAAACTTTGATGTACTCAGAATCTAAACCTGGATTCCAAATGGCCCATACTTGTCTAACTGGCTGCGCCAAACCCCCTCACTTTGGCAGGCAGTGTCTCTAGCAGCACGGAGGAAATGTATGCAGCAGTAGTTTCTGCTGCACATTTTAGCACGGTACAGCATTCCCTCTATACAGTACTGCATTTTCATCTATACTAAAGTGTAGGTAAGTATTTTGTTTCCAAATGCTGACTGAAAATGAAAGATGCTCTATAAAGGCCTGACTCTGCATGATGCTGAATGCCTTAGGTGCTGAAGGCTTTCAAATCCCACTGATGACATTAGGAGCAGAGGGGTCTCAGCACCTCCCAAGAGGCAGAATCAGGTGCTAAAATATTAAATTTTCCTGACACAATAAACACTTGTAATCATGGCCGATTGAATTCATACCTTAAGTCTGAACAAACAAAAATTAGTTTTGTGCTTTTCTGCCAGAAATAAGAAAGAAGCACATTGTAAGAAAATTGCATTGTTTATACCACTTATTCTATGTGTGGTCAAAACAAGAACAGCTGTTCTTTAACTGCCTTCTTTGTGACAAATATATTCTTTTATGTACCAGAGTACCAACATTTGCCAGGTCTTCTGTCATTCATTGCAGACTTTTACTTTTAGACATTTATAAGTCAGTTATCAATATTCATTCTACTTTAAAACTTGCCATAAATATCTCAGTCTAGAAGCAACTTTCTCTTTTCTAAAACTGGAAAAATATATTAGGGGATGTTTCTCTTCTCTGTAAACACAGTTTCAAACAGCAGGGCTGGCGACGGGGGGGACAAAGGGGACAACTGTACTGGGCCCCAGACTTAAGGGGGCCCCCCGATGTAGTGCGGATGCTCGGACCTCTGCAGAGGTGCGGCGCATGCGCCGCGTGGCCGCAGCTGACTGCATGCAATCCCGGGTGCTGCCCACCACCCCAGCGCTGCGCTGTAGCGCGGCAAGCGCCCACACGCACCGCACGGCTGAGGCTGACGGCAGACTCCGACCACAGCGGGGGCCCGGGGAAGCGCGCCCAGCCGCCCTGGTGGTGTGTGGCGCTGACGGTGGCAGAGTGGAGCGGAGGCCCCGAAAAGGGGTCAAGGGGAGCTGGCCTCGCCAAGGTAAGGGGGCAGGGGGCCCGGCCCCACTCGGGGGGCGGTGGTTCCGGGGGGGCCTTTGGGCAGGCGGGTGGGCTCTGCGGTGAGTTCACCCCTGCCTCGGAGGTTCATTCATCGGCGTGGCTGGGGGGGCTGGGGGGCAGGCAAGGGGCGGTGGGGGAGGAGCGCCGGCTGGGCTCAGGGCCCCCCCCCCAGCCGCTGTCAGCTGAGGGGGGGAACTGGGAAGCACCGCCTGGGCTGGGGGGGGCCCAGCAGCTGCCAGCGGGGGGGGGGGAGCGGGGAGTGCCGGCTGGGCTGGGGGGCCCCCCAAACGATCAGAGTAGGGGGCCCCAAAATTTCTGTCGCCGGCCCTGTCAAACAGTAAAGAAGATAACCTGACCATTAGATATTAGGGTGAACTCCTGGCCCCAATGAAGACAATAGGAGTTTTTCCACTGATTTTAATAGGGCTAGGATTTCACTCTCTATTTCTAGGTTCGGTAGATGCAAATGATTGGTTGAAAATACACATAAGAGAAAAGACCCTCTTGATGTTAGGACAAGAAAAAAAAAGATTTCATTTATTAAAATATTGGCATATGTTAGGGGGAATGTTTTCTGATATTTTAGGTCCTGAGTATGCAACCATTAAGTGGACATACATCCCTGGGAAGGAAATAAACATTTTTATGCATATGCAGGCTCCAGGCCTTAGTCCTGAATTGGTTTTACATCAGTTAAATATATGTGAGAATGGAGATTAAGTAAATGGACTAAATTATGACACGGAACCTAATGAAGGTGAGTATCACCACCCAAAAAGGAAGGGGTCTAAAATGTCAGCACAAAACACGGAATTAAAGATACCGTATATACTCGAGTATAGGTCGACCCGAATATAAGCCGATGCACCTAATTTTACCACAAAAAGCTGGAAAAGTTATTGACTCGAGTATAAGCCGATATCAAATCCGGACCAAAAAAAAAAAAAAGCGCCTCGCTCTCCCGTCCCCGCTGCGCGGGCGGGCTGCCGAGGTTCCCCCTTCCCCGCCGCGGGCGGGCTGCCGAGGTTCCCCGCTCCCCGCCGGACCAAAAAAAAAATGTGCGCCCCGGTTCCTCCCCTCCCCGCCGGACAAAAAAAAAAAAAAAAAAAAAAAAAAAAAGCGCCTCGCTCTCCCGTCCCCGCCGCGCGGGCGGGCTGCCAGGAGCGTCCCGGTTCCCCCCTCCCCGCCGCGGGCGGGCTGCCGGGAGCGCTCCCGGCAGCCCGCCCGCGGCGGGGAGGGGGGAACCGGGACGCTCCCGGCAGCCCGCCCGCGCGGCGGGGACGGGAGAGCGAGGCGCTTTTTTTTTTTTTTTTTTTTTGTCCGGCGGGGAGGGGAGGAACCGGGGCGCACATTTTTCACTGACTCGAGTATAAGCCGAGGCGGCTTTTTTCAGCCCAAAAAGTGGGCTGAAAAACTCGGCTTATACTCGAGTATATACGGTAGTTAAAAATATAAAGCTACTTGTGAAAAAAAAACATTAGAAAGTTGTAGGCTTGTCCATAATCAGTTGTTGAAAGCTGATAGGGGCAGGCTCTCATCTTTCTTATTGTCCCAGATCTTAGATATTGTAAAATTGTTTTTATATTGTAGTCAACTTGCTAATATTTTTTGTACCACCATCCGCTACTGTACATTAATAGAATTGTAAACTATGCATCATAGATTTACACTGCTAATAACCTGGTCCCTCCCCTTATCTGAACCCCTTCCACTTTCTGTCCCCTGACTGTTCCCCTCAGAATCCCCAATGTATCTAGCCCCCTCCCTCCTTGTCCCCTGACCGCCCCCTCTAGAGACCCCTACCCTGACCCCTATCCACTTCCCAGCCTCTAACCGACCCCCAGGACTCCCACACAGCATCCAACCCTGCCTGCTCCCAGACTACCCCCCGGGACTCCCTGTCCCTTTGCAACCCCCTGGCTCCAGCCCCCTTACCATGCCGCTCAGCAACATGTATGCTGCCCCGCTCCCCAGAGCACTGCCCGCGGGGCGCACTGAGGCTCTGGGGGAGGAGGGAAGGCAGGGGCGGGGCCGAAGGCAGCCTCCCCAGCAGGGAGCTCAGGGGGCCAGGCAGGACGAGCCATAGTTTGCCCACCCCTGAACTAAGAGCTGGGCCCCAATGTGCTAGACATTGTTCAAACACATAGCAAGAATTGGTCCCTGACCTGAAGAACTTGCAATCCAATGCAAAGCATGGTGGTGAGTTTGTGACATGGGAACACAGGAGATGTCAGACTCATCTCATATGGGGGCTACTAAACTTCAGTTAGACAACTTTTAATCCCTGCTGGAGTAGGCAGGATTCCAGCTCTCTTTATTATTGTGCAAGTCTCCTCCCTGGTGTTTTTCTTAACCCCCCACCTTCCGAAATCATGTCAATACATCAGGCTCTCAAGCTTTCATTTTAAAATAGGAAGTTTCTAGCCTTTATGGTTGAGGAGAAAACATGGAAATGCCAGGTTTGCCCTAAAGGCTTAAGAAACACAACAATCGAACACCAGGTTTAGTATTGTTCTAATCGCTGGTCATTTTTAAGGCAATCTCATGATGTCTTGGGGCCTAGCTACTGGTTTTGCAATGGCTGTGGCTGGCAGAGCTCTGTCGCTTACTACTATTGTCTGCTAGGGCACACATTTGCACTAAGGTCCGGTGTTGCCTGTGCACCAGTGAGGCAGGCACATACATTAAAAGTCGCTCGGTAGCTTGTACATCTGTTTGATTTCCTCCCGGCAGTGGCAACACAGGTGCAGAGCCCTCCCCATCTCCTCCCCTGCCAGCTCTTTGGGACCCCAGCAGCAGGAGAGGAAGTCGAAAAACTACATTACCCAAGTGCCTCCGCCGCCCCCTGACTTGCAGCGGCCTCTCACATGAGTGTCAGGTGGCTGGTGCACCATGGCGGAAGCCGGGGAGAAGGTAAAGGCTTGGCCAGCGCAGCGAGCCCTGACACCTGCCCAGTGGGAGCCCCGGGGTTTGCTCCACGCGGAGGAGTGAAACCAGGGGAGCGTAGAAACCCGCTGCGCTTTCTAGCCGATGAACGGGTGCGCGGGGGAGGAGAAACAGACAGACACTGACGGACGGACGTCTGGGGGTCGGATCCAGCAGGACGGGGTGGGGACCGGGGAAGGATTGGGGGGAGGGGGGGAGGCAGCAGGGGTGGGAGGGTTGTGTGTGGGGGGGAGGGTTGTGGGGGGGGGAGAGGCAGCAGGAGGGGGTGGGAGGGTTGTGGGGGGGGGAGAGGCAGCAGGAGGGGGTGGGAGGGTTGTGGGGGGGGAGAGGCAGCAGGAGGGGGTGGGAGGGTTGTGGGGGGGGAGAGGCAGCAGGAGGGGGTGGGAGGGTTGTGGGGGGGGGAGAGGCAGCAGGAGGGGGTGGGAGGGTTGTGGGGGGGGGGGGAGAGGCAGCAGGAGTAGAAATGGGAAATGGATGTTTGTGGGAAGCAGAACTGGAGGGCTTTGTAGCCAGAAGAGTGGTGTAGAGGGTTAGTGCACAGTTTTGGTGGCTATTCTATATCCACTCTTTTTTAAGGTGCCTTTAGAATCACACTATTCCGGCATTTAAAGATGAGGCTTAAACCCTGTTAATCTCTGTCAAAGGTTCAAAATCATATTGTAGTCTCATTCATTTTCACATACAGTAAACCCTCGATTTAACGGACCTCGATTTAACGGACTTCGGATGCAACGGACAAAATTTCTGAGCAAGTCTGATGCATTCCTGATTCATTTCTGGCGGGCTGGCTGCCGGCTCCCGGCTGCTGCCCGGGTCCAGGCAGCGGGCGGGCTGGCTGCCGGCTCCCGCCCGGGTCCAGGCAGCGGGTGGGCTGCGGAGCTGTCGCCCTGACCCTGTGGCGGGCGGGCTGCTGCTCTGACAGCTCTTTTTTTTTTATTATTAAATAACGGACTTTTTGATTTAACGGACACCCCCTCGCCCGAATTAGTCCGTTAAATGGAGGTTTTACTGTATTCATAAAAATAGCTTTAAAGTCCTTAAGTAATGAGCATGAAATCACCAACCCCTTGTTTGACTTCTATAAAGCTATTGGATATTAAATACCACCCATTTATTAGTTGTATCAAAATCTTGCTGAGTTTGCTGGCTATGATTTTGTCAAAGTTTTATTTCAAATTAGTTATCAATGTCAATCAGTTGTTGCCTATGAGGAGAGACTATTACTGTTTCTTAAATTATTTTAAAAAGAAGATTTTTGGTAACTTCTGGGTTGGAGCTATTCTTAAATATTATATACCAACAATTTGTTTTAAAATACTTTTATAATTGGTCAGATTACCCCATATGAGAAAATCCTCTTCTTTGGACCTGTATTGTACAGGGAAGCCTGTCTTTAGAGTTTGTCCAAAATGTAATCTCTTGCATGGTCATTCTATGGTATAGACCAGAACTATGCTTCCTTTTAAATGTTTCATCTTTTTTTTTTTAAAGCAACTTTTGTATTCTGAGGGCAAAGAAGGAGGTGTGTTAAATCTTCAAATGACCCCTTGTATTGGCAGATCCAAGAATGTTGCAAGATCCAATAAAGGATTGGACATTTATATGTATAACAGGAATATCCAGAGTTAACTTAATTGATAACCTTTTTTGGTGGGGGGGGATGGGAAGGAGATACTAAAACTTCATGTCTTAGAATTTAAGGCAGTTTGTAACTATTGGATATTAGGGTGAAACCTGGTGGGGTGGGGAGGAGTGATGGCAGATTATCCCATGCCTGCTTGTTGCAGGGTTCTTGCACTTTAGAATTATCTGGTAGTGGTAGTGGACTATATGGGTTTCAGGTCTCATCCACAATGGCAATTTGAATGTTTTGATCTCTCTATGTGCCTTTGAAGTGAGTCCAGGGGTCAGCATGTGCTGAGCTCTTGCAAGATTGAGGCTGAAGAACCTCATTCTGCAGTTCTATGTGTGCAGCAGTTTTAGAATTTAATGTGTGACTCAAGAAAAAGTGGTAATCATTACAGTAATAGCCTTTCAGATAGTGTAATAGGCCGTATTCTATGTTTAGGGCCCAGTCCTGTGAACATTTGAGTGTACAGTCAGTAGGATTACTCCTATGTAAAGTTTATACATTTTAATATGTGAAGAAGTGGGCCCTAGTTTTAACATAATATTTTACAATAAGCCCTGGCAAGTAGGGTTTAAGGCAGGATCTTTGGAATCTGGGGGCAGATGTAATAATGTCAGGGTAGCATGAGTGAGCATACAGCTAATGGTTGCATGCAGGCTCCTTCACTTCAAAGGAAGATCAAGAATGCAGAGGTGGAAGAAAAAAATGAGTCTGTCTGAATTGTTCAGCTCAGGAGAACTCTCTCTCTCTGTGGAACATTTTTTGGGGTTCTGTGGTTCCTGTACATGAGACAAGAATAAAATAGATTTAAGAAAAAGTTGCCCTGCCCAAGTATAGCAGTTTCATACACTGTAAATATTTTTTTTAAAGCCATCAGAATTTTTTCCCCCCCACATCTTCTCCACTGCCCCACACACATGCTTTTTGTCAGTTTATTGGGTAGTGTGATTGGTGCCTTTTTGTTGGGTATAATAAAGATTAAGAGAACTATTTCCCCAGGATTTACTTCCTAACTATGGATAAATTTTAATTCTCTGAAGGAGGCTGGTGCTAATTTTTATTTATAGGTTGCGTATGAGAAATACACCTCTTCTGGAATGTTGTGGATTTTGTTGATCAATTGTGTTCTCTCAATTGTCTCTTTCACTAAAATCTATAATTAGTGCACCTCATGAAGGCACAGCAAATGTGTCATATTAAATCCTTACTCTTTTATTAATGATTATTAAAAGTCTGATTTTATTATTTGCATTTCTCTCCCTTTGGACTATCATATGAGTGTGGTCTTTTCACTTTTGCTTATGGTCAATTTCACATGTAGAAGATGCAGTGACTTATGTTTGGGTTTCTCTGCATTGGAGAGGAACGATAAATAGTGTGTGTATGCAGGCGAGCTTTCAGTGAAATTTAGGTTTTGTGATTCTTCTTCCCTACCTATCTAAGTTATGGGCCTAAAGTAAGTTGATGGCATCTGCTTTTAGTGTAAAGGGAAAACCTTCCTGCAACAATGTGGATGAAAGATTGCATTTGGTGAGATGTGTTGTCAAGTTGATCAAATCAGAGATTAACTGTGCAGGTTAGGAATTCCTTTATATTTCCCCAGTTTTCTCATCTTTGTATCATTTCTCCATTCTTAGGCTTCTTGAAAACCAGCATCTGCCAACTGGCTGAAATATACAACACCACTGCTGATTGTCTCACACCCCAGAGTGTGACAGGCCTGCCAATTATAGTTATTAGTTCACTCTTTGGGATTCTGGTCACCTACTAGTCACTCATCAGGGATTTTCTGTTCACAGTTAGGAGACTATTTTAAAAATAAAAATAGAATTTGGGATAATCCTCTTGGTTCATACATTTTAAAAAAACCATCCCAACAAAACCCCATTGTAGTCATGACTTTGGTTACTATTCCAGTGTTGCCTGTGGAGGCAAAAAGCTTTTCAGAGTAGCTCTCTTGTATAGCGAGTAAGCAGGGTACCTGTCAATTCCAAACACCACCAGATGCAGTCATAGAGTCATAGAATATCAGGATTGGAAGGGACCTCAGAAGGTCATCTAATCCAACCCCCTGCTCAAAGCAGGACCAACCCCAACTAAATCATCCCAGCCAGGGCTTTGTCAAGCCTGACCTTAAAAACCTCTAAGGAAGGAGATTCCACCACCTCCCTAGGTAACCCATTCCAGTGCTTCACCACCCTCCTAGTGAAAAAGTTTTTCCTGATATCCAACCTAAACCTTCTCCAGTGCAATTTGAGACTATTACTCCTTGTTTTGTAATCTGGTACCACTGAGGACAGTCTAGATCCATCCTCTTTGGAACCCCCTTTGAGGTAGTTGAAAGCAGCTGTCAAATCCCACCTCATTCTTCTTTTCTGCAGTCTAAATATGGTAACTCTACTTAACTCTCTCGCTTAACGTTGTTTCGATGCTATGCCCCTGCTCCATTACAGAACATGCTCGTTTAAAGTTGTGCAATGCTCCACTATAATGTTGTTTGGCCGCCTGCTTAGTTAGCATCCCAAACCAAGATTTCCTTTTTAATTATTGCTCAGCATTTCCTTTAATAAACTGTCAGAACTGTAAAGTATAGAAATAATACTGCACCCCCGGATGTAGAATGTGTGCTTGTGTGGCTTTCCCCCCCTTGTGTATGTGCTGTGTGTTTAGGTTGTTAATAGGATACATCTGAGTGCCTCTGTAAAATCATTTTTATGGCATTTACATAGATAAGTGATTTGAGACAACTTCTCAAGTCCTTTGTGATGTAGCACAATATGTCCTGGTATTTGTTTTGCCCAGATCCTGGAAGCTATGCTGTGCAGGTGGATTTCTGGGCTTTTGTGGAATCTCATTGACTGAACTGATGATGCCCCATGAGGGATCGGCCCATGGGAAACTGCTGGTGTGACTAAGGCCCTAGTCACTCTCATTCATAGAGTCACAGTTGTTCATTGCTGTTGTACTATATATCTTCCTCTGTTTATAAGTTATGTTCTTGGAAGAGTGAAACCTTTTGAGAATACTGAGAATATCACAACTGTGGATCTTGTATAGTTTCTTTTATTAATTACTGATTATGTGCTTAGTGCTGTGCATGAAATAAAGGCAGTCCCTCCATTTCTAAATCTAATAACATACTGTAGGTCCAATATAAATTCTGTGTGCACCTGTGCTGCACAGTAGTTCAGCTTGTCACTTGTTTAGTGCTTTGCATGTCTCCATAATGTAATTCTATATTTTTAGGACTTAAAAGAAATTCCATTCAACAAAATATTTAATCTATTTTAAGATACTAACTGTAATTTTCAAAATGCTTTCACTAAACATTTTGATTGCAATTTGTCCTTGAATTGAGCTTTCTGTACCACTTCCAGGAAAGAGACCTTGAGCAAAAAATTTCAAACCTCCACTTGAAGGATTATCAGGATTTTCCTCCTTCCTTTTCACCTCTACTCCAATTTTATACTACATTGTTTCTGCCCTTCCCCATGCCATGACTTGAACAGAGAATAAACAGGTGCATCTCATGTAAAGACAATATTTTAGAGATGGGCTTGGCTGTAGTGAATAAAAGGAAAGGCAGATGACTAAACATGGCAATGTCTTGTATGAAGTTCCTAACAGTAAATGGAAATGTGACTTTTCCCCCTCTCTAAACTGTTTCGCTTGGTTACTAAAAAGGATCTTCAGTCATGCAGAGAAGGCATTTGCTATGTGCTTAGAGGTTACAGTAAGCACATTTTTATAGCACAAAAATAAATAAATGTGACCAACAAACTAAAGACGACACACTGGTAATCATCAGAATTGGATTTTCTTTCCCCTTCATCTCTCTTCTCATTGTCTGTAACTTTGTCTCTCGTGAAATGCTGTACCTAAATATCTTATTGTCAAAATATTACTTCATAAGATTTGAAACACTCCTTCTCTTTTGTTCGTTCTTTGTTTATATCATGGGCTGTTGTTAAAATGCTTACGTTCACTGTCAGCATATTAGTTGTAACCTTTTATTGCTATTGATAACTATAAATACGTTAAGTAAATCTTCATTTTGCTGACCTCTTTGAGGAGGCATGGCATCAGCAGATTTCACCAGTGGACAGGTGAGAGATTAGCAAGAGTAGGCTCTTCTCTTTTTTTGTAGGATGATAAGATTCATTGTCTTGAAAGGCAGATGTTTTAAAGGCACAGTTTCTTTGAAGGTTTTAACAAGGCACTCTGGATTGTGCATGAGTGGAGGAGTTATTTAGTATGCATCATCATTAGATCCTTCTCTGGGAAACTGTTTTAAAGAGTTAACCAGTTCAAAATAAGCCAATGAATTAATAGCTGAACAGTAGCTAAATACAGAAGTTGGCCTGTGGATCACTTGAGCATGCAGTTCTGTCCCGTGGGCCGAGATGTTGGAGATTGCTTTGCAAGATTGATTGCCCATTGCTGGTGAGGGAAAACCTTTCACAGGCACCTGACTGTTGCTTAGAGCCTTAGATGATACACATTCCTGAAATGATGTGGTATTAGTTGCTGCCTGCTTTAGGGTAGCCAACAATAGCATCACCGCAAACCAGTGCCACTGACTCAGTGTGGCACCAAATTACAGGTCCTAAACACAGAATGGGTATGGATAAACAAGAAAAGCAGAAAAGACAATCATTAATTCAGAATCACTTTAAATCAGTTGACCTTTTGCCCCAATAAAAAGACTTGTAAAATTAGAAAAGTAAAGATAATTATCATTTGCTGTGCACGTATGTTAAAATTTGTTCTTCATGGGTTTTTTTTAATCACTTTCAGGAAATCAGGTCTAACGAAGAATCTACGGATGATTCTGAGGTAAGGCTGTGTACAGGGTTGTAGTGTTTAAACTGCATTTTTGTCAATACGCAGGGTTTTTTTGGGGTCTTGTTTTTTGTTTGTTTCTATTTTGGCAGCCACTTATTTACAAGAGAAGCTGTGATTGTGCTCTCACAGGTGGTTTGAGCTGTGGGCAAATAAATTGTGAAAGTGCACTCTTTAATATCAAGTTGTATTTTTTTTTAAGCTTGGGCTCACAAGATTTTAATAAAGTGAATCATGTTAGAAGGTGAAACTTAAATGCATTTCTGCTTTGAATAAATTTTCAATCACAGTTTCATGTTATTTCTATATAATATATTACATTAAAGAAATGCAACTAATATTTAATGATTTCACAGCCTAAATTTAGGCTGTCTATTCAGCACATTTTTGCCAGATCGTATTTTGAAACAAGATTGGTCTATCGTCTTGAAATGTTTGCACCATCAAAGAAATTTAAGTATTCAGGTGGTGTTACTGGGTGAACAGAAGAAAGGGAATGAATGAAATGAATTCAAGTCTTCCCTCCTTACACCAATGCAGTACATTCAATTTGGAGAGGGAAGACTTAATTCTTGGATGTGACTGTGAAAGTCCAGTGTATAGTACATAGTCTAATTTTTTGCATTGTATGTAAACACAAGGGTCAAATTGGAAGCAGGGGAGGGGTGTGGAATAGGTGGCAGTGCTCTCCCAAGCTCTCACAGTAGGGTGGTGGATAGATTCTATCATGTTGGGCATTGCCTCAGCATGTAGACTAGAACAAGGCTGATTTCACCCATTATCGATTAGATAGCTGAAAGTGACTCCTAATGCGCAAAATTAGAATGAAATGGTGGCGATAGAAACATTGCTCTTCACCTGTTAACTACACTGGAAATTAGGATCTAGGGTTCAGGCACTGGCTGTGGTTAGGCTGTCTTGCCCCCGAGCGGATTTTGCTGGTGGTTTTGACTCCCCTATTGAGTGAGTTTGTAGTCAGGAAGCTTGAGTCCCCTGTGCTGGGTTGACCTCTCCTTCCCTTGGTGACTGTGATGGCTGTATTTTCTCCTTCCTTCCTGGCTGCCGGGGATGCTATGTATTTTTACTCCTTGGACTCATCAAACCTCCTCCTGCTGTCCCACCCGCTCTTCCTGCAGTTTCAGCTGCTGCAACCCCAGTTTGCAGCTACTGTTGAAGCAGCTGCCCGATCCAGCGCTTTCATGATTCAGTCTTGACAGCAGCAGTTTGGAATTTTGTCACCCCTGGATCTGACTGGCCCATGATAATGATGGGGATAGGGCTGCATGGGATGTAGCTCAGCTATGTGCTGATGCAACCCATTATGTACAACAGTAACCTGCTCTCCATTGTTGTGTTCTCAGGCTCCTGTATCTGAACTGTTAGCCTGTGTTTTTGTTTTTGTTGTTTTAACGCTCTTTGGGAAAGGGATCTCGTCTCTGCTTTTCTAAAGCACTATGCAGGTATACATAAATATTAAGGTAAAGTTTGTCAGGCATATTTTTAATGAAAGTTGGGGACAGGTCACAGGCTTCTGTGAATTTTTTATTCCTTGTGACCTGTCCCTGACATTCACTAAAAATATCCCTGACAAAATGAGGAGGCAGGCTCAGCACCTACTGCTCCTGGGGCTCCCGGGTCCCCCACTGCTGCAATGAGTGGGATCTCTGAGATCCCCTGCCGCTGTGGGGAGTTAGAGCTCTGGGGTCCTCTTGCCTGCGGGGCTGGGCGATTGCGGGGTCCCCTCACGCCTGGGCTGGGTGGGTGCTCTTGGAGGTCTCCCATTGCCCACCAAGGCTGGGAGCTGCAGGGTCCTCCAGCCACTTGCCACAGCTGATCAGCTTCGGGAGGTCCCACACCAGCAGCTGGACAGCTGCAGGGTGACCCCGTCAGTGCAGGAGTTGGAAGCTTCTGGGCAGGAAGGAGCTAGCTGGGAGCTCCAGCTCAGAGGCAGACAATGTCATAGAGGACAATGAAAGTCTCGGATTCTGTGACTTCTGTGACCACTCATTCCCCCCGTGACATAATCGTGCACTTAATCATTGTTGAAAAAGGAGCTGGGGGAAAAGAGACTGCAGTTTTTGTCTATATTTTCAGTTTTTCCCCTTAGTTAAATTTGGTCCAAAAATTGTCAAAATTACTCATGCCAAAATCTTTCAATAAGCTTAGGGCACTGCAGCTTTATATTAGTTTATAAGTACACAAAGTAATATTCACCTACTTTTCAGTCCTATTGGGAAGGTATGACAGGACCTAAAGGATCAAATCCTAATTCTGGTTCCTACTCAAGATAAGTATCTTGACTAGTTCTTTAACTATGTCCAAAGCAGACTGTGAAGAGTTAGGAAAGGATCTTCTAAAACTGGGTAGCTGAGCAAGAAAATGACAGATGAAATTCAGTATTGATAAATGCGACATAGTGCTTATTGGAAAACATAATCTCAACTATACCTATGAAATGATGGGGTCTAAATTAGCTGTTACCATTCAAGAAAGAAATACTGGAGTCATTGTGGATAGTTCTCTAAAAACATCCACTCAGTGTGCAGCGGCAGTCAAAAAACCGAACAGAATGTTGGCAATCATTAAGGAAGGAGTAGATAGTAAGAGGCAATATGATATTTTCTATATAAATCCATGGTACACCAACATCTAGAATACTGCATACAGATGTAGTCGCCTCATCTCAAAAAAGAGATATTGGAATTGGAAAAGGGCAACAAAAATGATTAGGGATCTGGGGAGAGATTAATAAGACTGACTTTTCAGCTTGGAAAAGAGACGATTAAGGAAGGATATGATAGAGATCTATAAAATCATGACTGGTTTGGAGAAAGTAAATAAGGATGTGTTATTTACTCCTTCTCATAACACAATAACTAGGGGTCACCCAATGAAGTTAATAGGCAGTGGGTTTAAAACAAAGAAAAGGAAGTATTTCTTCACACAACGCATAATCAACCTGGGGAACTCCTTGTCAGAGAATATTGTGAAGGCCAAGACTATAATAGGATTAAAAAAATAATTAGATAAATTCATGGAGGATCGGTGCATTAATGGCTGCTAGCCAGCATGGGTAGGGATGGTATCCCTAGCCTCTGTTTGCCAGAAGCTGGGACTGGGTGACAGGTGATGGATCACTTGATTACCTGTTCTGTTCCTTCGCTCTGGGGTACCTGGCATTGTCCACTTTCGGAAGACACAATGCTGGGCTAGATGGACCTTTGGTCTGACCCATTCTGTCCGTTCTTATTTTCTTTCCTTCTATAAGGACACACGTGATGGGTTGTCTTTAAATTATTTAGCTGTTACAACAAGCCTGGAAACAATATCTAAAATGTGCTGGAGTGATCTAGTGAAACACGTCCATGATCTCTGGATGTTCACATCTTTGACTGAACCATTTTCTGTGATCATTCAGGCATAATTATCAAATGATATATGGTGGCCATTCAAACACATGAAGACTAAATGTGGTGAATCACTGCTTTAATTCTCTTGATGTGAAATGTATATGGTCATGGATTAGTTTGTCCATGTCCCTGTGTTTTCACTCTTTTTTTCATACTAACTATAATACATTGTTATAAGATTAAGAGTTGGGATTGATGGGCAGTGTTGTCTAATTCAGGGTTTCTCAAACTGGGGGTTATGAACCCCCTGGGGGTCGCCAACTGCTCCCAGAGGGGTTGCGAGCGCCCGGCGCCGCTTAAAAGCCACCAAATGAATTACTTCCGCATTCGGCGGCTTTTCAGCGGACATGCCGTGCTATTTCAGGAGCGCTTGGCATGTCCGCTGAAAATAGCCGCCGAATATGGAAGTAATTTATTCGGCAGCTTTTCGGTGGACATACAAGGGTCCGCCACTGCTGCCAATGTGTGGAAAAGGGGTCGCAGTTCTCAAAAGTTTGAGAATAGCTGGTCTAGTGGTTATAGCAGAGGACTGGACTCACTGAACTAGTGGCAAGATTTACCATTTTAATTCTCAAAAAAAATGACTGTTTTTGCCTTGTGATGTCATAGCCTTATGTGATATCATAGCTCTTCATTGCAAATCTGGTTTCCACTGGTCTCATAAATTGAATTCCTGAGGCCATTTAAATGTGTTTGTTTTCCAGTTGTTTAAATTAGAATCTCTAAAGCACACAGGTATAAATTAGTAGAGGTAGTGAATATCTTTGTATGTTCAGCAAACCTTTCAGTGATGATGGTGGTAGTTATTTGTGTCCACACTATGCAATTGTAGCAGATCTTTCTTTGTAACTACACTACAATTTACTCTTATTTCATATCCTTACATGAAGGATGATATGGGGTATTACGAGCTTTTACTTATCATGTAGGCAGGCTACTATTTATTCTACCATGATATGATGAGCAAACAATAGGTCTAAAATGGTATTTTAATTCTCGTGGGGGAAAAACATACTTTAGCTGCAAAGTATTTTCACTGCAATCTTGAAGCACTAACATTTTTAAAAAAAATCTGTCATTTTTTAAAATGGCACATATGATGTACATATACTTCATTTTTCCCAACCCATAAAGCAATCAAGTATGTCATATTTTAGATCGAACAGCTTTATATCACAGAAAAGTTGATGAGCTCTTTCTTTTAAATAAAAAAAAAAGAGAGAGGGAAAAAAAGAGCAAACTGACTTTTGACTGTTCATAAACTGTGTAGAAGAAAGTCTGAATAAATTATGTATACCATGAAGCGAAATTTCTGTTTTAATATTACTCTTCCGTCCTGAAGTGAACCTATACTTTTACAAGTGAGCTTGATTTTCCCAATCAAATCTTGATTAGATTTTGGTACCTAATTGGCAAAAAATTTCTCACATATTTGTTAGCTTTATATCAATGCTTCTTAACCCCAATGTGTGGTACAAAGTATTAAGTTGAAAGGTAAATATACATTTTTCTTGATTTTTTTTTTTTTTTTTTTTTTGAGTGGAGTATAATACTCAGGTAGGATGTGCCTTGGCTGTGGTGTTTGCAAATCCTGTTGCACTGAATGATGTAATGTACCATTTGGGGTTTGCTTCCCCCCCACCCCCCTTTTGAGACTGTGATACTACACTAGTCGCCGCTGATAGCTTATATTGCAGAACCCACACATGGATCTCTTCTGAGTAGAGTCTTTTTTACACTTGCTTTTGAAACTTCCAAAAGTTTCTTTTGTGCAGTGTGCTTACTTGAAATTTGTTTATATTCAGTTTCCTGATATTTATCACTATGGACCTCAATGCTGTTTTGTATTGTATCATTATAGCCAACCAGTAACAAGGCTTGATAGCTGAACTATTCACAATATCTGCATAATGTGACCTAAACATGCAGCAATCTGTGGCATTGTTGTGAAATCTTTAGAGCGAATGTGGATGTTACTTCTGTCACCCAGTGTATGTCTGATGCACAAAATAATTCTGCTTATCCACAAACTCACATTTATTTTTTAAATCAATATAGATCAGGGGTCGGCAGCCTTTCAAGAGTGGTGTGCTGTATCTTCATTTATTCATTCTAATTTAGTTTCGCATGCCGGTAATACATTTTAACACTTTTAGAAGGTCTCTTTCTATAAGGCTATAATATAGAACTAAACTATTGTTGTATGTAAAGTAAATGAATTGTTTAAGAAGCTTAATTTAAAATTAAATTAAACTACAAAGCCCCCCAGATCGGTGGCCAGGACCCGGACAGTGTGAGTGCTGCTGAAAATCAGCTCGCATACCATAGGTTGCCTACCCATGATATAGATTATCACTGGTCTGCACACGGGAAGTAGCAGATTTCTCAGTGAACTTGATGATATGCACATTATAGAGTGGGCAGAATCATTTGGAGCACCATCCTGGAGCTCAAGAGACCTTCAATTCCTGTCTTAACCACAGACTTTCTCTGTGACCTTGGGCAAGGACTTCAACTACATTCTGTCTCAGTTTGCCTCTGCACAATGAGGCTGAAAGTTATTATTCTCATAGGGGTTTTGTAAGGATTAAAAAAATCTAGTGAAAATTGTGAGATGGTCAGATACTGTTGTGATGATCATATAAGTACTTCAGTATCTGAGATTAGGAGCTTCCTGTTCATTGGTCTAATGAAGTTTGGCTATGTTTTTTTAAAGTGTATTCAGACTTGTATCTGATCTTACTTTTAATGGACTTGTTGGTGCAATAGTGTTATAAACCTTTGACTGCATTCTGTGCATGCCTGCTAATATTTACATGTCTTTTCACTAAACTCAGAAAATGGACAGCTAATGAGGGCTGCTGATGTACCTCTGTACTGATCCCCTTACGGCATGGCTATTGTCTCAGATGTAGAGCGCCGTGTGTTAAACTAGCCCTCAGAGACTGCACACTGTTGGCTGCAAGCGCAGTGGCGTGGCCACATTTGTGGCACTTGCAGCGGCATTGTGAGCGGTGCATTATGGGTAGCTAGCACACAGCTCCTCTTCCCATTCTGGCAATGTGGCTTGTGAGAAGGGGGGCCATGGGGCATCCTGGGTCCTGTTCCAATGCCCCGTGATGCATCGCTTTGTATCCCAGAAACCCCTGTGCTTCCATCCACATTTGGCACCATCTTTCAACATTTTTTGTACTGCGCACTCTGTCTTCCCTTTTGGTCTGCAGAATGGAACCCGAAGTGCCGAGGAATATGCTGATGAGTCTCGCCAGCATGTCACAAATTGCAGTTGAGTTACTCCTTCAGCTACAAAGTGACAGTGAGGAGTCCGATGATGTCGACTCACATGACGCGTATGACACAAGATTGCTTGTGGTATTCACAGACATGCTCACCACCATGGAATGCCACTTTTGAGCTCGGGAAACCAGCATTGAGTAGTGGGATCACATCGTCGTGCAAGTCTGGGATGATGAGCAGTGGCTGTAGAATTTTTGGATGAGAAAAGCCACTTTCGTGGAACTGTGAGTAACTTGCCCCCACTCTGCGGCACAAGGACACGAGATTGAGAGTTGCCCTGACGGTGGAGAAGCAGGTGGCTATTTCAATCTGGAAGCTGGCAACTCCAGACAGCTACCGATCGATCGTTAACCAGTTCGGAGTGGGAAAATCCACCGCTGGGATTGTGTTGATTCAAGTTAATGGCTTCCTGCTCAGAAGAACCATGACTCTTGGCAATGTGTGTGACATTGTGGCTGACTTTGCACAGATGGGTTTCTCTAGCTGTGGAGGGGCGATAGATGGGACGCAAATTCCTATTCTGGCACCAGACCACTTACCCTCTGAATACATAAACCGAAAGAGGTATTTCTTGATGGTTCTCCAAATGCTTGTGGATCACCATGCGCATTTCATTGACATTAACGCGGGCTGACCCGGAAGGGTGCATGATGCATGCGTCTTTCGGAACATAGGCCTGTTCAGGATGCTACAAGCCGGGACTTTCTTTGCAGATCAGAAGGTCACCATAAGGGAAGTCAAAATGCCTATTGTGATCCTTGGAGATCCTGCTTACCCTTTAATGCCCAGGCTCATGAAACCCTACACAGGGAGCCTTGACAGCAGCAAGGAGCGGTTCAAAAACAGGCTGAGTTGGTGCAGAATGACTGTTGAGTGCACTGTCTGTATGAGAACCTGGACCTGGTCGATGACAACATCCCCATAGTTATAGCCACATGCTGTACCCTCCATAATACTTGAGAAGGGAAGGAGGAAAGCTTCACTTAGGCATAGATCATGGAGGTTCCACACCTGGAGTCTGAATTGAGAGCAGGGCTATTAGAGGGACCCAGCACACGGCTGTAAAAATTAGGGATGCCTTGAGGGAGAAATTCGATGCTGAAAGGCACCAGTAATGTTTGGTGCCCTGGATGGGAGTGAAGTGCGGTGGTTCCAATGCTAGTAGACATCTGTTTGCGCTATGTATGATTTACTGACTGGCAGTGCCTGTTGCTCTCTTTTCCTTACTGCATTAAAGAACGTTTTCGAAGCCAAAAAAATCATTTATTGAAAAGAAACAAAACTGCTGGGGAAACACATGGCACAAAACTACTGTGCTGTGTGAGAGGAGGGAAGTAGTGTGGGGGGAGGGGGAGAATGGGACAATCGTGGATTTGCGTATGTCCTGTAATCATATTCAGCCTTCCTGTCTGGATTGCCGTGCAATCAGTGCTGCACTTCAGGATGGCTATAGGATTGAGTGCAGTGGGTAAGTGTTGTAATTTGCAGGGCTGGGTGGTGAAAGCTACAGGTGTTGGAGGCAGCTGGTGGCGATAAGAAACCAGGTGTTGGGGGAAACGGGTTGGCGGTGACATGGGGCACAAGGGAAAGAGTTTTGGGACAAGGGCTGTGGAGTGGGAGGGTGGTGGATCTGCTCCATCTGGAATACTATGAGTGCCTGCATAGAATCCGCTTGGTGCTCCATAATGCTTAGGGGCCACTCTGTGGTTTGTTGCCAGTGATCTGCATTCTGTTGGCGGAGCCGCCTTCTGGTCTCCCACCACTCCTGTACTTTTTGATTTTCAGCAAGGGACTGTTTCATGACTTCTTCGTAGAAGCTTCCTGATTCTTTGCAGCTTTTTGGCCGTTGATAACAAGGACTGTTGGGATCTCAAGGTTGAATCTGTAAAGCCAAAATGCAACCCTTAACAGAGGCGGCATTGTTCACACCAGACAGGCCAAATAATTGCTCTAACTTAAAGACAAGCACAGCACGCACAATAGCAGAAAGTGCCTGTCCCAAAGCGAGCTCATAACCCACAAGAGCCCCGAAATGGTAAGTAAGCACGAGGACAAGGGTGGCTGATTGTTGCAGGGCCGGACTGTTCTCTGGGGTTCTGTGCCTTGTGGAGAGCCAACAGCTGCAGAGGGCCCCTATACTGAACACTGTCCCCACATTTTCCACAGGATGAGTTTGTTCTGGAAGTTATCCCACTGCTGAGGATGACCTGGGAAGCAAGGGAGGGTCTTCTACCGCAATGCAGCTTCCTCCCTGGCTCTTATGCAACTTGCTTGTGAGGGGCAAGGGACCATTGCTACACATGGCACAGTGGAATGATCATGGTAGCCTTACTGGGACAAGAAGCATAGGAGCTCTGCCAAGGAACCTGCACAAGCAGATTTCCCAGTTTCTTCATGAGACTTTCGAGGAGATCACTGAGGCGGATTACCGCGATGTGAGAGAGAACATCAGTGCCATATTCTGCATCTAGGTATGCATGCAGCCGTAACCCTTCTTTCTGCAACCTTCCTCTCTCCAAGAGCCTGCCCCGAACAACTACCTTCCCAAAATAAAAGCCACTTACCGGGCACCTCCTCTGCTGTTTGTTCTTCAACAAGCGCTCTCTGCTGCAACTGGCTACCTTTCTCCTGGCTTGAAAACCGCTCCTGGCTGCATGCATCTAGGGATGCCGGGCCGTTCTCTGCCTCTGGGCCTCCCTCCTCCTCAGCACCCCTTGGGCCCGCTTTCCTCCGCCTGCCTTGTTGAACTCTGGGCTGCTATGATCTCTGAAGTGTCCATGGTGCTCTTCGGAGTGTAGGTGGGGTCACCCCCAAGTATCTCATCCAGCTCTTCGTAGAAATGGCAGGTTGTGGGTGCAGCACCGGAGTGGCGGTTTGCCTCCCGTGCTTTGTGGTTGGCATTCCACAGCTCCTTCACTTGAACCTTGCACTGCACTGCCGCCTGGCCATGGCTCCTTTCTATCATGTCCTTTGATATCTGCCCGTAGGTATCATAATTTCTATGGCTGGGGGGGGAGGAAGCTGTCCAGTCCTAAACACTGATGAGATCCAGCACCTTGCATCATACTGGGGATTGCCTGGCGTGTGGAGGCATGGTCACCTGGAAAGATGTGCTGAGAGCACTCTGTGCCTGGCTGAGCAAACAGGAAGGGGATTTTCAAAATTCTCCGAGAATTTAAAGGGTGGGTCTGATGGTTGATCACCTGAGGGCAGGGCAGTAGAGTTTAAACTGATGACCTGAATGGCTAGAACAGGCATTGTGGGACACTTCCGGAGGCCAATCAGAGCACATTCATAGACAAGAGTGTCCACACTGGCACTGTAGCGCTCCAGCCGGGGTGCAGCAGGCTATATGCTTCTTGTGGAGGTGGATTACCAGGACTGCTCCGCCGTGGAGTCTGGGCGCTTTTTGTGCCTTGCCAGTGTGGACATCTCAGGAGTTAGGGTGCCTGGGGCTGATTTAATACATTCCAACTTCCAAGTGTAGCCAAGGTCTTAGGCCGTGGCTACACTTGCAAGTTATACTGCAGTAAAGCTGTCCAGAGTGCTCTACCTCACTCCCCGTCCACACTGGCAAGGCACATAGCGTGCTCTGACTCCCTGACTGGAGCGCTCCTGGTACTCCACCTCGGTAAGAGGATTAACATCTGATGCTTATTGGGTTAGATGCCCCAGCGTCCGTGTGAATGAGATGTTGCATTACTGCGCTCTGATTGACCTCCGGAAACCACCTATAATCCCCTCAAGTCAAGTGGCCTCTCTTCTCGTTGTGAAATCAGCTGCAGAAATGCCCTTTCAAAGCTCCATTTCTGACAGCAAACGTTTGCTGAGTGAGTGAGAGGCGGGGGTGGAGGAAGGCCTTTGAGTCCTAGATTACTCTGAACTGATCTGGACCTAATTACATATGTGTTACCCAAAAGTTGGGCCAGCTACTAAGTTTAGGGAGGATTAGTGACCCACCAGAGTTTGGCAGAAAGCAGCACATTTATTACATTGATATCTCAGCTCCAAAGAAGGGAGGAGAGAGTGGGAGGTGGGGTCAGGTCACACTCACATACTCACGCTCCCAGGACAGGCATAGCACTGGAGATGTCAGGATCTTTCAGGGTAAGTGTGCAACAGCACAGCAATGGATGGTGTGATGAGGGTAAATCTTCCCAAGGCAGATGGAATGCAACTCAGCGGACCACTGGCCGGGTGGTCTGGGTGAAGGGCCATCTTGGAAAGTATAAGCTTGAGAGAGCACATGTCACCCTCCCCTTTTAAGGGCCAGCTCTAGGCCTGTGACTAGAGATGACTTGGCTGCATCTGGTTGGTCACACCAGCTCAGGCAGTGTCCATGCAGTGTCCATGCTTTGGGTGTGTGATTGCTATCCAATTAGAGTCCCAGACACCTTGTCTGCTTTTGGAGCTCTTCTGTCTTCTAGCTGTTAAAACAGCCCATTTATCTCACAAACACTCCAGGAGGGAGGGGTGGGGGAAAGCCACTTCACAGCTATTCAAAGAGGGAGAGGAGACAAGTGATTGGGGGGGGGATGAGTAACAGATTTTTTTGAGCATACAGGTATACCTAGCATACAGATCACTGCTGCTCCTACAACATTCTGTTTCAAGTAAACGCAGCATCTAGTAAAAAAGGTTTCCTAACTGCTATGTTCCCCATCAAAATATTCCCTTAACACAGGGCATCAAGCACAGATGGGCTCCCATTTCTTGTATTTCAACTCTTTTGTCTGACAATTTACTGTGTCCCCTTTGGCAAGCCACAACACCTCTCCATGTCTCTCCTCCTCCATCTTTAAAAGGGGGCTATATTAGGCTATGCTTACAGCACGGCTGTGGCTGCACTGTGCTGTGGGCATTGTAGACCGGCTTTATCGCTGGGGTAGAGCTCTCTGGCCATAAAGTGGTGTCTATACTGGTGCTTTTCAGCACGAAAACGTCTGTTGCTCAGGTGTGTTTTTCAGCAACCAAAGCACTGAAAGTGGCAGTGTAGACACTTAGTCTTCCTTTTTTCTCCCCCAGTTCTTTGAGATCTACAAATGAAAAAATACTGTATATGAACTTCTTAATTTTTTTATATATTTTCTTTTTCCCTCTCTCATACACATGCTGACTAGCCAGAGAGAGCTCACTTCTTCCTGCATACCTAAAGTGAAACCAGCCTTTTAAATAGGCTGCGGAGAAAGGGAAGGCATGCAATAAAAAACATCATCTGTTAATGAGAAAATGTATCATGCAAATAATTTATCAATTTGAGTCAGTGGGATGAGCATTGTAAATAATGTATTGAAGTTTAAATGGAATCTTTTCATACATTAATTTTAAAAACAAGTTTGCAGTGACTAGTGACTAAGATTATAATATGCATCGTTATAGGGTTGACTTCCAAGAAAAATGGGTTACTGGTTTTACTGCTATATTCTTCTAATATCTGCTGTTGTTGTGTGAAAATTAGATACTTCACTTAATGAGCTATTAATATTAAACAGAAGTGCCAGTTCTCCAGTCTGTGTGTTTTGGAATATATAAAAGGTAAAAATACTGCCTAGCATGTTACATAAATTAAATGCAATTGAAAAGCTACTTTGTCAACAGTGTGTGCAGATGTGGCCTTCCCAAAATACTAATTAATTGATGTGGATGGAGCAACACTGAATTTTCTTTTTCAATAATTTCCTAACCAGTTTCACATTTCAGTGAGTTGATAAAAGAAACTTCAAAAATGACTGTTCCCAAAATTGCACTGTAGGGGTATTCATATGCTGTAGATCACAAGATGGCAACAGTTAGTGCCCAAGTAGTGTTCATAAGGGAAACAAATGGTTCTGTTGAAATTCCTTACTCAGCAAAGGGAAATACAAGTGGAAAGGTGTAGTTTCATTCAGCTTTGAATTGTCTTAGGCTTTTCCTTCCCTATTGGAACTTGCCTGGGATATCAAAAATACAACAAGCCATCTTATTTGCTCTTGTGTAATTAGAGTGACTAGGATTATTGTATGTGGTTGAAGTGGTTTTATAATTCCCAATGGTTTGGTGTATACAAAACTTCAAGTGAGGAAAAAACCAGCAGACAGCTGAAGTGAAACCAAATACTATTGTGTACTATATATTTTAACATGTCACTTACGAGAATTATTCATTAGTCTGTCTTCTATACTTCTGCTTCACAACTTGGTTTATATCCAGTAGGGGGTGAATCTGGGATTGGTGTTCCACACATATTGTGACACTATTTTTAAACTATGGCAGTCCTGAAAAGAAAGAAAATGCTATGTGCTTTTCCTTTCATCAGTATATTATTTCATCCTTGGAATGTAACCATCTTAATATTTATTCATGGGCAGCCATATCATTGTAATTCTTTGCTTTAGTATACCTACATTTTCTCAAAGAAGCCAAAGGATTAAATAAATCCTCAGCAGAAAATCCATCAGAAGAAAAGATTTCTCATGCCAATTTTCCTGACAGCCTGATTCATATTTGCCAAAGATCAGCATGTTTTTGGTAATTTGGCTTATGAAGAACTATACTGGGGTTGCACAGGAGGTGACTCGCTTCATTTCCTTACTCAGAAAAGCAGTGTATTTTCACCATGAAATTGTAGAGGTCAATATTTTTGGCAGCATAAAATACAAGTTTGACTTCATGGGTTGGTAACCTCAATCTGAGTACCTCCATTCTATTGTAGAACAGTAGCCATATTAATACAAAATTATTATTCTACAGGTTAAAAGATTTCAGAGGTTTTTAATATTTATTTCAAATTCATTTTTAACTAGCTTAGTCTGCATGGGGAAAAAAGGTGTCATGATGTCAGCCCTGAAGAGAGGGAAAGAAAGTTGTCCTTTCTTTGCCTGTGGAGCAGGTATAACTGGGGCAGTAATATACATTTCTTCACACTGTCTTGCCAGTGATTCTCAACTCTTGCCTAAAGAATCCCTTCTGCTGCTAAGAGGATAGCTTAATCTTCAGGGACACTCATTCCTTTGTATCTTTGCGGCAGGGCCGGCGACAGGGGGGTAGATCGGCCCGGGTGGGGGGGGGGAGCGTCGGGAGATCGGGCGGGGGGAGGGGGCTGCGGTCGTCGGGAGATCTGCCCGGGGGGGGACGGCGGGAGATCGGCGGGCGGGGCGCGGGTGGCGGGAGACTGGCGGGGGGGGGGGAGAGACTGGCGGGGGGGGGAGAGACTGGCGGGGGGGGGCCCCCGCGGGCGGCGGGGAGAGACCGGCGGGGGGGGGCCCCCCGCGGGCGGCGGGGAGAGACCGGCGGGGGGGGCCCCCCCGCGGGCGGCGGGGAGAGACCGGCGGGGGGGGCCCCCCGCGGGCGGCGGGAGACCGGCGGGGGGGGGCCCGTACGATCTGCTGTACGGGGCCCCGTACGATCTGCTGTACGGGGCCCCGTACGATCTGCTGTACGGGGCCCCGTACGATCTGCTGTACGGGGCCCCGTACGATCTGCTGTACGGGGCCCCGTACGATCTGCTGTACGGGGCCCCGTACGATCTGCTGTACGGGGCCCCGTACGATCTGCTGTACGGGGCCCCGTACGATCTGCTGTACGGGGCCCCGTACGATCTGCTGTACGGGGCCCCGTACGATCTGCTGTACGGGGCCCCGTACGATCTGCTGTACGGGGCCCCGTACGATCTGCTGTACGGGGCCCCGTACGATCTGCTGTACGGGGCCCCGTACGATCTGCTGTACGGGGCCCCAAAATTCCTGTTGCCGGCCCTGCTTTGCGGAAGCTGCCATCCAGGTTGTCGTGGTGGAATTCTTCTGTGTCATGGTCATCTATCAGCTAGGAACTGGCCCGATACCAGAAATTCATATTAAGTCAACAGCCATCAGATGGTAATAACTTTTTGCTACTATCAGCCTGATCTGAATTTGAACTGATGATTCAGATGAAAGTTTCTGTATATTATTGCTAATCCCTTAACTCCCCCAATCATTCCTTCCCTGCTTTTTTAAAATTTTCTAATCACAACAGTTTTGATTTTTGTCTCTCCTCCCCATTTCTGACCAAAAGGATTTTTTTCTTTCTTTGAAATAGGTTTACCAGTGTGAACGGATTTTGCATAGTCTCATATCAGTGTTACTCCCCAGTACATCTGCAGGCTGGTCCGCCACTAACTCTCAACATTTTACCTTCAACTAGCAATAGAATAGCTTATGTTAGAGCTTATTCCAGCTTGTTGCTTGGCTGTCCAGCAAATTAGGGTTCTGAACATGAAAGGTCACTAAATGTCTATTTTTTTCCATCTAAAAATTATACCTAGCAATTAATTTCCAAATCCCTTTACAAACACTAATCTTTACATACTGATGCCACATCACTATGTAACTGTGTGTGGCATCCTCATCTCTGGTCAGTTTTGTTAAATTTTTGAATTCAGTAGCCAAACTGCCAATTATTATAGTGGGAACAGTGCAATATCCACCCACATCATCTGATTAGAACATAAGACTGGCCATTCTGGGTCAGACCAAAGGTCTATCCAGCTTAGTATCCTGTCTACCAACAGTGGCCAATGCCAGGTGCCCCGGAGTGAGTGAACCTAACAGGCAATGATCAAGTGATCTCTCTCCTGCCATCCATCACCACCCTCTGACAAACAGAGGCTATGGACACCATTCCTTACCCATCCTGGCTAATGGCCATTAATGGACTTAACCTCCCATAAATTTATCCAGTTCTCTTTTAAACCCTGTTATAGTCCTAGCCTTCCCAACCTCCTCAGGCAAGGAGTTCCACAGATTGACTGTGCTGTGTGAAGAAGAACTTCCTTTTATTTGTTTTAAACTTGCTTTAATTTCATTTGGTGGCCCCGAGTTTTTATATTATGGGAACAAGTAAATAACTTTTCCTTATTCACCTTCTCCACACCACACAATTTTATATACCTCCATCATATTCCCCCTTAGTCTCCTCTTTTCCAAGCTGAAAAGTCCTAGCCTCTTTAATCTTTCCTCATATGGGACCCATTCCAAACCCCTAGTCATTTTAGTTGCCCTTCTCTTAACATTTTAATGCCAGTATATGCTTTCTGAGATGAGGTACATAGTGTACAAGACGTGGGCGCACCATGGGGTTATGTAAGGGCAATAAGATACTTTGTCTTATTCTCTATCCCTTTTTTAATGATTCCGAACATCCTGTTTGCTTTTTTGACTTCCGCTGCACACTGCGTGGATGTCTTTAGAGAACTATCGACGATGACTCCAAGATTTTTCTTCTGATTAGTTGTAACTAAATTAGCCCCCATCATATTGTGTATATGTAGTTGGGGTTATTTTTTCCAGTGTGCATTACTTTACACTTATCCACATTATATTTCATTTGCTGTTTTGTTGCCCAATCACTTTGTTTTGTGAGATCTTTTTGAAGTTCTTCGCAGTCTGCTTTGGTCTTAACTATCTTGAGTAGTTAATATCATCTGCAAACTTTGCCACCTCATTGTTTACCCCTTCCTCCAAATCATTTATGAATAAATTGAATAGGATTGGTCCTAAGACTGACCCTTGAGGAACACCACTAGTTACCCCTCTCCATCCTGAAAATGTATCATTTATTCCTACCCTTTATTCCCTGTCTTTTAACCAGTTCTCAGTCCATGAAAGGCTCTTCCCTCTTATCCCACGATGACTTTCCTAGAGCAGTAAAAATGCTATTGTAAGAACATACGAACAGCAATACTGGGTCAGGCCAAAGGTCCATCAAGCCCAGTATTCTGTTTTCGGACAGTGGTCAATACCAGGTGCCGCAGAGACAATGAACAGGTAATCATCAAGTGATCTATTCTCTGTCTCTCATTCGAAGCTTCTGGCAATCACAGGCTAGGGACCCCATCCCTGCCCATCCTGGCTAATAGCCATTGATGGACCTTTCCTCCATAAACTTATCTAGTTCTTTTTTTGAACCCTGTTATATTCTTGTCCTTCACAACGTCCTCTGGCAAAGAATTCTACAGGTTCACTATGTGTTGTGTGAAAAAATACCAGGGGTGAAAGTTCAGTACCGGCCCCTATGCTGCCCAGTGCTTTAATGTCGCTACCTTTTCCTCCCACCCCTCGGCGGCCCTGCCGGTAGGGGGAGGCAATTGAGGCAACGACATGGGAGGCAAAAGGGGCAACTTTTTTGGCCACCAACAGAGCAGGGGGAAAAGGGGAAGCTGTCCTGGGGCTGGCAATTTACCCGATCCGGCGGGTAGTGAAGACCAGCCCATAGAGAGGCATGTGGGAAATAGCTCCTGATGGATTCTTGCATTGCCAAATGTCAGTGTTGCTGAGCACCCACAGTTCACATCAGTCTTCTCACCACTGCATGTGGGTGTGTCAGGACAGTGGCTGAGCACGTCCTGTGCTGGCTGGCCAGTGTGACCTTTGGCCATAAGGAGTATACACGTAATCATATGAGATACAACATGGTCTTGTGGACTGAGAACAATAGATTCATTTCAGTTCTGGTACTGACTCCCTCTGGGGACATGATCAAGACATGTACTCCAGCATTTTAAAATCTGACAGATACCCATATGTAGTGGTGACATGTGCACAATCCTTTGTCCAGCTCTGAGTTTGCTGCCACATTTTGTGGCGACCTGGAGTCCTTTCACTTTTCAGGGTAAAAAACTGTTTTGCAGGCCTATCCTGCCTAGGCTAACACTGTGCTTTTAATACTGTTGGCAGAGCTGGTATCTGAATTCGTATGAATGTTGCTCTTAGAAGTGATACATGTGATTATAGGACTCTACTCCTTCCAAATCAGCTGTGGGAATTTTTTCAAAAACATACGCAAACATAATTAATGCATAATTTCCCTAGAAGTGAACATACAGAAATTATTTATATGTTGGTGACTACTCAAATTAATATGCCTGATACGGGACCTTGAGCTGACCAAAAAGTAATGGATTGTCTAGATCAGTGGTCCCCAACCTTTTGATCGCCGCGGCCCGGTCAACGTGGGTGAGTCAATGCTTGCGGCCCGGTGGTGATTTAAATTTTTCAGTCTGTGAGGCAGACCGTTGTATGTCCGCCGAAAAGCCGCAGAATTCAGTTTATTTTCACCTTTTTTTTTTTTTAAATTCGGCGCGGCGGGTTCTTCGATGTTCGCCGAAAACCCACCGGATTGGGAAGCCGCCGGATGCGGAAATGAAGACTGACCGGAAGGGAAGCGCGGGCACCGCCGCGCATGACCCGAGGCAAGCAGCCCCTAGACTCTGGCGAGAAGACCCCCCGTAGCAGCCCCGGGGAACACGCCCAGCCCTGCGGGAGGGGGAGCCGGACGTGGCGGTGAAGGAGAAGCCCGCGACCCCGGCCCTCACCTTCTTCAGCGCGCCGGCAATGATACTTGGCGGCACGGAGGGGAAGGCGGCCGCGGCCCGGTACCAAATGCTCCACGGACCGGTCCCGGTCCGCGGACCGGGGGTTGGGGACCACTGGTCTAGATAACTGAATTCTGCTAGATACGTTTAGATGAACTTTGTACTTCCATATAGAGAGGAAGGCAAGTAATTCTCCCTGGATACTGTGTAAAAGTAGAGAAGTCTTGTAATCTTTCTTTATCTGTTGAAGAATTCTTGCTACAAGTGAAGCTACTGTGAGCCAACTCACAAAGGGTATGTTTTATGCACTCTGCATAACCATAAGCTCTCTGAACCTTTATGCTAGACTGAGAACAAGTGGGAAGAATAATTGGAGGTGGTAATTCTCCATTGGCTTCACTTAGAATCTTTGTGCAGCTCTTAAACTAGTATTGCCAGAAGTGTAGCACAAATCCTGTCAATAAAACACCCAGCTAGCTCAAATTTATTTTCTCTGTGGTACAGTGATCACTGTTTTAAAAAGTCCAAAACTTGTCTGCGGATGTCTTTATTCCTCGATATTGTCCTCTTTTTGGTTTTAATAGGATTGCAGTGCCTAACATTTCCTTCATATTCTTTAAGCATTAATGAATCAAATATTCTTTAAGAAATCATCTTTCGGTTGACTCCTGTTTAGCTTGAAACGTGGCATTTTACTGAAGTTTCTCATTCCTCTGTTGTGAAATGGGAAGTTATCTGAATCTGGTGAGAGTTGGTGGTGCGGAATTACTTTTTTTCTTGTCTGGGGCACTCTGCTAAAAAGTGTGTGTCGCAGCAAAGACTTTCAGCAAATAACTTTAAGCATGTTCATTGTAACATTGTAGTCACTTTAGTGAGATGAGTTGTGTGCTTAGTTATGCATGTGTTTTTAAATGCATTGCTGGATCAGCGCCTAGAACTGTAACTTAAAGACTATTTAGTTGGTCTTTTAAGGTTTCACAGGACTCTCTCACTTCTAGAACTGTAAGGGCCACTGTATTAGTTGGGATCCATTAGTAGGAGTTGCAGAGGTAACAAAGTCCTGTGGCACCTTAAAGACTAACTATAAAGTTTTGAAGCATAAGCTTTCGTGGGCTAATACCCACTTCGTCGGATGCAAGCAGTCAGTAGGAGGACTGTACACCAAATTAGTAGGAGTTGTACACCAAAGACAAAGGATCTTGATTAGGTTTATTTCAATGAAAGGCTTTATTTGCAGCATGCTAGGTAGGCTTTGAAACTCATAATGACAAATCATGCAGGAAGGATGGCACTTCATTGTCTATATCCATAACACAATTAGTTATCCAGAACAAGTAGAACATCTAATCCGTGTGACGGACTATCCTGTGGGCAAACCCTTTGCTGCAGGAATGAATATACACTAATGTAGTAACTCAAGAAACTGCCCCCAGATTCTCTCTTGAGATCATCTTGGTAAGGACCTTATGTCAGCTTTCACTGTATATTGGGTTCTACTGCAGTCCTTCTGGTAGGCAAAGCTGGGAAAGACTGATTCAGAACCTCAAGAGAGTTAGGTTATGAATGTAGTATAGAGAAATCCGAGTGATGTCTTCCTCTAACTAAACTGGCCTTTTTAAGACTTACTGCTGCCTTTTTAGCTCTCTGTAGTTTATTATATTGTTTGGCTCTTGAAGAGTTGATAGTCCTATATACAGACAGATTTGAAGAATGGAAAGAGCAGCATCTTCCCGTTCCACTTAAGGAGCTCTATATTAACAAAAGATACAGCTCTAAGCAGAAGTTCTCCTTTGATCGTATTAGTTAATTGTTTTGTATATGGCTTTCAATAGGAAATATTCAAAGGTAACTGGAAAATATCTTTATAGCATATACTTGGTGTTTTCATTCTCAAAATTAGAAAATCTAAGCGAAATGGAACCCAAGAAAAACCAATGGAAAATAATTTTTAATATGGTGTTCCTGGTGGTTTACAAATTGGTAATTAGTTAAGATGTGGCATGGCAGAGAGCTTCATTTTTTTTTCTTCTATGTAGTAAATATTTTTTTTACCTTCTAACTTTGGATATTTTCAGTTGCTGTTTGAATACTAAACAAATATATTTGACAAAAATTTTAAAACTCTGATGTAAGTGTTATGAAGCATTAGATCTCTAGGTAACAAGTAACGGTGATTATAAAATTTATTTACAAACGTTTGAGAGTCCTAGGATGGTTTAAAGGACTTGTCTTTTAATTAAAAGTGCCATACACTTAGTAAAAATCCATGTTAGTTGAGAAATTGATTTTTTTTTTTTTTTTTTTTTTTTGGAAAGCTGAGTTTTCTTGTATGGGGTAAATGTCACTCTGTTCATATCTTAGCTTTGCTGCAAGTCAGGACTTGTACTATTCCACCAGGTTGTCATAGAAACGCAGCTAACTGTCATCTCAACTCAGACTGCTGATGGTTTTATTTGTAGGTTTGCAGGATTATTAAAATTTAACAAAAATTATTGATTTGCTTTTTATTAATGCTGTCTTGTTTACCTTAGAAGTTCAGGCTGCATAAAAGCTTTTCCTGATAAGAAAATATTTGTAAGATGTTGAGCTCAAATACATTAAATGTGTTTGACGTTTCCCCACTCATTTAGAATGTGATAGTCTATGGCAATAGAGTAAACTTGTATTTTTTTAGAAATCATTTTTCATTTCTTTTTTACAGTGAGGCAAAAATTTCTAAAATTCACCTTTTGCCTGACTTTTACTTTACATAGCAGATACCTGTCAGAAAAGCATGAAGTGGGTACATCATTGTGGCTAATGTTTGAAGTTTTCATTTTATATACATTTTCTTGAAGCCTGGCAGAATGCGTCAGTGCACTGTGTTTTGAAAGTATATATTTTTATATGCATGTGCAGGAGGAATTATTTAGTTTTCACTCATAAATAAGACAGGCGAAACTTATTTACAGTAGCACTCTAATGGCCTGTGGATGAATGCTTTTATGCAAAATACTTGAGAGACTAGAATTAACTTTTCACATTGGTTGCACATATGATGTCCAGACTTCAGCAACACGTTGAATCTTATTACGAAGACTATTTGCCTAGAATTGAATTTTTACTTCACATATTTATGTCAGGATGCACAGATCACTGATGCATTTCAGATATGGTCTTTGTAATGTTGTAAGAAATACAGTAATGTGTTAATTGTTTTAAAATATATAAATAAAAAACACTACTTGTTTTCTTTTTACAATTTTCATCTGTAAAGGATTTGGAAGCACAGGTAACTTAGCTGACTTTTATATACAGCACTCTAATTTGACATTGTCATTCTGACTGGTAACAACTTTGTTCAATGTTG
The DNA here is from genome assembly GCA_032164245.1 of Sternotherus odoratus. Lineage (NCBI taxonomy): Eukaryota > Metazoa > Chordata > Testudines > Kinosternidae > Sternotherus > Sternotherus odoratus. The sequence goes on from JAVMKO010000002.1 coordinate 146,962,572, forward strand.
GATTTACTGAATAAAATTGTTTCTTGCTGGACATTTTGACATTTCACTTCAGACAACTGTGTCATGGGTGCTGACATCCCTATATTAATTTCTTTTGTATTCAGCCATAAAACTCTAACAAATTTTGAAAAGAACCTTTTATTCTAGCTAGTAAGTTGGTGGTATGAAATGTTGAATTTGTACCTCAGTTCCATATTTTTATTGTGTTTTCTGGAAAAGAACATGGATCATGATAACATGAGATATAATAGTTCAAACAGTCTCAGTAGTTTGGTGTATTAAATAATCATCTTGGCTTTTAATATAGAAAAAGACTAGTTTGTGTTTGCTTGAAGAAAGGCTTAAATAAAATACTGTTGGTTTTTTTTGTTTGTTTCTCCATTGGGAGTTATATAGCCTTTAAACTCCTTAGACATGAAAAAACAGCACCTTTTGTCCAAGGCTCTCATTATGCTTTATGAATATTAATTGAATCTCCTACACCCCTTTTTGAAGTCCGTATTAGAATAATTTCACCCATCAATGGGGTGGAACAGCGGAGCTGTTTTAACAGTGCATGGCAATGATACACATCAATTTTAGGACAGAAAGTGAAAAAATATACTATGTCCAGTATGTATACACTAAATTCTTACTTTTGATAGTGGTGTTCTCATTCTAATTGAGGAGAGGGAGATATCATTGTAGATAAATTACTTCATAGTGAGGATGCTTTGGAACATATATTTAATAGCTTCATTTGATACTATAAAATGTATCCCTCTAAAATATATATAAAATGGCAGTAGGGCATTTTGGTATAGATAAAAACCCAAACACTGTATTGCACCTTGAGCATTCATTTATAGAAGGAATACAACTAGATTGACTGACTGTTTTGATCAGCTAGCTAGCGCGCTCTCTCTCTCTCTCTCTCTCTCTCTCTCTCTCTCTCTCTCTCTCTCTCTCTCTCTCTCTCTCTCTCTCTCTCTCTCTCTCTCTCTCTCTCTCTCTCTCTCTCTCTCTCTCTCATATCTAGTCATTCACTTTGTGTCACTTTTATGTGCCTTTCCTCAGTCCTGAATGGTGATTGGATGACTACATAGTTTGCTTAAAGGGTAACGAAGGGTAGGTTTGAGGTCCTAGAAACGTGTTAGATCACAGTTTCTCCATATGAAGGTTACTGTGTCCAGATCTGTTTCTCAAACAGTTTTGCAGCAACATTTCTACTTTTTGTTGTTTGAACATAAAGCCCATTGACATGTCTTATACAGGTAACACATTCCTAGTAGATATCTTTATTTGTATTTACAGCATTTTGTGTCTGTCCTTCCTACTGAGGTGCAGCATCTATTAAAGGTCTTCAAGTTTCTTGTCATGTGCATGCTTCAACTCGGAGCTAAAAGTGACTACAGCTGCATACTTTATTTTTATCATCAACTTTGCCATATCCATACTTTATTTTTTTTTTCTTAATTGGGAATGAGTAACTTTATTTAACAAAGTACCCATGTACATTTTTCCTGCTTGTTACAAATCAGCTAAGTGCCTCTTGCAGTTTAACTGTATCAATTTACTTACTTACACTACTGTGTTTAGTTGCACCCAGAACTCTGGTACCAGTAATTGGAATGTTAAGTATAGTGGCTGTTGTTGAGAGATCATAGAGAACCATCTATGGCTGTTGCTGTGTGGTAGTATTTGGGGATCTCTACGTATGTGGTATTTAAATTAAACTTTTTTTTAAAAAAAACTCTTTTTCCCTCCCTCTTCCCCAAACTCTTCATAACATAGGAAGATGAGAGTGAAGAAGAACCCAAGCTGAAGTATGAAAGGCTTTCCAACGGAGTGACTGAAATTCTCCAAAAGGATGCAGCCAGTTGCATGACCGTGCATGAAAAGGTACCTTTTTCTGGGTGGGGATATGAAGTAACTGTTTGCTTGTATTTAAAATATCTCTCTGTTTATATGTTCTCTCTCTCAAAAAAGTTAGATTTTTGTTAAGGGACTGACAAATCGAAGATTGTCTCAGCTGAGGATAGTGCAAGCAATGTAACATTAGTTGACTTAATACTCATCTCTTGTTTGACAGTGTGTTTCTCTCTTGGAGGGTAAGAGGTGAGAATTTCGTATTTTGTAAGGTGGAATGTTTAGTTCTAATTAAAAAGTGTATTGTGGGCTAGGATCAAGATGCAATCCCAACCATACTTTATGAAGTAAAGAACTCAGCAGCTTTTGAATCATTCCAAACAAACTCAGTCCTGCTAGGGGCTGATTTACTCTAAGAAGGTATTCATCTGTGGAAGACAACTGAGGTTTTGTTAATAAAACAGGAAAGTAATTAAAATACATTTATTCCTGATCCTTCACAAGGAAACTAGGCTCAGTAAACTCCGACCAAGGGGTGGGACTCAAAACGTGTATTAATAACATTAGTCTAAAAGACGCAGGAGCAAAAGAACACTGAAGATAGAAGGACTTGCATTGATGGGAATAAAAATACAGTTTTGTGAGATGAGGATGGAATGGCCTCTTCAGCTATGGTTTTTGGAACTCGATTAATCGACCAAGCAATTTTTTCTAAATTACTTGTTTTAATATTAAAATATTAAGACAATGCTTAATATATTATTAATACAAGGTGTTAACTATATTATGATACCTTTTTGATAGGAGTCATTAAAAAGTGTTTGAAAATGGAAGTGTAGGACTTTAATGACTCCTATCAAAAAGGTATTATAATATATTTAAAAATGTAATATATACAGTTGTATTTTTTCTAATTTATAATTTTCTGGCGGACCATAATGGCTGCTTACCAGCTACCACAGGGGTGTCTGTGACATGTTGTTTTGTTATACATTCAAGATTAAGACTTGTTCTGAGTGTGTCTTTATTCAGAGTACTGGTGCAGCTTCTCAAGAGGCACTTTTCAGGGTAGTTACAGTTCATGTTTTAAATTTGTTAAATTTTAAATTTAACAGCATGGATGAAAAACAGTCTCTCTCTTTTAAATATTAGTCTTAAAATCAAACATATTTTGAAAATTGGAAAGAAACTCCTCCTAGTCTGGGATCTTTTTTCAGTTTTAAGTGAATTTTTAAACCCAACTGATTAAATAGAATTTTATATATGGAAATTTCTAGAATACCAACCCTAACGATAGGGTCACAAAAGGTGACACTGCAGTAAGACTGTTTTAAGTATCCAAACACTCTTAGATTTCTAGCAAACTAGATACACTATTTATGAGGCGAATCAATATTATTAGAAGCTCGGGGATTGATCTTTTGGGAATTGGTCTGTTACAACAGAGAGTCTAAAAGCAAAGGTAGAGTGCAAGCTTTTTTTTCTCCGGTGGTTGGGGGAGGTTAAGGAAAACCATACAAAAGAAAGAGTTAGCACAAAAGAAAATATAGTCCTATGATACACCTACTTCTGATTAGAACAATTTGACTTTGTTGGGAGTCCCAGATTCTATCTTAAATAGACTAATTTCTCCCCGAAATTATTTTTTCTTTCAATGCTATATAGCATCATATTTTCACCAGGCTCGCTGTCTGCACTGGATGACTAATCGGCCTGGCACCTGGTGCATTCAAGCAGGCCTGTGCAGTGGAATAGTCATACCTAGTTATGTCTGCACACCTGATGTTTTATTAACCAGTATTGATTTTTTTACCCGGGGGACTTTTTTCTTCCTGAAAAAAGGCAACCTTGCAGGAGTGAAAGGCATTGCAGGGGATGAATTTCTAATGAACCCCTTCTTTCCCTTTTTTTGACTCCTCTTTAATGTAGCTTCATATTTTAAGTGCTTGAACTGAAATTTCATTTTAAGCAATTCCATTTTGATAAATCCTTTTAAACCTTGACTTTCTGTAAGGTTATTTTTTAAAGATTGTGCTGCTTGACTGACACGCTTAGTAGTGCTTGTAAATTTGAGCATTTCATTATTGGCTGCAATGAAGCATGCTCACATGCAGTGAAATACAGAGAATTTAGAAGCCTAGGCCATTTCAGTAATGCTAAATAGAAAAAAAAGAGAGAAAAAACAGTTGTCCTATATCAAGTAGTACTGAAGTTTCTCCTGGTTTGTTTAGTGTTAGTTCATCCAGTTCAACTAACAGGGATCCTCCTGAAATCATTTGCCTTTTTAATCTATCAAATACATGTCGTTCTGTTATGTTTGTTTGAGAAATAATTTGTCATAATTAGACTATGATAGTCTAAAATGGCTGGTGAATGCATGCATCATTAAATGTTGAAATATCACAGTGTCAAAGAAAATAATCAATCAGGATAATATTAAGTTCATTGGATCTTTAAATAGCTTTCAGTGTTATGGTATTTTGTGTAATAAGGGCCTAATAGTTGGTAGCTTTGTTTTTGAATATTTTATTGTATGGGCAAAGAAAAATTAAAAGTAAATAGCTTCTTAATCATTTCCATAGCTTTATTTTCAAGCTTGCTTTCACACTGCATTTTTAATTTGCTGCCACAGTCCATCAGGCAATATGTACAGAGTGCAGACATACCATTAGTTGTCAGCAGATGAGGGTCCCCATGACTCAGTCTGACAGCTAACTTGCATGATCACAATAATATGGGCTTCAAGCCCTGTTTTATTCTTTAGGTGTATCCAAAATAAGCTTCGTCCATAGAATATTTTCTTTTAGGTTGCTGTTAAAAATTAATCTATTGAATATCCTGGAGTTCTTTACCTGGTGGGATTTTTTTTTTTAAAAAGTTGCAATGTATTTATTTAACCAGTCTCTCTCTTTCTTTTTATCATCACAGTTTTTGGCACTGGGCACACATTATGGCAAGGTTTATTTACTTGATGTCCAGGGAAACATCATCCAAAAGGTTGACATTGTAAGTAGAATATAAATCAGAAAAAAATTATTTTGGTGCAAAATATTATGGCTTACCCAATAGTAAATAAAGTTATTGCTCTCAATACACCTGAAATTTTAAAAATACATTTCAAAAAACCCTCTTGATATGAGAGAATGAATATAAAACCTGGAAAAAGATACCATAGCACATTGTCTTATGTGGACACATCTGAGATTGCATGTTCGATGTGTTCATCATTACTACAGAAAAGGAACTACATATTTGTGATTGTAATTAACAATAATCATCTACCTCCTCTAGAGGCTCTTGACTTCCTTAAGGTATTAGCCGACTTATTAGCCAACTATTGTTGATTGTTAGTATGTGTGCTATCATCTTATCAAGATGCCAAAAGTAATTGAAAATTGATTGATTGCCTTGCTAGTTCAGTTTATCTACTGCAAATATATAAAACTAATATTTTATGTGAATGTTTTGAAGCTTAGACTCTTAAGGGATTGTATTGATTGAAGGAGAAGAGGCAGACTTTTTTTTTTTTTTATTGTTGTTCCTGGAATCATTGAGGATGAATGAAATGTTGAATTTAAAGCTGTGTTCTAAGGTATTAAATGCATGTTTCTGAAGTATGGAGGGTTTGAGTGTGTGAGACTTTCTTTTTGCTTTGTTTTATTTTAGTAAAGTTTTATTTTTCTAGCATTGTCACAAATTCCAGTGGGCAGATATCACTTTTTCAAAAGCAGCATCAGCTCTTGTCAAAGTATCTATCACAAGATGTCGACATGTTTGCAAAATAGAACACATGTTCTGATGCTGACACAGCTAGCTGCACATGAAAGGTGAAAGGTTATATTTTTATATTTGAAAAATCTAATTACACAATTGTTTCCCAAAAAATAAAAAACCACCGAAAAAAATCTCTTAGGAACAGCCTTTGAAGGAAATTTTATATATTCTAGTGGTCAGATTGACAGTGACCTTACTTGAGATTAGTGAAAGTCAAGTTAACTTTGTGTGCTCCATCAGCCCGACAGGGTAGATGCTGACTGCATTTAATAGATTCATAGATTCCAAGGCCAGAAGGACCATTGTGATCATCTAATCTGGCCTCCTGTATAACACAAGCAATAGAACTTCTTTCTTTGCCCTTCCGTGTTCTGATTACTTCACACAGGTGCTATTTGCCAAGACACACACTTGTAATTTTACTCCAATGTGATTTATTTGAGGCAGATCAGAATGTTATCTAAAACCCATTTTTTTCATTTCTAAGGCATGCGTTAAGGGACTGATTCACAGCCTATTAAAATCAGTTGCTGTCTTTCCCCTAGATTCAGGCCTGAAATGCATCTGCCTGATAGTTTATATTTACCCCACAGGTGGACTCTGTGTGTTACATGCCTGAAACACTTCCTTTTGTTGTAAATCTCCTCTTCTCTTCTCCCCAGTCCTACACCTAATCATCACTAATGCCCCAATCCTACAAGATGATCCACATGCCCGCACAAAGCCTCGTTGATTTCAGTAGAGCACACTGCATGGGCATAAGGGCTCATCTGCGCAGATCCCAGGCAGAGTCAGAACCTAAGAATAAGATAGATGCCCTACCAGGAAAGAGGCAAAAAAAACCCAGTCCCTCAAAGTGTGTGTGGGGTGTGTGTGTGTATGTATGTTAGCTTTATAACATAGAATGTTAGGAACAGCAACTGTTTTATGCTTGTTATAGTAAAGTTAAGGTAGGTTACTTTAAGCACTGCTATCTAAAATCCCCTTTTCACTTGCTTATAATCCTCCTAAAATTTTACTATTCGAGGTTCAAGTTTTCCAGGTGGTGTTTATTTGTAAGGATGATTGGTTCTGTTGCTCTTGGGGTTGAGAGCAGTATGTGTGTGTGGGGAAAATAAACTGTTCCCATTCAGTTTTATTATCTTTAATTTTTTTTCCAACATTTTTCAGCAGTTGTAATGTCTCAGTAGTTTAGAATAGAAAGCTGAAGTTAAGCAAGCTGTAGGAAGAAGAGGTGCCTTTTAAGAGTCTGATTAAAATGGTTTTTGATATGACAGTTATGCAGGTTCAAAATTGTAGTATAATACAATGCATTTTATTAATCACTAGGCTTTCTAAAGCAAAGAAGGCTGCATGTGTGTGAACTGTCACAGCTCTGAAGTACCCTTCCCAAGCTTAGTGTACAATCCCCTGAATGCTGTTTTCCAAGATGGAGAGCTGCAACTACTGAGGCAGTTTGTCCTCATTGATGTGCCTCTTTCCATGCCAAAATCACTGCCATCCAGCCTAAACAGTTTCTCAAGTCGCTAGATTACAGAATAGAGAGACATAGCCATCAGATGGGGAAGGAGCAGGACAGCCTTCCTTCCCCTTTCTTTTTCCCTTTGTCTACCATTTTGCCCTCTCCAGGGTTATGAAGAGAAAAAAATCTTCTCAGGAAGGAGAGAGTCGCACAGTATCCCCCAATCATACCCTTCAAAGGCCTAAGGTTTTTTTTAAATGCTCTGAAGTAAGGAGAGCTAGTTAACCTTGGCTCTTGCTGGGCTCTGTTTCCAAGGAGTAAATAGGCTGAAGGCCTGTTATAATGAATGGTAGACTTTATTATTTGAAGAAAAGGATTATTCAGGTAAGTAGAATAAGGTTTCTCATGAAAGAAATGTTACTTCAGGTTGCTGCAATCTTGGAATCATTTGGAGCCCTGGCAAATTAAGAACATGAAGACTAAAATTTCACACATCTTTTTAAAAAGTAGATTTTGTTTAAAGCATAGCTTCAGCTTTCTCCTTTTAGTATAGTTAAAAGGACACCAAAAACTCGAAGTCTGTTTAAAATAAATGAGTTATGTAAATTCAGGTACTACCCATGCCCCTGAATGTGTCTGAGATTTTTGTGGTTTTACAGCCATGTTTTATTGTATCTTAAAAATATTCTTCTCTTTCCTTGTCGCTGTGTGAAAGACCTGCACAAACAGGGAAAACTGATTATCAGGACAGACCGTGAAAATGACCATAGACACAATCTCAAATGCAAAAAAATAAATTGTGGGGGGAAGTGTGTAAAAAAACAAAATATCAACCAAACACATAAACCTCACCCACCTTGTGTCTCTACATTAATTTTTTTTTAATTAGTCCAATTTCTGTTGATCAGAGAGAGAAGATTTTAAGATTACACAATACTCATTTATAGTAATCTTAGGAGATGATGGTAATGATAGTAGATAAAGATATTTCCGACAGAGACTTAGCTTTGTTACTTTAGGACCAAAAAACCCCCAATCCCTACTTTTAGTTTAAATAAGCTAACCACTATTGGGAAAACTCATTCCTGGGTTGAAAGAGAAAAAAATAGTCTAGAGGATGTTGCCTCTTAGACTCCTCTGAAAACTGACAGGTAATTTATGTGATTGTTATGCAAAATAAATGACATTTCCTCACAGTTTTCCCTTGATATATTTTCCCAGACCCATTTTTCTCTTTTCTCTCCTTCCCAACCTCAGGAATATATACATATGGGAGCCTAATTATATACATTACACTTTTTTCTCATAATTTTTGTCTCATAATGATTAACATTGATTTTAATCCAAAACGTGAGGCTGATCTTGGAAGACTAGACTCTTCTAGTATGGTTTCTTCTGTTTGTTTAGCTTCGTCAAATTTGCTAGAGATATGGAAAGTACCTTTGCAGAATCTCTACTGACTAATGTTGAGTATGTGCTTTCTGTTGAAAACTGAAGTAATTCGGTACCTTCCTATAATACTTGGCAAATTAAAACCAGGCAGCTCCAGAAATTAGGGTTCTTTGCATTCTTTCTTTGTTTTTTGTGTTTTAACTCACAGGGCTCTTGATTCTGTAAGATGCTGAGTGGGGAAGAAACTTTCGCTCTGGGCAGGTTATCCCATGAGCCCTGAATGTTGAAATGTTGATTCTGATTCTGTGGAGACTTAAACGTGTACTGTACTTTATGGACTGGAAGTAATCCCATGGAAGTCAATGCGAATACTTAGTGTGTAATTTTTAAGCATGTGCATAATAGTCTTTGCAGGATTAGGGCTGGAGTTTTCTACACCATCTTCCTGAATCATCTGGTACTAGCCACTGTTGGTGATGGGATGCCTGAGAGGAACCGATGGTCTATTTAAGTTTGCAATTCCTGTGTTCTCAGAAAAATTAGTAGAGGAAATCCAGAAGGCCCTGACGGCCTTCAGGTAGTTTAGATTATATGGGAGATGTTTTCTTGGTTTAGGCCTTGCATTTTGGTGATCTCTTAATTGCTATGCTAATATCCTGGTACAGACCCCTTCTTCTCAGCTAGGGTGCCCTTGCTCTCACTAGCATAGCTGTGTTTGTTATTGACAAGCACTTAAGATTAATTGATATGCATCCTCCAATCATGTGCATTTGACAAACTAGTGTTCTTTTGTATTAAGGTTCAGTGCATTGAGTGATAGGAAATGTGTCAACCACTTTGAAAATTATGACTAAAAGGCCCCAAAAAAAACAAAACACCCCACCCCTGATAACTCCACTGACAAAAGATTGTGCAGAAGTGATTTACAGCATGTTAATTCCAAATGCCTCTACATCTTTGTTTTTGTTTTAGGCTGTCTACAATTGATTAATATAATTATTGCCTCAACTGATGTCTTGTGGATTAAGGATTTGCAGTGATGAGGAAAGCTATGCAAATATTTACTTAAGTGACAAATCAAAAACCCTTTTGGGAGCAAAAATAGATGCCCCCTTTCCCAGGTGTTTTAGTAAACATCATGTTTAAAACAAATATGGTAACTAGTCTTGGCTTGTGCCAATGAAGTCCTGTGCTTAGCCTATATTTCCCCCTCTAAGAACCACTTTATAAGTAGGTTTGGTTTTTAATATTTAATGTTTCAAAGGTGATGCATGAATGCTGGAAACAAATTTAAATAATGTTTTAAAGCAGTCTTTTGGTAGGAAGAATTGAAATCTTTTTAGCATGTAACATTTCTGAGACCATCAGGACTGGAGGAATTTTTTAAAAAGCATGAAATATTTAAGAGACCCCTTTTGTTGTAGAATTTTAGAAATGCATGTTTAACATCCCTTCCAGGCTGGGGCTTTTTAGGTCTATAATTTAATTATTCTTAGGTCATATATATGACATCTTATAGAGTTGACCTAAGAATAATATAATATATAATGTCTCGACCTAACAATAATTTTTATTTAATCAGGGTGGCAGAACAAAATAGTAAATAGGATGTCTCTTGCAATATCGAAAAGTCAAAGGTTATTTTGTTTTAGTTCTAGATTAGTTGCATTTAATCCTGCTAAGGTTTCAGCATCTCCTGGCCAATAGCTGGTTGTTCTCTTTGCTTTAAGGTATGTCAGATGTCCTGCCAACAGTTGTCTTGACACAGCTTTGTAAGAACTTCCTATCAATAGAGAACCCAACGTCAGCAATGAAACAGCAGTGTTTGCTGTTCTAGATGTAATTGCTAGGGATGAAATAGAACCCAATCAATGGCTGTAAGGGACATAATGCAGCATTGTTCTCTGAGTAAGATAAATTTTAACATTTGATTGTATAATCGTAGAATTGTAGGACTGGAAGGGACCTCGAGAGGTCATCTAGTCTTGCACCACGGTTGGACTAAGTATTATCTAGAGACCATCCCTGACAGGTATTTGTCTAGCCTGCTCTTAAAAATCTCCAGTCATTGTGGAATCACCATCTTCCTAGGCAATTTATTCCAGTGCTTAACCACCCTTACAGGAAGCTTTTCCTTATGTCCAAATTTAAACCTCCCTTTCTGCAATTGCTTCTTGTCCTATCCTCAGAAGTTAAGGACTAAAACATTTTCTCCCTCCTCCTTCTAACAATCTTTTATGTACTTGAAAACTGTTACCGTATATACTCGAGTATAGGTCGCCCCGAATATAAGCCGATGCACCTAATTTTACCACAAAAAGCTGGAAAAGTTATTGACTCGAGTATAAGCCTAGGGTGGGAAATGCAGCAGCTACCGGTAAATTTCAAAAATAAAAATAGATACCAATAATGTTTTTGAATCGCTCCCGCGGCTCCCGGGAAATGCAGCAGCTACCGGTAAATTTCAAAAATAAAAATAGATACCAATAAGGTTTTTGAATCGCTCCCGCGGCTCCCGCGGCTCCCGGGGCTCCCGGGCTCCATTTCGGCCAAAATTTTCACTGACTCGAGTATAAGCCGAGGCGGCTTTTTTCAGCCCCTAAAGTGGGCTGAAAAACTCGGCTTATACTCGAGTATATACGGTATGTTCCCTTTGTCTTCTCTTCCCCTGACTAAACAAACCCAATTTTTTTCAATCTTCCCTCATAGGTCATGTTTTCTAGACCTTTTAATCTTTTTTTTTTTTTTGCTCTTCTCTGAACTTTCTCCACATTTGTTCTGAAATGTGGCAGGGAGAACTGGGCATAATACTCTTGTTGAGGCCTTATCAGCGCGGAGTAGAGCGGAAAAATTACTTCTTGTGTCTTGCTTACAACGCTCCTGCTAATACAGCCTAGAATGATGTTTTCTGCAACAGTATTACAATGTTGACTTCTAGTTTGTGATCCACTGCGATCCCCAGATCTTTTCCTGCAGTACTCTTTTCTAGGCAGTCATTTCCCATGAAGATATTACTCTGAATGGAACTTTTGTATTGTTTTAGTTTTAAACTCAGTGTGTCACTTCTTTTGATAGGCTACTTAAAATTCTCTGTTCATTACTTTACCATTTTAGTTGGCATTTTCAGGCTGTGAAAGAAGAATTAGTGGTGAAATGAATTGAAACAAAAGAGAGAATTTAAGGTAAAGACCAATTAGCTGGAAAACCTGTCTTTTATACAGGACCCACCAGAATTTCCTGGCTACGGTGCAACGCATGGCTGTGTAGATATGGATATGTGCTTAATCTGTCCTTCCAAAAAAGAGGGTCGATCTGCCTTTTATTTTTTATGTAAAATTAATACTAGTATTGTATTTAAACTAGATTACAGTTGTAACATAAGCTAATTGCCCTTCCAGAACTCAACTTTAGTTCCTCTCTAATGTGAATTTAGGGCACGTATCTGGCTCAAGCTGGGTTTTCTGTTTTCTTATTCCTCAGACATCACAGCTTTAAGTCCCTATCCCACAGTCCCCGGAGTCTCCGCTGCCCATTGGAATTCTGGGTTAAGCTCCCAAAGCTTGATGGGACAAAAACATTGTCGCGAGTGGTTTGGGGTTTGTCATCAGTCTCCCCTCCCACCCTCCCTCCGTGAAAGCAACGTCAAACAATCATTTTGTGCCTTTTTTTGCTGGATTACTCGTGCAGGCAGGTACATAGCGTGGCAAGCATGGAGCCTGTTCAGCTCACCTCTGCAGTTGTGAGCAGTGTAAACACCTCACACATTATCCTGCAGTATGTGCAGAACAGGGCAAGGAGGCAATGACAGCGCGATCACAATATTGATGAGGACACGGACACAGACATTCCTGAAAGCACAGGATGTGGCAGTTGGAACACATGGTGACGTTGGGCCAGCTTCATGCCGTGGAATGCCGATTCTTGGCCTGGGAAACAGGCACAGACTGGTGGGACCGCATAGTGTTGCAGGTATGGGATAATTCCCAGTGTCTGCAAAACTTTTGCATGCCTACAGCCACTTTCCTTGAACTTAGGGAAAAGCAAGTCACAGCCTTGAAGCACAAAAATACCAAAATGAGAGTTTAACCTTTGTTGTAACGTGTGTTGTTTGCCTGGACTGCTCAAGACCTGAATGCTTGTGTAGGAGGAACTCTTTGGAATCGGCTTCTTAAATACCTTCATGCTGTTTCACATTTGATACTCCTTGATGAAACATAGGAGCCTTCTCTTATAAGAATTCAAAGTGATACAAGCTATGAAAGTGAGATTTTGGAAGAGTGTTGTCATTTGCACAATGTAATAAAATACTGTAATGATTAATAATAGTGTGTAATAAGCATGTCATAAAAACTAATTTTATATTTCCAAGATCACTGATTTTATTATTTATATTCAGGTAAAGGGGAAAATCCCTGGAAATATTTATTTTTAGGAAGGGGTTGAGGGTCGTGAGACTTGACATTTTAGTGAAAGGGGTTCACAGGTTGTTAAAGTTTGGGAACCACTGTAATAGATGAAGGACTTAATTTTGGATCTGTCAGAAATAAGATGGAAGCCAAACACTGCTAGAAATCAAGCATCAGGCTCTCCAAGTAGATTCATTTCTGATGCTAGTGCTTTTTTGTTTTGTTTTTGTTTTGTCCTTCTTAGGCAGATATACTGATTATCTAGATTTAGAGAGATCCCTTAGTAATTTTTCTTTGGATGGTTTTTTTGTGCCCATGGTTGACAAACAAAATTAAGGAATTCACTGAAATGGAAAATTATTTTTGTCTCTCACTTTCCCCTAACCCATACTGAGATTTAGAGATACATTTTCCTAGTCATCCTCTCTCTTAGATTTAGACAAACATTCATAATCTTTTTCTCCCTTTTGTCTGCAGATAATTCTCCTCCCTGCAGAAGAAATAATGGCTTATTTTGAGTTATTCAAATACCCAAACACTGCTACTTCCCCCCCTCCCCTTTTTAACAGTACAATTTCTGAGTTATTTGGGAATGAAGATGCAAGAACTTTATAAGAAACACACTTGAGCAAATATTCTCATTTTTTACAATACCTTAATTTCAATATTATTGGATATGGGTTTAATAAATATATTTCAGATTCAAATTTGAATCTGAAAAATTCAACATACTAGTTTCTACCAGTGAATAACTACTTATTTTTATAATCCTCATATTTCAAAAGTTCATGCTACTGTATGAAGTTTCTCCGATTCTACCAATCGATCAATTTGATTACATTGATTAAAGGTTCTCCCTTTGCTGTAAATTATATTTAAACCCTGCGGTGACATCAGGATTCACTAGTGTGGTTGTGTGTTCCTATGCAGAGTCCCAGAAGTCAATGAGACTCTAGCTATGTAAGATTTGCTCTAGAATCTTCAATAGCCCAGTGTATCAAGACTTCAGTGTGGGTATATAAAATGCATGGCTTTGGATTTTGTCTTCTTTTTCTTATACCAGTTTTTCAGTACAAGACATTTGGGTTCAGCTCAGTTTACTTAGAAAAAGTTGACAACATTCCAAACTCTGGGATTAAATACTGATCTGGTGGGGGAAAGCATTATTTCTCACTTTAACACACAGGATGCTTGGTCTGTTTCTTGGAATGGTGAGAAAGTCGTCCAGTTTTCCTCCTTTTTCTCCTCCACCTTCTCTTCATAACCTGGAAAGAAACCCAAAAGGAGAGAGTTTCTGATGAGGTAGACTTAAGAGAGTTCCTTCCGTCGCTTCCCATTGAGGTTACGTAATTTGGTCAAAATGCACCAGTAGAGAGCCACTTACACAGCCGTATTTATGTTTAAGCTTCTTACAGGCATGAATTAACTAATCTTTACAATGCACTAGTTGAACCGCATATCCGTCTCCTTTATGAATGGGGAAACCAAGGCAGTACCATGAAATGCCCAACCGGAGCTAACTTTTTCACACTGCACAGTGCACAAGGTTTGTATTTCTGGACAAGCCTTTGCTTAATGATGACATAACTACAGAGGCATTTTGGGGGGGAAAGGAGGAGGTTCCTCAATCATTTACATTGTGCCTTCAGGCCTCAACCAAGTTTGGAAACTATTGCAACACATAGTTAATAATGGTTGCTATCCCAAAGAGCTTACAGTGTGAAAGCGGGCTGGCAGTTACCAGGGGCTGAGAATTAGGATTTCCGTAAATTGCAGGAAATGTATGAATATTTGGTATTGTATATGCATCCTAATGCCATGATGATGGGCAAAAATTATTATTAAAATAATCAACAGGCACCAGCAAGAGACAAATTGATTTTATATTTGAAGATTAAATCTCAGCAACTAGTTTAGGGTTGTCTGTGGATACAGGAACTGGCAGTTTTGGGGGTATTTTTTGCCTGTTTAATGGTCTTGTGTTAGCATTGTAGTTGGTGCTTGGACCCAGACATGATAATCCTCTTGCATTGCAGTAAGAACTAGGAAGGAATACTTTTCTTTTGGAAGTGTTTACATGGTACTGAACCTTGGGTTAGGTTGTGTTTTTGTTAAGGCATGAATGGCTTAAGAAAAGTCTTTTTAAAGACTGAATGGAAATGCTGCTTATCTCCAGTGTATTATCAATGGGGGCCTCTTGGAGCTCATTTTACCTTACCATAAGTATGATCGAACACTAGATTGCTTTTCACACCCATAATGTGTGTATTGCTTGCTCACTACCCGTGGCTAAAAGGCATGAAGTCACAGACAACTATTAAAACGTTTAGATTCCAGCTTGTAAATATTGCATGTCTCACAGAATTCAAGTGAAATCCAGTCTTATGTTTTTTATTCATTCCACTTCATATCCATGGGGATGTAGCATTTGTGAAAGAATCAATTATCCATTTGTTAGTCAGAGGAGCTTTACAAATTATACATTAGCAGATTGATTTCTCAGGTTCACCATTGGGGGACTGATGGTATAAGGTGGGATGATGATGAGTGTCAAGGGAGAAGGAGTTGCCACAAAGAACACAATTAAAAGAGGCTTTCCGAATGGCCGTGAATTTATTCCTAATTGAAGAGCTGACATAATCCATACTAAGTGTGTTTATTTCAGGCATTTTACATTAGGTAATTGATTATCACATGAGCATTTGTTGGCAGTTACTTGACTTTCTTTCCTTCAAACTTAGGCTTTTGCAAAAGCTTGTATTATAGAAGATGCCCACTGGCCTTTTCCCCCCCCCCCCCCTCTTTTCCTTAACTTCTTTTTCCCATTAAGGTAACATTTTTTTTGTTCCATAGTGTCAGCTTGGCATTATTGATTTTGAACAGTCAAACTTACTTACTTTGTCCAGCATTCCAAACATGTCTCCATGAGAGAGAAAACTGCAGCTAATGGAAATTCAGCTGTAGACTCTTCCTCCTCCTCCTCCTGCACGGCAACTAGCACACTTTCTTTATGAAATTCTGATTTTGTTCTGAAGTTAATCATTTTCAGTCGAGTCCTTCATAACTGGACTGGATCCTCCTTCCTGCCAGAGTTAAAGCACACTGCTCTTGTTCCATGTTTTTAAATATTTGGCTTAACATCACTTATAGTACCATAAGTACACTTGGTGTTTCACAAACAAATATGTCATGATTCCTGTACCAAAGGGTTTACAACCAAAGGGCCTGATTCTGTAAAACTTATTCTCGGTCATACTTCAAAACATTGTTTGCAGTACAGGGCCCGAGCACCACTATTCACTGAATAACTGTGGATTTGAACGTTGCGTCCATTGCTTATAATATTTGGATTTGTAAAAATAAGAAGCAGCTCATAGATTGCTAGTTTAATTTTCTTCTCCTTCGAAATCTATTCACTTAAAAAAAAATCATAGATCCCACTGGGTCGTCTAATCTCTTTCAGATTTTAATGAGGTGGCAAATAAATGTCTATTTCCTACCATTGACTAGCTCCTCCTCTTGAACCTTGATGTTGAGTAAAGATGACAGATTCTGCATAGGCAGTTTATTCCCTTTCTACTTTAAAAACCTGTCATTAATGCCAGACCAATAAAACTGTTGCATGCACCACTAGAAATCATACTTTAAACAAATTATGGACAGCAGCTGTGCCTATGTGGTGATGGCTAAATAAATAAAGACGTGCATATAATATGTTTATTTTGTTTCCTGGTCTTTTATATTTGTGGCTTTTTTTACTCCACTATAAAATTTAGGAGCAAGTGGGGAAAAATGTATACCTTATTTGTGCATTTCTTGTTTGCTGAAAAACCAATACTCTCTCTACAAATTGTTGACAGAATATGAATATGGCTAAATGCAAACTGAGCCTTGGTTGGTTGGCACATTAATACAGTTTATAAGGCTTCTGATTTTAAAAAAATGAGTTGGAGTTACTTTTAGAAGTGCATGAGTTTAGATAGCCTTTTGCTATCTAGTCTGAATTCAAGAAGTGCTAGGTAATTAAGTAAATTTTGGATAGTTGACAGTAGGACATAGCTTTGACAATTGCAGCCTTGACTATTATTTGATTCTGGACTCTCAAGTTCCTTGTGTTTTGTGTAGGATATTAATTTTTTAACTCATGGATTATTCTTAATTTTAAGAGGTGTGTTTAATAGTCAAACATGACAATTAAAAAAGAATACACCATTTTGAGGTTCCAAGTTTATCACTGCTCACTGACCTCCAGGTTACAGTTGTTGAGATTCCAAGTAAGGAGAGTTTAACAATGGCAGGCATCACAAATTTAACTCGAGCTTTGAAAAAATTAGTCCACGTTCTTTGTTTTGTGCATCATCACCAATTATGTTTTTGCAGTAGAAACTTAGCTACCAGTTTGGTTGACTAGCAGTGTGTATATCTGATTTTGATTACATCCACTTTGTTCTTCTGTAGCTGTAGTCTCTGTAGTGCAAATAACAATAACTTTTTTGTCATGAAAGCAAACTGCTAATAAAAGATATACACACAAAGCAGGCATGTTGAGTAAAACCGGTATAAGATGCCGGTTTTACACACTAACATTTTTAACCATAACCATATTAAAACGTTAATGGCTCCAAACCAAAGTGTAAAAATTGCTAAAGAAGAGTCCAAATGCTGTAAAATAACCTTGCAAAGTTCTGCTCACACCAGGCTCTTAAGTTAAAGATATTTGGCTTGCTAGCTATCTATTTGGTGCTCTCTAAGCATGCCTTGCATCCATCCAAATGTGTCACAAGTGTGTTAGCTACCACTTTGCTTTGAGCAAAACGAATTATTGTGTGATACTCCACCATACCATATTCTACCAGTGCCATGCTCATGGGTGTGGAAATTTTGCTGATGCCGTAACTATGCAGAGAATTGTTTCCTTACCATCCCACAATGCACTTGTCACTGCCTATGTAGTGTATCTGGTCTGTTTTCTAGACTCCACTGCAGGGGGAAGATATGTACCTGTACAAATAGGTACCTGTGCACACTGTGGGGTTCAGTCATGTGCTGTTTTCACATAGTCAGGTGCCCCTGAATCGGTTGGTGGCATGTCGAAGAAAAGGCCAGGTGCTGCCAGCTGACATGAGGGCACAGTTGGAAAAGTAGGAAGATGAGGAGATACTGGGACAGCTGAATTAATTCATTCCAGTTTAGACTATGACCAGGTGCCTGGCAATGGCCAAGATGGGTATTCTAGCATCGAAGAGATAAGGGGATTGAAGGTCCTTTGTGGGAAAGCTGTGACAATAACAGCAGGTCCAGTTCAGGACAGAAAATGTGCCCCTTTCATAACATACTGGACTGAATCTTCAATACCTACTTCCCATAAGCCAGAGGTATTTCTGGGTAGCACAGAACATGGAAGAGGCCTTTAAACAGAGGAAAAGATGACTGCTCTCCTCTTGCTGCTAGCTGAGCAAGAGAGGTTTAGAAAAGCAGCCTCAAGGCTGAGTTAAGAGATGAGAAGATTTTCCTACACTACTTGTGAAGATGCCAGAGACCAAGGTCAGTAGCTGAGAGATCGGCTGCAGTGGTTCCGCACTCCCCACACCTGGGGCAATCAGCTACATGCGATATTTGAGGGTAACATTCACCATCTGGAGCACCGCTTAGGACCTGGATCACAAAACTAGTGGGGCCAAGTTGTTATCGAGACTGCGATTAGTGGTTGAATAATGTAAGATAAAGGAGACTTTTTTGTGTGCTGAGGTAGCCCCAGCATTCCCGTGCCAGTCTACCAAAGTGAGAGCACAGCTCCCTGTGGAAGAGTGGCAGTTTGCCCAGTGGTAGCTGGCTCCCTGGAATAGTTGCCCATTGATCTGAGAACCAGTTTGGGTTTAGGAAGCCCATGGGGAGTGATGCTGTGGAAGTTTGTATAGCAATATAGTGTGCTGCAGGAGGATGTGTTCAAGGTGGCCAGTAGTCCAGAGATCATTCAGGGATTTGAAACAGTTGGGATTCTTGAACTTAGCTGGAGCTGTTGATGGAACCCCTGTGTCCATTCTGAATCTCCTCTCATTCCTAGCCCAGTTCTATATTAATAGAAATGTGGTGATCTTCAAAGATGGGTGATGTGGGCTTCCATAAGTCAAAATGGCTGGTGGACATATACATGAGGTAGGCAGGCAAAGAGTAATGCGAGAATTTTTGAAAACTGAGACAGTAAGGGACTCTGATCTAACCTAATAACATTGACATTAATGATGTGTTTATCCCCATTGCGAATCATTGCGTATCCCTTAATGAACCCATTCCCAGATTACATGAATCTGGAGATATACTGATTCAATTCTCTATTCAGCAGATGCAGGATAGTGATGAAATTTCAGGGAGACTGAGCTGACAATGGAGATGACTCTCCTTGAATGACCGTTAGTGATTAATGTAGCAATTACCTTACTTCCCTGTAGTATTTTGCAGAACATGAATGAAACCAAACATTGTGCCTTCTGTGCACACAGGAGTGAGGAGTCAGAGGGGCTTGCAGCAACCTATGCATAGCTGGATAGATAAATTATTGAATCTGAGACTGTTACTTAGAGCAGCCTACAATAGGAATGCTGACCTTTCCAGAAATACTCCGTGTAGGTGCTTTCCAAAGCAATGATAGAGAATTGGGGATGGGGCAGTGAACTGAATGTCCCAGAGTTTGATTCCTTTTCCTCATAATTCCTTTAATCTTCCAAAATGCTCCCTGAAAGCCTTAAGATATCTCCTGTAGACTGCTGAGCCAGGAGCTGTGATATAAGACAGTGTAATTATAACAGCAAGTGTGGACACACAATAACACTGTATCTGAAATAGGATGACTGGCATTAGACACACTACATTACTGCTATCCTGGTAGTGCAATTCCAGATGGTTCCCTTATGTAGTGTAGACAGTGCTAAGAGGGAGGTTTTTTCTTTCCTTTTCTTTTCACAAGTGAGTACAATATACAATTACTATAATGCTGAACTTGATGAAAAAGGAAGTGTTTGAGTGTATTTTGTGTTTTGGGCTATTTTAAATTTTCATGACAATTTTGCAAAGTCTTTTAAAACATGAAAGGGATCTTGAAAATGGTAGGTGAAGACCCTCAAGTGACAAATGAAGAAATGAGATATTTGTTTTATTTGTAACTTTAGCAAGTGATTGTGGGATAGTGCACAAGCAAGTTTTAGATACTTGAGTATAGTCAGATGTGCTCTTACTTGTTGGATTGAAATACTTTGGAGCATATGTCGTGTTTAAATATTTGTACTCAAATGTTGTAACAAGTACTCCTGAAGGGAAGGAAGGGCAGATGTTTCTGTTAAATTACATACAAAGCGGTGCTGTGTAATTTCAGGGGCTGCAGATAACCATTTTGTTCTATGATAAGTGAATGGTGAAGATAACATCGCCATAAATGATTTAATCATGAGGGCCTCTTCTGAAATTATTTGGTAATGACAAGGTTTAGGTTATGTAGTTTTGTGTTGTTTTGCTTAAATACCTTCTTTTGAAGACAGTGTGACCGTTAGAACAGAGATTTGTAGGGAGAAAAGAATTACTATTATCACCATGGACCAAACTGGAACGACTTGAAATACTTACGATGTAACATTCTTCAACATGTTCTTAAAAATGTGCTCGATGCCAAGAGAGACTCATAATGAGTATGTTGTACAGGTTCAAAACTATGAGTTGTACAGGTATGGCATTTTACATACATCTTCAAGTCCCTGCAGTAGGTAATTAGGAAAAATGTCAGGTTTCTGGGTTAGGCACAAGGCTAGAAACAAAGATGTATTTTAGCTGGCATAGAAAGACCTTTATGTTCCTTGAACTCATGTAGCTAAAACACTGGAGAGATTTTATTACTTAAATTCTTGGGGGGAGGGGGAAAAGCAAGGTATTTGATCATGAATGCAACTTTTCCTTAAAGTTTATATGTTTGTTTTTATAGAGCCCAGTGAAGATAAATCAGATCAGCCTGGATGAAAGTGGAGAACATATGGGCATATGCTCGGAAGATGGCAAGGTACAACTAAACCACTTACATATTTAAAGAGGCACCGGGCAGTGTTTTTATACTAAATGTTAGATCCACATCATATCTGTGCAGTTAATACCTGTGTTAGAAGTAATTTGATCTTCCATTTCAGGAATTGGGCTCACCTATGAATACTCATAATTAAAGTCAAATATATTTTGCACAAATGTGCCTTAGGAAAAGTAATTACAAGAATGTCAATAATGTAACTGGTATTAAGCTGATTAACAGCTGTTGCAGGAGGACATGTCACCTTAATCATTACTGGTATGCCAGTTATACTTCAGTGACTAGTCTGCTGCTCCTGCAAGACAGTAGTTTAATGCCTTTCTGCTATAAATCCACAAAATTGGATTTTGTGGCATGATTTCTGTGGGCTGCTAGTTTTCATTTTCACACGTTATGAATGTTTCTTTTGAATTATAGAATCTTTTGATAAGCAATCATAGTTTATCAGAAGAATAAAGTGTCTTACAATGGCCACATTAAATAAATGCAAAATCAATATATGTACAGTCCTAAAAAACTGGCACCTATTTCCTAGACTGTGGACATATATCATTCGTACAGTGTATAACTAACAATTATCATTGCCTCTCGGGAATGTTGAGCTGTGACATTTAGTGGTTTTAGTGATTGGTTTTCCACTTATAAGAATGTCTTTTTTGTTTTTTAAGTCAGTGGGCAGTCTCTTCTAATGTTGGTTTGCAGTGATAAAATTCTAATGCTCATGTTGTATTTAAACTTTGTGAAAATAATACTGCTAGTAGACACAGTGCATTAAAAATCAGTTCTTAATATCTATCTCACTTATTGAGTAGAACATGGTTTTCCCTAATCTAATTTGACGGGTTTTGGTGTTCCTAATCCACTGATCCATTAAAGATCAGTAAATTAAAACTAATGTTGGCTCTTGTGATAGGAAAAAGAGGAAACAAGCCCATTTAATTTCTATTTACTTTAAAAAAAATGAATTTTGCTTCTCATGCATGGAGCCAGTTTGTATATCCAAGCCTAGTGTTTCTCGAAGATATCTTGATGTTAATATCTTGACCCAGTAATTGGGATACTAGTGCCTATCAAAAAGGGTTGTGGAATTTTACAGCCTGTGAGAAACTCCAGCAAGGGTGATGTAATCTAAGCAAGATAATGCAAGAGTCAGTAATTGTTTCTTGGTGATCATAGATGTTGCACTAGTATTGTTGGGTTTGAATGTTTTTGAAAATAAAAAATAATACACTTTTGTAAGGTCTATGATATGGCTGTGAATTAGAGCTGAAATATGAATATAGCCAAATGTGCCCTCAAATCATACAAATGTGGTTCACTAAATTAATTAAAATAATTATAAATTAAATTTTAGGAATCTGCAGAAATGCACTTGCTGTAGTCTGAATATTAAGTAAACAATTATTTTCTAATGTGCAATGTAACACCTGGCTTTATTTAGAAAATGTGTATTACTTTGGAAAATGAATTACGTTTTAACCAGGAATCTAGGTCAAGCTCTTGTTCCTGTGACTCCAATGATCATTAGCAGATACAATTATGCAATACATAAAAGACAGGATAAGCCTGTCTCACAATCCAGTTCTGCTTCTGGCATGTTTCCAGTTAAGTGTTGAAATATGTGTACTATATTGGGCACTTTTCTACTTGAAGACCAGGAACATTATACCTCCTCACATTAAGCAGTGAGATGTCCATCTGGAGACTTTCAAGGTTAGGGAGCTTCAGCAGTCAAAAGTTTTTGAGCTTGTCCCCCAAAGAGTTATTGATCTATAAAGGAATCCAAAGAACAATAGGGTGAATAATGCAATGTGCGCAGGAAAAAAATAAATCAAACCACAGACATTTTATGCGACTTGCTTTGCCTCTTTCTTACCATTTTACTTAACACTACTCTTACCCCTCAGCAGTGAAGCAGTATGGAAAATACAACTATTATTAATATTGTATTTTTATGACAATAGCTTTTAAAATCCTTAACCAAAGTTAGGTGCCGTTCATACAGGTAGCAGAAAGTACTCCCTCCGCAGAAGGCTTTGCTATCTAAGTTCCTAATCCTACAAATACTTTAGACACATGCTTAATTTTACACACTATGATTCGTTTCATTGAATTCAATGGGACTACTATCATTGTGCAAAATTAAGCACATATGCAAGTGTTTACAGGATCATAGCTAAGTAGACAAGACAGACAAAGGGGTGTCCACCTTGTCTTAAACTGTATGCTGTTGGAGGCAAGGAGTTTTTTTGTTACTTGTTTGTATAATGCTTGTCATAATGGAAGCGGGCCCGGTCCATCACTTGGGCTCCTATGCACTGTCCCAATAACAATTAACAATAATTACCATTGTTTTCTCTATTTTATATATGGGGAACCGAGGCACAGACTTGCCCAAGGACGTATAAGAAGTCTGTAGCAGAACTGGAAATTCATCTTAGTTTTCCTGAGTCTTAGTTTTTCCTAAGTCAGCCAAGCTTCAGCTAGTTTCTCGTGGCACCAACCTTTACAGGAGACCTGGCTAGAAAGTATTTATAGAGCTCCATCTTCTCCCTATTGCTAACGGTGTAGGTACAAAACATGTATGCAAAATTAATACACACATTTACCAAAAATTTGATTCTGTTGAGTCAGCTTCAACTAATTTTAAGAGACCGTAGCAAAGAATAATCTCTATGGATTTTGAACCAGCTTCAGAATCTCTGTAGATTTTGAACCAGCTACAGTGCCTCAAGTGTTCTTTATGAATTAATAAAACAGGTATAGTCTTACAGGCAGTCCCCGGTGAAGATATTTGCATAAGGTGAAGAATGTATTTTCCCCAGACATGAGGCAGTCTGTACAGAGTAGAGGAGTATGATTCATTTGCTGAAGGAAGACTTTGAGATGAGCTGCTTTGTCACGTCTGTATTCCTCTAAATTACACATTTATTTTTCTTCACCATTTTTCCTTCTTTACTTCTCCCACCCTCAACCTGGCATTGGGCCAACCTTTGAGACTGAGGAAGGACATTGGCCCTGAGTTAGTCATAGAAGTCTGGGGAGAAATATTTCCTGGCCCACCTGACCTGGTATCAGTGAGTATTCTGGAGCTAGAGTCTCAGACTTGAAACCCATACAATAAACCAACCGAACAACTACATCTGGAAGCACTGGATTGTCAGTCCAGTCCTTTTTACCCATCTAAGTATAAGGAACCATGTACTGGGATACTTAAGCCCAGAAAGTGAGTCTAAAATCAGAAATAGAGATACTATGTGTCTATAAAATCAGATACAGAGGATTTGTGAAACATAATGGCCTCCCAATGTTAATTTTGGTTATTCGGTTTTAATTCATTTAAGAATCGTGGTGGTGTGAGGATTTTTTGTTTTTAAAGAAATATACAGGCTCATTTGTCAGAGATGCACATGTTTTAGCCTCCTATTTTTCCTCCCTTCTCGTTGGTCTCCTTACCATCCTCTGTCTGCATCAGATTATTTTGTTTACTCTGAATCTGAGGTGCTATGTCAATTGACCAAAGATTTATCTCCCCTCCCCCCAAAATAACCACCATCTCCAAAGATTATTTTCGGTGTAGAGTCAATTTCAGTTTGAATATCAACCCTTCATCGCTACCAGTGGTCCCCAAACTGGGGGGCACCTATCCTAGTGGGTACAGAGGAACGTTCAGGGGGAAAGGTGGGTGTTTGTGCAGCAGGGCCCAGGCCAGGCCCCACGGGGGACAGGAGGGAGTGCCACCCAGTCCTGCTCTGCGCCCAGCCACAGCCCCGTTCTGCCCCATCCCAACTCTGGCCCTAGCCGCAGCTCCACTCTGCCTTCTGCTCTGCCCTCAGGCCAGCTCTGCCGTCATTCCCTCTCCATCCCCAGCTCTGCCTTCAGCCCAAGCTCCTCTGCTGAGGAAGTCTTGGCTGTGTAGTAATGGATTGGGTGCATAGACAGATTCTGTTACGAGTGAGGGGGAGTGTTTTTTAAATGTTTTCCTTTTCTGTTCATTCCATTTTGGGTGGTCTTTATCCACATTTCTCCAGGAATATTTTTCACTTTCATTCACGTGATCGTTGACACCATTATTTAGTTAAATCTTCTATCTTGCTGTTTTGTTCTTTCTTCATTTCAAACATAATTTCTGTTGCATTCATGGTTTTGATTATTTTCATCTATTCTTCAAAGAGAAGAAAACATTTTTCTGTTCTTAAACCCTATTAAACATATTTGCTGTCATGAATGTAGTTTTGTTTGCTGCAGCTGTATTTAGTGTGCTTGGCTCTGATTGAAGGAGAGCATTTATTGTGTGTATAGTTGCAACTGCAGTGGTGACTACTAAATAGCATTTACCATCAGTTACTTCAGTGCACTAGAAGAGGAGAGGGAACTTTTCACAGAAGAAATTCCTAAGTGTAAGGAGAAAAAACATAGTGCTGGTGGATGCTTTTAAGAAAGGCCATGAAAATTGTGGTGTGTAGGGCATATCTAAACTACACAATTAAGTTGATTTAAGTTTGGTTGACCTACAGCCACCACAGTAATTAAATCAGCTGTTCATGTCCTTCTGCTGGCAGTGTGCATCCTCACCAGGAGCACTTGCACCAACTTAAGGGGGGGGGGCATTATGGGGGCTGACAGCCCAAGTTGTCGTCTGGAGCCTTGCCACCCTGGAGTGGTGTCAGCCCTGTCACCCCCGGGATGATTGCTGGAGCCGGGCTGCCCAGGGTGGCAGGGCTGACAGCTCGGTCTGTTAACAGCCATAATAGTCAATGTAAGCAATGCAGTATCTACGTGGGCACTGTGTTGACCTACTACATCTACCTAAACGCTATACCTCTTGCATAGATGGAGTTATTAGGTCCGTGTGGTGGGCTGCTTACATCGGTGAGAGCAACATTGTAATGTAGACTCTGGACTCTTACAGAGTTAGGTTGACGCACGTTGCCTTATGTCAACCTAAATCAATAGTGTACAGTAGGCCTTAGATTTCATGCTAGTTTTTCTTTATAGTCCAGAGGAGATTTTTGAAGACTTGAAGGATTCTAAGAAGCATCTCTGAAGCTGAACTGGATTAACCATAAACACAAAAGAGCACTTAGCTTTTCAGAAAAGAGAAGCTTTTAATATAAGTTCCATTGAGTTTTATTAAGAATATGTGAATGCTTTTCATATCTATTAGATAAGTATCTGTTTTAACAGAAGTGATCATCCTAAAGCAGAAAGAACTCTTCTTTCTTGTGGAGCTTGTAAAACCTAATTGCAAAGAAGCACTCTGGTACAGTTTAGTTTCATCAGATACCATAATGGAATCCAAGGAAGTTTCAGATAATTCTGAATTGCAAGTTTACTTCATTGTTTTAATAAGCATGTTAGTATTAGCATTTTCATTCACCTCCCAGTGTTTGTCAGAGTCATTTATTATGTGATTTGATGTTAACTGTCCTTTTAGGTGCAGGTATTTGGATTGTATTCAGCAGAAGAATTCCATGAAACATTTGACTGTCCTATTAAAGTAAGTACTTATTTAATCCTTAAAAGCAACAATAATGTACATGTTAACAAAACAAGGGTCACATTGATTCTGTTGCTAAAAAAATACTAGTTCTTTGCCTTAATGTTGTTTAAATCTCTAGAAAATAGGCATCTATCCCAGTCCAAGAGCTTTTGAGCTGGTTAGGTTGGGGAAAAGCTAGTTAGATTTTGTACAGTCTAGAGTATTATTGACTTTTTTAAAATACAGAAAACAAAGCGTGAGGAGGAAATTGTCAGGTTTCAGTTGTTTCCTGTCTTAACCTATTCCTCTTGTTGTAGAGCTGTGGTTGTAAAATTTGATGGTTCTGATAAGGACTGATAAGGTCAATATTTTGGAACTGATTAGAATCTAAAATCTATCCTGGGATCAAGTGGTGGGTGATGGTGTCTGAATGATGATGCCCTCTGTAGTAAGGGAAAATATAAGTTATGCTTCTCTTATCATAGACGAATTGGTTGCCATCATAGAACAGCAACGGTAGGGTTGCAGAAAGAGCCAGCTGGCTTTTTCTTGGCGGGAAAGAGGGCAGTTCTCTTCCATAAAACAGAATCTTACACCGAAAGAACTGTCATAACATTTTCCCAAAAATACTGAGTTTTGGTCATTTGGGAGCTTCCATGCCATTGTAATGCAAAAAGACCAGTTTTTCATCTCTCTACCTAGTAAAAGAAGTACAGCTGTAACAATCCATAATGGGCAAAGGTTGCATAGTGTGAAAGTTGATACAGCATCAATGTCTCAATTTAACAAATAAACAAATACTTCAGCAATTATTCTTTTTCTCCCCCTTTAAACACAGATTGTTGCTGTCCACCCTCAATTTGTAAGATCCCATTGCAAACAGTTTGTAACGGGAGGAAAAAAGGTAAGCTATCTCAATATTATAGATGACTTGACATCTTCTCTTTCCTTCCTCTTATATTTATGGATTCCTTTGTTAAAATAAGTATATATATATAAAAGCACTTACTAAATGTATTTGAAAATCTGGAAAAGAGAAGGAAAAATTGCTTTTCTCTCTCCATTCTTTCAGAAGAGCAAACCAAAAAATACATGAGGTTAAGTCTTGGAGGGAAAAATTAGCACTTTTTTAAATGTGAAGGAATTATTTAAAAGCCAGGACTAAGACAAATAATAGTTTTGTGTTTGGTCAAAATGTTGATGAAAATAATTGGACTTTGTGGGACAATTTCTCTTCATCCCTCCAACCCTTTGACCTGAAAACAGAATTTGGCTCATAGTATTATCTTCTGAAGTGTTTATTATTTTTCTGTCTCTTTCGTGTGTGAATAAAAATAATGTAAGCCAAACTGGGACTGACTGTTAAGTCAGTCTTGGGTTTTCATTTTTGTGTTTTAATGACATACGTAATCACTCATGCGAGAGAACTTTAGACCCCTTAATAGTAAACATCTTTGTGTGTCCAGGATTGACTTTTTTTGTCTCCTTTTGTACCCCTGGGTTCCAGGCAATTTGGTCTTTCTAAAGTTAATACTGACATGTTTTATTCCTCACTTACCAAATAATGTCGTTTTGACTCCCAGCATCATTGTCCATAAATTCCAAAATTGACCCTGTATCATTCAGTGTACATTTTAGGGTAAAATGGGGGCGGGGGGGGGGGGAGAGGGAAATTAACAGAGCAACATGTGGTGATATTAATTATATTCATGTAGCCATTTATTGTGATCCTTTCTTTTGAATTAAA
This sequence comes from Sternotherus odoratus, assembly GCA_032164245.1. Taxonomy (NCBI): domain Eukaryota; kingdom Metazoa; phylum Chordata; order Testudines; family Kinosternidae; genus Sternotherus; species Sternotherus odoratus. The sequence goes on from JAVMKO010000002.1 coordinate 146,990,748, forward strand.
AAATGAACATTTACAATTTTAGATTCATCAAACTGAATGAACTGTATCTGCCTTGCCAGATGACACAGCAATTCTAGTGCCACTAATAACCTGTTTTCCATCTGCAGTACAATTTATTATTACTACTACTATTACTCATTATTTAAAATAAATAAAATAGCTATGATGTGAATGGCGCGGAGCGGAAGCAGGTGTGTGTGGAGGACTTGGAGAATGAGTTCCCTCCTCACTTAGTGTGCAAATGGCAGCTCCTGTTCCACAGGGATAGGTCAGGCTCCACACTCAGGCCATTGCAATTTAGCACATGGGTCATAGCAGGTCCTTGGTCCTTCAGGCCAAGTTCAAGTGAATGGCTCTGTAACCCTGTGTGCCCCATCACAATGCCCAGAGCGGGGAGCCAGGCCCAGCCCAGAGTAGTGAGTGTGAGAGGTGGGTTTGGTTTCCAACCCTCTCTTCCCCTTCTCCCACCCCAGGCCTACTCTCCACATTGGGCCCACAACAGGGGTCGGCACCCTTTCAAAAGTAGTGTGCCGAGTGTTCATTTATTCACTCTAATTTAAGGTTTTGCATGCCAGTAATACATTGTAACGTTTCTATAAGTCAATAATATATAACGAAACTATTGTATGTAAAGTAAATAAGGCTTTTAAAATGTTTAAGAAGGTTCATTTAAAATTAAATTAAAATGCAGAGCCCCCCAGACTGGTGGACAGGACCCAGGTAGTGTGAGTGTCACTGAAAATCAGCTTGCGTGCCGCCTTTGGCACATGTGCTATAGGTTGCCCACCCTTGATGGGTCACAATCCACTCTTTAGGAACCACCGCTTTAGATAATGCACATCAATGGATGTATGTCCCGGCAACGAAGTTGTCAAGGCTTTGAGAGGTGGTAATGGTGATGTGGAGAGAGAAACTGGGAATTCATAGAATGAGGAAGCTCTGTCAGGTGGTAAAATAACTTGGATTCACCTGATGCTGAACGGAAAAAACCATCAGGGATTTAACACATCTCTTTGGTTATCTTTGATTACTTGACAGGCTGTTTTATATTCTACCCTCTGGGAAATGGTATACTGATTCCTAATGCATGCCCATTTCCCCCCCTCTTCCTATTCATTTTTTGCTGAGAAAAAACTTTCCTCTTTAGGAAAACTTTAACTGACATCTTAGCATATGGTATTTAACATTATAATAAAAAAGCCTTAGACATTTGTAATTTTATTCTATTAGAATATTTATTTTTTAATAACCCTGTAATTAAACTTAAGAATGTGGCCCAATACAAAAAATGCAGTCAAATTGTGCACTTAGTCTTTTCAAAATCAGACCCAGATTTGTAATGAGCTCTGAACAGACAGGCCCCTATGCAATTGGATCTTTTTCTATTGCATGTTCGGGTTAGAGCAGAGATGGAATGCAGTACCAACACTATTAGCGTAGTCCCATTAGTTTCAACAGAACCTTTTGTTTATCCTCTCCTTCCCCCAATCTAGCTTTTCAGATGTGAAGAAAACTATTTTAATATGACCAACTGCGGTGCTACCTGTCTAAGTAGCATATAGAAATAATAGCTTTGAAAATCCTGAACTGCCCCCATCCATCCCTGCAGGATTTTAACTCTTGTACCTAATAATAGTTTATATGCTGACATCTTTAACTCTTTCACTACTGATCATTTGAGCAGAGATCCAGCTATTGAAGAAGGACTTTACAAGGAGTATTTCCACTTTTTTCATTCTCTTCTAGTTACATTATACATAGTCTTGAAAGGGTAGATTTGTATCAGTAAATGTTGATAAGTGTTGTTTTCATCATACACACACAAAATGAAAATATTTCCATAGAGAATTGAAATTTACAGGTAGGCAAAGTAAGAAAAATAATGCTTGATTGCCTGTTAGATTTTGATTTCAGTCATGTATTTTGTATATTTTAACATATGAATTGGACAATTTGTATTTTAATGGTTATAAAGTTTTAACTTTTTGAATCTGTGTCTGCTGTCATTAAATAATTGTCTGACTCCTACCCATTGACTGAGCCCTCATCATTTCCCTCAACTGTGGAAAATTTAAATAGATGAAAATAGGGGAAAAAATGCTTAAAACCCATAATATTGCACAACTGTGAAAATTTAAATTGATAAAAATACAAAAATGCCTAATATAAATTATAAAACCATAAAAATTGAATTCTGCCAAGCCTGATTTATTCATATAGTCATTTCAGAAAGAGTGAAGGATGTTTACCATTTGAATGCTTGCACATGTCCCTTCTATTTAAGGTATCTGCAAGCCAGTGTGCCAAAGCAAGATATTTCCCCTATATATCATATTGGTGGGGCAGACCGTGTGCCCTGTGTATGGTCATGCTACTACCGAGGACAAAAATGGTTGAATTGCCTGAACACTTGCAGTTGGTAGTTGAAGAATATATCCTTGTTGTAGTCTTTCACAGTTTGTCTTTAGATAAAATGCTTCTAGATTTTACTGTTGTTGTAATTAGTTATAGTTAGCGGTACTCATTTTAGGAACCTTTTTGTTTCATTTTGTTTGAGCTTTAAACTTGATCTGGGGCATTCCTAAGACCTGGGGTTTTAAGCTCTGTTCTGAATGTAACAAATTTGTGCCTCACTCCCGCTGCTTCAAGTGTCTGGAGAAGGACATGTGAGGCATAAGTGCCCTATCTATAGGAGGGGGTTAAGAGTAGGACTAAGAAGTGGAGGGACATTTGACTAACACATTTTAATGAAGGCAGCTTGGTTCCAGTTCTTGTCACCTAGCTGTTGGTACACAAGGTTTCAGATGCTACTCAGTCTCTGAGCATACCACCAGATTTGGTGACATCTCTGTGTTGGTGAGAAGATACGATTCTCTGTCTCCATTACTGCACAAGCAACAGCAGAAGTCAAATGCTTCAACCTTTTCTAACCAGAAGAGGCCCACTTTCTGTCAGGGACTTAGCACTCAAAGAGAATCAGACAAGAAGATGGATTCCAAGTTTAGAGCTAAGCCAGTTCCAGATAGGTGCTCCCCCTAGAATCATTCACTCCAGTGCTACGCGAGGTACTGTGGAGACTGACTCCATTGCTGGGACCTCCTGTGATAGGGGTTCTCAACTTTTTTCTTTCTGAGGCTCCCCAACATGCTATAAAAACTCCATGGCCCACCTGTTCCTCCACAACTCTTTTTCTGCATATCCAGTAGATTAAAAGCCACAGCTGGCATTAGGGGGTAGCAAGCAGGGCAATTGCTGGGGCCCCATGTCACAGGAGACCTGCAAAGCTAAGTTGCTCGAGCTTCGGCTTCAGCCCAAGGCGGTGGGGCTCGGGCCCCAGCCCTAGGCCCCAGTGAATCTACCACCAGCCCTGCTCTCTGGTTTATTTTGGCGGACCCCAGGAAACCTGCTTGCGGCCTCGCAGTGGGCCCCGGACTCCTGGTTGAGAACCATAGTCCGATGGCATCAGTGTCATCATTTGCGGTAGCCAGGGGCTTCCTTTGCCTATCGTTGATGTACTCGCCATTAATGCAGGATGAGGTTCAGGTACCAACAATTCCTGCTACCTGAGCCCTGGTACCAGGATCATCCTCTGTACCTATTCATTTCATGCTGTTGTAAACAGGGCACTTGTTGGTGCTTCAGGGGACCTGAAACTCTTCAATGCAAAAGGGCAGACATTTGGTACCTTCAACAGCAAAGCTTCCTATAGTACCATCTATTTCATGTTGGACCAGAGACACACACCACCTTGGCCTTCAGACTGTGCTTATTATTCAGAGTCAGAAATGACATCTTACATTTCAGGAGCCCATTACAGAAGGTCTTATGCTCCTCCCCCTCCATCCTTTCACAGGTTGAGTTCTCAGCACAGTCATTTGTCATAGAAGCAGGTTCAGGGAAACGATGCCTCAAGGCTGTGCTCTGGTACCAGATGAGGTACAACAGGGACCCTTTTGGAATTCTTTCCAAGGTTCCCCCACACTCTTAAATCCTCATCTCCTAGCAGCTGCATTTCTAAGTCAAGTCACTCTGAAGGCTCCTGTATGTGTCCTGGTACTCGGCAAGCAAGGAACCTTACTCCTCCGGTGCTGCCCCTTCTGGTACAGAGGTTCGGCGGTCAGCAGAACAGATGAATGCTATTGGGCAGAGAGCATCAACCTTTGGCACACGGCTCACCAGCCTTTTAACAGATCAGGATTAAGCAGTTTCAAGTGTCTCCACAATTTGTCTCCTTTGCTGACAGGGTCAACCGATCACTTTGCAGAGGCACTCCTATATCCATCTATGGTATCTTGCTAAGGTTCCACCTCCTCAAAGAGTTTTAGCACACGCTATGAGAGTACAAGCAGCCTTGGCTGCTTTCTTAGGTCACATACCCCTTAGTGACATTTGCAGGGCTAAGAGTTGTTTTTGTTCATACTTCACCACTCGTTATGTTCTGTCTCAGGCCTCAAAGGATGATGCTAGATTTGGGACAGTGGTCCTTGTTTATGTAGACTCTGATACCTTCCTCCATGTGGAACTGCTTGTGAGTCACCTGATGTGGAATGGACATGTGCAAGCACTCAAAGAAGAAAAAAGTTACATAACTATTTGAAAACAATTGTATTTCGAGATATTCCATGATCCCTCCATGACCCACTCTCCTTCCCCTCTATTCTGGAGTCTCGAGAAATACAGGCGTTGGGTGTGAAGGAAATGGAGGGCGGATCAAGGTGGCTCCACCACTCTATACCCTCAGCTAGCAGCACAAATGTGCACCACCCTGATGGATACCGCTATGAGAAAAAGATCTCTGGCTTTGGTCCTCTGGCATACACACACCTGAAGTAGAAAGGACATATGCAACATATCTTGCAGAACAGAAGTTACTGAAGAAATATGTAATCATGGTGTTTGCTTTTTCCTTGAATTTTTTGCTTGCATTGGTCTACCCACTATTTTAGTAGAGTTTGTGGCCCCTATTCTAGAAAACACTTAAACATGCATTTAATTCCATCCCCTTTTTTAAATTTTAACATTAAAGTTTAGCACCTCCGTTAGTGTTGCACTTAGTACCCTAAATCCAGGCCTATATGTAATAATTACCTCCTCCTTAATGCTATTTGCTTTGAGACAAGTCAGTCCTTCATAAAGGATATGGCATATAATATCCCATAATGTCCAAGGAGCTATTATAATCCATTATGTGAATATTGTGGGCAAATTATAGACATGAAAAAACATCTAAGGGCTTGGCTACACTTGCAAGTTAGAGCACCTTAAATTAACCCTGAACGCCCTAACTCCTAAGGTGTCCACACTGGCAAGGCCCTTAGAGCTCCTGGACTCTGCAACTGGAGTGCTCTTGGTAATCAACCTCCACGAGAAGCATAGAGATTGCTGCGCCTGGGCTGGAGCACCAGCGTGTCAGTGTGGATGACGTGTTGCACTAGTGTGCTTTGATTGGCCTCCGGAAATGTCCCATAATCCCTTGAAGTCAAGTGGCCTCTCTGGCCTTTGTTTTGAACTCGGCTGCAGGCATGCGGATATCCTCTTTCAAAGCTCCGTTTCTGACATCTGGCATGCTTCTCTGCTCCAAGACACAAAGCAAACCACTACTGTGGAATGCTGCTGCCAAGGCAAGCATGTGTGGATGAGTGAGAGAGAGCCTGGGGGTGGAGCTGTTGTCAGGGTTTCTCTCTTCCCCCTGCTGCTGTTTGAACTTACAAGACAGCACGCTGACACACTCTTCCCCCAAAAAATACACAGTCTCTCCCCCACATACACACAACACACTCCCTGTCACACTCAATCTCCTTCCCCCACTTGAAAAGCATGCTGCAGCCACCTGCACACTGGGATAGCTACCAGAATGCACTACTCTTTGTGGCATTGCAAGAGCTGCTAATGTGGCCGCGCCACTGCACTTGCGGCTAACAGTGTGAACACACGGTAGCGCCTGGCACTCTACATCTGCAAGTGTAGCCATAGCCTTATAAGTAATGTGCTAGGTTTGAGGGTATATAATTATAAAATCTTGATCCCAGCACTGTGTGGATCTTTAGAACCTTTAGGATTCGTTGTGTGGTGCTGTGGGTAAGCACATTTTAAAAACACCATTGTACTCAGTAAATAACAATGGCTCCTATAGGAGCCATTGAAGTGATTAGATATTAAAAAAATTGTATTTATATTGTACAAGCTCTACAAAGCTACTCAGCTTAATATATTCTGTATACGTCCGATTTTTTTAAAAGAAAAAAATATTGTGCTGTAGTCAAATTAAAACGCAAAGCCAATCTTTTACTTAAACAAATTGTAATATATATACCCTACACTGTTAAACCTATTCATCTGAATAAGGTATTCAGAATTCTTGAAAATGTGGATAAAATAATTGCCCCATATTCTTGGCCAGGAACAGCTTTTAAGAAATGAATGTTTTTTCTTCTCATGAAAAGTATGTGTCTTATGGAAGTGCTGATATGAACTCAACTAGAGGCGATGGGAATGGTACAAAATACATTGTCCTCTCTTTACTCTGCAATTAAGTACAGCACCATTTTGAATGGAGCACTTGGCAGATGATGGTAACCCTGAAATAACGATATATTATAAATAACAGAGCATCCCTGGCCAGAGCAGACAGTAGAGCTTCAAGGCAAGGGGAAAAGACAAATACTGTACTATTGGAGGCAGTAAGCTTCTGCCTGAAAAAAAAAGGTCTAATCTTTAAAAATAATAGGGGGGAAGCTAGCTAATGAGGGTGGTAAAGCTGAAATAAAGGTATTCTTCACTTAGAATGCCAGCATTTACTAACCTATTGGTTAAGTGAACAACACAAGTATCCCCTGTATTCGGAGTGTTAGAGGCAAAATGAACTGAGAAGAAAGATTGAAAGATATGCAAGTTCCAAAATAAAGTTATTCAGTATTTATTGTTCAAAGAAACTTTAAATTGATCTGCTCTTCTGAACTTTTTCTCTTGGTAAAACCATTGATGAGACTTTACACTTTGTGTTTTGACCAATATCAAAAAGTGATTAGTTGAGGCATGTTTCAGGATATTCCTAGGATATTGATTAGTTACTGATGTCTTCCACTGTTACCTACACTAATCCAGTGTATGTTTGTTCATTAAGATTTTGTGGGCCTGTTTTACTAGATGGTGTGGACACTTGGCACATTCCAGCTGATGCTCAAGCCTTTTGAAATCAGTAAGAGATAAGGGTGTTCATCACCTCATGGAATCAGGCACTTAATTTTAGGGTTTACATTTTTCTGAGTGACTAGTGATTTGAGTGCCACAATTGTTGTGTGTCCAACAGGAAACCCCTATTAAAAGAGTGTAATTTTTAGGCTAAGGGTGCCGAATTCTTTCTAGAAATCTAGAAATCATGTCCCTCTAAGATATCTTAAGTTGGGCACTCAAAATTGCTAGTCAGTTTTTAAAAAATTAGACCTAGATTTCTGTTCGAGAGACTGGAGGTCTCAGAAAAGGAATAACTTTCAGACATGGATGTCCCCAATACATTTTCTAAGCATTTTTTTTTTAAAAAGCGCATCTTATTTAGGTGCCCAAGTTTGAACACTAGAACCTTTATCTTGCATGCCACAACAATAGCGAAAAATCTTTGACATTTTGGCAAACTCTTAAACCTCTAAACTAATTTTTCAGTACTAGAATTCCAGGGCAGCATTCATAGGCTCCACTGCTTGACACATTACAAACAAGTTATTCTACATTCTGTTTCACTTCCAATTTATGGCAATCTTTAATACAGGACTAGAATAGAGATCTTGAACAATTTGCAAACGGGAAGAGAAATAGCATTCTTCTCATAAAGCTGCAGCTGCTCTTACGAGCATAGCAGTGAAATTTGTATGTTAAAGTCAGGTCTGAGACATTCTGTGGCAGATCTTTTTATTTTTAATTGTCCGAATTATTTATTTATGTGTCAGCAGATACAGTTTGACTTTGCTTTTTGAGTGAGCAGGATGACCTTTACCTCTGAACCCTACAATACGTACTTCATAATAGCTGGTTGGACTACTTTGACAAATTATAAAATTGTCAGGATGCTGTTTGCAGCGTAGTCCATTTTTAGAAAGCAAATAGTCAGCTGTTTGGCATTGCGTTGTGTAGAAGAAGAGTACCAGACAAGAAAGGCAGATTGCTTTGTAAGCTGTAAAATGTCAGTCAGTAAATACTGAGAAGTCCAGTTTAAGTGAAGTAAGAGCAAATACTATGGCAATCTGTGTCCAGGCACTGGGTAATTTACCTTAAACAGGGTACAGGCTGAAGCATTCACCAAGCCAAAGTAATTTCTAGCTATGACTTGCTCACAAGGATGTAGGACACTTTGAACGTATTTGATATATGTAGTGATATTCAATAGATGAGTGCTCTAGTAGTAGTGATGTTGTCTTCACTTAGTAAACAGATATTATAATAAGTTGGTGGGTTTTTCCCCCAGTCAACACAGTATGCATTTTCAGGCAGAGAGAGAAAGAGAATTAGAATTCACTTGTATAGTATATGGAAGTAAATCCTGTTTATAATCCATGTATTTATATAAAATATAAACATAAAAATATTTAACAGCTATACCTGAGATTCTAGGCCTAAAGTATCAAAATAGGTGAAGTGTAGAAAGATACACATGTATTTATACAAGATAATTAACTTCTTAGTATGGGAAGTTTGGATTTTCAGGTTAAATCAAGCTGTTGGCAGTTTGAATCCATCAGTTAAAGCAATTAAGATTTAATCCAGTAGAAATAGTCTCCATGAATCCTCCTGTGTTTGAAGCTATGGAAGTTATTCACAGTTACATTGTTCTTAGTTGTAGTTTATTTGGGAAAAACGGCCCTCTGTTTATTGACCACAGCTTCTGCTGCCTTCTTTGAATCCACCCAGCTCATTGCAATGTATAACAGGAATGTTTATTTGCACTATGCATATATAACATTCACTAATTCTGGGTTCCTTGCTAAATATAAATCTTAATGTACAATATTAGGTTGGGTTATTAATGTGTATCAATACCTTGGGTTTGTCACTTAACCTCTCTTATTTCGTACGGGGGTGGGGGGAATGGATATGCTGCTTCCAAACGTCCACTCCGGTAGTGTCAAATATAATATGCAAATGTTTGTAAAACTCTTCAATATCTTCAAGAACAAATAACTACATGGTATTTTTATGTGCTATAGATACAGGTAATATCTCATATTTTGCATGTATAAATTAACTGTAAAGAACAATTTGTTCCCTTTGAAACTTTTGATTTTTTTTTTGTAGGAAAAGTGTTTTTTTTCATTTCACTGTTGTGAAAATAGTATGTGGTGGCTGGAAGAAATCAGTTAAAATTTTATCCCATAGACACTGCTGTTGCTGTAGTCTTTGGTATCTTTATTCAGATGATTGAGGATTCCTATACATGGTTTAAAGACTGGGATTACATGTAATTAAGATTAGTGCTAATTGCATGACAGACTCCATTAGGCCAAAACACTAGTCTATTCTCTTTAGTGGCTGCACTCCACAGAAGAGTTCTGAGCTCTCTCCAAGAAGACTGATATATTAATAGTGCAAAATACACAGAGTGGTGTTCAGTAATCCAGTTGAATTACATTGATTCAGTTTTAACATCAACAAGTCCTCTGCTCGATCCCATTGAACAGGCTATCAACAAATACATTTCAGCGGGCTTTTCCTACTGTTGCCATTGTTAGCAGTGCAGCGGTTGAATATAGGCATGTGAATGTGTATTCAATATTTAGAAAAATCCTGAGGAGTCTTTTATTAAAACACCATCAAATAAAAAAAGTGGTGAGAAACCAAGAAAACTCTAATGTGACAAAACTTTGCCCACCCCTTCTGTATAATAGTGAGTAAAGTGGAGTCAAGTCCAGTATCTAGTGTGATGATGACAGAGAAGGTTTAGCTTGTTCCCTTTATTGCAGCCATATTATGTGATACATTATGCAAGCAAAGAGATGTTGGGATATGCATCTTAAACACTGTTTATACTGTAACAAAGAACTAGAGAGAACTATCTGTACAAAACAGAGAAAGGAATATTGTAGAGAATGCAAGGAAGTGATTTTTGTTGCTGAAAAATAAATACTGAGAGTGCTAGCTGCCAGAAAGTGGATTTATGGGAAGTAAAGCCCTAAAAATATCTTCCCCAACCAAAAAGTGAGAGGGTGGGTGAAACCTGGTCTTGGAAACATTTTTTTCCTCTCCCTACATACATAGCTCCCATTGAGTTAAAATTGTTTTTGGTTTTGTGATAATGGCAATTCAATATTGTAGCTGTGTGGAAGATGAACTAAATAAATTAGCCAACTGCTTTTAAGAGAAATATGCTCAATGGATTACAAACCTCTAAAATGCTTTGTAGAACATTCATGTTCAGTGAGTCTCAAGGCGGCTGTACTATGAGAAAAAGAGAAATAGATTTTATTAAATGTCACTAAAATAGGGTGTATAGTTTTATTGCAGTTAAATTAGTATAACATTTTTGAGAGAAGAATATTGTCTTTTTGAAGCCACTAGATTAGCAGATCTTTCTGTTGGCACCAGTATTCGTTCCTGTTGCACTTTTGGTAACGGAAGGATGACCTTGTGATTAGAACACTGGTTTGAGATTTAGGAGACTGGGTTCACCTCCCTCCTCTGCCACAGACTCCCTATGGGACATAGAACAAGTCACTTAATCTCTGGCCCCACTTCAGGAAAACACCATACTCATGTGCTTAACTCTAGGCATATGTGTAAATGCTGTCTTGTATGGGATGTTTTCCTGAGTGGGGTCTCTGTTTCTTCATCTGTAAAATGGAGATAGCAATTCTTTTCTCCCGGCCTTTTTTCTGTGTAGTCTCTGATCCTGCAAACACTTGTTTTGCATTTCATGGGGGAACTATTTATGTGTGCAAAGGTAGGCACATGCGTAAGTGTTCGGAGCTTAGGCATATAAATTATTCAGGACAGGGGCTGTCTCTTGTGGTGGGGTGAGATTTCAAAACAGGTTTTCCATGGTGCAATATGTAGATGTTCGTTCCTCCTCCTTCCCCTTTCACCCACAAAAATATTCTTTACTTTAGGCAGGTAAGTTTAAATAGGTGTTAAGAATCCATAAAGGACAATGCCTACCATAATATAATAATTCTAAATTGGTGTGTATTGTGGGTCTAAATAATGTAACTGCCTATTCAATATAACAGTTGACATTCAAATAGCATTTCGTTAAACTGCAGATCTATCTTTAATACTTTTTCTACTAAATTTATATTACTGAGGAAAGTTTAGCACCATTTGAATGAACCAGTGTAAGCAAAAAATTTCACATTTATTTTGGAAGTCTTCAATTTCTCAAGAGTATACAGGCAAGTTACATCTTATGCGCAGTTAACATGCGTGATTTCACCTTTACGCAGTCGTCAAACAAAAAGGGAATAAAAGAGAAAAATAACAATTTAAAAACTGCATCTGTAGGGTGGGTGATTCTGCCTGCCATTAAACCCAATGAGATTTGACTATATGTGGTTTTTGCTTTACGCGCTGACCGTGGACTGTAATCCCCATGTAAGATGACACTCACCTATAAAGTTTAAGGCCTAATTTTCAGAGGTGCTGGACACCCACAGTTCCCTTGGAGTCAAGGGGTTCTCGGAATGTCTGGAAATCATTTGTTACAATCATAGAATATCAGGGTTGGATGGGATCTCAGGAGATCATCTAGTCCAACCCCCTGCTCAAAGCAGGACCAATCCTCAGCTAAACCATCCAACAGATTTTTGCCCCATATCCCTAAGTGGCTCCCTCAAGGATTGAACATACAACCCTAGGTTTAGCAGGCCAGTGCTCAAACCACTGAGCTATTCCTCCCCCCAATATGCTTTCTTAAACCCTGATTTGGGCATACTTTTGTAAATATATTTTATTCATTTTGTTTGTATTCAGCAGCTTATATTTGTAAAGAACCTACAAATTCAGGAATTTATCCTGAATGAAAAAACACTTGAAAACTTGTACCAAATGTACACAGATTTACTGTTAATTGTCCATTATTCTCTAATCTTAAAAGTTTGTCACTCACTGTAGGAGCCTTAACAAAACCACATATAATAGAGAGGAGGTTTAAAAGTGTTCTTCCAAGGGAACTCACCGAATACCTATGAATAACAGATATATTTGTCACTTTTAATACTGGTATGAATAATAAAGTTAACACTTTTGTCTAGTTAAATAAATATCACACACTAGAAGTACTTTAACTTAAAATAATTAAAACAAAAGCTTGAAGAATAACTTTTTTTCCATCAAACCTTTCTTTAATATTATGTAAAGTAGCAAAAATCATTTCTAACTCTATGTAGCCACCAGTAGGAGCAATTTCTGGATTCCCTGTATTAAAGTTCTCATAATTATTTTTCAGTTCAGCTTAACTTTATATAAAGCAACCAAGCCAAATGATTCATACCACTTAAAGTTCTTTTGTTTGTGACTTGTTTGTAGATTATATGAACAAAGAAACAATTATCCATAGACGTTGACAGGTGTCATTGCTATGTGGGCTGTGTTAGTGAAATTATCTCATTTTGATGCGGGGAGAAATTGCAAGCATGTGTCAAGTTAGAAAGTGTCCTCTGCAGTGCATTTGACATATACAACTAGCTGAAAAAACTTCCATTTTCTGTCTCCAGTTAAACTTTTTTGGGGAATATCTGTCTTTTGGTGCCATCTTGTGGTCATTCAAAAGACAGGCAATCTCTATAGCTATCACTTTTAGCCTTGTTAATAATGAAAGTGTGTTTTTAAAACAATCATCTCTGGTCATCCAAATCATTTATGCATTTAGAGGAAAAAAATGTTCTCTCTATAGGCAGGGTTGTCTGTAATAGTTTCTTGAATTTGAAATGTTTCCTTGGTATCTTAGTTTGTTGAGTTCTCAATACATTCATAAGTGGTTGCTGGGAATAACTTTACATATGAGTAGTCCTGTTATATGCACATGAGCTATTCATTGAAGTAGTTGAGTTACTCATGTGGATAAATGTTGGCAGGATTGGGGTCTTAAACTGTAAATCTCCAGGGCAGGGACTTTGGCTTTTTCGTGTGTTGCTAATAAACTATAAAAGCAGCCCAGAAATGTTAATACCATATTAAATAATATCTTGGGGGGACACTGGAATGTACAGACACGTGGGTTGTCCTGGAAACAATCTTCATTTAGCTGAGAATTATTTCTCTTTTGCTGTGGAGTATTTATCAGTTTCAGAAATTATTTAAAATTATTGTATATAGTTTTTAAATGCAATAGAAACCTTTCTTATAGGCAGAAGGCAGGGTTCCTGTCCCAAAGAGTTTGCAATCTAATCTGTCTGGGTGGACCTGTATACCTATGTAAAGTTCCCATTGAAATAAAGGTGGTTCTGCATGGCGATAAGGAAGCAGATCATGGGATTGTAGCCTACATGTAATTGCTTGATTGGCGCTAGTTATGAGTATGTGGAGTCTACGTCTAATCCCCTGTTACATGAAAGGAGTAGTGGTATGATGTTAAATTGATAGACTGGAGTCAGAAGATCTGGATTCTATTTCAGTTTTCTTGCTTATCTGCAGCCACTTGAACAAATCACTTCACATACCTATGTGTCTTGTTTTCCCCACCTTTATAATGGGTGTAAATTATACCCTCCATTTCTTAAGTGCCATGTAAGAGCTGATTATTATTATATTAAAGTAGATTGAAATAATAAATGTATTGATTTGACATTGGAAACTAGTTAAAAATATGACTTTTTCTTCTCTTTTTGTTTGGTTGGATGACACTTTTTTCCCCTTCCAATTCAAACACAAAGATTACCAATACTTACTAATCAAAAAAGTTTTATATATAGCACTACTTCACAAAACGATTTTTTTGTTACACTCCTCCACAGTTGCTGTTATATGAGAAGACTTGGATGAACAGATGGAAGCCTTCTGTTTTACATGAAGGAGAAGGAAACATTAGAAATGTAAAATGGAGACGACATTTAATTGCTTGGGCCAATAATATGGTAAGTATTTACTACTGTATCTGCCATCTCTGGTAAATATACATGGACAGTTACCTGGTTTTGTTGCATTAAATGTGGCGGATACGTGAAGCATTTTGAAGTGTTAGTTTGCCAGAATGCTCCTTTTATCAAACTCTGCTATATTAAAACATTTGTCTCCATTATTCAGTATATTAATGAAGTCAAACATTGGGAAGAATGTATGTTTTTGAGGTGTGTCTCTCCCTCTCCTGTACACTCACTATTGCTGTATTCTTCTGAAGGACTGAAGACACAACACTTGTGCAAACCTGTAAAAGAGGTGCACCCTACCGCTGTGAAAAGCAGGGTTGACACCAGAGCTACTTGCACTGGGAAGCTACCATACTGAATCACATTATTGTGAGCCCTTCTTTAAACTAATGAATGGTGTCTACATTGAGGTTTGCACCTGTATAACAACATCAGTGTAGTTTCATGGGTGCGCTCTTTTAAAAAAAAAAATAATAATCCTAGTTTGGATAGGCCCTTGTGAGTCCCCCATGGAAAATACTTAGCAGAAAATTGACTCTTTTTACTAAAAGTTAAATTCCTAGATTAAGACCTAAAGGAACCACTGTAGTCATCTAGTCTGACCTGGATAACATAGACCATGGAATTTCACCCACATTTGCAGCTCAAACTACAAGGACAGGGCCTAAATTGAGTAAAAACACCAAAGCTCAATAGTGATGAGTAACCAGAATGCATTTTCAAAAGTAGCTAAGTCTCATTTTCAAATGTGACTTAAGTGACTTGAGTTCCTAAGTTCTTATGAATATGGGATTTTAGCCCTTCTGAATGTTACCCTTTTTCTATTAGTTATCAAAGCTGAAGTATTCAAGGAATTCTTTTCAGCAGTTGCTCTGATCCATTTTTATAATTAATGTATATATAATCAAGAGGCATTCTCTGCCAAATCTGCTGCATGGATCTACTGGTGACATGCTTCTTCTGGACAACTCTGCCACTGGAGAATGCGGTTTCTATGGCTGCTTCATCCTTCTGCATAACCATTGCTGATGGTTCATTCTTTTCGGAGCCATGCAATTAAAATATTTATTCTGTGAGAATCTGCTGGAAGTAGATGCGACAGTTGGAGAGGTGTCTCTAGAGAATACCACATAGGAACATGGAATACTAATAACATGCTGAAAGCCGTCTGTCAGAGACAAAAAACTCAGTCAGGCTTTCCCTTATGTTGGAAGTGAAATGATGCTTGCCCTCCAGAAGATTAATATATTTGATTCTGGAGCCTTTGTTTTTCTTGGCCTTTTTAATTTCCAATGTACACCTTATTCAGTGCAGTTAGTGTTCTGTACTGTTGAGACCACTTTAAATGATGCCTTTTGTGTCCTCATAACTGTGTGTGTTACCGTTTTGCTATGTTGGTCTTATTCTCCCCTTGTGTTCTTTTTGACATGTTGTGTACAAATCTTTTGGATCTCTGATATTTTGAAATAGCCACCACTATAGTTGTAAGGCCTGATTCTGCCATCAGACATATTTGCTGTTTGTTAAATGTTCCCTTCTGTGCCTGAGCCACAGACAGCGTGAGCTAGTTACAGGGCTTACACCCTGGGTCCCTTTAACTGTATCTACTGAGAACCTGCAAAGCTAAAAGCATGAGCCTTTTGAGTTTGAGCTAAAAGACTAAGGGCTTGTCTACACAGTGCTTTAGTCTGCACCAGAGGGGTGTAAAAGTTAGCCTGCATTAGCATGTGGTGCACTAACTGGTTCTGTTTCTATGTTAACACGTGCTAGGTAGTTTTTAGTGCTCCCCCGCACGACTCAGCAAGATTTTGAAGGTGGGACCGGTCTCAGAGATGCTGGAGCAGGCGATTGGCCTTCCTTTGTAGCATCACCATCTGCTCTGCCTGCAGATAAACCCAGAGAAATCTCATTGGGAGAGGTAATGCTGCTTAAAACAGCATTAACCTCTATGGAGTTTCCTCCTTGGCTGTTAGTGAACAGCTGTGGAGAAGCTCAGCCAATGGTACCTTTTACCTGTATCTGGTCATGCACTCCCCAAAAATATCCTGACAAATATGCAACCTCACCAGGCTCCTCCCTCTGGAGTGGGTAGTTGGTAGCAGACTTAATAAAAGAACCACTGCCGCTTTCTGCTAGGCTCTTTCTATTTCTTTTGGTTATTTTCTTTTAATTTTGAGTTTAGTTTGCTTTAAAAAAACATTGTTTTCTACTTCAGAGATGCCGGTGCTCCTCTTTTTTGTCTCCTGATTCCATCAGCACATCCAGCCCCTGCCTTCTTTCTGTTCCTTCCCACAATTTAACAAGATCCTTCTGCTCTGAAGCTCCTTTTGTCTCAGATGTTGCTATCTGCCTGCTTTTTCTCCTCCTCATTACCGTGTCTCCCTATCCTATCCTGTCACTTATTAAATGGGTTAAAATATGTCTCCCTTGCTTGTACATCTTTAATTTCTCTTCTCCTGGATTATATTGGTCTTAATATTGAACACATTTTTTGCCATACATTCTTTTGACACAGCTGTTTGCTGCAACTCATACTATAGACTGAATACACTTATGTAATGCTTGACACCACAAAATGTTTTGAGATGCAGTTTGTAGGAGAGATGGCATAGTAAGTAAGATTGCATTATATTTAACTTCCAGGGTGTGAAGATACTTGACATGATCTCCAAGCAAAGAATTACCAATGTGCCTCGTGATGATATAAGCCTTCGCCCAGATATGTATCCCTGCAGCCTTTGCTGGAAGGATGATTTAACACTGATTATTGGCTGGGGAACTTCAGTAAAGGTATAATTACCTGCCCTGGTAATAAGTGCTTGCTGTTATCACAGACAGAAAAACAAAGGATGAGTTTTGAAAAGCAAAGACAATTGAAAAGAATGGAATTTGGTCTGACAACTGTGCAGAACTCCTGCTGCCATAGAAATATCATTGGGCTGACCCTCATGAGGAGGAATAATGACAGACACCCAGTGGTCAGACAGATTTCTCTGCACATACGGCGTGTGTAATCCCTGGGGACATTTTTCTTTTCTGTGCCTTCAAGAGATTACCTCTTTTGAAAGCACCTAGGGAGTTGTCGAATTCATTTATTTTTATTAGCATAAGCAGGAACAGCTTGTCATGAGGTGGGTTTTTAGTGACTGCTGAAACAGACATATAATTTCCTTCAGCCATGGAAATGGAGAGGAATATTTTTCTTTCAATCCTGTTTTAGCAAAGAGCTGGCATTTTAAACACATGCACTGGAGAGGCGTATGATTTTGCTGAGACTCTTATCTGATAAGCTAGTTACAAGGATGTTAGATGCTTTTTAACAACAGACTGCTACATTAGTGCTCAGTGAGGAATTTCAAAATGGCTGGTATGAGCAAATTGTGTGTGGGAGGATATAATGAGATGGGAAACATCTATTTTTTTTTTTTTTTTTAAAAAAAAGCTTTTTTGTGACATTAGGATCTTGGAAGAGTTTTCTATACTATGAGGCTTCATTAAAAGTTTTGCATCTGTTTCTACACATTTGCAATGTATCAGTTTCATAACATTCATACACCTAGGCCAAGTGTGCTTTATACATCAGCTAAACAAATGTACAGGACCTGGTTCTGCCACACTGACTCAGAGCGAGCAGTACTTCAGTTCCACTGAAAGCTTGACGGGTCACTTCATGGAAGAAGGAGGTGACACAAAAACCAAGCCCATAGTTACTATTCTGTATGAACCACAGCAACCAGTTCTTAAATTATCATTTTCCCTTCCTCCTCCAGTGTTTATTTGTGTGGCTATGGGCTACAGTAGCACTTTCCTGCAGCTCCATCAGTTTTTAATGGTTTCCTTCTAATGACAATGGTAAATAGCAATTTCCCAACTTACAACAATGCAAAGCCCAAGCTATGTTAAAGCTCTAATAATGCATACGTCTTCTAAGTGCTTCAGAATGCAAAATAGTTTGAGATGTATAGCACTGAATAAAATCTCTTTGTTTTCTAGATATGTTCGGTAAAGGAGCGGCATGCCAGTGAAATGCGAGACCTGCCCAGTCGCTATGTAGAAATAAGTATGACCCCGCAAACTGTGTCTCTTTAAAAAAAAAAAAAAAAAAAAAAAAAAAAAAAAAACAGAAAAGATTTTCACAGATAAATATCAACCTAACATAATTTTGGAAGGCTCGTTTTCTTATTTCAGGATGAATCCGTGGCTCATTCAGAGGTTGCAATTTGAAATAACATAAAGTCCTCCTTGTGTTTAATTTGTGAAGTTTACCTAACTGTCTTGGGAACGCTCCTGAGTCTGAAAGTCTTCATGTTGTGGCCCTCTTCTTAGAACAGAGATTGTTTGTGCCATAGCTCCTAACTTCCCAATCCCACATCTTCTCAAGTAGCTAACTTTGTGCTGCTTGACTACCCTGCTCACCACCGCCCCTCCATTTTCTCTCTCTTGGGCGTAGTGTTGTGCAGCCTCTACTGCTCCGGTGTCCTCAGGTTGCTTTGTAGTTTGCTTCTCCCTCCCTGGTTTTTGTTACCCTTTCAGTTCTGGTCATGTGTGTAATTTTGGACACCCATGAGTATACATGGGTGGGAGGGGGAAACCCTGATAAACAGATACATAAAGCAGGGTACAAAGAGGATGGATAAAAAGTTTGGGGAAGGGGTTGTTTTGTTTAATTAAAAAAATAAAAAGCCCCCAGAGTCCCTGGAAGATATTCCTATCCTGGACTGTGACTAGCATAACCTCTTGAAAGAGTGAAAACTGTGAACTCCATTATGACAAAAACAACTCTGTGGATATGTAGAAGCAGTGCATGGACCATACTGTGAGAACCTCTGCTCTTACCTGGTTGTCTGTTATGAGAGCATGGAATTAGACAAAATTTGGTTTCCATACAAAATTGGTTTCCAGCCTGGCCCTGTTTGAAATCAGTAGTAAAATTCCTATTGATTTCACTCTGTTGTCTAACTTCAGGACACTGAACCAAGTGATTCCACAGGAAATAAATTTGTACTATTCATTTTGATAGTGATTTCAGGCAAATGTCATAATTTCATATATTACTGTATCTAATGACTAGTACTGGTTGGGCTGAAATATTCTGAAAATTAACCAGGATGATCCTCAGACTTCATCTGAACATGCAAGAAGTCTGGATACTTTGAGAGTAAAGAGTGCCTGAAAATTAACTGATTTACAAGGATTACAAAATATGTTTATTGAGCACTGTTCTATTTTTCCTCCAGAATCATCTGAAAGGAGAATTGTATAATTTGAGGATATCATACGAAGAAGTTTAACCTTGTGCTGCACTCTCAGATCATCTGCATTTTTCAGTACCCAAAACCTTGCTGGGTTTCCCGTTTAGAAAATAATAAAATGGGATGGTTTATATAATAAGTGATCCAAAACGGCTTTTAGTTTTTCAATTGGTTGACCTTGCTTGACTCTGTCTTCTGGAACTTTCATTTTAAAAAAAAGTTAGGCTCTTATCAAATTACCTAGATGCACGCCTGAAGGCTAGAGATTTTTGTGGAGGGAACTTCTTGATCTTACCTCTTTCAGCCCAGTGTCTTCAGTGTATATTGGAGGATCAGTGTTTTATCTCACTAACCTGTTAAGAATCTGCTTGTGATTTTCCTTTCTGGTTTTAGGTCACAGCACTGAGACAGCTTTGCTGAATGCTCTGAACAGCACTCTTAAAATATGGGCATAAGGTTGGGGAGCATCATTCGTTCAAATCTCAATAGAGATTACAATAGCTTTTGATACCTTTTAGAAGATCTTTCTAAAGAATCTTGTATCATACAGTGGCATCCGTTTCAGTTTTATTGTAGTTTAAACTTTACTTTGAGGCATTAGATAATGAGATCAGATAATCTCCGTGGATAGCACAGCAACCAGTTTGGTTTTTTGGCAGAAAACATATGTGCATTTAATGTACAGAACTTAAAGCAAATATAATTCAGTGAGCAAGAAACTACCATTAGTGGTTGAATGACAAGTTTCATCACAACATCCAGGCATCTTACTTTGTAAAAAATCAAACAAATAACCAAACACAATAACTGTTGTCAGGTTGAGGCTTTGTTTTTTTCGTTTTTGTTTTTCAAACTTCACATGATGGATGAATCCTAGAGGTGGACTATGAAGGGTCAGACTTGGATATTTGCTCTTCAGGATACTTACAGGACAGATAATAGTTCCTCCTTTAAGGTTAAGAGTGCTCAGATTTTTACCACTCTTGAATCATGTTACTAGTGCATCGGAAGTTCATGTGTTTATAACAGTACAGACTATATTGGCATCAAGAGGGTGTAAACATTTTACAGTGGCTTACAGCTTGCTGAATAGGAAACTGAACAACTCCTGCACCTTAAATTTTATGTTGGAAAGCAAAGGTGCCAAGTATTATAAAGCAAGTTCTCACCATCTCATTCTGTGATGGTTTGTTTCCCGATGGTCGTACAGTCAGGAAATAAAGGTGACATCTGTCTTGCTTCTAAACCAGGCTATCTGATATCATGAGAGAAAAATGATCCTAAACTGTTCTAACTGTACTTCTCCTTTTAAGATGCTAATGCTTTGTTTATGCCTAAGAGAAATTAAATCAAACATCTGGACAGGTTTCAGATGTTAAGGCATGTATTACAGCAGTAACTTGGTATCTTTCAGTCTAGTAGCAATGATGTTGAAATAATTTTACCTTTTTTGTCTTTTCTTTTATGTGCTGCAATTCACATGCATGATTCCTAGATAAACTCCACTAATGTTGCGGCTTGGGTAGCAGTTAGTTAGATGAGCTGATTGTATCAGTTTAGCTCTGTCAGCTACCACAGTGAAGTATTCATTAGAAAGTATTGGTATTGAATTACAAGCTTAACTTGGGCTAAAGATCATTGTGATCTTTTTAAGAGTTTTTGATCTCTGTATATACTCCATCTCATTCAGAGTTCTTGCTGTTCGTTATACTGCACTAAACCATTCCTTTTGTACTTCGCTTCTGTGTTACTTTTTCTATTTAAAAAAACAACAACCTTTAACGCCAATTTAGATTTTTAGCATATACATAAAAACATAGAATGATCTGCATGCTAAGGCTGCAGTTCAGGAAAGACCTTAAGCACTTGCTTAATTCCTCTAAATTATGCATAAAGTTGAGCATGTGCTTATGCACTGACCTGAATAGGGATCCTTTCCTCAGTGAAGCCCTAAAAAGCAATATAAGATGCTTATTTTAAAAGATAGGAAATAATTAATATTTTCCACTTACACAACGCCTTTCACTAAAGATCACACAGCATTTCACAGACATTAAGTAATCCTCTCGGAACCCTCATGAGGTAGGTGAGGATTGCTTTATCTGTTTTACAGAGGAGTAAACTGAGGCACAAAGGGATAAGCAGCTTGTTCAGTGTCATTCAGTGGTGTTTGAGAGTAAAATGTAAGATGAAATCCTGGCTTCTTAAAGTCAGTGGCAGAGCTCCTTAAGACTTCCTGGTGGCCAGAATTTCACCCCAGGTGACTTATTCCAAGTTCAGGTTCTAACCAATCTATAACACTTCCAGACAATCATTCATTCCAAGGAAGGAAGACTTCTAGCTAGTGTAAAATTGCATGTATAGTGGATGTGGTCCCCGGCACACCTTTGTGTCCTGAGGAATAGTCACAAAACGTCAGATCAATCCATACACTTTTCCTAGTGAAATTGCTACTGGTGAATTTCAACCACTGGATAGTCAGATTTTGGATTTCAATTGAAGTGGACATCGTGACAACCAATTTGGTTTTTGGAAGAAGATACTGAATATTTCAGTTTGGCTTATAAAGACAGAGATTCTATTCTAGGATTGTAAGAACTGGGAAAAAAAAAATCTCGTTAGCGACCCCAGTGAGCAGAAAATTGTCACCAGTGGTTAAATGCCAACTTCTTTGTATATTTATTTATGTAAACATTTCATCAGAGTCCACTGAACATCTTAAGTCATAAAAATAAATAAATAATCAAACAGACAAAACACCATACTACCCATATAATATACCCACATTGACTAGTACTGCTATTACCCCGTTAGCCTCAAATGGTAACAAAAAAAGCCATATTAATTATTAGCAAAATGCCTGATGAAATAAGTGAGGCTAATACTGTGATCAGAAGGCTGCCATATTCCTCCCCTGTTGGTTGCTGAAGTTTCTCATTTTTAATTTCCATACAATTTTCCCATTCAGTGTATTTTTTGTGAAGGAAAGTTCACCTTTGAGGCCATCAATATTTTTAGCTGCTAAAATTCTGTTAATCTTTCTGCAAAAGATGACAAGGATTCTATGTGATTTCCTTGAAGACTATAGGTAGGGACCCACCAAATTCATGGTCATAGGATTTTTTTAAAGAACATAAATTTCATGATTTTAGCTATTTAAATCTGAAATATCACATTGTTGTAATTGTAGGAGTTTGTTGGGGGAAAATGCGGGGGGGAGGGGGATGTTTGCTGGGCAGCTATAGAGCAGCAGTTATTGGCTGGGAGCCCAGGTCTGAAGGCAGAACTGCCACCAGCAGCAGCACAGAAGTAAGAATGCCATGGGATGGTATTGCCACCCTTATTTCTGCACTGATTCCTGGAGATATGGGTCCTCAGTCCGCAGCTGCCAATCTTCGACGCTCTGAAGACAGGGCAGAAGTAAGGGTGGCATGGTATGGCATTGCTGACCTTACTCCTGCGCTGTTGCTGGCGGGGCGATGGCTTCAGAGCTGGGTGCCCGGCTAACAGCTGCTGCTTTCCAGCCACCCAGCTCTGAAGGCTGCACAGAAGTAAGGTGGCAATACTTCTGTGCCCCCCCCCCAAATAACCTGTGCCCCCCCAAATAACCTGTGCCCCCCCCCAAATAACCTGTGCCCCCCCCCCAAATAACCTTGCGATCCTCCCACCACACAACTCTCTTTTGGGTCAGGGCCCCCAATTTCAGAAACGCTGATTTTCCCCCCATGAAATCCATACAGTATAGGGTAAAAGAACACAAAAGACCAGATTTCACAGTCCATGAGGCATTTTTCATGGCCGTGAGTTTGGTAGTGGCCCAACTATAGGCCTCTGTCTGGAGAAATATATGCTGTAAATGGTGGAAAATGTTCCCATTGATGACTTCGTTGCTGTGAGATCATAAAAAGTGATGGGATGTTTTCAGCTGTACTACAGTATGTTGTTACGTTTCACAGAGTTAAATTCTTGTGGGAAGACATAGATAAGGATTTACTTAGTTCCACGAAAGTGATGTAAATGTTTCATAAATACTGTGTATTCTGGGTAGCAGTTATACAGCCAATCTTAATGCTGCTGACATTACTCTATGCACTACATCTTTTAACATAGTGGCCATCTTGCACTGCCAAGGGGATGGACTAGATGACCTAATTGTTCTCTTCCATTTCTGATTTGAGTCTGTAAGAAGTAATGACGAGTGTTTTGTTTTAAGAGCAAGTTTTTCATTTGATTCCACTCTGCATCAGTATCCAGTAAGGTGACAGCTATTAATCATGAAGAGTTTAACAGAGCCCTAGCTTTATCTAACATAATATTTCTTGCTTTCTAATCACACCCAGTTAATTCAGTGTTGATAGGTACCAACCAGCCCTAACCCCAGTTAATGAAATCATATTCTACTTTAAAGTAGTAAAAATGCTTAGTCCTTTGGTTTGTCTTTCAGGTTGACTAGTGATTATTATTTTTATCTAGCCCCACTAATTCCTTCCCATGTTACAACAGAAAGTTTTGAGACCACCCGCTCTCTCATCCGCCCCACGTGGTGGTTGTGAGCCATGGAACCAGTTTGTAATTCTGCTTGGGGTTGTAAGCTCCAGGTGGAAAACACATCTTGTGTATCGAGTGCAAAATCTTATACTGATGCTGTAAGCATGAGGGAACTCACCCGGTGGCGCCGCCTGCTGGTCGACTGGGGAATTAGCGTTGTCCAGCCCCTGGAGCGCCCTCTGCTGGGAGGAGGTCCCACTTGCTTAACTCGGTTCTGGGGTTTTTCGCCCCAGGTGGTTGCTTCCACAGCCCTAGGATGGGTCGGCTCAGGTAGCCAGCGAATACACAGTCTTTAAAGGCGGGCTTTTCCCGGGGCGCCTCAGCTCAGGCGGCCCGAGAATACACAGTCCTTATAGGCTGGCTGTGGCCTGGGCTCTCCCTGCTCAGGCAGCCACAATTGTACCGTCTCTATAGATGGGCTCTAGCCTGGGCGTCGCCGCTCAGGCAGCCCGAGAATACACCGTCTTTATAGGCTGGCTCTTGCCGGTGCGTCTCAGCCCAGGCAGCCCGTGTCTCTATACAGTCTTTAGAAGCTGGCCCTTGCCGGTGCATCTCAGCCCAGGCAGCCAGTGTCTTTATACAGTCTTTAGGAGCTGGCTCTTGCCTGGGCGTCTCGGCTCAGGCAGCCAGTGAATATGGACAGTCTACTCACGGTTCCCGGTACCTATCAGGGCTCCCAGCCCTCGGGGGTCCATTCCATTCCCTGCTCGTCAGGATAGGTGGCAGCCAGGACTCCCGGCCAGTCGTCCGTGGTCACGTGGGATTCTGCCGCTGCTCCGTCCGGCTCACTGCCGGTTCCCGTGGGATCTGCGGCCGCCGGGATCCCGGAAAAGCCGTCCGCTACCGTGGGAGATGCTGCCACCGGGAGATCGTGGCCGTCGTCTTCGGCCACGGGATACGTGGCCGATGGGACGCTGGGCCAGTCCCTTCCGGTCACGGGGTCGGGGTTGCCGCTCCATTGGGCGGACTCGCCAGCACGCCAGCAGTCGGGCCGTCGCTCCTCCTGCTCCGCCGGACCGACCGCCTCTTGGCGGCCGGCCCTGTGATTTTCGGCCGGTTCGCTCTCCCACTCGGAGGGGGCCCATCTGGGCCCACTACAGATGCCAAGTCTGGAGTACACACAGGAGCAGACATTTGGTATCCGTTATATCCTATAAAGTGCTATAGAAACTCAAGTAAAATAATGTTTTATTAGAATGTCATTTGAATGCATTCTCAGTTGGTAGGTAGTGACTTTATTGCTCACCTAGGACATCACTGTAATTCTTCTCCTGAAATTACATCAACTGTAGAGGCACACTGCTGCCTTTGAGTACAAATATAGCTGTTGATCCCTTGCTTTCTGATGCATGGCCTCTCAAGTACTGTTAAAAACTAGTTTCATTTCCTTCCTAATTTTGAATCACAATTGACATCTTTTAACCTAGAAACGTCTGGTAGTTTCTTCTGCTCAGGTTCCCTACTGGCTGGAAATGCTTCCATCCTTGAAATATTATCACATTCCAAAAATAATACAAAGAAATTAGTGATCCTTTAGGTGGAACTTGGAAGAAAGAGAGCTTACTGTAAATAATGAAATACTTAAAATGTCTGGGCAGGTTCTTGGAAATGGGTCTTTCTTTCCAATCACAAACAATGTTACAAAATCATACATTTATTTTCCTTAATGCTTATATTTAAAGATTTTAGGCACATTTAGCAGTTGGATGTTAACTTTTTCTTGGTAAAATTAAACCCTGTGCAGATGATAGCACATCACCTGTACATCACTTAAGCTCCTCTTTAGCCCTCAGAAAAGAGCTTGAGAGACACTGAAGTGGTGCATAGGCCTTTTGCTGGCCCCTTTATATAAGGGTGAATTTACCCACTGTGACTAAATGATCACTTTTATTTTCTGTCAGATGCAGTTGTATGAATCTGAAAACAGCTCAGATCAACGTGATATTTTGTGACCTATTTTGTATTGCTTACATAATTTAGGCAGAAACTGTGCTAATAGTTGAAGACCGTCTTAGAACCTGTAGCACAGGAAAGAGTAGAGACGTTCTGTGCTCTCATATCAGTTCCTGCCAATGTTAAGATATGGGAAGGTTAGGTTTTGAGTGAATTCCCTATGACAGTTTAGTCTAGTCTTCTGCTTTCTCATGTCAAAAGATGATGGGTGAAATCCTGACTCCATTGAAATCAGTGGCAAAAACTCATTGACTCTTTGGGGTCAGGATTTTATCCAATATGCCTGTAACATAACAAGGGAAACTATATGCAACTAAATAAGTGAAACAATGATGTTGTTTGTACTTTTTGTCTACAACATTATTGTGCATCTTTAAAATGTGACACATATATATATTTGCTTATTCCTTTGGAGACAAATGTTACAGTTAACTCATATTTCATAAGTTTTTCTTACGTAATGGATGATTATTTCCCCTCTTTCCTTCCAATTTCTTTTATGACCATACTGTTAGCTTTCTTTTAGTTTATTACTCAAGATTACAGTGGATTTTCTTCTTGTTCCAATTAAATTAGAGGTAACTAATAGTAACACATTCATTATCTATACTCGGATTCTTCTAAAATGGAAATGAAAATTACTGTGCCCTGGATCTACATCTAGGGTTATACAAAACACACCTTTCTAGTCCAAATGTAATTATTTGCAGATCTTCTCTGTGTATATTTATGTTACTAATGTGGTGGTGAAGGACCAAAGAGAGAAAAAGCAGCCGTTTTCTCTCTAATGTTATATGTTACGAATGTAAAATGAGCAGGATAAAAAAAAAAAGAATTTATTTCCATTTCAGGTGAGGTATATGTTGTTGTGGTTCACTATATACTGAAATAATACAATTTTAAAAAATAAACATGCAACTGTCTTTTGCAACCCCTTCCCCCAGCAAAATTACAGTCAGCATTCAAATCCCCTGGGTTCAGGAGTGATCCTGGAAATTAATTTTCAGTTTTACAAATCAAGCCAAAGAAGGAAATATTAACTAACATTTTCTTTCTTTTTTTAAAAATCCTGATTCTGCTTATAAAAAGCACAGTGACACTTAAGATGATAAAATAATAATTTTAGGGTTTCCATATATCACACAATTAACTTTAGGGGGCACCACTAAGGCCTGGTCTACAGTAAGCGATTATTTCTGAATTAGCGGAGTTAATTCAAATTAAAACTGATTCCGTCCACAAGACCAATCCGGTTGTGTTGATTTAAAGGGCTCTTAAAGTTGGTTTCTGTACTCCACCTCGGCAAGGAGAGTAGTGCTAAAATCTACATTGCAGTTCTGGATTAGAGGTACTGTGGATGCAATTTGACAGTATTGGCCTCTGGGAGCTATCCCAAAATGCTCCATTGTGGCACGAAACAATTGTGTGCCATACCTTGCACGGAAGGAGGGGCAACTGATGAGATGTGCCCAGGAAAACCTGCGAGAATGTTTTTGCCCCATTATGCATTGAGAGCTAAACCCAGAATTCCAATGGGCGGCGGAGATCGAGGGAACTGTGGGATAGCTACCCACAGTGCACCGCTGTGAGTGTCAATGCTAGCCTCGGTACTGTGAACGCACTCCACCGACTTAGTGTGTTTAGTGGGGACACACACAATCGAATGTATACAATCTGTTCAGAAAAATTGACTTCTATAAATTCAATATAATTTTGTACTGTAGACGTATGAGTTTCCACAATTTAGTGAACGTAGGAAAATGTTCTTAATACTTTGTGTGTAAACTACACTAACTCTGCCTCTAGCTCTGCATCCTATTGTGTTATGCGATCAGCTACTGAAAATCCACATGACCCCTCTTATTTCAAATGTCTTATTGATAGCATATGATGGAGCCCAAGAATATTTCTTTTCCTAACCCTTAATTTAGTTTCATTTGCAAGTTGCAATCTTCTGTCACCCAGTGAGTCTAACAAGGCATACTGTAGGCTTGTTATATACCTTGAGCCTGATTTGTTTGAGATGCTGAGCATGCACAGCTGGCCACCTCTGAAAATCAGATCCATGTTTTTCTTGGAGAGTGGCTCATGCTCTTATATAAATCTGTCTTTCCTGTGTTGCAGTTTTCCAGTTCGATACTGAATTCTACATCAGTGGACTTGCACCTCTCTGCGACCAGCTTGTTGTACTTTCATATGTAAAGGAAGTTTCTGAGAAAACGGTAATTACTTTGGTGTTACAGTTGCACAGCAGCACAAAACCTCTCAGGTTTAAGTTAGACACAATGATTATCTGTGAAATGATTCTTCATTAGCTTAGTCTGTAGTGAGCAATGGGTACCATTTCCTTGACCTATTAAAATAAAGTCTACAGAGGTTATGTTGAAGACTAGTGTATTTATCTTTTAAAGGCCCTGCTGTCTGGTCTCCTTTGTTCCTTGGGGGGAACAAAGAAAGCCTCTCTGTCAATCTTTTCTGGTGTTCGTGTATGAGAAGGAATGAAGGATACATCCAGCTGAAAGGTGGGGCAACTTGCTGAAGCTGTGCATTTTCAGGAAGGAGAGAGTCCAGTTGATCAGCTCTAACAATAGGAGTCAGTGTGGTCAGGGCAGTGAAAATTACTGGAAGAGCAATTGATTGTTTCCTTCGCCTCTGAGACATCTGTTTTGTGCGCTGTATATTTTTGTAAATATATAGCACTCGGAATTAACATCATGACCAGGAGGGAAACAACCATGCCTGCCTCATATATTTGTTTCAGAATACACAGTAAAAAGTGGGGAAAGGAAAGCCCTTGAAGCCCCAATATAAGAGTGGCAGATGTTCTTGATCATCTCTTTAATAGTGTGCCTGCGTTAGACAGTCATCGCTATAGTAACCTTAAGCAACTGGGTGCACATGTTGCTAGGCAATGAAATGCTGTAGGCTCAAACTAATGCTCAAACCTATTGAAATCAATAGGGTTAGCTTCTAGCCCTATTGCAGGATGTCAGATTATTATTTTTATTATTTTTTATTTATTTATGTTAAGGCAAAAAAATAAAAATGCCACAGCAGCATCTCCTGAGAGAGCTAGTGCAGTAATTCCTCTGAGGTTGAGAGAGAGTTTTTTGAAAGAAAGAAAGGTAACAAATGAAAAGGGAAATGGGAGGGTGAAATACTAGTAAGCAAGGAAATTGGAAGTCATTGTTAATGAAAAAGTAGTATTGGAAAAGAGCCGGGATAAAGCAAGAGGTAAATGGGAAGGGTGAAAGAAATTCTTACTGCTTCAGGGAACAAGGAGGGAAAAAGAATTTCAGGTCAAGCAATAGTAGATCAGAGCAGAGAGAGATTTTTAATGTATTTTCATTTGTTTTGCGTTTTTTAAAACGCGAATGCAGAGCCTGTGAAAGATGCCAACCTGATCCAATTGAACCCCTCTAATTGTTCAAAGCAAACATACACAGGGTGAGAAGATGTTGTGAAGGGTTCCTCTTGCTGTCCTGCTGAATACCTCTGCTGTGACCCTGGAGAGGGCTGTGCCTTTAAGAGGGAATAGATTAGTTCACTGTCAAAGACCTATCAGTTTGGTCTGTCTGCTGTGATTGCCAGCAAGGGTGACAGTTACCATCAGTGATGATCTCTGTGTTGTACAATTCTGTTTATTGTGAACTAATGAGCCCACCAGCTCATTTCAAGACTGGCAAATAACTTTAAATGATTACAAACTAGGACTAGATTTGAACCAGTGACTTTTAGTTGGCTACATCTTAGCACCAGTCTACACCACAAACCTACGTTGGTATCAGCATGTTGCTCAGGGGTGCAGAAAATCCACACCCTGAGCAATGCAGTTATACTAACTGAACTGCTGATGTAGACCGTGCTGCATCAGTGCGAGGGCTTCTCCCATTGACATAGCTTCCACCTTTCGGGGATGTGGAGTACCTGTGCTGTTGGGAGAGCATAGGTAGCATTTTCACTAAGTACTCCATTAATTATTGAGTTTAACTTCTAACCAGTTTTTCTTAAAGTGACAGTGCTGGGGCCTTGGCATAATTAAAAATGCAAGGATGTAAAGCCAGCAGTTTCACCTGATTTTCACGCAAAATCAGAAAATAACCAACCACATATGAAAGTCCAGTCCCAAACTTTTGCCATTTCATGCACAAATACTCACAACAGACTCCCTACATTCCCATTACTGGAGCTCATTGAGGGATCTAGCCCACCAATTTATTTTTTTAACTGAAATCTCAGATTCTCGAAGTCCATTGGTTGATAAATATACACGATGACAATCATTGTGATACCATTAGAAATATGACTAATGCTGTTAAATCACAAATTTATACACTAGTAACTTTTGCTATCATTTAGAAGTAAGCTACTGTTCCAGTCTCAAAAATCAAGAGTTTTGTTAGACAGAACCAAACAGAAGGCTCGATGCACCCCCATAAACAAGTGGTAGAGCCTATTTAAAAATCTGTTTAATCAGTGTGAGATAATCCATTCAATTCTGAATTCTTAGAAAATTAATTCCATACTTTGAGTAAGTGCTGTGGGTTTGGTTAAGATACAGTGTGTTATTCATAGATACTAAACAATTTTTAATCTTTGGTGTAAGTGTAAATGTGTGTGTTTCCTTAACTGTGGAATCACTAACATGCCATTATAACTTACGTACCTAACACAATGTAAAATTCTAATTATGTAGTCATTTGTGATGTGAATTTTGCTCTATGTTGGTTACATAACTTAAGAGAAAACCTGAGAAAGAATAGGAACATTACCATATGATTTATGTACCAAAAGTAATCAACAGCACACAAATTATGAACTGCAAAATTTACAATTGAACGCACAGTTTAAAGTTCATATTTGGTGAATATTGGAGCTAAAATCACTTTTCACAAAACTCTGCAAAAAAGTGAACATGAAAGGGTAGTGAGACTTGGCTAAATTGAAATTTGCTTTCAAATTTGAATGAATATGTGTGGAAAGTTTTTTCCACTCCCGTCTCTGCTCTGTTCTCCATTCACAATGTAGAAAATTCACTCCACTCTTCTCAGATGGTGACATAATTGTGTAAATCTACAAAACACAGTGAAGGAAGATTTCCGCTGTTTGTTTCTTGTGTGCATAACCACTTCATAGTTTCAGAGAATTGGGAAGTAAAGTCTGATACTGACAATGTGGGCACGTCTATTGTTGACAATGGGTATCCTTCTGGAAAACTCAGTGGCAGAAATTTGTGTTTAAATCTTGTTCTCAGGTAACCATCAGCTGATGTAAAGAAGACAAATTGCATAACATATTTTTGTGGTTGAATTTTTCCCAGGAAATGGAATGTTGTGCAAGACCTAGACTGGATATTATTCAGCCCCTACCTGAGTCTTGTGAAGAGATCTCCTCTGATGCTCTGACTGTTAGAGGATTCCAAGAAAACGAATGTAGAGATTATCATTTAGGTGAGAAGTTTCAATAACTCTCTTGTTAGGTGTGTGGTGGTGGTTGGGTGGTTGTTGTTTGGTTGTTTTTTTCTTGTTGGTAACCAACAGTCTTGACTAATTACTCTTACAGAAGTCAGACCGCTAAATTGCTACCATATCCTCTAGTTCCTCTGTCGGTATCTATCTATGGCAGTTGTTCTATGTACTGCAAAAACATAACTTAATGCAATGCTAAGGTTGCTAAGTTAAAATTACAAAATGTCAAAATATTAAAAAAATCAAAGTTCCAGCATAACATTCCCTGAGCTGTGCTGCACTTTCTTGGTTGCCTTTGATATCTGGAAGGTATTCTATGTTGAGAATGTTTAATTATGTAGATTACATATATTAAGTTGTGCATTTAACCACAAAATAATGCCGTCTGTACCAGTGCTGCCAATGAGGTTTGTCTGCAATATCTGAAAATGTCTGCCAGATGATGCCAGTACTGGGACCAACATACTAGGTTTACAACTGGACTGAACAAGACAACAGAGAGTTGGAACAATGACAGTGGGGAAAGACTTCAGTAAACAAGTCCACATGCTCAAACTACCAATCACTGACAGAAATGTGGGGGTCCTTTATTACATTGATCGGTTGCACCAGATTGTAAAGGCAAATGCACTGCCCTGATGTATCTGCTATGGGAAAAATATCTTCTCTGGCTCTGGTGCACTAGACACACATACACGTGAAATAAAATGGACATGGGCAATCACTCTAAGAAGCTACATTAAGTCCTAAACTACTTATAATGTACTAAGAAACATTTGTCAAGCTGCAACTTGGTCATCAGTGCATATTTTTATAAAGCACTAAGCTATAGCTCAGCAATCCAGAAACCATGTCAGATTTGGTTGAGTAATTCTGCATTTGTTGTTCAGCTAGGCTCCAAACCTTCCTCTAGTCTGAATTGCTTGAGAGTCACCTGACATGGAATGGACTAGTGCAATCA
This sequence comes from Sternotherus odoratus, assembly GCA_032164245.1. Lineage (NCBI taxonomy): Eukaryota > Metazoa > Chordata > Testudines > Kinosternidae > Sternotherus > Sternotherus odoratus. Next base: position 147,022,996 of record JAVMKO010000002.1, read on the forward strand.
CTCAAAGAAGAAAAAACGGTTGCTCACCTGTTGTGTAACTGTTTTTCTGTGGGATATTTTGCACATGTTCATTCCTCCACACACACACACCCTTCCCTGTTACATAGGAGTCTATCTAGTCGAAAGGAACTGAGAGGGACTGGGGCTGCTCTGTTTTTTATACCATCAGTTGGCAATGTGAGCATGTGAAGGCGCATGCGCTGCCTGGACTAAGGAAAAAAACAACTCCAGGTGCAAGTGCACTCAGTGCATCAGAGCTGAAGTGAAGTGGACATGTGCAGTGCATCTCAAAGAACAATAGCTACAGAACAGGATAGTAACCATGTTTTGTGATTATTTCAAATTTAATTTTAAATAAGTTTATTTCAAAATGTATTTAATTTAAATAAAAATATTAAATTCCATTTTTGAAAACATCATAGACTTTTATCCATCGTGTTATCTGCACATCACCTCTGAGGTAGGGAAGTACTGTTTACCCCATATTACATATGGGGAACTGAGGCAAAGACACTAAGGGCCAACTATTTAAAGGCATCTAAATGCACCTGATTTCAATGGGAGTTAGATGGCTAGGCATTTCTGAAAGTCTTACGGAGAGCCTATCTTTATTTATAAGCACCTAAGATTTTTAAAGTTATTTATCTTAGATGAGTTGCCCAAGGTCATACATGAGATCTGTGGTGGAGTAGGGAATTGAACCTGGGTCTCCCAAGTCTTAGAGTAGGAGCCTAACCACTGGTCTTCTAATTTAAAAGAAGTAGCACTGTATAAAATCAATGCAGCATACATTTAGGGAATTAAAAACTGACTGGATCTCAAAAAAGTAATTATTGATGTGGAATCGTCATCCAGTTGGGTTGTTTATCATGAGATTCTGTTGTCATGTGTTCTTGGCCCAGTGCTAATCAATATTTTTATCAGTGATCCAGAAGAAAATATGTTATCTTTACTGGTAATGTTTGAAAATGACACACACATTGGCAGAGTGGTAAATAATAAAGACAAGTGGATTATACAGAATGATATGGATCACCTGTGCTCCTTTAAATGTGAGTTGTAATGTTAAATTCACAACAGGATCTAGAAAAATAACATAGGCCTCATCCTGGGGATGAGGCCTATCTCCTAGGACTGGTCTCCACTATGGGGGGGGATCGACTGCAGATACGCAAATTCAGCTACGTGAATCATGTAGCTGAAGTTTGCGTATCTGCAGCCGACTTACCATCCGTCCTCATGGCGGCGGCAGTCAGCAGCGCGCTCTCCCATCGACTCCGGCTTGCGCCTCCCGGCAAGCTGGAGTTCCGGAGTCGACGGGGGTGCCGCGAGTGATTGATTTCTCACGTCTTCATAAAACGTGAAAAATCAATCGCCAGAAGATCGATGGCGTGAAGACATACCCCTAGAAAGCAGTGCCTCTGATGAGGCCAGGGTGACCAGACAGCAAAGGTGAAAAATCAGGACAGGGGGTGGGGAGTAATAGGAGCCTATATAAGAAAAAGACTATAAAATCGGGACATCTGGTCACCCTAGATGAGGATGTGGGGGTCATGATGGGGAACCAGCTGAATGTGAGCTCTTAGTGCGATGTGGCTAAAAGGACTAAAATAACCTTTGGAAAATAAGGAGTAGGAGTAGGGATGTAACATTACTTGGTATATGGCATTAGTAAGCCCATTCCTGGAATACTGTGCTCAGTTCCAGTGTCCGCACTTTAAAAAGGATATTTGTAAAATGGCAGGGGTTCAGAAAAAGAGCTACAAGGACTGTTAACGGTCTGGAAAACCTGCTTTACAGGATGAGGTTGAAGAAGTGTAATCTTTATAATTTCTCAAAATGAAGATTGTGACTTGATCACAGTCTATAAGAGGGTAGATTTTTTCCAAGGCACTGGGATCCTAATTTCTATTGACCTAGTCTTTGCCTTTGAAAATCTACCCCTAAGTACCTATAAGGAGAGGAGATTTGGTAGTAGAAGACTCTTTAATCCAGCAAACCGGAATAACAAGATCCAATGGCTGGAAGCTGGAGCTAGACACATTCAGACTAGAAGTAAGGCACAAATTTTTAACAGTGAAGGCAGTTTTATCATTGGAACAACCTAAGGATGTGGTGGATTCTCCATTGCCTGAAGTCTTCAGATCAAGATTGGTTGTCTTTCTAAACAGGCAGTTTAGTTCGAACAGAAGTTATGGGCTTGATGCACAAACAATTGGATGAAATGTAGCCAATGTTATGCAGGAGGATCATAATCTTTGTGCCAGGGCTCAGCCCCGGCATCTCTAGGCTTGCTGCATCAGTTATAAATGTAAAAAAAATGTTAGAATCCCAGCTCTTCTTTCATTACAAATTAAGCACTGATCACAATGGTACCTTCTGGAGTCTCAAAGCCGAGTCTGAGTTAAACATCTTACCCAGCAGCAAGTATCTCATACAGTCAACTTCAAATCAAAGTGGGCCTGCCAAACCTGAACGCACATCCATAACCTGAAGTAATTGCAAATGCAGCATACCCTGTGCCAGTCTCCAAACCATTGTGTTCTCATCAAGAGAATTGGAGCTGCTTTATACCTGTGCCCAAACACAAAGTTGGTCCCCAGTGTCGTGTTCCACCGCTCAATGAATGTTCTGATTCATCTACCATGTATGAACTTTGATTGTTTTAGAGTATACTGTGTAGAATACATTGTTTTGTGTGTGTATAAGTGCATGTGTATACATGTGTGTGTAGATATAGATAGTGTTTGGGAAAATTTCATCCCTGTCTACAAAATATTGAGAACATTTTTTTTTTTTAGGCTTGGAGGAAAGAAATGCATTTTTGAGCAGTCATCTGCTTTGCAAGACTTTACCTTTTGAGTGAATTTTGACTTCAAGCTTAATTAAACTAAGGGAGTAAAAATTATCTGTGTGTGTGTGTATATAATATACACACGCACACTTGAATTACAGCATTGCAAATGCATTGCTGTAATGATGTGCCAAGTCCCCTGGGGTTATGGCATCTGTCACTTACGCTTTTGATGGCCTTGACTTTGATGGGGAAGGTGGGTTTATTGCAGACTAAGTAGTATAATAGTCCTCTGACATTATAACTGTGTTTTCTAAACCATCATAAAGTTTATACATAAAGGGTGAATCAAAATTATCAATAAGCTGTGGTGAGTTTTGAAAGCTGTTTTGCTGTTTAAACCAGTTTTAATTTATTGAAGCATATAGCACCCAAAGTTGTCATATTGTGCAAGAACAGCTTGCTGTCTTGATTGCATCTTTATATATTCTCTCCCCCCCCCCCCAAAGATGAACTAAAATACCAGGCTTTTCTTTAGGAAGCTATAATAATAAAATGTCATGTGTTTACAGAGCATTCAGAGGGTGAATCGCTGTTTTACATTATTAGTCCAAGAGATATTGTTGTGGCTAAAGAGCGGGACCAAGATGACCACATTGACTGGCTTCTTGAAAAGAAGAAATATGAAGTAATTTTTATCACATTATCTTTAATTTCTTAGGTTTGAAAGTCTTGTTCTCCGTTGTAATGTTACCATCCCATGTGAATGGGAAGGCCTTATTTTAAGCTTAGTTCCTGATCCTCCAATCACATAAACGTGTGTGTAGCTTTACTCACACATGCAGTCCCATTGTGTAAATCTTTGAGATTGGAGCATAAATGTATAGTTGATGGAAGGGATGTATGTCCGATTCTAAATGTTTTAGATGTCACTAAAATTAGTAATGGTATTTGGCTTTGAAGAAATGAACTGGGAATCAGATATTTTTTGGGTCCATCCAAACTGATTAAAGAAAAGAGGTTCACTTTAGGTGCATCAGAAGTCACCAATCTGAGGCATTAGATACTGAAAGAGGGTTGATATATTAGGCTAACACGCAGAGATGTAGTTTATTTTATATGTGGCACAGTTTTTAAAATATTAAATAATTTAGGACCAATATGCAATTTTTGGTGCCTAAAGTAGCCAGACTCTGAAAATTGCTGAATGCCAGCAGTGGTAAGTGACTGCACTAGGAACTAAGGTGCTCAGCTCTTTGAAAAATCTGGTCATTTATTTAGCTGCCTAAATACTGATTTTAGGCACCTAGTATTGATTCCAGAATTTGCAATGTGTCTTTGAGTGGAACCTTATAGGCAATATTAATGCAATACCCAAGTTCTCTGATTTCCCATAGTGAATCAGTTAGAGCACTTTGTAGGCTGTTTAAAGACATTTGCACAAAGGTTAATTTAAATTTACACGTGAGCTGAATGCACGTATTTTAAAGTCAAATTCAAAACAGACGTCTAGGAAAAAAGAACATGGGACTCGTCCCCATTCGGCACACATTTCTGTGGTTAACTACATTTTGATATCCTGGATGCGGATTATCTTGAAAGCATCCATGAGGATTTGTTTCTCTTGAGGAATAAATTCAAAATGATGAATGCAGTTCTGTAGTTATGCAAAACACTATAGTGGGTCCCACGAGTCTCAAGCACCTTTCAAGGGATAGAGCTGTGTGTGTCTTGGTGACTGCCCTCCTAGGCTAATAATCAGTGACTAGCTCGTGTTGTAATCTAAATTAAGCTTTCACTTTTTTCATTTTTCTTTTAAAAAGCCATGTCTATTTCTGCACATTTGAAATAGTTAAAGGAAGAATTAAATGTAATTTTAATTTAATACAAATTAAATTTTAATGGAAAAAAACATTCTGACTGGAGAAGGTATTTTGGTTGAATATAATAAAGAAGATTGTATCTTTTCTCAAACAGATTTTTCATGTGTTTTGCTAGGGGAGGATTTTTGTTTGAACATTAACCAATGGTATTGCATTATACATTGTGTCATAGTCTTGAAATTTGATCCTAATATATTAATGTGGAGTGAACCCAGATGGAAACCAAAGGAGTTGTCTTTCTGGTTGACTGCTTTTGTTTGAGTATGAATTGAAAGCTGTTCATCCAACCATGGCATTAAAAATTCCAGTGCTTCAAACACAAGGCACAATAAAATAACGTTTGATTTATGCAGTTCTAGAGCTTTCTGTGTAGAAGTTTTGTATATCTGGATTGTATGTCACTTTTCTATCGTATGACTATAGGAGGCTTTGATGGCAGCTGAGATCAGTCAGAAGACCATAAAAAAACACAGGATTTTGGTAAGTTTAAAAACTTCCCCCCCAAAATGTTTTTTGGCTCTTTAGAATACTGCATGGTGCTTTATATTCCTCATAGAAATGTTGGTTTTATATTCATCCAGCCATATTATTCCAGACCATGGTTATACACTTTTCAATCAGTGTTCAGATTCCTGAGGTCAGTCCCAAAGCACAGAATGGTGAACTTAATTAAAACTTGTATTACTGAATTTTTTTTACCTGCTTTTATTTTAGGTAACACCTAATATTATAATACCTGAAAGTCATTAGAGAAAAGCTAATTTCTTTTTCAGTTTTACTTTCTGTGTAAACCACCATCTTCTTGGCCAGAATTATTAAAGGGGCCCAAGGAAGATGGTAGACACTAAATTCTGTTGAAATTCATCAGGAAATGGGCACTAACTTCCATAAATGATTTCAAAAATCTCTGCCTTTTACATAGTAATCACTGTTTAGTTATTTTCCCTGTTGCTTGTGTGGTCATACACGCAGCAATAATGGGAATATTTCGTAAAATAGGAAAATATTGTGAATCATCAAAAACCAGTCCAATCAAAGAGTCCTTTTTTTAATTGACTTAAATATTGAGTTAATGGCTTACCACATTTCATCTTTAAAAGATATTTAAAGAATAAGCACAAAGTATTGATTGAGATTTTTAATTCATAGTTAAATTGCACGTGTACCCTGAAATTTACAAATGCATTTATTGTATAGGCTGAAAGTGTTTTACTTGTCCCAGTCTGAGTGCAAAAGTCTGTTTTCCCCTTTAAGAGTTGATGGCATCACCAGAATGTAACATGCAGGGAGTTCAGTTCCTTGCATACGTTAGTTGCCTGTGGCCTTTTCGGAAGAAATATAGAAACCTAAAAGTAGGTCCTGGCCGGAAAGTAAAAGGGAAAATGCTCTACTAATATATATCTTGTAAAATGCATTAGGTTAGGATGAAATCCAATGAATGCTCATGTAGCCACAGTTATTAGCTTGTTGGGCCTGGTCTAAATCCCACTGAAATCAATGGAAGAATTCAGTTGACTTCACTAGGCTTTGGATCTGGCCACAGCAGGTAAAGTCCACAGGGATTAAGTGGCAAAATATATTCCACATACACATTTAAGCAGGGGACATAAACTCCCAAGGATTTTATAGGTTGTAATAGTGGCCACACCCCTTCAGCACCACTTATACAGTAGGCTAGAGCCACCTGATCAGCACAAGTACAAATCCAGTCCCAATAATCTTTCCCATACTGGCCTCTACTTGCCACCCCAATCTAAACACGACTATAGTAGAATACCTTACATAGTTCCTTCACTAGTTAGGATCCTCAGCCCCTTTCCCTGCTATTGCTTGACAGAAGTTGTTCAGTGAGCCTTATGTGTAGACCCATCACCTTCACCTGTGTAAAGCTATGGTGGTCACATCAATGCTCAGAGATATATCAGATAATAGATTTTTTTTTTTATGTCCGAAGTACCAAGTAGTGTCTCATTGAGGCACAGCAGAAAATTTACAGCTGAGTGATTGGGTAAACTCTTGAGACAGGATTTATTATGTAAATGCAGACGAATCTAAAGTGGTTTGAATAGCAATGGTGTGATTTAGTGCTTTTTAGATAATAAAGCTTGTAACCTAGTTTCCTTTCCCTACTTCTGTGTAATAAAATGAGCAGCTTGCTAAATTATCAGTAATTCCTCTACTTTATGGAGCATTGCTTGGAGTTATGTTCTTGTCAGCTGAGCTGCTTTTTTCTTCCCCCAGACGCCAAACCTTTCTTTCTGTTGATGCAGAAAGTGTCCCAGGTCAGGGTCAACATTTTTATCATCCTTGATCTAAGTGATTCAAATGCTGAATGTCTAGATACACATTTTGAGCCCCACTCAAGACTTGGAAAATAGTATATTCTTCTCAGTATTAGAGAAGTCATGAGAAATTATTTAAAAGAGTGCCCTATGCTCAACAGATGAGATTTTAAAGTATTTCAGTGTGATTTATGTACAGGTGCTTATTTATAAGTGGGAACAGGGGCTTAGGAGGAGATATCCCTGAAAAATACACACTGATGATTGACCTTACAAGCCACTAAACAGAGCTGAAAGGTTTATTACAGCAGTTAAACACTTGATTCTTCAAGAATGTTTGACTTTGGAACTTTTATAGCTAGTTTGTCACATTTTTACATTTTCCCCTTTATTTTAGGACATAGGCTTAGCCTATATAAATCATCTAGTGGAGAAAGGAGAATATGACTTGGCTGCCAGGTAATATATTTAGGAATGTCTTTGCTATGCATATGATTATGTATAATGCATGTGTGAAATAGATAAAGCAATCTTTGATTCATAGGAATCTAGTGATATTTGTTTTACACTTGTCCTTTAATTTATAAAGATAGGAACAACTGCAAGTTTGCTACTTTGATTTGTATCTTTTTAGTCACTTAAATCACGGTTAGAAACATACTACACATATATTAAGAGTGGGATTTAATTCTTCTAGACTACATTATATCCTTGCTATTTAAACTATCATTTGAATCCACTTGATTTGTATCATAGACTTATCAGGGTTCAATATTGTTACATGCTTAGAAAATAACTCACAGTAATATTTATACTTTAGACTAAAAATTTCAAATCTGGCTGCATGAAGTGAGGTGCCTAAATCCATATTTAAGCACTTAAAGAATTCTGGTTTTTAGAACTGCTGAACACCAGAAAACTCCATTGAAATGAATGGAAGCTGCAGTTGCTTACAATCTCTACTAATTGAGAACTTACCTATATATGGGCTGCAAATGATAGCAATCTGTGATGAAGTTTCCTTCATGCTAATGAGAGTCCGCAAACAGCAGATTTGTTACCTGTATTGATGACACCCAAATAATGAAATACAGTAGTAGAATAATCTTGAGTTTTTTTGATTATGTGAGGAATAAAGTTCAAGTCCTGGATCAGCAGAGGCTGGAACCAGATGGGATGGCACATTCTGCTGCTGGAAAAGAGGGTGTAAATATCACACCTGTTACTCTGACCCTTTCCAGATGCCAAAGGAATGGTGTTGAGAAGCTCTGAAGAAAACTGTGTCCAGAACATCTTGTTGGAACAATGACTGCTGAAATACAGGGTCTTGCCTGCTTTGGATGTTGGAGGGAGTAGAGGGAACATAGCCAACACACTCATGTTTTGTTTGTCCATACATGTAACTTTATTTGTATTGCTGTCACTTTTCCCTCAGAAAATGTCAGAAAATACTTGGAAAAAACACAGAACTCTGGGAATTTGAAGTTTATAAGTTTAAAGAAATAGGACAACTTAAGGTAGGTTACTCATATTTCTTAACTGATGTGTTTGTGTGGTCTGACTCATGTTTATTCTGTAGTGACTGAAGTTGACCAAACATGTGATATCCAGTGAGCCAAAATGTTTTATATCTATATATATAAAAGTCAAATGGTGTATGCGTGCATGTATGGGTGTATGCTTACTCCTTCCACACCGTTTGAGCTAGAGACTTGAAGTTTGGTACAGTTAGAGGTCTTGGGGTCCTAATGACCGTAAGAGTCGAAAAATTTTCAAATCTCCCCTCTGACGCCCCCCAGGGGTGAAATTCTTTAAAGGCCAATCACATCAGCTGGGCAGCTGCTGTTCTCTGTGACATAGTTCTGATGTCATAATACCCCCTCCAACAGACACCGCACTCGCTCAGCTCTCTGCCCCCTCCCCCCTCCAATGGACCCCGGAATCCATCAGCTCTCTGCCCCCTCCCCACCTCCGATGGACCCGAGTTGGGTTTGGTCAGAGGGTAAGTGAGGTGGGGGTGTCGGGTTTGGTTGGCGGATAAGGTGGGGGTGTCGGGTTTGGTCGGGGGGGGTGAGGTGGGGGTGTCGGGTTTGGTCGGGGGGGTGAGGTGGGGGTGTCTGGGTTTGGTCGGGGGGGGTGAGGTGGGGGTGTCTGGGTTTGGTCGGGGGGGGTGAGGTGGGGGTGTCTGGGTTTGGTCGGGGGGGGTGAGGTGGGGGTGTCTGGGTTTGTTTGTGGTGGTAGGTGGGGGTGTTGGGTTTGGTCGAGGGGTAAGTGAGGTGTGGGGGTCGGGTTTGTTTGTGGTGGTAGGTAGGGGTGTCGGGTTTGGTTGGGGGGGAAAGTGAGGTGGGTGTGTCAGGTTTGGTCTACGGGGGGTGAGATGTGGGTGTTGGTCAGGGGTGTTGGGGTTGGTAGGGGGGAGACGTGGGGGTGTTGGGTTTGGGTGGGGGGGTGAAAATGTGAGTCGGGGCTGGTCGAGGGGTAAGTGAGGTGGGGGTGTCGGGTTTGGTCGGGGGGGGTGAGGTGGGGGTGTCAGGTTTGCTCTCTGCCCCCATCCAACGGACCCCGCACTCGCTCAGCTGTCTGCCCCCTCCCCACCTCCGACTGACCCGAGCAACGCTGGGTATTTTCGCTAGTATATATATATATCTAATAGCAAGTTTGTGCACCCGAGATGTGGTAGCCTGCTGCAAGTTGGTTCTTAAAGTCAAAATGTAATCTATGAACAGCAGGACAGCGGTTGTATGGTTCTCATACAGGTTAATACATATATGTGAAGCAATGTTTAAAATGTGGCACAATTGTGTATCCATCAACATATTTTTAACTTTCTACCCTCCCCCTCCCCCCCCCCCCCCACACACAAAGGGTTTTTTTATTTATGGAGAGTGGGATTTTCAAATGTGCCTAAAGTTGATTATTCAATTCCCAATTGATTTTCAAACACCCTTAAGGACTTTTTGAAAATCTGGAGTGGAATTAAATTCGGAGCCCCCTATGTAGAACAGCATTTTTCCTTAATGGTCACAGCACTAAAGAATAATTAAGCTCTAAAGTAACAGATTTCCCCTCTATTGGACACTGAAGACAGTAGGGGGAGGGGAAGCATTCCTTCCCTTCTTGTGTCTTTCCAGTATTAGCATAGTGATCTACTGTAAGAGTACACATTCTCTGTAAGAGTCAGTTAATAAATTGCGCACAACAGAAGGCTAAAGTGCAGTCACTCCCAAACGAGTAGAAAACATTATGTGCCTTCCCTTTGATAACACATACGCATTTATTTCTGTATTTTATGTCTTCCTATTCAAGCTCAATGAGCCAAAAAGGACATATTATTAAGATCTCACAGCATGCAGGTCTTTGCTGGTTTTGAGTTGTTTAGTTCTGTTCAAAGAGTGACTGTGTTTCAACATGACCGTTTTTAGAAATGTCTGGCTTTTTTGGTAGAATTACACTAGTAAGAGAACAGCACCGTCTCTATATGAGTTTTTAGTGGTTCTGTGCACACTTTCCACATTGGAAGGTGAAATCTCATGTTCGTCCATCTGTATTTCAATCCAGTAAGGGACCCGAGTGCATGTATAGGTGAAATTGTGATATGTTGTCTTTCCCGCCCCCCCCCCCCCCCGCCCTTGGGTTTGATTTTTTTTATTTTGCCGGGGGGGCGGGGGGAGAGGACATGAATGTCTAGAGTGGATGTTTTCTTGTCTCCACTTATGTCATCCAGCAGACTGTAAAATATAAAAATATTTGCAGGTTTGCTGCAAAAACCTCTTTGTTAAATTACTGCCTTTCTGAACAGTTGACTGTTTTCACCCTTTTGAAAGAAGACTATAAAAAAACAAAAACTGTAATACGTTATATTATTTGACTTTAAGATGCAGTTCCAGCATACCCTTTTTTTCATTTCCCATTACAATTGTATATGGTCTTCTTCAGGTTTTTATGGCACCTGACTGCTATGAAAGGTTAATGAAATCAGGCCAATTCTAACTGGACTTTTTCCTGAAGTGGGTTTTGAATTCTCCTGTGTCTCATTGAAATATTTGTCTATTAATTTCAGTCAGGATTTATGTATTGTAATCCATAATCCAATCAATACATGTTTAATAAAATAGCAGATCCAAATTTTAACTATTTCTAATGTATTTTAGGGGGTTATGCTCATGGGTTGAGACAGTGATGCTTTACAACACTAAATAGGGAATGAAATCTTCTTAGAAATACATGGTCTACTGTCATGATATAATTACTAATTTTAAAAGAGGTCTCTTTTTAAAAAATAAAATTCTTCCATGTGTAAGGTGCTGTCTCAAGTATAAGAAATGTTGCAAATTAATGTAATGTGCACCAAAGTGATAGTGAAACTAAGATTCCGGGATTCCTCAACAGTGAAAGGGCTATCGATACGAAAAACCCTACAGTATTGCCACTGTAGCCACTCAACTTCTAATGGAGTCCTAGCAAAGCACCTTTAACTTTTTAGCTGACAATCTGTTTAGCTAACAGCTGATGCTGTTGTCCAGACAATTGATCTGATCCCAAGGGACTTCAAGAATTTTCAGGACTGGACTTGATATGCTGATTGGCTCATTGTGCTTTTTTAATGATGTCCCAGACATATACTTACTCATGCTGGGATCACATCATGTTCATGAAAAAGTCTCTACAGGAACTCCTCACTTAGTTGCCCAGTTAACATTGTTTCGATGTTAAGTTGCTGATCAATTAGGGAACATGCTCATTAAAGTTGTGCAATGCTCCCTTATAAAGTCATTTGGCAGAAGCCTGCTTTGTCCACTGCTTGCAGGAAGAGCAGCCTGTTGCAGCTAGCTGGTGGGGGTTTGGAACCAGGGTGGACCGGCAGCTCACCCATCAGCTCCCCGCTCCCCTAAGTTCCCTGTGTGGCAGCCACCCAGCAGGCTATCAATTGCTGGCAGTTCAGCTGTCCCTCCCCCCACTGCCATGTGCTGCTCCTGCCCTCTGCCTTGGAGCTGCTCCCGGGATCCTTCTGCTCGTTGTGGGCTGGGGGGGAGGGACGGGGCAAAAGGGAAGGACTAATGTCAGGGTGTCTTCCTCCCCCCTACTCCTGCACCCCGCTTACCCTTTCTCCATAAAGAGCAGGGTGGGGACAGGGACTAAGAGAGACAGAGAGTGAGCTTGGGGCAGCAGCTGCTGTCTCAACTTCCTGATCCACTTAAAAAGACAATGTACTTGAGTGGGGTCAGCGTACTTAAAGGGGCAATACGCATATATCTCTCTCTCACGTGTGTGTTTGTCTGCCATGATGCCTTTTAGAATGTGAGGCTACATTAACAACAATGTGCTAATCATGTAGGGAACAGCCAAAAGCTAGTTCATCATTTATCAGTAAGGTATTCCCTGGGAAATATCCCGCCCTCTAACTTCACCACATCAACCAAGCTTCACAATCATTATCACTGTGTACAGTATTAAATTGTTTGTTTAAAACGTATACACTATGTGTGTAGATATAGGTTTTTTTCCCTGGAACCTAACCTCCCCCTTCCCCCATTTGCATTTAATTCTTATTGAAAAATTGGATTCGCTTAACATTTTTTCACTTCGTCTCATTTTTCAGGAACATAACTACAATGTTAAGCAGGGAGTTCCCGTACTTAATATTTCCAATTTAGATTTTCCAAAAAAAGCGGAATTCCCAGTGGGTAACAAAGATAATCTAGAACAGTGGTTCTCAACCAGGAGCACACTGGGAGCTGCAAGCTGGTTTCAGGGGGCTGCCAAGCGGGGCTGGCATTAGATTTTCTGGAGCTCTGGGCAGAAAGATGAAGCCCTGCCAGATGAGGCTGAAGCCTGGGGCCCTGAGCCCTGCCACCCAGGGCTGATGCCAAAGCCTGAGCAACTAAGCTTTGCGGGGCCCCCTGATTGCTACCACCTCATCTGCAGGCACCAGTTCCCAGCTAGTGGGAGTGCAGAGCCGGTGCTTGGGGTAGGGGCAGCGTGCGGAGTCCCATGGCCCCCTTGCCTAGGAGCTGGACCTGCTGCTGGCTGCTTCTGGGGCTCAGTATGGTGTCCGAATAGGTAGGGACTAGCCTGCCGTAGCTGGACAGCACCACCAATGGGACTTTTAACAGACTCGTCAGTGGTGCTGACCAGAGCTGCCGCAATCCAGTGCCTTACATTCTGCAACCCAATACTGGGTCCTGACCCGTAGTTTGAAAACTACTGCTGTAATGGACCCCTAATCTCTGGCTGAGTTACTGAAGTCCTCAAATAATGATTTAAAGACTTTAAGTTGCAGAGTATCCACTATTTACACTAGTTTAAACTTACACGTGATTCATGCCTCACACTAGAGAGGAAGGCGAAAAACCCTCAGGGAATCTGACCAGAGGGAAAATTCCTTTCTGATCCCAAATATGGTGATCAGACCCTGAGCATGTGGAAAAGACCCATACCTAGGAAAGAAATCTTTGTGGTAACTCAGCCATCCCCATCTAGTGGCCCATCAACTCCGAATAAGCATTAGTGTGGTTTGGAGAATTGCCACAAAAATTAAGTTTTGATGAAAAATGGCAATCAAAAAATGTCCCCTTTTTAGCAGGTTGTAGATGAACTTTTCTGGTGACTTGAAGGTACTTGGCCTGAAGCGTGTGCCTCACAGTCATAACACATCCAAAGTCTGCACTGATAATCTGCTAATATAACCCCTATTGCTATTTATGTTTAGATAGAACTACAATATGTAATAATATGCTGTGCTGTAATTGCATGATGTGAACTGATTTCCCCGCTGGAACATGCTCCTGTCTCTTGATTGTTGGGGTGTAATTTCTTAAGTACCTTTAGGATATCAGATCAAACCATTCTATCCAGTGTTTGATGGAAAGGCCATTTTTGAAGTTATAACGCAGGTTTACAAGTTGTGGTGGTGGTGGTTTTTACTTATTCCAAGTTTAAGCTTTGTTTTGACAGATGAGATGATGCTTTGAAAAGTAAGTTTACTTTATTGTGCCAGATGAGTGCTTTAATACCCTTTCAGTAAATATGGTAGCACATTTAGTCAAGTAGATTTTGTTGAGATGCTAACTTGTAATTTGAACATATAGGATTTTCCTTTCAAATGGCTGAAACCAATGAGATTGAACTAAATGGTTCGTTATCTATATATATATATAAAAGTCAAATGGTGTATGCGTGCGTTTATGTACGTTCCCTTACTCCTTCCACACCGTTTGAGCTAGAGACTTGAAATTTGGTACAGTTATAGGCTTTAGGGTCCTAGTCAGGGTAAGAATCGAAAATTTTTCAAATCTCACCTCTGACGCCCCCTAGGGGTGAAATTCTTTAAAGCCCATTAACATCAGCTGGGCAGCTGCTGTTCTCTGTGACATAGTTATGGTGTAATAATACCCCCCTCCAATGGACCCCGCACTCGCTCAGCTCTCTCCCCTCTTCCCCCCTCCAACGGACCCCGCACTCGGTCAGCTCTCTCCCCCCTCCAACGGACCCCGCACTCGCTCAGCTCTCTCCCCCCTCCCCCCTCCAATGGACCCTGCACTCGCTCAGCTCTCTCCCCCCTCGGATAAGAATCTAAACTTTTTAAAATCTCACCCCCCTCCTCCCCTCCAACGGCCCCTGCACTCGCTCAGCTCTCTTCCCCCCTCCCCCGCACTCCAACGCCCCCCCCCCACTCGCTCAGCTCTCTCCCCCTCAGGTAAGAAATGAAAATTTTTTAAATCTTCCCCCCTCCCCCACTCCAACGGCCCCCCCACTCACTCAGCTCTCTCCCCCCTCCCCCACTCCAACGACCCCCGCACTCGCTCTGCTCTCTCACCCCTCCTCCCCAACAGCCCCCCCACTCGCTCAGCTCTCTCACCCCCACTCCAACGGCCCCCGCACTCGCTCTGCCCTCTCACCCCCCCCCCCCACTCCAACGGACCCCACACTCGCTCAGCTCTCTCCCCCCTCAGGTAAGAATCAAAAAATTTTAAAATCTCACCCCCTCCAACGGCCTCCGCACTCGCTCAGCTCTCTTCCCCCCTCCCCCCCACATCTAAATGCAAGAGAATGAAATTAATTAGACAAAATGAGACTTCTGAACAAAATTTGTATTAATAAAAAACATTGTAGTCTTTTTACATCCCAGTTTCCAATTACAAATACCCCGAGCAATGCCGGGTATTTTTGCTAGTAAGCTATAAATCAGTACAGAGAGAATCCTCAGTACTAAGTCAGCAATTAGATGCACCTGTGATACACTGCCCTGTTGCAACATAAAGAAAAGCTTAGTGAAACTGGGGCAGATTTCTTTTCTCATGAAAATTCTTTCAAGTGAGTAATGGAACTCAGATCAGAGCTATTTTAAGGTAAACTACTTTGTAGGATACTACTTAAAATCTGAATTTATACTACATTTAATGTTTACCATGGGCTATCTTGATTCCCAGATTGCTGGGAAATAATTAACTTGTGTGTGTGTGTTCTGTCTGGGGATATTTAAGCACAAACATTTATTTTAATCCCCATGTTATTGTTTCCCCCTGTAGGCAATTAGTCATTATTTGCCAAGACGGGATCCAGTTCTGAAGCCTCTCATCTATGAAATGGTCCTGCATGAGTTTTTGGAGAGTGACTATGAGGTACTGTGTTCTGACCCATCCACATGTAATAGTCCTTACTAGAATATCATTAAAGAGCAATTTATAGTACTGGTAGCAAACTCTGCAGTAGTCAAATAGAACACTGATGCTAGGTTTAACAATAAAGCAAAAATGAAAGCCAATAATGTTTACAATAAACATTGAAATATTTATCCATGCACCTTGTTTAGAGACCAAGTGTTGAGTCTGGTTAATAATAATTATTATTATTCATTTGTTTAACAATACATGTACTTGATGCCTTACAAAACTTATGGAGTCCAAAAGAGGTTACTGTCCAACTGCAAGAGTAGGCAACCTATGGCACACGTGCCGAAGGCGGCACGCAAGCTGATTTTCAGTGGCACTCACGCTGTCCGGGTCCCAGCAGCTGATCTGGGGAGCTCTGCATTTTAATTTTAATTTAATTTTAAATGAAGCTTCTTAAATATTTTATTTACTTTAAATACAACACTAGTTATATATTACAGACTTTTATAGAAAGAGACCTTGTAAACACATTAAAATGTATTACTGGCACGTGAAACCTTCAGTTAGAGTGAATAAATGAAGACTTGGCACACCACTTCTGAAAGGTGGTTGCCGATCCCTGGTCTAACTAATGGCATGATATGATTTATGAAGGCAGGAAAAACAAAGGTGGTAGAAAAGGGTGAATGGAGGGTAAGCTAAGGATGCTAAATGGCCCACACGTTCTGATTTGTGTATTCTAGAAGTAACTAGAATATCTCTTTAGTCCAGATAGTTTGGTGATTCTGAAATGTAGCAATTTAACTATAGCCAATTATTCAAAACGGTATTAGTACTGACGGTATTCTGTCTTTGGGCTAGATCTTGAGAGGTGCTGACTGTCTTCAACTGAGGGCACTCAGTGCCTCATAGGATCAGACCCTTACATTTCAGTTCTGCAACTTAATTATGTAGTGTGGAGTGCTATGACCATGCAGAGCCCCATTCACTTCAAGAATGAGGGCTTCATACTGAAACAGCAATCCATTTTTGTGTTAAAAGTTGTGGGATAGAGACCTTGCATGGTAAGCTGCCTGGGTCAGGGAATGTTTTACGATGTTGTGTTGGGCTACATTTTCAGAAAGCTGTGAGTGCACAAATCCTAGTGGAAGTGCACATAAGTATGCACGTCATTTTTTTCAGAGCACGCTTTCACTGGATGTGTGTCCACACTATGGGCCTTAAAAATGAAAGCCTTATCTTTTTTGTATAAAAATGTGGACTCAGTGTCACTGTCGGTAAGAGTATATCGGTGGAAGTTTGACTGTTTATCCTCATCTTTTTGGTTATTCCACATTTAAGAGCAATGTTAATTATTTAAATGTATCTGTTTTATCCTAAGTCCTAGTACATCTTGAGAGATTCTGTTTTGGCATACTGCTGGTGAAACAGTCTGTTGATCATCCTACAAAGTCTTAAGTGCATCAAGTTAAATATGTTCACAAATCTATCCAGGATCAGTGCCTAAAAAGCAAAACTGGCCCTCAAGTTCATATTTTTGTGGATGCCAACAAGTGGGTGAAAAATAGCTGGTGCAATTTTAGAAGTCAAGCTGAGGCTCTGATGCTTTGAAATATATTATTTAGGCAGTTCTTTCTATTTCTGTTAATCAAGGATCACTTCCACTTTTAGGGTTTCGCAGTGCTGATAAAAGAGTGGCCTGGAGATCTCTATAACAATACGATCATAGTTCAAGTAGTAGTGGATCACCTGAAGAAAGATCCACAGAATAGGACCTTGCTCAGAACTCTTGCAGAATTGTGAGTGCATTTTTAAACTCCTTTATACAAACCTCACTGTATAAGATCATCTTTATTGAATGGTATAATATATTTTGTTAGTATTCGACTGCCTGCCTTGATTGAAATTACCATCATCCGTTTTTTTTGGAATATCAACCACTTTCCGTTCCAGCTTCTCTGAGTGGATGTATTGATTATAATCCTTAGCAATTCTTTACTATTTCCTTTTCATGCAATAAAATGAGTTAAGAATGAAGTCAAGGAATTCTGGTGCAAGATTGAATTTACCGGTTCCATTGCTAAAAGAAATAGCCTCCCTCAATCTTCGTGTTACTAGAACAAGCATCTTTTGCAACCAGTGTGTATTTCAAAAAGAGAGAAAAGCAATGGCATTTCTTTGTCCTCTATTTCAAATGTACTAAATTCTGTGTAGACTAGTTTTGAAATGTGTGACTGGAAAATATGTTTTAACTTGATCTGGTTTAGTGGTAGGGCTCTGCACTACGTGCCTAGTCTGACTTCCTGGTGCTGCATATTTAGCCTCTGAACAGAGGAACCTATGTCCCTACTGCTCAATGATGAACTCTCCCAAAGCCTTTTAAGGAGTAGCGCTGATGGCCTCTGCAGGAGCTCTTTTTAGTAGTCCTTATCCAAAAACCTGGGTTGCTGGTATGGGCTTTTGGAGAGCACGGGAGGGGAAATTGGGGGCTATTCTGGATGGAGAGGAGGAATGGGATGGAACAAAAATTACATCTGGCTACTGATTTAATGAACAGTTGAAAATCATATTGACAGTGTTTTTTCTCAGTGAACTATTAACATTTTTGTTCCTCAAAGTAAGTAACACGTTCGTTTCCATCCGAGTGCGCAATGTTCTTAAATTCAAATGTGGATGGCTTTGTGTTCTAATGTCATCTCTTTCAGATACACCTATGACCAACGCTATGGTAAAGCCCTTGAAATTTACCTAACACTGAGACACAAAGATGTTTTCCAGTTGATCCATAAACATAATCTTTTCAGTTCGATCCGAGATAAAATTGTTCTACTCATGGATTTTGATTCAGAGGTATAATGATTTTTAATACTTTATCTCTTTCTGAGCCATAAATATTTCAACAAGTCAGAAATGAATGCCTGTTAAACAGAATGCTATAGAAGGGGGATGGTGTTCTACGGCAAAAGCATTTGGAGATGACATGAAGGCACTTACTATATTTTACTATATTTTCATCATCTGGAGTCAGGAAAACAAAAATAACATCATACAAACTTAGGGCAAAATCGTCTCAAAATGCCATTGTGGATATTGGCTTCTTTTGTCTGCTTTTCCTTCAGCCACAGATCTCCTGTTGAGCATGACCCAGGGCCACTGCTGTAAGATTCTTGCGTTTCCAATCAAATTAGGACAGTTTACAAACCAAAAAGTAATAAACATTTGGGGAAGTGGATTTAACCTCTCACACATTTTGGATAGCAGAGGTAACAAAGTCCTGTGGCACCTTAAAGACTAACTATAAAGTTTTGAGGCATAAGCTTTCGTGGGCTAAGTGGGTATTAGCCCACGAAAGCTTATGCTTCAAAACTTTATAGTTAGTCTTTAAGGTGCCACAGGACTTTGTTACCTCTGCTATTCCAGACTAACACGGCTACCTCTCTGATTCTTGACATTTTGGATAGTTTCTCCACTTTTCTTTGTATGTAGCTGACTAATTTTGCTTGCAGAGTACAAAGTGATCAACCTAAATCCCTAACCTAAGTCACTATTCTTTCCTTGAAATTGGATAGAAGGCAGGCAGGTGAACTTTCCTTGGTGAGTGAATGACATGAGCTTTGGGGGATGGAATTTACCTCACCCTGAACCTGTAGCCCCTCTGCTGTTGCTGCTGTAGCGTTGAGGCTGAAATGGGTTTTTGGTATGCTTGGTATCGCTCTTGGTATGCTGTCTTTACAAGTATTTGAGTACAGTGGCTCTGTGATTTCACTTGAGAGATACAGTAGGTTATGTAGGAAGATCAGGATTTTGACATGAGATTATTTCCTTTGTGGTGGTGGTAAGGGGAAGAAAACTGGAGCCATTTGGCCACATCCCTCATGTGTTCATGCCTGCCTATGCACTGGTCTACATGAAGTTATCCCATTCATTTGTGCCAGGGTTTGCCAGGGCTGAGCCCCGACACCTCTTGACTTGGCAGTTCATAGCCCCAGCACCCCTGGTTTGCTGCATTAGCCCTGGCGCCTAATTGCTTGCGCTCTGTCAGGAGTACCACCGGCATGCCATACTGGGGTGTGGATTTCCTGTACATACCTTATCGGTAGTCAGCCTGTCCCTCTGCAGTGTTACTACAATGGTTCTGTTGCACAGGGCTGCAGTTTTCTGGGGTCCATGATTTGATGGGCATACTTAACATGCATCATAGTAATTGCCTGTAAAATAGACTTCCATTCAGTGCTGGATCTTATGAAAAGTATTCTGCAGAATATTTGATAAATTCAAGTTTGAAGTAAATTAATTTCTCCTGTTAATACTGGCATTTTGCAGACTGCCATCCAAATGAATGAAAATGAAAAGTGTGTGTCTACAATATCCAGATGGTGAATAAGATATCAATGAGTCTTTCTGGATATCATATGCTGCTATTCTTAACTGTGCTCCTTTTACTTCATTTACAGAAAGCAGTGGACATGCTATTGGACAATGAAGATAAAATTTCAGTGAGTATAAGCACTTCAGTGAGTTGTCATCAGCTGACTGCATTACTCAAGTCTTCATATGTTTGCTTTTTTTTTTTTTTTTTAGATCCACAAAGTTGTAGAAGAATTAGAAAACAGACCTGAGTTACAACATGTGGTAAATATTAATGTTTGTTTTGGAGCTGAATAAACTCTCTTCTGGAGACTCTCTTGGCATACCTTTATAAATACAGTTAGTTGTTGATATGCAGGTCCATCTCCTACTACAGTAGCAGGGAATAAAGGTATACAACATTGAAGTCTTTTAGACAATGATCAGCTACATCAGTGGATGAGAGACAGATTGGTTCCTTCAACCATTCTACTTTAACTTTGACCTAAAGTCATTTGTAGAACAGTAAAATGATTTTTTTTTTAAATGAATTCTTCTGCCCTCCTGTTACCATACTGAGGACCATCACCTGTGCTTCTGGACTGTAAAGCAGCCCTGTTTTGCTGTCAGTTACTTTTTCCCTTGCATCCCTCCTCCCGTCCCTTACAGTAGAAGTGTTGCCCAGTGTGATGCTTTCCTTCCAATTAATACAGTGGAATATGGGTATAATTTACGGATGCGTTTCCCTGCTTGATAGAAAAAGTGAGCCATTTGGATTTCCAGAGCAATAACTTCCATAAAGCATATGACTTATTTAATTCAGAACTACATCATCAACTTTAAACTGTATTAGGGAGGGAAGCTTATCCTGTTTAGCAACCGTTGCTGCTGAAGATAGGAGGGAGTCAAAGCTTTAACCTGATGGGGTCAACTGAGTTGTATAATGGAGATCTAATTATAGCAGACACATGTATTAAGTGTAGTTTGGTGTCAAAGAGCCTTATAAATCAAAGAGGATTAACTGCATGCCCAACAGCTAAGAGGCTGCATCACTTTCAAAGTGTTGTGTCTGCTTTCCTTTGAATAAAAATAACCTTTAAAGTAATCCTCCCATAATTCCTGTTTTCCAGGGGGGAGGCATTTCACACATTCTACTACTTGCGGATAATTTATAGTTTGGAATACCTTATTTAATGCTTTACACATTACGTGCGTGCTGTATTTTTCATTTGATCTCTCGCAAAACTTGACCCATGGTCATCCAATCAATTGAGCGTATCCAGAAAAATAGAAAGCTTCTGATAATATTTTTCTCCTAGGTTTTTGGCGAAATAGAAAATGCAATAAATTTATTTATTAAAGAATGTCATGCTGAATAACAAAGCACCTATTTCAAAGTACTGGTAGAAATAGTTGCTTAGCAGAGCCTGCCTGAGATACAGCCATAGTGGTGGTACTGTCGGAAAAACTTAAAGATTTCTGTTCTATCCTGAAATGTACTCTTTGGTTCAGTCTCAAGGAAGTTACTAATAAGGTTGGTCTGTGGTGAAGGTTTGACAGTGTAGCCATTATTTTATGAATATTCAGTTCTGATATTTTTTGTTCATGCAGTATTTGCATAAGCTTTTCAAAAGAGACCACCATAAAGGACAGAGGTACCACGAGAAACAGATCAGTCTCTACGCTGAATATGATCGTCCAAACCTGCTGCCATTTCTTAGAGACAGCACGCATTGTCCATTAGAGAAGGTAAGTCAGAGATCTGAGAGAAGTCTTTCTCGGCTTGGTATGTCAGCCGCTTGCTGCACTGCAAATTTGTTGGTGTGTACCACTGCCCTCTACTGGATCAAAAGAGAACTGCTCAATATATTGACACCTGCCCCTGGACACTTCCACTGCTTGCATCCGACGAAGTGGATATTCGCCCACAAAAGCTTATGCTTCAAAACTTTATAGTTAGTCTTTAAGGTGCCACAGGACTTTGTTACCTCTGCTATTCCAGACTAACACGGCTACCTCTCTGATTCTTGACAGCTAACAGAGTTTCTCCAGTACTCAAGAAACTCCTTATCCTGTGCTTTAACTACTTGATCATATTTCCATCATAGTACCGTGTTCTTAATCATTTCTACTTCCTCAAGGGAAATTGTAGACCAGTTCACCTATAACATCTCCCACTGAGTTCAACGTGGCAAGGATTTTACCCTTTGTATTTGGGGTCCTGGATGGCTGCCCAGTTCACCTATCCCTAAAGTGTCCTTCAACTAGGGTGACCAGATAGGAAGTGTGAAAAATTGGGATGAGTTGGGAGGTAATAGGCGCTTGTATAAGACACAGCCTTGAATATCAAGACTGTCCCTATAAAATTAGAACATCTGGTACCTCTACCCTCGGCATGTGTAGATGTAATTCTGACACTAGCTGTACATTTTTATACAAAATATTTTACAATGAGTTTTCCTTTCATTTAATTGACATTATAAACTCATAAGCCAGTGCTGTACTTGCTTTACTTTTTTTCACACTCCACAGTGACATTTCACATTCCACACTCTTTCCATCCTTCGCATCAGAGACTTTGGGAAATGTTCTCTCAGGGCTTGACTTCATTGTTGGGGAGATGAACACTATTGCAATTGATGCAAGAGGTGTTCATTTAGTGGGTCTAATGAAGACCCGCTAAATTGACAGCAGAGCACTCTCCGGTACTCCTGCTCCCCAAGAAGAATAAGGTAAGTCAACCGGGGAGTGTCTCTTGTTGGCGCAGCACAGTGAAGACACCAGGATAAGTCAACCTAAGCTATGTTGACTCCAGTTACACCACCCCAGCTACGTGAATAATGTAACTTAAGTCGACTTACCTCAATAGTGAAGACAAGCCCTTAGAGTAGCAGCACTGTTCTGTTGGTTGAAGTTTTTGCACAAAAATTGCCACATTAGGTTGTTTCAAACTTGTTTGTCAATTTAAAAGACTAATTATACTCACAATATGGTCTTCTGTCTGAGGATCTTAAAATGCCGTAGTATTAAAAATAAACTAAATTAAAAAATATTTTAAAAACCGAACTGTTCTTTTAGGTCTGCCACAGCCTGGTGCGTTATTGCAGGAGCGCTGGGTCTGTCTGTGAAGTTATATTTGATAAGTGCTGTAGTTCTTCAATACCTTAGCATGAATTTATAAGTGGGCTACAACTGAGCTTCCATTTGTATGCACACAAATCATTTTCACGTGCAATTTTGTGCACCACTTACAGGTACAAATGATAGAATTTACATACATAGAATGTGCAAGATCCATTTGTGCTTCAATTTTTTGGCACAAATGACTTTTTGTTCATGTATATTCTGTCCTCTGCACTAGTGATGCTGCAAAAAAAGGTGTGCACAGATTTTGTAGGTGCACAACTGAAGCCATGTTGCTCTGCTTCTTGGCTGTAGGTGGAACATAGTTTGACTTGGGAGGGTTATGGAATGGGCAGTGCAAGAGTGGATTTGAAGTGTGAGAAAAGAAAAGAAGACTACATTAGAATGAAAGTCGCTTAAACTCCACAGATATTGTTTACATTTACTAAATAAATTTTCAGCAAGAAACTGGAGAGAGAAAAGAGAAAAATTGCCAAAGCAGTTTACAAATAACATTATTGAATTTACCATCACTCTAGCCCGTCACACTGCTAAGATATAATAAGAGGAACAAAAATTTACAATTTACCAATGTTTTCTACTCCAATTAACCAGATGTCCTGTATAAATTCTCTAGACCCATGTTATAGATGCATAAATCTACTCTCTCACTATCAATCAATGGTAAATGGCCAGGAAGAAATTATTTTCTTAAAAACCTTTCTGAGAAGGGAAAACAACACTATTATTCAAGTGCAATTTCACAGATGTAGTCTATCAGAGAAACTGCAAGAGAAGAATTTACGTTCTCTGCTTCCCTCTAGAGGGAGCATTATAGATTCAATAATATTGAAGACCTGGCTATTTTTACTTCCTTTCACGGTGGAAAAAGACAGGTCAGCTGTGGTTATACCCTTATTCACTTGTTAGTTTGTGTTTTTGTCTGCAGATAGTGTGGAGAACTTCTCGGTGTGACTTTATGTACGACAAGTCCTTTTCTCTCTGTTCTATGCTTCAATCCGTACAGAGCTATGTGAGGGGGGAGGGAGACTTAATCCACCCCCGTATCTGTCTTTAATCATGTATCATTCTCCTTTTGATTCTCATGAATCAATTTCTCTGCTGGTATAAATTGGCATAGCTCCATTCACATTAGCATTGCTGCACCATGGTACCACCGCAAAGATATTGACTTTCATCCTCTGATCTTACTGGTGTCTGAATGCCTACTAATATAACTTCCAACCTTTGACCTATTTTCCCTGGGAGGGTGAAAAAACACCTCCTTTCATTGACCTTTATTGTGGCTTAGACTGTTAATACAGATCACTTGATATGTTTCCTCTTTTACCTTCTTCCCCATCTTTTCTCTTTGTACTGTATGTAACTTCTTTAGAGTACCTGCAAATGTTGGTCTCTTCATTCTGCCCACTGGCAAGTTTCAGGGTGACTTTCTCCAGTTCAGAATGAGGAAGAGCTACTTTCTCTGTTAGTGGGCTGGAGGAAGTCTACTGTGAGTGTTCTTTAGCCAGAACCTTTCTTCCCAATGGCCTGTAGTTCCCAAACTTGGAACATTGGTGGTCTGTGGAGAGTTTGCTGGTCGTATGGTACAGGATCTCCTACTTGTGTCCAGCTGCTAAATCACATACAAGCAGCTAAAATATTTTTAGTATTACTTTACCATGTTAGCCATTACATTTATTACCTTTAGGGTGTTATGTGATTGGAATGGAAAGGGAGAAGGTCTATGAGAAAATCCCTCTACCAAGATGTGATCTATGTTGTGACTTAGTTGGGGATTGGTCCTGCTTTGAGCAGGGGGTTAGACTAGATGACCTCTTGAGGTCCCTTCCAACCCTGATATTCTATGCTATGGAAAAGTGAGAATCCCTTCTGTTGCATATGGTCCCTGCTTGCCCCAGGAATCTGAGCCCGGAGGATATGCATTGGTCTGAGTCCTGGGCATAACCCAAACTGTAGCATTAAGAACCCTATCCCGTCCACTTCCAGATAAATGAAAACAAATCAGAGATGTGCCAAAAAAGTCTCTTCTTTTAATTAATTCTGAAGGCTTTGTCAATGTGTGTCAATGGAGCTGTTCTCTTGTCCAGATGAGTAATGCATCTTTATAGAAAAGTATCTTTTGGCCTTTGTAACATTTGTTGATAATAAATATTATGGGATGGTACCCTACATCCTCCTTTTTTTCTTCCCTCTGGCAATTAAGGCTCTTGAGATCTGCCAACAGAGGAAATTTGTAGAAGAGACGGTCTATCTGCTGAGTAAGTAACTTTCATTGTAATAAATTGCAATATAATTTTAATCTTGTTATAAAATTTGTGCTGTGAAAGTATGCACAAAGCATTAAGTCCTATCATTTTACACACTTATTATCCCTGAAATAAAGTTGGCATGTAGTCAATAAAACAACCGTACGTATCTATTCCCTACAAGGGGACAGGCAATTTTTGATTTAGTCCTAAGTGGAACACAGGATCGGGTCCAAAAGGAAAATATAGATGAACCATTAGATAGTAGCAACCAAAATATATTTAACATCCTTGTAAGGGGGGAAATACCAAAGAAGCCTATCACAGAAGCATTTAACTTCAAAAAGGGAAACTATATAAAAATGAGGAGGCCAGTTAAGCAAAAATTAAAAGAAACAGTCATAAGAGTGAAATAGTTTCTAACCAATCTTGCAGACAATTTTAAAACGCCATAAGAGGCTCCAACGAAATATATGCCCTACATTATTATTTTTTTTAAAAAGGACCAGAAAGAAATAGTGCCTCCATAATTAAACAGAGTAAAAGAGGCTGTTAGAAACAAAAAGGCATCCTTTCAAAATCGGAAGTCAAATCCTATGGAGGAAAATAGGACCATAAACTCTGGCAAGTCAAGTGTAAAAGCATAATTAGACAGGCCAAAAAGGAATTTGAGGAGCAACTAACAAAAGAGACACAAACTAATAGCAAATTTATTTTTAAGTACATCAGAAGTAGGAAGCCTATGGAATGATCAGTGGGGCCACTTGATGATCAGCGTGATGAGGAAGCATTCAAGGAAGACAGCCTCATTGCAGAGAAGCTAAATGAATTCTTTGCACCAGTTTTCACTGCAGAGGATGTGACGGAGATTCCCACAACTCAGCCATCCTTTTTATCTTTTTAGGATAAATCTGAGGAATCGTGACAGATTGAAGTATCAATAGAGGCAGTTGTGGAACAAATTGATTAAATTTAAACAGTAATAAATCATCAGGACCAGATGGTATTCACCCAAGAATTTAGAAAAAACTCAGATATGAAATTGAAGAGCTAATAGCTGTGGTATGTAACCTCTCACTTAAATCAGCCTCATATCAGAGGCGTGGAGGATAGCTAATGTAACATTGATTTTTTTTAAAAGGCTCCAGAGGCAATCCTGGCAATTAAAGGCCAGTTAGCCTAACTTCAATACCAGGAAAGTTGGTTGAAACTGTAGTAAAGAGCAGAATTATCAGACACACAGAGGAACATACACCAGACCCTCGCCATAGCCTGCGTCGCTATAGCACGGATTTGCGTATAGTGCGGCGTTGCCATGGATCCCAAATTTAAATATTTAAATTGAGATCCATGGCAACACATTCCCCCCCCCCCCCTTAACGCAATGCCCATTTTAGTGCGGGACCACGCATGGATCCCGAACCCCGGGCTATAGCAAGGGTCCGGTGTAATATGTAGGGGAGGAGTTAATGCAGCTTTTGTAAAGGGAAGTCATTCTTCACCAATCTATTAAAATTCTTTGAGGGGTCAATAAACGTAGACAAAGGTGATCCAATGGATATAGTGTACTTGGATATAGTGTACACTAGTAGACAGCAAAAGTGTTCAGTGGAATTAAATTAACCCATGGTAAATCTGTGACAACATGTGGATCATCATTCAGTTTTTTCACAGTTCTTATTAAGCATAGACACTGAGGGTCCAATTTTCAGAGAGGGTGAGCACCCAAAACTCCCTGTGAAATCACGGGGGAGGAAGGGGAGCTATGAATGTTCAGCATCTTTGGAAGATCAGGTCCATTTAAAGAGAAAATGAGTGTGTGTGTGTACATATAATACAAAATTAGACATCTTCTGCCTCAGATGTACCTGCTGTACAGGAGAGAGAGAATTAACATCACTTTGCTTAACCGGCCTCTGTAGTTATAACAAAATTTTAAGACCCTGATTCATCAAAGCATGTGCCACTATCCTATTTACTGTAATGGGACTTGAGCAGAGGTTTTAATTAAGCACATGCTTAAATACATTCTTCAGTAATGAGGGAGCCCATGCTTAAGTGCTTGGCTGAATTGGGGTCTGAGACTTTGCCCTGTTGTTCATGAACCAGGAGCAGTATAAACAGCAGATGCTTATCACGGGTGATTTTCTGCACATTTTTCTTTTGTGTTTTTATAATTCCCATATTCCTTTTTTCTTCTAGGCAGAATGGGGAATAGCCGTAGTGCACTGAAGATGATAATGGAAGAATTGTATGATGTAGATAAGGCTATTGAATTTGCCAAGGAACAAGATGATGGAGAACTATGGGAAGACCTCATTTTATATTCTATCGACAAACCACGTAAGCAGATTAAATACAGCTTTGTGTGTATTTTTGGTGAAATACAGGAAGCTTGGGAGGAGCCAGGGTTGAATTATCCCTGTGCATGGCAAAAAGAATATGTTCAGATTCTTTTTGGAGCCATGTCAGGTTACCTAGTGCAAGAGGTTGTATTGCAATGTAATCATTTTTAAGATTGGAATGCTGAAGAAAAAATCCTCTAGTATTGCAGTATCTGGAGGTGAGAAAGAGCAAGTATTTAAGCAACTGTTGCCATCCTACAACTTTTAGTAAATATTGTTACCTACAGAAATTAATGAATATGATATTTCTTTTAAGTTGGTTTAAAGTGAGGGTATATCTTGTTGTATATAAAATTGATCTTCAGGCCACATTAACAGAAAGTTTGAGCTATTGTATAAGTTTTCTATAGTGTATGTGTCACTTCGCAAATTTCTGAAAATAAAGATCAGCCTAGATTTTTCTGCCCTTTCACCAGATTAAATGTGTTGAATTCTTTACTTTGCCTGGTGAAAACAAAATATCTTTCTGATATTATTGTGTGGGGTTTTTCCCCCCATTATCCCCCTTGCCTGAGCATCTGATCTGGGTTTACAGCTCAGCTAGGTTGCTGCCAGAATGTCAACACAATATCATATTTTATTAGAGCAGGGATTCAGGAGAGAATATAGCACTGGGAATTTAAATCACTTGGGGAATCTTTAAAGCTACCTACAATATATGACTGTGTGAAATTCTTTTGGAATTTCTAAATCCAAGGCTATAAAACTATCTTGATTAGGCACCGACTGGCTCATGAGATTACTGTTGTGATACAGAGCTTTTCACCATTTGGCCACTAATTTAGACCAGTACCAGGTAACCAGAAGTCATTACCATTTTTTAACCTGCAAGAGATGAGTTTCATGTTCTCAAGTCCAGTATTTGATGAGCAGAAAATCATTAGCAAGTATGTTACTAATCAGCACCATTCCTGAGGAGAGAAGTTTTTTTTTTTTTTCTTTTTAAAGATTAAATATTCTGGAGTTAAACACCTGCATTCTACCAGCACCCTTTGCTGTATATGCAGCCACTCAAGTGGACCTGTACAATCCCTGGGAAGAGGGAAGATGCTAGATCCTTCTCAGAAGTTCATCTGGGCAGCTGATTGGCCAAAGAGCAAAGGGGGATGGAGCAAAAGGCCCTCCTCAGCACTGCATGAAACAGCATTTCACTCCTGTGGGAAAAGCCTACTTGAGGTTCAGAGAAGTGCTTGAAAAATATTTAATTCTTTATCCCATGCTTCCAAAGTAATCATGCACTGAAATTAACCTTCTGTTCCATGTGTTCAAGTGCCCAAACACATTCAGCCATGGACACATTATAATTTCAAATGTGTGCGTTATTTTTGTTCTCTTTTGAAGACTTGGCCCTTTAAATACTCTCGGTTTCCTTTTCAGAGGCTCAAAGACTTTTGTTAGTCAGTCAGTCACAGTATGTCCTCTTTCTTGCCTCAGGAGAGATGTATGTAAGAACTATATGAATGAGACCAACATTGCCTTTTAAGGAAAAAGCTGTCATAAAATTAGCAGAAAGCTATTACAGAACTCTAGTATTGGACATCTTACTGGGGCTTCATCTTACAACTTTTTTACATTATTTTTTATACAGCTTTTATTACTGGCTTGTTAAACAACATTGGTACCCATGTTGACCCCATTCTTCTGATTCACCGCATTAAGGAAGGCATGGAGATCCCTAATCTGAGAGATTCACTGGTGAAAATTCTCCAGGATTACAATTTGCAGGTAAATGCAGCTCACGTGCTCTCTATCTCTACTTCTGTGGTATTCCACCTCAGAAGAACTGAAAAACCACTTTCAACAGCTGGAGATGGCCACAGACTAAATCAGATAATCATGACTTAATATATTGAGATTCTTGGGTTGTGGCACTGCATTATTTTGACTCAAGCTATGTCTACGGTATGAGCTAGGGGTGTGATTCTCTTGCTCGTGTACACATACTCCCACTCTCTCTCATTGAGCTAGCATGAGTATCAATAGCAGCATAGCCACAATCATACTGGTAGCAGAAACAGAGGCATGGCTGGGCCATGCCTAGTAGAAACCCACTGGTTCCAAGTGGGTTTCTACGTACTCTGCAAAGCTCAGCCATCCCTCCACTGCCATTACCCATGTTATCGCAGCTACACTATTGAATATGCATACACAAGCAGCGGAATCTTCACACTCCTAGATCATAGCACAGACGTCCTCAATGTCACCATGTATTGATGCAGAGTCTTCACAAAAAAATAATAGAAGCAGAATTGGATGGGGGCTTTGGACTACTTTATATAATATTATCTTCATTATATCACGCCTGGGTAGTCCTCCTGGGACCAGCAATTTTTTTGCTCTGTCTAAGACAAAGTGGAGCTTGGGGATCGTCAGTGAGACCTGTGCTATATTTTGATGCCACCCATTAAGTATCACGTGCTAAATAAAAGGAAGTAAATTTTTCAAATCAAGTCGGTTTCCCTCAGTGTCTTGAGCCATGCACATAATTTTGTGGACAAGGAAATTCAGGCACACCCCCAAAATATTAGCACATGCGTACAGAAGGAACCCATTCGATTGATTTGATTGCTTTTTATAATAGCCCAAAAAGGTACTCGAGAAATCTGTCAGAAACAGAGCTTTGACATGGCACTTCCGCATTCCTGCAGCGATTTCACAACAAAGGGAAGAGTGATCACTTGACTTAAGGGGATTATGGGGCATTTCCGGAGGTCAATGAGAGCGCAGTAACGTAACTCCTCATTCACACTGAAGCTGAAGCATCTCTCACAATATGCAACAGCCAGGGGGAGGAGAGTACAAGGAGTCAGGGAGTCAGAGCGCTCTACGTGCCTTGCTAGTGCAGATGGGGGAGTAAGGTAGTGCGCTCTGGGAGGCTTTGTTGCAGTATAAAGTGCAGGTGTAGACAAGCCCTAAGAGAGTGAAGGACAGTCTCCCCCACCTCCTGAAAGGGAAGAATAATGCTGACTTCTCCTCTTTCGACTCATCCAGCCTGAGAGAGGATGCTTGCTTCAGCTACAGTAAAGCCTTGTCTGATAAGACGTTCCTTCCAAATTTTCCCACCCTTCTTACCACTAGTTAGCTCCACCCATGGGAGTGATGTGTGCATTGATGTAAACAAGTCACAGGTGGCCTTTGTATTTTCGGGACAATGATGGTGTAGGCCTACCCTGAGCAGCCTTAGATGATGTATACTGAAAAACTCAGTGGCCACTCCCACTGTTGGTGTCATGGATGAAGATGGACTAGTGATAACTTGCAGTGGGATTTATTTTTTTTATTTAGCCCTGATTTTAGAGGTTTAAATGGCTCTCTCCCACCTCACGGTCACCACCAGCAGCAGTTTTCATTCCTATATTACCCATTTTTGTACATTTTTATATAATAAACTCAGGTATTTTAAAACTTATATTTATCTGCTAGTTAGTACTTTAGATTAGAGAGACAAGGTATCTTTTATTGGACCAGTGTCTATTGGTTAGAGAGACCAGCTTTCAAGCTTACACAGAGCTGTTCTTCAGTTTCTTCCAGAAGTATTAAACTGAATAAAATGTAGGCTAAAGCTGCAACTTGAAAGTTCTTGTATTTTAGATCTAACTCTTTAAATCTAACTCTTCACTAAGATGAATATTAAATCATAAATCAAGTAGGCCACTGACAGCTGCATTTTAATTTATATAGCCATAAAATTGTGCATTCTATTAAAAATGGGTCCACTCATGCATCAAAAGTGACAGGCCTATGAGCGGTGGTTTATCTAACAGAGAAGAAATTGCTATTCTGCCGCCAGCATTTGTGATATAATTAAATCACAATCAGAACTCTGGCAGGCACACCAAATTACAGCGGGTTACATTGCAATTCTGATAATAAAGCAATAATTGACTGGTTTTAATTCCTTGTTTGTTTTCAGGTGTTTTAAAACATTGTCGTTTTGGGAAAACAAATAGCCAAAAACAATCTTTAGTTTTAAAGATTGTGTAGAATAATTTTGATAGCATGTCTTTAATAACTAATTTACACTTTTTGTATTAAGGATTTTCCTCCCATCCACCCCACAGTCATTTATTATATTGCAGAAACCCTTAAATTCTATTCGAATATCAATGTCAAGTATTTTTCTATTGAATAAAGTTAAAATCTTGAGTACACTAAATTCCTAGACCTACTCTTGGTTAAACTGAAGAGCATGTAAGTATTCTAAAAGTACAGGAACATTTTTGTTATTAAAAATCCTGTGATTTAAGACTCAGGACATTCAAGTTTAAGGTTAATCTTTGAAGAACTTCAAGCATCTGAAAATATGGACTTGCACAGCTGATGAGTCCAAATAACCTTAGCTCTGTACCTGTAGCAAAGTCTCTTGACCCAAAATTCTCAAACTTCAGTCTGTTTCTTCCCTACTAGAAATGATGGTTGAAGTTACAAGTGCCTATATAATTTAGGTGCATAACTTTAAACACTGATATCTGAACATTTTGATGTAAATTTTCTGGACCTATATTTAAAATGTACAGAAATATGGTCCTTGCCACAGTAAATGTTCTGATGTAGAAAAGACCAATACAAATATTCTTCTTCAGTCACTTGTTGCAAAGTTTAATCATATCTCTTTTTCCACATTGATAAAATAGGAATCTCTTCAGTTTCAGGATGTACTAATGTGGAATTTAGTTTACATTAATCACGGAAGTTAGCAAACGTTGCATATGCATCATTGTGATAAATTTAAGATGGTATCTGATTTTAAAAATAATTTTAATTCATATACCCTTTTTTGCTATAAGTAGAAGAATAATAGTTCAGAAGACATCCCTTACTCTAAGATCTTTTTTTGTTTATATCAAATATATAACCAATTTTTTATTTAGTATTCTTAATGTCTATCTGCTCAGGTATTTGACAAGGATATTCCGGTTCTATGACCTTTTTTCTGATCTCTATTAACTGAACCTAAGTTCTCTATCGTGACTAGTTGAATACTGATTAAAAATGTTGAATGTATTCTGTTTATTTCAGTCCACCTAATTCTTATTTTATCCTAAATACAGTGTAAATAAGCTGCTGGTTCTCAGAGTGACCACTAGGGGGCACATCACAACTTGTACAGCCTACCTGTGTCTAATGATAACAATATCTACATGAGTGTTTTGTTGTGACAGATCTTCTTTCTTCCTTGATTTCATTCAGAAATTTAAATTCATTTAGGCCCCAATTCAGAAAAGAATTTAAGCATGTACTCCATTGATTTTCATGACATTTAAGCATAGCCTTAAATTTAAGCACATTCTTAAGTGCTTTCCTGAATGGAGATGGACTTGAGGTTATCTTTATTTATTTGCTGAATCAGTCCTTTATCAATTAAATGGAAGTTTGTGTGGCTGGTAATTAAATTATCTAGTAGTATCTACCCTATGCAGTGTAATGTGACTGAAGCAAAGGATGAAATTTTCATTACTTTCAAAGGGCTTGATTCACGAGCTTATTTATAAAATTAAGTGTAGGGTATTGAAGGTTTCACATTTTTCTCCTTGTTTCACTCTTGATTTTTTTTCTTTTTTAATAATCTCACCCTTTTCTGGAAAAGAAGTTAGGATTCCTGGGGCATTTGCTGCAGAGGAACAATCATTTTTTGTCTTCTAAGAGAATTTGATCATGCTGCGTTTATGTTTTCTTTGTAAATTTTTCCTCTATTTCACTATTAGTGAGTGTAGCTCAGTCTTGTCTAATGGGACCTACCTATATGCCCCTTTCGTCCTAATAATGGTAAATGATTCCTTAAAAACATCATTTTTTCCATTGCTTCTCTTTTCTGTACATATTTGTTAAATTATCCAGTTCATCTTTAAACTCCCTGAATCTGTCTCAGTGGAATTTTGAGCTCTGACATGAGACCTCTTTGCACTCTAATTTGTTTCTTCCCTATTCTATTGAATTATTAGCAGAATAAGGTCTGACAGTGAGTCTTCTACAGGTTTTCCATAGCCATAAATGGGGCTACTGGTGCTTCTATGCTAAAAATTCTCTTTCTCATATACTGACTACATTTTTAAATACCAAATAGTTTGATTTTTTTCCTTCAGATTTAATTTGTTGTACTTGTTTATATTACATAAACAAACACTCCTTTAAAGTCCTGTTGTCAATAATTGCTTCTGGCAATAAGAATGGACTACATATAATAGTTTAGACCTCCTAAGGTTTTGTCATTCACACACCTGAAATATAAGTGATGATGAATCTTTATGTGGCAGCTTTGAAGACTTGTAACATTTTAAACAGGAAAACAGTCCTATTCTGCAAATTTGTTTCATCCAGCTGTTCTGTCAAAAAAGCCTCCAGACATTTTTTTTTAAAAGTCATTTAAAAAGTGTAAGCCACTACTCTATGGTTTAAGTGTAATTTGTCTTTCAATGTGGCCCTTTTGGGGGGGAGAGGGAAGAAGAGAACCCATGGGGTCAGAATCAATGTCTCCTGAGAAATAAAGCAGGTATTAAAAAGGTTAGAGTTACTATTTTTAACATTTTATGCATTGTAGAACTGAATTCAATTCATTGTGCTTCAAGGTTGTATAATTTAATACTTTGATGTATTTAGTACTAGAGAATATGACTGTCACCCCCTGGCATGCCCAATTTAAAATGTTCAGAGATTTATTGTCTATGAATTTATAAAATGTACTTCAGATGTATAATTAGCTAATTTTTGGAAGGTTCTACATCATTCATTTGCAACCTGTGAGAGTGCGATTTCAGGTTTTGGAAACTGTTCATTTAGCTGTAATTCACTCTATGATATATTCTTTCAATTAGTTATACAGCTGAGTGTTCTAGATTAGTATATTCACTGTTTATTAGAGTACAGATAATCAGAATAAATGGTGCAATCGTTCTCTTCTTACAGCACATTTTGTTTGTAGGATTGTCAAACTAAAAACTGTGACCGAGAGTGCTGTTTGAAGACTGGCTTATGGAAATTATTTCAAACCATCCACGCAGAATAGAAAAATGAGAACTAGGGACTTATTCAGGGTTGTTATATTGGCATAAACATGCTTCATGTGGAAATTTAAGCATCCTTTTCTTTGGTTCTGCATCGTTAGGGACTGTGTAATAATAGTGTACGTAATTCAACACCATTGGTTCCAGGCCTGCATTTTACAATATTGCTGAATAATGTCCATCTAATGAAGTGCATTAGAGAAATGCAGAAGGACTAAGACTTTCACTAACAAGAAATAAAAGCTAAAGCTTTGATAAATTTTCTTGGCACTCAGCTTCTGTGTGTGAAATACATTTGAGCAAAAATAAACTTTGAAGGATTTTAGTTGTAAGTGTTTGGAAATGTTTATTACATGTAATGTGTTCCCAAGTGCCTTTTCTTGGAGTATGTAGAAGAAATCATAGTAACATGATGGTTCCCTTTTTCTCTTTTGATTTTTTTGTTTTTTTTGTTTTAAGTAGATACAGATTAGCTGGGGAATTAAACTGGCAAGGAAGTTGCCCCGGGAGGAGAAAGACAAGGGTCTTGGGAAAAGAGTAACGAACGTGGATATACAATTGAGGATAAAAATGATTAGAAGTGGCGGGGCACTGTAGGAAAATGCCTGTCCATCCCCCTTTTTGTGAGGGTGGGAAGTGAGGTGTGGGAGGAGCAAGAGAGATAGTGGGAAGGCTCCTGAGCTTCTTTTTCCCTTAGATTTTCTTCTTTTGGAACCTTACCATAAGCAAATTCATCCATTGTATTGAATTGAGTGGGTATTTAAAAAATTTTACACCCTCCCCCCATTAAATTTGTCTTTTGAAACTTCATAACTTTGCTTGTGGATTGGTTATGGTTACAAATTTTGCTTGCGTAGATATTTTTGAGGAGCAGATAATCAAATATTTCTTGGGCCTTGTTTACACTTACCGGGGATTTGACACATGCTGATTGATGCATCATCGGTGGTCAATTTAGTAGGTCTAGTGAAGACCCACTAAATCGACCGCAGATCACTCTCCCATCAACTCCTGTACTCCACTTGAACGAGAAGCATAAGGAGAGTCGACAGGAGAGAGTTTCCAATTTGACATTGCGTAGTGTGGACCCCAGGGTACGTAGAGCTAAAAATCCCAAGCTTTAGAATTTGTGAAGCACTGACCTAGGAAATGGTTAGAATGCTTCAAGTACTGAGGTGGCATTTCTTGTTAGTCAAATGAGAAGTTTTTAAGGTTGGCCTCATCATGTATGACAACGTCTGAGTACAGTTTTCACCATCTGCCTGTATAGTAATTGACTTAACACTCTTATCTGGTTGTGTACTTTGTGATAGATTTTGCTACGTGAGGGATGCAAGAAGATACTTGTTGCAGACTCACTGTCCCTGTTGAAGAAAATGCACCGAACTCAAATGAAAGGCGTCCGTGTGGATGGTGAGTACAAACAAAATGCAGTAGCCGTCAAACCTGTTGAGCAGTATTCTTTGCTTTTAAACTATGGGTGCCTAATCAAGGACCATATTGGAAGCTTGCCAAGGGCCTGGGCCTCATACCTAATTTACAAAAAATGGAATGGAATGCTACTAGCCCCCATCTTTAATGAGGAATTGCTAGCATCTGGAAACAACTGATCCCAGTGTCAGTACTTTATCTTGATCCAAGTAGTCTCTGTTCTGATCAAAATAAAAAGTATTGCCTACTGAGACCTGTTAGCTACACACATATTCCCTTAATCAGAATATGTAACCTAAACCAGAAATTACAATACAGTTTTTAAAGATACCTGGAACTATTTCAAAGCACCAATCATAAAAAAAATCAGAAGTTGTGTAACTCCCAGGAAATGCAATGATAATTCCAACACGAGAGAGCCTGACATCCGTAAAGTCAGAGGAGCAGAGCTTCTGACACAGCATACTGTACATGAAAAAAACAGTCATATCTTTTTTTTTTTAACGTCTTTCATAGCTGCTCTTGTAGGTTTATTGCTCTGATCTATCAAACTAGGTGTTTAAATGGTCCATTCTCCACAGAATTTGAATGCCTTACTACATATTTTCATGCTGACAATAAGGCTGCTTCTGTTTCATACTTAAATTTTTAATAGACTGCATAGACCATTATAAATAAATAATTCTTCAAAATGCTGCATTGGATGCTGGAATTTCTATAGTAAAGACAGGGCCATATCTGCTTAAGGCATGATGATAACATAATGTTCTTAGTCATTAATTTTTAAATATTTATTTTCTTACAGAGGAGAATATCTGTGAATCGTGTCTTTCCCCTATACTTCCCTCAGGTAGGACTTTAGGTGGGAAAGAGATCTTGTGAGAGAGAATCCTTTTTTAGGAAATATAAATAAAGAATTATTGTTGTTCATGGAATAAATCTGTTAGTATCTGAGCATTTGAAAACACATCGCTTCATTCAGTGCTAAGATATTGGCACTTATCTTATAACAGACTTCAGTTTTAAAACATTTTCTGAGATTAGTCCTGAAAATAGAAATTCAGCATAGCATTATTTATAAAGATCAGGGCCGGCGACAGAAATTTTGGGGCCCCCTACTCTGAGCGTTTGGGCCGCCCACCCCACCCTCCACCCCCCCGCCAAGGGCTGGCCCGGCTCTTGCAGGTGGGCAGGGGAAGCGCTGCAGCCAGGGGTGCCTCAGGAGCGGCGCGCCCCGCCGTCCTCTGCAGCCGCCGGGGTGGGGGAGGTGATGGAGTCAGGGGTGCCTTGGGGCGGCTCCTGGGGGGGCGCGAGACGAGCAGCGGCTGAAGGTCTCGGGAGGCAGCCGGCCGCGGCGCCGGACACAGCCGAGGAAATGCGGTGCGGTGCCCAGGGGGGACGACTAGGAGTAGAGCTGTGTACCGGTCCCCGGACTTCAGGGCCCCCCCCTGAAGTCCATGGCCCGGTACAGCTCTACCCGTTGTACCCCCCTGTCGCCGGCCCTGATAAAGATATATATATTTTGGGAGGGCTGTATATCAAAAAATATGTATAGGGTTTTTTTCACTTGTTCCTCCACATGAGAAGATTATAGCTTGATTCAATAGAATAATTTGGCCTGAGCCCTCCAAATGAGAATACTTATGACTAAGTATTTGAATTAAGATTACTTTTTTCTTAGTGAAAAGGCCAGCTCCTGAGCAGTGGCACGAAGCATTTTCATTTTCAGTTTTTTTTATTCATCATTTTCCAAATTGATGTTGACACGGCATAGAAGAGAAGGTAGAACTGCAGTGGTTGTGTTAGACCATGGCTGGATACACAATATAGCTGTATTGTATTCATCTACACCAACATCAAGCCTAGCATAGGCCTCTGGTGGTAGAAAATCTGGAAGAGGAGGATGTTCCAATGATGGTTTTTAACGCATTAAAAACTACATATTAACAATCAGTGAAGTGATTCTTGTGTGTATTAACGGACAATATATATACTATAGGAGTTATTCAGAAATTTATAACTTGGGCAAATTTTCATGGGGACTTCAAAAGGAACATCCCTTGCCAGATTTAGTGCTTGCTCCAAACCATGGAGATGCTAGAGCTTCTCAACAAACAGTAGTAGAAATTCTTTTTAACATGGGCAAAACAATGTATTTTCCCTAACCTTGTTCTAAGAGATGGTTGAACTGTTTTAGCTGATATTCCCTCACTTACTCCCTCCCCCCACCAAAAAAAATCCACCTTAGGCACACATGTAGTATAGAAAATTTCAGCCCAAATGTGTCAAGTTTAGCAAAGTTATAAGTACTAAAAATAGTGTTTCATGATGGAAAGTGTTGGGCAGTATTAACTGTGGCGCTACCTGTGCCACCTATAATAATCTGTACAATTTTTGGAATACGTTAAGGTGAAGGATGATAACTAAATGTAAGATGATGTTGTTCTGCATAAACAATGGAATATGTCACTATCTTTTGCATAGGTAAGGTAAATTATTATAACCATCAGCTCCCTTGTTTCACTATCTCATTGTAATGTGTTTATTTTCTTCCCCCCAGATGCATCCAAATCCTTCAGTGTGACAGTGTTCCATTGCAGGCACATGTTTCACAAAGAGTGCCTCCCTGTACCTAGCACAGTAAGCAACCAACTTAATCTTTGTGGATATGAGAAATCACCTTCATCAAGGACAAAAGGACAAATTATTTGCTTTTGCCATCCACAGAGAAGGGCACATGCTTGTTGGGGATTATAAAATGATTATTACAATTATTCCTGACTATCTCAGTATGTGTCTAAGAGAAGGGTGGCTAACCCAACTACAACCAATTTAAATGAAACTTGCTGCTTTCAGATGAAAAATATTTTGATTTTTCTCAAGTCTGAATATGAAATGCATTTTACAGATTTAGTGAATGAACCATTTGGTTTTTTTTAACCTTTCCATAGCAGCTCTCAAAGACGTGTTTTTAATTTAGTGAAATTAAAGTTTCTTAAGAAATTTATATTCTCTGATTTGATCCGGAGAGGAAAACATCTTCATGTTTCAGTGAATAAATATTTAAATAACTTGGTTTATATTCACTTTTCTGCTGAGAATTTTTTTCTTTATCTGTTGAATTAAATTGTTTGGCTGTAAAGTGAAAACACAATAGATAACTTATATACATATATATATATAGGACAGGAAGTTAGAAATAAAAGCATCAGAAAGTTAATAAAACAGGAAAAAAAATGGAATTTAAGATATTTTTTTATTGAAGTCTGTTATAAAGTCATTGTTTAAAGAACTACTCCCTCTAGCAAATGTAACAAACTACACAAGGCATCTCAGTATTCACACACCAAAAATTATATATATAAGTATTTATCAGAGATATCTTAATTTTACTAGCATGTTCCCATAATAATCAAGCCTCTTAAATTTTTCACTTAAAAGCAATTATTTGTTGGCAATTTGTTGTTGGACCAGACAATATCTACTAGCAAGAATTACTAGGAACTGGATTATTTGAAGAATAGTAAAATTTTGGCTAAAAGACCAGGATGCCAAAAGCCAGCCTGAAATTTTGTTCCTGGACACAGAGGGTTAGATAACATTTACAGGGATTTGTTTTAAAAAGTTGACTTTTATTGTAATTGGTACTATAGGAGTCTTAATATTCTTGTGTTTAGCTGTTGGTACTCAGAGTTTCTGCTGAGCAGTTGCTGTTTGATGACGTGCTGGTTATAGTTATAGGAAGCCTGTTTGATGCATAGTGGAACATATTGAAGGAAGGATAATGCAAAAGTAAGGAACATATGAGGGTAAAGGTAGAAGTTAAAAAATGTTTGATTTGGGTAGCAAAACATAGAGACTCTGGCCCAGATCCTCAGCTAGTGCAGATCAGTCTCGTTTCCTTGAAATCAATGAAACTATGCCAGTCCACACCATCTGGAGATGTGGCTCAGAAATCCACTCTCAGCCAGATCCACCAGCGCAGATCTTACAAAGAGCAAGGATAGTGTGCCAAGTAATTTGTGCTGCCTTTGTTCCACATAGTTATTCATATAAGTATTTAATCCTCATAAGGGCAGAATTTGGCTTCAGTATATGTTTGGTATATACATACACATCGTTCCGAAGAGTGTCAGTTAGAGCACCTGCAAAGGCAAGGAGGAATATATTGCTTCTTGGCTCCAAGCATAATTATAACATTCTGTTACACATATACATAGGAATGCAGTATATGTGCGAA
This sequence comes from Sternotherus odoratus, assembly GCA_032164245.1. Taxonomy (NCBI): domain Eukaryota; kingdom Metazoa; phylum Chordata; order Testudines; family Kinosternidae; genus Sternotherus; species Sternotherus odoratus. Next base: position 147,063,384 of record JAVMKO010000002.1, read on the forward strand.
TATGCACAGGAGATAGCTTTCTAGTGAGCGCATGTAGAATTGAATTAAATTAAATTACATAAATTACTTTTATCTTCCCAAATTCTGAGGTAAATTTTCATATGACAATTGTTTTGTTGCAGATTACAGAGTAGTATCTAACGTACCTTTCTCTTAAATTTCCAGATGTCCCCATTGCAGTTCTGCAACATCTGCAGTGCTAAGCACAGAGGACCAGGCAGTGCGATCTTGGAGATGAAAAAATAGCGTATACTCCATATACTCTCACCCATGTCTATGACAACCATTTTGTGGCACTAAGCAGTGCCATTGATGATGCTGTTAAGAGATTGTATATAATTCTGAGTGTGATTTAAAACAAATTTCTAAAAATTATCCAATTTACTGAAATTTCTTTCTATATCTCCAGGAAGAAGTGACAAAAACAATATATATTCACTTAATATATCTTTGTTACACAATGCAGATTTCACCAGTGATATGCTTGTTCTTCAATAAGTAATAAAAATATAAACCTAAATGGAAACAACTGAGTTTGGAGATTATTCTTGGCACATTGTATTACAAAATACATGTACCACAGTTTGAAACCAAATCCAAAACTACAGTTAGATGTTTGTATGTAAGGTCAATGTAGTTCTCATTGATTTCAGTGGAACTGCTCAGATACTTAAAGTTAGGAAGTTAGTGCCTTCCTGAATTGATACGTAAATAAATAAGTTATTAAGTTCCAGTGACTGACATTTTCACCCATCCGGCTAGAAACTGGTTATTTTATGTCATTTGCAGACATGACCTCCATTGTGCTTTTGTTTGTATAGATATTTACTATATTAACCAAATCCTTTCCCTCCCTCCCTATTGGAAAGTTTTTAAATGTTACCAGTGTGCGTTTTAGTCTGTTGCTTAATAACTATAACTACAGAATATCTCTTGAGTTGCTCAAATATAAAAAAAATCTGTGCTTTCCAACAAAATATCTCCAAGAGCTTCCTGCGACAACATAAACTGAAAGAGAGAAGGTCAAATAACTATAGTTTATGATGACATCAAAAATGCAGTGATTTTTTTTACTTGTTTCCCTAATGCTGTGCTTTTATTATTGACATAACATATAGATCCAAGGGGGCTCAATCTTTAAAAGATGAAAAAGTTATATAGATACCACCTCTTCAAAGTTATTGCCACCTTTTTGGTATATGTAAAATATGCATGCGGTATATATGAGCTCTTCAATGGGTCACTCTTGTCTATATTCTTTCACCTTCATAAGTGACAGAGTCCGCTCCGCAGCTGATGTAAATTCGTACCATACCCTTGAGATCAATGGAGCAATGCTAATTTACATCTGAGGATGTGGCCCAGATTATTTAACAAATCAGTGCTTTGTATTTCTGTTGTCCCCTGTTTATGCTTTACAAGTATATTATAAATGGGCTTTTTAGCCTCTCGTGATAGTAATGCTGTGTACCAATTAATATTGGAAATAAAATTGTAGGTGTTGCATTATGCAACATGGAATTGTATAGATCAGAATTTTATCATAATTTAAAGCAAAGAAGTTGGTTGTCTACTTCAGCTTGGTCTTAAATTTCCTAAGGCTTAGTAGTGAATTGCTAGCCTGCTACCACTTAAGACCATGTATGCGTTATAGACTTAGCACAAACTGAACATTTTGCAATGAATTTTAAATCCCTGCATGGATCTCCAGTCAGAATGTTCTCTAAGCCTAAAGCTTCTTTCACTTTTATTTCACTCAGGAACCACCCTTTACATGTTCCAGAGCTATCAGATGTGCTCTTTTCATAAATAAAGAGGTTTTGGTACAGTACTTGCCAGCCCGGGACTGCACACGTCAAGCTAGGGTCTTAATTTCCCCATGTCATCACTAAAGATAAAGGCGTGACGCTCTGCAGTGCCCAATGCTCTTCATCTTATTACACCTTCAGTGGTATCTGTAGAGTCCTATTGTCCTCAGTGTAATACACAGGTGTAGCTGTTTAGAACTTAGTAAGCATTCTGTTCATACACAGGGAGCAGCAGAATGCCGCTCACCCAGCTATTTTGGCTACAGTGCTAACAGAAGTAAAAGGCAGTTACTTTATATCACTGAAGTCAGCAGCTATGACTCTAAATATGTACAAGGGTAGTAAATAAGACATATTCAATTTTAGTCACTTTTCAGAGCAGATTCATACTTCTAAAGTACAAAAATGACCGCCCTTTCATGGCCCTTTTGACCTACACCCTGGTCATCTTAGAAATAAATATTATCATGGATGCTCATTGCAAATTATTCTAATTTACACTTTTTTTTCAAACAAATGAAGACAGACAACACATAAGCAAGGTATGTTTTGTAATAATAAATATGTATTAGTAATATGACACCTCACTGCAATGTTTCCTGTTAAACTTTGGCTGATGTTATCTGTGGAGATTCTATAGTGTGACCTAGTGAGTTTCCACTTAACAAAGTTCATTATTATCCACCTCGCACTGCAGAATATTCCACTAAGATCTTTGGGACGATCTTTTTGTTCTGTGTGTGTACAGTGCCTCACACAATGGGGTTCTGGTCCATGACTAGGCCTCCTAGGTGTTACCAGATGATACAGGTGATACTTTAATTTATTTAATTAATAGAAAGGTTTCATTTGGAGTTCCAGCTTTTCACAATATGTTGCTTATGTACAGATATTGCTAAATTTACCATTTCAGCACCCAATCTGTTCAGTTGTGTGGATTTTTGTAATGCCTGAAAGGAATGGGGCGTGAGTTTGTGTGTATGTGTATAGATAGATATACACACACATTTAATTTTAGCCATTTAGTAGGGCACCCATTTCAAAACTTCCCCCGCTTTGTCACCAATAACCACAAAAGTATAAAACAAAAATCACTCAGAAATAATCAGGCAGCTCAAATACCCATTTTCTTTGTCTTGTCACACTATGATGGAAACTGAAACATTCCCTTCCTCTTCCCCCAAAAGTTAATTGCCCCACCTATGAAAGCGATTGGTTGCCAAACTGATATCTGGGATAAAGAAAAATGTGGAGTGGGGTTGGAAAAAAGTAAAGGATAGTGTCAATGGAAATAAATAGGCCTTGATAGGCCAAGATAAATTCTGTCAGACCATCTTGAGGCAAGACTTCTTGGCCCTTAGCCACAATCCATGTCCCATCGTGGTCCTGAGAGCCACTGAAAACAGTCAAGGAAAGCAGGATATGGCCCACTTTTAATCACTTACACCAGGGGTCTCCAAACTACGGCCCGCGGGCCGGATGCGGCCCGCGAGGCCCTCTCATCCGGCCCGCGGCAGGGGTCGGGAACCAGCCACGGGGCCGGGACGCGCCGCGTGCTCCGCTGCCGCCACCGGCCGGGACGCTCCGCGTGCTCCGCTGCTGCCGCCAGCCAGGGACGGCTCAGAGCTGGGGCCGGGACGCACCGCACCGCCACCCAGTTACAGGCGGCGAAACAAGGAGCCACCCACTGCCAGGCGGCGAAACGGTCTGTGGGGAGAGACCGGGTTGAGCGGGTCAGTTGGGGGGGGGGGGGGGAGACCGGGTTGAGCGGGTCAGTTTGGGGGGGGGGGGAAGAGACCGGGTTGAGCGGGTCAGTTGGGGGGGGTTGGAGGAAAGGAGGTTTTGGGGGGAGAGACCTGGCTGGGTGGGTCATTTGAGGGGGGGTTGGAGGAAAGGAGGTTTTGGGGGGAGAGACCTGGCTGGGTGGGTCATTTGAGGGGGGGTTGGAGGAAAGGAGGTTTGGGGGGAGAGACCTGGCTGGGTGGGTCAGTTGGGGGTTGGAGGAAAGGAGGTTTTGGGGGGAGAGACCTGGCTGGGTGGGTCATTTGAGGGGGGGTTGGAGGAAAGGAGGTTTGGGGGGGGAGAGACCTGGCTGGGTGGGTCAGTTGGGGGGTTGATGTGTAGTGTTCATGTGTAGTGAACAGGTGTTCATGTGTAGTGTTCATGTGTAGTGAACAGGTGTTCATGTGTAGTGTATCAATGGGTTATTAAATAATAACTGAATAGAATAATATTAAATAAAAACAACATCCATGTTTTGATTCTTTTTTATTTGGACCTCGAGTGTGTTGTCGCCCCCGAACTGCTATTTGATAGTTAATGCGGCCCTCGGGCTGAAAAGTTTGGAGACCCCTGACTTACACCAAATGAAATCAGAAAGAGGCTAATATGGTGAGATTTGATTTCTCAAGTGCTTAGAGCCTTGATTATGAAGTTATTTATATAATATTAAAACCCAAATTTGTCCCCAGAATCGTGGCGCTAATCAGAACATGTTGGATTACATGAAATTTTGTTAAAATACAGCATTTTGTCAAAGCCGCAATGTTTTGCAGAGTTTTACCAGTTTCAACAAAGCTTTTGCTGGCAAGGTGATTTATGTACTAGGCTCTGTGGTCACATGTGACCAGTGAATGCCAGCCACCATTTTGATACATGATCTATTTTGCAAAAGTGTTTGAAGGATTGGAACAAAACCAAACTTTGAAATCCTGAGAGCTGTTGAGAAACATAATTGTTGTCTTTTAGACAGCTCTATCAAAGTATTCCACATATAAGTTTTTTAAATTCTCTGATTATTTTTTTTTACAATAAAAATGTTTATGCACCAAGACAATAAATCATATATTTTTTTTCATTATACAAGCCAGCAGTACATTCATATGTTGTAGCATTGTGTGCTCTCTGCATTGTATTGAAATGAATTGTTTTAATATTAGCATTCTGGTAAGCTTTAAGTATGTTATTCAGACATTCCCTCACTCCTCTGAGTTGTCTTTATAGCCAGGTGCCGTGCTCATATGTTGTGACTCATTCTCTGGATTTTATGGTCCCAGAAATTTGCTTGTGAGTGCAGTATCTCATGTGGCCCTTTATCGCATTCCGGCTTGTATGTCCAGTACTATGACATCCAGAAAAATTAGAAAATAGTATCCAAGTAAATTCTGTCTTTATCCCAATTTAATTTTTTTTATATATTAATGTACTTTGGTGTCTCTTTCTATAGTATCCAAGTGTTCAACCCACTTATACTGATCTGTTCTGCAATATCCATAGACGACTTCATGCTGGATTCTCCTCTTCACCTTTGGAATCTCTGCTTTCTGATTTTGTTTTATTTTCTCTCCTGGTGCTATTTCTTTGTTTCCTCTTTATATTGGAAAGGCTCTGGCAATTAAGCATCTCTTTCAATGTGCTTTGGAGAGGATCAGATTTTGGGTTAGTCTTCTCTCTTCTGGTAGCTTGTTCCAGAGCCAGTTTCTGTAGAGTACCATTTTATGCTATTAATTTAACACTTTAGCACTTCCACCTTCCAGGATGAATGATCCCAGCTGGGGGTAGTTGCTCCAGTACAGCTAATATTCCAATAGGGAGAACCCCAAAGTAATGAGATTTCAGGAAAACAACCCACACAGAATAACTCAAAGCCATAAGTGTGGAAGTGCTCTTCTTTAATGGGGACATGCACCATATAATTTTAAACTTTTTAAACAAACACTGGACATTTTATTGTCTGACATTCCCTTCCTAAGGCAAGGAATAGAACCCAGAAATCCTGATTTCCCTCCCCCAGTATTTTAGCGCTATGTATTAAATGATGGTTGCCCGTTGGTGAAGTGTGGAGCATCATCCTTTATGGCTGGTCCAGCTAAAGAACAACAGTTACTCTTTCAGCTCAAGTGGTAGAGGTCTGTGCTGGAAAACTGAAGGTCCATTGTCCGAGTTCTGCTGGTGACATGTTGAGGGGCCCTTATGGGTGCACAGAATGGAATTTCTTTTTCCAGTTTTCTGTTTAAAAAACTGGAATATTGGATTGACAGAATGAGACTTTTTAAAAACTAGTTTTGTTAAAATCCATTTTATTCTGTCCACTATGATGCAATGTTTAACACAACCCAGGTGTTCCATATTTCAGACATTCATCACACACTTCAATGGCTTATGTTACCTATTGGCAGGTTTGAAGGTAGAGAGAGCTATGTTCCTGTGTCCTGTGACAATGGTAGAGAGGCCCAAATCCTCAAAGGTGCCTAACGCACTGTTTCCAGTGTGACTAATTCCTCACACTGAACATGGAGCTTGAATGGAATAAGGAAAACGGTTCTGTCCCTACCCTTGTCCCTCTTTCTGTTTTACTGTACAGCTCTGGCTTGGATCCTTCCAGGGCCCTGTTCAGCATGGCTTTTCACTGAACAGTTATAAATGATGTACGTATCCTCACACTCTGTATCTGCCGTAAATAAATTTCTTGACAGGTCTCTCCTGAATGCAGTATCTAAATCAATTACTCCCAGTAGAATTTAAATGCGATTTATAAAGGGGGTAATATAATAATTTGGGGAACAAGTCATTATAATTGGAGATTTTGCCCCGGCTTTCCTTATTCTTTGCATCTTTTGCTTTTTGTAACTCCCCTGGACTATTGGCATGAAAGGTTAATTCATTTTCTTTTGGCACAAGATAAAACTGCTTTGTTGTTGTGAAGTCAAAGCTTGTTTCCTGTTGCTATAATCCAAAAATTAATTGTACTGAAGGAATATCTGAAAAGTTAAGACATCAACACATACAGAAAAAGGGGATTCCTGAAATCCACAGAATTACTGTGTAAGTGATTTCATGACAACCCCACCTCAATTTGGATAACAGGAAAACATGGTTTAAAGGAGTATGGACAAATGGAACTTTAGGTTTTTCTTGTTGTTTGTACTACAGCAGCTCCTAAACACAGGCCAAGAGGGGGAAAATGTTATTCCAGTTTTACAGATGGGGAACTGAGGCACAGAGAGATAAAATGACTTGCCCAATATCACACCGAAAATCAGTGGCTGAATCCAGGTATTCTGATTCCCAGTCCCATTATTATTGCTTGTTTATTTGTATTGTGGTAGCACCTAGGAGCCCCAGTCATGGCCCCATTGTGCTAGGTACTGTAAAAACAACAAAAAGATGGTCTCTGCCCAATAGAGGTTACAATCTTAAGTGTTTTAGCTACAAAACCAACTCCCTCTCCCCCCTCATCTTGTCCACATACATGACATGAAAAGTCCACTCACTCCACCGGGAAGAAGAGGGTAACATTCCTCAGAAGGTCAGCCAGCAGTAGAGTTTAAAACTACCAGATTTTAGTCTGTTTCAATGCTGCTTGCTGTAACATTCTGGACACCAATTAAATAGACTAGAATCTGGTCAGTTTTTGAGCAACTGAAGAGGAACAGAATCAGAGAGGTAGCCGTGTTAGTCTGGAATAGCAGAGGTAACAAAATCCAGTCATAGAAGTTAAGAAAAGGCTTTCTGCGCTGCCGTCTCCCACTGCATCCAGCAGCCTCTGCTGCTGATTATGTTTCTGACCAGTTCAGTGATGGAGCAGCAAGAGCCTGTAATGTGCCAGACTTTGGGTAATTTCACAGTAACTTAGAATAGTTGTTAGCAATAGAGGCGTGTTGGAATGAATGGAAAGGTTGGGATGACTGGCAGGGTGGAGGAATAGTGCAGGAGGTAAGGAGATGGAAGAGCTCTCTTCTCTTATTCTTGGTTAACCTATGGTTCAAGGAGCATTTATTCCATTTTCTGATGTGAGGAGAATACGGTAGAACCTCAGAGTTATGAACACCAGAGTTATGAACTGACTAGTCAACCACACATGTCATTTGGAACCGGAAAAATGCACAAAAAGGAAATACAGTACAGTATTGTGTTAAACATAAACTACCAAAAAGATTTGGCGAGGTAAGGAAACTTTCTATGCTTGTTTTGTTTACGTTAAGATTAAAATTAAGCAATATTTTTCTTCTGTAAAGCTGTATTAAGTCAATGTTCAGTTGTAAACTTTTGAAAGAACAGCCATACTATTTTATTTAGGTACGAACAACCTTCTCTCCTGAGGCATTCCTAACTCTGATGTTCTATTGTATTATCTGTCCTTGTGTATGCTGACTGCAAAGACTGCTCAACATCAGCTCAGTTGGCTTGAGGGTTCCAATGGTGTTTAAATATGACACATTTTCAAATGTGGACAGGTCTTGGTGAGAAGGGGCCATCAGGTTGGGTGGGAAGAAGGGGCAGTGTTGTCATATTTGATACCAGGAGCACAGGAAAGAAAGCAAGTTGTGGGAGGGAAGAGGATGAAAAAGAATGAAGCTTCCTTTCTTTCCATGTGCCTAGAGGCAGAGGGATAGCTTTAACTTCAGCAAAGACTGATTTGAATGATGGGTATTAAGAGCTGATATCAGGAGCCGCTCAGAGGAAGCCCTTGGCAGTGCACAATGAGAAGTGTTATTGATCGTACAAAACTCAGGAACTAGGCTAGATATTCTCGAGTGTCATCTGATGACCATTATCTATTAATTGTAGAGCAATCTTGCAATGGGGAAGTGCCACCACCCCAGGTTCCAGAGACTGCTCTATTGAAAAGTGCAAGTGCCCTTCTTAGCAGCTGAGAGTGAGAGAGGCTGCTCATTAATAACATATTTTAAAGGGATGCAGCAAACTTTTCTCAGCGCAAATTCTGACTTGCACTTAATTAATATAACCTGCCAGATTCTATTATTTTTACTGCACTACTCTCTTGCCAAGAATAAATTGTTAGCGTGTTCAGTGAACTACTGCAATGATAGGATGTGCCCTAGTGTTTTGTAGTGGTGAACTCCTGCTACGTACAAAGGAGAAACAATGAGTAGCATGCTCAGGAGTTTGCTAGCACACAGATGGGCCCGGTACTCATACATATTTAGCACTGGTGTCTAATAGCAATGCACAGATGGAGAAATAAACGAACCTCTTTTTTTTCCACTCAGTGTTACTTCTGCGAAAGTAACAGGTTTGCCAAATAAAAAAGGACTAGGTAAGAAGGGAATGGAGTTTTATTTGCGTGTTTGTGAGGCAATTTAACTTAAAATGTTGTTTTCAAATATAGTCGCTAGCTTTTAGTGTACATCTCTAAGTAATATTAACCCCGAGTGTGCTTGCTTTCAAATCCTTGTTGTAGTCCTCCAACCATTGTACCTGATGCCCGCTTTGTCTCTGCCTATCTAACCACTGAGGCCAGTCCATCTCTCTGCTTAGTTCCAGTCTGCCTCCATGATTATTTCCCCTCTGCCTCCTTCCATGTGTAATCCCAGCAGACCTGCTTTCCCATGCAGGTTCCTAGCCTGATTTTTAAGGCGAGACTCTGTAGCAGAGAAGCACGTTCTATGGGCAGAGCAATCTGGAAACCAAGGACTCCAAAGTAGTGCAAAAGGTATGTTGTTAGAACGTGTTGGCTAAGAAATGTTAACTAACACATTCTAACAGGTTAGTGTAGACAAGCTACATTGACCTTAACACATATTAAGATGGCTGAGGTAAAGCCTGTGGAGAGATTAGGTTTTAACTCAACCACTTTAGCACATGTTGAAGTCCACTCAAACTATTCAAAAGTGTTACCCATGTGTCTTTATTGGCTATTAAACTATTAAGCTCTTCGGGGCACAGACAGTGTTTGTACAACGCCCAACACAATGGGATTCTGTTGTCAGTGATATAAATAATAGAGATATCTATATTTTGTTTAGTTCCAATATTGTGGTTTGTGGGATTCTGTGTTGGGGTGAAGGTGGTTGTAAAAATGTCTATACAGATATTTTGTCGAGTTTGCTCATCTGAATTCATGCTGACTTGCCATACTTTAGCTGAAGCCATTACAGTGTTGTGTATGTTTTTTCCAAAGTTATCATACATTAGTAGACAGTCTCTTCATTTTTAAAACATAATGAATTGATGATCCAAGTCTCCTTTATTTATGAGACTGGTCTCTGTAAAGCAAAGATTCTGCTAACCTCCAGCATCCCCATGTTTTGCAGGGGGCCCAAATTTCCAGCGCGGCACAATTACTGCCATCCCAGCTCTGTAGATTAAAAAAACATTTTGGCTGCTGAAAGCAAATAAACATACCACCAATATCGCATCATGTCTAGATGTTTGATCAGTTCTGGTATTTTGAGTGAAATTTTAAGTCTGTTATGCTATGAGGAAGTGCATTTAGTCTATATCAGCAACACAAACCAGCCTTGGATTATTTTTTTTAACAAGATCAAGTGAAAGATTTTTTCTCATTAAAATTGGATGTTTTAGGTAGAAATATAATGTCCCTGAGTTGGAATTTGGTCTAGGTTCGCAGAGCTAACACATTGTGGCTGTGTTACAAAAACAATACATTTTTGCTAACATTTCCCACTATTGTTACCACCAGTTCAGCTACACTAGTGGTAGCAACGCCATAGAAAGGGGGCCGGGTGGCTGGCTGCACTTTGTCCTACATCATGTCATCCTGTTCAGTCCACAGCTGCATGAAATGGTGTTTGGAATGCCAGCAGCCTTAAGTGCTCCATCCTGACATACTAACTGTTGCCATTGCTACTACACGACAGTGGGAAATATTAGCAACAACTTCCAGGTGTATCTAATACCAGGGTAGAAAGGTTGATTTCTGGCAAACAGGGAATTAATCCATAATTTGATTTCACACAGGAGACCAGGGCAGAAAAAGGGTGCCCCTTAAATTGAACAGAAAGCTAAAATTGGGGGCCTGGTGAAGTGATTTTTCTTTGGATTAGTGACCATGAGCCAGGAACTATATGTGTGGTGCAATTCTATTCTATATAGGCTTTTACATCCCATTCATCACCATAATATTGAGCACCTTCCAGAACGGCAGTAAGCTACATGACTAACATCTGTCATGTTTGTTCTCTCATCCTCTCTCCAAGGGAGAAGTGTGTGCAGTAGTTTGTCTTGTAGGGAATTTTTAAAAAATATATATCTACAGATACATAAACACCCACCCACCCCGCTATGTTTATTAGAGAAGGAGAGGTCCAAGAAATGCACCTTGCACTTGAAGCAGGAAGTGGTGAGGTGTGTGATGGTGCTTGGTTCCTGGTGGAGTTATTTCCACAGTCTTGGTCCATCCTGCAGAGAAAGTTTGGGCTCCTGTGCAGATGAGCTCCACTGCTCCATCCAAAGTCTCAACACTTTTCACACCACATCAAAGAAGCCATAAACTCACCAGAAACCGTAAGAGATTTGAATACAGCACGTGGAAATCTTTTGCCAGCTTTCCCTAGCACAGACACAGCTCTAGGCTATAATCCCCCAAACACTGACTTCAGTGGGCCCACTCACATGTTTAAAGGGAGGAGGGTTTTCAGTATGGGTGCCACAGAAATTTGTGGTGAAATCACTGAAATCAATGAGAGTTTTGCCACTGACATCAGCAGGGCCAGGTTTTCACTCAAGATGAGGCCACTGATAGCTTGAATACTAGTAGGGCCAGCTATAGCTTTTTTGCCACTTAAAAGAAGAAAAAAGGGGCGAATTGTGCCTCCCAAAGAATGGCCAGAATGCCGCCCCTTAAAATATGCCACACCAAGTATGTGCTTCCTCATTTGGTGCCTGGAGCTGGCACTGAATAGTAATAAAAAAATCCACTGGATTTGAGTTTTCCTTTTGAGTGGCTGTGATTGTCTCTAACTGCCTGTATTCATTCAGTCCACAAAGTTACTTTAATAGCTCTGTGGTGTGGTCATTTAGAACATTCACTGCAAACATTTTATGAATTTCCTCGATTGTTCAAGAGAATAGTAAACCCATTGTTGTTAAACTAATATCTACTTCCAAATCCATGTATTAAAAAACCAACAGATACAAGAGATTTAAAATACTCTTTATATTGAAGAAGAGTTATAACCCCAGTGCTATAATGCCCTTTAAATGGGTAGATATTTGTTATTAAATGGTTCCATGTGCTTCTTCTCAGTGTTACATAGTGATACCAATACCATGGATTTAAAAAGGTAAATCTAGAGGTGTTACAAAATGAGTTTAGGTAAAAGAAATAAACTAAAGTAATTAGTTCCTTCCTTAGATCAATTTTCTTAGTTTCTATCTCTCCCCTTCTCCCCCATTAATGACATTTATTTATTTACAGTGACTATTATTCTCAGTACTTTTCCTAGCTGATCTACCTACTAGACTATATGTAATCTTCTGTTTTGTGACACATTACCATTCCTAGAGTGGCAGGACAGGAATAGTCTTGCAGTAAATGCAGATCTGCCACACTTCCTGTGTGAACTTGGGCAAATCTTTTTTGTCCCAGTTTACCATCTATTTAATGGTCTGTCTGGTCTACTTCCTTTTTCTGTCTGGTCTACATTGATTAAAAACCTACTACACGACAGGCCCAACAAAGACAACAACAGAACACCATTAGCCGTCACCTTCAGCCCCCAACTTAAGCCTCTCCAATGCATCATCAAAGACCTACAACCTATCCTGAAAGATGATCCCTCACTCTCACAGATCATGGGAGACAGACCAGTCCTCGCTTACAGACAGCCCCCCAACCTGAAACAAATACTCACTGGCAATCACACACCCCACAACAAAAACACTAACCCAGGTACCTATCCTTGTAACAAAGCCAACTCTGTCCTCATATCCACTCAACTGACACCATCATAGGACCTAATCACATCAGCCACACCATCAGAGGCTCATTCACCTGCACATCGACTAATGTGATATATGCCATTATGTGCCAGCAATGCCCCTCTGCTGTGTACATTGGCCAAACCGGCCAGTCTCTATGCAAAAGAATAAATGGATGCAAATCTGACATCATAACGTTCATAAACCAGTAGGAGAACATTTCAATCTTCCTGGCCATTCCATTAAAGATTTGGTGGTTTCAGTTTTGAAACAGAAAAACTTCCAAAACAGACTCCGAGAAACTGAGCAACTGGAATTAATTTTCAAATTGGACACTATTAACCAGGGGCTTAACAGAAGTTCAGATTGGTTCTCTCATTACAGTAATTAATTGCTTTTCCTGAGTTACTGACAACAGATCTCCATTTCAAAAGGTGTATTTTTCTCCTAGTGATAATGGACCATCTACATTTAACAGCCCTCTTAGAATTGTTATGCTAATGTACAATTTTTTTTCTTTGTGCGGATAAATGCATTTTACTTCTGTTCCATTCTATGCATCCAATGAAGTGAGCTCACGAAAGCTTATGCTGAAATAAACTAGTTAGTCTCTAAGGTGCTACAAGTATTCCTTGTTTTCTTTTTGGAACAAGAACGGTCTCTTACTAGGTCTGGAAGAGGTTAGCACAATAGAGTAATGATCTTAATTGGGAGTATTCCAACCAGTCAGCTAGGAAGAGAGTTTGTGTTTATAATACATTGACTACATTTGTTAATCATGCTGAATGTATAAAAGACAACTACAAAAATAATCTAGGTTGGATCTGAAAGTCAGAGTGGTATTTACCGCATTTTATTTTACAACATAAATGTTACAGTGCTTCAAAAAGCATATTGAAAACAACTCTATAAAGGGAAAAGGAATGAAAAGGGAAAGTGAGGAAAGGGAGGGTAAGCAAATGAACTATTCAAGAGGCAATGGACATAAGATGACTAAAACGTGTCTGAAATGTGAGTGAAACCAGTACATAATTTCCCGATTTTTACCTACAGTCTTCACTATATTTTCAAGTGTCTGGATAAACTTAGAATCATAGAAATATAGGGCTGGAGGGGACCTCAAGAGGTCACCTAGTCCAGACCACTGCTCTGAGGCTGGACCTAGACCAGGGATGGGCAAACAATGGACCGTGGACTGGATCTGGCCCATCAGGGCTTTGGATCTGGCCCATGGATTTGCTACCCGCTTGGTGCTGCGGTCCCCGCTCTGCTCTAGAAAACGGCAGTACCACGGTCCCTGGGGGAGGAGGAGCAGACTCTTGGACTTCTGGATATCTGTTGGATCTCTCACTTATGAACATGATGGTCAGTAGCTACTTTTCATAACCTTTATCTGCACTATGAAGCAGGTGTCAATATGAGGGTAGACTCCGTTTCTCCTATTTCCTGTTGAATACTGTTCATCTCTATGCTTAGAATTTCAGAGCCACTTTATAAAAACAGTTTATAAAGGAAATATTCCAAAAGAGCCATGCGCTCTATCTTGTCAACAGACGAGTCCCATTGACTGGAACTGGAGGAGTCTAATACAAAATCTGTGAACAGATTTCATAATGGAGCCCTTGTTACTAGTAGTTCCCTTCTCTGAATCAATATAATGAGTAAAACTATGATAAAATGTCATGAGACGTATAAAATACATAAATATTTGAGTATTCTATATACAGCAGTATTTGGATGAGTTATGTAGTATAACTGAAATATATGTATTCACATTTATATTATGACATGCTGGCTCATTATCATTGTTGCTTCATTATTTCCCTGTACTCCCCTGTCTGTCTATATTAATTTGTTATCTTACACTTAGATTGTAAGCTCTTTGGGACAGAGACTGTCTTTTTGGTCTGTGTTTGTATAGTACCTAGAACTGTGGGGATCAGATCAATGACTCGAACTCGTAGGGGCTACTGCAATACAAATAATAAATTCTGACCATTGTGGTTTATGGTATAATTTTTTAACTAGATATATCAAACCATTTTTGATTTACTTTTTTATATTACAATAATATGTAGTGTTATTGATTTACCATGATGATTGTATGTTGTTGTAAAATGCTTGCATGTATTAGTGGGGCCTTGATCCTGCTTCCACCGAAGTCAACTTTTTTTTCTGCAATTTTCTTTAATGGTTCAGGACCTGCCCTAGATTTGTAATAATTTGGTTCAGTGTAACTAAGATGTTTTAAATGATTTTGGCACTTCATTGCTGATTCAGCTGCTGCCACTTTTGAGCTGTTAATACTTCCTCCTTGTTGCCTATGTTCTCATACAATGGCGATGATTTAAATGTAATGGTGAAAGGAGGGTCTGGAAATGGTTATAAAGCTATGTTTACACTAGAATTATAGCCTCAGATGTAGCTGCATCGGTTTATACCCCTAGTATAGACATAGCAGCAGAGTTTTCCTCAGATTAGTTATGCATTCTGTAAAAATCATATGATGCTAATTAATTGCACTGAGTGACTCTTTGCTCTTGTATTTGGTAACAAAGATACAATGTAAGGTTTTCTTTTCTCCCACACTTGGTTGTTAGTAATACACATTTATACAGTGTAAAACCACTTTTGTCAAACCTAATCGGGAGGGCCTTAGGAAAGGAGAATCTCAGCTCTAAGCAAAAGTAAGCTCATGGTTCCTTTCCTTCTGAAGATAGTCTTGACAGTATAACAAATGCAAACCACTGTAGACTGATTGCTAGGGTTGAAAGCTTGCTATTGATTTACCTAAAGATCCACAAGTTATTTATAGTCTCTTCATAGCCACCCTGAGTTGGGTTTTGGCCTATTGACCTCAGCCTCACTAACTTCAATGGAGCTATGACAGTTTACACAAGCTGAGGATCTGCTCCTATAGCTACAGGTATCAGTGGGAGACCACAAATTGGTTCACAGATGTGGGGAAGCAGTACTGCCCAGACTACCACTGATTGTCCTAGGATCACCACTAGCTCCCTCCCTTGAGCACTCCATGTGACTTTTGATCACAGGAATGCAGGGCCGGTGCAAGGATATTTTGCACCCTGGGCAAAACTTCCACCTTGTGCCTCCCCTCCCCCCAGAGCATCGCTGATTATAAACTTTGAAAATATTTTCTAAAATACACCCTTTTTAGTCATGTATACTTCCTTCCTTCATTCTTTCATATCAAAATCTACTACATTTACTTCTACCTTTGGAATATCCAATTATTGTTATTTATAAAATTAGAATGGCAGATACTCCATCATACAACAACTGACAATATCAACATGACAAATTTCAACAACCTACACACACACTCGCACATAAACATATACACTCAAATACTTAACATACACACACAATTGACACAAAGTATTAGCGAAATCGTAGGCTACAGCTGTAATGTACGAGAGAATGACAAGTTAAAATGCACGTTCAACGACATTTCTCTTTTTTTTATTCATTCGTTTTCCAGAAATAGTGTAAAAAAAACTTTGGGGCACTGCTTTTTGGGGCACCGAATTTGGTCTACTAATTGGATCATTAGCTTCCACAGCTTGGGTTGGGTACAGACAGGGTCCCCATGAAGGCTGATCCATGCCCCCAAACAAACAGTAGGAGCTGGAGACAAGCTAATACACATCCTTCTTCTAGCAAGACTCACTGGCATGCTTTCTAGCTTTTATTTGTAGAACAAAAAAAGTTAAGGGTTTTTTTTTATTTAGTTTTTATCCAACATTTGGAAAGATCATTAAGTGGTCCACTGAGACCCTCAGCAATTTTCAAGTGGTCCATGAAAAAAAAGTTTGACAGCCACTGATGTATATAGGGTCTTAAATAGCTTAGCATATCCAATGGCTATTGCTGAAAACATATTGCTGTACTACTACGACCATTAGCTTCTAAAATAGGCTTTTAATCTATCAAAAAAAGCAGTTCCAATAAGTATCACTATAGGAACCAAAGTCTACAGCTATATCTGGCTTCCTTGTAGTTATCACGTGAGAGACTGACTTTTCTCAGTCTCTCTCTGCAAAAATCTGTTCAGTTAATAATGTTTTACAAGACTCATTTTAGAACCTTATCTAGACATCTTTCTTCAACAGTAATCATGGTAGACGTTATAACTGTACATCATCTAAATTCAGTTTTGACATTTTCCCCCTTTCAAATCTTGTACTGAGGAGTTTTTCACACATTGTTACTGTTCTCTCCAAGATACCACAGCAGTAGAAGAGGAAAAATCCAGTTACATAGAATTAATTTTCTAATCGTATGTCTATTCCAAAATGTCCTTTTGAAAGGAAAAAGTCTAGTAAATTCATAATTAAACCTTGAACAATTACATGATTACGCACACACACATGAATACAAATTCAAAGACATTTTTAAATGCTTGCTCGATAATTTTTATAATGAACAATAATGCTTTCCACCTTTATAGTCTCCCTAAAGATATAGTACTTCACAAATATCAGTGAATTAAGCTTCAGAGCATCCTTGTGAAATCCCATGGTACTAGAGGAAATGGAGGCACTGGGTCACACAGGAGATCTATGACAGATTGAGAAAGAGAGCTGAGATTTCTGGTTTCTTAGATTATGTGCTTTAGGAATCATTTCTATTGGATGGGAGCTTTAATGAGTGGTAAAAACAGGAGACTAAAAACTGTTTTCTTTCAAGTACACTTCACTGTGCACTGATATATTTTATCTGAGTATAGCATTGTTCTAAAATGATATCTAATGCAAATTTTCTTTTATCCTTTCAGTTTTCTTCTAAATTTGTTCAGATTTTTCAAAAATTGAAGACCCAATTCCACTCTCTTTGAAGTCAATGGAAAAATTCCCCTTGACTTTATTGCTGTAAAATGGGGCTTTAAGAGGTTAATAGCCTAAATGCAAAGTTAATAGTTCAAGGAAGTGGTACAGTCACTAAGCTGTACGAATATATTGGGTGTAAATTGGTTGGCAAATACAGTTTATTAGGGAGCTCAGAAGGGATGATAGGGTATTAGTGAGTAGTTTCATGTTAGAACAGGGATACATGTAGGAAAGCAAATGTTGCAATACACACTGAAACTTACCTGGAAACACTTTTGGCTCCTGCTGTTTCTATCCATCTATCTGTGTGACTTTCTGCCAGTTTTTAAAAGTAGCTATATTTTTAAATGATAGTTGTATGTCAAACAAGATAAAATGATTCGGGAATTAAAACAAACACTAACTCTCTCACACTCACACACACAAGTTTTCCTTTATAGTATAAATTCTGAAGTGCGAGTGTTTTCTTTGTTTTTTTGTGTTTTGTTTTTGTTTTTTAAATTATACTAAACCCCAGTGCCTGGAGATCTGTAGAGATTTATATAAGTGCTTTACAAAGGATGTTAAATATCACATAGCTCCATGAAGGTTGCTTTTAAAGTACTGTATCCACTGGTTGTCATCCCACACCTGCTTTACAATGTGATCCCACCAATCAGCGCTTGCTTCCCTAGCCCGAAAGCGTTTGTCTACCGTATGCAGCTGCTCTGTGGATGTCAAAAGCACTGATAAGTTGCTGCTGTCCATATCGCACTTGGGTGCCTGTGATTCATCTTTTGTCAGTAAATCTGCTGCTATGTGCAATGTTCTCACAACTAACAGCACACAGGAGAGAAGTGTGGGATCCATCCTCTCTGACTGCCGACGCTGGAGTGCACTACAAAGACTGACAGTTGGAAAAACGGTGCAAAAGAAATTCCAGAATGGCTCAAAGGAAGTCGGAAACCATTGGAGGGCTGGGATACAAAGTGGTTCATGACGGGACATTTTGCACATCCCAGAATGTTCCACGCTCAGTTTCCACCTTCCCACAACACCTTGCGACAGATGGTGTCAGCAGACACTGTGGGATACATAGCCACAGTGCATTGCTCACCCTGTCGACAATGGTGCTCCGAATGTGGACACGATCTGTCAACAGAGGGAGCAAATGTACACTCGCTTTGGCGACTGATTTTGTTGTTTTTTTTCCTAAGCTGGTACTATCAGAATGATCAAATCTAAAGCACTATTATTGCCCAAAGGAGCTTCCTAACCCCCTCATTTTTATTAAAATATATTTTTCATGAAATTTCAAGCATGCATTTTAAGAAGTAAAACTACCAGATATTAGCATAGTAATAAAATACCCCAGGACGTATTCATGGGTCTTTGTTGGACTTCTTGTTATGGCACAGGTCTCAGTCTTGTCTCTCATGCCTGATCGTATCTGGAGGTATTTGCATTAATGCTACAGTGTTTTCATCCATGTATTCTTTCTCCTATGGCTAGAGGGATGGTTTTATTTTATTTGAGGCCAAATCCTGTAGTCCATACTCTTCAGAAGGGGTGAGATACACCTCTGTGCAGAAGGCAGAGATACATTCTGTGCACCTATGTTCAAAACTTTTATTCTCAACATTTTTCGAGTCAAGAAATTTGTCTCAAGTGCCCCTATTTTGCTTTCAGTGTTGGTGAACTGGCATTTTTTGATTTGCAAAAAAAATTGTTGAAAAATTCCCAATCCGCTCTAATAAAATGTCTCCCACTTTATAATCAGTATTCTGCTCTAGAACTTATGTACCGGTTCAATGTATACTTGCACATAAAAACAGAGATATGAATCTGAAGATGTAGGGAGTGAAGTAAAATGACGAGTGCAGAAAAGTATAAAAATTTGGCTGAAATAATAGTTTTAATTAAAAGTAAGCCTAAATCCTTAAGTAATCAGAAATTTCATAGACTGATTCCCAAGTAATTACCCATCCATTCCTTAATATTTCAGTTTCTTTCATTATCATTACTGTTGGGTTCGTTCAAGTTTATTCTCTATAGCTTTATCTCCTCGTGCTGTGATCCTGGGAAGATGGGTCAGTAGGTTCATGGCATAACTACAAGAAGCGTCCAGGTGCTGCAGGGAGTAGTATTTATGATTCCGCAAGTAGCACTCTTCCCTTTGAGTCAATGCTGAAGGAGTCTGCTAGTATAATACTAGGGAGCAGTGGAGACATTGTCTGTCAGACAAAGTTTAGAATTGAAGTAATCTACAGTTGTGGCCATTAAACATCCTGTGTTGCTTTTCCTAACTGCTAATCTAATCCCCACAACAGGAGTCTAACTCATGTAAATATATTTTGCCTATCAAAATCCCCAATTTCAATGCAGCTTCACTTTCCAGATAATCCTGCAGTTTCGTTTGGATACAGTATTTATTTCCTGTCTCAAATTGTCATCTTGAACTGCTGTAGTCAGTTAAATGCAATCCTAGTGTTAAGTAACGTGACACATACATATCTTTTACCCATCTCTCCCTGAAGTGTAGTGAAGCTCAGTATATAAGTGTCTGTAATATGGTGTGAGATCCTGGATGAAAGGCATTACAGAAATGAAAAGTGATATTCTGTGCGAAAAAATATACATTTAAATGGGATCTGCTGCAAAATGTACAGTTAGCGTGCTGCGGTATTTTCCATCTCTCATGCGATATTAGAAAACTAACTGTGGATTAGATTCTCTCATTACACTAGCTGATTTTATGCTGGCTGAGAATCTGGTCCTATATTTATGAGAAGAGTTGTTTAATTAGCCTACTTTCGTTGAATTAAAAAAAGGAGGAGAATATGTAAGTGTCTCTGACCTCCTTTTTGAGGAATCCATGATTGTCACCTAGCAAGACTTATTTTAACTTGATGCATTTTTATTAAAATTCCCATTTAAAAAAGCAAATAAACATCCTGTGTGACAATTGCAAACTAAACATTGGTCATTTTGTGTTCGTGTCTGAGAGCTAAATATAAAACTGACTGGAAACACACACAAAATTGAATGGTGTTTTCATTGTCCAAACTGAGAGAAATGCAAAAGAGTAAACAGTATAAATAGTAAACAAAGAAAAACCCCACAAACAAAAACCAGTCAGATTTAGATTTTTAGATTAGATTTTAGATTTTTCAGATTCATTTAGATTTTTCAGATTCATTCTCTTCAGTCAAAGGAGTTAGTAACTTAAAGACAGAATATTGCTTTTTAAAAAATTATTTTACCCCAACAGTGTCCCCTTAAAGAAGAATCACAATGGCCATTGTATATTGAAGGCAATGCTTTTGCATAACCCTGAGAGAATAACTATCACAATCCAGTAGCTGGCTGGAAATTAATTTTCAAAACATAGGTAATGGAGATGGCAAAATGCACTTTAATAAACTGTACACTGAGAAGGGCACATTCTGCCTGCTCTACAAAGCCACAGAAGTGCCTGGATGCAAGAAAACCAATGCAGTTCTGCTATGCGAGAAAGAAAGTCGTCTATGCATTGGATACCATCATGCTCCTTGCAAACTAGCATGGAGGGTGTCAAGTATGCAGTGCCTTAGAATTACTGTTTTACCTGTGAAGGATTAACCTGAAGCAGAAGAGGGAATGACGTATGGGGGATGCAAATTCCTAGAAAACAAAGGGTTTAGTTTCACTTTTTTCCCTGGCACTCAGCCTGTCTCCATCTGTCCCCGGCTATGTGGTAAGAAATCATCTAAAATTCAACTCCTCCTTCGATAAGTTACTAAGACAGCCTGGCAGTAAGTGATTTTTGAATTGTATCAACTTGTAATCAATCTATGGTGTCCTTAACCTGTTAAACCAGCAGGGAAAGAAATCCCAAGGGAGGGGGCATACCAAGGGCTGGGTCAGGATAGGAAGCTTTATACCTATGAATTCTGTGTAAGTTTTATGCTTTTCTCTTTTCTCTATGAAACCTTTTATATATATATAAGAATTGTCTGTTATTTCCCTTGGAGTGATCCTAAGTTTGGATCGGGCTCACCTCACAGCTAGTGAGGGGTTGTGTTTTCAAATCTCTCCCAGGTAAAGAGGGGGAGAGGGTGTTACTATCGGGATTCTAATGTGCCCCACCCCCATAGTTTTGGGGGGACTCACCTTAGTGGTGGCAGCGGGTTCCAAGCCCCAACTGGAGAAGTTTGGGTTTTGGGAGAAAAGAGTTAACCTAAGCTAGTAAAATAAGCTAGAGTTGATTTGTCTTTATGCGGGGCCCCCACATCTTTACCCTAGAGTTTAGAGTGGGGGAAGTAAAAGCCCTGACAGAGGGTCGTTTTACGATCTGTACTGTGGGACCCCAAGGACAAATGCCTTTCCTCTCATAGCAAAGAACTGGTCACAGAAGCAGTATACTAGCAGCTGCAGAGTGGCACTCCACATACCCTCATCCTTTGTATTGCATGAACAGCCAGATCCAGCGTAATGGGAATCATTCCATTGGTTTCAGTAAGTGTTAGATGTGGAACTAAAACTGCTTACTTGTTTTTAGCATCTGAATGCACTTACTCTCCATGGTGGCACTGACTATACTGTATTTTGCTGTTATGACTACATAAGCAAAATACACAAATAATTCAAGTTAAAACAAGCTCCATTAGTGGATGTATTCTTAGAGCTGTACAATCCTTTTACAAACTCAAAACCAGACAAATAAATTTTATAAAAGATGTTAAAAATTACTTCAGCATTTGGAAGATCTGAGTATACTGGGATTTTGTTTTGATCTCTGCATCTGGCTAATGTTACACTGTGATGTACTGCATAAAATATATTATTTTAAAAAAATCTGCTGGTGTATTGTGTGGGGTTTTTTTAAAGGTAATTTGCTTTTCAGGGCATGGACTATGTTTACCTCAGAGTCTAGAAAGACTTTGCCCCCAAAAGATAGTAATAAATGGGCTCAAGAATAGCAGCCGTGTTAGTCTGTATCCATAAAGAAAGCGAGGAATACTTGTAGCACCTTAGAGACTAACCAGTTTATTTCAGCATAAGCTTTCGTGGGCTATAGCCCACTTCATCGGATGCATAGAATGGAACAAACAGAAGCAAGGTGCATTTATACACACAGGAAGCAAAAAAAAGTTGAAAATTACCATACCAATTCTAAGAGGCTATTTAATTTGGATGGCCATTATCAGCAGGAGACAAAAAACCTTTTGTAGTGAAAATTTAGTGGATCTGTCTGTCTAACAGTGATAAGAATCTGTAAAAGAGACTTATCTAGGAAAATGCATCCAGTTAATGACATAGCCACTCAACATATGAATTAAATTAATTAAATTAACAAATTAAATTAAATTAACAAATTAAATTAACAAATTAATTAAATTAATTAAATTAATTCCAGTTCATCAGCTTCTCAAATTCTGTTTTGGAAATTTTTCTGTTTTAAAATTGACACCATCAACTCTTTAATAGAATGTCCAGGAAGATTGAAGTGTTCTCCTACTGGTTTATGAACATTATGATTCCTGATGTCAGATTTGTGTCCATTTATTCTTTTGTGTAGAGACTGGCCAGTTTGGCCAGTGTACATCGCAGAGGGGTATTGCTGGCACATGATGGCATATATCACAGTGGTTGATGTGCAGGTGAATGAGCCTCTGGTGGTGTGGCTGATGTGATTAGGTCCTATGATGGTGTCAGTTGAATGGATATGAGGACAGAGTTGGCATCGGACTTTGTTACAAGGATAGGTACCTGGGTTAGTGTTTTTGTTGTGTGGTGTGTGATTGCCGGTGAGTATTTGTTTCAGGTTGGGGGGCTGTCTGTAAGTGAGGACTGGTCTGTCTCCCATGATCTGTGAGAGTGAGGGATCATCTTTCAGGATAGGTTGTAGGTCTTTGATGATGCGTTGGAGAAATTTAAGTTGGGGGCTGAAGGTGACGGCTAATAGTGTTCTGTTTTTTTCTTTGTTGGGCCTGTCCTGTAGTAGGTGACTTCTGGGTACTCATCTGGCTCTGTCAATCTGTTTGTTTTTTCACTAATAAATGGGCTATCTATACATCCAAGATGCCTCATCTTACTCCCATTGAAGTTAATGGGACCTTTATAATGGAAGTTTGACACCAGATGGATATTGAGAAAGTATGCACTTACCGGGACATAGATTAATTTACTACTTCTGTGGCTAGGAGTCTGTAGTTAATGATGTTTGATTATGGCATTTACCTCTGCATTTTTGTATTTGTTTTATGGTGATGGTAACCTTCTGGCTTGTATTTTTGTAAAAATTTGGAAACTCAATGAAAAGTATTACAAATGTAGAACAGCACCCTCATGCAGCGAAAGACACACACATGCAGAACCTGGAGCACAGTAACGCTTGCCATATGCCACTGTGTTGCAGTGCTCTGGTTCCAGATCAGACAAGCAAGTGCTTAATTCAGTACTGATGGATTTAAGCAAGTCTTAGCAGGGAGGGTTGGAGTATTTTCCTGGGCTGGGGCTTCTCTGACTTAAAAGCCAAGTTTGCTTGATGCTTAAGGCCTTGGCTACACTTGCAGATGTAGAGCGCTTTGGGTTAAACCAGCCGTCTGAGAGCACAGGAGGGAAAGCGCCGCAGTCTGTTCACACTGACATTTGCGGCACTTGAAGTGACATTGGGAGCAGTGCATTATGGACAGCTATCCCAGCAGTCGAGGCTGCAATGTGCTTTTCAAATGCGGGGGTGGGGTGGGGTGTAGTGGGACAGGGAGTGTGTTTATGTAGGGGGAGAGAGAGTGCGTTTTTGGGGTGCTGAGTGTTAGCATGCTGTTGTGTAAGTTCAGACACCCCTCTCCCCACCTCTCTCTCACTCACTCAAAGCAAACAACATTCCGCAGTAAATGTTTGCTTTGTCTCAGAGCAGATAAGCATGTCGGTTGTCAGAAACAGTGATTTGAAAGAGCATTTCTGCATTCCTGCAGCCGATTGCACAATGAGAAGAGTGGCCTCTTGACTTAAGGGGATTATGGGACGTTTCCGGAGGTCAATCAGAATGCAGTAATGCAACATCTCATTCACACTGACGCTGGAGCATCTCACCCAAGACGCATCAGATGTTAATCCTTCTTGCCGAGGTGGAGTACCAGGAGTGCTTGAGCCAGAGAGTCAGAGCGCTGTACGTGCCTTGCCAGTGTTGACGGGGCATGAAGTAGAGCACTCTGGGTGGCTTTATTGCAGTATAACTTGCAAGTGCAGCCAAGGCCTTAAACCATGTTGTTCTGTTTTAAGGATTGTTTGGGTAATTAGTTCAGGGCAGGATAAATATTTTTTATGGGTACAGGCAGAAGAGATTCAAGTTCTATTCTTAGCTCTGACACATTTTGATTTTGACCTTGGGTAAGACACTCAGGCCCCAATTTTCAACAAGTGGCCTTTAGTTCTGAGAACTTTATTTTTTAAAATGTTGCTTACACTAGAGAGAGGCAAAATTTTCAAACCTGGTTAGTTATCTTAGGTGTCTAAATATAGAGATTTCTCCTGATATTCAGATATGCAGTGCACAGGCAATGGGATCTTAACTCAAATTGCCGAATACACCCAATCGGAGTACTGAGTGCAAAGCACTTCTGAAAAGGAGCCCTCTAGATGCCATTGGGTGGCTAAATATAGATTTAGATGCCTCACTATGGGAATCCAAGCTTGAAAATGTTGCTCTATAAGCCTGAGCACCCACAACTTCATTTTATATCAGTGGCCAATACTCAGCAGTTCTGAAAATTGGGTCCTGTGGTGTCTCACTTTGGGTGGCTGAAAAGTGGAGACACCCAAAATGAGTAACACCTTTACAAAGAGAATCCTTGACCTTTCTCTCTGTTTCTCCATCTGTAAAAGGGGGATAATATTCAGCTGTCCAGAAGGGTGTTGCGCTCTGTAAAGTGCATTGTGCTCATTCAGTGGGAGGTGATATTATTATTATTATTATTTATTATTATGGTGTTGTCAGCCACTACAGCAGTGGGTGCTGCTATATATACTTCCCCCACCCCACCTCCTTTTCTCTGCCCTGGTATAAATCAATAGCATCCCTTGGACGAGGAATGCATATCAGTTGGAGGAAATAGCCTTTCCCATTAAATTAACCCCCAGATTCCTAATGCTGGTCTTGCCTGCTGTTCCTGTCTTTCAATATTTTGCACCATTTCCTTCTCCTTCAAGAACATCAGGAAAGGAAGATTTTTTTTTTTTTTGAAAGGCAGGCAGGGAAAGTGCTTGGAGCTCAGATCCGGCTCCCCTGGAGCACTGAGGTGGCCGTGGGACCAGCCTCCCCCTCTGTATCTTTAAGATCCCCTCCTCCACCTTGTCCCTCCAGCCCCTCCCTGCCTCCCTCATCTCCTGCTCGCTCGCTCTGTCTCAGCCGCCGGGCTCTGCCTGACTCGCCGCCTCGCCGGGCTCCCTGGACCAGCAGCCATGGCCGACATGAAAACGGGCATCTTCGCCAAAAACGTCCAGAAGCGGCTGAACAGGGCGCAGGAGAAGGTCAGCGCGGAGCGGGGCGGGAGACCTGGGGGCGGGGGAGCAGGTGCAATTGGAGGGTTGCAATTTACCCCGGGGAGGCAGCGCGCGGAGGGCGCCTCCCGGGATGGATGCGGAGGGGAAGCAGCAGCAGGGGGGCTGCGTTTGAGCATCCCAGGCTGGGAAATGCATGGCGCTGGCGGGGGGAGAAGCAATGGTGGCACCGGGGAAGCCCGCCCAGGCGGCCACACACAGCTGGCGCTGCTGCAGCAGCCCCCCCCCCCCCAGCTCCGCCCTGACCGCCTGATAATGGCAGAGCTCCTTCCTCCACAGACTGACCGGCCCCATCTGAGGGGCTTGGTCTTCCATACCCAACTATGCCCCCGCCAGGTGTCTTAATTTTTCACCCTTGCTGCCTGGTCACCCTATTTGTCCATCCCCTTTGCTGACCACGCAAAGGTCCAGCCCCCTCGGTGCGGTTACTGCTCACCTCTAGCTAGAGGAGTGTGCCTGTGGCGGGCAGGGGGGGGGGGGGGGGAAGGGGGGAGGGAACAGCAGCTGCCTCTGGTTTCATATCTAGGGGGTCCCATATATTTGTCTACTTCACTGGGGCGGAATTAAAAATCAGGGAGAGGAGGGGAAAATTTGATGTCTGGTTAGACCCTCTAAGGGCAAGAGAGGAAAGAACCTGTTTCTTTTATCATAAGCAAACGATGCCTAGACAGTGACTACAATTTTTTTACAAGACAAAACAGTCCCCATTAATATCTGTGTGGCCTGTTTGAGGCAATATTGCATGCCCTTCCTCAGAAGGTCAGGAGGGAAGTGTAAACTAATCGATGCATGCACTCCCGTGTTTCCAGTGAATCAAAGTCGGTAATTACAACACACATACTGTGAATTGCCTTTGTTTTAACATATACTTGTTCAATTAGGCTTGTTTTTGAGTTGTGTATAATGACAGAAGGGACATGTAAATGCATCTCGATTCAGTATGGAATGTAAAATAAGCCAGAGAACCATTATCGTTTTAATTTTAAATGCCTGTATAACAAATACTTTGGATAATTACCACGTAACAGGGGGTATTCTTGCCTTGAGGACAAGAAAGCTACTGCTGTCAGATATTATATAATATAACTGGCCCATTTATTCATCTTGACTGAAATACTCTTATACCATTGTGCAGATCAATCAACCTTAGTTTTCTCAAAATAAATATAGTGGGACTAAAGTGGACATATTTTGTTTTACTCATTGTGCCCCTGCCCCCCACTGAATATTCCAGGGTTTCATCTACTTGCATAATTATTGCATATTAATCTTGCTTTGGCATTCAGAGAACGCAACTGGGCTAGATTCTCAGTGTGTGTTCTCTACCGTGGCTCCCTCAAAGGCAATAGAGCTACATTGTTTTACATCCGGTGAGGGTCTGGTTCATGTGTTTTGTAATTAAAGAGAGGCAAAATATCGGGAGAATTTTAGGCCAAATGGTAGCACAGTAGAATGCAGCACAGTAAAAGGAATACATCTGTCGCCTTGATCTGTTCACAGAAATAAGGTTTGGCTGTCTCTTGTCCCCACCTCCACACATGCACACTTTCAATACTCTAAGAGGATTGTATTTCCTTTAATATCCTCCCAAGCTCCTCTTGAACTAAAGTGATCCTCCTCACCAGGTTCACTGGGAAGCTGAGCCTTCCTATGAAAGAGGTGGTTCTAGCTACCTTCTATTTAAATCACTCGTGTCAGTAATCCAAAGTGACCACAACATAGATTGCTTTAAGGGCTCATGTCAGCTTTTTCATTAGCAATTGCTTGGAGTTTGGAAATGTAATCATGTTCCTCATTTTTAAAAAAAAATGTTAGTCATGACACTGAAAACTCATGAAGCGGATCACATTTCAATTGTTAAAGGATTTAGAGCCCAGTCTTTAATCACAGAAAACTGTCACTGAAGTTAACAGGGAATTTGCAAGAGGCGGTATTGCAAGATATCCGCATTAAGCCTTATTAATTGAACCCAGTGGGTATAAATGTGCCACATACATTTTTTTCCAGCTTTAAATCTCTTGCAGCTATGGAAATGTAAATACAAACCTTAAACCTTAAATTTGGGCAGAAAAAATATTTGTGCAAAATGTATATATGGAGACAATACATGTTGGCAAAGTGCAATGTAAAGGTTTTACCAGCATGAGTTTGTGATAGGCATATTACATGCGAGTGTCAAAGTCATCCCAGCTGAATGCCAATAAAACCTCTAACCTACACAATCTGCATTTGCTACACATTTTACATAAGTGCTCTAGGGAGTTTTTAGAAATAATTTTACTGATGCTATTTTTCTTAGCTCTCTGCCTATATCTCAGTTGTCTTTGTACCATGTATTCAATTCTACAGAGCTTCAAGGGAGAAAATATATGTCACAGACAGAATGTAGAAAACTCCCTCACATAATACAGTAGTGTCATCATTTTAGGATCTACTATCTGCGGCTGTCACATGCTAAAAACAAGTCTGTATTCTATTGTTAAAACTCTCCTCTTTCAAACAGCATAAAGGTTTTATATATCTGTCCCCGATCAGTCCCTAAATATTGGAGTTTAAACCAGTCACTAATCTAGTAGTGAATATTGCCTATCCTGCAATTTGGCCCAATATTTTGTTATTCTTTTGTTTTGATTTTTAAATAGAGAAGGCCACTGTTTGACGTTATTCAGAGGTTTTGATCCAAGTTGCATGAAAAATGTAATTCATCTCATGATTCTGTGTATCAGATGGTTACCACCATCTCTTAGGCCCAATCCAGTAATGAATTTAAGTACACACTTAAAGTAAAGATGTGTTATATCCGTAAATAAAATGAGGAATACTTGTGGCAGGTTCTTATCAACTGTCAGACACAGATCCACTTAATTTTCACTACAAAAGGTTTTTTTTCTCCTGCTGATAATGGCCCATCCAAATTAAACAGCCTCTTAGAATTGGTATGGTAATTTACAACTTTTTTTTGCTTTCTGTGTATATAAATGCATCTTACTTCTCTGTGTTCCATTCTATGCATCCAATGAAGTGGGCTATAGCCCATGAAAGCTTATGCTGAAATAAACTGGTTAGTCTCTTAAGGTGCCACAAGTATTCCTTGTTTTATTTACTTAAAGTTAAGTAATTGCTTAAGTGCTTTGCTGAATCAGGGCCATAAAACATGTGTGTGTATGTAATGTCAATAATACCATATATTTTTGGTTTACAAGGAAATAAATTTTATCAATGGGTCTGGTGCACTTTATGTTGTCAAGAGTGCAGCTAGTGTAGATAATGATGTTGCCAGATAGAAATATGTCTTTGCTTCTCTGTTAAAGGTTTGCATATAGTTTTATTGCTTAAAATACACAGATCTTTACTATACCCATTCCTTGTTGTCCCTCAAAATCTTTCTTGATATTCTGCCTTCAACATCAACTTATTTTTTCTCTACGTCCATATTTATCTCACCTTTCTGCTGACTTCTTGTTCTGCCTCAGACCCTCCCTTTGGGCTACAGAGCTCTCTTCTCTAAATACTATCTCCCACTCCACAGACCTTTCATACTTAAACTACCAGTTAGCTCTGGGTCTCCATAACTGTTATATGAGGCAAAAACAATTAATTTTTTTTGCTAATATTTTAAAAAGCATAACTGAGAATACTAAAAGCTCTGCAGCCAGGCCCTTCTCCCTCCAAAACTGGAGAGAGAGTCCTTTAGCTCCTGGCCCCCAGCCCTCTTTATAACTGCGATTAATTGCAGTTTTAATTGCACTGTTAAAACAATAGAATATTAATCAAAATTTATTAAATGTTTTGGATGTTTTTCTACATTTTCATATATATTGATTTCAGTTACAACACAGAATACAAAGTGTATATTATTTTTATTGCAAATATTTATACTGTAAAAATCATAAACAAAAGAATTAGTATTTTTCAGTTAATTTCATACAAGTACTGTAGTGCAATCTTTTAGTGAAAGTGCAACTTACAAATGTAGATTTGTTTCACTCAAAACCAAAACAATGTAAAACTTTACAGCCTACACGTCCACTCATTCCTACTTCTTCTTCAGCCAATTGCTAAGACAAACAAGTTTGTTTATATTTACAGGAGCTGCCTGCTTCTTATTTACTATGTCACCAGAACGTGAGAACAGGCATTTGCATGGCACTTTTGAAGCCAGCGTTGCAAGGTATTTACATGCCAGATATGCTAAACATTTGTATGCCCCATCATGCTTTGGCCACCATTCCGGAGGACATACTGCTGATGCTTGTTTAAAAAAAATGCATTAATTAAATTTGTGACTGAACTTCTTGGGGGAGAATTGTATGTCCCCTGTTGTTTTATCTATGTTCTGCCATATATTTCAAGTTATAGCAGTCTTGGACGATGACCCATCACATTTTGTTCATTTTAAGAACACTTTCACTGCAGATTTGAGAAAACGCAAAGAAGGTACCAATGTGAGATTTCTGAAGATCGCTACAGCACTCAACCCAAGGTTTAAGACTCTGAAGTGCCTTCCAAAATCTGAGAGGGACGAGGTGTGTAGCATGCTTTTAGAAGTCTTAAAAGAGCACCACTCCACTGTGGAAACTCCAGAACCCCGACCACCAAAAAAGAAAATCAAGAGTTCTGCTGGTGGCATGTGACTCAGATGATGAAAAGAAACATGCGCCGGTCCGTACTGAATTGGATTGTAATCAAGCAGAACCCGATGTCCTCTGGAATGGTGGTTGTAGCATGAAGGGACATACAAATCTTTAGCCCATCTGGCATGTAAATATCTTGCAACGCCAGCTAGCACAACGCCAGAAAAATGCCTGTTCTTATTTTCAGGTGACATTGTAAACAAGAAGCAGGGAGCATTATTTCCTTCAAATGTAAACAAACTTGTTTGTCTGAGTGATTGGCTGAACAAGAAGTAAAACTGAGTGGACTTGCAGGCTTGGGCTTTCAGGCTCTAAAATTTTACATTGTTTTATTTTTGAATGCCTTTTTTTGTACATAATTCTACATTTGTATATACTTTGTATTCTGTGGTGTAATTCAAATCAATATATTTGAAAATGTAGAAAACATTCAAAACTATTTAAATAAATGGTATTCTATTATTAAGAGTATGATTGGTCATGATTAATTTTTTTAATTGTGTGACAGTCCTAATATATAATGTGTGTGTGTGTGCATTGTATTTATTCACTAAATCAAAATTGATATGAAAAAATTTCCTTGTTGCATTAGTATATTGTCTTTCTTCATATTAGGTAATCTTTTATCTATATATCTATCTATATATATAAAAGTCAAGTGGTGTATGTATGAGTGTATGTATGTACGTATGACTGCGAAGTCCTCCCGCACCGTTTGAGCCAGAGACTTGAATTTTGGTACAGTGAGGGGTCTTGGGGTCTAGATGCTGGTAAGGGTCGAAAAATTTTCGGATCTCACCTCTGACACCCCCCAGGGGTGAAAGTCTTTCAGGGCCAATCACATCAGCTTGGCAGTTAGGTGGTGATGATGTCATAATACCCCCCTCCAACAGACACCTCACTCGCTCAGCTCACCCCTCCCTCCTCCAACGGAACCCCGGAGATCCCTCAGTTCTCTGCCCCTCCCACCTCCCCAATGGAACCCCGGAGATCCCTCAGTTCTCTGCCCCTCCCACCTCCCCAACGGAACCCCGGACTACATCAGCCCTGTGCCCCCCCCACCTGCGAAGGTCCCCGGAATCCCTCGGCTCTGGGCCCCCTCCCCTCCTGCGACGGATCTGAGTTGGGTTTGGTGGGACGGTAAGTGAGGTGGGGGTGTCGGATTCGGTCGGGGGGGTGAGGTGGGGGTTTCGGGTTTGCTTCGGGGGGTGGGAAGGTGTCGGGGTGGGTGAGGGGTGAGGGGTGGGTGTTGGGGTTGGTCAGGGGGTGTCAGCTGTCTGCCACCTCCCCACCTCCGACTGACCCGAGCAGCGCCGGGCACTTATGCTAGTATATATAAAAGTCAAGTGGTGTATGTATGAGTGTATGTATGTACGTATGACAGCAAATTCCTCCCGCACCGTTTGAGCCAGAGACTTGAAATTTGGTACAGTGAGGGGTCTTGGGGTCTAGATGCTGGTAAGGGTCGAAAAATTTTCGGATCTCACCTCTGACGCCCCCCAGGGGTGAAAGTCTTTCAGGGCCAATCACATCGGCTGGGCGGTTAGGTGGTGATGATGTCATAATACCCCCCTCCAACAGACACCTCACTCGCTCAGCTCACCCCTCCCTCCTCCAACGGAACCCCGGAGATCCCTCAGTTCTCTGCCCCTCCCCCCTCCCAACGGAACCCCGGAGATCCCTCAGTTCTCTGCCCCTCCCCCCTCCCAATGGAACCCCGGACTCCATTAGCTCTGTGCCCCCCCCCCCCACCTGCGAAGGTCCCCGGAATCCCTCAGCTCTGGGCCCCCTCCCCCCCTGCGACGGATCCAAGTTGGGTTTGGTGGGACGGTAAGTGAGGTGGGGTTGTCGGGTTTGCTTGGAGGGGTCAGGTGGGGGTGTCGGGTTTGGTCGGGGGGTAAGTGAGCCGGGGGGTGTCAGGGTTGGTCAGGGGGTGTCTGCTGTCTGCCCCCTCCCCACCTCCGACTGACCCGAGCAGCGCAGGGCACTTATGCTAGTCTATATATAAATTGTAAACAGTAGGTCCAATGTAAATGTACACACTATATGACTTAGCTGTCCCAATCATTTTTTAAAAAGTATCTATGTAATATAGTAAACTTTTGGCCTTTGAACAGTAAACTCAATAATATCAGCAGCAAAGCTGTAAGTTTTATATAGCGCCTTGCTTCTTAAGGGATTCCAAAAAGTTCTGCAAACTAATTACTACACCCATATCTGGAGTGTAATATGGCAGCTGTTTGACACTGTGCTGTAGCATTACAAAACAATTCAAGAAAGAAAAAGAGAAGGAAACTGTGTCCATTTAAAACTGTTGGGGAAATGTAGGTAGAGGTAGAACATAATTACCTAAATTCAGATTTGACCATGCTAATACCCAAAGGTGTGATTTGGATTTTTAATGACAAGTGGTTGGGTACTACTGTATTTTTATGTGCTTTTTAATTCTTTGTCTGCCTCTTTGCCCACATCTTGCTCTTTCATCTCTACAAAATTTCAACTGATCCTCTCCCCCTCAGTCTCTCCCCCCCATGCATTTCAATGATACCCGTCTGTTTCTGCCTACCTCCCACCAATTTGTCCAACCTAGATCTTTTTCCCTCTCCACTAAATATGGCCCCTCCATCATCAGACCCCATTTCTCCTGTCCTTGCCTATTGTCTAACCCCAACCACCAATGTTCTTCTCCTGAGAGTGAGATCTGGTCACTTCTCCGCTCCCCACTGACTGCCTTACTGCACTGGCTTGACAGATACTGTGTGGGTGAGGGAACCATTAGTAGGAGCAGGGAGGATGAATACGTTTCTCTTCTCCGTAACCTGAGTTGCCCCCAGCAGCCAGGAACATGAAACTGCAAATGAAACCTGGCTGACCACCTGCTTCTCTGTGACGTTTCAGTCGGGATGGGTGACAGAGAGACAGCTGGGGCAAAGGTGTGATTGGGTGGGTGTGCATGCAGGGGGCAAAGAAAATGCTTGTGTTCTGGCTCCCTGTGTGTAAGTGATGTGAGGTTGCACAGCAAGAGAGTGCCACTGCCTGGGAGCATGGTGAGCCCCCATTACCCCAGAGGAACTGGCTAGTGATTAGCAGCTTGTGGTGGAGGGGAAGATGAGCTGCATTTGGAAACAAGGAAGTGTAAAAGATGCTTCTGTGGCTATGGGGGCATTCTGTCTGCTTCAGCACCCTGTCAGCTGCATGCCTCCAGCTGCTGCTGCAGTACAGCTGGGCCATCTCCCCTACCACTGCTCTGACTGTACAAGCCACAACAGAGCCCTTCATGTAGGCTCAGAATATCACTGTTTGTATCTGCTAGTGCCTGAGAGTTGCTATATGTTTCTTTACATCTTTTTTCAGGCCATTTGGCATAATCCACCCCCACTCTCCACGTCTCACTTTGATTGATAAGCATTAGAAGCAACACTCCAATGCATCACTGTGCAGAATACATTTTAGGGCCCCAGTTGTCCTCTGCAGTGGTGGCCACAGGGAGATGACTCAGCCCCGCAAAGCAGTTAGAATAGTCCCCCTGCTGCTTTTACTTTGGTTGCTGGGATAAGTAAGTAAGGAGCGCTTATGCTATTGGGGGATCAGACACAGTGGGGCTCATTTCCACCGTACCCTTGTTCCACCTTTGCATTACCCCTGGCCTGTGTCTCCCACACATTTTCTTCCACTTACACCATGGATTGGAGGGGCAGCTGGTGTAGGAGGCATAATACTTCCTCTGTCAGCTTTCTATGGCCAGGAAGTTCCCCCTATGTAGGCAAATTCTCTGTGGGGAATATCCAGCTGGGTTAAGTAGTTCCACTTGTGCTGCCACAAAGTAAACTTTAGTGACTTGGAGAATCCAGTCCCCACCATCTCAAAGGCAGGGTCTATTTTCCCTAATTGTGCTGAATGTTGTACCATAGTGAGTGTGTGTTGTACCATCGTGAGCCTTTTCTGGTTTTGAGCACAACATAATTTGATCCTGTCTCAGAGAACAGCTAGATGGTCAATAGTTTCCAGAATCAGAAACCACTGATCTGCTAGGAAGACAATAATGCTATGTTGTCTTCTGCCACATGAGCCTGTCTCGGCCAATAGGATGGTATATAGAAAACATAGGCATACTCTAAATATGCATATAATCCATTTCTAGAGTACCTATGGCACTGTGAGAAAGCTCACACACCAAAATGTTCTGTTGTCCCTGCTTGACACACTGTCCTCAGATCTGACTCTTTATTAATTATTCTTTTATTTGTATTATGGCAGCATCTAAACATCCCATCCAAGATCAGAGCCCATGGTGCAAAGCACTCTGTGAGATCCTTGGGCATAATTCTTATTGTGTATGCAATCAAAATAGACAAGGCAGACAAAAGAGGGCAGGTGAAGCAGGAGCACAGAGAGATAAAGGGCCTTAGGTCACACAGCAGATTAGTGGTAGGGCTAAATTAGAACTAGGTCTCCAGACTCTCAGTCCAGTGCCCTGTCCATTGCCCTCACCACTGCTTTTTAGTATCCTCCCCCCCCCCCTTCACTCCCTCTTCTCTGGCTGCTTCTGTTTTGTAACTTGCTCACCTGATGTGACCTTCTGCCTTGTTCTCCACAACTCCTTGGCATCCTCATTGTTATCCATTCCCTTTAATCTTCAGTTCTGAGTCACATTCACACATACACTCCTGCCCCCGTGGAGCTATAGTCAAACTTCCTTTCCTGGAGCTATAGTCAAACTTCCTTTCCTGTAGCTTCAACAGCTTTTAACCTGTGCTTTGGAGCATCACATGGTCCAGTGACTCAATCGTGCACTCAGAAATTAACACTTTAGATGTACTGAGAGAGGGAGGCAATAAAGCCAACTATATTTATTATTGTTTATTACTATAGTTCAAAAAGCAGCTGGTATTTTTCAGGAACAGTTCACATATTTCCAGTTCTCTCTCTCTCTCTCTCTCTGTTTTATGAAACTGTCAACTTTGCTACTACTAGGTCTTGATTTGTAAAATTCTGCCTCCATAAATAAATATTTTAAACAAATTAGGGATTTTGAGGGAATAAAAACTGAGTCCTCTGAAGAATGAACAGTTTTCTTTTTGTCCCATGCATTGTCATCAATAATAAGTATTCTGCAGGCCAAATTCTGTCTTCACCTATTTCTGTACAACTCCACAGAAGACAAAGATATGACCCAGGTGTAACTGAAGGCTGAAATTGGTCCACAGTGGCATTAAACCACAGTTAATTCTAGGCCCAGTCTACAGCATCTGTGTGTAGACTGGGCCTAACTCTAAGCACTTGGGTAGTTCCACTGAAGTCAAGTCTATTGTTAACATGGAATTGTTTTGTTGCAGTAGAAGTGATGGATAATTACAAACATGAACTTCGTCTTATTTTAAAAAACACAAAGGAAAGTAGGTGGTCCTGATTAGTGAGGTAAAAATCTAATTGTTTACATCATGTACACCATGTTTAGATATATATATCCAACAGATACTTACAACAGAGAGGAAGCTGAGGAGTGAAGATCAAAGTCAGTGCAAAGAATAGGAAAATCTCAATGGGTTGTTCAATCATTAGATCT
Organism: Sternotherus odoratus; assembly: GCA_032164245.1. NCBI lineage: Eukaryota > Metazoa > Chordata > Testudines > Kinosternidae > Sternotherus > Sternotherus odoratus. The sequence goes on from JAVMKO010000002.1 coordinate 147,099,451, forward strand.
GAAGAGAAGATAAATAAAGGACTAACCTTAAAGCAAGTTACTTCAGAGATGGTTACGGACTATTGTTTCCAAAGTTGTGGCTTATCTAAAAGAAGAAACAGGGAAGGCTGGGTAATTATTCTAAAAGTTGCTTTTAGCATAACTGAGATTGTGAGAGAGCAGCAGAGCAGTGGGATTTGAAAACAAGACTTAATAACCAAAGGAATCGGAACTCCAAATACGGCATGCCTGATTATACAGAGAAGGCTGCTGCTACCACAGTGAGTTCATGGGTACTAGATTCTGTTGTCAGAAAAGGATGATAGTAGAAGAACAGATTCATTATCTGAGGAAAAGGCAGACAGAAAATCATCAAAATAGAATGGAAAAGTGTTGGGACATATGTCCAGATATTAAGTTATCTGGAAGAAAGTCAGAAACAGCAGCTGTAGTTCTAAGATGAAAGATAGTGTCACTACTTAGATTTCAAGAAAAGTTGGTGTGTAAATACCTGAAAGTGTAACCATGCAAAGTTGTATATAGTGTAGTTCTAGCTGTGTTGGTCCCAGGATATTACAGACCCAAGATGAGTGAGGTAATATCTTTTCCTGGAGCAACTGGTGAGAGAGACAAGGGCTCATGCATCTTCTCGCTAATCATGCAAATAGAATTCCCATGATTAAAACAAAAATACTATAGTTTCCCCCACTCTATTCTAAAACTCATCTTGGATTAGTTAGCAGAAACCAAACAAATTATTTCACATCGTAGTCTACAGATTGCCAAAATATCCTCCTTAGAAGCCTATTCCATTGCTTAACTATCCTTGTAATTAGAAAGATTTTTCTAATATCTAAGCCAAATCTCCCTTATAGCAGATTAAGCCAGTTACTACTTGTCCTACCTTCAGTGGACATGAAGAACACCTGATTACCATCCTCCTCCTCATATCATATATATGTATATATAAAATATCTTATTGCCCCTCTAAAATCCATGGTATACCCACATCTTGAATACCACATGCAGATCTGGTTGCCCCATCTCAATAAAGGTATATTAGAAATGGAAAGGGTACAAAGAAAGGGCAACAAAAATGATTAGGAGTATGGAGCAGCTTCTGTATGAGGAAAGATTAAAAAGACTGGGATTTTTCAGCTTGGAAAAGGGATGACTAAGAGGGAATATGTGACAGAGGTCTATAAAATCTTGACTGGTGTGGAGAAAGTGAATAAAGAACTGTTATTCACTCCTTCATATAACACAAAAACTATCACTCAATGAAATTAATAGGCAGCAGGTTTAAAACAAACAAAAGGAAGTAGTTCACACAATTCACAGTCAACCTGTAGAACTCGTTCTGAAGGCCAAAACTTATCTAGTTCAAAAAAGAACCAGAAAAGTTAATATAGGATGGGTCCATCCATTGCTATTAGCCAGGATGGTCAGGAAGTAACATTGTGCTCTGAGTGTTCCTAGCCTCTGACTATGAAAAGCTGGGAGTGAATGACGGGAGATGGGTCCTTTGGTGATTATCTGTTCTGTTCATTCCATCTGAAGCATGTGGCTTTGGCCACTGTTGCAAAACAAGATGTTGGGCTAGATCGACCATTGGTCTTATGTTCTTAGGTCCTTTCCCCCCCATATTTACCATATTACCTTACCATATTTGAAGACTGTAATCAGATCTCCACTCAGTCTTGTTTTCTCAGGATGAAACATGCCCATCTTTTTTAGGATTAGTCTGTTAAATTTTCCATTTTGTGTTTTGTCTCTTCATCTTCCAAATTCCTCTCTGACCCCACCTTCTCTCTGTTTTTGTTCCTATCCTTTGTTTTTTCTGTGAGTCTCTCCCTCTGACTCGTCTCTTGTAGGATTAGCAGCAAAAATACTTCTGAGCTCAAATGCAAAAAAACCCAGCTCTGTTGTAGAATGGCCAACCTTAAAACTTCAAAAATCATGTCAGGCACCCAAAATAATGAGATTTTTTTAAAAATTTGGGTTATTTTTTTTCTGCATTCTGTAATGGTGCACTTACTTCACATTTTCAAACTTTTCTCTGCAACCATGGGAGTTAGACTTTTTTCCCCATGAAAACTGAGATTCTCATGCATTTTCTTGATTTCAGCAGCCAGGACTTTAAGAAATACAATAAATATCATAAGACTTGCAATAAGTGCCTACTTCTGTCCCATTGAAGTCAATGGCAGCTTTACCATTGACTGCAGTGGATATCGGATTAAGCCCTAAAGTTGTGAGAGTTGTCAAGTCTGGTTGCTCCTGGTTCTCTTGACCCATAATATTCCGCTACCACAGTTTCATATTTGGGTGGGCAGAAGTCTACTAATTGGGAATGTGATGGGAGGCCAAATATGATGTGAAAATTTATCATGCACATACACCTTGGGTAGAATTCTGAAAGGGGAAGCTATTGAAAGGAGAGCAAGTTAGCTAGGAAGTGGGGAAGTTAATGTAAGGAGTTCAAACAGGTAAGCCAAAGCTTTTGACAGTGAATTGGGGGGCAAAGTTTGGTCCTAAACTAAGGAAAAGTCCAACTGACTTAAGTGGAGTTTTGATTGATGCAGCACTTTAGAATTTGGCTCAATGGCAACATCTTCCTAGATTCAACATTGTGTAGATGGCAGTCTCTGTTCCACAGCATTTGAATACATTTTCTGCCTTTGATTTTATGTTCATTAAAAGTTGCTATGAGATCTTAATTCCGGGCTTGGAATAGTGTGTTCCAATGACAGTGAATAGGCAGAAACTTTTTCTGCTGAGATGATATATTTTACATAAGCAATAAGAGTCCTGTGGCACCTTAAAGACTAACAAAAGTATTGAAGCATGAGCTTTCGTGGGCTAGTACCCACTTCCTCGGATGTATGCAGTGGAAGTATCAGAGGCAGGTATAAATAAGAAGGCAAGAGCCAGGTTAGAGATAACTAGGTTAGTTCAATCAGGCTGAACCAGCTTGTTATCTCTAATCAGGGAGGATGAGGTGCTCTTCTAGCAGCTGATCTGGGTGTGTGAACACCAAGAGAGGAGAAATTGCTCTTGTAGTTAGCTAGCCACCCATAGTCCCTATTCAGTCCTGAGCTGATGATGTTATACATGCCCTGTAATACACCAACAGTGTCCATATAACACTGTTTAGTTATGGAAGTTTCAGATGGCTGACAAAGTTTATGATAAGTATATTTTGTTTTTGTTCTACTTAACTTGTACACCTAAGGCCTGAATTTCATAAGTACTGAGCCCCCACAGATATTGCTGATCTCATTTATGGTTTTGAGTGCTCAGCACCACTTCTGATCATTATTCTTAAATTTGTTTTTTCAATGCTAGTTTTGCCTGGCTTGGCATTGCAGAATTGAGTTCTCTTTATATTTTCACTTTACTGCTGCTGTCAGGTGATTGGAAATAAAGACTCCAGACAGGTGCTGCAGTGGTTAAAGCATTAGACTATACCTTTAAAACTTACCGTGTCTGCAAAATCTTCATCCGCTACTCAGCAGTGTAATACATTCAGCAACAGGCCCCTCCCCTTCGGTCTAGTTTCAGCTATTTGGTTTAGTGTGTGGGTGCTGAGTGAGACTAGATGCTCTGGTGGTCCCTTCTGGCCTTAAACTCAATGAATGACTGAAATAAGGTGTTATCCAGGCCCACACATTGTGAGGCAACGTTGTATGCCTAGAGATTTAAGATTTGTCCCAGCAGCTGATGTTCTCCCAAGGCCTTTCCTCTTCAGGCAAAAAACAGCCCAGCATTGGTGTACATAGTTCTGTGCAAAATAATCCAGCTCAACTGTACTCACACTTACACCACCACAGTAATCTGTTTGCTGTTCACTCTGCACATGAGTATGTGGTAAGATACGAGACTAACCAGCTACAACCTTGCAGTGGACACCTGCCAGAACGGTGTCCAAAAGCAATGTTCAGGGCTGAGGTGGAAGGGGAACTCACAGCTCAGGCCCATATAAAACACTATCTCATACCTCAGTCAGGGCACAAATGAAATGCTCACATTTGAGACCATATGACCTACTTCGTACTGAGGGGAGGATGCCCTCACACTTGGGAGGAGATCTCCATAAATATGCACTGCGTCATTATCATCTTTCAGATACCTCTTTAAAATTCTCATTTGCCAGGATGCCTCCAAAAACCTTCATAGCCACTGGGGCACTGAGACCACTGCTTGCCATACTGACTGATACGGTGTCATGGTTTACTTGTGCTGCCCTGTCTGTCTGTATCTACGTGTTGTTGCTTGTTGTATACTTAGATATGAAGCTCTTGGGGGACAGGATCGTTCTTCTTCTGTGTTTGTACAGTGCCCAGCACAATGGGATCTTGGTCCATGACTGGAGCTCATAGATGCTCTGGTGATATAAATAATAAATTATTATAATAACCAAGAAAGCTGTGGGGCCATATTGTTCTCTGATACCCAAATTGGTAGTTCTGTGTACACCAGCCAGAAACTTAAGGAACCAGCAATTTTAAGTCAACAAGTTTCAAGATGAAGAGGGAAAACAACAAAAATGCCCTAAACCATATAAAAAACAATACAAAGGAGGAAGGGAAGAGGAATGTACGTCTCACCTTCTCATGAATGCTATACAGATGTAGCCAGATGTAACACCCATTGGAGTAAGTGGAAAGACTCCCACTTACTCCCACTGACTGCAATTGTAGTTGGACTGGGCCCTCAAAGAGGCAGGTCTTGTGGACAGCCAAGAGATTGATTTCTTCCCATGGCATGAATGTGAAAGCTGAAGAATTTGGCTAGTGAGTTTATATCTTGTCAGAGTCTGATGGGGCCTGGCAAAACTTTTAACAGATCTTCTTGACTCCCTGGCAAAGTGCAATTCTTTTACTAATAGTAGGTATGCTTTTCTGAAAACATAGAATATCCTTATTTTTTATATGTATTGTTTAGAAATTGGGATGAAAGAAAGGGGTAAATACTGGGTTAGCAAGTCTATGAACAGCACATATACTTCAATTGCTTGTAAACATGTCCACCCTATTTCCATATATTAGTTATGGAGAGTAACAATATGTACTTTATATCGCATGTCGGATATTAACAGGTAATGTATGATGCTATGATAATTAAATAAGAGGCTTAAAACGTGTAAAAATTAGAAGGCATTGATGATGGGTCTGATATAAGTGGAAATATATTAGTATAAAACTGAAATAGTGCTCTGGCAAATAAAGCCTAGCACATACAAATACTCTGGTTGAGAATTCACTAAAGTAGTTGCAAAGCTATCCAAGACTAAAGAAGACTACTAGTGCATTGGTCTCTTGTTAATCTCTGCATATGCCATTGGATGAGAAAAAAGGGACCTAAAGTTCAAATGTCCTTGAACATAGGTCTACACTGACATGTCTGGTGTAAAAATGTTCTTATTGTTGTACCTGAAAAAGTAACATTTTTTATATCAACTATTAATATCTAATAGCTCTGTCAGCAGAATCTGTATGTACTGCAAATGTCATGCCTATTTACTCCACTCTCATACGATGTAAACATGAGATTTATTCAATAATGTGTTGGCTTCTAATCTTGGATATGTGGGTGTGTATTGCTGTTTGTTCTGTAAAATCCTGCAGTAGTTAATTTTACCAGAGACATGATAAGATGCATGTACTCCCATCTGGGCTCTGATCCTTTAATGCAGGACTGGTAGCATTCTGGTTTTTCATACTTATGAGAAAAGGCAGTAATCTGTTTGTAATGGTGAAGACAGGAAAATGTCTCCTCACATAAATGATCTTTTTCTATAATTTGAAACATTAATAGCTGGATTCTGCCACACCTCTCAATGTGAGTAAGGATCTTACTCTTGAGTAGTCCCATTGAAATAAAAGCATCTATATGTAGATTAAGGTACTATTCAAATGTAAGAGTGGCAGCATATGGTCCAGACTAACCTTCCAGTCAGCGAATACATTTTTTTCCATTTTTTAAAGTATTAAAAGCTTTGCATTTTTTAAAGTATAAACCTGATCTTGCACACGGACAGTTCTTCCATTGAATTAATGGCAGTGTTGTCTGAATAAAACAGGGGAAATTTAGGTCATATAGTGGAAAGTAATAGTTACCTCCATCACAATACTTAAACTCTTGCTTATTACAAACTAGGTTTAAGGTAAACAGAAGTGCACTTGATGTTATCTAGTAGTGTTTATTGAAAGGATTATCTTTTAAAGGCCTGATTCTGCTCCTGTTGTATTCCATGGCAGCAGGATCAGGCTTTCCTTGGGTTAAATTTAGCCCAGTGCAGAGAGCTCACACAAGACCGATTGGACCAGTAAACATTTAAATGGTGCATAGGCCTTGTGGTAGCTCTCTGCACAGGACTGAGTTTAACCTTTAAATGTTAGAGTTGTCTCTAATACATACCGATGAATGTGTACACACGCATGCACTAAGGTCAGAAGCATGTTTAGTTTTAATCAGTGTTAAAAATCAAGGTCCAGATCCTCAACTGTTGTAAATTAGTGGAGCTCTATTAACTTGTGTGAATTATTCTAGTGACAGTAGCAGCAGATCTGAATCACCGTTGAATACTTCTTCATTGTCCTCCCCTTTTAGTATCGATTTATACAGGCAATGACAATAATACACAATGAACATTCTGTTCATCAGCAGTTTTATATTTTGCTGATACCGTGAAGTATGCAGCTAATTGTACCTGTGCCAGCAGTCTTAAAATGAATGTGCAAACCCATTACGTCCTATTGCAGGGAGATGCCCAACATTGACTTTGTGCTAAAATTTCCCAAGGACTGCATGCAGATTCACTCGCATCAGCTTATTGCTCGCTTCCCTCGCCCCAACAAACGCCCACACAGAAGTGCAGAGGGCTTAATAGATCAGTCTGGGGCCGTCTGTCACTGTTTTTAATCTTGCTAATTTTTCTTTGCCTGTTTATACCAATCAGTTGTATGGTGCTTGCCTGATGCTTCACGAGTAGTTTGATTGTTCCCTTTTCATGTCATTTAAGAAGCACTTCCATGGTATTTACTTGTTACACTGTATTTGCTGCATAGTCAGAAATGTACAGCATGTGAGCCAAATCCTAAAAATTTACAACGTTCCTTAATCTGTGTGTATATGTCCGTGCTTAAAAAAAAAATCAGAATTTCAACTGGTGTAAATCTTCATATTTCAGTGGAACTGATTTCAATGAAATGATGCTACTTTATACCAGTTGAAGATCTGGCCCAAAGACTAGAAAAGGGAAACAGTTGTTGGCTATCTTGATAACACTTGATACCCAGAGCTTGAACAGTGATCTCATGGGATAGGTTACTGAGCTGAAAAAGTGGAATTCAGAGGCAGGTCCAGGATTTCCATACTAAAGCTATATAATGTGGGCATTCTGCTGGATAAAATTTGATGTGCTTCCCCAAAAGGGCATCAGATACAAAAGGAGGTGGAAGTAGTACTGTAGGAACACTTGAGAATTTGGGCCAATGAATAAGTTACACAGACTGTGAGCTGAATTCTGTCTTTGATTCACCTGCAGAAGTCCAGTGGAATCGGTGAGGTTGCATGAATGTACTTGAAAGCAGAATTTGTTTCTCTTTATTTTATTTTTTTTATTTAACTGAATGTGTAAGTTAATGAGCCCCACGCAGACTTTTGGCTTTTTAAGGCCAGCTTCTGATAACCTTACCTTTGCCATTATTAAATACTATGTCACTTTATGAGTAGTTCCATTGGTTTTGTGAGAGAAATACATGGAGTAAGGTATTTCTCATCATGGACGTGTCAGAATGTGATCGCAAACGAGCAGTTACACATCACATCAGCCAAGGTCCCACTGACTGTCAGTAACACAAGGGATGGTATTTTCACGCAGATTAACTTTCATTAGGAATTTTTACAATGTATTTGGCACCAATAAGTTGGTCTCCAGCATCGTGTTTGGAGCACTTCCTTCCACCAATTCGAATAAATTGAACATCAGTAACCAGGATATACTGTATAATAATAAAAACTATGCAGCACTTATATAGATGCTTACATGGCAGACGTGCTGTACTACTAACTAATCCTCACAGTGTTCTGTGGAGTACAATAATAACTGACACATAACAGCTCCCAGCAATTTGTGGTGTTATTCATAGTAAACCAGTTTTATTTGACAAAGTCCCTGTGAACAATGCAACTCGTATTTGAGTTTTCATTTGTCCTCTTGATATCATCCCAGAGCAGGAATTCAGATATGATTTTGAGCAATACAGACTTCCATTTTTCCACACTCCTTTCTGTTTGGTGGGATTGCCTGCAAGAGTGGAATGCCCTGGAGCAACTCACATGTTTGTTCATTTCCCTTCTCTGGGCCATTTCTAATTTGGGGCTTTTGTGTTTTGGGTTGTTTTGTTTTGGTAGAGTGGGGAGAATTGAGATTGTTTGTTTACCTCTTGACATCTGAAGGTCCTCCAAGGGCCCTTCTCTTTTCCAAGAGTGCGGATAGCCCTCATATTAACACTTGTGCAAGGGCAGGGTTCATTCAGTCTTTGTCTTGTCCACTAAAACTGCCAGAAATTGTGCCAGCTACTGCCTATTGTGATGACTGGTTTACAGTAAGGAAACCTCTCCTAGAAAATTGAAGGAGGGAGCAACTGGAGCAGTATGTATGGACAGTAAGGGTGCTACAGTGCAGGGATGCCCTGTGACCCAATACTGTACAACTATGGTCTGCATATCCACCTGGACTGGATTAGTTCATTAGAGATCCTGGAGTGAGTGCCAAAGTTTATAATCAGAGAGGTAGCCGTGTTAGTCTGGAATAGCAGAGGTAATAAAGTCCTGTGGCACCTTAAAGACTAACTATAAAGTTTTGAAGCATAAGCTTTCGTGGGCTAATACCCACTTCGTCGGATGCAAGCAGTGGAAGTGTCCAGAGGCAGGTATAGAAAAGTAGGCAAGAGCCAGGTGGGAGGTAAAAAAGTTAGTCCAATTAGGCTGAACCAGCTTGTTCTCTCCGATCAGGGAGGGTGGGTTATTCTTCTAGCATTTGAATGGGGGGTGGGGTGAACATGGAGAGAGGAGAAACTATTTCTGTAATTAGCAAGCCATTGTAGGTCTTTGTTCAATCCGAGATTGTTTGTGTTGAATTTGCAAATGAATTGTAGCTCTGCAGTTTCCCTTTGCAGTCTGGACTTGAAGTTTTTTTGCTGCAGTATGGTGACTTTTAAATCTGTAATTGTGTGTCCAGGCAGGTTGAAGTGTTCTCCTACAGGTTTTTGTATATTGCCATTCCTAATATCTGATTTGTGTGCATTTATCCTTTTTCGTAGGGACTGTCCAGTTTGGCTGATGTACATAGCAGAGGGACACTGGTGGCATATGATGGCATATATGACATTGGTTGATGTGCAGGTGAATGAACCGGTGATGGTGTGGTTGATTTGGTTAGGTCCTGTGATGGTGTTGCTGGTGTAGATATGTGGGCAGAGTTGGCATCGAGGTTTGTTGCATGGATTGGTTCCTGAGTTGGAGTTATTGTGGTGCAGTGTGCTGTTGCTGGTGAGAATTTGTTTAAGGTTGGCAGGTTGTCTGTGTGCCAGGACTGGCCTTCCTCCCAAGGCCTGTGAAAGTGAGGGATTATTGTCCAGGATGGGTTGTAGGTCACTGATGATGCGTTGCAGAGGTTGTAACTGAGGACTGTAGGTGATGGCCAGTGGTGTTCTGTTGTTTTCTTTCTTGGGCTTGTCTTGCAGCAGCAGGCTTCTGGGTACACGTCTGGCTCTGTTGATCTGTGTCCTTATTTCCTTGTGCGGGTATTGTAGTTTTGAGAGAGCTTGGTGAAGATCTCGTAGGTGTTGGTCTCTGTCTGAGGGGTTGGAGCAAATCCGATTGTACCTCAGTGCTTGGCTGTAGACAATGGATCGTGTGGTATGTCCGCGATGGAAGCTGGTGGCATGAAGGTAGGCATAGCTGTCGGTAGGTTTTCGGTATAGGGTGGTGTCGATGTGGCCGTCATTAATTTGCACTGTGGTGTCTAGGAAGTGGACTTCCTGTGTGGACTGGTCCAGACTGAGGTGGATGTTGGGGTGGAAGCTGTTGAAGTCATGGTGGAATTCTTCCAGAGTTTCTTTCCCCTGGGTCCAGATGATGAAGATGTCATCAATGTAGCGTAGATAGAGAAGGGGTGTGAGTGGACGAGAGTTGAGGAAGCGTTGTTCCAGGTCAGCCATAAAGATGTTGGCATACTGTGGGGCCATGCGGGTGCCCATAGCAGTGCCACTGGTCTGGAGGTATATATTGTCACCAAATTTGAAATAGTTGTGTGTGAGGATAAAGTCACAGAGCTCAGCAACCACCTGTGCTGTGGCATCATCAGGGATACTATTCCGGACAGCTTGTATTCCATCTTTGTGTGGGATGTTTGTGTAGAGAGCCTCTACATCCATGGTGGCTAGGATGGTGTTTTCTGGAAGGTCACCATTGTAGTTTCCTCAGGAAGTCAGTGGTATCACGGAGATAGCTGGGAGTGCTGGTGGCATAGGGTCTGAGTAGAGAGTCTACATATCCAGACAGTCCTTCAGTGAGAGTGCCAATGCCCGAGATGATGGGGCATCCAGGGTTTCCAGGTTTGTGGATCTTGGGTAGTAGATAGAATAACCCTGGTCGGGGCTCTAAGGGTATGTTAATTTGTTCCTGTGTTAGTGCAGGGAGAGTCCTGAGTAGATGGTGCAGTTTCTTAGTATATTCCTCAGTGGGATCGGAGGGAAGTGGCCTGTAGAAATTTTGTTGTGGTATTGGAGAGTTGTCTGGTAGCCTCCTTTTGGTAGTCTGACCTGTCCATGATGACAACATGATGACAACAGCACCTCCTTTATCAGCCTCTTTGATAATGATGTCAGGGTTGTTTCTGAGGCTGTGGGTAGCATTGCGTTCTGCACGATTTAGGTTGTGAGGCAGGCAATGTTGTTTTTCCACAATTTCTGCCTGTGCACGTCGGCAGAAGCATTCTATGTATAGGTCCAGACTGTCATTTCAACCCTCAGGAGGAGTCCATGTGGAGTTCTTCTTCTTGTGCTGCTGGTGGGATGGTGTCTGTGTACCAGTGTGCTGTTCCGTGATCAAGCTTTATGAAGTTTTTACAAGGAGAAGAAATCACCTCAGTCTCTCCTGCACCTGCCTCATGCTGACCAGAATTTAGCACTCTCATAATTTATTGTTGACAGTATAGTAACCTTGGAAGCTATAAGATGCAGTGGTTGTTATTAAAAACTCAAGACTGGGTTCTTGCTTGTGGTAAAAAACGGACTTAATTTGGTTCAAGCTTCAAACTGAGGATCTCAAATCATTGTTCCTGTTCTCTGGTTTTTTTTCTGTTGTGTAATAAAAATACTTCCTGAAATATTGTGAGGTTCTGGAGTGGAGAGTCCTGTCACAGACAAAGAAAGGTGGCATTCTTCTGCTGTGCCTAGCCATATAGCTTTCAGCATAGGGACATCATCTCTCTGGTGGGAGAGGCAGCACAAAGCTGTAACCATAGGCAGCCCAGATGCTAACTTATGCCAAAGCCAGAAGTTCCACCTCTGCTGTGAAAGGGCTGAAGGAAGCTTTCTTCAGTTCCCAGTTAAAAAGAATCTTTTGCCTTTTACAGTTTGGTAATAGCTCTGATGTTTATTTCTGTAGTGTACTATTGGGTTCCCTTTGGGAACACAGGAGATTTTGGTGTTATAATTTTAAATTAAATTTGCATACCACTGTTAGAGTGCTCCCACTGTCATTACAACTCAGTGTTCAATAGTTGGGTATCCCATTACACCCACCACATTGTGGAGAGTGCAAAAAGGCACCATGCAACGTCATGAACCTATTGCATTTCTTAAACTACAGAACTGCAGATAAGTATGTGCATAGTGCTCGCTGGTCAGGAAATGTTAAAGCTCTGTAAGATGAATACAAGGGGAAAGGCCAGATTCCCAAATTGAATCCGACATTGACCTAGAGTAAAGTTACTCCTCTGCAGTGATAGGAGAGCCAAAGTTCCTCAGGGGTAAGTCTGGAAATACATGAATATAAGGCTTTGTCTACACTAGCACTTCTGTTGGCAAAACTTTTGTTGAACGGGGTGAAAAAAACTCCTCTCTGACTGACATAAGTTTCACCGGCAAAAGTGTCAGTGTGGAAAGCGCTGTGCTAGCTTGAGACATTCTCCTGCCAACATAGCTACTGCTGTTTGTTGGGGGTGGTTTAATTACGCTGGTCAGAGAGGTCTCTCTCACTAGCATAGAGCAGCTATACAAGAGACCTTACAGCAGCACAGCTGCAGTGGTACAGCTGTGTCTCTGTAAGGTCTATAGTGTAGATATAGCCTAATTGTTATGGGTAGTGGGGAAAATTTATGTTGAAATTGGTTTTTTTTCTACAGAAAATTGATTGTGACACAATGAACGTTTCTATGAAAAGTGTCTGCATTTTGTGGAAAATGTTGAGTTTTTGTAAAAACAAACAAACCAAACCAAAAAAACCCCCATAAACCCCAAACAGGGAAGGTTTTGGATTTTGGCTGAAATTTTCTGGTTTTGGTGTTTTTAATGAAAAGTCTAAAGAAAATGGCTTTTCTTTTCATTTTGTCAAAGATTTCCACTGAAACAAACCCATTCTTTAATGATTATGGCTTACAAGGGATAGGTCCTGCCCTCACTTCTACTTCTGTAGCCCGGATGACTTGAGAACTGTTCGAAATGCTTTGTTCAAATTTGTTTTTTATGGAAAAATAACTTTTTTCAAAACCAGAAAGTTCTATGAAAAGTTTCCAATTTTTCATTTTTTGGGGTCAAAACCAGACATTTCAAAAATTCATTTTTTGGCTTTCCAATTTTTTTCCTTTCTCTCCCCTTTTTGTCCTTTTAATGCCCTAGAGTGAGAAAGGTCCACTAGCTACTTTTCTTTCCTTTTTCCTTTCATTTCCTTTTACCACTTCATAACTTTCCCAAACTTCTTCAGCTGGCACAATCACAAGGCATCGATTTATTTCACTTTTTTTTTCTTATTCCACTTGCCCATGAGGGCTAGTTTGAAACCTCAGGAGCTGCAAATGATCCCCAGGCCAGCCCCAGACTAGACTATGCATTGACTATGATCCTTTGCTGCTCCTTTTAGGGCAGGGGTCTCAAACATGCGGCCCGGGGGCCGCATGTGGCCCGCGAAGCCCTTCCCTGCAGCCCGCCAAGCTTCCTGTCGTCCTCCCCCCCCCCATAGCAGTTTGCGTGAGGGAGGGGCCAGAAGCAGAGGCTTCTCTGCTGCCTGGCTGGGCCGCGCGTGTTTCTAGCTCTGGACTTCCTATATTGCTCTTGCTTTGTTTGCCAAACAGCTGTTGGTGGTGCCTAGCGCTTTCCAGGAGGGAATGGGGAGCTGCGTGCTCAGAGGAGGAGGTGGGGCAGGGGTGGGACCTCTTGGAAGGGGTGGAGTGGGGGTGGAGCCGGGGCAGCGAGGGCAGGGTGTGTGTCAGTGGTGCGGCCCTCGGGCCAGTGCACTAGTCCTCATGGAAGGGGTGGAGTGGGGGCGGAGCTGGGGCAGCGAGGGCAGGGTGTGTGTCAGTGATGCGGCCCTCGGGCCAGTGCACTAGTCCTCATGCGGCCCTCATGGTCATTTGAGTTTGAGACCCCTGTTTTAGGGAATATGACAGTGCAGGCGAGGGGGTGTGAGAACACCTAAGTAAATATCAGGAGGTTAAACAGGCTAAGAAGAGAGAGAGTGACAAATAGAACATTTCAGACAAGAGTCGATGGAGTTCAGAGATGTGTTAGAGTGAGTCAGATACTGATACTGGTACTGATACTGGTACGCTGGCCACAATGGCATTCAGCACACATGTGGTATCATGGGCAAAAGCGTGCCTCCTTCAGAGCTTCCTTTTATCTTATTAGTGCTCCACAGAGGACTTCAGAATTTGGTATAATTCTTCCACATCAGGTTGCAAAGTCATTAGGCTGAAATGAAATGAGTCAACGTACCAAAGGAATCTTCCCTTCAGTTACTGTGCAAGTAAATTGCTATCATAGTTTTTTCCAGTTTGAAAAACTACTGAGTCTGTGTACATCATTTTTCAGCCCAAGGAACTTAGAATCAAAGGGAAAATAAAATGAGCATTGGTTTTCTGGGGATGAATAGATAGTTAATGTAGTTCAGTGTTTCTCTGTTTCTCAGATGTTACATCCACATACATTAGTAATGCTGGAAAATATTTACAGTGTTCTTTTATCTGCAAAAGGAAAGGGGGGGGGCAGCAGGAGGTAAATATCCTCTATGACAAGAGGTAAAACCAGTACTGATTCCCGTAAGCCATGTCATGCCACATCTCTGAAATCCAGTATAGAAAAGAGCAGTGTTGCAGCCATTCAAAAATAGTTGAGTGGGGATGGGGAAGGAGGCAAGAATGGGAACGCATGGGTCCTGCTGCACATTGAGAAGGACATCAGCCAAACAGTAAAAACCAGGAGCGATCCAGCTTCCTGATTGTGTACCCCCGTCTCTCGTGATTACACCTAGGAAAGGCAGGCGGTGGAGAAGCAGCTACAGCATGAATCCCAGGAAGAACTGTGGCAGCATTTGTAGAACAGCCCTCTGCATTCTCTTGAATGCAGGCTGCAGCTGTAGGTCATTATCTACCCTTTGTTATGTGCTTCAAGTGGATAGAGAAGTTCCCATTTGGACTCACCCATCTGTGACTTATTTTATGGGAGTGTCAAGTTTATCATCGCCACCAGAATCAGGAGGGCCTTTCATGGTAGCTGAATGTACTTCTTCAGTTTCTGATTAAACTGTCCTCTGATCAATACAGTTACTCTTCCAATATTGTTTATTCTTTTACATTAGTTTTCTTATCCATTGTATTATCAAGAAGAATTTTGGAGCTACCTTTATTATGTTTGATAGATCACAGGCCAAATTCAACTCACATTGGTGTCTGTAGCACCAAGGATTGCATATTTGATAATGATAAAGAAGTATGGAAGGCTTTTACAGGTGAATGCAATATTTTGCTGATCATGAAAGATAAAGATCTCCATGTTTTGTCCTCTTCTGAAGCACACAAAGAAAGATCAGGGCACATTCCCAGTGTTAGCAGAATTGCAAAACCACAAAAGAGCTAAAATCTACCTCACTTTTGCATTCATGATCCATATGCAAAGGTTATATATAAGCTAGTATACATTAGACCTCCTTAGATCTACTTACACTTACTGAGGTATAACTGAGTTTTAATCTAACTTGGTGTAATTTTACACTCTGAGGGTCTGGAACAACATGTTGGTGAGGATTATTGTAAGATACACTTTCTGAGAGCCTCCTGCTAGTTCCTCCTATTTTAGGACCTCGTTGGTTTGTGAGTTACACCAATTTATACCCCATTTCACACAGTGAGACTCAGGCTGGTCTTCACTACCCGCCGGATCGGCGGGTAGTGATCGATCGCTCGTGGCGCCCCCGTCGACTCCAGAACGCCAGCTTGCCAGGAGGTGCAAGCTGCAGTCGGCGGGGGAGCGCACTGCCGACTGCTGCCGCCGTGAGGACGGCAGGTAAGTCGGCTGCAGATACACAGACTTCAGCTATGTGATTCACGTAACTGAAGTTGCGTATCTGCAGTCGACCCCCCCCCCCCTCACTGTAGTGAAGACCAGCCCTCAGTGGGCTAAGATCAGAGGTGATGTCTATGTGGAGGTGTAAGTTCCATATTGGTAAATGTGTGAATGTCTAAGTCAATGCAACACATGGGAGGGAGGGAAGGATATGTTGCACTAACTCAGGCTTAGATTCACTTACTTCGATTCATCTAGTGAATTCAGTGATTTTGAATGGGTGTGAGGGCAGAATTTGACTAATATACTATAGGAAGAACAAATAAGTTGAGCAGATATATAGTCTGTCACTTGCTTTTCACCCCAGATCAAGAGAGATGAAAACATCAAAGTCGTATTTAGGAGAATGGATCAAAAACTGGTTTTTCAAAGGCAGATATTCTAAAAGGCTTTAGCCCACTGAAGGTAGAAAAGGCCATTTGAATGGGCAAAGGCTTTATGAGCAGAACAATCTCGTGCCTCCCATAAAGCTACAAGTTGGACTTGCAACCTTAATTAAATACAGAATTTATACTCCAGGCTTCTGTTGGTCCTTAGTTCCATTATATATAATGGTACTCTTTATGTCTGAGAAGAAATTTTAATTATCGGAGTATTTTTCCTGACTTTAATGTTTGTTCCTATTTTATTTGAAGTCTCACTATTGTCTGCTCTCCTGCGGGGAAGGAGAGCTGGAGGTGAGCACTGCGGGGAAAAGACATTTTTTAACCTGCTAGTTTATTTTCTCTAAAATAGCATAGCCGTGATTTCTGACCCACCCCGCTGATTGATATAAAGTCAAGGTGCAATATTAGCAGCAGACTGCGTGTGCATTTCAGTAGAACCTGGCTATTATGCAGTAAAGATAGGCAAACCCACTGCAACTTATACATTTTGCAAAGTAGTGAGAACATCAACACATAATACAGCAAAGGTAATAAATATCACCAAATGCACTTTAACTGGTTCTGACAAATATAGGCCAGTTTTAATTAT
The DNA here is from genome assembly GCA_032164245.1 of Sternotherus odoratus. Lineage (NCBI taxonomy): Eukaryota > Metazoa > Chordata > Testudines > Kinosternidae > Sternotherus > Sternotherus odoratus. The sequence continues at coordinate 147,116,040 of JAVMKO010000002.1, forward strand.
TTATTATAAAACTTCATAATGTACAAGTTAATGTTTTGTAATGAATTGTGTTAAAAAAGAAAGACTGTAGGGCTATAGCAAATCACTATTGCCTGTGTTAAATCTTTCCTGAGAGAGAAAGAAAGATGGACTGATTTTTTTTTCTGTCCCTGTAAGCGTGGGTACCCCAGTCTCTGTGCTCTTGAGTACAGAGAAAAGGGACTCTTTTATGCCAGACCGAATCTTTTCAGCCAAGTTAATTCTCTACACCCCAAGACTCCCCCCTTTTACCAGCTGGGAACTTGGGGAACCATGGCTGCCACCATCTGAGTAGATATCCAAGGCCCTAGATTGGGGTACTCAGACTCCCCAAAACCCTAACTCTGTCCCCCTCCCTGAGAGCCAGAGTCAGACACCTGGAGGCTGTGTTACCTCCCCCCTCCTCTCTTCTCGCTGAAGAGAGAGAGACAGACGCCGTTCCTCAGATTATACCCTGAGCTGATCCTTTTTCCTACTTCCCCTCTCCCTCCTCTTTTCCCAGCCTGGAAGCAGGGAAACCTTAAGGGAAGTAAACCAAACATTTTATAACAACAAGATTTAATAAAGAAAAGAGCATAGAACATAGGCACAGTACAGCTTACAATTTAGAGTTTTCTAACTTCTCATCTGAAAGGGACAGAGACACCCCAAATAGGCACAGGCTTAAGAAGTCAAAAGATCACTTACAGTCAGTTAAGTAGGAATATAAGAAGGAAAGTTGAGTCATCTCCACAGCTAGAGATGGGCTCCTGGACCCTTGCCCATGTTGCATGGCAAGCCCAAACTGAAACTAACTCTAAAACCCCTCCCTCCCTCTCTCATGGCAGGGAAGCTCTTACATCACTTGTTCTCAGGTAACATTAACCCTCTCCAGCACTTTACACTTATGACAGTCCTGGTGTGAAGATCAGCGAAGTATGGACTAGCAAGGTTCTATCACATACTGCAACAAACAATTTCAGGCTATTGATATGCTGATGTCATTAGAAATGAAACTAAGGTGAAAGGGAAAATTGAGGGAGGTAACGTGATTTGCCCAGGTCCGTGGCAAAGCTGGAAATGCAACACAGGTCTCCTGACTCCCCATCCAGTGTCCTGTCCACAGGCCTACACACATCCCTTAGGTCAGGGATGGGTAAACTTTTTGGCCTGAGGGTCACATCAGGGTTCCGAAATTGTGTGGAGCTTCGGGTAGGGAAGGCTGTGCCTCCCCAAACAGCCTGGCCCCGCCCCCTATCCGACCACCTTCCACTTCCTGCCCCCAACTGCCCGCCTCAGAATCCGCAACCCATCCTGCTCCTTGTCCCCTGACTGCCCCTCCCAAGACTCCCCAGTCCCCTGACCGCCCCTCCCGAAACCTCCCAGTCCCCTGATACCCCCGCCATCTTTAACCACCCACCCGGACCCCACCCTTTACCAAAACCCCCACTCCCTGTCCCCTGACTGCTCCGACCCCTACCACCCTCCCACCCCTCCGGCCTCCTGGCAGACCTCCGGGACTCCCACACCTTATCCAACCCCTCCGCTTCCTGTCCCCAGACCGTCCCCCACCCAGAACCTCCGCCCCATCCAACCCTATCCCTATCCCCTGACTGTCCCCCCGGGAGTCCCTGCCTCTTATGTACCCTGGCCTCGGCCCTCCTTACCATGACGCTTGAGCAACGTGTTTGGAGGCCGCGCAGCCCCCTTACCGTGCCACTCCCTGTGGCAGGAGCTCAGGGCCCGCCAGAGCCATGCCACTGCAGCGCTGTCCAGGGCCGCTCCTGGCTGCGGCATGCTGAGGCTCCAGGAGAGGGGGGAAGACGGGGGAGGAGGGACAGCAAGGGTGGGCCGGGAGCTAGCCTCCCCAGCCAGGAGCTTCGGGGCTGGGTAGGATGGTCCTGTGGGTCGGATGTGGCCTGGGGGCCGTAGTTTGCCCACCCTTGCCTTAGGCTCTGTCCATATACACAATATCTCAGCTGCGGTGTCTGAGCACTGCAGTAATACAAATAATTGCAGCAAGCAAAATACTATTCTGGAGGCAAAGATTATAGGCTGGATGATATCTCCTAGCCTTCGATCTGCTATGGTGAAGCACTGTATGATTCTATAGTACAGAGTTAGCAAAAATCTTATTGTACTGATGGGAAACTGTCAGGTAACTGAAGTAATTCTTCATGGAAGTCACACCAGTGTAAAACTGGGGTGAGATGAGAATTGATCCAAAAATATCACCGGTAAGACTGTGTTATGTGAGTTGTCTCTTTAGTATACCACTTTTAAAGTGTTCCTTGTTCATGAAATGGGATGTTACTGTGTTTTCTGGAAGCTCTGTTGAACTTTTTCTTTCTGCATTGACATTATGGTCTGCTAATGAAGGTCTGAGCATGAATACTGCAAAATGTAAAAAAAATAAATAAATCTATAAATATTTATCCCTCATACTCTTGAAATTGAATGTTGTCATGACTGTGGACTTGTTTTTAAACAAGGTTATGTTTGTGCCCATTTTAGGTAAGATATACACCATTAGAATAATTGATTCCTGCAGGGAAATATCACGAAATACCCCCCCACCCCCGTTTTTTTTACATCGTGTTACTTTTGCATATCTGATAGAATCTAGTCTTCCCTGGATGCACCTGCATAGCTCTCCTTGATGCTAATGGAAGCTGTGTGTACTTGCATCCAGAGAGATAATTTACCCTCTGTGATAACCATAATATTCTCCAATCAGATTTTTTTTAACCATAACTGGTAAACAAAACCCAGTATTGAAATATGCATTTTAAATTTTTTTTCTTCCCATCATTTTCTCTCTCAGAGAAGAAAAATCAGTTAAGGCTATTTCTGGGTCTAGGTCTGCATTCTTATGCAAACATGGAGAGGAGGGCACAAAGAACCATAGGCAGACCTTAGATACAGTCTCTGTGTGCTGCTCTGGAAATGCACAGATGCCATAAAGAAGCCCAGATTGGATAGATGGTGATTCTCCTGACATAAGGAAACCACACTAACCTTGAGTTGGCCTCAAACTTGTGCTGGTGGTCCAAACCATTCCGTGCTGGGGACTGGAGAAGCACAGAGGTAGTGCAATGCAGTGCCTCTCTCTTATCCTTTCACAAGGCACAGTGTGGTAATGCTGTAGCTGGGTTTCTAAAGTGTCCGCATTGTGATAGAGAAGGGGCAAGGTTGTGCTCAGACACCACTTCTTATTGGCTAGTGGAGATAACAAGACAGAAAGGGAAGTGGGCCATGCACCCTTTTAAAGGGACCACACTCCACCCCCGTTTACAATCTCTTGGAGCTGCAACAGACAGTCTGAGGATGGTGTATCATCACACCACACCCAGTGCAGGGCTCTACCTTAAAGGCACAACGGAAGCCCTTAACTATTTAATCCAGTGTAAACTACTTCTTGCATAGCAAAAATGGCATGCCACTGATTCTGCCATGAGTGTGCTGGTTTAGTGCTGAAGGTTTTCCTCTTAATCCTGTTCATGAAGTCAGAATCCAAGGGACATCATTCTTATTTTGATGCATGTGTGATGCTCATTAAACCAAACAATCTACGGGTGGGCATCAAGATCAGGATGCACCTAAATGTATGGCCTGTAGCCATCTCCAGCAGAGCGATTTTGACATTTATTGGGCAAATACCCCCTTGGTGGTAAAATCACTGAGCCACCCCATCTCCCCCTGGAAGCAGATTAAAACTGTTTAACTGAATACAAAATACAAAGCTACAGTGGACCAAATTCTTCCCTCACTTGCACCCAAGTAACCTCGCCAGGCTCAATGGAATTTCCCAGTTGTAAGGGGCTAATTATGCAAGTTGATAAGTACCACATGAAAATGCAAAATGACTTTTACAGGAAATGCTCAGCATCTCTCAAGATTGGTTCTAGACATTGAAAAATTTAACCCTTACCAGCTCAAAAACTAAGCGTATTCACCAGGGCTAAATACACCAGTGCCCCTTACCAAGACACATCCTCTCCCCTACCATGTCTCTTCCTTTCCAGTCCACTACTAACTGGGTGTCCTCTGATGTCCTTGCAATCTCCCTGACCTCACTTTAAATGAGGGCAGAGTTTGGCCAAGCATGTTTCCATCCTTGGATGAAAATGCAGTAATTCATTATACATTTCTATAGACATGCCAAACTAAACCAAAACTTTTGAAGTAAATAGCTAAAATTAACAGGTCTTTGAATATTTTTAGTGCTACAGGTTAGATTACAAAGAGTTATGCCAAAGAATACAGGTAGTGCATATTCTGCATGTCATCATACTTAATTTTCATGTTATTAGTTGCTGTGGAGTGTAGTATGTTCATATGCTTTTGTTGATGATAGTTCATAGCTGTTTTTTCCTTGCTTTCTTAAACATCAAAGCAAAGCCGGTGAATACAATCTCAAACTGCCTCTGAAAAAAGTTATCTCTAAAAGAATGATCTGTTTCCTCAGTAGCAGCATGTTTATTTTTAAATGAAGAATCCTTGCTGGGAAATTGCAATTGTAGGTCTGTGATTGAACAGTGCTAAGAGGGCTTAATGGGTTTATTTTTTGGTATGTTTGTCAGAAAAAAAGTCTAAGAAACATGTTTGGTGTACTTTTAACTAAGTGTCTGTTAACCTTAAAATGTCTAGGAACATTATTAATTTGTTTTTGATCTTCAGTTTTTTTCCAAAATATTCTGATTGCAACAGAATGCATATACAGTAAAACCTCTATTTAACGGACTAATTCGGGCGAGGGGGTGTCCATTAAATCAGAAAGTCCATTATTTAATTAAAAAAAAAAAAAGAGCTGTCAGAGCAGCAGCCCGCTCGCCACAGGGCCGGAGCGGCAGCTCCGCAGCCTGCCGGCTGCCGGGACCCAGGCAGCAGCCGGGAGCCATCAGCCAGCCCGCCCTGGTTCCGGCTGCTGGGACCCGGGCGGCAGCCGGGACCCGGCAGCCAGCCCGCCCGCTGGTGGGACCCGGGCGGGAGCCGGCAGCCAGCCCGCCCGCAGGCGGGAGCCGGGAGCAGGCAGCCCACCTGCAGGCGGGACCCGGGCGGGAGCCGGCAGCCAGCCCGCGAAAAACGGATTTGGGATGCATCGGAAATTTTGTCCGTTGCATCCGAAGTCCGTTAAATCGGGGTCCGTTACATCAGGGTTTTACTGTAGCTAGAAAAATTATTTTAAGGAGAAGAGAAAAAAGGGATCAAAAGATCATTAATAAAGAACCATATTTAGTGGAGGAATATCACCATTTAAATCTTTTATTCAGGTACAGTGGATTGCATTTAGAAATCTGGTTAGGCATGGTCTACACTTAGAATTTAGCTCGATATCGATCAGGAATCTGAAAATCCTAACCCCCAGCATAGATGTAGTTAGGTCAGTGAAAGAATTCTTCTGTGGGCCTCGCTGCTGTTGCTCAGGGAGGTGGCAATTAAGCTATATCAGTATAATCTCTGTAGCATAGAAATACCCTTTTGAATTCTGTCTGTAAATTGCACTCAAAAAGACAGTGTCTCAAATAGATTGACCCCTGAGTTCTGTTTCTGACTCTGCCACTGATGTGCTGTGTGACTCTGTGCAAATCATTTAAACTCTCTGTTCCTCCACTTACCCATCTGTAAAATGTGTCATGACAGTACTTAGATGTCTTACAGGATGATGAGACTCTTAATTGGGGCTATGTTGCAGTGTTCAAAGCCACGACTTCATGAAAGTGATTGTAACTAACCATTACATCAATAGCTGGAGGCATTCCACCAGCAGAGAAGAGATCGAGGCAACATGGCGGGGGGTGGTGGTGGTAAAATGGGGTATATGTGTGTTAGAATTACAGCCAGCCTTCCCCACTACCACCCCGCAGTGCCAGACCTGAGGACCACCAGCTGATTTGAGAAAGGGGCAGGCCAATAGGCCTCCTTTGGATTATCCAGTGCCTCTTCTGCTGCTATGACTGCCTTGTGTTTGCAGCCAGGGAACATGAACACCAGGGTTGTAGTTGGCATTTGTGTGGATGAATAAGGAGAAGGTTTCCTTCCAAACTCCCCCCCCAAGCCCAGCTTTGCATATTTGAGCAGAGGGAGCTAGAATCTGGCCCTTGATGTTTATTAATTTCCTTGAGCCTGTAACAGTCAAAGGATCAATGGTAAATTTCTGCTTTGAAATAGTATTTTCAAAATCACATCCAGTATGATTTCTTGACCCATTTTCCTGTCTGCTGTTTCCCAAGTTAAGTTCCTGTAGGAGGGATGGTGGGCAGCGCTTTGTGAGACAAGAGATTTGTGACTCTTCAGTGCCAGGTGCATGCCCTGAAAGTTTTAATTCAAACACAACACATTTTTTTGGTGTTGATTTTCATTGCTAGCTTGGGCTTGCACCTTCATTTTCCCTTCTTAGTCCTTTTATGCTTTTATACATTGTGAGGTTCAGTCCAAAAGGAGAGACTTTTTGGTTTTGTGTTCCATTTCCAAACATACTGAGTGCTAGGGTGACGAGACAGCGGGGGGATAATACACGCCCATATAAGACAAAGCCCGAATATCGGGGCTGTCCCTGTAAAATCAGGACACCCTACTGACGGCTGAGAAAGAGAGAAGAAATGTGTGACTTTGTGCATGTGAGGGAGACAATTTCAGATAGGAAAAACCCCAAAACAAAACTTTTTTTTCTTTTTGGGTACTTGCAATATGTGGCTGAATTAGAGCTCAATGACGTGGCTAGTGATGTATTCTGTTTAATATAAACCACTGAGACTGAGAAAAGGTTTAGATTTTCACAGCTCCAGTTCGCACATCCGTTACATAAATCTCCGAGAGAAAAAATATAATCTGGGAGTTCACTCAGCTGGTTTTGCCTAAGACGGTATTTCCTTCCTCTCCCTCCCCTTCCCCTCTATGCTAAGACTTCAAAGTTTCAGTGAATCTCTACTGCTTTCATCTTGTGTGGGTGGGTGGGTGACACAGAGAGATACATTTAAAGTTTTCTTTTCTACTGTTACTGAATGTGATCTGAATTTTTGCTAACAATCATTAGCTCCGATTCACTGGCAACAAGTACTTCATAACTCATTAATGAAATGTTGTAAGTGTGAATAGCTAGGGTTGCTCCTCTGAGGTACAAACAACCTGGAACGTCCGGGGTCATCCTGACCTTATAAAACTGGACCTCTGGGAAGGTGTACTGAGCACCTTTGCCGATTTCCCAGGACAGCTATCTCAAAAAAGGATGATGCTGGCAAAACCTGAACAGGTGGCAACCCTAGGCTGCGGAGAGTTGTCTGAAAAGCCTGTTGAATGAATGGCCTTGATAATTCAGGCCTCTCCTAATCCCACAATAAGAGCCTCAATATATAGTTGAACTTAATCCATAACTGCACCACCCCCTTTATGAGGTGTGTGGGGGTGTGGAGGAGGGTAAAATAATGATGTAAGATGTTATACAATACTGGGATTTCTCATGTGAGACTTTGTTCCATATGAAAAGTCTAGATCATCAATTAATTGTTACTCTTGCTGTTGGCTGTTACTAAGGATGGAATAGGCATATTTTGTATCAGTGGCTGGATCTCTTGTATTTCAGATGTATTACCAACTTTGTAGTTTATCGATCATTTGACCCTATTAAGTGAGAGAGAGAGAGATGGGGAGATAGACATTAAAACAATATCTTGTCCTTCTGAAAAGGAAACTTAACTGAACCAAACGCTAGGGAAGTAATGTATAAAGAATATGAGACTGCTGTAAATCACTTTCATGAGAAGCCTTAGAAATCTGAAATTACTTTCCTTTACCTCTCTATGGATCTGATTTTCATTTATACTAAGGCCAACTGTAGACGAGCCCTTCACCACTTGTTGCAGAAATCAGCTGGAGACCACGTGGTTGCCAACACCAGTGCCCTTTTATTTCCTTGTGCAAGTCCTCACCACCACCTATATACAGTTATTTACACTATACACTATATACAAGTACACTTGCTTAGCTGCTTGGGGGACAGCTAGCTCCTGCAGCTAGCCAGGAACAACAGCTACTTGCTTCTCCCTTTCCTGTTCCCCCCTGTGGACTTCCTTCCTGTCAGCTTTATCCTTCTGGCCTGGAAGGCGCACAGGTGCTTTGCCTTAAGCCTTTCTTTTTAAGGGCCACACCCTGCCAACTCCAATTAACTCCCCTGGCTGGGAGCTGAGCTAACAGGGGCTGGCTCAGAGCTTCTTGGCCAGCACCCTGTTACACCAACATTCGCCTCCCTGAGAGTGCAAATGGGCCTTAGAGTAGGTATAAATGAGAATTGAAGAATGCAAATGTGTGTTTTAATTAGATCTGAGTGCATGTGAATAATAGTCTTTTCCCACTAGCATAATATGCTTGACCAGATATGTGATTTCTTTACTTATTACTCAAATGTATTTTTTAATTAACTCCTCCAAATTTTCCCTCAAGCTACAGATTGCTAATGTCCAAACTTCATTCTGTGTTTCTTGATTGCTGTGTTGCTTCAGGCTGGTCTTCACTACCCGCTGGATCGGCGGGTAGCGATCGATCTTTTTGGCGATCGATTTCTCGCGTCTTGTGAAGACGCAAGAAATCGATCGCCCGCGGCACGCCATCAACTCCGGAACTCCAGCTTGCCGGGAGGCACAAGCTGGAGTCGAAGGGGGAGCGCGCTGCCGACTGCCACCGCCGTGAGGACGGCAGGTAAGTCGGCTGCAGATATGCAGACTTCAGCTACGTGATTCACGTAGCTGAAGTTGCGTATCTGCAGTCGATCCCCCCCGGTAGTGAAGACCAGCCCTTCATCTTTTAAGGCCTTGTCTACATGAGCTAGTTACACCAGTTTGACTTTAATTGATTTTTAGACCTGCTTAAGTAAACTGGTGTCCACCCTGTGTGGACAATCTTATTTTGGTTTAGTTTAAACCAATAATCAACTTTAATTTAACCGGAAATAAGCCTGATTTAAACTGAGTGCATCCACAGAGGTGTTAACACTGGTTTAGCTAAATCAGTTTAAAATAACATCTTTACTTAAACCATTGCAGTAGGTCAAATTGCTCTACATATGTTTTAATGAGCCATAGCAGGGTCCACACAGCTGGTTAGCATACAGCCGGTTAGTGTGCAGCAGGCTAGCATGCTGTAGATTTATACCCTGGCTAGTTGTGCACAAGTCTCCAGGTAGACAAGCCCAATATAGTATTTTTTGTTATGAATTGAAAACCCTGCAGGTTTCAAAACAAATCAGAACACCAAGGTGAGATACCTGTCTGTTGTTGGGAACATGTTGGGGACAAGTTTCTTTGTCGAAAAGCCCAAAGATTTCAATCATGCTAACAACACGATCAGCTGGTTAGATGTTTCAGTAATCAGATTTTTAATTTTTAATGCAATAATTTTAATGCAATAATTTTAAATTTTTAAAATGTAAACAAAGGTTTTTAGCTGAATTATTTCACTAATAGCTATTCCAACCTGTGGTGTCCATCATCCTCATATACTGCATAATAATCACTAGGGGATGTTCTATACCAGGGGTGGGTGGGCAAACTACGTACGGCCCATGGGCTGCATCTGGCCCATCAGAAATTTTAATCTGGCCCTCAAACTCCAGCCGGGGAATGGGGTTGGGGGCTTGCCCCGCTCCTCATGTGTTGTGGCTCCCAGAAGCAGCGGCATGTCCCCTCTCTGGCTCCTACGTTAGGGGCAAGCAGCCAGGGGTCTTTTCCCTATAATCTCTAAATTAGTAATTGGGCTCTATTTTAAGATCGGATCTATAAACTGAACACTATGCTCCACCATCATTATGGCCAGTACTTTTTTCAGGAACGAAGTATACATACTTCCAGCAAGAGAACTCTATAAGTAGGTAGTGTTCCAGGATGCTTTTCACACATGTCACAAAGAGTTCTGTGGCACCTTAAAGACTAACTAAATGCTTATGGAGCATTTAGTTAGTCTTTAAGGTGCCACAGGACTCTGTCACTTCTGCAATTCCAGACAAACACGGCCACCTCTGATTCTTTTCACACATGGTTATTGTCCAAGCGTATCCTTTTCCTGGGATGTGCCTTTGTTAAATTAACTACAATTAATTACAATAAGAAGATAAACCATAGTCTGAATTTAGCTGTTCCTAAATTTTCTTCTCTGAAGGAGTGCTTTGTCTATAGTTCCTTCCGTCTCTGAGATGCTCTCAACCCTTTTATATTCCTGACTAAAACCACCTGGTACAGTTACTAGGGTGAATCAGCAAATGGCTCTGCACCTCTGTGAAAGGTCTTTGCACCAGACCCCGTCAGACACACACAGTATATTTGTTTGCCACCTGATGTTGCCTTTCTCCTTGGTTACAGTAAAATGATTTTGTGTAAATGGGAAAACAATGGAATAGATTCCTCAGTCTCTCACCATTCCTTTTGCAAGAGCATACTCCCTTTCATGTAGGCTTTATCACAGGTAAAGGAGGCAAAATGTTGTGGGAGACCCTTGTTAAAATATTGAAAGCACATTTTAGATACAGAATATTCCATTCTGCATTATGAACTTCTGCTGGAACGCTTATGGAGCATTTGTGTGACATGACTGAAAACATAATCAAGATCAGAGTGATCTCCCAATGTTTATGTGACAGTTGATGTTATGTGATGTTTGGCATCAAGACATTTTGTCTTTATTTTCTTAAATAATCTCTTCTTCACAGATGTGGTGATTGCTTCCTATTTAATAATAGAGCCTCGGTTTTGAAGGTACCATTTCTCCTCTGCTTCTTCCTTCAAGATACCTTGAGGCATTCATTTCATTCAACTACATTTTCAAAATGGTGGTTTACTCACTGGAGCAGTAATACATGTTTCTCCTTCCTCTAAGGTTGGGGAATAACCTTTCAAGGGAAGGGGTAGGAATCCCATCACTTGAAGCATTTAAAACTAGACTCGCTGAACAACAGACAACATACTGGAGGAAGCAATCCTACATTGTCAAGGATAGGTTAGGGGGTCTCTTCTAGATTAGAGACTTGATTCTATACCATTCTCTTGCTATCTTGTATGATATGAAAAACTCTAAGCAAATTCCAGATCAGTGTTATCACCCAGCATTATCCTCTTATTTTGTGGGGAAAGAGTTAGGGAAAACATTAAAGGCTCCATAAATAATTGTGTGAAGCATCTGCTTCAGAAGAACTGTATGTTTCTCACTGTGGCCATACATCTGTTACTGCATAAAAATCTCGTACACTGATATTGATCCTGCAGTAAAGTTGGAAAACATGAGAAATTTTTGAAAGCACTGCAGTGCTAAGAGGAATGTAATGTAGTGAAAATGTATTTTATGGTGAAAAATAAGCAGCTATGGCTCTGAAAGGCACAGAGAGCAGATCTGTTGAGTAAAAAAATGCCATTTTTACCCTAGAATTATGCTTTAAGAAAAAAGATCAACTACCTACCTGGTCTTAAAAAGGAAAAACCTGCTATAGACATAAATAAATTTCATCTTTGGGGAATTAGAATTTCTGTTACAGAATCTTGCATGGATTCTCTCATAGATTATTAAAATGGTTGGCTGGTCATATGGGTCTGTCCCAAAATAATTTAATTACTGTGAATGATGCAGTTCTCACCTCAAATTTCTGTTAACATTCTGAGATGCCACTGTAACATCTTGAAATACATGGCACACAGACTCCCTAGATCCCACAATAGAGATTTAGCAATGTGGTACTTCTGGGAGGGATTAGGAGCCAGTCACCCTTTCTGTAATGCATTATTGCTTAATGAAAATTCTGTTCTGCCATATGTGTTTGAAACACTGTGTCCTTATGTGCTGTTTGCTGGGTCAACTGTATTTAGATTTGCCAGTGTACATGCCGCTCTGCAGTACAGTAAAACCTCCATTTAATGGACTAATTCGGGCGAGGGGGTGTCCGTTAAATCAAAAAGTCCGTTACTTAATAAAAGAAAAAAAAAGAGCTGTCGGAGCAGCAGCCCGCCCGCCACAGGGTCGGGGCGGCAGCTCCGCAGCCCGCCCGCTGCCGGGACCCGGGCGGCAGCCAGGAGCCGTCAGCCAGCCCGCCCGGGTCCTGGCAGCCGGGAACCGTCAGCCAGCCCACCAGCTGGCGGGACTTGGGCGGGAGCCGGGAGCCGGCAGCCCGCCCGCTGGCGGGACTCGGGCGGGAGCCGGCAGCCCGCCCGCGAGAAACGGATTTCGGATGCATCAGACTTGCTCAGAAATTTTGTCCGTTGCATCCGAAGTCCGTTAAATCGAGGTCCGTTAAATCGAGGGTTTACTGTACTTCATAATAAACAGAGAGGAGATCTGATTCCAAAAGGACTAAGGGCTTGTCTTCATTACAATCTTAACCTGAATTATAACCCAAGTGTTGCCCCCTATCTTGAGTCCTCGTCCTCCCCAATAAAACCCCTTCTCTCAACTGTGGTGGTGCTTTTAACTCCATTTACCTGTTCCATCAGAAAGTATAGGCCATAGCTCAAATTAGCAGAACTCATTAGCTGCTAATGCAGTTTGTGATGCTACTACAGTCACTCTGCCTCTCAGTTGCTATTTGGTGGTGTGGTCAGTCTTTTTTGAGCTATGTAAACTATGTAAAGTAAAGCTGTGAAAATCTAGGGTCTTTAAGATGGAGAAATTACTCAGCAGTGATGTTGCACTAGTGACAAAGCCAGAAAGTTCAAGTGGCACCGTAAGAAGAAAACTTAACTGCAATAAGAGTAATCTATAGGATACAAAAATATAATTCCTTTTACTTTGCAGAATCCAAAGCAATATGATGTCCCTGAAGTATGAATGCAGTTGATTTTCCAACCCCAGATTTTGCAAGGGCTTTTCAAGTATTTGAAAGTTGTAGCTGAACTCATGTGCAGATTTGAGGAGGTGAATTATGTGATGGGGAAGTAAGTAGCCTTTTGAATAGGAATGCTTTAAAGAAGTTTTCTTTTTTAAATTATGGCTCAGAATGGCACAGTTGGATTTTGATGCTTTTGCAAGCTGTTCTGTCTCAAAGCTCAAGTTCTTATTCAGTTTTTTCTGGCAGTGGCAAGTTTTTGCTGCAATAAATTCTGAATTAAAAATCTGAAAGGTGTGTATGTGCAGGAGTAAATTACATCAGAAAGGGGGACAGTGGCAAATAAAGTTAAAATTATGGGGGAGATGGTTGGCTAGACTTCTACGTTCATATTTAGATAATTAAATATCTTAACTTAGGTACCTAAATATGAAGTAGGAGCCTAAATTTTGGCCCCATGGGGCCAAAAAGTAAGCTTCTTTCCCTCCTTGGAATGCAAAATGATGGAAGTAGCAGCAGAGGAGAAAAAATTGTATTCAGATTAACCTGTGCTGATAGCACTCTATTTCAGTCAGAGCCATTTCTACTTCAAATGTGTCAGAGCGCACACACATTTGAAGTAGAAATGGCAATATAATCAAATTGATGTGTTTTATGTCATATTAAGACAGAGATGATAAATGCCTACTTTCAATGTACGCAATACAGTAGACTCGATTATCCAGGATTGGATTATCCAGGATGTGGATTAACCAGGATGTCAAAAAAATATGCGCAACTCGCAGGGCCGGCTCTGGCTTTGCTGCCGCCCCAAGCGCGCACACACAAAACCCCCTACCAGGGTGCAGGACAGTCAGTGAACCAACACCCCCTCCCCCCGGTGCAGGATGCTGATGAATCAACCCCCACTCCCCATATTTCCTATGGATGGTGATTATCCAGGATTTTATTAACCAGAATTATTTTTTTCCCTATCATCCTGGATAATCGAGAGTCTACTGTAGTTCCTTTACTTCTTCCCTGTGGTTCCTCCAATTAGCTTTACATTAGCAGCTGAAAAGGAACTGACCAAATTCCAGTATGGGTAGTTACATTGGCCTAGATCCTCAAAGGTATTTAGGTGCCTAACTCCAGTTGATTTATATGGGAGTTAGGTGCCTATATACCTTTCAGGATCTGGGTCATTCTCCCTGATGTTTTAATTAGATATGGTAATCTTTACTTTTACTAAACTCTTGTGTTGAGGTGGTGTTGCACACTGTTAAACTGCTGTTTTTTTGCACCCTAAAAGCATCCGCATTTTAGTGGTGAGTTAAATTATTCTTAGTACAATGAGCAAATGGTTGCTTCCCTTTTTTTGGGTAAAGTTTCCATGATAGCCTCCTCTTTCCATGCACTGACAATTTTTCAAATTATTCTCATTTGAGGTTGAATTTTCCATGTTTGGCCACTATCCAAACATTTTTGGTTTTGTTTTTTAAGTATTGAGCAAAATCCTTTCAGGCAGTTTTGAGTTCAGAGGTGGGCAGGAAGCCCAAATATTTTTCCCATTGTAAAAGTGCCTTCCAATATTTATGTGCTTTATCTTGTTTTGTGGCAGTTGAGGGATAGCTGAAAAACAGCAGAACCTTTCAACTTAAAATTTAACCTATACAGTACTTTAGGGGGGAGATGAGACTATGGTGGTGGAAAACTCTACTCTGCCATCATAGGACCTAGTCACATCAGCCATGCCATCAGGAGCTCATTCACCTGCACATCAACCAAAGTGATATATGCCATCATGTGCCAGCTATACCCCTCTGCCATGTACATTGGCCAAACCAAACAGTCTCTATGCAAAAGAATAAATGGACGACAAAAATCTGACATCAGGAATCATAACATTCAGAAACCAGTAGAACACGTCAACCTCTCTGGGCACTCAGTAACAGACTTAAAGGTGGTAATTTCGCAACAGAAAAACTTCAAAAACAAACTCCAACAAGAAGCTGCTGAACTGGAATTAATTTGCATATTGGATACCATTAACTTGGGCTTGACTAGGGGACTGGGAGTGGCGGGGTCATTACACAAATTGAATCTATTTCCCCATTTTAAGTATCCTCACACCTTCTTGTCAACTGTCTGATCTAGGCCATCTTGATTTTCTCCTGCCGATAATAGCTCACCTTAATTGATTAGCCTTTTAGAGTTGGTATGGCTGGCAACTTCCACCTTTTCATGTTCTCTGTGTGTGTATATATCTATATCTATATATCTTCCTACTATGTGGTCCATTCTATGCATCCGATGAGGTGGGCTGTAGCCAGAGGTGAAAGTAAGCCAGTACTCCCCGTTATGGAATACGGTTAGAGCTGGTGGGCCGAACTGAGGGTGGCCCGGCTTCCTCAGATAGCAATTTAAAGGGCCTGGGGATCCAGCAGCAGCTTTAAATTGCAGCCAGAACCCTACTGATGGAGCCCTGGGGTAGAGGCTGTGGGGCTCCAGGGGCTATTTAAAGGACCCGGGGCTCTCGCTGCCTCTACCGCCCTTTAAACTCTACCACAGGGCTCCAGTGGCTATTTAAAGGGCTGGGGCGGTAGAAACGGGAGCCGTGGGCCATTTAAATAGCCCCCAGAGACCTGGAGCCCCACTGCCAGAGCCCTGATAGCAGCGGCAGCCAGGGACTCAGGCAGCGCTTTAAAGGGCCTGGGGCGGTAGTGACGGCCAAGCCCTGGGCCTTTCAAAGCACTTCTGGAGCCCCCGGCTGCTGCTGCTACCCCAGCCGGGGAGAGGGGGAGGGCACTTACTGGTATGGAGCTGGGTTGATGCTGGCTCTGACCCCCTCCAGCTCTGCTCCTTCTGCCAGAGGCCCTGCTCCTTCCGGGGGCCAGAGCTGGCACCAACTCAGCCCCGTACCAATAAGTCCTTATTTTTACTTTCACTCTTGGCTGTAGCCCATGCAAGCTTATGCTTAAATTAATTTGTTAGTCTCTGAGGTGCCACAAGTACTCCTGTTCTTTCACTCTGCCAGAAGACTAGCAAATTCCAAAATGCTGAGTCAGCATATCCCTTGACCACCACCATCGCCACCACCACCACTTGCAATTTTCAGCTGCTCCTGACAAGTCCTGAGGAAGGATGGTCAGTGTAACATTAGCTCTGATTCTGCAGAGTGAATCCCTTTGCGGAACAATGACTTCTGCTGAGGTGGGAAAGTTTAATTCACTCTAGCCTCCCTGGCCCTCGAGTGCTTGATTTATCAACCTAACATTCATCTATACGGGAGTTTCCTTTAATTTTTTTTTCATGGAGCACACATAATTTGCAAGTCACTTTAGAAAGTAACTGTTCTTGTAGTGAAGCTGGCATATTGAGAATTCCCACTGTGATTCCCATGCGGCTGACATTTCTTAATGTTGATTAGGGCACAGTATCTCAGAGATCTTCAGTAAATTGCTCTGATCTGGACACGGAATGCTTTTATCGTTTTACTTTCTTTTATCAAGCCGCTTCTTGATTAATGTGATTTGTATGCAGTAATTCTAGGTATGTGCATAAACATGAATGGGGTTTTAGACTTTATTGAAGGGATTTCCTTTATGGAAGAACAGCCGACCCCAGATATCTCTGTGTTCCTTCTTTCTTGATATTCAGTTTCACTGATATTTTAAAATTATATTAAATTACTGATATTTTAATTAGGGCTGTCAAGCGATTTAAAAAAGTAATCACACGATTAAAAAAATTAATCATGCTGTTAAACAGGAATAGAATACCATTTTGGATGTTTTCTACATTTTCAAATGTATTCATTTCAGTTACAGCGCAGAATACAAAGTGTACAGTGCTCACTTTATATTTATTTTTTATTACAAGTATTTGCACTGTAAAAAACCAAAAAAATATTTTTCAACAGTGCAATAAAAACTGCGATTAATCACGATTAATGTTTAAAATCACGATTAGTTTTTTTGAGTTAATCGTGTGAGTTAATCAACAGCCCTAATTTTAATTAAAGTTATGTAACTAAAAAAATTCTCTTTGGTATAGTGACATGCTGGAATGAAAATTTGGTGTTGTTACTTAGTGGTTCTGATCCCGCATTCATTCCTTGTGCACCAAACAAAACTGTCATTGACACTGATGGTAGTCCTGCATGAACAAGTAATGCAACATAGTGCCCCATGTCGCTTAGAGCTATATTAGAAATTTGTTTGTAATTGTCAATAATTTCCATTGAAATGAACAGCATGACGGGTGCAGGAAGGAGGACAGCAGAGAGAATCCATAAGAAACAGGATTTGAGATCACCAGTGAACTTCAACTTTTGTCAAAAATAAGCATGAATATTGTCAAAAGTGACTAGTGCTTTGGTGTGTTATGCTTTTAGGGCACCCAACTTGACACAGTTTAAAGGGGCTTAATTTTTAGAAGTAGTAAGCAGCCACTCACTGAAAATCAGGCCTCTTAAGATGCTTCAAGTTGGGCACCCAGAAATCAAGGTACCCCAAATACTATCCCTTTTGAAAACCTTAGCCAAACTGCTCCCATCTCTTGTCAAGAGCAGGAGTGGAGAAATTCCTCATCCATTCTGATTTTTTTTAAAGTTTGGACAGAGCATTCATGATTACTTGCAAATACTGTTCAGTTAATGCAGAGGGAAAAGCTTCCTTGTCTGTATTCAGCAAGGTGTTTTGTTTTGGTGAGTCAATATTGTTATTAGGTATTTTGTCTCTTGCCCAAACAGACTGTGAAGTCTCTGGCACTAGGGCGTGAATTTGGGAGAGACTTTTTAAACATTCACGGTTCTATTCATTTATTCAGAAATATTTTAATAAATATTCAAAGATCAACATTCCTGACATTGGAGCTGCTGCATTGACATGGTGCTTTGGAGTGGAAAAGTTTGTACTGCTTTAAACTGTATTCCACTAATTTCAGAACTGATTTAGAATTAATTATTATTGAAGGAGAAAGCAGAGGATAGTATGCTCCAGCCCAAATCATGCTGCCTTGCACTTAAATCACACAGTCTTATGTTAATCATACAGCTTCACATTTCTATTGGGCCTATTCTATATAGGAATTATTACTTCACTCACAAATCAGAGAGGTTAGTCTGGAATTGCAGAAGTGACAAAGAGTCCTGAGGCACCTTAAAGACTAACTAAAGTATTAGAGCAGGGGTGGGGAACCTCCGGCCCGGGGGCCTTATACGGCACGCCAAAGCATTCCATCTGGCCCGCACGCATCCCTGGCGGACTGGGCTTCGGGGGAAGGGGGGGAGGAGCGGCCCCCGAATGACATTGTAAATCTTCAAATGGCCCTTGGCAGGAAAAAGGTTCCCCACCCCTTATTAGAGCATAAGCATTCGTGGACTAACACCCACTTCGTCGGATGCATGCAGTGGAAGTATCCAGAGGCAGGAAAGAACTTCACTCACAAAGTTCTATACAGGAATTACTTCATTCACTAATGAAATGTAGTCTCCTCTGGAGGGGATGCAACTAATGGTTAATAGCATGGACATCGTATGCTGTACAGCAGCTTAGAACAGGAAGAGAAAAGAAAGCATCATATTGGAACCGCAGGAGAAAAAGTAGACAGGCAGATAATGTAACTACCCAAATGGGAACTTGTTTACTTACTATTGTGAAAGTACAGATACAAGGATATAAGCTGTACATCTCATCAGAAAAATGACCCCTCCAGTGACCCAAGCTTTCTAACAAAATGCTGAGGCATAGGGTTCAGTTTTACTCTGAAGAAGAGTGTCACCTACTGAATGACCAATGCAATTTTCTGCGGCATTGAGGATTTCCACTGAGCTCACCAATCCAAGTACTGACCAGGCCTGACCCACACTTAGGTTATGCAGTCTGACAAGTTCTCAGCATAAAATGGTGTGGGTGCAAATCTGTCTCAGAAGGACTGTTAAATCTTGTGGGTGACAGCTCTGTATTATA
Organism: Sternotherus odoratus; assembly: GCA_032164245.1. NCBI lineage: Eukaryota > Metazoa > Chordata > Testudines > Kinosternidae > Sternotherus > Sternotherus odoratus. Next base: position 147,134,784 of record JAVMKO010000002.1, read on the forward strand.
CAACCCAAATCTGGTTTTAGTCCATTTTTTTAGAATAAAAATGTCTTCTTTCCTACGCAGATATTATTTTGATCATGTTTTCATTTTGATAGAGTTCTAGACCTTGTTCTCTTTTGTATCAAACCACTTGATCTTGCAACAATAGAATCAGACTAATCAGGGTATAAATCTACAGTCTTTGAAAGTCTCGTAGTATTTACCTGAAATACTCTGCTCTGTTAGCAGTTGTATTGATCTTTCTGGGAAGGGGTTAATTCCCAGTTTTAGCTGGTACTTACCCACGTGCATAATCCCATTAACTTCAGTGGGTCTTGAGCTTAAAGTTAGTCATGTACCTGACTGAATTAGGACCTTATATGTCGTGAAGGAAATATATGGAAGTTACTTGAATTATACATCCCAACCATGTGGACCTTGATGGAGCATGTCCTACAGGCATATAAACTAGTCTCTCAATTAAACAAGCCTTTGTAATGTCACAGAGTGATCACAGGACAGACTCTAATGATTTCTTTATAGATTTAAATAAAAACCTATATATGCCTAAGTGCCTAGTATGCTTCTTACAGTACTTCCCTCTGAGTGCTTCAGTGCCTACAGGAAGGAAATGTAGGACTAAATTAAGAAAAGGCTGGGATTTGCATTGCATTTTTAATCTATTAGTGTATGTTAGAGGTTAAATATGGATTTAGCATTATTTTTAAACAGGTATAGTTCTGGTTGCCCTTCAAAGACATTATGGTTTATATGAAAAGGATACTGTATTTAAGCTCATAATCAAAATATTTTTAAAAAAGGTGTCTTTGCAAAGTAGCTACCTGCTGTAGGAGCCATTTTGCACAGTTGAAAGTCTCAGGTATTAGTTTAAAATAATAATAAAAACCCAAGTTGCATAAATACAAAACCCATATTCACTACCTATAATATTTTATTTATTTTTGCACTCATAACTTTAATTAAATTGGTTTTAAACTTTTTGCTACATGTCCGCAGAAATTAAATATTTACCATTACTTTATTAATAATAATTTCTGCAATTGATATAGAACAAAATCCTTCTTGTAGTGGACCCACTCAGCGGATCTGCTCATATGAGTGAGGTGAGCAGTACTGAGCCTTCGTTATGTCTCTGAACTTTCTCTCACTTGACTAAATGACACAGCTCCATCAGAAAGAGAATCAGGTCTCACAAAGATGCATAGAGAGCTCAGTCCTGCAATCATTACTCGTGTGTAGTTCTGGTGATTTGATCCCACTCCAAAGAGGTGTTGAATGCCTCGTGAGAGATGCTTGACAAGTCAAGGAGAGATGACTGGGCATTCTGAGACTGGATCTGAAACCCCTTACATAGTCCTCACTCGCATTGCCTTGAACAGGACTGTGTGTGCAAGTGAGAACTACTTGTTGGGAGTGAACCTCTACCTTTTAGGAGGCACAGTGCTGATCCTTAAATGAGTAAGGATGATCTTGTGGTCACGGCACTGGACTGTGACATAGGAGATCTGGGCTCATTTCCCAGATGATTGTGTGGGATTTACTGGAGTGGGGAATCATTAACTCTCCTGTACTTCACTTTCCCATCTGTACAATGGAGATATTTCCCAACCTCAGGGGAATGGTGTGAGCAAAAATACCTGGGGGATGTTGATCTGGTATAGTGATGGGGCCATAGAAGTACCTAAATATACTGAAGGGTTGCTGGATTAGGCATTAAAAGCATTCAGGCACTAAAGAACTAATATCTTCTGATTAGAGGTGTGCAGAAATGACAAATATTTATTTTGATGAAGGTTGTGCTGCTTTGCTGCTTATACATACATGCCTAACCCCCCTTCACACTAACCATTTTCAGTGTGTGACACAGCTTTACTACTGAATTAAGTCCCACAGATTATTTTTTTTAATATAACTGATTTGTAAAACCATTGAAAATCCAGAAGGGCAGCATTATAAGGCAAAAATGTGCACACAAAACTACAATAGAAAACAAAAAGTGGCATTTCTCTCCCAATTTTGCCTTCACTACTGAGTGCAAAATACATGGATTGTTTCTGATTGTTCTGAGCTATGGATAAATAGAGCACGGTGTCCAAAAGTGAAGGATGGAGGACTTTAACACAATACTTTGCAGTTCCAGTAAATGGTGGGGGAGGAGGAGAATGAGAATGTCTCCTTCAGTCTAATTTAACGAATAGACTTCAGCTACGTACCCTACTCCCACTGATTTTCAGGGACAGCTTGTCTGTGGCTGCTTCTTATTGAAGGTTGTCTTGTTCTGCTGTTTGATATTACCTGACTGATATAGACTTCTGTTCATTGAAGAGCAGCCAAAGTACTTTGACAGCAAGCCTTGCTGTAGCATCAGCGTGAACAGATTGTATGCTGAACACTTAGAGGCACCTCTACATTTAGGATGGCTAATGAAAGACTTTTTTCTTACTGAATGTCACAGTTGGTGCTGTTTCTAAGGAGTGGCATCAGGAGTGGCCAACCTAAGTGCTTTAAGAACCATGGAATCATGCATCAGTTACCCTCTGGCCCATGGCTGGAATTTTTGTTTGAAAGCATTGCGATGGATCAGTTTGGTGCATTTTTTGTACATTATTTTTGAAAACTATTTAGGATGTCTTAATGGGTCTATAAATCCTTGCCATGTAACTATGAGAGACCAAACTATCATTACAACAGTGAGTTTTTGTTTAGAGAAACATACAGTAATATAATCACTAGCTCCCTCTAACCCCCTGTTTATTGAACATAAATGTTGGGCCAAATCCAGAGCTCCCTGCTCTCTATGAACTCTGATCTCACTCAGTTAAGCTCTCCCTAGCTCAGATGGAATTTGTGTGAGTAAGGATAGTTAAATCCAAGTAGAAACCTCAGTACTTGGCCTGTTGAAGGAGGGCGTAAAGGAGGGTGACCTCTTACTCTGCGAGAGCACCAGCAAGCTATGTTTGAGCTAAGGAGAAGAGCATGGGATGGCAGAGATTTTCCAGCATGTGTAGACACACCCTCCTCATCATGCCTCTCTGTGGAGAAAATGTATCCTTACTAGAGGGCTTGTTAATAGGTTGTAGTTTAGAAAAGCATGCTGGATAGGACAGAAAGCCTTTTTGTTTGTTGCATAATCGGGTTGGTTGAAAAGCTGAATTTGCCTGAATTTTCTGCATTCCACTGATCCAAACCTAAACTCGTCCCACATCCACGTTCAGAAGCCAGGAACACAATGGCAATTGGGGTTGCAGGGAAGCAGCCAGAGAAGGGGTAGATTCTGGGGCTGCATTTCCAGAGCATAAGTAATAGAAGAGGTCTGACTGCATGAGGAATTAGCTGGCCAAGAAAAGCCAGACTCCAAAGTCTTGACTAAATAAGACTATTCAAATATGGCACCTACGCTGAGATAGACCAAAATGTCCAGAATAACCATCTTGCAGAAATCATGCAACTGAGAGCTACAAGTAATAGGTGGGGAAATAGGAGACTGGGCTGACAGTAACAAGTGATATGAAAAGTAGAACCGTAAAAAATATATGTTAATGGAGTTGTTTTCAATTACCTTTGTTGTTTCCTCAACATGTCATTAACCTTGAAAATGATTCAGTGTTTGGAATTTATTAAAGTAAGAAAGGAGTGAAAGTGAATTCTGATGGCTCTTCAAGAAAAAATATTTCTTTATAGAATACAAATTTGCTACTGTAATTACTGCTTCATAGGCACTACGCCTCAAGATGCTTGGGGATAGCTATGAAAATATTCCACCACACAATCTCATTATAAATCATCAATCAGTCATAGGAATCAGTGTGTAATATATATATATATATAATGCTCTGAGAAATCTCACAGGCCCAGATCCTCAAAGATATTTAGGCGTTTAGCTGTTGTTGAAATCAATGGAAGTTAGGTACCTAAGTGTTTTGGGGAATCTGGGCCTGTAATTTTAAAGATTTCTTATGTTTTTAAGTCAATGGATTTAAATCAATTACAGTAGACTCGATTATCCAGGATGATAGGGGAAAAAATTAATCCTGGTTAATAAAATCCCGGATAATCACCATCCACAGGAAATATGGGGATGAGGGGTTGGGTCACCAGCACCCAATGCCGCTGGGAGGGGGTGATGGTTCACTGGCTGCCCTGCGCCCTGGTGGGGTTGGTTTTTTTGTGCTTGGGGTGGCAACAAAGCCAGAGCCTGCCCTGCGAGTTGCACGTATTTTTTTTGCCATCCTGGTTAATCCACATCCTAGTTAACCCAATCCTGGATAATTGAGAGTCTACTGTATATGTTTAAATCAATGGATGTGCTCCATCTGATTTTTACACTCTGATTGTGATATTTACCTCTCCAGTCTTTACACCACTGGAAATGTCCTAAAGATGAATATGATGTTGCTAAAAGCTGACTCCAACTTCATATATGCAGTGTTCTAGATGGGTTAGTCTCAGCTTCATGTAATTGTAACAAGGAAACCACATATTCAATTGATCTTCTCTAGTGTGTGCCAAACCCAAGGTACCATGGACATAAGTTAGATCAGGTTGGTGGACTTGCCTAATACTAAGGGAAAAGGTTTGGCTGCTGAGAACCAGATGCCACATTGCGGATTTAAGACAGAAATTTGTTAAAAAGCACCATTACTTCAGAGCTAAAGATTGGTTTACTTACAGATTGCTTGGTCTACTAAAACCTCCTGTCTTTTCTATTCAGTTCTCTCTTCCTAATGTGTGCATTCTGAACCCGGCAGATTTCAGGACGTTGAAGCCCTTCTGTGACTTTTTTATACCTCTCTTCCTTCCTAAATCTCACGATGGCTTCTCTGCACTAGCTTTCCCTCAGCCTGCACAGGGTTCTTCCTCTCTTGCATCTTTCCTTGGCTCTCTACTACCTACAACACCTTGATATTCTTCATTTTGGTAGACGTGCTCCTCCTAATCAACTGACCTGCAGAAAGTAACATGAAGGTGCAAAATAGATGTTGTGATTCAGTAGAGACTGATATGATTAACAATGGAGTTTTAAATTCAAGGTCCATCATAATTAAAGTATTCTTTAGTTTTGACTTGTGATTTAAAAAAAGAGACCAAGTGAAACAGTTTAATTTGTCTCTAACTGTGAGATAAGGAAACCTCTTATGTTTGGTACATTGAAGTTTTAATTCAGAGATACAATTTGGAAATGACTGACTTCTTTTTTTGGGGGGGAGGGGGGAATAGAATTTGAACATCTAATTATGAGACCAAAACTATGCCAACCACTATTAAATTAAGGCTTTATAATTGGTGCTCTGTTCTTGGCACAGGAGAAACTTGATTCATTTTGAGATAACATCTTGCCATTCAGGTACTGCTATTGAGAACCACATGAAGATAAATTGTACTAAGTTAATTGTAGTGGGATAAACTCCAGGGCCCTTCCTGTGGAGGGGAGACAATTTTTCAGTCTGTTAATTTTTTCCTCATGGTACTCTGCTTTGTTAAAAAAGAAAATTTGTACTAGACTTCATTTCAGTTATGAAACTATTAGTCCTAGACCCATGCAACCCTGAGCTGGACAAGTTCTATAAAGATCATATACTCCATCCTCCTGCCAATGTTCCTATGGTCTTTGATAGAGACTTTGGCAGTAGTGTCTCTTCCACAGAGTGCTCTCTCCAAAGCATTGAAAATATGCTATGCAGCTGGGTTATTAGTTTTTTGCTCTTGGTTTTGGTCAGCACCGAATATCAAGTGGGCAGATATTGCATTTTTGGATAAAAGAACTACCGGTATATGCTGTTCTGGGTGGAGTTAAACATCAGTGTGGTGAGACTACGTATACTGCTGATCTAAATAGTCTTTCATTAGACACACTAATGGGAAACATCCAAGGAAGTCATTTTTCAGCCAAATGAGCAAGTATCAGACAGGAGTGAGATCATTTATTTGGATTTTCATTAATTCACGAGGGTGGACTTGTGATTTGTTTGGGATGCAATGAAAGGCATAGAAATGCAGTTGGTTATGCTGTTGCTATGTGGTTGGGCAGTTAGGCATGGGATATCACAGCTTGCTCCTGTTCAGTCAAAAAGGATCGAATCAGGCTTTGTGAGAAGTTGCAGCACCTACAGGTGCAGAAACAGCCATGGCACAAGGAAGCAAAGTAGGCAGATCCTCTAGTTCATGGGTGTCCAACCTTTTGGCTCTCCTGGGCCACATTGGAAGAAGATGAGTTGTCTTGGGCCACACATAAAATACACTAACACTAACGATAGCTGATGAGCAAAAAAACCACAAAACGTAGAATAGATAATGTACATATCTAAGTAATAAAACTTCATTAACTTTTTTTTGATATTTTTTATTATAAAAGTAAAAGAAAAAAGGGCAACATAAAACTAGTGGGATATTTGACATTGTTTTTGAGACACTAATGCTTCAATATCTGGTTCGATGGAAGTAGTTGCAATTCTCAGTGAGTTCTCAAGGTGCTCATCAGATATTTTGGTTCTAATTTTACTCTTCGTGTGTTTCATCCTTGAAAATAGCTGCTCACAAATGTAGGTGCTCCCCAAAATGACATGAATAAGGCATGATTGTGAAGCGAGGGATATTTTTCTCTGGGAAGATACGTCTTATAAAAGTCCAGTAAAGAGACACGATCAAATTTTTCTTTAAGTTGAATGTCAGATTGCAGCTCTATGCATTCCATTTGAAAATTGGCAGGTAACATGTTTATGTCGACTGAAAATGGAGTCGCAAATATACCAAAATATTGATTATTTTTCCGGAAATCTTGAAACCTGTTCTCAAATTCCTGTATCAAATCGAAAAGCAAGGCTGCATATTTTTCGATGTTCACAGGACCGTGTTTAGCCAACGTGTCAAAATGCATAAAATTGTTTGCCTTAATTTGAGATTGGCATAGTTTCAGTTTCATTTCGAACGCTGTTATGGTTTGAAACATTGTATTGATAAGTTGGTTTTCACCTTGAAGACGCATGTTTTACTCATTTAAATGAGCGGTCAAGTCTACTAAAAATGCTAAATCTGTGAGCCAGTTTTCATCGTCAAGTTCTGGCACAAATTTTGTTTTTGATTCCATAAACGACTTGATTTCATTTAGCAAATCATAAAATCTTTTCAACATTTTGCCTCGACTTAGCCATCTTACTTCCGAAAAGTAAATGATGTCCCCATAGTCAGCATCCATACTTTTAAGAAATTCCTGGAATTGGCGATGATTCAATCCCTTGGGCCTTATGAAATTCACAGCCTTGATGACAATTTGCATGACGTTATCCATTTTTAAAGCTTTTGTGCCTAAATTTTCTTGGTGTACTATGCAGTGATATTTCATCAAACATAAGTTTTGGGCGGCAATTGCATCGTCTTCTATTAATTTTACAAGTCCCTCTCTTTTACCTACCATTGCCGGGGCACCATCAGTAGCTATACCAGATATGTTCACAATGGACAAAGAAAATTGCTTTAACATATTTTTCACTGCTTCGTATAAATCTCTTGATTTAGTTGTGTCTTTTAATGGCACTAAAGAAGCCATTTCTTCAGTGACATTATATTCGTCATCAATACCTCTAATAAAAATTGCCAATTGAGCTGTATCTGTAGCATCAGTGCTTTCGTCCATCGCAAAAGCATAAAATTTAAAATTAGCAGCTTTACTCTCCAAACCTCTTTCGATAGATTTTCATATTTCATCAATTCGCCTGGCTATAGTCTGGTGAGACAAACTGATTTTAGAAAAATCCCCTTTTTTATCAGGGCAAATTGTATCTGCCACGCTTTCCATACATTGCTTAATAAACTCACCATTGGCATATGGTTTTGATTATTTTGCTATCAGATTTGCTACCACATAACTAGCTTTTACAATAGTCTGTTTGAGTTGTAACTTTTTTAAAAAAACTTTGTAGAGATGATAGACTTTTTTTCAGTTCCGCTATTTTGTGTTTACGACACATTCCTTGATACACACTAAATTTCGCAGCATGTTTTTGCATATAATGCCTTTTCAAATTGTAGTCTTTGAAAACTGGCACAAATTCCCTACAAATTAAGCAGAGTGCCTTAGTATTTGCCTCGACAAAAAAATAGTCATCTGTCCACTTTTCATTGAACAATCTTCCTTCTTCTATAATTTTTCTTTTTTTGGGTTCTGTTTTCTTTTGAGACGCTGTGGAAGCCATGCTGGAATTAAAAAAATAATAATAAATATGCAATTATATTTACTTTTATTATGAAAATTAATAGATAGAAAATTAGAAAGCAAGGTTTAATAATCAAATAAGAATACTTACATGTCTTCTAAATAACAATAGACGTTTATCATTTACAAAGGTAGGTTGAAATATTATCGATGATCGCTGCATTTTACTCGCCAAATCGCCACAAGCACACGTAACGTCTGCACCTTTCTTCGGTGTCAATTCGACTGTCTGCACATTGGAAGCCGTACACCGCCGAAAAACTTAAGCCACACATGCGTACAAATAGCGAGAGCGTACGGCACGCAGCGGCATTATGCCTAGTACACACAAATTCTTTGTCACAATTCATTTTATGCGACATTAGAGTCCTCTCACTCTTTATTTTATTAGTCAATTTTATCAGTTTTTCGGGTTTTTTTGGTCGAACTGTTTGCAATTATAATGCGAATTACGAATAATACTCCAGTATTTGTGGACGTAATCTCATAACATTGTAAGTGTATGATTTTGTGTTGGGCCGCATTCATAGCCGTCCTGGGCCACATGCGGCCCACGGGCCGCAGGTTGGACAAGCCTGCTCTAGTTCTTTGAGATGCCCCTATGGTTTCTCCTCCTCCTCTCTTTTCTATTTAGCTCTCTCTTCCTTATGTGTGCATTCTGAACCCGGCAGCCCTTCCGTGACTTTTTAATGCCTTCCTAAATCTCACGTTGGCTTCTCTGCACTAGCTTTCCCCCAGCCTGCACAAGGTTCTTCCTCTCTTACATCTTTCCTTGGCTTTCTGCTACCTACGCACCTAGATATCCTTCATTTTGGTGGATGGCCTTCTCCTAATCACATCCCTGTGAAACTCCTCAGTTGTATTCCATTCCAGCACCTCCTCCTTTGCATGGGTTTCTGCTCTGTCTTTCACAGGCATGTCAGACACAGCTGGCTGGGGAACATTGATTAGGTAAGCAGTTTGGAAAATTGTGTTCCTTATGCTACTTGTCAGAGTAAACCAGAACTCTTTGAAGCCATCTAGTGTTTAAAATTCAGTCTTAACCTTTTGTTGTAGACAGCATACTTTCAGCACTCATGTGATAAGGATTTGATGAAACATTAGCCGATGAGAGGGGAGTACTATTTTAAATGCTGTAAAAAGACATTGAGGGGTTGCCATCAGAAAGACCGTGAACAGAAAAAGTTGCTGGGGAGACACTGCTACTACTGTTTATATCCCTGCCCTCTCACCTGGAAACCAGATCTTAGGCTCATCCCCTTCCTGATTTTTCTTGAATTCCTGCTGACCAGTTAAATTCTCCTCCTGGGTTTCTTACAATCACATTAGCAGGTGACTTCCAGGGCTGGTTCCAGGCACCAGTGCAGCAAGTAGAAATGTCGCCGAATCGGCGGGGCCAGGGAACCTCCCGCAGGCGTGCTGCCGAAGGCTGCCTGACTGCCGCGCTTGGGGCGGCAAAAACCCAAGAGCCACCCCCGGTGGCTGCCATCCTGTATAATCCAGTTATATTCTACATGGGCGTCTATTTACACAGGACGAGGTGTTACCCCTCTGTTTGCCGTATGTGTTTTGGGGTCTCTCCATCCCAGCCCAACAATACGCTGTTGTGTTAAACAAGTGACTACTGTCCTTAAACACATCTCCGACCAATAAATAAATAAATTAAATCTGTAACCACTTTGCAAATAAACCTCTGTAAATACCAACAGGTATTGATTGTCATTACCATCAAATATTAATCAGGCTCAAAGTATTCTGAATCCATACTGCTGCTCTACTCTCATACAAAAAATGACGTCTATTATTTCGTATACCAATCAATCACTAGTCTAGAAAGCTTGTGCCTTACTTTTTGTGTGTTATGATGACATTTGTTCAGTGTTGCTCCCTAGTGCATCCTTATGTCATCTGCAGAATGATCTATAACTGTGTTCTGTAATTCCTATAAAAGGTTATCATAGTCATTAATTTTTCCATGACATAATTTGCACATTTTGTCATTTAGGCTGTGTACAAAGCTCACATTTTCAGTTCTCTTTTTGATTAATAGAACAGTTCTACATCATAGTATTTTATGCTTGTATGGATATTATAGAAGTGGTGGTCTTGTTTGTTAGCTAACTGTTTCCATGGCCCTTTATAATACACAAAACACTAACAAAGAGTGACACAAAATTAACAGTAGAAATGCAGCCGTCAGTGAAGTTAAGTCTTCAGGCTTCCTGAGTCAGGAGGCTGGATTAGCCAATAGGTTTACCTTTGTGCAGAGCCTTTTACCCTGGCGCTTCCCATAGTACTCTGCATATTATGTTCATACGACACCATTGAAATGCAGATACCTCTGCAGTGAAATATGCAGCGGCATAACTCCTTCCTCGAGGGCCACTGTCGTTCTGGTGTCCTGTAGCTTAGAGGAGCCCAGCACGAACTGCTGCATTCAGTAGCAAAGGGATTTGCTGCCAGGGCCGGCTACAGAAATTTGCCCCCCCCCCCCCAGCCCAGCCGCCCCCCCCCCCAGCCCAGCCGGCGCTCCCCCCCCAGCTGACAGCAGCTGGAGGGGAAGCCCAGCCAGGGCCCCCCCCCCCCAGCCCAGCCGGCGCTCCCGCCCCCCCCCCCAGCTGACAGCGGCTGGCGGCAGTGCGGGGTCCTGCGGCGCGAGCCGGCCTTGCTGCTCCCCCCCCCCCCCCTGAACTTTCTCCCCCGGACTGTGCCACTGCCGCCGGCCGGGCTCACTGCTCCTGCCGGGGACACGCACGCTCATCCGCTCTGGAGGAGAGCCGCGCCGCCTCCCCGCCCCTTCCCCGCTCTCCAGGCCCGGTGACAAGGGGGGATGACTACGGGTACTGCTGTGTACCGGGGCCCCCCTAAAGTCTGGGGCCTGGTACAGCTCTACCCGTAGTACCCCCCTGTCGCCGGCCCTGTTTGCTGCTGTTTATCAAAAGAAGTCAGATTTTCTCTACGGTATTAATTCAGCAAAGCTGGCTCTGTGGTAGAAGGAATCTTTAGCTAAAAGTCAAACAAAATTGTACTGGAAGCTTTGGGCTCAGTGTAAACAGGTCAGTTAAGATAAGTTATTGCGAGTGTCCCTTAGAGCACTGGCTCCCAATCTTTCCAGTCTACCGTACCCTTTTCAGGAGTCTGATTTGTTTTCCATACCCCCAAGTTTCACCTCACTTAAAAACGATTTGCTTACAAAATCAGACATAAAAATACAAGTGTCACTGCACACTGTCGCTGAAAAATTGTTTACTTTCTCATTTTTACTATATAATTATAAAATAAACCAATTGGAATATAAATATTGTACTTACATTTCAGGGCATAGTATATAGAGCAATATAAACAAGTCATTGTCCGTATGACATTTTAGTTTGTACCGACTTCACTAGTGCTTTTTATGAAGCCCGTTGTAAAAGTAGGCAGATATCTCAATGAGTTGATGTATCCACTGTGAACCCCCAGAGTTGTACCCCTGATTGAGAACCATTGCCTTAGAGCAATTTTTTGTTCTGCATGTGTGATGGCTTGGAGGAGGTCATGTGAGGTTAGCTGCTTTTCTTAAATTTTCCATTTCCTTGGTTTGTGACTGAGCAGGTGTAAATTTGTCATCTTTGCTCCTCAGCATCATCTTCTGAGCATGTAATATTGGAGGGGAGAAAAAGGAAAGTCTTCTACACACTCTGGACTGGAAGGTTATTGCTTGTTCATTAGTGATATGGAGCAGGCTTTCCAGGTTGGTTCTGTGCTTTACATGTCAATGGTTCTTCTTGATACTTGAAAAACAGGCCAGTGCATCATCATTGCTGATTTAGCTACTCTGTTAGTAGGGTTGCTAAGTGCAGTCCTCAAGCATGCCTGAAGTAGCTCTATTATAGGAAGTCACTTGATAAAATATCAAGGGGACAAAGAGCAGTTATTTATCAGTGAAGAGGTTTGCTGTGATATTCTTCCAAGCATTCCACAGCCCTCCTTTGATAAACACAGAAGTGTATGGTGTTGTGTTTTAAATGGTTCGACAGATGTTAGCTTTGAATAGATGACAAATTGATTTTTTCACAGCCATGGCATTCACATTAATGAAAATTGAGGCCTGTGCAAACATTCTGCAGTCGTCAGCTGATGGTACTGCCAGAAAGCAATGGCAACGTACTAATATGGTCCAAAAATAACCTTGTGCTCTTGAAGGTGGTAGGAGTGAAGAAAATGAAGGATGAAATTCAGCCCCAGGATAATCAGACACAATTCCTATTCCAGGCAATGGAACCTGTACCCGGTGAAACCAGGACTATATTTGGACAAAAGCTTTCTCATTTATAGTTGAAATGAAAATAAAAGGCTATTTGCATGTGTGTGTGTGTGTGTGTGTGTGTGTGTTTTATCCTAATTAAATAATGAACATTTTAACTCATTTAGATATGTTTTGGGTACTAAGAGCCAGTTAATTAAGTTATTAACATTTTATAAAACATGATGTAATGACCTCTTGGTTCGGCCATGAACTGGGATTGAATCAAGATCCAAAGGACAGGACTCTACCACTTAAGCTAAAAGGCTAAATTGATTAGCTTGAAGTTGATTAGCTGGAAGTAATAGCAGGCTGATACTCTCTTATGCAATCCAGATAATAGACCAAAATTTTTTAAAGATGGTGTCTCAATGTAGCATTTAAATAAAGGACTTGATTTTCTTTTGGTACCTAATTTGGAAAATATTGGCCTTGGTGATCTCTGTGTTTGTTTCTGTATGTATAACAAATAATACTCTCCACACGGGAGTACTGTGAGGCTTAGTTCAATAATGCTTTTAAAACTATATGAGATATTTTAATGGAAGTTGTTACAGAAATTTGATGTTTTCATATTTTATACTGCATAAGGCCCACAATAAACAATTGCAGAAAAAATTAAAGCAGATGTCTAAGGGATTGTTTTTATTAAATCTGTAGAGTAAGGATGGTCTAATTGTTTTTAATCCTAACATACAAATGAAAGCAAAACAATCAGGAAACATCTTCCCTCTTTGCTCTTTCTTTTCACATTGAGGCATCATTACTGGAAAGGAATCAGGGCCAGGAGACCTAACAAACCTGGACAAAATTGTTTTTGGAATCATCATGCCAAAATGTGACATTTTTCTGAAATTTGCCAAACAGAAAAGCAGATAATTGAAATAAGTGTCTTGTTGCACTATATATATAGATATTTGAATTTAAGTGCAACACAGGATCTACCCCACTCCTTCCCTGAGGCCCTGTCCCACTCCTTCCATCCTTACTCCCTCCATCGCTTGCTCTTTCCCACCCTCACTCACTCTCATCAGGCTGGGGCAGGGGGGTGAATGTGGGAGCGGGGTGCAGGCTTTGGGCTAGGGCCAAGGGTTTTGGAGTGTGGGAGTGTGACCAGATCTCCCATTTTTGGGGTCTTTTCTTATATAGGCTCCTTTTACTCCCCACCCCGTCCTGATTTTTCACATTTGCTGTCTGGTCACCCTAAGGGGGGCTCTGGACTGAGCCTGGGGGTGGGTTTGGGTGCAATAGAGAGGATAAGGGTTGCAAGCTCTGGGAGGGAGTTTGGGTACAGGAGGAGGCCCTAGGCTGGGGCAGAATGTTGGGGTGCAGGAGAGGATGTAGGGTGCGGGCTCTGGGAGGGAGTTTGGGTGCAGGAGGGGCCTCTGGGCTGGGGCAGAGTGCTGGGATGCAAGAGGGAGTACAGGGTATTGGCTCCAGGAGGGGGCTCAGGGTGGGGGATTGGGTCGTGGGAGTTGTACAGGCACTCTCCAGGCGGCACTTACCTTGAGCAGCTCCCAGTTGGTGGCGCAGCAGGGCTAAGGCAGGCTCCCTTCCTGCCCTGGCTTCACGCTGCTCTCGGAAGCGGCCACCACGCCCTTGTGGCCCCTTGGAGGGGTGGGGGGGATGGGATGTGGCTCCATAGTGTTCTGCAGGCACTGCCTCCACAGCTCCCATTAGCCACAGGTCCCCAGTCCTGGCCAATGGGAGCTGCGGGGGCTGTACTTGCAGGCAGGAGCAGTGCGCGGAGACTCTCGCCCTCCCGGGGCCTCAGGGGCATGTTGGCTGCTTCCAGGAGCAGTGTGCGGCCAGGACACCCAGGGAGCCTGTCATAGCCCCACTGTGCCACCAGACTTTCAGCGGCCGGAGATCGCGATCAACTGTCAGAGGCTCCAGGCTCAACCAGTCGATCACGATCTACCGGTTGGTGACCACTGGTTTAGAGTTACTCTTAGGCTGTTGTGTTTTGTGTTTCCCTTCCGAGCTGTCACATATTAGTTTGGCAATGGGTACAACTGAACTACAGTCGTATTTACTTAAAACTCCTCCTTGCAGTTCCTTGCTTTTCTAATGAATAGGCATTCTTGAAAACATGTCCATTGTAAGAAGCTCATTTCCAAGCCTGTTTTTCACATCAAACAAGTGATTTTACAGTTTCATGGTTATTTTATGCAGTATTTGTGATACTTTGCATTTTAGTTTCTGTAAAATGGCTTCCATGTGGTCTCTTCTGACCTTAACCGATTTCTGCCCATAACTATATTCATGAAACTCCTTACAACCCAAAACTATTGCCAGAATCACTCTTTCAATCTTAGAATTTCTTTTGTATTTTAGTCAGTGCTTGAAAGTGTATGGTATTGGAAATATGTTTTGTATTGGGGCAACCCCCCAGCCGATGTGAGTTTGCATCAACTAAGATCTTGGACTCTAAATTTTGGTGCTTCAGTGAAACTTTCTTTACTTCTCAAATATTTATCTTGCCATTTATGCTAGTGTCATTCTAGCATGTCATTAAGTGTCCTTCATATCTAATCTCTGTCAGTTTGATCTATCATTTCTTCCTGTGCATTTTGAGGTCCCTTGCTTTTGCATGCCACATAACATTTTGTAGACTCTCGATGTGGTGTCCCAAATCAGCAGGTCATCAACAGTTACTTCTGTCCAATTTGGATCCTCAAAGGTCTGGAATGCACATGGCTTTCATAGACCTCAGTTGCTTGGGGAATCTAGAAGGGCAGTCACTCAATTATATATGTACCAAAGGGGTGGTTGGAGATGCAGAATTTTACATTACTGTTTTGAGTTAATCCTGACACTACCCTCGGCTTGCATCCAAAAATGAAAATAATCTTTCATTTTGAAGACTAATGTGTCCTCTTTATCACTGTTTGCAAGCAACAGCATTCTCATTTGATGGATGTATTCAAATTGTCTGGGTCTATACAGATTGTCTGGGTCTATACAGATTGCTAAATTGTTTGGTTTTATTATGGTGACCATACTCCTAATCCAATCAGTTGGTGTCTGTTCACTCAGTAACATCTAGTTTTACTATCTGATCAAATTCAGTTTTACTTTATTCTCAGTACTAATGGGACTTTATGTGGCATGCTGATATCTATATTAATGTGTAGGGCTGTCGATTATTCACTAGCTCTGCTAGTCATGTAATAATCTATTAAATCTAACACTCATAATAAAGTACTTTTGAATGAATGGGAGGACTAAATAGCTATTCAAGTACAAGTTTAAAATAATTATTTGTGATTTTCAGGTTTTTTACTCTATATTTCTTGTTAAAAGCCATACAAATCAAGATCATATTAATAGTGTAACATAGAATGAGTCATAAGATGTAGAAAGGGTCTATGGATTTTGATCTTTGCTCCATCACACTCAGACTGAAGCTGATGGTTCCAGAAAATTTCTCACTCTTTCTTTGAATCTTTAATTTATTTTTAGTGTCAGACATATGTATTGCTTTATAAAAAGGGAGCAAGAACTCCACAAATTCCATATATGCACATTCTTTATTCAGCGCGCACACACAAAATGTTGTTGAGTTTTGTGTCTGTAATCTTCCTTTATTTTTTGCAAATCTGGTAATATCATGTATGAACTTTGGACACAAATTATACATTGTATTGCATATCACAGCTAGAAAGTAAAATGCCATTAAAACATAACCACCTCTGGTGAGAACAGGGGCAGTTAAAATCAAGATATTGTTTTATTGTGACTCTAAATATTCTCTTTACTAGACATAATGCAATTATTCTTTTTTCTTCTTTCCAATTTAGGTGCTTCAAAAGCTAGGGAAAGCCGATGAAACAAAAGATGAACAGTTTGAAGAATATGTTCAAAACTTCAAACGACAAGAGGTCAGTTTCTTGTTTGGTTTGTGTATCACAAAAAAATGGGGGTGCATTTGAATTCATTGAATTGACGAACATGCTTTCGGGCAACAGGTCAGACACATTGTATGAAGATGTAAAGCTAAAGGATTTCATCCAGAAGTCCTCATGTAAACAAAACTCAGTTCAAGTTTTGCTTGTAAAGGGACTGCAGAATTGAGTCCAACATTTATAATAAAGGGTCAGGTTCTGATTTCATGCAACACCATTCTGAAATTGGAGGCACTCTCTTGAACACAATATCATGTAACTCACTGGAGTGATTATGGACGTACAACAGTGTAACTGAGAACAGAATATGACCCAAATTAATACTGCAAATACAAAACTGCAGTTGGATTTTAGAAAGGGAAGGCATATTTGTAAAATCCAACTACAGTTTTGCATTTGCAGTGGTCAAAGCCAGAAGTCAGACATGAACGTTCTAGACTATAGTGTGTATTCTTCCTGCACTGCCCTATTTATGTATTATTACTGTTAATATTAATTTCACAATAGTGCCCAGGCAGCCAATCAAGTTTGGGGGTTCATTGTGTTAGGTGCTGTAAATACACATACGATGATATACTCTTGGTCCCAAAGACCTTATTATCTACTCTATTTAAATGTAAAGACACTCAAATAGTTCAGGCCCAAGAAGTTCTATTTCTCTACCTGTTGTTGAATGTACTCGGGATACAAAAGATCTGTTTTATTCATCTAAAATGTTTCACATGTAAGTGAAAATAACAAATTTATTTTTTTTAAAGTTCATCTGTATCAAGATGTTTTCTGTAAAAACAGCCCCATTAGAAAAGAGAGAACATGGTGAAATGGTCATTTGAAACAAGAAGCTGTTAGGGACTGACTTGTATCTCCATCACCCCTGGTTGTTCATATGTTCTCTTACAACCCAGAAACTCACTCATGGGAAATGTAACTAGGACTGGGGGAGCATCAGGGTTGGTACTCCACATTTTAGTATGGTACGTGAGAATTGGCTTTGGGAGCGTGAGACTGTCCGTGTTTGTGATTCCCACCCTGAATCATTCCCTCCCCATGCCACTCACTGATGTATCTCCCATATAGACACTGGTCATTCTCCCCCACCACCTCACTTGCTCCAGACTGACCAACCCCAGCTGGGTTTCTGCTCAGTGTCCTTGCAGTTAATGGAGATGGGTGCAGAGAGCCACTGAGGTAAAGGAGTTGCACTCCCCTCTCCATGAGGCCCAGAAGCAATGGAGGCTTCAGGAATTGCTTGGCCAGTTGGATCTTCACTTCTCCAACCCAAGGCTCAAGGGAAGGGAGGCAGAATCAGTCTCTGTCCTGGGAAGGTGGTTCTTTACTCACCTTCCTGAGGCCTGGAGGGAGATGGAGGTATGATGAGCCACTGGGCCCAATGCAGAGAGCAGTGTTGGGATCTGTTGAGCCATGCAAGGATCTTGTATTTTTCTTTTCCAAGATTTTTAACAGGGACATTTACATTAACATGGGACATTTTTCTACTTTCTCTTCTGCAGCTACATATTTTTGAGCGGGGGCCCATAATTATTTCTTGGTAATGTCACTGCCATTTGCATGGCAACTAATGATGATGTCAGAAAAAGAGATGTTTTTTCTTTAGGTGGCGCAAAGGTGGGAGGCTCTGTTAAGAAACAAAGTTCCTGTAAGATGTAATTTTTAGCCAAATGACCCTAGTAATAGAAGGGGACATAAGAAGGAAGATGGGGCGGGGAGGGGAAATCGCCTATTTCAGCAAAATTTTGTCTCAAGATAATTTGTTTTTGAAGAATTTGCTGTAGTGGTATTTTCCTGCTGGAAGTCTTGCTATAGGCAAACAAGGCCGATGATGCTAATTTTATTTATCTTCTTAGTCTTTGGTGGACAGACTGTGTAAATAATGAGCAGAATCTAGATCTCATCAAATCCAGACATAACCGTGACACAGAGCAAGGGGTTGAACTGAAGGGAAAAGTATTAGCATTCCTCTTCTAAACTCCACCCACAAAATAAACCCTGCCCATGTGATGGTCCAAATTGACACCATTTTGAGTAGATAGTGCAGATGTTCAAAATCTGACCATGGATGCTCTCTGAGCTCGATTGGGCTCCTTGGGCTTCATTCTCCCTCAGTGGGGTTCAGAAGTACCCATAGGCTCTGCTTGCTTCCTAGTGCTTGATTATCGAAAAACAAAAGCCTGTGCATTTACATAGGTTTTCATAATATGCCTCCTCTTGGCTTGTCCTTGCTTTGATCAACAGTGAAATAGTTGACAAAGTTCGGATATAAAAATACTGTGCATCTGAATTAACACCCATTCTGATGAATGTAGCATTTCTCAGCTTTCAAAGCAGCTCAACCAAACCTTCCAGTCAGAGAACATTTTAAGGGAAATTCCAAACTTCACTTCAAATCCCTGATTCGCAAGTTGGCTTAATAATGGACCCATCTGATTCCCAGCTATGCCCCAGGGCTGCATTTGAGTTCTGGGGAGATTGTCCCTTCAGCTTTGCCTTCCCATCTGAGGTGTTTGCAGCCTCTGGTGCCCCTGCAGGCTTCAACGAGTGAGCTAAATTGAGAAATGCCAGAGGATAAAAGAAAGGTCTGTTTCACTTTCTCCCTCCCTTATCAAGTGTCTCATTGGGGGGAGCTTGATGAGTTCTGTCGGCAGAATGCAGTCCATACTCCTACTTATTCGGGCAGGGTCATCTCCCCTAACAAGAAAGAATGGCTCCAGGGGCAAACAACCTCCCCTGCTTCTATCTATGTTAGAGGAGTGAAGCCAGATGGAAGATTGTGCCTGGGTTCCTAAAGCCTACATTAGCAGCCATGTCTCTGATGGCCATACTCCTCCTGCCCATCCATTTTCCCCATAAATCACAGATGGACAGCGCTGGACACAGCACCATTCTCCAATGCCTGCTTCGTTTCCATACTTCCACCTTCTCCAAGCAGCTAGCCAAGGAGTGATAAGAGGGGCAGCAACCCAGATATGGAAGAACCACAAGGCAGCAAGGGATCTCTTCCTGGCCCACCATTTATTTACTTCTAACCCTTAGCCCACATTTTATAAGGCCAGAACATTCCTCAGGGCACATCAGGCCAAATTCAAGCTAGTGTAACTACTGAAGGTAAATGTGCCTATCTCCTCTGATGGTCGAAGACCCAGTGTTTCTAATTAGGGAAGATGGTTAACTGAATGAATGGCCTTCTCAATACACGGGCACTTTACAGGCAGCCAGTTCCAGGAAGACATAACCTTAGTCCCCTTTGTGCACATGAAATCTCGCAGGTGGCAATGGACCACCCCACCCTCTGGGAAAAAAAAACTTATGATCAGTTATGACACCCTAAGCTCCCGCACATGCTGTCACAAGCAATGCTAACATTTCTTCCGGGATTGTGTTAGTGTTAATAATGGCTTTAAGGAAGAAGAAAAATCCCTTCTCTTTCTGGGTATTTTTTCTTATCAGAACTCTGTATAGAGAGAGTTGAAAACTAACCACAGAGTCGTATGGTTTCTGGAATATGTTGAATTCATAATAAACACAGACACATGGTACCAGGGAAGGAAGTCAAAGGCCTGGGCTGAGGAAGAATCCTATATGGTACGTAGTCTTATTTCAGACAAATATCGACTGAAAATGGCCACAAAAGCCATAAGCAGAAACAAAAATCCAGTTACTATTGGAGCCTATTGGGAATTCTGATCTCAGATACACAGACATGCTTCAGTGAACCAGAGTGCATAGGAGACCTGTCAAGTGTTATGTTATTCCTTCCACATCTCACCTTATCACATCCATTGACAGAGATCACAGTCCCATTGTAAAATTCTCCCCTCCCTCAACTGATGAATCAGATATTTTAAACTCATTAGCAAACCAGGCAGAGAGATCTTTAGGACAGAGGCCAACTGGGGATAATGGAGGAAGGTTCTTTTAGATCCCATTTCAATCCAGGAAATGAGTACCAGAGACAGAGCACAGAATCCACCAGCTGGAACATAGTAATTCACTGAGGTAGGAGCTCAGAGTACTATTTAAAGTAGAGGGATGGCACAGATTCCCCGCCTGCTGACCCTCCACCTCTCTCAGGAACTTTTCTTCCCCCACCAGCAGCTCCCTGGACCTCCGGCATATGCATCCCTACAGTCATCCCCTCAAACTTTGAGTGAGTTGAGTGAGTGGCATTATGACCTGACACACTTGGACCAGCTCCCCCACTCCCAATCAAAGTGGTCAGGCTATGATGTCTCAGCCTATGCGCCGAGGTCTCAGAACACCGCTTATTCCGTGGATAACAGACTTGTTCTGGTCATGACATTTTTGTAAATAAGCAAGGAAAGACATGATCAGCCCTACCCGAGAGAGAAAATCAATTTCTATCCTGGGCAGAGCAAAGGTTCCTGTCTCTGTATGCACTACCCATAAAGGAGGACATGGGCACCAATTTTTACGTGACAGAAGTTGGATTAAGCGGAGTGAAACCTGAACCCAGAAGTATCCTCACTCATTGTAAGTCAATTTAATGTACTGGTGATTCATCTTCTTGCAACTGGAAACAACTAGAAAGTGCCCTGTCAGGATCTGCGTAGTGAATGACCTCTCATAAGACTGGGCAATATCTCTGCTCTGTGCCTTCCCACCTTTTTCACTGCTCCCCAAGACAGTATAAAAGTAGGAAAGAGAGAATAGTGATGTACCGTTTGCCTTTCTGGCTAAAGAACCTAGCACTGGACTTTCTGAAATCTGTCTCATGGAAGAGGTCTACAGTTGCAAAAACGGTTCTTGATCCTGGACTAGGCAGCTTAAAAATGAATACTTGGATGAAGTGATTTCTCCTAGACCCAAAAAGGAAGTAAAAATTATAAAAGGAAGTAAAAAAATTATAACTTGCTCTGTTGGCTGGCATAAAGTCCATTATCTAGCTACTATGGTAAACAAATGAAACATAGCCTTGAGTTCCACCAGGAGGACTTTAATATGGGAGTATAAGACTATCCAAGCAAAAAGGCAAAATCTCTGATAGCATGCTCAAGAAAAGGAACCCCAACTTTAGATGCTTCTTTGGGGCAACAACCCTTTTTCACAAGCTCACAGAAAACAGCCTTGGGACCTCATTCTGCTCCATACAGCACCACCCAGTCCCCTGCTGGAGGTATCACTAAACTTTCTACCCATTAATACAAGTGTCCCGATAGCTACTATTTCCGATCAGATGAGTTTTTGAAGTTGGGCCTCCTCAAAGAAGACTTTCAGTGTACTAGTTTTAACTCAGAGAAGCAGTTCTCACAACTGTCACAACGTTCATTCCCAAAATAGATGGAAGATTTTTTTCCCCCTTTCATTAAGCATCAAAGTCAGTTCTTTGGAGCACTGATAAACCCTGGAAAGGAAGTTGTCTCCCCTGTACTGAGATCTGAAAGGCAGCCTCATTGCCATCGATACATACATTCATCAAAATCTACATATGGGTCATCCAATCTTTAGCCAATAGCATTTCTTATATCGGGGGTAGGACGTGTTAGTCTGTATCCACAAAAACAACAAGGAGTCCAGTGGCACCTTAAAGACTTAACAGATTTATTTGGACATAAGCTTTTGTGGGTAAAAAACCCACTTCTTCAGATGCATGACTCCATGACTCCATACATCTGAAGAAGTGGGTTTTTTACCCACGAAAGCTTATGCCCAAATACATCTGTTAGTCTTTAAGGTGCCACTGGTCTCCTTGTTGTTTAACCACGTGAGTATCACCATATGCTTAATTTTAGTCACCTCCTTATGCACCTCGATGAAAGAGAGCTGTCGCTGAACAAAACAGTCAACTCTATGGTCTGTCTGGAGGCACTTCAAACTCAGCTTTTTTCCCCCCTATGGAGGAATTTCCTCTGATTTTAGGATCCCTGAGGATTCCTCCAGGTTTACCCACCACCATCCACCTTTTGGCTGAGGATTACAGAATAGAAGCCTCTTCTAGGCCTATCAAACCAGCTGCTGAATTGAATCACTACAGGCTAACATGAGTCTGTTCAATTTTTTTCAGGCACAGCGCAAGCTGTCTTTATATAATTTCCAAGTCCTGTGAATCAGAAGAAGACAGATACCAGAACTGAACTAGGGTCTCTTAGCACAGAGCAACGAGATTTGAATTTTAAACAATACATAAAACATATTCATATCTTAGCTTTATTTTATTTGCAGGCAAGAAAACAGCCCATCTCACAAGGAAGTTGTCACCATTCAACAGAACTCATGTACCGTGAATAGGTTCATATAGAACACAGACGTTTTCTGTATACTAAAACACCTTGCAGGTTCCCCTCTCAGGCAAAAATATCACTGATTCTAGTGGGAGTTTGTACTAATAAACATGATGAAGGATTTGGGCCTAAATTTTTTCTCCGCTCTATTGTTCAAGCAAGTGCACCTTGCACTTTATTTTTATTTTCTGATCCGAGTTTCATGGAAAGAATTTATTACCTGCTGACTAGTATTATGCAAAGTTAAACAGCTATTCCCTTGTTGCTAAGTGTATTCTAATCAGAATAATGCCAGCATTATAATTCATAACAGATCAATATTCTGTTTAATGTCTCCTGTGCATCTTTATCTTTAATTGCTCAGTTGCTCCATCAGTCTGCGAGACCATTTGCTTTTTGTTTTCCATTGCAGACGTTATATGTATTTCATTAGGCTATAAATAAAAAATAGCCTATCCACCACTCATCGTTATAAAATAAAATGTTGCCAAGATGAAAATTAAGTAGACTGTCCAGTGTTCCGGTTACTGGTTTATAAAATTATGAGAAAATAGAGGCTTTTCTTCAGTGAGCAAAGCTTGCTCCTTTAGTTGATTTACAGAATTCACATTATGCACAGGAGGGACAGGACAGGGCAGTTGCTGTTCTTGCCTGATGTACATATTATGGGATCCCTGAAAGCTCGCTAGTTGGTCTATTCTTTGGGCTTGGGGACCGGTGTGTATGAGTGGGGGTTGGGCATGTTAGATCCTCAGGTAGTGTAGCTCGGTGGTGTTCCATTGAGTACACTGGACCTAGGATGATTTGCCCCAGCAGAGGATCTAGCTCCGAGTTTCCATTCACCTGCCTTATGCTACCATTTGTTGTTGCTGCCACCCTGTGGTAGGAAAATGCACTCTATAAACAAATCATTTGGTGAAAGTATTAGGGCCCGATCCTCATCTGATGAAAACGCAATGTAGCTACACTGATTTACACCAGCTGTGAATCTGGTTCTTAGCCCACAATTTTTATTAAGAGAATGAACAGTAACAAGCTATCACTTGGTAGCTAACTAAGGATCCTTGTGGCCTCTTTCTCAATACCAGAGACTAAAATTCTCCAGACCAACCCTGACAGGTGTTTGCATAACATATTCTTCAAAAGCTCTATTGATGGGGATTTCACAACCTAAGCCTATTCTAGTTATTAACTATCCTCACAGTTAGATTTCCCCCCCCTAATATTTAACCTAAATCTCCCATGCTGCAGATTAAGCCCATTGCGTCTCATTCTGCCTTCAGTGGACATGGAGAACTATTGATCGCTGTCCTCTTTGTAAGAGTCCGTAACATATTTGAAGAGGAGCAAAGAGACCAGGGTATGTTGTTTGATCACAGGATCGCTATGACTCACTAATATGATATGGTTACCAAAAAGGCAAATGTGATCCTAGGATGGATTGTGTGAGGTATTTCCAGTTCAGGCAGAGAAGTATTAATGCTACTGAATGAGGTACCGGTAAGATCTCGTTTGGAATACTGTGTACAATTCTGTTCAGCCATGTTCAAGAAAGATGAAGTCAAAGTGGAACAGGTTCAGACATGATATACTAGGATTATCAGGGGAATGGAGAGCCTATTTTATGAGAGAATCAGAGAGATAGCCGTGTTAGTCTGGAATAGCAGACGTAACAAAGTCCTGTGGCACCTTAAAGACTAACTATAAAGTTTTGAAGCATAAGCTTTCGTGGGCTAATACCCACTTCCACTGCTTGCATCCGACGAAGTGGGTATTAGCTCACGAAAGCTTATGCTTCAAAACTTTATAGTTAGTCTTTAAGGTGCCACAGGACTTTGTTACCTCTGCTATTTTATGAGAGGAGACTAAGAGAGTTTGCTTTATTTAGCCTAGTAAAATCAGGGCTGAGCAGGGATATGATTGATCGGTGTGACTACATTGCAGGGCAAATACCAAGGAGGAAGAAGAGCTGTTTATGCTAAAAGATGATGTTGGCACAAAGGGATACAAACTGACTATAAATGAAGGAAGGTTTCTAATCATCAGAGTGAGGTTCTAGAACAAACTCCTAGTAGGAGTTGCGGGGGCAAACAATTTAATTAGTTTTAACAGAGAGCTTTACAAATTTATGATTCTATGATGGGATTGACTTTGGGAAGGAAGGGCTGAGTTCAGCAGCCCTGGAAGGTCCCTTCCATTTTATATTGTATGTTCCTAAAATCTTATACTAGGTAGTCCTTTGCCTGCAGAGGTCAAAACAGGATTTTCTTCCCTAGCATATTCTGTTGTGGGTTGTTCTTGGTTTCTTTTGTTTTCCTCTGAAGCATCAGAAATGGCCAAACTAAAGAGGAGACACTGGACAGGGTGAGTTGGTGGTCTGAGTTGGTACTGAGAATTCTGTCTCTCAGTTGCTTGCCTGGCTGGTTCTTGATCACATGCTCAGGGTTTATGTGGACTTGGGAAGGAATTTCCCCCTATGATTTTGCCAGTTTTATTCCTTTGTCTCCAGCCTAGGGCGTAACTTGCTTGCCAGGATCATCTGGGTATCTCTCACTTAATTATTTCCCTGCCATTGTAGGGCTTGGGCATTGGTGTGCATGTGGCACACAATAGCTTCATCTTCCAGTGCTCTAATTTCAGTTGATGGGTTCAGTGTTCAGGTGCTGGGTGGCATTGGAGGCCCGTGATACACAGGCGGTCAGAGTGGATCATCTGGTGGTCCCCTCTGGCCTTAAACTTTTATTCTGTCATTTAAAAACCTACCTCTTTCAACCTAGACTTCTCACAGTAACATCACCAAAATAAAATAAAATAATCTCTGCTAGCTGGTGGAAAAAGAGAAAAACAAATGACTATATCGTTGAGCGCACTTCATAATTTGGAGAAGCAGTCAGATACCACAGTTATTGGAACCATACACAAGCCTAGATAGACAGAGATATAAAATGATGTTAAAAACAGGGTTGGTGTAAATTTTTGCTATTTGATATGCACATATACCTCCCATTGAGTTTCCCGTGCATACCAATGGGTAGGATTTGGTCCTCCATATTTTTCAAGCTTTCCCTGGTGTTAACAGTTCTTTAAATTCATACTTTGATGTCTCTAAAGAATGTCAGTCCCCGTCTAAAATGTATGCAAATGAGAGCTCTTGATGACAGCCTAGTTTGTTTTGCTAAGACTAATAACTGCATATTTCAATAAAGCATGTCAGCCAACTGATAAAGGAAATGCTTTAATTTGAACTGTTGTACCAGACATATTTAGTTATGAAATTACAACATTCTGTTACGCTTAGGGTTACATAATTGATTAACCCTATTGTAATTGTCTCACAGTTTAACGAGTAATCTGCACTTTTGGCAATCAGGTGGTAGACAATGCTCTTTACTCTCATCAAGTTCAGGTGATTTATTTCTTTCAGAAATCAAGTACATGATCCTTTTAGCCTCTGCATAAATTGCTTTGTAGCTGTGTCTTGTAAATGAAATGATTAAGAAAATCATGTCCCTGTCTTTCTTGTTCAGAGACAGTGTGAACCAATGATGCTTTGCTGATACTAAGGAACTTTTCCAAAATTCAGGAAGGGGTGACTTTCACATTCTAAGTGGGGGAGGGGGAGGAAGGCATGTCTGATGGCAGAACCTTCCGGTTGCAGCTCCACTTCTAATTTTCTTCCTCCACATCTAGAAAAGTTTCCAGAGTCTTAGACCAATTTTATCCCTCAAGTGACCGAACATTTCCCTTAGTGTTTTAATCTGTGATTCAAAATACGCCTACCTACTGTACCATATTTATATTTTTAATTAAAAGGACTCATTACTGGTTTAAGGGATCATGGAACCCATGACTATGGAAGGGTTAGGGGCTCCTTAACAGTCAAGGATTTTCTGGCCTCCCTCATTCCGTCTGTGCTTGAGCCCTACCCTGAGGTGCTCATGCCTTTGCTGACCACAGGATAGTAATGCTTATAAAATAGGACACCAGAGTTGGTGAATAAAAGAGAAGAGGGTGATGTGACCACAAGACCAATTTTTTTTTACATAATAATTGTCCAAAG
Organism: Sternotherus odoratus; assembly: GCA_032164245.1. NCBI lineage: Eukaryota > Metazoa > Chordata > Testudines > Kinosternidae > Sternotherus > Sternotherus odoratus. The sequence continues at coordinate 147,161,500 of JAVMKO010000002.1, forward strand.
CACCGTTGTAAGTTACTGTTTTGGACATCACAGTAGAGTTTTGTGTTGTTTTTTTAATAAGGAATGGGTAAAATGGTATTATTTTGGATGTGGAACATCCCATATCACTAGTAAATGCGATCTAATGAGATTGCCTGTGAGATTACTGTGAACATATATATTAACTTTGACAATGTGTGATCTAATGATAACACTCTCTATGACATCATATAACTGGATTGTGAGAATTCCGCTATCCTTTTTGAGTTTTTTTTTTCTGTTTGCTGTCATGTTTTTATTGTATACAATGATGATAAAACAGGCATCAGTATCCAAGAATAAATAGGACATGATTTGTTTTTAAAGTCTTTTTCAGGTGCACTCTTTACAGGTGAATACAGCAGCAGACTGGTACATGCCAGTCATTTTCTTTCAAGAAGCTACATCTCAATTAACAAAGTAGACTGATTGTCTTAATGCAAATTCATGCAACAATGATTTCAGAGCTAGCAGATATTTTAGTGTGATGGCTCAGAAAGGAAGTGGGAATCCTCTGCATATATCTGTCACAGCACATTCATTACAGCAGTAAGATAGAAGGTTTTCTTTTTTTCAGTATAGGTGTATTTTTCTTTCATTAGACTTCATCCTTAAATGTATGATTTAAATTGTAGTTTTGTGTCTGATGTGAGGTGTTGCAGTGTTCCACCACTTCTAGCACCATAAGTGTAACCTGGAAGAATAGAAAAGAGAACCTTTTAAAATTGTAAGACAAGATTATGGGAACATTCAAAGAATAGAGGGGAAAATAGGAGATGTGGTCAACATTGAAAAACAATATGCCAAATCTTTTCTCTTTGTTCTTATTGCCCACAGGACAGAGGGTGCCAGATCCTGTCAGGATAGTGGGGACAAGAGAGGAGTGCATTGATTTCACTATGTGAAAAAACAGTTTCTTAGCTGATCAAATTATAGATATACCTTCATTACTAGCTACATTGTAAAATTGACAGGGCAGAGGATTTCTGAAGCAAATTTGCTTTTTTGTCTAGTAAGGCCTAATTCTCCTAATCATTGAAGTCTGCAGGCCTTTTGCTATAGATGTTAATGAAAGTTGGAACTGGCTGTGTGTCATAGAATATTTGCTGGTGGAGTTCTGTGTTGCTTAGATACTTCAGTGACTTGAGCCCTAAAATAGCTTAAATTGAGAGAGCTGCACATTGTAAGTTCTGACTGTTCATACAGAAGGATAATGCTAACAGTCGATATGATCAAATACTGTATGACCGTTTTTCATGTGTCTATGTCTAGTGATCACGGCAACTCATGACGTTTACTGATTGACCATAACAATTACATAATTTTGGTGATGTTACCCTAAAATATTTCCTGAATAACTTGTGTCACTACTGCCCCTTTTGTTGTGTGCTTATTATTTCACAACAGTGGTAGCACATCATATACAATTCTGTAGTTTACCTCTGAACAGTACATAGACATTGTACTTAAAATGAGACCTGGATAGATCAGAGCATTGGCAACAGACTAAGGAAACTTTCAGTTGTTTGTCACTGAGTCAGATCCATCAAGTTAATGAATGACCAAAAGTCTTTACCATCTAACTATCTGTTTGCAATACTATGTGGTGGATTTAATCTAGTTCCGAGTAGACTTGATTCTACAGCCAAAATCCCACCATTATAATTGGACTAGAATCCATGGTAACTGTTTTAGCAAAGAAGCCATGAATGGGAACTGAATTAGCCTCTCACTAGACAGGTCGTCCTTTCAGAACTGGGTTGAGACTTGGTGGTGGGGTGAAATCAGAGAGAGCGCACAGCTCCTCTTTCTCTGCTAAAAACAGAAGGCAAACTCTCCTCCTTTCCCTGGATTGGGTAAGTAGTCCAGCCCACAGCTCCCACTCCTCCTTGATACTGTGATGACAACTTCCTCACCAATTTCAGTCTGTTGGTAGTATGGAAAATTGTGCTTTTGCAGCCACCCATAGTGCCCAATTCTGCAGAAAACAAACAGTGTTAATCTACATGGCTCCCACTCCAACAGTACATTCATTTCAAAAGGAAATAACGACATGTAACGCTACCTTTCTCAGTGAGGATCATTTGTATTAAACCATTTAAATTGTGGATTTATCTAATCTGACAAAATCACAAGAGACAGTTACCCCAGCCATTTATGTGCCCTTTGTGCAAGCACTTTAGGCACCTAAGGCGGGACCAGTGTGAAGTGTCCTAGCTCCCCTGACCTCCGTGTACACCAGCTCCGTCTCCCTAGAACGTTCAGATAGCGCCCAAGAGAGGCGCCTAATGTTCATATTAAAAACACGATGAATGCTCAAAACACACGACTGATGCCTCAGTTAGGCAGAGCTTGGCATACATGAGAAAATATGACAGCAGGCTAATATTCTTAAACAATAGCTTCAAAAAGAATTATTTAAAGGATATTAGGCGGTAATATACATCTAAGATTTTCCTAATTCTGCAGAATATGAAAAGTATCCCAAAGAACAGTTTTTTGGATTTAAAGTATGGTTAAGGGCAATAAAATATGGCAGATTTTCTTTTTTTGTAAATATTCCTCTGAAGTGTGAAGCATGAACAGTGTTACAATCACAGCTAAAGTACGTCAATCAGTATTCTTACATATGATCTTTGGGATTCTCAAAGGATATTGATAATAGATAAAGAAAGATCCCTTTCATGTACTTTCAAAGGAAACAGTTAAGATTTCAGAGCAGACTGTAGGATTTTATTGCCAAAGTGTATTTCTTAAGATTGCTTTATCTATTTGGAACTATATTAAATTTCCAGTAACATTTCTGTGGTTATTTAGTGCCATTATGGTAGAATTTTCTGAAAAATAGCTAATAGCGCAATAAGGATTGAGAAGACCTTTGAAATCATTTAAGGGGTAAAATTACTTTATTTTTTACAATAGCCAATAAAAAACTTCTAAATTGTATTTGAAAGCCCTTTGCCAAACAATTATAAGATTTACAGTTGGGGCCAGATCTTCAACTGGTGTAAATTAGGCAGTTCCATTGACTTCAATAGCAGGTGGGGATTATGGATTTTAATTAATGAGATGTTCATCATTGTTAGAGAAAAGATAGGATATCATACATGTCGATCAGACCTTGGCTTTGAAATGCATGACACTCTTACTAATTGGAATTCTTCTCTGTGTGTAGGGCCAGCACAAGGGCAGTGCCCCCAATTAAAACCTCCAATTATAGTTTAAGTGGTGTATAAGATTTATACAAGCCAACAACTGTATATGTGTATATATGTTTGTACATACAGGGTGTATGTTGGGGATTGGCAGCCTTGGCATGCAGGACCGCAGGTACCGCTGGTTTGTTTATTTGCTCTTTTGCTGACCGTGTCTCCCACTGACCATGGTTCGCCGTCCTGATTCAATGGGGGCTGCGGGAAGCGGCGGCCAGCACCGCGCTGCTTCCCGCAGCCCCCATTGGACTGGGACTGCGAACCGCGGCCAGTGGGAGCCGCGGTCGGCAAAACGGCAAATAAACAAACCTGCCAGACCTGCTATGGGTGTTTATCCCGTGGTCCCGTGTACCAAGGTTGCCAATCCCTGGTGAATGTAATGCTTAGAATAAGTCATAATGAGGCATCATCTCATGATTATTTTCTGGAATTGGTTTTTATTGCTAATTAAGCTTTAGAGACACTATCACTTATTTTAAATGACTGTTATATGTCTGTATTTTAAAGCACATGAGACAATGTGGGAAATGCCCATGCTGGAGGTACGTGGATTTTGCCCAGCTACCTTCTGTATATTCAACCTCTATTTTCATGTCTGTCTTTTTTTTTTTTCAGGCGGAAGGTTCCAGGCTCCAGAGAGAGCTACGAGGATATTTAGCTGCCATCAAAGGTAATTTTTTAATAGGCTTAATATTTCTATTTATTTTTTAATACATTTTGTAAATAGAACTCTAAACAAATAGGCTGTTTTGAGATAATTTTAAATACATAATGGGGAATCAGAGTGTAGTTTTGTGGCTTGCACAACAGACTATGAGAGAGAGAATTTTTCTCAACATGGTGCCTCATTTCTGATTTGGTATCTTGCATAGGCACTGTGGTCTAAGCTGAGTTTCAAAATGTGTGGTGCCTCAGTACATTTTTGTGTGCTATTTCTTAGGCAGAGAAGTGAGGTATTTCTCTTGTACAAACTCCCATTTGAGCATGCAGAACAAGCAAACAGGGCTTGCATTCTGCTATTCACCTTCACAAATGATAGTCTCCAGAAAATATGATGCCCGAATAAAGGCTACCGGTGAACATGTTACTACTTGTGAATGCCACACTTGACCTCTGCAGCCATAATACCTGAAGCCTTTTCTGCTCAGGTAGTTGATCACGTCCTCTCAATCTTGGTCAGTCTGACTCAGGTGCAAAGTCTTTGCATTGGGGTTTATCACACCTTTCTGACTGTCAAGTCCATAATACATTATCTTTCATCTACCAAAGAAAACATTATTTCTTCTTTTGGGATCAGACACGGACCTAAGTTGTTTTCTATGCTCTCTGCAGAAGTTCACTGAACATCAGCCAAACATCATAAAGCAGAGTTGTTTAAATCCTAGTGGACATGTAAATCCAACCCACTGAACACAGTTACTCCCTGCAGAGGTTTCTCTTTTGTAATTACCTCTTCTAGAAAACCTTTGAAGGTATTTGGGGCCTAATTCTCCTGGGATAGCAAAAGAAGGAGGCCATTAGAGAGATGATAATGGTTTCCTGATTCTTTATCCAGCCCCATCCCCTGGATGCTGTAACTTGGACTAGTTAGCAACTGTACTCAAAGGATTTCTTGTTGCAATTACTGCAAGTCATAACAAAGTTTCAGAGGACATGGATATGTTAGGAAATTCTTGTTGAGGAGAAACACAATACAGGAGTAAAAAGAATGGCTCAAGTTATTTACCATTTATTGTTTGTATAATTGTGCAAGTCACTATACAAAAAAGTCATATAACAGGTGCGTGACATTCCTTGGTATCTAAAATAGTTTGTTCTGATATAAGATTGGAAGGAATATGAATTACTTTTTCTTTTTTTTTTTGGCACTGCCTGTTGCTAGTATTGTATCATCATTACTCAGGCCCGTAGATATTAACAGCTATATATCTAGTGAAAGAAATTATGATGTGGCTGCTTGTTACCCAGATCATCTTTCCTCCATGTAGGCTGATGATTTTCACGGCACTTTGATTTCTGTGCTTGTGACAACAATCCTCCTCTTCATCTCTATTTATTTTTTAATGTTTTGCCCTTTAACATCCTTTATTTACTACACTATTTAATGAAGACTACTCTTTGCACCCAATTTGCTTTAACTTTATGTGAAAGTTCTTGATTTGCTTTATCGGTAATGCTGATTTGTTTGAATCTTTCTTGTAACGTTGCTTGTCATCTAAATTTGAAAGTCTCTTGAACGCCGCTTATTACTAATGTGATGAATGAAAAAGTTTGGTGGCTCAGTACCTTCCTAGTGATCATCTCAAGAAAAATGACATAATCACAGCTAGTGTCAAATGACATCCTTGTTGGGAATCATATTTAGTACAAAATGATCTTTTTTACCAAGGCAGATATATAGCTCTTGTTAAAAATGTCATCCATGGGACAGTGATATTGAATATGTAAAGAGGAGTTGCTGTGAATGTACTATACTAAGATTATGCAAACAATAAATATATTTCATAAAGGTGACAACACCCCATATTTACACTGTGCTATATTGTGTCTGAATTCTGCATGGCTACTCATGGCAATAAAGTGGAATAATCCCTTCTTCCCTTGTGTGGCCATAAACCACTTATGTGAACCTTGTTCTGGGTGTGGGTAGGGAACAGGATCTACTCACCCCAAAGCAAGCAACTGAGCACAAGGTGTAATCAGTCAGGGGTAATCCCCTTCCTTTATCTCCCCCTTAATTTCTCCCTCCCCTCGATGCAGCACGCTCCCCCCATCCACAGAGAATGGCAAGTGCAAGAGGAATTGTACTTCTCAGAGACACCTGTGCCCTGGTTCTCCTCCAAGGGCTGTAGATCTCTGTGTCACCCTATGCTTGTAGCTGTGCCGAAAGGTTTAGATGAGCTCCTAGAAAAAACAACAGAAGATTGTCCAGTCACAACACTGAGGAGGAAACTGCTGAACATTCTTCAACCTAATGCCAAAATTTGCATTAGTTGAAACTGCAACATTCCAGCCCACACAAGTAGGAGCTGAGTGTTCACTGAAAATCAAATAACAGATTAGTGTATAGTTCTTCAACTGCTCAGTGCCTCCACTGTAAAATGATAATATTATCTTGTAACACTGGCATTTGAGGCATATATGCGAATTCTGATACTTTATCCCAATTGCACTTGCTGAATAGTACGACAACTGAATTGTTAGTTCTTCAAGGCAGACTGTCTTCATTTTGTGTATTTCACTGGACTGAGAACATTGTGGGAATTCAACAAATAAATAACAACAACAAACAGTTATGTTATCTTTTAGTATAGGGACTTATACACAGAAGATCAGAGTCATCACATTCCAACCATATTAACAGAGATAATGTATACAGTGACTTGGTATATTTGGGGGAGGGACTGTCTTTTTGTTCTGTGTTTTCACATTGCCTAGCACAATGGGATTTTGGTCCATGACTGAGGTTCCTAGGTACTACAGTAATAACAATAAATGATCATTAATGATTAGTCATATTTAGATGTTGTGTTTCTACAGTCAGGAAATACTGTTAGTTGATGTGGTAGGCAGAAACAGAACTTGAAACTTCTGAGCAAAATTACAGAGCCTGCATCAATTGCTGCTCTTTAATTATGGATACATTTTTGATGAGACAGCTGATACCCCTATCAGAACAGATTACATTAGTAGTTACTTTCAACGATATAAGTACAGCAGACCAGAATCATGGGTCTCAGGAAGTGGACAAACAAAAACATTTAATCTCTAAAAGGATTTTCTCTCTTATTTGGCAGTAAGCTGCCATGGTATGAACTCTAATAGTGTACTTAATTTTATTCTATGACATTGGAATCACAGGATTCTAAAAGTTAAATGTGGAAAAACCCTAGCAGGTCATTGCATGCTTCAAATAATGTGTAGTCAAATGACCCTTCTTTGACCATTTTTGTTCATTCATTTTAATGTAAAGAAAAAGATCATTTCTGAATTTTAATAATGCACATTCCGAAATGAAAAGAGATTCTACAGCATTCAAGCTCCTCCCTGGGCTCTGTGGGGCTTCCTAAATCTCTTGGCTTTAGCCTATCCAGTCCCTTCTTGTTCTTATATGGCTCTTGCTCTTTTCTGGTGACAATTGGAAGGAATAAGATAATTATGTTAATAAGTGTTGAATATTTGATTTTATGAGATGCTAATAAGAGAATGCTACACCTCACCTGCATTTCTGTATCATTCTAGCTACATTTTGTTGCATCTATTCAAGCTGTATTAGTACTGTCGTAGAGGATTAAGGGAGTACATACAATTTCCCTGATTATTATAGTTTTCATCTGGTGGCTGGGGTCCTTCCTTCTCTCAAGCCTTTCTAGTATTCAGGTGCCTTCAGTGCTCTCTGGGCTCTTCAAAAGCCACAAAGAGTTGTAATTGGCTCTAATTATTTTTGGGTTTAATGGTACTGATTTTTAAATATATCCTAAATCAATCCCCCTTCGTGCACCCCTAAATTATTTGCAAGATGCACAAATACATGTAGATGTTTACCATCAGTTATTTGTGGAAGCAAGTTGATGGGGTCAAATCCTGTTTTTCTTTGATCATTTGATTTGGCATGGTCTTCAGAAGAGCTGTAGGAAAGCTCACACATTCTGTGACTGCCATGTGAGTTCCTATCCAACATTGATACCCAAGACATAAATTACTTAAAGTTAGTCATTTCATTTCTTACAATTGGTCTTTTGGATAAGATTTACTAATGAACTCAATTCCTTCGAGAACTTCACTTGGAAAAGACCCCTCCTCATTCGAGTAATAAAATACTAGGAGCCAGGCTAGATTGCTCAGTTCAAGCCACAGATACAGACATTTCTCATAGATTGAGCAGGGCTCTCCTTTTGGAACCCAAGGAGGGGCAGTCCCAGAATGTGTAGATCACAAGGGAGCAACTGGAGTCCAGGGCCCACCATATAGCAACCCTGTTCCTTTGAACTCTACCCATGGCTCTCTGCTGGGCTTTGTACTTCCTGGCAGCCTGGTTCATGGATGCTGTGCCTTTATGGACTCAAATACCCTTCTGCCCCTGAAGTATCACATCCTGGAAGGTCTCCGCTTCTTCAGGCTTTTATAATGTTTAAAGCAAATTACTCCTAAAGTGGGAAGGGGCAGACTTGTTCCCTCCCACCCCTGGCCTGCTGCCTTCAGGCTTGCCCTTCTCCATGTGTGGAGCCCTTGCAAGATTCAGGGAAGATGGCTCTTCTGAATGGAAAGAGGGAGTAAATGTCATCCATGCGTGGCTCTCAATAGCTGGATTATTTAGCACAGATTTTACAAAGTAACTCAATTATTTCTTCATTTCTAGTGATTATATAATAAGTGATCCAATTACCAAGAAGCAGCAATACTAATTCAAACAATTGATATTAAATATGAATTGCTAACCACTCATCATTGGTACAGATTATTTTAACCATTCCTCAGAATTTAAATGGTTTTTTAAAAGTAATTTATCTTTCTCAGTGACAGCAGTTAAGAAATAGAGAGAGATACCACGCAGCCTAGGAATGACACTTTAATCCTCTTAATTTCAGTATTGAATAACACATAAGAGTTATCAGTATATGACAAATATTGAATGTGAATACCAATAAGTAATCCCTGGACATTGTGAGTTCATGCTAAGACAATTGTGTCCATGCATACAAATGGGAAACCACACGCTGAAAGCCTGGCCATAGATCATTGTACATATATACATATACACATGAAGAATATAGTAATAAATATAGCATAAAAACTATGGTCAGGAGGCAAAAATCATAGCAACAAGGCCAAATTTAGCTTGGAGATGCAACTAGGTACAACTTCCATTATCTTAGGCTACATCTGAATTTGGTCTATGGGACCTATAGCAATATGGGGAAATAACAGATTATTGGGCATTGATAAAATATTATGTTTGCATTTTTCTGGTGTATTTTTGATACAGACCAAACATGATAAAGAGTCCTTTACATTTTTTTTAAACAGAAGTATAACTAGGATCTGCAACATTTAGATAATAATTGTCCTTTTTACTACTGCATTAATGGGAAAAAATGACATTTTGAAAAAATATGAGACTGTCTGGTCAATTTTCGGTGTATTAATCCATGATACTCATAGGTTATGTTCTCACCTATCTATGTAGTCATTTTAATAATTGATTCCCTGTGTGATAGCAACATGTTCAGGGTGGGTTGGTTGGTTTGTTTTCATTTTGTTTTGTTTTTTTCAGGTTTTACAAATAATGAATGTTGAATTTTGTTATTGCTATTTTTTGTTGTTGTTTGCTATTTCCTTCTTGTGCCTGTATTTAGATATAGATGTAGATATATAGAGATAGAGAGATATATTGTTTTATGTGCTTATTTTTATTGTTTTTATATCAAATATTATGTTTTAAAAAAACCTACGTGTCAGTAGAGATGATCTTATACCAAGCACTGATTTTTGTTTGTCCAGTATCATATCTGTGGCTAAGTTTAATGTACACAGCAGATAGATATAAAGAGAAGGGCTTTGTTGGTGTGTGTACTGCAGGAACATATGTTGTGGTGTGTGCTCAAGGGCACAAGAGCAGAAGAATGATGTTTCAGAATGGATCAAAGTGTGAGTAAGGCTGTCTGAACCTCCCTGACGTGCATTTAATTGAGTGAATGGTCAGAACACAGTATTCCTAGAAGCAACAATGCTGCTTTGGTTCTTTTTTCATTCGCTTAATTAATTTTTGGCAGTACAGTAAACCCTCGATTTAACGGACTTCGGATGCAACGGACAAAAGTTCTGAGCAAGTCTGATGCATTCCTGATCCATTTCTGGCAGGCTGGCTGCCGGCTCCCGGCTCCCGCCCGGGTCCAGGCAGCGGGCGGGCTGGCTGCCGGCTCCTGGCTGCGGGCGGGCTGGCTGGCTGCCGGGTCCCGCCTGCTGGCTGCTGGCTCCCGCCCGGGTCCCACCAGCGGGCGGGCTGCCGGCTCCCACCCGAGTTCCGGAAGCGGGCGGGCTGGCTGACGGCTCCGGCTGCCGCCCAGGTCCCAGCAGCAGGCGGGCTGCGGAGCTGCCGCCCCGACCCTGTGGCGGGCAGGCTGCTGCTCCGACAGCTCTTTTTTTAAAAATTATTAAATAACAGACTTTTTGATTTAACGGACACCCCCTCGCCCGAATTAGTCCGTTAAATGGAGGTTTTACTGTAGAAAGAGGATTTGAAATAGAGGTCAAATACTAAAATAGTTGAAAATCCTCTTCAATTTGTCTGGTACATTCTAAAGCACATTTTAAAAAAAATCAGTAATACCTTTAAGGTCCAGTGATGCTTGTTCCTAGCAAGGATCGGGTAGCCATATGTAGAGAGGGGAGTGAATTCCAGCAGAGGGAGGGATATCTTCCTTAAGTCCTTACCATCAATTTGAACACTCTGGGCTAGATTGTGGCATTAAATAATAGTCCTACTCTGGGAGTGGTGAACCAAGCAGTCAGAGCACTGTGAAGCATGGTACACAATGTCTCCTATCACTCCTGGGAAGGACACAGCCAGTGCACCATCTTTAAAGTGAGTGCAGTGAGAGCACCACTCTGCATTCAACCAGCTTCCCCTTCCTTGCCTGCCTACCCCTGTTAGCCCGCAGAGCGCTGCAAGACACCCATGGATGTAATGGTGCAAGATTGAATGCAAGGACTCCCATTGTGCTTGACCCTTGTGCCCCTCCTTCCCTTAAGCTTCCATGCAGAGGCCAGAAAAGAAAGAGCTTTTTTCTTTTCTACATAGAAAATCATTTTTGAAAGCAGAAAAGTGCTTTGTCATTTTACTTTTAATGTCCTGTGTGTTTTTCAAAGAGAGGGCAATGAGTAGGAGGGTCACTGAGGAGGTCACAAAATACCTTCCTCGGAGTCTTCCAGCAGGGGTTCCAGGCTATTCCAGATTTAGGGGGTAATGTCTGTATTTCTTTCCAGGGAAGATAGAAATGTCACTGCTATTCCGAAATCCGGTCAATTAAGGGTTAATTCTAAAGCTTACACTAGAGATATTTCCAAGGCAGAGCAGATGTGTGGTAGCAAACAAAGATTTTGGCTGGCAATTTTTTTTGTAATTAAAAAGCTGGATTTTTTTCAAGCATTCCATTTTGTTGTCATTGGAATTCAGTTCATTTCAGCAGATTTTATGTAAAAGTTTAAATAAAGTTTGGTTGTAATTATAATGTTGGCCTGACCCTTAAGGTTATCCCTGAAAGGGTCAGTTCACTTCTGCAGATAGAGCCAGGATTTCATCCACTATTTAAATCAACAGCAACACTCTCATCTACTTCAGTCAGACCAGCTGATCTGGGTTTGATTCTCTTCTCACAGGTTTAGACTGATGTTACCTGTGCACACTTCAGTGGAGTTACTTCTTGCTTACATCAGTGTAAGTGAGAAGAAATCAGACATTTTGTATATTACAGAGTGATTAAAATAGTCTAGCTAGTCTACTATTTTCTCACCAGTAATGGCCAATGGTTCCGAGAAGGCTATAAGAATAGTACCTCTCTGTATGATCACCATCTGTTGAGAGTGGACTCCATCATTGGGTCCCATGAGCTTTCAAGCCAACTGGGGCTGGACAGAACTATAGTCACTGTTTCTAGTTTGAGGTTTATTAGGCACGTTTCCAGGCTCAGATCCTTTTCTGAACCCTTCTTTGGGACATGGGACTGCAATGCAGCTACCCTAGACCCTGAAACTGTGCCTCAAACCTCCCAAGCTCCAAACTACCAGCCATGTACACATACTCTCCCAGAGTTCTGCTGAGGCTGTGGTCTCTCTGAGCTACTTGTTTAACCCCTTCAGAAACTACATGGCAAAAAAGCAAGGAACACAGGTTTAGCAAAGGAATTTCTTAACCAAAGTCACTGTTGCAGGGTACACTGAGTCCCATAGAAACGATGCTCACACACAGTGGCTTAAAGTGAGTTTATTGAAGGTAGCGGCATCTGCGCACTGGGGGCCCCACAGACAGTGCTGCCGCGAGATGGGAGACCTGGCACATCGGAGCAATTTTCAGGGAGGAAGCCCGACACACAAGGGCAACCTGACACAGAAATACTCATGCACATTTGCATCTCATACATAACTCATGAATAGCTAATCACATGTTTTGCAATCCTGCCTCAGTTTACCTGTTTGGTTTCACACAAGCTGGGATTCACAGAGGTTAGGTAAACAGCTTCCCAGCTACAGCTGGGGAGAGGCTTCCCATGAGATAAGCTCTGAAGCCAAGGCCGTTCCCATAGAGACGTGATAGAAGCGAAATTGCGCCACCTAACGATTGCCGCCACATTAATCTTCCGCTTCCTACAGTCACTTTACACTTGAAAGCACCCAAGACTTATAGATTTTTAAAATGACAAAAGGTCTTGGGATACCGCCTACCCCAGTCTGATCTCACCCCTTCTGTGAGCGAGTGTTTCAGGCTGGGTAGAGTCACTCCTGCACATCCTGCTTAGATGTTACAGTGGCTGGCCTCTTGCACAGAGCAGCATGCTCTCTTGAACAGTGCCTCTGCCTGCTTGCCATGTGCTCCCCTGGCAGGCTTCACCCCATGTTGGCACCACCTGCATAGAAAAATGTTGTTCCATGGGGATGAGCTGGGAGCATTCAAAGTTGATAACTACAGATTGCCATTTTTGTTGGTGTCTCAGTGACAGTCCTTTAACAAGCTTTCAAGTGATTTTCCTGGGCAGAGCCATTATCTGAATGGGTAGAGCCAGTATCTGAATGTAATTCAGTACACTGCCTTGGGACAGTTTAGACACATGTTCAGCACATAACACAAAATGGAGTTCATAATTGTGTACAAAGATACGCTGTCACACTCATAATAGACTATAAAGGACATTTCTAGTTAACTCCAAGTAATTAGTGGCTCGCTTATGCCTTGAACATGAAGGTTTATTTTTTGTTTAAACTCTTTGAAAGCTACATTCTTACCACACCAACAAGCATTATATATAAGGCCCAACCAATTGCATGGCCGCAAAAAAAGTGTCACAGACCATGAAATAAGCCTTCTCCATGAAATCTGATCTCCCTTGTGCTGCTGGGAGCCCCCCATCCGGGGGCTCCTAGCTGCGAGTCCCAACCACTCGTGAGGAGAAGATCACCTCTGGGTGCTTCCACATGCTGCAGGAGGCTAGGCAGCAGCCCCGGTCATTCTTGCAGCTGAAGGAGGCTTGTGGAGGTGGGTCCCATCTCCCCCTTGCTGCTGGGAGTGCCTGGCCAGGCTAGGGAGGGACAAGACTTTTCCTTCCCCTGACTGGCCACTCTCAGGGGGGGAGATCAGTCCTACTTCTGGCTACCTTTTGGGCTGGGACCCTCACGGTTACAACATGGTGAAATTTTAGATGTTGACATCTGAAAATGTGAAATAGACCAATTAAAAAACCCTCCGACCATGACATTGATCAAAATGGACCATGAATTTGGTAAGACCCCATTTATATAGAAGGGGAAAAAGGTGGAAGTAAATAAAGATTTGACTCACTATTCCCTGTTTTGTGTAGAATAATATATTGTTTTTCTACAAAATCCTAGGCATGCAAGAGGCCTCTAAGAAGCTTACGGAGTCTCTTCATGAAGTGTACGAGCCCGAATGGTATGGCCGGGAAGATGTGAAAATGGTTGGAGAGGTAAGAGGTGTGAATGTGAAGAAGCATGGTTGAGATTCATCTCTAAACCAAAGCATGGAAATATTAAACTTAAGTCACCAAATTCCTTATTTACTATACTAATATATTGGTGCAGAATGTAATTGTAGGGCTCTCATGGTAATCAGGAAAAACTCCATGAACCATATTTACATCATAATGCAGCAATAGTGAAAAAGTGTGTTCTTTAAAATAATTATTTTTATTTTTAAAATAAAATCTTGGTTGACATTCTAAACCATTATGTATAATCACCTTTATTCAATTCTCACTCTCGTTCATTTAAATCCCAGGTAATTCTATTAACTTTATTAATCCGGAGTTACTCCAGATTTACTTCAGTGTACCGGAGGTGAGAACAGACTCAGTCTCAATAACAGTTATTTGACAAGCTACTGCGAAGCATTTAATATGCACATTTATAAGATTTAGAATGTTCATGATCATCCCATAGTATTTCATAATAATGATAGGGCTCATTATAAGAGAAAGTATACCTGATTGCATACTCGCTGATCTCTAGCCAAAATCCGTTCTTGTTTACACTGGTGCAAGTCTGGAGGAACTCCACTGGAGAGCTACTCCAGATTACAACATTGTGAGAGTAGAATATGACCCTTTTATCTTTGGACCAGGCCTTGTGGTGATGGTATTTTTATTGAATTTCTTTCTTTAGGGTGTAATGAATATTAGAGGCCAAATTAGGGCCTAGGGTAAGCAAGTTTAAATCCCATGGAAATCTATGGGCAAATTTATCGATGGCAAGAGGTTGCAAATTGGTCAGAAAACTGTTGTGATTTATAACTGAATATAATTTGTACTGATCTGGCAGTAAGTGTGAAAAAACAAATACAAACTCTTCTGTTAATTGCTTTTCTGAAATTCTCCTCCCACTTTGCTCCCTGCCAATGGGATATAAGTTACATTTGTGTTGTAAATACACACAATACCAAATCAGTGGAAGTTATTCTACTTTACTGCTTATACCCACTTACATTTATTGTCTGCACAACTTACATCTGACATATAACTTATATTACCATTTACATCATTGCTAATTTTGGACTTGGGGATAGAATCTTTTCTCATAAAAGCTATTGTAAATCCAAAGTATTATCACTGATTCCAGAAGGATTACTCAGGATTCACCATGTGAAGAATCTGCTAAGCAGTGTACTAAACTGTCATCAGTCCCCCATCCCACTGCATTTCCATTTCCCTTGGCTAGATAAGGGGAAAGATTCTGAACCAAGAGTTGTCTGGGCTCTGCTAGGAGGCAGTAGCTACATGGCAAGAAGGGGACTGCAGAGAAGCTGAATTCAGAGAGATTCTCAAGAACTGTATAGAGAGCTGCATGTGAAACAGGTTGTGGCTGCTAATATTACAGCCAGGCACAGGTTAGTGTGGTATGCATAGGAAAATAGCAGCAGCAGGGCAGAAAGCCCGTGCAGAAGGGTCTCAAAGAGGCACACTGACTGAGACTAGTCTGCAAGCTCCTGTTTGCTTGAATGGAAACTGAACTGGAGACGGCACCTCAGTCACTAGGAATGGAGAGCCCAGTTGGGTTGGACTGCCCCAGGGACCCGAATAAGAGCCACTGTTGCTCACTTTGAACAGTGACTGTTAAAGCCTCTATACCTAGAGTATTTGCAACCATTTCCTTGCCTGCCTGCCCTGTAAAATACCTGTTCGCTTAGCCGTGGGTCTGAACGGTTATTGAATCCCACGAGGGCTAGCACCTACAAGGCCTAGGTGCTGAAGCACCTGCAGTGCTTGCCTCTGCATCATGGTGCACCTGGCCTTAGGGCCACTGGAGCCTTAGGGCTTTGGTGTAGTCCAGTCATGAGAAACCCCAGCAATTTACACTGGTGTTAGCAATGGGATTCCAAATGGCAAATTTGGCTGGCAGGATATAAAGGGCAGGAACCAGGGCTTTGGTGGGTAGAAATGAACAACCCTAATGATCTAAGTTTTCCCCTGAGTTCTAATAATGGAAATAGGTAGGGAAGTGGAGTGGAGAGAGGGTGATATGAATTTTAGTCCCCTGCTTAGCAGATCCATGGTGTAGATCCAAAGTATTCCACCTGATTAAAGAGGAGTTACCCTGGCTCACAATAGTTTACCTGAGAACACAGTTGGGTCTTCGTGTCTGTTACATACAGGAAAAATCTTCCATCTCCCAACCTGTGTTAATATAGTCTCAAACAGGGTAACACATGACACACTACAGTTTTTACAGCTGAGTCTTTTCCAATTTAATCTGAAGTTTGGATGTGATGTTATAGATTTATGCATTGCTGAAAATACAGTTTAGGAGAATATGCTTACCTTGTTAAATCCACAGGCAATTATTCCTAAATTGTTCCATCTAAATGACTTTGATCTTTATGTGAGGAGAGAGGGCGATTTGAGGCACTAATCATTTATTCAGCAAGAGCTTTTCAGTCCCATTAACTTTTTGAAAACCTCCAAGATTTTAATTTATCTAAAATGTGTCGCTGCAAATTATTTTCAAATGCCAGTGTACCATAATTGCTATTTCTTGCTATGATCTAATGCTTTGCTGCTTTTTACACAACTGTAATTAAATATTGTGTTAATAAATATGGATTTTAACTGTGATTAATGGATTATTATTCATTAGAGTCTGCAATTAAGATAGGAAATAAATTAAATAAATTCTGGCATCTTGTGTCATACTGCATTTACAATGTCTGTCTTGTGCCACAGAATGTATAAAGTGTCACTAGAAAATAGACTTCAGGACTGCTGCTTGCCCATGGATCCTGTAGGGCAGTGGTTCTCATCTTTCCCATACCAGGAACCCCCAAAAACTTCCCTCTGATCTAGGTGAGATCTAGCTGGGACCCCCCTCCCATTTAGAAACACGAGAAGAGCAGGGTGATCGTGACAACACCTCCCCCCCCCCCCCCCGCCCCAAACACACACCGACACATGTTCAAATTCCAAGATTGAGAAACCAAGTCCCAGGAGATTTTAAGAAGGGCACTGATCCCTAGCAGCAGCAGAACATTGCATCTGGCATGGGATGTCACCCATTTCTCCATAGTACTCCTAATCGGTCCAGCTGCATTAACATACTCAGTGATAGGAGAATTTCAAGGAGCATGTTCTGGCAGTTCCCCCATGACTTTATATGGGAATGAGCTTGCACCCAGCTGATGTGAAGAATGGATGTCTTTTTGTCTGTTGATGTAGCAGCAGTTTGTATCCTGAATCCAAATTCTCTGACTTACAGATCCACTGACTTCTGTGAGGTAGAACTATTTATGCCAGCCATTTGCCTTCAAAATGCTCTATTAATGATAGGCAGAGAGAAACAAATATGGGGAATGTATGACTTCCCCTGGGCTGGAAGGATACTCAACTAGAAAACAACTGTAAAATAAAATAGTCCCATTTTCTCCATTGTCCATGCATTTTACTGAAAAATCAAAACTGAGGTACAAATTGCTTTAGGAGAAGAAGGAACCATCCTGTATTCATTTTGTTTTATTTTGGTTTTAGTTGTGTTTTGCTTATCATTAGAGGAGAGGTTATGATGTACATATCAGGGAACCTATTTATAGGTGGGAAATAGAGTAACTTTGGTTTTGGGACTCCCAGCCTGCTAAAATCAGTAGAAATCCTGCAAAACTTGGATTCGTGACTTTCCAAGACTGCTACTACTTTGAAGACTGAAACATTTTTTAGTTAATTACTGGAGTTATATCTATTCTATTGTAAATTAAAACTCACATTGAAGATTTTTTTTATCCATTTCACAACTGAATTCTGATCTTTTGCAGAAAGAACATAATAAGATTCCAGGAGTATTAAGCTTTGCAATTTACATAAGTGTTTTTCCATTTACATAAGTATTTCCCCTAAAATTTGAGTGAAATTTAAGTGATTGTCAGCTGTGTCTCTGTATCTCATCTCTTTCTTTACAGAAATGTGATGTGCTTTGGGAGGATTTTCATCAAAAGCTGGTGGATGGATCCTTGCTGACCCTGGATACGTACCTGGGACAGTTTCCTGATATCAAAGTACAGTAATACATTTCTATACAGGGAAAAATTAAAAGGTTACCAATTAGTACTGAGTCATAACCATGAGAGAAATGAAATAAATATACAGGAGGCCAACTCTCATGTGGAATATAACTCATCTAATTCTGTAAGCAAATTCTGTTCACAGTCCATGCTGTTTCCCTGAGTGAACAAAATTAAGTATTATGCAGTAGCACTATTTTATTTTCTTAAATTAGTCTTTGTATCTCAGACTTTTATATAGGTCATTTCTTCTCCCACTGAAGTTAATGGCATAACTACCACTGACTTTAGTAGTGCTAGAGCAAGTCCTTGAGCCCAAAGTGTTCGAATAAGAAGAGTTTGGTCATTATTCCTTTTTTGTTTAGATGCACCTCTGGATGTTTAAAAGTCAATTGTTTTCTTTGTTGAATTTGAAGCAATAAATGGTTGCTGTAATTTGATCCATCATAAAAGCTTTGTAATACATCTCAGTAGAGACTGTTATTATACAAAATCACAACATATACACCCCAAGTCCCCTTTTAATTCTGTCTTCCCTGTAAGGTTTTCAAAGGAGCATGCACCCAAATCATGTGAAATTTCAATAATGTAAAACACTGAAGCACAAAGTTTAATGCTTGAAGATAATGGGACTATTCGCATGCTTAAAGTTAATCAAATGCTTAAGTGTCTTGATGGACTGGGGCCTTGGAGCATGGCTGTGATGATCAACAGTGTAAAGTGGAGGAGTACATAATAAGTACATGACTAGAGAAGAGAATCGACTTTAAGGAAAACAACTCATTAACCCAATAGACAATGAGGAAGGAGGATGTTATAACTGGAAGATACCATAAATTTTCAATGTAATCCTGATTCACATTTAGTTGCTAGGTAGATGCCATCCTTTGGATATTTATGCCAAAGCATCAAAAAATAAAGATTTCAGCTTTGTTCAGAAGGGCAGAAATGTTCAGTTTCTACAGACTGATTGGCTGAAATTTAAGGTTACCATTTTGTGGCATTGACAGCCAAATCACACACTAAAACAGGACTCAGTGAAAGACAGTCAAGGTTGGCTACAGCTCTTGGTGGTACTTGTTAAAGGTATGTGTTCTGATATTTCAAGAAATGCTGGGTTCAGCTTTGTTTTCACCATGAAATGCTATTGAGGCAATAAGAATGTCAAGATGTATTGAAATTGGGAATTGAAGTGAATTTAGAGCAATCTTTGTAATCAGACATCCTGATGTGTTACCTTTAGGGGTGCTGTAAGAGGGGGTACCCCAGCCCTTATGCTCCTGAGTACAAAGGCTGGGCCTCTTCTATGCCAGACCAACAAGTCATTTTTCCCCCCACACACCCCACTTTGCCAGTTGGGGTTTTTGGGGTTACCAATCGCTGCCACCAATCGAGTATATTTCCAAAACCTTGGAGGGGCCCCCGATCTTCCCCAAGACCCCAACCTTGTACCCCTCCCTGGGATTCAAACTCAGACACCTGAAGGCTGCTTTCCTTCACCCTCTGTCTCTCTCTACCTGAGACACAGACACCTGGAGACTGCTTCCTCCCTTAACCCTGTCTCTCTCTACCTGAGAGACAGACACCTGGAGACTGCTTCCTCCCTTAACCCTGACTCTGTCTTCCTCCATGGAAGCCAAAGTCAGATACCTGGAGGCTGTGCACCTCCCCCTACCTCCTCTCTTCCCTGTAAAGAGAGGAAAACCTTAAGGAAAATAAACCAGACGGTTTTAACTAGAAGATTTAATAAAGAAAAAGGTTAAAGCAGAGATACAGACACTTTACATTTGGAGTTCCCCACTTTCTTCTGAAAAGGAAAGAACACCCCAAAAGGCACGGCTTAATAGAAGAATCAAATGGTTATACTCACATTAGCTAAGTAGAAGTATCAGAAAAATGTAGAGCCATCTTTATAGCCAAAGATGGTCTAGAACCCTTGCCAGCTACCTTGGCAAGCCTCCTGCCTCATGTGCAACCAAGATGGCACTGCTCTGGCCCTTGCCTCCTCCCTGGAGACCAGCCAAGATGGAACTGACTGTTTTGCTCCTCCCTTCTTCCTGGGCTGGAGGCTCCTCCCTCCCTCATGGCAGAGAAACTCCCACGTCACTTGTCTTAGACAACATAGCCCCCACCCAGGCAAGGCACACTGTATTAGATAACATAGCCCAACCCAGGCAAGGCACCCTCCATACTATGACAGGTGCCATCAAAGCTGTAGCCATCTTATGTTAACACCATCCATGTTAAGAGCCATAGTCAGATTGGATGGCTTCAGATACTGGGGAATTGGAGTTCAAGCTTTCTGAGCCAAATTCACCCATGAATGACTGTGGTACAGCCACTCAAGCCTGTGATAAGTCCTTTTGCTTCTTTGTTGCTGGTTTGAATTAGGCCTATGGTAAGAGTGACTCTCAAAATTGTCATCTAGGGGCTGTCCAATGCTTATTTGAAAGGAAAGAGTAGACTCAATGAGTTTCTATAAAACAGGCGGCCATATTGCAAAAATCACCACGGTAACTGGCAAGTTTACTTAGTCTCATTTGAGACACGGGCAGATCCTCTGATATGCTGGGTCAACTTTATGTCTCCAGGCTGCTGACATAGGAAAAATAGCCAGGGAAAGGGGGACATAACCAAAGCTTCCCTGTGTATGAGTAAGGTTTGTACATTCAGCCCCTGCTATAATTGACACCGGGGACTAAATTAGCACCAGGACAACTCTAGAGTCCTGGGTGCTCAAAGGTGAGAGAAAGTCCCACTCCTGTTCCTGAGCTGTGCCCAGTTCTCTTTAACTTCACCCTGGGATCTGGTCCACAGTAATTATAAAAGGAAATTCATATTCAATATGCATTACTGTAGTGTCAGCAGTTTTCCAAGGCACCCTTTTAGTATAATGAGAGATCCTAAGATACCTCTCTCTCTCTTCTCTTTGCCCGTCACCCCCCAGCCGGGGTATGGGCCACCAACCACAGATCTCTCCATTTCCGGTGTTGGTGTTTCAGTAGCAATGCGTTCCCTCGCGGGGTGGAGTTGCTAGCCCCACACCCATGTTAAGCCTACAGCACATTGTATTCCTAGGAGGTCTCCCATCCAAGTACTAGCCAGGCCCGCCCCTGCTTAGCTTCTGAGATCAGATGGGATTGGGTGTGTTCAGGGTGGTTTAGCCTACCCTAAGATACCTACAGTAGCTTAATTGGAATTCCCATTATGTGATGTCAAAACTAAAATGTATTTGTTATATATTCAAAGAAGTCATACTGAGAAGTATGTTTTCAGCATTTTCCCTAACTCCCCCAAAAATAATATATATATATTAATCATTAAATTCACACACTGTGAAATATGAAAGGGAAGATAGTTTGTGATACCATTATAATATAGCTTAATGAGTCCATTCATGCTGCTGGAGATAAAGATACGACTGTTCATTATAAAATTGATATGTGAGATTCCAGTTCTGCAAGGTCTCCACACACAGTTCTCTTGTCATACCCTTATTCCTCAATACATAGGTTTTTATTAAAATAATAAATTACCTAAATTGTCTCTTTCACCAAATGTGCTTCCAGTGTGCAATATTATGATAAATAAAGTTTAGATTGCAAGTGAGAGGGTAAAGAATCAAAGATAAATTAAAGCAAATTAAATGAAAGTTCCATCTCCGATTGCTTGGATATGTGGCAATAGTGCTGAATTTTTTGCAGACTCGCATTGCAAAGCGAAGCAGAAAACTGGTGGACTATGACAGTGCAAGGCATCACTTGGAAGCCCTACAGAGCTCAAAAAGAAGAGATGAAAGCAGAATTACAAAGGTAGGGTATGTCTTTAAATAATAATGTTACTGACAACAGACGTCCTGAGTTTGGGTGACATTTATTTCTGCACAGTGGATAGCATAAAGTCTGTTCTCTTCCATTCCAGAAAACGGGATTGCTCACATGCTGACGTTTAAACATGTTATGTACTCTGCTAGATCAGGGCCAGAGTGTTCAGCTTCTTGCAGGACTCAGTCCCATTTAAGTCCTATTTTGAGTTCCACTGGCATTTAAGGGGTGCATAGGCCTTGTGCTTGTCCTTTGTACAGGGATCACTTGCACCCTTTTTGAGATGAAAGACCACTGTGAGGGGCTTCATCCTACAGCCCATAATCATATGCATAGTCCCACTGATTTAACAGCGTCTGCTCACGTGAATGAGGGTTCCAGGATCTTTCGCTGGATCATTAAATTCTTCCGCATATTGTCTATCACTCTGTAAATAAATAAGAAAAAGAGTGCAAATAGAATACTGAGAAAATGACGTTATAATGTGAATTCTTAGGAAAATTGCTGGTTTTCAGTTTTGTTATGAATGCAAGACTCAGCAAAGGTTCACCCAAAGGTTTAGAGAAGCTCTGAACCTATACAGTAAAGCTAGGCCAATTTATTGTTTGCATTGAAACAGCATGGAACTTGTGAATTTGACACAAAAAGAGGTGACTTTTTCTTTCAGTTTTGGTTATATTCTTTGGAACCAGAAATGCCTGGGATTCAAACTAATGCAAGTCAAACTAGACAAAAATGTTTGCTGTAGCCTTTGAAAAATGAAACAAGAGACTTTTATACAGTTATAGTAAAAACTGTAGTTTGAACTACACTCTTCTTTCGCTAATAGAAAAACAGATTTGTGTAGTTTCACTGTGTTTGGAGAATAAAAGCCAACATGTCTTGCTTTGTTATAGGCAGAAGAAGAGTTTCAAAAAGCACAGAAAGTGTTTGAAGATTTTAATATTGATTTACAAGAAGAGCTGCCATCTCTATGGTCAAGGTACACCAAACAACTTGCATATATGGGTTAGAATTTTCAAAGGAACCTAACAGAATCAGTCTCCCAACTTCCACTGAATTTTAATGTGTGTCACAAGATGGCTGGCCCAGTACATGAAGTAGGTCCAACTCCCCAATGTCAGAACTGGTATCAAAACCATATTTTTTGAGCATCTCTAGCAGCTTGTGTTCTTTAAAATTTCATGGCAGTCCCTATGTTACAAGTTAAAATTTAAAAAGAACCATAAAAAAAGATAAATAGTTGTAAAATGCAGGTATTCTAGCAGGTAAACAAGAACAGCAGAGAAATGTCCCATTAGAGTGTTCCATTATTTGACAAACGAGACCTGAAAAAAGGTTGCGTGGGGTGGCCAGAATTTCTGTGTGCTCTTGTCCTCTAAACTTCTGTTTAAAGTGAGATGAGTTCCGATTTACCTGTGCTGTTAGTCCTTTCAGGCATTTATCACCTCAAAACATTTGCTTTACAGGCTACCAAAAGTAACAACAAACCAAACCCCCTCCCCACCCCACCCCCCGCAAAAAAAATCCCAACCAACTACACAAAAAAACAAAGTCCACACCATGCACTTTGGCACACATGTTCTTTTCATTACAGTGTGTGTATTATCATCTAACTAGACTAAAAGGTTGATAGAATTTCAATGTACATTTGAGCCTACAGTAATGGTTTAGGAAACACATTCATTGAAAGTTCCTATTTTTAGATACCTAGCACTTTCCCCAAAAAATAACCCATTGGGATGAGTTCTCAGGCTTATTCTCAGTCCAAAGGGTTTTTATTTTTTTTGGTGGAAATTTAGTGAAATTTCATGTGGAATTTCCAGACAGGTAAGAAATGAAGTTTTTACGCTTTTAGGGTTATCCAGATTTTCCTGCCCTAATATAAGCCAAAGACACATTTTCAAGACTAAATTTTAAAAAATTCAAAAAATGTTCATATACACATATGACAAGTAATTACTCTCACAAGCTTCCATATGCAAATACCTACATGCACGTACAATTGTTTATTTTGCATTTATAATTATTTTGTTTTACATATGTGTGCATATTTTGCACACTCTATTTAGGCATCCGTGTTTCAAAACTTATCACTTGCAATCAACCATGTCTGTATACAGACTGTGAAGCAATGGGTGGTGGTTGGAGAATGAATCAAGTTTGTTTAGTGAATGAAGCTCATTTGTTCCAGAAGTTGGAACGTATAATGCAGGAAGAGGAAGGACAATCTTGTCATTATGACAGTTGAATGGTGGTCCATAGAAATGGATTCTATCCTTGTCCCTGTCAGAGTTCCTGTTCAATGCTGTACAAGTCACTTGAATCAAACTTTTCATGGAAGGTCACTAACTGCATGAACCTCTTTTTCTGGATGCCCAATTTGGCACCCTGAGATCAGAGCTGCAGAAGTGCTAACTGCAATTGAAGTCTGAGAGAGACTGTTCTGAACAAAAAGGAACTATACAATGTTAAATGCTCTCAAAACCCCCCTCAGATTTTCAAATTGATCATCCAATATGAGTGTGTGCTTTTGACAATAATGTCTCTGTGCCTTAGTTACCCATCTGTAGAATGGAAATAATGCCACCTCATCTCACAGGGATGCTGTGAAAATATATTCATTAATGTTTGTGAAGCACACGGATACTATAATGTCCTCCACCATAGAAGCCCTATGTGAGATAAGGTACTGCTGCACTAATCTCTAGGAGCACAGGAGTATTTGCTAATCTTTCCTGTCTCACAGTGTTACTATAGTGAGACTGGAAGAGCTCAGCATGTGTCTTGTGAAAAATAGACATTGCCAGGTTTTTTTTTGCTTGCTTAAAGCCTGGATGCTCTAAACAACATATATTCTTGTTTCAGCAAGGCGAGCAAGTAGATGGGTATTCCAGGTTTTGGGAATATGTTTCTCATCTCTTGGATCTGAAATTACCATGATTTTAATAGGCAGTGTGGTCCAGGGGATAGGGCACCAGACTCAGATCCAAGAGATCTTTGTTCTATTTTAGGCTTCTTCTTCCTCGCCCCCTCCCCTTACAGTGTGGCCCAGGCAAGTCACTTCACTTCTGACTGCCTCGCCTTTCCCCTCCCACCCTTTGTCTTGTCTGTTTAGACTGTAAATTCCAAAAGCCTGTCCTTTGGTTTCTCTCTCATGCCCTAAGGCTTTTACTGTGTATTTTTACAGTGCCTAGCACAGTGGGGTCCTACTTGCATTGGAGCTCTGTAGATGCTCCTGTACTACAAATCTATATATATAAAAGTCAAATGGTGTATGCGTGCGTGTATGTACGTTCCCTTACTCCTTCCACACCGTTTGAGCTAGAGACTTGAAATTTGGTACAGTTATAAGCCTTGGGTCCTAATCAGGGTAAGAGTTGAAAATTTTTCAAATCTCACCTCTGACGCCCCCCAGGGGTGAAATTCTTTAAAGCCCATTCACATCAGCTGGGCAGTAGGTTAACACCTGCTGTTCTCTGTGACATAGTTAAGATGTAATAATACCCCCCTCCAACGGACCCCGCACTCGCTCAGCTCTCTGCCCCCGCCCCCCCCTCCAATGGCCCCGACACTCGCTCAGCTCTCTTCCCCCCATCCAGGGCCCCCCACACTCGCTGAGCTCTCTCCCCCTTCAGGAAAGAATCGAAATTTTTTAAAATCTCACCCCCTCCCTCCCTCAAACGCCCCCCCCCACTCGATCAGCTCCCTCCCCCCCCCCCCCCAACGGACCTTGCACTCGCTCAGCTCTCTCTCCCCTCAGGTAAGAATCGAAATTTTTTAAAATCTCCCCCTCCTCCCCCCACTCCAACGCCCCCCACCCACTCGCTCAGCTCTCTCCCCCCTTCCTCCCTCCAACGGCCCCGGCACTCGCTCAGCTCTCTTCGAGCAACGCTGGGTCCCTTTCCTCCCCTCCGACGGACCCGAGCAATGCCGGTTATTTCTGCTAGTATGTAATAATAATGATTCTGTATTAACATGGTAGGAGCTTACGTACAATACATAAATATCATTGTATATCACTGATTCTAATAAGTTCAGTGATAATGCCTACAGGACAGATTCTGCCACCTTTATTCACACCATTAATTTACTCCCTAAAGGTATGTCTTCACTACCTGCTGGATCAGAGGGTAGTGATCGATCTATCGGGGATCGATTTATTGCATCTCGTTTAGACACGATAAATTGATCCCTAAAGGTGCTCCCCGTCGACTCCGGAACTCCAGCTCGCCAATAGGCGCAAGCGGAGTCGACAGGGGAGTTCTCTGCCATTGTGAGGATGCCAGGTAAGTTGACCTAATATGCACCAACTTCAACTACAATATTCACGTAGCTGAAGTTGCTTATCTTAGGTCAACGCGCCCCCCCCCTCCCCCCCAGTGTAGACCAGGCCTAAGTATGTCCACTGACATAAATGTGACCACGTGGAGAAGAAAGTAAGCCTCAGCACGAACAAGGGTGGCAGAATCTGGCCCCCAGCTGCACCGCTTCAAGAATTGTTACATGATGAGTGAATCAGGAGGATACAATTTTTTGTTTAATGTTCCGTTCAATTGTTTGCTTTTCTCAGAATCATCAGGACACAATAAAAAATGTTGCTTCTTGTTTGAAAGAAATGAACAACTCATTTTCTCTCCTTCTCTCTCTTCACCCTCCTTTTTTCTTTTCTTTCTGTCATCTTCTTTCAGGCGAGTTGGCTTCTATGTGAACACTTTCAAAAATATATCCAGCCTTGAAGCCAAGTTTCACAAGGAAATAGCTTTGGTGAGTAAAACTGAATGTGCTGTGTGAATTATGCAACGAACAAACGTCTTCTTTGGGAGCGGTGAAAAATATGGCAGTGATATATCTGAGAATTTGTCCTTTCTGTCTTGATCCCTGGTCACAGTGTAGTATTAACATAAGTTTTCACCACACTTCTTCGCACTCTGCCCGAGTAATGTCCCTAACATTGTTGGATTAAAACCCAAGTGCGGTTGTGTGTGTGTCTCTCTCTTTTTTAGAATGTTCTCTCCCTCTTTTTTTTTCTTCTTCACATTGTTCTCTTGCACATTAATAATGGGGCAAGGTTGCTGGGCACCTTGTTCCAGCATTAACTTTAAAAATAAATCAGCTGAACAGGAGAAAGAGGCAATGGTAGAGGCTTCCCCTTTCAAGATCTACCTTTGTGGATTCCTACACTGCCAGCAATTTATCAATATGCTCATTGCTCTCAAGCAGACAAAGTAACTTCAGTAACACACTTATGACCATATGCTTATTTACTGCACCAAGTCAGTGCCTAAGAGCTTGTCTACACCCAAAAATCAGTTACATTAAAAAATAGTTAAGCCGGTATAATAAATGTGTGCATGTGTGCAGACCAGGGTGTGTGTGTGGTGTGTGTGTGTGAGAGAGAGAGTTTAAGAAATGCTAGAAACTAACCACATTTTTAGATAGGGGTCCAACAGTAATCTTGACTGTGTCTCACACTTGAAATACCCAACCACTGTCCTCTTACAAGTTGGAGATCCCACCATATTCCAAAAATAAAAAAATAACCTGTTCCTTTGAGTATGAATTCTAGAGGTATGCACTTCAGTTGTTTGCAATGATAAAACCCACACCCTTCTATAGTACTGGTACAAGGTGAGTTCTGCTTCACATCTTTAGTATGTTAAGGGCAAACCTGTGGATTGAGCCCAGTAATTAACAGCACTCTATCTTACATTTTTTCTTTAGACACAACAAGCTACAGGAGGTGTTTTGGATACTGTTTTCTCTATTGTTAATAAAGTTAGCTTCAGACTGGCTCCCTTCAAGAGCAACCGCAACCCAAATTATGCCATAAAATTGGCCTTTTTTCATCTAAAAAACACTGCATAGTACTTTACAAATTTAAATTAATTATTTAATCATGGTATCTCTCTCTTGCTTTCTCTTTCCCTCCTGCAGACAGCTTCCTTTCTTGGGTGATTCTGTAGTAAAAATAGTTCCCTCTCCCTCAAAAGCCTGTTCCTTTGTTCGTCTCTCTTGCCCTAAGCTTCCTTTGTGTCCCTGATACACTCAGTCTGTGTTTTTTAAAAACTAGTATTAGCAACTTTGATCTGCTTCTGGGAAAATTCCATTCTTTCAAACCAAGGAACCTTGCAGAGAAGTTGAAGAAAACTTGTTTTCCTAGGCTTCAGACAACCCAGTGTCCTACAGTGGATTGGGAGCCATTCACGTTAACAACTCATTTTATTTGTTCTGCAGCTTCATCCAGATAGGGTGTGAATATGTGAGAATGTCCTTGACAGCAGTGGTTCACTAATTACTAACTATGTTGTGGGTTAGAGTAATGCATGGAATTCATAATCACATACGGAATGAATAAATTGTACAGAGACTCCCCAAATCGTCACAACTTCAGTAGGCCTTGAATCAGGCCCTAAATGAATATGGCACTGTGGTATATCTGAAGAGGTCTATATTGTTTTTGAGAAGTCAGCTATTTCTAAATCAGGCTTAACATCTGCACTTTTATTTAATATTGCAACCTTTAACCTAATATCACATTTAACGGTCAAGTGTTTTTCTTCTCAGCTTTGCCACAAACTATATGAAGTGATGACCAAGTTGGGAGATCAGCATGCTGACAAGGCCTTTACTATCCAAGGAGCACCCAGGTAGTAAATTGTTTATGAAATTAAAATGGCTTTCACCTTTCCAAAATAGTCAACCCACCTACAGCATGTGGTACTGCTACATCTTCACCTATGAACACCAATGTACAGCATTTAGGATCTGGCCCTTGCATTCTTATATGTGGAATATACAACAGTGTTGCCTTGTTTAATTAATTTTATTACCACACATTTTGTAATATATGATGTTTTACTTAAAGCCATGGCTCCCAAAGGCATGTGAGTAGATGAGAATCTCAGATTTCATTTAAAAAAAAAAATCCGTTTCCAACCCTCATGGTTACTGTGGAAAGCCTGAGACCATGGCCCAAGTGCCCCCTAAAGGTTCAGAAACTGAAAGGCAAATGAAAAGAATCCCAAATAGATATATTTCAAGGTTTATATATATATATATATATTATATTATTATATATATAATATATTATATTATTATATATATATATATATATTATTAAGGTTAGAAAAATGTCTATTCAGAATCATCCAAACATTTCATTATGGGTTCATTCGACATTAAATCTCCATCTGTGTGAGCTGTTATAATGCCTCGTGGGAGTTTTAGTTCCTTAATGTCCCCATTCTTCCCTATGGACATCCCTGGTTGGACTACATCTCCCATGATGCACTTGCAGAAACTTTGATTTTACAGAAACCACACTTTTAATTAGGAATATTCCATCAAAATACTTTAAAACTAACATTAATATATATCCATATTCTGGCCAGCTGAGGCCCTACAAACACACACAGGCTTCCCCTGCTCTTCCTTTGCCAAGTTACTCTTCCAGAAATAAGAGAGAGTGATTAATATAATATAGGCTTTTTTCTGATTTATTTAAATAACCTCATATTTTTTACCTTCCAATATGACACACATGTTTTGTTTTGTTTTATCACTACATTATGTTGTTGTGCGAATACTATTGTAACCCTGGTTTAGAAGCTTTTCATTGTTCTGCTTAGATTCAGCATTAAGATGAAGAACCAACAGCTTTACTTGAGTATAACCGTTTTGCCAAAAGCCTGCATAAAATTTACTACAGTGCACAAACTGAAATATCTTATGTCCCAACATGCAGTAGCTCTTGTGTCAAACCTGGATGGATTCTTTGAGGATGTTTTTTTTTCTGGTTTTCCAAAAGCTTGTTTGGGAACTCAGGAAAGGGACATTTCAGGATAAGACAGTTGTTACTTTTTATTAAGAAGTATATAAAGGACACAGTGAAGTTTGAAATTTTCTTCAGAGGGTGCGAGAAGGAAAATAAATAAAAAATACTCTATCTTGAAGGGAAATAAAATAGATAGGAAGGAGCTTTTTAATAACTGAATATTCCTTCTTCTTTTTTTTTTAATATTTCCACAGAAAGAGGTGGTGAGTGTGAGCTAAAATATATTCTTGCCAAAGAATAAATTTACTTTGCTGTAGTGTTAAAAACATGATTGTGGCTGATCTCCTCAATCATGTAATGCTTCACTTCTCCCTAAAGTTAATTAGGGGCCAGTTCTCCTTTTATTGAATACTGTGCTCATAGAATGCTGTAGATTGTAGGCTCACTAATTATAGAAGGACAAATCTGTTTTCTTCAATATTAGACTCTAGAAATTTCTAGACAGTAAAATGTCCCTCAGAGTTTGAGTCTGATCCAGTTGGTATAAATTGACGTAGCACCGACAAAATCAACTGATCTGTGCTGATTTACACTAGCTGAGAACGTGGCCCTATAATTAGTAGTATTCCTTGGTTTTTGATTAAATTTCCACTTATAGCTGTGGTTCTATATGATTACTAATATTTATTATTGAGCCTAGAACTGGGATTGTATCTCACTGGAGCCTTGTAGATTGTAAGATGTGTAAAGTAAATTGTTAATGAAGGCAATAATTGTCATTCACATTTTATGATACTTCCAAATTGACACAAGAAATCATTTCAAATACAGAATCTTCTGAAATGTAAGGACTCTATTTTTGGAAGATATAGGCACGAGAGCAGTATATGTTCTAGAAAACAACCTCTAGAAAATATGGATTTGCTTTGACACTATAGTTCATTGATAGGTTGAATTTAATCACTCTTTTAGTTATTTAATTACATAGGGGGCCAAATACATCACTGATGCCAGGGGTATAGTTCAACTATTGTGTCAAAAATATCATTATTTGAGGCTATAGAGTCAAAAACCTACATTTCTCAAAGTGTTCAGAAATGTAACTCGTGGTATAAAGTCAGTGAAGCCTCATGATATATTCAGAACTTGATACTTTGTGTTCATCCAGTGACTCAGGTCCACTCCGCATTGCGAAAACACCATCACCCCCTGAGGAGGCCTCTCCCCTGCCTAGCCCTTCATCTAGTCCCAACCATACACTGGCACCTGTTTCATCTCCTGCACCAGCTCGACCTAAATCACCTTCACAGGTAGGAGCAAAGCTAACCTGGGGAGTGGGCCTCTTACACAGATGTAGCTGAGCTATTGTGGGAGATTCCCCAGCAGATAAATCAGGTGAGATTTATATTCTGATGGTGAGTGCTGGAGTGCAAGAGGAGTGATTATTAAATTAAAATGAAGAGTGATGGTGGGCAGCACTGATACGGCTTTGTCAGGAAGGGCTGTGACACCATTAGTTAGCCCAGCTGTTCTTTCCCCTATTGCAGTTGCTTGTTGAAATTGATCTTAAAGAGGCAATGAGAGAATGGATTGAAACTATAAAGTGGTGCTAATTGAACTATGCATGTGTTGAGATACAGTGAAACCTCGATTTAACGGACTAATTGGGGCGAGGGGGTGTCCGTTAAATCAGAAAGTCCGTTATTTAAGAAAGTAGGTTTTCCGAATGCATATGTTAAAAAATTGACTTTTGTGTAATTAAAATTAAGTACTGTATGTATGAAAAGTTTAATTTCACAGAAAAGTGTTCTGTATGTATTATTGCTTATGTACTCAACGTAGTTTTGAGA
Organism: Sternotherus odoratus; assembly: GCA_032164245.1. Lineage (NCBI taxonomy): Eukaryota > Metazoa > Chordata > Testudines > Kinosternidae > Sternotherus > Sternotherus odoratus. The sequence continues at coordinate 147,192,951 of JAVMKO010000002.1, forward strand.
CTGTAATAAACAAGTATGCGATCTAAATCAAAATAAACATTTTTCTGAAAACACACTTTACTGTTCTTATATTTAACTAAACAAATAAACAATGTTCTTAAAAACGAAGCAAAATTTAAATTTTATAAAAAGAAAGGGAAAAAACCCCAAACCGAGCTGTGGGAGCAGCAGCCCCACCACCACCACAGAGAGGGGGCCGCAACCCGCAGCCGGCAACCAGCCCGCCCGCGGCTGCAACCCCGGCGGCCACAGAGAGCGGACAGTCAGTCCGCACGGGTCCCGGCTTCCGGGACCCGCCAGCAAGTCCAGCTGCTGCGGGGAGCCGGGCGGCAGCCCCCCACCCCGCAGCTTCAGCCTCGGGCGGAAGGAGAGCGGACACAGGTCCTGGCTCCCAGCTGCTGCGGAGAGCCACAGCCCACCCCTCCCCCCCCGCAGCTTCAGCCTCGGACGGCAGCAAACACAGCTGCTGCGGAGAGGCGGGCAGCGCACACACACACACACACACACACACACTCACTCACTCACTCACTCACTCACTCACTCACTCACTCACTCACTCACTCACTCTCCCCCGCAGCTTCAGCCTCAGACGGCAGCAAGCCTAGCTGCTATGGAGAGCCAGGCGGCAGTACGCAGCTTCAGCCTCAGGGTGGCAGCAGGGAGCCCACAGCCAGCCCTCCACAAACGGATTTCGGATGCATCAGACTCTGAAAAATTTTGTCCGTTGCATCCGAAGTCCGTTAAATGGAGGTCCGTTAAATCGAGGGTTTACTGTACTTATGTATAGGACCTGTAAAAGGATGTGTATTCTGGGTTTTTCATGGAAATTAGATCTATCCAGCACATAAATTATCGTATGAAAAACTTTTAAAAACATTTATGTGTATTAATACAAAAATAGAATTGTAGATTACATTTTGTTTATTATTGACTATTTATGCACAGCGTTGCCATTGAAAAGTCAACATTAACCAAGAGTTGTCACTACATAGTGCTGTATGAGACACCATAATTTTTCCTTGGGATAAGGAATAATTGTGATAGCTCAAATACTGTACTACTGTGGTAATTTTTGGCAAAACACTTATTGGAGCTGATTGTCCTATTCTATTGATTTTATACCAGAATGAAAAGTTTGATCTCAATGGAATCATTCAGTAAGTGAGAGAAAAATCAGGCTCATTAATGGCCACTTCAGTAGTGTCAGAATTGTACATGATGCTTTACACACATATCAAGCATATCGTTTCTGTAGTAAGGCGAAGTTTAAAGTTTAATTCAAACAAGCACAACACAGCCAATACCCTTATAAAAAGAAAGCGGTTGTAGAATTACATTTTTTAAAATTACAGTAAAATATCTGACAGTCATTTGACATACTATATGTTAAATTGGAGCCCTGTAGTGTATGAGGCAATCCATGTTTTTTATATGGGGAACAGTTAAAAATAATTGTCTCTTCATGAAATTATTTGGCTGTGAAGAGTGTTTTTGCACACTGTTTGCCTCTGTAAGTCAGTCTACTTCCAGCACTGAAGGACCAGATCCTCAGCAGGTCTAATTCAGTGTTGGCCTATTGATCTCATTGGAAATGCATTGCTTTACATCATCTGAGGACTGCTCAAGATTTATATGCCTGTTTTTTTACATTTTCATAAAATATTCATATTAGGTATTAGTCCAAACTAATGATTTACCATGGCTATTTTTATCCTTGTGGTATCCAAAGGATTATAGTTTCCTTTCCTAAAGAATAAATATGATTTGATTTGTTTTGTCACTTTTTTTCTGTGTCACGTTGTAAGAAATGTGTCATCGCAACATGTTTGTTACACCTGGAAAAAGTGCAGTGCTATCTACCACCAGATTCTCCTCAGTGCAGGAAACGCTACTGTACAAACCTACTGTACAGTAGATGTCCTTAGACTTTGCTAGTTCCTGACTGTTTATTTTCTACCATGTCTGCTTGATGTTGTTTATCACAGTTATAATCACAGAATTCATGGGTGCCTCATCATTAAGACCTCTATCCAGTAAAGCCCTTAAGTAAGTAGGTAGTTAATGGGACTACGCAAATGTTCAGTTACACTTGTATGTTAAATGCTTTAGTTGATCAGGGTGAAAAAAGGACAAGATTTTAAGAAATGTTGCATAATTTCTCATTTCAACCACACAGCCCAATGGCATTTTGAAAAAAAATTCCTGGTGTCAATTAAGTCAAAACTGTTTGGTTTGGTTAATGCCATGTTGATAGCTAAACTTGATGATCTAACCTAATGGGATGCTGAGGGGAAATAATTTTCTATATTACTACATTCCTCTATTCTCAAATGCTTGATAGACTTTGACACTCCACAAACTTTCTCTGGCCTGAAGTTTCCCCTCTGTCCTGAAATAACACTTTCTCCTCTTTAAGCATCATTCATGCACTCCAGAGTTGTTTACCTAGAAATTTGGGGTGGTTGTAGAAAATCTTGAACAAATTCATATATTATATATATTTTAAAAGAGAGAAAGGGGTGATTAAAAATACATATGTAATGCCATTAGCTCCAATTCTTCAAATACTCATACACATATGCTTGCCTTACATAAGTGAGTAGTTTCATTAACATCAATGGGACATAAATGTGTCCTTAAAGTTAAGCACATGCTTAAGTGCTGTTGCTGATTAGAGACACAATTGCTTGCATGCTTTACGTTAGCATGTGCTTATGTGCTTTGCTGATTCAAGACCATGAGTTCTATCTTTGTTTTTGTTTGCCTATGTTTTGATGGGATTCTACACTAAGGGCCTGAGGCACAGCCCAGCAAAGTCAATAGAAAGATTCCCATTGACATCACTCAGCTTTGGTTCAGGACCCACAAGACAAAGATTAAAAACTTGTCCTAAAAGACCTGCTATTTTTCAATCTTTCATATTTGAGGATTTCAAGAGCACAAGCCTCTAATGTCTGCATCTGAAATTTGTAGCCCCCTAAAATTAATTATAAATGTAAAATTATTACTTTTTTTTTAAAAAAAGTACTCTATCCCAGACAATATACTGGATGGTTTCCCTGGAAAACAGAAAATTCTAAAAGAGTTATTTACCAATTGATATAATAAACATATGACCATGGCAAATAACTTTTGTAACTGCAAAATTTAACACATCTGTGTGAGGGTGAAGCCTGGGTTATGTAGCTTGTGTCAAATTAGAGTATAATAGCACAAGGGTAAAATAAGATTTTTCTATAGGCACTTAAGTTTCCTCCTGAACTGTAATACATACTGTATTTTACCTACCCTACCAATTGGGAATGAAGGAATTTCAGGCTAAATCCCTGGCCTTTAATTGATTTAATTCTGGATTGCTTGCTTTTAATTTTAAATACAAAAATCTTACATATTTTCTATTGGATAAGAAGCCACAGTCAAGAAAAAAGTAATCAATGTAGATGATTGGCATCTTTTGTCATCCATGCAGGGGAGTTACAACGTAGCACTTTGGTACCCACTGCAATTTACACCTCCATGGTCCAAACTCTGGGGCAGCATAGACCGTCCTTTAGTCTTAGGGGAAAAGGATATTCTAGCTACTTAACATTACTAGCCTTAAATAATGGGTGAACATGAGGTTAAAAAATGACATAAACTGAAGAAAGTTTAAGAAAACAAGTAATGAGCGAGTAAAGTAGCACTGCAGTGTTGCACAGAAAATAATGCTACTGAATAGCAGGTGATGTCTTCCAGCATATTACCCTAATACAGTAGTTTGAATCTTCAGCCAGGAAATGCTTTCGTATTAATCCTCTCAACTGGAGTCCCCGGTAGATGTGAGAGATTTCTTGTAAAAAAAAAAAAAAAATTCTTCCCTCAAACCATTTGAACAGTTAGACAGTGAGTTTCTGATCTGAATTACAACAGTGGAGTTGCTGAAGTCAATGGAGTTCCTTCAGATTTGCACTGAAGCACCTGAGATCAGAATCTGACCTCAAAATATTTAAGATGAACTGTTTATTTTAGTCCTACTTAAAACCTGAAATTCATTCCATTATACCTGCCTTAAAGTTTTACTTTGTGACATTTTTGCTCTTTGCCTAGTTGAGGAAAGGACCTCCTGTCCCACCAATGCCTAAACTCACACCTACGAAGGAGCTGCAGCAGGAGAACATCATCAGCTTCTTTGAAGACAACTTTGTACCTGAAATCAGCGTGACGACTCCTTCTCAGGTCAGTCTCCGAGAGGATGGGTTACTACAATATGAGTCTAATCTTGTAAATTCTCCAGTTCTCCAAAAGGGGGAACTACTATTAATTTCAGTTGGGGTTCTGAGTGCAGAGGACATGCAGTGCCTTTATCTTTTATAGTATCGTTAAATGAGTTATACATATTGTTCATTCTCAGGAGGATCAGCAGTGGTGGAATATTGAAAAATAAAGAAATATGATTTGCTGAGGATGGCTACAACTAAAAGGCCCGTGAAATGTTTGCGGCTAAACTTGACACTCATTTGATTTCAGGTTTCATTAAAAAATCAAAATTCAGCCTAGTTTGTTTTTAAAGTCTAATGCTTCCAAATACCCCAAAATCCACTTTCGAGCAATCCTGGCGTGATTTATGGGCTTCCCACAAAATGATGAGGGAAAAAAATCGTTCTCTCTTGCTTCTGACAGGAGAAAGCAAAGGGAGGTGGGAGGGGAAGGTTACACTCTGTGATTTCAGTTATGTTTTTGTGCAGATTTCTCCATGACTGTGTGTTTTGAAAGCAAAATATATATTTGCATGTATCCATGCAAAGCATCCCCAACTGAATCAGGTACTTCTCTGGTTTTGACCTCTGTGAATATTAATTACAAACAGTGCACTGTACAGGATAACTTGATTTCTTAGTCTAATTATACTGTAAAATAAAAAATGGTGTCAGTTCAAATATCTATAACAAAAATCAATTGTGCAAAATGTGCATGCATTAATTTCGCTTAGTTATTGTGATTGCATGCAAAGTCATGATAATTACAGGTACAAATGGTCTGAAATCTGAGCCTAGGTCTGGTATGGTGTGTACAAATATATAAAGTATGAATTAATGTGGTTTGTGTTTGAGAGTTAATATTTTCACCTAAATTTATATAAGATCAAGAGGATGTAAATAAAATTACAAACAAAATTAGATTCCAGACTCAGTTCAAGTAATATTTCGATTTTCTTGATAAAAATGCAATGCTACCTTTTGCAAGGATTCTACCCTGGTGAAGACAGCATTAATTTGAATCTGGCCTCCACTTTAAACTTAGGTCACCTTGAACCTAGCTACGTCACTCAGGGCTGTGAGAAATGTCATATCCTCTGTTACGTAGTTCGGTTGATCAAACCACACACACTACAGAAACAAGTAGGTCGATGGAAGAATTTTTCCATTGGCCTAGCTATCACCTCTGAAGGCAGTGGATTTACTGCAGTGATGGAAAAGCCTGTAGTAGGTATCTTGTAGTATAGACAAGCCCTTATAGTCAGTCCCCAATAGGGGCCTTGCTTGCAGAGGGATGTATTGAAACAGTGAGTGCCTTGGCCACCATGGCCACACACCCCTCCTGGGCCAAAACCACTAACTGTGAGACGTTTTCAGGTAGGTTGTGGAGGCCCTGACAGAGTGAGTATTTCAGGTGCCTTGCCCCACAGCATTCTAAATTCATATGGACTTGTCACTGTGGGGGAAAGTGGCAGAAAGTGCCAGTCTAACCTGTTCCTGAATATACTCCCCTGCATTAAATATTATATCTATCTAATTTGCACCTTTCTAGATAGATTGATAGGTAGCTGTGGGCCTGATTTTCATTTACACTAAGATCTTGTGGTGTAAAAGGCCTCGAATGAAGGTCCATCACACTTCTACTACCTTCAAGGCCTTTTACACGGCCAAATGGTGTAAAGGATCTTTAACATGACGAAGAATTTGGGGTAAACATACAGGGCCGGCGACAGAAATTTTGAGGCCCCCTACTCTGATCGTTTGGGGCCCCCCCCCAGCCCAGCCGGCGCTCCCCCCCCCCCAGCTGACAGCGGCTGGCGGCAGTGCGGGGTCCTGCGGGAGCGCGAGCCCGGGAGCGGCGCGAGCTGCCCTTGCTGCTCTCCCCCTCCTCCCCCCGCGCGCCCTTCCCCCCCGGACCTGTGCGAGATGCTGCAGGGGCTGCATGATGCCACGTCCAGCAGGGGAAGCCCTACCTTGCTGTGAAGCCTCCCTGCCCTCACCCTCTTTGCAGGCGGTGGTGCGCCGCTGCCGCCGGCTGGGCTCACTGCTCCTGCCGGGGACACGCGTGCTTGTCTGCTCCGGGGGAGAGCCGCGCCGCCTCTCCGCCCCTTCCCCGCTCTCCAGGCCCGGCGACAAGGGGTGCGACTACGGGTACAGCTGTGTACCGGGCCCCGGACTTAAGGGCCCCCCCCTTAAGTCCGGGGCCCGGTACAGCTGTACCCGTAGTACCCCCCTGTCGCTGGCCCTGTAAACATATATGCAGAGAATGTAATGTGTTATCGAGTGTTGTAGGTTTCTATAAGGGAAGTAATTATTGAAAATGTAATAAATGAAAAGAGTAAAAAGCATACTCACCTCTCGTACACTTTTACAATATGTATTACGTATGCAGCATTGTGTTACTCCAGTTGGTTTGGCAGTGTAGTGCCGAGTGGTCTGAACGCCATCAAGCTTACAAAGCCTCCTAATGGTGCAACGCTTGAAAACAATTATTAAATCTGTCAGTGGCATTTTTACTGTTAAGAAACATCAAATCCACAGATTGATGAGTGGTGCCACGCTGTGCTAGTTACACATTTCAAAAAGGATTTTCAAAAGTTTAGAGCTCGCCTCCTCCTTTCCCCTGCAGCACAAGAAAAAAACACATTATGATGATTGGTTATTGGTTGTTTATTTAGTAAGCACCAACAATGTGCTTGGTACCACACAAGAGGTAAAAATAAGGACATTTTTTCCTGAGAGAGTTTAAAACTTAGAGCTCTGATTCAAGAAAGTAAATAAGGACATACTTATGTCCATCCCTTTTCAGGAAAGCATTTAATTCCCATTGGCTAAAAGACAGGCAAAGAGAAAACTGGCATCTTGGAAGACCAGAGGAAGGTGATAATTTAGAATGGTGTTTTGTTGCTTTGTTATGTGTTTTCTGTTCTTCCCTGGTCTCACACCCCTCTCCTTCAGTATCCCTCCTTAGATTGGGATACTGAAAAGAGACAATTTAGAGCTTTTAGGTGTCACCGCAATACTCGCATAATAATATTTTTTGCTGTTTACATTGTTTTATTTTCAGGCTTTTGAATGGCCAGATAAACAAAATAGAAAATGATTCTGAGCTGTTCCCATGCTTAGTCCCATCACTGTCATTTCTGGGTGCCAAATATGTTAGAGAGATAAAGCAGGTGTGAGGAGGGATTTTCGACAATACTCAGCCTTAGACTAACGCTGCTTCCATCGCTGTGCGTGGGACACTCTCACTTGTTTCAGTGGGAGCCGCATGAGTCTGACGCTGAGCACTTTTGAAAATCTCACACACACCATGCCTCCCAGAGCTCCAGCAAGGGTTGGGGAGCATAGCTGTTGAGTCAGGCTTGAAGAGGCTACAGCATGCACTCCCCACTGCACCGAGCTACTTCCACTGACTCTTCCTGGTGAAGAAGCAGAGCAATGGCCCTGTCCTGTCTCCACCCCTTTATATCTCTTTTTTTTGAGAGCCTACTACTGACTGACAATGGCCGTACATAGTCTCTGTACTGAAAGGGTGGCAAAGAGCACATCATGCTGATCCCTAGCATGGATGCCTACATTTCTTGCATCTTCTTCCTCCCCTGCACACTTGTGCTTAGACAGGCACAATCTTGCCTTTGCAATACACTCCCAGTGCAAGCCTTCTTGGAGGTAGATCATGTCGTTGTTTGTTCATGCTTCATCCCATTCTACAGGCATTAATCTACAGAATATACAGAGTAATTTGTTAGACATTTCTATATGTTTCACGTCTTTATTAGAGTTTTTCCGCTTTCTTAACACCAACTAAATCATCCCAACCAGGGCTTTGTCAAGCTGGGCCTTAAACACCTTTAAGGATGGAGATTCCAAGATTTCCCTAGGTAACCCATTCCAGTGGGTTAATGAAGCGGGTTACCCTCTTAATGAAGTAGTGTTTCCTAATATCCAACCTCGACCTCCCCCACTGGTACTTGAGACCATTGCTTCTTGTTCTGTCATCTGCCACCACTGAGAACAGCCGAGCTCCATCCTCTTTGGAACCCACCTTCAGGTAGTTGAAGGTTGCCATCAAATCCTCCCCCACTCCAGCCCTGGTCTCCCTTGTGCCGCCTACACTTCTGCCCCCCTGCCCAGATCCACCTCCAGGATAGCTCCTCTCCCATCTCCAGTTCCTCCCCAATCCCCAGCACCAGCTCCAGCCCACCCCGTCTCCCGCTCTGCCTGCACCTCCGCTCCATCCCCATCCGAATTTCACTCCCCAACCCTGCTCCACCTTCAGCCTCACCCAGGGCACCATTTTAGGTAAGGCCAACCCTGGGAGTGCCTCAAGATTATGGTGTAATAAAATCTAAGTGCTCATGAAAAGATGACTTGACAAATTTTAACAAAGGATATAATTTTTGTGTGCGGGGTGGGGAGGAGTGTTAAGTACCTGAGTCATATTATCTATTATACTTTCAATATATCCATGTGACATAAGATTATGCTCAAACCTAACTGGAACTCCTCCATGGGTAACTGCGAGTCAGTTCATATGAAAATCAACGTCAGAGGGAGTTTTTAGCGCAATTCCTTGGACTGAATATAAGCCTACAATTTCTATGTATATACAACTTTAAAATGAAGTGTATGAATTCACAGAAAATATTAGCCTCATTTTCAGATAATTTATGCACCTAATTTGCCTGGGACCGTTGCCATGCTTGTGCATGCAGGTCAGCTTTTTTTCATGAGAAATTATCTAATTAGACACGTTTGAACCTGCCATTTCCCAGTAGTAGAGTTCATTTACAGTGTTTTCACCCTTAACTATTTTAAAACTCTGGACCTATCTGTTTAGACAATTAGCCACCAGAGAGGTGTTTGTGTGTGGTATTTTATCAGGCACCACAATGGTGTGGCTAACCTGAATTTCTTTAAAAATAATACAGAAGAACCTCACAAATTAACCCTTCAGTAACCTGCATACTCCACAATTCATATGTTTTTTAAAAAGTGGTTTCTCTCCCTATTTTTCTGCCAAAATTTAAAAACCAAATGTTTTAATGAAGTTTCATTGCAAAAACTAAGACTCTTTCACTAGACAGTTATGAGAAATAATTAAATCTAAGTTGTAACTGTGGAATTAGTGAAAAGAAGCCTTTTCTGATGCGGTATCCTAATTATTTTTTCAAGTTTGTTCACATAGAGTCTGATTCAAAGCCCAGTGAGTCAATAAAGATGTTTGTATTGACTCCATTGGGCATGGGATCAGGCCCTTACTTGATAATTCATAAATTGTGAATATGAAAGGCACTACTGTGCTTAATGCAGACTTTTGGACAAATCAGTGTAGCAAGATTTAAGCAGGGCTGTGGATGACTCTACAATTTGGAGTCACAGATATTAGAGCAAAATTAGATTCAAACATATTCATTGTCCTTTTATGTTAACTTTTCACAATCGAGCCTTATCGTTGGGATTTTCCGAGGACCCCAAGGAGTTGGATGCCCGAATGGAATTAGACATCCTTATCTCTTCGACTTTTTAAAAAAAATCTTACCCTATAGCTTTATCAGGGCTTGCAGCCTTGAACATTGATTTGTATGGAAAATTCTCTGAAGCCTTTAGAGAACTTTTTCCCTCTGGTTGCAGGTAGATGGAAAACTTTATTACCTTGTACACTGTAGTTTCTGTATGAGTTTTAAGTGAACATCTCTTCTCCAACAGAATGAAGCTCCTGAAGTGAAGAAAGATGAATGTTTGCTAGATCTGGACTTTGACCCTTTCAAGCCAGAAGTGGTATCAACAGGAATAACCCTAACCCACTCACCCATGTCTCAGGTATTTCTTTGCTAGAGGTATGCTATACAGGAATAGAGTGTGCTGAATTTGGTAACAAACTTCGGCCTCATGAATTAATGAATGATGGATTTACAGTTTCTGAAAAACCTTGATCTTTCATAGTTCTCGTTAGCCATCCATCTTCTGACTTCAGCAATACCAGTACAACCTGATGATCGGGTAGGGGCGGAGAGAGAAGTGTCAGAATAATATGAGATTATAGTCAAGGGGAGCAGCCACCTGTAACTGATAGCCTTGACTTTGACATTATACCTTTTTCTCAAACCATAGAATAACTCAGAAAAAAAATGTTGTAATCTTCCCAAGCCTGCTTTGCTGACAGGTTCATTTTTTACAAATCCAGCTATGACTGTCTGTGGCTCAGGAGACGCTCAGAATTATAAGGGCAGCATACTGTGATGGAGTCTTTGGACTAATTACAGAGTATAACCTGACTGGCTTTCTTTTTCATACATCTGTTTTAGTGATGATTATAAGAAAAATAAAATAAAATGGTCTCACGTGGCTTCATGTGGGATATTATAGGGAAGAATTATTCTGTACTGTATAATGATCTATGCCATATTGACCTAAGGTAGCTTCCCTCAGCAGAATTGTGGGAGTTGCTGGATTTCTGCTGGCTTGACCTAGTGAAGCTGCAATGTTAAGCTCCTGTCTATACTGATACTAAATAATGTTAATAGAATCCTTTCTAAATACACTTACTGCTAGTCAGGTGATAAGTATTTCTCTGGCCAGCATGGACTTATCTCTTGTACAGCAGGGAGAGAAACCATGTTAACACTGCTAGCAAGGACCATGTTTCAGTGTGATTCTGTCAAGACATGGTTTGAAATGTAATGTAGTTAGAGTCTAAATCAACTGTTCAGGAGCTCAACAGTGGTACAGGAGTGAGAAACAAGCCAGGTGGTTGAGACAATCCAGGTTTTCTGCTGATCTTTCTCTCTGTGAATTAATTTATTTGGTGAGCATGCCTCGTTATATAATAGATCTGTGGTGATTTCCATTGATACACGTGAGGACAGAAAAACATCACACTATCAGCACTCCAAAGTCTGATTTCTCTTTGCAGTTTTCAATGTTTAATTATCATAGAGCTTTGTCACATTCTGCTTGTTATTTAATTCCCCTCCCTGTAAAATATAGAATCCTTGAATTTAGATTTATGCGTTCAGTGTTGACAGAAAATTCCAGCTTTGACTCTCTGAGCTCTTCCCTTTCAGCTCCTCATTTGATAATCCTGAACATGATTAGAGAAATGGGAGAATTAAACACAAACCACAAAACTTTCCTAAAAGAGCATTAGAGTGCTGACAGCATAATGTACTATTGCAGTGGGTTTTGTTTTTGGAGTGGCTGGAAATATTTGCCCACATGAAATAGAGAGAACTATTAAACAGAGACTATGTACATTGCTTTTGTATTCCCAAGTAGGTGCATATTCCTCCCCCATAAACATGCACAACATCTTTTGTGTGGGTGAGACATAGCTCTGTGCCTACCCCCACTTGGAGGATAATTTTGAAGATTACAATTCACTTACAATCCACTATTCTGACTAGATGTAACTGGGGGTATGGTTAGACTGGCGCTTTATAGCGCTAAAAGCCTCCAGTAGTGCTATAATTCTCTAACCTTACACACTGGCAAGGCACGTTTTGCGCAATGAGTCTCCGTTTAAAGCACAACTTGTAAACCTCCTCTCCGAGGGTGATAAAGGCTTTTGCGTATTCCCTGTAGCGTGATAGGGCCAGTGTAATCACTCTTTGCGCGATACGGGATCTCTGGCACGCCTCTGAGCCATGTAAGGCAATCAACAAGCCATTTAAGGCAAATGACGTGTTAGTGTTCTTTTGAAAAGGGAAGGAAGAATGCGGAAGTACCTTTTCAGTTTCTCTTTTAAAAATCACAGTAACTAAGCACTGGAAATGCTGACGGACCGAGCTGTGTGACTTCAATGCAGAGCCTGTCAGTTTCCTCTAACGAACAGTCACTGACAGCCTGAACTTGTCTCCCTGCGTACACGTTCCCCGTTCCCCCTCGCCCCCCTCCTTTGCAAAGCACGTTGCACCCAGCTGAATGCTGGGATACCTGCCCATAATTCACCACTCCCTGTGCCGCCAGAAGCCCCGGAAATGTGTCCATGCTGTAGCGCTAAACGTTCTAATGTGCACAGCCTCTAGCGCGATACCTATCGCGCTAAATGGGACGCGCTATAAATAAACGCGCTACAATTCTGCAGTGTAACCTTACCCTGGATGAAATCTGTGGTTTCAGTGTTTGGAGAGCCCTGTAATACTGGGGGTGGGGGGGAGGAGGAATGGGAGACACACGCTAAGGATGGAGTTCCCGCCTTAAGTGCATTTTCTGAGTTTGTGTCAATTTTACTCCAACTCCTTGTCTTCTAGACCATTGGGTGTTCTTGTGGTTTCTTTTTCTCTCAGTAAACTGCACTGAGGCAGTGTACTGAAGATAAACAGTGTCTTCTGTGCAGTGACTCCCAAATGCCTTCCCAGCCTGTCATATAATTCTCCCACCACATTCCCTCACCTGTACATAGACCCTGGAAAGCACCCTGTCTGCTCTCCTCTCTGCTCCTACCTCCTTTCCATCTCTGTAAACCTCATTCCACAAGTGCCTGGGACTATTCTCAGTCTACCTAGCCCACTCTTCCAGCAGTAACTTCCCCACCTCCCAACACCCTTACAGTCCAGACCACCCTCTGTGTTTTGCCCCCTCTCTCCCCAGTAATTATTACACGAGCACCTAGCCTCAATCACCCCCAGATAATAAACTGAGCCAGTGTAACATTCTGACCATCATTCTGAGTCCTGCTGGTATCCTGTCTCCCAAAGCACACCTCCCAGCTGTCAAATATCCATATCACCCTCAAGTGCCTGATTTAAACATCTTAAATCCACCTTTTCCTCAGATGGGAATGAGATAACAGCCCTTTGAGTTAATGTTACTTTACATTCTTTTGGCTGTTGGTATTTTGCATCTGAACAGTCAAGTTAATGCTATTTGAATGTATTTAGATACATCTCCATCAGCCCAAGAGAGACCAGCATTGTGGAATTGAATTGGTTTTGTGCTTTTTAAAGTAGTAGAATTGGGGGAAATAGTTCTGCTGACATGCCAGAGTTGTGTTGCCTTCACACCATGGAGTTTTAAAGATTGGGGAAGATTATTACATTTGGGGGAGAAAAGGTGAAAGGATGCAAAGAATTTTCCCCAAACACCACTACTGTCACTAACAAAAAAAGCCACAACTCAAAACAGGGTTTCTAATGGAAATACTGGCAGCTCCTTAATTGTAGTACAAATGTCAGACACCAGCATGGGATGCAACCCTCCAACTTTGACTTTACAATTACTTCTCATTCACATATGTAATACCACTAAAGTCAAAGGGACTTCTAGCGTCAATAGCTCTGATCATTTCCTTGAGCAAAGGTTTCAAAACTGGGCCCATAATTTTTCAGGAAAGTACTGACATTTAGCTAATAAACTATTAAGATGCATGTGGATAAATATCTCAACTAATTGAGAACTGGATGATGTTGTTCATATATACAAAAGCTGGGTACTGAAGTAATTGATTTTGATTTTTGAAAAGGGGTTTGTAGTCATAAAAAATTGAAGTAGTTCATTACATAAGCAGCAGACTTGCTTCAGGACTTCATAAAATTTAGGGTGCAGGCATTTAGCAAGACAGGAAGGCAAATGCAATATGCTCCATCCTCGAAGTTAGGCAAATATTTATTAGCAGTTCTCGAATTTTTTGGTAGTTGTGTTTTTATTTTGTAACCTATTTTGGCAAACAGAGTCCAAGGACACTCAGAGCATGGTGTTGCATCCCTGCCTATCCTGGCTAATAGCCATTGGTGGACCTATCCTCCCTACCTGAAGTTTTCCATGCATGCCAGTCCTATGCATAGTGGTGTGATCTCACTGGACAGGTGCAGTTTTGTTGCAGTAGGAACTATCACAACCCTCCATATGCCCTTCCCCAGCCCCCCAAAATACTTTGAGTACGTCGTCACTACCTGCCGGATTGGCGGGTAGCGATCGATCTATCGGGGATCGATTTATCATGTCTCATGTAAACACGATAAATTGAATTCTGATCGCTCTGCCTTCTACTCCTGTAATCCACCAAGACAAGAGGTGGAAGCGGAGTCGACAGGGGAGTGACCCCGTGCCATGAGGATGCGAGGTAAGTCGACCTAAGATATGTCGACTTCAGCTACGCTATTCTTGTAGCTGAAGTTGTGTATCTTAGGTTGCCCCCCCCCCGTCCCCCCGTCCCCCAGTGTAGACCAAGCTTAGGCTGTGCTTAAGCACTGGGTATAGTTACAACACTATATAGATAAGTTCTAACATATAGTGTACAAACAATATTCTCAACAATATCTTTTCCCCCCTTTTTCCAGACATTGCCCTGGGATTTATGGACGGTAAGATTGATATTTATCATTGCGTATTGAGATGTTTCTATGCCTCTGATTCTGTAGCATGCTAGAGGATTTGTAATCATTTTCACATAAGGCAAAATGAAGTACTTACAGAGAATGCCAAAATATTTTAAAGTATGTGAAGCCCATCTAACACCATTAGGAAGGGACAGAAAAAAAAAGTCTTTATTATTTGGACAACAACAAAAAAACAGCTACAGTCATCCAGGTTAATAGGATTCTGCTACTTGTGACATTTTTTGGCTTTAAAATTGCCATGCTGGTGATTCAAGGTCTGATAGTCATTTTTACCAAGGTAATTTAAAGTGTTTTATTTTGTTTATTAGTGAAAACAAAAAATTGCAGTATATTAACAAGGTTTTATGACCTCTAACAGCTAGCTCATATACAATAAATCTTTCTGGGGGTTTAATTTAAAAGGAAAAATAGGATCTTCAGCCAGAGTTCTACCATAGCCCTCTAGCCGAATTAATCAGACAAAAGCCTATTTTAATAATGTACGTTTATGCCATTGGTGCAGCCACTGCTCCACTCCCAAGACCGGTTGCTCATCCCATCCCGAGTACCCTATAAAGCCATTAGGGAATGTTATTTGGGATTCCCCTTGAAGAAGCACGTAGAGGGTTTCTGATATGTATAGGGAAGGTTTGGCTGTTCTTAACTGATAGCCAAGACTTGCCCATCTAAATACCTAAATACCTAATAAAGATGATGCAAAGCCATAATCTAGGTCAGAAAGCTGGGATCTGATCAAAAGCCCATTGAAGTCCATATGTTTTGAATGAGGTCGTAGATGGCCTATTTTGGTAAGAGCCTAGATATGTTCCAAGCTGGTCACATCACGCTGGAGGTGGAGTTGTTTCCTTCGTGGAATGAAATTAACTCCTGGATTGAAATAATTTAAAGTGAACCTTCTCTCTAAATCCTGCATTAGCTGCTGAACAGATGTCATTCATGCAGGGGAGGCATAATTCCTCCTCACTCCTCCCATGTAAAGCAGAGAGAGAGGGAAGTAAATGGTCTAGACCCTCACCCAGTGTCAATTAGCATAGTTGGTTTCCCGGGAGCTGCACTTATTTATGTGAGCTGAGCATCTGTCGTTATATCTTTTTCCTACATCTCTGCTCTGTTAGTTTTCCAGGAATACCCTCAGTGCTCCTGAACCCCTTTGTTTGCCCTCCAGCAGCAGCAGTAATAGACCCCAGAAAGTTTTGCCTCATGTCCACCGCTTCAGGCGCAATATGCAAAGTCTCCTAGGGTGCATTACAGGCCAGCAGGAAAACCAAACCGGGTTTGGGAACTCTGGGGCCAGAAATAGGAAATCTGGTCACAGAGATGGAAGGCAATCCTATATGAAGGGAAAGAGAGACTCAGCTTCTGAACAGAAGGGGTTATATTAATGAAGGTGATATATTGAGGAATTATTCCAAGATGGGTTCACTCAGTCAAGCTAATTACAGCTATTTTCTGCTTTTATTTTCATGTATTTAATAGCTATTGGAGGGTAGTAATGGATGCTACTGGCCACCTCTTTTCAGATGTCTGAGGCTGTATTTCCTTTGAACTTCCTTTCAATAGACACCTCTTTTTTTATTTGTCAAAATTCAGGGGTGGAGAGAGAATTGATCTTTAAATACAGTAAATTTAAAAGTAAAAGTGGACATACCATAAGCTGGTATTATTTAGAAAGGAAACCACTGCTATGGAAAATGAGGTTGCTCTTTCTCCCGTCTCCTGCTTAGGAAATAGGTATAATGGTGCTCAGGAAGAAGAGGGCTCAGTTTTGTGAGCTTTCTTCCTACTGTGTGTCAAAGTGATGGCTGGCTAGACCTCCTGAGGAACCAAAGAATTCTAATCTGGACCTTGTGCAGATTTAAGCAGCACAGAAATCTGCTGATCTTTTCTGTTGGCTCAAGGCCTTAAGTAGCAACATTTTATAGCCGTGTTGCACGAATAGATAGCAAGTGTGATGCTTTTATAATGTTCATCTCTGCTTCCTAGGGAGGATTAAACAGAGTCCAGAAGAAAGAAGTTTAATCTACATACACTAGTTAGAATTTAATTTTTAATTTCAAAGCCAGTGAAAATGCCATGAGAACCTCTTGAAGTGATAATAGTGAATGAATAGTAGATGCAGGGCGGGTGACAGGGGGGTACTACGGGTAGAGCTGTACCGGGCCCCGGACTTTAGGGGGGCCCCCTTAAGTCCGGGGCCGGGTACACAGCAGTACCCGTAGTCGTCCGTCCCCCCTTGTCGCCGGGCCTGGAGAGCGGGGAAGGGGCGGGGAGGCGGCGCGGCTCTCCTCCAGAGCGGACGAGCGCGTGTGTCCCCGGCAGGAGCAGTGAGCCCAGCCGGCGGCGGCGGTGCAGTCCAGGGGAGAAAGGGCACGGGGGGGGGGAGGGGGGGAGAGCAGCAAGGGTTCCTTTGTAGCGTGTCAATATTTTTCTGTTTTATAGCTAACTCTAGTTCTCTCCACTCCTGTTAAAACAAGTAACAAGATTGACAAGGGTGTCACTGTTAAATAGTTTGGATCATGGGTTTCACAAGCTTTATTATATTGTGAACTTCCTCTTAACAGACTGAGCCAGATTCACCTTTGCCCTGCGTTTTGTGTAGTCATTTGTACCAATGCAAAATGTTTATAAATAGCTGGCATTTTAATTTGCCAGCATTTTACACCCATTTGGCACTGTTGCAAATGTCTATGCAAGGTGGATGGTAACAGAGAATCAGACCTATTGTATGGCGAGACCCCTGCCAGGGAATTGTGTAAAGGGCCCTAGTGTAAATTACATCAGACCCATTGTCAGTCTCTCTAGTATTACCTTGTTTCTCTAGCATCCTGGGACCAACACAGCTACAATTACACTGCATAGACCAGACCTATTGTCTTTTGGATCACTTCCCATCCTATTCATGATCACACAGAGCAATCTCCCTTTCTGTTGGTGATGGAATAAGATCCTTGTGACAAGCACAGAAATTACTTACATGGGACAACAATGTTAGGGAACTATTTAATATATATTTCACTATTCATGTGAGTTACCAGCTGGGAACCTGGAACAGAGCCAGCATCATGTGATCAGCCAGCTTTCAGCAGTCCCTGCCAGCTCCATAACCATTGATAATCCATACGGCACAGATTAAAAAAAAACCAGTAGTGTAGATAAACCACGGGTTTTAGTGTTGCATTTGTTTATTTATATGGTTTTCTTCCATACAGACAAGCAGTGAACTGGTGCAGCCGGTAAGCAAACCTCCTAAAACTAACTGTTTTAGCATCATCTTTTAATCAGTGTGATGTAATATAGTTCTCTTTCATCTATCAACACCATTCTTTAAATTGCTAGTGATTGTCTCCAGATATTACAAACCACACAACTTTTCCTTCAACTGTTTGATTTAGTTATTGTGCATTCTTTATCTTTAAACTAAAATTACTAGAGTATAATATGAATTTTGTGTTTTCTCATCAAGTCCACCGTTATCTTTTTCATCTTGTTCTTTTCTTTGCTTTTCTGCTTGCCTAAAGCCTGATTCTTCAAAAAGTCTTTCCCTATGTAACCTGGTCATGGAGGAAAACCCAAACAATGGGTCAACAGAAGATATTAACAGATCCCAAACTGATCTAGGTTCACTCAACTGGGGCCTAGAACTTAGCACAGCCAGTGTCAGCCAGGAGATCACTGCAGATGGTTCTTTGCCTTTCTCTGAGGCAGAGCAAACCGCAAGAGAATCCACTGATACCTTGTCTGCTAGTGTTTGGCCTGCTGTAGGTGAACGGGAGGATCATGGACCAGGGATATCTTCTATAGATGAGAATCAGAGGACTTCACTGACGGCACATTCAGATGCTAGAAATATCCCATGCAAAGATTTGGAGACTGATCAGCCTTTAGCGAATGAATCGAGTTGTGAGATGCCTATAATTGGAACTGATAGCTTATTGGATGAATCTCCATGTGATGTGGAAAAGGCAGAGGAGAAGAAGCAGGAGGAAGAAGAGTCTATGTGGGCAGGTGTGGAGACATATGAAAAGGTAGAGACCAGAGCTGTTAACTTCAAGGAGATAAAACATACAAAGGAGTTTGAAGAGACAGATTATGAAAATAAAGAACACCGTGAAGTAGAACCTCTTAAGGGCTTAGCAAAACGAAACCATGAAATCATAGAAAACATTGAGATAGAAACTGTATGTCAGTCAGAATATAATAATGGGCAAACTGAGACAACTGTTGACAATTACCTTGAGGAAACTGGCCTGGAAAATCATGGGCAAATAAAATGTAAAGAGATAAATGTCATTCAAGAGATAGATGGAATAGTTCCTGGAAGTCTGAGTACAGGGTTGGAAGATGGGGCTAACATTCTAGAGAATACATGTAAACATGTAGAATGTGCTGATGTTGAACCTAAGAATGTCCTAGATAACTGGAATCGTGACCATGAAACAGTGTTTTTGGATGACTTAGACCATGCTGGCAGTGTTATTGGAGGGAGTACAGACATGGAGTGTATAAATGTCACAGGACATGTTGTCCTAGATGTTAACGACCACTCTGAAAAGGACACTGCAGATGATGGAAAAGTTCTGTGTGATGCTGAATTATTCAGTGCAGAAGAGTCTGTTAAAGAAACGGAGGACAATAGCTTCAGCACCCTCCAAAATGGAGGCTTTATTCCCTTTGAAAAAGAATTGGCACTGCAGCCAGAGTCAGCTGACAAAGCTAATGCAAAGTGTAGTGATTCTTGTTTAGATAATGTGGAAGATAAACTGGTAGCTAGGGCAGTTCCTGCAGTGACTGAGGACCATAGTAGTAACATTAGTGTCCCTGGAGGAGCCTTGGAAACAGATCCCTGGCTGGTAAACTGGGATCCCACAGTTAATAATGATCCCTGGGGTTTTTCTAGTCTGTCAGATGGCCAAACAAATGGATTTGATAACTGGCCCTTTCCCTGTAAGCAACAAGACTCAGAGGAAAACACCTGGCCAAGCTTTATTGAGAAATGGTCTACCCAAGACTTGGGAAGTATAGATAATAGCTGGGGAGATATGGGTGTAACCACAAGCAATAAAAACCAGGAGGTATCTTTAAAACAAGGCTCATCTGGGGAGCAGGCAAGCATTAGCAACTCTGGACCAAGCGAGGAGATAGCTAGACCCTTGGTTCTGTTTCAAGTGGGAAATTCCAGAAACGCTAGCACCGAGAGTTCAACTAGTCCCAAAGACAATGAGACCAACAACTCAGATTTATCTGAAGATGAAATTGCTAACCGGAGATATGGATTATTGTACCGGGAAATTGAGGCTGATAAAGAAGAGGTACCTACCCCCAGTGTGTAGCATAGTCTAGAAAAAAAGTTCCTTAGGTTGTACATAACCCTGTGTTTTACAAACAATCCATTTACATGTTCCCCCTGCCTCCTCTAAACCCCTTGCTAATCTTGTTGAAAATTTCTTATGCAACTATCCAAAATGTGGTGCAGCTCTAAACTGTCAAGGTCCATTTTTGTATTTTATATTTTCTAAAAAAAATTAATACATCTACAGTTTTTTTTCAAAATCCTAAGATCAATCATTCTGCCTTTTTTAGCCTATTAAAATGTTACCAAGTAGCTTCTCTCACTAACTGTCTTACCCTTCATCTTTTCTTTAATTTTATATTATTTTGGTGTATTTTGGGCATTAAAAAAAATTTCAACTAAGAATGCATTGACTTATTCTCTGAGTGAATAAACTAATGATATTTGTTCTACTTTCCACTTCTATTAGCCATCCAACAGCACATTTAATGGATTCACACAGGTAAGAAATAAACACGTTTGAGAGATTTTCTGTGCTGTCAACAGTGGACAAGGATTGGTCTTATACTTTGAGGGTCTCAAGTTGCCAGAAGCGTAAGGAGCGGAGGACAATACCAGACCATGAGCTACCCCTTCCATTCTCAAACACTGTACATAATGGGCATATTCATATTGATATATCCAAGTTAGCTTTAATCTAGTCAGCTCAGATACTGGAGCAGTGGAACTGCTCCAAGATGGGTTTCAGCATAGGCTGGCCCCATAAGAAGTTAACCAGGGTTTTGGGTGGGCTTGTCCAGCCTGAGAAAAGCTAGCACAGGTATGTCTATACAAGATGCAATCACATCCCATGAGTTCACTGTAGATATACCCAATGTCGTTAGGGTGACCCGATTTTATAGGGACAATCCCAATATTCAGGGCTTTGTCTTATACAGGTGCCTATTAGCCCCCATCCCTGTCCCAATTTGTCTCACTTTCTATCTGGTCACCCTAAATGTCATTGATATAGTGCCAATATTTCAGGTGAAATCATGGCACCATGGAAGTTAATGATAAAACTCCCACCACTTCTATAGAGCTAAAGTTTCCTCCCCAGTAAGCTACTGTTTTAGATTTCTAGCTGAATTTTTTTTTTTTGGAAGTGAGTTTACTCAGACCTCAAAATGTTACGAGTGGTTTTCATAGTCATCCACCAACTTTTATACTTGGTGAACACTTTTGTGTTCATTTTTTAAAATCTGATTTTCAGTAAGGAAATTAGTTCTAGGTTATTTATAAACCACAGAAATTTATTAGTGGTATTTACTCAGTGCTGGGCTTCTCAGAGGTTCAGCAAATGGGGATAAGGTGGGGAAAAGTCACTAAGTGACCTTTGCACTTTCATAATCTTGGCCTCCTGCAGGGCTTCCAGCATAATTTAAGCAGCCTTGGGTCCTGTCTAAGACACAGCATCATCCCTGGGCTACCCTGTGTGCCACTGCATGCTGCTTTGAATCTCCGCAGTCCTGTGGGCCCGCTCCTGATGTCTTTCCCACACTCACTCCCTCTTACACAAGGTCTTGTAATGTGGCCCTCAGAAGGCACATTAGCTTCCAACTCCTACAGCTGGAATTGAGGCTTTCAATGCCCCTGCTCCAGCCCTTTTATCCATACAATTGGTCTGGAGTGGGGAAGAAAATATTACCCTTAATTTCTTAACATCATAGGGATATCTATGCATCTGTACCTGCTACGATAACTCTTTGATGGTGCAGAAAAGAACTTAAGTAGGGTAGAGCAGAATAGAGCAAATAATTACAAACACAAAAATGGACGCCAGTACTTAAAAAAATCTGCCCCATTTCATGTGGATTTTAAATTGACATTGAAATTTGAGGGTGGGATTTTCAAATGAATGTAGGCCAGACTCTTCTCTTGTTGAAGTATATAGGAAACGTAAAAGCTGTTGAATCCAGTGCACTTTACCCATAAAACAGCCAAGCAGAGCTGGTCAAAATGTTTTGATTTAAAAAAAAAAGTTGTTGAAAAATGCTGTTTCAACAAACTTGAGGAATTTCTTAACACATTTCAATGTCAGTAAAAATTTGAATTGAACATTTTTGTAAGTTTTTGATTTTCTTTTTTAATTTGTAAAGCTTTTTGTTTCTTTGCTGGTGATAGTGATAAAAGAAAGTTTGTCTTCCTTTTAAACTTTTTTCCATTGGAAAAAAATGGGGGAAAGTGTGAAAAGGGGGAGGGGAGAGTGGGAGCTTTTCCTCACCAAAGCAAAATTTTCTTTTTTAATTTTTAAAAAATAAAAAAAAATTAATTTGAAATCTTTCATCAAAAAAGCAGTAAAATTCTTGAATGAAATTAAAAAAATCCGCTCTTTGAAAATGTTTCACAAAATATACTAACCTTTTTTTTTGAACAGCTGTACAGCTTGAGCTGTCTAGTTGGTGATATCATCTGCCAAATAAAGGCAGAGGAAAATTTATGTATTTATCATAAACATTTAACAAATGTAAAAGTTATTGAACCCAATGCACTCAACTTGTAAAACAGGACAATGTCTATTTTATATTGCAACCTCCCAGAAGTCAGAAGACCAGATAATGTTTAGGTAACATTTGTAGATTTAGTCAAATGTTAGTTATCTAAATCTGGTATGTGAAACACTAAAATCTGATACATGTACCAAAATTCCATACTTATGTGAAAAAACCTATTTAACTTGCTTTCACATTCCCCATCTCATTTGGATAAGCAGATTTTAACTGTCTGAAGGTACTGTGCCTAATGTATGGTTCATTGTTTAAATTCCTTTTTTTCTTATGAGCTTCTTTTCAAATTTTTAAAGATATCTTCATTGATTTTGAAACAATCATGTAACATGACACACAATATATGGGCTGATAACAACCAATCATTTTACAAAACAGTCTTCTGGTCAATAAGAATAGACCGTGTCACTAGGGTGTGCGGGAAGGCAGAATTAGGCTCTGCGATTGCAATTCTCATCCCTGCTCCAGCCACTTTACTATGCGGAAAAGAGCCAGAGACATGTAAAGGAGCCCTAACAACCCGGGGTCCAGCCGAGGGAGAATTCCTTCAGTGCAGGAACTGAGAAAGATGGCTTCAGATTATCCTCCAAGAATCCTGTCATAAATCCTGGTTTTATGTAGGAGATGTGCTGAGAGCATGTCTAGGGGTAGGCAGGGCCACAGCACAACATTGTGGAGGTTCTGAGCAGTGCTTCCTTCCATAGAGAGGTGGGGGCAGGCTGCTGTAATTTAGCCAGTCTAGGCCTCAGAGCAGCATAGAATCAGGAGAGTACAAAGGTGAGCTCTAGTCACCTTAGTTGTATCCTCCCCCTCCTCCCCTCCCCACCGACTGCTAATTCTGTTTCTGTCCTTAAAAGCATACCATAGGCTGTCTACACTACCGCGGTAAGTTGACCTACGCTACGCAACTCCAGCTATGCGAATAATGTAGCTGGAGTTGATGTACCTTAGGTCGAGTTAATGCAGGGTCTACACCACGGGGGTTGGTGGGAGAAACTCTCCTGTCGACTTATCTTGCTCTTCTCATCTAGGGTAGAGTACAGGGGTTGACGAGAGCGATCTGCAGTCGATTTGGTGGGTCTTTACTAGACCCGCTAAATCAACTGCCAGTGGATTGATCTCAGAGTGTCAGTCCCCACTGTAGTGTAGACCTGCCCCTCAAACTCTCATCCCTCTACCTTGAATGGTCCTTTACAGAGTGTGCTAACAACTTATGCTAAACAATCTGCTCCACCTTGAATTTAGCTGTGACATGAGGAGTGCTTATCCCAGACCTGAAGAAGAGCTGTGTAAGCTTGAAAGCTTGCCTCTCTCACCAACAGAAGTTGGTCACCCACCTTGTCTCTCTAATAGAGCTGTTGTAAGTTAGGTGTATTGTGAGACCGTGAATTCAGTTTTACACTTCTATGCCTTCATCAGGGTAATGTTTAATAGTTTTTCATTCTTCCATAAAGTATTTCTAAAAAGCAGAATGTTTAATTGTCTACATTTGAGATAAACTTATTCAAATGATCTATTTTGGGATCTGATTCTCCCTCACTTGCTCCAGTAAAGTCAATGAGTGTTGCCTGACTAAGTCTTACAAAATCAAGCCTTTGGTAGACTTCTACAAGCTTGCTTAAAATATTTTTTCTTCCTTCCTTCTTGTATATCCCTAGGATACTTCTCTATTCACAGTGCAATCAAATCAGAATGTGGTAGATAACTTGGTAAGTTGTGGCTTTTATTTCTTTTTATAAATGTCCCTTAAAATATTATTGTGTTGCGTTTTTGCAAATGCATCTATTGCATTGATGTGCTTCCATCTTTTAAATCATGTACCCTTTGCTTGCAAGGTTGGGCTAAGGATTCTGTGTAGCTGTGAAGTTTTCCTCACTCAAACATTTTTCTACAAAAGCAAACCAAAACAAAATAAACCCCACAATGACCAGAAACATTGCCCTGCACCCATCATCTTAAAAAGGGATGTTTTTTAATATTCCAAATATAATTTTTAGAATTTTAGTTGTATAATATAACAGCAATGGTCAGCTTGCACATCATTTATATTTGTTTTTATAACTTGTGCAGTCATTGCAATCAAGAAAGGATAATAATGAACACCACTGTGCAATGTTAACCAGGAAGATGCTGGCCCAAAATGGCACCAATTTTTTTCTCTCTTACAATAATACATTCTCGTTGTCACAAGTTATCCAGCTGGAAATATTACTTTTGATCAGTGGTTTTTCATATATTTAATCAGTTGCATTCATTTTTATTATCATATAGGCACTAAAAATGTTTGTGCAAATAACCATGTTCTGGTAGACAATCTGTTCTCACCAATGCTGTACTGCAGTCTTGATTTAGCTAGAGGTGATTTAAAAATATGAAATGTCGAGCCTAGTAGGAAATAGAGACATATATATGCCAGTTGGCGAACAGGAAAAGTTTGAAAATATTATTTGGTGTTTATACAGTACATATGCATATATCCAGAAACTTAGTCAAACAGTGTATTTCCATCATTCAATAAGTATACTCCGAGCAATATTTAGCTGAAGTTCAACAGGGAAAATAGACAGCAGATTATTTGATAAAGCCTTTGTGTGCAAGCAACTTGAAGAAAATCAATATAATCTGCATTATAACAATTGTCTAAGTAGCTACAATTACTTATAATATTAAACCTCAGGAAACTTATTAGTGGACTTCCCTAAGTAGAACTGCCTAGTGTTTTTCATTCCAGTTTCAGATTTCTTCTTTGTGAAATACCATACAGCTAATATTAATTCACTACATATAAATGTGCTGCGCAGCATGGTATAATATAATGAGTGTGTCTTTATACTGTGCCAACTCCTGACATCCTTACTTAGGCAAACTTCCATTGACTGCAGTGGGAATTGGCCTATTTAAGGAATGAGTGTTAAATAAGTAAAGACCTTTTGATTCTACTTGAAAAATACTGGGAAATAAAATGTTTTAATCTCTTAGAGACTTTTATAGAGGCTGCCTTTTATATCACAAGAGACCTTACACCCAATTGTGTGCTGTTATTAAATGTGAATGAAGATGCTTGACTGAACTAAATAACTTCTGAGTTTTGCAATGTACAGAGTACTTTGTTCATGGTGGACTAATCCATTAAGGTTATTTTTTCTGGTTCAGCTAGCTATTCTGTGTAAGTGATCCCAACCTGTAGCTCTTCTTCTATATAGAACAATTCCCGCCCTAAGTATTTTTACACCTAAACTAACCACTGTTACATAAATTGTTTGGAATCTGTCGTGTGGAAGGTGGGAAATCTTTCTCTTTTTGAGGGGGGCCACTTTGCGGCAGAAATGAGGTTATGCCAGGGCTGGTGTTCCTGGATGCTAACAACAAATGTATGCTAAAATTCGACAGAATCTGAATCAGGGTAACATGGCTCAGAAGATGAATTCCACATAGGTGACTGGTGTGGAGTTAACCAGTAGAGGGGGAGCTTGTTAGTCACAAGCTGGTTATTTTCACTCTACCAGACTTACATAAAATGTTAATGGGAGAAAGGGTAGACAGTGGATCTGGAAAAGAGCAGGAATGCAAATTGTTTCAGTCTATGGTATTTTCTCCCTATAAATGGCTGTCTGGTATGACTACATCCAGCATAAATAGACAGAACAGGGACCATTTATTTTCAGAACAGTCAAAACTGCAAATAAAAGAACAAGGGGTTGTTTTAAAATATCATAGTAACACTAACTTTGTATTTTAGAGACTGGGCTGGGGTTTATGAGCTCTGAGATCAGGTCCTGGCTCTGCTACAGACTTTCAGAATATTCTTATTCAGGTCATCTAATTTCTGTTCCTTATTTTCTACCTCTAAAACGGGGAGGATACTATTTTCCTACCTCAAATGGATGTTGTGAGGATCAGTTAAATATACATAAAGTGCTTTGAAGATGAAAATGCTAGGTGTTAATTATTCTTACAAAGCACAGTCCTGCTATCCTCTCTGAAGCATGGGTCTGCAGGATCAAGCCCGTTATGACCGCTACCTCAGAAAGAGAATTATAATAACCACAGAACTGTAGTTGTGCACTCTTTCCCATTCCCCCATTTCAAATGCTCTTCAATGATTTTTTTCATTTAAAAAAAAAAACTAAATAAGATCGAGGCGGAAGAAGCTCCATCTTTGGAACCCCAGGCTGAAGCTCCCCTCTCTCCCCCGGCCGCTGCTCCTGTTGCTGCCGCTGTTCCTGAACAGGAAACTCTGCCTACTGAGCCTAGTGAGCAAGCAGAGGAAGCTGTGGTGAGTGACCAGTACCTCATCTGCCCCAGCTTTCATCTGACTTTTTTTGTTCATCATTGCATGTGTGTCCACCACATCACAGTCATCGTCTCCATTTTTATCCTCTTTACTTTTAGGGCTGCTTTCCGTTCTGGCCTCCCATGTCACAACAGGCTTTCCAAAAGCTAGGTGTGCCTTTTTACCCTAAAATGGCATTCCTCTTCTGGCTGGCCTTTTAAAGTGAAGTTCAACTGAATGACCATGGATTCAGATATTGTAACTGTCAGACAAACATAACCAGAGAAATGAATTGATGCCATTTATAAATGACACTAGTCATGATTTTCTCTTTTCAAGATGATCAAGTGGAGAGATAAGTACTGGGCTAATGTACATCTTGAATGTTGTTTGCTTGAGCATTGAACTGCTTCCTGGTAGAAACCAAAACAAAGGTTTATGCAAATCTCCTAATGTTAGAAGCCAGCTGGAGCACTGAGCTCCAAAGCCAATGGAGGGTATCCAATTGAAGATCTCACAAGTCAACATTCAGAAAAATGGGAGTCAAATTTTGTGGGAAAAGATGATAGCTCTCAAAGAAAACCACAGCAATGTTGCCAGAGCTGCTTCCCTCTCCTCCTCCCCAGCCAAGCTGTTATATTTCAAGAGGTAGTCTAAGCCAGTGGTTCTCAATCTTTTCCATAATGGGTCTCATTTTTTCCATAATGGGGCCACTATTGAGCCTCTTCCATCTCGATGGGGCACCCCTGCTATTAAGCAATATGGAAAGGCCAGGAGGGTTTCATCCCAGTGCTGAGAATCCATGATCTAAAGAAAAATGCCTCCACTTCTGTTGACTGCCAGCCTAATACTATATCTGCTTCCATAGGCACCCTTATCTTCCTCCAGTGGTCTGTTACTGTTTAGAATCTGAACGGGTATTCAGTGGGCCAAATCCTGACTTCCCACAATTCACATGAAAGGTTATTAAATCAGATTATATCACCATTGCTTTTTACTCACTTAGATTGTAAGACATTATGTGTGGGAAGAGAAGAATTTGTCTGGAAGACATCTGAAGTATCACCCTCCTTTGAAGGCACTTTAATCACTCCTTTTAAAAGTTAATAAAATAATCCTAATAATTATTTGCTAGTCCACATAACTGCTCCAAAAATCCAGTTTAGTGAGGCCCAAAACTGAGTCTGGAATTTTCCTGTGGACTGTTGCAGACACAGGAACCAGAATTAGACAGGAAAATAACTGCTTTATGGGTCCATCCTTCTGCCATTGACGTCTGTGAGTGTTTCTTTCACCTTTTATGACTCCCAGGAAGCAGTTTGATCCAGAGATAGGGGCACTGGATGGGGAATTAGAGGGCCTGATGGGTGACATGGACAAATTCTGTGCCTCATTTTCTGGTGCTACCTACTTTGTAAACCTAGGTATTTATTAGTCAGAGCAGAATTAGTCCTTCCTTCATCCACCATTTCACTAGGGGTAGGGAAATAGGACATCTGCTTTTTCCTGTTTGACTATATGAAATCAAAACAGCACTTATCTGCATCTAGACAAACGTATTATCTGTGGAATTTATGTATGGTATATGGACTGCAGTGAACAAGCCTTATATGTGCCGTGGCACACTACTCAAAATCATGCTACCAACCCATACTTTGGCCATTGACGAGAATGGCGGGAGATTTGTTTATATTGAAATAGTTATAATGCAGCAGTTCTCCCTTTTTTTAGAACTGCTGTTTCGCATAGTCTCTATGCAGACTCAAGTAAATGTATTTTATCACTGCGTTAGTTCACATGCAGAAGGCGTTCTTCACAACCAGAAAATGAGGTGTTTACATTTTGCAGAAATTGCTCTGGACCTGGGAGCAGAGCTGCTACTGCATGCAAACCATGTGTACTCAGTGGTGTAAGATCAAGAATCCTGATGTCAGCTCTCCTTGAATCACAGTCTCAAATTCAAATGAATACTTGGTACTCACTAAAAGCAAGGTCGACCCTTTAGGCTCAGTGATGCAGGGAGAACAAGTAAGTTATTGCAGCTCTGAGAAGAGTTCAGTGTACTTTTTTTCCCTTGCACCTGGCTGGGTCCAATGGCTGGCCTATTTAGTGTGGGGGGAGCATGCGGAAGCCATGTATTCATCGTCCCTGACCCATGGCTATCCTGGCCATGTGCCTGGGGATAGTAGGAGGGCTGTGGTCTATAATGGAAATTGGAGTCACAATCTGGGTAGGTATAATGTAGCTGCACGTGGGTCCTTACTTCACCATGCTCCCTTGCGCTGTCTTTAGTGCCTCATTCTAGTTTTATTTACATTGGTTAACTCTTTATTGGTTTGCATAGATTTACTCCAGATGTTCACCAGAATGAGCTTAAAATCAGCCGCTTACAATAATTCATCCAAAAACATTAAGCCCCTGAAATTTTTAGTATGTGTCCGTTCTTCCCATCTGTGTTTTCTTTTGAATGGGTATAAATCACAGTAATAATTGTCAACATCATGGAAAGGCAAACAGTGAAACAGGCTGTCGCTGAGGCACAGCATTTTGTCAACACTTGGTCTAAGATGCCTACCCTCTACTCATAGTAAATTTGATAGTTTAGAATAAATGCGGAAGGGAGAGGGGAGAAATTAACCATTAGCCCCGATCTCTTCATTTCAATTAACTGAATTGCACACAAAATAGTTTTTAAGAGCAGATTATAATGAACCTTAAGAGGCTGTTTCTAAAATTGGTTTGATTTTGCCTTTTTACGAGGATTTCATGAAAGGAAATTATTTTCCTGAAAGAAGAGATTGCTAACCCCTTTGTATCCTAATAAAGTGAAAGTATAAAATCTATTATATACCTTGAACACTAATTAACTGACGGGCTGTAACTACAGTCACCACGCGTTCATAGTGGGCTGACTTGACCTTCTTACATAATCCCTTTCTCTGCTTAATGTCACATGGAGTTTTTAGTTCATGTTCTGCTAGAATATGGTACAGCTGAGGCAGAAGTTACAGGGTTTTTGTGAAAGAGGTAGACAAATAATTTGAGAGTGGGGCAACTTAGTAGCAATTCCGAAGACAGATGATAGATATTAAATAGCAGTTAAATGATTTTGTTATGGTTTTCTCTGTTTTTTTTATTTTGTAAATGAAACTAAGTTTTTGCTCATTTGAAAAAGAGTCCTCTGGGAAATAAGAAATGAAACATGCTGATTTTAATAACGCATGCGGTAGATTTACTGTTGGAATCTGGTCCAGTGGGAGAAGCAAATGTTACTTTAGAAAAATAGCTTTTAATATGTGATGTAAGAAGAGTTTTTGAAGATTAAGATTAAAGAAGAAATAGACAAAAGGTCAAAGGCCAACATTTGAAAAGGCTGCCATAGATGAAAACATTCCTCAATAGCAGTCCTGCAATCCGTTTATCAGTGTGAATTTTTAAAAAATGTGTGTTATAAAATATTTGTAAATTTTCTCCCACTACATATCTCTCTGGCTTTATATTACACTCCAATTATAGTGGCATCAGCAATAGGTGTCATTTGCCTGTAGTATATTTCCTGTCAGACCATGCTATGCCAGAAAATGTACCCTAGACATGTATTTCCCTCCTTGTGGGACAAGGGTAAATTTTCTGGCATAATGTGGGTCTCATTTAATTTGATGGAAGGGAAGGGATAGGCCAGTTATCAGTATACTAAGCTCAGACTTGTTAAACCTGGGTTCAAGACCCTGCTCCTCCACAATCTTCCTGTGTGGCCTTAGTGAGTCGCTTAGGGTATTGACACTGCTCACATCAGCGAGCCACCTGGGTCAGGAGATTTGGGCTAGTAGTGCTTGCACTAGCACTGTAAAAGTAGCCGTGTAGACATAATTTAGAAGTTGTGTCTCAGGCTCTGAAGCTCCAGACCATGCCACGACTCTAAAATGCTGTCTACACAGCTGTTTTTAGAATGGTAGCGCAAGCCCCACTAGCCTGTCACCCTCAGTCCAGTCTGGGAGCCTTGCTGCTGCGAGCAGTCCATTGGCAGTGTAGACGTACCTTCTGGAACAGATTCTCAATGGTATTTGTGTAGGTGTCTAAAGGTACATATATGCAGCTAGTGGGATCTACAGAAGCACCTGAAGTCAATTATTTCAATGGTCATTAGGCAGCTAGGCACTTCTGTAAATCCCACTAGGTGCATATTTGTACCTTCAGGTACCTATAGACGTAATTTAGAAGTTGTGTCTCAGGCTCTGAAGCTCCAGACCATGCCACGACTCTAAAATGCTGTCTACACAGCTGTTTTTAGAATGGTAGCGCAAGCCCCACTAGCCTGTCACCCTCAGTCCAGTCTGGGAGCCTTGCTGCTGCGAGCAGTCCATTGGCAGTGTAGACGTACCTTCTGGAACAGATTCTCAATGGTATTTGTGTAGGTGTCTAAAGGTACATATATGCAGCTAGTGGGATCTACAGAAGCACCTGAAGTCAATTATTTCAATGGTCATTAGGCAGCTAGGCACTTCTGTAAATCCCACTAGGTGCATATTTGTACCTTCAGGTACCTCAGTATCTTTAAAAATCTGGACCTTAGTCTCTCTGTACAAGGGTGATACAGGTACCTTAGATAGATGTGATTTATGGATAAGTCCCTCTATAATTTAATGCATATCTTGAGAAACTTGCTATTTGAATATTCTCATGTAAGTCAAAGAGGCTTCTTGTGGAGCATGAACTCATAGTGAGTAGTGCCAGCATTGTTGTTGTTGTTTACTTGTGATTCTTTAATCCTTATTCTCCTGTTTTAAAATGTTTCAGTCACCAAGTGAGGGAACAGAATCAGTATGCCGTGACTTAAGTAATAAATTGCACACATATAAAGAATAGCAAATAGACAAAGGGAACTGTTCAAAAACCATCCTTTGCCTGAAAATTGATTGCCCAAATTGTTTAAGGTTCTGTGCCTAGAAAATGGGCTTTTATGGGTCCCCACCAACATATCCTTTCTTAAACACCTCCTTCCTCCCACTAGACCACAACATTTCCACTGCATAGTAAGAGTTGTGAAATAAGGCAAGCTCTATGAACACTTTTGTTATAAAAATACTAGAGTATTCTACATGAATGCAATAATTATTGTGAACTGTGCTGTTTGGAATTATTACTATATAATAGTGCAGTATTTTTTTTAAATAAAGAAGGGGATCAGGTCTGACATACTCACATCTCTAGATAAGTGCACAGTGGTGTTTAGGGCTGGAACAGAGCTCTGAAGGTAAGTTGACCTATAAATACATGTTTTTGCATCAATTTAGAAGTTTCCTGGTAAGCATACAAAAATCCAGGATACTAGTCAGGAAAAGTGGCAGTTTGAGAGAGACAATTTATATATCATCAACAACAACAACAAAATGTGTAAGTCAACTCAGCAGAAAATTGCATTTGGTACATGTGTGTGTGTTTACGACTTATAAGAAATTAGCATTTTTATGATCAATCTTTGTTCATATATTCATGCATCTAAATTCTCACTCAAACTTGCAGTGTAAATAGATAAAAAAAATCAAGAAATCAGCTTCGGTAGCTGCAAAGGAGAATTAATAATAATAATAAAAGGTTATATAACACAAATTTTAACAGGATAAAGCTGTGAGAGGTTTCCATGGTAACACTGCTGATAGCAATTGACTTGCCCTGGCATCTGGACATGTTTAGGGCTTATGATGTGACTGCAGGCAATACTAGAAGATTAGATTAAAAACATGAAATGAAGTTCAGAAATAACTCCGCATCCTTTTGTTAGGGGGAAAAAAACATTTCTAATGAAGTTTGTGCAATTCTGGAGTGACGGTTATAGGCTTGTGAAGGTTGCTAATTGAGACTCTGTCTACATTATTATATGTAAACTATTTTCAGCTAAGGCTGTAGCCAAACATAACTGTAGCGTGCTTTGTGTTCATACACAATACTGTTGCAGACTGGTTACCCATTCAGAAAGCATGCTTACATTTTGCTAAAGTAGATTATATAGCCTTTCTTTAAATAATCCCTGTCCATAGCTGCATCTACCTTGGTGTTAAAACTGTGCATGCTACAATAGAACTGGAAAACAGCTAGGAAATGATTGTCCAGAAAAGTTCTGGAAGAAATGTACTTGTCATCTGTTTTCCAACAGGTCTTGCAGTTAGTACAGTTTTACTCCTCCTGTCTAGAGGGCCTTAGTGTTAAGTCCCATCTACACTGAAGAAAATACCAGGTATGGGGAGCCAGTTACATCATAGAAGTTTTTTAACTCAAGTAAAACCTAACACTTCTGAGTACCCTGTGCAAAGGTCTGAGGCCCCTATTCAGCAAAGCACTTGATCACATTCTTAACTTTTAACTTTAGGCATGTGTTTGAGCCCCATTGAATCCGGCCTTAAAGTAGGTTGTGGATGTGTCTACATGAGAAACACTACAGCAGCATGGCTACAGATGCGCAGCTGTGGTGTGGACAGTTACTAAAGCAATGGAAGAGCCTCTTCTGAAAGGCTTAACTGTTTCACAGGGCGTGATTTTTTTCACAGCCCTAAGAAATGTAGTTTAGCCAACCTAAGTTTGTAGCGTAGACCAGCCCTTGGTTAATTGGGAAAAACAATACATTCTGTGCCACAGCAGCTCTTTGTGCATCGTTCACTAAATGAATCACTGTCCACTGAGCATCAAAAAGAGTCTCTTCATTTTTGAGAAATCTCAAGAGGAAAATGTATAAAATGGGTAACTGGAGGTTGAGGGACAGGGGAGCGGGACAGTTGTAAACAGCTGTGGGAAAAGTTGAGATTGCTGTAGTCCAGAAGCTCATCAGTACTCTGGGGAAGGTACTTATCAAAAACTTTTCAAATCTAACATTACTGTGAGAATAACCATAAACAATTAATAATGGAGCTCTTCAAATTCCTAGCATGAATGATGAAGAGGGAGGAAAGAATGAATTTTCTTAGTGATGCTGTGTTGTAATAAGAATGGTTTGTTTTGCCAGACAATATCTGAATAAGCTTCCATATATTATGCCATTAAGCCTCAGCTATTTATTTTGTTGCATCCAGTACATGCCCTGCTTCCATTACATTTTTATTAATGCATACTTCTCTGTCTCCAAAAACTCCAAATTAATGTGCTGACCATATTTCCTTTTAAAGCAGGAGACTGTCACAACAGGTGAAAAGGATACAACTGGGATTGCTGAGGAGGAGAGTGAGGTAAATATGAACAGCCATAGGAGGGCATATGTCCTTTAATATCTCAAGAAAAGTGTCACAAAGTTGTCGGTGTTGGATTTTTGTATCCCTGTTATGAATATACAGGCCAATAGAATATGTGCTAGATGGAACATCTCTCAATTCAATGGAGACCTATTTTAGAATCTATCTGTTGCAGTAGTATACTATCATAAATATTTTAGGATCGGGAAGAATGTGATTATAATAGAAGGTGATATAATG
This sequence comes from Sternotherus odoratus, assembly GCA_032164245.1. Taxonomy (NCBI): domain Eukaryota; kingdom Metazoa; phylum Chordata; order Testudines; family Kinosternidae; genus Sternotherus; species Sternotherus odoratus. The sequence goes on from JAVMKO010000002.1 coordinate 147,227,098, forward strand.
GTGTTTCTATTAACATTCAGAATGAACAGAAAATATACTGCCAATGAGTCTGAATGGCTTTAACACTACCTGTGGATTTGTTTGTCTGGGCTCCTAATAGGGTCTTATTTAAAAAAATAGCTTTCATTCAACATTCCATTTTTCTAGCATGGTAAACCCTAAACTGAAACAGAAGTTAGAATATAATTATCTTACAACTTTGTTTTCTAAAGCACAAATTGGGCATTTCATTAGATATGGTTAAAATCAAATTAAAATCAACTAAAAAATTCAATGAAATATTGAATTTCTCTTTAAGACCAGGTACCCTCTGATCAACATTTATTTTAGGTTATATTCTCATATGGGTGAGAGAGCATATAGCATTTTTTCTGGGTCCTCGTTTACTAAAGTGCAACCTTGACAATGCATTTTAAATTACAGTGAGAGTAACATGAGGATTTTAGCACTAGTGACTGGAAATTAAATTCAGAAATAGGAAAAAGGATTGAAAAGTAAGGAAACAGTAAACTCTGGAAACTCCTCAATTTGGGTCCAATCCTGCAAGGTGCTAACTGTCTCTCTTTTTATAAGTTTCTGAACTCTGGTATGTAAGTATTTGCTAAAATATCATAGACCAATTCACTACTCACTCTGGTTTTGGATGCTTATAATTCCAGTGGACCAAATTCTGGTCTCAGTTATGCTGGTGTAAAATTGTAGTAAATCTACTGCCATCAGTAAAGTTACTCCAAATTTTCTCCAGGGTAACTGAGGATAGAATTTGGTTCATTGACTTCACTAGAGTTGCTACAGCTTTATATTGGCATGAATAGAGAATCAGGCCCTGCAGTGTAATGCTGACTTTTCCCCCCATTTAAACTGAAAATTATAGGGCCGATTCAATACTGCATTATTGCAATTTTATACCAGCATACACAGGCATGACACTGCAGTAATATAGTTGCCAATCAAGCCCTACTTCTCTAAATCTGAGGGTTGAAGTAGTACCAAATACACCACCATCTTTCTTCTAGAGCATTTGGCTTGTCACTCTTGATATGTCTGTTCCAGCAGCTTGTATTCAAGAAATCCTGTACTGTCCACAAGCTCTCTAATATACTGTATATGTAAACCCAGTCTCTCTTGCATGGCACATTCACCCCTCACACATACAGGGCCGGCGACAGAAATTTGGGGGCCCCCTATTCTGATTGGTTGGGGGGCCCCCCAGCCCAGCTGGCACTTCCCCCCCCCCCCAGCTGACAGCAGCTGGGGGCCCCCCCAGCCCAGCCGGGCCCCCCCAGCCCCGCCAGCGCTCCCCCCCAGCTGACAGCGGCTGGGGGGGGGAAGCCCAGCCGGCGCTCCCTCCTCCCCCAGCTGACAGCGGCTGGCGGCAGTGCGGGGTCCTAAGGGAGCACGAGCCCGGGAGCGGCGCGAGCCGCCCTTGCTGCTCTTCCCCTCCCCCCCCCCCCCGCGCCCTTTCTCCCCCGGACTGCGCTGCTGCCGCCGGCTGGGCTCACTGCTCCTGCCGGGGACACGCGTGCTCGTCCGCTCTGGAGGAGAGCTGCGCCGCCTCCCCGCCCCTTCCCCGCTCTCCAGGCCCGGCGACAAGGGGGGACGGATGACTACGGGTACTGCTGTGTATCCAGCCCCGGACTTAAGGGGGCCCCCCTAAAGTCCGGGGCCCGGTACAGCTCTACCCGTAGTACCCCCCTGTTGCCGGCCCTGCACACATATACATCAGTTTTTAAAGTCTCATATTTAAAATGGTAATATTTATTTGATGCATAACAGATGCCAAACTCTGTCCATAGGGTCTTGTATCTTGCTTTCAGCAGAAGGTGGTATGTGATGCTTGAGAGAGAGAGAGACCCCCACACACTCACCATTATTTGTTTAGCCATTTGTGCAGTTCTGTACATGGGGAAATCCATCCAGACCTCTACAGGCAATGGATTTATTTCCTAAGCATGAGCTTTAGTTCCCCATAGCATTATATTTGCTTGCTTAGTTATAATTATAATGAATGCTCATAAAAATTATCCAATCCCTCTTTAAAGCTAGCCCTTGGGACCAATCTTAAGTTAGTGAAATCCAAGATTTTGAGATATGAGAGAGAGAAATAGAAATAGAGCTACAGCCCTGTTGAAAGGGGCACTTCTCCAGCAGAACCCATGTCTAAAGTGCAGTGCAAACCCATTCTTCCTTCTAGAGGCAAATCCTCCAGAAATGCAGCTTTAAGACAGATTAGCCTTCAAACTCTGCTCTAAAAATTTTTTTTTAATGGTAGAGTGTATTTTATGTGTGTGCCCAGTAAGGAACCATCCCAATATGCAGCAGTATGCCTTTAATCCATTTTTGTTTTAGTTAATGCCTTAGGAAACCCTCCCTGAAGAAATAACTTCTGTTACTAAATATACTAAGGAAGCATCATAACAGGTTTTTCCCACCTTTACTCATAAAGTGCAGAATAGCATCTAATGGCATGATTCTCTTTGTATTTACTTTGATGTAAATACAGCGACGCTCCATTGAAATCAGTGGCATTGCCCTGCTATAAAACCACCGTGGGATCACAATAAAGCCACTATGTTGTCTAATGGATCTAAATAAGCAAACTGATGCCAATTTATCTCTATCAATCAAAAACTGGAGCTCTTTAGAGTGGCCTGGGTGCAGCTGGTGAATAGCTCTTGTCCAGCATGATGCATGTGGCTGAATGGTTTCCATTTTCTGTTGGCTGTAGATGGTGGCTATAACTGAAGATGCAGGTGCAGTTGAAAATGCTGTTGTAAGTGAACCTAGTGAAGGTGCTGCTGCAGCTGAAGTGGCTGATGAAGGTGACAAACCTAAAATAGAAGAGAAGAAAGCAGAGGTGGCTCAGGTAAGATGTTGTCGGGATGCTTTCTGAAGCAGTACACAGAAGAAAATATTGGACTGTTCATGTCTCCTGGCCTGAGCTACCACGGTACCCCTTCTCAGTAGAGTGATGACTTATCTGTCCACATTGGTCCCCATTCTGTTTTAAGTGACACTGGTATGAAGTATTTCCACTGACTTCAATGGAGATATGCCAATTTATACCAGCTGGGAATCTGGCCCAGTGTGCCAAAAATAATTTCTGATGACTTTACAGTTGATAGATACACTCTCAGATGTGTTCTGGGGTTTATAACAGGCTCAATGAATCCTAAAGATAAGCAGAAGCTATTTCATTCCATTAGCGATATATCTGGAGAGCAGCGGCTTGTTAAACAGAGCTTTCAGACTCTTCACATGTGTTTTTTTTTATCTAAATGCTCTTTTTTTCCCCAATGATAAATAAGATCAAGAGCACCAGTGTTCAGAGATGCTGAGCAATGTAATTCCCACTGAAGTCAATAGGACTGGTGATTGCTTAATGGAGGAGATTTTCAGAGGCACATAGGGAAGCAAAGGCCCAACGCCCACTTATTCCCATTGGGAGTTGGGTACCAAACTGCCCTTTGTGCCTCTGAAAATCTCCCTCTCCCTCCCCTCATCCATTCCTCCAGCACCTGTGAAAGTCAGGCCTTGGAATCCCATGTAACTGTAGAAGTAATAAATGGCAAGGATATTCTACTGTGTGGTCAGGCTGGCTTCTAGCTTTCCAGCAACTGGAGACCAAAGAAAAGATGCCAAGTGGTACTCTGGCACTCTAGGGATCCAGGACTTCCAGGTCATGATTACCTTAGGCTCTGCACATCTGTTTGTTTCGATCACTCTTCTGTTGACTCCAGTGCCGGCGTAAGCTATTTTGCCACCCTAGGCCAAGTGGCAAAAAAAAACAACAACAAAAACCCAACCGCAACTTGTAGAGCTGCTGCCGAAACGCCGCTGTCGGAGGCAGAGGGAGTCAATGCCGAAATGCCGCTGACAGAAGAAGCAGCGAAGACAGTATGGCCACCAAAATGGCACCAAAAACCATTGAGCGCCGCCCCAGTTACAGATGGCGTGCCGCCCTCTCCTCCCCTACAGGCACAAACACGTGGGCGCTAGTGCCTGTAGCCAGCCCTGCCTAGGCAGTAAAAGCAAAAATAAATAAATAAATAAGAGCTGCCACCGAAATGCCACCGAGGGTGGCAAAATGCAGCCTCGCAAATGGTGCCACCCTAGGCGACTGCATAGGTTGCCTAGTGGTTGTACGGGCTCTGGTTGGCTCTCTGTTTAGAGTCTAAACTCCGCAGGTTGTGGACTGCTTTTTGTTATGTGCTTCTGCAATGCCTCACACAATGAAGCTGGGGCCCCTAGGTGCTACCACAGAACAAATAGTTAATAATAATCAGAACAATCCCTGACTCATCAATAAAAAAAATTCTCTTTATGTAGTATTTGGGGGTATTTTTAACCCAGACTGTATAAAATAAGCAATTGATAGACCTGGTCATCTTCTGTTCTATGGAATATGGAAAATGCATCCATATTTTCTCTCATAAACAGAAAAGCAAATAAATACTTTTGTTCTATACATTTTAGAAGTAAAAACAATGAGGAGTCCTTGTGGCACCTTAGAGACTAACAAATTTATTTGGACATAAGCTTTTGTAAGCTATAACCCACTTCCTCAGCTGTATGGAGTGAAAAACATAGTAGGCAGGTATATATATACAGCACATGAAAAGATAGGAGTTGCTTTATCAAGTAGGGGGGGTCAATGCTAACGAGACCAATTAATCACTCTCAAAACATTTCTCTCTTTTTCTGGTTTTCTTTTCTCCCCCAGGAGAAAGTCAGCAGCATCCCTTCACTAGTAATAGAACCAGCATCAAACAATGAAGGGGAGGGAGAGGAACATGAAGTCATAGTGAATGAATTTGAAGCTGGTGTGGAAGATGTTGGCATGCAGGGCATTGAAAGTGATGCCAGTGAAACTTCCCAGGTTGTAAGTGAGCAGAAAACCACTGAGGAAATCCAAACGACATCCTCTGAAGAACAGCCTGTGTCAGCGGAAGATGCAGCCCATGGAATGCCACCTGGCTTTCTCTTTAAGGTTTACTTAAGTATTTAGTCACTCTTATTTTAAACATTCCTTTAAACCTAGCATCAAGTAAATATAGCCAGGGGCACAGGTTATTTAGGCTGATGACTGTGTGGTTAGATAGCAAAAATGTCAATTCTTCCTTGAATTGTTTTATTTCTGCATAAAAGGGGAAATAAAACTTTAATTTGTGCGAACATGATCCATATAGAATTATGGCATTCAGTCAAATGTGCAAGTACACTAATCTAATCAGAGCAGTGAAAATATTTTAATATGTTGGGAGAATTTCTATGGCCTGCATTATGCAGCAGGTTAGACTAGATGATCAAAATGTTCCGTTCTGGCCTAAAAAATCTACCAGTGCAATCATGGTCCTACTGAAATCAATGAAACTTTTGCAATTGACTTCAGTGTAACCAAGATTCCACATATTATTAGGGTAGCTTTTAAAGTGATCATGTTGAAAAGCATTGGATTTCAGTGGGCGGGTCTGAGAAACTCTGCCCTAAGTGTTTGCTGGTTGCCAAAAACCTTTGTATTTCTTGGTTCCCAGGTACCTGATATTCTTATTTCAGAATGATTGATTAGTAGATAAGCTGAGTGAAGATGAATGAAGTTAATGTGCTCGGATATCATTTGGATAGTTCAGTCTAACTAGTCCCATGGCAAGCCCCATTATGCCCAGTTATTTTGGATTTTTTTTCCCCCTCGTACACAAATGTTCTTTGCAAACTTTAAAAGTAACAGGTCAGAGACATGTCATGTAACTATGACTTAAGACACACTGACAGCATTCCTCTATTTTTCACCAAACTCCCGTGAGTTAAGGGAGAATGCGCATCTACCATTCCTGGCTTTGCTGCAGTGATGCCATGGGATTAGTTGCCATCAAGGAAACTAGAATACGATATCTTATGGAGATGGAATTATTTAGTTAAATGGACTGTTTAGCTCTGCAAACAGATTATTTTGTCAATAATTACTGGTTGAAGTGAGAAATATCATAGCCCTAAGTTACCAACAAAGAAGAGTGCCTTTCAGCCCACACAGCAGGATTCCCATTACCCACACCTTAGCCGACCACTGGAATTATACCATTTTCCTCACTATTATTTACAGGGAGGATTGCTTCAGGAAGATGATTCCTTCAGGAATAAGATCAAAGCCCAGAACCACAGATATCACTAGAGCATTAGCATCACTCTAAGTCCCTACTCAGTTTGCCTAAGGTAGGGGGGCCAGATCCTTTCACCCTTCCTTAGGAAAGCTTCCAATGATGCTACTGTATGAATAAGAACAGCAGGATTTGTCCAAGCATCAGTACCTATGGGATGTTGCAGCATCACCTATCCTCCAGATCCTTGTGAGTTGAGGGTACCCACCAATCATTGAAGGAATGAGTGAATAATTAAATTCATATTTAATATGTGAATTTCTTCATGGAAGAGAATAGAAAAACATGGAATTAAGAAACATATATATAAAAAATGGAGTGTATGTGTAATGATATCAGTAATGATATGTGTAATGAGATCAGCTGTTTCTACTTAATTTTTCTTAGTACTTTCCCTAGATGATATCCTTGTGTTTTGTATTTTTTTTTCTTCAGGTTGAAGCTCTACACGATTTTGAGGCAGCTAATACTGATGAGCTTAATTTAAAACGAGGAGATACTGTACTAGTAATCCCTTCTGAGGCAACAGATGACCAGGTAAACAACTGAGGAATAATTTCTTTTGCTTTTTTTTCTTTTCCTGGAGATATTTTTAACGGTCTAGATTTAATAAGAAATGCAGTCATTTAAAATGTCACTGTTAGAACATATTAAGACTAAAACTTTCTTCATACTTAATTTTCAGCTAAGAGTAAAAGGCAATGTTGATTATAACCTGGAAGTAGTAGATGATTTACCCTTCATCATGGACCAACATTCTTCTACATTTTATTTGGCTGCTTTAAATCACGGTTTTATTTCTCTCTCTCTCACATACACGAACTTACACATCGTAGGTGCATACAAATAATGCATTAGGTCATTGTAAATCTTGTTTTAACATTGCAGCAAAATCAGTAGTCTAGTGTTTGGAGCTTATACATATAGATTTGAGCAGATTAAATCAATACAAGTTAGGCCATAGAGTATTATTCTCACAAATTGTGTAACCCTACAACCAAATTAGGTGTAATAACTCTAGCTTTAACTCTGTCCTCTGGAAGTCTGAATCTCCTACAATACTGGTTCTGGAAATACCAACTTCTACTAATTCTGCAGTTCCCTATCTAGGCAAAAGACCTGGCAGCTTCAGTCAAACCTCCAGTGGTATAAGCAGTGGAGGACCAGGCCCCAAAAAAGTGTTCAGGTTGTTAATAAAAGATTGGCAACAGAGTTTTAATTTTGTCGGAACACACAAAGATGTTTTAATATCATTTAAATGTTAAACACTGGCAATAGAAAAATAAAATGGTTTTTAAATAGAAGATACAATTTTATACGCTAAATAAAATGCCTATTGAAGTCAACAGAAAGACTCCCAAAGGATAAGGCCAAAAGAGATTATCGCTTCAGATCACAATTTAATTTGAACAAAAAGCACTTTTCATCTTTGCTTGAAACATGGATCTACCCTCCCCCCTTCTTCCATAGGCAGTAAAGAAATGATTTTACCTTTTCAAAGGGTTAAAGGAAAGTACTGCACCTATTTTACCAAGCTTCTTATTGTTGGCTAGTTCCCCATTGGTAGGGGAGGATATGAAGAAAATGTCTCTATTTCTATCATTTTGAGGCCTGATCCTACACGTACATAGTGCTGGGAATATTCCTTACCGCCCTAAATAATCCTATTGTCTTCAATGGGACTATTCAGAATGCTAAGCACTATTCCTGACAGCATGTGTTTGCAACATTGGGTTATCGTAATATTCCTTTTAAGAAGTGCTAAGTTATCAACTGATCTTTTAGTTTAATATATGAGCAGGATATCTTATCTGTTTTACATTTCTAGTATATGGTACTGGATATTTTTTTAGCATGACACCCCACATTCTTTTTATAAAGCTCGATTCAGCTATCCTGATTCAAGTTGAGTAGTACCTTATTCCATGTGTAGTCCCATTTATTTCAATGGCATTATTCACAGAGCAAGGTGCTCAATGTGACAGATCATGACAGAATCAGTCTCACAGCTACTTAGGCCCTTAGCTTTCATTGAATGGAAGTTAGGCACTGAAATACTTCTGAGGGTCTGGGTCATATTCCTTAGCTCTTTTTTCTTGGAGTATTAAATATAAACTTAGTCTTTTCTGGATTAATCTATAAAGGTATATTATTCTCTTGTTGTTTGCATGTAAATCCCATTAGAATTGATTGGAGTAAATTGTGTGTATTGATGGAGAAAATAGACCTTTACATATTCATGTTTCTGAATTCAGCTAGCATCTATTATTATTTAGTGCACATTTGCCCTTCATGTTTATCACCACCATTAAACTCAATATAAAATCACAACGTACTCTAGTGAAGGACAAAAAAAAGATTGAGTTTTTTCTTTTTTTTTTATCTCAGCTGTTCATTTTTCCTCCTTCAAAAGTGGCCTGTCTAAAGCCATATTTCTTGTATATTTGGTAGTATCGATTCAGTTTCAGATCATATCAAACAAGAACACTTTGTGCTTGTTTGATCCTGGAGACTCCACTTTTTCTAATCTACTTTAATTGAATTGATTGAGATTAGTTCTAGTCAGCACCTGTTCCTAACACAATGTACCTCCTCCTATGATCAGGAACCTGTCATTTACTACTGCCCCTTCTGTCTCAATCATGCCAATGCTTGAAAGATATTTTCTCAGTTAAATTTACCCTGGTTTATTTCACTGCCAGGCTAAAATGTTGTCATCCTTACCTGCTTCAGTGGTACTCAATCCTGATTAATTAGAAAGCCATTTCACCATTAACTATAAGCTTCAGAAAGCTATTGAATAATCACAATTTGATGTAATTTTGTGTTGAAGTTCTATCAAAAGCATTCAACCTTTACATGTACACCATGATAAGATAATCACAATGCAATGTCAGGAGTTGCTACCATGTCTCATTATTTTGTGACTGTCTGGCTCAGATTCTTAAAAACAGCCTCTAATTTGGGTCCTAACCTATTATGGATTCAGTCAAGTGTGCCCACTGTTCTGCAAGCGCAATCGCTTGTGGGCAAAAATGATTAAATTTGAATGGCCAGGATATAGAAACTTGCATATGCAGATCAGGCACCTCAGTCCCTTTGTGGAGCTAGCCCTAAATTTTAAAGTCCAGATGTTAGAGCCCAGAAAACTCCACTTAGCTGCCCCCTAACCTTGTAGGCACTTAGGGGGCTTCAATTGACAGAAACCTATGTGCCTACATTTCTGGTTGTGTGCACAACCATCTAACACCCACTACCTAATCACCTCCAGCCACAATCTTGCCTGAAGGGTCTGATTTGGTGGACTTGGTCAGAGACTGCCAGAGTGGGTGTCTAGCGGATTGGGCTTCATACAAAACACAGTAGGAGGATATTGTTCTTTTATGGCCCATAGCCCGGAGTTTGAGTAGTCCCACACAATATGGGAAGAGTCATATTGTTCAGATTTCACCTGTCGCTGTCTGAGGTGGAGCAGGGACTTGAAGCCACATCTCCCACCTAAAGCCAGTGGTCAAGGCACTTTGAGTCACTCTCTGGTCAATGAATATTTATTTATACAAAGTGGAACAGTAGAGACAGAGAGAACCCCACCCCAGAATATCCCATAGCCCAGTAGTGAAGGCACTCTCCTGGGAGGTGGGAGACCTAGGTTCAAGTTCCTACTCCAAATCAGGCACAGTGGGGATTTGACCCTAGGTCTCCCACATCCTGGGTGAGGTCTCCCACCACTGGGCTATGGCTTTAAGAAACCACCTCTTCTCTTTTTTTTTAATTTTGTCAAAGCATGCACAGCTACATTGCTGCAGTGATTCTAGTGTAGACTAGCCCTTAGTCCCTTCCACACACCCCTCGGCATTTCCTATTGACTGGCTGAGGCAAGTCAGCATGCTGGTGTTTGTGAATCCCATTCCTAGGTGTCAGGCTCTCCTCATTCATTATATAGGAAGCCTGTGTGCCTAACTAGGGGCTGTGGATTCCACTAGGCAGAAGGATGCCTAAAGTTAAGCACTGCAATTCTATGTCGTCTGTGCGGGTCTTGCTGCTGTAGTCTAACATGTGAAACAACAACAGTGTACTATACAACTTTGTAACTAGTTGAAGACAGTGAAAATTTGGCCCACTAACTCCTTTTTTCCCTCCACCCCATCTATTTTTGTCTCTGTCATGGAAGCTGGGACAGGTCTCAGCATCTCCCCTCTATTTGCTGAGCAATCTCTGCTGCCCTGCAGCGGTTCAATGTACTGTATTTCATGGGCCTGTTAGTGGTCAATTGAACTGCTTCATGTTAACTCACACTGTAGACAGTGCAGCTCAGGGGGCTAGGCCAAGTCTCCACGGGAGCTGCAACATCCACAGTGCTATTGTTAACATGCTAGCTGGAGCACAGCTAAAGTGCTCACTCCCAGCTGCAGCACTGACCTAGCCAAAAAGATTAGGAGCTGAGGCCAGAGGATATATTTTGAAAGACATTAAATTAATATTGTTATAAGCAGAGCAGATTGGCATCACAGCAAGTTAAGTTTCCCCAACACTTCCCCCTGTAAAGACCCTGCTTTCAGTTAGTTGACTGCCAAACTATAATAATTTGGTGTGAGGTTTTCAGTGCCAGGTGTCTGCCTCAGCCTGGATATTTGGAAAAGTTTCAAGTAATGAGCATGTGGTTTTGGGATCTTGGAGGTACTTTAACAGTGGAAGAGCCAGGAACTGTTGCCACCATCTGATTCCACGACAGGAACCACAGTGAAGTATCCTGCATAAAAAGGAAAAAAAAACATGTATCTTTCTCTAGTTTGTTGGGGTTAGAGGCCCCCCCCCAAATATTAAACACTATGAATTTTAAAAGGACCTCAGCACTTCCTCCAACTTTGCACCTATAAAATGCTGTCCCCTATAAACTCCCTTTTACCTTGCAGGAGACTGGATGGCTGACAGGCATTAAAGAATCCGATTGGCTGCAGTACAGAGATGCAGTAACCTATAAGGGACTTTTCCCAGAGAACTTCACAAAGCCCTTGGAGTAGTTCTCGGCTCAGGCATAAAAGTATTATAAGAAGCTCAGTCGGTAGGTTTTTAAATCTCTTGGAAACACAGGAACCCACTTTTGTAGTTAAACTGCTAATGGTTTACAGACTGGTGCCGGACAAAGCGTGGTGAAACATATCAAATGAGCATGAATGCAGTTAAGCTATCATTGTCTGAAGCAGCATATGAAAAAATGTATTGAGAGAAATGTCCTTATTTGTTCACACATATGTGGCAACAGGTTTGTTTGTGCTTTGTCAGAGCTATGGTGATCCTGTATTTGATCCTTTCCCATGAAATCTAAAATTAGCCTCCTCACTACAAGAACCTTAACTTTTCTGCACTAAGTGTATTGTATTAAGTTGCTGCACTACAGAAGATTTTATTAGTAATCCTTTAGTAATGAGGTCAAATTATTAAGTTATGTGTTAAAAAAATGAACTGCTGCAAAGTTTTTTCAATGTTATTTTTGAACATATATGCACACATATGCTTGTGTGTATATAAGTGCATACAGATACATATGCATTAACATGTTACCCTCCATTGTAGTTCTTTGACGCTGTAGTATCACTGATAGATGCATTGCTCTTACAAGTTCTGGCACTACAGTAAATAGCTTTGTTCCAAAACAAAGCTAGCTGCTCCATTGCCAAAACATTATACAGTATCTGTGTTTGTAGTGTGAAATTTTCATTCTGAGATGAACAGTTATAACTATCATGTTCAAAGCTGCTAAACCATTGGAAGGCATGGTTCAGTCTCCTCTATTTCTAGCTGCAATAGTTTGAGATTGTGTGGATGGAGTGGTTATAATGCTAATCTATACTTTAATTGGCTGAATTATGAAAACAAAAAATATTTAAGAAGGACAGAAACAAACAATATATTGTCACTATATGTATTTATGCAGCACACCTTCACAGATCCTTTTAAAATAAGGTATATAATGTATCCTGTATCAAGAAGTCATCTGTAAACTATTATGTTTTTCAGTGTTGTGTCATTCAAAATAAACCTTTGATCCAAAAGAAGCTGTTTTTGAGAGCTTTTTTTGAAGTTTGGTTAAATTGGAATGAATATAATCCTAACACAATTCCTCTCCCCCCTGCCCAAGATACCCAGCACAACAGATACACCAGGTATGAGTTCTAGCACAAACCATCTCATACCTGCTCTTCAAACAGAATGAATTTGTCTTAGAGCTCTAACCCCCAATTAGTTTCTGACCATGCATGAAGGAGCTTACCTGGGATTTGGTTAATGCACAACTGCAGTTCACATTTTCTACTCTGCATGCTTTGTCCATTTATTTTACTTTGAATCAAAATCTTTCATGAACTGAATTGTTTGTGGGGCTGTGTATCTTTAAGAACATATAGGATATTCCTCAAGTTTCTTTTCTTGATGCCTGGGGTGTCTTGCTAGGACTCTTGAACTTGTAACTTCCACAGGCCTTGAAGTCCTTGGCTTTGAGTGATCCAGAATAAAGGATCTAATTTGGAAAATTTGGGAAAACTCTAAATTCTGCTTCCACAAGTTGGAGGTGGTCAATGAGACCCAGTATTGATGGTGTGTGTCACAGATTTGATGCCCTCATGCCCCACATTGATTTAAATGGTGTTTGACATCTGTACTTCATTAATTTTCTGTAGAACAGTTAAAAAAAAACCCAACAACCCTGCATTAAAGGGCGCATCCTCACCTCTTTCCTGGAACCACTGTTGTCCTCATCTCCTGGCAGAAAGGAGACTGGGGACTCCAAGCCCCTTTGCTTCAGAATAGTAGAGGAGATAAGAGGCAGGAGGACATAGTGATCGGTTGAAAGTCTTAATTTAACCAATGCTGATTTACTTTGTGCACTTGATGACTGGAGGATGCTAAATGCATCTGAGATTACGTCCCATGCCATGGCTACTTCAATGCCATTGGTGCTGGTCTCACTGCCATTGGTATGCAGCCTACACAAGAATTTACATAAAGCACATAGATATTAAAATGGGAAAGGTCTGATTCAGAGTGAACAGCCATCATGGATACTTTTGCCCCACATAAATACTACGTGACTATTTTCTTCATCTTGCAATTTCACCTCGCTCTTTAAAAGAAAAATGGCAGTTCATAAGTCAACAGAATACCAGAAATAGTAAGACCCACTAATGACGACACTCTGGTGTCTAGATATGGATTATGTGCATCAGGTTTCTGCCAAGTGTGGCTGATATGTCATGGGACAACTCTTCCTGCTGGACCAAAGCCTTTTCCAGTCCTTCTAAGTCACTGCAGTACGTGGGCTGCAGGCAGCCAAAGTTACAGGTGCAGGGGAAGGTTTCAGGTGCCTGTCTGAAGCGTGCCAGCTTCTGGCAAATCTAATTTCAGATTAGCCTTGCCAGAGTCAGAGGAAGGGGCATCCAACATCGGTGCTTTATTACCGCTTGCAGTCATGCAGGAAGGTCTGGAGTAGAATCCATCCAATAGCAGCAATCCATCACCGTTTCCTCTCTCTGACAGGTAAAAAGGTAGGGAGAGGGGGAAGGTGGTAATAGGTGAGTTGCAGTATTTAAAAGGTGCTTTAGATGCAGACATGGGTTGCAGTAGAAGGAAGGTAGAAATTAGAATGAGGGGGAATTTTTTTTTATTGGCAGCAGGGAGAGTTCAAGTATCCAGCTTTGAAGGTTTGAAGGAGAGAAGTTACTTACCTTATAGCAACTTTAGTTTAGGTGTTCTGCCCCTGTGGGTGCTTCGCTGTGGGATGGTATATACCTGTGGGGTCTCAAGTGGAGAGTGTAAACCAGTGTCTGCAAGCCAGTGCCTGTGCAAAGCAAAGATATAAAGGAGGTGTGAACCCACCAACACTCACTTCCTTCTCAACGGCAAAGCAGACCCTACTCAGCTGAGAGGAAGGAGAGCAACAAAACTTCTTTAATGAAATCAAGTTACTGTAAGATAAATAACCTCTCCTCCTCCTTCAGTATATATCCCAATGAGAGCCCCATCCTAGGAAACTCCCAAACAGTAACTCAGCGAGAAGGAGGGTGCTGAGGACACCAAAAGCAATTCCATCTCTGGAAACAGGTAAGATGTCATAATGCTTGGCATAAGTATGAAGGGAAGGCCAACTTGCAGCCCGACAAATTTCTGCTATGGGGTCATCCTTCAGTAGAGCTGTAGGTGTGTACTGAGCTTGAGTGAAATGAGTTCTCTCTCTTTCTGAGGGGGCTGCATCCTATTAGATTCATAGCAAGTTAAGATGGCAGCTTGAAACCTACCTTTGACGTCTGAGTGGAAATGGGTTGATCCTTCGTCCTCTTCTCAAATTATACAAATAGCCTAGGAGAGGCTTAGAGCTGTCAAGGTAGAAGGTGAGGGTCCTTCTGACATCTAGAGTATATAGACTGGTCTCTGAGAGGCATGAAGTTTTGGGTAGAACTCTGGCAGGGAAATCTTTTTATTCATGTGGTATTCTAAAGAGAACTTCAGGAGGAGGAGAGACTCGTGTACAGTGTTACCTTGTCTTTATAAATGGTGGCATAGAGTGGGTCAGCTATAAGAGCACTGTGCTCTCCTATTTGTCTAGCTGAAGTTATGGCGATAGAGAACGAAGTCTTGAGGGAGAGGTGGAGGACAGATTGGGTAGCCATCAGTTCAAAGGAAGGTTTCCTCGGGGCCTAGAGAGCCAAACTGAGGGGTCACATTCTGTATTGGGTGGGGGACAAGTTTTGTAAGTCCTTGAGGAATCTGGCTATAGTAGGGTGGACACAGACTGAGAAGTCTTTGATGGGTGAGAGGAAGACTGTTATAATGGCCAAAATATACTCTGAGCTCACTGATAGAACTTGCATCTTTAACTCCACCAGGTAGTCCAGGATTTTGGACAGCAGAGCAGCTAAAGCTCAGAAAGAGTGAAGGGAACACCAGGAGCAGAGGCAGCATTTCCACTTTTGAAGGTAATTTTGGGAGTACTTGGTTTCCTGTTAAATAGGTGAACTGACTGGACCATATCTGAACAGATTAGTTCCATGCTCAAGAATGATCTGGGAGCCATGCTCACAGGATCAAGAAGGAGTAGTTGGGATAGAGCAAGGTCCCTGGGTTTTGCAACGTGAGCTCCTTCCTAAGAGGCATTGCCACAGAGAGATGAAGGAGATTTGAATACCACTTGTCTTGACCAAGATGGTGCTAGGAGGATGACAGTCTTTCCTGACACTGTTTGAGTAAGGTCTTGAGGAGTAGGGGTCGAGGCAGGCAAGCCTACAATAGGATATGGGTCTCAGTGTTATGAGGACATCCCCAAGGAGTTGTGGCCATATCCTCCCTTGGAGCAGAAAAGACAGCATGTCACATTGTTAGAAGTGGCAAAGAAGTCTGTTTCTGCTGAGCCCCAAGTCTGGAAAATTCTGTGGAAGATAGAACCATTGAGTTTTTATTTGTGACCCTGAAGGAAGTGTCTGAAATTGTATTCTGGAGACATGGAAAACAGACAGCTGAGATTTCTATCTAATGGGAAATGTGCCAGTTCCATAAAATACCCTCAGTGCCTGATTGGTCAGATGTAAATAAGGCCCTGTCACTAGGCAGATGTGAGTGGGGTCCTGTTACTAGGCAGATGTGAGCGGGGTCCTGTCACTAGGCAGATGTGAGTGGGGTCCTGTTACTAGGCAGATTTGAGTGAGGTCCTGTCACTAGGCAGATTAGTCGCCTGCCTGGTAAGTGGGATTACCCTGAGCGCAAGTGGTGCCCTATCACTCTGTTTCCCCCCCGGGCAGAATTGCACAGCATAGCTGACATAGCTGGAAAAAAGGCGGGAAACACAGACCCAAGCAGCCGGGACAAACATGTAGTCAGACACATGGAGAGAAGCCATATTTAACAGAGAGGAGTATCTGTTGTGAGAATCTTTGAAGCTGGGGAATCTGAGAATGGGTTCTCACACAGACCTTCAGTGGCCCCTTCTACCACTGGAGAGAATCCAGAATTTTGAGGTAGTGTGATGCTGGTGAAGAGACTCTCTCTCTGGGGTGTACACATCTGAGGTGCAGTCTCATGTGAGGCATGACGAACATGGAGGCTGACCTGTGGATGAGTTTTAGACAGTTTTCTTACAGTTGTTTGCAGGCCATGATTAGACTGAACAGAGCGGAGAATATCATCTCTGAGGGGATTGGCAGCTAGGGAGTCTAAAGTGGCTCTGATGAAATCTATTCTTTGGACTGGGGTCAGTGTAGACTTCTTTCAACTGATATAAAGAGAGACTGAAACAGACCTGCAGCCCCGAAGGCTGCTGACTGGAGCTGTAGAGGTGATTGACCCAATTGTTCAAGCAGGGAATAAAGCTATGCGCTGCTGATGAAAAAGGGCAACCAATGCTAAGAGAAGACCTTAGAAATGGCAGGAAACTGGAAGGGAAATACTCAGTACTGGGTGTTCAGAGTCTAATTTGAAGTGTAAAAAATGTTTGTGGGATCGGTAGATAACTATATGAAAGTGGGCATCCTGAAGGTCAAGGGTGGTGACCTTCCCAAATCTGGGGATGAAATTAGTGTCATGATTGTGAAGTGCTAGGAAAGTCAATCACCAGTCTAAGAAACTTGGGCTCTGTCTTCTGCCCATCATAGGAACTAGGAAATAGTTGGAGTAGAACCCTCTTCCAACAGACTCTGGGAGAAACTGTCTCTGTGCCCTCTGCCAGCTGGCACAAGAGGTTCCTGGAGTTTTACAGCAGGAGTGGTTTATATTATCTGGCCTGACATTGAAAGCCTTCCATGTGATTTGCTTTGCCTAGTTAAGACACTGCCTTTTTCTGCAACTAAGATGTATCATAATAGCCACATTCCACCAGCACACTAGCATTAATCAGCCAACAAGAAGAGGCTTGCACAAGAGATACATTTCGCAGGGGCTGGACCTAGATTATGGGTCTCACTACTGCAAGAGTGAAGGATGACCAGAGGTCTTGCTGTGGTTAGAACTGAACACGAAACCCTTTTGACTTCACTTTCCCACATTAAGCACCCCCTACCTCTCTCACTTCCACACCTCATGCCACAAAAACAACATTTTCCTTTGAGCGGGTAGAAGTTAGAGTGTTACATCTTTAAAATACTTTGGTGCCCATTACTGTAGTATTTAAACATCTCCAATGTAACAACAGATAAATAGATTGACAGATAAATAATACGTTTTGCTTTTCCCTTTAGCAAGTGCTGGTTGTGAATATGAATTTTGTGTGTCTAGGTAGATGGCAAGCACTGATTTTCAATAAGCAATTTCTTCATACTCAAGCTTGATTGCACAGTCACATTTTTCTCTGTGGCACTCTTATGCCTACAGCTCCCTAAATGAACAGATAAATGAAATTTAAAATAATTTTGTCCAGTGTACATACAAGCTTGCTCTAAAGTACAACAGGAAATACTTTCTTATGAAGCTGTACATACTGCAGGGAGTTTCTTCTGAATTTATGTTGGTTAAGAATTACATCCTGCTTTACATTTCCAATTAACACGCAGGATTGAGTTTGGTGAGTTACTGCATTTCAGGCTGTGCGTCACTGGAGCACAAACCCATTGTATCTCAATGTCTCTAATGACTTATTTATGCTGGAGCAATAGCACATGCTGAGTCTAGTAACCTTCCAGAACAGCTATAATTTCTAAGGCTGAATAAAATGAACCCTTGAAAGATTTAATGGGGAAACCTCCCACTACTGTGCATTGATTATGCACCGTGTGGCCTTGAAAGTACAGCTGGCAGGGGGCTATCATCTAGTCCAAAATACAAATATACACTGTACTAGGGAGCAGTATCTGATCTTCAGCCCTTGCCCTTACAGTAATTTTTGTAATTAAATTAGGATGTTTATTTGCTTTCCCTCCTCTCCCCAGAGGTCAGCTCTGAGGTGGGGGAGTGGTGCCTCGGGCTGGTTATCTCAGGAATTAGCTCTCAAGTGTCTGGAGCGCCCTCTGCAGGCCAGTGTCTCACCTGCTGCTGGCACCCATGATGCTCCTGGACCCCGGTGCCCTTTACCTTGGGGTGCTGCCCCCACAAGATCCCCTTACTCTGGGTTTCCCCTCCCAATGCTCTCACCCACCTTGCCACAATGGCTACTGCCAGTCATCATCTAGCCCCCGCTCACTGGGACAGACTGCAGTCTGTAATGGCCACTCATCATTACCAAGGGGTTAGGACCTGCTGCCTTTGCCTATCCCCAGGTTACACCTCTGCAGCCCCACTATCTCTTTGGGCCTTCACCAAGGCCTGCAGCCTGGGGGTTTACCAAGCTGGAGCTCCCCAGCTCCCTTGCCCTTCCCCAGCACTGCTCCGCCTCAGGTACTTTGTTCCCAGGCAGCTAGTCCTTCCCACTCCAGGGCTAGAGACACCTTCAGCTCCTCCTCCACAGCCCTTTATCCAGGCCAGCTGAGGCCTAATTGAGCTGGCCACACCTGTGGTCAGCAACTCATGTAGGTGCTTTCACTCCTTTTCCCAGCTGCAGCCCTCTCCAAGGCTGCTTTTAACCCCTGCCTACTGGAGTGGGGCAGCCCCACCAGTACAGTGAGGGTAAACTGATCAGGACACAGGCCTGTGCTAATAGGGTGGCACAGCATCCAGTTTAGAGACACTGATTGCTTGACCGAAGTGCTAATCTCAAAGTACTGAAGTCAAAAGGGACAGATTACGTGCTTAAAGATGGGCACCTGCTTAAGTACCTTGCTGGATCAGGGCCCAAATACGTAGAGAACAGTGTCATTACGGTGCCTTTTACGTAATCAAACGTGGCTGGCGAGAGAATAGGCCTTGGCTGTTAGTTCCCACTCCTCTCCTCTCTGCTCCTCTCAGCACAGGTAGGGGAGTCACAGGAGCAACGCCCCTCCCTTGTTCACCTGCCTCCCCAGTGTTTGGCAGTGTGAGGGCCAAGGAATCTGGTTCACAGTGCACAGCTCATCTATTTATACCATGCACGTGGAGAAAGGTTTGGTTTTTCACTGGCTAAGTTCATCAAAAGCTCAAGGACCAAATCAATTGTATTTTTTTTTTAAAAAATCACTATCAATTTTGATTGCTCCAAGCAAGTATTGCTGGATAATCCAATCAATCACCAATGACAGGAAGTTGTTACTTAATAAGTAAAGCCAAATTGTTGCATGGAATAAAAAAGACACCACAACAACAGACCCATGTGATTATGCGAACTAAATACAACTCAAAGTATGTTTGTCAGGCACTAACAACATTATAACCAGCACCATTCACTGTGCAATCTCTGCTAGGCAGTCTGCTGGTCACATGGGTGACCAGTTTAGTGGCTTACTGCAGTCAAAGTGATCGGCATGGACTTGATGCAAAGAAGCATTGGACAGTGTATTATACAAATGGAACACCCCTTAGTCTGTGTTCTTGAAAAATATAAAGTTTTGCTTTAGTTGCATGGAACAATGAATTTTTAAAATCATACCTCTTTTGAAATGAAGCAGTAGGGGCAGGGATTGTAGGCTCTAACAATCCAGGTTCCAGTGCACACAGTAAAGCTCTTCTGGATATTTGGACTCAGTCTTCCCAAATGTACCGATCTTGACTAGTCACCCATATCTAGACCCCATGCAAATGCACTGTGGATGTTTGTTGTGTGCACCGGCTGGTCACCAGCATTTAAAATAAGTCAGTCTCTCCTCAGTTTGTCAAGAAGCCAATGGTTTAAAATCACTGAAAGGGAAGAATGAGTGAGAAGCCCACACACAGTATATGGAAGGTTTTCTGTGCTCAAAGGGGATGTAGTTCAAATAAATGCATGTTCTACAAAGCTGAAGTCACTTTGGAAGGCAATGATACTGTATGTTTGGCTTCTCAGCATGAGAAATCCTGGTGAGAAAGTTCCCAAACAGTCCTAACAGCACCAATGAAAGGGATAACAGGTAGAAGTGCAACAGTTTCTGTCCATCCACAAACACCAAGAACTAGCGATGCAGAGAACTACAGAGGGGTTTGGAGACCATGGAAAGAGGAAATATCAGAGGTTGGAGGGAACGTATTGCTCAAGTGGAAATTCTGTCACAGGGGAGTCGGGCTCTGAGGGCTGATGAGGTAGTTAGAGCTGTGGCACCAGCTCTGCTCCCCTGGCCCTTGAGATACATTGAGTTTGCCTGAAAAATAGTAATAATGCCAAAGCTCCATGTTCATCTGTGTGTATTAAAAGCATTATCTAAAATGTTATACCTAGGAGAGTAGATAGAATGCCAGTACTCTGCAGAGGAAAGTCACCCTGTAAAAGAGGAGGAGAACAGGTTTTCAAGACGCATATGTATTATATAACAAACTACCACCACCACCCCCACTAGAGATCAGGAAGGAAATGCTGGCATGTAAGTGAGGTGTTGGGCCAAATACTACTCAAAATTACATCGTCTTGAACTCAATGGGGATGAACATCTGCTGTAATGAATGACAGAATCTGGCCTAGAGAATCATGTCAGCTACAGGAATATCACTGGTGGATGTACAGTAGAATCACCAGCTCATTAGAATTATGCCAGATTCTGATACCAGGCAATGCCAGGGCCAGCCGTGGTCTTGCACCTCTGTAAATACAATCAGCATTTGGCCTATAGTGGTCTGTGCATATGTCTCAACAGGATTTCCTCTGTCCTGGTACAGCACTTTTCCAACACTGGAATTACAAACTTCATTCTTGGTGTACTTTCCTGGAATGAACTGTCACTTACTTTAAAAAATATCATTTAATCGATGTCTTTAAAAAAATCACTAAAGAAAGAGCGATTGATATAATGTAAAGTTACAGAAAGTTGTCAGCTAGAGTTAGAGATACCACCTCTTCATATTTCAGTACTAGCCTATTCAAAGTGATTCCCAAGAGTTTTACGCCTTTATTGCCACAAGAGGGTACCAGAAGCTTGAATTTGCTGCATGTTCAGTAACTGGCTATTTAAACCTGCCCACAAATAAAGATAAAAGTAGATTACTCAGTGTACATTGAGTATCACATGTTATAGCAAACCACCTTGGGAAACATATGTCCATATTAAAACACACCAGAAATCAAACCATACTCTTTCCTCTTAGCAATTCTGCAATGAATAACTAGCAGCATACAGCTGATTTGGTTTAATGGGCACTGTTGGGGGGAAAAAAACCCAACCTGATATTTATTTGAAACAGGTAAAAACTAACTCAAATCATCATTTCACAATAATGAAATAAATGTTTAAATCTATTGTCTGATTCACTCTGATGCTCAGACAGCTTCTCACTACTTTGGCTATGCAAAGCAGCCATAAGCCCAATTTATGCTCTCAGTTTTCTTAGATTTACTTTTTCTTTCTGTTTCCACTTGGACAAGGAACACAAATTACTCAGTTTCACATCTTGGTTTATGTGCCCAGGCCCCAAGCTGCAATGTTTAAATCACAAGCAGTGCAAAAGAATGTTTTTAATCACAAACAATAACGGTTCTCATTTTATTCACATTCGGGTGTGTAAAATCTCCCTCCTCCCCACTTTTTACCCTGCAGCTGACCCCCAAATATTGGCTCTCATCTGCCTGATCGTAACCCTTTAATTTCCACAAAACATATCACACAAACCGACTCTCCCACGTAAAGCACTCTTCATAAGTCAGTATTCATCAACATAGTTTACACACAGCCTTAGTTGTCTAGCTCATATGTGGAGGAAGGGAGAAAAAGAAAAAGGAAGGAGAGAATTAGAAAGGGTAGCAACAACCCAATAAGCAAATAAGTGCTCTCGCCTCTATAATCCTGGCTCTTTTATCAGGGCAAGGGAAATTCAGAATAGTGGCTGACTTCAAGTTAACTCCAGCCCATGCCATTTTGTGCATAACCCACTTTTTTGCCTCCCAGCAGTCAATAGACTGGCACTGCCAGAGAGTGGAGCAGAGGGCTGCTAGGGAGATGGGACTGGGGTGAAGGCACAAGGACTCCAATCAGATGACGCTGCCTCGCCTATAATGAACCCTGGGAAGCCCCCCTTGGCCTGGGGACAGGCAGCCCCGGTAGCAGTTTCCATATGGTTACTGCCCCTCCCTCCACTCCCCCCGCAAATGGATAACGTGCAAGAAACTCAGTGAGGGCATCTTCATAGGGACATCCTATCCTTGAGCTCCTCCTGCCCATGGATTTCCCAGAGGAGGGGAAGCTCCGGGCCAATAGTAGGCATAGCATTTTCAGACAGCACAGTGCATTTCAGTTGGGTGGCGTACCTTTACTAAATTGATATATACCCGACATCCAGGACTCATTTTATTCTAGATTTAGGCTTAGAATAATTCAATTGTTATTTGTTTGTAATTGTGAAAGCTAATATCAATGTTTATTTTTCAAGAATTTTATCAGTTTAATTTTTATGGCTGCCAGAAATTATGAGGGAGTCAGACAATTATTTAGTGAGAGTAGATGTTCAGATTCAAAACGTTAAAGCTTTATAACGGTTAAGGTACATCTCGTCGACATCGCATGTCAAAATATAAAAGTAAATATCCTTAAATCAAACTAATAAGTTCTCAAGCAGTACTTCTCTTACTTTATCTGTAAATTGATGATCATCAATGGAAATACTGTGTATCTGTGTTTATGAGCAGGCAGAAATCTTCCCAAGAAGGGACGAGTTTGTGTTTTATTTCCAGTGACAGCCCCTCCTGCCTGTTCCAATGGAGGGATCTGGAGTGGAGTTTTTGAGAGTCAGACATGGTTTGGCCCTTCCAGTTTAACTGACTAAATTATTTTAACATTAGCTATTTAAAGTTTGTGTGCTTCAACTAATCAAGACGTCTGACTGCGGAGTTCTCTAGTGCAGGGTGAAGAGAATGCAGTGAGGGGTTTGGTTTTGGTTAGTGGCTCACACACTGGGCTGACACGTGTCCCCTCTCACACTCTTAAATAAATTGGGAACTCTTTGATACTGTGAGAATGACAGCACTTCATCTCTTCTACTCACGACTGAGCAGCCGGCCCCCACCTTTTTCTTTCCTCATTTGAGTATTTGTCACTCAAGACTGAGCAGCATTGACTTCTTGTGCTTTTATTTCTCCTCAGGAGACATGTTGGGATTTCTGGAAATTTTCTTCATTTGCCTCTTGCCATGTAAGTTTGTTGAACTTATTTATGGTTATTTAGGAGCATTGTCCCTTCAGCCCACTGGGTTAGACATTACCACTCCATCTAGGTGGATTATTTCTAGCCACTGTCTTTTCACTCCTCCTTACTCTCCTTTTGCCTTCCAGCCGGGCTCTGGGCCATTCACCTGGAGCAAGTACCAATATCCATCACAAAAGAGCCACATGTGGGCACCACTGCTGAATTCACCTGCCATATGTCTGGCGTGTCGGACTCTACCTATATCCACTGGTACCGAGCCGTGGCTGGAGGAGCACCGCAGAGGCTGCTCTACCTTTCTTACTCCGACCATAACCCAAGCTGGGAGGCCGGCTTCTCCATTGAGAAACTCACTGCCTATTTTCAAAGCCTCAACATCTGCAGGCTGATGGTGTATAAGCTGGAAAAGGCCGACAGCGGCCACTATTACTGTGCCGCATGGGATTATACACAGTGCCGCAAACCTCCTGAAGCCCTGCACAAAACAGCATAACCACACACAACCCACATCCTGGGGGAGCTGGGCTCATTACTTCTGCAGCAGAGCTCACTGAGTCCCAACCTCAGCCCACTCTATAGGGCAGACAACCTCTCCCCCACACACCCTGGCCAATACAGCAGACTGACTCCTGTCGCAGCTCTACCCACCCATGCTGATGTGCCTTCATCCCAAGAAGTGGGAGGAGGAGCTTTCCTAGTGAGTGGCACGGGGCCTACTTCCCCAGTGTCCGCCTAGCAACACCGGCTCCATTTCTAAAGGCAGAACAAACAATTGTTAAATAATCACATCACAGAGCAGGTCATTTGAGAATGATGGGGAGTGAGAGAGAGAATAAGGGACAACAGAGGGGGGAGTATAAAAGACTACAGAGGATTTGGAGTAGGCGAATGGGGAAGGTGAGGGGAAGAGAATTTGTAGTTTGCTCACATCAGCAAGTCACTTAATTCATCTCCACTGAGAGTTGTTAGCAATGACCAGAGAAACTAGTGTACAGAGGGTGCAGGAGTTTTTGCTACCACACTGTTTAACCCTATTCAAACCAGGTCTAAATCATGCAGTGTAAAAAAACCTGCATCCACCGTGCTGTCGCTCTCCTACCACTGTCACCATCCCTGGATCTGCAACTGGTGCTGGCCAAGTGAACAATGGTAGACAAAGCTACAGAAAGGTGCTGATTAAACCCCCTCAGTGTGATGCTCTTATCTCCCTGCAGCCGAGGTTGAGCAACAGAAAGAAAAAAACAGTTACTCACCTTTCGTAACAGTTGTTCTTCGAGATGTGTTGCTCATGTCCATTCCAACAAGTGTGTGCGCACCGCGCATGCACGGTCCCGGAAACTTTTCCCTAGCGGTACCCGTAGGGTCGGCAGGGGCGACCCCTGGAGTGGCACCCTTATGGCAACATATATATGCCCCTGCCGACCCACCCCCCGCTCAGTTCCTTCTTGCCGGTACTCCGACAGAGGGGAGGCGGGAGGGATTTGGAATGGACATGAGCAACACATCTCGAAGAACTGTTACGAAAGGTGAGTAACTGTTTTTTCTTCTTCGAGTGATTGCTCATGTGCATTCTAACAAGTGACTTACGAGCAGTTATCTCGGAGGAGGGTGAGGAGTACTCTTAGTGACAACTGTAAGGACAGCTTGCCCCACAGCAGCATCCTCCGAGGCCTGCTGCACGATGGCGTAGTGCGAGGAGAAGGTGTGAACCGAAGACCATGTCACTGTTCTACAGATGTCGACAATTGGAATGTGCGCCAGGAACGCTGTGGATGTGGCCTGAGCTCTGGTCGAGTGGGCTGTTAATGGGGGAGGAGAAACGTTCGAAAGGTTATAGCACAGTTTGATGCATGAAGTGATCCATGCCGAGAGGCGTTGGGAAGAAACCGTCAACCCCTTCATCCGCTCTGCTACTGAAATAAAAAGTTGTGGAGATTTACGAAAAGCTTTTGTACGTTCTATGTAAAAAGCTAAAGCCCTTCTCACATCCAAGGAATGTAACATTCTTTCCTTGTTGGAAGCATGTGGTTTGGGGAAGAATACAGGGAGAAATATGTCCTGGTTTATGTGAAAGGAGGAAACCACTTTAGGAAGGAAGGCCGGGTGAGGACGTAGCTGAACCTTATCTTTATGGAAGACGGTATAAGGTGGCTCAGAGGTGAGAGCTCTGAGCTCGGAAACTTGTCGGGCAGAGGTGATAGCCACTAGAAAGGCCGTCTTCCAAGAAAGATAAGAGAGTGGGCAGGTGGCCAGGGGCTCAAAGGGGGGCTTCATGAGAGCTGTTAACACAAGGTTAAGGTCCCATGGGGAAACAGGGCGTCGCACCGGTGGGTACAACCTTTCCAACCCCCTGAGAAAGCGTACCACGAGTGGGTTGCTAAACACAGAGGCTCCCCCCACTTCTACGTGAAATGCTGATATGGCAGCCAGGTGTACACGCACAGTGAAAATGGCTAAACCTTGCTTTTTAACATCAAGGAGGTAATCCAAGATAAGGGATATCGGGGCTAAGGTGGGGTCCATGCCGTTACCCTGAGCCCACAAAGAAAAACGTTTCCATTTGGCTGCATATGTATACCGAGTTGAGGGCTTTCTGCTACCCAATAGGCCATCCCTGACATGGGTGGAGCACTGAAGCTCCGAGGGGTTCAACCACGGATATTCCACGCCGTAAGGTGGAGCGATTGGAGGTTGGGGTGAAGCAATCGCCCGTGGTCCTGGGAAATTAGGGTCGGGAGGAGAGGGAGGGTTATAGGTCTCATGGTGGAAAGGGACACCAATAGGGTGTACCAATGTTGGTGGGGCCAAGCCGGCGCTATAAGGATCATGGACGCTCTGTCCAGCTGGGCCTTGAGCAGCACTCTGTGGATAAGGGGAAACGGAGGACATGCGTAGAGCAGACCTTCCTTCCAAGGGATCTGAAAGGCATCCGCCTCCAACCCTGGGCTGAGGTTCATGAGAGAGCAAAACCTCTGGCATTTCCTGTTGGCCCGTGTGGCGAACAGGTCTAGAAGGGGAAACCCCCACTCTAGGAAGATTGAGTGCGCAATGTCGGGCCTGAGCGACCATTCGTGGCCCCGAAAGGAGCGACTGAGAGTGTCCGCCAGCACATTCTGAACCCCCGGGAGATAGGTGGCTATGAGATGGATGTCATGTGAAATACAAAAATCCCAGAGGGCCAGGGCTTCCCTGCATAGGGGAGAAGAGCGAGCACCACCCTGTTTGTTTATATAAAACATTGTCGCTGTGTTGTCTGTCTGCACCAGCACACACTTGCCTTGTAGCTCGTCCTGAAACGTCTGACAAGCTAGACGAACCGCTCTGAGCTCCTGGATGTTGATGTGAAGGGACAGCTCGCTGTGAGACCAGAGGCCTTGAGTCCTGGCGTCCCCCAGATGAGCTCCCCAGCCGAGGGCGGAAGCATCTGTCCCCAAGGTTATTGATGGCTGGGGTTTCTGGAAAGGGACTCCGGCATGGAGGAAATTGGGCTGGAGCCACCAATGGAGTGATTGAAGCGTGTGGTTTGGAAGGGTGATGACAAGGTCCAAGGGATCCCTGCCCTGTCTGTAAGCGCTCGCCAACCAGGCCTGCATGGGTCGGAGCCGTAGCCTGGCGTATGGTACCACGTATGTGCAGGGTGCCATATGGCCCAAGAGGACCATGCAGTTCCTGGCTGTGGTAGTGGGGAATCGAAGGACGGAGTGAATCAAGTCCGCTATGGCCATGGCTCGAGTGTGAGGTAGGAATGCCCTTGCTGGTTGAGAGTCCAATATCGCCCCTATAAACTCTAATCTCTGAGTGGGAATGAGGATTGATTTTGGCTCGTTTAGCATCAGGCCCAACCTGAGAAATGTAGCTCTGGTGAGAGCTATGTGTTGGATTGCTAGTTCTTTTGACTTTGCCCTGATGAGCCAATCGTCCAGGTAAGGGTAAACGTGCACCTGTCTCTGTCTCAGGAATGTGGCCACTACTGACGTGCACTTCGTGAAAACTCTTGGGGCAGTGGAGAGACTGAACGGGAGTACCGCGAACTGGTAGTGGTGATCCCCTAACAGAAATCTCAGGAATCTCCTGTGACTGGGGATGATTGAAATGTGGAAGTATGCGTCCTTTAAGTCGAGGGCAGCGAACCAGCCTCCGCGATCCATGGAGGGAATAATGGTCGCTAGAAAGAGCATGCGGAACTTCAGCTTCTTTATGTAGGAGTTGAGGCCCCACAGGTCTAGGATAGGACGAAGGCCGCCTTTGGCCTTCGGGATAAGGAAATAACGGGAGTAGTATCCCTTGCCCCGAAATTCTTGAGGAACCTCCTCTATGGCACCCAAAGACAAGAGGGTATGGACCTCCTGAACTAGGAGTTGCTCGTGAGATGGGTCCCTGAAGAGGGATGGGGCGGGGGGGGGGGAGGGGGGTGGTTGGGTGGAAGGGAAGAAAATTGGATAGAATATCCCACTTTTACCAAGCTGAGAACCCATTTGTCTAAAGTGATTCGAGACCATGCTTGGTAAAAGTGGGACAGACGGTTCACGAATGGGAGGGAAGGCATAGACAGGGAAGATGGTTCGTCGTCCCTTGGCGCAGCTTCAAAAGTTGGGCCTGCCGTTTGGTGGCTGTCTGGGCCCAGGGTTTTGTTGACCATTCCTAGAGGTGGAGTGTGGGCGGCCTCTATTGTTTCCCCTACCGCCCCTTCTGGGCTGGTCCCGTCTGGGGGCGGGTTGGTAATATCGAGATGGGGGGGCTGGTGGAGGCCTAAACGGTCTCCTGGCCGGTTGTGGGGTGTGCAGCCCTAGGGACCGGAGCACGGCCCTTGAATCCTTCATTGAATGAAGTTTTTTGTCTGTGTCCTCTGAGAACAAGCCCTGCTTGTCAAAAGGAAGGTCCTGAATTGTAGCCTGGACCGGGGGTGGAATCCCCAAGACTTGTAGCCAGGCTCCACGTCTCATTACTATGGCTGTAGCCATTGTCCGTGAGGCTGAGTCTGCTGAATCAAGAGCTGCCTGGAGAGCAGCCCTGGATACCACCCTGCCTTCCTCTACGATGGCATTAAACTTGGGGGTCGAATCTTTGGGTACTTGTTCTTGGAATTTGGCCAAAGTCAACCACGAGTTAAAAGCATAGCGCCCCAATGCTGCCTGCTGGTTCGCAATCCTTAGCTGTAAGGCAGCCGAGGAATAAACTTTTCTGCCATATAGATCCAGCTTCTTGGCATCTTGAGACTTGGGCGTAGAGCCCGTTTGTCCTTGGCGCTCGCGATGGTTTACTGCATCGGCCACGAGAGATCCAGGTGGTGGATGGGTAAAGAGATGTTCATATCCCGTCTGGGGTGCGAAGTAGCGCCTTTCCACCCCCCTGGCAGTTGGTGGGATCGAGGATGGCGTCTGCCACAGGGCGTTGGATGTGGATTGGATGGTTTTGATAAATGGTAAGGCTATCTTAACCGGGCCATCAGAGGATAGGATGTCCACAGTAGGATCCACCTCTTCCTTAACCTCTTCTGCCGGGAGGTTAAGGTTTTGGGCCACCCTCCTGAGGAGGTCCTGATGCCCCTTAATGTCTATAGGCGGGAGGCATGATGATGATGAACCTGCCACCGCCTCGTCGGGTGATGATGAGGATGACGTGGCAAAGTGAGGTTCGTCCTGATTAGGATCCCCCATGGGTGGTTCAGCTGGGGACCCTTCTTGGGAATGGTGAGACTCCGGAGGAGGGCGACGGCCCAGACCCGAAGGACCCGGTGCCGGGTCATCCTCTGGCAATTCAGATGGAGGTCTCGTGATTGTAGCAGAGACGGGACCTCGCGGCACCGAGGGCAGCGACGTGGACACAGACGCTGGCCCTTGCATCTGGTGGAAAGCCCACGGTGTCCAAAAGGACCACAGCACCGTTCCATGGCTCTGCTGGGGCCATGGTGGAAGGGCTGATCGGTGTGAAGAGCACCGGTGCCAAGAGTGATGACGGTCGGATTGGTGGGTGCAGTTGCTTCGGTCGGATCAGAGGGAACCCGCATCGGTGCGGTGGCTTCGTCCGGGGCGAGAGGAACCGGCGTCGGACTCGGATGAATGTTCCGAGGCCGACCGCGGTGGTGCCGATCCTTCCGGTGCCGCGATGTGTTTTTGAAACATCGTCGGCTTCCCCGGGTGAGTCTGCGGTACCAGTGGGCGAGACTGCGCCATCTCCGCAGAAGTTTGGGGTATGGGTGCCGAGGAAGCCCGCACCAAAGAAGTGGAAGCCGCCGAGGTCGATGGGACAGCCGGTAGCGATACCATCATCTGCATTGGCAGTATAATGGACGTCACGGACCTGGGTATCGGTGCTGGAGCCACGAACGGTACCGGGGGCGTGATCGGAGTCAGAGCCACAAATGGTACCGGAGGCACAATCAGTGCAGGAACTGCATCTCCCGTCATGTCAATCAGCTCTCGGGCTGCATCGAACGTGTCCGGGGTCGACGGCATGGTTAGGTCTTCCAAAGTCTCGTGCGAAGCAGCTACATCATCCGTGGATGCATGAGTGCGCACAGAGGCGGACGCTTTAGGCACTTTACGGGGCTCATCAATGTGACACGAAGTCTGCCGTGTCGAAGAGGGCTCACCCTGGGCCCTGCGGGCCGGGGAGCGGCCTCTTTGCTTTTTTACCGGCACCGGCGACTGCAATCGGTGCCTTCGAGGACCTCCGGTGCGGTGCGGAGAATGGTACCGGTGCGTCTTTGTCTCTTTTCTCGGTGCCGCAGGGTCCCGCACTGATGCCGGGGCACTGTGTACCATGGTAGATGGAGGATCTGCCTGGGGCTGCAGTGCCGACTCCATCAAGATTAGCTTCAAGCGCGAATCTCTTTCTTTCTTCGTACGCGGCTTAAAGCTCTTGCAAATGCTTCAGCGTTCAGATTGATGGCTCTCACCAAACACTTCAAGCACTTGGCGTGAGGGTCACTGTTAGGCATGGGCTTCCCGCAGAGCTCGCAGTTCTTAAAGCCCGGCGCCCCAGGCATGTCCCAGTACCGGGACGAAGGAATTATTTACAAACCGTAACTATTCTATATAACTTGGTAAGTAACAATAACAGTAAACTAATAACGAACTATATACACTATAAAATGAGGACAACTATGCACAAAACTAGGATTAGGATACTGCTGAGTGACTAGCACACGAGGGTTCCAGCAACCGTCATGGATGGGAAGAAGGAACTGAGCGGGGGGTGGGTCGGCAGGGGCATATATACGTTGCCATAAGGGCGCCACTCCAGGGGTTGCCCCTGCCGACCCTACGGGTACCGCTAGGGAAAAGTTTCCGGGACCGTGCATGCGCGGTGCGCACACACTTGTTGGAATGCACACGAGCAATCACTCCAAGAAGAACAGAATAGCCTGCTATAGCCGTGACTAACACTGCTGGCTCTTTGAGATCATGTGTCTGATCCCGGATTCCAACAACCCACCCAGGGATATGGCATTAGACTCACACAGACAAAGCCTCAGAAGCAGTTTTGCCCCAGTTGCACACTCAGCAATGGTGGGTGCATGAGTATAGTTAGTCTCAACCAGTGATCTGGACTGGAAGCAGGTTTCAGGGGAAGTCGGCCAAGCAGGGCCAGCGTTAGACTCACTGGGGCCCAGGATAAAAAGCTGAAGTCCCACTGCATGGGGCTGAAGCCCAGGGCTCTGACCCCTTCCACCTGGGACTGAAGCCAAAGCCTGAGAAACTTAGCTTCCTGGGGACCCCTGTGGCATGGAGCCCCAGGCAATTGCATTGCTTGCTACCCCGTAATGCTGATTCTGGCTATTATATACAGAAACCTAGTTGTGGCACATGAGGACCATGGAGTTGTTATAGCATTAGGGGGAAGGGTGCTCAGAAAAAAAGGGTAGAGAACCTCTTCACTCGTATACACAGGAATTCTGTGGCCATGGCAGCAGTAGTTGAGGGTAGACAATGAAATGTAACACAACTAACTTTCCTGCACATTACACACACCCAGAGACACCTTCAATGGATTAATGCAAGAGAAGCAGTACAATTCCTGACAACTTTCAAGCGCTTTAAACCAAATAAGAGAAGGGCATTGACATTTCCAGGAAGACATGGGGCGCTTCCTTGCCAGTTATCAAATCCCTAATGAGCAGATTGGCTGCACATTCATTTTATGTTATATTGGTAATTCAATGATCTTACTCACTCTGTGCTCTGTATTGTAGCTATTTTTGATCTAATCTATTGAAGTAGCTGTTTGTCTGAGTAAGGCATTCCTAAAATGTCCATCACCATGCTATCTAAGCACTGAACACAGTAATGTGGACTCACAGTACGAAGAGGACATCAAAGTAGGGCCTGATTTTTGCATCTTCCAGTTTCTATGAAGCTTTATTTACTTCTTTCTTTGCATAGGTGTCCGTTGTTGAACACCCAAATGCTTGCAGTTGTTTCTTTTAATTGCAACAGGAATTTTTTTAAAAATCTTGTTACATTTTTAAAATGCAAACATAGTAATATTATTGAGGTAGCACTCATACTGATGGAGACTTCTTTTGGGCTAGGAACTGTACAATCATGTAATGAAAATACTCCCTGCTCTAGGAGTTTTGAAAGTGATTCCATATGAAGGATGAAGGGAGAGGCATATAACTTTCTTATTAGATGGTAAATTGTTTGGGCAGGAGCCATGCCTTTTTGCACATATGAACGACACCTAGGACAGTGGGACCCTAACCCTGATTAGGGCGCCTTTGGTTTTTACTATAGTAGTAAAATTATTATTTGCATGATTTCGGGCCTACGGGCCCCAACTGAAAGAAAGGGGTCCCACTGTGTTGGATGCTCTGTCTAGACCACAGCGAAAGCCTCAAAGAGGTTAGAGTCCAAACAGACAAGAAGTAAAAATAAACAATAATCTCGTGTCCTCCCTCTGTAATATGAGAACTGTGGGTCAGATTTCCAAGAAGAGCTGAGCACTTTCCCTTCCAGTGGAAATCAACAGAATCACTGTACACCTCTGAAAATCAGGCTCTTCAGAACTTGCCTGTGGTCATGCATTGAATTTTTTGCATTTCTGTGATTTGAGTTCAGACCTCTCAAATCCTAGTTTAGTGCCTTAATCACAGAGCATTAATGGTGGGAGAGTGCACTAGAATTCACTACATGAAGGTGTCCTTCAATGGGAGGAGAATGTACTAAGGCTGAAATTCTCAGAGGTATTTAGTCTCCTAATTTCCATTGAAATCATCCCAAACACTGAATTAGGATTAGAACCTAAAATGGTTAGTGACTCTTTCGCTCTCTCTCACACACACACTCCTCCTCCTCCTCCTCACCCCCAACCCAACAGGAAACCAGCTAATAAAGTAAGAACAGAAGCAACACCTTTATTTCTTGCTTTCTTCAGTCAGGACCGGGTAACAGTATTTTTCTTTTGATAAAATTGACACCCATTAAATTCAATAACTTTCCTTCCTGAAAAGCTGCTGCAAGCTAAGGAGACATGGTGGGGTGTCTAGAAGCCCTCTTTGCTTGCTTCTTCCCTGGTAAGTTTACTGGACACATTAGCTATAGTTAATTTTTATTATTCTGTATTATTTATTGTTAATAAAAAAATAAATATATACAGAAACATGTGCCTGAATCTCCAGTGGAATAACATAACTTGATGTTGAGGCAATCCCAAGGAAACCGGCAGCATTGCACTGAACTGAAAATGATGTACGGAAATGTGGATGCATAATCCTGGATGGTTCCTCACAGATAAAGGGTCTGATTCTTCACTGCCCTGTACCTAGTGTAATTGTTCCCACTATCTTTGCCCAGGTTAAACAGATATTGATAATTCACTCACTAGAGAATTCACTCTCATATTTACAGAGACACAAATGGCTTTACAAACTGCAAGGCAATGGATAATTAAGCCCATATGCTTTCCTGAAGAACTTGCAGGTTGCAAGGCCATGTACATGTTACTGCTCTCCGAAGAGGGAAATGTGTCTAGGTTCTGTCTTCTTATGGCTACCTTCTCTCTTTTTGCCTTCCAGCTGTTCTGTGGGCCATTCACCTGGAACAGGAGCAGATCTCGGTCACAAAGCAGCCACTTCAAGGCGACTCTGCCAAATTCACTTGCAAGGTGTTTGGTGGATCAGACTCTACCTACATCCACTGGTACCGAGCCCCAGCTGGAGGGGCACCACACAGGCTGGTTTACCTTTCTTACGCAGAATCTAACCCAAGATGGGAGGCCGGCTTCTCCACTGAGAAACTCACTGCCTATTTTCAAAGCCGCAATATCTGCAGACTATTGGTGCATAAGCTGGAAGAGACAGACAGCAGCCGCTATTACTGTGCCGCATGGGATTTTACACAGTGCCACAAGCTTCCTGCAACGCTGCACAAAAACCACCACAGCTCTGTGTGTGTGCGGGGGGCTCAACTCTCATATTACTGCTGCAGCAGAGCAGGGAGCCCTGCCCCCGGCCCAGACACACCAGGCGTAGCCTCAGTCCCACAAACCGTGGCCAGTGTGAACTCCCATTCGCCAGCCCAAGTCGTGTAGGGATTTGCCTCAGCCAGGGAAGTGGGAGTTCACCTAGTGGGTGGCACAAAGCTGACATCAGTGACTGCCTCCATCTCTACAGGCAGAACAAGTGATTGGACAGTCACTACCCATTTGACTTTACAATCCACTGGATAAC
The DNA here is from genome assembly GCA_032164245.1 of Sternotherus odoratus. Taxonomy (NCBI): domain Eukaryota; kingdom Metazoa; phylum Chordata; order Testudines; family Kinosternidae; genus Sternotherus; species Sternotherus odoratus. The sequence goes on from JAVMKO010000002.1 coordinate 147,261,069, forward strand.
CGGAGACACTGGGGAGTGAAAGAATGAGGGAGAATGTGGTGAGGACAATAAATAACTGGGGACTGGGGGGTGGGGAAGTAAAGTGATTAGGGAAGGTGAGGCGAAGACATTTTCTAGGTGGGAACAAACAGCAGTTTGCATCTGCACTGGGAATTTTCAGCACATATCCACGGCTGGAGCTGTAGTGTACACAGAATACAGGAGTTCTCTACTCATTTTCAGTGGCCATACGTTAAATAAAGAACAGTTACTCACCTCTCGTAACGTTTGTTCTTCGAGATGTGTTGCTCATGTCCATTCCAAGATGTGTGTGTGCGTTCCGCGCATGCACGGTCCGGAAAGCTTTTCCCTAGTGGTACCCATAGGGTCGGCAGGGGCGACCCCTGGAGTGGCGCCCTCATGGCAATGTATATATGCCCCTGCCGACCCTCCCCCCACTCAGTTCCTTCTTGCCGGTACTCCGACAGAGGGGAGGCGGGAGGGATTTGGAATGGACATGAGCAACACATCTCGAAGAACAAATGTTACGAGAGGTGAGTAACTGTTCTTTCTTCTTCGAGTGCTTGCTCATGTCCATTCCAAGATGTGACTTACGAGCAGTCATCTCGGAGGAGGGTGAGGAGTACTCTGAGTTCCCACTGAAAGGATCGCTTGTCCCACAGCGGCATCCTCCATTGACTGCTGCACGATGGCGTAGTGCGAAGTAAAGGTGTGCACCGAAGACCACGTCGCCGCTCTACAGATGTCGACGATTGGAATGTGCGCCAGGAACGCTGTGGATGCGGCCTGAGCTCTGGTTGAATGCGCTGTCAACGCTGGGGGAGTAGCATTCGAAAGGTTATAACACAGTTTAATACAAAATGTAATCCAGGCCGAGAGGCACTGAGTGGAAATTGGTAATCCTTTCATCCTTTCTGCCACTGAAATAAAAAGTTGTGGAGATTTACGAAAAGACTTAGTCCTTTCTATATAAAAGGCTAAAGCCCTCCTTACATCCAATGAGTGAAGCATTCTTTCCCTGTTATTAGCATGGGGTTTGGGAAAGAACACCGGTAGAAACACATCTTGGTTCAAATGAAAGGGTGAGACTACTTTGGGAAGGAAGGCCGGGTGAGGGGGTAACTGGACCTTATCCTTATGGAAGATCGTGTAGGGCGGCTCTGAAGTGAGCGCCCTAAGCTCAGAAACTCTACGGGCAGAAGTGATTGCCACTAAGAACGCAGTCTTCCATGAGAGATAAGATAATGGACAGGTGGCCATAGGTTCGAACGGAGGTCTCATTAAGGCCGTTAGAACCAGGTTGAGGTCCCATGGAGAGGCTGGTTGTCGTATTTGGGGATACAACCTCTCCAAACCTTTAAGAAATCTGAGAACTAGGGGACTGCTAAAGACCGATGTGTCTCCAAAGCCTGGATGGAAAGCAGATATAGCAGCCAGGTGAACACGAAGAGTAGAGAGCGCTAATCCTTGCTGTTTCAGTTCAAGGAGGTAATCCAGAATACTGGAGATTGAAGAGGACAGGGGAATGAGAAGCGCTTCCATTTGGCAGTGTAAGTCCCCCTCGTAGAAGGTTTCCTACTACCCAGGAGGACATCCCTGACTGAATCCGAGCATTGTAGCTCTACAGGGTTCAGCCATGGATATTCCACGCCGTGAGGTGGAGAGACTGCAGGTTGGGATGCAACATCCTCCCGTGGTCCTGGGAGATTAACGTTGGTGACATGGGGAGTGCTAACGGCCTCGTCACGCAGAGGGACATCAGAGTCGTGTACCAGTGTTGACGAGGCCAAGCTGGCGCTATAAGTATGAGGGACGCTTTGTCCTGCCGGGCCTTGAGCAATACCTTGTGAACAAGGGGAAACGGGGGGAAATGCATAGAGTAGGCCTCCCGTCCATGGCACCTGAAATGCGTCCCCTTCCGAACCCGGGCTGAGGTTGAGGAGGGAGCAAAACCTCTGGCATTTTCTGTTGGCCTTCGTGGCAAACAGATCCAGGAGGGGAAACCCCCACCTTAGGAAGATAGAATGGGCAATATCCGGTCTGAGGGACCATTCGTGACCCCGGAAGGAGTGGCTCAGGGAGTCCTCCAGCAGGTTCTGAGTCCCCAGGAGATAGGCGGCTGTGAGGGAGATCCCTCTGGGAATACAGAAATCCCAAAGGGCGAGGGCTTCCTTGCACAGGCGAGAGGAGCGAGCACCACCCTGTTTGTTTATATAAAACATCGTGGCTGTATTGTCTGTTAAAACTGACACACACTTGCCTTGCAAGAGGGACTGGAACGTCTGGCATGCTAGGCGAACCACTCTGAGCTCTCGGACATTGATGTGAAGAGTCAGCTCTTCCTGGGACCAGAGACCTTGAGTCCTGACCTCCCCGAGATGCGCCCCCCAGCCAAGGGTGGAAGCATCTGTCACCAGCGTTAGGGACGGCTGGGGCTTGTGGAAGGGCACCCCAATGCCCAAAAATCTGGGCTGGAGCCACCAGTAAAGGAACTGTCTTACTTGTATTGGAATAGTCACCACGAGGTCTAGGGGATCTCTGTGCTGGTTGTAGAAACTCGCGAACCAGGATTGTAGAGGACGTAGGCGGAGTCTCGCAAACGGCACCACGTAAGTGCACGCAGCCATGTGGCCCATTAGGACCATACAGTTTCTCGCTGTAGTCATGGGGAACCGAAGGAGTGAGTGAATAATGTCTGCGATGGCCTTGGCCCGAGAAGGAGGTAGAAAGGCTCTTGCGCACTGAGAGTCCAGTATCACCCGAATGAACTCGATCCTCTGGGTAGGAATGAGGGTTGACTTTGGTTCGTTTAGAATGAGACCCAACTTTAGGAAAGTGTCTCTGATGAACGTTATTTGCCTCAGTAGCTGCTCTTTTGACCTTGCCCTGATGAGCCAATCGTCCAGGTAAGGGTAAACATGGATGCCGTTCTGTCTGAGGAATGCTGCGACTACCGCCATGCATTTCGTGAATACCCTTGGAGCAGAGGAGAGGCCGAACGGAAGAACCGTAAATTGGTAATGGTGGGACCCCATCACGAACCTCAGGAATCGTCTGTGACTCGGAATGATCGAGATGTGGAAATAAGCGTCTTTTAGGTCAAGGGCGGCGAACCAGTCCCCATGATCCATAGCAGGGATTATAATAGCGAAGGATAGCATGCGAAACTTCAGCTTCTTTATGTAGGAGTTGAGGCCTCGCAAGTCTAGGATAGGATGAAGACTGCCTTTGGCCTTCGGGATAAGGAAATAACGGGAGTAGTAACCCTTGCCCCGAAATTCTTGAGGAACCTCCTCTATGGCACCCAAAGACAAGAGGGTATGGACCTCCTGATCTAGGAGTTGCTCGTGAGATGGGTTCCTGAAGAGGGACGGGCACGGGGGGTGGGTGGGAGGGAGAACAGAGAATTGGATAGAATATCCCACTTCTACCAGGCTGAGAACCCACTTGTCCGAGGTGATAGAGGACCACGCCTGGTAGAAATGGGATAGACGGTTCACAAACGGGAGGGAAGCTATGGAGTCGGAGGCTGGCTCGGCGTCCCCGGGCGCAGCTTCAAAAGTTCGGTCTGGGGCCAGGAGGATGGTTATTTCGTGAACCCTGGGACTGACTAGACGAGGACCGTTGACGCCCTCAACTAGCACCCCTTCCACCTCTCCTGGGCTGATCCCTCCTGTACGGGGGAGCCTGATAGGGCCTGGCCGGTGGGGGCGGAGGAGGCCTAAAGGGTCTTCTTTGACCTTGGGGAGTGTGCAGACCTAGGGAACGTAGCATCGCCCTGGAATCCTTCATCGACTGCAACTTCTTGTCCGTGTCAACAGCAAACAGTCCTTGTTTATCGAACGGCAAGTCCTGGATAGTTGCTTGTACTGGTGGGGGGATGCCAGAAACATGCAACCAGGCTCCCCAGCGCATGGTCACTGCCGTACCCAGCTGCCTTGATGCAGAGTCTGCTGAGTCCAACGCAGCCTGCAGAGCAGCCCTAGAGACCACCCTGCCCTCTTGGACAATAGCTCTAAATTCTTGCGCAGATTCCTTAGGTAAGCTACCCTCGAACTTACTCATCACGGACCACGTATTATAGGAGTAGCGCCCGAGAGCAGCCTGTTGGTTGGCAATACGGAGTTGCAAGGCCGCCGACGAATACACCTTCCTACCCCATAAATCTAACTTTTTAGAGTCGTGTGATTTAGGAGTAGGCCCCGTTTGGCCCTGGCGCTCCCGGTGGTTTACGGCATCCGCAACCAGGGAGCCAGGCGGAGGGTGCGTAAAGAGGTACTCGTACCCCTCCCTTGGCACGAAGTACCTTCTTTCTACTCCCCTGGCTGTTGGGGGGAGTGAGGAGGGGGTTTGCCAGAGGGTGTCCATTGTGGACTTGATTTTCCGCATGAACGACAAGGCTATTTGAGGCGGGGAGTCCGACGAAAGGATGTCTACGTTAGGATCCTCCTCCTCTTTAACCTCCTCCGTCTGAAGATTGAGGTTATGTGCCACCCTCCTCAACAGGTCTTGATGGCCTCTAATATCCATAGGTGGCAGGTTGTAGGATGACCCCGCCACTGCGTCGTCTGGGGACGATGAGGAAGAGGCAAGCTGCGGGTTCTCCATCTGCAGGTTCTCTTGAAAGGGCTGCTGGATAGCTTCGGTCTCCTGAGCCTCCTGTACCAGTGATTGAGCACCGGAGGGCCCCGGTAGCTGATCCTCCGCAGCCCCCTCCGACTGGGGTCTAGTAACTGTAGCAGACACCGGGCCCCTCGGCACAGAAGGTAATGAAGAAACTGAAGGAGGTCCCTGGGCTTGATGAAAGGCGAAGGGGGTCCAAAAAGGCCATTGAGGTGGGCCCTGGGCTTCCATCACATAGGGCTGGCGGTGCCGACGATGTGAAGAGTGACGGTGCCGAGAGTAGTGGTGTCTAGAGGACCGGTGGCTATGCCGGGACCTAGACCTCGATGAAGTCGCATCCGACTCCGAAGAGTAGTCGGATTGCGACCAAGGCGGTGCCGTGCTTTCCGGTGCCATGACTCTGGAATACATCTCCGGCTTCCCAGGATATACCGGCGCCTGCGGTGTGGGGCGAGCTGGTGCCGGGATCAGTGGTGCCGATGACATGGTCGGTGCTGGTAGAGTTGAGACGGACGGCACCGTAGCCACTGGCACGGGTGGGATGACGGGCGCCACTGCGCGAGACACCGGTGCCGGGGCGACAAATTGCAGTGCCGAATCAACTGTGAGGCCGATTAGGTCCGCGGCCGCGTCAAACGCCTCCGGGGTCGATGGTAGCTCTAACCGGGGCGTGTCTCTCTCAGGGGAGAACCCCGCACTTGGGGAAACAGCTCTGGGCTCCGGTGCCGCGGCTGTTGGTGCGAGCTCTGAACGGGGCCGCCTCGTGTGCTCTGGAGCTACCAGCACCAAAGAGGGATCACCCGTGGTCTTACGCACCGGGGAGCGCCCTCTAGGTTTCTTAGAAGGCACCAGGAACTGAGATCGGTGCCTCCTCGAGGAGGCCGCATGGTGCCGAGGCGACCGGTGCCGAGATGTCTTCGGGGCCTTTGGTGCCACGGTACCGCGGACCGATGCCGGAGCGCTACTGGAGGTAGAAGGCTCCGTGTGCGGTTGGAGTGCGGATTCCATCAAAATCAGCTTCAGCCTGGAATCCCTCTCTTTTTTGGTGCGGGGTTTTAAGCCCTTACAGATAGTGCACCGCTCGGTTAGATGGCCCTCCCCGAGGCACTTCAGGCAGCGGGAGTGAGGGTCGCTAATTGGCATAGGCTTCCCGCAGGCTTTGCACGCTTTGAACCCTGACGCCCCAGGCATAACTTGACGCCAGAGATCTATTATCTATCTAACTATACCACTACAACTATAGAACTAGAACAACAACTATAAACGCTAAGTACCTATCTAACAACTAACTACAACAATACGATACCGCTAATCACAGAGAAGCAAAGCTGTTCCAGCGACCGCCAAGGACGGAAAGAAGGAACTGAGTGGGGGGAGGGTCGGCAGGGGCATATATACATTGCCATGAGGGCGCCACTCCAGGGGTCGCCCCTGCCGACCCTATGGGTACCGCTAGGGAAAAGCTTTCCGGACCGTGCATGCGCGGAACGCACACACACATCTTGGAATGGACATGAGCAAGCACTCGAAGAAGAACTAACTTGACTTCTTTGAGTGAACACGTGTGCCATGCTCGAGGAATTAAGACAAGAACAGCAGCTAAATTCTATATAGCTTACAAGCTCTTCATTCAAAATATGAGAAGAAGTGTACAGGAAATCGGGGGGGGGGGGGGGGACTTCCTTCCCATGGAAAAGGGCCCAATCCTCACATCCATCTGCACTGCACTCGGTGAAAGACTGAGCTTGGTGACAAAGGTGGCTGGATGCCATCTCTGTGCCTTCAGAATGCTGGGGTCAGCTAGTGGCTTGTTTTGCTCCCACTACACCAGTGGTTCCCAAATTGGGGTTTGTGAAATGTTACAGAGGGTTCTCGGGGAAAAATTCCTTAATGGCGGACAGAGCTAGGGATTGTGGGCAGCATGTGGCCAGCACTACAGAGCCCCTGGACTCGCAAGAGCCAAGCAGGTCAAAGCAAGCATATCTATCACACCGAGGAGATTTCAACTTCAAGATTCCTTATAAGAAATGGAAAGGGAGGTGGATATTTTTTTGCTGTTTTTAAAATTAAATAGGCAGCTAGTATTGTTTTTAAAATTATTTATGAAGAGCAAGTTTAGGCTTTGTTGAAATGTGTGTTGTTTGCCTGGACTGCTCATGACCTGAATGCTTGTGTAGGAGAAACTCTAAGTTGGCTTCTGAAATACCTTCATGCTTTTTCACATCTGATACACCTTGATGAAACCTAGGGGCCTTGTCTTATAGCCAGCTTATGCAAAGTGATACAAGCTATGAAAGTGTTGCCATTTTCATAATGTAATAAAGACTGTAAAGATAAATAATAATAATTAGTGTGAAATAAGCATGTAAAAACAAATTTTCTATTTCTAAGATCACTGATTTTGTAATTTATACTCAGGTAAAGGAGAAAATCCCTGGAAATATTCATTTTTAGGAAGGGGTTCGCGAGACTTGACATTTTAGTGAAAAGGGTTCACAGGTTGTTAAAGTTTGGGAACCACTGCACTACACCTTAGCGCGTTTAGTTATGCCCTGTTAGGAATGGCCTTGAGGAGCCATTGTGGGAGTTAGGGATCACAGTAATGCAGTACCTCCCTCTACCCATGTCCATTACAGCAGAGTGGAAATGGACTCTCTTATCCTATGTTCCAGGAATTCCAGCCTGTCCTGAGAATGGTAGGTTTTTGGTTCACACTTATGGCCTCTGGTACCTCATTTCACCATCAAACAGCTTTGACTGAGAATTTTTTAATCACCACTACAAATAAGCAAATTAAACTGTATATTATATTGCTCGACATACGGAGCTCCTGCTAATACCACTGGATTGTAAATGGTACTCAATCATCACATATAGTTTAAAGAGTCATCCATGTTCATGTCACTTCCAGACACTGTTCAGAATGTCCAGTATAGATTAATATCCATTCAAGTTCTTGGTGTGTATGTTAAGGAAACCATTTGGTCCACAATAAATCACAAACCTGGGCCATTTACAGAAGTGTGGTACTTACGTATTTAGTTCCAAAGAATCCATTAACATGTAGATAAGGTTCATAAAGTCATAAAGCTTCAAAATGGAGTCGTCCAGCATCCAGTCCATCTTCCTGCCAACGTAGGATGGTTCATTAAAAAGAGACTAGACAAGAAGCACTAGAAACTAATTTGTAAAGATCTCCAAAATGGGAGATGCTCTGGGCACAGGAGCAGCAAGTGGGGGCCGGGGGACACTAGGGAGAGGTGCGTGTGGGCAGCAGGCGGGCCTGGGGGAGAAACCCGGCCTGAACATGGGTGGAACCGGGCCCTCGGGCCCTCAAGATTGCTGGAGCCCAGGACCCATACAACTTGCCGTCCATGGCCATGGCAGCATGCGATTGCTGGGACTGCAGCATGCTCTCCAGGAACTCTCCAGCCTTCTCTATCAGCTCTGCAGCAGCACAACAGCAGAGCCCAGATTGGAGCAAGGGACACGCCAGTTTTCCACAGAATCCTTCCCTCAGGGCTGGCTAGGGTGACCACATGGTCCGTTTTTATAGGGACAGTCCCATTTTGGGGGACTGTAGCAAGGCAGCAACTCACTCCTGCAGCACCTCCTGCTGGTCCATCTGGGAATTAGCTCTTCCAGTGTCTAGAGCATGCTCTGCAGGCTGATGTCCCAGTTGCTGCTGGCCTTGCGTCCCTCCTGGACCCCGGTGCCCTCTTCCCTTGGGTGCTGCACCCCTGCAGTACCCCCTCAGATCTTAGGGTCCCTCCTCCCTGGGGAACCCCTATCCTCTCTCCCCACCTTGCCTCAGTCTAGGCAACTGCTAGTCACCACTTGCCCCCATTCTCTGAGGCAGACTGCAGTATAATTGCCACTCAACACAGGCAAGGGGGAGTTGGCCTGCTGCCTCTAGAGCCATGGGCTGCTCACTGCAACCCCCAGTACCCCTTTGTTGGGCCTTCCCTTAGGCCCTGCAGCCTGGGGGTTTCTAGGCTAGAGCTTCCTCAGCACCTGCCTTGCCCCAGCCCTGCTTCCTTCTAGGTACCCTGTTAAGCTCCCCAGCAGCCAGGCCAGTCTGCCTCTGCAGACAGAGGAGACTGTCCTCCTGCACCAAACTGAGCCCTTTTATCAGGGCCAGCTGGGCCCTAATTGACCCAGCCACAGCTGTGGCTGCTTTGCCTAATCAGCCTGGGAGCTGCTTGCCCCCCAGCCACAGCCCTTTGTACCTATTGGGTATCCCAGGAGGTGGGCGGGCCTAAGCCTGCCTGTCACTAAAGTCCCTCCCCCAGCCTTGCGGGAGGGACACTAGACCCGGGGCCAACTAAATACATGGGACAACTAATGAATAAAGGCAGGGGAGTGCGTGAGGGTCATAGGTTAAAAATGAGGGTACAGGATGGGGACACCGGCAGAGAATCTTGCACAGCGCCCACTGCTCCGCAAAGCTGTTGAGGGAGCCAGTGGACGCTGCCCAGTGGAACTCTGCCCAGATGTGTGAATGGAGAAGTGACTGGAAATAGGCCCCACAGTCACACCGTACCCCCTCGTCTTGCATCCTCCTCCTGGTGTTGTAGATGGTAACTTTGGCCAACGCCAGGAGGAGGTTGACGAAAAGGTTGCACGACTTTGTGGGGCCATGGATGGGGTGCCCAAAACGAAATAGGTGTGGGGAAAAGTGCAGCCAGGACTTCAATAAGAGGTTCTGGAGGAGCCGGAATAGGGGCTGCAGCCTGGTACACTCGAGGTAGGCGTGCGCCAGGTCCTCCCTCACGCCGCAGAAGGGACAGGCGTCGGGCAGGGGGGGGACCCGTGCCAAGTACGCGCCCGTGCTCATGGCTCCGTGAAGGAGCCCACAGCCCTTTGCAGGGCTGTTTAAACCCTTTTCCCCGCCCCACTACAGGGACTTTCTCTTATATAGGCACCAAATACCGTCCCCCCCCCCCCGCTCCCATTTTTTCCCCACAGTTGCTATCTGGTCACCCTCGGGCTGGCACATTGAGAGCAGAAATCCCTGTGGCAGTTAATGTTGTGCTAAACTAGGGTTAGCATATGTAAGGGACCTGTTAGCTCCTTACTAACACTCAGTGGGGTGTTTTCATTATTAGCTCCCAGGACCTAAAGGGGGAGGGTCAATGGTCAATCAGGACCCTGAGACTGGCGGTCCCCAGGGGCAATGGGGAGAGGCCAGCACTCCTGACTGACAAGGCTGGGAGACTAATCAAGGAGTCAGGAGGGCAGGATGGGTCCTGTCCTCCGTGTGTGAGCTGGAATTGCCTGGGCCAGAGGGAGAGGAGCCAGAGCTGAGCTGGAGAATAGAGCTGGGCCAGATCTGGAGGGGCCAGGGAAGCAGCCCAGAGAGACAGACCCTGTGCTGGGAGCAGAGCTGCAGCCCCAAAGCCAGAGCTCAGCCCAGAGAGACAGACCTGCCCTGGGAGCAGCTGCAGGAATCAGAGGCTGAGAGGTCAGTGCTGGGGGCAGAGACATAGGGGCTGCCCGCAGAGAAGCCGTGTGCTGGGAGCAGAGCTGGAACAGCCAGAGGGACCAGAGGGGCTGTTCTGGAGGCAGAGCAGCAGCAGTCGTCGTGCTGAGGCAGCGTGGAGCTGACACAGAGGGTGGAACTGGGCTGGAGCCATCCAGAGGCTGGGAGCGGGTGTGGACCCCACCAGAGGAAGCGTCCAAGTCACAGCAACCCTGCAGCACAGCTAAGGAGGAGGCCTGGGCCCTACAAGGAACAGATTGAAAACTGTCCTGACACTCCAGAGACATTATGTGTAATGCTCCCTGCCACGGGGCAGGATTTCCCTAACCGTTCTATTTCTTCTTTGTTCATTTTTAAGATAAATTGTTAATTAAATAATTTGCATTTGCTGTAAGTTTTATGTGGGTCAGTGAAGTGCCCAGTGCAGAGGGAGCACCCCGGAGTGGGGACACCCTAGCCTCTGACCTGGGCAACCACAGCACGGTTTGGGGTTAAGTCCCCCAGGAATCCTGGGCCCAGCCTTGTTGGGGTTACGAGGACTCCACCAGACAGGAGAGTGGAAGGGGAGCCCTCAAGGTCAGGGAGGCCTCTCGGTAAGTGGGAGCGAGGACTCAGATCCTTCCGCTAGCCCATTTCACCGGGGTAGTACAGAAGCCAGGAGAGTTCCCCACAACAGCGGGACTATTCCCCCACTTACACATATTTCACCAATCAAAAAAGAGGAGGAGGGGCCTAGGCCTGCCCACTCCCTTTCACTTCCTATGCCCTAGGAACCTCCAAACCCCACACTCCCAGTCCCTTGAGTAACCCCACCAGAAATGCCCTGCCCCTTCTCTAACCCCTCCCCCACCTTACCGTGCAGCTCAAAACAGCGTGTTGGGCTCCATGCGCAGCCCGACACACTGCCACGCTCCCCAGCTCAACGCACACAGCCTGGTCCCAGCCCCACAGGGAGCTGCGGAGTGAATTGCTGGGCAGCAGCACCGTGGGAGGAGCTCCGAGACTGCGGGGCGGAGGAGGAGCAGCAGGGGAGAGGGGACCTGCTGCTACAGCCACCGGAAGCTCTGGCAGGCAGAAGCTGTGAGGGCGGGCTTTTCTCTCTGGCTGCCGGAGCCCAACACCTTGCTCTGCACTGGGGGAAATCCCAGACATTTACAAATTCCCCTGGATGTGATTTTTATCCACAAAAGCCAGACATGTCCGGGAGAATCCGGACAATGGTAACCCTATGAGCTGCCCAGGGGTGTGCAGCTTCTTGACACAAAGGGCCGGCACAGGCACTAGGTGACCTAGGCAGTCGCCTAGGGTGGTGTAATTTGTGGGGCGGCATTTCGGAGGCCATACCTGCTCCTCCCAGGGCCAGCGAGTTGCGTTTGCCGGGGCGGGGGGGGGGGGGGAGGGGGAGGGCTCTGTCCCTAATCTAGCGCCACCCCTCCTCCCTGGCATTTTGGCTCCGCCGCCTAGGGTGGCAAAAAAGTTCACTCCGCCCCTGTTGACACACCATGTAAAGCGATCAGTTTGTAGGGAGGCAAAAAGCCCTACACTGATTGTTCTGAGAGGATTTCCCCCAAGCAATTGGGGAAGGCAGGACCTTGTGCCTTACCTCTTGTAACAGGGCAGCAAGGGGTTAAGTAGCTGCTCTGGTCTCAGCCAGCCCCACCCCAACACACCTGTAGGCCAAGCACCTGTAGGCCAAGCACAGACTGAAGGGAGGATTTAAAAGAGAGCAGGAAAGCTCACTTGTGGGTAGATCTGGCAAGAGGGAGAGAGGCCAGCTAGCTCTTTGGAAGCGCTGGGATCGAGGTCTTTGGCGCCTCAGGATGTGCAGGTTAGGAGACATGTGGCTCCTGCCTGGTCCACACAGGGGCACTGTTTGGGGGAGGGGGAGAAGGGGAAGGCTCTTCCTCACCCCCCCCCCCCTGTTTTGAACCAGAGTTCTGTTCACAGCGCACGCCCTAGGCCCAGAGGAAGCTCCTAGCTTCAGCACAGCTTGCGTTTGGGCCTGGAAGTTGGTTTATAAACAGAGGCAGAGTAATTAAGATAACAAAAGGCTTGTCATTCAATTAAATTAAGGATCATTGGATGACCCTGAAAGCATTGCCAGGCACTCCAGTTAAAAGATAGGAAACAAAGGGTAGGAATAAATAATCTGTTTTCAGAATGGAGAGAGGTAAATAGAGGAGTCTCCCAAAGGTCTGTAGGGAGACCGGTGTTGGTCAACATATTCATCAATGATCTGGAAAAGGGGATTACGAGTGAGATGGCAACATTTGCAGATGATATGAAATGACACAAGATAGTTAAGTCCAAAACTAACTGCAAAGAGTTACAAAGGGATCTCACACAACTGGGTGACTGGCACACAATGGCAAATGAAATTCAGTTTTGCTAAATATGAAGGAATGCAAATGGCAAAATATAATCCCAATTATACATACAAAATGACAGGATCTAAATTAGCTGTTAGCCACCAAGAAAGGGATCTTGAAGTCATTGTGGATAGTTCTGTGAAAACATCTGTTTAATGTGCAGTAGTAATAAAAAGGTGAATAGCATGTTGGGAATTATTAGGAAAGGGATAAATAAGAAGTCAGAAAATATCGTATTGCCTCTATATAAATCCATGCTCCACCCACATCTTGAATAGTGCATGAAGATCTGGCCACCCTATCTCAAAAAGGTACAGAGAAAGGGCAACAGAAATGATTAGGCATATGGAATAGCTTCTGTCTGAGGAGAGATTAAAAAGACTGGGACTTTTCATATTGGAAAAGATATGACTAAGGCGGGGTATGATAGAGGTTTATGAAATCATGAATTGTGTGGAGAAAGGAATTAGGAAATGTTAGTTACTCATTCCTATAACAGAAGAACTAAGGGTCACCCAATGAAATTAATAGGCAGCAGATTTAAAACAAACAAAAGAAGGTATTTCTCCTCACAGTCAAGCCATGAAACTCTTTGCCAAGGGGATGTTGTGAGGGCCAAAACCGTAATAGGCTTCAAAGAAAAACTAGGTAGGAGGCTCCTATTCATGTCACACTCTGGGAGCCCATAGAAGGGTCAAAGGAAGAATAAAGGGCAGGAGGTGAAGCTAGCCCTGAGCTTCTGTCCCATCCTCACCTCCTCAAATGTGGAACTTCCTGAGCTTCAGCTGGGCAGACAGAAGGGACACAAAGGCCCTTCTGCGCCATATGGGGCAGGGAGATCTCTGCCTGGGGACGGGGGAAATGGGATGAGGGTCAGATCAAGGAAAGAGGGGAGGGGTATGGGAGTGAGGGGAAGAGCTCATGCCCAGATGAAGGACATTTGGGGTCAGAAGGAAGGACCCTGGTCTATAGAGAGGGGAAAGGGTTTCTGTCAGTGACAGGGGCCTCCATTTCCCCTTTCACTAGCTCCCCCCGCCCCATTTACAGTGAGACAGAACAGTACCTGCAGCAGGGAATAGGAGTGGCTGAAGATGGGAACAGGGAATCTTTAAGGGCATCAGATGATGCACAGCCCTTGTAGCATCTTAGACACCTGGCGCAAGTGCCGGATGACATGGAGCTTGCACATGACTTTGGCTGTGATGTACTCGTGCTGCAGGGGAACGAGAACATGTCAAAGGCTGAGACACTCCCCAGGAATCAGGGAGGATTAAGGGCCCCTGGAACTAGCCCCATTTCCAGCCAGCAGCTGCTCATGTCTGAGTGGTGAATTCACTCTCCTAATCCCCAGGATGGAGTCTTGTTGTCCTCTCTAGTGACCTCCAGTGCCAACACCCACCCTTGTAATGTTAGCTCCTGCCACCTCCCCACCAATGCCCCTAAGAGCTGATCCACCTCTAACACAGCTGCTTACCTTGACCCCCCATCAGTTGCTGGGCTTCCCCCAGGAGGGAGTTGATGAGCACCTGCCCAGCCAGGTTCACATGCGACAGGGGGTGGTGGATGACCAGCACTGCTGACCCCAGGAAGTCTCTTCTCTGCCCCTCCGAGAAGAGTTTTCCAAAGACCTAAAAGCAGCAGGACACGAGGCTTTAGCGCATTGCCCAGAGCCAGCCTCCAAGTCCTGGAGATAGAATGGCATCATCCTCTAGCGCCCCAAATTGCCGTTCTGGAGGGCAATTTATCGCAGGGGCCATGATGGGCTGGAACTGGATCTCTAATGTGTGTGAGCAGGTCCACTCTACTGTGCAGCGCACAGAGATGATAGGGGACCCACTACTGCTTCCAGCAGAGAGATCTCCTGCCCCTCAGTGGCTAGACGATGGGAGGGAGCGGGGGGGGGGGGGCTCACAGTGTCCCCTACCCAGTTCCAGGTTGGGGCATTCTGCTTCCTGACTGGCAATGGAATTGGGCAAACCCCACCTCCTTTCTCTACTTCTACCGATGCAGAGAATTAAACAAGGATCTGACCAAGCAATAGTGACTGACTGAGAACTTTCCCTGCTCCTTGTCCCCTGATTGCCCCCTCCTGGGACCCTTGACCCTAACCGCCCCCCAGGACTCCACCCCTATCTAAGCCTCCCTTCTCCTAGTCCCCGACTTCCCCCCTAGAACTCCACTCCCTACCTATCCCCTGACTTCTCCAACCCCAATACACATCCCCACCCCCGACAGACTCCCATGGTCTCCCACACCTATCCAACCACTCCCTGTCCCTGGAAACCTCTGCCCCATCCAACCACCCCAGCTCACTGTCCCATGAACCCTCTCTACACCCCCATCCCCTGAAGCCTCTCTCAGAACCTTCGACCCATCCAACCCACCTACTCCCTGGGGGTTTGGATGGGTTGGAGGTTCTGTGGGGGGTAGTCAGAGGGAGGAAAGTGGGAGGGAGTGGATAGGGGGTGAGGCTCCGCTCCCCTCTCCCCCACAATGGAGTGTCCTCTTTTTGAAAGTTCAGATATGGTAACCCTACCAGAGGGGCTAAGTTCACAACGGCTCAACTGGCTGCAGTTGGGAGTTTTGTTGGTTCTGGTGACTCTGACATTCAGACCCTTCATCATTCAGAGGCTGACAGGATTGTTGAGGGGATCGTGAAACCACATTGCTGATCAGAAGGAGGTCAGTCAGTTCTGTAGGAGCTGAAGGTTTGTTCGTCCTCCTGCAGGAGATGGAGATGATATGTGAAGGACACTGCATGATGGAGTTGGAGACTGAGGGATGGGAACCTCCTCCGAGAAATGCTCCCAGGAGAACAGCTTTGAGAACATCTCTGGGGAGCCTCTTGCTAGGAAAAAAACAAGGGTGGAACATTGATGGAGATGTCTCTGTCCCAGAGATGGGAGAAGCTCCCAGCCAGGCTATGCAGCAGGGACCACATCCCAAAGAGATCCATCTGCCCAAAGAAGTAAATGGCTTTTACCTCCATGAGGAAGCGGGGGTCTTCCCTCTCAGTCTCTTTGAGAACTAGCCCTGCTTGGTTTCATAGGACAAGGTGACCTGATCCCATTGCTCCCTGAGGTGACTCAGCTTCTGACTGTACCCATCTGGGAGGCTGTGAGACAACCCAGGGCCTAGCAGACAGGTGGGTAGGAGGTTCCTATTCATGTCACACTCTGGGAGCCCATAGAAGGGTCAAAGGAAGAATAAAGTGCAGGAGGTGAAGCTAGCCCTGAGACTCTGTCTCATCCTCACCTCCTCAAATGTGGAGCTTCCTGAGTTTCAGCTGGGCAGAGAGTCTGTAGCCTTGATACAAAGGCCCTTCTGCACCATATGGGGCACGGAGATCTCTGCCTGGGAGCAGCGGGAATGAGGGGGGGGGGGTCATATCAAGGAAAGAAGGGAGCGGTATAGGAGTGAGGGGAAGAGCTCATGACCCAGATGAAGGAAGTCTGCAGAGGGTAGGACCCTGGTCCACAGAGAGGAGAGAGAGTTTCTGTCAGTGACAGGTGCCTCCATTTCTCCTTCCACAACCCCCTCCACCCCATTTAGTGAGAAAGAGCAGTACCTGCAGCAGGGTGTGGGAGTCGCTGAAGATGGGAGGGAAACTTTTAGGGGCATTAGAATATGCACAGCCCTTCCAGCGCCTTAGGCACCTGATGCAAGTGACGGATGACATGGAGCTGGCACATCACCTTAGCTGTGACTTCTTCATGCTGCAGGGGAACGAGAACATGTGAGAAACTGAAACACACCCCAGGAATCAGAGAGGATTAAGGGCCCCTGGAACCAGCCCCATTTCCCCCCAGCAGCTGCTCATGTCTGAGTCGTGGATTGACCCTCCTGATCCCCAGGATGGAGTCTTATTGTCCTCTCTTGTGACCTCCAGTGCCAACCCCCTTCCTTGTAGGGTTAGCTCCTGCCACCTCCCCGTCAGTGCTCCTGACAGCTGTTCCCTGACAGCAAGGGAGGGGGCTCTAGCGGGAGGGCGGGGTAGGAGGGAGTCTGGCAGCAGTGACGTGGGATGGGGGCAGGTTGAGACCTTTCCCCAAGTCACCCCAGTGACAAATGCTGAAGCCACAGAATGGCAGCCTGGTGAATGAGGAAGGTCAGCAGCCGCTGCTGAGAGAATCGTCCCATTCTCTCTAGAGCGAGTCCAGCCCTGCCAGCAGCAAGGCCAGCTTCCCACGCCCATGTGCCTCAGGCCTTCCTGGTCTGTCGCCATCACCACTCAGGCCTTGGCCTTCCACGCTGCCACTGATGAGAGCAACTCTAGATGGTGGCTCAGGTGACATGGACACTAGGCCAGGGGGAAATGGGTGCAGCTCTGTAGGGCAGGAAAGGTTCACAGAGGGCACTTAGGAGACTCACCTGCCCTTCCCAGGAGTAATAGCATAGCACCACATCCTAATAACAGGAGTCCATGAAGTCCAGAAGTCCCCACTAGGCTCCTTGCTACCAGGCCAGCGATGGCGATAGGGTGGGAATGAGGCCCTGAGCCCCGCCCCAAGCTCCTGCCCCAAGCTCCTGAGTATATTGCAGCTGCTTACTGTGACCCCCATCAGTTGCTGGGCTTCCCCCAGGAGGGAGTAGACAAGGAGCAGTCCAGCCTCGCTGACACTCTGCAGGGGGTCATGAATGGCCAGCACTGCTGTTCTCAGGAAATATGTTTTCTGCCCCTCCGAGAAGAGTTTTCTGAAGACCTAAAACCAACAGGACATGAGGCTTTAGCACATTGCCCAGAGTCAGCCTCCAAGTCCTGCAGATAGAATGGCATCTACTCTAGCGCCCCAAAGGGAGGGTAAGAGAGCTGCTGTAGCTAAGGCAGTTCATTCCCCAGGAGGCTTTCAGGGTCCCATGGCTCAGAGAAGCCCCTTTCTTAAAAGGTCGCAGATGCTCAAGGACCAAAGCCTCCAGTGGCTCTTTCTGGAGGGCAATTTATCGCAGGGGCCATGACGGGCTAGAACTGGATCTCTAATGTGTGTGAGCAGGTCCACTCCACAGCGCAGCCATTCCAAGGCCTCCTCTGTGATGTTATGGAAATCACCTGTAGCAGGGTGCTGCTGTAGAAGGCACCTAATCAGCCCCTGCTCGGCCAGCCCCAATCAGGGGAGATGGATTGGGGCTGGGGAGAGCCTGATGCCTGGCCTGTGGATTGGCCACAGCTGCTGGCCTTTTAGGCTATAAAGGCTGGAAGGAGCCCGAAGGGAGAGGGAATGGCCAGAGTAAGGTCAGTCTCCTGGCTGCTGTGTTTGGGAGGAGCCAAGTAAGCCTCTCTTGTATATAGTTGACACTGGTGGTGGGCACTGGATCTGTGAATAATAAAGGACACAGGTGTTGCACAGAAAAGCCTTGCAGAGCTTTTATTTGGGCAGCCAACGGGCTGCAGAGAGCAGAGGGAGACCCTGTTACATCACCCATTTCACCTGTGACTCCAATCTGGGGGCTCGGTGTTATGGTGTGTTCGAAGGTTTGGATGTTCTCACCTCAGTTGTGAGACCAAGAGGGGGGGAGGGGGGGTCTTTGAATTTCTACTTGTGCAGCAAGTAGCCACAACTTGGGTCAGTGACAATGTGCTTCTTTGGAACAGTGGCTGAGGTCCAGATACTCTGCCATTCCCTGGCTGGCTCTGGAGACATGAGGGGGGCACATGCGCTCCATATTAACTCTGGAGCGCATTCTGCTTCCAGACTGGCAATGGAATTGGGCAAACTCCACCTCCTTTCTCTGCTTCTACAGGGTACAGGGAATTGAACAAGGGTCTGACCAAGCAATAGTGACTGACTGACCCCGCGCTCTCCTCTCAGCCAGGGACACAAGGAGCAGAGAGACACCCAGAGCCATAATCCTCTATTAACTCACCCAACCGGGCATTCTCTGTGTGCCACGTCGCAATGGATCCATGTAAGAAACTCAAATCAGGGCAACTAGCAAGGTTCCAATGTGGGACCTTTAACACCCAGCCTGTCCCACCAGGTACTGGATGAGGAACTCTGAGCTAGAAATAAGGAGTGGGCTCTTTTCCTGTCTCCAGGAGGCATCCGCTGCAGGGAACCCAGCCCGCCCCACTCCCTCAGCTGTGTCATGCCCTGGCACAGTGCCCTCTCCTCCCCCACCCTGGCTATGTTCTTATAGCCCAGGAGCCTGTCGTCCTGGGGCCAGTCATAGGACCACAGGTATCCAGCCTTGTGTATGGTCCTCCCGGGGGGGGGGGGGGGGAAGAGAGAGAGACAGACAGACAGACAGACAGACACAGACTTTTATCATTCTGGTTCCAGTTTTGGTGTCCTTTCGGTCCCACTGGTGGCTGCACAGTGGAGTGGAGATGAACAGAGACAAAGAGAGACTTGTCCTCCAGTTGAGTTCAGTCTGTGGTCCCACTCAGTCCCCTATTGGGTTCCGTGTCCCAGCTGGGTTCCTTACCCCTCTGTCGGAGCAGCAGTTGATAGAACCGGTAAGTTCCCGCCCTGGCTTGCAGGCTGATTTTCTCCTCTGGGTCACCGACAAACAGAGCCAGCTGTGCCACGTGGTGACCCATCTGAGGGAACTGTGCTGAGATCTAATGGAAGAAAGGGGAGAGGAGAGGGGACCCCATCAGCATTGTCCTGTCAGCTCCCTGTCCCCCCTGGGCCAGAAGGCTCCTACCCCTTAGCCCCTGTGCAGGAGATGCTGGGGAAGGGGAGCTTGAGATAGACCCTTCATTTGCTCTGCTGCCAAGGGAGCCAGGAGCTGCCAAGCAGGGGCTGGAGCATGGTCCCCTTAAAGGCCCAGGGACAACACTTAACCAGGACAAGAAGAACTTGACTCAAGCCTATCTCATTCCCTGCTCTGACTCTGCCTCCCCATGAGGAACGCTCCTAACCCACAGCCCCTGCAGTAGCAGATTGTACAGCCCATTGGAGCTAGCCCGCCTACACCTGGAGTCAGGAAGCTGGGGTCAGAGGTCACTTACGTCAAACTCAGGGAGGTTGACTACATATCTGAGGAGGGCCATGCTGCTCCTAATGGCCCCGGCTCGCTCCTGGGACACCCTGGACATGATCCAAAAATTGACATGCTGTGGGGAAAGGAGGCAGGTCAGGATCAATGTGCAGGTGCACGTGCCTTGCAAATGAGTCCTCCCCCCCCACTCAGCCCCAGGAGCCTGAGACATTATGCACAGGGAGGAATATCTGAGTCATTGGTCCCAGAGCTTTAGAAGGGGACTCTTTCCCCAGGACACAGCTTGTATCCTGCAGGTCACAACTTGTTAGTGTCTCTCTAGACTGGGACAATGTTCGGTGTCGGGGCTGGTCCCATCCTCCCAGAACTCCTGATTCCTGAACAGTTCACCAGAGAGGAGACGCAACCCTCTCCCTTCCCCGCTACTAAAATCCTTGGTGCGATGTAGAGAGTGACTGAGAGCACAATCCCCCCAGAACATATCGGAGAGAAGGGCTGACTCCCTGGGGTCCTCCTGTTTCTCTAGGACGGAGCGTGTGCCTCTTCTCTGAGAACCATCTCCGGAATCTCATGGGGTGGGTGTGGGGGCGGGAGAAGGAGTTTCAGACTCTCACTGCACAAGACATCCAGGGGCCCTGGGGTTAGTGCGCAGCAGAACCAGGCAGAGTTCTGGCTTAAAGTCCCAGCTCCTTCCTCTGTCCCTCAGGAAGGAAGGACCTGATACTGCATTGCACTGACCTCCCCAACCAAGGATGGCCCACTGGGGACCCAGCTAGGAGGACAGAGTAGAAAATGGATCTTCCAGTCTCTCCTTACCAGTCCCACAAAGAGTTAAAGTAAAATTGGTTCCCACTCCTCCGTATGGGACTCACCTGCAAGAGGTAATGGAGCCTGTCTGTGTCTGGGGACTCTGCCAGCAGGTACAGGGGTGGGACTGTCGCCAACACAGACATGAAACCACAGGGATATAGGCACAGGCTGGCAAGAATGAAAACTGAGGCACTGCGCTAGGGAATGCCAAGGCCAAGGCACCACAGACAGAGTGGCAGGATAGGAATAGCTCCTCTTCCCTGGAGCCTGCTGCCCCTCCTGTATCTGGGCCCGGGAGTGAGCCCTTCCCCAAGGCTTCTGTAACATTATTGGAGTGAAATGATCGGCCCAGCCAGGAGAGTGAACCTTCCCACCCCACCAACTCTGCCAGAGGAGCCACTCTTGGGAGGTGACCTGGGAGTGGGAGGGACAGTGACTCCCAGTCTTGGGCCTCAGCAGCACTGGGGTTGGGGGAGCTAGCGGGGGATGGGGGTGGGGGCTGTCTCAGTACCTGAGGCTGCCGTCTGCGATAAGGGAGTCGGCGAGGATGGCACTGGGTGGAGAGTCAGGAGGAAGCTCCTCAATGAATTCCTGTGAGACACGAAGACAAAGGAGCGTGTGAGATTCAGGCCCTACGGACACCTCCCAGTGAGGAGTACACAGGCCCCACCTGGCCAGCAGGATCCCCCACTACTTCCTGCTCCTCCGATTCCTTTCTGCCCATCAAATGAGTCCCGCTTCCAGGATTCCTGCCCAGCTCAGTCCAAATCCCCTTCTTTCCTCCTCCCTGTCAAAACTGCCCCCATCCAGCACCATCCTGACTACTGAGCTGGGACCATGTGATTCCTTGTTCCCCAGTCTCAGCTGCCCTCCAGTCCCACAATTCCCCACTGCCCACTACTGCCCAATCTCCAAATTTCTCCCTTCTCTTCTCCCCGGTCTTCAGCCCCAGCAATCCCTGCCCTCTAATGTCCCCTCCAACACCACGCAGCCCCCATCCATTAGCCCGGCAATACCCCAGCCAATCCCATGTCTCTCTCCTCCCTCCAGCTGCTGGATGACGCGTCTCACTCACCACAATCCTCTCCACCACAGCCGTCTTGCAGCAGCGTGGCTCCAGCGTGTCCTGCGCTCTCTGCAGGAGAGCAAGACATGTGGGGTGGATGGCCTGCAGGAACATAAGCTGCTGCTCCTCATCCTGTACCCACCAGGAGTGGGGTATAGCGAGAGGGAACCTGTTAGCCAGGGACCTTCCTGCCCTACCCACACCAGCTCCAGGCCTCAGGCCTCAATGGGGGAATGCGGGGACCCGCCTCTTGTCCAAATCCCCCATGACTCCTACACAAGCATTATCAGGAACGGGGACAGTGCCTGTGGGGGGAGGAGAGCTTGGCTGTTGTGGGACAGACACCTCCATCTTGGGGGTCCCACATCATGGATGTAAAAGGGCCTCATTGGGGTGGTGGATCATCAGGGACAAGATAATCTTGGTTCCAGCCCAGGTGGGGAACATTTGTACCTTTCCTATGCTCTGGAGCTGCTCTCTGATGGCATTGAGAGCAGTTTCATCTGTGGCTGTATCCACGTATTCCTCCTCCTCCTCCGAATGCCTGGGGGTCCCTGCACCAGAGAGAGAAGGTAACAGGGTGATGCCTGCTGCCACTTGAGGGAAGAACAGGGGCGTGGTGGGAAGAGCAGGATTAAAGCCCCCCCCCTTCCCACCTCAGGCACCCAGGGCAGGTTGGGCCCCACACCTCCCACTCAGGGATGCCTTCAGCCCCAACAGCTTCAGAAGCCCTTAGCAGAGAGCCCCCCCACTCCACTGTCCAGGACTCCCTGGGAGGTTCCTACTCCCCACCCCCAGAGCATCAAGGACCAAAGTGGCAGCTGCTCTTGATGCCCCCACCCCCAGGTCCCCTTGCTGAAGGGGCAGCTGTGTGTCTGCTGCTGGTGTCAGTGGGGTTTGCGTGGCTCAGGCCAGACAGCTGGGCTAGGGGACCCCCCCCCATATCACTGATAGAGCATAGGGCCCAGGGTGTCGATATCCCCATCCTCACCCTTCCCTGAGCCCACTCTCCTTCTCACTTGAAATGAAGCAGCAGCGTCCCTCGGCCTCGCTGCTGCCAGAGTCCCAGGTGCTGCTGCTGTCCCAGGCTGCGGTGACCTTCCAACTCCAGGCCTGAGGAGGCTGCAAGATCCTCAGTGACCGGGCAGGGCGATGCCCCCTGATGGGATTGAGGACTGGGCT
Source organism: Sternotherus odoratus (assembly GCA_032164245.1). Lineage (NCBI taxonomy): Eukaryota > Metazoa > Chordata > Testudines > Kinosternidae > Sternotherus > Sternotherus odoratus. The sequence goes on from JAVMKO010000002.1 coordinate 147,283,543, forward strand.
GCTGGGGCCGCTGCTGCCCGCACAACAAGCCCCAGAGCCACCCTGCCCGGTGCCCCTTCTGGGCTGTGTCTTGTGTGCAGAACCTCATCTGGAGCCAGCTCCATTTGGGTCTGGTCGGGGCTTCTCCCAGCTCGGCGCCTGTGCCGGGGGCTGGTTTACTTTTCCAGAAGACTGGGCACTTCTGCCTTCTGGCCTGGACGGGAGCTGCTTCTCCGCCGGCGGGGACGGAGGAGCTGCTCTGCTCCTTGGGAAGCTGGCCGCTGCTTCCCTCAGGCTCTGGTACCACCCTCAGAGCCTTCTTCCTGAATATCCTCAGGAGCTTGGCCATCCTGGAAGCGAGTGAGGAGCAGGCGTGAGTCTGGGATCAAGGCAGCCTTTCGCTCACGGGCCTTTTTGGTCCCTCCTCATCCCTGCTCCAGACAGATCAGCCCCTTCTCCCCCCACAGGAGTGCAAGGAGTGCAATCTATATACACACTATAAGGAGTTCATTGCGTGATCTGCTCCCAATGTTCCCCCTCGTCATCCCTGCTGCTGCAATATCCAGGGAGTCTCATCCTTTTAGAGCAGTGGGGTCAGTCCCAAAGACCATCGGTTACTCTGGACAAGCAGCCCCCTCCTGTCATCCCAGACCACACTCCCGCCCAAGCTAGAGAAGGAGAAGTTCGGACTTCTCCTGGGAAACCATTCCCCACATCAAAGTTACAATGACCCTAGGCATAGGAAGACCAGGGCCTCTTTCCCCATTGATTTTCATGCTCAGTAGCTCACAGTGTCTGGCCCACCTCAGAGACTCTCAGCCTGGGGAACAGTCTCCCACAAGGGAAGGGCTGGGAGCCCCATTGCTGGAACCTTTCCAAACACACTGGAGACAGCTCTGGAGAAGCCCCTGCCCGGTCTGAGAGTGAGGGGCTCTTGGGGGCTGTTTGCAAATGAATTCCCCCTTTGGAGATATTTTCCCCCGTTTCTGTCTCTCCCCAGACAGACAGGGGAAGCCACCGAGGAACCCTAATGGCACTCACCTGCTGTAGGTGGTGATATGCTGGATGGCGGATGTTCAGGGTGAACAGATGTCCCTCGCCCTCCTCCTCACTCCCCAAGCCCGAGGGCTGGAGAGGGTGGTAAACTGAGGAGTTACCCTGCCCAGGCAGCAGGCAGGGTGATGACACCGGGCGATCGACTGGCTGTGAAAACAAGAGTCTGTGTTATTGCCAAGGGACGGAGAAACTCAGCCAGTGGAGTGTGTGTGTGCAGAGCACTGCCCTAGTGTGGAGGTGACAGCGCCTCCAAGATCCTGACATCCTGGCACTTTACTCACCTTCATGAAGCCTCCTAACCCCCTGGGCTGTAGGGACAGGACCCCAACCCTACTGATGGCAAACAGGCCTGGGGAGGGGAAGCTATCAGCTCCGGGTCACACCGCGTGTCAGAGCCATGGATGGACCCTTTCACTAACCACTGCTGCACACTCCCTCCCACAGCTGGCAATTACAGCCAGGCCCTAATGTCCGGTCCCCCCTGCCTTTGAGAGGGAATGTCACTCCTGGTTCCATTGCTGCCTATTGATCTGTGGGACTTTGGGCAAGTTGCTCCCCCTCTCTATGGCTCTCTGGGACTGACATCCCTGAATGGGCTTTAAAAAAGACAATGGTTAAAGTTTGGCCCCAACTATTTCTTGTTTTTCTAGGCTGGCCATTTTAGCAAAGTTTAGAATTCTTGACATTCAACACCTGGAAACATCCCTTTCTCCTTCGCAGACGGTTTTAACATCCTTTATCTCCCCCAGGCTCACTGCTGCCTGGAGTTAGAGAATTGACCCTATTCCCATTGGACCTACCCAAGGTCCCACACAGCAAAGCAGTGACAGAGCCAGAAAGAGAAGCCAACAGTCCTGACTCCGGTTCTAACCAACAGACAACAACCCTCCCTGCCCCCCCCTCCCCCAGAGGCAGGGATAGAGCCTGGGTCGGCTCTACCTTTTTGCCCCCCTCCCCCCCCAAGCAGGGGGCAGCATTCTGATTCCGGTCGCTGACAGGGCAGCCGGACCCGCGGCTTCGGCAGCACACCTGTGGAAGGTCCGGTGGTCCCGCAGCTGCAGTGGACTTGCTGCGGGCATGCCGTCATATCTGTGGGTCCAGTTGGTTGACCTGCCGCAGGCAAGCAGCCGAATCCACGGGTCTGGCCACCCTGTCAGTGCCTGGAATGCCCCCTGTTATTGGCCACCTCAGGCACGTGCTTGCCAGGCTGGTGCCTGGAGCCGGCCCTAGACAGAGCCCAGGAAATAAGGTTAGAAGACTGTCATGGAAACCGTTTTCCGTCAGAAAATCCATTCAGACTAAACCACTTTGTTTCTTGAAATGATAACAGGTAGGATGAAAATTCTTGGCAAACATATTTGTTTTCAAAAGAAGAGCATCTCCTGTTTGTCACAGTACATCAAACTGTCTTGTCGTACACAGATGGGAGACACTATGATCTAGAAAATTAGGTGAGAGGCTTCTGTCTGAGCTAAGTAGTTGGTGCTCTTAACAATTTCAAAGTAATAAAATACAAATAAACTAGAATACTATGTCATATATGCTCAATGTGATAGGACACCTCCTAATCTACACTGCTACTAGTGATACTCTTCAGTGGATCCCCATCCTCCACCCACCGCAAGGTAGGTAGGAGAGAATTGTTATTCATACTTGACAGAAGGAGAAACTAAAGCCGAGAAAGGAGCAGTGACTTGTCTTAGCTGATGCAGCCAGTCAGTAGCAGAGTTGCTCTCAAATGAGCTACAGTCCAACAATTGTTCGTGGTAATTATTTAGCAAGTATTTTAGAAGAATTGGAATATTAGAGAGGATCATGAACAGCTCAGGAACAATGAACGGAGAGCAGCATCAACACTGGTCAAACATGTGACTTATTTGCTTGGTCATAAAAGAGAACAATGACAACCAGAGTTTCCTCCCTGCCAATAGCTCCCTCCTCAGCCAATCAAAATTGAGACTTTGAAGGGTGGGAGGTTAAGGGTTCTCATCAAGTAGAGCAAAGAATGGCCCAGGTGACCACCGAGGGGCTCACTCTCGGAGCACTATTCCAGTCTCAGCTCTCTGTGAGGGCCTCCCACGATTCCCCCTCCCTGTCCCCCGCTCCACACACAGAGCTCCTGGTGGTGGGCGGAGAGCAGGAGAAAAGGACAAAGGAGGCAGGAAGAGGCAGGTAGGAGGGACAGAGGAAAAGGGAAAACAAAAAGGAGAAACACCAGTGGTCCCAATCATTCTAAGGGACAAAGTCCTATGCTGGGAATAAAATGCTGCCACCTCAATCTAATGTTTTACATTCCTAGAATTCAGTCGGCACCTGTTGGATCAAACTGAACAAGTTCCAAACCTCTTGGAGGCTCTTACCTTCGAAACAGGGATGTCTGTTTGCTATCAAAATCAGTAAAAAAAAAAAGGAGAAAACTCCAAAGAGGGTCCTCCTTGCGCTCACGTAAGTGACAATGAATGCTCTCTCAGTCTTCCAGAGGAGACCTCGAGAAGGAGACGTACTGAAGCAAAGCCACAGGGATCTCCGAGGTTGCCCCTGGCCTGCACCCCTTTTCTACCTGGCTGATGTCAAGATCTCTCTGTGAGATCATCGCCTCCTCACCACCTTTGTCCAATAAGCTGAGGGCCTGCCAAAGGCCCTTGTAATGTTACTGCCACACCCACCCAGCCCCTGCAGTGCTCATGTCCTGCCCCTGTCCAGCCACATTGCATGTTTGAGCTGCTTCCCCTGGATCACCCCACTCAATGAGTGTTCATTGTGGGGTCAAGCCGACTACACAGTAAAACATGAGAGGCTCTTCCCCAGGCCACAATCAGGTTTTCCTAAGTTAGTAGACTTTATGGCCAGAAGGAACCATTAGAGCGTTTAATCTGACCTTCCGCATGTTGCATGCTTTCTGTATAGCATAGTAGCTAGTTTTTGACTAAACACATTCCAGAAAGGCATCTAATCTTCATTAGAAGACATCAAGAGATGGGGAATTCCCACCACTTCCCTTTCTAGTTTGTTCCTTTGGTGATTCATCCTCAATTGAATATTTGTGCCCTATTTCTAAGATGAATTGGTTTTCTTTTGAGTTTCTAGCCACTGGGTCTTGTTATGCTTTTCTCTGCTAGATTAATGAGCCCTTTAATACCCCATATTTTCTCTCCATGAAGTCACTTCAACACTTCAATGATGTCACCTCCCGATCTTTTTTATAATGTAAACAGGCTGAGCTCTTTCAATCACTACAGGCATTTTTCTCCAGCCCTCAAAACGTCTCATTGCTTTTTGCTGCCCCATCTCCAATATTTCAAAATCCTTTTCAAAGGTGGATGCCAAAGCTGGATGCAGTATTCCAGGATCAGTCTTGCTGATGGTGGGTCACCTCCTTATGCTACTCAATGCTCTTTTCATACATCTAATGATGGCGTTAGCCCTGCTCACCACAGCATTAAAAGGCTTGTCCGGCATGGCCCCTAAATCCTCTTCCCAGTCATTGCTTTCCTAGATACACTTCCCCATTCTGTGGGCGTGGCCTGCATGCTTTGTTGCTAGGTGTAGGGCCTTTCCTTTGGTTATTTTCAAACTTGTTTTCTTTGAATGGGTCCAGCTTATCAAGGGATCCGATTGCTCTGTGTCACTGCCCTGTCCTCATTATTAATTACCACTCTGCTAGGATTTTATCACCCACCAATGTTACCAGCAGTGATTTTATATTGATTGATATTTATTTTCAAGAATTAGTCCTGAGAGCCTCTTCATATCCCTAGTGCTCAGAACCTGTTCTGCACAGCACAGCGAAAAAAGACCGTCCAGCCCAGCTGTTCCATAGCTAAGCATGGAACAAGCACACACTTGGGAACTTGTGTTATCCATAGATTCTGAGCAATACGTCAGGGTCATCAGCTTACAAATACACTCTAGACTGGTAGCATAGACAGGCCCCAAATGTATCTAAGCGTCCCACCCTGCAAAATAGGAGAGAAAAAAACAAACATAACCTTGATTAGCTTTATTTTATAGTTGTTGAAACTGAGGCACAAGAAGCAAAGAGATTGGGTCATGGCCCAGAACCAGAGCCAGGTGGGGGCCCTGCACTGCTGACCTGCAGAAGGGGGGACTGCACCCAGAGCTGGAGGGGGACCCTGCACCGCTGACCCATGCCGGGGGGGGGCATGCGCTGTCGAACCGCGGGCAGGCTTTATATTTCCCTGCCCCATGGGTCCAGATGGGTCCCATGTCCCGATATTTTGCTGTTGTCATCTGGTCACAATAAAGTGACTCCTCCCTTCTTCTGAGATCATAGTCATATTCCTTTGTTTGTCAGCAGCAGGTTCAGTATAACTTAGTGAGAATGTTACTATTGCAGGTTTTTCTTGTTGCTTCAGCAGTTTGGTCTTGTATGTTGATTTTTTCAACCCTAGGCTTCTATACACAGGCACATTACTGAGCAATAATTGGAGCTCCTCCATGGTCATTCAATTTAAAATTAAATGGTATTTGTCTCTTTTCTCGGTAGATGGAGAGGCCCAAGTTCTGGTACAATCTCAACTATCCATCACCAAAGCAGAAGACAGAACTGCACGTATTGACTGTGGGTGTTTCTGGCATAAGCCTTAGTAGTGCTTATATACTCTGGTATCGACAGAGACCTGATGCAGCGCTGGAACGAATTTTCTATTTTTCATCAGGAAAACCGGACTTTGACCAGGATTCTGAGAGGGGAAAGTCTGAGGCAGAGAAGCAGCTTTCCAAGTCGAACTGTGTCCTGACAGTAAAGCAAATAAGAGTGATTCAGCTACCTTGGGATCACACATCATCAAAAAAACATTCACATTCTGTACAAAAATCTACTTTGTATTCTCAACAACAGTCTTTCAAACGTATGAAACCACAGCTACCTCCTGATCCTGTTTCTCACAGTGGAAGCAGATGAAGAAACACTTTCTGATTTCTGCAATGAGAGATAAAAAGCAACAGAACTGTTGCTCTCACAAGTTTGCAAACAATAAGATTCAACCAGTCTCTGCCAAACAAACAATAAGAAAGACCTCATAGTTGCACAGGACAGCTACATATTCCAGAGCACATAACACTAGACTAGCAATGTTACTACACATTTTGACATTAGCAGAGCAGAAACTGGAAAAAGATTCTAGCTATTTCATTAGCATTTTACCTGTGAAGAGCTTGTTAGTCCAGGAGATGCCTGCTCATAAAGCCACAAAGTTGAGTTCTAATGAACAGTTTCATTTTTAGTCTGCGATACAAGTTTGTTAGATGAGATGCAATATAAAAGTTACTCTCTCCTGGAGCAGATATTTCTATCTAGCCATACATGTGAATACACCTTACAAGCAAACAGATGATCAAAGTCCCTGCCCCACAGAGCTGATACCCTAAACTGAGGGGAGTTACTAGAAAAATGTGGCTTAATGCTTGGAAGGAAGGAAAGCAAGGACTGCAGCGAGGTGATCTGCATCTGGACACATCTTCAGACTTACACTTTTATTTTTATATTTTTTAATGTAGTTACTTCTTTTCTACTCTCTGCCATATTGTTAGGCACTTACACACAGAGAGAGCACCAAGAGGACTTAGGTTTTGAAGGCCCATGGGAAGAGTGCATTTTGAAAGAAATTTGAAAGAGGGGAGCTGGTAAAAGCATGACAGACTGGATCAGAGTTTAACGGTATAAATGTAAACTAATGGTGCAGAACGTTATAAGCAATTGTGATATGTTTTAATGAACTGGAGGCTGTGTAGGTGTGTGTGCATAAACACTGCCCTTTAGTGGATATTTCCAGATTTGATCAACTATCTGACATAGGCCCTATACAGATAAATGAATTCCTTTGTGTGCGGTTATGCTGCATTATTCTGTGTTTAACAGAGAAATGAATTGTCTGTTTATAGAAAAGGCTCCTGAAATTTACAGAACATCACCGTCTCAGTGGCTTTTTGATCACAAAAGGAGAGCGAAACGGAGTTTCTTCTTCAGTTCAAGTAGATGGAGTTCTCTCCATTGGTTTAGTTCCCAGTGCAAGTCAACAAAAACTAATAATGAAAAATTAATGAAGTTGCTTGTAAATCGAGAGGTGGGATGAAATTAAGGACTTGTCTACATTTACAGCACCACTTTAGCACTTAGTGAGGACACTATCTACGTTAACAAGAAAGATTCTTCTGTCAACATAGATACTCCGCCTCCCGGAGAGATGGTAGCTATGTCAATGGGAGAAGCCCCCACATCAACATAGCAGTCTATACCTGGAGTTAGGTCAGTGTAACTGTTGCTCAGGGTTGTGGATTTTCTACACTGGAGTGATGTAATTATAGTAACAGAAGTTTGTAGTGTAGACCAGGGCTCTGTGTACGTGAGCAGGCCGTCCTATTCCAGTAGAGGACATTAGCACACAGATATGAGGAGTGAGATGTAAAATGGCCAAACTCTCACAATTAATTAGGGAGAAACACTGAAGAATTTAAGACTGAAAAATGCACCACAGCTCAATTCTGCCAGATGCTCAGTGTCTCCGGAAACATTGTGAAGACCAGCAACTTCCCGTGGCCTCCGTGGGATCTGAGCGCGCTCCATCTCCCTCCCTCTCTCTGTAGTGGCTCAGCAGCTTCCCAGGGAAAGCAACATGTGAATGACTGTTAAAGACAACAACAGTTTTATTTGCACCACCAACAGCGTTTCCTGCTCCCCACTCTTTTTCCAAACGGCCCACTTCGGTCCACTGCCTGCCTATCCAGTTGTCCAACAAATGAAATCATGCTTTCTTCCGTACCGTCACCTACCCATAGAACAGCCCCTGACTGGTCTCAGGTGGAACCTTCTCCTCGGCAAGATTTCTAGTCCACAAGGCGTATAAGAAATCTGCTCACACACAATGACTGAGCTTTGGGGATGAACGAGGAGAAACCAGAAACCAGTGTATTTGTGCATCAACAAGGACATGGGGGAAAAAGTTATTTGTTTTGACTTTTCCCTTTCCCCACAAGTTTGGAATGTCATTCCTTTTTTAGAGTGTCAGCAATCTGAGGTAGAACATTGCCTCTTTCCTACGTGTGGAATGCTCAGAGAGAGAGAGAGAGACTAATGACCAAACCATTAGCCCCTTCTCCTTCAAATCCCTCTCAAGACCCACTCCTGCTGCAACTCCCACAAGAAATTTGCCAGCAAATGATGAGTGTGGTTGAGGGGGGAAGAGGGAAATGGTACATTTGAACATTAAGTACCAAATTCTCTGCTGGTGCAAATGGTTGAAACCCCATTAAAATTAATGGAGCTGTGCCAGTTGATATAAGCAGGGAAACTGGGTTTAAACATTGCATATATAGTGTATATGTTAGTGTTTCCTTTTCTGCCAACCCAATGAGAGTGTCTAGACTGCAATTGGCAGAGACTCCCACTTCTGGGTAGACAGACATGTCCTTCTGGGGCCAGTGTGCTAAAAATAGCAGCATGGATGTTGTGACTCCAGTGGAGACTGAGGCTAGCCACCGAGCTCAGACCAAACCCACCTATTTTGAGTGTGCGAGCTCGAGCCCTACTACTACTCCCAGTGGCTGTGTAGCCACCTCCGTTTAGATGGAAAATCTTTGGGACAGTCATTCCATATATTTCTAGGTATAATACCTCTCACAATGGGGACACCATCCACACAGAGGCCTTGGGGAACCACTGTGGTAGAAACAGGAAAGAAAAAAAAGACTTAGGAGGCAATCTACTCTGGTCTACGCTGAAGAATTTTCTTCTGGACAGATAATGCTCTGATAAAAGTAAAGTCTGGCGAGTTTCAGCCATAACTCTCCCTTACTTTATATCAACATATGCAGCCAGGAAACTAAATGAGTCACTTCCGGTCTCCAAATGCACCTCTCCTTCCACCACAGCACAACAGTCCCATTTCTCATAGATGCAGGTCCAAGCTAAACTTGTAAAATGTTGCTGCTCCACACCCTTACTCTGGCTTTGGTTTTGTCTTGTATGTTTGTTTTTTACCTTTTCTACACAGTTGTACACGGAGTCACAACTCACCATGCTCCAGATTCATGTTCATTTCATATTTTCGTTTCTTGCTCTCTTTCTAGATGGATGTGCCCAAATACGTCTAAGACAAGCTCAGGTGTCCATCACCAGGGCAGAAAAGAAAACTGCACGGATAGACTGTGAGGCTTCTGGTATTCAGAACTTCAGGAGTGCTGTTATACACTGGTATCGACACAGACCCGGTGAAGCTCCAGAGCGGATACTGTACATCTCAGCTGAAAAAGTTCAATTTGACAAAGGCTCTGACAAGAAGTTTGATTGTGAAAAGAAGTCTGACCAACCCATCTGTACCCTAGTAGTAAATGGAATAACTCCTAATGAGAGAGCTATCTATTATTGTGCTTACTGGGACGGCACAGCATTAGAAAGCCATAGACAGCCTGTACAAAAACCTCACTCTGTATTCTGAGCCACAGACTTTCTAAAGAGTACAAAAATTACAGATGTTTCCTGGATTTGGCTCAGAGGCAAGAAGGAGTAGATACTCCTTCCTGTTTTATTTCAGTTAGACATAAGACCACCACATACAACTGATGTTTTTAAGTATGGCAAGTATGGATTTAAAAGTGTGGTGTAAAAGCAAACTTTTAGAGGTAAAATGCAGCATGTGAATGACCATGTCCTGCAGAAATGTATAGTACAAGTCAGACATCTAGCTCCTCCAATTCTGGTTAATAATATTTGGAAAGTCATTCCTATCAAATCTATTGTTGAATGTACTTTTATATGCTTGCTACCATTTGTTGGGCCTCTTACCAATATTGGTTTCAACATGATTACTGGAAGATTAATCTTTGGAAGATGTTAGTTTGCAGGAGTCCCCTGATTAGAAGAGAGAGCAAATTTTCCAGGCCTTCAGCGAAAAATCAGTTTTCCAAAGAGAAGACTTTTTGTCCATGGAAGCACATCAAATGAATGGTGAGAGCTAAGGTACAGAGCTGGAAGATTTCCCTGCCTGTAATGTCACTGTCTTGATTTTCTCCTCTATGAAAAATTCGTAAGCATCACTAGCCAGAAGTGAGGAAAATTTCTAACAAACATTAGCAGGATTCTGAACTAGGATGCAGAAATTTGATGATGAAGAAACTGTCTCCATGTTCCCACCTCCCAGACATTGTGCCGTGCATGGAGAACACAAGTATGCCATTGTCACTAAGGGCCTTTCATGTGGTACAACCACTGGAATTTATAATGTAGTTTTCCTGCCACAGTGCTAGAATACTAGAATTGGAATAACTGTATTACAGTGTGACAGCTATAGGAAGAGAAGAACATGTACTTACACTTCCTAAGCCTGTAGTCCAAGATCTGATTCCCTCCAACCATCTGTGCAACAGTTGCTAGAATAAATCAATAGTTGTACATTTAAATCCCGCCCCTCCCTGCTTGGATCCCTTGGCTCACATATGGTAGGGAGGTTGGAGGAAGGGGGACTGGGGAACTGACTTCCACCTGCAACTGAAGCTAAGGCCACCCTGTACCACATAAATATCCTCCATAAGATTATGATAATGAAAACAGTGATGGGCAGCACCCAGGGACCTCAGCCTCCCCCTCCCCATACCAGTACTTTTGACCTTGGGTCTTCAAGGGAAGGGATGCTGGGTTTAAATAGGGTGCAGTGCCTTTTGGGAGGAGGGGTAACATCTGTCCTCACGCTGCAGCACTGAAGGGTCAGGGGCAGTACTGGAAAGGAAAGATGACTCCCTGTGGGTACATGGAGTTTATATGTATGTAATAGTTAAAGTTAATAATTTTCCTCAAGAAGCATTAATAGTTGGCATCCTGCCCGTTGCAGCTGCACACGTCAGCTGCAGGGGAAAAGGTTTGGAAACCACAGTGTTAGAAGACCTGTCTGTACACTGCTTCTTCTGTGGGACTGAGGTCACTAGATGGAGCCTCAGCTGAACCCGAATGAGGGACATGTGGTCTCCTTAGAGTGGGATTTATGGGGCCATCTACCCCTCTTCCTAGGCTCTCTGGAAGGAGAAGGAGGTTTCCAAGCCTCTGAAGGTGCTGCTGCCACAGGGGCAGGCTGGGACGTTGCGGCTGGTGTCCGGGGCTGGAGGTAGCAGATTCCACTGGGGCTACCAAACACTCCATTAGAAGGAACATCGGTCTAACCTCTGCCTTTCCCCGACCTGCCTTTAAATCCCATACAGACCTTACACTTAGATAGGACGTGGGGGTCTCCTAGACAGCGATGACAGCTTGAATGCCCATCACTACAGGGAGGATACCTCTAGTAGGGCTTAAACCTGCGGTGTTCGGCATAACACAGTTAGTATTAGTGGACACAAGGGGCTCACACTCCACCCCTCTAACTAGTACTGCTTGAAACTAAAACACCAACAAAAATAATAAAGAGGAAAATTAAGAAAGGTGAGAGGCTGAGAATCAGATGACAGGCAATTGCTGTCTCGAGTTGCAGGCAACTGAGAAGGAAACATATTGGGAAACATGGGAATGGGAAGTTAAGATCTCGCACTTCTTTATACGACCTCCAAATCAGGACAATCTGCATCCACTGGACACTCTCAGAATTCACAGATCTGCTACCTCCAAAGGAATAGCACCAACTAGCTTGTCAGTTCCACCTCAGGATTAGCATTCTGCTCAACACACAGCTCTAAACTAGAAACCTTTTGTTCCTCTTGTAATCAGAAGGAAGAACAGAGGCTGAGAAGCAAGTAGAAGTAATGGAAACAAATAATTACATACAAAATAATGTCATAACGTACATTCTAGGACCTAGACTGACTTAACTAGGTATTGCAGCATTTTATGGAGCAAAAGGCCACCAAAAGTTCTTCCAAGGTATTACAGCCAGGCACTGCTGTGATGTTCTGTTCATGAGACGAGTGACATTGCATCTTGTCTTCTCGGTGGATAGCTCTTCTGTGTCTCTTTGCAATCCCAGATATATCAAAAGTTCTTTGATCTTTGGTCATAATCAGGAAACCCTCTGTTCATTGTTCTTCCCTGTGGCCTCCCACTCTTGTTGAACTTGCCATCTTATATTGGCATCCGGCTTTGCATGCAGCTAGGCTTGCATTGTGAGAGATACAATGCACAATACACACCTGAATAGAGAAAGAGGGAGAAGCAGCCCCTATTCCCTGCCTGAACAGAATCTGGTCAATGCTTGTAACCTCCTGGTGACCTCCTTTTAAAACTTCAAGGCTTTAATTTCCGATTTAGATACAGGACTTCTTAAACATTACCCATACATTCATTTCACTGTGACAAAGATGACCAGTGCATTACTGACTGCTAGGAGAGCCCCCACATGCCACCCTAAAGTCCACCACCCTATAACTCCCTGTGCCCTCTGCCAGTTGGCACCAAGAGGTTCCTGGGTCACAGCAGGGTGTCACCAAGAGCTGTTTAAAGTCTCTGGTCTGATATTCAAAGCCATCCCTACTTCAGAACTTGCCTCTCTTTCTGCAAAAGTGACCTTTTGTGATAGCTACATTCCACTAGAACTAGAGGCAGCTTGTACGAGAGAGATAGAGACACATTTCACAGGAGCTGGACTTAGACTATGGGACTCTCTATTGCAAGCGTGAAGGATGACCAGAGTCTTACTTACTCTTAACTTCCCATTCCCAGATTAAACTCCTCCAGCCTCTCTCACTCTCCCTCCCCCCAACCAAACCACCCACCCACACACCAGAGATCAGGGAGTCACAGGGGCAGTTCCACTTCTCCCCCATAGCTCCATTGCTCCCCCAGTGTTTGAGTAAGAAGAGGATTCCTTGGCCCTCACACTGCCACAGCGCACAACCCAGCTCTTTATACCAAGCACTTTGAGAAGAGTTTGGCCTTTCACTGGTTAACTTCATCAAAAGCTCAAGATCCAAATCATTTGTATTTTAAAAACACCAGTATCTGTTTTGATTGCTCTAGACAAGTATTGCTGGATAATTCAAAAAAATCAAGGATGACAATAAGTTGTTGCTTAATAAATAAAGCCATATTTTTGCATGGAATAGGGAAGAAACAACACAACAACTGACCAATGTGATTATGAGTACTGAACACAACTAAATTAAGTTTGTTGGTCCGGCATTAAAAAGATTATAACAAACACCATTCACTTTACAAGTTCCGCTATGCACTCTGCTGGTCACAAGGGCAACCAGTTTAGCTGCTTATGGAAGTCAGAGTGATTGGAATTGACTCGATGCAAATAAGCAAGCAGCAGTGTATTATACAAAACAAACACCCCTTCCTTAGTCTGTGTTCTTGCAAAATATCAAGTTTTGCTTTAGTTACATGGAACACTGAATTTTCAAAAAAACAACTTTATTTAAACTGAAGCAGCAGGGACAGGAATTGTAGGATGTAACAAATTCTCAACCCAGGTTCAAATGCACACAATAGAGTTATTCTGAGTATGTGGACTCTGTCTTCCCTGGCACCAGCTCTGCTCCCCCAGGCTCTGAAATACATTGAGTTTGCCTGAAAACACTAATAATGTCAAAGACCTGCTGGTCCTTCAAAGCAGGGCTGTGAACCCTGAATAAGGCCACAGCCTGGCCTTGGCTTCACAGCTCACAGGAGCATTGACTACAAAAGATGATGATCTGCAGCTCCACACCCGAGAGGACCCCCTCATCACCTCCCACCATTCTGGTGGCACAGCTGGCTACCAGGATTCCCCTTGTGTAAGAACTACTCCTGAGTGGCAAAGGTCTGTTCTGCCACCACCTCTTCCTGCCCACTTTAACTGATGGGGAAGTTCTGGGGAGAAAGTCGGCATGGCAGGAGCACCCTGGGCCCAGCAATCCCCAGTCATTGGAAGACCCCTGGGGGCCATGGAACAGGGGGCCAAATTCATCTCAACATGGCATTTTCTTGAACGTGTGCTGTAATGAAGAGCCAAAACTTGCCTAGAGAATCATGTCAGCTACAGGAATATCACTGTTGGATGTACAGTAGAATCACCACCTCATTAAAATTATGCCAAATTCTGACACCAGTTATGTACAGATAACACCAGAGCCAGCCATGGTCTCGCACCTCTGTAAATGCATTCGGCATTTGGCCTATAGTGGTCTGTGCATCTTTCACAATAGGATCTCCTCTGTCCTGGTACAGCACTTTCACAACACTCAAGAATCAGGGAGGTAGCCGTGTTAGTCTGGAATAGCAGAGGTAACAAAGTCTTTAAGGTGCCACAGGACTTTGTTACCTCTTTCACAACACTGGAATTATAAACTTTATTCTTTGTGGGCTTTACTGGCATGAACTGTGCGCTCAAAAAAATCACCTCTTCTGTGGTGTTTAAAAAAAAATCACTGAAGAAAGAGTGATAGATACAATGTAATGACAGAAGATTGTCAGCTAGAGTTAAAGAAAGCACCTCTCTTCATACAGTACTTCAGTACTAGTGTATTCAAAAATCAGAGGTAGCCGTGTTAGTCTGGAATCGCAGAGGTAACAAAGTCCTGTGGCACCTAAAAGACTAACTATAAAGTTTTGAAGCATAAGCTTTCGTGGGCTAATACCCACTTCGTCGGATGCAAGTGCTTGCATCCGACGAAGTGGGTATTAGCCCATGAAAGCTTATGCTTCAAAACTTTATAGTTAGTCTTTAAGGTGCCACAGGACAGTGTATTCAAACTGATTCTCGAGAGTTGTACTCCTTTATCACCACAAGGGGGTATTAGAAGCTTGAATTTGTATTTTGCTAACCTGAACCCTTACTTTGTTCAGTCTTCAAACAGGAATTAGGGGCACTATTTACCCTCACAGAGGAAGGGGTCATCTATGCAGATAGAGAAAATTAGGTGAAATGATAGAAACAAAACCAGTGTTGCATGTACATTGGCTATTGAGACCTGCGGGCAAAATATACTTATATTACTCAATGCACAGTATCACACATTACAGCAAACCATGTTGGGAAACACATATGTGAATTAAAATATACACTAGAAATCAAACCGTACGCTCTCCCCTTAGCAATTCTGCAATGAATAGCTACCAACATACAGCTGATTTGGTTTAAAAGAGGAACTGTTGGAGTAAAAAAAAACAAACAACCCTGCTTATTTTTAAGTGTTTCAAATAAATACCTCAAATCATCATTTTATGATAACGAAAGAAATGTTTAAATCCACCATCCAATTCACTCCAATTCACACAACTTTGGCAACACAAAGCAGCCATAAACAAACTTTATGCTCCCAGTCTTCTTAGATCTACCCTTTCTGCTTTTTTCCATTTGGACAAGGACCACAAATTATTCAGTTTTGTTTTTTGGTTTTCACGCCCTGGCTCAAAGCTACAATGTTTGAGTTGCAAACACTGCAAAATAATGTTTTAAATCCCCCAAAATGGATAATGTGCAAGAAACTCAGTGAGAGCAATTTCACAGGGACTTCCTCTCCTTGAGCTCCTCATCACATATTTCTCAGAGGAGGGGATGCTCTTGGCCAAAGATAGGTATGTCATCTGAAAATAGTGAAGTGAGTTTCATCAGGTGGTGTCCCTTTACCAAAATTTATATATAATCTACATGTTAGAATCACTTTATCCTATATTTAGTGTTAGAAGAAGTAGATTTTTTGTAACATTAGAAGATAATGTTTATTTTAAAACAATTTTTCAATTTGATCAATTTCGTGGTTTGGTCCTTCCAGTTTAACTGACTAAGAATTATTTTAACATTAGCTATTTAAAGTTTGTGTGCTTCAACTAATCAAGACGTCTGACTGCGGAGTTCTCTAGTGCAGGGTGAAGAGAATGCAGTGAGGGGTTTGGTTTTGGTTAGTGGCTCACACACTGGGCTGACACGTGTCCTCTCTCACACTCTTAAATAAATTGGAAACTCTTTGATACCGTGAGAAAAGCAGCACTTCATCTCTTCTGCTCAGGACTGGGCAGCCGGCCCTCACCTTTTTCTTTCTGCATTTGAGTATTTGTCACTCAAGACGGAGCAGCATTGACTTCTTGTGCTTTTATTTCTCCTCAGGAGCCAGAGCGATTCCAGGACATGTTGGGGTTTCTGGGAATTCTCTTCGTTTGCCTCTTGCCGTGTAAGTTTGTTGAACTCAGTTCTGTTTATTATTTATGGTTATTTAGGCAGCATTGTGGGCTTGGATCTCCAGAGTTACAACAGTTTTATTCCAGGGCAACCCTAGTGAAAGCAATGGAGTGAGACTGGAGACTCAGCACCCCAGAGTGTGTACGGAGCTTTACAGATAATCCACAGACCATGGACCCAATTCTCCACTGCCCTGCCCCTTGTTCAGTCATTGACACCTTTGCCTGGGAGAGAAAAAACCCTGAGATCAGAATTGTCCTCACACCCATGGCTGAAATGACACACTTCTCCCTCACTGTGCACACTTCTAAGTGAACATACAAGGTGAAAGGCAGCAGAGAAGCAACCCCAGGGTCCCTTTAGCCTAAGCAGCCTGGACTCTGCATAGGACAGACATTACTGCGCCATGTAGATGGATTATTTCTAGTAGCCATTTCCTCATTGCTCCTTACCCTCCTTTTGTCTTCCAGCTGTGCTCTGGGCCATTCACCTGGAGCAGGTACCAATCTCCATCACAAAGGTGCCACATGAGGCCAGCACGGCTGAATTCATCTGCAAATTATCTGGCGTGTCAGACTCTACCTATGTCCACTGGTACCGAGCCCCAACTGGACGGGCACCACAGAGGCTGCTCTACCTTTCTTACTCCAAACCTATCCCCAACCGGGAGGCCGGCTTCACCAACGAGAAACTCAGTGCCTATTTTAAAGAGCATAGCGTCTGCAAACTGGTGGTGCACAAGCTGGAAAAGGCAGATGGTGGCCGCTATTACTGTGCCGCATGGGACTATACACAGTGCCGCAAACCTCCTGCAGCCCTGCACAAAAAAAACCCAACAACAACAAAACCACACACACCGCAGCCGGGGGGTGGGGTGGGGGTGGGTGGGGGTGGGCTCAGCTCTCAGGTTGCTGCGGAAGCAGAGCTGAGTGAGCCCCACCCTCAGCCCACTCGATAGGTTGCCAACTTTCTAATTGCACAAAACCAATCCTAACACCATTTTCCACCCCCCCCCCTCTGAGGCCCCAACCCCCACTCACTCCATCCCCTCTCCCTTCCTGGTTCGCTGTCCCTCACCCTCACTCACTTTCACCAGGCATGGACTGGGGTGCAGGAGGGTGTGAGGGATCCAGCTGGTCATGTGGACCCTAGGGTGGGGCCAGTGATGAGGGATTTGGGGTGCAGAAGGGGGCTCCAGGCTGGGGCTGAGAGGTTCGGAGTGCGGGAGGTGGCTCAGACTGGAGGAGGGGGTGGGGTGAAGGAGATGGTGTGGGATCTGGCTGTGGGGGAGCAGGCTCTGGGGTGGGGCCATGAATGAGAAGTATGGGTTCAGGAGGGGGCTCAGGCTTGGGGCAGGAGGTTGGGGTGCAGGAAGAGGTTCAGGGTTCAGGCTCCAGCCAGGTAGCGCTTACCTCAAGCAGCTCTGGGTCAGTAGTGCAGTGGGGCTAAAGCGTGCTCCCTGCTTACCTTGGTTCTGCACAGCTCTTGGAAGAGGCCGGTATGTCCAGCTCCTAGGTTGAGGGGGACTCCCAGCCAATGGGAACTGCGGAGTCAGTGCTTAGGGCGGAAGCAGCGTGCAGAGCCCCTCTGGCTGTCCCAGACCCTAGGGGCACAGGGAGATGCTGGCCACTCCCAGTAGCTGCACGGATCAAGGGCAGGCAGTGCTGACCAGAATCGCCTGGGTCCCTTTTCGACCCGGTGTTCCAGTTGAAAACTGGATGCCAGGCAACCCTCTCTATGGGGCAGACAGCCTCTCAAACACATACTGTAGTCAATACAGCAGACTGACTCCTGCCCCTGCAACACCCTCTCTAATGCCCCTTCATTCCAGGAAGTGGGAGGAGCAGCTGTCTTAGTGCGTGGCATTGGGCCGACTTTCCCAGCATCAGCCTAGCAATACTGGCTCCATCTCTAAAAGCAGAACTAGCAATTGTCTTGTGATGAATTTTTAGCAATGAGTGGAGCACTAACCAGCGAGCAGGAGTTTTTGCTACCACACTGTTTAACCCTATTCAAACCAGGTCTAAATCATGCAGTGTAAAAATACCTGCATCCACCGTGCTCTCGCTCTCCTACCACTGTCACCATCCCTGGATCTGCAACTGGTGCTGGCCAAGTGAACAATGGTAGACAAAGCTACAGAAAGATGCTGATTGAACCCCCTCAGTGTGATGCTCTTATCTCCCTCTAGCCGTGGCTTGGCAACAGAAAGAGACTGAATAGCCTGCTACAGCCGTGACTAGCACTGCTAGCTCTTTGAGCTCATGCGTTCAATCCCTGCTTTCAATAACCCACCAAGAGACATGGCATTACACTAACACAGACAAGACCTTAGAACCAGTTTTGCCCAGTTTCACACTCAGCAATGGTGGGCGCACTAGCACACAGAGTGAAGGAATTCTGTGGCCATGGCAGCAGCAGTCGAGGGTAGACAACGAAACGTAGCAGAACTAACTTTACTGCACATTACACACACCCCGAGAAGCCCTCAATGGATTAATGCAAGAGAAGCAGGACAATTCCTGACAACTTTAAAGCTCTTCAAACTAAACAAGAGAAAGGCACGAGGAGCTTCCTTGCCACTTATGAAATCCCTAATGAGCAGGTTGGCTGCACATTCATTTTATGTTACATTGGTAATTCACTGATCTTACACTAGGTCAAAATAGCTATAATATAGAGAATAATCAATTTAAGTAGCTATTTGTCAGAGTAATACATTCCTAAAATGTCCATCATCATGGTATCTGAACGCTGAACACAGTAATGTGCACTTACTTAGACAACAATTAGAGGACATCAAAGTGGGGTCTGCTTTTTTGCATCTCCCAGTTTCTATGAAGCTTAATGTGCTTCTCTTTCTTTGCTTATGTATCTGCTGCACACGCAAGTGCTTGCAAGTGTTTCTTTTAATTGCAACAGGAATTTTTTTTATCTAGTTATATTTTTAAAAATGCAAATATAGTAATATTTCTATTGAGGTAGCACCCAAACTGATGGAGACTTCTTTGGGCTAGGAACTGTACAATGTGATGAAAATACACCCTGCTCTAAGAGAGTTTTACAAATGATGTATTCATGTTTATTTGATTCCCTATGAAGGATAGAAGGAAAGGGATATCACTTTATTAGATGGTAAATTGTTTGGGGCAGGAGCCATGCCTTTTTGCACATCTGAACAACACCTATGACAGTGGGATCCTAATCCTGATTACGGCCTTTGGTTTCCACTATAATAGTAAAATTATTATTTGCATGATTTAGGACCTACAGGCCCCAACAGATGCTATAGACCATAGCGGGAGCTTCAAAGAGGTTATAGTCTAAATCGACAAGACTTAAAAAGAAATGATAGTTCTCATTTTACAGATGGAGGACAGGAGATTATGGGTCAGATTTCCAAGAAGAACTGAGCACTTCTCCCTCCAGTGGAAGTCAACAGAAGCAGTGGGTACCCTGCACCTCTGAAAATCAAACTGTTGGTAACTTGCTTATGGTCATGCATGGCATTTGTGGCATTGCCTTAACACGGGGCATTAATGGTGGGAGAGTGCACTGCAATTTGGTAGGTGGCTCTCCTCTTCCTTGGAAGGGGAACGAACTAAGGCTGAAATTCTCAGAGGTATTTTAGTCTCCTAACCTCCATTGATATCATCCCAAACACTGAATTAGGACCTGGGCCTAAGAACCTAAAATGGTTACTCTCTCAATCTCTCGTTCACACACACTCTCCTTCCTTCCCCACCCCCAACCCAACAGGAAACCAGCCAGTACAATAAGAGCAGCAGCAATATCCTCATAGCTTACTTTCTTCAGTCAGGACTGGGTAACAGTATTTTTCTTTTGACAAAATTGAGCACCATTAACTTCAATAACTTTCCTTCCTGAAAAGGTGCAGCAAGTTAAGGAGACATGGTGGGATGTCTAGAAGCTCTCTTTGCTTGCGTCTTCCCTGGTAAGTTTACTGGATACATTTCCTGTAGTTAGTGGTTTTATACTGTATTTATTGTTAACAAAAATAAATGCAACACGGGCCTGAATCGCAAGTCCAATGTAATAACTTGATGCTGCTGCAATCCCAATGAAACCGGTGTACTGAAATGGGGAAATCAGGATCCATAATCCTGGATGGTTCCTCACAGATAAAGGGTCTGATTCTTCGCTGCCCTGTACCTAGTGTAATTATTCACACTATCTTTTCCCAGGTGTAAACAGAAATTGCTCGTTCACTCACACTAGAGATAGAGGCTTTACCCATTTTGCCCTCACATTTATATAAATGGCTATACAAGCTGCAAGGCAATGGATTATTAAACCCATGTAACTTCCTGAAGAACTTACAGGTTGCAAGGCCATGTCTAGGTTCTGTCTCCTCATGGCTGCTTTCTCTCTTTTTTGCCTTCCAGCTGTTCTGTGGGCCATTCACCTGGAACAGGAGCAGATCTCGGTCACAAAGCAGCCACTTCAAGGCAGCTCTGCCACATTCACTTGCAAGGTGTTTGGTGGATCAGACTCTACCTACATCCACTGGTACCGAGCCCCAGCTGGAGAGGCCCCACACAGGGTGCTCTACCTCACTCTCTCTGGGTTGCAGTTAAACCGAGAGGCAGGCTTCTCCAGTGACAAATTCTTAGCCTATGGGACACAAAGCACCTGTATCTTGGTGGTGCGCAAGCTGGAAGAGACAGACAGCGGCCGCTATTACTGTGCCGCATGGGATTTTACACAGTGCCACAAGCTTCCTGCAACCCTACACAAAAACCACCACAGCTCTGTGTGTGTGTGTGTGCGGGGGGCTCAGCTCTCATATTACTGCTGCAGCAGAGCAGGGAGCCCTGCCCCCGGCCCAGACACACCAGCCTACACACCAGGCGTAGCCTCAGTCCCACAAACCATGGCCAGTGTGAACTCCCATTCGCCAGCCCAAGTCGTGTAGGGATTTGTCTCAGCCAGGGAAGTGGGAGTTTACCTAGTGGGTGGCACAAAGCTGACATCAGTGACTGCCTCCATCTCTACAGGCAGAACAAGTGATTGGACAGTCACTACCCATTTGACTTCACAATCCACTGGATAACCAGAGTCACTGGGGAGTGAGAGAATGAGGGAGAATGGGGACAATAAATAACTATGGACAGGAGAGATGGAGTTAATAGGGAAGGTGAGGGGAAGACATTTTCTAGTTGGGAACAAACAGCAGTTTGCATCTGCACTGGGAATTTTCAGCACATGTCCACGGCTAGAGCTGTAGTGTACACAGAATACAGGAGTTTTCTACTCAATTTCAGTGGCCATACATAAACTAACTAACTTAACATCTCTGACTACACACATGTGCCATGGTCAAGGAGTTAAGGCAAGAACAGCAGCTATTTTCTATATAGTTTACACCTCTTCACGCTAAATGTGAGAAGCGCACAGGAAATCCTGGGGGGCTTCCTTCCCATGGAAAAGAGCCCGATCCCCATATTCATCTGCACTGCACTCGGTGCAAGACTGAGCTCGGTGACAAAGGTGTCTGGGTGTCATCTCTGTTCCTCAAGAATGTTGGGGTCAACTAGTGGCTTGCTTTGCTCACACTACACCTTAGTGCTTTTAGTTGTGCTTTGGTAGCAATGGCCCTAAGGAGCCATTGTGGGAGTTAGGGATCACAGTAATGCAGTTCCTCCCTCTAGCCATGTCCATTACAGCAGAGTGGAAATGGATTACCTTACTCTAGGAATGGCCCCCAATAAAAGTTATATACTCTTGTGGAGTGGGAGGGAATAGACACCAACAGATACTCAAAGGGAAACTCACAGACAGGGTGTATATAGCAGCAGAATTCACAAACAGCATATGAAACCCCTTATGAAACAATGGGAATCTATTGATGTTCATGAAAACAAAGAGTTAATCCTCGAGTCAACTTTGAGTTTGGATGACACAAGAGCCAGATTTTAGTGCAAGGAAAATGTGTTTTAAGAGATTATTTTTTTCCCTGACAACAATTCTTTCATTTCTATAAACTTGGTGGGACTCTGAGTTAAGACAGGATGAAAAATTCCTGAGTAAATTCTCCCTAGGAACTGGATAACTTTGGATAACTAGGAACTGGGGCCTTTCCAAAGCTCAGTGAAATCAATTGAAGAACTTCCCATTGAGTTTAAATAAAATTATTTTAAGAACCTGACTGATTTTTCCAGTGTTCTAAAGATCCAGGGATTTGGGTCTGTGCTCACCTGTACCATAAGCTGTTAGTCGTATGCAATGTTGGGCATTGTTGCTTTCCATGCACAAATATGAAATCAAATATCGGAAATCCACTCTGCACGGCAATGCAGATGGTCTCTCAAGGCTGCATTTGCCAGTCAAACATCAAGATATTGCCCAGAAGGAAATATTTTACTTTGAACAGGTAGAGAATACACCCATCACCAGTACTCTTAAGTCTCTGATGCCAGTTCAGCAGAACACACATGGTGTGACAGCAGGTTACACTCTGCTTGAACTGATATTATGCTGTAGAATTTCAATCTTAGCAGGAATGTTCAGAGAACATCACAAAATAAGAGTCACTGCCCCGATGGTTTTATAGTCTAAAGTGAGTTACTAGAGCAATGAGGATATATTGAGTCAGCGTCTTCAGAATTCATGGGAAAAGCATGTGATTGCAGATGATACTTGGAAGAAGGGTAGAAAAGGAAGCATAGCTTAATGAACGATGCTAGAAAAACATAAGAAAACTAATGGAGTTACAATATAAAAAAAAGACATCATGGATTGGATTAGCTCTCATTACAAGGAAAGAAAAAAATGAAGTTACTTGTAACTTAATCTGACAAAAACATCAGTGTAGAGATGGCCCTTTTTCAGAACCAGGACAAAATTGACTGCAACTAAACAATTGCAGATCCATCCTACATCAGTAGAGGGCATTAGCACACAGATATAATAGTCACTGTATGCCACTCTATTTAAAAAACAGAGGGATAGTATCACTGAAGTAGGAAGTGATATTCCACTACCTCACATCTGGGAAACAGCGAGAGCAGGATCCTGGGAAGTGCTTAATATCCTCAGAAGGGTTCTAAGGGCTCTCCTGCAATAGCACCTCTCAGGGCAGCACCTCCCATGTTCAACAAGTAAAGAAAATAACCCCCAGGAAAATTAATCCTCACTGTGCCATTAACATGGCTCTGCTATCCCTTCATCTTTGTATTGGTTACAGTCATAGTGTTGCACAAGGGGCTCGTTCCTTTGGAGGTTTTCCCAATCACCTTCAAAGACAGGCAGAGTCGCAAGGTAACCTGAACAAAAAGGTTTATTCGTGCACGAATAGGTAGTCAAGGGGCTAATGCTCCAAACCTGACTGCCACTGATCAACAGGCAGTCCAGAGCATATATACAGGATTCAAGAATCGTCACAGCATTACACAACCAATAACTTCAAAGAGTATCACAGCTTCATACAGCCAATAGTCTACTGCCACATACAAAGTTTGTATAAAGATTTGAAAAGTGTCATAGCCACCGGCCGTTGGCTCACAACACTTACTGCTACATGTACACCAAACAATGTTGCATAGTTAAATGTTAATCATATGCATGACATGAACTGACAGGTGCTGCGTGCAGTTTCTGTCCTAGATCATGGCTGCATGTCCATCCAGCTGATCTACTCCATTTTAAAACACAGACTCCATCTTGGAAACACAGTTAAGCTCCTATTTCTACAGCAGTTAACTAGAAGCAGGTAACAAACCATACAGAGTAAGCAATTAACAATACAATCAATACAATTTTTACCACAATAGCTAGGAACCCCAACCACAGATCTGGTCCGCACTGTACAAACAAACAAGCAAGGTTTGCTTCCCTGCCTACAAGCATCTTGGTGCTTTCTTCCACCACTTATGTGTGATGTACAAAATCCCTAAACCACTAGCCTCTTCTCCTTCAAATCCCTCTCAAGACCCATTCCTGCAGCGACTCCTGCAAGAAATCTGCTGCCAAATAATGACTCAAGAGGGTGGGAAGGGGAATATGGTATATTTAAACATGAAGTACCAAAAATTCTCTGCTTATGCAAATACCCTTTAAGACTGAAGATCTTGAGACAGTCACTCTATATATTGCTATGTATAGTCACCCTTGTGTGAGGTACACCATCCACACACATGCCTCTGTGAAGCACTGTAATATAAATAATTAAAGGACCAATCCTTCATTATCCATACTTCCATGATACAATCTGTTCTGGTATAAAGATAGCGGAAGAGTTTGCATCATGCCCGATAATACTCTTCTCAGAGTATATATATATATATATATATGTGTGTGTGTATATATTATACTAGCATAAGTGCCCGGCATTGCTCGGGTCAGTCGGAGGTGGGGAGGGGGCAGACAGTTGACACCCCCTGACCAACCCCAACACCCATACCTCACCCCTCACCCACCCCGACACCTTCCCACCCCCCCTGACCAACCCCAACACCCCCCGGCTCACTTACCCCCCGACCAAACCCGACAACCCCACCTGACCCCCCCCAAGCAAACCCAACACCCCCACCTCACCCCCCGACCGAACCCGACACCCCCACCTCACCCCCCGACCAAACCCGACACCCCCACCTCACCCCCTGAGCAAACCCGACACCCCCACCTCACCCCCCGGCTGAACAGTGTATTTAATAATCTGTGTGCTACACAGTGCACCGTGAGCCGGGGGGGGGGGATGTTGGGTTTGGTCTGGGGGGGTGGGAAGTTGTCGGGGTGGGTGAGGGGTGAGTGTTGGGGTTGGTCAGGGGGTTTTGTGGTTGGTGGGGGGGTGAGGTGGGGGTGTCGGGTTCGGTCGGGGGGTAAGTGAGGCAGGGGGCGTCGGGATTGGTCTGGGGGGGTTGGGAAGGTGTCGGGGTGGGTGAGGGGTGAGGTGTGGGTGTTGCGGTTGGTCAGGGGGTGTTGCGGTTGGTGGGGGGTGAGGTGGGGGTGTCGGGTTTGCTTGGGGGGATGAGGTAGGGGTGTCGGGTTCGGTCGGGGGTAAGTGAGCCGGGGGGTGTTGGGGTTGGTCTGGGGGTGTTGCGATTGGTGGTGGTGGGGGGGGGGGTGAGGTGGGGGTGTTGGGTTCGGTCGGTGGGTAAGTGAGCCGGGGGGTGTCAGGTTTGGTCTGGGGGGGTGGGAAGGTGTCGGGGTGGGTGAGGGGTGAGGTGTGGGTGTTGGGGTTGGTCAGGGGGTGTTGCGGTTGGTGGGGGGGTGAGGTGGGGGTGTCGGGTTTGCTTGGGGGGGTCAGGTGGGGGTGTCGGGTTCGGTCGGGGGGTAAGTGAGCCGGGGGGTGTCGGGTTTGGTCTGGGGGTGTTGCGATTGGTGGGGGGTGAGGTGGGGGTGTCGGGTTCGGTCGGTGGGTAAGTGAGCCGGGGGGGTGTCAGGTTTGGTCTGGGGGTGTTGCGATTGGTGGGGGGTGAGGTGGGGGTGTCGGGTTCGGTCGGGGGGGTAAGTGAGCCAGGGGGTGTCGGGTTTGGTCTGGGGGGGTGGGAAGGTGTTGGGGTGGGTGAGGGGTGAGGTGTGGGTGTTGGGGTTGGTCAGGGGGTGTTGCGGTTGGTGGGGGGGTGAGGTGGTGGTGTCGGGTTTGGTCGGGGCGGTAAGTTAGCCGGGGGGGGGGGTGTCGGGTTTGGTTTGGGCACCCACCCCGACACCTTCCCCCCCCCGACCAAACCCAACACCCACACCTCACCCCTCACCCACCACGACACCTTCCCACCCCCCCCCAGACCAACCCCGACACCCTCCGGCTCACTTACCCCCCGACCAAACCCGACACCCCCACCTGACCCCCCCAAGCAAACCCGACACCCCCACCTCACTTACCGTCCCACCCCGACACCCCCACCTCACTTACCGTCCCACCAAACCCAACTCGGATCCATCGCAGGCGGGGAGGGGGCCCAGAGCCGAGGGATTCCGGGGACCTTCGCAGGTGGGGGGGGGCACAGAGCTGATGGAGTCCGGGGTTCCGTTGGGGAGGGGGGAGGGACAGAGAACTGAGGGATCTCCGGGGTTCCGTTGAAGGAGGGAGGGGCAGTGAGCTGAGCGAGTGCGGTGTCTGTTGGAGGGGGTATTATGACATCATCACCACCTAACCGCCCAGCTGATGTGATTGACCCTGAAAGACTTTCACCCCTGGGGGGGCGTCAGAGGTGAGATCCGAAAATTTTTCGACCCTTACCAGCATCTAGACCCCAAGACCCCTAACTGTACCAAATGTCAAGTCTCTGGCTCAAACGGTGCGGGAGGAGTTCGCAGTCATACATACATACACCACTTGACTTTTATATATATAGATATAGGTTAGTGTTTCCTTTTCCCCCAAACCAGTGACAGTGTCTACACTGCAACTAGCAGAGACTCCCAGCTCTGGATAGACAGGCTCGTGCTTCCAGTGTGCCATTAGCAGTAGTATGGCTGTTATGGACTCCAGTGGAGACACAGACTAGTCACTGAGCTCAGACCAAACCCTACTATTTTTAGTCTGTGAGCTTGAGCCCTGCTACTACTCCCAGCTGCAGTGTAGCCACCTCCGTTTAGATGGAAGATCTTTGGGACATTCACTCCATATAATTCTAGGTATAATACCTCACACAATGGGGACACCATCCACACAGAGGCCTCGGGGAACCACTGTAGTAAAAGAAAGAAAGAAGGGAAGACTTGATGCAATCTTTGCTGGCCAAAAGATAGATGAAGAATTTTCTTCTTGCCAGATAACACTCTGATAAAAGTAAAGTCTGGTGAGTTTCAGCCAGAACTCTCCCTTACTTTAAATTAACATGCAGCCAAGAAAACCCCATCGCATGTTAACTAAATGAGTCACTTCCGGTCCTCAAATGCACCTCTCCTTCCACCCCAGCACAACAATCCCATTTCTCATAGATGCAGCTCCAAGCAAAGCTTGTAAAATGTTGCTGCTCCACGTCCTTATTCTGGCTTTGGTTTTGTCTTGTAAGTTTCTTCTTTACCCTTTTCTACACAGCTGTACATTACTGCATAACTAATCACCATGCTCCAGATTCATGTTAACTTCATGTTTTCTTTTCTTGCCCTCTTTCTAGATGGATGTGCCCAAATACAGCTGAGACAAGCTCACTTGTCCGTGACCAAGGCAGAAAATAAAACTTCACGTATAGAGTGTGAAGCTTCTGGTATTCAGAACTTCGGGGGTGCTGTTATACACTGGTATCGACACAGACCCGGTGAAGCTCCAGAGCGGATTCTGTACATCTCAGCTGAAAAAGTTCAATTTGACAAAGACACTGATAAAACGAAGTTTGATTGTGAAAAGAAGCCTGACCAGCCCATCTCTACCCTAGTAGTAAATACAATAACTCCTAATGACAGAGCTATCTATTATTGCGCTTATTGGGATGGCACAGTGGTAGAAAGCCATAGACCACCTGCATGAAAACTTCACTCTCTATAAAACTCTGTATTCTGAGCCACAGACTTTCAAAAAAGTACAAAAATTACAGCTGACTCCTGGCTTCAGCTCAGAGGCAAGATTAAGTTGTAGATACTCCTTCCTGTTTTCTCTCAGCTAGACATAAGACCACCACATTCAGCTGATGTTTTTAAGTATGGCAGGTATAAATTTAAAAGCGTGGAGTATAAGCAATTTTTTATAGGTACAATGCAGCATGTGACTGACTATGTCCTACGGATAATTATAGTAGGAGTCAGATATCTAGTTCCTTCTTCATGTCTGGTTAACAATCTTTGAAGTCATTCCTATCAAATCTATCCTTGAATGTAGTTTTATATGCTTGCTACCGTTCGTTGATAGTAACACAATTACTGGCAGGGACAACCTTTGGAGGATGTTAGTTTGCTGGAGTCTCCTGATTAGAAGAGATAGCAAATTTTCCAGACTTCGAGAGGAAGATCAGTTTATCAACAAGAAGACATTTGGTCCATGGCAGTCTGAACAGCACATCAAATGAACGGGGAAAGCTAAGATAAAGAACTGGAAGATTCTGTCTTGATTTTCTCCTCTATGAAAAATTCTTAAGCATCACTAGCCAGAAGAGGAGAAAATGTCTAACAAACATTAGCAGGATTCTGAACTAGGATGCAGAAACCTGATGACGATGAAACTGCCTCCATGTTCCCACCCCCCAGACATTGTGCCGTGCATGAACACCACAAGTATGCCCTTGTCACTAAGGGACTTTCATGTGGTACAGCCACTGAGATCTATAATGCAGTCTTCCTGCCACAGTGCTATAATACTAGAATTGGAATAACTGTACTACAGTGTGACAGCTATAGGAAGAGAAGAACATGTACTTATGCTTCCTAAGCCTGTAGTCCAAGATCTGATGCCTTCTGACAATCAGTGCAACAGTTGCTAGAATAAATCAATAGTTGACATTTACATTTTTCTGCCAGCCTGGATCCCTTGGATCACACCTAGTGGGGAAGTTGGAGGAAGGGGGACTAGGGCTTCCACCTGCAACTGAAGCTAAGGCCACCCTATAGCACATCAATATCCCCCATAATGCTTGTATTGCTTGTAACCCAGAAATCTCTCCTACTTATGCTGCAATTTTCCTCCATAGCAACAATAAAGTTGGTACAGTGGCCACTTCCCAGCTCCAGCTCCATTGGTGTTTCCTCTCCAGTACATTCCCTGGGCCCAAACAGATCCTCAGAACATGGACCTAGGACATTCCCCAGCTGGCCACGGAGTCTGTCCCAGAATCTAGTCCAGCCCTGGGCTCTGTTCCTGCTCCTCTGCCACCAGAGAACCCTGTGGTGCTGTCCTCATCCCTTCTGCACCAGTCTAGAACTCAGACTGTCCCAGCTCAAAAAGCCTGTCACGCAAGAAGGGAGGATTTCATACTCAGGGTGGTGGTGAGCACTATCAGTAGATAAATGAGTTTCTTGGAGGAAAGCTATTGTGGCTTTGGGGTTTCATAAGAGCGTGTAAGGATTTGAGGGTGGGTTTGAGTTGATTCGGATAATACCGAGAGATGAAAGTAATTCACTGTACATTAGCCACCCTACCCAGGAGGGACAGGTTCCCTTATTAGCTCTAAACCGACCTGCACAATCCCTTACACTAGCAACCCTGCTCAGTTTTATACCCAGTCTCCAGAACTCCCCTCCCAACACCCCACAAAAAGTTCACATTGGCTCTTCAGCCCAGAGGCTCGGGGAGCACAGTGACCCTTTTGATCAGAGGTTCCTGAAGGTGGGTCACAGATACAGCCCAAGGTGGCCCACTGGCAGGAGTGCAGATTGGGGAGCATGTAACGGTGTTGCCCCCACCCCCAAACTGCATCTTTCCACTCCTCTTCCAACCCTGGCCCTTCAATGCAGCTCCAGGTCTCACAGCCCCGTCCATTTGTCCTGCTTGCTAGATTCTGTGTGGAGAGTGTGTTGGGGGAAGGGTCTGGGAGAGAGGGATTTTTGGGGGAGGAGGGTGCTGATGTCAGGGGACCAGCAGAGGCACAGCTAGAAGGTTTTCTCCTCCTTTCCTCAGCATCTGGCTTTCAGACAGGCAATGGGGGTGAAAGTGGAAAGTTCATATTTTGCAGTGGGGAATATCTAGGACCTCCCCCGTACACTAAGCCGTCCCCTCCATCTTGATGGCTGTGCTCTCAGCTCGAGGTGGCTCTGTGGCAGTCCCAGAGCTGAGCAGAGTGTGCCGTGCCTATCAAGTGATCGGGAACACCAAGGAACCTGAGCAACTCCACCCCCAACCAATGCTTTTGGCCTTGGGTCTTCAAGGGAAGGGATGTTGGGTTTAAATAGGGTGCAGTGCCTTTTGGGAGGAGAGGTGGAATCTGTCCTCAGGCTGCAGCACTGAAGGGCCAGGTTCAATAGTGGAGAGGGAAGATGGCTCCCTGTGGGTACATAGAGTTTATATGTATGTAATAATTAAAGCGAATACTGTTCCTCAAGAAGCTTTAATAGTGGGCATCCTGCCCATTGCAGCTCCACACGTCGGCCACAGGGGAAAAGTTTGGGAACCACAGTGTTAGAAGACCTGTCTGTACATTGCTTCTTGTCTAGGCCTCATGGCTCAGTACCAGGCCTAGATGGAGCCTCAGCTGAACCCCTTGAGGGACATGAGGTCTCCTTAGAGTGGGATTTATGGGGCCATCTACCCCTCTTCCTAGGCTCTTTTGAAGGAGAAAGAGGTTTTCAAGCCTCTGAAGGTGCTGCTGCCTTGGAGGCAGGCTGGGATGTTGCGGCTGGTGTCTGGGGCTGGGGTCAGCAGACTCCACTGGGGCTAAAAAACATCATAGAAGGAACATCAGTCTAACCTCTGCCTTTCCCCAACCTGCCTTTAAATCCTGTACAGACCTTACACTTGGATAGGATGTGGGGGTCTCCTAGGCAGCGACAACAGCTGGAATGCCCATCACTACAGGGAGGAGACCTCTGGTAGGGCTTATAGCCTGCGGTATTCAGCATAACCCAATGAGTGTTAGTTGGCATGAGGGGCTCACACTCCACCCCTCTACATAGAACTGTATGAAATTAAAATAAAATAAATAAATACTAGTAATAATAAAGAGGAAAATTAAGAAAGGTGAGAGGCTGAGAATCAGATGACAGGCAATTGCTGTCTTGAGCTACAGGCAGCTGAGAAGGAAACATATCTCTATCCATAGAGACTCTATGGTACAGTTTGGTTCATTTAAGATTTTTACTTCATTTGACTCGACACTTTTTTTCACACAAACTGCCACTCCCCCACCAGCATGACCTATTTTTCCCTTCTGATATATTTTGTACCCTATTTGTCCTATTGATTATCCTCATTCCACCAGGTTTCTATGATGCCCATTATATCAATATCCTCATTTAAGATGAAGCACTCTAGTTCACCCACATTAGTATTTAGACTTCTATCATTTGTATACAAGGACTTTAAAAATGGTCACTTCTTAGCTGTCTTCCTATTATGTGATGTAATTGAATTGGACTCTTTCATTTGGCTGTTTCTCATCAGATCTGTATTTATCATCTTCTACCCTCTCCTCCTTACTAAGATACAGAGAATCCTCCCCTAAGAGATGTCTCTCTCTGAACCACATGCTCCTCCACATCTGTCAGTTTTCCCGCAGCCCTTAGTTTAAAAACTGGGGTGACTGGGTGGAGGTTTGTCATCAGTTTAGGGCACCATAACACCTGGAGAGAAAAAACGGCTCTGGAGAAGGAAATAGGGCCAGTATCTTATACCCATAAATGCCTGAAACTACAATCTCCCAATGCAGATATCATTCATCTGCTGGAACAGGAAGCAAGTGAAAGTAAAATTGGAGCACTGGACCCAGTGCATTGGTGCAATAAAATATTTCCCCAGTAACTGGAGCTCAGCCTTCATAGTATCCTCCGCAAGTTCAGAGCAGGTTACACTCTGCTTGAACTGATATTAAACTGTATAATTTAAATCTTAGCAGGAATGTTCAGGGAACTTCACAGAATAAGAGATCCAGTGCCCGCCCCAGTGTTTTTATAGCCTAAGTTGAGTCACTAGAGCAACGAGGATAAATGGAGTCAGATTCTTAGTACCCGTGGGAAACACATGTGACTGGAAATACTTGAAAAGAAGGGTGGAGGGGGAAGCACTGCTTAATGAATGATTCTAGAAAGACACAAGAAAACTAATGGAGCTACAATATAGAAAAGACATCAAGGATTGGATTAGTTCTCATCATAAGGAAACAAAGAAGTGTTTAAGAACAAATGAGGTTACTTGTAAATTAATTTGACTCGAACATCTTAGTGTTGAATTGGCCCTTGTTCAGAATTAGCCAAAACTGATAGCAAATATACAAGAGCAGGTCCATCCTATATCAATAGAGGACATTAGCACACAGATATATTAGCCACTTTGCAAGACTCAATTCATGTATCACAGGGAAAGTATCACACTGAAATAGGAAGAGATATTCCACTACTTCACATCTGGGAAACTCAGCAAGAGCAGGATCCTGGGAAGTGCTTAATATCATCAGACCATCATCTTTGAGTGCTCTACTGACCAGATGTCCCAATTTTATAGGGACAGTTCCAATATTTGTGGCTTTTCCTTATATAGGTGACTATTAGCCCCCCCACACACACACACACACCTGTCCTGACTTTTCACACTTGCTATCTGGTACCCTAACTGTCAACAGCACCTCCCACATTCAACAGGGAAAGAAAATGACTCAAGGAAATTAGTCTTCACTGTGCCATCAACATGGCTCTGCCTGTCCCTTCATCTTTGTATTAGCTACAGCCATATCTAGGAACCCAAATCACAGATCTGGTCCACAAGGCACTATAAAAATAAGCAAAAAGACTGCACCCCTGACCACAAACATCTTGGTACTTTCTTCCACCACTTACTGTCCTTACACAGACAGAGGAAGACAGATACACAAACACCAATGCCCAAACCACTAGCCTTCTGCTTCAAATATCTCTCAAGACCTACTTCTGCTGCAACACCTACAAGAAATCTGCCAGCAAATGATGACTGTGGTTGAGACGGGAAGAGGGAAATGGTACATTTGAACATTAAGTATAAAATTCTCTGCTGGTGGAAATGGTTGAAACCCCATAAAATCAATGGAGCTGTTCCAGATAGCAGCAGAGAAACTGGCTTTAAACATTGCAGCTATAGTATTTATGTTAAAGTGTTTCCTTTTTCCCCAACTCAGTGAGAGTGGCTACACTGCAACTGGCAGAGACTCCCAGCTCTGGGTAGACAGACTTGTCCAGCTGGGGCTTGAACCAGTGTGCAAAGAATTACAGCATGGATGTTGTGACTCCAGTGGAGACTCAGGCTAGTGGGGTTTGGTCTGAGCCAGCCATTGAGCTCAGACCAAACCCCACTATTTTTAGTGTGCAAATTTGAGCCCCACTACTACTTTGGGAGAGGATCTTTGGGACAGTCACTCCATATATCTCTATGTGTAGTACCTGACGCAAGGGGACAACATCCACATAGAGGCCTCTGTGGTATAAACAAGAAAGAAAGAAAGAAAAACTTTATGATACATTCTACACTGGTCTAAAAATAGCTGAAGAATTTTCTTCTTGCCAGAAAACACTCTGATAAAAGAGGTAACAAAGAGTCCTGTGGCACCTTAAAGACTAACTAAAGAAGGTGCCACAGGACTCTTTGTTACCTCTGCTATTCCAGATTAACACGGCTACCTCTCTGACTCTGATAAAAGTAAAGTCTGGTGAGTTTCAGCCAGAACTCTCCCTTACTTTAAATTAAAATGCAGCCAAGAAAACCCCATCATCGCATGTTAACTAATTGAGTCACTTCCGGTCTCCAAATGCACCTCTCCTTCCACCCCAGCACAACAGTCCCATTTCTCATAGATGCAGCTCCAAGCTAAACTTGTAAAATGTTGCTGCTCCACGTCCTTATTCTGGCTTTGGTTTGGTCTTGTAAGTTTCTTTTTTAACCTTTTCTACACAGTTGTACAGCACTGAGTCAACTCACCATGCTCCAGATTCATGTTCAATTTATGTTTTCATTTCTTGCTCTCTTTCTAGATGGATGTTCCCAAATACATCTGAGACAAGCTCAGATGTCCATTACCAGGGCAGAAAAGAAAACTGCACGGATAGACTGTGAGGCTTCTGGTATTCAGAACTTCGGGAGTGCTGTTATACACTGGTATCGACACAGACCCGGTGAAGCTCCAGAGCGGATTCTGTACATCTCAGCTGGAAAAGTTGAATTTGACAAAGACACCGATAAAACAAAGTTTGATTGTGAAAAGAAGCCTGAGCAGCGCATCTCTACCTTAAGAGTAAATGCAATAACTCCTAATGACAGAGCTATCTATTATTGTGCTTACTGGGACGGCACAGCATTAGAAAGTCATAGACCACCTGCATGAAAACCTCACTCTGTATTCTGAGCCACAGATTTTTAAAAGAGTACAAAAATTACAGATGTTTCCTGACTTCAGCTCAGAGGCAAGATTAAGTTGTGGATACTCCTTCCTGTTTTCTCTCAGCTAGACATAAGTCCACCACATACAATTGATGTTTTTGAGTATGGCAGGTATAGATTTAAAATGTGTAGTAAAAGTAAACTTTTATAGGTACAATGCAGCATGTGACTGACCATGTCATACAGATAATTATAGTACAAGTCAGATATCCAATTCCTCCTTCATTTCTGGTTAATCATCTTTGGAAAGTCATTCTTATCAAATCTATCCTTGAATGTAGTTTTATATACTTGCTACCATTTGTTGGGCCTCTTACCAATATTAGTTTCAACATGTTTTACTGGCAGGGACAACATTTGGAGGATGTTAGTTTGCTTAGTCCCCTGATTAGGAGAGAAAGCATATTTTCAAGGCCTATGGTGGAAGATCAGTTTATCAACGAGAAGACATTTTGTCCATGGGAGCACATCAGATGAAGAGAGAGATCTAAGGTACAGAGCTGGAAGATTTCCCTGCCAGTGATAAAACTCACTGTGTTGATTTTCTCCTCTATGAAAAATTCTTAAGCAGCACTAGCCAAAAGTGGGAAAAATTTCTAACAGTTTCAGGATTCTGAACTAGGATGCAGAAATTTGACGATGAAGAAACTGCCTCCATGTTCCCACCCCCCAGACATTGTGCTGTGCATGGACAACACAAGTATGCCATTATCACTAAGGGACTTTTATGGTACAGCCATTGGGATTTATAATGTAGTCTTCCTGTGCTGTAATACTAAAACTGGAATAACTTTGTGACAGCTATAGGAAGAGACGAACATGTGCTTAAGCTTCCTAAGCCTATAGTCTGAGATCTGATTCCCTCCCACCATCAGTGCAACAGTTGCTAGAATAAATCAATAGTTGCACATTTAAATCCCCCCACCCTTGGATGACACATGGTGGGGAGGCTGGAGAAAGGGGGACCAGAGAACTGGCATGGTTTCTACCCGCAATATCCACCCTATAGCACATCAATATCCCCCAGAATAGTTGTATTGCTTGTAACCCACTCCCCTGTGAGGGTGTTGCTGGTGTAGATAAGTGGGCAGATATCTACACCAGCAACACCATCACAGGACCTAACCAGATCAGCCACACCATCACTGGTTCATTCACCTGCACATCAACCAATGTAATATATGTCATCATGTGCCAGCAATGCCCCTCTGCTATGTACATCGGCCAAACTGGACAATCCCTACGTAAAAGGGATCAGATATTAGGAATGGCAATATACAAAAGCCTGTAGGAGAACACTTCAACCTGCCTGGACATACAATTGCAGACCTCAACACAGCCATATTGCAGCAAAAAATCTTCAAGACCAGACTTCAAAGAGAAACTGCTGAGCTCCAGTTCATCTGCAAATTCGACACCATTAGGTCTGGACTTAATATTAGCTGTGAATGGCTCACCAATTACGAAAGCAGTTTCCCCTCTCTGGGCATTCACACCTCCAGATCACCTGCTGGAAGTAGGTTCACCACCACCCCTGATTGAATTTACCTTACTTTCTTGCCTGCATATTTATACCTGCCTCTGGAGATTTCCACAACATTCATCTGATGAAGTGGGTTTTAGCCCACGAAAGCTCATGATCCCTAAAATCTGTTAGTCTATGAGGTGCTACAAGACTCTGTCGCTTTTGCAGATCCAGACTAACACAGCTACCCCTCTGATAGTAGAATCACCAGCTCATTAGAATTATGCCAAATTCTGACACCAGTTACATACAGGTAACACCAGAGCCAGCCGTGGTTTCACACCTCTGTAAATGCAGTCGGCATTTGGCCTATAGTGGTCTGTGCATATTTCACAATAGGATCTCCTCTGTCCTGGTATAGCACTTTCACAACACTGGAATTACAAACTTCATTCTTCGTGGGTTTCCTGGCATGAACTGTGCACTAAAAATCACATCACCAATGTGTTATTTCTTTTAAATCACTGAAGAAAGAGTGACTGATAATCTAATGTCACAGAAAATTGTCAGCTAGAGTTAGAGAAACCACCTCTCTTCATACAGTACTTCAGTACTAGTCTATTCAAATTTGTTCCCAAGAGTTTTACTTCTTTATCACCACGAGGGGGTACTAGAAGCTTGAATTTGTACTTTGCGAACCTGAGTTGTTACACTTTTCAATCTTCAAGCAAGAACTGGGTGCAATATTTATTATCATGGAGGAAGGGGTCATCTATGCAGATAGAGCAAATTAGGTGAAATGATAGAAGCAAAACCAGTGTTGCATGTGCAGTAAGTGGTTATTGAGATCGGCAGACAAATATACTTATATTACTCAGTGCACAGTACCACACATTATAGCAAACCACCTTGGGAAACACATGCATATTAAAACATACACCACAAGTAAAACCGTACTCGCATCCCTTAGCAATTCTGCAATGAATAGTTACCAGCATGCAGCTGATTTGGCTTAAAAGAGAAACTGCCAGGGTAAAAAAAAACCTGCTTATTTTTAACTGTTTCAAAGAAATACCTCAAATCATCATTTTATAATAATGAAAGGAATTTTTAAATTCACCGCCTGATTCACTCTGATGAAGCTGTCTCAGAGGTGAAACGTAATGAGCCTACATAACAATTTGGAGACAAAGCGAGGATTACACCATATCCAACTGAAACTCCACGGGGAAGGTTAGCTGAGTGGAATGGAAGTACTCAGACTGGAACTGGAGAAGGACACTAGGGCCCACCTCTTCCTGGATTATGGGTGTCTAACACAAATTGAAATTAATTGGAGTTAGGCACAGAAACATTTTCAGCATTGGGCATAGGCTCCTATTCTTACAGAAGGTTCCATGGGATCTTTAATGAGGGAAAGTTAACATGACCTTTGTCTTACATTTCATTTTTTTTTTTAAAAGGATGCACGTTTGTAGGCAGTGATCTTCCCAAGAAAGGACGAGTTTGTGTTTTATTTCCAATGACAGCCCCTCGTGCCTGTGTTGAAGGAGGAACCTGATGTGGAGTTTGAGAGTCAGACATGGTTTGGCCTTTCCCCACTTTTACTGACTAAGAATTATTTTAACATTAGCTATTTAAAGTTTGTGTGCTTCAACTAATCAAGA
Source organism: Sternotherus odoratus (assembly GCA_032164245.1). Taxonomy (NCBI): domain Eukaryota; kingdom Metazoa; phylum Chordata; order Testudines; family Kinosternidae; genus Sternotherus; species Sternotherus odoratus. The sequence continues at coordinate 147,320,761 of JAVMKO010000002.1, forward strand.
CGTCTGACTGTGGAGTTCTCTAGTGCAGGGTGAAGAGAATGCAGTGAGGGGTTTGGTTTTGGTTAGTGGCTCACACACTGGGCTGACACGTGTCCTCTCTCACACTCAAATAAAATTGGAAACTCTTTGATACCGTGAGAAAAGCAGCACTTCATCTCTTCTGCTCAGGACTGGGCAGCCGGCCCCCACCTTTTTCTTTCCTCATTTGAGTATTTGTCACTCAAGACGGAGCAGCATTGACTTCTTGTGCTTTTATTTCTCCTCAGGAGCCAGAGCGATTCCAGGAGACATGTTGGGGTTTCTGGGAATTCTCTTTGTTTGCCTCTTGCCGTGTAAGTTTGTTGAACTCAGTTCTGTTTATTATTTATGGTTATTTAGGCAGCATTGTGGGCTTGGATCTCCAGAGTTACAACAGTTTTATTCCAGGGCAACCCTAGTGAAAGCAATGGAGTGAGACTGGAGACTCAGCACCCCAGAGTGTGTATGGAGCTTTACAGATAATCCACAGACCATGGACCCAATTCTCCACTTCCCTGCCCCTTGTTCAGTCATTGACACCTTTGCCTGGGAGAGAAAAAACCTGAGATCAGAATTGTCCTCACACCCATGTCTGAAATGACATACTTCTCCCTCACTGTGCACACTTCTAAGTGAACAGCAGAGAAGCAACCCCAGTGTCCCTTCAGTCTAAGCAGCCTGGACTCTGCATAGGACAGACATTACCGTTCCATGTAGATGGATTATTTCTAGCAGCCATTTCCTCATTTCTCCTTACCCTCCTTTTGCCTTCCAGCCATGCTCTGGGCCATTCACCTGGAGCAGGAACCAATCTCCATCACAAAGGAACCACATGTGAGCAGCACAGCTGAATTCATTTGCAAAGTGTCTGGGGTGTCAGACTCTACCTATGTCCACTGGTACCGAGCCCCAACTGGAGGGGCACCACAGAGGCTGCTCTACCTTTCTTACTCCAAACCTGACCCCAACCGGGAGGCCGGCTTCACCAACGAGAAACTCAGTGCCTATTTTCAAGGCCGTAGGACATGCAAACTGGTGGTGCACAAGCTGGAAAAGGCAGATGGTGGCCGCTATTACTGTGCCGCATGGGACTATACACAGTGCCGCAAACCTCCTGCAGCCCTGCACAAAAAAAAAACCCCAACATCAAAACCACACACACTGCAGTCTGTGGGGCTGGGCTCAGCTCTCAGGTTACTGCGGAAGCAGAGCTGAGTGAGCCCCACTCTCAGCCCACTCGATAGGTTGCCAACTTTCTAATTGCACAAAACCAACCCTAACACCATTTTCCTGCCCCTTCTGAGGCCCTTCTCCCTTCATGGTTCACTGTCACCCACCCTCACTCACTTTCACTGAGCTGAGGCAGAGGGTTGGGGTACAGGAGGGAGTAAGGGTTCCAGCTGGTGTGGCTTGGACCCTAAGGTGGGGCCAGTGATGAGGGATTTGGGGTGCAGGAGGGGGATCCAGGCTGGGGCTGAGAGGTTCAGAGTGTGGGAAGTAGGGGTTGGGTGTGGGCTCTGGCCGGGGAGGGGAGAGGTGTAGACTCTGGCTGGGGGGGGGGGGGGCGCAGGCTCTGGGTGGGGCCAGGGATGAGAAGTATGGGTTCAGGAGGGGACTCAGGCCTGGGTTGGGGAGTTGGGGTGCAGGAAGAGGTTCAGGGTTCAGGCTCCAGCCAGGTGGCGCTTACCACAGGCAGCTCCAGGTCGGCAGTGCAGTGATGCTAAAGCAGGCTCCCTGTCTACCTCGGTTCTGCACAACTCTTGGAAGAGGCTGGCACGTCCAGCTCCTAAGCAGAGGGGGACTCCTGGCCAATCGGAGCTGCAGAGCCGACGCTTGAGACGGAGGGAGCACGCGGAGGCCCTCTAGCTATCCCTTCACATAGGGGCCACAGGGAGATGCTGGCCACACCCTGTAGCCGCAAGGAGCCAGAGCAGGCATTGCTGACCAGAGCTGCCAGGGTCCGTTTTCGAACAGATATTCCAGTGGAAAACCGGACTCCTGGCAACCCTATCTATGGGGAAGACAGCCTCTCAAACACATACCGCAGCCAATACAGCTGACTGACTCCTGCCCCAGCTCCACCCATCCATGCTGATGCCCCCCTATCCCAGGAAATGGGAGGAGGAGCTTTCCTAGTGATTGGCACTGGGTCACCTTCCCCTGTGTCTGCCTAGCAACACCGGTTCCATCTGTAAACAATTGTCTTATGATGTGACTATTTCACAAGTGACTTGAGAATGATGGTGAGGGAGGAGAGAATAAGGGACAACAGTATAGGGAGTATAAAAGACTTAAGATGATTTGGAGTAGGCAATGGGGAAGGTGAGGGGAAGAGAATTTGTAGTTTGCTCACATCAGCAAGTCACTTAATTCATCTCCACTGAGAGTTCTTAGCAATGACCGGAGCACTAGTGTACAGAGGGTGTAGGAGTTTTTGCTATATCACTGCTTAACCCTATTCAAACCAGGTCTAAAACATGCAGGGTAAAAACACCTGCATCCTTTGTGCTCTCACTCTCCTACTGCTTTCACCATCCCTGGATCTGCAACTGGTGCCGACCAAGTGAACAATGGTAGACAAAGCTACAGATGCTGATTGAACCCCCTCAGTGTGATGCTCTTATCTCCTTCTAGCAATGGCTGGGCAACAGAAAGAGACTGAATAGCCTGCTACATCCATGACTAAAACTGCTGGCTCTTTGAGATCATGCTTTCAATCCCTGCTTTCCACAACCCACCCAGGGACATGGCATTACACTAATATAGACAAGGTATTAGGAATTATGATGTGATTGGAATAACAAAGACTTGGTGGGATAACTCACATGACTGGAGTACTGTAATGGATGGATATAAACAGTTCAGGAAGGACAGGCAGGGCAGGAGAGGTGAGGGAATTGCGTTGTATGCAAGAGGGCAGTATGACTGCTCAGAGCTGCAGTATGAAACTGCAGAAAAACCTGAGAGTCTCTGGATTAAGTTTAGAAGTTTGAGCAACAAGGTCCCTTCCAACCCTAATATTCTATGATTCTATGATTCAAAGGCCTTAGAACCAGTTTTGCCCTAGTTTCACACTCAGCAATAGTGGGTTCACTAGCTCACACAGGATGCAGGAATTCTATGGCCATGGGAACAGAGGTTGAGGGTAGACAACGAAACGAAACGAAACACAACTAACTTTATTGCACATTACACACACCCAGAGAAGCCCTCAATGGATAAATGCAAGAGAAGCAGGACAATTGCTGACAACTTTCAAGCTCTTCAAACTAAATAAGGGGAAGGCACAAAGAGCTTCCTTGCCACTTATCAAATCCCCAATGAGCAGGTTGGCTACAAATCCATTTTATGTTACATAGGTAATTCACTGATCTTACTCTATTGTCTATATTGCAGCTATTTTTGATCTAATCTATTTAAGTAGCTGTTTGTCAGAGTAAGACATTCCTAAAATGTCCATCATTATGGTATCCGAACACTGAACACAGTGATGTGGACTCTGCCAGCACTAAGAGGACATCAACGTGGGGTCTGCTTTTTGCAACTCCAAGTTTCTAGAAGCTTTATGTGCTTCTCCTTCTTTACACATGTATCTCTTGCACACCCGAGTGCTTGCAGTTGTTTCTTTTAATTCTAGCAGAAAATGTTTTTATCTAGTTACATTTTTAAAATGCAAATATAGTAACATTATTTCTATTGAGGTAGCACCCAAATGGATTGAGATCTCATTGTGCTAGGAACTGTATAGTCATGTGATAAAAATACACCCAGCTCTAAAAGAGTTTTACAAATGATGTATTCATGTTTATTTGATTCCATATGATTCCTTCGATAGAGGGAGAGGGATATCACTTTCTTATGAGATGGTAACTTGTTTGGGGCAGGAACCATGCCTTTTTGCACATCCGAGCAACACTTAGGACAGTGGGACCCTAATCCTGATTGGGGCCTTTGGTTTCCACTATAATAGTAAAATTATTATTTGCAAGGATTTAGAAACTACAGGCCCCAACTGAGAGGGGCCCACTGTGTTAGATGATCTAGACCACAGTGAGAGATGGTCCCCACCTCAAAGAGGTTATAGTCTAACTAGACAAGACACAAAAAGAAACAATAATTCTCTTTTTACAAATGGAGGACAGGAGATTATGGGCCATATTTTCAAGAAAAACTGAGCACTTCTCCCTCCAGTGGAAGTCAACAGAAGCAGTGGGTACTCTGCACCTCTAAAAATCAAGCTGTTGGTAACTTGTCTATGGTCATGCATGGCATTTGTGGCATTGCCTTAACATGGGGCATTTATGGTGGGAGAGTGCACTGCAATTCGGTAGGTGACTCTCTCCTTCCATGGAAGGAGAATGCACTAGGGCCGAAATTCTCAGAGTTATTTAGTCTTCTAACCTCCACTGAAATCATCCTAAACACTGAATTAGGACCTGGGCCTAAGAACCTAAAATGGTTAGTCTCTCTCTCTCTCTCTCCCTCCCTCCCTCCCTCTTCCTCCCACCCCCAACCCAACAGGAAACCAGCCAGTATAGTAACAGCAGCAGCAATATCCTCATTTCCTGCTTTCTTCAGTCAGGAGTGGGTAACAGTATTTTTCTTTTGACAAAATTGAGCTCCATTAACTTCAATAACTTTCCTTCCTGAAAAGGTACGGCAAGTTCAGGCGACATGTTGGGGAGTCTAGAAGCTCTCTTTGCTTGCTTCTTCCCTGGTAAGTTTAATGGACACATTAACTGTAGTTTTTATTTTGTATTCTGTATTTTTAGTTAACCAAAAAAACCAACAACATGGGCCTGAATCTCAAGTCCAATGTAACAACTTGATGCTGGCGCAATCCCAATGAAGCCAATGAAATAAAAGTGGTTTACTGAAATGGGGAAATCAAGATCCATAATCCTGGATGGTTCTGAACTGATAAAGGGTCTGATTCTTCACTATTATGTACCTTGTGTAATTGTTCACACTATCCTTGCCCAGGTGTAAACAGAAATTGTTAATTCACTCATTAGAGAGGTTTTACCCATTTTGCCCTCACGTTTACACAGACAAAAATGGCTATACAAGCTGCAAGGCAATGGATAATTAAACCCATGTGCATTCCTGAAGAATCTGCAGGTTGCGACGCCATGTACATGTTACTGCTCTCCGAATAGGGAAGGGTGTCTAGGTTCTGTATCTTCATGGCTACTTTCTCTCTTTTTGCCTTCCAGCTGTTCTGTGGGCCATTCACCTGGAACAGGAGCAGATCTCGGTCACAAAGCAGCCACTTCAAGGCGACTCTGCCAAATTCACTTGCAAGGTGTTTGGTGGATCAGACTCTACCTACATCCACTGGTACCGAGCCCCAGCTGGAGAGGCCCCACACAGGGTGCTCTACCTCACTCTCTCTGGGTCGCAGTTAAACCGAGAGGCAGGCTTCTCCAGTGAGAAATTCTTAGCCTATGGGACACAAAGCACCTGTATCTTGGTGGTGCGCAAGCTGGAAGAGACAGACAGCGGCCGCTATTACTGTGCCGCATGGGATTTTACACAGTGCCACAAGCTTCCTGCAACCCTACACAAAAACCACCACAGCTCTGTGTGTGTGTGTGCAGGGGGCTCAACTCTCATATTATTGCTGCAGCAGAGCAGGGAGCCCTGCCCCCGGCCCAGACACACCAGCCTACACACCAGGCGTAGCCTCAGTCCCACAAACCATGGCCAGTGTGAACTCCCATTCGCCAGCCCAAGTCGCGTAGGGATTTGTCTCAGCCAGGAAAGTGGGAGTTTACCTAGTGGGTGGCACAAAGCTGATATCCAGTGACTGCCTCCATCTCTACAGGCAGAACAAGTGACTGGACAGTCATTACCCATTTGACTTCACAACCCAATGGGTGACCAGAGACACTGGGGAGTGAGAGAATGAGGGAGAATGGGGTGGGGACAATAAATAACTGGGAACAGGTGGGGGAAATAAAGTCATTAGGGAAGGTGAGGTGAAGACATTTTCTAGGTGGGAACAAACAGCAGTTTGCATCTGCACTGGGAATTTTCAGCACATGTCCACAGTTGGAGCTGTAGTGTACACAGAATACAGGAGTTTTCTCCTCATTTTCAGTGGCCATACATAAAATAACTAACTTGGCTTTTCTGAGTGCACGTGTGCCATGCTCATGGAATTAAGACAAGAACAGCAGCTAAATTCTATATAGCTTACAAGCTCTTCATTCAAAATATGGGAAGAAGTGTACAGGAAATTGTGGGTGACTTTTTTCCCATGGAAAAGGGCCCAATCCTCACATCCATCTGCACTGCACATGGTGCAAGACTGAGCTTGGTGACAAAGGTGGCTGGATGTCATCTCTGTACCTTCAGAATGCTGTTGTCAGCTAGTGGCTTGTTTTGCTCCCACTACACCTTAGCGTGTTTAGTTATGCCCCGGTAGGAATGGCCCTAAGGAGCCATTGTGGGAGTTACGGATCACGGTAATGCAGTTCCTCCCTCTAGCCATGTACATTATAGCAGGGTGGAGATGCATTACCTTACTCTAGGTTCCAGGAATTCCATCCTATCCTGAGAATGGATAGGTTTTCGTTCACACTTATGGCCTATGAGAGCTCATTTCACCATCAACCAGCTTGGACTAAGAGCTTTTTCTCATCATTGAAAATATACAAATGAAACTTGTTATTGTATTGCTGACTGACGTTGGGGGCTCCTGTTAATATCAATGGATTATCTATGGTACTCACTCACAGATAATATCGAGAGCCATACATGTGCATGTCACTTACAGACATTGCTCATTGTCCAATATAGATTAATATCCATTCAAATTCTTGGCATATATGTTAAGGAAATTATTTGGTCCACAACAAATCATGAACAGGGGACATTTACTGAAGTGTGGTACTTACATATACATTTCCACAGAATTCATTAATATATAGTTATGGTTCATAAAATCATAGAGGTTTGAAATGGAAAAGGTCTATTACAGCATCCAGTACAGCTTCTTGCCAGTGCAGAACTATTCCCTATCTAGTATTGTCTAGTGTTTTGTTTAGTCTACTTTTAAAGATCTTCAAAATGGGGTCTCCACCATCTCCTTTGAGAGAGGATTCCATGCCTGTTTGACATCAATATCAGTAAGTTTTCTTGATATTATAAGTCTTTCATATTTTCTCTCTCCTCACTGGTATCTGCAACTCAACACAGTTTTGAATGGTATGAAAGTTTTGTAAGTGTTTTGTTCATGCCATCCTCTGCATCAGTAAGGAAAATGGTTGTCCTTTCTTTTTCCCTGCATTAAAGACTGATTAAACACTTTGAAATCTCCAAAGAAAAGGTGCTCTATCCTGCAAGCTATTTCTAAAAGGTAATGGGTCCTCTCATCCTCATCTAAAGGCACTAATGTGAGATGAGAGACCTCAGCACCTCCAAGGTTACTTAGTGCTTTACAGGATAAGCTCTGTATGAGCAAAGTGCTCAGTTGATTTTCAGTAGTTCTCAGACTTTGGTACAGAATTCAATCAAGTCATAAGAAGAGTTGACTTGGGTGACTGTTTTCCTTCTAGTCCCTTAATCATTGAACCAGCAATTATATAAACATATTTTAAAAAAGTTATGATCCAGTCCTCAATGGAAATTTATCCCACTGTGTTTCTCAAAAACAACCCAGGATTTTGACAGGGCTGTAGCAATATCTGGAACATGGACCTGGGCATTAGCAGCTGAGATTTCTCAAGTCTACCTTTTTCAGAATGTGCTTCTTTCTGTAACATGGAGCAAATGATACAGTGACACAATTTTTTTTAACTGAATTAATATTGAACCATTAACACCTTCTTTTGTGAACCTACAAGAGGTCTTGAGAATAAACAGTTAATACAGCAAATTCCTCCCCTCCCCCCATCCCTCTCTCCCCATACCACAAACATCCTTTCAACAAAACAGGATGTGTCGCTTTTCAAATGCTTCATCATCAAGACAGGAAATCAACACATTGCTGTTTAAACATCTAGCAGGTTTGGATTCCAATTACTTCACCATTATTGTAATGAGCTTTTTTGTAAACAACAAAGAACCCCAAAACAAGCAAAAAAGAAACCAAGTGCACTCAGAAGAATCTCTCTCTTCATTCTAGTATTAGGAATGGGATTTTCACTTTACTGTTGGTGGGATTCAAAGCTGTAAGGCCCTGGCCTAGTGTGTTCCTGTTGCCTGTAATGGGAGATGAAGGTGCTCAGCACCTTACAGGATAGGCCTTTTCAAATTTCATCCAGAGCCCAGTGCAGTCAGTGGAAGAACTCCCAGCCACTTAAATGAGATCTGGATTAGGCCCCCAGACATCCACAACTCACCCCCTGGAGACTTTCACTCACCCTTTTGCAGTGGAGCTACTGAACTACAGTTTCTGTAAAGGTCTCTCTCCATATGCCAAGAAGGGGCTGGTGACGATTCTTCAGAGGCAAGATTGTTTGATCAGGAATATTGTATATGTACAGCATGCATTACAGTGTTTCCATCCTAGAACTGCATGTTTCTATAGAAACTAAACAGTATAAATAAAATCAGAGAACCCTATAGATTTGCATCACAAAGGCCATTTAACAGGATATAAGTCTGCATGAAAATAAGTGCACAGCAATGAATTACTCGAATTGAATTTTCTTGTTTCGATATAACTGAGCTAGAGGAAGATGGATTATCAGACTACTTGAGGAGTTAATTTTGAAAACAACCATCTATCCTGAATAAACCCAATTCAGTCAATGAGACTAATAATCTGAGTCAATTTACTCAAACCCTTTTTCTCCCTTGTACATCCCCACAAGAGTCAGAGGTAAGTTAGCCCTTAATTAATGAGGCAGGGCTCAAACAATTCTCATCATCCTCAAGAATTCCACAGGGAGGCTTTTAGTCTCATTTAAACTTCCACACTCATCCACTTCCAGTACAGTCCTCTTTGTGAGATCATTCCTGGTCTCATGATTACAAAATGAATGCCCGTGTACAAAGTATGATTTTTAAATCCGTGGAATTCAGACCAAGTTTCTCCAGGTGACCAAGTTCAGGCTCCTAAATTCCTTAAGGAATCTGGTCCCAACTCCCTTTCCCCAGGTAGGTCTGTTAAAAAAAAAGTTATAAGAAGTTTGTGTTGATGGAAAAAAGTATTTTTCTCCCTTCCCACCACTCAAAAACCAGGGATAGAGCAGGTAGCACTCCATTTATGTACTTAATCACTATGCTTTTGAAATATGGTACATTTGTTGTTATGTTTCTTTGGATAGCTTGCAAAGTATATTCAAAATGTTACAGATTTTAAGGAGTTCTCAGAGTAATTTATTGTGAAGTTTAATGGGTTAAATTCAGTCATTTGTAGCGGGGCAACGAAGAGGCCGATACTGCACTTGCCGCTCACTTAAATCCTCAAAATAGGGCTTAAGTGGGGTTAAAACAGTGTAAGGACCTTGTTCTGGCTCTCTGCACAGAGATGAATGTCACCCAATAAAAGTTCCATATCCTTGTGGAGTGGGGGGAATAGACACCAACAGATACCCAAAGGGAAACTCACAGACAGAGTGTATACAATTCACAAACAGCATATGAAACTCCTTATGAAACAGTGGGACTCTACTGATGTATGTAAAAACAAAGAGTTAATCCTTGAGCCAACTCTGAGTTTGTTTGGATGACACAAGTGTCAAATTAAGCGCAAGGACAATGTGTTTAAGAGATTACTGATTTGTTTCCTTTGACAACAATTCTATCAGATCGATAAACTTGAGGGGAAATATCCAGTGATGATTTTTCTGTTGGTCACTTCCTCTACTCTGGTAGCCCCGCCCTTTCCCTGAGATCACATTTATATTCCTTTGTTTCTCAGTAGCAGGTTCCTCGTAACTTTGTGAGAATGTTACTATTGCAAGTTTATCTTGTTGCTTCAGCATTTCGGTCCTGTAAGTTGCTTTTTACATTCTAGGCTTCTCCATGCAGGCACGTTACTGAGCAATGAGTGGAGATCCTCCATGTTCATTCAATTTCAGATTAAACAGCATTTGTCTCTTTTCTGCAGATGGAGAAGCGCAAGTACTGCTGCAATCTCAACCATCCATCACCAGGGCAGAAAATAAAACTGCACGAATTGACTGTCATGTTTCTGGCATAACCCTTAGTAGTGCTTATATACACTGGTATCGACAGAGACCTGACTCAGCTCTGGAACGGATTCTCTATTTTTCATCAGGAAAACCAGTTTTTGACCAGGATTCTGAGAAGGGAAAGTTTGAGGCAGAGAAGCAGCTCTCCAAGTCGATCTGTGTCCTGACAGTAAAGAAAATAACCAAGAGTGATGCAGCGACCTATTACTGTGCCGCTTGGGATCACACAGTATTACTAAACCATTCACATTCTGTACAAAAACCTACTTTGTATTCTTAGCTGTTGCTTTTTGAAGGCAAGAAACCACAGCTATCTCCTAATCCTGCTTCTAATGATGGAACCAGATGCAGAAACACCTTCCTGGTTTCTGCAACAGATAAAAGCAACAGAACTGTTACTTGCACAAGTTTTGCAAACAGTAAGATCCCACCTGCCTCTGCCAAACAACAAGACCAAGTAGTTGCCCAGGGCAGCAAAATAGTCAGGGCAGCAAAATTTTCAGTTGCTCTCTGTGGGTGACTAAGGTTTATACAGGTGCACATTTACCAGTTTGCATGAGGCAAATTAAATTAGGTCACGACTGGACAGTCCTTGAAATAGAAAGGACAGGAAACTCAATCCATGGTGTTCAATCCAACATGCAGATCTAATGAAAAATCTCCTGGTTACTGACAGTATGGAGGATTAATTAGCCTATCACCTGGTCCATAAACTCATTTTAATACTGCCTATATATTCGAGTAATGTTTGTGCAGTTAGTTACACAAGTGCACTGGAAACTAGACTGCTAATGCCAAATATATTGTAACTACAGCTCAATTCTGCCAGATGCTCGGTGTCTCCAGAAAAGTTGGGAACACCATCAACTTCCAATGGTATTCATGTGATCCGAGGGCACTGACTCATTCTCTCTATCAGGAAAAGTGGGACAGCTTGCCTGGGCAAGTGATACGTGAATGACAGAAAGACAACTACAGTGTCAGCAGCTCTTGTCCTCCCCACTCTTGTCCACCACCTGCCTATTCAATTCTCCAGCAAATTCATTCGTGCTGTCTCCCCTACTGTCACACACTCATGGAACAGGCTCCTCCTCTCATATGGAACATCACTACCTTTGCCTCTGGAAGATTTCCATTCTGTAGGATGTACAAGAAATCCACTAACACACAATGACTGAGCGTTAGGGTTGAGTGAGGAGAAAACAAAAAGCAGTGGATTTGTGCATAAACATTGACATGGTAAAACAAAAAAACAAACAAAAAGAAAAAAGCTGTTTTGACATTTCCCTTTCCCACAAGCCTCAGGGATCACTCCTTCTTTTACATTGTCAGCAGCGTGAGGCAGGACTTTGCCTCTTTGTTTTCACCCCAGGGCTCAGATCCAGCAGAGTGTCTCAGGTTGCTACTGTAATATAAGTAACAAACAAACAACACTCATACTGAAACACAGCCAGGGAATCTGTTTGACCCCAGTGCCAGGGTTGACACTCACCCAAGGTCAAAGCTGTTGTACTGAGCAGCAGTAACTCTTCCTCACCTTGCAATAAATCTTCCACAGCCAGTACCACTTAACTGGAGGTTACCTACATGAGTCACTTCCTCTCCTCATCCACAAGTCTCTCTCCATTCAAAATCATTTACATTCCTTGGCTGGAGTCTAACAAGAGCAGCAAGAATGTTGCTGTTAGAGACTTTTGTTCTGGCTATGGTTTGTTCCTGTAAGTGTGTTACTATCTTGTCACCCTAACTGCAAGCAAGTGTTTGTGTGTGTTTGGAGACGGGGGAGGTATAGGCATCTATATAAGACAAAGTCCTGAATATCAGGACTGTCCCCGTTTTTTTTAAAAAATTGGCAATCTGGTCACCCTACTCACACTGCTCTCCGTGTACATTGCCACCTGACAGCAGCAGCAGAAGAGACTTCACATTATTTCTGTTTTATGTTGATATTTTTAATTTGTTTCTCCACAGATGTCTCTTCACAAGTGCGTCTGACCCAGAATCAACTGTCCATCACCAGGGAAGAAAATAAAACCTTACGAATCGACTGTCATGTTTCTCTCTCTGGGGATTTTGCCAATGCTCCTATACACTGGTATAGACAGAGACCCGGTGCAGCTCCAGAGCGGATTCTCTTCATCTCCACGCAGTCTGTCTTTGACAGAGACGCAGACAGAGGAAAGTTTAATGCTGAAAAAAAGATTGTCCATTCTACCTGTACCCTGACCATAAACAAAATAACCTCCAGTGATATTGCCACTTACTATTGTGCCTATTGGGATCACACAGTGTTAGAAAACTGTAGACAGCCTGTACAAAAACCCACTCTGCACTCTGAGCCACTGTCACCTCTCTACAAATTCCTCTCAACCTGGAGCCAGCTGCAGAAACTCTTCATTGGCTTCTGCAACTAAATATAAACAGCCACTGCTGATTTAGTGGGTATTTTCCAAATATAGTACTAAGCACAGGTCAGGTCCAACAGCACAGGAGATCACCTACGGCACACAGGGGAGTTAGGCACCCAATCCCATTACAAGTCAATGGGAGTTATGTGTTTAGCTGCCTTTTGCCCTGTAAAAAAATAATAATAATCTTTCTGATGAATATTAGGTGAAGCCATCAGTCAGTGGTTGTCTGTGTGGGTTATCATGGGGTGACTGGGTCGAGATTTGTCATCGGTCTAGAGCAGCATAATACCTGAGGTGAAAAATCTGGCTCTAGAGAAGGAAACGGGGCCAGGCTCTCACCCCCATAACTGCCTGACACTCCAATCTCCCAATCCAGACATAGTTCATCTGCTGAAACAGGAAGCAAGTGAAAGTAAAACAGGAGTACTGGACCCAAAGTGCAGATGTAATAACAGAGCTCCTTATAACTCCCTAGTAACTGGGGCTCATCCTGCATAGTATCCTCCTCAGGACAGAGCCTCATGTTAGTGTCTAGCACAGGGGTAGGCAACCTACAGCACATGAGCTGATTTTCAGTGGCACTCACACTGCCTGGATCCTGGCCGCCGCCCCAGAGTTCTGCAGCCGCCCCCAGATGTGGCCCACTGACCCCAGCCTGGGACAGCAAGGGGTGCACACAGGGGCAATAGGGGGGCGCAGCTCAGCACCCTCACCTTAAAAATTGTTCTGGCACCACTATACTGGGATATTTTTAAGTCCTGATTTGCTGCTTACATCACTAGCATGCCACGTGGAACAGCGCACTGCATTAGACATTGATATTAGAATGTGTTTGTGAGAACTGACTGAGAATTTTCTGACAGATTTCAAGATTTCCAGCAATTTGGCCCAATGTTTTCTTTTCTAATTAAACCTGAAAAGTTCAATGAAAGCAACTTGGATTTGTCTGTATTTCACTGGAGGGTTGTTAAAGATTTCAAAATGCAACTCATTCAGTTAAAAAGCTCGGAATTGTGTGCATCAAAGTTTGGAGATCTGTAGAGTGCACTTAAAGCTACCGAGAGAGATTATGGGGTCTCTGTTCTGACTTGCTGGATGTTCCTGCCAGAGATATTTAACTGGTTGAATAAAATTGTGTTTGCAATGCTTTCAGCATTTGGATCCACATACTTGTGTGAACAAATATTTTCACACATGAAATCTGTCCTCTGTTCCTCTCAGAGCCGGTTAACAACTGATCACTCGGAAGCCTGTGTGCAGGTTAAATTATCCAAATACGTGCCAGACAGAGAAAACTCAGTAAGGAAAAGCAATGGCAAGGATCACACTAAAGTGATAAGATCTACATTTTAATTTAATTTTAAATGAAGCTTCTTAAACATTTTAAAAACCTTACCTACTTTACATACAACAATAGTTTTGTTATATATTATAGACTTATAGAAAGACCTTCTAAAAACATTAAAATGTATTACTGGCACGTGAAACCTCCAATTAGAGTGAATAAATGAAGACTCGGCACACCGCTTCTGAAAGGTTGCTGACTCCTGGTCTAGAGGTTCCAGTTGTGGATCTCCGTGGGCATTGGGTCAAGCTCTAAGTGTCTTTCCATTGACTTCAATGGGCTTTGGACCAGACCACAAGTTACCTAATGGCACTGCAAATCAGCCTGGCCACTTTACATTTCAATATTACTCTGATGGAAACAGGAGTTGCTTTTCTGCTGTTTAAATTCGCCCTGAACGACAAAGAGCTTATTGTTCACTTTACGAAAACCAGAGTTCTGTTCCGAAGGACCAGCCTCTCTTTAGTCTCTGAAGCCAGTTCTGCAGAAGACACATGGTGTGGCAGCAGGTTACACAAAAATTAATTTGACAAAAGCATCAGTGTAGAGGGGGCATTTTTTCAGAACTAGGACAAAATTGACTGCAACTAAACAATTGCAGATCCATCCTATCTCAGTAGAGGGCATTAGCACACAGATATAATAGTCACTGTATGCCACTCTCTTTATAGAACAGAGGAATAGTCTCACACTGAAGTAGGAAGTGATATTCCACGACTTCACATCTGGGAAACATCGAGAGCAGGATCCTGGGAAGTGCTTAATATCCTCAGAAGGGTTCTGAGCAGGGGTGAAAGTAGAAATGGGGACTTACTGGTATGGGGCTGGGTTGCGGCCGGCTCTGGTAAGTAAGTGCCCTCCCCCTCTGGGTAGCAGCAGCAGCTGGAGCTCCGGCAGCAGTTTAAAGGGCTCCAGCAGCCTCCAGGGGCTATTTAAAGGGCCCAGGGCGGTAGACGCAGGGGAGCCTTAGGCCCTTTAAATAGCCCCCGGACCAGCGATAGGGCTGCATAGGCCATTTAAAAGGCCCAGGGCCCCACTGCCTCTACTGTTCTTGCCCTTTAAACAACCACCGGAACCCTGCTGCGGCTCCGGTGGCTATTTAAAGGGCCCGGAATCCTTTAAATAGCCACCGGAGCAGGTGGCAGGGCACTGGTGGCTATTTAACGGGCCGGGCGATAGAGGGAGGGGAGCCCCGGGCCCTTTAAATAGCCCCCGGAGCCGCTACCCCAGGGCTACAGCAGTGGGGTCTCTGGCAGCAATTTAAGGGGACTGGGTCTCCAGCTGCTGCTGGGAGCACCAGGCCCTTTGAATTGATACCTGGGGAAGCCGGGCTGCCCCGGTACGGTACACTGGCTCTTACCAGTACGCCATACCGGGGCGTACCAGCTTACTTTCCAGTTGCCAGAACAGCTTACTGGTTCAGAGTGCTGTACTGCCAACAGCACCCCTCAGTGTAGCACCTCTCATGTTCACCAGGCAAAGAAACACAGCTTTGCCTATCCCTTCATCTTTATATTAGTTACAGTCATAGTTAGGAACCCCAGTCACAGATCTTGTCCACACTGCACAGGGCATTGTACAAACAAGCAACAAAGTTTGCATCCCTGCCCACAAATATCTTGGTGTTTTCTTCCACCACTTGTGTGGAATGCCACCACCACCCCTCAAATCCCTAAACCACTAGCCTTGTCTCCTTCAAATCCTTTTCAAGACCCATTTCTGCTGCAACTCCTACAAGGAATCTGCTGCCAAATAATTACTCTGGTTTGAGAGGGCAGAGAGATATGGTATATTTAAACAGGAACTACCAAAAATTCTCTGCTGGAGCAAATACACTTTTAGATTGAAGATCTTTGGGACCGATTGAAGATCTTCTGGCAACAGCACCTCTCAGGGCAGCGCCTCCCATGTTCAACAGGTAAGAAAATAACCCCCAAGAAAATTAGTCTTCACTGTGCCATCAACATGGCTCTGCCTGTCTCTTCATCCTTGTATTAGTTACAGTCATCGTGAGGAACCCAATCACAGATCTGGTCCACAATGCATATGGCACTGTACAAATAAGCAACAAAGTTTGCATCTCTGACCACAAACATCTAGCCTCTTCTCCTTCAAATCCCTCTCAGGACCCTGCTGCAACTCCTACAAGAAATCTGCTGACAAATGATGACTGGTTGTGGAGCCCAGGGGGATATGGTAATATGGTGTAATATGGTATATTTAAACATTAAGTACCAAAAATTCTCTACTGGTGCAAATACCCTTTTAGACTGGAGATCTCTGGTACAGTCACTCCATACATTGCTATGTGTAGTACCTCACGCAATGGGGACAGAGGCCATTTGGAACCACTGTAATATAATTAAAAGACCAATCCTTCATTATCCAGACTTCCATGAAGCAATCTACTCTGGTCTAAAGATAGCAAAAGAATTTGCTTCATGCCAGATACCTTTATCAAAGAGCATTAACTTCGGAGGCGTTTCAGTCATAACTCTACTTACCTTAAATTAGCATATGCAGCTAGCAAAACCCCATCCTGTGTTAACTAAATGAGTCACTTCCGGTCCCCAAATGCACCTCTCTGTACATCCTAACAGTCAAATTTCTCATAGATGCAGATCCAAGCAAAACCTGTAAAATGTTACTACTTCAGGTCATTATCCTGGCTTTGGTTTTGTCTTGTATGTTTGTTTTTTACCTTTTTCTACACAGTTGTACATTACTGCGTAACTAATCACCATGCTCCAGATTCATGTTCATTTCATGTTTTCTTTTCTTGCTCTCTTTCTAGACGGATGTTCCCAAATACGAGTGAGACAAGCTCAGGTGTCCATTACCAAGGCAGAAAGTAAAACTGCACATGTAGATTGTGAGGCTTCTGGCATTCAGAACTTCGGGAGTGCTGTTATACACTGGTATCGACACAGACCCGGTGAAGCTCCAGAGAGGATACTGTACATCTCATCCAAACAACCTGTCTTTGATAAAGACGCTGATGAAAACAAGTTTAATTGTGAAAAGAAACCTGACCAGCCCATCTCTACCCTAACAGTAAATGAAATAGCTCCTAACGATGGAGCTACCTATTATTGTGCCTATTGGGATGGCACAGTGTTAGAAAGCCATAGACAGTCTGTACAAAAACCCACCCTGAATACTGATCCACATCCCATCCAATGTATGAAACTACAGCTATAGAAACTCCTCACTAGTTTATTTAAAAAAAGAGCAAAATGATTAATAAAAATCTTAACTACTTCACAATAAAGGCCACCAGACCTATAAAGTACCTGATTCAAAGCTAGAAAAACCAAGTACCATGACCACAGCTCCTGTAATACCACCGGTAGGGGGTGGAGGTAAGTGTAGTGAGTCCTTAACTCAGTGTTAAGGAGTTTGCAGATGATCTGCTTTTCTCCGTATCAGATTCCAACTGGTTATTCATAGCAACAAACTCTTCAATGCCCCCTCCCCCCAGATTCCGTCAGGGAATCTTAGCCCTTACAGAAGGGGTGGGCAAACTACGGCCTGCAGGACCATCCCATCTGGCCCCCCAGCCGGGGAGGCTGCCCCCGGCCCCTCCCCTGCAGCCATGCTGCGTGGGCTCTGCTGCAGGACTGGGGCTGCGGGCTCCTCCTGCCCCTGGGAGCCGCACCGTGCAGCGCAGGCAGAACTCCACAGGCCGGGGCTGAGGGCTCCCCCGCCCCTGGAGCCATGCCGAGCGGCTATGATAAGGAGGGGACGGGGGGATTCCAGGGTGGTGGTTGGGGAAGGTCTGGAGGGGGCAATCAGGGAGCAGGGTGGGTTGGATAGGGGGTGGGGTTCTGGGATGGTGGTTAGGGGGAGGGAGTGTGGATAGGAGTCGGGGCAGTCAGGGGACAAGGGAATTGGGTAGGGGGTGCGGTCCTGGGGGATGGTTAGGAGCAGGGGGGGTCTCTGGAAGGGGCAGTCAGGGGACAAGGTCAGGGGGGTTGGATGGGTTGGAGATTCTGAGGGAGCAGTCAGGGGGCGGGAAGTGGGATGGGGCCGGATTGGGGGCGGAGCCTTCCTTACCTGGACCTACATATAATTTTGAAAACCCAATGTGGCCCTCAAGCCAAAAAGTTTGCCCACCCCTGCGGTATAGGCACAGTCCCCTGTACCACACAGGGAACACTGCTGAAGGATTTTATTCTAGGGGGGGGGAATCATGAACATAGAAACACACAGAGATTGCTCTCAATGGGTTGGCAGCAAAGTACTAAAGATTAAGCCTGGGCTTAATGCAGACCCCTTCCTGAATAAAGGCTTAAGTAAGGAAGTTGGGGTCTGCCGCACCCATGAACATGAACCCTTTGAAGCTAAATGACATACCAGTAATTAAGGGTGCAAATGGCCTTTCTTGGAAGACAGGAGAAGGTCAGTTGTTAATGTACATGATCATGTGGTATATCTCAGTAGAGGGCAGCAATATCAAACAGCTGCACTGACAATGGCGGATTTGCACCCCGGTGACTGTGTACAACTGAGAGAAGACACCAGACTCAGATTTGTAATGGGAGGGAGAGCGCGCCTGCACAGGCAGCATGGACATCGGTGCCGGCCCACGTGAGCAAATGAGCACTAATTCAGGCATCACCAATAGCAATTAAACTTGCTAATAACCAGATTACATATTCTCCTAATATGCATTTTCCCAGGGACATGCAGAAGTGGGGGCAAGCAGGGGTACGGTCCCCCCTCAGTATTCATCTAAAAAGCATGCATTTCTGCTCTACCTCCACCCCTGTCCCTGGCCTTTACTCCAGCCCTGGCATCTGACCCACTGTTCACTGCCCCAGCCCTGGCCATGCAACTGCTCCAGCCCCAGCCCTGGCCCCTGGCCCCTGACCCGGCCCCTGTTCCAGTCCCCAGCCACTGCTCTAAGGTACCCACCCAACAGCGGTCACATTTCAGTTCCTGTTCATGCCCCTGCTTGCTGTGTCTGTAAAACACACCAAAAATAAAGCACCTGACAGACAGAAATCAGACGGGATTCTATGCAAACAACTACACTGAACTTGCGTTCGCTCCTGCTTTAGTATACATGGGTGCATAATCTGGAGGACACAATCCTTGATTTGCAAACATTTTCACCCCTCCAGTTAGTTTATGAAAACAGATGAGACTTCAGCCCCCTCCCAGCTTCTGGGGTTTTAGCTTCTGATCACCTGACAACATACATAGTTTGACACTTCTGAAAACTTACACCACTCATCTGCAGCCAGGAGAGCTTTCATTGGACCATGCTTAAATAACCCATTTCCTCTCCCCAGCTGCACCTCTATCTCTCCTCATGTCTTCAACTGAGGGTCTATTTCAGAGTCCTCTGTTTCAAGTTCAACCCAATCAGTGAGAATGTTACTGCTGCAGGTTCTTATTGTGACTTCAACATGGGCCTGTAAGTCATTTTTCCATTCTGTACTTTTCCACAGTACACATTTCTTCAGCAACAAGACACGTTCCAAATACCTTCGGCTTCAGGTTTATAGTCTCATTTCTCCTTTTTTTCTTTCTAGATGGATATTCGCAAATAACTTTGCTACAAACTCCACTGTCTGTCACAAGAGAGGAAACTAGAAGTGCATATATGTGGTGTAAAATTTCTGGCAAAGGTTTTAATTTTAACAATGATTATATACACTGGTATCGACAGAGCCCTGGGGAAGCTCCAAAGAGGATTCTGTATATGAGATCAGGATCAGTTTCTATGGATGAAGGCTTCAGTAGGGAAAAGTTTAAAGCTGGTAATGATGTTTCTGCATCCACCTCTAATCTCAGAATAGACAAACTAACCCAAGAGGATGCTGCTATCTATTATTGTGCCACCTGGGATCTCACAGTACTAGAAAGCCATTGACAACCCGTACAAAAACCCACTCTGCATTCTCAGCCCAGTGTATGAAACCAGAAACATTCCTTATCCCGCCTCTCAACTTGGAACCAACAGCAGAAACTCCTGATTGGTGTCTGCGATATGAGAGGAAGAACAACAGGACAGAACTGCAGTTTTGAACTACATTTTGTTACAAACAACCACGGCACCTTTTAGAGCTGGCCAAAGTTGGTTTGACATACTGTATAGTTTATTTCCCCCAAATAATGCAATTTCTGTTTAACTGAAACTATTTGCAAATTTGGGTTGAATTTACAAATAGTTTTGCTGAAAAAAATGTTTTTTTTAAAGTTGATATTTCACTTCAACATTTTCAAAATGAAACATTTTGACTTTTCATTTTGAAACATTTTATTTTGAAATTTAGTCAGATTTATTTTTTTTTAAAACAAAACATTGAAATGGTGCAATCCTCCCCAAAATAAAACATAATGAAACATAAGCAAACAAAAATGCTTTGGTGAGAACAAAATGTTTCATTCAATCTGAAATGAAATTATTTCAGTTTTTCGTTTTGGTGAGAAAAATCAAAATAGGTTTTATTTTGGTTTGAGCCAAAACAAATTTTGGAGGGGATTTTTTCAGATATTTACGCACATGCTTAATTTTAAGCATCGGGATACTCAACCATTTCTGGGGAGAAGATAATCCCTTATGGCAGCAAAATGTTGCATACAGGCAACTGTGCAAATGAATGTTGGCTGATAGAACAGCATATCCTATATAATAAAAGGCCAGAGGATGTTTGTCCGAAGCCGTCATGCGCAGTAGAGATGGCCCGGACACACAGCATGCTGGGAGTTGTAGTTCAGCAGGACAAAATAGCCACCGCACGTGCGCCACCGCTTTCCGTAGAGACGGCCCAGACAAACAGCATGCTGGGAGTTGTAGTTCGGCAGCACAAAATGGCCAAAGGAAGGGCCCGGACAAACAGCAGTAAGCACTTTGGCCCATGCACACGGGCTTTCACACTTGTTTGTTTATAAAAGCCCTAGACTGAGGCTAAGCTCTCTGAGGGCTAGTCTACACTAGAAGCACTACATCAGCACAGATGCTCTGATGCACCTGTGTCGCTAGAGTGTGTCTGGGGAAGACGATCTATGCTGATGGCAGAGAGCTCTCCCATTGGCATAATTACTCCAGCTCTGAGAGAGGCAAAAGTGATGTCGGCAGTAGAACATCTGCTAACATAGCTTTGGCTCATGGGGAAGCTCCTGTGAGAAAGTCGGAATGGCAGGAGCACCCTGGGCCCAGCAATCCCCAGTAGCTGGAAGACCCCTGGGGGTCATGGTACGGGGTCAAATTCAGCTCGACATGACATCATTTTCTTGAATGTGTGCTGTAATGAAGGGCAGAAACTGGCCTAGAGAATCATGTCAGCTACAGGAATATCACTGGCGGATGTACATTAGAATCACCAGCTCATTAGCATTATGCCAAATTCTGACACCACTTACATACAGGCAATGCCATTACCAGCCATAGTCATACACCTCTTTAAATGCAGTCGGCATTTGGCCTATAGTGGTCTGTGCATATTTCACAAAAGGATCTCCTCCGTCCTGGTACAGCACTTTCACAGACAGGGTGTATACAGAAATAGAATTCAAAAACAGCACATTAAACTCCTTATGAAACCATAACAAACTATTAATTTAGGTAAAACAAAGTTAATCTGTGAGGCAACTGAGTTTGGATGATGCAAGAGTTAAATTAAGTGCAAGGACAATGTGTTAATTTAAGAGAATACTGATTTTTTTCCTTGACAACAATTCTATCAGATCAGTAAACTTGAGGGGACTCTGAATTAAGACAGGATGAAAAATTCCTGAAGAAGTTCTCCCTAGGAATTGGAGCTTATTCCAAAGCTCATTGAAATTAATTGAACAACTTCCCATTGACATCAAAGACTTGGCATCAGACCTTTAGTGATCTATTCTCATCACTGCTTGAAAAAGTTATATTAGTTCTTTTTTTCATGTTGAGAGCACTGATCAAAGATGTTGATGTTTATGTTCTCCCAAAAAAGGGGGAATGCAGAGAACCTCAATACTGCAATTATTATTATAATAATCTGATACTCTTTTTGAAAAAGTTCTAAACAAGGGAGTCAGAGAAGAGTTGTGGAATAGCCTGAGGGAAACCAAGACAGCCTAGTAGATGTTCCTATCTTAAAGTCAAGCCTTATGAAGTTTTATAGAGGAAAACTCAAATCTATATTGCTTTGAAATAGTTCATCATCACTGGACATTTCTCACCCTCAGATCTGCCAATCAGTCACTTCCTCTGCTCAAGTGACTCCTCCCTTCTTCTCAGATCATATTCCTTTGTTTTTCAGCCATGGGTTCAGTATAACTTAGTGAGAATGTTACTATTGCAGGTTTTTCTTGTTGCTTCAGCAGTTTGGTCTTGTAAGTTGATTTTTTGCCACCCTAGGCTCCTACACGCAGGCACATTACTGAGCAATAATTAGAGATTCTCCATGGTCATTCATGTTACAATTAAATGTCATTTGTGTCTTTTCTCTGTAGATGGAGAGGCCCAAGTACTGGTACAATCTCAACTATCCATCACCAAAGCAGAAGACAGAACTGCACGAATTGACTGTCATGTTTCTGGCATAACCCTTAGTAGTGCTTATATACACTGGTATCGACAGAGACCTGATGCAGCTCTGGAAAGGATTCTCTATTTTTTATCAGAAAACCCCGTCTTCGACCAGGATTCTGAGAAGGGAAAGTTTGAGGCAGAGAAGCAGCTCTCTAAGTCAACCTGTACCCTGACAGTCAAGAGAACAACCAAGAGTGATTCAGCTACCTATTACTGTGCCGCTTGGGATCACACAGCATCAAAATACCATTCACATTCTGTACAAAAACCTACTTCGTATTCTCAACAACAGTCTTTCAGATGTATGAAATCACAGCTACCTCCTAATCCTTTTTCTCACAGTGAAACCAGGTGTGGAAACACCTTACTGGTTTCTGCAATTAGAGAGAAAAAGCAACAGAACTGTTGCTCTCAGAAATTCGCAAACAATAAGATCCCACTTGCCTCTGCCAAACAAACAATAAGATCCTGTAGTTGCACAGGACAGCTTCATATTCTAGAACACACAAAACTAGACTAGCAATGTTACAACATATTTTGACATTAGCAGAGCAGAAACAGAAAAAGATTCTAGCTATTTCATTAGCATTTTACCTGTGAAGAGCTTGTAAGTCCAGGAGATGCCTGCTCATAAAGCCACAAAGTTGAGTTCTAAAGAACAGTTTCATTTTTAGTCTGTGATACCAGTTTGTTAGATGATATGTAATTATAAAAGTTACACTCTCTGGAGCAGATATTTCTATCTAGCCATTCATGTGAATCCACCTTACAAGCAAATAGATGATCAATGTCCCTGCCCCACAGAACTGATACCCTAAACTGAGGGGAGTTACTAGAGAAATGTGGATTCATGCTTGGATGAATAATGAAGGAAGGAAAACAAGGACAGCAGTGAGGTGATCTGCATCTGGACACATCTTCAGACTTACACTTTTATTTTAAAAAAATGTTACTTCTTTTCTACTTTCTGCCATAGGGTCAGGTTCGTTCGCTCTCTCTCTCATACTCACTCACTCACTCACTCACTCAGAGCACCAAGAGGTATTTGGTTTTGAAGGCCCATGGCTAGAGTGCATTTTGAAAGAAATTTGAAGGAGGGGAGATGGTAAAAGCATAACAGACTGGAGAGTTTAATGGCATAAATGTAAACTAATGGTGCAGAACATTAAAACCAATTGTCATATGCTTTAATGAACTGAAGGCTGTGTAGGTGTGTGATCATAAACACTACCCTCTAGAGGATGGCTCTAGATTTGCTCAATTATATGACATAGGCCCTATACAAATAAATGAATTCCTTTGTGTGGGATTAGGCTGCTTTATTCTGTGTTTAACAGAGAAATGAATTGTCTGTTTATAAAAAAGGCTCTTCAAATATACAGAACACCACCTTCTTGGTGGCTTTTTGAGAGCAAAACAGAGTTCTTCTTCGGTTCAAGTAGATGGAGTTCTCTCCATTGGTTTAGTGCCCAGTGCAAGTCAACAAAAACTAATAATGAAAAATGAATGAAGTTGCTTGTAAATCGAGAGGTGGGATGAAATTAAGGACTTGTCTACATTTACAGTGCTGCTGTAGCGTTCGGTGAAGACACTATCTATGTTAACAAGAAAGCTTCTTCTGTCAACATAGATACTCCACCTCCCTGAGAGATGGTAGCTATGTCAATGAGAGAAGCCCCCACATCAACATAGCAGTCTATACCTGGAGTTAGGTCAGTGTAACTGTTGCTCAGGGTTGTGGATTTTCTACACTGGAGTGATGTAATTATAGTAACAGAAGTTTGTAGTGTAGACCAGGGCTCTGTGTACGTGAGCAGGCCATCCTATTCCAGTAGAGGACATTAGCACACAGATATGAGGAGTGAGATGTAAAATGGCCAAACTCTCACAATTAATTAGGGAGAGACACTGAAGAATTTAAGACTGAAAAATGCACCACAGCTCAATTCTGCCAGATGCTCAGTGTCTCCGGAAACATTGTGAACACCAGCAACTTCCACTGGCCTCCGTGGGATCTGAGCGCGCTCCATCTCCCTCCCTCCCTCTCTCTGTAGTGGCTCAGCAGCTTCCCAGGGAAAGCAACATGTGAATGACTGTTAAAGACAGCAACAGTTTTATTTGCACCACCAACACCGTTTCCTGCTCCCCACTCTTTTTCCAAACTGCCCACTTCGGTCCACTGCCTGCCTATCCAGTTGTCCAAGAAATGAAATCATGCTTTCTTCCGTACCGTCACATACACATAGAATAGCCCCTGACTGGTCTCATGTGGAACCTTCTCCTCGGCAAGATTTCTAGTCCACAGGGTATACAAGAAATCTGCTCACACGTTGAACCCAGTATGCAGATGCAATAATGCACATCCTTATAACTTCTCAATAACTGGGGCTCATCCTGTATAGTATCCTCCTCAGGACAGAGTCTCATGTTAGTGTCTAGAGATCCAGTTGTGGATCTCAGTGGGTATTGAGTCCAGCCCTAAGTGTCTTTCCATTTACTTCAATGGACTTTGGATCAGACCACAAGTTACTTAATGGCACTGAAAACCAGCCTGGCCACTTTTACATTTCAATATTACTCTGATGGAAACAGGAGTTGCTTTTCTGCTGTTTAAATTCGCTCTGAACCACAAAGAGCTTATTGTTCACTTTACGAAAACCAGAGTTCTGTTCCGAAGGACCGGCCTCTCTTTAGTCTCTGAAGCCAGTTCTACAGAAGACACATGGTGTGACAGCAGGTTACACTCTGCTTGAACTGATATTATGCTGTAGAATTTCAATCTTAGTAGGAATGTTCAGAGAACATCACAAAATAAGAGTCCCTGTCCCCAGTGGTTTTATAGTCTGAGATGGGTCACTAGAGCAATGAGGATAGAGGGAGGCAGGTGCTTCAGAACCCGTGGGAAAAGCATGTGATTTCAGATGATACTTGAAAGAAAGGCAGAAGTGGAAGCATAGCTTATTGAATGATGCTAGAAAGACATAAGAAAACTAATAGAGTTACAATATAGAAAAGACATCATGGATTGGATTAGTTCTTCTCACAAGGAAACAAAGAAGTGTTTAAGAAAACATGAGGTTACTTGAAAATTAATTTGACAAAAACAGCAGTGTAGAGGGGGCCCTTTTTCAGAGCTAGGACAAAATGGACTGCAACTAAATAATTGCAGATCCATTCTATCTCAGTAGAGGGCATTAGCACACAGATATAATAGTCACTGTACACCACTCTATTTATAGAACAGAGGGATAGTCTCACACTGAAGTAAGAATCGATATTCCACTACTTCACATCTGGGAAACAGCGAGAGCAGGATCCTGGGAAGTGCGTAATATCTTCAGAAGGGTTCCGAGGGCTCTACTGGCAACAGCACCCCTCAGGGCAGCACCTCCCATGTTCAACAGGTAACGAAAATAACCCCCAAGAAAATTAGTCTTCACTGTGCCATCAACATGACTCTGCCGGTCTCTTCATCCTTGTATTAGTTACAGTCATAGCGAGGAACCCCAATCCCAGATCTGGTCCACACTGAATAAAGCAGTGTACAAATAAGCAACAAAGTTTGAATCTCTGACCACAAACATCTAGCCTCTTCTCCTTCAAATCCCTCTCAGGACCCTGCTGCAACTCCTAAAAGAAATCTGCTGACAAATGATGACTGGTTGTGGAGCCCAGGGGGATAAGGTAATATGGTGTAATATGGTATATTTAAACATTAAGTACCAAAAACTCTCTACTGGTGCAAATATCCTTTTAGACTGGAGATCTTTGGGACAGTCACTCCAGATATTGCTATGTATAGCACCTAACACAATGGGGACACAAACCAGACAAAGTCCTCTTGAACTTTATATTACACTGTAATATAAATAATTAAAAGACCAACCCTTCATTACCCAGACTTCCATGATACAAATTACACTGGTCTAAAGATAGCAGAAGAATTTGCTTCATACCAGATAACGCTCTGTGATCAAAGTAACTTTAGATGAGTTTCAACCATAACTCCACCTTATCTTGAATTAGCATATGCATCCAGCAAAACCTCATCCTGTGTTAACTAAATAAGTCACTTTCTGTCCTCAGGTGCACCTCTTTGTTCATCTCAACACAACAATCACATTTCTCATAGATGCAGGTCGAAGCAAAACATTGTAAAATGTTACTACTTCAGGTCATTATCCTGGCTTTGGTTTTGTCTTGTAAGTTACTTTTTTACCCTTTTCTACACAGTTGTACATTACTGCGTAACTAATTACCATGCTCCAGATTCATGTTAATTTCTGTTTTTATTTTCTTGCTCTCTTTCTAGATGGATGTTCCCAAATACATCTGAGACAAGCTCAGGTGTCCATTACCAGGGCAGAAAGTAAAACTGCACGGATAGACTGTGAGACTTCTGGCATTCAGAACTTCGGGAGTGCTGTTATACACTGGTATCGACACAGACCCAGTGAAGCTCCAGAGCGGATTCTGTACATCTCATCCAAACAACCTGTCTTTGATAAAGACGCTGATAAGAACAAGTTTAATTGTGAAAAGAAACCTGACCAGCCCATCTCTACCCTAACAGTAAATGAAATAGCTCCTAACGATGGAGCTACCTATTATTGTGCCTATTGGGATGGCACAGTGCTAAAAAGCTATAGAGAGTCTGTACAAAAACCAACTCTGAATACTGAGCCACGTCCCATCCAGTGTATGAAACTACAGCAACCTCCTATTTTGCCATCAGCTGTAGAAACTCCTCACTAGCTTGTTTAAAAAAAACCAACATGATTAATAAAAATCTTTATTACAAAGTAGTTATGGCCACCACATATAAAACATACTTGAGTCAAAGTCAGAAAAACTAAGTACTATGACCACAGCTCCTGTAATACCACTGGTAGGGGGCTGTAGCATTCAGTGATCACTCAATATTAAGGAGTGAGGAAGATCTGTGTTAGATTCCAACCGGCTATTCATAGCAACAAACGCTTCAATGCCCCACTGGGACACTGTCTGGGAATCTCAGCCCTTATAGGCACAGTCCCCTGTACCACACAGGGAACACTGCTGAAGGCTTTTATTCTAGGGAAAGATAATCATTAAAATGGAAACAAGCAGTGATTTGTCTTCAGTGGGATGGCAGCAAGGCACCTAAAATTAAGCCTGGGGTTAATGCAGATGCTTTCCTGAATAAAGGCTTAAATAAGAAAGGTGGGTCTACTGCACCCATCAACATGAACCTTTCATTGTCAGTCCCCTTAAGAAACAATGGATATGGTCCTAAGTTCACTGGAGCATTTGCTTCATACTAGACTTATCGCTGAAACTCGCCATGGCTCACTTTTGTGTTAATGACTATCAGTCAAATTAACCTCACATGGAACTGACATACCTACAACCAACAGAACTATTCTCGGGCTGCTACTTAAGTGAGCCACTTCCTCTCCCCAAAGGCACTCAGCCCTCCATCCGAGATCTTAACTTACAGCCTTATGATTCTGACATGCAGGCTCAACTGAAGTCAGTGAGAATGTTACTGGTGCAGGTTCTTATTGTGGCTTCAATTTGGTCACGTAAGTTGGTTTTCACTCGAGTTTACTACAAATATGAAGATTACTGATCAACAACTAGAGAGCCTCCAAATCCATTTTTATGATATTTTTTCCTTCCTTTCTTTGTAGATGGAGCTGCACAAGTACAACTGACACAAGCTCAGTTATCCATCACAAGGAAACCAACTAAAACAGTAAGAATTGACTGTAAAGTTTCTGGCATCAGTGTCGGGGATGCTGTTATGCACTGGTATCGACAGAGACCTGGAGAAGCTCCAGAGTGGATACTCTACTTTCAGACACAAACTGCTCTATCAAATTTTGACAAGGAGAAGTTTAGTGTTGAAAAGACAACTGAAAAATCCACCTGTACCCTAACAGTAGACAAACTAACCCACGATGACACAGCTACCTATTACTGTGCCTACTGGGATCTCACAATGTTAGAAAGCCATTGACAGGCTGTACAAAAACCTCACTCCGTATTCTAAGCCACAGACTTTCAAAAGTGTACAAACAAACAACAACAAAAAACCCACACATAGTTGCTTTCTTAATCTTAATCAGCTGAAAGCACGAGTGGATACTAATTTTTTCTGAGCTAGATATAAGACTATCCCATACAACTGATGTTTTTAAGTATGGAAGGTATAGATTTAAGAGTGCAATAAAATCTAACTTTTATAGGTATAGCATAGTATAACTCTGACCGCATCCTGCGGATCCTTATAAGTCAGATATCCAGTTCCTCCTTCATTTCAGGTTAATAATCTTTGGATAGTCATTCCTATCAAGTCCCCCCTTGAAAGTTCTACGTGTTTGCTACCATTTGGGGGCTCAATACAGAGGTTGGGACACCCAGACCAGGGGGCTGTTAGCAGTATTGTTTTAACACTATTACAGGCAGGGAAAACCTTTGAAGGATGTTAGTCTGCTGAAGATCCCTGATTGGAAAAGACAGCAAGTTTTCCAGGCCTGTGATAGAAGGCCAATTCTGAAAATGACAACATCTTTCCCCCTGCTGACTGAACAGCAAATCAATGAATGGAGAGGGCTAGTAAGATACCAGAGTGGTCACAGATGCTGGAACTAGGGATGCTGCTGCACCCCCTGGCTTGAACTGGTTTCCATTATATGCAAGCTTTACAGTTTGGTTCAATGACTCTCAGCACTCCATCTATATACAAATTATCAGCGGGGTAGCCTTGTTAGTCTGTATCCAAAAAACAACGAGAAGTCAGACAGCACCTAAAGACTAACAGGTTTATTTTGGCAGAAGCTTTCTTGGGTAAAATACTCACTTCTTCAGATACATGGAGTGAAAATTACCGATACAGGCATAAATATATATTGGCACAGGAAGAGAAGGGAGTTACCTTACAAGTGGAGAACCAATGTAAAATGCCAATTCAGTCAGGATGGATGGGGCCCACTCCCAATAATTGATGAGGAGGTATCAATACAAAGAGAGGGAAAACTGCATTTGTAGTGAGCCAGCCACTCCCAGGCCCTAGTCAAGCCCAAACTAATGGTGTTAAGTTTGCAAATAAATTGTAATTCTGCAGTTTCTCTTTGAAGTCTATTTTTGAAGTTTTTTTGTTGAGGAACAGCTACTTTTAAATCTGTTATTGAGTATCCAAGGAGATTGACGTGTTCTCCTACTGACTTTTGTATGTTACCATTCCTGATGTCTGATTTGTGTCCATTTATCCTTTTACATAGAGGCCAATGTACATGGCAGAGGGGTATTGCTGGCACATGACATACATCACATTTGTAGATGTGTGGTGAATGAGCTTTGATTGTGTGGCTTGGTCCTATGATGGTGTTCTTAGAGTAGATACTAGGACAGAGATGGCAACAGGGTTTGTTACAAGAATTGGTTCCTGGGTTATTGTTTCTGTGGTGTGGTGTGTAGCTGTTGGTGAGTATTTGCTTCAGGTTCAGGGGCTGTCTGTAAGCAGTCTTGGTAGGAGGATTCCTGTGGGTCAGTGCTCTGTTCAGAGGCGTGTTGAAAATATTTCTTGAGTTGGAGATGGTGAAAGTAGGCTTCCAGATTATTGCTGAACTGTATCATGTGCATGGAGGTGGTGGAGCAGAAAGAGAGTCCCTGAGATATGACAGACTCTTCTGCTGGGCTAAGTGTGTGGTTGCATAGATTAACAATATTGTTGGCTGAGTTAAGGGTACCTCTGTTGTAGTCCCGTGACATGTAGGAGTTTAGATAGTTTACTGCCATGTCTGGCAAAGTCTTCTCTTCTCGATCCCCGTGCCAACAGACACTCCAGTCCTGCTGTGGTCTACTCCTTGTGCCTCTGCCCTCCACCAGGTCACATTGATTCACACCCCTTCCAGGGTTACAGAGAGTAACACAAGACAACATTCCAATGACCTTATGACAGATCTTCAGCCCAACTTGGTGCTCAGTAACCATTATACCCCTTATGTAAACAGAACACTGGGAATAATTAAGGGATAGATAATAGGACAAAAAATGTCATGTTACCACTATATAATTCCATGACACATCTTGAAAACTGTGTGCAGATATGATCACCCCATCTTAAAAAAGATATATTGGAACTGGAAAAGGTTCAGAAAAGGACAACAAAAATGATTAGGGTATGGAATGGCTTTAGTATGAGGAGAGATTAATAAGAATGGGACTTTTCAACATGGAAAAGAGCCCGCTAAGGGGAGATATGATTGAGGTCTATAAAATCATGACTTGTATAGAGAAAGTAGAAAAGGAAGTGTTACTACTTCTCATAACACAACAACTAGGGTGTCTCCAAATGAAATTAAAAGGCAGCAGGTTTAAAACAAATAAAAGGAAGCTTTTCTTCACAGAACGCACAGTCAACCAGTGGAACTCCTTGCCAAGACTATAACAGCGTTCAAAAATCACTAGATAAATTCATGGAGGATAGATCCATCAATGGCTATTAGGGAACAAGAATGGTGTCCCTAGCTTCTGTTTACCAGAATCTGGGAATGAGCAATGAGATGAATCACTTTGTAATTACCTGTTCTGTTCATTCCCAGTGGGGCACCTTGCACTGGCCACTGCTGGAAGACAGGATACTGGGCTAGATGGAACCTTGGTCTGACCAAGTAGGACCATCCTTAAGTTCTTATGTTATGTTCCTATCTCAGGAGGCTTTTATGCCACCTTCCTTAGCAGTCAGTAGGGGAACATGGGCAAGCAACCAGGCCTGCTTTCTACTCTGAGTTTCAATACAAGAACCCTGTAGTACTCAGCTACAGACAGCCTGTTCCTCTCAGCTAGCATTCATCCATAATTCATTCCAGTCCTACCCAGATGAGCATAATTCTAAATTAGGCCTGGCCCACCCTCCAGATGCAACTGGATGCACTAATTGCTGTCTGGCAGTGACACAGGTTAACTTTTTCTTTGCCAGTGTGTGGCGTACACTCGATCCCATATGCTTTTAATACCTCATAGATATGTGCTTATATTAGATCTTTAAAATGAAACCTTGTGGCAACATTAAACCTACACATTTGAAGCTAAATGACATACCAGTAATTAAGTGTGCAAATGGCCTTTTTTGGATGACAGGAGGAGGTCAGTTATTAATGTACACAGTTATGTATTATATCTCAGTAAAGGGCAGCATTAGCACACAACTGCATTGACAATGGCCGATTTGCATCCCAGTGACTGTACAACTGAAAGAGAGCAGACTCAGATTTGTAATGGGAGGGAGCATGCTCCTGCACAGGCAGCATGGACATCGGTGCCGGCCCACGTGAGCAATTGAGCACAGATTCAGGCACCACCAATAGCAATTAAGCATGCTAATAAGCAGATTACATGTTCTCCTAATATGAGCCCAGGGGCATGCACAAGTGGGAGCAAGCAGGAGTACGCCCCCTCCCTATCAGTATTCTTCTAAAAATATATGCATTTCTGCTCTAGATCCGTCCCCAACCCTGACCGCTACTCCAACCATGGCAGCTGACCACCACCATATACTGCCCCAGACCTGGCAATGCAATTGCTCCAGTCCCAGCCCTGGTCCCTGCTCCAGTCCCCAGTCCCCGGCCACTGTCCTAATGCGCCATCGAAAAGTGGTCATATTTCAATTCCTGTGCATGACCCTGCTTGCTGTGCCTGTGTAACATTATTGACAGAATCTGGGACTGTATAGATCATTTTTGCAACCAAGGTCCTGTAGTGGTACTAAATCTTATATAAAAGGGGTCATATAAGATGTCTAAGATCAGGTTATGGTTTGCTGATTATGATTATGCTGTCTGTGTGCATGTATCATTTTTGTATTTAAAGTTATGAATATTGGCTCTACACTGTCTGTATCTCAAATTTATGCTATGCTTTTGGGTGACATCCCAGACAAGTTGGTGTTTGCTCTGCCTAGCCTGCTTGATGGCCCAGTAAGCCAGCTATACAATTAACCCATTGAGAGAAGGCAGACACACCTTGTGACTCAGCAACGTATGCAGGGACTTGCCCAAATGACTCCAAACTCCATTTTGCTGTAATTTTCCACAGTAAGAACAAAGAGGGTTATTACACCTGGAAAAGACTATAAAAGGCTGATGCCACATCTCCATCTTGTCTTCAATCCTGCTTCTTACCTCTGGGGGGACTTTGCTACAATCTGAAGCTCTACACAAAGGACTGAATGACCCATCCCAGCAGTGGATGTACTGTACTCCAGAGACTTGATTTGAATCTGCAGATGATTCTATCACTGCTACACGCCTGAACCAAGAACTTTGCCATTACTGCATGTAACTGATTTCATGTAACCAAATCTAGCTCTCATCTAGATCTTTTTCCTTTTGTGAATAAACCTTTAGATTTTAGATTCTAAAGAAATGGCAACAGCATGATTTGTGGGTAAGATCTGATTTGTATATTGGCCTGGGTCTGGGGCTTGGCTCTGGGATCGGGAGAACCTTTTTCTTTTACTGGGGTGTTGGTTTTCATAACCAGACATCCCCATAACGAGTGGCTGCTGGTGGTGATACTGAGAATACTGGAGTGTCTAAGGGAATTGCTTGTGTGAATTAGCCAGTGAGGTAAAACCAAAGTCTTCTCTGTCTGGATGGTTTGGTTTGCCTTAAAGGAGGAAAAAACCCAGACTTGAGCTGTAACTACCATGCTTGAAGCAAGTTGTCCTGAATTGGCACTCTCAGTTGGGGCCTGCCAAAACCAGCATCGTTATAGCCTGTAAAACAAACCAAAAATAATGCACCTGACGTATGGAAATCAGATGTGATTCTATGCAAACGATTACATAAGTTTTACTGTACTTTCGTTCACTTCCGCTTTTGTGTACGTGGCTGCATTTTCTGGAGGACACAATCTATTATTTGAAAACATTTTCAGCCCTCCAGTTTGTTTATGAAAACAGATGAGACTTCAGCCCCCTCACCCCTCCTGGGATTTTAGTTTCTGACCATCTGACAACATACATAGTTTGACAGTACTGAAAAAGTATACCACACATCTGCAGCCAGGAGAGCTATCATTGGACCGTGTTTAAATAACCCATTTCCTCTCCCCAGCTGCACCTCACTCACTGTCTCTCCAACTTAGGGTCTATTTCAGAGTCTTCTGTTTCAAGTTCAACCAAACTGGTGAGAATGTTACTGCTGAAGGTTCTTATTGTGACTTCAACATGGGCCTGTAAGTCATTTTCCCATTAGAATCATAGAATATTAGGGTTGGAAGGGACCTCTGGAGGTCATCTAGTCCAATCCCCTGCTCAAAGCAGGACCAATCCCCAACTAAATCATCCCAGCCAGGGCTTTATCAAGCCTGACCTTAAAAACCTCTAAGGAAGGTGATTCTACCACCTCCCTAGGTAACCTATTCCAATGCTTGACCACCCTCCTAGTGAAAAAGTTTTTCCTAATATCCAATCTAAACCTTCCCAACTGCAACTTGAGACCATTACTCCTTATTCGGTCATCTGCTACCACTGAGAACAATCTAGATCCATCCTCTTTAGAACCCTCTTTCAGGTAGTTGAAAGCAGCTATCAAATCGCCCCTCAGTCGTCTCTTCTGTAGACTAAACAATCCCAATTCTCTCAGCCTCTCCTCATAAGTCATGCACTCCAGGCGCCTAATCATTTTTGTTGCCCTTCTCTGGACTCTTTCCAATTTTTCCACATCCTTCTTGTAGTGTGGCCCCCAAATTGGACACAGTACTCCAGATGAGGCCTCACCAATGTTGAATAGAGGGGAACTATCACGTCCCTCGATCTGCTGGCAATGCCCCTACTTATACAGCCCAAAATACCATTAGCCTTCTTGGCAACAAGGGCACACTGTTGACTCCTATTAAGCTTCTCATCCACTGTAATCCCTAGGTCCTTTTCTGCAGAACTGCTGCCTAGCCATTCGGTCCCTAGTCTGTAGCAGTGCATTGGATTCTTTCATCCTAAGTGCAGGACTCGGCACTTCTCCTTGTTGAACCTCATCAAATTTCTTTTGGCCCAGTCCTCTAATTTGTCTAGGTCCCTCTGTATCCTATCCCTACCCTCTAGTGTATCTACAACTCCTCCCAGTTTAGTGTCATCTGCAAACTTGCTGAGCGTGCAGTCCACACCACCCTCCAGTTCATTGATAAAGATATTTAATAAAACCGGCCCCAGGACCGACCCTTGGGGCACTCCGCTCGATATCGGCGGCCAACTAGACATGGAGCCATTGATCACTACCCATTGAGCCCGACAATCCAGCCAGCTTTCTATCTACCTTATGGTCCATTCATCCAGCCCATACTTCTTTTTGGCAAGAATATTGTGGGAGACCGTATCAAAAGCTTTGCTAAAGTCAAGGAACAACACATCCACTGCTTTCACATCCACAGAGCCAGTTATCGCATCGTAGACGGCAATTAGGTTAGTCAGGCATGATTTGCCCTTGGTGAATCTATGCTGACTGTTCCTGATCACTTTCCTCTCCTCTAAGTGCTTCAGGATTGATTCCTTGAGGACCTGCTCCATGATTTTTCCAGGCACTGAGGTGAGGCTGACTGGCCTGTAGTTCCCTGGATCCTCCTTCTTCCCTTTTTAAAAGATGGGCACTACATTAGCCTTTTTCCAGTCATCCGGGACCTCCCCCGATCGCCATGAGTTTTCAAAGATAATGGCTAATGGCTCTGCAATCACATCAGCCAACTCCCTTAGCATCCTCGCCTGCAGCACATCCAGCCCCATGGACTTGTGCTTGTCCAGCTTTTCTAAGTATTCCTGAACCACGTCTTTTTCCACAGACGGCTGGTCACCTCCTCTCCATGCTGTGCTGCCCAGTGCAGGAGTCTGGGAGCTGACCTTGTTCGTGAAGACAGAGGCAAAAAAAGCATTGAGTACATTTGCTTTTTCCACATCCT
The DNA here is from genome assembly GCA_032164245.1 of Sternotherus odoratus. NCBI lineage: Eukaryota > Metazoa > Chordata > Testudines > Kinosternidae > Sternotherus > Sternotherus odoratus. The sequence continues at coordinate 147,356,146 of JAVMKO010000002.1, forward strand.
GTCACTAGATTGTGGGCCCCTTACTGAATGAGGGAGGCACTTTCCTTGACTTTTTTCTTGTTGCTAACATACCTAAAGAAACCCTTCTTGTTACCCTTAACATCCCTTTCTAGCTGCAACTCCACATGTAATTTAGCCTTCCTGATTTCACTCCTGCATGCATGAGCAATATTTTTATATTCCTCCCTGGTCATTTGCCCAATCTTCCACTTCTTGTAAGCTTATTTTTTACATTTAAGATCAGCAAGGATTTCACTGTTCAACCAAGCTGGTCACCTGCCATATTTACTATTCTTTCTACACATCGAGATGGTTTGTTCCTGCAACCTCAATAAGGATTCTTTAAAATACAGCCAGCTCTCCTGGACTCCTTTCCCCTTCATGTTCATCTCCCAGGGGATCCTGCCCACGAGTTCCCTGAGGGAGTCAAAGTCTGCTTTTCTGAAGTCCAGGGTCCGTATTCTACTGCTCTCCTTTTCCCCCTGTGTCAGGATCCTAAACTCAACCATCTCATGGTCACTGCCTCCCAGGTTCCCATCCACTTCTGCGTCCCCTACTAATTCTTCACGGTTTGCGAGCAGCAGGTCAAGAAAAGCTCTGCCCCTAGTTGGTTCCTGCAGCACTTGCACTAAGAAATTGTCCCCTACACTTTCCAAAAACTTCCTGGATTGTCTGTGCACCGCTGTATTGCTCTCCCAGCAGATATCAGGATGATTAAAATCTTCCATGAGAACTACGGCTTGTGATCTAGTAACTTCTCTTAGTTGCTGGAAGAAAGCCTCATCCATCTCATCCTCCTGGTCTGGTGGTCTATAGCAGTCTCCCACCATGACATCAGCCTTGTTGCTCACACTTCTAAACTTAATCCAGAGACTCAGGTTTTTCTGCAGTTTCATACCGGAGCTCTGAGCAGTCGTACTGTTCTCTTACATACAGTGCAACTCCCCCACCCTTTCTGCCCTGCCTGTCCTTCCTGAACAGTTTATATCCATCCATGACAGTGCTCCAGTCATGTGAGTTATCCCACCAAGTCTCTGTTATTCCAATCACATCATAGTTCTTTGACTGTGCAAGAACTTCCAATTCTCCCTGCTTGTTTCCCAAGCTTCTTGCATTTGTGTATAGGCACTTAAGATAACTCGCTGATTGTCCCACCTTCTCAGTATGAGACAGGAGTCCTCCCTTCTTGCGCCCTCCTGGTTGTGCTAGGTTGCGGAATCCCATTTCCCCACTCACCTCAGGGCTTTGGTCCCCTTCCATTCTGCTCTTTTCCACAGTACACATTCCCTCAACAACAAGAAGTTTCAAATTCCTTCGGCTTCAGATTTATAGTATAATTTCTCCATTTTTCTTTCTAGGTGGATATTCGCAAATAACTCTGCTACAAACTCCATTGTTTGTCACCAAAGCAGAAACTAGAAGTGCATATATGTGGTGTTAAATTTTTGGTGCAGGTTTTAATTTTAACAATGATTATATACACTGGTATCGACAATGATTATATACACTGGGGAAGCTCCAAAGAGGATTCTGCATATGAGATCAGGATCAGTTTCTATGGATGAAGGCTTCAGTAGGGAAAAGTTTAAAGCTCGTAATGATGTTTCTGCATCCACCTCTAATCTCAGAGTACACAAACTAACCCAAGAGGATTCTGCTATCTATTATTGTGCCACCTGGGATCTCACAGTACTAGAAAGCCATTGACAACCCGTACAAAAACCCACTCTGCATTCTCAGCCCAGTGTATGAAACCAGAAACATTCCTTATCCCTTCTCTCAACTTGGAACCAACAGCAGAAACTCCTGACTGGTGTCTGCGATATGACAGGAAGAACAACAGGACAGAACTGCAGTTTTGAACTACATTTTGTTACAAACAACCACGGAACCTTTTAGAGCTGGCCAAATTTGGTTTGATGTATAGTTTATTCCCCCCAAAAAATGCAATTTCTGTTTAACTGAAACTATTTGCAAATTTGGGTTGAATTTATGAACAGTTCTGCTGAAAAAACTGCATTTTTTTAAAAGTTGATATTTCACTTCAACATTTTCAAAATAAACATTTTGACTTTTCATTTTGAAACATTTTATTTTGAAATTTAGTCAGGATTTATTTTAAAAATACAACACTGAAAAGGTACAAGCCTCCCCAATCTAAAACATAATGAAACACAAACAAACAGAAAATGCTTTGGAGAAAACAAAATGTTTCATTCAATCTGAAATGAAAATATTTCAGTTTTTCATGTCGGTGAGAAAAATCAAAATAGGTTTCATTTTGGTTTGAGCCAAAACAAATTTTGGAGGGGATTTTTCAGACACTTACACACATACTTAACTTTAAGCATCTGGACAGTCAGACATCTCTGGAGAGCAATCACCTATGGCAGCAAAATGTTGCATACGTATAACTGTTTGTGCAAATGGGTGTTGGCTGGCAGAATGGCATATTTGTTTATAAAACCCCTAGACTGAGGCTAAACTCTCTGAGGGCTAGTCTACACTAGAAGCACTACATCAGCACAGATGCTCTGATGCACCTGTGCCGCTAGTGTGTGTCTGGTGAAGATGCTTCATGCTGAAGGCAGAGAGCTCTCCCGTTGGCATAATTACTCAGGTTCTGCGAGAGGCAAAAGTGATGTCGGTGGTAGGGCATCCTCTAACATAGTGCTGGTGTGGACAGCGTTTAGGCTGCTGTAGCTTCCGTTGCCCTGGGGGGGTAGCTTTTTTACACCCCGAGCGACGTACATTAGATCGACTTAAGTGGTAGTGTAGACCTGCCCCTGGTATTTGGACTCTGTCTTCCCAAATGTGCAGATCTTGAATAAGTAACCATATCCAGACCCCATGCAAACACGCCATGCACTCTTGTTGTGTGCAGCAGTTGGTCAGCAGCATTTAAAATAAGCCAGTTTCTCCTCAGTTTGGCAAGAAGCCAAAATTTTAAATCACTGAAAGGGAAGAATGAGTGAGAAGCCCACACACAGTATATGGAAGGTTTTCTGTGCTCAAAGGGGATGTAGTTCAAATAAATGCATGTTCTACAAAGCTGAAGTCACTTTGGAAGGCAATGATACTGTATGTTTGGATTCTCAGCATGAGAAATCCTGGTGAAACAAAAGTTCCCAAACAGTCCTAACAGCACCAATGAAAGGGATAACAGGTAGAAGTGCAACAGTTTCTGTCCATCCACAAACACCAAGAACGAGCGATACAGAGAACTACAGAGGGGTTTGGAGACCATGGAAAGTGAAACCTTCAGAGGTTGGAGGGAGCCATCTTGCCCAGGTGGAAATTCTGTCACAGAGGAGTGATGCTCTGAGGGCTGATGAGGTAGTTAGAGCTGTGGCACCAGCTCTGTTCCCCCAGACCTTGAGATACATTAAGTTGCCTGAAAATAATAATAATACTAAAGCACTGCTGGTCCTTCAAAGCAGAGCTGTGAACCCCGAATAATACGAAACCCTGGCCTTGGTTTCACAGTTCACAGGAGCATTGACCACAAAAGATGATGATCAGCAGCTCCGCACCCAAGAGGACCCCTCCATCACCTCCCACCATTCTGGTGGCACAGCTGGTTCTGAGGATTCCTCTTGTGTAAGAGCTACCCCTGGGTGGCAAAGCACCAGCATGGCAGGTGTGTGCTGCCACCACCTCCTCCTCTGCACTAGGACTGATGGGAAAGTTCTGGGGAGAAAGTCGGCATGGCAGGAGCACCCTGGGCCCAGCAATCCCCAGCTGTTAGAAGACCCCCTGGGGGCCATGGAACAGGGGGCCAAATTCTGCTCAACATGACATCATTTTCTTGAACGTGTGCTGTAATGAAGGGCAGAAACTGGCCTAGAGAATCACGTCAGCTACAGGAATATCACTGGCGGATATACAGTAGAATCACCAGCTCATTAGAATTATGCCAAAGTTTGACACCTGTTACATACAGGCAACGCCAGAGCCAGCTGTGGTCTCACACCTCTGTAAATACAGTCGGCATTTGACCTATAGTGGTCCATGAAGATTTCACAATAGGATCTCCTCTGTCCTGGTACAGCACTTTCACAGACAGAGTGTAAATAGCAATAATTCAAAAACAGCACATTTAACTCCTTATGAAACAACAAAAAAACTATTAATTTAGGTGAAAACAAAGAGTTAGTCCTTGAGGCAACTTTGAGTTTGGATGACGAAAGAGTCAAATTAAGTCCAAGGACAATATTCATGTAAGAGATTACCGATTTTTGTCCTTGACAGCAATTCTATCAGATCTATAATCCTGAGGGGACTCTGAGTTAAGACAGGATGAAAAATTCCTGAGTAAATTCTTTGTAGGAATTGGGGCCTATTCCAAAACTAACTGAAATCAATTGGACAACTTCCCATTGACTTTAAAGGACTTGGCATCAGACCCTTAGTGATCTATTTTCATCACTGCTTGAAAAAAAAAGTTATATTAGTTGTGTTTTTTCATGCTGAGAGCATTATTCCTTGACCAAATCTGCTGATGTTGAAAAAACCAAAACAAAACAAAACAAAAAAAGGAGACCAGAGAACCTCAATACTTGTAAATGTTGTTGTAAAAATCTCATATTCTTTTTGAAAAAAGTTCTAAAAAAGGGAACAGACTCTGAATTAAGACAGGATGTAAAATTCCTAGGAATTGGGGCTTATTTCAAAGCTTATATTAGTTGTTTTTTTCATGCTGAGCGCACCGATCAAAGATGCTGATGTTAATGTTCAAAAAAAGGGGGAATGCAGAGAACCTCAATACTACAATTATTGTTATAATAATCTGATACTCTTTTTGAAAAAGTTCTAAACAAGGGAGCAGTCAGAGAAGAGTTGTGGAATAGCCTGAGGGAAACCAGGACAGCCTAATAGATGTTCCTATCTTAAAGTCCAGCCTTACGAACTTTTATAGGGGGAAACTCAAATCTATATTGCTTTGAAATAGTACATCATCACTGGACATTTCTCACCCCCAGATCTGCCAATCAGTCACTTCCTCTGCTCAAGTGACTCCTCCCTTCTTCTGAGCTCACATTCATATTCCTTTGTTTATCAGCAGCAGGTTCAGTATAACTTAGTGAGAATGTTACTTTTGCAGGTTTTTCTTGTTGCGTCAGCAGTTCGGTCTTGTAAGTTGATTTTTTGCCACCCTAAGCTCCTACACGCAGGCACATTACTGAGCAATAATTAGAGATTCTTCATGGTCATTCATGTTACAATTAAATGTCATTTGTGTCTTTTCTCTGTAGATGGAGAGGCCCAAGTACTGGTACAATCTCAACTATCCATCACCAAAGCAGAAGACAGAACTGCACGAATTGACTGTCATGTTTCTGGCATAACCCTTAGTAGTGCTTATATACACTGGTATCAACAGAGACCTGATAAAGCTCTGGAACGGATTCTCTATTTTTCATCAGGAAACCCTGTCTTGGACCAGGATTCTGAGAAGGGAAAGTTTGAGGCAGAGAAGCAGCTCTCCAAGTCATTCTGTGTCCTAACAGTAAAGAAAACAACCAAGAGCGATTCAGCTACCTATTACTGTGCCGCTTGGGATCACACAGCATCAAAAACACATTCACATTCTGTACAAAAACCTACTTCGTATTCTCAACAACAGTCTTTCAAATGTATGAAACCACAGCTACCTCCTGACTCTGTTTCTTGCGATGGAACCAGGTGTAGAAACACCTTACCAGTTTCTGCAATGAGAGAGAAAAAGCAACAGAACTGTTGCTCTCACAAATTTGCAAACAATAAGATCCCACTTGCCTCTGCCAAACAAACAATAAGATCATGTAGTTGCACAGGACAGCTACATATTCTAGAACACACAAACTTAGACTAGCAATGTTACAACTTATTTTGACATTAGCAGGGCAGAAACAGGAAAAAGATTCTAGCTATTTAATTAGCATTTGACTGGCAAAGAACTTGTTAGTCCAGGAGATGACTGCTCATAAAACCACAAAGTTCAGGTCTAAAGTACAGTTTCATATTTAGTCTGTGATACTAGTTTGTTAGATGAGATGTAATTATAAACGTTACACTCTCTGGAGCAGATATTTCTATCTAGTCATATATGTGAATAAATCTTACAAGCAAATAGATGATCATCGTCCTTGCCCCACAGAGCTGACGGCCTAAACTGAGAGGAGTTACTAGGTGCAATAAAATATTTTCCCAGTAAGTGGAACTCATCTTTCATAGTATCCTCTGCAGGTACGGAGCCAGTAATACTCTGCTTGAACTGATATTAAACTGTATACTTTAAATCTTAGCAGGAATGTTCAGGAAACTTCACAGAATAAGAGATCCAGTGCCTGCCCCAGTGTTTTTATAGTCTAAGTTGAGTCACTAGAGCAACGAGGATAAATGGAGTCAGATTCTTAGTACCCGTGGGAAACGCATGTGACTGGAAATACTTGAAAGAAGGGTGGAGGGGGAAGAACTGCTTAATGAATGATGCTAGAAAGACACAAGAAAACTAATGGAGCTACAATATAGAAAAGACATCAAGGATTGGATTAGCTCTCATCACAAGGAAACAAAAAGTGTTTAAGAACAAATGAGGTTACTGACAAATTAATTTGACAAGAACATCTTAGTGTTGAATTGGCCCTTGTTCAGAATTAGCCAAAACTGACAGCAAATATACAAGAGCAGGTCCATCCTATATCAATAGAGGACATTAGCACACAGATATATTAGCCACTTTGCAAGACTCAATTCATGTATCAGAGGTAAAATATCACACTGAAATAGGAAGAGATATTCCACTACTTCACATCTGGGAAACTCAGCAATAGCAGGATCCTGGGAAGTGCTTAATGTCATCAGACCATCATCTTTGAGTGCTCTACTGACCAGATGTCCCAATTTTATAGGGACAGTCCCAATATTCAGGGCTTTGCCTTATATAGGTGACTATTCCCCCCCCCCCCGCCGCCCCGCGCCTGTCCTGACTTTTCACACTTGCTACCCTAACTGTCAACAGCACCACTCTGGACAGCAACTCCCACATTCAACAGGGAAAGAAAATGACCCCCAAGAAAATTAGTCTTCACTGAGACTCAGGCTAGCCACCGAGCTGAGACCAAACTCTGCTATTTTTAGTGTGCGAGCTCAAGCTCCACTACCACTCCCAGCTGAAGTGTAGACACCTCTGGTTAGATGGAGAATCTTTGGGACAGTCACTCCATATACTTCTATGCATAGTACCTCACGCAATGGGGACAACATCCACACAGAGGCCTCTGTGGTATATGCAACAAAGATAAAAAATGACTTTTAAGATACAATCTCAACTGATCTAAAAATAGCAAAAGAATTTTCTTCTTGCCAGAAAACACTGATAAAAGTAAAGTCAGGTGAGTTTCAGCCATAACTCTCCCTTACTTTAAATTAACATGCAGCCAAGAAAACCCCATCACATATTAACTAATTGAGTCACTTCCGGTCCCCAAATGCACCTCTCCTTCCACCCCAGCACAACAGTCCCATTTCTCATAGATGCAGGTCCAAGCTAAACTTGTAAAATGTTGCTGCTCCACACCCTTACTCTGGCTTTGGTTTTGTCTTGTATGTTTGTTTTTTACCTTTTCTACACAGTTGTACACGGAGTCACAACTCACCATGCTCCAGATTCATGTTCATTTCATATTTTCGTTTCTTGCTCTCTTTCTAGATGGATGTGCCCAAATACGTCTAAGACAAGCTCAGGTGTCCATCACCAGGGCAGAAAAGAAAACTGCACGGATAGACTGTGAGGCTTCTGGTATTCAGAACTTCGGGAGTGCTGTTATACACTGGTATCGACACAGACCCGGTGAAGCTCCAGAGCGGATTCTGTACATCTCAGCTGGAAAAGCTCAATTTGACAAAGACACCGATAAAACGAAGTTTGATTGTGAAAAGAAGTCTGATCAGCCCATCTCTACCCTAAGAGTAAATGCAATAACTCCTAATGACAGAGCTATCTATTATTGCGCTTATTGGGATGGCACAGTGTTAGAAAACCATAGACCACCTACATGAAAACCTCACTCTGTATTCTGAGCCACAGACTTTCAAAAGAGTACAAAAATTACAGATGTTTCCTGACTTCAGCTCAGAGGCAAGAATAAGTTGTGGATACTCCTTCCTGTTTTCTCTCAGCTAGACATAAGTCCACCACATACAGATGTTGTTTTTAAGTATGGCAGGTATAGATTTAAAACGTGTAGTAAAAGCAAACTTTTATAGATACAATGCAGCATGTGACTGACCATGTCCTGCAGAAATGTATACTACAAGTCAGATATCTAGTTCTTCCATTTCTGGTTCACAGTCTTTGAAAAGTCATTCGTATTAAATCTATCCTTGAATGTAGTTTTATATGCTTGCTACCATTTGTTGGGTCTCTTACCAATATTGGTTTCAACACAATTACTGGCAGGGACAACCTTTGGAGCATTGACAATGAGTCCTGTGGCACCTTAAAGACTAACTAAAGTATTGAAGCATAAGCTTTCGTGGGCTAATACACACTTTGTCGGATGCACCCGGTGGAAGTATCCAGGGGCAGGTATAAATAAGTAGGCAAGAGATAATAAGGTTAGTCCAATCAGGTGAACCAGCTTGTTATCTCTAATCAGGGAGGATGAGGTATTCCACTAGCAGCTGAATTGGAGGTGTGAACACAGAGAGAAGAGAAGTTGCTTTTGTAATTAGCAAGCCATTCAAAGTTTTTGTTCAATCCTAAATGGATAGTATCAAATTTGCAAATGAATTGCAGCTCTGCAGTTTCTCTTTGCAGTCTTGAAGTTTTTTTGTTGCAAGATAGTGATCTTTAAATCTGTAATTGTGTGTCCAGGCAGGTTGAAGTGTTCTCCTACAGGTTTTTGTATATTGCCATTCCTGATATCTGATTTGTGTCCATTTATCCTTTTTTGTAGGGACTGTCCAGTTTGGCCGATGTACATAGCGGAGGGGCATTGCTGCCACATGATGGCACATATTACATTGGTAGATGTGCAGGTGAATGAACCAGTGATGGTGTGGCTGATCTGGTTAGGTCCTGTAATGGTGTTGCTAGTGTAGATATGTGGGCAGAGTTGGCATCGAGGTTTGTTGCCTGGATTGGTTCCTGAGTTAGAGTTATTATGGCACGGTGTGCTGTTGCTGGTGAGAATATGCTTGAGGTTGGTGGGTTGACTGTGGGTGAGGACTGGCCTGCCTCCCAAGGCCTGTGAAAGTGAGGGATTGTTGTCCAGGATGGGTTGTAGATCACTGATGATGCGTTGGAGAGGCTTTAACTGAGGACAGTAGGTGATGGCCTGATTAGAAGAGAAAGCAAATTTTCCAGGCCTATGGTGGAAGATCAGTTTATCAACAAGAAGACATTTTGTCCATGGGAGTACATCAGATGAACAGAGAGGTAAGATACAGAGCTGGAGATTTCCCTGCTAGTAATATCACTGTGTTGATTTTCTCCTCTATGAAAAATTCTTAAGCATCACTAGCCAGAAGTGGGGAAAATTTCTAACAAACAGTTTCAGGATTCTGAACTAGGATTCAGAAATTTGATGATGAAGAAACTGCCTCTATGTTCCCACACCCCAGACATTGTGCCGTGCATGGACAACACAAGTATGCCATAGTCACTAAGGGATTTTTATGGTATAGCCATTGGGATTTATAATGTAGTCTTCCTGCCACAGTGCTGTAGTACTAGAACTGGAATAACTGTACTACAGTGTGACAGCTATAGGAAGAGAAGAACATGTACTTAAGCTTCCTAAGCCTGTAGTCCGAGATCTGATTCCCAGAGTTCCCTGACCCATTTTGCCCAAACCTGGAGTCCCCCACCGCACACTCCAACTCCCCATCCACAAGGTGGCTGCACCACCCCTTCTGAAACACTCTTAACTTGCCAGAGCACAGCCTATACCACCCACTCCATCTCACCATAAGCCATCTGTCAGTGCCTTCCCTTTTGGACCAAACTGGTCTCAGAGTCACTCACCCCAGTCCTCTACCCCAGGGCCAGCCTGGGGGTTCTCTGGGGCTGAACTCCTGCTCTGACTGGGGTAACAAGATCAATCTCTTTTCTTTACTTTCCTCCCCTCCCCAACACCATTTCTCCACAGCTTGATTGAGCACTTCCCTGCCTCCTTCGAGAGAACTCTCCCCTGTGGGCTGAGGTGGTGCTGTGGTAGTCCCAGAGCCAAGCAGAATGTGCCACACCTGCCACCAAGGGACCTGAGCCACCCCCCAACCAGTGCTTTTGGCCTTGGCTCTTCAAGGGAAAGGATGGAAACCCCTGTTGATCGTTCTTCACTCTGGGCTCCCTCTCCCCTTGACCTTGAAATCCTTAAATTGGCATCTGGCTTTGCATGCAGCTAGGCTTGCATTGTGAGAGATACAATGCACAATACACACCTGAATAGAGAAAGAGGGAGAAGCAGCCCCTATCCCCTGGCTTTTCTTCCCCGACCAGAAAATTACTGTGGGGGGTGTAGAAATGCCGATCGTTATCCTTGGGGACCCAGCCTACCCCTTAATGCCCTGGCTTATGAAGCCCTACACTGGAACCCTGGACAGGGGTCAGGAGCTGTTCAACTACAGTCTGAGCAAGTGCAGGATGGCCGTAGAGTGTGCATTTGGCCGACTGAAGGGGCGATGGCGTTCCTTACTGATTCGCTCAGACATCAGCGAGAGAAATATCCCCATTGTTATTGCTGCTTGCTCTGTGCTCCACAATCTCTGTGAGAGCAAGGGGGAAACGTTTATGGCGGGCTGGGAGGCAGAGGCAAATTTCCTGTCCGCTGCTTACCAGCAGCCAAACAGCAGGGAAAGTAGAAGAGCGCACCATGACGCGCTGCGCCTCAGGGATGCCTTGAAAACCAGTTTTATGAGTGCCCAAGATGGCGTTTGACAACCCGCTCCCTTGCTCTGCTCGTCCCTAAGCCTGCCGACCTTGCACCCTCTTTCCCTCCCCCCTCCCGATGCTTGCAGAGGAAATAAATTCACTGTTTTAAAAATCATGGTTTCTTTATTGCTTCATCACAAATACAAATACAGGGGATCACTGGCAAGGTAGGCAAGAAGGGGTGGGTGAGGAGGGAAACCAGCAGTCACAGCGGTGGAGGAGCGGGGGTGGGGGGGTGGGCAGACAGCAGCTTTTACAAGTTTTTAGAGAAACTCAGCCTGCTGCTGCTTGTGCTGGCTTGTGGGGTAGAGTGGGTCGGTCCCCGGAGCTTCCCCCCCCCCCCCGGGTTCTCACCCCACATCTGGGCGGGGAAGCTATGGGACTTAGGGAGGGGTGGAGGTGGTTACACAGAGGCTGTAGAGGCGATCTTTGGGCCTGCTGAAGCTCCACCAGAGAACGAAGCATGGCACTTTGCTCCTCCATTATGCGGAGCAAAGCATCCATCCGCCGTTCTTCACGTTTCTGCAATTTTTCTGCTGCAGCCCTTGATTCTTGCCTTAACTGTAACAATTTTTCCCTCCATTCTGTCTGCCGTGCGGCCTCAGCGTGAGAGTTATGCAGAAGTTCGTTAAACATGTCATCACGAGGTTTCTTTTTACGCTTTCGTATCTGTGATAGCCGGTGTGAGGGGCAAGAGGGAGGATTCAGAGATAACTGTGCAGTTGGTGAAGAAAGAAAGGTATAAGGTTATGAGACACATACAGTCGCGGAGAACAATGGGATTACTATGCAGCGGGGAAACACAGTATTCACAGGCCTGATATGGTTTCTGTACAAGGTCATATTTCTCACCTAAAAGTTACTGGATCAGTCAAAAGTCACAGAATCAACTCACACACGAGAGAGCCTCACCACAGCTGCTGAAATCACCATGCAGCAGGCTATGGTAAGCAAAGCCATACTCTTTACAGCAGCGCTCGGATATTCCAGAGTAACCCCACCCCCAGCCTCCCACCGCGTGGCTCCCGGTGAACCGCGAAATGCAAAACAAAAACAAAACCTCTGGCTTCGGGCTGGCTGTGGAAGCATCCGCTTGTAGGCTCAAAACTCCTCTAACTGCTCTCGCAACGGGCTGGCGGGGGCAAAGGGGAGGGGGGCTGGCGGTGGGGGGGGGGCCTTACAGGCTGTCTCGCTCGCTGTATCCAGACTAATTGCAGTCCGTATTTCAAACAGGCAACCATGAATGACATAACTCTGCTTAGAATTTCTCAGAGAAATAGAGAACACATGTTGTTGGAATCGTTTCAAAGTCGTGGGGCATTCGCCGCAATGCTATGTTGCTCAATGATACCAGACTATTTACTACATTCGTGGCGTGGGATGGTCTCCTATCATGGGGGGGCCACATAAGGCGGCTCTCCCCAGAAATCTGGTGCGGAAGATTCATCGCTACCTCCTGGATAGCTTCATTGAAATGTCCGCAGAGGACTTCCGGTCAGTACCCGAGTACATCGACAAGCTCTTTGAGTGAAAAGGGACCAGACCAGCAATGAAAGCACGCCAATTCCTTAGGTCAAGTTAATCATTAATAAATGCTTCCTTTTGAAATCATGAGTCATCTAATCCCTTAAAAAAAAAAAAAAAACCACTCACCAGAGTTCCCTTCGCCGGCTTGGGTACCCGCTTGGGAGGGTTGGCTGAGTACTGGATTCAGGGTGATAAAATGTCTGGTAATAATACCGTTTCTCCGTTTGCGTCCTGCTGTTCCATGATATTTCCCTCATCATCATCCTCCTCCTCCGAATCCTCCTCGGCCCTGAGCATTATCCCACGTGTGGAGTCCACGCAAACCAGTGCGATGGTGGTGGGGGCGCCCCCCATTATCTGATTCAGTTCATTGTAGAACCGGCATGTCCGCGGTGGATCCCCTGAGCGTCTGTTTGCCTCTTTGGCTTTCTGGAACGCTTGCCTCAGCTCCTCAATTTTCACGCGGCACTGTTGCGTGTCCCTGTTGTGGCCTCTTTCCAGCATGGCCTTGGAGACCCTGGCAAACGTGTTGGCATTCCGTTTGTTGTTGCGGAGTTCCAACATCACGGATTCCTCTCCCCAGATAGCGATGAGATCCAACACCTCACGAGTGGACCATGCTGGAGCTCTTTTCCTCTGGCTGGTCTCCAGGGTAGATGAGCTCTGCATGGCATCTTGTGATGCTGAGCTCTGCATGGCGGCTAGTGCTGCTGATTTCTCTGAATGGCGACTGATCTGTGCAGGTGAGCTGGCCACGCTGACCAAACAAGAAATGCTATTCAAATGTTCCTGGGTCTTTTCCTGTCTACCTGGCCAGAGCAGCGAGTTGAGAGTGCTGTCCGGAGCAGTCACAGTGGAGCAGTGAGGCAGTCCAGAGCTGTCAGAATGGAGCATTGTGGGACAGCCTCTGGAGGCCAATAACATCCCATTCGTCCTCACTAGTCCACAATCGATCCAGAGAGGTCGATTTCAGCGCTACTCCTCTCGTTAGGGAGGAGTACAGAAGTCGATTTTGAGGGCCCTTTAAATCGACGCAAATGGCGTCTGTGTGAGGACGGGTACAGGTTTATGTCGAATTAACGTCGCTAAAGTCGACGTTAAGCTGTAGTGGGGACCAGCCCTAAGAACCCACTTGTCTCTGCCAAGTAGTTGCCCAGGGCAGCTAAATAGTCAGGGCAGCAAAATTTTCAGTTGCTCTCTGTGGGTTTGATACGGGTGCACATTCACCAGCTTGCATAATGGACCTGACACTACGATTGAATTAGGACATCCTAAGATTGGACATTCCATGGAATAGGAAAGACAGGAAAGTCAATCCAGGGTGTTCAATCCAATATGCAGATATAATGAAAAATCTCCTGGCTACAGACAGTATGGAGGATTAGTTAGCCTATCACCTGGTCCATAAACTTATTTTAATACTGCCTATATACTCCAGTAATCTTTATGCAGTTAGTTAGTCGAGTGCACTGGAAACTAGACTGCTAAAGTGAAATATGCAGGAACTCTGCTAGACTAGAAACAGGAAAAGATTCAAGCCATTTAATTAGCATTTGACCTGGGAAGAGCTTGTTAGTCCAGTAGATACCTGCTCATAAAATCACAACATTCAATTCTAAATACCTGTTTCACATTTAGTCTGTGATACCAGTTTGTTAGATGAGATGTAATATAAAAGTTACACTCTCTGGAGCAGATATTTCTATTTACCCATACACGTGAATGTACCTTGCGAGCAAATTATAAATGTAAACTAATGGAGCTATAGTGTAGAATGTTAACAGCAATTGTGATATGCTTTAATGAACTGTAGTGGACGATTCCAGATGTGCTCAACTATGTAACAGGCCCTATACAGCTAAACAAATTCCTTTGTGGGGGATCAGGCTGTTTTATTCTGTGTTTAACAGAGAAATGAATTGCCGCTTCACAAAAATGGCTCTTGAAACATACAGACCATCACCTTCTTGGAGGCCCCTTGATCACTAAATGAGAGCAGAACAGAGTTCTTCTCTGGTTCAAGTAGAGTTTTCTGCAGTGGATTAGTCCTCACTGCGAGACCATAAAAACGAGTAATGGGGAAAAAAAGAAATAAGAAGTTGCTTGTAAATTAATTGTACAAGATACCGTCAGGTACAAATTAGCCCTTTTTCAGAGCTAGGATGAAACTCGATGTCTATGAACAAGGCCATCTATTTCAGTAGAGGGTATTAGCCCACAGATGTATTAGCACCATTATGAGTTGAGAGATGTAAAACGGCCAAGTATCACAATTAAGTAGGTCACTGGAGGTTACCTAAGAGTCACTTTCTCTCCCCATCGACTCGTCTCTCTCCATTCAAGATCATTTACATTCCTTGGTTGGAGTCTAATAAGAGCAACAAGAATGTTGCTGTTAGAGACTTTTGTTCTAGCTATGGTTTGTTCCTGTAAGTGTGTCACTCGCACATAGGGTGACAAGATAGCAAGTGTGAAAAATTGGGACAGGAGGTGTGTGTGGGTAATATAAGACAAAGCCCTGAATATCAGGACTGTCCCTATAAAAATCAGGTCACCCTATCACACTGCTCTCTGCGTACATTGCCACATGACAGGAGCAGCTGAAGAGACTTCACATTATTTCAGTTTTATGATGATAATTTTTCATTGTTTCTCCACAGATGGCTCCTCACAACTGCGTCTGACCCAACCTCAACTGTCCATCACCAGGGAAGGAAGTAAAACTATACGAATTGATGGCCATGTTTCTGTATCTGGGGATTTTGACAAGGCTTATAGTTTCACTGGTATAGACAGAGACCCAGTACAGCTCCAGAGCGGATTCTGTTCATCTCAACACAATCTGTCTTTGACAGAGACTTGGATAAAGGAAAGTTTAATACTGAAAGGACTGTTCAGTCTATCTGTACCCTGACCATAAACAAAATAACCTCCAGTGATATTGCCACTTACTATTGTGCCTATTGGGATCGCACAGTGTTAGAAAACTGTAGACAGCCTGTACAAAAACCCACTCTGCACTCTGAGCCACTGTCACCTCTCTACAAATTCCTCTCAACCTGGAGCCAGCTGCAGAAACTCTTCATTGGCTTCTGCAACTAGATATTAACAGCAACTTGTGCTTTACTGTGTGTTTTCCAAATATATCACTAAGGGCTTGTCCTCACGGGGGGGGGGGAAATCGACGGCAGATACGCAACTTCAGCTACGTGAATCACGTAGCTGAAGTTTGCGTATCTGCCGCTGACTTACCGCTCGTCCCCACGGCGGTGGCAGTCGGCGGCGCGCTCCCCCGTCAACTCCAGTTTGCGCCTCCTGGCGAGCTGGAGTTCCGGAGTCAACGGGGGAGCCCGGGGCGATCGATTTATCGCGTCTTAACAAGACGCGATAAATCGATTGCCAGAAGATCGATCCCGCGCTGCACGAGTGAAGACCAGCCCTAAGAATAGATCAAGTCTAGCAGAACAGGAGGTCGCCTAGGGCACAAAGGGGAGTTAGGCACCCAATCCCATTACAAGTCAATGGGAATTATGTGTTTAACTGCCACTTACCCTTTAAAAAAAAATATTTCCACTGAATATTAGTGTAGCGCGTCCGACACTCACCCCGGCGGCACCTCCTGCTGGTCGTCTGGGGAATCAGCTCTTCAGCCTCCGGAGTGCCCTCTGCCGGCCGATGCCCCGCTTCTACTCCGGCCCTGTGTCCCTCCCGGACCCCGGTGCCCTCTAGCTGAGGGTGCTGCACCCCTGCAGTATCCCCCTGGTTTTAGGGTCTCCCCTCCCTCAGGAACCCTGCCCCATGTCCCTGTTGGACCCCAGTGGCCTCTTTAGGGTGCTGCACCCCTGCAATACCCCACTGGTCTTAGGGTCTCCCCTCCCTGGGGAACCCTCCACCCACTATCCCCACCTTGCCTCAGACTTGGCCACTGCCAGTCACCACTTGCCTCCGCTCACTGAGGCAGACTGTAGTATCATGGCCTCTCATCACCGGCAAGGGAGGTTGGCCTGCTGCTCCTAATGCTAGCCCTGGGCTGCCCCCTGCAACCCCAGTACCCCTGGGTCAAGCCTTCTGTCAGGCCTTGCACCCTGGGGCTCTCAAGCTAAAGCTCCCTAGCTCCCAGTGTCTTGCCCCAGCCCTGCCCCAGTCCAGGTACCTTGCTTAAGGCTCCCCACAGCTAGGCCTGTCTTCCTCTGGATACAGAGGAGACTGACTGACTTCCCTAGGCCCCTGCCTCTCAGCCTTTATACAGGCCTGAGAGTTTGGGGTGTGGCCACCCAGATGAGCCTGCTTCCCAATCAGCCTGGGAGTTTGCTGGCTCCCAGCCACAATGCCTTCCCTGGGCTATTCCAGCCCTTTCAGGCAGAGAGCGGGTGGTCACCCCGCTACAATTAGGTGAAGCCATCAGTCAGTGGTTGTCTGTATGGGTTATCATGGGCTGACTGGGTGGAGATTTGTCATCAGTCTAGAGGAGCCATAACACTTGGAGTGAAAAATCTTGGCTCAAGAGAAGGAATCGGGGCCAGGCTCTCACCCCCATAACGGCCTGACACTCCAATCTCCCAATCCAGACATCATTCATCTGCTGAAACAGGAAGCAAGTGGAAGTAAAATCGGAGCATTGAACCCAATGTGAGGTACAGTAATGGAGCTCCTTATAACTCCTCAGTAACTGAGGCTCATCCTGTATAGTATCCCGCTCT
This sequence comes from Sternotherus odoratus, assembly GCA_032164245.1. Classification (NCBI taxonomy): domain Eukaryota; kingdom Metazoa; phylum Chordata; order Testudines; family Kinosternidae; genus Sternotherus; species Sternotherus odoratus. The sequence goes on from JAVMKO010000002.1 coordinate 147,373,291, forward strand.
CGTACAGAGCCACATGTTAGTGTCTATTGATTCCATTTATGGAGCTCAGTGGGCATTGGGTTAAGCCCTAAGTATCTTTCAATTGACTTCAATGGTCAGACCACAAAGGTCACTGAATGGCACTACAAACCAGTGTGGCCACTTTACATTTTGATATTACTCCGATGGAAACAAGAATAAGTTTATTTTGCTTGCTTTTCTGCTGTTTAATTAGCCCTGAACCAAAAAGAGCTTATCGCTCACTTCAGAAAAGAACTCTGTGGGTTTTTTTTAAAAAAGGACCAGCCGATCTTTAGTCTCTGAAGTCAGTTTAGCAGAAAACATATGGTATGACAGCAGGCTGCATGCTGAAATTATACAGCATAATTCCTGTATCAGTTCAAGCAATCTTAGCATGAATGGTCTGGGAATTTTACAGAATAAGAGTCCCTGTCCCGATGGTTTTATAGTCAAAGGTGAGTTATCAGAGCAATGAGGATAGACGAGTCAGATTCTTCAGAACCCGTGGGAAAAGCATGTAATTGCAGATGATACTTGAAAGAAGGGCGGAGGTGGAAGCATAGCTTATTGAATGATGCTAGAAAGACAACACTACTAATGGAGTTACAATATAGAAAAGACATCATGGATTGGATTTGCTCTCATCACAAGGAAACAAAAAAGTTTAAGAAAAAATAAGGTTACTCGTAAATTAATTAGACAAAAACATCAGTGTAGAGGGGGCCCTTTTTCAGAACTAGGACAAAATTGACTGCAACTAAACAATTGCAGATCCATCCTATCTCAGTAGAGGGCATTAGCACACAGATATAATAGTCACTGTACCTCTCTCTATTTACAGAGCAGAGGGATAGTCTCACACTGAAGTAGGAATCGATATTCCACTACTTCACATCTGGGAAACTCAGCGAGAGCAGGATCCTGGGAAGTGCTCAATATCTTCAGAAGGGTTCTGAGGGCTCTTCTGGCAACAGCACCCCTAAGGGCAGCACCTCCCATGTTCAACAGGTAAAGAAAATAGCCCCCAAGAAAATTAGTCTTCACTGTGCCATCAACATGACTCTGCCGGTCTCTTCATCCTTGTATTAGTTACAGTCATAGCGAGGAACCCCAATCCCAGATCTGGTCCACACTGCTTGCATCTTGGTGCTCTCTTCCACCACTTGGGTGGAATTTCCCCTTTCCCCCTCCCCCTCACAAATCCCTAAACCACTAGCCTCTTCTCCTTCAAATCGCTCTCAAGACACACTCCCACTGCCACTTCTATAAGGAATCTGCTGCCGAATAATGACTCTGATTGGGGAGGGCAGAGGGATATGGTATATTTAAACAGGAAGTACCAAAAATTCTCTGCTGGTGCAAATACACTTTTAGATTGAAGATCTTTGGGACAGTCATTCTGTGTTACGTATAGTACATTGCACAAGTGGGACACAAACCGGACAAAGTCCTTTGGGAACCACTGTAATATAAATACAATTAAAAGACCAATCCTTCATTATCCAGACTTCCATGATGCAATCTACTCTGGTCTAAAGCTAGCGGAAGAATTTGCTTCATGCCAGATAATGCTCTTTGATAAAAGTAACCGGATGAGTTTCAGCGATAACTCTGCTTATCTTAAAATTAGCATATGCAGCCAACAAAACCTCATCCTGTGTTAACTAAAATGAGTCACTTCCTGTCCCCAAATGTACCTCTCTGTCCCCCAACACAATAGTCACATTTCTGATAGATGCAGGGCCAAGCAAAACCTGCAAAATGTTACTACTTCAGATTGTTATTCTGGCTTTGGTTTTCTCTTGTAAGTTTCTTTTTTTACCCTTTTGTACCCAGTTGTACACTGAGTCACAACTCACCATGCTCCAGATTCATGTTAATTTCTGATTTTCATTTCTTGCTCTCTTTCTAGATGGACATGCACAAATACATCTGAGACAAGCTCAATTGTCCATTACCAAGGCAGACACAAAAACTGCACGGATAAACTGTGAGGCTTCTGGCATTGGGGACTTTGGGAATGCTTATATACACTGGTATCGACACAGACCTGGAGAAGCTCCGGAGTGGATACTCTTTTTTAAGACACAAAGTGATCAATCAAGTTTTGATAAGAAGAAGTTTTGGGTTGAAAAGACTGGCAAGTCCACTTGTACCCTAACAGTAGACAAACTAACCAACAGTGACATGGCTACCTATTACTGTGCCTACTGGGAGCTCACTGTGTTAGAAGGCCATAGACAGGCTGTACAAAAACCTCACTCTATATTCTGAGCCACAAAAGTGTACAAAGCCCGCCTGTCCCCCTACACGGTTGCCTTCTCAATCATGAGTAGATACTCATTTTCTCTGAGCTAGATATAAGACCATCACATACAACTGATGTTTTTAAATATGGCAGGTACTAATTGAAAAGGGGGTAATAAAAGCTAACTTTTATAGGTACAGCATAGCATGTCATTTACCACATCCAGCAGATACTTGTAGTACAAGTCAGATATCCAGTTCCTCCTTCATTTCGGGTTAATAATCTTTAGAAACCCATTCCTATCAAGTCCCTCCATGAATGTTCTATATGTTTGCTAGGTAGGGGTCAGGACACTCAGACCAAGGGCTGTTAGCAATATTGGTTTTAACACTTATTACAGGCAGGGAAAACCTCTGGATACTATTAGTCTGTTGAAGAGCCCTGATTGGAAGAAGTAAGTTTTCCAGGCCTGAGATAGAAGGCTATTTATCAAGAAGATGATATTTTGCCCCCTGCTCACTGAACAGCAAATCACTGAATGGAGAGGGCTAGTAAGCTACCGGAGTGGACCTTGGTGCTGGAACTAGGGATGCTGCTGCACCCCCTGGCTTGAAGTGCAGGCTTTACAGTTTGGTTCAATGGCTCTCAGCACCCTGACTATATACAGTCGGACCCCCAATACCACGACAATCGGGATCCAAAAAACCCCGATCGCGATAAACACAGGGTCGCGGTATTGCGGGGTTCCACTGCATCAAAGCAGCGCCCGCCACCACCATCAGGAGCCAGCTGCGCCCCGCGCTATAAATGGATTCGCGCTATCGTGGGGCACGGTATTGAGAGATCCGACTGTAGTATTTGTCAGAGCGGTAGCTGTGTTAGTCTGTATCCACAAAAACAACGAGGAGTCTGGTGGCACCTTAAAGACTAACAGGTTTATTCGGGCAGAAGCTTTCGTGGGTAAGAAACACGCTTCTTCAAACACACTGAGTGAAAATTACCGATACAGGCATAAATATATATTGGCACATGAAAAGAAGGGAATTACCTTACAAGTGGAGAACCAATGTAAAAGGCCAATTCAGTTAGGGTGGATGTGGCCCACTCCCAATAACTGATGAGGAGATGTAAAAAACCTATGTCTGCCTTGACCTTCAGTCAATACAAAGAGAGGGAACATTGCTTTTGTAGGGACTAGGAGTGGCTGGCTCACTATTCAAGGCCAAATTGATGGTTTTAAGTTTGCAAATGAATTTTAGTTCTGCAGTTTCTCTTTGAAGTCTGTTTCTGAAGTGTTTTTGTTGAAGAACAGCTACTTTTAAATCTGTTTTTGAGTGTCCAGGGTGAGTGTCCTACTGACTTTTATGTTACTATTCCTGACGTTCACATAGGTATCCATCGCAGTGCCACTCACTTGAAGTTGTCCCCAAATCTGAAATGGTTGTAGGTGAGGACAAAGTCACAAAGCTCAGCCACCAGGTGTCCCATGGCCACATCAGGGATACTGTTCCTGACAGCCCATAATCCATTCTCATGTGGAATACTGGCATAACGAGCTTCTACATGTACGGTGGCCAGGATGGTGTTTTCAGGAAGATTACCAAAGCATTGTAGTTTCCTCAGGAAGTCGGTGGTGTCTTGAAGATACTAAGAGCGGTGGTAGTATAGGTTCTGAGGAGAGAGTCCAAATACCTAGATAATCCTGCTGTAAAAGTGCTAATGCCTGAGATGATGGAGTGTCCAGGATTTCCAGGTTTATGGATCTTGGGTAGCAGATAGCATAGCCCTGGTCGGGGCTTTACAGGTGTGTCTGTGTAGATTTGATCCCATGCTGTAACAGGGACTTTATTGAGCAGATGGTGTACTTTTGGTACCCCTCAGTGGGATCAGAGTATAGTGGCCTATAGAATGTGGTGTTGGAGAACTGCCTGGCAGCCTCCTGTTCATAATCCAACCTCTTAATGATGACTACAGCACCTCCTTTGATTATAATATCAGAGTTGTTTCAGAGGCTGTGGATGGTGTTGCATTCTCTACAGCTGAGGTTATGGGGCAAGTTGTGCTGTCTGTTCACAATTTCAAATGTGCATATCTGTGGAAGACTCCATGTTGAAGTCCAGTCGGTCATTTTGACCGTCAGGAATTCTGCATGGACTCCTCTTCTTCTAGTGGTGTTGGTAGGAGAGTTCCTGTATGTCAGTGCTCTGTTCAGTGATGTGTTGAAAGTATTCCTTGAGTCAGAGATGGCGAAAGCAGGCTTCCAGATCACCGCAGAAGTGTATCATGTGTGTGGGGGTGGTGGGGCAGAATGAGTCTCCGAAATAGCCTGGCAGAAGAGTCTATCCTAAGTGTGTGGTTGGATAGATTAATATTCTTGGGTGAGTTAAGGGTAGCACTGTTGTAGCCCCCAGTGGCATGCAGGAGTTTAGAGAGTTTACTGTCCTTTTTCCTCTGTAGAGAATTAAAGTATGTATTGTAAATGGCTTTTATTGTTTTTGTAAAGTCCAGCAATGTGGAAGTTAGTGTGGAAGGTTGGTTTTGTATGAAAGTCTCCAGTTTTGAGAGCTCATTGCTGATCTTCTCCTGTTTGCTGTATAGGATGCTGACAAGCTGGTTCCTCAGTTTCTTTGAGAGTGTGTGGCACAATCTCTCACTATAGTCAGTGTAATATGTCGATTGCAATGGATTTTTACCTTCTTTTTTTTACCCACAAAAGCTTATGCCCAATTAAATCTGTTAGTCTTTAAGGTGTCACCTGACTCCTCATTATATACAAATTGTTCCAGCACCCCGGAGGGTGATTGGTGGAAGTTCGCCAGGCCCAGGAATATCCCTGACTATCTTGATACTTAAGAATTTTTTTAGAGAGGAGTAAAATCACTAACCGGGAGTAGGGAAACATTCAGACAGATATTACCAGGATTCTGGTAGCAGGGTGCAGAAAATTGCTGACAATGGAACTGACTCCACCCCCTCCCCACCGCAACATTGAGCCGCCCATAAACACCCAGATGCCATTGTCACCAGGAGACTGTCACATGGTACAGCCACTGGGATTTATTATAATGCATGGTGGGGAGGTTGGAGAAAGGGGGATCATGGAACTGGCATAGCTTCAACCCACAACTGAAGATAAGGCCACCCTATAGCACATCAGTATCCCCCATAACTATAGTTTTATTGGTTGTAATCTAGAAATCTCTCCCACTTATGCTGCATTTCCCCCTCGCCCCCCGCAGTAACAACAAAAGGTGGCAACAAAAGGTGCCACTTTCCAGCTGCAGTTCTAGCCCCACTGATGTTTCTTCTCCAGTGCGTTCCCGGGGCAAACAGAGCCTCAGAACATGGACCGAAGACATTCCCCAGACCAGCTGGCCGCAGAGTCTGTTCCAGGATCTAATCCACCTCTGGGCTCTGTTCTTATTCCTCTGCCACCAGAGAATCATGTGGTGTTGTCCTCATCCCCTCTACACCAGTGTAGAACTCAGTCTGTCCCAGCTCAAAAAGCCTGTCACACAAGAAAGGAAGGATCCACACTCAGGGCAGTGGTGAACACCCAGTCAATCTCCTTGGAGCAAGGGCAGGTAGATGGACCACTGCTGGACTTTTGCTTGGCATCCTTTGCCTTGTGATAGGCATCCTGAAGGTTTCCGATTCACTCCCAACATTGGAGAGCCATTTGCTGGATCTCCTCCTTTGCCAGCCTCTTGGAGATGCTCTCGCACAGATGCTGGTTTCAGGTGCACCTCCCAAAATCACGTTCTTTGCTGTGATCACACCAGAGAGCAACGAGAACCCTGATGCTTTGACCAGCTATGACATGCTGGGACAGCAGCTTCTCAAGCTGTTTGACTGAGCTGAGCAGAGGTGGAGCAGGCTGGATGAAACGAGGGGTTAAATGCTCACTGGGTACATACACCAGTAGAGGCGAACGGGATGTTAGTACTATAAGTGGAAGGCCAGAAAATACAGTCCCGGGGAATTGTGGGATGGCGTTAAAGGACCATCAAATAGAAGCTGCATAACCTGGAATTCAGCCGCAGCCCCACTGCAAAGTAGGCAGCTTTGGTCCCACCTTAGAGCAAAACCCAGGCTGAAATCTACACTCCCAGCCAGGCAAGGAAGCCCAGGTTCAAAAGCCATAAAAGCCTGGGCATGAAGGTTTTGGGTGAGGAGGAGAGAGGGGTTTTGGCTAAAACTAGGGTAAGAACCAAGGTCATTCTAGAGTGGCAACACACCCTGAAAGACACAAATCTGCTGGCAGCCGCAGGCACCTTTCTACAGCAGCGTTCCCATACTTGCTTCCACCTGGGTGGAACTGACCCAGAGGTAGCAACTGAGATAAATTTTAGGGGAAAAAAAATCTAGTGTAGACAGATGAGGCTAATTGATGTTTAGAAAGTGTCCCCGGCAGAGCTGAGTGGCAGTTCCGTTCCCTCATTTCAGGAAAACTAAGAAATCCACGACCACTGAAATTGTCGCTGTGCTACTCACTGTGGCCTTGGAACTCCTTGGCAGCAGCAGGGATCCATTTCAGATCCTTCTACTCCCAAAAAGTACAGCCCCCTCCACTTGGGCTGAGGAAGAGTTTTCTTTAGCTGCTAGCAGGACTGGGTTTATGCCACACAGCGGAGCATCTGTGGCACCGCCCTTGTTCTTTGCACATATACACTAATCAGGTTATCACAGTAACTATCAAGGGCTTTTAAGATCATTTGAAAGAATACAGAGAAGGAAAATCCTGACTCTCATACCACAGTCAGGTGGCCCAGTAACACCAGTCAATTATTTGTGCAGAATTAAAGGTCAAGCAGATCCAGAGATGACACTTTCAAAATCAGGCTGTTTAAATACAGAAACTGCTACCTAGTCCCTATGCTGTTGTTTTGTAACTCATTAGTAGATCAAGGAGTTTGTTGGAGGAAAGCTACTGTGCATTTGGAGTTTTATAAGAGAGGGTGTCAGGATTTGAGGGTGGGTTTGAGTTGGTTAGGAGAATACTGAGAGACTAAAGTAATTCACTATATATTAACCAGCCTACCCAGGAGTAATACCTTCCCTTGCCAGTTCCAAACCTATCCCCACAGCCCCCTCCACTTCCAACCCTGATCCATTCTATACGCAGTCTCCAGAACTTCCTTTCACTCCCACCTCTTCCAGGGTTACAGAGAGTCACACAAAACAACAGTCCAATGACCTTATGACAGATCTTCAGCCCAACGTGGGGTCAGTAACCCTTACGCCCCTGATCTCAGAGGGATTTTATGCCTCCTTCCTTGGCTCCCAGTAGGGGAACATGGGCAAGCAGGCAGGCCTGCCCTCTACTCTGGATTTCAATCCAGGAACCCTGTAGCAAGTCACTACAGACAGACAGCTAGCATTCATCCGTAATTCACCCACCCAGTACTACCCACCTGAGCATAATTCTAAATTAGGCCTGGTCCACCCTACAGCTGCAACTGGATACACTAATTGCTGTCTGGCAGTGACTCACGTTAACTCTTTTGTTGCCAGTGTGCAGTATATACTCCACCACATATGCTATTTAATATCTCATAGCTATGTGTTTATATCAGATCTTTAAAAAGAATTCTTGTAGTAACATTTTACCTACACGTTTAAAGCTAAATGACATACCAGTAATTAAGGGTGCAAATGGCCTTTCTTGGAAGACAGGAGAAGGTCAGTTGTTAATGTACACGATCATGTGGTATATCTCAGTAACGGGCAGCAATATCAAACAGCTGCACTGACAACGGCGAATTTGCACCCTGGTGACTGTGTACAACTGAGAGAAGACACCACACTCAGATTTGTAATGGGAGGAAGACCGCTCCTGCACAGGCAGCATGGACATCGGTGCCGGCCCACGTGAGCAACTGAGCACAGATACAAACACCACCAACAGCAATTAAACGTGCTAATAACCAGACTAGATGTTCTCCTAATATACCTGTTCCCAGGGGCATGCACAAGTGTGCACAAGCAGGGGCACAGCCCCCCGCTCAGTATTCATCTAAAAATTATGCATTTCTGCTCTAGCTCCAGCCCCAACCCTGGCATCTACTCCAGCCCTGGCATCTGACCACTGTTCACTGCCCCAGCCCTGGCCATGCACTGCTCCAGCCCCACCCCTGGTCCCTGACCCAGCCCCTGCTCCAGTCCCCAGCCCCCAGCCCCAGCCACTGCTCTCACGTGCCCATCCAACCTTCGGTTTCAGGTTTATAGTATCATTTCTCCCTTTTTCTTTCTAGGTGGATATTCACAAATAACTTTGCTACAAACTCCATTGTCACCAGAGCGGTAGATAAAAGTCCACGCATGGAGTGTAAAATTTCTGGCATAGGTTTTAATATTAACAGTGATTATATACACTGGTATCGAAAGAATCCTGAGGAAGCTCCAGAGAGGATTCTGTATTTTGGATCAGGATCAACTGCTATGGTTACAGTCTTTGAGAGGAAAAAATGTATACCTGATATTGTTTCCACATCAACCTTTAATCTCAGAGTAGACAAACTAACCTAAGAGGATGCCACTACCTATTACTATGCCATCTGGGATCTCGCAGTACTAGAACGCCATTGACAACCCGTACAAAAACCCACTCTTCGTTCTCCGCAAAGTGAATGAAACCAGACACATCCCTTATCCTTCCTCTCAACTTGGGACCAACAGCAGAAACCCCTGACTGGTGTCTGCAATATGACAGGAAAAACAGTAGCATAGAACTGCAGTTCTGAATTACATTTTGTTACAAATCACTACCATGCCTTTTAGAGCATGTCAAAGTTGTTTTGACATATAGTTTAATCCCTCCCCCCCTTCCAAAATGCAATTTCTCTTTGACCGAAGCTATTTTCAAATTTGGGTTGAATTTACAAATAGTTTCACTGAAAAAAATGATTTTTTAAAAATTGAAACTTCATTTCAACATTTTCAAAATGAAACATTTTGACTTTTCATTTTGAAACATTTTATTTTGAAATTTATTCAGATTTACTAAAAAACAACAACACCAAAAAGGTACAATCCTCCTGAAAATAAAACATAATGTAACCCAAAACAAACAAGAAATGCTTTGGTAAGAACAAAAAGTTTCATTCAATCCAAAATGAAAATATTTCAGTTTTTCATGTTGGTGAGAAAAATCAAAATAGGTTTTATTTTGGTTCGAACCAAAACAAATTTTGGAGGGGATTTTTTCAGATGCTTACACATATGCTTTAACTTTAAGCATAGTCAACCATCTCTGAAGAGCAGACAGTCACCTATGTCAGCAAAATGTTGCATACGTATAACTGTTTGCGCAACTGGGGTGTGTACATAAAACTGTGCAAACAGTGAAGGGAGAAAATGATACAGTGACACAAAATTTTAACTGAATTAGTATTGAACCATTAACACCTTATTTTGTGAAGCTACAAGATGTCTTGAGAATAAAAAGTTAATATAGAAAATTTCCACTCCCCCTCCCTTTTCCATACCTCCTCTCCTCCACCTCTCCCTCCTCACACCACAAACATCCTTTTAACAAAACAGGATGTGTTGCTTTTCAGCTGCTTCACCATCATGACAGGAAATCAACACATTGCTGTTTTGATTCCAGTCACTTCACCTATAGTATAATGAGCATTTCTGTAAACAACAACAAAATCCAACCAAACAAAAAAAAACCCAAGTGCACTCAGAAGAATCTTTCCCCACATTTTAGTATTGGGAATGGGATTTCCATTTTACTGTTGGTGGGATTCAAAGATGTAAGGCCCTGGCCTTGTGAGTTCCTGTTGCCTGTAATGGGAGATGAAGGTGCCTTCCTGGTTTGTACAACACAAGGTAAAAAGCAACAGAACTGTTGCTCTCGGAAGTTTAGTAAACAGTAAGAGCCCACCTGTCTCTGCCAAACAACAAGACCAAGTAGTTGCCCAGGGCAGCTAAATAGTCAGGGCAGCAAAATTTTCAGTTGCTCTCTGTGGGTGACTACGGTTTGATACAGGTGCACATTTACCAGATTGCATAATACACCTGACACTACGATTGAATTAGGTCAAGATTGGACAGTCCTTGAAACAGAAAGGACAGGAAAGTCAATCCAGGGTGTTCAATCCAATATGCAGATATAATGAAAAATCTCCTGGTTACTGACAGTATGGAGGATTAATTAGCCTATCAAGTGGTCTATAAACTCATTTGAATACTGCCTATATATTCCAGTAATCTTTATGCAGTTAGTTACTCAAGAGCACTGGAAACTAGTCTGCTAATGTAAAATGTTGTTACACTGCTAGAGTAGAAACAGGAAAAGATTCAAGCCATTTAATTAGCATTTGACCTGGGAAGAGCTTGTTAGTCCAGTGGATGCCTGCTCATCAAGCCACAAAGTTCAGTTCTGAAGACCAGTTTCATAGTTAGCCTGCGATACAAGTGTGTTAGATGAAATGTAATATAAAAGTTACACTCAAATAGATGATCAAAGTCCAACAGAGCTGATACCCTAACCTGAGAGGAGTTGCTAGAGAAATGTGGATTAATTCTTCATTATCCATCCAAGCAAGGAAAACAAGGACAGGAGAAGGTCAGTTATTAATGTACACGATCGTGTGGTATATCTCAGTAGAGGGCAGCAGTAGCACACAACTGCACTGACAATGGCCAATTTGCATCCCAGTGACAGTGTACATCTGAGAGAAGAGAGCAGACTCAGATTTGTAATGGGAGGGAGAGTGCTCCTGCACAGGCAGCATGGACATTAGTGCCGGCCCACGTGAGCAACTGAGCACAGATTCAAACACCACCAACAGCAATTAAATGTGTTAATAACCATATTAGATGTTCTCCTAATATGCCTGTGCCCAGGGGCATGCACAAGTGGGGAAAGCCGAGGAATTCCCCCTCTGGTATTCATCTAAAGAAGTACATGCATTTCTGCTCTAGCTCCAGCCCAACCCGGGCCATTTCTCCAGCCCTGGCATCTGACCACTGTTCGCTGACCCAGCCCTGGCCATGCAACCGCTCCAGCCCCATCGCTGGCCCCTGCTCCAGTCGCTGACCCACCGCCACTGCTCTAATGTGCCCATCCAAAAGCGGCCAAATTTCAACTCTTTGCTATGCCTGTAAAACACACCAAAAATAAAGAACCTGACAGATGGAAATCAGATGGGATTCTATGCAAAAAACGACACACGTTTTACAGTACTTGCGTTCGCTCCTGCGTTAGTATATGTGGCTGCATTATCTGGAGGACACAATCCCTGATTTATAAACATTTTCACCCCTCCAGTTAGTTTATGAAAACAGATGAGACTTCAGCCCCCTCACCCCTCCTGGGATTCCAGCTTCTGACCACCTGACAACTTACATAGTTTGACACTTCTGAAAACATTCACCACACATCTGCAGCCAGGAGAGCTTTCATTGGACAATGCTTGAACAACCCATTTCCTCTCCCCAGCTGCACCTCTATCTCTCCCCATGTCTTCAACTGAGGGTCTATTTCAGAGTCCTCTATTTCAGGTTCAACCCAACCAGTGAGAATGTTACTGCTGCAGGTTCTTATTGTGACTTCAACATGGGCCTGTAAGTCATTTTTCCATTCTGTACTTTTCCACAGTACACATTCCGTCAGCAACAAGACACGTTTCAAATTCCTTCGGCTTCAGGTTTAGTCCTGATTTACTTATTTCTCGTTTTTTCTTTCTAGATGGATATTCGCAAATAAATTTGCTACAAACTCCATTGTCTGTCACCAGAGCGGTAGATAAAAGTGCACGCATGGAGTGTACAGTTTCTGGCTCAAGTGTTACTTATGTACACTGGTATCGACAGAAGCCTGAGGAAGCTCCAAAGAGGATTCTGTATATTGGATCACGAACATTTTCTATGGATGAAGGCTTTGATAGCAAAAAGTATGTAGCTAGTAATGAAGCGTCCACCTATAAGCTCAGAATAGACAAACTAACCCAAGAGGATGCTGCTATCTATTATTGTGCCGCCTGGGATCTCACGGTACTAGAAAGCCATTGACAACCCGTACAAAAACCCACTCTGCATTCTCAGTCACAGCCTTTTAAGTGTATAAAACCAGACACGTACCTTATCCTTCCTCTCAACTTGGAACCAACAGCAGAAACCCCTGACTGGTGTCTGAAATTTGACAGGAAGAACAAGAGGATAGAACTGCAGTTTTGAACTACATTTTGTTACAATTACACACTATCACATCTTTTAGATCTAGTCAAAGTTGGTTTGACCTCTAGTTTATTCCTCCCAAAAAATACAATTTCTGTTTGACCGAAACGATTTGCAAATTTGGGTTGAATTTACAAATGGTTTTGCTGGAAAAAAAAGATTTTTTTAAACTGAAATTTCATTTTGACTTTTCATTTTGAAGCATTTTGTTTTTAAATTTTGTCAGATTTATTTTTAAAAAAACCACCGAAAAGATACAAAACTCCCCAAAATAAAACATAATGAAACACAAACAGAAAATGCTTTTGCAAGAACAAAATGTTTCATTCAATCTGAAATGAAAATATTCCAGTTTTTCTCACTAACACTTGGTTGGTGAGAAAAATCAAGATAGGTTTTATTTTGGTTTAAGCCCAAACAAATTTTGGAAGGGATTTTTTCCAGACACTTACACACATGCTTAACTTTAAGCAACTGGATAGTTGACCATTTCTGGAGATCAGACAATCGCCTACGGCAGCAAAATGTTGCATATGTATAACTGTTTGTGCAAATGAGTGTTGGCTGGTAAAACTACATATTTGTTTATAAAAGCCCTAGACTGAGGCTAAACTCTCTGAGGGCTAGTCTACACTAGAAGCACTACATCAGCACAGATGCTCCAGTGCACCTGTGCTGCTCAAGTGCCTCTGGTGAAGGGACTCTATGCTAATGGGGAGAGCTCTCCTATTGGCATAATTACTACAGTTCTGCGATAGGCGAAAGTGATATTAGCAGAGAGCATCTCCTGCTGACATAGCACTTGTGTGGACAGCGTTTAGGTTGCTGTAACTTGCGTTGCTGGGGGAGGTGCTTTTTCACACCCCAAGCGATGCAAGTTTTATTGACTTAAGCAATAGTGTAGATCTGCCCCCAGACTTGACAATTGTGATAAATGAAGGGTGGATATCCCCTGTTTATGAACACCCAGCCAGCCAATTACCTGTAAAATCCCTCTTGGTGTCTGTTTTCTGCTTGCTTAACCTGTAAAGGGTTGGCTAGCACACAGGCAAAAGAAAAGGAGTGGGCACCTGACCAAAAGAGCCAATGGGAAGGCTAGAACTTTGAAACTTTGAAAAGAATTGGTCTGATATTCTCTGCGTTGCAGAGATGGAGCAGCAATGTGGTGTAAGGCTAGAACCAGGTAATGAAAATTCATCTTCCATACCTAGTAAAAATTATTTGGACACATGCTTTAGTGAAACACAGTCAGGTTTATTTTCCATTTTGGCTTGTGGAGCTCCTCTGTGCTAACCCCAGATGCTTTTGTTTGCCTGTTACCCTTAAGGTGAACCCCCAAGAAAAGTATTTTGGGTGCTTAATTTTTGGAATCACTGTTTTAAAATCTAGCAACAGCTTAAGTTCTAGATGTATTTTCTTTCTTTTTGTTTTAATAACATTTACCTTTTTAAAGAAGGATTCAGCCTTGACAACAATATTCACCTCAAAACAGAAAGGACGTAAATGTAAAACTAGACTGCAGAAGGCAACATGCCGGTGATATGAAAGACAGTATATGCTTGCCTCTTCCTGGTATTATGATAGCATCTTTACTTACATGATCATATACTATTTTTTCATAAGACCCCTACCTCATCCAGTGAATCAATAGTTAGTCTGTATTTCTCTTTATCCTCCACATGCATTATGTGACCCCATGTCTTCTTTAACGCAGACCATCCAAACATGGGCATTTCTATGGTGCTGTCACTGTAGTATCTGGGTACTTAACAAACATCAATTAATTTATTTTCACAACAGCCCAGTAAGATTAAATGGTGTTATTAACCCCATTTTACTGTGGGGGGAACTGATGCCCAGAAGAATCATGGCCCAAATTGTCAAAAGTGTCCACTCATTTTGGGTGCTCAACCTGAGATATCTACTGCCTGATGTTCCACTGTACTTCACCTTTTGATAGTGCTGTATATGTTCAAAGCACTGCTCCGACCAACTTCAGTTGCAGTCATAAGGGCTCAGAGCTTCTGCAAATCAGGACCCAGAGGCCACCCAGAAAATGAGGTGCACATAAAGTGTGGCCAGGTGTGAATATTTTGGTTTAAGTGACTTTCCCAGCATCACACAAGAATTCTGAGGCACAGGCAGGGATAGAATCCAATTATCCCTGTTGGCACCCAACTGCCTTTATCATGAGACCAGCCTTTCCCTTCCTGCCGCCCCACCCTCATCCACCAGACACCTTACAAATTCTGAAGCAAATGAGTCCAGGGTCCTACATGCAACAGCCATCTTCCTTACAGAACCCTGATTCAACCCCAGAGCACCAACCACCCTGTGCACAAAATGAAACGGGTGTCCTGCAATCGTGTATTTAAAGACTGTATCATAACACATATACATAAGGAGACCAAATTAAGGTTACCTGGGCAATATTAAGACTCACATATGCTAATTTCTGAGTGCTTGATTTTGCAACCTTAATATTCTGTTAAAGTAGTCTTTTTTATACAGTGTCCTAATTTAAAAAACAAAGGTTCCCTTCATAGACCTCTATCACTTCAACTAACAGAGTAACTGGTAACACTACTAAGCTGCTATCCTCTATGTGGATCAGGCACTAAAGGGGGATGATGTACACATTTTGCCAATGGGTTTCACAGGTATTTGCTGAAAGGGAAGAAATACAGAAACTCAGGATTCCTGGGTTTAATTCTAGGAACTACAAGGGGGAGTGGTTAGAGACCCTTCTGTTTCATCCCCCGCACCCAACCATCTAAATTACCACAGTCTCTGAATACCTCACAGTCTCTAATGCATTTATCCTCACAACACAGCTGTGAGGTAAGGAAATATTATTATCTCCATTTTACAGATGGGGCACTGAGGTACATAGAAAGCCTGTGGCAGAAGAGGAAATCAAACACAGGTCTCCCAAGTCCAGGCTAGCACTAAGCACTAGACCATGCCTCTTCTCTTCTCCCCAACACTTTCTTTGTCTACACTCCCATCTTCATCTCTCCCTTCTGCTCCTATCACCCCCCATCCTCCATCTTCTGCCCCTTCCCTTTTGCTCTTATCATCCCCTGTATCCATGCCTATATGCACCTAAAGGTCACCCCTATCCTCCCTCTATTCCCATCCACCACCCATTCCTTCTAGTCCTTTCCCTCCTCTGCTGTCCCCACCTAACCACTGCTTCCTATCTTCCACAGCTTCTTCTGCTGACTTCAACTGCCAGACTCAAACAAGTACTCAAACAGCAACTGACATGTACAAAGTGAGATTTTCAAAGGCTCATAACTTTGGCTAGATTTGGGTATTTTTTCCCACAGGAATAGTAGACAACAGATCCCTGATACAAAGGCCACCCTCTTCACAAATTTCAAGTCAACACTGCAAATATGGAATGCTAGAGATTCTCAACGAAACAGTTGTAAAAATTGTTTAAGATGGGTAAAAATAGGCATTTTCCTGAAATCTAGTTCTCTCAGCAGGCTGAAGCACTGTTACTAAAACTTTTTTTTTTTTAATCAGCCTAAAGCAGAAAATTGACATGGAAAGTTTGAGTCCAACAGTTTAAGTTTGATAAAGATAAAAGCAACTGAAAAGAGTGTCTTATAATGGGAAGATTTGGGCAACCTTAACTTAATGGCATCTATAACTAAAGTGTACCACCTATAACTAAAATGTTTTTCTGTACCACACACCTTGAAACCCAGGCCCTGTCAGTATCTCTCTCTAATGACATCATCTACCTACAATAAATCCATTTTTATTAAATCTATGTTAATGTATAAATATGGTTGAACATTTAAAATAGAAATAGACAGCAACAGAAGGAGAGAAGATCATTCTTCTATTGCTCTTCTATTCACTGTTCCTGGGACCTAGATTTTGGCCAGTCTTTACAACCTAACCCAGATGCCGCCAGTAGCCTTCCATGTCTATTTTATATTGTTATTTATCATTCATCACTGCAGTGTCTGAGTGGTGATGCATTAAGGTGCTCCCAGTTGGTGTGAGCCAGGGTTACCCAATGTAAGGGAACTGTTATCCCCTTACTAACACTCAGTGGGGTGTTTTGATTATTAGCTCCCAGGACCGAAAGCGGGAAGGTCAATGGGCAATCAGGACCCTGAGACTGGCGGTCCCCAGGGGCAATGGGGAGAGGCAAGCACTCCAGGTCAGCCTGACTGACAAGGCCGGGGGACTAATCAAGGGGTATGTCTTCACTACAGCAGTAGGTCGATTTCCCTTAAGTCGATTTTCTAAAGCAGACTGCATAAAGTCGACTTAGTGCGTCCCCACAAAGCACAGCAGGTCGACAGTGTCTGTCCTTACAACTTTTGCAAGGGTCGACGTAGCGAGCATTGCACTGTGGGTAGATATCCCACCGTGTTGGGAGTCCCCAGCAGGCACCACCTTTCGGGGCAGCCGGGCACGGTCCCCAGGGGACCAGCCACCAGCCCGAGGAGGTCCGCTGACTCACTCCCCCCCCCCCGCCCGAGCAGCCCCGTGCCGGCTCCCTCCGCCAGCCCGAGCAGCTCCACGGATCCCCCCCCCCCCCCGCCCGCCCGAGCTGCTCCGCGGACCCCTGCTAGGGCAGACGGGCGGGGGGGGGGGAGCCGGCGCGGAGCTGCTCGGGCGGGCACGGGGGTCCGCAGAGCTGCTTGGACTGGTGGCTGGTCTCCTGGGGAGCTAACGGGCATTGTGGAAGGTCAGAGGCTTAATGTCACATGCATCTTCACTAATTGACAATCGACCCAGAGAGATTGATTTCAGCACTACTCCTCTCGTTAGGGAGGAGTACAGAAGTCGATTTTGAGGTCCCTTTAAATCGACTTTAATGGCATGCATGTGAGGACGGGTACATGTTTATATCGACTTAACATCGCTAAAGTCGACGTTAAGCGCTAGTGGGGACCAGCCCAAGGAGTCAGGAGGGCAGGATGGGTCCCGTCCTCCGTGTGTGAGCTGGAATTGCCTGGGCCAGAGGTAGAGGAGCCAGAGCTGAGCTGGAGAATAGAGCTGGGCCAGATCCAGAGGGGCCAGGAAAGCAGCCCAGAGAGACAGACCCTGTGCTGGGAGCAGAACTGTAACAGCCAGAGGGACCAGAGGGGCTGTTCTGGAGGCAGAGCAGCAGCAGTCATCGTGCTGAGGCAGCGTGGAGCTGACACAAAGGGTGGAATTGGGCTAGAGCCGTCCAGAGGCTGGGAGCATGTGGACCCCACCAGAGGAAGTGTCCAAGTCACAGCAACCCTGCAGCACAGCTAAGAAGGAGGCCTGGGCCCTACAAGGAACAGACTGTGAACTGTCCTGACACTCCAGAGACATTGTGTGTAATGCTTCCTGCCACGGAGCAGGGTGATGTGATTTCCCTAACCGTTTTATTTCTTCCTTGTTCATTTTTAAGATAAATTGTTCATTAAATAATTTGTATTTGCTTTAAGTTTTATGTAATAATCAGTGGGCCAGTGAAGGGCCCAGTGCAGAAGGAGCACCCCGGAGTGGGGACACCCTAGCCTCTGACCTAGGTAACCACAGCACGGTTTGGGGTTGAGCCCCCCAGGAATCCTGGGCCCAGCCTTGTTGGGGTTACGAGGACTCCACCAGACAGGAGAGTGGAAGGGGAGGTCTCAAGGTCAGGGAGGCCTCTGGGTAAGAAGTGGGAGCGAGGACTCAGATCCTTCCGCTAGCCCATTTCACCAGGGTAGTACAGAAGCCAGGAGAGTTCCCCACAACAGCGGGACTATTCCCCCGCTTACACCAAGTTGCCACAAAAGGAATGAAGTTAAACAGCTTCCCTTCCTTACGGTTCTTGAGTGACAAATCCTTCTTAGCCACTGGATGGAACAGTAGCTTGTGGATTCCTCTAGACAGCATATGCCTGAATACAGCAATAAGTTTCCAATCCTATTTCCTTAGGGTAAAGATGAGGAAGGGTCATTCCAGTTGGTCAAATGCTTTTCAGCAGCTAGTCAGAGCAGTTTGAAGTGCTGCTTTTGTGAAAGAGGCAAAAGTACTTAAAATGAATTAGGAGTCCAACAATCATGAAATGTAATGGGATTGGATTCCTAATTGGTTTAGGTATTTTTTAATTTTTTGCCTATTATTTGCGCTCTTTTTGTTGATGATAAACTGTACTAGCTCTACATAGGTGCACATCAGGAGATAGAACACTCGGTGTCATTGGCAAAGATTTCTATATCTCAGTTCAAAATGGAGATTAGGCTGCATGAATCACGGTCCTCTCTGATTTAATCTTTTCTGTTGTCACTTATTGAGCTCAGCAGCATAATCTAGAGAGTCTTCATAGGCTTTGGGGAACTTATTTCTCTCAGAGAACAAATTCTTCTTGAGAGACCGGATTATCCATTCTATCTGATCTTAGGTGCTCTTTCAGTCTTAGGAAGGGGTGTTTTACTCAGGTATACTCATGTGTCTGCATTGTGGGAGAAAAAGAATGGTCTTATGGTTAAAATGCAGGAAAAGACCTCAGGAGATCTGGATTTTTTGCCTAGCTTTGCTTTGACACACTCCTTATGTGACCAAGTCACTTAACCTCCAGGGGTTTCAGATTCCCCTACTGTTAATAATACCTACCTCACAAAGCCATTGAAGCTTAATGTATTAAAGTACATTGAAATTCTTGAATGGAAAGTGTTACATGAGCGCAAGTTATTGTGTGTGATGGCTACAATATGGCTAAACTCTGTTTTGCTTTCTCCATATTGTCAAGATCAATCATATTATAACATCTACTGTATAATGTACAATTGTGAGTTGGTATATTTGCTTGGTAGGGGGGAAATAATGGATTTATTTTGTGAAACCTCCCAGTGTTGTGCTAATACCAGTAGAACTCCACCAATGAGAGCACAGCAGCAGTGTTATTGCTGGTGTTTTTATGATGGTGTTACTTAACCCTGCTCAGAGCATGTCTAGAAGACATGGTGATAAAATGCTAGTGAACATCACTGTTCTCATGACACCAGTTCTCCCAGCTCACCTGTGAATATCCACCATCACTATTGCAATGCTGAGAGATATCCCCAAAAGGTCTTGGGTAGACAACCCCTTTGACACAACCACCTGTATATTTTTGAGGAGCTTCTCTATATATGCTTCTTTTCAATTTTTTATACCCTGTCAATGATTTCCAAGAATTATTCTTCAGGGAAATGGGGTGTCTGACAAAGAGAGAACAAATATTCTCGTTTGTTTTCTTACACTTGCTAAATCATCTTCCAGGTGGGTTTTTTCAGATATTATCTCTGTTCTGTTTTAAAGCGACTGTATATGCAGAGGAAAATATTTTTCCCCTCTCCAGCAGCCATGTAAAAAGATAGCAGTAAATTGGTAGCACAGAATCTAGAACAACATACAGTTGGGTGGCAAAATATGTAGCTAGGATATAAAAAGAGTCCTGTGGCACCTTAAAGACTAAAGTATTGAAGCATAAGCTTTTGTGTGCTAATACCCACTTCGTCGGATGCAAGCAGTGGTATTAGCCCACGAAAGCTTATGCTTCTATACTTTAGTTAGTCTTTAAGTAGGCTGACCATATGTCCCGTTTTGAACGGGACAGTCCCATTTTTTTCATGTTTTTGAACCGTCCCGTCTTTTTGTCCAAAATATCAATTTTGTCCCGTTTTTGGGGCAGGACTTATAAAACAGGACTCATAAAGCATCCGCCCCCCCGCCGCCGCCGCCGGTGCGCTTGGCCCCCGGCTGCGGCTCCAGACCGCTCTGCTCCGCCGTCAGCTTCAGCCCGCTGCCGGCCGGACGTTTTATGACTCATAATCACATAACTGAATTTATGTGATTATGAGTCATAAAACCCGGCCGGCAGCCTCCCCGCCGGCGCGCTCAGCCCCCAGCTGCGGCTCCGGACAGCTCCGATCTGCCGCCTCCTCCAGCCCGCCGCCCGCTGCCGCCTCCTCCTCTCTATTCCTCCTTCCCTCCTTCTCTCCATCCCTCCCTTCTCTCCATCCCCCTTCTCCATCCCTACCTTCCTCCCTGCTCTCTCCCTCCGTCCACTGCCTCCTCTCGCTCCCTCCATCCCTTCTCTCTATCCCCTTCTCCATCCCTCCATCCCTTCCTTCCTCCCTTCTCCCTATCCCTCCATCCCTCTCTTCCTTCTCTCTATCCCCCTTCTCCATCCCTCCCTTCCTCCCTTCTCTCTCTCCCTCCGTCCACTGCATCCTCTTCCATCTCCCTTCTCTCCATCCCTCCTTCTCGCTGTCCCTTGCCTCCTCCATCCCCCCTGCTCCCTACCCCCATCTCTTCTCTCATCCATCCATCCTCTCCCTTCTAACCTTCGTGCCTTCTCTCCCTCCTTCCCCTCTCTCCCTCCGTCCCCTCCATCATCTTCATCCCTCATCCCCCCTTCTCTCTCTCCCTCCATCCTCTTCATCCCACATCCCTGTTCTGCTTATTCCTCCATCCATCTCCCCCGACCCCCCTCTGTCTCCCCCCCGCCCGGCGCTGGGGGGCCCAGGTCGGGCCATGCCCCCCCCCCACACCCTGTCCCGTTTTTGCCATCCCCATGTCCCGTTTTTGTCTAAAGGAAATATGGTCAGCCTATCTTTAAGGTGCCACAGGACTCTATCACTTATATGTATAACTGTGCAAATGGTGTGTGTCCATAAAACTGTGCAAACGGTGAAGGGAGAAAATGACACAGTGACAGAATTTTAACTGAATTAGTATTGAACCATTAACACCTTATTTTGTGAAGCTACAAGATGTCTTGAGAATAAAAAGTTAATATAGAAAATTTCCGCTCCCCCTCCCTTTTCCAAACCTCCTCTCCTCCACCCCACCCTCCTCACACCACAAACATCCTTTTAACTAAACAGGATGTGTTGCTTTTCAGCTGCTTCACCATCAAGACAGGAAATCAACACATTGCTGTTTTAATTCCAATCACTTCACCTATAGTGTAATGAGCATTTTTGTAAACAACAACAAAATCCAACCAAACAAATAAAAAACCAAGTGCACTCAGAAGAATCTTTCCCCACATTTTAGTATTGGGAATGGGATTTCCATTTTACTGTTGGTGGGATTCAAAGCTGTAAGGCCCTGGCCTTGTGAGTTCCTGTTGCCTGTAATGGGAGATGAAGGTGCCTTCCTGGTTTGTACAAAACAAGGTAAAAAGCAACAGAACTTAAACAGTAAGAGCCCACCTGTCTCTGCCAAACAACAAGACCAAGTAGTTTCCCAGGGCAGCTAAATAGTCAGGGCAGCAAAATTTTCAGTTGCTCTCTGTGGGTGACTACGGTTTGATACGGGTGCACATTTACCAGATTGCATAATAGACCTGACACTACGATTGAATTAGGTCAAGATTGGACATTCCTTGAAACAGAAAGGACAGGAAAGTCAATCCAGGGTGTTCAATCCAACATGCAGATCTAATGAAAAATCTCCTGGTTACTGGCAGTATGGAGGATTAATTAGCCTATCACCTGGTCCATAAACTAATTTTAATACTGCCTATATATTCCGGTAATCTTTATGCTTTATGCAGTTAGTTACTCAAGAGCACTGGAAACTAGTCTGCTCATGTAAAATATTGTTACACTGCTAGAGTAGAAACAGGAAAAGATTCAAACCATTTAATTAGCATTTGACCTGTGAAGAGCTTGTTAGTCCAGCAGATGCCTGCTCATAAAGCCACAAAGTTCAGATCTAAAGAACGGTTTCATAGTTAGTTTGCGATACCAGTGTGTTAGATGAAATGTAATATAAAAGTTACACTCTCCTGGAGCAGATACTTCTATCTAGCAATAGACATGAATGAACCTTATGAGCAAATAGATGATGAAAGTCCGACAGAGCTGATACCCTAACTTGAGAGGAGTTACCAGAGAAACGTAGATTAATGTTTGGATGGATAATGAAGGAAGGAAAACAAGGACAGGAGAAGGTCAGTTATTAATGTATACCATCATGTGGTATATCTCAGTAGAGGGCAGCAATAGCACACAACTGCACTGACAATGATGGGTTTGCATCCCGGTGACAATGTAGAACTGAGAGAAGAGAGGAGACTCAGATTTGTAATAGGAGGGGGAGCGCTCCTGAACAGCCAGCATGGACATTGGTGCCGGCTCACGTGAGCAACAGAGCACAGATTCAGGCACCAACAGCAATTAAACGTGCTAATAACCAGATTAGATGTTCTCCTAATATGCCTGTGCCCAGGGGCATGCACAAGTGGGGAAAGCCGAGGAATTCCCCCTCTGGTATTCATCTAAAGAAGTACATGCATTTCTGCTCTAGCTCCAGCCCAACCCGGTATTTCTCCAGCCCTGGCGTCTGACCACCGTTCGTTGCCCCAGCCTTGGCCATGTAGTGCTGCAGCCCTAGCCCTGGCCCCTGACCCGTTCCCGCTCCAGTCCCCAGCCCCCCGCCACTGCTCTCATGTGCCCATCCAAAAGCGGCCAAATTTCAACTCTTGTGCATGCCCCCGCTTGCTGTGACTGTAAAACAAACCAAAAATAAAGCACCTGACAGATGGAAATCAGATGGGATTCTATGCAGACAACTACACACGTTTTACTGTACTTGTGTTCGCTCCTGCTTTAGTATACATGGGTGCATAATCTGGAGGACACAATCCTTGATTTGCAAACATTTTCACCCCTCCAGTTAGTTTATGAAAACAGATGAGACTTCAGCCCCCTCCCAGCTTCTGGGGTTTTAGCTTCTGATCACCTGACAAGATACATAGTTTGACACTTCTGAAAACTTACACCACTCATCTGCAGCCAGGAGAGCTTTCATTGGACCGTGCTTAAACAACCCATTTCCTCTCCCCAGCTGCACCTCTATCTCTCCTCATGTCTTCAACTGAGGGTCTATTTCGGAGTCTTCTGTTTCAAGTTCAACCAAACCGGTGAGAATGTTACTGATGCAGGTTCTTATTGTGACTTCAACATGGTCCTGTAAGTCATTTTTCCATTCTGTACTTTTCCACAGTACACATTCCCTCAGCAACAAGACAAGTTCCAAATTCCTTTGGCTTGAGGTTTACATTATGAATTCTCCTTTTTTCTTTCTAGGTGGATATTCACAAATAATTCTGCTACAAACTCCATTGTCTGTCACCAGAGCGGTAGATAAAAGTGCACGCATGGAGTGTAAAGTTTCTGGCACAGGTTTTAATATTAACAGTGATTATATGCACTGGTATCGACAGCGGCCAGAGGAAGCTCCAAAGAGGATTCTGTATATTAGATCAGGATCAGTTTCTATGGATGAAGGCTTTGATAGCAAAAAGTTTAAAGCTAGTAATGAAGCATCCACCTATAAGCTCACAGTAGACAAACTAACCCAAGAGGATGCTGCTATCTATTATTGTGCCGCCTGGGATCTCACGGTACTAGAAAGCCATTGACAACCCGTACAAAAACCCACTCTGCATTCTCAGCCACAGCCTTTTAAGTGTATAAAACCAGACACATCCCTTATCCTTCCTCTCAACTTGGAACCAACAGCAGAAACCCCTGACTGGTGTCTGCAATAAGACAGGAAGAACAACAGGGTAGAACTGTAGTTTTGAACTACATTTTGTTACAATCACACACTATCACATCTTTTAGAGCTGGACAAAGTTGGTTTGGGTTTAATTTACAAATGGTTTTGTTGGGAAAAAAATGATTTATTTAAACTGAAATTTCATTTTGACTTTTCATTTTGAAACATTTTGTTTTTAAATTTTGTCAGATTTATTTTAAAAAACCACCGAAAAGATACAAAACTCCCCAAAATAAAACATAATGAAACACAAACAGAAAATGCTTTGGCAAGAACAAAATGTTTCATTCAATCTGAAATGAAAATATTTCAGTTTTTCTCACTAACACTTGGTTGGTGAGAAAAATCAAGATAGGTTTTATTTTGGTTTGAGCCCAAACAAATTTTGGAAGGGATTTTTTCCAGACACTTACACACATGCTTAACTTTAAGCAACTGGATAGTTGACCATTTCTGGAGATCAGACAATCGCCTACGGCAGCAAAATGTTGCATATGTATAACTGTTTATGCAAATGAGTGTTGGCTGGTAAAACTGCATATTTGTTTATAAAAGCCCTAGACTGAGGCTAAACTCTCTGAGGGCTAGTCCACACTAGAAGCACTACATCATCGCAGATGCTCCAGTGCACCTGTGCTGCTCAAGTGCCTCTGATGAAGAGACTCTGTGCTGATGGGAGAGAGCTCTCCTGTTGGCATAATTACTACAGCTCTGTGATAGGCAAAAGTGATATTAGCAGAGAGCATCTCCTGCTGACATAGCACTTGTGTGGACAGCATTTAGGTTGTTGTAACTTGCGTTGCTTGGGGGGTGCTTTTTCACTGTTACTAAAACTTTTTTTTTTTAATCAGCCTAAAGCAGAAAATTGACATGGAAAGTTTGAGTCCAACAGTTTAAGTTTGATAAAGATAAAAGCAACTGAAAAGAGTGTCTTATAATGGGAAGATTCAGGCAACCTTAACTTACAGGCATCTATAACTAAAGTGTACCACCTATAACTAAAATGTTTGTCTGTACCACACACCTTGAAATCCAGGCCCTGTCAGTATCTCTCTCTAATGACATCATCCACTACAATAAATCCATTTTTATTAAATCTAACCCCCCTAAGCTAATGTATAAATATGGTTGAACATTTAAAATAGAAATAGTCAGCAGGAGATCATTCTTCTATTGCTCTTCTATTCACTGTTCCTGGGGCCTAGATTTTGGCCAGTCTTTACAACCTAACCCAGATTCCACCAGTAGCCTGTAGCCTTCCATGTCTATTTTATATTGTTATTTGTCACTCATCACTGCAGTGTCTGAGTGGTGATACATTAAGGTGCTCCCAGTGGGTGTGAGCCAGGGTTACCCAAGTTGCCACAAAAGGAATGACGTTAAATAGATTCCCTTCCTTACGGTTCTTGAGTGACAAATCCTTCTTAGCCACTGGCTGGAACAGTAGCTCGTGGATTCCTCTAGACAGCATATGCCTGAATACAGCAATATGTTTCCAATCCTATTTCCTTAGGGTAAAGATGAGGAAAGGTCATTCCAGTTGGTCAAATGCTTTTCAGTATCTAGTCAGAGCAGTTTGAAATGTTGCTTTTTGTCAATGAGGCAAAAGTACTTAAAATGAATTAGGAGTCCAACAATCATGAAATGTAATGGGAATGGATTCCTATTTGGTTTAGGTATTTTTGAATTTTTTATCTATTATTTGCTCTCTTTTTGTTGATGATAAACTGTAGTAGCTCTACACAGATGCACATCAGGAGATAGAACTGTAGACCTCATTGGCAAAGATTTCTATATCTCAGTTCAAAAGGGAGATCAGGCTGCGTGAAGCACAGTCCTCTCTGACTTCACCTTTTCTTTTGTCACTTTTTGAGCTCAGGAACATAATCTAGAGAGTCTTCATCGGATTTGGGGAATTTACTTCTTCTTTTAGAGAACAAATTCTTCTTGAGAGACTGGATCATCCATTCTTTCTGATCTCAGTTTCCCTTTTTCCATACTTAGGAAGGTGTGTTTTACTCAGGTATACTCATGTGTTTGCATTGTGGGAGAAGAAGAATGGTCTTATGGTTAAAGTGCAGGATAAAACCTCAGGAGATCTGGATTTTTTGCCTGGCTCACTTTGACACACTTCCTATGTGACCAAGTCACTTAACGTCCCGGGGTTTCAGATTTCCCTGCTGTGAATAATACCTACTTCACATAGCCATTGAAGCTTAATGTATTAAATTACATTGAAATTCCTGATTGGAAAGTGCTACATGAGCGCAAGTTGTTATGTGTGATGACTACAATATGGCTAAACTCTGTTCTGCTTTCTTCATTTCAGCAAGACCAATCATATTATAACAACTATAATGTGCAATTGTGAGTTGGTATATTTGCTTGGTAGGGGGGCAATAATGGATTTATTTTGTGAAACCTCCCAGTGTTGTGCTAATATCAGTAGAACTCCACCAATGAGAGCACAGCAGCAGTTTTAGTGCTGGCATTTTTATGATGGTGTTACTTAACCCTGCTCAGAGCATGTCTAGAAGACATGGTGATAAAATGCCAGTGAACACCATTGTTCTCATGACACCAGTTCTCCCAGTGCTCACCTGTGAAGACTCACTAGCACTATTGTAATGCTGGGAGATATCCCCAAAAAGTCTTGGGTAGACAACCCCTTTGACACAACCACCTGTATATTTTTGAGGAGCCTCTCTATGTATGCTTCTTTTCAATTTTTCATACGCAGTCAATGATTTCCCAGAATTATTCTTCAGGGAAATGAGGTTGTGGGTGTCTGAGAGAGAGAGAGAGAGAACAAATATTCTCATTAGTTTTCTTACACTTGCTAAATCATCTTCCAGGTGGGTTTTCTCAGATATTATCTCTGTTCTGTTTTAAAGCGACTGTGTATGCAGAGGAAAATATTTCCCCCTCCCTAGAAGCCATGTAAATTGGTAACACAGAATCTAGAACAACATACAGTTGGGTGGCAAAATATGTATCTAGGTCCGGATATAGGTTCCCAGCATCAGTTCATGGAGCTCTTTGTGCTAGTCTGTAGAGAGCTGGCTGCTCACATAATGCTAGTTCCTCCTCATTTCCATCTATTAAATGTCATGATTATAGCTAATAATGAAATAGTTTCTAAGTATTATTTTCCATGTAAGCAATTGCTACAGTTGGCTTAGGAATGTGGTATGATTACAGTGACGAGGTGGTCAATGTTATTGTGATGGGATACTGTAGTCTATGACACAATCTTTTTTAATATATGGACCATACAATGAAAATGTTTGAAAATAGCCCGATCCAAATGTCTATTTAAACCATTAACAAATAGAAGCTGTCATCTAGTTGCCATTTGAAGGCATGAGGTTTCATTTAAGCAATGAGATTCATTTGCAAGAACATGCAAATAGAATCATTGTGAAGAGAATTTATGCATCAGCTTTATAATGTCACAAAAATGTGACATTAGTTAAATTCTCCAAGCAGTCAAGAAACCAGGAATACTTCATTAAAACTTTTTTCCCAGCTACTGGTTAGAGTGCCTGGTTATTTGAGCAAGGACACAGCTGCATAATTAGAAAACCACAGTTTACTGTAAAACGAAAAGTCAACGTGATACTTCAAGCTGGATCAAGTACTTTCGCAGAGGAACCAAGCTAGTTGTTTCTGGTAAGTATTTTTATTCTTGATTGTTTTTCTTTTGGTAAATAAAATCAAAGTACAAACAAAAATTGTAGCAAATAAATATAAGACAAGAAATTTTCACATAAGCCATGTATTGCTCTTGATCTGAATGTGGAACTCCCAAGGACACCAATGGATTGACTGAAGAGAATATTTGGTCCTAATGAGTAAAGTGAATACAAGTGTAAAAGTCTGGAATATCTGCTGAATAGCTGTTAAGAATCAGGAGGGAGAGAAATAGAGAGCTTAGAATTTAAAATATTGGGCCACTTTCATCTCTCGTGCAACTGCATAGGAGTCCAAATGCCAGCAAGTGTAAAATTCACAGCACAGGTTTCAGTTTAGCAGGGGTGAGATTATTAAAAAAATTGTTATTGTTAGGACTACATCACTGTTTTTTGACTAATGGAGGAAAATTGTCTGAGATTAAACAGTGTTTAAGCTCTCTGTACTTGGTTTTATTAATGTAATTTTTCCCTTTTATGTATAATATTCTTTTTATAGTATTTAAGCCACAGAAACAGTCCAATCAATAATATAAGTGGTGAGTTAACAATGTTGAGGACATATAAAAATATTTATAATACATTGCCAAGAAATGTCTTATATTTTCTAAACAATACATTAAGAGCACATTAAAACATGAAGTGAAGCACTGAGGTTGTGATTTTCCCAAGGTCACACAGGGAGAGTCAGAATCAAAGATAAATCTCCTCAGTTCCACTTCGGTGCTTTAACCACAAGACTAGGCATATTGGAGATCATAGGACTAAATCCTGCTCATCCACTGAAATTAATGGAATTTGCCATGGAGTGATGTATGTCAAAGAGTAGAAAACATTTTTGGTAGAAAAAGTCACATGAATTCACAAAGTGCATATATTCAGTTTAATACTCACAACATCCTGGTCTATAGCAAGTCCCATTTAGATTGTGGACTTAGTATTTAAAATATGAAATTCAGAGTTTGAAGTCAGTGAAATTCATACCTTGATGATTCATTAGTTTTTGTAAAAGATTTAATGATGTGAGTATGGAATAAAGTACTTTGGCTCTGGCACCAAGCTGGTGGTTTCAAGTAAGTTTCTTAAAATGTATTCAAAGCATATATTTACTCTGAGCATATACTAGGCTTCTTATCCAGGACAAAATAAGGGTATTCATAAATATACTGGGTGAAATCCTGATTCCAGTGAACTCAAAGGCAAAACTCCAGTTGACTTCATTGGGATCAGGACTTCACTCATACTCGTCTCTCTAAATCAGAAAGAACCAGTAACACTTCACTGAGAACAATGTAAAGTGTTTGGAGATCTTGTTTAGCATTGTAAGACTGTGAGATGATTATGCAAAACTATTCAGAAATGGAACTAAGCCTATTGTTAGCAGTAAATGTGAAATGTATAATTCATGTTTTTTATACAATATAGTATGTTTAGCACCCAGTCCCATGAGATGTTGAGCTATTTCACTGCTCATTAATTTGAATGGGAGTTGAGGATGCTCAGCACTTGCAGAATGTGGCCCTTAGTTAGCATTAAGGAGTACATTTATAGTAACAATACTTTATGCAATTGTGGGGGGTTTTCCCCTCCTAAAGACTCCAGTTCATTAAGGCACTTAAGCATGTTTCTATTCCTATTCAGCAAAGCACTTGAGCATGTGTTTAACTTTAAGGCCAAAATGCAGTAAAATCTTGTTGATTTCATTCAGTAATGGGGAATAAAGAGCATTTGCTTATTTTTTACATAAACACCAGCTATGTGATAGCGATAGATACATATTTTTAAAGATATTTTCAATTGTTCAAATGTTTTAGTCACGTTTGGATTTAAGGAAGTTCAGAGTATTGTGTGCCTTTAAGTACATTCTAACCTCTAGATACTGCTAAATCATCCTTGCCGGGTGCCTAATCCCTGTGTTGTACAAATATTGCTGAAGAACAAATGTTTTCTGTTGGTAATATTCCCGATTACACCAAATGGTAGGAATTAACCAGAATTTTCCCCATGAATATACCCATTTTAAAGGCTATATTCTATCCGTAATCTATTATCATTGGGAGATCCATTATGGAATGATGGCAGTGTACAGGCTTAATTTGATAACCTCAGCCTGTGCACCACAATTTAAAATGTAATTTGTTCCTTTCCACAAAATATTCAACACCTTAATCAAACACACATTATATCAATGGGAGATTTTCTCAATGGCATTTATGTGCCAAATGCCCATTGAAATGCAATGATAGTTAAACATCAAAATGACTTTTGTGCCTGTGAAAATGTCCCCCCACAGTTTTCACGTTATTTTACATGTACCGTCCGTATTTACTATTTTATTGTAATTACTGAAAGCAATTTAAATAGCAAATCAGATTTATTTTAAGGTAACTACTTGTTCATCAACAAAAAGATACCCACTCTGTATAGATTTTTGCAAAGGATTTGCTCACTGTGATACTACTAGTGGTGTTATCATCAAAGTATTTGGCTCCGGTACCAAGGTCATTGTAACAGGTAAGTTATGTGGTAATTACTGTAATGCAAAAATAAAGAGGGTTATTGTGATCATAGAAAAGATTTTTATCACAGGTAAGGTCAACAATTGTAAGTTCAATCTTGTGAAGTACTGAGCACTTACAGTGTGGTGCTGAAATTTGACAATTCCTGTAGACTGGGGGGGTGGGCAACCTTTCAGAAGTGGTGTACCAAGTCTTCATTTATTCCCTCTAATTTAAGGTCCCGTGTGCCAGTAATACATTTTATCATTTTTAGAAGGTCTCTTTCTATAAGTCTATAATATAGAACTAAACTATCGTTGTATGTAAAGTAAATAAGGTTTTTAAAATGTTTAAGTCTTCACTTAAAACTAAATTAAAATGCAGAGCCCCCCAGACCGGTGGCCAGGACCCGGGCCATGAGAGTGCCACTAAAAATCAGCTCGCATGCCGCCTTTGGCACCTGTGCCATAAGTTGCCTACCCCTGATCTAGACTTTGATGGCAGTTAAGGAAAGTCTCGTAGGATCTGATCCTGAAAACACCAACTTTTCAATCCCAGAGCAAACGTTCAATTTTTACTGATAGATTTAAAGTAGATTTTTTTTCAAGTTAATGAATATTTCTAAAGATCAGTTGTTTAATGACATTTTTCAGAGGATTTGCCACCATAAGCATGCTGGCCCTTGGTCCAGTTGCAAAAATGTGTCTTAGCTTTGATATTATTCAAATTATTTAATGAAAATTCATAAACATGCATAAAAGAAAACAACTCTGAAAAAAGTAACACCTTCTTGCTTCTCAAATAAAATAAAAGAAGCAATTTCTGAAGTAGTCAGTGTCTTCATAGCTGAATTCCTGCACTTACACCTGTATAAGAGAAAGAATTTAGCCCTAGATATTGTTGACTTTTGTGTGAAGTACCATGGTATTGCAGGGAACCTGGTGGTTGCATGTATTCTTAATAGTGTTTAACAATATATTCTTGGGGCCTGAGTCTTCTTTGCCCTGCTCTTGTGAAACCATTTACGCTCATGCAAAATCAATGGGAAATGCTAACATTCTGATTAAGTAGCATGTTACACCCAATTTGCATTGGTATAACTGACCACAGAAACACAGGACAAAGGAAAATCAGGTCCTTACTCTCTCAGAATCATGCTATGCACATTTATACAAATCAACTAGAATGGTCAGTCTATTTCAAATCTTAATACACAGTCAAGTTTACCTTAGTATATTATAACTCTAAGCTAAAGGTAATTTTTTGTAATGCCGCCTATTCAAATGAAAACACTATCATAATTAATTCTAAACATATCAGATCAGGATCAGCATGTTGCTGTAAGTGAATATTCTGTGGCATTAACAATGTGGATAAAATTTACTCAGCATTAGAGTTTACAATTGACAATTTTCCTAATTTGTCTTACCTGTATAGGATTCTGCACTCTTTGCACGTGAAAAACTCCCATAGATTTACCAGGTATTTTGACTGTGTAAAGAATGGAGAAGTAAATCTTTGATATGTGTAGACTATTTATTACAGCATTAAGACCCCGAGATTGCTCACTTGATTTATTAAATATTAAAACTATAAGATACAATAAAATGTTTTAGTAACAAAATATCTTCTCAAAGAGAAATATCAAATATGGGATAAGTAAGTTCCTCCTCAGAAAAAAATACCTAAGACCATGGAGAAATTCAGACCTGGTAACAAGTACATCCACACTGGAAACCATTATTTAATTAGCAATTAAGGTCTGATCTTCCCAAAGTGTCTTATCCAAAGCCTGTTGAAGCCAAAGGAAAGAATCCCATTGACCTGAATGGGTTTTAATTCTGGCCTAAAGCGAAGCCAGAGATTTAAATCTGATTTTGCTCATGTATCAGAACATCCAGTTCTGCACACACACTTGCTGATTATTTATCTACACAATTCAGAATTTATATTGGACAGACATGCATTCCATCTTGCATTCCATGTGCATATACAATAATCCCCAATCTGGACATGTGCTTGCAAAAAATCAGCATGTTAAATTGACTCCAATTTCTAAAAATAAAAAAAAATAAAAAAGGCTCTTAATATCTAAGAGAATTGCCAGAAATAATCATTCATTTTTGCAAAGCACAACATTACTGAGTAGGAAGCTATGTAAAAGTATTTTAAATATGTACAAGACTTGAGTGAGTAAATCATTAGGTTAACCTACTGTTCAGCCCAATCCTGCATTCCTGGGTGTTTTCAGTACATATGGAATGCGATATGGAACCCCAAATATTGAACTAATTAGTGTTGGAGCATGAGGATATGAATTTTAAAGAACAGAAAAATCAATCCCCTTTATTTGGTGACAATCCCCAAAATGAGAGAAAGTTCTTTAATGAAGGGATTTTTCTTGGTTAGGTAGTCTTACATCTCAAGTGTCTTTATTTGCTTCTATATTCCAATATTTAAATACTTTTGAACACAACCCTAGTTACACGGTTATAATTTGGTTCAGTTCTAAATAGTTTCAGAAAACTCTAGAATATCCAGGCAGCACAAAAATAAGATGAAATCATTTTACAAAAGGAACCTTCACAAGCTTTGAAATCAGTGGGATTACTCACAATGCATAAAGTTAAGCACATGTTTAAGACTTCGTGGAACAAGGAACTTAGTATTTATTAATTTATTAGTGTCTCAGTTGACTAAAAACAATGGCTGACATTATCAAAGCCTGAATTTTAAAGGAATGTGGGCACCTAAATCCCTTCGTGCTGCCTTTAAAAATTCCAACCAATATGTTGTGTGGAGTATAGGGCAACCATTTTGTTAAATGTCCTGTAACTTTTCACGTGCAAGTAAGTGTTGGAACAAATAGAGAATACACAAAAATACATGGTGCCCAATTGGGGACCTTTGGCACCACTGAAATATCAACAACCTTCCGTTTCTTCTTTGTGATGCACATTTATAACATGAGAACGTTGCCTACTTCTGCAGAGAATACTTCTTTGACAGTTAGCTGGGTAAGGAACCATATTCTTTGGGATGTATCCCACAGTGACAAATGGGACAGAGAGTAGCTGCAGTAAAAGTGTTTGAACCTGCTCATTTCTTGTGATAACTAGTGCATTCAATATACTACTTAAAAAAATGTATCACTTGCAGTCAGCCATATGAAACAAGCAGATGAATAATTATTTTGGAATAGAATTCTTTTTCAGCCCGATTCAGTGTGGTTTGGATGTTAAGGTTGCCTTCACTTTGATTTCCTTAATATTTATTGATTAGACTGTCAGGAAATGCACCCTTGTTTACCTTAGTGAAGTGCTTTTGTATAGGACAGCATCCGAGTTTGAACTGATTATTCTCAAGACTGAGGAAGCATCTGTGCAACCCAGCAATTAAAGGTAAACAATTTTGGATAATTTGGCTGATTTTGATTATTGAGAATGTGCCAAAACAAAACACTGTATCTTAGTTCTCTTTAAAAAGTTAAAAGATTGTCTCCATGTTCCATTTCTGACTATTCTAGAGGTTTCTGGAATAGTTTTGAAATGAACCAGAATGTAAATCTGTATTTAAAATTGATTCAAAAAGTGGAAGGCTCTGCCCCCTACACCTCTGGGGCACACCACTCCAGGTGAGGTGGAGGGTCCAGGGCTCCCCATAGCCACCTGGGCAACCTGGTGGCTCTTATTACTGTCTAGTTCCTAGTTAAACTACAGGATTGGGCCTCAGAAGATCTGGATTTAGTGCCTGGCTCTCTTTTACTTCCTGCATGATCAAGTCATCTATACTTTCTGGTTTTCATAAATAAGAAGATGAAGACTTATGTCACCTGATTGCATTTCCCTAGTTAATTTACCTTCAATAGTTGTTATCTCCTGTCAGAGATTCCATTTCAAAAAGGTTTTTTTTCTCCTGCTGATAATAGCCCATCCAAATTAAACAGCCTCTTAGAATCGGTATGCTAACGTACAACTTTTCTTTCTTTCTTTCTGTGTATATAAACACATCTTACTTCTATTCCATTCTATGCATCCAATGAAGTGGGTTATAGCCCACGAAAGCTTATGCTGAAATAAACTGGTTAGTCTCTAAGGTGCCACAAGTCTTCATCGTCTTATTTACGGATACAGACTAACACAGCTGCTAATCTTAAAATCTCAGGTTTTAAGTTTCTCCTGCTGTGAATAATGCCTGCCTCACATAGACATTGACACTTAATGCATTAAAGTACATTGACATTCTTGGATGGAAAGTGCAACACCAATGCAAGCTATTATGCATGATGATTAGACTATGGCTAACATTCAGTTTTGCTCTCTCCATACTGGCAAGACCAAACCACATTACAACTACAATGTTATCTAAAGTATGACTATGACTTGGTATATTTGCTAGGTAGAGGTGCAACAATAGATGTATTTTGTGAAACCTCCAGTTGTTGCACTAACATCAGTACAGCCCCACCAAGGACACCAAGTACAGCAGTGCTAGTGCTGGTGTTTTATTGCTGGTGTCACTTAATCCCACCCAGAGCAGGTCTAGAGGACAGGGTGGTAACATGCCAGTGAATGCTATGGCCTTCACTACACCAGTGCTCACAAGTGAAGATTCACCGTCACTACTGCAATGCTGGGAGATATTCCCAATAAGGTCTTGGGTAGTAGACAAGCCCTTTGACACAACCACCCGCACATTTGGAAGGAATCTTTCTTTGGCTGTTCCTTTTCAATTTCTCAGACCCACTTTCAGTTATTTCCCAGAATTATTCTGCAGGTGAGTGAGGTGTCTGTGTCTGTGACAGAGATCAAATACTCTGGTTACTTCCCTTCCAACTGCTAGATTGTCATCCACACCTTTTGTCTGAAATGAGCTGGGCTTTCTCAGATGTTATCTCTGTTCTTTTTTAAAACATCTGTGCATGCAGAGGAAAATATTTTCTCCTCCCCAGCAGCCAGATAAAAAAATACCAGTAAATTGGTAATCCACAAATTACAAGAATCCTGCTATATAAGAAAATACATATCTAGAGTACAGGCTGCCAGCTGAAGTCCATGGAGCTCCGTGTGCTAGGCTGTAGGGAGCTGGCTGATCACATAATGCTGGTTCCTCCTCATTGTCATCTATTAAATTTCAGTAATACAACTAAGAATGAAATTCTTTCCACGTAAGCAGTTGCTACAGAGATGTGATGTGATTGCAGATGGGAGGAAGAGGTCAATGCTATTGGAAATGGGAAAGGGATTATAGTCCATGAAACAATCTCTCTTTTAACATGTGCACCACACAGTGAAAATGTTTGAGAACAGCCTGATCCAACAGTCTATTTACACCCTTAAAATCAAATAGAAGCCGTTATCTAGTTTCCATTTTAAGGAGTGAGGATTCGTTAACAGAAAAGTTGCAATGACCTGCAAATGGAATTACTGGGAAGAGACTTTATGTATCAGCTTTATGGTGGCACACAAATATGAAATTTGTTAAATTCTCCGAACAGTCAAGAAACCAGGAATACCTACTTAGTTAGAGTGCCTGGTTATTTGAGCAAGAACACAGCAGCATATGTAAAGTACCACAGCTTCTTGTAAAGCAAAAAGTGAATGTGATACTTCTGGCTGGATCAAGTACTTTGGCACAGGAACCAAGCTAGTTGTTTCTGGTAAGTATTTTTATTCTTGATTGATTCTATTTACCAAAAGAGAAACAAAGGACGGAAAAGTGAATTGAACCAAATAATTTAATATAAAAAAAGGAATCTGCACATAAGCCATGTATTGCTGCTGATCTGAATGTGGAACTGCCAAGGACAGCAATGGATTGACTGAGGGGAGTATTTGTTCCTAATGAGAAAAGTGAATACAAGTGTAAAAGTCTGGAATATCTACTGAACAGCTGTTAAGAATAAGGAAGGAGGGAAATGGAGAGCTTGAAATTTAAAATATTGGGCCACGTTCATCTCTCATGCAACTCCATTGAAAGAGTCCAAATGCCAGCAAGTGTACGTAAAATTCACAGCACAGGCTTCAATTTACCAAGTGTGAGTTTGTTATTGTTAGTACTATAGCAGTTATGTTGATTAATGAAGAACCATTGCCTGAGGTGCAACTATCCCCAGGTTGCCAGTAAGTGTTTTTACTGAAAGTATCTTTTCCATTTTGTATAGAATGTTATTTATCAAATTTAAGCTACAGAAACAGTCCAATCAATCATATAAGTGCTAGTTAATGTTGAGTACATAACAAGAATTATAATATATTGTCTAGGAAATGTCCTTTTCTACACTATCCATTAAGAACATGTTAAAATGTAAAATGAAGCTCAGGGGTTGTGATTTGCCCACGGTCACACATTGAGAGCCAAAAACAAAGCCAAATCTCCTGAGTCCCACTCCAGCACTTTCTACCACAAGACCATCCTTCCCATCCAGATTTGAGATCGTAGGACTAAATCCTGCTTATCCACTAAAATTAACAGAATTGCTTGCTTATCAGCAACTCACTCCACTCAATTTGCCATGTACTGATGTATATGAAGGAGCAAAGAACATTTTTGGCAGTAAAAAGGAACAGGAATTCACAAAGTGCATAAACTCAGTTTAATACTCATACAATTAGGTGGTCTATAGCAAGTCTTGTTCAGATTGTGGACTTTGTATTTAAAATAAGAACTTCCGAATTTTGGTCTGATGAAATTCATAACTTGATAATTCATTAGTTTTTGTAGAGGATTTCAGTGATGTGAGTATGGAGTAGTAAAGTACTTTGGCTCGGGCACCAAACTGGTGGTTTCAAGTAAGTTTCTTAAGATGTTTTCAAAGCATATATTTACTCAATG
This sequence comes from Sternotherus odoratus, assembly GCA_032164245.1. Classification (NCBI taxonomy): domain Eukaryota; kingdom Metazoa; phylum Chordata; order Testudines; family Kinosternidae; genus Sternotherus; species Sternotherus odoratus. The sequence goes on from JAVMKO010000002.1 coordinate 147,410,298, forward strand.
TACTTATTATGCTTGTTATCCAGGACAAAGTCAAGTTATTCATAAATATACTGAGTGAAATCCTGATTCCACTGAAGTTAAAGGCAAAACTCCAATTGACTTCAATGGGGTGAGGATTTCACCCATGATAGTCTCTCTAATTCGGAAAGAACCAGTTACCCTTACGTAGTCAATGAGAATGGTGTAAATTGTTTGCAGAGCTCATTTTTAGTATTGTCACGCTGTGAGATGATTAAGCAAAAATATTCAGAAGTGGAACCACTTATTGTTAGCAGTAAATGTGAAATGTAGAACATACGGTTTTTATACAATACTGTATATTTAGCACCCCATCATAGGAGCTGTTGAGCTTCTTTCATGCTCATTCATTTAAACGGGCATTCAGGATGATCAGCACTTGGAGGATGTGGTCCATTAGGTAGCATTAAAAGGTACATTTCTAGTAGTAATATCTAAATGCAATTGTGTTTTCCTTCCTAAAATAAGCTCCAGTTCAGGAAGGAACTTAAACATATTTCCATTCGTATTCAGCAACGTACTTTAGCATGCGCTTAATTGAAGGCCAAATCAAGGCCAAAATGCAATAAATCTTGTTGATTCCATACAGTAATGGTGATTAAAGAGGATTTTACAAAACCAAAAGGTACAATGTAATCCTTTTAATAAAATACAATAATTGATCCAAAAATATGATTCCCAATTTCATTTTTTAAAGATGATTTCCAATTGTTAAAATGGTTTAGTCATGTTGGGATTTAATAGGATTGAGAAAATTCTGGGTCTTTAATTAAGTTTATTCTTCCCTCCAGATACTGCTAAATTGTCTTTGCTGGCTGCCTAGCCCCTGAGACAAACAAGCATTTCTGAAGAGCAAATGTTTTCTGTTGGGAAATATTCTTGATTACACCAAATGGCAGAAGTTAGCCAAAATGATTCTCATGAATATACTCAATTTAAGAACTATATTCTATCCTCAATCTATTGTTATCACTGGGTGCACCATCATGGAATAATGGCAGCATGCAGGTTAATTTTGTAACCTCAGTCTGTGGACCCTAATTTAAAAAGTAATTTGTTCCTTTCACAAATTATTAGAAACAACTAATCTAAACCATATTGAATCAGATTAATTTTAGAGAAGGATTTTCACTGGCATGGAGGCACCCAGGAATGATAGTTAGATGTCTAATTGTCTTTTGCCCCTTTGAAAATCTTCCCCAACATTTTCACATTATTTTACATGTAGTCTCCTCATCTACTGTTTTATTGCAAGGCCAGAAATCCATTTAAATAGCAAATCCAATTTTTTTTAAAGCAACAACTATTGGTTCATCAATATAAATGATACTCGATCTGTACAGTATTTTGTAAAGGATTTGCTCACTGTGATACGTCTGGCAGCTATTACATCAAAGTATTTGGCTCTGGTACCAAGCTCATTGTAACAGGTGAGTTATGTGATAATTACAGTCATGCAAAGATAAAGATGCTTATTGTGATCTAAGAAAAGCTTTTTATCACAGGTAAAGTCAACCATTTTAAGCTCGATCTTGTGAAGTACTGAGGACTTAACGGGAGGTTCTGAACACCATCAATTCCTGTAGACTTCAGTTAAAGTTAGGGCTATTAGCACTTTGTGGGATCTGATCCCAAATACATCAACTTTTCAATCCCAGACTAAACCTGCAATTTTGACTGACAGATTTAAAGTAGATTTTTTTCAAGTTAATGAATATTTCTAAAGATCAGCTGTTAAAGGTCATTTTTCAGAAGATGTACTGCCAGAAGAATGCTGGTCCTTGGTCCAGAGGCAAAAATTTATGTTAGCTTTGATATTTGATATCAAATTCTTTCACTAAAATTCATAGACATGTATAAAATTATACTGTAAAATAAGAAACGTCATGCATCTCAATTAAAACAAAAGAAGCAATCTCTGAACTAGTCAGCATCTTCCTAGCTGAATTATTGCAGCTACGTCAGTGTAAGTGAAAGAATTTGGCCATGGAGATTGTTGTCTTGTGTGAAGTACCTTGGCATTGCAGGCAAACTGGCGGGTCCAAGTATTCTTAATCGTGTTTAAAAATATATACTTGCAACCTGAGTCTTCTTTGCCTTGCTCTTCCAAGCCATTTACGCTCAGCAAAAGTCAATGGGAAATGCTACCATTCTGATTAAGTTGCATGTTACACCTGAGTTCCATTGGTTTCACTAACTACACAAACACAGGACTAGGAGAAATCAGGGTCAGTGAAGATTCACCAGTGAAGATTCACCAGCACGACTGCAATGCAGGGAGATATTCCCAATAAACTCTTGGGTAGTAGACAAGCCCTTTGACACAACCACCTGCACATTTGGTAGGAATCTCTCTCTCTCCTTTTCAATTTTTCCCACCCACTGTCAGTTATTTCCAGTGGGGGTGGCGGTGTCTGTGTCTATGAGAGATCAAACACTCTGCTTAGTTCCCTTCCAACTGCTAGATTGTCATCCACACCTTTTGTCTGAAATGAGCTGGGCTTTCTCAGATGTTATCTCTCTTCTGTTTTAAAACATCTGTGCATACAGAGGAAAATATTTTTCTCCTCCCCAGCAGCCAGATTAAAAAATACTGGTAAATTGGTAATCCACAAACTACAAGAATTCCACCATACAAGAAAATACATATCTAGAGTACAGGCTGCCAGCTGCAGTCCCTGGGGCTCTTTGTGCTAGTCTGTAGGGAGCTGGCTGATCACATAATGCTGGTTCCTCCTCATTGCCATCTATTAAATTTCAGTAATACAACTAAGAATGAAATTCTTTCCACGTAAGCAATTGCTACAGAGATGTGATGTGATTGCAGATGGGAGGAGGAGGTCAACGCTATTGGGATTGGGAGAGGGGTTGTAGTCCATTAAACAATCTCTCTTTTAATATGTGGACCACACAGTGAAAATGTTTGAGAACAGCCTGATCCAACAGTCTATTTACACCCTTAAAATCAAATCGAAGCCGTTATCTAGTTTCCATTTTAAGGAGTGAGGATTTGTTAACAGAAAAGCTGCAAGGATATGCAAATGGAGCCACTGGGATGAGAATTTGTGTGTCAGGTTTATGAAGTCATGAAAATGTGAATTCATTAAATTGTCCAAAAAGTCAAGAAACCAGGAATACTTCATTAGAAGTATTTTTCCAGCTACTGGATAGAGTGCCTGACTGTTTGAACAAGGACACAGCAGCATAAGTAACGAACCACAGCTTATTGTAAAATGAAATGTCAACGTGATACTTCTGACTGGATCAAATTCTTTGGCACAGGAACCAAGCTAGTTGTTTCTGGTAAGTATTTTTATTCTTGATTGTTTTTCTTTTGGTAAATAGAATCAAGGGACACATAATGGACTGAATAAATGAAGATTAAAAAAGGAATTTGCACATAATCTGTGTATTGCTCTTGACCTCTGTATGGAACTTCCAAGGACACCAGTGGGTTCACTGAGGGCCGTATATGATCCTATTAAGTAAAGTGAATACAAGAGTAAAAGGCTGGAATATTTCCTGAATAGCTGTTAAGAATAAGGAAGGAGGGAAACGGAGAGCTTCAAAATTAAAATATTGGGAGAAGTTCATCTCTTGTGTAACTCCATTGAAAGAGTCCAAAGCAGCAAGTGTAAAACTCACAGCAGGGGCTTCAATTTAGCTGGTATGAGATTATTAAAAAGTTGGTTATTGTTAAGACTATATGAGTGTACAATGATTAACAGAGGAAAATTGGCTTAGGTACAACAGTCTTCAGGTTCTCAGTAAGTGGTTTTCCTTAAAATATCTTTTCCTTTTTGTGTACTGTATAATATTCTTTATCAGATTAAAGCTACAGACACAGTCCACTCAATAATATAAGTGCTAGGTAATGTTCACTACATAACAGTATCTATGATACATTGTCTAGCAAATGTCATTTTCTAAATTATACAGTAAGAGCATGTTAAAATGTAAAGTGAAGCACCGAGATTGTGATTTGCCCAAGGGCAGAGAGGGGGAGCCAGAAAAAAGGGCAAATCTCCCAAGTCTCATTCCGATGCCTTCACCACAAGACCATCCTTCCTATCCACGCACATTGGAGATCATAGGACTAAATCCTGCTCATTCAATGAAATTACATGGAATTGTGTGGTGACCAGGAATTCACCCCACTCAATTTGCCATGCAGTGACATATGTCAAGAGCAAAAAACATTTTTGGTAGAAGGCGGCACAGGAATTCACCAAGTGCATAAACTCAGTTTAAAATTCATACAGTTAAGTGACCAATAACAAGCCTTGTTTAGATTGTGGCCTTTGCATGAAAAATATGAACTTCAGAATTTTAGACTGATGAAATTCATAACTTGATAATTCATAAGTTTTTGTAGAAGATTACAATGATGTGAGTATGGAGTAAAGTACTTTGGCTCGGGCACCAAACTAGTGGTATCAAGTAAGTTTCTTAAGATATTTTCAAAGCATACATTTACTCTCTGTATTTACTATGCTTGTTATCCGGACAAAATCAAGTTATTCATTAATATACTGGGTGAAATCCTGATTCCACTGAAGTTAAAGGCAAAATTCAAATTGAATTCATTGGGCTCAGGATTTCACCCATAGTGGTCCCTCTAATTCAGAACAAACCAGTTACACTTGTGTAATCAATGAAAATGATGTAAATTGTTTAGTATATTCACACTGTGAAATGATTATGCAAAAATATTCAGAAGTGGAACCACTTATTGTTAGCAATAAAAGTGAAATGTAGAACTTACGGTTTTTATACAATACCGTATATTTAGCACCCTGTCATGTGAGTTGTTGAGCTTCTTTCATGCTCATTCATTTAAACAGGCATTCAGGATGATCAGCACTTGGAGGATGTGGCCCATTAGGTAGCATTAAAAGGTACATTTCTAGTAGTAATGTCTTAATGCAATTGTGTTTTCTTTCCTAAAAAAAGCTCCAGTTCAGGAAGGAACTTAAACATATTTCCATTCGTATTCAGCAATGTACTTTAGCATGCGCTTAATTAAAGGCCAAATCAAGGCCAAAATGCAGCAAATCCTGTTGATTCCGTACAGTAATGGCGACTAAAGAGGTGTGCTGATTGTTTACATAAACACAAGGAATAAGTAATAGAGTAATCCATTTAATAGAATACAATTATCCAATAATATGAATGATCCAATAATATGAGTCTCAGTTTTATTTTTTAAAGATGTTTTCCAATTGTTAAAATGGTTTAGCCATGTTTGGATTTAATGGGATTGAGAGAATTCTGGGTCTCTAATGAAGCTTATTCTTCCCTCCAGATACTGCTAAATTGTCCTTGCTGGCTGCCTAGTCCCTGAGACAAACAAATATTTCTGAAGAGCAAATGTTTTCTGTTGGAGAATATTTCTGATTACATCAAATGGCAGAAGTTAGCCAAAATAATTCTCATGAATATACCCAATTTAAGAGCTACATCCTAACCTCAATCTATCGGTATCACTGCGTGCACCATCATGGAATGATGCAGCATGCAGGTTTAAATTGTATAACCTCAGCCTATGGACCCTAATTTAAAAAGTAATTTGTTACATTCCACAAATTATTTAACATGAACAATTTTAACCTTTTCTTATCAGACTTATTTTAGGGGCAGATTTTCAATAGCACATAAGTTCCCAGGAATGATAGTTAGATGTCTAAGTGTCTTTTACCCCTTTGAAAATTGCCCTCACAGTTTTCACATTATTTTATATGCACTGTCCTTACTTATTATTTTATTGCAAGGCCAGAAAGTAATTTAAATAGCAAATTGGAGGGGTTTTTTAAAACAACCACCATCCGTTCTTCGATATAATGATGCTAGATCTGTACAGTATTTTGCAAAAGGATTTGCTCACTGGGATACTTCTCGGGGCTTTAGCTTCAAAGTATTTGGCTCTGGTACCAAACTCAGTGTAGCAGGTAAGTTATGTGGTAATTATAATAATTCAAAGATAAAGAGACTTATTGTGATAATTGAAAAGCTTTTTATCACGGGTAAGTAAGCTCAATTTTGTGAAATACTGAGCACTTAATGTGATGTGCTGAACACCATCAATTCCTGTAGACTTCAGTTAATGTTAGGGCTGTTAGCCCTTTGTAGGATCTGGTCCCAAATCAACTTTTCAGTCTCAGAGTAAACCTGCAATTTTTACTGATAGATTTAAAATAGATTTTTTAAAGTTAATGAATATTTCTAAAGATCAGCTGTTAAATCTCATTTTTTAGAAGATGTGCCACCAGAAACATGCTGGTCTTTGGTCCAGTTGCAAACATTTGTCTTAGCTTTGATATTATTCAAATTATTTAACTAAAATTCATAAACATGCATAAAAGAAAACAACTCTGAAAGAAGTAACAGCGTCATGCTTCTCAATTAAAACAAAAGAAGCAATCTCGGAAGTAGTCAGTATCTTCGTAGCTGAATACTTGCAGTTACACCCGTGTAAATGAAATAATTCGGTCCAAGAAATTGTTGTCTTGTGTGAAATACCTTGACATTACAAACTGCCATTTGCAAGTATTCTTAATAGTGTTTAATAATATATACTTGGGCCCTGAGTCTTTTTTGCCTCTCTCTTGGAAGCCATTTAACCTAATGAAAAGTCAGTGGGAAATGCTACCAGTCTGATTAAGTTGCCTGTTGCACATAGTTTGCATTGGGTTAACTGACTTCACAAACACTGGACTAAGGAAAATCAGGTCCTTACTCGTCAGAATCATGCTCTGCACATTTATACAAATCAACTAGAACAGTCAGTCTATTTTAAAGCTCAATTCACAATCAAGTTTACCTTAGTAACACTATAGCTCTCTATTAAAGGTAAATTGTTGTAATGCTGCCAATTAAAGTACATACATTATCAGAATTAGTTCTAAAAATATCAGATCAGGATTAGCATGTTGCTTTAAGTGAATATTCTATGGTGTTAAGAATGTGGATACAATTTAGTTAGCAATATAGTTTACAATGGACAGTTTCCTAAATTCTCTTACCTGTTTAAGATCCTGCATTCTTTGACAGGCAAAACTCCCAGAGCTTTAAGAGCAGTTTTGACGGTGTAAGGAATGGAGAAGCATGTCTGTGTTATGTGGAGATTATTTATTACAGCATGAAGACCTAAGAGTGCTCACCTGATTTATTAGTGTATTAAACCTGTAGGATACAACAAAATGTCTTCTCAAAGAGAAATATCAAATATTGACTAAGTAAGTTGCTCCTAAGAAAAATAAAACCCACCTTAGATCAAGAAGAAATTCAAACCTTGGCACAATTCTAAGTAAAATCGAAAGAAATTGTGGCAGTTTGTGCCCAGGGCTGAATTTGTCTCCACAGAACTCAATGGTAATGACGTTTGGGCCAGGATTTTACCCATGTTGTTTAACAGTACTTCTTAGCAGGGACAATATTATTCACAAGTATACTGAAGAAGCAGAAATTGCTTTTAAAGTCATATATAGTTAGCAGTCCTGATTTTACTTTCACACTAGTCATTCCTCTTTTTAAACTGACTTCCCTCTGTTCACTTAAAATGGAGTTACTCCAGATTTACAACACTAAGTGAAAACAGGATCAGGATCTACCAGAATTCTTCAGAATTCTTGCTTAGTGGAATAGATGAGTAAAGATTTGGAAAGAGAACAAAACTTACTGCTTTCAATGAGCATGACATAGGAATAATGGTGCTTCTTATATTGTATCCATTAAAGTGCAGCTAGTCATCATTAAGGAAGTTTACATTGAAACAGTATAACTGGATTCTTCTGAACACAATAATCTAGAAAAAAATAACTAGTACTAATACAGGCTCAGTACAGAAACCAAAGACTGAATTGAATATGGAGACTGAACAGTCCCCTCTCATCTCTAGAGGTTGTCCTTACAGGTCAAAAAATTGACATGGCTCCGTCGGATGGTGGGAAGAAACTTCCCCTGTACCTGCCTGTGTTGCTATCTATCTGCAACTTTCACAAGCACTTAGTTATTTTGTTTAAAATAAGAAAAATAATTCACCAAAGCTTTACATTAAGTTTCAAAGCAGAAATAAATGCAAAAATATTTGGCACGCTTATTAAAAGGTAGTCCAAAGATCATATACTGTACCACATTATATAATGGAAGTTACTTGGGATTTGATAAAACAAAGTGCATTAAGAAAAGAGCGATCAGTGCAGATCATTAGTTATAAAGCACAAAGGAGCTACTATTATGGATATTTATTTTGATTTTAAGATTCTCAAGCAGTCTAGGTTGGTTTCAATTGGTTTGTTGCCTTTTGAAACAGTTCTAGATATTGATTTTTGACATTACTGACTCAATATAACAAACTCTTTATAGAAAAAATATAGATGTATCTGATCCAAACCCCATTGGCCCTAAAAGACCAAATCCAAAGTTATGGCGGAAAGTGATGTGCAGTTGTGAGCAAAGAATCTTCAGAAGACTTGTGTCCACCTTTAAAAACTTCATCATGATAGGCAAGAATTTAAGGGATATTAAGAATAATTTACCATCTCATCCTTTAAAGGTGAACTTTATAAACAGATTTCAAATACACTATTAGGACCAGGTGAGAAATCCATCATGAAATAAATGGGATTTTCCAGTAAAGGTCAGAAATCTCCCATCACAATTTACAATAGCATTACTAAGCACTGGTCCAGTAGTGTAGAATGCTGATGTATTTTCAGTAGAGGTAGTATCCAGTGCTGTCACTTTGGTACCTTTCACACACGCTAAATTCACTTTAAAATAAAAATAGAAATTTCAAGTGATGCTGAGGGATCCCAGCCCGAGGAAATTCTAAGCCTTTGGTATGTAGAATGCATTTGAAGTTTTTGACTTATTTTGCATGTCCGCTCCTAATGTACTCCAAACATCTAATGCAATCAATTGGAGTTTGGGGTGTCAGTGGAATACAGGATCAAGCATTTGAAATTTTGTAAGGAAACACCATTTTATTCACAGGTGTAGTATATTAAAGAGATTCTGTCAACTTCTGTTCACAATTGCACATCAAAAAATATAAAGCTAAAAGAAAACTATTTGGGCCAGATCCTCAATGGAGCTCCTTCGCTTTCCAGCAGCTGAAGATCTGGCCCCTGAGTTTTTGCAAAGCAAATGAACACAGTGAGAATAATTATATCAAAGTCTTCGGCTCTGGCACAGAGCTCATTGTTTCAAGTAAGTGCTATAGTGGCATAGAGAAAAAGTTACTCGTGATAATATAAAATTAGAGACTGCAGAACACAATTCATTCAAAAAGGATAACAGACAATGGAAATGTGATATGCAAACTACAGTCGAAGAATGAATGTCTTTACTATCTAAATGTGAGAATTCAGAGTAAGACAGATGGGTGATCACATTGACAGTTATTGATAGGCAGAAGTTTTTTTGCTCACCCTGAGTCAAAGGTGGGTTGTTCTCTTGGTAGTGGTCAATACCCCAGACCAGAACATCCATTGTTCCATCCAGTGTGGGACGCAAGCCAGATAAACAATATTAGGGTATCCCTGTACACTAAAGAATAGTGGTGATCAGCGGTAAGGGAGCTGTGAGGGCATTTAATGGCCAATGGGTCTGACTAGGGAAATCAACTGGCTAAAACTCCTGCTCAGTGGGAGGGCAACTGCATGGACGTTATTAAAGCTCCTGGGCTATGATGCTCTAGATAGGTTGGGGGAAAGATTTCACCTTCCCGTCATACTGTAGCTCTCCTAGAGAAACCCCCTTTACACTGCTTAGTGCAGTGACCAGGATTTAGCCTCTCGTATCACAAGTATGTATTAGTCAAGAGATGTAAGAAGTTAGGGATGAAATCACAGCCCCCGGCTTTCATCCTAATTTTTTTTCTCTCTTGTTAAGGGCATAGGGGTAAGTGAAAGGTCTGGGAGAAAAGACATGCACTGGAACCAAAAGAGCCAATATTTGTGAATATTTTATATGTGATTACCTACGGGAGCATTTTAGATTAGTATTGTAATTTTCTATTGCACAAAATCAATTCAAATTTATATTAAAACATAAATGCCATCACATGAGAGTGGAGGGGTCCAGGAATAAAAGGGCCTGCTTCATTGTAAAAATTCCCCATAACTTTAATAAGTATAGGGTTTGGCCTGTAACATGCATTTTGATCCCAGCCCTGAGAGGTTCTGATCTGCCATTGACTGTGATGGGAGTTGAGGTTCCTTGGTACTTCAGGATCATAGTACCTGTCAATTCTTGACTAATTTAGAGAGGTAGCCATGTTAGTCTGGAATAGCAGTCTGGAATAGTAGAGGTAACAAAGAGTCCTGTGGCACCTATAGTTAGTCTTTAAGGTGCCACAGGACTCTTTATTACCTTGACTAATTTAGTCATATTGCATGATGGAGCAGGTTTTCTCCCTGACATATTGAAATACTGTTGTCATAAGACACAGAATTTTCCAAATTTTGCAACAATTAAATGTTTGTTCTCAACAACAAAAACAATATGAAGGAACATATTCTATAGTCTGAAGCAAATTCTCCCCTCCTTGCATCAGTTCAACTCTACCTCTGCTGTGTTGAGACTTGGCCCAACGTATTTTGTAGCCTGTCAGGGAGACTTCACATAACAGGTGATAAAGAAAGTCAAATTAGAATTTGACCCCTGTTGCATAATGTTCAATAGGGCCAGCTAGATTTAGGTTGCTAAAAAATGCATCTCAAAGTATCTCTCTCCTTTGTCATTGAGACTTCAATAGGAATATAACCAATCCCCAAGTCTACTGGTGTTTTACGATTCCTTTTAATTATACTGCTCAGGAAAGCAAAATTGTATTAGACCATTTTACTTATAAAATATTCAGAAAACCATTTAAAATAGTGTTTGGTGGGTGGTAAGGTGTCATGAAACATCTTGAGAAAAGTGGATAGGTCAGAGTGTATTATAAAATGAGTATTTTTTTCTAATTATATGTTTATTTATATTGGTATTTTTTAAATGCACCCATTCGACCACTCTGACAGAACAGGGACAAAAACATTGAACATACAGCAGAATTTAACTGAAATCTCCCTTTCCATCAATCTACTAGGCAAGAGAAAATACAATTCCAACATTAGGTCTCAAATGTCAACCTGATCCTCTCTGTCAATTAAATGAATGATTTTCTGTTAAACACAATTTAAAAGCTAACAAATTAATTTTAATAAATAGTATTGGAAAATACCAATGTAAGCTTACCCTGAAAAATATATAGAAATTCCTGGGTGTTTTTGGTACATACGGAATGTCAGATTGAGCTCCAAATGTTGAAATAATTAGTGCAGGAGCATGAGGATCTAAATTGAAAAGAACAGAAAAATCAATTCCTAAATTGGTGACAATTTCCAAAATGAGAGAAAGTTCTTTAGTGAAGGAACTTTTCTTGGTTAGGTCGTCTTACATCTCAACTCTCTATATTTGCTTCTAAATTTAAGATATTTTAAATACTTCTTGACACAACCGTAGTTACAGGGTTGTAGTTTGGTTCAGTTCCAAATAGATTCAGAAAATTCTAGAATTGCCAGACAGCACAAAAATAGGTTGAAATCATTTGTATTTGTGTCTCAGTTGACTAAAAACAATGGCTGACATTGTCAAAGGAGCATGAATTTGAAAGGGATTTGGGCACCTAAATCCTTTTTTGGTGCCTTTAAAAATTTCAGTCAAAATGTTCTGTGGAGTATAGGCCAACCATTTTGTTAAATGGCTTTCAACATTTCACCTTAAATTTAAGTGTTGGAACAAATAGAGAATGTACAAGATACATGGTGCCCATTTGGGAACCTTTGACATCACTGAAATATCAACAACCTTCCGTTTCTTCTTTCTGATGGACATTTATAACATGAGAATGTTGCCTTGTTCTTTAGAGAATACTTCTTTGGCAGATAGTTGGGTTGGGAACCTTATTTTCTTGGTTGCATCCCACAGTAACAAACAGGGACAGAGCTAAGCTGTAGCAAAAGTGTTGAGAACCTGCTCACTTCTTGTGATAACTAGTAAATTCAATATACTGTTTTAAAAAATGTCAGTTGTATGAAATGAGCAGATGGATAATAATTTTAGTAGGGAAGTCTTCTTTGGTCTAGTTCAGTATTTATTCTTTCAGGCACTTACACAAACTCAGGGATCAAATAATATTTTTATCCTTTCTAGTTCAGACTTTTCATAAAAATAGTTTTGGTTGTATTTTATCCAATTTATAGCAGGCAGCAATTTTTAAAAATTGTATGAAGTCACAAAAAAAATATTATTTTGCCATTTTTTTGAATCAGCTCTATTCCTAGAGTGACCAAATCAATACTGTGGCAGAATTATTTAAAACTAATTCAGGAGATACAGCAGAAGTTCACTAATTGGCACTTTGCTAATCCACTCCAGGATTTGGACACAAGCAGCAACATTCCCACTATTCCTCAGCAAAGATTTGATAGCTGAGTTCTGTTGAGAGCTCCATTATTAGTAATGCTTCATAATTATGATTTTCAGAAGTGGTTGACTAAAGTTAGGCTCCTAAGTATTTATGGGGCATTTAGGTGACTTGATTTTCAGAATACTCCATCACATGTGTCAAATACATGAACAAAGTCATTTCTGGGTGTATCATCTTTGCTAATTTCTTAATTGATATTTCTCGTTGAGGGATACGTTAATGTATTTACTGTAATTTCTCAAAATGGCATTCAGAAAAAGTTTCCCTGAAGTTGTATCAGCTGGGTCTGCAACACAATATATCTTGTATGCTCTTATATAATTTTAAAGTGAATAACTTATCAAAAAAAAAAAGGTTCATTTTCTTAGTGTGGAAAAGGCTTAAAGATTAGTTTTCAAACTCTCTTTTTAAAGGTTCTAACCAAGGTTTTGAAATAGTATATGCCGTTCGTTCAGGGCAAATTTATCTCCTGATAGAATATTCTAATGATTTTTAAAGAGAGGCCTGATTGAAAGGTTTGTGGAATCTTTAATACCCTTCCCTTCAAGTACATCTACACTGTAATAAAAATCCCATCGCACCAAGTCTCAGAGCCTGAGTCAATTGACTTGGGCTTGTGGTCTCTGGCTCTGGTGCTAAAAACTGCCGTGTAGACATTCAGACTCTGACTGGAGCCTGCACTGTTAGACCACATCCGTAGTTCGGTTTCAGAGCTTGCACTCCAGCTCAAGCCTAAACATCTACATGGCAATTTTTAGCTGTACTACCCCAGTCCTGCGACTCAGAATCAGGAGACTTGGTCCAGTTGTGGTCGTGCGGTGGGTCTTTTATCGCAGTGTAGATGTACCCTTCCTCTCACTGTCATGGTGTCTTTTATACACAAATTTGGGGTAAATAATGGGGAGATTTTCAAAGTCACAAACGTTTTGAAATGAATCAGAACATAAAGCTGTACTCAGTACTATATATTTTAAGTTTGGAAGCTAAGCCAGTAGGCACTCTCACAGATTCTTCTGTTCCACAAAAACCTGCATTCAATGTAAGCACAAACTTCTGCAATTCCAGCTCCCTAAAGCTGTAACTCATAAATGAATAATTCACTCCCATCTTCAGAATTTAATAGATAGTAACAGTATATTACAGACTTAAAGTAGTTAAAATACATTTGGCGATGAAATATAATGCAATTCTGAATTTACTTAAGTCCTAACAAATTCATTTCTCTCTCTCTAAAATGATTCCAGACATACCAGCAAAATTAAATTTCAACGAGATGCAGCAACTGCCTCTATCTACTGAACAAGATGGGAAAGTATCATACATGTGCCTCATTGAGGATTTTTACCCAAATATTATTAAGGTGACTTGGGAAGATGAGGAGAAGAAGACAGAGAAAAATGTGCACGAGGAAATTTGGATCCCTGATGCCAAACAAACATACTCAATAAGCAGCTGGCTGACCGTAGATAAAAATAGCAACAAGAATTATCGCTGCAAATATCAACATGAAGTCAAAGACGGTTATGTCCCTACTAAATCTCCAGGTATATGTTATATTTTTAAAACTAGTTCTATATATATTTAACAAAAAGAACAGGACTACTTGTGGCACCTTAGAAACTAACAAATTTATTTAAACATAAGCTTTCCTAGACTACAGCCCACTTCATCAGATGCATATATATTTAGAGAGTTCCCTGTTTGTTTACAACAAAACGGTCAAATATATTACTGGTCCTAAAGGGGTTTTGCACTCTCCAGTCCAATATTAGTTTCCATCTCTCTATAAGTTGGCTATCACTGAAGCTTGCTTTTCCGTCAAAAGCTCAGTTCTGGCTCCTCCCCCCAGTTTAAAATCTTTCTATAATGAAGGAAAATGTTGGCTGAGCTCCTCAGCTAGTGTAACTCAGCATAACTCCACTGATGACAATGGAGCTCTGTAGATTTACACCCATCACGGGCTTGGGCTACAGTGTTTGGTTTTGAACAACTGCTATATATTGAAAGGAAAGTAATAACACTAACAAGTCAGATGCTGGGTAAGCACATCAGAAGAATTACACAGACCAAAATCAAAAAGATAATCCAAGAGAAAAGAGATTAAGAGAAGTAATTTCGGTTTGGTTCTTATCGGAGATAAAATAAATCAATAACAAATGTATCTCCTTCAAATGCAAAGGAAAAAGAGGAGGATGGCTTATTGACTATCCCGCTCCTGCACATCAAAAAATGTATTTTACCCCATCAAAAATGCCTAAGAGATGGGCCTTAGACTGGCTCCTCCACAGGACTATTTTCTTCTGTGTCTTACACAGCTATTAAACAACATTGCCACTACCCTGAAGGCCAACAATCTCAGGCTGCCTCAGGCTAAGGACAAAATCAGTCGGGCAGTTTTTTTCTGCCGAGTATAAATAAACATTTCAAAGAGGCAAACACAACTGAGTTATTTGATGGGACAAAATACATCTGGCTCTATATGAACAGAAACTTGCATACACACAAGGGCCACTGTCCAGGTCCTGCAATCAGATTTGCAAGTCTAGACACCGGCACCCATGCAGAAACCAAAGACTTCAAGTGAGCTCGTTACAGGCACAGAGGTCTGGACTGACTGGCATGGGCATTTTTCCCCGTTTTATCTCTGCTTGGTTCTGCACATCAATTATGTGCTACTGGGCATTTATTCCGTGGATGGAGTCTAGGTGCTCATTTTTTAAAATACTCACTTTCCATATTTGAGTCACTGTAGTTACAAGATTTTTACCATTTTTCTCCTTGAACTTCTGACAAGAAAAGTATGCCTTAATTGTCAACAAGGATTCCATTTGACAATTAAAGCCCTCTTTACATGTTATGCTTTTATCAGAGCCCGTTTTGAAAACCTCTCCAGTGCCTCAAAGCACAGCCGGTTGTAACAAGAATGGCACACAGGTAATTTCCACAGGTAATTATGTCCTAATTCTCATTTTCTATACAATACAGTTAAGAATTAAGCACTAGTTGATATGGTTAAGACAAAAGTGAAACTATTTTCTCTTTCTAAAAGGTTCAACCATAATTATCCTAGCTGTGGAGCACTGCTGTACGCATAGGCCCCAACTCTATGGGTGCGCTGGGGCTGGAGCACATATGGAAAAATATAGTGGGTGCTGAGCACCCCCCAGCCACCTGCTGATCAGCCGAAGGAGCTGGGGGGAGGGAGGGAGAGACAGAGCGAGGACAGGGCGCACTCAGGGGAGGGGGAAGAGCTGGGAAGAGGTGGATCAGATGCAGGGCCATGGGGAAGGCGGAAGAGCGTGGAACAGAAGAGATAGAGCCAGGGGGGGACCTGAGGGGAAGAGGTGGAGTCGGGTGGAGCATCTACCCGGGAAGAAGAAAGTCGGCACCCCATCATTATAAATTAACATCTGCTGTGAGGTACAAAAGGGTCCAAAACCTAATGCCCATGAGCAGCTCAGGTTACACATTGTAGATGTCCTATTAAAATACATGTTTTGGTGATATTTGTTTCCCCTTATTAACATGCCACGTGCGTCATTGTTCTTTAACCTGCACATGCCACTGATCCTTAATCTAAGATTTAACATGTTAAATTATTAAAAGTATTCAAAGCCAGAATTTTCAAATGGTGCGTAAAGGTGCTGAAAGCTTGAAGACCCAACTGATTTCAGGTTCAAGAATAGCAGCCGTGTTAGTCTGTATCCGTAAAGAAAGCGAGGAATACTTGTAGCACCTTAGAGACTAACTAGTTTATTTCAACATAAGCTTTCGTGGGTTATAGCCCACTTCATCGGGTGCATAGAATGAAACAGAAGTAATATGCATTTATACACACAGAAAAAAAGAAAAAAAAAGTACATTAGCATACCAATTCTAAGAGGGCTGTTAAATGTAGATGGGCCATTATCAGCAGGAGAAAGAAAAATACCTTTTGAAATGGATTTCCTGTCAGGTAAATTAACTCAGGAAATGCAATCAATTTATTAATGAGTTAATGGAATGCACTTCAATCTTCCTGTCCTTTCCATTAAAGATCTGATGGTTTCAATTTTGAAACAGAAAAACTTCCAAAACAGAGTCCAACGAGAAACTGAGGAACTGGAATTAATTTTCAAATTGGATACAATTAACCAGCGGCTAAATAGGTCTTGCGAATGGTTCTCTCATTATACTAATTGATTGCATTTCCAGAGTTAATTTACCTGACACAGAAATCCATTCCAAAAGGTATTTTTTTTGTCCTGCTGATAATCATAGCAACCGCCTATTATAAGAAGCACAAGCATTCTGCTTACTCCTTAGCAGACACCAGCGATACCAGCACTGAGAGTACCTCTTTGTTTCGCTCAGCTCTATTGCATGGGAAGGTCTGATCAGAATGCAGACCTGTTTAGAGAAAACAGTCAGATACTGATTTATGCATCAATCAATATCAGTATGAGTAGGTGGTATAATTACTGCAATCAAATACCGTGAAGACCTCACGCTACCACACATTGATTTATATTTATTTTTCTTTGTGACTAGAGAATATTCAACATTAACCATTTGTTGTTGTTGTTTTTGTATTTTGTGTAGATATTACAGGCAGTTTCATACACAGGACGGCGTATTTAATATACATTGTCCTGCTCCTGAAAAGCACCATGTACTACGTCATCGTACTCTTCTTCATATACAGGATGCAAGGTCCAATCAAACACCGGGGAAAGAAACCTTAAACTTCTCCTTACACCTTCCAACATGAGCATTTGTGTTAAATTTATTTTGCCATAAGCCTGTTCATATGAAATGCCTTGCTCTAAATATTAAGACATGCATTTCAATTTGATTTTGTTAGTTATTTCTCTGGTTAGCTTGAGAGCGAACTATTTTATATGTGACCGTTTTTCCTATTTTATTATTTTCATTTTGTAACTGTGGAACTTCAACTCCTTGATTTCAATGGGAATTTTGCAGCACAAAGCAGTGCAGGATCGGTCTCTTATTCCCTTAACCTGCAAAAACGCTTGTGCACACAAAGAACTTTTGATAGGCCAACTGCATTCAGAGAAGTCAATGGGAAAACTCATCCCATAAATATTTGCAGGGCTGGAGTCCTAATTTGTCATTTCATTTCTACTAATCACATTTGTTTGCTTTATAAAAGAAAAACAGGCTACTGCAATATGACTAATTTTTACTTGAAATATTAATGGATTTTAAATAAAATTCATCATTGCAGAATTCTGTCCAGTGTCTTTATTTAAAGGAAATCAATTCTAGGAACTGCAAGAGGGTTCTCTAGTGATCAGAGATCTGTTTATTTCATCCGCTGCACCCAGCCATGTAACATATCCATATGGCTTTTTCCACAGTAGCGTCTGAATGCCTAACAATCTCTAATTCATTTATCCAGACAACACTGCTGTGAGAGAAGGAAGTACTATTATGCCCATTTTACAGATGGGGACCTGAGGTCTGTAGAGACTTGCTCAAAGCCACATGGAAAGACTGTGGCAGAAGAGAGAATTAAACCCAGGTCTCCCAAGTCCCAGGCTAGCACAACTAGACCAGGCCTTCTCCCTTCAGCCCCAATCCTGTCTCTGTCCCCTCTCTCATATACACTCCTCCCCTTCATCTCCTATCCTCCCCCATCCTCCATCTTCTGCCCCAACCCCTCCCCTTCTGCTCCTATCCTCCCCCAGATCCATACCTATACACACACGGATATGCCTCCCCTGCTTCTCCCTCTAGTCTGATCCACCATCCATTACCTCCAGTCCATTTCTTCCTCTGCTGTCCCATCTGTCCCCTCTTCCCTGCACTGTTTCCTGTATCCCACAGCTTTCCCCCACTTCTGGAAACCACCCTCCTCTCACTCAGCTTCTTCTCACACTCTGGCTCCTGCAGCTGTCTCTTCCTGTGTCATCTCCCACAAACACCCACACACTTCACCCCTCTGCATTCTCAGTCAGGTTGCTTCCTCTTCCTCCTCACCACCTGGGGGTGCTTGTGGCAGGGGTGGGGAAGCATTGATCACACAGAAGAGAGTGAGTCCTAGCTCTTAAAACTGGTGTTCAAGTGGCCTGCAGCAGCAACAGAGTTGTCAGCCTCAAAACTTGAGCTTTTGGCAAACACATGTGAAAAGTAGCCCTCAAAATCGCTGAGGCTGGTGACACTGCTCCCTCCACACTCCCTTCCCCCAGCATTAACACTCTTCCCCTCCTCCCCGCAGCGCTCTAGTGCAGACGGCCCAACCTTTCAAGTGGCTAAAGTGAGCTATGGAGATGGAGGGGCAGATGAGCCAAACCTAAGTGTTGCCATGACCCCATGCGCTAGGTCACAATGCCACTTGGTTGGGGGAGGGGGGGGGCCTGGAGCAAACAGATGATTGTGGGGGTATGAGGACAATCCTACAAAATCTGAGACTTCAGGAAGTTCTCATAATACAGTTGCGCCCCCTCCTCCGCAGTAATTCTCAAGGGGTGTACACAGACAGGCTGTCCCTTGCTCCTCCCCATACCTGTGGCTGCAGCATCCCCTTCTCACATTGCTCTCTCCACTGCCTGCCTGGCTCTTTGTTTCCTAATCCCCTCTGCCTCCTTCCGCCTCCTCTTCCTCACACGTACTGAAAGCAAACAAGCATCATGGCTAAGAATACAGCTATGTCATGGTTGTCACCACTGTCATGGATGCAGGAACTGTGCCCATTATATGACCCTGCACTGCTGCCACACAGTATCGGATAGTTAGGTCACTTTGATCAGCTGCCACACATTAACAGTTTGTGGCTTCGCTTTGAGCCAGTGGGTCCAAAGGCTGCCTTGACCATGGAGTGACTGGATCTGTTTTTACCATGCCTGTGCTGTGAATTATGCATCATTTTACCGGGATCTAGAATCATGGTGGTGACTATCGACAGGCCGCCTCCCTGGCCCCTGGCTCCGCCCACTGAGACTCCACGCCGCTCACCATTGCAAAACAGACCTGGCACCGAAACCTCAACTCACTGCTCCTGTGCTGGCTCAGGCCCAGCCGCTTTCCGTGAGCCAGCTGCAAACACTAGGCCTGGCCCCTCCCTGGGATCTACCTGCAGCCATTCCCCTCATACCACAGAAAGGAGGCACCACTGCGGCTGGAGCTGCAGCTACTCAGCCTCTCCCCTCTCTCATGCGTGCTGTGCTGCATTGGGGTGGGGGGAGGCACAAAGCAACAGAGGAAATAGCTCCAGGTGGGAGGTGGGAAAAGGTGCCACCACCCACTGGATGAAACAGGCACTGGGAGCTGTTGCCCCTCTGAGCTCCATGGAGCCGTCATCAGGGCCGGCTCTACCTTTTTTGCCACCCCGAGCAGCTCCACCAAAGGGATAAGAGTGTCGGAGTTGCCGCAGGCCTGCCGCCAAAGACTGCCTGAGTGCCGCCCTGAAATGCCGCCCCCTGCCATTTGTCACCCCAGGCACCTACTTGCTAAGCTGGTGCGTGGGGCCGGCTCTGGGTGTCATGGCAACAGCTGGGGCTCACTCGCACGTGGGACAATTCTGAGTTTAAACCCCATCCCCGCTTCTCCATTGGCCGCTTCCCCACCCAGCTGTGCATGCACCATGGCAGCTGTTCATTCACAGAGGCCACAATGACACCAGAGACAGGACCCATCTGAATCACCCAAAGGGTCACCTGTCACCAACTAAAGGGTTATTGGCGGGGGAGGGGTTGCTGCCGAGGCCTTTCAAAATAGCCAGTGAGAGAAAAATTGCCGACATTGACAACACTGAGCAGCAATTACAAGGAAAGTCCTGCTCAGCCCCTGAAGCACCCGCTACAGCATGCTCAGTAGTTTTGTGGAGATGCCACAAGGGCAGACTGAGCACACATCTGAACTGGGAGGGGCTATAACGTGCACATTGCAGATGGATTCTTCAGGGACTAGAGGTGCCAAACTTGAGAGGGTCTCCTGACATGTGCAAACTGAGATTTTTTTTTTCAAAGGCTCATAACTTTGGCCAAATTTGGGAGTTTTTCCCACAGGAATTGTAAACACCACAGGTGTAAGAATTATTTAATATGGGCAAAACATATGTTTTCCTGAAATCTACTTCTCACAAATGGCTGCACAGTTTTGTAAAAACTATACATATTTTTTTAACATCAGCCTAAAGCAGAAAGCTGGCATGGAAGGTTTCAGCCAGAACAGTTTGAGTTTGGCAAAGGTAGAAGAAGCTGAAAACAGGGGCTTGTAATGGGAAGTTTCAGGCAATGTTAACTCACAGGCATCTATCCCTAAAGTGTACCACCTATAATTAAAATGTTTGTCTACATCATGCACCTTGAAATCCAGGCCCTGCCAGTATCTGTCTCTTACCACTTCATACACCTACAACAATGTAAACACCTATGTTAATGTATAATTATGGTTGCACATTTAAAATAGAAAAAGTCAGCAAGAGGAGGAAGAGAGAGGATGATTCTTCTCTTTCTCTTTTATTCACTGCTCTTGGGTCCTTGAAGGGAGGAGATTTTGACCAGTCCTTACTACCTATTACAGAAACCATTGGTAGTCTATAGCCTTCCATGGCTATTTTATATTGTTATTTATCACTCATCACTGAAGTTCTGAGTGGTGATGAATTAGAGGGATCCCTGTTGGTAGTAGCCAGGGTTATCCAAACTGCTACAAAAGGAATGGGATTAAACAGCTTCCTTTCCTGGTGTTGCAAGTGCTTTGGAGGATAGGACTGAAATTCCAAATAATCTGGACAAACTGGAGAAATGGTTTGAAGTACATAGAATGAAATTCAATAAGGACAAATGCAAAGTACTCCACCTAGTGAGGAACAATCAATTGCACACACACAAAAAGGGAAATAACTGCCAATAATGGAGAACTGTGGAAAGAGATCTGGGGGTCATAGTGAATGTCAAGTAAAATACGAGTAAACTGTATAACAAGTTCCACTGCTTGCATCCGACAAAAAGTGGGTATTAGCCCATGAAAGCTTATTCTTCAATACTTTAGTTAGTCTTTAAGGTGCCACAGGACTTTTTGCTACCTCTGCTATTCCAGACTAACACGGCTACCTCTCTGATTCCTGTATAACACTGTTGCAAGAAAAGTGAACGTCATTCTTGGGTGTAGGAGCAGGAGTGTGGTAAGCAAGACATGAAATGAACTTCTTCTCTACTCAATAGTGGATTGACACACGGGCCCATGGGGCCCATGCCCAGGGCCATGTCAGGACCCCCCCACTGGGGTGCTGGAACCTATGTAGAAGTGGGGGGGAGGCAACCAACACCGGGACTGTGACCCCATCCCCTGCTCCTCCTCTTTCTGAGACTGCCTCCTGCATTTCCACACCCTTTCTTGCATGACCAACTCACTTATCCTCTCTGGGTTTCAGTTTCTCCTGCTGTGAATAATACCTACCTCACCTAGACATTGACACTTGATGCATTAAAGTACATTGACATTTGTGGATGGAAAGTGCAACACCAATGCAAATTACTACGCATGATGATTAGACTATGGCTAACATTCCGTTTTGCTCTCTCCGTACTGGCAAGTCCAAACCACATTACAACTACCAGGTTATCTAAAGTATGACTATGACTTGGTATATTGTTTGGTAGAGGAGTAACAATGGATTTATTTTGTGAAACCTCCCGCTGTTACACTAACATCAGCACAGCCCCACCAAGGACACCAAGTGCAGCAGTGCCAGTGCTGGTGTTTTTATGCTGGTGTCACTTAATCCTGCTCAGAGCAGCTCGAGAAGACATGGTTGTAACATGCCAGTGAATGCTATTACCCTCACTACACCAGTTCTCCCGGTGCTTACCAGTGAAGATTCACCAGCACGACTGCGATGCAGGGAGATATTCCCAATAAGCTCTTGGGTAGTAGACAAGCCCTTTGACACAACCACCTGCACATTTGGTAGGAATCTCTCTCTCTCCTTTTCAATTTCTCCCACCCACTGTCAGTTATTTCCAGTGGGGGGGTGGGGTGGCGGTGTCTGTGTCTATGAGAGAGATCAAACACTTTGCTTAGTTCCCTTCCAACTGCTAGATTGTCATCCACACCTTTTGTCTGAAATGAGCTGGGCTTTCTCAGATGTTATCTCTCTTCTGTTTTAAAACATCTGTGCATACAGAGGAAAATATTTTTCTCCTCCCCAGCAGCCAGATTAAAAAATACCGGTAAACTGGTAATCCACAAACTACAAGAATTCCACCATACAAGAAAATACATATCTAGAGTACAGGCTGCCAGCTGCAGTCCCTGGGGCTCTTTGTGCTAGTCTGTAGGGAGCTGGCTGATCACATAATGCTGGTTCCTCCTCATTGCCATCTATTAAATTTCAGTAATTCAGCTAAGAATGAAATTATTTCTAGGTATCATTTTTCCACGTAAACAATTGGTATAGAGAAGTGATGTGATTGCAGATGGGCAAAGGAGGAGGTGCTCAATGTTATTGGGATTGGGAGAAGGGTTGTAGTCCATGAGACAATCACTCTTTTAATATGTAGACCATACAATGAAAATGTTTGAGAACAGCCTGATCCAACAGTCTGTTTACAATGTTAAAATCAAATTGAAGCTGTTATCTAGTTTCCATTTTAAAGAGTGAGAATTCATTAAGAGAAAAGCTGCAAGGATATGCAAATAGAGCCACTGGGATGTGAATTTGTGTGTCAGGTTTATGAAGTCATGAAAATGTGAATTCATTAAATTGTCCAAAAAGTCAAGAAACCAGGAATACTTCATTAGAAGTATTTTCCCAGCTACTGGTTAGAGTGCCTGGTTATTTGAGCAAGGACACAGCAGCATAAGTAAAGAACCACAGCTTATTATAAAATGAAATGTCAACGTGATACTTCTGGCTGGATCAAGTTCTTTGGCACAGGAACCAAGCTAGTTGTTTCTGGTAAGTATTTTTATTCTTGATTGTTTTTCTTTTGGTAAATAGAATCAAGGGACAAAAAAATTGAACCAAAGGATTGAATATAAAACAGGAATTTGCACATAAGGTTTGTATTGCTCTAGATCTGAATGTGGAACTGCCACGGACACCAATGGATTGACTGAGGGGAATATTTGGTCCTAATGAGTAAAGTGAATAAAAGTGTAAAAGGCTGGAATATCTACCGAATAGCTGATAAGAATCAGGAAGGAGGGAAATGGAGAGCTTTATGATTAAAATAATGTCCAAATTCCAGCAAGTGTAAAATTCACAACACAGGTTTCAATTTGGCTGGTATGAGATTATTTAAAAGTCTGTTATTGTTAGAACTATATCAGTGTACGATGATTAACAAAGGTAAATTGCCTGAGATGCAACAGTCTTCGGTTCTTATTAATTGTTTTTACTGAAAGTATATTTTCCCTTTTGTTTATAATATTCTTTGTTGGAGTAAAACGGTCCAATCAATAATATAATGCTGAGTACATATCAGCATTTATAATATATATTGTCTAGCAAATGTCATTTTCTAACCTATACTTTGTGCTTCACTTCACAAGCTCTTAGAGATTGTGATTTGACAAAGGGGAAAGAGGCAGAGCCAGAAAAAAAGGCAAATTTCCTTAATTTCACTCTAGTGCTTTAACCACAGGACCATCCTTTAACCACAGGACCATCCTTCCTATCCAGGCACATTGAGATCATAGGACTAAATCCTGCTCATTCAAAGAAATTAATGGAATTGTGCAGTGACCAGGAATTCACCCCACTCAATTTACCATGCAGTGATGTATGTCAAGGAGCAAAAAACATTTTTGGTAGTAAAAAGTAACAGGAATTCACAAAGTACATAAACTCAGTTTAATACTCACACAATTAGGTGACCAATAACAAGCCTTTTTTAGGTTGTGGCGTTTGCATGAAAAAAATTGAACTTCAGAATTTTAGTCTGATGAAATTCATAACTTGATAATTCATTAGTTTTTGTAGAGGATTTCAGTGATGTGAGTATGGAGTAAAGTACTTTGGCTCGGGCACCAAACTGGTGGTTTCAAGTAAGTTTCTCAAGATGTTTTCAAAGTATACATTTACTCTCTGTATTAGGTATGCTTGTTATCCAGGACAAAGTCAAATTATTGATAAATATACTGGGTGAAATCCTGATTCCACTGAAGTTAAAGGCAAAACTCCAGTTGAATTCATTGGGGTCAGGATTTCACCCATAGTAGCACTTGGCGGATCTGGCCATTAGGTAGCATTAAAAAGTACATTTCTAGTAGTAATATCTTAATGCAATTGTGTTTTCTTTCCTAAAATAAGCTCCAGTTCAGGAAGGAACAAACATATTTCCATTTGTATTCAGCAACGTACTTTAGCATGCGCTTAATTAAAGGCTAAATCAAGGCCAAAATGCAGCAAATCTTGTTGATTCCGTACAGTAATGGAGACTAAAGAGGTGTGCTGATTGTTTACATAAACACAAGGAATAAGTAATACAGTAATCCATTTAATAGAATACAACTTACCAATAATATGAATGATCCAATAATATGATTCCCAATTTCATTTTTTAAAGACATTTTCCTATTGTTAAAATGGTTTAGCCATGTTTGGATTTAATGGGATTGAGAGAATTCCGGGTCTTTAATGAAGCTTATTCTTCCCTCCAGATACTGCTAAATTGTCTTTGCTGGCGGCCTAGTCCCTGAGACAAACAAACATTTCTGAAGAGCAAATGTTTTCTGTTGGAGAATATTTCGGATTACATCAAATGGCAGAAGTTAGCCAAAATAATTCTCATGAATATACCCAATTTAAGAGCTACATCCTACCCTCAATCTATCATTATCACTGCATGCACCATCATGGAATGATGGCAGCATGCAGGTTTAATTGCATAACCTCAGTCTGTGGACCGTAATTTAAAAAGTAATTTGTTCCTTTCAACAAATTGTTAGAAACAGCCAATCTAAACCAAATTGAATTAGATTAATTTTAGGGACAGATTTTCAGTGGTACGTCTAACTTAACCATGTCTAAGTGTCTCCACTTTGAAAATCGCCTCCATGGTTTTCACATTATTTTACATGTACTCTCCTTGTTTAATATTTTATTGAAATGCTAGAAAGCAATTTAAATAGCAAATCAGATTTTGTTTTAAAGCAAAAACTATTGGTTCATCAAGATAATGATACTAGAGCTGTACAGTATTTTACAAAAGGATTTGCTCACTGTGATACTTCTAGTGGCGCTCGCTTCAAAGTATTTGGCTCTGGTACCGAGCTCATTGTAACAGGTAAGTTATGTGGTAATTAACAAAATGCAAAGATAAAGAGACTTATTGTGATCATTGAAAAGCTTTTTATTACAGGTAAGGTCAACAATTGTAAGCTCTATCTTGTGAAATACTGAGCGCTTAATGTGATGTGCTGAATACCATTAATTCCTGTAGACTTCAATGAAAGACAGAGTTGTTAGTACCTCATAGAATCTGATCCCAAATACCTCAACTTTTCAATTTCAGAGCAAACCTGCAATTTTTACTGATAGATTTACAGTAATTTTTTTCAAGTTAATGAATATTTCTAAAGATCAGCTGTTAAATGTCATTTTTCAGAGGATGTGCCTGTTGGTCCTTGCAAAAAATGTGTCTTAGCTTTGATATTAGATAAAGAATTTCAGTAAAATTCATAATCCTGCATAAAATTAAACAACTCTGAAAGAAGTAACAGCGTCATGCTTCTTAATTAAAACAAAAGACGCAATCTCTGAAGTAGTCAGTATCTTCATAGCTGAATACTTGCAGTTATACCCGTGTAAGCGAAAGAATTTGTCCCTAGATATTGTCATCTTGTGGGAAGTACATTGGCATTGCAAGCAAACTGCCACTTCCAAGTATTCTTAATAGTATTTACAATATATACTTGGGGCCTGAGTCTTCTTTGCCTTTCTCTTGGAAGCCATTTACCCTCATGAAAAGTCAATGAGAAATGCTACCAGTCTGATTAACTTGCCTGTTACACATAGTTTGCATTGGGATAACTGACTGCACAAACACAGGACTAAGTAAGATCAGGTCCTTATTCTTCAGAATCATGCTCTGCACATTTATGTAAATCAACTAGAACAGTCAGTCTATTTTAAACATCAATTCACAATCAAGTTTAACTTAGTAGCCCTAAAGCTCTCAACTAAAGGTAAATTGTTGGAATCCTGCCAATTAAAGTACGCACACTATCAGAATTAATTCTAAAAATATCAGATCAGGAGCAGCACATTGCTTTAAGCAAACATTCTATGGTATTCAGAATATAGACACAATTTAATTAGCAAAACTGTCCACTGTAAATTATAATGCTAAGTCCTCTTACCTGTTTAAGATCCTGCATTCTTTGACCGGCAAAACTCCCAGAGCTTTACCAGCAGTTTTGACTGTGTAAGGAATGGAGAAGCATGTCTGTGATATGTGGAGATTATGTATCACAGCATGAAGGAGCACCTAATATTGCTCACTAGGTTTATTAGTGTATTAACATCTCTTCTCAAAGAGAAATATCAAATATTGGCTAAGTAAGTTCCTCCTAAGGAAAAAATAAAACACCTAAGATAATGGAGAAATTCAGACACTGGCACAATTTTAAGTAAAATCAAAAGAAATTGTGACAGTTTGTGCTCAGGTCTCAATTTTACTCCTGAATTATAGTAATGGTGGCTTTTCCATTCTAAGAACATGAGGTAAAATCCCAACTCCACAGAAATCAATGGCAATGACTTTTGGGCCACAATTATTTCCCATGTTGTATAACCGTACTTCTTGGCAGGGACAACATTATTCACAAATATACTGAAGAGGCAGAAATTGCTTTTAAACTCATACATAGTTAGCAGTCCTGATTTTGTTCTCACTCTAGTCATTCCTCTTTTTAAACTGACTTCCCTCTGTTCATTTAAAATGGAGTTACTCCAGGTTTACAACACTGTAAGTGAAAGCAGGGTCAGGACCTACCAGAATTCTTGCTTAGTGGAATAGATGAGTAGAAAGATTTGGAAACAGAACCAAGCTTGGTACTGTCAACAAGCATGATATAGGAATAATGGTGCTTCTCTCATTGTATCCATTAAAGTGCAGCTAGTCATCACTAAAGAAGTTTACATTAAAGTGGTATAACTGGATTCTTCTGAAGGCAATATTCTAAGGAAAAAGAACTTTGTACTAACAGCAGACTCCGTGCAGAAGCCAAAGACTGAATTGAATATGGAGGCTGAATTGTCCACTCTCATCTCTAGAGGTTGTCATTTCAGGACAAAATTGACATGGCTCAGTCGGATGGTGTGAAGAAGCTTTCACTGTACCTGCCTGTGTTGTATCTATCCCGTGAATAAAGGGATTCATTCTACAATGCTATTTATCTGAAAACTTTCACGAGCACTTAGTCATTTTATTTAAAATAAGAAACATAATTCACCAAAACTTTACATTACGTTTCAGAGCAGAAATAAATGCAAAATTATTTGGCATGCTTATTAAAAGGTAGTCCAAAGATCATATATCACATACTACGATGGAAGTTACTTGTTTTTTTCTGTAAAACAAAGTGCATTAAGAATAGAGCGATCAGTGTAGATCATTAGTTATAAAGGAGCTACTATTACTGATAATTATTTTGATAAGATTCTCAAGTAGTCTAGGTTGGTTGCAATTGGTTTGCTGCCTTTTGAAACAGTTCTAGGTATTTATTTTTGACATTACCGACTCAATATAACAAACTTTATAGAAAAAAATATAGAAGTATCTGATCCAAACACCATTGGCCCTAAAAGACCAAATCCAAAGTTATGGCAGAAAGTGATGTGCAGTTGTGAGAAAAGAATCTTCAGAGGACAGGTGTCCACCTTAAAAAGCTGCATCATGATAGGGACTGTTGATTACAGCTGTATCAGAAATACCAAGAATTTAAGTTTGCAGTTGTGAGCAAAGAATCTTCAGAAGACTTGTGTCCCCCTTTAAAAACTTCATCATTATAGGCAAGAATTTAAGAGATATTAAGAATAATTTACCATCTCATCCTTTAAAGGTGACCTTTGCAAACAGATTTCAATTACACAGTTAGGATCAGGTGAGAAATCCAGCATGAAATAAAATAGATTCTCCAGTAATGGTCCAAAATCACCCATCACAATTTACAATAACATTATTAAGCATTGGATCACTATTGTAGAATGCTGATGTATTTTCAGTAGAGGTAGTATCCAGTGCTGTCAATTTGGCACCTTTCACAAATGCTAAATTCACTTTAAAAGAAAAATAGAAATTTCAAGTGATGCTGAGGGATCCCAGCCCAAGGAAATTCTAAGTCTTTGGTATGTAGAATGCAGTTGAAGGTTTGACTTATTTTGCATGTCCGCCCCTAAAGTACTCCAAACATCCAATGCAATCTTTTGGAGTTTGGAGTGGCAGCAGAATATGGGATCAAGCATTTGCCATTTTGTAAGGAAACACCATTTTCTTCACAAGTCTAATGTATTAAAGTGATGCTGTCAACTTCTGTTCTAAATTTCCCATAAAAAAATATGAAGCTATATTGGGCCATATGAAGCCATATGGGCCAGATCCTCAGTGAAGCTCCTTTGATTTCCAGCAGCTGAAGATCTGGCCCCTAAGTTTTTGCAAAGCACATGAACACAGTGAGAATAATTATATCAAAGTCTTCGGCTCTGGCACAGAGCTCGTTGTTTCAAGTAAGTGCTATAGTGACATAGAGAAAAAGTTACTCGTGATAATATAAAAGTAGAGACTGTAGAGCACAATTTATTCAAAAAGGATAACAGATAATGGAAATGTGATATGCAAACTATAGTAGAAGAATGAATGTCTTTACTGTCTAAATTTGAGGTTAATGTACAGAATTCAGAGTAAAACAGATGAGTGATCACATTGACAGTTATTGATAGAGAGCTTTTTTACTCATCCTGAGTCAAAGCGGAGTTGCTCTCTTGTGTAGGGTATAATACCCCAGACCAGGAGAACATCCATAGTTCCATCCTGTGCACTGGAACCAAGAGAGTCAATATTTGTGAAAATATAATTACTGACATGAGCATTTTAGATTAGTATTGTAATTTTCTGTTGCACAAAATCAATTAAAATTCATACAAAAAACATAAATACCATCACATAGGAGTGGAGGGGAGGAGGAGTAAAAGGGCCTGATCCGACATCTAAATTCCCCATATTTTTAGTAAGTACAGGACTGAGCCTGTAACATGCATTGTGTGTCCTGACGGGTTCTGATCTGTTATTGAGGTTCCTCGGTTCCTCAGGATCAGAGTCCCCGTCAGTTCTTGACTAATTTAGTTACACTTCATGATGGAGCAAGTTTCTTCCCCGACATATTGAAATACTGTTGTCATAAGACAAGCAATTTTCCAAATTATGCAACAATTAAATGAGTGATTTTTCTCCAACACAAGCAATATGAAGGAAGATATTCTATCATCTGAATGAAATTATCCTCTTCTTACATCAGTACAACTTCTGTCTCAAAAATTTGGTCCCACATATTTTGTAGCCTGTCTTTATCAGCAAGACTCTATGCAATATGTGCTACAGAAAATCAAACTAGGATTTGGCCCTTGTTTTATAATGTTCAGTGGGCCAGAGCTTACATTTAGGTTGCTAAAATACACATCTCAAAGTATCTCTCTCCTTTGACATTGAGACTTCAATAAGAATATAACCAATTCCCAAGCCTACTGGCCTTTTATGATTTCTTTTAATAATATTGCACGGGAAAGCAAAATTGTATTAGACCGTTTTACTTTTTAAAATATTCAGGAAACCATACAAAATAGTGTTTGGTGGGTGGAAGGGTGTCTTGAGAAAAGGGATAGGTCAGAGTGCACTATAAAATGAGTATTTTTTTTCTAATTGCATGTTAATTTATATTGGTATTTTTAAAATGCACCAATTTGACCACTCTAACAGTACAGGGACAAAACCACTTAGCACTGAGCAGTATTTAACTGAAATACTCTTTTCCATCAATCCACTATCCAAGAGAAAATACGAGTCCAACATTAGGTCTCAAATGTCAAACAGGTCCTCTATGTCAATGAAATGAAAGATTTTCTTTTAAACAGCATTTAAAAGCTAACAAATTAATATACAGCATTTGAAAATACCAATGCAAGCTCACCCTGAAAAATACACTGAAGTTTCCTACATTTTTTGGTTGAATTAACAGGTTCACAGTTGAGCCTATTTAGCAATATTTATTCAGATCTGATCCCTCTGAATAGAAATGTCTTGGGCAGATTTTGTAGTAAGTTGCAACAGTGTGGGAGCTGCGAAAATCTTTGGAACTGGCACAAAACTTGTCATAACTAGTAAGTTTTCAAACAAACTATTTTAAATGTTTCATAATGGGAAATATCTATCAATTTAAGCTCAATAATGTATTTAAATGCAAGAAATGTGCCCTGACTAAAATTTTATCATCAGTGTAATAATTTATTAACAAAACTAATGTTAATGAAATCATAAGTCACTGGCTAGCAACAGAGAAATGTCGTAACAATCCTTTTCTCTTTGGGGTGTAAATAATAGCCTGGTACTGCGCACCCTCAATATCCATTAGTTTCAGTGGGAAATGAGAAGTGTTCAGAACTTCAAAGGCAAATTCAGCACTTTGTTGGAATAAGCACATAATGCAAAGTAAAAATTACAAGCAAGACATTTACTTATTTTTTAATAAATTATGACGGCATAACGGACTTCGTTCTCAAATAGTACATCAGCGTTATTTACGGATGATAGGTTACCTAGAAGTGGCATGAAGATTGCAATCACACAAAAATAGTTAGCAGTGAGTCAATCACAATTTAGCCCTGCAATCCTCACTTCAGTAAACCTCTCATTGAAACTAATAGGAATTTCTTTTGAGCAAGGAGTGAAGCTAAAGGGCACAGAGTCAATTGCTGCCTTAAAAAAAGAGAGAAATAATACTTAAAAAGTGATATATTCTTATTATTTTATCTTTTATAACATGCCTTACTTGTTAAAAATCCACTTCAATAAATTAGATAAGCAAGGTGTTTTGACAAGGTAAGTTGGACCAAAACAATCAGTAGTTCCACACTGGAAACTATAATTGATTTGGAAATTAAGGGTCTGAGCTTCTTAAAGTGTCTTATGCAAAGACCATTGATGCCAAAGGAGAAAATCACATTGGCCTTAAGAGGTTTTAGGTAAGACCTAAAGTGGGGCCAGAAATTTAAAACTGACTTTGCCCACTTATTCAAACACACATGCTGCTTATATATGTACAACATTCAGATTTTATATTGGATAAACAACCATCTAATCATGTGCCAATAGAAAATATTACATGTGCTTGCAAAAGTGTCAACATGTAAATGTGACTCCAATTTCTAAAAACATATCATGAGAAATGCCAGAACTAATAATTAGTTTTTGCAAAGCACAACATCACTGGGCAGGAAGCTATGTAAAGGTTTTTTCGATACATACAAGACTTGAGTGAGTAAATCATTTGGTAAACCTACTGTTCAAGCCCAACGCTGTATTCCTGGGTGGTTTTGGTGCATACAGAATGTCAGATCAAGCTCCAAATGTTGAACTAATTAGTGCTGGAGCATGAGAATCTCAATTGAAAGGAACAGAAAAATCAACTCTCTTAATTGGTGACAATTTCCAAAATGAGGTAAAGTTCTTAAATGAAGGAATTTTTCTTGGTTAGGTCATCTTACATCTCACCTGTCTTCATTTGCTTCTAAATTTAAGGTATTTAAAATACTTCTTGACACAACCCTAGTTACAGGGTTATAGTTTGGTTCAGTTCCAAATAGATTCAGAAAATTCTAGAATAGCCAGACAGCAGAAAAATAAGCTGAAATCATTTTTAGAAAAGGAACCTTCACAAGCTTTGACATCAGTGGGATTCCTCACAATGCATAAAATTAAGCGCATGTGTAAGACTTTGTGGGAGAAGGGCCTTAGTATTTATTGCTCTGTTTGTGTCCTAACTGACTAAAGACAATGTTTGACATTATCAAAGGAGCATGAATTTCAAAGGTATTTGGGCATCAAACTCCCTTCTGACTGCCTTTAAAAATTCCAACTAATATTTTGTGAAGTATAGGCCAACTCTTGTTAAATGCCCTCTAATTTTTCACCTGCAATTAAGTGCTGGAAAGCACAAGATACATGGTGCCCATTTGGGAACCTTTGACGCTATTGAAATATCAACAACCTTCCATTTCTTCTTTGTGATGCACATTTATAACATAATACTGTTGCCTTGCTCTTTAGAGATTACTTCTTTATCAGTTAGCTGGGCTGGGAATCTTATTCTCTTGTTTGTATCCTACAGTAACAAACAGGGACAGAGCTAAGCTGCAGTAAAAGTGTTGAGAACCTGCTCACTTCTTGTGATAACTAGTAAATTCAATATACTGTTTTAAAAAATGTATTATTTACTGTCAGCCGTATGAAATGAGCAGAGAGAGAATGATTTTAGAAAGGAAGTCTTTTTTAGCCTGGTTCAGTATTATTTCATGCACTTACACAAACTCATGGATTTTCATCCTTTCTAGTTCAAACTTTTCATTAAAAAATATTTTGATTGTGTTTTATCCAATCCTATAGCAGGCCACAATTTTTTTAAATTTTATGAAATGATAAAAAAAATTATTTCTAGAGGGACAACATTAATACTGTATTAAAATGATTTTTAAATAATTTAGAAGATACAGCAGAAATTCACTGCCAGGCACTTTGCTAATGCACTCCAGAATTTGGACACAAATAGCAACCTTCCCTCTATTTCTCAGCAAAGATTTGATAGCTAAGTAGAGTTCTGTTGAAAGCTCCATTATTAGTAATGTTTCATAATCAAGATTTTCAGAAATGGTTGACTAAAATTAGTCTCCTAAATACTTATTTGGGGCATTTAAGTTTCTTGATTTTCAGAAGTGTTGAGTACTATGCATAACACTGCTTTACATCCCCCAAATACATGGACAAAGTCATTTCAGGATGCATTATCGTTGCAAATTTCATAATTGATGTTTGTCATTGAGTGATACATGTTAATGTATTTACTGTAATTTCACAAAATGGCGTTCAGCAAATGTTCCCCTGAAGTTGTATTGTCTGGGTCTGCAATAGAACATATCTTCTATGTTCTTATATCATTTTAAGGTGAATAATTGATAAAAAAAAATGTTTTCACAATGGTTTAGTTTCTTAGTGTGGAGAAGAGTTAAAGATTACTTTCTAACTCTCCTTTTAAAGGTTCTAACCAAGGTTCTCAAATAGTATATGCCATTAGTTCAGGGCAAATTTATCTCCTGAGAGAATATTCTAATGATTTTTAAAGAGGACTGATTGAAATATTTGTGGAATCTTTAATAGCCTTCCCTTCAAGTACATCTACACTATAATAAAAATCCCGTAGCAACAAGTCTCAGAGCCTGGGTCAATTGATCTGGGCTTGTGGTCTCCGGCTTTGGTGCTAAAAGCTGCAGTGTAGACATTCAGGCTCTGACTGGAGCCTGGGCTCTTAGACCACCTCTGTTGTTGGGTTTCAGAGTTTGCTCTCCGGCTCCAGCTTAAACATCTACGTGTCAATCTGTAGCTGCACAACCGCAGCCCTGCAAGTTAGAATCAGGAGACTTGGGCCAGTCATCATCGTGCGGTGGGTCTTTTATCGCAGTGTAGATGTACCCTTCCTCTCACTGTCATGGTGTCTTTTATACACAAATTTGGGGTAAAAAAAAGGGGAGATTTTCAGTCACTAATGTTTTGAAATAACTCAGAACATAAAGCTGTACTCATCATTAATTAAAAAAATTGTTTAATATATTTTGAGTTTGGAAGCTAAGTCAGTAGGCACTCTCACAGGTTCTTCTGTTCCACAAAACCCTGCATTCAATTTAAGCACATAAACTTCTGCAATTCCAGCTCCCTAAAGCTGTAACCCATAAATGGATAATTTACTCCCATCATCAGAATTTAATAGGCAATAACACTACATTATAGACTTAAAGTAGTTAAAATACGTTTGGCAACATGATATCGTTCTCAGAGCTGAACTCAGAGTTAAGATTGTGTGCTTGGGTGCAATTTGGAGGATCTGGATGCAAGAAATGAAATTGCCCCCTCTTCCACTTTCAAATCTGTGGATTTTCTTTGTTTCAAATGCACAGCATCCCACGTATACTTAAATTCTGAATTTAAGTAAATTCTAACAAATTCATTTCTCTCTCTCTAAAACGAATCCAGAGACAGAAGCAAAAATCAATTCCAGCAAGATTCGGATCCTGCCTCCTCTTACTGAAAAAGATGGGAAAGTAACACACATATGCCTCATTGAGGATTTTTACCCAAATGTTATTAAAGTGACTTGGGAAGACGACAAGAAGAATGCAGAGAAAAATGCCGTGCATGGGGAAATTTGGCCCCCGGGTGACAATCACACTTCATACTCAGTGAGCAGCTGGCTGACCGCTGATAAAAATAGCGGCAAGAATTATATCTGCAAATATCAACATGAAAACAAAGAAGATTCAGTCTCTATAGAATCTCAAGGTAAAGCCTATATTATTAAAACTAGTTCTATAGATATTTAGAGAGTTTCCTGGTTCTTTACAATAAAACGTATGACTGGTCCTAAAAGGTTTTTCGTTCTCTGGTCCAATATTAGCTTCCATCTCTCCATAAATTGTTTATAAGAAGCCCAGTTTTGACTCCTCTCCCCCAGTTTAAAATCTTTCTATAATGAAGGAAAATGTTGGCTGAGATCCTCAGTTAGTGTAAATCAGCATAACTTCACTGAAGTCAATGGAGCTCTCTAGATTTACATCCACCACGGACCTGAGCTAAGGTGTTTGATTTTGAACAAGTGCTATATATTGCAACAAAAGTAATAAGTTAACAAAACTAATAAGTTAGATGCTGTGTAAGCAGACAAGAATAATTACACAAGCCAAAATCAAAATGATAATGCAAGATAAAGACAAAATAAATGAAGAGAAGTAATTTCTGCTTGGTTCTTATCTAAACCAGATCTCATATCTTTAAGAACAAAATCTTTCTCTATCCTTTTCATTGAATAGGTATTTTTCCAACTTCTGTTCAGATGTAACCAGATTCTCAGATGGTATAAACTGGCCTAGCTCTAGTCAAATTAATAGAGCCAGGGCAATGGACACTAGCTCAGAATCTGGCCCATAATCCTTACATTTCAGTTCTCAAAATGCCACCTGACAAAAAAATATTTAAGTTTATTTACTGATTTGCAGTACATATCCTATCCCAGGTCTCAGTCAGCATGGAGGCAATTAGTACGAGCAGACACAAATGTATCTATTTCAAATACAATAGAATAATAGGCTTATTGACCATCCGCCTCTTCACATCCAACAGGCCTAAAAGATGGGCCTTAGACTGTATGCTCATCAGGATTATTTTCATCTGTCTCTTGTACAGCTATTAAACAACATTACCACTACCCTGAAAGCCAACAATCTCAGGTTGCCTCAGGCTAGAGACAAAATCAGGCAGCCAGGTTTTTTTCGGCTGAGTATACATACACATTGCACGGGGGGCAAACACAACTGAGTAATTTGATGGGACAAAATGCACCTGGTGCTACATGAACAGAAAGGCCAACGTCCAGACTCTGCAATCAGCTCTGCTATTCCAGACCCATGCAAATGCCAAAGACTTCAAGTGAGCTCCTAACAGGCACAGAGGTCTGCACTGACTGATCTGATTGCAACATCAGTACCTAAATGTCTATATAAGACATACAAGTATTCACTTGCAGGAGCATATGCATTTTTCCCAGTTTTATCTCTACTTGGTTTTGTGCATAAATTACATGCTACTGAGCATTTATTCTGGATGGAATCTAGATGGTCATTTTTAAAAATATTCACTTTTCATAGTTGAGTCACTGTAGTTATAATACTTCTACCATCTTTTTTAATTTGAACTTCTGTCAAGACTGGCGGGGGGGGGGGGTTAATTTTCAACAAGAATCCCACTTGATAATTAAAGCCCTCTTTACATGTTGTGCTTCTATCCTTTCAGGTGCCTCCGCAGTGCCTCAAACCACAGCAGGTTGTACCAACCAACTTTTCACAGGTAATTGTGTCCAATTCTCATTTTCTCTACAATATAGTTAAGAATTAAGCACTAAATCATATGCTTAAGACAAAAATGAAGAATATTCTCTTTGTAAATAGTCCACACATAATTATTCTAGACGTGGAACACTGCTGTAAGTTAACATTTGCAGTGTGTCCAGTACCTAATGCTCATAGGGAGCTCAGGTTAAATACCATAGAGGTTCTGCTGAAATACATGCTTTGGCAGTATTTGTTGTGCTCTGTTAACATGCCACGTGTCATTGTTCTTTAGCCTACACATGCAACTGTTCTTTAATCTAATACTTAAACATGTTAAATTATAAAAAGCATCCAAGGCCAACATTTTCAACTGCTGCATAAAGGTGCTGGATGCTTGATGACCCAATTTATTTCAGTATAATTTGTGGGTGATCAGGAAGTCTTTAAATCAAACCACTTTTAGCTGCTTGAATATGGATTTAGAAGAAACTTAGGCATCCAGGTCTGAAAATGTGGGCCTAAAATCATGGCCTATTATAAGCTGCCACTGCCAGAAACACTAGCATCGTGCTTACTCCTTAGCAGAGAGTAGCGATATCAGCACTCAGAGTGCCTCTTTTCTATCAGCACCGCTGAATGGGCAGGTATATTCGGAATGCAGACCTGTGTAGCAGACACACTCATTTATGCATTGTCTGATTAGCTAGTATAGTTAGTGAAGCTGAATGCTGTATAGACCTTCCTCTCTCAGACACTTGGTTTTATACTTATTTTTATTTGAGGCTGTAAAAAAATATGCACCATTAACTGGTTTTTTTAAAATTTTGTGTTGCTATTGCAGTGAGTTTCATACACAGGACAGCATATTTAGTATACATTATCCTTCTCCTGAAAAGCACCATGTACTACGTCGTCATACTCTTCTTCATGTACAGAATGCAAAGTCCACTCAAGCAACAGGAAAAGAAAACTTAAACCTCTCCTTGTACCTTCCAAACTTAGCAGTTTTGTCTGAAATCTACTTTGCTTTGCCATAAGCCTGTCCATATGAAATACCTTGTTCTAAATATCAAGATATGCATTTCAATTTGATTTTGATGGTTTATTCTCTAATGAGCACAGATGGCTTATTCTGCTTGAGAACAAACAGTTTTCCTTGTGTTCATTTTTTCTATTTTATTATTTTAAGTTTGGAACTGTGGAACTTAAAGGGCCCCCTGATTTCAGTGGGAATTTTGAATCACAAAGCAGTGCAAGATCAGTCTCTTAGGCTCTTATCCTGCAAAATCACTTGTGCACACAAGCAACTTTTGGGATGTGGATAAGCCAACTGCACTCAGGGAAGTCAATGGAAAAAACTCACCACTGTAATCATTAGCAGGCTAAAATTATTATTTTTTCCTTTATAAAACAAAAGGAGGCTTTGAAATATGAGTAATTGTTTTTAAAAATTGAATGATTCATGTATTTTAAATAAAATTCAGCATTACAAAATATTTTGTCCAGTTTATTTATTTAAAGGAAATCTAAACACTTTTAAAAAGGTTTTCAAGGCAGACATCCACAAGTCTGGTAAAGAATGGTAAAGCTAAACACCTACACCTGCATCATACATAGTAAACTTCCATATTATATCTTTTAACAACTTATAATGAATGAAATACAATCTTAACTGGATATACCCTCTTCAGCACATGCCTAAAGAATTTCAAAAAGTAAAATACTCTGTTTAATGCATACTGTAAGCTCAAACAGTTCATTTTAAACCAATAAATAAATGCAAGAGTTCTTGGGTATCACTCTGAACTCTTCCACGTCTCCAACTTCTGCAAGTCCTTATTTTGATAAAATCATTCTGTCCTAAAATTTTTGTCAAAGTCTGGGCAAATTATTGGCATAAGTGCAAGCACATTGGACCCTGAATGCTTGCAGTATCCATATAGGAAAAATCATATTAGCTGTCTTTTACATATATACACAATTAGCAGTACATCTTTTACTTTAATAGCTTGTGCAGCTACGTCCTTAGTACAAAGATTAGACGGGTTATGCATATTTATATTTACTTCTCAAGAGGTTAAAATTCTTTAAAGCAAACAATTGTGTTATTTCCCAAATCATACAGAGGATGTGTTTTCCATTACTTAACTAACAGTTTAATAAAAAAAGTTTCCTATGGAATAGGGAAGTGGGAAAAACACTCTAACTAAAATAATTCTGTTTTCAAAGGATGATACATTTGCAGGAAAACAAAGTACTTTGTACAAAATTCTGCCATTCCCACTCATTATAGAGTAATTTGCCCAATGAAATCAACAGATTAGTCATAGATTAGGATACTACGTACTGTTTAATATAAGGTTGGAGAGTCTGGCCTTGTTCAGTAGGTAATGTCTTAGCCTTGAAACTTTTCAAAAACATACCGACATTTAAACTGGCTAGCTTAGCCTGCTTAAGTGAAAATAAATATCTACAAAGCTGTCTTTGGACCAAATACTTTATATACAATTACAATGGACTCTAGTACACATTTGTATTTTGGAGAAAAACAAAATGAAACACACCTCTATTGCTGCTGTTGCAGTCCAGAACATAAAAAGACACAGCACAATCCACTAACATTAATAAGCCAAGTGTGCTCTGATGAGGCCAGATCCCCAGCTGATGTAAATTGTCATGGCTCTGCAGCTGAGAATCAGGCCTGCATTTGAAAGAAAAATGTTTGCTGGATGTCGTATTAAAGCATCTACTACTTACCATTGAGACTTATTTTGTACTATGATTTCATTTTGTTTGCACAACACCCTGAACATGATAGCAAAAAGAGTGGAAACTAAAAAATGAATTAGATTGCGATAGTTAGATATGTAGTGCTGATTCTGAATCCTCCATTTGTTTTTATGGGAGCTGTGTGTATAGCCACAAGCAGAACAGGATTTTATGTTTTTAAGCTTCTTTTGGAAAGGCCTTTGCTTTGCTTACCCCCCGGTCCTGAATGAAATCACCCAGTAGCAATTACTGAGGTTTACCAAGTTTGTGATAGCAAATTTCACAGCTGCGATGGCTCATGAGCACCTAAGGAAGGGAGTGGTTCCCTAACTGGGGTTTGCAAAATGTTACAGGAGGTTCTCAGGAAAAAAAAACCCTAATGGTGGACAGAGCTGTCCCTAGGCACCACAGGGCCAGCAGCCTGGAGCCCCTGTACCTCCAAGAGTTAAGCAGATCAAAGGAAGCATATCTATCGCTCTGAGGAGATTGTAAAACTCCTTATAATAAGTGGAGGGAGGGATAGCTCAGTGGTTTGAGCATTGGCCTG
Source organism: Sternotherus odoratus (assembly GCA_032164245.1). Taxonomy (NCBI): domain Eukaryota; kingdom Metazoa; phylum Chordata; order Testudines; family Kinosternidae; genus Sternotherus; species Sternotherus odoratus. The sequence goes on from JAVMKO010000002.1 coordinate 147,450,204, forward strand.
CTAAACCCAGGCTTGTGAGTTCAATCCTTGGCCATGTAGGGATAGGGCAAAAATCTGTTGGATGATTTAATTAAGGACTGGTCCTGCTTTGAGCAAGGGGTTGGACTAGATGATCCCCTGAGATTCTTTGAAACAGAGATGGACATTTCTTGCTGTTTTTCAAAATAAACAGGAAGCTACTATTGTTTTTAAAATTATTATGAAAAACAAGTCTAAGTTTTTTTGTGGCTTGCATTGTTTGCCTGGACTGCTCAAGACCTGAATGCTTGTGTAGGAGGAACTCTCTGAGTTGGCCTCTTAAATACCTTCATGCTGTTTTACATCTGATACTCCTTGAAACATAGGAGCTGTGTCCTATTAACAGGCTTACCCAAAGTGATACAAGCTACAAAAGTGAGATATTGGAAGAGAGTGTTGCTGTTTTCATAATGTAATAAAAATACTGTAATGAGAAATAATAAGCATGTCATAAAAACAAATTTTATATTTCCAAGATCACTGCTTTTATAATTTATATGCAGGTAAAGGAGAAAATCCCTGGAAATATTCATTTTTAGGAGGGGTTCATGAGACTTGACATTTTAGTGAAAGGTTTCACAGGTTGTTAAAGTTTGGGAACCACTGACCTAATGTGACCTCCTGCTTCACTTTTACATGCTGAACTTGGGAGCGAGGGGTTGTTTTAGGTATTATTTTTGAGGTTTGAGTTATTTTGTTTACTGGAAGATGTGGTTATTTGGTGGAAAATTCTATAAACTAAGCTAGTTGCTGCTGTTTCAGAAAAGTTAGCTTGTGATTGGTGTGTGAGATAACATGAGGACAGTTAAACCACAGACAATCTTGCACCCCACCACATACGTATTTACAAGCCACAGCTAATGGAAATACAAAGTAATACAAAGACGTGCCTGAGTTACATGTAGAGAGTCTGCCACCATGGTATTTGCAGAAATAGTGCAGTTTAAGCTACAGTGTGTTGGAGGCACATTAATATACACAGGCTACCACTGCAAAACCAGGAGGATTGCAGGAAAGCTACATACACTGATATTCCTCCTTTGCTCTATGAAGTCATTACATGAAGTTAGATTTTGTCTGGTGAGGTAATACCATGCAGGAGTTAACCATCTTCTCAATTGTGAAGGGAAGCATCCTGTCATACTGTATCCACATGCACGTCTGAATAGGTATTTTCTACCAGTTATGATTTCATAGGTCACAGTGCCAGAATGACAATCCATATTCAAATAGGACAACAGTTACTAAGAAATATGAATAATGTGCAAATTCTACCCACTGCACATTGGTTACAGAACAGCAAGTGTTGATAAAAATGCTAGAAAAATGACAAAGGAGTCTCAGTCTGAAGGAAGCATGTAGTACTTCTAGAGATTAATACCATACAGTCACTTTTGCCAGTAGAGCACACGTAAGATTCTTACACAGAAAGCCTGAATAACTTAACGTTCACTACCAAAACACCCTGATACATGTTATGGCAACTACCTGTGGATTATTTTCCCCGTCAAGTAAATGCTTCATGCAACTCTGGATGAAATACGATATACTAATGGCTGTTATAGAGCTGTGACAAAAGCTACTGTTTTACTTTGTTTTTCTACTTGGTAATGTGTGGCTAGGTTTTGAAACTGCTATCTTATCAGAGGTCACCTGCTACTCATTAAACCTTGAGAAAAGCATGGACACCCACATAATCAGATATACCGTGTTTTCCCGAAAATAAGACAGTGTCTTATATTAATTTTTGCTCCCAAAATTACATTACATTATATTACAGCGAGAGGCAAAACTGGAAGTACGTCTTATTTTCGGGGGATGTCTTACTTTCGGGGAAACAGGGTAGGAGGACAGGACGGCTGTTATACACTTGGGTGTTAAAATAAACAAACAAATGGCACAAGATTTTGAAGTAACTACTAATTTGGGAGTATCCAATTTGTGACACCTTAAGTGCTCAGCACTTTCTGAAAATAGGGCTGCTTTGAGGTGTCCCAAGTTCAGCATCCAAAAACTGAGGCTCCCCAAAAATCACACCTGTAGGTTCAAAGTTTCCTGTTTCCTCTTGCTAATGCTATTTAAAAAGGAGACTATCAATGAAAACTGAATAGATTTTTTCCGTCTGTGAATAGTTTTCATATGCTAAGCCTGAATTTGATTTTAAAGTAGATTACAGTTTCCACCCTCCCACAATCCACATAATTATTGTAAAGAAAGTGAGGAATACTTGTAGCACCTTAGAGACTAACTAGTTTATTTCAGCATAAGCTTTCGTGAGCTATAGCTCACTTCGACGGATGCATAGAATGGAGCAGAAGTAAAATGCATTTATACACACAGAAAGAAAAAAAAATTGTACATTAGCATAAGGTGCTACAAGTATTCCTCGCTTTCTTTACGGATACAGACTAACACGGCTGCTATTCTTGAACCTGTCATAATTATTGTAGAAGCTCATTTCCTGTAACTCCTCACCAAAACTGAATGGTTTACTATTTGCATTGAAAACTTGGTCCAAAACATTTATTAGAATAAAATTCCACATTTACTTCCTGCTTGAATAAACAGGATCTACTACCGCACAGGCTATGTTTATAAATTACACTCCACTACACTATTCTGTCACAATACCCAGGAATAAATTAACCTTATAGGTCTGTCCCATAAAATCTATACAAAAATGAAAGTTAACGTAGATCATTTGTTTCCCAGTGAGAGACAAGGAGGTTGGAACGGCAGGTTTTCATACTATGTGAAGGGAGAGACAAACGTGTCACAATATGTCAGATTGTTATTATTAACATTTTTCTTTATTTAACAAAGAGTGCATAAGTCCATTAAAAAAAATGCATGGAGTTTTTAAAAAAAAGAAAATGTAAAAATTAATAGGACAAATATTTAACAAAGTAAAATAATTTTATCTGGTGAATTCAAACAATCATTAAATATACTTCCTTCATACAGAAGTGTTACTTCAATATATTACCATGTCTACTGATTAGTTACACAAGCACAACACTTTCTAGTAGCTACCTCGCTGTTAGAAGATCAACTTCAAGAATCACTGAATACGATATGGATGAGTAATTTGTCGTAACAGCCAGGAGGCAGTCATATATATATATTTATATATATATATATATATAAAAAACAGAACAACTTTGTGAGGTATTACAGTACACAGGAATCACTCCTCTTTGCTCTCTAATAAATAAATTATTTTGTTAGCAGTTCCACCAATAAGGCAACTGCAGACATTGTCATTACAGTTTCAATACACGCAATTCCCTAATGGCCTCTGATTCAGATTTTCACTCTGTAAGAGATAAAAAAAAGTCAAGATGAATAAATAGAGTTTGATCAAGACAATGGACATTAATATAGATAGAGAGGCATTAAGATAGATAGAAGCTCAAAAAGAGCATGTGATATCCCATTACTATTCATATAAAAATTAGAAATGAGCTATGAAAAAAGGACAGGTAGGAACTTAAGCCTCTTAAGGATTAAATTCCCCATCAATTAGAAACAATATCAGTTTTAGTACTGTGAGCACATTTGAGGGAAAGACCACTGTGAAATAATATAGAAAGAATTCTCTCTCTTCAATGGTTAATAAAATTGATATGTAAGAAAATAATTTGTACTAAGTATTGGGAGAGGGTAACACAGAAAATGTAAGGAATACATCAAGTACCCAAACTCTTTCCTGACCCTTATATGTTCTCCTGTCCCTCTTCTGTCTGCTGTTTAAATCACTTTAATATGCAGAATCCCCCAACGTTCTACACTTAGGTCATGTCTACACTACAGACAGAGCATCATAGCTATACCACCGTAGCACCACAGCATAGATACTACAGCAATGGAAGGGGTTTTTCTCCTGGCTGTGGGAACTTGACCTTCCCAGGAGAGAGCAGCATTCTTTTATTGACCTAGCTGTGTCTACATTGGGGGTGGGGAGGGGAGGTGCCACAGATACAGTGCTGTAGTGTGTGGATTTTTTCACAGCAACTATGTTGACCTAACTTTTAAGCGTAGATCAGTCCTAAGAGAAAGGACTCAAGTAACTTCTGCTCCTTTCTCTCTTCCACACAAGATCCTCTAACTTCTTGTCTTTTACCACCCTCTAAAGCGAGAAACAGGAAGAACGTCCCAGGGCCAAAAGATGCACGCACACTGCTAGCCCACGTCCTTTCATGTGCTCCATAACAGTTCATCACAAGCTGTGCCACAGTACCCAGTGTGAATTGACCTCATCTGTTGCTGTCTCCAGGAAGAGAAAAACTGGGATAGTCAGAATTCATTGTAGGTGGGTCCTAATTCACCCTTTCAGCAGTCAGATATATTTGCCTGTGCTTCCTAACACCCAGCTCAGACATTAGAAACAGGCCAGTTCCAACAGTGTTAACCATTTGGATTGTGGCTAATTCCTGGGTGGTTAAGTGGAAGGAAATCAAAAAGAAGCATTAACTTTTTATGTAAAAAATATTTTCCCTAAAAAAAGGTCTTGCCTGTTATCTCTCATAGCTGCTATATAATTGGTTTTTCACTATCCTGTTTTTCTTCAGATTCTTCATCAGATCCTAAACAGAAAAAAAGTAAAATTATTAGTTTGGTAAGAGAAACCCAGAGTCCTTATTAAAAAATCAGTTCAAATTGTGAAGATAAGGTTTTCCTAATGTAACCCACACACTTGAGTGTGGTGCTTTGTCCCATCTAGTGGCGCTGAGACCACATAGAGATTAATGAGTCTGCTCTACAGCCTGAGCTAACAGGAACATGACCTTTAGCTCATACAGTAGAGGCTCATACACTAAGCTCTAGAAGTCTCAGGTTCAATCCCACCCACCGATGACCAGGGTCTGTTGGCATAACAAGTGGGGGTTCATTCAACATTTCAACTGGGAAGTCTCTGACGCTTGGGACATGCTCTCTCAGCTAGGGGAAGTATGTAGCCCACACACCTCCTGGATGTGGTGTTCTGTCCCAGCTAGTAAAGTGGTACCGAGACTACTTAGAGAAATTAATGAGTCTGCTCTGCAGCCTGAGGCACATGGCTTTTAGCTCATGCACTAAATTCTAGAGATCTGGGGTTCGATCCCACCTACTGATGACCGCAATCTGTTGACGTTTAATCTAAAAATAAGAGATTTGAGTGTAAAATTGAAAGGCCTAAGTAAAGTATTTTATAAGCATCACGTCATTAGTAATCCAAACACCATTATTGAAATAATGGTATCTATCTATAAGACATGTAAAGACTGAACTAATCAGAATTATCACAGCATAGTTGTGACCACCATTGGTAAATTACTAACCCCATTTTAGAGACAGGAATATAAAAAAGTTAAATTACTTTCTCAAGATCACAGAATACATTAGTATCAGAGATGGGGTTAGAATTCTGGAGATCTTCGCTCCAAGTCTTAAGCTCAAACCACTGGACTACACACATCTATAATCAGTAAACCCTTTACAGTTGTGGTGGACCCTTTCTATATCTCCACCTAGAACCTCAACCTACTGTGAAAAATTGGAGGGAGTGTTATTTCAGAATCTAGTGCCCACTACTCAATAGGACAAATCCTCGACTGACTTTTTTTTCTTCACTGTGCCATGCAATATACGATTAGGGTGAATGGGCCTACAGAAGGTTTTTCCAGAGGTTAAGAATTTGTTCTGTAACCACATCCAGCTAGGTGGCAAAATACAATTCTGAATTCACTCATTGATAAGGAGATTTTATTACTTTAAATTACGTATCCTGAAATCCAGAAAACATTTATTTAACTTTCTAGACTAATACTCAGAAAATGAAATGGTGCTACCTAGGTTAATTAACATGTAAGCCAATATGAGGAACAATCTGTAACCTAGCATGCAAACTAGATTTTTTGTTACATAAGGTTCTAGTTCAGACCAAGTGAGAAAAGAGGAAACAAGGCCAATGTTGGAGCTAATTCACAGGAAGTTTGAAGGCCACCTTCACTATCAGTCTCATCTCAAGCATCTCCCTCTGGTGGTCTCGCATCATCAGCTTGCCATCTCTACATCAGGACCTCATCTTTGCCTTTACTGCAAATATGCTGGCATATCCCAGATGAAATGGCTCAGTTGGACACAGCTCTGTACACCTCTCCTGCAGCACTTCCTCTTACTAATTGACGGGAGATACTCTGAACAGCTCAGTTACTTCACAAAGACAAAATACTATATTAGCAGAAGTAGGTGGATCTACCAGTGCTGTGTGGATACTAAACAGGTCAGATGAGGATTAGGAAACAGACGTTCTGTAGCTATGTTTCGAGTTATAGATTCCTTTGTCCCCACCAAACCTGGCACTGAACACGGTCTGTGGCTACTGAGAAATTTCTCAGTCTCTGAACCATTCCAGCTTTGAGTACGTGTCTTGGACAGTTAATTTTACTGTGAGAATCTCATTTGATTGTAACTGTTTATGATGAAAAATGCCTGGAAACTTAGTCTGGAGAGCTGTACCAGTATCTTAAAGCCAAATTGTGGACCACAAGAGTAATGCTGTATTTTTTCCATATTAAATCTGTGGTAAACACACACAGAGCCTAGAGGGATTTTTTTTTAAAACTAAACAACTTTAAATCATTAGAATTCTTTGTTGTGGCTTAACTGCCTCTATTATTTTGAAGTTGAAATTTAAAAGAAACTGTAAAAATCTAACTGCTGCCTGGCTCAGTTAGCACCTGTTCTTACCACAATGGTTATTCAGCAACCATTAGCTGCTTACTGAAGACAAAGGGGCTGTAAGTACAGTAAACAAACTGAGCTATTCCTCTTAAAGGGACACAGCTTTTCATTTCTGAAAGAACTAACTTAAAAATATTCCATGTTCCACTAGGGCACCCTCCAAGGGCTTTTGTCTACACAGTACACCAGAAGGGTGTAAAGAAGGGGTGGGCAAACTTTTTGGCCCCAGGGCCACATCAGGGTTCAAAATTGTGTGGAGGGCCGGGTAGGGAAGGCTGTGCCTCCCTGAACAGCCTGGCCTCCCCCTCCTGACCTCCTCCCACTTCCTGACCCCGGACGTCCCCCTTCATAACACCTGACCCATCCAACACCCCCTGCCCCGCTCCTTGACCCAACTGCCCCCTCCAGAAACACCCCCGCCCCTAACCACCCCCCAAGACCCCACCCCCTATCTAAACCCCCACTCCTTGTCCCCTGACTACCCTCTCCAGAGACCCCCCACCACTCCTAATCACTGCCCAGGACCCCACTCCTCACATCCAACACCCCTGCTCCCTCTTTCCTGACTGCCCCACCCCCAAGCCATACCCCGCCCCCTGACTTGGCCCCTGGGACTCCCACACCCTATACAACCCCCCCATTCCCCATCCCCTGATCGCCCCCCGAGACCCTCTGCCCCTTAGCCAACCCCCCCGGCCCTGGCCCCCTTACCACGCCACTCAGAACAGCATGTTCAGAACTCAGAACGCTGTCGTGCTGATCCGGAGCGTGCAGTTCCACCCCCCCAGAGTACTAAGGCTGCGGAGGAGGGGGAAGGAGCCTCCCCAACTGGGAGCTCAGGGTCCGGTTAGGAAGGGTCTGCGGGCCAGATGTGGCCCACGGGCCGCAGTCTACCCACTCCTAGTGTAAAGTGTAAATTGCTCCCATATGTTGTACTCTAACTGCCCTATGTAGACCCTGTTGACTCACTCTAAAAGGTTCCTAGTGTGTATTGAGGTAGTCCCATATGAAACTGTACTGCATTAACATGCATTCGGAACCTAAGGGGGGTGAGAAGTGGAGGGGAGGGGTCAGGTAGGGGGTAGCGCCAGGCTTCCTTACCCTATCTGGCTCTCCATACAATTTTTAACCTCGATGTGGCTCTCGAGCCAAAAAGTTTGCCCACCCGTTCTACAGGCAAGAAATAATGCAGCACTGTAGATTTCAAAATAAGGTTACAAGAGTAATAGTGTAATACTTCTGACACTCAGTCTGTACTCTTAATGTCTCAGAATTACAACCTACTAGATAGATATCATCTCTCAGCAACAACAGGTGACTCAGCATATGGGTACAGGAGCAATTAGCTGTCTTCATCTATGCTCTTGCCGCTAATGCCTCTTACCACCACTAGATGGAACTATACGACAGCTATCTTTATTATACTATGATGATAAAGAGTTTAACCTTATACTATACTAAATTCAGCAGTTAATATCCCTTCTTCAATAATATATCATTATAACAAGATCATCCTGGATTCTACTGCACTCTTGCTCCTGAGTGATACTTCTCTATTAACCTCCACATAACAAGCAAAATAACTGTCAATATTAACCTTATGGACATAAAATACTGCATTTATCACCAATCCAAAATTACAAAAAAGTGGATTTGTAATCTCCCCATGTAAGTTTCTCCTTTGTACAGAGATTGCCAGTGTGACCTCTAGGTTGTTGCTCCTTATTACAGGTACCGCATCTAAATCCTGTACAAGTCTCTCTCTCGGCCCAGTGAAAGATTTCCTAAGCTGTAACACTTCTTCAAAGCACCTGAGAACTGAAACATTCGATGTAGATTTCCTTAGTGCAGGCATACAGCTATGAACAATTACAAAGACTTTCTCCTCTTTGTTGCACTTTCAAAAGCAAAAACCAAAGTCTGATTCCAAAAATTCAGGGTTTAGTTTTAATGGCTTATAATACATCCAAGGAACACCCACCATAGGTACCCTGGGGCAAGCATGGAAAAGGCTTGCCACAGAAAGGACCAGGCTCACTCCAGTCACTGGGGTGACCACTGCATTGCTCTGATCCTGCTGCAGCAGCAAGATAGCAGCAGGACTGAGATGGGATTGCTTCCAGGAACGGTTTTGCTAGGTGCCAAAAGCCATCCAGCCAGCTATTTTCAACAGTGTAACAAGTCCAGATTTCTGACAGATGAGCTCCTCACAGAAATCTGAGATAAATGTTTTTGTTCCCCCGACTCCCATGTGACAGATCAGAGACCTGTGAAGAGTCCCTAATGGAACTGTAAGGGTAGGAACTCAAATTAACCCGTGAAAAATAATGCCAAAGTATATGTTTAAAAAGAACACCTTACAAGATCGCAGGAAGATATAATATTTTGCAGATGACACTATTTGATTTCATATTTTGAAAGGTCTGAACAGACAGCATGACTGCATGAAAGTGAAGTCCTATTCTAAAAAATGACTAGCGTGGTATTGTGGGGTGCCATATTTGTATCTTAAAGAATTCAGCTGTAGTTCATTCTACAAGTACACAGATGACAGTGTATCTGCACTGCCTGCTAACTTGTCCTTGAATCCAATAGGAAAGCTACTTCTTTCTGGCTTGTGGCTAGTCACCTCTTAGGGCTGGTCTTCACTACCCGCTAGATTGGTGGGTAGCCATCGATCTTTTGGCGATCGATTTCTCACATCTTGTGAAGACGCGAGAAATCGATCGCCCGCGGCGCCCCCGTCGACTCTGGAACTCCAGCTTGCCGGGAGGCGCAAGCTGGAGTCAACGGGGGAGCACGCCACCGACTGCCGCCGCTGTGAGGATGGCAGGTAAGTTGGCTGCAGAGACGCAAACTTCAGCTACGTGATTCATGTAGCTGAAGTTGCGTATCTGCAGTTGATCCTCTCTGGTAGTGAAGACCAGCCCTTACACTGACCCAACTGAGGTGCACCATAAGTGTAGGTAAGATGTAAGTAAAGTTTGCCTCATCAGAACTCAGCATGCTTACACTTTATCTATTTATAACACTTACGGCTAGTCTACACTACAATGTTACATCGGCACAGCTGCGCCATTGTAGTACATCTGGTGAAGATGCTCTATGACAGCAGGAGAGCACTTTTCCATCGGCATAATTACTCCACCACAATGAGAGGTGAAAGCTATGTTGGAGGAAAAGTGTCTCTTGCTGACCTAGCATGGTATAGACACCGCTTTAAGTGAAAGTAACTTACATCGCCCCTGAACAACGTAAGTTACATCTACTTAAGCAGTAGTGTAGACAAGCTCTTATTTCTGTTCAGATTTTCTGATGACATGAGAGCAAGAAACCCTTTGATCTCAAGTTCTGATCTGTTTTAAACCTGTTGTCCGTTCAGTTTAATTGACTGTCATCTTGCTTTCATATTATGTATGATTGGAATTAGTCCTCCCTACTTCATTCATTATTTTATATACCAGTATCATGTCTCCTCTCTGAACAGTAAACTTATTTAATTAAACAGATCTCTAAAGAATGGGTTTTATATTTCTTGACACTTCTAGAAAAGGATTTGGGAGATTATTTTAGTGTCAAACTGACCAGCTGACATATTTCAAAATAAATGTAACTTCATATGATAAAGATTTATAGCAATGGATAAGTCTATTATTTCTGCAGTGTTAAAATGCTACAAGGAATTTTACTTGTAACAAGTGCCTTATGTATTATAGCAAAAATTACAACAGGGAAGCATAAATTGCGGATTAATCTAATCAGATCCAACATTGAAATTAAAATCACATTTTCTGGTACCAAAATCATAAAACTACTGCATCGCTGCCGTTTAGATTAGATATACTCTCCATGGGAATCTGCAAGAAACCGAAGAGCAACATAAATTTATTCTCTGCATACACATTGTGAACAAAATTACCTGCTGCAGATTCAGGAGGAGAATAAAACTGCCCATCAGAGAGGTGTCCAGGATGAAGAAGAGCGGCTCGCTCAGATGCATCTTGCACCAGCAAAAGCCCTAAAAAAAGCAGTAATTAGAAATGTACATCACTGTTATCACTATCAGTCAGAAAGTAAGGTACTATAATATAAAAAGTGTGTTTTCAGTGTGGTCTCTGTAAGTTGTGTTACTGCAAGACATTATTTCAATACAAAAGAACTCATACAAAATTAAGACTTACTCTTTGGGTATGTCTTCACTACAGCAGTAGGTCGATTTCCCTTAAGTCGATTTTCTAAAGCAGACTGCATAAAGTCGACTTAGTGCTTCCCCACAAAGCACAGCAGGTCGATAGTGTCTGTCCTTACAACTTTTGCAAGGGTCGACATAGTGAGCATTGCACTGTAGGTAGATATCCCACCGTGTCAGGAGTCCCCAGGAGGCACCACCTTTCGGGGCAGCCAGGCACGCTCCCCAGGGGACCATCCACCAGTCCGAGCAGCTCCACGGACTGCCCCCCCCACCCGCCCGAGCAGCCCCGCGCCGGCTTCCCCCGCCCGAGCAGCTCCGCGGACGCCGGCTCCCCCCCCCCGCCCGAGCAGCTCCGCGCCGGCTCCCCCCCCGCCCGAGCAGCTCCGCGGACCCCCCCCCCCCGCTCGCCCGAGCAGCCCCGCGCCGGACCTCCCCCCCCGAGCAGCCCCGCGGACCCCCCCCGCCCGCCCGAGCAGCCCCGCGTTGGCTCCCCCCCCCCGCCCGCCCGAGCAGCCCCGCGCCGGCTCCCCCCCCCGCCCGCCCGAGCAGCCCCGCGCCGGCTCCCCCCCCCGCCCGCCCGAGCAGCCCCGCGCCGGCTCCCCCCCCCGCCCGCCCGAGCAGCCCCGCGCCGGCTCCCCCGTGCCCGCCCGAGCAGCCCCGCGGACCCCCCCCCGTGCCCGCCCGAGCAGCTCCGCGGACCCCCCCCCCCCCGAGCAGCTCCGCGGACACCCTCCCCCCCGTGCCCGCCCGAGCAGCTCCGCGGACCCCCTCCCCCCCCGTGCCCGCCCGAGCAGCTCCGCGGAGCCCCACGAGCAGCTCCGCGCCGGCTCCCTCCCCCCCCCCCCCCCGCCCGAGCAGCTCCACGGACCCCTGCTCAGGCGGGCTGGGGGGTCCACGGAGCTGCTCGGGCGGGCGGGGGGAAATGGCGCGGGGCTGCTCGGGCGGGCGGGTGGGGGGGGGGGCGTGGACCTGCTCAGGCAGGCATGGGGGGGCCGTGGAGCTGCTCGGGCGGGAGGAGCCAGTGCAGACCTGCTCGGGCGGGGGGCCCGCAGAGCTGCTCGGGGGGGGGGGGGGAGCCGGCGCGGGGCTCCTCGGGCGGGGAGGGGGTCCGCGGACCTGCTCGGGCGGGGGGGGGGGGGGTCCACGGAGCTGCTCGGGCGGGGAGAGCCGGCGTGGGGCTGCTCGGGCGGGTTGGGGGGGGTCCGGTCCGCGGAGCTGCTCGGAATGGTGGCTGGTCCCCTGCGGAGCTAACGGGCATTGTGGAAGGTCGGAGGTTTAATGTCACATGCATCGTCACTTAGGGCATGGTTAGACTGGCGCTTTGCACTGCCAAAACCCTCCTTTAGCGCTATAATTTTCCTACCGAACACACTTCAAAGGGAGATTTAGCGCAATGACTCCCCGTTTACAGCGCAAGTGTTAAACCTCCTTTTCGAGAGGGATAAGCCTTTTTGCGCTAACATTGTTGCGCAAGGGTGGGAATGTGGACACCCATGGGATCTCTTGCATGCCTCCAAGCAATGGAAAGCTATCAGCAACCCATTGAGGGCCATCAGCAAGCCATTAAAGACAATGAACTTGCCATGTAAGGCAAATGACGTGAGGTTTTGTTTTTATAAAGGCGGAAGTAGCTTTGCAGTTTCTCTCTAACAACTAACACAGCAAATACCCAGTGAAAATGCTTGCAGACGGAGCTGTGTGTCTGAAATAGACAGCCTGTCAGTTTTCGCTAAGGAAAAGTAACTGACAGCCAGATCTCATCTCCCTGTGAACAACTTCCCAGTTCCCCCTCGCCCCCTCCTTTGAAAAACACGTTGCACCCAGCTGAATGCTGGGATACCTGACTTATCCCGCAACTGCTACTGCCGCAGAAGCACCACAATGTAGCCATTATTTTGCGCTACAAAGTTTCAATTTGTACAGTCTCTAGCGGGATACCAATTGCGCTACATTGGGAAGCGCTACAAATAAACACGCTACAATCTTCAGTCTAGCCATACCCTAATTGACAATCGACCCAGAGAGGTCGATTTCAGCGCTACTCCTCTCGTTAGGGAGGAGTACAGAAGTCGAATTTGAGGTCCCTTTAAATCGACTTTAATGGCATGCATGTGAGGATGGGTACATGTTTATATCGACTGAACATCGCTAAAGTCGATGTTAAGCCCTAGTGGGGACCAGCCCTTTGGTGCGTGGGATTCGGGGATAACTTGATAACTAAGCATTATCAAGAAGCAAAGAGTGCTGTGGAAAAAAAGTCTGAAGCTCAGACAGTCCTCTTTATTTTGAGGACGAGGATACATAATTCAGAGGAAAGCTGAAGGGAAGCTATGAATACCACCCAGTAAATAGGGAACACCTTCTAGTTATTAATTTGTGCCAAACATTCCACTTTACTCTAGACAAGGGTTTTTTCTTTTTCTAAAGTGCGAACTGTTCACGCAACCAGGCAATACAATATATCCTTGCTAACTAGTTCTACTTATGGGAATTAATTCAAGTCTTGCGGTAGCAAAGAAAGAAAAATCATGCATAATGAGCCTGCGGGGATTAGTACTGACACCTGTTCCATTTACATTCAGCCAGTCTCAGAATCACAGGTGCTGGATATGGGAAGACATACTAGGGCTTTTAATAAATTCCTATGGCAGTGCTCGAATGAGCCCTACTTATTTTTGGTACTTGAACAAATTCGAATTCCCCATCTTTTATTTACTGTCCCATAGGGACTGCCCTGTTTTTTTTAAATGTTACTGCCACTGACTCTGTACGAAACACTGAAATAACAAATGACAAATATAGTGTGATAACAGGTTATTTTCTTATCAGAACTCAACCTTTTTTTCCATCTCAGCCACTTATTTGCAGATACTAATTTATCCTGCCAACCAGTTCCTTGGGAGGAAACAATATAAGAAACCAAATATTAGTGGCAAGTGGGAAACCAGAGATCAAAATGGGCATCACAAGTGATGATTCAATAGGAGAATAAAAACAAAGGAAGGATTAAAAATGGGTCATACAATTTAAAGCCTCACCTGATGGGTAAACCACAAAGTTAGGTAGCTCAGTGCAGGGAAGCACCAAACACTTGGATGTTTACCTAAACTTCTTGGCTTACAAGACTATTCTGAGAGCCTTACAAGAAGCAGCACCCATGAGGTTTCCAGGGCTTTTACTTCTGTCATAAGTTGAAAGTAGCCTAGAATTACTCTCTCCATATTTTAGCAGGAACCCCACAAAATACAGACATATGTGAGAATCAAATATAATACAAAGAGTTGATCTCATTTTTTTCAAATCTCAAAATAAATGTGAGTTCTGTTCAAATGGATCAAGAGAGTTTTATACAGGTGGTTAGCCCATGTCTTTTAAAATATTAGCGGCTTAAACAAGAGCCCATTGTACTTCAAAACAGAAATCTCCTTTAACCCACCAAAAATGGAAAAAACATTTAGTTTTTTCAACAATTTCTATGAACTGAACTTCAAAAAGATATGTCAAATCTTTTCTTTGCTTATGAGTATTCATTGTAAAAGACGTACTTAAAAATCCAGGCTGCTAATTTTAAAACAATGCTTGATTTTAAATTCACCAGCCTGCTTAGCTGCTGGGATCCGGTGTAATGTAAGTGTCAGAATAAAAATAACTGACTAATTAGCAAGGCAAAAATTATGTGTTACATTTTCCTATTTAGTGTTTGGGTTTTTTTTAAAATAAACAAGCCCCTCCTAATTTAATTATCTTCTTTTGGATGGGAAAGGAGATAGAGAGGGTGAAAAGATTTGGTGCTCCAAAGTGCTGGATTAACTGTAGTGTGCTTTGGTGAGGAGAAAGTGAATTCCACTGTTGACGCCATTATCAAAATTTATTGACCTTAGAGGCAAACATTCACTTATGGTCACTTTTTCAGACCAGATTTAAATTGTTTATGTAAATACAAAAGGTTCACTGTACTATTACCCAGTCTGAATCTTCCAGTGGTTGAAACTAGAAGTTGTTTCTTGTAGAAATACATGCACTTTTCCAAGATCCTACCCAATTAATGTTAGTCCTTACCAAAAAAAAATATAAAAATAAAAAATAAAATCAAATAATATGAATCCCTCTACCTTTGCTCCATAGGTCTGTAGGAGGTCTTCATCCTCCAAGCTCCTCCTCTGCCCCTCACTTGAAGGAGCAGCAGTTGATAGGATGCCCTGGTCCCATACTATGACAGATACAATAGCTCCAGGAGCACTATTCTATCCTTTCTCCATCCTTTTTCAAACACAACCAGAGGTACCTGGTCTGTTGTGAACTCTTTCACTCCCTTCAAGAGAAGGAGCCAGCAACTCAGCCATCACCCTACTCGACTCACCCAGCTAAAAATTTTACTTGCCCTATTGCATACAATGTTTTTTATTAAAAGTTGTAAAGACATATGAAAATAAGACATGCTATTGGGTTCATGGCAAGTTGCCAATGTGGCCCTCTCATGATATGTGATAAAACACACTTCCTTCTGTATAGAAATTCCTCCTCCTTTTTAAGATGGGAGAAAAGATAAGGCTAAGACTTTCAGTGTTATCCCAGCTGTGCTGGCCCCAGGATATTAGAGACACAAGCTGGTTGAGTTAACATATTTTATTGGACTAATAAAAGATATTACCTCCTCCACTTTGTCTCAAGAATCAGATACACCAGCAGTTTTTGAGTGGAATGGGGGGGAAGAATACTCTTTTATCGTAAAAGGCAGAAAAAAGAATGAGGTAGACTTCAATAACTGAGGTGACTATAAGAAGTAAACTTACTGTTTTCTTCTTCTGCTTCTTGTGGTAACACTTTAAAATCCAGGAACCAGGTTTCTATCCAGGCAAGTATGAAGGATATAATGGGCAGCACATAGCCAAAAGCACCTTGGGAAAACAACTTGGAAAAACAAAACACCACATTTTTCCTCACAGAAAACCATAATATTAAATAAATAAATTAAAATTTGATCTGAATACACACCTTAGAGAGAATTACTTTCGCTAATAAAAAGGCACTGGTCACTGCTGTTGTAAACTGAAAAAGACAATGTTAAAAATAGCTAAAACTGCACTTATAATTGTGGATTCATTTCTCAGCATAATACAGTAATTTATTACTCACTAAAGCATGAAATCCAAAGTAATTTATTAATCACTAAGGTATGAAATCCAAAGTCACAGCAATCTCATTACAATTTACACAACAATTAACAAGGTCATAGATTAGTAAGACTGAGGTGACAGGATGTTGAAACTTCAACTCAAATTAGATTGTCCAGAGGTATAACCATTTGAATTTGGATGCCTCAAAACACCGGGATACTCACGTATTTCAACACAGCAGAGATGGCAACTTAGAAACTGTGCAGATACGGAGTTATTATAAATTGTAATTTAACTACATATTGATATTTTATTTTGTAACTCATCACCCATTTAAAGATATACCTACTTCAGAAAAAAATAAATACAGCTATTACCCCAAATACCAACCCACCTACTCTGCTATTCATTTTGCAAGCCATTTCAAAGAATCAAACACTCATAGAGCTACTATATTTGGGTAAACACCTAGAAAAATGCTTCAAGTGGGTATGACCAGTGAAGTCATTTGAGGGCAGTTGGGGAGCGGTTGCTAAGTGAAAATAAATTTGTGATCATGAAAGCAAGGGGCTAATGGTATTCACTTGACCTATACATACTGTGAACAGATACTATGTAGCCTTCACTACATAGCTCTGTTAATGCACAATGGTCCAACATCTCTCCAAGTAATACCAATTTGCAGCAAATCATGTGGTTCTCTTCTGATGAGAACAAAAGGAGATTTAAAATGATATTCACTTCTTCCAGAAAAACTCCCAATCTTTTTTTTTTCCTTTTTTTCTCCTCTAATGCTTACCACTTGTGATGGGTTTGGCTTGCTATCTCCCAGCCCCTTGTGTAAAGATGGAAGATGCAATTTATAAATCAAAATTATAGGCAAGGGGATTTTCAGATGAACGAATTTAAGAATAAGAAAATCACTAGTCCCCTCAAATTCAGCAGCAATTTCTATTAGATGTATACCTGTGGCAAGATGACAATATACTTTTATGGAATCAAGAGACTCAGGCTCAGAGCCAGTCTAGTGCAAGACATATTGTATATTACTCCTTTGAAAACGTTCTACACAGAAATGCAAACACAACCAAACAAATATAGCAGCACTATATAGGAAAAAAAATGGTTTCTTGGATCTACTATATAATGAGCCAGCAGGATGTGCTTTATTGTATTACAGCCTGCAGTATTCACTGTAAACAACCATAGGAATGAAATAAGATTAGCAGCCGTGTTAGTCTGTAGCCGTAAATAAAACGAGGAAAACTTTGTAGCACCTTAGAGACTAACCAGTTTATTCCAGCATAAGCTTTCGTGGGCTATAGCTCTGATGAAGTGAGCTATAGCCCACGAAAGCTTATGCTGAAATAAACTGGTTAGTCTCTAAGGTGCTACAAAGTCTTCCTTATTTTATATACAAATGGAAGTATGAGTCAGAGCCATTAAATGTGTTAAATTCCCTCTCCTCTTTGTATCAGTTACAGAAATAGCTGTGTTAATGATTTTACTCTAACACGCTCAAAAAATCCTTAAGAATTTCCCATTTTACAGGGGACCTATGGGCAGCGCTTTGAATCAGAGTATAGAACAAGATGAGCACAGTGACACATGCCTAAAATCTCAGCAAAGTGGAAGTGAGTACAACACATGAATTCAAGAGTCTTGGGGGGCAGGCAGCATGTAATTGAATGTCTGCACACTAACTCTGGCATCAATATAGCGTTCTCCTTTCCCCAAACCCTCCCGGATTATAGCTGCATAGTTTCCAGTGGTTAACTGGATTTTTCAAACTCTGGTCTAAAGAAACCAAGTCAGATGGAACAAGAGGTTTTGAAGTGGTACGGCAAATACAGCCACATGTGCTAAGAGCAAGAAAAAAAGGTGTATCTATCCCCTCCCAATTTTCATTTCAAAAAGGAATTCATAATTGGAAGTCTTCAAAGAACAGAAATGGGTCTTCAGGAGTCACTACCTTATACTATTTCTATACCAAATAAGAACCACAAAAATTTTCAAGACCAGGACTCATCTGTTTGGCATGCTATCTGTTGCACATTCTTACATTTTATTATATATAGATGCTTCTCAATATACTGTTTGGAGGCATCTAAAATTTGTCAAAGTTTGACCCATTTCTAGTTAACTCTGTTATGCTTGGCTACTACTCACAGCTATTGCCCACCAATGGCGCAGTCTGCACATTGCATATGCAAGTATTAACACGTTAAATCGAAAGACTGCCAGTAGCTGTAGAGAAAAGAAAAAAATTGTTGGTTAATTCTGAATGAATAAAAAACAACGAGATATTCAGCTGACTGAAATACCAATTGCATAGAATGTAAATGAACAGGACACCACAAAGAAAGGAATTTGGTTATTAGGAAAAAGTTTTGAAAGTGGATTTGCTTATTAAGATATAAACTCAACATTTTGGCTTCTCAGTTATAAAACACTGCTGTCAATGAGACTAAAATTAAACATAAATGTTGGCAAGATGAGGGCTTCCAAGCATGCACCTGTGTGACACCCAGATGAAGTACATTAAATCTGCACAGGTACATGGTACAATTGTGTACAGTTCAGGATCTGAGCATTTAAGCTTTTCAGATAGTTAATTTGCCAAATACCTAATGGGTTACCGTGTAAGTATATTTTAAATATTTATCCTTACAAATGATGGGATGGGATGGGAAGGAACATATTGATACAATGATTTCTGTAACTGAAGATTTAAAAGGTTTACTGAAATAAAGGTTTTACAACTATTCATATATTGTAGTCATCCTTATTTGTTTCCCTTTAGAGAATGCCTGCAATTTTTCATTTGTTTTTACTCGTTTTCGTCCAAAAATGAATCTCGAGCATTTGACATTTTCAAAGATCTATATAAATAATTTTTCCAGACATAGAGTTATCCACATTTTACAATGGAATAATTTGACATAGAGAGCTTATGGAACTTAGCCAACGCCAAAGAATAAATCAGTGGCACAGGTGTGATTAGAATTCTGAATTAGAGTTCCCAATCTTCTATTCCTGTGCTCTTTCTTTAAGATTAGGACCCTATCAAAATCACAGTCCATTTTGATCAATTTCATGGCCAGAGGGTTTTTAATTGGTCAAATTTCACATTTTCAGATGTTTACATCTGAAATTTCACAGTGTTGAAATTGTGGGGGTCCCAACCCAAAAGGTACATGGACATGGGTTTGATCTCCTCCCCCACTTCAAGAGCGGCTGTGCAGGTGAGGAGGAAGTCCTGTCCATCTCCAGACCAGGTGAGACTAGCAGCTAGGACCCATCTCCACAAGCCTCCTCCGGCTGCAAGAACCTCAGGGACTGCAGCAAGGGAAGGCACCCAGAGGTGGCTCTAATCTTACCCCAAGAGTGGCTGTGTAGGGGAACGGCAAGTCCTGTCCCTCCCCAGCCCAGCTAGAACTCGTAGCTATGAGCCCTGGGTTGGGGTGTTCCCAGCAGCATGGGGGAGATCAGATTTCACAGAAAATGACTTATTTCACAGGCTGTGACATTTTTTCATGGCCTTGAAATTGGTAGGGCTCTCCTTGAGACCATGCTATCTGTAAAGCATCATCTGTTCAAACGAGTTTACAAAAAAAAGTTCACAAAACTTGAAACAGGAAAACACTTAAATCTAAGAGAATCGTCTTTCCTTTGGCAAATAAAATATCAAGCTGAGAATAGCTCTGGAAGTACAACCGAGTCTAATCTAGTTTGAAGTATAAAGTTGAGTAAGATTAATTACATTTGTGCTGGAGGCAGAAGTAGTTTTAAATGTAAGCTCCAAATAATTTACAGATTTATCAAGAGCTTTCCATTCCAGTTATATTTTTTTCTACATAAGCAGCTTTAACTATAGGCTGGATTTATTTGCAGGATTATCAAAATGAACAAACAGGTAGCTTTTTTAGCTTTATGAGATGGGAGATACTGAGGGGGCACTGCTGAAGGTGGCATGGTGGGAGATACCAGAGAGGACAACTCTTGGCTGCTGCAGCAATTGAACAAAACAGCCATATCATCCAAAGTGATACAATACAGCACCCATGTGGGAATGTGAACAACATTTTACACTAATTCCAAATGAGGAGTGTCGATGCACCCATCAGCGGTGGAACAACAAATGCTATGTCAACAATTGTTCTCTCTAAGGTAGACAAGGCCTAATATTATCTAAGAGGAATGAGGGTTATGGAAAAGAAAGGGGGCACAGTCAACAAATCCTGCTGATCCAAAGACAAGAAAAAGCATTTATTTGCATGTGAATATCTGTATGGTTCATGCCGTGGAGAATGCTGCATCCTGACTTTGTCCCCTTTGACACTGCCACAAAGCTGCAGTCTCAAAGAAAGGAGAGTGGAGGGCTTCTGTCAACCCGTATGGAGGCTGAATGAGCCATGGAGGTGCTGCTCCCCCCTCTTCCTTGTTCCTAGTGCCTGTGTGTAGAAGGAAGCAGCTGGGTCATTATGTCTATAGTTGTCCATATTTAAAATAGAATCTAAAAAAATAATTTTAATAAAAAAAATTTAAAATAATTTATTTTAGTTGAAATACATAAATCTGAAACAAGCCTGACATATACAGATGCCAGCTATAGTCCTGTGATCAATTCTTCCCTCACTACTGCTGGATCTATTTCTGGAATATTGACCAAACACAAGATTATACATCATAATTTAAAGAGAGATGTGATTTAGAGTACATTTTCCCTCTCTTTTAAATTACAAGAAAAATCTAACCCTGGCACTGGACTCAGACTATGGGATAATAAAAGATAAGGCCCCTCTGGATAAAAAAAATAATTCACAATTCTTGAATTAAGCATGTTTTAAAGAAATTCTAAAACAAAATACTTACAAATATATCAAAATATGAAGAACGGTAATCATATTGCAGGACTTCCTTCTCTAAAGTAGTCTCAATGCCCCCATTTACCTAGAAAAGAACAAATGAGTCTTAGCATTTAACACTTCAGAAATTGGGAAATTACTGAAGACAAAACACTGACTTTTCAACTGTACAAGTAACTGTTTCAAAGCATATCTCTGCCGGACTCCTAGACAGTAAATATAGAGGCCAGAAACGTTACTATTCTAGAAACGTCATTAGGAAAGTGGCATTGTTACAAATGTGCTTTTTTCCGTTAAAATGCATTTAGTATTTTCTGAAAGTCCTAAGATTATCACTGTTTTTAATGACTGTATGGCCTACTGAGGCTGCCTTCCCGATTCTCACCCTGACTTCCCCTGTTTTCTGATGATCATGATGTAGTTACAGAAAGCACCTCTAAGCCATCTCCATTTATGACCTCATTAAAAGTTAGCTCATTTCTAAAAAAAAAAATCAAAAAGTTAAAAAAAAAAAAATCTTGGGAATTTATCTGTTAAAATAAGATCAAGTATTAACATCAACTTCTTGGGCAAGTCACTTGAGCTCTACCTGTTTCCCTATCTGTACGTGGGGATAATACCTATCTTCACATAACAGGGGCATTGAAAGACTAAATACACTAGTATTATTGAATGGCTTGGTTTTTCCGTTTAAAATATGGTATCAATATTTTAGTATACTTATTTAGTGTTTAGCTTCTCTGTTGACAACATCTCTTTTTAGATTTGCAACAAAACACAACGTTTTTTTGGAAGGTGGGGATGAAAAAAAATGAGGAACCCAAATTCAGTTCAATACAACCAATTCAATAGATTACTATTACTTACGAAATACAAATCATGAGTTTAATGAGACTTGCACAGTAACAACTAACCCATATATCAGAGATGAGCAAGTTACACAGCTACCATTATTACACGGTTCTTAGTGTAAAAAAATTGGTATGGATAAACATGAACAATCCAGAGTCGGTTCTAAATCCAAAATTTGGAAAACCGAAAATCAGTGGGGTAATATGTTTTGAGGCCAAAACGACCCAGGGTGATCATCTGCTCTGACCTCCTGATGGGCTTGGAGAACAAGGCTCCTTTTGCCAGACAGGACAACATGCCTGCCAATCCAGACTCATGAGACTTTGGATGTTTGACAGCTGGAACAGGATGTTTGGATTCTCATCTGAACCATTTAAGTGTAACAGTATGTTGTTGCAAAGCCAAAGAAAAGTCCACATGAAAAACAATTATGTTAACGGCTTAATTCCTAAAATAGCACAATCTGAAATCACTGAGGCGGTGCCTGACTGACAGGAAGAGTGCACTGTTAAACACTTCACATAGGCACAGGACCAGAACTAAAGTAGGGAGAGTGCACATATATTATAGACAAAGGAGGATAAAGGAGAGGGAACAGAGGGAGATTGGACGCTTCCCATTACTACGTCATCAACACCCATTACCTCCTATCCCTCACACAAGCCAATGCAATCCCAAACACTTCCATCCCCTTCTCTCAATTTGAGCTCCAAAATACTCTTCCAATTCTCAGGCTAAGGTTACACTTACAGGATTGTAGCGCTTTTGGTTATATCTGTACCCATATGCCGCAATAGGTATAGCGCTAGAGCATGTCCTGGCATGGCCACATTTGCGGCACTTGCCGTGGCACAGGGAGTGGTGCATTATGGGCAGCTATCCCAGCATTCAGCTGGGTGCAACGTGCTTTCCAAACGAGGGGGGTGAGGGGGAACATGTGTGCATGCGGAGGGAGGGAACTTCATGCTGTCAGTGAGTTTTCTCTAGAGAAAAGTAGCAGGCTCTGAATTTCAGTCACACAGCTCCGTCCGTAAACATTTTCACTGCTTATCTTCTGAGTTAAGAGAGAAACTCTGAAAAGGTACTTCTGCATTACTCCTGCCGTTTTCAAAACAACACAGAGGCGTCAATTGCCTTAAATGGCTCGTCAATTGCCTTAAATGGCTCGGAGGAGTGCCAGAGATCCCTTATAGCATAATGACTGATTACACTTGCCATAACACGCTACAGGGAATACGCAACAGCCCTTATTCCTCGGGTTTATGTGGTTTACCAGTAGCGCGATAAGCTTGGACTTATAGCGCAATACGTGCCTTGCCAGTGTGTTTGGGTACAGAGTTATAGCGCTCCTGCAGGCTTTATAGCGCTATAAAGTACCAGTGTAACCAAGGCCTCAGAGACAAAAACCCTTCCATCTGCATGCTGTTCTCTTGCATCTATCCACCTTTTGATAATTAATAAAGATGCCATGTTTACAATATAAAAAAAACTTGGGGAATGCTACCCAGCTTGAACAAAAGCCTTTGGAAAACAGAACTGTGTAAAAGGGGGAAAAAAAAGAAAAACAAGAGATACTTAATATGCCATTTTATCACTTGACATAACCACAGCACCCAAAGTTTAAAAATAGCCTGATGGGTAAGCACTTCAGTCTCAGGAAGGGAAGATGTTAATAAGGTCAGGGTGAAAAACATTTTTAGTGTGTGATACACAAGTAAGCAAAAAACTAAAACACACTTCCTCGTTCTCTTCCCTCCCAGCACTTTTACCAAGCAATCCGCTCTGACTTTTGCGGTTACTTATATTAAACTACCAAGTGTTCAACAGCAACTGGTGATGCTAACCGGCCCGGGTCCAAAAGCAGCAGTCATGTTCAAGAAACATTTTCTGGTTTGTGTAAAGGCTGGTATCTTCTCCAAACCTCACTAATTGTCCACCAATGAGGAAGCCAGAACACAGCAGATTCTGTATCAATTGCATCAACACCCAGTGTTTAAAAATCAAGAGTTGGACACCGCCCCAAGTCATGAGACTATCTTAAAAATCATGATATTTAAAATCTTTTTTTAACAAAAAAATCACGTTCTTTTTATCTTGTGATGTTGGAGGGTTGAAGGGTTTTTTACTAGAGGAAGAATTACAATAAAACATTACCATCCTATATTATACATCACTTATTTGAGATCGGGTTAATATTAAAATAACTTGGCTAAAGATTCTGCCTTGCTGGCGGGGGAGCCCTCCTCCGCTGAATACTCTAGAAAGGGCAACAAAATTTCTTAATATCTGTTCTCCCTTTGGTGCTTCTCTTATCCATTACGAAGATAGTCCACATTTTACTACACCACAATTCCATAGGAGGGGAGCTCACATGTTTCCAATTATGTGCAGTACAAAGATTAGCTGGTCACAATTTAAAAAAACCTTGATGTTGTTTAAAATGTAGATCCTTTATTGGGAGCATTAAGTAAGCAAGATGGGATTTCTAGCAAGCCAGCATTTTGCCATAAGATGAATCTCTAATAATTTCCTCCCAAAACAATCTAATTTGGGACATAAGCAACACATGTGTAAGTATGTTCTCCTTTCCCTAAAACACCTTCAACAGGACATCTTCTAAGGTGCAAAAATATGATGGATCTTAATTGGGTAAAGCTATACAGTAATTTACAAAAAAGTATTCATAAGCTATGCAAATTGAAGATTATACACCCCCTTTCCCACAAAGATCCACTCATCTAGATCAATCTTTTCAGGTGGGTTGTTTTCTTATTGACATCTTTTACAATCAAAATTGTGTATCTCTAAATTAAATATTTTGTTTCAGCTTGGTCATGGGTAAAACTCTTTAAAAATGTGGTTGAAGGTCTAGATAGAGCCACCTCCTATCCAAATTTCACAATAAAATATTTCATTTGTAAATGCTGAAAATATTGGATCTTTACATTATTACATACCTCGTGGTATGATTTCAAATCCAGAACCTAGGAACAGCTGTTTGAATTGAGTAATCTCAGTGCTTAACCATAACGAACAGCCACTTTGATATGTCTGGGGATACATTCTAATTTGTTAATCAAAGTAGTTAAGAGAGAAGACCTCAGCAACAGCAAAATTAATATATTTTAAAAATTAATCGTAGAGTAAACTTGGCACAAAGAAAAATATTTTATTTGAAAAACCAAAACAACTTTGGCTGAGAGCATCCCTGAGGGGAATCTCTCTCACACGTGATGAGCAATGAAGGAAAATATTGTTTCCAATGTGTCACGCGGTAACAAGCCTAAACCTTTGTTAGACTGAAATTCATACTAAATTCATGGAAACTTGAATCTTTTTGATTCTTTGCTTGCTGTTAAGTACACTGCACTTTCCTTGTTGTAGTTTAACCTGGTTAATAATTAGAATTAAGACTGAAGTGTTGTCAGAAAAGATCTAACAATACAAATGGATAATCTTGAAGTGTAAACCCCAGCGATTAAAAACAGAGTTGCCCCTGTTAAGCTAAATGGGTATCTGTTTTCACTGATGTTAGATGGCAAGACGTGTTATAATGTAACATGTCAAACTGGGGTGACTGTACACATTTTGAGTTGGAGTGAAATGGTGGCAATTAGCCATTTCTAAGCCCACCAACCCCTAAACAACAAATCTAAAAAAAGGTTTTGAAAAACAAGACTCACATTTAGCTCTATTATCCACAGCAAGGTTACGAATAAAAGGTCAAAGGTAACAAACAAACAGAAAGTCCTTCTGACATCTGATATGCCTTTCTTCTCTCTTCCTTCATATGACTCAATCCTTGCCATCAGCTGTGCTGGGTTGATGGAATGGACATCCTGCAAGGATGGACAGGAGCCCCGACTGCTGCTCTGAGCATTTGCTGCATCATCTGGCAGCCGATTCATCCTGGCTGTGGTTACAGTAGCCTTTTCCCAGCTTCACCATCACTAGCAGGTTGATCCATATAGGAGGAGATGTCTTTAGAAAGAACAAATCCAAAATGTTAGTCATAGTAAACTGACTGCTAGTAAGTAAAATTCATCTAATCAGACCTGAACTGTTTTTTGTAATCCAACAGTTGAGTGTGTTTGGCAACTGTGTGCTGAAAAATGCTTTTAACACATCTTCTAAGCTCACCTATGAAACCCTTTTTGAGACAGGATATTACTATTGAAATTTATAGCAATCTGAGCCTTATCTCAGGAAACTCAGTCTAGAGTTGTAAATTTCCAAACTCGAATCTCACAATCTTGCTACTGATTGACTGGGTGGCCTTGGGCAAGTTACTTCAGCTTGTCTTGCTCTCTCCAACTGCAGAACTGTGGTTAACAACTCATATGGATGTTGTGTGGACTGACTGGTTAATGCTTGCACGGTACTTTAAATTTAGAAAGCACTCTATAAATGATTAGTAGAAGTAGATTCTCTAGCTGGGCCTACTCTTTGCATCACTTTCACGACAGCTTCATGGAATGATTACTTGATTTTCAAACACCAGCATGCTGTATCTAAATTTTTTATGCAGTAAGTCAAAGTACTCAGGCCCAGGTCATGCTTCAGATAATTTGGAGAAAGGGAATGAGGGACTTGCTGTATGCTGACTGAGGTCTGGTCCACAGCGAGAGTTGTACTGATACAGTATAACCAAAAATGTAATGTTAGATTGATTGACATCTCTACTACTGGGTATCCTGTTCTATTGAGCCGATATGTTAAATCTTGCCTCTTAGTTTGCAGCATGTTACATTACCAGTGTGTGCCTCTGTGGATCAGCTGAGCCTGACAAGGAGCCAGAATTTACAAATGTACATTGCCAAAGAGCCACAGTAATATGTCAGCAGCCCCCCACCAGCTCCCTAGCTCCCAGTGCCCCTCACACACCAGCAGCCTCACTGATCAGTACCTCCCACTCCCTCCCTGAACTTCCCTGCTGTTTTGTGGAATGCAGGAGGCTTTGATGGGGGAGGTAAGGGAGAGGAGCGAGGGCATGGCAGGCTATGGGGAAGGGGCAGGAAGGGAAAAGTTGGGGCATGACCTGTGGCAGAGTGGGGGGATCCTGTTTACCCCATCCCCAACACTGCTGCATTTGCAGTTTACCTCTGGCCCCCCCTTGCTGCAGGGACCAACCCTAGCTCCCGTCCCACTGTGCTTTGGCCCTCAACCTCTGCTTTGCTCTAGTCAGCAGAGACTAATCCTCCCCTGATGCTCCACTGTGCTCTTCTGGCCCCTGCATCTCACCAGCTGGGGACCAATCCTCCCCCTGCACCATGCCAAATCAATGACTTAAAATTAAAAAACAAACAAACAAACAAAAAACAGTTTTTTTAATTTAAATCAGATTTTTGAGGAAAAATAGCTAAAGGTAGTTTTAATTAGGTAAATAATATTTCACCATGGAATAGGGATCATAAATTTTAATTCTATAGAATGAGACAATATATTCATGTAATGTTTAAGAAAACTTTGTAAATGAGTTCTAATAGTTCATGGATTAGGGACCCAATCTTATGGGGTTCCACAGGCTTCTGTATAAATTATTTAGGTTACTTTTTCTATCTACCCAATGCGACTCAGTGCTCAGTCTAGAAGATAGCATCAGAGATGCTTAGTTTTGCAGTTCTAAAACTGTGGATTTGTGTCTCCAGAGGTAACATGGTTGTTAATAGCAAAAAATGTTTTAAAATAAATAAATAATATAGAGAGGTGAGAAATAACAGACCTCAACTCTATTGTCCCTCTGCAAATTTGTGTACACAGGATCAACCCCTTCTCTTTAAAAGTGAAAAGTTTCAAAAAGTTCAATGAATAGAAGATTGTTGTCGGTGGAATAGATCTTGACAAGGAAAAGAAGACTGAAGATAAATGTGAGAAGTGAGGGACATATGCTTTTTTGTTAAACTATTATGTTTGCTGTTGAAGAAAAATATCCAGAGTACTTAACGTTGTTGTTTTACTTAAATAAAATAATTTATATGTCTGTCTGGTGATGTTCTCCTCCTAATACAGCCTGGCAAGAAAATCCTCCAAATATTAATGATTAACCCGTTGAATTGGAGACAGTTCACCTTCCAATAACTTCATAAATATCTGCTTCAATTATCTTTGGTAAATGAAATAAACAAACATTAATTCATTGTCTGATATAGCTGTAAAACTCATCTGAAAAGTTTTCAAAATAAATCACGGTTTAAAAATGAAAATTAAACTGAAACCTACATCTATCTCTGAGTTGTGAAGAATATGTATTAAGGTTATAACAACCAACAAGAATGCACTTTTATGTAGAAAACTTTGATTAAATTGCGCCTTCTGACTAGTGATTTAAATCAAATCCACCCTGCCCGCTGTGCTCTTGCCTCTTCATTCCCTAGGGGGGCCCACAAATATGTTTGGCGCCAGGCCCACAAAAAGTTAATTGGCCCTGCCTGACATGGAATTTAATGGTAATATATAAAGGTCAACAGATACCCAAGTCTGTTCACTACACTGCATTTGTGCTCTCGGGTGTCTCAAACTGATATGTTTTTTCATATACCAAGCAGCTGCAAGGTTTCTTTTTCTACCACTTGCTGTTGCAGGCGATACTTTTTTCAGGAACACTTCCTCAAAGACAGCTGACTAAGGTGGTCATATGTTTCAACAGATATGAAAAACAGATTAGTTTTCTCCCACAGCATTGACAAAAAATGTGTTACATTTATTCCGAAACAATTTCTGCAACTGAACATTATGCAGCTGATATCAAACAGCTGTAGACTTAGGCAGTACAGTATGTTCCCAATTATCTAAATAGCATGGGAGACACCAATTTTATTCAAATAATTGGGCAGTTCAGATAATCAAGACAGCAGGAGCCATTCAGCAACAGGATTGCCTCCCCTATTGCGGGGGGGGGGGGGTGTCTCCTCCTCCTCGCAGTCCTGGCCAGGGGTCTCTGCTCTGCCCCGTTCCTGTGACACAGGGCTGTAGAGGACTCCCTGTGCTGCTGCAGTGCCAGTGATCCCCTCCCCCCGGCCCACAACCTTGTGCCTGCAAGAATCAGATGTTACCAGCCCTGTGGCAACACAGGGAGCCCTCAGCAATTCCACTATCATGGCTCCTGCTCATGCCTGTGACAGCCAGCCATAGAAGGCTCCCTGTGATCCCCGCTCTGTCACAGGAGCCATTCAGCAACAGGGTGGCCTCCCCTGTGGCCACAGGCTTCTCCTAGCCTTGGGTGTGGGTGGAAATCTCTGCTCTTATCAAAATCTTCACATTATCAAAATCCCTTCCTTGTCCCCTCTGCGGATATGTATCTCCTGCTGGGGGATAACAAAGGGATTTGAGCAATATGGAGGTTTGGATAATAGGTTTTGGACAAACAGGAGTATACTGTCAAATACAGTGTCAAATACATAGTTGTTAAATGGTCTGTGTTATGTCAACTCTAACTTGAAACTTCATAAATCCACTGCTGATGTTCTCATCAACTGCTGCCTAATGACTACAAATTAACTTTTTCTTATGCTCAAAAAAATGACATCTGGTAAAATCCGACAACTAATACTGAAGAAAATCACAAAAACAAAAGCCAATGAATAGATAAATCATGCTTAGAAAAAAACCCAGATCACATTTTTATTATACCTGTTCACCTACCGATACACCACTCCCCCAAGTTTTTCGTCCTGTTCACTGTACATACATGATCCCTCAATTTGGGACCGATAGTACAACTTCATATAATACTAAGACTCTACCATTCTGTCTCTTACACAAAGCAAAGGACACAATATTAAAGCAAATTAAAAACAACAATGTTCAAGTGTTTTTCATCAAATAATAAAATGATTATTATTTTAGAGAAAGAAGAGGTGAAAGGACATCAGCAGTTCAGCCAAGTGAAAGTTAAATTAAGTAACTATTCTAGGAGAGGAAGGAAGTGGTATGTAAGTAGTACATTTATATTTATGCTAAAAATATAAAAGTAACAACACTGCACAGAAAGGGTGTATATATACAGTAAGATATCCATAAAGAAAGTGAGGAATACTTGTAGCACCTTAACAAAGTCCTGTGGCACCTTAAAGACTAACTATAAAGTTTTGAAGCATGAGCTTTCGTGGGCTAATACCCACTTCGTCGGATGCAGGCAGTAGAAGTAGACTTCTACTGCCTGCATCCGACGAAGTGGGTATTAGCCCACGAAAGCTCATGCTTCAAAACTTTATAGTTAGTCTTTAAGGTGCCACAGGACTTTGTTAACTCTGCTATTCCAGACTAACACGGCTACCACCCTGATTCTTGTAGCACCTTAGAGACTAACCAGTTTATTTCAGCATAAGCTTTCGTGGGCTATAGCCCACTTCATCAGATGCATAGAATGAAACAGAAGTAAGATGCATTTATATACACAGAAGGAAGGGGAAAAAAGAAAGAAAAAAAAAAGTTGCACATTAGCATACCAATTCTAAGAGGCTGTTAAATCCAGCACTCATACAACTTTGCATGTAAGAGGTTTTTTATAGCATGCCATGTCAGAGCTTCAAACTTCCGAGCACCACCAGAAAACAGAATCTGGGAAAGAATCAATAAGAGGAACAATGGACTCGAGGAAGCTCTCAGGGGCTCTTTGTTAAAATTCCACTACTAAAATGAAGGAAGGATTACAGTAACGTCTATGACTCTAATGAAAGCTCACCCGGCTCTCCAAATACAGCCTTTCCTCCCTGCCAGAGACATTTGCCTATTGGGGCTCAAAAAATTCTAGAGGATCAGTTTTGTCTTTTCAATGCACAAAATTGCACTAAATGTCTGGTACCTTTAATAAAAATGTAATGAGGAAAATATCACACTGGCCTACAAGATTTTCAAAACCAACCACCTTCCTCTTTTCAAACAAGAACAGTTTAATGTTGTGGTACAGTAGCAAGGGCCTGTCTCATTGTCTCTGTCACCCACACACTTGCAAATTAAATTTACTGTAAAATAAGTTTGATCGCCAAGAGATACTCTCTTTAGTTAAGGGAACACTTTTTTAAAAAAAATGGGGTGGAGGGGCGGGGAGACCCTTACAATCCTTCAACCCTTCTCCAAGCATGCAGATTCTAGTGTTTCTCAAATGTGGCCACCAGTGGCTTTTTGTGCAGCCTCAACGGCCTCCTGGGTGGTGATGGAGGGAGTGAGGCAAAGTACTGGCCCCCTCCCTTCCTCCTTGTTGCTCCTGGCTGTGTCGCTCTGCACCGCCTCTGGAGACAGGTGGGGCACAACGCTCCAGGAGCAAGGTGAGTGGGGCTCAGGCTTCAGGCCTGAGGTGACTGGGCAATGAGCTACAGCAGCTGGACTTCAAAATATTGGCCATCGGGCTTTTGGCACCAACCCAGCTCCAGTTCCTGTGTCCAACCACCTGGCCCCAGCCTCCAGCCTGGCAGTCTGGTCCTGCTGGGCTGGCCTGGTCCTGCCGGGCTGGCCTGGTCCTGCCTGCCAGCCCCCAGCTCCAGTCCCAGTCTCCAAGGTGCTGACCCCTGGCCACACAGTGGTGGGTGCTGACCCTTGGCTCCAGCCATACGGCCCCAGCCCCGTAGTAGCGAGTGCCGACACCTGGTGGCAGGAGCTGGCCCCATGTGCCAACCTTTGAAACTCAGCAGCAAGAGCCAGGTCCAGCCACATGGCAACAGGCACTGACCCCCCAACTCTGGCAATGTGGCCCTGGACTCTGTCCCCTATTTCTGGGCCCTGACCACACAGTAGTGAACTCTAGCCCTGAGCGCAGTCGTCCCGCCTACCCCCCCAGCTCTGGCTGTGCGACGGCAGACGCCAGCCCCCAGCTGTAGCTACACGCTCTGGCTCCCAGCCTCATGTCAGGGAATACCCCCTGCCCATCACCCCAAGCCCCCACTGTCTCCTCCATGCCCCACATCCAAACCCTCCCCCCCCCATCACCCCACATCCATCCCCTCACCATCTCCTGACCCTACATCCAGGGCTTAATTTATCCTGGAGCTTTCTGAGAAAAGTGATATTAAATGTACACATCACTTTTCACAGCCTCCCAGCTAGCTACTAAGTGTGCTATAAAAAGTGACATTGTGGTGGTTCATCCATTGATTCGACGAGGACCACTCAATCATCCGTAAATTGCTGGGCCTGATTTTGTCTGTGTGTGCGCAGATGGCTGATGAGGCCAATCCTTGCACGAAAGGTCCGATGACAGATAGGACAGGAGATGAGGACATCTCCAGCAGGATTTCTGGCACGGGCTTTTCTGGCTTGCCTCTTTTGTTCTGCTGCAGCCGTCCTTTTGGCCTCACATGATTCGGCACCTTTATATACGGAAGAGCGCCATGTAGTCCGATTCATTGCGCTCTGTTCCCAAGAGTCAGGATTGATGTCAAACGCTTTGAGGGTGACTTTGAGAGTGTCTTTGAAGCGCTTCATCTGACCCCCATGAGACCGCTGTCCTTGTTGCAACTCACCATAAAAAAGTCGCTTTGGTAGCCGATGGTCTGACATACGGACTACATGCCCTGCCCAGCGTAGCTGCGACTGCATCAAGATGGTAAAGATGCTGGGCAGGTTTGCTTGGGCGAGTACTTCAGTGTCTGGGATCTTGTCCTGCCACTTGATGTTGAGGATTTTCCTGAGGCTTGTTGTGTGGAAGTGGTTCAGCTTCTTGACATGGCGCTGATACACAGTCCAGGTTTCGCTGGCGTAGAGCAGTGTGGGAAGAACAACCGCCCTGTATACTTTCAGCTTGGTCTGGGTGGTGATGCCTCTTCTATTCCAGACATTGGTGTTTAATCTGCCAAAAGTTGCACTGGCTGTAGCGAGCCTGATAGTCACCTCATCATCTATGGTGGCATTTTGGGACAGTGTGCTGCCAAGGTATATAAATCTGTTCACTGCATTGAGTCTCTGGCCGTTAATAGTGATATTGGGCTCAACATAGGGCTTCCCTGGGGCCGGCTGATGCAAAACTTCAGTCTTCTTTATTCTGATGATTAGACCGAAGTTCGCGCAGGCGTTGGAAAACTTGTCTACGCTGCGTTGCAGATCAGCTTCTGAGCCAGCGTTGAGAGCACAGTCATCAGCAAACAGAAAGTCTCGAATAATGTCTGTCATGACCTTGGTTTTCGCCTGAAGCTTCCTTAGGTTGAACAGCTTACCATCAGTGCGGTACCTGATGCCAATTCCAACGTCTCCGTCTCTGAAAGCATCGGTCAACATAGCGGAGAATATAATGCTGAAGAGTGTAGGTGCCAGGACACAACCCCGCTTCACACCGTTTGTAACAGGAAATGGTGCAGATGACTCGCCGTTGTCCTGGACTCGTGCCTGCATGCCTTCATGGAACTGCTGGACCATAGAGATGAACTTCCTTGGGCATCCGTACTTGGCCATGATCTTCCACAAGCCCTCTCTACAAACAGTATCAAAAGCCTTGGTCAGGTCGACATAGGTGGAGAACAGGTCGGACCTCTGCTCCTGACACTTCTCTTGCAGTTGTCTCGCAGCAAACAGCATGTCAATGGTCCCACGCTTTTTCCGAAATCCGCACTGACTTTCTGGCAGAAGTCCCTGTTCCAGATGTGCTGTTAGGCCAGGGGTTCTCAACCTGTGGGTCGCGACCCCTCGGGGGGGTCGCCGACCTGGTTCCTGAGGGGTCGCAAGCTGTTTTTTTCCGCCTAAAAGCCGCCGCTGTGATCACGATCGCTTCCGCTTTCGGCGGCTTTTCGGCGGACATGCCGAGCTATTTTGGTAACGCTCGGCATGTCCACCGAAAATAGCCACCGAATGTGGAAGTAATTCATTCGGCGACTTTTCGGCGGACACTCAAGGGGTCGCGGCACCGTGCCGCTCAGAAAAAAGGGGTCGCGCTAAAGGTAAGTTTGAGAACCGCTGTGTTAGGCGGTTCAGCAGGATCCTGGCGAGTATCTTGCCTGCGATGGAGAGTAGGAATATACCTCTGTGGTTATCACAGAGCTGCCGGTTCCCTTTCCTCTTGTACAGGTGTACGATGAAAGCATCTTTGAACTCCTGTGGGATCGTCTCCTGTTGCCACATAAGTAGGAACAGTTGATGGAGTCTTTCAGTCAAGGCAGTGCCACCTTCCTTATAAATCTCAGCTGGAATGGAGTCTGAGCCAGGAGCTTTGCCACTGGAGAGGAGATGGATCGCTTTCTGCCTCTCTAATAAAGTAGGCGGGTCATCCAGTGCCTCGTTAATGGGCACTTGCGGGAGACGATCAATGGCTTCATCATTGATGGATGAGGGACGGTTCAGAACGCTGTCGAAGTGTTCAGCCCACCTTACAAGAATCTTATCCTTATCAGTAATCAAAGTGTTTCCGTCAGCGCTAAGGAAACATCACTTTTCACAGCCTCCCAGCTAGCTACTAAGTGTGCTATAAAAAGTGACATTAACAAACATACAAATATCACTTTTCACATTTTTATTACTGAGTTGCCAAAAACCTACATGAATTAATTACAATGATTTGGAAGTGTATATCTGCATATTAAATTTGTTTTTTCTAAAGTGAATTAAGTATTTTAGGAAAAACTCTATGTTTTATGGTAGATAAAGAGGGAAAGTTTCTTATTAAACATTGGGACCACATCACTGGGTATGTGGCAGCCAATATAAAAACAAATTAGATAAAAAAATTGAAATGAGTTAGTAGATATATTTAGACAGATTTATGGATTGGTTTTGGTGCTAACACTGAAAAGGTGAATAACTTGAACATACCATCCATTGATAATGATCAGGTAATAATTTGCCCTCCTGAACTTAAAAAAGAATATGATAAATAATAGAAAGGTTTTCAAATGTAAAATATTCACACCTGCATAACAAAGGACGACCTAGTTCGGTGTTCTCAACTGGGGTATATGTACCTCTCTGGGGGAAAGCAGAGATCTTCCAGGGGACACATTGACTCATGTAGATATTTAAATATATCTATAGCTATATGGATATACCTATCTCATACAGCTGGAAAGACTTCGAAAGGTCATCAAGTCCAGTCCGCTGCCTACACTAGCAGGACCGAGTACTGTCCCCTGACAGATTTTCTCTCCCAGATCCCTAAATGGTCCCCTCAAGGATTGAACTCCCAACCCTGGGTTTAGCAGGCCAATGCTCAAACCACTGAGCTATCCCTCCCCCCTTGTAGCTTTTTGTACAAGTATTTGTGTAAGACTACATAAAAAGCATTAGCAAAGTCACTACAAACTGAACAAGTCGTATGAAATTTTATACTGTTCTATATACTATATACTAAAATGTAGAGTACAATATTTATATTCCAATTGATTTTATAATTATATGATAAAAATGAGAAAGTAAACAATTTTTCAATAACAGGGTGATGTGTCATATTTTTATGTCTGATTTTGTAAACAGGTAGTTTTTAAATGAAGTGAAACTTGAGGTACACAAGACAAATCACACTCCTGAAAGGGGTACAGTCGTCTGGAAAGGCTGAGAGTCACTGAGTTAAAGTAAAGAGAATTACACACTACACTAAAGTCTTAAACAATCAGCTATATCTTAATTGAGGAAAATGACAATGGTAAAAAAAAATAGCATATACACCTTGATAAACTGGCAGAAAGCTACCCAAAATTCACTTAGTTTACAAAATGTGGATACCAGAATTCTTAGATCATTGTAGTTAAATATGTGAAATTGTACACAATGTACTGGAACTAGACATAGAATTTGTTGGATCATTTATGCAAAATGATGTCTTAGACAGATGTTGCTATCCCCTTTCTCCCAAAGCCACTTGCCTGTTTGAGAAGGAAGGGTAATACTTGGAAGGGTGGAAGCATTGAGCTGCTTAGAAATGCACATCTGGGGCATCTGGACCACCTACTCTTGCAGTCAAGAAACAGACTATCAGCTCATTTAATAGGAAATGATGGCACGCTAGACAGATGGTTTTATTTTGTACTAGCAAAAATACCCGGCGTTGCTCGGAGTATTTGTAATTGGAAACTGGGATGTAAAAAGACTACCATGTTTTTTATTAATACAAATTTTATTCAGACGTCGCAGCGTTGCTCGGGTCCGTTGGAGGGGGGAGGGAGGAGAGAGCTGAGCGAGTGCGGGGTCCATTGGAGGGGGGTATTATGACATCATAACTATGTCACAGAGAACAGCAGGTTTTAACCTGCTGCCCAGCTGATGTGAATGGGCTTTAAAGCATTTCACCCCTGGGGGACGTCAGAAGTGAGATTTGAAAAAATTTCGACTCTTACCCTGATTAGGACCCTAAAGCCTATAACTGTACCAAATTTCAAGTCTCTAGCTCAAACGGTGTGGAAGGAGTAAGGCAGCATACATACACGCACACATACACTATTTGACTTTTATATATATAGATTAAAGACAAAGAGAAGATGGAGCATGAAAAATATTACCCACAAGACAACCCAAAAGACAAAAGGACCTTGCAACTTTAAATGAAGGTTCTTTTACCTGACTAAGGCAGAAGAAATCCAGGTGAATCTCTAAACTGGTAAGTAATTAACAACACTGATTTCTCAGTAGGAAATTTCATAACTAGGGCCCTACCAAATTCACAGTCCATTTTGATTAAACAAACAGCCCAGAAGGTTTTTGAATTGGTCAATTTCACATTTTCAGCTGTTTACATCTCAAATTTCATAGTGTTTTAACCCTGGGGGATCAAACCAAAAGGTACAAGGAAGTGGGTCTGAGTTCTCCTCCTCCTCCTGCCCCCCTCCAAGCTGCTATGCAAGGGAGGATTTGTCTTTCCCTAGCCCAGGGGTTGGCAACCCGCGGCTCCGGAGCCGCATGCGGCTCTTTCATCCCTCCGATGCGGCTCCCTGTGCGTTCTAATTTTAACCGGCCCGCAGACTGTTTTCTATGCGGCCCGCCAGCACTGTCCAACCAGTGCGCGGAGCCGCAGCCGAAAGAGAGGGGCGGGGTCAATAAGAGGCGAGCGGCGGGGGGGGAGAAGAACGGAGGCGGAGCCGGGGCCGGGGCACGAGGCGAGGCGGAGCCGGCGGAGAAGTGCGAGTCGGGCCGGGGCAGGAGGCGAAGCGCGGCGGAGCCGGCGGATAAGAGCGAGCCGGGGCCGGGGCACGAGGCAAGGCAAGGCAAGCTGGGGGAGGGGGGGGAGTGAAAGCACGGCCGGGGGGGGGGAGGAAGAAGAGCGAGAGCACGGCTGGAGGGGAGGGGGAGGGAAGAAGAGCGAGAGCACGGCCGGAAGGGGGGGGGAGGGTCGGCCCTCACACATCTTCACCGTCCTTACCAAATCTGGCCCTCTTCCCAAAAAGTTTGGACACCCCTGATCTAAATGCAACACATTATAGTTTGTTTATACATAGCATAAAGGCAAAAAAAAACGTTATATGCAGTGTTATTTAATTTTAAATGTCAAAAGGGTTTTGTGGCTCCCAGTGTTTTCTTTACTGTGGGAAACGGGTCCAAATGGCTCTTTGAGTGGTAAAGGTTGCAGACCCCTGCCCTAGCCCAGCATGGACTCGCAGCTAGGAGTCCCCTGGCTGGGGAGCTTCCAGGAGAAGGGGGAAATCGGACCCAAATCCACAAGTCTCCTCCAGAGGCAGGAACTTCCGGTGCTGGGCAGGGAGCTTCCTGCAGCAGTAAAAAGCACTCCAAGGTGGACCATAACCACCTCCCCCCAACCAGAGACCGTAAGCTGCCATGAAGGAGAGGGACAAGTCCTGTCCCTCCCCAGCCCAGTGGGGACTTGGAGCTAGGAGCAGGAGCAAGGGGAAGATCAGATCTCATGGGGAGGGGCTTATTTCATGGTCCGTGATTGGTATTTCACGGCTCTATTCATAACGAAATACGTTTGTATTTTGTTTCAAATTGAAGTTTTCATTTTGTTTATTTTTAAAAACACTTTCAAAAATAAATATCATTGTTTTTGCTCCCTCAGCTTTTTTGCCACTGGATTTAACAAAAATCCCCCCGCCCCATTTAACTTTTTAAAATTTCCCCACCTTTCAAAAAGGCAGAGTGGTAAAAGGAAAAGTTAAACATCATAATAAAGGCTACGAGTGGGTCACGG
Source organism: Sternotherus odoratus (assembly GCA_032164245.1). Taxonomy (NCBI): domain Eukaryota; kingdom Metazoa; phylum Chordata; order Testudines; family Kinosternidae; genus Sternotherus; species Sternotherus odoratus. The sequence goes on from JAVMKO010000002.1 coordinate 147,488,028, forward strand.
ATTCCATGATTTTCCATGACCTCCACAACTTCAGCCCTGCCTGGTGAGGCTTCAGCTTCTGCTCCATGCTGCAAGGCTCAAGTTGCCATGCTTTATCGTTCATTGCCCATGTCCTATCCATGACTTTTACTAAGAATACCTGTGACAAAAATCTTAGCTTTAATAATAACTTCACCTTTCTCATTTTTCAAAAGTTGAGAAAGTTGTTCCATGCCAAAACAAGATTTTAAACATATCTAGAGATTTTTTTTTGCAGAAGTTGTTCCTCCCTGTCACGTCTACTTTAATATTTTGTCCCTCAATTCTACATACTAATATTCTGTCCAACTGGACCATCTTACAATAGGATATGTATCAGCTAAGAAATTAAGAGCTGGAAAAGACTTACCCTGTTTCCCCGAAAGTAAGACAGTGTCTTATATTAATTTTTGCTCCCAAAGATGCGCTAGGTCTTATTTTCAGGGGATGTCTTATTTTTCCATGAAGAAGAATACGGTACACATTTATTGTTGAACAAAAAAAAAGGAGGTCTTATTTTCGGGGGATGCCTTATATTACAGCGAGAGGCAAAACTGGAAGTAGGTCTTATTTTCGGGGGATGTATTATTTTCGGGGAAACACGGTAGTTGTGTCTTGTATTGCAGTGCAGACACTTCCTGCAAGCAATTTTGTAGTGTTTTGTTTAGTTTACATTCACATGTCAAAATAATGGGAGTTTCACTATTTCCCTTGAATGGTTCATGGACTAACAATGTAGGTCTCAACATCAACAAAACCTTTTTGATTTTGATTTTTTTTCTTATGTCATCCCATTACTTGATTTCTCCATCCTTGGTATTGTCAAACTTCAGCTACACTACTGCAATACACAGCTTTTAGTTACTCCTCAGAAATCAGACCCTAATCATTTCTGATCTTCTTCTCTGATCATTTCTGAGTAGTCATTTTGGAACTAAAGTGCCTAAAAATGATAATATTATGGTAATATTATGAGTTATTACATTTTGTTATTACAAAGTCTATATTTACCTGCTTATGCCTAAAATGATGTACAGCCATAGCAAAGTAAAAATGCAGTCTCACTAATCATATAAAAAGGAACTATTACTTTCTTCCCCATGACATGACATGCCTGTAACAATACAGCCCAAAGTCACACTGACCTGCTTTTACTGTCATATGGCATTAAATAATTACACTAGAACCCCATTTTATGGACTAATTGAGGATTGTTTTCATAAGATCAGAAAGTTGTGTCAAAGTTATGGTTGTGTTCATAGATCAAAATTGAAAATCTCATAATTACAGTGAACAATTTAGCTTCTTAATGGTTCAATGATAGTATATATAATGAACAGTAACAAATTTATAGCGTGCCCACTTTCTTTCTTTGAGAGAACTGCCTCTCTTCTTTGCCACCAAACCTGTCTTTTTCTGCTGCATGAACGTTGGCTGAAGTACTGAAGTCACATTCAGAGCAGAAAAACAGTTTACAATCATTCATATGATCTATTTTCATAAAATTGGGATTCTACTCTAAATTACTATCTATTATCACATCGAGGTCTCAAAGCATTACTGCTTTCCACTCTTCAGCTTACCAATGAATTCCAGCCTATTATCTGATATACTATTAATTTGTTATTTTAATATGAATTTCATTTTGGTTATTTCATGCCCACGTTTCTCATCTCTAATTTGTTCTGTGTGGTTTATCTTCACTGGTATGGAGAGCATCTCCAAAAATAGTGCCTCTAGTAACACCTATAATATTAATTTTGAGCTTTTCACCCCCTTCCAAATTCTAATGAAGATGTTGAGACGGAGACTGTCACCAAACCTTGCGGAAGCCTCACTGGACAAATTCCTCTATAGTTCTAGTCACTATTATCTATCAATAAGCCATTCTATGTTGACAATATTTTTAGGATGAGTCAAGGACTCATTTTTAGAGAAATCAGCTTATAGTGAATGGCAGCTACTAATAACATTCCAATAGTCACTTCTGCCCACTCTAAACGACAAATATCCTCTTCAAGACTCTCACCGCTTCCCCACTCAATACATACCACTTTCCTAGGTTAGTCTTAATCTTTAAGGAAGGTTTTGACACAGCACTAGTTATGTGCTAAGTATCTTTTCCTCTTCCCCAATAATTGTTACTTCCTCAAAATACTCAATTTGCTTGCAAAACAATTTTTAAAAACATGCTTCCTAAACTTAGATTCAATTTCAGTTGGTTGGTATTATAGCTTGACCATCAAAACACAGAATTTAAAGATGAGAATGACTAAATAATATAGCCTGCTCTGCAAATTCAAGTTTTAGCCTACATATGGAAAATGTATTCAAGCAGGAACAGATATAACTTAGATAATGTTTTTACTTCACAGTCCAAGAGACACAGAAAAGGTTCTCAATTCGAGGCCAAAAGACCAAAAACATCAAGACACTTGATACTACACAATACTTGTACTGATCCACCTGGAAAGCTCCATGAAAGAGCAACAGAAAAACTATTAGAAGTACACAAAATGAAGATAATTACTGATAACAGCCTAAACAGAAGAGGGAATGAGAGCTCAAGCCGTGCACTCTTAACAGCTCCCACAGCTCTGTGGCGGGCGTTCTAACATGTCCCTGATGTTTTTAGCAAAATAAAACCCTACTGGATTATACTTTCCAAGATGTATGTTAACTTTGAGTTCATCAGTATGTCTTGTTTCCAAAGTAGTCTTAAATGCAGTGGTTAAAACTGCATTCTTCTCTAGGCACTTCCTTGTTTCATCCTAGACCTTTGTCCACAGTACCAAAAACACCACAACTCTGAAGTAGTTTAAGACTGACCTTTGTCTCACATTAGTTTTGCTGGCAAGTGCTAGCACTAGCAGACAGAAGCAAAACTTACAAAAGTACTGAGAACCATGATTACAATAACCACTATTTTAATATATTTTACCCTGACCACCTAGGCTAGTACCTAATCAAGACTTGACAAACATTTCATGATACCATATATAATGAGTCAAGGAAGACCTCAAAATTACCAACATATATGCAGCATGCACTTAGTTCATATTTGTAAAGGAGTAAGAACTAGGCAAAATGTTAATTCCAATCAGGTTTTTCTACTTGATCAGCCAATACTCTATCATCAAAAGATGACTGGAAACATGCAAATAATTTACATACATTTAAATATAAAAATGGTTTGAATCAGAATCCACTGGGATGGGCTAGTGGTGGAAGACAGCAGTGCAAGAATCACCCTAAGGGTTCAGATGAGATCTAATACTAAAGATCTTTATATAGTAGACTAGCAAAAATACCCGGCATTGCTTGGGGTATTTGTAATTCGAAAATGGGATGTAAAAAGACTACCATGTTTTTTATTAATACAAATTTTGTTCAGACGTCTCAGCGTTGCTCGGGTCCGTTGGAGGGGGGAGAGAGCTGAGCGAGTGCAGGGTCCGTTGGAGGGGGGTATTATTACATCATAACTATGTCACAGAGAACAGCAGGTTTTAACCTGCTGCCCAGCTGATGTTAATGGGCTTTAAAGAATTTCACCCCTAGGGGTATAAGAGGTGAGATTTGAAAAATTTTCGATTCTTACCCTGATTAGGACCCTAAAGCCTATAACTGTACCAAATTTCAAGTCTCTAGCTCAAACGGTGTGGAAGGAGTAAGGGAACATACATACACGCACGCACGCATACACACACACACGCATACACCATTTGACTTTTATATATATAGATGTCACTCCTGACAAACTCTTCAGTCTAAGGAGATATTTTTTTCCCTCTAAACAAAAAGGAAAAATTTTCTGTAACTTATTTAGTCACTTTGTCTGTACTAAGTTGGACTGCCCAGATTTTTCTGTACATTTCCCTCTCCCTTTGGGACGTCCCTTCTGTCAGATGCCCTGCACCAGATTACTAGAGCTTCCCTTCATACTCTGACTACTTTAAGGGACAAATCTGAGGTTTTACACCATTCCAAGAACACTACTGTAGCAACTTCCACACTGTCTTCATTGCCATGGAGCTTTGGGCCAATGAAGAGGGATGGTGAGGGACATTCTCCAGCCTCACTCTTGCCTTTATCTACCTTTATTCCTCAATTAGCTATTTATCAGTGAAAATGTTTTAAGTGCTGATGCCCATGGACCTGTGCATGTTACTTACACAAATACCCACACCTACCTAATCCAAATGAATCTAAAAGCAGGAGTAGAAAGAACGAGTTAATGGAGTACAGCAGCGATTCTCAAAATTCCTTGCACCATGACCCCCTCTGACAACGAAAATTACTGCACGACCCCAGGAGGGGGGACCGAAGACCAAGCCTGCCCAAGCCCTGCCGCCCTGGAGGGGGGGGAGGGGGCAAAGTTGAAGTCCAAAGGCTTCTGCTCTGGATAGGGGGCATGTAACCTTACCCCTAGGCTGTGGGGCTTGGGTTCAGACTTGCTAGGACCCAGGGCCAATACCAGCCTTGGTGACCCCATTAAAATGGGGTCCTGACCCATAGTTTAAGAACCCCAGAATACAGCAATGCAGGACATTACATGTAATTTACAGTGTAAAACACTACTTCTCAATGTTTTACAACTGTTTAATAAGGGGAATGTGTGGGGATTATTGATTATGTATATGAGGACTTTAAGGAGGGTTTCTAAAAAAAGAAGGTGCTTGGCTGATGAGAACGGGGAGACTTTTCCAGGAATAGAGCACAGTATGAGATGTAGTAGACTTCAGAAGAGTCTACAAACACTGGTGGACGTCCTATCACTTGGAACACTTAACAGTGAACCAATATAAGCTACAAGAGTTCCACATAGAATGATACTGCTTAGGCAGGAAATATGACAAGTCTTTTTTATCAGTAAGATCCTATGATTTAAGGAGCATTTCTTTTCCAACACACAAACTTAAGTACACCCCACTGTGCAAATACCTTGTAAGGGTATATAGAAGTTATAAAATATTTGAAATGTTATCTTTCAAATGCAGTTCATCTTGATGAAATTTAAAAGGAACTTTTCTTTATCAACATGTAGCTTTCAGAAGATAAGCTGTTTAACCTACAGCCCAGTTCCAATAGAAAAGTTATTTTGACTGCCTTGATTGTCAGAAGAAAAAGATTATTTCTTTTTAGGTCATATACCGTGGTTTTTGTAGCTGTGCTGGTCTGGGATATTAGAGAATCAAGGTGGGTGAGGTAATATCTTGTAAAGGATGAACTTTTATTGGTGAGAGAGAAGCTTTTGAGTGTTCACAGAGCTCTTCTTCAGGCCTGGACAATGTACTCAGAGTGTAACAGTTAATTCAAGGTGGAACAGATTGTTTAGGATGAGTAGTCAATACATTCCATGGGATCATTCAAGGTGAAGTGGGTGAGCAAAGAAGAAATTGGAGCAAATAAATCTGGTTAAGACTGAATTTATTTTATTTTGCTGATGACTGAATACTGAGAACCTGGTTTTGCTGTGCTAGGGTTTTTCCTATTCATTGTTTTCATAGGGGGTTATGTTGAATACTTTGTAAACTTGTAACTTAATGTCTTAAGATCACATCACTTCCAGAGAAATGGTCTTATGTGTCTGGATTTTTGACATTTTGGGGGTGATTGCGGATGCACAGTCTGGGATGTGGACAACAGTATTTTTTAATTGCTGGTTTAAGTAGGATTTTCCAACTTGATACATGAACGATGACCTATTTTAAATTGAACTAAACAGTTGCAGGTCTCCAAGGTAAGCTTCACACTTGATTTCTCTGAAGACCTTGGAGGAAAGAGTTGCAAGGTGAAGCAAGCAAAATTTGTAAACCATAAGCATCAGTGGTAAGACTGAGAAACCTTGACTTTCAAATTAATAAGACATCTAAGGGAAGACTGATATTCCAGAATCAACAAGGCTGATCATCCTGGAAAGAGAGAGTCACAACATCAGCAAACAGCCCAAACCAGCTGCTGACTAGACTTTCCCTGCACCACAAGGAAGCCCACTAGTGATAAGCACTGTGCCAGAAGAATAACCTTATCTGGCTCCTTGTCTGCAGTTCCAGCTCCTATTTTAGAAGAATGGAAGAGATCAAGAACTCTCAAACCCCTTTATCTTAATTATCTTTCTTCTATTGTTGGCTTGTTTTTTATTAACTGGAGTCATCCTATCCTTTCTAATTTTGGGGTGTGAGCAAGGCTGTGTGTATGCATCTGTGAGTGCACCCAAAAGTCCATCCACATGGGTAAAGAAGTTCCCCAGGTTTAAACAGACTTCCATGCCATCTCACAGATATGCAATAAAGTATGTTCCATGTTTATAAGTTTTTCTTTTCTATCACTACTACATGCTGACCTGAGAGGCTATATTCCTCAGAATGTAGATATGCCACCATTACTTTCCCCCCCTAGTGAGCCAAGTTAGTTGTATTCCTACTTTCAAAAATTCATGAGATTGAATTCATGAACTAATTCAAATTTAGGAGCCCCAGGCCACTATCCAAACATTGTGTGGGCGTAAGAGGCTTTTATTGTATTTTCCTGAGTAGGATTAAGGGAGTCTTCAATACAGCAACTGTTACATTCACTAGGGATTACATTTTAGGGACATGAAGAATCTCTCAGGCCTGTCAAGTGTACTTTCTAAGAACCAAAGAATACCTGTGGATGCTTTAGAACCTTTAAAGAAATAATTGATTTTAGAAATTCTGAGCCATTTTAAAATGTGACAAGCTTTTGCAAGCATTTTCACACTTAAAGTCATATTTTATAGCTATGAAAGAGATCCCTGAAAACAACATGGTTGTATGATATTCCCTTTTATTTTCTGGCAACTTTAGAACAGACTATTTCCCATGCTGGATAAGACTAATGGTACAAACTGTGCCAGGCAGAGGATTATGCCTGATCTTTAGAGTAAGATATTGCGACCACATCCCAAATAATAACGTACCTGGCTATTTTTACAATTCTGCCATAGGGAAAAATCCTTCCCGACCCTGTGGTGATCAGCTGACGCACTGAAGCAAGATATTTGATTATGCTGTTTTACAACAAATGTATTGATCACACGATTTTTAACACCTACTAAAGAATTGCTTGCAGGGCCATCACTGTAGGGTTGGGGTGGGAGGGAGTGCGGGGTGTGCAAGGGACTCAGGGCAAGGGATGGGGGGGGTAGAGTGCACCCCCCTGCACCACTGTCCTGAGCCCCCTCCAGCACCCTACACCCTTCCTGCACCCCAACCCTACTTATCTATACCTGCCCCTGGACACTTCCACTGCTTGCATCCGAGGAAGTGGGTATTAGCCCACGAAAGCTTATACTTCAATATTTTAGTTAGTCTTTAAGGTGCCACAGGACTCTGTTACCAGTGTATTAATCTATGCTTCTGGCTCAGTAATATGAATCCTTTATTTTAAGCTTTTTTTGAGAATAAAGGTTACCAACCATCCACACTAAATTCAATCGGTGTGTTCACTTGAATACTGCTGTCACAAAGTAGATAGTTAACCAAATGTTGCTGGTAAAAAAACAAAACCCAAACATACAGAATTCATCTTTTTTTCAATTCACTGATATAAGTTGATTGAAATTTATATACAGCTCCCTATAGCTTCTTACATATACTTTGGATATCAATCCATTTCATCTTGAGAGAATGACAAAGATTTCAATCTACTTGAAACTTCACTAGAGCTTACATCCTGCTAGAGAAATCCATAAGAATTTGGCTGAAATCTCTACTGACAACCTACTTCTGAATCAATTTTGAACTTTCCCCATGTTGGGAGATGAAAAGCATCTCTCAGCAATTCATGTAAGTATTAAATGGGTGTAGTCTGACGTTAGAATTATTCACTTTATATGAGCACACTATAAAAAAATCCAAGAGTTGCCCACATTAATTTGTTTTCACTGTTTTCAGAGACAATACACTGAGTTACAGAATTCCTGTGGAGTTGTATACTCCAGGGCATTCGTTAAACCAGTGGTTCTCAACCTGTTTACCATTGTGGGCCACAAATGTAGTTGTCTAGTGCATCCACTCAATACATATACCGCCTATATATGCCCCTGAAGATGTCACATGCTCTGCAGCTGTGCTGATTGGGCTGTGAGCCACCAAGCAGTTGAGAACCTCTGTATTAAATTGACATCCAGAGGTGCCGGGAGGGGCCACAGGGGGAAAGGGACAGCTCGGAGGGGAAGGGGCAGTTCTGGAAGCTTCCACCGCCTCTGCTGACATCCCCTGAAAAAACCAAAACCTTAAGCTTTAGAGTCTAAAGCTTAGACGTACAGTAGGAAACCCAGCTATGACTGGGCTGATCTGCAGCCAGAATGGGTGTTTCAGCCAATGCCGCGCACAGACCGTTCGCTGGGGGTTCATGGGGAACCTGGACTTTGATGAGCCGACGGGCCCCTGCTTCAGTCAACGCCGCCCTGCGCCGGCAGAGAAACACCCTGACGCAGACACCTGACTTTTCAATGACACTTTCTTAACGCTACACACCCCGACACCCCCCCCCACCCCGACACCCACACCCCCCCCACACGACACCCCCACCCCGACACACACACCCACCCCGACACGACACCCCCCCACACACACCTCCCGACACACACACACCCCGACACCCCCCCACCCCCCGACACACACACACCCCGACACCCCCCCGACACCCCCCCACACGACACCCCCACCCTGACACCCCCCACCCCCCGACACACACACCCCGACACCCCCCCACACATACTCATACACACGACACGACACCCCCACACACACCGACACACCCCACACACATACACACGACACGACACCCCCCCACACACATACACACGACACGACACCCCCCCACACACATACACACGACACGACACCCCCCCACACACACACACACGACACGACACCCCCCCACACACACACCCCGACACCCCCCCACACACACACCCCGACACCCCCCCACACACACACCCCGACACCCCCCCACACATACACATACACACGACACGACACCCCCCCACACACCCCGACAACCTTGACTATGAATAAACACAAAAATGAAACCGCCCCAACCAAGCTCCCACCTCGCGACCCAGCCCCCCAAGCGGAGCCCGCGGCCTGAGGCTGGGACCCGATCCGGGCCTGCCCGGCCCTCACCGCCTAAGGGCCCCGCTCAGCTCCTCGGCAGGCCGCGGCGCGTCCCCGGGGGGCTGCCAGGACAGGCCGAGGCCCGCCAGGCAAAACGCGGGGAGGGGGCTGGGAGGGGCGCGCGGTGAGATCAGTGAGGGGCGCGGAGGGATCTAGTCATGGGGGGGGCGGTGAGTGGGTTGAGGAGGCGGCGGAGGGATCTTGTCACCCACGGCGGGGCGAAGCAAGCGGCTGGCGAGGGGGGGGGGGCGGAAACGCGGGATCTGAGCCCACAGGGGAGGGGGCTTCCATGTCGGGGGGGCGCTTACCTCAGCTGTGTCAAGACTGCGCAGGGCCGCGCACCAACAGACGCCGCCGCCGCGGGGCCTGGCAACTGCCACTCACACAGTGACTAGAGCGGCAGGGGGCGGGGCCCGCCTCGGCAGCGAATGGGGCGGGGCCCAGCGGGATAGGGGCGGGGCTCAGAGGGAAGTGGGCGGGGCTTCCTCCTCCCTTGGCAGCGATGGGAGGGGGTGTTTAGGGCAGGTCCCTAAGGAGGCGTTACTGGGTCAGAGGGGGGGGGGGGGCATCAATTCCCTGCTGTTACAGGCAACCCTTTTGTTTGTAGTGTAAACAGGACCTTTTTCACGGCTCTTTTTGTTTGTATGTACTGTAGGCATGTCCATAGCCTGAGCCATACACATGTAGTTACAAAAGTATCAATAGGAGAACATTAAACTCTGTCCAGGCCTTTACCTGTCTGTTATTAAGTACTATCACAAAAGCTAACAGAATTTACTAAAAACAATGACATGTTCATTAAACACAGCTAAACATATTTATCCCTCCAATAAAACAAATGGTTTTCTGCACATAGAAAACAACAAATCCAATAAAAAATAATGTAGCATTAGCAAAATGGTCTCGTACAATACAATTTTAAATATTGTTTTTAATCTTTTACAAGTAAAAGTGCATTCTAATGGAGAAAAATGGTTCCAAGAACATTTGACAATTATGCTTGTTTTATTGTTGATTGGAAAATAACTGATTTCTTGGCTGCAGGCTTCTCAATTCAGTAAGTGAAGAAACAAGTTCTCACTTTTCAGAGTTGAATACATTTATTAATGTTCATGTGCCTGAAAAATGCAGAGTAACAGAGTGAGCTGGTACTCTTGCTCTATGAGTAAATTCCAAGACAGTTTCTTGTATTAATCGACCAACTCCACCATCTTCTCCTTTTGCATCTTAAAATGTCATTTCAGAAAATAAGAGCACTTTCATTGTAATCATGCCTATAGAAACAGGCAAAACTATTTCCAGCAGCGCAGATGAATCCAACAACTTCATACCTGTACAGGACCTTTAAAAAAGGAATAACAATATACAAATATGTTAATATCCTCCAGTGAACAAATCAGCATTAGCACAGATTATTTGGGGGAGGAAGCAAAACTTTAAATTAACTAGGCACCATCCATTTATAATTGTTCAGATTAATTTTTGTCAAATTATGAATTATTCTGTCAGAGAATCATTGAAATTATATGGCCTGATTTTCCAGTACTGTTTAAAGGTTATTTGGTTAGGACCAAAAGCAAACATGTTTGGGTCCCACTCCTCCAGCCCTCTCCCTTTCAGTCTAGGCACTTACCTGCCTGCTGACCTTTCGGTTTCACATTTGCTTTTACTGTTATTGGTAAACATTCTCTTGCAAGGCCCAAGCTAAATGTTCATGAAAATTTTACCACGGCCCAGCACGACGCAGAAGACAGGAAGTACAATGGACCAGCAACCAAACAATGAAAATGACTAAAACACAAAGTGTAAAATCCAGGCCTTAGTGAAGACAATGGGAGCTTTGTCAAGTAGGGCCAAGATTTCCCCCAAGCTGTCAAGCTTACAATGTAAACAAACTGGAAAAACAGAGATTATTTGCAACAATATTACGGTATGTACATTTTGAAATGGAAATATGATTTTCAAAGTGATGGTTTGGAACTAGTAGGAACAGGTGAAAGGTTTTTTGTGGAGTTGGGGTAGAAGGTGGGGAAAGAATTCAATTCTCTGTTCCTGGGGTTAAGTTGTTTGAAAGGGATTTTTTCCTGAAAATTAAGTTTTGAAATAGAAAGCGTATTTTGCTTACTTACTTGGTTATTTATGAAAACCTATTATAAAAAATGCTACTAGGTCAACTATCCCTTTGCCAGACTTAATTGCAAATGTAATTAGTATGAACCATGGTTGCTGCCACTAATGCAACATACCGGTACTCATCAACAAAATCAATTCTACTTATTCCTTTTGACTCTGGAACTGCAAAAAAACAAACAAACAAAAAACACACATACACACAAGGTCAAATTCAGAGGTGATTTTAATTAATTCAAAAGGAATCTGTCAGTGTTCTTTTTGTTACAACTTCTAGCCCCTTTATGTGTATTTTATATTGATTTCACTCCCTCAAACTTGCAACTGCCAAAGCACACCTTGTGAAAAGTCAGTGTGGGCCAGCACCTTGGCTAACTGAGAAGATGTTTGAGCTAGCGGAAAAATTATGCAGTGTGAAACAGACTGGCCTGGAGATGGAAGAACGTAGGCTAGACTATGAAATTAGCAGACAGATTCATAGGCAGATTAGATGAGACAAGAGCGAGTATATGAGGGCCAAGTGTATGGAACTTGAGAATTATAAAGAGAGTAAAAATACAAAAGATATGTTCACAGTGGTCAGACTTCTTACCAAAAGACTTTTCCCACAATCAAACATTATAAAATATTGCAAGGGCAGAGTTCCCACTGAGGGTGATGATATTAAACACACATAGAGAGATTGTTGTGCCAGTCTGTGTGCCTCGCCGAAGCCCCTTATAATGACAAAAGACTATAGAATCTGAGCCATCAATCCCGTGGGAAGACGTAGGGCACACTATTGTGAAAATGAAGGCTGTGAAAGCACAGGAGGTAGATAATATATACCTTCAGAATTGTTAAAAGCAATTGATGAACATGGTACTGCTCTTATGTGGAAAATTTGTAGTGATATATGACTGACTTGAAATTGGCTGCAGGACTGGATAAAGAGATTTTTCTGCCTTTATTAAAGAAGGAAGACAGAGTAAGAAACTGCTGTACTATCTCCCTGATATTGCATGCCAGCAAATTTCTGCTCTACCGAAGTCAGGATTGCATGAAATAAAGGTTAGAAACAGAACTACCACCACCACAAGCTGGTTTTAGGGAGGGGCAATCACATGTGACCAAATCAGAACTGTTACATCATTGAAAAATACATTGATCGTGTGCTTCATTGACTACTCAAAAGCATTCAGTATCTGACATGATCATCTTGGAGGATTCTAGAAAATAGGGGGATTGCAAAGCATCTAATTGAATCCATTGCAAGTCTACTACCACCAGACCATGATCCAGGCAAACAATGAGTGATTTTCCACTGGGCAGGGTGAGACTCATGGGTGTATTTGACCCCCAAACCTCTTTAATATATACAGAGAAATTATTCTAAGACTAGCCTTGGAAAGTTTTGACAAAATGGAAGGAGCTGGGATCTCCATTAGTGGAGACCTCTTAACTGACCTCAGATATGCTGATGATACAATGCTCTTTGCTACAACTGCTAAGAAAATGCAACAAACATTGGAGTCTGTAAAAACAATTAGTTAGGTATACAAACTATTCTTGCATGCAACAAAAATAATGCATGTACACTGACAACAAAAACAGAATGTTAGTGGACATTATGATTAACGGACAAGCTGTAGAGGTAGCAGATGAATTTAATTATCTGAGATCATATATATACACAACCAAATTACACAATTATATTACATTACACATATATATACAACCAAATTACACAAATGATACAATTAAAACAAATTAACATAAGCAGCAGGGTAACAGGAGACTCCCTGGAATCTACCCTAGCTTTTGACCCGGGTTATGGTGGAATCCTGCCTTCCCATATGTTTCTCTGGCCCCTCACCCCCAATTTCTCTCCACTGTTACGTTCTTAGGGTATGGCTAGACTAGAGATTATAGCGCCTTTTTTTTTGTATCGCTTCCCAATGTAACGCAATAGGTATCTCGCTAGAGCCTGTGCAGATTGAAACCCTGTAGCGCTAAAGAATGGATACATTTGTAGTGCTTCTGGCGGCAGTGACAGTAGCGGGATAGGGCAGGTATCCCAGCATTCAGCTGGGTGCAACGTGCTTTGCAAAAGAGGGGGGTGAGGGGGAACTGGGAAGTTGTTCGCAGGGAGAGAAGATCAGGCTGTCAGTGAGTTTTCCTTAGCAAAAGCTGACAGGCTTTATGTTTAACACAAACAGCTCTGTCCGCAAGCATTTTCACTGGTTATTTGCTGTGTGAGTTGCTAGACAGAAACTGCAAAGCTACTTCCCCTTTTATAAAACAACACCTCACGTCATTTGCCTTACATGGCATGTTGATTGTCTTTAATGGCTTGCTGATGGCCTTAAATGACTTGCTGATGGCTTTACATGGCTCGGAGGCATGCAAGAGATCCCATGGGTGTCCACATTCCCAACCTTGCACTACAGCACTAGCGCTAAAAGCCTTCTGCCTCTCGAAAAGGAGGTTTAATACTTGCGCTTTAAACAGTGAGTAAATGCACAAAATCTCACTTTGAAGTGTGTACGGTACGAAAATTATAGCGCTACTGGAGGGTTTTAGCGCTGCAAAGTGCCAGTCTAACCATGCCCTTACACTGTTCTAAGACCAATTCAGGAGCTTCTGTTTGAAGTTATCCATTCAACTCCTTTTCTATAATCTGCTGACATTTACTTTAAATATTAACTCAGAATAACATGGCATGCGTGTTAAAATCTTCTCATTTTTTTACAATTTAACGTGGATCTAGAGAGGGTGGGTTAAAGACTCATCTTTAAAAAAGATAATTTAAGATCATTTATAAATCACTGAAGTTAAGACCTCTCAGTATAGCTGCTGGCATTTCCAACTACAAGTACAATATCTCCTTGGTCTATAATCCCCTCTTTTGTTTTCTATGAACAGTGAGGGCTGCCAGTTTGTTCCACCCACATGTCCAGTCACAAAACTTCTGGGAACTCAGTTATTTCAATCAATGGACCTTTTCTGGGAACTCAGCTGCAATGTAAGGTCACTGTCTTTTGATTTCACTTGGAACAAATATCACCTACTTTCTGTTAAAAGCTGACAACAAATTCACTGTATCAAAACAGAGAGGGAAATAAGAAATATATTCATCACGAAGAAGAATAAAAATCTCAGATTCATTTTTTTTCCTTTGCAGGACACCTTTCAATCCCCACCCCACCACCCAGAGTTGCCAAACTAATGAACTCTATAGTTGTTTGCTGTACTTGTGAGTGGATGAGTGCTTGAAGAAGTGACAAGATCCAAAGTAGTAGATTGGTACTGCTAATAATACTCATATTCTTGTCCCTTTACTGAACTGTAGCAGATTTTTGCAGCCTTGTAGATCAGCTTCCCATCAGTTAGTGAGCAGAGCTGGGTATTTTTAGTACCATTTGTTCGTTTAGAGTGTGTATGCAATCCTCTTAGCCAGAACAGAGGTGGTAACAGACTACAGACAGCCAACTATCTCTTGAAGAAACCTCAGGTCAAGCACCTCTCCTTTGTGTCTCTCTCTGTCCAGGATTTCATGCCTATCTCACTGCCTAACACTTGTTCCAACTCCAGCTCCTGGGAAACCCTTAGTCCAGGGCTCTCCTCTGGCCATTAAACCTCTTTTTGTACAGCTGTTTTACCATACACAAGAGAAGCTCAGAAACAGTCTTTTGGCCCAGGCAAAGAATACTTTAACCACATAGTGTTCGTCACAACTCTGAGTGGGATTCCTGAATGACATCTTTAACTCTTTCTATGAAGAATTTTATCCTGGGTGTTTATATTTCTCTCTCTCCGGATGTGTAAACCATTATCACCTTTCACAAATCACCTCTTAAAAATAGTTTTTATGGATACTGCTAAGTGGGAAGAATCTTAGATGGCAGAAGTGAAATACTTCCAGCTGGGACAATGCCCATCATGACAAATGTGGCGTAGATTCCATAAGTTCCATCAGTAAAGATACCTGGTGATGGCTTTGTGAATTTAGAGTTCATTACAATAGAGAAAAGGAACAAAAGCACCAATCTGATACTTTCTGGGCCACAGCACTGGAAAACAAACTAATACAAGGGACAAGAAACTTAGTAGTACATTTTGTGAAATTACTGCCATTCCCATAATCAATGTACTGAGATTCAACCTTCAGTGCAAACAACAAGAGGGAGATCTAGCTAAAGAATCTCCATTAGCTGGAAATAGATACAGTCCTTTGCTTTATATCCTTGTTGCAGATCTTTAGCTGCCTGAAGATGAGACCATTACATACTTCCAACTTTAAACAAACTACCCCATTCGAAGCACACAAAGAGACATTCCAGCATGGTGTGTAGATATATTATTATTTGTATTACCACAGAATCTAGGAGCTCTACTCATGGACCAGGTCCCCATTGTGATAGGCACTGTATGTAGCATTCTAGCATTCACGTACGTACTCAATCAGACTAGATTCAGTGGCAATGGACTATCAAAACACCTGCTAGGCATTATATAAATCCAGCCCTCATACACTTTCAAGCTAAGGACTTTCAGATAGATCAAGCATTAATGCTGATGCTTGGGATCCAAAGGAAACCCCCATTAATGTATCTATATATATAAAAGTCAAATGGTGTATGTGTCTGTGCGTGTATGTATGCTGCCTTACTCCTTCCACACCGTTTGAGCTAGAGACTTGAAATTTGGTACAGTTATAGGCTTTAGGGTCCTAATCAGGGTAAGAGTCGAAAATTTTTCAAATCTCACCTCTGACGCCCCCCAGGGGTGAAAATTCTTTAAAGCCCATTCACATCAGCTGGGCAGCAGGTTAACATCTGTTGTGCTCTGTGACATAGTTATGATGTCATAATACCCCCCCCTCCAACGGACCCTGCACTCGCTCAGCTCTCTGCCCCCTCCCCCCTCCAACGGACCCCGCACTCGCTCAGCTCTCTCCCCCTCCCCCCTCCAACAGCCTCCGCACTCGCTTAGTTCTCTCCCCCCTCAGGTAAGAATCAAAAAAATTTTAAATCTCACCCCCCTCCAATGGCCCCCGCACTCGCTCAGCTCTCTCCCCCCTCCCCCGCACTCCAACAGCCCCCCACTCGCTCAGCTCTCTCCACCCTCCCCCCCACATCTAAATGCAAGAGAATGAAATTAATTAGACAAAATGAGACTTCTGAACAAAATTTGTATTAATAAAAAACATTGTAGTCTTTTTACATCCCAGTTTCCAATTACAAATACCCCGAGCAACGCCGGGTATTTTTGCTAGTATAATATAAAACAATATTCGTTCTACAAAATAAATCTTGCTTATGTTCCATTTGCAGGGTTCCCTACTGGAGGGTGTGATCATTAAAACCTCGGAAGCACTTGGGTAGATACAGCCTCTGGGTAAACATCATGTGAAATAACTGTTTGTAAGTATAGGTAACAAAGTCCTGTGGCACCTTAAAGACTAACTATAAAGTTTTGAAGCATAAGCTTTCGTGGGCTAATACCCACTTCGTCGGATGTAAGAATGTGACTGACAAAACAAAACACTCTTGAGTGGCTGGCCATGGCATCAGAGCCTTTCCTTTAGCACCCTCTGCTGACAGCCATTCCTTCCTGCAGTGGTTTTTCTACCTTCCCCTGTTTTAGGCCTTTCCCACAACCTGTTCTCAGGCTCCCAGTGTATCAGCTCCGCTCCCTCTAAGCCTCTTCTACCGTACACGGCAGGTTCCTGCCAGAGGCTCCCTAGAGCTGCTGATAGGCTGGTTCTATGTAGAGAAGAGTCCAAGTCACACCCTGGATCCTCTCTGTGAGGTAGGCCATGTAAGGACCTACAGAGCTACTTCCACCGCTGGGAAGAGAGAGTCTATGTGGAGAAGCTCCATGGCTGCTCTGTAGCCAAGGGAGGGTTTGTCCCCGCTGGGAGCCCCATGTATCTGCACAGCACCCAGTCTGGCCACTCAGTTCCCCCATATCTTGAAACTGAGAGTAAGCTGTAGCAAAGTGTGAAGGGTTTGACACCCTAGTCTTTTCCCAGGCTAAGACCCCCCTGAGTGTTCTTGGACTAGGCAAATACATTGTATTTAAAAACATGTTACCTTGCACTTTCTTAAACAATAGGGTAGACAGAGTTTTACATCTTTAAAAATGTGTTAGCTAGTTGTGGCCCATCATAGGGTCCCTCATCACATGTGCTAGTGTTTAAAAATATATTAGCTCACACATTTTTAACTAACATTTATTTGCTTGTCTAGACATGCCCTTGGAGTTTTGCCTGGCTATGGCTCGGAAGCTCTGGCTTGAAGTTTGTGCTCAAAACCCACAACATCTTTTTTCATGCTTTTAAAGAGCTTCTCGTGAAAAGAAAGTAGCCAATTATTTGCAGAACAAACCAAGCAGTAAATGCATTCCATCAGGAATACATGCTAAAGAGGAGAAGTTACATTTAATAACAAATGTTCATTTAATTCCTAATTGATTTGCTTCTTGGTCTTTTTTGAATTAACACGCCATAAATAAAACATTCTACATGTAATCTTCCAAGCTACATGACCTCCTAAAAGCTCAAAATGTTTTGTTTCAGTACTGTTACATGATGCTGTCAGCCTGAAGCCAGCATTATTCATCCTACTCCTAATTTTTACATTGTGGTTAAAATGTACACTTCATAAAATATGAGAGAATGCGGCAAAAGTCTTAGAAATACTGCATGCTTTTGTTGTCTTTCAAGATCCCATGGTATTTTTTGCAAGACTAGAGGTATAAGATGTAATGACCTGGCCGATGACCAGTTTTGGTAACTGCATTCTGTCTGCCTCAATCTGTCTCATAGTTTTGAGAATAAAGATGGTTTTATGGTTATGCTACAGGGTGGAGACTTCTTAACTTCTCACAGCCTTTTCAAGTGATCTTTGGCAAATCACTGAGGTCCACATTTTCAAAAGTGACTAGTGATTTTTGGGGTAACAAAGAGTCCTGTTAACAAAGTTCTGTGGCACCTTAAAGACTAACTATAAAGTGTTGAAGCATGAGCTTTCGTGGGCTAATACCCACTTCGTCGGATGCAGGCAGTGGAAGTGCTCACAAACAGGCAGTTATAGAAAAGTAGGTAAGAGCCAGGTGGGAGGTGAAAAGGTTAGTCCAATTAAGCTGAGCCAGCTTGTTATCTCCGATCAGGGAGTGTGGATTATTCGTCTAGCATTTGAATGGGGTGTGTGAACATGGAGAGACGAGAAACAATGTCTGTAATGAGCCAACCATTGTAGATCTCGGTTCAATCCCAAAGTGTGTGTGCTGAATTTGCAAATGAATTGAAGCTCTGCAGTCTCCCTTTGAAGTCTGGATCTGAAGTTCCCTTTCTGCAGTATGGTGACTTTTAAATCTGTAATAGTGTGTCCAGGCAGGTTGAAGTGTTCCCCTACAGGTTTTTGTATATTGCCATTCCTAATATCTGATTTGTGTGCATTTATCCTTTTTCGTAGGGACTGTCCAGTTTGGCCAATGTACATAGCAGAGGGACACTGGTGGCATATAATGGCATATATGACATTGGTTGATGTACAGGTGAATGAGCCAGTGATGGTATGGTTGATCTGGTTAGGTCCTGTGATGGTGTTGCTGGTGTAGATATGTGGGCAGAGTTGGCATCGAGGTTTGTTGCATGGATTGGTTCCTGAGTTGGAGTTATTGTGGTGCAGTGTGCTGTTGCTGTTGAGAATTTGTTTAAGGTTGGCAGGTTGTCTGTGTGCCAGGACTGGCCTTCCTCCCAAGGCCTTTGAAAGTGAGGGATTATTGTCCAGGATGGGTTGTAGGTCACTGATGATGCGTTGCAGAGGTTTTAACTGAGGACTGTAGGTGATGGCCAGTGGTGTTCTGTTGTTTTCTTTCTTGGGCTTGTCTTGTAGCAGCAGGCTTCTGGGTACACGTCTGGCTCTGTTGATCTGTGTCCTTATTTCCTTGTGTGGGTATTGTAGTTTTGAGAAAGCCTGGTGAAGATCTCGTAGGTGTTGGTCTCTGTCTGAGGGGTTGGAGCAAATCCGATTGTACCTCAGTGCTTGGCTGTAGACAATGGATCGTGTGGTATGTCCGGGATGGAAGCTGGTGGCATGAAGGTAGGCATAGCTGTCGGTAGGTTTTCGGTATAGGGTGGTGTCGATGTGGCCATCATTAATTTGCACTGTGGTGTCTAGGAAGTGGATTTCCTGTGTGGACTGGTCCAGACTGAGGTGGATGTTGGGGTGGAAGCTGTTGAAGTCATGGTGGAATTCCTCCAGAGTTTCTTTCCCATGGGTCCAGATGATGAAGATGTCATCAATGTAGTGTAGATAGAGAAGGGGTGTGAGTGGACGAGAGTTGAGGAAGCGTTGTTCCAGGTCTGCCATAAAGATGTTGGCATACTGTGGGGCCATGCGGGTGCCCATAGCAGTCCCGCTGGTCTGGAGGTATATATTGTCACCAAATTTAAAATAGTTGTGTGTGAGGATAAAGTCACAGAGCTCAGCAGCCACCTGTGCTGTGGCATCATCAGGGATACTATTCCAGACAGCTTGTATTCCATCTTTGTGTGGGATGTTTGTGTAGAGAGCCTCTACATCCATGGTGGCTAGGATGGTGTTTTCTGGAAGGTCACCAATGCATTGTAGTTTCCTCAGGAAGTCAGTGGTATCACGGAGATAGCTGGGAGTGCTCGTGGCATAGGGTCTGAGTAGAGAGTCTACATATCCAGACAGTCCTTCAGTGAGAGTGCCAATGCCCGAGATGATGGGGCGTCCAGGGTTCCCAGGTTTGTGGATCTTGGGTAGTAGATAGAATAACCCCGGTCGGGGCTCTAAGGGTATATTAATTTGTTCCTGTGTTAGTGCAGGGAGAGTCCTGAGTAGATGGTGCAGTTTCTTAGTATATTCCTCAGTGGGATCGTAGGGAAGTGGCCTGTAGAAATTGGTATTGGAGAGTTGTCTGGTAGCCTCCTTTTGGTAGTCTGACCTGTCCATGATGACAACAGCACCTCCTTTATCAGCCTCTTTGATAATGATGTCAGGGTTGTTTCTGAGGCTGTGGGTAGCATTGCGTTCTGCACGATTTAGGTTGTGAGGCAGGCGATGTTGTTTTTCCACTATTTCTGCCTGTGCACGTCTGCGGAAGCATTCTATGTATAGGTCCAGACTGTCATTTCGACCCTCAGGAGGAGTCCATGTGGAGTTCTTCTTCTTGTGCTGCTGCTTGCATCCGACAAAGTGGGTATTAGCCCACGAAAGCTTATGCTTCAATACTTTAGTTAGTCTTTAAGGTGCCACAGGACTCTTTGTTACCTCTGCTATTCCAGACTAACACGGCTACCTCTCTGATTCTAGTGATTTTTGGTGCTGCTATTTTTGGGTGTTTGACCTAAGACACTTTAAAAAGGCCTCATTTTTCAGAGAATAGGTGATCATCATTTTTGAAAGTCTGGCTCTTTTCAAAGGCATATCTAGTTGGCATCCAAAAAATGTAAGAACTCCAATTCACTAGCCACTTTTTAATGTTTAAGATTTAATCTCTGTGCCTCAGTTCCCTATCTGTAAAATGGTATACTAACACTTCCATTCTCTCACTCTTTGTCTGTCTGCTCTGTTTCAATAGTAAACTGTGCAGGGTAGGGACTGTTTCTTATTATATGTTTGTACAATGTGTTAGCAAAATGGGGTCCCAACCACCCTAGCGACTGTAATATAAATAACTATTAGTAATAATTGGGCATAGAATTCTTCTCCACCTCCTGTCCTACGCTGTTGTATGGCTGTGCTGTGTATTATTAAATACCTGCAGCATTTCATTCCCTGGTGGCTGCACTTCAGTGGTAGGTTGATTTAGGGCTGGAATGTGGAACCCTTATGCAAGCTGGGAAGTACTTATTCTAATGATGCAACTTGCATAAGTGCTCACCAGGATGGCTTACGGGCCAACAAAAGTTGTATTTTTAACAGGGAGCAGGGAGCTAGGGCCCTATTGCTAGTCTCTGGGACTTCAAGAACTGTATATGGGCCTTTCTCCTCTCACTCTCTTCTTCTCCAGGTTGTCTGCAGTGTTCATCCTTCAGGCCCTGTGCTCATGGTCCAACACAGCACTCTTCTTTCTCCTCCTTATCAGTCTCAGGGTGTTCTATGGACAAGGAGGGGGAGACCACGATAGCTGCAATGGGTAAGATGGCTGCAGATAAAACACACAGAGGTACCTCTGTCAATCTATTCACTATGGAAAGCAAATTTTAAGACACCAAACTAATTCCCATCGCTCCTCTGAAGTTTTAGGCACTATGGTCTCACTTCTGCTTGGGATTGCTTATGCACAGCGAAACTCACAGCACCAGGTATGGTGAATATGGCCCACCAGGGGTTGGGGAAATAAAGAGGGAATTGCTTGGTTGAATGAATCTAGTGGTATAGGCAATGACACTGAATACTGGCACCAATTTCCCCAGGCAGCGGTGATTTTAGCTGATATCTGACTTCTAAGGGTCACAAAGGCAGAGAGAGCACAGCTTCAGCTGGCATTCTGAAGCCCCCAGGCCCATATGCGGCTACCCTGGGTATTACAATAGCAACTGCTGAAGTTATCACTGAGTGGTATGGGAAAGTGTCTTTCCACGGAAGAAGGAATAAGGCAGCTCTTCCCAGAAATCCTTGGCAGTGAATTGGAGAGTATCTCCAGGAAAGTTTCATCGAGATCTCTCAGGAGGGACATAACTGTGTACATAAACTGCTCCGCATGGCCACACCTGCCTAACTCTAGAGGAGAATGAAAAGCAGATAGTAACTCTACCTCTCTTGGTCATACCACTCACTACCTATTCTGGCACAAGTAAAGTAATGAAAAGTCAAGAGATTGTGACGTGCTACTCTTCGGGTCATCTCTGTAATTGAAAATTTATCTATACTCTTACTCCAAGTTCCTTCCCCTGCATTGGGCTCACCTGTGCTTGATGGCGGGATTGCAGTGGAGTCAAAACCAGGTCCTGACTCATTGCACAGCTGGATCCCCCATTCACCTGTCTCCCATACTCTTCCTCCTCCTCCTCCTCATTATTCATTGCAGGGGCCTGTGGCTCCAGATCCTTGGAAGTATCCCAAGTGCTGTGGGGGTGGTGAGAGTTTGCAACTCTTTGTAAAAGTTGCAGGTCTGCAGCTTGTTAATAGATAGCTTGTTTTCCTCCTTGAACCTCTGGTATGCATGCCACAGCTCCTTTGCTATCATGTGGCACTGTTGCTGGTCCCTAGTGTACTCCTTCTTGTCCATCCCCTGGGCAATTTGCTCATAGATGTTGACGTTTCTACAACTGGTTCGAAGTGGTGCCTGCACTACCTTTTCTCCCCAAAAAGCCCAGGAGATCCAATATCTCCTGACTTCTCCTGGCAGGAGCACACCTGGAGTGTGTATCTGGCATGATCAGCTAGGCAGTTGCACTCAACAATGGAGAACTGCTAGGTGTGCTCACCAAGCAATCAGGAAAAGGCATTTCAGAAATTTGCAGGGTTTTAAAGGGCAGGAGGGCATCCATTGGTGACCAGAGTGGTCAGTGTGAGGGGCCAGTTAGGGTCAACCTAAGTAACGTAGCATCTGCATCAACCAAAGTACATTGACCCTGGCTCTATGCCGCTCAGAGAGGTGGTGTTACTGTGTCAGTGTAACAGATGGACAACTAGGTTGACGTAAGCTGCCTTGCGTAGATCTAACTTTGTAGTGTAGACCTGAGCCTTTTGTACGTTGGGATTTGACCGTAGCTGAGTTACTGAGCTGGTCATGGAAATGGTCGAATTTTTTATTCGATGTGCTAACCTGGGACAGACTCATGATGTCCGATTAATAGGGAGTCAAAGCTATTGGGTCAAAATCAGTGCTGATTTAGGGCCAGTTCTGGATGGTATCTCCTTTGTCTACAAGAGGAGTAAGGAGAACTCAAATAGGGTGACCAGATGTCCTGATTTTATAGGGACAGTCCCAATTTGGGGGTATTTTTCTTATATAGGCTCCTATTACCCCTCCACCCTGTCCCAATTTTTCACACTTACTGTCTGGTCACCCTAGTATCACTGCAGGGGTACTTAGCACTTTTCTGCCATATTTCTCTGCTCTCCTGACAGGGAAGTCTATAATTAAGCTCATCCTGCTCCCTGCAAGACCCTCCACCAGCAAAGAAAATCCTAGATGGGCTTACTTTCTGCTGCTCCTTCCCAACTCCCTTGTGCTCCCTGTTGCATGCATGCTTTCCTTCAGGGAGGCTCTGTCTGCAACTCAGCTCCCTGACTCCAAACAGGCATTTCTCATTGAGTGAGAAGCACAGATCTACTCTCCTTCCTAATCAGGGCCTCACTTTTCTTTCTTTTTTTAAATGGCAAAGCAGACTTAACTGAATAATCTATAGCTGACATCAACTAGAATTCCTAAATACTGACTGGTTGATATTCTCTCCTGCTGCCCCATGTCCTATTTTTCATCCACCGTTGTCTCCATAATTTTACCCAGACAGAATGTAAGGGCAATAAGTTTATAAGCATCAACTTGTGTGGATAGTTTTTGACCATGTGCTATCAAATTGTGCATATCCAACACAAAATTGCGCTCCCCATGCTAGTCATGTTTCACTGTTAAAAGTTCATTCAAAAATCTCATGAAGATGGCCATTGACAGATTGCTAATATACAAGTATTTTTCCACTGCCCTTTCTATAATTTTCATTGCACATCACAATCATGAGAAAAAAAATTAGAAACAATTTATCACCTCTATCATCATTGCAATAAACCTTTATTTCACTACTAGTATCATTGCCTATTCTTTCTGCAGTGTTTATCATATTTTTTAGAGAGTGAGGCTTTTTCAGCAGTTCCCCTTTTCCTGTGCTGATTTTCTTTTCTTTCTCCACCTCGTGTTTTGAGAGTCTCCTTTCAGCTTCTGCTCAAGATAAGTTACTAACAATTTTTGTCTTTTGTATCTCCTTAGTTTGTCTTGGTGCAATACAAACACTTATATGCCAGACACTGATTACCACCCTAGTAACTACACTTGACCTGTGCCCCTTCTATGCAATTGTCCCAGGAATATTCTCCTGCACATTTACCACAGCTCATTTTCATTTAGTACATAATGTTAGCACTATACCACGTTAGGGGAAGGATGTAGGTTCTAAACACTAGTATTAATTTCTCAGGTTGAGTCCCTCCCTTAAATGTAATCAGCCCTGCTGCTGATGGTCTGCTTTCTCCTCCTCCTTTACTGATTTACATAACCCTCTTTGTTTCACTCAAATATTTTGGTCATTGCAACTTTCCCTGCGCTGTTTTAGTTTTCAGCTGTTTATCAGCCTTGCTCTTTGATTTTACATTCAACTAGAAGATCCTCATCTCACTACGTCCTGGCTATTACTATATCCCCTCTGCTTGTAATTAATCTGGTCAGATACTTTCACAGGGTGAACATCATCTAATCTTATTTCTTTGGCTAGGGAATCTTACAATTATAAGATATTAGTTTATTTCCTTCCTCCAGTTTTCTTTTTTGCTGATATCATCATCTGATTCTGCCTGTACTCTTTTCTTTCCCCCTCCCTACTTTGTATCCATTCTCCCTCTCTAATAGACTCTTCTTCAGCTTCTAGAGTGACTGCATTTGGAGTCAGAAAATTTTCCCTCTCAGCAATCCAGGCAGATCCACCCAGTCCAGTTCAGGGCCTAACTGAGCCAGGTTCAGCCCTTCTAACTTTTCCCTCCAGGCTTTACACCTAATGCAGGTGTACTAGTGGGTCAAAACACTACTAGGTCCTCGTTAACTCCATCACACTGCTGTAAAAAGAAGCCTACTCGTTCTCCCCAAAAGCCCAGAATCTTATTCTATTAGTGGTAATGGAAGCCATGCACACCCTCACACTTAAGGACTAATAAAAATCTTTATTTGTGGTTGCAGAAAGCTTAAAATGACATTACTTCATTTTACACATTCTTGTGATCTGATTTACCGAAACACAGACATTTTCCAGAAAATAGGAACTAGCTTAAAATTAGAAAGGAGGAGGAAAAAACAAGGTCTGAAGTTTTAAAGATTATTCTTTTCCCTGACAGTTTAATGGAATATTTTATTTTGCTAAAAGATGAATGAATCACATACTATTGTACAGAAACCACCCTGTAAGCAACACTGAGGGATTTTTCACCAGACTGGATGTTACCCAAGAAGTATCTATCATATTCATTCTGCAAAGCCTCAGACAGCAGAACAACAGGGTTCATCAAAAATACAGCTGCAGCCTCAAATAAACAACTCCACAGATGTGGAATACTCAGAAAAGGCCAGATGCTGACCACCCTCCACTTCAATGTAAGCAGAGAGTACTCAGCACCTCAGAAGAGGCGTTCAACACTGCATATGATTGGGCCCTACAACACTACCAATAAGCTATACACAGTAATTATTTCTTGGCTAATATGGATTTATTCAGTACACTGGAGTGTTTTCTGGCCTCATGTAGGCTGTTAGTTCTGACCTAATAGCATTTTCTATATTTAAGTACTTATGTTTATTGGAGGAAATTTTGCTGAGATTTTATTTTATCATATTTACATGAGCATTCTCCAAAGACCAAAGTTACATCCATATTATTATCCTTACCAAACAAATATTTTTCTTCATGTACTGTTAAGGTTGATTTCTCAAAGGTTGTTGAAAAACAAAAACATTATAATGAAAATTGTTAGTTTTTGTTTTAAGCATTCAAAGCTCATTTGAGGTTTTAGAGAATTTGTTCATGAATTTTTTCCATTTAATTTAAATTATCCAACATAGCAAAATGTTATGGAAATGGTTTCTGAAGTCTTTCATTTAACAAAACAAAGGATTTTGGTAAAACAGAAGATCCATTTCAACAACACTTTTAAATATTTTTTAAAAGCACAGCACTTTTATAAGAGTTTTCAACAATGTTGACAACTTTTTTGCAAAAAAAGTCTACTCTTCAAAAGAGGCCATTTTGATCAAAACATTTCAAAGAAATGCTGAACTAAGTTATCCATCACTACTCCATACATGGCATCTCAGATATCCATCATGTACACAGCAAGTTGTTCTCATCTTCTTTTCACCCTCTCTTCTTGCGTCCACTCCCCCACCCCTCCAGAATGCTCTCAGAGAACTGGAAATTATGCTTATACTAGCAAAAATACCTGGCGTTGCTCAGGTCCTTCGGAGGGGGGGAGAGGGAGAGAGCTGAGCGAGTGAGGGGGCCATTGGAGGGGGGGAGGGAGGAGAGAGCTGAGTGAGTGGGGGGGCAATTGGAGTGGGGGGAGGGGGAGATTAAAAAAAATTTTGATTCTTACCTGAGGAGAGAGCTGAGTGAGTGCGGGGGCCGTTGGAGGGGGAGGGGGAGAGAGCTGAGCGAGTGGGAGGGGCATTGGAGGAGGGAGGGGGAGAGAGCTCAGCGAGTGCGGGGGCCATTGGGGGGTGAGGGTGGAGAGAGCTCAGCGAGTGCAGGGGCCGTTGGGAGGGGAGGGGGGTATTATTACATCATAACTATGTCACAGAGAACAGCAGGTATTAACCTGCTGCCCAGCTGATGTGAATGGGCTTTAAAGAATTTCACCCCTAGGGGGTGTCAGAGGTGAGATTTGAAACATTTTCAATTCTTACCCTAATTAGGACCCTAAAGCCTATAACTGTACCAAATTTCAAGTCTCTAGCTCAAATGGTGTGGAAAGAGTAAGGGAACGTACATACACGCACGCAGACACGCGTACACCATTTGACTTTTATATATATATAGATTACCATTAGAATTAACTGAACAATTTCTGATAACATAGTTGGCATATTTTGTCTTTTCCCCTCCTGTGCATTCACTATTCACAGTTGTTTACTTTATTTTATGCAAGTGTATTTCTTCCTATGGATTTCTTATGTGCCACTCTTGGGGAGATTTTTTTTAAAGTGAATTTAATATTCACTGTGTGATTGTCCCATAAACCCTTTAGTATTTTTGGTTCCCTGGCTGGATAAGAAGCAGTGCCTGAATAAACCAGAGCTGTTTGATTGTCTCATAAAAAGAGTAGAGAAGCACTATAGCATGCAAATGAGATAGTGCAAGCAACTGTTGCATAGGTGGTATGCAGATCTTGGGAATTTCAGGACACTTTCATAAACTTTTCCTTTTTTCCTCATAATAGAGCATTTTGTTATGAGTGTACCTCAGATATAAAAATACCTAAGCTTCTTCCTGACTGAGCAATAGAGAAAAATAGCCAATAAATATTATGGTCTAACAGACTTTATATTTAATGTTTCTCTCTTCATATGAACTACGTCTGTGTAAGTGTATACTGTTCTATTTGTGAAGTGTGCAGTCACCATCCTTTATCACACTCACTGGTGAAGGGAGTGCTCATGTAGTCTTGTGTATCTCACTTATGAGACTTACCTGTGTTTCTTGTGAAATGCTTGCAGGATTGTTTATTTTTTTAAAATATACATGGGCTTCAGGATGCATAATCAGGTGCATTTCAGAAATACCCAATGGCCTCATTCTCAAAGTGAGACTCCATTTTTTTGCAGAAACAATTTTGCACCTGTAATGAGTTGAATCCACCATTTAATACTTTATTGGACAGTTCCCCAGCAAAGATCTATCAGCTGGAGACAAATCTGAATGTTAGAACCACGTAAGACGTGCACTGCAAGGATCATTCCTGAAGGGCAAAGAGTTTATGGTCAGTGACCATGGCCTGAAACAGAACAAGAACATCAAGCTGCAACGACAAGACACCAGCGCAATTCAACCACCAAACAAGCGTGGGAGAGTCGTCCTTCCACCGATCCCTTCCTGCCAAGTGCTGGATCAAGTACACACACAAGAAGAGTTATTGAACCACAGAGATGGGACTTGGCCAGCATCTGGGTTTCAGCTACCAGCATTCCTGATCCAGTTCAACAGGATCCAGCAACCATCGAACTGGAGGGCCAGCTCCTCACAATGTAACATGTTGGGTCTACAAACGGAGAAACCAGAACCACAAAAATGCTCTTCTGAGACACTGCATCTCCTAGAGGCAATTCAGAGTAAATAGTTCATCAGCTCATGTCATCTCATTCTTCCTGAAACTTTAGTCTCCCTCCTCATTTCAATAAACAGTGCCATGAGAAAAGAGGGAAGAAAAGTACATCCAGCCTGCTTCTAGCAGATCAGCAGTGGTGAACCAAGGTTAGCAAGCGAGAAGCACTGTGGATTTAACAGAGGTATTTGTAGTTCACTGAACATTTCCAGAAGCATCTGCTTGTGGAAGGGAGACAGCTCCCTCTTCTGGGCATTTGATGCTCTGCACAGTCTTTTTGGAAGTAAACTGATCCAAGAGCCTATACAGTATTCTTGTAGGTGACTCAAGGAATAGGCTATCAGTATTTGGGAAAAAAAATAGACGAAATTAGGTGTCATTAAAGACTTATAACTCCACTACAGAAGAGTACTGTGACTATTGTCGCTTTCCCCTAATAATTATAAGGGAGCCATTGGAGGTGTGGGGACATCTGTTTCCAATCAGTGTTCATTGCAGATATAAAGGGTATGTCTTCCTCGGTGCTATATGCATGTGAACTATTACATACCTTTATAATCTGATCCACCCATTCTTCCTTCATCTAATGGACACTGATAGGGTGACCAGATAGCAAATGTGAAAAATCAGGACAGGGGGTTCAGGGTACTAGGAGCCTATATAAGAAAAAGACCCCAAAATAGGGATTGGCCCTATAAAATGGTCACCCTATTTGGGTAGGAACAACCTTCCCTACCCAGCCCTCCATACCATTTTACAATCCCATGTGGATCTCGGGCCAAAAAGTTTACTCACCCCTGCTGTAGGATCTGGGTTTGATTGTGAAGATATTTCTTTACACACCCTGGCCATGCTTCTGACTTTCACAGGTGGTGTTCCTCAGGAAAACCTGTTACATCTTTCCTTGACACTTTCTTGAATTGTGCAATGTTATGCCTCACTGCACACCAGGTGGCAATTAGAGAACTGATCAATGGATTGTTCAAAGGACATAATCAGATGAAAGGGATCCCTCCAGCCTACTTCTCACCTGTTGTTTACAGCAGGACTGTGTTGTAATTGTAAATGTTTCCCAGGTGCTTCAGCAATTACAGCAATGTAATGCATGCATCCAAATGAAGTGGGTATTAGCCCACGAAAGCTTATGCTTCAATACTTTAGTTGGGGCATGGTTACACTGGCACTTTATAGCGCTATAAAGCTTCCAGGAATGCTATAACTCACTACCAATCCACAATGGCAAGGCATGTATTGCGCTATAAACTCACAGTTATACCGCTCTTGGTAATCCTCCCTTCCCTGACGATTAACAGCTATTGCGTATTCACTGGTCCATATTATCTCAAGTGTAAATGGGTATTAAGATTACAACGCTATACGTGGTCTCTGGAGACGCCCCGAGCCATTTAAGGCAATTGACGTCTCTTCCCTTTGTTTTGAACTCGGCTGGAGGAATGCGGAAGTACCTTTTCAGAGTTTCTCTCTTAACTCGGCAGAAAAGCAGTGCAAATGTTTACGGAGGGAGCTGTGTGACTAAAATTCAGAGCCTGCTAGTTTTCTCTAATGGAAACTCACTGACAGCCCGTTTCTGCATGAAGTTCTCTCCCTCCGCATACACAAAACCTGTTCCTCCTCACCCCCCTCATTTGAAAAGCATGTTGCACCCAGCTGAATGCTGGGATACCTGCCCTAATGTGCTGCTCCTAATGCCACCTGAAGTGCCGCAAATGTGGCCATGCTATAGCGCTGGCGGGTCTAAGTGTGGACACGCTCTATCGCAATACCTGTTGTTGTATACGGAGACAGCTATAACCAAAAGCGCTATAATCCTGGAAGTGTAACCATGCCCTTAGTCTTTAAGGTGCCACAGGACTCTTTGTAACTTCTGCAATTCCAGACTAACACGGCTACCTCTCTGATTCTTGACAGCAATGTTGTCACTCAGAGTGGTAGCCCTGTTAGTCTGTATCAGCAAAAATAATGAGGAGTCCTTGTGGCACCTTAGAAACTAACCAATTTATTTTGGCATAAGCTTTCATGGGCTAGAACCCACTTAATCAGATGCATGCAGGGGAAAATACAGGCGCAGGTATAAATACATGAAAAGATGGGAGTTGCCTTACCGAGTGTGAGGTCAGTGTGTTCCTCTCTTTTTCCCCTGACCACACACAGGGGAGCAAACACTGAATTAATTTAATTATACCTCTGCTAGAAACTGGCATCTGCTGGTGCACAACAGTGTTTTCAGCTCAAGCCTTTCCCACACTGCCAAAACCGGACATCTGATCTGTACTAGTAGGGGCAGCTCATGGCAACTGATACAAGAATGTAGGACTCTGAGGAGTCACTCTGTATTGGGTTGCTAGATTCCTGTCTCAAGCAGCAAAGTAAATTCCTGATAATTGAAGATGGCAGCTTGATTCAAGAGGGGTTAGTGCTTCTCTAAAGCAGAAGAATTAGGGGCTGAACAGAGGTGGTTCTGCAGGGTACTGCTAAGAATACACTGTGATTTCTGATGTTAAAAGTTTGTGTCTAGCTAAAGATGCTGTGTTCCCACTTCCCACTTCCACAGTGTTCCCACTTCCACAGTTTAAGCGAGAACAGATCAAAACTGTTGAAAATTCAGAAGCTGTCTGCCCACCAACATGCTAGCGCATTGCACATGTGTGAGAGAGAGGGTCTGAGTCAGTGAGGAGACCTGAGAGGCATAGTAAACAATGGAAGATCAGGAGTTGGCCTGTGTGATCCTACCACACCCTCGAAAATAAAAAGCTCACATCCGAAACTGCATATTCAGTGACAACTGCCTAAACAAAATTGACTAGACTACAAAGACTGGCTGATCAAAACACCCATTACACAATTTGTCAGAGCGTCTTTAAAGGTAACGCATGATGGAATCATTGGAAACATTCAATTGGAAAAAAATACCAAACAATGGTACAGAGTGCAAAGCAGAATTCATGTACATCAGCGGTTTCCTCACAGGGAAACAGAGTTAAAGCCAATGCTGTAACTGCAAGGGAATTGGCCTACATCTTTCATGGAGTGACGCACAACTACTTTTTTTTGTCACTTGACTGTGGCACCAAATTAGCTACACAGCTACATGTTGATTCTGTGGTGGCAAATGAAATGAAGCAGGGAAGAACTGATGCTTCAAATAAGGGAAGCTGAAAGTTTTTTCCATTGGCGGCTCATTTTTTTGACATCGAAAGAGAAAAACAACGTCCTTTCGAATTTTTAGAAAAGAACCAGAGGAGACATGGGAGTTGATTTCAGAAGGTATAATTAAGGCCATAAACGAGCTTGGGTTGGACCTGAGAAATGTCAGTGCTTATGGTGCCGATAAAGCATCCGTGAATTACAGTAAGAATTGTTCTGTTTGTGCTAAACTGGAAGCTGTTCAACCACTGATGATCTAAGCTAACTGCAACTATCATGTTTTACACAATGCAGGAAAAACTGCATGAAAGCCCCCCACAAGGGGAAGTGTGTTGTCTTAAGTTTATAGCTCAACCCATGGACACAGTTTAAAACGTAGGCCTTCGTCACAAAATGAGTTCGATACCTGTGTCCTAAATTCACAAGGAAATTAAAATGCAGCACAGAGGCTGCTCAAGCAGACCGGAAGAACAGGAGGCATGTACAACAAAGAAGGCTACAAATCAAGAAGAAGAGGCAGTATACCTAAATGGCAAATATGAAAAGGTTATTTGTACCCATCAGGTCTCTGAAATCCAGCACTAGCAAAACCAAAAAAAAAAAAAAAAAGGAAGATAAAAGTAAGGCAGATAAAGTAAGATTTGGACTAGATGGGCCAAGAAGGTATTTTAAGAGCACATAGTCAAGTCAGAAAAAGATAGTTCTTTGAATATATCACCGTGATGATTAAGATAAACAAAGCAGGGGAAGACCAAAGATTCATTGTTGAGAAATAGAGGCAAGTCATGGGTTGCTATAACTGACCAGTGTTTTATTCAAAATATACTGTTGGCTGAAATGTAATCTATAGATCAGCCTATTTTAAAAAAGCAATAGTGTTGAAAATATTGTTTTTACAGAAAGAATTCTCTATATTGGCCACTAGCGCACAGTTACTGTAAACATGAACTTTCCATATCTCATTCATAAGTGATGGCACAGAATACAGAGCTAATGTTACGCTTGTGGTTTGGTTCTACTTTACTGGATTTTGTTATAATTGCTCTGGTTTGAGAATGAAGTGACTGATGAAGTGGAACATGATTCCCATGTCAACATAAAGCCTCTACAAACAGGGGTGTGGTCTCTTAAATACGCACATCACAATATGATGTCGGATTATTTACATCTGACAAGACATCTCCATTGTTTTGACTGGCCATCAATAATAAAGGATTAGGCATGTTTCCAGTAGCTTCCTTTTCCAAACTCTAGCTGAGACATCAAAAACTGTGGAAATGCAAAACAGAAGTACAGAGTCCCATACATGCAATAGTCATTTGCTCTAGGAAGAATAACCAGGGGAGCAATTACTGCTATCCTAACAATGGCGGATTTTCTGGAAGTTACTTGGGATTTATTTAAAGTTATTATTTAAATCTTTTCCATCTCTTTGTGTCTGTTATTCTGTGCTACATAGCACATCAATATGTGGAGAGTTTGTGGCAATAATATACAGGTAGCATTTTAAAGGGCATTATTCTCCCATTGCTACACATGCATATCTGATAAATTAATGTGAACACCTAAGGGAAGTCCAAAAAATGCTAGGACTAGGGATGATTGAAGAACCTCACAGTAACTGATATAGCTCAGTAGTCCAGGTTGATGGGCAAAAGTTTGGGAATAGGAACTTTCATGTCTGCATTTATCTCAGAAGAGTGAAGACTGGTACTCTGGGTCAATGATTATCTTATGCCCAGGGAAGAGATGAGCCCCTCCAAGTGTAAAGTCTTCCCACGGGAATGCTCCAGCACAACAGAGCCCAAACCACAGTGCTATACAGTCTCAGAAGAATGATAGTTTGGTCCTAAATTGTGAGGCTGAGTATTCTGTGTAACAGCTGGTTTGTATTAGAGACAGGCTACCTCAGCCAATGTGCTGACACTACTGGTTTTGAACAGTGTTTAACAGTGGACCATTAACAGACGTCCCTAGGTATGTGCTTTGCCCATCTTAACTTTTTGAATGAGAGGTTTGACACTTCAGACGTGAGGAAAAATCAACTGATCAAAAGCTAAACTTTATGACTTATAATGAGAATTATTGGACACACAATAAGATGTCCAAGAACCAGGAACACATATGCAGAGCAACGATAGCAAGTACTGGGTGGTGTTTTTGCCCATGTATCTGTTTGCTAAATATGTCAAGAGTTTTCCCGAGCTACAACACTGCATAGTAGCCACTGCTCACAGGAGTCCGGTACCTCAAGGAGGAGGAATGGTGCCAGGGGAATCGGAACTAATGACAGAGATCATTCCCACTGTCTGGGAGATGGGGACATGTACTGAGGAGATAACTGGCAGGAGGATGATCACTACCAGCAATATGGTGTCTGGTGCCTTCCTCCAGGTGACCTGCATCGAGAGAAAGGAGACCACAAGTGTGGTGCCGGTGATGTCGGATATCCCACAGAAGACAGAGACCTGGGGCAAAGAGACAGAGACCACGGTCTCATCTCCAGAGACCAGTGTCATTTGCCCACCCTCTGAGGAGGTCTTTACAGATGGCTTGCCCTCACCATGAGCTTTGCCATGACCTGTGACACACACGGTGCCAGTGACACTGGTAGAGGCCCCTGCTCTATGGCCCTTCGTATGTGTGGGGACCTTTGCCCTTCTTGCTTGGTGATGGGGAGTCACTCCTCTTCAACCTCTTAGGTGACAATGATGGGGAGCAGTGACGGGTGAAGCCCGGTGACAGGGGTGCACTGTGCACTCAGGCCGAAGTGCTAGTGTCAGAGTCTGGCCAGAAGGTTCGGATGCCGGGCAGAGAGGAGCCTCCATGAAGAGGGCCCTCAAATGGATGTCGTGCTCTTTTGGAGTTCTGGGACCAAAGTTCTTACAGATGTGACACTTCTCCTTCACAGGCAACTCCCCCAAGCATTTGAGGCAGCTACTATGGGGGTCACTAAGAGGCATAGGCCTGTTAGAGCCAGAGAAAGGCTTAAAACCCAGAGACCAGCATGCCTTGCTTGGGGTGAAATCCCCATTGGGACTCGATCTCTAACGACACTATTTAATCTACTTACTAACTAACTATTGTAAACGAACTATTTACAAGGCCTTAAGGTTCAAAGACCGAAATAGAAGATCTGCTAGCCCTTGTGAGGCCAGGGGAAGGAGCTCTGACTAAACACTATGGGCAGTGACAAGGAACTGAGAGGGCATAGGGCCGACGGCGCCTAATATACCCATGCAGGAGCACGTCACTCAAGAGGGCGCCACAGCCGACCCTACGGATACCGCTACGGCAAAGATCTCCGACCACTGTGCACATGGGTGCACACACACCTAGAATGGAATCGACATGAGCAAGCACTCGAAGAAGAAAAAGGGATGTTAAAATGAAAGCCTTACTTAATCATTTATATGTGAAATGCTCTAGCTGCTTTACTTATCTAGATCTTTAAAAAAAGGTTAAAAAGATCTTTAATGGTGTGCTCACCATGGTACTAAGCAGGCGGAGATCTCTGTATATCCCAGCCTGAACCGTGTTTAAAACCATTTAATGCTGGACAATGATAGGCTCATGTTAACATCTTTGATTCTCTGGACCCATTTTTTCCATCAAAATTAAAAAACATCTTGAGTGGACACTCCTCCACAGATCACCATGGAATCATGCAATTACCCCAGTCTCCATGATTGCCACAAGACTTAGAGGACTGCTTGATTAAAAAAAAACAAGGCTAGGCAAACCTCCTAAGCACCTGCGAATCCATTAGCAAATACCCTTGCTGCATCATATCAAACCAAAGGACAGGCTTGAAAATGCAATGGTGCTGAACAGATCGATAAATATAATGAACTACACCTTTGCAATTTCCCTGTCTCCCATCAAGTCCCAGGAGAACAGTGTGGGAGAAATAAATGGAGACTGTGCTATCCCACGAGGAAAGAAATGCAGGTAGGCTAAAGTAGATGAGTCCATGTTTATTTTTCACAAGAATCAGCAAGTCAATGAGCATCCCCTGAGCCCAGTCATCACAACAGATTTTGCCCTCCAATAGTGGACTGTGAGGAGAGCAGAGACTCCGAGGAAGTATAATAGTAACCAAGGGTATGTCTTCACTACAGCAGTAGTTCGATTTCCTTTATTTCGATGTTGTGAACGCGACGGTATAAAGTCGATTTTGTGTGTCTTCACTAGGCACAGCTACGCACAGTACGTCGACAGTGTCTGTCCGCAAAACTTTTGCAAGCGTCGACATGACGAGCGTTGCACTGTGGGTACCTATCCCACAGTTCCCTGATCCCCCAGCAGGCACCATTTCGAGTGCTGCACTATGGGTAGGCATTTCCAAATTTCGTGCCCTTTTTCCGCGCCGCCCACCCCCATTCCGAGCGGTGCACTGTAGGTAGGCATCCCATAATTCGCGCCCTTTCTCCGCCGTGCTAACGCCATAGCATTGCAAGCATGGAGCCCGCTGACACCACGGCTGCAGTAATGGCTGTTGTGAGGACCTCAATCACGGTTGCTGAGTTCCTGCTGCACCGTCTGCAGAGGAGGAATGCGATCCGGGGAGAACTGCGCTTTCCGGAACCCGACGACAGTGAGGAGGAGATGGACAAGCACATCGGGGACAACAGGGACACTGCCGTGCACAGCGGGGACGACAGGGACACTGACGTGCACAGCGGGGACGACATGGACACTGCCGTTTTTGCAAGTAGGGCGACTGACAATCTGTCAAGAATGGTGGCAATGGGGCAGGCTCATGCCATCGAACGCCGATTCTGGGCCAGGGAAACAAGCACGGACTGGTGGGACCGCATAGTGCTGCGGGTCTGGGATGACTCCCAGTGGCTCAGAAACTTCCGCATGCGAAAGGGCACCTTCATGGAACTTTGTGACTTGCTGTCCCCGGCCCTCCAGCGCAGGAATACCAAAATGAGAGCGGCC
Source organism: Sternotherus odoratus (assembly GCA_032164245.1). Lineage (NCBI taxonomy): Eukaryota > Metazoa > Chordata > Testudines > Kinosternidae > Sternotherus > Sternotherus odoratus. The sequence continues at coordinate 147,524,476 of JAVMKO010000002.1, forward strand.
CTTACAGTGGAGAAGCGAGTGGCGATAGCCCTCTGGAAGCTTGCAACGCCAGACAGCTACCGGTCAGTGGCGAATCAGTTTGGGGTGGGTAGGTCTACAGTGGGCTTTGCTGTGATGCAAGTAAGCAGGGCAATCGTCGAGCGGCTGCTACACCGGGTTATAAACCTCGGAAACCTGCAAACCACAATAGATGGCTTTGCCGCCATGGGATTCCCTAACTGTGGTGGGGCTATAGATGGGACTCATATCCCTATCCTGGCACCGGACCACGAGGCCGCCGAGTACAGAAACCGGAAGGGATATTACTCAATGGTCATGCAAGCAGTGGTTGACCACAAGGGACGTTTCACCGACCTGTACGTGGGGTGGCCGGGAAAGCTTCATGACGCTCGAGTGTTCAGGAACTCTAGGGTTTTTAGGCAGCTGCAGCAAGGCACTTTCTTCCCCGACCAGAAAATTTCTGTGGGGGGGGTCGAAATGCCGATCGTGATCATTGGGGACCCAGCCTACCCCCTAATGTCCTGGCTTATGAAGCCCTACACAGGAGCCCTGGACAGGGGTCAGGAGCTGTTCAACTACAGGCTGAGCAAGTGCAGAATGGCCGTAGAGTGTGCATTTGGTCGCTTGAAGGGGAGATGGCGTTCCTTACTGATACGCTCAGACATCCGCGAGAGAAATATCCCCATTGTTATTGCTGCTTGCTCTGTGCTCCACAATATCTGTGAGAGCAAGGGGGAAACGTTTATGGCGGGCTGGGAGGCAGAGGCAAATTTACTTTCTGCTACTTATGAGCAGCCACACAGCAGGGAAAGTAAAAGAGCCCACCGTGAGGCCCTGCGCCTCAGGGACGCCTTGAAAGACAGTTTTATGAGTGGTCGAGATGGCGTTTGAGAATCTGCTCCCTTGCTGTGCTCTAAGCCTGCTGCCCTTGTACCCTCTTTCCCTCCCCCCTCCCCATGCTTTCCCTCCTCCCTCCCCATGCTTGCAGAGGAAATAAAATCACTGTTGGAAAAATCATGGTTCCTTTATTGGTTCATCGGAAATACAAATACAGGGGATCACTGTCCTGGTATCCTGGAGGGAAACCGGCAGTCGCAGTGGGGGAGGAGCGGGCAAAGGAGGGGGGGGAAGGGGGGAGAGGAGGGGTGGGCAAGACACAGCAGCTTTTAAAAGTTTTCTGAGAAAGTCAGCCTGCTGCTGCTGCTGCTTCTGCTGGCTTGTGGGGTGGAGTGGAGCGGCCCACGGGCCTTGCCCCCCCGTGTTCTCACCCCGCGTCTGGGTGGGGAATCTATGGGAGTTGGGGAGGGGGGGAGGTGGTTACACAGGGGCTGCAGAGGTGGTCTTTGGGCATGCTGCAGCTCCACCAGAGATCGCAGCATGTCGCTCTGGTCCTCCATTATGCGGAGGAAATCATCCATGCGTCTTTCCTCACGTTCTACTCTCTTTTCTGCAGCGGCTTCCCGCTTTTCTGCAGCGGCTTCCCGCTTTTCTGCAGCGGCTCTCCTTTCCTCTCTCTCTCGATTCCTTTCCTCTCTGTCTCGTTCCCTTGCCTGTATCATTTTTTCCCTCCAGTCCGTCTGGCGGGCTGCCTCAGCGCGCGAGTTCTCCAGGAGTTCAGTGAACATCTCATCGCGCGTTCGCGTTTTCTTTTTACGCTTTCTTTTCTGCGGTGCAGGGCGGGAGTTCAACTGTTGTTGTTCATCTGTGGGCAAGTGTGTGGGAAAAGAAAGGTTGAAAGTTATGAGACAGATACATTCAAGGTTAGGAGGCAGATGCAGTACACAATGGGAGTAGTATGCTGTTTGCAACCTCAGTATTCAGAGGCCTGATATGATTTCTGTACAAGGTCATGTTGTACACCTAAAACTGACTGACAAGCTCTCAGAAAATTCAGAGCATCTCAGACACATATGCGTGCCTCAGCCCAAGACGGCTTCTGAAATCACCGTGCAGCCGGCCATGGTAAGTTAAAAGTGGCGCCTGCATACTGTAGAGCAACCCCGCCCCCTTCCCCCCACCGCGTGGCTGGCTCCCACTGAAACCGCAAACTGCAAAGCAAATGCCTAAGGGCTAAGGTCTTTTTGGGGCTCTTCAGACCGCGTGCAGACGGCTCGGATTCCCTGCCAGCTAACGCTACAGGCTGGGGGGGGGGGCGGGCGGCGGTCAGCGTTCGTGGGGGGGGGGGCGGGTTCGGTTCGTCGGTCCTCAGCAGAAAAGAGTACTTTGCAGCTGGGACTCTTTATCTCCCGACTAATTGCAGTCCGTATCTCAAACAGGCAACCCTGAATGACATCACTTTGCTGAGAATTTCTCGGAGAGATAGGGAGCGCATGCTCCTTGAGTCCATGCAAAGTCCTGGTCCATACGCCGCAATGCTAGCCTGCTCAATGATACCAGACAACCTACTACTTTCGTGGCGTGGGTTGGTGTCCTATCACGGGGGACCAGATAAGGCAGCTCTCCCCAGAAATCTGCTGCGCTGGATTCATCGCTACCTCCTGGATAGCTTCCTTGAAATGTCCGCGGAGGACTTATGGTCAATCCCGGAGTATACTGACAAACTCTTTGAGTAGAAATTGACCAGCAATGAAAGCACGCTAAGTCCTTAGGGCAAGTTACTTAGGGCAAGCATTAATGCCTTAGGGCAAGCATTAATAAATGCTTCCTTTACAAAATCACGCGTCATGTAATCACTTAAAAAAGAAACACTTACCCCCCTGGGAGGCTTGGGAGGGTACTGGCTCCAGGGTGACAAACAGCTCCTGGCTCTCTGGGTACAAGGGTTCTCCGCTGGGCTCCTGCTGCTCCGTGAGATTTTCTTCTTCATGCTCGTCCTCCTCGGAATCAGTCTCCTCCCTGACGATGATCCCATCAGTGGAGTCCACGCACACCGGCGCGATGGTGGTGGGGGCGCCCCCCATTATGGCATTTAGTTCATTGTAGAACCTGCATGTCCGTGGTGCGCCCCCTGATCGTCCGTTTGCCTCCTTGGCTTTCTGGAAAGATTGCCGCAGCTCCTTAATTTTCACGCGGCACTGTGTGGTGTCCCTGTTGTGGCCCCTTTCCAGCATGGCCTTGGAGACTCTTCCGTAGGTGTTGGCATTCCGTTTGTTGTTTCGTAGTTCCAACATCACGGATTCCTCTCCCCAGATATCGATGAGATCCAGCACCTCACGAGTGGACCATGCTGGAGCTCTTCTCCTCTGGCTGGTCTCCAGGGTAGATGAGCTCATCATGGATTCCTGTGATGCTGAGCTCTGCATGGCGGCTAGTGCTGATTGCTCTGAATGGCGACTGATCAGTTCAGGTGAGCTGGCCACGCTGACCAAACAGGAAATGGCATTCAAATGTTCCCGGGTCTTATCTACCTGGCCAGAGCAGCGAGTTCAGAGTGCAGTGCAGAGCGGTCACAGTGGAGCAGTAGTGAGGCAGTCCAGAGCGGTCAGAATGGAGCATTGTGGGACAGCCTCTGGAGGCTATTAATGTCGGGTTCCGTCTTCACTAGCCCACGGTCGAGCTTGGAACGTCGAGATTAGCCTTATGCCACTGGTTAGGCTGGAGTGCCAAGATCGATCTTTAAGGCCCTTTACATCGACGTTAAGGGCATGTATGTGAAGACAGGTACACGTTTACTTCGACCTAACGTCGTTAACATCGATTTAAAGTGGTAGTGAAGACATGCTCCAAGTTTCCCTCCTTCTCCAATCCCAGGAGTCTTCCACTGTCTTGCCCATGTGATAGCCAGAGGCATCACCTGCCTCCTTATTTGGCAATCTGAGGAGATGTAGCAGCTCAAGTTCCAAAAGAAATAAGTCCTCTAAAGGAACACAGTTACAGGCAGTGGCTTAGACTGCAGGACTGTGAAACCAGAGCTGTGGTCCATACAGTAGACCCTCAGAGTTACAAACAGCTCGGGAATAGAGGTTGTTCATAACACTGAACAAAACAGAATGGTTGTTCTTTCAAAAGTTTACAACGGAACATTGACTTAATACAGCTTTGAAACTTTACTATGCAGAAGACAAATGCTGCTTTTAAACATTTTCATTTACATGAAACAAGCACAGAAACAATTTTCTTACCTTGTCACACCTGGGCCTCAGTTGATCAGGCTAAGACTGCAGGATCGTAGGGATGGAGATGAAGAGAACACACCATGTGACTGAATTTAAGCATTAAGAAAATAGTAAAAAAAAACCCAAAACAGCTGCAAGTGTGGGGACTGCTTTCATGTCACTCAAAAGAAGGAAGAAGCATTAGTGCTCAAACCCTCCATGAATTTATCGAGTTCTTTTAAACCCTGTTATATTCCTAGCCTTCACAACCTCCTCAGGCAAGGAGTTCCACAGGCTGACTGTGCACTGTGTGAAGAAGAACTTCCTTTTATTTGTTTTAAACCTGCTGCCCATTAATTTCATTGGGTGGCCCCTCGTTATTATATTATGGAAACTCATAAATAACTTTTCCTTATTCACTTTCTCCACACCTGTCATTATTTTATGTACCTCTATCATATTCCCCCTTAGTCTCCTCTTTTCCAAGCTGAAAAGTCCTAGCCTCTTTAATCTTTCCTCATATGGGACCTGTTCCAAACCCCTCGTCATTTTATATAAACACCAGTTCTCAGGAGGATGAACAAACAGTATGACCTCAGCACACTGGAGGACAAACCAGTCTGAACCACAGGGGGTCATCCTGACTCTTGAGACAAAGACAATGAACTTTGACAAATATAAGAACAAGCAAAAGCATATCTTATTATCCATCACTGAGGGACAAAGAGGTCAGTGCTTTTTGCATTCCATGAAGGGTGGATCTCCAACCACGTGGGGTGGGTGATGCCAAGAAGTGGCTGTAGGTGAAAAGGCTGCATTAGACAAGGATCGTAACTTGTTGAGTTAAGCTTAGTCACTAGGAAGTGTGATTATACTTGTCATTTTTTGGTAACCATTTGCTGTTTCATTATCTCTGTTTAGTATCACTTAACTCTGTACTTTATTTATACACTTTTTGTCGTTTATGATGAATTCATCTCTGTGCTGGTATATTAAAGTGAGGTATGCATCCTCAAGGGAACCAGAAGGCTGGTATGTATTCTGTCTCTGGAGACAACAGACTTGGTATTTCTGTGGGCATCCAGTAACAGGGGCTGGATACTGCAGGAAGACTCTTCCGGAGAGTCCTAGAACTGAAGTACACTGAGAGGTAACCTGCAAGGCAAAGTTAGGATGGGCAGAGTCTTAGGACTGTTTGGCTGGCTAACAGCATAGGCTCACAGGGAGCTGTCATACAATGTTGCACCAACAAATCCCTCTTTTGTTAACACAGAAGGATGACAGAGTGACTTACAGCTCTGGATGCCCCAAGAAAGCATCACACCATTACCTAGTCATTTATCCTCTCTAAAAACACATTTAGGGTACAGTATTGTTAAGTGGTATATGCACTGGAATATAGCAATACAAAATGCTAATAAAGCTAGATTGAATTTGGCATAAATCAGAGACAACATATTTTCCGATTTTAAAAGAGCTCCACATTTCAGGCTTAGAAACTTACCACTTCACCCTCTCACTGCACCTTCCATCTGAAGATCTCCAAGTGCTTTAAAACCATTCATGAACTTAACCTTCAAATAACTGCTGTGAGGTAAGTATTTTCTCCCAGTCTACAAAATGGGATAACAAGGGGCCCAAAGGCAGTATTTTGCCCTGGGTAATAATGGCACAGCAAGTAGAAGAAATCAAGTCTTCTGTTTCCCCAAATCTGTACATTAATCTCCAGCCCACACCTCTTCTGCTGGAGATATCTGGCTCTTAAGAGTTAAGGTAAGACTTGAAGAATCATTTTACTGTTACAATATTGAACAATTGGTTGTGGTCCATGGTTTTAGTGAACATGGCAAAAGTAAGCCATAGTCATAGCAGCCACACCATACATATCCTTTCCAACTTTTGAGTATACTTAAAAAAGCAAACCAGACCACGGAATATTTGAATTCAAAAGTTAAATTGTTGTTCATTCTGGGAAAATTCTGTTTTCTTCCTTTATGTCCAGTCAAGTCCTTTCAAAGGGGAAAAAACATTTGCTTCTTGGATGAACATGGCTTTCACAAATTGGAAATAATGACTATGGGGTAGATGTTTAAAGGTGCATAGATGCTGTCCCACTCAGCACTATACACATGAACTCCCTGAGTGGCCCATGCCTAGAAGAATTTTCAGAACCAGAACAGATGGTAAGTAGGCATCTCTCTCTCCAAGGCACCGGGCAATGTAAGCATCTATATATGGGATTTTCAGAACGCAGGGAAGCACGCTCCCCTGCCTAAGCAGATATTTTCCCCAAGCAATGCGTGATAAGTCATACAAACAAAACACTGGCCAGAAGAGGAACAGAAGCTGGGGGAGGAAGTGAGCAGGCATAGGGCCATCCACCCCGTCAGCCAGGCATTTTGAATGATTGTTTGGGCCCTGGGTTGGAATCCAGTAGAGCAGAGAGGGCCTAGGTTCTCCTACCCACAGCTACTGACTTCCCACCACTGCACAATATGGCTGTGGACTCTCACCATTAGGCAACACAGCCAATGATTACAGCTGCTAAGTGAAGCAGCCATTGATTCTCACCACTGCATGACACAGTACAGAGTATTGCCACTAAGCAGTACTGCTAGCCTTGGACTCAAAGCCCCCATTCTGACAGAGAGGGACCCAATAACAGTCTTCAAATATGTTAACTGCTGTTATAAAGAGGATGGTGATCAATTGTTCTCCATGTCCACTGAAGGTAGGACAAGAAATAAACAACGGGCTTAATCTGCAGAAAGGGTGATTTAGGTCAGCAATTAGGAAAACTTTCCAACCACGAAAAATAATTAAGCACTGGAACAAGTTATGGAGGGTGGCTGTGGAATCCCCATCCTCAGAGGTTTTTAAGAACGGGATGGACAAACATCAGTCAGGGATAAGCTAGGTGTACTTGGTCCTGCCTCAGCAGAGGGAGCTGGACTAGATGAACTTGTAGGGTTGGAACCAACCTCAAATTTCTATGATTCAATGAAACCCAAGGGATGGGCCCAGGACCCAGAGAATCTTAGAGGGTTGAGTGAAAAGGCGGGACCAGTTCAGGGGGAATAGTTCTAGCCAGCCAGAGATTCTCTCAGTTGCTCACCTTAGCAAGAAGCCAGAGACACCCCCTGTGGAAGTCAGATGCTGCTCCTAGAAAAGTTTTGAAAGCCCCTTTAGTCCCTGTTCCATTGGCAAACACCTCCCCTTGAGGAAGTAATGAAGAAACCCATTTAATATCACCCTGATGTCCCAAGTGAGTTTATCCTCCAGATCAATGCCTTCAAAGGGCGGTTGGGCAACGTTGTCACAGGAAATCCGTGGGGTGAAATACCTGGCCCTATACAGCAGGTTCCCCAAGAGAGGGCACATGTTGCTATTGAAAAAGAAGCACTGGTGCTGAAGGGGGGCCATGGACGCCCTTTGCTGATACCTTCTCGAGAACCTCTTCATCTTGGTCACAACCAATGCCCCTCTGATGTGGCTTAATGCACTGAAGGGTGCAAACTTCCAGCTAATGCGATGATACTTGTGCCTTCCGCCATACACATTCAAGATACAACATAGGGTGGGAAAGGCACCCCAGAACACAGGCTTCTCCCCGGAGTGGGGGTGCTAACATCAGCTCACAGTGCCCTGGGAACTGTCTTGAGAAGGGTGTATGATGCAATGTACTCCCACACTGCTCAATAAGTAGTTAATGAGGGCCAGTGGGATTAATCAGCCCTGCCTTGCTACCCCTGCTGATGTCTTGCTGCCTATCAGAGCCTCCCCAAGGGAAGGAAGGCTTGAAGCAGGGAGCTCAGATGAGCATTAGCTAGAAGAGATAGGGGCTGGATCCAGCCATGAATGACTCTCCTCTTCGATTGTTGTATTTGTTTTGGAACTTTGATACTCCCTGAAGGACTGGAAATTTGGCTGGCTTTAGCTAACAGGCTAAGTCACTACAGCACCAGGCTGCGACAGAGGGGGCTGATGACCACTGGTGACCCAGAAGGAAACTGAGGCAGGTTGAATAGTCTCACAGCAAGCCACAAAGGTGCTCTACAAAGGCCGACCCTGCCACAAATCTGCCTTGAAAAGTGATGAGACCTGTCAGCTCCCACACATGGATGTTTGTCATCCAATCCCTGTGCAGTCCTGTCTGACAGTTGCAGCCCTCACATTTTACAAGGCCATTTCCATTATCAAGTCAAGTGCAATGCTGGATAAAAGAATTTGTATTCCTCTCCCCTTTGAAATTCCCGCCTAAGCCTGCAAGACCCCAGGCTACTGGGTAGGACACACCTCACGCCCCTCCTTCATTAAGATGACTTTGTATATTAAAAGTACCTGTATTTTAAAAAAACATGAATTTGTACTTAAAACCCCCAAACTATTCTATTCAGGAATATCTTATTGACTAATTTATTAAGTTTTCCTTAAAAACAAAAGTCACTGACTGAAAACTTGAGAAGTGTTGTGGTAAGGGTAAAAGTTTCCTTTTGAGTTCTAAGTGAGGGATTTGGGGTTATGTACTTAAATGATACACTTGTGACTTCCATAAAGTCTAAATAACCATTTGCTTGTAAACTTTAACCCTTTCTATATAGGCTGCACTTCAGCCTGACATTTTGTGGAGAAAACCAGAACAAAATGTCATGATGGGGACACTGGCTCTTGTTACAATGATGAAGTATAAAATAAATATATTTGTTTTCCAGTGGTCAGAGTAGGTTTTGAAACACTATAATCACTTGTGGCAAAGAAATATTTGCAAGAGAACCATTTGGTCACAGAGGCAGACTGTATGCACACTGTATGGGTTGTATATACACCACTGACTGTAAGGGATAGTTTTCCATTTTACATATTGTAAGAAGTTCCCCAAGATCTATGGAGTACAACATTAAGAGCATTATTTTTTATTATTGTTTTGGGAAATACATTATAACATCGATTCGTGATTTAGAAGTTTCTCAAATCACCTATGAAGAGATTTTAATATTCATCTTACAGCTTCTAAGATGTTATACTAATGAGCTATGATACTACACAATAAGTAAAGTTATTTTATTTTGTAAACCAGTCTCTAGATGAAGAGTTATGCAATTTGATTGACCAACAAAAATGTGCCATATGTTTGTTTGCTGGACAGCAATAACCCAAGCTCTACCAGCTTCAGGTAGCTATAAATCCATTGGCCAGACACGTGCTGGGATACCCTTAAATACATTTCAGAAGCAACTCATGACCAATTTTTTTAAACGAGAGAAGGGAGGGCAGATAATGGTGCTGGCACCAAATTTTCACCAGATGCCACTTAAAGCCAAAGAGCTACTGAACTTACTGTCTATCTGCTCGAGTTGAATGGGCATTTATGAAGAAAAAAAATGCTAACCCAGACAAGGGCAAGACTGGAGAAATTTGTGATTAGCGTGAACAGCTCCTTTTGCCTTGGAGTCAGCGGGGAAAGCAGCTCAGTGAGAGCTGTCAAGCTGAGACTCTAGTCCACATTCTAGTCCAGGGGTCGGGAACGTATGGCTCGCGAGCCAGGTGTGGCTCTTTTGAGAATTTCATGTGGCTCGCAGAAAATTTTCACCGGCCCGCAGGCTCTGTTCTAAAATCAATAATATGCGGCCCGCCAGCACTGTCGCCAACCAGTGCGCGGAGCCGCAGCCGGAGGAGAGGGGCGGGGGAGAAGAGCGGAGGCGGAGCCGGGGGAGAAGAGTGGAGGCGGAGCTGGGGCCGGGGCACGAGGCGAGGCGAGGCGGAGCCGGGGGAGAAGAGCGGAGTCGGAGCCGGGGCCGGGGCAGGAGGCGAGGCAACGCAAGGCAAGGCAAGGCAAGGCAAGCCGGGGGAGGGGGGAGTGAGAGCACGTCCGGAGCGGGGGGAGGAGAGCGTGGCCGGAGCGGGGGGGGGGGGAGGGAAGAAGAGCGAGAGCACAGCTGGATATTTATTATATGGCTCTTACTGAAATATTTTTCCAAATATTTTGCTTTTATGGCTCTCTGAGTCAAAAAGGTTCCCAAACCCTGTTCTAGTCTGAGCAACGAGGGAGCCAAGGTCATGGAAGAAAAGGGCAATACACAAGCATGACAAAACTGCAAATCGTTCAAGAAATCAAAGTAACTTACTAAATACAAATGGACCATTTGGGGCCTTGATCTGCCCAGATATTTGGTCTTTTTGGGGTGTTCTGAGGGGGTCATGTGAAGGAGGGTATTACTCCTTTAAGGAAAACTATCAGAGAAGCCTGGGGTTAATCAAAGAAGCTCCTTGTTCTGCCCTAGCACTAACTTATTTAAGCAGGAACAGGAAGCTAAGCATGGAAGAGGAGACTAGAAGCCATCCTGCTTGTATTGGGTCAGCTCTTTCCCAGACTCCAGAAGACTTGTCAGACCAGGCTCACAGAGCTCAAGGATTTTGAGCTGAGAAAGTTGTAAACCCAAGGTCACAGGTGGGGAATGGCTCTTTAAAAGGGAGCAAGAGCAAGTGCACTTGCGACTCACTAGCTACATCTCAACTGGGCTTATGAGGGCACCTGGATGCTACAGGAGAGAGGCCTGGTAAGTCAGTGCCTGAGAGAGATATGAAGAGATGGGTGAGAAATGCGTGAGACCCAGAGGAGAGAGAGAGAGAAGCAACAAGGAAGAGCTAGCAAGAGTGGCTTGGGAGAGAGCTCCTTGGTAAAGGGAGCTGAATTCTGCGGAGACCTGGAACAGAACTGCTGAGCAGAACTGATCAAACCTGAACCCTTGACAAGCAGAAGGCTCAGGCAGTGGCCTCCTAGGTAAAGGGGAAGATCCAGCATGGTCAGTGGAAGCTGAGCCCAAAAGCAAAAGGGTTCTTGTGGGAGGGTGGATCCCCTGAGCAGGGCCACAGCTCACTGGTAGGGAGGCCAGGAGGAGTGGAATGTTACAAGAGGAGCCCTTGAGGTGAAGACCTGAGTGAAGGGCTGCTTGAAGACTGGCAGAGAGACCTGAAGAGTGGGGCCTAGATCAGGGGTCAAAGGAACTGAGAATGAAGTGCTGCTACAGACTCTTGGGTGGTGACTTGCTGATAATGTCCCTGGTGAGGGGAGTGAGGAGAACTTGCTGTATATTTATGCTTACTGGGAAAACTGGAAAATGGTTTTATTACAATGTATTTGGGAACTACTGCAGCAGTGTATGTGAATAAATTATGTCCAGAGGCAGGCTTTGTACCAGATACAGACTATGTTCCTTTCATGGGCAGAAGAGGAAAGTGAGCCAGGTGTGCTTGTTGTGTTGCTGTAGCAGGGCACTCAGGTGGGGCTGTTTTATCACTAGGACATGCCTGAGGATAGGGTGACCAGATGTCCCGATTTTATAGGGACAGTCCCGATTTTGGGGTGTTTTTCTTATATGGGCTCCTATTACCCCCCATCTCCTGTCCCGATGTTTCACATTTGCTGTCTGGTCACCCTACCTAAGGATGACTGCTTGGGCCAACTTGGGAGACCATCAGTTGTGCCCAGAAAGATTTCCAGCTGTCCAAAGACAGACAATCTATCCTTGTCAGGAATTCTACACTAAGAAGAATGGAGAGAAGGTTCTGCCAGGGACAGGTGGAAAATAGGACCAGTGTGCTGCTTCCTGGAGCCAGCACAGGGGATGCGACGGCAAGATTGGATTGGCTTCAGATTACAGATACTTCAGATTACATACTGCTCCAGTGAACTTGGAAGGATGCTGAAGGAGACCAGGTTCAGGTAATCTTCTCTGAGATTTTTTCCCTGTCTCGCAAGCAAAAGAAAACAAAAAGCAGAATGTTCTGGAAGTGAACTGCTGTCTAAGTGGTGTAAAAAAAACTTTGTTTTTGTGGAACATTGGTCCATCTTCTGTGGGAGAGGAAGCCATATAGTTTGGGGGACTTCCATCTCCAGAGAGGGGAACCAGTAGTCATGGAGGCAGGCTTGCTAAATGGGTTAGGGTGTTAACAAAAGGTGAGAGTGAAAAACGGACAAAGGAACACTTGCTTAGCACTAAATCAAGATCAAAACTGATGAAGTCACCAAAGGATATGTAGAAAAAAAATTCTTGAGTTGCCTATACATCAATACTAGGACCCTGGATAATAAATGAGATATTAGTATTGTCATTTATAAGCATTGATTCAATCTAGCTGGTATTACTTAAACCTAATTGAAAGATTAGTAAAACTGAAAAGTTTTTAAAAAATCACTGGATAAAATCTATTTAGGAATAATTTACTGTGCAAAAGGTGATAAGGAATACCACTCTGTCAAAAGTGACATCACCTATTTCCAAGTCACTACCAACTGAGAAGCAAGTGATCATCAATGCTTATAGGTCAATGTTCTAACACACAAAGCACAAGATGGAGTGCTAGTGATGACTAGTTGGTGTCTTTTACAGACCACATAATTACACTACAGATCAAGATGATCAGCTCTTTAAACAAGTATCTAATGCATAAGGGACAATAAAGCTGCCTTATCATGGAGAATTTCAATCTGAATGACAAACTAGGGGTCTCATGCTGCCAGTATTAAAAAATTCTTAGAATTTCAACAAGTTAGAGGAGTTTCCTAATTTGAAATATTTCATCCTCATTGGGGAATTCTATATTAAACCTAATTTTCATAAAAAAAATTGATCACAGAACTAAAAATTAGTTGTTGCTTAGGTGCAAGTGATCATGATTTGATAATAGTTATGTGCAAAGAGAACAGAGTCCCAACCACTAATACACTTGGTGCTTTAAAATAGGCTGCAAACAACTGAGACACATTAGCTGGAACAGCGACAAAGAGTCCTGTGGCACCTTCTAACAGACGTATTGGAGCATAAGCTTTCGTGGATGAGTACCCACTTCGTCACATGCATTTAACGAAGTAGGTACTCACCCATGAAAGCTTATGCTCCCAATACATCTGTTAGTCTATAAGGTGCCACAGGACTCTTTGTCGCTTTTGCAAATCCAGACTAACATGGCTACCCCTCTGATATTAGCTGGGACGAAAATGTGAATGAAAATTGGGAATCCTAACGTTGGGACTGTTTCATTACTAGATGGAAATGGTAGTAATGTCAATAGTAATGCAGAATAGACAGACGTATTCAATAAACATTTGTTCTGCATTTGGGAAAAATCCAGATGATTTATTCATACCACATGATGATTTTGAAATATTTTCCATTCCAACAGTAACTGAGCATGTTAAACAGCAGCTATTAAAGTTCAACATTTTAAATCAATGGGTCCAGAAAACTTGCATCTGCGAATCTTAAGAGATGGGTGAAGAGCTTTCTGGAACATTATTGTGATATTAGGGCTGTCAATCACAGTTAACGCATGCAATTAACTCAAATTAATGTTTTTTTAAATTAACATTAATTGCACACCTATTAGGTTAACCAATACCTTAAACTCCTCCCAGAGACCAAAGGGCAGCCAGTGCATGGAGGCCCACGCAAAAAAAATCACAAATTCCGAGGTCCCGCTAAATCAAAATGAAGCCATGTTGCTGGAACTTTTGGAGCCAAGATGGAAGCATGCACAAGAATTATTCCAATTATGTGAGTTGCAATAGGCCATTACTGCGATGAGTGATAAGCAGTAGAACTAAAATGCCCTCTGCCTAAGATCCCATAAGAAAGTCAGCGATCCCCTCAAATTTGCAACAAAAAGAGGAGAAGGAGGGGGAATGTTTTGGAAACTGCACTTATTTTAAACTGATAATCTATTGTCTACTATAGATGTCAGCATTGGAAAAGAAAGGAAGCATGGACATAACTCATATTCCACCCAGACACCTGTTTTATTCCAAGTCGGTAATTCGTTCAGCAACCATCCGTTTGTCAGAGAGGAGAGTGAATGCTGCATGTCTGATAAATAGAGTCCTGCCAGTCTAACATCTACACAGAGAACAGGTAAATCATGGGCAACAGAAACACAAGCTCCCCCATACCCGCTCACTCCTCTGCGGCAAGCTGCGGAGGAGAGATTGAGCCACAGCAGTTTCATTTCAGAATGTAAGCTTTCATTTTAAGAAGCAGTCAACTTTTAAACGTTCATTAAACAACTTTCTGAATGTGAAACTAATCAAAGACCACTGGAGCATAAACTCAGAACTGCAATTGCTATTTCACTGCTTGGGTGTTTTTTTTTAAAAAAAAAATAAATTAAGCAGAAACATCCAGTTTAAGTAAAGTACCATGACTTTCTTTCATAACCACCACTGGTTCATGCAACAGCTAGTTTCCCCAAATTTTCACTTCACACTCCCATCTAGAGAAGCTGTACCCCGCGAAGGTACTGTACAGTGCTCTGATGCCAATAACAGAGCACCACATTTAAGCATGCGCATCAATGGGGGATTAGGAAACAATAGAATGTGGCTTGTTTTTTCTATCCCAATGCCCTAAATTCACCTACAACTACTTGAAAGCGATGGCCCAATAGTCTAAGTTAGGGCCTAACAAACGCAGGCTTGGATGTGCCCAGTCTGCAGGTGGTATCAAAGATATGCTCAGGTTTCCAAAGGGATACACCTTTGGGATCAGGATGGAAATATAAGGGGGGGGAAAGCCCATATATTGGGCTGGTGTGTAAGATATAAGCACAATGAAGAATAACTAGAATTAAGCTAGTGATAGAGGATGAAATTTGTAAATTCAAGATCTGACATAATCCCAATTTACTTTGCTGGCTCAAGGTAGCACAGATAGAGGAGATGAAATTTTAAGAATTCTCTAGCTCACCCTACTGAGTTAGGATAATAAAAGATATCCAAATGGGGCACTTCACATAAAGCCACAAACTTGACAAAAACAGGGTGAATGGAGGAAGAGGTTTTAGCTTTTAGGCTCCGCATCTTTCTTTTCTTTTTTAGTTTCAAATCGACACTGGAATGGTTACTTGGAATTTTTAGTGAGTTCGTTTATTTAGAGGATTTCAAGACTAAATTTTAGAAACAGATTATTTTAGTGAATGCAGTAGATTTTTTTTAGTGTTTTGTTTTTGTAAAAGCTAAAATAATGTAATTCATTTGTGTAAGCAAGAAATGTTTGGTTTTACTTCTATGCTGCTATGTGGCATAGTCTGGGATGTGGGTTTTTAATGACAAGTAGTTTGTGCTTTGTCCCCACACTATCATCATCACCACCACATGCTCCACTGTACCCTGGTGTTTTGACAAGACAAACCAGTGGGCACTCCAGCCTTTCCTTTTAGTAACCTTCCACCTGTCACGCAAGAATGAAAATTAACCAGTGCAGCTTTCTAGTGTTGTAAAGCTATTTCAGCCATTACAAATGGAAATTATTTTACAATATTGCAGGATAAAATCCAACCAGTGCATGCTTAGGGCTTTTATCTGCTATGGATTTATATGCTTAAAAAGAGGCTAAGGGAGTAGTAAAATGGGCTAGCTATATAAGTGAGAAGCCTCTGCAAACCACTGTAGTTTATGAAGAATGTGTTTGATACTTAAAAGGACATTTGTGAAGAAAAGTGGCACTTCACTGGCATAAGAGGCTTTGGACATACAAAGGTTGGAGAGGGGAAAGCTACAGCAGATACCTCAGATGTTTTGACTATTTTTATCTCTGCTTTTTTTAAATATTCCCCACAGTTGACATCTGGGGGCACCACCCACATGTCTTAAACAAAAAGGAGGTGGACAAAACTTCAGTGTTAACAGATTTATGGATAACAAGGGCCGTGTGACCCTGGTGCTGAGTTATGGTTCATTGCAAATAATGAGACCAAGACATTGAGTTATTGTTTTTGGCTCATCGCCAGTGTTATAAATCTTAACTTATTGTATCAGCAGTCAAAATGATATATTATACGTGACACTACAATCAGCTCCTAGACTCCAGAGGGAAGTAAGGCAGAGGCGGGGAGAGAAAAAAAATCACTTGGTCCAACAGTCATATTTTACCTGGCGTTTTTATTCCAGTTAGTGTGAGTTATCCAGCAACACTCCATCAAAGTCCTACGGATAAGGCATTGTATGTCTTAGGTGAGAGTATGTGAAGCAGAATTTTGCAGACCTTTGTAGTGTACCAGTGGGCACTTGCTCCTGGATGACATCAGTTTCTCTTGTCTGATGCTCTCATGTCTGGCTTGCAAAATTATGATCTCCCTGAAGTTTCTATTTAGTGTCTCTAATGAGAGGACTACACTCCCCACAATTCAGACTACAGGGGGTGTGAATAGCAATGCGCAGCAGAGATCTGTGCTGAATCTTCCCTGTGTTGGGGCTGGGTGTGAACTAAAAGGTCCCCATTGATAGATTCAAGATCTGACATAATCCCGATTTACTTTGCAGATTTACCATTTGGACATTACCACATAGTCTAAGGACAAGCCCAGTGGCAGGGAAGCTCTCTTTCAGTTCCTGTGGTTATAAGGCTGCTCCCCTCCACATTGTGACAGACCGCCTTCTCACCCCTCGTCAGGAACACGTAGGAAACCCTTTTTTGCTCCAAACAGTGCTCTTTAATTTACAGTGCAGGCCCCACCACCAATATATACAGCTTAAAACAGTGCAGTCCTTTTAGTTACAGCTCTACAGCTTCAGCTCTGAATAGCTCATTATCATACAGCTCTCAATAGCTCATTATCATACAGCTTCAGCTCTGAATAGCTCATTATCATACAGCTCTCAATAGCTCATTATCATACAGCTTCAGCTCTGAATAGCTCATTATCATACAGCTCTCAATAGCTCATTATCATACAGCTCTGAATATACCGCTCTAAACAGCTACAGGGGGAGGCTGAGTCCACTACCCCCCGGTTGGGACCTCCTCCCCAACTGCACCCGCAGAGTGAGTATTTAGACAGCTCAACACACACAGCTCTTGATAGCTCAACACACACATAGCTCTTGATAGCTCATGCCACCACCACACTCTGGGCTTCCTTCCTGGGAGCCTTATATCCCCCAGAGGAGGCTGCCAGGTGCAACCCATCCAATTGATTGCCCTGCAAGCCAGGTGGCTGATTGGGCTTTCTGCACCGGGGGTTTGCAGAGGGCTTTTCTCCCTCTTAAAGGGCTGGCAGGCTGGGTCAAGCCCACCCTGCCACAACATGTACAGGAGTTTGAACAGCGGGTAGGGGGGAAATCTACATGTATGGCTCTAGGACATAAAACTATGTGATGCTAGGTGTTGGATGTGACCAAGGGTGACTTTGGGGGCAAATGTTCTTTGGTTGGGGTCTGGCAGGTCACTGAGCCTGTGGAAAAGGCATATGGCATTGGTGTGTGTCTGATGGTGCTGCTGTCCCCTCCCTTATCCTTGTTTGCACCACTCTCCATGTTTATAGGCCCACACGTCCCTCTGGTGGGGGAGGGTTTGGAAGGGGAGTTTTGAACTCGCCCCCAGTGCTGTCTGTTGCCTGTGTGTTCAGAGTTCTAGGAGCTTCAGGAGTGAGTGGAATGGTGGATTCAGAGGAGTGGGTGTCTTCTGAACCAGTCTCCTTGCAATACATTTAAGACAGTGTAAGCGCTTTCAGTGTAAGGAGCTCATTAGAGCCAGTTTTCATTGGGCCAATTGTTCTACTCGACATGCCGGGCACTGAGGGGGGCACTTACTTATGCCTGTAAGCACCAAGGCTGCCATGTGGGCATGGCACATTTCCAGGCTAGCTTGGGCCGCTCCCAGCTCATCTGGGTTGCCCGTTGAGCATTGCATTCTAAGGTGCCTAACTCCCCCCATTCATTTTGTACTATAGGGAATCTAGGTGCCTAATTCAGGCATTGTGTATCGCAGCGGTGTTCAAGCCATAGTGACAACCAGACTCTTTCCTGCTGCCATTTTTACCACCATGGCTCCGTCAACCTCACTCTTCCCTTTACTGTAGAGAAAGCCTGCTCTGCACCATGCCAAGTCCATCTGTCAAGGAAGACACTAAGATGTCCATTACTTGTTTCCTAGGCACTGCCTTTCACCCAAACCAAGAGTAACAAATGGAAGAGATTGAAGAGTGACCAACAGCTGATAACAGACAGAGAAAATAAAGAGATTAAAACTGTTTATCTTGTCTCCTCTAAATTAAATCTACAGCAAATGAATGGTAGAGAAAGCAAGTCAGATCCCCATCTACTTTCTCAGAATACAAGAGCCTGGAGACATCCAATGACAAAGAAAATATATTTTAAAAAACTAAATGGGCCCCATGATTCCACAACTCTGTTATAGCAAAAGAAATTCTTCATTATCTCAGGTTTACGCCTAACTTTCAGGTACAACTGCCCAGTCACTGAGGTAAGCCAATCAAATAGTGTCTTTTATCCACTATGTGTGGACAGGACACCTAGCAAGTTTTTGACTGACTTTCTGTGTTCAGTGCCTGCTCTGCACTATCCTAAACTATGGCCAAACCCTTATTGGGCATGTGACAAGTGAGAAACTGGTGAAGTGTAAGGTGTTCAAACAACTACATTGAAATGTACCAGACAGCATGGATTTTTGTGACAGTAAGTGGGTTCCCTGGGGAATCCCTGGAGGTAGTTAATGCAAATTCCACAACACCAGTTATGCAAACGCAGCCTTTTGTAGCTTCAACTGACCGATGATTTCCTGTTACAGGTCAAGAGATTAAAGGCTCAAACTGTATAAAGGAAAAGCTGAACTGTCCCAAGGTTATTCTCATTCTTGATCTGAAACCTGACACAAACTGGTAATGGGAAGAGCAAACCCAGTTGAGGGATTTAACAGACTGACACCTATCAAAGCCTTCCCTGGGAGTTGGGGGAGGTTGACCTCTGGTAAGCTTTCAGCATGCATCTAGGTTTCTTTCTATGTTTTTTCTGTAATATTTTTGCCCCAAGAATAAATGTACCTTGCTGTGTGAAGGCTGTTTGGTAACTGGTGTACACTGTTGTAGTGCCTGGCAAAAGGTTAACCACAGAGGCTGGAACTGATCAGACCTGCTGGGGAAAATTATGGTGGGGTGCAGAGAGACTGCAAACCTAAACCCCTGATCTGGAGGGAGAGTGCAGGTCTCCTCCCGAGAGAGGTGACAGCTAGGAAGCCTACAACCTTAAACGTGTATCTTCTAGGAAGACCAGGATTGAAGGGTGTTGAGGAGGCAGTTACTCCAACCGTGAAAGCGCATACAGCAACCGACACCAGCTGTGGAACTGGAGCAGAATTCAGCCACGTAATAGCAGGAGGGAACAATCTACCAAAGCAGAACATGGTTCCCCTCAAGAACCATATTTATGAGTGAACTTAAGCATGTGGCTATGAATTAGGACATGGAAGCCACCAGAACCAATCAGTTAATGTTACTGAAAGATGAAAACCACGAAAAAATTACAAGTTAGTATTTGCCTTTACAGCCACAGGAAATTTGTGGTGTAGCATGAACTGAAAAGCCAGCATAGATGTGTGTCCAATTTTGATAAGCTCAGAAAAATGTAATTTTTAAACCTCCTCTAATATTCAGGATGTGATGCTCTAAAGCAGAGGCTAGAGAAAGCCTAGAGATAAAATTCAACAATAAGAGTGGGGGACCCATACAGAGTTTTGAAGACAAATTGTTAACTTTCAGGCCATGCTCCAGGATTTCTAAGGAAGAATAGGTGGAGACGTCTAGATTGATGGATTGAGGCTGTGGGTGTACTCCGTTTGGTGGCTTTCCTGTTAAACAGGGCTATCCGATATTAGACTGGGCTATATTGTGAAGTATTCTGGGTAGTAGAGTTCTTGTTTATGTTAATATTCATACCTGTTTTCTTTCACATGCCTATAAGGTGAGTGCTTTTAATAAAACAACAGAAGCTGAGGGGATATTGCCTATTGCTTCTTAGAAACAAAAACATCCTGAAAGGTCTAATTGCTTTGAAAAAAATTGAGTCCCAAAATAGAAGGGAAGACAGACTCTACTGTGGGATACTGCTCCTGAAAAGAGCTAGTTTGGCAAGCCTCTCCCAATTCATTTTAATACCATAATTCAGGAATCAAACTAGTCTACTTACCACAGCATCAGATTTAGATCCGTGGGCTTCTCTAATATCTTGTCTGGTCAGCCCCTTACATTTTCCTTGCAGGCAGGCAGACTTGATTGTCTTACCCTACTAAGATAGTCCTTGGGGACTGCCCTTGCTATCACCTCCTTACCTGAGGGGATGAATTTTGATGACGATTCTTGAGTTGTTTTGCTTTGCTTGTTACTACGGGAGTAAGATAACGCGTTGTTGCCGTGACCAGACACTCTAGGGACTATCCTGAATGGCAGCCACACCAGGGAGGATTTGTTTTCCTTAGCATGCCTGCAAGAGCCCAGAAGACAGGCTCAAATCCAACAGTTTACAAGCTTCTTCTACTAGTTCAAAATATATACCTGACCAGGATATAAAATTGGGGCCCCTCCTCTCTATTTTACTGACTATTCCCTTGCCCTTCACAGAGTTGCAACATCCATTGTCTCCTATAGTGGGAGGAGCAAGAGAGACACAAGTACTGATCCAAGGAAAATAGTTACAGGAGAGATGAAATACCTCAATTAAAGGTTCCTTGGTCAGCTGAGGCAGATCTCACTCCATAGTTAATTTTGCTCATGTAAAATACTGGACCGAGGCATTTTTGTTAGTATGAAATTCATGAGGAGGATGGTCAATTTGTGAAGTTTGTCAAAAAAAAATTGATTATTTTTTAGCCTTTGAGCTATTTTCTAGAAAGCATGGGTCCATGTATATACACACAACCTTGTGTATGCCAGATGAAGGCTCATGTAATTTGTTTACCTTTTTCAGTCATAAGTACTGTAGACATCACCTGTACCATGATCCTGACAGCTTGTAAGCAGGGCAGAGTTGGCCAGATCATTAATTGAATAGGAGACTGTAGCAGGGCGGCAACTCACCCTGTGGCGCCTCCTGCTAGTCTGTCCGTGAATTAGCTCTTCCAGCATCCAGAGCGCCCTCTGCAGGCTGATGTCCCACTTGCTGCTGGCCCTGTGTCCCTCCCGGACCCCAATGCCCTCTTACCTGGGGTGCTGCACCCTTGCAGTACCCCCACAGTCTCAGGATCTCCCCTCCCTGGGGAACCCCCAACCCCTATCCCCACCTTGCCTCAGTCTAGGCAACTGCCAGTCACCACTTTCCCCCATTCACTGGGGCAGACTGCAGTATCATTCCCACTCATCACCGGCAGGGGGAGAAGACGGGGTTGGCCTGCTTCCTCTACCTCTGTAGCCATAGGCTGTCCCCTGCAACCTCAGTACCCTTTGTTGGGCCCTCCACTAGGCCCTGCAGCCTGGAGTTTCCAGGCCAGAGCTTCCCCAGCTCCTTTTGCCTTGCCCCAGCCCTGCTTACTTCTAGGTACCCAGTCAAGCTCCTAGCAGCCAGGCCTGTCTACCTCTGCAGCCAGAGGAGACTCTTTCTCTCTGCACCAAACGGAGCCCTATTTATCAGGGCTAGCTGGGCCCTAATTGACCCAACCACAGCTGTGGCTGCTCTGCCCACAGATACCTTATGTTGCAGCCCTCTGCTATATTGGCCTTCCCAAGAGGTGGGCGGGCCCAAGCCCACCCGTTACTAAAGCCCCTCCCCCAGCCTTGCGGGAGGGACACTGGACCCGAGCCCAACTGATTCCTTGGGACAACTAATGAAAAAACAGGAAAGGGAGTGAGGGTCACAGGTTCAAAACGAGAGTGCCGGCTGGGGACACTGAGCAGAGAACCCCACACAGCGCCCACTGCTCCTCAAAGCTGTTGAGGGAGCCAGTGGACGCTGCCCAGTGGAACTCCGCCCGGATGCGTGAATGGAGGAGTGACTGGAAATAGGCCCCACAGTCACACCGTACCCCCTCGTCTAGCATCCTCCTCCTGGTGTTATAGATGGTGACTTTGGCCAACATCAGGAGGAGGTTGACGAGGAGTTCTCGCGACTTTGTGGGGCCATGGATGGGGTGCGCAAAAAGAAATAGATGTGGGGAGAAGTGCAGCCAGAACCTCAGTAAGAGGTTCTGGAGGAGCCGGAATAGGGGCTGCAGCCTGGCGCACTCGAGGTAGGCGTGCGCCAGGTCCTCCCTCACGCCGCAGAAGGGACAGGCATTGGACATAGGGATGAATCATGCCAAGTGCACGCCCGTGCTCACGGCTCCGTGAAGGAGCCGCCAACTAATATCCCCAGCGGGCCGTGGAATCAAGGTGGAATAGAAGCTGGCCCACCGGGGCTTCTCACCCTCTGTAGATGGCAGGTAGTCCCGCCACTTGGTGTCGGGGCGGGACGCGAGGGTGAGGAGATGTAACGTATGGAGCATGAGCGTGTACAGCTGGTTCCTCGGTGCGGTTCAGAACGAAACTGGCTGCAAGGTATGCAGCTGGCTCGGGGTGTGGGGAGGCCCAGAGGGCTCACAAAGCAGGGGCCCTAGTAGTATTTCCGGAGGGCCTGGGGTGAGGGGTGGGCGGGGAGAACCCTCTCACAGGGCCCGCCGCAGGAACCCGAGAGAGACGGGAAGCAGAGCGTTCCACACCTCCTGGAGTACGTGCAGGGGGTGCAGCCCTCTGCTGGTCTGCCTTTCCCTTGCCACAGCCCTCTGCAGGGCTGTTTTCAGTCTTTTCTTGCAGGAGTGGGGCAGGCACCCTACTACAGAAAACTTCCAGGAGTTCCTGAGTGCTGCAGGAAGAGAAACTCTTCCTTTTTAGTTATTTCTTGATCATCAAAGAGCATGTGATCCTCATTTCTCATCTCACCTGAAAGCTGCCCTGCTCAAACTCAAGATGGCCGCTGCCTAGCAGAATTTTCAGAACCAGAATAGGAGGCAAGTAGTCGCCTATCTCCCCATGCAGGGGGCCAAATAAGCAACTCTCTATGGAAGTTTCAGACTGCCAGGATGTGAGCACTGCCCCACCTGTGTAGACATAAATTCCCAAGCAAGACAACCTTGAAATGTGGAGACTTTAGTTAGCCCCTATTACTGGCGTATGCTTGAAACAATTGCTCTACAGTCCCTCACCATCTTCGACTGCTGCAGCTCCTACATTTATAAAACCATTTCCACTATCTAGAGCAATGCTACATAAGCAGGGAAAAGTTGTACTCACCTTCCTCCGGAGTCCCCTTAACACTCTCAGGGCCCCAGGACAGTAGATTCACTCTGCTCCCTTGCTTCTGGATGCTGGAGAAACAGGCGGACACAGAAGTGAGTCAAATTTCTCACATTGTGACATCCATACATCAAATTTGGGAGTGCTGAGGGATGATCAAGGGGAGGGTTCCTCCACACCGAGCAGACCCTAATCCTAGCCCCTCCATTCCCAGGCTCAAAACCTTCCCAGCCCAGCAAAGGCAACCTTGGAGTCAGTCAGTCTCAACAATTTCCTTGAGCACAAAGAACAACTTATGCCATCCAGTGGGCCTAATGGAGCCCAAGTTGCTACAGGGATGGAAAGGCACAGTAGCCTGTGAAGGTGGGGGAGGAACAGGGAGGAGCAAGCCCTCCCACTTGGTTTAGTCCTGTCAAATGATAAAGAGGTGGAAAAAATACAGGAGAGTCCCCCCAGTACACTGGAGGAAAATGAGAGCCACAGTCAACAAGTTCCTGCCCACTTCAATCCCTCACTGCCAGTGCACAGTCAGCTCCCCAGAGGTATGTCATGCAGCGGGCACTGCCATATGCTCACCCTCCTTGCTGGGTTCCGGGATAGAGCTTCACAGCCAAGTGTTGTACACCTGCACTGGTCTCCTGTTGCCCTACATCCCATGGTCCAGCCAAATGATGGAGAGGGGTGGTAGTTCACCACAGGGTGATGTGCAGCAATAGATTTCTCCATGTTGGCACCCTGTTCCCTGTCACCTACAACTGTCCGTCTCAAACTTTGGCCTTCAAGTTGGGGGTTTTCCTACACTTTCTCTCGGTGAAAGACCAGCTGCAAATCGGGACCTGCAGCCAATTTTATTTTGGAATGGAAGCAATAGGACAAGGCTCTCTTCTCTCGTCGCTTCTGTGAGGGGAGGTAGGAGGGGAGATAAGCACCTAACTACACAATAGAGGGTAAGCTGACTAACTTTGATTACTCACTGCCGATCAGCATTTTCAAAAGCTTCACGTCCATAACCACCAACAGGTGCATACTCTATTATCAGGCAGGCACTGGGCGACAATGTCCTATGTTGATGATCATGGCAGCTCATTAACACTGATATCTAAGAATGCTGTTATAAGCCTGTCATGCCAGCGGTGTCCCTAGCATCCCCACACGATGGTTTCCTCTGGGTCAGAACACGACAGGTCAGCCACGGGGCACTGGAGAAGGCAGAGGCAAGCAAGGAAGCAATCCAATTTTTCTAATTATATTGGTGAGATTGACCAGTTTATGGGTGTGCCTGCCCCAACCCTAACTTTCATCCAATATGTTGCAGCCGGCCACGACAGGATGAACATTGGGAAGTCACTGGAGGGGACTGAAAGACGTTTTTCAAAGTGGCAGCCGTGCCGGGACCAGGCAAAGGCGGCCACCCACGAGATCACTAACATGGGGGCGTAGAATGTGGAGGGGATGGGGGAAAATTGGATCTCCTGCTTTTCCAAATGCCTGCAGCTTGCAACCTCTACTCGTCCTTCAGCTGTTGTAATGAGAGTGCGAGGGCACAGGCACCTGGCAAAGGAAGAGGAGCTCCACCTGTAAGTTTACCCAGTAGACGACCTAGCACAGAGTAAAGTGCCTGTTTTCTTTCACTACATTTATTGGCAAGGAGTTGGGATACAGAGTCAACACAGTGCAACCATACGGGGTTTAGAAATACACTACCACAGCACCAGTGTACTGTCCGCATTTTCTCAGAACCTCACAGATGCCCCCCCCCCCCTAAGCCACATACCCAACTTCCCCCCGACCCCTCCACCAATATTCCTGTCCCAGAAGACCAGTTCTGAAGTAACCCCTGGTGTCTGCATGGCCACATGTCACTGGTTTCAGCACCACAGGCTCCGTATCAGTGGAATGGAGACTGCTCCGCCACATTCATAGATTCCTTCTCCACGGTGCCAGCATGTAAATCCCCCAGCCCCCACGAGGGAACAATCCTCAACCCAGATGCACATCCCTGAGGAGCCAGTAGCGACCACGTCGCTCTGACAGAACCCACCACACTACAAATTGCCTTTCCCACAGTCTCAGATGGGAACGCTGTCACCACCCTGCTGCGTCACCTAGAAAGACTCAGAGCCAACTGTCCCCACACCACAGATACAGGAAAGTGGGCTTGTCCCCCACCCCCACCTCAAGTCAGAGGGTACCATTTAATTGTGGCTGGGCTCAGCCAGAATGATGCCACAGCGCAGGGCATTTTGGGGAGAAGGAAGCAGGCACAAGGGCTCGGGAGTGTGCTGGAACATCAGGATCGCTCCTATTGTGTAAGCTGCATGAGCTGTGGCGAGCTGTGTGGGGTAAGACAGGCCATTACTGCAATGAATGCTAGGCAGGACCGCGGCTCTGAATATAATTGTAGACACAGTCACACAAATGGCCACCCTCTCTTGGTCAGGGATGCCCAACCATGCAGGGTTTTGCAGATTTGCACATTCCCAACTGTACTAGGAGTTGTGGGTAGAACATCTGTCAATATCCAGAAGCCCAAGCATAGATGTACGTAGGATGTAGGCTCTAACCACGATGGCCGTCTGCAGCATCCATCATCTGTTCAAGGAAGTCATGGCCAAGTTTCTCCAATCCTGCTCTGAATTGTGTCTGGGCAATGTCAGTCCTCTCAATGTGTTTCATCCTAGACTTTTCAGTGGGCTGGCTACTAGACAGAATTCCCACCTCCACCCACCCCATCCTTACAACCCGAGACCCAGAATTTCTACTACCCTTTACCTGCCCCATAGGAATGCTGTAAGATTTAATTAAGTTTGTAATATAGAACATAAATCCACGTGTTAGTGTAAGGACATATTTGACATCAGAATGTTGATTTCACTCAGCTTAAAACAGTTCACTTCTCCCTTTAATTATACTTGTATAGATTGTAATATCTACAGGGCAGAGCCTGTATCTTTGTATGTGTTTGTATGACAGAACAAAAATCTTTTTATGCTTCTTGGTGCTATGTAAAATTTAAATGAGAATTCACTTTCTTTATTGGCGGGAAGAAAACTAGAAATACCCAATCCATAAACAATCAAAAATACTCCAGACGTGGGGATTCAAATGTGCAAATATCTTATGATTCAATGATGTCTGATCCATCAAACAGACTATCACTTCTAAGCTCACCAACTCAAAGAGGAAAACACATGTAGCCAAAACAATGACTTGTTGAAACAAAAAACACACTCATGAAACAAAAAACATTAAAGGTTCATAAACTAAACACCATTAACTAAACTGAGTGCAGAACGATACAAAGGGTCTTAGTAAGAGTAACAGCAACATCAGCGTCCTGTGCTACAAACTGGAGTTCCATTAAACATTTCAGTGTTTGCAAAAAAGTTTTTTAATCTATTCTCCATTTTTGCTAAATATTGAACAGCATGGGAAAGCACATGGAGTCCAAGGATGCTTAATGTAATGTTAGTTGATTCAGCAAAGAGAAAGGTTCCTGGGATATGGAGCAGTTGCCTTATTTCCTAGGTGTATGTAAAGGAGATACACTAAAGTGGTGACAATGCAGGGCAATGGGGCAATATCCCGCAAGAGCTGAAAAATCCATTACTGTGCTTAACATAGATGGTGTTACCGATTATTTTCAAATTATGAAGTTCAGACGCTGGTTAAAATTAGATGATTCATTTTGATTCATGACAGGTTTAAAAAAACCCTCTGACCAAGTTCTTTAGTGGGCAGGAGAGTTTTCTTTGTAAAATACCACGTTTAAAAGTTACTGTTTTCTCCTGGAAAATGTGGTTTCTCTAATTGATGGCTGTAAAAAAGAAGGCCTTTTCAAACATCCCACTCGATTTGTCATTTCAGGGTGGGTCAGTCTTATCATGTCACGTAATGTGATGCAATATAACAGATGCACCCCTAATTGTGTGATGCAGAGATCAGCGAGTTGCAAAATTCCTCAAATGATGCCTCAGTCCAAAAGTCACACCTTTCTTAAATTTCAGAAATATTAATTACATCCCTCCCTCCTTAATCTCTATGTTTTTTCAGGACATCCCAGATCAGAAATAAAGGTCTAGGCGGTCATTTTCACATTTTTTTCATTTGGAACTAGCATTACCAGAAGACTTCCCACCTAAAACGTTCTCAATAGGCATCTATGGGTATATCTACACTGCAATAAAACACCTGTGGCTGACCCATTGTCAGCCCACCTGAGCTCACAGGGCTTGAGCTAAGACTATAAAATTGAATATAAAGTACCTAGATAGGTCTTGAAGGATAAGAATACACATCCACAGTACTTTTCTTATTGGGAGACGAGAGACTACTGAACTACTCTAGTTGTATTCTATTTTTGAATGTGTCAAAAAGATGCCTGGAGCAAAAAGTAAGTGTTCCTTTTTATGGAATGTGTATAAATCAAAACCAGAAGTAAAGGACAAGGACAAAGCAAACTGCACCATCTCTCCTACTTTCCAGCTGTTGAAAAGTTGTAACTTCTGTGGTCAGGAGTCCTTTCCCTCATTTTCTCCAAATGAGCGGACTATTCTGAGACAAAGCGTTGGAGAAGGAAGCAGTTGCTCATGTCTCCTAACCCATTCTATCCTGCCTCAGACTACTTATGAATTGCCCCTTTCTTTCCGCAGACATGCCAGTAAGGAAGAAGGTCCTTTGACTAGGAAGGTGCACCAAGGTGAGACAAATATAACCTAGCTGTCCCATATATCCCTCATCATTTACACTTCAAAACGAGCATCTGAGAATCTGACTAATTTAAATAGGTTAACCTCCCTCTCAATTAGCTTCTTCAGTATTAATTTTGGGATCCAGCTCCCCAGCTGAGGTAAATTCACATAGCTCCAATGAAGAGAGGATCTGGGCTTGAATGTTTATGTCCTTTAAACAAAAACTACTGATATTCACCCATTAGTAATCAGGGTACAAGTAAATCAAATCATTTCAAGGAGACAATATACAATTTCTTTCTACATTTGTCACCCTGAGATGTAGAAAGTTAATGGTGTACTCCTCACCCATCTTTTATGGCTCTCAGCTGGCTATTTAAAGTTCAGAAAACTTTTTGGTGACTTACCTTAATGCATTAGGGATATACTACATTGCCATGGCAGATTGGAGGGAAATGGTATTTGGAACTCTTTGCTTGTAAGATAGAAACCCTGTTCCATACTTTGCAGACCATGTATCTCAAGAAAGAGGATTTTAAAAATGCAGAAGATAACATTGCTGAGGATTTGTTGTCGGCAGCTTCAGAATAAAGAAAGTTTCAGTCATAAATAACCCCGATGGCTTTATTTTATAGCAGAAATACTGCCACTTTTTCAAGTAAAACCAGATTTGATACAATCTCATCACTTATTCATAAACCTTGATTTACACAGGCAGTTGGTTTGGTATTTGTCAGTCTGATTAGTGCCTCATGCTTTTCCCCACACCACCTCTCTGTTTTGCTATGTGGCAACAAAATAATGGGGTATAAAATTCTTATTTGACACTTTCATTTACTGAGGGATCCTTAGGGTCAGAAGAGTTTTGTGCTAGTAGCCAGGAGGTACTGCATGTCAGAGAGTGGTGTTTGTTTTCTAAAATATTTTTAAAACTATAGTAATTTATCTTTGACAGCCAAATGCATTATGGAACACCCCCTTCTTCTTTCTAGATGTGCAAATTCCAGCCAGCTGAGAAACATACATAATAGGAACTAAATTAAATAGCATTTTATAGTCACCCATCTCTCCCTCACCAACTTCCTCAGTTATAGATTTCTAAGAATCACACAATATCCTGGAAGGACTGAGACCTCAGTGCATGATGGTAGCTTTGTAACACCTCATATTGGTCACTAGATTTCTGCACAGAGCTGTATATGAAGATGTCTTCCAAATCCTCTTTGTCCAAGAAGTTGTAATGCCTTCTTGTGTAAGAGCAGAGAATTCGAGTCTGCCAGGTTGCTATAACAGTAAGTCTAAGTACTTGTGGAGCTCATGAGAAATACATATCTTTTCCTCCTCAACACAGCATCTGGAAATGGAGACACTGCCTTCTAGTGAGAGAGACTCCACTAGGTAGAGGGTCACCTGTACTCTGATTTACAGTATATTGGGAGCCTGACAAAAAAGTTCTCTGCCACCTCTACATTAATGTCACTTTTTTCTGTCCTAAAGTGGGAAATAGACTTTTACAACAAAGGTCCTCACCTCCTCCATGATAGCTATTGGAACTTTTAGGTTTAAAGATTTAGATTAAAAACATGTGGATTCTCTGTAACTAGAAGTCTTTAAACCATGATTTGAGGACTTCAGTAACTCAGCCGGATGTTATGGGTCTATTATGAGAGTTGGTAGGTGAGTTATGTGGCCTGCTATTTTCAGGAGATCAGACTAGATGATCACAATGGTCCCTACTACCCTAAAGTCTAAGAGTCTATGTGGTGTTTGGGGATTACTGTAGTAACTTACAACTATTAACTAATATTTGTAGTGTAATGGGTAAGAAGTTCACCAGACAGCACAACCACTGAAAGAAATACAGCCAAAACTTGGTTAGATCCCTGCATAGCCACAAATGGAGGAATTCAAGCCCCGAAGGGAACAGAGAAGAAATACACCTCCTCACTCCTCTTGAGCTCCCATAGCTCATTCTGATCAATTTTCATGATGTTAGACTGTGTAATTTTATGGTCCCCTCTGCAGCAAAGCTATCAGAGGTATTGAAGTGCAGGGATTTTTATAGCACTTAAATGAAAAATGTGTGTGTGAATTTGCAATCCCTCCAGCTTCTTTTCTGTTCAAAGTTTCAGCAGAAACCAAACAAAAATTATTCACTTATGGTCAATATAATGCGTATTTAGAAAGACCAAGATGAAAATCAGCCATTTAAAAAGAACTCTTGTATGAAAGTGAGCTACCAAGACTTCTGATCCTCTCCCTGGAACTAAAATTTAGCATGGGGAGACTCAACAAATGAGCTCATCACAAGTTCAATGCAGGGAACACTTCTCCCGCCCTCTGTGGCAGCTAAGTCAGAGTGAGGCAAGTCTCTTCGTTCTATTGCCCCACTGGCCTAGGTGAGTTTGGGGGTTCAGGAAGAATGGATCATGTGAGGAACAAGAGCAGGTGGGAACCAGGTGAAAAACCCTGGGGAGGGGGGAGGAGAAGCTGCCTATATTGTGTTCTGAGGACGCTGGGGATGGGCACAAGGGAGCTGCTGCTATTGTAAGCACCTGTCAGGTACTGGCTCATGAGTTGCCAGGGTATCCAGAGTGTGGGGAGAATTAAGGAGTGGGGAGGGCAGACTAGAGAGGCAGAAATCCTTAAAGGGGCAGTAGCACAAGTGGACAGCTATTGGAGCACCCCGGTTCTACACTGTTTAGAGGTTTGAGGCAATGGGACATTCAGTAGAACTTGAATGAGATGAAGCCACACCCTGCTTTGAGTACATAGGGCATTAAAGGGGCCAGGACCTGTTGAAAGCTGTCTAGACAAATGCCACTCATGGAAAGCATCAGACAAAACAACCAAATCACAAGGAGGAGAGACTGGGACTGAAATGCATCTAATCTGCTTCCAGAGAAATCTGGAACCAACGAAAAGTTCACTGTCAGCTGTATTACTCATTAGCCATTAAGCTCTCTATATCATTTGAGACCTGTTTGTATGGTTTTGAGAGTGTGTTCCAGAACTGAAGGCCCTTTGGCTGAGAACACACTGGTCCATAAAAGTTAAATTTAGAGACTAAGCAAGAATGCCCCAACTGACTCTACTGTTGTGGTGAAATTTGGGGACAGAGAGAGTGTTTCATCGGTAACCAGGATCCAAACTGCCATTGAAGCTGCCTTTCAGGACATAGTGAAATTTATACTTACTTTACTCAATCCTGAGTGGGTAATAGTGGATTTGTAAATGGTGTCCTAAAGTTGAGAATCTGGTTACATCTGTAGTTATGTTCTATGTCATCTCCATTCATATATATAGAGTCTAAATATGTGCTACAGAAATCTAAAAACAAGTTTGTGCTAGAGACCACCATTATTATTAGCGGTGAGGTGTCTTAAGTATCCACCGTGGTATTTTTTCATCACTTAATACAAATAACTTGGTTGTAGAGATCACCTCTATTGCCAGAGAACACATAGAAAAAGCACTTCTATAAACATATCCTTCAAATTGCTTGTTGTTGGCCAAAACTAACTACTGAAAATAGGGGAAAGATTGAAATAGAAGAATCAGCATGTATCTCAAAATATAAGTCCACAAAACGATGTAATGTTCAATGCTTAAAGAATTTATTTTGCACCTGCAGACTATATACATCCTGGAAATCAATCAAACGAAACTCACCACGAAGAATATCAACGAGCTGCAAGAATATCAAAGACTATATAGTATTGTATTGCTTTGAAGCTTAATGTATGTCAGTAGAATAATTTTAGGTTGTGTACCCATTAGACAATGAGCTGAGCTTTTACAGATGACCTGTGACATGGCTGTCAGCCCCTTGAGCACTTAATGGAATGAGTAAGTATATGACTACTGGTCACCCTATGTGCATAGCGCCTCTCTGGCCACATCAAACTGAAGCAATCCAATGGCCGTGTCTTCCTTGAATCATGAAGCTTTTCTCGCACAGTAGCCTGTCAACAGTACACAGGTACAATTGTAGCTATATGAATGAAGTAAGCGCCAACAATTTTTCCTTTTTTCTTGCATTAAAGCAAGAGCACTTGAATTATAAAACAATTAAAATTGTTTAAATATTTAACTCCTACAATATGGTATAGCCTGCAACCGCCTGGTCACTGTAGTCTATAAACCTGAGCACTGTACTTTATAGCTGTGCCTGCTAAGATGGAGGGTAACCTTTGGTCTCTGCAACACTTCCTTTCAAAGAGGGCAGCTGCTCCATACACACCATACTCTAATGCTATTCTATGTTCTAGGATACAAGCTAGGGCAATCAACAGGAAATTTACAAAGCACATTTGGAGCTGGAACTCATGTGACATGAATAGCCTTTAAGTCTGAGAACAGAATGACAGAACCAGAGATTCAGGTAAAGAAGTCTGAGGCAGAAAGGAAAAAAAAAAAAAAAAAAGCCTATTCCTCTCCAAAAAAGGGGAACTATGCAGAAAGTAAATACTCCTTGAATTGATGCAAGTGTTATGAGGTATAAACAGTCTTGTAGAGTCAGAAGTTAACAGCCAAAATAAAAAAATTCTGTTTCCAGGTAATAAGGGAGTTTACAATGAAAGTTCCCAAATTGCATGTTCCAGAGGCTTTTCTATAAATACAGAAGAAATGCAATGGTGTTTTACAGGTTTAGGGGACACTAGTTCTGAACCCTGTTTTAACATGTGTGTATGTGTATTTATTTCTATATATTTGTTGAGATAAATTGTGCAGCCTTAAATATGTATGTTTCCTGTAGCATTATTGACAAAAATGTGTGGAATAACCTTTGATAGGTAAAGATCTTATTCTAGTTAAAGATACTAACTTGAGCTTGTCATAACAGGAGAGAGAGAGACTGCCTGGCCACAACATGTGAGCAGTTTTATATATGTACCATTTTACAAATGAAATGCATTGCAGCTGACTAGTCAATTCTTTATTCAGACTGGGGTGGGCAAACTTTTTGGCCCGAGGGCCACATCAGGTTTACAAAATTATATGGAGGGCCGGGTAGGGAAGGCCCTGCCCCCAATCCGGCCCCCTCCCACTTCCCGCCCCCTGACTGCCCTCAGAACCACTGGCCCTTCCAACCCCCCATTCCTTTTTCCCTGATCCATCCCTCTGGAGACCCACCTACTCTAAATGTCCCCTACAACTCCGCCCCCATCTAAGCCCCCCTGCTCCTTGTCCCCTGACTGCCCCCTACATAGACCCCCTACCCTTAATCAACCCCCCAAAACCCCACCCGCTAAGCCACCTGCTCTGTCCCCTGACCGCCCCCCTCCAGGGACCCCCGTCCCCTAATCACGCCCTAGGACCCCATCCAACCCCTCTGCTCCCTGACTCCTAGCCACATCCCCACCCCCTGACAGGACCCCTGGGACTCCTAGGCGCCATCCAACCCCCCATATACTGCCCTCCGAGACCCTCTGACCCCTTATCCAACCCCCCCCACCCCAGGCCCGGCCCCGCCACATCCCGCTTACCCCGACACCGCTAAGAATAGCGTGTTGGGCCTGCAGCCAGGCACGCAACTGATCCACTGGAGCGCTGATCCACTTCTGTCTGGCCCGGAGCCAAACACGCGGTCACGAAGCCCCACCCCTGAGAGCTAAGGTTGGGGGAGGGAAACAGTGGGGGAGGGCCTGGAGCAGCCTCCCCAGCCGGCCACGCAGTCCCGCAGCCCTGCCCCTGAGAGCAGCTGCTCCTGCGGCCGAGGGGGAGGCAGACAGCGGGGGAGAGGTGAGAGCACCCTCCCCAGCTGGCCACGCGGTTATGCAGCCGTGCCCCCTAGAGGTGCTGCGTGCGACCCACCGAAGCAGTGGGGAAGGGAGAAAGCTAGGGAGGGGCCGGAGCAGCCTCCCCAGCCGGACCTCTGGGGCCGGTTGGGAGGAGCCCGCGGGCCGGATATGGCCCGCGGGCCATAGTTTGCCCACCCCTGATTTAGACAATGAATACTAAGTGTGCTGCTTGTCAAGCTTCAGCTATTTGAGTTCAAGACTCTGAATGCACAAGATGTAACAAAAGGATCAATTGATATCCATTTATTCTTTAAGTGCCACTCCACCAGATTAGAACAATGAAACTGAGATTCACAACCAGCCTTTTAGAATCTTAGGAGAGAAATGGCTATGTTGGTTTAATTTGTGGATCTATACAATAGTCTAATATTTTTTGATTATGTCTGCAGTATTCAAGTGCAACGAAATTGTTTAATGAGTTATCTGCAGTGTCTCAAATATGCCTTTCAGTACTTGGCAGCATACAACAGTAATAATGAAAGGGAAAGTTTCTTTTCCCATCTTAAATTATTCATTGGTGATAGTTTTCTGTATTGTATACATCTGTTATTTGGGTAATTAGTTGTAAAACTGCGTATTACACACTTGCTTTCAGTGTTCCATTTCCTAATACTTTGAAGCCGGTGCCAAGCATATGGAGACTAGTTCCAAAGATTCACTGATGCTGAGTCAAAGAGAAGTCAATCATTTTCCAAGAGATGGCTGTCCACAAGCAACTCTGCCAAAGTCTCGGTTGGAGGCTCTGAAGGCATATCTTGTTTAACAGGTACCCAGAGGGCAGAGCAAAACCTATTCTTCATAATTCTGCAGCATGGTTAAATTAAGCTTTCTAAGGTCTGGTATCTGCCTTGAAACTACTGCAAGCGGTTACAAAAATCATGCCTCTCTCTGCTTTATCTGTATTGTTAATGTTGGGTTGCCTACTAACTTTCATCTCAAAATTCTCATTTAGCAGGGTCTGTCATTTGCTAATGGGTGGCAATTTCTGCATATGGCAATTGCTAACCAGCTAGCCATGAATTAGACTACTTGTTGATGACACCCACTGATAAATTCAGGTCCAGTCAATCATGCTACCCTGATCTCATTACTGTTTGACAGGGGAGTGAACCAGCTTCCATATTTTTCACTACAGTAAACCCTCGATTTAACGGACCTCGATTTAACGGACTTCGGATGCAACGGACAAAATTTCTGAGCAAGTCTGATGCATTCCTGATCCATTTCAGGTGGGCTGGCTGCCGGCTCCCGCCCAGGTCCCAGCAGCCAGGACCCGGGCGGGCTGGCTGACAGCTCTCGCCCGGATCCCGGCAGCGGGCCAGCTGCGGAGCTGTCGCCCCGACCCTGTGGCGGGCGGACTGCTGCTCCGACAGCTCATTTTTTTTATATTATTAAATAACGGACTTTTTGATTTAACGGACACCCCCTCGCCCGAATTAGTCCGTTAAATGGAGGTTTTACTGTACACTCTTTGCAGGAAAGACTCTGAAAAAATGTATCTCCTTAGACATTATATAAAACTTCCAGTTTCTGACATTATCAGCTACTGAATAAACTAGAATAAACACTCCCGCTAACCAGGGAGTGTTCCTGCCAGCAATTTTCTCTTCACGCTCAACTCCAAGAGAAGGTTTGGGTTCAACCTATGAAATCTCAGCTGAATGTGGTAGACCTCTTGTGCCATACTTAAAGTCTCCTCTGTGCTCTAAGAGAAACATGCAGAGATTTTCCTACCTTTAAGTACTGCACTGTGAACTACATACCACTACATAGTTTTATGCCCTGTGAGAAACTGCACTTTTCCCAGTATCCATTGTTTGTGGTCCCAGTACAGACCCTGAAGCTCTCTCTATTGCTCCAAGAAACTTAAACTTATTGTTGGGACCATGACAATTTGGGATAATCTGATGGGTGCTGGACCCTAAACCAGAAGCTAAAGTATCAGGGACATACTAGCATATGAAGCCTGAATCCTATATAGAAGATTTTTAAAAATTCATAAAACTGGGTAAACATGGTTTGGATTGTCCATCTGTGAGAGTGAGTTCTATATTCAAGGCAGTGGGAGGGAACCTGTCCTTCCCAGAAATCTTAAGAGCCAACCTGGATGAATTTCTGACACACACGTAAGTGACAGAGTGTGCTGGAAGATAAAGCATTCACCTGGAATGGATTGCTTCATTGATAAAAGGTGGGTGAGGTTATATCAAAAATTTCTGTGTAAACTTGAAAACCTGTCTGTTTCACCCACAGAAGTTGGTCCAATAAAGATATTACCTCACCTATCTTCTCTCTCTCCCGTTCTGGGACCAACATGACTATAACACTTGCTTTACTGACTCAGACTTTGCTTAATTACTTAGCTATAATCCAAGATCTAGCACAGCCTTGTGGCCTTCCCTACTCATTTCAATGAATCAGTGCCTGGCTCAAGTAGAATGGGATGCAGGGGAGGTCAGCTAGGAGCAGCAACAAATTAATGTGAGACCCAGAGCCCATGCTGTAGCGGGTAGCATGGTCTGAGACAGACTTTCTGAGTAGGTCCTCTGTGGTGAGAAAAGGTTAGTTGAAGAAAGCTATACATTTTTAGCAGTGCAAAACCAGATCATAAATAGGATATGCACTGGGGACATGGTAAAAAGCGGTGCCTCAAGTGCATGAAGAAGACATCAGCTGATAGGGAAGGTAATACCCAAAGTCCTGAGTCAAACATTCAGCAGTGTTTGTGGACTTTAAAAGCATATCCAGAAGTCAGTCTTTTTATTGGTTCCCTCCACCACTTATGGAAAGTGGCACACTAGAAACAGCCCCCTCCTTGCCTAATTAGACATGAATTGTGGCAAGATATTTCAAAAGAACACATGTAAAAAAAAAATTCCACAACCAATGTGTCTATATTAGATAAAATCAGTTCTGACTAGCAGATTTTATCCTTTATCATACTTACCTCACTGGTTATTTTAAACAGCTCTTGATTTTTAAAAGTATAACATCTTAAATTTCATTTGACGTGTTGATCATATCACAGCCACCACTGGCATGCCACACACATCTGCTATTTAATTTTAGCTCATGCATTTTAATATCACGTTCCATTTCAGTGCACTTGTCACCACTCCTATCACCTTTAGGCCTGGCTCCACCCTGAAGTTGCCGCAGTATAAAAGCTCTCCTCTTTTCAGTATATATTATATGATGAAATATATTATATTATTATATTATATATTACACAAACCTACTGATTACAGGAGAGAGATCAGAAACTTGGTCTGGTGGGTAACGTTTTGGTTATAAATTGGCTACTTAATTACGGAGAAGTGTCTTTTCATCTGTGATCCTGCACAGTGTTTTTCATCTAAAACTATGAAAGCAGATAATTTGGAGCCACTGTATAAGACCATTTGATTCCCCCACCTCCCTATCGAGGCCATTTATTTAGGTCACAGTGTCTTCGTCACATGAATCCGTGACAAATAAGAACCATCTCGAAGACAAAACACAGCCTTAGTTTTCTGAGCTGTAAAATAAATAAGTGAAACCCTTAATTCAAGTCCAAAAGTTAGTTAGTACCAATTTGCTTTTTTGAACTGGAGCAGTCTCTAGGTTAATTCATTAATGTGAGGTGGTCGGGTACTGGTACAAGGGGGATGAACAACCTCAAAGTCTATATAGCACACTGCTATAGATTAGGATGCGTTCTAAACTTTACTATGAGCACTTATAACTTCCAAAGTCTTGGAAATGTTAAGTGCCAGCCACAGCATTTAGTCTCCAAAAGATTGTTACAACGCAAATCGATTCCATCAAGTCTTAAATTTCGAAGTCTGAAGAGTGTGTGCCAGGCCTCCACAGAACACTACAAAGAATAGAAGCCAGAATGATAAGTGTTAGTCTGTGAAATACATTTGGCACAAGTTCTATTTGAAGTCATATTTTGCACTTACTGTAGTGCAATTCTTCACCCAGAGAGTATCGCATAGCACTGCACAAAAGATAATTGTTATTTTAGGGATAGAAACCCAAAGCAGAGATTATTTGCTTAAACTCAGTCAATGGCAGAATTGGGAACACAACCCATGTCTCCTGACCTAGTCACTTGCTCTTTCCTTGATCTAAACTCCAGTTTTTAAGAGAAGTATAGCTGGTGTCTGCAAGTAATTCTAAAATTTAGTTGTATGCACATTCATGTAAAAAACCTAACATTTAACAAGCAGTATATTATTAATTTGCTTTGCCATAGCACTTAGGAGCTCTGGTCATGGGTCAAGACTCAGAATAAAATTGGAAGAATGATTCATCACATCTGCAATTGTTCCTTGTTCCTAGTTAAGTTTGACACCACTAACGCCGATGAGTCAGCAGAAGTTTGTTGGGGGTATGGTTTGCCTGCTCTGTTTTCAGTCTGTTACAGTAGGATCTTTACCCTGTGCTGGAAACTGGCTTCCAATACTCCTGTTATTTTTTCCTATCCACTATTAAATATCACCAGCTTCGACTATGAGGAAAGGTCTATTACTGTACTGTAAGATGTCTGTGATACAGCTACAATATTTAGTCACACACCTTTCCATGTAACTCAGTAGGAGTTTATACCCTCTAAGGAGGGACTGCCTTTTAAAGCTATGATTAAAGATTTGACGTTAACCTTTAATTATATTCAAGTCTACAGTCACCATCTGATGGATTGCGGTTTGTTGGCACAAGCCACAAGGGTATCTTATGTATTTCTTTCTCCAGATTACACTACAATACTTTTCCTACATAAGGCTACATCTTAAATTTCAAGTTATAGACTCTGTAGAATTCGGTAACTTCTTAGTTTGTTACAGGGTATATCTTTCCATGGTACTCAACACCACTGGCTTTGGATCTGCACGGCTATTTACTTGCTACTGGACAGAATTTAAAGGTGTAGGGTGTGACCTACAAGTCCTAAATGACTCAAGGTCTATTTCTGAAACCCCACCTCTTCCTGTGGGACACTGCCACAGTCATGGTCAGCAGAGCCGGACGACACCCACATGAGGCGACAGGTGGAGGGTATTCTTTGTGACTACCCCTAAGCTCCAGAACTTCCAACCTCCACTGATAGGAAATAGTCCTGCTTTAATCAACCCTCAGGCCATGCTACAAGACACATTTTCCTGAACTGAGAGACACTGGGAGGATTCTGGGGAGATCATAAAAACAAGTGTTTATAGCAGCTGGTTTGTTATTTACTACTTATTGGGCAAAAGGGAAGTTCTTGGATTAATCTATTTAGGTAAATATTTTTTTAATAAATCAAAGGGCATCTAGAGCAAAATACGGGTGCATTTTTATTGGAATGTGCCCATAGGTTTATATGTATTTTACTCCATATAATTCACTTAAAAATTTACATCTTCTAATTCAGGGCTGACTTCTTTGCCTGAGCCTGTATTTCCTAATAGGGAGGTGGTAGGTGAACAAAAATTCACCTGAATGGGGTTGACAATAACTATCTGGTTTAGAGGCCATCATAATTTGCAGTCTAAAGTATTTCTCACCTTGTCCACAGATTGTCTAGGCCCGGGGGATTTAAAAAAGGGAAAATTCCTTATACCAAGTCAGTGGAGAGATTAGGAATTGCCACATTCTCAGGACCAAGTAGAGTATGGAAATCTCCCTGAAGGAAAATGTTGCTATATGGATACTTTTCTATAAAAGAATCAATGAGAGATTCAAGATGTCCCCAGAAAGACTCGTTGTAGAAGGAGAAACCAAGGGGGTTGCAGGCAGTGCAGGTTAAATATCCATGGCTAATAAAAACAAATGAAAAGAAATCTGAAAGCCAGGAAATAGGGGTTATCTGATCTTAATAGAGATATTTGTTTTAATGGAAACAGAAGACCAAAGGGCATGTCTACCCCTCTTTAGCATGCTTAACACTCCCTTATAAAAGAGATTCCAAGCCTGGAAGACAAAATGCCTCGCCCTCAGGTAGCCAAATTTCGTGAAGGGAAAATACCTCAGACTGGGATAAAATGATTTCTGTGTTCCCCATTCTGAGATTTGCTTTTAAGACCACTAATATTCCAAGAGGCAATCCTCATGTGATATTTTAAAGTAGTCTTGCTCAAGCTCATCTCCTAGTCATTCTACCTCCTTCTCCAGAGTCTTGATTAGAAGACTGTTGGTAAACAGCTCCATTGGCTTTATCATTAGGCCTATTTCTCTCAGAATTATAGTCTTGAACACTATGATTAACTCACAGGATTGAGCAATAATGCCTAAATCTGGACCATTTGATTTCACCTGAGTGTCAGGGTATAGGCAGAGTTTACTTTAATAATTTTGTTATCTGTAGCTGAAATTCTCTTCAACTGAACACTTTTAGACTGTTTCCCTTTAACCTTTTCTATCTGGTAGCCTCTGTAGCTAAAGAGTACTCGCATACTCCAGAGTTTCTTAACAGCTCAGCAGTCCTTAAAATTCCACCTCCATGCTTGTGGTTCTACATGAGAAAGAACCGTCTAACTTTGATATCTGGGTTGAGAACACACTACTTGCTCCAAAATGTGCATACGCTGTGCTGCAATTGGACATCTGACTCATCCTTTCCCCCAAAAATATAAACACCAGGGACATGGCCTAATTATGCTTTTATTTCTTCATCTTGAATCTGAATAACTTTTAATTAAACAAAGCTGAGAGGTTGGAATAATTCATGGGTAAATATGAGGCTGCTCGCTAACCTCAAAAATATGACAGGAAATAACAGGAGTGGTTTGGAGTATTGACATTGCCCTTCTGGAACATACCAAGTTATTATTAGTCTTTGAATCCCATAGTTAAGCTTAAAAATTAGAGAAACTTCCATCTAATAACTTAAATTCAAAAAACCAAACTATCCAGCCTGACGGGATGCAGGTCATATAGTATTTCCTGATAGCCAAATTATCCAATAATTTTAACTATGAGGAGGGCATACTGTCATCCCACACAAGAAAATCTTGCATGATTTTGATTATCTTCCTTATATACAACAGCTTCAGATTCTGGCTAGAGCTGTTAGAAATAGGGGCTGTAGCAATATTAAAAAAAACATGCTAAGAAGTTTGATCAAAGGGCCCTGTGGAAGGAATTTGAATTTACTACCATCAAGACAAATGTATTTATATTGACATCGCTGCCAATGTAAAGTTAATGTAAATAATGAAGCTCTTATCCTTATACCTTCTTGTGAGAGATTCCCCCCCCCCCCCCCGTTCTTTAGTGATGCCCTCTCCACTAAATCTCTGGCATTGTTTGTCCTGATGGACTGTATATATTGTGCTCTTCTGAAACAGCCACATTTTCCATTATGGAACTTTAAATTTAAAGTCATTCAACATCATTATAAAGCTCTCAGTGAAGGTATTATTCCAGCAGAAATGTAAGGATATCATCAATTTGAGGGCTCCTCTTTTAGCAAATTTACCAATAAAAATAACAGGAAGATTCTCTACTGATATTAGTGTTCCTCTATTACAAGGGTGGACAAACTACGGCCCGTGGGCCGCATCCGGCCCATGGGCTCCTCCTAACCAGCCCCTGAGCTCCCCCGAGCCCCTCCTCCACTATCCCTCTTCCACCACAGCCTCAGCGCACCATGCAGGCAGTGCTCTGGTGCGCTGTTCCTGGCCAGCACTGCAGTGGCGTGGCTGGCTCCGGCAGCACTGCGCACTCCCGGGGGACAGCGTGTCTGGCTCCGGCGGGCCGCACGGTTGCCAGACACGCTGCTCTGAGCAGCACAGTAAGTTCTTTCTTAGTCTGTCAAGCATTGTGGTTAATTACCAGCACTATACTAATAAAATAAATATTTACTCCTTATAAGAGATTCCTAACATGATTTAGTGAGACAGCTGAGAACTTAGCCTGTTTTGGCCGTTCATTCACTGACTGGCTAAAGTAGGCTTGTTTCACTTCACTGGACAGACCTTTCTTTTCCACCCAAATGCTATTTGACAATGAAGTCTGAAGGCTTGAAAGTGTT
This sequence comes from Sternotherus odoratus, assembly GCA_032164245.1. NCBI lineage: Eukaryota > Metazoa > Chordata > Testudines > Kinosternidae > Sternotherus > Sternotherus odoratus. The sequence goes on from JAVMKO010000002.1 coordinate 147,566,069, forward strand.
CATTAAATGACAGACTACAAATTGTCAGAGCTTAAATACATTCAAATGAATGTGATGAACAAGAAAATCCTCAATTCTGCTGCTTTCCAGATTTGAGAAGCTGTATTTTTATAGAAGCCATTTGCCATCTCCTCCATTTTTCTGACTAACTGCTTTTCATATTCAGCACAAAGAGACCTCTGCACTGAATCAGACTAGGACATAGTGCAGGCCAAGCAAAAACTGTATCTCTGGGGGTACAGTTACTCTGAACCCCCTAAATTGTGAATTAGGCTAGGGGGCAGGGTAAGCTAAGGAGCAACACATTTCAAGAACCTTCGTAATGTAAGTGCACACCTGTCAGCACTAAGACAGGTTAAAACAGGTGAGCTAGATCACTGTGACTGGTGTTCATGTAATCTTTGGGTGGGGTAGAGCAGAGGTTCTCAACCTTTTTCTTTCTAGAGCCCTCCATGCCGGGCTACAGCAGTGTTTCTCAACAACCAATCCATGGACCAGTGCAAGTCCTTAAGATCTCCCTGATACAGTTTAGGAAAGCTGCAAACTGGTCCCTGGTATCAAAAAGACTGAGAAATCCTGGGACAGAGTTTACGTCACCGTGTTTTTCCACTTCCTAAAAAATACCCAATTACCACAGAAAAGCACCTGACCAAGAATTCAGTCACTGAGGATTTTCAGCAAGGATCACACAGGGTCAACCTGCCCACAATCAAGTCCAAAAAGAACAAAAGGAATTAAACATAATTCTTAAGTAAAATTTTTATAAAGAACCAATAATAACTTAATTTTCACAACACAAACATAGCTACTTTATAATTCACATGCATTATCTTCAGTTATATGTAAACAAAGAAAGCAAATTAAATTGAAACAGGTCAGTCCCCACAGAAACACAGTGAGAAGAAACTCAGAGTTCCCCAAAGCTTAGGTTGAGTTCCCGAGTCTCAGTTACACTTTGATTGCGAAAATGTATACAGTCTGCTGCACCAAAAGCACTGCAACAACAGTTTACCTCCACTCGCTTGTTGAAATCTTCAGCCGGAATCCATGCAGACTCTTCCTCCTCTGCTGAAATCACTGTTAGCCAGTCAGCTAACTGATTAGCCAACCACTAGATTAACTATAAAGATTTTTTAAAACCCTGTTATAAAAAAAAATACAAAACTGAGAACAGCAAAATAAATGACTTTCTCCATCATCCCATTCAAATAAGAGAAATGTGAATCATACTAGTTGGGACAATTGAACTAAAACTGTGTGGCTAAAATCAAGTGACATTCCAAATATAAAATTAAAATAAAATAAATCTGTTTTCCCCGTTCTATAATTAACTCTGCCAGGGCTGCCCAGTGGCAATGTTAACAATACCACTAACCTGCTGCAAAATGCTTCAGAGTTAGAGAAAACAAGCTGCTTTCTACTCCTGTGGATCAACTTCTTCAAATACACACAGAGCACCTGGCCACTTTCCCTCATGGAGTTCAAGTCCAGCTACAGGGACCCTATTGAGCATATCCAAAACTACCACACCCAATTCCAGAAACTTCTGAGTGTGCAGTGTTAATTAGGCATCTACCTAGCAACAATTAAGCAGACAACTCATTCATACCTGCCCTCCCCCATAGATCTCTTAAAGAGATATCTCCCTAGTAGGCACATGGGTTACACTCAACTGCTGTTTCTGTGCACAAACTTCCTCCATAACTCAATTTGCTCCACGGAGGGGACTACAAATCGCAGCATCTTTTTACTATTTGTAGTTCTTAGTCCCCAGGGAGATACCAGAGTGCTTCAACTTTAGGCAGCCCAAGTCCTTACATGAATGGACCTTTATTGCTTTGTGAGGGCCACATCTTAACAGAGTACTTCACTGAGCACTTCTGTCCTTCCATTCATAATCATTTAATATCCCTAACCACAGCAATTTATTTCTGGAGAAAGTGATAGCTAAAAATACACTAAATATTTCGCTGTTTTAACAGCTCAGAATGAGAGCCATCTCCAAAGGCCTAGTCAGCTCTCTGTAGGTCACTTTGACAGCTCCTATTCTGCTGTTTGTCCTCTCTTCCCTTTTGACAGCCTCTTCTTTCCTGACCTATTTCGTTACCACATGAATTGCATCTATTGCTCACACTCACTAGGGGTCAGACTTCTACATCTTTCATTGAGTTACCAAGGCCTGAGTGACTAGATAAAATAACAAGCCTTCAAATTGTTGTTCTGTCACAAAAGAAGCTTCTCTAAATAATCCTCATCATGGAAATAGGATAAGAATAAATGTCAAGAATCAGAGAGGTAGCCGTGTTAGTCTGGATCTGCAAAAGCGACAAGGAGTCCTATGGCACCTCAAGGACTAACAAACATATTGGAGCATAAGCTTTCGTGGGCTAATACCCCCTTCATCGGATGCATGCAGACGAGGTGGGTATTAGCCCATGAGAGCTTATGCTCCAATACTTTTGTTACTCTTTAAGGTGCCACAGGACCCTTTGTCGATAAGAATAAGTGTTCATTCTGTATTTGATTGAAAAACTGCATCACAGTCCCTTTAGGATGTTAGGTTTCCCTGAAGTACTTCTGTCATGAGTGCATTTTCCCCACATGCAATAAGAAATCAGCACTTGCTGCTGCAGATGACTAAGGAGTATTGGGTATGGCACTATTTATCTTAAAAAGAAATGTATGCTGATGAGGGTCTCCTAGGGATAAAAGCATGACGGCATTGCTAATTCATTCTTGCTTTTTGTATGGCATCTGTGGGGTTTGTTTCTGTTTAATTGCCTCATTAGAAAGTAACCACTGATTCTCTCTTGCCTGTATGAGGTGGAGGTTTTCTTCTCGTTCTCATTTAAATATTTGCTAGACACTCACTGTAGCTATAACACGAGTTTTAATATGGGTGTAGTTTGCTAAAATCCTGAATGATGTGTTATTTCCCCCACTCACACACAAAAACAGCCAAATTCTTGGTATTTTTGATTTTTTACCAAAATGTACTTCATAGTGCCCTTAAATTTCCATCCATGGAAAAACAGTGGAATGAGATAGGAAGTGAGAAAGCTATGCATAGGTTAGCTGATGCTCTTTACAGAATTTAAAACAGGGGTGGGCAAACTTTTTGGCCTGAGGGCCACATTGGGATTCAAAATTGTATGGGGGGCCGGGTAGGGAAAGCTGTGCCTCCCCAAACAGCCTGACAGGCCCCCTGGGACTCCCACGACCCTCTGGCCCTTAGTCAACCCCCCACTCCCAGCCCCCTTACCACGCCACTCAGAACAGCCAGCTTGCCCAGCGTGCTGAGGCTGTGTGTGTATGTGGGGGGGGGGGGGAACAGTGAGGGAGGGGGGACGAGCTAGCCTCCCCAGCCAAGAGCTCGTGGGGGCAGACGGAATTAGCCCAAGGGCCAGATGTGGCCCACGGGCCGTAGTTTGCCCACCCCGATTTAAAATAACTTGTAAAAAAAGGTTTCTCAATTTTTCCTGAAGTAAATTTCCCCATGTGCATTAATCATTCTGCAATCTTCATGCCAGTATACAAGCAGAGCTGGAAAAAGCTTAGCTTATCTTAAGAACAGTATCTAATATTCGAGCACGCAGTCTGACTTGTAAACTAGTACTTTCTAAACATGTTTCTGTTTTAAGTTCCTAAATGAAATATTACAATAGGTTAGTACGAACTCCTATCACTCTAAGCAACTAACCTTTGCTATCTCCAGTTAGTTCTTCTTATTTATGCTACTTTAAGTCTTTTATCAACATCAGCTGTGGAATTCCACCCACATTATTAGCAAATCAGATATGAATAATCATCTAAATTAAAAGGCCTGCCTACAGAAGGAAACCAAGCTGAAAACAATTACTGATTATATGCCAAAAAAGCCACTTGTAAAAGCTTATCTGAGTAACTATATATATATATATATATATATATATATATATATATATATATATATATATATATATATATATATATATATATATATATATATATATATATATATATATATATATATATATATATATATATATATATATATATATATATATATATTGTGGCAGGGTCGGCTTGACCCAGCCTGCCACCCCTTTAAGAGGGAGAAAAGCCCTCTGCAAACCCCCGGGCAGGAAGGCTAATTAGCCACCAGAGGTGCAGGCCAATCAGCCTGCATGGGTTGCACCTGGCAGCCTCCTCTGGGGGATATAAGGCTGCCAGGAAGAAAGCCCAGTGTGGTGGTGGCGGTGGCATGAGCTATCAAGAGCTGAGTGTGTTGTGTTTGAGCTATCAAGAGCTGAGTGTGTTGTGTTTGAGCTATCAAGAGCTGAGTGTGTTGTGTGAGCTATCAAGAGCTGTGTTTGCATTATTGTATTAGGGGCTGAACTATATAGAGTTTGTAGAGCCAGAACCTGTGGAGCTATTGAGAGCTGTAAACTGTAGATGCTGATAGAGCTGTAACTAGGACTGCACTGTTTTAAGCTGTATATATTGGTGGTGGGGTCCTGCACTGTAAATTAAAGGGCACTGTTTGGAGCAAAGAAGGGTTCCTGCCTGTGTTCCTGTGAGGGGTGAGAAGACGGTCTGTCACAATATATATATATATATATATATATATATATACACACACACACTTTTTAAATTCCTTAGAAACAGTGGTTAAAACCTTTTAAATACTAAATTAAAAATTAGCTTCTCAAACCAATTCAAGAAGACAGACAGTAAATTATGCAAATCACCGTTTATATTTTCCCACTGAATGATCCAAGGCCAATTGAATGCAGTAGGAGTCTTTCCAGTAAAATAAAGATTTTATCTTTTTAAAATCCTCTCCTCAGACAGTACAAGCAAAGACCAGAAAGAATCTGATGAGGAAGGTTGGTTGGCAAACTTCTGAAGTATCTCTTTGATATGCAATATGTAAAACGTGTTAAGAATCCCATTTAAGTTATAATTTAAATATTTCACACATATTGATACAAACATTTTGTCTATAATCTGTATGCTTTATATGGGAGGCAATGTGGCATAGTGGTTAGAACATGGAACTGGGAACTGATCTGTGTTCTAAACATTGGTTTGTACTATGATCTTGAGCAAGTCATTTGGGCCCAAATACTCAAGGGTATTTAGGCACCTAACTAGCCTCTTTGACCTTCAGTACCTTATCTGTCAAATGTGCATATTACCCACTTTTGCAGAGAGCTTTGCTATCTTTTCAAGCAAAGTGCTGTAGGAAATCCAAAGTATTCTTTTGATTGTTATATACACTTTCTATATAGACACTGACTTTTATTATGTGAGAATATAATAAATATAATATAGTTTTATAATAATTTTAATAAATGAATTATAAATCTGCATTAATACAATGTTAATTTTGCATAGCTAAAGTCCTAAGAAGTTAGCAATTGCAAATGTTAAGAGCAACAATAACTCAGTCAACCGCACTGTACGTGCTGTGTTTTAAGACATAATGTAGGCCTCCATTTTCTAACTCCCTGTGCTGTACCCCACAGGTGGCATGAACTGTTGCATTCCAGTGAAAGCACAAATAGAAGCTGTATTTGTGTACGGGGAGGCATAGTTCTCTGCAACACTATGCAAGAGTAGAAGTCTCAAACCTACTGTACATCTAGATTCTGATCCAATACTCAAGTGAAGTCAGTGGAAGGTGTCAGGGCGGATATGTCAACACTGCAGCTGCGAGTGAACCTCCCAATCCAGAGAGACAGACTCATGCTAGCTCTGCTTGAGCTACAGCCCCTCCCACTCCCCACCCCCACCCCCCACTGCCCTTTATCCTTGTTCCTGCTACTGGGCAGGAGTATCTTGGCAGCCACATAGCAGTTTTGGCAATACACAACCAGCTTCTCCTGCATTTCTTCTTCTGCTCATCTCTCTCTCTCTTTTTCTTACTGTCCATACACATATGCAACATTCCGCATCTGCACTGAACGGGAGCACGCCCAAGGTGTCTACTTCAATGCATTGAGCATTCATGTAAAACTAGTTACTTGGGAATTTACAAAATATGCTGGCAAAACTCTCACATCTGGTAATCTCCAGAAATCCAAAGCATCCCTAGGTTGATTTAGCTTTTCTTGGAAAATCTACATTCTATAGCCCCGTCCAAAATGTATTTTTTAAAAATTTGCTCCTGTTTATGTATCTCTCACTAATAATGACTGTGATAATGGTTCTAAACAGATTACTGGAGATTTAGACCAAGTTCTGAATCTTGGATGGAGATGTCCTTATGTGGCTGAAGAACTGATATAAATATCTGCTGTGAAGAGATTAACTATGCAACAACACACATTCACTACTCTTGTACATTTATTAGACAGACACAGTTTAAGTTTAAACCCTCATTGCTATAGGATACTGAGCTAATTGTAGTTTGTCTAGCATGACAACCTTTCCCCCATCCCACCTGTTCTTAATGCAAAACTGTTGACTTGGTTCATCTTCTCCTTTTGGCTTTTGATCCTTAACCATGGACTGAGTGCAATCAAATCAAAGTCGCCAGTGTGCATATACACACATACACACTGTAGGAGATCCACTTGTCGCCCACTTCAAAAACAGGCAGGAGACTGCTTTGTGTCCTTTTATTTATAGTGCAAACCAGTGTCCTTTTATTTATAGTGCAAACCCCCACCACCTTCTATGTACAGCTCTACAGTACTTTGCAGCTCAGGGAGAACAGGCCACAGCTCAGGAAGACAACTCCCTTCTTCCTGGCTCACAGGGATCCAGAGTCTGAATACTCCTCCTTATCCTGCTTCCCTAGCCTCCTTCTCCGTCTCCGTCTCCGTCTCCATCTCCATCTCTCTCACTCCACCACCACCCTGGGCTTCCTCCCTGCCAGGCTTTTATATCCCCTGGGGAGGCTACCAGGTGTAACCCATTTGGCCCTAATTAGCCCAGGGCTGCACTCTGCTAGGTAATCAGCTTCCCTAGCTTAGGGAAGCTGCTAGCAGAGGCTTTTGCTTTCTTAAAGGGGCAGCAGGGCTGGCTCAGTCCCTCCTGGCCAGCACCCTGCCACAACACACACACAATTACAGACTAGGTTTGATACAGAAGATCTGATCTGCATGTAAGATCTCTAAATAGAACTGTGAGTCCTACACTGGCTCATTCTGAGGTTTTGCATTCTTTACCGTAAGTAAGATATTCATGGGAAGCCTAAGTCTAGTTGCTCAGTTGCAACATGGTTGAAATTTGTAGTAAACTTTCCTCTTTTCCCCCACCGACTCGAAAAAAGAAACCATTACAGATTTTTTGTCTGTGGGCAGATTAGGAAGAAAAATGCAAATGCATTTATAATCACATCATTTCACAGTGTTAAAATAGCATTTTGATTAATACCAATATATTTAAAACAATATAATTTAATGAATTCTTGAAAGGGGCACATGTTTTGGTTTAAAGGCTAGCTTTGCTGAGTGTCAGTGCTACGGGGAAGGCCAGAGATGAGTTTTGTGTGGAAAATTATGTGGTCAAAACTTCATTAGCTCCAACCAGCTGGAAATAACCAAGATATTAAGCAGGTAGGGCTGGTGGACAAACACTGCTAAGTCTGGCTGCCCCAGCAACAAATATTACTCTACTGGCTCTAGATCTGGTGAAAATATTTTGCACATTTTATTAAAGAAAATTGCCCCTTTTGCAATAATAAAATGTTTTGTAAAAAAAAACAACCCATCAACATTATAGAATGTTTCCAATTTTCTGTGACTTTTTTTTCAAAAATGTAAATCCTTACTATAGAAATCTTGGTTTCAATAAGAAATAAGAAAATGGTTTAAGCAATTAAAATATGTCCATCAGTATATTGATAAACGTTCTCTGACAATTTGGGCAAAAACATCACTAAAAGTTTCCAAAAGATGAAAAAACACTGAAATTTGCCATGCACTTTTCTTCCTGCCTTTTGACCAGCTCTGTCTCGCTGGAGAGAGGGAAAGGAGAGCTCCGATGCAGACTGCTATCTGCCGGAGGCCCACTTACTTGCCTCCATCTACCTATTGCCAAGTACAAAGAGCTCGTCCTCTGGCAGCTCCTACTCTGAGGACTGGCCAAACATGCTCTATTTCTGGCCTATCCCTGCTATCCATCACGAAATTATCTCCGCCACAGACTTTCCAGAAAGACTTAAAGGACTTAAAGCATCTATGACAATGTAAGTTAACCATTGTTGGACATATTAACACTATTTGGGGGAAACAAAACCCAGCAATCAGCCATTATGCTGTTGTGAAGCATTCCTCACCAGTCCCATGATAGCAGTCAAAGAAGTCTAGAGCCAAATTAGCTTATCCATGAAGTAGATGGAAAATTCCACACAGTGATAAATGCTTGAAGCTATGAACAAGTGAAAAGAATCTGGATTCACCCTCCAGAATACTTCAGCCATTAGTCATGAAGGGGGGGGGGGATCTTAACCGCAGTCATGGGAAAAGAATATACAAACTCTGTGGTGCAATCAGCTGGCTTTAGAAGGAGGTTTCCATCACTAACTTGCCTGTATCATTCTGCCTCTTACTTGTCTTGGATGATCTCCGAATAGTAAGGTGATCTAATAAGACAGTGTGAAGCACAACACATTTAGGGGTTATGGTATCGATGCCTAAGAATAAAAGGTGACCACAGTATCCTAAAGGGACAGAAAAGAGTGGTCCAGTGGTCCAAATAGTCAAATGACAAGGCTGCAGAAATAAAAAAGGGTAGCCAAAGAGGCACACTGGCAGATGTTGTCTATGAAAGAGTTCCACAGCAAGGGACTCTGACTGAGAAAGTCCTAGCTCCACTCTGGTCTAGTTTAATTCTAAGGACAAAGAGCAGATCTAGCTCAGTTGAACATAACTGTCTTGTTTCCCCAGATCCAGCACAACAGGGACTGAAGAGTCCCTGTGCCCATAACTAACCCCACCCCCTCAGCCTGCCAAATCCCCAACTCCCAACAATGTCAACCTACTTCCAGGACCGCTATGTATGTGGTCGTAGACAGTAGACAGATCTGGCTCCTAGGGTTGAAAGTGCAAACAGAGACCCTCAGAGCAGGAGGCAAAGGGCATCTTACAATAAACTATATCATCACCTCCCCCTGCCATCCCAGGCCAGGCTCTGTGGGGGAAGCAAACTTTTTCGCTTCCATTGTAGAGTCTCCAATCTCCAGTGGAGATTCTGGCCATGCTCTTAGTTGTTGGTAAGACACTGGCCGTTGCCAAGTTCTCACATTTTATTTAATGATTTTTTAAGCCAACTTCATGATGTCTGGGGAGCCGGAGTCAAGGCTTTGATTGCGTGGGGTTGGCAATACGGAATTAATGATCGCATTTGGTGCTTAGGCAGTACAGTACATTTCATGGAAGGTGGGCAAATAAGCCTGAGACAGCTGGAACTGGTCAACTCCTTGTCCCCACTGCACTGGCACATTAGGTGCAAGGGAGCAGAAAGGGGAGCTTCAAGAAGGGGAGAGGGAGGGGGAGCAAACCTTGACTGCCTATTGACCTGTCCAACTGCAAAAGAAACCTTGATCACCACCTGCAGCCCTGTGTACAAGGGCATTTTAGCTCTGATGAGGGAGAGAGATGCTCTGGGTAGATGTGTGGCTGTTCTCCAGATGATGACAGTCAGCAAATATGCTGCAGTCTCTGCTGGTCCCTGCTAGCCCCACCCCTGGTAGTGAGGATCCCAGTCATTGGCAGCATTTATATGGAAAGGACAGCAATTGCGACTGCTGATTTTTGTCTTCCCCAGCTGCCTATGGTCCACAGCACAGGAAAGAGAAGCACCAGCACCTGACGGCAGTGGTGGACAGTGGTTGATACCAATCTCCTCGGCTCCCCCTGCTGTGTGTGGCAAAGAGAGTCGTCTTCCAAAGGCACATATGACGGTGTCCTGCCTTCCGAAAGTGGTTGGCCGTTTCTGTTGCTGTTTCTTGGCTGTTCTCGCTGTCCATTGTTCAGGGCCCTGCAGAGAATTCTTTCCTTAGACAAAAACAAAATTTTAATTGGACCTAGATTTAAAAATCAGTTTGGAAAATATGTTGCTTTAAATGAACTCAGTTTTAACAATCAGTTCAAGATGTGTCATTCCCTGTGCCAGCAGGGGCTGGGAGCACTATACACGCAGCCCACTCAGCCCCTCAGCTTCCCTTGGGCAGAGGGAGGGTTACTGCAATGCAGGCGAGAGGTACTGCAGCTGTAAAGGAAAGGACGTCCTACAACAGCTGACATAAAAACCAGGCGTGGATAGTAAAATACGTATTGATGCTTTAAATCAGTGTACTACTTCCTTTAATGAGGGCTATATCCTGCACTCGCATGAAGAATTCGTTGCAGTGTGTTAATAGTTCTTTTCTAGTTCTAACATCTAAAACCCTACCTGTCCTTGGCAAATTACCTATAAATGTACCAATAAAAGATACAGACTGCGAAGACTTGAGCAAAGGTAGCAACAACAGAAGCAAGCAGGACCAGGCTAGTGTAGCGTGCCAACTTCCCATCCTGAAGTTACTCAAAGCCAATCATCGCTGCAACACCAGAGATTAGAATTCTTCAGCACACAGTCTGAGGACAAAGTGGTGTTCCGAAGCATTCTTGACACAGCTCTGCAGTTGCAGCTCTTGTCAATGTCGATAGGCATGGGTGATAACTGATAAGGAATAACTGGGAATTTGGCTGAGAAAATGGAGGACACAGTGCCAGGAATAAATCAAACTATAGGACTGTCAGACATGGATGTCAGAGGACTGTTAATATGATGTCATGTGAGGGGATAATGGATCAAGACCGACTTACAAGGAATGAACTATTCTACAGAAGCAATAATACATGACGGGGTGCGTACTTGCCAGTCAATATTACCCTGGCAGGCCTTGCAATTTTCCTGGTATGATGCACACCTTTTATAAGAATCACCTATGTCCTGGATGATTTGTTTCTTATAAACAGTTGATTCCTACAAGTGACGTATTTTAGTACTTTAGGAATGATTTTGTCCAAGTGGTTTTGATCAGTATCTATGGTTGATTCTTATCTCAGTGATTCTTATAAATGGAGTGCACTGTCCCACAGAATCTATGTTCTTTGAATGGACATATTTTTTAATTCAGGACTTGATCCTGTTGACCAGTGGCTTGGACTCTTTCCATTGACTTCAGCAGGCGTTGAATCAGGGTCTTTTTTCAGTAGATTGAGTTGGCAATATTAGGTAAGTGCAGAGATGTACACACTAGATAACAGGTTTCAATGCAGGGGAGACATATTTTCCTTTGATGAGCTGATATATTGCTTAATAATGATCTGGCAACATTTTGACACCTGCAGTATTAGAAGAATTTCTAGAAATAAAGAACATTCTGAGTTTGGGAGAAATTTAAACTATTGACCATCATCTGTAGGCAGTCCCAGTCTTCTGTTCTTTCTCTTCCATTTTTCTTTTCTCTTTACACCCTTTAGTTCCTTCTTGCACCCTAATGTGTACCATATGCATTGTGTGATACATGGAATCCAATATGCTCATTTGACTTTTGTGTTTTTAATTGTGTTGCTGATTTTGGTGTTGGTCCATGTTTGTGATCTACCGCTATCTTGTTTTCCAGTGTAAATTATACCTATAAAATAAAATACACAACAGTGTAGTGTGAAATAAAGGTTTTGTTTGCATAAGCTGGTCCTCAAAAATGAGAACCAATATCACTTTTCTACGTCACCTCTCTTGCAGACAAAACCATCTTTAAAATATTTTAAGGAGTTTTACCATTTTTATGACAGTTCTCACCCCCCCCCCCCCCCCCAATTTTCTATTTAAAGATACAGACTCTCTTAGTTATTTACCTTGAGTTCAACTGCTGTACTCACCAGCCTCCTCCTGGCTGTTCTAGGGATTAGCTCTGCCCAGCCAACACCCCTTTGCAGTGGTTGCAATCCATCACTCTCTGTTTCTCTTTCACTTCGGGAGCTGCTGCTTTCTGTTCATGACTCAGTTCTTCGGCCAGATCACTAAGTGGTTTCCCCTTCTGGGGTATGACATTTTCCAAGCCTCTCAGGAAAAACAGCGTTCACACCCACTGCCCTGACCCTGTCACTCCTGCTGTGACTCAGACAGTCTGCTAGTTCATTGCTCCTGGCAGTACCACTCAGGAATGGTGCCTAAAGTTAGGTTTCTAAGTCCATATTTAGGCATTTTAAATAATAATAATAATTAATAAGGTTTGCTTTTTTTCAGAAGAGCGAGGCACCCACAACTCCTATGGAAGTTACTGTCCTGTTTGAAAATCAGCCCACTTATTTCGGTGCCTAAATATGAACTTAGTAGCTTAACTTTAGACACTCAGGGTGAAATCCTGGACTCACTGAAGTCAATGGCAGAACTACCATTGTCTGCAACATGCCAGGATTTCAACCCCATTCTTTAAATTTTTGGCCTTCATACCTAATTCTTCAGGGTCACAAGATGTAGAGCTGTAAATTGATCACTGAGCACGGTTAATATGTATATATTTCCCGGTTTGCATTTTGATGTCATATATATTTACTAATATTTATAGTTTAACACTTGTGTTCTTTCTCTTTATGTTGATACTAGGGCCCAGTCATGCTCCCACTGAAGTCAATGTTCAGTGGGAGCAGATGTAATTAGCTTCCTTATTTTTAAATAAATAAGTTCACTAACCACTAAAAAGTAGAGATCTTTGTTCAGACTGTAAAGAAGTTATGGATGAGATTTTAACTTTTAAGTCCACTTGCACATCCTAAAACAGAAGGAAAGTAAGAGCAAGAGAACTGTATAGAAAATACCATCTATATGAGTCATAAAATATAACCATAGTGCAATAATGTGTATCATTATCCATAGGGGAAAAACAATGGCAACTCTTGTTGAGATATACTGCATAAGGCTACAGTAATCAGATGAATAAAAGAAAGGCTTGCAATAATATGATTGTACACATTTTCAAACATTGGTGCCTAAAGTTGAGTGCCTAGGGATTAGCATTAATGGGAACAGGGCATTCAGATCCCATATGCAGCTTTGAAAATCTCAGCCCTAAATCCTTACTTGGGAACCCAAATAATTGGTCTTATTTTCAGATGTACTAAGCTCAAACCACTCCCACAGATCTGGAACTTTTGGCTCAATGTTGTTATAGATTAATGGAAGCCGTTTGTACAAGCCATTGAGTTAAATGCTGACACGCTTGCATATGCACTTTTCCACAGAAAACAGAGATGTGTAACTTATATTTTAACCATTCTTGTTGAGTGAATGCACCCACCCAAATGTTACATGTAGGCGAAACTTTAAAATCCATTCACCTCCCTCCGAACTGCGGGCTAACCATTTTCTATTCAGTATGTGTATCTAATATGCAGAGTGTTTTGGTTTTGCCAACCCAGTAAAAATGTAAATTCTGTATATTCTAGGTTTCTCCTTACCCCTTAATCCAAAATATACAGAGAGGGAAAGGATGAGAGAAGAAAAAATGTTGAAGAGGCTAGATTTTGTAAATACATTTTCTCTTTTTTTTATGTTTCCCCCTTGGCAGAATGGCTTTATTGAAAAAAACAGTAATAACAATTTGAATAGGTCCACCAAACTGTATTGGGTGGCTAGCTGATTAGATAAGGATCACCCCAATATCCATACATATGTGAATATACACTAACTCACAAAAACAGGTTAAATTGTGAGCTGTTTGGGGTCAGGGACTGTCTTTTATTAATATATGTGTGTGCAAGGAGCCTAGAACAGTGGTGCGTGACTTGAACTTCAAGACACTACCACAATACTAATGACTAGTAATGATAATTAACAGGAAAAGCCAAGCACAAGTAAAAGAAAGTTAAATTTTAAGCAAAATGTAAACATAGAAAATATTGTTATTCAGCCTTCTAGAATGCTGTGACTTCACTACAGAAATGTTGCTAATTTGCTTGCATTTTGCGTTTCACTAGAGCTGTCACTTGGAAAGGTGACATCATTCATTGGTAAAAACAAAATGTGTCACCATGAATTGGTACTGCCTGCAAACTTTATATTATACTGAATTCACAACAACCCCATGCTAAGAGTGAATTAGTTACAAGAATAGAAGTGCTGCCTCTGTCTATGCCAGTATGTTTTCCTCCGACTCTTCAGTGGCATATGTTTATATAGCCTTGGAGAATTCTGATACCTGCTGTGCCCTGCAAGGTGAAAAAGAAATGACAATAAATTCAAGGACACTCTCATTCATAAGTTATACTAAAATGCTCAGCTTCCATAACACCGGAGAGGTGTTCTTAGAAATTATGAGGTAATGTCACCTGTATCTTCCTCTGTAGAGTCAGTGGCACTTTGGGAGGTAGTTACACTGGCAGAACAGTGAGACCTATTAGACTGTGGTATTGTCTCAAAAGGGGAGTGACTGAAATATCATTGTGTGGGGCACTTAAAATTAGACTGGCTGAAACAGCTTAGCCTACACTGTGCAGGAGGATCCTGGTTGGCCTACCAGTTCTTTATATCTTTCGCTCCCATTAATGGTAGGCATGGATTTTTACAAACAGCATATTATAGCTAGGAATCAGAACTTTACCCCGTGTAAATCGGTGTCGTTCTGCTGGCTTTAGTGGAGCTATACCAATTCACACCATCTGGGCTAAGTTCTGTTAGGGTTCCTAATTGTTGTGATTCATTCAGACCCTCACTGAAAAAAATAAACCCATTCTTGGTTACCTTAAAAACTGAAATTAGGTACGTAGTGCTTAATTTCCTACTAGCACCAAACCCAGCCAACACAGCTATCTATAATTCCAAAATGTCTCTGAGAGATTTATAGATATCACAAAAATCTTCCTTTCCAACTTCCCAAAGGTTTTAGCATTACACTTGTTTCTCAACATCAGTTCAACTTTAGATCCTGTGGAAACAACACCAAACCCAAACATGGAATGTGAATGAGCTCACACCATCTGCAGAGACTTCTCTTTGGGACATGCTGTGTTTAACTAAGGAAGACCCCCATATGAGCAGCAGCAGTTCACAGAAAAAACCTTCTATAACTCGTGCATTTTAAATGGTGTTTATGGTGATACAAAATGTTACACTAGCTGATGTTAGTTCCAGGATTCATTACAGGAAAAAAACAAAATAGAAATTAGCTTCAAGAGCAGATGTCAGACTTTTTAAAATGCCAGGTTAAAACAAAGAATCATATTGAAATGGAAACAACAGAATGAGGCTAGGAGAGGTTTATTATAGCCAGCAAAAGGACAGTTGTTGCAACATTTCTAAATGTGACGTTACATTCATTATTTATAAGATGATTATGCTTTTTGGTAACAGTCATACACATAGAAGCATAATAATTACAATGATTAATACATTCATACTTAACACATATATACATATTGAATCATCAAAGCATTTAAATAACCTAAGCTAACAAGTCTGCACAATATGTTTGTGAAGTGAGATGCAAGTCTTATTATCCCCATGCTACCAATGGAAAAACAGAAGCAGTGAAATTAGGTGACTTACCCAAGGCGCCAAAAAGAATCAATATCAGGACTGGGATTAGAAGCAGACAGGGCTGTCCTTACCCATATGCAAAGGATGCAGCCACGTAGGGCACCAGCAAATTTGGGGCACCACATTTCCTGGCGCCCTATGCAGCTTCATGCTGCTCCAGCCCCTGCTCCACCGCTTACCCATGGCCCCCACCCCTGCTCCACCCCAGCCCTGCACCCACTCCACCCCTTCCCCAAAGCCCCCCCCTGCTCTGCTCCAACCCACCCCTTCCCGCCCACACCCTCCCTTTCCCTGCCTCAGCCCCACCTCTTCCTGCCCCTGCTCCACCCCCACTCCCCTGAGGAGTGCAGCAAGGCCGGGCCCAGCCATGCCACTGGTGAGTGTTGGGGGAGTGGTTTCCTCCTGCGCCCCAAGTCAGTCCCACCCCCCTCCACGGAGGGCCTGGGGCCCCATACACAGGGGCTGGGAACCTGGGGATGCATAGGGCCAGAATATCTAGGAATGGCCCTGGAAGCAGACGTGCCAAACCCATGAAAAAACATAGAAATTGGGCTTGTTTTTGGCTTAATTGGCTTGCAAATTGCCTGTTGGCCAGTTTTTGGCTTGTAGCTTGTTGCTTGTTTGGCTTGTCGTTTGTAAATTGTTGCTGTTTCTTTTTTTTGATTGGCTCCCAACAAGAAGGGGCAAAGGGGCGGGGGGTGTCTGTGGTGCACAGTGAGCCCATCACATTACCAGACCGCACGTCGGGGGGATCTAGTCACATAGTGTTAAGGTTCTTAGGGACTGACTTGTTTTGACCGTATTTTAAAACGGGATTAGCTTGATTTTTGACTTATTGTGAAAGCCGGGGTGCTTATTTACTGTGTGAAAGTTGGCAACTGTGATTGGAAGTCAGAAGTAGGATGTGTGTAGAATGAAGAACTTTGTACAAGAGGATGATAAACTGATACAGGTGGCAGATGGACTGTGATGGCACTGAGATAACCTGGATTGTTTGAGAGCTAACAAATAGTCCACATTTTAAGAAATTGTGACGCCAATGGGCCCCTGACCTTCTGAGAATTCCACAATGAAAACCTCTTCTAGCCGTCCTTGTTGGAGTCTTCAAGCCCTTCAGAAATATTTGCTGAATTTGCAGGGAATAGTCATAATCTGAACAGATCAATGAGACAGAATCAATATACCAGTGTCAGTGATTTCAGCTCTGGGTGGAGAATCTATGCCTGCTCTTGCTGTAATGGATCTGGCAGAATCGAAAGTAGTGCTGGATGTTCCAATTCTGAGGCAAGAAGATAAGAGAATCAAAACGGAAGTGCTCAAAGTTGGAGCTATTTTATGTCACCCAAACTTTGTCCTGTTGGTCCTCATGATGACCCTAAAAGAAGCATTGTAGGGAAGGTCAGAAGGAAGATATGCATTAGGAAGCCCAGATCTCTGCTAGATCAGGAGCAGACCTGAAGGTATTTAAGAATATAAGGTACTTATATTCTCTTCCATGGTCCTATTTCATAGCCTCTTTCATGCCCATATTTGAAGCAGAAAGTCCTTGAAGGCCCCTCATGCTGGGTATTATATTTCCAGCATGAATTCTCTGCCAGTATATCACCCTTGCTGGGAAAATGAAGGGCCAGAGGAATGATTTGAAGCTGACTACATGATTCCTGATACCTGATATCCTCCTACAGTGTGGTTGAGATACAACATAATTCAAAAGATTTCTCCGTGGATTTGTCTGCAAAGACCTCTCTTGATATGAGGGAAGAGAATGTTGAAAGTCAATGAAATTATCCACAGCCCCCAAGACATTTATGTGAAGCATTATTTCTTTGGGTTTGTAGAGACTCTGGATCATACAATTACTGAGGTGCACTCCCCAGAAAGCTATGCTGGAAGTATCTATTCCTATCACAGCTGATGGTGAAGAAGAGATGAATGGTACTCCCTTGCAGGCATTTTTGAGCTTTATGCACACAACTAAGGTCCTGAATCTTCTGAGGTAAGATCACAGGGACTCCATGCTGTCATACAGAGGACTCTACACAATCCTTAATCAAACTTGAAAAAAAATTACTTTGAAGTCTGGCAAACAATGTCATGTAGGTGAAGGAAGCCATGACTTCCATACTCCTGAGGAGGAACCTTATCCTCTTTTGACATTGAGACTGTACAGAGAATACTGCTCTATGAATCTCTTAAATTCTGTCATTTGACAAGTAAATAACTGCAGAGTTGGTATCCAAAACAGCTCTTATGAAATCTAGCTGTGCTCTACATTTTCAGGCAGATTACCCTGTACGGATTTCTACAGCAAATGGAGATATATCTTGGTGGGAGGCCTTCACCCAAGCATTGCAGAGACTGAGCCTACCAGTCTGTAAACAGTATCTTTCCAACATATAATGTACTTTATTCAACTACAGTTCCTTACTGCTGTCTGTCATATGTAACAGTCTAAATAGGACTAGCTGGAGCCAAAAGAATGGCTGCTAGCTGAACTCAGCCTGCTTTGAACCACAGACTAGACAATGATGCCAATACATAACCAATATTAAGACAACAAATCCTAACAACCACTAAAATAGGAACAAACTGGCTAATAGCTGACCAATGCATAAAAGAAGGTTCTTCCTTGAGTTAGTCAAAAGTTTCACAAATTTGTTTATATTCCTAAAAAAAGTTTTCACTCAAGTTTAAAAAAAATAGTTCCAAGATTTGTTCCCCTGCACTGTTTTAACCTGCTCCCATTCTTTTAGCTTTCGCTGATAAGGCAGTGAGGGTTGCTAAGTGTTAACACTGCACCCTGGAAATCCGCCTTGAAACCAATGGTGCACATTTGTCACAAGAGTGGGGATCAGCATGGACAATACTAAGACGAAAACCTGGAGATGGAGTATGCCATGTTATATTTTCAAAGCTATTATATGTGAACGTGACCATAATACGTTTTTGTTTGACAAAGTGTAAAATCACAGCTCATTCAACTGCTAACCTAGTACGAGATCAGCACCTTACATCATGTTTGCATTACAGCATCTGGAAACACTGCATTTTACTATGCTAAAGTAGTGCAACTGGTGTCATGTAATTTCTATGTTTATTTCTGCACCCACAATCCTTTTTGACCTGATAGGAAGATATATTCAAATTGAGTTAATATAAGTTAATCATTAACATGCTTGCTGTACTTTGCTCATTCAGGTTGGGATGGTCAGTGCTAGTGGACTGTATGTGAAATCAGTATCTGTTTTTTAAAAATATGAATGCAACTGAGATCTCCCTGTAGTTGAGACTTTGGCAATTTTGAAACCTTGAACAATTGAATTAATGCCATGATTTTGGTGAGGTAAACTACAACTGTTCCGAACTGTAAAAATAGGCGTTACATCACCTTTTTCAACTGCACAAATCATTTATTAAACAGGCATGATGTGTGTTTGTATGAAATACAAAATGTATCCCCAATCATGTGTAACTTTCATAGCTCATTTGTGACATTCCCCTTGGAGAGTTATTTCTCCACCTCACTTTATGGTAAAAAGTTCAGAGCCTATGTAAACCCACAACACATCTTTCATTTCTGAATTATTTAGAACTTATAGCTGCAAATAACCTAAATAGGAAACTGGAAGTAGTAGGTAAGGTACCCGTCTTGTCTCATCATTCTTGTATGCCAAAATTCATATGCATACTCACATTTTGTAAATAAAGATGTTTATAATATATATGTATGTATGTGTATGTGTGTAGATTTTTTTTATGCTGCGGCTATTTGGGAGACAAGGAAGAGGTTTCTTTTTCCTCTACCACCATTCCCACAAAAATGCAGAGAGTAGATCGTTTCCAGACTGTACATAGTCTGGTTACTCCAGATTGCCTTGGCTCAGCAAGTACTGTGCAGAAATGTTAGGTTATTTTGTGGATAATGTTGATTGGGTGATGGCAAACTATCTGCTTCCATGTAGAAAGAGTGAAGTTATGGGATGTAGGTGAAAACTTTGTCAAAGAAGGGCTGACACTAGGCATTTTGACACCCAAGGGAGAAAATGTTTTCGACCGAGCAAAAAACCAAACCAAAATGGCTGAGTTGAGATGATGTTCTCCCTGATGCTGATTTGGCGGCCTCAGAAGTTGACATCCAGGGCAACTGCCATGATTGCCCAGTCCTGATGCTGGAGATGTTGAGAGAACTTCGGGCCATAACATGGGACTTGTCCCATGTTCTTCTTGGCTGGAGAAGGCAAGGAAGTCCATTGCTGGTGCACACCAGGAACAGCTCTCTTAGAGAGGGGGGACTGCCCCTTCTTTAACTTGCGATGATATCTAAGAGTGACAATTCACTTTAGTCTGGGTTTTAAAAAAGAGATTAAAAATGCCATTCATAAACTTGAGCTATATGTTATACTAGATGTGATCCTATGGTTTACATATGAAGACTAGAATACTAGGGACTAGTAATGAGATATGGAGGCTTTCACCCATGTATTACCAGTTCACATCTAGCTCAAGATAGCAACAGCCAAAAGTTCTGAGTATCTCATGGCTGTATGATAGGCTATGTAAAATGAATTAGTTACTTAAAGACTTATGTCCACATCACAGAAAAGTATAATCACAGCTGGTGGTAACTGGTCCTCCATTTTGGCACTTGAGTTAAAGGGTCAAAGGACTAAATGAGCATGCATAATGAAGTAGCTGTCAGGGTTGAGACACATTGGTGGGATAGCATGGAGGAGTTTGCGCTAATGCTGCCTGTGCTATACTATCTTGTGAATAAGTAATAATAGCACTAGTTAGCTCTTCTCCAGCAGTTTTCATCAGTAAATCCCAAAGTCCTTTACAGAAGATGTCAGTAGAAGATTTCAGTATCCAGGGCTGTGAACATATAGTATTTTTCATAAACACTTCAGTTGTTTAATGAAGAGAAGTTGGTGGATGATGATGATAACAATAAAAATACATTATCGAGCACCTTTCATCCAGATGATCTTTTGGTCGGTTTATCTACCCTGCAGTGAAAGACAACCAACGTTTAAGTATATATAGCAACACTAAATAATAGACTGGTTCAAGAATTTCAGCATAAATCATAATGTTTTTAATTTGTTCAGTTGAAACTGCAGGGGGAATTTAGGTAAGTATTATGTAATTATCTGTGTTGGAATTTGGCCAGGATATCTGGATCAATTGTCCTAATGTCCTTAATTTATTTCAGTTAATAAATTTGCTAATAAAAACAATCTCTTAGTGGATGTCTAATAATTAAAACAATAGTGATTTGGAAAATGTATGCAATGCTAGCAGAAGACCACCAAACTCTGTCCACATAAATAAAAGAAATGCAATCTTGCCTATATCCCATCAGTTAAAAAGCTTGTGTAAACATAGGCCAAGCAATGGGCCACGAAGTCAACAAATCTGGCTCTGATATATCAGCTGGGGGAGTAAAGCCAGAGACAAATTCCTTCCCTAAAAATGTCCTGCCACCAGGTTGCTGTTTGTTCAAATACTCAAGCTAATTACAACTGTGGTGGTATCTCCAAGGAACAACACAGTCTTTTAGATAGCAAGGAAACAAGCTATACAATTTTATAGGCCAAAACCTACATTCTGAGTTATGGTCGCCATTGCAGATCATAGAAACCAAGTACAATTTACTCTGAGTGAAGAGCTCCACAAAGCAAACGGGCTGCCGAACTAGCACAATCTCAACTTGGTACAATTTCTAAATTGTCTTCAGCGATAGACTCCAACTGTCTGTAGCGTACATCATAGTAAGCTAGTCTGGAAGGGACAAAGTGCTACGTAACAGCAATGAAGTCCACATCCAAACGGAAATGTCTTATCCAATAGCCAATGTAGATGGAAAACTTTTGGGGGACATAGGTGCTACTCGCTTTTCTTCTAAATAAAAATGTCAAAAGATCATTAATGGCCAAGTCTCGGGTTTACAACTCATCCCCAATATTTTTGTGTGAACTAATAGTAGTCAATGGAACATTTGTGTGTGACATTTTTCAGTATAAATAAGTGCTGTTTACCATTGAGCACAGAACTTCTAAAAACATATTGTGGAAGAGGTGGGCCTAAGTTCTTTTCACCCTTTGAAACACCTGACCGAACACTTGATACCTATTATATGCATCTCAACGCCCTTTAAGATTCAATGCTATCAGCAGCTGCTGTGGAAATAAAGAAGAATCTTTGCAAGAAGCTTTACAAAATGTATTATCTTTGGCCAACCTTGTGTGGTATTTTTGGCTGGATGAGATGTAACTTGCTGTTAGGATATTATTCACATTTACTACTCCTCTTAAAGAGAACCTCCAGAGAGGGTAACTTCATTTGTGAGCTACACTCTTGATGTCATGCAAGTACTGTATAATATATACAATATTTCCAGCAATCTCTGAAATACCATAGTTCTTTGCCTTTCTGTGGCTTAATTTTCTCATTTGCCTTTTTTACAATTCCAGTTCAGCTGGCTCATGTGATGGGAAAGGCAGCAGGTGCATGGGAACATATCATCTTGCCTTGTTTCTTTTTAGACTACTCCCTCCCTTTGATTATTTCTCAGAACATTTCCTGTTAGGCCCATTTGTCCTTTTCATTCACATCTGTAAGAGTAAAATCACTGGAAAAAATAATAATCCTAAAGGCAATATAGTTTTGGCAGTGTGCTAGAAAAGAAAGAGCACAAGATGGAAATTACATGGAAAGGAGTAAATTTCCAATTTCACCAGTTCAGTTAAGAGAGCTTTTCTTGGAAAGAAAAAGACAGGGTCATACATGATGACTATTAATTTCCACTGACTGGATAGGATTTTGCTTTCCAATAATATCTACCTACCTACCTACTTACCTACCTACCTACCTCATTGGGAGCTGTGACTAGTTGGCACTTCTCAGAATCAAGCCCTAAAGGTCAAATTGGCTTTAAGCATGTTTGGCATCCAGAAATCCCCACAGCTTTCGGGGGCTAGGTTGACCCTCAATGTCACTTAGATCAATCCCAGAAACTGCCCCCCATCCCACAAAGCAACCAAAGAAGGGACCAAGAAGCCAGTCCTCTGTGGTGTATTAGGTATCTCATCCTTTATTAGAATTTTCTCTCTCATATTGCTCCTTTTTTCAATCTCCTTACAATGCACTCTCATTCTGTCCACTCTCTGCTCCACTTTTCACCCTATTCTTTCTCAATGTTTTGTTTCCACTCTCTGCTCCTTTCACAGGTCCTCTCCTAAACAGAGCCTGGCCAATTTCATGTCCAGGGCTAAGATGAAAATTACAACTTTGAATGTTTGAGGGGTTGGAAATTGGGCAAAATGAGTTTGCTCATCCCTAATTGTGAGTGTCTCTGAAGTGAGTGTGGGATGTTACTTTATTACCCATACTCTTTAAATACAAAATTGACAAAAATTCTGGGAAGTGTTTCATTGGAAAACCAAAGCCCTCACAACTGTATTTTTTTGTTTTTTGGGTTTTTTTGGTCAGGAAGCAAAATATTTTTTAGGCTTTTGTCAGTTTTTGGCTGATTTTATTTATTTATTTATTCATTCATTCTTTGAGTGCAGATTTTGTTTTTTGTTTTGTTCATTTTTAATTGAAAAATCAATTTTTTCTGCTATTACAGTGAAAACCAAAAATATTTTCATTCACATTTTCTGGGGGGAAACCCCCATTTTTCCAGCCAGCTGTACTTGGGGTATCACAGACTAGGATGTATGGCTGCAGTGGTATTAATTTCCACATGGTATTAGAAGAGTTCTTTTGTTTTTTTTCATCACTACTCTCATATTTATGGGTAGAAACCCCAAGATGTGGCTGTTCATGAGAGGACTGTACAGTTTTAAAAGAAAAAAAGTTTTAAAATATTTGTCGGCACATGTTTTTTGTGAGCATATCTTTTCTACCAGCCGGGAGTATATTGTCCCTTGGTTGTGTCTTCATAAATCCAATTCGCTTTAATAGGAACAGAGTAGTTTATTCTTCTGCCCATAATTCCTATTCAACCTTTCAAAGCTGTTCTTCTGGTCCAGCTTCTGAGCTGCCACTATCTCTGTTCCTGTTCCAACATTCCACAGGTATCACAATGGAACTTCATGATGTACCTGGAACAATGAGGGTGTGTTTTGCCCGACAGCAGCAAAATGGTATATATATACATGCGTATGGATAGAGAGCAGATGACAATGAGCGACAATTCCCTCCTCTTGAGAGAAACATCTATACGTGCTAAGGAACATGTGTGAAGCATAAATAATCCTTTGTGAAAAGGTTTGATTTAGTTTTAAGAAATGTAAAACTTAATTTTTTCCCTTTAGTCTTTAAGGTGCCACAGGACTTTGTTACCTCTCCAGTTTCTTGGTATTTATGCCATACTTGTCATCACTAATATCTGGGCACCCAGAACCACAGTTAAATGTACTTAGTTAATTTAATGCAGGTAGAAGGTGTCTACTGTGTGAATATGCACACAGTGACAGTACAGTAAATTAACAATATTACAATAATAAATAAATAAATAAGAACCACGGGAAAGACGACCAACCAGCCATAAAGGAAATGGCAAAAGAGAAAGTCCCGTATCATTAAGGCAAACCACTCACCAAACAAAAGAGAGCAACTCACTATTAAAACAAAAACCAGGAAAGACAAGGGGGTAAGATACCAAAAAGGAAATAGAAACAAAGGAGAAGGTCCAAAAAGAGTCAGGGGTAATCCTGATTTAATAACCAGGCCCTAGAAGCAACCCATGAAGTATCACATATCACGTGGGAGAGAGTTCTCCAGCACAGGTCCCTGGCCCAAGAAAGACGATCAAGAGGTTACTCATGCTTGCTGGCCAGAAGTATACAGCAGGCCAAGAAATGATTATTCAGGCATCTAGGGCTTAGCTGATTTATGTGTTACGCTATCTCTTACCGCTTCACATCTGCTTTCAATTTCTATTTCAATTTATGACTAGACAATGGCTCCCTGGAATGCAGCTGTGCAGTGGTGGGGAGGGAGTCAGGAGTCTCTCCACAGTTGCGTAACCCATATAAAGGTCACCCAGAATTGGTGTCCTTGTACTTGAAGGAGTGCAGGGGCTGCTACTCAATTGTTCACCCGAGCAGCTAGTCGCTGGAAAGGAGGAGAGGACTAGTTGTAGCAAGTCGGTTGGCTCTGTGTGGGGGTGAGCTGGGGGGAAAAAATGTTCTGTACCCTTAAAGGGGTATCACAGATTGCCTCCTGCAGTCCCTGGTTGCGTAGAGGGTAGCACAATCTGCCTCTATCTCAGAGGTGGGCAACCTATGGCACGTTTGCCAAAGGCGGCACACAAACTGATTTTCAGTGCCACTCGCACTGCCCGCGTCCTGGCCACCGGTGGGGGGGGGGGCCTCCGGAACGCTCTGCATTTTAATTTAATTCTAAATGAAGATTCTTAAACATTTTAAAACCCTTATTTTGAGCAACAGTTCAGTTCTATATTATAGACTTATAGAAAGAGACCTTCTAAAAACATTAAAATGCATTACTGGCACATGAAACCTTAAATTAGAGTGAATACACAAAGACTCGGCACACCACTTCTGATAGGTTGCTGACCCCTGGTCTAGCTACAGTCCAATACAAGAACAGAAACCAGCACTGAAATGAACTTGTCTGCCTCCTGAGAGAACACTTCTTTCACTGAAAATGAGACTGAGTTTGAGACTCTGAGTGAAGGATAATTTTATTGGCAAGGACCAAATTCAAACTTCTCTTAGTGATGTAGATGTAAAAATGACAACTGAACTGGTGCTGTTTTGAGACCATCAAAACTGTTTGTTTGCTAGAGCTGTCAAGCTTGCGAAAAACCTATGACGTGAGTCCAATGAGCTTTTCTTTTCTTTTTCCAGCTTAGCCACATTTGCCTGGCTTGACTTGAGCCTGGGATGAGCTCAGTTAGCTTTAACTGGCTTTTGGAGAGGTCATGATTCACAGTGTACTCAGCTAGCACATATGGGTGCAGTCAAATGGCGTCTGTAGAAATACATGTATAAAGAATACTTTTTTGGGTGTGCGCATCAGGAGGAAGTCCCTGATAGTCTCTACTCCATAGAGTTTATAATCTACATAGATAAGGCAGACAATAAAGTGGGGTGAAAAGAAATGCTATTATCCCCATATTACAATTTGGGGGTAGCAAGGTACAGAGAGAATAAGGATATGTCTACACTGGGGGGTGGGGGGGAAGGAAAGGCACACTGCAACAAATCTCAGAGTCTGGGGAAACCAACTTGGGCTTGGAGGACCAAAAAAGGCAGTGTAGACATTCAGGCACAGGCTGGAACCTGGGCACTGAGACCAGCCTGAGTCAGTGTAATTGTAAGCCTGGGATTAACACAGCTATGACAGGACTCCTACTTGTCTTTCATCGTAGAGAGTTTTGTGTCAAGTAATCTAATGCCTTGTTTTGTTTAATAAGTATTTTGGGCCTTCATTTTGATCTGCTTCCAGAAATGGCTGTATCAATCCATGTAAATCTTTACACTAAAGCCTTTTAAAATTATATATAAAGAAAAAAAGCAATATTGTACTGTCAAAAAGCTACAGGGATGACACTACCACTATGATAACCACACTCACTATAATTCCATGTGCCTGAATTCCCTTTGTCTGAAAATCTTAGTTATTTGAATTCAGTGTTGCCTCCATATACCCCTATGTTAGTAATCACCTGCTACTAACTTCACAGATAACCTCTTAGTGACAGATGCATATAGCTTACAGATTCTGCTGTTGAATAACTACATTAGAAGGCTGACAAAAAAAGAAATGCTCACAAACTATAGACTATGATTAGTCAGTACTTTTTAAAAAGATAAATAATTCAGAATTAAATTCTGTCCAGAATGGTTTTGATGTATTTTTGGTGTTTTAATAAAGTCAATACTCATATTTTACTCATTAATATTTACTCATTAATAACGAACCAACTGTTAAGCAAACATCATCCTTACTCATTTTGTTCCCTGTATTTCTATATCAGTGAAACTGCAGCTCAAACTAGCACTTCTGTTTTGCTGAACATCTATTATTTGAAATTTTCAGATATTCCCAGGCCATTCAGATAAAGAGAAGTATATTGTATATCTTACCTATGTGTTTATCTTGTCACCAGAATGACGTTGTGACATTCTGTACCCCAGGTTCACTCTTTTTACAAGACTATGATATATTTTGTACAAAGAATGCCTTGTTAAGTATCATCTGAAAATTCATAATCTGCTGAACATTATTGTCATGGTAAAATATGTGTATCAACATTGTTTGTAAAGTTATAAATTTCTACTATATAACGTTGCCATAATATGTTCCAGAGTTAGAAAGGCAGTCCTAAATCAGTTCTTCAGAGACAAAGACACATTGGCACCCCAAGATAGGTATCAACAAAGCAATGTTAAGGGCCTTATAGGCCTCCGTTGAAGACCATGATAACAAATTAAGAAAACTTTTTGGTTAATGCCACACTCATTTAAAACAATGAGAAAACAAACCCAAGGCTCTTTGTTCTTTCTTTGACAAGTCCCTTTATTGAATATACAGAGCAGAACTCAAACGTTCAAAAACAGCATTGTTTTAAACTGTAAATATTTTGCCATCAAACATTAACTTGGATGTGACTGCAATATTTTTAAAAGCACTTTGTGTTACAGACTTCTGCAAATGAATATTAAACCACCATCTAATATTATTGTGAGAACCAATATAATTATAGACATGGTATTACACCTGCACACAGAGAGATTATATAGTTATTTGTTAAACCACAATAAAGTCTTTCCTAATGATGTGGAATCACGGTTCCATGTTTGCTAGACACGTTTATTATATTTTCCAGCTTTTAACAGGAAGCCCTAATGAAAACAATATGCAATTAGTATTTAAGTTGTCACAAAATTATACAGGAATCACATAGACTAAATGCATACTAAATTGATAGGAAATCCAATTCTATTTCCACTAGCACATCTCAATGAACTTTTAATGTTTGAAAAATATCATTAGTTATATTTCAGCTAGTTCACATGTATACTTGCATGAAGGGCTTCACTAAAGAAAATTCCTCCATGACTCCAGCTCTGAAAGGAAAATATACACTGTGCTAGAGTGTCAAAGTAAAAAAAGCTAGTAAGGTGTAGAGAAAATAATGTACCTATTTCCACTCTCTTCCAAAGGTGGTTCTGGCCTTTGGTTTTTGTTAGCTAAGGTACTACTGGTCAGTAAATTATACATCATATATATATCCACCATCGCTGTCACCCTACATAATTTTCTCTTTATGAAGACTGGCTTAGAAAACAAAATCTTGTGGGATATTTTCAAACAACTATCTTTAAGGGCCAGAATTTGATCCTCTTAATGATGATGAATAGCACTTTCCTCTACAAGTTGCCTCATTGACTTCAGTAGGACTACTCATGAAGAAAAGTACTACCCAACATGAGTCGGGGATCAGAATCTGTCCCTACATATATTATCAAGTAACAATTGAAATAAAATCCTAGTCTTATGGAAGATGAAAGCATTTACTATAATTTCAGAAACACTAAGGTGGGATAGTTATATAGCCCATATCACTTGAATGTCCTGTACTGCTAAAAAAAGTACATTACCCAGTTTTTGTTTATTTATAACTAAGCTCTCATTCCTTCCACCAGCAAATAGCTATATGTGGATGATAATGTTTTGGAATGCTGATTTAACAATGAACATGTTCAGTGATCAAAGGAATGTGTGCAAATAAAAGCAGGATTGTCATTCGTGTTTGGTTCCTAGTGCTTGTAATCATACCATGCAAAAGGCCTATAAAATACCGTTTTCCCTTTTGTCACAGATTTTGCTCTTTCATTTGAATTGCAATGTGAGGAGCAGTATGTGCACTAATATAGCTTTAACTAGTTAGGTGACAGCAGTAGGTGCTTTTTACTTCTACTACTTTACCTGAAATTCTAAAGGCCTGCCTTAGGGCTGGTCTCCACTACAGGGGTGGGGAGGGGGAATCGACTGCAGGTATGCAACTTCAGCTACGTGATGTTTGCGTATCTGCAGCCGACTAACCTCTCATCCCCACGGCGGCGGCAGTCGGCGGCGTGCTCCCCCGTCGACTCCAGCTTGCGCCTCCCAGGGAGCCGCGAGCGATCGATTTCTCACGTCCTCATCAGACGCGAGAAATCGATCGCCAGAAAATCGATCGCTACCTGCCGATTCGGCAGGTAGTGAAGACGTACCCATACTCTCTGAAAAAAAGAAAGACTTTTGAAAATAGGGATTACAGACAATTATAGCAATTCAGCATGCAGCATCTATTAATTTCTTTGCATAGTTAAAAGCAAAAATGCATTGAAAAAGCATGAATTAAAAATGAATAAAACAGAAAAATGTCTAATCAGAAAGGCTCACTTAAGGATTCGTAAGTGTAAGAAAACATTGGCTTAATTTTTTATTTTCCACCCATTAAAGTATTACCTCAGTCCCATAATATTATATGATTAGTTATTCTGGTTCCTTTGCAAAAAAACCCAACAACCTCAAACCCCCATGTTCTTGACTGACAGCTTTTTGAAGAGCAAGGATAAAAAAACACAAGAGAATGCATTTAATCTCTCTGACGTAGTCTGCTTAAGCTATGCCATTTTATGGTTACAGTTGAGCTCTTACACAGAATATATTTTACTAACCACATAAATCCCTCCAGAAGTAACAAACAAAATCCAACTTTTCTTTTATGTTAATAGGAGCACAATATACTTTTTAGGTTGGCATTTTGAAATATTAAATAATGAAACTTTCAAAAAATATTCACAGCTAAAATAGTGCCTATAAACATTACTTCATCAGTAAGAAACACACCAAGTGCATCGCTGAACAGTTTAATTTAGTGAAAGACTGAAATAAAGATATCCTTTCTTACACATTTTACCTTCCTATTCAATTAAATATTGTGCTCTCTTTCAAATGAAAACTCACAATTCCAAAAAGAGCAAAAATCATGTTGAAAATCAGGTTACGTATCAGTTGCTGATTATTAATAATTATCCTCCGTGTTCTTGTTTTCATGTGACAACCCATTGTCCACAATCAGCATTCATCTTTCATCTTTATTGGCTGGGCTTCCTGGCAGGTGCTGGGTGGGGTAAACACAGAGGGGTCAGTAATACCCAGATGTAGATCAAAAAAGCGGGTGGAGGTTGTCACGCTGGAATTCTTGGTGTAGGTTTCCTGCACTGGATAGCAGTCCTTGACTGTGTAAACGCCAACCCAGGACTCAACTATAATGAAGCACAAAGTGTGACTATTTTATGAGACAAACATGAATTATTTAAAAGTTGTTATTAAAGAGACAAGAGAACATTCATATATTTTCCTGACTTCAATGACAACTTTCAAAGGAGCCCCAGGGGATTTTGGGTACCTAGCATTTGGAAAATCCCAGCCTTAATGGAGAAATGAAAAGAAAAATGTTTGTCATGCTGTTTCAAGATAAAATGTTTAGTCATGAGCTGAATATTAATTTCTGGAGCGGTTTTTGAAAACTGTGTACTGTACACATAACTTAAGCAATTGATGAGCTGGATTGATATTGGGTATAATAGACAGCAGCAATCAGTTTAGCATAGGGTTAATCCAGTAGGGATTTAGTCCCTAGTTACCAGCAAATTGTTCTGATTAGTGAATCATGTTTGCAGACTTCCCTCTTTCAATCAAACATTGTCCTAATTCATGGTAATATTACCTCTCTAATCCCTGACTGTTACTCTCTTCCATTACTTTTCCTTCCTCAACTCTCTCTCTTCTCTTTTTGGACCCTTCTGATATCATGCTTTCTTTGCCCTTATATTCACCTAAAACAAGTAGGGATGTAAGTTTTTCAGGGTAGTAAAAATGTCATAGATGCTCTGACTTTTCTGTTTGATGAGACTTTTCTTTGTGCCCATCATTTTAATAAAGCAGTTATATTCCAAATCCTGGGTCATGACCCATCAGTGGGTCGTGAGAAGCATCTAGGTGGGTCGCCAACCTGGTGGAGAGGCGAGACCCAAGTGGAAGGGGCTGGAGAGCAAGCCCACCCCATACTCATCCCATTGTGGCAGCTCCTGTCCTGCAAGACTGGGCCTGGCTCCCTCATGTCATGATGGATTAGTGGCCAGGCCAAATTTGAGTGAGTTGCACTGTAACCTGCGTGCCAGGTGTCAATGCCCAGTGTGAGGAGCCGGGCCCAATCCCATGGGACAGGAGTTGCTATTGTGAAGTAAGTGCAGGATGGGATTGCTCTCTAGACCCCTCACCCCAGGGCTTTCCCACCACAATGAGATGGGATTAGAGCTGCTATTCTGAGGCAGAGGGAACTGTTGCAAGGCCAGTGCCTCCTCCCACCCCCTGTTAAGGTGAGGGCAGGGAAGAAGGAGGCATTTATTTATATTGTATTTAAAGAGGTATAGTTGAATTTTCATATCCATGACTTTATACAATGTTTTCCCCCTAAACCTGTGACTTTTATTAAATTTACCAATGATTTTTTATCAAAAAGCGCCATGGCAAGTCTGCAGCACCACCTATAAGTATCCATCAACGTAATCAAGGAAATTTTCTCACCTCTCCATCTGACAATCTCATAGCTTCCACATGCCTCTCACTTGGAGGGACATTACTTATTTTAGTCCTAAATTTACCTATCTTCTTTTTATTCTAAAAAATTACTGATGTTATTAATAAAGAACCATGAACTTCAAGTTCTAGAAGGTGTTATTTACAAAAGGGAGGAACTCCACAGCATTTTGTGTTTCCTGCATGAAAAATGTTGTGTTCCAAGATTTGGAGTAAACATCGCACTCTGCATCCCACATTTGGTCCTAGGTAGTTTAAAAGAGCTGAGTATCCTTGGTGGTCTTTCACACTGCCCATAATTTGGAAACCTCTTTCTTTCCTGTAGTTAACACCTTGCCAAATGTATTTATTCCTTCTGCTACTGAAGGCTCTTTCTCCATTCACATATTGCTGGGGCTCAGAGCCACCTCTGACACTGTGCAATACTTAGTTTCCATAGCTCTGTCAGATATCTGATTCCCCCTGTCCTATGAAGTGGCTCATTCTCTGTTTTGGTAGGAATACCTTCGCTACACCAGGACTCCTCTTTGGAGACCCACAACCTTCTACCTTCATTCCTTTTAGTTATCAATTCCTGAATGCCAATTTTACACTGATGAACTTCTGTACATATTTTGCCTTTTGTCACATCTTTGTCACATGAAAATATACATGGTTTCTTTTCATCTTCTTCTTGCGAACTACTTGAAACACAGAAGTGTTCATCCTGGAACAGAGGGAGCATCCCCAAACACAACTCCAACTCCTCTACCTCTTTCCTTGACTCATTCTTCCCACCTCTTTGGGAATTCTTGGCATCATCCTAATCCCTAAATTTTACTCCTCTGAAAATCTGACCATCATCCATTCCTCAGCATTTCCCGTAAAAGTCTTCCCCTTGCCTGCCCCCATTGTGGAAATCTTCACCCATACTTTCATTAGTGCAAGTTTCACCTCCCTAAGCATCTCCGGTGGCTCACCATTCATTTGAAGTGCTGTTCAAAACTGCACTCATTGGACCCTATTCCCCACTGCAAGATACAAGTCAAGAACACAAAATTTGTATCCTGAAATGGAAAATACATCATGGATTTAGTTCAGACTAACTCTTACTTCCTCTCTCTCTGGTCCTCCACCACTGTTTTTTCCTTCGCGTGATCTTGCTACTGTTGATGCAGGAATTTCTCTCTCTGCAGTGTCTGTCATCTAGAAGGGCTTCATTGACTCAACATCCTTTTTCCAATCTCATTTTAGAGCATATATTATCTCTTATCTGTACCTCTTTTCTCTTTCCCTTTTTTAACTTGGTGACTGTATAGTTTTAGGCATGTGCTCAAACACCTTCCTGAACAACAGCCTACATTTGCACAGTATTTGGGATATAGTTGTATGGAAGAGGCGATTCAAAGCTGAATTGTATTGTATTTTTATACAGATTTTAAAAGGTGCCATAACTAAACATTGGCAGAACAGATATCTTTCCTTTGGTGTAATAATTAAGGGATTTCTTCTGTGGAAGGCTCTTTTGGGATTATAAAGGTTGATATAAAATTGGTTACTGTCTAACAAATTATTTGAAAAAAATGAGTTTCTAACAGTAAGACTAAAGATGAAGACTTTAGGGTACTTTAATTCTGTTGATTCTATCTTGGCTTTTTAAAAACTATTATACTTCTTGAATTTGGATGTGTATATTATTCCAGCATGAGGTAGAATCTGCACAGAAATTTCAAAAATTGGCCAGTGCACCAACTCCCATGCATCTCCTTGCTCAATCACAGGGAGGTTAACATACATTACAAATTAAATTATAAAACGTGAAGAGGGAGAATACATCTGAACATAACCACTTGATACTTTTTAAGCTTTAAAGCCTAGATGCTATCAAGTCCAGAGATCCTTCCACTAAACCCTCGTGCATTTGATTAGTATTTCTAATTATACAAACCCTGATTCCAGGCCCTAAGGGATGAAAAATATACACCATCATGCTGAATGCAGTGACACTCGCATTTCAGTAATCCCTATTAGTGACCTTTTTTTTTCTTTCTTTCTTCCAGCCCTTTAGTGCCCTCTACCTTCTCTTATCTAAAGAGTGGTCATGCACTCTTATTCTATCATTTTAAAATTCAGTCCACATTAACAAAACTATTTGAGTGATGATATACACAAGGAACATCTAAATAAAGGCTGATAAGATGAGCAATAATTCAACACACTTCTCAGTAAGTCATAATACATTTGTGAACATATATAAATAAACAAACAGTCTACAGGATCCTTTTCAGACCTGCTCATGATGGTTTTGGTGGATTTCTTATAAAAATGAATGCAAAGTAAAATGCTATGAAAGTACAATATATTTCTATCGAAACCACAATAACCTTACCATAATAAAAATCTCCAGAATCCAAGCCAAATTAGTTCTGAGGGAGGGACTGATTGATGGATAGATAGATAGATATGGAAAAGACATTGCTTTCTTTCAATATTATCATAAGAAATAAACAAATAATTGTGAGTGTACAATATAGAGGCATATTCAAATGACTTCAAGAGCATAAATTGATAGTATATGGATATCAAGTACCATAAATCTGCCAACGATACTGGATCTGAATAACAAGTTTCCTGGCGTGGGTGATGACGTGTTTCTTGTGGAATGTTGGAGGATGGATGCATCCAGTCTACTTAGAGGTCAAACAGTCTTTTCCTTTGTTTTATTTTTAATTTTTTTATTAAAGAAATATTTTCCCTTGGCTGACTATTAAAGTTCATAACCAGCCATGTATTTTGTTGGTCATAACCATAAGTGTTGCATTAACATAATAATGCTGCAAATTCAATTTAAATTCGGGGGGGTTAAGAACTATTTTTTAATAGTTAGGGTCTGGGTGTGACACTTCCCAGGGGTACTCAGAATTATGGGGCATCTTGCTACTACCTACTCTTATGCGAAGAAGCCTTGTCTATGTCTGCCATGGGACAGATCCCCAGTTCTATCATTCAGAGGCAACACAAGCACCCCCCCTATGTTTATAGTGAAACCAAGTACAAGTTTATTTAACAAAACACAGCAATTCAAGTAATAGCAAGTAGTAGTATTGGAAACAAATGGTCACATATCAAATAAAATCATAACACGTTTTAGAACCTGGACTTAATTAACTAGATACTTTCATGTCTTGTAGATCTAAGACCTTCCAGTGTTTTTCAGCCAGGTTGGCTATGACACAGTTTTCATGAGGCAAATCATGGTGTCAATTTGCCTTCTAAGCAAAGGATCCAGGGTGTTGGCACCCACAGAAATATCTGAACAATCCATTGTCCTTATTTGTAAACAGGATGCTTATATACTCCTTTCTTGTAGACTTTGCAATCTCTTAATCAACAACTGGCTCAGTATGCAAACAGGTTTACATTGTGAGGCACTCAATATCCAAATGACGATAGGTGTCTGTTACCCCCTTCCTGAAAGGAACGTTTTTAGGTATGTCACCTCCTGGTGATCTGCCTTAATACCAGGGCCTTAAGAACATAATTTCCAGTGTAGATACATAACTCCTCAAATATTATCTATTCATACATTTTGAAATTATTAGGATTACCAGTGGGCTACTGGCTCTCAGCAGAGACCTCACATGCTACCTTTCAGTGATTACTGTGCATATATCTGACCTAAGAGAGCCTTCTAAAGCCTTATGCAGCCCCAGTGCACTCTGTCCATTGGCTCCAAGAAGTCCTTGGGTCACATGGGTAATCTCCAAGCCACACAGGTCATGTGCAGTTATTCCTGGAAGTGTGAAAGAGTCTCTCTGTATTACAGATTGTTTTATGAATAATTCTGGGCTCAGATTACTGGACTCTAATGGGAAAATGCATGTATCAGAAACTTTGTCTGAGACATGCAAACAACTCCATTATATGTTCCTGCAGATATTTACCCCTTCTCAGATAATGGGGACATTTTCTTTAATACAATTAATATGATACAGGAACTCATCACTTAACGTTGTAATTATGTTCCTGAAAAATGTGACTTTAAGAGAAACGATGTTAAGCAAATGCAATTTCCTCATAAGAATTAATGTAAATGAGTGGGTTAAGTTTCAGGGAAAAAAATTTCACCAGACAAAAGACTATTACATACATACATATATCTATATATATAAAAGTCAAATGGTGTATGTATGTATGTAAGCTTACTCCTTCCACACCGTTTGAGCTAGAGACTTGAAATTTGGTACAGTTAGAGGTCTTGGGGTCCTAATGACCGTAAGGGTCGAAATTTTTTCAAATCTCACCTCTGACGCCCCCCAGGGGTGAAATTCTTTAAAGGCCAATCACATCAGCTGGGCAGCTGCTGTTCTCTGTGACATAGTTATGATGTCATAATACCCCCTCCAACAGACACCGCACTCGTTCAGCTCTCTGCCCCTCCCCCCTCCAACAGACCCCGGAATCCCTCAGCTCTCTGCTCCCGCCCCACCTCCGACGGACCCCGGAATCCCTCAGCTCTCTGCCCCCTCCCCACCTCCGACGGACCCGAGTTGGGTTTGGTCGGAGGGTAAGTGAGGTAGGGGTGTCGGGTTTGGTCGGGGGGTGAGGTGGGGGTGTCGGGTTTGGTCGGGGGGGGTGAGGTGGGGGTGTCGGGTTTGGTTGGGGGGTAAGTGAGCCGGGGGTGTCGGGTTTGGTCTGGGGGGGTGGGAAGGTGTCTGGGTGGGTGAGGGGTGAGGTGTGGGTGTGTTGGGTTGGTCAGGGGGTGTTGGGTTTGGTGGGGGGGTAAGGTGGGGGTGTTGGGTTTGGTTGGGGGGGTGAGGAAGGGGGTTGGGGTTGGTCTAGGGGTAAGTGAGGTGTGGGTGTCGGGTTTGTTTGTGGTGGTATGTAGGGGTGTCGGGTTTGGTTGGGGGGGAAGTGAGGTGGGTGTGTCAGGTTTGGTCTACGGGGGGTGATGTGTGGGTGTTGGTCAGGGGGTGTTGCGGTTGGTAGGGGGGAGACATGGGGGTGTTGGGTTTGTGTGGGGGGGTGAAAATGTGAGTCGGGGTTGGTCGAGGGGTAAGTGAGGTGGGGGTGTCGGGTTTGGTCGGGGGGGTGAGGTGGGGGTGTCAGGTTTGCTCTCTGCCCCCTCCCCCCTCCAACGGACCCCGCACTCCCTTAGCTGTCTGCCTCCTCCCCACCTCCGACTGACCTGAGCAACGCCGGGTATTTTCGCTAGTATCTATATATATAAACGTCAAATGATGTATTTGTGTATGTATGTATGTATGTAAGCTTACTCCTTCCACACCGTTTGAGCTAGAGACTTGAAATTTGGTACAGTTAGAGGTCTTGGGGTCCTAATGACCGTAAGAGTCGAAAATTTTTCAAATCTCACCTCTGACGCCCCCCCAGGGGTGAAATTCTTTAAAGGCCAATCACATCAGCTGGGCAGCTGCTGTTCTCTGTGACATAGTTATGATGTCATAATACCCCCTCCAACAGACACCGCACTCGCTCAGCTCTCTGCCCCTCCCCCCTCCAACGGAACCCCGGAATCCCTCAGCTCTCTGCCCCCTCCCTACCTCCGACGGACCCGAGTTGGGTTTGGTCGGAGGGTAAGTGAGGTAGGGGTGTCGGGTTTGGTCGGGGGGTGAGGTGGGGGTGTCAGGTTTGGTCGGGGGTGTGAGGTGGGGGTGTCGGGTTTGGTCGGAGGGTAAGTGAGCCGGGGGTGTTGGGTTTGGTCTGGGGGGGGTGGGAAGGTGTCTGGGGGGGTGAGGGGTTGGGGTTGGTCAGGGGGTGTTGGGGTTGGTAGGGGGTGATGTGGGGGTGTTGGGTTTGGGTGGGGGGGTGAAAATGTGAGTCAGGGTTGGTCAAGGGGTAAGTGAGGTGGGGGTGTCGGGTTTGGTCGGGGGGTGAGGTGGGGGTGTCAGGTTTGCTCTCTGCCCCCTCCAACGGACCCCGTACTCGCTCAGCTCTCTGCCCCCTCCCCACCTCCGACTGACCCAAGCAACACCGGGTATTTTCGCTAGTGTATTATATATATATATATAAATATACACACACACTAAGTTTTAAACAAACAATTTAATACTGGTACACAGTGATGATGATTGTGAAGCCTGGTTGAGGTGGAGGAGTCAAGAGGATGGGATATTTCCCAGGCAATGCCTTACTGCTAAATGAACTAGCAATTGGCTGAGCCCTCAAGGGTTAACTCTCACACTCTACAAGGCAGCAGGCAAGGCGGGAGGGCAGACAGACAGAGACATACACCCTGTGTGTGTGAGAGGGAGAGATTCCCCTTTAAGTATGCCAACTCTTAAGTACAGTGCCTTGTTAATTAGATCAGATTGCAGAGACCAGCTGCTGCCCACGAGGAGTTCCCTCCGTCGTGTATCTCCCCTGCTCTATGGAAGATGGGGTAAATGGGGTGCAGGAATGGAGAGGGGAGGGGGACACCCTGACATTAGCCTCCCCTATTCCTTCCAAGAAGTCGTCTCGGGGAGCAGCACCAAGGCAGAGGGCAGGAGCAGCACATGGCAGTGGGGGGGGAGGGACAGATGAACTGCCGGCAATTGATAGCCTCCTGGGCAGCTGGTGAACAGGGAACTTAAGGGAGTGGGGAGCTGATGGGGGGGCTGTCAGTCCACCCTGGTTCCAACCATTCATCAGCTAGCTGCAACGGGCTGCTCTTCCTGCAAGCAGTGGACAAAGCAATCGGCTGTCAGACAGCTTTAGAAGGAAGCATTGCACAACTTTAAAAGACTATGTTCCCTAATTGATCAGCAACGTAACGTTAACCGGGACGACTTTAATTGAGGAGTTCCTGTATATGGTATGTTCTGAATATTTATAATTACATGTTATTTCTTCCTTCAAATTTTGTGGTAATATGAAAGCCAATACTAACAGTCAGTTGGAAAATATCTTGGATAAAGGAGATGCAGACATTTTTTACCAAAACAAAAACCAAACACTTACATTTCCTGGCTGGTTTTCTATCAGACCATTCCTGTACCATAATTTCATCTCCAGGCCCCCCAATGTAGTACTGATCTTCATAAGTGGAGTTGTCAGGAATATCATAAGGATCCCATGGCTCAGTCAAAGCAATCTTTGAGCACAGCTTTGTGACTTGTTCAATCTGAAACATCACTGCATCTTTATAGAGAAATATATATTCAAAGAATCTGAAACATTTAAACAAAGAAAACAGTTAATGTTCATGATGTTTTTATAACTGGTAGCACTCCCTGTATTTACCATTGCCTGAGACTTCTCTTTATAACACTCTGTTTTTAGTCACTTATAACTTTGTCAAATCTTAACCATTTTGGCTGAAAATTCTATTCTGGGTATCGGCTTCAGAATGACGGATATATTTTTTTAAAGGTTCAGCTAAAGTCCTTCAGCCATTTCTGAGAATGAGATGAGGGGAAAATATATTTTGCCCTTGTTACATTTTTTAAAACAACATTTTAGTTTAGAAGCCCAAGCACCTGCCAGTTTTGTGGAGCAAGTACTTGACATTTGGCAAGAGGATGACCTTTGTGTAGAGGTTATATCATTTGCGTCCCTGTGAGAGTCTGTCCAAATTTGGACAAGGGACAAGCCTTTGAAAATTTTGGCTTTCATACGCTCAACTTGTTTGAGTTTAGTGGCTACATTCTCTGAAGATTCTGTCCTCCGTGAGCATTCTTAATCCCTTCACAGGTCTTACCATGTGAACTGAGGAAACTGAGGCTCAGGGAATTAAAGCCAAATTTTTCAAAATGTCCTCTAATTTTGGGTGCTCAATTTGAGGCACCTAGGTAACAATTTTCCAGAGTACTTAGCATATTATATGTTCAAAGCACAGTTCCAGTCAAATTTTTCAGTCAAGTCACAGTTGTAAGCACTTAGCACTTTTGTAAATCTGGTATCAAATATAGAAATTGAGCACAAAGTTAATGGCCATCTGTGAACGTAAGCCAGATCACAACTCTGAAGTACAAAAAAGGATAGAATCCAGTTCTCCAGGATGGCATTAAACTTCCTTAACCAGAAAACCTGGAATCATGTGCCTCATTTACAACACTTGCAACAAGTGAGGCACGGCTCCTACAAACAACAGCCTTACTCACTATACAATCCTGATTCATTCTCAGAGCACCATCTATTCCCTGCACTGAACTGATGTAGGGGTCCTATGGAAAAAAATAGAATGTGATTATGTAATTCAAGACTCTGTCATAATGCATACGGGGAACCTTAATAATGGCCATTCCTAATTTTGAGTGCTTGACTCTTCAACCCTGAACAGTCTTTTCATGCAATATTACATAAGACTCAGTGGTAGTCCATGCAATTCAAAATTGTATTAATTCACCATATAAAATACACATAAGTAGGAATCACTTCACCCACTGCTCAGGTGAAGTTATTGAAAGGTTAAAACATGGAAAACAAACATTGCACAAGTTCAGTAGTGACTTCTTGAGATTGAGAGAGAGAATGAATGCCTTTGGAAAAGTGAGCTGCACAGATACAGCTGAGTCTCATGGCATAGAAGTAACTTTTGACCCTGAACTATCATCTGGAAAATTTGCAAATTAACCAAAGATAAAAATGCTGGTTTATCTTTTAAAATTATGTGACACACACATTATATCCTCTCTGGTTTTAAAGAATTTCACTTCTCTTTCTTCCTTCAAACCCATCCTCAAAACCCATTTTCTGAGGAAATTCTTCCTACTTTATTTCCGCTAACAATAATCTCTTCATATCTCCCCTTCCCTGAATTGTTATCCAGTGTCTTTCCTTCTTTGTCTTTTCTGACATATTATAAGGTATTTGGAGAAGGGAATATGTTTTACTCTGTATTTTGTAAATCAAATTATTGATTACATAAGGGATATATTCTGCACTCTTATTCAAGTGGAGAGTACTTTAGGCTTCAATCCTCCACATGCTTATGCATGTACTCAACCTTAAGCATATGAGTAGTCATTCTAACTTCAGTGGGACTACCTACGAATTTAAAGTTAAGTTTGTGTATAGCTATGTGCAGGACTGGAGCCAAACCCCGTGAATGCATTTAGTTGACTTTGCTTTCTCAAACAAATATACTTAGCAACATATATATATATATTTTTTAAAAAAAACCTAAAACCCTAACACCACAAGATACTCCAATGCACACACTTCTCACCCTAGGGAGAGGATGAGAAAAACTCATGACAGAGGTTAGTAAAGTTGCTTAATGCGCAACTGGAGGGCTCTGACACTAAAGTGATGAACACAGACTCTAAATAGAACAGAATAGACTACTATGCCCAAAGTGAAATCATTGCAGTTACTGTAGAGCTGTGAGTGATAATCTGATAATGAAGCAAGTGAACAAGTTTATACTGTAAACTCTCCTTAGGTATTACAAAAAATTCAGACATACCCTTTTTCCTCATTTTTACACTGAGGATTGTTTCTGTGTATGTTTATATGGCTCCACACAATACATATAAAGTACTTTGCAGTTTTGCAGGACTTGTATTTCATTACACATCTTTGAAGGTGACCTGCTAAATTGTTATTTTACAAAAAGAACTGTTTACCAGTCAAAATTAATAACAAAATGTGCATAGACTTAAAAATGACAACCTGGCATATTTTAAAACAAAATATTTGAAAACCATTTCCTCTTTTACTTATCTGCCAAGTCCTAACGGTACTTTCTGTAGTTTTAGGTGCTTAAGATGTCACCGGCTTCTTAAGGGGAAGCTGGGATTCCTGAAAGTAGGTCTTTGCAGATAAATAATGGAACTGATTTTTCAAATATTTTGTTTTTTAAAAAGTAAATGTAGTTGGAATCTTTATCTACAATTACTATTATTCTGTTGTTAATTTCATTTATTAAATAGTTTCTTGAAACAACCCCCAAAATCCTTTATACCTTGCATTTAAATATAATTTATAAGGAGTTACTTGGTCCAGTTACTATTTTTCTGGTTTATATTATTTCCCTTCCTCTCCCCTACTTTATGCTATGTACTTAAGGGGACTCTGTTAACAGCCTTTATGGTCCCTTTTTATATAATTTGAAATTAATAAAATCCAGTAGATTACGGCATGTATGTAGGGTTTACTTCTTCTTTTTGAACATAATACTCCCTCTCGCTTCAATCAGGCCTTATGTTAACTACTAATGTTTACAAAAAGTTTGGAAGGTGAAAGACAGAATGCTATCTATTATTATTATTATTGCTGATGTGTTGTTCACATGTGAATGTTGTCATTTCCAATTGGTGTAAATGAACTTCAAAGTTAATTTTTTTCACCTCCACTGAGATAACTGGAAGTGTGAATAATCTACCTCTGTCTTGATGGTACTGTTTAGATTTGTCTAGCTGCATATTCAAAGAGATCATTGGGGCAACTGGTCTAAAGACACTGTGAAAGCCTTCTTCATAGCTAGAAGCGATAGAAATTTCACTTTTTAAAAAACAAGTGCTTCTATTCTGATGAATATAACAAAACCTATAGGTAACTCTAAATCCGTAATTCTTTGGCTTTCTTATACCCTGTTTGATAATGTATACCACAACTTTCATAGAAATATTGTTTCTTTTTACAAATCAGTTTTCTAAATAAAATATTGATTAGTGTATTTCACAGGCCCTGTTCATTAAATTATGATAGCAACAGCTAATCTCTTCAAATTTTTTATTTTAAATAAGAACATTGTAGAGGAGAAAAAAAGTTGATGAGTAGACATTCAGACAGATGATAAATACTTTCTTCACCTCAGGAAGACTTCATCTGCTTTTGGAAATTTCTGGCCAATTCATTTCCTAACTGTGATGCATTCACTTTTGTTGGTATACTTCTGGGAATTCTACTCCTCTTTCCCATGATGTTTCAGTAATTTCAGACTTGTGTTTTTCTTCTGGTGTATCCGAACAGTACAACAACAGTAATTACCATGCTTGAGCTCCCATGGTTGGCAAAGATGCAGGATTATAATATATTGTATGAATACGATATTGTATGTTTACATGTGGCAATACATGTGATCTAATAATGTTTCAATGCAGTACTTTTTAGACTGACCAAAAATATTCTCAGATTTTACAGGATTTTCTTTTCCAAGGAGCCTGAGCCTTCTGAGAACTTGACCCACAGACCCTGTATGGTATTTGACATTTTGTTTTGAAAATCTTCTGTATACATTTTTGTATGTGAAGCAAATACTACATGAACTTTTCAGTGGACCTTCACAGCACAGGAATTAGAGAAAAGTCAAGGGAGAGCAATAGACTCTTGTGAATCCCCAGATTACCCATTCTAGTAGAACAAAATATCCTATATAATAATCGGCTACAGAAGTTTGTGTGAAGCCGTCATGCGCAGTAGAGATGGCCCGGACGAACGGCATGCTGGGGGTTGTAGTTCGGAGGCACAAAATGGCCACCACGCATGCCCGCCTGAGGGATCCTCACTCACACGGAGCTAGAGCACCAAGGAGCAGTTATACATATAAAGTTAGACATAGTTGGAGGGAGCTGAGCGGGGGCGGG
The DNA here is from genome assembly GCA_032164245.1 of Sternotherus odoratus. Classification (NCBI taxonomy): domain Eukaryota; kingdom Metazoa; phylum Chordata; order Testudines; family Kinosternidae; genus Sternotherus; species Sternotherus odoratus. The sequence continues at coordinate 147,608,731 of JAVMKO010000002.1, forward strand.
GGGGGTGTTGGAGGGGGGAGGGAGCTGAGCGAGGGGGGGGGTCGTTGGAGGAGGGTCGGGAGCTGAGCGAGGGGGGGTCGTTGGAGGGGGAGGGAGCTGAGCGGGGGGGTCGCTGGGGGGGGAGGGAGGGAGCTGGGTGTGGGTTGGGGAGGGAGGGAGCTGAGCGGGAGGGTTGTTGGGGGGGAGGGAGGGAGCTGGGTGAGGGGAGACGTTGGGGGGGAGCTGGGCGAGCGGTGGGGGGGGCGTTGGAGTGGGGGGGAGGGGGAGAGAGCTTAGCGAGTGGGGGGGCCGTGAGCAGTTTCCATTGGCCCGTGTCCACGGGCTTTTACACTAGTGCTTTCATAATGGAATTATCTCAGGAAAAATCTCCTATAGCTGTTTATTGGCCCAAGATTCCTCCTTCAGGTATTTCCTTGGGAGGGGGGCAGTGCAGGCAGTTGTAATTATCATTCTAATGTTAAAAACTAAGAAACACTACCACTGTATTTTTAAGGAACTTTGGCAGACAGGCCATTTTGAGTCATCAGACATCACAGTAGGGAAGTTACATACACTTTAGCTTTGTAACGTATGTATTCAAGGCTTTGAGAATAGTTTATTTTTAAATAAGATCTGTGCATGAAGATTCACTTCAGTGAAAATAAATGCAACCTGAAGTTCTGGCTCTTTCATCAAGTTTCCTTCCAAACCTAAAAACAACTCTCCTTTGCCTCATCCAGAATTCTTTGTGCAGGTCTCTTTCTCAAAAGGGAAATGGCACTTTGGACAATCTTTGCAATAAGCAAGTGTGGTACACTATATAATCATGTGTCACAGGGTCTGCACAGGTTTCCTTCCTTTCTCTCCCGTGCCCTGTGTTCTAGCTGAGAAAACAAAAGTCCTCACACCTTCCTTTGGTGTTTCACCCTAGTGCTTTTATTTACAGTGCCACAAAATGGTTCCCTTTAGCCCCCAACAGTTATCCCCAGTGACCCTTGAGTCTCCCTGCCCTTAGTGAGGAGACAGAGCTGTAGTCTCCTATCTTCTCCCTGGCTAGCTTCCTAATGGAGTCTTACTTAGGGCTTTTCTTGCCCTCTCAGTCATCAGCCCCAGCTGTGGCAGCTAAACTCCGCCTATGGCTGTGAGCCAGTCCTCGTTAGGGCCCACAGCTGGGCTCCTTACTGACTGTTTGGAGCCAGTGCAGCTGACCTCTGCCAGACAGCAGGGTTCAGTGAGCAGTGGCAGGACACTCAAGGGCTTTTACCCCTGTCCTACCACACAAGGGTTTAAAAAATGTAGGTTTGTACTTATGGATCCTTACATTGCACGGTTCCAAATCTATCACAGCCCTATACTGCCTTACAGATAGTGAAGAGACAACAGGTTCATCAGATCACCCAAGTGGTGTCAGTCTCACTTAAGAAACCATTTTTAGACATGAATAACCCTGCCAGTTGTTGTCCTGTCTCAATTCTCCTAATTTTAAGGAAGGCTATTGAGGAGTAGTTATGGGCCAACCCCAGCTGCCCCTTGATTCCATCCATCTTAGATCCCTCTCAAGGCTTGATTCAAATGGTACGAAAATGGGAGTGAATTGATCGTGATTACTCATCTCCTCTGGAAATGGACACGGTTTAGATGTCAGATACCAAGGTACTGTAATCTGCAGAATCTTGCCAACGTGGACCAAATGGCTTTTCTGAGAGCTCCCAGAGATTAGTGCTGGACAACTGCTCATTCTCTCCAAGGGTCCTCACATGGCAGTTCAACAGGAGCCATTTTGTTCCTCTTCCATGTACATATGAAGCCACAGAGGGAGACTGTGAAATATGGGAGACTGCAATGTCTCCTGTACACTGAGGATACTCAGCTGTAGGTGTCTTTTTCAATTAGCCCAAATTACACCATCTCATTATTCCCCGGTGCCTGAATGAATTAAAGGCCTGAACAAAAACAGCCTGGCTAGAGCTCTGTACAGATCAAATGGAAGTGATGTGTCTCGGTACTGGCACTGCTTTTCAACAAAATGATTCCAAGTCTGTTTTCTATTGAATCCATTGTACCTTTCATTAACTACAACTGGCCAGAAACCTGCAACTATTCCTCTGATCAGCAGGTCTTTCCACTGCCACCCATACATTTGTCATCTCTATCAATGTTACTTTATGCACTGACTGTATCTTTACTGCTGTGCTGGAGATAAATATAAGGATAGATCCTGATCCCTAATCTTACCGTTTAAAAGATATACACAGATAAGACAAGATGCCCTGGAAGCGCCAGATTTGATTGCAGGATTAGAGAGTTTATTTTGTTTTGTTTAATTGATCTCACTCTCATCCTATATAATAAAAGGCTAGGGAAGTTTGTGTGAAGCCGTCATGTGCAGTAGAGATGGCCCGGACGAACGGCATGCTGGGAGGTGTAGTTCACAGCATGCGCCACCGAGAGGAAAGCAGGGTCTGGATCAGGGGACTCGGGGAGCGCGGGCAGGAGGGTGGCTGGGCACAGGAGGCACAGGCGGGGGCCCTTGGAGCGGGGGGGCCCTTGGAGGGGGGCTGAGCGAGGGGGGGGCTTGGAGTGGGGGGGCCTTGGAGTGGGGAGGGGGGGCTGAGCGAGTGGGGAGCTGGCTTCAGATGGCTTCCTGGAAACAAAATTTGAGCAAAATATACTGACGTCATTTTGGTTGGGGGTTAGCTCTGAATATCCAGCTCTATCAGACAAGCTGTCAAGTATCTTCTGCCTTTTCCCTCCTCGTATTTGTGCAGATTCTCTGTGCTGGTTGGCATCAAAACAAAAAAATGAAATAGTCTTATTGACATGGAGCCCCATCTTAGTCTTAACTTCACAAAGATCAAGCCAGATATCCCCAGAATAGTGTCTGGTCAAAAGCAGTTCCATCCCTTGCACTAGTTTGGTTTGTACTGAAACTTTCTCAATACCAAAATGGTAAGTATTAAAACTAGAGCTTTCTTCACTAACCTAACCAAACCAGCGTATTTTAATTTCAGAATTATACGAATTCACCATTTTATATATATATGCTGTCTGCCAGACTCTTGACTCGCTTCTATTATTTTAATTATTTCTAGTATTATTTCTATACGTAACTATTATTTATATTAAAATTTTTGTTTCAACTGTATGTAATATAATTTTGTATTTATTTCTAATAAACATTTAATCCAGAATTAAACGAATTAGAAATGTATTATAAAAATGTCTACCAACCCCCGCCCCCAAATTATCGTTGCCGGAGAAGGGGTACACCGGTAAGACAAATGTCTCAAAAGGGGTACACGAATGTTGTAAGTTTGGGAAACACTGGTTTAGAGAAACTCCATATTTTCTGTACAAGGTTGACCCTGAAGAGGAGTGAGGTAGTAGAAGTCCTTCAGGGAGTGACAAAGGCTACTGAGTGTTTCTCAGAGATGGGATTATAAGGAGTTAGTGAATCAAAGAGCAAAGAAGGGCAATTCATTACATATGGGTGGTGAAGATACTGCTAGGCAGGAAGTATTTATGGGTAAATATGACAGACTCCAGGAGTAGGATCTCAAAACAGAAGGCCAGATTGTTCTCTACACTACATAACTGCACCATCTAGAGATTTCCACTATGCTGGGAAAATTTCTGGGTAGTAAGTTAAGCCCTTCTTTGTGCTGCTGGAGGTTCACATATGGGAAACTGTTGCCCTAAGCTCCAAGAGCATGTTAGGGTTGTCAGACTTCAGGTGAGAGTTATGCCTGCAATTCATTATGCATGGGTGCACTGCTGCTATGTGCATGGAGAACCCCGCTAAAGTCAACGGGACTCCATGTGGGAACAGCGGTGCACCTATGCAAAGTAAACTGCAGGATTCTATGTTGCTATTGTAAGACACCACTGGCTGCTTCATCAGAGTTCTAGATTTAGCAGACTATATTTATTAAACTGATCAACAGAAACAGAAGGACATCTAAGTGTAAACTGGATCAAATTTTGTTTTTAGTTACATTGATGTACTGTCTATTCCCCACTCATTAATTATAACAACATACATATTACAATTATACTGATGTGCATATATTGACATTTTAAAGATAATTATGGCTAATGTAGCAAATATATATGTTTGGTTTTTAACTCTGCTATGTTTACTGTTTCAGTAGATATGGTACTGGCTGACAGATTTATACATGTTCTTTATATTCTGTGTTTATTAATACTCTGTTCTAATAGGCATCATATAAATATGGTAATGATGATCTTCTATTTTTTAAACAAAAAAAATTAGTTACATTTCTGAACATAAAAACAGAGAGAAAACTCTGTTTATATTGCACTTCCCATGGAAAGCCAAAATTACTTGAATAAGTTTGGTTGGGTTTTTTTGTTTTTTTTTTTTGGTGAGGGGAAATTAATATGAAGACAAGGTTGATGTTAAAGATAGGTAGAAATTAAAACCAATGGGTAATCAAGCATGGGTGAGCTAGCCTAATTTGACCCCAGAGAAAGAGTACAAATTTAAAATCAGGTCAGCTATTTTTTAAAAAAATCCCCAAAACATTTTTACATTTATAGTGCCTATTGCTGACGCATATAGACATCTCAATTACAACATATATTCTGCAGTGTCATAATCCAAACTTTAAATAATTTTGAAGGATTTTGTTTATTTCAGCCAAAACACAAATCGGCACTTAGAGTAAATTCAAACAAACAGTGCTTTAAATCCATACCAGTATTCATAGAAATAGAGAAGGCGGTCATCACTTCCAATAGCGGTGGTATATATATATATATACACACACCATATATACAGTACTTACATATATATATGTAAGTACTGTATAATATAACTTTATTGCCTAACCTAATGCATGGTTTATATCTAAGTGGTGCTTCCAAGTTTGCTGTTTTGTTTCATTTCAGAAACCTATATGCCGTCACACTTTATGCTTGCAGTCATATGGTTTCCATGAGTGTTATATTAAAAATCATCATAGCTTAAATACAATGTAACAAACAAAAACAAATCTGTAGATAAACACATAAAGACTAGCGAAACAAATATATGAGTAAACATGTAATTAATAAAATACATATTGCAAAATTAGTCTTTATAGAGTCAGATCCAAACCATGTTTGTGCATGTTCACACATAGTTGTGGACACAGACAGCTAAAGCACTGGGGGGGAAAAAGGAAGCATCTCATCTGCAGAGCCATGATACTAAGATGGTGGCCTCATACAATGTCAACTACTGTATGAATGAACCTAGTCACCTGATGCTCTGGGGGATTCCATTGGCCAACGTTAATCCCATCTTCCTTTCATGTCTCCCATCCTAATTTCCTCCTCATTGCTATAAAAAGCGTGAGAGAGACCAGAAACATTTTGACTCTTTTACCACCTCGTCAGTTATATAGTCAAGGTTCCTTTTTCTCTCTTTTGTAAAGCATGTAGAATAACATAACAGACTGATTGTGTGGGTAGGCGGGAGGAGGGTGGGCTATGCATATGTGCCTGTAAACACATCAGGAAACTCACAAGTCTCCATGAGCCACAGCATAAGAAACAATAAATGTGTATCTACAACAGTAGATACAGGATAATGATCTGGATTAAGTTAAATTACAACAATGCCTGATCCTTTATGGAAACAGGTTTTCCAAATATACAATCCCTTGAGAAAGAGTCATATTCATGCAGAATGAGTAAATTTTCCAGTTCTGTCACACTTTTACGCAGACAGCAACACAAGTTTCCTGGCAAGAAAAGCATTTGAATATAATAGAAACCACAGATGCTAATGATAGAAGGAAGTAATGAAACTGAGTACAACAAAATGTCTTTCCTCGCACTTCTATATAAATGGAACTGTTCTCTACCTGAGCATTCAAAAATTTTAGCATGGTCATGTAAATCATTACCCTTTTACACTCTTCAGGGGAAAACTAGCTTCTCCCCCTCAAAAACATAAGTTTTATAGGACACAGATAGCTATGTATTTCCTAGTGAGAGAGGGTGAAATTCACCACTTTGCAGAAGCCTGACACAGTCTATGTACCACCTACCCCCTTATTATGAGGACTAACATGGGACTGAAGATGTGGACAGAATTCATGCTAGCCGTCTGCACAGGAGTGAATTCCACTCAAAATGTCTTAAAGAACTGAGAAAAGCAAAGGGTGCTACATTTTTGTGCACTCGTACATGCAGATTTCCCTGATTCTAGATGAAGTATCAACCTTATCTTGAACTGCAAGGAGATGACAGAAGGAAGCTGATAGATTTTGCTATGCTAAATATGAAAGTTCAAGAACTGACAAAGAAACAGATGGACAAGATTAATGCCTGAAACTTGAGTGGACAGTCTTGTAACCGCTGGTTTTCATAGCTATCTTATGTTGTTTTCTTTCTGTAATTAGTCACAGGTTTAGAATCAGAACTCTGCACACAAAAAAATAAGCAGAATTATTTTGTTCTGTTCCTGTTGGGAACTGGTGCCATTTAGTGATATAGAATTTTATTATGAAAACCTCAATGAGAATTACATTAGTTCTCTGAGCAACTTCCATAAGAAAACATCATTTAAATCGTAATAGCCACTTTGGGATATACAGACTTTTAAAAACATTTCATCTTGAATAAACCTCACAACAATGTGCTTTTAACAGATATGCAAAGATTTGTGATAACATTTGAAATTAGTTACATAGGACCAGATGATGATATTTTTACTTATTCTGAATCGTTAATGCCCGAAGCTGAATGCATGGTACCCACAGTGTATACCAAAGCCCGAGGGACCAGCTGGGGGGGGCAGGATTGCTCAGGGTGAGGATCAGTTTTCCCTAGTCCCCTCCACTTGAGACGACCACCAAACCAAATAATGTTGTGACATGGTGCACCACTCAGGTTTGGCCCAGTAGCTCCAAGACAGACAGGTGGTGGGCCAAAGCTGAGTGGTGCGGCGACCCTGTGGAATGGGTTGCAATACCACTCAATAAAATTTGGCCCAGCAGCTCCTCCCTCATGACATTTTAAGTTAAAGTGAGAGTGGTTCAGTTGTGCATACTATGTGATAAATTTCCGGAGATTCCTCTGAATACCCTCTTACATTGACTTCAGAGGGATTATTTATGGAGTAATTTATTATTCCATATTGAGTAAGTAAGGAAAAATTTGGCCCACTGTAAGGTAAATAAGTCAATGGAGAGTGGAATCTTTTTACAAAGAAGTAATTATTCTAACAGATCAACTTTACTATAAGAAAAAGTTCACTATAACCATTATTAAAATGTTTCCATTACACTTCACTGAGGTAATTTTGGACTTTATATTATTTCACCATAAGATTCATAGTATCAGAGTGTAGTAAAAGTGACTTTCACTGTATATAATACATAGAAAAATATAATACCCAGTTTAAGATGCAAAGCTACATTTTCTCTCAAGGAGAAAATAACTCCTTTTAAAAAAACAATACTGCACTTCCACTATTTTATTTTTAAAGAAAATTTTAAACACTGTACTAAGATTGCTACTATTTACAATTTGAGACCTTGAGCTAAACTGTGTGTAGGGATTAAATTTTTATATTATTAAAAAAACTTATGTCAAGTTTAGTCACCTTATGATGAAGGAAGACTACAAGAGCGGCAGCTCCAAAGAAAGAATAATTCAGTCAGGGCTTCGTTATCCCTTCTCTTTTTAGAGGCAAGAGTCACAGCCTACTGAGTCATTTTCATCATAAGCCAGAAAGGGAGGCGAGGAGAAGCAACCCTTCCTTGCACATGTGCCCAGCTGACTAACTGGGAGGTTTTTAACTAGTTTCAGCCAGCCCTTAATTGGCTTCAGGTATCCCAACCAACCTACCTATCTTCCCTGCCTTCTGGAAAGATCTTAATTGGACTCAGGTGTCTTAACTGACCTGGAGCAGCTGCCATTTACTTATACTGGTAACAGGGATTTGTTTAGCCTGGGGCTAACATATCTGCCTTCTACTACTTTTCTATAGCCATCTGGCCTTTCATATGTCACAATATATAAAAATATCCTAACTCCTTTAGTTAGGATACCAAAAAGTCCCTTAATGCAAATAACAAGAATTTTTCTTGTGATAACATTTGTCCTGTACATCTGATTCAAACGTAATGTACTCCTAGTTCAAATATGGTTTTGCTTTACTTTTATTAATATAGTATTACGGTAGTGCATAAAGGCAACAGTCAAAACTGGGGCCAAATGTGCTAGACACTACACAAACACATAGCAGAAACAGTCCCTTTCCCAAAGAGCTGACAATCTAAATAGAAGAGACAGGCACAGTGGGAGGAATAAAGTATTATCCCCACTTTATGAGGTTCAGAAATATTAAGGGTTTAATCTAGCTCCCATTAAATGCAATAGCAACCTGGTCTATAAAGGACAATCAGTTAACAGTGATTCTCACTAAGACAACATCTTTTTTTTTTTTAAACAACCCTTCGGCAATATTTAGAATCTACAAGACACCAAAGATCCCATGAGAACCTCAGAGTTACAAACATCTCAGAAATGGCAGATGAAACTATAGACAAACGTATCAAAATGTCTAAATCACTTAGAAAACTAGGTCCTATTTGCAAAATTGACTTAGGCCCATAAAAGCCAAAGAGTTACTTAGGAACCCAAGTTTTGTTAGTTTTGAAAATGGGACTTGGGCTCCTGAGTCACTTAGGGAATTTTGAAAATTTTATCCATAGTCATGTTTTATTTTCCTAAATGTTGAGTAGCAAACACCATTCTCAAAACCAAGTCTGAGAAACAAGTTTGCAGTCACCCAGTGTTGTGAGCTCAATGACTTAGCCTATTAAGTCATCATTATGGCCACAGAAACAAAAAGAATTAATTTATTTTGATAGGTCAGACACCACTGTTTTTCGCTTTACAATTGCACAGCCTTAAATAATTAAGAACTGGCTCCAGACAAATCAGAGACACCTGCCCACAGTTGTTTATTTTGAAAAGTGATCCTCTCATCTCTGGGCAGATGCTGTTATATTTGCACCTGACCATATGGTTCTTCTTATCAGTCTGGGAGAAGGATTGACACAAATATGCAGACATGCTATAGGAGTGCAGGATGCACTTGCCTAATCATAGCATTGTGCCTCCTGTACAGTACCAGCAGCTTTTGTTCTCAAGTCAAAGATTTAAGCAGATTCATAATTCATGTCTGTCCCTTGCAAATACCACTGAGACTAGAGAACTAATCAATAATCACTCTTGTTATTAAATAAATACTGTTGTATTTTAACAGTTCAGGTTTTTTTACTCTCCATTATTACTGACATTATGATAGGTGCTAAAAAGGCACTGACCCTATTGGGGTCCCATTATGCTAGGCACTAGACAAACATACAAGTAAATTGCAGTTCCTGTCCCAAAGAGTTTATTGTTCATGATACACTTATAAAGGGCTGAAAATGAAATTTCTTCCTCTCTTGATGGTGCTGACCATTCAGTGAATTTAATATTTTTCTTGTATTTCTTATAGAGTAGAAGCTAACATCACTGTGGATTCCTTTTTGTGTGTATCTCTGTATGTGCATGAAAAGCTGTGAGGGACCAGGAGTGAAACTGTATGAGTCCTGTAGCTATTCTCCTTTCAACAGAATCCAAAAGATATAAAAAAGACCTACACACTCACGCTAAATTGAAGCTTGCAAAACATAGCTTGAAGGTGAAATAGCACCTGAGCTTCTCTTCCAACGTCTCACCGACTACCCTATTACCTTTGAAAGAGATCACATTCAAATTAAACAAATGCCTCAGACCTCAATGTGTAAAATAGAGATAATGATACTTACCGCATTTATAGAATCATAGACTCATAGACTTTAAGGTCAGAAGGGACCCTTATGATCGTCTAGTCTCACCTCCTGCACAACGCAGGCCACAGAATCTCACCCACCCACTCCTGCAATAAACCCCTAACCTGTGTCTAAGCTGAAGTCCTCAAATCTTTTAGTTTAAAGACTTCAAGGTGCAGAGAATCCTCCAGCAAGTCGTGCCCTGTGCTGCAGAGGAAGGTGAAACCTCCCCAGGGCCTTTGCCAATCTGCCCTGGAGGAAAATTCCTTCCTGACCCCAAATATGGCAAACAGCTGAACCCTGAGCATGTGGGCAAGACTCACCAGACACACACCCAGGGAAAGAATTCTCTGTAGTAACTCTGATCCCAACCCATCTAACATTCCATCACAGGCCATTGGGCATATTTACCACTAATAGTCAAAGATAACCTAATTTTGGAAATTAATTGATCCCATCATACCATCCCCTCCATAAACATATCAAGCTTCATCTTGAAGCCAGATACGTCTTTTGCCCCCACTGCTTCCCTCTGAAGGCTGTTCCAGAACTTCACTCCTCTGATGGTTAGAAACCTTCATCTAATTTCAAGTCTAAACTTCCTGCTGGCCAGTTTATATCCATTTGTTTTTGTGTCCATTTTGGTACTGAACTTAAATAATTCCTCCCCTCCGTGGTATTTATCCCTGTGATATATTTATGACAGCAATCATATCTCCCCTCAGCCTTATTTTGGTTACTGCTTTTCATCCATGGATCTCAAAGCACTTTACAAGAACTAAGCATTACTGTCACTATATGCTATTGGCACACTTAAGTGCATTCCAGCATTAGACAGTAAAGATTTAAGAGCGATTCCCTATTTTTTAAAAGGGGAATACCACAATAACTGGTAATATCTCTAGAACCAGGATAAACCTTTTAAGCATGCTCTGTGAACATGATATGATAGCACTACTGGAGTGAATTATGGAATACAGTAAACCCTCGATTTAACGGACTTCGGATGCAACGGACAAAATTTCTAAGCAAGTCTGATTCATCCGAAATCCATTTGTCGAGGGCTTGCTGCCGGCCCCCGGCTGCCACCCGGGTCACGGCAGCGGGCGGGCTGGCTGCCGGTTCCCGGGTCCCGCCCGAGTCCCACCAGCGGGCGGGCTGCCGGGTCCCGGCTCCCGCCCAGCTCCCACCTGCGGGCGGGTGGGCTGCCGGCTCTTGCCTGCGGGCGGGCTGCCGGCTCCCTGCCAGGACCCGGGCGGGCTGGCTGACGGCTCCCAGCTGCTGCCCAGGTCCCAGCAGCCGGGACTGGGGTGGGCTGGCTGATGGTTCCCGGCTGCCGCCCGGGTCCCGGCAGCGGGCGGGCTGCGGAGCTGCTGCCCCGGCTCTGTGGCGGGCAGGCTGCTGCTCCGACAGCTCGTTTTTTTTATTATTATTAAATAACAGACTTTCTGATTTAACGGACACCCCCTCGCCCGAATTAGTCTGTTAAATCGAGGTTTTACTGTAATACAATACAACATGAGATGGAACAATCTAGTGGATGTTATTTTGACAAATACAATTTTCAGAATTTTAAATTACTGTGTACAGAACTTTTTTTTTGGTGAAGAATTTTTAATTTTCTGATGCCGAATGCCCCTAGGAGTACAATGGGTAGCACTAATGAAAGGAGGCTTTGACTCTACCTGTCTGCCCTGTGCCCAGCTCTATCAGCCCAGAGACAGTTGAATTCAATCCAAATATTCAAAATATTAAACAAAATATTTAAAAACCCAGAATCTTCAAATACAGAAATATGTTTGTGCAAACATAGAAATATGTGTTGTACAGTTTGCTTATCAGAACACTACACTTGTTTCTATTTTTTAAATCAACCTATAACTGATATATGAAGACACTTGTACCCCACAGACCTCCTGAGATCAAATTAAGACATGTACAACAAGGAAAACATCCCAGGAATGAATTACCACCTTTTACGTTTGACCACCTATCTCATATTTAATACTTTTAAAACTGTTCCTTCTCAAAATATCACTAAAAGAAAAACCCACAATTTAGAAAGGGGGAAGAAAATTTAGATTTAAAACAGGATACAGAATAAGAAGGTTGTGACAACCATTCTGACACAGAAAAAGAATTCAGGAGCATGCAGTTTAGAAAGATTTTAAAAATTATTATATGATGCTGGAAAAAATGGAAATTATTAACAAAAAGAAAAAAATATATTATTTATACTACGTTTGAGTGCACTACGACCTATGTTAATAGTTAAAGTATCTGTCAATCCATGCAAGTAAACAGTACAGTTTGTAACTATCAATAATGTTGAAGATTGGTCTGAAGTTTGGGTGGCCACAGGATGGGAATAAGGTCAACTGAGAGAGAATCCTGACCCCAGTGAAGTTAATGGGAGTTTTGCTATTGACTTCAATGGATGCAGGATTTCACCCATATTTCTAGCTCTGCCATTGGTTTTCTGTGTGATCTACAGCAATCTCAAACTCTGTGATTCATTTTACCCATCTGTAAACTGAGGTTTCGGTGAAAATTAATTTGAGATACTTGGTTGAAGGATGTGACAGAATACTAGGTAACACCAGCTGAGCCAGCACACTTGTCTAGGATATTAACTGGTGCGAAGGTTCAGTGGCCTGGACAGTGGAGGAGACTCTGCAATGACTGGTAAAACAGGCAGAGATGCAGAAGATGCTGCAAAGCTTCTAGCTGTTTCACCATCTGGAGAGGAAAGCCTTATGCGCTGAGCAACAGATGAGCCTGCAGGATTTTATAAGAGAAAAAGCCAAGCAGCAGCAGCAGCTTTTACTGCAGGTGGTTAGTTTTGCAGCGGTGAACAGCAAGTGAGCACAGGCCCTGGGGCTTTGTAAGACAGGCCCTGCAGACAACCCCGATGCATTCCTGGGCATCTTCAAGAGAATGGCCATGTGTGTAGGCTGTTATAGGGAAACCTGGGCCTTACAGCTGGCCCCTCAAGTGGCCTCTATGGCCCTGAATAATGAGCAGGCCAGGGATTTTGAGGGGGCCAAGGTAGCCATCCTAGATCAAGTCTCCACTGCCAAATAATCAGAAGCATGAGGTGAACTGGATGTGTGTTTGCAGCCCAGGTATTCATTCAAAACTTCATGGATTTGGCTAGCCAGGGGCTGAGGCCAGACACCCAAATGATGGGAGAGATAATGGATGCTCTGGTGCTGGCACAATTCCTTCAGGGCCTCTCCAAGAATATATTGGAATGGGTTAGATGGCTTCAACTGATCTCTTTTGATGCAGCAGTAAAATTGATGGAGAAGTTTGAGGAGGTGGACCGATCAGGGAAAGAGGGTCAACACTATAACAGACAGGAACTAGGGAGTAAATTTGGGGAATCCACAGCTACTAAGAGTGTGGAGATGAAGAAGGAAGAACCCAGAGCTAAGAGCTTCATCTGGGGTTTAACATGACATGTTTCCAGTGCAGGCATCAGGGACAAATGAAAAAATGCTGTCAGATGGCAGAGGTAACCCTGAAAGACTGGGAGAGGTTTAACTGGAAGAGAGTTGGGGGAGCGGACAAACTGCCCCACCCTGTTGTGTTGGGCACCAACTGGAACCTGTTCCCATTAGGAAAAGGTGATATTAGGGGGCCATAGGCAGGGAAACAGAAAACCCGAGAGGGAAGAAACGGAGCCCAAATGGAAGGGATAAACCCCACAGATAACAGAGCCTAACTCAGATGGAAGGGGATAAAAAGAGAGTCCACCAAAAATTGATGGGGAGGGAATAGGAATTAAGGAAGTAGAAATGGTAGAGCAAGACAACACAGTTGAGGTTGAAGGACCTCCGCAGCACACCACACCACAGCACCAAGGAAAAGCTGTCCAGGTGCAGTTCAGAGGGCTTGGGAGAGTCCGAGATCCTGAGCAATCAGAAGGATGAGGGAAGTGCTCTCAATCCACTGCCAGATACGGGGTGGAAAAGCAGTCCCCTAGGATGCCCAGGATGTGGCGAACTGTGGACTGAAATGGAACTGTGAAGGTATCCATCTACACAAATGATCAACTAATCCATCTTGACACAAAAAGTTTTATGTCCGCTAACAACCTATATGTTGCTGCCTAAAGCCAAAGATCTTGCCCAGACAGAAACTGTATTAACATCAGCACTGTCTGGTCTCTTGGTCTATTACAACAAGAACCAATTGTGCGTCCAACTGAGTCAAAATGCTAGTGCAGCGCTTCTCAAACTGGGGTCAGTGAGAGTATACCAGGGGTCCTGTTACAGTATGAATTTCCCCACCACCACCTTGGGGTCCCCTGGGTAAGCATCAGCAGCATACATTGCTAACACTTTTACATGTAGTGGACTGGCGGTGGCAAAAAGTTAAAGGAGTGATGTTACAAGAGTCCAAGGAGAAAAGGAATGGGTTAATTTAAAAATTGAGCCAGGACCAGAGATAAGAAGCCCGAGGACTTAAACAAACACACACTCTGCATGCCAAGAAGCGAAAACCTGCTTCTCAGCCCCAGCCGGCCATAAAAAAAGAAAAACAAACAAAACTAAAAAGTTGTAGGATTAACAAAATTACACATTTGTAAAGATTGGCCCGGTGAGACTCAAGAGTCTGCCTTGCAGCCCTGAAGCGAGTGTGTTATGGGAAAAGCTAGAGCAACTGCAAAGAGCCCAGTTCGGGCTGGTGCAAAAAGCAAAAGGCACGGGGAACGGGTGGGCTCCCCTGGCCAAGATGCTCCCAGGAACACCCATGGCTTAAAAACCCTCCCAAGAACAGAAGCAAGTTGGAGACCTACGGGGAACCTCAGACAACCTGTGCACGGGGCAGAACTCCCATCCACCCTTTCCCCTCTTCTTACGTTACACCCAGGCTTGGCCGGCCTTGGGTTGTGCATGTGTGAGTATGAAAGTGGGTTAGGGATCAGGTACTAATGCTTTTTTCCCTTTCTCTAGGTAACATGGGGTGTACCCAGGCACTCACAGCTGTTGTTTGGTTAATAAAGCTTTAAAATTTAGTCACTTGGTGTGCTCCTTCATCTCCCACCCCTAACAATCCTGTGTCCTTAACCTGATCACCTGGGGTGCTAGACAGGTTGGTAACAGAAATGTGTTACAGTCTGCGAGTCACGGCTGGCTCCAGAGTGTCCTCAAGTCCAGTAAGATTCACAAACGGTCACTGATAAATATAGTAAACTATATTTATTGAGCATGGACATCAGTCAAAGCCTTGATGGCTCTTTTCCTGTTGCATAAGTATCTGTCACCATGATATGACAGCTCAGTTCACTTAAAAGGCTCTTTCTGGCTTTGCCTTTAACCTCCACATCATCTCCCTCTCCTCAGAAAAAAAAATGTAATGGGGGGGGGGGGTGAAGCCCTCTGTCACCATTCACCAGAAATCACCTCATCTCACTGTGCTACATACACTCATCACTGTTCAGATCAGTTAAAAACATGATGCCAAATCTTGCTTTCAAGTCGGCGAGGGTAAAACTGAAGAAATTTCACTGACTTAAACCAAGTTACTTCTGATTTACACTGGGGTAAATTATCCGAATCTGACTAAAATCATTGGGTAAGAATCTGCTCCAGGGTGTCCACCAACCTGTGGTAGGCCAGTTTTTGGGAATCTTGAGCTACAAAATCTGCCATATTACTGTGGCTGAAATAAATGATTTATTTGTGACGTTCTTTGGGCAGGCTCACAGCACAATGGTAAAGCTGCGGCCTGGATGCATAAATGATATAATAAGCATGCAATGCAGCAGCAGAATGATAAACAAACCCTGGGGAAAGCAGGAGGGGGGGGGGTGGAAATGCATCTCATGGTTGCAAACTGAGTAATGTGCTGATGGTGGGGCTGGGTGGAATGGACTCTCCCTCTCTCTGGGCGTTTATACCAGAGCAAGGGGAGTGGAGCCAAAGCCCTGGAACAGGGGACTCTCTGGGACGGCGCTCCCCAGTATTTGTGTAGCCACGTGGGGCGTGCTCCAGCGCCCGCAGAAGTCAGTGGAAATCCTCCCATTGACTTCAATGTGCTCGGACTCTGGGCCTGGGTGCAGCTGACAGCTTTACCAAAGCAAACCATGCTCCAGCACTGCCCCCGCCCCATCCCGCCAACGCCAGCACTGCCAGCCCGGGGGGAAGCGGGGGGGGGGGGGCGGTTGTTTTGCAGAAACAGCAGGGTCAGTGATCGCCGAAAGGCGGGGGGGGGGCATTTTCCGCCCCTTCCCCCGCGCAGGGAGGGGCCGCGCGAAGCCCCCCTCTGGAGCCAGCAGCACCTACTTCTTGCAGGGGATGAGCCCCTTCCTCTCCTCCAGGAGCCGGAGGCGCTGGTTGGGGCCGTCGTAGGACACCGCCGCCCTGGTGTTCCGGCCGCTGCCGTGGTCGTACGCCACCGTGCGCCCTTCCCACTGCAGCGGCGCCCGGCACGGGGTGGGCGGCTGCCCCCGCCCGGCCGCCAGCGGAGCCCAGGCCTGCAGGCACAGGAGGCCGCTCAGCAGCAACAGCCGCCGCCGGGGTTGCCCCGGGCAACCGCCGCCTCGCGCCATCCTCGGCGTCTCCCGTGTCCGCGCGAGCCCCGCGCCCTGAGACCCCCCGCTCGGGAGGCGCTGGGGGGGGGGGGGGAAGCTGAGGCGCTGCCGCCGCTCGCTCTCTGCCCCCTTCTGCGGCGCTCACTGGGGAGGCGGAGGCGGGTCTGGCTGACTGCGGCAGCGGCGGGCGCGGAGCCAGGGCCCAGCGCAGCTCGGAGGGAGGCAGGGGCGGGTGCAACGCTGAACAAGGGCGGCGGCCGTTTGATCTCGCTCCGGCCAGCGGGGACTGCGGAGGCAGGGGGCCGCCTGCAGCCCGCCCTTCTTCAAACAACAGAGACACGCGCCTCCTGCCCCCGGCTCCCTCGTGTTCCCCCCCACCCCACCCCGTGCATTTCCCCGCTTGCCTTACACATCGCCTGCCACCGGCACTGCGTATGGGATAGCCCCAGTTCTAGCTGGATTTTAATAAAGGGGCTATAGGAGGGGAGACATCATCTGATACCAGTGTCCTCGCTGGGTGGCAGCCTGTGATACCAATGCCACAGCTGCGAGCTCTGCACCTGCTGTAATACTCTGACTAGGAATGTTGGTTATTCATTCTGTATTGATATCTATTTCATATACACCTCTTTATGCTCAGCCCTGTCAGTTTTCTCCTTGAAGGCTTAATTAAGATACAAAAGAAGCCAACATTATATATGTTAATGTCATTGTTCACTTTACTTAGAATGATCACCTATTCTTATTCCGCAAAAAAAGGACAATGTGTGCTTTAAAAAACATTCATGCTCTTGCTCCATATATAAACCAGAATAGGAAAGGAGCAAAATGGAGCACTTGCTTGGGAAGTCGACTGTTTGCTTGCTTTCCATTTGGGCCCTGTATTTTTGGTTTGTCTTTGACAAGAGCATCTGTGATGTGGAATTTGTGAGCAAATCTGGTCACTTTTTCCTCTGTTTTGTGCATGTGTGTGGTCAAGGGTTCCTATGAGGCAGTGAAATCACACATTTGAGCATACAATATTACCTGCCTCCCCAAATTCCTACTAGTTTGAAAGCGGAGCTGCTACCTGACTGGAAGTTGCAGATCAATTTTATCATATCGACTGATATTCCTGTCGTTTTGTTGTGTGTTTGGGGCTTATGGAGGGAGGGAGTTGAAAAATGATCTGCTTAGATAGAGAGACAGACCTCTCTAAAATGTTGCTTTTGAGGGAAAACATTTCACTGTCCCTGGCACCTGATTTCCAATAACTAATACCATCATCCACTCTCCCCTCCTCCCCCCCAAATATATGCATTCTTCCCCCATTTGCTTTGGGGATCCCTTGGCCTAGGTTTACTGTCTCCTCCTGAGCAGTTTCCTAGAAAAGAGAGGGAGAGGTAACATGGGTTATAAAGCACATATAGGGAACTAGAGGTCAGGGTGCTGCTGCTACAAACAGGAAAGCACATCAACCTGAAAATGCATCCTACAAAAGAATGGATGGGAAATTACTACCCTAGGCCACAATCTGCCTTCAGTTACATCCAGTGACTGCAATATGCCATTGCTCTCATTGGAATTGCATAGTTGAACTGAGGGCAGAATGTGGTCGCTATTAATCAAGGAAGCAGGGCCGGCGACAGGGGGGTACTACGGGTAGAGCTGTACCGGGCCCCCCGACTTTAGGGGGCCCCGGTACAGCTCTACCGGTAGTCATCGGGGCGGCTCTCCCCCGGACGAGCGCCTGTCCCCGGCCGGAGCAGAGCCCGGCCAGCGGCAGCGGCTCAGTCCGGGGGAGGGGGGGAGGGAGCAGCAAGGGAGGCTCTCGCTGCTCCCCGGCTCTCGGGTCTCGCTGCTGCCAGCTGGTGGGGGGAGCGCCAGCTGGGCTGGGGAGCCCCCAGCCGCTGTCAGCTGGGGGGTGGTGGCGGGGCTGGGGGGGTGGCCGGCTGGGCTGGGGGGCCCCCAGCCGCTGTCAGCTGGGGGGGGGGGAGCGCCTGCTGGGTTGGGGGGCCCCCAGCCGCTGTCAGCTGGGGGGGGGGGGGTGGCGGGGCTGGGAGGGTGGCCGGCTGGGCTGGGGGGGGGGGAGCGCCGGCTGGCCTGGGGGGGGCGGCTGGGCTGGGGGCTCCCCAGCCGCTGTCAGCTGGGCGGGGGAGCGCCGGCTGGGTTGGGGGGACGGCTGGGCTGGGGGCCCCCCAGCCGCTGTTGGCTGGGCTGGGGGGGCCCCCAGCCGATGTCGGCTGGGCTGGGGGGGCCCCCAAACTATTAGAGTAGGGGGCCCCCAAATTTCTGTCGCCGGCCCTGCAAGGAAGAAATTCAACTATTTTAAATAGTTGTAAATCCGGAGCAATTTCCCTGCCCACTATGGGGTTACTCCTGAATTACACCGATGTAGAGTAGAATTTAGGCAAATTAAGGCCTCTGGGGTCAGACTAATGAAAGGACAAAACGACTCGAATGTGGACGGTCTACCTGTTTTCTAACACAGGCGGCGGCTGGTTTGTGACACAACATGCTTTTGAATAATTTTAAATAATATCGTATCTTCCGATCCCACCGTTTGCTTTGCTGATCCGCTTTATGGAGCGGGAGGATAGATGGAGATTTTACTAGGGCGAAGTGGGTAGCTAATGGGATTTCTCATAGCAGCAGAAACAGGTGCAACACAACTATTGAACTGGTTCACTCCAGGCTCGGATCGGCCGCTGCCCCATCCAAGATCGTTTCCAGAAAAAAGTAATTGACCAGTTTATATATTTCATGGGGTTTGGTTGGTTTTGTAAAGTCTAAGTTTCACCTGCCGTGTCTACCTCTGGAGCCATCGCAGTGACTGCGTAACCACCTCCAGGCGACAAAAACAGTAGCCCCATTTTTTTAAAAGCTGCAAACGATTCTGTGCTGTGTCACTTTAAAAAAGTAGGAAAAAGACATAACGTTCAGTGCCACTTACAAGAGTATCGCCCTTGCTCCTCTTGAACGTCCCCACCCTCTCTCTTGATTCTGCGACTGAATTTGCAGACCCGAGGCAGATAAGGGAGGCGCTTTTTTCTCTCTTTCGTCTTGAAAGAATTTATTGCACAGATCCACATTGAATGGCTGGTTGACATGCAATGAGAAATTGAGTGATGTCGCTCTGGGATTAAACCGAGTGGAAGTGATGTCACGCTGTCTGAAAAGAAAAACAAACACACACATACACACACCAAATGAATGATGCCGCCAAGAAGAAAGCCCGGCCCCCACGTCACTTGTGGCACTGGTATAAATATGGCCTTACAATGTCCATGGCTGTCTGTAAGTCTCGGATCGCTTGAACTTTGGAACAAGAGAGAAGCTCGGCGTCTTTTTAGCATTGAGGCACAAGGAGTTCGCCTTTGCCAGTGGTTTTTATGTGCCAGAGTGATAGGGAAGAACAGGGATAGCCCAGCATCTTCTTAGCCCTTTCCGCTGAAAGCTGAACGAGCGACAGGATCAGCCCGTGAGACTCATCACCCAAGACTTCGGGAGAGGAAGCGGAGAATCTCCGGCGCTCCAGACTTTAGTCCCGCAGCTAAAGGCTGGGAAAATGCTAGCGCCCTTGGCAGCGCTCTTCCTGGGGCTCAGGGTCAGCATGGGGGTGCAGGGGGCTCCCTGCGAGGCTGTGCGCATCCCCATGTGCCAGACCATGCCCTGGAACATCACCCGGATGCCCAATCACCTGCACCACAGTACCCAGGAGAATGCCATCCTGGCCATCGAGCAGTACCAGGAGCTGGTGGACATCAGCTGCAGCCAAGTGCTCAGGTTCTTCCTGTGCGCCATGTACGCCCCCATCTGCACCCTGGAGTTCCTCCACGACCCCATCAAGCCCTGCAAATCGGTGTGCCAGAGAGCCCGGGATGGCTGCGAGCCCATCATGAAGAGGTACAACCACAGCTGGCCCGAAAGCCTGGCTTGCGATGACCTGCCTGTGTACGACCGAGGGGTCTGCATATCTCCAGAAGCCATAGTCACCGAGGTCCCTGAAGGTGAGGAGGGACCGGGGGGCGGGTGTGTGGGTGGGGGGAGGCGGTACACTAAGGCAGGGCTCCTGGGGTAGAGAACCTTGCTGATAAGGTAACAAAGAGTCCTGTGGCACCTTGGAATTCAGATGGGTGCCCTTCTTCAGCAAGTCTCTGGAAAGCAGAAAGCTGAAGTGAAGTGGGTCCCGAAAGCACAGATCTCCAGAAGCCCCAGCACTGCGTAGGCAAGGCCATCTATCTTTCACATATCACACACAGGGACAGGTTTTGGCGAGGATTTGAAGCTCGTCTCTCGGGTAGTTTAAATATTTGTCTAAAAAAAAAAAAGTCTCCGCAGCAAACAAACCAACCCAAACAAGAAGAGATTGAATTTGCTACGGGCAGGGAGCTTTTCTGAGAGCTGGGAAGAGCCAATCAGGAAAGGACTCCGACATCCTCTCCAAATCTCACTGGTGTTACTAGTCAAAACGAGAGACGATTCAGAGTTAGGCATAAGTGCACATTGCATAGTGATGTTTAAGGATTTTTCACATTTAAATGTCAAATTGGCAGTGCACTAAAAACTACACACTGGGCTTTTTGTCCAGGAAGGGAACTAGCAGTCATACAATGATATATTGCAGATTTTATTCCCTTATTTAAAACGATTAACAGTGCCGTTTAAAAAAAACAAGTATAAGATCTGATACAGTTATAATTTAAAAAATATAGCGAATCACTTGTTTTTAGGACAGAATAACTATTTTAAATGCTCCCCAAGATGTGCGAGCTAGTGAAGTGATTCCGGAAATATCGGAGATTATTTTTTTCCGTATCTTCTTGTATTCATTTATTTTCGGTAGCAGGAACCAAATTCCGTGCAAATCTTATTGTGTATGTTTTTACATAGATGTGAAGTGGACGGATTTTACTCAAGATGTAATGGTCCAGGAAAAACCTCATCAGTCTAACTGCAAGAATATAAACCATGGTGCGTCTTCGTAAGGGTCCCCTTTTATTTCTCTCGAAAATATTTCTGTAATTGACATTAATTTCTAATTTTTCCTTCTGGTGTTGTTTTTTATTGTTGTTGTTTTGTTTTTTTAAGCTCGATGCAAGTGCCGGAAGATAAAGCCTACCCTAACAACATACCTGACCAAAAACTACAGCTACAGTAAGTCAACCTTTGAAATAATTTCATTTTCAGCTCTAGGCAAAATTTCCCTATAATCGCACTATCTTCCGGTTCCCTTCCCCTGCTTCTTTTGATATTATCAGATTATTATAGTTCCTCTACTTTTAATCTATGGCAAACCACAGAGTAGGTTTTAAGATTAAATCAATAAATGAATCATAAAGAAGCACTTTTATTTGGCACTTTAAAAGATGTTACTCCCCAAATCTTGTTTTCCCGAAAAACAACAAGAAACAAAATATCTAGAGCTGAAGCTAAATTGTAGCAGTACTTTTAGAATACAGACCGGTCTAACAAATCTTAGTGGGACAGTTTGTTTAGCAAAAATTGAGCGGGTCATGTGAGCGTTTCTAAATTTTCCTGACATTGTTTAATGCAACTCAGTCTAGTGACAAGTCACAAAAAAGCTGGAGATCCTATGAGTTTCAAATTTTATTTTGTTATTTCAGATGGAATAAATTGGAATCTTGATTGATCAAGTATGCACTATTGTGCTGTTCTAATTGAATTAAATGAGTTCCTGTGAAAACAATGACATTGGAGAGACATGAAAAGGCTGGAAAGCAACGTTTTTGTTTTATTTAGTCACAAATTAAGTCACAGAATATTTACTAGATTTTGCTTACTAGCCATTAGAGTCCAATAGCCAGATCCTTAACTTATGTAAATGTTCATAACTCTATTGAAGTCTGTGGAGCTGTGACAATTTACACCAGCTGAGATCTGCCCATAGGTTTTATTATACAGTGTGCCACATTTTGACAATACAACTACTCAGCCACAAAAAGGATTTCTGACCAGAGGAACTCAAGATATTTATTTATAATTTAGTTTTTCTTTCAAGAACAAGTCTGTAAGATTAACAGTGAATGCAAAGTGAGTTATGATTTTAATATGTAAACAACTTACAATGATTGTTTCTGGGGGAATATTATTTAATTCGCTTATTTTAAACTATGGATATCACACAATAGGCTGATTTTTTAAAATCTATTATATTAAATATAAAATTAAAACAAATGTTTGGGTACATGCTTAAGTCTTTGTTGTTAAATAATCATTTAATTCAAATTCAATATGCTATTAGCAAGACAGTTGTGACATTAACCAAAGCAAACTGTGAATTGGTTGGTTTTAAATTGTTGCATTTTGATGCACTTGTATGAAACATTAATATATTTAAAATATCTAATTTCCTAATCTATCTCTCTACAATACACACTACCATTTGGCGAAACACTGAGATTCTTCATTGTGTACATACATCAATACTCTGTGTGTGTATATAAATATATATGGTAACTTAAAATGTCTGTATTCTGAACTGAAATAGAATTTTTAAAATAATGTTTGGCCTAATTGGTCCTACATTTAAAAGAGCCGAAAACACCGCATTCCATTGGCTACATTTATTTTCAAGATTTTAGTTTTGAGATGCAGGGCCTTATTCTGCCCTCAGTGAACTCAACAGGAGAGTTACCATTTGAAGTGGGATGGGGAGATAATTTGGGAGAAAATCCAATTTTGCTGGAAATCCCTTTTAAATAATAATGTGTAATGAAAGAGCTTCCGGTGCTCAAACAATTTATTTATATTCAGAACTGATGCAGCAAGCCCAGAGGTGTTGGGGCTGGGAACTGCCAAGCCTAGAGGTTCCCTAGACTAAGCGCTGGCAAGTCCTGGCACAAACTAAGTACTGCAACTAACTCATTCTTCCAGTTAATTGGGAGTGGGGTGCTGTTTAGTTGTAAATGCAAAAAAGAATCACTAATGGTTATCTGGGTTTATCTATGACATTATAGCTTATTTTGTAAACAATTCCCAACAATCATATTTTATAGTAAGTCTATATGAAGTCTTCACCTTTTTAAGTGTAAAGCAAATTTCCAGCTAAAAAATCATGTAAAGATTAGGGGTAGACATTTTCAAAAGCAGCTAAGTTACATAGGACCCCAAATCCCATAATGTTTCAGTAACTTTTGAAAATGGGACATAGACTATTAAGACAATTAAATGCTTTTGAAAATGTCTCCTATATCCCTAAAACACTACAGATGCTACAGATTTTGATATAATTACTGTTAACATAGCACAGATTGTGTTATAGCTACTGTTCTCAATAGATATTCTTCTTCTTTTATGTGAAACCTTGCTATATTTCTAGAATTTGCTAGTTAATAATGTTGTTTATTGAAGATGGAATTAAAAATGTTAAAAAAGAAAGTGTAGCGAAGCTGCTCAGGTACAGGATTTGCCACCGATCAGGTGTGCCCTTCGAGAGTAATGAGTGGTCCTTTCTTAAATCCACGTAGCTGTATTATTTTCTTCAGGATGTTTAGCACTCCAGAGCCCAAACACAATCTTAATTTCTCCTTTATATAGTCAGGTACCAAAAGTCAATGGATATTGTATTTGGGTCTCTATTCTGTGTAAAATCCACAGTTGAGATAGCACTTTTAAAACAGTTTCTCAAAGACTTTTATTTGAAGGAAGACAGTATAAACTATACACATTGTGAAACCCTTTGCCTATTAATTTTTCAGCTTTTCATTTAAAATCATAGTTTTTTTACAGTGTGTTTGATGCAATTAATTTACACCTGGAAAATTTATCCAGTTGTTTTATATGGTTTATTATTTAAAACAGTGTGGATTTCATGGTAAATCTTTATGACAAATATTTTTAGCTAATCATAAATAACAACATGTAGGGACTGAAAAAACAACTTTTACTCATATGAATAGTTCTTATTAATTTACATTATAATTGTCCTTGCATATATATTTTCCTACTTGCAGTTATTCATGCAAAAGTAAAGGGTGTAGACAGAGGTAGCTGCAATGAAATAACTACAGTGGTTGAAGTGAAAGAGATACTTAAATCTTCAATGCCCATTCCTCGGTCTCAAGTGCCTCTTCTTACTAACTCATCCTGCCAGTGTCCACATCTTCTCCCAAATCAAGATGTTCTCATTATGTGTTATGAATGGCATTCAAGGTAAGCAATTACAATGCAGTGCAGAAATTTACTGTAGTCAAGTTTAATAGAAAGTAGGCAAGCAAGAAAGAAAGATAAGACCATTTTCTCTGTTCAGAAGCACATGTGAACTTAGTGCTGTTTAATTCCCCTGATTAGTATCCCATATACAGTTCAGGGGAATATATATACATATTCTATTACTTTTACAAGTCGATGGCTTCAGGTAATAACATTTACATTTTAAAATTCATTTCATAAGCAACCTGAACTCTGATCTACAACACATACTTGCAAACTTTGATGGAAACGAGACTCAGACATGTAGCATGGGAAAATGCGGCCACTGCAACTTTATTTGAAGTTATTGCCCCACTGTGCTATCTATCCCAAACCTGGCAGGAATTAGTTAGAGAAAAACATTGAAGGATCACCATCTGCTTTTTTATTACTGTGGAAAACCAAGCTAATCACCAAATATGTCATGAATGATTTGGAAAGATCTTTGAGGTTTTTATTTGCCTATGCTTTGCTAAAATGGATTTGAAAAAAACTGTTATATGTTTCCTATTAAGAACATAAGAATGGCCATACTGGATCAGACCAAAGGTCCATCCAGCCCAGTATCCTGTCTACCTAACAGTGGCCAATGCCAAGTGCCCCGGAATGAGTGAACCTACCATGTAATGATCAAGTGATCTCTCTCCTGTCATCCATCACCCCCGTCTGGCAAACAGAGGCTAGGGACACCGTCCCTTACCTATCCTGGCTAATAGCCATTGAACTAAGTTGTATGTAAATAGAAGGTTTTGAGTTACAGTGCCTTTTTAAAATGTCAGAAGTCACAACTGATAAAATCCTGTCTCCATTGAAGTTGATGGCAAACACCTATTGATTTCAATGGGACCAGGATTTCACCCAAATAAGTTTTGAGCCAAAGTGACATCAGCACTGAAGGAAATATCACATTGTGGTTTCATTTATAATGATTTCCCCTTCCACTTAATGCTACTATTTTTTTATAATCAATACTAGAGGAGGGAAGGAGTGGTCTATAATATTAATCTATATATATAAAAGTCAAATGGTGTATGTATGTATGAATGAATGTATGTATGTAAGCTTACTCCTTCCACACCGTTTGAGCTAGAGACTTGAAATTTGGTACAGTTAGAGGTCTTGGGGTCCTAATGACCGTAAGAGTCGAAATTTTTTCAAATCTCACCTCTGACGCCCCCCAGGGGTGAAATTCTTTAAAGGCCAATCACGTCAGCTGGGCAGCTGCTGTTCTCTGTGACATAGTTATGATGTCATAATACCCCCTCCAACAGACACCGCACTCGCTCAGCTCTCCCCCCACCCCCGACGGAACCCCGGAATCCCTCAGCTCTGTGCCCCCTCCCCCCTCTGACGGAACCCCGGAATCCCTCAGCTCTCTGCCCCCACCCTCCTCCGACGGACCCAAGTTGGGTTTGGTCGGAGGGTAAGTGAGGTGGGGGTGTCGGGTTTGGTTGGGGGGGTGAGGTGGGGGTGTCGGGTTTGGTCGGGGGTAAGTGAGCCGGGGGTGTTGGGTTTGGTCTGGGGGGGTGGGAAGGTGTCTGGGTGGGTGAGGGGTGAGGGGTGGGGGTTGGGGTTGGTCAGGGGGTGTTAGGTTTGGTGGGGGGTAAGGTGGGGGTGTTGGGTTTGCTTGGGGGAGGTGAGGAGGGGGGTCGGGGTTGGTCGAGGGGTAAGTGAGGTGTGGGTGTCGGGTTTGTTTGTGGTGGGAGGTAGGGGTGTCAGGTTTGGTTGGGGGGGAAAGTGGGGTGGGTGTGTCAGGTTTGGTCTACGGGTGGGTGAGGTGTGGGTGTTGGTCAGGGGGTGTTGGTAGGGGGAGACGTGGAGGTGTTGGGTTTGGGTGGGGGGGTGAAAATGTGAGTCGGGGTTGGTCGAGGGGTAATTGAGGTGGGGGTGTCGGGTTTGGTCGGGGGGGTGAGGTGGGGGTGTCAGGTTTGCTCTCTGCCCCCTCCAACGGACCCCGTACTCGCTCAGCTCTCTGCCCCCTCCCCACCTCCGACGGACCCGAGCAACGCCGGGTATTTTCGCTAGTATAATATAAAACTGCAAAGTCTAGAAAATTATTGCAGGATTTAAGGTCCGATATGTCATGATCAATGAGGGTCTGAAATGTGTGCTTTATAGCATGGAAGTTTGGAAATCCCAGACTCCCAGCGAGACAACAACACGTTTCTAGATTGTGAGATATCAGACCTTAAAACTGTGATATTATGATTTTTAGATTAAATTATTTTAAGTTTTTGTTAGAGGCTTCTAACATTCTGTAGTTACAATTTTATTTTTCTCATTCTGTGGCCTGTACTATAACACTCTTGTATTATGGCCAGCTAGCTTTACAGGGGGGGAAATGCAAATACTAGTAGCTGAAAACATGTGCTGCTTGGGTGTGGCATTTGCGTCAAGTAGTCCACCATCTGAGCAGTCTCTCCCATAGAACCAATGAAATTGTTGCATACAAATTAGTGGTTGGTGATTGGTTGTGTTATCTCTGACATCACAAAACTCTAGGATTCTTGGCATGGCATAAATACATGCCTTACTATGGCTGTACACTGCATGGGTATAATTCATGAAGTCAACATGGCTGAGAGCTTAAAAACTGAATGGTAACAGATAGCAAATTCCAGTGATGATTGAACCTGGAGATCAGGGCTTAAATTCACCTGGAATAGTCCGGAGTGGAACTCCAGTAAATGATTACAACCCTCCTCGAGTGTTTATTGCATGTTGAGCTCGGTTGTGTATGTGTGGGGGACGTCTACTGGAACTACTCTATAAGAATGTAAGCCCTTTTGGAGATATTCTGAAAAAGAACTTTCAGCCATGCTTGTAGCTGTTGCTATTCACACTGACTCAATAGACATTCTAGTTTCAGAGTGACATGCAGTTATGCAAGACAAACAAAATGTAAGATTGGACAGTGTGGTATAAAGTTTTTATAGCTGCATAACTCATTTGTGGTTAAGGATATGGGAGTATTAATATTGTCCGATGACCTACTCGATTAAACCAGTGGCCCATCTAGACTTATTCTGTGTATGATAGTGTCCTCTACCAGCTGCGTTAGAGTACTTCGTTTCTCATGAGTAATACAATTGTCATAAATAAGTGCCAATTAAATCTTTATAGCACCGTGTATAATCATGTGTACTCTTTCTTCTGGTGACATTTGCCAGCTGGAGTTAATAGCAGAAGCCCCTCTATGTCACTGTGTGATAGAGCCACTGGAGCCGCATAAGTTCAGATCTGACTGCCTTTCCTTCTCTAGCCCAACCCACCATGACCCTTGGCTGCATACAGACCCTCTGTCTGCCAGTGGGGTATGGAGGCATTCAGTTTCTGCCCAGCAAATGTCCCAGTGAGAGACTGAAACAATTGGGTCTTGTGCTGTCCTTCACAATACAAATGTAGTTAGGTAGGGAGATTAATTAAATGAAGTGTCATGGGACCAAACCCATCATTCTTCTTTATATCTGGTGAAACTGGGGTATCTTTCACCACAGCATTCCTGCAGGTAAGGACACAGATCCTGAAGGGTTTCATAGGCACCAGCACCATGCCTATGTTGTTTAGGTTGCAAACATGTCAGGGAAATGTTGATCTTTTTTAAAACAATGTTTTCATTTGAATTTAAAAATTAATACATGGAAACATTTCTGTTGGGCTTAGGTTTTGTAAAAGTTTATTTGTAGAAAACTTAAATTTGGGATCATTTTGACCTGACTGGTTCCCTTTGGAAAATATTTCTTGTCTACAGTAAATCAACTGGAATGATGACTAAGCATATACAATCAGGGATCATATCTTTTAGTTACCTGATATATAGGAAACTAGCTGTAGCTCACATTTTTATCTTTTAAAAAATGTAGGTTGATGCTTCTTGATGGATGTTTAGTTGAAAAATGGAAGGATCAGCTAGATAAAAGATATAAGGTAAATATAACCAATGAAAGTAATTCTAACATTCTTAATAAAAAGTCAGTCATCAAAATCTATTTGAGCACCTAAATAAATGATCTGAATATTGAGCAGTGGAAGCTGCTACTGTTTTCGGTGAAGGTGTTTATCAGCACTGTAAGTCAGGACTTCTATTTAGATGACTAAATGTAGATTTAAGTGTGTAATTTTGAATATTTTGGCCTTACATTTTGGAGAGGGTTTTTCATGATGGGACATTTTTATGTTTATAATTTTCTTAGATGAAAACAATTTTTATAACAAACATCTATGAACATTTAATCTATAAACATCTAACAAAAATCTAAAATATTTCAAATATATAAATGCTTTATGTTAGTGTTCTTTTCTTAAACACTGATTTGTTACAACAATGAACTTGTGAATTATTTTCATATAGTTAATAATGCATTAACCTATGAATGATAACCCATCATTGTTAAGTATACAGTGCTCATTACAAAGTGTAGTAAGTAAGGCCAAATCCTGTTGCATTGAATAAAGCCAATGTAAACAGGTTTTGATCCATTTAGAAACATTTCAGGACTGAGGCCTGGAATCCTATACACTAAGGTCCCTACCCAAAGTCTACTGAACTTATTGGGAGTCACCCAATTGATTTCAGTGGGCTCCGGGCTGGACCTTAACTGGTCTGGATGCCTGTGCAGCCACACTGTACCTCCTTCAGCATGGGGAGGAGGAGTAGATGTAAGCGCACTTCTCTCTGACTTTATAAGGTCATTGACCATCACCACCAACCACCCCAGCCTGCTCACAAATCTTCCTGTAAGTAAGTCCCTGTGCAGAGATCCACGATGGACAGGGTGTTATAGAAGTCCTGATTCGGCTGTACTCAACATGGAGCCTGAGCACATTAGAAACTGGAGGCAGGATTTGCCTCTTAGTTCTGAAAAAAAGTTTGCAAAGAATTAAATAATAGGCTGAGATAATATTTTTTTGTTATTTTATTTATTGGCTGGCTGGAGAATGCCAGGGAGGAGAGAAAGAAGACTCATTTTTCACTAAAGAAACTTTTAAGTTACAAATCAACCTTTTGCTGCAGCTGTTTGCTACATTTTATTACTGTATTCTTTTTTTCCAGTCCTTTGACTATAAACTACCTATGAAATGGGGAAACGCACTTTAAAAAAGAGTTTTAAATAAATGGGAAAAAGTAAAACTAGATTATAATAGCAATAAGGCAGCACAGGCTGTCATTTATGGAGCCATTAACATATGACTTGGGCATTTGAAAACACTTAGCCTTTAACCTCATGCCTCTGCTCTGGCTCATGGTGTGATTTAATGGTCTTCAGATAGCACCTTTGTCATGCCTGAATACATTATTAGACATCTCAAAACCTGCTTAACCAATAATTTATAGACCACTAAGTGTTTCATGGATATCTTACAAGTTGTGGTGCTTATTCACTGTATTTTGTTCAGAGATTAGTATGTTTTTGTCCAGAGCACAGGAAATAATCACCATTTCAACCAGTTGTTTTTAAATATGATAAGCCTGAGTACCAAGTGGTAATTTTTATTTTGTTTAATGGGCTGTATGCGGTTGCTGTTGAATCCCACAAGACTCTCTGTCACTCTGCAACACTTCACAGGGCAGATGTTAGATATTTTGCCACCCTAGGCAAAACTGCACACACACTGTCCTTCACACGTGTCACATTGTACCCCTATAAACTCAGTGGCTCAGGTGGTCATCTAGCTGGTCTATTCCTAACATCAGTCCTGTTATTTCTAGTCCAGTGAAAAGATTAACCCATAAATTAAATACAGCTTTCCTATATGGTGATATATATATAGGAAATATATATATATATATAATATATATATATATATATATTATATATATACACACTTTAAAATGATAGGCTGCTCTCCATTTAGCCAAAACAATAGGCCATGTTCTGTAAGTCATTTAGTAATAGTCCTGCAAAGGCGTGTGCACATACAGACCCTTATGCCCACTGACTTCACTGAAGTCCCAAGAAGTTGTTAGGTTTTGCATGTGTAAAACAAGGACCATAGTATTTATTGTACCAGTTTCATTGACAATATCACTAAATCAATGGGAATTTTGACTGCACAAGGAATACAGGACCAGGCTGTTACCATAGACATCGGTGACATATAGACAGTAGGTGGAGTAAAATATGAAGCTACTGAGAACTGCACTAGAGTTCACAGTTTATGTTAGTTTTTATGACTTAGCTCAGAATGTGGTAACATCTCTTCTAAATGTTTTGTTTTGAAATTATTTCCCTAGAGGTGGGAACAGAGACTGCAAGAACAAAAGGTGCGAACAGCCCACAATAAAAATCAAAACATCAAAACTGGTCGGAGTGGTGCACCAAAATTGAACACTAAGAACACCAGCCCAGTGGTGGGGACCCCCAAAAAGACCACTAAAATAAGAAATGGCCAGAAAGAAGCAACCCCCAGAAAAGTATGAGTTATGAATTTCCCTAAGGAAAGACTTTCTTGCATGATGAGGGTCACAAGCTGGCTTGAGTGGCATGTGTATTACTCCAGAACTCATCAACTGCAATATTCTGCGTATACGTTTTTTGTAGCACTTTACTTTTAAATGTTTGCTTTTTATTTTAAGCCACTGCAAACCATAGATTGTAGGTTTACACTGATGTGTGGTAGATATATTAAAGTTGATTGATGGTGCTTTTCGTATTCAGAGCAGTCGAACATATAGTTTACCAATAAGCATCTGGATATGGATTATCATGTGTGTGCCATAAATACACTTACACTATTAGTGTTTGAATTGTGTACGTCTGTGTGGTAAAAATACATCAAAAGGAAACATTTAATTTTTTATTGTACTTCAGGCTGGCTTCTGTTGTTATAACTTTAAATATATTTAAACATATAGATGAAATAAATCAATGTTTTTAAAAGGAACAAATTAAAGTGAAACAAAACCATTGAGTGCTTAACAGTACCTTTTGTGTGTTTGCCATTTGCTGAAATATGGATTTGTTATGAAAAGTGATTTAAAACAACTGGAAGGAAAACATTATTCTGTTACTGTAAACATGCCCTTCAGTTACTCTGTCGTGCAGTCGTTAAAATATTCAAGAGAGGGACTAGTGTATCTCAGGAGTAAAGGTGGCCATTAGCCATTTTACCACTGGAGACCTGATTTTAAATTTTGCTTAGATCACAAAAGGAATTGAGATTGTTACTCCCTGTTCATAAATTCCTCTAAACCACCACACAGTTGGCACAACTGGAAGGCACTCGTTGCATTGAACAAGGTCCAGGACAACACTGTTGCACGTACTCATGTGCTTAAGGATAAGCATGTGCTTAAATGCTTTGCTGGGTCAGGGCTTAACATTGCAATGGTGTGAGGTAACTTAAATATGAGGTACATTGGCACAACTCTGGGGTGCAGTTCACACTGCTCCTGACTGCACGCTACCTGGCTCAAGCCATTGCTACTGGGGGCGCTCTGTTTTTTGCTAACACCTATTTAATGCCATTGCATAATCAACATTTGGCTGTTAAAAGTTTCAGTGCCCGAGCTTTAATTAAGGTATTAGAGCGCACAACAAGTGTCTCAAAGAACTCCCAAAAATCTTCCAGCAAAACCAAAAAATTCTAGACTTAACACCCCTGATATTTTCTATTTTGTAAGGGGGCAAAATACTATTCTTAAAAACAAGCAAGCAGACACATTTTCCTGCCTTCTTTACCCATCTTAAATAAGGGGAAGAAAAAAAAAAAGACAACCCCAAGTTTAAAAAAATCCTTTGCATGTCTCCTGATTTATAATGTCAACACATTAGTATGCTGATCTAAGTTACTGTAGGAATTCTAATGAAGGTTGCATGCATTTGATCTGAGGGCATTGTTTGTCACCCTGACTTGGTAACAAAATGTTCTAGCACAAATAACAAAAGATGCTCAAATAAATCCAAATAGCACCCAGCAAAAACATTACTTTCTTTAGCCATGCTCGTCCTTATGCAACGCAATCATCTTGCTTCCTGACATGCAAGCTAATGAACTTTTCATGTGTGCAATATCTAGTGGCGAGACCCCTGAGTTGCAATGGATGTGCATTTTGTGTACTTACAGAACTAGAAGAACAAAGTGACAAAAAGCTCCGGCCAAAATGTCCAAGTGTGGGCATCCTACTTGAGGCACCTCCAGCCTTTGTCATAGTGCAGATGCAGGAATTCAACCTTGCAGAATTGGGTCCAAGATCTATGTTTAGGCACCGAAGTGGCCTAATTTTCAGAAGTGTTGAGCACCCATAGTTCCCATTGATTACAATGGGAATTGGGGATGATCAGCTTCTCTGAAACTCTGGCCACATAATTAGGTGCCTAAATAAAAATTATGGATGAAATCCTGTTTCCTTGAAGTCAACAATAAAACTCCCATTGGCTTCAGTAGAGCCAGGATATCACTTGAGGTGCCTAAATTAGACACCCAAGTTTGAAAATATTGACCTAAACATAAACATTTTGCTTAAGCAAAAATTTCAATATTTTTAAAAAGCTTTTAAAATAGTATGCTTTTAGAGCATTGTGGAAGTTCTAATGCTTTGTTTTCATATCAATCTCAAGTTAATGCCTAAAAGAAAGCTGGCGAATACATGTAAGTGTAATGATTAAGGATCAACATTCTTAACATTGCATTGTTAAACCAGGAAATATCAGCTGTGATACTTCACTTTAACAAGCTTTGTGGTGAGCATACAATATTGTGAGCATGTGTGTTTGTTGAATGAAACAGCACTATTTAGAAATTATAGCAGCATTACATATTATTTTACATCTGTTAAAATCAAACTTTTATCCATAGCTATTTTGATATAAAGAAAAAGTGTAAAAACTATTTGCTACATAGAATTTGCACCATTCCTTCATATTATAAGATCATTCAACATTCCACTGTATGGGAATAAATGTTGATGCACAATACTAGTGGTTTTGTATATTTGCTTTTACATGTTTAAAAACTGCTCTGTGAACTTTTTAATTTTAAGTGCCAATGATTTCCATTTTGGCTTAAGTGGAGCCCATTCTTCCTGTATAGGCTCCCCTTTTCCCAAAAGTTTCCCTAGATCCTAATAAATTTAAACCTCTCCTCCCTACACCATCATCTCATCCATGTATTGAGACCCTGCAGTTCTCCCTAACTGGCCCTGCATTTGGAACTGGAAGCATTTCAGAGAAATCTACCATGGAGGTCCTGGACTTCAATCTCTTACCTAGCAGCCTAAATTTTGCCTCCAGTACCTCTCTCCTATCCATCCCTGTGTCATTGTTATCTACATGTACCATGACCACTGACTCCTCACCAGCACTACACGTAAGTCTATCTAGATGTCTCGAGAGATCTGCAACCTTCGTACCAGGCAGGCAAGTCACCATGCGGTTCTCCCAGTCATTGTAAACCCAGATATCTATGTTTCTTATGATCAAATCACCCATTACTAATACCTGTCTCTTCCTGATAACTGAAGTCCCCTCCCCCAAAGAGGTATTCTCAGTGCGAGAAGATACCACAACATTATCTGGAAGGAGGGTCCCAACTATGGGATCATTTTCCTCTGCTCCAGTTGAATGTTCTCCTTCTCTGAGACTTTCATCCTCCTCAACAGCACAGAGGCTATTAGACAGTGGATGAGACTGTTCTACTATGTCCCAGAAAGTCCGAGGATAACTCCCTTGTTAGCCACTCCAGTTCGCTAGCTAGAATCAAATCTAACTCAACACAAAACAGAAATTGCCTTTCCGTTTATCTTAAAATCTATATTGCACAAGGAACAACTGCCTAGGATTTCTATAAAAAAAACATCCAAAACAAACAAACACATAACAAAAGAGCAGGATACAACAGAGTCAGCAATGTGAGGTTGTTTTAAAAAAAGCAAATGCAATTTTAGGTCACATTAACAGAGCATAGCATACAAGTCATGGGAGGTGATAGTACCGCTCTCCTTGGTGCTGATTAGGCCTCTGCTGGAGTACAGTGTCCAATTTTGGTCACTGGTGTATAGAAAGGATGTGGAGAAATTGGAAAAGTTCCAGAGGCGAATGACAAAATATCAGAGGAATGGAATGCAAGCCATACGAGCAAAGGCTGAAGAAACTGAGTATGTTTAGTTTGGAAAAGAAAAGATAGCTGTCTTTAAACACCTGAAAGGCTGCCTCTTGACACAGAGAGCAGAATAAAAGGCAATGGCTTCAAATTGCAACATAGCAGATTTAGATTAGATCTCAGGA
This sequence comes from Sternotherus odoratus, assembly GCA_032164245.1. Classification (NCBI taxonomy): domain Eukaryota; kingdom Metazoa; phylum Chordata; order Testudines; family Kinosternidae; genus Sternotherus; species Sternotherus odoratus. Next base: position 147,643,512 of record JAVMKO010000002.1, read on the forward strand.
AAAACTTCCTACCTGTAAGAACACTAGGACAATGCAACAAACTATCTAGGGAGTTGTGGAAGATCCTTCACTGGCGGCTTTCAAAAGGCAGCTGGATAGCCATCTGTCTTGGATGGCTTAGATACAACAAATCCTAGACTAGATTACCCTAGCGGTCCCTTCTGACCTATAACTCTGATTCTAGATGTGCATCATAAATTTACATCACACCTGAATGTTTAACTGTGTTCTGAAAATAACACAACAATATGAATGTTAAAATGTTGACAGTGTTTGGGTTGTAACCCTTGGAATATATTTTGATGTTCTCATGTAGGTTAGTATCTATAGAAGACACCCATCCTCCATGTATGAATAATATTCTGCCAGCAGGTTAAACAGTATCTTTTTTTATGGCTTTGAATACAACTTTTCACCAAATCTCCTTCAGACTTTTGAAGTCTCACCTGCTAAAAGAAGGTAAGTTCAAGAAGATAATTAAAAAGGGTAATTAAATAGTAATAGATCATACATTCTCACATTTTGCTTGCATTATATATGGGTAATATGCATAAATAAGTCTCACAGATCTAACTATAACATTTCAGCATCAAGAGCATAATGAGCTCCATTCACCCATGATGGTGATGAAGTGTCTGTGCATGTGTGTGTGTGCAAATTGCACCCCCTGCAATCCAAAAGGAGAGGGCAGACAATGTTTGTACCCACACATTCTCTCAGCGTTGTGTAGAGCACATGTGATATGTGATCGGAGCTCTAGAAAAGGCCTTAAACAATTGCATTCCATCAATGCATCCCTTGCTGCTATGATCATGCCACTTTTTCAGAGCAGTCTTCCTTCCACCATAGTATGATGTAATATGCTCTGCATCCAGCTCCACACATCCCAGATAATGTATGGTTTTAAAAAACATAACTAACAGCTTGAATTGGATCCAAAAACAAAAGAAATCCCAGAGGAGAACATACAACTGTGTATTGAGCTCTTGGGTACCCAATTCACTATGCAGGATAACATTTAAATTTGCACTAACTAAAGCTTCCACATGGTCTTCCAAGGTTCCCGGCCAATTGGAGCTGTGAAGCCAGTGCTCTGGGCGGAGGCAGTGTGCAGAGCTGCCTGGCTACACCTCTACCTAGCACCTGAGTGAGAGGGATGTTGCCACTTCTGGGGAACCCCCAGGTAAGCACTGCCCAGAGCCCAACTCACCCCAGCCCATGCCCCATCCCCCTGCCCCCTCCCACACCCAAACTCAGATTCACGGGGATGCAAGACTGCCTAAGCTGCCCCTGAGCCAGGCGCACCAGCTTCTGCAGAAGTGACAAGGTCATAGAAAGTCCCGGAATCAGTGACTTCCGTGACCTCTGTGACAAACTTGCATTCTTAGCAACGAGATATGAAATTTAGCTTCTCATATATGTCTTACTTCCTTCAGGTCTGACAAAGCCTTAAAGCATTTTATACATTTATTTGCAAGATGTCCTATACTACTAAACTTCTTAATAAAATCTTCTAATGGAAACATTTGTTTTATTTATTTTTTCTTGTATTGCTGTTGAATGCAAGATCTGACTAAAGATATTAGTCACTAGACTAATGGCCTTTTCTCATAGAGATCAAGTAAGGCTGACAAAAAGGAGATTTACACTAAACTACACTTGAAAAATTGTTTATGTCATTCATCAAGCTTAAACGACAGATCACAATTGCAGGATAACTTTTCTATCAATGAACACAAAACATGCATTCAATGAGAGAAATCACTTTTGGTAAAGATCAAACTAAAAATTTCTAGACTCAAATGTGTACATTTCAGAAAGTTAATTGGTACATTCTACAGTAGTGTTACCAATTGATGGTAAAATATTTCATTAGGGAGAAAGTTTATTTTATTATTACTGCTTTTTATATACACAACATAAAACACAGGTGGACAGATAGATGTATAACCATCTAACAACTTACATTTTAACTGTTACAGATAGATTTTAGTTGCGGTTTAGACTATTCAGATCAATATCTCCAAATACATATTCAATGCTCTTCAGTGCATGCTCCTTATTAGATGAGCCGTGAACTGCATTACGCAAAATATCTTGTGCAAATTGAGCTCTAAGTGAATCAGGAGAAGACTCTTTTGCCATGTCTGGATCTGTTGGGCCCATTAATTGCCTCCACTCCTCCACAGCATTTTCTTTAGTTAGGATCATCACCATTGATGGGCCCCTGTGAAATCACATATGACATTTGATTTGTATATCTTATTACTAGAGTTTTGCAACTATAGAACACAGAATAACACTGACCTCTTTACTGAATAGTTAGCAAAATTTAACTGTGGGGGAAAAAATGTTCCTTATTTATTGCAGGAAGAGAATATGTCTGACTTTAGAAATGGATACTGTCAAAAATCTCCAAAGTATAACGTGATAGGTTTAACAAGACAGTCACATTTCCCTCATATACCCTCTGGGTCTGCATTTGAAAGGCCATCTGGAGAAATGAATGGTGAAAAATTGGGGATGAAGAAACAGTGAAGATGGGGAATGGTTTTCTATTGGAAGAGGCACATATTTAAAATGAAACTTGGATTCTTAAGACCCTTTGAACAGAAAAAGTCTCATTTATTGTTTATCCAAGTGGAAAACAACAGCCTTAAACAATTCATTCCCTAACAACTTCAGTGGTTAGATGGTTAGCCTATTTTCCCATTCTTCATCGTTTGCACCAAAAAAAGGTGGGAAGACAAACAGTTGCCCAGGATTCTCTTTTTTTGAGGAATAAACCCAAAAAGATGGTCATCATAATTCAGTTTATGTAATTCACAGGTTCTGTATGAAAAACTCACTGCCAAACGAAGGAAAGACACTGTATTCTAAAAAGGTAATAAATGTTTAAGTTCTTTTTATAAAAATTCTAAGAGTCCCCTACACCTGACACAGAAAATGACAAAGTACAGAATTCCAAAAGTCCTCCTATGTTCAACAAAAACGTTTTGCCTGCTCTATAAATTCAAAGTTATAACTGCTACATTTACATAGCACAATATTGTAAAATCAGACACTTACTCAGACATATAATTCACTAACTGGTCATAAAAGGGTTTTCCTTCATGAGTCTTATAAAACTGTGCTGCCATTTCATGGGTGAAATTTGTTTCTTTCATCTGTGACACAATAAAGCCAGCATTTGTAACCTTCTGCAAAATGTCATCTAGGAGAAAAAAAATACATTGGTCTGAATTTTAACATTATTTTAAACACACTGTAGAAATGATAAACTTGAAAAATCCCAAAAATTGCTTGATTTGTTTTCTGGCAAATTCATGTAAATCATGTCTGTTAACATGCTATTTATAATACAGAACAATCAGGAGTGAGATCTTGAATAGAGATCTTGAATAGATCAAGATTCCTTAAAAACCTGCAACAAGTCATTCTCATCAGTCATTTACTAATACATTTCCATAAAAGTGACATAAAAAGTATGAATTACTATTAACAATAAAAAAAAATTCATCCCATTATCTCTCATTGGAGGAGTTGGAATGTGACATCACACACCAGCTGACCTGGTAAGATCAAACTGCATAGTTGTAAGAAGGGAAAAGTGAGATTCACAAAAATGAATGCGGACATTTAAAAATCAAAATAGCCACTAGAGCTGTTACTATAAAACAGAGAATGTTTCTGATAGTGGGTGGTCTAGATGAAGAGGTAAAAAGAAAGGCAGCAGCAAGTTTAGGAAGACAACTCCATTTTTAATTTCTATGACGAAAGGAGATTTTATCTTTCCTTTGATATGGCTTCCTCTTTCTTTCTATATATCTCATAGTAAAACATTAATTTCATCACCACCTCCATGGCCTGTGAGAGGAAAGAACCATAGGGAATTTTGGCTAATGAAATGCCTGTAGTGGGGCAGCATCAAGAATTACTTCATGCCTATAAGAAGGTTTATAAATGTAGCAAAATGCATTTAGGAAAGACAAAAAGAATTTATCTGATAACACTCATTGCAAATTTTGTATTGCTAATGTTTTGTAGGAATGAGGTCCACAGTTATTTTGGAATGAGATCCACGGGCTCAGTATGCATGTTCTAGAATATTTACCTTTATGTTCCATAACAGCAGTGGGTTTGATAACTGCCAAAGTGTGTTCCACAGGGAAGAAGAACTCTAGTTCCTTCTCAGCTTCACCAGGTGAAGCACTTCCATGCAGCTGATTGAGAGATACGCTGTCTACTGCATACTCTGAACGTAGACTAACAATTATTAAAACAAAAAGGTAGTTCAGTGACATGACATTTTCATGCATAAGTATTAGAATCCTTATCCCTCTGAATCTCCAAAATTAATGTTAATTCTGAAGGTTGAGATGGTGGACACTGGAGAAGCAAAAGATACTTACAAACCTTTTGAAATGTATAGATATATTCTAAACTAATGATTTTGGCTTTCAGTGGGATTTGTGAGCCTAAGTCACTTACATGCTTTTGAAAATTCCATTCTTGTCTGCGGTCACCAGTGAATGTTCAAGTACTTCAGAATGTTCCTGTGGTTCTGTTTCTCTATGACGTGATACTAATGTTATGTCTATATTATGAACTAGGAATGTGATTCTCTGCTCATGTACACATACTTGGGCTAGTCCTCATGAACCTAGCATAAATATAAATAGCAGAGGATAAATAGCTGTACAGCAAGGGTAGCACAGCAGAGGCATGGCTGAGCTATGCCAAGTACAAACCCTCCTGAAACCGGTGGGTATGTATTTTGCACAGCTCAGACACGCCTCTGCTGCTACTACCCATGCTACTACAGCTATACTGCTATTTATACTCGTGCTAGCTTGAGGAAAACTAGTATGAATATGTGAACATAAGCAAGGAATCGCACTGCTAGCTTGTAGCACAGACATAACTTAAGACATAAAACTTGGAAGATTAACTGCAGTTTTACCTACTTTTAGCTATAAATAATCCTTACTGCAATTTTTAAATATTCATTAATTCCCATTATGATCCCTAATAATAGGTCTTACTAAATGATATACGGTACCACTGCTATAGATGACAGACACAGTGAGTGAATGTCTTAATACGACAATAGTTACTGAAAACAGCGTTACAAACACTATTTGAAGTACCTAACAGAATTACTGATAAGATATTTACAAGAAATTAGTATATCAGAAAAGGAAATTGAGCCATAAATAAAACACTATACTTACACAAAGTCATCCAACTTTCATTTAGCTAAGACATAGGACACTTTTCAAAGAGGAGAATAAGTAAAACAGAAAACAATATCAGAGATAGATCATCCAGAGTAATATACATTCAATGAACAGTTGAAAATAGAAAATAATTAGCTGTCAGCTGTGTAAATCACAGAAATAAAGCAAACTGATCATTATGACTCAAGAGATCCAGATCTTCTCTTCAAAATCTTGCAATGTTCTTTTAAAATTTGAACTTTCAGCTATGCTTACTAGCCATGTGTTGTTTTTTATAAACCCAGCTGACGCTGTATGTGCTACAATATGTGCTATATAATCAAGAAAATCATAAAAACATCACTTTTCAGATGACAGCATTATAGTTACATTGGTTACAATGTGGTCTAAATGTATATGTTGATTATGGATGCATATTGCAGACTATGAATAATGTATAGCTATTACAAATAGTACCTGGATGGACTTTTCTCCTTAGCCTCTTCCAGAGTCTTTGGGCCTAGTAAATCTCTCCAGTGTTGTACAGCATTTTCTCGTATTAAAGCAAGTGCAAGGGTTGGACCACTGTTAAATGAGATGACTAGTATTAGAAAAGCAATTGGAAAAAAAACCCCTAACATATCTCTCAAAAATAACTATTAAATTCAGTGTAGCCAGGGAAAAGGTACCTTGATATTGGAAAGATTTAAAATCCAGTATACATTTAAAAAGCTGAAGTTTGGGTGAATTTTTTATATTTTTGGGCAGGAGCGGGGGGCATTGGATGAAGGTAATTTAAATGAACATACTACTGAACAGTGTCATTCGATGCAGGGGATGTCATCAACATATATTGGGGGTGAAATCTTGGCTTCACTGAAGTCAATTGGAGTTTTACCATTAACTTCTATGGAGCCAGGATTTTCCCCCAGGTCACCAGACTAGGACCATGTTGTGAAGATGGTGGGGAGAAGTGTATTGGCCAAACTCTTTAAAAATTGTAATTGCTTCTGCCTGAAATGACTGTTGTCACTTTGCTTGAGGGAAAATTTTAACTGCAGTGACAGCCCCCCATAATAACCATACTCTATTGACAACAGAAGAGGATGAGTGATATTTGTCAGATGTTTGGGGAGAAAATAAAATTGAGTAGAGTAGAGGATGGTTAATGTGCAGAATTACAACAATGATTATTGTTTTAATATACTGTTGATAAAAACACTTTTGATTTTTCAAATACTGTTTTTGCCATGACTTACTTTCTTGGGATCTAATTATTTCCGGATTTACAGTGAAATTCAGAAACCTACCTATTCTTAATGTCTGGAGCTAGTCAGCTAGAGTGGATTGGGTCATTCCTTGAGTGAATTCTATCATGAGGTAACTAGCTTCTGATATACCTGTGAATGTTCTTATTAGCCATGAAACTCATTTCACTCATACTGAACTCCTTGACTCAACCGTATCATGTAGCAATGAGTTATACACATTAATTATGCATTGTGAAAAATATTGCTTCCATTTGTAAGTTCACACTTGTTGCCTTTCAATTAATGTACCTTGTCATGTGTTCTAGAAGGGTTGGGAAAAAATCTTCATTTTCATGTTCTTTGTAAAACTGACGTGCTTGTTCTTCTGTCAGAACTATTTCCTTTTGCATTGCTATTGTAAAGCCATCATCCTTAATCCTTTTCAGAATAGAATCTACATATAAAACATGGAAATAGTGCTGAATTGTCATCATTTAGTTCATTTTATACTTCCATATGATAGTTTTTCCAGTAGTTTCATTATACAATTTTCCAAAAGAGTTAATTTGTTCATTTTAGAATATGAAAACTATAATTCATAACTGCTATAGGGTCCAATAATCATTGCTTGGATGCTCAGCAAGAAGTTGTTTGCCTTTTTAAACTCATCCTTAAGGAAGGAAGGAATGCCAAAGAAATCACATTTAATTTGATTTTGCTCTCTGTCTTTGAAGGTTCTGAAGATGTCATTGACTAATATATAGGAAAGACAGGCTGCTTATGTATATGTAGCATGCAATTACACTTTCTTAAAAACCCTTTTACACACATTCCTTCTCAAGAGCAAAGCCTAACCGACAACCAGCATGACCCAATTCATCATAAGGTCATCAAAGTTATGAGTTTGAAGAATGTGGATTTAGGTACCTAACTTTAGACATTCAAGTTTGTTAGTTGCTGCTGCTAAGTAGCTGGAGTTGTTTTTTTTTTTAAGTAAAGAATAACATTTTGAAACCATGAATTTTTCAGTTATAACTGATTTTCACTTATTGTTTTTCACTGAATCTCTTTTTTTTACCTGCAGCTGTTTTAGTGAATGGCAGAGCTGGTAGGGCACAGCGTAACTTAAAGTATGCCTGATAACATTGTCCTGGATGAGAATGATTGTTCACTGCTACAGTATTAAAAGTCATCCTTATTGGAGAGACATTCATATTAGGCTTCTAACTCTCAAATACCACTGGCTGATCATATGTCCATAAGTAAGTTACAAATATCACCTATAGAAACTTTATCCAGTCAAAAGAGTGTTAGTCACTTGGAGTTTCAATGAGTTTGCTGATGGAAATACAAATGTTAATACTGTAGCACTGATCATTCCAGCTGACCTCCACTCAATCAGAAAATCACAAAAATACTCAGAATACATTGGGGAAAATTGGGTTGGGACTGTGGATCTGCTGACTTAATAAACTTGAGGAACTATAATTCATTGTCAAATAACCATTTTTTCCAGTGAAGAAATGTCAATACAGATTCTTATTCTGAAATATTAATAAGCAGTACAGCCCCCACAAAGGAGGGGCAAGGAGTTCTGATAGAAGTCATAATTATGACTGAATTCTGTCACTATTCTTGCAAGTAAGCACTATTTGACATGAGCAAAGGTGGCAGAATCAGGACCTATACAAGGACTGCAAAATGTTCTCCCAGTTGCATGAGAACTAGATGTCAAATCAGGAAAGTAATGTCATATAAATGTAAGAAGAATGCTGCAAATAGTACTCTTTCAAATCTATGTAATAGACATTATTCAAGCTAGCCATAGAAGCTGCCTTGGACCTGGAAGAGAATGCTCAACCACTCAAGGACAGTGATACTAGATAAATTGTTTTAGCAAAAAGCATAACTTGTTTAAATATGTTTTAAATGCAATTAGACTCTCTTATTAATTTTTCTAGAAACCATAATTATGTCCCAGAAAGGGGATCCATAGAGGCAATTTTTGAAGAACTTATCTAGGAAATAAAAAAATGATATTCACACAAAAGTAAGTAAAGACAGAATAGAATGAAGACATTTCATTTTTCTGATATACAGTTCTGTCAACTTAATACTGAGCACAGGAAATAATTTGAAGAAATCATGGTCTACTGGACTGGAGGCCTGGATTCTCTTCCTGGCTTTACTACTGTAGGAGCAGGATTTTATAACTGTACTAATCGTATTATAAGAATTGATGTAAACATTGATTGCATTCTGCCAGCCACTCTTTTTGAATAACAGAAAGGAATGGCCGTCTGAGACTGGGATAAGGTGTGAAAGCCATCACAGATGGTCAAGAAAATGTGAGAGACTTGGAAAAAACCAGGGGACAATCAGAAAACATCCATTGTATCCGATGCTAGACATGTTAGCAGCATTGATGACCTCAAAGGTAACCAGCACCCCCGAAGACGAGACAACAAATAGGAAATAATGATGGGAAGCTCAACAATAACCATCAAATGATGACAATGGAAAACCCCAAGATTAACACCACTTAAGAACTAATGATTACAGGATGACATTGCAAAATGCATGGACTCAAATGGGAATTTACAACTATAAAGATGGGGTGTTTTTGTCACGGAACTCTGGGTTCAGTCCTGCAAGCCTTGGATTGTGACCACCAGAGTCCATTAGATTGACTTGAGCTACAACAGACTGGTAACTATAAAGACCATCTGCAGGACTTGTGGGTGTGTGATTGAAAAGCATATGCTAACTGTTGTATTTTCAATAAATACGGCCTTCTGCCTTCTCCCCTATAAAAAAAATCTTGTGTGCTTTGTGTAGCATAACACTACTGGCCTGCTGGGTGACCTGGGACAAATCAGTTCATCTTTCAGTTTCTTCATCTGCCAAATGGGGATAATTATATTGACCTACTTTGCAAAGCACTTTGACCTTCACGGAGAAAAGTGCTAGGTAAAAACTAGATATTATTCATTAAAAGATACCAGGATTTTTGAAATCCCCAAAATGTGAAGCCTTCTTTGTGTACTGCAGGTGAAAAATGTAGTTATTATCACTTACTTCTTCTTTCCTTTAATAGAGAAGGTCTAATTAAGGCCAATGTTTTTTCAACATTTTGGCTGGTCTTTTTACCAAAATCTGGGAAAAAGAAGGCAAGTTGCCTGCTAGCATCTTCTACACTGTCTTCCACATCACATAAATTTAACATATTCTCGGATTCCAAAACTTCTTGCAAGCTAATAAGAGACAAATAATACATCTAAGTTAACGTATCCTTTATAGTCATTTACTATTTTACACAAATGAATCAATAACCGACTTGCTGAAAAAATATATTATAATACTTTAGTAAAACATAGAATAGAATGCCAGTTATTTATGATTTTGCATTCCAACAAAAACCAGCAGTTCTAAGGAATGAAGATATTGTCTCTTCCTAAGACAGCATTAGTTAAATTGCTGTGTTATACCATAATTACTTTGAAAGAGAAATCTCAGTCGTGCAATGTTTCTACTTGTCTGCCTTTGAATAGCTTCTGTGCATTTCACTGGACAAAATTAACACTGACATTCTAAAAAACGATTGATACACCTAAAGCATGATCTTTGAAAACACAGCACTATAGAAAGTCCTTGAAAAAGAAAAAAAATTATTGTGGCATGTTTATAATTGTGAGGATCACCTCTATGTGATCACTCTAATATCACGTCAGACAAAATTTATCCAGAGAAGGCTACTGCAGCTATAAATCAAAAAGACAAAAGAATAATGACTGGTTCTTTCTAACAACATCTTTACATTCATGTCAGTACAGGGTCATGTAATTAGACTGAATTGGGTCAGTGCAGGTACATATAATTAGACTGTGACAGGAATGTGCCGGCTGTACCATCCTTTAGTGTGCCTAGCCCAGGGGCAGGCAACCTATGGCACACGTGCCAAAGGCGGCACGCGGGCTGATTTTCAGTGGCACACTCACTGCCCAGGTCCTGGCCACCTGTCCGGGGGGCTCTGCATTTTAATTTAATTTTAAATGAATCTTCTTAAACATTTTTAAAACCTTATTTACTTTACATACAACAATAGTTTAGTTGTATATTATAGACTTATAGAAAGAGACCTTCTAAAAACGTTAAAATGTATTACTGGCATGCAAAACCTTAAATTAGAGTGAATAAATGAAGAGTCAGCACATCACTTCTGAAAGGTTGTGGACCCCTGACCTAGCCCATTCTGCAGGCCATTCGGTGGGAGGGAGCAAGCTATGGCCCCTTGTTGTCCTCTTCCTCAGGAATGCACTGATGGGACAGTTCCCGCACTTCCACAAGTGCTGGGACTGCAGTTGTGATGGGCTGTTGTGTGACCCACACATGGTTAGGGAGACTCTTGCTTACTGCCTGCATCTGCACAGCTGTGCACATAAGGGCATGTGACAATATGGCTCTCAATGTTTTTATTATTTCTCATGTAACTACATAAAATATAGGTGTCATTTGAATTTTTCCGGTTACCTGTTTGGCTGTTCAGGCTGAGGCTCTGCAGGTATATTCTCTTCTGATTTACCTAGTTCCTTCCATTGAGGAACAGTATCAGTTACTTCCTTTGGTTTAGAAACTATCAGAATATGGGATGGTCCACCAGTCATGAATGTAACAAAATCTTCAAAATCAGGCTAAAAAACACAATTTTTCATCAATATACTACAAAAAGAACTGTTTGACCTTATCACCAGAAATCAAACTATACATGTGCTATATAACTTGCTCCCATCCCACTGTTGTATTTACAATCACCATATAAAATTCTATATGAAATATATTATAAGATCTTATGATAGGTCCATTTTAGTTCAAGAGAGAAAACAATATTATAAAATATGTCCCAGCCTTTAAAGTAAATATAAGATCTTGAGATAACTGAAATTATACCACTGCATACAACTTGTGTGCCATATGTTCTCCCAACCTAATATACCAATAACTCAGAGATGAGATCAAATGTGATGCTTACAGTATATTGGACTGAGGCACATGATGTAAAGCAACAAAATATATTGCATTTCCTGGCATGATTTTTAAAGTTCTGTAAATTAGGCAAGTAGTCTATGACTGCATTCCTGATTTTCAGAACATTCTCAGACACTTACCATATTTTTCGCCCTATAAGACGCACTTTTTCTTCCCCAAAACGGGGGGGGGGGGGAAGTTGGTGCGTCTTATAGGGCGAATATACTGCCCGGCAGCCCGCCGCAGTCACAAAAAAAAAAACCAAAAAAAACCCGCGCGTGCGCCCCGGTTCCCCCCTCCCCGCCGCGGGCGGGCTGCCGGGGGCGCTCCCGGCAGCCCGCCCGCGGCGGAGACGGGGGAGGGGCAGCGGCGCAGACGGCGGGGGGGGGGGGTAGGCGGACCCGGCAGCCTGCCTGCAGCGGCGGGGATGGGGGGGGGGGGGAGGGGTAGGTAGGTGGACCTGGCAGCATATAATGTTATTGTTTATTAAGTGCTGGCCATAAGCTTGCACAAAACACGAAGAAGGCCATAGACCTTGCCTTGCGAAGCTCACAGACTGTGAAGACCAGGTATGGAGCTTTTGAGAACCTGATTAACAGGGAAGGGAGGTGAGCCCATTGTGGCAGACACATTGAACTAAAATAACTCTGTCCTTCCTCAGCAGCCACAGAGGGCCCTGCCAGGAGGGGTGAGAGGGGGGGCAGGTGGATCCGGCAGCGCGGCGGGGACGGGGGGGGGGGGGGTGCAGCTGCGGGGACTAGGGCAGGGGTGCAGCCGGCAGGGGGGGGGGGTCGGCGCTTTTAAAAAAATCTGCGGCTTTTCGGCGGAGGGGGTTCAGAATATTTTTTTTCTAGATTTTCCGCCTTTAAAATTAGGTGCGTCTTATATGCCGGAGCGTCTTATATGGCGAAAAATACGGTACTTCTTTGTCTGTTCTTTTCTCCCCATTAGTCTTGGTCTTCATTCACAGAGAGAGATACTCCAATGAGAAGAAACCTCTCTTTAGAACTTGGAGTCACCTTTCCACCAGTGTGGGAATTCCCTTCATTCCCTCTAAGCCCCACATTTACTTCATTGCAAATCTTTCTTTAAACCCTTTCTCTTTGCTTTAATGTATGATTGAATCTTTCCCCTGCCAACATCTCTCATCCCTTAACTTACAAAATGTATTTCTCCTTTCATACTAACCGGATAGTAAGCAAGAATATTTATTTGTATTTTACTGTTTTTCATGTGTAGTTTTTCTTTTTTCATATTCTGATTAATCTCTATACATTATTTTACCTTTCAGATTTTATGAATATATTGTAAGGACACTCAATTCTACTGTTATTTTTCTCTTAGTATAAGCATTTTGGAATATGGTAGTTTGCATGATAGACATATAAAATTAAATTAAATGAAAGTGAACAGAAAAACATATTTGGTACTATACAATACATAGAGTGTGTCTCTACAGTGAAAAGTGATGGCAAAAAAATGTTTAATATCTCAGTGATTTCAAGAGTAAATTTGCTCCATCAGCAAATAAGAAGTTTTTTTTAAACTGCCAGTCCTACAAACACAGCCTGGTATCTGAAAAGTCAAGCTGCGTTATTTCTGATTCATTCAAAATCCCCATTATAAAGATTCTAGAGGACAAAATTTGCTCTCAACTACATCACAGCAACTCTATTAATTCTGTCTTCAGTTGCACTTACGTAATCTCATCATTTTCAACAGGATTGCACAGATGTAAATGAGGGTAGTATTGGGCCTATAGAATAGATAGAATTATACATTTTGAAACAGTTTAAGTACATACAGTATAAATAAGTACTATTTGTACACACACATTTTTCAGAGTAGAATCACACTTTGAGAATAACGAGGAAATAACTGATTTCCCATATATAGCTTTTACTGTTTCTGTTGACTAATGAGCTGTTTGTATTAGGGAATATACACCTTTATTGCTTCAGTATGTACCAAGGATTGTATGCTATTCCATTGTTATTTAAATGCAACGTTGAAACACCAACAAACACAGATATCATACAGGAGCTGGACTGGAAAACCAAAGCAAAGAAGATGAGACAATCTTTTAATTTATTTTCTGTGTCATAAGTAATTTTAATTAACTGGAATCAGTTACATTTTATAAATGTTTTACAAACCATATAGATGATATTATTATCAATACAGCTGCCTATTTTTGTGTAGCCTTTTTACCTGTTCTGTATTGCGACTGTAGAAATCTCTAACTTGCTCTTCAGTTAACATCTTCTCCTCTTCTGCTGCAATGCCAAAGCCCGCTTCTATAATCTTCAATTACAGATCAGACATCAGGTTCAGAAGCATTTAAGGGAGGTATATAGCAAATCAGCAATATAGTTTGTTTACATAGTTTTGCCATGATTCTAAAAACTGACTGATTTTTGTGCAGAATCGTAAATGAGGTCATATGAAATATCACAAATATAGTAACTTCTTCATTCAGTCCAAATAAATTTCCAGCTTTTCAATTCAATAATACTTCACTATGTTCAAGTGTGACATCATTAAAATAAAGAAGCCTTTTGGTACACAGTATGTACCTTAATATACAGATTTTATTGAAAATCTCTACCATTTGTTAAACATGTTTTACCATTATTGATTCCAGTAATGCAAATAAAGTAAACCTCTGGGAAGGCAGCACATGATCATTCCTAATGACTGACAGTGAAATCTTTATTATGCAGCAGTCAGTCATGTACCTGTAAAGTATTTGTACATACCTAGGAGAAATTGGTCAACCGCCACTACGAAGTAGATCTTAACTTTTTATTACAGTATACTTGCTTTTTGGTTTTAGTATGCGGAAATAACACAAGTATCTATTATTTTAAATTCCCACTAGCATGGTAGAACTATGTATATGTAGAGTAGGCATGCATTGATATGATCTGTATCACCATGTGTACTCACTGCACAGCATACACTATGTGTGTGTATGTCCACAAATCAGCATTTCTGGAACTGAAATGAGCATTCTTGCAGTACTATGTTCTGGAGGCAGAAAAGATGTCTCCTTAACCAAATGTTGTGTCTGCCTACGCATCTAAATCATTACCAGTGTATATCCTGTGACTTTACTTTCCCATAAGCATGAGCTTATGCATGTCTGCATACATTCACATACATATGTAAAGAACTGGCTAATTTGAGCTGGCTTATTTGTATGTCTAGAATTTTGAAAGATACTGCTGTGGCAAAAAAAGTATTTTCCACACTGTAAAATTATTTTCTGTGACTCATCTGCACTATCCCAGAATTGATGGTTAACTCTCATGCTTGCCATCAACTGCAGAAAAAATAAGAATCTGTTGGGAGGCTGTGTAATCAACTTATCACGCTTCAGTTGGAATACTTACGTGTCAATCAATTATCTGCATAATATACTTCAGTACATACATCTTTCAGTAACATAAAATATGTTAAACAGCATCAAGGTGAAAATCATATTGCTCCAGATACAACCATTTTACATTGTCAGTTTTACAGGATAAGTATTTGCAGATCTGGCTGTACAGTTTTGTCCTAAATTAATATCCAATTATACTCCCATCTCACTATCTTGGCACTTAACCAAACACAATGGTTGGAGTTTTTAAAAACTGTGTTTACCTTTTGTTTAATATCTTCTACTTTTCCATCTGCAACGGCATCAGGTTTTATAATTGCAACAGTGTATATGACTCCTTCTATAGAAAAAGGAAGAATACATATGCATCTTTATAAATATATTTATTGAAATATATACACAGACTAATTTACTTTCTGTACTTAAAACCTGAGCTCTCCACATTCCTCCTTTTAATAGATTACTAATTTTGGAGTCTGCTTGCCAAGACAGAGGGTTCTGGGAACCAATAGCAGTAGAGGTTCAAATGTGGATTATAAACCTCCCTACATGAATCACACACTGAGATGTAATTCCTTTTCCCAACTGCTCATACCTCAATACTGCAACTTTGGTACCCCTTCCGCTCCCTTTGGTTAGCCGCATCTACGACCAGGGAGTCTGGAGGAGGATGAGCATATAGGTGCTTGTGCCCCTTGGAGGGCACAAAGTAACGTCTCTCTGTTCTCTTGGCTGTAAGGGCCAGAGAGGCTGTCCACCACAAGGTCCACCTCTACCTCCACCTCCTCTGCCTGGAAGAACAGGCTCTGTGCCGCCCTTCTTAGGAGCCGCTGAAGAACTCTATTGTCCTCGAGAGCTGGTGCCACTGAGGTACCTGCCACTATGTCATCTGGCAAAGAAGATGAGGAAAACACCAGAGACCAATCCTCCTCCCTGCCTTTGGATCACTCAGCACACGGTACTCTAGTTCATTGCTGATGCGGAAGCAGGGAATGGCACCGCGATCGGTACTGGTGTCGACTCAGCGCGACGAGGTAGGTCAGATGCAGTCTGGAGTGCTGAAGTCAGAGCTCCCGACAGTGCTGGTGTCTAATGAGCGGTGCTGGCTCCTGTTGGGTAGGAGGCATTCCCCTCTCCGACAGTAGTGCCGCTGGTGGTGGCATCTGCACTGGAGCCATCGACATCGACAACACTGACGCAGATCGGGAACACAGGCCCTGTATCTGTCCCTGGTCTTAATGGTAGCCCCAGGGAGTCCAAAAGGGCCACTAGGAGGTTGGCTGCCAGTCCTGCTGCCACGGCGTCAGGTAGGGCTGGTGCCGGTGCTGTGACACGCATCAGTGGCACCACGATCTACTCAAACAGTATAAGTCCGCTTCAGATTCTGAGGTCTCTGAGTATGCTGACCAGGGCAGTGCCATGCCCACGGCTGCTGGTGAGCAGCATCGCTGGGCCAGGGAGCGGGAAAGGACCCTTTCCTGCCATGTCGGTGCCGGGGTGGCACAGGGTGGAGAGCACAGGTCCGTCATCAAGGGCTTGACTCTCGATGGGATAGATGGATGAGTGAGCTCCGGTGGATCGTCCCATCTTCAGGGAGCGTCTGGCACCGACATTTTGAGAACGTCTGATGCCGCCTCAAACGCCTCTGGAGTTGAGGGAGGGCGAATCTCACCGCACGGTTCCAGGGATTCTGAATGGTCCGGACTCGACTGGCCCCCTGTCAGGGCAGGAGTTGATGAGGCCCTGGGTGGGATAGGTGTCAACACAGACTGCCCTGCCACACTTATGGGTGCTGTGGGCTCTGGGAGGTCCTGCTGGGGTGAACGTCCCCTCACTGGCCTCCACTTCTTCACAGACACCGCCGAAGGGGAGCGGTGCCACACCGAGCCCAACTTTTTGTGTCCTGAGTCCTCTGCCAGTGCCGGGATCTATGGTCTTTTTGCTAGGTGTCTTCCCGCACCAGTGGTGCCGCAGCACTGCGCACCGAAGACAAGGCACTTGGTGCTGTTTCTGCTGCTTCCGGATCGGAACGCAGCCGCAGAACGCCCTCCATTAGGAGAACATGGAGTCTCTGCTCTCGGTCCTTAAGGGTCCTGGGGTGGAAATCCTTATAGATACGACACCAGTCTTTTTGGTGGCTCTCCCCGAGGCACCTCAGACAAGAATAGTGTGTGTCACTCTTTGGCATAAACTTGCCGCAGACCCCACAGAGTTCCACAAAAACTAACTGACTAACTAACTAAACTTAATGAGAGCTATTAACGAACTACAAAAAAGAACTATATACACAATGAGAAAACTGCCAAGGCTGCTCCGCAGGAGCGAGCAAAGTTCCAGCTAGCCATCACAGGTGGTAAGAAGGAACTGAGGGGGTGGAGGGTCGTCAGGGCCATATATTTGGTGTCATAGTGGCACCACTCCAGGGGGTGCCTGAGTCAACCCTACGGATACTGCTAGGGGAAAAACCTTCCGGCTGGCATGCATGGGGCACGCACACACCTGTTTGGAATGCACATGAATAATCACTCGAAGAAGAACTATAAATGCTGGGGCAGCACTCCCATTTGCTTGTGGAGTTCAACATTTAAAACAAGGTTATAAAGGGCTCAGTTTCATTCTGTTATCTGTAATGGAAAAGACTCTAAAAAAAGCCAGGAAAGAGGGCAGGTAAGTGAGAATCTGCAGAGGAAATATACTTGTATAACACCATTTAGAGGTAAATAGACATCCCTTTTGGGAAAGTCTCTGATCATTGGACAACTGATCTCCAGCATTGCTATATCATGATGTAGTCAATATGGTCCTTTGTCATGCCTAAGTGACTTCCATGTGTATAAGCAGCAAGAGAAGTATAAAGAGTAATAGCATGAATGGTAAAGAAAGCGAGGAATACTTGTAGCACCTTAGAGACCAACTAGTTTATTTCAGCATAAGCTTTCGTGGGCTATCGCTCACTTCATCGGATGCATTTATCCTCGCTTTCTTTACAGATACAAACTAACATGGCTGCTATTCTTGAACCTGTCAACATGAATGGAATGTCACAGTGGTCAGAATTCTTATCAAAATGTTTTCCCCCATGATCAAATATTATGAAAGATCATGATGGCAGAGTCCTCACTGAGGGTGAGGACATTAAATGTAGGTGGAGAGATTACTGTGTTAATATGTAGTCTCAGCAGAGAGACTCATAATACAGGATGACAGAAAAGAGTAAAGCCGGAAGTGATCAATGTCCCCTCTAATTTTTGACAGGCCATACGCACAAAAAATTTCTTCTGTGCAAATTTTTGTGCGCGCAGTGTTTCACCGTGTGAGCAGGGTTTACGATCTGTGTGCGCACGCACATGCACACAACCTAGAGGGAACAGTGGAAGTGATGCATATTATTATGAAAATAAGACTGTGAAAATACCAGAGGTCGATAATGTGCCTGAAGAATTGTTAAAACAATTGACAAATGTGGTACTGATCTTATGTTGAAAATTTATAATGATGTATGGATGACTAGAAATTGGCTGGAGGACTGAATGAAGGGAATCTTTCTGTCCTTACCAAAGAAGGGAGGCATAACTGAGTGTAGTAAATATCATATCATCTCACTGACATAGCACACAAACAAAGTTCTGCTCTACATAATCTAGGATTGCATGAAAGGAAGGCTAGAAGCAGAACTATCACCCCAACAAGCTGATTTCAAAGAGGCACAAGTAACCACATCATGAGCATTCATCACATCACTGAAAAACACATAGAGTACGTGTGCCCATAGATCATGTGTTTCATTGACAACTCAAAAGCATTTGATATGGTCTGACACAACTATCTTTTGGGAGATATTAGCAGACATGAGGATTCCAAACCATCTTATTGAGCAAATTGCAGGTGTCTACCACCACCAACAGACCACGGTGCAAACAGCAGTAGGCAACAGTGAGTGAGTTTTCCACTGGGCAGGGTGCATTTTGTCCCCAAGCCTCTTTAACACATGCACAGAATTTATTATGAGACAAGGCTTGGAAGGTTTTGGCAAAGTGAAAGGAGTTATGATTTGCATTGGTGGACCTCTCTTAATCTATCCTGGAACTTGTGATGACACAATGCTCCTTGCTACAACCACCAACGCAGTGCAACAAATGTTTCTGTCTGCAAAAACAACTAATGAGGATTACTCTTGCTTACAATGAAAACAAAATGCATGAACATTAAAACATAGCTAATAAAAACAGGATGCAAGAGGGTATCACAATTAAAAAACAAGCTGTAGAGGCAGCAGATAAATTTAATTATTTAGGATCATATATATCCAACCCAGGAGGCTGTTCCAAAGAAACTGGAAGAAAAACTAGGGATGACTCGCTCAGGTATGGCCTCCTTTGAGAAAAACTGTGGCATCTTGAAATGTACAAAGATGCAACTGGCGAAAAGCTTTTTTTTTAATGGATGTGAATGGTGGGAAGATAATTTTTCTGACAAGAAGAGAACTGAAACTTTTGAAATGTGGTGCTGATGAAGATTCTTGTGTATCTCTTAGGCATTTGCCTTTTTCTGTGTTAGAAATATTAGTGAAGAGAAGCAGACCCTGATGTCAGAAATCAAGAGATGTAAATTTATGTACTTTGTCACATTAGGAACAGTGATAGAAATAATCTTGAGAGAGTTGTTATGAAAGGAATGGTAGAGGGTCTTTGAAGTACTGGATGACCAGCAAGAAGAGATGTAAGGATGGTGTGTGGTAGATCATTAAAGGTTAGCTGCTATGTTGTCACTGATATTCAGATATGAATAAATGGAATTACTTAGTCTTCTTTCTTCTTTGAGATTTGCCTTTGCAGAATCCTATTTTGGGGAGAATGACAAGCATTTAAAGCCCTAGGAGCTAGGGCTGAAGAGTGATAAATTTAACAGAGATTGAAAAGAACTACCTTCCTAAACCAATCAATCAACTGCCCTAATTCTTGCATGAGAGCTCTGAAGTCGCATTTCAAAAGTGTTTCAGTGAAGAAGAGCTGGATAGAGGTGCTAAAGGGCTGGGAATACTGTATCACTGTTGTTAGCCTTCAAATTGCCTTTTCCCCTGGGCCTGTTTTTCTTTTTGCTGACACTGCAGACCTGCCAGACAGTTGGCCTGTAACTGCTTGGATTGTAGCATATTTGCTGACATTTTGTACTTCACATGTACCACTAACAAAATTAGACTCCTTTCTGTGAGACTCTGGAGAATACTGTATGTGAAAGAGAATCAGAGAGGTAGCCGTGTTAGTCTGGAATAGCAGAAGTAACAAAGAGTCCTGTGGCACCTTAAAGACTAACTAAAGCAGCGGTTCTCAAACGTATTGAGACCGCGACCCCTTGTCCTGCGTTGTTGGCATGCTGCAACCCCTCCGGTCCGGCGGCCGGCTGCGGCGCAACACCCCCACCCCCCCTCCAACGCAGGTGGCCGGCCGGCTGCAGCGCGACCTCCCCTCCCCGGTCCCCGCCGCGGCCAGGCGGCTGGCCGGCTGCGCCCGGGCCTCCCGTCCCCACTGCGGCCGGCTGCACCCGGGCCCCCCGTCCCCGCTGTGGCCGGCTGCACCGGGCCCCCCATCCCCGCTGCAGGAGGGCTGCCGGGTGCGCGCCGGCCCCAGTCCCCGCAGAGGGCGGGCTGCCGGGTGCGCGCCGGCCCCAGTCCTCGCAGCGGGCGGGCTGCCGGGTGCGCGCCGGCCCCAGTCCTCGCAGCGGGCGGGCTGCCGGGTGTGCGCCGGCCCCAGTCCTCGCAGCGGGCGGGCTGCCGGGTGCGCGCTGGCCCCCTAGCCCCGCCGCCACAAGTTGCGGCGGCAGGAGCTCGCAACCCCCCCCGGGGAGCGCTTGGCGACCACCCGTGGGGTCACGACCCCTAGTTTGAGAAACCCTGAACTAAAGTATTGAAGCATAAGCTTTCATGGGCTAATACCCACTTCGTCGGCTGAAAGCAGTGGCATGTGAAAGAGGGCTCTCATTTGTTCCCCCCCAAAAGTTCATACTCTTAGCTGTGCATCTTGTAAAGGCCTTTTAGGTGTCATGTCATTCTTGATCACCATTTTTTACCATAGGTTTTCTGCCATGGATGCTATATTATGTTAGAAGACAATTCAAAGTTCAAATTAAGCCATTTGCTACAAACACTGAGAGCTCCATCATGTTAAATCTTCTTAGAGCTGGATCCAGATTTCAGACATTATAGAAATAATTAATAATAATGATAACATAAGCATATCTTTCATTAGTTTGACCATTTTACAACATTCACATGCACCTGCGTGTGATAATTTGACTCCTTCTACAATAATATCTGATGTTACCAAATGAATCAAAGGAAAATGTTATGGCTGGACACATATAATCATAATACCAAATAACTAACAAGATACTTGTTTGAGTTTTTTCTTTGTATTAATAATTTTAAAATAATTAAAATATCATTTACCTTCAAGTTGGATTTCCTCAGCATATTCTTCTGATGCTTTCTCTTCTAAAAATACAAGCTCTTGTACCTAAGAAAATTGCAGTTTTCAAGTTGTTATTCTGATAAAATTATACTGTCAGTAGGAAGTTAATATTGAGGCAGTACGGGCCATTGGATAGCCCACTGGGAATCATGAGACCTGGGTGCCATTCCTGGCTTGCTGCCAGTGATTTTAAGCAAGTCAATCCTTTGTTCTTTCTCTGCTTCACCCCTCTGAAAAACTCCCTATAACATTAATTTAGTGCAAGATAATACCAACATCAGCATTTAAGCTGCCTCTTTTTCTGCTTCTAAAATTTTTTTGCAGAATTTGTGGAGCCCTGTGCCAGCCCAGAAAGAAACATAAAGATAGACATACGGTAACTGTGGAAATGTCCAACCTATTTCTCTTCTAAATGTAGAACAGAAAGTAAACACCAACATTCTAGCAAAACAACTAAATTATTTCATCTCAATTATTCACAGTTCAAGCTGGTTTTGAAACAGGCAGGCTTGCTGCTGCTAACACAAGAAAATTAATTAATTTAAGTCACCAAGTTCAGCTACCAATTATCTCTTCAGCAGTTTTATTTCTAGAAGCTAATAATATATTTGATAGGCTATAATGTTATCTCATGCAGTACTAAGACAATTTAGGTTTGTTCTGAGTTGTCTTAAATGAGTTGTAGTCCATTACAAGTTCTCTTTTGCATTTATACAGATAAATGGAATTCTTTCACCTGCATTTCAGTTGGAAAGAGGAATTAGGTAAGAACTGTCCCTTTTCCCTTATTCTCTCGAGCCTTTAGTAAAATAAATAAGACAAATGTCCAGCATTGAAAGTATAAAAATAAAGAGATAAATATAAAATTAGTTTTTATGCTGGTTATATTTTTTTGGCAGTGAAGACTCCCCCCTCTGCATACAGACCAGTTTGTAAAATTACCAGTATCATTTGGATAAGTACCACTTAATGGAAGCTTCTAAAAGATTAGATACATGTCGGTTCGTGGAAAAGATAGTGGTATCCACAAAAATAAAAATGAAATATGAAGAGTAAAAAAAATAAAAACAGCACCAGACACATAGAAGGAGACCATGCAAATGTAGTAAAAATATTCATTTATATTTAAACTTGATAAGAAAACAGTTATCTAATGAGTACCTGAGGGCGTTCTATTTCCCCTGCTACAATTTTCCTCTCTTCTTCTATTAGCTCTATTATTGTCTTACTGAGAAGTGGTGCATTTGTGCCTCGCACTAGTGCTATAATTTTACCCTCCTGTAAAAAATAAATGATAAAATAACACTCACAGGGAAGATCTACTAATTTAATTTTGCACATTTAATTGACTTCTAACACAATCTAATTTTCACCAGGAACAGACAGTTACCATGATAGAGTGGTCTAAAACTAAATGTTGTAGCAATGTATCACTGCAGATAGACTGGGTTGCAAAACAGGTGATGAATCAAAAACACAGGGCTAAAATTAGTGATCTCAAAGAAAACTGACTCTTATTCCCATTATTTGTTATTCTGTTATTACTTAACATAGCTCATATCTCAAAAAATTCAAAGGGTTACATTTTAGAATCTGGCATTTTCTTATTGAAAGGGCTTGAACTGTGATGGAGTTCAATGTCTAATTCAAGGGATGCATAATGGAATACAGAGCATTTCATCTTCAACATTTGAAATATAACCTACTTGGGTGACAACCTAAAATTATCATCCAACTGCTCAACAGTGTCCTACATGAAATGAGTAGGTGGTCTCAGTCAAGTTCCAATTGAGCAGTTGTCTACTTAGGACAGACCATGGTTACAACTGGCAATGACTGGACTGTTACCTGTGTTGGGAGTTCTGCTGAAAGGCCAGCAGTTGAACAGGTATAGAGCAGTGGGCCCCAAACGCAGCAGAACCTGGGCTAGCCCTCAACCACAGATCTACTCCACTCCCTGATCTGCTCCTAGTTGCAGCTCCACTCTGCCCCCTGCCGCAGCTCCTCTCTGACCCCAGCAACAGCTCCGCCTCTAGCCACAGGTCCTCACCCATCCCCAGTTCTGCCCCCAGATTCTCTTCTGCAGAGCCAACTGTGTAGTAAGGGGTGGTCATGCTGACAGTTCCGTTACAGGTAAGGGGTGGGTACGACAGGAAAATTTGGGGCACCACGCGTATAGGGAATGAACTTCCTTCTGACTCAGTGCTTAATTTGTGCCAGGACTTAGCCTTGTCACCTCTAGGCTTGGGTTCATAGCGCCAGCACCTTTGGGCTTCCTGCATCAGATATGAATGTAAAAAAATTGCTTGAGCTCCAGCACCTCTTTCATTACAAATTAAGTCCTGCTTTCACCATCAGATGTTCTACCTCCAAGTTGGGTATGTGTCAGGATAGGGATGCTACTACTATTGCTGTCCAAGCTGTATTTGTTGTGTAATGGCCAAAAATTGCTATCCTTATTTGAGAAAAATTTCTGTTGGAAAAAAAAAGAGTTTTGCTCGATTAAGGACTGCCGAGTCTGGTCATCAGTAAATAGTGCAACAAAATATCCAGGGCTTACAATCAGACACCTTGCACAAATTCACTTACAATTCATTTGCTTAAAATTCAAAAGAATTTTGAAGGAAAGAATTTAGAAAGCCTGATTCTCATTTACACTAAAATCCCTTTACACTGTTCTAGCTATATAAAGAGGCCTTAAAGCATGTGTAAACATACTTTATATCCACAACAAGGGCCATTTACATTGATAGAACAGTAATTTTCCTTCTCCTTGCTGTTCTCTGTCCTTGTTCCCATCTCTTCCAGTTTCCCCCTCCCCATTTTTGACTACTCTTGTTTTTTGAAGACTAACTATAAAGTTTTGAAGCATGAGCTTTCGTGGGCTAATACCCACTTCGTCCGACGAAGTGGGTATTAGCCCACGAAAGCTCATG
The DNA here is from genome assembly GCA_032164245.1 of Sternotherus odoratus. Lineage (NCBI taxonomy): Eukaryota > Metazoa > Chordata > Testudines > Kinosternidae > Sternotherus > Sternotherus odoratus. Next base: position 147,667,794 of record JAVMKO010000002.1, read on the forward strand.
CTTCAAAACTTTATAGTTAGTCTTTAAGGTGCCACAGGATTTTGTTTCCTCTGCTATTCCAGACTAACACGGCTACCTCTCTGATTCTTGTTTTTTGGTTACTCTCTTCCTCCTTTGGGATCTGACCCTGAGCCCACTAAAGTTAATCACAAAGTTTCCTTTTACTTCACTAGTACAGAATTAGACCTCTCTTGCTTTCACTTTCTATCCTCCTTGTCCCCAGGTTTATGATGCCACAGCACAAGTGGCTCCTGAGCTCTGTGACTTTATCCTCACACACAATTATTTCAAATTTGGTGACAATATATACCACCAGACCAGCGGCACTGCTATGGGCACCCACATGGCCCCACAGTATGCCAACATCTTTATGGCTGACCTGGAACAACGCTTCCTCAACTCTCGTCCACTCACACCCCCTTCTCTATCTACGCTACATTGATGACATCTTCATCATCTGGACCCATGGGAAAGAAACTCTGGAAGAATTCCATCATGATTTCAACAACTTCCACCCCACAATCCACCTCAGCCTGGGGCAGTCTACATGGGAGGTCCATTTCCTAGACACCACGGTGCAAATTAATGATGGCCACATTAACACCACCCTGTACCGACAGCTATGCCTACCTTCATGCCACCAGCTTCCATCCCGGACACACCACATGATCCATTGTCTACAGCCAAACACTGAGGTACAATCGTATTTGCTCCAACCCCTCAGACAGAGACCAACACCTACAAGATCTTCACCAAGCTTTCTCAAAACTACAATACCCACACAAGGAAATAAGGACACAGATCAACAGAGCCAGACATGTACCCAGAAGCCTGCTGCTGCAAGACAAGCCCAAGAAAGAAAACAACAGAACACCACTGGCCATCACCTACAGTCCTCAGTTAAAGCCTCTCCAACGCATCATCAGTGATCTACAACCCATCCTAGATAACAATCCCTCACTTTCACAGGCCCTGGGAGGCAGGCCAGTCCTGGCCCACAGACAACCCACCAACCTCAAGCATATTCTCACCAACAGTTTCCCTCTAGTTCCTCCATTTCCCCACAGCTTCCTTCAGTGCTTCACTCTTCTGCTCATTGCCCCACCAAATATATATGCATGAGCAGCACAGTGAAACTGGCTAGCTTTTGGTGAGATCAGAGATGCTGTTAACATGGCTTCAGTCCTATAGAGTGGAGTCTTCTTAATGAACCCTGGTCATTAGTCCCTAGTTGCTGGAATCCAAATCTCAAAACTTCCAAGTAGAAAAAAACCCACTTGCCTACTTAGCAACTACACTTAGCAACCAGGCCTGGCATAATGTACTAGACAGGGTATAATGGAGAATTTTCTTCTGTTAGCAGAAGTACTATGTTAATACCCCTTCTTCTCTGCATGCCAAGAACACATAAAATATGATTCACTGTTAAAATGACTGCTATGTACAATATGCAACAATATCCTATACACTAAAATTATAAAGATGTAATTCACACTTGTACAACTTTACATTTATTTTCAATATACTGAAAAAATAACAAAAATAGGCAGCACGAAAATAACAACTGATGATGTATGTTGAACTTACAACACAAAAGAGAAAAACAGGTTCACATTTGTCTCTAAATGTCTGCAGGGTCACAATGCTGTCAGCCTCTGCCTAAAATAAGGGCAAATAGATTATGAATGATTAGATAGATAGATTAGATTAGATTAGATATTTGAGAACTTTTACAGAATGATTCTCAAACCGTGGTTCTGTAGACCAGTAGTGGTCCTTAAAACTCTTGCGGGTAATCAACCCTGCTGATCACATGGGACAGGCTTTCCTTCTTGTTTACAGCTGCTAAATCACATTAAAAGTACTCTGTCCTAATATTGCTTTTTGAGATAAATAATGGCTGTAATTACCACTGGAATTCATAGGATCACACATAGGAAGGACCCATGACATTCCAATGGGAGGGAAAGTGGTATATTGTATTAACTCTCTGTTAAGATGTCGTCCACACTATATAAAGATTTGAGAATCCCATTAATAACATTTATTAACAGTAACTTCTTGTTTTATGAATGTACTAGTGTAAAAGCCCGTGGACATGGGCCAATGGAAACGGCTCGGGGCCCCCCCACTTTCTCCTCCCTCCCCCCCACTCCAATGCCTCCCCCCTTCCCCAACGCATGCCCCCCCTCGCCCAGCTCCCTCCCTCCCCAACCCACACCCAGCTCCCTCCCCCCCAACGACCCCCTCGCTCAGCTCCCTCCCCCCAACGACCCCCCCTCGCTCAGCTCCCTCCTCCCAACGACCCCCCCTCGCTCAGCTCCCTCCTCCCAACGACCCCCCATCGCTCAGCTCCCTCCCTCAGGTTCAAAATAATAAGTAAGAAGAAGAACCCCCCCCCCCGAGCGGTCTGGCTTACCCACCCCCGCCTAGCTGCGTGTGCTTGGCACTGAGTGATCCCGGGGAAGGGCTCGTGTAGGTGGTCCCTAGTGGAGCTGGTTTGCTGCAATCCGCCCAACTTCAGCACCCAGCTGGCAGGGAGAGCGAGCGAGGGGGAGGGAGGCAGGGAGCGAGCGCACATGAGCCTTGCCACTCACGCTGGACCCAGCAGAGCCGCTGGAGTTTCCCCGCTTCTCCTCCCGCGGTGTGAGTCACTCCCAGACCCATGCCTCCGCTTCCTCCCCGGGGAGCTGGCCCTGAGAAGGCTGGCGGAGAGCCCCAGGGAGTGATCCGGAGGGGGATGCGCTGGGAGAACCGATGCTGTTGGCCCGAGGGCTCTAGGAATGAGGCTCCAGCCAAACATGGGTGCTTGTGGGAAGGGAGACTCAATCTGTTCTTAAATCACTTGGCTCTGGTCAGGAGTGAGTAGGGGCTGTGTGTGCCAGTGGGGCGCTGGCCCCCTCACTGAGTCCAGCTGTGTTTTGTACGGAGAGCAGGGGCAGCTTGGGACAGGCGCCTCCTTTTCTGGTTCTGAAGTGGAAATAAATGTCATGGATAAATACAGAAGTGAATACTATTAAATGGTACCTCAGCCACCTGTGTCTCAGGGCTAAATACAGTGTGTGTGGGGGGGGAGGGAAGGTAGCTGAACCTGGACCGGGCTGTCACTACAGCCCGCGGCGGCGGATGCGCGGCGGCCATTTTGTGCCTCTGAACTACACCTCCCAGCATGCCGTTCGTCTGGGCCGTCTCTACTGTGCATGACGGCTTCACACACCGTTCGCTTGTCTTTTATAATATAGGATTTTACACATACAATACATACAAATCCAAAAACTCTTTGCCCTAACACTGGTAAATTATACTTGGCAAGGTTTTAATATAGTGTTACTTTAAAATAACTAGGTCACAAGCATGATATAATATTGTTGTTCAATTTATCAATGATAACGGTACTTATTAAAGGGAGACCTGAATGGAAATGAACTGTTTTATGCTTCTGGGTCACCAGAATCCTGAATTAATACAGTCACTTGAGTGAAAGGTATGATGTTAATGATGCAGTATAACAACCCCAAATAATAATAATATTGCAGATGTAAACATTTACATATGTTGGTGGGAATAAATTATGGATGTCAAAGTAAATGCAGCTGAAGGGACAGCAGCTAGATGTATGAAAACAGATAGAATGAACAGGTGTGATCTTCTCTTATTTTAAAAGCCACGCAGGGTTGCAAATAGCCTGAATAGTAAAGGTATGACTGAAAATTTGGGGTCTGATTCTGATCTCACAATGGTTTTGCATTATATATTATAAATTATAACCTCATTGACTTCAGTGGTATGAAATTACAATCCGCTGTTTGGTGTTTTGGGCTTGTTTCTCTATTTTGTATGTACAGATATACATACCTATGTGTATATGACTTTATTTTAAAAGCTTTAAGTATTTGATATATATGGAGTTGGATTTTTAGATTCTGAGTTTAATAGGAGGAAATTTGTGTGCAAAAGATCTATAAGATAAAAACCTTGCTGGCCTGTCTGTTGACCTAATGGTAGTTATCCACATTTGTATGTGGGACAACTACAATGATCCCCATTAAAAGAGCATTTGTCAACAGTCACCACACAGTGGTATCTGCAGTTAAGACAGTTTTGCTCTGTGTTTACAGCTGATGATATCAATGGTAACTCTTTGGGTAATCGTTAGTGCATGGTGCTTTTTAATGGCTATCGCCATAGGCAGGACAGGTTGTTTCTGTCATCTTGTTCTCTGGGGCTTCAGAGAATGCAACAAGAAAAATTTGTAGCCATACTGACAAGTATAACATGCTTGATAGTTCAATATCTGAATGGGAACTCAGAATGAACCTGTGAAACAAATTAATATATCTTTAGTGCAGTAGATTGTAGCTGCCATTTTATCCTGCTCTTCTGGTTGAAATTTTTCTCAAAAACTTTTTTTTTTAAAATCTGCTTGTTTTTCAGCTTCCCTTTCTTTGTTCCTTTTTAAATATATCATAGGAAATTATATGGAAAAGCACAAAAATAAAAAGAAGTTACTGACCTGATTTTTGGAAGTGATGAGCACCTACAACTTCTATGGTCTTCAGAGGAAGTTTTGGGTGCTCTGTACTTCTGAAAGTCAGGCAATATGGCTATGCAATGTTAAGATTTGGATTTTTAAACATGCAAGTCAGTATATTCAGAGAGAAGGTTCCCCCAGTAATCTCAACTCTATCTCCCAGTATGTATGCATTAGAAGAATGTTCTTCAATACACTATTGTCTAGTATGTCTTTTCCATAATTGTATGATTCTAGCTTATCCCTTCTCTTATGACAAATCCTTCCCTATCCATTATACACTTTGGTCTTCTTCTTTTAAGAAGTCATGCAGAAAAAGAGACAAACAAGCCAAATTCATCACTGACTCCACCGGTATTCAGCTACTATGGTGATAGGTATTCTATAAATAGATAGATAGAGAAATACATTTGGCACTGAAGTTCTAAATAGAATTTACATCCTTACCACAGCAAAATGCAAAAGGTCATCTTCACCATACTCATTTTTTAGTTTTCTGAATAAATTTACCACAGCTTTGCAAGGCCCACACCAAGCCTGATAAACGTCTATTACTGAAAATATAAAAAATTAGAATGAAACTCATCTGTTTCATATATATCTATATATATAAAAGTCAAATGGTGTATGTATGTATGTTTGTATGTATGTATGTATGTATGTATGCATGTAAGCTCACTCCTTCCACACCGTTTGAGCTAGAGACTTGAAATTTGGTACAGTTAGAGGTCTTGGGGTCCTAATGACCGTAAGGGTCGAAATTTTTTCAAATCTCACCTCTGACGCCCCCCAGGGGTGAAATTCTTTAAAGGCCAATCACATCAGCTGGGCAGCTGCTGTTCTCTGTGACATAGTTATGATGTCATAATACCCCCTCCAACAGACACCGCACTCGCTCAGCTCTCTGCCCCTCCCCCCTCCAACGGAACCCCGGAATCCCTCAGCTCTGTGCCCCCTCCCCCCTCCAACGGAACCCCGGAATCCCTCAGCTCTCTGCCCCCTGCCCACCTCCGACGGACCCGAATTGGGTTTGGTCGGAGGGTAAGTGAGGTGGGGGTGTCGGGTTTGGTCGGGGGGTGAGGTGGGGGTGTTGGGTTTGGTCTGGCGGGGTGGGAAGGTGTCTGGGTGGGTGAGGGGTGAGGGGTGGGTGTTGGGGTTGGTCAGGGGGTGTTGGGTTTGGCTGGGGGGGAAGTGAGGTCGGTGTGTCAGGTTTGGTCTATGGGTGGTGAGGTGTGGGTGTTGGTCAGGGGGTGTTGGTCATGGGGTGTTGGGGGGACACGTGGGGGTGTTGGGTTTGGGTGGGGGGGTGAAAATGTGAGTTGGGGTTGGTCGAGGGGTAAGTGAGGTGGGGGTGTCGGGTTTGGTCGGGGGGGTGAGGTGGGGGTGTCAGGTTTGCTCTCTGCCCCCATCCAACGGACCCCACACTCACTCAGCTGTCTGCTCCCTCCCCACCTCCGACTGACCCGAGCAACGCCGGGTATTTTCGCTAGTAGTTTATAAAATAAAATGTTTTTTTGTAAATGTATAGGGTTAGTCCTGCATTTGCATTGGCATATATGTGTTTCTAAATCTATTTCTGATCTCTTTTTCTTCTGGAAAACATTCAGTTAGGGTATTATCTCTTACACAAATTAGGTTTCAACTTAAATGTCTTAGTCTGTAAGAGTATTGGGTGGGGAATGTAGATATATGAATATCTCCTTCCCCTATCCCTTTGTCTTGGTTGCCCTTCCTTTCCTGTGCCCACTGTTAGCTGTCTCTCCCTCCTTTGCCCATTTATCAGTTGTCTCTTTCCGTGCCCTGACCTTCCTTTTTGGGCTGTTTCCCTCCTTCCTAACATCATGTATGCTGTCTCTCTCTCTCAACCTTACTCACAACCCATTGGTTCTCTCTCTTGCTCCCCTGATCACTTCACCTGCGATCTGTTCTCCCTCTTTAGACAGCATTCCTAATAAATTTAACAGCTATTGATGCTAAGCTTACATACAAGTTGAGGGGAGTGAAGAAAATACATACTATGTACACTGTTAAAAGCACACAATTTATAACACAATTGCTTTTGTCATATGCCAGATATTATTTGTGCATAATTGTAACATAAAACTCATTCTGCTGATTAGTTCAATTTTACTGAGTAATGTAAAATATCGACCTATCAGGGCTTTCACCAACCGCTTCTCAGACATTAAGTCATTTCAGAACTTTTTTTTAAAAAAACACCACCACCCATGCATGATATCAAGTATGTTTTAAATTTACTACTTTGCAAAGGAGTATGTGAAAGGCATTCATCACTACAGAACCCTTTTGTGTTTGAATTGCAGGCAGACACAATGCATTGGGTGTTTGTATCTTTTGTGTGATCGGATTGATATTGTGACAATTCCCAAATGGCCAAAGTGAGAGGCACAGTTGGGTGTTATATGGAGGAGCCAATAGATCTGAGTTCACATGGATTAATTTGCTGGAAACTCCTTTTATATTATAGATGGCATGGAATGTCAATGACCATACATCCAGCTTTTAGGCTGGGGAAATAGCTGTAGAGTGGCTGAAGTGCAGCCCTGTTTTTTGCCCCCAGTTTAGGAGGGCGAATTTCAAATCCTTCAAATCTTCATGTAAGATAGCTACACAGAGCATATTTACTTAGGCTTTATGGAGGTTTCTAGAACTCTTTGCTTTAAGGGCCAAGCCCAGGAAGTGGCAGTTAGACGAAGTGGGTGCACAGTGAGAAGTAACTGGGCAGGAAGGGGTCACAAAAATAAAGAGTGATAAAAATGTACACATTTCACTAGAAAAATTATAGTACCTGTTACACCTCTAGTCAGCAACATTTCATCCCATTGACTTTGGTTGGTTATTATTGCCTGAGATAAAACAAACCCAGAATTTAATATCTCTAAAAATGTCAACAATTCTATTGAACTCTAGAATTATTCAAATAACAAACAAGATTTATACCTGTAGTTGAACTTCTTTCTTCTTTCCTGCCATTTTCCTGTGATTACATGAAACACGGCAAAACATAAAACACTTCTAAAATATACTATTGTTGCTCCATAAGTTTAGCTCCATATAAATTGTGGCTTGGGGAAATGATTTACACAAAATGCCTTTTGCACACAGTAGTGTTCTATGGACCAGATCCTCAGCTGATTTAGATCAGCATAGCTCCACTAAAGTCAATGTGGCTATGTCCATTTACACAAGCTGAGAATCTATCTGTAAATATAGCTGACTTCATTAGAGCTAAACTGATTGGAACCAGCTAAGGATCTTATCTTTAAATTCACTATTTACAGAATTAGATATAGCACAGGAAACCATATTACAATGTTCACATTTTCAACATATTGGGGTCTTCACAACATTTCAGTCCCGTGTCATTCTATCTATATGGGCACTGGGAATGGAAATTGCTGTGACATGAACATATTTCAACAAAGCATTGTACTAAGAGCTTCAGCTCAAAGAACATAAAATCAAACTTTCTGTCATTCATGATCTGAGATATATTTAACCTAGTGATCTGCACATAACTCATTATAAGGTTAAGATTTGTTGTCATGGTTATTTTGAGTAAAAGTTATGGACAGGTCACGGGCAATAAACAAAAATGTATAGAATCCCACAATCTAAACTATCCAGACTAGGCCTTTCCCTTATTCTAATGTTAATATGTATCAGTTTTTGTAGATGTTTTTCTACAGCTATTGGATTAGGATTTTGTAGAAAAGCTAATTTGGTTTATTTATTAGTGAGTTTTTTTAGTTAAGTTTCAGTTTATTTTCAATTAATAAATGAGATCCTTTCCCAGTCCATGGTGTACTATACCATTGTTTCTTTTACAATTGAAATAATTTTTTTAGGTACAAAGCCACTGATTTGAGGGGGAAAACAGACATCTATCAACATTTGAATTCTAGTTTTAAAACTAAAGAGGAATGAATGTCTCACTGGACAGGTAGTGGATACAAAACATTTCATTTTCAGGTCACTAATTCAAATCAGTTGTTTCTGTCTAATGGCTGTTGGGAAACTGACCTAAAATGAATTGGCAATCTCAGTTCATTCCATAGTGCACAAGAGGTCACTTGACAAAATCACCATGCGTGTCATTCTTGTTGCCGGTATCACCAGAGAAGTCAAACAGTGACTATATATGCTCACTGAACGGAACTGTCAATTCTGTGGTTGGTCTCTTCAGACTAGGGTTGAAGCATATTGGCTGATGAGAGAAATCTTGTCCTGCTGCTTGCCTGTGTACTTGTTCTGTGGAAAAGAGAACTTCACTTTCTATGTGTGTCAGCCTGGCACCTTTCACCAAAAACAAACAAACAAACTACGGGTTTATTTTAAAATTTTAAAATCAGTCAGTGGGTCTGCACCATTGGCATGTGGCGATATATTTGCATCTAGGCATTGTATCTCCCTCCTTACACTATCCCAAATAGCTTAGGGGAGATGGTGCATAAAAAGCTACCACACATAAATACAGACACACTGACTAGCATATTATGCTGAGATGACATATGAATACACAATTTCCTTCAGACATGCAGATGCACAAAATGCTAAGTCACAAACTCCTAGCACAGCACATTCCCACACTAACACATCCTGACAAAACATATAGTATGACAAACAAATGCTGCCTTTGACTGAGCCATACCCAGCCTGAGGACCCACAATACCCTGAAATTCAATCATTCTCCTAGGGACACTGCTGCACACATTTTCTCACCAACACACACAGAAAACACAATCAGCACACACATATGCTCAATGTCACATGAACATTGACAAATTCACATGCAGACAACACCGACACATAATAATGCACACACACGTGTGCGCTGACGGACAAACCACCACACCCCCATACACATCCACTCACATGCATCCATGCACATGCATACACACAGTGGCCTCTGACACACACAACTTTAACACACACCTGTATACAAACCACACATACACAGACTTAGGGTCCCAAGAAGCTCCAGGTGCTCCCAGTTTAATACCCCCTCCCAAAAAAATACCACTCATCTTATTTAACATGGTCTCTTTAACAGTGTATTAACATGTGTTGTGTTAGGATTGTTTGGGGCTTGTGGAAATAATGCCATTAGTGTTTTAGAGGGTGGCTAGAAGGTAAGGGGGGGTCCAAAATATTCCTCCTTACAGCCCTCAATAGGGTAGCATTACCTGTGCGTGCACAACAATGTGCATACAACTAGTGCTATGATACACATCTGCACACACCTGTATAGACAGAAATACGAAACTGGCAACTGCACACATGCATGACTGGCAAACGCCTGCGCACACACACACGCAACAGGTACACGCAACTGCACACAGACGGGCGACACTCATGCTACTGACACACACGCCCAACATGAACACACGCTCGTGCACACACGGGGCTCACGCTCGTGCACACACCCTGAGCGCTCTGGCACACGCTACGCGCACGGCTCAGCCTGCACCCGGGGCTAGCGGCGGATAACGGCCCCTCCTCCACTCCCACCTCCCCCAGCCTTCGCCGGGCAGCCTCACCCAACGGGCCCAACCAGAGGGAGAGGGAACGTTCCAAAACCGTTGGGGCCGCCCCAGTCTCCGCCCACTTTTGCCTCCGCGCTCGCTCATCAAGGGTTGGGGCGGCGCTCGGAAAGCAACGCGCACGCGCTACTCTGATAAATTCCACGGGTGCGTGCGGGGAGGGGCTGCGGGGCGCGCGCTTAGGGGCACAGGGCGGTTCGCTGTAAGGCGGGCGCCGGGGGCGTGCAGTGCGGCGGGGTCTCCCTGCCTCCCTCCCTCCTCCTCCTCTTTCTGTCTAGCGGGGGGGGGACGGCGACGAGTCCGAATTCACCCCCCTTCTCCTTGCGCCGTGTCTAGACCTTAGGTGGTGCCGCGTCGCGGTGTGGAAGGCGGCGGTGCAAGGAGTTTGGAAGGAAGGGGAGGTTTGAGGCAGTGGGGGAGGAGGGCACGTCCCTCTGTGGGCAGTGTTAGCTCAGCCTCTGTCTGACACCTGTCCCTCCCCCCTCCCCCCACCTACCTTTGCACTGTCTAGGATTTAGCAGCAATATGGCCCGTGTGTCTATCATCGGCGGAAGACGCTCTCAGGCCCCTGGGTGGAAGGTGCAGACTGCAGTCTGTTTTGTTCCTCTAGCCCTGTGGGCATGCATGGTCCTTTTCACAGCCTTTCGCTATGACCAGGAAAATGGGCAGCATTCAAAATTCAGATGGGTTACTAAAAGTCATAGATGAAGGTCAGGGTGACCAGATGTCCTGATTTTATAGGGATAATCCCAATTTTTGGGTCTTTTTTTTTTAATATAGGCTCCTATTACCCCCTCACATTCCTGTCCCAATTTTTCACATTTGCTGTCTGGTCACCCCAGATATTGGTCCTCAATTTTTCCACTCAATTTCACGTAGTATGAAATTGAAATCACAACCAGTCAGTGAAGTAATGTTATAAAAACATTTGTTCTCAAAAGGATTATGAGTTATATTATACATGTGATTCACATTAAATAATTTATACCAACTTCTAATATGTACACATTCTTTTCTAATGTACACAATGACTAATCCATTAAATGGGAAAGGATTTAATTGATAACATTTTCCCCTTTCCTTATTTAAATATGTCATATGATTGGATCACATCATTATTACAAATGTATCCAATTCCACGTTCCTCCATACAAGCCTCAAGTTTCACCATTTTCCACGTATTGTTCAGTTTTATGGCCCATAATTTGTGTACTATTGGTTGCATTACGCTAGTGTTAACATTTAACCCTAGTAGTATAGTAGCTATCAATTGCATTCGCTTATAAAAATCCTTTGCTTTTTCAGCAAGCATTGGGTCAGAGATAGGGGCACCCTCTGATCGTTTCAATGAAAACCATTCATATAAAGCACTGTCTAGCTGCTCTGATTTAGGCATATGCAGAGTACGGTGTTGTTCAATAGCTTTATTTGGCTCACTATTAGTAAAAAAATTGAGCAATTGTCCTTTTTGAGTCTTAATGTTATATATCGTGGACAAGCCAATGTACTCTTGCATCAAAACATTCCCATTCTCACCCTTTTCAAGACATGTACAAATATCTATTTTTTGTTTTAATGTCAACACAACTCTCTTATGAGTCTCTCCTTTGCTTTTCGCTGATATTTTGGATGTCATAATGGTAAGGTAGCGTTGATATTTCATGATAAACACAGGACAATACACTGAGTAATAAACCGACTGGTCACAATGGCGGATACAAACAGAAAGAACAGCATTTGGCTTTTCTCGGCTAACTGGAGTGTAGTTTGAGTGCTCTCAAAAATACTTGGGTCCTGAATAGCTTCAGCATCAATTCCAGTTAGCTTTGGCATCAGTCCCAGTTCCTACATTGAAGATTTGTATTGGGATTTGTATTGCCGCCACTCTGCTTCTCCCACTTCCCAGGTGTGCGGCACAAATCAGCTGTTTGGCGTGGCAAGCCTGGGAGGGGAGAGAAGTGGAGTGGCGGCGGTGGTGCGCTCAGAGGAGGAGGCAGTGCGGAGGTGAGCTGGGGCGGGGAGCAGTTCCCCTGCAGCCCCTCCTCTGTTACCTGCTGTCAGAGACCCTCCTCGTGCCCCCCGCCCCAGCTCACCTCCACTCTGCCTCCTCCCCTGAGCGCGCCTCTGCTCTGCTTCTCCACCCTCCCTCCCAGGATTGGCAAGGTGGGGAGGGGGAGGGGAAATGCGGCGCACCCGGGGGAGGAGGCAGGGCCAGGGATTTGGGAAAGGGGTTGGAATGGAGGCGGGGAACGGGAAGGAAGGAGGGGGCGCAAGCACCCACTGGCACCAGCTAAAGTTGCACTGATATCCTCAGATTTTTATACCACACTTGTTTTTCTCACTTTTGCTTATATCTTTCTGTCAGAACAGCTAGCGACATCCATGGGTGAAGGGTCAAGACAGGATAGTAATGGATGCCCAGCCTGGGCACAAGTTTAAGAGACAGGCGATAGGCAGGTGGTGCAGACCCCCTGAACAGGCACGGGAGCCCTCCGCAGGTCCTAGGCACCTTTCAACTCTCCCATTGTCAAGGTCTGGAGGTTATTCTCCCATAAGATATATTAGACCAGCAACAAAAGTAAACTTCTGTTTCACCATGCTGGCTAACAAGAGGTCAGAAAAGCAGTCTCCTTAGGTATTCCAGTCCTTGTATCACCACCAGGAACATTACATTGAATGATGAGTGGTTATTTAAAACCAATTTCATCAACCAAAGGGTTCGTCTGATCTCAAAAGACCAGTCACATATCAAAGTCAATATATAACTCATATCTTGCCCAATAATCATGCTGTTGCCAATTCTTTAATATCTAAAATCTAAGGTTTATTTATCAAAAGAAAAAAAGGTCAGAGGTGCTGGTAATGATCCTACCACGCTATTGCAAAAACACTTGGTGTACACTCCCTGGTCCCAGAATGTGGCAATAGCAAGAGTTAAGAAGCAAACTAAGGAGATTTTTTTTCCAGCCCTAATTTCCTTTTCTATTTGGTATTTTTTGTCAGCCTTAATTGTGTCTACAGCTAAATGATTTTTTATATAACCTTTAAGGATTTCCTTGGTATTCCCCAACAATAATATAAATGTTATACTGAACAAAATAAACCACCAGGTGGCATCACTTGCATTGAAATAGAATTTCAAAGAGCACGTTATAGACAGCAATTTAGAAACTTGGATGGAATCCTGTATACAATCACTTAAGGCTCATAATTTCTGTAGTGTAGTGACATTTCTTTGCACCATTCATGAATATCATTACCATGTGTGGCAACCAGGAAATTTACCCTTTGAAAGAAATAAGGCATCTGAGATCAAAGGGGTATTGCTCGCTCTCTCTTGGCTGCACACATTATTTCTATTAGTATTAAGTATTAGTATTAGAAACATGAATCAAGCCGAATATGTAACCCTGAGGCATCTGCTTTTGCTCTGAATACTCTGGAGTTTTACTCTGAGCCTTTCTAGTGAGAACTTAATAGGTTCAAAGATCAACATAAAACAAAATAAAAACCAGTGTGGCCACCTAGAGTTTTTTTTAAGAGGGTTGCAAAAGAAATATGTGTTTCCCTTCTCAACTTTGTTTTTATTCTGTTAGATTTTATTTTTCTTACTTCTTTTTCTCTAATCTACCTTTTTATTGGATTTTTGTCCATTTCTGCTCCTCTTTCTAACTCTGGAAGCCACCGTGTTTCATTTGATTCTAAATTAGGCAAGTTGAGTTAATTCATCCCGGCTTTTGTGTCATGGGACCTAGCTTTAAATCAGCGTAGGTCACAATTAAAATGAGTTTTTAAATTGAAATATCTTTAAAAAGAGATAACCTGTAGTCCATTATTTACACTTAGGATCTGATGTTCATTTTTCGTCAGTCTCAGTGAAATATTTCTCTTTTTAGTAACTTAGTTTTCATAACCAGTTTATTAAATGTTCCACAAACCGTCCAGCTAAAAATGATAAATGTAAAGTGAAAGTATCAAAATACATTTGACTTGATTCTCAAGATTTTGATAGATTGAAACTGAAAATAAAAAACAACAGTAATGGGTTTAAGTACAATCTACTGTAGCAAAACTGAAAATTGAAGAAGGAAAGCTGGGTTAGTCGATGTCTATGTACGTACTTTATGCATGATCATCTCAGTAGTTGGGCACATCTGAAAGCAAAGGTATGGGATGGAGCAGATAGAATTCAGTATAAATTATTACTCTAAATACAGTACTAATGGTAGATTAAAAATCATATCTGAAGACTCCCTTTCTGGAAGGGAGGGCAGAAAATGTTGATGTATGCATGAGAAATTACTGTGTAGTTTTCTAACTATCTAATTCATCTTCATTATGGAAGAAAAAATAAGTGCATGAGGTGGAAATAAAATTTGAAAGAGCTCAGTTGCTTAACATGAGACTAATTTCCTTTGAAGGGATTTTTTTAAGCAGAGTATGACATGCTCAACTCAACTCCAACCGCACTAAGCCTCTTTGCCACTGACCCTATGCCACCAGCACTCCCAGCTATCTCCGTGATACCACTGACTTCCTGAGGAAACTACAATGCATTGGTGACCTTCCAGAAAACACCATCCTAGCCACCATGGATGTAGAGGCTCTCTACACAAACATCCCACACAAAGATGGAATACAAGCTGTCCAGAATAGTATCCCTGATGATGCCACAGCACAGGTGGTTGCTGAGCTCTGTGACTTTATCCTCACACACAACTATTTCAAATTTGGTGACAATATATACCTCCAGACCAGCGGGACTGCTATGGGCACCCGCATGGCCCCACAGTATGCCAACATCTTTATGGCAGACCTGGAACAACGCTTCCTCAACTCTCGTCCACTCACACCCCTTCTCTATCTACGCTACATTGATGACATCTTCATCATCTGGACCCATGGGAAAGAAACTCTGGAAGAATTCCACCATGACTTCAACAGCTTCCACCCCAACATCCACCTCAGTCTGGACCAGTCCACACAGGAAATCCACTTCCTAGACACCACAGTGCAAATTAATGACGGCCACATCGACACCACCCTATACCGAAAACCTACCGACAGCTATGCCTACCTTCATGCCACCAGCTTCCATCCCGGACATACCACACGATCCATTGTCTACAGCCAAGCACTGAGGTACAATCGGATTTGCTCCAACCCCTCAGACAGAGACCAACACCTACGAGATCTTCACCAGGCTTTCTCAAAACTACAATACCCACACAAGGAAATAAGGACACAGATCAACAGAGCCAGACGTGTACCCAGAAGCCTGCTGCTACAAGACAAGCCCAAGAAAAAAAACAACAGAACACCACTGGCCATCACCTACAGTCCTCAGTTAAAACCTTTGCAACGCATCATCAGTGACCTACAACCCATCCTGGACAATAATCCCTCACTTTCAAAAGCCTTGGGAGGAAGGCCAGTCCTGGCACACAGACAACCTGCCAACCTTAAACAAATTCTCAACAGCAACAGCACACTGCACCACAATAACTCCAACTCAGGAACCAATCCATGCAACAAACCTCGATGCCAACTCTGCCCACATATCTACACCAGCAACACCATCACAGGACCTAACCAGATCAACCATACCATCACTGGCTCATTCACCTGTACATCAACCAATGTCATATATGCCATTATATGCCACCAGTGTCCCTCTGCTATGTACATCGGCCAAACTGGACAGTCCCTACGAAAAAGGATAAATGCACACAAATCAGATATTAGGAATGGCAATATACAAAAACCTGTAGGGGAACACTTCAACCTGCCTGGACACACTATTGCGGATTTAAAGGTCACCATTCTGCAGAAAGGGAACTTCAGATCCAGACTGCAAAGAGAGACTGCAGAGCTTCAATTCATTTGCAAATTCGGCACACACACTTTGGGATTGAACCGGGATCTACAATGGTTGGCTCATTACAGGCATTGTTTCTCATCTCTCCATGTCCACAGACCCCATTCAAATGCTAGACGAATAATCCACACTCCCTGATCGGAGATAACAAGCTGGCTCAGCTTAATTGGACTAACCTTTTCACCTCCCACCTGGCTCTTACCTACTTTTCTATAACTGCCTGTTTGTGAACACTTCTACTGCTTGCATCCGACGAAGTGGGTATTAGCCCACGAAAGCTCATGCTTCAAAACTTTATAGTTAGTCTTTAAGGTGCCACAGGACTTTGTTAACTCTGCTATTCCAGACTAACACGGCTACCACCCTGATTCTTTGCCACTGTAGAAGTCTTCGTGGTAAACAGCTTGAAGTGTACCATGATTAGCGGCTAGTATGGGTTGAGAGTGTGATACAAGATTAAATCTTTCTATCTACTTTACTGTCAACTGTCCCTATTTATATTGGTCAGCTCTGTTTGTGGTTTCCTTCTAGTGTCCTACAGACTCAGATTATTTCTGATCTCTTTATCAACATTCTAGCACTGCATATGTGGAGTAATTGGCCTGTACAGTCCACTTGCTACATTTAGTCCCATAAGAAAAGAAAAAATATCAAATGAACCTATGAAAAACTAACTGATGAAGTCCTGGAACTGAGATCAGATATTGATAGCAATATCTATGAATAGGTAAAATGAGGTTCAGGAAACTTTGGAGCATCATTAATGTTGAAGGTTTCTGTTTGTTTGTTTTTGTCTTTTTCCCCTCATCTCAAATTTCAAAGTGGCAGTGAGAAACACTGTGTGGAAATGGGTGAATTTTCTAGTACAAAATTGAAAGCCAATTGACTGTGTGGCTGGCCTGACTCTTCAATCATATTTCTGTGGGATCCAGCTATCCTGTTACAGTGTACTGGGAGGTGGGATACCCAAGTTCCATCCTCCCTTCCCCCATCCCTCATGGTGATCCTCTGCAAGCCTATCTTTGCCTCCTCCCTCAGCAACCTCCACTTCTTTGTGTCCTCTATATTGCCCCTTATCCTTCCAAGACATTAACCCCATCCCTGAGCTCCCCCCACAACATGTCCCTTTCAGCTGGGTCACTTCAGACATACATGTGCCCATAATTTGGTCAACATAGTTGCATACAAATATGTCAATAGCTTCCATGTCTGCAAAGCAGTTTTCACATCTGCATATCCACCCTCCTGCTGATTCCTCACTCCAGGACCTGGTACCTGCCATCGTGCTGGGGCACCAGCTGAATGGCATCCATGCCAAGGCTTTTACACATTGTTCAAAGTTGGTACTTTCCTGTGACCACAGATATGTGTGCTAGAGTGCTCAATACCCAATCCTTGCACGGGGCTCTGTAGGTGCCTTGCACCTCCCGTGTAGTTGCCTACCTCCAACCATATCTTGGAAGCTGTTGATTGTAAGTAGGGTTAGGGGCCTAGGTGTTGACATGCTCGCCAGGGAAAGGCCTGTGGATTGACATGCCTAAGTCACTTTGTGGATCTAGCCCTACGTTTCTGTTGCACATGAGGTCGGGGTTGAGTGAGGGTAGTGGAAGGGTTTTCTGTCTGTGTCCAGCAGTATCACCTAGTGGTGATACTCTGGGCTGTGTTGCCAAGTAGCAAGAGTCAATACCTGTGTCACATAGCAGCAAGAGTCAATGATTGGGGGTAGGAGAACCCAGGCCTTCCCAGCTCCACCAAGTTCTAGCCCAAAGCCCAATGAAATATAATTCAAAATATGTGGTGTAGGAGAGTGGAGGCCTGTGCTCCTGCTTCCCAGGCCACTTCCTACTCCAGCTCTGGTTCCTCTGTAGATACCATTGGTTCACTTCTGAGTCCATCCTGGAGTCCTTTCTGGTCACGGTCTGGAGGGTCTTCCTCCCTTGGTCGGAACTCTTTGTTGCTTAAGGACCTGCGGTGGCTTGGCTGTGGGGCCTAGTCCTGGCCATATGGGGCCCTGGCAGCTTTTTCTGCAGGAGCTTGCACCACACAACTGTTCTCTTGTTCAGTTTGCCTAGACTGAGCTGAGCAGCTCCCTTTTAACTGTGGCTTTCTGGGCCCATAGCTGCTCTTTAACCTTTCCCTACCTGTACACCCTATAATAGTCCCCAAGAATGATTATTTGTTTATAACCACATCAAAGATGTATGTGGTATTTTCCATTTTTATAGTTTTGGAAGTCTTTATCTACTACAGGGTAAGAGGTAGAGGTAGAAAGAAGTAACAATAAAGGGCAACAGTAGGCAGTCGATTTACAAGTCAACCCTAGTTGTTGAGAAGCCATGTGGACAGTCTAGGAACTTCCAGATGAACTCAAGGCAGTCATACAGTGTATATGAGATGCTGCTTAGGAGAAAGGATGGAAGTAATTGCGTGAGAAGCTGACAAATGGGCAGACAAATATGGTAGCACTGAAAAAAATGAGGGGATGACAGTTCAACCAGGGAAAATAAATGAGGGAGGGGAAGAGGGCAGAGTTCTTTAGAGCTTTGAAGATGGTGACAAAAACCGATGTCAGCCCTGTTAGGCAAGGGAGTGGGTGACTATAGACCAGCTGACTGGTCTCCCCAGTCCAGAAAGGACTAACACCATGCCCAAAGTCTTTTCAAGCCCTTCCTACAGGGCACAGATTATTATTTGAATACAAAAAAGTTCAAGATGATGCACTAACATAATTGGTCTATCTTTTTTCAAACACCACATATCAAGCTATTTTACATACTGTACAGTGGTATGGTGCAGCTATTACTAAACTATTATCTTGCAAATAAAAATCTGCTCTCTAATCTACCTCATAAACAGACCCACTGACAACACAACGGCACTTTCCTTTGCAAACTCCAGCTCAATGTTTAGGCAGTAATTGTTTGCTCAGATTGTACCACAAAGGTATGAAAGCAAGTGTTTTGTCTGAAACTTCAGATATTTCACATTGCTTACCACTGTGTTTCAAAATATACCACACTTTGGTAGATTTTAGAAAAACGTACACTGTACATTTTAATAATTTGTGGTTTTCATAAAAGTTTCCATACCCTTAATGATGAAGGGTTTTTTTTGTTTTACATAAATATATTTATTGTGTTGCCATATTTTTGTTATATAGAATTGTGCTTGACAATGTTTTTGTGCCATTACTTGAAAATAAGCCTTTTTCTTAATATAACAAATTTGGTGCAGAGCACCATTTAAGACAGATTTTCCTCAAAAAACATAAGGTTTTGAGGCAGTTGTTTGCAGATTAAATAAGCATCACAGGTAAAATAAGACCAAAAATAATATCCCAGCAAAATATTTGTGAGTTTGTAAAATCCCCATTGTTGCAGGGTGCTATCTCGTAGCCCGGTAGAAACTAGGCTCTCACACAGTGGCTAGATGGAAAGTGGTGAGTTTATTGAAGGGTAGTGACATGACAACGCCTGGGGGCTCCGACTACAGGCTGTCACTGACAGGGAATCCGGCACACCCAAGCAATGTCCAGGAAAGGAGCCCAGCAAACAAGGGTGTGTCGGCACAGATATACCCATGCTCATTTGCATCTCATACATACTCATATCTCATGAATAGCAAGCAGCTTTCAAATTGGTTGATTACACGCTGTTTAGCACTTGTTGATTACGCCGTCCTGCCTCAATTTACCTATTTAGTTTCCCACACATTCGTTTTCACGCAGACAGGGTAAACACTCACACAGCTGGGAAACTGTTCCCAAACACATACACAAGATAACAGAAATACAAGGCCATTCTCAGATTAATACCACCATTATGCCCTCCCCTGGAGTTGACTCAGAAGCGTAACTACGCCCCCGTCTGATTGCCGTCACAATAATCTTCCGGTCACTACACCCATTTATAGACTATAATTACTGAATTATTAGAAGGCTCACCATGCTCATGCCTCCCCACCTCGAAAGTTGGGCACCTCTCACCTCCTTCCTACCTCCCTCAATTGAGAACCAGTGAGCTAGATAGTAAGAAGGTCCTTGGGTAGGCCAGAGATGCAACTGTTGTAGGTGGTGGTGGACTGTAAGATGATTGTTTGAGGTAGACACAGATGAATGGGGGGCAGATATGCCTCCCTTTGCTTCAAGCTAGCTTTGATTTGATTCACTGACCAGGCAGGTGGACCAGGACTTAGTTCAAGGGTTTTATAAAAATCATATATGATATTAGGTCCTGAAATGTCTCTATTTACTGCATAGGCTGGTGGATGCCTAATGCCCATGTGAGTTAAGTATGTAAATACCACTAGCATAACAGCGCTTAAAAGTCTGAGCCTTAAAACACTGAGATGCTTTGTAAGTCTGACCAAAAGTCCTTGCTTGGTATTTTTACAGGATCCCATGTCTGATTCTAGCTACAAAACATTCTTCTGGATATGCTCTTCTTTTGCTTTGATTCTTGAATTCCTTACCCATTCCCTATTCCAATACTAAAGTCAGTCTTGTATCTCCCTTCATTACTGAGTGTCCCATATCTACAATGAATGGAGTTCAAATTACAACAGTTACAACACACAATACAAAGTTTACAATGCACACGTTATATTATTATTATTTTATTACAAACATTTGCACCATTAAAAAGATGAACAAACAAAATAGTATTTTTTAGTTATCATACAAGAACTGTAGTCCAATTTCTTTATGAAAGTGAAAGTTCAACTTACAAATGTAGAATTATTTTTTTTTTACATAACTGCATTCAAAACAAACAATGAAAACCTTTAGAGCCTACAGGTCCACTCAATCCTTCTTCTTGATCAGCCAGTTGCTAACGCAAATTAGTTTATTTACACTTACAGGAAATAATTCTGCCCGCTTCTTATTTACAATGTCACCTGAAAGTGAGAACAGGCGTTCTCATGGCACTGTTGTAGCCAGTGTTACAAGGTATTTACATACCAGAAATGCTAAAGATTCATATGCCTCTCCTGAATCAGAGAGGTAGCCGTGTTAGTCTGGAATAGCAGAAGTAACAGAGTCCTGTGGCACCTTAAAGACTAACTAAAGACTTTAGTTAGTCTTTAAGGTGCCACAGGACTCTGTTACATATGCCTCTCCATGCTTCAAGTTGTACAGTGCAAATATTTATAATTAAAATCAATATCTTTGAAAATGTAGAAAAGCATCCAAACATTAATAATAAATGTAAACTGGTATTCTGTTAATAATGGTGTGATTAAAACTGTGATTAATTGAGACTCTTTTTTTTAATCTAGTTAATTTGATTTGCATGAATAGCACTGGAATAGGAAATCAAATTAATTTAGTAATTTAACTGTGAATAATTGACAGCCCTAATCTACAAATATGTGATGTGTATTTTTGTGAGCTAGGAATTGTATTCTAGATCTATGGGGCGGAGAGGGTTACAGAGCTTCCTCCAGGAGCTAAAATCAGTTGTGGGAGAGGGCTGTAATTATTGAAAATCTCTAAATAAGTAAACAGTGTCAGAGAAGTACCACCCCGAGGGGAATTGCAGATACTGGTTCAGACTGTGTACAAGAAGGCCAGCAGACAAAGAGGGAGCTTTTGATACAAAGGATCACCCTGAACTGCCGTAGCAACCGTCTTTTGATCCTAAAACTGACATGAAACTGTAATCAAAAGGGCAAACCCCTGCTGAATGCATTTGAAGGACTGGAAACCTACCACGGTCTCCATGGGGAAGATGGGTGACACCAGGCAAGTAAGCATGCATTTTTGCTGTTTGTTTTCTGTTATATTTTGTCCTAAATAAATGTACTGTACATTGTGAAAGCTGGCTGGTCACTGGTAAATGCTGTCTTAGCCCGTGGAAAATAACAGAACTGCAGACTCTGGACTAAGGTCAGACATACTGGGATAAGCACAATGAGTTGCAGGGGTACCTGCAAGTGTAGAAGTATGGTCTGAAGGGAGAGGAACACTGATTCCAGCTCATAGAAGGAGATGATGGCTAGAGGCCTGAGACCAAAAGGTGTGCCCTTGAGCAGGTCATGGAGGGGGCAGAGGTACAGTTAACCCCTTTCCATCTCCTCACTGCATCATTGTGCCAGTTAGAGGCCTGTATTAGTCCCACCCCCTTTTTGTCCAATGCTTTGCCCTTATGCCTTTGGAAGTTCCTCCTTTTCTTTCCTTTTGGACAGGTATGCATTTATGATGCAATCAGCCATTTTAAAACAGGGTTTCTTAAATTTAATTTCTCTTTACTGAAATCAGTAAAAATAAGTGGAAACATTTAGATTTATGCCTCTCAGTTTCAGCCAATGGTGCCCAACCTTATTACACAAGAGGGCCACATGAACCTAAGCACAATCTTATGTGGGTCAAACAGAGTCTACGTGTTTTAATAAGATTTAAAGTCAGCTGTATTTTGTTGGGATTTTTTTCCTTACTTTACTTGTGATACTTATTTAATCTATAAAGTTTTGATTTATGTTGTAAGTTCAGCTTGTTTTGTATGTATTTTGATAGGTTGTTTCTATGTACAGGATTGTCTATTTAAAAAATAAAGAAATTAGTGCATAAAACATATATCAATATTATGGAAAACGGGGAAAAAACAGTAAAAAACCACATAAGCCTCTTCTTAATTACACATAAAGAGTGCACTTTCTGAGTTAGTGAAGTATCTGAGGTTGTTTCTCAACAAACAGTTTGCTGAAGTTTGGCTCAAAGTGAGAGACACTCATTCAAAGTACAGCATGCATGTGGTCATCTGTTAGGATGTCCAAAATTAAGTATATACTTAATAGCTTCCTTCTGCAAATCTAACTGTGCCTGGTTTTCAGTGACATTATGAAACACAAAAACTGGATACAATATTTTCCCATTTATTACTACTGGCACTTCCGGAGTCATACAACAGCCAATTAAACCCAAAAGTAATTGCTATGTACTGAATACTTACTTTACCTGCTTAGGCTGTTTTAACTTTCTTTGGTCCCCATTGCTTCAACTGTACTGTGCAATTAGGAGATGTGTCTACAAGGGAAAAACCGCACCCTGGTATTTCAAATTGCAAGACATCACATCTGCACATATAGACTTCCCCTTCCTGAGCACAACATGAAAGGTCTCAGGCTTTCCAAGTTCCTCTCTCGGTATCTAACAGTATCTGGGGTGGTGACACAAACTTCTTTTAAATTATATACTGATAGGTGAGTTCAAACACTCCTACTGGTAAAACTTCAACTCATGTGGTAAACTTTTGTACCATGCACACAACATTAGGAAGAGCAATTCTGTTCATATATTTCATGCCATCACATAATATGTAACATTGTAAATTTACAGACCTGACACCTCTGCAAGTGTTCCTTTAGACTAAGAATACATGTTTTGAAAAATTGATGACGACCATTCTTGGAACCCTTGTTCGTGTTCCCATAAACTCTAAAGGTCAGTGCAGTTTCAAATTGACATTCCAAAAAGCTCAACTCCAGCACTAGTGTCCTGGAACAAGTTTCTTTTTTGTCTGGTTTTCTGATGCACATGGGCTGGTTTCCAGTCCTCCACAATGTTATGGTCAACAAAGTCTTACAATAGTCCCAAACCATAGCTTTTTTGAATTCTGGGAACTTGGGGGAACAACCATTCTGGAGTTAGAATAGTTGACAGGTTAAGAAATCCAGGTACATGCATAAACTGCATATCATTTTACAAACTTCATTTAGGAATCTTAGTAGTAATCCATTATCAGGCCCTGGCTCTTTTTCAGGACACTCACGTTGGTTACTTTTCTCTTTCCCAAGGCTCTCCTCAGTTAAAATTTGGACTCTCTGTGGTTTACTCAGTCCTTCCATGTAGAACGAGAATAATTGCTCTCATGTTGGTGATAAGCATATGGGAAATTAATGGACAGTACTTCCACTTGATACCAGGCAGCTCTGTGTTTTTGGGAGCCAGGGCACAGTTTGATACCAGTCCGCTCTGTGTTTTTGGGGAACCAGGGCGCAGTATCCAGCCTGCCTGTCTCATGAAAGACACTCCCCGCCCAGTCTCTGTTTGAACCAAAACTGATCAGAGAAAAGGTCTGCAGAGAACAATGAAGGGTGTTGGGAGACACGCCTGGACCCCTCCTGACAAGGTGACAAGAATAAGACATCTCGATTAGCATAAGGAATGGAGAACTGAGACCACTCCCCATGCCTCATCTGCATGAAAGATGGACAGGAATTAGCATGAAGAATGAAGAAAAGAGAACCACACTGAGCTCTGGGACCTAAAAAGCAGGGATGCACTGCATTCTGGGAATCCCTGCTCCAAATGCTAATGAACCTACGCCTGTACACACCCAGCTCAGCAATTATCAGACCAATTCTAGTAATAGATCTTTGATTGCTATCCCAAAATACTGAAGCAACCTGGTTGCATTGTGAGCTCCCTGAAGAAAACACCTCCCATAGCCAAGAGTGATCAGCTCCTATTGTCTATCCTAAAGAAAACTCTTGAATCCCCAGTTTACTCCTAAACAAATCTTTGTTCTCCCTTGAATCTTTGTATTTTCTCTATAAAACCCCCTACCTGTGCCCCAGTCAGTGTTCTGATGCTAAGACCCAAACTCTGCACCAGTTCCACTCCATCATCACCTAACTGATCCTGCTGAGGGCTCTGCCAGTCTCCTACCTTCAGGACCCTGAGCGGCTACCATCACCTGGGAACCCCGACTAATTCATGCTGCAGGAGTGGTGAGATCCCCTTTCTCTCTCTCTCTCTCTCTCTCTCTCTCTCTCTCTCTCTCTCTCTCTCTCTCTCTCTCTCTCTCTCTCAGGAACTACCCTTTAATAATGAATGCTATGCTGGTTTAGGCTCTCTTTGTATGGTTATCATTATTATTCAATAAATAACCCTTATGGTGAAGTTGGTTGTTTCTCTCTCACTCTCTGAATTTTACTCATTTGTGTCTGTGGCTTCCCCCATTTACTCCTCAGCAACGCTTCTTTTACCTCAGCTAAAAGATCCCTGTGGTGCCCAAAGATACTGTGGGGTTTGCTCATCGAGTTGGTTACTGTGAAAGTGGGATAGGGACGTGTTCAACTTGGGGCACATAAGGGGGGGGCAGCTGAGAGTGCTGCTCAACTCAGCCCATTGAGACCAGGAGCACATAAGGGGATCAGCTTGAGAGTGCTGTTTAACCCAGCTCACTGAGCACAGGGACACATAAGGGGATCAGCTGGAAAGTGCTGATTGACCCAGTCCGCTCAGACTTGCTCTGTTAGTGTGTGTGTGTGTGTGTGTGTGTGTGTGTTCATCTAGTTCTAGGGCTGGAGGACCCCAGCCCCGGGGAACCTAGCAGGATAGCTCCACTGGGAGGGGACTTGCAGAAGGAAGGAGTAGAGCTCCATATGAACACAAGTGACATAAGCAGCACATTAATAGAATTACAGAACTACCCCCCCCCCCCAGAAGAGTAACCCGAATAAATGAGCATACCCCAAAGTAATGGGCACATTTGGTAACACACCCCATAAGACCATGTCTGTCTTTATTTCCTCATTTCTGGTTCCTATCCAATTCTGTTACTTATCCCTAATACAAATTTACACTTTCACGTCACACACATATTTATCACTTCTCCATTTATATAACCAAACCAGCACCTATGACATTGGCCTAATTGAGGTACCATTATAGTTTTACATCATAGTTTAGTGCCTATCTGTACCTTGATAGTGATTACATTTGGATCATGTGACTCATGGAAGTTTGGCTACAAAGGTGACATCAGCAAAATTCCAGACCCAACCTTCTGGCTTTATTCTCCTTGTTACATTTATACGCATGATTCTCCATCTGTCATTCAGCTTCAAAGCCTTTCACCCTGAACTCATGGACTTCCACCTTTCAGTTATATTTAAAGCTCTTCATTTTGAATTTTAGCCTTCCCCCCTTCCCAGAGTTTCTGATCACTTAGGGCTGGTCCCCACTACGGCTTAACGTCGACTTTAGCGACATTAAGTCGATATAAACATGTACCCATCCTCACATGCATGCCATTTGAGTCAATTTACAAGGACCTCAAAATCGACTTCTGTACTCCTCCCTAACGAGAGGAGTAGTGCTGAAATCGACCTCTCTGGGTCGATTGTCAACTAGTGAGGATGCATGTGACATTAAGCCTCCGACCTTCCACAATGCCTGTTTGCTCCCCAGGGGACCAGCCACCAGTTCGAGCAGCTCCGCAGCCCCCCCGTGCCCACCTGAGTAGCCCCGCGCCCCCCCCCCGTGACCGCCCAAGCAGCTAGCTCCGTGCCGGCTCCCCCCCCCCCGCCCGAGCAGCTCCGCGGACCCCCGTGCCCGCCCAAGCAGGTCCGCGGACACACACCACCACCCCCCGCCCGAGCAGGGGGGGAGCCGGCGTGGGGCTGCTCGGGCAGCCAGGGGGTCCGCGGAGCTGCTCGGGCGGGCGGGGGGGAGCCAGCGCGGAGCTAGCTGCTCGCGCAGCAGGGAGGAGCCGTCGCGGAGCTGCTCGGACGGGCACAGGGGTCCGCGGACCTGCTCGGGCAGGCACGGGGGGTACACGGAGCTGTTCGGGCGGGCGGGGGGTTCCGCGGACTGCTCGGACTGGTGGCTGGTCCCCTGGGGAGCGTGCCCGACTGCCCCGAAAGGTGGTGCCTGCTGGGGACTCCCGGAACGGTGGGATATCTACCCACAGTGCAATGCTCGCTATGTCGACGCTTGCAAAAGTTGTAAGGACAGACACTGTCGACCTGCTGTGCTTTGTGGGGACGCACTAAGTCGACTTTATGCAGTCTGCTTTAGAAAATCGACTTAAGGGAAATCGACCTACTGCTGTGCATCCAACCTGAAAAACAGAAGAATTATTGGGGCTTTTGAAAATATCCTTTCAACAATTTTAATTGAGTGGCATGATGCCAGGCCTTTCTCTGTCATGTTCCCTTGTCAATTAAAACAAGCTATACCGTGGGACTAACTTTGTCAGGCATTGTGTTGGGACCTTCCCACACAGCATGAGGGAATGGTACCTTTTGCAAGAAGGTTTTTTATCATTACTTGATCTCCTACTTGCCAAATCCACATTTTGGGCTCTGGCATTATACCATGTGTGTGGTGTCTGAATGGTCTCACCCTGTTTTTGTGTCATTGTTACCATACCTTTCCTTCAGCATGTCCCACAGCTCTATTTTCTATTTTCTATTGACAACCCATCATCTGAAGGTCCTTTTACTAGTACCGTTACATATTATGGAAGACTCATTTCTCTCCCTGTCATAGCTATACATGGACTAACTCAAGTAGTTTTACTAACAGTTTCTTGAATTAAAATTTCCAGCAAGCAGGCATCCCATCTACCTCTAGTTTCACATACCAGTTTGCTTAACATATTATTTAAGGTGTGGTTTACTTGTTCCACTTTATCTATGCTTGTAGGTGGTACAGAATGTAAAATTTCTTATCAATTCCCAACATTATGTGTGCTTTCTTCATTACCTATCCTGTAAAGTAAGGTCCCTGGACTCTTTCTGTTACTGCCGGGAGGCCCCACCATGAAAATGACTATTCTACCATAATGTTAGCTGTGGCATGCGCTGTATTTTTCCTCATAGGTATGGCCTCTTACCCAATTAGTAAACATAGCTACAATTACCAATATATATATACCAGTATAAACACACACACACACATATACATATATACATTCTTAGTAAGGGGGCTCACAAAATCAATTTGTAATCTCTCCCAAGGTCCCACAACGTGAATTGATAGTCTGAGAAAACCCCTTTCCTTCTTTCCAGGAGGGTTATTCTTAGCACATACTAGGCAATTCTCACAGTATCTTTCCACCTCACTTTGTACTCCAGGCTCCCACATCAGGTTCTTTTATCTTTCTAACAGGAGCATTGGACCATGATGCCCCACGCTGTGCACATCACCTATGATTCACAATAATTCTTTCCATGCGCTCTTAGGGGGTACCCATACTACAACTTCACCTTCTTCCAATGTCAACAGGACCCATCTTTTAGTATGAAAGCTTTTCCTTCCATCTTTATTTCTGAATTACTTATTACCTGTTCCTTTAATTTTCTAATTTCTGGATCCTAGTCTTGTCATTAAACCAGATCAATATTTTTAGCCTGGTCAGTAACAACCTCTATAGCATCTATTTCCTGAATTCCTGTGTTAGAGAGCACCCATTGTGGTCCCCTTTGAAACAACTCCTTTGCTGTCTATTCCTTTACTGGATATACTCCATGGTTTGTTCTTTGTCTGTGCATTAACCTTAATTATTTTGATATTATTTCTCTTTTCCTTAGCTCACACCTGGACTTCTTGTAACAGATCTGCATACCTAATAGGTTTCTCATCTCCACTCAGAAATCCTCTGTCACATACCCGGTTGGAGTCAGAACAGATTACATGGGCCCATTTTCCATTGACCATACAATGATTGATTGCTTCACGTATTTAGCTAATTCCACCTCCTGAACTGATTTCATGTCAGGCAAGGAAAATCCCTTTGCTTTTTCCCACACTTCTACATCCTATATTTCAAATCCACTATCTGTCTTTGCCTTGACATACCTAGCTGACCTGTACACATACAATGTAGGAATTCCTCACACCTTTCCTTTCGTTCTCAGTTCATTTACACTGTTTCCTGAATGGGTGATTGGGCAAGTCCATTTTTTCCTCTAATGGGTATTCATGCATCTCTCCTTCTACCAATATGGCCATGGCTATTCCTTCTACTTTACCACTGGGTACAAATTCCAACTCATAACTATTTAAACGTAACGCTCATTTGGCAAACTTTTGACTTGACATCCCTTTGTCCTTCAACTTTCCTGACATCAAATAGATCAACAGGATATAGTCGGCAAGGACCATTATTTTCCCTGTTCCTGACATCAAATAGATCAACAGGATATAGTCGGCAAGGACCATTATTTTCCCTGTTCCTGTAAGTGGTGAGAAATGGCCCAATGCTAAATTCAGTACCAAAATTTGTTTTTCAAATAGCCCATATTTCTAGTCTACATCTGATAACATTCTGGAAGAGTATGCCACGGGTCTCCACCTCTCATTGTCTACTTCTAGTAAAATTGTTACCAGAACTGCGTCCTTCCCTGTCACTAAAATTCCAAACTTTCCTCCTTGTTTATTGTTTGTTAGTGTGGGGGCAGTTATTAAGGCCTGTTTTAACTTTGCAGTTGACTAGGTATGTTCTGAAGTGCACTCCCAGGTGGCTCCTTTCTTTAACAATCCATACAAGGGCCTGACTAATTCAGCATAATCAGGTATAAAATGCTTTCTGAAACCTGTCATTCCCAGGAATGATCTCAATGCTGTCTCAGAGGTAGGTCAGGACAGAGAACTGATTACCCTCACCTTCTCTTAATTGGGACTTTTTCTAATCTGACCAATCCTGATTTCCAAAAAATTGATCTCTGATTGGGCTAATTGTACCTTTTTTAAAATTTAACTTTAACCCCAACTGTACACGTCTTCAACACTACTGCCACAGCCTCTCAGTGTTCTTCTCTAGCCTCCATATAAATTAACAAATCATCCACATGTACAACTTTTACACCCATCCAACTCTTGGTTCACATGGGCATAAAAAATAGCTGGAGTGTTATGGTGTCCTGGTGATCAACATGTGCAGTTGTTTACTCACTCCTGTGATGGGCCCATAACTTCAAATGAGTCAGATAGTTATCCCATTTTTACTCACCCAGTCAATACCAAGGATACACCCTTTCTTGGTAAGAAAGCAAATTCCTGATTCACCATCCATCCCTCAGTTTGAACAGGTAGTAGTTTGGTCACTGGAACTACTGTCCCCTTACCTATTATCCAGGATTTTATTAACCGGGATTACATTTTTTCCTATCATCCCGGATAATCGAGAGTCTACTGTATTGCCGTCACTTACTCTGGCCAAGACATGGGTTCTTGGTCTCCCTAACAGGAGGTTTTACCCTCTCCTGTTGCTCCACTTTCTGCTGATGCCATGGCCTTATTTCCTCCCTTGATTCTGTTGTTTTCCTCTTCTAGTTCCCTAAATTAACACTGCATTTCATGGGAAGGCATCCCCGGCTAATATACAGACCCACTTGTCTCAGATACAACTTCTTTCAGTGGTTGCAAGTCTTCCTGTTATAACAGTTTCATTTTGCTAACCTACTTTTTGGTTTTAACTGATAGAAAAGCATCCCCTTTGAGCCTTATAAAACAACTTTACTTTGCTTAGAAACAGCAAAGCTAATTATAATTAATTCTACCTAATAGTGACCTATATTATCATTTTATATTAAGTGCCATTTTGCATTCTCTGTCCTTCAGAACTGAGGGAACAGGACGTACTATATAGGATATCATAGGCAAAGAGCTTCCAAGAGTGAAAGAATTTTAATATCCATGATGAATGATTGCTACTGATGGTGTCTGCGTGAGCACCTCCAGCTTCCATAATGGGCCCTTCAGACAAAAAACAGACAAAGAGCTTTAGAACCATTAAAAGGGCAGCCATCATGAAGACAGGAGGAGAGGCCTTCAATATTCTATAAAATATGTAAACATGCACCCACAAATCAGCCTGTCTGCATGATGTGCAACCGAGGGAAGTAAGCAAATTCTTTAGGGCCAGATTCTGTCCCCCCCTTTACTCATATTGAATACTAGTTTACTCTTGAAGTAGTCCCACTGAAATCAACAGAATTATTCAAGGCCAAATTCTGATACTTTGACAATCATTTGATAATTTCTTAACTGTATGAGCAATCCTATTGCCATGGGACTACTCGTGGACTAAGGGACTACTCAGTGTAAGTGTGGCAAAATCTGACTCTTAATAAACCTACTGTATCTCTGACAATTGTCTTTAAAGATCATGGACAAGTGGGAAGGTACTGAAAGAAGAATGGACCTTGCAATTACCATTCCTTAAAACAGTCTGTCTCTGTTTTAAAAAACAAATAGAAGTGTATAGACCAGGGATGGGCAGGGGTGTCCCAGCCCGGAACACCTTCCTACTCCCCAAACTCCTCATCCAGAGCTCCACTCCAGAGCCCACACCCCCAGCCGGTGCCCTTAAACTCCCCACCCTCCACACCTCCCTGTCCCACTCTGGAGCCTCCTCCTGCACCCTGAACTCCTCATTTCTGGCCCCACCCTGGATTCTTCACCCCCCAACCATAGCTCGCACCCCAACCCCAAATTCTTAAATATTCATAGCCTGCCATACAATTTCTATTCCCAGATGTGGCCCTCGGGCCAAAAAGTTTGCCCACCCCTGGCAAAGATAGTTAAAAAGGAGCATTGGGATCTCTGGATGTACATTCGACTTTCAAAAATAGCGAGTAAGTGGCCCCGATGGATGGGTGGGAATGTTTTGGATGTGTGGCAGGAGTGGTGGTTAAGGGCAAGGTCACTCCTTTGGGATTCTCAAAAGCAGACAGAGCCTCTTCCTGTGTACAAACAGGTGCTGCTATTCTGAGGAAGAAAAGAAGCGTAACCCACTCATCTCACAGCCACTCATGGACTCCTTCAACTATAGACCCCATTGCATTCTGATAACGAAGACCACCAAAGCAACTACAGAACCAAAATGGAAAAGACTGGGATTGGCTGCATGTGCTGTGGCACTCCTGGGAGAGGACTGGGTAGGGCGCAGTCTGTTCTAGAGCTGGAGGAGAAAATGACAGAGTGGGGCATGAGCTCAAGGACCATACCTCAAGGGGGCAGCATCAGAGGCAGGCCCCAACTATATGCTTTGTCATCATGTCATTGATTTGAAATATATAAGTGAGGGAGAGGAAGGGGCATAAGTGCCGGAACTAGGGATGCTGCTGCACCCCCTGGCTTGAAGTGGTTTCCAATACATGCAGGGTTCACAGTTTGATTCAATGGCTCTCGGCACCCCCACTATACACATTTTTCCAGCACCCCTGTGAGGCAGAAGAGAAGACAGAAGTCCCCAGTAGCAGGTGCTATTATTAACCACTGAAGGCTAGTAACCACTGATGTCCTATAGCCGGGGTCACAAGAGGCCTACAAGGAACATGATAGGAATGTAAGGGGGGAGGAGTAAGGAAGCCTATGTAGCAACAAATGGTTGTACATACACCCCACACATGCACATAGAACTGATTGAAATAATTTTCATTTACTTAAATTATTCTAGTATCACTTTCACTTACATCAGGAACCTGAGAAATACAGTATCCAGCAGTGGAAATTAACAATACAACTTAGGAACATTAAGCAAACATAGTCATCAGAGAGATGGTTTACTTCTATTTTTTGGAGGCTGATAAAATATTTCCCTGGTGGCAGGGTTTACTGTTCTTTTGAAGGACCAGACCACTTGAGACTGCATTGCAGCTCCAGTCCATATGGTCAGAATGCCAGTGGTATCAGCAATAGATGCCGTCCTGCCGTAGAAGTGAGCAAACGTCTGAAAAGCTTGACCTTTTCGGTCTGTATTTAAATTAACAATTAGCATATTTAAATGATGAGGGTAAGAGCAGATTTGGGGAAGATGGCACAACAAATACAAAGCTGGTATAGATGTACTGAGGAGAAGAAAAGAGGGGTTGGACGCACCTATTTAATTGAAGCCTTGCTCCCAGTCATCTGGTGCCAATTTCCCACTCTTTGGACATTGCTCATTTTCTTGTTAATTCAAAAAACTATTGCAAAGCACAAAAGGAAAAAAGGCTTTTTTTGTGTGTGTTTTGATCTCTAGTATCAAGTGTTTCAGGGGAAGGTATAAGCCCCTCAGAATGGACATTCTGCAATAATGTGCTCCAGGAGGAAAATTCTTCTTAAACTTTGGCCAGTTAGAGGTTGTTCTATGTTTATATACCATCCTCAATATGAGCTAATTGAGAGAGCAGATTTATTGGGCAACATGAGCTATTTTCACTGAAAAACTCTTTTGAGTAAATGAAAAGGGCTGACTACTTAGCAATCACTAGAGAATTCTCAGTGAAATGTGGTGTTGCTGCAAAGCCAATACTCTTAGGCAACTTCAAAGATTAGAGGAACAGGTATGCATCATGGCGTATCAATCCTCAGGGTAGAAAATGAGAACCAACAACTTCTGTCTCCTAGTCAGCTTCAAAAAAATGAAAATTATAGAAATCCAAATAAAGTTGTCCTCATAGGGAAAAGTCAGTAGTCCTTGTAACTCAGTAAACTCTTGCATAGTTTTCTTATTTCCCAGAAGGTTTGCTGTACCAGTAGTTCATAGTTTAATGAGCTATTCCTGCTATGAAGCATAACATGTCCAAGCAGCACAGTGCTGTGAAAGCTAAGAAAATTTCATTGTATAAGAATAGGTTATGGTCATCCTCCAGGGGAAAATTCTGGATGTAGTATATTCTGAATACATGATGAGGTATAAAGCAGACTAGTATTACCAAGATGAAAAAAAAACTCTTCATCTGAGCCCTGAATTCCACATGTGAGTTCATGTCAGGCCAATACTTCATTGCCAACTGAAAGATTACAGCTAATTGGATTATGGAGAGTGCAGAGACTGTAGCCACCATAATACCAATCATGCAGTAGTTTGCTATCATCATACCCTGCTCCTGAATATCTCTGTGGAACTGAAAGCATTTAGAATGGTTATAGTTTTTGGAGGTGCCATAGTATGACAAAAAAATAGGGGAGATAACCACAGTTACCACAAGCCAGACAGCAGCAATCCAGGTTTTTGTGTACCACCTCCGAAATTCCAGTCTCAAGAGGCGTATTATAATAATAGCTACATAGAAAATGAAGGTGATGTACATGTGGGCATAGATCATGGCACTAAACATTTTGCAGGTGAACCACCCAAATTTCCATTCAGATGAAATGTAATAGGTAAGGCGGAAAGGAAGGCTGAGTAAGAGAATGGAATGTACCACCATGAGATTGATGATAATGATGGTCATCACAGATTGTATATTCCTTTGAAACAATTGGCGGGCCATCACAATGACTCCAGCAATGCCCCCTGCCAGATTGACACTATATAGTGCTATCAAAATCAAATGCAGTCTCTCCGGGTTTTGTGGCTGTGTTGTATTGGAGAGAAAATCCTGTTGTGCTGAGCTTGTGTTAAACATCTCGAAAGTTTTCTTTTCTTTTCAAGACTACCTAAAAATACAACAATGGAAGATGCATTTTAAAATCTGCATTTAATCTGTGTTTTCTTTATGGCTACTCTTTTTCTTTAAATTAGAGAATGGCACAAATTAATGAAATAACATTTCCTGGATTGCGTTTGAAAAAGGTGTACTCTACATAAGCATATAATTTTATGGATATAAAAATACACGGTCCTGATATATAGTACTCATTAGATCACACATGTTATTTTTATACAGACTGCATAATTACAAACTTTTTGTCCATGAACTTAGATCAATTTTTTCTTTTCTTATTTCCTTCCATGTATGTAAGTAGTTTGCAATAGCCAAGATAGTGTCTGTTCATCATTTTAAAAAGCAACAACAAACACCCAGTTATTATGTAAATTAAGTTTGAAGATGAATATTATTGTTGGACTATGTAAATATGTTTGTGTGCATGATGTGGACCACCATTTTAATTTCACTTAAGCACCAGAAGATGGTAACAGCTTTCAGTCACTAGATTCTAGGCTGAATTACAGCCAGCAAGCTAGAAGTCAAGGGCTCTATATCCCATCACCTTATCCTTTCTATCTTCTATCTACAGAATTTTACCTACACCCCTCTATTTTTGGGGGTGGGAAATAGTTTTGAACTATTTTAGGACCAAATTTCTAAAAGGTATAGGTCCACAACCACGTTAAATATAAATGTATGCATGCAATGTATTTATAGTTATTGCAGTTATGCACACAAATAGATGCCCACCTTCCTGTTCTCAAGCAATTATTGCACACAGTAACAGTAACCACATATAAATTGTGCACATGCACATATTGCGTGAAATCCCACCTCTTAAAAATATGAGCCTTAGAGTAAAATATAACAATGGTTTACAGATTAGAATAGCTTTCTATTATTCAGGAACTTGGTTTCAATAATGTAGTTTAACTAGAAGTTCTTAAACATACTCCTGCTCATATATACAATATCCTATCTCAGTGATTTCAAACTTTTTCATTTGCGGACCCCTAAAATTCTTTCTGATAAACTCCAAACTTTTACTAAAAACTAGTTAAAGAATTCTTGGAATGCAGAAAGTAACGGACAGATAAATTCTCAATACGATATTGAATAAGTTAAAGTCCAGGCTCAGAAAAAGACTTTTCTTTCATTCCTTTTAAATATACATTTAAAAAATTTAAAATAGTAAAAAATGTACAGCTGACAGAATTTCATGTCAAATTTGCAGAACTGACAACTTTGATATACAGTACACTAAAAATGACTAAGAATGTTTAATAAACATTAATAACTGTCTTTTCACTCTCAACTTACATTTATGTTCCAATATATATGATTAACATTTCAATAGGAGATTTGTACAGGTACACTTTTGTGTTGTTACAAACAGGATAATTATAGTATTCCATGCCTACAGTTTCAGTGCTTTTCAAAAAATCGTTGCATTACTCAGGAATAGGGTGACCAGACAGCAAGTGTGAAAAATCGGGATAGGGGGTAGGGGTAATAGGAACCTATATAAGAAAAATCAGGACTGTCCCTATAAAATCAGGACAACTGGTCACGCTACTCAGGAATAATATTGTCACTATCTACTGTAATTTGTAACTAAAATACAAAGAAGAACTGTTACCTCTTAATACATTATTATCTTGATTTCTTTTCTTCCTTCTCCGTTTCATACATTGCATGGTACATTGCGTTCAATCTCACTGTAAAGAGAAAGCAACATGTATTAGTAGCCTTCCTGTGGGCATATGCTCGCTTTGTCTATCCACCTACAGGAAAGAGCTATTAGTGCTTACTTTCCTAACCACACACAAAGGACTAAAAGTTTCCAAAATGCTATAGACTAGCATTTTGTGTGAACTTGTAGGAGGTACAGGTCTGAGTGGGCTTTTACAGTGCCAATATTTGTAATAAAAAATAATAATATAAAGTGAGCACTGTATACTTTGTATTCTGTGTTGTAGTTTAAATTAATATATTGGAAAATGTAGAAAATACCCAAAATATTTAAATAAGTGTTGTTGTATTATTGTTTAACAGTGCAATTAAAACAATGATCAATCATGATTTTTTTTAATCTTGTGATTAATCATGATTAATTTTTTAAACCGTTTGACAGCCTCAGTTTCAATTAATAAATCTGGGCCCTGCAGGAAGGGCTTGACAGACTTGGTGTGGTGTCAGTCCTTCTGGGGTTGGTAAGACAGGCCAGAATGATTACAGATGGATAGAAACTTAAGTTGTTTTATTAATTGTAAACCTGCTGTGAGTTACTAGATTTTGTTATTTAGCAAGTTAGTGAGCAAAATGTAATAATAAAGCAGAGGATTCCACATCACAAATGTACTCTTTTTTCTGTTCTATATCTTATTACAGTGTTGCTTGTTAGGTCAGTAACTTATCTGTATTATGTTCTGTAAGAATAATGAGGTCTTTGGCAGAAGTATATAAATAGAGATCCGACTACAGCCCTCTATTACATCTTCGAGATATGGGAAGAGAATGGCATTGTTTAGTGTGATATAAGGTATCTACATTAGTGAAGAGTCAATTAGAAAAGTTCTGCCGTAAAACGAATCTGACAGAATGCCCGTGGTGGATGAAGGATGAATCCAGGAAGCCCAAACACTGACCCAAAGCACAGTTTCCATCATGTATCTCACAGTAAATGATAAGGTATTGAGCCAGGCCTCTTCTATTCCCTGGGAAAGGTAATTCCTTGATTAACTTCTATCCCAGTGTAACTTTTAACTTTGCTGATGGAAAAATTCTGGGTTATATGTCACAGTCAGGGTTGCCAGTGTTCAGAGGAATGTACTAATTCAAGGAGAGGGAATAATATTAAAAGTTTGGTGTGCAAAAACATAACAATAAGCAACAGATATGACAGCAACACTTGCATCCCTCTGCCTATTGTACAATCATGTAATTCTTTGGGATGAGAAGATATCTTCTCTCCCTCCTGTGAGACAATCACCCTTCTTATTAAGTAATGCTATCAAGAAAAGCAAAAAGTCAAGGAGAAGTCACAATGGCAGTTGAATAAAGTTTGTGGTGCTTTTTAAATTTAGGATCAAATTCTGATCTTGGAAACACAAGTTCATGCAGTCTATGTATAAATTACAATAGCACCGATGTACTCATCCAAGAGAAGAACTTGACCTTTACAATATAGTAAATGTGCTCTTGTTACACTCCCAGACAATGGTGCTGTTTCAAGCAGGAGCATTTTATTAACATGTTTGCTAAAATCAAATCAACACACACTTTACAAAAGCTCACAGCTGGAGAGTATTTTAGCAGCTCCAAACTCCACATATGCTGCTCATCCAACCTGTGTTATAAGCTTTCAAAAGAGTTCCAAATCAATTTGCCAACTTGTAAACATTATCAGTGGCTGATACCAGAAGTGCTGGGAACTGAAGGTTGAAACTAAGAATGGCTCTTTTTCAATTGGTTTGTTATGACGTGAATTTTTCTTGAAAATTGCATCTTGGAATTATTCAAGATCTGTTAATCTCTCATCTGCACGCAGCTGGTTAAAGTAGCATTTAACAATGTAATCTCTTGCCTTCAAATTTTAGGTCAGAGTCCCTACTCTGTGCAAAAGAAGTGAGTCTCCTTAACCTACTTAGATTGTTTTCAGTGCACGATAAGATCTTCTGTTGCAGTTTTCAGAACATCCGCAGCTCTTGACCTTCTCAGTGCAAAGCTGTCAGGGTACCGAGAACGAAAGGTGAAGGCGGAGAGCATAGGCATGCAGTAGAGGTCAAAAGCACAACTGCCTTCAGTGGGTGCTAATGGGAAAAAGTGGGAGACATGATGATGAGGGGAAGATTAGTGAAAGTGGAGAAAAAGAAGAGGAAGGATAAGAAGAGGCAGAGTTAATGAAAACAGCTGATGAGAAAGGGGAATAAAGTGAAGATGTTACTGCAGGAAAAAAAAGAAAGAAGTAGGCTTTGAGAGAGAAGAGCAGGATGGGGTAGGAGCTAAAGGAAGAGAGGGCAAAGCATAGGAGTGCAAAGACAGGTGCAGGCTGTATGGAGCCACTAAGAGATTTATGGAGAGGTCCTTTTAGATAGCTGTTGCACCAGTATAAACCTGTCTTAAATTTTTGACAACTTCAAGCCTTTCTCATTAACTAGTTGCACAGTAGAAATCTTGGTCCTGTATTTCATTTCATTTCTATAGGTCTTTCATGGCCCCGTCAGTGCAGTTGCATATTGCAGTGGTTGGGTTAATTTAATCTCCATCACGATAATGTAGAATTCTGTTTGCTTTTTTTATTTTAATTTACAATCTCATGCTGTTCTTTTTTAGGTAGTAACAGAGCCCATTATGTAGACATTTTGCACCACTGCTAGCTTGTCAATTAGCTGCCTCAGTCTAGGATTATAGTTAATGATAATTATATTCTTAATTTAAAATGAAATCCTACTTATTTACCTATTTCATTATGTCACCTCTGAAAACCAAATTGCATGTTGCCAAGGTAAAGTCAGCAATATGCTAAGTATCAGTTTCTTGCTTCTCTATTTGTGATTCCCAGTGTTCTTTCAGAGTCTTATTTCGCCTCCACTAGTCCAGTCACATATGCTTTAAAATGAGCAAGTGATACTTCATGGTCTATGATAGTTCAGGATAATCTCTTCAAATTACATACTCCCACATCTCATACATCGTGAGAAAATGAATGATTTCAATCAGCAAACTGTCAACAAGGTTCACAGTGAGCACATGCAAGTTCAGGAAAATAATTCAATGAGTTTGGGGTTATTAAACCAGTGCTCTGTGTTTACAGTTTTGTGAGAGAGATTTTATACTTTGTTCTCTGTCATGTAAAAATAGACATTTGTCTTATAGGATACAAGTTCTATAATTTATCTGTATTTGCATCAACATTGGCTTGGAAACTGCTCAGCTTAGCTGAATGTGTATGGAGGGTATTACTCTTTCAGTAACCACAGATAAGACATTGACCTAATTCTTCTATACAGATATGCAGTTTTCTCACAGATGCGTTAGCACATGACTTGAAATCAAACCACTATCACTTGATGATTTTGGTGCAACAGGAAGAGATTTGTTAGCGCCTTTTGATGATGATGTTGAAGAACTAGCATTAAGTCTTCACTTATGCTTGAGCAGCGCCCGGCATTGCTGAGGAAGGTAGAAGTAAAGAGAGTTTTGCAGCCCTTTACATCTTTATCCTGGAGCCCAGCATTTCCCACAGCTGCTATTTAGAGTTGCTGCTGCTTGTAGATTAGGCTGCAATGCCTCCCAATAGGAAGCTGGTTAAAGTGGCTTTACAGCACCTATTGGAGAGGTGCAGAGAGCCATATCAGGTCCAAGGATCTGGCGCCTAGGTTATAACCTTTATTTCTGCCCTATTCAGACACCTTTCCATCCATCTCCCAGAATTAATTCTCTCCGTTTTCATTCCTACTGTCTCTCAGGTGGGCCGCTGTTCTGACAAAACCCCAGCCATGGCTACTTCATCTTGCTTCTGGTAGCTCCTCTTCTACTGAATGCAGCCCCAGCAATGGAGCTTAGCTTCTGCTCTTCATTTCTCTTGCTTAACCACCAGGGCCTCTGTAATCTGCAGGACTTGGTGTCCCTACCATGAATGTTTGATAGACACACAGTTGGGTAAGCCTTAGCATTTCTTGCACTGAAAGAGAGAGAGAAAACAAACAGAGAGAGTAATTAAGACAGAAGTGTTGGAAATCAGTAGCTTTCACTGGACAAGCAGCATTTTCAGTGACTTACAGGAAACAGGGAGAAGTTTATGCCAAGTGTTTGGAACAATATTTTATTATTAATGACATAGCCATAGCTGATAATGTAAGCAAATACTTTTCCAAAAGGAGGACTATACAGTTTTTCTTTGACCTTGTGATGCCAGAAAAAAAATTGATAAAAATGTTAAAGAACATGGACCTTCCCTCCCCCACTCCCCGGCCATTTAAACTCTAAAACAAATAGCAGAGAAAATCGTACATCAGGAGGATAACAGGTGGGCAAGGGAGCACATCAGTGTTTATATAGGAAGTTCTTGGGACACTGATTTTACAGACTGTTTAAATGGGTTTTATATGAGAGATCTGTCTGTCACTTAAGCACCAAATCCTATATAATAAAAGGCTAAGGAAGTTTGTGTGAAGCTGTCATGCGCAGTAGAGACGGCCCGGACAAACGGCATGCTGGGAGGTATAGTTCGGCAGCACAATATGGCTGTCGCGTGTGCTCCGCCGCGAGGGAAACAGGGTCTGGATGCTCGGGGAGCGTGGGCAGGAGGGTGGCTGGGCGCAGGAGGCGCAGGCAGGGGCCTCTGGCCGGGCGGGGCGCGGGAAGGGGGCGCTGGGCCAGCGGGGTGGAGGCGCCCGGGCACAGCCCAGCCAGCTGCGCCCAGCCTAGCCGAAGTGGGTCGCCTTCCCCATGCTGCTGGGGGGATGGGAGGGAGCGGGCTAGGCTGTCGGGCACATGACAAGGGGTTGAGGGGCCGTTGGAGTGGGGGAGGGGGAGAGAGCTGAGCGAGTGCGGGGGAGGGAGGAGAGAGCTGAGCGAGTGCAGGGGCTGGGGGAGGGAGGAGGGGGGAGAGAGCTGAGCGAGTGCGGGGGAGGGGGGAGAGATCTGAGTGAGTGGGGGAGCCGTTGGAGGGGGGAGGGGGAGAGAGCTGAGCGAGTGGGGGGGCCGCAAGCCCTTGCCCTTGGCCCGTGTACACGGGCTTTTACACTAGTGCATCTATAAACCATTACTGTCAGAAGTTGAAATTGCAAAGTGATAAAGATACCTGTTTCAATGGACACTGCCACTAGAGATACAAAGGGAGTTACATAAGGAGTTTGATAATGCACAGGAGCATTAGAGATGCAATGGAAAAGGAATAGTCCTGAATTATGCTGGTTTAGGATTGAATTATGACACATTTGTAAAAAGGGCAATCAGCTCCTGATAACTCACCAGGCAGCACCAGGGAAAAATCAGTGTAAAAATGGTTAGAGCAAAACAAAATAAGTTTCTGACTATGGAATTAATTACCACAGTGAAAATGTTCCATATTAATATTGTGAGATTCAGATGAGCTGATGGCTGATAGATCCTACAAACAGGTGAGTAATCACATTCTTACCTGTAGTTTCAATTGGATATAGTGTTGCTTCTTTTTGACCTGAGTGGCTAGTCGGGGCCCAGATATCAACGGAATCTGGTATTTTCTTTGATGCAGTCTTCTTTATTTACCAATAATGTACAAAGTCTTGCTTCTCCAAGTATAGGAGGAACCAAAACCAAAAGGAGAACACAATATATATTCCTTACAGGCCCAAGCTTCTTCTAGCCATAACCAGCCCCCAAATCTCTTTTTCTCTAGCTTTTTCCAGATCATACAGTGTGCTTGCAGGCTGCTGCTTGGCTTTCATTCTTTTGCCTCTCTGTCTCTCCCTATACTATCAGTTCTCAGTTTCTGTGTGTTCAGCTTACACACACACACACACACTCATATGCCCCTGGTCAGAACAATATCCAGTGAAAGCCCCCACCCACATGATGCTAGTTTCTGAGCAGACAATAAGGCCTTAGTTTAAAGGTGGCCCTTCAGTGTTTCTTACAGTTATTTTAAGTGAACGGTGTATGCACACCCAGTCTCAAAGAGGACTGTGATCCAAGCAGTCACTAGTACCCCTCAGCATAACAACAGCAACCTCATTCAATTCCTCTCTGAATCTGATGTGTATGATGTGTTGTGTTTCATTAGATACACCTTAAGTGCCTGAGAGAAAGGTGGGCCTTGCTGTTCATCTAAAGGGGTAACAAATCTGCATCATGGCCAGTGGTGGATTAGCCACTATATTGGGTATGCATCGAATTGGGATACTTCATTCAGTATCAAAAGTCATTACAGAATCTTGTGGTACCGTCATGTTTGCACACTAGTACGATTGTACCAGACCACTGACTGTGAGATTCTTCAATGACTACTTCTTCTTCACTTGGGCCTTGATCTCTTCTCTTTTGGTGGCTGGAATTCAGTAGGGTTTCAATGTTTCCTTAACTTTGAGGATCATGCGGGTATGATGATGGGTCTCGGTCGTCCACTCCTGTTTCGTAGAGAACACACCTCAGTTGCGGTTGATCATGTCGGCTGCCTCGAACTTTTGGTTAGGCATCAAGTTGGGTGATATCCTCACTTGCTTGTGTAGGTTATCCTCTTGGAGAAGGGCCTTCTGGGTGACTAAGCATGCTTCTTGGTCGTGCCAAGGTTTTAGAAGATTGATGTGGTAAATTTGCTCCGGTTTCTGGCAGCCTAGCTGCCAAACCTGATAGTTCACCTCCCCTATGGCTTCGACCTCTTCATAGGGTTCCTGCTACTGGGCCAGAAGTTTACTCTCTGCTGTGGGCACCAGTACCATCACCCAGTCTTCCAGTTGGAACCATTGAACCTTTGCTTAGTGGTTGTAATGGGTTCATTGGGTCTCCTGTGCTTTCTCCAGTGTACCCGAACACTGGGCGTAACTTAGGCTATACGATCTCTCATCTGCGGTACGTGCTCAACTGTGTTTCTTCTGGGATTTGACTCCTCTTCCCAGGCTTCTCTGGCTATATCCAATATGCCCCAGGTGTGGCACCCATATAGTTAGAATGGAGAAAAGTCCCTGAAGGCTTTCAGGACCTCCCAGATTGCGACCATGAGATAAGGCAGTAAGATATCCCAGTCTTTCCATCCTGGCTTACCACTTTCCTGATCATGGCCTTGAGGGTCCTATTGAACCTTTCCACAAGGCCATCGGTTTGCAAGTGTTATACAGAGGTCCGTAGGGCCTGTACGTGG
This sequence comes from Sternotherus odoratus, assembly GCA_032164245.1. Lineage (NCBI taxonomy): Eukaryota > Metazoa > Chordata > Testudines > Kinosternidae > Sternotherus > Sternotherus odoratus. The sequence continues at coordinate 147,710,766 of JAVMKO010000002.1, forward strand.
AACAATGAACAGAGATCTTTCATCAGCTTGGACAGGAAAGGTGTCCCTTGATCAGTCTATATCTCCTTGGGTAGCCCAATCCAGGCAAAGGTCTGTAGTAGCTCCTTAGCTATTGTCTTGGAAGCTGTGTTGCATAGGGGGACGGCTTCCGGGTACCAGGTTGCATAGTCCAGGACAACAAGTACATGTTGGTGGTCCTGAGCTGTCTTCTCTAGGGGCCCTACCAGATCGATGGCTATTGGTTCAAAAGGTACCTCTATTACAGGAAGAGGTATCAAAGGGGCCCTCAAGTGTGGCCAAGGGCTATGCAGCTGACAATCTAGCAGGAGGTGCAGTATCGCCAGACATCTTCATGTACTCCCGGCCAGAAGAACCTCCACAGGATCCATGCCTGAGTTTTCTCTACCTGTAGGTGTCCTCCAAAAAGGTGACTGTAAGCGAGGCTCAGCATGGCTTTTTGATGCTTTCATGACACCAGAAGTTGCTATATCTCTTGCTCCTGCATATGCACAATCCAGTACAGAAGATCTTTCTTCACTATAAAATAAGGTCGTGGTCCCCAGACCTTCCCATCCACAAGTATCCCATCTATCTCGGCCACCTCTCTCCTGGCATTATCATATCTGGAATCCTTCGCCTGGTCCTGACTGAAAGTTTCTCTTCTGGGACTAACCTGCTCAAGTTGGCAGGGGCTGGCTTCTTCTTCCAGCGGCTCACCTCCATCACGGCTGGGACTGTCCTCTGGCTCACCTTCTGCAGTAGAAGTTTCTCTGTCTGCTGCCTGTGTCCACCTGCCTACTATTGTGGTCTTCTGGCCCTGGGTTAGGATCCAGGTTCCCAAGGCCTTTGTGGCCTTCATCTTTTTTGGTCTTCCGGATTTTTCTGGGAGCTGGGAACGGATCCTGAGAAATCTCAGAAAACATTGGGGATTACCATTCCCCCAGCAACGAGTCGCTACCCTCAGGGTTCCCTCCTCCCTCCAGCTTCTCCAGGGGAAGTAAATTATCAAATCCTGAATAGTCCCTTCCAATGACTACAGGATATGGGAGTTTAGGAACTACGCCCACTGTCACCTCAATGGGGTTCCCCTGAACCTCTATCTCCACCGGGATGGTGGGATAATGGTTCACAGTCCCATGTATGCATATCACTGCTACGTGTTTGGCTTGTAGCAGCTGGCTACTTTTTACCAGCTTACCTAATATGAGGGTGATAGCTTTCACAGAGTCCTCAAGTGCTGTAGTCTCTGCCCCGTTTATTCTCACCAGACTGGTGTAGTTATGTGGAGTTAATGTAACCCCCACAAGGTGGATAAGGGAGCACAGGACATTCCAATCCCCTAAGTTACATTGCATAGGCACCTCGGTACTGGGATACTGTGCTGCTATGTGTCCCTACTGCCCACATGCATAACATCTATAATTGCTTCCAATCACTCCCTTTCATGTGGATTAGGAAATTTAGTTCCAGGGATCCCCCCACTCAGGCCTTTTCCTTCCTTCTGGGTTCCCAGCTGGTTTTCGGCCTCCCTCTTCTTCTACCTAGGGCTCCCTGGGGGTTTGGCCGCCCAACCTTCCAGGGATGGGATCAGGTGCTTGCTTCGTAAGGGGCCTTCCTTGGGTAGTCAGGTCAATTCCCTGGCTGTCATCTGTCTTTCTACCAGCGCAATCATTTTGTCATAGGTGGACGGATAGTTCTGGCCTACCCACTTGCAGAGATCTGGCAGCAGTCCCTGCACGTAATGGTCCATGACCAAAGTCTCCAAAATCTCCTCCAGGCTGCACACCTTGGGATGTAACCATTTCTGCGTGAGGTGTATGAGGTCAAACAGCTGGGACCTCAAATGTTTGTTCTCTTAGTATTTCCACTCATGGAACCTCTGGGCCTGTACTGCTACCATCACTCCTGATCGTGCTAGGATCTCTGTCTTCAGCCAGGGATAGTCAGCGTCGCCCTCAGCAAGCAGAGCAAAGCCTCTCTGCACAAAAAAGGGTCGAGAATGCTGGCCCACTGATCCTGGGGCCATGCCTCATGGTGAACAGTCCTTTCGAATGAGAGAAGATATGCCTCTGTGTCAACTTCTGTCATCATCTTTTGCAGACAACCAGTGGCCTTCAGGGTTCACATCCTGTCGGACCTCTGGGCCTGGGTGGTGAGGATCTTCAGCTGGTCCACTACTTCTTGCAAGAGGGCATGATCTTGGGTCACCTGGTCCACTAATAATTGGTTGGTTTCCTGCTGTAGCTGCATAGACTCCTGTTACGCTATCGCCTGAACCCAGGTGGCCTCCTGCTGGGCTGCCGTGGCTCTCACCACCTCCTCCATTGTGGTACAAAACAACACCACACTGCACTCTCTTTTTTTTTTCAGGCATTCCACAGTTTGGAGGCCATAAAGGTATGTGTGGTGCCTGATTGGCAAAGAGAAGTGTAACTCCACGATGCCAAGATGAGAAGCCAGTATTATATGCCACTGGAGTATTCAAACTTACAGTGATTGAAGAGCACATTTACGAGTGAAGTGGCCTGGTCAGCTACCGAGGTGGCCCTGGAATATACACCCTTCCCCAAAATGTGACTATTTGAAGTTCCTGTTATGGGAAAAGTATGCAGCTATCAGCATGTAGGATTGGGTCAGAATTCATGAGGGGATCAACATAATGCTGCAGTAGTGTCCACATGTTTGTGTGCCTGTTATGACTGCATGCAAACACATAGAACTTCAGTGCCATCCCCCTTACCACTTACCATCCCCATGGCACATTTCTGGACAAAATTCAACCTCCCCAGTCGTATTTTGGACAAGTGATTTTGCCACCTCTGGACTGCATGGACTACATGTAACTGAAATCGACTGGATTTGTAAATGGAACCTATTTCCACACACTTCCCCTCTCTCTCCCTCCCCCCCAGTTCACTGTTTTCAGGCAGCTTGTTACACTGTTGAGTGGTTACACAGTAGCGTTATTATTTTTAACAGGAATGGCCTAGCAAAATGTGCGCCTTTCCAGTAAAAATTCACTTTTCAAAGCTTTCTTTACAATCTGCTATTAGTGGATTTATGCTGCTACCTGGGGCTTGTAATAATGTTTGCACTGGCTCATAGGATAGAAGTCTCTCCCATTCCTATATTAATAAATGATGATGTGGAGCCAGAAACGTACCAGGCTTCAGGGGGGCTTCTACCACTTCTGTTGTTGTTAGCCTCTGTTTGCCAGAAGCTGGGAACAGACAACAGAGGATGGATCACTTGATGATTACCTGTTCTGTTCATTCCCACTGGGGCACTTGGTCTGAACCAGTATGGCCGTTCTTATGTTCTTCTGCCAGTACCACAACGGGGGAGGGGGGATTTGATAGTAGCCTTCAGTTACCTGAAGGGGGGTTCCAAAGAGGTTGGAGCTCGGCTGTTCTCAGTAGTGACAATGACAGAACAAGAAGCAATGGTCTCAAGTTGCTGTGGGGGAGGTCTAGGTTGGATATTGGGAAACTATTTCACTAGGAGGGTGGTGAAGCACTGGAATGGATTACCTAGGGAGGTGGTGGAACCTTCATCTTTAGAGGTTTATAAAACCCAGCTTGACAAATCCTGGACTGGGATGATTTAGTTGGTGTTGATCCTGCTTTGAGCAGGAGGTTGGACTAGATGACCTCCTGAGGTCTCTTTCAACCCAAATATTCTATGATTCTATGATACCAGTAGCTAACAGCTTGACCTTTTAATGGAAACTTCAGTGTTCTTATATGAGAAGTCATTGCTTCATTTCCCACATCCCCAGTGTTCCCCATTATAAGTAAGATCAATACATTAAAACAGGAAAGACTTAGAACCCAGCTGTTCTCACACTGCTTGGGTCGGCGGCCCTTTTTCCACTCCCCGCAGGCTGCCACAACCCATGCATGTCCGCCGAAAAGCCACCAAAGTGAGTTTACACTTTTGGCAGCATTTCGGCAGACATGCTTTGCGCTTCACAGTGTCCACCGAAAAGTCGCCGAAACCGGAAACTTTCACTTCGTCAGCTTTTCAAAGAGCACTTTGAAGCACATGGCATGTCCACCGAAATGCCACCGAATGTGGAAGCTTTCGGCTCAGCGGCACTTCAGCGGCACAGAGGGCTCGTGACCCCCCAGGAGTTGCCCCGCGACCCACCGAGGTTTCGTGACCCCCAGTTTGAGAAGCGCTGTTAAAACCCAACATAGACTAACTTCCCCTCACTGAACTGGCCACATACTGTGTTTATAAAATTATTATACAGCAGCTCCACTTTTGTCACCCGTATGAAAAACAAATGAAAAACCCACTATCATTATGTCACTGGAAATGCTGTCCCCAATAAACAGAGTATCATACTTACTTTATTATGATGTATATGGTGGTACACATGCCATCAGTCTGCCTCTACTCTGTGTCCTCTATATGAGGGTAAAGACAGACAGTGCAACCAATGGAGGTGTTCATGTGCTATGGGGATGAGCACCATATGGGAATTGAAATAGACCAGAATCAGCAGATTCAAATTTCTCTCACTCTCTTTTTTCTTCTTGAGTACAAGTAACTGAGCAATTACTTTCGTGGGCTAATACCCACTTCGTCGGATGCAGGCAGTAGAAGTGTTCAATTGTTCACAAACAGGCAGTTATAGAAAAGTAGGTAAGAGCCAGGGGGGAGGTGAAAAGGTTAGTCCAATTAAGCTGAGCCAGCTTGTTATCTCCGATCAGGGAGTGTGGATTATTCGTCTAGCATTTGAATGGGGTGTGTGGACATGTTGGCTCATTACAGACATTGTTTCTCATCTCTCCATGTCCACACACCCCATTCAAATGCTAGACGAATAATCCACACTCCCTGATCGGAGATAACAAGCTGGCTCAGCTTAATTGGACTAACCTTTTCACCTCCCCCCTGGCTCTTACCTACTTTTCTATAACTGCCTGTTTGTGAACAATTGAACACTTCTACTGCCTGCATCCGACGAAGTGGGTATTAGCCCACGAAAGCTCATGCTTCAAAACTTTATAGTTAGTCTTTAAGGTGCCACAGGACTTTGTTAACTCTGCTATTCCAGACTAACACGGCTACCACCCTGATTCTTGAGCAATTACTGTAATTGTGAGAACATTCCTCCCCCAGAGCATAGCTTGGTCTTCCAGCTAATTAAAACAGTTTAAGCCACCTGCTGAAAAAGGAAATATGTGACAAGCTCCAAATGAACCATTCAGCAAAGTCCCGTTGAACTTGTCTTTCCCTTGTAACAAAAATAAACTTATTAAAAGAGACGTAGGAAGGATAAAAAAGCCTTTAGAATGAAGTAATTAACTAAATCACTTTCTCTTGCTCCACCATCACGGTTTTCAAGCGAACGATGAGCTAGGCAACTGTTAATGCCAGTCGGGGGTGCGTACATGTGTTCTGGCCACAGCTGGCAGTACTGCCTAAGGATGGTAGTCTCGGATCCATCACACCTGATGGATGTAGTTCAGGGGCATGTTTCCTACTGGCGAAAACTCCACAGTTCAGGAAGTGTGTGTTGCTATTGAGTTCTTTCCCACCACCCAGAATGCATAGGTTCAGAGGCAGACTCTTGAGCTGAAAAAGTGTATTGTTTGTTTGCTGCTTCAGTGTACCTGGGGCACAGCATAGGGTTAAATGCAAGCACACCCCATGTTCAGGTGCTTGCATCAAATATGCTGTTACAATGTCAATCACTATATTGTATAAACACTTTTTCTGCTTAGCAGTAAGTTTAGTTCTGCTAACTCAGTTGATAACCTGATTGGATTGCTGGTTCAGCTTTTTATCTGGCTGTTCTCTTTCCCTGCCAGACAAGCAGGCATCTTTTCACATGTCCCAAGACCTAAAATATACATTCTACATATTACATCCTACAATCAACCAATGGTAAGAATTCCAGGCCACCTTGCCTAGTGGAACAGTACAGAAAGCATCACCCAGTGTAGCAAGAGCTAAAGTCGCCTTGCCTAGAACCTGTAGCTCAGAGGTCACCAGTAGCTCAGAGATCGGGCTGGGAAACCTGGCCCACCCTACTCCACCAGCTTCTGGCCATGATCCCTTTAAAGCAAAATACCCATCTGTGACTGAGAGTCTGGTGCCCTCGTGCATGCTCCTTGGGTCACTTTCGACCCTTGTTCTGGTCCCGCCGTCATTGCTGCAGTCTGGCCTGGGGATTGTCCTCTGGTCTGTCTCTGGAGCCTCTTCCACTGGTGGTAGTGAGCCATCACCCTTGGTTGGAGAGTTTCCAGGGGGTTGGCTAAGAGATCTGGTCCAAGTGTTCCCCCTGTTCCTAACCACCGTCCTAGCGAAAAACTTCACCTAGCGTAAAAGCTTCGCCACCATCCTAGCGAAAAACCTCCCCCACTGCAACTTGAGACCATTACTCCTTGTTCTGTCATCTGGTACCACTGAGAACAGTCTAGATCCATCCTCTTTGGAACCCCCTTTCAGGTAGTTGAAAGCAGCTATTGAATTCCCCCCTCATTCTTCTCTTCTACAGACTAAATAATCCCAGTTCCTTCTGCCTCTCCTCTTAAGTCATGTGCTCCAGCCCCATAATCATTTTTGTTGCCCTCCACTGGATTCTTTCCAATTTTTCCACATCCTTCTTTTAGTGTGGGGCCCAAAACTGGCCCAAAAACATCCTTCTATCTCCTAAAAAGATACAGAATCAGATTCTCCACTGCCTTACCCCTTGTTTTATCAGAGGTGCCTGAGTAAATTGAGTACAATGTAGGTTTCATACTGATTTGGTAGAGCTTTACACACACACGCTTGCATAGAGGTAAATAACTGCACCAAATGTAAGACAAGAGAATGAGGCCGACATTGCTCAAATTGTAGTATTGACCTGTCTATACTTCCATGTTCAATTAGCTGAAATTTTCATATTGAAACACTGGGGGGAAAGATTCATGTCAATTGAAAAATGTATGTGTCACCTTTGTCTACCGAACTACAGAAACTGGCAAGAAGAAAATGATAGATGGTGATAGTGAGGTGCGGTGGCTGGAAACGTGGTTCATAACACGCAAAAAGATTCAATTACTTAAGTTTTTAGTGAGGTTAGTTTGTCACTTCCCTTGGTAAGGATTTTTATTTGTTTTTATGTAGTCTGTTTTGTGGTGTTACAGTTTATCTGTTTGTACCAAGCCCCATGTGCCTCAGTAGCGGGGTACATGCCACTTTACAAATAAAATAATGCAGTAAAAATGTTCTTGTATTTCTAAATATGAGCTTTCCTGATGGAGAAGTTCTAGTTTTGCCCCGAAAACACTGAAATATTTGAAAGGGCTTGACGTTGCAAAGGTGCCATTTTAATTAAATTTCTTTGACCAGTTTTTTACTCCAATGTGCAGAGTTTATGGAGAGCTCTGGAGAAACAGATTTTCTTTCCAAGATCTTTTTCTTACCTGCACACAAATCTAGGCTTTCTATGAAACTTAATTTTCTTACTACTTATGGGAAAGAAGTTACTTTAAATATAATGGTTAACCTGCACTAAATTATAAGTCAAATACTTTATGCCATTTTACCAAAAATTGAAAAGGTACAAGAATCAGTAGAACAAATTGAAAGAATCAGATTTACAGGGAACAAGTCCCTTTAGAGAATAGGATGATACATATTAAAATTGATCTACAGAACTCTAGGGCTCTATTCAATACAGCAATTCAAAATAATCTTGCTATGCATCAGAGGTTGTAAACACTGGAAATTAAATTCAGGGCTTCCATTCTTCATATATTAGGTTTAAAAGAAGGTCTAGAAAGGTAATCCTCTTTTGTTACTAAACAGTATTTTAAATGTGAAATTCAAACCTTTAGTAAACATTGAAAAAGCTTTTTGCCTATGAACATTTAGAAATTAATTGAGGCAAACGGGATCAAAGTGGACTCTCCTTGCTTTTTTTTTTTTATTTAATTGAGCATCCTCATGATGCAATCAGAAATACCCAAATGTTGTTGTTTCCTGACAGCTCATGGAATCACAATTTAGAAGAAAAACCACACTTCATATTTCCTATTACGCTGTTGTTCTTCCTCCCCATCATTGTTGGTCACCCTCACATTGCATCATGTTTTGAATTAGATTGCAAGATCTATGGATAACTAATTATTTGTGTTAGAGTAGTACCTGGAGGCTCCAGTCAGGATCGGGGTCCTAGTGGGGTAGGTGATCTGCAAATATGTTAGTAAGAGACAGTCTTCCTGAAGAATTTACAGTCTAATTTGAGGTAGCACAAAAAGTGGTATAATGAATAATTGGAAAGAATAGGGAAAAGGAGGATGAGGGTCACTTTGATATAAACACATGATTAGATTGACCAGTAGTTATATATAGTTAAAGGATACGGGTTCAGTTAATTTTTTTTTAATGTATAAAATATAATTAATTAAATCAAAACATATAATCCCTTCTTGCTATCTATCCAGTCACTATGATTAAGGCTAAGATTTAGTCACAGGTATTTTTGGTAAAGGTCATGGAATAGGTCACGGGCAATAAATAAAATTCATGGCCCGTGACCTGTCCATGAGTTTTATCAAAAATATCCATGACTAAATCTCTGCTTCTGGGAACGAGCACCTCTGGGGAGGCCTCTGATGGCTGGGGGCTGCTCCAGTGCTGGAGGTTGACTTCCCGCCCCCAACCGCTGCTCCCAGGGACCACTCTCTGGACAGCTTCTGGGTCCCCTGGGGCCATTACTCCAGTCGCCGCCAGGGCCTCCCAAGCAACAGCTTGTGCGGCTGGCCCCACGGATTGCCAGAGCAGCTGGTCCTGGATTGCTCCAGCAGTAGCCGCTGTGGCTGGCTGTGGGTCGCCCGAGCAGCTGACCCTGGGGCCAACTGCCCAGGTGGTCCCAAAATCAGCCGCACCAGCTGCTGCAGAAGTCACAGAATGTCATGGAATCCGTGACTTCCTCGACCTTCATGAAAGACTCACAGCCTTAACTATGATGTATGGCTCTAGTCTTTCTATGTTTCTATAAATCAGCTAGCCCACCTTAGGGTGACCAGATGTCCTGATTTTATAGGGACAGTCCCAATTTTGGGGTCTTTTTCTTATATAGTCTCCTATTACCCCCCGTCCTCCGTCCCGATTTTTCACATTTGCTGTCGGGTCACCCTAGCCCACCTTCAGGCACTGTAATAAGGTGAGTGTGTTTAAAAATAGCAACTTCTTTCTCAATAGACACATTTAGACACTTCACTGTGGACTTAAGTTTAAGAATTGGAGTTTTACTCCTGCTATACCTGCAGAGTCAACACACCTAAGAGTGACAGAACTGAATTCTGTTCTTCCTTCGGCATGATATGCAGAATTGTTTGTTAAATTTCAAAGCTAGTTGAAGACACACATGTTAAATAGGTGACGGGACATAATCTGAAGACACTGGAGTTGTGTGGATGTAATTGTTGAAGGCTGAACTAAATTTAGCCCTACAGGACCATTATTACAAGTACAGTAATAAAACAATCTGCTTTACAGTACGACTCCCATCTTGAGGACAATATGGCCCTGCTTCTAGTCGTTAGACTAGTACAGGGGTCTGCAACCTTTTAGAAGTGGAGTGCCAAGTCTTCATTTATTCACTTTAATTTAAGGTTTCGGGTGCCAGTTATACATTTTAACACTTTTAGAAGGTCTCTTTCTATAATATAAACTATTGTTGTATGTAAAGTAAATAAGGTTTTTTAAATGTTTAAGAAGCTTCATTCAAAATTAAATTAAAATGCAGAGCACCCCAGACTGGTGGCCAGGACCCAGGAAGTGTGAGTGCCACTGAAAATCAGCTTGTGTGCTGCCTTTGGCACCTGTGCTATAGGTTACCTACCCCTGGACCAGTATCTAAGATTTCTCCAAATTCTTCCACCTCTTGTTTAGAAATGGATACTAGAAGTCCCAAAGGATCACCTGAGGATGTAACGCTTCATTGTACAGAGTTTTTTGCTTCAGGACTAAAAGAGAATTTCTCGTCACTTGTTGCTGGAATGGCTTTTTGTAGGGTCCATAATGATTGGGGTTTTTTTTTAAGTTTTCCTTCTTCCCCCTTGATGCTCAATCTTTTATCCACTTTGTTGGAACCACTTAAAATCTTTGGAGAAACATCAGACCAATTTCTATAGTGGTTTCCACCATCATAAGGTCTCTGGTGGTAAAACTTCTTCCCGGGGGAGTGAGTTATGGCAATGCAAAGTGGCTACAGTCCATTTTCAGGTGGTTGTGTGTTTATGGGAGCGGGAAGAGGGGGTTCACTGTGACCGACAAATGTGGGTGATGCTGTCTGAAAATTAACATGCTTGGACTGTGGGAGATTCTCTGCCTCTGTGAGGAAGGATCTGCCTACAGTTTTCCAGTGGAATTGAAAATCTCCTTCCTTCCAGCAGAACATTAGCAGAAAAAAGCAATGGTAACACTGCTAGCCTTCCACTGATATAAATCTCCCCTACAATGGCTAGGTCTTTACTTCATTGCATCTAGTTTGGTCCTTATATATAGTTACTTGCAACTATATTATCTGGAACATTTAATAATGCAAGTACTAATTGACAAAATTCACTGTTCTTGGCATACTTTGATCTGCTACATAAATCTGTGGTGCTTGCTACTTTTGTCAGCTTAGGCATTTTCCAGGAATAGCAAAAATAGCCTCTGATGTTAAAATAAATTAAACTTATTGGTCCTGATAAAGCTCTTTGTTTGAGTTGCACTTAATCACTAATTGCATTGGTTTCACATACTCCTTTGCTCCTACATATCTTTGTAAGTGGTTGGACATTTTGCATACCGTGTATTTCCATTCACCTTCTTTGCAACTTTTATCATACCCATCATATATTTAAATGTAACCTCTGGTTAGATTTGAAATTTGGTGATAACACATTTCCTCACACATTTACTTTTTCCCACACAAAGATATGTATTTCACAGCTTGGTTTTGCTTGTGATCTCTCTTACAGAGTTCACTTCCTAATTTCACCTCTCAGGTTTTTCATTTGCTGTTATAATTGCCTCACATACATGAATTCCATAGAATTAAAATTTTGCTCGTGTAACTTTCTAGTCTCACTGTGTGTAATTCTCCCTCCCCACCACTGCTATTGTGTTATAAACAATGCCCTCCCAGAAAGCATATACAAATCTTCAGCCATTCAGATGGCTTAACTGACTGAACATTAGTGCCCTTCTCCACAAGAAGTGTCGTGTTGGGCAGTGTAATGTTTAGCAATCTTGTGACAGCAGTGAACAGGCTGAGAATTCCATTCTTGGGTAGCAATGTACCATCAATTTTCCTTATCTCTTTTTGTGACTATGCGAGTTTCCACATCATTTATTGTTCAGTCAAATTAAAATGCATGAAGTGGTGTAATATCCAGTCAGCCACCCTGAACAATGCTATTGATGGATGTCAGAATGGTGCAACAGCATTTATGCAATTTTTATTTAGTAAAAGATTGCATATTGTGAACGTATATCGTGGAATTATACAAACTGTTACAAACATTTGGGTTACATTAATTAATCCCACACTAAATGTATTAGTTATAGTAATAAATCAGATATACAAAAGCAAACCATTTCTTGTTCATATCTCATGGTTATTTCAGGATAATATGAACGAGATCATTATATATTATACTTTAGAATATAATTATTATGATGGCAGATCTGTTCATGGCTATAGCTGAGGTTGTGTTCCAATTTCCATTTAAAGCAAGAATACTTCCTCTCTGCTAAATAATTGAAATATTGTTATTTTTCACTAAATTAGGGTCAATTGCTCTCCATAGACAAAAAATTCATAATGATCTTCTTGATTAATTACTTAGTTTTTTTATACATAAACTCTATTTAAGCTTGGCTGTCAGGCTAAATGATCTAAAAAAATACGAAACATTCTGTTCAAATTTGGCCTGGTAACTAAGGCTTGCTTACAACACAGACACATTTCTTCTAACAAGTCAGAAATCCTTTTCAAGTTATTTCCAATATTTGTTATAACTTTTTTATTGCCAACAAATAACATATCCTGGAAATGAAGTGATTTTGACTCAACTGCACCGCTTTGGGTGAAGCTCAGGAACTGCAACGGAAGGAGAGAAACCAGTAACTACACCAGGTGTCATGTGGGTGTATTCTTAGAAGAATTACTTAAACAACATATGATTTTTCACAATATATGAACAGTATATTTGCTTCACATGTCAACACTTTATTGCATGTAACTCTGTTCTGAGAATAAAATTTTACAAAATTTTAACATGAAGCAATTTTTATTTAATATATGCATATTTGTAGGAAAGACTTGAACGAAAAGATGTGCTTGTAGCCAAATCACCACATTTATTATTGTTATTATAAAACATTTGTATAGTGTTGTAAAGGTCTAAGTTGCTCTATAGATCCTATACAAAGTATATTTTGCTCACCAAAGATGACATAGGAAAAAAATACAAACACAAATTCATATTCACTTCTCTCCATGGCATTATGGCTTTTGTTGATGGTCCCAAACTCTTGTTGTTGCACATGAGAATTACTCAGTCTCTCTCAGTTCAGGATACTATAACCTGGTCAGACCTACTGAGCAATAAGGAGGGAGTTCTAAACATGAGGGAAGAAGGCTCACAGAGGCAAATTGTAGCCATCAACACAAAGGATATTAAGAAGAGCAGCAGTACACTTCATGTATAGACAACAGACAGTGAAGCAAAAGGAAATGAAAGTTAAGATATATGATAGGGTGAGGTTGTGCAGTCTTGAGGTGAGAACGTGGGCAGAGCCATGAAAAAAAATTAATCAGATAATTTATCCAGCTAATACCACCAAATCTGTCAAATGATTCACAAGTTATTCATCTGACTCTAGATGGAAAGTTTGAACTTGATGCAGAAGGCAAAAATAAATGGAAATAGAAATTAACCATCCACTATTTTGAGCTACTGGTATCAATGATATATGTTATCTATTTGGACATTTACTAGCCAGTAGATCTGTGTAAGCTTAAGTATCTTCCACAAAGTGTTTTCTTTATGTGCTTGATAATGGGTAATTCTAGGTTTTAAAAAATCCCCACTACCCACCATGCATCTATAAAGTGTGAGATGTAACTGGCTGCTCAATCACACCACACTAACCTCATCCCATCCGAGCCAGTGTTTCTATCTTTTTTACTTGCCCAGATCACAAAATTCTGTAGGACTAATTTTATCCCAGGGACATTCTGGGAGGCTAGTCTCTGGCCTTCAAAACTGGGCAAAAGTATCATAGAAAAATAAATTATTGTTACCTTGGAGACTAAAATAAATTATCTGGAGAAACAACACAACTGCTGTGTGAATAATATTCTATGTCAAATTATCTGAAGCGTTAACTAAATGAGCTCTTGAAAAAATTGAACAATTCTGTGAAGAAAGAATAAACACTGGCTTTTCATTTGAATTGCCAATGCTGAATATACTGCCCAGTGGTATGTAATTATTTATGGACACATTTTTACAGTACAGGAAAGAGATCAATCAGACCTTTCCCTCCCACAATAAAGCAATTTTCAAAAGAGTGAGTTCAGGGGGGGGGGGGGAATTAAGAAATATATTTACTACTGCTTTTTAGGAGTTGTACCAGTTGAGCAATTGAACTAGAAAGCCACATTGCAGTGTAGACCCAAAATTCCTCAACGAAGACCTGCAGAACCACCACATTCTATCACAGATTATTGTTAATAAATAACATATATATACAGTATACATACTGTATGCAGATCTAGAACTTCAGAAGTTCTATATATTTTATTACATAAGCCACTATTCATTAACTTTGTGTTTTTTTTTCTCTCCACATTCTTTACAAATCACCTTGGGCTATTGCTTCTTTTCTCTCTGTGCCATGGGATTGGAACCTTTGTCTCCATTGTGACATGGCACAGTTACCACCAGTTTGCTAGGCTGGCATTGTGATCACTGGTAAGTATTTCACCTACTCAAATAATCTATGTTATTTTGCTGGGACTGTGTTTAAGGCATATAAAAATATATATATACATAATTTATAATGCTCTTTGACTTGTCTCCATACATTTTCATTTTAAAAAAATACAAAGCCATGTTTTCCTCTGACCTAAACATTGTAGTGTGGAAGATGATCTCTAAAAATGAACAAACCTAACAGCATGCAAACTTGTCTCTAAGCATAATAATCTTTTGCTTAAATAAACGGCTTCCACTTATAACAAATGACAGCAAATCAAGACAGCTGATGGCAGTTATACTCAAACAGATATCATTGTAAATTTCTAAATCATCTCCCATGTGCTGTATGTAATAAAGCCTGAAGAGGTGATATGGAAGGAAACAAATGATTATCACAGATATGAACATCAAGCTTTTAATCTGGGCCCAGAATTCTTGATGTGACCAGACAGAGCCTGGAAGCTTTTTCACCACCTTTAGAATGATGAAGACTTGCAAGCCCAAGAGGACACATGTGATGGCGATTACAGCAGCAATGATGACATAGTTCAGAGCTTTCACACTCTTGATCTTGAGTTCTTGTTGGAATTTAAAACATGTGGTATTTACATAGTCCCCAGAGCTCCCATACCGAGCACTGAACAAGGGCAGCATGATCACAACGGCCGCAATCCACACTGTGGCACTAGCAGCCACAGCATGCAGCTTCCTGTAGAACTCCACCTTGTCCTTCCATTGAAAGAAAATGAGCCACCGGATAACAAGCGTGATTATGTAGAACAGAAGAGTGAGGTACATGTGGATGTGCATCATAGCACTCACTGCTTTACAAAAGGGCAGCCCAAAAATCCACTTCTGACTGACATAATAGTAAAGCCGAAACGGCACAGTCAGGAGAAGCAGGCCGTGCAACACCACGAGGTTGACTATCGCCGTTGTGGTCACTGACAGAGTGTTCATTTTAACCAGCAAAAATGACATTGCGATGGCTCCAATTGTACCTCCAATAAATGCTATTGTATATATAGTAATCATTATGTAATGTGCAATGTCAGAATGAATGATACCAGCCTGAGATGTACTCATAGATGCATTCGGCAAGGTTGTAGTCTCTCCAGACATCGTCCTGTAAATCTCTCTTTTGGACTCTATAAAAGAACACATCAATGTCATTAAGAATTAAAGTGAGATTTAAAACTGAGAGCTACCATCTAAAAAGCAAACTGAGTCTTCAGCCCAGTTCTGGCTCCAGGGCATATATATAATCCTAGAAATGCTTGGATTACTTCATTTCTGATATCAGTTACTGCAAATGATTTTTCCCACTACTGAAATGTGCTCTGTTAGGAAAGGCAGTTCAGAGTTCCTACTGTAGTTAGGAAAGTATGGCTGCAAAAGATGAATTTAAAGATGGAAAAAACCCAACTATATTCATAGGTTAGAGGGAGAAGCAGATCAAGTTATGAAATCTTATTAGCCATGTACTTAAAAACAGTTACTAATTAATATTTCAAAACAAAGGTAGGCAAAAAACATCTGCTGCTTGGCCACATTATTTGAGTACGATCCTTATGGGGAATGACTGCTGAGGAAGGAGTATTGCGGAAAGAGTTTGGGGGGGTCATAGTGGACCACATGCTAAATATGAGTCAACAGTGTAACACTGTTGCAAAAAAAAGCGAGCATCATTCTGGGATGTATTAGCAGAAGTGTTGTAAGCAAGATTCGAGAAGTAATTCTTCCACTCTACTCCGCGCTGATTAGGCCTCAACTGGAGTATTCTGTCCAGTTCCGGTGCCACATTTCAGGAAAGATGTGGACACACTGGAGAAAGTCCAGAAAAGTCAATAAAAATGATTAAAGGTCTAGAAACCATGACATAAGAGGGAAGATTGAAAAAACTGGGTTTGCTTAGTCTGGAAAAGAGAAGACTGAGAGGGGACGTGATAGCAGTTTTCAAGTACATAAAAGGTTGTTACAAGGAGGAAGGGGAAAAAATTGTTCTTAACCTCCTAAAATAGAACAAGAAGCAATGGGCTTAAATTGCAGCAAGGGAGATTAAAATTGGACATTCCGAAAAGCTTCCTAACTGTCAGGGTGGGTAAGCACTGGAATAAATTGCCTAAGGAGGTTGTGGAATCTCCATCATTGGAGATTCTTAAAAGCAGGCTAGACAAATCCCTGTCAGGGATGGTCTAGATAATACTTAATGCAGGGGACTGGACTAGATGACCTCTTGAGGTCCCTTCCAGTTCTATGATTCTATCAGCTCTCTGTGTTAACAGCTCAGATCTTTATTAGCCATTATTAGAATCCTACTATTTATTCATTAGAGTTAAGGATTTTTAATTTATTTATGACAAATATTCTATTTATGAACCAGATTCTACCGTTTATCACATGCTGCTCCATCGAAGTCACAAATATTAAATGTGACTGAGAGCAGCGTTTTGCTCAAGGATCTGTACATAATGAATTATATATAATGTGTTATAGATATTAAATATTTAATATAAATAATATTTCTTCCCAGGTGCTAAAAGAGAGAGTAAGTATCATTCTGATGCTCTAAAAGGCTTGCATTTATCACATACGATATGTTGTATTTTCACATAGGGCCAAATTCAGAAATATTTATGCAACCTTGAAAGGACCAAAAGCAAAGTGAAAATTGTGGTTCTGCTGCATAGAAGGCGACATCTTTGCAGTCGTGAGGGACTGTTAATACATGCAGCAGAAGAGCTAGGGCGGTCTCTACAGCTCACTGGAAAGACGAGATATTGACCTGTTGGAAGGTGACATGTGGGATGCGCAGACCACAGGACCGCATGACCACATACTGTTGAAGCAAGCAGGTAGATTGGATCCAGTATTCCTTCACATACCCGACAGTAGCTGGATATGGTATGTGTGCCCTGAATTGTGTCTCAGTCTGGGATCACCCCTGCTAGCTTCCCCCCTGGGTCCTTGTGGGCGAAGCACTCTTATTTGAATTTGACTCATGGATCTTACAATGTAAAACCCTGACCTGGTTTTCTTTTAACACCAAAGCAGTGTTAGTTTTGCAGTATAAGTAGTTCCTCTATCTATTGTATTACTGATCTTTTAGGTGATTTCCATTTGAAGTAATACACATTTTGACAGTCAAAACACCATTTAACAGTTTCCTCATTTGTGGAAAAGAGGAAATACCTTTGATATTTCTAACAGTAGGTTTCAGTTGCAATAGGACATTAACAATGTGATATATTTCTCAGTGACTTCATTTATTGACAAAGATTTTAGCTATTAACATATTTTTAGCATGCCTATCATTGTAGTAGCTGAGTTCTCTTTGAAAAGTCAACACTTACTTTAATTGGTACCTCAACATATCCAATGCATCAATTATTTCACTATATCTACTATTAGCAATAACCATGGCACCTTAGATACTGTAGAGGAATTGCTGGTAAAGATTGGCTCTCTAATGGTTGATTCTGTATTTTAGAGGTTAAAATTATATTTGTACCCCAAAATGAAGTTCTCTCAACATATTTCCAGTAGACTATGAGCAAGTAAAATGTGTTGCAAAACGGATTTTTTTCTGTAAGGAACTAAAATTTGCAACATATTTTGACTATTGCACTGGAAAGGAAAGAATACAAGTTCCTTCCTATTCTAACTGTTGCCTCTTGTATAACATTGCATTTTAGCTTTAAAATGTTCATACCAGAAAGGATTGGCAGTAGCTGTTTGTATGCCAGTTTTTTAAGTTGTCAAATTGTAATTAGAAAACATGGCAGTATAATGTTGCATTATCAGACAGCCTCAATTTGGAATGTGTATTTACAGTTTTAAAGTACTACTATATATACTAAAGGCAACTGCTGAAAATCTGGGTTGCTATGACAGACATATGATTATCTGCATCATTAACAGTAGTTCTATGGTTGGAGTTGGATGACACCTGGTGGTTGCTTCTCAAGTTCAAACAATGAATCCTTTTCAGAATTCACAAAGAAGCAGCTAAGTAGAAACACCACTTTTTGAATTTTTCACAAACCTCAGCTATTGAGACAGTGAAAAACTTACCTATGTCCCTCAGTACATGCCAATGCATTGTAATGCAGTTTTCTGCAGCATTATGGAGAATCTACACACCATCCTTGCAGTGATTCTGCAGGAAGACTCATCTTCATTGTGTGTACAATGCATTCACTAACAGTGATGTTAAAGCACACAAAATCAACCCACCACTATTACAGCCATCCAGTTGAAACCTATTTATGTTGAGAATACATAACATAGCATGATACAGCATAATATGCATCACAGAGAAAATTGCTACCTTCTCATAAGATGCAATTTCCTGTGCAGACACCAAGGAACCAGAAAACACTGACCAGAATTGCAAGTGCCGGGTCTTACAGACATATCTTTTAGCAGGAGACACATGGAATGAGAACATGAAGCCTTATGTATTGAAAGGTAAACACTTTATGACATTAGACCGTGATCTTGGAACCTTTGTGCAGCCCAAAAAATAGACTCTATATGAGGGTCAAAGGGCAAACAAATAACTGTCACAGGCTAAGAAACAGCAGAGAAAACCACTCTGTGGCCACTACTGCAGCCTCAGGGTTGCAGTAGTTTCTGAAAGAGATGACTCTCTACCATGTGGTTTCCCCACTCAGATTATGTAGTTACAGATCTAGTGGCTCAGTCCCGGCTCCAAAAGACTCCTCCACACGATGGATTCACTGCAGAATGGCACTTTGTTGCTGCACAGAGTTGCCTCATTCTGGCCTTCACCTCTGTGTTGCAGAATTAACACCAGCTCGCTATGCCCCTGAAGATGGAGGGGGATTGAATTGATTCTGTAATATATATGTTCAGGGCTCTTAAGGGGGAGGGGGGGCTTGTGTCTCCTTCCTTTCCTGGTTCCCTCCCACCCAGGCTACATCATGGTCAATAATATTATGTGAGATCAGAAGCAAATCTCAACTCCCTCTCTACACAAAATGTCTTGTCATTTGGCTCAACTTTTGGGAGACAGGGGTTTTGAAGAACAGTAGCACCAGGGCACACAACCGCCTCATTTGGCATCTTATAGAAGCCAAAGAAGTATCTGTTGATGTTGAGGGCTTTCAGGAAATCATCAAAACCTCAATATTTTGTTTCAGCAGAGGAGATAGCAGACTAGGCAGGAGTCCAGAAATTAGAGTCTTTCATAATAGTGATTGACAAAAAATATTTTTGTGATAAATTTGAGTAATTATGTTTCATAAATTCATAGATTACATTATTATTATATATCATGAATATGACACATTCATTCCTGAATTCATTCCTGTTTGAACTACAACATATGCTTTAGAAAAACGTCCAATCTTGATTTAGAATTTCCAATGACGGAGAATCCACTACAGTAACTCCTCACTTAAAATTCATCCCGGTTAACGTTGTTTCGTTGTTTCATTGCTGATCAATTAGAGAACATGCTCATTAAAGTTGTGCAATGCTCCCTTATAATGTCTTTTGGCAACCGCCTGCTTTGTCCACTGCTTGCAGGAAGAGCAGCCCGTTGCAGCTAGCTGGTGGGGGCTTGGGACCAAGGTGGACCAGCAGCTCCACATCAGCTCCCTGCTCCCCTAAGTTCCCTGGGAGGCAGTTGCCCAGCAGGCTATCAATTGCCGGCAGTTCAGCTGTCCCTCCCCCGCAGTGTCATGTGCTGCTCCTGCCCTCTGCCCTGGAGCTGCTCCCTGGAGCCTCCTGCTTGCTGTGCAGGGCAGGGAGAGGAGGGAAGAGGAGAGCTAATGTCAGGGTGTTCCCCTCTCCCCTGCTCCTGCACCCTCCTTGCCCCTTCTCCATTGAACAGGGTGGGGACACAATAGGGCTCAGGATTCAGGGAGCTTCCTGGCAGCAGCTTCTGTCTCAACTTGCTGATCTGCTTAAAAAGGTAGTGTACTAAGAGTGGGGTCAGCATACTTAAAGGGGCAATGCGCATCTTTCTCTCTCACACTGTGTCTCTGTCTATCACACTGTCTCCCCTCCCTCCATTCGTGCTGCCTTGTAGAGTGTGAGACTACATTAACAACAATGGGTTAACTTTTGAGGGCTCAGCCAAATGCTAGTTCACCATTTAGCAGTAAGACATCCCTGGGAAATATCCCACACTGACTTCACCACCTCAGCCAAACTTCACAATCATCATTGCTGTGTACTAGTATTAAATTGTTTGTTTAAAACGTATACTATGTATATGTGTGTCTGTATATATATATATATATGTCTTTTGGCTGGTGAAAAAAATTTCCTGGAACCCCTCCCTCCTCCCCCCCACAATTTACATGAATTCTTATGGGGAAATTGGATTCACTTAACATCTTTTTGCTTAAAGTTGCATTTTTCAGAAACATAACTACAACGTTAAGCAAGGAGTTACTGTACAACCCTTGGTAAATGGTTCCAATGGTTAATTACCCTCACCGTTAAAAAAAATCGCACCTTATTTCTAGACTGAGTTTGTCTAGTTTCAAATTTCCAGCCACTGGATCTTATTATACCTTTGTCTACTAGACTAAAGAGCCCATTATTATCAAATTTCTGTTCCCCATGTACGTACTTATAGACTGTGAACAAGTTGCACCTTAACCTTCTCCTTGTTAGACTCAAGAAGCTCAGTCTATTAGCGTATCACTTTGTGGCATGTTTTTCAACCCTTTAATAATTCTCATGGCTCTCTGAACATTCTCCAATTTATCAACATCCTTCATAAAACCTGACGTGTTTTTTTTAACACAAAAGCAGTGTTAGATTTGCAGTATGATAAATAGTTCCTCTATCTATTTTATCTATATGACCACCAGAACTGAACATAGTATTTTAGTTCCGGTTGCACCAGCGCCAAATACAGAAGCAATATAACTAGAGCTTTTGATTAAACGCTGTTAACTCACGTGACTAACTAAAAAAAATCATGATTAATCACAGTTTTAATTGCACAATTAAACAATTGAATATCAATTGACATTTATTAAATATTTTAGATGTTTTTCTACATTTTCAAATATATTGATTTCAGTTACAACATAGACTACAAAATCTACAGTGTTCACTTTATCTAAATTTATTACAAATATTTGCATTGTAAAAATAATAAACAAAAGAAAACAGTGTTTTTCAATTCACCTCATCCAAGTACTGTAGTGCAAGCTCTTTATCATGAAATTGCAATTTACAAATGTAGATCTTTTTATTACATAATTGCACTCAAAAACAAAACAATGTAAAAATTTAGAGCAGGGGTGGGCAAACGTTTTGGCCCGAGGGCCACATTGGAGTTGCAAAACTGTATGGAGGGCTGGGTTGGAAAAGTTATGCCTCCCCAAACAGCCTGGCCCCCCACCCCATATCTGGCCCCGACTGCGTCCCTCAGAATCCTCAACCCATCTAATCCCTCCTGCGTCCTGTCCCGTGACTTCCCTATCCCCTATCCACACCCCTGCCTCCTGACAGGACCCCAGGACTCCCATGCCTATCCAAACCACCCTTCTCCCTGTCCCCTGACCGCGCCTCGACCCTCCGCCCCATCCAACCGCCCCCTGTTCCCTGTCCCCTGACAGCCCCCTGGATCCCCCTGCTCCTTCCCCCCACCCAGTTCCTGCCCCCTTACCATGCCACTCAGAGCAGCAGGACTGGAAGCCACCCCACTGGAGCCAGGTGTGCTGCCCGCACGGCAGCGTACCTGTGGGGGAGGAGGGACAGTAGGGGAGGGGCCGGGGGCTAACCTCTCTGGCTAGGAGCTCAAGGGCCAGGCAGGACGGTCGCATGGGCCGTAGTTTGCCCACCTCTGATTTGGAGCCTACAAGTCCACTCAGTCCTACTTCTTGCTCATGCAATTGCTCACATTGTTTACATTTACAGGAGATAATGCTGCCCACTCCTTATGGACAATGCCACCTGAAAGTGAGCACAGGGGTTCACATGGCACTGCTCATTCCAGAGGACATGTTTCCATGCTGATGATGCTCATTAAAAAAAATGTGTTAATTAAATTTGAGACTGAACTCTCTGGGGGAGAATTGTATGTGTCCTGCTCTGTGTTTTACCAGCATTCTTCAATACATTTCATGTTATAGCAGTCTCAGATGATGACCTAGCACATGTTCTCTTTAAGAACACTTTCACTGCAGATTTGACAAAACACAAAGAAGGTACTAATGTGAGATTTCTAAGGATAGCTACAGCACTCGACCCAAGGTTTAAGAATCTGAAGTGCGTTCCAACATCTGAGAGGGACAAGGTGTGGCCCATGCTTTCAGACGTCTTGAAAGAGCAACATTCCGATGTGGAAACTGCAGAACTCAAACCCAAAAAATTAAAATCAATCTTCTGCTGGAGGTATCTGACTCAGATGATGAAAATGAACATGTGTCGGTCCACTCTGCTTTAGATCGTTATGGGACTGAACCCGTCATCAGCATGGAAGCATGTCCTCTGGAATGGTGGTTGAAGCATGAAGGGACATATGAATCTTTAGTGCATCTGGCCCAAAAATACCTTGCAATGCTGGCTATGACAATGTCATGTGAATGCCTGTTCTCACTTTCAGGTGACGTGAAAAAGAAGCAGGCATCATTATCTCCTGCAAATGTAAACAGACTTATTTGTCTGAGTGACTGGCTGAACAAGAAGTAGGACTGAGGGGATTTGTAGGCTCTAAAGTTTTACATTGTTTTATTTTTGTATGCAAGTTTTTGTACATAATTCTACATTTGTACTTTCGTGATAAAGAGATTGCACTACAGTACTTCTATTAGGTGTACCTAATACCATTTCCTTTGTACAGAGCACTGTACACTTTGTATTCTGTCTTATAATTGAAATCAGTATATTTGACAGTGTAGAAAATAACCAAAATATTTAAATAAATGGTATTGCATTATTGTTTAACAGTGCAATTAATTGTGATTAATTTTGTTAATTGCTTGACAGCCCTAAATATAACTTCCCTATTCCAACTTGATTCCTTTGTTCATACATCCAACGAGCACCTTAACCCTTTTGGTTAGATGGTTGCAATAGGAGCTTATGTTCAGCTATTATTCACCATGACTTTTCAGAGTCCCTGCTTCCCAGGATAGAGTCCCCCATCCCACATATATTTTTGAATTATTTTTCGCTAGATGTATGACTTTATCTTACCATGCACACACCAATACACTAATATTGTGTGCTTGTGCCCAGATCCAGACCAGTCTGTCTCAGTGACCAGTCCTTTTCTTTATTTACTACTCCCCTAATCTTTGTGTCATCTGCAAACTTTATTACTAATAATTTTATATGTTCTCCCAGGTCATTGATAAAAATATTAAATGGCGTAGGACCAAGAACCAATCCAAGTGGGGCTCCCTTTAGAAACACATGATGATGAATGATGATTCCCCGTGTACCATTACATTTTGAAATGTATCAGCCAATTTTTAATCCATTTAATAGATGGCACATTGATTATGTATTGTTCTAATTTCTTGATAAAAAATGTCAGGTGGTACCAAGCCAACTGCCTTACAGACATCTAAATTTATTACATCAACACTATTACCTTAATCAAGTAAACTTGTAATTTTATTTTTTAAAAATCTCTAGATCATATTATAATCTGTGTTGATGAATGAATTAATCTCTCTCCTCCCTCCCCCTCTCGTCTTTGCAAAATTTACGCTGAGATAAAGATCTGTATCAGGACTCTCAGAGTTGCCCTCTATAATCATGTAGATTTTCATGTAATCCAAAGGTTGGACTCCCTGGGAAGAGGCATATATATTCTTTGTTCAGCTGACTGGGACCTGTTTTCCCTCTCAAAATCTCAATGAGAATGAAAATTTTCCTTTTGTGTTGAAGTTTTTAGTAGAAATGGTTTTGGTTTTCATAACAGCTAAAAACCCTAAGCCAAAATTTTACCAATTATCGACAACCAAAAACCAAAAATTTTCTTTTTTTTTTCATTTTAAAAATAATTTTTTCACAAAAATTTTCATGTAGTCATAAAGCTATTTTATGTTAAAAGAGTGTGACAGATTTTGACTCATTCTAATTATTTTTGACTAATTCTAATTAAGAGTATGCTTATAAAATTTGCAGATGACAGCAAGCTGGGAGGGGTTGCAAAAATTTGGGAGACAGGATTAGAATTCAAAACGACCTTGACAAATTGGAGAATTGGTCTAAAATCAACAAGATGAAATTAAATAAAGACAAGTGCAAAGTACTTCACTTAGGAAGGAAAAATTAAATGCACAACTCTTAAATGGGGAAATAACTAGCTAGGTGATGGTACTGCTGAAGAGGATCCAAGAGTTATAGCAGATCGCAAATTGAATACAAGTCAACAATGTGATTCAGGTGCGAGAAAGACTGATATCATTCTGGAGTGATATATGTAAGACACAGGAGGTAATTGTCCTGCTCTACTCAACACTGGTGAGGCCTCACCTAGATAACTGAGTCTAATTCTGGGTGCCACACATTAAGATAGATGTGAACAAATGGGGTAGAGGAGGGGGAACCTACAGAAATGATGAAAAGTGCAGAAAACATGACTGCTGAAGAAAGGTAAAAACAACCTTGAGAAAAGAAGACTGAGGGGGACCTGGTAACAGTCTTCAACTATGTTAAGGGCTGTTATAAAGAGGATGGTGATCAATTGTCCTCCATGTCCACTGAATGTAGGGCAAGAAGTAAATGGCTTAACCTACAACAAGGGCGGGTTAGATATTAGGAAATCCAGCCCTATGTTTCTATGATTCTTTATGGTGTGGATTCATGATTGACAGTGACTACAATATCCACACTCCAACAAACAAACAGACCCATATGAAACTTGTAAAATACATTTCTGCTTAACGAAAACTGCAGTGATAAAATATATAAGGTAGGAGAGGAGACATTTACTGTACCTACCTATGATTTTTCCAAACAACTTTTAGAGATCTCTGTCACTTTTTCTGTACTTCATTTACTGGATGTGAGACGAAGGTCCTTCTGTGTGTGCCGTCATTTGACTGAGACTTTGCAGTAGAAATCCAGTCTATTGAAGTAGATGTAGACAAAGGACATATAACTTGCCACTGGAATGAAGAAAACAAAGGAGACTTGCAAAAATGCTGTATTCTTAGTTCTGTTTTTTTGAAAATAAATAAATAAAAATGGGGGGGGGGGGATTTACACAATAGAACTTTCCTTACACTCTTCTTTATCCTTCTAGCTGCCATAGGCATGTCATCTGACTTACCTCCACCAGCATCAGAGAAAAGAAGAGAGAACAAACCTAAGATTTATGCACAAAAGAGGGAGGAGGAAGGGGAGGAAAAGTGACCTCCATGTACCGGAAACCCAAAAGAGTGTGTTAGGAAAATAATACCACAAAAAAGCAATGAAGAAATGTTTTGTCCCATATCAGGACAGCATAAACAAGCAACCGTTATGAACATGGCCATACAGAAAATCTCTTAGACTTATTTAAAATACGAAAGAAAAAGAGCCTGTTGATTGCATTTTTTTAGTTACAAACTTTGCTTTAAAACCAGTTACACATTGAATCACAAAACTGATTCTGCTTTTCCAAACACTTACACCTTGTTCCTAATCAGGTTTTGTCCTCTGTACTTTGAAGCTCATTGATTTGTATCTTCATTTTGTACAATCTAAAATAATGAAGATCCAGAGTCTCCAAGGTATTTAAGTGCTTACCTCTCATTGAAATCAGTGAAAGTTATGCACCTGAATACGATGGAGGATCTGAGCCTAAATCAATAAATGGTTTTCAATTAAAAATAAATGACATTATATTACTTTCTCCTTTGGCCCCCTTTAGAAATCAGTGACCTGGATTCTCAGCTGCATTAGGTAGCTTTGTGCCTCAAGCTGTCTTAACTCATCCCGGGGCTTCCCTTGCATGAGGGGATGGTTTAGAGCCTCAGCAAGAACTTTGATACCTTTTCCACCTCCCTGGAGTCAGTTCAGAGGATATGGGCAGGAGAAAGGACACTGGCATGCCCTGATACCTTAGTCATCCCTATCTACCCCAATGATCCTTTGGTGTAAGACAGGGCTGGGCAAACTTTCTGGCCCGAGGGCCACATTGGGGTTCCAAAATCATACGGAGGGCTGGGTAGGGAAGACTGTGCCCCCTATCCGGCCCCCACCCACTTCCTGACCCCTATCTAACCCCCACCCACTTCCTGCCCCCTGGCTTCCCCCCTCAGAACCATCAACCCATCCAAGCCCCCTGTTCCTTGAAACCTGACTGCCCCCTCCAGGGACCCCCCACCCTAACTGTCCCCCCAGGACCCTATCCCTTACCTGTCTCCCCTGCTCCCTGTCCCAACTGCCCCAACTCCTCTCCACCCCGCCCGCCCTCTAACGTACCCCCAGGACTCCTATGCCCCATACAACCTCCCCCATTCCCTGTCCCCTGACTGCCCCCCCAAGAACCTCCACCCCCTCCAACCACCCTCTGCTCCCTGTCTCTGCTGACCACCCCCGGAACGCCCTGCCCCTTATCCAACCCCCCGGTTCCAGCCCCCTTACCACACCGGGCAGCATGTCTGGCTCTGTGTGGCCCACGGGAGCTAGACTATCTGCCCCACAGAAGTGCACAGCGCCACCGAAGCTGCCGGCAGGAGCTATGGGCCAGGGTGCTGCCCGCGCAGCACACTGAAGCTGCAGGGGAGGGGTGACAGCGGGGGAGGGGCTGCAGGGAGCCTCCCCAGCCAGGAACTCAGGATCCGGACAGGAGGGGCCCAAGGACTGGATGTGGCCCATGGGCCATAATTTGCCCACCTCTGGTGTACGGGCATTCAGCACAATATAGAGTAAGCCACAAGTTCCTTTAAATTATGCCTGGAAACTGAAGGAGAAATGAAACTAGGCTTGAAAAAAACATGAAACATTTGCAAGAAGAACCATAATAAAATCCTATAATAAGATTCTTTCGTGCATAATCTGTCTGAAATTTTAGAGAAGCTTCCCCTGCCTCCATTCATCAGTCAGACTTCTGAAGCTTGACCTATTGGTCTTCATTCCCAGGGAGCCTCTAAGATAACTACAGTACTAACCCCTTCTGTCCACTCCTTGGCTGACCCTGCCATTTCATTTCCACTCCAAGCAAATGATCCAACCTTATTACCCAACTGGCTTTTCTTTTTCCTCTGGAAAACTTTTTAAATGGGCATCCTGTGGGTTTCCTTAGCAACTGGTATTCAGTCAGCGTAACGTTTTCTGCCATATGCCCTTTGCATACCACAATGGATTCTCAGATTTAAAATCCGAACAATGCTCTTTTTCCTTCTGTGGCTCCCAAAACACCCAGTCTTTTATCCTGTGATCTTTATGTCCCAGAATCCTTTGTGTTCTACCCCAGAATTCGTTGTGCTGTTTCAGGGGGGGAAATGCTGTACTATATAATGTTTTGCTTTAAAGCGATTATGCCAAAAGGACATATTTACTCTGAAGTCAACAAGGTTTCTCATGTGAATGAGGTCTACCCATGTAAGTAGCAGTTTGCATGTCGGGGCCCTCAATCCATATCATTTTGATATCGCTACACTTCAAAAATATTAAAGTATCATTTATACACTTATAGAAAATTCCATAAATTATACATTCCCTAGTGCTGAAGCATTGAGGGTTGTGTGTGTGTGGTGTGTCTGTGATAGGGCAGTGAGAGAAGCCAGCAAACTTCTGACTAACTGATGATTAAGGCTGCAATTCTGTCACAGATTCCATGACTTTTTGTGACTGCAAAGGCCAGTGTGCTGTCCAGTGAGCCGTCAGCTGCAAAGGCCAGTGTGGCTCATCGTAGGGCCACCAAAGCAGATGACCCTAGGCCAGGTTCTCAGGCAGCCTGAGGCCAGCCGCACCAAGCACTGCTGGAGTGGCCCCAGGGCCAGCCACACCGGCCGTTGCTTATGTAGTCCCAGGGCGGCTGGCCCCTGGGAGCACCTGAGCAGTGGTCCCAGGAGCTGGCCTGGGGCCAGCCACACTGGTCATTGCTCGGGCAGCTGGCCATGGGGAAACACCCAAGCAGCGGTCCCAGGGGAGCACCGACCAGCAGGATCCTGTCCGGATCCTGAGTTCCTGGCTGGGGAGGCTCCCTGCAGCCCCTCCCCCGCTGTCACCCCTCCCCTGAGCACCCAAGCAGCAGCCCCGGGGAGCACCTGAGCAGTCAGTCCTCCGTGGCCAGTGCAGGGGCTAGCTGTCGGCTCCTTGGTCCTCACAGCGCAGTGTCCTAGCTGCAGTGCCAGGGGCCCCAGGAGCTGCTAAGATTTACTCACGGGTATTTATATAGTAAAATTCACAGACAGGTCACAGGCTGTGAATTTTTGTTTATTGCTTTTTCTAAAAATACCTGTGACAAAATCTTAGCCTTACCCATGATTCACTGGCTGGGGAAGCTACAGTGAGAGGTGAGAATCTCAACCTGCAATCCACAGATCTGTGGCTGGTTAAGGCTGCTTGGACAGTAGTGGACCTTGGAATTACAGTCCTCTTAGCTTCTTAAGTAGCAGCTCCCCACACTTCATCCTCCTTCAGACAAGGACTTTGCTGCGGTTAGACGGAGGAGATGAGCAGTAAAGAGCAGAGCTCTACGTTTTATTGCTGCCCAGAGAGTTATAGCTGGTGATCTCTAGAGGGATCACAGGCTGACACTTTGAAGAGCCACACATGGCTTTCAAACTGAGACTGCCTGTGAGATTATTTCTTGGGATCTAGGAGGACATTTCTAGGAAGGGCTTTTAGAAGGCTTTGATGAGCTCAGTCCTCTGTGCTGCCTATCTGCACTGACCGTCATTTATCCCCCCACATCCTTCTCCTCTACCTCCACATCCATCATTGTTAAAGCAAGGATGACCAGATGTCCCGGTTTTATAGGAACAGTCCTGAACTTGGGGTCTTTTTCTTATATAGGCTCCTATCACCCCACCACCACCCCCTCTCTCGATTTTTCACATTTGCTGTCTGGCCACCTTAATTAAAGCTACCCTCCAATTTCTCTTGTGTTGGATGCCTCAGTCCCACATGTATGTCCCGTGTATGTAGCTTCTCCCCCGCTGCCTCTCTGGTAACGATGAAGGTTTTTGTCAAACAGAGGCCACCTCAGGGATAAAGCTTTCAGTTCTGCTCTGTGGGAGTTGACACTTTTCCCTTCTCCCTCTTCTGTCTCTGCTGCTTGATCAGTTGGAAAGAGTGAAGGTAACTCACACTGCCACGCAAAGACCTGTAGCATGACCTCACCATGATTAGCCTATGTTGTGGACTGTTATATGTGCAGTGACTCAGGCTTGGTCTATGCTGAAAAGGTTTACCGGTAAGACTTGCCTTATCTCTGCACATCCCTGTGTGAGTCCAGCTCAGTTTTGAGTCCTGTCGGTAAAACTCTGACTTTCTGTCAGTTGAGTTAAACTACCTCCTGAATGACTTAATCCCTCCAGAGCAAGGATGGGCAAACATTCTTCCCGAGGGCCACATCGGGGTTCAAAATTATACAGAGGGCTTGGTAGGGAAGGCTGTGCCTCCCCAAACAGCCTGGCCCCACCCCTGACTGCCCCCCTCAGAATCCCTGACCCATGCAACCCCCCCGCTCCTTGTCCCCTGACTACCCCTTCCCAAGACCCCTCCACCCTAACCACCCCCCAAGACCCCACCCCCTATCTAAGCCTTCTGCTCCTTGTCCCTTGACTACCCCCTCCAGAGACTCCCCCGCCCCTAATCACCCCCCAGGACCCCACCCCCTATCTAATCCCCCTGCTCTCTGACTGCCCCGACCCCCTAGCCACACCCCTGCCCCCTGACAGGACTCCTGGGACTCCCATGCCCTATGCCACCCCCCCTTCCCCATCTCCATCCCCTGACTGCCCCCCAAGACCCTCTGCCCCTTATCCAGCCCCCCACTACCAGCCCCAGCCCCCTTACCATGCCACCAGACATGCTGCTGTGCTGATCTGCCAGAGGGGCAGCCCTGCCCCCACAGAGCACTGCTGGGGGGGAGCAGAGGAGGGGCCAGGGAGGAGGGACTGGGACCAGCCTCCCCAGCTGGGAGTCCAAGGGCTGGATGGGAAGAGCCCGCAGGCTGGATGTGGCCCATGGGCCATAGTTTGCCTACCTCTGCTCTAGGGGCACCATTCTAACAGGTACCGTAGCTGTATAGTACAACAGTGCACCAGCAACAGTTCCCCATGACAGTGACTTCTCTGGTCACGATGTTGAACTCTGCTGCCCTGACTGCAAACCTACCTCCCGCCTCCTTTAAAATTCCCAGGATGTTCTGGACATGCTCCTCTTCTTGGTACCCCCCTTTTGTTAGCACACAGGCTAAGGAATCCTGGAAAGCTGCAAGGAAGCCTTGTGCTGCTGCCTAGTCCTGGATTTCCTTGGCTTGGCCAGAAGAAGCAGCCCAGCATGGAATTCCACAGGAATAAAAACATGTAATACAGACCTTTCAAAGGAGCTGCAGAAGTTGGGGTGTAACAGGAACAAGCAGCAATGTCAGGCCACGGGGAAGGAACAGCAACTGTCCTATCGAAAAGCAAGAGAGGCCAACAGAAAAGCTAGGGCTGCCCCTCTCCCACCCCCCTCACGTAGTAAATGTGTCATTTCTAGTGTGTAGACAGAAATATGAGGTTTTGCAATAGAGCTGGGGCTATGTGAGAGTGTTATGTGCAGTGCGTTGCTTTATCTCTGGAGGGTGGAGGTTCAGAGCCCATCAGTGACAATGGAGAGGGCAATGATGTGTGTGTGTTAAGAGCTGTGGCTCGGCTTTGGATTTCCTTACTCGCATGGGTTTGTCTGAGTGGGTGTTGCCGGTAAGGAGCCTTTCACGGATTTCCAATGCAGTTGTTGTTTGTTAGGATATAGAATACTGGATTTGAAAGCATGTGTGTAAAGCTTTCACCATTTAGATACCATCTTACGTTATTACATCCTGTTGTTTCACAGTAAGTCAGCACACATGAGGCAATGTAGTTCTGTGGTATTACACAATGGGACACTAAATGGTGACATTAAAGGCTTTTTAGCTTACATAGTCCTAGTAATTTTGGTAATGGGTAATAACATAGAGACGTTCAGGTCTCAGATAACAGTAATAAAAAAATCCCTAGCTCTTTTTCAGCAGTAGATCTCAAAGCACTTTACAAAGGAAGTTAGTATCTTATCTCCATTTTTATAGATGGAGAAACTGAGGCACGGAGAATGAGAAGAATCAGAGAGGTAGCCGTGTTAGTCTGGAAAAGCAGAGGTAACAAAGAGTCCTGTGGCACCTCAAAGACTAACTAAAGTATTGAAGCATAAGCTTTCGTGGGCTAATACCCACTTTGTCGGATGCAAGCGACGGAGAATGAGAAGTGATTTTCTCAAGCTCACCCAGCAGGCTGGTGGTAGGGATGCAAACAGAACCTAGGTCTCCTCAGTGCCAGTGTAGTGCTCTGTGCAACTAGCCCTCTGCCTTGTCTTCTGCCTCCGGTGGTTCTAGAATGTTTGTGTATCCAGGGGTCAGATTACTAATGGGGACAATAGTCACAGTATTCTCGAGATCAGCACATAAACCCACATTAGCTGACTGTGTTTTATGAAAATTATGCAACAACGTTGACATTTTCAATTGTTTTCATTAGGCTTCAGGGTCACTGTGCCACTATGTTTAACGGGAGCAGTCCATACCTTTGTATATCTGCAGACTCCGATAATTCTGTATTCACAAGGTTATGGATAGTAAACTTTGTTTTAAATGAGAGCATAAATTATACAGAAAACGGTGAGGGGCATAAGAGAAATAGTTTAATTATGGTTGTTGTGTTTGGTGGAGGTTGCAGATGATGGTTTGTGATACATAGGAGGTCAGATTAGATGAGCTACTGGTTGTTTATCTCTAGGATTCTGTGAGAACAGAGATGCAGTGCCACACTCGACTCAGCCCTTAACAAGCCTACATAATATTGCTTTGGTTGGTATTAGAGCTGGTGAAAATTTTCACTGATTTTCACTAGAAAATGCAATTTCTGCACAACTCACATTTTCCATTGGAACATTGCAATTTTGCTAAAAAAAAAAAAAATTCCATACAAGAAAATCAAATCAAAGTGTTTGCTGTTGGACTCGGGCAATCTGAATTAAAACCTTTTGGTTCGTTGAACTGAAATGAAACATTTTGTTTCAAACCAGTTTGACATTGAACAGCATGTGGCTAAGGTGCCTCATGGGAACTGGTTGCATCAGTTCCCCCATCTTTCCTCATGGGCTGTGCTCCCTGGCTGGATTACATTACCGTGCTTCAACGTTTCTACACTGAAATTCTTCAGTAATTTCCCATTCTTCCAAAAATGTTGATATTTAACTTTTCATCTGGATTTTGGATTAACACATATGCTGATACCCTGGAATTGCCTTAGGGGCAGAAAATCTGATTTTTACCCAGCCTTACTTAACTGGTGTTTAGTTTCAAGCCCTAGAAAGGTACGGAAGATACAGGTACACCTCACTGAAATTCAGTCATCCTCACTAAACTAATGGCAAAGATTTTGCTGCAGTATATAGCTATATTTTTCTTTGGATATTAAACTCCCTCCCCCCCCCCCCCAACGTATTACATACTGCCTTGCAGAGAATAGTTCATGGGAGGGAAAGTTCACATTTCCATCAGCAACATACTGAGCAGCAAACAGAATGTGATTATTTTAGCAAAGCTATACTAGCCAACTCCAGCTGTGTTATAGTGCAGGTGGCTAGAAAGCTACATTATTTTAAACTGGTGACTAATAGGGATGTGCCTTAATAAAATGCCAAGTAAAACAAATGCAAATAGGGTAGTAGGTTGCAGAATCATTATTTCCTGTCCTTTGGGCATCTGGGTCAGATACTCAGTTGGTGTAAATCAGCATTATTTCATCAACTCCAATAGCCTGCACTAATTTACACCAGTTGAGGATCTGGCCCAGATTACTAAGTCTTCTTGGCCTGACTTCTCTGTTGCATTAAGGCCCCTTTCCACTGTTTGAGAATCAGGCCCATTATATTCAGGCGTAATACTGTATTATTAGTGATTACTTCTGATTAGGGCTGTCAATTAGTTACAATTAACTCACGTAATTAACTCACATAAATTAATTGCGATTCATTGCCATTTTAATTGCACTGTTAAACAATAGAATAGCAATTGAAATTAATTATAAATTTGTGTTTTTCTTTGTTTTCAAATATATTGATTTCAATTATAACACAGAATACAACATTCACAGTGCTCAGTTTATATTATTTTTATTATAAATATTTGCACTGTAAAAATGATAAAAAAATTGTATTTTTCAATTTACCTCATACAAATACGATAATGCGATCTCTATAATGAAAGTGCAAGTTACCTAGGTACATTTTTTTGTTACATAAATGCACTCAAAAACAAAATAATGTAAAGCTTTAGAGTTTAAAAGTCCACTCAGTCCTTCTTGTTCAGCCAATTGCTCAGACAAATAAGTTTGTTTACATTTCTGGGCCATAATGCTGCCCGCTTTTTATTTATATTGTCACCTGAAAATGAGAACAGGCATCAGCATGACACTTTTGTAGCCGGCACTGCAAGGGATTTAAGTGCCAGATATGCTAAACATTCAAATGCCTCTTCATGCTTCAGCCACCATTCCAGAGGACATGCTTCCATGCTGATGAAACCCAGTGAGGAGTGACAACTCCTCAAGTCCAACGGTCGCAGGGCGGGCCAGGTACTGGAGCTTCCCCTGCCACCCCTCGCACTTTTTCAGAAGACCAGGTTCAGGACACTGGGGCTTCTCATGCCCTAACCACGCAGCGCTTCTGCCAGAGAGTGGGGTTGGGCGCAGGGACTTTTCCAGCTGCCTGCGGCTTCTGCCAGGGACAGGCTGGGGACACTGAGGCTACCCCTGCCCAGGGCTTTGGGATGGGGAAAAGGTCAGGGCCACTGGAGAGGGCTTTCTCTGTCCTGTGGCTTCTGCCAGGGATGAGGTTGGGGACTTCTGGGGGGTGGGGGCTTCTCCCATCCCACAGCTTCTGCCAGGAATGGGATTGAGGGTACCAGAGAAGGGTCCTGTCCCCCCCCCCCTCCGCTGCTGCAGAGTGGAGTCAGGGTGCAGGGGTTTCCTGCAACCCACCCCACCTGGCAGCCAGGCTTCTGGCAGCGGATTTTTTCCAGAGCCCCCCGGTTGGCTGGGGCCCAGGGTACGGACCCTGTCAGCCCAGTGGCTAATCTGCCACTGACTGGCCTCTTATTTCATGTTAGACATGGGGCTTGTCTACACAGTGAAGTACTTCACGACCATCTGCAGTGCTATAGTCTTTTGTGGCACTTTCATTGTGTGTTGTAGCACAGCTGGTGTGCTGTAGATTCGCACGTTGGTTTATTGCAGTCTAATTCACCATGTAGACAAGCCCACAATAATAACCCATCATCATGATTCTGCTCTCACCTACCATGGCTTTACACCAGCATACCTCTTACCATAGCAAGCATTCAAATTCAGGCTAATGTCACATGTGAACTAAATTTGGTGGTCTCATGCTAGTTCATGCTAGTTCCCTTTTCCTGCTTCACAAAACCACAAGACAGTGCATCATTGGCTGTGTCTCTTCAGGAGGCCCACGACAGAAATGCCTACGGTGTTGCAGATCGAGAGTGAAGAGAATAGGTAGGATTATCTGGAGAACGTTTATATAGTGGTAGCCAGCAGCTCTATGTCCGGGCCAAACCAGTGTTAGTAATGCCTCACTTACACAAGCACGAGAGTCACTCACAGTTTTTTGTTTAAGAATAAAATTCCCAAAACACCCACATAAAATTTCATGATAGCTCTTCCCTATACTAGAACTGTCATAAGGGCAATACCCTATATGGTTACCCACTAAAATACATCACAATCCATTGTGCTTCTCCTTACCAATGAAAAATGACATTTTTTAAAATTCACAAATCTATAAAAATACCAGCTCTGACTAACAACCACCCTAACGTTTCCTGTGTCTATTGACATTCTCTACTGACATTCTGCTTTGTCCTCAGTCACTTATTACTGAGAGCATTTGAAGCATCCAGAACAATTTATACAAAATGCCAACTCAAACTCCAATCTAGACTCTCATATTTTCAGAAAGGCTGTTTTTTATTTTTAATAACGGCGCACTTCCAGCAATACATCACCTGCTTAATTTTCTCTCTTCCTGCAGGTTTTTGCTGGTTCACATCTGTCACATATCACTAGATTTTCAATAGATGGGCTGTTCATCAAAATGCCACTACAGCCATTCACTTCTTATCAGAACTTGTTCTCAGCAGCATGATAAAAATCATTGAGGGACGAGTGATTGACAGGGAAGGACACTTGCTCCCAGTTTAAAGATGAGATTATATTGCAGGGAATAGACTCATTTCTACCTTGCAAGTCATTCCAAGAAAAGAAAGCACTTGTGTTTTCAAAAAGATGGTATCCACCCTAACATTTGTTTCAAATGGATGTGGGTTCATCAGAACCTGCCTGCCTCCGCAGGTAGCATATTTTGAAGAAGTTTCTTTCAAAAGAAGAAAAAGTTCTGTCAAAATAGCAAGTCTCACACTGCTGTCTGTCAAAACTATTATTAAAACCACTGCTCTCCTGCTCTTATTCCCACAATATTTTCCCTTTACTGTCTGTTTAGAGAGGTGAATACCATGATTATAAGATGTGCAGCAAATTTTAATTCACATAATAAACATGTCTTTCAAGCTGCAAAAACATAATATATATGAAGCATAATATAATAAAGTGTGCTGTATGAATCCCCCTGATCTCCATTACACTCAAGTATCAGTCTTAAAAATACAGTACCATGGGACTAGCCTTGTAGAAATCCCATTGGTAAACAGAATAGATACGGAAGATTCTTTCCTACTTCAACATTAATAAATATTAAATAAATTATTATGTCACTACAGTAGGGAAAGCATTTGGGATAAACGGGCATGGATGAAAGGCAGGTTTCCTCCTTGTACCTCTTTCAGGGGAGTTACAGCACAGGAATAGCTCTGTGTTGTATTTTAAAAGTACAGTGGTGTGCAATAGCTTTTCCTAATTAGAGAAGGTAAAGAATGCATAATTAAACAAAGCACTGTAAGCGTCTGACTGCTCCATTACAGACAGATTGTTTGGCCCGGCACGGTGTATGTTGCAGTAAAATGATGAACTCTGAGATTTCTATTCCAGGCTAATGGTAAATATCTGTGCGTGCATGTTAGATTAAACGCTTTAATGTGAGCATTTGCAAAAGTGTGAAACTAATTGCATTAACAATAATCTCATTACCATCCTTTCTTAGAGATCTGTGTGCATATTTGCAGCAACAGGAACATTGTAGAAGCCGAAGCCTGGATTCTCTACATGTCTTCCCTGTTTTTTCAGCCTTCACTCTGGGGAGTTTACAAGTGTGCCAGTCCAGGAGGGTGTTAATTCCCAGCCTCCTCACACTGAAGCTGGATTGGCAGGATCCTGTGTCTGATATGAGAAGCGCTACACCTACGACCTTAGTAGCAGGCACTACAATTGTAAACCACAGCCTAGAGGGTTTCTAAATGAGAACTACACCCTCTGCACCACTGTGCTACCTCTGTTCTGGGTATTGCAGCTACCATCCCACCACCAGATGCAACTGCTACAACTCAGCAGGGTCCGGTGACCAGCAGTAGACTGCTGATTTGATGTCAACAGGCACAAACCTTTATGTTCCTGTCCCACTCCTTGTCTGAGCACCTAGTTGCTAGCGGTTGTTGCTCATAGATGACAGCTAGGGAGGGCTCAGGTGCACCTCCAGATTTCTGCTTGGCCTGCTGGGAGAGGGAGAGGGACTCTGTCCTTCTACTCCTGCGCCTGTCCCCAGCATTCTTGACCCCTGGCAGGGAGTGCAAGGGCTGGGACCAGCCACGTCTCATGCCAACCACTCTAATGCTGTGAGTCTCCCCAGGCCGGGGCTAGCCCCAGCCAAGCCCAGAGGCACATGCTCCCTGGTCCTGTGGCTCCAGCCCTTCAGGAGCCGGCGGGATTGGTTGACCTGGCTGAGAGAGATGGAGCTGAAAGTTCCTCTCAGAGGCAACACATTATGGGATCACATCCCCCCCCCCCCCCGCTTTACATTGTTCTCCCTTTCCATAGTATCAGGAGGCACCAGTCATCTATGCTTTGGCTTGACCTTTGGTGTGGCTTTGGACTCTGACTCTGATCTTTGGCTTCTGACCTTGGCACCATGCCTGGCTCCAACCACTAGATCAGACTGCCATGTTACAAGCCCTGACACTTAGTCAAAGCCAACTGACACCAGTAGAAGTCTTTCCATTGACTATGGATTTAGGGTCTTCACCATTCCCTCCCGAGAGACTAGTGCCCCTATTCAGCAATCAAACACACTTGATTTTCTGAATTGGGACCAAAAGGCATCAGCTCACCCAGGAGCAATTTGCTCAGTCTATTTTTTTCTCTTTTCAAATGTGTGACGGCGCTCAAAGTGATGCAGTGTCCCCTTGGCTCAACCTCAGATTTTTTTCTTAATTTGATTCAGGGGGTGGGAAAAGATTTCATTGTCTATATTAAGCGGACAAAGAAAAAAAATCCCACTCAGCATTAAAGAAGAATCCCTAAGTAATTTGTGGGTTCACTTTGCCCATGTAGAAAGTGTTGGACGTCTGAACTCCAATTCTACATCGTTCCTTATCCAGCACTTAACATGAAGGAAAATCATTTCCATCTTGAGTTCATGTCTGAACTGTGGGAGCTCTTCTGGGTGTTAAACAACTCGATGAAATCATGTTATTTGCATCTGGTGGCAGTGTCAACTGTTACACCCTTTCAGGAACTTTCACATTATTTTGTAGTGTAGGAGATCCGCTCTTCCCCCACGTCCCAAATGGGCAGGAGACTCTTCTGTGGCTCCCAACAGTGCTCTTTATTTACAGTGCAAGCCCCACTACCGAAACACAGCTTTACACAGTTCAGCTGAGCCCCAGCCCTCGTCCTGGCTGGTCCCTGGAAGTGGTCAGCTCTTACAGGCCCTTAGCCTCAGCTCTACTTCCTTGCTGTCTGTCTGTCTGTCTGTCTGTCTGTCTCTGACTCCACACACCACCACACCACCACCCTGGGCTTCCTGCCTGCCAGGCTTTTATCCTTGAGGAGGCTGCCAGGTGCAACTCATGACCCTGAGCCCTCTGCAGCCCAGGTGGCTGATTAGCCTTCCCTTACTGGGGGGTTTGCAGAGGTTTTTTTCCTCTTAAAGGGCCAGCAGGGCTGGCTCAGGCACTCCTGGCCAGCACCCCGCCACAGTAGGTAAGATTGCTCTGATTCAGATTTAGCTATCTGCGTCTGTGGTTGCAAATTGTGTCTGAGGCTAGGGGTGGAGCACTGCAACATCTTCTATGATTTATCTTCTGCTAGTAGTGCTGACAGAAAGAGATGTTCATGCTGCCACATGAGTTAAATCCCTGCAGTTCATGGCTAGCAGAGATAATACAATACTTCCCTACAGAAGGGCATAATGCCAGCTTTTTTTAAATAAGTGATTTTCAGATCCATGCTCAAGAAACCATCTCTTGACACTGTCAGTGTCTTCATTTCCTCCCAATTAATTCCCTGTCTCAGATATTCCTTAACAAAAATGACGATTGCAACACCGACACCCCTAGTACAGCCCCAAAATAGTCTTAGCTGCTGAGCTAAAATCCAACAATGATTGATTTTTGTTTTGTTTTCCCCAAACAAGACTAGTTTCCAGCAAGAGCCTAATTCTTAATTCATATTTTATTTCATTTTATATGACCTTATCGATGGCAAATGAAAGAATAAGAAGTTTTCCAGATTGAGTAACCTATGTCACTTTTGAATTCCAAGTATTTCATCTGTTTATATTTTTATTTTTTTACACTTACAAAATGACAAAGCACTTTTATGAGAGTCTGGGTGGCTCTGACAATTTATTTAAAATACAATAATTCAGTTGTGACCCTAAGAACCACTCAATGCCAGCTGGAAAAAGGGTTCCTGTTCAGTAACAGCAACTTCTACCAGGCCTGACAAACTCATTACAGTAAAACCTCGATTTAACGGACCTCGATTTAACGGACTTCGGATGCAACGGACAAAATTTCTGAGCATGTCCGATGGATTCCAAATCCATTTCTGGCGGGCTGGCTGCCGGCTCCCTGCTGCCGCTGGGGTCCCAGCAGCCGGGACCCGGGTGGGCTGGCTGACGGCTCCCGGCTACCGCCCGGGTCCAGGCAGCAGGCGGGCTGCGGAGCTGCCGCCCCGACCCTGTGGCGGGCGGGCTGCTGCTCCAACAGCTCGGGGTTTTTTTAATTAAATAACGGACTTTTTGATTTAATGGACACCCCCTCGCCCAAATTAGTCTGTTAAATGGAGGTTTTACTGTACTTAGAGTTTAACTCAGGTTAATAGTGAAAACTCAGATTAATAGTGAAAACAAGAATACATTTATGATCAGAGATTCAAGCAACCGCGAGTAAGAAATTTGGAAACAAATAGCTACATATAAAACAAAATAACACATTCTAGAAACTAAACTAATAGGTTGACCTCGGGTCTAAATAAGTTTTCTGTCATCTAAAGCAGTTGTCGCCAACCTTTTGGTCCTCACGGACCACTAAAGTGGCGCGACGCGGCCCCTCCCCCCCGGCTCGACTGGTGCAGCTCAGCCACACACACACCCCCGGCTCGAGCGACACGGCGCAGCTCGGGCCCCCCCCCCAGCTCCAGTGGAGCAGCGTGGCTCGGGCCCCCCAGCTCCAGCAGCGCGGCGCGAGACGGGAGGCAGTAGCGAGCCAGCGCTTGCTGGCCGCTGGGGACGGGGCGGGACAGGCGCCCGCAGCCTCTTGCCTGCCCAGAGGGGTGGCCGTGAGGGAGCCCGGCACCACGGACCACCAAAATTTTCCCGCGGACCACCAGTGGTCCACGGACCACCGGTTGGCGACCGCTGATCTAAAGTTCTCTTCCAGCATTTTCAGCCAAGGCAGAATGAGACCCCACCTTCATGAATGCAAAAGCCCTCATTTTCTTCCTTAGCGAAGGGCGCCTGGGTGTCTTCCTTGTCTTCTAGAAATACCCCAAAGCCCTTTGTCTTTATTTGTAAACATGATAACCCCCCCAGGTTTTTCCTGTGTGTTCTTTTCATGTTGATTTCACATCTTTACATTAACATCTGACTTCATTTGTAAATAAACATCCATTGTGTTAGCTTACAATGCTTAATTTACATCCTGACATGAACAGAAACATTTTTTGTCTAAAAGAAAACCTGCATTTTACCTTTGCTGGTGACTAATACCGTGATACAGACTCTAAGGACATGTTTTCCGTACATATACATAGCTCCGTACATAGCATCTGTACATACATTTCACAATGGTATATGGATGACCAGCGTGACACCAGCTTTTAATTTAAGACCTTGCATAATATTCTTTGGTGAACCAGAATGTATACATCAGAAGCAGGATATTCCTGTAACCATCTTGCCAGTTGGCATTATGAGGTTCTGGTGGTCACAGCATAGGTGCTGGAACTAGGAGTGCTAGGGGTGCAGCAGCAGCCCGTGACGTGAAGTGGTTTCCATCATATGCAGGGTTTACAGTTTGGTTCAAAGGCTCTGAGCACTCCCACTATACAAATTGTTCCAGCACCACTGGGGTCACAGTAGACGCTATGATAAAAGCAAGCCAGAGTTCCTGTTCATGCAGCCCTGACCACTAGGTAAACACTTTTAACATTAAAAGAATGAGGAGTACTTGTGGCACCTTAGAGACTAACCAATTTATCTGGGCATAAGCTTTTGTGGGCTGGAACCCACTTCATCAGTTGTATCAACCTTTAACGTTATCGTACTTATCTTACATAAACTTCACAGGGCACAATATTCACCTCGGCTACTGCAGCCTATGTACAAATGTGACTTTTTCTAAACTTTATCCTAAAGATTTTCCTGATAGCTTTTTTTTTAAAAAAAGTTTTATCTCCTGGCAGGATTTGGTAAATTGAGTTCAAAGCTGAAGTGTTGTCCTTTGAGTTTAAGAGGACAGCTCAGCCGCTTTGTCTTCTTGTTCCTGAGAACAGATCCTAACTTCAGTATCACTGTTAAATACAATTAAAAGTGCTTACCTCACATTCATTATGCAGAAGAATGCAGATATTTATCAGTAGAATCACAGAGTTCATTGGGAATTCAGCCCAGTTCAAACAGCTACTACTGAAGAACTGAGACCAAATGTTTACGGTTCCTGAAACGTCACAACCACTAAACCACAAACGGATGTCTGACAAACTCACTCTGTGCCTGATCCAATGACCTGGTGTGAAATTTCTAAGTGTCTTATTAGATATTTAACATACATTACATATCTCCATTGATTATAACAGACATCTCTTTGAAAACAACTGCCCCTGCATGAAAAAGGGTTCAAAAGTAACGGAAAGGGGGGGGGGGGATGGTGCGTGAGAGTGTGCGTGTGAGAGAGTGAACAAGTGCTCATCTGTAGCTTGGGGTGCAAGCCAGCATTTAAAAGTTGATTCAGTGCTGGAGTGAGATCTGAGCTTAGTGTAGCTCTTGCGGCTGTTCTTCATTCTGTGGTCCTGGTTAAACAGCTCATCAGGGCTCCTGCTGGTCTTCCGTGTTTGTCAGAGTCAATAAGAGTAAAGCGGTGCAAAGTTGAATTTGCTTTTTTTACCATCTGTGTCTGATTTGAATAGGACTGCTGCCATGAGTCAATTCAGGGGGATCTGAAGTCAGTGGAATTTAAATTCTGTGGTATTATTGGTATGCGTATGGTAAGGAAAATTTGGGGATTTGGCCCATTCTGTTGCTTCAGGTTTGTACAAAGAAAACTTACCAAAGCAATCCTGTTGTAAAATATTTTCAGTTGCCACACACAGTCTCATATACACAAGATTATATAGAAAGAAAACATTTCTGTAATTAGGATTAGAGTCCACATAGCCCAGAGGTTGTGCAGTTACCAATAAGCATGGTGTATACAAGTCACTCAGGGCTCTAACTGACCTGTTCAAGGTCTTTTGCAAAACTTAAACCCTGCAGTGCCTCTTCTCTGGTGAATGTCTCTCTGTCTGAGTCCTCTTATGTGCCGCCCTCTCTTCTATTGGAGAATCCACCAGAACCCTGACAGAGAGCCTGTATATAAATGTAGCTAGGCCTTGTCTGGTTAGATATAGTTAATAAACACAGTTATTTGGAACCTGTCTATGTCCATGCAGTTTCCACCTATTCTTATTATTGTATAGAGACTCAACAGAATGCCTTCACATCCCTGTGTGCTGCAGAGTGCTAAAGGAGCCCCTGTCACGATGGGGACTTTTGGGAGGTGAGCTAGAGAGTTATTATAATTCCTTCACCAAGCACTCTCCAATATTTGCTTAAAATGTGCTTTTTCTGTGAATCCTCCTGCCAGTAAACTCATTTGCTAGAATAGTCACAGTAAGTGCCCACAAGAATGGCATGAACACAATCAAGTTTGTCCAGTTCTTATGGTGAGCACATTAGTCTAACAGCCTTTTTGTATAATATAGGGTTAGATATTGTAATCTGGCAAGAAATATATTACTCCACTTTCTTTGATTGTTTAAAGTATGTTGCTGCACTGCACACATTTGAAATAGAGAATTCGATATTATGGCTATCGTTATTTTCATTTGTGCTAACTGCCCCATAGGTCAGTTCAGCAGATGCAACCAAGTGATCGTTTTTTAAATGTTTTAACTCTTGGGACTATATTATCCACATTATATTCTTTAGTACAGTAAAACCTCCATCTAACGGACTAATTCGGGCGAGGGGGTGTCCGTTAAATCAAAAAGTCCGTTATTTAATTTAAAAAAAAAAACGAGCTGTCGGAGCAGCAGCCCGCCCACCACAGAGTCGGGGCGGCAGCTCTGCAGCCCGCCCGCTGCTGGGACCCGGGCAGCAGCTGGGAGCCGACAGCCAGCCCGCCCAGGTCCCGGCTGCTGGGACCCGGGCGGCAGCTGGGAGCCGTCAGCCAGCCCGCCTAGATCCCGGCTCCCCGGACCCGCCAGCCAGCCTGCCTGCTGCTGTGACCCGGGCGGCAGCTGGGAGCCGGCAGCCAGCCCGCGAGAAATGGATTTGGGATGCAACAGACTTGCTCAGAAATTTTGTCCGTTGCATCCGAAGTCCGTTAAATCGAGGTCCGTTAAATCGAGGTTTTACTGTATAGGGTTTAATTTAATCTACAAACAGACATGGTCTTATTACAGCTCATTATCCAGTTACTAAACAGCCCAAAAGGCAACACTTGGATTATCCCTGTTTCTGTGGTATCTTATGGCAGTATACTTTATAATATTAGACCGGGTTGAAGAAGTTGAATCCTTCACATTTTCTTCAACCAGTTTACAAGGAAAGGAGCGAAGGAGGAGTAGCGTTAAGAGTGAATGCCATAGAATGGTTGGAGTTTACTTATTCTATTCCCTACAATACCACAAAAGACTATCACTTAGCTTTTGCCTTAGTTTACACA
This sequence comes from Sternotherus odoratus, assembly GCA_032164245.1. Classification (NCBI taxonomy): domain Eukaryota; kingdom Metazoa; phylum Chordata; order Testudines; family Kinosternidae; genus Sternotherus; species Sternotherus odoratus. Next base: position 147,754,332 of record JAVMKO010000002.1, read on the forward strand.
TATCTCTTGTAAAGTACTTTTAGAGCGGCAGATAAGTGCTATCTATACTCAAAAGTAGTTAGCAATATGAATAATAAAAGGTAATGATATCTTTCAAGGCATGTGCAAAACAAGAATATTCATTTTCCACAAAATTTTATGAGGATATCTGTTTTTTAAAACTAGAGAAACCAGAAAGGTCATTTAATTTTCTATTCTAGTCTGGTGTAAAGATCATACAAGATAAAGGGCAATAATGAATAAAATTAGGAATGCTCCTAATGATGGCTAGGCAGGTTTTTTTTAATTTAATAAGAAAATTATTCTTCTAATTATTGGTAGGTTTTGGTTATGAAACCTTTTCTATAAAATTGTAATCATCCTGGTTTTAAAGCTTACAATCACATTAATGCTCAAATGGCATAGTCATACTTTCCAAACAATAACAGTAATACTTTATTATTTTGGTTTCATCACCTGACATCCATCTGGGGAGCTAAAGTGCTTTGAAATAATAACTTGGTGATGTACTATGATAATTTGTATAATAATATATATATATAGTATAATAGTATATGATATATTATTACACTATAATAATAACTTGGTGATGTACTATTATCCCCATTTTACAGATAGGGAAACTCAGACACAGTGCATTTAGAGGATTTGTTCAACGTTACATAGCAAATGTGGGGAAAGAGACAGGATTAGAATCCTGGTTGCCTGATTCCCATTCTTGTGTTATAACCAGTCACAGTATTAAACTGCTCATCTGAACTTGTGAAATCTAATGACCTCACAAAACATTTACTTCACGTTGAAAATACATAGAATCATAGAATATCAGGAGGTCATCTAGTCCAACCCCCTGCTCAAGGTAGGACCAGTCCCTGTCTCTGAATGTATATTGACTATTAGCCACTTTGGCTGCTTGGAGAAGTAAAGGAAGGAGAACTGAGAGAGAGGGGCCTTGGAATCAGAATTCTCTGACTTGGAACTGTTTGCAATACTCTTGACTGTGATGTCAGCAATGTTTTTTATTACTTTTATGGAAAATTCTGAATGTTTGTTCTCTCTAGAAGCAGAAGTATCTGCACACTGGGGGAAAAGATCACTGTGTTCTGATTGTAAAGAAAATGAATAATAATAAACCCAGCAACTTGTGTTCAGCTGTGATTTTAAGGAGGAAGCAGGGTAATTTATTAGTATGGCTTGGTTGTGGTGAATTACATTTTCTTTTTGTTTCAATAAGATGATTAGAAATCTGAAGGCCTGCAGACATTTTTTCATATAATGATTGCAACCTGTGTATCATCAGAAGCGAGAGAGTCCTGTGGCACCTTAAAAACTAACAAAAGTATTGAAGCATAAGCTTTCGTGGGCTAGTACCCACTTCATCGGACTAACAGGGCTACCCCTCTGATTCCTGTGTATCATCAGTTAAAGTTAAAAGCCACAAATCTATTTAAAGAGCAGAGCCCCAACCACAACATTTTAAAGCTATCTTTAAAACAGAACTGTTTATCAGTATACTCTTCAGCTATTGTGTTTTTGTTCTGTATTTCCTGTCCTGTCTGTGTGAAACTAGAGGAGAGCAAGAAAATGAAGATGAACTGATAAGTGTGTGTGCAAAAGTTTTAGTTTTCTTATTTTTTTTAAAAAAACAAGTTTTTTTCTACTGTAAGCAGGGTCTGAAGGAGCTCTCCCCTGACATCTAGGAATGCATGGAGGAGAAAAGAAGATGTTTACTTTTGCTATGCGATCAGCATGATGGAACTGCTTTGCCAAAATGATCAATTTGGGCTGTTTGAGTTACAAATCACTCCAGTATTTCAAACCAGAGGTAATGAAATTTTATCTTTATTGCATAAGTGAAAGGTGCTAATGCCCCTGTAGTCAAAAGACAAAAAGAGGGTTAGTGGGTTACAACAATCTGTAACCCACTAACCTCCCTTTTTTACCTATGACCATAGAGTGTTTACAGGTCCTGCCTTGAAAGGTCCCTTATGATATATGCTGAGTGCTTAGGCTGAACTATCTGTATTTAGCTGTAACATTCTGAGTACCTTTCCCAGACCTGAGGAAGAGCTCTGGGTAGCTTGAAAGTTTGTCTTTCTCACCAACAAAAGTTGGTCCAATCAAAGATACTATCTCACCCAACTTGTTTCTCTCATTTTGTTGTACACAGACTCAGTACTTGGGAGATGCAAAGTATTGCTTCTGAGTTCTTGCCTACACTACCAAGTTTTGTCACCTAAAACTGTCTTTGGCAACAAAACAGCAGGAGTGTACACACCACAATGGGACTTCTGTTGTGAAAAACGCCCAGTTTTGGCAACAAAAAACTCCCACTCCTACAAGAGACTTTTGTCTTTTCCCCTCCCTTTATTGTCGACAGAGTCAGTGTAGACCATTGGTTCTCAAACTGGGGGTCACGACCCCTCGAGGGGTAGCGGCCCGCTTATGTGGGGGTCGTGAGCCCCAACCCTCATGGCAGGCTGCCGGCTCCAGCCCGATCCCCGCGGCGGGTGAGACGGCCCCTGCAGCGGGCTGCTGCTCCAGCCCTGATTCCCGGGGCAGAGTGGCGGGGCGGCAAGCTACGAGCCCCGACCCAGGGAACTGAGCGGCAGGGCTCTGAGCCCTGAGCCCCGGCCCCAGGGTAGAACGGCGGGGCACCTCAAGCCCTGACCTGGGGACGGAGCGGCGAGCCCCGACCCGGGGAATGGAGCGGCGGGGCGGCGGGGCGGTGAGCCACGAGCCCCAACCCCAGCGTGGCGGAGGGGCTGCAGGCAGTGAGCCCCAACCCCGGAGGGGCTGCAGGCGGTGGGGCCCGACCCCAGCATGGCGGAGGGGCTGCAAGCTGCAAGCCCTGATCCGGAACGCAGGGGCTGCAAGCCCAGAGTGGTGGAACTGTGAGCCCCGAGCCTTGACCCCCGCACGGTGGAGCAGTGGGGCGGTGAGCCCCAATCTCAGGGCAGAGCTGTGGGGCTGCGAGCCAGAAGCTCCAGCCCCCGACTCCGGTACTGGCAAGTGGCTGTGAATCTGAGCCCCAAGCTGAGCTCTGACCCCAGACCTTGTGCTGGGCTGCCAGCCCCAATCCCGATCCCTGCACCAGGCTATGAACCCTGCCCCCAGATTGCTTCTGGTCATTAATTACTGTCAAATATTAAAATAAAATTCTACTTAAAAATAACTTTTCCACTTATATTTAATTTGATAAAAATATGTTTCAGTCTTAATTTAAAAGCAGTGAGAAAAGCATTGACATTCTTTTTAAGAAATAGGGTTTAAATTTACTATTTAACATAGTGTTAAATATCAAAAATGTGTTTTTAATTTCTAATGGGGGGTCGCACTGAGAGGCTTGGTGTTCAAAAGGGGTCACCAATACAAAAAGTTTGAGAACCACTGGTAGACACTGCTGGTTGTTTTGTCCACAGAATTGGCTTCTGCCAATATCCCCCTTATTGCTCTGCAGTGTTTTAATTTCTGCTGCCCCGCAGGCATGCGCCCCTCCCCTTTCTAAACTCCAGGAAGTATCTGTGTGCTACTCCGTTTGGGGAACAAACAAAGAGCAGATCATTGGAATGCTCCTAGTCTGCCCTGTGCTAGGACCACAGTAGCTGCTACAGCAGGATGGGGACGGACTGCTGTGCTGGTTTGCCATTCTTCAGTACAGAGAGCTCACAGACCTACTCATGATGTTGCTCTCCGCAGCTGTGGGGGCTGTGGGAGAATTTGGAGAGAATCACAAGATGTGCAACAATCAGCTCTTCCATTTCACAACTCTGCACTGTGGGATACATACCCACAGTGCATTGCTCACCCTGTTGATGATGGTGTCCCCAGTGTGGACATGGTCTGTCGACAGAGGGAGCAAGTGTGAACACCCTTTGGCGATTTCTGTTTTGGCAACTTTTGGGTGTTGCCATAAGTTTTGTCAACAAAATTTGGCAGTGTAGACACGACTTTAGAGGCTCCCCGCGGTGGTATTGAGTTTTCCAGATTACTGGGTGCGGCTCAAGACGATTCTATTTTCTTTTTGACTCGCTCATTTGAGATACACTCTATTCTATTTTTCTATCTTAACCGCTATCTTGTTTCTCAGGTTTATACTTTTGAGTGTACATTTTAACTCACGCCTATCATTCCGTAGGTATATTGATTCAGTTGGCAAATATACTTATTAAAAATGAAATTCAGCCACTTTGACTGAGAACTTTCTCTCTTGTTTTCGTGTATTTCACCTTGGTGTTTGTTAGTTGCACTGTCCTGTAGGAGCACAGCAGTCTTTGTGGATGGCAGACGGAGATTCAATTGCAGATGTAGGTAGGTCCTGAATTATTGGTGGCTTTGATGTTCACTAGCGAGGCCTCAAACCAGCAGTAGGAATCAATGGAGGAATCTGAGAACTGCGACATTGTGTGCATAGTAGCCTGTCCTATTGAGGCTATGGGTACCCTCATTCTGCACATGTATACGCTTCTGCATCACTTTCATCTTTAGTAATAGCTAGTTACAGTAATCCGGTCGAGGTGAATGCATGAATCACTTTGTGTAGATCATCCAAGAGAAAAAAGAGTGACGTTTCCTATCTAGCTGATGGCAGAAGGTAGCTTTTTGGCTAGCCATACTACTTGATAACCTGTGATTAGTGCTAAGTTGAACAGGACCTAGAGGTTTCTCAACCTTTTGTTAAAATGGGGCAGAGTTCTTCAATGGAAAGCGAGGTTGGCGTCTTGTTAGTTTTTCAAAGCAGCCCTTCCAACCAGCATTACTTTGGTCTTGAATGGGTTGAGTTTGAGCCAGCTGGTCTTCCTCTAAGTGCTGCTCTCCTGTAGGCATTGTGACATCCTTGTGGTGGCCATGGCTGCATCTGTTGAAAATGATACACAAGTGAATGTCCTTGGCGTGTTGTTGGCAGCAGAGCTCATGGCATCTCCTCGCAACTTGAAATAGTTTGATGAATATTGAAGAGAAAGGAGCAATTTTGTAATTCTTCAAGAGATGCCACTATTGTGGGTTCCCTGAGGTGAGCAGAAATTGTCCACTGTCACTGTGTCCTGTTGGAGGAGACGTTAGAGTCTGTACCATTCCAGGTATGCTGTGCAGGTGAACAGCACTCTGTGGTCCAACTCCTCAAAGGCAACAGAGAGGTTGAGTAGTATAAGCATTAAGATATGGCCTCTATTGCCATGGGAAGGTCATTCGTTAATGCTAGTGGGATTGTGTCTCTGTGCTGTGTCCTGGTCTGAGACATTCAGTAAGTTGGTACATATCACATGTTGTTAGAGCTTAGTTGTCACTATTTTCCAATTGTTTTAAGAGAATCATAGAAATGTAGGGCTAGACGAGAGGTTATCTAATCCAGCCCACTGTCCTGAGCTTTAAGTATGCCTAGACCAGCGGTTCTCAAACTTACCTGAACCGCGACCCTTTTTTCTTCAGCTGCCCAGTGGCGCGACCCTTGTATGTCCGCCAAAAAGCTGCCGAATTAATTACTTCCGCATTTGGCGGCTATTTTCGGCGGACATGCCGAGCGCTCCCGAAATAGCTCGGCATGTCCACCGAAAAGCCGCCAAATGCAGAAGTAATTCATTCAGCGGCTTTTAAGCGACGCCGGGAGCTCGCGACCCCCCTGGGAACGCTTGGCGACCCCCATTTTGAGAAACCCTGGCCTAGACCATCCCTGACAGGTGTTTGTCTAACCTGTTTTTAAAAACCTCCAGTGATGGAGATTCCACAACAACTATTGTAAGCCTATTTTAGGACTTACCTATCCGTATAGTGAGAAAGATTTTTCTAATATCTAGCCTAGGTCTCCCTTACTGCAGATTAAGACCATGACTTCTTATCCTGCTTTCAGTGGATATGGCAAACAATTGATCACCCTCCTCTTTATAACAACCTTTTACCTATTTTTAAATTGTTATCATGTACTCTTTTAGTCTTTTCTCTAGAACAAATAGGCCTAGTTCTTTCAGCCTTTCCTCATAAGTCATGTTTTCTAAACTTTGTATCATTTTTGTTGTTCGCCTCTGGACTCTCCAGTTTGTTCACATCTTTTTTAAAGTGAGGGGCTCAAAACTGCATACAGGACTCTAGCTGAGGTCCTCATTGCTGAGTAGAACAGAACAACTATCTCCTGTGTCTTACATATGGCACTCCCATTACTACATCAGAATTACATTTGCCTTTTCCCCAGCAGTATCACACTGTTGACTCAGATTCGTTTGTGATCTGCTATAACCCCCAGATCCCTTTGTCCAGTACTGCTGCCCAGCCAGTTATTCCCCACTGTTTGATTTCGGTGGTTTTTCCTTCTGAAGACAATACTTTGAGTTCTCTCTATTGAATTTCACTGTATTGATTTCAGACCACTTCTCCGGGAATTCTGTTAGGAATAGCAGATGAGAGACAGGGTGATAATTTAGAGAATGTTTATGCATCAAATTTTGGCTTTTTGTGAGCTAACCAGATAATTGGGGGCAAGTGTTGTTACTTTTTGGAAAGGCTGCAGGTTTACTCTTCTGAGGACGTTGTTGACAATTTCCATTAGCAGACGACACAGTTGCTCTTTGCTAGCTGTAGCGGGGGGCAACTCACCCCTGCGGCACCTCCTGCTGGTCTCTCCGGGAATTAGCTCTTCCAGCAACCGGAGCACCCTCTGCAGGCTGATGTCCCGCTCACTGCTGGCCCAGAGCCCCTCCCTGGACCCCAGAGCCCTCTTCCCTTGGGTGCTGCACCCCTGCAGTACCCCCTCAGGTCTTAGGGTCTCTCCTCCCTGGGGAACCCCCACCTCCTATCCCCACCTTGCCTCAGTCTAGGCAACTGCCAGTCACCACTTGCCCCCGTTCACTGAGGCAGACTGCAGTATCATTGCCATTCATCACAGGCGAGGGGGGGTTGGCCTGCTGCTTCTACCTCTGTAGCAATGGGCTGCCCCCTGCAACCTCAGTACCCTTTGTTGGGCCGTCTCCTAGGCCCTGCAGCCTGGAGGTTTCCAGGCCAGAGCTTCCCCAGCTCCTCTTGCCTAGCCCCAGCCCTGCTTCACTCTGGGTACCCGGTCTAGCTTCCCCAGCAGTCAGGCCAGTCTGCCTCTGCAGTCAGAGGCGACTCTTTCTCTGAGCTCCCAAACTTTGAGCCCTTTTTATCAGGGCCAGTTGAGCCCTAATTGACCCAGCCACAGCTGTGCCTGCTCTGCCCTCAAGCTGCCTTCTTTTGCAGCCCTCTACTGGGCTGCCTTTCTAATGCTACAGCCCTTTGCAGGGCTGTTTTAACCCCTTGTTGTCTGGAGGGGGGCAGCCACCCCACTGCACTAGCCTGTACCAGCCAGAAGGAACACCGAAGGAACAAATGTTTCTCAAGTCTCCAATGTGCATGAGTGGGCTGAATACCATTGCAGTGGTGGAGCAGAGAGCAGTTACAGGCAGTGGTGGAGCAGAGAGCAGTTACAGGCAGTGGTGGAGCAGAGAGCAGTTACAGGCATCCAGTCTGGTTCTTAGTATTCTGCCTCACTGAGTTCCTCGTGCAGCTGTTTGATCTTTTCTGTAGAATATAATGAGATTCCTCACAGCAGCTGATGCCTGGGTCTGATGTTTGAATAATGCAGCTGGTTGACTTTATGGTGTGTTTTTGTAGCCGTGCTGGTGGTGTTCTACAGAAATCTTTGTGCTGGGGGCTAGATTTGAGCAGATGTTGCACCACATACATTCTATTTTCTGTCTGAGTGGTTCTTCTGACGTTGTTCTTTGGTGAACCACGTTGATATTATTGGTTGGTGTGGGAAGGTAGGGCAGCTTAGAGTCAACTGTAGGCGTCAGGGGATTAGACTATTCTAGTAACTCTTCAGCTCTAACTTTGGGTGACTTGCTTTTGCAAGGCAAGCTGAAAACAAAACTGATTCAAGTTTACTTGATTCAAAAGTTTTCCACGGTTGAACCAACTTTGTTGGTTCATTCCCCTGCAAGTTGCCCGGCAGTTAGTGGGAGTTGACCTCTCCCTCAGCACCCGTTAGCCCTAAGCAAACAGTCAATATCCTCAGGTGTTGGAGCTCAGATGAAATGATTTAACCAAGGCTGACATAAAAATATCCCTATTCAGACTGTTCAGATTCAGGCAAGTGGTTGTCATGGTTGCTGAGGTTAGCTTAAAACAAGGAATAATAAATGGATTCAAATAATGAGCAGGACAATAGAATAGAACTTTTTAAATAAACAATATCTACTAAAAACAAGATCCAGGCATTGGCTAGCTATATGAGCAAGTAACAGAAATAGAAAATGTAAGAAATGTTAGTTATAGTCTGATAAACTATAAATCAGTCTGGTAAAAAATCAGACTGCAAGTTCAAAATCTCCTCCAAATTAATGAAGGGCACAGAGCAGTGCTGAAATTGGTGAGCTGCTTCACATGTGCTGCACAAATTCTTTTGGCAGCCTGAAGAGATCATACATTTTAGCTATCCTAATGCTATGCGCAGATGACAGGTGTACCATATAACACTCAAACACTACTTCATACATTGTTTAGATGATCCACCCAGGTCATGGAGTATATCAACACCACCAGTTCTACCAACAGGTTGAGGGCAATGTGAGAAGGAATAACTGTTCTATAAGCATACTGCAGGTGTGCCAAAAAGAATGCAGGCACTCAGTCCATTTTCTTTCATTGCAAGGAGTCCATCCAGTACATTGTGGAGAGCTATAGACTATATCTGACGTCCCAAAGAAAGATGGTAGAAAAAGGTTTGTGTGTGTAGCAAGGAGAGGATGGGGATAAGCTGAACAAGAATTAGAGAAGGTAAGCATAATTTAAAGGCATAAGGTGTAATGCAGTGCAACACTGAGGTAGCAGAGTTAAGCACTCAAAAAATCAGGAAATGGGAAAGTTTAGGTTAAATATAAAACATTAATTTTGCCTCCTAGGGTTCATTTCAAAGCTGTACACCTGAATAAAGTTCCCTAGCTTGCTAAATAGTAGGAGAATGAAGAAATAAAACGGAAAGACCTAAAAGCCTTTTGTCAAAGTTGAAGTTCCACTTTGGGAGAAGGCAGCATGAGCCATGAGGCTTTCCCATATTATTTGTGCCAAACTCTGGTGGTGATTGTCCACGTTATGGGATAGATGGAAAGTCCATGGTAACAAGTTTTTTTAGATCCAGATTTAATTAAGGTCCATATTTAACATTCAGTATAAATATATTTATTTAATAAAAGCTATTATTTTTTTCTCTTTATTGGTAATATTAGTATTACAGTAGTTCCTAGAGGCCCACCATCAGGATCTGGGCCCTACGGGACCAGGCCTTGCATATATACCTCATCAGAGACAGTCAGTGTCCTGAACAGCTCATGTTGTAAATAGGCAAGTCAGATAGAAACAGATCAATAAAGCATCTTGTCAGTTACATTCAGGGCCCGTGACAGGGGGGTACTACAGGTAGAGCTGTTCCGGGCCCCGGACTTAAGGGGGGGGCCCTTAAGTCCGGGGGCCGGTACACAGCTGTACCCGTTGTCATCCCCCCTTGTCGCCAGGCCTGGAGAGCAGGGAAGGGGCGGGGAGGCAGCGCGGCTCTCCTCCAGAGCAGACGAGCGCGCGTCCCCGGCAGGAGCAGTGAGCCCGGCCGGCGGCAGCGGCGCACCACCGCCTGCAAAGAGGGCGAGGGCAGGGAGGCTCCGCAGAAAGGTAGGGCTTCCCCCGCCGGACGTGGCATCATGCAGCCCCTGCACCGTCTCGCGCAGGTCCGGGGGGGGAAAGGCGTGGGGGGGGGGGAGAGCAGCAAGGGCAGCTCGCGCTGCTCCCGGGCTCGCACTCCCACAGAACCCCGCACTGCCGCCAGCCGCTGTCAGCTGGGGGGGGGGGGGAAGCGCCGGCTGGGCTGGGGGGGGCGGCTGGGCTGGGGGGCCCAAACGATCAGAGTAGGGGGCCCCAAAATTTCTGTTGCCGGCCCTGGTTACATTTTGTTTTAAATTGCACCAACCCCATCTTCTCCCCATTGTCCTTTGTCCCATTATGCTGTTCTTCCACCCTGCCTACTCTCTCAAGACAGCGGTGGAGAGGAAAGGTGGTGGTGGTTGTGGGGAAATATCAGATGGTGCCTGTGTAATGGAAAAGATCTATAATATAGCTGTCACAGTTCAGGGCAACTGAACCTGTATTCCCCCTCTGTTGTCTAGTAAGGGCATCCACTCTAGGCTCCCAGCTCTTCGGATATCACCTCTCTTAGGTGGAGACTCATGTCTCTCTCCTTTGTAGGCTGACCATATTTCCTTGAGACAAAAACGGGACATTGGGATGGCAAAAATGGGATGGGGATGGGGGGGGTCTCACCAGATGAAGTCAGTGCAGTGGCTGCAGAACGTGGGCTGAGGGGTGCTGGGGGGGTGGTCGGGGGCTCTAGGGGGGCTCTGGGCGGTCTAGGGGGGCTCTAGGGCCCTGGGGGTCTCCAAAGATGAAGTCAGTGCAGTGGCTGCAGAACGTGGGCTGAGGGGCGCTGGGGGGGCTCTAGGGGGGTCTCACCGGATGAGGTTGGTGCAGTGGCTGCATAACGTGGGCTGCTTGCACAAGCGTGTGGTGACTTTGTGGCTCTTGACCACGTGGATCACCTTCTGGCGCAGCGCCCCCTTGCGGCAGAACAGTGGCTTGGCCAGGCACTCCAGCTCGGTGGGCGAGGTGACCAGTGCCATGGCCCCACCTGGGCCCCCCAGCGCCGGGCAGGGGAAGCAGAGAGGGGACGGGGGTGGGATGGATGGAGGAATAAGCAGAACAGAGATGGGGGGATGGGGGATGAAGAGGATGGAGGGAGGGAGAGAAGGGGGGAGGCGGGATGAAGAGGATGGAGGGGACGGAGGGAGAGAAGGCAGGAAGGTGAGAAGGGAGAGGATGGATGGGTGAGAGAAGAGATGGGGGTAGGGAGCAGGGGGGATGGAGGAGGCAAGGGACAGTGAGAAGGAGGGATGGAGAGAAGGGAGATGGAAGAGGAGGCAGTGGATGGAGGGAGAGAGAGAAGGGAGGAAGGGAGGAAGGGAGGGATGGAGAAGGGGATGGAGAGAAGGGATGGAGGGAGCTAGAGGAGGCAGCGGACGGAGGGAGAAAGCAGGGAGGAAGGGAGGGATGGAGAAGGGGGATGGAGAGAAGGCAGGGATGGAGAGAAGGAGGGAAGAAGGAGGAATAGAGAGAAGAGGAGGCAGTGGGCGGCGGGCTGAAGCCGACGGCGGAGCAGAGCTATCCGGAGCCGCAGCCGGGGGCTGAGCGCGCCGGCGGGGGGGGCTGCCGGCCGGAAGTTTTAAAACTTAAAAGCTAGAGTCCATCTTTCAGTGAAATATCTGCAGTAGGGAGGTCTACCGCAATCGGTGGGTACTTTTTCAAAGAGCTTAGATTTGCAGCAAAAGCAATCAGATGATGGCAGTGATACAAATTTAGAAGAGCAGTGTGGTCTGACCACAGAGTAAAAAGAAAATACTGAGAAGATGCAGGAAATTGGTCAAGCTGTGTTTTAAAACTTCCGGCTGGCAGGCCGCCCCCCCCACCCCCCCGCCGGCGCGCTCGGACCCCCGGCTGCGGCTCTGGACAGCTCCGCTCCGCCGTCGGCTTCAGCCCGCCGCCTGCTGCCTCCTCTTCTCTCTATTCCTCCTTCTTCCCTCCTTCTCTCCATCCCTCCCTTCCTCCCTTCTCTCCATCCCCCTTCTCCATCCCTCCCTTCCTCCCTGCTCTCTCCCTCCGTCCGCTGCCTCCTCTCGCTACTGAAGGACAAGTATCAGATGTCAAAATCTCCGATGAGCAAACTGCATCTCGCCAACCCAGCACCGACACTGGTGCTGGGCTGGCAAGACGCAGTTTGCTCATCGGAGATTTTGACATCTGATACTTGTCCTTAGGTAGCAAGATTCTTCACCTGAGCTGACCTGCCCAAAAAACGGGACAAAATTGATATTTTTGTTAAAAAGATGGGACGGTCCAGAAATATGAAAAAAACGGGACTGTCCCGTTCAAAACGGTACGTATGGTCAGCCTACTCCTTTGTGACTGGGATTTTTCCCAGGCTGCACAGTTTCCCTAGCAAGCCAGACTACCTAAAAAGGTTTGCACCTGACTGCTTTCTTTCCAGATTGCCCACAATTCTTTCTAAGCAAGCACATTTATTCTTAAGGGAAAGCTTTACACACAAAAACAATAAAAGTACCTACGCACAGGCTAATCAGCTCACCAGAGATCACACACACAGCCTAATTCCAGCAGATACTCTGGTAGGAGGCAATTCTTCAAGCCCCAAGGGATTTTTCCATGGTTACATGCTCATAACAACTTTAACTCAGAACAAGCACACCGGTGCATAGGCTAATCTTTCCTTTTTACAGCTTGGACCTTTGTTGTTAAGAGGTTAGGAACAGATAATCATTAAACAATAGTTCCTTCCTCCGGGTGTAGCTTCCAACAGCTGAGTTTTTGCATACCAGGGTACTGAGTGGGGGAGAGAGGGATTCATACTAACCTTCCCCTAGATATTTCCCAAGTAATATACTTCACACATACTGTCCCAGAAAAAACATTCTTGTCCGGCACATCATTCAGTATAGTTCTTTGATCATCCAGGCCCACAATAATATGCAAACTTTGAATTTAATACAATTGACTCCTAAGATAATGAAACTTAATTCAGTAAGGTCTTTTCAAGGTGTGACGTTCCTCTCTGGTGTTATCTGGACCAGTGATCTGCTAGGTCACTCCAATCCTCGACTCTAGGAGCCATCCTTATCCTGTTCTGCTGTGAGAACCCCCACTCCTGGGCTGTTCACGCACAGCCTGCCTCTGGCATGTAAGCTGCTCCTGTGGTTGTGCAGCTGAATGACACTATCCAGTATGGCCGGTCCCAGACACAACCCTAGGAATCTCCATCTGGCAGTGTCCAGTTATGCGCACTGGACACTGCAAGCTTATATGAATTCATCAATTTAACAAATAAATTGATATGTACCAGGCTTATTATCCCAAGGGGAGTCTCTGACATGCTTCAAACCAAACACACTGCTTCAGGTAGAATCAACAGATTTATTAACTATACAAATAGATTTTAAGTTATTATAAGTCAAAGCATAACAAGTCAGATTTTATCAAATGAAATAATAGCAAAACACACTCTAAGATCACCTTAACACTTTCAATGTTCTTGCAAACTTAGATGCTTCTCAACACAGGCTGGCTGGTTGCTTTTCAGACAGGCTCTCCCCTTTGATCAATGCTTCAGTTGCTTGGTTTGGTGTCTGTAGATGTAGGTGAAAGAGAGAGGAAGAGCATGGCAAACATCTCTCCCTTTTATCATGTTCTTTCTTCCCTCTTGGCTTTGCCCCCTGTTCTTTTCAGAGTCAAGTGAGTATTACCTCATCACAGTCCTAGACAGGCCAAGGGAAGGAGGGTGAATCCCTCAAGAGTCCACCAGACACTTTTGTTGCTGCCTAGGCCAGAGTCCTTTGTTCCTGTGAGCCTGGGCTGGGTTTATCCCATACACGTCCTGGTGAGGTATGAACTGCCCTCTGCTCTTGGAGAGTTTTTGCCTGGGCTTATTTTAAGTCCTGAAGACAGATTTTCAGCCTCATACCTATATACATGAAATTATAACCTATAACATCACTATAACAACAATGCTCAGTGCAACATGAGCCTTCCGAAGCACCCAACCTGACAAGCTTTGCATTGGATACCACACAATCATTTTACAAGGATGAACAAGGGGGTACTGGGTGTTCCCCCAAAGTACAGACCGTCACACAAGGATGTTTCAGGAAATTGCCACATATGTCATGGTATCTTCTCCTGCCCCTTTATAGTCCAGGCATGGCTTCCACCTGGAAGAATAGATGATAGGAGACTCCTATGTCTAATATCTCTTTTGTGTGGAATCAGGACTGTCATGGCCTCTCCTCTACCTTTGGAGCACCATGGAAGTGAGTGCAGAGCCAGAAACATTTAGACTTGTGTAGATATTCTTTTCCCCCTCAGTATCAGATACATATCTATATAGAGATATATACTTTTTAAATGGGTCTAGTGACAGGGCAAAACCAGATGCCTGTAGAAAAGTAGTAGGAGACAGATAGATTAGCCCCAGGCTAAACAAATCTCTATTACCAGAATAAGTAAATGGCTGTTGCTCAAGGTCAATTAAGACACCTTGAACCAATTAAGATCTTTCCAGACAGCAGGAAAGAGAGCTAGATTGACTGGAACATCTGAAGCCAATTAGGAGCTGGCTGAAACTAGTTAAAAGCCTCCCAGTTAGTCAGTTGGGGTGGGTGTCAGGAGCTGTAGGAAGAAGCTGTGCTGTTGGAGGAGCTAAGCAGTACAAAGCATATCAGATGCAAGGAAGGAGGCCCTGAGGTAACAGTGAAGTAAATCTTGAGGAAGCAGGGGCTGCTGCAGGGAAGTGGACCAGGGAATTGTACACATCCTATTTCCAAAACGTCAGCTACCATAGTTGGTACTATTAGGGTCCCTGGGCTGGAGTAGAGGGCGGGTCCAGGTTCCCCCTGCCCCCTCCTCGATTAATCACTGAGACTGGGAGACAACAGTGACTGTGCGAGGGAGGGTTGCTTCTCCTCACCTCCCTTGCTGGCTTATGATGAAAATGGTTCAGTAGGCTGTGACCCTTGCCTCTAGAGAGAGAAGGGCTTCGTCGTCGGTCATGGTGAGCCCCTGAGGCTAGCAAAATCTGCCAGGAAGCATGGGACCCTCTGAGACAAGGACAGAGCTTTGTCACCGTCTTCATTTAGATTCTCAAGTGTTTTGGAGTGTCATTAAAGCCTAGATTTTAGAAGAATAGATTCTTATTCTTAACATATATTAAAGATGTGCTAATTATTCTATACATAAGTTGACTACTTCTCTTGTTACAGTCAGGTTTTGGGTCTTCAAGAGGAAGAGTTACCAGAGTCTAGCAAGGAGCAGAACCCTTAAAAATGTAGAGCAAAGGACTCACAAAGGTAGACTACATGATAGTTCAAAAAAAGTACATTCTTCCATTTAAAATAAACCAGAGGCATATTCATGGACCAGTGGAAATAATGTCAGATCCAGCTGTTCAGTCACAGATTCCAGCGACAACCTGGTTCAGCCAAACCTGCCCCACACCTCAACGTGCAACACCATATCTACCTGCAGTATCTGAATCTCCTCAGAGACTGCCCTTAGAAAACTCCACTGCTCTGCGCCTCCATTAGAGTGGCAAAAAAGTCACGATAAAGAGGTTTGATCTCAGCCACAGCAATAGGTAAATCTATACTTCACTACACAGGCCTTTTTTGTGCTTAGCCATTTTACAGTTCCCAAGTCATAGTTCTTTCTTATAGAATAGGGCTCTTAGATCTTTGGGTCTATTCAACTTGGTAGGTGTGTTTATCTTTGCCAACTAGAGATACACAGTAAAATTGCTGTAGTGTAAAATGCCTTCTGCTAAATAGCAAGCCTGATTTTTTTTTAATGCCCCTGGGGAACAGTCTGAGCTGGAAAGTGAGACTACACCCATACGTATGTGCTATTTCCTTCCTGTTCCCAGCCCTCTCTCTAGCTGGGAGCTTAGATAAACTAGCTGATAGCAACATGGTTTGCTGCCACTTCCACTGTTTGCCACCCAGAGGTAGTTCTGGTGGTTGATTCTATTTTGATGCATTATAGACATCTTAAGACTACTTTGGTATAAAAAAAAGTTCTTATTTCCCAAGCTACACATTTTTAACCGTCACTGTCAGTATAAGCTTCTCTGCTTTGTAGAATTTTGGTTTTTGCTAAATATATTATTTATCCATTCACTGTTGGCTTATTTTAGCTAAAGTGATGGTCCACGGTGTTTTTCACGTAATGGGAGGTAGTCCATGGTGAGACAACACAATTTTGGTCTTTCATGCACTGGCCTTTGCACTTTTATAGATTTTCCAGGGCTCTAAACTTCATCTGTTAGATAAGCACAAAAAATAAAAGTCACAATAAAAAAATAAAGTAGTAGCATGTATTTGTTATTGGAGCTTTGTATATTTCTGATTTGCTTTGAAATGAATCCCCTATCCAGGATAGCATTTAAGCAAAAAGTCCCAGAGAAAGCACGTGAAAAATCACATTGACCAAGTGCTTTGCTGACCTGGGACCTGGAAGTGCAACAGCCCCTATTCATCTCATAAAATTAATTTCTTTCATGATGATCCGCCTTGGCAACTTAGATGCTTTGCTTACAAAATAGCTGAAACACAGATAAATTCCATACATCATTGTAACAAAGAGTCCTGTGGCACCTTAAAGACTAACTAAAGTATGGAAGCATAAGCTTTTGTGGGCTAATACCGACGAAGTGGGTATTAGCCCACAAAAGCTTATGCTTCCATACTTTAGTTAGTCTTTAAGGTGCCACAGGACTCTTTGTTGCTTCTGCTATTCCAGACTAACATGGCTACCTCTCTGATTCTACACATCATTGTGACACTCCGTGCCCCAAAGTGACACTCCACACCTTATATTCACTATAGTGATATGATTATGATATGATTATGATGCATCTTGTACAAAATATGCCATGTGAGGTGTCAATGGAAAAGTTATGCTTTGCTGAATATGATTATCCTATTTGTATGCATATATGATTTTTGTACCTGGAGTTTGTGCAAAGATATTACTATCATTGTCATAACATTTAATGTGCTACATCTTTGCTAGAACTTGATTTTTGGAGTGGTTTTCCCAAGGTCAAGAAGTAACTGCCCCTAAGCACAAAAGAAAGTGCCCATTGTGAAGACTGTCGGGCATGAAGGACTTTCAAATGGCAGTTACATGGTTCATCCAAATGTCTCATTCCAACTCTCTAGGAAACAGCTCATGACCTTGCATTTAGTTTAGATCATCAAATTGTGACATGCAAATGTTTTTGTAGGAGGCAATGATTTCAGACCTGATATTAGCCACTGAGAGACTAAAAACTGAGAAGAAGTACCTCAGTAAAATGGTTACCAAACTTGTTGAAGAAAACCAGAAGCTCTTGGGTGAAAACAGGCATTTCCGGGAAAAGATCACAAGGTAAAAGCAGTGTAGGTTTTCTCATTGTTATTTCCAATGTAGCTCCCACTTCATGCATTCACCTGTGAGAACTGGCTTGGTTTTAATCTGACGAGTGTAAACACTCCCAAAGATATCATGTATAACAGCTTTGTGGGGTGGGGAATGAGTGATGTTAATGAACTGCACCTAAAAAGTTTAGGTACTTCTCAAACTACTCCAAACTCCTGAGTTTGGAAATAATGCAGCAGTTTCTACCTTGAGATTACTGGTACTTTTTGTTTGTGGTTGGGCTAGAAATAATGTGGAAAAAGGCTATTCATGTAGTATTATGCTATGCCTACTTCTTGGTCCAAGTCAGAATACAGTATAGAAAAGTGCAGAAATTGGCAACTATGAAAAAAATATTTTTGAAAGTTAACTACACTTTCTCAAATTTTCTTTTTGGAGGTTAAATCCTTATTTCAGTTTTAATTTATATTAATTTTATCTAACCAGCTTTATAAATGACATTTGGAAGTGGGGAGAGGAAACTCTGGTGTGAATTTATGTCATCAAATATTTTTTTTAATCCTCTCATGCTTGCCCTAACATTTTTTCCTGAAACAAGTACACAATCTCTCAAACTGCAGTTGGTCATGTACTCTTAGTTGTGCCATTTTGTCTTGCAGTTTTCAGAGCTCTCCAGTGCCTAGGAAACGAATGGTGGGAGAGATTGATGAGGTGAAGTCAACCTTTACCAAGGTCAAGAAGTTGCAAGATTTAGAGCAGCAGAAGGTGGAAGAGGTTGGAGAATGAAGTCTGATAGAGTTACTATATTGGGCAAGGGGAACATTGAAGTGTAGCTACTCTATGCTGCAATGAGAAAAGTTAACATAAGTTAAAGCAAAGCTATGTTCAGAGGGTGTAGCCTGAATCTTCTATCACTTACACCAGGGGTAGGCAACCTATGGCACATGTGCCGAAGGCAGCACGCAAGCTTATTTTCAGTGGCACTCACACTGCCCAGGTCCTGGCCACCGATCTGGGGGGTCTGCATTTTAATTTAATTTAAATTTAATTAAATGAAGCTTCTTAATCATTTTATTTACTTTACATCCAACAATAGTTGAGTTATATATTATAGACTTATAGAAAGAGACCTTCTAAAAACATTAAAATGTATTAAGCAAAACCTTAAATTAGAGTGAATAGATGAAGACTTGACACACCACTTGTCATAAGTATGGAGGGTGCCTTACCTGGATTGGGCTATGTTATCTAATACAGTGTGCCTTGCCTCGGTGGGGGCTAGGTTGTCTCAGACAGGTGACGTGGGAGTTTCCCTGCCATGAGGGAGGGAGGAGCCTCAAGCCCAGGAAGAAGGGAGGAGCAAAACAGTCAGTTCCATCTTGGCTGGTCTCCAGGGAGGAGGCAAAAGCCAGGGAGTTCCATCTTGGCTGGTCTCCAGGGAGGAGGCACGGGCCAGGAGAGTTCCATCTTGGTTGTCCATGAGGCAGGAGGCTTGCCAAGCAACATGAGCAAGGGTCCAGGAGTGTGTCTCTAGCTATGGAGATAACTCTCTTTTCTTCTTACATTTCTAATTAGCTAATGTGAGTATAATCATTTGATTCTTCTATTAAGTCTTGCCTTTGGGGTGTTCTCTCCTTTTCAGAAGAAAATGGGAAACCCCAAATGTAAAGTGTCTGTATCTCTGCTTTAACCTTTTTCTTTATTAAATTTTCTAGTTATAAAACCGTCTGGTTTATTTTCCTTAAGGTTTTTCTCTCTTCACTGAGAAGAGACGAGGTAGGGGGAGGTGCATAGCCCGCAGGTATCTGACTTTAGCATCCAGGGAAGAAAACAAAGTCAGGGTTCATGGAAGTCTGCCTTCAGCCGGGGAGGGTGAAAGAAAGCAGCCTTCAGGTATCTGACTTTAAAACCCAGGGAGGGGGACAAAGTTGGGGTGGGGAAGATCGGGGCCCCCCCCAAGGTTTTGGAAGTATACTCGATTGGTGGCAGCGATTGGTGACCCCAAAAACCCCAACTGGCAAAGTAGGGGTGTGGGGGGAGAAGGACTGTTGGTTTGGCATATAAGAGGCCCAGCCTTTGTACTCAGGAGCATAGAGGCTGGGGGTACCCCCCCCTTACACCACTTCTGAAAGGTTGCTGACCCCTGACTTACACTGTTTTAACTCTAGTGTAATTCCACTGACATCAGTTTCTGGGGGTCAAGGAAAAGGGGCCGTTTTCTAGTCTCTGCCACTGATTCATTGTGTAAGTAGGAACAAGTAACTTAAATCCTCTTCCTTAAATCTGGGAAGTCCGTGGGAGCTTTCCCCATTAAAGGGGACAGGATTTCTCTCTCTGCTTGTTTGTCCATGTGAAAAAGGAATTTCTGTAGGTGTTTAATTAAAGAGAATTCCAAAATAATCTAGAAGAAGTTCTAATTACTACTGAAAATGACAACGAAATACAATGTCATGAAGAATAAAGAATAATCAGAAAGGAAGCTGCCATGTTGACAGTTTGTTGATGCAAAGTTGGAGTGCCTCGATAACAGGGAAAAAATCCAAGATTTTAATATATTTTAATAGCATTTTCTGTTAAACTTCACAGTAATTAAACTGGACCAGCAAACTGACCAAAATAATTTTTAACTGTTTTAAGACTTACCTCGTGACAACCCAGAAATGCTCAACTTTCCAGTGCTCTAGAAAAACAAAACTGATTCCTTCAGTCCTGCTTTGCACCATCATATTATGCCCTTGCTGAGAAGCATAATTAAAATGGGTTTCCCCATAGAGAAAGGTCTTGAAGGCATTTTTAAATTTCCATTGCACACAGCTTCAGATCTCCAGGCTTCATGTAGAACCTCTCTTATAACCTCAGCCATAGACCTGGAGGCTCAGGAACTTTCTGCCAACCAGAATAGGGTTCTTCTTATTGGTTCTTTAAGGTAATCTTTGGTTTTAAATTGCAGATTTCTGAATTCCATGAATGTAAGGTTCATAAGCATGGAGAATTTCAAAGTACAGAGAGGATAAATCACTTAAAGGCAAGTGGGACAATAATACATGGTACATAATATATATGGTTAATGTATCAGTGCAGGACATGGATTGGCCTGGAGCAATATCACTGTGGGATATGATCACATTGCACTTCACCTCCTAAACCACATTAGGCCTGGTCAGTATTTGCATGTGGACTTCCAGACCAACACCAAAGTAACGTAGAAAGTAGTACTGGATATTCATCAGGTGGCCTCTCAGTCAGTGCTGAATAAGGACTCCAGCTTGGTGGCAGGGAACACTGTGCTTCTAGCAGTGCACTTTTTTTTTCAGATGAAACATACACCCAGGCAGGGGCCATCCTTAGGATTTATGGGGCCCTATGCAGTATTATTAACCTGGTGCCCTATACCCAATGGCAGTCCAGTCTTGCAGCCCGAGGTGGGGAGGGATGAGACAGCAAAGCCGTCCGGCCCAGTGGAGAGTCACAGTTCCCTGCAGAGACCCCCATACCCTCTCCCTCACGCAGAATACGTGGCACCAGCGCAAATTCTTAGCCCCTGCCTAAGGAGACTGCAGCGGGCAGTGGGTATGTGGGAGCTGACCCACTCTTACCTGCTGTCATGGACAGTGGGTGAAGCTGCCTCTTGGGGAGGCTAATTCCCAGCTCACCTCTTCTGTCTGTGACTCCACCCTTGCTCTGCCCCAGACCCCGCCCCCGCTCTTCCCCAGACCCCACCCCCACTCTGCCCAGGCCCTGTCCGCTCCCCACTGTCTCCCTCCTCTCTTCCCTCCCCCTCCCTGACCCCCCATCAGCCAAATCCCTGAACCTAAAAGAAACAAATGACATTTGAAAAAGCCACTCTTCTGCCATTTCTTTTTAAAGAAAATGGATCATTATTTTCCATTGCATGCCAGATGATGAAGACTGGACATGCAGAAGGTACCTAATTAAAAGCACTAACTTTGGGAATAAAAAATGTCAGTCATAGGTTTTTTGATATACCCTGAAGTTTGTCAGAGATTTATTTGCAAAAACTTTATAGTAAAGGCAAGCCAGCTGTCCTGCTGAATACAACATTAAATATTATGGAATACGTGATGCAGCTCTTCTCTGTTTTACATTTTCTTAATCAATATTTCTAAGCTGACACTATATTTTAAGAGGTAACAAAGATTCCTGTGGCACCTTAAAGACTAACTATAAAGTTTTGAAGCATAAGCTTTCGTAGGCTAATACCCACTTCATCGGATGCAAGCAGTGGAAGTGTCCAGGGGCAGGTATAGATAAGTAGGCAAGAACCAGGTAGGAGGTAACAAGGTTAGTCCAATCAGGCTGAACCAGCTTGTTAACTCAAATCAGGGAGGGTGGGATATTCTTCTAGCAGCTGAATTGGAGGTGTGAACTCAGAGAGTATATTTTAAATATACTTTTAAGCCTTCATAAAGTAATCATTCCAGATTACTATTTATTTAACTCACTGAAACAAAGACATTATTTTAAATTAATCAGTCACAGAGGTTTAATGTGTTCATAACAATATTCATGAACAAAAGGAACACTAGTTTGCTTTGTGTGATCTCCATAACTATAGACATGTTTATGAAATTTTACCACCTTTAAAAATATGTTTCCAAAGATTTTAGGCATAACAAAGGATTTTATATCTTATTAAGGTACTAATTTTGCTAGATGGTTCTCTTAAAAGTAGTTCATCAAATAGTCAGAAGTAAAGAAAGGGAAACTCGTTTGTCCAGCTATCTGGCAAGAAAGGGGTTTTGTCCCTTTAAGGGCTCTCTTCAACGGGGTGGGTCAAGGGTGAAGGGAGAAAGGGATGGACAGAAAGGACAGGAAGACTGGAAGCAATTTT
Organism: Sternotherus odoratus; assembly: GCA_032164245.1. Classification (NCBI taxonomy): domain Eukaryota; kingdom Metazoa; phylum Chordata; order Testudines; family Kinosternidae; genus Sternotherus; species Sternotherus odoratus. Next base: position 147,776,215 of record JAVMKO010000002.1, read on the forward strand.
TTTGACTATAGTAATTCAAATTAAAATGTGTATTTTAGATAAGGGTGGTCTTTTGGAGGATTTATTTAAAAAACTATATATCTGAAGGTCCAAGCGTATAAGGCAAAAGATGAATACTCAGATTGTGCATCTAAAATTCAATGCAAGGATTTTTTAGAGATGTGATTTTATTCCCTTCAGTAACACACTCATGAAATATTTTTAAAGGAAATTTTAAACTAAGGTCCTGTGGACTAACATGTTCTGAATAAATATTACAGTACAGGCAAGTCACATCTTAGGCGCATTTAACATGCGCGAATTCAGCTTTACACAGTCTGCAAGAACAGAAAAAAGAAAAAACAACAATTTAAAAACTGCATCTGTAGTGCGGGTGATTCCGCCTGCCATTAAACTCAATGAGTTTTGACTATACGCGGTTTTCGCTTTACGTGTTAACCATGGACCGGAACCCCTCCATAAGATGAGACTCTCCTGTAATGCACAACTGGTTTTGTCAGTAAATTCAGAAACTGACAGTATATACCTGGGGGTTGGCAAATGCCTCCATTTGTTGATGGCTTCATTACCCACTTGAATGACTTTAGCAGTTTCAATGTTGGCCCCGAACCCAGGATGGCCCTTGAACCAGGACCCTGACCACTTTGGGTAAAGTCTTCAATTTAAGTAAGAATAAAGTGTTAGTTTAGCCGCTGTCTCTTGGCAGAATTGCAGATTCAGGTAAATATATGCTGCTTACCTAAATTCTCCATAATATAAAAGGAGATATTGTGAACTATAAACATATGGAGCATCTCCCTTCTTCCAGAACAAAAGACAAAAGAACAAAAAAAGCAACTAGCATGGAAAGGAATTAATACTTTTTTAAAAATAATAAAATACAGGATATACTTACAATGAGAATTCCTGTGAAGAGAGTTTTCCTTAGTATATGTTTATAGGAACATACTGAAGATAGGATTGTGTCATTATGATAAACCAATGATTTTTCTCTGTGCTTGACCCTACTCAACCTCACATACCCTCTCTTTTTTTGTTAGATGTATTTGCAGCAGTGCGAGAGGAAGATGGAAGAAAAGAAGGAGGACATTATAAAGGTAACAAGACATGCCTTTACTTATGAAGGAGGAAATTAATTCTTGTGGCAGAAATCTCTGCGTGTGATAACTTGCAGTAAAACTAGTAAAAATAGCCTGATATTCTGAGATAAGTGCTCATAAAAGCCTCTCTGCTTTAGAGACTGAAGTCCTCTGTCCACAGAACACACACAGCAGCAGCACAATAAACATCCTAGTTGCTCAACCAATGTACCTTACCCCTGCAGTGGCGGGACCAGCTCCAAACAAGCAGTTTTCTCAAAATTACCCACTGTTGCTCTAGCACTGAAAAGCTCCACCAGTGGTAGTCATAGTGGGAGCACTAGTGTGCACCAGCCACCAGTTTTAATCACAATGTTATTTGCCTCTGCTTAGTGCAGGTCTAGACAACACAGATCGAATCCCCAATGGCAATTACTGACCTGACTACAACTAGTTCCCCCACCAGTGCTACTACTAGTGCAGCCATTGGTGCTCCAATGGTGAGAAATTAGAAGGACAAAGCTAGTGTAGACATTAGGATGAGAGCGGAATCCAGTCTGCATGACCCACTGATTCATTACTCTTTTTTCTGATACTATCAATAAGGGATCGTTAAATTAAGTTGCTGTTATGACGTGCTCTCGTCCATTCGGAAATGGACTAAGACCACCAATTTCATGTTGGGAACTGAACAATGACAACGTATTTTCAGCCAGGCTTCTGCCTAGCCACCCATTTTGAATTCACATGTTGAACTTGCAAAACCTGAACTCATCTCAGGCACAAATATTAGCACCTCAATGGCTAACAGCCTGTTTTGCCTCTACAAAGAATGAGGTCTCCTTGAAAATCTGGACCGTGACTTTCTAGACCCAGGATTTGAATGAGTCACATAATATGAAAAGCTCTGTATTCTGTAACCCATCTAGTTTCCTCATAAGTTACTTTGAATAAACAGAGTCATAGGTGCTGGAACTAGCTGGCAGGGGGAGGAAGGGATGCTGCAGCACCCCCTAGCTTGAAGAGGTTTCCACCATATACAGAGTTTACAGTTTGCTTCAATGGCTCTCAGCACCCCCACTATACAAATTGTTCCAGCACCCCGGAACACAATGTTCAGATGGAGCATTTTGGTCTGATGGAGGTTCACCCTTTGGTTAGTCTGTAGGTTTGAATGTTCATTTTTGGTAAGGAACAGTGGTTTTTTATTTTTTGACCAAAACAGTAAAATTACGTACTTGTCAAGGCAGGGTCTCTGTCGAGGTTGTGAAGTTGTACCTATGGCTGTAATTTCAATTCTTCACATTAAGAAAGGGCAACACTGATTCTTCTGGTTGCCATGAACGAAACTCACAAGACTGCAGAGTAGTACCGTAGGAAGGATTTAATGCTAACTGGGCCAACTTAAAGTCAACCTAGCTACTTCAGTCAGGTCTGTGAAAAATTTCACACCCTCTGCAACATAACTAGGTCACCCTAATCCCCACTGTAGACACAGATTGGTCAATGAAAGACCTCTTCCACTTACCTAAGTACTGCCTCTCAAGGGGGTGAATTTACTACAGTGATAGAAAACCCTCTTCCATCGCTGTAGTAAATGTTTACACTGCAAAGCTACGGTGGCATAGTTGCAGTGCTATATCTGAGCTACCACAATGCGTATAGTGTAGACACATACCCTCAGAATCCCAAACCTACTGTATGATTCAAGAAAGTGAGAAGGAACAAGATTGACTGATTTATTCAATTTCTCCATAGTATGCCTGTGTTTCTGAGTGTGTGCCCCAGAACCAGGACCTTACATTCTATTGTCGGGTCTGCACTGACTTGGATGACTTTCGACAAGGGTGTCCTTGGGGAACTTAGTAACCTTAACCTGTCTCCATTTACTGAGCTGAGAAATGGGCTTAGTACTACTGAGCCATCTCACAGTGGGAGTGTGAGGATTAATTTATCTTTAAATACTTTGATATCCTTGCGTGATAGTTACTATTTCAGTGTAAATTTTAATTATTAAAGAACTACTGATAGGTAGAAAACTGCTACACTTGAGCTGTGCTAATAGCCATTCCTTTTAAGATATGTATAATTAAGAGTAGTAAATGTTTTAAGATCAAAAGAAACAACTGAGGTTTTTCCTCCAGCAACATGTATTTGTTTTGTTTATTTTCAGGAAAAGCACGAAATATCTGAAACAAGAGGAACAGTGACAGAACAGGGCAAAATTATAGAGGTGTAAAATCCTATTACCAGTCAAAATATACAATCTCTCTCTGTCTGTCTAGGTAGTTATAAGACCCTTATCCCTATAACATCTCAGCCATTCCCAAAATGAATAACAAGAATAACAAACAATGAAGCAACAGGGTAAAACATAATTTAGATTGTATTATAAGGAAAATTGCAATAACCTCTGTAGGGGCCCAAAGGCATAGACTAGAGAGCACTTTTATCCATCACCACCATGCAGAAAGCAGTAACTTTACTTTTAAAGTGTGTGGCCCCGGAAATGCGTGGTAATGTGGTGAGCACATGGGGATCAAGGCTGGGAGTTCCTATAAGTTTGTTTATCATAGTCTGTTTGAGACATGAATATTTATAAGGATCATATTGTTGTCAGTGTTTTGCTAATGAACGGAGACTTGACTTGTATTGAGCACGAGACTGGCGAATTTCCAAATATGAAAAAGGCACAGTTTTGTGTGTTTGCTTTCTTTTTAACTTTTAAGGATCTTCAGATACAAATAAACCACCTGCAAGAGGAGCTCAAAAATTCTGAACTAACTGCATGGTAAGTATTGGCAATCCATTATTAAGCAATCAATGTGTAAGCACCTGGAGGACAACAAGATTATAAGGAATAGCCAACATGGATTTTTCAAGAACAAATAATGCCAAACCAGCCTAACTTTCTTCTTTGACAAGGTTGCAGGCCTAGTGGATGCAGGGAAGCAGTAGATGTGATACAGCTGTATTTTAGTAGGCTTTTAACACAATCCCATATGGCAGTCTCATGAGCAAATGAGGAAAATGTGATCTAGATTAAATTACTATACAGTGGATACACAACTGGTTAAAAGACCATATTCAAAGAGTAGTTATCAATAGTTTTCTGTTAAATTGGGAGGGTGTACCTAGTGAGGTCCTGCAGGGGTTAGTCCTGGGAAGGTACTATTCAATATATTCATTAATTATTGGAATAATGGAGTGCACAGTGTGATTATAAAATTTGAAGATGATTCTATGCTTAGAGAGGTTACAGGCACTTTGGAGGACAGAATTAGAATTCAGAACAGCCTTGACAAATTGGAGAATCGTTCTGAACTGAACACGGTGCAACTGAATAGAGATAAGTGCAAAGTACTTCACTTAGGAAGGAAAAATCAAATGCAGAAGTACAAAATGGGAAATAACTGGCAATCATAATGCAGAAAAAGATCTGGGGGTTATAGTGGATCACAAATTGAATATGAGTCACAATGGGATGCAATTGAAAAAAGAGTGTTGTATGTAAGACACAGGAGGCAATTGTCCTGCTCTACTCTGCACTGGTGAGGCCTCAGCTGGAGTACTGTGTCCATTTCTGGGCATCACAGTTTAGGAAAGATGTGGAGAAATCTGAGAGAGTCCATAAGAGAGCAACAATAATGATAAAAGGTTTAGAAATCCTGATCCATGAAAAAAGATTTTAAAAAACATCTTTAGTCATGAGAAAGGAAGACTGAGGGGGACCTGATAACAGTCTTCAAATCACTAAAGGGTTGTTATAAAGGTGACAGTGATCAACTGGTCTTTGGCTCCACTGGAGGTGGGACAAGACATAACGGGGTTAATCTGCAGCAAGGGAGATTTAGGTTAGATATTAGGAAAAACTTTCTAACTATAAGGATAGGTAAGCTCTGCAATAGGCTTCCAAAGGAGGATATAGAATCATCATTAGTGGAAGTTTTTAAGAGCAGGTTGGACACATACCTGTCAGGGATGGTTTAGGTTTATTTCGTCTTCCTCAGCGCAGGGGGCTGGACTTGACAACATTTCAAGGCCCCTTCCAGCCCTTCTTTTCTATATTACTTTTAAAAAATAGTACCCAAAATACTTTCAGGTAGCTCATTCCTAAATTAGCTGCCATTCATTGTTTTTTATTATTATTATTATTATTATTATTATTATTAATAATAATAATAAAATAATAATTGTTATTATTATGCATTTACATAGCATCATGCAGGTACCTGACATTTATAAAGCATAGACAAACTTGGTCTCTACCTGAAAAAGCTTAAACACTAACAGAACAGAAGTTTCGATTTACACTTTCTCAGTATATGGGTGGTCAGGAAAGAGTTGGACTCCAAGTACGGACTGTCTCCTTCTGAGGAGAAAAAACTGTGGAACAGACTCAGGATACCCTTTTCTAGCCTATTTCATTTATGTTGTGCACCTGATTCACATTAGTACTTCGGAGAAGGATGGATAAAAATAGCAAAAGCAGCAGCAAAGCTGTCAGGTAGTGTCACTTTTAGAGCACCTGTAAAACAGCTATGTCTCTTTAGCCACCAGTGTCTCATATAAGCTGCCTCCCAGTTCTCGCGTTCGTACTGTAATTTTTCACACACACTCAAAATCTCCAGAGTGTAAGACACCAAATGATTATTTCATGGCCATCTTTGGTTCTAAATACACAGTGGTAGCCACATGAGTCTAAGCATTGGCTGTATCAGCCAACCCACCCTTTGCTCATCTTGCAGCACAAAAATAAGTCCCATGAGTTCAATAAAACCAGGGCTTGAGTGTTGCCTGTTAGCATTCACATGCTTATTTTCTTGCTCAAAGACCTTTAATCACAGAGAAATTTACCCATTTGTGTAGGTATCTGCAGGGAACATCAGCCCCTCCTGAAGGGTCCCTTCTTAAGTATTTTTCCCCAGTAAAACATTGTTTTCCTGGTTCACTGTTCTCCTGTCATGTTTTAGTGAGTGGACGTTTAGATTATGTGCAGCACCCTTGGGTACATGTGCAGCACATGAAAGCCAGAGATTCCCAGCACCAAAGGACAAGGTCACTTGAAGGGATGAAAAGAACACATGAAATGAACTTTGGGCTGTCCTTGGGACCTTGTGTATATCAGACAACCAATCAGCAGACAGAGAAGAATGTCCAGAGTTCTACTTGTACAGCGTGGTCTGCTGGTAGCATTGGTGTTCATGAAGGTGCAGTGTATGGGGCTCTGCTTGCTCCACTGCTGCTTTTGGAAGCTGGCTTCAACCTGGGAGCTCCTGTTGGCTTCCCTACATGGTTGAGGGATGGGATCGCACTTGTGGCCTGGTGCCCTTTGACAGGTGGAGTGTCTTCAGCAAGGGTTTCCCTACTCATGTCTAGGCCTGTGGGTCAATGGATGATTCTTTCCCCACCCTACTGCTAAACCAAACGCTTGTAAATTTAAAAACAGTATCTTGAGATTCAAGAGGGAGAGAAATCAAGGGTGAGGGGAATAGGTGTATGCACATATTCATCTAAAATATGTATTTCTTCCCCAGCCCTAGCCCCAGCTGCTGCTCCAGCCCCCAGCTGCTGAACCAAATCCCACTGCTGCGGCAAAGTGCCCCTCCAAAAACGGTCAAATTTAAATTCCTGTGCACACCCCGGGAGGGGAATAAAATAAAATGATATATTCAAGATGAAATCCTGCAATAAGGAGGCTCATGACAGACTCAGCCACCCATACCTCCTCTCTGCTGTCTTGTTTTGCCTAAAATGGCACAGATCTGTTCAAAAGTGATTGTGTAAAAACACCCCCTTCAAAATCTATATATTAGTGCCTGTGCATCATTGGGTCACAGCTTCTTTCTTTACTGAGGCATAGTTTTTGTTCCCGTTAGCACTGCTGCTCTGAGCTGATGCAGCTGCAGAAGAGTCAGCTGGATTCTATTTTGGTGTCTTTGTTTTTCACAGCCAGCCAATGGAGCAGAAGGAGGTCCACTTGGAAACACCGACGCATGAGGTGACCAAAGCAAACTTGGTAAGGCTGGACTATGCCAATGTCCCTCCTGCTGCTCCTGTGCCCTAGCCTGGAGAAAATGCAAATCAGACTCTTTTATGTGACTAGTTTTTTTAAAAAACGCTTGTGATTTATTGCATCATCCCACCCCCTGTGTTGAAATTACTGCATTACAACTTTCCCAATTGCTAATCGCCCTAGGATGGCTGAGATGTATAATTCTGCAGCGTTTAGTTATTTATTTGTTCTCCTTGAAAGAAGAAAACATGATTTCAAAGCAATTTACACCTCCTCTTTCCCTTATTCTGTTTGCAGAATAATGAGAAATTGACTAGTGAGAAATTAGTCAATAGCTGCCTAAGCCACAGGCTCTCTTTGCTCAGGTGGGTGAAATGTTTAGATTATATTCAGTGCGGTTTAGCTTTTGTTTGAGAGTCATGGGGTTAAGGCTATCCTGACTGGCATTGGAACCTCGTTGGAGAGGCACTGTGGGATAATACTTACAGCAAGGGAAAAATAATTGTATCTAAAATTAGAGCACCGAGGGACCGAGATAATAAGGGATTGGGACTTGGGACTCCTGGGATCTTATCCCAGCTCTTCCACTGGGTTTGCTGTGTAACCTTGCAAAAGTCACGTAACAGTGCTATGCCTCAATTTACCCATTAATAAAATGTTTACAGTACATGCTTTCCTTGCCTGAGCCGGGTAGGTTCCTTCAAGGTTCTCCTAAGATGCTACCAATGCAGTGCTCCCCTTTGCAATCACCCTTGTGCAACAGTGAGCATCCCCTTCTTCCCAGAAAGTTGCACTAGTCTCCTGGCTTCCTGTGTCACGTTGGACAAGTCACAAAATCTCTCTGGGCCTCGGTTCCCCATCTGTAAAATGTGGATACCACTTACTTCTTCCCACTCACGCTATTTCATACGTTTTGATTACAAACTCTTTGCGGGCAACGGCTGTCTCTTGTGTGTTGAACAACACCCAGCACAATACAGCCCTGATCTCAGCAAGAGGATCTATTGTAATACAAATAATAATAGGAAGGAAGAATCCTTCATTAGTTGGGGGGTGGGGGGGATAACAGTGAAGGAAGAGTCTAGATAATTTCATAGACCTTTATTTCTAGGATTCTCTGTTGCCTTGCCTGAAAGTTGTTTATCAGTATGTGTGTGTCTCTCTCTCTCACCGCAGGAAACCTCTGGAGCTTGATTTCAAACTTTTACTGTGCTTGATCACCCTCCTAGCACTGTTTATATTTTATATATATTGCTTTCATGCTACCTGGATATGCCAGTTACTGCGGTGCACTTACCACAGGCACTATTCCAGTTGCCTTCGGCCGCACTGACCCTAGAATATTTGAATGGGTCGGGACTGGATGACTACACTGCTGTTTTCCATTGCTTGCTTTTGGAACAGAACAAAAGAAAGAGTTAACTTATAAAGTAAACCCTTGTCCCAACACAATAAGTGTGTGTGTATGTGTTAACATGTGGACTTTCCTATGAGATCTGCAGAAGTTCCTCCCATATCCTATACTTCTTTTTTCAGTCCATACAAGAGCTTGTGTCCTTGAGCTTCCCCAGTTCTTTGCTATGATTATATATGGACCTCAGCTGAAGAAATTAGGTCCATCTCCAAATTCTGAATGAGCAGAAAGCTCTACGGTGTTCATCCCTGCTGGCGTTTGAGTTCAGGTCATTCTCTAAAATGTCCATGAAATTAGGGATTAGTGGGGCAGATCTTTAGCTGATGCACGTTTTCATAGCGCCAAATAAATGGACATGTGACAACTTACACTAGCTGAGGCTCTGCCCCAGTGAATACATGTTGCCAGATTTCAAATGTGTGGTGCAGGCACCTCTGAGTGCAGGGTAGATGTCACAGTAGATAAGAACAGTTGCTCCCTGTGCTCACCACTGCACACAGGCCTTGAGTCACTGATCGCGGCGCACCCTCCCTGATGTTTGGCTTGAGTAACATGTTTTAATACAACAGAAACCTCAGTACAATCTTCCTGTTTGAGTGCTGGTGTTTCAAGGGTTTTCCTCCAGGATTTCCTGTGTCCTTATTCCCTCTCCCTTCAGAACGACCCTTCCCTTCCATCTATCACATCTGGAATAATGAACCACACCTGCCTTTCACAGAAACATCTCTGTCTGACTCTTATGTATGGAATAACTCTCCATGCATTTTGGTCCCTCCAGAAGCCCCATCTCTACTGGTATCATTTACATTTCCTATTTACATATATTTGTGAATATGGCATAGTTGTTGTTGAGCTTCTCATTACCTGTTTTCTGATTACAGTAGACTCTCGATTATCCAGGATGATAGGGAAAAAAATAATTCTGGTTAATAAAATCCTGGATAATCACCATCCATAGGAAATATGGGGAGTGGGGGTGGATTCACCAGCCATCCTGCACCGGGGGGCGAGGGAGTTGGTTCACTGGCTGCCCTGCGCCCTGGTAGGGGTTTTTTGTGTGTGTGCTTGGGACGGCAGCAAAGCCAGAGCCGGCCCTGCGAGTTGCGCATATATTTTTTGACATCCTGGTTAATCCACATCCTGGTTAATCCAATCCTGGATAATCGAGAGTCTACTGTATTTGGTTGTCTGGCTTTAGATTGTGTGACCCCCCCTCCCCCGAAACAGCTAATCATGTCTATTTCTTTGTTTGGAAGGCTACTAGCACAACTGTGGGTGTCACAAGAAATAAACGGTACTAATCAGGCCTGCCTTAGGGAGTCAGCGGGAATCAATCAGCATCCCCCTGTAGAACTCCTACCCCTGCCCTGTGGGTCAACCGCAGAGTCCCACACCACACTACTTGCATCCTTAAACGTAGTCTCACTTCCTGACTGCTGGCTGGGAGGAGTAGGAATCGGGGAACTCAAGATGGCTGTTGTTACAGTGTACGTTACGTGCCACAGTTTTCTCACTGACTCTCACACTCACACTGCATTTGCTTTTGCTTTATCTAATCTGAAGTCAAAATCATCCAGGTTAAATGCGTATGTTTTGCTCTTTGCATATGAAAAACATAACAATTAATTAAAAGTCTTAGAAAGCTCAAAAGGAGGTGTCCTGCTTTGCTTCTTTGGCCTCCTAAAATGAGTCTCGTTTCCAGTTTGTTATGGTATCTCCTCCCCTTTCTCCTTCTTCACAGATTGGAAATCCTGTGAAAACTGCTCTCTGAGTTCTTCATCCCAAATAGTTGGCTTGTGCTAGGCCCAAGAGCTATTTTTTGAAGGTACCTGGTGCAAAAAGGGTGAGAAGAGAGGGAAAAGGAGGCTGAAACTCTCTGAAACATTAGATTTGGAAAGAAAACACACAAGTTCAAAGCAATTTTTGGAACACTGCAGCCTTTAATAGTGATCCTTCTGTGCTTGGGGGCAACTACTGTAGTACCTTTTAATAGAAGAACATTAATGTAGTAATTACTACAGAGCCAAGCAAAGATGAAAATTAGGCAGTATGTAGAAGATAAGTTGTATAGCTTAAGTCATAAGCTTAAATAAAAGGCTGCAATACTGAAGAGTTTCCCACCATACATAAAATATAATGAAAATGAATGTGATGTTTAAATGCTGTAGCTGTAATTGTTGGTAGGAGATATCGGTGACGATGGGTGTAGCTGAAGAATGTGTCTGTGTTGTGTCAAAGGTTAAAAGTATGGGAAATCACACAAGAGTGCAGTTCTGCTAAAAACAGAGGTAGCATTTCCCTTCCTGTCTGGCCTGTGCTGCTAAAACCATAAGGAGAACTCCTCCCTGGATAGCGTGCTGAGAGTTTCCCTCTTGTTTCACCTTATTTTAACCACTGTTCTAGAGGAAAGTTTGAGAGTTGCAATGCGGGATACTGATGAGGGTTCGTGTTGATGCTGAACAAGTGCTTGCTAGTGCTGCTAGGTGTGAGAGCCTCTTAAACCAACTTACTTGCCCACTTACAACTGACTTTTGTAAACCAACTGAGAAGGCAATGCAGTGTTGCTTATGTTCTTCCTTTTTCCGAACTGCCTGAATTTTGTTCTTCAGATCAGACAGTGTCTAGGCCTGAGGCTTTGGTCTGTCTTAATGAGATGAGAAGGAATTGTAATACCTTCCTCTCTTCTTCCTTTTCTTCACTTTCTTCTAAGGATATTATGATACTGGCTTCCTCTGTTAGTCCACCCCATTGCTCAACACATCCGAACTGGTTGTATCAAGTTCTTTCCCCCTGCTCACCAGAATTCAAATGTTCATTAACTATTCTTGTTCTTTTTAAAAAAACAGTTTTGACCCTTTTATAATTAATATTTTTTCTGTCTCTTTGTCTCCTTTCATCTGAAAACTGTTGGAGTGCCTTGTCCTGGACCAAGTTTCCCTGTCCTCCTCATTTTATTCAGTTAGGGGTCAGAAGAGGTCACTTGATAGAAAGCACTCTATGGATCACTCACAATGGACTTGCTGTGGCTGCTGCCTAGTTGGCTATCATCTGTCTTGATTTTACTGGATCTGTCATCAGGGTTCAATAGACTAGAACAAAAAGTACTGTTATCTTGTCTATTGTCTCGGCTACATTGTGGTGGGATTTTTAAAAGCACTTGACATTCACCTAACTTTGCTCCCACTGAAGTCAATGGGGCTTTTTACTGTGAACACTTGAAAATACCACTCTCCATGCTCTCATGAGTCTTATCTCAAAAGATAGATTGTTCTGTGTGGTTTATGTCTCTAATCTATCTTCTCTTCATGATGATTTTTCTAGTACATATTCTCTGGGGTTCTGATCTTAGTCCCCTTTTTCTTTCTACCTTCAGCCACTTGATGCTTTTAATTAAAGAAGAAAACCAAAAATGATGTGCCTGCCCTTTACTGCTTTAGAAATTCTTCAGAAGACTTCAAAGGACTTTTAGCAAGCTTTTTAGGTTTTTTTTAACATTAGATATAGCGAGAGTACCTAAAAATATTACCTCTACATAAAAGGCACCAACCCTTATCTTCTCAGTTAGTATTGGGAGAGCTGCAGTTCTAGGTTTCAGCCTGTTGTGATTGTCCTCTGAAGACTGCTAAAGTTCTCGAAAGACTTCTGAACTAGAACTGCCTTCAATAATTTTGTCATATTTTGATTGGGGGAAGGGATACTTTATTTTTGCCAAAAAAAAGTTTGCTACAATATTTTCCCTTTTTCAACCAGCTTTCGTCAGGGCTAGAATTCATTGCTGGTATTTTTAATATAAAAAAGCTGCAGAAAAAAAATGGGAACTCAAAAAAGAAAAACATTTCTGTCACGAATTAGAAGTAAGTAGCTTTACATTTTGATATGCTCATCCAACAAAAGTCAGAAATGCCCTTTTTGTGTAAATATGCAGTACACTGATCACACTGTGTATATGCAATATTAGACATGTGTCCAAGGTCATAGCAATTGGTGCAGTTTAAACATATAAATGGAGAACAAACTCCTCCTTTCATCCCAAAGGTAATATCTTGAAAAACGGTCACTGGAATGAGGGTTTTATCACCACAGTGCCATCTCATCCTTAAATTAACGTTTTGCTAAAGCACCTCTGTATTGCTTTGCAGCCACATCCTGTCTGAGTCACTCACTGACAGCCCGATCCATGTTTATGACACTACTGTCCCTTCCGTGGTTATGAATGTTAATGTTACAACTGCTGGATTGTGCTATCATTGCTAGACTGAAAGTTAAATTAACCCAGCTACATAGCTCAGGGGTGTGAAAAATCCACACCCCGGAGTTAGATAGTTAAGCCAATCATCTGATGGAGGGCTTGGCTGTACTGACATTTTTTAGCACTCTAACTTGCTGGCTCAGGGTGTGAAAATCACCCTCCTGACTGCAACAAGTCTGAGCGCTTTAAAGCACCAGTGTAGACAGGCACCGAGAGCTGGGAACCAGTCTCCCAGTGCTCAGAGCTAAATCCCCTCATGCAGGTGGATTACCAGGAGTGCTGGGAGAACTGTCTCCCAGCGCTCGTGCACAACCATACTGGCACTTCAAAGCTCTGCCACAGGACTGTTCTCGTGACAGTGCTTTGAAGTTTCAAGTGTAGCCATGCCCAGAGTCTACCTAGCTACTGCCTGTCAGAGAGGTGGATTACCTATGCTGATGGAAGAATCCCCCCTTTGTTGGCATAGGTATTGAATCACTACGGGGTGATTCTGCAGTGGTGCAGGTTGCCACGGTAACATTCAAGTGTAGACTAAGGCTGAGGCTGGAGGGAGGAAGAGGTTAAATTCTGTACTGGGGAGTGTTGATGTTGCCAGTAGATGAGTCTTTGATCTATGGGTAATCACAGACTTTGTAAAACCCTTGTGCATGATGGGTGATAGTCACTTAAGTCAGGCTAAATGGAAGAAGCAATTGAGCTGGTTTGTGGCATTCAGTAACTGAAATGATAGACACCCCTGCACAAGGCGCTGGGCTGCATGGGAAGGCCTGCACATGTACTACTAAAAAGGGTTCCCTAAGACTCACTGAAAATACAGGAGTTACTTCATTAGCAAAAGTGGCGGAGGTGTGAGCAGTGGAGCTAAAGGTTTCAGCTCTGCTGTTGAACCACGTGGGTGTTGATATGATGCCATTTGGTATTATGGCATTTCTGTTTTTTCAGTTTGCTTTTTAAAACTCTAAGAAATCACACACGCATGCGTGCACACATGTACACGCCTTCTAGGGCCAGCTTTAGGCGCCAGCATAGGAAGCACGTACCTGGGGTGGCACATTTTGAGGGGTGGCATTCTGGCCATTCTTGGGGCATCACATTTCAAGGGTTGGTTTTTTTTGCTTCAGCAGCATCCACCGGTAGCTCCCCGTCCCAGCTGACCTCTGCCTCCACCTGCTCCCCTGAGCGCGCCGCCGCCACCACTCTGCTTCTCCCCCCTCCCTCCCAGGCTTGTCACAAAACAGCTGAATCGTGCGGCAAGCCTGGAAGGGAGGAGGAAGAAGCAGAATGGGTGTGCTCAGGGCACCAGGTGGTGGTAGAGCGGAGGTGAGCTGGGGGGGGGACGCAGAAAGTAACCTGGGAGGGGCAGAGGAACTGCTCCCTGCCCCAGCTCACCTCCACTCCACCGCCGCCTCCTCCCCCGAGCGCGCCACCACTCCGCTTCTCTCCCTCCCTCCCAAAGGCAAGGCTGAGGTGACAAGCCTGAAAGATGGACAGTAAATCTGTTCTTTAACAATTTAAGGGATTCGAGAGGTAAATTTATGCTACATGTCCTAGCATTTGCAGATAATCCAAATTACCTGAGAGAGATTTGAGACTGCAGGAGTTAATACAAACGATTTGCATTTCAAAGGGCTCAGAAACTAAGTACCAGCACAGACATCTCTCTCCAGTGTTGTTTTTTTCTTTTTCCCAGAGATCAGACGGAGGAACAGCTTAATCTCTTTAAGCAAGCTTTGATAATTGTTAAGCAAAAGGCTGGATCCTGGATGAGGTCCATAATCTATTTCAAAACATGGCCACTATTGAAACCAGAATCAGGATGCAGAAAATGAGGGCAATGAAAACAACTTGACCATTTTAATAAAATAGATTAGGAAATTTTCCTAGAACGTATTTTATTCTATCTTTCTTGTGTTAGCATAAGCAGATAAACCCAAACAATTTCACTTTAAATTCTGAACCATACCATCTGGTGCTTTCCCTGTTCAGTACCCTTAAGCATATGGCCACTGAGAGCATACTTCTTTTTATTTTTTCCCTAGCCTCATTACCGAATATTTCCTTACACTGAATTGATGTGAATAAGCCACTTATCTGCCCACACGCCTAATCTATCTGCATCATTATGAATATTATTTGGGTGGACTGGCAACTCCACTTTTCATCTTGTCAGAAAAGTTCATCATCTTAGTGCATAATCATTCTTCTATCTAAATCATAACATAGAGTGAATTAAATTGGTGCTAAGGATGATCGTTGTGGTAATACACTGCTTGCTTCCCCTCATCCCAAACTCTTAGCTTTCCAGAGATAGAAACTGCTATGATTAGTTACAATAGTATATCTGCATAATGATGATAACCCAGCTCTTATGGATCTCAAAGTGCTTTACAAGGAAGGGCAGTATCATTACATTCTTTTTACAGACGGGGAAACTGAGGTACAGGGAGGGAAGTGGCTTGGCCAAGATCACCCCACAGGCCAGCAGCATGGTGTATTAGAATATATGACTACAAAATTGTCTCATTTGCATATGTGAATGCTTTTCCAAAACCCTGATTTGGACAATTGTCTTGTTGTCACATTGGCTAAAGTTGGCTAAAGCTCAGTCTAGATAACACTGAGGTGATGCTGAATGACAGAGGATAGCATCTTGAGGAGCTGGCAAATATCTAAGAGCTCATCAGTTGATGTCTGCCACACTGACCTTCAGATATGGTTTCCTACCAGATGTGTCTCGTTGGTCCTAGATCCCAATGGTGACTTGAAATGCCATTTTCCTCCTTTGGCTGGCCAAAAGACTGCCCTCTTCCCTCTGAAGAAGACATCCCCTTATCCATTCCGGTATTGCTTCTAGGCTGGACAGTTGTAGCCCATTTTACCATGGCTATCTACAGAGGTTGCTGTCATGACCTGCCATTTCTTGGCACGTACATTATTCAACACTGGTGCCTCTGGGTCACTAGTTTTTTTTACCACTGTACGCTTCATCTCGGGACACTTGCCTATAAATATCGGGTGATCCTGGCTGCTTTTCCTAACTCTGTATCAAGAGGCCTCTTCAAAACTCACTGATTGACTACACCTCTGACTTTTGGGTTTGAAAAACCACTCATATGTTCACCATCACAATAATTTTCAGTAACCCTTCTGCTTCTTACTCAGCCAGGGAAAAGCTAGTCTTATCAGAGCCTCGCAGCGCTTCCCTTCATGGTCAGTCTAGCTCCTGACCTGCTGTGTCATCCCGCTCCGTCTCCAGGAGCCAGCCAGAGATGCTACAAATTGAACCTCCCCTCCCCATCCCCAGTTCCAAACAGGCAGCCTAGGTGGAGCATCCATCAGGAGTCCAGGCCTCTGTTCATGCAGCACCCTAAGTTTTTTTTGGCCCTCACCCCACAACACATCCTATCATTCAACATCGCTTATCACTTATCCTATAATAATATCTCATATCAGAGTTTCAAGATAATACTGTCCCTTCTCCATAGCTGCAAGAAACATGGAGAAATCAGTTCTCTTCCTCGTGAGTGGGATAGGCTTCTAAACCCGTTCCGGCTATGCTGTGTAATCCATGTAAAGTTCATTGTGCTGGTTATTTTTACAAAAGTTCTCAGTGGCAAAGGGTTCAGCTGCCTCCTCTCCTCTGACTCACGGCACAGCTTCCATGTCTAGGTCAATTGACCAAGGATGAATATAAACAAATAACACGAGCACGTAGGAACAAAATTAGAACGGCCAAGGCAAAAAACAAGATTAAACGAGCTAGAGACATAACGAGTAACAGTGATGGGGAGTCTGCCCCATGCTGGCATGCAAGGGGTTAATAGGGAGGCTAAGCAGGAAGCAGCCAATAGGCAAGGGGCTGTGAAGAGCGGTCAGTCAGGGCCCCGCAGGCCCATATAAAAAGAGCCATGGTACAGAGCAGGATCAATTACTCCCTGGAGTTCAAGGAGGGAAGACTGGATGTCTTGCAGGTGGATGGAAGCTAGCACCATGGACAGAGAAGTGCTGGGCAGGAACAGGGAAGTGAGAGGGAGATCCTGGCTGGCTGCTAGGACTGGCATATGAAGCTCTGAGGTGAGGGTGAAGAAGGTGCTGGGGTCGCAGGGAAGTGGCCCAGTGAAATGTACTGAGAAGTTGAAGGGGATGCAGCACATGGCTGCCATCTACAGGCGGCCAGCGGGAAACACCAGCCTGGTGAGTGGAGCCCCATCACAGTAACAAGAAAACATTCTGCAAATGTTTTAGAAGCAAGAGGAAGACCAAGGACAAGGTAGGCCTGTTACTCAGTGAGGGGGGGAAACAATACCAGAAAATGTGGAATTGGCAAAAGTGCTGAATGACTCTTTTTCACAGTTTTCACCTAAAAGGTTAGGAGTAATTGGGCATCTTACGTAGTGAATGCCAGTAAAAATGAGGTAGGATCAGAGGCTAAAATAGGGAGCGAACAAGTTAAAAATTACTTAGGCAATTTAGATGGCTTCACGGCACCAGGACCTGATGAAATAAATCCTTGAATATTAAAGGGGCTGACTGAGGAGATAGCTGAGTCGTTAGCAATTATCTTTGAAAAGTCATAGAAGATGGGAGAGATTCCAGAGGACTAGAAAAGGGAAAATATAGTGCCTGTCTATAAAAAGGGAAATAAGGACAACTGGGAATTACAGACCAGTCATCTTAACTTCTGAACCCAGAAAGATAATGGAGTAAATAATTAAACAATCAATTTGCAAACAAATAAAGTGATAAGTAACAGTCAGCATGGATTTGTCAAGAACTAATCATGTCAAGCCAATCTAATAGCTTTCTCTGCTGGAGTAAAAAGCCTTGTTCATATTTGGGGGGAATGATAGAGGTAGTATATCTGACTTTAGTGAGGATTTTGATACTGTCTTGCCTGGCATTCTCATAAACAAACTAGGGAAATACAACCTAAGTGGAGCTACTATAAGGTGGGTGCAAAACTGGTTGGAAGACCATTCCCAGAAAGTAGGTATTAGTAGTGGTTCACAATGAAGCTAAAAGGTCATCTCAGGTGGGGTCCTGCAGGGATCAGTTCTGGGTCTGGTACTGTTCAATACCTTCATCAATTATTTAGATAACTAGTGTAAAAGCCCGTGTACACGGGCCAACAGTAACGGCTCGCGCCCCCCCCCCACTCGCTCAGCTCTCTCCTCCCTTCCCCCCAACGCCCCCCCCCCCCTTGCTCAGCTCTCTGCCTCTCTTGGCTCTCTGCCCCCTCCCCCCCGCTCGGCTCTCTGCCCCCCCCCCCTCGCTCGGCTCTCTTCCTCCTCCCCCCCTCCCCCTCGCTCGGCTCTCTGCCTCCTTCCCCCCTCCCCCTCGCTCGGCTCTCTGCCTCCTCCCCCCCTCCCCCTTGCTCGGCTCTCTGCCTCCTCCCCCTCGCTCGGCTCTCTGCTGGGCACAACTGGCCGGGCCATGCCTGGGCGCCTCCGCTCCGCCGGCCCAGCGCCCCCTTCCCGCGCCCCGCCACCCTCCTGCCCCAGCCCCTGATCCAGATCCTGCTTCCCTCTCGGTGGCCCACGCGCGGCAGCCATGTTGTGCTGCCAAACTACACCTCCCAGCATGCCGTTCGTCTGGGCCGTCTCTACTGCACATGACGGCATCACACAAACTTCTCTAGCCAATTATTATATAGGATGGCATAGAGAGTACACTTATAAAGTATGTGGAGGATACCAAGCTGGGAGGAATTGCAAGTGCTTTGGAGGACAGGATTAAAATTCAAATTGATCAAGACAAGCTGGAGAAATGGCCTGAAGTAAATAGGGTGAAATTCAATAAGGACAAATGCAAAGTACTCCACTTAGGAAGGAACAATCAGTTGCACACATACAAAATGGAAAATGAGTGCCTACTAAGGAGTATTTCAGACAGAGATCTGTGGGTCATAGCAGATTACAAGCTAAATATGAGTAAACAGTATAACGCTGTTGAAAAAAATATATATATTTGCGGCTGCATTACCAAGAGTGTTGTAAGAAAGAGAAGAAATAATTCTTCAGCTCCATGCTGAATATTCCATGCTGACAAGGCATCGACTGGAATATTGTGTCCAGTTCTGGGCACTACATTTCAGGAAAGATGTGGACAAACTGGAGAAAGTCCAGAAAAGAGCAACAAAAATTATTAATGTTTTAGAAAACATGATGTAGGGAAGATTGAAAAGATTGTGTTTGTTTAATCTGGAGAAGAGAAGATAACAGATTTCAAGTACATAAAAGGTTGTTACAAGGAGGAGGGAGAAAAATTGTTCTCCTTCTGAGGATTGGACAAGAAGCAAGGGGCTTAAATTGCAGTAAGGGAGGTTTAGGGTGGACAGTAGGAATATCTTCATAACTGTCAGGGTGGTTAAGCACTGGAATAAATTGCCTAGGGAGGTTGTGGAATCTCCATCATTGGAGATTTTTTCAGAGCAGGTTAGAGAAACACCTGTCGGGTATGCCCTAAATAATACTTAGTCCTGCCATGAATGGATGGTACTGGACTAGATGACCTCTCGAGGTCCCTTCCAGTTCTATGATTCTATGTAAATACACATCCCAAGGGTGAGACTTACTATTAAAAGCGGCTTATGGCCTAGGAGTAAAGCGTTTGGGTTCAAATCCCATCAGAAGTTTGAATGGATGAGAAACTGTTCCGAAAGATATGCAGGAGTTCAAACAGGAATGAATTCAGGGAAGGCTTTGGCCTATGTTAAGTACAAGATCATACTAGATGAGCAGAATGGTTCCTTTTGGTTTTATTTCAATTACAAGATATTAATTATCGCGTGGGCCAGCTACACGCAGGCTGTTGGTTAGCTGCACTAGGAACTGGAGGCTTGAGATCCACAGTACACTGCTAGTGCAGCACTTGCAGAGCGTGCTGTGTATAGATATGCAACCAAAACAGAATGAGGAGGCACTGCACTGTTTCAGTTACACACATGCAATCGCACCAGTTCCAGTTGCGACACTTCACTTCTCTAGTTGAGTGTACCCATTAACTTTGTCTGTACATCTGTTTCCTTAAGCATTAACCATCTGTGGCAATAAGGGGTTTGCTTAACATTTATTAATGAATTATTTGTTTTATTAATAATGTATACTAGAAACTAAAACATTGTTTTTGCTTCAAGGAACCTGGTATTTTTTCCTGATAAGAAAATCTGATGATGCACAGGGAAGCAGATATAATATTGCTCTTAACAATAACTGGGACATTCCTGATAAAGGAATGTTTATTCTTAGATGACTTAGCCAGATGCAACAAAGTTTAATAAACTAATAAGCAGACCAACATTTGGCGGCGTTTTTAATTTAACCTATTCTTTGGGGATACGGTACTAAGATAAAGGATTAGAAAATACTACACTCCTGCTTGGGTGAGAGAAATATAGCCCCATATTAGTTGCAGTCTTTTCTGGTTTGGGAGGGGACTTTTTAAATGCAGCTGTTAAAACCGACACTCTGAACTCCAGCCAAACTTGCGGGTAGTGCAAAAAGTCCTAATGTTACATGTTCTTTTCTCAGCTATGTTCTCCACCAGTATAAATACAATAGATCAGATAAGAAGTGCCCACATGCAGCCTAGGGCTTTTAAAGAATTTTTGTTAACAATGTTTTTCAACTGAAAATTGGATTTATTTTTACTGCTTTTTTTTCACAAAAATTAAAAAAAAATTAAAAATGTTAATTATTTTTTTAATTGAAGAACAAAATGCCTGAAAACCAAAATATTTCCATTTGGAAATGCTGCCATGGTGCCTCACGAGAACTAACGTTTGGTTGCCTCACATTCCCCTTCTCTTCTATGGACCAAGTTCCCGGCCCAGACTATTTTATCTCCGGTTGCACCATCTTCCTTCTCCAAGAGGAGAGCCCATACTGCATCATGGGAGACGTAGCCCAGCAATGAAGCTCTGCATCTAGAGAATGGGAACATAAGGCACCTGAACTATAACTCCTATGAGACACCATAGTGACATTTCCAAGTCAAAATATTGGCTTTTCAAATTGCTGCCTAAAAATCAAAATATGTATTGGGAAATTTTGACAAACTTTTTAAAAATTTGTGTCAAAACTTTCGACAGAACATCCCCCCCACTCCTCCAATTGTTCAACCAGACCCATGCTGAGTGCAGTTCAGTTAATGCAGCCCCATGTTGAGTACAGGCCTGTAATCCAATCTTCAGGGGATTATGACTCGGTCTACACTTAAAAGTTAGGTTTGTATAGCTGTCGGTCAGGGGTGTGAAAAATCCACACTCCTGATCAGCATAGTTATGCCAACCTAACTCCAAGTGTAGACAAAGCTAAGTCAATGAAAGAATGCATCTGTCCACATAGGTACAGTCACATATGGAATAGGCATTCTAGACTGATTGAAAAGCCCCTTCCTTCAAAATAAACTGTGCCTACAGTACAGGGTTATGCCAGCATAGCTGCAACAATGTAGCTAAGCCAGTATAGTCTCCATCGTGCTGGTATATGCAAAGGCATGGATGATGGAAAGTCTCCGTCTTCTTGCCAGTGACTCTTTGGTGAACATTGTTATGTTAGCCTCCAAGAGCAACGCAGGTGTAACAAAAGGTCCAGTGTTATGCGGTGGGGTTGCAAATGGTAGATGCTCTCTCATTAGTCAGTTTTTGCTGGTATCACCCCTCCCAACTCATTTGTCATGAGAACTGAGAGCAGTGGCCAACGTGAGACCAGGACCACATGTTCAACATTGTACTGAGCTTATAAATATTGACTACATTAGACCACTTTGACACTGAGAGATGTTAATGACAAAATTCTCATTGATTTAAATGGACAGGTGTGTTTTTCCTAGCGTTATTCCCACACTATGGCAGGGTCCACTTAGACTGGACACAACCAGTGATACGACTGGGGTATACTCCAACCGATGTGTCGTTCCATCTGTCGTTGAAGGCATTTTATACCTACTGCCAGGTATTAAGCCTACAGCACCTGGTATTCCCAGGAGGTCTCCCATCTAAGTACTAGCCAGGCCCAACCCTGCTTAGCTTCCGAGATCAGATGTGTTCAGGGTGGTTTAGCCATATATGATTTAAATGGACAGGTGCAGGCCCATTATATTATGTCACATTATATTTTTTTACGATTATGAGAATCTCATTAATCTGCCTAAATTTGGGAATAAAATTTTATTTCAAATATAAACAAGACCTTAAAAATAAATCTCCCTCCAGTTGGACACAACTGCAATTTTTCCATGTCTACAACAAAGAATGCTGAGACATAGCACTGCAGCTAGGTGGTTTAAGAAATCAAAGTGAGCTGAATAATGCTCATTATTTTTCTGTAGTAGTTCTCCAGCAATTCACGATCAGAGACTGAGTGGAATAAAGCTGACAGCAACGCATTCTGAGTTTCTTGGATTGACTATGGCAGCAATTGCTGTTGTACAACAAAACTTGGCTGTTCCTCTTCCGGAGTTATTTGGAAATTAACATTCAGTGTTTTGGCCTAAATTTTCAAAACCACGTGGAGAGGGGCATGCAGGGTCACGTGCCCCCCCACCCCGGAATTTGCTGTTTGGCTTGTACTGAGCATGCTCACCTTTGCTGAGCATACTCAGTCTACTGCTGAAGCTGGCTGCCCTCTCTCTGTCCCCCACCTCCCACACATGGGTCATCTCTGCTTCACTTGCTTGCAGTTCTGTTGTTCCCCCATCCCCCTCAGAAAGGCATGCTAACCTTTTTCACACCATTGATTGGAGCCAGTAGCAAGCCCCTCCCCCTTCGTCTGACTTTCCGCATAAACCACCATGAATGAGCATTATGTCCTAACCTCCCCAACAGGGTCCTGCAAGCTGACATCTGTCAAGCCACAGGCATGACGTGTGCTTTCCCTTACGTATAAAAGTAAATTGCTTGCAGTCTTCTGATCCCGCTCTAAGAGCGCAATCCTGCAAAGTACTGAATAACTTCTGATTATTGATTTGAAACACCCAGGCCTGAGCCCACCACATGAATGTAGATTTGCTTAACATACAGAGAAGTAAGTCCTTTGAATTAGCAAGGATCCAGTTACACTGTGGTACGAAGGAGATTCAAAAGCGGTGTCGCCATGATGTGCTTAATGCTGAATGCAAACGAGAATCGACAGCAGAAGTTATTTCTGCAGAAAGCTTATGGGAAGTGCATTAGACCCACTATTTTTATTCTGTTGTGAGCAATTACATTTGCCTTGGAAGGAAGGAGCTGTGTAAGTGAACTGACTTTACAGCTGTTGAGTACTTTTACCTATGGTTAGATCTTAAGCATTTCCCCAGTGATGTGACAAATAAAAGTACTTCTGTTCTTATGCTTTGAAAACCAGCCAGGAACTATTATTATTTAATGCTTATATTAAAGTAGGGTCTTTCAGGTCACGCCCCATTGTGGTAGGCACTGTATGCACACAGAACGTACATCAATTATGATGCGGCCTTATTTGTATTGTGGTAAACCCAGGGATGGAAGGCTGTGGTGAGAGGGGAAACTGCAGGTAAATTAGGTCCAGCGGAGAAAGGCTGCTGCAGCCAGCAGCAGGGCCAGCTGGGACCGGTTAAGGAGGCAGCCAGAGCCCTTTAAAGAGACTTCTCCCCAGAGAGGGGTGTGGGAGTGAGGAGTGGGTGTGGAGGCAGGAGGAGGTAGAAGAGGGAGTTTGTGAAGGCAGAAGGAGGTAAAGGCGAGTGAGAGGCAGATACAGAGAGGCTGCCAGCAGGCAGGGAGGCAGGAAAGAGCCCCTCCCAGGAGGGAGCTAGCCCTCCCTAACCGGCGGGAAGCCAAACCCAACCAGGGGGGACTGCCCAGCGGACTGGAGCCTGGGGTGCCCGGGGGGGGGGGGCCTTGCCACAGTATCTAGTTAAAGCGAGTTATTATAATACATGGAGTGATATGATCCTTCACCTAGTATCCCTTCTTGTGATAAATAATTTGCTTCCAGACTGTTGGCAATCTGTGATCACACCCCACCTAAGAGATTCTTGTGTGTAAGATAAGATGCATAATAAAGAAAACAACCATAATCGTAATTTCTTATTGAGCCACATTTTAAAAATGTAGGATCAGTCATTATTATTTGAGTGCTTACAGTTTGCCTGGCATAGTTTTTAAAAAAGGATACAGAGGAAGATATGGGCCCTGATTCTCTTCTCAGAAGAGTTTTACAGTTTATGTAACTTCATTGACCTCAGTGGAGTTACTCCTAGTTTACATCAGTGTAAATACAAGAGGAGAGTCAAGCCTACTGTCTGCCCCTCACGGCTAGAGACAAAATCCAGATACTAACTGCCCTGGCTGATCAGAAGAATCATAGAGGAGCCCTGCCAGTTTTTGCTCACAGACCCAAGCTCCACAGACACTTAAAATGCAGGGGCCCAGCCCTCAGTTTGTGGAAACTGGAATAGCTCTATTGAATTCAAGCTCCATTGGATTCAGTGGAGCTCTGCAGCACCAGCTTTCGTTCCCTCCAGGGTCTTGATGTGAGCTCACCATTTTTATATTTTATTGAATATTAGCAAAAAAGGGGGGAAATACATGAAGTGCAGGCAACGTGGTGCCACTGCCTGTCTCCGGTGTTCGTGTATGGGGCAAGATGCCAGAGGAATCTTAAATAAAGGGGAAATAGGCATTGAATGAGAATAGCATTGATGCTTCACATATATTGCGGAGGCTACTGAAGGAATGAAAACGGACACAGTGTAGGGTCACGCACATGAGTTTATTACACACAGCGCTGGCAAAGTGTCACTTTGCTAATTAGGCTCAGAGACGCTGCCAGCCAATTGATTACAATGGATTATATGGAATCTTCATGGGTGGAGGGAAGCGACTGGGTGTGAGGTCCTGAGCCCCTGGATAAGTCTAGCAGCAAGACAAGATAAGCACAGTTATCCAATAGTCTAAAAGATTACATAATGGCTCTGGTGGATGTTTCAGGTTAACATGTAACATTCTGTTAGAACACAGGTATTTTCCTTTAAACAATGTATAAAGTGTATAATTATAAAATACAGATGTTGAGTTCATAGGAATGAGGTGGCTCTTCTGATTGTCCAACAGGTACATTCCTGGGGGGTTAAAGCAAAAAGACATTGAAAAGTACATGGCAATAGAAATTGTTTTTCAGGTTGCCCAGTGTGCTTCTAACGGCTAACCTTGCTAATTGGGAGGGAGGGTGTCCTAGTTCATACCGACGTTTTTGGACATCTCCACGAACTCAAGGCTGGTATGTGTTGGGGAGGATATGGCTATGTTTTCCTGCAAGAGGAGCTGAATCCCTTCAATACTTTGGTCTTCCTGCAGCTTCTGATAAAGATGCCAATTACTGTTCCCCATCTGGCATTTTGCTGACCATGCTCATGTTAGTAAAAAAGCAAGGTCGTGTCTGTTGTTTGTTCAGTTTCTCTTAGCCAATGTTGTTCACTGTTTACTGGGCCTCTGATCAAGCTCTAGACATTGGGCCTATGAAAAGTTTCCGACATAGCCAGTGTCAGGATTTTACATACACAGGACATGGATTTGGGCCCTTCATTAAGCAAAGGAAAGATGGATTCTAAGAACGATGGTGGCATAATCCTCTATCAAGGTATTAAGAAGGGAATTCTTCTATCCTAGGATCCCTTCATGCCTGCAAAGTGAGACCATTAGTACCCCCTCATAGGGCATATCCCCACTGCAAGAAGACCCGCAAATGAGATCAGAGCACAGGGGCAATGTAAAAAGGGCTGGATTTGTATGCTGGAAATTGGAGTAGGAGAGGCTGAGAAGGTTCCTGGATGCCATTGCAGGCAGGGTACAAGTGAGGACAACCATAGGGATACCATAGCTTGCATCGGGGTCAAAGTTGATTCCCAGCAGCTATCCTTAATAGAGGAGGCACAAGCTCTCTGCCTCTATCAGCTCTAGCACTAGCGCAGGGATGATTAGAGATTTCTGACTACAAGTGAAATCTCCTCTGTTCTACCTCAGATAATTGATTTTTCAATTTAAAAAAATCATAGATCAAAAGAAAAGAGATTGCACTTAGAAAAGTGAAAGGGAACCAGGACCTGAGCCATCAAAATTCAATCAGCTATTACAAAAATAAGAAGGGAGAACTTCTCTACCTCTGGACTCTAAGGCTTGAGAAATGCATGAGCAAGAATTTTTCTATCTCCTAAACCTAGAGGTTTTTTTTCACCATGGTATGAAATCAACAGCATTTAATAGAAAAGAAGGGAGGAAAGGGGTGAATCCTGCAGCAGAAATTTCAGACACTCAACACACAAAATAGAATGAGGATTTCTAGACTTTAATGAGCTGAAAGCAATTGAAAATATCGTTGATGATGGGCAAATATCATTCTGTGAAATCTTCTATGTGGTTTACTTTTAATAAGGCTTCATAAACACTGGCTGACAAAGGTGAGAGAGGATCACTCAGATGAATCATCATGAGTTATTTCAGGATAGTTTACACAGTCTTACGGTCTACATCCTGCTGTTCTGCTTCTCTGTTTTTAGTAGAACTAGAGATGGACCCGGACTTCACCTCAGATATTTCTTAGAGTTTGAAGTTCTTCTGGTGCAGTTTTTCTAGTATTCGAGATAGGGGCCAGCTGCAGTATTTGAATCTAGGTACAAATGTTTCCAAACTCAAGGTGTATTTGGCTTTAGGATGTTGGATCAGGCCCATTTTTAAACGTGACAAATTTTAAACAGTAGTAATCATATTATCAAAACTGTGAAGAAAACAGGGAAACTTAGATGATTGCACCTTGATGTTAGGCTGCCTAAGAAAAAAAAATAGTGAAAGAAGAAACATATTATGGTGATTGGCGTTACCTTGAAAGAAAAAGTTACCTGGAATAAACTGTTAGCATTTAATGTTTTCTAAATAGAGTACTCACTGTATATGCTTAATTATAGAGTATACGCTATATATGCTTAATTATATAGTGTAAGTTAATACATTCGGACCATAGTTCAATATATTGAACTTGTCTAAATTCAGTAAAAAAAATTCTATTGAGGCAAGCACACTTAAGCCATTACCTGCTCTGTCTTATATTTATACATGGATCTGGAGCCCAGCTTCAACCCTCCACCCCTCAAAAAAATTGACAACTGTTCATTTCCAGACTCTTGGTTTGAGCCTGTGGCATTCGTAGTTGTGAATATTTTCTGCGTAGGGCACTTTTAAAGGTAAGAAATCAGTCTGCCCACCAGGGGGCAGGGCTATGCGGAGAGTGGAGATGGGAGGAGCATACAGGGTGAGCAGCACATATTCTTTCCTTTCCCAATACAATATTATGCTTTTTTATTTCTTTACTTATTATTGTACATGAAAGAAAGAATCTAGACGAAGACAGTTTACACCAGGAGAGGAGCTGGTCCAAAAGCATTTTCTGTTCCATTTACTTCATTAAAATGGCATATTAGACTGCCTAGTTACCATCAGAAGCTGTTTTTGTATGGCACAGGGATTCTAACCTAGCTCCTGGGTAACAGGAATTGTACAAGATGCCTGTTTTCCACATGCTTGTATATCTGGTTCTGGAAATATATGTTCTGATTTAGGAAAAATTAATTATGGGAGATAACCTATGAGTCAGGATATATAATCGATCAATTGAAAGATTCTGGAATATTTGAAGGGTTTCTATATGTAGCTCAGTAAAGATGATGTAATTAGGTAGATTAACACAATAGAGCTCTGGAATTCCTCCTCTTACATAATTATATTTTTCAGGGACGTATTATAAAAGTTAGTGGTTCCTGCTAGGCTTGCATTCGAAAGATTTAAAAGCCATTTTAAATAAACACAAGAATACTTTAACCTTGATTTGATTACCTGCTTTAATTTCACTGAAGGGTGCTCTTAATAGTGTACGTCTCAAGCCTGATTATTTTCATATCTGCAAACCAGAGAACAAGTCCAAATTCATGGAATTATTGAATTTCCAGTTAAAAGGGAAGAAAAAATTAAAAGTAGCTCTAAAATTTTAGTTCCCAATCTTTGTCCAGGTGTCACAGCTTGCTAGGTTATTCAACCGCCCACATAAGCACAGACCTAGTTTCCATAGTATTTTGTCCTTTGTCGGAGGCTCATGCAGGGTTGTTTTTTTTTGGAAACCAGTGATGGCAAAGCCTTTAGTGAGAATTTGCCAATTAACAATAGATTAGAGAAATTAGAGATCTCCCAAAGCAGGAAGGCAAAGCAGCAATGAAAGATCGTTTCTTTAGTGAGTTATCTGCTCCTTACAGAATGGCGTACTATTGCCACATGCGACTGGATTGTTTCTGGGTGTTATACAGCATAGGTAATGTTTTGTTCTAAAGGACTTCTTGCTTTCCTTAACTTCCTGCTACAAGGCTAGCTCTTCCCCCTCACGCAGGGAACCCTGTGGGAGGTTGGCAAGAACGCTGGAAACCCCATCTGATCTGAATGAGTTTCTAGAAATTGTCTCCTTGGATAGGAAGGGCCCCATAGGAGGCAGGGTGATTTGGGGATATGAGCTCCCGACCCTATAGTTCTTGGGAATCTGTGAGATGAAGAACCCCCAGATTCATGGAGGCAACAGGCAGCCTCATGTAAGGAGCTGCCTCCTCATGCTGCTGCTGTGGCTTCCTGTCTGATAGCAACTGCTGTAACAGGAACCATGGGGCCTATCCTCAGCGGGTGTACTTTGTCACAGCTCCATGGAGCTAAGACAGGGGGTGCACCAACTGAGCATTTGCCTTCATGCTTCCCTCAGTTGAGCTATCTATGGCTGTGCAGTAGCAGCTGAGGGAACAACATGGGAGATAGTACTGATAATAGCATTACCTTCTCCCACTGCAGTGTCTACAGGAACAACTCTTGATGATAATGTAGAAAACAACTGGCAATTGGCTTCATTCCTGTCCCCAACCCTGAAATCAGCAGAACTTGATTCACTTGAAGGGTCTGCTGCTGAGTCCCCAGCAGATGGATGCAATGGCAGAGAGGTGTCACTCCTCCTTCTGTCTGGGTTGTTCTACCCAGCTTGAATCTTCCATGGCCCTAAGCAGTAGGGATGACGTGGGCCAAAAAATCTTTTTTTTCAAACCAAACAAGTGGTGTTCAATCTCATTCTATCCCTCCCGCCCCCATCTGTTTTGACAGCTACTCAGCTTGGGTCTATTCAAGTTATTGTTCCATTTCCAGTGCTGTATTTGTAACCAATGTATTCAGAAAAATACACTGAGCCTAATTGGTAAATTACTGGAAGATGTAAAGAGGCTACTCCATTAGTATCTTGTACAGTGACAGAAAATATTACATATGCCCAATGGGCTCAGTTATGTTTTTTGTGGGCGCTCATATGGTGCTTTTATTGAAGTAGTTGCTATACAGATGCAGTCAAAATAAAATTTTAGATTGTGATCGGTAAACATAAATGCCAAAATAATTAGAAAAATAAATTCCTCTTAATAAAAGAGAAAGTAGCTTAATCACTTATGTTAAAATTAAGCAAATATGTTTTTAGTGGAGTGAAAAACAATTGCCTAAAATAGAAGAGATAAAGGTAGTAACACTAGGGTGACCAGATGTCCCGATTTTATAGGGACAGTCTGGGTCTTTTTTTAATATATTACTCCTATTACTCCTCCCCCCCGGTCCCGATTTTTCACACTTGCTGTCTGGTCACCCCAAGAAACACAGTGGTTAGAGATAGTAAGCAGATTTTATTTATTTTTATTTCTCTCTACCTAAGAGGGTGTAGAAAATCCTGGTTGGGGTGATTTAGTTGGGGTTGGTCCTGCTTTGAGGCGGTTGGACTAGATCACATGTGTCAAACTCAAGGCCCGCGGGCCACATCCGGCCCGCCATACAATTATATCCGGCCCGCGAAATCGTTTTATATATCTGTTTTTAATGGCCCTGTGACAGGGGTCGGGAACCTTTTTGGCTCAGAGAGCCATATAATAGGCCCCCCCCGCCGCCGCCGCGCTCTCCTCTCCCCCCCCCGCTGCCGCCGCGCTCTCCTTTCCCCCCCCCGCCACCGCTGCCGCCGCGCTCTCCGTTCCCCCCCGCCACCGCCGCGCTCTCCTTTCCCCCCCGCCACCGCTTCCGCCGCGCTCTCCTTTACCCCCCCGACGCCGCCGCTGCCGCCGCGCTCTCCGTTCCCCCGCTGCCGCCGCGCTCTCCGTTCCCCCGCTGCCGCCGCGCTCTCTGTCCCCCCCCGCCACCGCCGCGCTCTCCGTTCCCCCCCGCCACCGCTGCCGCCGCGCTCTCCTTTACCCCCCTGACGCCGCCGCTGCCGCCGCGCTCTCCGTTCCCCCGCTGCCGCCGCGCTCTCCGTTCCCCCCCCGCCACCGCCACGCTCTCCTTTCCCCCCCGCCACCGCTTCCGCCGCGCTCTCCTTTACCCCCCCGACGCCACCGCTGCCGCCGCGCTCTCCGTTCCCCCGCTGCCGCCGCGCTCTCCGTTCCCCCCCCGCCACCGCCGCGCTCTCCGTTCCCCCCCGCCACCGCTGCCGCCGCGCTCTCCTTTACCCCCCCGACGCCGCCGCTGCCGCCGCGCTCTCCTTCCCCCCCCCCACCTGACCCACCCAGCCCGATCTCTCCCCCACACCGCTCCCCCACACCACAGATTTTGAATGTATTGTATTGACAGGATATTTTTTTATGAAGAGCAAAATATTTTAAGTTGAAATGTATTTATTTTGGAATGATATCCTGTATTTTGGTTCATATTAATGGTTAAAAAACATAAATATTTAGTCTGTTAAATAAATGGTTATACTGTTCGGCCCACGAGTTTTGAGTTTTGGCCCCCTGTGCAATTGAGTTTGACACCCCTGGACTAGATGACCTCCGGAGGTCTCTTTCAACTCTAATCTTCAATGATTCTCTACAAAATATCAAACTTGTGTTTCTGATATCTGTGTTAATGCTTCAAAACTTATACCTCAAATCTTGGGATTAGGAATATCGTTCTGTATTATCTCCTAAATTTACAGATAAACTTAAAATATGGCTTTAATTAATGTTTGTATATTTTTATTTCTTGATATAGGAATTAGAAATTAACTGACAGGAGCACTGTATCTAAGTTATTATCTTAAAAAAACCCTAAAGTTTTCAGGTGCCTAAGTAGCTCCTGGATTCACAATTAAAATTGCCTCCCCCCCCCCAAATATGAAATGATTCCCCTACACATATCATGTATAATCCCATTTAATTTAGCTTCTCCTGTTGTACCCAGTGTTATAACACAAAGATGAGTGACTTTCTGCTAAAAGTGACCCGATCCCTGTAGTTTCCTTACCAGTGACACAACAGATGTGCTGTGAAATTCAGACAGTGAAATGCAACTGGAATTTTTTATGTGTTGGTAACGTTCACTTCTTCAGCTAAAATAAAGGATCCAGTAAATTCAAACTTGCTGTCTGTACCATATAGTCCTTCACCTGATGCTAATAGTAATAATGGCTGTCATTTGTATATTGCTTTTCATCTACAGAGCTGGAAAACTTTTACAAAAGTTTGTATCATTAACCCCTTTTTTATGGATTGTGGGGAGAGGGTGGAACTGAAGTGCAGAGGTTTAGACCAAAATTTGGAAAATTAAAGGTGAAATCCTGGCCCCATTAATTTCAGTGGGGCCAGGATGTTACCCAAAGTGCCTAAATTAGTTATCTAAAGACATATTTAGGGACCTAAATAAAGGAGGCCTGTTTTTTTTTCCAAAAGGTACTAAGCACAGAGACCACTGGGAGCTGCAGGTAATTCACCATGAAAATCAGGCCACTTTTATTTAGATGGTTAATTTCAGGCAGGTAAAGTTTGAAAGCTTTGTCATGAGTGACCTGGCAAAGGCTATACAGCTGGTTAGTGAGAAACCTGGACTAGAACTCAGGCTTCCTAGCTGCTAGTCTTGCAGTCTATGCACTGTGACTAGACCACACAGCTTCTTTGCTGCAGCTATGGATTTCCCTAGACTCATATTAAAATGTCTCATCCTATTGGCACATGAAAGTATATTATCTTCAAGAAGAGAAATCATTGCTAAACCACAGTTGAAGATAGTCTTTACTGAACTGATACTGCTATCAAAACCTCCATGCAATGCTCAAAACTTACCTTTTCTTAATTAGGTGCTACCCACTTATTTGTTCAAATGTAACTGTCTATGGGCATGTGTGTGTATTCTGGAGAATTATTCCATTGTGAACTGAAGCAGTGGGGCTGCACTAGTTCACCGTGACCACACTAGCCATCCCATTTCAGGTGCAGTTCTGTCCCACATTCATGCACAGTGCTCTAGTCAGACATTGCAGGCACACAACCCTCTGAGTACCTGTGCTTGGTACAGTTCCATGAAGCAGTGGCTGGTGGGAGATTTGGAAAGGCCTTTTGGGAGCCCAAAGGAATTGTGGGAGGAGGCATCCAACTCCACAGCTCCCTAGGTTGCACAGCATAGTCTCAGTATGGAGGCCAGGTTGAATGCCCAGAGTTCAGTCTTTGCTTAGTGACTTTTTTCTGGGAGATCCTGAAAAGTAATCACCAAACACTCCATGTGGCTCAGGAGGCAGGCTGGAAGGTGATCTGGGAGTACATGTGGGGATCCAGAGACCAGGACCTGGAGTTTGTGGAACTTACACTAAAGCTCACTGAGAGAGGCTGTGGCGGCTTGAATGGAGCCTAAATGACTCTGTGAGCCAGTGGAAGACTAATTTTACCAGCACTGCTTTTGGGTCTGGACTCTAGCCACAGACTAATATGACAGGATGGCTCCTGAGACTGAGGACAACAAGCCATAGCTGCAGGATTTCCAAGTAAGAAAGGACAACTTTGTCTACCTCTGTAGGGAGCTGACTCAACTACAGTAAGTAATGTATATATGTTAATTATTGGGGAAAGGGGGCTAATGAGATAGTCTGTGCTGCTCATTATATATTTTTAAATGGGTCAAGGGAGTGTCTAGAAAAAAGGTCATGCATATGTGATGGCCAGCAGCTTGGCTGACACCCTGCAGATGGAAATGGAGACCACAGAGCTAACAACATGAGCAGTTGAGCGAAGAGCTTGGGAATGTAACAGGCTTCTCACCTGCTGCAGGTCAGCACAAAGGGGACACATGACACACACTGACCACTAGTTTTCACATACACTCACTCCTTTTTATGGAAGGAGTGTACCAATCAATATCAAATAAAAATGTCAATGTAAGTGCAGGAAGATGGCCTTTGGAAAGCTCAAAGCAAGGAGCGGGTACCTGCTTATACTGTCATATCTCATCAGCAATGTAGGTACCATCATATCTGCCTGTTCTATTCTGTGTTCTTTTTTTTTTTTTAATGAAAGCAAAGGTAACATTTAATAGATTGTGGAATTAGGCCATAGGTATTGCAAATTAACCAATTCCAGACAGACAAGTACTGCAACCTGTTGATACTGCACGTGCCAGGTGTTTTTGAACCTAATTGAACAGTTTGTGCACTCAGTTTGCTAGTGATGGGAGATGAGGGAGAGGCCTGGAGCAGGCAGATTGCAATGTTCTCATTTGCTGTTATTACTTAGAATTGTTCTTTCTGTGGCATTTCACCTTATGTAATAGCTGTGCTGCTCTGCATCATTTTGTTTATTTATGTGACTTTGGGTTAGGAGATTGTTGAATAGTAAAGAAGTCTGATGCTCAGCTGAATATGGTGGTGTTTTCTCAAGGTTAATTAAATTCTAGTCGGTCAAATCATAGCAAAGAGATAAATGCTGACAACAACTTTAACACGGAATATGCAGCCATCTGCTCAAAGTAACCCATCAACCACTACTACAAAAGAAAAGCATACATGCAACAAAACTTTTTTTCAAAGGAGCTACGAGGCAAATATAGAATGGCAGTATCTCTTGTGAGGTTTTTTTCCTGGTTATATGCAAAGATAGGATGCAATGAGAATGAATGGGAGAAAAGAGGTGAGAATAGACCAGGGATCGCAAACTCGAATCACCAGGAGGGCCATATGAGGACTAGAACATTGGCTGGAGGGCTGCATCACTGACACACACACACACACCCCGCTGCCCCCAGCCCTGTCCCCACTCCACCCCTTCCCCACCTCTTCTCTACCTCTTCCTCTGAGCCCCGCTCCTCCTCCTCCCTCCTGGAAAGCGCTAAGCACTGCCAAACAGCTGTACATGATGGTACATGATGCCCACAGCTTTAAAAACACAGGACTGTTCAGAAAGCTGTAAGCCGGGACATTCTTTCCTGACTGGTGGATTTACCAATGGCAATATGGAAATGCCAATAGTGATCCTGGGTGAGCTAGATCCACTGCTAGACAGTAGCATGTCTAGAGTAGGTAGCCAACATAGGCGGTTGGGCAGTTGTGTACAACAAGGGAGAGCTGCTAGTGGTGCGCACCAAGCTGGATAATCAGGAAAAGGTATTTCAAAAATACACAGGTGTTTTAAAGGGGATGGGTGTCTTTGATCTCCATGACCCTGGGCAGTGGAGCTCACAGTTGTGACCAGAGCAGTCACTTTTAGGCATTGTGGGACAGCAATTGGAGGACTCTTAGGGTGGACATAGGCCATGCAGTGTTACACTTGCACTGTATCGACCACAGGATGTCAATCTTGGCTCAGCACTGTTTGGGGGTGATGGTGTTATCGCATTGCTGTAATGGGGGCACTTACCTCGGTGGGACACAAATTTGAGTGTGTAGACATGCACAAATTTACGGAAGGTGACTTACAGGCCTCACTTATATAGGCGTATCTCAATTGAGTTAATCAGAGTTACTCCTAATTTACACCAGTGTAAGGCCTTGTCCACACATATTTATCTTAGATTGACCTGGCTATGTCACTCAGGGGAAAAATTCACACCCCTGAGAGATGTTGTTAAGCCAAGCTAAGCCCCAAAGTAGCACAGGTAGGTCAATGGAAGAATTCTTCTGTCAACCTAGCTACTGGAGGTGGTGGATTTACTACAGTGGTGAGAAAACCCCTTCCATCACTGTAGCAAGTGTCTACACTACGGTGCTATAGCTGTGCTGCTGTAGCACTTATAATGTAGACATCCCCTATGTGAGAGAGAATCAGGCCCAAAATAACCTCTAAGAAGCAAGGAGAGTTTCAGCCATGCAACTCCATTCATTTTAATTAGTCATGGAGCTGACACCCTGAGCACCACTTTGAAAATGTAGCGTGGTCTTATGCTTTCATTGTCAGTGACACCGTTTGAGCACAGAGTGTGACATGTATCCAGTCAAGCAAAAATGGGCCTGAGTGAAAATGAGAAATTAATTTGTCACTTCTGACTTTGTTTTCCCTGCGAATCATGTTCAATTTAGGCCATAATGACTTTTTCTAAAAGCCCATTTAACTCCAATTTGGTTCTATACAGCAGAACAGATGCGGAGAAATCCATAAAGATACACTTTTCTGCATATATGATACAGCCAAGTGTAGTTGTAGGCTGACAGATTCCTCCCCCCACCCTTCAGGAATTTTATGTGGCAATTTGAAAATAATAAATAATAAAAAGATTGACAAGGAGGTTACAGCCAAAAATAAACAGTTTTCAGTTCACCACATAGTCATTGCTATGCTAGGCAACAAACTGTTGTTTTCTCGCTCCAGCCTTCTCCATACACACACATAGGCATTGTTAATATAGGGTCTACATTGTTTTGTGTTCTGCGTCTGGAGAGTGAACCAATCAGCAGAGAGAGAGAGATTATGTGCATTCCCACAGCTGTGTTGGCACCATTGTAGATGCTGGTGCATCAACAAGGAAGTTATCAAAACAAAGGCAAAAAGGGCAGCATTATTCCACTTTCACTAAGGAAAATGAGAGGCAACATTTGAAAAGGGGTGAAATAGAATTACCAGCCTTGTGTGCTTTTCAGTGTGAGAAATAGACATCTCCTTAGAGATTTGCTACAGCAGGAAAATCACACCTTGTTAAGCTAAGAAAAACAGCATGGTTCAAATACTCTGAGCTTTCCATTTGCCAGACCCCCAGTAGCCTCCAGACAAGGTGGGAGGAGGGGCAGACATTTCCTTTGTTAACCAATCAGTGCTGCTGCTTAATCCATGGTAAGCAGAGCTTTGACACCCAGCCCTTTGTGGGGTAAGAAAAGATCACCAGGGATGCATTAATCACAACTTTATTCATCCAGGTGTAAGGGGACTGTTATCCTCTTACTAACACTCAGGGCGGGTGTTTTGCTTGGCTATCTCCCAGTACTAAAAGTAAGGGGAAGAGTCAATGGGAAATCAGGACTCTGAGACTGTCGGTCCGGGGCAATGGGGAGAGACCAGTGCTCTAGGTCAGCCTGATTGACAGGGCGGGCAGGTTAATCAGGGCGTTGGGAGGGCAGGGGGATCCCATTCGCCTGGGGAGCTGGAATCAGTTGCCTGGGTGAGAGAGAGTGGGGCGGAGCTAAGGAGGAAGCAGGTGGGCTGGGGAGTAGAGGTAGGGCAGATCCAGAGGGGCCAGAAAAGCAGCTCAGGCAGCAGGTCAGGGTTGGGAGCAGAGTCACAGAAGCAGCCTGCAGAGCAGACCTGTGCTGGGGGAAGAGCTGCAGGAGCAGGAGGGGCCAGAGAAGCAGCCCAGGGAGATGGAGGCAGAGCAGCAGCAGCGCTGAGGCAGCGAGGTGGAGCTGGGGCTGGGGCTGGGGCTGGGGCTGGAGCTGGAGCAATCCGGAGCTGGGTGGGAGGAGCAGCTAGGGAGAGTGACAGGGGACCCTGGGCAGCCGACCCAGCACAGGTGATTGCCCCTAGTCAAGATCCCTGGCAGGCCGGCCTTGGAGAGGGATCTTGGGTAAAAGGAAGGCAGTACGAGCTGGTACGGCATACCTGAAATAAGTGGCTGCCGGTACCAGCCCCCACTTTTAAAGTGCTGCTGGATCCCTAGCGGCAGGGCCGCTGACGGGGAGCACAAAAGGGGCAGCAATGTTAAAGCAGGGTAATTGAGTGATGCTGCAGCAAAGGATCCTGCTTATCATTGCTGCCCCTTTTGCCTCCCCCCGCCTCAAGCTGCTAATGGGGGTGGGGGCAAAAGGAGAAGCTGCCCTGGGGTTGATGATTTAAAAGAGCCCTGGGCCCTTTAAATCACCGCTGGAGCCCTGGGTGGTGTAGGACAGGCAGTGTGGAAGGGTTGGCTGGGTTGCGGACCCTCCCAGTCCCGCCCCTTCTGCCTGAGGCCCCGCCCCTTCTGGGGGGGGCCTGGAGCTGGCCCCCATAATGGTAAGTTTTCAATTTTACTTTCACTCTTGCATAACCCCGACAGGGCGAGGGTGATGCTGGGAAGAAGGGTCCTGCCACCTAGAGCCTGAGAGCGTGTGGCCACCACCAGAACAAGTGTTTGACCCATGGCATCCCTGCAGCACAGCCGGGGCTCTTTCTTACTGGTAGTGGGAGATCTCAGGCCAAAATCTCTGTCCTGAGCACAAAGCTGGAGTAAAAGGATTTGGCACAGGAAAGGGGCCACGTAGACAGGGGGCTGATGTTCGCTCCCTTCCATGGAAAAAGGCCTAAAGAAATTCACAGAGATTAAATCAACAGAGAGATATAGAATGTAATTGTGTTCTGCCTATAGATACTACTTTAAAAAGTCTGTAGAACATAACAGAGAGTGGGACCCTTTCATACGTGCATTGAACAATCAGTAAACAGTTTATCATTTTCTATTAACTTCCCTATGTGCTTTCCATTTGCGCAATAGAGTGTAACTGGAAAACTCTGTATCAACTGCCCCTACCCCTGCCCTACACCTGTCCTCCAACACTCTCCCTGTGGTGTGCAGGCAGCTGCTTTCCAGGGCCCATGGTGAAATTGGGCAATCACCTGGCAGTCCCAGTGGCCTGACTGAGTCCATCCACATTTTTCAGTCCATCCCCTTAATTCATGCAAATACAGGCAAGTTTGTTGGTTAACCTAGGACAAGTTCAGTTTTAATTCCCTCCTATCTACTGCAAGGGGTGAGCAGGGGGGTCTCAAGGAGAGGGCACTGTCCGCTGAATGAACGAAACAAGCCTGTCAGTAAAAAATACATTTTCCAAGCATGAGACACTGATTTTCAAAGCAGCACAAGAAAACAGTTGTGTGCAAAACTACTTCCCTTGCACGGCTGCATGTCTGCTTTGCACACTCACCATGACTGCCAGTATATATAGTGTGCATCTGCATGTGCAGATAACCAATGGTTCATCTAATTGCTCATTTGCACCTGTAAATATCCAATTTGCACTCTACTGCACCTACAAAGGAAGGGTAAGATTATGCCCTTGTCCTCTGCAGCCATGCAGAGAGATCAGGTGCAATATGGTCTCCTCCCCATCTTGTGTGTGTCTGTGTAGGACCTATCTTGATCCTGAGAGGCAAGAGCAGTGCCAGCAGTGCGATGGCTCCAGTCCCTCCCCACACACTAGCCAGCACTAGAGGTAAGTATATTGCACCCTGAAAGGGCATTTCCCCTGTGGAGCAAGGAAGAAATTGCAACCTTGTGTTATAGTTCCTTCTTGAGTTAGCTCCTGTAGGGGAGCAGCTGCCCGTTGTCCCCATGCTCAGGACTGAGGGTATTGGCTCAAAGCATGTTCTAAGAACACAGCTGTGCAACCATATTTTCATCTTCGTAAGGATTCTGATGCTCAGAAAAATCAGTACGTGAAAGGCTAACTTGCATTCAGATCTCTTGGGAAAAAATAGTCTTGAGAACAGTGAGGAAAGTGCAGAGATAAGTTTAGTGTTATAAATATAACATTTGCTAGATTTATTTTAATTCTTTGAATTATTCAGTGAAAACCAAAGACATAAAACTGTCAATAAAAAAGTACTGCAAAAGTATCTCTCCTGGATACTGACATGGGTGTCGTATGGCTTGCAGGGCCTGATGAATTCTATTTACACAGTTTATATTTGTGCATAACACTCTTTAGTAATCAGAAATGACGATTCCTGGAAGTTTTAAGAATTTAACTCTTGTTTCATGTCGAACATCTGTGTAGAACTTTAATTTTCAACTTCAAAGCCTCTGTCAAATGTGTTTAATATCGGAATTTGTCTCTGTAGCAGCAGCAACAGCAACTGACAGCAATGAGAGTCTACAGGAAATAAGCTCAAAGTATAGCATATGTGAACCAGGTCTTGGTTAGATCTGCCTTAAAAGGCACGCTCAAGGCACAGCCAAGAGGACTTTCCATCCACAAGTTAAAGTGTGTTTACCAATTACTGGCTGGAAATAAAGAATATTATAGATTTTTCTATTCTTCCCTCTCCCAAGAAGAATATTGAGCATTAAGTTGAGTGAGTCTTAAATTTCTAGCTATTTTTGTGCATTCTGGAATTATTTCTTTCCTTTATATGCTGTAGTCATTACATTACATTAAAGCCAGCTGTGTCTGTCACTGACATTTTTGTATATTAAAAGTAGCACTTGGTGTTTATAGATGCTTAATTATTCTGCAGTCTAATGATAAAGTGGCATACAACACGGTAGAACATTCTCTTTTACTTAGCAAATAATTATTTTATTCTACAATTTCATAATGAAAATCTATCATGAGGGGTTTAATGCATATGGAAGATTAAAAACAAACCCCATTTCTCTCCTGAATGATAGGGGTGGTATTTTGAGGTGTCATATAACATTCCCATGACTGGAAATAAAAACTAAAGCTAGCTGCAATTTTTCAAAATATTTTTTTGTCCAAACCATTGCTAAATAAATATTTTCATGAGGTTTATTATTGATATGTTTTGGTAAATGTTGCTAATCATTTCAATAGCCTTTTGGATAAAAATCTCAATGAAATAAATTTGTGAACAATTTTGGGGAAACAGTTTTGACCCTGGCAAAAGGGACACAAGGGAAAGTCAAGTTCAAAAAAAGAAATGCACCAGCTGTATTTTAAAATCAGATCGGAGTAAAAACAAAAGCCACTGTGGCCCTGCATGGAATATGGGAGACACTTTATGATAAGGTTGAAACCAATATTATAAAAGTGCAATGAATCTTACCAGATATACCATGTAAAGTATCAGTGGAAAAGACTCTATGCATCAGAAGAAGTGTTAGGCTATGACCTCTGTTGTAAACGGACATTGATTAGAAGGAGGCATACAGAAGCGTATGAACCTTGGGTTCTTTATGAAACTCTGCCACTAATTGACCCCACAGCTGAAATGCTAGTCTCGTTGAAGTCAATAACAAAACTTCCATTGACTTCACAGGGGTCACACCTGTGCCCAGGCAACTCACAATTCTCCATGTCACAGTTTGCTGATCTGTTGAGATGTCCAGAGCTGATTAAATTGTATATACGAATGCTATGATTCATGGGAGTCATATTGTTCATTATCCACAAGTATTCAGCTGACCCTAAAGGCCAAGATTTTCAAAAGGGTCTAATGGTTTTGAAATGTCTCAACGTTTGGGTGCCTAGCTAGACCGGGGTGGGCAAACTACAGCCCTTGGGCCACAGCCGGCCCGGGGACTGTCCTGTCTGGCTCCCCTGGGCTCCTGGCCGGGGAGGCGAACGCCGGCCCTTCCTCTACTCTGCCTACTCTAACTGCCCTCCCCCTGAGTCTCCACCCCATCCAACGCCCCCTGCTCCCTGTTCCCTGACTGCCCCCCTCAACCTCCTGCCCCTTATCCAATCATCCCCCCAGCCCCCAGCCCCTGTCACTCGCTGCAGCCAGTCACGCCATTGCAATGCTCCCTGGCATGAGCAGTGGGCTGGAGGGCTAACAGCGTGGCTGCAGGGAAGGGGCCGGGACTTGCCTCCCCGGCCGGGAACTCAAGCAGGCCAGACAGGATGCGGGGAAACTACAGCACTCACTGAGAATAAGGTCCCCAGAAAGCATCTCAATCTGGGCAGCCAAATATTGAAGGAACCAAAATCACTAGTCAAATATTCGGGGAAATGATCACCAATCTTGGAAGCTTCCTAAACTTTAAAACAAAATGATTTTATCCAAAAGTTTCTGCTGGAAGTGCATTATTTGCTATTTGACATTCATCCGATCAGGGAGCGGAAAGAATTCTAGGAGGCATACGTAACCAATCGCACAACAGAAATGGGAACCCACAGTCTGAAAATTATTTGTGTGAACTATGTCATGAATACTTACAGATAGCACCACATTCTAAGGAAATTGGGGTCATGAACAATTTACTAATCAAAGAAGAGGCTGATTTTATAACATGTTATTTATACTTATCTGTAGAGCTGGTCAATCTGTATGTATAATATTTACCTACTTCACATGGGTACTGTGGGGCCCTGTTAATGTTTGTTAAGCATTTGTGTCATGACTCCTTTTGTGTCATGGACCGAGCCTTTATTGTGCTAGGTGCTGTCCAAATATAGTACAGAAAGACATAATTTTAAAGTACTATGTGTAGCTCTTTGTGTGCATATTTTAGAATGTAAATATATTTAAAAATAAATATCTGTTACACACACACATCCCTGGTGCATATATACATGACAGTATTTATATTACTATGTATATAAAATATACACACATAGAGCTAAGGTTCTAATTCATGAGACCTCACTTTCAACTGAGTACTCTTGCAGTCCATTTTTATATTCAGGCATTGAAGGCAGAACTAAAGCCACAAAAAGTCTCGTTTTCCCACAGTTGTCTCAAGCAGCAAATTGATTTTTCACGTGTACAGTGTACATTGTTTGGTGCACAGTGTAAATTGCCCTTTCCTCCCCATAAAAACACACAGCTTCTGCACTTGACAGAACTTACTTGACATTTGCCTCTGAGCGCCAAGCTTGGGTAGGTTTTCAAGCCCGTGGCTCTTTCATTCTTAGCATTCACTTCATTTTTGTGGCTCTCCTCTGGTTCCAAAGACAGTTGATTGAGTGGCTCAACACTCTAAAATAACATATGGCAGGAACATTTGATTTTTTTTCCCCAGGGTTACCTTACACAATGCAGCGATCACCTGAAATCATTTACAGAGCAGAAAATGCTTTGAAACTCTATCAGGATTGCGAATGGCAAAGCCAATTCCTTCCTCCACAAATTATCTCATTTTCCAGCAACCCTTGCTGCCAAAAATGTCAGTGAATAAACTGGATCAGGCAGCTGGGGGCAGAAAAGGCAGCAACTGATGTCCACCACATTCCTGATTTAAGTGGAAAAATTCTGAGAACTAAAACTGGTTGGAGGGGTAATGGTGCGAGGCTGCAGAAAACAGAAGCAAAGGAAGGAAAACAAACTTGGAAGAAGTTGTAGATTTAGAAATTCTGAATGAGTTAAAAAAGTGACAGAGTGTAGCTTCTGAAAAGAGCCATAAACAAAAACCAAGTACCATGAGTACTCCCTTATCTGGCAAAACAGCCTGGAAATATAGAGACTTTTTAAAGTGTTTTAAGTATAAATATAAATCTATATATTTGTAACCAAATGGCATCAGTTCATATGAATTCTAATTAGTTGTTGAAATGGCGGCTATAAAACATTTGTATCTGGTAATGAAATAAAGTTTGCAGACACCAAGTCCACTCCCGCATGGTGACATCTGTGTGAGTCAGTTTAATTCTATTGTACATCATGGCCTTAGCACCCCCTCTTACCATACATCAACAGAAGAATAGCTTCCCTCAGCCAGATTCCTTTCAGGATTTGCATCCGTGGGAACATTTTGCTAAGTGGCCTGACTATGGTGAGAACCATTCGCAATGGTAGTCTTACCAGCAGCTGGCTGTGGCAGTCATATTGGTTGGATACATTTCTTGCTCATCCTTCTGCTTCAGCACACCTGTAGAGAGGCTGCTTACAGTCTGAACTTCATGTATAGAACAGACTCACAGCAGATAGAGAGGGGGGAGACCTAATCCATCCTCTGTCAGTGCTCCATAAGGTATCATCAGGGCCGGCGACGGGGGTACAACGGGTACAGCTGTACCGGGCCCCTGACTTCAGGGGGGCCCCCTGAAGTCCGGGGTGGGTACTCAGCTGTACCCCCTTGTCGCCGGGGCTGTGAGCAAGGCACGGCTCAGGGCAGCCGCTGCAGCGCTCACCAGCCCCCTCCCCCACCCCCCTTTGCTTCTCCCGGCCGGCCACGCGGCCGCAGCGCATGCGGGGGTTGGGGCCCGCGGGGAGGTAGGAGACCGGCGGGGGGGGGGGGCAGCGGGAGACCGGCGGGGGGGGGGAGCCCGCGGGTGGCGGAACACCGGCCGGGGGGGGGGGGGAGTGGGGAACCCCGCGGGTGGTGGGAGACTGGCGGGGGGGGGGGCGTATGATCTGCTGTACGGGGCCCCAAAATTCCTGTCGCCGGCCCTGGGTATCATTTCTAGTTCTTTATCCAATCTAGTTTTGAATGACTTAACTAATGAAGCATCCACCACTTCCCTTGAGATTCTGTTGCACAATCAAGACCTTGGGGAACATTTCCTGATATTCAGTGGGTCATCTGAACCCACTGCAACAAAAGATCTATTTATTTTTGCTTTTTACAGGATGCTGAAAAAAATGTATTATCACCAGAGGAAAAGAAAATGCTTTCACTACAGTAATATGTCTAGACTGTAGAGTAATGAGAAGGGAAGCTAAACAATTCTTCTTGTGCCTTCTTTTGAAGTCTCTGGTAAAAACTACTGTTAGAGGCAGTATACTAGACTGCAGATACACCATTGGTCTGAGGCACTTGTGGTAATTCCTATGTTCCCAACAGAGAGAGCACCACTGATGAGAATGTAGGGAAGTTGAACAATAAGGATAGCCAGCAAGGGCTTCTTGAGTTTGTTAGTGAATTTATACAGAAAGTGTCCCAGAGTCAATTTTCACAAATGCAAGGAGAGGGCGGGCAGTTGATTAGTGTGATGGCAAGAGTGGGGATTTAGACAGTGTTAAAAGAAAGGAAATAAGAAAATGAGGTGAAATGATTTTCTCAAGATTATTTTCATGGGTTTAATGGGGATACATGATTGTTTTTCTAAGCAGTGATTTATTAGCAATTTAGCAGATGAAAGTCATTTTAGAACCACTGTTTAGAGATTTTTCCTGGGTAAATCAGAAGACTACCTGCTTGAGCAGCTCTTAATGAGCTGCTGGGGAGGTTGAAGGGAGCACCAAAAAACACTTAGACAGAAAGAGTTTAATTTGATGCACTCCCAGAGTGCCTCTTGGAATGACCCAGTGAGACACCAAGAGCCTGATTCTCCTGTGCTTTGCACCTTGTGGTAGTCATTTTCACCGGGGCAAACACTAGCAGAGGTACAACGTATGTGGAGGATTCTGGTCTGGCAGTGTTTTAAATCCACTTGGCACTCACTAGACTCAATCTTCAACTGAGCCAAGCATACTGAAATGGGAAAGGTGCCCCCAGGCTATATGCCACCTTTCCATTTTCCCAGTGCAGGACTGGTCGAGGGTAATAGCTTAGATTCAGATTCATCGGTTCCAAGGCCAGAAGGAACTATTGTGATCATCATAGGCCATAGAACTTTCCCCAAAATAATTCCTAGATCTTAGAAAAACATCCAATCTTAATATAAAAGTTGTCAGTGATGGTGCATCCACCATGATGCTTGATGATAAATTGTTCCAAAGGTTAATTACTTTCATGGTTAAAAATTTATGCTTTATTTCCAGTCTGAATTTTTTCCAGTTTCAACTGCCAGCCACAAATCGTATTACACCTTTCTCTGCTAGTTTGAAGAGCCCATTTTTAAATATTCATTTCTCAGTAGGCACTTATTGACTGTAATCAAGTCACCCCTTAACCTTCTCTTTGCAAAGCTAAATAGATTGAGCTCTTTGTCTGTCACTATTAGACATTGTAAATTCTTTAATCATTCTTGTGGCTTTTCTCTGAACCCTCTCCAATTAATCAATATCCTTTTGGAATTATGGACACCAGAACTGGACACAGTATTCCAGCAGTGGTTGCACCAGTGCCAAATACAGAGGTAGAATAACCTCGCTGTCCCTACTCAAGATTCCCCTGTTTCTACATCCCACAATTGCACATGCGCTACTTGGCCAAAGTGTTGCACCGAGAGCTTATGTTTAGCTGATTATCCACCATGACCCCCAAATCTTTTTCAGAGTCATGGCT
The DNA here is from genome assembly GCA_032164245.1 of Sternotherus odoratus. Classification (NCBI taxonomy): domain Eukaryota; kingdom Metazoa; phylum Chordata; order Testudines; family Kinosternidae; genus Sternotherus; species Sternotherus odoratus. The sequence continues at coordinate 147,821,029 of JAVMKO010000002.1, forward strand.
TCCCAGGAGAGACCTCCACCCTGTAAGTTTGGCTTACATTCTTTGTTCCTAGGTATATACTTTTACGTTTAGACACATTGAAATGCATATTATTTGATTGTGTCCCATTTTCCAAACAATCCAGATAGCATCGTATCAACGATGTGTCCTCTTTATTATTTACCACACATCCCCAATTTTTGTGTCATCTGCAAATTTTATTACTGATGATTTTGTTTTCTTCCAGGTCTTTTGATAAAAATTTTAAATGGGTAGGTCCAAGAATCCATCCCTGTGGGACCCCACTTAGAAACACACCCATTAGATGATGATTTCCTGAGTACAGTTAGATTTTGAGACCTATCAGTTAGCCATCTTTTAATCCATTTATAGATTTTTATATCTTTCTAGATTAATGAAAGTGTCATGCAGTACCAAGTCAAATCCCTCTGGAAGTCTAAGTATATTACATTAACCCTATTATCTTTATCAACTAAATTTGTAATCTCATCAAAAAAAGATATAGGTTAGTTTTATAGGATCTATTTTCCATAAGCCCATGTTGATTGGCATTCATTATATTACCTTCCTTTGTTTCTTTATTAATCAAATCCTGTATAAGCAGCTCTATTATCTTGCCTGGGATCAATGTCAGATTGACAGGCCAATAGTTACCCAAGTCATCCCATTTACCCTTTATAAATATTGGCATTACACTGGCTTTCTTCCACTCTTCTGGAACTTTCCTGGCATTCCAAGTCTTATTGAAAATCAACATTAGAGATCCAGTGAGCTTCTGATTCGACTCTTTTAAAACTCTTATATGCACATTATCCAGACCTGCTGATTGTAAAATGTCTAACTTTTGTAATTGCTGTTTAACATTCTTCTGATGTCCCAGTGGAATGGAAAGAGTGTTATCATATGATATGACTACAGATCTGTTTTTTCCCCCAAGAGAAAATACAAATGTGTATTGAATACTTCTGCCTTTTCTGCATTATTATTGGTAATTCTATCATTTCACCTAGTAATGGATTGATACTATCATTAGGAGCAAGATTGCTCTAAGTTACATCGCCATTAGCCAACCTTCTGCCCTGGAGTGACCCCCTTCATCAAGGCTCTGCACCATGCAAAGACTTGCATGCAACAAGGGGAAACCTTTAAGGTCACTTTCCAGCTGCTTTGTGCTGTAGCAGGCTAGAACAGAACCAGCTAGAATGGAGCTAAAAGTGTTAACTTGCAGCTATCCTAGGAGAAAAGTTTTCTTTATGTCACACAATAAAACACCCTGGTGTAGCCTTGATGCTGTCTCGGTGATTCTCCCATTAAAAATAATCTATTAAAAAGTTTGTGGCTCCTGTGTCCAAAGCAAGCTTTAAAAAAAATCATTTCAAGTCAGTTTATGGTAATGTCACTGTGTGTTGGATTGATCCTTTTGATGAAGAAGATAAACACATCATAATTAGTTGGGGTAGCTAGGGAGCTGAGATCCGTTGGGATTAGTCAGATAATACCTCTCTGGTCCAACATCATGGGTAGAAACTTTTTAAATACAGTCAAGTCCTGGAGTAGCAGCTGTTCTCCAAGATTTGAGCGCTGCATCATTTCATGTGCAGAATGTCCACTGACAGCAGTGAGTTTCCTGAACAGGCCAAGGGTCCTGATTTTTATTAAGGTCTTGGGATAACATCAAAAACCTGCATAAAATGGGGAAGCTGTAGAATGAAGGTTCAGTTGCGGTTGTGTCTATGGACTTGTTCCTATGAACCTTACATGTGTGAAATCTGTGTGCTTTGGAAAGAGCTGCTTTATAATTCACATGGAAAGTCCTTGCCATGTGCCAAGTAGAAATTATTACTCCCCTTCTGCAAGGGCTGTGCAGGACAGTAAACTATATTCATTATTTCTCAGGAAATGTCACCCTATTAAAAAAGGCATGCAACTGGGTTGCAAGAATTAAATCATCTCCATTTGCTCCCTTCTGCCTGCTTTTGTTACATGTCAAAACAGAAAGGAAGCACATGATTCATTGCCCTGTTCAATGCGTGAATAGACAAGCAGGTCAAATGATGACAATCCTCATCCCTTCTGACTTTAAAAGGGCTGAAACATGAATCCAGGACCATTCCCGCTCAAGTGGTCAAATCATGAGGCTCATGGTCAAAGAAACGAGGCATAATCTGCACTGGATTGGATGGGCATAATCAAGGGCAGATTTGGCTCAAAGCATTTTCAGTGTGCTGGGGGACTCCACACGCTTCTGCTCGCCCCGAATGCCATTTCCATCATACCAGGCTTCTCCACATGGGACTGCCGAGCAGGGATAAATGGGCAGCCAGTGTTCAACTGGTCTGTAGCAAAGATGTCCATACCTGCTATGAATTGATCTGGGGGGAATGGGAACAGGCTACATCACCTATTTCCTCCCTCCATACGCAGCTCTAGCTAGCCACAGATTGGTATATCTATATATGGGTGCCCTGGTTCTTTAACATGTATTGGAGCTGGAGATTTCTCCCTTCACCCCTAGTGTGCTGCAGCACGGTGTCAAGCAAGCAAAGTTTTTTAAATTTAGGATCCACTTGCTGGTTCAGGATTGGGCCCAAAGTGACCCACGGCTATTTTTAGCAGAGTGCATGAAGAACTCAACCTAGCAACTCCAGTTTCCACTGATTTTAACCATCCATGAGGAAAGCATGCAGGCTCACTCTGTTTCTAAAGGCTATATGGTTCTGGGCTAGACACACGCACTGCTAGTCTGTCACTCGAATCACACACAGGCCAGCTTTTAAAGGTCACAGAATCGGTTCTAGGAAATGAACCAGAATAAGCAGCCTCTTTACCAGGTGTTTATTCCCTAACAGACTCAATCACAGGAGGCTTTCGCTTCACTCACAGAGGGAAGTTGGCTGGAATGAGATGTTTAGAGCGTTATCTGGTTTTGGCTCAGATGATTCCGGAGCTCAGTCTCCTCTCTCACATCTGTTTCCCTTCCAACTAATAGTTGGCACCTTCACCTTCTAGTTGGTCTGAAAAGGCCAGACAGCTGTTCTCTAGCTGCAGTTGCCTGTTCCGACCGTCTGCAGTCTTCTCACCTCTCATCCCTCCAGGCTCTTCCCCTCAGGGGGAAGTGACTGGCTCAGGCAGCTCCCACTTTAATGAAACCCAGGCCCAAGACATGGTGCTTTTCTGTCATCCTCTGGATCTCAGCTGATTTGCTTAGGCAGAACTGGGCCTTCTTAATCTATGCAAATAAGAAGATGAAGACTTGTGGCACCTTAGAGACTAACCAGTTTATTTCAGCATAAGCTTTCATGGGTTATAGCTCACTTCATCGGATGCTTAGACTGGAACAGAAGTAAGATGTATTTATATACACAGAAAGCAAAAAAGTTGTACATTACCATACCAATTCTAAGAGGCTGTTTAATTTGGATGGGCCATTATCAGCAGGAGAAAAAAAAACCTTTTGAAATGGAATCTCTGTCTGACAGGAGATAAGAACTATTGAAGGTAAATCTATGCTGTTTTACAGGTTGGTAATTATAATGCTTTCTCTATCCAAAAAAATAAAAAGGCAAGTCCTATTATCCACCTTTTGTTAGCTTATCTAAAGAGCAGAGGAAAAGAAGCCAAGATTTTACCTCCTCCCACTTACTGGACCAATGGCCTCTTCACAAGTCCTCATGGTTTTATCTCTAGAAAACTGTGATGTCTGTTGGGTTTATGTATCACTGCCCCCCACTCACCCTTCAGTTCAGTTCAGGTGCCTAGAACCTAGGTGGGACTGTCTTACATGTTCCTTTTCTCCAGTGGTGAAGAGTGCGATGGCATTCTTGACATTTCACATCACCGGGTGGTCTCCTGAGAGTCTTTTCCAGCCTTAGTAACTGATAACCACAACTCCTGGTGTTCTGAGCCACCCCGGTGCTTTATAATAATCCTTCAGACTGCCAGAGCTTCGAGTGTTATTTATACACTATTTACTGACAGTGCCCAGCTTCCCTCCATTTGATTCTGGGGAAAGGTACAATATTAGCATCCTGCCTACTCCTGCCTTCCTTTAGGCTCCCTGCTGGCCTTCCTCACACTTCCTTCTTGTTTACATATTTAGTCCCAGCAGCTGAGGGTTAATTCCATCCAATTAGCACCTCTACTGAGTAAGCGACACCCTCTGCCAAGTGGGTCATGTCTTTTGGTTGGGTCCCCAGTAATGTGGACTGGTGGGGATTTCAGAGATAGGGTGCTGAGTCAACACCTCCTGCTGCACACCCTGTTACAGGACAGTTGCGTGTAAGTGTGTGTGTGTGTGTGTGCCCATGCATTCGTGCCCTGCCCACAAAATGAGCTTGGAGCAACACTGGCACTTCCCTAGAGGAACCTCACCTGCTCTCCTGCCCCAAAGAAACACCGCAGTTGCAGGGCTCTGATAAGAAGTGCGCATTTAGAGGGGGTTACACGATGGATATCATCAGGACCTTCTGGGGGTGTGATTCTCCAACCCTTGCAAGAGGCAGCAAAAATATGTCATAGTTAAACAGAGCCGAATTCTCATGCTTTTAAGCTATTCATGACATCAGGCTGCATCAAATCACACACTGACTGTTTTGTCTCTTACAGCTTTTTGCTTTAGTGTCATAGACCCTAACAATAACCACTGTGCCTGTTTGTTGGGTAAGCATCCCTGTGTGATTTTCTGCTGGAGATATTTGACAAGAATTGCCATTGATGTTATGCTCCGTATGGTAGTATCATCCATGCCTGGATATATAATTACAGTAACTCTGGGCACTATCTTTGCCCCTGATCCACACATAGATAGGAGTCTGATCTGATCTCTTCTCCTGTAAAGGACAGGCCAACATCCTTTGCAGCACCCCTGCTTTTCTGGGACTCTGCAGAGGGGAACAGTAGTTGAGATCAATTGGGGACCTTTTCTAAACAAGCCCTAGATTGAAATGCCTGGGAGCGGGTGACAGGGTGTGCTCAGTACTACACCCTCAACTCTGGAATTAATTTCCCCATTCTCGGACAGAGCCTTCAGGCCTGCCAGCCTGAGGTTTCTAATGGCTAAGCTGGTGTACCTTATACCTCCCAGCAACAGCAATAGTAAGTCCCAGTCTTCACTGACCACCTTCTTTTCCCCTCTGACCATTTGCATGTGGACCAGGTTAAATATTATGCAAGTAAAGAGACAAGGTGGGCAAGGGAACATCTTTTATTAGACCCATTTCTGTTGGTGATCGAGTTTACACAAGAGCTCTTCTTCTGGTAAATAAAGAGGAAACTCAGGGATCCAAGAAAACTGGCTGGTGCAATACAAGGAGTGGCCAGCAGAGAGCAGTAGAATGCTAAATGAGAGAACTGGTTCATTCCATAGGTTTATTCCTTAGTAAGCTATTGAATTTAGTGGCAATATTTCTGCACACAAAATCATATGGTAGAAAACAGGTTTCAGAGTGGTAGCCGTATTAGTCTGTACCAGCAAAAACAATGAGGAGTCCTTGTGGCACTTTAGAGACTAACAAATTTATTTGGGCCTAGGCTTTCGTGGGCTAAAACCCACTTCGTCAGATGCATGGAGTGGAACATAGAGTAGGGAGATATAAATAAAACAGGACTTTTTCAAAAGTTTGGATCTTAGCTCCTCCCTGGCTCTATTCCAACTTGGCATAAACTGTCTAAACATCATTAGCAACAACTTTGTATTTAATAACATTTAAGTCTTAGCCAAAAGTGTACTAAACCAGTCAAATCACAGTGCAAAAACATAGCACAAATACCTCAAGAGAGTTACTTGTTATGAAAGGGACATACATTCTGGACTAAGGCCTTGACTCAGGAAAGCATCCCTATTCGGCAAAGCACTTAAGCACTTAGCTGAATAGGTTGGATTTATGAATGCACTTCAGTGCCTTCCTCAGTTGGGGCCTTAGAGACTATCCTTGCTTTTGTCAGCTTGGGCCAGAACCTTGAAATCGTTTAAAAGGGTGTTTTGATGTGTATATTGATGCTTTGTTACTGTTTCTAAAGGTGTTTGCTGCTAGGGAGGAAGTGTGGACTTCTGGTCAAGCAATGGGAGCCAGGAGACACAGGTTCTAATCTCAGCTCTGCCTTTCATTGCACAACCTTGAGCGAGTCATTTAATTGTACTCTGGCTATGGCTACACTTAGACAACTACAGTGGCACAGCTGCAGGGCTGCAGTGTAGCCACTCAGCACGACAGGAGAAATTTTCCCATTGCTGAAGTTAATCCACTTCCCTGAGAGATAGTAGCTAGGTCAACAAAATAATTGTTCCATCGACCCAGTGTGGTCTAAATGGGGACAGGTCAAATGTAACTACATCGCTCAGGGGTGTGATTTTTTCACACACCCCAGCGACATATATGGATTGACTTCATATATTGGTGTAGACCTGGCTTATGATTCAGTTTTACCATCTGTGAAATGGGGATAATACAACCTACCTCACGGGGGGTTGAGAAGCTTAATAGTGAGGGGTCAGATTCTGCTACACTGGAAATTTACATCAGGATAGCTACATCTCTCAGGAAAAATCCACACCCCTGAGAGATGTAGCTATGCCAACCTAATTCCAGGGGTAGACTAACCTAGAGTGACACAAGAATTCTAGCTACCACCTCTCAAGGAGGTTGATTACCTATGCTGATGGGAGAACCCCTCCTATTGGCGCTAGTGGAGTCTACACTGAAGCATTACATTGGCAGTACTGTAGCGATTTAAGTGTAGCTATGTCATCATTCACATTGAGTAATATCTTATTCAGTGAGAAGTTCCTGGATTTCAGTGAGGCTATTCAACAAATAATGCGCTATTCACTGTGCTTAAGTGTAGCAAAATATGGCTCTAAATGACTGTAAAGCACATTGAGATCTTTGGATGAAAGGGGTGACAGAAATACAAATAGCTAATTACAGTATTCTTATTTTATTATTCCCCACTGTAATAAATAGGATTGTGTAGCATTCCCACAGAAATCAATGGGATGCAGTAACTAATGCATTTGCATTGATTTCTCTGATGAAGCAACAAATATTGAATGAGATGAATCTCATAAAATGTTATTAAAAAGTAGCTACCACTCATGTGCAGTAACAAGTTTTGAAAAAATAGCTTATGACATACTTGGCCAAATCTTGCTGACTCTGTTCACGTACTGGGACCATTTGCAGGAGAACATCAAGCATCACTTGGCCTATTATATCTAGATTACCCAGGGCAATAGAAGGGATTTTATAAAAAGAAACCTAAGTGCCCAGGAAATCTGGTGTCTTAAACATCAATTGTTGGGGTTTTTTTTCCCCACATGAACAAAAAAGCTTCATAAGCTATTATTTTTTGCTTACAGCCGCTCTTCAAATGGCTTAATTGCGCTTGTGTTGTACCTCTGTGTGAACTGCTATTTGTTTTCTCATCAAGCTGCAATGTGCATTATTCCCATCTGTATTCTCTCTGCCTCCATGTCTCTCTTGGAAAAATCTGCCGTTTTAAAGAACATAACAGTCTGCACAGATTTTGTTTTGACATTTTATTTATTAATATGCTCTGGATACAGATTAACATTATGGTTATGTATCAAAGATGGTTCTAGTATTGAATATTTATTCATGTTTCATCTGCTTTGGAAAAGGAACAGCAAGTTCTCTGATAAATAGAAGGAAATGCCTTCTGCAAATGCCTGTGTAGCCTCTGCCCCGATCCTGTTTAAAAGGCCCCTCTATAGCTCAATGACTAACGATTTAGGATAACCCTGTAACAAGATCAAAAATCACGAGACAGACCCCAACAATCATGAGATTGGCCAAAAACAATTTTTTTAAAAAAAATCCAGAAACAAAGCTATATTGTTGGGGGGTTGGGGGGGGGGTCTTTCTTTGGTCTGTCTTTTGATCTCCCTGTGCCCATCTCTAGTGTATGTAACTTCTATCAGAACAGAATGCACATGGGACTATTTTTCTTCTTTCTCTGGCAGTGGAAGAACACCATCACAAATCCTTTGAAAAACCAAAGAAATGGTGCTTTCAATTCTATAACAAATGGGCATATGTTCTAAGTAGACAGAGCCCTCTGCAATATGGATTTCAGTGGAACATTGCTGATGAATAAGGACCTGCCCTCGTGATTACTATTGCAGGGGAAGGGGATCCAAAATGACTCCTTTTTATATTTTATATTATATTTAGCTTTCTTCCCCTTTTAAAATTTTTATAAACATAACCACCAAATTTCAGCCTAGAAACAGAGTTTAAAAATAATGAAATTACAAATGCCTTAAAAGCAACGTTGACAGAACCTTAACTGTAGCAGCCTGAATGACATGTTGTAATGAATAAACTGCACATATAATAGAAAATCAGTTTAAAATGTGCCTGAATACAAATGGGCAACAAACTCTAAGATACCTGGCAGTTCAAATCTCAGACAGGCAAGAAGAGCTCTACAGTTTAAATGTCAACTCATGACTTCAGCAAATGAAATAGATCTGGAGTTCCGGGGGCAGCATGCAGTGTCTTGGTTGGGAAGGATAGCCACAGTCAAAATGAACATTTTGCCAAGGATACCTTTCTTGTTTGGAAATCTTTCTGTGATCATCTCAGAGAACACACTTGCAGGAATGCAGAGAATGTGGTTAGAATTTAGATGGAATGAGAAAAGATGGAGTGCAGATACTTTGTACAGACCCAATGAATGGGGTGGACTAGCTGTTACAAATATTCTATGATACAGTACTATCAAGCAATCTGCTCCAAGTGGCAGAGGACTGGGGGCACTCTAACCCAGCCAAACTCTGGGTCTTTATTGATCAAGAAAATTGTGGCAGTGTAAACATTGCTAAGGTACAATGGATTAATAGAAAAAAATCACACCCTCCAGATATTGATATACATTCTTTAGCAAAGGCTACTGCATCGGTTTGAATTAGTACTAAAGAGAAGATCTTTTCCCTCACCGATAATACCCATTGCAAATAATTCACATCTTAACCCAAATCAGGAACTGTCGAGTTTTAAAGATTGGATGAACTAAGGAACACACATGGTTGGCCAGCTATTAGGTAAAGAAACTTTTCTAATGTATATAGACATTAAAGCAAACTTTAATTGGCCCACTCTTTCATGGTACAAGTACTTTAGGCATGATGCTTCTCAACTTCCTAAAAATAACCTGTTTAATACAGAACTCTAATTTTAGTAGACATGATGGCATCTGATTCAACTAGAAACAAAATAATTATAATTAATTTATATCAATCTTTGCAGACAACGTTCCTAGCAAAAAACTGTTCACTTGGGTGTGAATCTCAAAGAAGTACTAAGTGTATCAACTCATTTGTATGTTAGAATAGTTCAAAGTAAGGTATGTAATGGTATTGTTCTGCCTGTCTGTTTCCTGTGACTGCTATCTTTGTACTTAGTTAGCTTTAGATAAAAAGTATGGATTGGTGGTAAAATGGGGTGTTTGATGTGTAAACTGCATGAAAACTAATGAAGGATTGGTTCTGGCCATCACATTGTCTATGAGAACTAATGAAAGATTGTTTGGATGGCTGTAACTAAATGCAATATGTGTAATTCCCCCATCAAATGCAATCTGAGCTTTGGAACTCTAAATGAGAAAGCACGTTAACTTCAAAGCATTGGTCATTGTGTTCAACAGTGGAAAATCCACACAGTTTAGTCAACAAAGGGAGGGTTCATGCTGTGATGGGAACACTTGTTATATTGCCTTCTGGGGAAAGCCGCTATAAGCAGCTTGGAGTGATCTGGTATCTCTGGACTGATGGATTCTGAGGGGGATGGGGTGGGGGAATCCTGAGCAACTGGACACAAAGCCATTGTAGGTAACCATGAGAGACTTATGGAAAACTAGCAGATTACTACACCTCTGCTAATCATTTGGACTTACAAACTCTGATTTGCCTGTATTGTATTTTACCTGCTTTAAACTCTCGATAACTCATTTCTTTTTCTTGGCTAATAAACCTCTAGTTAGTTTACTAGAGAAATTGGCTACTGCGTTGTCTTTGGTGTGAGATCCAGAGTATCCATTGACCTGGGGTAAGTGAATGACCCTTTGGGACTGGGAGTAACCTAGTGTGAGGTGTTTTTTGTTTTAATAACCTTTCATCTTAGTCCAGTTTGTTTGGATGACAAGATGCACCGGAGAGCCTAAGGAGGACTGTTTGTGACTCCCTGGTAAAACTAATATAGAAAACCAAGAGCATGCAATTGTTACTGGCTTGGTGAAATCTAACTATAGACTCTGCCACCCGTCTGGGATGTCTTCCCTGTTTTCTGACAGGCTGACCTGAGATTGGCACTCTCAGTTGGGAGCTATTTCAGACATCTTGACAATGTGATTGGGATTTGTTCCTTCCTAAGTTGTAGAAGTCCAACTGATGTCAATAGGCCTGATCACATATGTTAGCAGAGCAGGATACAGCCATAAATATATATGTATCGGTGAGTGTACATGTGTACGTTTCTGTATATAGGTCTACTGGCATGCAGAACTGTTTTGGTCCTATAGGGGGCACCTAGAGGGTTATACTGGCATGCTTTTTATTTTTTATGAAAATCTATCTATATTGTGTTTATATAGATCTATATATTCACAATGCACACACAGACATACACCCATTGTTTTTTTAATGGAGGCCTCATGCTACAAAAAGAATGATGAGTAACTGTAACATGCTGCTGGGGACACCCAGAACTGTGAGCCGCTATGTTACCTCTCTGCCTCCGCAAAAGTGAGTTTTTCTTGCAATTAGACAGTGTCAGATCCTTGCCACACCAGTCTGTCTTCCTCGCCAGCAAACTCCACAAGGTTCTCCCAGCCCAAACCTCACCTAGTAGGTAACAATCAGTGAACTCCAGCCCCTGAACACCCCTGAGATGTTTCTATGCATAGCCCTTATCACTGTGCATTCACAGACAATATTAAGTTCACTGCTCTTAAAAGGTCAATACATCACATTTAATTAAATTAAATGGGTGAATACATCTTTCCATTCAAATACAGCACTGAACTGGTTTTCAGTAAAAGTAAAATAAGTATATTAACAAAAGAGCAGGGCTTAAGTGATGTCAAGTGAAAGAAATAAAGGCAGAGATGTCTACAAACAAAAAAAAGTAAAAATATACATCTAAAGTCTAAAATGTAATCTAACAACCTGAAACAGTCTTTGTTGAAGATGGTTTCTCTCAACCCCAGACTCCCTTGCAGCTTTTTACTGGCCTGCCTGGACAAGACCTATCGTGGAGATCAAATCATTTGATTATCTTGTCTCCTTAAGGTGAAGAATAAAGATGGAGTCCCTCTGTGTTCCTTATCTCCGCAAAGGGACGTTTTTGTCTTACCATTTAGGAAGGTTTTCTGTGTCTCTTGGTGTGCAGAAGCCATGTTAATTCTTTGTCTTTTGAGTTCAAGAACAAGATAACCTACACTTGTTTAGCTCAATAGCTTTGATAACAACTAATGTATAAATTGAAGTAAACCCACATTCCTTTGTCAAGAAGAGACCTGTTTCTCATTTTATTGAGGCTACGCTGTCTGATCTTAAACCTGTTCTAGTAACAGTTACAGAGGGAATTCAGAATACAGAGGGAATTGATCATTACTTCACATACAATATTATCACATGCATTTTACAATGCTATCAATAAGCAGCCTGTTATTAGTTTTTATATGATACCTCCCAGGGTATACTTTGTACAAATATTATTGCAGTAGTGTGTAGAACATGAACACGGGGGTATCTAAGGTCCCAGTAACATAACCAATGTATTCAGTGTTATGGCTAATAGTGAATTGTCCCAACAATACAATTAATTAAAACAATTGGGGAATGAACAACCTTTAGAACCTTTGTTCGGGGAAAGAACAATCTTGCAAACCTTAATCACACAAGCAGTCCCACTGAAGTCAATGGGACTATTTGTGCTTAAGGGTTAAAAGATTCGGCCCTTTATAATCAATAGTAATGTTGTAGCTATGGTTTTTAGGATAAAAATAGGCAAAACTCATGCTTCAGGAAGTAAGGTGATCACTAAAGAAATCAGGAAGGAGATTTCCCCTTGGAATAAAGCACTGCTCAATGTGATAGGGACATGTGACTAAATGGATTAGGCCCCGAGGCTTCAGGGTCCTGACACCCTTGTCCCAGGCAGGGAGCACTGGAGACGTGCTCCAAGCAGGTTTGAGTGGCTGCAGGGGAAGCAAACAATCAGGGAGCCTGCAGGGAGCAGCCAATCAGGGCCCAGGAGTGCTCTATAAAAAGGAGTCACAGCACAAGAAACAGGCAGTTCTGTGCTGGAGCTAGATGAGTGCAGATGGTGTTCTTAGCTGGCCAAAGGGAGCTGCAGCACAACCGACAGCTCAGTGCTAGAAGGGCCTGGGAGAGCAAGGACGAGCTCCTGGATGGGTGCTGGGCCTGAAATTAGAAGGGCTCTGAGCTAAGGATAAGACATTGGTGAAGGCTGGGGTCCTGGGGAAGTGGCCTGGGGAACTGAAGGCAGTTTTGCTAAAGGGACATGGGTAGTGGGCAGCTCTGGGTCCCACCCCCTAGGCCAAAGTGGGGGAGGGGCCTACAACTGGACATCAGTAAACCCCCCAAAAGGGGACTGGCATGTGGCCCAGCTGGAGTGCTAGGGCCAGAACAGACTAAGAGGGTGAAACCATTGTCCCCAGGGAAGAAGCCCTGCGTGGTACAGCCCATACCAGGGCTGGGACTGGTTTAGAGACAGCTGGCCAGAAGGGGGTGCTTGTGAGAGGTAGCTGGGGCCACAGCATGTAGGAAGCCTGCCTGAGCGCCCCACTGCACTGCCGGAGTCATGGCGGACCAGACAGAAATGCTAGATGGGCTGGATTTGGCCCACAGGCCGTATTTTGCCCTCCCCTGAGCTACAGTATGCTACTTTGGTAATACAAGTGCAAGATGACTTGTACTTAGCACTGAGTTATCTAAAGAACAAGACGAAAGTTATATTTGCCAGATAATTTGCTTCTGAATCTTTCTGTGCAAAAGAGGACCCGCTCTTAAAAATGATCCATCTTGTTTCTGTGCTTTTCCATAGTGTTAGGGTTTCTCCAGGACCAGTGTGTCCCAGATCCTCCCAAATCATCATGGTAATCATTAGTGGTATATATGGATTTGGACAAGCTGCTGCAGTAGTAACTTGGCATGCCTTTAATAAGAAGACAGGGAGTGGAGTCATTTTATTTCTAAGGTCTTTATTGTTCATACCAGTAAATCTTAGGAACACAAGCTGTGTTATTGTTCAACTCTCAGCAAGCAGTGCCTGGTTCTCAGATATTAAAGTACCCCTAGAAATACTGCAGCCAGATAGAACTTCTCAGCATATATGTACACCAGTGTCTTTTACCCCTAGCTGTGTACAATGGTGTGTTCCCACCACCTGTACTTGTAATGAAACCTGCTATTTTATTATTTTCTAGAGCAGAAATCATTCTGATCTCCTCAGGGTCAAACAGGGAACCAGGGGAGAATCTGACATTGATTACTCAAGCGAGATCTAGAAATGGATTTTTTAAAATTGAGTTTCTTTCTGGTCCACTTTTCAGAATAATTTCAGACAAATAATGGCCTTGGTACACTATGTGCAGCTGGATGGGTTTTCCTTGTCAACCTAAAATGAAAATAGGAAAGAAATACAACCTTGCAGGATTGGGTATTGTCTACACATACACCAGTTTCACATTACACTTAGTCTGAAAACAAGAAGAGGCACATTTGCAACACTCCCTTTAACAAAGTCCTTTTTCCAGTCCCAGAACAACTTTGCTGGAAAACAGAAGTTTCCTAGAACCAGAATTACAATCTCCTGACTGTGATACATGAGAAATAATTTGATTTTCACTTACAAAATAAAATGGCATTTCACTTTAGGTCATATCCTGCCAGGTGCTCTGCAGCCACAGAGGGGCATTAATTTTGCTATGCAGGGGCAGGATTTGAGGAGCCTACATAAGTCATGTTCCCCTCCAGACTGCCTGCTGTGGGATCTGTTCTGAGTGGGCTTCCTGCTTACTAGTAGAGGCAAGACAGGAACTGGGGATCTGCGTTCTCTGGACCAGTGGTTTTCAACCTCTTCATTTGCAGTTCCCTAAAATAATTTCAAATGGAGGTGTGGAGCCCTTTGGAAATCTTAGACATACTCTATGGACTCATTTAAGATTCGCAGCTGTGTTAGTCTGTATCCGTAAATAAAACGAGGAAGACTTTGTAGCACCTTAGAGACTAACAAGTTTATTTCAGCATAAGCTTTCGTGGGCTATAGCCCACTTCATCAGATGCATAGAATGGAACAGAAGTAAGATGCATTTATACACACAGAAAGAAAGAAAGAAAAAAGTTGTACATTAGCATACCAATTCTAAGAGGCTGTTAAATTTAGATGGGCCATTATCAGTAGGAGAAAATATACCTTTTGAAATGGATTTCTGTTTCTGGCAGTAGATAACACTTATTGAAGGTAAATTAACTAGGGAAATGCAATCAATTAGTGTAATGAGAGAACTATTCGCAAGTTCTGTTAAGCCCTTGGTTTATTGTATCCAATTTGAAAATTAATTCCAGTTCCTCAGTTTCTCGTTGGAGTCTGTTTTGGAAGTTTTTCTGTTTCAAAACTGACACCATCAAGTCTTTAATGGAATGGCCAGGAAGATTGAAGTGTTCTCCTACTGGTTTTTGAATGTTATGATTCCTGATGTCAGATTTCTACAAGATCTCTACCAAGCATTCTTAAAACTACAATACCCACCTGGGGAAGTGAAAAAACAGATTGACAGAGCAAGAAGAGTACCCAGAAGCCACCTGCTACAGGACAGGCCCAACAAAGACAAAAACAGAACACCATTAGCTGTCACCTTCAGCCCCCAACTTAAGCCTCTCCAACGCATCATCAAAGACCTACAATCTATCCTGAAAGATGATCCCTCACTCTCACAAATCTTGGGAGACAGACCAGTCCTTGCTTACAGACAGCCCCCCAACCTGAAACAAATACTCACCAACAACCGCACACCACACAACAAAAACACTAACCCAGGTACCTATCCTTGTAACAAATCCCGATGCCAACTCTGTCCTCATATCCATTCAACTGACACCATCATAGGACCTAGTCACATCAGCCACACCATCAGAGGCTCATTCACCTGCACATCAACCACTGTGATATATGCCATCATGTGCCAGCAATGCCCCTCTGCTATGTACATTGGCCAAACTGGCCAGTCTCTATACACAAAAAAATAAATGGACACAAATCTGACATCAGGAATCATAACATTCAAAAACCAGTAGGAGAACACTTCAGTCTTCCTGACCATTCCATTAAAGACTTGATGGTGTCAGTTTTGAAACAGAAAAACTTCCAAAACAGACTCCAATGAGAAACTGAGGAACTGGAATTAATTTTCAAATTGGATACAATAAACCAAGGGCTTAACAGAACTTGCGAATAGTTCTCTCATTACACTAATTGATTGCATTTCCCTAGTTAATTTACCTTCAATAGGTGTTATCTACTGCCAGACACAGAAATCCATTTCAAAAGCTATGTTTTTCTCCTACTGATAATGGCCCACCTAAATTTGACAGCCTCTTAGAATTGGTATGCTAATGTACAACTTTTTTTCTCTCTTTCTGTGTGTATAAATGCATCTTACTTCTGTTCCATTCTATGCATCCGATGAAGTGGGCTATAGCCCACGAAAGCTTATACTGAAATAAACTGGTTAGTCTCTAAGGTGCTACAAAGTCTTCCTCATTTTATCTATGGACTCAGGCATCCACAGAACACAGCTTGAAAACTACTGCTCTGGGTCCATCACCCTTCACCCCTGTGTGGGCATCCAGTGACACTTAGGGTATTTTCAAGGTGTGAGGCTTCAGTAATGACAGAAGAGCAGGTTGTAGAGAGGATCTTACCTCCCTCATATCTGAAAGAACCCCTCAGTGAACACCCCTGAGGTTAAGTGTGTGCACTTGAGCTAGGAGTTTGGCCTGTCCTTGGCTCTGTTTGGTTTTTCTCCTAGTATATTAAGGCCTTTGGCTTGATGTCCACATAGAGTAAATTCCTCCTACCTTCCAATCAGGACAAGCCTCCCGCTTGATGACCATTAACCTATTGTTCTAACAGGCTTATTATTATGCTAGTTGTTAAGTGAAAGACATCAGGAAAACAGGAATTGACCAGGAATGACGTGTTTCATGGGACAAAAGAAGCACTGACATCAGGTTATGCAATAGTGCTCTGTCATATCCTATGCCCCAATCCAAGCGTTTTTAAAAAAATCCCAGCACTCTCAACTCAGTAATGCTAGAGTTCAGATCGACAATAGAAGAATGCTGAGCTGAATTCTGCCATCCCTTAAAACAGCTCAAATCCAGAAAGACTCCATTTTACTCAGTGGAGTGACTCCGGATATACATTCATGTAAATGAAAGAAGAATTCAGCCCACTGCGTTTAGTTCTGTTCCTGTTTATTGCACTTTAAGGGCTTGATTCTGTTGTCATTTAGGCCCAATCCACAGACCACAAAAACAGGGATTTTGTAACAGGCTACATACTTTTCAGAGAGTGTGCACAGCACTTTCCGAAAATCAGGCCCCTTTAAAGTATTGCATGTCTGGCACTTAAAATAGCTTTTGAAAACGTAGGCCTCCAAACCCCATTACCAATCTTCTGGGCCTTGCTCTTGTTAGAACACTAAATAGCAAAACAGGAGTAGGGTGAAGTTTGGGCCCCAGTGAGGTAACAGCAAAACTCCCATTGCCTTCACTGGACCCACAATTTCACCTTGGGTGTTCTGTAGGCTTCATAGCATGTACCTTGGGGAGAAAGAAATTGGCTTCAAGTATATGTATGTTTTCTGAAACTTCACACAAATATGACTCTTTGAAGAGAGCTTCATCTGTGAAGTCTCCAGAAGTAGAAATCCTGGCTATTTGAGGTGTGTGGGTGGGGGGGAAAGCTTCTTTTTCCAAGCAAATCTGAGCATTTTACAGTTTGCATAAGATCTGACTGGAGACTCTCTCATGTGGGATGTGTATTTATCCAAAGGGAGCTTGGGGGAATCCTTCCCACTATTTAATATGCAGTTATGTTTCCAGGGACTGTGAATCCAATCATCCTAATTGAATGAATAATGTTTTCCTCTTCACCCTCCATCCTTGAGCTTCGGCAAATTAATTACTCATTGTTTTCAACTGCACCCATCTGTAACAATCATCATGATTAGGAGCTGGATTCAATTAAGATATCATTTGAATTTTATACAGAATGAAGCAACAGGTTAGGTAAAGTCTCGGCTTTACTGTGTTTTCTGATGTTTTTAAGATTTACTTTAATTCTACGAGAGGTATCTTTAAAACGGCTGCAGGAAAGAGTGTGAATCCTTTCACTGTTTGCTGTAAATCACATTGTGCGTAAATTCAGCCCACTCACTCCTTTTGTCCTCGGTGGCCTTGCTTATACTATATAACATCATCTGTTCCAGCTCCTCGTTCTCCTCTTTTCATATTCTCTTCTTTCCAGACATCTAAGACCCTGTTCGCTAACACTCTATTTCCTTAAGGAATTTTCAGAGCTCTACCCTTGTTCTTTCCACATTGCAGGAGGATACAGATTTAAATGTAAAGCCTCAAAAGGAATTTGTTCTGAATTGCTATCACTCTGTGAAAATATACAAAAATGCTCCCGAGAATGAATTTGAGAGAGAAAAATTGGCAGGTGTAGAACAGATGCAGCAGTGTGGGTACCATTAAGATAGCGGCTTCTGGAAAACGCATTGTGCACCATTTAAAAAACTGTGGCAAAAATGAGATTTTTTTTTTGGCTGCATATTGTGCGTTAGGTCACAAGAGATCTCTGAAATTCTTTCACCCTGAGAAAGGAACAAAAGGTTGTTCAGTCAATAGTCTTGATTTGGAATAACAACACAGATTCTCTAATCATGTGGAAATACATCTTTTTGTTTCCCTTTCCTTGTATGATTGAATGGACTACCAGGTATTTTTAAGGATGGGTCCAAGAGTTATCAGGGGCCAGCTGCTGGTGTAAATCAATATAGACACACAGGCTTAAATGGACTTTTCCTGATTTATACCACCTGAGAATCTGGCCTCCTGTTTTTGAGATGCAGGCCATTACTGCAAATAATTTCATATTGTCATCCTTTCCTGATCAGTTTTTAAATGTACTCTTTGTATAGAACAGTAGATGATCTTCATCCTCAGAAATTAATGAGAAACCACTTCACCACCACATTTTTATCAAGTAGTAGCCATTCCTTTTTCCAATTTCACAGCTGGTTTAAAAAATCCAAAGAGTTTCAATCTGTAAATAGTTTAGAGGGGTGTAAATAAATCTTTCAACATCTTTATATTTGGGAGAAAGAGACGAAAGGCTCTCTCTTTCTTTATGAAGGTCGCTTTGAAATGGTTAGAAAACCTGTAACAAAGCAGCCTAATAATGGGACTTTACAAAAGAACAAAAGTCCTCCAGTAACTGTTAGCCTATTCCCTCTCTAGGGGACAAAAGCAACAATTTCCAAGAACAAGCAACCACATTCTCTGTGCCAGGCACTCTATGTTAATTACAACACAGCTGGCATTCAGGTTCACAAGCAATCTGCAGTATGAATTGCATCAAACCACTTAATAGGAACCATTATAAACATTTTCCTCCTACCTTCCTTGAAATACTAGTGTCTAAGTATGCATCACAGGCTCCTAGTTATTTTTTTGTTTTGTTTTAAACATTATAGCAGAAAAGCCTACACCATAAAAATGGTTTTCAAGTTACTATTTTCCAAGCCTAATTTTGAAATGTACTGATCAAAAGGACCATTTTGAATGCATTTAATTCATTGTTGAACTTTTTAATTTCTGTTGATGCTGGAAAACAAAGACACAAATCTCTCTGGTGGGATTAAGCATAAAAGAGAACTTGGGGACAAAAGGGGTTGAAATATAAAGCCTCTGCTGTTTGATTTCTGTGGATTTATTTCCGCTTTCTCCCCTCCACGTATCTGGATACTAATTCTGAATCACAGGTGGAGTGGATGCCCGAGAGCTATTAATGCTTCCTAGAAACAAACTGATTTTTTATTTCCTGTTGAGAATTTTGAGTGTGTGATTTCAAGGGTGTTCTAAGGCAAGCTTCCTTTTTTAAAATTGGATTAGAGGATTCTTATAGAGAAGCATCATGGGCAAGATGTCAAGTTATGGCACTAAGGAGTTTCCAGTCCTACAGCAATTCTAGCAAACTGTTGAAATATAAGAATAATAGGGTGGTGGAGTGTAATGGGCTGAATCCTTCAGTGTAGCCAATGAATCTTGATTGTAGTTCCCTTGCTCAGCTACTAAGAAGCCATTTGAGGATGATCAATCCTGGGGCTAGTTCTACATCATCCTTTTGGGACTGCTATGCTGGCCTGAGGGAGTGCTAGAGTGCAGTGTGCTCCAGCCCTGACCACAGCACACTGCCTACATGTAGGAAGCCAAGATGGAGCCAAGGATTCCTCACACTTAGGGCAGTTTAAAATCTCCTTTGCATTCCTGGAACAGCACAATGGAGGCTTAGTATGGTCTAGGATCTGACCCTGTTACCTGGACAATTTAGGGCTCCCATTCCCTACCCTCCCGGGGCCTGGGCTGCCAATGACCTTCTCTAGGTTATTGGGGCCTTTGCCCAGTGGAAAAGCCTTCACCTAATGAATATCCTTAAACATGTACGTATGTGTATTTAGTAGCAATAAACAATCAGTAGAAAACACATACCAAACATCTAATTCTCACCCCTTCCAATAAAGACAGACAGATGTCTCCTGCTGGCCAGTCAAGACAGATTTTGGCCAGGGCTCCGGCAACTGCAGAGTCGGGCTATGCAGAGGTTTAAAAGTTCTAGCAGCTTTGGATTTGAGCTGTATCTGAGAGTTAAGTTCCAACGGGCTTGTCTTTTGACCCTAGTTATATAGTTAAGAGGATTTATTTTATACTGTATATGCCATAACCAATTATCTTAAATTGTAACTATTCAAAACCAGTAACCAATCATTGGACATCACACCACTATAGAGCGGTTCACATGCCTAAGACTGCAGTGCGTACTCATTAGCTTTTGTGTTTTTCAAAGTTAATAAAAGCTTCTCAAGGCCTACTTACTGTTATGCTTTGTTAGTGGGATTTATTGTCAGGATAGCATTGCTTAATGAGCAGTAGTCTGACTCTTTGCCTCTTTAAAATATACTTTCTAACTATGTAAAATAACCCCTAATTGACTACAACAATATTTCTAGCAACAGCAGGAGCAGATACTCTTTATTATCAGAAAGCAACTGAAGATTAACTTTTCTATTCTCTCCCCATTCTCATGACTTTGTGAATAAATTCACCATCTCCTGTTGGTAGGGCTGCAGCTGGTACTGTTCTATCTGTCTGCCTACACCAAGGCCAAATTCTATTGACATTCCAGTTTTTTGTGTCCAGCTTATGGTGGTTGAGCCTACAAGATGGCTGCAGGTTATGCTTAATCTATTCACACTATAGCTGTGAGTCATGTCGAGCCCAGGCCTCTAATTACAACCCAGTGGTTCTCGTTCTCCTCTCATATCAGCAAAACTAGGAGTAACTCCACTTAAGGCACTGTGTATGAGAAAGCAGAATTAGACCCAATGTGTAAAGCAGTGAAGTGCTTTTCAGGTTGCCTGATGGGTGTCTGTAGGATTTCAGTACTGTCGGTCTGTGTGTGTAAGATGGTGTTCAGCTGCTTTCAGAAAGGCATTATCAAGAGAACTCTGAATGGATACACCAGCCCCACAGAGAATCCAGGCTGTCCCAGCTGACCAGGAGAGATTTACATTTTTCATAAGGGAGTCCAGAGATGCAGTGCTGAATGAGGTAACTGTAGTATATGCTCATCCATTCAAGCACTGTCCAAATAATCAGATAACCAAGCAGCTGCCAGAGGGATTGGCTGAAATCCCATTTATGAAAGAATACCTCCTGAAGAATCCAAATGGCAACAGAGCGCGATGCTCCTACTCATGCGTAGGATGAGCACAAAGATGCATTTTTTTTATGAGCAGTTGTAGAAAGGACTCAGTTGGATTCACTTTGTGACGCTTCCTTCTCGCTGTTTCCTGATGAGTGTAAGTATCAGAATCTGAAGCTGCTGTAATGGGATAGAAACACATTGCGGGATTGGGGAGTTAAGGAGGATGGAAACAAGGAGGATGGGAAATTAAATCACCTGGTTCTTGTCAAAACAGCTTTCTGACTGTTGGAATAACGCAATTTAGAAACAACTGTATTATGAATGTTGTGTAGTATGATTTTAAAAACTGTCTCAAACTGTACTTTCACTCCCTGTATATGAACTCTCAACCTCTAGCCTGGCATGCATCTTAAACTCATGTTTACCCTGCGACAGCTGTGCAGGAGTACCCCTAAGGGTCCTGGACCTCCTGTTTACCAGACATGTAAATGGCATGGATTAATACCGAACAATGGATGTGATAGCCATTAAGTGTTCTCACCTGTGTAAGTATATTGAAAGCCCCCCTCCCTTATTCACACCTGAGTATAAGAAAGGCCTCAGCCTTGCATGGAGCTGAGCCAGTTGTTTGGGTAATAACCCCTCTGACTCCTATTGCTTGCAATAAATCTTGTTTTCCAGAAATCTGCTGAGTAAATGCCTGTCCTTTGTGAGTATATTGGGATTGGGCTCCAAAGGTAAAGCAGTTTTTGCAACATGACTATGAGATAAGGGACAAAAGATTCCAGGAGGAGAATGTGCGCCACAGAGCTGCTGCCTTTAGGAGACAACAACTACCTTTTTGTACCACCAAAAAGCTTGAGGGTTCACACAAATATATGCTTATCAGATGAGAGCAAGTGAGATGTGGTGATGGCTGATAAAGTACTAAGGTAAATAGTCCAGATAAGCCTGGGCAGGAAGTTTGAGGGGGAAACTATATTTAGAGGCACTCCCTGGAGAATTTAGCATAATTACAAGGGGACTGATTTCGTCCTCATGTACGCTGGTGTTAATTAGGATTGACTCCACTGAAGTGAGTGTAGTTGGCCTAATGAAAGAGAAAATGAGGCCCAGGGTATATTTCCTATGTTACATCCATTTTTGAGACTCCCCCAGGAGGTTCCGGTTTCTATTCTTTAGAAGAATGTGATATTCCTATTGCATAGTTCTCTCCTCATTTTGGTCATAGTCAGAAGCACAAAACTGCTTTATAGCAGAGAAAACAGGTATGAAACTAAAAGCCAACGCATATGAATGAAGAAACAGATCAGAGGCTATTTGGAAACTAGGCAGGGAAACCTAAGAGCTGCACACAATGGGTCTGATTCACCCTGAGTTAGTGTAGTGTTACACAGCTTTAATCTATTGAAGTTATATTGGAGGGGAAGGGGGAAGGAATAGAGCAGTGATAATTCAGGGCCAATATGTGTATGTGTGATATGTATGTACAACAAAGTCAGAGCTAACAAGATAGTGGAGGGGGGAAAAGATGACATGGATGGTAAAAGCTGCTAGGTAGAGAAGCGAGGGCTGAAGTCCATTGAAAAACCACAAGCGAATTGAGTTTTCTTTGTGAATGTCAGGGATTTTTCAAACAAACAACTGGCCAACAGGAGCAGTTGTGAAGTGACAGGGAGAGGATGGATGCTCAAGCAGTAGCAATGTCCCTTGATGGGGGAAAAATATTTTCCCCCAGCACAAAATATAGAGCATAGGGTCTGCAGTATGGCCAGATATTAAGGTGAGGGGATCAACTGCTCTATATAACCTTCATTACAGTGGCACAGTAACAAATATGCTGCTGGCACAGCATCAAGGAGCTACTGATAAGGAAGGTGGCCATTAGCCCCACCATCATCAGGGAGAAAAGGGGAAGCCAGCAAGCATCAGCTCCAGGCAGAGAACAATGCGGAAAACAGCAGCTGCCAGTGGGTGTCTCTTGCTATCTCTCTGCTTACAGTGCTTTCTACCCTTTTCCCTGACGGATCCAATATCCCAAGAATTTCTTCAGGCACTGCTTCTGTTTAAGCCAACCAATCAGAAAACAGAATTCATAGCATTTGACATAGGTATACATCTAGGAATGCAAAATGTAGGCCATACTTATAGCATGAGGGACTCCAGGGAAGCTGTGACTGAAAAAGATTTGGGGGTCGTGGTGGATAATCACTTCAACATGAGCTCCCAGTGGGAGGCTGTGGCTAACAAGGCTAATGTGATCTTGGGAGGCATAAATCCCCCTATTTCAAGTAGGGGCAGAGAGTTTATTTCATCTTTGTATTGGCACTGGTGTGACCACTGTTGGAATACTGTGTCTAGTTCTGGTGCTAACAATTCAAGCAGGAAGTTAATAAATCAGAGAAGGTTCAGAGAAGAGCCATAGCAACGATTAAAAGATTTGGAATCATGCCATATAGCGATAGACTCAAGAAGGTCAATCTATTTAGCTTAAAAGAGAAGGTTAAAGGGTGACGATCTACCTATATGGGGGACAAATATTTAATAGTGGGTTCGTCATCCTAGCAGAGAAAGGTATAGCACAATCCAGTGGCTGGAAGTTGAAGCTAGACAAATTCAGACTGAAAATAAGGTGTACATTTTCAACTGTGAGAGTAAATAATCATTGGAACAATTTACCAAGGGTTGCGGTAAATTTTCTATCACTGACTATTCTATATCCAAGATTGGATGTTTTCGAAAAGATTTGCCCAAAGAATTATTTTGGGGAAAGTTCAGTGGCCTATTTCTTCTTCTGGATTTTTCAATGTGATTTGATCTGGTGTGCTCTGAGCAGGCCAACCAAATCTGGCCCTGCAAGGAAAATCGGCGGCCACACACCGATCTTCCCCTAGTTCGTGGATTGTGCTGGGGCTTAGGCTGGAGATGGGTGTCTGGATTTTTAAAGAGAGGCAGCAGTGTGCATGCGCAGAGGTAGAAACTTAGATGCCTAGGGAACTTTTGCAGTGGAAATACAGGTGCAGAATGAGATTAGGGACCCACAGGGTTATATGGCAGCTGAACAGGAGTTTTATGGATTGCAGTGAAGCCTAAAACTGGAACTTAGGCACCTAACTATCTTTGTGTATCTGGGCTCCTGTGTCAGAGCCTGTTCAGAATGTTGGCATTCTCTTTGCCAAGTCTATGCTCAGATAACTAAACTATGACCCTCTTTAGAGAAGGCAGGCCTGGAATATATGATGACTGCAAACAGAAGGTGGGATAGATTTAACAAAGAACATAGGGGAAAATTGGGATTGAGGTGGCAACAGCATTTTATCAATTAAAAAAAATGGAGTAGCTTTTTGAGGACAATCATTTATAAGCACAAAGGTACTTTGAAGTTTGTGAGGCAACTTTCAGATTCATTTCAGACATGGCACATGTAAGCATGGCAGATGGAAAGTAATGAAAAACAGAGGGCATGGGCAAAAGGTAGCTGAAGGGATGGTAAAAGAAACACATCAGGTGCCAAACAGGATAATATAGAAACAGAGATTCACCTCATTCATGACAAAACATAGGAAGAGGTAATCTAAATTACACATCTTTCTACCTTGAACTTCACCCTCTAGTGATAAATAGTACCGCAAAAGATGTCAACACACAGTCTTTATTGTTTAAAGTCCTTCTAATAGCAACAATGTAGGGTTATTTATCTTAGAAGAGTAGCAGATAAATAAAGAATTAGAATCATTGCTGCTCAACCTGTTGTTGTTTTTTTTGTTCTGTATCAATGTTGCAGCTTTATGTGTGCATCAGGGTTAAGACATTTTGGATACTCCTTACATTATAACTAACTCTGTAGCCTTGAAAATTTCTTTGGCATGGACAGTAGTTTTCAGTCATGAATGTTATCTCCTTTAAGAAATGTATAAAATAAAATGTGATGGCAAGGCAAAATATTTTACAGGCAAAGGGTCATTTCATAATAATGGAATAACTGCAAAAGGGAGAAAGGATAAGTACAAATGCATTTTCAAAACAATACATAATAATTCTGCAGCTGTTACTCATGTTGAGTAGCACTTACTTATGTGAATTAATTCCACTAACCATTAACTTGAATGAACTAATTATTAGAGCAGCAAGATAACATAACCTCTGGCAGGTAGCTTATCCTCCTCATGGTATGCTGCCACCAGCAATTACTGCTTATCAACTAAAATTATGAAGAGAGTAAAATGGATGGCAGAAAGAAATGTATGCTTCAGCAGCAAGAAAACCATGAATCTGTCAAAAGAGCTGTAAGATTTCTATGGAACTACTAGTGGAGAAAAGTATTACTCACTTTAAGTAAGGGTGGCAGAACTGGGCCTTGTTAGGTGACTACTGCTACTGACTAGCTGCATATTGTGCACAAAACTAGTCTATGCAAAAGACTCCCTATTATTATTGTTACTCCATCCTTCTCCATGCCTGTTTGTTTCACACATCTGTTAGACTGGCAACCCTAGGAGGCAATGTTTGTAATTTACCATATATTTGCCCAGGGCCTACCACAATCAGTCCCATACTGAGCTGGAGAGTCTAACCTCTACTACAATATAAATAAGAAATACTGTACTGCTACTAACGACAGAAGCAGCGTTAAATATTGTGACGAGCCCCAGTAATATTTGATTACACAGTGTTTCAAATCTCAACTACATCCATCATACGGTATACAGATTTGATAAAAAATGTCAAGCATTTGTCAAATACTAATCTACATTCAACACAAGTGACTGAAAAATTGGCGCACTTTCAAGAAGGTTTTCGATCTGGGAGTAAAGCAAGCAGTCTAAGTAAGACTGATGTGCATTTCTTATCAAAATAATTAACCAGAAAGTAAAACTAATTACAAACTGGGCTAATGAGTAGAAACATCTGTCAAAATAAAATCAGTTTCTGAACAAGGTAGGATTATTATTAGTTGTATTACAGTAGGAGCTAGGGACTCTGTACAAACACATACTGATAGGCAAGCCCTGTTTCAGAGAGCTTTCAATCTAAATGGCCACAAATGACAAAAGATGGAAGGGACCAGAGGCATTGGAAGGTGAAGTGACTGGGACAAGATAACAACAAGCTAGTGACAAAGCCAGGATAGAACTGATGTTCTATTTACTAGACAGCATTCTCAAAAGGATACACTATATGCTTCCAATTATCCTTCCACCAGATATGACAAAAGAAAAAATGAAGGTAGAAATGCACTGATGCTCAAATGTGGTTAAGAACAAGAGGTGAGCTTTATCCTGAAGTTTTAATACATGTAAAATGGATGAAATGCTATGGCTTGATAGAGATGTAACAGTCAATCAAGCAAATAACTTCATTCACTTTGAGAGGATGATTTGAAGAGTTTTTGTCTCTCCTCAGTGCTCTTTTCTTGCTGTTTTTTTCCAAGCCCCCAAATTCATAGCTGTTGAAGGATTACATTTCTTTTGTCCTCCACAGTACACATTTCAAAATATTAGCTGATAAACAGTAATGACTGGTTGCAACATAGCATGAAGAAGATAAGCTTGCCAACTGTTCTGTACATGCAGTGAAGAACAGTTAACAGATAAATGAGATGATAAAATCCCTACATTGTTATGTATCTATTCGACAACTACCGAGTTAGACATATCATATAGGAATAATCATTGTTGCTCTCATTGGTAGGTGCAATGGAAAGTTGCCAGCCTCATAACCATCTGAAATCTAAAATAATCAATAATCAATTGCCTCCCTCCAGCCCAACTGCTCACTTGGGTTCTAAATCAACAACAGTGGAGTCAACAGACGACTCTCTGACTTCAGTGGGCAGTGGATTGAGCCTTTGGAATGGAAAGGAAAGCAAACCAACCCCAACACATTATCTATGAACCATCCCTCAAGTTTCCATCTGTGGAATAGATGCTGCTACTGGGATAAATGCTAGACTCAGTTATACCTGTGCAGACCCATGTTGTTTGGCCAAAGCAGAAGGTGAAGATAGTGAAGGCTAGCTCAGCAACATGTCTTTAAATTGGCATTTAAGAGTCTGAGTCTAAGGGGTCTAAATTGGTATGATTCATAGATTTTTAAGACCAAAATGATCATCTAGTCTGACTTCCTGCATAAGATAGGCCACCGTGACTTTCCTGAATTGCTTCTTCAAATCCAATAGCTTTTGTTGAATTAGAGCCTGTGTTTTAGAAAAACATCCAGTCTTGATGAGGGGAAAAACATTTCCAGTGCTGAAGAATCCACTAGAATCTTTGGTAAGTTGTTCCAGTGGTTAATTGGCCTCACTTAACCTCTCCTTAGTTGTAGTCTGCTTCAACCTCCAGTCATTGGATCTTGTTAAACCTTTGTCTGCTAGATTGAAGAGCCCTCTGTTATTAAATTTCTGTCTTCCATGTAAGTATTTATAGATATGATCAAGTCACTTCTTGATCTCCTCTTTGGTAAGCAAAATAGACTGAGCTCCTTGGGTCTTCCACTTGCTTGGAAGGCATGGAAGCAGGTACCAGAGAAGACTGGGTGGGACCTACTTAACGTATAACCTTCTGATAGCTGCATTGTAACGTATCGAATATGTATCAGTAAAAGCAGTTCATAGAGTTGTCTTTCTACTTGACAGCGGGCAGTTATGATATAACTATTTTCTTCCTTGCTTTTAATGTGCTTGGATTTGGTAAATGACGTGACGGGTATGAATACTGTTGTCACTTAGCAACGATGTTGTTATTTTTAAGCAATTATCTTTTGCGTTTGGAATTTTACTGTATTCTATGCCTACATAGTGTTGGAACGGCACTATAAAAATATCTGAGGTAAATGGAGACTGGGCTTTTCTTTGTTTAGTTTTAAAAAATCTATTATGGGTTTAAAAAGTGGCTGCTCTGCACATCCCATAACTTGTTCCCTAATACTTATTATGCATAAGCATATCTCTGTCAACACTGTGGCAGAGTTAAAATGGGAGTACCTATAATTTTGAAATGGATTTACTCAGAAGAGGCTTTAGAGTATATTGATTGATTTTAAAAGCCCTTAATTTAACATGCATTTGTATAACTGAACCAACAACATTCACTTAGGGATGTTTCAGCACGTATGGAGATTTGTAAGCATAATACAATGTAGGAACTGAGGTTCTTAAGCAGCTTCTTTTTGGAATTACTGTCATCACAGACAAAATTTTAGGGCCTAAATTTCTTGATCATCTTAAAATCTGTGTGCGAAAATATTTTGCTTAGACAACCAACAAGCATGGTCAAAGCACTAAAATATAATAATTTGTTTGTGATTTTTTTTAAAAAAAAGAGTAATAATGCCACTTTACATAGCAGCTTGCACCCCGACGTGCGTTAAAAATGGTAGCTGTGCTCCTGCAAGTCCTTACTTTATGCAGACAGTGAAATGTCTCATGTGAATAAGGATTATTCTTGGGAGTAAGAATTTATAGGACAAAATCTATATACATACAGAACCACTGAAATTCATCCATCTCTGGAACTGAAAGGCAGCAAGCTGGATGTTGGACCACAGCGATTACAAGTAAAACTCTAGGTGACAACCCTACCTTTACACAAATTGTCATGATCTTTAAAATTGAAACAGACATTCAAGGATCGAGGTCAGGGGTGGGCAAACTATGGCCTGGGGGCCACATCCAGCCCTTCAGACATTTTAATCTGGCCCTTGAGCTCCTGTTAAGGAATGGAGTCCAGGGCTTGCCTCGCTTCATGTGTACCATGGCTCTGCGCGGCTCCCGGAAGCAGCAGCATGTCCCCTCTCTGATTCCTATGCGTAGGGGCATCCGGGGGCTCTGCACGCTGCCCCCACCTCAAGTGTCGTTCCCGCAGCTCCCATTGGCTGGTAACCAGAGCTGCCTGGTTGCACAGGAGCCGGAGGGGGGGACATGCTGTTGCTTTTGGGAGCTGCTTAAGGTAATTGCCACCCGGAGTCTGCACCTCTGACCTCCCCTAGCCCTGATCCCCCTCCAGCCTCCTGAGCCCCAGCCCAGAGCACCCTCCTGCACCCCCAGTCCTCATTCCCAGCCCTACCCCCTGCCCTCCAACCCCCAATTTTGTGAGAATTCATGGCACGCCATACAATTTCCGTACCCAGATGTGGCCCTCGGGCCAAAAGGTTTGCCTACCCTGGACAAAGGGCATTGATTTTCCAAAGTAACTATTGATTTTGGATTCCTCAGTATTAGGGCGACCAACTTGAGATGGTTTTTACAAAGTGCTGAGAACTTGCCCTCTTTCCCCTCTACAGTGTTTCAAGCTGGGGACCAACTATTGTAAGTCACTTGAAAATCTTTGCCTTTATTTTTAGGGTTGTAGCAGAAACAGCCACATAAAATAAAATGCACAGCACTCAAAATCCTGTGCTCCCTTTCTCCCTCTTCTGGTTTTTCAGAAATATTTAGCAAACAGATCAAGTTCAGTTCTTATGAGCAGATTCAAATCCCCCTTAAGTCAATAGGAGTCACTCTAGTAGTGTACAAAAGGCAGTGGCATCACTGATGCTAGTGTGAATTTTTGTTGATGGGCGCAGCAAGGATACGAACAATTAAATAAGCATTGGTGGGGAAGTACTCCCGCCCCTCAGAAGCATTCCTTCCACGTCAGAGTTGAGGTATACTTGCTGACCTTTAGGAAGACTATATTCCTGCTGCGAGTGTTCTACTTGATCTATGGATAATCCCGAGCACTTCAGTGGCTTCCAGTCTTCAGAGTGCTTGCCAGGCTTTTCACTTGGGATCAGTCATAAACAAACATCCTCCTACTGAATTTGAAATCCAGTACTAAGAAACTGAAAGCAACACTGACTTCACTGATTTTCACGATCAGTCTGAGAGAAATAAACTAAGGAAATAACAGTATAAATGGTGATGAGTACATTGCATTTAATTTTTAATTTTTCAAAAATAGTCTAAAAGTAAGTACAGTATTGAAATTAAGCGTATATATGTTTGCAGGATCTTGGCCTGAATTGATACTTATAAAACAGGTAAACAAATATGTTTGTTCACAAAATATTTTGTAAATTTACACCGCAAATGCTGGTGCCCATACTACAAAATGTACATATGGAAATACTTCACTTAATATAATAGTACCATTTATTTCACCTGTATAAAATCACTCACATGCAGGCTTGGACCCTACAATCACAGTGCTATTGCAGTACACCAGCTAATGTTTATTTGCACCATTGTCCTTGAAAGACTCACACCTGGACAGCACTGCAGTGGCATGGCTCCCATGGACAATGGTGCAAATAAACATGCTGCAAACTTTGGCATTTTTCCTCAATTAATTATTGACAAACAATAAACTTAATCATTAACAAATATACTAGTTCTAACAGGAACAAACGTGAAGTTCTTAGGTGGCCTCTGGAATCAGAAGCAAGATCTGAGCTCCTGAGAAACCCTGATATTTGAGGATGAGTTTCAGAATATGTATTGAAATAGCTATAACCTAAGATTTTCAACAGTTATTAGTGATTTTGGGTGCCTCCGTTTTTGGGAGGGTTAAAGATGCTTAAAGATGATTGTCAGACAATGGGAGCTCAGCACTTCCTGAAAATCAG
Organism: Sternotherus odoratus; assembly: GCA_032164245.1. Taxonomy (NCBI): domain Eukaryota; kingdom Metazoa; phylum Chordata; order Testudines; family Kinosternidae; genus Sternotherus; species Sternotherus odoratus. The sequence continues at coordinate 147,851,670 of JAVMKO010000002.1, forward strand.
GCTGGGTTAATGTCCCTTAAACTGGACACTCAAAATTGCTAATCGCTTGATAAAATCTATCAGTGTATATGAGTCCTACTGCCCTCTTCTGGTTGGAATCTGAACTACAGTTCTGTGTCATATTTGGTGAATGTTGAAGATGATTTCTTCTTTTAGCTCATATTGTAGGAGACACTGCTAAGTAGCAGCATGATCTGAATCCTGCTTATCCTTTTTTGAGTGGAAATTGTGTTCCACATAGAGACAGCTGAGAGGTTGCTAGGTGGTCATGGATCAAGTTTTATCCTCACTGTTTCTATGAAATTCTGAGCTTATCCCTAGGGGAGTGCGGAGCCTGGGACATAGGTGCCAAGTTTGTATCTGCTAGGAAGTGTTCCCCTCTGCCCAGGCCTCTCCCCCACTCCACCCCTTCCCCCAAGGCCTTGCCCCCCTCTTTCCGGCCCAGTTCTGCCCCACCCCCGAGCACCCTGTGTCCTTGCTACTTCCCCCTCTCCTCAGCACCTCCAGACACTGTGAAACAGCTGATTGGTGGTTGGTGCTGGGAGGGAGGAGGAGGCACTGATCCTGGGCCAGGAGGCTCCTCCTCAACCCCCCCCCCCATGAAGTGCTTGGTCCCCCCCAAAGCACAGGGCCCTTGGGCAGTCGCCCTGATTTTCCATACCCCAGTGAGAACCCTGGTTCTGAGTGATAACTAGGGCGCTACCAAATTCACAGTCCATTTTGGTAAATTTCACTATCATAGGATTTTTAAATTTCATAATTTCAGCTAGTTAAGTCTGAAGCGTTTGAGTACTGGAATTGTCAGGGTCTTGACCCAAAAAGGAATCGTGTGGGGGCAGGCGGGCAGTTGCAAGATTATGGTAGGAAGGGTTGTGGTGCTGCTACTTTTACTTCTTCGCTGCTGCCTGCAGAGCATGGATCCCTTGCAAAATCATTCGTCGCAGACAGAGACAATGAAAAGCCTCCTACAAATTATGTTAGAGGAAAAGTGCTGAGGTTTTATTTTTTTATTCTGTATATTTTTTAGTGATTTTTTTTTAAATACACAAAATGGAGATGGTAGGAAGAGACATATAATCACAGCGTGGAAAAATGTAGATTGTAAACCCCAAGAGATTAACTGAATAAAACAAAACAATGGTGTGTCCCCTATGTTTGCAGGTGCTGGGAAATACTCACCATTCCTTCGGAGATACTTTGCAGATTATCTCGGGGCTTCTTGTAGATGCAAATCGGGTGTGTGGCCAGCAGGAGGAAGGAAGAGGAAGTGAGAGCAGCAGCAGCAGAGTGTGTGTTGGAGTCTGATGATGGGATAGAGTCAGAAACACCAAAACAGCCGCGGTAAAAAGCCCAACTTCAATGGTGGGAGCGGCGCGGGCCGGGGAGAGGAAAGCAACGGAGCTGCCAGGCGCTCGCGGGGCAGCAAACTCCCCGATCCCGGCTCCCCTCCGCACTTGGCGGCTGGGGGCGAAGGTGGTGCCGGGGTTTTTAAGGTACTTTCCGTTCGGGCAGGTCTGGGGGGCGCTGAGAAGCCCCTCGGGGAGTGGGGTGCGGGTGCCCCCGGCAGCGCAGTAAGGGGCCGAGGGGGGCACGTTGCTGTGGACGCTGGAGGGGCGGCGCGGTGGGGTAGGATGCTGGCGGGGCGGCTGCAGGAGGGAAGCCCGCACCTGGCCGGGGGTGAGGGCTGCGGGGGAGACGGGCCCGCCCCGGGGGGATGGGGGCGGGGGGGGGGACGCGCTGAGCCCCGCAGCGTGGCCCCGGCCGTGCTGGGGAAGGGGGAAGCGCCTGACATCGCGCCGAGGAAGAGGAAACGCGGCCGCCCTCCCTCGTGCTTGTCAGCGCGGCCGGGAGGGGGGGGGGGGTGCGGGGCGAGGCGGGGGCGCAGCCTAGCTGCCCCCGCCGCAGCGAGCGCCGCGCTCCTTCGCCTCCGCAGCCCCGGGCGCTGGGGGGGGGGGGGGGGGAGATCAGCAGCTCTTCGCTCCTTTCCCTCAGCCGCTAGCCCAGCCCCCTTTTCCCAAACTGCCCTTCCCCTCGCCCCCCCCTTCCCGTGACACTACCTGCCCCCTCCCGCCTCATCCCCGCCGCCCCCACCCAGCCACTCGCCAGAAACAGGGGGGTTTAGTGCCTGGGTGCTGGTTTTGTCATGGGCGGGGGGGGGGTCCTGATTGATGTCTCCAGCCCCCCGCAGGTCCCTCTCGGCTGGTCCTGTTCTGAAGTGCTGGGCCCTGGCAACTTGGTCCTACAGCCCAGCTGACCTCATAAAGTGGGGTGGGAACATCTGTGCTCGCAATTGCGTGTGCTCTGCAAATGCACTCAGGCTGGCTGCAGAGCGGCGGGTCGTTAGCATGTCACTTGTGCATGGAGCTGTAACGCATGGAGGGGCTCATGCGGATGTGCTCCTTGGATGTTGATGGAGGAGGGTGGTTGAACGAAGATGCTTTTCTTGCTTCCTTTCCTCACCGCCCCGATCATATATTTGAAGATTAAGGGTTCCCTGCACGCAAACTTGTACTGCTTTAGTAAAGCTGATACAAGAATGGATGCTCTGGTTTGTTTTTTTTCCTGTTCAAGAATGTTAGTTTATCTTGTACAGATTAGGAACAGATATAAACTAAAATAAGCTTGGTTTATTTAATACCGAGCTAAGAGTTGCTGGTGCCAAATGAGTTTTAAAAGAAACCTTAAGTTAAAGCAGTGCAGCTCTGCGTGAAGTCCAGCCCTTAGTTCATTGTTGTTAATTACTCACCTTCTGAGTTCATGCCTCTTCCCTTTGCCAAGAACTTTTACTCAGGACTCAAGAGCTCTCAGTAGGGGTTGCCTTTTGTCAGGTCTGTACCCATAGCAATAAAAATGATCTGACTGAGGATGCATTTTCATATAAAATTATTGTGCTGGAATGTGGCTGGGAATGATGCATAGCCATGGCACACAATCCCTTAACCCAGGGGTCTGCAACCTTTACCACTCAAAGAGCCATTTGGACCTGTTTCCCACAGTAAAGAAAACACTGGGAGCCACAAAACCCTTTTGACATTTAAAATGAAATAACACTCTCTTCTTCCCTCCCCCTTCTTCCCTCCCCCACCCTCTTCTTCCCTCCCCCTCCCCTCCAGCCGTGCTCTCGCTCTTCTTCCCTCCCCCTCCCCTCCAGCCGTGCTCTCGCTCTTCTTCCCTCCCTCCCCCCGCTCCGGCCGTGCTCTCGCTCTTCTTCCCTCCCCCTCCCCTCCAGCCGTGCTCTCGCTCTTCTTCCCTCCCTCCCCCCCCCTCGGCCGTGCTCTCGCTCTTCTTCTTCCCCCCCCCTTCCTCCCCCCCCGCTCCCCCCCCTTCCTCCCCCCCACTCCGGCCGTGCTCTCGCTCTTCTTCCCTCCCCCTCCCCTCCAGCCGTGCTCTCGCTCTTCTTCCTCCCCCCCCCCGGCCGTGCTTTCACTCCCCCCCTCCCCCAGCTTGCCTTGCCTTGCCTCGTGCCCCGGCCCCGGCTCGCTCTTATCCGCCGGCTCCGCCGCGCTTCGCCTCCGGCCCCGGCCCGACTCGCACTTCTCCGCCGGCTCCGCCTCGCCTCGTGCCCCGGCCCCGGCTCCGCCTCCGTTCTTCTCCCCCCCCCCGCCTCTCGCCTCTTATTGACCCCGCCCCTCTCTTTCGGCTGCGGCTACGCGCACTGGTTGGACAGTGCTGGCGGGCCGCATAGAAAACAGTCTGCGGGCCGGTTAAAATTAGAACACACAGGGAGCCGCATCGGAGGGATGAAAGAGCCGCATGCGGCTCCGGAGCCGCGGGTTGCCGACCCCTGCCTTAACCCAAATGGGTATGAAATCCAAGAAGTGGCGTGTTCGGTTTTTTGACTTCAAGCCTGTACAAAATTTATTTTTGACTATCTTTCCCTTGCAGAACTAACACAACTGTACAACTCTCCCATGAGAATGTATAAAAAATTTCAAAGTTCCTGAAAAATAACTGAGTACATTTCAGAAGAGCCATATTTTATTATTACTTTTATAAGCCTATCTCTTAACCTGCCTATGGTGAAATATGGGACAAACACCCTGAAGAGAGAGCCAAAGATGACAATAGTGTATGATAATAGAAGTGTATAATGTGTTAACTTTAGTATAAAACAATATTGTCTATAATCTGAGCTTCATGATACAGCATTTGTGATGTAAATACACTTGAAATATGTTCATTAGTATCTAATTTTTCTTTAGACTTTGAGCCTAGGTTGTCGGAGTGTCCCTTATTAAAATCCTTATCAAGGGAAAAGTTGAGAAAGAACTAGAACTAAATCCTTTATTACTCAGAACTGGGATTTGTGGGAGGCAATTGGATTATCTGTCTCATCAATGGGTACCAGACCTTGCTCTTTCTACATGTTAGAGATCCTTCAGTGTTCATGCACATTGGCTTCTTTGCAATTACATACTACTAGGTAGCTCAACCCATGTTGAATATTTCTCAATGCGAAAAAATACCTGCTTTTTTCATGACTCATTTCACTCTAAGCCTTGAGTTCAACTTCTGGGTGGATGAGAAGTGTTCTGTTTTCCAAGCCACTCAGTTCCATAGTGGAAAATCTGTTTAATTCTAGTGGTATACCTAACAGCTGTAATCTGTAATAATAATTAGGTAGGAAGGAGAAAGAGAACTAGTGGTAACTTACTGGTAAACCTCCCTGTGGTTTAGCATTAAGGAAGCGTGTGTGACAACACACATTTTAGGGAGTGATTAAATCATCTTGCAGCAACTTTTAAAATTCACTTGGGTTAGTTGGGTAATAGTAAAGGTTAGCATCCTGTTGCCGCATTAACTGTATTAAACAGGTACTGTTGGCATATACTGCAGTTAGTGCAACCCTTTGATCATTTCATTTGATTTAGTAATCTAAAGATATACCTAATTGTCAGTTTCTCCAGGCAGTGAGGCTGTGCATTTAAATGGCTTAATCATTTTTTTTTTTTTTGTAATCCTACTGAGAATCACAGTGCAGCATCATACAAGTTATGTCTTCTCTGTAGGTTGCAGTTTAGGTAAGAGTGTAGCTGTCTGAGTTTCCTTTATAAAGAGCAGAAGAGAAATTGAGGATTTCTACCCTCTTGATCTTGAATTTTCAAGAAGTTCTTGAATTATGCTAGGAAAAATATGATAGAATTAAAGCTGAATGGATTTTGATGGCTGACTAGGTGGACTCTTTTTTACAGATTTATGCTAGAACAATTGTATTCTTATCAATGAAGTATCTACAATTTAACAATATATTTTATAGATTATATATGGAGAATATTTTTAGAAATGCAGTAGATTGATGCAAAACAATACTTCAACAATGATCTACTCAATTTCATCACTTAGCATTTAAGTGGGTTGCATTGTGTTCATTGTACTGACAGAGGTGATTTGATTTTTTCCCCCTTGTTGTTAACTAGTTACATGCCCGCTATCAGTGTATAACCGAAAAAGTAAGTACTACTAGAGGTTTAACTGTTACTGAAACACTGCTGCATGTATGACACTTCCTTATAGCAATGCCCTTCTGTGGCAAATTGCAGATCTACAGCGCTGATGCTCCACCCTTCCTTCCGCTCTTTGTTTACTCTCCTAATAGAAATCTCTTTGATTATAAGGTTTGAGCTCACATATTTTCTTTGCCATGAAGTTCAGTTTTTTGAGAGGGGTTTGGGTGTGACCTCATATTTTTCTATGCTGACACAGACAATGCCTGAACATTTAAATATTGTTTGTTTTGTTAAATTTAGCAGATGTATCTAGTGCATGTGAAAGTGAGAGACTGATATCTGATTGGCTATAACTGACTATTGCAAGCTTTCCCACACAGCTTCTCCAGTCCACTGACATGCAGTATGTACCTCTTGTTGTTTCAGATTTGGACCTCACCTCTGTTGAGTAGATTGCCAATCATAGCACTAAGGTCTTTTGTGGTTCTGTGACTTTGATAAGTATCTATTTGAGATTATGATGAGGCCATCAAACACAGTTTCCTTCCCAAGTTGTGACCCTTTTATCACTTGAATTCAGGTCTCCAGAAGTAAATTATGCATGTTGCTGTCGATGAATAGGAGAGGGTTTAGAGAAGAGCCACAAAAACAATGAAAGGACTGGAAAACATGGCTTTTGGACTCAATCTGTTTAGTTTGACAAAGAGAAGGTTAAGGGGTGGCTTGATCATGATCTATAAGTACCTACATGGGGAACAGATATTTGGCAATAATCAAATTTGATAATAGAGGCATTTCACTCTAAAAGACTAAGGTACAATAAGATCCTGAAGTTAGATAGTCAGACTAGAAATAGGGTACCTTTAAAAAACAAAACAAAACACCAGTGATGGTAATTAAACACTGGAACTATGGTGGTGGTAGATTCACCATCACTGGCAATTTTAAAATCAAGATTGGATGTTTTTAAAAGATATGCTCTAGTTCAGATAGAAATTAATTCAGGGAAGTTCTGTGGCTGGTATTATACAGGGGGTTGGACCAGATGATCACAATTGTCTCTTTGGGCCTGATAAATCTCTGAACTATAGTCACTGAACCTTTTTGTCTGTCTTAGGTTCATGTGTGCTATATGTCATTATCAAATTATTAAAAAATCTACTCCTGTAAAACGAATCCTGGAGACTGAAGTCTGCCATTCATCCACAGAAAAGGCAGTGGCAATGCAAGCTTCTCCACATTGCCCTGCCAGTGTACAGCAGCACTGTTCTGAAGGCATCACTTCACTTGTACGGTACTTGTAGGGTGAAGAGAGTAGTTCAAGTCTGCGTGCTTGTGTCAAACTGTTGCATGGGTCTTCGCTGTGAGTGATCTTTTTTTATCACAAGTTTTGCAAGATACAAAAGGGTGATTTATGGATAGGTTGGCAGCCCCCATATTAAATTTCCTTGTTGTTATCCAATTGCTGTTAAGAACAGAATTGGGAACAGAATGCTCCAGGGAACTGGTAATGTGTTTTACCTCTCTCACTCGTTCAGATCTAGTACTAAGGCATAGATTTCTGAAACTGTGGATCGCCATTAGTTTGTGGAGCACTTGCTGATGGGCCATGGAAAGGTGGGTGGTCACAGGTTGTTTGTGCCTTTTCCGTGCTTCTGTCTGTCAAACAGCATTAAAGGTCAGCTAAATATTTATTAATATTTTCTGGTATTAATTTTCCATGTAAACAACTGCTGTAGTGGCACTTGGGATGTTATTGGTGGCCAGTGAAAAGAAAAGAGATCTGGGCCGTTATGAATGAGAACGGAGGTGTCCCTTTCTGCTAAAAGGTATAGCCCATACTGTGAAGAAGTTTGAGAACCTCTGCTCTTAGCCACTAGAATGGTCATTTGGCCTATGTACAATGAGTTGGTTTCAGTCCAGTTCTAGTGGACAAGACAAACTGTGGTGGTGTGAGTTTCCTTTGGAGCTGTCTAGTTGGCAATGGAGAACGCTTGGTGGTGTGTGTAATACATACCAGTGTACATTGCTTGTCAGTAGAGATGCAGCCTACGGTACATTTGCACAGTCCATGGCAGTAAGCCTGGGTCAACAGACTCAGACTTGTGGGGTTCCCGCTAGTGCTCTAAAAATAGCTCCGTAGACAGTGCCTTGAAGTTGCAGCTTGAGCTGGAGCTCGGGCTTTGAAGACCACCTCCTCTCCTTTAGTGTGGTATGAGGTGGGCGAAGGCCAAGCAGGGAGAACCACATGGAGAGATCCATATTGCTCTAACAAGGACACTGGGGACCCCTTTCTAATATAGGGGAAAAGTGTGTGTGTGCATGTGTCCCTTTTGTACAGCATCTGGTACGCAGTGGTTAAAAAGCTTCTGATCTTGCCAAATTATTTTTGTATTTGGTGTGAAACAAAGAGTGTGTGAAATTACTATCCTACCTTTCACTCCAAACACTCAATAATTTCTTACCGCTCTTCTCCAACCCTGCAGTGCTAATAGGAAAAGATGTTAGGATACAGACATTGTATCATTATTGTGTGCATTAAAATAGGCTGACCCTAAATTCTCAGAAAACATTTTTTAAAAAAAATCACTAATATTATATTTGTATTGTAATTAAGGGGGTATTCAATTTACTACAGTATGGTAAATATTGCTTCCTCCTCCTCATTCCCCTACTCTCTCTCTGCCTGTCACCCCAGCCGGGGTATGGGCCACCAACCACAGATCTCTCCATTTCTGTCATTGGTGTTTTGGTAGCAATTGGTTCCCTTATGGGGTGGAGATGCTAGCCCCACGCTCATGTTAAGCCTACAGCACCTGGTATTCTGAGGAGGTCTCCCATCCAAGTACTAGCCAGGCCTGACCCTGCTTAGCTTCCAAGATCAGATGGGATCGGGCGTGTTCAGGGTGGTTTAGCCCCTTATTATTTATTTATAGTACCATAGTGCTTAGGAGTCCCAGTCATGGACCAGAAGGACCCCATTGCGCTAGGTGCTGTACAAACACAAACCAAAGAGGGAGTCCTTGTTCCAAAGAGCTTTCAATCTAAGGAGTGGTTTACACTCAAAAATTAGATCGACCCAGCTGCATTGCTCAGGGGTGTGAAAAATCCGCACCCCTGAGTGACATAGTTAAGATGACCTACGTTCCCATGTAGACGGTGCAAGATCAACAGATCTTTTGTCAACCTAGCTATTGCCTCTTGGGAAGGTAGATTAACTACTTTGATGGGATAACTCCTCCCATTACTGTTTAAGTGTCTACTGAAGCACTACATTGGTGCAATTACAACACCGCAGCAATACTGCTGTAGCTTTTTAAGTGTGGACATGAAGTAAGTATAAGACCAGAGACGACAGATGGATACAGACAGATGGGGGGGTTAAAACAAAGCAATGAGATAGTACAGAGCAGTATGATAGGCAGCGGTATCAGCGCACTGGCAGCCTTGCTCCTGTCAAGTTTATCATAAGCATCACAGGAAAGGAGTGTGTTTTGAAGGAGGAGATCTGAAAAAATGAAAGCAAAAGCAAGCCAGAATCTCCCTATATCATTTTCTCGCCCCTCTCCCCCAGCCAACCCACTGCCATTCCTGCATCACTGGATACAGGCATTAGTATTACCTTTTACAATAAAGATGTTCGTTTATCCAGTATTTTGTTTGGGTTCCCCCTCCAGACACACAATAAAACAATCTATGATCCTGGCCCATGGATTTTCCACAAAGGTAGTTCAAAAATAGTTTCCAAATCTTTTCAGATTCTTCTGATTTATTTTCTATAGTTTACCTGTTCATACGCAGCTGTTTCTGCCAGATTGACAATCTGTTCCATCTTGGATATCCTTGATACATCTTTCAAAATAGCATTTTTGCCATCATTTAAATTTTATTAGAATTAACTCACTTTCATTCTTCTAGAAGATATTTTAGTTTTGAGTCGTTCCCCCAATTAGGTAATTTTATTAAGTATTTCCCAGCGATTCTCTCATATGGTTCTTGCATTAGCTGCAGACTCTTCACAAATAAGTTGCCTATGTACTTTCAGGATCTACAGCTCAAATTGTTATTACAGAGACATTAGGAGTACAGAACAGTCTGTGAAATGATACATCATCCCATTTTTAGCTGTTAAACCATATTTTTTCTTCTCATGCTTGTTTTCATTACAAGGGAGACGTGGTCAGTGTTTCTAAGAGGAAGCTTTAGATTCTCAGGCATGATGGTTCCCCCCCCCCCCACTTTTTTAAGCACATATCAATGGGTGCCTGTTTTGGGTAGATGATCTCATTTCCTAGAGTCTTTTGCATATATTGTTGAAGTTGCAAATATTGACAAAAAATTCTCCGTAGAGCTATTTTTAAATCTGTGAAATTTACAAAATGTCCTTTTTATGAAATCCAGCATTTTAAAGTTAGATAAAAGGAAAACAATCTCAAAGGTACTAACAGGCCAATAAAGCAATACTGCTCCCACGAAAATCACATGCCAGCCTTAATTTTTTAGTTACATTTGCAAGTAATGCCCAAGATTACCGTAACTGAAAGTGTTTAGAGGTGTTTTTTCAATTGTACATTTAACAATGCATTGTTTCACTTTTCCCAGGTATAATCAGTTAGACCCTGATTTCTACCATTACTTACACACATGCTTAATGTTAAGCATATGAGTCATTCCAGTCATCTTATTCACATGCTGAAAGTTAAATGCATATGTAAAATGTTTGCTGGTTTGGGGCCTAACTAAGTTTCCCTGATGTTGCCTTGATCTTTCACACAAACATTTTGAAATAAGAAAATGTAACTGTAAAAACCTCTACAAAAATTGCTACGGAGATTTTGTTTGTGTGGTGTCCGGATGTATGTATAAGGGGTGGGGGAGAGAAGAGGTGTGTTTACCAGAAACGAGGACTTAATTTGTTTTAATAAACCAAATAGATTTCAAGTTGGCAGTGTCCCGTTGCCTATTGTTGGACACTGCTTCCATGATGAAGATTCCAGTCTAGATATTTTAGTATTTATTTTGTATCTAAAGTGAAAAATGTTATTCCCTTTCCAAATATTTGGCACCTACAATTCACAACAGCAAAAACGTGCAGGGTTTGTGGGGTGGTGGATTCCAGTTTGGATCATAAAAATAACCCAAGTTAGTCCTACCAATGTTGTTATTCTGCCCATATTCAGGATAATTCTTTAAAACATTATTCCATGTTTTGAGGTATACACAAATATATTGCTCTTAAATGCCATAGAAATAAGGAATTCATAAATACTAAAATCCCTCTGTCTTCTGGATAGGCAGTGCTGTATTAAGGTGGTGGGTTGACATGTATGTCTCTTCACTTACAGAAAGAAAGAGACACGGTTACGATACAGGCTAATATATTCCAATTTTTACTCCTAGCACTGTTGCATATATTTGTTACATTCCAATGGCATCTTTTCCATCCCTTTATTTTTTGGAATATAGTCACATTAGTTTTCATAGCAACTGTCGTAACTTCAGCTGGAAATTGAAACCTGATAAGTATTGGCTCAGAACTACAAAAGCAGTTTTTCCAAACTGGCCAAGCACTGAGCCAAACCAAGGTTTCTTTAAACCCTCTCTCCATCCCGAAATATAAGTACTAGTCTCTTCATTCTGGAAATGAAATTCAATATGTCATTCAACCAGTAGTCATTCAAAATGCTGGACTTCCCCACCTCCCCCCATAGTTTTTTATTTTTGCGTTTCCTCTCATCAAGTGCCAGATCACCCAACTATTGTCTAACTCTACCCTCTGTGATACAAGTGTATTTCTCATATTAACCTCCCCTCCTAGGAATAGCCAGACACAGGTCCTTCCTTCCTTACTACGCTCAGAAAATTCAGGATTTAGATGTGGGGTCTAGGTCTGATCTGTGCCTTTTCTGTGACTCTTCTTTGGTAATCCCCTCTTAAATGTATACTTCTCTCATGTTGCTGTAAGTCTCCCCTCCCTGGAAAGTATGAAGATTGAAACACTCTGCTTCTTATTAGTCAGCAAAGGGCAGAGTGGCCATTACTAACAACAGTAGTTACAGCATAGTAGAAGTTTCTGGAAAAATTACAAAACACTCAAAATCTGAGTTTTTCTCCACTTTGCTTCAAATTCACAAAAATGACCCAGGCTTCTGGCAAAACCCACAAAATCCTGTGGTTATGGTCTTTAATGGTGTGTGTGTAAAGAGCAAAGAAAAAAGATTTCTGAGTGAAATTGGGCTCCTTTTTACTGAAAAATTATCCAATTTAGAGCAAAGAGGTCAAATTTCTTTTACGTGCAGGAAATTTAGAATTTTATTTGTTTTTTAATGTGAAAATCCATCATTTTATCCATCAATTAGTTTTTGTTAGTTGCTCTTCAAATTCTCTTTTAACCTGCCTAATTGTATTTTTATACTGGACTTGCCGGAGTTTATGCTCCTTTCTATTTTTGTCTGTGGGTTTGACTTTTAATATTTAAAGATGACCAACTCTTTTACTTTGTTCAGTCAAGGGGGCCTTTTTTTTTTTTTGGTTTGTTTTATAATTTGCAGCATGCGTTTAGTTTGTCTCTATTATAGTGTTGTTGGTGTTCCCCTGAGACCTCTTCCACTTCATTCCCCAAGAACTCAGTTCGACTCCAGTCTTGTTACTCCGGTTCCTTTATTTGGCATGCAGCAAAGCTGCACTGAGTTGATCAAACTCAAGTGTAGGGGATGGTACTGGATGTGCCATACATCCAAAGTTACACAGCAAACCTCTTCCTTCATATACGTTTACACATTATATTGCATTCACTATACATTGCTTCACACATCTGGGATTGACTCATTCACTTTGTAGCAATCTATGTACAGCACACCGTGCAGGACTTATTCTTTCCCTCATTTTACATTCCAGGCTTATTTTATGCATTGTTATATGGTCCATTGTAAATGGTTCTTGAACTATTTAAAGTGGCTTTTTAAGTTATGATTAATCAGTTCTGGATCCAGTTCTGTTCAATATCTTCATCAATGATTTAGATAATGGCATAGAGAGTACACTTATGAAGTCTGCAGACGCTACCAAGCTTGGAGGGTTGCAAGTACTCTGGAGGATTGGATTATAATTCAAAATGATATGGACAAACTGGAGAAATGGTCTGAAGGAAATAGGATGAAATTCAATAAGGACAAATGCAAAGTACTCCACTTAGGAAGGAATAATCAGTTGCATACATAAAAAATGGGAAATGACTGCCAAGGAAGGAGTACCACAGAAAGGGATCTGGGGGTCACTACTCTGAGTGGCATGGGGTAAGGAGATTGGGGGGGTTGGATAAGGGACAGGGAGTCCCGGGGGCAGTCAGGGGATAAGGAGCAAGGGGTTTAGATGGGGGGGTGGTTGGGGCGGAGGGTCTCTGGAGGGGGCAGTCAGGGGACAAGGAGTGAGGGGGGGTTGGAGATTCTGAGGGGGACAGTCGGGGGAAGGAAGTGGGTAGGGGTGGGGCCAGGCTGTTTGGGGAGGCACAGCCTTCCCTACCTGACCCTCCATACAATTTTTCAATCCCGATGTGGCCCTTGGGCCAACAGGTTTGCCCACACCTGTCATAGTGTGTCAAGCCAGTGCTCCAGTTAGTCCAGTATCGTGTCTTCCAGTATTGGCCAGAGAAAATTTTAGTGGCATTCAACAGACCTTTGCAAGTTGATTTCCTGGGCCATATGGATCAAAACAGCATCATCCCACATTTTCTCTCTCTGCATCATTTGAGTTACAAACTCTGACAAGGCAAAAGTTTCAATTTAAGTATATTTTTATGGTGGGTAAAGAAATTCCAAGATGAAAAAATAGATCTTTTATCATGAAGCTCTATCTTTATTATGCATCCTCAGTTTTCATGCTCTCAACTTGAGTTTTTCATTAACATTTTCCCCTTATCTAAATAATGACAATTAATTTGTGAATTGCTTTGCTTTTATTTGCCCATTTTTTTGGTAGCAGTATGTATGGAGTCAAACTGAAATAATATTTCCTGAGATCCCTTGTGATTTTTCAATTTGTTTCAGTTTGTAGTATGTTTCCATCACTTTAGAGAGAGCATGGTTTGCTAGCTTGTTACTTTATTTCAGTGCACAATTAATATAAAGGAAAAGTGTTTTGTGTATTCTGGCCTCTAGGCACATTAGTAATTAAATATACAGTGGCATAAAGGATAAAACCAGTAGCTCTCCCTCACCTCAAAACCAGAAAATAGGGAACTAACTAACCAACCAGAGGTGAATGCGAAGCCTGAACAGTATCTCCCAACCTTCGTTGATAACTATCTGACCATATCATGTACCTCCATTCTCAAAAATGTAGCTGAAGAGATGGGCTTTATAGTGATGCCCTGAAGGTTGCCATACTTGGGCTATTGCCAGCAACGGTCTGTGAAGGAGGGTGAAATCCAAAGTCAAGGGTCCCTTAGGGAGAACACTTTTTCGGTAGCTGCCACTCTTTTATATCAAAGGGGCTCCAGCCATGGCAGGATAGCATAAAGAGAGAGTCAGTTATCAGGTGTCAAGTTATCTAGTGCTTCATAGATCAAAACCAGAACCTTTAACTTCCCCTGGAAACTGGATGATAGCCTGTGCCGACCCCAGAGTACTGGCTTCATGTGCTTACAGTGACATAGTCTGTGCTTACGGAATGGGCTAATGCATTATGCTCCAGGTTTAAATTCTAGGTTAATTTAAAGTGTAAAATGCATTGCAGTAGCATAATCTTTATGACAAAGACATGGATTATTCGTAGAAAGGTCAATAGCTGAAAGACCATTGCAGTCTCTGGGATGGATAGAGACCAGGGAAGTGGGGAGGGGGAAGAGTCACCCTCAGTGCTACTGTGAAATGCTTCAGCAGTAGTGGGCTGGGGAGAAGGGAGAGGAATTCAACTATTTCCCAGATTGAGAATTCTAGTAACGAATGGTAGGCACAAATCCTCAATTAAAGGGGTAGATATACTCCTTGCTGCATCTTCCAGTTGCTTCCCCCTTTCTTCCACAGTTCTGATTGCTTCCACTAGTCTTAACTGGAGTAAACCACTAATCCTGATTCATGTATGAATATCTGCCAAGCCCTGGGTAAAGGCATTAAACAGCACTGACCAAATCTGATGAGAAAGAAATAGAGCTGTCATTAGCACATTGAAAATACCGTAGCCTGTGTCTCCTAACTGAGCACCTCAACAGCTCCACATACATGCTGGACAAGAGGGGAGGCAAAGTTTAGAGAATGCTCTGCAGCCCCACATGAGAGAGATTTTGGAACTAAAGAGTTTCTCTGATAGGTCCCAGTGTGTAGAACAAAGCCACCGAAGGTCTGTCTGGAGAGTGTAGGGTCCCCAGTGAGTTAACACCTCATGAACTATGGGAGTGAAAGCAGCTGATAGACTTAACAGTATCAGCATGGACACTTGATCTGTTGTCTGGAGAAGATCTACCAGTGCCTGGGTCAGTTCTATACTTAAAAAAAAAGAAAAAGGAAAAAAGGAAAAAAAAGGGAAAATGACCGGAGGTAGCCAGAAATGTAGACTCACCACATCCTTCTAAATCTTAAAACAGAAATTGAAGATTAAATATTAGCAATTAGTTGGCCAGATTGCAAACACTGAGTGGTATTTTTGCAAGCTGCTGTACAACAGCTTTCTTAAGAGAAGCTCCCTAAGGCAGTCTGCCTGCCCTAATGTACCAACAGTGGAACCAGATCTTCTCCTCCGGTCTTCATCAGCCAAAGGGGACATAGGTCCAAAGTACATGTTGTGGCTTGAAGTTCCCCTAATACCTACTGCACTTCAGGAGCAAAACTGGCCTACTCTCAAGCAGATTCTGACCTATATCCACAAAAGCAAATGGCTCAGTTTGAAACTGCTTGACTTTATGTATAAAATAATATGAAATTTCCACACAATGGAATGGACTTTTATCTACTCCTGAATGAAGCCAGCTGAGCTCAACCAGGTGGTTCAGTACTCAGAATAAACAAATCCTCTGATTTTTTTGGAATCCTTTGGGGCAAAAAGCGCCATATAAAAATATTGCAGACTTCCATTGTAGAATATCAATCTAAACGCACATCCAACTCATGTCATGAAACAAAATGAACTATAAACACAACAGGAAAAAGATCAGAGATGAACTCTCTCATTTTTAAAAATTAAGGCCACCTTTCTGAGCTCAGGGTACAGCTGTTTGCCCTCAAATATTAATTTTTATGGCTACAAAAGGCATGGCGAACCTGAAGAACTAATGTTCATGGATTATATCATGTTGCTGTTTCATCTAAATACAATCCTTGGTTGTAAAATGAAATGCTATAGTCCAAGATCTGGCAGAGTTAGATAAAAAGTTATTAGTTTGTATAATGCATTGTCAATTTACTCTTTTAGCACCTTTCCTGTCCATGTGACAGGCCTGTTTTGATGCCGTCCCTTGGAAGTTAATGGTATCTCAGTGTTTCCAAAAGGTCCTGGGACTAAATATTCCTCTGACAGGCCATTCCACCAATGGGTCAGTGAAAACTTTATAATGACCTTTTGCTTTCAGCTATTAATGAAAGGTCTCTGAGCTGTTCTCCTGTTACCTGCTTTCACCATTGTGCATCACTGTAGCTTGTACGATCTGTGATAATCGAAGGAGATGGGAAGATTGCTAGACACTTGAAATCTTGCACTCTAGTTGTGCTGGAAGCCTCCACCATGGTTTTCCCCAACTTTCACACACTAAATGCTGTGTGTGATACTGTCAAGAGTGGCTCATGATCATGACTGTCAACTTCAGGACAGACTGGTAAGAAACAGGGTACAAACACAAACCTGGTTGTGTGTTCTATTCTTAGACTTCATCAACCAAATATCAAGTGTTAACTCCTCAAATGCTATGGCAGCCTTAACATGGAGACACAGACAGTTCCCTTGGGTACTGTGGTCTAGGCAAGTCTGCCTTTGAGATGGACGGTCCCTTACATGAAAAATCACAACAATATTCACGTTAGTCACAGTCATGTATGTACCCCAGGACAGTTGTACCTTAGATCTCTCAACAAAGACAACATTTATAGCCAATCCTAGTGTACTAACTAAAGATTTACTTACAAAGAAAAAGAATGCATTATTTACAAGGTTAAAGCAGGTAAACATACAATCACACAAATGAGTTAGTCTTAGTTTTCAAAAAAAGTGATAGTAGTTGCTATATATGTATGCTCTCTGTCCTTTAGGGCTACCCCAAACCAAGCAGCTTGGGGATCTCTTGCATATACTTAGGGTATGGCTAGACTAGAGATTATAGCGTGTTTTTTTTGTAGCGCTTCCCAATGTAACGCAATAGGTATCGCGCTAGAGTCTGTGCAGATTGAAACCCTGTAGCGCTAAAGAATGGATACATTTGTAGCGCTTCTGGCGGCAGTGACAGTAGCGGGATAGGGCAGGTATCCCAGCATTCAGCTGGGTGCAACGTGCTTTGCAAAGGATGGGGGTGAGGGGGAACTGGAAAGTTGTTCGCAGGGAGAGACGATCAGGCTGTCAGTGAGTTTTCCTTAGCAAAAGCTGACGGGCTCTGTATTTAAGACAAAAAGCTCCGTCCGCAAGCATTTTCACTGGTTATTTGCTGTGTGTGTGCGCTGGGTTAGCAACTCGCCACATAAAAAAACACCTGCTACAGAAACACCAACAGATTTATCGAAATGTCTTCTCATCATGGGTGATCAGCTGAGGACGAAGGCAGTAATGCCTGATATGACGAGGAGGAATGAAAGCCGAAAGGAAATTTCTCTTCCGATGCAGTCCCTGGCGAAACCCAAACAACAGGTGAGAGTAGCTGCGTGGAACGTAAGAACTATGTATGAGACTGGAAGAACAGCGCAAGTGGTGAAAGAAATGTCTAAGTACAAGATCAATGTTTTGGGCATCAGTGAGATGAGATGGACGGACTCTGGTTTGATGACACTTGGATCGGGGGAGACTGTTGTTTACTCTGGGCGGTCAGATGGTCAACACCGAGAAGGAGTTGGTATCCTGATGGATAAGCAGGCTAGAATGAGTCTTGTGGGATGGGAACCAGTCAGCTCCCGAATTATAAGGGCAAGATTCTTCTCCAATTATGCCAAGACCACCATCATACAGTGTTATGCACCCATCGAGCAAGCAACAGAAGAAGAGAAGGACCTATTCTACAGCAGCTTACAAAATCAGATAGATAAGACACCTCGGCACGATGTCCTAATTGTAATGGGGGACCTGAATGCTAAAATAGGATCAGACAATGAAGGCTATGAGTCCTGCATGGGTCGAGAAGGAATAGGAGAAAGGAATAACAATGGGCAGTGCTTTATTGATATGTGTTTGGAAAATGGTCTGGTGATAGGTGGCAGTATCTTTCAGCGTAAGACAATACACAAGTATACTTGGACATCCCCAAACGACAGAACCCGCAACCAAATCGATCACATTACCATCAATCAAAAATGGAGAAGATCCATGAGAGATGTTAGAGTACTGAGAGGAGCGGACGCAGGAAGTGATCACAACCTTGTGTTGTGCAAGCTTCAACTGAAGCTGAAAAGAATGAATAGAAAGACGGGTGATCAGCTCTTTGACTCCAGCAGACTGAAAGACCCAGCAGTGAAGACCAAATTTGTGGTAGAATTACACAATAGATTTAGCTTACTGGAAGGCTTATCAGAAGAGAACGTAAACACCCAGTGCGAAAACATCCAAAAAATCTATCTTGAAACCAGTAAGAGCACACTGGGATATAAAAGAAAACAGAGGAAAGAGTGGATCTCAGACACTACATGGGAGCTCATAGAGAAAAGAAAGGCAGTCAAGCAGCGCACACTTGTTGGCAGTGAGAACGATAAGACAATGGCTAGACAGGAATATAAAAACCTTAATATTGCGGTGAAAAGAAGCGTGAGAAAAGACAAGAGAGTGTACATAGATGATTTGGCAAGAGAGGCACAACTGGCAGCAGATAAGGGTGATAACAGAACAGTTTATAAGATCACTAAGACTCTCACAGGAAGTTTCACAAGTAAGTCCACAGTTGTGAAGGATAAAAACGGGAATGTATTAACAACAGAGGAGGAACAACTCAACAGATGGGCAGAACACTTCAGAGAGACCTTGAACAGACCAGATCCAGAGGAAGAGGCAGACATCGCCGATATGGGCTTCCAGATTGAGATGTATAGAGGGCGTATTATGAAGAAAGAAATAGAAGAAGCTATCAGACAAACTAAAAATAATAAAGCGCCAGGAGAGGACAGGATCACTGCTGACATGCTTAAGGCTGATCCTGTGACAAGTGCAAGAACTCTTGTAGGACTTTTTAACAAAGTATGGGGAAAAGAGACCGTACCAAATGCATGGAAAAGGGGAATCATCATAAAGCTTCCAAAGAAAGGAGATCTGACCGTATGTGGAAACTGGAGAGGTGTTAACCTACTATCTGTGCTGGGAAAGATCTTCTGCAGAGTCATGCTGCAAAGAATGAGAACGGGAATCGATGAAATCCTTCGCGAAGAACAGTCTGGCTTTAGAAGGGGAAGGTCATGCACGGATCAAATCTTTGTCCTACGCACTATAGTGGAACAGTCATTGGAATGGAACTCCTCGCTTTACATCAACTACATTGATTTCGAGAAAGCTTTTGATAGTATTCACCACCCATCGCTTTGGAAGATCCTAAAAGCATATGGATTCCCTCAGAAGGCCATTAACATCTTTAAAGATCTGTATGTCGAGAACCAGTGTTGTGTACGTCACGAAGGACAGGAGAGTGAATGGTTTCAGGTCAGGACAGGAGTCAGGCAAGGATGTGTCATTTCGCCTGTAATCTTTCTTGTGGTCATCGACTGGGTGATGAGAAAAACCACAGAGGATAGGCCAAGAGGATTGGTGTGGGGATTAACCAACCGTTTGGAGGATTGTGATTTCGCAGATGATTTGGCATTGCTATCACATTCACAGAAGGATATTCAGGAGAAAACTGACAGAGTAAACCAAGCTGCCAGAAGCATCGGGCTGGTGATTAACTCTGGGAAGTCCAAAATGATGAAAGTGAGAACCAAGAGTAGCCAGAAGATTACAGCTAATGGAGTGGAGCTGGGGGAAGTAAAGGATTTTAAATATCTAGGTAGTTATATCTCTGCTGATAGTAACATCGAGAGAGAGGTCTCCACTAGAATTGCTTTGGCAGCGCAAGCCTTCAACAGACTTAACAATATCTGGAAGTCATCGATGCTTCAGATCAAGACCAAGCTGAAGGTTTACAAATCAAACGTGCGTTCTGTCCTGTTGTATGCTGCAGAGACATGGAGAACCAACAAGAAAGTGGAGAGCAGAGTGAGAGGATTTGAAGGTAGATGCCTCCGACGCATCCTTAGAGTGCGTTGGGAAGAACACATCAGCAACAGGGAAATTAGCAGATCCACAGGTATCATCAACATTGTGGATGAGTTAAAAAGGCGACGATGGGGGTGGCTGGGTCACGTTCTTCGAATGAAAAACACCAGACACCCTAAGATAGCCCTAAGATGGACTCCACCTGGAAAGCGTAAGCGAAGCAGACCAATGGGTACCTGGAGAAGAACTGTGGAAGAGGAACTGAAGATGATGAACAAAACGTGGAATGAAATCAGCTGGCTTGCCCAAGATCGAGAGGCATGGAGGAGATTTGTTGGTGCCTTATACTCCAGCGGGAGTGAAGAGGATTGTTGATGATGATGATGATGATTTGCTGTGTGAGTTGTTAGAGAGAAACTGCAAAGCTACTTCCGCTTTTTTCATGCCCTCTACAAAACAACAACTCACGTCATTTGCCTTACATGGCATGTTGATTGTCTTTAATGGCTTGCTGATGGCCTTAAATGGCTTGCTGATGGCTTTACATGGCTTGGAGGCATGCAAGAGTGTCCACATTCCCACCTTGTGCTACAGCACTAGCGCTAAAAGCCTTCTGCCTCTCGAAAAGGAAGTTTAATACTTGCGCTTTAAACAGTGAGTAAATGCGCAAAATCTCACTTTGAAGTTTGTACGGTAGGAGAATTATAGCGCTACTGGAGGGTTTTAGCACTGCAAAGCGCCAGTCTAACCATACCCTTAGAAATACTGCCTCCTTCAAATTCTAAGTAGAATAGCGATACAGTTCCCTCTCGTCAGGCATTTTTATTCCCTTCCCCAAGAGTTCAAATGAATGGAACAAGTATCTGCGCCTGTCTCCTCTTCCAATGTGTGGGAAGTCAACGAAGTCTCTGTCTTTTGATGTTTCACAATGGCTTATTTGGTTTCATTGGGCTGTCTTATGTGCAGGATGAGCACTTTACATTAATTAATGCTTCTTTCCTGTTTGGTGAGTTACACAATTACAGAGGTTCACAATGCAAACGCTCAATATAACTTTATACCGTGGGCTACAGATGTTATAAGTGAGATCAATACATGCAGCAACCTACAAGCATTTCGTCCTGTCTAAACACTAAACGCTTTCTTATCAACTCAACATCTATTGTAACAATGCTAGCAGGTGAGCCAGACTGGCTTCCAGCTCTTCATTTGTCAGTGTTCAGTGAGGCGCAGGGGCTTTGGCATGAGCCGGCACCTGGTCTGCCAGCATCACAGTGTGATCACTATTAAACAAAACAAATGTTAATCCTGAGTTACAATACAGTGGGGTCTGGACCATCATAGTCTTTTCTTACTCTTAGGACCAAATTCTCCAGTCAGTCCAATGGAATTACATCAGTAGGAAGTAACTGGATTCTCAGATACATTGTGCAGTAAATGTTTTTTAAAGTGGTGTCACATCTGTAGTGGTCACTAAGCAGAATACAGTCTCCTGTTGAGGCAGAGAAGTAATGCTAGGTAATTGTATTGTGCTTAAGAGTGTTGACTGGGAAAATTTGATGCAAGACATGAGAGTAAACCCCCAAATCTCGTGGAAAGCGTCATAGGTTCTTTAATAACTGTAGAGAATAGATGTATCATAGTCTCATGGAAGAATACAAGCAATCAATAAAAGTTGAGACATATGTGATTATTTCCAAAGGACAGAATTTTTACTATGTGCAGAACAATACAGATGCCATACGGAAACAAGCTATCTGTTTGAATTTTAACATGCCACTAAAATGGAATAATTTTGTTCATTAAGGGGAGTTGAGTGTCTTTGATTTTTTGCTTTTAGTGTAACTGTGTTCATTTTTGGAAAGGCAGTTTCCTTATTATTATCATTGTACACAATGAGATTGGTTGCTGAAATGTTTGCAGAAAGACATTCCATTGTGTAGTCATTTTTACTTGACAAAAATACTCATTATGTTTTTGCAACTGACAATGGCATTTGTTGTACTGCTATCAAAAGGAGAGCAAGATTACGTTGGGATGAATTATTGCAAGAGATCACAAGCATTTGCCCCCCAGCTGTTGTTTCTGCAGAAATAGGGTAGAGTTGTTGGAGGATTATTTGAGAGCTCTAGGTTTCACAACATTATAATCATCCCCCCTCCCCCCGCGCTCTTTTCTGCAGTGCACTTACAGGTATGTAAGAGGAGCAGGTGCTCATTGCTGGCTGATTGCCACTCAGTCTGTTACCTGGCCTTTTGTAGGGGGATTTGTCTTCATTTCAAAAGGGCTGATGCCAAGTTTTTTTGTCTACCTCCATTATAAAACCGTGCTCCTGAGTCCTGGCCTTCCTACTCCTCAGACGACAAAGGGGATCATTGAAATGCTGCTTTTGAAAGGGCTGATTGGTTTAGGGTGGATGTGAGGGATGCGGCCAACAGGCAGCCAAGGACAAATTGGCAGGATAATGGAGGATTTGAAAACCTGTAAATGCTATTTAAGGCCATGACAGAGGTGAAGGGGCTTGAGGGAGGAGGGAAACCAGAAAGAAGAGTGACGTGGAGAAAGTAGAATTAGTGCATTTAGTATAGGTCCATTCTGCAGAGCATGCCTGGAGGAATGAAATGATGGGGTTCTATGCTTTTACTCCAGGACTTTCACATTGTATTTGTTGTGTAGATCAGTAAAAAGATGTTTTCCGTAACAGCCAGCCGTGCAATCTCAGTCCAGTACCTGAAAGTCAAGATAGAGCCCTTCTGGCTCAAACAGCCTCTCTAATAACTAAAGAAAGCCAGGAATACTTGTAGCACCTTAGAGACTAGTTTATTTCAGCATAAGCTTTCGTGAGCTATAGCTCACTTCATCGGCTATAGCTCACGAAAGCTTATGCTGAAATAAACTAGTCTCTAAGGTGCTACAAGTATTCCTGGCTTTCTTTAGGGATACAGACTAACACGGCTGCTATTCTTGAACCTATCTCTAATAACTGATGTCATTGAGCTGTATGATAGGTGTCCTATACAGATATACTCCTCAAGGTAAAGATTCTTTACATTGGGCACAGCACAGAACTTGTAGCTGGGGATGTTAAGGCTGCTTTGAAACACCTTTGCACCCTCCCAGTCTTAGGCTGTTTTGGAAGGTGGAGAGGCCTCTGGTGTAACTTAGTGCCAGGAAAATGGGTAAGTTAAGGTAGGCTGACCTGTCAGGTACAGCACTTCCCAGAGTCTCCACAATGGAGGGTCCTGTCACTGTAACTCCATCCCTGATATTCTCTTGCTGCCTCCTAACCCAGGGTCTGGACTGAGAGGATCCTCGGAAATCAGCATTATGCCTGTCCTTTATGGTGCCTGGATTGGATTGGATTGGATAGGAGGAAACTTCCACAGTCAGGGTCTGAGCTTTTAGAGCTCCTGTTACGTCACTCTGGGCCTTTTGCCCAGTGTGAAGTGGCTGGAGTGAGGGCTGAGGATTTTGCCCATTGGATTCAAGTTAAGTACAGTAAAACCTCGATTTAACGGACTAATTCGGGCGAGGGGGTGTCCGTTAAATCAGAAAGTCCGTTATTTAATAATAATAATAAAAAACGAGCTGTTGGAGCAGCAGCCCGCCCGCCACAGGGCCGGGGCAGCAGCTCCGCAGCCCGCCTGCTGCTGGGACCCGGGCGGCAGCCGGGATCCGTCAGCTAGCCCGCCCGCAGGTGGGACTCGGGCGGGACCCGGCAGCCAGCCAGCCCGCCCGCAGATGGGACCCGGGCGGGTGCCGGGAACCGGCAGCTCACCCCAGGGCGGGAGCCGGCAGCCCGCCTGCAGGCAGGACCCGGGCGGGAGCCGGCAGCCAGCCTGCCCAAAGGCGGGACCCGGCAGCCAGCCTGCCCGCTGGTGTGACCCGGGCGGCAGCCGGGAGCCGGCAGCCAGCCCGCCCGCTGTCTGGACCCGGGCGGCAGCCGGGAGCTGGCTGCCAGCCCGCCCGCTGTCTGGACCCAGGCGGCAGCCGGGAGCCGGCAGCCAGCCCGCCCGCTGTCTGGACCTGGGCGGCAGCCGGGAGCCGGCAGCCAGCCCGCCCGCTGTCTGGACCCGGGCGGCAGCCGGGAGCCGGCAGCCAGCCCGCCCGCTGTCTGGACCCGGGCGGCAGCCGGGAGCCGGCAGCCAGCCCACCCGCTGTCTGGACCCGGGCGGCAGCCGGGAGCTGGCAGCCAGCCCTCGACAAATGGATTTCGGATGCCTCAGACTTGCTTAGAAATTTTGTCCGTTGCATCCGAAGTCCGTTAAATCGAGGTCCGTTAAATCGAGGGTTTACTGTATACACTGGAGTCTTGGCAGGAATAGAGTTTTCATTAGTAATTCTGTTGATGTTGCGCAAGCCAAAATATATATGTATACATTCATTGCAGTACAAACTGTTTGCTCTTTGCAGCCAGAATAAATAGTGGAGAAAACTAAATGCCTTAAATATATACAGGGATCAGATCTGCTGAGTGTGAAGGTGCCATTTTGCAGTTACTGATCATAAATATTCTTTGGTATGTAGGAGACTGAACATGTTGCAATTGTAATTTGGCTAAAATCTGT
This sequence comes from Sternotherus odoratus, assembly GCA_032164245.1. Taxonomy (NCBI): domain Eukaryota; kingdom Metazoa; phylum Chordata; order Testudines; family Kinosternidae; genus Sternotherus; species Sternotherus odoratus. The sequence continues at coordinate 147,876,046 of JAVMKO010000002.1, forward strand.
GTTGTTTTTCTTTTTATAGTTGTAATGCAAGGGGTGAGCATTCAATTTGGGCTTGAAACTAAGCATCTGCAATTCTGTGGGAGTTGACATCAGGGGGGAGTTGTAGGTGCCCAGTACATCTGTGGACCAGGTTCTTTAGCATGAGGTTCTGAAGACTTCAGGACTGATGGTTTTAATCCAAGCATTTGAGAAAATAAAACAGGTAACTTATCTTTTCACCAGACATTCTAGGTATCTAATAAAATGTGAGTTACTACAAGGTAGTGTTTTAACTATCACATATTTATTTAAATAATCCACTGGGCTACTATGCCATAGCAGTAGTAAAATCCCAAAGGGGCATGCATACAAATGCATACATAAAATCCCAAAGGGGCATGCAATAATTATGTGTCTCAGGTGGGTTATGCGGCATGTAACCAAAGACTGACTACTCACAAATGCTGCAAGCACTCTGCTGTTGGCCTCATACTTGCCAACATGCCTGTGGCATGCAGTTATTGGAGCATAATTCCCTGGATTGTGTTGCTGCTTTTAAAAAGTGGTGTTTTTTTCATACCTTTGAGAAACATCTGAAGAAGCAAGCATTTCTATTGTATGGATCATTTATTATTTTAAAAGAAAATATCTGTTTTCAAGATTGTGGGTAGAAGAGGGGTTGTTTGTGAATAAAGTGAAGTAAGTGTGGTCTTTTAAAAATCCCATTGACTTTTCCCCTATTTTAGAAAAGGGTATGAGAGAGGATGCAATTTGGCCCTCCATCCTTTAGGGCCTATCTAGCTGGGAAACTCCCCACATGGACACACTTGTTCTGGTATGAGTGTCTTTTTTCAGTTTAGCATATGTTGCTTGTTGAGGGTTTTGGATAAACTGAAAAAAGCCATTTTTATAAGTCTGTCTATGTGGAGGGTTAAACCAGTATAACTTTTGTGTAAATTTATCACTTAGATAAGGCCTAAGACAAGGAAGAAGAAGAACAGATGCGTAATATGTTGTTTACTGTTCTATTTCATGTTATTTCTAATGCCTTGTATAAATGTTACTGGTCTACAGAGAGTTAATGGAAATTCCTGAATGCAATCTGCAGATTTTCTAGCACACAGGCCAATAAGAAAACCCAGAAGCTTAGTAATAGCTGTCTAATCATCTTTATCAAACACCTGTTTAAGCCTTTATACCTCACTAAAACATTAAAATTCACGAAAAGTTATTGAACTGTGATAAGTAAAGTTATATTTTAAGTAGTTCTTTCTTTTATCATCCCAATTCAGTCATCAACTTCCAAAAACAGTATTAACTTTTAGTAGCTTAGTAAAATAGTGAAAATCATAGAAATTAAAATACCCCCCAAAAGTGTATTTGACACTAACAGCTAAGCGGAGGAGCAAAGCCACTTGGCTCCATTCTTGTTTTGTACCTGATTTTAAAATGAAGTGATCGGAGAAAGTTTTTATCTGTGTATAAATTAAATAACATAACAATACAGTTAGTAGCCCATAGTACTTGATTCTGATCCCATTTTTAGGTCAGTGAGAGTCTTGACATAGATTTCAGTGGGAGCTGGACTATGACTCGTCGTTCAATTTGCTCTTCCCCTTCCCCATTTTATAAAAAGTGTTGTTTTTTTCCCTTTGAATCTCGGATCCTCTTTCCAGACATTGTTAGGTTTTGTTGAAGGTCCTCATTAGACATGACCTTGAGGGACGCTTTTAAATACTTAGTCAATCTGAAGTTTAAGGGTTTTTTTTCTGTTTCAGTTCACTGAAAACCTTTGGTAGGCTGGCTGATTGAGGAAGTAGATTTGGTGGATCACTGAATTGTAGGGCGAGCACCAGGTAAAATTTGGGTTTCTTTGGGAAATTCAAACCTACACTGTTTGAGATTTCCCAAACATAGAAGATGGATTGTGTATGTTGCAGTGAGAATAGTAGTTGTGGTCAAAATGAACTTTAATATTTTACTATGCTATCTTCAGCAGTTATATTGAGGGAAGAAGGAAGTGTGAGAAGCTTAGCGTCTAAGGACTGAGTAAAAAAGGTAGCTGGCCTAGTAAACAAAATTGGGCTCAGCTCCCCTGTCCAGCTAGGCCAATGAAGAGGATGAGGCAATAAAAGGTCTAACGGGAGTCACAGCAGACTGAGTCAAGTTGGAGTTAGACATGAGGGGTAGAGGATGGGAGCTGTCCGAGACAGAAGCTGGTTCCTGGGAGAAAGCTGAAGGCTGGGGAGTAGAAAGAGGGGTGTGCTGGGTGTCCCCAAACTAGAGAGAAAGGACTGCAGGGGAGGTCTGAAGGCAGGAGGAGCAGCAGGAAAGAAAGATGACAGCTGGCTCTCAGCTGGAGCCAAGGAAAGTGGTAGTAGTGGAGGGGCGTATTCACTGATGTCTCCTTGTTGGAGAGCTGGATCCCCAAAAACAGCAAGAGGGCCAGAGGTAGTGAAGGATGCTCTCCTGGCAAGGATGGTCTCAGGAGAGAGACTTGTGGGGGTTCCCATTGAGAAGTGTGAGATTGCCCTCCACATTGAAGGGCTGGGATGGCTATCCTGGCAGAGGGACGGAAGAGGACAGACAAGCAGTTTAGTTGTGATGGAAGACACTGGGGTATGGTAAAAACAAGAACCTTGTACCCTGCGTGTTTTGGGACTTTTGTAATGGACTATTTGGAGTATGTAGTTGTAATTCAATGCCTCTCCTGCGGGATAGTTTATAAGTAAGAGCCTGAAGTGGAGTCCTTTGGGTTAGCCCAGAGGGAAACTGAGGCAAGAGTTGTAGGACTGCCGGGGCGGAGGGTGGAGGGATCCAGGAAGAAGCCACCTGTTTACAGTGTGAACATATATGCAGAAAAAGGGAGTCAAAGAAGTGAGAGAGGAAGGCAAGGGAAGTTAGAGAAGTATAAGAAAATAGTCATAAGAACTGTGTCATCTTCTAGAGGAAACTTCCAGTGCTGGTTTTCTGTCTCCTTTTTTCAGTGTTTGTTAGTTAACAGGAAAGTTCCTTCTGGCCTGAGTCCATTTCAGTGTTGCTCATTAGCTCAGATGGTAGGAACTGAAACTGTGTAATATAAAACACACAAACTCCTGGAAACCTCTTGTATGTAATTACGCCAATGCTATCCCAAGAGCCAAGTGTTGCATCAATTCACCACTACAATGTCTGCCAGCTGGTCAGTCTGATTTATTGTTCTCTTTTAATATAACACATCTGTAAGCATGAAAAGAAAGATTATGAATGTGAACTATTAACCATGATGAAAACACGCTGCCGTGAGAACAGCGTAGGGTGACCAGACAGCAAGTGTGAAAAATCGGGACAGAGGGTGGGAGGTAATAGGAACCTATATAAGAAAAAGACCCAAAAATCGGGACTGTCCCTAGAAAATTGGGACATCTGGTCACCCTAGAACAGCCACAGCTGTAAAGTTTTTTAGATTTAGTTATTTAGATATTTATCTGAAGTATCCAGTACATGAATATTGACCAAAAATCCTGTTTTACTCTCACTGGATGAAGTATAGTTGATATCAAGTAAAAAAAAGAGAACCACAGGTATTATGTGTTCCTGTTCCTTGATGTTTAAAGTGCTGGTCTGCCAGAGCTTTAGAAAGAGCACTGGTTAGCAATGTGGTAAATTGGGGAGAGGAAAGAAGAGCGATAAACACTTCAAATTTGAATCCTCCCCATGTTTTTTGACTGACACATTCCCACAAACACACGATCACGCTCCTGCAAGTGTATGGGACAGGGAGATTTCCCATATTCTCCAAAGACAAATGAAGTGGAAGGTCTGGCAGCTGGGGAGGAGTTTGTGCTAAACACAGTTGCAATATCCTTCCAGATACAGGGCCTGATGTCTCTGCACTGCCAGAATGGTATAAAGAGGCCATGGTGTAAATAAGAAATTAAGCCCATCATTTTCTCCTGCTCAACTTGATATAAAAAAAACGTTTTGGGCATTTGCTTGTTAAAAGCTCCGGAATTAAAACTGTTAAAAATGTATTGTACTGATCCATAGGCATTTCTTTGGTACTCCTACTGGAATTGTGAATTTAAATACTTAATCTGTACCCACTTATGTTCAGTTTGGCACAACTGAATATAATGTAGGTACAGTACATGATAAAAGAAGAAAGTCCTGGGGTAATCTGGAATAATATCACTGACATTAAATCTCCCACATTAAAAGCAAAGTCATAGAAGGACCTTGCTGTGTGTCTGGTAGGGTTCTATAATGAGGCTTGTAAAAACATTAGAAAGATTCAAATAACCCTTTATTGGGGAGAAGCTTCACCAAAGAGATTTTAGAAGTAAAGGTGGAAGCTGGAATCTGTCATTCATTTAATAAAGCAGTTTTAATTAGTGTTTTTCATTGGTATTTAAAAAATAAATAAAACAAAGCTAACTGGCAATATTTGATATTTTTTAAAGCTTCTCTTACCCTCCCTCCTCTCTGAAAAAAGAAAATGGACCATGATTTAAGTGAGACTTCCCTGAGAGCTGTTGTTAAGAAAATCAGATATTAAAGATATAATGACAATGATTTATTCCTGTCTGTAAGAACTGACACCATACATATCCATGTGTTCAGAGCTTGAAACATTTACCAGATGCTACTAGCCAGAGGGTGATATGAAAGCTGACCTTTATTGAGGGAGCCACCAATACTTCTTATGGCAACGTACTAATGAGACATCCAGCTCTCACTCTGTCCTCACTATCCTGGGCTGTACTTTGAGATTCCATCTTTCATATCAGCCCCTGGCTGGCAGGTGTCTGATAAATTTGGAGTGTTTATCCTCTTCAGCTGCTGGATAAGAAAAGGAGCTTTTTGAGCTTTTTCCCACATCATCATTATTATATTTTGTATTCTAGTACAGCCCACAATGTACGAGGCACTCTTCACACACACAGAAAGACAAATCTCTTCTCTGAAGTATTTACAATCTAAACTAGAGCTTTCTGCTCAGTACAATGGGAAATTTCTCTCTCCGGAGACTTCTGGCTGTTGGAGAGACTGAGAGGAGAGGTCTCTGCTACTTTCCCTGGGATTGAGGGGAAATGGGTGGGGTCGAAGGGGTAGGATAGGCTTCACTTTCTCCAGCCTCAGTTAGGTGGTGGTGGTGTGTTTTGTTTTTAGAATTTTCCTCGCTTATGAATAACGGCAGTCCCTGTCTGTGCTGCTTCAACACTTAGGAAACGAACATGAACTGTAGTTCAAGTCTCCTCCTTTTGTAGGATTCCCTCCTCTTTCCAAGCTTTCACATTAATTCTCTCTTCAGTTTGGTGTATGTGTTTTCATTCTGACTGTCCCCATAAATACCTTTATTGATGCTGCTTCACGGCAACCGAGGTATAGTTGCTTGTAAGCGTTTGTGGGACTGTCACCAAAGTTTAGCAGTGACTTGTTTAGATAGCAAATCCACGGACTAAATTCTCCATGGTCACTTGGGGCATCACTAATAAAACAAAAGCAACAAACCAAAGCTACAGTAGATTGCCCAATGGGGTTTGTTCCATTCCAAACATGGAATTATAGGCTGTACACACCTGTTACTGCTATAACTTCTGAAGTTTTGGTCTTCATTGCCCTCCGTGTTAATTCACACACGTTCAATTTGATTTCAAGCATTGTAATCCAGTTTTCAAGTCAGAGAGAGAGAGAGTGTTTGTATATCTATCTATGATTTTTTCAAATTAATTTGTAATGTTAGTGCTGTAGGTACACTGACTGTCAAGTGATGTACCGTAGTTCCTATCCATTGATATCTGTAAATAGCCCATGGATTTGTTTCTCTCCAAGGAAAAGTATTTGAGGCAATCTCTCTTCCTCTTTCAAGTGATGCTGTACATTTATATTAAACCGCAGTCTTGTAGAGCAGAATTATTTATCTTTGATAGACACTAATTCTGAGTTACTACTTTTGTGGCCGTCTGAGTATTATACCCCTTTTCTGGGTTTGTGGGTTAGCATTCATTTAATGCAGTTATTTTAGGCTGCTGTCTTTCCCATTTAAACCCTGTCCTTTGCTACTCCCAGCTAATGAAACACAGCTATATTTGTGGTCTGTCCTGGAGCTCTTACTAGAAGGTAGTCAGCGTGGCATGGGCTGACTGAAGTAGACTTTTTCCACTGCCGGCTGTTCGCAGCACCTCTGCATGGAAAGATTTGAATGACTGTATTTTATTCGCCTGAATTTTATTTTTAATATCCCTTTGTCTCTCCTTTCGATTTTAACTTTGCTCTCCCCAATATGCAATTCTATTGTGCACTGCTCATACATAGAGAAATGAAATTTAGCAGAATCCTGAGATTAGAAGCCGTATGGAGAAAGATGCATTTTATCTGTAATCGCTTTGTTGGGGTGACAGGGAGAACAAAACTCACTGGGAATTTGAGATTTGCAGTTTATCTGATAAGATGGCTGTGTCCTTCATGGTCCCTAAGGTCTTGTAAGACCTGGACCTCGGGCTAGTGGAAGCTGATCCAATGGTTTAATATGTGTCACTTTGATTAGTTCAGAATACTAAATTATTAGAGCATTTTTAAAGAAGGCAGACATGGCAAAAGAACATTCATACCAATGCAGTTTACTTCGTTGAAAACTTTAATATCCCTTCCTGTTTTTTGACAGCTCTTATTTAAATACAAATATTTGTCACTACTACAGCAGTCACTGAGTTGTCAAGTTCTGATCCCAGTACCCTTGAATTCAATGGCAAAACAGAAAATACTGACTGACTTCAGAGCACGCAGGATAGGGCCTAAAGTCAGCGCAGTGACTTCACAGCAGCACTGCGTAGGAGGAAAGGATTCACTGCAAGGGAGACAACATATGTTTAAACCTAAATATTGGATAATTAGTAAAATTGGCAACGGAAACTGTGAAAAACATGATCTTGGTGTGTCTCTGTGTGTGTGTGTATTATATATAGATATATAGATCTATATCTATATCTATCTGTCTAGGGTGACAGTCCCTATTTAACTTCTATGCTTTTAAAAAACATTTCTAAACTATTTGTGTATTGAAAATTTTCTATATAGGTGTTGATAGAAAACACTCATAAAGTAAAGATTCTGATCTTCTACTCTTCCAGTTTAGTGTATTTAAAGATTAGTAACTAATTAAACCTTATTAACATTTCTCATTATTTAAATGAATATTTTTTTGTTTATATTATGGTTGAACCTACAGTCACCAAGCAAGATTGAGGCCCTGTTGTGCTAGGGGCTGCACAAACACCTAGTGAAAGGGAGTCAGTGCCCCAAAGAGCTTACACACGCTCTAAATACACAAGATATACAAAGGGCTGTAAGGGAAGCAGAGTGGTGAAGTGACTTGGCCAAGGTGTCACAGCAGGCCAGTGGCTGAGTGAGGATAAGAACTCGGGTCTCCTGAGTCCCAGTTAGGGAGACCAGATGTCTCAATTTTATAGGGACAGTCCCAATTTTGGGGTCGTCTTCCTATCTAGGCTCCTATTACCCTCCACCCCCTGTCCTGATTTTTCACATTTGCTGTCTGGTCACCCTAGTCCCAGTCCATTTTCCCGTCCACCAGACAATCCCATCTCCTTTTTCTTTTTCTCTTAGCATCCTTTTCGCGGTCCAGAGCCAGCCCAGTATTGTATCCATGGCTCGATGGGAGAGAAGGGAGACAGAATACATTTATTCTGGGTGGGGGGATAGCTCAAGGGGTGGGGGGATAGCTCAGTGGTTTGAGCATTGGCCTGCTAAACCCAGGGTTGTGAGTTCAATCCTTGAGGGGGCCATTTAGGGATCTGGGGCAAAAAATCTGTCAGGGGACAGTACTCAATCCTGCTAGTGTAGGCAGGTGGATCCTGCTAGTGTAGGCAGGGGACTGCACTCGATGACCTTCAAGGTCTTTCCAGTTCTAGGAGATTGGTATATCTCCATTTATAAATTATATAAATAAATATTAACTAATATTTGGGTAGGGTATTACTCCTCCAGTTGACTTAATCTGGATTTGACCTCTCACCATTGGTTTTGTAAATCATGTTAATTTGTGTGCTCTTGCTCGTGGAACTAGCAACGGTTATTAATGTTGAGGGAGTGCAAGGTCACAAATGGAAAACCCTCTAGCACAGAGAATAGATTTTTACTGTATATTGACTAGGGACTCTTCTGTTGCCTGATGTAAGACACTTCTGCTGCATTACTGTTTTGAACAAGACCAGCTGTCAGATCCCTTTCTGGAGCAAACTGTGCCTCTGTAGTGTGTGTTGTCAACTTTCTGTGCTGCAGGCTCCAGACTTTCCAGGAAAATTAACTTCCAGAATTCGTGACGATAGCACTGCAAATTGACCGTTTCATTTTTATTTTCATTTCCAGGCATTTCCCTCTCTCTTTTTAAATAAATAAATAAAATGAAAAATTCAGTATTCCTTTTTAAAATTTTCACACTTGTCCCGCTTGGGTGGCCTATATTAAAACCATCTTACGACTTAAGTCGCTTTTTCCTTCCTAAAATATCACCAGGGGATAATTCTGTCATATTTCTTTAATATATCATACTGGAGCTTTATGCTTACTGGTAAAGAGGATTATTTCATGGCTAGAACAGATTTGAATAATACCTTTCATATTATAGAGCCACAAAAATTAACAAGGATAGTGAGATGCCTGCTTAGTAGCTATTATGGTCTTAATAATAGCATACTCACAACCTTGGACATTTGAACCCCTTATATTGGAAGGAGAAGTGATACTGGTTAACTTCTTTTTTCTAAATTGCCATGAGCCTTTACTTAAGCTTTTATATAGACAGAAAGGACCTTTAATTTAATAAGAATGATGACCTCTTTAATAGTCTGGCACCTCTCCATTACTTTTTTGCAGTAACAATATTGAGTATGGATCATGTTTTCACATAGGTCTAACATTTGTGATTAATAAATTCCTCTGTTAATATTGCCAATGTGGCACATGGCTGAGATAGGTATAAACTGTATAAAGAACTGCAGCATGTTAAACTCATGCTGGGGAGGATGGTTGAATAATTTTAGAAACGAATCTTGCCTTTTTTTCCCCCTACATAAAAATTCAATTCCTCTTCTCAATCTTAATTAAAAGTTTGCCCATTTTGTTACTTTCCTTCATTACTGCGCCTGGTGCATACCTACACTGCCTACCCTTGAACTTCTCCACAACATAGCTTTCAAGATTCTTTTTCTCCCCTGACGTTAGCCTCTTCACCCTCTTATTCCTAGTTTTAAGTTTCAGCTCCCTGCCCTTTCCTTAGAAGCTTTTCAAAGGTGTGTTCCGGTCTACCTCATTGATCGCATTGCTTATTTATATTCCTTCCTGCTCTGCCAGCAATAGCAACCTAGAAGTCCAGTTTGTCTTCTCTGGCTCCTGGCTTTGTGCCCTTTTTTTGTGCAGCTCCTAAGCATGGAATGCTCAACCAGCCAGTACTGATCTGCCACACCACCTTAATGCCCCATGTTAAAGTTCTTAAGAGGCTCTTGTTCCAGGATGCCCATCAGCTCCAGTTACCCAGAGATGGGGATATCTTTCTGTGTGTCTTATAGAGTGCCATGCACTTTGTGTTGTCACTTAAATAACATAATAATATACATAGGTGTGCGCAGCACATTTCATTAGGGTGTCCACCCAGGGAAATGTATTTATTTATTTACTAGCAAAAATACCCGGCGTTGCTCGGGGTATTTGTAATTGGAAACTGGGATGTAAAAAACGACAATGTTTTTTATTAATACAAATTTTGTTCAGACGTCTCATTTTGTCTAAGTAATTTCATTCTCTCGCATTTAGATGTGGTTTCTCCGATACTTTTTCGCTTTTTACGCGACATAACAAATAGGGTCCTTTTAAAGAAAAAAACCCAGTGTATTTAATTATGTTTGCACTACACACAAGGGGGCCCTTGGAGGGGGGATGAGTGGAGAGAGCTGAGCGAGTGCGGGGTCCGTTGGAGGGGGGGAGGGGGCAGAGAGCTGAGCGAGTGGGGGGGCCGTTGGAGTGGGGGAGGGGGCAGAGAGCTGAGTGAGTGCGGGGTCCGTTGGAGGGGGGTATTATTACATCATAACTATGTCAGAGAGAACAGCAGGTGTTAACCTGCTGCCCAGCTGATGTTAATGAGCTTTAAAGAATTTCACCCCTAAGGGGTGTAAGAGGTGAGATTTGAAAATTTTTCGATTCTTACCCTGATTAGGACCCTAACTGTACCAAATTTCAAGTCTCTAGCTTAAACGGTGTGGAAGGAGTAAGGGAACATACATACACGCACGCATACACCATTTGACTTTTATATATATAGATTTTAAAGGTGCCGCATTCTGCATTGAAAGCCACTTTTTTGAGACATTAATTAGGGTGTGCCTGGGCACACCCTGTGTGCACGCCTATGGTAATATAATAGTCAGACAAATTGGTTGATTTTATACCATTCATGTACACTAGTATTTCTTATCTCATCTACATCTATCATCCACATAGAAAAGTGAAATTTACAGAGTTGTGTCTTGCACCTGCAAGTGTGGTGCCTTAAATACTAGTCACTGGATTATGAACCAAGGACATTCATGAGTTTTCCCACAATCCTGTGATATTTTGACACAGCAGTTTGCTTAGGCTGTAATGTATAACATTATTAATCTATCATTGTAAGAATGGCAATATGCCTTTCAGCTATTAAAGGCCACCATCTGTCCTATGTGGATAAATTCACTGCAGGCCTGTCGCTACAAGGGGAATTTGGGGCCACTGTTTCTGTGTTCTTCCTCACTGCTCTGTCTACACACATTGATAGTGCTAGAGCTTCTGCTTTGACTGGCTGGTTATCTCCAACTCCTCATACTGGAACTGTTTAATCTCAGGTACAGAGGCCAGAGAATGCTAGTATGGAGCCTATTGTGTGTGTGAACATAAATGAACACTGGATTGGCAGCCTACCACACACAGTAAGATGTGCTGATGCTGATTCTGCTTCAAAAGAGAAGCATTATGAGGCACCAGGTGACTGGTGAAAGATGCTCCCTTGTTCATCCCTACCTCTTCCTTACATGGAGGGAAGCGGAGAAATCTCTCATTTCACTCTGGCCTTTATGGTGAATGAAGTTCCTTACTCTGCTTCCCTATTCTCTGCCTCACAGGGACAGGAACTTTTCAGCCCATGTGAATGGTAAAGAGGAATGATAGAACTGATTTTCCTGATCATGGAGACTGACAGGGAAGGGTGATGTTCTGTGAGCAGAAAAGAGACTTGGCTCCATTGTGACCTGTATTCTGTTAGTGGGTGGATGGAGTAAGCATGGAAATTGGCGTGAGCTGGAAAGGAAGAGGGATTGAGATACTCGAGGTGGAAGGAATGATGGTGAGGTAGCGGAAGGATGATGGTGAGGTAGCAGAAGAAATAGAAAAGGGAAGAAACTGGCTTTGTGTATATGGGGAAACGGTGGATTTGACTTTAGCAAAGCTTTTGATACCGTCTCCCACAGTTTCTTGCCAGCAAGTTAAAAAAAGCATGGATTGGATAAAGGAACTATAAAATGGATGAAAAGTCTCAAGTTGCAGTGGGGGAGGTTGAGGTAAGATATCAGGAGAGAAACTTTAACAAGGAGGGTGGTGAAGCACTGGAATGGGTTACCTAGGGAAGTGGTGGAATCTTCATCCTTAGAGGTTTTTAAGGTCAGGCTTGACAAAGCCCTGGCTGGGATGATTTAGTTGAGTTGGTCCTGCTTTGAGCAGGGGGTTGGACTAGATGACCTCCTGAGGTCTCTTCCAACCCTGATATTCTATGATTCTATGGAAGCTGGGAAAGACAGGTATGGAAGGAGAAAAAAAAAAAAGAAGGAATGTGGAAAGTTTGATTAAAAAATACTATAGTAAAATACTTAAAACTGAGCAAATATTAGGGCTGGTGGGAGAATCTGCATCAAAACTAAATTTCAGTGAATAGCAGAACAAAACTGATATTCACTCCCTCACTGCCATTTTCCAGCTAGCTCTATATAAATCCTAGGCATAGGTTACAATCCTGCCTGTGACCTGTGGACATTTGAACATGTATTATGCACACAAGTAGCCCTACAGAATTCAGTGAGGCTAGTCATAGGCTTAAAGTTAAGTACCTGTATGTTTGAGGTGTAAGTGGGGGAAATCCATCTCTGTGCAAAGAGCCAGCAGAAAGGCTTGAGACGTGCAGAGGCCTTGTGCCGGTCATCTGCACAGTGGAACAACTTGTGAAATTTTGCTTTCCCAACAAATTCTAGAGCCCCTATGTGCTGGTTTGGTTTATAGGCTTGTATGTGTTCTGGGCTCATTTCATAATATGATGGCAGCAGATACAGTTTTGATGTTGGCTCTATTCAAGCTTTTAATACATGCAGTATTTTAAGGTTCAAGGGTCAGTCCCACACCTGATTGTAAAGGGCGAAGGAAGGAAGTGCCTAGCAATATTTTGATATTTTTGCATATGGAGGAATTCTGGGAGTGTCTGGCGCTCATACTGTGTAGTTTGCAGTGGAGTGATATTTATATCTGCACACACATTTCAAATGTATTCATCAGATTCTGACCTGTTAAACCAGTCTACATTTAGCAATTCCACTAACTTCAGGGAAGTTGCTCCAGTGTAAGTGTGGAATAACTGAGATCAGGCTCTGTCCTTTTTAAATTAACACCTATGAATGCCAAGCATATCTTACATATATTTAATCTTATTTACAACTTCATTTTCAGCCCCAGGTCTGCTTCCCCTTATGTTCAATAGTCAGTGGGTGTCTGTTCTTTACAAAATATATTTTGGAAATCCTACCTTTCCAGTTTCTTTCTGAACCAGAATTATGTCCAGAACAATCAAGGTTGGACTGTTGGGAAGTCAGTATGACCTCTGTATGATTGATCCTAGCTGTAGACAGTGGAAGATCTGATTCATATTTGTATGCTTTCTCTGAAGCTAAGGAAATTTATATAGATTTTCCATTCAAATACTGATCATGCATGCTGTTTCCTTCATTCTCATCTTTTCATACACCTGGAAAGCCGTCTGGTGTTGTTTTATGATGACCTACTGTACTTGGTTTTATTAGTAAATTAATAGCAAATACTTCCTAGTACTGAACATAAGAACAGCCAGATTGGGTCAGGCCAAAGGTCCTTCTAGCCGAGTATCCTGTCTTCCAACAGTGGCCAATGCCAAGTGCCGCGGAGGTGCCCCTATTGCACAGGATATTGTGATGATAAATATTGTGAGGCGCTTAATACTGTGTGGTAAATGGGGGGGCAATACAAGTGTGTAAGAAAGTTATACTTGCATATAGTTAATGAATGTTTCTAACTTTGATTCAGAGATAGCAGAAAATGCCAGTCTAGAGCTGCATGTATTTTTCAATATTTGCCATGGTAAATATGTAAGAATGAAGAATATATGAGGTATGTGTGATTCCCATTTGGTGTTAGAGTCAGTATACTCATGTTTGGGAGATCTATTATGAATCAGCAAGTTAAAAAAGAGCAGTGATGGTGCATTACAAAATGAATTTTGTTTGGTTATTTGACAAGCAGAGTTTTGTTTTAATTATGGTGATGCTTCTAAAAGCTTAGTCAACATTCTTTTATAATATACTACAGTAATAAAATTTTAATAATAAGAGACCTCACTTAGATCTCTCTGTGATTAAACCTTTGCCGGGAAGAGGAAGGACATTGCTGGTTGTCTTGGCTTCACTATAATGGGGTATGTTCTTAAATGGCGTTAAAATCCTAGTGAAGACAAGGCAGTTTGTAGTTTTCACATGAGTTCTCAGTTTGCGTTAAGGACTGATGAAGTGAAGGGCTTACTTTGATTTTGCTATTGCAGGGGTTCTCAAACTGGGGGCCAGGACCCCTCAGGGGGTCACAAGATTATTACATGGTAGGGTCACAAACTGTCAGCCTCCACCCCAAGCCCCGCTTTGTCTCCAGCATTTATAATGGTGTTAAATATACAAAAAGTGTTTTTAATTTATAAGGGGGAGGTCACACTCAGAGACTTGCTATGTGAAAGGGGTCACCAGTACAAAAGTTTGAGAACCACTGGGCTATTGAATACAGTGTTATTGTAGCCGTGTTGGTCCCAGGATATTGGAGAAACTTCTGTTGTCCAGTAAAAGATACTACTGCATCAATCTTGTTTCTATGATTTCACTAAGATTTTAACTCAAGTTAAGAACACACCTTTTTTTCCCCTAGCAGTAAATACAGGGCCTTTAGAGGCATGGCTACACAGCTACGGCAGCGAGCCTCCCAGGCTGTGCGGCTGTGCCAACAGACTTGGGCTAGCAGGGCTCATACTGCAACTTCAAAGCGCTGTGTATACAGCTATTTTTAGAGTGCTAGCGCAAGCCCAAGTGTGTCAAGCTGGGCTGGGAGGCCTACCTTATGTACGTTGTCTTGTTACTACCTCTCCAAATCCCCAAGCAAGACAGCACCTGAGCATCAGCTTGAGGTGGGGTGATGCCACAGGAGGATTTGGAGAATTCAGCTTCTCCACTATGATTCTGTGGTTGGCTAACTTAATTTGAAAACAGACAAAAAGACAAACTAAAACTGGCTCTTACGCAGGGAACTATCAGTGTAGGCAATGGCAAATAAATCAGAGTAAAGGCTTACATGGAATCCTTCCACTGGTTTTAAGAGATGAGAATGGGGAAACAGAGGCTCAAAGAAATCAAATTGTGAAATCAAACTTAAAAATCATGATTTTTGTTACTAGCACAAAGTGAAGGTGCTCTGTGGTTAATGCAGCAGTTCTCAAAGTTTTTTGGCCGCGGCCCCTTTCCGCGGTGCAACGTCCGCTCACGGCCCCGCGGGGTATGTCCCCCAAAATGACGCCGAACAGAAAGCTTCTGCTTTCTGCGGCGGCATTTCAGCGGGACAAAAATAGACTTCTGCCAAGTTCCGCGGTTTCCCAGGCAGGATCAGCAGTGGCGCCCGGGGTCTTGCGCACCCCCAGGTGGGTCTCGTGCATCCCCTCCAGGGCTGCACCCCCCCCTCCCCCCCACTTTGAAGACCACTAGTCTAATGGACTGGTATTTGAGACCTGTGTTGTATTTCTTGCTCTATTGCAGGCCTGCTGGGTGACCTTGGGCAAGTTGCTTCACTGCTCTATGCCTCTGAAAATGATGTGTACTTCCTTTGAAAGGTGCTTTTAGATATACTCATGAGAAACACTGTATAACAGCTGGGTATATATTATATTATTATTATTATTATTATTATTATTATTCATTTGTAACAAAAACTAGAGGTCCAAAATCTTCTTAGTCTTTGTCTTAACTACTATAATGGTGTTTTTATGGTGAGATAACTAATGTGTGATAATTCTAGTGAAGACAAGGGAGCTGTAGATTTTTACCACAAGGTAGCTAGGCAAGGGCATCATTATACCACTTTCCCACGGTTGATTTCATGGTTAAAACTATCCTGCAGTAAGAATGCACTTAAGTGTGAAGACAAGGCCTTAGGGAACTTATGTTAACTAACCCAACCTTTTAATATGGTAAGAGTTGCAGGGACTTTGACCCTTTTGGTATAAATTCAGTAAAAAAAAGTTGTGCTACTTGGGAATAGTAAATGTTATTTATGAATGACTTGAAAGAGTTCCAAAAGAAAGGATGCCTGTTGACACCAGAGGGTGAGGTATTCAGAGCCATTAACATTGCTAGATGAGAAGACGGACAGTGTCTGTAAGTGTTCCCTTTGAATATGGAGAATGGTGGTTTCTGGTACATCATTTCCTTGAAGGGGATAGTACCTCAGTGGGCAGATGAGGATGTGAATGGTGGAATTATGCCTTTATAAATAAATCCACAATAAACCAATCCCTTAACTCTCACCCACATCCAGTTGAAACATACCAAGTTGCACAAAGTATGTCAAGCATGCATTTTAAATGCCTTGCCTTTCTGACCAGTTTGATTTTATGTGAGTTGCATGTGACTTGAAACTGAATAGCACATTGTCCAAAACTGATAATTAGAAACTGTTTGATGTCTTAAACTGAACAAATATATTGTTTTAATGCTAAGTAAAACATTTTAATTGAGAGAATTGTTTCCATACGTTAAAAAGGAAATTGGGGAATACATGTGGTTTCCTTTTCCTTTTGGGTTTACAGAGGAATGAAAAAGATAAGTGAAATCTCTTAAGGCTGAGACTGAATACATAAAAGATGGTAAATTCTCTGGTGTTATGCTAAGCCCTTAAAACAACTGTTTTCTTAAATACGCAGAACATGTAATTATTGTTAATGCTTAGAAAAGAAACTTTAAAAACGAAGTTTTTTTAAATTAAATTTTAATTTTGAGTCAGAAATCTGGGACTGTTTTGTTTTTCGTTTACTTTTTTAAAACCATACAATTGGAAGAGTGGCATTGGTGTTCACAGACAAATCTGCCAATGTGTACAGGATGAACGAGATCATGATCCTGTCTAACAAAATATTTATTTACATAAAGGTGGAGGGGAGTGTAGGTGTCTATAAATGTGTGTAGATACACACATAGGTTAAATGCATACATTTCTGCAATCATGTTGCCATGTTATATGTTAAAAATGAAAATATATGCTCACAGCATCTTTTCTGTGACGAATATTTTTTATTTTGTATATGTCTGAAGGGCTACATTTTTTAGATACCGGCTCTTACATTTTGAATCACCTTTGGTTTCTGCTCTCTCTCTCTCTCTCTCTCTGGGCTGGTCTATGCTGGGAAAATTACCTGTTGCTGATAATGAACATCTGCAGGAGGCGTAAGTGAATTGGTGCTGAACATAGCTTAACTACAAATACCGTCAAGGACAAATTGTACTTAGCACCATTTCAGAAAACCATGTTAAAATATGCTCCGAGCAGATCTCCAATTGATGTCAATTGAAGTTGAGATCTGTCAGTCAGCTCTGAGAGGAGAATTTTGCCCTGAAGTTATTTAAATTATCTTCTCCTTTTCCCTATTTTTGTACTATATAATTTCAGGGTAACAAGCCAGCCAATATTCCCTTGGTCATTCTGTAATGTGAACAATGAGGTGAGAATCTAGCAAAATGTAAATTCTAGGATTATTGGACACTGTATGATTTCACCACAATCCATATTTAATCTGTCCATTCTGAATGTTCTTTGAGTTGTTTTCGTGGAGGCTGATTTTATTAATAAAATCTTTAGTCATTTTCAGAATCTATTATATCTTAACCAGAAAATCAGGAATGAAAATTCTTTCATTGGTGTATGTGTGTTTTACCCCTTTGCTCCCACACTCTTTGCACTGTTCGTAAGTAGCAGGGTCTCATTGCCGTAGCAAAAGTCTGGGGCTCAGGAGATATTAAATTCTCATCCCCTGAAAGTCAAAAGCAAAAAGTCTCATTGACTTCAGTGTGGCTAGGAAGTCACCCATGGTTTGACAACAACTTGCTGTGGATTTTAGGCTATGTCCTCAGTGTACAGTTAACTTGAGTGACTGGCATTCAGGTCTAAAAAAGCACCCAGTTTAGCCTAGCCTGAGTGTGGGCAGGCACACTTGAAACCCATACCCAAGTTACTGTATTCTCACTGGTGCTGCAATCACCCATATCAAGAATCAGAGAGGTAGCCGTGTTAGTCTGGAATTGCAGAAGTGACAGAGTCGTGTGGCACCTTAAAGACTAACTAAAGTATTGAAGCATAAGCTTTCGTGGGCTAATAGCCACTTTGTCAGATGCATGCAGAGGACGAAGTGGGTATTAGCCCACGAAAGCTTATGCTTCATTAGCGATGTCGGTCACTCACCCGGGCGGCGCCCCCGTCTGGTCTTCACGGGAATTAGCTCTTTACCTCCGGAGCGCCCTCTGCCGGCCGACGTCCGCTCCTGCGCACTTGGACCCGTGTCCCTCCTGGACCCCGGTGTCCTCAAGCTGAGGGTGCTGCACCCCTGCAGAACCCCCCCACCCCCCCCCCGCCCCGAGTCTAAGGGTCCTTTCCCTGGGGAACCCTCCACCCACTATCCCCACCTTGCCTCAGACCTGGCCACTGCTAGTCACCACTTGCCTCTGCTCACTGAGGCCGACTGCAGTCTCATGGCCGCTCATCACAGGCAGGAAGGGTTTGGCCTGCTGCCTCTACCCAGCCTAGGGTTGCCCCCTCGCAACCCCAGTACCCCGTGGGACGGGCCTGCGCTAGGCTCGGCAGCCTGGGGCCCTCACACTAGAGCTTCCCACTCACTAGAGCTTCCCACTCACTGGCTCCCAGTTGCCTTTCCCTAGCCCTGCCCCAGTCCGGGTACCCTATTTACAGCTCCTCGCAGCCAGGCCAGTCTCCCTCTGCTTACAGAGGAGACTCTGTTCTCTCAGGCCCCTGCCTCTCAGGTTTTATACAGGCCTGAGTGTTTGGGGCGTGGCCACCCAGCTGAGCCTGCTTCCCCATCAGCCTGGGAATTAGCAGGCTCCCTGCCACAACCCCTGTCCCGGGCTGCTACAAGCCCCTTCCCCAGGCTACCCCAGCCCCTTTTTAGAGTGGGGAGCGGGTGTTCACCCCGCTACACTTCAATACTTTAGTTAGTCTTTAAGGTGCCATAGGACTCTTTGTCACTTCTGCAATCACCCATATGTGTCATTAGAACTTCTGGGACCATTTCCCTGATTCTTTGTGCTGCAATGAGTAAAGCTGCATTGTGATTCTTTTTTCCAGTGAATTGTGGAATAGGTTGTTTGTTTCTAGGTATTGTGGAAGGTTAGTAGAGAACTGTCAGCATTAAAGTGATTTAGCTTGCAGCCTTTCTGCAAAGCGTAGGTGGGTTACCAATGCGAGCTAAAGCAGCATCCATGTGTTTCTCAATGACTGGTCCATGGACTAGTGCCGGTCCCTGAAGTTCTCTGAGACAGTTTAGGAAGGCAGCAAGCCAGTCCTTGGTATCAAAAAGGTTGAGAAATACTGCTTAGCCTATCTCCCCAACCAAGCCATCTAGCCTGGGTTTAAAGCAGCACCAAACTCAGGTGAGGTTTTTGAATGTGAACAAGAGGTGGTTTGGGGCAACATCCTGATAAGAGACCGAATTAACTCTGCAGTGAACACATATCCTTGGTCAAGTCATGGAACTGCTTTCTGAATTGGTTTACCTGTCTGTAAAAGGGAATGATACATTATTTACCTACAGACCTCAGGAGGTTGTTACATGTTTTTGAGGTTTCTGAATGGAAGCAGAGTTGCCAACTCTTATGGCTTTATTGAAAATGTCACCCTATTTGGTATTTTTCTTAAAGTCCCAGGTCCTGGAGCCAGTGACCTGATTGGAATCTCAGCTTTCATTTTTTCAAAAAGGAAACTTCTAGGCCTCGTGTTTGCAGATAAAATCTTGAAAATGTGACCCGAGGGTTCCTTAGAGGCTCAGAAACCACAAGACAAATAAAAGAGCACAGCTTGTCTTAAAAATCTGGAGTTTTAAAAATAAATCTCATTTTGAGGGGAATGACTCAAGATTTTTTGAATGTTTGTGGATGGCAATACAGTGCATGGTGCTGCCAGTATTGGGTTTTCTTTCAGTAGAAAGTTATGTGCCTCTCAGTAAAAGTCTTAGGTCTATGAATCTTATCACAGAGAAAGGAAAGTTTTGAGCCTCTGCGGCTGGGAAGAATACATTTTGTCACTGCAAAATCAAGCAGGAAAAATGTTGAAACGATTTGAGATGGGGTATACCTGCCCCGCATTGGACAGGAATACTGTGGTCTGAGGAAGCCAGGGCCCCTTGCTCCCTATTGGGCATGCTCCAACTGGAATCTCAGTATATAGGGGAGCAGCCAAGCTCAGTCCACTGACCACAGTAGAGTGGACGTGTGTTGTAGGCTCCTGGCTGTGAGCTATCAGAGCCCCAGACCAGGAGGCCAGTCATGCTGAGACCCAGGCAAATACCTGGCTGGCTGTGGAAGCCCATGCGGAGAAGTTGTTGTCCGGAGCTTTGCCTGCTGACAGCCCTGACAGCGGGCTTGCGGACTACAGAGCAGGAAGGCAGGGTAGGAAGTAGCCATGGGAAACCTGACATAAATCCAGTCGTAGAGCTAAGGGCAGTCTCACTGGGCCATACTGACCTGCATTCAAGAGTGATCCTATTGAGTCTAGCCCAGTGGTTCTCAAACTTTTTGTAGTGGTGACCCCTTTCCCACACCGGGCCTCTAAGCGTGACCCCCCCAGGGGGTCATGCCTGCAGCCCACTGCAGCAGGGGCTGGGATGGGGGGGGGGGGGGGTTTCCAGCAGCCTCCCAGGACAGGGGCTGGGATGGGGGGGGGGGGGTTCCAGCAGCCCCCCCGAAGCCAGGGGGGGTTTTCCAGCAGCCCCACGGAGGCGCCAGGCTCATGGGGGCGCCGGAAGCCCACCTCTGCAGGGGTCGGGTCAGGCACGTGGCAGTGCCTGCAGCCCACCACAGCAGGAGCCAGGGCCCGGACCGGGCTCACGGGGCCGCCAGCGGCCCGCCATGGCAGGGACACAGGCTGCCTGCAGTAGCAGGGGCCGGATGCCAGCAGCTCAAAGCAGCGGCATTGTTTGGGGCCGGCTGCTGGCAGCGGGGGCTCACGACCCCCACAGTATTGGCTCGCGACCCGCAGAGGGGTCCTGACCCCCACTTTGAGAACCAATGGTCTAGCCATTGGGCCATAATGCCCTAGAACTAAGGGAAGTCCTATTCATAGAATCATAGAATGTCAGGGTTGGAAGGGACCTCCGGAGATCATCTAGTCCAACCCCCTACTCAAAGCAGGACCAATCCCCAATTAATATCATCCAACAGATTTTTACCCCATAGCCTTAAATGGCCCCCTCAGGGAGCAAACTCACAACCCTGAGTTTAGCAGGGCCAATGCTCAAACCACTGAGCTATCTCTTCCCCTCGAAAGGTGTAACAGAGTGGAATTAGGTCTCCAATCCTTTGATGTCTCCAATCCTTTGGCATCATGGTAGGTGATTCTGTTGCACCTTAAAAACTAACTAAAGTATTGAAGCATAAGCTTTCGTGGGCTAATACCCACTTCCTCGGATGCAAGCAGTGCTTCAATACTTTAGTTAGTCTTTAAGGTGCCACAGGACTCTTTGTTACCTCTGCTATTCCAGACTAGCATGGCTACCTCTCTGATTCTTAATTTCATATCCACATTATTGGCCTGAATCATGATCTATTGGTCTATTTTTAAGAGCATATTCACTTCTTATAGTTAAGACAAAGCATTTTGGGTTATAATAACTTTCAGGAAAGTGGCCTCCTTTTAGAATTTTTTTCCATGGAAAGAGGGATTACCAGTTAGCCTAATTAATATAGCAGATAAAAAGGGCCCTCTGAGACTGAAACTAGCTTTTCAAATGAGACTTTGGGACAATAGGACATGAAATAGTTGAAACAGAACTGAACACTGGTTACTGGTAAAACACAAGACAATTTAATTTCTCAACTATCATATTTGGGAAGGAGGAGGCATCAGGTTTATGAATAAAACAGGATTCTGAAACAGTAAGGTAATGGAATAGCATTCATCTCATACAGAAAGAATTTAATGAAGGTTAAGTTGGTGACCTACTTAAGTGTGCCTCAACAATTTCGTGATATGAGTTGTTGTTTTGTGTGTTGGGTTTTTTGGTTTCTTTTTTTTTTTTTTTTGAGAAAGGCAGCATACCAAATATTTAGCAAAACACAAAATAATTGCTCTGTATTTTTTGTTAAATCATGAGAGCATTGGGCAGTCCTCTTTAATGGAAAAAGACTGCCTGCCAATTGAGAAGGCAGTTCTGACTCATAGTTTAAAATGCTACAGGGTTGTTACTAGCCATCTGACTTTCTAATTTTTTTTATAATGTGTCTGAATATAACTAGCAGGACAAAAGGCGTGGTGTAGAAGGCACTTTCCTGAATACCGACAATTACAGATGCATAAAGTCTTCATCTGAAACGGGACTCTGGAAAATTTGCAAGGATAGATTGCTGAATAACTGAAGTGCTTACTCTTTATCTTTCCAACTGTGATTCTGCTTCGTTTGTGAATTGAGGTTGAGGCCAGATTCTGACTAGTCTAAATCCACCAAATCTAGGGTTTTGCCCCAAGCCCTCATCAGTCAGTGACGTGTGCTATGTGAGTCAGTCTTGCTGCCTCCTTTCTTTACCTAGGTCACATTGTGACATGAGTGGGAGATGAGGGGATAATCAGTACTGTGTCATCTCTTCCCTGGGTCCCATGCCAGTAGTGGTCAGCTGGTTGTTCACAATCAGTATTTTCCCATGCAAGTGACTGCTCAAAAGCAAGCTGTTGCATTCAAGCTCCTCCCTTTTTTAGGCTCCAGATTGCAAGGACCCTCCTCATTTATTCCATTTCTTGCATCCCCTTTTTACCCATGCATATGTTGCTGTTTTACCATCCTTCTAAACAAATCTTTTCTTTAGAAGAGTAAAGTTTTTTCAGAAAACTACATGCCAGCATGTTAGGCTAATTGTTAAGGAAAGATCTAAGTGGTTTTACAAATATGCTACATGTGAAACTTAAATTGAACAAATGCAATCTCTAAATACTCCCAAGGAGAGAGAATAAAGCTGAAGGACTGGGAAAATGTAAAGAATAAAAGTATGGCAAAATATGGTACTTACTTACTTATGCCCGTCACCCCAGTTGGGGTATGGGCCACCAATCACAGATCTCCAGACTCCTCTATCATCCTGGGCCATTCTCTCTAGCTGGTTCCAGGTGTAGCCCATTTTTGTGGTGTCAGCCTGAAGGTCACGTCACCAGGTGTTTCTTGGATGGCCTCTTTTCCACTTGCCTTGGGGGTTCCACCGCAGTGCCTGTCTGGTGATGTTGGTTGGCTGTTTGCGTAGTGTGTGTCCTATCCAGCCTCACCTTCTCCTCCTGATTTCTTCCTCTGCTGGGAGTTGACGGGTCCTCTCCAAGAGGTGGATGTTGCTGATGGTGTCTGGCCAGCGGATCTGGAGAATCCTTCTGAGGCAGCTGTTGATGAAGGTCTGGATCTTCCTGGTGGTTGTTTTGGTTGTCCTCCAGGTTTCAGCTCCATACAGTAGGACTGATTTCACGTTGGAGTTGAACAGTCGAATCTTTATTGCCAAAGACAGCTCTCTGGAGCTCCAGATGTTCTTGAGCTGTAAGAAGGCTGCTCTTGCCTTACCAATCCTTGCTTTGATGTCTGTGTCTGTGCCACCCTGCTGGTCGATGATGCTGCCTAGGTAGGTGAAGGACTGCACTTCTTCCAGGGGGCTTCCATTCAGTGTGACTGGGTCACTGCTAATGGAGTTGATCTTGAGGATCTTGGTCTTGTCCTTGTGGATGTTGAGGCCAACCTGTGATGACGTGGCTGCCACTACGTTGGTCTTCTCTTGCATCTGCTGTTTGCTGTGCGAAAGGAGTGCAAGGTCGTCGGCAAAGTCCAGGTCATCGAGCTGGGTCCACAACATCCACTGGATTCCATTCCTGCGCTCGTAAGTGGATGTCTTCATAATCCAGTCGATGACGAGGAGAAAGAGAAATGGTGACAACAAGCATCCTTGTCTGACTCCAGTTCGCACCTGGAAGCTGTTTGTGAGCTGCCCTCCATGGATCACTCTGCAGTGTACGCCGTCGTATACAATGGCGGCTGAGCAGCACGAAGGGGCTCCCTTTCCAGATTGGACCAGTATGGAAGATAATATACAACAAGGAGATTTAGGAACCATGTGAGTGGGTGGTGGGGGTGCCCCCGTTAGACCCAATATTCCAGTGGTTAGGACACTCACTTGGGATGTGTGAGACCCAGGGGACTTTAACCTAGGTCTCCCCCCTACTAGAGTAAGTGTCCTCTCCATGAGGCCATAGGTTATTCTGGGGTGGATCTCTGTGTGTCTTCTGTCTGAAGCAGTTCTAGGTTGAAGCAGGTTTAGGTTGGATATTAGGAAAAACCTTTTCAATAGGAGGGTGGTGAAGCACTGGAATGAGTTACCTAGGGAGGTGGTAGAATCTCCTTCCTTAGGGGTTTTTTAAGGTCAGGCTTGACAAAGCCCTGACTGGGATGATTTAGTTGGGGATTGGTCCTGCTCTGAGTAGGGGGTTGGACTAGATGACCTCCTGAAGTGCCTTCCAACCCTGATATTCTATGATTCTACTTTGTTATAAACACTTACTTATTCATTGGGGCAGGGACGGGAACATCCCTCACTCCCACCCCCAGGTAAGTGCCCTAACTACCAGGCTATAGAGTCTATCTCACTCACTCTCGCCCAATCAATAGTGAGGTATTGTAAATTGTGACATTTTTCAGTTCACTAAATAAACCTCAAATTTTCAGTTTTGGTTCAGCCTATACTGAAAGGTTCCCCCTCCCCCCCAACTGCTCACAAACTGAAAAATTAGTTATTTGCCCAGCTCTATTCTGTACTCAGGAAAAAAAAAGGGGGGGGGCTTATAGGTAAATTCAGTAGGTACGTTCCAAATTATTGACTAATGGCTTGAAAAAATGGAATGTGGGGAAGGGAAGAAACACAAAGCTACTTTTTTGGCACAAAGGAATTTAAATGTGTGTTAAAATCAATAACTTTGTTTTTGGTTTGTTTTCCACTACTGTAAGGCCTCATCTTGCAAAACCTTTGCACATAGGTAGTCCCACTGAATTGATGGGATTACTTCTGTAAACAAAGTTTCATGGGTTTAGAATCCATTTTCAAACTTGATTTTTATGATCACTCCTGTGACCAGCTTTGCTGCTTTTTTTTTTTCTATGAAGATTTTAAAATCTCTCTCTCTCTCTCTCTCTCTCTCTCTCTCTCTCTTTAAAGTAAAATAAAATGTTGGGTGCGACTGGTTTTGTTTGACTTTCACATTGCAGTGTTGTGGGGATTTTTAAAATGGTACAGCCTGGCAAAGGCAAATGAATTGCTGTTGTGGTTTACAGGCATGTAACAATTTAAAGAATTATGGAGTTTGTGTTCTGAATTAAAGTGACACAGTACAGATAACAGGGCACAGCTGTGGCCATGAGTTAGGCCTCTTTAATTTACTGCTGTAAAAGTATTGCTTGGTATTGCAGTATAATTGCTCTTCCAAGATTAAGACGTGGAAAGCCTGATGTACAAAAACAGATCTAAAATGTGAAACCCAAAGTTTCTAAAAATGTATCCTGCGGTAAATGTTTTTTTTCTCTTTTGCCCGTCACCCCCCAACCTGTAAATGTTTATTGGGGGGGGGGAATACTTTTGAATAATGTTACTTTTTTAATGGTTGGATATATTTGTATATGATTAAATATGGTCATGCATTTAAATTTATACCCTTGCAGTTTCCTTTTACATCTCATTTGAATTTGGGAGTACAGTAAAACCTCGATATAACGGACTAATTCGGGCGAGGGGGTGTCTGTTAAAGCCGAAAGTCCGTTATTTAATAATTTTTTTAAATTATTAAATAACAGGACTTTCGGCTTTAACGGACACCCCCTCGCCCGAATTAGTCCGTTATATCGAGGTTTTACTTATCACGGCAGCCAGGAGCTGTCAGCCCGCCCTCCCGGGTCCCGGCTGCTTGGACCCGGGTGGGAGCGGTCAGCCCGCCCGCCCGGGTCCCGGCTCCTGGGACCCGGGCGGCAGCTAGCAGCCCGCCCGCCCGCCCGGGTCCCTGGCTGCTGGGACCCGGGCGGGAGCCGTCAACCCGCCCGCACGGGTCCCGGCTGCTGGGACCCGGGCGGCAGCCAGCAGCCCGCCCGCCCGCCCGCAGGTGGAAGCCGGCAGCCAGCCAGCCAGCCCGCCCGCAGGCGGAAGCCGGGAGCTGCCAGCCCGCCCGCAGGCGGGAGCCGGGAGCTGCCAGCCCGCCCGCAGGCGGGAGCCGGGAGCTGCCAGCCCGCCCGCAGGCGGGAGCCGGGAGCTGCCAGCCCGCCCGCAGGCGGGAGCCGGGAGCTGCCAGCCCGCCCGCAGGCGGGAGCCGGGAGCTGCCAGCCCGCCTGCAGGCGGGAGCCGGGAGCTGCCAGCCCGCCCGCAGGCAGGAGCCGGGAGCAGCCCGCTCGCCCGAAGGCGGGAGTCGGGAGCCAGCCAGCCCGCCCGCCCGCAGGCGGGACCCGGGCTGGAGCCGGCAGCCAGCCCGCCTGCAGGTGGGACCCGGGCGGGAGCCGGCAGCCAGCCCGCCCGCTGCTGGGACCCGGGCGGCAGCCGGGAGTCGGCAGCCAGCCCGCGAAAAACGGATTTCGGATGCATCGGAAATTTTGTCCGTTGCATCCGAAGTCCGTTAAATCGGGGTTTTACTGTATTGTTAATGGTGGTTGACAGGCCGGCCTGCAATCTTTGTGTATGTCAAGTCTCATATGCTTACATTAGTGATACACCTTAAGCCACTTTTTCCATGTGTACTGTGGAACCAACATGACTACTGTTATTGGAGAGTGAGATGAATTCTATTCTTGCTTGTGTATCAGCAACAGAGTACAGTAGACTCTCGATTATCCAGGATTGGGTTAACCAGGATGTGGATTAACCAGGACGTCAAAAACAAACAAACACGTAACTCGCAGGGCTGGCTCTGACTTTGTTGCTGCCCCAAACACACACAACCCCCCCCCACCAGAGCGCAGGGCAGCCAGTGAACCAACACCCCCTCCCTCCGGGAGCGCAGGGTGGCTGGTGAACCAACCCTCCCTCCCCATGTTTCCTATGGATGGTGATTATCCAGGATTTTATTAACCAGGATTATTTTTTCCCCTATCATCCTGGATAATCGAGAGTCTACTGTACTTTGCTAAGAATCAGATGCTAAATTTTTACCTTGAGTTGTACACTTCAGTTGCACCTTAAGTCATGTCTACCCTGAAGTTCTTTACAAAGTGCTGGTATAGGTTTGCTGGTATAAGAGCATCTGACCTAAGAGTGCTTTGTTGGTATATTATACCGGCTTTCCTTTACCAATAAAGTGCTCCTAGTGTAGACATAGCCTTAGTTGCACCTGTGATCATAGAATCATAGGACCTTGAGGGTAAGGTTACACTTACCGGATTATAGCGCTTTTGGTTGTAGCGGTACCCATATACCGCAGTAGATATTGCGCTATAGGATGACTGGCGTGGCCACATTTGTGGCAGTTGTTGCGGCACAGGGAGTGGTGCATTCTGGGCAGCTATCCCAGCATTCAGCTGGGTGCAACGTGCTTTTGAAACGAGGGGGGCTAGGGGGAACGGGGAACATGTGCGTAGGGAGGGAACTTCAGGCTGTCAGTGACTTTTCCTTAGAGAAAACTGACAGGCTCTGTATTTAAGTCACACAGCTCCGTCTGTAAGCATTTCCAGTGGTTATTTGCTGAGAGTTGTAAGAGAGAAACTGAAAAGGTACTTCCGCATTTTTCCTCCTGTTTTCAAAACAACACTCAGTCATTTTCCTTTAATGGCTTGTTAATTACCTTAAATGGCTCGGAGGCATGCCAGAGATCCCTTATCGCGTAATGACTGATTACACTGGCCCTAACACGCTACAGGGAATACGCAAAAGCCCTTATCACCCTCGGAGAGGTGGTTTTATAGTTGCGCTTTAAACAGAGACTTTTTGCTCAAAATGTGCCTTGACAGTGTGTAAGGTAACTATAGAGAGTTATAGTGCTCCTGGAGGGTTTTAGCACTATAAAGCGCCAGTCTAACCAAGCCCTGAGAGGTCATTTAGTCCAGTCTCCTGCACTCATAGCAGGACTACATATTATCTAGACCATCCCTGACTGGTGTTTGTCTAGCTGGCTCTTAAAAATCTCCAATGATGGAGATTCCACAATTTCCCTAGGCAATTTATTCCCATGCTTAACCACCCTGACAGGAAATTTTTCCTAATGTTCAACCTCCCTTGCTGCAATTTAAGCCCATTGCTTCTTGTCCTTTCCTCAGAGGTTAAGAAAATTCTTTTTCTCCCTCCTCCTTGTAACAACCTTTTATGTACTTGAAAACTGCTATCGTGTCCTCCCTCAGTCTTCTTTTTTCCAAACTAAACAAACCCAATTTTTTTCAATCTTCCCTCATAGGTCATGTTTTCTAGACCTTTAATCATTTTTGTTACTTTTCTCTGCATTCTCTCCAATTTGTCCACATCCTTCCTGAAATGTGGCGCCCAGAACTGTACACAGTACTCCAGTTGAGGCCTAATCAGCACAAAATAGAGCGGAAGAATTACTTCTCGTGTCTTGCTTACAACACTCCTGCTAATACTGCCCA
This sequence comes from Sternotherus odoratus, assembly GCA_032164245.1. Lineage (NCBI taxonomy): Eukaryota > Metazoa > Chordata > Testudines > Kinosternidae > Sternotherus > Sternotherus odoratus. Next base: position 147,904,220 of record JAVMKO010000002.1, read on the forward strand.
GAATGATGTTTGCTTTTTTTGCAAACAGTGTTACACTGTTGACTCATATTTAGCTTGTGGTCCAGTATGACCCCCAGATTCCTTTTTGCGGTACTCCTTCCTTGTCAGTCATTTCCCATTTTGTATGTGTGCAACTGATTGTTCCTTCCTAAGTGGAGTACTTTGCATTTATTCTTATTGAATTTCATCCTATTTACTTCAGACCATTTCTCCAGTTTGGTATCATCCAGAAGCTTTATAAGTGTACTCTCTATGCCATTATCTAAATCATTAATAAAAATGTTGAACAGAATTGGACCCAGAACTGATCTCTGCACGATTTAACTTGTTATGCCCTTCCAGCATGACTGTGAACCAGTAATAGCTACTCTCTGGGAATGTTTTTTCAGCTAGTTATGCATCCACATTATAGTAGTTCCATCTAGGTTGCATTTCCTAGTTTATTTGAGACAGTCATGCAAGACAGCATCAGAAGCTTTACGAAAGTCAAGATATACCATGAATCAGAGAGGTAGCCGTGTTAGTCTGGAATAGCAGAAGTAACGAAGAGTCCTGTGGCACCTTAAAGACTAACTAAAGTATTGAAGCATAAGCTTTCGTGGGCTAATACCCACTTCGTCGGATGCAAGCAGTGGAAGTGTCCAGGGGATAACAAGCTGGTTTGAGATAACAAGCTGGTTCAGCCTGATTGGACTAACCTTGTTATCTCCCACTTAGTTCTTGCCTACTTGTTTATACCTGCCCCTGGACACTTCCACTGCTTGCATCCGACGAAGTGGGAATTAGTCCATGAAAGCTTATCTTCAATACTTAAGATCAGGGGTCTCAAACTCAAATGACCATGAGGGCCGCATGAGGACTAGTGCACTGGCCCGAGGGCCGCACCACTGACACACACACATACCCTCGCTGCCCCGGCTCTGCCCCCACTCCACCCCTTCCATGAGGACTAGTGCACTGGCCCGAGGGCCGCACCACTGACACACACCCTGCCCTCGCTGCCCTGGCTCCGCCCCCACTCCACCCCTTCCAAGAGGTCCCACCCCTGCCTCACCTCCTCCTCTGAGCACGCAGCTCCCCATTCCCTCCTGGAAAGCGCTAGGCACCACCAACAGCTGTTTGGCAAACAAAGCAAGAGCAATATAGGAAGTCCAGAGCTAGAAACACGCGCGGCCCAGCCAGGCAGCAGAGAAACCTCCACTTCTGGCCCCTCCATCCTGCAAACTGCTATGGAGGGACCGGGGGGGAGGGGGGGCGCCAGGAAGCTTGGCGGGCCGCAGGGAAGGGCTTTGCGGGCTGCATGTGGCCCCCGGGCCACATGTTTGAGACCCCTGCTTAAGATATACCAGGTGTACTGCTCCTATCCCTAAGGCTTGTTACCCTGCGGCGCTTCCTGCTGCTTGTCCAGGAATTAGCTCTTTTTCCAGCCAGAGCGCCCTCTGCAGGCTGGTGTCTCACTGTCCGCTGGCTCTGTTGCCCCTTTACCTGGGGTGCTGCCCCCTGGAAAATACCCCCACACTCTGCCTCTGGGTCTCCCCTCCCTGGGGAACCCACAACCCTCTAATCCTCACCTTGTCTCAGTCTGGGTTAATGTCAGTCGTCAAGCCCCCACTCCCTGGGGAAGACTGCAGTGTAAAAGCCATTCGTCATAGGCAAGGTTTTTTTTTGGATCTGCTGCCTTTCCCTGCAGCCCTGTACCTTTCTTAGGCCTCACTTCAGGCCTACGGCCTGGGAAGTTGCTAGGCTGGAGCTGCCCAGCTCCCTTGCCTATTCCCACAGCACTGTTTCACCTCAGGTACCCTTCCTGCAGGCAGCCAGGCCTTGCTCCCTCCCAGCCTGGAGAGAGACTGCCTTAGTGCCTGGCTCCCAGCCCTTTTATAAGGGCTAGCTGGACCCTAATTGTGGCTGCTTTTCCAATCAGCCTAGCTTTTAACCCTTTTAACCCTTCCAGGGTTGGAGCGGGTAACCACCCCACTACACCCAGTTTACATTAATGGAGTCGTGCCAATTGACAACAGTGGAAGATCAGGCCCATTGCATTTGGAAACCAAAAATGCTATTTTTAGAGTAACTGTTCAAAGTGTAATTACTATAAAAAAAAATCTTGCATGCTGTATCGTGTGAGCTAAAAGAATAAACTGAAAACCCAGGGTATAGATTAATTGATAATATTGCCATATATATGTGGGTGTGTGTATGTAATTTGTCTGTTCTTTACAAATGTCTTTGGTTTTTAAAATGGGAGAGTATCCTAATATTAGGATGTAAAGAGTCATTCAGTTTTTAATTGAATTCATTTGTTTAATGTATTCAGTAACATCCAATTCATGGCAGCAGATGCCCACATAAACTATCATTCAGCAAAGTCCTTAAGCATATGCTTAATTCCCGTTGAAGCCATGTGTCAAAGTGCTTTGCAGAATAGTATCAGGTCCTTAGCTTCTAATACTACAAACACTTATACATGTAGGTAATGCTAAAATGTGAGTAATCTCATTGACTTTAGTGAGAGTACTTATGTGCTTGAGTTAAGCAAGTACTTTCAGGTTCAGGGCTTTAATGCACTCTTGTTTAAATTTATAAGTTTTTCAGATCTTGTCTCCTGTCTCTCAATTCCTTGAGACAAGGTTGGTGAGGTAATATCTTCTACTAGACTAACTTCTATTGGAGGAAGTGACAAACTCTGGAGCTACACAGAAAGAGCCCTTTGTCAGGTCTGTACAGCTTGAAAGCTTGTCTCTTTCACCAACATAAACTGATCTACTAAATGATAATCTCTTACCCACCTTGTCTCTCTAATATCTTGGGACCAAGACAGCTAGCGCTGCAATCTTAATTCCTTAGACAGCTAGTGTTGTCCTTTTATAATGCAGCTGCCCCTCCAGAATTAGCAGTAACTTTTTATGTCATTTTTGTATTTGATGCTAAGAAAGTTGGACAAGGTTGAAACTTTCCATTATAAGCCTGACTTTGTTGCTTCCAATCTCTCACCCCCTGCAAATAGTGATTCCTTGACACAAACTCACTCTATGACACTTCAAAAGATGCACATTTGGTTACTAAAAATTATATTTTTGTCCAAATTTAAGCTGTTTCAGACAAGCTACTTTGAGATATGTGACTGGCGGGTGTGGTGTTAATTATACAGTATTTTTGAAAATGCTCTTAGCCTCCCCCCTCTGTCTTTTGCCAAGTTATCTGACAAATAGCTCATCAGAGAAAATTCAAATGAAATTTGTTTGAAAGTTCTTGATGAGGTCTAGTCCATAGGGCCAATTTGGTGATGGGATACTTTTCCTTTGGCAGATTAGGCTCTTGGGAAGGTCTGTGGACTCCAGAAGTCATTTCATTGATGCCCGAAGATTGCTGGTGCCCTAAGATTTTACTTTACTATTTTCAGCACGTAAGATTTCACTTTAACTTTCTAAATCTGTTCCTTGCAGAGAGCTTTCTAAATGTAAATCAGACACTAGGAAGGTGTGTCACAGTGAATGTAAATTAAAAAGAAAATCTCAATCCCTCTTCTTCTTTTTCCTCATTAGCTGTGCTATTGCCCACCTTAAGCACCCCAGCAGAACTAGGCAAATAGTACAAAATATTTTTATACCAATACTCAGATTTGTAAATGAATTCACTTAGGCGATGCTCCCTGCACTTTTTGTTTCCCTGTATGTTCAAATGATTGTGTTTTACTGGCACAAGTGTTTTTTTAGTGGAACAGCCTGTTTTGGGTGTAGGGGGAGATCCAGAGGAGATGGGGGGCAGGGGGGAACTCCTTCCCTCCCCACCTCTGGTTCAAACTCCTTTGAGTACTCCGTTTCTCTTCATTTACACAGCTAACTCTCCCTTGTTGCAGCCCTCAGTCCCCCCTTGCTCATGTTGACTGGCCGATTGATCATTGCCACGTGGACAAGCAATCCAGGAAGCAGGGAGCCCACTGAGCAAGTGTAAGTACGGTGGACTAGTCCAGGCCTTGAGTACAGCTGCCTGCCAATTGCCATGATCCTGTGACATTGTCTGAGACAGCATTTCCCACACAGGTTTCATAAAATCTGGAACAATCCCAGGCAAGCAAGGTCCATTGGCAGTTGCTATATGTGAATTTTAAGAATCGTGAAAGGGCTATCAGGAATAGATAGCATGGGCTAGATTGGGGTGGGAAAACTACGGCCTGTGGGCCACATGTGGCCCGCCAGCCATTTTTATCCGGCCCGCGAGCTGGGGCCGGGGGGCGGAGCCAGTGACCCCCCTGCTCCGGGGCCGGCCTGAGTGCGGGGAGCTGTGGAGCCCCGGGCAGAGAGGGGCTCACCAGCGGGGCCCTGTGCCCTTGGGGCGCCGGGTGGAGCGCCGCAAGTGGTGGGACCCCGTGCCCCCGGGCTGGGGCACTGAGAGGAGTGCCGTGGGACTCCTTGGGCGGAGCACTGCGAGCCACGGGGCCCACGCACCCAGGCCAGGGCGCTGGGTGGAGCCTAATGAGCTGCCGGACCCCACTCCAGCTGGAGTGCCGGGCTGAGCAAGGTACGGGAGGGGGTGTCTTGGGGGGGCGGGAGGCTTACCTGGTAGTTAGGGTTGGGGGTTTAGGGAGGGGGCAGTCAGGGAACCAAGAGCAGGGGGCCTTAGATAGGAGGTGGGTCCTGGGTGGTGGTGGTTAGGGTGGTGGGGGTCTCGGGAGGGGGAAATCAGAGAAGAAAGGTCTAGATAGGGGGTAGGTTCCTGGGGGGGGGGCAGTTAGAGTGAGGGGTCTCCGGAAGGGGCAATCAAGGGACAAGGAGCGGAGGTGGGGGGTTGGATGGGTCGGGTTTCTGAGGGGGCGGTCAGGGGGCAGGCAGTGCGTGGGGGTCGGATGGGAGCGGGGCCTTCCCTACCCGGCCCTCTGCACAATTTTGAGCCCCCACATGGCTCTTGGGCCAAAAAGTTTGCCCACCCCTGGGCTAGATCCAGGACTATGTTGCATACCTAGGATTGGCAGAATTAAATTTTTAAAAACATTTTTGATAGATGTCAAAGTTTATTTTTAAGCTTTTTTCCCCCCAATTTTTTTTTATTTTAAATTTTCACAGTTGTGGGAAATTATGGAGGGACAGACAGTTTTTTAAAAAAACAACAGTAAATGTTGAGATTCAAAACGTTAGAGCTTTATAATAATTTACACAAATTGTTATGTTATGTTATGTCAACTGTGCCTATCTGTAAATTTTGATTGTTGAGGGAAATATTTTTTTCGTTGGTTTGTGGGTGTATGGTGATGTTTACTGATTTAAAAATCCTGCCAAGCCTATGCACAGTGAAATGAGAAGGTGTGCAAACGACACCCCTAACACATCCTTTCCCAGCTCTTGTCAATGCATTTCCCTTTGGACCTGAAATATCCCCATACCGCCCCACGCCCTCCCCCACTCAGCACGCTTCCTTCTATTGTTCAAGTGCTATGAGTTTCCTGAGCAGAGAATGGAAATTGTGACACATTTTGTTATGTAGAACAAATGTCTGCAAGGATGGAATTCAACTGAGAAGATAAGACTCCATTCTAGTTATGACCTTAATCCACATTGAATTTTGTAAAAGGCTCTGGTATTGGGAAACAATTTATAACGTAAGAGATCACACTTTAAAGTTCATGGTTGTTCCTCAACTTTAGTCGTGTGTGTGTGTGTGTGTGTGTGTGTATAGACCCTTAAGAATTGCTAATCTCTGACTTTTTAAGAGAAAATATTCCTGTTTGTTTTGTTTGTTTTAATATCTTTCACAGATAATTGGAATTTTGGTAGATTGACATGTCATGTGTCAATCAATCTATATAGTAGCAGTGATTGTGCTTCAAGTTTGGGAGGTTGTACTTTATTTTCTGCAGCAGCGTACTTTTGCTTTCAACCTTCAAAATATAATTCCTGTTGATCCTCCAAAATTATAGTTATATTTTGTGGACAGAGAGATAATTTAATATCTGGAACAGAGGACTTGGATGATAAATTTTCCTCTAAAGCCCTCTGTTCCACATTACTTTTATAATCTTGAAAAACAAAAACATTAATAAATCAAAGAGGGTTAGAGATCAGGCACGTGGTTTTATTTTAATAAGGGATAAAGCCTAAATCTTACTGAGCGTGCATTGTTCACCACTTGTTCTCTGGGGTGTATGAATCAGTCCCTTTATTGCTGATACTTGAGCGTTTCCATTTGGGGTTATGTTTTCATTGAAAAGCACGTGCATAATAATACTGTGGTGTGTAAATCTCAATTTGCAGCCATTTAAAAAAAGTGAAGTTTTGCTCTGGCAGACTGCATATTATTCTGCTCACCTGCATTTGGATGTAGGAAAGGGGTTTTCGCAGGAGGGAGAAGTTCTCTACATGCAGTCTGGGAACATAAATGTAGTGTTTTTTCAAATAACTCAGAGTAAGGACATAGAGCAGGGGTCTCAAACTCAAATGACCACGAGGGCCGCATGAGGACTAGTGCACTGGCCCAAGGGCCGCACCACTGACACACGTACACACCCTCGCTGCCCCGGCTCCACCCCCACTCCACCCCTTCCAAGAGGTCCCACCCCTGCCCCACCTCCTCCTCTGAGCACGCAGCTCCCCATTCCCTCCTGGAAAGCGCTAGGCACCACCAACAGCTGTTTGGCAAACAAAACAAGAGCAATATAGGAAGTCCAGAGCTAGAAACACGCGTGGCCCAGCCAGGCAGCAGAGAAGCCTCTGCTTCTGGCCCCTCCCTCCCGCAAACTGCTATGGGGGGGGGGGGGGAGAACAGGAAGCCTGGCAGGCCACAGGGAAGGGCTTCACGGGCCACATGCAGCCCCCGGGCCGCATGTTTGAGACCCCTGACATAGAGGGTTGCCTCTTGGACAGTCCCACTCTGGGGTGGGGGTGGCGGGTTGGGGGGGACGGGCGGAATCCTGCCTGCTGCTTAATAGTGCTTCCTCAGAAGCAGCAATAACATAAAATTGCCTGCTCAGAGGAGAATACCAGGAAACACCCTGGCGTGATCCTTCCAAGGAAAGGAAATTGCAAACAAAAATTTAAAAATAAAATAATTCAGACCCTTTGCCTTCCTTTTATCACAATTGCTGAAAGAAGCTGCTGGATTAAGAAATCTGCTTCCCTTTTGAACTCTTCACCTTTTTGGAATCCATCTAAGCAATAACCTCTTCAACTTCTGCAATTGCTTATGAATTTTCAGTTGCTGATGCCAGTTTCACTAGTGTTTGTTAGGATCTGAGAATCACATAGTTGCTGATTTCTTCAGTCACATCCTGCTTCTCACATGTGGGTACGATTACACTACCCGCTGGATTGGCGGGTAGCTCGATGTATCGGGGATCAATTTATCACGTCTCATCTAGATGTAATAAATCGATTCCCAAATCAGTGCCTGTACTCCACCGTGGCAGGAGGAGTAAGTGGATTCAGCGGGGGAGCGGCCACGGTCAACCTGCCGCTGTGGGGACATTCAGGTAAGTTGACCTAAAGTACTGTGACTTCAGCTACGCTATTCACGTAGCTGAAATTGCATACCTAGGTTGATCTCCCTCCACATGTAGCCCAGCCCTGTTTGTATATCCCTGGGCCAGGCTCTGATTCGGGTGGGCAAGGATAAGGGTTTTATGTTGGTCCCTCCCTCACTTTCTCCCCCAGAAAACGAAGAGGGAGAGGTATTTTGTAAAGTGGGACAATGGAAAAATTATGGAGAGGGAGAAAGATTGCTGGGAGACTAGGTGTTGACAAGGAGCACAAAACAGCAGTAGAGGAAAAATGGTGGAGGAGAGATGAATAAAAATCAGAGGACAGAATCGTATTGCTCGGGTTTAGGGTCAATATTTTATCTGAATTTATTTTTTCTGGTTTGTTAGCTAAAAGGAACTCCAGTAAAAAAAAAAAAAAAGGAATATCCGACTGTTCCCTCCTCAAGTCCCTGCCCATTGTTTGAAAGCCTGAGAGAAGGAAGAAAAGTAATAAAATTCATTGAAACTCCCTACAGTTGTTGATCTTTCTAAGGATTTGGTCATATAAAACCTTTATGTTAAATACAAAAAGCAATGAAAGGACATTAAGGACTAATCTTCTCAAAGCCATAGTCATTTTAAAGGTATACTAGCAGAAAAAAATAGCATCTTAAGCACAAGTGACTGACTTCCCCCCCGCCCCCACCATTTTTCTTTAAATGCACACATTGCAGGTTAAATACTCTTAAATCATAAACCAGATCCAGGGCAAATCAAGCTTTATATAAGATGTAATCTAAAAAATTTGAAAGCAGCTTTTATTAGTATAGTTACTGGCTTTTATATTTCTTTCTTTCAAGCTTAAGATGAAAATGTAGCGTTACCCAACCTGATTTTCTCTCCCTCCCCAACCCCTGCCATTTAAGTTAATAGCCATGCTGCATGCATCATCACACAGTTATTCAAAGAGACAACGTACTCATCAAGGGTTTATGGTTTTCTGCTGAGAACTGGCAGTAACCTCCAATCTCCAGCATGGTGGGTTTTCATTTTAATAGATAGTACAAAGATTTTAAACTGTTGACTAAGCCTGTGGCTTGGCTAGAGGTGTGTGTTTCGTTCTTTTTTAAACAATTTAAAATAAATAAATTTTATTTAATAAATAAGGAAATTTATTTTATTTAATAAATAAAGGAAATTATCGGTGTATTTTAACGAAAGGAGTAATCTAGCCGGAATGATTGTGATTTTACTGAGTACAGTTCATTTCAGTTTGTTATGAACAGATGCACCTCCTTGCAAGAAGCATTGATCAGTTTTCTCCATAACCTTATATAAGAAAATGTTACTGTCAGTTTTTTTGCTGTTACATCTTGGTCTTTGCTGTGGTATTTCTAGTTTCAAAGCAACAGGCAACCTCTCCTGACACAGGGCTCTGTTCCAACGTCTGTATTTCCACTATCGTATATTAAAAAACTGAAAGTGAAAGGGTGGGGATAGGCAGTAGCGTGAACTAATTTCAGCCCATAATTAAGAGATCTCTTGATGTGGGAGAGGGGTACAGTCACAAAATAATGGTCTGCTGTTAAATATACGGTGCTGAAGATGAGACAGTTGTCAGGAATGACTGCCGAGTTGAAGAGCCAGGTGACAGGCTTTTTTAAGTGGGAGACATTTAACCTATGAGAGTGTTCAGTAACCAAGACGTAAATTGTGAGGCCATCCATACCAAATGATTAAAACCTAAATTAAAGCAGACCAAAGAACATGGCTAATAGGCAAATGAGAGTTGCTTGCTGGGTCATGACAGATTATTTGCATGTTGACTGGCTCAGATTCATCTTCCTGTGTCTCAGATGCTGTAGAGGTGGGGGAGAAACAGCTTATTTGAAGAACCATCAAAATTAGAGAGTCCAGACTTGTTCCCTTCAGTGCATTCTCAGTGCTTTTTGAGTCTAGTCTTAAACAACTCCACTGATGGGGCTTCCTCCACTTTGCTTCGGAGATTAGTCCCTTTATTTGTTATGATTTCAAGTGTAAAGGTGCCCTGATGCCAATTAAACTTTCACCTCATAGGAACATGACTTAACGGGGTAATAATACAATTGGAAATATTGAAATATGAGTACGTTCAGCAACAAAATATTGTTATAGCTACTCTGACTCCACCCAAAATCCTGATCACGCCTCAAAAGCCTCCCTAATACATGACTAGTGTAACATAGTCTTCAGGTCAAAAAATGCAGACTATTTTGATTAGCTAGGTTCTCCCCATGAAAAAAACTCTAGTTGCTGCCTTGGCTTTCTTTTAATGATGTGTATCAAACTTGAGCATCTGTTGATCTCACTCATGGTAGTGAGATACAGGCAGACAGGCACTTTCTCTGCTGGGCCAGGCCATTTAGGGTACACAGGAAGACCTCCCTCCCCAATTGTGAGTTTCAGAGCCTGGGTCAACTGACTCAGGCTTGTGACGTGTAGACATACCTTTAGAGTTTTATAGAGCAAAACTAAGCTCTATCCAGAAACAAGTAGGCAGCCGGTGCGGTATCCCATAGTGCTCGTGTCGTGTGTTCCCAGCGAGGTGCACCGCTGAACAGGGGGCTGCCATCTTGTGAATAATGTAATTTAGGTTCTTATTTGGCTCCCCATGATTGTAAAGAGACATGAGCACCACACAATCTCACAACACGCCGACGAGGTCAGCCGATGCTGCTATTCCCATTTTACAGATTGGTATTGGGGCATGGAGAGACTGTGTGACTTGTCCCAGGTCATGCAAGAAGCCTGTGGCAGGTTAGGAAATAGAATGCAAGACTCCCCAAATCCAAGGCTAAAGTTCTAAGCACTGGCCCAACTTCCTATCCATTTTAGAGTGCAGCCATGTACAGTAGACTCTCGATTATCCAGGATGATAGGGAAAAAATTAATCCTGGTTAATAAAATACCGGATAATCACCATCCATAGGAAATATGGGGAGAGGGGGTTGGTTCACCAGCCACCCTGCGCTGGGGGGATGGGGTGATGGTTCACTGGCTGCCCTGCACCCTGGTGGGTTTTTAAATTTTTTTTGGTGCTTGGGGCCTTAACAAAGCCAGAGCCGGCCCTGCTAGTTATGCATATTTTTTTTGACATGCTGGTTAATCCACAACCTGGTTAACCCAATCCTGGATAATCGAGAGTCTACTGTATAATTACTGAGGATGCTCGGTGTTTGTTCTGGGTATCAGTGTGGTAGAGAAAAGGAAGTTTGGAGGCTGATGGACATAAGGTCTGTTTTCAGTTGGTGTTTGCCTTATCACTTTCTGAGCAAACGTTGTTGTCTCTTTTTAGCAATCTGCCATCAAGGTGATGAATGACTGTCTGAGACATGAAAATAAGAAACCGCATAAGGTCAGATAGAAGGAATACTCCGATGACTTTGTTACAGCGAGGAAAGCGATTGACTTGTCACTTGCCAACATATAACTTATCATTATTCCTCAGTTTATCCTACCCTTGGCATTAAATGCATTTGCATGATTGTATTTGTTCAGAGTAAATGAAATTGTACAGGCAGTGCGCGTTTATGCGCTTTAAGGTGTTTATATGTCTCACAAATACAGTATCGTACACTTCAAAAATTTTGTTTTTAAAATGTTTAGAATCAGAGTCTGTCCTACATTGCCCGTTCTGGTGATGTATGGAGCCCACAAACACAGCGGGAGCCTCCCCTGCAGAAATCCCCTGTCATAGGGTGGGTTTCGTGCCTGGCATAGAGTTCATGTAATAATCCTCTGGTGGGCTTCCTCACAGTTCCCCCTCCCTCCATAATGGGCAGGATAGGCATGGAAGGAGGTCTGCCTGCTGTCTGTTACACTCTGGCTGTTCTTTACCAGCCATGGACTGAGAGCAGCCTTGGGGCCAGAGAGTCCACTGCCCAGTCAAGTATTTGGGAGATGGAAAGGTGGCTTTAAACTACCTTTTAATCCCCCTTACTTTACTGTTACCCCTTTTCTATGCCCAATGCAGGAAAGAGCAATGGAAAATCTGGCCTGTAGGTCGACTGTCATGAAAAATGTCTTAAGTGAGCGTTATTGGACTGGAGTAGTCTTCTGAGCAATCATTTAAAACTAGACTGGACAAAGCACTGGAGAATATATGGTGAGGAACAATTTTACACTGGCAGGAAGATGCATTTAGGGCAGGTCTACACTATGGTGGGGATCGATCTATTGGGGGTCGATGTATCACGTCTAGTCAATACATGATAAATCGATCCCCGAACACTCTCCCTTCCACTCCTGTACTCCACCGCCATGAGAGGTGCAGGCAGAGTTGACGCGGGAATGGTAGCAGTTGGTAGCAGTTGGTTCACCACCATGAAGACGCCACGGTGAGTAGTTCAAAGTACATTGACTTCAGCTACACTATTCTCTTAGCTGAAGTTGCGTATTTTAGATTGATTTCTCCCAACCCCCAGAGTAGACCATGGCTTAGGCCCTAATTTTCAGAAGTGCTAAGTCTAGTGACTTGAATGGGAGTTGTGGGTATTTGGCACTTCTGAATAGCAGGCCCCCAAAAAGACTGTTATCTCATTTCCTTGCTTCTACGAGCATGGCATGTGATTTGCCTTGAAGGTCAATGTGATGCTGAAAAAGAAAGTGGAATATTGTTCTAGCAGAGATATCCACTGCAGCTTTGTGAAAACTCTAGTGCATTCCATTTGCAAACCGTGAATAATATCTAAGGGCATTTAAAAAAATAAATTAAAGCAGACTGAAGCTTATGAGATACCATTTTGTTGCAAGGTGACTTCATTTATCTTAAAGGGAGCCCACTAATGGAGGTTGCAAAGAGTCTTCTGTCCTGCTCCAAATAGTTTGTTTAATAGCTAAACAGCATATTTATTGTTTGACCAGTAGAGATCTTCTGATATTAAACCATTACTGAAATTAGAGGGAAACTGGTTTACAATTTGTCATATTGCAACTTTCATCCATTTTCACACAATTACACCATTTTTAACAAGCCGTTACTATCCCCCGTGAAGCTCAGAAATGCCTACTTCAGCTGAAAACTTCATTTTGAAACACAATTGAAATGCTTCTTCTCTCTGTGTGGACCTTCTGAGAGCCGTGTTGAGCAAACAATGATTTCCTTTACATGCAAAAGCAAGACTTAAATGGGAAAGCTCAACTCAGAAACCAAGAAGCAAAAACAGTGGTTTCACTCCCAAGCGACTTCACAAAATGATGTTGCCTTTCTCAAAATACTAACTTTAGCAATCATCAGAGCATTAAAAATATCCAAAGACTTTGTCCAATTACTCTTGTCTTTACTGCTGGATCTAATTATAAGTAAAGCACTGAATTAATTAAAGATTATAATAAGCGGGTGAGAGGGCATGGGTGCATGTGCACCATTTCCCTCACCTGAATGGAATCCTCAGAGCTCAATGTATCATAAACCCTTGTGCAACTTATGGAGATTCTCCTGTAGAGCAAATGGCCGAGTCCTGTGCTGTTGGAGCAGAAGGGTTTCGGTTTGGTAGACAGCATGGTGCAAAGGGTGAAATTCTAGGCAGTCATGTATGTTAAAATATTGTTAACATTCAACGATCAAGGGGCTTGATTTTTACTATTTTATAATAATTTCAAAACACATACTTACCACTGTAAATCAAGGGCACTGTCATTCTTATCCGCTTCTGTAGAGGGTATCATGTCCTGTACAGTGTGTTTTAAATTCTAAACAGGTAAAATATTTGGTCGTAACCGTACCTGAAATCAAGAGAATAATAGATTAAATCATTGACACATTGTTTTTGTTTTTTATCATATGCAACGGTATCATAAGAGTTGGCTTGTATTAGTTTATTGTTTTGATCCATGTTGAATTGTTCTAGCAATCAGTGATTCATGTTCTGGCATCTGATCTGGAAATTGCGACAAGTAACTCTCCTGAATAATGTGCTGGGCATGGTCCTCAGTGTTCTGACTGTACTTTTGAGTGAGGGAGGAGGGGTTCCTGGATTCCTTGATGAGCCAGTTTGGAAACTTTGAGTGTTTTGAGCACTCTTGGCAAAAACTAATCATATGTCCCGAGAGACTACAGCAGAAACCTCAGCCAGTTTTGGAGACAGGGAAGCATAGCTATGCCCTCAGTTGCTCTTTATTAACTTTAGTGGTTGTTGGGATCTGGGGGACGTCTGTAATTATAACTCTTAATTCTTAAACTCTTAAAAAGGCAGAAACTAGGTAGCCAGCAAAACAAAAATTGTATGTTCTCTCATTTAAAAAATAGTAATTGAGGAAACAGAAGTAATCCTAATAATGCCTAGCTATCATATCAAGCTTTTCATCCATAGATCTTAAAACGCTTCACAAAGGAGGTCAGGATCAGTATCTCCATTGTGTAGAGGGGGAAACTGAGGCACAAAGGGGTGAAGTGACTCCATCACTTTCCCCACATACCAGTCAAGATTTGTAATAGTGAGGTTAGTTTAAAAGAAAAATGAGGAGACCAGGCAGTGAACTATTGACCTGCAATCTTGGCTTGTGTGGTCATACAGAATTTTATTGTAGAGGAGAAGCGTTTGATTCTAACCTCTGAAGTCTCTGTCTGAGCTGTTATTAAAGGCGGCAGCATTTTTGAGTGGATACTCCCTGATGTCACCCGGGAAGAGTATAGGCTATATTGTCCTTGAGCTGCCGCCAGCAGCCACATTACTGTTGGGAGATGGCTGTTTGCTTCGCTGTGCAGCTTCTCACCCCTAGAGGTTTGTGGATTTGGAGAGGAATAGTATTATACGATTAAGGGCAAGCTAAGATTTTGGGACCTGACTTTGTTTAGAGTCATTGCCTCAGGACAGGGAGGTTCTCTCATTTGGGATGTGGTCAAGGGAGAATCCCACACTAAAATGCCTGGATCTGTGGCTACAAAAAGATGTAGCCTTAACTCATGTTAGCTTTTTACTTAGGATTGACGGTGTCAGGTTGTTTTCTGTACTGTCTATGCTTTCCACTGATTGTTTGTCTTTTTTTTGTTGTTGTTGTTGAAGCTCTTTCACTCAGGACATCCAAAGTCACCAGGTGCTAGGAGTAGGTTGTCCTATCTGAACACAGCAGCATTATTAACATTGTCCTGCATTAATATAGTAGCTAAGCTATTTACTAAGTGATTAGTAAGTCCATAGGCGCTGATTCCATGGGTGCTCCGGGGCTGGAACACCCATGGGGAAAAATTGGTGGGTGCAGAGCACCCACTGGCAGCTCCCCTCCCTGCCTTTGGGGAAGGGACTGGGGGGGAGGAGGGCGCGAGCACCCACCAGTGCCAGGGGAAGTTGGCGCCTATGAGTAAGGCTACATTTTTGTTACAGAGGTCATGGAAGTCATGGAATCAGTGACTTCTAGAGACCTCTGTGACATTCTCTGCTTCAGCCCCATGGGCTGCGGGACTCAGGAGCTGGCAGCCAGCTGGCCCCTGACAAATTTCCAGCAACAGCTGACAGCAGCGATAGGGGCCCCTCTGCAAGTTTCCAGCGACAGGTGACCGTGTCCTGTGGCGGTCTTCCTCAGGGTTCCAGCAGCGGGTGACAGTGTTGCACATGGAATGGGGGGAGGAGAAGGGGACGCCTCAGGCGCAGGGCCGGCTCCAGGCACCAGCATAACAAGCAGGTGCCTTGGGCGACACTCTGTACGGAGTGGCATTCTGGCCGCGCTCCCTCCTACTCCCCCCCCCCCCCCGGCCGCCACCCGCTTCACTTCTCCTGCTGCGGTGCGGCTGCACCACCCCTCCCCCCTCACTCCTCTGCCTCCCCTTATTTTTTGCTTGGGGCGGCAAAAAAGTTAGAGCCGGCCCTGCTTGGGCGAGTGCCTGGGACGTCCCGTTTTCTGTTTGGGAAATATCGTCACCGTGAAGCTTCCAGCTGCTGTGGGCAGAGGGGGAACCCCACAGCTCCCGGCCAGGGTGGTGGGGGAACGCCTGGAGCTGCAGCGGGAAAAGTCACAGACAGGTTACGGCTTCTGTGAATTTTCATTTATTGCCCGTGACATGTCTGTGACTTTTACTAAAAATAACCACGACAAAATCTTAGCCTTAGTGATTAGAATCAGAAATTATGTTGTTTTCTCTACTAGCTGCAAAGAGGAATGTCCCACTGCAGCAGGGGATGTGCCTTCTGGTCTGGCTAGGCAGGTTTGAGCCAGCAGGGTTTCAGTTAACGGGTGCTAAAAATAGCTGTGTGGATGTTGCCGCTTGGGCTGGAGCTCCAGGCTTGAGAGCTCAAGCTCCAAGCCACAAGGTCCACACAGCTATTTTTAACACAGTAGCTCAAGCCCCGCTAGCATAGGTCTGTCTAGCCGGCCTGGGAGTTGCACACTCAACTGGCCTGAAGACATACCCAAAACGACCAAGCTCATCTCAGAGGAGTCAAGAAAACACATCTAGGTATAATTGGTCCTGCCTCAGCACAGGGGACTGGGCTGGATGACATCTTGAGATCCCTTCGAGCCCTACATTTCTACGATCCTATGGTTTTGTGAGTGTTGGCTCCTATTTTGGTGGAGAGCGAAATGGATATTAACCTACAGCACAGGCAAGTACATCACAAACATAGCCTTCCTGATGTCAGGAGTCAGCTGTTTTGCAGTACAGTAGTACGAGATGGCTGTTGACATTATCATACTGTAGGTAAGAGAAAGCTTTTTCTTTTCTCTTGGCACTCGATTCTAGAGTGACTTTTAATACTTATGATCAATCTCTCTCCTCCCCTGAGTGCCTGCAGCAAGAGGGTGGTGTCTCCAGTAAGGATACTAACTTTAAGCAATCTCTCTTTTCTTTTATTTCTGATGAGCAATGTGGGCCTGCCCTCCGATCATTCCTTACAGAGTGCCTCTGGCTCTGTACTTATCTCTCTCCTCCATAGAACCTTTTCCCTGCAGGACAGGTGATTGCTTTTTTTCCAACCTTACATTATGTCCCTGTCCTGCTGTCTCCTAACTCTGATACCTTCTTCCACTCCCACACTCTGTGATCTCTGTTTCCCATCTATCTCGCTGTTCTGATGGGCAGCTTCTGCTTGTGTTGTACCTTCTACTGAATGCTTTAGAGATTCCACCAGGGTAAAGAGTCCTCTTTGTATTACATCTCTGACATCACTCCTTAACTTTGCTTCTGGCAAGAAATTTTGGAATCGTAGCTGACCGCTATCATCTTCTTTTCCATCTCAAGTATTTTATCAGTTCTAGAATGCAGCCAAAATTCATCCTTAACAGGCTCTGCCAAAGTTAACTAATTCAGTTTAAACAGTTAGCATCTCAACCGTAATAGCTTCTCCTTTTTATATATTCTTCCTAAATCCCTAGCTGCTCTAAACTTCAGGGAGCTCCACGTGCTAGAGCTAGACACATTTGTGCCAGAAAGTGGGGCTGTATATAAATACTCCCACACTTTTATTGTTTCCACTGACTTCTGACTCATGTTTGAATCCCATTCAAAATTGCCTTCCTGATTTGCAAAGCTCCCTATGGACTTGCTCCACCCTACCCCTCTGACATATTATCCATGTATGCCCCATCCTACTTACTCTATGCAGTTGGCTTGATTCTTAGTTATACTAAAGCTTCTTTCATCTGCCTGAGTAGTGTAAAGAGGCTCTTAGTGTAAGTGAGAATCAGGCCTATGCCATGATCAAGTCACCCCTTAACCTCCTTTTTAAGATAAACAGATCAAGCTTTCTGAGTCAATGACCGTGAAACATGTTTTCTAATTCTTTAATCATTCTCGTGGCATGTTGCTGACCCTTCTCCAGTTTACTGACAGCCTTGTTGAATTGTGAACACTAGAACAAGACACAGTACTCCAGTAATGGTTGCACCAGTGCCAGATACAGAGGTAATATATAACATTTTTACTCCTATTCGAGATTCTGTCATTTATGCACCCACACATTAGTCCTGGAAACATTGGTAGAAAGGACATGAATTTCAATTTTTTTTTAAAAAGTGGAGGGGTTGGGGGGTTGATTTTTTTTTTCTTTTAAGTCCCCAATCTGTCAAAAATAACATCTAAACCAGGGGTCGGCAACCTTTCAGAAGTGGTGTGCTGAGTCTTCATATATTCACTCTCATTTAAGGTTTCACGTGCCAGTAATACATTTTAACATTTTTAGAAGGTTTCTTTCTATAAGCCTATAATATAGAAATAACTATTGTATGTAAAGTAAATAAGGTTTTTAAAATGTTTAAGAAGCTTCATTTAAAATTCAGTTAAAATGCAGAGCCCCCCAGACTGGTGACCCGGACCCGGGTAGTGTGAGTGCCACTGAAAATCAGCTTGCGTGCTACCTTTGGCACACGTGCCATAGGTTGCCTACCTGTGATCTAAACAAAAACAGGGCCCCCACCCCCAAAAGTACATGCCCATCGGTTATCTTGTCATCTTTAAATCACAGGTCACTTTTAATTCAAACGCCGAAACCTTCCTTTGTCTCTCGTTTTGGACTGAATGTCTTTTAGAAGCCTGCCTGTAAAACATGTTGATGAGTATAACAGGGCTCTCTCATGGCTGGGGATCAGCTCTTGTCTTGTCTGGCACCTCCTCTTATTGCTCACTCACTCCATGGCCTCTCTTACTCTCCAGGACTCTGGGTTACCCTTTCTTTGTGACTCAGTCTTCTGGCTAGGTCAGTATATATCCATCTAGGGGGACCAGACAGCAAGTGTGAAAAATCGGGACAGAAGGTGGGGGGTAATAGGAGCATATATAAGAAGACCCCAAAATCGGTCTCTATAAAATCAGGACATCTGGTCACCCTAAGTCCATCCTTCCAGGGTATTAACATCCCTCTGGATCCGCTAGTTGGTTGACCTTTCCAACAATCTTGTGCCACTTTCCAGTGGGTGGTACTGAAATCCAGGCTTGTCCCCTACTCCAGGTTGCAAATCAGGGACCCTACAATCAGCAGCCAAGGTCTGACAACCTACAACCTCCCATAGGCTTTCTTCTCCACCTTTCCTCAGGGCCGGGATCCCAGGTCTTCTTTCTCCCTGGGTTTCCTCTTTACATCTCCAAGCCCAGAGAATGACTACTGGTTTCCTCCTTCTACCCTCACTGCTTGACCACATACCAGCCCCTCTTGCTCAGCGGGGCTCTATCCTCCATCAGGGATGGCTTACAAAGCCTAATCCTCTCTTAGGTGTGGCCTAGCAGGTTATTTTGCCCCTTCTGTGCCTCATTAACCCTTTCCAGGCTAGTGCAGTGTGAACACCCTCTCCCATCCATATATCTTCCACAGAATGGATCTACGTAGTGGTGTTGGAAAGTTAGTGCTGTGAGCATGGGGGTGGGAAGAAGGAATACAACTATCTGAAAAGCAGCCTAGTGATATTTAACTCATCCTCCTCAATCTCTCCAAAACAGTCTCATTGACTACAGAAATTCTCCCCCTGCCATTGTACTTAACAGTCACCTTCCTTTCATGCAAGTCCCTCCTGAAACACAGATGATGGAAGAAGTGGTGTGTTTTTTAAATGCATAGGGGACTGCAGGTTCTTCTTGTTCTGATTAATGGCATGCTTCTAGGCTAACTGTGGATTATTGATGTGGATCTGTCACTGTTAATGTGATGTCAAATAAATGGCCTATTCTGGAAATCACAGGTCTGATCCAACTCCCTTTGAAGACGATGGGAATCTTTTTGCTGAAGTCAGTGGAAGTTGGATCAGACCTTATGAGAGGGTGTGTTAGAATGCCAGTGGTCAGGGTGAAGGCAGAGAAGGGGTAAAAGGTCCCTGATCGGGCATTTCCACAGAGGTAAATGTCCTGCCCCCTCAGCTGCTGCAACCCTGATCCTGAATTGGTTTTGTCTTGCACTGTGTGAAAGCATCTGTGAGTGTATGGACTTGGGTCTCATGGGACTGTCAGGTTCAGCAGTGCATAACACTGAAAGTATAACCAAAGCAAAGGGAGCAGCAGGAAAATCTCTGCATGTATATAAAATTTAAAACCAATGCTCTGGCTTCAGTGCACTATTTTGTCTTCTGTCAGAGGCAGCAGAGAATATTACAACTGCTCGCAGTTGGCTGTTCAGACATGTAGTTTAAATCCAAAAATAACTTTCTTGGGGATATTAATCTAGTGTTGGATTATCTTTCTAAAATTGTTAATCAGACTTGGTCCCTGGGGGACCTTTCAGCTAAACTTGCCACTTAGTTTCTGTTTGCCTGGGCCTCTTGAGCTCAGCAGAGGAAACTGATTAGATTTGACAAGATGTGGTTATGTAAGATCCCAAGAGCGGGTCATGCTTCCTCTTTATAAATGGCAGATTTGTATACATTGTTTGGTGTGACTCCACTCAGTGCTATCTTACCCGTTATTGGAGAGAGACGTGAAGAGTCATGTTTTCTTATTCACATTTCTTCAGCTGGTTGCACCAGGGCACACTTTGAGCAAGGCTGAGGAAAAAACATTTTCTGGGATTGATTCCAAAGTGGTCACCTGGCCCAGCTCCACGTGATTCTTAAATATTTTATGCATAAAAAATATAGAAGGCAGTTTGCCCTTGTCTACACTAAAACTTACTTCGGTTTAACTTGCGTCG
The DNA here is from genome assembly GCA_032164245.1 of Sternotherus odoratus. Lineage (NCBI taxonomy): Eukaryota > Metazoa > Chordata > Testudines > Kinosternidae > Sternotherus > Sternotherus odoratus. The sequence goes on from JAVMKO010000002.1 coordinate 147,924,251, forward strand.
CTCAGGGAATAATCCACACCCCAGAGAGATGTAAATGATACTAACCTAAGCCTGGTGTAGACAGCGCTCTGTCGGTGCGAGAGCTTCTCCTGCTGACATGGATACTGTCTCTCATGGGAGGTGGAGTAATTATGCTGAAGGGAGAGTTCTTTCCTGTCGGCTTAGAGTGTCTTCACCAGAAGCTACATTGGTGTAGCAACTCCTGTCAGGCCTTACAAACTTGTTACACCTAACACATTGTTGTCATGGTATCTGTAAAGAGTGTCATGTGGAATCTTCAGTGGGAGGCTGGGATCATGCTAGTCATTGATGTATGTATTGATGATATTTTAAAAGTTACATGTTTGTGTGCTTAAAGTGTGTTCTTATAATTTGTATCAAGGTGTTACTCCCCAGCAGAGTTGAGAAACGGGTTTCCTGCCAGATCAAAGATGTTTATTCATCCTTCTGTTGAAATGTAAATTGAACATTGTCTCATTTACAAGCACCAGTGTAGCTAAATGCAGATTTAACAGGAAGAGGAGAACAGCAGGGGGAAAAAAGCCTTGTTGGGCGTCCATTGCAGATGTATATTTGGACTGTAACTGGGGGACAGGAACAGCACGGTGCGATTATATTTATGAAAATGGAACCCAACTCCAAGAAGCGTGTTCTACTTGTGTTTTATGCGTGATCATTTCTTGGTATCTTAAATCTTTGATAATAAATTTGATTCTTTCACTATAACTATAGCTCTGTGGTGTGATCAAGGACCTGATCCTGAGTTGCACCCGTGAAACTGTGTGTACGCTGTTCCCTTGAGAGCAGCAAACCTGGGAGTTACTATGCACACACTTGATCTTTGCCACAAGGCCGAGTTATTGGGAGTGTCCAGTGACTGGGGCTGGGCGCTCCATGGGGACGCATCAGAGGAGCTTGGAGACTGGGGTACACCAAGTAAGGGCTAGCAGAGCTCAGGAGATTATTTGAGTGGCTAAGAGATTGGGGGTGTAAGGGAGCTGACACCGAGTTTAGTATCAAGAAATCTCTCTCACACTCACACTCACACTCACACACAAGTGTGGAGGAGGGGAGAACATGGTGCCTCACAGTTCTGGGCATGCCGAGAAAGTGTCAAACACTTTATTAAACTCTCAAATGCAAGTTAATTTTGAATCCTTAACTCCTTTAATTTTCTTGCTGATGAAGCGAGCCTGCACTAATATTTGACCACTAGTTCGCTCACGTGAAAGACGGGAAACGCGGTGGGGTTTTCTGTTTGGGTTTTTTGATGGATGAAACCCAGGACTGGGAGTCAGGAGACTAGAGTTCTGTCCTCAGCCATATGTAGACTTCTTCTAAGTATTAGTCACATAACCTCTTGGAGTCTCTATTTCCCCATTTGTTAAATAAGGATAATACTTTCTACTTCACGTCGACAGTGTGATAATTTTAAATATTAATTATTTAAAGTGCATTAAGATTTTTTGCATAGAAGACATAATAGAAATGCAAAATATTATTTATTTTACATTCTCCCATGGCACTCCTCTCTTACAAATCCAAAATCTGGTACAGTAGACTCTCGATCATCCAGGACTATACCAGCGAAAATACCCAGCGTTGCTCGGGTCCGTCGGAGGTGGGGAGGGGGCAGAGAGCTGAGCGAGTGCAGGGTCCGTTGGAGGTGGGAGGGGGCAGAGAGCAAACCTGACACCCCCACCTCACCCCCCGTAGACCAAACCTGACACACCCACCTCACTTCCCCCCCAACCAAACCCGACACCCCTACCTACCACCACAAACAAACCCGACACCCACACCTCACTTACCCCTCGGCCAACCCTGACCCCCCCTCCTCAACCCCCAAACAAACCCAACACCCCCACCTTACCCCCCCCCACCAAACCCAACACCCCCTGACCAACCCCAACACCCACACCTCACCCTTCACCCACCCAGACACCTTCCCACACCCCCCCAGACCAAACCCAACACCCCTCCGGCTCACTTACCCCCCGACCAAACCCGACACTCCTACCTCACTTACCCTCCGACCAAACCCATCTCAGGTCCGTCGGAGGTGGGGAGGGGGCAGAGAGCTGAGCGAGTGCGGGGTCCGTTGGAGGGGGGAGGGGGCAGAGAGCTGAGCGAGTGCGGGGTCCGTTGGAGAGGGGAGGGGGCAGAAAGCTGAGCGAGTGCGGGGTCCGTTGGAAGGGGTATTATGACATCATAACTATGTCACAGAGAACAGCAGCTGCCCAGCTGATGTGATTGGCCTTTAAAGAATTTCACCCCTGGGGGGCGTCAGAGGTGAGATTTGAAAAATTTTCGACTCTTACCCTGATTAGGACCCTAAGACCTCTAACTGTACCAAATTTTAAGTCTCTAGCTCAAACGGTGTGGAAGGAGTAAGTGCACATACATACACGCATACATACACACATACACCATTTGACTTTTATACATATAGATGATAGGGAAAAAATTAATCCTGGTTAATAAAATCCTGGATAATCACCATCCATAGGAAATATGAGGGGAGGGAGTTGGTTCACCAGCCACCCTGCGCCGGGGGGAGGGGGTGTTGGTTCACTGGCTGCCCTGTGCACTGGTGGGTGGGTTTTGTGCATGTGCTTGAGGCAGCAGCAAAGCCAGAGCCGGCCCTGCGAGTTGCACATATTTTTTTTGATATCCTGATTAATCCAATCCTGGATAATCGAGAGCCTACTGTATATCATGTGCAGTCTGCTTATGTGTAAAATAAATAAAGACAATTCATAAGTCATTGACAGAGTCATGGAGTTTATGCTGTAGTGGCTTGTATATTGAGTTAATCTCTGAGCCAGGTAGGTAAACTGGGTGCTTAAGTGTCTGATCTAATGCATTTTTCAACACTACATTACATGAGGGATATTCTGATTTCCAACTTCAGAGTTCATTACTGTAACCTAGCAGGCCATCCAAAGGACCACATACATGAATTGAAATGCATCACACTTTCTTCAAGGAATATACAATGTACGGTATAGCTTTAACTTTTAGAATTTGCACTTCGATGAGGTAATTTGTCATAGTTTTTCAAACAGCAGTTTACACCAGCTGAAGATCTTCCCCTTTGTCTTTATGAAATGATTTGAGTCCAACATTTGGGTTATTCTGGGGATTGTTCTATACCAACTTTTATTAGAAATCGGTTAAGATAAGGTGTTTCCTAAAAATCACTGCAAACTTTTCTTTTATACCATAAATGGGACACAGGGCCTTGGTTTTTTTTCCTAAGCTAAATTCTGTTTAAGAAAGAACAGCAGCAGGGGAAACTGTTGCTAAGGCAAACTATGAGTTTTATTTTCATACCTTGGCAGGATTGTTTAAGATGGACCAGGATTCAGTAAAGTAAAATCAGGGGTTAATTTCCCCATTTGTACAGAACTGGATGTTATCTGCAGATTTACAGCTGGATGATGTTGTTTAGAAGTAAACATGAATCAAAATGTCCCCAACTTTCATGGCTGGCCTTACAATTAGCTGACCCCCAAGGGGATTATCAAACTGTGCATTGCCTTCCCTTTAAATCCCATAGGCAGAGAGGAGGACATTGTACTGTGAGTTGCTCCCACATCTCATCCTGTTACAAAGTGTGTGAATGTGTAAGTATGGAGTGGGGTTTGTATGCTGTCTTCTTCTTCTTCTTTCTTCTTCTTTCTTCTTCTTCTTTCTTCTTCTTCATGTTTGTTTCTTTAAATCTGTAACAGGAAGTCACGGAGAACAGGGAGGCTGGGAAAGATTTTAGGCAGCAGCTTGACAATGAAGTAGAGAGCGGGAGAAAAGAATTCAGTATAAAACTCTTCTAATTCCTTCAGTCTGTACTCTTCTAATTCCTTATGTGGTGCTAGAAGAAAGTGGCTCTTTCTGTCTCTTGTCACCACTGTTGCATGGCAGGATTGCTTGTGCTTAATCTTGGTTCCTCTAAACTCCTTAGCAGGTTTCTGTATGTCCCTGGACAGAAATACCACCAAACTTCTCCATTTTTTTTCCCCTCAGGAAGTCTCGTGATTCTTCCTCCACCCCACCCATTGTCTTTTTTGCTTTGCTTTAGGCTTTGTTTTTGCCATGGTGCTTGTCCCTGCCAATGCAGTGATAGTTATGCGGTTGATATTGATGTTGTTGTCATTGGCAACAACAAAATGTTTAACACTCATGAAATGTTCCATTAGTACCTGTTAGGGTATGTGATAATAGAACATCCAGGGTTTGAAAAACTTACCAGACACTAGCCCAAGGACTAAACTTTCTCAAGCAAGATAAATCAAAAAGAGTGGGGGCAGGGCAGATATACAGCACCCACAAGAGGTGTGGAGCAGTGCTCTAGTGAGAAGCTTGTCCACCCATTTACAGCTGATTGGTATAGCAGGGTGCAGGAGTTTTTACTGGAGTGACCAGGGACTCCATTTTTGTACTTGCCTGTTAATGCGAGGTGCCCAAAATTCTCACAACTTCTTGCTGTTGGAAGAGAGAGGATATATATTTTCTTCTCAACATTCATGGCTACTGCATGTGGTGGGTGTGTCTCTATACATGTATGCATCTCTCCTTTCTATTGTGAAGGAGGGTGGGACAGTGCTGTCCTTCCAGAGGACTGCCCTCCATTTTTGGGTCCTTTTTGGCAAGTGTATTGTTTATAATGTATTTTATAGCAGCAGCAAGAGTGAAAGGCTCTTCACTGACTACATATGGAAGACTTGGAGATTGCAATCCAAATGACATACTTGACAGACAAATGTGAATGTCACATACAACGGGACGGGGTGCAGGATGCAGGTTATGGAAAAAAGATTAGTTGGGTACTGTCAGTCCCTGACCTGCGACCACTAAGCTGTGGTAGAGGCATTGAAGCTGTCTTCAGCAGACTCAGGAAAACAATTCTGTATCAGTTCACTTTCTTGAAGATGATCTTTGCTACTACATACATCTAAGGAAAAAAAATAAAACAGAAAGCTTAGAATGTATATCAACTGATAGCTGGGTTCTCCTCCCCTCAAAACTCACATTTCACGCCATTAGCTGTGAAGCCCTATTGATATTAATTCTTTTGCACAGCGGCAACACCATAGATAATTGTCTGATTATATATGCTATAAATGTATGTTATATATATATAACATACATTTATAGCATATATATATATTATTCAGCATGCTAGCAAATTCAAGCTGTGAATCTGTATTGTAGAAAGGAGTTTCTGTGCACCGGTTTCTCCGAATCTGTTAGGTAAGATATGTGATTTTTGTGTATGTGTGTGTAAAAGCTGTGCATTCTGCCTTCCTCCTGACATCCTGGTTGCTATAGCACAGTGATCTATTTGTGAACACATAGAAGATCATTGCTATAGTTAAGAGAAACAGTGTTTCCTGGCCATAACTTCCTGGGCAATCTCCCTTTCTGGAGAGCTGAGTGCAAGCTCTAATGTAAATTTAATCAAATTGGGTCTCCAGAAGTAAAATGTAATGTTCAGCCTCTTGTAGTTTGTAGCTTTTCACTAACTGTATTTAATAACATTTAAAAATAGTTTCTCTATTGAAAACTGTCCAATGCATGACTATTATTCACAGTACATTCCAGGGCTTCAGCCATCTTTCTAATAGGCTGGCTAGCTGTACAGTGTGTGGTGGCATTGTTCTAGGTTTAAGCTTTTGGTATATGTATATTCGCACTCTCTCTCACACAGACATATTTTCATGCACCTGCTGAGCCAGGCAATACATAGGAAATGAAAGTAGCGTTCAAATTCTGGCTGAACTGTGCTGTATTTTTCTTTCCCTCCCTGCAGGTGTGAATGAAAGAGAGTCTCTGCAATATTTAGTGTCCAGTTTTACTGGCTTTGAAGAACAGCGGCATCTACAATGCCGCCTCCTGCTGATATAGTGAAGGTGGCTATAGAATGGCCAGGTGCCTTCCCCAAGTTGATGGAAATTGATCAAGTAAGTGCTTGTTTCTATGTAGGACTATCTATGTTAAAAAAGTGTGTACACACATATGTTTACTTAGATGCACCTTCATATAAATAGTGCATATAGAATGTATGTAACCTTACTGTATTGCTTGGTTTGGTGTTTTGATACGGTTGGCTTTTGGTTTTTTAGCAAGTGTTTAAAGGAGGCATTCTTTCTCATTGTGTGACCCATTTCACTTCCCTGTGCCTCAGTTTTTCTATCTGTAAAATTATAATAATGATGCTTAAATCCTGATGCAATCTGCTTAGAGATCTGCAGATGAAAAACACAAGGTAAATGCAAAATATTTTCATCATAAATAGCTGCAGTGAGCATTGGGGGCAGGATACCTAAATAGTAATATACTGTGCAAACGGGAATTTTTGGTCCTACTCAGCTGCCACATAGGCAGTGTCCTGTTCAGCCTGGGAACTTTCTGAGTAAATATCTCAAATACATATTGTACTGGCAGGAAAATGCTTCATACATTTGCGGTGGAGGAGTAGGGAGCTGAACAGGTCCAGTAACATAAACTGTTCTTAAGGCAGAATTTAGAGGGAGATTTATTAAACTTAAAACCTTTTGTGGAAATGGATGTGGAATAAAGCTTAAGTAACTTTTATATGTAAATGTTACATAAGTGGCATTGTTTATGAATTGGACTTACCTGGGAGCATATATTGGCCCATATATTAGTAATATTTAAAATGGCCCTTTTAATAAAATATTATATGTGGATCATAATAAATGAATCATACAGGTTGTTACCTGTATAGAATATCACAGGTGAAAAGCAGATGATTATTATTTCAATAAATAGTATTTCATACAAAAGAAAACCTTTGAAAGTTTCCCCCAGTGCACCTAGATCCTGATTAGGGTGACTAGATGTCCCAATTTTATAGGCACAGTCCCAATTTTTGGATCTTTCTCTTATATGGGCTCCTATTACCCTCTACCCCATCCCGATTTTTCACATTTGCTGTCCGGTCATCCTAATCCTGATGCATCCAAACACTTCAGTACATTGTTTGTTGTATTGAAATGAAGGAAATACAAGTACATGCTGAACATGTTCTGTCAAACAGGGGTCCTAACTTCTGCAATCCCTATGATCTGTTTCACACTATTTTTAGTCCCATTGTACGATAGGGCTCTCTGGCAAGTGTCTGTTGGCATTTGCAACAAAAAAGGTACTGGTAAATTGGTCAAAACAATAGCAGCCTGATTTTTAGAGGTTCTGTGCACCCACAGCTCTCATTAACTCAATGGGAGTTGCTGATGCTCAGCACTTTGTCATGTCTGTAAATCAGACCATAAGCTTTTTAATCTTTATATTTAGTTGCTGGACAGCACTAATTTTTTTAAAAAAGAAGAGCTCTGTAAACCAAAAGCCCTTGCCATGCTCTCTGAAATGAAAAGACCTCCCTATTTCCTTCACTGGGCATTATACATATTGTTTGTAATGTTATTTACAGAGAAAGGTAGGAGCGTGTGTGGGTGTGAAAGGAAGGTGTGTGTCAGGATGGTGCAGGTATGCCAATGGGAACTGTCAGGCCAAAATTTGAAAAATGTAACGTAACCCCCTTAAATGATCAAACAAAAAAGTCCTGATTAAAAAAAAAAAAACCCAAAAAACAAAAAAGTTTAAAGAGACACCATCAACTGACAATTGCATCCTAAAATCTTTACCTCCAGCCAAGGTGCCTTTTTTGTAATGATTATTGTATTATAGTAATGTTTAGAGGCCCAACGTGAGATCAGGGCTGCATTGCACTAAGTGCTGTGTAAAATGCTTCCTGCCCCAGAGTGCTTGCAATGTAACGAGACAAAACAGAGAGAGGGTGGGAAAGGAAAGAAGCACAGAGAAGTGAAGTGACTTGCCTAAGGTCACACAGTGACCAAGACAGGAATAGAAATTAGTTCTCCTGAATTACTTTCCATTTTCTGATCCCTAGACCACGCTGCCTCTGAAAGCTCTAAAAACTGCACCTACCAACAGGGAGAGTTTCATTGAATAACCCTCAGGTTATATAAAGAAAACAAGAAGAAAAATCCCACCAAACACCTTGTCTTGCCAGGCATGATAGTATTAAAAGTACAAGACCGTCTTGTTGCCAGGAATGCAACTGACTTGATCTTAAACTATTTGTTACAGGGATTGTGCTGCCTTCTGTGTTTGGAAAACACCTAGCAAATTTTGACTGCTATTGATATTAATAAATAATGACTGAAAAAGATTAGGGAAAATATTCTTTGTCATTTTTTCAGATTTGTGCACTTGACCACTTTTGGTGTTGGTTAAGTTTACACTTTCCTTCGAAGAGTTAGATGGCCCTTCCACAATTCACAATCAAATGTAGGGCTGATCCTTCAAGTCCTCTACATACAAAACTCCCACTGAAGTCGGTGGGGGTTTCTGGCCAGTTTAGGGTTGTGAATTTGGATCCTTAAGTTTTCAAGCTCTGGTGGATTTTACTGGGTTTTGGTTTTGGTTTTTTTTTTTGTTTTTAGCTTCTAAACATTGTGTCCCAAAAATGAAAAAAAAAAGATTTAGATCACTTCATAACTTGCTTCACTCTTCTTTAAAATTTAGGAATGGGAAGTATCTGATCTCTCACATTTTGGTACGAGTGAGTCTTAAACTGAGCAATCATGGGCAGTATAGGGAATGTGCACAGGTGATGGGTACAATGTGTAAAATATTTTGATCATATAATTTTTATTACACATTCCTTCTTTTATTTGAGTATATCACGGGCTAGATACATCAAAGCAAATCTGCAACACCACTGAACACATCAGAATATGGCCCAAAATGTGGAAAAAAGGATGGAAAATTGTTTGAATACTTTTTCTTAGTGGATAATGTTACACCTCTCTCATTGTCACATGTGGGTGTGTTTTTTCCCTTAAATACTTCACTGTAGAGGACAAGTGAAATCTTCCTTCCTAACTTGCTAAACCACTGGCATTACAAAACTCCACAACTGCCATTGACAAGGTACCAGTGTGTGTTTTGCATTATTACTAAGCAGATTGATAAATAGATTATTTTGTTTTAAATAGTGAGACAAATTCAGCTCTTGGTACACTGGTATAAACTTGGAATATCCCTTTCTATTTCTTGAAGTTAATCCAGATATAAAATATTTTGCATCTGTAATCACATGGGTAGGAAACTTGACTAAAAATATTTAGCTTCACATATTTCAAATATTGGCAAAAGTGACAGGAACACTGTCAAGTGAGGTTTTCTGACTGTCACAATGTAATGAAGCACATTACGGGAACCATATGTATTGCTTTATATTAATGCCTTCTCTAAGCCTTAACTTTCTAGTCAACGAGCTAAATTTTTCACAGTGGTTTCCTGAGTTTTGGGAGTGTGATACTTCATTTTTTGGCTAGCATTCTGATAAGTGTGGTAGAATATAACTTCAGTGGATTTTTTTTCTTTCTGAGACATCCAGAGTTGCTGTATTGTATTTCACAATCAAAGCAACAACGGAGATATTTTTCTAAGGGGACTCTTAAGTAACTTGAGGCCACCAAATTAGGGTCAAATCCTTAGTCAGTATAAGTTGGCACAGCTCCATTAAAACCAACTCACTGAAGTCATTGGCACTATTTCAGTTTATACCATCCCAAGTCTGGCCCTTAGATTTTAAACACAGATTATAAGTGTTTTAATGATTTTAGTGATTTTTTTTTCAATTCATTGAAGTTTTTTATTTCACACAACAAAAAATGAAACTGATGATAAAGTGGAAATTGGCCAGTATCGTTTCATTGTCCGACCTTAATGAAATGTAATAAACAGCATATATATAGAAAATAAACACTTGTAAAATGTTGTCGTTTTAAATACGAGAAGGGATTGTTAGTGGCACTCAAGGAAATTTTATGTCTCTTTCACTTAATGCAACAATTATTTTGTAAGAATAATGGAAAGCCTTTTTTTTTCTTTTCTTTTTTCTGGAACACAGCCACGGTACAACAAAACCTTTTGGGAAGGGTGGTCCAGATACTTTAATCTTCAAGCTATAATTCAGTGCATTAATGTACAGTATAGTTAACATCAGGAATCAATCACTGTTCAATTACAATGGGTGATGAAAAATATAAGTTCCTTTCTTCTAGTGGGACTGTAGTGGTCAGAGCTAGAAGAGCTGTGGTGGCAGAGAGCCGTTCTGGATAACAGGAACATTACAGACAAGTATTAAATTTTATTAGGGTCTGGCTGCAGATTTTCCAACCACAGTCTGGTTGGCTGTGAACTAGCTTCCAGTGGTACATGGCTGGGACCACTTCGCTGACAAATAAAAATAATCCCCTTTGTTTACTATGTTAAATGGGGGGAGACAGAAGTTAATGGAGTAGGGGCAACAGTAATAGAGGTGGGTTGCCGTAAGACAGCGTAGCATTTAAAATGAATGAGCTATAATCAAACACTGTCATCATTAACTTAGCAGGATGTGCAGTAATAGGATACTTCTGCTACTAAATGGTACTTAATAGTGTACTTAGTGTGGTGTTGAAGGCTGTTGTTCTTCAGCCTTATATCCTAGAAAGAACCATATGTATGCAAACCCTGTTGTGCTATTAAGTGGGCCTGGGAGGGGGCCCTCACTTGTAAAAGTGTCCCTTTTTTCCTGTTAGAACATTGCTTCCATCCTTCACAGTCAGCAATATAGGCAATACCTAGGGGTGCTTTCTAAGGCCATGTCTACACTAGCACTTATATTGGCCAAATTTTTGTCACTCGGGGTGTGAAAAAAACATGCTCTCTCCCGAGCAACATAAGTTTTGCCAGCATAACCATGTGTGTGCACAGTGCTATCTAACTGGCGTAGCTACTGCTGCTCGTTGAGCTGGTTTTATTATGTCGACAGGAGAGCTCTCTCCTGTTGGCATAATGCCACGACACAAGCAATCTTGCAGCAGCAATTAATTTTTTAGAAGAACGAAGGCAAAATGATGGTCGTGAGTTTGTTGGCACAATTGCCACTGAAAACTTGCCCCTCCCATTGGCAACATAGCAGATGATGACACTGCACTTTAAGATAAGGGGTGGACATAACTCGAAGCTGCTGGACACAGACACACTGGAACGGTTCTCTTTTAGAAGCAGCAGGAGCCTCCTTTAAAAGTTAAGCATCTACTATATTTAGGAGAAGTGCTTTTGCATAGTGATGAGATTCCTGGGGATATATGTGTGGCTGAATTAACTACAAGGTGTCTCATTTACATTCTGGCTAGCTGGAACATCCACAAGCACTTTAAAATTCAATTATAACCCACCCACCCCCTGTCTTCAGGACTTTTGGAATCATATTACTAAAGAGAATAACAATTTTTTAAAAAAATTGTGTATTTAATCCCTTACACCGTCACACATAGGCCCCTTTCCCATTGTAAGTTACAGAATTTCAGCCACACAGTCCTCAGTGGCATGTGGCATCATTGTTGCGTACAATTTTCAGAGGCAGGTTGCTCTGTACAGTGGAGATACGAAGAGCTGAATTTTTCCTCACCATTTTGTAATTATTAAAGCAGCATTTGTAACTACAGGATAATTCTGTAGTGCATACTTATGTAATAGGGAGACTGGTGTTATAACTCACTCAGCTATACCTTTCCTGGGTATTATAAATGTTCGATATTCATTTCCCTGTCATCCCTTGTGTACTTGGGAGTTTATGGCCGCAGGGCACTTGAGAAACCAGTGAGGGCATTTTATGACCTGATGGGAGATCGAGAATTGGAGCAGAGAGTTCATTCTTCTGTGTTTGAGTGTTTTGGTTTGGTAATATGTTTGACTCCTGGAGAGAGGGATGAGATTTGGTTTCTTCTTCATCGCCCTAATGCAGATGATCGGGGGTGGGGGGGGTGATGCTCATTTCTAATGAAGTAGAGATAAAGAAGTGGAGAGTGCATTTTTCAGAGGGGTATGGGAAGCTGGCTGAATTACAGTTCAGAATGAAAGGCAAGAGCAGTGGTTCTCAAACTTCTGTACGGGTGACCCCTTTCACATAGCAAGCCTCTGAGTGCGATTTCTCCCCACTCCCATATAAATTAAAAACACTTTTAAATATATTTCACACCATTATAAATGTTGGAGGCAAAGTGGAGTTTGGGGTGGAGGCTTACAGCTCGTGACCCCCCATGAAATAACCTCGCGAACTCCTGAGGGTTCCCAACCCCCAGTTTGAGATCCCTTGGGCAAGAGGAAATGTACTCTGTTTCTTCAGTTACCTATCTGAGGTACACATACTCCATTACTGTAGTATCTGAGTGCCTCCCCTAATGTGAGACCCCTGTGAGGTAGTGAAGTACTTCTTGTCCCCGTTTTACGTATGGGGCACTGAGGTACAAACTTGCTCAGTATCTGATAGGAAGTTTGTAGCAAAGCAGAGGATTGAAGACCCAGGTCTCCTGAGTCCCAGTCACTAAAATATCAGAGCTCTATATTTGTAGTCCCAGTTATGTGACAGAGATGTGTGACGCTTGTATTAATGGGAATTAGGAAGAATAAACCTTTCCTGCATTACAATAACCAAAAATGTCTTAAGCACCAAAAGATTTATTAGCAGTAGCAGTGTTCATAAATAACAGAATGCTCTATTCACCATCTTGAGATTTTACTTTCTGACAGATGTACAGATCAACAGTGAACTATATTTTCCAGTGATGTCTTTTCTTAACCAGATGAACAGTGAAGGCACAGTATGGGTTTTTCTGTAGGAATGACCATACCTTGGTTTGGCAAACTCAGCTGCTTAGACACAGATAGCAATTACCTGGGATACTGTGCATTGAAGACAAAGCCTTACAGACTCTGCTGCGAGTGTGCAAAAAATGCCAGTTGTGGTGATAGTTTTGTAGGGTGTTTCTTTAGTGCCTAGATCGCAGTCTAATTATATATATATATATATATATATATATATATATATATATATATATATATATATATATATATATATATATATATATATATATATAACCTCCATTAGAGATTTGCCTTGTTTTATATTAGGTTTGTTAATGTGTGAGCTAACACATGTCTAAAGACATTAGTGAAGGCAAGGCCAGAGGGGCCAAAAGCTAAAATGAACCAAACTGTACAAAATTTTGCTCCTACTATAGAAAAGTCAGATTTTGGGGGGCCATGTCCTTGTAAGCAGGGGTTAAACCTGCCCCCACTCCTGCAACACCTTAGGTTTTCAGAACTGTAAGTCTAACAAAAGTTATATTTGAATGCAGTAAAACTGATTCTGGAGTTGGGTTGGAATGAAAATCATTGAAAAAAAGCAATGATCCCCTTCTTGATGCCATGCAAATATTTGCAGCTAGATTAGCAAACTGTTACACTAGAAAAGCCTGGGGAATAGATTGATTCTAGAGAGAGCAGAGGAGCCTTTTATCTCTTCTTTCATGGTTAATAAATAAATAAAAGAGAGACAACAAGTACAAGCTATCACAAAGCACTCTACATATTACTAATAATAACACTAATAATACTATCCTGTAAATGTTGGTCCAAGCATAGAGATTCTTCATATAGCACTTAATGTCAAGGCTCCAAAGGAATCTTGACATTAAGGGATTCTTGGGCGAGAACAGTGAAGTTAAGTCGCTAACCCATCTGTCATTTCAAAGAAAATAACTCTCTTGTTGGTAGAGGAATGTCTTCTGTTCAGTGTGCGTTGTAGTATTTGCATGACACTTTTGATGTGTTGTCTGCCAAAGTCTGCTCTGCAGCCATGAATTATGTAACTCTACTGAAGCAATTTCACAGAGGGAGTTGTGGCAGCCGTCTCATGTTTTTAAACAACCTATTGCTTACAGCTGTGGACATTTGCACTGGTCACCGACTATAGTATGAAATGGGGAAAGGAATTTTGTCCACAGAGTTATTCATAGGGAAGGCACCTCAGGGGAAGGATGTAAGGATAATTAGGATCTCAATAGCTTTTATTGTAAAGTTGTTAATTTGTAACGCCCTTTTTACTAATATCAAATTACTGTAGATGCTAGATAGTGGCTAAAGCATAAGATAAATGTGTTCCAGAAGGGTTCCATTTATTGATTCATTAAGGTTAATGAAGTTGCATTGAGTGATTTCAGTGCTGTAGTAATGCTCCTTCCCTCCCCTCCCCCCCATGCCAGAAGCTTGAAGGGCAGTTTGTATCACTTTCTTTTTTTAATTTTAGGTTTTCGTGCCTTCCTTTTTAACTGTTACTTAACGTTTTTGTTGCCCCTTTATTTTCTTAAGTTTTGAGTTTAAAATATCAAATTATTTCATACAACCAAGTGACCATGGCACAATATAGATAAATTAATAGATATTATAGATTATATTATAGATATTATTATAGAAATTATAGAAACTTTTCATGTTGGAAAAGAGACAACTAAGGGGGAGGATATGATTGAGATCTACAAATCATGACTGGTGTGGAGAAAGTAAATAAGGAAATGCTATTTACTCCTTCTCATAACACAAGAATTAGGGGTCACCACATGAAATTAATGGGTTGCAGGTTTAAAACAAACAAAAGGAACTTTTTCTTCACACAACGCACAGTCAACCTGTGGAACTCCTTGCCAGAAGATGTTGTGAAGGCCAAGACTAAAACAGGGTTCAAAAAGAACTAGATACATTCATGGAGGAATAAGAGAGTGTATCGCATATGTAAAGTCTTGTGCCCTTAAAGTTTGAGATGGTGGGAAAAGCAGATGAAACCTGGTTGGGTAAAACTTTCAAAGGCAAAAGCCCCATTTTCAAAAGTGACTTTGGCCTGGTCTACAAATGTTATTTGAAATGGTATAACTATTTCATTTATGGGTCTTTTAAAAACCCAAAACTGAAATAGCTGTCCAACTGCAGCTCCTAGTGTGAACATGTCCTAGTGTGAACGCTGCTGTATTGTACTGATATAAAGGTACCTTAGACTGGTGTAGCATGTTCCTCTTCCCAGACAGGCAAAACTATGGGCATGACTATGGAGACTATTCCAGCAGTTACATAGGCATAATACACAGCCTATGCCAACGAAAGGGGTTTTTCTGTTGGTGTGGCAATACCAGCTCCCTAAGTGACAGATGGGGGGACAGATGGAAGCATTTTTCCATTGACCTAGCTCCGTCAGCATAGCTGCGGTGCTCAAGGATGTGGATTTTTTCACACCCTTTACTGACCTAGCTATGTCGACCTAAATCTTAAGGTTGACATCTTTATACCAATATATAACCACAGTAGGGAGCTGTACTGCTTCAACTATACTGATACAACTTCTGTGTGTAGACAAGCTTTTTAGATGTATAGGAGCCTAAGGCCTGGTCTACGCTGCAAAGTTAGGTCGACATAAACCACGTTGTGTCAACCTAGTTGGGCATGTGTCTACACTTAAATTTGTCTCCGACTGATCTAAACTCTGCATTATGCTGAGGTACCATCACCAGCTCCTCAAGCAGTGTTCAGCCATGGTCCATGTATTGAGGTCAACATAGTGTGAATGTAGACATTGCAGTACCTATGTCAACCCTAACAGTCCTAGAGAAACTGTCCTCCAATGCCCAACAGTGACCTTTCTGGTCACACCTGTGAAATTCACTGCCCAAGGGTTTTAAATGACTTTTCCTGATTATCTAGCATGGTGAGCACACCTTGCAGGTCTCTATTGTTGTGTGCAACTACCCAGCTTGCCTCCCTTTGCAGTTCATGGAGAACTACACTACAGCATCTCCTTACACCCCTCTCCCCCAGCTTTGTACTTTGCATCCAGGGCTGCATTCCTACCTCTACCTCTACCACTGCACACTGGCAAACATTAAAGACAACCACATCTTCACATACATTGACTTGTGGGAGCCACATATGATGTATGTGTAGTTAAGAATGGACATGAATGTTCCTTCCTCCTCTTTAAGCTCTGTTCTATACATTTATTAAGATTTTAATGTATTTGCTTTTTAACTTCTGTAACCCACACACCCTCTGGGTGTGGTGTTCTGTCCCATCTAGTGGCACTGAGACCATGTAGACAGAGAGATAAAACGAGTCTGCCCTACAACCTTGGCTGATAGCCAGCTGGCTTTTAGCACATGTGATAGAGGCTCATGCACAAAGCTCCAGAAGTCCCAGGTTTGATCCTGCCCACTGATGACTGGGGTCTATTGGCATTACACTTGCACAGAATATTTTTAAATGTTTTCATTACTCAATAAAACAAATGCTTGGAAAATAATTCATCTTTGAGTTCACGACATATGCTGCTGAATACCTGGCAATAGTGAAAGCACCCACTGACAGTGTGACACAATTCAGCCGCTCCATGGCACAGTGTAATAATCATAAATGGACAGCAAGCACCACAGAATTCATAGATGCGTTGTCAGTGTTCTATTCATAGATGTACACCAAGCCCCACACAGTTCCTAACAGACCCCCACACTGCAGGTAGAGCACAATACTCCAGAATGCATTACTGTGACTCGCTGTTAAAGTGCTCTTTCAAAGCTTCTCTGAGCTGTACTGCTCCATGTTGAGCTTCTCTGATAGCCCTCGTGTCTGGCTGCTAAAACTCAGCAGAGAGCCGCTCCACCTCCGCCTTCCACCTCAGTGGCAACATTTCCCCTTTTGCTTCACAGATACTATGCAGGATGCAGAAAGCAGCTATAACCACTGGGATATTTTTGTAACTGAGTTCCAAGCTTGTGAGTAAACCACGCCAGCACCCCTTCAGTCTACCGACAGCACATTCAGCTGTCATTCTGCGCCCTCTCAGCCGTGGTGCTATCGAGGTGGCTGGTGCACAGCTTCATGAACCAGGGCAGTAGGGGTCCCCTGCGATCACTATTGGCATCTTAACATTGCCAATGGTAACCTGCCCGCTTGGAAAGAAGGTCCCTGCTTGCAGCTTTCTGAACACTCCCATATTCTTAAAGGTCAGAGCATCATGCACCTTCCCTGACCAGCCAATGTTGATATTAGTGAAGTATACTCAGTGATCCACCAGTGCTTGCATAACCATAGAAAAACAGCCCTTTCTGGTGATGTACTCTGTGGCAAGGTGGTCTGGTGCCAAAACAGGGATATGCATGACATCTATTCCACTGCAGTTCAGGAGTCCTATAGCTGTAAATCCATCCACTATGTCCTGCATGTTGCTGAGAGTCACAGTTCTTTGTAGCAGGAGACAATTAATGGTCCTGTTGTGATGGTGCTGTTCATGGTGGGATCCAACTGTGAGTGCCAGATCAGGACAGATTGCTTCCAAAGGGGCAGTTACAGTCCAAAGCTGGGGTTTTTCCACTCTAATGTGAACCAAACCAGCCAAACAGAAAAGACTTTGGTCTCACCCCACTGGCTAACCACAAGTCACACAAGCAATTCCCTTAGACACTCCAGTTTCCCAGTATCACCACCAGCAGCCACCTGTCCTGGGGACCAATGGTTGTGGAAACCAATACCCCAAATAAAGAAAACGGTTCTCCCCAATTCCAAAGAATCAGGCCCCAGACCCAGGTCAATATACAAATCAGATCTTACCCACAAATCAAGCTGTTGCCAATCCTTTAGGATCTAAAATCTAAAGGTTTATTCTACAAGGAAAAAGATATATGTGAGGGTTAGGAATGGTTAAAAGAAATCAATTACATGCAGTGATGGCAAATCTCAGGCTTGCAGCAATGGTATAATAAGCTGCAGGTTCAAATCAAAGTCTCTGGAAAGCATCCCCTGCAGGGATGGGTCATCAATCCTTTGGCCAGAGTTCCCCTGTGTAGCAAAGTTTCATCTAGAGCTGGAAACAAGGCAGGCTGAAGACTGGAGGTAGAAGACAAAATGGAGGGAGTTTCCCCCAGGTTTTATAGACTGCCTCTTGTGGGCGAAGGTCCCCCTCCTCCTTCTTATGCAGAATCCAATTGCAAAATGGAGGTTCATAGCCACATGGTCCAATTACCAGACTCTCCAAGATTCTGTTTCTGACCAGGCAGGCCACATTCCTGGAGAAGCTCAGGTGTGGACAGGCATCTACAAAATTCATTGTGTAGCTGATGGTTCTTAATGGGGCATCAGTCAGACCAGCGGAGTTAACAACAGCTTGTCTGAGATTTCACCCAGAAGCCAAGCATAAGCATTAGGTTACACTTACAGGCTTTTAGCGCTTTTGGTTATAGCGGTACCCGTATACCGCAATAGGTATAGCGCTATAGCATGTCCTGGCGTGGCCACATTTGCGGCAACTGCCGCGGCACAGGGAGTGGTGCATTATGGGCAGCTATCCCAGCATTCAGCTGGATGCAACGTGCTTTCCAAAGGAGGGGGGTTAGGGGGAAGTGTTGTGTGTATGCGGAGGGAGAGAACTTCATGCTGTCAGTGATTTTTCTCTAGAGAAAAGTAGCAGGCTCTGAATTTCAGTCACACAGATCCGACCGTAAACATTTTCACTGCTTAATTGCTGAGTTAAGAGCGAAGTTCTGAAAAGGTACTTCCGCATTCCTTCTTCCCTTTGCAAAACAACACAGAGGCGTCAATTGCCTTAAATGGCTCGGAGGCGTGCCAGAGATCCCTTATAGCATAATGACTGATTACACTTGCCATAACACGCTACAGGGAATACGCAAAAGCTTTTATTCCTCTGGAAAAGGTGGTTTACAAGTAGCGTGATAAGCTCGGACTTTTAGCGCATATGTGCCTTGCCAGTGTGTTCAGGGACAGAGTTATAGCGCTCCTGGAGACTATATAACGCTATAAAGTGCCAGTGTAACCAAGCCTTAAGTTTGATATACAGTCATCATATAGCCCATATTCATAACTTTAGTTACAAAAAAGATACACACATACAGATAGATTAATCATAATTAGCAGACCATAACCTGGTCGTAGATACCTGGTCATATGACCCCTTTTACACGATGTTTGGTGCCACTACAGGACCTTGGTTGCACTAATGATCTATATGATCCCAAATAATTCCAGTAACGTGACACCTGTATACTTGCATGACAATGGCCTCCACAATGGATTTTCCAATTCCAGAATGATTTCCTATTGACTTCTGGCTTCAGGAGTTTCCACGGTGCAATCACCACTCTCTTCTCCACTATCCTTGCAGCTCTTCTTCTCACTCAGATCCAGGAATGTTGCCTTGCACATCCAAATGTTATGCAGCCATGCTCGTCTTCCCAAACCGGCATTAAGATGCAATCCCACCAGTCTGTGGTCATTTCTCAGGCCTAGAAGTGGCCCTCCACCATTTGCAGCTGCTCTGTGAATGTCACCAACAACCTTGAATTGTCCTTCAGCAATCTGCCCTTCAGGAAATAGTCATGTACCTTGCGGCTCTTCTTGTGGCTCTGCAAGTATTGGAGAATTGTGCTTGCAACATTCAGAACAATAGTGCGGGCACCATGATTCTATTGGAGAAGGTGAAAAGTGACAGGTCCCATGTGGGTTTGAGGGATTTTCAAATTAAGTCTGAAAATTGTGGGATAAAGACGGCATGAGGTGGAGAAAGTTGGTAACTTGGTGGTAACTGGGTCATGCAATCCCTGTCATCCCTGCACAGCTTATTTCTCCCTACCATAAAACTTGCCAAAAGAGAGTGGATTGGATGATGGTGAGTTGCACTGCACCATCTATCAACACAAGTGCTCCTGGTGACCGTGTGCATTGCTGATGCATGGAGTGAAGTATGCATGCTCACACACAATATACTAACTGCAGTGGCTTTATGCTGATGTAAATTGTGTCGGAAAATAATTGGTATTGCAGACATATCTTAAGTCATTGACAGTAAATGGAACTTACACTGCTAAGTCTTGGGTGCTTTTGAAAATTTTACCCACAGTCTTTTTTTCCAGAAGCAGCATGATGATGTACTCAGCCAGAAATGAGGAGCTGAGGAATGGTAGTAAGGTGACCAGATGTCCCGATTTTATAGGGACAGTCCTGGTATTTGGGGTTTTGTCTTGTATAGGTGCCTAGTACCCCATATCTCCTGTCCTGATTTTTCATACTTGCTATCTGGTCACCTTAAATGGTAATGCTCTAGCAGTGTGTTATGTCCCCTTTCTCCAAGTGACAAAGATTTATTTTCTTCCAAACAATGCTGTTTCCTCTATGGACACACATGTGCTATGTTTATAACAGCGTTCAGGGTGTTGCAACATCCCCATACTAGACAGTGTTCCTTCTATTTTGGGATTTGAAGGAACAAAACCCAGTGTAGTCAGCCATGTGGCAACACACAAAATGGTTGTGTTGCATATTTACAGCAAAGCAGAGTTCACACAACTGGGATCTTACTGCTTTTCAGCAGATGTTTATTGGAGGAAAGCAATACATATTTAGAAGGGAGCATTGTAGAATATATTATGTTCTGTTCTTTGAATTTCCTAATCAAAATGTAGTTTTGTCATCACACATGGCTGATATCTGGAAGCAACAAATGCAGCTTTAAAAATATCAAACTGTTTACTGCTTGCTTCATGTATCATTCCTGAAAAATGCTCATGCTGAAATCTGAACTTTCTTCTTTTTGCTGGGCCATGAGATGCAGTGTCCATAGAAGACTTCTTCATTTTCCCCAGCCCCCCACAAGCCTGGTTGATGCTACAGAAGTAAAGGAGGCAAAAATGTATCTTGACAGCTAATGCTAAACAGTTATGATAAAAAGATCATCATGTTAATGTGTAGCACTACCGTATGTTTTTGTGAATTTGCTGCCCAGAACACCCAAAACATTCTTAATGTTATGAAGCTAAATATTAAAAAGTAAGCAAAACTGAGTTCTTCTAACTTGCATTATTTAACTGAACCAGTGAAATAATAAAAATGTTTATTTAATTGCTGTGATATCATGTTCTAACAGTGAATTTTCCTTCTTTTTTAATCAGAAAAAACCATTATCTGCAATAATAAAAGAAGTTTGTGATGGGTAAGTTCTGATACTATACTTCCTTTGATTCTTAAAATAAATAAGAGAGAGAAATGGTGAGTGAGGTAAGGTCTTTTAGTGAACCAACTTCTGTTGGTGAGACACCAAGCTGTGGGGAACCTTGTTTTCCAGACCTGAAGAAGAGCTCTATGTAAACTCAAAAGCTTGTCTCTGTCACCAATAGAAGTTGCTCCAATAAAAGATCACACGCTTTGTGTGTCTGATAACCTGGGATTGACACCGCTACAACACTGCATAAAATAAATAACAGACGTACAGATTTTCTGCAAGATAAATAAAATATCCCTAGGGATAACTTTCCTAAATTCTGGAGCTGATTTTCAATAAGGTTTTATCTTCAGACTTAGAATTTGTAAAATCCACTGGCCGGCTAAATTCAACTTGAAAACTGTGTACTGAGAAGATTTAAAAGTGCTTTAACTTTGGCCTCTGTTTTTAATAAGGAGTAAAACTCATTTCTGTGCAAAAAGCCATCACAAAACCTATACACCCTTTATGTGCAGATTTAAGAGATGAATTTTAACTGTAGAGTGCAACCACTTTACTGAGCATCTCTCTCAGTTCACGAGTCAAGAAACTGTGAATTGTATTTCTAAGCTTGGTGGCTGTGATGCAAACACCTAATCCGTGGAACAAGCAGCATGAGAATGAAATGTTAAACATAACCCGGTATAATAATTGCCTAACAATCAGAAGATATTGTCATATTGTCATATCTAAACAGCATGTTTAATGTTTGCAAAATATGATCTTGTAATGGATTTTTAACTAGTGATAGAGAAGGACAGAAAGTAGTTTACAATTAATTAAACTACAGCTAAAGTATAGTAAAAGGCATGTAGATTTTTGTATTACTGTTTTTTTTATTTGTTAAGAACCATCTTCTGTGTGCCTGGTGCTGTAGGGGTCACCAAAACAAGCTCCCTGCCCAGAGAGTTTTCCAGCATAATTCCAGTGTTATAGGCTCAGATCTGTTGTAATGAGTTCAGTGCATCCTACTCGTGTTATAGTGGAAACTACACTTAGTAGTGTAGATAGGATGGGGCTGTTCTGGAATTTTTGTTTGGTTGGTTTTTGACTACGATGTAACTACCATTTGGGATTTATCTGTAATGAAGCAATTTTGTTTCATTACAAATATCATTGAATATTGATATTCATGTAATGGAAGGTAGGAATATATTACTGCATTGTTTCTAGCACTCAATGGTCAAGCTGAGGTTCTCTCCATTTCAAATTGTCGGGGGAGGTGGGAGGAGAGGAGAGGAGAAAGGGAACAATATTCCATTAAATGAGTTGTGGGGGTTTTGTACTTTTCACTTTTCTCCTTGGATATATGATTGATTTTTCTCATTGTTGAGTGTTCATGTTGAAATCTATAGCTAGGGCAGCACTTGAGAGAGATTGTTGATAATGTTAAACACCGATAACGAGGCTTCTTTTTTTTCTCTTTCACTTTCTTATATTTTCATATTTTAAGGTGGTCTCTTGTGAACCATGAACATTTTGCACTGCAACATGCTGATAGTTCCAATTTCTATATCACAGAAAAGGTAGGTAAACCACTTGGCATGACTTTTTTGCATATTCTATCTCGATTGTTATTGCACTAACAGGCTGGTTTTGAAGCTAATTTAGAGGAAAATTTTAATTTTATATTTTCATTTTAAAGTACTTGAGCCAACCAGGTTGTAATAGGTCAGGCTTGCATCATCTAAACGCTGTCTGGAAACACTGTCATAACATAATTCTGTATACAGGAGTGTAACTGAAATATCTGAGTGCTTTTTTTTGGTGAAGCTTCCCATTAGGCAAGGATGCTCAATGTACTGAACTGATTTCTTTTTAATTAAATAATATTTCTGAGAACGATTAATTGTGGCAAATTCCGTTCAAATTTAGAGCTACTTCACTGCCACTAAAGATTATAGCACATCAAATTTAAAAGCAAAGTACAGCCCTGTTATTCACCATCAGTGGTGCAGTTGCACCAATGGTACGTGAGTGGCATTTTTACTGTTGTGCCATCTAACCCTTGTTAGACTTAAGCACAATATGTAGATGACTATACATTGTTTCCCCTTTTTCACTTGAGTGGTTCGCTAAAATTCAGGGTTCTGGGTGGTGGTTCCATGAGGAGGTGAAATTGATGATAGTCAATTGATGAGAGCCAGTTGTATCTTTGATACAAGCTTATTTGTTTATGTAGAAAGTCCTAGCTGCTAGGCACAGGAGAATTCAAACAGAAGACAGTTTCTTTTTTACTTTGTCCACAACCGCTAGAAACTTTCAGGATTTTAGTTTTTTTCCAGTGGTTCCATGTCTGGTGCTTCCTTGATGTCTACTTTCTCCTTTTGGTCTTTCTCCTGCTTTTCAGAGCATACCCTTCTGCTAAAACAGTACTCCATGAAGCCCCTCTGCCCACACACTTGAAATTCCTGAGCAGTCTCACAAGTGCCTTTGTTTTGGGTAATGACATATGCCAGTGTTTTGATTGGAGGTCCCTTTTGTTTCTGCTGTCTGATTCCAAAAAGGAGCTTAATGGCTTCTTATAACTGTCCTAAATGAAGAACTTTGTTTCTGAGAGCCGTTTCAGTGAGGTGTAGGCCAATGCACAACAATATAAAATCCACAGAGACAAAAAAAATATTTGCTGAACAATATGACTCACATTTTTTTTGTGTGTGTGTGCAAGGAATTCACAGTTCAGGTGGGAATTATCATAAACTAAGTATTATAACACATATGGCAGCCTCACACATTGATCTTACATATTTGTGTTTAGTAGAGTCAGTTGAGGATACAGTTAGCCTTAACTCTGAATTTTTTTGTCTTCTGGAGGTTTGTGTGCAAACCTTTCAATTATTTAAACACATTTCATTGTTGAGGTTGTGGGTTTTTTTGTTCTTTTTTTTTGGCCGGGGGCAAGAAAGAGAAGAGATGGTCAGGGTGAATTGACAGGGGCTAGAGGTGCTGTAATATTTGGAACCTGACAGTATACTACATGACTACGTGGAAGATTCCAAGTTTCAAAGGGAGAGCAGGGGCACAAAATATAAACATTAACTGACTGCGTAAGCTAATGATGAACGATGACTTTTTCATTAAAATTTGTGTTTTGTTTTCAGATTACAGTGTTAATTGGCTTTCAAATGTAAAATAAGAGCTCTGATGGTGCCATGGTCTTGATGTTTATGAAGCTCATTAGTCTTCAGACATTCAGTCCCTCTGCTGCTGATGTTTGTGCACGTACACGTTCACTGGGAAGCAGCACAAAGGAAATAAAACGTGTGAGATGCACAGTATTTTTTGAAGGCTAAAGAAAGCTTCAGTACACCACTTCCCTTTTTTCTAAGTGGCTGAGCTGATCTAGTAGAAACTAGCTGCAAGGACTGTGTAATACTTGCCACCTCCCAGCTACATACTGTACTTCTGCTCCAGCTTTGCATGTGCAATGCTGTTTTTAGTCTTTTTGGGGCCCAGATGCCATGGCAATGGGCAGTTCACAAAAACATGTAATTGCTTAGATCATAATTAATTGTAACTATAATAAAAATGGGAAACACACTAATTACATGTACTAATAGAATAATTTAAACAATTCAAAGGTTTGCATTCCTGTCTAGTGTAATTCTGCTGAGCTCACTGAAATGACAACAGAGATGAATTTGGCCTAAAGAATGGAGTTGGTATGTTGCCACAAAGGCAGTACAGTAAACCCCCGATTTAATGGACCCCGATTTAACGGACTTCGGATGCAACGGACAAAATCCGATGCATCCAAAATCCGTTTTTCGGGGTCCAGGGAGCGGACGGGCTGCTTGTCGGCTCCCCGCTGCCTCCCCGGTCCAGGCAGCGGGTGGACTGTTTGTTGGCTCCCCGCTGCCTCCCGGGTCCAGGCAGCGGGCGGGCTGCCGGCTCCCCGCTGCCTCCCGGGTCCAGGCAGCGGGCGGGCTGGCTGCCGGCTCCCCGCTGCCAGCCCGCCCGTGTCCCGGCTGCTGGGACCCGGGCGGGAACCGTCAGCCAGCCCGCCCGGGTCCCGGCTGCTGGCTGCCGCCCGGGTCCCAGCAGCCTGGGACGCGGGCGGGTGGGTGGGCTGCTGGCTGACGGTTCCCGCCCGGGTTCCAGCAGCCGGGACCCGGGCGGGCGGGTTGACGGCTCCCGCCGGGGTCCCAGCAGCCTGGGACGCGGGCGGGCGGGCGGGCGGGCTGCTAGCTCCCGCCGGGTCCCAGCAGCCGGGGACGCGGGCGGGTTGGCGGGCTTCTGGCTGCCGCCCAGGTCTCAGCAGCCGGGACCCGGGCGGGCGGGTTGACGGCTCCCGGCCGTAAAACCTCGATATAATGGACTAATTCGGGCGAGAGGGTGTCCATTGTCAGCCGAAAGTCCGTTATTTAATAATTTTTTAAAATTATTAAATAACGGACTTTCGGCTTTAATGGACACCCCCTCGCCCGAATTAGTCCGTTAAATCGAGGTTTCACTGTACTCTTAACCTGTGCAGTAAGGGCCTGATCCAAACATCAATGAAATCAGTGGGAAGACTCCATTTTAATTTCGCTGGGCTTTGGAATAGGCCCTAACTTGGCTGTACACAGGAAAATAATGTAACTAAATTCCCAAGTGATAAATATCTTTACGTACTGTCTTAATCAATGTCAAAGTGTTAAATTGATCATTATAAAGAACGTATTTTTATTTCGTGAAAATGA
Source organism: Sternotherus odoratus (assembly GCA_032164245.1). Classification (NCBI taxonomy): domain Eukaryota; kingdom Metazoa; phylum Chordata; order Testudines; family Kinosternidae; genus Sternotherus; species Sternotherus odoratus. The sequence goes on from JAVMKO010000002.1 coordinate 147,949,901, forward strand.
TTTGGCTGGGTTTTATGTAGGTCAGTTAACATTTTCTGTCAAAATTGTTTTTGTAACAAATTGTGGTTTTGACCAAATGAAAGCATCTGCTTTCCACAGAAAATTTCAATTTTTTATTGAAAAATGGAACACTTGACAACCAGAAAAATGTCTGGAATATTCTGATGCAGATAGAGGACACAAGGCACCATGTCACATATCTCTCTTATGGGCTGGGCTTCCTTGCTGGACTACATCTCCCATGATGTACTTCCTATTACCTAGGAAGACTATGGTGCATCATGGAAGATGTAGTCTAACCAGGGAACCTGGCTGATAGAGGAGAATGGGAGCAAGAGGCACCTGAATGATGACTCACATGAGGCAGCACAGTGGCATTTCCAAATCGAAATATTTTTGATTTTGCTTGAAATATTTAGGCTTTGGGTTTTTTTCTGAAAAGTCAAATTTTTCTGGGTGAGTCAATAGAACCTATTTTCTGACCATTTTTAGTTTCATGCCATGTTTATAAATAAAGAGATGTCTGACTGAGATATAGGCATACTGCAAGAGATTTATGTGTATATTTTTGAACTTTGATTTTCCAGTGTATGTATACATGTTGACTGACTTTCTTGGTGTTCGTGTTTATTTTAATTTGAAACCCCATTCTCTGTGTCTGTGTCCTGGCAATGGGGATGGCCAAACCGAGGGTGTTAACATAATCACAAAGGATTTTCCTCATAATCAATAATTGTGGGGGCAGCGCTTACTAGCATGTGCATTTACTTATGAGGCTATCCATGATGGTGAACTGTGTTTGTGAGATCAAGTGTACAAGGCATTGTGCCATGTACAAAGCAATTTGGTTTTATCCCAGGTTGCATGAATTTCTATTAAGTTGGGAAGACACTTTTTTACTGTTGTCATAGAGCTGTTTTGTGTATTTTCTGTTGGAATTTAAACGTATTTTTCTTTTGTTAAATAACCCCCCCTTCTTCCCTCCCTGTAAAAAAATGAAAAAATTGAAGGGAACTTTGATGACACAGTAAAGTGTTTAGAAAGATGAAATTGAGCAATCTCCAGGGACTGCTCGTAATTTTTTTTTAACTATGTGCAGACCATATATATATGTTTTTCATTTAACTGTTTAAGTCATACCAGACAACCTCCTGTGCATGCCTAAGTTCATTTCAGGACCTCCCTCCTTCCTCTTGTTTCTTTTTCTTTTTAAAATTCAAATTGATAGGCACTTCAAAGGCTTCCAGGGGGGGAACTATTGAATGAACTAATTTAGGAAATGGTTGATATTTTCCCTCTCCTCCTGAATTGTATCATGGGAATGCTTTGCCTCTCACATTTAATTGTGACACGTGTTTTCCAGAGAATGAGGCAAGCGTGAGCTTGACTGTTTACACATAAGTTCTGTATGTTCAGAGAAGGTTTCTAAGAAGCACGGTTTGAGAAATACACAGGCTGTTTGAAGAAAAGAATCAGGGGTAGATTTCCACAGGCCGCTCAGCTCTAACCTCTACCTTGGTGGGTTTTCATGCTTCAGTCTCGGAGAAGATTTGCTCTTGGCTTTTTCTGATCGGTTCAGAAGAAAGTTTTCTAGCTTGTCATTGCTTTTAATTCATGCTTCGGATGGGAAGAGACTGTCATTTAGAAAGGTTTGGGTGGTGTTGCAAGAAAGATTTGGAAGAGTTTGTTTATTCCATGCTGAAAAAATGTAGTGTGTCTAACTCTGAGTCACATAAATAAGTGAGAAGAGCATTAAATGCCACCAGTATTACTCACATGTCTGTGACTTTTATTAATGTTGTTCACTGTTTACCACTGCCTGCTGGATGCACGCTATAAAGAGACGATTATACAGGCCACTTCGACATGGGCTCCCCATCTTTTGCTTACTAAGATGCTGCTTCCAAAGTGAATGCAGGTGGAATGCCAGAACTCCTGATAATTGTGTGTTCTTCTGAGAAGCTAGTAGACTAATGAATAGATGGATAACAGCAGCGAGCACTTTAACTCTGCTATGTTAGGTGGTGCACAGACCTCTTATGAGAGGCTGTCACTAAAGAACAAGTTCAATGTTTTGCATTGTTGGCAAAGATTAACTGTCCCTGTATAGATATTCAAAAGTCTGCGTGCAGGTCATATCTTTGATGAGCTGGTCACTTGTTAATTCCAGGGGTGGGGAACCTTTTTCCTGCCAAGGGCCATTTGAAGATTTACAATGTAATTTGGGAGCCGCTCCTCCCCCCCGGAAGCCCAGTGTCCCCGTCCACCCCCAGCCTGGCGGCCCGCGCGCATCCCTGGCCGGCGGCTCCCCGAGGCGCTTCCCGGCCTCTTCGCGGAGCGCAGAGCCGCCCCGGGCCGCCAGGCGGGGCCAGCTCTGCATTCGGCGTGGGGGCAGCTCCGTGTTCGGTGAAGGGGCCAGGAAGCGCCTCGGGGAGCTGTCCCTGCCTGGCAGCCCGCCCGCGTCCCTGGCCAGCGGCTCCCCGAGGCGCTTCCCAGCCTCTTCACCGAGCGCGGAGCCACCCCGGGCGGGGGCAGCTCGGCGAAGGGGCCGGGAAGCGCCTCGGGGAGCCGCCAGCCAGGGACGCGTGTGGGCCGGATGGAATGCTTTGGCGGGCCATATAAGGCCCCCGGGCCGGAGGTTCCCCACCCCTGACTTATAGCCTTTCAGTTAGATACCGGTTTGATGTCTAAAGTTATTTGTAAGAAATGAATGAAACCAAATGAAAATAACTGGAAATTTTGATGTGAAAACGTTGTGAACATGGAACTGCTAACGGATGGCCCAAAATTATATTTTCATTTTCATGTGGTGAACAGCACATCTGTGTCTTGGTTGTCCCCTGGGAAACTCCTAGCTTTGAAACTGTTCTTTATTTCCTCATTTCTCTTAAAAACACATGGCTCTCTGTTCACATGGCTTTTCTAACAAAATGAAATAGTCACTGGAGAAATCAGTGTAAAAGATTAACACTAACTTTCTGAATCAGTGTAAGTGCAAAGTTTTAGCACGTCAGCCAGGGTTTCTATTAGAGATGGGTCAAATGAAGAAAGAGAGGCTTTGGATCCAGACAGGCCAGCCCTATATCCAGAAGTGTTTAGCTCCCAGGTTTTGGAATGGCCTGTAATAGCTGTGCCACAAAAAAGCATAATAGCTTCCTTTTCTTTACCTCCCTGCCTATTTCTTTACTATTTGGTTTGTTTGCTTTGTTTTCTGTTCTTATTTTTGGGGGGAATATATATATATACTAGCGAAAATAACCGGCGTTGCTCGGGTCCGTCGGAGGTGGGGAGGGGGCAGAGAGCTGAGCGAGTGCGGGGTCTGTTGGAGGGGAGAGGGGGCAGAGAGCAAACCTGACACCCCCACCTCACCCCCCCGACCAAACCCGACACCCCCACCTCACTTACCCCTCGACCAACCCCGACTCACATTTTCACCCCCCCACCCAAACCCAACACCCCCACGTCACCCCCCTACCAACACCCCCTGACCAACACTCACACCTCACCCCCCCGTAGACCAAACCTGACACACCCACCTCACTTTCCCCCCCCAACCAAACCCGACACCCCTACCTACCACCACAAACAAACCCAACACCCACACCTCACTTACCCCTCGACCAACCCTGCCCCCCCTCTTTGCCCCCCCAAACAAACCCAACACCCCCTGACCAACCCCAACACCCACACCTCACCCCTCACCCACCCCGACACCTTCCCACCCCCCCAGACCAAACCCAACACCCCCGGCTCACTTACCCCCCCGACCAAACCCGACACCCCCACCTCACCCCCCGACCAAACCCGACACCCCCACCTCACTTACCCTCCGACCAAACCCAACTCGGGTCCGTCGGAGGTGGGGAGGGGGCAGAGAGCTGAGCGAGTGCGGGGTCCGTTGGAGGGGGGAGGGGGCAGAGAGCTGAGCGAGTGCTGGGTCCGTCGGAGGTGGGGAGGGGGCAGAGAGCTGAGCGAGTGCGGGGTCCGTTGGAGGGGGGAGGGGGCAGAGAGCTGAGCGAGTGCAGGGTCCGTTGGAGGGGGTATTATGACATCATAACTATGTCACAGAGAACAGCAGCTGCCTAGCTGATGTGATTGGCCTTTAAAGAATTTCACCCCTGGGGGACGTCAGAGGTGAGATTTGAAAAATTTTCCACTCTTACCCTGATTAGGACCCTAAGACCTCTAACTGTACCAAATTTCAAGTCTCTACCCTGTTTTCCCGAAAGTAAGACATCCCCCGAAAATAAGACATACTTCCAGTTTTGCCTCTCGCTGTAATATAATGTAATGCAATTTTGGGAGCAAAAATTAATATAAGACACTGTCTTATTTTCGGGGAAACACGGTAGCTCAAACGGTGTGGAAGGAGTAAGTGCACATACATACACGCATACATACACGCACGCATACACCATTTGACTTTTATATATATAGATATATCTATATATATAAAAGCATGTTACAGCAGTTTTTATTGAAATGTAGGAAGTTATTGAAGACAGTAAGTTACCTATTGTGGTGTTTTAGATGCTGCTTGTAATTATTAGGACTGGGGGACTGTAGGACAGGAAACAGGAAGGAGGGGGGAGGAGTTAAAGTTTGTTAGTACCTTGCCTGCTTGATACAACACCTATACATGGTACCAAAATTTAACCACAAACCTAACCAGTATTTTAAGGGACCCCTTCATTAGTTTTATTCAGTTATTTGCAATTCTTTTTAAAAGTTTGTTGTAACTGGGAGGTTCTTAAAATAGTTCAGACTTATTATTTATTTTTTATTCTAGTACTGACTGAGAGCCCCAGTCATCATCATGATCCCTATAGTTTTAGGCATTGTGGAAAAAAAGGGCCCTTATAAACTTTGGGAGAGCAGGTGGTGGTGGCTATAGTTCTTATTAGGGTGGATTGATTTAAATCAAAGTAATCAGTTTAAATCATTATTTAAGTGATCATACAGGAAATCTTGATTTCAGTCATAGCTATTAATCATGTTTTGATTAACCGAAAAAAGTGGTTAATCTGCTGCCATTAATGTGCTCCATGCCCTTCTGGCTAGTGACTACAATGCAGCACATATTGATGAAGCTGATGTAACTTTCATATTGTCTTTAAACGCAGGAAACTTTCATTCATTCATGTTAAATATAGTCAATTCTTATTCAGTCATATTTTCATTGCTTTTAAACTTTGATGTCTGACACTTACGAAGACTCCCCACCTTTTTTTCTTTTCTTTCATGCCTCCTACAGTTCATTTTCATTTGAAAATGGAGCAAGGATTGCTTCTCACCATTTATTTTGAGAACGTTTTACTTCTGTATTCTTTTGCAAGTGGTGCAGTCCTCACCTGGCTTTTCATCCTCCCCCCACCCAGCCCCTTGCTCCATTTACAGATGGAATGTTCTTGTTGTTTGTGAACCAGAGTATAGTTAAGTAACCAGTATTCCCTCTGTCTGAAAGGTGCCTTTGCTCCTGACCCATTTTTTCTCTGAATAGAACCTGTAATTGTATGTTCTGATGAAATTCCACCATGCCATTGTAAGCGCTGTGTGTGGGAGGTTATGTAAAAGATAGAACAAGAAATGAGCCTTTTGTAGTTTTTAGTCTTTCATTTCAGCATTAACCTCTTTCCTCTGGGTTGTAAGCAAACATGCTGAATAGCAGCAGGGCTTTCTGCTTTAATGTTTAGCCTGGCACTTCCTTAGCATCTGTAGATCATATGAAAGTGAGAGGCAGCATGGAAGTTAGAGAGAGAAGTAAGTTGGTAGGTTATCTAGTTCTTTCCCCTGCCATTTCAGCATTCTTCCCTGTAATATTCTCCCTGGCATGTACTGTCTGTTGCTTTGTCCAATCTATGACTCAAGCAGTGGGGTTTCCACTACTTCCTTTGCCAGACTCTTCTGCAGGCTGAGAGATCACTTCTTAGAAGTTTTTTGTTCATTCTAAATGTTCCTTTTTATAAAAAAAAAGAAGCATCATTGCCATCATGCCTATTTATAATGCTTTCTTGTACCACCCTAAACAACAACCCATTCTCCTAGGTGTTTGCATCTTTTAAAATATTTGATACAGTTTTGTTCTCTACTTAGTTGTTTATCATCATCATCTATAATATGGTGCTAATGTTATGCATGATGCTTTACGAGCTGTGTGTGTGTATAATATAATGTGTGACAGGATCCCTGGGGTACAATCTGGAACTGGGGGACCACTGTGCCCAGGGCCGGTGCAAGGATATTTTGTGCCCTTGGAGAAACTTCCACCTTGCACGTCTCCTCTCCTTCCCCCCAGGGCCGGGGGGCAATTTGGGCTCAGCCACGTCCTCCGAAGCCCATGCGCCCTCCCCCCAGCAGGACATCAAGCCCTCATGCCCCCCTCCAGCAGGATATGGGCATGAAGCCTTCGCATGCCGCTGCTCCCTCAAGCACAACTCGGGGCTCAGCTGCTGCTCTGCGGCTGGAGAGATTTTTGGCACTCCCAAATCTTGGTGCCCTAGGTAGCCACCTAGTTTGCCTAGTGGTTACACCAGCCCTGGCTGTGCCCCCTTAACTCTCCAGCCTGGGTTGTGTCTCTCAATGCAATCTCAGTGATATGAAGCAAACTCTTCCAGCGCTGTGATCACTCAGCCATCAGCCTGTGGAGACACCCCCCCAGCTAGATTGCATGAATCCTCTCTAAACCCTCATGAATTACACAGAAAGAGGCACCAGCACTGCTCAAAATGGCCTTGGACATTGCAAGCTCATTAATTAGTTTGTCACGCCAACAAAGGGTAGTGGACATGCAACAGCTGTTGTTATCCTCAGCTGAGATTCTCTTAAGTATTTCAACCAAAACCGCACTGTTTTAGGTAAAATACAAAATACTTATTAACTACAGAAAGATAGATTTTAAGGGATCATAAATAGCAGGCACAGAGATCAAAATAAATAGCAGGCACAGAGATCAAAGTTGGTTACATCTATATATATAAAAGTCAAATGGTGTATGCGTGTATGTATGCGCAGATGTATGCTTACTCCTTCCACACCGTTTGAGCTAGAGACTTGAAATTTGGTACAGTTAGAGGTCTTGGAGTCCTAATGACGTAAGAGTCGAAAAATTTTCAAATCTCACCTCTGACGCCCCCCAGGGCTGAAATTCTTTAAAGGCCAATCACATCAGCTGGGCAGCTGCTGTTCTCTGTGACATAGTTATGATGTCATAATACCCCCTCCAACAGACACCGCACTCGCTCAGCTCTCTGCCCCCTCCCCCCTCCAACGGAACCCCGGAATCCCTCACCTCTCTGCCCCCTCCCCCCTCCGACGGAACCCCGGAATCCCTCAGCTCTCTGCCCCCTCCCCACTCTGACGGACCCGAGTTGGGTTTGGTCGGAGGGTAAGTGAGGTGGGGGTGTCGGGTTTGGTCGGGGGGCGAGGTGGGGCTGTCGGGTTTGGTCGGGGGGGGGTGAGGTGGGGGTGTCTGGTTTGGTCGGGGAGTAAGTGAGCCGGGGTTGTCGGGTTTGGTCTGGGGGGGTGGGAAGGTGTCTGGGTGGGTGAGGGATGGGTGTTGGGGTTGGTCAGGGGGTGTTGGGTTTGGTGGGGGGTAAGGTGGGGGTGTTGGGTTTGGTTGGGAGGTTGAAGAGGGGGGTCGGGGTTGGTCGAGGGGGGTCGGGGTTGGTCGAGGGGTAAGTGAGGTGTGGGTGTCAGGTTTGTTTGTGGTGGTAGGTAGGGGTGTCGGGTTTGGTTAGGGGGGAAAGTGAGGTGGGTGTGTCAGGTTTGGTCTACGGGGGGGTGAGGTGTGGGTGTTGGTCAGGGGGTGTTGGTAGGGGGGAGATGTGGGGGTGTTGGGTTTGGGTGCGGGGGGTGAAAATGTGAGTCGGGGTTGGTCGAGGGGTAAGTGAGGTGGGGGTGTCGGGTTTGGTCGGGGGGGTGAGGTGGGGGTGTCAGGTTTGCTCTCTGCCCCCTCCAACGGACCCCGTACTCGCTCAGCTGTCTGCCCCCTCCCCACCTCCGACGGACCTGAGCAACGCCAGGTATTTTCGCTAGTAAGAAATAAAAATAAGTCTGTGTAAATTCTACAGATTAAGCAAGATTTTAATCAAGCAGTTTCTCACCCCACTGATGTTTCAGGCAGTTTACAGTTCTTATCACACAGGTGGAATTTCCGTCTCAGCCTAGGATCGATCTCCTCCAGTTCAAAGTCTTTGTCTTCCAAATGATCTTCTAGGTATTGAGATGGAGGAGGAGAGAGGCCAAGTGGTGATGTCACCGACTCTCATTTATACTTTCTTTCCAGGTACTAAAGAGATGCTTGATGTGACATGGGGGTGAGATAGCCTCATTGTGTAAGTGCTTCTTTGAGGAGTCTCTGGAAGAGTGGTTTCCTCTTGATGGACCTTCAGCTCCTGTCTGGCCAGTGTTAGTTGCTCATTTGTTGCCGCTGGAAGGCTAGCACAGTTGCCAACTTTCACGTGGTCAATAAGCACCCCCGACTTTCACAATAAGCCAAAAATCAGGCTAATCCCATTTCAAAACAAGCCAGTCCCTAAGAACCCAACACTCTATGTGACTAGATCCCCCTAGCGTGCAGTCTGGGACAGCTCAGTGGGCCCGCTGTGCACCCCCCACTCTCTCCTTCCCTTACCCCTGCTTGCCCCCCTTACTCCTTCTTGCTGGGAGCCAACAAGCAACAAACTACAAGCCAAAAACTAGCCAACAAGCAACTCACAAGGCAAATAAGCCAAAAACGAGCCCAAGTTTCTTCCATGGGTTTGGCACGTCTGAAGCCTAGTTGTGGGTGTCTCCCAACCCCATAATATATTTCAGTTACACACACATAGCAAAGCTTCATAACGTCAGATACAATGGTAGCACACACAATTCAACAAGTAATGTTCAACAGATCATGATTTCTCAAATGATATCTCAAAAGGCATACTTTGTACTTAACATATCATAATCGTATGGCATTGGCAATCATGGGGGTTCCAGGGTTCTATCTGAGGTGCAGAGTCAACTTCTTTATTTTTTCATTCTTTTCCATAAGTCATTCTCTGCAGCTGCTTGATCATTTTTGCCTCTCTGAATTTGTGTACATTTTTCTGTTAGTTTCTGGGCCAATACTGAATGCAGGTGTAGTCTGGCCAGATACTGTCTCAGTTCAAGTGATCAGCAGGGATTTCTGCTGGCCAAAGCATTAAATGTATTACTCTATTTAAATGTTTGTAAATTCAGTCTGCTAGAATGATTGTTTTCCCCTAGACACCCTAGTCGTGTAACGTTTTTGGAGAGTCTTATCTAGGATGATGTGGAACTAAGTTATTGGTAAATACTGTTGAGCATTCTCACAAATGGAACATTGTATCTTGTTTCTGTGTGTGTAATACCACAATGACCTGTCTTGGGAGAATAAGTGGACACTATACATGACCTGACCTCTATGGAGCTTACCTGAATCAAATCTCTGAATTAATAAGACTTTAGAGAAAACTGTTTTTAAATGATAAAAATACTTTTCCAATAATAGAAGAGACTATTGCCTCTGTATCTACTACAGAAATTGTAAATATAACAATTCTGCTGCACATAGCATATTACCCTCATATTAGAGATCTGTCAGAAATAACTGCTTTTGGTATCTTTAAAAAATAAATGTTTAAAAATGTACTTCTGTTACTATTAATATTGTCACCCTTCTGCTGACCGAGAAATATCAAATGTCAGGGCCTTTCTATTGGAGGATAAATCAGTGGTGTAAAGTTTTGAATATTTTCTTACTCTGTATCCACCAGCCTTTGAACAGAGGTGGTTAAACAGGACACAGACAATCCCCTCTTTCAGGAATCCAGTATTGTCAACCCCAAATGTTCAAAAATCACGAGTCAGGCTCACCAAAAACCATGAGATTATGTAAAAACAATAGATTTGGTGTTCTTTTTATTTGCCTTCTGAGTTTTGAACCTTGAGGGTGCACTGGGGCCACCTTTTGAAGCTTTCTCTGCAGCCACAAGTGCTAGAGACTTATTTCTTCTTTAAGAATGAAGGGTGAAATCATCACATATCCACTTGATTCCAGGAGCTGTGGTTTTAAGGAAAACAATAATTATCGTGAGACTCATGATAAAATCATGAAATGGCAACGCTGGAATCTCAGCCAAAATGTTAATGTCTGGTTTCCAGAGAGCAACAAAAATTTCTCTCTAGTTAGAGTTTAATACAGAGAGCAAATTCTCCTATTGCTTGCAACAGTCCCCCACCCACCCAAAAGAAACTTAATTACAAAATTAACACAACAATGCAAAAGTATTGCTTCAAAGACTGAACGGCGGTCAGATGCCAAAAAAAAAGAACCCTTGAGACTATGTGTAGCTTCACCACCTGGTGACTCCTGCCAAACATATCCTAGATTATTAAAAATACATTTTAAAAAAAAATCTAACATTTTTGAATGTATACATTTGTTTACTACTTGCAATGCGCTCAGCTTGGACAAAGAAAATGTTACAGAGATGGAAACTAAAATGTATTTCATAATCCTAAAAATGAAAACTCTTTTGTGGCATTTAAGGAGAGAAGATGTTTAGTACGTTTTTTAAAAACTGCAAAAATGAAGAAGCAATAATTATTTTTGATGTAAATATGTATTTAAAGTATTTTTGGATTGCTTAACTATTGTTTAAGAAAAAGCCATTCTTAGACAGACCCAAGTCTAATTTGTACGAATCTATATATATAAAAGTCAAATGGTGTATGCGTGCGTGTATTACTCCTTCCACACCGTTTGAGCTAGAGACTTGAAATTTGGTACAGTTAGAGGTCTTGGGGTCCTAATGACCGTAAGAGTGGAAAATTTTTCAAATCTCACCTCTGACGCTCCCCAGGGGTGAAATTCTTTAAAGGCCAATCACATCAGCTGGGCAGCTGCTGTTCTCTGTGACATAGTTATGATGTCATAATACCCCCCTCCAACAGACACTGCACTCGCTCAGCTCTCTGCCCCTTCCCCCTCCAACGGACCCCACAATCCCTCAGCTCTTTGCCCCCTCCCCACCTCCGACGGACCCGAGTTGGGTTTGGTCGGAGGGTAAGTGAGGTAGGGGTGTCGGGTTTGGTCGGGGGGGGGGGGGTGAGGCGGGGGTGTCGGGTTTGGTCGGGGGGGTGAGGTGGGGGTGTCGGGTTTGGTCAGGGGGTAAGTGAGCCGGGGGGTGTTGGGTTTGGTCTGGGGGGGTGGGAAGGTGTCTGGGTGGGTGAGGGGTGAGGTGTGGGGGTTGGGGTTGGTCAGGGGGTGTTGGGTTTGGTGGGGGGGTAAGGTGGGGGTGTTGGGTTTGGTTGGGGGGGTTAGGAGGGGGGTCGGAGTTGGTCGAGGGGTAAGTGAGGTGTGGGTGTCGGGTTTGTGGTGGTAGGTAGGGGTGTCGGGTTTGGTTGGGGGGGGAAGTGAGGTGGGTGTGTCAGGTTTGGTCTACGGGGGGTGAGGTGTGGGTGTTGGTCAGGGGGTGTTGGGGTTGGTTAGGGGGAGACGTGGGGGTGTTGGGTTTGGGTGGGGGGGGTGAAAATGTGAGTCCGGGTTGGTCGAGGGGTAAGTGAGGTGGGGGTGTCAGGTTTGGTCGGGGGGGGTGACGTGAGGGTGTCAGGTTTGCTCTCTGCCCCCCTCCAATGGACCCCGCACTCGCTCAGCTGTCTGCCCCCTCCCCACCTCCGACTGACCTGAGCAACGCCGTGTATTTTCGCTAGTCTAAAAATAAATGAAATGTTGAAGACAAGGACCAAACCTCCCAGACCTTCCCAAAGTATTTGTTTTGTTTTGTTTTTTTAAAAATAAACCACCCTCCCCCCCACCCCCCAGCACATTCCCTTCCAACCAATTGCAGCAAGCCAAGTCATGATGTGTTTCAGTGGATATAATAATTATAAAAGTGAGAGGACCACTACATGACAAATTTAACTTTTGACTTGCTTGGTAGGTTTTCTGAAGTGCCCTCCCCGCAAACCTCTGCTTAGCTGGCTTGGGTGTTTTGATGGCATCTTGGACTTGAAATGAATATACCTTCATCCCTAGCTATGGTTAGGGGACTCTTTTAATGATCCTGGGTCCACTTTTTAAATGCTATTACTTCATTAGAAGTCTGATGTACCCATGATGCCTGTGTTTTGGGCAGAGTAGGAAGCAGATAGATAAACACGATCAAAGCTTTGGAGCACAATCCAGTGGTAGTGTCAGATGCAAGGAGCATCACCATCAAATAGTATGAGCGGGGTAAGGGGATCAGAGGACTCCAGAAAAGAGCTGAGACTCAGCTTGCCCTTAAATATTTCGGTGGGAAAGAGAAGGTGAACTGAAGAGAAGACAAGTCGGGGTGGAGGGGAAGGGCGATAGAACTCTATTGGACATATAGAAAGCAAGGAACAGAATAAAGGATCCAATACTGCAAGGCACTGAGCACCCACAGCTCATGGACTTCTGCTGAAGGTAGTGTGCTCAGCACTTTTGGGAGGAGGGGATTGGAGAGGGAAGGGAATCCTATATCTAATGCAAGAGGAGGAAAGGAAGGGAAAGAGAGCAAAGTCTTCATGGTTTTTTGTTTTTGTTTTGTGTTGTTTATAGTGCCTCACACAATGAGGTCCTGGCCAATGGCTGCGGCTCCTAGATGCTACCACAATACAAATAACTACAAATGTACCTTTTCAATTTTTGTTTTTATGGCAATGGACGAGAAAATCCAATCAAAACTGTAGAACATTCTCTAGGGTTTGTCCAGAAGATACCTTCTCTGGTTGTTTATGCAGTTGCTCCTACCTCCTCTTTTCTGTAGCTAGCCCTCAAGAGCCAGTGGGAGGTGAGCTGGGAAGGAGAAACCACTTGGATCCTAATGCCTTTGAGTAGAATGTGTCGACCGTGTACAGTTCCGGGTCCAGGGAGGTGTTGGGGGAAAATGATGTCCTGTCTGGGCCCCATTTTACCCCCTCGCTACAGCAGTTCATGCTTTGGTTGCTTCTGCTTCTACTGGCTGGGAGTCGTGGTTCACATGCTTTGGTGGTACTATTGGAAATAACACTTGAAAGTGAAATGGAAGCTTGAGAGATTCATCTCCTGCCAGGTTATCATTTTTCAGAAAAGTTACTACATTTGTGGCACTGTTGCCTAATGTCTGGCTGACTGTTTTAAAGAATCTGATAGGCTGCTGTGGAATATTGAAGTGCTTTAGCATGTTCTTATGAAGTAGGCTCCTCACTGCCCAGGAACAAGCTATTGTTCTAACATAGGACAGCATCTTGATTATGAATCTGCTGTGTCTGTGTGAAACAGAGATTGGTGGGAGGACTCTCGAAATACCTTGAAAAACAAATGCACTTTTTGCATCCTAGATAATAATGGCATATCCTACCCTAAATAACATTGATCCTTGTATTCTGAACATGAATGCCGGAATCCAAGCTGTTGTGTTTTAAATGACATTCAGGTATCCTAAATAAGAACCCTCGATACAGTCTCTCTACCACTAAGCTGATTAGCTGTGTATAAACGTTGTTGAAATTAACTGGCTTACTGAATACTGCACCATGCAGTTAATGTAGAAAATCCTCTTGGTCTAATTGTGTGCTTACAGATTGTTTCCTTGCAGGGTCTTAAGTCATTATTTAGAATGGATAAACAAAATTGGATTTTTGATTGGGGAGAAGCTAACCCCTTTTAAGCGTCGCTAGCCTGCTGTGTTAGAAAACTGATGCTTTGGATGCATTCAAATAAAACGGAACACATTTTTTCCCTTAAACCTTTGTCTACAGTAGGATTTTATAGACTGCTAATTCTCAATGAGAGCAGTTCACAATGATAGCACTTATGGAAGCTGTAGCATAGGAGAGTGTTGCTGTACTCTACTCTGAACAAGGTGTGATGGTTTGGTGATAAAAAATGTCTGAGCCTTGTCTGTGTTACAACTTCCACCGTCCATTGAGAATCTGGGCTCTGAAAATCTTGGTGTATAGACCCAGCCAGATAAATGAACATGGCAGGAAAGTCAAAGCAAAATCTCTCCCAGCACTATTTATGCATTGTGGTTCATTTTTTCTGTACAACTCTATATAATGTGGCTGACATTTATTTAGGCAAATATTTACTAATCTATCTGTTTAAGTGGCCCCCAATGCCATAATATCTGAGTAGCTTTTAAGTACCTAGCCTGGAACTAGAGACAAAATATTACTGTGGGGAAGAAATTAGTTTTGCATTTATGTGTGGATGAAGAAGTGATCTCTCTGAGGTAGCTAGAGCCAGTCTCATGAATAGCTCTGAATACCAGGAGAGAGACCATGTACTGGACCTTTGTTTACTCACCTTGGCTTCAAGCAAGATACATCTTACTTATATTATTTTGTTGTTGAGCTGCATAGGGGTGGGGAGAGTTGGGGAAAATTGCTTTTTCTAAAAAAAGATCCCCTGTCCCCAAGCATCAGCCTATGGAACACTCTACATTGCAGTCATTTGAAATGCTCTTCTCTCTCCTACATTTTGGTGTTCTGTATTCTCATAAAAGAAATAGATAAAATGTTAATATAATTCTTTTCAGTCAAACTGTTGCATTTTTCAGTTATAGTTCAGAATCACTGTTTTAACTCTTACCTCAGATTGATTAATCACATGTTGCTGGATTTTTAAAAAACAAATATAACATTTAAAAAAAATAAAACAGTGTCTCAGAGTAAGAGATTAACAGATTCTGAAGTCAGAAGTGACCATTGTGATCATTTAGGCCATACAATTTACGGAAAGAAAAAAAGAAGTTGTTTCTGGTTTGAACTAGAGCATATCTTTTAGAAAAACATAAATGTGTTAGCAGAATTTGGGTTTACACTGAAAGTATCCTAAAGTTTATTACAAAATACAATGGTAAATGCTGGTAGTACTGAGATGTTAGGATTTAAAAGGCCACTGAAGTTCAGAAGGAGTTTGACATCAATTTAGCTTTGGGCCAGGTGCTACATAGGCATATGGTGCTATTATATGTTTGGTAGTACTTCATAGGCAGCCTTGGGCTTTAGAGTCTCTTTTTTAAGAGGATTGTTGGACAGGAGATTGGCTTATCCCATACTCTTTCAAAAACTGTTACAAGATTGTTAGCTTCCCGCAGGCATCTTAGTTTATTTTTTACATCTATATATATAAAAGTCAAATGGTGTATGCGTGTGTGTATGCGTGCGTGCGTGCGTGTATGTATGCTGCCTTACTCCTTCCACACCGTTTGAGCTAGAGACTTGAAATTTGGTACAGTTATAGGCTTTAGGGTCCTAATCAGGGTAAGAATCGAAAATTTTTCAAATCTCACCTCTTACACCCCCTAGGGGTGAAATTCTTTAAAGCCCATTCACATCAGCTGGGCAGCAGGTTAAAACCTGCTGTTCTCTGTGACATAGTTATGATGTAATAATACCCCCCTCCAACGGACCCCGCACTCACTCAGTTCTCTCCCCCCTCCCCCCTCCAACGGACCTGAGCAACGCTGAGACGTCTGAACAAAATTTGTATTAATAAAAAACATGGTAGTCTTTTTACATCCCAGTTTCCAATTACAGATACCCCAAGCAATGCCAGGTATTTTTGCTAGTATTATATAATCTTAGCCAAAAGAAAATATCTTATCCCTTCTCTTTCTGCCAACTCTGTGAGAAAATGACTTGTGGTATAAATGAATTTGCAGACATTAGTGATGTAGTTTGACTTATTAACCCTTCAGCATCTTTTTTTGGGGTGGGGGTGGAATAGTGGTGACAAAGCTCAGTGTCTGGTTCCAGTGGTTTGTCAGCATATTCTTGTTCTAGAAAATGAAGAGCCTGTGGGATAACATTTAAATGCTGCAGATGTTTAATGATAGGTTTCAGCAATCTCACAAACTCCTCAGCTATGCAGCACAAGATTAGAGCCAGACATTACTGGCAGTTATTTATGTCTATTATAGTATATTTCAAAGAAATATTTAGAAATTGCCAATGGTAGCGAAATTCTGCGATATATGAAGTCATTCTTAAAATGGCTCAGATCGGTTAAAATTCATATGAACAATTTATATTTTTGTATTTCTTGCTTGAACAATGGATAACTTGCATGAAAGTGGGGGGATTGTATATCTCTGCGTACATATATAGAGGGGAGGTATTCACACACTTACATAGACAAGCATTGTTGCTGGTTTAATGTTGTATTCTATCCTGTGCATGTTGCACCTTTTGTGTGAGCTGATTGTAATTAGAGGGAATAAAACCTTTTGGATTTTCTCTTTCAGAATCGCAATGAAATTAAAAATGGAGCGATCCTTCGATTAACAACATCTCCAGTAAGTTACCAGTCTGTTCGCTCTCCTTAAACCTTTTCAGTCTCCCATAATGGTGGTTTGGTTGAGGTGATTATTATGAATTTTTTTCTTGTAGTGAATTTAGAAGCTCGGGGAAGGGCCTGAGAATTAGTGTTTCTCTATTTTTTGGGGGTCTGTGACTCTCAAAATGGTTACAATGTTGTCCCATGATCTACTGTATCCCACAGTTCAACTGCAAAGGACTGTGGGATTTGGAGAGTTTTCACTCATTTTCTGGAGGGCTGGTATTGCTGGGTGTGGGGATTGTGGATTAGGGTTGGTGCTGCTGGGTACTTCTGTCTAACCCCTCTTTCCCCCCATTTGCACTGCGCTCATCTCCTAGGTGGCGCAGCTTCCAGTCTTTTAGGATAGCACCAACTCCTCCATCAGAGAAACTGTCTCTGCTCCAGAGTTCAGAGCTGGTAGGGAGGATGGGAAGAGCTCTAACATGTTTGGGTTAAATGTGGTAGAGTCGGGATGACAGAATGGGGGGAGACAGCAGGACTGAGTGAACTACTTCTTATCTCCTCCCCAGGTTCCTAGTAGCTGTGAGATTTTGCATTTTTTATCCCACTTCCTCTCAGCTGGTGGGTAAAACCCACCAGATCCCATCATGACCCATTTCTGGGCTCTCAGCTATACTGCCACATATTGAAAGCCTCTGTTTATCTGCAGCATGGGTATCAGCAATACAACTCTCTCCATCCTGCCTCACCAATGCACTGTCTTGCTAAAACAGCTTACCTAAGTTTGTCTGGTCATGGTAGCCAGGGCAGAATCAATGCAGTGTTCTGGAAATTTCAGTCCCCAGGCAAAGCAACTCCTTTAAACAATCTCAACTCTATTCTAGCGGGATCAAATCTAGGGATGAAAAAGGTCCTGCCCATTCAATCCTTGGCTTTTGATGAGGCTGCCAAAAGGGAAGCCAGTTACAGAGGAAGTTTGGAATGTGAATACCTCTATATTAGGACCTGGACCGAGACCATTAATTCATTTCACATAGGCCACTGACTCGTGTAGTACCTTTCAGGTACGGGAAATCTAGTCTGGATTCTAACCTGTAATAAAGAAATGAAAAGCTCCATATCTTATTGATAATTCGCCAGGTCATGGAGACCTCTCTGTTCACACCACCCCACTCAACTTGATGTTTGCAGTCACCAGACACTGGGCATGCAAATTACAAAGTTGCAGATATGTTGGAGTAAAACTAGGGACTGGAAGGGCCCAGTAAGGACACAGACATCTGGAATTTTTGGGCAAGTGAATGGAACTTTACACCTCTCACAAAGTGACCTGTCCAGCAGCAGTAAAAAGAGAGAAGGCAATAGTTACTCTTTTCTGTCACATGCCTTGACTTTTTCATGCTCAACTCCAGAGTAGCACATTCCCAGAGCTTAACAGCAGTTTAAGAGCAAGGCCCTCTCGGAGCCTGGATTGCTTCCAAGCTATATCATGGCCTACAACCCAGGACAACCTAATACCTAGGAAGCTACCTGGCCACGTAGAATGGTTCACGCTTCCCTGTGAATCTAACCCCCTTTCCTGGGATGCCTGAGGAAGGAGTGAGGTGGGGACTTCCTCAACACCTCCCAACCTCCATATCTATCCCACTGAAAAGGGGGATCCGACATCTCTGTTGCCTAAAATTGTAATCCCATGAAATCAAGCAAAATATGTGTTGATGTGTCAGCAAAGAGTACCACACAAACCCTCTGCATAATTCTTCAAAAAGAACCCATGCCATCAACTCCATGCTGGAGCCATGGCACCTTCTAGTTTCTAGTTTCACTGACTTTTCTAGTTTCATTGACTCTTTTTTTAAAGCCACTTCCAGTGTTTTATTTTCAAATGCATACCTTTTTTAAAAAAAGAAAAAAAAGTAGCTGTGGTTTGGGGGACTGTCTTATAGGGTTGGAGTGTTGCTAGTGAATGCCATTTTTGTACTCTTCAAAATTTACAAATTAATGGTGCTTTCCATGTACACATGCTAGAAGAAAAACTTTGTTCTCTAGGTACTATAATAATTGGCACCATATAAGTACCTAAGGTAAATAGAGCAGAGGTTTCCAATA
The DNA here is from genome assembly GCA_032164245.1 of Sternotherus odoratus. Taxonomy (NCBI): domain Eukaryota; kingdom Metazoa; phylum Chordata; order Testudines; family Kinosternidae; genus Sternotherus; species Sternotherus odoratus. The sequence goes on from JAVMKO010000002.1 coordinate 147,968,307, forward strand.
TGTGGGCTTGGGACCCACTGAGTCTTCGTTGTTTGCCATGGGAAACTGGCTGGCCATATGTCTGTCCTTCCTCATTTCCAGCTGAGAACAACAGAACACGTGGAGCAAATGTAAGCTGTGTAATTCTGCAGAATGGACCAAACCCTTATGCTACATACAGCTAAAAATACGCTAATGCTTTCATAAACTTGCTTTAGTGTTATGGAGTTATTAGCTGTGACCGGGATGACATGCTATTGTAAATGGAAAAGGAAGTCAGCCATTTTAATAGTGGATAGGAAGGGTGAGATGCAAGTTCACAAGACTGAATTAGGACATGGTCATTCCATGAAAATATTTAAGAAGCCCCTATTTTAGAGAACATTCATTAAATATATTTGACCTTGGAGCTCTGTGAACTGGCCAAGTAGCTGTTACTCAGCTAAATGGAAGCTTTTCTCCACTCGAGCTCATCAACACAATTTGTCTCTGGACTCCACTGGAGTCCCTGATATCTTAGAGTGTCTACTTATCCGTAAGTCTTTGGATCTTGCGTTCAGTTCCCTTTGGGTTCATTTAGCAGCAATCAGCACTTTCCATCCTCCGGTGGATAACTGTACGATCTTGACACACCCTGTCACAGCTATATTTTTGAAGGGGATTCTTAGAAGCTTTCCACGAGTGGTGAAGTTTGTATCTCAGTGGGATCTCAGTTTTGTCCTATGGTCTTTCATTAAGACTCCCTTTGAGTTGCTGACTACATGCTCTATGACACGTCTGTACATGGAGGTGGCCATTCTGATAGCTATAGCATTGACAAGAAGGGTCAGTGAACTGGGAGTACTTATGGTTGGCCCACCTTCCATAAAGAAAAGGTCTTGCTACACCTTCACGCCAGATTCATACCTCAGGGAGTTTTTGTATTTCATGTGAGTCAGGTGATTGAATTACTTGTATTTTTTCCCCTAAACCACATGCCTTGGAAGAAGAAAGAAGACTGCCTCTCTGGACTTTGAGGGCATTGGCCTTTTAGCTGCAAAGAACAGAGGAGATTAGAAGACACCTAAACTATTTGTTTCCATAGAGGAATGATCAAAAGGTCAATATATATCCATGCAGAAATTTTCTAAATGGATCTTGGGTTGCATCATCTTTTGTTACCAACCAGTTGGCATCCTCCCAACCATCCCCAAAGGGATAAAAGCTCATTCCATCAGGGGGGGCAAGCTACTTCAGCTGCATCTCTGAGGGACATACTCAGACTATAATATGTGGGGCAGCTACTTGGAGCTCTTTGCATACCTTCATGAGACATTATACCATGGTACAGTCTCAACTGTGGATACAGCTGTGGGGACAGCAGTGCTACCTTCTGCTATCACTTCTGTTTCCCTGCACCCACCCCCCAGTTGGATTACTCCTTGTTAATTTCTCGCATCTGGAATACACATCACAATCATCACCCAAAGAAAAAATGGAGGTTACTTACCTGTAACTGGAAGTTCTTTGAGATGTGTGGTCCTTATCTGTATTTCACTACCCTCCCTCTGTCCCCTCTGCTGAGGATTGGGTACACTACAGTAAGAATGGGAAACTGGAGAGATGTTGGCCAGCACCAGCCTTTATGCCCTCAGTTGGGAGAATGAGGAGAACTGCGATGTGTGCAGACCAGTGGACGTTGCTTGAAATAAATTCTGGACTCAGACACGTGGTGCTCATGCGTATCCATGTGTGGAATACTGATACGGATCACACATCTCGCAAAACCTCCAGTTATAGGTAAGTAACCTCCATTTCCATGGGCAAATGCCCTCCCTTACACAATGCTTTCACTTCCAGGTGTGAGTTTCTGGTTTTTGTCCCCCACAGCCAGAAACACTTGAAAGCGAGATAGTGAGGGTGTTTTTTTCCTAAATTAAATCTCAAATCCTAAGTATAAGTACAATGTTTTATCTTTTAATTATACCTGTGTCTTTTTTAGACTTTGGCTTCTTTTCTCTAAATCATTATAGCATCGCTTTTGCAATGCAGTAATTACTGGCATATTGCTAAAATCCATTCTAAATCGTCTCCTCTAGAGATTTATGACTTGCCTATTTGAAATTTCACTGAATTGGAACTTTGTGAATGTGAATTGTCAGACCTGTTGGGAATTTGACCTGTCTCTTTGTTTCTTAAGATCTGTTTGCAAAGTTCATGTCTCAGTTGATTTTCTGAGGATTGTTTTTTCCCTAAGCAATGCTTCCCTTTGCCACCTCTTTAAAACACTCACACACTCTGTCTCCTAGGTTACTTGAGTATAGATTGAATTTCTCTCATATTATCTTGGCTCTCATCTTTCTACCTTTCCTATTTATCTTTACTCTCCTATTATCTTCCTCAATATCTCGGTATGCAGTATATAGTATTTTTTCCATTTTCCATGACACATTTTCCCCCTGTGCCCGGTTATGTTTCTGTGGAATTTATCTTATGATCTTATCCAGCATTTATCTTTTTATGTGGATTTATCTGAGAGTGAGACATCAGCTTATCTGGGATTGCCCATTCTGGGATTTTACTGTTCTAGTTATGGGTGTGTAGATGGATAAGTGAGTTATAATCATTGTATAGTGTGAAAATATTCCTAACGGACAATTGTCTGTCCTCCCATGAAGTAAGCAGAATGGCATCTGCTACTGTTTGTGAACATTCATTTGTATATTTTATACACCAGATCCTGCAAACCCTTATTCTAGTGACTGTTCTTTACTAGAGTTAAGTAGAATATTAGCAGCACACAAATTTAGTGACTATTCCTTGTATCAGTTAGTTAATTATTCACAAACAGCATTGGACATCTGTATATTATCATGTTCAAAATCATTCAACTAATGGCTTATACAAACATGGGTTGCTTGTGAACTGTACCATAATTATTGATTCGTGTATTAGCTTTTAATAATATGCTAGTATTAGCCACCTTTGTCACATGAGGTTTTTTCTTTTTGGCTAGCTGACTGGATGACTCCTGAATCCGCAAATAGCTTTCAGGATGCTTGCATTAACATTCTTCTTCGAGTGATTGCTCACATGCATTCCACTATAGGTTAGGCACGCGCTGCGGGCCTGGTTGCCGGGTAGATTTTCCCCTAGCTGCAGACTGGGTGAGCAGGGAGCCCCCTGGAGTGGCGCCACTGAGGCACTCTATAAGTACCCCTGCGACACAGTCTGGCCCTCAGTTCCTTCTTTACCGCTCGAGCTGGTAGTCGGAAGAGGAGTTCTGCTTTTCAGCGTTCTCCTTATCTCCTAGCTAGTCGATTGTTCTCTTAATTGTTCGTTGTTAGCAGTTGTTGTTAGTTAGTTTACATAGTCTTTGTAGTGTAAAGAGTCAGTGCAGGGGTTTTTCCCTGCTGCCGGAGCCTCTGTCTTCAAGGCTCCGGGATTCAAGCACTCAGAGTGTGGGAAGCCTACGCCTGTGGGAGACCCACACTCTAAGTGCCTCTCAAGTGCCTGGTAAGTGCACTTGGCAGTTTCTTCCTAGATCTGCAGTACCTTCAGCCCAGGACCCGCAAAGACAGGGAATCCCGCTTGCGGCACGTCCTGATGGAGGCGGCCCCGGACTCCAGTGCGGCACCGGACCCCGCACCCAAACCGCCGAGAGCCAAGCCTCGGCACCGGTCGCGCTCCCCCAGCACCAAGCGGAAGAGGAGCGCTCAACTTCGCCCTGCTCCGGACCGCGTCCAGCCGTCGGTACCAGTGCCGCGACCTCAGCCTTCTCCGGGGAGCCGACCTGAGGAAGAGCCGCCAGCACCCGCACCGCTGACTCCGGCGCCGCAGGAGGCCCCGTCGAGTCCGGTGCCAGTGGTCTTGCCACTTGGGGTGCCAACTCCGCAGCAGCTTCCCTCCATGAGGGAGGCGTGTACTGCTGCGAGAGGGTTGCTTGCCGGGGACGCCCCGCAGCAACAAGTCCGGTCGACGGGCAGGCCGCCCATGACCGAGGCAGAGATCGCGTGTCGGAGCCCGGCAGGGCATGGACACCGCTCGATCTCGCGGCGCCGACCAGACTCCCGGCAACGGTCACCCGCCCGGCTCCGGTCGCAGTCTCGGCGCCGCAAGGAGTTGAGACCCTGCTCAAGGTCTCCTCCTGGCCGTTCGCGCCACTCGCGCTCTGGCCGCCGATCAGAGTCCCGGCACCCTGGTAAGGGCCGGTCGTACTCTCGGCACCGGTCGCACTCCGGGCACCGGTCCCTCAGCTGGCGCTGAGACCGTCCGAGACGTCGCTCCACAAGCCGCTCCGCGTCCAGGCACTGCTCGTCGTCTCGGCACCGAACCCCGTCGCGGCGCCGAAGGTCCTCCCGGTACCGATCATCGTCTCGGCACCGAGACTCCCCGAGGCGGCACCGTTCAGGTAGCCACGATTCCTCGGATGGGCACCATACCGCCCGGTACCGGTCGAGAAGCCCACGGCACCGGGAGTGTAGAGAGCAGCACCGGACCCCGTCGCGGCGCCGAAGGTCCTCCCGGTACCGATCATCGTCTCGGCACCGAGACTCCCCGAGGCGGCACCATTCAGGTAACCACGATTCCTCGGATGGGCACCTTACCGCCCGGCACCGGTCGAGAAGCCCACGGCACCGGGAGCGTCGAGAGTCCGCCGGCACGCGGGCCCCTCGCTCGGCGGGACCAGTCCAAGTCACCCAGAACCCTGCCTGGTCAGAGTGGGCGGCATGGGGGTACGATCGGCCCCGGGAAACCCAGTCTGAACCCGGGTTCCCGGTGAGCTCAGAGGGTCCAGTGGACGTGCTGGCAGGACCATCATCGGCAGTCCAGCTCTCCACGGTACGTAGCCCTATGGAGCCGGGTCCCTACGCCTCCCCCGTAGGGGTAGAGGCAGTGGTGGGCACTTCATCAACTAGCCCGCCCGCCTTGGACCTCTCCAGTTACCAACATCTCCTCCAGGCAGTTGCTAAAAACATGAACCTGCCTTTGGAAGAGGTCCCAGTGGTGGACGACCCGGTCACCACCATGTTAACTAAGGGCACTCCGGCACGGGTGGCAGTGCCGTTCATTAATACTATTAAACTCCACACGGCGGTAACTTGGAAGACCCCCGCCTCTATCTCCCCCACTGCTTGTGGGGTGGAGAAGCGTTATTTTGTCCCAGCCAAGGGATATGAATACTTGTATGTTCACCCCACGCCCTCCTCCCTGGTGGTGGACTCTGTTAATAACAAGGAGCGCCACGGGCAGGAGGCGCAGGTCCCCAAGGCCAAAGAGGCCAAAAGGTTGGACCACTTCGGCAGGAAAGTTTATTCCTCCGGGGGCCTACAACTCAGAGTCGCCAACCATCAGGCACTCCTGAGTAGGCACCATTTTGACACGGTGGAGGCCCTTACTAAATTTGAGACTGCTCTCCCGCAGGAGGGCAAACAGGAGTTCAGGGCCCTATTGCTCCAAAGCAGGGACATATCTCGTCATGCCCTGCAAGCGGCCCTTGACTCGGCCGACTCTGCGGCCCGAACAATGGCCTCGGGCATTGCCCTCCGCCGGGCAGCATGGCTCTCGTCATCCAACCTAGCCCCGGCCATGCAATTTAAAATCCAGGACCTCCCCTTTGAGGGACAGTCCCTCTTCTCGGAGGATACGGATGCCCGTCTCCAGGCCCTCAAGGACAGGGGGGTAACCCTCAAAGGCCTGGGCATGCACACCCCAGGTCCACAGAGGCGTCCCTTCATCCTGCCACGCAGGAAATTCTTCCCACCTGCGCGCCCGCCCCAGGACTCCTCCCTCAGGAGAAGCCGCCCTTACCGCCGGCGGCAAGGGCCTAGGCAGGGCGGGAAACAACAAGGCTCTAAGCCTTCCCAGGGGCCCAAATCCAACTTTTGATGGTGCGCCCGAGGGCAGTTCACCAATCATAAACCTGGATCCTCCCTTTGGAGACAGTCTGTCCTACTTCCGCCGTGCATGGTCAGACATTACATCAGACCAGTGGGTCCTCCGCACGGTGGAGGTGGGATATTCGCTCCAGCTCTCCTCCACTCCTCCCACCCACCCACCCTCCTCGTCCCTCTTCAGGGACCCCTCTCACGAGCAACTCCTCGTACAGGAGGTGAGGTCGCTCCTCGCACTGGGAGCCATCGAGCCCGTACCGCAGGAGTTCAGGGGGAAGGGGTTCTACTCCCGCTACTTCCTGATCCCCAAGGCGAAAGGGGGCCTCCGGCCCATCCTGGACCTGCGCGAACTCAACACCTACATGATCAGGTTCAAGTTCCGCATGGCCACCTTGGGCACTATCATTCCCTCTCTGGATCCGGGAGACTGGTTCGCTGCCCTCGATATGAAGGACGCTTACTTTCACGTGAGCATCAAACCCTCACACAGACGTTACCTCCGCTTCCTGGTAGCGGGGGAACACTATCAGTTTGCCGTCCTACCCTTCGGCCTGTCCACCGCACCCAGGGTGTTCACAAAGTGTATGGCGGTAGTAGCGGCATTCCTTCGGCGCCGCGGGGTACACTTATACCCGTACCTCGACGATTGGTTGATCCGAGGCACCTCCAGGGACCAAGTGTCAGCTCACGTGCGGCTCGTTATCAGCACGTTCGACCGCTTGGGAATCCTTCTCAACAGGGAGAAGTCCACCCGGGAGCCTACCCAGAACATAGAGTTCATAGGAACCCTACTAGACTCCACGGTAGCAAGGGCATCCCTGCCCCAGCCTCGGTTCCTCACTATCCAGTCGGCCATCAGACAGCTACGCAACTGTCCGATGACTACGGTCAAGGTCTTCCTCAGCCTGCTAGGTCACATGGCATCGTGCACTCATGTCATACAGCACGCCAGACTACGGCTACGCCCACTGCAGTCGTGGCTCGCGGTGGCCTACAGACCGAGAAGGGACAGTATGGACGCCCTCCTCTCCATCCCCAGAGCCACCCTATCCGCTCTGGCTTGGTGGGAAGACCAGGACAATGTGTGCCAAGGGGTCCCCTTCCTTCCCCCCAGCCCGTCCATGTCCCTAGTGACGGACGCCTCGTCGCTAGGGTGGGGAGCTCACCTAGGGGAACTCAGGACCCAGGGCCGCTGGTCGGAGTCAGACCTCTGCCTCCACATCAATATCAGGGAGCTGAGGGCCGTCCGGCTCGCGTGCCAGGCGTTCCGGGACACATTACGGGGTCACTGTGTAGCGGTGCTGACAGACAACACCACAGCCCAGTATTACATAAACAAGCAAGGCGGGGCCCGCTCCAGCCCCCTGTGTCAAGAGGCGAATTCTGTATAGCCCACGCTATTCACCCGGTGGCCTCCTTCCTTCCCGGAATCCAGAACACCCTGGTGGACCGCCTCAGCAGATCCTTTATGACTCACGAGTGGTCCCTTCGGCCAGATGTCATCCGGCCGATCTTCCTGAGGTGGGGGTTTCCCCACATCGATCTCTTCGCCTCCAGACAGAACAGGAAGTGCCTCCAGTTCTGCTCCTTTCGAGGCAGCTCCCGGGGATCCCTGACAGATGCCTTTCTCCTACCCTGGACGGGGCACCTGTTCTACGCGTTCCCTCCGATCCCGCTTCTCCACAAGGTGATCCTGAAGATCAGACGGGACAGGGCACACGTCATCCTCATAGCCCCGGCCTGGCCCAGGCAATGCTGGTATGCGTCCCTCCTCCAGCTGTCCAGGGCCCCTCCCATCAGCCTCCCGCTGTGGCCAGACCTGATCTCTCAGGATCACGGTCGCCTCCTGCACCCGGACTTGCGGTCCCTTCACCTCACAGCGTGGCTACTCCATGGCTGAGAGGTCCTGAGCTCTTATGCTCAGCCGAGGTACAGAACGTCCTTCTGGGTAGTAGGAAACCATCCACCAGAAGTACCTATACCGCCAAGTGGACCCGTTTCTCTGCCTGGTGCACACAACATGACATCGTTCCAAGTGAGGCTATTATCCCACGCATATTGGACTACCTGTTAGGCCTCAGAAATCAGGGCCTTTCTACCTCTACTATCCGGGTCCACCTCGCTGCCATATCGGCTTTCCATCCGGGTCAGTCGAACCACTCAGTCTTCTCCGACCCTGTGGTATACCGTTTCCTTAAGGGTCTAGATAAGCTGTATCCGAACGTCAAGCGTCCCATTCCACCTTGGGATCTCAACCTTGTGCTCTCACGCCTCGCGATGCCCCCGTTCGAGCCCCTCGCCACGTGTTCCTTACTACACCTTTCCTGGAAGGTGGCATTCCTAGTAGCTATCACCTCGGCTCGTAGAGTGTCAGAGATCCGTGCACTGACCTCCGAGCCGCCCTACACTATCTTCCATAAGGACAAGGTTCAGCTACGTCCCCACCCGGCCTTCCTGCCTAAGGTGGTCTCTCCCTTCCATGTTAATCAAGACATTTGTCTCCCAGTCTTTTATCCTAAGCCACACACCTCTGGAAGGGAACAGCAATTACACACGTTGGACGTTAGGAGGGCTCTTGCTTTTTATTTAGATAGAACAAAGCAATTCAGGAAAACAACCCAACTTTTCGTGGCAGTTGCGGAGAGGATGAAGGGCCAGCCAGTTTCAGCCCAAAGGCTCTCCTCCTGGATTACCTCGTGCATTCACACCTGTTATGAACTCGCGGACAAGCCGCTTGAGAGAGTAACAGCACACTCCACGAGAGCGCAGGCGTCCTCTGCGGCCTTCCGGGAGGGAGTCCCTATTACGGACATCTGCAGGGCGGCTACCTGGTCCTCCGTCCATACCTTCGCCGCCCACTACGCCATAGTCCAGCAGACCAGGGACGATGCGGCGTTTGGGTCAGCGGTCTTACGATCAGCAATGGGTCAACCCGACCCCACCTCCTAGGTATTGCTTGCAGTCACCTATAGTGGAATGCATGTGAGCAATCACTCGAAGAAGAAAACAAGGTTACTTACCTGTAACTGTTGTTCTTCGAGATGTGTTGCTCACATCCATTCCAAACCCACCCTCCTTCCCCACTGTCGGTTTAGCCGGCAAAGAAGGAACTGAGGGCCAGACTGTGTCGCAGGGGTACTTATAGAGTGCCTCAGTGGCGCCACTCCAGGGGGCTCCCTGCTCACCCAGTCTGCAGCTAGGGGAAAATCTACCCGGCAACCAGGCCCGCAGCGCGTGCCTAACCTATAGTGGAATGGATGTGAGCAACACATCTCGAAGAACAACAGTTACAGGTAAGTAACCTTGTTTTTCCAGCATGAATTCTTGTGCAAATGCACATTTGCAAAAGTATCATTGTGCAAATACATGTGCTCATAAGTACTTACAATATTTTTGCAAATGCAAACACCAGTTTTCATGAACATCCTCAAAAATCACGTTGTCATATTTTGGGGATCACCCAGACCATCACCTGCCCTGTAACGTTGGGTGCCTTAATCCACCCTACAGACATAAAGGTGTCTCCCCATGGCTTCCACCCATCTAGTTTCTCCTTTCAAGATTACCTCAATAGCCCTTCTGGTCCCAAGTCTTCCCAGATCTTTCCCTTAAATTCTTAACTACCAGACACTTTGATTTTTTCCTTCTCGTTCATCACCGTAAAGGAGTGAAACTTGCCCTCAGTTATCAGTCCACCCGGGGCTGCACACTCCACCAAGACTGCGCAACAGAGACCTGCTTGGAGTAAAAATAAACAAAAAGTTTATGTAATAGGTCACAGATTCAAAGATGAACTAGTAAGGAAAAGCAAACATTTATCAGTTACACAGACAATAACTATAAAGATGCAATCTCAGTCTTTCACTCTTCTATATGAGCTAAATTCCCTTCTCTAGTACAATTTACCCATTGCCTCTTAATAGTTTTCCAGTGTGCCCTCTGTCGTATTGGTATCCAGTGTTTCATGGACAGTACCCCACAGAGATGCTGGCCCCTGTTTTTAGGTAGCCTTCTCACATAATAAACCCCTTCTCTTTTAACAGGGTTTGCAAAAAAAATTTCTTTCTCTGCAACTATGGTTACACAGAAAGGGGGAAACTGCCTCATTCCTTAGTTTTCAAGACTGGGGTTTTCTTTTCAGTTTCTGTGTCTTTCCATTAACTTTAATGGTCCATCATTGCCTTTTCCTTGGTTGTACAATGCTAGGTACTTGGAGTTATTTTCATGTTAGACTGTGAGGGGCCCCTCCCTGCCTGATTACTTCCCCAGACTTGTGTGAAGTGGAGCTGTAATTGTGCCATGATTACAATTACAATTTTCTACATATATGTATATGCATATGTTTGTAAGCATCAACTGTATACCCATCTCCTGGTGACCATGAAGGTCAGAACATAGGAAGTTTTCATAAAAGACCTCACTTGATGATACAGTATATGTTTATACTCAATAACATGGTATACAACCAGGTAACCCAGTTGTACATTCTTTGGGGTTCTGACCCCCTGTTTTCACATTGGGGTGTCTGGACCATGATTATCATACACACACAAAAGAGATTGGCAATCTTTTTTTGACCATCTCTTGTCCTTGTTTATGCATATAGGCCCAATGTTTTCAATGAGTGAAGGGCTGAGGATCAGACCCTGAGGCCCTGATCTTGGAAACAGTAAACTTAACTTTAAGGGGGCTACTCATTAGGGCCCAAGTTTGTAATCATTGGTATCTTTTAAATTATGAATTAAATATTTTAAAAAACCTAATCAGCAATCCTGTATAATCCTAGAATAGTAAATAATGAGCTACTTTGGTATGTCTGTCTGCATGCGATGAAGGGAGAAGCTATTTTTAGGGTAAGAGTAAAAATTTCATTTTTCAAGTTTCCAAGGTGATGTTATAAATAGTAAGTACAACCAAAAAAACCCAAACCAAACTCTTGGATTGTGTGCTTTTCTAAAATGTTAGTAGGTAGCTACTGAATGTACCCAAACTTCTTTTAAAATATTTTTTCCATGCCTATGCACTACATCTATGGGCTTGGTTACACTTGCACTTTATAGCGCTATAAAGCCTCCAGGAGCGCTATAACTCCCTACCCGTGCACACTGGCAAGGCACATAGAGCGCTATAAACCACAGTTATACCGGTCCTGGTAATCCTCTCTTCCCGGAGGATTAACAACTATTGCATATTGACTGCTCCGCATTATCTCCAGTGTGAATGGGTATTAACACTTCAAGCGTTTTAAGTGATCTCTGGAGACGCCCCGAGCCATTTAAGGCAATTGACGTCTCTTCCCTTTGTTTTGAACTCGGCTGGAGGAATGCGGAAGTACGTTTTCAGAGTTTCTCTCTTAACTCGGCAGATAAGCAATGCAAATGTTTACGGAGGGAGCCTGTGTGACAGAGAAGACTAGCAGGCTTGCTGACAGGCTCTCCAAAGGACCAAAAACCACTCACACCCTCCCTCCGCATACACACAACACGTTCCCCTTGACCCCCCCTTGTTTGAAAAGCATGTTGCACCCAGCTGAATGTTGGGATAGCTTCCCATAATGCACCACTCCCCATGCCGCTGCAAGTACCGCAAATGTGGCCACGCTATACCGCTGGCAGGTCTCAGTGTGGACACGCTATAGTGCTATCCCTATAGCTGTATACGAGGACAGGTATAACCAAAACCGCTATAAAGCTGTAAGTGTAACCAAGCCCTGTAATACTTTTATCACTGACTCACTTTGGAGCCTTGGACCAGTGTCTTCTGTTGTCACAGGTTTATCTTTAAATAACTATCACTGATCCTAACATACTTTACAGAGCTCTTTTGTGGATAATGTTTGAACAGGGCTTTGCATATATAAATTCTAATTGCTAAGTATCATTATAAAAATCATAACCATTTGCCCATGCAGCCTTCAATTGAATTTCATTGCTTAGTTGGAGCTTTCTGGCATATAATGGGTTGTGTTAGGGATGAAGTTGCAGCCTAAACACTGGATTTCCTTGCTTCGATTGGTGTAAAATACTCTAGATTAACTCTTAATGGTCTGTACACATTGTTATTCTAGGGGGATTAGACATTCTGATTTCGTTTACACCAATGGGAATGATGTGATTTATTTATCTACACAGCAAGCTGAAATATGTACGCTACCTTGTATTTCATTATATGTTTAAGGTATGTCGTAAAGGACAAAGAGTAAAATTCTGATCCTATTGAAGTCAATGGGAGTTTTGCCATTATTATTTATATTACTTTAGTGCTTAGGTGTCCCAGTCATGGACCTTGACCCCATTGTGCTAGGCACTATACAGAACAAAAAGAGTCCCTGTCTTGAAGAGCTTAATCATGTTATTGAAGCCAGTAGGGTCAGGATTTCACCCAGAGTGCATCGGTTTTTGAGAATGTCTGATTCAGAATTTCTGCAACCTCCTTCCCAGGCTGATGCTCTTCCTCTTCCCTATGTTTGTGTGTTAATTGTTTGCAAAGTTTAAAGATACAAGGTGTGAAGTATTCTCCTATGCCAGAAGGAGTGGCAGGCAGTGTACAGTGGTGGCTTTATCTGTACCAGTCAGTGGAACCCTTTGTAGCAGTTCCTAACCTCCAAAGGTTTGATGGGTTTTCTATGCAAATTCCTACCTTGGACTTCGATCATTTCTTTTTTATTTTAAAGCTGACGGTCTTGTCAAGCTGTCTCTGCTTTTAAGGACCGCAGTCTATTCTGGCTGTCCTTTCAACAAGACTAGACAGATATTTTAGGCTTCTTGAAGGGCTTTTGAAATACTCCAGCTTTGACAAAGTGCATTTTACAAGCTTCCTGTTCTCCTCCTCCGCTTCCTCCTCCTTCTAAACTGGGGAGCTTTTAATACAACCCTTACTTTATTGGAACAGCAGTGTTCCGGCTAGTTCCCCATATCATATTTCTCAAAAGAGTTTTATTTTTTATTCCCACTTTTATTTTATCATATTTTAATAAGAACAGACATGTGGCAGCCAGCTCTCCTGTTCTTTAATGAGCAATGTTCTCTACTGTCCATCCACTGATGAATTATAAATCATTAAAAGAGCACCCTGGTAACCACTGAGCATGCATCATCTGGGTGTCATTTTAATGCATTGTTCAGCAAGACTGTACATTCTGTAAGAGCACATATGAGCACTATGGCAACAAGAACTAGGAGATTTTTGAGGACTATGTGTTGTTCAGTGCGGCAGTATTTTCATCCATGTGGCACGTAATGTCAATAGCCAACATTACATTTGGCCAGATGCCACATGAGACAACTATCCATATTTTTGCTAAGAAAAATATTTGTTTATTCTCTAATCCAGATCTAAATTGCCAGTACCCTATCTTCTCTCGTCTGATGGCGGAAAGAATGCAGGTGTCTGGATGCACAGACTTCCAAGGGGTTGCTTTACACGCCATAAGCGCCACTGCCTAGAAACGTTGACCTTTGGCTTGCTAAGCCTTGTTCTCATTCATTTTTCAGGAAATCTTTCGCTGTTGCACTACTGCTAGTGTAGCATTAACATTGGTATAGACAAATGTAATTGAGGACATGACTAAGGGTATGTCTGGAAACTTCAAAGCACGGTCACAGGAATGCGTCTGCGGCAGTGCTTTGAAGTGCAAGTGTGGGTGTGCGCACAAGGGGATTAGCTCCAAGCGCTGGGAGTGTGGCTGCCAGCACTCGGAGCCTATCTACACTAGTGCTTTAAAGCACTCGGTCTTGCTGCGCTCAGGGAGGTGATTTTTCACACCCCTGAGCCAGCAAGTTAGAGTGCTATAAAATGTCAGTGTAGCCAAGCCCTAGGTTCTCATCTACACAGCCAAAAATTGATTTTAACTAGTGTTATATCATAGCAAGGTGGTTTGGCCATGCATCATGGTTTGGCTAGCCTGTGTAGAAAGGACCAAACTATATTGCAACCATGCTATAGAACTGTTACAGCTCTGGGTGAAATCTTGGCCCCACTGTAGGCTTGGCCCCACTTGGCCTTGCAAGTTTGCAGAAAATGTATGTAACTGTTTTTGTTCCTATTCACACAGGCAAGACCAAACTGCCATAAAAAAACATGGTCAGGACATTATCAAGTTACCATGTGACCTCCCGACATAGTAGTTTTGCAGTGTTGATGGACTATGAGCTTAGATCTCCTTCTTACTAAAGCACATTTATGACAACATCTAGCCCCATTCACATAACCAACCATCCTGTCTTGTAACTGTCTTTAACAATCATTGTCAAATTTGTTGGTTATATTTTTGTAGATGAGACCCTAACATCTTAGTTTGTGACTTTCTTCGTGCAGCAGTAGTGAAGGTCTTCTAAATAGATTTTGAGGATGGTTCATTTCAGGAACATGCTTAATGATGTCTTTGAAACCATTTTCAAAGTGACTTCAGCTGAGCTGAGAAATATGAATGTTTTGCAAAACCTCAGTGCTGGCAGCCAGCCATCCTTCCCAGATGTAACAGTCATGGAGATGGAGGGCTTATCTACATTATGGGAGTTCCATAAGTGTGCCGCTGAAACTCTGTAGTGTATGGTGCATATTACAGCAATGGCAGGGGTGTTTCTACACTTACTGTGAATCAACACTGCGGTGATCGATCCACTGCGGGGGGCGGGGGAGTGTCGATATAGCAGGTGTAGTGAAGACCCACTAAATGACCCGCAGATGGCTCTCCCGTCGACTCTGGTACTCCATCAGAATGAGAACCGTAAAGTAAGGGAGACTTTGTCCCATTGACCCAGCGCGGTGTAGACACTGCAATATCTCAATCTAAGCTATGTTGACTCCAGCTACATTATTCACATAGCTGGAGTTGCATACCTTAGGTAGAGTTAAACCCGTAGTGTAGACCTGCCCTAGTTGGCCTAAGTTTTAGGCGTAGACCTAGGCTGGGGAGAGAAGGAACATCTCAATGGAAGATTGTTTGGGGAGGAAGGAGACGAATGTTGACATTTTGTTTGAAGAAATAATGACTTTTCAATAGATATTGGAGGATAGTGTGTCTTCCCTTTAGAAAGAAAATTGTACTCCTATTGGCAAAACTTATTTTCTTCCGTAGACCGCTTAGGAGTGTGTGTGTGCGTGCATGCGAGTGCATGTGTGTGTGTAAAAAAATAGTGTGACTAATGTGGAAGTTGGGAGATCTGGGGTCTACTTGTCTCTGGCATAGGCTTCATGCATGGCTTTGAGCAAATCACTTAACCTCTGTGTGCCTTAATTTACTCATCTGTAAAATGGAGGGAAATGATCCTTCCTTACCTACCGGGGGGGCAGGGGATGTTGGGAGGCTTAATTTATTAATGTTTATCAAGCATTCTGAAATTGATGAATAGAAGGTTATATATAAAGTACATAATTATTTTTGAGGTAACAAAGTCCTGTGGCACCTTAAAGACTAACTATAAATTATTTTTATTACTTCCAATCTCTCCTGTTCAAAAATATTCACTTATACATTCAATCCTGGATATTCACAGCTCCTACTGAAAAGTCATTGTCTTTGCAGGTGTAGAATAATTATTATATAGCAAAGAAATTGTCAGCCAGAACAAATTCAGCTTTCCCTAGTGCAAATATAATATCAGAGTGTGACTGTGCCTGGCCTTACCACTAATCCAGTTTCCTAATGGTCTGCTGCTTCAGATTCATGCTTCAGTCAATGCACATAAGTATGTTGTAGGAAATTGAATGTTACAAGCATCTGAATACAGCAGGGAAGGCTCTATCAATAATATAAAGATTGGTTAACTGTTAGCTGAAGCTTTTGGACATTGTATCCAGGTAATTGTTATTCTGGGAGCATTGACTGAAAATGTGAAATTAATGTATTTTAAAGTATTTGCTAAACTATGCAAAACAGATTTACATGGCTTCTGGACAATTTAATTTAAAGAAATCCCTTTAGCTCTTTACTTTTTCTGTTCCTGACAAATTTCATATTATATCTCATCAGAGAGCTAAACAGTGATGGGCAGGATATTTTGAATATGTGATTCAATTGAGTGAATAAGATGATGTATGTGTGATAACATCATATAGATTAGGAGGAAATCATTTCCATATTCTTTGGAAATACAAATGCTATGGATATAAAACAGAGAAAAAGCAAAAAGGTAGCGAAAGGAGTGGAGGAAAGAGAAATTAGTACCATGTGTGTGCTGCACAGGATCTGGAGTAGGATAATATATTTTTGTTTAAGGGTGATGGAAGTGCATTGAATGGAGTAAATGTAGATTGAAAAAAACTGTCATTGTCCTAATTATAAAAAAACCCTACATTTATGTACTTTGCTTTAGGAGTACTTTTATTGTTTGGGACACTTCATACCCTGTTTCCCCGAAAGTAAGACATCCCCCGAAAATAAGACGTACTTCCAGTTTTGCCTCTCGCTGTAATATAATGTAATGTAATTTTGGGAGCAAAAATTAATATAAGACACTGTCTTATTTTCGGGGAAACACGGTATTAAGATTACATAAGCTTTTTGGGCCATAGACTGTCATTTTTTATTCTGGGTTTGTTTTTTTGCAGTGTCCAGCACAAAGGGGTACGGGTTGAATATTGGGCTCTTGGGTGCTACTGCAATACAAATAATAAATCCGTTCTGTTTGGATAAATTTGGGGCCATGGTATATTGTTTACACATTACATTTATAACTAAGAATTTGAGGAGGTATTTTTAATGTGGCTTTTTTTTCTCTTTTGTCTCTGGTGAGGCTCAAAATGCACAGCAGCTCCATGAGAGGATCCAGTCGTCTAGTATGGATGCCAAGTTAGAAGCACTGAAAGACTTAGCCAGTTACTCCCGGGATGTTACATTTGCCCAGGAATTTATAAATCTAGATGGTATCTCTCTCCTAACGCAGATGGTTGAAAGTGGCACAGAGTAAGTATTTTGCTTGAACTGTAACATTTGTTTCCACCACTTTTGTGTACGTCTCTCTCATACACACTATTTTAGCTTGAAATATTAATAAACAGTCCTCACTTTCTAAAACTAAATGAAGATAAGAAAATGAAAAGCAGTATCTAAACAGTCCTCTACTACTAAACAATATCTGTGCACTCACATGAAACCTTGTAAAAATGTGTTGTTTTCCCAGAGGGAAAAGGAAATCTTAGGAAGTCACAAGTCACTTCTGTGCCACCAAAGCCCAGGAATCAACATGGTCTTCATTGCCCTGAAATAACAAACTTCATTTGTTAAATGTTTGGTCCCAAGGTTCCTGTTAAATAGTGACAACTGATAACTGGTTTTTTGATGTATACTTTTTGATACAGTGTAAAAAATCCACTTCCTTTTGTTTTCTTTAATGTTAGGTCTTTAATTTTCCTTTCATTTTTGATGGGCTTTTCAAAGATTTTTACAAATAAAGAGGAGTTAGGCATCTGACTCCCTTATTCTCTTTTGGAAAATTTCAGCCATTTTTACCAGTGTGAAGTAGCCTTACCCTGTTCCATGAAAGTAACTGAGAATTCTGTTATTCACTTCTATGGGCATAAGACTGAGGCAGTCACTGGAAGTTTCTGCAAAATA
Source organism: Sternotherus odoratus (assembly GCA_032164245.1). Taxonomy (NCBI): domain Eukaryota; kingdom Metazoa; phylum Chordata; order Testudines; family Kinosternidae; genus Sternotherus; species Sternotherus odoratus. The sequence continues at coordinate 147,985,716 of JAVMKO010000002.1, forward strand.
GACTCACACCTGTTGGTGCATCACACTGCCTAGTAGTACTTTAATATTTTTTATTTGCAATCCTTAAATCTTTTGAGATCCTTAAATGAAAGGTGCTGTTTACAGATGGTGCTTTGCTGTCACTGTATCAGATATTGTGAAGGGCACCTATGTGGATATTTTAGATTACTGCCTGCAATCCAGCTAGTGATACAGCGGGTTTGATTTGGCTCTCCCTCACAACAGTTTTATACTGGCATAAGGACGTGTCTACACTAGAGATTTACACACTGGTAGATACGCAGTACAACAAACGCTAGGCTGATCTAGACATACAAGCTGTCCTGGTTTAATTAAAATAACTTTTCAATATTTTTTTTGTGTTAAATTGGCTAATATTGCTTCAGCTTTTGTTGGTTAGTGACCAAATTAAGCTAAATCAATATAAGCCAAGTTTAAATTGGTTTAAGTGTGAACTCACATACTCGAAGTTAAATGGGCTCAAGTATGTGTATATGCAGGCTGTATGCAGTGCTAGTGCAGCTGTGCTAATCCCAGGATATTAGAGAGAAAAGGTGGGTGAGGTCATATTTTATTGGACCGAGTTCTGTTGGTAAGAGAGACAAGCTTTCAAATTTGCACAGAGCTCTGTGTAATCTCGAAAGCTTCTCTCTCTCACCAGCAGAAGTTGGCCCAATTAAAGAGATTACCTCACCCACCTTGTCTCTGTATGTAGGCTGGGCACATGTGTAGATCTACACCAATATAAAAAGTGCCTTCCATTGACAGGGCTTTCAAACAGGGATAAATTGCACGAGTACAAGCAACTCTTTCTACACTAGAGGCTTGCAACAGGGTAGCTATATCAATGCAGGTACACTGGTGCAAAAATATTCAGGGTAGGCAAACCCTAAAACTGGTGTGCCAGAGCAGAGAATCAGGAACAAAGATTTTCCATAGGATTCACATGTTGATGACCTGTAGCTGCTCACTGTATTCTTCCTCTTTGTTTTGCTCATCAGAGCCTCTGTAGTTCACAGTGGTGACTGGAGTGATTGCAGTCTGATTTTGTTTTTAAAGTTTAGTTAGGTGAGAGTAATTGTGGAGCAAGAACATCTGTACCGCACAGTGCATCTTGTTCAAATTTTATACTGTGTCATTTTATACAGTAAATCCTCGGGAAGCTCATACCTAATACCCACAAGGATAGAAAACTTAATTTATAGGTTTGGTGAAAATGGAAAGGGCAAATTCTGAACCTAACACACACACACACACTCTTTCTCCTGGTCTCTTACGCTCTCCTGTTCTGCTTTCATCTTGACCGTCTTGATCTTCATTAAGAAAATGAGGAATACTTGTAGCACTTGATCGGTCTTCACTGCAGATTTAACTTGAGTTACATGTTCTCGAGTTAGCCTAGCTTGAGTGAGAACAGCCTCACTTCAAAATCACACTTGAGGTGCCATGTCCATGCTAGTGCAGCACTCACCTGCATGTGGCACTAAGACTTCTAGGAATACGTTCCCAGTGAATTGTGGGAGACCTCGTCTGGGGGAATTATGGGAAGGCATTGGAGGACTGTGATTGCTCAAGTAAAGCTTGCTTACATCCACACTATAGCATAGTTGTGCTAGCAGCTGATGAGTTATGCTAATTTGAGCTTTAGACTATATCCTCTAATGGATCAGCCAGCTCTAGTTTAAAGCTAGAGTTAGTGTTTTGTGGATGATCATCCACAATGTGCCACAAAAGACAAAAACTAAAAGCAAAGCAGCAAGTAAAAGTCTTACATTCTTTATAAAACCTGTCAGGTGACACACTTACAACCTAGGAATCTCCAAACACAGTTAAAACACCTCTTGCAATATAAATGGGACAAAATCTTGTTTTAATCCTTAAAGCCCTGCAAAGTCCAAGTGAGAGTAGGATTTGGTAACACATGGTTCCACGTCCCCATCTAAACAGCCAGACGGAATCATGATTTGGTTATGTTGTTTGACAACACTGGGGGGAAAAAGTGCTTATTACACTGCTGGTCCATTATGCTCACAAAAGAAACCACAGCATCCACTTGATGCCTAACCCTCTCCCGCTGATAGGGATGTACTAGTGGAAGAAAAGAAAAATAAAAAGAACCAGGTGCCCATTTTCCATTTACAATTGCTGCAAACCAGGAAAGTGTTTTTGTCTGGATTGTTTTTTCTGCCCAGGTCACTTCATGCTTGGAATTTTTCTTTTTTATTTCCTGGTGTCTTTCCAACCTAGGCATTGTATGCAGCAGGAAAAGCCCACTGTAAAGAATGAGTCAGCAAAGAGAATACCCTGGAAAAAAGGGGCAAAAGAGTACCGAACAGCATGCTTTTCTATTAAATGCCTTGACTTCAGTGTAATTGTGTGCAGTGTAGTTGTAGCCATGTGGATCACAAGATAGACTTCAGTGGTGTTTTTCTTACCTTGTCTGTACTTAAAAACATTAGCATTTAAATGTCTCTAGCTAAGTGTTGATATTCACGCCTCGTTGAGGTGAATTGGAGGGGAAAGGTAGACACTTTGTACTTCTGCTTTTTTGGGGGGGCAGGAGACAGATTTCTGTAAAACAGGGTGAACAGTGCAGTGGCTTTATGTTTCTGAACACTCCTCACAATGAAAAACAGAAAAATAGGCTGTTTCTTAGCATGAAAACTTAAAATTTGAGGAAAATGATGAGACCAGTTTAAAATCACAAGATTTGCTATTTTCTAGAGGCATGACCGGTTGGTATCTGTCTTTCTTTCTATGCTGCATGAAGACGTTTGGCTTTTATGAGAGTGGAATTGCTGCTCTATAGTAGTAATTATTTTTGCAAACATCCATTTATTACTTATTTTGACCTCTGATCAGAGTGTAATCAAATTTGAGTAGGAGATTGAACAGGAATTGGTACAAACCAAAACCCCTACTTACTTAAATATTTTTCATTGGTTTGGGGGCTGCTAGGCAACAGTATTTCATGTTGCATAGGTTTCTGGAGTATCATTTGTTTTGTTTCCAGTTCCTGGCAAAAGCGGGAACTGGAATATTGTGACCACTAAAAACCATCTTACTATATGTTTAAAAAATGGTAAGAGTTGGCAGAGCGAGAAACATTTCTGAAATGCAGTTAATTATCCCCTTGATTTTAAACGATGTCTGATGTCCAAAAAGCAGATATTCTAATGTTATGCCTGAAAATCCAGTTAGAGACTAAATCTGATTTAGCAGATCCTTCATCTGTCCAGTAGCTGAACTTGCTCTATTGCCTACATGAGGGAACATTTGTGAAAAATTTCCATTTTCCCTAACATTCGCTTTTCACAAAGTTAGAGCCATACTGTGTAGATGAAGCTCCTAGTTGTGTGTCCCCTGCCTGGTGTGATTAAGCCAGTGTTGTTTAAACCTGAGGTGAACATGTTTAGACACATGGTGTTTAAAAACACTGAGGACTAGTGTACACTAGGAGCAGCTGCGCTGCTGTAGCATGTCTACTGAAGATGCTCTATGCCGACGGGAGAGGTCCCCTGTTGGCACAGTAAAACCAACTCTGTGAGAGGTGGTAGCAATGTTGGTGGGAGAAACTCTCCTGCTGACAGGTGCTTAGGTTGGTGTAACTTGCGTCACTCAGGGGGTGGCTTATTCACACCCCTTGAGCGACATAAATTGCCCTGACATAAGTGGTAGTGTATACAAACCCTTTCAGCCGGGGAGACGTGTCTGTTTTAGCCCTCTTGATATTGCTAACACCAATAGAGTGCAATGACATTACCCATGGTGTGAAATTTTCACAAAAACTCCTTAGCGCAGATGAAGCATTTGTGTGTCTTGTAGATTACTTCGGCTGAGGCCTGGTCTACAACTAAAGAGTTAGGCCAACCCAGCTGTGTTTGTCAGTGGTGTGAAAATCCATACCCCTGAGCAACATAGTTAAACTGACCTAACCCCTTGTGTAGACAGAGCCCATAGGAGAACCTCTCCCATTGGTGTAGGTAGTGTCTACACTGAAGTGCTTCCACGGCACAGCTACAGGTGTTCCAAGTGTAGAAAAGCCCTCAGACTAGGACTCTTTTTTGATTCATAGGCAGCAGTCTTACCACATGAGCCAAAAGGCAGTTGACCCAGTAGGAGCCGTGCTAAGTTTGTCTCAGCTGGAGGCTGCTCTTGGCATATATTACAATGCACTTTCAGCAAGAATAAAATTTGTGTGGGTTGGGGAATTCCAAATGGAACTGCTGTTTTTTTGGGATTCAGCCAGAAATGTATCACAAAGTTCCTTCGAGGCCAAACACTGAACATATTGTGGTAGCAGAATGTCTAAACCAGTAACCTTTCATTATTCACTCTTTTACATTATGTTGACATTCACTTTGAGTTTTTTCCTTTATGGAAACTGGTATGATAGATAGATAGTATACTGATGAGCAGATAAATCTATGAGTCCTTCACAAACATTAATAAATTTACCCTCATAACCCTCCTGTGAGGTATGAAGACAGTATTATTCCCATCTATTCCAGTGCAAGCAGCAAACAGCATATTCACAAAAAAGACAAATATTGGGATATCATCCCCTTCCTGGTTAATAAGATGTTTACCATATGTGTCGTTATCAGTGATGCAGACCAGGTCAAGTGAGCCACTCCAGAAATCTTGCTGACTGACAATATAGGCTCACTTCAATTCTCCAGGATCCTCTGTCCACCACAGAGCCATATCTAAGGAGGACAAACTTCTGAGTGCAGTAGCCATTCTCTTCTGTTCCAGGCTGAAAAGCAGGAAGATTTCTTTCAAACAGGAATCCTACACTATGATGCCGTAGCTATGTCATAGTAATGCCATTGTGTTGATGCTTCCCACATTGTCAGAAGGGTTTTCCATCACCGCAGGAACTTATTTGCCCCGGCAATGGTAACTAGGTCAAAAGAAGCATTCTTCCTCAGTGTACCCACAGATTGTTAGGAAGTCCAGATTCAGACTTCTCTACAAACACTGAAACATGAAAGCCTTCCCAGAGGAATTGATAGAGATGCTGTCTGACATGGTGATGAAGTTCACAAAACTAATTATTATGGTAGACTTCCACCATCCGCATGGATGACACCTTTGAGCCAACAATCCAGAATCTTCTTTCTGACTCCTCCCCAGTAGGCCACCTCACTCTCCACAACCATAAGTTGCCTCCTGAGATACATTCCACTAGAACGATGAAAGTGGTGAGCAGTAGGTGGAATCGTGTTGGGGAGAGAACTTTAACGGAATCAGCATCTCTATGATGGCACTCACTCCTTCAACAAATGAGAATAACCCTCACCACTTTCAGAATTAAACACAAAACACATTTGTCTTAACACCTTTCCCCCAAACACACACACCCCCTATATTTCAGGAAAGACCAGAAGGAAGAAAATCAAGAGAGACACTTGTTGTTTTTAAACAGTTGGAAGCTGCTCAGATACTGATGACAAGTCCTATGAGTACCTAGAGAGATCTTATAAATGGAGAAGTGATGCTCAGGGAAGTTTTATGTCCCTTGCCCCAAGTCAAAGAGGAAGTCTGTAAAGTTGGTATCAGAGTCTAAATGCAATGTCTTAGCCACAAGGCCATACTTCCTCTAGATCAGTAATTCCCAAACTTTTTACGAAGGTGACCCACCAACTGCATTTGTCTCTTTTGGGGACCAATTGTTACCCCTGATTCCCCCTCTCCCTTCCCCACCCTCGTTTCCACCTCCCCAGACTCCTGGTTTTTGCTTCCTGAGCCCTGCCCCATCCTGCAGCCCCAGCCAGCCACTCTCTCCCTGCAGTCAGGCCATAATCCCTGCTGACTGTCCATTTGCTGGCTCCAGCTGCTTTCTCCAGATTGCTGCTGCCCGAGGGACGTGAGAGTGGGATCTGGAGGCACTTCCTTTGCACTGCTGCTACCTGGATCCACTCTGTAGGTGACTGCCCCGGGAAAGTAAGAGTGCAGGTAGAGGGGAGGGCTGCTGGGACACATGACCTACCTAGACCCTTCCGGTGGTCAACCAGTGGGGCAGGGCCACCTGTGTGGGAAACCCTGCGCTAGGATGTAACTCTTTAATAGAAGTGTCTCAAAGTACTTCTCCCACAGTGCCCTGCTTGGGGCCGAGCGTGAGCAATCTCAAGAAGATACTCGATTTTCACTCTTCCCCCAAGGCCCCTGAGTGACTGAAATAGTGAAACCGCACAGAAGAAAAGTTGTACTCAATGTTATGTAAAAATCATGTTTCACATGTTGGACTTGTGAGATATAATATAAAAAATGAATGTGAAAATCAACACACTGATGCAGCATGTGTAGAATGGACAGCATTCACTTCAAAATTAGGATGTAGAAGGAGGAGAGGTAATCCTGCATTATTGCTGCGAATATCATCAGAGCTCCCCTTACTGAAGTTCCAAATATTAGTGCAGACATGGAACTGGACAGTGTTTGGCTGAAAGCAGTTAGGATGTTAGCATTCAGCAGAAGAAGTGGCAAAGTAGCAGATGACCACGATCCCAATCCTGACCCCACTAACACTCCTTGTAACATAAATTTGACTTCACTGTATTTTTCTTTTGAATCAGTTGGTTACAGAGTGTAAGTTTGGCCCCATACGAATAACTACTTCATTTCATCATAGAAAATTGCCTTTCTTATCTTAGAGGATGACTGTAGAATAAGTGGTGAATGCACTGTACGGACAATAAAACTGGGTGACCAAGTACCTTGGACTAATTCGGACCCTGTGATATGGTGTATCCATATACACATGCTGGAGAACATTGTTACACCAACTCAAAGTTGGCCCCCAAAGAAAGGATAGAAAGGATTAAAAAGACAGGGTAGTGAGATTTGCAAAAAACAAGAGTTCTCTATAACAGTTGGTATACAGGATTTAGGAATATAGCTGGGGTGAAGAAGGCGAATTAGCGCTTTGGATTCAGTGATGATTTTTATTTTTTTTATTTTTTTGGATGCCAGTCTCACCATTCATAGCTTCTTTACCTTAGCTTGCTTAATGGCATAATCAGCACTTCTGGAGTTGGTTATTACTGGGATGATGATCTGCAAATCATGATTAGTGAGCCATGACTTTGAAATGTTCCTTATTATCTTTTCCCTCTTCCCGCCACTTAATATTCAGCTTCAGCTTCCTAAATATAGTAATATGATGCCATAATTTCTGGTTCACTAATGCCTGCACAGCATTGCATGTCTCCAAAAAAACAGGAAATGTCTAAACAAAACCCTCTTGGCTGTGGTACATAAACCACCCTCCACAAATAGGCACCAAGTGTTTTGGAAGCTGTTACAGGGGTGGTGGTATCATGAAGGTTAGAATTAGAGCTTGGCAAAAACTGACACTTCCTGATGCCAGACTTTTAGAATCTGAATCCATATGTACATTTTTTCCTCAAATGGGTTAGTCCAGCACCCTGGATGTGCATACCCATAAATTTAGGTGTGTAGAATTTGAACCTACATTTGAAGCACAGACCCACCTTTAGTCTCTGCCTGCATACTATAGCTATAACTCAGGGAAACTGATTCTTATGTGGCTTAAAGCTGTTGCGTAGACATGACCTCACCATGTCCTTGGAGCCATGTTTAAAAACCTAGAATGAAATCCTGCCCCCATTGAAGTCTATGGGAGTTTTGCTAATTACTTTAGCAGGGCCAGGATTTTGTCCTGGACTGTTCAGGATTTCAACCCAGCTACCTCCCATCGACACCAAATTTTTTTGCCATGTCTTCTCCTCTGATTGAGTTTTGTTTGTAATGTAGACAGGGAGTAAAATAAACGAGTTGTCTGAGAACTGATTTCATGTTCTAGCAATCTTAAACCGAAGATGTCTCAAGTGTGCATTTTTATTATCATGAACTCTTTTTGTATGTATAAAAAAAAGAGTAATTTAGGCTGTCCAGGCCACTCCTAATGAAAAGATAAATAGGTTCAAAAGGATCTATGCTCAATTTATTTTTTCTTTGGAAACTTTTTCCTTCTTTCTTTCTTAAAACAAGTATTCAGGCCAGATAATTAAAAGGTATTCTGAATTAACTAAAGCCCTTTCCTTCACCAAATAGTGAACTGTTTCCTTTCTGAATAAGTGCCAGTAATTTATTGCCCTTTATGCCATGTGAATGTTATTAAACTTGTACTTTTTTGTATTAAAATGTATCTCCTCACGTGGAAGTTTTTAAATTTTACAGACGCTATCAGAAATTGCAGAAGATAATGAAGCCCTGGTAAGAACCTGATTGGATCATCGTCTTGCACACTTCCTTTTCTTTTTGCATGATTGATTCCAGGCCTTCCTGCTAATTTTATATTTAAATACATCTGCGTTTATTGATTCAACAGCTCTTCAACCTCTATTTCCTGCTCTTTGATGTTACCTGTCAAAGATTCTTTTTTTCTTTTTGCTTTGCTCATGCAATGGATGCTTCTTCTCTAAAATTACTAAAACTGTGGTGTGGGGGGCTCTCTCTGTTTCCTGCACCAGGGCTGTTTTAATTTGAGCAAGCAACTTCCTTTTTGTTCTTTTTAAGTCTGTGGCTTGTGTCATTATTAATAGTCAGTGAGTGCATTTGCTTTTTGATGTTGGTGGAATAAAATTAAGGTTGATAATCATACTACCAGTTTGAATTTCTGGTAGTCTCAAGTAATGATAAAACCAGTGGGATTTTGATAACAGTTTAAAGGAAAACTGCAACATAATATATGCACTGGTTAAATGCTTTTCTCAATTGCATGTGTTGTCCCAATACTTCAGATGGGACTGTTTGTGTTTAAAGTAGGGATATCAATTAATTTTAGTTAACTCACATGATTAACTAAAAAAATTAATAAATCACAATTAATTTTTTTTTCAATGAATCACCATATTAAACAATAGACTACCAATTGAAATTTATTAAATATTTTGGATGTTTTTCTGCATTTTCAAATGTATTGATTTCTGTTACAACACAGAATACAAAATGTACAGTAATAGCTTTATATTATTATTGTTTATTACAAATATTTGCACTGTAAAAATGATAAGCAAAAGAAATAATATTTTTCAGTTCACCTCATACGAGTACCATAATGCAATCTCTTTATGGTGAAAGTGTAACTTACAGATGTTGATTTTTTTTGGTTATATAACTGAACTCAAAACCAAAACAATGTAAAACTTTAGTGCATACAAATCCACTCAGTCCTACTTCTTGTTCAGCCAATTGCTAAGACAAACAAGTTTGTTTACAAGTACCGGAGATGCTACTTCATGCTTCTTATTTCCAATGTCACTGGAAAGTGAGAACAGGCATTCACATGGCACTTTTGTAGAAAGAGTTGCAAGGGATTTATGTGCCAGATATTCTAAACATTCATACACTTTGGCCATCATTTCATAGGACATGCTTCCATGCTGATGATGCTTGTTAAAAAAATGGGTAAGAATTGCATGTCTCCTGTTCTGTTTTACCTGCAATTCATGTTATAACAGTCTTAGATGATGAGCCAGCACATGTTCATTTTAAGAACTCTTTCACAGCAAGTTTGACAAAACCTAAAGAAGGTACCGATATGAGATTTCTAAAAATTGCTACGGCACTCAATCTAAGGTTTAAGAATCTCAAGTCCCATCCAAAATCTGAGAGGAATGAGGTGTGGAGCATGCTTTCAGAAGTCTTAAAAGAGCAACACTCCAATGCGGAAACTACAGAACCTGAACCACCAAAAAAGAAAATCAACCTTCTGTTGGTGACATCTGATACATAGGGCTTGTCCTCACTGGGGGGGGGGGGGGAGGAGGGGGGAGGAATCGACGGCAGTGAATCATGTAGCTGAATCACGTATCTGACGCCGACTTACCGCTTGTCCCCATGGTGGCGGCAGTCGGTGGCGCGCTCCCCTGTCGACTCAAGCTTGCGCCTCCCGGCAAGCTGGAGTTCTGGAGTCAACGGGGGAGCCGCGGGCAATCGATTTATCGCGTCTTAGTGAGACGCGATAAATCGATCGCTAGAAGATCGATCCCGGAGCAGTCTCGTGAAGACAAGCCCATAAGATGAAAATGAACATACATCGGTCTGCACTACTTTGAATCGTTATCAATCAGAACCTGTCATCAACAAGGACACGTCCTCTGGAATGGTGGTGGAAGCATGAAGGAATCCTTAGTGCATCTGGCATGTAAATACTGGTATCTTGCGACGCTGGGTACATTGTATACAAGAAACAGGCAGCATTATCTCCTGCAAATTGTAACTAAACTTGTTTGTGTGAGTGACTGGCTCAACAAGAAGTAGGACTGAGTGAATTTGTAGGCTCTAAAGTTTTACATTATTTTATTGTTGAATGTAGTTATTTCTTGTACATAATTCAACGTTTGTAATTTCATGATAAAGAAATTGCACTACAGTACTTGCATTAGGTGAATTGAAAAAAACATTTATTTTGTTTTTACAATGCAAATATTTGTAATTAAAATAAATATTAAGTGAGCACTGTACACTTTGTATTCTGTGTTGCAATAGAAATCAATATACTTGAAAATGTAGAAAACATAAAAAATATTTAAATAAATGGTTTAACTGTGTGATTAGTCATGGTTTATTTTTTTTAATCGCACAATTAGTCACGATAATTTTTTTAATCGTTTGAGAGTCCTACTTTAAAGTTAAGCATGTGCTTACATGCTTTGCTGAATTGTGGTCATAAAAATTATTGTAATCATTATATTGGGCTACAAAATTAAAATGTCAAATATAGTTAAACAACCAAACAAAAGTCTAATCACTTAGTGATAGGTGTAGTTATCACACAGGAAATGCAGTTTACCATTGGAATGGATGGTAAATTATGGTGTCAAAGCTGCTGTAAAGAAAGTTCCAGTACATCCATGATTAAATCATAATTAAGACATTTAAAAGAAAATAAACCATCTAACAATGTAAAGATCTTATTTCTCATTCCAGTACAAAATGCCATTAAATAATTTGATTCTGAACATGAAAGCTAGATTCTAGAATGAAACACATGAAATGTGAGAAGGCCTTACAATTCCAGGAGGCACAACCGTACTGAGGCATGATGTGTCTCATGCAGGGGGATGTTTGGTTCTTCTCACTTGTATGAGAGTAAATGCTGCTGCTGCTGCATTCATAAAGGAGTAGTAGCACTTCCTGTGCTTCAGTCTATTTCCCAGCAGGACCTCTGTTTTGATGAAGTATTGGCAAAAGTCAAAATGTTGCTCGCCACTGGGTTTCTCTGCGTTATCTTATGTGATTGTCCAGCTTCTAAACATGTCCCTCTAGCAGGGCTAAAGCACTGCCCTGGACTTTTGACTATATTGCAGCCTGGTCTGCTGACTTGGTTATATTTGTAATGTAGATGAGATTGACCCATCTAATAGTCCCATTAGCTTGTGGAAGCAAAGTCATGGCTACATTGGAGAAATTCATACAGGTGTAACTGCATTGAGTTTATGACATCAGTGCAAATCTCTAATGTAGATATGTAAAAAGAACAGGAGTACTTGTGGCACCTTAGAGACTAACACATTTATTTAAACATAAGATTTCATAGCTGTAGCCTATGAAAGCTTATGCTTAAATAAATGTGTTAGTCTCTAAGGTGCCACAAGTACTCCTGTTCTTTTTACGGATACAGACTAACATGTCTGCTGTTCTGAAATCTGTCACTAATGTAGATATGCTGTACCAGTGCAAAGAGGGGCCTACGCCAGTGTGGCTTACTTGGATAATTTACATACAAGTCACGCCAGCGTAAGCCCCACTTTATATTAGCACAGTGTATCTACATGAGTTTGCATCCGTGTAAAATACATTGATACAGTTATCCTAGAGTACATTTTTGTAATTCCTGTGGAGAACAGGATTTGTCTCTGTATGTCTGCTTTTAAGCACCAGAACCATTCACTATAAGAGGGGTAGCTCTTTCTAGGACTTGTTTTCCTATTGCATTTTTAATCTACACCATGTTGAATCTTGATGAGTAAATATTTGTGCAGTTGTCTAAAGTATTCCCTGCTGCAGTTTTGATTTAGTTAGCAGACTGATTTGGAAACGTCCAGTGGATCGGGAGTTAAAAATTCTAGAGCCCAAACTTTCAAAAAGAATGAGGCTCCTTGTGTCACACATAGCCTTCCCCTTCCTGTCTCCGTGACTAGTTACTTCAGTGAAGTAAAAAACTAATATTAAAAAAGGGTGAGTCATTTTTGCTTAACAAGTTGACTTGCTATTTCAGAAAGCGCTACTATCTCATTTTGTTACTGATAGTAACTTGTACATGCCATCTTGGGAAAGGTGACACTCTTAAAACTTGATCTGTTGCTCTGTGAGGTTTATATTTTTTATGCTCTGAATGAGAATCTATGTCCCTTTAGTCCTATTGACTGCCTTTATTTTATTTTCAAAACCTGTTTACCAACACTTTGGAGTAAAATATTAGATTGCAATCAAATTGCTGGTCCTAGAGCAATGGGGTTAGACGACGTCTACACACAAAGTTATTTCTGTTCCTGAATAACTCCTGAATCGCATCCAGAAAGCAGATTGTGCTAAACCAGAAGAAGGAACTCTTAGGCTAGATCTACATGACAAAGTTTTGTTGTCCTATGTTGCTATGTTGGTCAGGGATGTCATCTAACCAATAGCTACACTGACAAAACCTCCAGCAAAGATCCAGCTATACTGACAGAAGGAATTCTGTCTACATAACTAAATATCACTTGTACAAGTGGTTTAGCAATGCAGGCAGTACAACTCCTTTGCTTGGTGTTAGCTGTGTCTTCGGCCATGGCTACATTTGCAGATGTAGAGAGCTGGGAGTTAAACCAGCCCTCGGAGACAGCAGCAGGGAAAGTGCTACTGTGTGTTCACACTGTTAGCTGCAAGTGCAGTGTGGTGGCCACATTAGCAGCTCTTGCAACACCACAGGGAGCTGTGCATTGTGGTAGCTATCCCAGTGTGCAAGTGGCTGCAGCATGCTTTTCAAATAGGGGTGGGTGGGTGGAGAAGTGTGAGTATGTTGTGTGTATGTGGGGGGAGAGACAGTGTGTTTTGGGGGGCAGAGAGTGCAGCCTGGGGGAAAGGGGAAACCTCAACATCAGTCCCCATCCCCCGCCTCTCTCACACACACACAAATGGCTGCCTCTGCAGCAGCAGCATTCCACAGCAATGGTTTGCTTTGTGTCTCGGAGCAGAGAAGCATGCCGGCTGTCAGAAACGGAGCTTTGAAAGGGGATATCCTCATGCCTGCAGCCAAGTTCAAAACAATGATCAGAATAGACACTTGACTTCAAGGGATTATGGGATGTTTCCGGAGGCCAATCACAGCGCAGTAATACAACACGTCGCCCACATTTTTCAGCCAGGGCACAGCAAGCTCTATGCTTCTTGTGGAGGTGGATTGCCAGGAGCACTCCAGCTGCAGAGTCCAGGTGCTCAAAGTACCTTGCCAGTGGAGCATTTATAGCTAGACAAGGTCTTACTCCAGAATGGGGGTGTCTACACATTGTTATTCAGGAATAGCTATTGTGTTTTACATTCATACTCTTCCTTATTCTAAATTAACTTCCGAGTACAGATGAGCCCTCAGACTGTAACGGAGAGGTAAGACGCAAGCCTAGCTGAGTTAACAAATAATACATTTTTCTAAGATGCAGGCAGGTTAACATTGGTAGGTTTATTGTTAACCCGTTGTACTGAAAGCGTGAGAAGTTGGACCCAGAGTACTATTACACTGGTACTTGGTGGGCACAAAAATCTGATTTGTGATAACTGCAACATTGCTATTGCACAGATATATTGTTATATTACAGGAGCGGCCAAACTTACTGATCCTCCAAGCTGCATACAGTAATCTTCAGAAGTTCGATTCTGTCTAGACATGCACAACCTGCCTCACGTGAGGGACCTGCCAGGGTATGGGGCTTATGCCCCAATGCCCATCCGTGGGGCTAAAGTCCTTAAACCCCTCCCTCCCAGCAGGGCAAAAGCCCCTAGTCCCACCACCCCACCGCAGGTTGGAAGCCCCGAGATTCAGTCTTGTTGGTGGAGAATGAGGGGTGTATAGGTGGTTCTGGGGACTGCATTTTAACTGTAAAAAAGCCACATTCAGCTCATGAGCCACAGTTTGGCAATGCCTGTTATATTACCTAGAGAACGCTTGGCAACTGCCTCACCCCTTGTTTAGTAGTTCTCACCTGCGCAGTGTGGCTGTGTGAAGGGCTATCAGTCTCATTTGGTAGCAGTTTATATTCACTTTGAAAATGATTACACAAGGTGCAAGTCAGCACAAAATCAGGCTCGTGATCTTTGCAGATAAGACTGACACTTCCTGAGCTGCTCAGTAGTCCACTGTAAGCACAAGTACTTTATACAGGGCTTGAACTTAGCACCTTTCTTCCCTCCGCTTTGGAATGATGGATTTGATTCCCTTCCCTGGCCTCCTTTTGACTTACAGCAATTATTGTCCCTGCAGCCTTCCCTCCATCCCAAGTGTAGATCAACTGCCTTTCTTCTGCTGCCTTTGTGCTTCTATCCACCCCTTCTAAAATGGTCTTGAGGAGCAAGCGAATTTCCCCCAGCCACTAAATTTGGTGAGCTGGTATCCTAGCTACTAGTGACAATTAACAGTTAATGTCCAACCCTGTCCATGTATCTTTTGCTCTTACCACCTATCATATGACTTGGTACATCCCCACCCAGGCATTATAATGCTATCTTTGTGTCCACGTGACAGCAAAAACAGTGTGAGTCGCTAAGGCGGGGGGGGGGGGGGGGGGGAAGGAGGTAAACTACACATCTGGTTCTCCAACATTTTAATCCGGCCCTCAAGCTCTCACTGGGGAGCAGGGTTGGAGGCTTTTCCTGCTCTGCTCGGCTCCTGGAAGCAGCAGCATGTCCCCCCTCCGGCTCCTATACATATGGGCAGCTGGGAGGCTCCATACACTGTCCTCGCCCCAAGCACCACCCCTGCAGCTCCCATTGGCCAGGAACCACAGCCAATGGGAGCTGCAGAGGTGGTGCCTGCGGATGGGCAACGTGCAGAGCCTCCTGGCTGCGTCTTGATGTAGGAGGTGAAGGGGGGACATGCTGTTGCTTCTGGGAACTGCTTGAGGTAAGCGCCCTCCAGAACCTGCACCCCAACCCCCTCCCATGCCCCAGCCCATATCCTCCTCCTGCCCTCTGAACCCCTCGGTCCCAGCCTGGAGCACCCTCCTGCATTTGTAACCCCTCATCCCCAGCCCCAGCCCCATCCCAGAGCCTGCACCCAGCCAGAGCATTCATGGTCTGCCATATAGTTTCCATACCCAGATATGTTCCTTGGGCCAAAAAGTTTGTCTACCCCTGCACTAAGGCCTGGTCTGCGCTAAACAGGTTGACCCATCTACATTGCTTGGGGTTGTGAAACAATTCACATCCCTGAGTGATGTAGTTAAGCCAACCTAACCCCCAGTGTAGACAGTGCTATGGTGACCAAACAATAATTCTGTCAATTTAGCTACCACCTCCCAGGGAGGTGGATTACTTATGCCATTAGGAGAATCCCTCATTGACTAGGTGGCTGCAGCTGTGATGCTGTGTAGTGTTTGAAGTTTAGGCAAGCCCTCAGTTTAATGAGTCATCAAAAGATCTCAGCAGCTTTCCATCACAGCATTATCATGCCTGATGGGAATATGTTGGTCCAGTGTGTATGCATGTGAATATAGAGCTACTTGGGAGTGGAGGTGGGGGGGCGGTTAGATGTCCACTTACCATTTATTTTAATTGGAAATCCAAATTCCTTAGACAGCTTTAACAATTTCAGGCACATCATGTATACATGTGTGAGGAGTGATATATTGTAACTAGTGTTTTTTCTCAGGGTGGTTTCTCTAATGCAGACATAATAGTAACATGAGTGTGTGGCAAAAAAGGAGGGAAACATTCCTTTCATTTTCTTAGCAGGAAAAAACAAATATCTCACATTGTTTAATCAGTTTCATAAGCATGAGAATGCAGTAAATTTTCAGGAAAGTGAAATGATTTACAGATTTTGGTCTGATATGCACACAAAAAAAGTCTCATATAATATACAGTAGACTCTCGATTATCCAGAATTGGGTTAACCAGGATGTGGATTAACCAGGGTGTCAAAAAAATTATGCGTAACTCACAGGGCTGGCTCTGGTTTTGTTGCCGCACTAAGCACACACCAAAAAAAATCCCATCAGGGCGCAGGGCAGCCAGTGAACCAACTCCCCCTCCCCCTGGCGCAGAGTGGCTGGCGAACCAACCACCCCTCCCCATATTTCCTATGGATGGTGATTATCCGGGATTTTATTAACCAGGATTATTTTTTTCCCTATCATCCTGGATAATCGAGAGTCTACTGTAGTTTTGAAGAGATGGGTGACTGACTTTTCAGTAAGGGGACCTACAGGTGCAAAGATCAATGTGCAGAATGGATACCATCCAGTACTGCACAGCAGAGTGGTGTAATTTTGTTGATCTCAGTCTTCATTAAAATCTCAGTTTTAGTAGGATAGGAGATTATATTTACCTGTGTCTTTGATCATTAAAGAAAACTTATATCATCCTTATTGTGATGGCGTTCACTGACAGCAGCTTCACCAGGAATTAACACCAGATTGCTAAATCATTGTTCAAAGGCTGAAAGGATCTGGTGTTTGTTTGGTTGTGCCTCATGAGATATAAAGTAGTCCTGAAAGATCTTGGTACAAATGTGAATAGAGAAAGATCCTTCTTCCTACTGATTCAATATGAATGAAACACTGGTGGGATGAGATTTTGTATTAGATGGCACATGCTATTTATTTTCTTGGATTACTGTTATGGACAAACCTGGGTTTCCATGAAGTTTCTTGCAGCCATTATAGTATCTGCGTCTCTTAATGGTATGAGTGTGTCTGTCTCTAGGGGTCAATGTATTAGTATAAAGTACTAAAACTAAGTTTATATTTTACTTGGGACTTTAAGTTCATTCCACCTGCAAAGGTTAACCATTTTTTGTGTACTAAAAAAATAAAATGAATCGATGATCCAGGCTTTAACACGCTGCTCAAATCTTACCTTGCCAATTAATTATTTTTGGGACTGCTTTCGTGGCTTGACTGTACTGTTTCTGATGCTCCTCTGTTAAGCTTACCAGTGGCTGTTTGATATGTTGATAATATTATGCTCCTACTGATGTCTGTTTATGTGGACAAGGATTTTATTTTTAATTTCTACTTGTTTAGTTCCAACATGATAGCTCTTTTTTGCTCTCACCACTAATTATTTGAAGTGCTATAGTGACACCTGGTGGGGTAGGATGAGAAGTTTGTAGCTAACAAGTGGCGTTTATGTCCAAAGTTTCAGAGGAATGCAGACTCATCATTACATGAAACACTGTTTGTTTTTCATTTCGGGGGCCAAATCATGTCCCTTCCACTGCCCACGCAGGTGCAGCTGGCACTGGATTCGGCATAACTAGTATGATCATGGGGATCATGCAGGACTCTTAGAGCCTATGTTGGAAGGATGCTCCCTCCATTTGTGCCACACAACAGTGGTTTCTCTCTTCGCTGGGTCCTTGCAATCGGGAAGACAGGTTTTTTTGGAGGTAGGGGCTGGTAGATTCCACCTACCATTGGCGGATATTGCAACTGTGAGGCTGAATTCTTTCTTCTAACCCCAGCTGGGTCTCTCCTGTACACAGAGCTTGGCTACACAAGCTAGAGGGTTTCCCTCTTAGGGTATGTGAGAGGTATGCTGCCCAGCTCCGGTAGGTAGACTTGCACTAGCTCAGCTTGAGCTAACATGCTAAAAATAGCAGTGTGGACGTTGCAGTACAGGCAGTGGCTTGGGGTAGCCACTCAAGCTCGGACGCAGGAAAGCTAACCCAAAATACTAACGGTGTGAATTTAAAGTGGATGAGTTAAATTGTATTCGATCCCTGTGCAGATACTCATTCAGAATTAGGATGTTATTACATTGGTTTAGCTTTAAGATAAATGAAGCTATTATGCTTAATATGATTTTGCTTGCCTTTTTTACTCAGAAATGTCAAATCTGATCATCTGTGATGTAGTGGAGGACTTCTTGGAGATGTGTGTTACAAGAGCTCACACCTTAATTAGAGAGGCAGGTGTATTTTTTCCCCAAGTGACATTTAGGCATTGGCATTGAGTAAGTGTTACCAAAAGCAAGAAAACATACCAAAACCAAACAAAATGAAACCCCAAAGAACTTTAAACAGAGTGACCTAAAAATCCCTTCTCAGTTGTTCATCTTCCACTTTTTTGTGATGTTAAAATTTCACTAGCTCTTTAATGGCTATAGTCTTCCAGGGTAGATAAGAAATGGATTTCTGCAATAAAAAGGAAGCAGAAAATTGCAACTTTGCAGTGGACAACTCTTGAGGTGTTACTCAGCAGGAAAAAAGGTGGTAGAATTTTGCCTATAAGCAACCTAAATAATGACTGCCTTCCGTAAATAGACTTTAAACGTTAATTATTGGAAAAGTTGTTGCATAACAAGGTAGTCTTTCTCTAAATACTACCTCTATTTGTCTCCTGTGAAGAACAGGAATCAATCATTCACTAACTTTCTATGAATACACCTGACACATTGGTATAAAAACAAGATGACATTCTAGTGGGAGCGTCCACTTCATTTGCTAAAGGAGGACTCAGTGCTTGATTTCCTACTTCAGCTCTAAAAATGTGAACTACAAGAGACGTTTAATCTGCATTGGGTGACTTTCTTGGGCTTTGCATGAAGTTTTCTCACAAATGCGAGTTGGTCTCTTCCAGGAGACAGTCTTTGATGCCAGTGCTTGCTAACGTGTGTTGGAGTATCTTTGTTGCACGGCCTCTTTTGCTCTGATTCTACCTCTTAACACGTCTCTGGCTTTGTTGTCTTGCCTTTCTAAGAGCTTCCTGCCACTGTTCCCTTTATCGTTGCCCTGCTGCATTATTGGTAACTATTATGACTCCTGTCTCTTCCAGCTTTGGAGATATGTTGTCCTTCACACTGACGGCATTTGTTGAGCTCATGGATCACGGGATTGTATCATGGGATACATTCTCTGTAGCATTCATTAAAAAGGTAAATTTCTATCCTACAGTGTATGTTTTTAATGTCAGTTTGTGTCTCTAGGTTTTAAGCATTTGGAGGTAAATGTTCTTTTCAGGTAGATAGTAATTAACTCAGCAAAATATGTATCTAAAAGCATGTGTGGGGGGATGAGGGAGAAGGGCAGTTTCTAACTAAATTTTTTGTTGTTGTGGAGCCTGAACCTACCTCTACTGAATTCTCACTGTTGTTGACTTCAGTGGAACAGACTCAAGTTTGTGGTGCCTTTCTTAAATATAATTTTGTCATGTATGTAGGGCTTATATATTAAATTGGTTTAGAAACTGACTTTAGTTAAATTGGTCCTTTATGTGGACACTCACTTTGGCTTAATTGTACCTTATATCAACTTAGTGTAAACTAAAGCTAAAGTTTAAACTTAAGACAAGCCCTTACTTTGGCTTGAACCAAGAACAATGACAGAATGTTTCCTTTTTTCTTTGGTTGTCTTGTACACTGAAATGAAGGGACCCTGAAGAACCCTTTGTAACTGCAACACTTGGCTTTTTCCCCAACACCATTTATACAATAAAAGATATCTCACCCACCTTATCTCTCTAAAGTGAGTTAAAAGTAGTTTGGGGACCTACACTTGCTCTTGAGTCACCCTGCTAATTGATCTTGTTTCATAATAAAATGTTCTTGTTTAAAATGTTTTTCTTTCCTCAGACAAACCGGGAAAACAGATGATATAATAGAAACAGTGACACTGATTATACAAAAGTACTGCTAAATGCACAGATTAAACAAACTGAAAAAAAGCGTTTTCTCCCTCTGATCTTTTTCATTTTCAGTATGTGTTGCTTAAAATATTAACATTTAAAAAAATCAGAGAGTAGAGCTGTTTTCATTAAAATGACATTGTCTCATGAAAAAGACGCTATTGGGACAAACTTGACCCAAAATCTTATTAAAAAGACTAAAAATTAATAGTAATATTTTCACAAAATAACAATTGTAGCAATAATATTAAATTTTCTCATGGAAACTTTTCTTCCTTTCTTAGAGACATTTCCCTGCAGTGTCTACAATCTGAATTTGGTTAGAAAATGACTATTGCTTAAGTGAAACTGACAAGTTTAGTTCCATTGTCCAAGCTGAAAGAATCAAAAATAGGAAATAAGCAGAACAGTGAAAAAAGAACTCGATTAAAAAAAATCAATTTTAATAATCAATGCTATTATTTGTGAGCAGTCCAGACATTTGATTTTTAAAAATATGGACTCCAACATCTGCTCTTTTGCACTCATGTAACTTCATTAAAGTTAGTTGGGTTATGTGGTTAGCCCAGAATAGAATTTCTGTCACTCATCCCCTGATGGCGTCACTTTTGAGCAGGGTTGGAGAGTCCTATTTAAATGTCTGAGATGTAGATATTTACAGATTTCCAAACTGATCAAAACAGTTATTGAATATGTCTTACTGGATATCTTTTTCTGTTTTTAAAAATATCTGACAGGTTTGGTAGTTTTATTTTACATTTTTCCACTGTGAAGAATAGAATGCAACTGTTTTGTAACAGACTTTATATAAGACATGATCCAGTACAGAACATCCTGTGTGTTCGGAAGAGCCCACTAGTAAATGAGTACAAAGCCCACAAATGCTTCCTTGTCAACCAAATAAAATTAATATCTTATCCAACCTCTTCCTTTGCCCTGCAGGATGCAAAGTAATTACAGGAAAAGCTAGACTTGCACTGCCTGATATTGGTATGTCTGCCGTGTGTTCTGGGGCCAACATTCCTAATCGGTAAATGCCCTATGGCAACCTATTAAAAATGAGTTCCTTCCTAGTGAGGCACCTAACTCAGCCATCCTGGCAAGGAGAAGGAAGAAAAGAGTGAACAGAGAAGGGACCAATAGAAAGAATAAGGAAGAATGGCAGAGGGGAGAAAATAGAAAGGAATGAGAAAGGCAGAGATGCAGGAAAGGTGCATAGTTATGCCACGACCATGCAATGTATTGTGTGCATATGGACCTCTGCACCAACGTGGAGCCCCATCACCTTCAACGCATGCAAGGGATCAGGGCTAGGGCTTTCCTTCTCTGTCGTGGAAATTGATTGCTCTACTAGCACCAGCCAGACCCTTGACGTTCCTGGTGGGCTGGTGTGACCACTTACAGTGCTGATATGGAGACTGAAGATCTACTGCTAAGCTAGGGGGCACGGGAAGGGGATAGCACCAGGAAAAATAGCTGTCTTTTTTACTACATACTCTTTGTTGTTCGCTAGTCAAATGCAATAATAATAGTCCTTTGTCTGAGAGTAAGATAATCACTTGAAAAACTTATTCTGCAGGAGGACCGGCATGTGACCCACACCATATCAGCTCCTTCAATACCTATACTGACATCAAAATTTTCCAGGCAGTAATTAATGAACAGATTGCTGTTTAGAGAACCTGATGCTTTTTGCCTTCTGTCACAATTCTGTTGCAATAAAGTTGCAATCCCTCCCCCCTCCCCCCCCCTTTGGTGATGAGATGAAATCACTGATTTCCTGTGTCCCCTTAAGCAAGACATTTAGGACCTGATTCAGCAAGGCACTTCAGCACTCCATTGGGGTTTCTCAAATACTTAAAGTTATGCACATTTTTAAGTGCCTTGTTGAGCTGGGAGTCCAATTTCCATGCCTCAGTTTCCCATAATTCACCCACGAGTAAGGCAGTGAGGCAAAATCTTTTATAGAAAATTTAAAAGCAGTTGAATTGTGTGTGCTTGTCAAATAAAGTATTCATCAGACAATAGCAACATTTGATTAATATTTTTGTTGATATTCAGGCAGCTCTATTTTTAGACAGATTTTTGCAGTGCATTTAGAACTTCACCTGAGGAGAGGATTTCTTTTTTATTTTACTTCCCTCATAGTCCTCGGAACGGGGCAAGTGTTATTTAAAGGGGGAAAGGAGAGTATTGTTGCACAGTGGAGCCAGGTAATTTGTGGCCAGCACTAACTCAAATGGCTCTGTAGAGTTATGCAAGCTGCCTGTCCCCCAATGCAGCATATGACTGGCCTGTAAGGGTGCGTCTTACACTGCACCCTTCTTTGGGTGACATGTAGTGTACCTAGGCATGTTTTGCACCAAGCATGGGTGGGTATAAATAGCAGTGTAGATGGTAAAACATGGCTTAAGCAGGTTGAGTAACGATATGTATGAAGGGGGTGCGTATGTACTCCAGTTCTCTGTTCTCCCAAGCAGTGCCTTTCTATGTACACTGCTATTTTTAGTGTCCTGCTGACTCCCTGCCACTGGAACCCTTCCCCTGCCCCAGGGAAAGACTCCAGCAACCTTTCCCTGCTGTCTGTCCCCTGCCAGACCTTTCCCTTGCTTCAGTGAAAGGCCCTGGGAATGGGGAGCTGCTGACGCCTTTCCCTGCTGCCAGTGAAGCATGATTTCCATCAGCACATTTTACCCAGTTTGAAACCATACACGATGAGCTGGACCTGTGAAAATTATAATACACCAGTGTAAATCATGTGTACACTAGGGGTTTGCACTGATGGCTGAAATCTCAGTATAGACAAAGGCTAGCTCTTCTGTTGCTCCTATTCTTGTCATTTGATTACACTTTCACAACTTTCCTCTCTGTTCACTTCCCGGCAGTGTTGATCTTTGTGTCCTGGCTGCCTGACTTAAATTCCATCATACGCACCTCATGTTCCTCTTGCTTTAATGCAAAATAGTTAAAAATATGGACATTCTGCTTACTGCCTTTCAGTAAGAGAACTGTGGATATTTAACTTCACAACAGACATTGGCGCAGTGGTCACCCCTCTGAGTATCCATTGAGGAGCACCCACTGTATCATCTGTAGGAGCAAAAATTCATGCAGAGAGTAAGTGGGCGACTGTAGCAGAAGGAGCAGCAGCATAATAGATTTTTTTCCTTCTCTTTGTTTTGATGCCTACAATACACACAATAAATGTGTACAAAAATAGCTGCTTTCCTTCTTCTGCTTCCACTCAGAATTTCACAAGCACAAAACTTAAAGCTGCATCAACAGTATAGCTTTTAACCACGGTTTTGTAACTGGCTAGAGACAGGAATCGGAGAGGTAGCCGTGTTAGTCTGGATCTGAGTCCTGTGGCACCTTAAAGACTAACTAAAGTATTGAAGCATAAGCTTTCGTGGGCTAATACCCACTTCGTCGGATGGTTAGAGATAGAGTCACCTTAACCGGTTACTAGTTGTAAGGTTCAGTTTGTCCCCATGGAGCAGCTTTTTGGCCATCGAAACAACTTTTGTGCATCTTCACGTACCATTCTGCTTAATCATGCTTATGTCTGTGCATTTTGGGAAAATCTGGGATGTTCTTCCATAGGTCCTCAGCAGAAGGTAGAGTTCCTAGAGAAATGTACACTCCCCAACTTACGCAAATCCGAGTTACGCAAATCCACGCTTACAGAAAATGCCCCATAAGTTAAAAATAGGAGGGTTTGTGTGTATAATGGTTGGAGATACATCTCCAACTTATGCAAATTCCGACTTAAGCAAGGCGTTCCAGAACAGAACGCTTGCGTAAGTTGGGGAGCGTCTATACACAGAGTGGCATCAGCAGCATGCAGGACAATGCAGTCTACATGTTCTGCTGCACAGCCAAACTGGTTACATAGGTACGGGGAGGGGTGTGATAGCTACTCTGCAAAAACAGTGTGCAGAGCAGGTTACAAGAAGACAACTGTATGTTGATCTACACCTGCAGTAGGGATGAAACACTTATTAGCTGACCAGAGTTACTAAGAGTTTTTACCATCATGCATGTGGAAGCAAACTACGTTTAGAGCCAGCCATGCCGGCTCAATTAAAAACTGTAAGATGGTGGAGATAGGTTTTGAGTGAGGCTGATTTTCTTTTTCACTGGAGGTCGTGATGATAGAGGGAAAACACATGTAGATTATGTTAGAGGAAGGCAGCTTTCACTGGGAAGGTTGCTGCTGCTTTAGTCCCTTTTGGGCAGCTGTTGTTTTACCAGTGAGCCGAAGGAGACCTATGTGTAAGCTCTAAAGCTTCTCTCTCTCACCAACAGAAAGTGGTCCGATAAAAGATGTTACCTCACCCACCTTGTTTTTAACAGTGACAATTTGAGAAAAATGCCCAAGCTGGATTATTACATTATGGAGGATAAAATATTTCTCCCTCCTCTTTCCAGAACATTCTCCAGCAAAAGACAAAGCTTACAATTTTTCAGTGATGATTTCATACGAAATTTCATATGTGATGTCTGAACATTGGCCAGATACTTAGCTGGTGTCAATTGGTATAGCTCCATTGATTAAAACAAATCTATACCAGTTCACACTAGCTGAGAACCTGCCTTCATTATTTGTGTTCTGATTTTAATAAACACAACTGGTTGATACCTTCCTAGTATTCATTTATTCACATCTAACAACTACCATCTACACAAATGATCCCTTCTGCTTTTGAATCCTGCCTTTTCCCCTTCCCTTTCCCCGTGCATGTAAGCATGATATGAATGACTGAAATGTTTAAATTTGTAGATAGCAAGTTATGTGAACAAATTTGCCGCGGACATCTCTATCTTGCAACGGTCATTAGCCATCCTGGAGTCTATGGTGCTCAATAGCCATGAGCTGTATCAGAAGGTAGCCCAGGAGATCACAATTGGCCAGTTAATCCCACACCTTCAGGGGTGAGTATCCTAGATAATGACTTTTGAACAAGCACTGTGTTTAAAATTAGAGTTGCAAAGAGAACAGGTTTTACAAATAGTTTCTGGGGTAGATTAAATTCAGCCTCGGTTCACAACGGCTGAGCAACTTGTAATAAACTTTGCAGTACTGTCCATTGTATATCACCAGTTCTGGCTAAACTAGCTGCGCATTAGCTTCTATATGGCTGAATGGAAGGGGGAAAATGGAGCTGAGACACCATTAATGGTGAGATGGTGAGTAATGTTTAGGATGCAGATGGATCCGTTTGTGCACCATTGTCTGGAAAACTAGTAGGGTAGAACAACATCCCTTGCTGAGGGTGAGGTTGGGAAGGAAAGATTTCTCAAATTGAATGTGCTTTGGATAAATAATGGTTGAATGGTTAGGCAAAAGCTGTCTGCAGTGATACTGAATATTAGATAAATTGCAGTTTTTCTTGCATCATATTTCAGGAGCTTTCTATTCAATTAAAATATGTATTACATAAAAATACTTTAATCCTTGATTAGCAGGCTTACTTATTGAATATTTTGTGTCTTCAGCTAAATTTTCTGTTGTTCTCAGATAATGCAATAAGAAAAAATAATTTCTAAAAGCTCGTATCCATATACCATATGCCATAATTGTTACAATCATGTTCCACACAGGACAGATCAAGAAATCCAAACCTACACCATTGCAGTAATAAATGCACTTTTCCTTAAAGCACCTGATGACAAGAGGCAGGTGAGTTGTTGGTTTTTGTTGTTCGTCTACAGACCTATAGCAGAGTCTGATTACTTATGGCAGCTTATCTACATCTCTGCTGTGGTCTCCATTCACCCTTTTGTTCCCATTGACTAGAGTTGATATGGGTCCTGCTTAGTGTACACTGGTGTAACTTCATACAGTTTAGTGGAGTCATTTCTGCCTTGCAGGTGTAAGTGAGAAGTGAATCAGGCCTGTTGAGTTTTTCTGATGTAATATAGCTTCAGATAAACTGTATGATTGTGTTAGGAAAAACTGCACTCTTTGGTGTCTGCGTTTACTGCTGTGAGGTTGGCCTGAGTTATTTAGTGCATTGAATCTTTTGCCAGTATATTTGTTAACAGCATATTCTCTTCTTTGTAAACTGTTTTTTTCAAACTGTTGTTTAAAAGGGGGATTCCTTTTTTATGTCACAGCTCGAAAACAAAATATCCTGCTATCTGTGAGTTGCCTAACCATAGTAATGTTTCACTTAGCTAACTTAGTGCTAAAATTCAGGGCAGGTCTACACTACAGCAGGGGTCGACGCTTTGAGATCAATCCACCGGCTGTCAGTTTAGCAGGTCTAGTAAAGACCTGCCAAATCGACTGCAGGTTGCTCTTCAGTTGACTTCTGTACTTTATCCCTGGTGGGAAGAGTAAGGTAAGTCGATAGGAGATTTTCTCCAGTTGACCCCCCGTGGTGTAGACCCCGCAGTAACTCCACCTAAGGTACATCAACTCCAACTACATTATTCATGTAGCTGGAGTTGTGTAGCGAAGGTCAGCTTACTGTGGTAGTGTAGACATAGCCTCAGAAGCCTCCAGTGGAAATATTTCATCACTGCTGTTAAACGAGGCTGGAGTATAATGTCTGGTATGTGGGCGCAGTTGCATTATGTTTATTAAGATATTAGTCTACTAGATACTTTTCTTATAATCCCCCCCCCCCCCAGTGGTAGCAATGGAGGGAACTCTAGTGGAGACACATCACTGGTATCTGATATGAAGGTGCTGGTTGTTCAACACTGTTGAAACTCAGGCCAAATTATTTAAGTGCCAAAATACTACAGTGAGTCAAAAATTCATTTTGTATAAGAAGTGGATTTTCAATGTAGCTTTCATGGAAGGTTTTTGTTTCCTTCATTTTTAATTTAATTTAATTGTTCTGTTAAATCAAAACAAAAGTTGCTGCATGCTTCTGAAATCAGCTCTGCCATAGTTGAAAGGCACTGTGTATTCTACATTGCATTCTACATCTCTGAGGCAAAGTAATGAGGTGATGCAATCATAGTTCATTTAATTGTTTTGCTGCTTGGACTTGGATTTCCAGGTCCAGTTGCCATTGCTAATAGTTGATTTATGTAAAGTAGTCAACTGAAACATCATATTGTCAGAACCAGACCACACTGGGCACAATAGTACAAGAAATTTCACTAACAGATGTGAAGACCATGGCTTGGAATTCGTGATGTGATGCTATATTGCTTTGGAAAGTGTGGAAAACTTATGATTGCAGTGCAAATTCTAGTAAATTCCTCTAAAGGACCATACAGTTTTATATAAAAATCCTGCATAATGGCTGAGGCTTTGGTAAATTCCCATAAGCTGCAGTATGAGGCTCCAACTCTATTAAGTTGACTACACTGAAATTAAAAAATATAGCTAACTTTCTAGTAGTAACTTTGATTATTCTTTTTTCTTTTGTCTGGCTCTGTAATGTAGAGACAAAGTTTTTGAAAGGAAAATTTCCTTATTACATTACTCCTATCAAAGATAATGCTGGGCTATGGTTATTATTATTATTATTATTTTTAAAGAACTTTGTTGCAATAGCAAAAGAATTTTGAGACACAAAATGACACATTAAAAAACCCTCTTTTGAACTAATAGTTTTATTGTTTGTTGATTGCATTTTATTAAGAAGCGATGCTACAGATTACTAAATGGAGAACTTTGTCTAACCTTGTATTAAAGAAAGACCTCAAGAATTTATGTCTAAAATGTAGGCCACTCAGTTAGTGTAAATCTGTGCAGCTCCGCTCGACTCAGAGAGTGATTTTCTTCATTAACAATCCTTTTCGTTAATGGACCATAACCCATTGTAGAAGGGACAAGCAGTGACGTGAAAGGAAGTCCCAATAAGAGTAACACCTCAGTTGTGTTACATTGGGTAACTCAGAGATTCTAAGGGCAAAGTGGGCATGCTGCTCTCCCACTTTTTAAACCATTCAGTGGTTTTTCCTTTGGACGGAGAAGGGATTCTTCCATGTATTCCTCATGGAAAGATTAATTGTTTAGTCGTCTTAATTGGATATTTGTTTCTGAGCAAACTGGTTTTCTTTCCTGTTCATTTGCCACACTGTGAAGCATATTGTGCCTGTAGCACTCCCCCTGCTGTACTGTTCTGAATTTTCAAAAGGAATAACAGCATTATAACAATTATTGCTATTGTTATAATTCATACCTTTACTAACAGTCTATAGCTGCTCTATCACCTGAGGCTTGAAAATAAAAATTAAACTGTAACAAAGCTTCTCTGGTCTTCAATCACTTTTTTTTCCCCGTCTCACCTCTGCACTCTGACCCAATACCATTAGCTTGGTGTAGCGAAAACTGTTAACATCCTTGATTGTCCTTTGACTGTAAGTCAACACTTCCTTTGTGTCTTAGAGCAAGTAGGTTCTCTTCTATTAGTACCAGAGCCAGCCTTTGTTTATGCTGCTTCTGCCTTGCTTACGTATCCTTTCTGCTGTTATCCATTTCTTCTTATGTTTTATTTCAGATATATTTTTCCTGTTTTCCATGTTCTTGCATAGATTTTTAATATAAATATTCAATTTGATTAGCTTTTATTAATATTTATGCTTGCAAACTCATTTGCAAAAACGTTTTTAGTTATTCTGAATATGAGTAGTATTTTGAATCAATTATAATGGCACAGAATCACAATGGATTATGATAGTTTCTTTGAACTATAAAACATTAGAACTGATGCTGTGCTATATTATGTAAGACAATGTCAGGTGAGCTAATGATAGCAAAAGACACAATTTAGAGCAGTGGCCCAAAATGTCCAAATGCTAATGCCAATGTAGTTTAACAGTATATTTGTGTGTGTACAGAAGGATCAAATAGATGCAAATGTATATACAACAAACAAGAATAAAGTGAAAATAAGAGTTTTACAGTTCTGTTGTCTAGGTACTTCTGCAATGGCAACTTTATAAATACTGAGACAATGACAGCACATACAAGATCTGACAGTATGATATGAAGCTAGATAGCTGAGATTGAATGCTTAAGAATGGATGTTGAGTCAAAGGGCATGTCTTCACTACCCCTTTAATTCGACCTTAACGACGTTAGGTCGAATTAAACGTGTACCTGTCTTCACATACATGCCCTTAAAGTCGATTTAAAGGGCCCTCAAAATCGAATTTGTAACTCCTGCCTGACGAGAGAAGTAAGGCTAAAATCGACATTCCAAGCTCGACTGTGAGTAAGTGAAGAGGCATCTGAAGTTAAGCCTCCGACCTCCGAGCAGCCCCGCGGACCCCCCCCCCCCGCTCGCCCAAGCAGCCCCGCGCCGGCTCCCCCCCCCCTCGGGTGGGCGGGGGTCCGGCGCCGGGCTGCTTGGGCGAGCGGGTCAGCTGCCTGGTCGATTTCACCCAGTATGAAATTGACCAGGGAGCTGACCTGCTCGCCCAAGCAGCCCGGCGGCGGCTCCCCCCCCCCCTCGGGCGGTGGGGTCCGGCGGGGGGGGGCTGTTCAGGCGGGCGGGGGGGTCCGCGGGGCTGCTGGGGGGGGCGGGGGGTCACTAAAGTCACTATGAGGCCCCTCATTTCTTTTCTTGATAAGAAATACTGCTGATGTTCAGTACTAAAATGCACCCAGAAATGAATGTAGAGTTCTTCTCACTGCTGCACTGAAATACATGTTTTTAGCTAAATCTTTCTGTTTTACCAAAACAGGAGATGGCAAACATTTTGGCACAAAAGCAGCTTCGGGCTATCATCTTAACAGTAAGTATTAATATAAAGTTCCCAAGGATTTTATTTACGAGCACAGGGAAAAACACATGTTGCCATTTTTGTGGGTGTATGTTTGTAAGAGTGTCCAACCCCTTTCTCTGAACCCTGGGTCCAGAGACGGGATTCTTATAAACCAGACCAAATAACTCCAACCTGCTTCCCAGCTTAAGTTATGTCTTTCTCCCCAACACCCCCACTTTACCAGCTGCCACCACTCAGTATTCACCCCAAGACTATGGGGTAGGGAACCTTGACTCCCCCCGAGAGTAATCCTCCTGACCCCTCCCTTCTGTCTGGGAGAAAAAAACCACACCGAGACTTCACTCCAGCGTCCCTTCAACCTAAGAGAGACAATCCTCTTCCCCCCTCCCTTTCCAACCTGAAAGCAGAGAGAGACTTAGACACAGCCCTCACTCACCCTGAGCTGCCCCATCCAAAGCTAGGATTCCTTTATGAGAAGAACCAAACCTTTTTATAACTAAAAAAATTTAATAAAGACAAGAGAATATAGCATACAATTAAGACACTACACAGGTACAGAATTCTTTAACCTCACTCTTCTTACATAACAAACTTCTCACCCTTTCTTTGCTAAATACACAGAAAGAGGCACCAAGGTCAAATGCAAAGCTTTTATACAGGATACAATTCTTACTTACAGTTTTAGCTAGTTATGAAGACATATTAAGAAAAGACAAGATGGATGATCCATAGCTGGACCAAAGGGGTCTGAGTCAATTCAAAGCCCAAATTGAACTGAACTGTACTTCCTGCTTCTCTGTGCCTAGCCAGACTGCTCTGACAACACTGCCTTCTCAGATAACATTAGCCCCACCCAGGCAAGGCAACACTCCACACTTATGACAATGTTGTATATTATTCATGTTTATGCTCTTCTAGTTGTTTTTTGTATTTCCATATGTTTTGTGGCTTGCTAGATAAGGTAGTTCTGCTGCTGAATGAGCTCAGAACTGACCGTTCAAAAGGGAAAAGAGATTATTTCCCCAGTGCATAAATTGTCATTTCTCTACCAACTTATAATAACAGATGACTTGGGGAAGGGACCCACTTCCTTTGGAGAAAATGAGCATTAGCTTACAGACTAGGAGGAATTTGAAAAATCTGCATTGGCCTTGATTACTAATGCATCCCAGACTTTAGGGTTTGAACTTGCTGTTAAGCAAACAATGTACACAGTGCTGCATGGCTCTCAAAATCATCCCTAGCACTTATTTGTGCATCACGTGTGCGGATGTTTTTACAATATGAAAACTCTTGTATTTCCACATATCTTGAGATCTTAAATGGGACACAGTTTGCCAGAGTTAGATTATTGCTGGTAATAAATAATTGCACAAAAGATGCACAAGACATTTTCAAAGTGGACTTAATAAACATAATAAAGAGCCTTCTCTTCTCCCATTGAGGACTAGGGGAGTTTTGTCACTGACCGTAGTTAGAGCCAGATCAGGGCACTTCTAAACTGTGCTAGTGTAGTGTCTGACATGACATAGATATGGGCATTAGGCAGATTTGGCAGATTAGGTAGTCTGGAGACCCCCACTCCCTCACCCTCTCTTTTTCTTTAGATGATCAGTGTGGAAAAAGCGTACAGTTTCAATTTCAAAGGCTATATTTTCCCTCCTAAATGGCTGTATATATAGTAGGCTAGATTTTGACCTCTGCTGTGAAATTGACATGAGTAGCACTCCCAGATACTCATTCTCTGTCATAAATGTTTCAATGCCATGTAGCAGAGGGCAGCAAACATCCTATTTAGCACTGCCACTGAATGGCACCGTCCTTACACACAACTGAGCTAGTGACCTCTGGTTACATCCTCTACAGAAACCTTGGGATGAAGATTGTATCAATCTAGTTAGCTTCCCTGTCATTTTTGTGAACCTCAGTGACTTTAAAATTATCCATCATTTTGGCGCCGACATTGTAACTGTGGTGACTTCACTATTGTTTATGGGCATTTCATTCTAATTTTAATTAATTTTAAACCATTTTCCTCATATAGAATGAGATCATCTGGTAGAGGTAGGAGTGTGGTTCATTTGTAATTGATTCCCTTGCAGCAATTGGCTTACTATGACGGCTATATCAGCAGCATGAATACTCTTATGCTTAGAAACCTTGTTCTCTTCACTTTCTTTAAGTGCACTTTTTGCATGTGCCTTTCTGAAGAGGGTGCTTTTCAAAAGGATGACCTGGCTGCTAATTTCTGTTCTCTGCTTGCCCATGCTAGCTAGAGGGTAGGAGGAGAGGGCTCTGTGCACTGCTTTCAGGAACCTTACTAAGGAATAAGATTTAATATCACAGCCCATGGAACACCTGTGTACCTAGCCACTTTACTAGTATCAGGCTTGCCTTTTTCCCTTCAACAGTATGCATACACCACTGCTCGTCAAACACGTACAGAAATGGAAACACCTGAGCCCACTTGATGGGAATCAGTGATAGGAAAAGAGTAGGTGACATTCACTTGAATATCTTCCTTTCACAGCATGTTATCAGGGCACAGAGGGCCATCAATAATGAAATGGCGCACCAGCTTTATGTTCTGCAAGTGCTCACCTTTAACCTTCTGGAAGACAGAATGATGACCAAAATGGATCCACAGGACCAGGTAAGCATCTCTCACAGTCCAGTTCAAACAGTAATGGGACAGCTGTCGTTCCAGGCTTA
The DNA here is from genome assembly GCA_032164245.1 of Sternotherus odoratus. Taxonomy (NCBI): domain Eukaryota; kingdom Metazoa; phylum Chordata; order Testudines; family Kinosternidae; genus Sternotherus; species Sternotherus odoratus. The sequence continues at coordinate 148,017,980 of JAVMKO010000002.1, forward strand.
GTCTTTAGAGCTAGGAATGGCAGATTAATCAAAGTGCCACTTCTTCGCAATCACGGATATCCCATGTGTGTTTATAAAAACCCATTTTCCAGGGAGTCTGAAATTCAGATATTTTGTTTGGAAAAAAATCGGCATGAAAACGAACTGGTTTCTGTTATGCAAAAATGAGATGACAAACTGTCAAGTTTACCACATTTAAGACCCCTGTCTCTTAAGCTTGAGGTTCATCAATTGAATTTGGCATCATCCTGAACTAAATCTGTACAGCATCCAGATCAGTGTCAGTCTTTTTTTCTTATAATGTTTATCAGAACCACCTGAAATGTGTAGTCATACTTGGTTGGATTTATTCATGTAGAACTAGAGGAAATGTTCAAATTAAAAGTATCTGGCATAGATGGAATATGGTTAAGTCACCCTGTAACTCTAGTTCATTTTTTATTTTGGGTTTTTGTAGCTAAACAGTAATTGTTTTCAATATTACTTAGCTCCAACAATATGTGTGGTGCTGTACAGTAAACAAAAATAGACTGTTCCTGCCCCAAAAAGTTTTCAGTTTAAAAAAAGAGACTTGAAGTCAGGATGCCATGGGAAAGATTTTCACGTTTTGTTTCTTTAATTTTAAAGGAGCTTCTTGCAGGCTATATAGAAGAAGTGGGTTCTTAAGAGGGACTTGAATGAAGACAGCATGATGGTTTGGGAAATTGGGATAGGTAGGATGTTCCACAGATAGGAGACAGCGTTATATATGGTTACATCAGCGCAATCATTGTGCACTCTCTTTTCTTTCAACGTTTAGAAGCAGGATAGTTTCTGCAACTCTTCACTCAGAAGGAAAAATGATACACACAGTTACCTGGTACACATCACACATTACATCATCAACCAAAGTGGCACTGTAGCTGTAAACGACAAAACAGTTATTACTGGCACGAGATATTCTTGATGAGCTGCAGATGTACAGCATTGATAGGATTTGAAACTACTGCAACACCATCATCCCCTTAGTAACAAAAATCTCCTGTTACGGAGAGAAATGCTTAGGGCTCAGTCCTTCAAGGTTCTGAGTACATTCTGACCTGGATCCAGCAAAACACTGAGCACAAAGTTAAACTTGAAGCATGTGAGTTATACCACATGGGTAATGTTAAGTGTGGGCTGGAGTGCTCAACATCTTGCAAGATTGAGTCGTTAAGTGTCTGTCAGGACACTAATACTTCATGTGAATCCTTAACTGTGAGGACTTGGGGATATAGGGAGAGACACAGTCACTTTGTGTGTCCATCTGTCTAAATGCTTAAAATTATATTCTGATAAAATAAGATGAAGGGTTGGCGAGCACGGAGCATTTTGAGACATTCTTTTTGTAGTTTTGGACAGGAGACATTTTTCTGCCTTTTTTTTTAAAAAAAATAACCCTGACCTTTCCCTTTTGACCCCCCTCAGGCTCAGAGGGATATTATATTTGAACTCCGAAGAATTGCTTTTGATGCGGAGTCTGAACCCAACAACAGCAGTGGCAGTATTGAGAAACGCAAATCTATGTATACCCGAGACTATAAAAAACTTGGATTTATTGTGAGTATTTTTGTTGAAACCCAAGTGTTATTCTAACCTGTTGAATCCTGATCAATATATCTGTTATGGTATAGTCTGAAATCAGGGACCTCCAGCATATCCTGACATTTCTGCTACTTCTTTCCCTTAAGTTTAAATGGAAAGTTAGTCAACACAACATGTTTTAGTTTCTGTTTATTCCCTGCAAATTCTGTTAACATTTGAGCTGTATTATTGCTTTAGCAGATGTGAATCCAGTGTGAATCAGTGAATGTAAAGATTATAGCAAGACAAAATTTATTGCTGACTATTAATTCCAAAATCTGTATTATGATAATGGTATTTTGAATAAATAGACACTATCAAAGGGATCTATGGCATGCTTTAATATGCATATATTCAGTTGCTAGTTATGTCAAATGATGAACACAGTAAATGGGGCGCAATGTTTTATTTAAATAGAGGCGCCAGTGTTTTGGTTCTTAAAGCATTTGGACATTTTCTTTTATGCAGCAAAACGGTATAGCGTATCTGACCCATTCAAATCAACAGGAGTTTTGCTGTGGACCTCAATGGGGCCAGGATTAGGCCAGATTACAATTTGATTCAGTTGCTGTATAAATGTATATGTATGTGTTATGCCGTTCCTCATTCCAGAAACAGAGGACTGCCATGTAATGTAGTTAGTATTTTAATTGCTTGGTCACTAGAGGTAGATAGGTTATTACTCCTCTCTTTGTTTGTATAAAGACAAATACTATACTTTTGGAAGGAAAAATCAAATGCACAAATAAAAAACTGGGAATAGCTGACTAGGCAGTAAAACTGCTGGAAGAGATTGGGGTTAGAGGGGACCACAAATTGAATATGCATCAACAGTGTGAGAAAGGTTAAGTTTTGTGATATTGAGCATTTTTCTTAGTAATAGAATCTGAAGTCAAGTGACTTCACCATAATCTCAGCTTTCGGGGTTTTTTTGGGGGGTTTGTTTTTTAAATTGTGTCTAGCCCTCATGGTTGTGGAGATAAGATTGAAAACATGAGCCCTAAATATTCAAAATCCAGAATGCAAATAAAAAGTACTTTAAGTGGTTTTTTAATTTTTTTTTTAGGCTTTTAAAGAAAATCCCATGATTTTGGGGGCCTAATTCAGTAATTCTGAACACTCAAGGTTGCTAACTGGCTGAGTGAAGTCAGGTCTAATATTCAATTTGATGATGATTGTCTGTCTAGCTTTTGAACACCATAATTGATCAATTCCAAAAGTTTGGGAAATATTCTAGGCCTCAGTGGGCACATCTGTACTGATTTTGATGCATATCAGAATGCTTGAAAAGCCTGATTCAGAGGAAATTCAGGGCCACCAGGCTGCCTGGTGCTGCAGGCAGAGTAATTTCTATGCTGCCTTCTGCTGCTACATACAGTTATCAGAAGCTGCAGCTGAACTTGCTGCACTGGGGAACTGTAGTTGTATATAAATCTCATGGGAGTATAGGCCAGCTAGGGATTGCTGGAGTGCATAACGGTCTGGCTTCTTTCACCTCCATTTCATTCCACCCCACCACCAAATCGCCCTCTCTGTTTTTTGAAGCACTCAGGGAGGGAGATAAGTAGGAAGATCACCAGCTCTGTGCCTACGGGGGGAGTTGTGGGAGGTTTCCGCTCCCTGTGCACTGCCTGTCTGGCACAAAGGGAGCAGATTGTTGGCAGAGATTCTAATGCAGGACCTGGTGTAGGTCCTGGGAGCGTTCTTCTGTGTACCAAGAAAGTCTGGTTTCCTCTGTCTCACAAACTGACCAAACAGTCTTTATGATGGGGAGAGCAAAAGCTTGTCTCATCACTGACGCTCTCCTGTACAGCTCGTTCCCTTTCCGTATTTAGAGTGCAGACCATCTATCGTTTCCTCTCTCTGCCACGTCAAAAAGCTTTGCCACGTTATTGTGAAGGCAGTGCAAATAGAAGGTACAACACAGACATGGCCTCAGAGGTTTACAATAACACTCTTGTAAAAACTCTATAGTCAGAAACTCACATTCCAGATGTTCATGTTGGTCTGAAGAGAGGCTTGTTATTAGTAAAGGTAGGTTTAAAATAATATAAGCTTGATTAAGTTTAGCAGAACCATGAACAGTAAAACAAAAGAACATGATCCAATCAGAAGATATAAAATGCAGTACATCCTAGAGATTTGTTCTCTTAGCCTACTTCATGTTACATAGTCAGCAGTGGTCTGAATTCTATTTCTGTCCTTCCTTATCTGTTTATGGCAGTAAAATTACAAACAAGGTTTACTTCTGTCAGAAAAACATTCGATAACGATAATTATTTTTCCACAGTTTCAAAATAGTATTATAAAATAAAAAGAGGGAAACAATACCATTAAGTGTCAAATATTTATAAAAGCCTAAGTCACACATATAGGTAATGATAAAATAGGTCCTAATTTCACAATCCATTGACAGGATTCCTCAAGCTTGACGAGGTTATTATGTATTCACATCTAAAACCCGCATGTCCTCCCTCATGTATCTGAGTCCATTTAATTCCTGCAATCCAGACCTGTCACTACATACTGCTGAAAAAGCTGGCATCTTTCAATCTCATTCATACCCTCTCTCTATCTTTCTAAAGCACGCCCAACCTCAAGCCCACCCACGAGAGATTGTAATACTCTTGTTTGCTTAAAGAGGTGTATCTAGCTAGTTTCCAAGGCATTTAAATTGGCCACAGTTCGTAAGGATACTAACAGTTTTCGTTTTCGGGCCAGATTTTTCAGTGTTCATCATGCAGGGGCTCCCATTGTCTTTATATATGCCATTGATTATATATAATGTGTGCAACCGTACATCTATATATATAAAAGTCAAGTGGTGTATGTATGTATGACTGCGAACTCCTCCAGCACCATTTGAGCCAGAGACTTGAAATTTGGTACAGTGAGGGGTCTTGGGGTCTAGATGCTGGTAAGAGTCGAAAAATTTTCGGATCTCACCTCTGACGCCCCCCAGGGGTGAAAGTCTTTCAGGGCCAATCACATCAGCTGGGCGGTTAGGTGGTGATGATGTCATAATATCCCCCTCCAACAGACACCTCACTCGCTCAGCTCACCCCTCCCTCCTCCAACAGAACCCCGGAAATCCCTCAGTTCTCTGCCCCTCCCCCCTCCCAACGGAACCCCGGAATCCATCAGCTCTGTGGCCCCCCCCCCCACCCACCTGCGAAGGTCCCCGGAATCCCTCAGCTCTGGGCCCCCTTCCCCCCTGCGACAGATCCGAGTTGGGTTTGGTGGAACGGTAAGTGAGGTGGGGGTGTTGGGTTCGGTCGGGGGGTAAGGTGGGGGTGTCTGGTTTGCTTGGGGGGGGTGAGAAGGTGTCAGGGGGGGTGAGGGGTGAGGTGTGGGTGTTGGGGTTGGTCAGGGGGTGTCAGCTGTCTGCCACCTCCCCACCTCCGACTGACCCGAGCAGCGCCGGGCACTTATGCTAGTCAGTATATAAAATATTATGTTATTATAAAATCCTATAAAGATGGTGCTGACTTCATGAGTCATGTTTTATCTCCATTGTTCAATGTGTGGCCCAGTCTGTTATATATGGCACACTGGTCAAAATCTGCTCTCAAGACACTAATTGCCTCACTGACTCCTGGTCCCAATGCCCTTGTCAAACTAATTTCCCTGTCATCTAATCTCAGTGGGTGTGTCTACCCTGCAATAAAACACCAACAGCTGGCCCGGCTCAGCTGACTCAGGCTCTCAAGGATTGGGCTACGGGGCAATTAAATTGCAGTCTTGACATTCAGGCTGGGGCCCAGACTCTAGCACCCTCCTACCTACCCTCTTACCCAGGAGCCCAGGCTAAAGTGGGAGTGCTAGAACTATTAAAGAAAAGGTTACCAGCATTTTTTAACATGTGGAAAAGCAACTTATTTCCATCTAGCCTTGCTCTCAGAAATAGTTCAACTGCTTTGGCTGACATTTTCCAGAAACCTCCAACCTGAGGCAGATACCCAGAATGGAAAATTTCTGAGCAAATGATTTAAGTTTGGCCAAGTTAAAAGCACTGAAAACAAGATCTTATAATGGGAAATGTTAGGTAACGTTAATAACAGGCAGCGCTACTAGCCCCACCTGTAAAAACACAATCACTTAGCTAAATGTTTTCTGTTTCTTTATATAACATAAATGAATGAGGATTGAACAACTGTTTATGGAACTTGCATTCTTCAACTTGAGCTGTCTATATTCATTTCTCTTATTACAACAGTGTTGAAGTAGGGGGAGGGATAGCTCAGTGGTTTGAGCATTGGCCTCCTAAACCCAGGCTGTGAGTTTAATCCTTGAGGGGGCCATTTAGGGATCTGGGGCAGAAAATCTGTCAGGGGACAGTACTTGGTCCTGCTAATGTAGGCAGGGGACTGGACTTGATGACCTTTAAAGGTCTTTCCAGTTCTATGAGAAAGGTTGTTACTTGTAAGCTGCCATTTTGGACTGAGAAATAGCTATGTATGCTTTATCAGTTTAAACAGCTCCTAAGATAATACCGTTTGTTTTTTTGCAACCTAAAATTAATGGAAATAAATATGGCCACATATTCAGTGTTGCACATTATTTGTAAAATAAAATTCTTCTTTGATATCTTCTGATTAAAAATGTAATGTTGCTCTAGTTGAACAATTCAGGATCCCTATGTCATAGTTGTTAGCCATTGCTCATTAATTTTATATGAAGAAAGGAAAAACCTCAAGGGAAAAATTTAAAGGACAACGCAGAAAAGTGGACATTTTGTGTGGAGCAGATTAGCTGTAGTCAATTAAGCAGTAAACTGGGGAAGGGCTCAAGAGAGAAATAGTTTTGAGCAAGACTTTGGGGCAGATGCCATGGTTTGTGGGAGTATTTAACATGAAGCTGAATTCCAGATCCTACAGCTGCCTCAAGTTAATAATGTTAATCAGATCACATCACTCTTACCAGGTATTTGGAGTAGTTAGTTAGTGGCAAGTGTTAATTAAACAAAATGTGGTGCCTTTCCGGCCAGTGGTAGTAAGAAAACAGCCAGGGCAAGGAGAAAGAACTTGGTGGTGGCTTAATGGTAGTTATTGCTGGGTAGTGGAAGATGAGCATTCATTTTTTGCCAAACATGAGAGACTTGGCACTTGAAGTATCACAGTATTATTATGGGCTATAGTACTGGGGAAGCTGAGAACAAGAGTTTGGGGATTTGTGGTTTTGGGAGTGAAATCTGGAGCTGGTGTAAAATCAAATTTATGGACATGGGACTGGATGGTTTCAGTGGTCTTTTCTGACTGTCTTGCTTATGGTTCTGTGACATTTCTTTCTGTCAATAACATCCTGCCATGCTGGGGAGTGTTACATTATTTATTCCCTGGGAATACTTACACATGTCATAGTATAAGAGAAGAGATGCTTTATTTAAATCCCTTAAATCCCTCTCCAATGAGAGAGAAAGGGTGGATGACATCAGATTAGACCCAATCTTACTCTCAGTGAAGTCCATAAGAATTTAGTGGGAGCAGAATAAAGGAACACACGGTTTGGTGATCAATATACATTCTCCAGTGCTGATTTGTTTGTTTATTTCCAGTCTTAATTGTGGCTGTTATTTGAATACTCCTATGATTACAGGAAAAAACCTAGCTAAACTGCTACAGATTGATTAGCTGTTGTCAGGAGAACTTGGTTAACTGACCTAATTTAATTATGAGTGTAGGTGAAAGCAAACCATTTGAGCTAACTCTGGGAGTGGAAGAGACTTGCATTTCCAAGGACTTGCATGAAAATGCTGAACGATCAGTAATCTGTAAAATTTGCTGTCTTCACACTTTCTGTATTTTTTTCTGTTAACTGCAGCTCGATAGGGAATTAGTTTGCCACAAAGAGCTTTAATATATCTTATGAGCAGTAATCCCTCCAGCCCTCGCCCCCCCCCACCTTATGAGTGAATTTTCCTCTTATGTTCCATGAAAGACTTATTCCTGCTGTACTTCCCCTTCCAGCCACCCAAGCAAGAAGGCTAATAAACATCCAGAATCACAGGCTCTCACCAGCACAAAACATTGGTGTGCCAGCAGTGACTCTGACATGCAACATCGTTGTGCTTGGTTGTTTGAAGCTCTTCCAGGTAGACATTTTCTAGGCACAATCATTATAGATGTAGGTTGTCTGATTTTGACCTTGGTTACCCTGCTCTTAATCCATGGTAACTCAATTGAAATCAATGGATTTTACTCTGGATTTACACTGGGGTAACTGAGATTAGGGTCTGGTCTGGAGCCTGCTGCTTGGGAGTTTGTCAGTGGCATAGGATAAATTGCCAGAAAACTTTCTGTTTTATGTTGTCACTGGCAATCAGTGAGGTTTCTGTTTACACTGGTCTGTGTAAGGAGCTGTTTGTTCATGTTATGCAACCAGGCAGGGAAAGCAGTGCATTTCTGGAGGATTAAATCATGTGTTGGGTGCTTTGTGAAGCCTAATGCCAAAGACCAAGTGGTTTCAGCCACTCTGGAGAGAAGCGTGTTAATCCCCAGAAGTGCCCTGGCTACAGTATTGCTATTATCAGAAGCAAACTGAGAAGTAGAAAGAAAAAGTCAGCATCTAACTGAGCCTATTCTGGAGGTAATAACGACAGAGTTCTGATGTACTTTCCCACTTTTTCTGCTAGTGAGCGAGGTTGGATATCCCATTGTGACTTTAATTACAGAGCCTTCGTGTTGCGAGGCTGGAGCTAGACAAGGATGCAGTGTCATCAATTCAGCCTTTCAGATCTCTTGCAGCCAGGAATTTTAAAAGTTCATCAGAAAGCAGCTGGAAGGATTTTCGTTGACCGTGTCGACAACTTGCTGGTCCCTGGGTTACAGAAGCAGCAGCCAAAGGCTCAGCTCTGGGCTTCATTGTAAACAGATTTAGAAACAGCTGCTCATAGCAGAAAAGGGTGACCCAAAAATATTTAATCTTTTTTAATGATTCAGACAAACACGAGTTGCAAAGAGTAATGCCCAATCAGTCTCAGGGCTGCACGGGTGTACAGTTACATGCCTGCGGAAGGTCAATATCCGCAAAATGTCTCACGGCCCGCAGTCAAAATACCCTGATGGTCCAGATGCAGGTCGCGGTTGCCCACATCCCCTGGAGCAGGTAGATTCCCCCAGCGCGCCGCCGCTTAGTTGGAGAATATTAAGGAGAATTGGTGGGGATGCTGCCTTAGTTGACGTCAAGCTGGTGGCTGCTTCCCTTCTTCTATCCCTGCCTCTGAGTTGCTCTCCACTCTGTACTCAGACCCAGTGGCAACAGAAATAAATTTCTGCAGTAGGAGAAGAAGGGACTCTGGGTGCATTCGTAAAGCCCTTGGAAAGTTGCAGCCAAATCGTGCGTGTGTTACACTATGATTACATCAGATTATCCGACTGCTGAATAAGTTTGGCTAAGTGCACACATTTATTCAATACAAACTGGTGTTCTCTCTTTTGGGTGTGGAGAAGCTATTGAAGAGGGCGCTGTTCATTGTTTTACCCCATGTACTGTAGTAACATATTTTCGGAGGTAGGTTTACTCAACGGCTAAGGTTTTCAAAAGTAGCCCATGTTTTTGGGTGCCTCATTTTTGGGGTCTCTAATCTGAGTCACTTTAAAGGGGTCTAATTTTCTGAAACCGTTAAGCCAGCTGCCTTCAGAATAGTTGGGGTTTTTATTGCATCTTCAGTTGGGCAACCAGAATCAGTGGTGACAAAAATCAAAAACAAGTGAGAAAATGAAAGATGGAATGGGAGAGGAGGGTGGAAAGAAAAGAAAATATTGATAAGATGATACCAAGGATGTCGTCACTAATTAAGATTCATTCCAGGGCAACTGAACTGTGTCTTGACCAGGTGCATGATCTGTATTGGATTTGATAACCTCAGTACTGGATTCTGTAATCTCACATTCTAGATTCATATTGCAACTAGACCTTAATGTGTCACATTCCCTTCATCACAGTGTTATGGGCAGTTAAATACTACTGATTTTACTGCTGATACTATTGCATTACAGGAAGTAATGGTGTAGAGAATATTTTGGGATGGTTTTCCATTTGTGCCTTCGAATTTCAGATTTAATATAGCTTCTAATATAAATGATTGATAGCACTGTAGTTGTGTTGGACACATTACTAGCAAAATTGCATAATCCTATTTTAAAAGCAAGTATTGGTAGGTAGCACTAGAGGGCAGTAACTCCATAATAGATTTGTGCTCTGCATGGACATCATTGAACAATTCACTCACCATTTGCTATACTGAATCATTTCAAGCATAGTAGGAATAAGAACCATTGTTGTTTGCTATAAATTTCCTCTTCTCAGTTGAACACTAGCAGAAATCATGTTGCCATTGTCTTATCAAAATGATATGTTTTTAAAAATAAAGAGAGCGATAGAAAAATTCTTCTGTTTGCTAACTACAGCGTGTTAAAATAGCCTGGTACAATTTCTTTTAGTCCTATCAATGAATTTTTTTCTTGTGAAACACTTTTGCATCCCTCTCACATAGGTGCAAGTTCCTTCTACTGCAAACTGACTTTTCTCTAACTGCTGCGTAGCATTAAGGGAACTGTAATATTATTTTGGTTAATTGGGGATCTAGTACAGGATCAGGGCCTTTGAAGTTGAAGAAGCAGCTAAGCACAGAAGATACTTACCGTAAATGTGTGTTTTCCCTTGAAAGCAAAGCCTTGTACAAGGGTTTAAAAAATACTTCTCAAGAATGAATCCAAGATGGCACATGCGATTCAGTATGTGTGATGTATCGGATCCTAAAGTTCATGATCCTGCATGTTCACACAATCATGGCTGTTAGTAAATGGTCTCCAGAATCTGCTTGTTGTGATGCCTTTGAAAAGAATTGTGTTGTGGGTTTTGGATTGAGCTTTGCATTGATGTTGGGTATCTGTTTTATTTTTTTAATTGTTTTGGTTTCGTTTTGTCTATTTGATTTAACAACATAATAAAAACATATAAAACACCAAATATTGTGAGACTTGTGATAAAATCTTTAGTGGACTAATATATCCATACAAACAGTGTGTCCTCCTGTGAACACAGACATTACCAGTGGTAAAGGGACACATGGGAACTGGTGCTGTTTGGTAGTGTAGAAGAAAGACTCTTAGAAAAAAAAATCACAAACAGGTTTTATCTGATAGTCTTCTGGTAGATAATGACTGTCTTCTGTATGACTCTCCAACGATAAAACTTTGTAGTGGTGTTTTTGAGCCAATAATTATTTAAAGAGAGCATTATGGCTCCAATAATATTATCACTGTGACCAGTAATCATGGTCATCAAATCCATATGTTAAAACCATTGTTCTTGTTTACCACACAGCTGTGTGCAATTTACTAGATTTCTTTGTCAGATGGAAATAAACAACTAATAATTTGCAATATAAATTAATAGGAATCAACCAATCTTTCAGCAAATATTGATGAATCTTTGCTAGCTGAGCCTTCAGGGATGAACTATTTCATTTGAGTATCAGTTTAATGTCCTTTCGGTTGAGAAGAAACACTGTTTAAAAAAAAAGAAAAAAGAATTGATACTATGAAACTTGGATGTGCTGCCAATCTTCTGTATTTGAAAGATTAAATTTGTATTTGAATTAAATTTGAATTTGAAAGATTAAATTTAAAATAATCAGAGTGAAGTATTTGTGGTTGTGTCTTTATGAAATTGAACTAGATCTGATTAATCAAATCTTTTAGCTCTTTGAATTCTTTTTAGTCTTTTATTAGATCATTTTAGGGTTGTTTTTGAATATTAGAGGGGAAAAGTATGTAAAATTAAGTCAAAATTATAGTGTTTTTTTTTAATGGAAGAAAAAGTCTCTTGATCAGGGTTAAGCATGTATCTTGGAAATCTTTCCAGATATGATATACTGCATCCTCCAGAAATGGCAGAAGGAACAGATAAGAGGATGAAACTGGTCCCAAAAAGCCAGTTACACCTAATTTAATCTCTTTTGTTTTAATTGGAGTGTCAACCTTGTTTTTCTTGCAAGACTTACTTTTCATAACCGTTTCCACGCTAAACTGTAATGCAGCTTAATAGTTACTAAATATTTGATTCCTGTAGTGAGTGTAAATGTAATTTATATTGAAATATTGCAACTATCCAAATGTTCTCTAGGCCTATGTAATTCCTTCAGTGTGTGTGTGCGTGCGCGTGCATGCACTCCTGGTTTAATGCACACACTTCCCTCGCCCTTCTGAAAATTAGATTAGAGGAACGTGAAGAGCTCAACCATGTATAGCTTGGACCATGTTTACTTTCGAAGAGTTCCAATCAAGATGAGACAGTGGCCTCCCACAGAATCTGTTCCACAAACTTTCAACACCTTATAGGTTGTACAATAGTTAATAGAATGGGAAGAGAGAGAGGTGCATTGTTAAGTGCTGAAACAGCCTTTCACAAAGAGAAGAATTTCATCAGAGCCAGGTTCCTAATGCTGTAGTTTTAGAATGTGCTTCGTTAAATATCTTCCAGGTAACATGATGAAATGTACTCCTCTGAAGGGTGTTCACTCACTTTCTGTTAGCATCCTAAATTTAAGAACAAATCTTGCCTTCTTCATGTCTGGAGATGGCAGCAGGTATAGGAGAAATGGTGTGGTTCCCATTTCCCAAAGTGGGAAGTCCACGTATAGGAGGCTCGCTCACTCATGGAGTGCCTTCTTGTATCCATGTGTAATGTTGCTGGTGGCCTTGGCTCCAGTAATTCCTGCAGTCCGTTTACCTCTCACTGGGTCTCCTGGGGCTCATCACTTTTAGCCAAGTCACGGAAAGTTCAGTCTCTTTTCGGGGTAAGTGGAAGGTCCAGATGAAAATCAAAACAAATCTGAATAATTCTTCTGCTCTCTTGCACTACTGATGTCTTCTCCTTCCAGTTACAAACCCTGTCTCAGGGCTCCCTTCCACAGAGCTGCTCTGCTCCCTGTGGGTCTCTTCCACCTGTTGTAGGCCCTAACTTGGCCCCCTGTGGGTTTCTCTCCAAGGAAAGTCCTGCCTCCTCTTCAGTCTCTCCCTGAGTCTTGTCTCCTTTCCAGTGCCTAACACAAGAGTCAGTTCTGTCTAGGCTGACCATACGTCCCGTTTTGAACGGGACAGTCCCGTTTTTTTCATGTTTTTGAACCGTCCCGTCTTTTTGTCAAAAATATCAATTTTGTCCCGTTTTTGGGGCAGGTCCCAAGCTGCTTTCTAGGGGGAGATTCTTTCTTTGCAGGACTCGCAAGAGCTCAGGTGAAGAATCTTGCTACCTAAGGACAAGTATCAGATGTCAAAATCTCCGATGAGCAAACTGCGCTCATTGGAGATTTTGACATCTGATACTAGTCCTTAGGTAGGGAGAGGAGGCAGCGGACGGAGGGAGAGAGCAGGGAGGAAGGGAGGGATGGAGAAGGGGGATGGAGAGAAGGGAGGGATGGAGGGAAGGAGGAATAGAGAGGAGGAGGTGGCAGCGGGCGGCGGGCTGAAGCCGACGGCGGAGCGGAGCTGTCCGGAGCCGCAGCCGGGGGCCGAGCGCGCCGGTGGCGGCGGCGGGGGGGGGGGGGGGGCGGACGTTTTATGACTCATAATCACATAACTGAATCTATGTGATTATGTCTCATAAAACCTGGCCGGCAGCCCCCCCCCGCCGGAGCGCTCTGCCCCCGGCTGCAGCTCTGGACAGCTCCGATCCGCCGTCGGCTTCAGCCCGCCATCCGCTGCCGCCTCCTCCTCTTTATTCCTCCTTCCCTCCTTCTCTCCATCCCTCCCTTTTCTCCATCCCCCTTCTCCATCCCTCCCTTCCTCCCTGCTCTCTCCCTCTGTCCGCTGCCTCCTCTCACTCCCTCCATCCTTCTCTCCATCCCCCTTCTCCATCCCTCCCTTCCTCCCTTCTCTCTATCCCCCCCGACCCCCCTCTGCCTCCCCCCCGCCCGGCGCTGGGGGCCCCAGGTGGGGCCATGGCGCTGGTCACCTCGCCCACTGAGCTGGAGTGCCTGGCCAAGCCGCTGTTCTGACGCAAGGGGGCGCTGCGCCAGAAGGTGATCCACATGGTCAAGAGCCACAAAGTCACCGAACGCTTCTGCAAGCAGCCCACGTTATGCAGCCACTGCACCGACCTCATCCGGTGAGACCCCCCTAGAGCCCCCCAGCGCCCCTCAGTCCACGTTCTGCAGCCACTGCACCGACTTCATCTGGTGAGACCCCCCCTGGGACCTAGAGCCCCCCCAGATTGCCTAGAGCCCCCCCAGAACCCCCAACCACCCCCCCAGCGCCCCTCAGCCCAGATTCTGCAACCACTGCACCGATTTCATCTGGTGAGACCTGCCCCCAACCCCGTCCCGTTTTTGCCATCCCAATGTCCCGTTTTTGTCTCAAGGCAATATGGTCAGCCTAGTTCTGTCCCTGTGGCCTTTCTCAGTGTGTCTGCCCCTGACCCCTCCCAGAATGAGGGGCAGCTCCCTAACTCCTTTCTCTTAGGTCTTCTCCCCTCAGCTGAGCTCCACTCTGTTTAAGTAATCCCCTGCATATGAGGTCAGTCACTCTAACTTCATTACAATGAGCTGGAATCAATTATTGCCTGTACAAGTCTAAATCAAGGGGCAGGACTGATGAGTAACTGCTAGGCCACGGGTCTGTGACTCCATGCAAAAGGTTGATTGCAGAGCCAAGCTCTGCTCAGGGGGCTTTCTGCATTCCCATATAGTGGGCCAGGAGAGAACTGGAGGTAAGACTAGTTGAATCCAGTAATAAATAGCTCCACCAGCCTTTACCCCCTGACTGTGTGTGTGTGTGTGTGTGTGTGTGTGTGTGTGTGTGTGTGTGTGTGGTAGGGTGACCAGACAGCAAGTGTAAAAATTGGGATGGGGTGGGGGGGTAATAGATGCCTATGTAAGAAAAAAAATAGGGACATTTGGTCACCCTAGTGCGTGGGATGGGCATATGCTATTGTCACCTCAAGACTGTAGTAGTGGCTTCTCCAAGACTTTGTGAGTAGGGTCTGTATTCTTTCCTCCAGCTCACATGCAATCCCTTATTGTGCTAAGCTTGGCTGCTTGTAGTTAGGTAGGAGACAAGGATTTGCCTGCGAGCTATTAACTTCATATAGTGACTTAAGACCACAGACAGGATATCAGAGTTGTTGACAGTTCCTTTGCTGTAGAATAGTTTTTGGTCTGTCTTTCTTGGTTATTGGAAGCTTGACCCGGTCACAGATAATAAATCAAATGGCATGGTGTAAATCACACTTCTGGGGTGCCAGTACACTTTGTTACCCTTGAGATCTTGGGTCTATATATCTAGTCATGGATGACATTTTAACTTCGTGGCCTGGTGCTGAGTTTTGACAGCTACTGTGTGTGTCTCCTAGGCACCTGGTAAATTCACATGGCTGATTCATTTTGTAGTGGAGTATTTGCAAGCAGAAGGCTGACACATCTCTGAACTTTCATTTGAACCAAATACAATGTGACCCATTCCTTTTGGACACAGCTGTGGTGTCAGCTTGCTGAGAAAGAAAAGCCAAATCAAAAACCCCACTATCATTTATTTTGCAGAGCTCTCTGAAGGGAGCTGTGAATAAGATTTCTGCCAATTTTTTAATTAACTGGCATTGGACGTGTTTCACAAATCTCATTGGTCTCTAGTAGCTTAGAACATCTGCATAAGCATCCCCACCTTTCTGCCCGCTCTCATCGCAATCATCAGAGTCCATTCAGTTCTATGAAAAGAATAACTCACTGCATTAATGGCTTCTGTCTTTTTTTATGCTCTCTTTGTACAGTGCCTAGTACAGTAGGGCCCTCGTCCATCACTTGGACTCCTTGATGCTACCACAATCTAAATGGAAGGAGGGAGAGGGAGAGGGAGAGGGAGAGGGAGAGGGAGAGGGAGAGGGGGAGAGAGAGGGAGAGGGAGAGGGGGAGAGAGAGAGAGAGAGAGAGAGAGAGAGAGAGAGAGAGAGAGAGAGGATTAATTGATTCAAAATTATACCCAGAATTGTCTGAGTGATGAAGTGCAGCAATATCCTGTATATTTCCCTTGTGAGTTCCTGATAGAATCATATCCACCGGCAAATTCTAATTATTATTATTTTATGTTCATTTTGTTGGAGTAGTTTCTCATACAGTCATTTAATGATGTTCTTCCTCCTCCTTAAAGGAAAACACCAGTGTTCTCATAAAAGGTATTCTAATCAATGCATTTTAATTACAAAGATGGACACTGAGGTCCCTTTCACTAGAATCAGACCATTCATCTGCCCAACCTCTAACCAAAGCCTCACGATAATAGAGAGGACAGGAGGCTCCACTCCCTAGAGCATGCAAGGACTTTAGACTTTTATCTGTACAGGACAATAGCTTTTTGGATGTCTCCAAAATTATTCATCACCATCACTGAAAGAATGAAAGGGGAAGCAATCTCTTCCCAAAGACTGTTTGCATGGATTTCGACCTGCATACACTGTTTTGAATTTTTGGGACCCTCTTCTCCACAGTCTGTCAGCTAGAGCTCAGACTGCTTAGGTACCTTTCCTTCAAGGAATTCCAGCTCTGGGATGGAGTTCCATTCAGACATTAACTAGGCATTGTCCCTCATTCGCCTAACCAAAGTAGTTATACTTTATAACCAAGTAGTTATACATGGACAAAAACTGCGTGTAGACCAGATTTTAGCTACTCTGCTGAGTTCGGTGGAGTCTGAGATGTTTAGTGATGCTTCTTGAAGCCAAAGAGAGGAAAAGTAATTGTAATGGAGATAAACCCTTGGTTCGTTTTCAACATCATGAGGCTACATGAGCTGTAAACAATTCTTAAATGTTAATCTCACTTGTATTAAAACCTGTTCTGTTTTAAATATCAAAAAGCCACCAGTTCAGATGGTGTGTTTAGTGCCTGTCAGATTTTAAAAGTCAGCCAACTGCTTTCTATGGGAAAGCCAAAGAGGTGATTAGGAGTTATATTATAAATGAGAAGACATGACAGCACAATGGCACGAAGTACATTTTCGGTTCCCTTTTTTAAAAAAAGTTCTGTTATAACCAATAGGCTTAGAAATAGTGCACTGGTGTTGATGGGCCTTTAACAAATCCTTTGTTGTAAATGGGTGTTCCCATCTCACAACATTTTTCAGTAACATCTCTCTCTCTCTCTCTCTCTCTCTCTCTCTCTCTCTTTCTTTCTCTCTAACTTCTTATACAGTGATAGTACGTACCTCATAACTTCACATACAGTGATAGTTTGTACAATCCAACAGGTATTTTGTTCAGCAAATTAATACTTAAAAATGATACCTCACAAAGCATGTTTTGTAATCATAATACATTATAATCCTATCACAGTGTTGAATATGGTGGTTCCAGGGTGCTACTTTTAGGTATCACGTGTCATATCCAGAGAGCTATCTCAGTGGAACAGTAAAACTATCGTATAAATTGTATGTACAGCTGAACTGGACCCACATGGGAGCTTTAAAACATGCTGATAAAATGTAATTAGCTAAACTCAGAAACCCATGCAATACTGCACTTTGAATTGCACTGGCATGCTTCATCTGATGGCTCCAATGCTCTGTTTAGGTCACGCAAGCTTAACGTTCACATTTTTGAAATGTTGATCATAAACTTGTCTCTTTTCTTAAAAAAATAACATAAAGGGACAGAGTCTCCATTGACTTCAGGGGAGCTATGCTGATTTGTATCATCAGGGAACCTGGCCCACTGACTTTGGAGGTTTAGGGGGTCAGATTTCAAACAATACTTTTGTTTTATTTTGGGTGTGGAGGGGGATTGTTTTGTTTTGAGAGGGAGGAGGAGCTGGGGGGAGGTCATAATTTCTTTGCAGTTTGATGGGTCTGTTGAGTTGATGAGTCCAAAACCTGTCAGGAAAGACAGTTATATGCATTAGATCTATTCATGTAAGTTTTATTTTTAGATTATAGCATATGCGCTTATTAATAAGCCTTTCAAATCTGTCATAAAAATTTACCAGCCCAGGTACACCCTTTACCTGTATGATGATACTGAAAAAAAGAACAATGTTGTACTTGTTGGTGCAAACCAACACCAGTCCTCCATCCCCCCTGAAAGTCCTGTACAAGTGGGCAAACAATTTTGCAAGTCTATCTTAAAATTTTAGCTAACAGAAACATAGGGGAGTTCATTAAATTGTGTGTGTATCATATAATGACTCATGCTAAAAGTATTTTAATGATTATACATATTTACAATTTTAATAGGTAAACAATCCTTTTGAATTTTGAGGTTGAGACATCTGACTCAAGATACACTGTATTTTTATTCAACAGTCCTCCAAGTAAATTTTTCCTTTGTCTACAGTGTTACTGTGGGAGAATGGGAAAATCAGAGAAAGCTTGGTAATATCAAAATACACATTTTGAGAGATAATAAAGAGAATCATCTCCTTGATATTTCTCAGTTTCATTTTTCTAGAAAGTCGGTGATTAAAAACCCTGATATCACTGTCCCATCTCATTAAATTGTTTTGTGAAACTTGTGCCTAACCTCTTTAAATATGGTACAGTTAAATTAAGACTTGTTTGCTCCTCCTTAAGAACTTTAATCGACTACCTCTTCACAAATGTATTTTCTATGCTCCACTAGGAAATATGTGGATAAATTGTGAGACAATCCAGAGGAATGCAACAAAAATGAAAAAATGTTTAGAAAAACTAGACCTATGAGGAAAGGTTAAAAAAACTGGGCATCTTTAAAAACTTTCTAATAAGGACAGTTAATTCTGGAATAGATTTCGAAGAGAGGTTATATAATGCCTGTCACAAAAGTTTTTAAAGAACTGATTAGACAAATACCTGTCAGGGAGAGTCTAGGGATACTTGGTCCTGCCTCAGTGCTGCTGGCTAGACTAGATGACCCCTCAAGGTCTTTTCCAGACCTCCAAAAGATGGTATATCCAGACAGCATTAAGCCCAAATCTGTGGCTGTGTAGCAAATTCTCAATGATTCTGATATTTTAGCATACAGAGTACAGTAGCTATAGTTAGCACACACTGCTCAGATACGGAAAGATATGCAGCTGTTCTTCAGTCTGTTATGAAAAGTTACAAACAAACTAAACTTCTTTAGGCTACAAAGCAAATCAGTTCCTTATGTGGTCCCCATTCTTGATTTTCTACAATGAGTGAAATTCATCAGAGTTTATACTAAACAGATGCAGTTCATTTGCCCTTGGGCATAGTGTCTCATGTTTTAAATAAATTATGTCATAGATTGAGGGCTTGCATACTTTTTAAATTATTCATGACAATATTTTAAATAGTGTAGTTTGGTATCTTTATTTTAAACCCTCTTTTTGTGGGGTTTATTTTTTCAACCATAAACATTCAACACATGTTCAGAGAAGGAGATCATTATGTTTTAATAAAATGTCAGTTATTTTGTTTCCTGATTTGTTGGAGAATTTAAAATAAAATGTATTGTTTCATACATGCCATACATTCCATCAGCTGTTGTCAGTTGGTATTGCTCCACTGATCTGTGATTTACAGCAGCTGAGGATCCTAGTGTTATAGGAGGAGAGAACTTTAAAATTAGGTTCCACAGTTTAGGTGGGCATACAGGCTTGACTTAAACAAAAGAGAAATGATGAGAGATGGAGGTCTGGCTTTCTGACTGAACAAGCAGTGCCAAGAGACACTATCTAGAGAAATGAACTTTCTCTTGCTTATAATTTCTGTGCTGTGGTCTCCATGTCACATAAGATCACAGAACCAGGCTAGAAATTTGATCTATATAAGCTATTTACATTTAACTTATGTTTATTTGACTGTCTTATTAGTTGGTTTTAACATTGTAGACACCAACAAAAGAAATGCTAACAGCTAAAGAAAATGATACTGTATACTTGCCAAGAAAGGGTATTTTATCCACATACATTTTGTCTGCTCTTGAGCTGAAGACAGAGAAGAGAATTGTGTGTAGCACCTAACCTAAAACGGAGTTATACTCTGAAAAGTGATTGTTAAAATGGCATTATGCCTTTCCCTTTCCTATTAAATGTGCTTAGTTTATCAGTGCAAAGATATCCCCTTCCCCCAACTATCCATTTTGCAAACTCAGCCGGGGATCTGAAGGTCAAATTCTGTTCCCTATGGCTTGCAAATCATTCTGCTCCACTTGTAGAGGGTTGTAAGTGTAGAGAAGGTGCAGCTGAAATGTTTACTGTTATATTTTGTCCCTTACACTTAGTTATTGTGCAAGGTACGTAGGTGTTTCTTGTGTGTCTGCCCAACCCAGTCTTGCAAGGCACATGCCTTCTGGGAGAGGACTCCATAATACACATCACAGGCAAGGTAGGCTCCAGACGTTCTGCTTTCATTAATGCTTCTGACAGGAGGGAAGGCTGTTTCACTTTCCTATTGCGGTCTGTGTGAAATTGCCAAACAGCAGGGCAGGTCTATATGCAGTTCTTGTACTAGTTTTACACACTGTTAGGAATTTCATGTCATTGTTACAGCCATTTTTGTGATCAGAAAGCACTTTTAAAACCTCTTTCAGCTGGGTCATTGTGACAGGAAAAGATGATGCTGGGATGTAACCTGACCCCGGCCAGGTGATGGGAAGCTCGATGGCTGTGTGATTCTAAGGGCATGTCTTCACTAGGACTTAACGACGTTAAGTCGAACTAAACGTGTACCTGTCTTCACCTGCATGCCCTTAAAGTCGATTTAAAGGGCACTCAAAATCGACTTTGTAACTCCTGCTTGACGAGAGAAATAAGGCTAAAATCGACTTTTCTACGTCTATTGTCAGTACGTGAAGAGGCATCTGATGTTAAGCCTCCGACCTCCGAGCAGCCCCGCGGACCCCCTGCCCGCCCAAGCAGCCCCGCGTCGGACCCCCGCCTGCCCAAACAGCCCCGCGAAACCCCCCGCTCGCCCAAGCAGCCCCGCGCCGGACCCCCGCTTGCCCAAAGAGCCCCGCGGAACCCCCCGCTCGCCCAAGCAGCCCCGTGCCGGACCCCCGCCTGCCCAAAGAGCCCCGCGGACCCCCCCCCCCCGCCCGCCCAAGCAGCCCCGCGCCGGACCCCCGCCCGCCCGGGTAGATTTTGGTTGGAAATCTGAAGTTTATGGAGAAACACCTGCGGTAGATTTTGGTTGCATTTTGTCCTGGGCAGGCGGGGGTCCGGCGGTGCAGGGACCGGACTCCCCACACTCCGGAAGTGGGGGTGCAGGGACCGGACTCCCCACACTCCGTGACAGTCATGTACAATGGAAATGCTATTTCTAAGTGACTGGGGACGTTTTTGTATGACATTCTGTAGAATGTTGGAAATGAAGGCCTGGTCTGCACCAGGAAATCAGGTTGGCATAACTATGTTGCGCAGGATGTGAACAATCTACAACCCTGAGTGATGCAGTTAAACCATCTTAACCCCTGGTGTAGACTCAGGGATTTGGAGAACCTACGCAAACAGGAGAACCTCACCAGGGAAGGTAACGTATTCACTTAAGTGCTACAGCAAAATAGATGCATCGTTTTAAGTGCAGACAAGCCCAAAGACACTGAAAAGGAGGTCCTGATGAGACTGTGTGTAATAATTTCAGATGGTTTTATACCCTGGGGTCTTCTCCTTTGTGAGAAGCTTCTAAAAGTTACTTTTAAGAGCTGTGAAGTACTGTTGTCTAGAACTCTGCAAATGTTCACATTTGCATAAGCCTTGAATTCCATGGACTTATTTAAAACATACATTTCATATCTCTTAATCAAAAGATTCACTAGCAAACCTGCAGATTTGTGATTTTCCTTCCAAAGCATGTGGAATTAATGGTTTTGGCAGTTTGGTCTGGAAGTTGCCAACTTTGACCTGGTTTCAACTGTGTTTTGCTGAGAGTTTTTGAATTCATTCAAACCCTAAGCACAAATTTGAAATTCAAATGTGCAGAAATTCAGAAACCTGAAAAAATGCTTGCAAGAACCCCCGCTAAGTGAAGCTGCTAAAATTTGCACAGCTGTCCTCATGACCCTTTATATGCAGAAGGTCATGAGAACCAACTCAGTTAATCTATCTTAAGCATTACCTACTGAACTGAGTACCATTCACTCATCTTCATTACATCCTATATAATAATCGGCTAGAAAAGTTTGTGTGAAGCCGTCATGCGCAGTAGAGACGGCCCGGACTAACGGCACGCTGGGAGGTGTAGTTTGGCAGCACAACATGGCCGCCGCGCATACGCCGCTGAGAGGGAAGCAGGGTCTGGATCAGGGGCCTAGGGCAGGAGGGTGGCTGGGCGCAATAGGCGCAGGCAGGGGGCTCTGGCCGGGCGGGGTGCGGGAAGGGGGCGC
The DNA here is from genome assembly GCA_032164245.1 of Sternotherus odoratus. Taxonomy (NCBI): domain Eukaryota; kingdom Metazoa; phylum Chordata; order Testudines; family Kinosternidae; genus Sternotherus; species Sternotherus odoratus. Next base: position 148,039,889 of record JAVMKO010000002.1, read on the forward strand.
TGGGCCAGCGGGGCGGAGGCGCCCGCGCACGGCCCAGCCAGCTGCGCCCAGCCTAGCCGGGGCCTTGGACTGGGTGGGAGGGGGGCTGAGCGAGCGGGGGGCGTGGGGGGGAGACGGGAGGCTGAACGAGCGGGGGGTATGGGGGGGGAGGCTGAATGAGCGGGGGGAGGGCCATGGGGGGGAGGGGAGGCTGAACGAGCGGGGAGGGGGGGAGGGGAGGGGAGGCTGAACGAGTGGGGGGCACGCTTGGAGAGGGGCTGAGCGGGGGGCACGCTTGGAGTGGAGGGGCTGAGCAGGGGGCGCGCTTGGAGGGGGAGGTGAGCGGGGGGGGTGGCGGCGTTACTGTTGGCCCGTGTCCACGGGCTTTTACACTAGTCTTTAATATAGTCCCATAGGCCAGTGGTTCTCAACCAGGGGTCAAGGCCCCCTGGGGGACCACAAGCAGGTTTCAGGGAGGCCTCCAAGCAGGGCCAGCATTAGACTCACTGGGGCCCATGGCAGAAAGCTGAAGCCCTGCCGCATGGGGTTGAAGCCTGATCCTCCTGACATTGAAGCTGAAGCCTGAGCAATGTAGCTTTGCAGGGGTTCCTGTGACAAGAGGCCCCCCAGGCGATTGGCTGTGCTTTCTATCCCTAATGCCAGCCCTTGCTTTTATATGCAGAAAACCCGTTATTGTGACACAGTTGGGCCGTGAGTTTTTATAGCATGTTGGGTAAGCCTCAGAAGGAAAAAAGTTGAGAACCCCTGCCGTCAGGTACCGTATTGTTAGACATACCGGTATATGTCCACATTTGTTCATTAAATGTAAGAAATAATGCTATGGGCAGGATTTTTAAGAGCACCTAAATGACTTAGGAGCACAAGTCCCATTGACTTTAAGTCATTTATGCGTTTGAAAAGTCAACCTTGTGTAATTAAGAACTAAGTGGTTAACATTTCAGCTATAATAACTTTCTTTAGATTGTGAACTCTTCTGGGCACGGACCATCTCCTTAGTTTGTATTTATGCCGTGCTCAGTACAGTGCTGGACCACGACTGGAGCTTCTAGGCAGTATGCTAATGCAAATGAATACTAATGATGAGGTTGATGGCTTTTGTGCAGTTATTTATAGTGTAAACCTTTTATCTTTTTCACAGAATCATGTAAACCCAGCAATGGATTTTACACAAACCCCTCCAGGAATGTTAGCCCTGGACAACATGCTGTACTTTGCCAAACACCACCAGGATGCCTATATCCGGGTAAGGGTTCTTTCCCACTTCACACATTTTAGTTTCACAGTTCTCACAGATTATTTCATATTTTTAAATCGTAATTCCAGGAAAACAGATGGGATCCTGACATCCCAAAGAGTAATTAACAACTGAACAGAAAGCCTACAGGGCATAGAACACCACAGCTTTCGGTGAAAGTTTTGCGTGAATGCTCCAGTGTTGTATATCTGATTCAAGTCGTGTTAATGGCCTTTATGTTTTGTAGTGTGGCCTGCAAAGGAAGGGGGGAAATAAGTTTATGCCCTGTGTTATGTATGAAGTAAAATCTGAAGGATTATGTAAAAAAATATGCAGATTTTCTTTGTTTCTTTTCCCTCAAGAAGCAGAATTCTCTGTCCTGCTCTATTCCTTTAACCCTGCCAAAAACTGACCTTATCTCCCCAGGTAAAGAATCCTCTAGTGTCTGTTTCACACACCTTGTGAACTGACCTTATCAACAGTGTCCTGGGGATTAATGTCCTCCCACAAGGAAGCTATTGGAAACGATGTATTTCATTTGGACACAGGGAGAGCCGAAGCATGATTCACTCTGCACACCCCACTTCAGTTCCCTCCCCCGTTCCTGCCCACTCCTCCTCCTACATTAGTTATTCTAAAGACAGTTTGATAGCAATGAGTTATATGTTGTTTCCTTATGTATAGAGGCGTTGAACAGCCAATAATCTCAGCATATGAACATCCTGATCTTTATATTCCCGAAACGGAATATTTTGCCCTCTATAAGCCTACCTACTATAAGTGAGTGAAGGATGAGAAAATCAATACAGTGGAGGTCCAAAAAGTCTTTAAATATTCCTGAGATAGTTGGCACAGCTAAATGGCACAATTGCAGAGAAGAGGAGACCGATTTAAAGAAGACTAAATACAAGAAGAAAAACAATAGGCATATATATCATTGTTAAAAAAAAAAAATTCCCAAGAGGAATATGAAATGTGGTACGTGGAGAGCTCCATTAAAAGTGAATTTTAAATTATATTCATTAACCTACAGCTGTGTGTAGAACAGAATAATGCCAAAGCCTCAAGAGGTTTGCAAAGGGCATGCTGAGATCTAGTCCAGGGATGACCCATAAGCAGAATGTCACCATAATAGGAGACAATAAGATCTGCCCTTTTAAAGACATCTCTCTCTCAGCCCAGATTTAATGTGGCCATTAAAGGACACAGCTGTAAAACATGGAGTGCAATGAATATTAAACTCTGCAAAAAGAAAAAAAAAAGAAAAAGAAATTGAAATGTTATTACTTATTAGAAAGTCAGTTTTAAAAGAAACACAACTAAGAGACTATATGTTGAGATCTATTTCATTTTTTAAAGAGAATTAGGCAACCAACTCCCACTGAAATTCATAGACACCTTTGAAAATCTCAGCCCTAGAGCAGAATACTCTTTACTGGGGCACTCCAATGGACAGCCTATGATCCATATTAAGAGAGTAGTCCATTATTTTTAAGCAACTTAAATAGACATTAAAATTGTGGGGAAATTTTCTACTGCATAAATATAGTTACTACATTTCATTTATTTTTCTTATATGCATCTTTATTGTGCAAGTACTATATTAAGAATGAGATTTAGCATTTCACACATAATTAACCTCTATTGAAATACCACTTAATCCCTTCATGCTGGTTCAGTTTGTTTCCACTATGTAGAATTTTTGCTAAAAGTGTCCCAAGTTTAGTCACTGCTGTTCCCCAAATGATGCCTGTCTTTCCATCTGTCTTCTTCAATAGTTCCTATTATTAGGGTAGCTGAGTGCCTATGCATATTGTTGAATTTCTTCACACAACACCCCAGAAAGCTAGTGCTTATTATCCTCATTTTATAGATGGGGAACTGAGGCACAGATCAATTAAGTGACTTATCCAGGAATTGAACCCAGCGTGGTGTAATCCCAGCTGCTTGGGAGGCTGCAGTTGGCGGATCGCTCAGGAGTTCTAGGCTGTCAGGTATCTAGTGCTACTAACAGCCTGGCCAATGGGTAGCTAGAGGACTGGCTAGAACAACATGTCGAATGTTTTGTGATTGATGCCCTCTCTGTGAGCGCTGATGGACCGATCAATCAAGGTGATCCAGGAATTGAATCCAGAACTTCTGAATTCTAGTCCAGTGCCTTAATTACAAGATCATCCTTCCAGTAGAGTACTCATCCCACCAAACTTCTTTGTTCCAAAGCACCATTTTAAGCAGCATACCTGAACAAATCTGAGATCAAAAGTTTGTAGTGCTCCCGGAGTGCTGCAACTCTGATCACAGGCAGACAGTTCACTTTCATGTTTCTCATCTCTTTGCCACCGTTGCTGACAGCACTATAATATATCCTAGCAGGCCATACTCCTCCTGTCCAGCTCTCTATTGGATCTGCCTGCATGGCTCTCACCTGCCTCTGCTTCCTTCTTCTTTTGCATTCCTCACCCTACCTGCCCACCTTTCCCTTGTTGTTACTTCCACTTGCCTCCTGTCCTCTGGTTCCCAGTATTTCTCCTACTAAGTCTCTGTGGTTCCCACTCTGCTCCATGCTGCTTTGTCCCAGCATTAATAATCTTGCCCCACTCCTGTCTTCCTGATTCCTTCCTTCCCATGGGAAGCAATTCTATTTAAAATTAAATAGTGTGTAATAAGTGGAGTGTGTGTATGTGAGGAGAGCATTTGAGGAGAATGCTACAGCCAGTAGACAGTGAGAAAAGAGAGATTTGCATAATGACAGAACATTTGTTCAGTCCATAGTCAACCACACATCATACAAACATCTGTATTCTGGTTAGGGTAGCCTGTCAGAGTGCAGAGATTTACATAATCACTGTATGGTTCTTTCTCATCTCTACTGAAAATCCCTAGAGTCTGTACTCAGAATGTTCAAGCGTTTTCCTGCCCAAAGATGCTACCTCGCCTTCTCTCTGCCTTCAGCTAAAGCAGGAAAATTCCACAAGTAACAAGCGTATTGCACTACAAACGTGTGCCACAGTGCTGACAAATAAGACAACGTCCCTACCCTGTGGTGTTAGTCTTAGGGCGGGGCTAGGCAACCTATGGCACTCACACTGGTACTGATCTGGGGGGGGCTCTGCGTTTTAATGTAATTTTAATTTTAAAATGAAGCTTCCTAAACATTTTATTTACATACAACAATAGTTTAATTCTATATTATAGACTTATAGACAGAGACCTTCTAAAAACATTAAAACGTATTGCCAGCACGCGAAACCTTAAATGAGAGTGAATAAATGAAGACTCGGCACACCGCTTCTGAAAGGTTGCGGACCCCTGTCTTAGGGTATTTCTACAATGCAATTAAAAACCTCTGACGGGCTTGGGCTGCAGGGCTGTTTAATTGCAGTGTAGATGTCTGGGCTTGTGCTGGAGCCCAGGTTCTAGGACCCTGTGAGGTGAGAGGGTCCCAGAGCTTGGGCTGCAACCTGAGCTGGAACAACTACACCACAAACAAACAGCCCTGCTGCCTGAGCCCCGTCAGCCTGTCTCAGTTGGCAGGAGCCAGCTGTAGATGTCTATCTGCAGTGTAGACATACCCTTAGTTGCGACAAACTGTACAAGAGCAATGGACAAAGACCATGGGTAAGGGAGGGAGGGCTGTACTGATAGGAATGTGACTGCTGATCTTGAGGGTGAGTCTGGATTTCTTTTTCCCAGTTACTTTCCTTCTGCCTTTCTTCATACCCTTAAGGCAGCTTATGTTGATCTAAGAGTGACAGAGCCCTGTGGCACCTTATACACTAACACACATATTGGAGCAAAAGCTTTCATGGGCTAATACCCACTTGCATGCATCCAACAAAGTGGGTATTAGCCCATGAAAGCTTATGCTCCAATAGGTTTGTTAGTCTATAAGGTTCCACAAGACTCTTTGTCACTCTAATTATATTGTTTCCTTACTACCTTCTGGATTTTTTAAAAAAAAAGTTTGCCACAGAATTAGCATTTCTCTCTCGCTCTCTTTTTTTAAAAAAAATTCTTTTTTTTTAACTAATGACTTTGGTGTTATCAGAGACTTCAGTAAAGTACACAAGTTTTTCATGTTCCACTTACAAAATCCATTGTAATTCTTAAACACACTGCTTTTAAAAGGTGCAGTCATGTAATATATGGTATTCACTGATGGAAGTAATACTGAATCTTTGAAAGAAATTAAAGAAGGAAAAATTGGCAGTTTCCCAAGTTGCATAATTACAGGACAGTTCATTCTGTGTAATTAAAGTTAACAGTGAAGCAAATGATTGGAATAAAGCTTTGTGACAGATAATCTTTTTTTGTTCTTATGGAGCAGACAAATTCCTCCCCACCCTACCCAAACCACCTCAGCAGCAATTTCTAATAGTGTTTTAAAATAAAGTTAAGTTACGAATGGTTGGCGCCTTATGCTCCACCAGGAGCGAAGAGGATAAGAAGAAGAAGAAGTTACCATTTAAACATGTACTATGCAGCACAGGGATTTTCCATTAGAATGACATTTTCCTAAAACTAATTTGCAGTACTATAGAGCTGAAACTTTCCTTAGTGTAAAAAGTGGCCCCTGGAAAAGCCTTTGTGTATTTGTGTGTGTGTGTGTGTGTGTTTATAATCTCTTCTACTTCCTCATTGCTTTGTTTGGGACTGTTGAAATGGATCTTTAATGGCCCACAGCTGGGCGGATATTACCAGTACCAGTGAGAGACTCAGGTAGAGTATGCTTAATGCACAGTAATTTATTTGAGAAAGAATCACACAAGCAGTTAAGATTTCATAGCAAACATCTTCTCCCAATTAGCCTCAGCTCCTACAAGCATAAATCCTCAGTAACTATGTTGGCCTTACACTACACAGTATCCTGATTGGCAAACAAACCAGTTCCAGATGGAAACTTTTTCTCTTCTCTTCTGTCCCCTTTCAGGTACTTGATCTGTCAAGGGTCCCCTGAAGCAGGGTATTTCTTACCTCGATGACCTCTGGTTCCAAAGTCCCACAAACGTTCCTTGAAGCGGGGTCTCGGTTATCCCGACGACTTCTGTCTCACCGTCTCGAACCTCTTTAAATGTTAATTGAGGAACACTAATTTAGCTAATTTACTGTGCTTAGCATATATGTCCTTTTGTTCTCAAGAGTCTCATGTTCCAAAAATATGCTCTGTGGGCGTTTATTACTGGAATATTTTAATTAATATTTTGGAAAGAGGGGCTGCAGAACAGACCCAGACCAAAGCCCAATCAACATTTACCCTCTCATCAGTCATTCACTCTTAGGCTCTTTGCGTGATGTCATCCAGAAAGGATCATTTTAACCCATGTCAACTCTTACCAAGCCCACTGATGGCATGATTTTATGTCTTCTGTACTTTGTGATCTGGTCCCCTTTGGCTGATATTCCAAAGTTCGATGTTGAAACATACGTGCAGCTCGAGCAGTTATTAAACATTCAAATGCAGTTTCAGCAATGCCAAGAATCCCAGAATCCCCTAGCAAGTTCAGACATACCAAGTCATACCAAACTCATGTTTAGCACATTCATTCACATCAGTAACAGTAATTTATAAGAATTTGGCACTGGCCCAACAGGATCCATAGTGCAAGGCTTTTTAATGTGAAACAATGATTTATTTTTTTATAGAAGATATGATTAGGAGTGAATTATACAGCTTTGTATCCGACCTTCTTTGGTTTTATCTGTGTGTGCTTGGATACTTATATTGATGCAATTAATGAAGTGTTCATTAGTATATCCCTGGAGACTAATGGAACCAGAAAGGTTCTAGATGTTTACAAGGGATTGTAGTCTCCTGTATTTGTGAGCTAGTAGAATATGAAGATTGTTGTTGTTTATCACTCATATGTTGAATTCTAAATGACTCCTTCCCATAGATCATATTTCACAGATCACCTTGGTATACTGATAACCTGCAACAGAGGCAAATGTGGGAGGGAGGATAGAGCATTATTGCTGGTCATTGTTCTCCCAAGCCAGGTCAAATGCAACATGTTGTGTCTGTTATGCAGGCAAAGAAGGGTTCTCATCTCTGTGATTCTCAACTAGTGCTTCTGTTCTGGGTGATGTACAGCTCAATGCATTCTTTGTATTTTTTCTTGGCTGCGTTCATTCAGATTCTGATGGGTCTTACTGTTTCCCTGGGGTCAGATTGGTGCAGGTGGAGAGAAATATATTTCCATTGACCTTGAGTTTCAACTAGTTTTGCTAGTGGTGGGACCTTAGTGTAGCTACTTGTGAGTTGGAGCCATGTTTCTCGTGTTTAGTCAAATTAAATGGGGAGGTATTGAGTCCATTATTGCATGAAATTATGAATGTGTCCTTAAGTAAAGGCAAAATACCAAGTAACTCTGGCATCAGTGAATTTCCCAGATTCTTATCAATCAGATTTTTAGCCTACGTATCCTATAAATACTGCACTGGTCAAATTTGTTGATGATCTCCAGTTTGAGATGGACAAAGGAATGCTGTCCACATTGATTCATTTAGATCTCTTGCCATCCTCTGATGCCATTGACCAAGAGATGGTATTGATTTGACTAGCAGTTCTGGCTAGAGAGACTCACAGAAGACAGATCACAGTGGATTTCATTTACTGCCTTTTAGATGGTCTGTGATGTTATTCTGTCTTGTTTTCACTAACATGTGTCTTGGTCTCAGACTCTCATGATGGCTTATGTCTGAAAGTAAAATAAATATTGTAACTATCGTGTTGGCAACTCTTTCAGATTTGTCACGTGGATACATTTATAGATGAAGGATGAAATTGTCAACTGTTGTCAATGGCCATGCCGCCATTGAAGACACTGGACCTGTGCTGATTCACAGCAGCTGAGGGTCTGACCACATGTGTGTAATCAAAATGCTCCTAGGTGCATCTTCCTACCCAAGACTAATTGGTGATTTTTATCGCATTATTTATGACCTCTTTACTCCTCTGCCATGAGTAAAAAGCAGCAGGAGAGCACAGGAACATGCCTCATGTTTGGAATAGTTGAAATGCTCCAAATTCTGCAGATTTTTTAATTTCAGCTATCCCTCCATATTAGAATTAACCTCAATGAGTTTTCTATATCAGGGGTTCTCAGCCTTTATTTTCAGAGCACCCCATAATGTCCTATAAAAACTCCATGGCTAACCTGTGCCTCAAAACTGTTTTTCTGCATATTAAAGCCAGGCCCAGCATTAGGGAGTAGCAAGCAGGGCAATTGCTTGGGGCCCCACTAGGGTTGCTAAGTTTCTAATCACACAAAATGGAACATCTCTCCTCCCCCAGCCCTTCCCCTTCTCCGAGGCCCTACCCATGCCCTACCCCTTCTCCAATCCGTTCCCCCCGCTCCATCCTCCCCTCTTTCGGTTGCTCTTCCACACCCTCACTCACTTTCACCGGGCAGAGGGTTCAGGTGCGGAAGGGGGTATGGACTCTGGGGTGGGGCCGGGGATGAGAGATTTGGGATGCAGGAGGGGGTTGTGGGCTGGGGCAGGGGACTAGGGGGTGGGGGCGTGTGTGTGTGTGTGTGTGTGTGTGTGTGTGTGTGTGTGTGGGCTCTGGCTGCGGGTGAGGCCAGGGATGAGCAGGTTGGGGTGCAGGAGGGGGCTCTGGGCTCGGCCAGGGCGTTGGGATCCGAGGAAGAAGCCGCCAGGTCCCTGTGGCCTCTGCACAGTGTTTGCTGCATTTGCTCCCACAGGTGCCACCCCCACGGCTCCCATTGGTTGCAGTTCCTGGCCACTGGGAGTTGCCAAGCTGGTATTCAGGGTGGTACTTTGGGTTTAGGGGCTGCAGGGAGCCTGCCTTAGCCCTGGGTCTCCACTGTGCTGCTAACAAGGCTTTTAACGGCTCAGTTAGCAGTGCTGACCAGAGCTGCCAGGGTCCCTTTTTGACCAGGCATTACTGTCGAACACTTGATGCCTGGCAACCTTAGGCCCCACACCACAGGGTGCCCCATGAAGCTAAGCTATTCTGGCTTCAGCTTGAGGTCCAGGTGATGGCCCAGTGAGTCTAATGCCAGCCCTGCCTGGCAGACCCCTTGAAATCTGCTCACAGCCCTCTGGGGGGCCTCGGACTTCTAGTTGAGAACTGCTGTTATATATATTAGTTCATAGGGCCCATCTGACCATCTCTCCGAGAATTGGTAGCCAGTCACCACTGGTAGTTTAAAAACGACTGACTGTGTGGGAGAGCAATAGCACAAACCATTTTTAGTTCCTGTGACTCTTAGACAATAGGATTATGTCTGGTAATCCAAAGGAGTAATATACTGCTATACCTTATGTATGTGTACAGGTATACACGTTACTGGCAGGCAATTTCTTCAGCTATTACTTTTCTTTTTTCATCTATGAGCCTTCACAAATTTGTGGGGAGGAGAAGGAGGTGTCGTTTCTGAGCCACAAAGATGCAGATGAACATTGCTGGCATTCTGTGAAGATCATTCATAACTTTAATAGGTTGAGTCACAGTCAGACCGTGTACTGTGTATTTTATAACCCATACATTTGTTGTAGGAGGCTTCCTACACATCCCTCCACCAATTCACAAAAGTCTCCTTCTGTCTACTCATTCTATCCTGATCAGAATGAGTTGTCCATCATATAATTTGAGCATTTTTGAAGTAGAATTCAATTTGATTCCTCTAATCCATTTCCCCTCCAAAAATGATTGGAAAGGGATATAACTTATTTCCATTTTGTTAAAGCCAATAAGAAAAGTGAGCTTTGTTGCATTTGTTTTCTAATATATACAGTCTATTGTCCAGGTTATTGATTCCCAACCTTTTTTATTTTATTGTTTCCTTCTCTCCTATTATTTTCTTTGTCTATTTTCTTTTGCCTGTTCTCCCTCTCCCCACCCCTTGTCTTTATTTTCTGTTCCTTTTTATTTCTTACTCTTTTCTCTGTGCTTTCACCTTTCTTACTCTTTTCACATCTTACACTCCTCCCCCTCAGTAGCTCTGTTTCCCCTCCTTGTTTCCTCAAGTACCAGAAGGCTACATATTTCTGAGAGTTGGGACCAGCCATTTGTGTCTGCAGGATCGTGTTGAGTTCTGTGGGAGCTGAGAACAGCTTGGGCTGCTGATTAAACTTGTGGCCCAGTACTTGTGGCGCTGCCAGCTAAATTGGGTCCTGGTCCAAATCTCACAGTCTTCAGATCAGGTCCTTGGGTGCCATAACGGGAGCGTGGAAAGGAGATGAGTGGCTGCTGTGGAGCCACCTACTACCGTTTCTGCAGAGGTTTGCCATGTGTATGTGTTGGATATGGGGTCGTGCAGCTTTTACCCCTCATTCTGACCCTCTCCTCTGCCCCATGCACCATCTTATTCCCCCAAATTAGTTTGGTGCTATCTAGCAACCCACCCCACAGGTATGAAACACTGATTTAGGCCAGCAGTTCTCAAACTTCATTGCACCATGACCCCCTTCTGACAACAAAAATGTTGACATGACCCTGGATGTGTGTGTGTGGGGGGGTGTATGGAGCCAGTGTTGGAGCCCTGTTGCCCGAGGCAGGTTTGGGGGAGGGGCAAAGACTGAACCCTGCCACTCTGGACTGAAGTCCTCAGGCTCCAGCTTCTGCCTGGTCAGCAGGGCTCAGGCTTTGACTTCAACCCTGGGCCCTAGTGAGTCTAACGCTGGCCCTGGCAACCCCATTAAAATGGGGTCATGACGTACTTTGAGGTCCTTACCCACCGTTTGAGAAGCGCTGATTTGGACATTTCTAATGTCCGTATCAGAGTGATGGGGTGCAGGGGCTTGGAATGTGGGAGGGGGGTGTGGAAGGGGGTTGGGGTGCTGGGAGTCAAGGCTCTGCCTGGAGTTGTGGGCTCTGGGGTGGAGCTGGGGATGAAGGGTTTGTGGTGCAGAAGGGGGCTCTGGGTTGGGGTGTGGGAGAGGGTGTGGGGTGCAGGCTCTGGGAGGGAGTTTGCATGCAGGAGGGGGCTGAGGCAGGAGGTTGGATTTCAGGAGGGGATGCGGGCTCAGGCTCTGGGCTGGGGGTTCAGGTGTTGGAGGGGCTATGAGGTACAGGCTCCAGGAGGGAGTTTGTGTGCAGGAGGGGAATGGGGGCTGAGGCAGGAGATTGGGTTGTGGGAAGAGGTGTGGACTCAGGCTCAGGGCTGGAGTAGGGGGCTGGGATGCAGGAGAGGGAGCAGGCACTGGGTGGCACTTACCTCAGACAGCTCCTGGGACGCTGCCAGCACCTCCAGCTCCTAGGTAGAGGGGCAGCCAGGGAGCTCTGCATGGTGCCCCGTCTGTAGGTGTCATCCCCACAGTTCCTGGCCAATGGGAGCTGCAGAGCCAGTGGTCAGGGTGAGGTCAGTATGCAGAGCTACCATGGCTGCCCCTAAACTTAGGAGCTGAACATACCGGCAGCTTCCCGAGAGCTGCGCAGAGACGGGAAGGGAGCCTGCATGTGCCACGCAACCAGACTTTTAATTGCTAACCAGAGCTGCTGGGGTCACTTTTCGACTGGGCATGCCGATCAAAAACCGGACACCTGGCAACCCTGTCTTCACCCCTGGTGGAAGGATTAGATGTGTTTCTCTCCCCCCTAGTGTCCCATTCACAACCAGAGCTTCAGGGAAACAAAGATACTGCCTTTGTCAGCAGTATTTTATTAACATTTTATTTTGCATCAGGATATGATATTCCTAAGTTATGAAGAATGTATAACAGATATACTAATGAATGTTTTAAATCTATTGACAAGATTAGGAATTATTTCTCCTGAGTTAATTATAAGAGCTGTATTTTATAATAGTTGTAGCTTATTAAAGATCAGTATCTGTAATGGTAGAATTTACATCCACATATTTAACTGCAGCTATGCCTTTTCCATCTTCCTTGCTTGAAAAAATCTTACTATGTGTCATGTCTTCTTTGTTCTGCACAGAAAATGTGAAAAGATGGATGCTTGAATGGAAGGAAAAAGAGGAGCATTCTGAAGCTGCTTTACATATTGATTACTCAAATTGCCGTTTAATTTGGTGTATAGTAGTACACAGTGCCTCAACTATTTCTCAGCCAATCTTATTGGTTGCAGTAATTCTGCTTTAACATTATATGAAGATACAATTTTATCATTAAATATTTATGCGCTCATGAAATGTTAACACATTGGGTTAATGTGAAATTCAACAAAATGCATTTGCCAGGAGCAGTGATATTGCTAAGACTGGTGCCTTTCCCCCCCTCCACTCTCATTTTCTCTCCACATTGATTTTATTACCCACTTTCCTGAGCTGTATCTAAATCTGTGTCAAAACAGCCCCTCGCTCCAGTATGCAGATTTTCTTTTTTATTATGAGAGAGAAAATTAAAACAAGTGATTTCAATAATGTGAGACGAAGCATTGCATTTTGCTTGTATCATTCTATCCCGTGTCCAGCACTTGGGTCTGGAAGCAAATCACTTTTTTCTATGAGAAGGACTCTAAACCAGGATGACTAATCCAGAATGCATAGTGGAGAGAGATGCTTGTTCCTGAGGGGTGGCTGCAGGAACATAAAACAAAAATTATAGAGGTATTTCTTTGATTTGGAACAGCTGTTATCCAGGTATTGCACTGAACAATTAGGTATGTTTTCCCTAAACGTCTAGCAGAAAAAATAACTCTTCTAGCAGAGCATTGAACTACTCAGAGGCCAAGAGACTAACTGCCTTTCTCCTGACATACCACTGATGCTGTTCGAGATCCGTTGGGGCACATCACCTAAGAGACTAAATATCTGGAGGGAGGTGACAGAATGTACTCACTGGTGATTCTTTAACTCACCTATTCAATACAACCTTTGTGGAAGAGTCCTATAGGATTTAATAGGGGTAAAGCTTTTAGGATTCTATAGGAATTCTTGTAAGAACCTATAGAATGAAACCTTTTCTGTAGGGTGTGGGTTGATTGGTTTGAAGCGATCATATAGATTTCTATGGTAGGGGGTTTTATTCTCTATTAAATTCTAAAGTATTTGAGTGTTTTTGTTTAGTTTTACCATATAAAATATTTTCTGTTACATTCTATAAGACTTTCCAATAAGGCAAAGTGATAGGTGCTTCAGAAATACCTAAAATAGCAACAGAAATCCTGGTTCTATTTAGGTCAATGGGACTTTTACCATCAACTTTAGTGGGGCCAAGATCTCATCCCTTGAGAGTTGAATGCGTTTCCCTTCACTTGTCTCACAAAGCCTGAGTCCGTTGATCTTTGGATTTTTCTTTCTGTTCCTGTGGGAAGGTTTCTGAAGTGAAAGGATTGCTTTTGTATTTAATTCTTTGTGGAATGTCTTTTCCTGGTTAATATACATTGATTGATTTGAGTCTTGCTGATTAGGCACATCTTATTGCATCGGCTTTCCACAGTTAAGTTTACATTCAGAAATGTCCTTAAAATGGAGCATATCTTTTCCCTCCTGTGTATATAGGTAGCCTTAAGTTGTTCTTTGAGTGATGGTTCCTACTGTATTCCACTGAGGGTTTATGCATGTACACCATGCATCCTAAGCCAGAGAATTTGAAAGCAGTTGGGTCTGTTGGTCCGCTCATGCGCCCTTGCTTCACATCATGGTTTCGTCTCAGGTGATAAAGGGCAGGGCAGTCCAATTACGTCTCCTGTTCCTTTTCACCACTGCATGGTGTTCAGGGAGGTAGGGTTGTTGGAAGCTTGATAATAACCCTATACATTACATGTGAGGGATGAGTTAAGGTTGAGGTCTATGGTGTATATTTTTTGTGATAGTCATAAGGTATGTGTCTACTGATAGAAGTTGTGTTCTGTGAGGTAACTTAACTTTTCATTTCTTGCTTTTGTGATTCCGTTATGTATCTGGCAACCTTAACTGTTTTACAATGATTTTTTGAAAAATGTACAAATAAATATTGTTTCTAAGATTTAATTCTTAATTAGCTGTTTTAACAGTGCTCAATACTGCCCCCATTCTTGGTCCTCCACCTCAAAATCCTCATTTATTCCATATCTGAAAAATAAGATTGTGTTATGTTTGTTGTTTTGTCCTAAGCTTCCTCCTTTCAGTCTTTTTTAAAGTATGGATTTGATTTGCCTCACAGCTATGGGATTAAACCGTTTTGAATTCTCCCATTCCATTTTTAAAAAAATGGTTTTTTCAGGCAAAGGTACGGTGGGGAAGCAAGCTGAAAGAAAGAAATCCCACCAAGTAGAGAACAGTGTCTGAACACCTGTTTCTCAAGTAAATTGAGAGAGTATCTGAGTTACTATGGTACTTAGGAAACATCTACTTTGGAGTATAATTTTTGGCGATAACAGTAGCTGTTTAGGACATGTGCATTGTTTCTTTTTTTTGAAAGCTGATACAAGAGTTTGTTATCACAAGCCCAGTTCTTAGTGGAAACCTGTTTTGAATTTTTGTTTTGTTTTCAGGACCTATTTGTCCTACTTTTCTTGCAGTCAAAATGAGGACAGACTTGCTCCCAGTTTATGCAAAATCTGTAGTATTCTCATCAATAATATTCTCCCCTCTGTAACATGATATTTTGTAGACGATCTGTAATGGTTGGGGTGTCTCTGTCCAAAATAAATGTTACATCACTTCACAAAGTGCAGAATTTATTTTAAAAAATCTGTTTTCCACTGCTTTTGCATATAGCAGATAGCCAAAGGACTTGTAGAGCTTAGCTGTGCTACATTTGTAGCCTTTATAGTGACCTATTCCTGAATAATTTACTGAAATCTTTTTCATGCATAAATCTGCATTATAGATACAATAAGCACATCTTCATACCATATTATTTTCATAGGCTGTAAATAGGCTTTATGACTTAGGCCTTTATGGACCCAGAACCAAAGTGTACATGTTGTTATTTTTAATAGTTCTATTTATTTTTTTTAAATCGAATTAATTTCCTTTCACAGCACATACAAAACTAAATGTAAAAATGATCAGCTCCTTGGTCGCTGGTTTCCATTCTGATTTCTGCATGCAGAGTTGGAACCAAAGCAGCAATGTTCTATTGGAATGATAGTGCTTCAGAAATGGGCATGTTTGAACATGGGGGGACCATTGGCTGTGTTTAGCTCAGAAGCAGTAAAATGGATCGGCGCATATCTTCCTTGCTTTCCACAGATTGCCCCCAAATAATCTTGATGTTATTTATTTTTCTAATATCTAGGCTGAAAATCCTGAATTTATGAGAACAAGGTGACTTTGTGATTTAAATTACTAAGGCAATCAGATGTTCACTGTATATGCTGAGCATAGAGAACAATTCTTCAACACACACGTTGTCCAAATAAATCAACTTCCATTTTGATTTCCACTTCAGATTGTCTTGGAAAACAGCAGCCGAGAAGACAAACACGAATGTCCCTTTGGCCGCAGTAGCATCGAGTTGACAAAGATGCTGTGTGAAATCCTGAAAGTAGGAGAACTACGTAAGTCTAACCTGTTTGTTTAACCAAACGTTTCAGCTTAAGATGAAGATCTGTGTGATTCTTTTCATTGTTGTCCCAAAACTATTTTTCTGGTGGTGATGGATGGGTCCCCAGTAGTCTCAGAGTGGATTGAATGCTACATAAATTTGATTCAGTAGAAGCGTTTGCCATTGTGATCATGTTTTGTATATGCTTATACTTTGGGTATTGTACCAATTGCAACTTGCTGTATTAATTCCACTGTTTTGGAGAAAATTGTGTGCATTATTACCAAGGGTGGGTATAATACAGGAAATGGGCATCCTGACGGTAAATCCTTTCAGACACTTAACAAGACTGTTGTTAGTGCATTAGGATTATTATACTAGTTATCTGATGGTGTTATGATTCAGCAGGTGGCATATTTCCCTCAAAGTCCATACTGAACTGGTGCCCCAGCAGGATACTTCCAGAACACTGTGCTGCTGGAGGATACTGTCTTTTGGTTGAGAGATAATATCGAGGTCCTGGCTACTTGTGATCACTGAAAGATCCTCTGACTTTTGCAGGATTATGGTGGTAACTCCAATGTTCTAGGGCAATTCAAACTTGGGTAATTACATTCTTCCTATTTAAAGTTTCTCTTCAGTCGAAACAAATACTATATTCTTGACATGCTGTTGTCAATTGTGCAGGGTAACTATGTGCTGCTGGACTGTTGTCCGCTTTTATCCAGAGATAGATACATTTTGGGGGTGAAGTTCAGGTTCCCCCCCTACAAGAGTCAATATTGCAGCCCTTACTTAGGATGCTGAATGTTTTTTCATGTGAACAGTCCCATTGATTTAATGAGGCTACACATATACATTTTCACAAATAAGCAGGGCCGGATTTCCAATTACGCACAGTAGGCATGTGGCTGGGGTGCTGGCATTCTAGGAGCGACTAAAAGTTAAAAGCAGGTTAAAAGTTTCATTTTTTATGGAAAACACAAAGGTCAGCTGTAGAGGGGGTGTGTGTGTGTGTGCGCGCGCGCGCACGTGCTGAGGATGTGCCTTGGGGCTCGTAAGGAGTAAATCCGACCGTGCAAGTAAACCCATAATTTGTAAATACATTACAGTACTTAATAGTGAACTGTAAAATTACAATACAGAATTGATGATATAATTTCAAGCAGTTTTACAGTTAGTTGCGAGTACTATACCTATATAGTTTTTCTCTGTGTATACATTTATCATTTTAATTTCTTAATCAGTATAGTGTAGCAATGTGTGACTCAGTATATTATGTATCATTTTGGTTACAAATCAGTATTATTATCATTCCTGTCTTTGCCAACAGACATTGTCACAACTTTCATTTCCATACAGCCCAAGTTGGCAGCACAACTTTGCCATTTAATTTCCGCCGCACACGTTCTTTTTCTATGTCCTCTATGCTAATGAAGTCTTTCCTTTCCTCTTGCCCCCAAGCCCACTGCAGCAGTGTGCAACAAAACTGAGGAAGTCAGAAAAGCGAGAACTAATGGTTGTAAGTGTTACTTAGGTTGTTATTCCCACAGGCTCTGCAACATAAATCAGAAGTTCAATTTTAAAAGTATGATTTGTCTGATACTTCATCTAATGCTTTTAAGAGAACAGTACCCCAAAGGCAAATTCTTCCCTGTGCAGAGAATAGCCTTGTGCTGGCCCATCACTTAAAGCCTTCAAAATAGTTGCTCAGACTGATGTATCCAAGATAATAACATGGTATCGGTTTTGAACTCCAGCATTAAAAAACCCACTGAACAATATAAAGAGATCAGTCAATGAATAGTTCAGACTACAGACTGTTATGTAACTACTGTAATAGGACTGAAGAGGCAATTGTAATTGGACATGCTGTCATGTTCTGTGGGTTTTTTAAAAATCCCTAGTATATATTTGGTAGAGAGTTTTGGAGGAAGGATTCAGGGAAGGCAGGGAAAGAGAACAGTAAGAGACCCAAACCTGGAAAAAGTGGGCAATAAGAGATATCCGGGATAAAATGTTTGGTGCAAAGAAGCAAAGGTTAAGAGAGTCTGGGTGGGGAGTTGGCTTCTCATGAGAATGGCCATCATCTTGTTTGGTACTGTTCATTTCAGGGACTTGTAACTTCCAGAGGCTTTCATCTTTTGGGTTCAACATTTTTCAATGTCTTTGGGGGTGTCACTTTCCCCTGGGCCCTGTGTTCTGGCTGATAGAAATAACAGTCTTCACACCCTCTTCTGGTGTTTCACCCTAGTGTCCTTTATTTACAGTGTATACCAGTGGCTTCAGTGCAAGAAAGTGCTCCCCTTTGTCCCCCAGCAGTTACCCTCTTTGTACCTCGGTACAGGGTCTCCAGGCCCCTGAGGCGCCTTGCCTGAAGTGAGGAGACAGAGCAGCAGCCTCCTGTCCCCTTCCTGGCTTGCCTCCCAACTGACATAAGCTCAGGGCTTTTCTAGCCCTCTCAGTTTACAGCCTCAGTTGTGACCACTTAGCCAAGTCTGCTGCAATGAGCCAGCTCTCCTTAGGGCCCACAGCTGGGCTCCCTGCTGGCTGCTTCAAGCCTCTGTCCCTGGCCCTCCTGCCAGAGCACAGGGCTTAACTGGCAGGGGCAGAGCATTAAGGGGTTTTACCCCTGCCCTGCCACGGAGGGGGGAGGCCGAATTAAGCTCTTGGGTTGTTTTGTTTGTTTGTTTGTTTTTTAATTTATTGTCAGTCCTATTTGAGCGTGGAGATAAAGGAGGGGAAAATATATTTTTGGGCATCTTAAAAAAATCCTATCACCTTTGTGGAGGAGCTGTAGCGCTAGAGACAGAAAGCTAATGTTTACCTAGGGTTAGGCTGGGGGGTCAAGCTATTGGGCAGGAGAGGGGAAAAGGATGGTCAGTGATGGGGGCAGGAAATCTTTAAATGGCTCTCTGCAGTGCCTGCTGATCTATCTGTCTATCCTGTTGGTCACAGTAGTATATCTAGCACCTCCCAGTAATAACAATTAAACAGTAAATCCTGTCACCTTTTTGAGGAGCTGGGCAGCTTAAGTGTGTTTACCTAGAAATAGCTCTTCCTGGCGGGGAAGTGCTTTTTAGTATCCTACTGAAATTTGGTTTTGCTTTGAAAAGTTAAAATTTGTTGAAAACTCTATTCTGCACATGCAGAGTATATTTTGCACCAGGCTGTTCTGTAAGTGTTATGTAGCCAAGGTTTAGTATTAAAAAGCATTGGCTGGTGTATCACTTCAATGGAGCTACACTCATTCACACCAGCTGTGGATCTGGCCCGTTGTGCAGTTAAATACTGCCTCATAACGCACGCACATGGGTAAGAGTGAACATGCTGTGACAGTTATTGACTCTTGAGTAGCTAACTGCACAGTCTTAGTGTTTTTAATATGCTTGTTTATGTGGAATTACAATAATAAGGTCATTTACAAAGCCATAATGAAATCTAGTGTCTTATAACTTTTACTAAAAAACAAAACAAAAAACAAAAATACCAAACCCAACATTCCTCTTAAACAACATATGCAGTTGTGTATGTCAGATCCTCTGTGGTTAGCAGCCAAGTACCACTTTTGGCTTATTATGTTGAGAAGTACAAACTAGAACTGACATTTAGGAGAACATATACGGAAACTTTCCTTTTCAATTGAAAATAAAGGCTGTGTTGCTGATCTGTAGTCTTAAAATCAGCAGTTACTGTCTAGGGCAAGGGTTGTCTCACAGTTAATGTTTTGTGTTTCAAAATGTGCATTCAGGCTTCAACTGTTTTTTCTTTAGAAATTCATAGCTAGCCATTATTCCACTGGAACACAGGATATTTTTATTACAGTTTCTAAAGTGTATAATTTAAAAAGTACAGAGAATTACTTTCTGCTCCTGAAATATTAAATGGTAGAAACTTTCTTTAAAGTGCAAAGTTGATAAATTGTTCTTCATAAATAATGGACAGTCTAGCAGCTTCTGACTGTGATTATTTCCTGTTTGTTCTGTTGTATTAAATACCATAAGATGAAAAAAGATAAATCCTGCATATCCCATGGACTTATTTAAAGCACCCCACTTTTCCAAGCAAAGTTTTGAGGAGAAGGCTAACTGCATACATTGTATCTGGCTTTTGCAGTCCTCCAAATTCACAGATTTGAATTTTTGTTTGGTCTCATTTTCAAAGTGATTGACAAATTGGGGAATTAGGTTCCAGCTCAGCAAAGCACGTAAGCAGATGCTTAAATCCAAATCCCAAATCAATGAAGTATAAGAACATACTTTAAATTCTGTATGTGCTAAGTGCCTTGCTAAATCAGGTCCTCCAAAACAGAGTAGCTGAAATATTAAGAGAACGAGATTGGTGTCTGTTTGTCCCTGTTACCATTAGCCTCAATGGGTCCTGAAGAGGGATTGGGGCTGTGATAGAGGAGGATATTTCATGTTAGTTATTAGGCTTATATTACAGCTGTTGTTGAGGGAAAGTTTAGGTTAAGAGAGGTTTTGCAGTTGGACCTCAACAGGATAAGGCCTGCAGTAACTTGGATTTCTTCAGAGAGGGAGTTTCATACCTTGGGATAGCTCTATTTCATGGGACCCTGTGTGTTCTACTAAGGTACCCTGGAAAGAGAGAGATGAGGTGGGCAAATCTATTGAAGGTCTTATCTAACCAAGATCGTCACTGAGAAGGCCAGAAGGGCAGACAACACTGCAATCCCCACAGTTCCATGGGGTCTTGGGGCCCCCTCTCTCACCCCTTTTTCTTCCATCTTAGATACAAGTAACATGTGACCAAATGTGAATTCAACCTGAAATGTCTTTTGCTGCCTTATGATTCCCAATGCCATAGCATAGGCTGGGAATTCTGCAAGACCTGTCCTTCTTTGTGTGTGTTCAGCACCTTGCACAATGGGTTCCACACCCAAGTAAACCTTTTGGGTACATGGTATAACATGGAAGGCCCAGAAGTATTGCAGGGCTCATCATAGAGTAGACCGTAAGGCCAGAAGGGATCATCGTGACAATGTAGTCACATTCTGCACATTGCAGGTCACAGAACTTCACCCGCCCATTCCTGTTATAGATCCCTAACTTCTGGATGAGTTACTGACATCCTGAAATCCTGATTTAAAGACTTTACATTACAGAGAATCCATCACTTACTCTAGTGACCCAGACCCCATGCTGCAGAGGACTCTGTCAATCTGACCTGCGGGAAGCATGCTTGCTAATTACTGTGACAATGGAAGCATGAGTGTCATTGGCATCTCACTAATCTTGCATGGATTCCTGTAGTAGAGATCCTGTGATTTTAGTTACCTGCTTCTTCTAAGGTCTATTGAAGGACCCAACCTCTGTGATATAAACTGTATAGTTAAAACCCTGTTTTATGAAGGTTTCAGGGGGATACTATAAAACTGTGTAAAACTGAGGTTGAGATTAGTGGGAGTCCTGAAGAAAACTTAGCCTTCAGTAATGAAGCCAAATGAGGGACACTGTTGGGCATTTCAGATAAAAGAACAGATCTGGATATAGTGAAATTTGTTGGAGATATGGGGTTTGCAAAATTCTGTAACAATAATGTTATGTTCAGCATTTTGTACAACATGTCTCTGCTTTGATCCGCTTTACAAACATTCGATAACTTTTTCATCACCAAACCCAATTTTAGCAGGTGATTGGGGGTATCTCCAACTTCATTGAGGCAGTCAGGTTAAATGACTTGCTTATTGTCACAGAGGAAATTGATGTGAGAGTTGGGATGAAAACTGAACAATTCTTTGTTTGCTATCCTGTGCTCTGACCACTAGACCATAGCCCCTTCTCTTGTATCGTTAATTATTACTATCATATATTTTTTATTCAGAATTGCTTCACAGTTTTCATTGCTTGCTACCTGGGAAATAATGATCTGCAAATTGAGTTTTCAAATGATACCTCCTGAGGCATACTTTGTACAACATTTATCATAGTCCTATAAAAGAGGTACAGGCTGTCAAAATTTTAATACTCTTTTGATGTGGAATTGATACCATTAGTACACAGACTTTTTGTTTTCTCTCTGTAGTTGTCCTATCTAACAGATTTCCATGCTGCAGAACTGAAAGAATTTAGAAATTCTTAGAGATCCAGTGTCATTTTGTCAAATAAAATGTGTAGGGGGCTTAGGAGATGTCGAGTAATCTACGTGGTTATACCTGCAGAGATTACTGTAATCAAATCTCATGCTTCAGGGAGTAAGCTGATTGCTTCAGGGGTCAGGAAGCAATTTTTTCTTCATGCACAATCAACATCGTGCATTATGGGTTTTTTTCTTTGAGTCTTTCTCTGATATCAAAAGTATTGGCCACTGCAGGAATCAGCATAATTAACTTGATGGGCCATTTGGTCTGACCTGATACAGAAAATGCTGTAATTCAATGATTTTATAGCTAAATTTTAAATTTTTTCTTGCTTGTAACTTTATATGTTTTTTCTTCCAAACATGAACAACATAAAGCCCCAGAAATATTGCAGAGAGAGATGAAAAAAATGGAACTGTTCTCACATTCCCTCCCTCGGTTACATTTTCACAAGGCTATGAAACTCGTATGTGAGCCAATAAAAGTATGACAGTGAGATGGCAATTTTCTTGTATAGATAAGGGAAAGTGAGGGAAAATAGAACAAGTGCCCATGTCATCTTGAATTTGTTAGTTATGTCACTCTAGCCTAGTAAATTAGTTAAATCCTTCAGCATCCTACTTCTTGCTTTTTTATGTTACATTTATTCTGTTCATCCATTCCATAGGCCATGGAGCCTGGGGGGGAGAAGAGGGGAGGGGAGGGTACTTGTTCCATGGCCCAATCACTTTTGAGCCAGACCAAACCCGAGTGGGCTGCAACCCTGTGTGCCATGTTCCACTCACTGAAATTTGGAGAGGGTAGGTGTAGAAGCTCCTAGGCTGGTGAACGTGGGTGGGGTCAGCCTTCTGGACTGGGCCCCTGTGAGGTGAAAAAAGGATGGTCAAGTTATATGGGGGGGGGCAATCTATTGCCCCTCACTTTAACTGGCATTCTGCAGAGCCTGCTGATCCATCCATCTATCAGTCTATCACTGATGATATCCAACAATTCAACAGTAATTCAGTAATTCCTTCAAAATGTTTCCTGCCATTACAATGGTCAGGAGAAGGGACAAATCACTCTAGGCTGATTATGATTCTTAAGGGACTTTTGGACATTTATTACTAGCTGTTGATTATAGGGACAATAAATATGCTTATACCTTTTTAAGCTAAAGCCAAGACTTGATTCAGTAAAATCTGAGCTGAATCTTGGCAAAATCATTTTTTTTAAGCAAACAACTCGCTCTTCCCTGGAGGTCAGTAGAGCTGTTCAATCTGCCATGAGGCTTTATCTATAAGAGGCCCTTGACTTTGGAACTTGCTCCTCTCCTTGTTCTAACGCATAAACTTTAGGGGACACTCTAAAGCCAGCCCTCCTGCAGTAGCCAAAAGGGTTATTGCAATGCATGGCTGCATAAATAGGAGGGAGTAGCGAGGATGAGTAGGGAGGTGATTTTGCCTCTGTATAATGTCATTGATGAGGTGGATATTGGAATACTTCACACAATTCTGGTGTTTTAAAAGGACATGGAAACATTGGAGCAGATGCAGAGAAGAGCCACATAAATGATTTGAGGGTTGGAAAAATTTGGTTTACAGTAAGGACCTTAAGGAATTCAGTCTGTTTAACTTATCAACAATGAAGACTAAGAGGTGACTTCTTTACAGGGTACAAGTACCCTCCTGAGGAGTAAACATGGGGTGCTAAATGGCTCTTTAATCTTGTGGTGAAAGGCACAACAGAACCAATTGCTGGAAGTTAAAGCCAGACAAATTCAATTTAGAAAAAAGGCACACATTTTTAACCATGCAGCTGACTAACCAATGCAACTAATTATCAAAACAAGGGGTGGATTCTCCATCTCTCATTACCTTCAAATCAAAATTAGCTGCATTTCTGGGGCAATTTATTGGGATCAATGCTGGGATAACCGCCTGAAATTTTAAGGCCTGTACAATACAAGAGGTAAGTCCCTTTTGGCTTTAAGCACCTATGAATCCATTCTCCTTGGATTTTGGAGAAAGGAGAGCCATGAGGAATGTTGGACCGGAAGAGTTTCAGTGTTTGTTTTCTACCAATCTATTGTCAATACTGATGGCATGGTAAATAGTAACAATTGTATTTTTAAATATTATCACAAATGCTGGGGGCAGTAGTTTAGGTCCCTCTTCTCTTTTATTTAAAATAATAGATCAGGAGAAATAATGAAATAAATGTCAACACAGATAGTCCAACAAATGGAACGATTCAGCTGAAAGAAATCTGATTATTGCCATGGATACAGGGTTGACTGAAATAAGATCCCCAAATGTCGCCCATCTTGCAAACTGAACCTTTTCTGAGCAGCAGATGAATTAAAATAAAAAAAAGTTATCTATTGTGCACCCTGCACTTCTTGCTTTCAGTGGGAATAGAAAAGAGAGGTAATGCAAGTACAGAAGGAAAATATCTTCTCACAATATTTCTGGCCAGCCTAGAACAAGGAAGCAACGAAAATCTTAAAGTAGCATCTAGGCTTGTGAAATGACTACTGCAGTTCTGCAGATTAAAATGATTCAGATATCAGAGGCATGGAGCCAAACTTTTTGGTGTTTAACTGAACAAACCTTTGAACATTTTAAGTCTTGCCCGTTGCTCACTGCTGCCTGAAAGATTAATGCTATGCAAATTGGACTTCAAAGCAAAATTGTCTTGAAATTCATACTGGACCTTCTTCCCTCACTTACGTGATTAATTTCTGAGTACAACATTAATAAAAATAGTCAGGACCCCATGTATTCTGCAACAAGCTGAGCCTAAAATTTACAGTAAGAATCTTGGATTTTACAAAACGCTTTCGTGGCAGATTGGAAGGTCTGCAGCAGCTTCATTTAAAATAAATATAGCTTGTTAATGAATTAAACGTCATAGTGAACAACACACTCAGTACAATAGCCCGGTGTTGTTTTAATGATTCTGCTAAATTTATTGTGATGCTGTTTTGATATGCCAGAGACTTTTATATTGACAATGAGTAAGAGTTTTCTTTTTACAGCTGGGTGGAAGACATTTGGGACTGATGGCACCCGTGGAGATATGGGAGACAGTTTGGGATTGTGGGCTAAACACATCAGCGGATGTTGCTGCTAAAAATATTAACAGTAATAACTAACAATATGTGGATTCTGGGGCACGGTTCTGAGGCTGAGGGAAGGATTCCACAGCAAATTCTGCAGAATTCACAAGCCCTGAAAATAATATTCTGTCCCCTGTGGTTTGATTTTCCTATCACAAAAACCAGCAGCACAACTGGGACTAACTGGCATCTCAAGGACTCACTGGACATGAAATATGAATTTACCACTTACCATTAGATGTGGTCTTCACAAGCCAAGTTTCAGGCGCATCTGCAGGATGCTACAGGAAAACTTGCACTTCTAATGTTTATGCAGTAATCGTTCTGTGCATTAAAAGAGGGATTCCCTCTCAGGGGTGGCTTGGCTGACCAGATTGCATTAATAAGAGTCTTCAGTATGATGGTATGAATTTATTCAACAAGTATCTTTTGATATTTTTTAAAGACACAGGATGGGTGAAGTAATATCTTTTACTGAACCAACTTCTATTGGTGAAAGAGAGAACCTTTCGAGCTTACACAGAACTCTGGAAAAGGGATTCACTGCTTGTCTACACTTGCAAGTTTTGTTGTCAAAAACTGGGTTTTGGCGACAAAACAGTGACGGCTGTCCCAAACTGTCTCCCATATCTCCACGGGTGCCATCAGCCCCAAATGTCTTCCACCCAGCTGTAAAAAGAAAACTCTTACTCATTGTCAATATAAAAATCTCTGGCATATCAAGGTGTAGGATCCATCCTCTCTCATTGCTGGTCCGCACTACAAAAGAATGACTATTGGAAAAACTGCACAAAAGGAAGCCAGAGACCTTTGGAGGGGTGGGACACAAAGCAATTCATGACAGTACATTTTTCACAGTCCAGGATGCGTTGTACTCAGATTCCGCATTCCCACAACACACCAGGCACTGTGGGATACATACCCACAGTCCATTGCTCTTGTTGTCAACAAAGGTGCCCCAAATGTGGACATGATCTGTCGACAAAGGGAGCAAATGTAGATACGTTTTGGCGACTTTGCTTTTGTCGTTTTTTCCTTGGCAACATTAGCTTAATCGAAAAAACTTGCAACGGTGGACAAGCCCTCCGAGTGTCACAGCGAGATACAAGGTGGAACAGATAAGAAGTTAATACACGTTGCAAGAGATCATTTAAGGCGAAGTGGGCGGTTGACACCTCTACAGACCTAGGATGAAGGAGGCTATTATGGTGTGTATTGATCATTGTAGCAGTGGAGATGTATCTGCAGGTTTGGCGTCTATTGTTATGGCAAAATCTGGTGCCTTTTTGAGTTGCTGTCTCCTGGACTGTGGGGACCTTGGATCTGATGTTGAGGTTGGGAGGTTTGGACCTTGGATCTGATGATGTCGGTGAGAAGAGGTGGTTTAGAAATGATTCATTTCACAATGTGGTCCGCATCGAGAATGGGTCATAATTGTTTAATGATATCTCGTATGGGTTCCAATGTGGGGTGGTAGGTGACAACTAGGGGATTTTCCCCCCTGTATTGAAGCAGGTTCTCTGGGGGTATTTGGGTGGACTGTTCTATGGTGTGATCTACTTTTCTGGTGGAATGGCCTTATTTGGTGAAAGAGGTTTTAAGAGTGTATCTCAAACTTTCTCCTTGGAGCATATTGTATGGTATCGGAGTGCCTGGCTATAGATAAGATTTCTTGGTGTGTCTGGGGTGTGTACTAGATGTGTGGATGTTACTGTAGTGATCCAGGAGTTCCTTGTATATAGTTGTCTGTAGCATTCTATTGTTTAAGCTGGTCATGGTGTTGCGGAAGTCAGTGTTGGTGTGGGAGTGTTCTAGAGAGAGTATGATTGATGGATGGTATTGAAGTTGTGGTGGATATCCATGAGGGAGATAGTAAATATCATCCATGTATTTCAGATGTATCATTGGTGCATTTGTCCAGAAATTTTTCAAGGTGGCCCATGAAAATGTTGGCATAGTGGGGAACCATCCTAGTATCTATGGCTGTTCCCATGGTTTGGACAAAGTGTTTGTTGTTTAATGTAAAACTATTACGAGTGAGTATGAATTGAATGAATTTGCCAATGTGTTTGGGTGGCTATTGGAGTGTTGTCCATTGTCTTGAATATTTTTGAGGCAGGCAGCAATGACATCATTGTGAGGGATGTTGGTGTACCAGGAGATGACATCCGTGGTGGCAAGGAGAGTCTGCTGAAGGAGGTTGTTAATGTAGCACAACTTTTGAAAGATGTTGGTGATGTCCTGGAAGAAACTGTCCCTTTGTGTGGTGAGTAGTTCGAGGAGTCCTGCTGTTATTTCAGTAAGAATGCCATAGGCCAGAGATGATGGGTTCCCATGTTTGTGAATCTTGTGAAGCATGTAGATGGTCCATTGGGTCTGTTATGAATATTTAAAATTCAAACTATTGTGCTTATCTGTGATTGATCAAAGGAGTCACATGGTTTTGTTTGTTACTTGAGCTGATGACTGACTGAGAACGTTTCAGCATCGATATTTTTATGTGTGTACACGCTTGCATATGTGTGTGTATACATACACGTGCACACACACTTTGAGCCAATGCTAATATATTGAATTCCTGCCACAGACTCCCTGTGTGACCTTTTGCAAATCTCTTGCAGCCTGGTCTAACACCCATTGACACTAGTGGAAAGACTCATTGATTTCAATGGGCATTGGATTTGACCCTTAATCTCTGTGTCCCCCATCTGTACAAGGGAGATCATAATCTGTCTTTTCTCATACTCATTGCCTGTCTTGTCTATTTAGGCTTTTGGAGAGGGTGGGTGACAGAGGATATCTTTTACTCTGCCTTTGTATAGTGCCTAAAAGAATGGGACTTAGATATCAGTTACTGTCCAGGTGTTACTGTAATCCATTAAATAATAATAATGCATGCATCTTTTGAAATTTGCTTTGTGTGAGCCCTTTTACTGGAAAAAAAGTGATCAATCATAGTTCCCAGAAAGGTAATGCAACACAAGTGTCAATGGGAAGTATAAGTCTCTGAAGGTTTTTAAACAAAATCCTAATTTGTTTTCCTTGAATTATCTTTTCTTTTGTGTCATCGTTTAGTTCTGCAGTATGCAATTTAACTACAAATATTGTTAGAATTCTTTGGCAATAAATCTTTTTGTTTTAGCAAGTAAAACTAATATAGATGAGTAATCTGAAAATCTCAAGCTATACTCTGAAACTGGTACAACAATTAGGACAGATACTTAAACTCTGGGATATTGATGCTGCAGTACATTTTGAAGTATCATCCATCACTTTAATTTCTGTTCAGACATTCTTGCTAATGAAAAGCGTAAGAAAAATTAGCTTCTAACAATTAAACTTCACTTGCCCTTCTCAAGGATCGATAGATTAGCTTTAGCCATGACAAGAGAAAGCCACAGACCCTTAGTTTTTACACATCTTAAAGATGTTCATGTTCATCTTAAATTTCAGTGTTGCTGGATTAGTAAAATAAAAGCAGGGCCATGTGGCTTTTTATTTTGCTTTGGTTCATAATGAACATATCAAATGAGAGAATGCAGTGGCCATTTATAACTTTTAATGTTTGCACAGTATATGACAGTGGTGGGCAATGTGCGGTCCGCACACAGGCCATCAGGATAATCTAATTGTGGCCCGTGAGACATTTTGCTGGCATTGACCATCCACAGGCATGGCCCCCCCTCAGCTCCCAGTGGCCACAGTTCACTGTTCTTGGCCAATGGGAGCTGCAGGAAGGTAGCCCACCACTGATCTGTCTCGTTATGCACTGATTTATGTGCATAGGTTGGAATTATCACAAATGTTGCCGTAACTGTTTCAATGCTTAAATGTGCATTTTTAAGGACACTCACTGTATGTGTGGCAAGAAATCTGTTCTGCCATTGGACACTTTTATCCCCTTGCGCTGAAGTTGGATCATAAAAAGGTCCCAGGATACTATGCACTCAAATTCAATAAATGCTTGTAATGTGATCTTTCTAACATGTACCTCCAGTATTACTACTGAAAAAAATAAGAAATGCCACATATCAAAAAGTCAAATTTCTTTAAATAGTCACATGTGCAATTAGAAAATATAAATATGACATTATGTGTGTCAAAATTGAGATTTTAGGTGAAATTCTGTCCTCGCTGAAGTCAATGGAGTTTTGCCATTGACTTCAGTGGATTCAGGATTTCACTCCATCTTTTTGAGAATGGGAGTCAGATCACAAAACTTGTATAGTTTTCCAGTTTGTTATAAACCTGTTTTTCTTTTCTTTGCCCACCCCTTCAGTCTTTGTTTTTCACAGACTAAGATTAAGCGGCTCTAAATAAATTAATTTGTGTGCCCGCACACTGGGGACAGGCTGCCAAACCCAGAGGAGCCATAATTCTTTCTTGCAAGCTGTTGGGCCTGAGAACAAAACACACTTGTACCCTAGATAAATATTAGATGTATGTCTCGCTATATTAGATGTATGTCTCGCTATGCTGATAAGTTATTTGAGGGATATAATTATCTTCTACCTACTGCAGCAGCCTCTCACAATAGGCAGTTGAGTATATTGGTTGATGCGCACATGCAAACACACATACGTGCGGACTTTCTGCCGCAAGACGGGCTGTGAGATGCAGTTCTGGCTCCCATGCGAGCTTTGGGATATGAGAAGCAAATAGAACTGTCATTTGGAAAATTGTTAGAAATGCGTTTTCAAGTGTTTGTTGCCCACAGCATGAGGCTTTCCCCCGAGCACTTACCTGCCACCAAGGTAAAGAGCAGGATAGAGCAGGGAGAGATCTCACATCTTTGAGATCCTTTCTTTCTCCTACTATCTCTCTTTAACCAACCTCAGATAACAAGCTGAACTCACTTGTGGCTTGATTAATCACCTGTTACTTACTCAATTATCTCATTTATAAAAAAAGATTAATTGACTTGTAACCATTGTAAGATGCATATGTTCATTTTTTAATGGAAAAAAAAACATTTTCAGCTGAAAACTGGTTTTGCTTAAAAAAATTTGACTTTCAGGTTTTTGGTTTTCCTATAAAAGGATTAAAATTTCTGAGAAAAGCAGACACTTTCTGCCAGAATTTTTGTACATTCGAAAACTCAATTTTCCATCCAATCAAAATTTTGATGAAAAATTTCCAACCAATCCTAGTAAGGGCTTAAAAAGCAAGTTCACTATTTATTTCTTGTTCATAAAATATAGAAGCTGGTCATGCTTGGATACTCAAAGAGATGACAATACCACTATTGTGGAAGAAAGCATGTCTATGTGCGCTCAGCTGGTAGAGCAAAGTAACTGTTCTTGTTTGTGACTAATAATTAATTAATATACACTTAAAAAGAGAGATTAAATTTTAAATACAATTTAGCCCTATGTCTCATCTCCCTCAGTCACCATCATTCACTAAGATACATGGCATAAGCCGATTATATGAATACATCTCCTGCAGTTGCCAGCTGAAAATGCTGATAGAATTGAGCTACATTCATAAATAGCAAAGAGTCATGCAGTGACTGTCTGTGCATGAATTATTGCAGTGAGGCCCAATCTACTTGCAGGGCCAGAAAAAAAACATTTAATTTTCGTATATTAGCCAGTGATATGGGAAACACATGGTCTGTAGAGGCAATGTTGATATTTCATTTGCTGTGCTCTTATTAGCATTATTCAAAAATCTCTGAGGATTGTCTGGGAGGAATACTTCAGAGAAGTGCTATTCAGAGAGAAGTACTGGCAGCAAGTTTTCCCTGTCACAGTCAGATTCTAACTCTTTAGTTTTGAAGAGTTTGACAGCCTATTTTCCTTAGCATTTTTAAAATATAAATTTTTCTTATATTTGAAAATAGAATATTTAATTTTTAAATACATATCCAAAAATACGTGATCTGCAGTGTGACTGCTGTAGATACAGTAAAACCTCCATTTAACGGACTAATTCGGGCGAGGGGGTGTCCGTTAAATCCAAAAGTCCATTATTTAATAAAAAAAAACAACGAGCTGTTGGAGCAGCAGCCCGCCTGCCACAGGGTCGGGGCGGCAGCTCCGCAGCCCGCCTGCTGCTGGGACCCGGGCGGCAGCCGGGAACCGTCAGCCAGCCCATCCGGGTCCCGGCTGCCGGGAGCCGTCAGCCAGCCCGCCCGCTGGCGGGACTCGGGCGGGAGCCGGGAGCCATCAGCCAGCCCACCCGCTGGTGGGACTCGGGCGGGAGCCTGGAGCCAGCCCGCCCACTGGTGGGACTCGGGCGGGAGCCGGGAGCCATCAGCCAGCCCACCCGCTGGTGGGACTCGGGCGGGAGCCGGGAGCCGGCAGGCAGCCCGCCCGCAGGCGGGAGCCGGCAGCCTGCCCGCCCGCTGGCGGGACTCGGGCGGGAGCCAGCCCTCCTGCTGCTGTGACCCGGGCGGCAGCCGGGAGCAGGCAGCCAGCCCGCCTGCCAGCCAGCCCTCCCGCTGCCGGGACCCGGCCGGCAGCCGGGAGCCGGTAGCCAGCCCTCCCACTGCTGAAACCCGGGCGGGACTCGGCCGGGAGCCGGCCCTCCTGCTGCTGGGACCCGGGCGGCAGCCGGGAGCAGGCAGCGAGCCCTCCCGCTGCTGGGACCCGGGCGGCAGCTGGGAGCAGGCAGCCAGCCCACCCGCCAGCCAGCTCTCCTGCTGCTGGGACCCGGGCGGCAGCCAGGAGCCAGCAGCCAGCCCCCGAAAAACGGATTTGGGATGCATCGGACTTGCTCATAAATTTTGTCCGTTGCATCCGAAGTCCGTTAAATCGGGGTCCGTTAAATCGGGGTTTTACTGTACTTTCAACATTTTGCATTTCCAGACTCTCTCTTTTAAATGTGCCATCATAATGTTGTGGTAAAGTAATTTTTTCTGTTTAAATAGCATCTGATAGTTTTTAGGAGCACTGGAGTTGCATTTCCCATCTTTAGCCTAATATTTGCATATTAAGAGGTAAATGAAAAACATTATGTAAATGTTATGTAGTGGTGAATATATTATCAAATCAAATGGCCTTTAGGGGTAATTATAGCAAGCTGCTATGACAGCTAGGGAGCTGAACCTTGACTGTGTTTAAAATTTCACAGATTTAAATAGTAGGGGCTTGGTTTTATTTTGGCGCTTCCAACATTGCCAGTGGAATATTTTAATTTTATGGGGGTGGGAGGGAATGAGTTAATGCAATTAAGAATGGACTTTAATGTTTTGCCTTAGAATATTTTTAATTGAAGGTTTCATATTACTTCAGTCTGACAGTAATTTGTATTGTAATTGCAGCTAGGAAAGGTTTTTAAAATGTACATATTGTACTTTTCTAAAGAGTATAACCTTCAGTCTTCTCTGATTAACTTTTAGATTGGAGGCCAATCGGTTGGGGACCAGATTAGAGGTAGACAATATTGCCACACCCCAAGCATTCAAAAATCATGAGTCAAGCATCCACAAATCATGAGATTTTTTATATGAGGGGTTTTATGTCTTCTGGTTTTTGAATCTTAGAGTACGCCCGAGTCACGTTTTCCAGATGCCCTCTGCAATGATGAGTGCCAGAAATTTACTTATTTTTTAAGTGGGAACTGAGACTGTCATGTATTCACTTGATTCCAGGAGCTGTGGCTTTAAGAAAAACACCAAATATTATGAAACTTGAAATAAAATTATGACAGTTGCCAACACTCATAAAACCCACCAGTGTACTGTCTTACTGACAGAAAGGTGGAGGGAGATTTTCAAACACACCTAAAAATTTAGAAGCACAAGACCTATAAAATGTATATTCCTTGGTCTTCCAAGAGTACTATATTTACAACATCGCTTTGCATTATTCAACAACTAACAGAAATCAGCTGGTACTCAAATAGACAGCAACTTACAGATCATCTCAAACATACTGGAAGTTTTATTTTTATTACTAACAATGAATAAATAACCAAGCAAGCTTCATCATCAGCGTTCTCTTTCCTCCTCCTTCCCGCCCCCAGGTTCCAGAGGTGGGTGGTGACAGCTTGAAGAGAATAGAAGTATTTTCAGCTACCAGTCATTTTGAAGATTAAAACAAAATTTGAAGGGCTTCTACTTGTCAGTGCTAACTGATAGGTTTTTTAGATGCTTTGATAAAACTGGAACAATTATTGTTGACTAAATCTGAGCAATAGATCAATAGAACAATAGATCGATAGATAGATTGATCCCCGATAGATCGATCACTACCTGCCGATCCGGCGGGTAGTGAAGACATAGCCTTAGAAACCAGGGATAAAGTGAGTACATACACCCCCCACTAACCCCCCACACAACTACCGTTGCTTTGGTGGGAGAAAATTAAAAGTAAACATTACACTAACCTCATTTGTCTGGCCTCAGGCAATATCTTTGTTGCTCAGATAATAACTGATTACAGTTTATCCTCATCTGACTTATCTCTGGGAGCCATAAAGCCCCCCAGTGGCTTTGTCTTTCTGATAGTAAAATCTACATACTCATCCAGTCAGGCAAGAAAAACAATTTTATATAACTTTCCTGACCTATTGCAATGCGCCATCACATTGTGCATGCTTGCTGCAAACTGTGCTCGAACAATAGGAAAACAAACTTGCCAAGTAAATTTGAATAACAAGCTCAAGGCAAATCTGAGCTGCTCATGGATACAAAAACAATAAAGAAAGCAAGGAATACTTGTAGCACCTTAGAGACCAACTAGTTTATTTCAGTATGAGCTTTCGTGGGCTATAGCCCACTTCATCGGATGCATAGAATGGAACAGAAGTAAGATGCATTTTTACACACAGAAGGAAGGGGGGGGAAGGTTGTACATTAGCATCAATTGGTGTAATGAGAGAACCATTCGCAAGTCCTATTTAGCCCCTGGTTAATTGTATCCAATTTGAAAATTATTTCCAGTTTCTCGTTGGAGTCTGTTTTGGAAGTTTTTCTGTTTCAAAATTGACACTCATTACACTAATTGATTGCATTTCCTGAGTTAATTTACCTAACACAGAAATCCATTTCAAAAGATATTTTTTTTTCTGCTGACAATGGCCCATCTAGATTTAACAGCCTCTTAGAATTGGTATGCTAATGTACAACCTTTCTCCCCTCCCCCCCTTCTTTCTGTGTGTATAAATGCATCTTACTTCTGTTCCATTCTATACATCCGATGAAGTGGACTATAGTCCACGAAATCTTATGCTGAAATAAACTGGTTAGTCTCTAAGGTGCTACAAGTATTCCTCGCTTTCTTTATGGATGCAGACTAACACGGCTGCTGTTCTTGAACCAAAAACAATAAAGTTGCTGAATTATTTTTTTCTGGGGTGCAGCGGGGTTTGAGATTTATTAAAGGCGAAAAATATTAAAAAATCTATAACTCATTGGGCTTGTGTACAAAGCAAATTGTACTGTTTATATTTACACCAGTATAGCCCTGGGGAAGCCATATTCCGATATAGCTAGAGGCACGACTGCCCCCATGTGGATAATGTTATACTAATATAAAAGTGCTTATACCAGTGTAGCTTATTTCCACAAAAGAACAGGAATAAGCTATTTTGGTATAAGGCACCTTTATGCCGGTAGAAACTGTGTCCACAGTAGAGGATGTACTGCTGTAACTATTTCAGTAAAAATTAAAATCCTAATCAATATAGTTACACCAGTATAACTATCTGTGTGACACCAGGTTTATTTTATATACCTCTTACCAAGTGTTTATTTCAAAGACTATGATTCTGTAAATCAACTCAATAGCACAGACACATTTGCTCACACTACTTGCAAGATAATATTTCCTAACTACTCCAGAGTACTTGCTCCGAAGGGCATGCATGGCAAAACATTTTTTTAAAATACAGATTTCCAGCTGTCCAGTCTTCACTCCCATTATGATTTAAGTAAGAAAAAAGGAGTTCAAAAATAGAGTAAGCACCTGGGAAGAGAAAATAACAGTTAAGGTGATGTCACCTTCTTTACATGGCTTTGCTAAAGTAAGTGACCCTCCCTCAAATGCGTCTTGCTTAGGGTAAACTCAGTCATGCAACTGCTGTCACATGGTAGCACTTTGGCCTGACATGGAGTGAAGAGTGTATTCTTTGCTATGTTCTCTGCTCCAAACAGGAAAATATATATTTTTTATTTAAAGTGATACCCTTCTGTATACCATCTTGAATATTAGGGGAGTCTCACTGACGTCTTCAATGAAATACTTCATGAGTCTTGGAAAATGTCCGGAGGATC
This sequence comes from Sternotherus odoratus, assembly GCA_032164245.1. Classification (NCBI taxonomy): domain Eukaryota; kingdom Metazoa; phylum Chordata; order Testudines; family Kinosternidae; genus Sternotherus; species Sternotherus odoratus. Next base: position 148,074,948 of record JAVMKO010000002.1, read on the forward strand.
AGGTGATGCTAAAGAACCTGAGTTGGTGTCGTCCATTTTATTGCAGAAGAAGGATCTCCAACAACCATTTGGGGAAACGAATGTTTTTCTCTGTCCTGCTCATTCATATATGTTTGCAGAATAAATTAAATTGGAAAAAAGAAATAGAGCCTTTGTTTGTTTGCTTGTTTTATGACTCTGGTATTTCACAGCATTGACTCTGGCTGTGGTATGAGAATTCCCATTAGTAAATCTGCAGCATTTTTCCCTTTATCACCTGTTCTCCTAATGTTCTATTGAATTTCATTACGGTCCCATCGGAGGTCTCAGGAGCTCCATCCACTTGGTGCAGATTGATTACTGTTTGCACTCTGGATTATCTGGTCTAAAGAACATGTACTTAATGTTTTGCTGGTGCATGAACAAAAAGTGTTGTGCCTTCAGATAGGAGAGAATCTATTCAGTGACAATAAATTAACTTTGATGAATAACCTATCTACCATTCTCACAGATATGGTATCCGTTAATTACAGTGTCTTTGCTGGTCAGATACAGAACCTTGTCCTTGTAAGGTCAGATTGAGGACACAGGCATTTAATCTTCATTGGTATTATTGGGTTCGTCTGTGTGTATAAATCAAATCCCATCTTTTGGGACCTACTGCTAGAAAAACAGAAGTTAGATCACTCATCTCTGTCAGTTGTGTTAGGCATTAGAGCAGCAGCTCTCATCCAGGAGCGGGGGGCTGCGAGCAGTGCCAATGTCAGACTTGCTGGGGCTCAGGACAGAAAGCCAAAGCCCTGTCTTGTGGGGCGGAGGCCCGGGGCTCTGAGCCCTGCCATCTGGAGCTAATGCTGAAGCCTTAGCAATTTAGTTTTGTGGGGCCGCCTATGGCATGGGGCCCCAGGCAATTGCCCTGCTTGCTACCCCCTAATGTCAGCCCTGGCTTTTATATGAAGAAAAGGAAAGAAAGAAAAAGATTGAGAACCCCCACATTAGAGCATAATAGTTTGGTCTGAATCCAGTTCCCAGCGGAATAAGGTTCATATCACATAAATTTCCACACTTAGTTCCCTCATTGACAGTCTCAGCAGAGAGGCCAAAGACTGAAACTGCCCTTTCACCCCACAAGCCATACTGGTAGGATGGGAGGATTGGGAATCGTGCACTGCTTTGTCCGATGCTGTAATTAAATACTGTTCCCAGTGGATAAACATAGAGGGCTTCCATCTCCTTCTCTGTTAGTGTTGCAAGTGAAAAAAAGTAAAATAAATCCTTTTAAGAAATCTGATTAACCTGTGCTAGTTGGAATAGGATGCCAAGATCAGCAGGTGTGGGAGAGGCACAGCAGGAACAGTAAATAATGTAAGAAAGCCATTGGGATGGTGAAAGGGAAGAACCATTTCATGTGGAAAGGCTGTTTTCCTAATGTCACATGCTTTCGTGTCCTAGTTGATTTATTGGACAATGTGATTTGCCAGCTTGATCTGGTGAATTCTAGCCAACTAATGAAACCTTTTAAAATGTTGCAGTGTGGCTTTTAATTGGTGAATTTCTAGCATTCTTGGAACTGGCAGCTGGTGGCAGAGGCCAGGTGTTTTCGAGGCAAGTGCGGTGAAAGAATCTCTAAATTGAACCTCAATTTTCATTGAAATGGTTCTCATAATGTAAAGGTTTTAACATACTCACTCACCGCAATCATATATAAGCAAATACAATGAGAATGAAGAAGCTTCACACAAGGTTCCTAAAGAACTGTATATTAGGGATCTCACCTGAGATTCTGCTTTTGGATTTTGGGGGGGTCCTCCCCCCACCCCTTTAAGTGGGGGGTCCTCCCCCCACACTTTAAGAACATTAAAGGAAATGGAAAATTGAGGTGAACGAATAACTTGTATAATGATTAAATGAAGATTTTACAGGCAAGTTAATAAACTGACAGTGAATCTGTTCCTAAAAACTTGAGCTTACTAAATAATTATTCAAAAATAGAGATCTATTAATTAGAGAAGCTGGAACCCAGGAAAAATAAATTCTCTCATCCAAGAATCTCTCATCTAGATCCATGAAACCAAGGAGGGCTGGTTTGGTTCCCTAGCTTGTGTTCAGTTATGTCTACACTGTGCCACAGTGAAGAGTAGAGGGGTGTGAACTACAGAACACACCAAAGTTCTGTGTGCAGAATGCCCTGCGGGGATCCTGCTGGTGCAAACTAAAAGGTACCTAAAAGATTTGTAAGACGACTACTTTAATGCGAGCTAGGTACCTTTTTAGTTCACACCAGCAGCATCCACATGGGGCAGTTAGATTGCAGCACTCTGATGTGCTCTTCAATTTGCACCTCTGTAGTCTGTGGCGTAGACAAGCCCAAATAAACCAATGTTTTTCTGCTTGAAGTATTTTTGACTGGAGAGCCAATAAAGCTGGGTATTGACTGTGCTGAAATCAATAAACATGTTGCTCTGATGTTTTCCTTTTGTCTCTATTGACTGAGATAATATGTCCAAGAGTAATTTTGTCCTAGAGCAGTGGAAATCACAACATTGCATGTTTCTCTTCCTTGCAAGCTCTTTAAAACAGACAGTGGAGAAGTGTACCATGACACCTGGCACTGTAACACTTTTGGAAATGCTCACCACTATGAGGAAAACAGTGCTAGGGCCCCTAGCACTAGTTGAGCTCCACCAGAAGACTCTTATATACACTGTGTATGTGAATATGTTGTGCATAGGTATGGGTTGCTAAATGCAGTGAAGGGAAATCATATTTGTGGATTCTTTCTCTCCTAGGATTAAGAAGTTCACTGGTGAGGAAAGAGGTGGAGATGGGAGTAAAATTATGGAGCAAGTGTTATGAAAATGATTCACCCAACTATGTTTTATAAACAGGTTTTGAATACCAGTTCTGACTTCTGAAATTTCCCTTGAGGAAAAAAAGTGAATAATGGATTTCTCACTCAAATGATACTGCTCTAAACAACGTAGTTGAGTCCACAGCCATGGCAGAGACAAAACAAATACAGCATTTAATAACTATTACTGGAGCACCAGTTAGAGAATTTTTCCAGGTATTCAGAGAAGACCCTTTAATAACAGGCATAATGAGTGGAAAATTAACCTTGTCTCATAGATTGCCTTTATAAACTCCCAAGTTATTCCAGCGAATGCTTCCTGAAATAACCATATCCTTTTTGTTTACTGTTCTATACTAACTTTAAAAACCTTCTCCGTCAATACTCCTACACTTATTAGTAAAACTTGATATCACTGTTGCCTTGATCCTGCAAAGTCTCTTCTGTTTAATCAGATGAGTTGTCCCACTGATTTCAGTGAATCTACTCACACAAGAAAAGTTAAGCACATACCTCTTTACAGGGTCAGAGTCTCTGTTTTTAACTATATATGAGTTTCTATTCTGGAAAGCTGTTAGGTTTGAAAACATGTTTTTCAGTCTCTAACCAGAAAAGTGGTTTCATAAGTTCCACTAACAAGCTGCTCCTTCAATGTTTTTAAGTAAAACTATATTGATTAAATTTTCAGGGTTACTTGGAGATATTTGGTTGCACGCTTGACATTATACTCAGTGGTTCAGAGTTCAGTATTTTGTCCACTGGGTCTGATCTTTTTCTTTCTTTCTTTATTGTGCCATTGCTCATCTCTAACAATCTCAGGTATGTAAATTGTTCCTGTATCCATAATTAAGAGAGGGGAAAAAACTTGTTAAAACCCTAATGGAACTTCAAATACACTATAGAAAGTGATGACTAATGTAACTCTTGAGTTCTGATGAAATCACGAACCTCTTGAGTTTTGCTCTCACGGCTACGTATTAGAAGTCATGTTAAGAGCAATGTATCACTACTTCAACGATAATGACTTTTTGAGGGGTAGAATTTGTTGAACAGCAAATATAGGACGTCCTCTGTAGAGGATCCATTGATGGAATACTTTCAATATATTACAGTAAATTGAATAGCATGGCATGATTATTTATTATGTGCTATAATATGCCCTATGAAAGACAACACATTTTAAAAATTAGCTATTTTGTTAACATGCATTTTGTGAGGTAGGTACTCAGAGTGTCACAGTGAAATATATGGTAGAACAGATTGTTTAGTATAAGTAGTTAAGATACATTGCAAGAGACCATTCATGGTTAAGTGGTCCATTAACTCCTCTGCAGTCAAAATATGGGGGGGGGAGGGTCCATGGGTTACAGTTTGTTGCAATAAACAATATTACATCGCCATATTTGGGGTCAGGAAGGAATTTTCCTCCAGGGCAGATTGGCAGAGGCCCTGGAGGTTTTTCGCCTTTCTCTGCAGCAAGGGACATGGGTCACTTGCTGGATGATTCTCTGCACCTTGAAGTCCTTAAACCAAGATCTGAGGACTTCAATAGCTCAGATATAGGTGAGAAGTATATTGCAGGAATGGGTGGGTAAAATTCTGTGGCCTGCATTGTGCAGGAGGTAAGACTAGATGATCATAATGGTCCCTTCTGACCTTAAAGTCTATGAGTCTATAATACATCCAGTGTCTTTAGTAGGATCATGATTTTTATTGTCCAGCAAAATTATGAATTTAAGCTCTCAGGCTCATCTTTTGAAGGTGTCATGCAGTCTTCCTTTGAGGATGAGGACTGAAAAGTGAGATCTGAATTGATCATTGTATGAAAAGTTTGTCCATGGCTGTTATGATGATGATGTTGTCTTTTATCATTTTCTTATGTGAGTTCATTCGAGAGTGTAGCTTCACTCACAATGTTGTAACGGGGGCACGCAGTGCACTGGATGAGGTGTACCACATGTTGGAATAGAAATTATGAATCTTGAAAGGTGTGCTGTGAGGGGACTGATCATTGTAGCACTGGAGCTATGTCTGCAGGTTTTGCATCTGTTGTAATGGCAGGATCTGGAGCTGCTTTGACTTGGTGTATCCTGGTCTGTGGGGAGCTTGCTTCTGAGGATGAGCTTGGGAGGTTGACAGGCAGGCGAGGTAGTTCAGGAAAGATTACTTCCGGTTGAGGCCCCGCCCCCTGCTCAGGACTCCAGAGTACCGGTAAGTCCTTTTAAGTTACTTTCACCCCTGTGCACAGCCCTAGTTCATGCAATTCCCATGAGAGTTGCATCAGGCTAATGGTGCAGGGACTTGAGTGCCTAAATAAAGGTCTAAATAGTGTAACAGAACATGATTTGAAAATGGAGCATAGGCATGGCCAGAGCAGAACACTAGAGATGCATATTAGGGCATTGAACCTGTCCTTTGGCTGCATTAAATTTGTATTCCATTGCTCTGTACTTCTAACTGTAGAAGTGTATGCACATTGCCCACTTTTGGCAAACATTTCATTCATCAGCTCAATGCCAAAGAAACATTACTGTGTTTTTAAAGGAGTTATAAAGCAGTGCGTATATTTTCAGGCTTGTTACAATGAGTCAGTTCAGTCCCTTTTATAACTTCTCTCAAATTAGTTTGCAGTTTTAATTGGCTGCCTAGAAGCTGAGATGAAAAGCAAATAAACAACTGAATTGTTGAAATTTTGCAGTGGGAGGGGAATGTAAATATGGACGGTCTAGGCAACACATTAATAATTTATTCAGAATTCAGTGACACTCTACCCCTTTTAATTAATTCATATTTTCCTCTTCTGTGCTGGTGGGAAGGGGTGGGAGGAGTATAAAGGGAAAACATATATCCTAGATGCCTGTTGAGTTTCAGGAAATAGATCCCTGATCCTATATCCCAGAGTGCAAAAAAGGGTTCATCTGAAATTTTGGAGAACTGAATGATATAAACCAAGTCTTTTTTTTTTCTTCCTTTCCTTTCCTTTTTTTTAAAGATAACTCCTCTTCATACATAGACAAGGGGCTTTTATATCCATTCAGTGATATTTGGAACATTGATTTGGATAAAATAACAGTTCTATTGTCCCTTGCCATATGAAATGAAAGAAAATGCCATAGAAACTGCAGGCATCCATTGCTGACTTGTATTTTACAAGCTTGAGCAGACATTACCATGCAAAAACTTTTGCTTGTTGCTGCTCTCCCAGGTTTAAGGACTATGCCTCTGTGTTACGGTTTGACTGTGGCCAAAATGTCGGAAACCTGTGAATTAAACAGGAAAAGTCAGCAATGTTTAATAGTGCTAAATATATTTTTCCTGTTTGGGTTTACACATCATGTTCTCCAATTATCTCTTTCGGGATTAAAAACTGCTAGCTCTTGCATTTGCTGGATGCGGCTTATTATATCTGAAGGAACAAGAGATATGCAGTGAGTCTCTTGTTGACCTATTAAAAGAATAGTCTGGAGTTACTAAATTGGGTCAGACCTGAAATACACAGAATCTTTTTTTCTAGTCTTTAGATGGGTTTAATTAATAATTTATTATTTAAGGCTTAAACCAATTTTTACATTGTAATCTTAACAGTTTTTGACTTACTCTGTGAGCTACATTTTTTTTAGATAGCATTTGAAATAACAAAAATGAACTATATAGATTATTATTTTTCCAGTGGTACTTCGAGGTACAGCCAAAACCAAGATCTCCGTTGTGCTAGATGCTTCACAAATGCATAATTGGAGACAGCCCCTGCCCTGAAATGCATACAAGTCACACAGATTAAGGGCCTGATCCATACCCCATTGAAGTCAATTGGAAAACTTCCAGTGATTTCTACGGGCTTTGGTGCAGGTCAGCTCAGAACTTGACATACGGTTTGCAGAACCTTGTGTGTCTTAAGAGATGTGTCCTATGCCAGACTTCCAAACACACCCTCGCCTAGAGCAGTGATTCTCAACCTTTCCAGACTACTAACCCCTTTCAGGAGTCTGATTTGTCTTGCATACCCCAAGTTTCACCTCACTTAAAAACTACTTGCTTACAAAATCAGACATAAAAATAGAAAAAAGTGTGTTAGCACACTATTACTGAAAAATTGCTTACTTTCTCATGTTTACCATATAATTATAAAATAAATCAATTGAAATATAAATATGTCATCTGAGTTCTCTTCTTTCTCCTCCTTTACCTGGCAAGGCATTCTTTGGGCTAGGAGGGGGGAACCCCTTATGGGCAAATGCAGCAGCTGCAGATGAAACATGCAGGACATTTTTTAATGACAAGTTGGGCACATGTCTAGCATGAACACTGAATTATGTGTTTGAGGCATCGTGGAACAGCTGCTGGAGGGGTCTTAGGGTTGGCATAAGCAATGCAATGTCTGCAGTCACTCTGAATTGACCTCCGTACGTCGACCATGTCTCAGTGCCACTCAGGGAGGTGGGTGTGACAGCATCGCTATAGCAGGGCACTTACATCAGTATGAGACAAGCTGAAGTGTAAAACATGAAGTCAAAGCTTACGTCAACCTAACTTTGGTGAGAGGTATAGTTAGCAGGGTAAGGGTTAAAAGAGAATGCCAATGATCCAAAAATCCTGCCTCAAGATAATGGTCTCTTGCTAATACATCAATGTCAAGACATTTATGGGTAATTAATGTCAGAGTCAGGCAGATGTTTGTGTTTGAAAGAGGAGGTATTGATCCATGGTTCTATACTAACAATGACTCTATTTCCCTTGTATCAATTGACTGATGTACAATTAAGTGTTTTATCTGATGGATGTTGGTGCAACAGAGTGACAGTTACTCACTGTAACATTATTGATTTGCCTTGTCCCAATTGGTTTGGACCTATTTTAAGCTATAGCCAATCAGACCATCATATCTACAAACATACAGTTATTATTATTACAGTTTTTAAAATAACCTGGTGCAAATTACTACACAGCTGAAGATTTAACCTTCAGAAAATGTCCATGGTTATGAAATAATCCCATTTTGGTTGTAGTTTCTGTCTAGCTGAATATAAGATGGTCAGTTTCACCTTTGCAATTGGTAGTAATCAGTAACAAAAGAGAACATTTTGTATTCCATTGGATCTGAAAAATGTGGAGATCCAAATGCACTTACCCCCACAGAAAACTTACCAAGTTAGAGACAGAGTGATGCAAGCCACCTGTAATCCTGATCTATCAAGAGGCTTGGTAACTGCCCCTACAGATCCAAAAGTAGGAAGAGCTGACTCAGCAGGAGTTGAGGTTTGGTCAGCTTGGAGCAATCATCTTATCCAAGCACCTTCCAGTGGTGCCCGGTTTGGATTTTAAAGCTGCCCCCTCAGGCAGAGTACTGCCTGTACTGCCATCTCCCCTTCCCAGGGTGAAAGTCCCATCTGATGACGGTGGGCCCAGGGGATGAACCTGGCCCCCATGTGCTTTAGGGAAATTGTAGATACTAAAATCAGCTAAGTAAAGACATTACAGTTCAGAAGGCGTATCTTTCAGAGCCCCATTGGCTCAGTGTCCTCATGATGAATATGGTGTCCATACAGCTCAAGCTGATGGCTGCATATTGACAAATTACCTCCATTAGCTTTTATATTTTTCTTTCTCTCAGGACACCATAGGCAGAGCCAAGGTCAGTTGTACAGCAGTCAGAGACCTCTTCCTTCCTCTCCTGCTTTGCTAAGTGCTACTGGTACCTTTCAGGCATTTCCTCCCATCACACAAACTTCCACTTCTGAGAGAGATTCACTGGCACAGGCCTGTCAAAACAGAAGTGAAATCTGTGGTGTTACAGTTTATGATAATTGCAAGAGTGGTGGTTTAAAATGCATTTGCATGCTATCTCCCTCCCCCATTTAAGACTTCCTTTAAAAGACACCTATAAACAGGATCCTAGTGTGATGTTGAACCCCATAAAACTTTATGGAAATATGCTTATGAATGTAAATATGACATAACTGGAATGTGTTTTATGCTACATATGCCATGTAACATATCTCTTTAAAGGTTATGATCTGCTGAATCTATTCATTCTACTTGTATGCATGTGTCATTTTTGTATTCGAAGTGATGAATATTGGCTGGGTATTTGATTTTAAGTAGCCTTAGTAAGGCATTTGGTCAGCTGCTTTAGAGGGGAATGTGCAAGTGCCCAATCAAGAAACTTAAACTGACAATAGACCTTGATAGACGCCAATCCACATCTGAGCTTTCCTGGCTATGTGGCTTGGCCTGTAAAGTTCTGAGTCATGCATGGACATGTGCCTTGCCCATGTGACTCCAAAGCTGTATTTTGTAGCTGTAATTCTGCACAGGTGGAGGGAAGGGTTTAGACGCACAAGGAGAAACCATATGAAGCCTTGGGAGACCCCTCCATTTTGTCTTCAGCTGGCTCAAGAGCTAGCCTCTCCATCCCAAAGGCTACCTGAAAGAAACTGGAACAAAGGACAGTAACCACAGAGGATGTGAGTGATTGCTGAACTCAGACTAGAAGGAGACTAGTCTATAAAAGGAAGCTTACTGAAACACCTCTGAGGGTGAGGTTTTATCTGTATTCAGTTTTCTTACTGTATTAGGCATAGATTTGCATTTTTATTTTATTTTGTTTGGTAATGTAATTTGTTCTGTCTGTCATTACTTGGAACCACTTAAATCCTACTTTTTGTATTTAATAAAATGACTTTTACCTATTAATTAACCCGGAGTAAGTATTAATACCTGGGGGTGCAAACAGCTGTGCATATCTCGCTATCAGTGCTATTAGAGGGTAAACAATTTGAGTTTACCCGGCATAAGCTTTATACAGGGTAAAACAGATTTATTTGGGGTTTGGACGCCCCTGGGAGCTGGGCATCTGAGTATTGGAAACAGGAGCACTTCTTAAGCCATTTTCAGTTTAACCTGCGGCTTTTGGGGGACGTGGTTCAGACCAGGGTCTGTGTTTGCAGCAGGCAAGCGTGTCTTGCTCAACCAAGGCAAGTTCTGGAGTCCCAAGCTGGCAGGGAAAACCAGTTAGTAGTCTCAGCACATCAGTTGGCAGTTCCCAAGGATGTTTCTGTGATCCAGCCAATCCATCTAGAGACATACTTTTGACTGACTCAGCGAGTATATGTATTGTTTCCAATCAATCAGTGTTACGTAGATTATTTTAAAATTAACTTTGAAGCCATTAAACACTACTAATCAGAACAATCACAGGGTTTTTTTGATGGAAAATGGAATCTCTATGGAAGTACTGCATATTTCTAGCCAAGCACCTCAAAACACCCTACAAATCGTGAATTAGGCCTTGCAAGACTCCAGTGAAGCAGGGAGGAAAAACCCCTATTGTACTGTTGGGGAAATTGATTCACTCTGAACCTGTGACGAATGCAAGGTCACCCAGGAAATCTGAGAGTGAGCCAGGCATAGAACCCAACTCTCCTGAGCCCTGGTTCTGTGCAGCAGCTACAGGCCCTCACTCTCAAGTGATGAACGAGACCAATTTAAAGGAAATGCTCCTTTCTATGAGTCCCTACACTAGTTGCATTGCAGAGTAAAAGGGGGTTTGTTGGAATACTGATTAGTCTCTTGCAGCGTTTGTCTGAGAGTGCACAATATGGATGTTTAGTAATATGAAATATCCATCGGCATGCAGCTCTATAGATGAAAGTGTGTGTGTTGGGGGTGGGGGAATGATTTAAACTGATAGAGGGAGAGAAGAAAAGAACACTGCCAGATACATGGTTTCATAACTGAACTACTGATTTTTTGCAGTTAATTTTTACATTCATTTAATTAATTAATATTGTACACCTTATATGAGCATAGTTGTGAATTGCTGGGAAGAGTATATTGTGGTCATAGGCACCGACTCCGTGGGTGTTCTGGAGCTAGAGCACCCACTAGATGGTGTTAGGATCTTATCACTAGGCCAAGGTGTTACAAAGACACATGTTCAGCTGGACTGTTTTATGTTCCAAGCTAATATTTCTAAAAAATCATGGAGATCCAGCATCAGCTCAAATATCAGCACTACTCATTTTGAATATGTGTTGGGAAAAAGGGTGGGTGTGATTTTGAACTATCTTCTCATTTGGACTACGGATAAAAGCTTTCTGTCAGAAGCTTTTGCTAGTTTGAACTTGTGTACATCCAAGGCTACATGTAGCTACATGTGTCAGTGAAAGGCTCTGGCAGGGGAAAGCAGTGGGATACTCCACTGCTAAAAATAGCAGTGTAGTCCGAGAAGGCAATGCTTATGTGTGAGGAGAGTCATATAGACTATATACCCTAAGGGTTCAGCCATGTCTTCACTCACCTAAGCAGTGCCTCACACCTCCACTGCTATTTATACCTGTGCCGGGGTGTGTGCTGTATGTGTACTCTACATGTTGCTGTAAACAGTGCGCAGTGTAGTGGGACTCTTAGAAACCTGGGCTATAGATAGTTTTTTTAAAAACCTTGTCTCATATCTTCCAGGCGTGAGAAAAAAATAGTAGTATGTTGGATTAACTTTTTGATTAAATCCACTGAAGATCCCTTAATGCTGTGTTAAGGGAGAACTTGGATTCTCTGGCAAAATAGTGGCTTTAGTCTGCTAGTAGAGAGGGCTCCGCTATGTTTTGTTTCAACTCTAGAGGCATAGTTGCTAGAACTAGGGGTGCTGGAAGTGCTTCTGCCCCCTTTGGCTTGAAGTGATTTCCCTCATATACACGGGTACCAGTTTGGTTCAATGGCTCCCAGCACCCCTGGCATATAGATTGTTCCAGCATCCCTGTCTAGAGGGGAATTTAACCTTATTTTTTTTGTTTGGGGGTTGATCTGACAAGGGCTTTCTTCCATCCAACATGACATATTGGTCATTTTGAAACTGTCTTTTCTAACTTCTCCATCCAGTGATGAAGGATATTGTAGCTTTCCTCAAGGAGGCATTTAACACCTATTTATTTTGTTTTGAAATATTGATGTTTTAAGTTGTCACAGCAGCCTGGGAGGCAGGTTTTTCTTTCTTCTAAATCTTTTTTTAAATCTTTTTATTTTTTGGTAGTTGCAAATTACATATACAGGTTACTCATACAGCTAATTAGTTTCAGTCAAGAGAGATTTGAAGAACTCCTTGCAGATGGAGTAGTGATTTTCTCCTTTTTCCAGGATGTGATTAAATGTGGTAAGCTAGTGCTTTAGATTTAAAAAAAAACAACCAACCCAACAACCATGATTAATATACAATAACTTCCTTACAACATTTCTTTCAAGGCATGTCTGGGATAACACTTTTTGTATAGACAAGATGTCCTGCGCTGAATTTTGAGAACTAATTTGAATTGAAATCCAGAGGCAATGAAAACTCTGGTCTGAGATGAGTTTGATTTTCCATGTTTGAGATTGCCAAATGTCTGCTTAGCAAGGGGAGAGGATTTCTAAGCAGCTTAACTTCCATTTAAAATAAAGCTAAAATCTGATAAAGAGAATTTTCAGCCGAAGGCTCCTGACTTGTATTTCATTTAGGTTTTGAGGACACCTTATTTTTTCCCCTCTATTTGCTATTATTTTGTGATTCTCATAAATGCAGTTGTTTTCCTGAATTGAGTGATAAAAGGTTTGAAAAATAAGACCCACAAGGAAAAGTTTAAGAAAACATGACATAACCAGGGTAGAGCAAAGACAGCAGAACATAACATAAGAACAGCCATAGGTCCATCTATAGAGCATCCTGTCTTCCGACATTGGCCAAGGTCAGGTGCCCCACGGGTAATCATCAAGTGATCCGTCTCAGGTCACCCATTCCCAACTTCTGGCAAACAGAACCTAGGAACTCCATCCCTGCCCATCCTGGCTAATATCCATTGATGGATCTATCCTTCATCAATGTATCTAGTTCTTTTTTTAGACCTAGTTCTAGTCAGCTCAGTTTTAGTATTCACAGTATCCTCTGACAAAGAGTTCCATGGGTTGACTGTGCATTGTGTGAAGCATTTTACTTCCTTTTGTTGTTTTAAACCTGCTGATTATTAATTTCATTTGGTGACCCCAAGTTCTTGTGTTATGAGAAGTAGCAAATAATTACTTTGTGTACACCAGTGATAATTTTATAGACCTCTATCATAGCCCCCCCTTAGTCGTCTCTTTTCTGAGCTGGAAAGTCCCAATTTTATTAATCATTCCTCATACAGAAGCTATTCTAGACCCCAATCATTTTTGTTGCCCTTTTCTGACCTTTTCCAATTCCAATATATCTTTTTTGAGACGGGGGACTACATCTGTACACAGTATTCAAGATGTGGGCATACCATGGATTTATATAGTGGCACTAGGATATTTTCTGTCTTATTATCTATCCTTTCCTTAATGATTCCGAACATTCTGTTTGCTTTTTTGGCTGCCACTGCACATTGAGTGGATATTTTCAGAGAACCATCCACATTTACTTGAAGATCTCTTTAGACCCCATCACTTTATATGTATAGTTTGGATTATGTTTTCCAATGTGCATTACTTTGCGTTTATCAACACTGAATTTCTTCTGTCGTTTTGTTGCCCAGTCACCCAGTTTTGTGAAACCCCTTTGTAGCTTTTCGCAGTCTCTTTTGGACTTAACTATCTTGAGTAGTTTTGTATCATCTGCAAATTTTCCCACCTCACTGTTTACCCCTTTTTCCAGATCATTTATGAATATGTTGAATAGTACCGGTCCCAGTACAGACATAATTGTCTACAGACCCATAAAGGAATTATATAACAATGACTGGGAACAATTAGCTCTTCTAGTCTAGTCAACAAAGACAAAATAAATAATAGGCTTAAGGTGCAACAGAGAAAGTATAAGTCGGATGTCAGACGAAAACTTTGAGACTAGTTAAGCAATGGAGTAAGATGACGGGATATTATAGAATTGCTATAACTGTAGTTGTTATAGGATAGAATAGTCACCTGAATATTAGGAATGACTTTGAAAATGAAATTGATCCTGCTGAGTTGCAAAGACATGAGACAGATCTGTGGTTCTCCAGTTCTTTCATTCTCTGGAATTCTCTTTTCACTCTCCTCTCCCAACTTCCCAAACATTCACTAGCTTGTTCTCCAAGATATTTAATTCTTCAGACCACTAGGAGAAAGAACTGTTCTCCAGAGAGTCTGTGAACAGTGAAACTAAATGATTGCCACCTTCCATACAACCAAAATGATTCTTCAATTGTAATGAATTACAGATGCTAATATTCACCAGCATATGAAACAGGACTCATTTAAAAATGCTTGCTCTGTCTAAAATGCTTCTGAAGCAATAGATATCTATTTCTCAGATTAAAATATAATTTTTGTTTAAGTTGTTACAGTAAGGTGACTCAAATGTTGTTTTAATGTTGTAACCTATAAGGGGAATACAATGAAGTAGACAAATATTGCAGCCTAATTAAACATTTCTATAGGCTCTCAGAGCCTCTCCACACTAGCGCTTTAAAGCACTCAGATTTGCTGCGCTCATGGGGGTAATTTTCACCCCTCCTGAGCCAGCAAGTTAGAGTGCTATAAATGTAAATTTGTAATGTAAAATGTAAGCCCTGAGTTTGCTCTTCTGAATGAAGTTAAAGACACTGGCAAAGGGGTTTGTGAACTAAATGTGCCTTGTGGAAATCTGCAGTTAAAAAGCTTCTGTAGCAGTTAAATCTGTTGCCTAATTAGCTTGATTTTCTACAACCCTGTCAGGAGATTAGGTTTGACTTTTGAGGAGTTAATGCTCTTTTAATGTTGTTGTTTGCAAAGTCCTTTGACGATGTAAAGCGCTACATAAGTGGTTCATTTGGTGATCTCAAGGATGATGACAGTCCAAACATGCTAACTGTATGCAGAAGATTTAGTTTACATATTTTGCAGGAGGCTTGATCTCTACCCCATCACCATTCCCCTGCTTGTGAGTAGAAATTTTTAATCAGGTATATGTTCAAGTGTGTATTTTGTATGTATTTTGTTCTGCCAGCCTGACTTTTAACTAAAAATGTGATCTACAGATTAAGACCATTTGTGGCAAAATTCAGTTTAAACTGTTGTAACTTTCTAAAGTATACTGAGCAAATTATAACGGAGAGGCGGTTGTGGATTCTGGATTAGGGCTTTTCATGTCCGGGAGACCTGGGTTCTAATTCTGAAAGGGTTCACAAGCAAATATAAGGTTTGACCTTCCATCCTAATCACTGGTTCACAATAGTCATAATCTCATAATTTAGCTTTATGGTGGCCCTGGAACATACTCCAGGGGCATGTCTTCACTACCACTTTAATTCGACCTTAACAACGTTAGGTCGAATTAAACGTGTACCTCTCTTCACATACATGCCCTTAAAGTCGATTTAAAGGGCCCTCAAAATCGAATTTGTAACTCCTGCCTGACGAGAGAAGTAAGGCTAAAATCGACTTCTCTATGTCTACTGTGAGTAGTGAAGAGGCATCTGAAGTTAAGCCTCCGACCTCCGAGCAGCCCCGCGAGGGGGGGGCTGTTCGGGGGGGGCTGTTCGGGCAGGAGGGGGGTCCGCGGGGCTGCTGGGGGGGGGGGGAGCCCGCGCGGGGCTGCTTAGGCGATCGGCTCAGCTGTCTGGTCAATTTCACCAGGCAGCAGAGCGGATCGCCCAAGCAACCCCCGGCTGGCTTCCCCCCCCCCCCCCCCGGGGCGGTCCGGCGGGGGCGGGGCTGTTCGGGCGGGGGGGGGCTGTTCGGGGGGGCTGTTCAGGCGGGCAGGGGGGTCCGCGGGGCTGCTGGGGGGGGGGGGGAGCCCGCACAGGGCGATCAGCTCAGCTCTCTGGTCAATTTCACCAGGCAGCACAGCGGATCGCCCAAGCAACCCCGCGCTGGCTCCCCCTCACCCCTCGGGCGGGTGGGCACGGCGGGGGGGGGGGGCGCGGGGCTGCTTGGGCGGGGGGGGGGGGGTCCAGCACGCATTGCACTGTGGGCTACCTACCCACAGTGCAATGCAGGCTATGTCGACCCCTGCAAAAGTTCTAGGACAGACAGTGTCGACCTGCTGTCCTGGTGGGGACACACTGATTCGATTTTCTAAACTCGAGTTTAGAAAATCGAATTAAGGGAAATCGACCTAGTCCTGTAGTGAAGACATACCCCAGGATAGACTTTTTAGTGCATTGACAGCCAAATGGGGAATCTTGCAAAGGATCTGCCCATATCATTCTAGCCTCTAACCAGTCACAAGATGTTTTCCTTAAGAGTATACAAAGGGGTGGGGGGGGACTGGGGAATCCATTTAGAAAAAGGCATTTTCAAGATAACACTTCTTTTGGCAAAGGGTGAGAAGGAGGGAAAGAAAAACGAAGATGCTGCTAAATTTACTCTTGAGCAGAGTGTCTATTATCTGGCAATGGCGCTGCACACATTTTCAAAGATATATGGTGTAGTGAGTGGAAGCAGATTTTCTGCTTCTTGAGTAAGTACTGTTGTTTGAGCACAGCTCAGAACTATATATAATGACATTAGACATTGAGCATGTGCATTAGGATGAGGCTGGTGGGAGATTTCCCCAGACTAAACATTAGAAAACTAAGATTACTATAGTAATATTCATTTTCTTTTCTCTACTCTGTTCTATTATCCTGTTGATATTTTGTCAAGATCCGGGGGGGCAGGAGGGGGGTGATTCAACTCAATGAGGGCACCTGTGCTTGGGCAGCTTTAAACTACCCTGGGAGCCTTACTGGTGGGAGCTACTTTAGGCTTATACTGAATCATCTCCAAAATGTTCTGCCATGTGTCCTCACTAGCTGTTCCCATACACTTGTGGAGCTTCTGTGGCTAACTCTATGCAGACACATTTGTTAATATCCCTGGACTGGGGCCTTACCCCTGCTGGCTTATCACAGGCCTTAATCCAGGGACATGCCAACACCAATACATAGAAATATGGCTGTGGGTTCCATATAGTAGGAGACTTTATATCAAATTCACTGTAATGGTTTTAAGAGAAGTGACTTGGAATAATTTTAGAGAAAGGATGCACCTTGTGTCCTTCTCCTTCCTGGCTTGATGGCTTATTTGGCACCTTCGCCGTCTGCTCGTACGTTTTTCCTGCTTGTGGTTCTCTTGCAGTTCTTGCTTGTAAAATGACTTTTTTGTTATTAGTTTGTTGTTTTTACTGGTTATTTTATGCAATGACCTTTTCTGTTTTATACTGTCTTTTTTTAGTGTGTTCATTTTAGCTGGGACTTTAGGTAGAAGGGTGGAAGGTATTGCTTAACTAGACTTAAAAATCTCTGCACAAGTCCCATCTAATTCTGTGCAGCATTTGTGAGAACAATTCTTGTTGTTGCTGGTATCCACAGGCAGGGCCGGCGACAGGAATTTTGGGGCCCCGTACGGCAGATCGTACGCCCCCCCCCCCCCGCCAGTCTCCCGCCGCCCGCGGGGGCCCCCCCGCCAGTCTCCCGCCACCCGCGGGGCCCCCCCGGCCGGTCTCCCGCCGCCCGCGGCCCCCCCCGGCCGGTCTCCCGCCGCCCATGGGTTCCCCCCCCCGCCACTCTCCCGCCGCCCGCGGGGGGCCCCTCTCCCCCGCCGGTCTCCCGCCGCCCGCGGGGCCCCCACCCCACCGGTCTCCCGCCGCCCGCGGGTCTCCCCCCCCCCCCCGCCGGTCTCCCGCCGCCCGCGGGTCTCCCCCCCCCCCCCCGCCGGTCTCCCGCCGCCCGTGGGCCCCCCCCCCCGCCAGTCTCCCGCTGCCCGCGGGTTCCCCCCCCCGCCAGTCTCCCGCTGCCCGCGGGTTCCCCCCCCGCCAGTCTCCCGCCGCCCGCGGGGTTACCCCCCCCCGCCAGTCTCCCGCCGCCCGCGGGGTTCCCTCCCCCCCCGCCGGTCTCCCGCTGCCCGTGCCCCCCCCCCCCCCGCCAGTCTCCTACCTCCCGCGGGCCCCAACCCCCGCATGCGCTGCAACCGTGTGGCCCGGCCAGGAGAAGCAAAGGGGGGTGGGGGAGGCTGCTGGGTGCTGGGGAAGGGGGCTGGTGAGCGCTGCAGCGGCTGCCCGGAGCCGCGCCTTGCTCACAGCCCCGGCGACAAGCGGGTACAGCTGAATACCCGCCCCGGACTTCAGGGGGCCCCCCTGAAGTCCGGGGCCCAGTACAGCTGTACCAGTTGTACCACTCTGTCGCCGGCCCTGTCCACAGGTTACTTTAGGGTTCACTTACAGATGGTGTGTTGGCCAGCTTATTTATGGCAGAATTCATTACTGTCCCTCTCTGGTCAAAACATGATTTGAAATGGTAATCAGAATATCTTCATAGTGAAGTATCTTACAGAAGGACTTTGGAGAGTCATGGTCTGTGACCTGTGTGGAATCTAAATAATGTAATCATAAAGAAAATGGGTAATTACACATAAGTGGACAAGCTTTTCAATAAGAATGCCTTCAAAAGGGGAAGCAGCAGGCTGGTTCTATCTACAATGATCCGATTTTCAAAGTGAAAAATCAGCACTCCTATCCTGGGATGAGGCGGTGTTGAGGGCCCATAGGGAACAGCTTTGGTGTCCATCAAGAAGGTTTACAAAGGAAGGTGAGACAGAAAATGGTTACCCACTGCTTACTGTTCTTGTTCATGCAATCCACCCACCCCCAGTTTTACAAGAGTGCTCTGTGTCTGTATATGTGTAAATAGTAAATGGAAAATGTGCTAGTAGATAGCACTTAAAAATAGGTAGCATTGTTTATGGATTTTGTAGGACCAGTAAAGGTGGTGGCGGTGGTTTACTGAAAATGGTTTCCTTTGTGCAACTCTTTATGAAAGCTCATAACATCCACTTGCTTCCCTCACTTTCACAGTCATCCAGTGGATTTGTCTCTACATCTGGTAGAGGGCTTATTCCCTTAAAGGATGTGCAAAGAGGGGAGATTACGAAGCAAGGGGATAGGGTATCAACATGTGATAACCTGATAAAGTGATTTCCTCGGTGGATGCATGCTCAGCCAGCCCTTTTTCAATTCTGCCCCCTATTCTGCCAAGCAGCAATTTCGGGTGGCCAGTCCATGGGTTCAGTTTGTGGGAACTGGATAGCATCCCCTTAAATAATTTGTGAGCCCTCTATTAGCCACTAGAATCCTACCAAGAGTAGCGGTGTTTCTGTATTAGCTAGGCCTTGCATGTTGTATGTGCTTGTTAAATACGAGGTGGACCCCACAGCAGTTCCTTCATATTATGCATCCGATGAAGTGAGTTATAGCCCACGAAAGCTTATGCTGAAATAAACTAGTTAGTCTCTAAGGTGCTACAAGCATTCCTTGCTTTCTTCATATTACATGTTATGGAAAGAACAAAAGACACAAAAATGAGATTCTCGCAAACTGTAGAAAGAAAACTGTAATTTGTAAAACTGACAGTGACATTGGGATATGCCTCAAAAACAAGGGATGTTCCTGATTTGCAGGCAAACAGGTGATAGCAAAATAAATACAACCCCATCCCCACCGTAATCTGTATTTATACTTTAACCCTAATTTGGGCATAGACATTGCTGTGATCAGTCCTTCAGTGTCCCTCTAAAATCCATTGCCAAGGAGTCTAGTGACAAAATCAGCACCAGAGCTCAGCCAGCCAGTCTCTTTCTTGAAATGTTGGCCAGCTGAACTTTTAATCTCCTTCTGCGTAAGTGTACACAACTTGTCACATTACCTCGTACATTAATAGTTACACCCTGCCCCTACCTCACAATATCGGCATTTCTGCAGAGAGCATGGGTGGCGGGTGAAGCTTCCCATGGGGGAAGGCTAGCTCCCTGACCCATCTCTTCCACCCACAGCCCCACCCATACTCCACCTCCACTCTGCCCCAGGCCCCGCCCCCTGCTCAGCCTCCCCGCCGCTGCTCACTGTGTCTCTCCTCTTCCATTGCGGCAGTGTGAGGAGGGACATAGTGAGTAGCAGGTGGGGAGAGGGCTCTTGTGGGCGTAGGGGATGAGGAGAGGAGGGACACAAGCAGTGGGGGGTCTCACAAAGGACGGGGGTGGACTAGAGGAGAGGAGGAACTCACTGCGGGTGGTGGGAGCATTGGGAAAGGGGCAGAGTAGGGAGGGTAAGAGGTGGAGTGCAGGTGGGGCTACCACAGCCCAGGCATCTGGAGACAGTCTCCATGGCCTATTATACGTGCAGCCCACAACACAAGAGTATGTCTGACAATAATTTCTCATCATATTCAGTGTTATAGCCATGTCAGTCCTAGGATATTAGAGACACAAGGTGGGTGAGGTAATATCTTTTATTGGACCAACTTCTGTTGGTGTGAGAGACAAGTTTTTGAGCTTGCACAGAACTCGTCACAGCTAGAGTAATTGCAAACAAGAATTGCAGTGTAAAGATATGGGACCATATTCTCAACAGGTGTAAATCTGCATAACTCTATTGACCTCAGTTAAGTTATACCAATTTACACCAGCTGAAGAAGTGGCACAGGGGACTTAGTGTCACACAAACACTTTGTTCCAAGCAAGTCACTTTTTGCAATGGGAAAAAGAGCAAGTTGAACTCCTCAGGTGGCTTCTTCCACTAACTGGTTGTGGTCATTCCATGTTTTTATTCAGGGATTCTGTAAATTATGTTAGGACAGGAGATATTTGTAGGTTTGAATGTTATTCACAGCAGACTTTCATCTTGACAGGACAAAGCAACTCAAAGTCCTTACTTGTCATTCCTGTTTCCAGACTCTTAAAAGTCTCTCCATTTCATAGAAAAGTGTGACTAATCTGAATGAAATACTCCCTCATCCCTGAAAACAAAACTTGGTTTCCCATGTTGGATTTAAAAATGGTATTTGTTATTTATAAGTGTTTTTCATTCCAGGAGTGCCATGGGGGTAGAGAGGGGCACTGAGTACTTTCCTGGTTGATTTCTATGATGTGCCGTGACACAATATAGAGGCACATACAGAATTATTCATTTCTAGCACAATTATTTTATCACGAACTAAACTAAATGTTTCTTCTGAAGGTAAGGGGAAGTCCTTATCCACATGACATTGGTTCTGTGTGTCATCAGTTTGATTTTTCTGATCACATGTGAGTTTTTACTATTCTCAGTGATCTTCATTTCTTTGCTCTTGGGATTTGTCTTTGCTGCCTGCAATTTTGAATTAGAACTTTGTCTTCAATTCCATTGCAAATATTATTGGGTCAGCTAGAACTAAATATTTACTGGTCTCTGTAAAGTGAGTTCTTCTTACCAAGCAAGCTTAATCTTCTGGTTTCCTTGATTTCTTTCAGTTCTGTTTTGGGCCTGGGAAAGCAGGAAGACTGCAGGGATTTCATCCTTTGCTCTCTTAATAACAGAGATATGACAGATGTCATTGCTAATTGTTTTAAGTCTATCAGCAGTCTTGATACTGTTAATCACAAGGTTATGTTGACTTGATTTTGACCTTTGCTGGTCCTGTCACCTTTATTTTGGTGGGGTAGACGGGCTTACTCTTGTGTTGGTTTCTTTCTAAGCTATTAGAGTGGGAGACTTTGAACAATCACTCATTTGCCTTAAATCCTTCAGGGCCAGGGTTCTAGTCTGCCACCACCTATCTTCAGGGTGCATGTTAAGCTGCTTTGGAGAGTTAGTGAGGTGATTCGGGCTATGATGACATGATATAAACAACATGCAGCTCAGTGTCTCACGTATGACAAAATGAGGGTGCACAGCATCTTTGTTTTCCATTGCCTGGATGAAATTGAATCCTAACCCAGACAAAATGAAGGTGACGTTTATGGCTGCAGAACAGCTACATGCCAGAGGGGACATATATATATTGTCACCTCATTTTCTCTGTAACTCCTCTAATCAGAAATATCATTGGTTCAAAGAAATGTCTGTATGAAATGTTTGGGGAGGAGTGTGAGTTTGTCATTTTGATGCATGCTAGTTCTTTTAGACCCATTCTAGTACAGTTGAACCTTTTTTAGCCAATGCAAACTAGTAGTTGGACACCCATTGTACCCCAAGTTTTTCTGATTTTGGTACAGTTTGTGATGAAAATATTACGTATAGTATTGGAGATAAGGCTCAGTTTATCCCATAGAGCGTCTTCTGTTTAACCATTTCCAAAATAAGTGTGTAGTAACTTTAGTGCTAATAGAAATGAGTGACCACTAGCACAGTCTTAAGTCAACCATAGTGCAAGCCAGCAGAAGCTTCTGAGCACACTAATCTCCTAACTATTTTGGTTCTAAGCCTCTTTTGGGCAGGGACTTATGGTGATAGCCAGTGCAGTGCCTTTTTGATAAGAAATGGAGACTAGACTCAAATGACATTCATACCTTTTGGGGATCCATCCAGACTAATAAAGGGTTCTGTCACTGCCTGCCCTGTTTCTCTGAGGGCCATTGTGTAGTGCAGCTTTTGTTTAGATCCTTGACCCCACTTAGCCTCTCCACAAGCAAAAGATCTCACCCTGTCTCTCACCAGCCCAGTTACTCTGGGTAGGGTGACATCAACTGCCTTCCAGTCCCGAGTCTTTCCAAACATGTCCTCCTCAAGTTTTTAATAATCAGACACCCAGGCCATTCTCCTCTGGATCGTCATTCCCCAAAGGCATGAAACCAGCCCCCAGATACCAGCTAACAATTCCACATGACTTGCACACAAAGACTTTCTAGGGATGAAAATCAACAAAGAGCTTATTTAATAGAAAAAACATAGATTCATAGATGAAACCATCCGGGAAAGCAAATGTATTCAAGTGACACAGAAAATAATTATAGTTTGTTACCTACTTCCTTAAAATAGTTTCCCATCATGCCTCATAGCTATAGGAGGGATCCAGCATTCATGGACATCCTTTTGCCCAAAAATTGGGCCCTGAGGTATGAATAAAAAAATCCTCAGTTACAAGCCTGCTTTTAGCCTTTTAGGGATGTCTATGCTGCAGACAGACACCCACAGCATGTCAGTGCCAGCTGACTTGAGCTTGCAAGCACTCAGGCTAAGGGACTGTTTAATTGCAGTGATAGTTGAGTCCAGCAAAGACCGTGAAGAGTTATGAAGAGATCTTTCAAAACTGGGTGACTGGGCAACAAAATGACAGATGAAATTCAATGCTGATAAATGCAAAGTAATGCACAATTGGAAAACACAATCCCAACTTTACATACAAAATGATGAGATCTAAATTGTATCTTTCTTGAGCGGTAAAAGCTCTTGGAGTCCTTGTGAATAGTTCTCTGAAAACATCCACTCAATGTGCACAGCAGTAAAAAAAAAGAAACTATCAATGTTAGAAACCATTAGGAAAGGGATAGATAATAAGACAGAAAATACCACAGAGCCACTATATAAAGCTACAATACACCCAGACCTGAATACTGCATACAGTTCTGCTCATCCCATCTCAGAAAAGATATATTAGAATTGGAAAAACTACAAAGAAGGGCAACAAAAATGTTTAAGGATATGGAACAGCTTCTATATGAGGGAAGATTAAGAAGACTTGGATTTTTCAATTTGGAGAGGTGGAATATGATAGAGATCTATAAAATCCCAAATGATGTACAGAAAGTGAACAAGGAAGTGTTATTTGCCCCTTCACTTAATATAAGAACCAGGGGGTCACTCAATGAAATGAATAGGCAGCAGGTTTAAAACAAACGTAAGGAAGTACTTTTTCACACAATGCACAATCTACCGGTGGAACTCCATTGCCAGAGGATGTTGTGAAGGCCAAAACTATAACACGTTCAAAAAAGAATTAGATAAGTTCACGGAGGATAAATCTATCACTGACTATTAGCCAAGATGGTCAGGGATGCAACCCTATGTTCTGTCTCTCCCTAGCCTCTGATTGCCAGAAGCTGGGACTGGATGATGGGATGGACCCCTCACTGATTGATTGCCTGTTCTGTTCATTCCCTCTGAAGCACTTGGCACTGGTGACTATCATAAGACAGGGTACTGGGCTAGAAGACCATTGATCTGACTCAGTATAGCTGTTCTTGGGTAGTGTAGATGTTCGGGCTCTGGGCTGCAGCCTGAGCTCTGGGGCCCTCCCATCTCGTAGAGTCCTAGAGCCTTATCTCCAGACGAAGCCTGAATGTCTATACCGCAGTTAAACAGTCCCTTGACCTGAGCCCCATGAGCCTGAGTGAGCTGCCATGGGTCAGCCTCTGGTTTTTACCCTTAGTCCATGGTGACTTGTGGTTATTCAGAATGGGAAAATTCTCTCTTGACTTGACAGCTGAGATGTTCTTTTCCATTTCAGTTGTCTTTCCTGTTGTCTCTAATGGTCCATCATTTTCCTGGGCTGGAAAATGGATAGTTACTTGAACCTGGTTTTGTGTAAACACCTGGCTTGTGAGGTGCCCCCTACCCCTGCCACCTGCTTGACTGCTCACCACCCTGCTGAGAACAGTTTTCTACATGCTGGAATATATAAATTCATAACTATGAGCTATATACATCTCTCATAATGACCATCAACTTCAGAACATTACAAGCTTTCATAAAGGACTATACTCGATATATTTTTATAGGACAATGACATAACATGCAAAAGATTGGTTTAACTGCTTGTTTTGGGGGGTTAAACCTTCTATTCTCCCCGGTGGTGTCTGGACTCTTAACTGTCACACTTTGCATCTAAGAATTTGAAATAATGGGCCAAATTCTTTGCTGATGTAAAACAGTACATCTCTGCTGACACATTATGGAATGGTATCTTCTTACATCAGCTGTGAACTTGGTCCCAGGTCTACAGCATTGAAAGCTAGTTCCTTGAGCAATCTTGTCCTTTTTGCTTTGTACCACACAGAAAAAAACCTGATCTGTCTATAATATTTTCTGCTCTGTGTTTTGAGGCTAAAGTGTTATCTTATGCTGTACATTTCTAAGAAAAAGTTCAGTAGCTTCTGTTCTAATAGTACTTGAGTTTTCTAAGCAGTATTGTTCCATTGGAAAGAAAATTACCCAATTGGCAGCCATATTACTACTTCATTATTGCATTGCTCTTGTAGCCCTGTCACAATGACCTTTCCTTGCCTTAAATTACATTGTTTTACTATCATCTAATAGAAATGTAGCAAAAGATTTACTTCAAAATTACTGCTTGTAGACTGTAGGGAACGGAATTGTAGATATTTTGACAAATTGCAATATTTCTGCCGTATCTGGCACACTTCTTACATTCTGTGTGGATTGAGAGAATTTTCAGTATTGTAGGTAAAAATGGTCAACACTGTAGTTATATTTGCTATATCTCATCTTCAAGGAGAACCAAAAACTACAATACTCCTTTCTCTTGAGACAACTAATGAGACTTGGTTGCTCTTCATGTTGTCTTTTATTATTGGAAAATATTATTTATAAAACCATGCAGAGTGTATATTGTATATGTTGCCCACACTACAACTCTCACCTGTGTATCTCGCAGCACTTGACAAACGTCAATTAAGCCTCACAACACCCTGGTGCAGTTAAAATATTATCTCAATTTTATTAATTGGAAAACTAAGAGAAGATAGTAAGGAGTGGGCTACATTTGGGGTAATGTGCTATACAAAGTGTGATTTCTAAAGCATACCAATGTGTTGCACATTAATTGGTCCGAGTAGACCGTGCTAATGCACAGTAAAGGTTCCTGTGTGCACGTTAACATAGTCCTATTTTAAACACTAGATCAAAGTAGTTTACACAGACCAATTAATGTGCAGCACATTAATGCACTTGAGAAGTCACACCCCGCAAAAGCACATTACCGCACCATGTAGACAAGACCTGAAAGAGGTTAAATGTCATGGGCAAGATGAGGCAGTGTCATGGTAAGCACAGTTAGACTAGATTCTATAGGTCTTAGTCATTTTCTAAACACCATATAAATCTGTAACATGGGGCTAATGATACTTATCTCCTCTATAAACATTTTGAGATCTATGGATGAAAAACACAGTATAAGAGTTAAGTATTGATTGATTGACGAGACTTTTCTTAAACAAATTATCCAGCTCCAGCTCTTCAATCATTTCAACATCTTGGAGGAAAGTTCAGTGTATTTTCTGTTAAACCTGATGAGTTCTTTGGAATAGCAGAGAATGACTTATTATAAAAGGTATCTCTTCTCTTTTAAGTGAGATAATATTAATGTCAAGTGATCCTATTTACGTGGTTGAGTGAATCATTTATTTGATTAATTTAGCCTCTCTGCCTCTGCTCTTGGAATATTTGCAATCATATAGCAGTTTTATCAAATTTATTCATTATCCAAATCTACTCAATAAAATTTTCAGATTGTATTTTGTGGACTGATTGTACATTTTGCCATCAAAGCTGATTTTTTACATGTGATTAATCACATTGTATTATTTTCCATTCCTGATACCGTGACTTTATAATCCTTAACATCAAGAGAGGAACTTAAAGAAGCTCTCTGGTTTTGAACCTTTCAGGGAGGTAGCAGTGCAAGGAAGGGTCGCAGATAAATTAGAATATGACATTTTTCAACCTTTTCCTTTTTGGCTTTCACATATTTTATCTAAGGCACTGTGACATTACCGAGGGTACAATCTGGACTGAAGAACAGCTGCCTCTCCTCAGTTCTTCAACCTGGTGTGCCTTTTACACTGCTTTGCTATGAGAGCTACCACTCCTGGTCTGCTCTCACACAGCCTCCAGCCTCTCAATTATATTGTACGAGTGCTATAACCAGCCACTCATTAATTACACTGTAGAACAACACCAGCAAATTCCCCCAGAAATGTGCATTTTGTACTGTCCAGATCTCTCCTGGACAATAAAAACTCATGTAAAGTCTGTTATTTTTTTTTAATACAGAATGATATATACAGATCCCGTTATCCCAAATGGAGTTTCCCAAACACTTCAGTGCAAACAAACTGTTTAGATAAAAACCATGAAACAAGTTTGTTAACTACAAAAGGTAGATTTTAAGTGATTACAAGTAATGAGCACAAAAATTAGAATTGCTTACAAGAAAATAAAAGTAAAACACAACTAATGCCAAGTTAACAAGCTAGAGTGAATTCAAAGCTAAGTGTCTCACCATGTGTTTCTGCAGGCTTTCTGGCAGAATCTCTTTCAGTCAGGATCCCTCCTCCAGTCCAGTGCTGCTTCATTTGTTCTTCAAGTGTTGTCAGTCCTTGAGTGAAATAGTTTTAAATTTTAAACAAATATTCATGGAACTCTCCCTCCCCCACCTTGCAACTTTCACTTCATTCTACTGCTTATTATTACACTAAAGGAATACTGAATGCTTCATGATTATTCAATCTTTTTGGTCTTGTTGATTTTTATAGCTCCACTAGATGATGGACTCTTACTTATTTAGTCCAGAATACATACAATGTGGTCAAGATTTTCATAAGTAATAACAGTTTTCAGCTTTCCTACTTGAGGTGCCTCAAAGTGTGGTTGCTAAGAAATTTCGGATAATCTGGCCCCTTTCGAAAGTGCTAACAACTGCCTTCTGAAAACAGCCCCCTCAAAGATGTCCCAAATTTGGCACCCAAAATCATGAGCTGATTTTGAAAGTAGTGGCTTATATGTTTCTCATTTTTAAAGCTTATTTTTCATGTAATAATAGTAGCAGTAGCAGTAGTAATATTAATATCTATCTTTTATATAGAGTTTTCATTTGTAGATCTCAAAAGTACTTTACAAAGGAGGTGACTATCATTATCCCCATTTTACAGTGGGGAAGCTGAGACATAGGCATGTGGAGGGTGAGTGACTTGCCCATGGTCCATCAGCAGACCAGCAGCAGCAACAGGACTAGAACTTAGATCTTCTGTGAATCCAGTGCCCTATCATTAGGCCCTGCTGCTCTGTCAGTGTCTGCTTCTTTCTGTATTATTTGTTCTATTACTTTTCCAGTATTGCTAAAACCAATAATAATTAAAAACTTCTGGTAGTTTTTTTTTTTTCAAGGGTTAGGGGCGCTGGGAATTTTTTGAAGAGAAAGGAAGAGGTTTGGTTAATTCCTCCCCCCCCCCCCCCAAAAAAAAGCCATATGTTTAAGTGGTCGCCATATAACTTACTGGTATTGCTCTGATATATGTATCACCTTCTGCTCAACTTGCAGCCTTAGATTCATGCTTGTGAGTTGTGAAAAGCTGACATCCACCCAGATGGACTGGCTCACTCATCCTTTTCAAGAACTGTCTTGGATGGAGAACTTCCATCCATATCAAACATACTGTAAAAACTGTCATTCCAAGAGCAGGCTGATGTGAACATGCAGAGATCAACCTATTCTTAGTGCCAGCAGGAGAAACCCTGCCCTGATTTTATTTCTTTCTCTGATGAGAAGAGGGTTCCAGAAATGAGATGGGAGGGAGGGAAGGGACAAGTGATTTTTTCCCCATTTTTCCTGTTGTTGTTTTCTTTCCAGAGAGGAGCAACAAAAGGTAACATAACAAATCTTTTTAAAATATTAGTAATCTGGGGAGCCTAAATGTCTTTTAAAATAGCCAACATCTCCTTGGGTGAATCTCTGAAAAAGCATGCATAAAAAATTGCCTTCCAGAAATTAGCTATGTTTTCTCAGATGCCATTTCTGATCAGTAAATTAGCTGCACTTCCTTTCCTGAAGTCACACTCAGAGAGGAATAGAAGTTTGAAGGACTACTTGAATCCCATTAGGTGGCACACAAAGCAGCAGCTCAGAGCATTAGGTATAAGAATTTTGCTAGGAAAGGAGAATTAGCAAATTATTAGCCTGATTTATACAGACCAGTTTTTCCTTCTGATTTGTCTTTTAAAAGAGGTCTCAGAGAAACATTATAAGGCATGATGATTGATAATATTAACATTCAACAAGGACAAGTAACCATGATGATTTAAGTCCTTGAGTTGTAGCCATATGTTTGTGTGGTTTTATTTAATAATAAATTTAGCTAGTTCCTGCTAGTAGAAATGTGTTTGACAATGCTGTGCCTAAGGTCAGGAATAGTACAAGTAGGCTCCGTGCAATGTTCCCCAAATTGGTCTGACAATGAACCTCAGTTTCAGCTTGCCACTGAAAGCTGTGTAAAATATTACATAGTAATACTGACCACTCTCTAAATTTGGCCACTCCTCAGAGAGAAAAGATGGCCTGATGGTGAAGACATTCATTCGGGGACTCAACATATGGATAGAGTTTCTGCTTCTGCTGCAAACACCTTGTTCTGTGACTTTGACCAGCTCACAGAATCTCTCTGTGCCTCAGCTCTCTATCCTTGCAGTGGGCATAATAATGTTGCCTTTCTCTCATTCGTTGTCTGTCTTGTCTGTTTAGGTGTAAAGTTCTTTAGGGTATGGATTCTCTTTTGCTGTGTGATTATACAACATTTAGCAAAATAAGCTGTGATTGATTTTTGGTTGGAGCCTTTAGACAGTACCATAATATTAATAATAATATTTGATTCAAGGTTCTTCCATGAAACTGGATAAACTAAGCAGTTTGCCCAAAGGGTACATGATGTAACTGTTCTAGCAATATGTTACATAGTCTAAGCACTACTCATTTGTTCCTGACAGTAGGTGAGGTTGCTGCTGGAAGAGTCTGTGAATTGCTAATGGAGAAGATTAGGAAGCTGTTTGATGTGGAGGAAAGCTAAGGTTAATTGAGATCAAGGATGGATGGATCAGGGATGGGCTCAGACTACCCCCATTTGTCTTTGTGATGCTGGCCAGCAGCATGGTGAGGGAAACTGCATCAATTGCAGCTGCGTATGTGGTCAAATGTCCTTTGGGGTAATTTGTCCACCAGTGGCCAGATTTTCAAAAGTGCTCAACTCCTAGCAGCTCCCATTGCCATCAGCTTTGTCCTCAGATTCTGAAAATCTGGCCATAACTCAGTAAGTCCCACAGGAGAGAACAACCTCTTTTGGCAGAATATCTTCTTCCTTTTTATGTCTCCACGGGCCTTCTCATCTCTTTTTTTCTTTTGTTTTTAAACGTATGCTTGACTTTAGGGTTGAAGAGAATTGCACGGAGAGTTTGTATTCAGTTTCTCCTTTTCAAAAAACGTTGTCAATGAGTGGAACAGGGCTCCGTTGAGCTGGTTTTGTTTCCATTTATTTTAGTTGTATATGTTTAATCATCTCAACACTTTCCATAGAAAATAGCTTTTTTTGATACATCTGTGGCACACCGCCATAGAAAATGGGAACTCATAAGCTAGTGCTAGCAGAGCTTGTTCTTTGATCAGACACTGGTTTTCTGTCCTCGTACTGTTTGGGTTCAGTGTCCACTTCTCAGCCAGCATAGCTTTGCTGTACATATTGCTAACAGTGGGGCAGGTTCTTCTTTTGATGACTAGGCTTGGTGTTTTGTCTATGCCTTTCTTCACTCTAGCCTGGACTGTAAAGCTCTGCACAAACAACTTGTTGTCACCTCTGAGAGACCATCCAGGCAAGAAGCAACTTGCCCTCTCCTGCAAAGAGGTTCTATACTGTGTCTCATTCACTTTTATGTTGCAGACCCGGGCTGGCTTTCCAGTGTGGTGTGTTTACACCTCTGTCTTGGTGAGAAAGACAGTTCGTGGGAATTACTGTATTTTCCAGATGTGGGTGTTTTTTTTCCAGTTTGGGTTTTGCCTGTGTATATTTTATTTTCTCCTTTTCTTATGTTTTTAGCCAGTGAGACCTGCAATGATTTCCACCCCATGTTCTTCACGCACGACAGATCATTTGAGGAGTTTTTCTGCATCTGCATCCAGCTATTGAATAAGACATGGAAGGAAATGAGGGCAACCTCTGAAGACTTCAACAAGGCAAGAGAGGGGAAATTAGTTAACGGAGTTCTATGACTTGGATGTGTGCTTTTAAGTGAGGCACAAGGGATTTATACATTCCTCTCCCACTTACTTCTCTTGGGTTTCTCCTGTGTAAATTCCTTGCATGTCAATCCTGAAAAACCAAAGAGCAGTGGATGGGAGGCTCTGTGGAGGCTTTCTGACCTTTTTTCAGTTGTGTTAGACTGCAGACTCTGAAGATAAATGCGATAAACCTGGCTTGAGGGGAAACTTTGCTTTTTTATATTGTTAATACCATTCTGAAATGCTGCAACCTTCAAGGTTGTAAATAATTCAGGGAGAGTACAACAATGATCATTCTGTGCAACCTTTCATTTCATTTGGGTGACCCGAGTGCTGAAGTGGTAAAATATTCAAGAGTGGACATGATCCTGCTGCAACTTTAAAGGCTGTATATGTCAGCAGCTGCAGTTTGAAGTAACAAAGACTTATTAGAAGAGATTTGAACACTGACGTCTGTAATTCTATATTCCAGCCAGATTTGCCAGCTGGTACCCTCATCCTTGTTGGCCCATTTGACTGGCTGTTGATACCCTCGCCCAAGGCTGGGAATAGAGAAGATGATGGAAAATGAATACTCGAGCCTCTAACAGATCCAGTGTTCAATATGCAGGGTCTTATTGGCATCAAACTTGAATGCTTCATGCCTAATGCCAAACAGAAATGTAGCTGAAAGAGGGTTGGCTGCTCAAGTGAGGAAAAACAGTACTCCCTAGATGAAGTAGTGGTGGATCTTCAGGACACAGTGTGGAATGGCCATCTTTTAGATACATGTAGCTGCCAATGAAGGCATATGCTCTGGCAATAGGGAGAAGGGATGCCCATAAAAAAGCACACTATTCTTGTGTGAGATTTCCTTAATACACTTAGTTGATAGGCCAAGAGGTACAGTTCTTTACTACCCAAATATGCATCAGCAAGACAATTCACTGGATAGTTTGAAAATTTAACTCACATGTATAAAGATGCCAACACTTTTAAAGAGGTCATCATAATAAGTGACTGTATTTAACAAGTGCATGAATGGATGTTGATCACTGAAGCTATATTATCATCCCAGTCCAATGAGGATTTGGTATGTAATTGCCCTCACACTGAATGGAGAATATGCAACTACTTATCCTAGTGGATTAGTATAATAGGGCAGTCCCATTTCTGACAACAGACAGTCCCCAAAAAGATTCAGTGGAGGATGAAAAAATTAATATATTTATTTTTCAGTATTATACATTGCTCTGGGGCTCTTTGGAAGACCAAGAGCAGTTGCCTCTCTGTTCTAATGTACTATTTAAAGTTTTTAAAGGATATGACATTTAGCCCTTCCTTTTAGGGATGAGTGCCTCTTTGGCGATAGCACAGCGCAATCTCCAAACAATGTAGTTTTTGTCATACATGACAAATTTCTTCTCCTCACTTTCTATCTTCATAAGCCTTAGGATCTGTTTTTAGTCTGAATAACCTTTATTGTCCTGATAATGTCTGAAAGTACCACTTTCATACCATTTGTTAATCACTTGAGATGTGGAATTCTTTTCCCTTGAAGCTCAGTTGGAAACTCAGTATACTGGAGTAAGACTCTTGGAATCTAATGTTTTGCTTGAGAGCTACTCTGTGGTCTTTAATCGTAATGAAGAAGGGATAGTTCTTTTAATTTAAATTTTGATTAATCAGAGTAAATTGGACATTCTATAGATACTGAGAGGTTTTACAACCTAGCTTGTGTGCACATTTGGAGACTTATTCCACACCTCTCACACTATAGAACGGTTAGTATTGCTAGAATTCAAATCATTGGGAACTCCCCACTGCTTTCCCATTGGTTCCTTTAGTCTATTCTTAAGGCCTCAGTTAAACCATACATAAAGACTTTATTTCAGTGGTGAAATCCAGCCACTACACTCAATGCTGAGGAGATTCTACCACTGTTCATTAATTTTAAGCTTTTATAATCGCAGCATACAGTCTGAAGAATCAAAGAGAGGATATGTAAGATCTCATGCTTTTTCTTTTAAACTCTCTCTCATTAAACTTCTTGTCAGCCCTGGCTATTACACTTGCATGCATTAGAAAGAGACTCTAATGTTCCTCATGTCTTAAAGAAGGATGTTACCATTATAACTGTAACCTTTTTCAGAGTCTTAATGTAGAGGTAGAAGTCTGTATAGAATAATTCAGTCAGGCAGCTAAACTTGTATTGTGCCTTTATGACATATTTTAGGGCTTACATTATTTAGATCTGGTGGGTATTGTAGAAAAATTAAGATGTAGTTAGATGTGCAAATGGAAACAACTCCACTTTACTTGAAACCTGTCTGTTTTGGAGTGCCCGGGTGATCAAAGAGCCTTTAACATGTGATGCCATCAGCTGTTGTTTGTAAAAGTGTGATGTGATTTGTGCCTTTGTAAATATAATAATCTTTCCTAGCTGTACATAATCATACGTTTATACTGGTACATGGAAAGGTTGTGTCTCAGTTTTACTGAAAGGTCTGAGATTAATGTGAGCGAACTAGGGGGCACTAAATTAATCCAGAGGATTGGTAGTGGAATACAGACTCTTTCGGCAACACGGTGCAGTTTTAAATCTAGCTTAACAGGGACTAAAGGAGAGATGGCTGTTTGGTGTCCTATGTAAAAGATGTTTGGTGAGCACATAAACCTACCACACCACAACAGCTTGTGCTGATTGGCCCTTTGTTGCCTGTCAACATCAGAGACTGTGTCTTCGCTACAAAAACTAGTAACTGGAATCCAGAGAGAGCGAGCGCCCGCGTGCACACACACACAGCAACCAAAGAAATGGGTGTCAAACCAGTTGAGAGCTAATTCCCAGATGAGCCACAAGGAAGTGCCCCAGCAGTGAGTGGTAAACAGGGTCACACCATCTTGATTTCTGTAAATCCCTGCATTCACTGGCCATCTGATGGAGCAGAATGTAGACTGTAGACTGTATCATTTCAAGAAGGCTGACAGAATGACCTTCCCAAGATGAAGCCATGGACCATCCATGTGAGTGGGTGAATTTGAGAGCAGAGTAGGTGACTGCATATGTACCTGATGGATTACCGCCATGTCTGTCATATGATGATGTCACCACTGTACCCTCTATGAAATCTCCCTGTGAACAGCCCCCTGAGGCCAGCCCTCTTCCACACACAGAGTCACATCTATGGTATGTCTTCACTACAGCAGTAGGTCGATTTCCCTTAAGAAGATTTTCTAAAGCAGACTGCATAAAGTCGACTTAGTGCATCCCCACAAAGCACAGCAGGTCGACAGTGTCTGTCCTTAGAACTTTTGCAAGGGTCAACATAGTGAGCATTGCACTGTGGGTAGATATCTCACCATGCCGGGAGTCCCCAGCAGGCACCACCTTTCGGGGCAGCCGGGCACGCTCCCCAGGGGACCATCCACCAGTCCGAGCAGCTCCGTGGCCCCCCGTGCCCACCCGAGCAGGTCCGCGGACCCCCCCCCCCCCGCCCGAGCAGCCCTGCACCGGCTCCCCCCGCCCGCCCAAGCAGCCCCGCGCTGGCTCCCCCCACCCGAGCAGCTCCGCGGACCCCCTGTGCCCGCCCGAGCAGCTCCGCGGAAACCCCCCCTGGGCGGGCGGGGGGGAGCCGGCGCGGAGCTGCTCCGGCGGGCACGGGGGGTCCGCGGACCTACTCGGGTGGGCATGGGGGTCCGCGGAGCTGCTCGGGCGGGGGGGAGCCGGCGCGGGGCTGCTCGGGCGGGCGGGGGGGGGTCCGCGGCCCTGCCTAGGCGGGCACGGGGGGGGGGGGAGCGGCGGCGGAGCTGCTCGGACTGGTGGCTGGTCCCCAGGGGAGCTAATGGGCATTGTGGAAGGTCGGAGGCTTAATGTCACAGGCATCCTCACTAATTGACAATCGACCCAGAGAGGTCGATTTCAGCGCTGCTCCTCTCGTTAGGGAGGAGTACAGAAGTCGATTTTGAGGTCCCTTTAAATCGACTTTAATGGCATGCATGTGAGGACGGGTACATGCTTAAAGTCGACGTTAAGCCCTAGTGGGGACCAGCCCTAAGTTGAGTATGAGAGGCTAGGGACCTTTGAGAGCGGCGAGCCTAAATGTAAGTTGGTGGCTCCTGACCCACCTGTGCCTAGCATGCCAAAATCTCCTGTTCAAATCTCTATCATCCCACATAAAACCATACCTTGTTAACTTTTCTCCCTCAGGGCAAGAATCCTGGTTTTCACCCTAAAATATGGTCAGGCTATAAATCAACTATGTTTAATCTTAAATAGAAACACTTCCTCAAAGTATTAAACTACTATAATCATTTGCAGCGACTCAAACTGTGCCAGTTCAGTATTTCAAAGGGACCTGTCTGGTTGTCTTCCATGAATATTCATCTACCAGTCTGCCCTACTTAAGGCTTCTTGGCTTCATGATCAATTGGAATTGTAAATCCTGAGTCTTCCTGGACTTATCATTGACCAAAAATGGTTCTCAATCAATATATATATATAAAAGTCTCTGTCTTGCAGAAACCACAGTACCAAGGTAGTCAAGAAAATTCACAGTACAGTTCTAAGGAGTAAATCTGTTGTAGTTTGTTCACAATTAAAATTTTCTAGTGGTAATCAATCATAGAATCGTAGAATATCTGATTTGGAAGGGACCTCAGGAGGTCATCAAGTCCAGCCCCCTGCTCAAAGCAGGACTAATCCCCAATTTAATCATCCCAGCCAGGGCTTTGTCAAGCCTGACCTTTAAAACCTCCAAGGAAGGAGATTCCACCACCTCCCTAGGTAACCCATTCCAGTGCTTCACCACCCTCCTAGTGAAAAAGATTTTCCTAATAAGTTTTTCCTAATATTCAACCTAGACCTCCCCCACTGCAACTTGAGACCATTACTCCTTGTTGTGTCATCTAGTGTAGGCAAAGATATAGACTGTATCATTTCAAGAAGGCTGACATTTCAAGAATGTAGACTGTATCATTTCAGGAAGGCTGACAGAATGACCTTCCCAAGATGAAACCATGGACCACCAAAATCCAAAGCTTTTAAAGGCCTCACGTCTCCTGCTTTAATTGAAGCAACTGCTGCTGGAGGAAATCTAATAAATTACTAAACCTATAATTTTTTTAAAAAACGAAAGAGATAAGATGTCTTACTCTCAAGGTTTTCTCTCATTGAAGAAATATAATTAATACCTTTTACCATGTAGTCATTTGAGGTCATCCTTTTCAGATACTGAAG
This sequence comes from Sternotherus odoratus, assembly GCA_032164245.1. Taxonomy (NCBI): domain Eukaryota; kingdom Metazoa; phylum Chordata; order Testudines; family Kinosternidae; genus Sternotherus; species Sternotherus odoratus. Next base: position 148,110,736 of record JAVMKO010000002.1, read on the forward strand.
ATGTATCTTTATTGCCAAATAATGCTATGCGCTATAAACTTTGCAAAGTTAAATTAAAAGTGTTATATCAAGTTACTGTAGAAAATAGATACATCTTCTTAGCTATTGCTGGTAGGCAAACCAAAATAAGGCGTGTATCCATGAGGAGACCCGGTGACTTTATTGGGATATCTCACTGTCAATAATGGTCTATGGTACAAGAGCCCAATGCAGGAATGGGACATAAATTGATGAGATTATATTAAGAACATACATAAATTATATGAGAGATATTGCAGGCATACATATAACAAACAGTGTTCTGTGTTAGGCAATAGTAAATTTAATAGGTCACATTCACAGTGGCAGCAGATAAAAGCAATAAATACCTTTGTGAATCCTGTAATTAAATACCAAAGCAAATGTTGAGGCATTTGATGATCAGTAAAGACATTTATTGCTGACACACTCCAACACTCTGAACATTTTTCCTTGTTCTATGACAAGATAACAGAAAAGACAATGAGCATAATATAAAAAATGAAAAATATTGTTGGTGAGGATTTGAAAGGACTATGCTGCTGCTTTCTCAGATTCTCTAGTGACTTCATGTTGTAGGCATAATTAGAATGTATAATTACTCAAGGGTGAGTTTAGAATATGACTAATTGTTCAAGAGCAGGATTTAAAAGTGAATAATTATGTAAACAGTGTACTGAAGCAGGCAAGTTTTGTTTTGTTTTTTTGGTCCAGCACTACTTGTGATGAATAGAGAACACTTGGGAAAACAGTATTTTCAAATGCTTTTTGAAAGTAGGGACTAGGGGGATGTCCAGAGAGAATGAAGCCGTCAGCCTGGGTCCACTACAGCAAGGACTCAGTCACCTGCCTTGATGCAGTCTCTGGTAAGAAGGTGGTACAGTGTGTGGGTCGGAATGGTGATAAATTGTGTGGTGCTCACAGGCTTTGTCTGAAATCTGGGCTTTATTTTGGAGTTTTTGGTGAATTCCAGTTTCATGAGTATAACAACAAAAACAGAACAGGCCTTCTAAATGGCTCTTGACGTTATGTCCAAATTCACATTCACTTTGTTCCCACAGGGGAGCACAAAACGCTTAAAAAGGAGGAGAAAGTGTCTTGTATCACTCTCAAGTGATTCCCTCTACTGGTAGTAATAATACTTAGCATGATTTGTTCAGAGTTCGCTAAGTATTATCCCCATTTTATATATTGGGAACAGAGGTACAAGGATATTAGTGACTTGCCCAAGAGAGACAAGATGGGTGAGGTAATATCTTTTATTGGAGCTCTTCTTTAGGTCTGACTTGCCCAAGATCACGCAGAAAGCCAATAGCAGAGCGAGGTATAGGCCTCCTAGGTCTCCAGACCATCTCCTTGCTCACCTGCTGCCCAATCTACTGCATCCCACTGCCACTAAATTTATGGAGCAGCGTCGACTGGTTCCAAAAGTACTTCATCTATCTACCAAAGGCCCTGAATCACAGTTATGCTTATATCCTTTGCTGAGGGAAACCAGTCACTTAATGGACAGCCAGAAAGGGGTACCATGATGAGGGTTGAGGAGACAGGTATAGGAGAAAGGAAACATTAAAAGACCTGCATTGCCACCTGAAAGGAGAAAAAAAGGGAATGGAAAAATAAAAGTGAAAAGTAAAATCCAGTGCGCAGAACATGCTTTTCTTTTTAGTAGCGGTGTTCTAAGTAGCTCTTCACAGATGTTCACAAAAGTGTTTATTGTTTCCTTATAAGCATCTCAACATTTGTGAAGCGGTGAATGTAATTTCTTCTCGGTTGCCTTTAGAAATGAAATGTTTGCATTTAACTAGGGAAAATGTTGGGATAGCTGAATGATTACATCCTTCTGTCAGCCTTATTAGAATTTCATTTGGTAATGCTTTGTTTATATTGGTCAGAGTTACTGCAAAATGAATAATTCTCCTGTAGAATAAATGTTGTATACCTCAGTCTCTGGCAGATGATTGCAATTAAATTAACCCACCTGAGACTATTAGCACTCCATTCATTTTTACTGGAAACAATTAATTGCTATGAATATATTGTTATTGTGCAATGCAAGAAGTTAACTAAACACTTCTTGGTAATTGTAACTCATTTTATTCATATAACTCATATAAAGAAAGCATGAATTTTTAAATTGAAAACTACTATTCAAGAACAGTAGAAACTTGCTAGACTATAATTGGGTGCAGTGAGGTTATCAAGTCTTATTCCATTAGCACCCATTTGTTCAAAAGGGCTTTGCTGTTTTAAACTATGCACTTTGGTATGTTACATGGTAAATCCATTAATTTAAAAAAATTCTTCTTGCATCTGGTCAATATTCTATTAAATCTGCCCTTTTAGTGCACTGGAAATTTATCCATTTAGCAAATGTACCCTTCATCAGCTATTCATTTTAAAATGGCTTTGGTATATAACTTCATCTGTGTTTATCTATATCTTTCTCATCTACATCAGTATCCCACTATATTGCCAAGACAATTGCTGCAAGAGGCACCAAGAGGTTAAGTAGAGAAGATTCAGTCTTGTATCTACAGATGGATAAGAATGCAAAAGTCAGATTGAAATTTGAACATTCTTACCTTAAAATCTGGGGTTGTTCAGATCAAAGGCACTTGTTAGTAGATAACATTTTTCATCCTCTTCAACCTAACTCCTTTAGGCCTTTTTGAAATCCCCAGCCTCAACTAATATTGTACAGAATGTAATATTGTAAAGAATGTAGTTTGAAAAAATAATTAATATAGTTGGATTTTTGAGATTATAAGCATTTAATTGAACTTTGAAGTAGGGCTGTCGATTAATCTCCGTTAACTCACACAATTAACAAAAAAATTAATTGCAATTAAAGAAATCTCAATTAATTGCGGTTTTAATCACACTGTTAAAAATAGAATACCAATTGAAATTTATTAAATATTTTGGATGTTTTCATATATATATTGTATTCTGTGTTGTAATTGAAATCAAGTGTATATTATTTTTTATTACAAATATTTGCACTGTAAAAATGATAAATAAAAGAAATAGTATATTTCAATTCACCTCATACAAGTACTGTAATGAAATCTTTTTGTTGTGAAAGTGCAACTTACAAATGTAGATTTTTTTTTGTTATATAACTGCACTCAAAAACAAAACAATATAAATCTTCAAGCCTACAAGTCCACTCAGTCCTACTTCTTCTTCAGCCAATCTCTAAGACAAATTTATTTACATTTACAGGAGATAATGCTGCCTTCTTATTTACAGTGTCACCTGAAAGTGAGAACAGGCATTCACATGCACTTTTGTAGCTGGCATTGCACAGTATTTACATGCTAGATATGTTACACATTTGTATGCCCCTTCATGCTTCAGCCACCATTCCAGAGGACATGCTTCAATGCTGATGACGCTCTTCAAAAAAATAAGATGTTAATTCAATTTTTGACTGAAGTCCTTGGGGGAGAATTGTATGTCCCGTGCTCTGTTTTACCTGAATCCTGCCAATAAGTTAATGTTATAGCAGTCTCAGATGATGACTCAGCACATACTTGTTCATTTTAAGAATGCTTTTTCTGCAGATTTGACAAAACGCAAAGAAGGTACAGATGAGAGATTTCTAAAGATAGCTACAGCACTTGACCCAAGGTTTAAGAATCTGAAGTGCCTTTAATCTGAGAGAATCTGAGAGGGACAAGGTGGGGAGTATGCTTTCAGAAGTCTTAAAAGAGCAACACTCAGATGCGAAAACTACAGAACCCAAACAACCAAAAAAAAAATCAACTTTCTGATGGTGGCATCTGACTCAGATAATGAAAATGAACATCAGTCTTCACTACTTTGGATTGTTATTGAGCAGAACCCGTCATCAGCATGAACGCATGTCCTCTTGAATCTTCAGCACATCTGGAACGTAAATATCTTGCTGCAACAGTGCCATGAGAATGCCTGTTATCACTTTCAGGTGACGTTATAAACAAGAAGCGGGCAGGATTTTCTCCTGCTAATGTAAACAAACTAGTTTGTCTGAGTGATTGGCTGAACAATAAGTAAGACTGAGTGAACTTGCAGGCTCTAAAATTTTACAATGTTTTATTTTTGAATGCAGTTTTTTTTGTATATAGTTCTACTTTTGTAAGTTCAACTTTCATGATAAAGAGATTGCACTACAGTACTTAGGTTAATTGAAAATACTATTTCTTTTGTTATTTTACAGTGCAAATATTTCTGATAAAAATAAATATAAAGTGAACACAGTACACTTTGTTTTCGGTGTTCTAATTGAAGTTTATATATTTGAAAATGTAGAAAACATCCAAAATGTTTAAATAAATTGTATTGTATTATTGTTTAACAGTGTGATTAAACCTCATTATTTGTTTTAATTGCTTGACAGCCCTCCTTTGAAGCAATAAGAGAAAAAACTTCTGGCTCTTTTCTGCCCTCCATGATATACAAAGGCAAGCTCATAACTTAAAAAACAAACAAACACCTTCTAGCTTTTACACTGAACATATCGTGTCCTCACTTCCTTCTCTTTGCCAGGTGGCTCTGTAATCTTTGGACTTCCTAAAATAGTGGCGTCACATCAGACTATAACTGGAGCTGGGCAGTAAGTGGGATGTTGATTAATGCAGTAATCCTGTAAAATTATGCAAGGAGACAGAATGTTATGTGATCTCTGCATGGAGTCCCGTTGAATTCATGGGAGCTCCATACAGTTGTTAAGTACAGCAACGTGAATCATTTTATCAGTATAAGGAGCAAAGAATAAAGCTCAGGCTACAGATTTGTATGGCCCCTTATTTTATGTAAAGGTCTTGCCAAGGTTCTCCTGTAGGAAGGGAGGGCTTTATATTTCTAATGTGATTGTAGCAGGGTGGGAGAGGATACATTGAAATAATCACATAGATCTTTATCAGGAAGGAATTGTTACGGGGAAAGCATTTTAAGGGTGAAATCCTGCCCCATTGAAATCAATGGCAGTGTTGCTATTGACTTCAATGGGGCCAGTATTTCACCTTTTATTTTGCTTTCCAGTTCACCTTTCAATTACATTGCAAACAGGAAGTGCAGGGAGAGAAAGGTAATACTTGCATAGGCAGCATATTATTGTTTTTTAAAAATAAAAAATTGTGTTCCACTGCAAAGGTGATTTTGCATGACTAGAAGACTAAGCTCTGGTCTACACTACAAACTTACGTTGGTATACCTTCGTTGCTCAGGGTGTGGGGGTGGATTACCTACACTCTCCTGTCGGAGTAGATAGCATCTTCACTAAACACTACCACAGCACAGCTACACCAGTGTAGTGCTGAAGTGTAGACAACCCCTCAGACATAGACAAGTGGTGACTCCCGATACTGGGGAGGCATCAGCTAAAGGGGAGGACATGTGAGCTCCTCACATATATCCTCTCCACCCCCAGTCCAGGACCCCCAGCCTCTTCTTGCCTCCTCCCCACCCTACATTACTTGGGGGGCCGGTGCTCTGTCTTCTCGCTGTGCCAGCTCTCTCTCCCCGCTGTGCCAGCTCTCTCTCCCCACTGTGCCAGCTCTCTCTCCCCGCTGTGCCAGCTCTCTCTCCCCACTGTGCCAGCTCTCTCTCCCCGCTGTGCCAGCTCTCTCTCCCCGCTGTGCCAGCTCTCTCTCTGAGCACATTTGGCTGCCCTCCCTTGCAGCCAGGCCTGGTTGGGGAGAGGTGCCATGCAGCGTAGCCAGGTGCCTTGGAGAGAGCCTGGCTGGGGAGGGGTGTCAGTGGCCACCCGCTTCCTGCCCGGACTTATAGCTTCCGGGGACAGGAACTGACTCCAAGAATGCCTGGGGGGGGGGGGGCCTCCGGCTCACTCAGCCGCTAGCCCCAGAAGTTGAGCCTGTGCAAGGGGTAGCCGCCACCGGTGCAGCCAGGTGCTGCACCGCACTGGGCAGCATCCCAGCATGGCCTGAAGAGGCTCTGATCCAGCCCCTTCTGCCCCGGGTCTGGCCCTGCCCCTTCTTCCTGCCCAGGCAGCTGCTGTGGTGGCACTTCACCCTGCATCCCCCTGCCCGGATGCATCACCTCTGCCCTCTGAGGTGGATGAATACCAGCTTGGTTGCTGGCTAGAAAAGGAGAGATTGCTTAGGGCGGGGAACAAAGGGGTCAATAAAACATTCATTACACTCAAAGCATCTAGGTAAATAAAATCTTTGCTCTTGATATGCAGTATCTTAGGTTTATTTCATCCTGCTGCTTAGGTATCTTATTTTATTTTACTATGGTGATTTATTATTCATTTTCTAATAAGAATTACAGTGGTCTAGCCTTAGCTTCTCCCTCCTTGCTATCATGCAATACAGCTCAGACTGAACACAAAAGTCTTGTTGAATATTTGAAAACTGATGACGGGTCTCCTTTTAGAAAGGCCGGGATTCCCCTGACTGAATGGATTCCACTCTTTCATTCCCTAATTAAGACGATTTGTTACTGTAGATCTCATACAGATCTGCTTTAACACCCTGTAGATGACAATTTAAAAAAACGTTGGCTCTTCATGTTTTCAAAGCACTCATCATTTTCATCACTGTGGTGCAAATAGGGCCAATAAACATCCTTAGCTTTCAATCGGGTAATTGTACTGTGAACTACTAACCGCACTTTTTTGTACTCTCTATAAAAGTGTTTGGCATTGGAAGAAATTCTGTTACTTTCATGCAGGCTGTACCAGTCAGTCGGGGAAATGATATCACCTAACTAAAACTGTCACCCCAACAAAATATGTTGTGATATTGCCACTGTCCTTCTCTGTTTAAAGTGCTGATAAAAATCAAATCGTGGGAACCCCTCTCGTCTTTGAATTAGTATGTCTTTTTTCTAATGTATGTTTCCATAATTTGGTTAAATCAGAGGTGCATGGCAGATGGCATTTTGCTGCATGAATTGCTGCTGATGTAAATGTCAATGAGCATATAATTCCAGATTTTCATTTTGTAAATCACAATGCATGGTTCAGCCTGAAAGCTCTCTAGACCATAGACCTTTTTATAGACGAATAAAAAAAAGGGGGGGGGGGAGAATGACGCCTGAGATTTTGTTTCAGTTGAAATGATGAATGATGTCGCTGACAATGAGATTTTTATAGCCTGTCTTAGAGTAGCAGAGGAACTCAAATTATTATTGGCTCACTTTAAGTAATTGTAATCTAAATAGCACTGTGATTGAAGAGAGGGAGTGAAAATCATTCAGATGGCTTTGTCTTTGAAACAAAACAAGATTTTCTTTTTGTTCTTACACAAGTGTCCTTGTTTGTTGGCTGACATTTACATCTTTTGTATTGTCTTGATCAAATACAGCAGTTACCATTAAAATACCAACATTTACCAATTGCAGATACCGCTGTTTCCCCCTATTCTTAGAACAGGAGATGACAGCCCAGGGTTTGACAAAATGTGCAGCAGGTCACCAGTCAGGTGATCAAAACTACTCACTGCACCATGGGAAGCAGAGTTGGTGAGCCTTCAAAGCGATACAGACAAATGAGTGTAACCTGCTGGAAGAGAGAAAGAGACATGGGCTTCCGACTTAACCCAGTGAGCAAAATGGGAATTGTTCATATCTCCTCACTGATTCCGTCTAATTATTTGCAGTCTCAGAAAGCGAGTCCTGTGTGAGTTCATGTTCAGAAAGCTTTTTTCACAACTAAAAGACTAGACATTTTCTTTAAAATGAAACCTTAAATTTAGCAGAAGCTGATGGGTAAGCCCCCTACTCACTAGGGAAAGTTACCTGATCACCACTGATAAAAGAACAAGGGGAAGTTTGGGAATGCCGTTGCTCAGATGTGTTAGTGGGAACAGCTAATGAATGGTGACTTTCTTAAAATGGTCATCACAGTAAGTTAAAACCAGCTTGAATGTTTTGCCATAATCATCCTCTGTCCCCCTGCAAAACCGCAACTTCTGATTCGGGGGCAATCAGTGCATACTTAATGCAGAAAGCTTAATTTTTGTACTGTGGAAAACGTGAGCTCGTGAACATTTTAGGGCTAGGCATTGTTAAAGGGGTGGCAAAGCTGAAGTGCAATCATAAAAGAGTTCAGCTCTGAAGTTTTATCACTGAAGAGAGAAACTATATATTGAGGGTAGTGGAGTGTCATGTGTCCCCTTCTAGCTCTCCTCTCTCACAAAACTTAAACGCCTTTGTAAAATTGTTAACAATAAAGAGAGCGTTTATAAATGGAATTTCTTTTCTGTCAAAATTCCTTGAGGTCTTCAGAGTTGCAACCATGTCTGGGTCCTGGCATGAAGCTGAAACAGCCTGTCAATGGGAAATACCTGATAAATGTAACATTGCACAAGTCGTGACTGCAGCAATGGACAAATACACAGGACCGTCGCTAGAACGCATGATATTGCATCCATGCAAAGTACCGTATAATAGTAGGGACCATGTTAAAACAAAATGACCGCATTATAGCCAAATTTGTGTTATATAGACGTGTTCTAGCGAGAGTCCGGTGTAATTTGATATCCCATAGGAAAATTGCCTTGGAGCCTGGAGGCAGTACAGAAAAGAATACCAATCCCACTGTTAATATCACTGGAATAGAAACCAGAATCTCCGATTAAAGAAGTTGCTGCCTCAGTTAAGGACAGTAACAGCATGACTATGCTCAGACTCATAACTCCTCCTATTGAATTCCATTTTGTGATTTTATAAAAATACACATAAACTAGTGATTGACAAACTTCAAAAGTGGGATTCAGAACAAACACTCAGAAATTCAGATGTTTTTCTGTTCCAGTGGAGGGTCCCTTTAGCCTTTCTTCTGTTCCCTCTTCCCCCCCCCCCCCAATCCCTTGCCCCCAACGGACTTATCCCTGTCTGTGGCTGTCATCTTCAGGGGCTAAGAGAGGCCCATTTGCTGCTACTGCTCATCCAGGTGGCGGGGGCCTGCGGAGGGAGGAATGGTAGGACTTTTCTCACAATCTGTGGCTTTTTCCTCACTTTCTCTGTTGAAGAGGGCCAAGTCCCATATTCCAGAGGACATCACCAAACTGATTCTTTCCACCACCACCCTTTTCACTACCTAATAGGTACTTTCTTTCAGTCTATTTGCTACTCTGCTCAATGGCCTGTAGTGACAGGAGGCAAAACAAACCCCTCAGGCTGTAACAATGGCCACAGTCCCTGGGTTCTGAACTACTGGGAGTGCTGGCAGCTATGTATTTTCATTACTGAATGGAAACCAAAGGGTATTATTTAAGTTAAAAGACACAAAAAATCAAGCAAACATTACAATTTCCTCTTCCTAAATATGAACCTGGGCACTTGACCAAGCAAAGTGTCCCTTATATGTACTAATAAAAACGGTAACTGTTAATAATGAAGAAATCAAATTGCACATTCTCTTTTTCCTGCCCAAATCCACATGCACTGTACTAGCGCACTGTTTGTTTGAGGACAAGAATTTTGCCACTGAGCTAGTAGATAAACCTCAGACACATGCAGGCTCACGCAATGTGACTGGGTACCAACTATAGAAAAACTGTTGGGAGTAGCTTGCTCTCATTTTAAAAATAAAAATCTCTATATAAAACTTTGTTGCACTAGTATGCTCCTCTTTGCCCTGTTGCCTTTAAGCTATAAGAACAGAATGTTTTGTAGCTGCTCAATTTGCTTTAGTTATTACCATGTGAAAGCATTTAATTATTCTAATTTCCGTCTCTACGCTTTTTGATTTTAGTACTATAGTAACACTTCAATATCTGTTGTTGATTTTACGATAGCCAGGACTTTCTCATTAGTTTTCTGCTACACTACTATCCTGAGGATATACGATCACTAAATTCAAATTGGGGAACTGGCAGTAGTTTAATTTAATTTTTGCTGAGTTAATTATACAATTTGTGTGTTGGCTGTGCTTAGAAGTGGCTTCCTCTTTTGGAGATTGACTCATTTACAAACTACACGTTTCATTGTCCAAAATGAAAATACATAAATAATCACTGTTTAAAACCAAGAGCGAGGCAGAAAAAAATAGAATGATCGAATCCCATGTAAATCGTCAAACATTAAAGAAGATGATAAGAGTAGAGCTGGCCTGAAAACAAGAATTATAGGTTGTGAAAAATGTTGAGGTTTCAGAATTTTTCATTCTTCATGTGATGGGGGGAGAGACGAGAGCAAGACACCCCTCCTCCCCAGAATAGCCTAGTGGTTAGAGCACTCACATGGATGACCCAGGTTCCAGGGATTGCTCAGCTTGATCCAGTGCTTGCCCTTATTACTGGCCTGTGCTGGGGTCACCTGGTTGAGGCATCAACTAGCTTTTTATCTCTGGGGAACTGGTTTGTGACTGCTCCTCAGACTTGGAACACGTTTTAATAATATACTACAGTATAATCTCATAATTTTACATCCAGTGTTACCACATATATTTTACCAGGACAATACTGATCAGCAAATGTTGAGTTTTCAACTGACACCCCACATGGCATAATTTGTATGAAATGTACCATAGTCCTGTAAACGGGTGACACATAGGGGTACAGACTGTCACAGTTGGTAAATGTTTTTAATTATTTCTGTTGTAGTTTGGCCTTTGTGTTTACAGCCCAAGTTGTTGTTGTTGTTTTGTAGCACAGTGTTGCTTAGTGGCTCCAACTGACATCGTGACCCCATTCCGCTAGGCATTGTACAAACATACATTAAGAGAGAATTTTTTACCCAAACAGATTATAATCTAAGTACACAAGACAAACAAAGAACGGCAGAAAAGAAGTATCATTATCCCCATTTTACAGATGGGGAACTGAGGCAAAGAAAAATTGAGTGACTTGCTGAAGGTCACACAGGAAGCCAGGGGACTGAGCTGGGAATTGAACTCATATCACCGGTCCACAAGACTATCCTCCTTCAGAAGGCTAACACATTAATTTTACTTGGTCTGACAGCACACATTCATTGGTAGGCAAGGACTTGATTCATGGAGGCAACACTTCAGCATACATATGGGTTTTTCCCCTTTATTTACATATCATTTAAAAGCAAGTAAATTGATAGCTGCAGAGTCAGACGGATTTTTGTTATAAACTGGCAAGTGATGATATGTTGGGATTTGGAGAGCAAAGAGGAGGATGAGGAAAGAGTTAAGAGATGGCAGTCATAATTTTTCAGTACCTGATCCTTCATACATAGCAGCCACAAGCAGGAAAGATCAGAGAACTTGAGCTGTCAAATGAAAAATTGAGTTACAATGTTTTTCTCTCTTTTTAAATGACCGTGAAGATTATAGTTGTACATGACAAATCTAATATTTACACGTATTTACACACTGCAGTATATGGAATGCTTGCTGTTGCCACCAAGACATGCTAGGGTCAGTCACACTCACAACTACCCAATCCCGCAACTTGATCCTACAAATGCCATAAACAACCCCATTGCTCTTAGTGGGACTCAGTGTGGGCATATGTTTTGGTGAAAGGATTGGGGCCCTGAAATCTGAATGCTTCCATCTCTTGATGACCTGATTGTGGGTGCAAATAAGGTATTGCAAATGCAAAGGGAGACAGGGACTCGATCTAGCTGAAGCTCACTTTGTTAATGCTTTATGAAGGCTGATGCCTGCAGACCCTGAACACACTTGCCCTGAGTAGGTGGGACTTGTCAAGCGAGTAAGGGCTACAGGAGCAGATCCTTGGAGCTAGCCCGGATCAGTGAGGGTGGCAGGATCAACGATTTGTTACTGTTTCAGAGAGGGGTGTTACTGGAAGCTATACATTTTAAAAGAAAATACTGTACCTATTAAACTGATGATTAGTATAACAGGGCTGCTCAGGAGTCAGAGGAGCCGCACATCATATTTCAAAACAGGGCAAAGTATTGCCGGGGAGAAAATTAAGAGCTGCTAAAAATATATTCATGGACTGGAGAAAGAAAAACAGGCAGGAGAAAATGTGCAGGTTCCATTAAGCTGCAGAAATTTCTATGGACACACCAAGGTACATTTTCAAAGCAGCATATGGGGTTTATTCTGGTGGCTCTAATTTTAACATGAATGGGAGTCACGTGGCATACTCCCTGCACGTGGCTTTGAAAATATCCCCCTGAGCAGTTAAGGAAGACTGAACCCTCTTCAAAATCATTTTTCTACCAATTCTGAAATGTTTTAAGTGAAGGCACTGATGGATTTAAAGTGACCCTGCACAGTATAAAGTGGAAATATAGCAGATAAAAAGATATTGATCAAGTGCTATAAATTCTCTTGGGTTCTAATCTATAGGGAACTGAACCTGGAAGGAAAAACCGAGGTCTGCTCCCACTTTGGCCACTGATTCTGTGTGGCCGTGACCTTTTTGTGTCTGTTTCACTAAGATCATTATGCCTGTCGATTCTGGTAAAGTGCTTTGGTATTCATATAGCTGCATTTTCACAATCATATGCAGGCACAGTTCCATTAGGTTGCTTTTTAGGGTAACAAAATACTCAAATTCTCTGCATTCTAGTTACTTTCATTGATTTGCTGCATCTGAGTTGGAAAGGCTCTACTTAGAGCAAAGAATAGTTTTAAAGAAAGAGCTGAGTTCTGTCTCTCTCTCTCTCTCTCTCTGACTTTTCTCCTCTGTGGTTCTGGTGACTGTACAGATGATCACAGAGGGCCAGAGTAGCTGCCAGGTGTCCACCTTCTATCTCCTCTGTTCTCTCTCTCAAGTACCAGACAGAGGATTTTGACTGACTAGGCTCAGGTCGTTGAGTCATCAGACCTATGTTGCAGTGTTGTTGCCTGGCTCATTTATGACAAGCTTTGGCTTTGAACAATCGTGAAATAAACACTTGCCACCTGATGAGAGTAGAAGGGGTATACAGTATATACAGTACATTTAATAGTGGTGCAGCAAATGTGTCTTGAACCTATATTTTGTAGTTACACAGTTCCCAGATATGCTGATTAATGAAGGGGTTCTAGTGGAAAGTCCTGGGACACTGTGACCTCATTTGGAGAACCAAGACTTTCCAGGTAAAATTGGGGTGCTTGGTCTCGTTATTAGGTCTTGAATATCTAGCACTTTGGAAAATCTAGAGAGTACTATTTTTAAAAAGAGTCAATTGAAATTAACCTTTGGTGGCCCAACGGTTTTGGTATTTTTCCTTCTGAGTTAAGAGATCTTTGAAATAGTGCTTAGGTGAAATTTATTAGTTAACAAAACTTGATTTTACAGTGCCTCTCAAAGAGCTAGCATGCGTACACTACTATAGACCTAGGAAAGGATGAAAAAAGTAGCAACAACAAAACACCCACACAGTGGTGAGTAAAATCTTCCTAGAAAACAGATTATATTAAATTAGATCCCTGCAAGTGCTCTTTTAATTTTTGATGCCTGCGTTTGCAGTCAGGAAAAGCAAAGAATTGAACAGGGTGGTTGTAATGGGCTCCGTGTTGCTTTGCCAACAGAACCATTATCATCTGAATTAAAATAAAAATTCTCTCTGAGGAAACTTACATCGGCAAATAGTCACATGACACAGCTGATAGGCCCCATTCTTTATGCTTTGAGGAAGAGCTTGATTTAAGAGGAGTGAATTGTAGGGTGGAGTTTGCCTCTTTGATGGCAGGCAGGGTGATGCTGCAGCGTTGACAGCATGTTTAGTATGTGGATGATTAAGAGAGAAGTAAAATGCATTTAGAAGATCAATTAGAGGAAGACTCATTAACTGGAAGGAAGTTCTGAGCAGATGGGATAGCCTTGATGAAATGAACTAGAACACACACACAGTTGGGCTTGGTGCGTGGGCTGAATGATGAGACATGTTTGTTGGAGAGGAGGTTCAGAGAGTGCTTTCCAACAGCTGGTCCTTCCTACTAGTCTTAAGAGAGAGAACAGTTTCAGTGTCACTTGAAATGTTTTGAAGGTAGAATACTATACCTGTAAAAACTTTAGTCATGAATAAAAATGGAATGTAGTTAGTCTGTTCAGGCAGCAGCTGTATTTGCAAGGCAAAATGGAAGGTGGAAAGTTGCTTGCTCTTTCCCTAAAATAAAGAGAATAGGGCTTTTTTTCTTCTTCTAAGGGTATGTCAGGAAGGGGGGGTGAGTTATTTACTGAAATTATATAGGTTGCCACTATCTGAGCTTCAGAATCTCCTCTGTGTCTTCAGAGTTGGTCATTCATTATTTTTATAATATATATTTGAAATTCTGTGAAATCAAAATAGGTTGTTACGTTTTTCTTTTCACCTGTGTCGTCGTTGATTTGTTACATCACGACAGTGCCCCTCCATTTCTCTTGGTTTCCAAAGTGGAGAGTCTGAAGCTTTTCCTCCTGATGTTCCCTCAGTCCATCTAGCCTGATTGGAACTTCCATTAAAACACTGGATTCAACAAGCAATATAAGCTATGTGAGTGCACAGAACAACACTCATGTATATGTATGTGCAATGTGTTGCATTCATGTGTGTACGCAACACGTGTTCACATACATGTGTATGTGCAAGCATGCACATTTACACAAACATATACGTGAATGTTGCTATGCTGGGGGTAGTCTGAAAAACAGAGCACATTTGCTTATTAAGTAATTAGGTATTGCCCTATGTGACCATTTTTTTATTCATATTGTCAGTGCAAAACTTTTCCCTCAATATTGCCAATTTAAGGAAGCAAGCAAGTAATAAGCAGTGAATTACATTACTTTCTATTCAGTTTATGTTTGCATACATTCTAGAGAGGCAGTGTTATTTAATGGTTGAACAAGATACTAGTCATCAGGATTTCTGGGTTCTATTCCCAGATCTGCCATTAAGTTTAGTCTTGGAAAAGCCCCGTCACCGTTCTGTGCCTCAGTTTACCCCTCTTCTACATGTACATTCTGATATTTACCTACCTTGTAAGGGTCTGATGAGGCTTCACGGATGGTAAATCCTCTGATGAAAGGCATTATGGAAGGATATAATATTAATGAAATGTTTATAATCATACTAATATAATTTCCCCAAAGGCTGCTGTACATGTGATTGTTGCTTTTAAATGCAGAGGACAGAAAATGTTCAAATGTTTACAAAAAGTAAATCAAAATGCTAGTTTTTCCAAAGCTGCTCACAGAAATACATTCAAGGCCTGTAGATGTTAAAAGGTGTTCAGTGATGTTCTCTGGCCCACTGTTCTTAATGTTGTATTAGGTTAATACTTAAGACTGTTTTTTAAGGGTCATAAAAATTCTCACACTAGTAACTTTTTCTCCCCTTTCAACAAAAAAAAAAGAAGAGATTTTTGAGTGAGCAGATTTAATGTGCCTGCATGGCCGATGCATTGACACACAAATGGCTGCAGTCTCTGGGGTCAATAATCTCCTCTTTAGATCATTCCCAATTTATGTAATTAACATATTAAAAACACATACATGATTATTTACACAATGAAGCATGGCAGCTCCAGAGTTATTAGTTTAGCACAGACACTTCTGGGAGCATTTTATTAAATTATTTTCTCCTTTTGTTTTCATACTTTTAAAAATATAAAAAACAAATGACACAAATAAATCAACCTTTTATTATTTTATCCGACCAAGTAGAGATCACATCCACATGTTCCAAGAGAAGATGAACATAACAAAATACTGAGCAGTTGATATTTCTGCTAGCATTTACCCTTATACACATTTCCTGCCAAGTATTCAGTTTTACACATGTCTGATGGAGAGGCTGAGTGGTAGGAAGCACAGATCTATTTTATTCCCCTTCGTCGCAACAGCATCAATAGAATCCTTGTATGCTGCTCACTTCTCCTCATGCTAACAGAGAACCTGCTCTTGGACTCCCTGCATCAGAGGTAAATTCAATCTTTGTCATTAGCGAAGTGAATGTTAGGGGAGAAGCTGAAGCCAGATGCCCCATAGACATTGTTAGCACCAGGGTGCAGCAGTATAAGATTACTTCTGTGCTTGTGAAAGGTGTTCAAAGCAGAGAAAGTAAAAGAAGGACAATTTAAACTTGATTAATATGTGTGGAAGTCTTTCTCCACAAGGTGGTTAAGTATTTGGCATTGGACACAAGTATATAGTTAGTTGAATCCAAAAACCCAAGTGCAGAAGTTTGGCTTGTAACACCCAGAGAGGGGAAGTTTCAGATTTTGTAACACTCCAGAGATAATTTCTGTTGGCCTTGTCATTTTATGCTTAGAATATTACCTGTAGAAATGCTGTAATTGATGGTCTGAATTCTTCAGCTATTTTTTATGCACTGGCTTGATGTATAATTGATCTGCAGTTCTGGAATCCCCATTGTAAATGGCATATATTTGAGATGACTAGATTTAAAGGTTGCAGGGAGCTGTAGCTGTAGCTTGTGATTTTTTTTTTCTTTTTGGTGACGGATAAAAAACTGCCCCTGTTATGGCCTTTACAAATCTAAATCACATTCTAGGGTTGCTTTTTCAAATAAACATTTGATATTTCAAGTCCCAAGGTCAGGTGCCATTGTCACCAGCCTGTGCCCAATACTTGGTATCAAAATCCACTGACCTTAAAATCTAACCTTTGTGAAGAGGAATATTCACCATTTTATAGATTTTGGTTGCTCTGTTTTTTAAACGTGATGTTCTCATTTTTGTTTTCCCATGTAAATGTTTTGGTTCAGCTTGATAGCTGGTGTATTTATTTTTTCAAGTCTGTTCATTTCCTACTCCTGTTGCACAGGAATCATCTTGCAAAAGAGATCCTAAATAGTGAAACCTCGTGTTTGTGGAGGAATGTGACCTAAATAAATTATAAAAAGTTGAAGGGTATATTTGCTGCTTACTACATTGGCCAAGCATAATTGAAAACTTCCACTATTACAGTATTATAATGGTTGTTATGCATATTAATAGCTACAGTTTATGATTTTGTAGTTTTCATTTCAGAATAGATATCTGAACTTTGCAGATATTAATAAATCCACACAAGCCCTTTTTTAGTGAGGCAAATATTATTACTCCATTTTACAGAGGTGTTGAGGTAAAGTTACTTGCCAGCAGTGTCCCAACGAGTTAGCATTGGAATTGGAACTGGAACCCCAAAGTCATGACCCTCCAGTCCACCTGCTGCCGACCTCCCAGCTTTCATATAAATCATAGACATTAGAGGTGGAAAAGACTTAACAGATGATCCTGTCAGTTCCCCCAGCCACTGCATAATTGGTTTATGTGCTGTGTTCTGCTGAGTTGGAGCACCTTAGTTGTCAGAGAAGATGAAAAAGCATTGCAGTCCCAGCGTTACTAGACAGATCAGGTGTGTATTTCTCCAGATATTGCCCAATGTCTCAGGAGCCCAAAGGTCAACCTTTATTTGTATAAAACTAGCGGAATGCTTGTTTAATATGGAGGTGCATCACATGGAAGCTAGAAGCCCCTGCATCTGAAAGGAGGGCAGCTCTGATTAAGATGAAGTACCACATGCTGAAAAAATAGTCTCTTTGGCTCACATCTCGGTACTGGGGTCAGGGCTACATTGTAGAACTCTGTAGGCTACCTTTGACTTGCAGGCTGCACTTTAAGCAAGCTACAGATATATAAGATGCAACAACTGAGCAAACTGGAGGAAGGGATGTGCAGGCCCAGTGATGCAGGCGCAATCTTACATACTCCTCAAATATAAATATAGTAATCTGCAGGAGAGAGACATTTGAGCCTCCAGATACCGCATAAGGGTGATTCTATCTCAATGGGGAAAGTGCTGCATGCTCCAAACAGCAAATCATATCTCCTTACAGTAGGCTTAAGGATTAAATGCTCTGTGCCTCTGCATTTCCCTCTGACTTCACTGGGCGCTATGGTTGTAAACCAGGCTAATCTGATTTCCAAAGGGGTGTGCGCGCACACACACGAACACTGTGTATATGTTTTCTCAGTTCTATTACAAGCCACACTGTATATCTGTCTGAAGGCAATGTATGTGATATATAACCCAAGATTCTTTCTCTCTCTCTTTCTCTTTCTTCTTTTCTTTCTTTTTATGTGTGTAAAATTTCCCATATTGGCTTTTTAGGGATAGCTCATATATTTCTATGTAAAAAAGCACTATCAAAAGTGTGCAAAAAAAAATTAGTAAAAAGAAATTGGCTCATTTTCCAGAGAGATTTTTTTTTAATGAATTTGGAGAAAAAGTCATTAAATCAAACTGAATGAAAAAGCATCAGACTTAAGTGTTTTTGGTATGTTTTTAAATATTTTCTGCCTGCCTGCTTGACGGAGTAGAGACTCAAAAGAAAGATATGGGTTTGCCTCTAGAATGAATGCAAATAGACTCTGGGGTGGGCAAAACATTCACCCAGGATGTGCAGAGTTATCAGCTAATCATCCCATTGAAAAGAAGGAGCTTTTGTCACCACAGAGAACCAACAGTTGCTATGATTCTGTTGGAAGTCTGTGCAGACCCCATGCCAGTAGACATCTGTCTTCTTTGTGAGGCCATATGGGTGCCAAACATTTCCTAGCACCAATTGGAGATGTAATGCCGTTGACTCTACTGACCTGCTCTTGTAAGATGAGAGGACAATACTGATGATGATTATTGCTGAGTCAACATGCAATAATTTCCATGTGAATTTTCACTTGGAAATCCACAATCTTGGATGCCAAAAGCAGCTGTTCTCTAATTCCACTCCTTCCTACCTACAAAACATCTTCTTTCCCAGCCTCTGTTTGCTGTGTCTGCTTGATTTGATGAGTTCACCCTGGTTTTTTTATGGGCCTGCTCTGTATAGGTTCAAGGGTCTGGTCTTGCATCCCTGGAGCCATCGTATTCATCTGTCACCAGTGCTTATGGCTTCCCTTTACCATAGTATCTGCGCACATCATAATCTTATGTATTTATCTTCAAAACATGCTTGTGAGGAAGGGAAGTGCTATTATCATCATTTTACAAAGAAGGAAGCTGAGATGACAGTCAAAGTGACTTACTCAAGCTCAAAGGGGAAATCTGTAGCACAGAAGGGATTGAACGTGGATCTCCTGATCACCTTAATCAGTGATGCTCTTTCTTCTCATTACCATGAAATCAGTTGGATTGGGAAGACGACCCAGGAGCATGGAAACAACCTAAAGGAGAGTTCACCCTATACATTCAAAACATTGATCATCAGGTTTGCCTTTAATGGTGGTCTGTTAAGCAAACTGAGCATGAATGAATGGTCTTGTACTTTGTATCCCATACCAAAGTACTGGCAAAAAGAACTATTCATCTGATTAGGAAGTTCTCCAATTTAATATTGCCTTAAAAGCAAAATTACTGTGCCAAGGCTCACTGGGACTATGACAGATGATCCTTCTGTGTCCAATTGCATTTTATTTTATGTTATTTATTTATTTGTTTGTCTCTATTCTGTGTAGCTATCCAAACTCTTAGTGGCAACAAAGCTTTAAATCCACATAGTCCATAAAACACAACAACAAATGACAAAAGAAACAATTGCAATGCTTGTGTACATTTGCTTGCATATAAATAAGATAAACATTTCACATTATTTCCCTTGTCCTCAAACTAACCTTTTCCCAAATGCCTGGAGAAATAAAGATGGCTTTTTTAGCACACCCTGATGGTTAGCAAATCTGGCTATAAATTAGCCCTTCCCTCCCCCAAAATGCAAATTGGCCGCCTTCTGCAATTTAATGTTTCAAAACTAAGAGTGACCATAAATGAGAAGAGTGATGGATAATTATTTATAAAGATATTCACTTTCAAGAAACTGGCTGACTGCTTTATTTTAAATACCCAGTAACACAAAATCTGGGAAAAGGTAATGAAATGTGAAAAGTTGCTCCTAATCCATAGGAAATCCAGTTTGTTGTGCATGATTAAAAAAGCATTTGTTTTCTCTAAAATGGATGGTTATGTGCCCGCATTACAGCCTAGTGACGTGAGCACGGATGATTCTTACCCATGGCCATTTACAATACTTAATACAGTGTTTCTGTAGAATACGTGAGTATTTTTTTCCCCCAAGTAACAGGCCACTTCCTTCTTGTTCTCTATTTAGTAAGTTAAAACACAATCATGTAAATATTTTTACAGAGAGATGTCTCCCTTTCTGAGTAGCTGAGGTATTTATATGGTCCACATTACCATAGTGTCTGGGCACTTGACAATCTTTAATCCTTGTAACACCCCTGTATAGTATAGCAGGGTTGCTGTTTCCATTTTGCAGACTCTATAACAGCATGTAGACTCTGGCTAAGTGTGTTGCCCAAGGTCACACAGAAGTTAGTGGCAGAACATTGAATTCAAGCCTCCTAAGTCTCAGGCTAGTGACTGCTGAACCATCATTCCTCCTTTTTTTCCCCCCATTGCAAGCCCCACTTTACTTCCCCAAATCAGGCAATGCTTACTCCTTCTACTGTCAGGGCTGGATAGGAGTGACCCACGGTTCTGAATTGCAAACCACATGGCAGAGGGAGGTTTTTCCTGTTGACAGTTGAACATAAACCCCATTTAGTTGTACAGGATGGTGAGTATTAATCTGAGTCAAGACTTGGGGCTAAGGTAGGGGATGTTAAAGACCATTTGAGGAGCAGGACCTTAAAAGAGGCAGACAGGTGCCTATAAACCACTAATAAAATAATGTTATTTCAGAAAGTTGTGCACTAGAAATAAATTGCCCAGTTATAGATATTCTTGGTTTGGGTTTGCATGTGTGTTTCACAGTAGTGTATTTCCTGGGGCCCACGGAAGAGCTGGGAAACTAAATCTAACATTTTCATAGCCTGTACATCTATTTTTGTCCTGTGACTGATAGAATGAATAATCAAACCCAAAGCACCATTAAGATCGGCAATCTGTGTATACATATATAAGCAATACCATCTGGCCAGAGATGTGTATATCCCTCAGGGTATATGTACATGATGGCATGCCAGTACACATATGTATGTGTGCGCTTCCGTATATGTATGTGCATGTTCTCATGGAATGTTAGTAGAGGCAAAGCAAATATATCTGTGTCTATATATGCATGTATGTGTTAACACTGTGTCTATGCAAAGAGAAAACAACTACATGTGTGTTATCCCAGCATATATGTAATGAGAAAGCGAACTCTCTATCAAATAAATAGTGAGAGTGGAAAAAAGATGAGATTGCAGTTGATTATGAGCCTGGCAGCAGATGTTCTACACAAATCTAGCTCGCTGCATCCAGTCTGTTTCCATGGTGATGGAATCAGTAATTGTTAAGCTCAGGCGCTCTCCCCTCCTCTTCTCCCAGCAAGGTGGAAGCTGGATATGAGTCTGAACTCTCCCTAGACAATTGCCGGGCCCTAAAAAATAGCAGGAGGGCTGACGGAGTGGGAGATACAGAGACAGGGAGCTATTATTTTTCCCTTTATGATACTAGAAGTGAGGCGCTCTTCCTAGAAAATATAGTCTCCGAAGATGCTAAATAAATGGGCAGGAGTTTCCCTGAAATGGAGGCTCACTGTGATTGGCTGCTGTTTCCTATGTTCTTGCCAATTGGAGCACAATTGGGCTCCAACACTCTAAACATGAGCAAAGCTACATGCTTATTCTTTTGGACTTGAAGTATACACCAGGCAAAGGTGTGCTAAGGAGGGGGTCTCCTTTCACATAGCTAAACTGAAAACGGATCTCATTCAAGAGCTTCATCTGAGACCATCTGCTATTGAAGCACGTTGTTCCTTCCACAGAAAGCATTAAGTCATTTCCTTGCTGTAGTATAGGAGGCAAATTTGTCATCGGGAACGATGGAGCTACAGGATCTCTGTAAGTAAATCTCTGTGTATACTTATCCTGGTATTTTAGTCTGAGGACAGATCAATAAACAGTTTATCTACCAAGAAAGAGGAAGGCAGATTAGCAACAACTGTAAATAGCACAAAGAGGGGCTTTTTGTTTGTTCATTTCAAATCTAGCTAGATATGGTTTTATTAATGTCTTGAGACATCAGATTTACAGTAGTTATCTATTCGCTGTTTGTATTGCCTTGGGTTATCGTTTAGCCTAATTAGGATTAGTACATGGAAGGGTTTTATATTTTGCTAGGTAATTCAGGCTATTTTAATAAAGAAAGTGAATCTCTTACATCAAATGACATGGAATAGAAAACTGCAGGCACAAAAGTAGGGGCTGCCCCTGTGTGGTTGTATTGTCGGCAGGCACATTATGATAATAATAATCTGTAAGGCGCTAGTTCAGACATCCAGCCAAAAACAACCATTAGTTGTTGATCATCCATCACTGTTTTCAGCATAGTAAATCATGCCTTTACTGCCCTTTATTTCCGTTATTTTTAAAAATTAATTTCAGTGGCAAGCTCTCTCCTATTTTTAAGCTCTGAGACAGGAAGGAGCCCTCTGTTTCTTCACCGAGCAGGTGAGTGCAGGGCAAGCGGAGAGAGTTCCCTTCTTCCCTCAGGTGGTGGCATACGTTGGAACTTGATTGTCCTGCCTCTTGTGATTCGTCAGTTTAGATCCTGTTAGGTAGATACTGCACAGTTCGAGTCAGTGGGACAAAGTCATCCGTCTGTTGAAGTCAGTGGAGTTACACCAGCCATGAATTTGACCCACCCTTGTTTATATTTGATCAGTTACTTCTCACTGAGCAGAGAGCTTTGCTGCTCAAAGCTCTTGGATGACTCTCAGTGTGCAGTTCATTTATCTGGGTCAGAGCAGCACATAGGAGAGAGGCTGAAACTAGAAACAACACATGTTTTCCTTTTCTGGCTACATCTGGCCATGCTCTTTGGGAGTTAGCATAACCAAACCTAATGTAAACGCAGAATGAAGCATGCTTCAGCATGGTGTGTGCACGTGAGGAGTTAAGCACACAATTTCCTTTCCCACTGCTAAGAAATACCGTGAGCCTAACTTGCTACACTGTTGCCTGAAAATTTCATCCCAAGAGTCTCCTTTTCAGGCACTGCTAACCTTGAACAGTTTTGCTCTCTAGATATTTCCTCACTTATTGTGGCAGGCAGAGGTACTGTACAAGACTTATGCCGTCTGTGAAAGGAATAAAGCAGGAGTGGCCAAACTTACTGGCCCTCTGAGCCACATCCGACAATCTTCAGAAGTTCGAGAGCCAGGGCACATCTGCCAGGAGCTGGGGGTTGAGGCTTCAGCCCTGCTCCTGCTGAAGCCCTGAGCCCTGGCAGGTTCACCACGCAGGGCTGAAGTCCCAAAACCCCCTCCTCGCTGGGCAGAAACCCTGAGACCCCCTGCCCACTGGGCAGGAGCCCCTACTGCACCATTCCACTGCAACGCAGAGGTCCTGAGTCCCCCCTCCCTCCAGTCTGGTAGGTGGAGAATGGGGGGAGGTATAGGAGTCTCTCTGCAAGTCGCATTTTAATGGTAAAAGAGCCACAGTTTGGCCGCTCCTGAAATAGAGCCTGGTTAAGGTGGTGTGGCTGGAAAAGGAATTTGTGTGTGTGTCTCATTTTCAAGAACTCTCTGATTAAAATGCTTTTTAAAAAATATAGAATGTGGGATTCCATTATCTTAATACAATCAAAATGTCTCTTAATGAAAGATGGAGTTAAATCTTCTAATTATTTATGAACATTTAACATAATTTATCGCTAATTCCAGAAGACCATAGGTTAAGTTTGAATTCTTGCTGTTTGTGACCACTACAGAATTGCTCACTGCTTTCTACATTTGCCAGTGATCCGGGGGGCATCTTTTCTTAAAATAGATGTAAATTCTATTACAGTTTGACTACAAACTAAGTCACTTTCCTGATCTTTGCAAAGGGGAGAGAGGATATGTTTGCAATCATTTTGTATTATTGAGGAACTTACCCTTAATGGTAAATGGCACTAAGCGATGAAAACTAAATCTTGGAAAGGAGATAATAGTGTATCTGTTACACTAGCAGGCAGTTTATTCATCTATTGTATATTGTCATCTGCATCACTAAAAACATCACCACAGATGACAGCCTAAGCAGAGACAGGTGCCCACTCACAGTCTTAGAGGTGGTCCCTCTGTGTCAGGGCTGAGACACATTGGAAGCACAGTTGCCAACTTTCATGCAGTAGCACCCCGACTTTAACAATAAGTCAAAAATCAAGCGAATCCCATTTCAAAATAAGGCCAAAACAAGCCAGTCCCTAAGAACCCGACTCTCTCCATGACTAGATCCCCCTGGCATGCAGTCTGGAACTGTGGTGGGCCCCCTATGTACCTCTGACTCTCCCCCACTTGCCCCTTTACCCCTGCTTGCTCCCCTTTGCCCCTGCTTGCCGGGACCCGATCAAAAAAAAAAAGAGGCAACAAGCTACAAGCCAAAAACTAGCCAACAAGCAACTCACAAGCCAGTTAAGCCAAAAACAAGCACAATTTCTGCGTTTTTTTCATGGGTTTATCATGTCTGATTGGAAGGACAGCTGGGTGTACTGCCTGGAGTGTACCTCTCCTGTGCTGTAATTTCCAGGGCTGTCGTCCTGACTACCTTTCACAGGAACTGAAATGCACACTTAAATTCCATAAAACAAAGGCTTTCTACTTTCTGCTGTGCCTTTAAGACTGATAATATTTGGGATAGAGAGAAATATATTGTAAGGTTATTATAGTGTGAAGACACCTGCATTCTTGCTAATGCTTCAGAAATGTAGTTCAAATAGAATATAAATGTGTCAAGTTCAGTCACTGTCGTTAACCAAATAGTATTTGACTGACAGAATTCCTATTTCTCCCATAGCCTTGTTCAAAGGGATTTGTTTACTTGTCTATCCCTGTACATTAGCAGATAAAAGGAAGGGGGTGGAGAGAGAGAGCCTTTAATTGCTAAGCTTTGGGTAGTGGATCATAGCCGACTATCTTATGGCTTCGACCAACTGTGATGGCTGAGTTAGAAAAATTAGTGCTACAATTAAGGACACGTTTTGAATTAGATTTTTGGCCATATGGTGTATATAGAACAGTTGTTTGCCATCCGTAAAGGCATGCTGCATATTAGACTCTAAGCAAAGAATGTCAGAATCACAGACAATAAGGATTCCAGCAACAGAAGAGCAGGTGGACTCCAGTGAGGATTGTGGCATGTTGACAGCAATCGGGACATACAGTGCTGAAGGATGCCATCTTGGGGTAGCTTTAATTTCCTGGATAGACTTGGGAAACACTGTTCAGTGGACTCCCATGTCTTTTAAAAAATGTTTTCAGTGGAGCTACCCCGGTTTCCACCAGCTATGAATCTGGCCCACATTTTTTTGCTCACATTTTTGGGGGGGGAGGTAAGCTGTAAGACCTTATTGCAAAGACCTTTAATTGTATCCCCTTTCCTGCAGCAAGAATAACACCTTAAAATAAATACCAACCCAAATGGAGTAAATTGCTCCTAGCTGTTGACTTGACTTGCTTTCAGATATGTGCATTTACTACGTTAGCCATTTCTCTATGGTTCTTAGTACACTTGTGGAGCCTCATTTATATAACATTAATCTTTACTGGGCAAATACACGGGAAGGCTAGAATGGATGCTTCTTTTAACAGAGAAACAGTAGAGCAGATGGCTGTAGATTTTACCCAGTTTCTGTATATTTTTACACAGTTAAAGAGTTTTAATTGGAGTATTTCATTTTTCCCTGGAACCTAACCTTCATTTCACTTCAGTGGAAACACTGTAGCCATTGCCAACGCAGGCAAACTATTCACTGCATTGATGCTAAACCCACTGGTGTCATCATTTTTGCCTACCCCATGTTTATTTTCACCCTATTAATCAAATAAGTTGACACATCTTGGATTGCAAAGCCAAATTCCATTTGCCAGGTAGTAGTGGGGAAGATGAAAATCACAGATTACTCTGAATAAAACTGCCATGGATGATAAACTCAAATCAATGCAGGTTCTATTTTTTGTATACTGTTGTAGTGAAAATAAGGTTTTAAGAAAAAGTTAATCTACAGTTTAAACAAAAAAAAGGACGGACCTTACAAGTTATGTCCAAATTCAAATACTGGCCCTATAACAGAGAGATTGCTTTTCTTTCTTTCCAAACACGCAAGTACACCTTGTATAGTGTTTGCGCACAGGTGCAAGTGTACGCACACACACACAGAGAAATAGTCAGCACAGAATGAAAATGGAACAGCAAGAAAACAAAAGATTGACTCATGAAAGCGCACTGATTAGCTCGACGCCCATTTTGTTCATCATTTTGCAGCATTAATCTGAAAACGTCTATGCTTCACAAAAGTTTTCTGAATAATAGGAACTGTCAACTCTGGCAGATTTTACAGACCTGCCATTGTTCCTGCATTGTCTTAAAGCTCTAGGTGGCATGCGGCACGATTTTTGGCAGTTGTTCAGGAATGGTCTAGTAAAGGGGAGTCACGTGTTGCTTACCTCACATATGTCATTTGCAATTAGAGTGCAGCTTAGCACAGAACTTTAGAAGCATGCTTAACCCTAGCCCAGTGTTTTAATTTTATTGTATCCACTTAATTTTTTTCTGAAAAGATCACTTTTGACTGTTTGACTGTACAAAGATCTTAAACCCTAAGGGTTTAAAAGAAAGCCTTACAATACAAATTAGAATGATTTGGAACTGTGTAGTATAAACATACATGTTCGAGTTCTGGTCATGTCACCCACTTTCTCTCTTACAGTTAGGGCCTGATTCCCATCTGACATAGGTTTTAAGTGGTGTAAATTCATCAATTTCAATTGAACTACTTCTCATTTGTACCAGCATGAGAACAGAAGAAGATTCTTTGAGGGTGTGGGGAGATAGGGAGACTGCTAAAACAATTGATCTATCTCCTCGTAAAACTCATCCAGAATGACCCCAGAAACCATTATCAGGTCGTCTTGATTAGGCCCTTATCTAGTGAACAGTCAACTTGGCACCTTCTTTTTGCTTAACATACAAATGCCTTCAATGCCGTCTAAGGGTCTAATTGGTCCATGGTCCTATGGGCTGGGGCCACCTTCCTCAATTTGCATACCATGCAGCAGACCGATAGGCGTGCGCCGTGCATTTTATTAGGGTGTGCACCCAGTGAGCCCCACCCCCATCCACTCTCTCCCACTTCCCACCCCCTGACTGCCCCCCTCAAAACCCTCAACCCCCCTGCTCCTTGTCCCCTGACTGCCCCCTCATGAGACTCCCCCACCCTAACCACCCCCTTAGAACCTCACCCCCTACCCAACCCCCTGACCGCCCCCCCTCCCCCGAACTTCTGCCCCATCCAACACACACACACCCACGCTCCCTGTCCCCTGACTGCCCTGGGACTCCCTGTCCCTTATCCAGCACCCCACCCCCGAACCCTCTTACTATACCGCTTACCCTTCCTCCTCCCTCTCCCGAACCTCAGTGCCCTGTGTGCAGGAGTGGCCCTGGACAGCACTGCAGAAGCGTGGCTCTGGCCAGGCCTGAGCTCCTCCAGCTTGGCCCGCTGGAGCTCACAGCCCCGCCCCCTTACCACACTTCTGTGAATGACAGGAGCTGAGGTCCCGCCGGAGCCACACCACTGCAATGCTGTCCAGGGCCACTCCTGGACGTGGGGTGCTGAGGCTCCGGGGGATGGGGAAAGGCAGGGCCAAAGGGGGAGCTTCCCGGGCCAGGAGCTCAGGCGGGCCAGGCAGGACAAGCTTGCCCACCCCTGCATTAGGGTGTGCCTGGGCACACCCGGCTCACCCCGTGCACATGCCTATGATCAGACCTTTTAAAAACTGTCCTTATGACGGGATGGCAAAGAATATCTCCACGGTGTCAGCCCCACTCCCTTTGGCATCCCACTAATTCACAAAGCATTTTATTGGCCGGTTACTCCCAGCTGCTGATACCTCAAACACCAATGTTTTGTTTCGAGCAAGATTGTGGGAGATCTAGGAATTCTGTCAGTCAAATGCTATCTGGTTAACAACAGTGGACAAAAAGAAAAATGCTGTTTTCCCAGCACCTCCTGCAAGGATCCAGAAACACCAAAAAACAAACCACAGCCCCTTCTAAATAATAATAATTAATAAATTAATATTACAATAAATAATACATAAAACCACTATCATCTACAAAATGCATCTTCCAACATATAACATCCTCCTCTTTCCATCCTCCCAGCCAGCACTGAGGGGACTGTGATGGACAGCAACAGGCATCACTAGCATACAGCAGAGCCTTAAATGTTAGCTTAAATGATAGCTTCCCTATCTCATCCTGGGGTTCCCAGAAGCTACGATGGATGGCAGCAAAGAGAAGGTGTCAGTGTGTAGAACAGTCTTAGTGTAATAGGTGCCCCTCCCTCCTCTAACTGGAAATGCTGTTCTTTGGTGGGGAGGGGACAGCAGTAGTAACAGCATCAAGTAGAGTAGCCATCTTTATGTTAGTTCCCCCTCTCCTGGAAGTGATATCAGGACATTGGGTAACTGTCTGGGAACTTTCATCTGCTTTCCTTGCAGATGTGGCAGCATGTTTGTAGTGTGTCTATAGGGGAGAGGGGTGATTTTGGAGACCTACAGCTTTCCTCACCCATATTGATCCTCTTCTCTTCCCCGTCTTTCACCATCGAGTGCCCACCGTCCTTTCCCGGAGGGACTATGCCTACAGTTGGCAAATACTGCCGTAGTTGGCGAAGCAGCAGCGATAGTCCCCTAGTATGACAGGAAGTGTAATTTATCGGTGAAGACAGTAGCCTAGAATTCAGGAGACCTAGGTTGAAGAACCTGTTCTAGTAATGGGGGCCATATAAGTACCTGAGATAGACTGACAGCATTATTTCCCTTTTCACAACACTTCCGAGTGCAGTATACACTTTCCCTTTTAATAAAGATTCAGTTATCCCCCCAAATAATGAGGGCCATGATTTTCATTTAGAAAAACAAAGTGGCTGAGAAGCAGGAGTCCTGGGTGCCACTAACCTGCAGAGCTCAGTAGGAGAGACTTCAGAGCTTTAGACTCTGCAAGAGTTTACAGTATGAACTCTGGCAGGTAATTAATTCAGTACATAAAGTGTAATGCCTATAAAAACATGCCAAAGTCAACCCTGCAGTGGACTTGGCATATGTGACTTTCAGATAATCAAGAACTTTGGTGAGCTTGGATTTGGAAAGTCAAGGCTCTACTGTATTGTGCTAATTCAATCTTGTAATGTGATAAAAAGAAGATGAATATTAGTCCGGTGTCAAATTAATGTGTCAAACAATGTACTTTGAATCTGAATTGGTGGACTGCATTTGTCAGAGCTATTGTTGTAGGGAAGAAAGTGCTCATTACATTGCTAGGAACCACAGTCTAGTCGTCTTCATTTCTTTTTGTACTTTAGTTTCCTCATAATGTGAAACATCATGCTGAGAAAAGCTTTTACAGGTATATGTTTCAAGATTCACATCCTAAAGCACGTTTGATGCCTCACGAAAGGTTTTTCAAGTGTGGTTTTCGAATAGAAGTAACCTTACAGCCTGACCTATGGATCCACTTCCAATTTGCACTTCAGAAAAGGTTTCTACCCAGACACCATTACGGCTGATAAAAAGAAAATGAGAAACCATGTCTGTAGCATTGCCATTTTATCCTGGCATCCACAGTAATGAATGGCTAAAAGTGGGGGAGATGGTGAAAATAATTGAATGGGTTCACACTTATGAAAAGAATACATCCACAGAGGCTAAGAATTCATAATGAAGTAGCTTCAGTATGATACAGCTGATGTGACAGTGTCTTTCTTTGTTTCTTAGCCTCACCAAGGTAATTTTGCAGAATTGAGAAAAACAACAATGAAAGGTTTTAGAGATCCTTTGAAAATGTACTGACACAACACTCTGATGCTGTCTTTGGGCTGGATCATTGATTTGTGATCTAACCTATAGTAAAGGGTGGTGTTGTGTTGTGCTGTCCCTGGAGCAACTCAGGGAGTCACAGTCTTCTCTCCCCTTCCCCTCAGCTTCCCTGCTGCTCTGCGGAGGGAGTGACTTGTGACAGATCTATACCAGTCACAGCGCATGCTTCTTAAAGTACCAATGTGACTACACTACGGGGCGCATTTGAGAACAGAGTTGAGGCTCTGTCCACTCCCAACCTTTCTTACCCGGGGGTTCTCAAACTTCCCCCCACCGTGACCCATTTTTACTATCTTTCAGTGCTCCGCGGATCCTTGTATGTCCATCGAGAAGCCGCCGAATTGATTACGTCCGCATTCGGCGGCTATTTTCGGTGGACATGTTGAGTGCTCCCGAAATAGCTCCCGAAATTTGTTTGTCCCCCTCTCACTCAGATGGGTAAGAACGGTGGTTCTCAAACCGGGGGTCACGATCCCTCGGGGGGTCACCAGGCACCTCTTGAGGGGTCATGACCCCCGGTTTGAGAGCCACCGTTCCTACCCATCTGAGTGAGAGAGGGACAAACAAAGTGACGCTGTGGAGCCGGCTTATCCCACTGTGTAAGAAGTTAATTTATACCTCAGGGGAGGATAAACTGGGTGACTGAGCAACAAAATGGCAGATTTAATTCAATGTTGATAAATGCAAAGTAATACACATTGGAAAACATAATCCCAACGATGCATATAAAATGGTGGGGTCTAAATTAGCTGTTACCATTTAAGAAAGAGATCTTGGAATTGTGGATAGTTCTCTGAAAACATCCACTCGATGTGCAGTGGCAGTCAATAACGCAAACAGAATTCTGGGAATAGTTAAGAAAGGGATAGATGATATGACAGAAAATATCATATTGCCTCCATATAAATCCATGGTACGCCCACTTCTTGAATACTGTGTGGCGATGTGGTCGCCTCATCTCAAAAAAGATATAGTGGAATATGAAAAGGTACAGAAAAGGGCAACAAAAATAATTAGGGATATGGAACGTATTCTGTATGAGGAGAGATTAATGAGACTGGGATTTTTGATCTTGGAAAAGAGATGACTGGGGGAGGGGAGATATGATAGAGGTCTATAAAATCATGACTGGTGTGGAGAAAGTAAATAAGGAAGTGTAATTTACTCCTTCTCATAACAGAAGAACTAAGGGGTCACCAAACAAAATTAATAGGCAGGAGGTTTAAAACGCATAATAGGAAGTATGTCTTCTCACACTGCACATTCATCCTGTGGAACTCTTTGCCAGAGCATGTTGTGAAGGCCAGGCTTCAAAAAAGAACTAGATACATTGATGAAGGAAAGGTCCATCAGTGGCTATTAGCCAGGATGGGCAGGGATGGTGTCCCTAGCTTCTGTTTTCCAGAACCTGGGAATGGGCAACAGAGGATGGATCACTTGATGATTCCCTGTTCTGTTCATTCCCTCTTTCAGGGTTCCCTCCCCACTCTGAACTCTGGAATACAGATGTGGGGACCTCATGAAAGACCCCCTAATCTTATATTCCACCGGCTTAGGTTAAAAACTTCCCCAAGGTATAAGTTCCTTCCCTTGTCCTTGGATGGTATAGCTGCCACCAGCAAGTGATTTAGACAAAGACTCAGGAAAAGGACCACTCAAAGTTCCTATTTCCCCAAAATATCCCCCCCCCCCCCAATCCTCTTCACCCCCCTTTCCTGGGGAGGCTTGATAATAATATCCTCACCAATTGGTACAGGTCAGCACAGATCAAAACCCTGAGTTTTTAGGTTACTGAAAATCAATCAGGTTCTTAAAAGAATAATTTTATTTTTTTTAAAAAGGTAAAAGAACCACACCTGCAAAATCAGAATGGAAGATAACTTTACAGGGTAATAAAAAGATTTAAAACACAGAGGAATTCCCTCTAAGCTCAACTTCAAAGTTACAAAAGCAGGAATAAGCCTCCCTCTTATCAAAGGGAAAATTCACAAGCTAAAACAAAAGATAATCTAACACCTTTCCTTACTTTACTTACAATTTTTGTAATCTTAGAGGCTCATTTCTGCAATGTCTTTAGGAGATGGATTTTCTTGCCCTGGTCTCTCTCTGTCCTGAGAGAAGAACACACAAAGCACACAAACAAAAACCTTTCCCCCACAGATTTGAAAGTATCTTCTTTCCTTATTGGTCCTTCTGGTGAGGTGTCAACTAAGTTATTTGAACTGGTTAACCCCTTACAGATAAGTGATTCTGTACCTCTGGCCAGGAGGGATTTTATGTTACTGCATATATGAAGGTTGTTATCCTTCCCTTTATATTTATGACATCCTCTGAAGCACTTGGCATCAGCCAGTGTTGGAAGAGAGGATACTGGGCTAGATGGACCTTTGCCTAACCTAGTATGGCCGTTCTTATGTTCTTCTATAAGTGCGTGAATATGCTCCCTTAGCCCCACACCACAATCTAGCCCTTTGGTTTTGGTTTCAGTATCCTTTAGCAGGCAGGAGGAAGCCATGTGCGCTATAGGTACTGTCCCAAATATTTTCAGAGGGGAACATACTGCAATTTCACTCACCAAGGGCAAAAATCTCGCCCCAGCATCTCAGTTGAGTTAACTGAGCTGGATGCTGGGGAACACAGTGGGTGAAAGAATTTTCTCCCATTGGCCACAGGGCATTAACAAAGTCAATCCTTGGCCACCACTCCAACTTAATGAGTAGAGTAGCCTCTATGGCACTCACTTCACCCTCTGGCAGGGAAGAAAGAGACTTACTGATCTCACCTCCGGCTCTGCCCCTTTACATGAGAGGCTCCTTTCCCCTATTATCAGTGAAGTCGATTGGCTACAAAGAAGATTCTCTACAACCACAGAGAAGAGAGCAACATTTCCCCCTTAGTTTAGGCTACTTCGTTGTCTGGTCAAACTATCAGAGATAGACCCAACTAAGGTTGTCAACAGCCCAGGCTTGTCCTGGAGTATATTTTAAATTAAAGAGTATGTCTTGTGATGAAACTTCCAGGACTATGTCCAACCAAACTTGGCAACCCTACACAGTGTATGTTAGGCCCATAAAATCCCACCCTTCTATGCAAATGGGTGTTCTCACACAGAGATAAGGTAAGCAGACATGTACAAACCCAGTTTGAGCCAGAAGTTCCAATTTGCATGCACGGATGCAGTGATTTTTGGTACCGTAAGAGGCTCTGTTATTTGTAGAAGTTTGGCCCAGGATTCTTCTGTCTTTAAATGCTATAATAAACCATTTAAAAATAGTTATTTAGTAGAACTTTATAAAACTCTCTGGATTCCATTCATAGTTGTTGTGCAAATGTTTTCTTCTGATTTGATTCTTATTGGCTCTGACTCTGAGTCTTCCTTTGGAGTTCCAGGTTTGATTTAACCTAAAAACCCAAAGGGCAACAACATGGTTTTGAGATAAGTGTGTTCTTAATGTAGGTCCCCTCTGCAGTTGAAACCAGTGGAATTGTGCTGGTTTCTGATCAAATAGCTTGGTCATAGGCAAAATGTAAAGTTGATGAAATACTTGATTCTCACATGTTGCACAACCCCTAAATCACCCCAAATTTGCTTGCAAGATTACCATTATTTGAGAGCAGTGGGCCTGATCTGTAGTATTGCTCAAACAAAATTCTCACTGATGCTAGATGCTAGTAACTGTTTTGCCTGAATAAGGCTCAGGCCCTGTGAATTTAATGACTATGATTTTCTAATATATTTATGCAGTAAACTAAAGACTTTTAAATAGAAATGTCTTCACTGGAGCAAATATCAGGCCGTGCAGTAGGACAAACCTGAGCACCAACATTTTGTCACTGATTTTGTAAGACAAACTGCTGGCTGTATGGCAACTTTTGGGATTACAGAGCAGCGTGCTTGGAGGCCTGACCCCAGGAGGAAATACTTTTTAAAATACTGCTGGTCAATATTGAGTATTGGCTAGTAGATAAGATTCATTTTTCTCAGCAGGAGAAATGTATGATAGATTTGCATACTGAAATGTATGAGAAAGCACCAGAGTTAATTACATACTTTTAAATTTAAACTCTAAGGATTTGCTGCTATGTGTCCCAGAAGTTAGTCTGAGCTATGATTTAAAAGGATTATTGAACTGAAGATCCCAGAGGTTGTTATAGTTTGTTGGAGGGCTGAGCTGTATAATTCTTGTGATTGTAGAATTGCAAACATTTAATCGAGACCTCCTCTTGCGTATGCAGACACCTGGAGCTGAATTCCAACCCTTTTTGACCATGCACTTATATTCTAGCCACCACAAGTGCCTGTATAACTTCAGCACAAACTACTTATGTCCAAGGCACAAGTACTTTGATAAGGGGAGAGTGTGTAGGAGATCAGGGTGTATATTGTGTCTCCTGATAGTAAAGATCCAAGTGGAACATTTCTCTGCAGTTGGTGCTGCAGCAGATCTGTGAACGGTGAATGCTCTGGGTTTTCTCGGACTAGGCCCAGATCACAACTTTTGTGCTTTGCAGCACAATCTTTGCCACAGACTTCGGTGCTTATGCACATCAGAGTTGGGATATGGATTCTGGAGTTGCCTAAGCAAAACAAAAATCCCAGAATGAAATGTTGGCCCCATAGAAGTCAATAGCAAAACTCCTATTGACTTCGGTGGAGTCTTCACAGTCTTTAGTGAAGGCCTTTTGTTCTGTGGAGGTAAACAGACAGCTGGGTGCAGAATGTCAAACTGCACTTTCTCTTTAAGCAAGAGGAAAACTGAGGTGCTCACTGTGAGTCAGTGGTTTAAAAACACAATCATTCTGGTATATAATGAATGACCAGAGCTCTTGCTGAAAGGACCTGCAGCCTACACTAGTAATGTGAGGTTTTTGTTCTTTGAATCAACTGGTACAAATAATGATCAATAAAGCAAAGCCTCAAAGGCCTAGGGACATTTTTTTTTAAATCTTTCCACCATTTTTAAAACCACCCTGACTGAACCAGTGATAGTGTGTGTTACAGATGTTCCATCTGTGCCCGGTAGCAGATCACAAGCCTGTTACAGGCCCAGTTATGGAGCACTGACTTTTGAGCTCCAGCAATGCTCATGCTTTTAGCTCTGGAGATCACCTGTTCTAACTAAACCCTGGTGTGTTGGTCACGATAACAGCCATCACATTAGCAAGATTAATAGCCTTTGTGTGGACATTTTTAGTCAATGGTTTCAATGTGCAGCGTTTAATGGATATGAGAATCCCGTAAAGAGACACAAATGTGTCAAAATAAAGTTAATATGGGATAAATCAGCTTTCATTTTTATCTAGGAATTGCTTACTTAGTGCCAGATTCTACGATCTCTACTTGTGCTAAGAGCTAAGTAGTGTTGACTCACATGAACGGTCTTATTGATTTCCAGGGGATTGCCCCCAGGAGGCAGTGCTAGCCAGTATGAAAAAGGGTTGTGGAACCAAGCCCTTAAGCAAAGAAGGTGAGGTGCCTTTGAAAGGAACAGTAACATGTGGGAGAGAAGCTGCTTTTACTGTAGCTTTAAAATGTCCAACTCCGTTGAAGAAATCTATGAAAATGATCCACCATTCTTCACAAGGGAGAAGGGGGCAATCAAGGTATTTGAATTTGTAAGTCTAGATCAGTGGTCTTCAAGGTGGGGTGTGTACACCCCCGGGGTTCCGGGAGACCCTGGTGCCACCACCGATTCCGCCCGGGAGACTGCCGAACTTGCCAGCAGTCTATTTTTGTCCCGCCGAAATGCCGCAGAAAGCAGAAGCTTTCTATTCGGCTGCATTTCAGCGGACATATCCCAGGGGTTGCGAGTAGAGGTGGGATAGGGAAAAGGGACCACAGTGGAAAAACTTTGCGGAACGCTGATCTAGATAAGGAGAAAAGGCATTTATTAAATGCAATGTAAATGCTATAAATAATCTGTTAATACTGTGTATTTTATTTTGCCCTACAAATGCCTGGTTATCATTGGAAATGCAAACATCTCCGAAATGTATAAATCTCTATCTTTACAGGTTATTTTTTATCAAACCTTGCCTTTGCAAACTTAAACAAGGCGGTCATTTTTCTAAAGTATTTTTTTAAAGCATCTTTTAAAAAGAACTCAGTTAAAATGAGCATATAATACAGCCAAAATATAAATAAAACAATAAAAAATACAGTTTCTACAAAGGGGCTTTTACCAGCCATTCAACTCATTTGTACTTAGTTGCTTAACCAGATCGTATTTCCCTGCTAAAAACAGTACAGAGTTCTGAAGATTTTTTTCTTATACAGGTTTATATTGTATGTTTAAAAAGAAAGGAAGAAGAAACAGAACAGATTTCTATTTGATGTACATTTTTCAGGGTAGATGGACCTGGTGATCAACCTGTGTTTGACTGTTGGACAACAGCACTTCAGCCCTTGTATGAAATTATATCTGCTCTGCTTGTAATCCTGTAGTTATTCAGAACACTTAACCACCGATTTACAAGCACGATAATCCAAACCCCCTGTGGTCAGTGGTGTGTGTCTCATCAAGAGCCAGCACTGTTCTTCACAGTCTTTAAATCGAGAGTAGTTTAACCTGGCACCTAGTAGAGCATTGGGTTTTTGAAATGACTAGTAGCCAGGCTGATGGTAAAGCGAATGTGTAGCACTGTGTATAATAGACTGCAGTTTGGAAGTAATCATAGGGATTTGCTCTTGAAGGTTTTCCACTGACTTCCAGTGGGCACTGAATCTCAGGTTGTAGGTTTTTTGTTTTGTTTTTATTTTATTTTTTGGTAAAGTGACGGCACTTAAAAAGAACGGAAATATAACGGAAGAAGAGATCTCTCGGCCTGAAAAATTGTAGACCTTTGAGATTTCTGCACTTCCCACCTTTTTTTCCTACATAATGGTAGTCACTTGATCTAGTATTAGATGCTGTTCATTGGTAAACCTGAAGTACACAGTTCCATTTAGAACCTGATGGCTTTATCTTTCTGGAACATGAACACTGCTTGCCAGCCTACAACTGAAACAATTAGCTAGAAAACATAAAGCAGCTTCATAAAAACATAATTATTCTCCAGCTCAAAGATACATTTATAGAATTTGTTTAGAAAGGGTGAACAAATCTCCAAGTACTTAGTTGCTTAGCCAGATCTTTTGGGCTATATTTCAAGGTCTTAAAACATCAACTTATATAACATTAAACTCATTTAAGATTGTAAAATAAAAGATTACCTCCTGCTTTAATGAACCAGTCTGGTGCTGAATAGGAGAGGGAAAAGCAGAGAGAGGCTGTTACCGCAGGCCCCCACTGGTTCTATTAAAGGCAGCTATGGAAGGGAGACATTCAACCTAATCTAAGCTTCCTTAGATCTTTGATTATTCTTAGCTATGAGCCATTCTACTGTTCTCATACCTCCCTTGACCCTGTTTCTCAGGGCCAAATTCATCCCTGGTGCAACTCCAACTCCACTGAAGAGAATGAAGTTACCTCTCATACAAAGTTATCCCTCAGAACCTGATTCTGACACGTGTTGATCTTCCACCATTCCTTTTGTCTTTAGACATTTATGTTTAATTAATAAAAATGTACTGCTTCCATCGTGGGCCCACACTCTGCTTCTCTCAGAGTAGTGGAGTTTCAGGGGCTCTGCACTTCTTACCTTCTCCACACTGGTTCACAGGTATGGCAGAAATGGCTGCAAATGAGCACTTACTACCCCCTTTGCCTCTGCCACCGAACAGCACATTGCTTTGGTGGATCTTGCCTGGGGATGAGAATCTCAATTTCCTACCCATCTGATCGGATGGATTGTTTTGGCTTCTTTTGGGGGTTTTTCTTTGCTCATTGTTTACTCCCTTTGAAGTTACATTTTTTGCCAATGTTTAGACTTGGCCAAGAAGAAGAATGTTGTCTGCTGTAGGGATGGAGCTGAGGGGGAATTAAACCATGTGATTTAGAAGTCTTCCTTGTAGAAAATGTTGAAACGCCACATACAATTTTCCGCATTTTAGATTTCAAAGCATCTCAGGACAAAAGGGCCTAGGTTCTGATACGTTTACTTACACTTAGTAGCTTTAGTCCACAAGTAGTGCCATTGACTTCTGGGTGGCTATTTGTGGAATAAGATACTATTTATTCAACATGAGGAAGGATGCCCACAGCAACCCTAGTTCTGTAAAATCTCTACTAAAATCTCTAAAAATCTCTACTAAAACAACCTCCTTCATCAAACTTTCCATAAAACAATGCACACTTATTATATTGTACTTCCTGCCACCATCTCTGACACCTTTAGCTGTCTTAATGTCTGTGATGCTGCTTCATCAGCAAAGTCTGCTGGGAATGGTGCTCGGTTTTGTTTTCTGATACAGCGGGGACAAACATTGGCTGTGTCCTCCTAGCACAGAAAGGGACCAATTCTATCCACCTGGCATGAGAGTGGAATCCACTAATAGTGAATTCAAATGCAGCAAAATTTCGTTAAGTGGTGTGAAAGTCCCAGTTCTGCTCAATGAGATAT
Source organism: Sternotherus odoratus (assembly GCA_032164245.1). Classification (NCBI taxonomy): domain Eukaryota; kingdom Metazoa; phylum Chordata; order Testudines; family Kinosternidae; genus Sternotherus; species Sternotherus odoratus. The sequence goes on from JAVMKO010000002.1 coordinate 148,148,992, forward strand.
TTCTGATTAGAAAGGAATTGTTCTGATGTTAAAAAAAAATTGATTTTTCTCTCTAATGACAGTGAGCGAGTTAAGGAGCCTAGGAAGGTAGAAACTGGGAAGCTATGTGGGTGTTGTGTGAATTGAGGACATCTTCTTTCATAAACACTCATCTGTTGGTCCACATAACATGCTCTGCAGCAGATCTGCGGATAGTAAAAACTGATTCATCCACAGTTGCCTAGAACAGGAGACTAGAGGGATGTCAGGGAGCTAGAAACAGCATCTTTCATAATTTGACATCTCTGCTTTGTTATGAGAGGCACATACTGCCGTGCCACATCCCCACTTCACACAACAGATAAAAGTCATGTACACAATTCCGTTTCTTTGAGGAGTGGCTTTCTTGTGAGCTCGCTAACATCTATCCTGGGGCAATTTATAGATCTTCCTGGCTAAGAGCAGAAAATACTCTGTTGTGGCTTTGACATGCTTTTAAAACAATATTCAAAAGCAATGTGAAACCATTCTACACGAGTGGGTCCCTTCTGAGAATCTTGGTGGAGGAGAAAATTATGGAGTGAGGGAGAGAAGTATCCTTGTTCCGCCACTCCTCCTTTCCCTCCCCACTAAGCATTGGTCTAAGTAAAATAATTTATTATAATTAATATTAAAACAGAAACCAAGAACTCTCCTGAAAGACCTTATTGTGGTTTTCTACTGTCCCTGTTTACCTGTTACTCCTGTAATTTACATAAATCTTACACTGCAGTATATGTATAATGTCCTATTTACATTAGTATTTGCTCCAGAGGTCACAGACTTGACAGTCACTTCATCTTTTATTCTTTAAACTGTTTATTGAAAAATGCTGCTATTGCTCCTTAATGCTTCATTGATCTTAAACCCTCCCCTTCTTAATCCAGCCCCAGTCTCTGAGCTCACTGTATATTTAAAGATTGTGAACAGGTGATTGTGCAGAATGCTTACCTTCAGGCATCTGATAGCTCATTTGAATTTGAAACTGAAGTCCTTTCAGGAACTGGTTTTAAAACCTTAGCTACTACAGCACTGACAACAGTGCTGTATTTATGCTGTATATAAGTGGAAACATAATGTAATCAAAAGTAAACTGTTACATAATGATTGCCATTTAGAATCTTCATTTCAGATTTACCAAAATAAATAAATAAATAGATAGATAGATTAAGGGAATTCAGAGAGCGCAAGAGGCTCTGGGAAATGAAGTCCTTTGGATATCCACAGAGCAGACAGTACAGGCAATGTCCAAGCAAGCGTCACTGGTCCCCATCAGTTTGTCTCAACTGTGACCTTAATGGCTACTTACAGGTATGAGATGTTAGTTCCTTTTCCATGTGCACTTAGTCCTAGGTCTTGCTGCCGGAGCTGCTTGCTCAGGGGACAGTTGTGTGGTTTTGTGATGTAGACACCTATCTACTAGCAACTGGACTGAGATCACTCACTCATTTCACTCCTGCGACTTAACAGCTGTAGATTTTGCTTAAGAGAAAATGGGAAAGAGTTTCCCAAGAAAGATTCCCCTCTGCTTATGCAGAAGATAACAGCTCTATGCATGGCAGTAACAGAGAACAAGCTCTCCTGGTTTTCACATAAAACCTCAGCCTGGCCATGGCAGGGGAATGCCGTGGAGCTGCGGCTGCAGAAACAAGATGACTCAATTAGACTCTTTAACTTTGACAGCCCTTTAACTTCACAGCAGTGTTGGAGGATCCCAAAGGCCCCATGGAAGCCAGATGCACTCGTACTGTACAATTAATATAACCAGCCCTTCTGGGGAGGGGACATATTTTAAAAATGCACCAGTATTTTCTATAGAAAAAAGTGCACTACTGACGTGAAAAGCAGCAAGGTAAATGGCAAAAAGATAGATTGCAAAATTTGACAGTACGGACAGGTAAATATTGGCTTTGCGCAAACAAGTTTCTATAAATAACCCGTCTGCTCCAGAAACTCCACAGATGGCAGCAGGGCTGCTGGGGTATTGATTTACCCAGTGTGCTCAGTGTAGAAAAGCACAGCTGTCAGCTTTGCTGTTCTTCTTGTTTTCAACGTTGCTGCAGCTCCTGCTGAGAGCTATGTGCCTGTTCACCATTTTTCTTTGGCAAGTAGAGATGGAGATTAAGAACATGAAAGATGAAATTGGAAGGGGAGAAAAAGTCAGAAAGACTAATAATAACTGAGTGAGTGCAAAGTGGAACTCTGACTATGTTTTCTTTAGGCCAGAAGCCTTGGAAGAGCCTATCTACTCTACCTAATCTATATTGGATAATTTGAAGGATCCTATCCCTGTGGTACAGAAAGGCCAGGTCACTGAGACCTGAAGGGGGCAAGAAAAAAAAGCATGAGTAAATCCAAAGGATTTTGTAAAATAATGAGAGGCTGGATTTGGGGGTTAGGGAAACTTGATATTCCACCCTAGTCCTTACCTACAAATGCAAACTCTGTCTGCAATCCCACAGTAGCTGGATATGATCTGGAAAAGAACAGCAGTAAAATAGGCATAACATTTAAACTGCCATCATTAGGTTTAATGCTGTGTAGTTGTAGCCATGTCAATCACAGGATATTAGAGAGACAAGGTGGGTAAGATATATGTTACTGGAACAATTTCTGTAGGTGAGAGAGACAAGAGCTCGGTGTGGCTTGAAAGCTTTATCAGAAGTTGGTCTGATAAAAAATCATTAGGATTTTGCAGGTTAGTCTGAATTTCTTGTTCAGCTTTGACTTCAGGGTCAGACATTGCACCACCAGACTATCAGTGTAAGATTTTCTTTGCAAACAGAACAATTGGAAACTTTTTTAGAGGGACCATAAAGTTAAAAATCTGATCTCCCTGAATGTGTTTTAGTAACTGACACCCAATATTACTCTCATTGAAAAATTTGTTTAAAATCATTTTTCAAATTTGTTTAGTTTGTGCGTGTCAGCAATTTGTGTATAGTTAATTTCACAATTTCTCCTGCAGGCAGTTAAGCTTCAGTACAGCAAAGAACGTGAGCACTAGCTAAAGTTTAAACATGTAAGTACAGGCAAGTCGCATCTTATGCGCATTTTAACATGCGCGAATTCAGCTTTGCACGGTCATCGAAAAAAGGGGGGAAAAAAGAAAAATAACAATTTAAAAACTGCATCCGTAGTGTGGGCTATTCCGCCCACCATTCAACTCAATAAGCGTTTGACTATACGCGGTTTTCGCTTTACACGCTATCCGCGGAACGGAACCCCCGCGTAAGATGAGACTTGCCTGAAGTTCGATTGTGTTCAGTCAGACTACTTATTGCATTTTAAATTAAACACATGTTTAAATGTTTTGCTGATGGAGGCTTATATTAGTTTCTCCTGTTGTTTTAATGGGTCCTTCACACACAGAAAAAAATAGTTTTAACACAGAAAAAACATAAATCAATGGTCAGAGAGGTAGCCGTGTTAGTCTGGAATTGCAGAAGTGACAAAGAGTCCTGTGGCACCTTAAAGACTAACTTAGGGTATGTCTTCACTACAGGACTAGGTCGATTTCCCTTAATTCGATTTTCTAAACTCGACTTTAGAAAATCGAATCAGTGTGTCCCCACCAGGACAGCAGGTCGACAGTGGTCGACACTGTCTGTCCTAGAACTTTTGCAGGGGTCGACATAGCCCGCATTGCACTGTGGGTAGGTAGCCCACAGTGCAATGCGTGCCGGACCCCCCCTCCCCCCGCCCCGCCTGCCCAAGCAGCTCCGCGAACCCCCCCCCCCCGCCTGAACAGCCCCGTGCCGGACCCCCTGCCCACCTGAACAGCTCCGCGAACCCCCCCACCTGCCCAAGCAGCCCCGTGCCGGACCCCCCCGCCCACCCGAGCAGCCCCGCGGACCCCCCCGCTCGGCCAAGCAGCCCCGCGCCGGACCCCCCGCCCGCCCGAGCAGCCCCGTGGACCCCCCCGCCCGCCTGAACAGCCCCGCGCCGGACGCCCTGCCCGCCCGAGGTGGGGGGGAGCCGGCGCCGGGCTGCTTGGGCGAGCGGGGGGCTCCGCGGGGCTGCTCGGGTGGGCGGGGGGGTTCACAGAGCTGTTTGGGCGGGCGGGGGGGTCCGGCGCGGGGCTGCTTGGGCGGGCAGGGGGGTTCGCGGAGCTGTTTGGGCGGGCGGGAGGGTCCGGCGCGGGGCTGCTTCGGCAGGTGGGGGGTCCGCGGAGCTGTTTGGGTGGGCAGGGGGGTCCGGCGCGGGGCTGCTTGGGCGGGTGGGGGGGTTCGTGGGGCTGCTCGGGCAGGCGGGGGGGTTCGCGGAGCTGTTTGGGTGGGCGGGGGGTCACTTACTCACAATAGACGTAGAGAAGTCGATTTTAGCCTTACTTCTCTCGTCAAGCAGGAGTTACAAAGTCGATTTTGAGGGCCCTTTAAATCGACTTTAAGGGCATGCAGGTAAAGACAGGTACACGTTTAGTTCGACTTAACGTCGTTAAAGTCGACATTAAGTCCTCGTGAAGACATGCCCTAAAGTATTGAAGCATAGGCTTTTGTAGGCTAATACCCACGATGCCTGCATCCGACGAAGTGGGTATTAGCCCACGAAAGCCTATGCTTCAATACTTTAGTTTTAGTCTTTAAGGTGCCACAGGACTCTCTGTCACTTCTATAAATCAATGGTACATCTTTACTTTAAATTCTTTACTTTTCATCCCTATCTCAAATAGTCCTCGTAAAAATAGAAATGGTCAAATCAGAAAGAATTAGCCATCTAAGGAATTGGAGAGATCTTACTATATGAGAGAGACTGAAAAGACTGGACTATGCAAATAACTTAGTATGCAAATAGATTAGTAAGATATTTAAAAGCAGTTGACATTTCTATGAGTAAGAATAGCATCTGCCATTGAACTAGTTAATCTGTCTGTGCCAGGACATAATTCATGAAGAATATCAAGAAGAAATTTCTGTGCAATCTATGATACTGGACTAAAGGAACATTGCTGTTCATTTCCTGGTAGACTTTTCCTATGTTCCACTGATTTTCAGTTTTCTGTACAGTAAATAGAAAACATGAATTCTTACATTTATCTTTACAAAAAGGTTATTTTATTTCATCCAAAGCTGCTCTTTCTAATCATGATATGTCGGACTGCCCAACAATAAAATAACATCCATCTGTCTTTATACCCAGGCAATACTTTCCTTTTAGCCCATTTCCAGTTAGTTTGCTTATGTTTGTTAAAACATCATGTCTTCCAAAGTTTCCTCAGCTCAGACAGCACATCTGACAGCTTCTATAGCTAGTTAGATGCTGTAATGGCCATAAACTTTGAAATGACTCAAGTATGATGTACCGAAGATAAAAATAAATATTTATTTTTAGTTTAGGTGTATCATACTGTTCCTGAAAACATCTCAATTGGTTTCTTCAGATATTTCTCTCACACTGTATAAATATGTTATTTTAATGTAACCTAGATAATCACAAGCCATCTCTGAAGTCTCTCTCTCTCTCTCTCTCTCTCTCTCTCTCTCTCTCACTCACTCACTCACTTTCTCTCTCTCTTGAAATCTCACTACTTCTGTCACAACCTTCTTCAGAGGGATAAAAAAGCAGCCTGTGTCTTCTCAGAAACAAAATAAAATGCATCTTGTAAAAATATAACACAATGTGATGCCATTAATAATGGTTTCATTCTAATTAGGGGCTTGTTGACTGATGTTCCAGCGAACTAACATTTTCCTCGCAATCACGTTTCAAGTAGCATTCACAGCATTTAATTTTAAAACAAGGTGGAAGATGATTTTGCATAGTAACATACAACTGAGTGGAAATTTCTACCCTTGCTTGGTATTTTTACTGTGTTGTTTACTCTGTTCTTTTTTTTTTTTAAGGGAAAAAACCCATCTAAATTGGAGGTGGAAGGGACACATTTTCAAAGAAAGCAAACTCAAACTGTCCACAATAATGGGTTAAATCTTCGGTTGCTGTAAATTGTAATAGCTCCATTGTTGAATTTGTTAAGGATCTGCCTTAATGTATGTATGCATGGATAAAATATAGGGTTGGACACCATCTTCTGTTTAGGAAATAAGAGAAAATGGTTTTGTGATCCTTCCTAGGTCTGTGATACAAAACCATCACAGTCTAACACAACATGATTAGCGGTCTCCGGAGAAATTTGGGATTGCCACAGTAGAACTGATATAGGCTAGTACTGAGATGCCGTGGCAATACTGTGCAGGAAAAAAATCAGAAGTTAAGATGGGAAATTGTTCTTCTGCCTTGTGAATACTTGTCTGTGGAATATTATGATAACTGTCTCCCATCCATTTCAACATGTATGTTAAATCCCAATGCGAGATCATGAATCATCCTAGACTCCAGTGCCAACAGGATACAGATTAGTCACCTTTCCCCCTTCATCTTCATGCCAAAAAAAAAACGTTACCTCGCTTTCTCAGTGCCTGAATGAAGTTAAGCACCCAGACAAAGAATAGTGTGTTGAAACTTAATTCAGATAAATCAGAGACAGTGATTGTGGGAAGTGGTAATTGTTGTGAAGAACGAGCCAAACCCTGGCATTGTTCTCAGCTGAGGCCATCTGTTCTACAGACATCAAAGACGTCTTCTTGATTATTCAAGGAACTGGACACTCAAATGTTATCAGTAGGCAGAAGCGACTTCTGCCATCTAAAGTGCTTGGTGTAGTCTTGACCACTGTAGTCGGTATGTGTGTTACATCCAAACCTGACTACTGCAAAATATTGTGGCTGAGGATAAAAGTGAATGACTCAAAGAATCTCCAGATGGTACCGTATGTAGCATCCGTCTTCCAGCTGTTACAGGATGGCAAGAACACATCAGTCTGTCGCTCGACTCGCTAAACTTTGACTTCCTGTCTATCGCTAAATCCAGTTTATGGTCCTCGTCCTGATCTTTAAAACCATGGATGGGGCTTGGGCCCCAGCTTTCCCAAGGACTGAATGCTTTTCATGATCCCCTCCATAAACTTATCAATCTCATTATTGAAGCCAGTCAGGTTTTTTTGTCCTCACTGTTCTCCTTGGAGGGCTGTTCCAGTATGTCAGTCATCTGATGGTTAGAAATCAAGCCTAAACTTATTGATGGCCAGTTTATATCACTTCGTCCTTGGCCCTTAACTTAAATAATTCCTCTCCCTGCCTGGTATTTATCCCTCTGATGTATTTATAGAGAGAAATCATATCTCCCCTCAGCCTTCTTTTGGGTAGGTTAAATAAGCCAAGCTCTTTGAGTCTCCACTTGTAACGTAGGTTTTCCATTCTTCTGCTCATCCTAGTGGCCCTTCTCTGCACCTCTTCTAGTTTGAATTCATCCTTCGTAAACATGGGAGACCAGAATTGCACACAGTATTCCAGATGAGGTCTCGCCAGTGCCTTCTATAATGGTACTAACACTTCCCTGTCTATACTGGAAATACTTTACCTGATGCACCCTAGGACTGCATTGCCCTTTTTCATGGCCGCATCACACTGGCAGCTCATAGTCATCCTGTGATCAACTAATACTCCCAGTCTTTCTCCTCCAGTGATTTCTATCACTTCCATCCAACTGATAAATCCCCATCTTATAGCAAAGATTCTTGTTGTTAGTCCCTAAGTGCACTTTTAATTTTCATCCCATTTCTATTATTCCAGTTTTCAAGGTCATCCAGATCTTCTTGTATGATATTCTGGTCCTCCTCCATATAAAATAGGTCCCAAGACCAATCCCTGAGAAACTCCACTAGTAACCTCCCTCCAGGTTGACAGTTCATCTTTCAGTATGACCCACTGTAATCTCCCCTTTAACCAGGTCCTTATCTACCTTTCAGTTTTCATATTAATCCCTATCTTTGCCAATTTAATTAAGAATTTCCCACGTGAAACTGTATCGAATGCCTTACTAAAATCCAGGTAGATTAGATCTGATGGATTTCCTTTGTCTAAAAAAATCAGTTACCTCCTCAAAGGAGGAGATTAGGCACGATCTACCTTTTGTAAAACCATGTTGTATTTTATCCCAAACTCTGCAATTAATTCATATATAGCAATAAACTGTACACAGATGACTGTGTTTCTGCAATGAATTCTAGAAAAGATAGAAGGCACTATGTTCCTTTATCCTTCTAACCTCATTTGCCTTAGACAAGTGTGTGCCAAATGAAAGATATTACCTCACCTACCTTGTTTCTCAAATATAAAAATAATCATTTTCCAGCTCCAGAGAAATGAGAGCTCATCTCCCAATTCTGCAATTACAGTGCCCATGGCAACATATTTAATAAGTACACAGGCTGAATAGTAATTAACCTAGGAAGACGTTAACTTACTGTAACACACAGCTAGTTTAGAAGGACAAACATTATACATGCAACTTCCCCAAGGAAATAATGTGAAGAATACGCAGGCAGTTGGTAGTACATGCATATTTGGAACCAGCAATGCCCCGTTTCCATTAGAACAATAAGCTGTGTTCATTACCAAACAATGGTTCAGACTTGTATTTTGTAAAAATGGTGAAATTTGACATCCTTTCAATTTACAAAAGGTAATGAGAATTACCATGCAGTTATTGCACTGTTCAAATATTAAATGAATTATTTTCACATCAATATGAATTCAGAGTAACTCTGCTGAGTAAAATCACTGTAAATAAGGGATGAAGAAACTTTTGTCTCCTGGGGGACTGTACTTTTAATAGATTCATAGATTCCAAGGCCAAAATGGACCATTGTGATATAGCACAAGCCATAAAACTTCCCCATTCTGGGCAATAAGCCAGCTCTGAGGAAAACCTATAGCCTAGATGAATTCTGGGTGAATATCAATGTTGTGACAGGATGGTATGATGAAACTGCCTATAATGGTAGGTAGCTGATTTGCAACTGCTAGTAGCAAATATTTCTAGTGGCCAATGTTACCAGAACTTTAATGTCATCCTGAAAAAACTATATTCTCTCCACACTCACTGGGGTTGATTTCTATAAGTGGTTTTTCTTCAGGGCAGATCCTTAGGAAGAGAGCTCACTGCTCAGAATAGTGCTGCCTTTGTTGCAGAAAGGTTTGCTTGTTCAATCAGATGTGTCTTGCGGTGTGCTCTAAAGGAGGCAACACACATAAATGGGATAAATCCCAATTTTCTGTGGGAGAGCGTTCCATGACTGAGTGCCCCATATCAAAAATAGCTTTGACTCCGGCAAGCATTCTTCCGCCTATCATCAGCTGCATTATGTCTTCTAATCATAGTAGTCTTTAAATGGTGCAGAAAAAGAGATTGTCCTATTACATAGTTGGGCCTCACTTGTTGAAGGCTTTGAAGTTGCGGACCAGGACTTTGGATGGATCCAGTACTGAATGGGGAGCCAGAGCAGCATGACGCATTCTCCTCTACCTGTTCCAACCTGGGATATACATGTTGTTAGATCCCAGGGTAGTAGAATGCTATGGCAACAGAGCTCAAATTGGGTGGACAGTACGGCTGGTGAGTTTTCTTCACACTTCTGCCATTTGAAAAATAAGTGTATAGTTGTCAGCCATGAAGTCACTGGTTGTTTTTTTTTTAATGTTCTAGTTTGAGCCTAGCATTCAAGAATGACAAGGCAGCCACGAGTTGGTTATTTATGGAGACTGGGGGAGAGCTGGATGGTGGTGACAGCATAAATTTAACTTGACAAATTTTTGAAAGGAAATAAAATGCAATGCTTTGCTGTTGAAATTCTACAAAGGGAAAAGACAGAACAAGAAATACCAGCAGGTGGATTTAATTGTTTTCTTTCACATACTCATCTCAAGTGCTCTTCCCATTTCTAATTCACTCATTTAAATTACATTCAGGACAGCAGCTGTCCACGTGTTAGCTTGTATAATGGAAACAAAAAATTGAGTGTTTACCTTTTTAGCATGTCTCACAGCTCATTCTCTTCTGAATGGTTTTAATTCAAGTGATTTGTAAGGAAGTGCATTTGGTAAGGTGGGAGTGAGTAAGCGTGTAGAGGCTAGGGTGGCCACTTTTGGCTGGACATATTCCTGGAGGTTTCATCATGACATAATCTTAAATTAAAGATAGATCTTTAATTCCTGGAGACTCCAGGACAATTCTGGAGCATTGGCAACCATGCAGGGGGTTAGGATGGGTCATGTCTACTCTCTGTCACCCACACTGTCTCTCCTCCTCTTTCTTATGGATTCATTATACAATTGGTTTTATGGCTTACTTGTAATGTTAAAGGCAATCATGTGTAGAATGTTTTAATGTGGATGAAAAACTGATTTTGCAGCCATGGTATTTAATTATATTTTAATATGTTTTGAGACTGAAATGTCATTTAACACTAAAATGTCTACCATAATTTATTTTCTAAACCACACAAGCACCAAGTATTGGAAATACATAATTAATTATACGTTAATGTAAATATGCCATTAAAAATTGAAAGTAATTTGTTTTGTAAAGTAAGTATGAAAATGAGATACTTAAATAATAATGGAAACCAGATAGAAGGAAATCTGTTAACAGCGAAAGAAAGAGAGAAAGAATAGGATTTCAAAAGACAGATGTGGGAGAACTGACAGCTAAGAAGATCTGGTATTTCTAGAATATTGCATATGCTCAGGTATACTTTTAAAGCTATGCAGTAGGGATCGAATTTTCAAACCTGGGAGTCTGAAGTTTAGACTTCTAAATACAAAGTTAGGCACTTAAATAAAAGTGGTTTGTTTGAAGCCAAGGGACCTGACTTATGGTCAGTCAGCTACTGACTGTTCAGTATCTTGGAAAATTGAGTCACTTTTATTTAGGTGCCTAAGTGGATTTGGGAGCATAGGATTTTCAATACTCAGGTTTGAAAAATTTGGTTTGTTTTTATATACTCTGTAGATATAAATGCAGCAACTGATTAATATGCTTGAAAGGAAAAGGACACATCCTGTGTTCCTTACTTGGTCAAAACTCCCATCACACTAATGAAAGCTGAATAGAAACAAATCTGTTTTATGCACAGTTTTTGTACCAATTTAACTACACCAGTTAATGTGTGATTTTCTTCCACTCAGTACAGCCCCTAACATAGGTGCAGTTATATTGGTATAAAGGTGCCTTATACTAGCATAGCTTCTTACCCTTCTCTTATAGGGGGTAGGATTTAATTTATGGGAATAAGTCACTATAAGCACTTTTATATGAGTATACCTGTGTCCATCGTGTAATAGGGTGCACACTGAGCCCTGGAGGATTTGGCCCCTTGGCCCCACTCCTTAAAGACCAAGCTGGTGCAACACTCATGCTCTTTATTTTGTGTCCTTTCCTCACCACCAATTTCCCACTGTTTACATGGCTTGGCCTGACCAGCAACAGACTAGTAGCTCCTTCCTCTCTCTGAGTCTGACTTTTCTCTCCTGGTCTTCACCCTTCCTCCCAGCCTTTTAGCTCCTGGTCATGAGGCTGGCAGGTGTGGGTAGTTCCCAGGTAAACACTGGCTATTTACCCAGGCCCAATCCATTCCCCCCTGATTGGGCCTGAGGTGGCAAGAGCTGATTAAGGACTTTCCTAGCAGCACCCTGCCACACACCCTTTGAACATTAAAGCAGTACAGTTTTGTGTGTAACAAAACCCCAAGTAAAAGCTGAAGGAGTAAAGCTCTCCGGATTAGGCCCAAAGATAAATAGTCATGTAGATTGCCCAGCACACTGATATTGGGGTTTTATTTCAAGGGGAATCTTGTATGTATTGTATTTATAAACAAGATTAAGTTTACAGTAATGTGCCATATTTCCATACTCCGCTTGGGTTTCAGGTGCTCAAGGAAGTAGGATGCTCTATCTCCACAGCCCACTTATCTTTCAGAGGCGTAAAATCTGTCCCTCTTCTCAGTCCAATTTGCCATAGAACGAAGATGACTGTACTCCACAGTCATCCTATGGGATATCTTACTGTACTGAAGATCAGAAGAAAGAACAAACAAAAAGCTTCTTGAAGGAAACAGGAGATAGGATGAATAGGTTAACAAATGTGTTAGATTATCTATTTAACAACTGTCAGTCACCAGGCTGCAGGGAATTAGTTTATTACATGTGAAATTAAAAAAAAAATTCCTCCAATTAGTTGCATTATGATCAACCTTCCTGTAAGTATTGGACATTGGAGACAGGATAGTGTACTCCATGGAATTCATGGCATGTGGTATGCTTATGTGGCTATCCCTGTGAGGGGCGGAGAGTTTGTTTGGAAGTACTTCCGTGTTATTTATGTAATGGCACCTGGCTGTTATCAGGGCAGGTGTCTTAGAAAGGCTCATCATAACAACATTCTTATGTAGGGTCTAGAGCCAACTGCACTTAACAGATTGTAGCCAGAGCCTGCTGTCATTTGTGCAGCTACAGAAAATAGCAGCAGTTGTCTATGTCTCCAGGCTAAATGAACCGGGGTTGGGTTCCCCCCCTCTCTTTTTTTTTTTGGAAGAATTCTTCCTGCTGAGGCGCAAGAGACTCTAGAAGGTATGATTAATGAGATCATTTTATATAGTTCAGCTAGTGTTACTGGAAGCTACCGTATAGGAATCTAAATTCATCTCTCAAGATATCCCAGTGAGGCAGCAACTCCACCCCTCCCACTCTGCACAGAGATTATAATATGGCAAGGCTCAGAAAACAGGACAGGAATGGTTCTTGCGGGATGAAGTAATGTCTTCTAAATTGGAGCAGAGTGCACCAGCAGACAGGTTATCATCCTGGTTAAGCAACGGTACCAATGAAATGGAGAGGCCCTTAAAAATAAGGTTTAAAAAGGCATCAAGTGATGACCAAACTATAGTCCTTTGCTGAATAAAAACCCAAATTCAAGAAATCATTGTATTGTTATCTTTATTTTACCTTTATTTTTCCTGTACTCTGTATTTGGGACATATTGTTATAAAAATCCAGAGTGTAGAATTTTGTGCGGTTTTTATATAATTGATTGCATTGGCAGAATGTGTGCCCATTAGTGGCATTTATGCTAAATCTGTACCAGTTAAACAATATATGTTGCTATTGGCTGTGCTACAAAATTGTTTCCCTTGGAGATGTACCATTAAATTGGGTGTGCACCCAAAGAGGAATATAATGCATTACATTTTTGACTAAGTTTAATATTTTTTCATCTCCTAATGAGGATTACATGAATTATAAAATCAGAAAGATCCCTTGGGTCATGTTGTCCAACCTCTGTGAGAATAGGATTATTCTTTATAGTGCAATTGACAGCAATTTGTCAAGTCCATCTTTAAATGACCCAGGCCATGTGACCTTTTCCATTTGCTTTAGGACATGATTGCACAGTCTAAAATAATTTTCTTGGTATTCATCTCTAAATGCTCCTTTCTTCTCTTTCATGCCATTACTCCTAGTTATTACCCCCTTGAACCATTCTGTATCTTACGTCCTAATTCTGCACTAGGATGTGTGCTGTTAGGCCTCAATACAGGAAAACATATAAGTATGTGAGAAGCACCAATTAAACTCCCACTCAAATCCAGAGTAGTTGGATGTATCTGAGCACAAAATGTGGCCCTTAGTATCTACAGACTTCAAATACTTGTTCATGGTTATCATACAATCTCTGCTTCTCGAGCAACATGTATGACTAGCTCAAGGCATTGCACTGACTAGATCCAGAAGAATATCTCAGTATAGGGACCATCAAGGCTATCTATGTGTGGGGCACATAGGAAGGGGAAGAGAGAACAAAAGTAGCTTGAGGGCTTTTAACAAGAGACAGTTGCTCTCCAGCATTAGGCATATTAATGGCATCTACTATGACATCTGCGCTGTGTATCTGCATCTCATGTAAAGTAGATGTGGGCAACAACTCTTTTCCAAACTTACTTTGCCAGACATTGTATTGATTATAATGCAGACCTCTAAATTTTCCAAGCACACTGCACAGGGATTTAACAGTATGACTCTTATCTAAATAGAGTCTTATTTTAAGACACTGATGCTAGGAGTGTTGAATAGAATAGCCAAAAGCCCATCCTACATGTGACCACGGAAGACAACTGTAGAAATTTCCAGGCAATTGCTTTCCAACCCACTACCAAACAGTCCTTTTTCTGCCATCTAGATTGATTATATGAGCATGAGAGGGACTCCCTGAAGCCTTCTCATTATGATGGTGGTATCTAGAGGTTCCAGTGATATTGGGGCCCCATTGTGCTGATCACTGTAAAATCACAGAAGACAGAGGTTAAGCACTTGCTCAGCGTCCCACAGCAGGTCAGTGGCAAAGCCAGGAATAGAACTATCCCTTATCTATATTGAACATTATTGTTAGATGTTAGTCTCCTGAATGAAATCTCGCTGTTTTATTCTTGTGTCCATTCTGTATCACTGTACAGTAGGTGATGTTTGATATTTTATTTTTTCTGCAAGATTATATTGATGAACATATTTACTTTATTACTGTTGGCTTGCCTAGTCTTATTAGTCTTGAGAAAGGATGAGAGAAGAGGGATCTAATAACAGCCTTCAAATATGTTAAGGGCAGTTTTAAAGAAGACAGTGATCAATTTTTCTCCATGTCCACTGAAGGTAGGACAAGAAGTAATTGGCTTACTCCGCAGCAAGAGAGAGAGGTTAGAAAAACTTTGGAAAAACTTTTTAACCACATAAGTACAACTCAGTACTGGAACAGGTTTCCAAGAGAGGTTGTGGGATCCCCATCATTGGAAGGATTTAAGAACAGGTTGAACAAACACTTGTCAGGGATGGTCTAGATTTACTTGGTCCTGCCTCAGCATAGGTGGCTGGACTAGATGACCTCTCAAGGTCCCATCCAGCCCTAAATTTCTTTGATTCTGTGAAGGTCCAAGTGAAGCACCATGCAATCATAGCAAACTCTTCAGGATAGGGACCATGTATTTGTACAGTGCCTAAACAATGTGGTTATGATCCTGATGGGGCCACAAGTAATGAATGTGCACATACTTGTAATGAATAATTGTAGATTTAATTTTTTGTGGATTTGGATTGGTTCAGAAATGGCTCTGGAAACTGAAATGAGTTTATCTCTGGGCTTTTTGGGGGGGGTTGGCTATAATAAAGCATGTCATTGCGGAAATTCTTGCGTATATTTTCATTTTTTCTTCTTCTTTATGTTGTTTGTGAGAGAGGAAAATCAGTTCGTTCATGCTTCTTCCAAATGTACAACATAGCTCAGACATACCATTAAATTACCAGACTAAAGACTTACTTCCCCTTCCACCCTCCCATGAGTTACAAAGAATCTGATATCAGTTACACTGTCCAGGTATCTTTGGCCAATTTCATGCCATCTCTTCTGTATGTGCAGATGTGATGGGGAAAATTGCAGCGGCGTGGGTCACAACTCTCGAGGAGCAATCTGGGTTCCTCCAAACCCACATGAGTTAATATGCTACAGGTCCTCTGTGAGCAAGAGTGTGGAAGGGGGCAGTGCAGGGCAGGAATAAGCAGCATGTTTTATCATGAATGCTCCATTTTGGATGCCCTTCATTTTATGCAGATTGCTCAGAGTCCTAGTAAGAAGAATTTGTTTGGGATGGAAGGTTCTGCATAGGGCAGCATCTGCATCTGAATATGTTCCCCCAGTAACACCTCTTTTACAGCATTCATACATGCCCATTGGTGGCTAAAATTTGAAGAGCACCTGAATTTGGCCTTCCATGTGAAATGTGTGTATATGTATCAAGTATGAACGTTTTCCTACATAGTCTTCTCTATTGAAAATTATACTATGGAAAGTTATCTTCACGTCTAGGTGTATACAATTCAGTCAGGCTAAAAATCTCAATAGTCCACAGTACAGTGTGGCATTAGTTGTCTTCTTTCTCTTCTTAGCAATCCCTATGATGGTTATTCTAGCCTAATAGTACTACTGCATATGTGGTATGAAAATAACAATAATATAACCCAGGCCTTTTGCAATTACATAGTCATAGATTTAGGCTCTGATCATGAACTGTGTGGGACCTTGTGGATAATCAGCTGTTTGCTTCCCAGAGGGCTTGTGATCATGTGTGGCCTGGCAGAGCATGTTCTTGAGCGGATTCCTGACAAATCTGGTAGCAGGGATTACTCCGTGGTGTACAAACTAATACTTGGACCCTTCTGTGAGAGAAACAAACATGCTGGTGCTTCTCTGGATTGCAGAAGTAGATGTCTTAGCCCCCATATTCACAGGAGTGAGGACAGAGAGAGAACCTCAGATATGGAGCATAAAACCTACCTCCCACCCGTTAACAATAACCTGAAACTTGCCCTCCTTAGCTGCAAGCTCCCCCATGTCCCTTTGTTCCATCTGCCAAACAGTAAGAAGATTCCTGACCAGCCTGTGTCTTTATAGTACCATCACAAGAGGGTGCTTGTCCACAGAAGCACATTACTGTTTTGTGGGGTTTGGGGCAGAGAAAATGGGGGGGCCCTCGCCAACCCTTCCACCTGCAGTTCCCCTCCTCCCCCCACACTCCTGCCCCAGAACTGCTGCTGAGGAAATGGGGTCAGGGCTTGCCCCACTCAGGAGTGCCGGGAGGGCAAACAGAGCAGGGAAAGCCCCCACGCCCCGACTCTACTTTCCAGCAGCAGCACCAGGCAGGTGGGGAAAGACCCTGCGTCCACTCCCCAGCAGGAGCACTAGGGGTGCAAAGGTGACCATTTTGGGGGACCCCCATTGGCTGGGCCCCATTGACCCAGAGGCTAATCTGCCACTGCTGGTCCATGACTAGAGTTCCTAAATGCTATGGCGATCAAATAAGTTGGAATAATACTTACTAACACCATTCCATACATTGCACAGATTCCCTCTTGCCCGTTGCCAAACCCTTCCCAGAACAAATCCCATCTGACGGATGCATCCCTCATACCCCCCACACTCTAACTCCAGTGCCCTGACTGCTGCTACAATCCACTTGTTGATGTTGCTGATTCTGAATTCTGCAGCTCATTCTAAATGGAAGGGGTTCAGTGGCATTGGAACAAATTGTACAGTGGGGGTCCTGAAAGCCATTGAACACAACTGTAAACACTGTACGTGATAGAAAGCACTTCAAGATCACCCCCAGCACCCTTCGTTCCAGCACTCCTCTCTAAAGGGGTTAGTGAGTGTTTATATGAAGTGTTTAAATGAATGACATAGCCAGGGTAAACTCAGTTATGAAAATAGATGAAAAGCCAGAAATAAATAAACGTCTTGCACCATTGTGGATTTCTGCAGCCATAATAACTGTCAGGATCAAGAAGCCTGGCCACTGATATCCTTCCAGTTCCCCGGCATCCCAGCATATCATAGTCTCATTTCTCTGAGCTCTTCAACCAGATGTAGCTCAAC
This sequence comes from Sternotherus odoratus, assembly GCA_032164245.1. Classification (NCBI taxonomy): domain Eukaryota; kingdom Metazoa; phylum Chordata; order Testudines; family Kinosternidae; genus Sternotherus; species Sternotherus odoratus. The sequence continues at coordinate 148,166,320 of JAVMKO010000002.1, forward strand.
AGGGGAACTGCATTGTTTGATGACACTTAGCATTTGCAGTTTGGTGGTGGCAAGAGGTGAACGATTCTGTTAGCAAAATTTTTACAGATGAGACAACAACCTAAAAGTGACACCAATGTTCTCTCATAGTTTCAGGGCATCTTCTTCCTGCTGTTTGCTCAGCAGAGTATTACAAATGGAATGTAAATATGGCAAAGTATAATATGTTGCTTTTACCTGAGTTCTGATTGTCCAACTAGAGAATACAGTTCATGATATACACATACAATGCATGCATTATAATTGCCTTTTATTTGTCCCATTATAATCTGTTCATTTTGTCTGACCTTGCAAAATGATTGGCTTACCGCTTTATAGGTTTACTTTTCTTATTATATCCCATTTTGCTGCATAACGTAACACACTCCATAAGTTTTTAATGCAACCTATGTCCAAAAGAATTTGTAGTGGATGCACTTTAACATCAGTGTATTGTTCTCATCACTGTTGAAGGCCCTTCAGGTAAACTTGCTATTACTGTAAGTTTCTAGAGAAATGGTGGATTCTCCAACACTTGATGTCTTCAAATCAAGACTGGATGTCTTTCTGGAAGAGATGCTTCAGTCACACACAACCTACTGGGCGCAGTACTGGGGTAATTGGGCAGAATTGCACAGAAGATCAGACTAGCTGATCTAATCATCCTTTGTGGCTTTAAAATCTAGGAATCATGTGCCAAATTACTGAGAAAACTGAAGATTGCCAAAATCGTGCTAATTTGGTTGATCGACACAGTAGTCCCTTCTACTTCCTCAAGCAGTTTGTAGACTATGGACCTGAGATTATACAGGAGAGCTTCTCCTGTCTACAAAGGTACTCCTCCTCCCGAGAAGCGGTGCCTATGTCAACAGGAGAAGCCCTCTCTGCATCAGGAGTTAGGTCGGTGTAACTGCGTCACTTAGGGGTATGGATTTTCCACACCTCTGAGCAATGTAGTTATACAGACATAAATTGGTACTGTAGAGTCTAAACCAAGCCTCAGACAGAGAGGGGAATAAAAACCATGTGGGCTGTGGTGGTTTTCTCTCCAGCTGTAGGACACTATCCTAACCAAACGGTTTGTTTTGTGAACTTTAAGTTTGGGAGCAGAACCAGGGTTCTGATGTGAGGACCCTATGAACTGTTTATCATAATTACTCCTTTCCTGAAGCAACCATGCAGCCGTATTGAAGCCTTATTAAAAGACTGTTACTTTGCTAGTGTGTGTTGGTTTCTCCTTTCCCCTGGATTGAGAAAGAGAACCTGTTGCCACCCTAAGCAGGGGAAGTTAAGGTGGGGCACCCATGCAGCACCGCATCGGGCCACAAGAGGGCATGCAGGGACTGCCTGCACCTTTACAGGAAAAAATGAGCTTGAAATATAATGGAACATCATGTTTCACTGTTTGCGGTGCATTCAGGGGTGCTTACAAAGCATTGCAACAGACCTCTTACTTTCCTGTTTAAAGGACTCCACAAGACTTGAATTACCTTCAAATGGTTGTACATAGTCTATTTCTCAGCTGTCCAAAAATAAGTATGGCCTCACTGAGTAATATTTCATTCTCATTTAAATGTCAGCTGTATGAGGGGAAGTAGTAGTTTTGTATTTTGAGAAAAAGAGATCCAGGATGTTGATAGATAGATAGGATGGTTGCTTCTGCATTATCAGAATAGCTGATGCAGAATACTCCGCATCAGTTGAGAACAGCTATTTATCAAGTTTCTGTCCTTCATCAATCACTGCCTCCTACTTCCAAGAAGCTGCAACAACTAAAAACCCTTCTTTTATTAGTTGTGAAGATGAGTTCTCACTTCACTATCCATCCAGACACAGCAGCTTTTTGTTTTCGAATATATTAATTCAATTTTTCACAATGCCTGGCAAAAAGTGAATGACCAGTTGTGTCTCACATATCCTAAAACCACAGTTTTTGTAACCAGGTTGTACCAGGGTTGACTCGGCACACAGCTGGACTCGACACATGACATAACTCATAGTTCCTGTGCATGTTTAAGGTGGGTCAGTGATGAGCAAGTGTAATGCCAACAGATTCCGGTCGGCGGTGGGCGGTATCGAACCTGGGACCGCTAAAGCTGAGTGTATGAGCCGTTACTGCATAAGCTAAAAGCCAGCTGGCTGTTAGAAGACTTATTTTATCTCTCTCTGTAAGTGGTTTCAATGTTACTAGCTGGGACAGAACACCACATCCAGGAGGTGTGTGGGTTACATACTTCCCCTAGCTAAGGATGTGTGTCCCGAGCTTCAAAGACTTCCCAGTTGAAATCCCGGATGAGCCCCCACTTGTAATGCCAACAGACCCTCGTCATTGGCAGGTGGGATCAAACTGGGAACCTCTGGAGTTTAGTGCATCAGCCTCTACCACATGAGCTAAAAGCCGTATTCCTGTTAGCTCAGGCTGCAGAGCAGACTAATTTTATCTCTCTCTTTAAGTGGTCTCGGTGCCACTAGATGAGACAGAACACCACACCCAAAAGGTATGTGGGTTACACAAGGATACAGCATACAACCAGATCCTACTGTGGTAGTTTTGATGTGTAGAGAGGACCAACTAACAATGTTTTTGCAACCAGGTTAGCCAGTCATCATACTTCATAGGTCTCTGTCTAGGAGGATATTGGAAGTTGGAATGCATCCTACGAATAGGGAGAGCTCGCTAATTAGGTGTTTCCTGATTAGTCTCTGCTGAAGGTTGTTTTTCTTTTGCTTTGTTTTAAGAAAATCTTATTTGGGGGTGGGCAGGAATATGTTGTAAAATTAATAACCATCCCACTGTACCCAAGTGGGAGTCGAATTCACGAGAGACACCAGTATGAAGGCAGATGATGTAGTAGTACCCAGAGTGCATAAGGTAACTGTGGGAAGCTTCAAATTAATGAGGTTCATTTGTTTTGTTTTGGAGGAAGAAAACAACATTCTGGTCAAGCCAAAGCAATATTTGTGTGTGCATGCATGCGATGGGGACAGTGGGGGGATAAAAGCTCTGAGAAAAAGTAGCAGAGGAGCGAGAGTGAATAAAACAAGGTTGATTTATCGAGTCTGAAACATTCATTTGTATTCCGTTCTTCACTGTGCTGCAGAGGAGGAAAGCAGCTCTGGCATTGTGGTTGGGGAAGAGAGCAAGGGACGGGGAGGAGTGGGAGATCTATCACAGGCACCAAGAGTGTTTAATTTTCCAGAGACTATGATTAAACAAATGTTGCTGCTGCCGGGCAGCCCTTGCATCCATTTGTTGGGACAAAATTACAAGTAGGTAATTTGTCTGTAGTAACAGGCCAGATGGCTTGGCTGCATATTCTGAACAGTGCCTTTTTTTCCCCCAAGTTGTGGGCAATGTAGACGAGGCCACAGTAGGGGTTTGCACCAGCTGAGCTAACCAAGATTTACTGCTACTTTTAAATCAATGTTGAACCCCAGTTAGCTTAGTTGGTGCAAACTTCAGCTTCCCCTTGTGTACACATAGCAGCCAGAAGCACCAGTTGACTCCTAAGCATAACTTACACTGATTGCTGGGCACCAGTGGCTTAATTGGTCCTATTCCTGACTGTAAATGAGGCCAAAAACTACTCTGCTACACTACATTTTCAGAAATGTTCAAGCACACCGAGAGAGTTATGAAATATGCTTGCTGTGCTCCTGAAAGTATAAAAATGGTTTTATCCACTGACTTCAGTCTTCATTATATGACACTAAAGATGTGCCCCCGGGAATGGTACAGCCATGAATGAACAGATATGTTCTTTCTGTCTTTCTTCTCTGTCTGTTTCTACCTTTGCCTCTACCTATGTGTAGTATATAGGGAATACTTCATGGTGTGATATAAAAGTGTTGTCAGTGTGAGTTTGGAATAGTCCCACTACTAGTGATAAAGCCCCATAAGTGAATTGTGCAGGTTATTCCCAAGTGAGTGAATATAACAGAGCATGTATGTTCGAGAGAAAACTAGAACTAGAGTTTGTTGGGACTGTTACCTTATTCCTTAGCTACCTTGAGTCCAATTGACCAAGGCTCAGAGGGAAAGAGAAATGAAAACAAATAAATGTAAAACAACTCCAAGAATAACCTAACATGCTGTACATGAAAAATGTTCCCATTTTAAATGTCAGCATCTCATGATGCTGCATAGTTTGAAGTGAGTACAGTCTGAGTTCTGGAGCTGGTGGGGATCTCCCTTTTCCAATGGCATTGACCTTCCTGTTTCCAGTCTTCCGGAACTGTGAGATGAGGAGTTTTAAAGCTGTGATGCATTTTTTTTTAACCTAGACATCCTGAGACTTGGGCATGTTTTCTAAACATTTTCTTTGGTTATTTACCTGTGTATGGGAGCGAAGAGCCTGCTGTATTTGAGGGGAGAAGGAAGAACCATTTCTCTGTCAGGTTGACGTTATAGAAGAAAATAGATGCTGTGGATTTGGAATTTTAGAATAAGCCCAAAAGGAGATGGATTAGAGGGCAGAGAGCAGGTGATGCTGTCAAAGGTGAATGGTAAACTGTGAATGTGATACATTTATCACATGGATTTCTTCTCTGTGGTGCTGTGTTTAGATATAGCTTTATAGAAAGCTTCAGGGAGATAGCTCATACACAATAGATTTTTCTCCCATATGTGCATGCACACAAATGCACTGAATTATAATCACTAAACTAACCTAAGCACCAAAGTGTCTTTGGTAAGGCCAGTTTTCAAATGCAGGCACCTTAAAAGGACACCCACATTGAATATCACACATTTGAGCTCCGCAATCATCAGTTGGTACATCCAAATACAGGATTTGAATGTCCTGTTAAGACACCCACAATCCTTATGTTTAAGGGGGGGGGACACATCTGTAACCCCTATGTTTATAGTCCTATAATTCAAACTATTAATTTACATTAAGGGGGGGGAGCGGTCAGGAGGAGGAAGAGTTAAATGGCAACATTATTACACACGTGTAACTCTCCATGGTTGGTAATGTCTTAGCAATGGGCAGTTTCCCAAATTCTGAATTGAAGCTCATTTGAACAGATAGTTTGCCTTGTACCAAATAGTTTGCAAAGGAGGGATAAACAGTATGGCTCAGTTCTATTCCTGTAGCTTTAGAGGAACAGAAATAACTGTAAAGCCCAGGGGCAGTGGAAGACTGCAGTTCACTTAAATATTTCCATAATGTACTTTTTTTGACAAGAGCAACTACAGCTGTGAGTTAGCAGAAATAGGGTAGTCCCTAGGAATTGCAATCATAGGTGGCCTGTTTGGTCCAGTATCTTTGCTAGTACCAGATGCCTCAGTGGGAGGTGCAAGAAATCCTGAGGCAGGCAGTTCTGGCACAATTACCTCAGGGAAAATTCTTCCTCACAGGGGCTAGGGGGTGAATTTGTTAAAAAGCTCTTTGTCTGCTCCACTTGATCTCTCAGTTAAGTTTGCTCCCCCTTCTATTTTTCACATGGGAAGAGGATCAAGTAAGAGGGAATCAGCAGAGGAGGAGGATTTAGCATCAGAGCACACTGGCAGAAAGGAACATCAAGGGTGACTGAAAGCTTCCACCCTTTTTCCTGCCCACTGCAGAAGTACTCCTTCCCAAGCCCTCTGCTAGTGCCTTCAAAAGACTTTGAAGGCATCTCTGCAGTTGTGGTTTTACCACTTGGAAGCAGGGAGTGCTGAGGATGTACCTGTCTGTCCTGTCCCAACTGAGAGCAGGCTGTGATGACATCCCTAAAAGGGGACTCTCCCACCCCAGGTCACATTCTCTTTATCCCTGGAGCCATTCCTTGGAGGAAGGTGGAGGGGGAAGTGGAGACAGCTAACAGGAGGGTTTAGAATATGAAGAAGGGGACATCTAGTAAGCTCTGGGGAGGTTCAAGTCATGTGGCCAACTGTGGTTTGTTAGAATGTAAGTGTGCATGAGAGCAATTGAACTAGGGTGGAAATGAGAGGTACTAGGGGCTAGATTGACATTATATGGAAGATGCCAATAACTTGAATCAGAAAGAACTGGTTTCCAGATTGCATCTCAGAGCGAGGAGATGCTTGTGGGAGCTCCCTTGGAGAATAACACTGACATCACACCACTGCCTAGGAAGCTATCAAGAGTGTCAGATAAAGCTGCAGCTTGCCTGCCACATTCTGATGTAAGTGATTTGTGGACTGATTTGCCTCGTGCATGCAATGTTACAGCTGTCATAGCAGCTAACCCTGTTACTTCATTAACTCAGCTGCCTACTGACGTTGGAGGGGATCTGCTCTCTGAACATGCCCTAATAATAATTTCCTCAGGGATGTAAATTTTATAAATAAAATTTTAATAGATTCACATTAGTCTGTTCCAGTAATATCTTTTGCTCACTCACCAGAGGGCTTGTTAAATCAGACACAAGGTATGCTGAGAAGCCATTTACAGCATTGACCCCTTTGTGTACACAGAGAGAGAGAGAGAGAGAGAGAGAGAGAGAGAGAGAGAGCTGCCTCCATTCCCCTCCCCTGAGCATAGGGAGGGTCCTCCCACCTGCCTAGCAGTCCTCAGTGAACACCCGAATAACTCCCCTCAGTCTCACTACCAAACTCATGTCTCCTGCCTGACTGCCTCCTTTCAGTTTCTGACCCCACTTCCATGCACGGAGCAGCTCTGGGCTCTATGCCATTTTGTTTTCCTGTTGCTAGCCTTAACTGATGATGTGTTCTATCTCCTCACCAGCATGTTCTCAACTTGGGGTGGGGGGGGTGGGGGTGACAACCAAGAGCAGAGGGAAGCTGGTCACAAAGCAGACTGGAGGAGGAGTTCCTGTTGCAGGCAGAGATGTGCAATGGAGCAAGACTTTGCACCAGTTCAAGCCTGTTACTCAACAAAAGACCTCTCTGCATTTGTAAGGCCGATGGACCCAGGCGTTGGTGGGCAGGATCAAACCTGGGGTCTCTGGAGCTTAGTACATGAGCCTCTACCACCTGAGCTAAAAGCCAACTGCCTGTTAGCTAAGGTTGTAGAACAGACCAGAGGTGAAAGTAAGCCGGTACGCCCCGGTATGGCATACCGGCAAGAGCCGATGCTCAGTACCGGGCAAATCGGCTTCCCCAGGCGCAATTTAAAGGGCCTGACGCTCCTAGCAGAGGCGGGAGCCCTTTAAATTGCTGCCAGAGCCCCCGCTGCGGGAGCCCAGGGGAGGCTGGCGGGGCTCCAGCGGCAGTTTAAAGGGCTCGGGGCAGTAGCAGCACACTGGGCTCTTTAAATAGCTATCGGAGTCCCGCTGCCACTTCCCTAGGGTTCCGGCAACAGGTCTCCCATCCCCGCGGCACCCCGCTGCTGGATTCCTGGGGAGGCTGCGGCGGGGCTCTGGAAGCTATTTAAAGAGCCCAGTGCTGGGCCGCCACTACTGCCGGGGCCCTTTAAACTGCCGCCGAAGCCCTGCTGCAGCCTCCCCCGGGCTCCGATAGCTATTTAAAGAGCCCAGTGCACTTCTACCATCCCGGGCCCTTTAAACTGCTGCCTGAGCCCCCGGCGGGGTGGTGGGTGGACTGAGGAGGGGAGTGGGGGGAAGGCCCCTTACCCGTATGGGGGTTGGGCTGGGGTGGGCTGGTGCTGGCTGTGACCCTACTAGCCCCGCCCCTTCTGCCCAAGGCCCCACCCCTTCGGGAGTCATAGCTGGCCCCTGGCCATCCCCGCCCCCGTACCGGTAAGACACTGCAGTTACTTTCACCCCTGGAACAGACTCAATCTCTCTCTCTCACTAAGTGGTCTTGGTGCCACTAGATGGAACAGAATACCACACCAGGAGATGTGTGGGTTACACATAGCATCCTCCAGCAGCCCCCCCCCAAACCCCTAGGCAAATAGCCAGCCTCTTAGAGCCCAGTCCTGTGAGGTGCTAAACACCCTACACTTCAGTAGCATTCAAAGGGCATTGAGGGCGTTCTGCACTTCACAGGATCAGGCCTATAGATTATTTTGCTGAGATGAACCAGAATTTCAGATCCAAATACCCCCACACTGTGGGGAAGCTCTCACCTAGATCCAAATTTCAGTGCTCAGTCTCACTTCCACTAGCTAGTAACCCCAAATAATAATGAATGATAAATTAATAATTAATAAATATGAAGGATAGGTAGGAAAGTTTTACCGTTAGAAAACTTCTGCTATTCGTTCGATGGTAATAAGATTATCAGAGGAATGGAGGGCCTATTTTACGAGTTGAGACTGGAGGAATTTGGTTTGTTTGATCTAACAAAAAAAAAGGCAGAGAGGGGATATGATTGTTCTCTATAAGTATATTAGGGGGGGGGAGTTATATGGAGAGAGGGTGGTGAGCTAGTTAAGTTAAAGGATATGGATAAAACAACAAGTGGATATAAACTGATCATGAACAAATTCAGGCTGGAAATCAAAAGAAGGTTTTCTAACCTCCTGGGTGGAGGTCCTGAACTAGCCTCCCAATAGGAGTTGTGAGGGCAAACGACTGAGTTTAAAGAGAGAGCTGGACAAATTTATGATTGTATTACAAAGTAGCTTGTGATGGTAGGGAGCAGGGCTCAGCAGCTCCTGGGGCTTACTTCTAGTTGACACCTTATGTCCCTGAAAGTTCATGCTTCAGGGTTACAGTTGTTCCCCTGCAGGGGTCATGAAGAGATTTCCCTCCACACCTCTCAGAGTTGTTGAGGATGGGGTTGTTTTGTGTTTGTGTTTTTTCTCTCTTTCTTCTGAGGCATCAGGAATGACCATGATACTGAGGTGACATCAAGCATTTTCCATCTCAGGTGATTGGCTGGTTCTTGCTTCCATCTTAGGGTCTAAGTTATCACTATATATGGAGATAGGAAGCAATTTTTCTAGGTCAGATTGGAGGTGACCTTGGAGTTTTTTCCTCTTCCTGTATAGCAAGCATGTGGTAGAGTGACCAGATGTCCCAATTTGATAGGGACCATCCCAATTTTAGGGTCTTTTTCTTATATAGGCGCCTATTACCCCCACCCCCGACCCGATTTTTCACACTTGCTGTCTGGTGTGAGTAGCTTGACAGGATTAACTGGGTATATCTCAATCATTTTCCTGTCTCAATCCCTATTCTCCGCCCATGTACACAGCAGTCTAGTCTGCAATGGGCTATAATACTTTGGTCTAATTTTGGCTGTTTGGTTTAATGTGCAGGTGCTGAGAGGTGCTGGTGCCTGTGATATACAGGAGGTCATCCGAGATGATCTGGTAGATCCTTCCAGCCTTAAATTCTTTGACAAATATATAAAGTCAAGAGAAATAAATCTGAAATGGGGATTAAAAAAAATAAATTATCAGCCTTCCCAGAACTGCTCCAACAGTGAAAACATGATGGCTTCATATTCTGCGGTTGCTACTCATTTTCTCTCTAAGTAACCCACAGTGTTAAAATGATTGAATATTCTTGACATTTTTTGTTCTTGTTTTTTTATTTATTCTTTTATTTTATTTATACTAATTATTCTTTGTCCATGTTATATTTTATTTTAATTTATTTTGAAGAGAAGTGTGTCTGGAGGGAAAAAAATAAAAGATTAAAATGACAAATTTACTAAAAAGGAAGAATATGACAAATAATAGGTGGGTTGAAATCTGCCAAAACCCAGGAATAAATAAATCTTCTGCTAAAGTGTGTTGAGGAGGAGGCTGATAATAGTTCTTTATCTATGTGGGTTTTTTAAAGTGTGAAATCTTTCTTTTTATAAAAGTGAAAGTTTTCTAAAAGCTATATCACATTTACAAAGGAATATTTAAATAGACTTTACCAGATTGGTGTGGGTTGTTGGTTTTTTTAATTACTTTAAACCAGTACTTTGTTTTAAGTTAAAAAACATCACTCCTGGTTCACTGGTTTATGCTAGTTGTTGTTGTTTATTATCTGTACTGCAGTAGCACCTAGAAATCAGGGCCTTGGTGTACTGTGCACACACACATAACAGAAATATGGTCTCGGCCCAAAGATTTGATAATCTAAGGCCTTGTCTTCACTATGGAATTATGTCGACTCTCTAGAGTTCGAATTAAGTAAGCCGATTGTATACATTCGATTGTGTGTGTCCCCAGTAAGCGGGCTAATTCGGAGGATTGCATTCACAATACTGTGGCTAGCATCGACTCTCAGAGCAGTGCACTGTGGGTAGGTATCCCACAGCTCCCACAGTCCCTGCTGCCCCTTCGAATTCTGGGTTAAGACGGCATTGCATCATGGAGGCAAAAACATTCTCGTGGGTTTTCGTTCACGCTTCTCATCAGTCGCCCCTCCCTCTGTGCAAGGTGCGGCAGACAGTGGTTTCTCACCTTTTGGGCCTGCAGCCATACTGCTTTTCACAGACAGAGCAGTACGTATGCCACCCACCGCCTCTGCTAGAACTCCGCAGTAGGAGAGCGGAGTTCTCAACAATTTGGGCAGAGAGTTAGGACCAATATATTATATTATCATGGAACCTACATCCCCTCACCCTAGCCCCATGATCTTCACTGTCCTATTCTTAGCTGACATGGAGATCTCCTCAGCGATTATTTATTATCGTGTATTATTGTACACCTCAGAGGCTGCAATGAAGATCAAAGCTCCATTGTGCATACACATAATGAAAGACAGTCCCAGCCTTGAAAGGATGACAGCCTAAATAGGCATGACAGACAGTGGGTGGGAGAAAGGAAGGATGATTATTTCCAATACACAGATGTGGAACTAAAGCATCTGAGCTGGTGACTTAAGTTTAAGAGCCTTGCCCAGCATCAAAGAGGGAGTCTGGAGCAGAGGCAGGAATTGAACTCAGATCTCCTGTTTCCTAGTCTAGTACATTAACCTTGTGTCACGTTACTGGAATTATTTGGTACCATATAGATCATTGGGGTACCAAATATTATGTGAAGGGGGTCATAACAGGTGTCTATGACCAGGTTATGAAGGGCTGATTTTAAATATGCCATTGATATGTGTGTATCTTTTTTGAAACTAAAGTTATGAATACTGAATATATGGTGCCTGTACTTCAAACTTATGCTTGGCTTCTGGGTGAAATCTCAGACAAGCTGTTGTTAACTTGAATGGCGTGCCTGATGGCCCATTAAAGGGCCATCAACTGCACAGTGAACTTTGTCCACACCCGAGGAGCTTCGCCAGGAATGGGACATGCCTGGGCAAAAACTGAATCGTGGAGAGTCTGGTGATTGGGCCATGTGGCTATGGACCTCCATTTTGCAACTGGACTCTGCATAAGGAGGAGGGGGGCTTTGCCCACAGAAGGAAGTCTATAAAGCCTGGAAGAACGTCCTCCATTTTGTCTTCTACCTTCAGCCTGCAGCCTGCCTTGCTTCCAGCTCTGAATGGACTTTGCTACACAGGTGAACTCTGGCCAAAGGTGCTGACCCATCCCTGGAGGGGATGCTTTCTAAAGACTTTAATTTAAACCTGCAGTTATTCTAACTTTGCTGTAAGCCTGAACCAAGAGATGTGCCATTACTGCATGTAATTGATTTCTTTTAACCATTCCTAACCCTCACCTATACCTTTTTCCTTGTACAATAAACCTTTAGATTTTAGATTCTAAAGGATTGGCAACAGCGTGATTTGTGGGAAGATTTGATTTGTATATTGACCTGGGTCTGGGGCCTGATTCTTTGGAATTGGGGAGAACCATTTTCTTTATTTGGGGCATTGGTTTTCATAACCATTGGTCCCCAGGACAGGTGGCTGCTGGTGGTGATACTGGGAATCTGGAGTGTCTAAGGGAATTGCTTGTGTGACTTGTGGTTAGCCAGTGAGGTGAAACCAAAGTCTGTTCTGTTTGGCTGGTTTGGTTTGCCTTAGTGTGGAAAAACCCCAGCTTTGGGCTGTAGTTGCCCCTTTGGAAGCAATCTGTCCTGATCTGACACTCACAGTTGGATCCCACCAGGAACAGCACCGTCACACCTTGTGATCATCCTTAATCTTCAGAGTATGCGGAGAGACTTTCTTGTCTCTGCTCTGCCCATTGCTTCCACCAGCAGCACCCTATTATGGGATTTACATACGGGGCACCGAGATGAATTTCACCCTGGTTAAATAAAATTCCCTAACAAGGAATTCTAAAATTCTAACAAGTGCAAAAACTACTTGAGTCTTTTATTTTTCATGTAGGATCTGGAAATTGATGTCAGCTGTATTGCCATAAGCAGCAGCAGCCTTTTACCTTCCATCAAAGTAAAAATGTAATCCCAGAATTCTCGGCATGCTGTGTCTCTGACAACCATCATTCTTGTTTGTTTATTAGGTTATGGCAGTGAGCTGCACCACCAACCGTGCTGAGATCATGTTTAGTTTGGCAATGATAAATGATGTGCCACGGGAGAAGGAAAGTTTAAGCCTCCTTGCAGCACTGAGAAACCAAAAGCTGTGGATTAATTTGCTTTTTGTTTTCTCTGTCTCTAAAATAATTCATCCTATTTTTATTGTCTCTCGTCAAGTACTGAAACCCATCACATCAGACTGAGCCCTTTTCTCCCAAAATACACTATTTCCTGTGGAGCAGACTGTTAATAGGCAAACTAGAGTAGGTCTTCAGCAGACTTGGCTCCTTGACATGGTGCTGATGGCAGGTGAAATTACATGAGGTTTTGCTCTTCCCCTAAACAGCTGCCAGCAACTCTTCCTTAAAGCAGAGCCGGCAAAGCTGTGCGATCTGGTTCCTCCTCCCTTCAGACAACGGCATTTCCCAGCTTCCCTTCTCATCTGGCTTCTTATCTCACTCTTCTATGGAAACAACCAATGCGGTTCTGTGTCCCCTTCTCTCCTGTGTTCTTTTGTTTTTTTCTCAGTTCACAGCTGCCACACAGTGTATTGCAATGCTCTTTTATATTTTCCCCAGTACTAGAATACCATACTTATCAGGGTTCCCCCGCCTGTCTCTTCCTTGAAATATAAAGTGACGTGGTTTGTGTTGTGATATTTGGTATTATCCAGTATGCTCATGAGAACACTGCATAATTCCAGAAAGAGAAAGCTGAGAGAGCCCAGTATTCAATGGAAGAAACAGAAGGTGATAAAAAGTACAGTGTGTTACTTTCCATAAAATGACTACCATAGTAAACACTGTATGAACTGGTGTGTGTGTGTGTGTGTGTGTGTGTGTGTGTGTGTGTCCATGTCTGTGTTCACACGTGTGCATTGGGTGGGTGGAGGGACACTCAAATGCAAATCTGTGCCATTCCACTTTTCTGGAAAGAATCAGAACTATAAATGGTTAAAAAATTCTAAGTTTTTCAATGAAGAGCAGGGATACAAAACAAACAGATGGAATTTTTCGTCTGCTACGATCTCCTCAGTTTTTGGTTTGATTGTTGTGTTTTGATTAGGGCTGTCAATTAATCGCAGTTAACTCATGCAAATAATTCAAAAAAATTAACTGCAACTTAAAAAATTAATCGTGATTAATCGCACTGTTAAACAATAGAATGCCAACTGAAATGTATTAAATAATTTTGGATCTTTTTCTACATTTTCAAATATATTGATTTCTATTACAACACAGAATATAAAGTGCACAGTGCTCACTTTATATTATTATTTTTATTACAAATATTTGCACTGTAAAAATGATAAAAGAAATAGTATTTTTCAGTTCACCTCATACAAGTACTGTAGTGCAATCTCTTTATTGTGAAAGTGTAATTTACAAATCTAGATTTTTTTGTTACATAACTGCACTCCAAAACCATGTAAAACTTTAGAGCCTACAAATCCACTCAGTCCTACTTCTTCTTCAGCCAATTGCTAAAACAAACAAGTTTGTTTACATTTACAAGAGATACTGATGACTGCTGCTTAATTTCACTGTCACCTGAGAGTGAGAACAGGCGTTCACATGGCACTTTGCAGTCGGCATTGCAAGGTATTTACATGCCAGATATGCTAACTATTCATATGACGTTTCCTGCTTCAGCCACCATTCCAGAGCATATGCTTCCATCTGATGATGCTTGTTAAAACAATCATGCACTAATTAAATTTGTGACAACTTCTTGGGTGAGAATTGTATGTCTTCTGTTCTGTTTTACCTGCATTCTGCCATATATTTCATGTGATAGCAGTCACCACCAAAAAAGAAAATCAACCTTCTGCTGGTGGCAACTGACTCAGATGATGAAAATGAACATGCATCGGTCTGCTCTGCTTTGGATCGTTATTAAGCAGAACCCGTCATCAGCATGGATGCATGTCTTCTTCAAGCATGGAACTTGAAGCATGAAGGAACATATGAATCTTGAGCACATCTGGCACGTAGATATCTTGTGATGATGGGCTACATATAGCAATGCCACGTGAACTCCTGTTCTCACTTTCCAGTGACATTGTAAACAAGACCTGGGTAGCATTATCGCCTGAAAATTGTAACCAAACTTGTTTGTCTGAGCAATTGGTTTTACATTGTTTAATTTTTGAATTGTTTTACATTGTTTTTTTTGAATGTAGTTATTTTTTGTACATAATTCTACATTTGTAAGTTCTACTTTCATTATAAAGAGATAGTACTAATGAGGTGAATTACTTATATGAGGTGAATTAAATACACTATTTCTTTTGTTTTTTACAATGCAAATATTTGTAATAAAAAATAAATATAAATACACTTCGTAGTCTGTGTTGTATTGAAATCAATATATTTGAAAATGTAGAAAACATCCAAAATATTTAAATAAATGGTATTCTAATATTGTTTAACAGTGTGATTAATTCATTTTTTAAATTGCGTTATTCGTCGCGATTCATTTTTTAAATCGCTTGACAGCCCTAGTTTTGATGCAGGGTGAGATTTTTAAAAACCTGGTATTCGCAAAAATGTCTGTCATCTCACATTCTGATATATTGTGTGATCAAATGTACAGAACACACTCCCTTTCTGCCAGTGCACTCCAAGCGGCATTGCTTGTCCCAGTCCCATCCTATATATATTCGCCTGGCACTTCTCCTTAACACTCAGACAGTAGAACTGCTCTATGGAGCCCATGGCTTCACTTCATCCCATGCTCTCGACTGCACTTGGGTTTCCCAATACAGTTAAGACCCTGCAGGAAGAGGAATAGCATTTCAGTTCATTTGACCCCACTTGCACACCGCTCCATACAGAAATACTGAACTATGTGTGTGCACATGGGATATGTTCACTGTAGCACAACATCTGCTATTTGAATCGTTGTGAACCCAAGACAGTTAATAAAAGAAAATCCTGATATATAACTTTGCTTAATTATATCTGAGACATTAGGGGAACCTCCGACTGAGACTGATTCTTTTTCATTTGCTACATTGTAGAGCCTACAGAGGTTAACATTATCCTTTAAAAGGAAAAGAAATGGCTTGCAATGAATTCTGAAAAGATTTTTCCTGTCCCAGGACATACAGCAAGTAGCCACAAATTATTGGAATGAAAGAGACGGCAGACTTATTAGGTGTCAAGATTTACAACATGAAATAAGTACAGTGATTTTGTTACAGTGATGCCATTCCTGTTACCATAGTTAATGGTCTTTTATCACTGCGATTTTAAACTCCTCTGCCCAGCTGTTTAGAACTCACCATGCTAACTGGTTCCAGACTGTAACTGCATTTGAAGAAGTTGTCAACCTAGACTGGGATGTTGGGGACGAGAGTAGGGGTTAGGGTGACCAGACAGCAAATGTGAAAAATCGGGACAGGGGGTTGAGGGTAACATATCCATATAAAAAAACACCCCAAAAATTGGGACTGTCCCTATAAAATCTGAACATCTGGTCACCCTAGTAGGGATTAAATCATTTGTGGGAAGTGAATTCACTTGAGTCCAAATCCTGAAGTTTTCCCGCAGTTCTTCTTTGGTAAAATTCTCATTGACTTCAGTGGGAGTTTTGTGGGAGTGAGAGTCTAAAAAAAGCCCCAACAACCTCAGGTTCTGGCCTTGGATTGTAGGAGTAGGGGCTTGGAGGAAGTACTAGTTTCAGATACTTCTATTCGAGTAGAGTGTAAGCCAGTGAGGGGGCTTGCCAGGGGAAGGCAGGGACCAGAGGGAAAATTATTGCTGCTTCTTGGCCTTTTGGTAAAGATTGCCCATAACATCAGATTTATCTGATATGCTCTCTGCTGGGGTAAATGTAACCATCCTTGAAGGCGGTATACTTGGTGATCTAATATATCTGTTCTGTCCCTAACTGCTATGACGGATTATTTTGGCAGTCAAACTAAAGCACTTGCATTCCCTTGAGTATTGGTACCAGGCAATTACACCAGCATTAACTATATGATAAATCAATGGTACTTACCACTGGGGATACTTAATTCTCCTATGCCGTCTATGGGCTTCAAGGGACTTCTCTTTGATCTGAGAAAAGTCCCCACCTCTTCCCAACAAACAAAAATGCACAGATCTCACAGCTTAAACCATGAAAGCTCATACAGTTTTTGCAGCAGAATATGGCAACTTTGTTACCATATTTCTTCTTCTAAGAATAGCCTCACAAGCTTTGCTTTCTATATTCCTGTTTTAAGTTCTTTAATACAAAGGGGAAAATTAATGTGCATTGTTATCATCTATTATTTGTGTTACAGAGTAGTGCTTGAATGCTCCAGTCAGGGAACAGAACCACATTGTGTTTAGACACTGAACAGATACAAAGTAAAAAAAAAAGATGGTCCCTGCCCCCACAGAGAATTCTTATCATTATTTGTTAGGATTTTTTCTCCATTAAGATAATTTCCTAAAGATTTTTAGCATATTTGCAACAATTGAAATCAAAGTTTGGGCTGTACCAGCCTTGAAGATCTGCCAGGTCAGTAATTTGTGAACTCGGAAGGATTTACACAATAGATAATAATAGCTTTTCTAGACACAGTTAAGATCTGACTAGTCAGAATGGGTTTGCTCTATTCACTGCTTCATTTATTTTATAAATGGTTTAATTAATTCTTATGACAATTTTTTTATTCTTCCATCACTGAATGGATCTTTTGATACCATTGATGCACCTATCACTTAAAACACTCAACTGTTAATTGGATGAGTGCTAAGAAATTGGTACTCTGTAGACAAGTTTTTTAGCTCACTGCTTTCTTCAATGATTTGAATGTTAAAATAGGTGTTTACCTAAGAATTGTTATCGCTTACTCATTAGAAAATATGATGCATAATAAAATACACATTTATCCAGATAAATAGTTCATCTTTGCAAATGCTGACTCCGTAGTTTGCAAACCTTGGGCAGAGCCTCAGCTAATGGCAATTGTCATCGCATCATTGACTTCAACAGAGCTATACCAAATTACATCAGCTGATGATTTTGCCTGCTGTGTTTCTTCACAAAGGCTTATATGTGTGTACACAGGACAAAAGACTCAATCCAAACACACAATTCCATTCTCTCTAGTAAAATAGGCAAGGTACACTTTATTATGTACTGTGAATGTTTCCTCTTTTTAATATAAGGACAAAAAAAAATGTTAACGCCATGATGCATAGTAACAAAGGTCCGGAAATTTAAAAAGAGGGCTGCCAGCTTATCCTTGAGCCTTATCATTGTTTTTCCCTTGGTCATGTAAATTAAAGCTGAAATATGAGCATTTAATTTGACATCCTTGATTTGGTACTGCTCTCACTTATGGCAATATTAAACCCAGAGCATCTACATTTAATTAGCAGAGCTGGTCAAATTATTTTACCAAAAAGGTTTCCTAATGAAATATGGAGTTTTGTAATAGTGTGAAAAATGTCCATTTTCAATATGTTTTCTGATTTTCTAATGAGAAAATTTGAAATGAAATGTTTTGTTTCTAATCATAATTGAGATATCTGGAAATGTCTAAAATGCTGACAGTTTAGAAGGAAACATTTCATTTAAGTTGAAACTTTTGAAATTTTTCCTTTTGGCATTCCTGAATCAAATTTTTATTGGATCTTTTCATTCCATGAGAATGTTCAATATTTCAACTTTGCATCACATTTCAGGACAAAAACAAAAGTCAAAATATCAGATTTTCCCATGGAATGGAAATTCTGTTTTCTAAACAATTGTATTCAGTAGTTGCTTGGGGTATAAACTAGTGTAATTTAGAGCAGTGCCAGATCCGGTAATTTTAATTTAACTTGTTTTGGTATCTATTTTTTGTATTAAATTAACACAGGATATTGTGGATTTAAAAGTTTGCCTATTCCTCCCCAATACTAGCAATCTGTGGGTACACAAATCTATAGCTGAACTTTTAGTCCTGTTTGAACATATATTAATTAACGTTACTAAGACAGTTGTAAATTGTGATGGAAGCACCACACAAATATTTGTTCTAGTACATAAATATTTGTTTCTAGTTGTTAAACGTCTAGTATATGTTTCCATTTCTTATTTGCAAAGCATGTATCTTATTCTGAATTATCAATCACATTACACCTCTTAAGCAATTAAGATTATAGATTTGGGTGGGGGAAGAGACAGGTTTAATTTTAAAAGTCAGTTTGCAACTTTTGGGATATTTGTTTCCTGTCTCCATTAGAATTTACAGTTGTGTTAGCATGTTAATTATCACATGTTAAAACATGATTACAAATTAAAGTGTAGACATTCTCTCTTCCCTTCCCCCCACACTCTCTCTCTTTTCTATCTCCTCTCCCTCCTTGAAAACTTGTTTGAGGAGCTAATACATTTTGTTAGTGAAAAGCCCTGGATTAAATGCTACCCACAAATTATTTGTGCATGTTTTATTTTGCCAATGGGCTTTGACAGATACTGAGAGAAATAATGTAATCTTGGTTGAACTAAGATTTCAATTAACTAACAAGCGAGTTTACAGAGACTGTCACATTAACTTTGCACATCATTTTACTTGGGCAGAAAAGCTTTGTCATTCAGGAGTCATCTCTTGCCTCACTTGCTTCAGGGGCATAAAGAACAGAAATGAAATTGATTTAAGTCTCATTTTTGGTGCAAATATTCATCTCCTGTACATATTAAATATAAAGAAAGATACTACTCATCCTCCAATAGTTCCTATTTAAATCAAAGCTGGTCTCAGGAAATGCTGTTCAGATGATTCAGATTATGTTTAGATGAGAGTTTTGAGGCCAGATTGTGTGCAGATTCAATTCTGTCAAAATGTTGTGAGCTGTTCTCACAGTTTTTCAACCAAAATGCATAAAAACTCACATTAGTTCTTGCAACATTGCTGCTGATGACTTTCTTCTCAAGTCCTTTTCCTAGTCTCCTTCGTCATGCATTTCAGACATTCTTAAACACCTCTTCCTCCCTCTTCCACCATTAGTTCCTCTCTCTCCTCCTTCAGCCCAATCTCTGATATTTCCCTTCTGTTGGCTGTCTCCTGACCCTCGAGCTTTACCCTTTGCACCTTCCTTTATTCCTCCTTTTGTCCCTTCTGTTTCCTTTCATTTGATCTTCTTCCATTATCTCTTCTCCATTTCCTTCTCCTCTGCCTTCCTGGTCCGTCACTATTGAAACTCCATTGTAGTACTGTCTCCCGGGTTCACAGTCTCTCTCATCTTTGACCCTTCTCCCACCCTATCTGATCTTTGATTGGTGATTTTGCTTCTTTCTCTTTTAATATAAACAAGGTTCTAGCTTTATCTTGCTAAAACCCCTCAAAGTAAAGAGAGAGCCTGGAGCACTAGGCCTGGTGAAAAACCTTAGGCCTGACCCAGAGGCTGTGAATGAAAGTCAGGCTATGTATTAAAGCAGATTCTTACAAGTTCACTGTCCAACCGATAAACTTGGCAAAGTTGCTTCTAGCGTTGTACTTGTGAAAGTTGTGCAAGTCATTAGGACTGTGCCTTCTGGGCAGTAAACCTGGCAGATTGTCTTTGTCACCAAACCATGCCTCTGGTCTTTCCCTATCAGTAACATCAAGGTCTGCTGAATTAGCCGGCTGCGCGCTCTGCTAGTGCTGATAACACCGGAGCTCCACGGACCAAAGCCCTGAGCAGCTGTAAAAGCTTTGCCTCAACAACAGCATTCCACCCTTCTACACCCCTGTCCACGCCCTGGCCATCCGTCTTCTTCATAGCTATACCCTTCTTTCCCAGCCTTTTTTTCTTCTTATCTTGCCCCCTCCAATCCATTCAATGTGTCACTACCGAAGTCATCTTCCTTCCCTATCTCTCTCGAGCCACATCACTTCTTTCCTAGAAATCCTTTGCCATATTTTTGTCATTTACTGCATCAAATTCAAGCTGCTATTCCTCAGAGACCAGGCCCCCGTTTCTATTTCTGACTTTAATCAACCAAAAAAAATCTCAGAATAATGTTACAGCTAGACTGGAGGTCTCAGAGAGAATCAGTGCAGATATGCATTGGCAAGGAAAATGTGTCAGTGCAGCCAGCAGATTGTACTCCTGAAATGAAACGTAAAACTAAGCCATGTGTTCGGTTCCCAGCGGACCTTTTTCTTTGCCCGCAGATGTGCTGTAGTTCAGGGATATAATGAGTCTAGTGCATCAATTAATGATCCATTTCCTCTGAACTGTATTTACAGAACACCCAGCCATAGCAATGGCAATGCTGTCTCCTTTACTTCCACCAGGAATACCAAAGTTCCCACTCCCTCCAGGCTTCATTCTCACAATAATCTTCTGCATAGTGCTTAGGCCATGGAGCCTCTTTTCCCACTTTCCTGTGGCTGAGGAGAAATGTAGTTGGTCGTTTTTCCCCCTCTTCCACAGATCTCTGATAAGCAACAATCTCACTCCTCCTATCCCCACCCACTCCTTCCAGCCTGGCTCCTCATAGAACTCGGAAGCAGTTGTCCCTGGTGAGTGATTATTTAATTTGCACACTTCCTGGGTGTGGTGTTCTGTCCCATCTAGTAGGAGGAAGAGAAAGTGTGTGTGTGTGAGAGAGAGAGAGTCTACAGCTAACAACCAGTTGGCTTTTAGCTCATGTGGTAGAAGCTCCAGAGGCACTCAGTTCGATCCCACCCGCTGACAACTGGGGTCTGTCGCCATTACAATAAGACCAGAGAAAGATGGGAAGGAGAGACTACTGCTCAGCATCTTCAGGAATAGTCCCATGGAGCTGAAAGGCAAAATAGTTGTTCTCCTTACCTCATCTTCCATGCTCATATCTTTCCTCACCATTCGCTGTCCAGGGTAGGCATAGAAAAGGAGGCTAATAGATGCTCATTCCTACACCCAAACCTCAACTCTTCTCCTGGGCAGAGGACAGGAAGTTCATTTGGACAATGAATCCTGGAGCTGAGACTTGAGGAAAGAGAGATCAGCCTTGAAGAACTCTTAGGCTATGGCACTGCACTCTTACGAAAACTGATTTAAGGAAGCTATCACACCCGCTACTCCCTCCACCCCATCCCATCTCCATCTCTACAACTATCACATGTGCTGAGGCATTGATGCTGGATGTTTCTATTAAAACAGTCAGTACTGAAATAGTTAACAGTGTTGATATTTAAATGACTTGTTTCAAACAGGATTGTGTTAACACAAGCTAGGTATCTTTTAGTTCATGGTAGCAGGATCTATGTAGGGGTAGTTATGGTGCAACACTTCAGTGCATGCTGCAGCACACACCTCCGTAGTCTGCCCTCTGGGGTTGTGTAGACAATCCCTTACTGTAGAGCCAAAGGCTTCAGACTTCTGATCTTCCTACTTGAATGGGATAGTCTTTATTTTGCATAGAAATAAATCCCCACGCCAAGAGATAAGAGAGTAAAGAGAAAGAGAGAACAAAAGAGAAAAAGATAGCAGTGACAGGAAGATAACATTAATCAAAATGTGACTTGAGAGAGATGAGGTCAAACAAGGATATGTTGAGAGCAATCTAAAAAGTTGTATATGAACTTATGTAACATATGACCAACTTAGAAATCCAGCAGATAGGTTAGATTTGATAGACATGGAAGGTACAGCTATCTCATTCTAGACAGGTAAATTGGGCTTAAGTGGGCACTCTGCTCCACAACATAAAAAATATATTTAATTTTTTACCATTCCAACTCTTTGAATATTCTCAGTTAAGTTGCCCACTTTTAGCTAACTCCCCAAATCATGGTTCTGCCTCACAACATAACAGGGCATCAATCTAGAAAAAAATCAAACAAAAAGGGTACAAAATGGAGAAAATGCCCCCCCCCCATCTAATCCTGCATATGTCCTATGGGAAAAAATACAAATCTATAATGCATTTGCAATCACCATATATAACTTTTATATTTAACAACACAGAGGTCTGGTGTACACTTAAAACTTAGGTCGGCCTGGCTATGTTGCTCAGGGGTGTGGAAAATCCACACGCAAGGGATGTAGTTAAATCAGCCTAAGACCCAGTGTATATTTTGAGAGGTCAATGGAAGAATTCTTCCATCAGCCTAACTACCCCCCTCAAGGGGGTGGATTTATTACAGCAATGGAAAAACCCCTTCCATCACTGTAGTAAATGTGTGCACCACAGTGCTACAGCGGCATAGCTGCAACTGTCTCTCTATAGGTCTAGTAGTGTAGATATATCCCAAGAAATTCTGAGGAAAAGAGTTCCTTTAATTACACCTGTAAGGTCAAATTTTAAAATGTGTTGATCCTAAGCTTAGAGCAGTTAATCTCCCAAGCAGCAGTAATCAAGAGCCAGTAGCTCAGCTTTAGAGATTTTGAGTGGATAAGAAGTTCTTGGCAGTGGTTCCCCATGCTAGGGAGATTTGACTCAGCTAGCAGCTATGGCACGTAGTTTGACTTGTTAAATACCATTCCACTACTAACACTAAAAAGAAGATGATCACCGCAATGTGTTAGCTCTGGTGTGCACTAGTTTTTAAGCCATGCCTGTTGACTCTGCCATCTTGTGCTGTTGGGAAAAAAGGTGTCACAAAGAGGACTGGATCGTTCTTTAACAATTCTCCTCTGGTTAGCTTTCAAGACTATAGCATTGGAAAACACACACATTATTTTCATTACAACAGCTACTGCAAATACAGGAGCAGGAGTGTTCAACGGGATCACTCGTAGTCTTAAAGTTACACATATATTGTGTAAGTGTTTGCAACATAGCAACTAAATTAATTGTTTGATTTTCTGAGGTGCTGAGCACTCCACATCAATGGAACCTGAGGGCGCTCTGCATATTTGAGAATCAGGCAGGGGTGAAAGTAACTTAAAGGACTTACTGGTACCCTGAAGTCCTGAGCAGGGGGCTTGGCCTCAACCAGAAGAGGTGGGCCCTTTAGAGCCCTGGGCCCTTTACATCTCCACCTGGGGAAGCCAATACAGTACGGTATGCCGTACCGGGGCATACCGGCTTACTTTTACCTCTGGAATCAGGCCACTTATTTAGGTGCCTAACTTTAAGTAATTTTTTACTTGAAACTTGAAAATATACTTTAAGGATAGCTACTGCATAGTACGAGATGGAGAAATTTTGGCTGTTGCTTGGATGTAAAGCCAATTACAGTGAACAGTCCAGCATTGGGCTTGTAAGAGCTGAGCTAACTACAAAATATTTAAAACCATGTTGTATCTGAGGTCTTTACATTAAAGATGCTCAGCTAGACCCTGTAACAATCTTGATAAACAGAGGGAATACCCAGGGCCAAATTCATGCTCATTAGAAAAACTGAACTGGGGTGGCATGTTTTCCTTCACTGGTGTCAAGAAGACAGAAAAAGAAAGATGGAACCAGAAACCAGATAGACCTGTTCTGTCTAATATGGGTTTATGAATAAGCAGTATACCTGTTACTTACGTTAGGAGCATCAGTTTCTGACTATTATCCTAAATATGTTTTACTGATGAATTATCCTTAAAAATCTTATAGATATAGTTCAAATACCAAATGATAGGGATAATAAAATGTGTGGATTGATTGATAGGACCCTCTGCTTTATTTGGGCCAGAGTCTACCAAACTTATGAAGAGTAATATCTTACTCTGCAAGTTCATAAAGTAAAGTGCTCCTCTGAGTAAGGGCAGCAGAAAATGATCCTTTGGAAGGAGATGTGGAAATAAACTTGTGCCTGATTGAAGAGACAGAATTATGAGGGGAAAATGAAATGGGTTGTTGGAAAAAGCTCAGGAGTGTGCAGTTCATGTAATAGAGAGCTTTTCTTATCTCTTTTTAATTGCTTTGATTTGCTTACTGCACCTGGTAACAAGACTAGAATGAGTGTATAGCTCATGTCTAAAAGGGATGTTGCATCTCAGGAAATGAATGTCAACAACACAGCACAGATGTTGATAGTTTCAAGGTAGATGCAGAGAAACTAAAACAATAACATACACGTTTGGGAAAAGAAAAGTTTTCAGAATCCATAGGCTTCTAAGGGATCAAGTTTCCATTTTTAGAAATATTAGTGAAGATGAAGGAATAAAAGAAAAGAAAAAAACTAAACAAGAATATTGTCTATCCTCTTTTCCCAGCTGTTAATTCCTATCAGAGATCTGCAATGATCTGGGCTGAATGTTGCTATTTCTTCCTCCTTGTCAGCCTGGCTTGGCTGTGAGGGAGAAAAAGCTTTTTAAGTCTGATAAACTGTTTTTTTCCCCCTCCACTCCACCTAAAGACAGAATCAGATAAGCATTTCAAAGTATGCGATTTGTACCAGCAGTGAGGAGAGAAGCAAAGAGAGCGAGCGAGCAAGAGATCAATCTGTGATATATATTTATGGGTACTGGTGCCAAACAAATCCCCTAAATTAACTGTCTCAACAGTTTTCTGTTGGTAAAATAGTTAATATGCAGATATCTCCATTGTGCAGACATCTTTCATTCTAATTCTTTAGTTTGCATTTCTTATGGCACTGCTTCAAAAGCAATCCTAGAACAGCCTTAGAAAATTGATCACCCTCTCCTGGTTTGTGACTTTATATTCTTTTGTTACTAGCTTCATTTCCTGCGCTATGTACTCTACTGCTTGTGAATAAGTAATGGGTGCCTGAGACAGTGTGAAGATCAGTGACCCTCTAGACCGAGGCTGAAACTTGAGTGGTTGAACCAAATAGTCTCAAGAAAGACAAAGGGGGAGGAAATGGGATTGAAAAAGAAAAGCAAATGATAATCATGCAGCAATTATACCTGCATATATATATCAGATGCTCCCCTCCCCATATGCAGTACAGAGTGGAGCAAAGTACTGCAGTTATCGGGCTATTGCTACAGTCCTCTGCTGGAGAGGGCAGCGTTAAACTCCACTAGGAGTGCCATAAAGTCCTTCTTATGGATACTTCTAGATTTGTAAGCTCTCCACCCAGCTCCAGACCCCCAACAGTTTGCACTGTTGCATTCTGTCTCCACGTAGACTTTCTGAAGGGGCCCCACAGTCTGGGTCGAGTTGGCAGAAACCAGGAAGAGAATTCAGTCTCAGGACTCTTGCAGCCTATACAACTTTCTACAGTAACAACTGTGTTGGGGCATTCTGTTTGGTTGGTTCCCTTTACGTGATTAGAATGTAGTTCTCTCTTATAATGTAACCCTCTGTTACTCCTGTGTCCCCAAACCAGACTATGGCCTTGGACAAAGCAGGGCTATAACATGATACTGTAAGACAGTGACAGTCTCATTCACACTAGAAAAGAGGAATCGCTTTTTAACAGAATTAGCAGATAACTGTATTGTAAGTGAATCCCCCAAGAGGGTTATTTATTGTAGTGTAGATGAGCCCTTGTTGTTATATGGGGCATCCAGTTAGAGGTTAACTCCTTTGCAGTCCAGGGTGCGAAATTTGTTTTGTGATCACTACTGATTAAAATTCTCCTGTTCCCCACACCACCTACCGTATTTTTCGGCATATAAGACGCCTTTTTAACCCCCCAAAATATTCGCAAAATTAGGGGGGGCGTCTTATACGCCGAATATATGACCTCACCGGGGAGCTGGGGCGGCTGCAGGTGGCCCGGCGGGCGGGGCGGGGCGGGGCGGCGCTTCCCCCCCGAGCCCACTCGCATGTATTCGGGGCCGGCGGGGAACGGGAGCAGCTCGGGCCCCTGGGAGCGCCCCCCCGAGTGGCGGGGACGGGAGAGCGGCGCGCTCCCACAGCCCGCCCGCGCGGCGGGGACGGGAGAGCGGCGCGCTCCCAGCAGCCCGCCCACGCGGCGGGGATGGGAGAGTGAGGCGCTTTTTGTGTGTGGTGGTGGGTTTTTTTTTTTTTTTTTTTTGTGTCCGGCTTTTTTATTTAAAAACTCGGGGGCGTCTTATAGGCCGGAGCGTCCTATATGGCGAAAAATACGGTAATTGCAGTATATACTGGATTATTTGAAATCAAACCCAAAGAGTTAAAAAATAATACTTCCTTGCTTTCATCCACAGGTAATGCAGGTGGTGAAAGAGCAAATAATGAGAGCACTCACTACCAAGCCTAGCTCTCTCGACCAGTTGAAAAGTAAACTTCAGAATCTAAGTTACACAGAAATTTTGAAACTCCGTCAATCCGAGAGGATGAGCCAGGAAGATTTCCAGTCTCGTCCAATTCTGTAAGTACTTTCCCTTCTCTAAGTCACTTCTTGCATGGAAGGACTAACAAATGTGAATGAAATTTGTGAACTGTTCAGGGAGAACCCAGGGGAAAAATTGCCCGAGGAGCACTGCTTAAAAGCAGTGGAGTAGCATCTGATTGAAGTGCATATGCTTTCTTCTGCTGGGAATCTCAACTGTTTCTTTGAGTTCAGTTAAAACAGATTTGGCTAATCCCTATAGGGCCTAGCATGACTTATTTGCAGCAAATAATGCTTTGACCTTTCCATGCTTTATGTGATTGCATGTGCAGATTTTTTTAAGATTAAATTTTGTCTTTTGTCCAATGCCCCATAAAAATTCAAAATATCACTTCTCTGAGCCAGGCAAATAACCCAGATCAATATTACCAGTATAAATTCACTCCATAAAAGAGTGTTTGTGTGATAATGTCATCTTTTCTTTGCTTGTATTATCTTTGATATTAGTAAGGTACAGTTACTTATTTCTAGGTGATTTCTTGTTAACATATATGCAGTGTAATACTCATTTCATGTGGTCTAATGCTCTGTATCAGGTGTGGTATCTCTATTATAGCTTGTGTCTGCTTCTCAAAATGTCTTTGTCTCCATTATATGTGAAAATCCTGGAGATGAGCCATGGAAGTGACATTTGGATCTGCACTGGGGTAGGGTGTGGTTCATCTTCAGTGGTGCTCAAATCTCATGTCTTTTGACCCAGACTAGGAGAAACCTTTTGAGATGATCAGCTGAGAAACCATGAGAGTTCCATCATCTTAAACCAAAATTTCATGAAACGTTGTTCACATTTGAAGTTGAATGGGATGAAACTGTAAAGATGGATTTGTATTTAGGTATTTCAGTTCCATCACTCTGGAGTTCAGAAGGATTCATATATGAGACTCTGAATTTGATTTATCTGCAAAAATACATTTATGTGCAAACTCCATGGGCCTTTCTCTGACAAGGACAATGGTGAAAGCATAAACTAAGCAGAGTTACAAACTTTAATAATACTAACTAGAATCAAAGGGACAGTGATTCTTTTATGTCTTCAGATTTATTAGAATGATAGGACCTAGTACCCAGTTAGAATTGATATCACCAGTAGTCTTGCATCAGTTCAAAACTTGAGTACAATTGCTTTGCATCCCTATACTTCAAAGCAGTTGTTTGCCAATCTTTTGTAACACATAGGGCTGGGCGACACTAGGAGGGGGGTTCGAACTAAGATACTCAACTTCAGCTATGCTATTTGTGTAGCTGAAGTCGAAGTACCTTAGGTCAACTTACCTGGTTGTCCCCATGGGAGCGGGTCGACCGCAGCTGTTCCCCCGTCGACTCTGCTTACTCCTGCCAAGGTGGAGTACAGGTGTTGATTCGGGGATTGATTTATCATGCCTAGATGAGATGTGATAAATCAATCCCCGATACATCAAACACTACCCGCCGATCTGGCGGGTAGTAGAGATTTACCCTCAGAGGTTCAAAGCAGCTTTGTGGTGCTACACTTGTCCCCAAAGCTTCTTGTTTTCCTCAATTTCCCAATGAATCAACTATTTATCAGTGATATAGGTCAACTCTTTATATTCACTTTGAGCCTTGCCTACCATGGTGAAATTTGCTAGTGCAGCACAAGCTCTCTGATTCCAAATATCAGTGTTGCTAACCATTGTCACAGTGTAAAAGTCTGCATCCACAAAATGTAATGAATGCACTCCATGATACAATTAAAAGCAGTGGAAATGTTATACTCATTTCAGATCCAAGACAAATCTTAAGCATAAGAAATAAACAACTAAGCTGTTTAAACAATCATGACTGTATTCGTGGTGATTTAAATTCTATGAATTTCCATTTTGATTGCATCTCTGATTACTTATTCTTGATTGTGAAGGGAAAGTGCTCTTTTAGTTTCCCTTGTGATTTGACTCCATGTACTGAACTCTCACAAACTGTGTAGATGTCACTAATGATGTAAGTACAAAATCATGAATCCATTGTGTGTAAAAGAGAGAACAAGCCAGAGAAGGTAGTTTTGGTTCTCCACAGAGACCTAAAAATTGCAGATACTTAGAAATAAATTGTTCACAACTGAATATAAAGTCAGTAACCTTACTTAGAGCTATATTAGGATGTGACTACTGGATGGTAACTATTCACTGCCCCCAACATGACTCAGCCTGTTTGCTGGCGTTCCCACATATAAAATACAGAAGTTATAGATCTTGGATTACAGTGCTCCAAAATAAACTTTTGTTTGAATTTGAAGTGGGAATGGTTGCATTATTATTCTTATTTATTTAGTTTTTTATTTATTAATTTAGACTCACATAATTGCATTAGCCCAGTTTTGCAAGGAGGAATTGGTTTCCCTAAGGTCACAGTGTTGTTGGGATATCAGAGCTCAAGTCTTATCTACTTCCAGTTCAGGTAAAACAGCAAATCCATGGGAAAACAGGGTGTGTTTGAATGTGATCATATTTGAATGGCTATAGAAGGATGCACCCACAGTCAAAAAGCCAAATGGCTAAATAGAATAGTTACCTGTAAGAATCAGAGCACATCTAGGCTCTGCTCTGAGCCCCTTTTTGTTCATGTTGGTGCTCGATGCACTTACAAAAGACCTCCAGAGAGTGGCTCCCCAGTGCATGTTCTTTACATATGATGTCGTTCTTGTGGTGGGGAGCAAAGAGGAAGTGGAAGCAGATTTAGAAAAAATAGAGGCGTGTACAGTAGACTCTCGATTATCCAGGATGCTAGGAAAAAAATTAATCCTGGTTAATAAAATCCCGGATAATCAACATATCCATAGGATATATGGAGAGGGGGGTGTTGGTTCACCAGCCACCCTGAGCTGGGGAAAGAGGGTGTTGGTTCACTGTCTGCCCTGCGCCCTGGTGGGGTTTTTTTGTGTGCGCGCTTGGGGCGGCAACAAAGCCAGAGCTGGCCCTGCGAGTTGCGCATATTTCTTTTGACATCCTGGTTAATCCACATCCTGGTTAACCCAATCATGGATAATCAAGAGTCTACTGTATTTGAAAGAAATGGCATGAAAATCAGCAGAAATAAAACAGGCTCTGTGGTCAGGAGATTCACTGATACCTTGCAGTAAAACAATGGAATTCCAAGTCTGTGAGCCCAGCCATTACCAAAAGGTATGGGCGTTCAGGAACCTAGATTCAATAGTAAAGGACAATGATGAACTCAACAAGGAATTTATAAGCAGAATAGGAAAGCCATGGACTAAATGGAAACTGAGCAACATGATCTGTGATAGGAGAGTGCCTGTCAGATTGAAAATGAAATCTACAAAATCCATTTTTGTATGACTCTGAACGCTGGGCACTGAGGAGGAGACAGGAGCAGATCTTGAGTACAGTGGGAAAGTTAAAATGGATGCTTGGAGTTACCAGGCTGGATTATGTTTGAAATGAACGAATTAAGGGAGGTGTGATGGTGGAATTAATTACAGCAAAATTGAGAAAAATTCAGGCTTAGATGGCTTGGGCATGTGAAAAGAAGATCAGAAGAATACATAGGAAACAGGGTGTTAAATTTAGAAGCAGAGGGTATGATAAGAGTGGAAAGATCCAAAATTAGATGGATGAAGTCATACAAAAGCATTTGATTAGTAGAGGAGTTTTGGAGGAACTGCTTCAAGACAGACTGGAATGGAGGAGGACTAAAGTGCTGATCCCATGTAGATGGGATTAAGGCTATCAGAAGAAGAAAAAAATGGAAGAGTGCACCCAGTTCTACTGATCACATTGCTATGCCAAGCTCTAGGTCATTTCTTTGGCACACTAAATAACTAGAGCTGGGTGAATAAAAGGTAAAATTATGATGTTTAAGAGGAGGCTGGAGCGGCTTAGGGAGAGTTTGTTAATGAAGCAGTTGTTAGGGAAGGATTGTTTGTAAGTCAGCAACACAGAGGGGAACATTTGGAGGGATTTGGGTTTTATACCTTTCTTTTATCTTTAATAATTTGCTACTAGGCTGGAAAGTGTCAATAATAACTGTTCAGGAAGCATTAATGAATAGGAGGGAATAGATGAAAGGTGCTTTGAGATTACTTTTCTGTAGTGTTATAATGATTTAATTGACTATAAAATACCCAATTCTAGAAAAAGTGACTGTTGCTGATTGGAAGGAATCTGAGCTGTGAGTTGGAACGGTAGGTACTGGGTTAGAGACAGATGAAATTGGTACTAAAAACCCTTTGTTTGTTTGTTTTTTAATTAAAATGATTTCTAAAGGTCTTGTGAGCTCTGAGTAGCTAAGATGTGTGTTTTAAAAGCAAGTAGGTGATGGTGTGCTGAGACCAATAGGGAGAATCATAAAGTTAGTGATAACTTATTATTTGGCTCTCTCAAGTGTTTGCTCCTTTCCAACTCGCTAACCCTTGTGATTATTAAATCGCTGGAATGTAGTGGAAACTAAAGCGCAATCAGCTATTTTATTCCTTCCTCATATTTTCCTTGCTATCTTGCCCTTTCCCCACTCACAAACTGGATTTTATGCTACTCTGAAATCATAAGATAAAAACGTTCCAAAAATATATTTAAAATGGTGTTCCTCTCTCCGACTGCTCTCCAGATTTGAGTTTTAAATTAAGCAGAGTGGGATATTTCTGCCAGTAAATGGAGTGGCTCTTCTGGTTTTGGGCCCAACCCTACAATGGTTGAACTCCCTCAACTCTCACTGAGTGGTGAGCATGTCCGTGAATGACACAAGCAATCTAATGTCCTATGCTTTACTTGAGTCAATATCATCGTTGGAGTTCTCACTGTCAGTTTGGATCTTAAGGAGTAACTCGACTGCCAACGAGACATCATGGTCCTCAGCAGTTCAGGCTCCATTCCCACAGACCGAAAGGGAAGACAGAGCGCGCAATACAAAAAACATTGAAAGATGGTGCCAAATGTGGACAGAAGCACAGGGGTTGCTGGGATGCGAACCGATGCATCATGGGGTGTTGGGACAGGACCCAGAACACCCTGCCCCCTTCCCACAAACCACAGCGCCAGAATGGAAAAGGTGCTCTCTGGGCCAGCTGCCCATAATGCACTGCTCCCAATGCCACTGCAAGTTCCGCAAATGTGGCCACACCAGTGCGCTTGCAGCTGTGAGCGTGGACAGACTACGGTGCTTTCCCTACTGCGCTCTCCGAAGACTGGTTTAACTCAAATCGCTCTACATCTGCAAGTGTAGCCCGGGCCTAACAGTGAAAATACAGGATCTAGGCTCAAATCACTAGAGGGGGATTTTCAAAGGCTCATTAAAAATCAGTAAGAATTGGGCAGCTGTCTCTTCTTTGTGCATTTGAAAATCTCCCAGTAATCTCCACATGCCAAATTTCCCCATCTGTAAAAACTAAGATAATAATACTTCTCAGCATTACAGGGTATTTATATCTGTCAGGCACTCTGATACTGCAGGTTGCAGACCATATCAGCAGAGAGAGGGTGGAGCCCACCTCCTTCCTCTGTCTTATGGCAAGAAAGCGTTTGGATACTGAGCCACCTTTGAGGGTTTTTATTTAGTTTTGGATTGGCTAGCATTCAAATTCACTCTCTCCCTCTGGTTTATGTTGGGCAACAGTTTTTCGGAAGGAGAGGAGGAAACATGGGAGTTGGTGAAAGGGAAACTGCAATCTGGGAGGGGAAGAGAGGGGAGTGAGATTTACCTCACATCGCTTGTAGCACCTTGTTAATTTGTAAGTCCACATTTCCCCTGTGCTTTGCCTGCACACTATCTGTTTAGGCCGGGGGGTTCAAACATGCGGCCCGGGGGCCACATGCGGCCCGCGAAGCCCTTCTCTGTGGCCCGCCAAGCTTCCTGTGGGCTCCCCCCCATAGCAGTTTGCAGGAGGGAGGGGCGAGAAGTGGAGGCTTCTCTGCTGCCTGGCTGGGCCGCTGCCGATCCCCAGCTACCAGGCACTGCTGCTACGGCTTCAGTGAATGAGCTGGGGCGGCACTTCCCAGGAGCCCTCTGCAGCGGCGGCCAGGAGCGGTAAGCCAGGCTCCCCGCCGCCCTCCAGCCTCCATCTGTGGAAGGCTTACTGCTCCTGGCCGCCACTGCAGAGGGCTCCTGCGAAGCGCCCTGGCTGGGCTGCTGCCGAACCCCGGCTTCCAGGCGCTAGTACTGCGGCATCAATGAACAAGCTGGGGCGGCGCTTCCCAGGAGCTCTCTGCGGCGGCAGCCAGGAGCAGTAAGCCTCCCGCAGAGGGAGGTGGGGAGCCTGGCTTACCGCTCCTGGCTGCCGCTGCAGAGGGCTCCTGGGAAGCGCCGCCCCAGCTTGTTTATTGAGGCCGCAGTAGCAGCGCCTGGAAGCCGGGGATCAGCAGCGGCCCAGCCCGGCAGCAGAGAAGCCTGCCCATCCCCGGGTGGGCACTGCTGCCCTGCGAGCAGCTAGAGGTGAGCACCGAGCTGCCTGGGCTTGCTGCGCCGCCCCCTGCCCGCCATGTCCCACTACCAGTATCCCCTGCGGAGAGTGCCAGGCTCGGGCAAGGGGTGATGGGGAGGAGAGTTCGGGAAGACTGAAAGGAGATGGAGAGAGATGGGGGGGGGGAACAGGGAAGAGTAGCTTAGGGATGGGAGGGTACTGAAGCTGGGAGCTTGGGGGGAGATTTGGGGACAGGGCGCTGGGTTACATGGATGAGTGGGGGGACATTTGGAGATGGAGAACAGGGTTATGGGAGGTGATGGAGTGAGATTTAGGGATGGGGTACAGGCAGCTGAGTTACAGGGGTGAATGGGTGGAGATTTGGGAATGGAACATAGGGATCTGACTACAATCATGAGTGGCGGGAGATTTGGGGGAATAGGGGGCTGGGTAATAGGGGTGAGTGGGTGGAGATTTGGGGATGGGGCACAGGGAGCTGGATTACGGGGGTAAGTGGGAATGGGGAACAGGGTTATGAGAATCAGTTTGGGAGAGGGAGATTTTATAAAATTATCATTGATATTAGGCTGAGATGGGCTGAAATTTCTGACAGATTTATCAGCATATTATATTTGAAAAAAGCTTGAATCATCTGAGGCTGGTAATTTCTTGTTAAATTAGATTTGTTTGCTTGTGTATCCAGCTCTGGACTTCCTGTTTTGCTCTTGCTTTGTTTGCCAAACAGCTGTTGACGGTGACTAGCGCTTTCCAGGAGGGAGTGGGGAGCTGCATGCTCAGAGAGGGAGGTGGGACAGGGGCGGGACCTCATTGAAGGTGTGCAGTGGGGGTGGGGCCGGGGGCAGCGGGGGGGGGGGGGAGTACGTGTCAATGATGTGGCCCTCGGGCCAGTGCACTAGTCCTCATGCAGCCTTCGTGGTCATTTGAGTTTGAGACCCCTGGTTTAGGCTGTGAGCTCTTCAGAGCAGAGACAATGTGCCCTCTATATTCAGTGAGCCATCTGGTAAACCTGTTCGGCAGAGGTTAAATAAGTTACTTAATTTTTCTCAGGTATTATTATTGAGAGGAACCCCAATTTGTATCAAGCACTATACAGTCCTTGGCCTGAGGAAAACGCACTGAGCCTGACCAGTTAGTCTAGGATGTACTAAATGACCTTTGGATTTTTCATGTCTAATTTCTATAGTGTTATGATTATGTGCACCTTAGTGATAATTATCCAATTTCTGGATTGAACTATATACATATCAAGCTGTTCTTTATACTGTGCTCGAACACTTGAAGCCATTTCAGTGACATGTACCCTGTATTAAGAACTGCTAAACCAATCCAGATTGTGTCTCATTGCTGTTGTATTTGGGGGTCTTTTTGCCATCTCTTTCCTAAAGAGCACAGGGAAGTTAGCCAGCTTGGAAAACCAAGAAACCTATTCAAGCACTAAAGTCTTTTGACAGTGTATAAATACCATGCAGAATATTCATACCATAGTGGGAACACTATGGTATTTGAAAATAATCATAAGAGTACTAATAAAACACTTTCTAAATGTAGTTTGTTTCTATAGTTCTAGTCACTCGATATTTGAATGGATAAATTTTTCACACAGCAGATTTATACAGCAGATTGTGCATCAAGAACTCCTGTTCCAATATACATAAGCATTTAACTAGTACCTGGAAGGATTATGGCATATCTGATTAAGGACGCAATCTTTATGCACAGAACTTGCTATGATTTCAGTGGGGTTTCTGCATGCAGAGGACATGAGATGAAATGATAAATGCACATGGCAATCAACATAGATGGAAAGTCTGATGTTTTCCAGAGGGGAGGGATTTTGGTTTACCTCAAAAATTGCACTCCTTTCCTGAATCTTGACTGTGATTACTGCTATATGGAATAATGTCTGGTATTACTTTATTCACACAGCAACCCAAAATTATGGTCTTGACACACTTCATGTTTTATGAACCCTCTACACATTCAGTTACATCTTAGTCTTACTAGACTTGCTGTCAAGATGATGTTTAAACTTTTCCTTTATGTATTCTTAATGAATCTAAGTAAGGAGAGAGCCAGTGAATTCAGTCACCTGTGCATCCTTACGACAGTGTCTGAAATCAACATTTAACGATAGATACATATTAGTATCAAAACCGGTGGAACTTTTCAACAAACTCCTTAGGGTAGTAAATTCACAGAGCTAAATGGAAATAAAAACAATCAAGTATAAGCAGTTATTATTTTGTCTGAGCTGGAATTGGGACTGCTCACTATTTTCTCTTGGACTGTATAGCTTGCATTATCGTTTCTTGTACTAAATAATAACAATAACAGGTGTGCTTTCATAGAACATTGCATCTGATTATGTCAATTAATCAAGTAAGCTTCACAATAATCCTCTGAGGTGCATCACATCCTTTTGTGATGTATGATACTAAGTATTATTTTAGAGATGTGGCTTCACTGAGGCACAAGTAGCTTAAATGACTTGCCTAAGGCCACATACTAACTTACTGACAGTGACGTGACTAGAACCTCCTATTCCTGCACGCCAGCCGCTAGACAAACTTCCCTCCTTGAAGGAGACCAGGTGCTGAAGTAAGACTACTATCCCCAAAATCAAGCTGAGTCTTTCATGACGCTGTCTATCTCAGTGAGAAAAAATGGTAAGTGAATAGATCTAAAAAGTGCCTGGTTTTGCTTTATTTGTTCCAGGGAGCTAAAAGAGAAGATTCAGCCTGAAATCTTAGAGCTGATCAAGCAGCAACGTCTTAACCGACTTGTCGAAGGCACCTGCTTTAGGAAACTCAATAGTCGACGGCGACAAGGTACTGCTCAGGCCTGGATAATCTGGCATTTCACTGTTATTTCTCTATTCTAGTTTAGTTCAGGAACCTAACTTATTGGCAGTATTTGTTTTTAGATCCAACTATTAGGACTTTTCTTAGAAGGAATTACCCAAGGAAACTTCTCGTTCATGAGTGTCCTGTGCTTCAGTGGGAATTTTTGAATTTTCCTCATATGAACTCTGACCTGTGGAATAGGCCCAGCCATGTTAGGCTCAGCATTTGACAAAAATCTGAAGCAATGATTTTACACCAAGAGCTAAATACTTTACACGCTCTCTTGATCTTCTGGCATCTTGCTGATGACAAGGTCAAAAGCTCTGCCTCTGGAAAATAAGGTTGTAAATTAATAACACACCGCTACTGTGATATTCAGAACCTGAACATTCTTTTTTAAAAGACTGCTTTTAAATTGTGCTACCTCATCATTTATATACCTCATCAAAGGCCCATCACTTTTACTTGTGGTGAGCACAACTCACCACCCCTCTCTAGTCACTTCCCGTCCTTAATTTTCTTCTTTAATGATCATTTACATTAAACATAATTTAGCCTTTGATGAAGTTTACCACCAGCTTTGGGCTGCATTCCCAAGCAACCCGACTCCGAGAAGAGCGCGGGCCCCACCCGTTTACCTCTTAGCGGTTTCACGCCCTCTTGAACTCGCTCGTGAAACCGCTAAGAGGTAAACGGGTGGGGCCCACGCTCTTCTCGGAGTCGGGTTGCTTGGGAATGCAGCCCAAAGCTGGTGGTAAACTCCATCAAAGGCTAAATACTGGCACAAGACCGATAGTCAACAAGTACCGTAAGGGAAAGTTGAATTAAACATAATGTGATTCTTAAATATTTCAAAAGCTAGCAGATTTTTAAAAGTACTCAAATCCATAACCTATGCCCCTTGGGATGAATAAATTATAAGCATAGAAGAACTATCTTCTCAGCCACATGCACCATTGCTCAGTTTTGGATTGTACAGCTCACTTTACCAAACCACACTCCACATGATTGTTTTTCCCTAACAGTAGCCCCCTTCTTCTCCAGGAGCAGAAGTTCAGGAGAGAAACTGTGATTCAACATGCTACTCAAAGTTGGTTCCAAAATTTGTCTTCGTATACCCAGCCACCCGCACCCACATTTTAATGAGATTCACATTTCTATACTTTTATTTTTACTGTAAATGCAACATGAATTCGAAAACTATAAAAGCTAGGAGCAAATCTGGAGAGAGAAATATTTGAACACTAGAAATTGATGTGAAAGGCAGCTTTCTGTGCATAAAATATAGTCCCTGCAATATTCTTGTCCCAGAAGATAAGCAGTGTACTGTCCTTAACCAATGTTGATGGATGTTTTTGGAAAATTGGAAATTTTTCCAGAATGAAGATGAAGAAAAGATGGCCAAGTCATTCAGCTTGAAATCTTTATAATCTTCATGTTTAATAATATGTAATTAACCCATTGCACAGGATTTGCAAGGGGAAAAAAACATCATTGTGCCATTATAAATGTTTATAGAGGTCCGTAGAGACATGTGCCATGTACATTCTCAGCAGCAACAGCAGCATCTTCTGCATAGTTGCTGAGTGGTCAAGGAGACTTGCTTTGGTTTGATAATCAACACCTGGCTTTGGCTTTACTAGACCAAACCATAATCCTGGGATTGTTTGGATCTGGAATCTGTTTTATCTGAACCACCAAAGTTCTGGGAAGGGAGAGAGGAAAGAGGGTTGGGTAAAACGTTGTTTGGGCAAATCTCTAAAGGAAAGATGGAATATTTTTGGTTCTTTAAGTAATGGATTGTTTTAAACTAGTATCAGTTCAAAAAAACATGAGCCAGATTCTTAGCTGGTGTATATTGGTATAGCTCCATTCACTTCAACAGAATTATACTAATTTAAACAAGTTTAAAATCTAGCCCCCTGGCCAAAAAGTTCCTTACACCATGCCTTGCAAAGAACTATATTGGACAATCAAATTAATTGCTTTAGTATCATGTTTATGCAGCACCATAGGTGTGCAGGCTGCTTTGCAGGCAAATAAAAGACCTGGTCCCTCCTGGTGACTGGGTGTACCAAGCCTTCATGGCCCCCTACTGGAGGCCCCGCTGTTCTGCTGCACTCCTCCCCAGAAAGCAGCTCTGTGAAGAACAGAGCAGCCCTTTGGGAAACCAGCAAGATTTGGCCTCTGGAAGTCAGAAGGGCTAGGGACCATCAGCAGCCAGTCAAGGCTCAGCAGGTTGAAATAAAAGGTCAACAAGTCAGTTCCTAGCTGGAGCCAGAGGCTCAAGGAGGGATACTCCATAGGCTGCAGCCGGAGGAACCAGGCCGGGCCATGGAGTATTACTGTCCGCAGTCAGTGGCTGGGAACAAGAAGGAACCCTGCTGATTCAATCCCTGGCAGGGAATTAAATCCAGAAAGAGTAAGAAACTAGTTTGTTTATCATTGGACCTGATGGTCAAGGACCTGTTTCTAATTATTGAGCTGTCATAGCCCTGAAGGGCCCAGCCAGAGGGCCAAGTGACATACGGCCCACAGAGGCCGGTTGACAGCCTGTGAGTAGCCCAAGAGAATGGCAACACCATGACCAGATGGCAATGGGGTGCTCAAGAGGTGAATGAAACCCGCTACCCTCCCCCAAAGAGTTGACTTATCTATGGGCTATAACTGTGCCCAGAGGATACTTCTGCACTTTGAAGGGGCATCCCTCCACCACACCCCCAACAGGAGCTCTAGCATACATTTTTACTGAGCCAGGGACAGTACCTAGCGCCCCGGCCAACACAACTACTGCAAAGGTGCTTGCATGTGCTCCTCCTCCCCCACAGGGGGCCTGCTGGTATCAAGGAAGCTAGTGATGCTCTTGATGCTAAACTCAGAGACACCTTGTGCCCAGTAAAAAGTAAGGACCATGATGGGCTTACTTAGACCGTAAGCAATTTGAGACAGGGAGTATCTTTTTTGTTATGTGTGCCTGTGGTGGCTAGTACAATGAGGCCTTGGTTCCTTGAATGGAGCTTTTAGGTGCTACTGCCAAACAAATTGCTAATAATAATAATAATTAATAATAATCGGTGCAAAGTGGGGAAGCCTCCGTGAGTCTTCTTCTCACCTCCCTTGTGTGCACACAAGTTGAGCCAGTCTCCACAAATCTGAAAGTTTAAACTTAACAAGATAAGTAACTGGAAAACAACAATATGGGGATGGCAAGGAGAAAGGACAATGGTTACAACAGTAAGGTCATGTAGTTGCTCTGATTTATTATCCATGCATCTTGATACATCCTTTTAATGTTGTTTTTTTTTAATATAACCCCGGGGCAAATGTTCCAAGTCTGCAGAATGTACAAAGAGGTATCTTAACAAGGCCACCCATAAGAAATTAAAACCATTTAATTGACTATTTAAAAATAATGAACCAGCATTGTACTGCGATAAAGACTCCAGAGCAAACTTCTATGGAGACTGTTGTCTGAACAGGTGGTAGGATACACATGGGTAATCACAGTGGGTTGAAAGCATTGACTTTAGAAATAATGAGAGAGCTTGCAATCTCTGTCAATCTCAGAGAGGTAAACCTTTTTTCAAATTTGGATTTAGCTGGAAATCCTCCAAGCCCGACTGCATCAGTGGTGTGGTCTTGAAATGGAATGTGAAGTATCAACAGTCATATCACTGCCTTTTGTACTTGAAATGGAGTTATCAAAACAGATGAGCTCTCTCACTGTATCAAGAAGTCTTTGATTGTTGCCCTAGGAGG
The DNA here is from genome assembly GCA_032164245.1 of Sternotherus odoratus. Lineage (NCBI taxonomy): Eukaryota > Metazoa > Chordata > Testudines > Kinosternidae > Sternotherus > Sternotherus odoratus. Next base: position 148,205,755 of record JAVMKO010000002.1, read on the forward strand.
CAACCTCTGAAGGGCTTGTTGATTAAAATATATATTGAGAGAGAGTGAGAGAGAGAGCTTCCCTATATATTACCTCTAAAAGCTTCCAAAGAATACGAGCTTTTTCCTAGTATGTTTCACAAGGGAATGCCTGTATTCTGATTTTGTTAGACTTTCTGAATAAAGAAAAATGAAATGGAAAAACAGACTGTGCGCTCTTAGGCCATTGTGTAATGTCAGATCATACTGCTTTGTGAATCACCATTTTGTTAAAATGGTGACTGTCGTCTGGCCATTAGCCAGTCAGAACGTGGAGTGATTTGTCTGCTCCCATAGTTTAGCCTGGAAAGGAAGGGGAAGAGAGCCAAGTAAAAGCCTACAGAGCACTCAATAACTCTCAGCGTTATTTCCGGTGGAGCTACGTAGTAGAAATGTCTTCCTGTAAGTGAGTTTTATTAGGCATAATAGATATATTGCCATTTTCACCCAGCACACCCATGGTACATGTTACTGGGTGCAGTATTTTGGAAGAAATGCCCTTTTGTCTTTACTAACATACAATTTCTCTTTAATCTTCAGAAAGTGGGAAACTATGTCCTGCAGCCAAAGACTCTTGGGTAGTAAATTTTGCATGGAGGAGGAAGCCTGGCTATATAACCCTTGAAATTAACAATGCAGGGGCAGCATGTTTTTAAAGGGGACCTGCAATAGGAATTTAAAGGGGAAAAAAGTCCTTTGCAGTTTGTGCTGAATGCCTCCACTAACCAGGAGGAGAGATGAATCAGCGTTAATTGAAAATAGTTAATTCAAAACACGTCCTTTTTCCTCTTAGTTTCTGCAGCATTCTCTTTTCCGCAGGCAGCCTCCTCCACCTACTCTTGTTTTATAAAAATAAAAATGCAAAAATAGAAATCTGAGAGTTTGTTGAGGGGTAATTGGTTAACCTAATACCTCAAGTAGCTCTGCAAATCAATTAATTAAGGCTCACATAGAAGTCTTATATAGGCCACAGTGATTTCTGTCTAAATATTCAGGTTAATTAAAATCATAAATAAAGACCATTTACAGAGGGAGAAAAAGTACTTGAATATAAATTCAAAACATTGAAAAGAAAAAAAGTGAATCTATCCATAGCAATATTGAAATGCTCAAGGTCATTTAGTTACCTATATTATAATAGCACTACAAGACCACAGATTGTAGTTGGTGTGAATTTTTTGCCCAAGAATTCTTTAAATGTTTATAGTGTGGATCATATTTCAATATAAAACTTAATCATGGGTCGCCTCTTCTCCTGTTTGTGACTATGTGGACCACTTCCTTTCCTGTTCCTAATCATATAACACTGTTGTGGCACCCACAGCATACAGTTTACATGGAACAGTAATATTAGGAAATGGTTTAATGTACCTTAGGTGCCTTTAATGCAATTGGAAACAGCACCATGTAAAAAGCCAACACTATTGTTGTAGACCATCAGCAAGTGCTCACCAATGGTCCCTGGACCACAATTTGAGAGCTGGTATCCTAAATTTAACAAAGTGGTAAGATGCCAAGGCAGATGAGGTAATATCTTTTATTGGACCAACTTCTGTTTAGGAGTTTACACAGAATTCCTCAGGTCTGGGAAATGTACTCAGAGTGTCACAGCTAAATACGAGGAACAGATTGTTTAGTATAAGTAGTTAACACATATTTCAATGGGCCATTCAAAGTGATGTGGCCCATTAGCACCCCTCAAGTCAGGGGGGGGTGAAGAAAAAGAAGATGGTGGGAGATGTTAGGGTTAGGTTAGGGTTAGGGGAGGTTAGGGTTAGGGTTAGCCTGGGGGGTTGCCAGGCTGGAGCTCCCCAGCTCCTCTGCCTTCCCCAGCCCAGCCCAGCTCTACTCTAGGTACCCTGAGCTCCCAGGCAGCCAGGCCCTTCACTCATCGCCACTAGAGAGAGACTCCCCAGCTCCTCTTGCCCTATTCCCGAGCACTGTTCCAGTCGTACCTTTTTGGGCTTTTAACAAGGCCTGCAGCCTGGGTGTTTACCAGACTGGAGAGCCCCAGCTCCTCTTGCCTTCCCCCAGCCCTGCTCGGTCACCTGCACCCTGAGCCTTCAGGCAGCCAGGTCCTTTTCCCTCTGAAGCTGGAGGGAGAATGCTTCAGGCCCTGGCCCACAGCCCTTTTATCAGGGCCAACTGTGGCCTGATTAGAGTGTGGCCCAGCTGTGGCTGTTTCCCCAGTCAGCCTACCGTATTAGCTATCTAGCGCAGCTCTTTCCCAGGACTGTTTTAACCTCTTCTTAGCTGCAGCCCTCTCCAGGGCTGATTTTATCCACTGTTCTGTAGGAATGGGGCAGCCGCCCCACTACAATGAGCCATCCTAATACCCATGGCTGCCACCTGGTTTGAACAAAGTGTTTGTTGTTAAATGTAAAATTTTCATGGGTGAGAATGAAATGTTTGGCAGTAACTTCAACAGAGAAAGCCTGGGGGCTGAAATTTGTAATGTTGTGAGATACTAAAAATCATGAACCGAGTAGAGACATTGTTTTAATAAACCATAAATCCAATATATACCCACTTAACACCCCCAACCCCAATTTTTTTACCTCCCACCCCACTCATAACTGGAGAAGTGTTAATGGGCCGCTTGGTCTTGAATGGTCCCTTGCAGTGTGTCAACTACTTATGCTAAACAATCTGTTCCACCTTGAATTTAGCTGTGGCACTCTGAGTACATCTCCCAAACCTGAAGAAGAGCTCTGTGTTTGAAAGCTTGTCTCTCTCATCAACACAGGTTGGTCCAAAAAAAGCTATTACCTCACCAACTTTGTCTCTCTAATATCCTGGGACTAACACAGCTGCAAAAACACTGCATACAAGATGCCATTTAGTTAACAGACTCCTGCAACTCTTGTTTGAAGATCAAATATTTTACGCAAAAAAAATCTTTAGAAGGTTAAAAATCAGAGCATTTATACTTGGTTTCTGAAAGAAGACTCTCTAGCAACTCTACTTAATTACACCAGCTGCCATATACTTGGAAGAGAGATGTTTAATCCTTTTTTTCCCAGATTTTATAGAGAAAGTACAGTTAACTGGTCTGGTTTCCACTAGTGGTAAGCTGTATCAGTCTGGTGTCCTCACTGATGCAGCAATGATCATCAAGCATCCCCACTGGCATATCAAGATCTGGTGTCTCAGCAACAACCCTTCTCACAAAATGTTTTATTTTGATCCCCAAAAGTCTCTTTTTTTAACGGCCCCAAAAGGTGATGACTGGAATAGTCCATCCTCTGTTTCTTTCACCCACCAATTAGGCCTTATTTCCAAAGCACCAGTTTTAGTCCACTGATTTCTGATCCTCTATTCCTCTCAGTTAACGAGTCACAATTTTAACACTGTCCTTCAGTGGTATCAGTAAACTCTTTAAATTAGCTTAGTCTTTCTGTCTTCTTCTCACATCTTTTTTTAAGTAGTTTTATTAACAGGTCCTGGTGATAATTCTTGAACCATTACCCACTTTCTACCAGTTAGGCTAACAATTAGGGTAATTTTGTACACCCATTTGTCACAACGCCACCCATTCCAAAGAAGAGTTTTATCAGTGCATGTATAACATTAGATGAAAAATTAAGGATCTTGTGCCCTGCATCTCAGCAAAGGGCCCTAGATTATGGAGCATCTCTACAAAGGGAAATCAGACTCATCCTAAGACTAACAGTGCTCAGGATAAAGTGCAAGCTGCCCAGTTTTGATCTCAGCATTTTCTCTAGATATATGCACAAACCCACAAAATCTATGCCATTTGCTGAGTGAAAAAAGCTAATACACAGTGAAAAATAGCTAAAGGGGGGGATCACATGCACAGTTTAAAAAATCTATGATGTTCAGTCATGTCTATCAATTAGGTGATTGTTTATTTTAAGAATCAGAGAGGTAGTCATGTTAGTCTGGAATTGCAGAAGTGACAAAGAGTCCTGTGGCACCTTAAAGACTAACTAGAGTATTGAAGCATAAGCTTTTGTGGGCTAATACCCACTTCGTCGGATGCATGCCATCCAACGAAGTGGGTATTAGCCCATGAAAGCTTATGCTTCAATACTTTAGTTAGTCTTTAAGGTGCCACAGGACTCTTTGTCACTTCTGTTTATTTTAAAGCATGGACAGTGGGGCTTACGGGATTCCTAAAAAGGTTGGGCTCATGAAGCCAGTGTACTAGTATGCTACTCTGGGCTATATCTATGCTAATCTTTTCCCCTAAAATTTCTCACCATGTATGCCCTCCACTGGTGATAGAAATGTTGGGAGTGCTGATGTAGACAAGCCTCTAGGCAGCCACTAGCATTTTAACCACCATTTTGTCCACCCTTGCTCAAAGTTTTAGGAGAGTTGTAGTTCAGGTGTAACAGAATTGCATTTCAAGACCAGACTGCAAAGAGAAACTGCAGAGCTGCAGTTCATTTGCAAATTTGACACAATCAATCTGGGATTGAACAAAGATCTTGAATGGCTTGCTAATTACAAAAACAGCTTCTCCTCTCTCCAAGTTCACACCTCCAATTCAGCTGCTAGAGGAATATCTCACCCTGATTTCAGATAACAAGCTGGTTCAGGCTAATTGGACTAACCTTGGTACCTCCTATCTGGTTCTTGCCTACTTATCTATCTATACCTGCCCCTGGACACTTCCACTGCTTGCATCCGACGAAGTGGGTATTAGCCCACGAAAGCTTATGCTTCAATACTTTAGTTAGTCTTTAAGGTGCCACAGGACTCTTTGTTACCTCTGCTATTCCAGACTAACATGGCTACCTCTCTGAGAATTGCATTTGTGACAGTGTGTTTATTAGAGGGGCTGTGGTAAGGTTGGTATCTGGGTGGTAGTCTGAAGTTATCCTTTTAGAAAGGGAATTGGCAGGCAGCGACCTTGTACGTTAGCTAATACTTTAGTTAGTCTTCAAGTCTTCAATACTTTAGTTAGTCTTTAAAGTGCCACAGGACTCTTTGTTACCTCTGCTATTCCAGACTAACATGGCTACCTCTCTGAGAATTGCATTTGTGACAGTGTGTTTATTAGAGGGGCTGTGGTAAGGTTGGTATCTGGGTGGTAGTCTGAAGTTATCCTTTCAGAAAGGGAATTGGCAGGCAGCGACCTTGTACGTTAGCTAATATTTTAGTCTGGCTCTGCCAGCAAATATTAATGGTAGCAGTTCTTGGCAAATATTGTTAAGAGGAATAATAACTGAAGAAGCTGAAGATGGGAAGAAGTGTAAATATATTGGGCTCCGAGAGAAGGCTGAAATAAAGAAGTCGAACAATATGCATTTGTAGACATACAAAGTAATGACTTATTTGTTATCTATAGAATAAGGCTCTTGGTGATGTAGTTATTGAAACCATAGGGAAATTATTATTATGTTCTGTAACACAGTAAATGTGCATGGTGCTTTATAAAGCATATCAGAAGGTGAAGGCCACAGTTTTCAAATGTAAATAGTCATTTTTGGGTGCTCCATTTGAGACATCTCAAATGGGTCTGGTTCACAATTACTGAGCATTCTGCACTTCTTCCAAACACTCCCCTTAAAGGCATCTCAGGTTAGGCACCCAAAGCCACTAGTTTCTCTTGAAAACCAAGCCTCTTCCCAGAAGAGTTGAAAATAAAGGAAATTAATTATTCTGGTTTAACACTGGTTTTCCTAAATGGTGGCTGAATGAAAATAGAAATGCTGCAAGAGGACCAGTTCAAAGAGTCTTCTTAATTATGTGAATTATTGTGAGCAGGCAAAGTCCTTGCCCTCCTCAAAACACACACATCACACACATTCTTTAACCATTACACAATACTCCTTCCCTGCAGTTTAGCATATGAAATGAATAACTTTTCTCCTATGCTATTGGTGATGAAGATGAAAACAGATGTTAACCTTTTTTAATGTATTATTTTATCAGACAAATTTTGGTACTGTCGATTATCGCCCAATCATAAGGTTTTGCACTACGGAGACTTGGAAGAAAGTCCACAGGGAGAAGTTCCTCATGATTCTTTGCAGGATAAATGTAAGTCATGCAAATGTGCTGGCTCTTCTATTAGTTAATGTTTAAGTTACTCAATTGCTTTCAAGACAAGGCAATATAAATATCTCCATTAATGGGCCCAGTATGCCATCCCTCCTCTGGTTAAGATATATCTTGTCACAAGCATTTTTCTCAAGTACAGACCTCTGGGCAGTCTACAAAGAGTTTGCCAGACTGCAGTGAGGGTAGAGCTTGCAAAGTGTGTATTTTTTCAAGGCTATCCAATGGCAGTTCTACCCAGAAGGATGTGAGCAGTTCCAGTCAATTTATGCCACCATTTGGATTGTTTGTCTCAATTCTCTTGTTTAGCTTCAACTTAGTATGAAACCCAAAATGAGTGACCAGATCTTGTCTTTGTGAATCCATGGGTAACATAGATCTGCTCTTGTAGCCCAGGTTCAATTCCAGACTCTGCTACAACCTTTCTCTGTGTCCCTGAGAAAATTGTTTAATCTCCTATTGCTTCACTTCTTCATCTGTAAAACAGGGATAATAATTCTCCTCTACCTCATGGGGGTTGTGAGAACATACACATGAATGATTAAGTGATATTCCAGGGCTTCATGATGGAGCCAGGTCACAGAAGTATGTAAATAGTAAGCATGAACATTTTTTGATGTGTTCATGTATCACTCTCAGGTTTTGGAAAGTGTGCATGATGAATGCATTCTCTGGTTTCAGATGAGTCTTCCTTTTAGCCTGAACTTTTAGCTTAGCAATGTGATGTTTCCTACATAGTAACACAATTCATCCTCACTGCCTCATCAGACTGCAGATGTCAAATAACATCAATTTGGAATAATAAGCTCAGAAGCACCTTTTGTAAGTGAAGACAGTTGTTCCTGATGCTGTAAATGGTCTAGTATCTGGGAGATAAATCCATGATGGAGAGCGGATTAAGGTCTTTTTCAAAAGTTGAGACAACTAGCTTGATTATAATGGTTGCATACGCTTAAATGATACACTATTCTGAGAAATGGTGTAACTCTCTTTTCAATGTGTGTTTGGTGTCCTCTGTGCCCAATAAACAGAGCATGTCACTCTTGTGCTGCTCCCATCTAGGGAATGTAAAGAGAGATTTTCATGAGCACCTAAGGGATTTAGGAGCCCAAGAACCATTGAAACTCATTCCCTTTTGAAAGTGTCCCCCTTAGCTTAAGACATAGAGGCTCAAACTGTAGCTCAGGAGGTCCTAGATTTGGTTTTTGATGATGGCCAAGACACTAGTCATAACACTTCACCCCAAGAAAATGAGACTAAAACTTAAAGAACAGGTAAGAAATCATTTCCTTGTATTTTGTTCTCATTAGTAATAAATGTCATTCTTGGCATTATCGTATCAGTCACCTGTGAGTAAAGTTTATTCTGCTTCTTTAGTGAAGTAAAATAATATTTCCGCAGACTTTGGGAATTTCACCAGACTGGAAATGAGAGAAGTAACTTAATAAACTAAACATCTTGATTGATTATTAAATCAGTGTAACACAAACCTTTGGGATAATGAAATCAAAATCTTTGTACTGCCCCCATCCTGTAAAAATGTCTGGGTGCTGCTTTGTGCTGGCCTGGGAGGGTGACACACCTAATTGAAGTCACATACCAGTGGCAGTTTACAGTCACATTCTCTTATTTTTATTGCTGTACAGAATTGCCTCAAGGGTGTTTCGTGCTTTTACTGGAGTCCTTTGTCAGAATCTAGGACAGGGTTTCTGATCACTGCACTAAAGCGCTGGCACTGGGAAAAGCTATTCATTTGCTCTGCAGTTAGAGAAATGGAGCAAAAATATGACAATAGCTTTGGAGTGAAAGATGAGGCAGTGAACCCCACTCTTGAGCTGTGACTCTAGTGACTGGGCCCCAACCTCCATAAAATGTGTATGTTGGATGACCAAGTGAATTAGATAGTGCAGCATTTTAGGGAGGGCCACCATTCCTTGAGTGCTACAGACTTTTCCGGCTCAGGGGGACACATGGATTACCACAGCAGCCATTACATTAGGAATTAGTTTAAATGGAAAATGAGAACCATCCGACTCATGTAAAGAGAGCCCAATAATAAGATGCTACTGTTTGAGACATGCTAGGCAGAACTGGCTTTGGGAACCTACAAAACCTGTGACCAAGTACAGCCTCCCTAGTTTTTGAGTCACCCTATATATAATGTGGGATTACAGAGATCTGCTACCATCTGAGCATACTGACCTACCCTCTCCTAGACATAAAGATTGTGGTGCTCTCCACTGAAAACTTTGGACAAGCTTCTCGCTCCTCCTGACCATCCAATGGGCAAAGGAGAACACACAGTGGTCCTTATCTCTTCCCATTCCCCAGTGCAGAAGTGGGAGAACCAGTAGAAGAAAGGGGATGAGGAAAAGGAAAATGAGAGCGAGGTGGCTTGTGGAGAGGGGACTCTTCTTTGGCTGCTCACTAAATTTGGGTGAACTAGTGCCATCAGTTCTCAAAAATGCCTTCTTTCATATCCAGCTTGCTAGGAAACTTGGTCCCTTCATCCCAGATGAGGACCTAACCACAATAATCCATGCATTGGTCATATCCAGGCTGGAATACTGTAACTCATTGTATTTTAAGATGAATGTAAAGATTATGCACAGGTTCCAGCTGGTACAGAATACAGCTGCCCAACTCTTCTATGGCTTAGGCCAGGGGTCTCCAAACTTTTCAGCCCGAGGGCCGCATTAACTATCAAATAGCAGTTCGGGGGCCGACAACACACTCGAGGTCCAAATAAAAAAGAATCAAAACATGGATGTTGTTTTTAATTATTTATTTAATATTATTTTATTCAGTTATTATTTAATAACACATTGATACACTACACATGAACACCTGTTCACTACACATGAACACTACACATGAACACCTGTTCACTACACATGAACACTACACATGAACACTACACATGCACACTACACATGAACACTACACATGTACACCTGTTCACTACACATGAACACTACACATGAACACCTGTTCACTACACATGAACACTACACATGAACACTACACATGAACACCTGTTCACTACACATGAACACTACACATGAACACTACACATGAACACCTGTTCACTACACATGAACACTACACATCAACCCCCCAACTGACCCACCCAGCCAGGTCTCTCCCCCCAAAACCTCCTTTCCTCCAACACCCCCCCAAATGACCCACCCAGCCAGGTCTCTCCCCCCCAAACCTCCTTTCCTCCAACCCCCAACTGACCCACCCAGCCAGGTCTCTCCCCCCAAAACCTCCTTTCCTCCAACCCCCCCCCCAAATGACCCACCCAGCCAGGTCTCTCCCCCCCAAACCTCCTTTCCTCCAACCCCCCCCCCCCCAAATGACCCACCCAGCCAGGTCTCTCCCCCCAAAACCTCCTTTCCTCCAACCCCCTCCCCCCAACTGACCCGCTCAACCCGGTCTCTTCCCCCCCCCCCAACTGACCCGCTCAACCCGGTCTCTTCCCCCCCCCCCAACTGACCCGCTCAACCCGGTCTCTTCCCCCCCCCCCAACTGACCCGCTCAACCCGGTCTCTTCCCCCCCCCCCCAACTGACCCGCTCAACCCGGTCTCTTCCCCCCCCCCCAACTGACCCGCTCAACCCGGTCTCTTCCCCCCCCCCAACTGACCCGCTCAACCCGGTCTCTTCCCCCCCCCCCCACTGACCCGCTCAACCCGGTCTCTTCCCCCCCCCCCAACTGACCCGCTCAACCCGGTCTCTTCCCCCCCCCCCAACTGACCCGCTCAACCCGGTCTCTTCCCCCCCCCCCCACTGACCCGCTCAACCCGGTCTCTCCCCACAGACCGTTTCGCCGCCTGGCAGTGGGTGGCTCCTTGTTTCGCCGCCTGTAACTGGGTGGCGGTGCGGCGCGTCCCGGCCCCAGCTCTGAGCCGTCCCTGGCCGGCGGCGGCAGCGGAGCACGCGGCGTGTCCCGGCCGACGGCGGCAGCGGAGCACGCGGCGCGTCCCGGCCCCGCGGCTGGTTCCCGACCCCTGCCACGGGCCGGATGAGAGGGCCTCGCGGGCCGCATCCGGCCCACGGGCCGTAGTTTGGAGACCCCTGGCTTAGGCCATGTCAGACCCATACTCAAGATCTTCCACTGGCTCCCTGTCAGCTTTCAGTGCCAGTTTAAGACATTGGTCTTAATTTTCAAAGCGATTAATGGATCAAGCCCCAGCTACATCAAAGACCAAATTTTGACTTATGAATCACCATGACAGCTGCATACTTTTGGGAAAACACAGATCACAAAACCCAGGGCAAAACATATGAGATCTGGGAACCAAAATTCTCGGTAGAGAGGATCCGGCAATGGAACAACCTTCCAGACGAGATCAGGTGAATTCAGAGTCTGACCATCTTTAGGAAACGTTACAAAGTCTTAGGTTTAGAGAATGTCTTTTCACCATAATTGATACTCACAACTCACACACACACCCTTTTATTCCCAAATTCCTCCCCATCCCTTTAAAAACCTACCCCAAGCAGCGTGTTGACCCTAAAAAGAGAAAGTGCCAATGGAAGTGCCATGGAGTCCAGTAGGGACTTTGCTATGGTTATCGCTATCTTTGCTATAGAGAAGTTCCTTAGATACTGCAGTGATGGATGGCACTATAAAACCCTAAAGTATTCAGAAGGAGGAGAGGTTGAATGCATAACCCCAGAAATAACTTCTGCTGCTTATGGTATACTATATGTAAAAAAATTCATTAAAATTGCATTGTATTCTAATATTTTGTGTTATCTTTTTCAACCATAACACTCAGTGATACAACAGCTTGTTGTCTTGGCTAGAGAAGACACATATATAATATGTGAAATATGTGTGCTGCTGAATCCATCAAGTGGAAGAATGCATTCTCTACGGTAGCATTTCCATTAGAGATTCTAAAGGCTCAAGCAATGACAGACTTACATGTTATTATCCTGCTCCATATGATCCTTTTCCAAAGTCACAAGATAATGGGTTATTTATAGATTGTAAAAGCTTCCTGTCATTCACTGATCATATTATATTTAGAGTATATAGATTTTCCATAATGTAATTACTGCCGGAAAATTGACTTCCACTTGGAACACAGATGCTTTTATCTCTGTGTTGTAGTGACCTCACTAAGTTTACTCCTGCAGAGACTGTGACAAACGAAACTTGTCAAAACTTTTTTTTTAATTCATTTACTTTTAAAATGATTTTTTTTAAAAAACAGTGATGGTTGGTCATTCTAAACTTTATATAGCTTCCCCCATCAAAATCTACAGTGTGTGATTGAGCAGTCAGTCATGGATAAAGTGTAAAACAACATGAAAAAGTTGTATCTAAATTTATGGCAGATACATGCTATATGTTGTGTAGAGCAGTGGTTCTCAAACTTTTTTTTTTGCGGACCACTTGAAAACTTCTGAGGGTCTCAGCAAACCACTTAATGATCTTTCCAAATGTTGTTTGTACCATTAGCTAAGTATTGTGAAATGCTTTGAATAAAAGCGCTATATAAAAAAAACTTAATAACCTGGAGCTGGGGAAAGTCACCTCTTTCTCTAGCCACTGCAGCCCATCCCAAATTCCTCCCACCCCCTCTTCTCACCCCACTGCCCCTTCCCACTTACCCTGTATTCCACCCGAGGCCACCACCTCACCTTACATGTGGGCCTTCTCCAGGTTCCAGGCACCTAATTAATGGAGCCATGCCTACGTGGCTCCATTAATTAGGTGGGTGGCCCTTCATTCTCTCGTGTGTGACCACCAGACATGCACCTTAAAGGGTACTATCTGCGGACCACCTGAATGGAGCTTGAGAACCTCTGGTCTAGAGGTGTGAGTGTACATAAAGCCTGCACACATCTATACAAGATCCATTTTCCATCAAAATTCTCCACAAGAGGGAGAAAACAGTAGCCTAGTTCACATTTCCATCTGGACATATGAAACTTCAATCCCTTATGTTAAGGCTCAGTGATGCCTGTTTCAGTTGTTTTGCTTAGTTTCCTTTTCACAGCAGACTCTGGTAATGGCATAGTAGCTGGAATTTTTGACGCATCAGTTTTGCCTCTTGTTTGACAGCACAGCGTTTACACATTTTAATTACACTCGTTTTCATTTTTTTTTAATGCAGTACCTGTGGCAGATATAAAAGCAGTTGTGACAGGGAAGGACTGCCCTCACATGAAGGAGAAAGGTGCTCTTAAACAAAACAAGGTATGACTTTCAAATTATTGTAAATGTTCACTCTGCAGAGTGCAAAGACTGTGAACTTGACCTTTCCTAAAATAACTGCATTCTGGCTTGCTGCAAATCCATTTGTATGTGTGCGCGTGCACACGCACACACACACACACACACACTTTTTCTGTCTTTTTCTGTTTTCATCTAGGACCATGTGAGTCAAATTATTAGACAATTATACTTGAGTGGGATCAACCCCATGTTTAACTTTCGTGGCATCTGTGCAAGGCGATAATTGTGGATAAACATAACACATACGGAGAAGGGATCAGTAGTGCTGGCTCCTGCTGGGTTGCATAGAGTCTAAGGTCAAGTCTACAGTACCCGCCAGGTTGGTGGGTAGTGATCAATCTATCAGGGATCTATTTATCGTGTCTCATCTAGACGTGATAAATCGATCCCCGAGCACTCTCCCCATCTACTCCGGAACTCCACCGCAGCGAGAGGCGGAAGCGTAGTTGACAGTGGAGCAGCAGCGGTTGACTCGTCACTGTGAGGACACTGAAGTAAGTCGACCTAAGATGTGTCGACTTCAGCTATGCTATTTGCACCAGTTGCGTATCTTAGGTTGATCCCCTCCACTCCAGTGTAGACCTGACCTAACAGAGTAGCAATAACAATTGATGAGTGGCCTAACAATGTTACCTGCTGAAACATTATCCTCACTAAACAAATAAGTTGTGCTTACCGTATTCTCTGATGAATCTGTCACTGCATCCCTGTCACACAGCAAAGATACAATTTATGTCCAGTTTATAGTAATTTCAGATTGAGGTGTGCTAGAAAACCCAGGTGGGACATGGATGCTGATGAAAGGATGCCATGTGATATTTGAATTTTAAGGAGGCCATGATGCATTCACTGTTACAGAGGGATTGAGAAGAGGAGGCAGTGTTCAAATCCAGATTAGGTTTCTGTAACGGGGTCACCACTCACCCCTGCGGCGCCTCCCACTGGTCATCTGGGGAATCAGCTCCTTCAGCGTAAGGAGCGCCCTCCGCAGGTTGATGCCCCGCTCCTTTGCTGGCGCAGTGTCCCTCCTGGACCCCGGTGCCCTCCAGCTGTGGGTGCTGCACCCCTGCAGTACCCCCTTTGGTGTGAGTGTCTCCCCTCCCCAGGGGAACCCTCTACCCCCTATCCCCACCTTGCCTCAGAGTGTGCCACTGTCAGTCACCACTTGCCCCCGCTCACCGGGGCGGACTGCAGTATCATGGCTTCTCATCCCAGGCAAGGAGGGTTGGCCTGCTGCTGCTATCTCCGGCCCTAGGCTGCCCCCTGCAACCCTGGTAGTCCTGGGTCGGACCTTGTATCAGGACCAGAGGCCTGGGGCATTTGGCTAGAGCCTGCCCAGCTCCCTCTGCCCTGCCCCAGCTCTGCCCTAACCCAGGTACCTGGCTTCAGCTCCTGCAGTCAGGCCTGTCTCCCTCTGAATGCAGAGGAGACTGCCTCTTCTAGGCCCCTGCCTCCCAGCCTTTATACAGGCCTGTGTTTGGGGCGTGGCCGCCCAGCTGGGCCTAATGCCCAATCAGGCAAAGCCTGCTGGCTCCCAGCTTCAAACCCCCTTCTGGGCTTTTTCAAACCCCTTTTGGGGCTTTTCCAAGCCCCTTTCGGTAGGGGGCGGGTGGTCACCCGCCACAGTTTCAGATATTTTTCAGAGTTTGGGGTCAAGAAGCTGAAACTGTGAGAGCTTGGGAGATTCAATGATCTTGGGAAACTTCTGCCATCTTTAAAGGTGGAAATCCATGAGCAGCAGGTATACTCATGAGTCTTCCATCAACCTGTGCTGCATATGAATTTCAGTGGGGGGAATAAGACCCTCATTGCTTTGGATCTTACTTGAAACTAGATCCACTGGTTCTAGCCAGGGGATTTGAATTGGAATCTATCAATGCCTGACATTAGGTATATTTTGAAGTTCTGCTTTGGATTCACCTCTACTTGGGATGCTTAGAAAGATTCTGAAGCATAAAATATGAAAAATAGGATTTCCTACATTGGCAATGCTTAATTTTGAAAACAAAACGAGTGTGTTTAATGTTCATGAAAATATACGACTAATGACAAATCTAGAGCCAGGCTTAGAAGGGATGGGTGCAGTGAAAGTTTCCCCACGTAACCATTGCAACGTACCTTCATCCCCTCATTCCCACCTCTGAACTTTTCCTACAATAAGAAGGAGATGAGGACAGGTAGAGACAGCTGAAACTAGCTGTTCCCTCAATGACTGATTCTAAGATACTACACTGATGAGTGCAGGATGGCTGGAGGGACAGACCACCTCCGAAGCTCTGCGCATATTTCCCATATAGGTAACTAGTATCAGTTGTATTTGGCTCATAGAGCAAAATAGTCATTTTGAAATACAGAGTTTACCTCATCTTCTTTCACTATAGAATATCCCTGATTGAAAATAAAAATCCTTATCAAATGAAAATCAAAACCAAACAACAACAAAAGCAAGGAGACATTATCCTGGTTAATTTTCTGAATCAGAACACAAACACTCACACACAATAGATTGCACACAGCTCCCACTTATTGCTGCATCTGAGACATCAACAGCATTTGGGTGTGGCAACTATATGATATATGAAGTATTTTTAGTGCTTCCTTATCTTGGTATTCATTTATCCACAAAAACAAAGACAGAAACCATCCGGTGGGGATGAAAATTTGTCATCTTTATAAAGCAGCAGTGTTTAAGTAGAGTTTAATGCTAAATAGCAGAGCTACAGATTTGTATACCCTCAGCAGTCAGTAATGTTCCATTTCCTAGGTAAAATGGCAATGGACTGTCATAAAGCTGCTAACCAAAGATATGGAGATTTGGAATTGATAGGTAACATAATTACATCCATAGCGGGTGAATTCATTGAATTCAATATAGACTGTAATAATCTTTGTCATGACTCCATTTATGATGTTGATTTTTCCATGTCCTCATTTTCTGCTTTAGGAGTACCATAATTTGGAAGGTTAGGTATTGTGTGATACAGACTGTATGCACAATGTCTGCAACATCTCAATAGTCTGTGCACAATATTGCAGCACCGCTTAAATAAATTTTGATTTAATTTGGTTTTCTGCTGAGAATGGTGTATCAAAATCTCACAAACCCTGTTTTCTTTGTATTTACAAAACACGGAGTATAGGTTGAAGTTTCACAATTGAAGAGAGTATTTCATGTTATGACCTTTTCTCTCTCTCTCTATAACAAGCATCTTAATGTGTATTCATTGGCAGCAAAGAAAATTAAATGAGAGAATGACAATGTTACACACATGAATAGAATTGGCAGAATGTTCTTAACGGTGGCTTCATCATTTCTCCATGGGCCAACATCAGCCCTTATTCTTCCAGTGGGATCATTTAGAATAAACAGGAACAAAGCTGAACTGGAATTTGATGCCATATGAAACTGGAATGGCTTGATAGAAGCAGACTTGAATCTATGGTTGTTTAGCCTTGCTCATGTTTTAAATTGGGTTCAAATTTTAAGGCTCACTATTAAGCTCATTTGTGCCTCTCATATAATATTAATATATTTTATGCAAATGAATTGTATTTGATTTAAAAGCCATTTAACAAGGAAGTATGAGAGATGTTCATCAAGCTGTGGGTATTCCCCAGCCGTCCTTTCCATTAGCTGACTTGGCAGGACTAAGAATGTAAGAACAGCCATACTTGGTCAGACCAAAGGTCCATCTAGCCTAGTATCATGTCTTCCAATGCCAGGTGCCCCAGATGAAATGAACAGAACAGGGAATCATTAAGTGATCCATCCCCTGTTGCCCATTCCCAGCTTCTGGTAAACAGAGGCTAGGGACACCATCCCTGCCCACCCAGGCTAATAACCATTGATGGACCTATTCTCCATGAATTTAGCTAATTCTTTTTGAATCCCACTGTACGTTGTGTAATGAAATACTTACTTTAGATTGTTTTAAACCTGCTGCCTGTCAATTTCATTGGGTGACCCCTGGTTCTTGTGTTATGTGAAGGAGTAAATAACACTTCCTTATTTACTTTTTCCATCTGTGGAGAATTTTTAGTGAGCAGAAATTAACCTACTTACTTTTCTTTAATTTCACCTTGGTTATCAAAGAACAAGAACACCAGCACACATTCTAGGTAGTTTACTGTGGAAACCATCCTGCCCTGGCATTGACTTAATAGGCTTGTGGTTCCCGGACTGTGATGTGGGCTGTAGGAACCATGAGACGACTCAAGATGAGGTGGATGGACGCTCACATGGTGGTTTCAACTTCATGTGACCGCTTGTGCTCCTCAGTCTTAGGCAGTGGCAACATAACAATTAACCAGTAGCGAATCTGATTAGCAAAAGGTGCCCTGCTCCCTGATACTGTCTCTGACTGGCCCTCATGATGGGACCAGGTATAGCAGCCAGAGAGGCAAACAGACATTGTGGGAGAGGAGATCTGTTCACATCTCTTCTGCAAAAGATTCCCCATGAGGCTGAAGCAGGAAGTTTCCAGTAGCTTTGAGCAGAGTGTTCACTCTCTATTTCAATGAGAGAGACATCTCTGGTTCCAAGCACTGATTCCTCTTGTAAATACAGGAAGGGGCAGAAAAGACTTCATCAGGAGAGAAAGGGAAAAGAGAGAGAGGGAGAGGGAGGAAAGAGCAAAATGAGGGAAGAGAGAGAATTTAGAAGTGATGAAGAAATGGGCACAGGGGAGGAAGGGGGAAAGAGTTGGAAGTAGGGAGCAAATTGGGAGGCTTGTGAGAGAAAGTATGGATCTGGAATAGAGAGAGAAGCTGGTGGAAAGAGTTAGAAGGAAGAAGTGAATACTGAGAGAGGTTGAAAACTGGGTTTTCAGAGGGAGGTAGCAAAGGAAGGAGACAACGAGGAGAAAGTTAATGGACTGAATGAAAAATTAAAAGCAAAAAAAAAAAAGACAAAAGAGACAAAACAAGAGAACACGGAAAAGGGACAGAGAAGGGAGTGATAATAGCAAAATGGGGGCAAGACGTGGCAATGACTGCAGGGCATGGCATGTAGGTATATAGGTAGGAGCTGGCACTGGATCCATTACCAGTGGGGGTCTTCAACCCAGGCGGTGAGTTGAGGGGAAGAGTTAGCTGGAGAATGTTGAGAAGGAGAGATCCCCAGTTCTATGTACAGGATTTGTTGGTGACCTTCTGGAAATTCAGTAGCTTCAGAGCACAGGCTCCCTCCCCCGCGCATTTTGTTTCGCGACTTGGCATTTTCTGATGTCAGTAATTGATAACGCTCTAAGAGGAGATAATGCCAGGCTTGTATGGGCAGAGGTAAATTTGGTTTTGGAATGCGGTCATTACTCTTAATAAGATACGCTTGAGAGACATGCCTAAAACAGAAAATAACTACATGAACTATAAGCAATTTGATAGTTGAGTGCATCTGTAGAGCCAGGAGCTGTTGTTCCCTCTGGGAATTAACCCAGAGAGCTCCTTTTGTATGTTCTAGAAATACAGCAAGTTTGAGATAATACCAACACCCTGAGGAAAGCAAGAATTTTTGCCATGTGATACTGAAGTTTCAGATCAATCAGAAAATATGTATCGGGGAGGGATGGGCAAACGTTTTGGGCTACATCAGGTTGCAAAATGGTATGGAAGGTCGGGTATGGAAGGCCTGGCCCCCGCCCCTCCCACTTCCTACCCCCTGATTGCCCCCCTCAGACTCCTGACCCATCCAACCCCCCCGCTCCTTGTCCCTTGACCACCCTCTCCCTGGACCCCCCACTTCTAATCGCTCCCCCAGGATTCCACCCCCTATCCAAACTCCCCTGCTCTCTGTCCCCTGACTGCCCCAACCCCTATCCACACCCCCGTCTCTGACAGGCCCCCCAGGACTCCCACACCTATCCAACCCTCCCCTCCTACTTTCTGTCCCCTGACTGTACCCCACCACAGAACCCTCTGCCCCTTATTCAACCCCCTTACCATGCCGCTCAGAGCAGCACATCTGGCAGCCGAGTGGCCCGGCCAGAGCCAGACACACTGCCATGCTACCCCG
The DNA here is from genome assembly GCA_032164245.1 of Sternotherus odoratus. NCBI lineage: Eukaryota > Metazoa > Chordata > Testudines > Kinosternidae > Sternotherus > Sternotherus odoratus. The sequence goes on from JAVMKO010000002.1 coordinate 148,224,067, forward strand.
CAGGAGTGTGCAGCCCCGGCGTCCAGAGCGCTGCCTGTGCGGCAAGCTGAGGCTACTGGGGAGGGGCTATGGGCTAGGCTCCCTGGCTGGATGCTCAGGGGCCAGGCAGGACAGTCCCACAGGCCGGATGTGGCCCACAGGCCATAGTTTGCCCATCTCTGGTATAGAGTGTAACTTAAAGTTTGTATTCCAGATTCTGGTCTTGTTAGAGCAATGCTCCTGTAGCTTCTAGCAGTGTAGGAACAATTGTTATATGCCTCTCTTCTCTCTTTCTTCAAGGAAGCCAGTAGAGACAATTAGCGTTATGGGCCACTGGCCAGGAAGCAAGAGGGTAAAGGAGCCTGGCCCGTGATATGGAGGGGAATATTTCTGAGTCCACCAAGTACAGGCTACACTAATCACATCGCTAATGACTGTTAGCCTGTGGTAAAAACTAGTCAGAGTTGATATTCAGACATGCTACAATAACTGATACAGTAGACTCTTGATTATCCAGGATTGGGTTAACCAGGTTGTGGATTAACCAGGATGTCAAAAAAACTATGCGTAACTCGCAGGGCCAGCTCTGGCTTTGTTGCCACCCCAAGGACACACAAAAAAACACCCCACCAGGGCACAGGGCAGCCAGTGAGCCAACACCCCTTTCCCCTGGCGCAGGGTGGCTGGTGAACCAACCACCCCTCCCCATATTTCCTATGGATGGTGATTATCTGGGATTTTATTAACCAGGATTATTTTTTTCCCTATCATCCTGGATAATCGAGAGTCTACTGTATACAACATGTGCTTGCTAGTCTCAGCATATGGACATACCACAATACCTTAGATAGCGGTGTGGTCACTGCTGATAAATGCTGACTATTTATTTACATAGGGTGGCATTTTCAAAGGAACTTGATTCCCATTGACTTTCAATAGGGGTTGCATGCTTACCTATCTCCATTAGTCTCCTTTGAAAATTCCAGTTCAGATATGTAGGGGAGAAAACTGATCATCTCATCTTTCCAGCCCCGCCCCCCCAAAAAAATCAGCCGTAGGTTGCCTACCTCTGCTCTAGAGTTTACGTGGACTTGCAACAGGTATGGCCTGACAAACAAAAGCAAGAGCCAGATTTCCTACACACACACACATACACAGACCCCAGCCACCCAAATCAAAGATCTTACAATCTGAGAAGACACACAGATATGGCATTTTTGAAGAGCAGAAGATGGAAGGTGAATGTTATTGCCAGTCAGTTTGTGAGACTCCTGACTTGTCAGGAAGGGTTCAAAGGAGGAGAGGTAGGGGGTTAGCATTTGATTTGGTAGCCTGTACAATGCAGAGAGGACAACATGGAATAAGGTGCTGAATCTGCAACGGGAAGGAACTTAATGAGGCAGTGAGGAGAAAAGCTTGGGCTGGAACATGAGGAGTTGGGGAGTGAGAGTAGAAGGAATGAGGATAGAGGTGTAGGAAGGAGTGGAGCGGTGGAAAAGTTTGAATGTGGTTACACTGTCGGACAGGTTCTTGGGGGAAACAGTGGAAGTGAAGGTGAAGAGACACACATGGGTAGCTTTTCACCATGTTTCTGCCTTTCTTCTTTATATTATTCAGGGCAACTCTGTGTAGCTACAGAGCTGCTTTATGTTTGTGAAGACCCTCTAAAGGGTGTTATGTTAGTGGGGATCACCAGAGTGCAGGTTAGTTTGAACACACACCTCTCCCATTCCCAAAAGGCCCCCTACATTGGTGGGGGGTGGGCCCTGAGAGGAGGGTGAAGAGTCAGCTATGGCAGCCTTCTTTGCTCCCTGGGGATTTCCCTCTGTGGGGTTGAATCCAAACCCGCACAGGATACATTTGCGCATTCTGGTTCCGATGGCGACCAAAATGGCAGAAATCTCCTGAGAATTTTGTAAGATTTCTGGCACTGATGATGGCACAAATATCACAAAATGAACTGTCCTTGTGAGATATCTGTCTTATGGGGCTATGGCTTTGTGAGGTTTTGGTGTCTCTGATCTCAGACCCTAGCCAGGGCATGGCTCAAACTAGAACCCAAACTCTACCCTAAGCTGGAACCCCACACGGTCACTGATACTCAATTCAGATTTTTAGCCTACCCTAAACCCCATTGGCCCCAATGTTGGTTCTGTTGTTGTCAGTGTCTCTTGTGGTACACTGGCATTGTGGCATTGTGGCCAGTTTTGGATGGAAATGAAGTGGAATTTCAGGTGAGTATCATTTTATTCTGGTGCGTACGGTAAAGTATTTCAGTTTTCTTCAGAGTTTTTGGCGGAGAAGAGAGCAAGGTGTGAAGGTCTGACTCTTTCTACTGGATTTCTAATATGGGTTTCTTTATGATTGTGTTCTTCCAGGAGGTGCTTGAGCTTGCTTTCTCTATATTGTATGACTCAAATGGCCAACTGAATTTCATCGCTCCTGACAAGCATGAGGTAAGGAGAGGTTAAAGTGAAGGGAAACAAGGGTGAGATGGGGTGGGGAACACAGCTCTCCTGCCTCTCTAAAGATCGTAAGTTTTCAGAGACAATCTTTTTGTTCTGTGTCTGTGCAGTGCCTAGCATGATAGAGTCCGTGAGTGGAGCTCCTAGGTGATACAGTGATACAAATAATAATAAAACAGAGAGACCTCTCCCTCTTCTCCTGTTTTGGGAGAGCTGTGCTCACTCATAACTCCCCCTCCTCCTTTTCTGGTGTGGTAAGAGCTCCTCTTCTTAATTCAATCACCTTAATCACTGGAAAGGAAGTAATTCTCCCAAGTGAATACAAATAAACCGTCAGTCTTCTCCTGCATGATCAATAATCAATTCATACAGGATTACAGAATAATCAAGTTAACCTCGGTATAACATCCCTGGCCTGTACTATCAAGACTGTTAAACACCAACAGGCCCCATCACCTACATCACTCCCATAACATCAGTGGAATTTATGGATATAAACACATTGGACTTTTATGCTACTGAATGGCACATTCCCCCATTCTTAGTTTAATTTGTTAAGCATGCCCCTAGCACATAACACTATAAATTCTGCTGTATCCATGGTGTGGGATGGGACAGAACTCTGTGAGCCAGTGGGTGTCGATAATGGTCAATTTCCAAATTGAAGGTGGAAGCATCACAAATAATTGTCTCAAAGAATTTGGGATTTCGAGATATGAACTTAGAAGAATGTTTAGCACAAGGAAGGATGACTAAAGTGCATTAGGTATGCAGCTTTCACATTTGCAATTCTGGCTAAAATCCTTCAAACAGATGTTCATTCTGATAGAAGTAATGAATTGTGCTCATTTGGTTTTTCCTGGGGATTAATTTTTCAATGTCACTTAGAAGCTTTTTCATTCCAGGAAGTGATTTGATGGCAAATGTTCAGTTAAGAAAAGTTGACAATAAGGTTTCTAGAGCTCCCAAAGCGTTAGCTACTGTTAAGAGTTATTGCTTTAGACAAGATGTAGTCCTCTTCAACCTCTAGACTGAACACACATTGGGTTCTTTATGCCTTAAATTCTGCAACAATTTAATTACAGTCCATAGTGGCTCTTATGGGCAAATCATCATGGAAATTAGTAAATATTTCAGTCACCTCCACCGGAAAATGCAGCCTGTGACTACTGCCATCTTCTAATGAACTAACAAAGGCCCTGTAATCTTTTCCCAAATATCCTCCTCTGTTTTTACCTTCAGCTTTGTCCAGCTCATTTAAAACAAAATTGGCATGCCTGAAAAAAGTCTGTGTTTGTGACCAGAAAGGCAAGGGCCAGCGTCAGGGCTGAGCCGTGGGCAGCCAATGTGCATGGATCACTTACCAAGTTGTGGTGAGGAGACAAGTAGCGGAGTGGGGGTTGAGCCAGGTCAGGATGCTAGGAAGCAAGAGTGAGGCTCCGACCTGCAGGAGGCAAGTAGTTGAGTCAGACATGAACCAGTGTCGGGGTTCACAGCAAGGCAAGGTCTGGAGAGGGAGGAAGCAGGCAGGCAGTGTCATTGCACAGACGGCTCCCTGTAATGGCTTCCTGGTTTATATACCAGCAGGGGCGGCTCTACGTGTTTTGCTGCCCCAAGCGAGGCAGTCAGGCCGCATTCGGCGGAGTTTCTGCAGGCAGTCCGCCAGCCCCATGGATTCGGCAGCTGGCAGCCTCTGGCTCGAACAGCCAGGGAGGCGCAGCGTGCTTGGTGCTGGTGGCCAGTATCTGGGGCTGGGCAGCAGGTCAGAGTCTCGGTTGTCCAGCATGCGCTCACCACACCACTTCCTGTCCAGCAACTCGGGCCCCTCAGGCAGTGCCAACCTCCCTACCATGGCCCAGCCCGGCAGCACTGGCCACACCCCCAATCCCAGCCCACCGCCAGCCATGGGGATTGGAGCGGGTGAGACCTCGGCGCCCCACCTCTCTGGCCCATTGTGATGCAACCCGCCCCGCTGCTGCGGTGTGCCGTCGCTCGCGAGCACCCCCAGTCCCCTTCCCCTCCCACATCACCCCTCCTCCTTGAGGTCCATCCCCACACTGCCCATTACCCCCAGACCCCATCTTGCGCTACCTCTTCCCTGCAAGACCCCGAACCCCACTCACTCCCTTCCCCCGCACCCCATCGCTAGCCCTTGTGAGACGGCTTGCTGATGCAGATACAGGTAAAAGACAGTTAGCGGATTGCGGGACGGATCACAGGTTGTTCCTGACAGACACGGATCCACATTTTTATACCCACCCAGCTCTAACCATAAATTCCCCACTAAGCAGGTAACACGTTAACACTACAACTTGCCTTGTCTACATTAAAAGTGAAATCCTGGCTCTGTTGAGAATTTTGCCATTGACTTCAGTGGAGCAGGATTTTGCTCGAGGATTTTGAAGTGTGTTAACCCCCGTGTTTTAAAAGCACATGCTTTTCTCCTAGCATAGACATATGCTGAGGGTTTTTTTCTCTGATTCTTATCAATATTTTTCTTGTGCAGCACACAATCAGCTGTAGCTATCTGTAAGTTTGGCTATAACTTATAAGACACGGTTAGCTAATTTTAAAGTCCATCCTTTGGCATGAAATCTAGCAGAAACATTTGTAAGATAAAAATTCAGTTATGGTTGATTTACTTTTTCCCTTGTAAACTAGGACACATGAGTTCATGATTGAAATCTTTTTATTTTTAGACAATACCATTCAAGTACTTTTGTTCATAGTTGCGTAAATGGTTTGTAGTAATAAATGGAAGTGACTGATTCGATAGAAGTTGACTCTTGTTCACCAACTTCCCCTGGGTTTGTAGCTTATTTAAAACAGTTATTCAGCTTATGTTTATCTCAAGCTGTCAGCTTTGGAGTGAGATTGCTTTTCCTATTTAGAAAAAGAGCGGGAGAGAGAAAGACAGCAAGAGGAGAGGTTCTTTACAGGCCAAACAAAGCTGTTTAGAATTATGCCAGGATAACTTGACATTTAATTTTTATAAAGGACAGAACATTGATTAACTTCATACAACTGCAAGTAATTTAGTTTTCTGCTCTGGAAAATAGATCCATACATATTTATTAACATAAAGAGGCGCTTATGTATAAGTTATATATATATGTGTGTGTGTTAGTGTATCTTTGTTCTTGTGTATGTGAGTTTGTATGCACACATATACATATACTTAATATGTATTCGTATGCAACCTCACCTACACACTGATCAAATATATTTTAAAATATGATTGTGATATCACAAAAATTAGATATCTGAAAAGTCTGTTAGGTTTTCCAATTCACCTCCTTGATAGTGCAGGATTTTTTCCCTTATAATAAATATTTTAGTTTCCACAATATAATTAGCATTAATGGCAAATATATTTTTCCATGTAGCTAAATACTAGATGAACATGGGTCCAATTTGACTCCCATTGAAGTCAATGAAAAGATTGCCTTAGACTACATGAAACTTGGATCAGGTTCCTAATGGTTTATGATCAAAAATTGATGGGTTGTTTGTTTGATTAGTGTGTGAAGGGAAGACTGAATATCACACTACAAAGGGGCACTCGTGATATTGAAAGAGAAGTGTCTTTTAGAAACTACTTGGTTTACTGTATACATTTTTCTAGTTTATCAAATATTAGAGCTAGTTGCATTTTTTTAGTCAACATTTTTTTAAAATTTTTTTTAAAAAGGCCTTTTTTCAAATTGCAATTTTCACAAAGAAAATTTTCACTGTGTTTGAAATTTTCTAACCAAAAAAACAAAAAACCCACACACCAGAGAAATTCCCCAAAATTTTTTAAATGGAATGTTTTTCATTTCTTTCTATTTCTTTCCCAGAATTTTTGTTACCGTATTCTGATCAGTTGTTTGAAATATATACCTGTTTCACACTAAATCATTACCTAATAAATATGTGTAAAATTAAGATGAAGAAGTGCTTAAGCACATCTATCTAGTTTAATTTTAGAGACGTTCTTAAGTCACTGGAGCATAAATGTACTGGAGATGATGCAGGTGGCTGACTTGTTTGCATGGAAAAGCAGGTTATGTCTGGATTTCATTGAGGTTCTTGTCTTCCATGGCAGTACTGTATCTGGACCGATGGATTGAATGCCCTCCTTGGGAAGGATATGATGAGTGACCTGACACGAAATGACTTGGACACACTGCTCAACATGGAGATAAAGCTTCGTCTCCTCGACTTGGAGAATATACAGATACCTGATGCTCCCCCACCAATTCCAAAGGAGCCCAGCAACTATGATTTTGTTTATGACTGTAACTGAAACTGCCCATTGAACCTCACATTTAAACTGGAAAGATTATAACTGGAAAGATTAAACAAAGAGAGAGAAAAGCCCACATGTGCACACCTTGGATTATGGACTAGGATTAAAAGCACTCACTTTTCATTCCATTCCCTGCCTCTTTTCCTTTTCCCTGATCCCATCTCCCCCATTGCTAGTCAAAAACGACATTGCTTTAATTAACTTCTAATTGCAGTCCATTGGATGTGGCTAACGGGAAGACCATTAAGCAGCGTCCATTACAGGAACTTTAAAATTTTTAATGCTGGAATAGGCATTCTAAATAAAATACGATGCTTCCAAACTGCATGCCTACGAAACCAAACCTGGCGCTGCAGGTGCTTTATCTGGAAGGTGGGAGGTAGAGAGCAGAAGCAGCTACTATAAGTGGAAGGTGGAGAGAGTGAGATTTTTCCCAACCCATCCCAAGAGTCGTCTCACAACTGATTCCAAAAAAAGATGAAAAGTATTAACTGCTTAAACATCTGCACCGTCATCAGTGTCATTATCCTTTACATTGGCAACAGTGTCTCCATCCTCTGTGCTCTGCCAGAGTTATAGTTTCCTAGAATGAGTAGTTTGCAGGTTTTCACTGTACTGTGCACTATAACACTGCAATGCTTCTAACTTCTTTTTTTGCCATCTCTTAAATAGCCCTATATTTCTTCCAAATTACTAGCACAAATTATGAATGAAGGCACTAGCTGTGTTCTCTCCCTGTAGCTAGTTTAAGCCTCAATTGCCTCTAAAACTGGCTTGATGCTATCCAAGGTTTTTTCTTTTTTGGTTAAAAGTCAAATAGTCATTTCCACAAATGAATGAAAACGGCGAGACATCGAAATCGGCATCGTCATTGCTACAGTGTTACAAGTTTGCAAGGGATTTATTTTTTGTTTTTGTACAACGGGTTCTAACGTTTTGGTTTTGTTCTTTGGCCAAACAAATATATTTAATGAAAAATAATTACATTGTGAGTTTATTTAGAGATGATGTTTTTATTTTTAATATCCATTGGAAACATTTGTCCCGGGAAGGGAAAATAGCCAATATTTCCTTCAACTTTGCTGTTGAATAAAGTCTGAGTTGTGATGATACTGGAACTTTGGTTTTTTTTATTTTGAAGGTCTCTTTTACTCTATGTCATTTCTAGAACTTCTGAGGCCTCTGCTTGAAAGGGGAAAGGGAAAGCGTAACTTTAGGCTCTATGGTAGCAACATAAGCATCTGATTACAATTACTATTTGTTCATTTGATGACAAAATTGCAATTGTCAAGTCTAAAAATCTGCATTGCAGTGGATAGGCAGCCATTGAGAAATCTAAATGCAAAGCCAGCCAATACGATTATGGTCAATTGTAAGCCATTATTTTTAGGTTCTCATTTGCTCAAATATCTGAGCCCCATATGCTTCCTTCCTCTTCCCTGAGTGGAGCGAACCTGAAACCAATGCTGCAGATGCACAGTCTGAGGGAGTGCTGGCTTTGTTTAATGTTTTCCCCCTCCTCACTACTCCAAATTCTTTGGCTGCCTACCTGTAGGTATTCTACTGGGTTCCGGCACCAGGGATCTGGAGATGCTGGGCCTGGGTCCTGGTGAATCAATCTGTAATGCGAAGATTCCACCATCTCCAAAATTCACGTCTTCATCAATTTTAACTTGCATGGATTCCTCCTCTAATATGCGAACCCACCACAGGGATTTTATCAGACCCTGTGGTGCCATGAAGCCAGATGGGTAAATTGAGAAACAGAACCTCCATGCAGATGGTCTGTGCCTCTGGTAGTTCCAGTAACATCTGCAATTTGTGAGTAGGCCAAACACATTAACACCTTCACAGAATGGTGGGAGTGGATCACATCCTAGAGATGGAAGGAGGAGGAGGAAACGTCATGAATCCAGGCAAGATTATCCTAAATAATCAGAGAGGTAGCCGTGTTAGTCTGGAATAGCAGAGGTAACAAAGAAGAGTCCTGTGGCACCTTAAAGACTAACTAAAGTATTGAAGCATAAGCTTTCGTGGACTAATACCCACTTCGTCGGATGCAAGCAGTGGAAGTGTCCAGGTACCTGCCCCTGGACACTTCCACTGCTTGCATCCGACGAAGTGGGTATTAGCCCACGAAAGCTTATGCTTCAATACTTTAGTTATCCTAAATAAAATACCATCATAGGGTTGTAATTGTAATATGCTTACTGTACTTTGATCTATCAGGATAGAGATACAGGTTGGTTTGATGATGAATGATGTTAGAAAAGAAAAGAGAATCTACAGATAAACACCAGGCCAAAATGTTACTGTAGGCCACAATCTGAGAGAAAATGAAGGAAAATTTCAAACTCATGGAGAGAAAGCTGGAGATGTTTAATGTAAGGAAGTGTTGCCAAAGCTGTGTCATAGATAATCAGTGTTCAAAAATGGTGGAAACTCAAGACACATGACTGCTTTAGAGGACTGGTAATGTGGTCTGGATTTTGGAATGATACTTGGAGATTGGGCATGGAAGTAGACGTATACCTTTGTCGTGGACTGACAGTTAACTCTTTCTCATTGAAGTCAACGGTCTTCTAGGGCAGAGGACCTGTTTTTGATCAGCTGATACAGCTCAATGAATGTTTTTTAGTTGGCTAATTGAGCATGGCATTGTTTTTTATGTATGTATGCACAATAATTTGAATGGTCTGCATTTTACAAAATATGACAATTTAAAAAATCATCTCTATGTAACAGGATAAAAAACCACCCATGTCAGTGTTGACTAAAGGTCTGACTGCTGTTTGGTGATCTCAATCCACACCATAAAACACCATAAGGATCGAATGGTCATGGAGACAGAGTATCCACCTCCCACATTAAGATGATCCCTCCAGAATAAACTTGAGACATACTGGGGAGGCAGTGAGTCTGTAGACACTTTGAGCCAGGTTCTTATTTACCCCAATGTTCCTTTATACCAATTAGGCAGTGTAAAAAGGCCTTCTTGTATGGCTTCTCCATTACTGGAGATTTCCAACCATGAACAATCCTCTGTTAATCTCCTTGTGGATGAATAGTCCATTTGAATCACCCAGGATACCATACTACCTATCCAAAATCTTCTTTTTCTGCCTCATTTTCTGCCATCAACTTTCCCTTACAGAGCTCATAAAAGTGCATTGCCTGCTGAACCTTTTAAAATGTGCCCTGCAAATAAAATCTTCACTTGTATAAGATTTCTGACTAGCATTTGCTAAGTTCCAATACCTTTTTGTTGGTTGCACAGTCTGTCTATGACCTGAAGAAGAATTCTGTGGAGCTCAAAAGCTTGACGTTTTCACCAACAAAAGTTGGTCCAATCAACGATATTACCTCACACACTTTGTCTCTCCAGTATCCTGGGATGAACACAGCTACAACAACACTACAATACAAATGATATTTTCAGAATTCTTCCATAACATCATAATTCAAAGGATTATAGTTTCTGTATTATCAATTGTTTGAATGTCCATGTTTCACAGTCGTAATTTAACACAAACCAAACGTAAGTTTTGTAAAAGTCAGAATTTAGTATTCAGGTTTATGTCCCTTCTTGTCAGATGTTTATTCTTTCAGAATGTCTCTTTCACTCTTGCTAGTCTGATGCTGACCTCAGTATCCAATATTCCATCTTCTGTAATGATGCTTCATAAGTAGCAATAATTTCTCACTAGCTGTACAAATGTATCATTTACTGGAATCTTGCATATTTTCCCAGGATCCTTGCCTACCACCCTAGTTTTTGTCTTGCCTGCATTCAACTTTAGACCATAGTATTTGTTAAAGAAACAACAAGGAGTCCGATGGCTCCTTAAAGACTAATAGATTTCTTTGGACATAAGCTTTTGTGGGTAAAAAGTCCACTTCTTCAGATGTATGGAGTCTTTGTTATATTCATATATAATCTCCACTAACTTCATCAGGCCTTCTTCTGTCTCAGCCAACAGCACTCCCATATACATAGTGAATGTTATCGTCACGGAGTCACCGGGAGATGCTCTGGAACTACTCCCTACAAAACCAGTCAGGACTCTCAGGGAGCCGCCTCTCTCTGAACATACTGTCTCCAAGGCAAGAAGCTTACACAGCTTCGACCTTCCAGGGTCTGACCTTGGAGCATTAGGCATCCTCTTCTACACCATGCACGTGACTGTCAGCCAGCCGGTAAAACAGAAGGTTTATTAGTCAACAGAAACACAGTGTAAGACAGAACTTGTTAGCACAGAAATCAGTGAATTTCAGCCAAGTCCATCTTTGGGGTAGGGGAACCCAGAGGCTCTGGTCCTCCCCCGAACCCCAAGACAGCCAAGGCTGACTTGCTTCCTGGCCCCTTTCCTGTTCCTCCTCCGGCCTTTGTCTTGCTTCCCAGGCCAAGAGTCACCTAGTCACATCCCCCTCCTGGGTCTCAGATTATGAAGGGGTGGCCATAGCATCCATGCAGGCAGCTGGAGCAACCCCCACAAAGGTCACAGTGCTTATTCCCACCACCTAGACATTGGTGCAATACACAGGGAAACTGAGGCACACAGCATTCATGCCAAACAGTAAGACTTACATAGGCTCACATACAGCATAACAAGGGAAAATCCCCACTTCATCAAAGTTATTAACCCATCTTCTGTTTCTTCAATTAATTTAATCATTCACTCGCTATAAATGTTGACTAAAGACACTATATAATCTCATCTCAGTCCTCTCTTGATTGCTATAGATTTTCATTTTCATCTCCATTATAATTGCCTTCTGACGGCAATATAATTGTTTTATTACTTGGAGTTCATATCCAGTAATCTCTACAGACTACAGTAATCTCAGCAGCCCGGCAATGGCTCCCCCCCCCCTCGGGCGGGCGGGGGGGTCCGGCGCGGGGCTGCTTGGGCGAGTGGGGGGGAGTTCGCGGGGCTGCTCAGGCGAGCGGGGGAGTTTGTGGGGCTGTTCGGGTGGGCGGGGGGGTTTGCGGAGCTGTTTGGGCGGGCGGGGGGGTTCGCGGGGCTGCTCGGGCGGGCGGGGGGGTTCGTGGAGCTGTTTGGGAGGGCGGGGAGTCTGGCGCGGGGCTGCTCGGGCGGGCGGGGGGGGGGGGTCCGCGGGGCTGTTCGGAGGTCGGAGGCTTAACGTCAGATGCCTCTTCACTTACTCAAAATAGACCTAGAGAAGTCGATTTTAGCCTTACTTCTCTCGTCAAGCAGGAGTTACAAAGTTGATTTTGAGGGCCCTTTAAATCAACTTTAAGGGCATGCCTGTGAAGACAGGTACACCTTTAGTTCGACTTAACATCGTTAAAGTCGACGTTAAGTCCTAGTGAAGACATGCCCTACCACTACAAACTGCTCAACATAATAAGGGCGGGCGGGGGGGTCCGGCGCGGGGCTGCTTGGGCGAGTGGGGGGGAGTTCGCGGGGCTGCTCAGGCGAGCGGGGGAGTTTGTGGGGCTGTTCGGGTGGGCGGGGGGGGTTGCGGAGCTGTTTGGGCGGGCGGGGGGTCCGGCACGTGGCTGCTTGGGCGAGCGGGGGGGTTCGCGGGGCTGCTCGGGCGGGCGGGGGGGTTCGCGGAGCTGCTTGGGTGGGCGGGGGGGGTCCAGCACGGGGCTGCTCCGGCGGGCACGGGGGTCCGCGGGGCTGCTTGGGCAGGCGGGGGGGGGGGGTCCGGCACTCCCGGCACTGTGGGCTACCTACCCACAGTACAATGCGGGCTGTGTCGACCCCTGCAAAAGTTTACGGACACACAGTGTCGACCACTGTCGACCTGCTGTCCTGGTGGGGGGACACTGATTCGATTTTCTAAAGTCGAGTTTAGAAAATCGAATCAAGGGAAATCGACCTAGTCCTGTAGTGAAGACATACCCGTAGATTCTGTCAAATGCTTTTTAGAAGCCAGTAAAACACACAAGTGTACTGTTTTCACCATTTTAGCTGATCTTTCTGGTATGAGCTTCAGGTTCATAATGTTTATTTCCATATTTGAAGCCCTAAGGTTGTTTGCTTATTTCCTTATCAATCTTTCCTTGCATTGTATCTTGAACAACTCACCATGTCTTAGAGGCATGTGATAGGAGACTGATTGTTCTACAGGCTTTACAACCAAACTGTGTATCCAAAGTCCCAGAATGAATACTGCTATGGATTATCAAGTCTTCTGGGAATTCTCCTGTCTTCTTTAGCAAAGCTTTCAAGTCTTCATTGCTTATGCCTTTTAACAATTCAACTGGTATTCCATCACAACTCAGTGCTTTTCCATTCAGAAGTCTCTCTGTTGCTGCCTTGATTTCTTCATCCATTATTGGTGGGCTTACTTGATTAATATCTAGTTGAGGTTTTTCAGAACTATTATGATCATATAGTTTGTGGATATAGTCTCGCCATCTCTTGTTCTTGCCTTTAGGGACTATGCATTGTCAGTTGTCAATTTTTGTCCTTAAGGTCATATTTTGTCTATAATTGAAGACTATTTTTGTTTGATATATTTCACTTTGTTCTATTTATCCAATTGTTCAATTTCTTTGTGTTTCTCATTCAGCCATTCAGAGTTTTCTAATCTGCATTTATTCTCTATTTTATTTAGTCTTATTTTTCTGTGGTCAATCTTTGTGGTTTTGTAAGATGTTAATAGCTAATAAAAGATTTTGTAGAACAAATGAAATCATGGATGAAAGAAGTAAAGCAAAAGCACAGAAATCAACAGGGAAAAAAGTGGGCTTTAAGGTGGGCGTAAATTACATTTACTCTCACTTTAAAGTCTCTATCAGAGCAGTTTAAAAAGGCCTTACTGTAAATGAGAAACCATTCCCTTTCAGTCACCAGAGCTGTCAATCCAATATCTTCCCCCTTATGTAATTCACTAATATTTTAAAAAATAAACATTTAAAGATGAATGTTACCTACTGCTTCCTGTTCATTTAAAAATATGGGAATGAAAATAAAGCCTTTACCTATGCTATTGTATTTTCAGGGAAAGCTTTCATATGTAACACTCAAGATTCCTCAGCAGACAAAATACCATTAAAATCTCTGTATAATTTCAAAGCTGGTCATGGGTAATGCTTGAAAAAGCCATAAAAGTGGAAGAGAAGACGGTAAAGTCTAATTTTAGTTTCTGTTTTTGGAAAGCAAATAATCTGATTCTTAAATCACCTGAATTAAGAAAAACAAGTGTCTTGGAATGTCTGAGACCTCAAACTGAATGTAAGGATAAGTAGAGAAATAAAAATACGAAATAACCTGGAGCAAAAGAAAGCAGCCTGTGACACAGAGAGTCCTCTGCTCTTGATTGTTCTTTTTAGCAGTAATTCCCTCGTTAATCTGGTGTCCTGTTTTATTAAATGTTAGGATTTCAGGGGAAAGCATCCTCTTACCGGGTCACAGGTAACGACTCTGTATTTAGATTTCCTGTAGAACCACATAGGTTTTGACTCTTTTCCTCTTTGGAAGGATCACTGAGTTGTTGCTTTTTTGTCCATGACTGCATTTTATTTGAATCGTACTGATGCTACCAATCATTTTTGTCACATAAATAGTCCAAGTACAAAACGTACTATTCACGGACAATTCATCGGTGTCTCCACCGCCTCGTGCTGCATTCAGGGCCATGCATGGAGCTCTTGTGGAATCCTCTGGTTGACCTCTGATCTCGTCTCACTGCTTCTTCTTAGGCAACGCAAGTCGAGTGCTGATCCACAGGAGTGCTCATCATGCTACCTGTGACAAAGCGGTGCTGGCCAAACAGACTAGGGCCACTAAGACCCCTACACAGTACTCCTGACAGAGAGGAAGAGAGGAAAAACAGCACTCCCCATCCCAGAATGCTGTTGTAGAGAGCCACGAAATGCATCCCAGTGACATCCTGATACTGCAGTTAGCTATTAGTGGCATGACATTGCATCAATATAGGATGGGGATGGGTGGCAATGATACAGACATTAAATAATATGATGTCAGGATTGCACTCTGCGATCACTTTGTAGCTCTCTCTGACTCCATTCAAGGGTAAAATGACTGACTAGCTCTGTAAGATTGAGAACTGCTAATCTATATTCATACACAAGGATGTGGGTAGGGGAAGAGCATTTTTTGTACTGTCGTCTCCTTGCCTTTCCCTTTTGTTTCACCTGCTCATTACTAGTTGTTGAATAAAGGATGGAAACTAATGTGTGATGTGAAAGTTGTTCATCTAATAAAATTCAGCAGACTGAAAAGGATTTTCCTCTGATATTTTTTCCCCCCTGTTGTGGGAGGTTTCTAAAGATCAGTCATTTAACCAACGGAGGAGTAACTCAGCTGGTCAGAAGCAGGGGAGGAATGCTTAACATTTAACAAAGAAAAGAACTGTTCTTTCTATAACACCATATATGAATAGAAACTGAAGGGAGAACAATTTCCCTTGTTAAGTATACTAGAGCATCCCTCTGCATGGCCGTTAGCATATTGAAATATATTGAGAGATACTTTTAGAATGGAGTTTCTGACCATTAATGATAGCCAGGTATCCTCTCTTGCTACACCAAGACAATAGTCACTCAGAGTCTCTCTCTTGGATTACAAGCATATTTAAATAAAGGGCTCACATCAGGTGCCATTTATTGTTCTGATTAGCAAAGCACCTAAGCATATGCTTGAATCTATCCCTATTCAGCAAAAGAGACTTGACTTCAGTGGGACTTAAGCACTGGCTTAAATGCATTGCTAAATCAGGGCTTATTACAATTGCAGCTTTATCAATTGCTAGGCTTTCCTTGTTTAATGTGGGACAAAGGAAAGGAGCACTTTTAATGTCCCAACGGAAAGCCTTCGTCATTGTACTACATAAATTATCTGCATTATTTTACAACATAAATTGTAATGTGACTTGTATGCTTGTTTGTTACTTTAAGAGATTAAATATAAGAGGGTTTGATTTTCATTTATGCTAGGGCCTCTTTACTCTGCTCTGGCAGGGACCTTAACATGGGCATAAATATAATGTTAAATTTGAAATGACCGTTGCCTTTGATATTTGACTTGAGACAGAGCAATGAAACACTGCTAGAAGCACTGCTTGGCTGGTGTAGGGCTCTGTACAAAATGGATGTCAGCAGAATTCTACATGTTTCCAATGAGGTGGCTTCAACGTGATGGTTCGGGCAGGTCAAGTCTCTCAGGGGCCTGCTGAGGTCAGGGTTAAATGAGCTATAGACTCTTTCAGACTCGTAGCTAATTAAAATATATTTATATTATATTTTTATCTAGAAGGTGAAGACAGCACGGAGGGCTTCTATCCAAGAACAGAATGGGTCTAATGTAGCTTAGTTTGGGGATCATAGCCTGAGCTAATATGAGGAAAATAGCTCTCAAACAAGTACACTCAGAATATATAGTTTTTTATAGGCACTGGAGGGCATTTCAGCTTCTACTGTAGACATTGTTTCTCTTCATGTCTCATATTCTTTGGAAGTCAATAGTAATGCACTTTTAAAAGATGTTAATAAAGGGCAGACCAGATGCTTTAAATGTGAGAAACTTTATTTGTCTGTCCCTCTCAAGTCAGATCTCCTGCCTGCTTGCAGTACATTTGAGGTGAGACCTGGCACATCACTGGAGTCGTTATTCTTCGGGACACATTTCTACTGTTAAAGAAATAAATAGGAAGATGTTATGGAAATTGGGACCCAAGAGAGTATTACAAAGAGCACACTAAATAATGGAACAGGAGAAAATAAACTGTGTGTAGTACATCATCACCAAATGATTCAGCCAAAGAAGGACTTTATCTTCTATGACGTCTCAAGATTTGTTCTGAATTACTTTGGCTGCTTAAATTGTCATTGTAGGATTTTGTGGACTGATTGAACACTGCAATTAAATTCTCCCTTGATGAAGACTTGTAAGTCTAATTTTAAATCTTGCCATCCGTGTGGCACTCAATCTAAACTGTTTTTCAAATAAGAAACGGTGCTTTTCCAAGAGATGTCAATGTCATATCAGTTTGTCTCTAAATGTCAGTCTCCTCCTCCCACTCTCCTCTCCAAATGTGCTCTTGATGCTCCGTTGGAAGATTACAGTTGATATGTTACAAGCTGAGCATTGTGGCGTGATTTCTCATTTCTTTAATGTGTGCACCAAGGGTGGTGTTGAACTGAAAGTCCATGTATTAGTGTACTAGTGAGATTGGGTATCGTGATGACAATGGACTTGGGGACCTGCATTATGTTAAGTGTGAGAGGTGCTGTGAAGTATTATTTTCTTTTCAGTGTTTATAGTTCCATGAGAAAGTGCACGGGACCAACGTTAACTCTGAATTAACAAAGATTCGGTGTACGAGTTTCCTAGGTTTTTTAAAAAAATATATGTATGTAAATGATTAAATTTGGGGGCTGAGCACCCTGTGCTGGAGGCAGAGGCTGAAAAGCTAGTCACATATTTATAGCTCCATTTAAAAGGTTGCATTCCCAGCAGTGAAAGTCTCCACCGGTGCTCCAGCTTCTTCCCTCAAGCTCCAGATCCATCCCCTTTCCATGAGAAGCAGCAGCCTGGCAATTTGTAAAGCTTGAAGCAATGATTAAGAAAACATGAGTGTCAATTAAAGCGCTCTCTGCTGAGAGCATAACATTTAAACAGAGCAGCTCTGATTGTTTCACTGGCTCCATAAATTCCCCAGTCCTGTTGCCCATACAGCTCTACTCCTGAGACTCTCAATCAATCCCTAGCCCAGGAAGGCACCTTCTGCACCCCATCCACTGTCAGCACCTAAGTTCTCTGTATATATGTTTGTATGAACAACATTTTGATACATGCAACTGTTCTACTTGCCAAAACTGTATATGCACGGATTGCTGGATATGCATTAGTGGAATATAAGCGAGGGCTACGGCAGGGTGGAAGCAAAGGGAGGATGGGGAAGGCTCAAGAACAGTGGGCAAGGTCTGCCATAGGGCTGAGAGAGGAAGGCCCATCCTGTACGCCTTGGAAAGCACTTCTCTACAGTCTTTACGAAAAGGGCAGGAGAGCCTCCTCCATTTTTGCAGGAGCAAAGTGAGAGTGCAGGTTCTTGCTCATTGCTCAGTCAGCCAAGAGCTGAATTATGTAACTAGCGATGTGTAACTAAGGGCTTGTGTGTATTAGAGCTTTGTGACCCAGTGTAGCTATAGCATTATAACGGCACTTGTCCAAGCCCCCAGCCCCACACCCATTGTAGCTGTTCTGGGTACTCCCAATTAAATACATTTGGGACCTGGTATTGGGACCCCAAATGGGGCCCACCCCTCCCAATTCTTCCCCTTTGTACTCTAGGTACAGATATTTAGGGGGCTTCTTGACTTGGGTACCTTGTATACTTGAACTTCCTTTCCATCCCCTCTTGTCAATCCCTTGTGCTGCATCAATGTAACTTGGTTGGAAACCAAGCTAAGGCACATTTCTTCAAAGCCTGCTGTACACGGGTGCAGCGCGTCCACACTGGGGAGGTTGCACTGCTGAGAACTACTAGAGCTGGTCAGAGAAACTTCAAAAACTTGGAAAATAGAGTCTTGTCAACATTGAAATGTGTAGTAAAATAACATCAATCTCACCACAGTTTTGTTTCAGTAAGTTCCAACAATGTTGAAATGTTCCATGTTAACATTTTTGGG
This sequence comes from Sternotherus odoratus, assembly GCA_032164245.1. Classification (NCBI taxonomy): domain Eukaryota; kingdom Metazoa; phylum Chordata; order Testudines; family Kinosternidae; genus Sternotherus; species Sternotherus odoratus. The sequence continues at coordinate 148,242,431 of JAVMKO010000002.1, forward strand.
AACTCACTGTTTTTACTTTTTCAGTTTGAAACAACTTTTTGTTTCAAGTTTTTAACGTTCATATTATAATATAAAGCTTTTTAAAAGTCAAAACCAAAATGAAAGCTATTGATTAGTCTGAAGTGAATTATTTTTGCAATGTTGTTCGCAGAAAATTTTGAAGGCAAATTTCAAAATCCTTTCTGAAATAGGATTTCTGTCTTCTGCATAGCTCTAGTGTCTATATCTGTGAAGGGCATTCAGACCATAACCTCATCCCTGAGAATGCTTTCTCTAACAGCCTAGTGATATGTGATTTACCTTATAAGGTTACACTGCACAACTCCATCAAAAATAACTGGCACAGGGTGAATTACATGCTACTATTGTCCCTGCAAAATATGTCCTTGGAGAAATTAATTAGATGAAAATATACTACGTAAGAAATGTTGCAATGGTTATATTGTTCATATATCAAAAAAGCTGCACATCAAGAAAAGCAGCCAATATCTTTGATTTTGGAATCATCCTTGGGTCAATTTGTTAATGCTCACATTTCAGATATCTTTCCTAGAAGGGTCAGAAGAAAGATTTGGACTCATTAAAAAAAGGGATAATTTTTAAATGCTTATCAATTAAACTAGTCAAGTTACTAGTAAATATCCATTCGTAAAATTGATTCTGGACTGAGAAATAAGTGCAATAAAATTGAGGAAGCTCAATAATAATCTTCATACAGAGCAAAGAAATTTGATCCCTGATTTAAATGCAAATCTTAATGGAACTTTGGCTAGAGAGTCACTTTGTCACTTCTGTAATAATATAATCTCTGCCTCAGAATTAAACTTCTTCTGTTTGATTCTCCGCTGCCTTATACCTTGTGTAAAATGGATGTGAAATGCTACCAGATCAAAATGGAACTGGTTTACACCCACTTTACACAGATGTAAATGACTGTACAAAGTGCAAGAGAGTGGAGGATCAGGCCATTTGCCCTCACCTGATGGCCCTATGTAACTCTATGCCAGGCCTCATCTCTGATCTCATCTCCCTGTGCTCTGCCAATCATACCCACCTCCCAGGCTCATTCATTTCTTCCATTCCCTGGCTCCATGCCTTTTTCCACAGCCCACCCCATTGCAAGGAACTCTCTCTCAACTATGATTCACCCAGCCACCCCCGTCTTGTATTTAAGTCCCTCATTAAAATATGGTTCTTCCATGTGTCCGTGAGAAGAGAAACAATCCAAGCATTACAGCTGGGATTTGCAAAGGAGCCTAAGGAACTGGGGAGCCCCTTTTGAAAAACAAAGCAAACCCCTTCAAGGGCCAGATACAAAGGTCACTGAAGTCATTGACAATGTGTCCATTGACTTCAATGGGCTTTGGATCAGGCCCCCAAGTTATTCCTTCCCTGGGCTTCCTACTATACCTGGAGTGGCTAACTTGTTCCACTGTCCATGCAGTTGTGGCTTTATTGCTATTTTTAGTGTGCTATGTCAATCAGACCTGGAGTGTGTATGTCTATCCACGATGGAAATTACACCTCCAGCTGGCGGGTAGACATACCCTTAGACTTTAAGATCTCTGGGGCATGAAATTTCTTCATTTTGTATCTAGCTGAGTGCCTAAGATGTTGCTGGAGTTTAAAAAATGAATAAGAATGACGACACTAGAATGCTGAAGTTGTTGGAGATGTTTGTCTGATCAAGACTTCACTAAAGGCTGACAGCCAAACATCTGGCAGTTTAGTCCAGCTCTTGTCTGCCAAGAATTGTTGCCTGTGTTGTATTTTTTATAACTTTATTCAGTTTAGTTTCACAGGGGCTTGTATAGTGATTACTAATCCCCTAAGGTAAATTTCTCTCCCATTTTTGTATGTCAGTGAAACCTTGACACTGATCTACTGAGGAAAGGACCCTTTGAGGAAACAGGTGCTAACACAAACAGCAATGCTGGACCTTTGAAAACTGACCCTTGAAGAACAAAGACCCTGACATTATTTAGAGCAGTGGATTGTTTGAGGAGCCACCATCTTTGCCCTGAAGGGGAAGCTTGTTTGAATGACTTTGCACCATCTGCTCAATGCACTAATTCTCCTGCACATGTCAGTGCTCCAGGGCTTTGCTATGCAAAAGCCTTCAGCAATCTGTCTGCTTGCTGCATGATGTAGTGCCACCAGTGCCTCTCACTGTGGGTTGCATTGCTGAGAGACATTAAAGGAAGCGCTTGCCAGAGTGAATGAAAGGCCCACTTTCACCCTATTTTTCATCTGATTTCTATGAACTAATCAGAGACATTCAATGCATGCTGTGTAGAATCACCCTTCCTTGTCTAACTTACTGGAGCTGTAAGTAGCTGGAGCTGACTGGCTGAGTTCCTGTTTGAAAGTATTATTTTAATGGTGCTGGGATTTACTAATTACATTTTAGGGTGCCTGGAGGCTTACATAATCACCTTTTTATTATTTAAATCTAAATAAATAAAATACAGGGAGAACAGAATTCTTGTGATCTCATCATTAGATTAATACAATGTTAACCGTCTCCCTGTTGATGACACCTTAACACATCCAGTGAATATTTTCTAGGCACCACTAAATGTCACTGATGTACCATTTCTTTCGGACCTCTTTCAAATTTACCAAACTCCGGAACACACTACTGAAAAGTCCTCCAGGCAAGCGCCCCTGTCTTTTGCCATGCTTTATAAGGCAAGGTGTTCTGACTAATACAAATAAAGATAACACATTTGTGCTTGTGTTAAGTCATGTTCCACATGGTTAGAAATGTCTAACATATTTCAGAAGCACAGCGGTGTAGTGTCATGGTGCCAGACTTATTCTAGCACCGGAACCTCATTTTAAAAATGCCAAACGTTCTTTCACTCACTGATCTGGTGCGGTTTTAAGCTTTGCTGTAATTTATTTCTAGTGCTTTCTGGTATGAGAGCTACAAATTAGCCATTTTTTTCAATGGATAGGTACTGTTGCCTAAATTAAAGTGATAGTAGTAATAAAATACCACAGATTTGGATTCTATTGTTGTAATATAGATATTATATATTCATACCTAAAAGCTATCTGTGTATGACAGAATTATCTAACAGCTCTGAAAACCCACGTGATGGGCATTGAATGATTTATGACATCATCCTGGATAGGGCCTGACTACATTAGGAAATTTGATCCCTTGCCTCACACGTCGCCTGCATACTGAGAGTGTGAAGGCTCTTGCTGATGTTATAACTCTCCACACTAGAAGGATGTGTTGTGACCAATCTGTTGCACCTGAGACAAAGACACAATTAACAGCATTATAAAGTTGGCGCACATTATAACTGAGTGTTCTTGCTGTACACCTCCGGTGGTGGGGACCAACTTATTAAATAATTATCCTAGTTAAAGCATCTGTAATTGATTTATGCGCATTGGAGCATGAGCCTGGGTGATGCTTCCTAGTTCCTGGGAGGAGTTGAGCCAGTGTGTAAGAGTTATTTCACCTCACACTCCAATATCTCCCACACAGTAGTTGGGAAGCTTAAGCTGTTTATGATAATGTCAGTAAATGTATGCGTTTTTTGTTAATCATTAGTTTAATTAGGCCCCACAAGTACTGTGTTCCTGTTTTCATTATTTATATTACAATAGTGCCTAGAGGTGGCAATTGAGATCTGGACTCCAATGTGCTAGGTCCTGTACAAAGAGTTCCAAACAGTCCCTGACCCAAAGAATTCACAATCCAAATAGTCAAGACAGAGAAAGCGTGGGAAGGAAAACAGCGATGAAGTGACTTGTGCAAGGTTTGACCAGCTGGTCAGTCACAGAACTGGGACTCAAACCCAGGTCTCCTGAGTGTTGTGCCTATCCACCAGATCACACTGCGGCTCCGGTTCTTAGTTATTATATTGCCTTGTTCTTTGCTACCAAATCCTGTAGATGTTTTGCAATGTGTTTAAATTTGATGTTGTCCCAAATGTTCAATGTATTTATAATAATATAAATACCTTCTGGAAGATTTTGGAAGAAAATGAAGTATGGAGCAGCAGAGGCTTTTCTCCCCTAGGAAAAAATGAACTTGATTTTAGCACTGGCATCCTTAGCACTAGCATCTTCTCTCCATTGAGGGCAGAGATAGAAGTGACTTAATATTTTAGTCAGTGCTTGAATTCCTAGTTCCCCTGTCTCAGCAGCTCTTGATGGCAACTAGTTGTAATAACTCCCAAAGTTTACCATTACCTTGATCAGCAATGGATAACAATTATCTGATTCTGCTGAAAGCATCAGCAGTGGAATAGTTAACAGTGTTGATATTAAGTCATCATTAGGTTTCAGCATAAATACCTAATTTATATGAATGGGAACTTCTTATGTTTCTACTGAGCCACCATTTCAGGCTGCATTGCAGATTTGAAAAGATGACACTTCATCAGGGCACATCAGGAAGTTTATATCTGTAACCAGCAGGGCTAACAAGTATCATCATTATTATTAATAATTAAAGTTTAATTCCTGCAGCCCCAGGCTTCTGTGACTACTTCCATATCCCCAGGATTGTGAAAATAGGGGATCCTGTGTATAGCCCAGCCAACTGGTATTAACTTTGCCTTTCTTGTCTATGTCATGGTCATACTTAACAAACCAAACAATAAGGTAATATTTTAAAATGAGAGGTTATAATAAAGATTTCAGAAATGCAGTGTGTCCTGCCAATATTGAAGCTGCTGTGGTCCATTCTGCCGCTTGACCTCTCTTCCGCCTGCAGGGATTATCCCAGGACCTGAAGTGCTATTTCTGTACACGTCCCCTGCCTGCTCTTGTTTACACTTGGATGGGTCTTCTCAGAAGTGTTTACCCTGCCAGGGACAACAAAGTTGTGCTCCAAGTCGCTGCTCAATTTGGCATAGGCAGTTAGAAGACAAGCTGAGCTCACTCTTAAGGGTATGTCTACAGTATGAAATTATATCAAATTTATAGAAATTGATTTTTCTGAACAGACTGTATACATTCGATTGCGGGTGTCCCCACTAAACGCACTAAGTCAGTGGAGGGCAGTCACAGTACTGAGGCTACCAACGACTCGCGGAGAGGTGCACTGTGGGTAGCTATCCCACAGTTCCCACAGTTGCTGGTGCCTATTGAAATTCTAGGTTTAGCTCCCAATGCATGATGGGGCAAAAACATTCTCACGGGTTTTCCTGGGTGCATCTCATCACTTGCCCCTCCTTTCATGCAAAGTATGGCAGACAATCGTTTTGCACCATATCACAGCCGGCATGGAGCCCGCTCAGCTCACCGCTGCAGTTGGGACCATTGTAAATACCTCCCGCATTATTCAGTGGTAGGTGCAGAACCTGTAAAACCGGCTGAGGAAGTGACAACAACGCGATCACGATAGTGATGAGGACAGGGACACAGACGTTCTTATAAGAAAGCCATGTGGTGACTGGGACATCCTGGTGACATTGGGCCAGGTTCGTGCCATGGAACGCCAATTCTGGGCCCAGGAAACAAGCACAGACTGGTGGGACCACATAGTGTTGCAGGTATGGGATGATTGCCAGTGGCTGCGAAACTTTCGCATGCATAGGGCCACTTTCATGGAACTCTGTGAGTTGCTGTCCCCTTCCCTGAAGAGCAAAGACACCAAAATGAGAGCAGCCCTCACAGTTGAGAAGCGAGTGGCCGTAGCCCTATGGAAGCTTGCAATGCCCGACAGCTACCTGTCAGCCGGGAATCAGTTTGGAGTGGGCAAATCTACTGTGGAGGCTGCTGTGCTGCAAGTAGCCAGCGCAATCATTGACCAGCTGCTATCAAGGGTAGTGACTTTGGAAAATGTGCAGACCATTGTGGATGGTTTAATACGCTGAGGTTCCCTAACTGTGAGGGGGTGATAGACGGAATGCATACCCCTATCTTAGCACCAGAACACTGGGGCGGCCAGGACATAAATCACAAGGAATACTTTTCCATGGTGCTGCAAGCACTGGTGGATCACAAGGGTAATTGCTGCTTGCTGTGTGGCTGCACAGTATCTGTGAGAGTAAGGGGGAGACGTTTATGGTGGGATGGGAGGTTGAGGAAAATTGTCTGGTGGCCAATTTCTCACAGCCAGACAACAGGGCAATTAAAAGAGCACAGCAGGGCACGCTACGCATCAGAAAAGCTTTGAAAGCCACTTTCATGACTGGCCAAGGTACGGTGTGACAGTTTGTTTCTCCTTGAAGTTATCTGCCCCCTATATATATATTCAAGAAAATAAAGTCACAATTGTTTAAAAACTGTTCTTTATTATTTGTTGAATAACAAATTGAGAGGAATCAGAAGGTAGCCATGGTAGTAGGTTAGGAAGGGTTAGGGGGGTTGAGGAGGATGGAAGGACAAGTCCAGAAACCAAATCAAAATTTCAGATATGCCAGCCTTCTGCTGCCTGGACAATCCTCTAGGTTTGAGTGTGTGGGTCCCCAGAGCCTCCCCTTCCCCCATGTTCTTGGACGTCTGGTGAGTAGGCTATGAAACACTGGGAGGAGGAAGGGCGGTTATAAAGGGAATGCAGCAGTGGTCTGTGGTCTTGCTGCCTTTCCCACATAGGATCCACCAGACAGCGGAGCATGTGAGATTGCTCCCCCATCAGCTTGAGAATGGCATCCTGCTGCCTCTCTTTGCGTTCCTGCCTCCTCTCATCACGCACATCCCTCCGCTCTTTGCAGGAGGACTGCATAAGCACGGCAAACATGTCGTCCCAAGTTCATTTTTTTTCCGTATTCTAATCTGGGCCAGCCTGTGGGACGGAGTTGATGGGGGCGCATTGAAACATTTGCACCTGTGGGAGGAGAAAAAGGGCGGATAGAATTTTAAAAGATACATTTTGGAGAACAAAGGGGAGACTCTTTCTCAGTGAAACAGGCAATTCATAGTGCACAGCACATGTTCTTTCTGTACAAGGTCACATTTTGCCTTTTATACTGAAGTGCCTGCTAGTTTGGTGTGACCAAGGCATCCCACACGGCTGGGCAACAGAATGCAGCATGCAGGCAGTCATGGACTGGCCTGGGGCACATGGGGTTCTGCTGCTTCTGCTTCATTTCAATGCTTTTCGACTGCGGCGCCCCCCCCCCTTCCCATACCAAGCAATTCCAAGCAATACCAAGCCTGCAAGGGCGCTCCAGAGGCTGGAAGAGCTGATTCCCTGGGACAGCCAGCAAGAGACGCTGCAGGGGTGAGTTGTCACCTTATTACAGAAAGATAAATAATGAAGGTATGAATTGGAATTTCAGCCAGGACCCTAATCCTGCAAAATCTGCCATAGGATGCAATCTTTAACGGCTACAGTCAGTTTCAAATCCTATGAGGAATATAGTGAAAGGTAACGGTATATATGCTTGCTCATCTGTAGCTGAAATAGTGATGGATGAACTGGTTCAGAGACAATAACTAATCTGAACCTCAAACTACCCTGAATTCTAAGAGTCTTCCCTATCCATGCTGTGGTCTGCCTCTACTTTCCCAGGTATCCTACAGAACTATAATGGTCTAGAGCTCTATTCTGGGCCAGCTGCTTTCTCCACATCTCGTATTCTATGCCTCAAAGGCTCACAATTAGTTTGGGGCTGCATTGGATCTGGGGTACTCCTGAACAGTGTGAGATTGGGAAGTCATCAGCCTCAAGATCACATAGAAACTGCCAGCTCTGCCCAGACCTCTGAGCAGCAACACTATCAAAAGAAAACGGGGCGGGAGGAAGGGGAAGGAGAAGATACAAGATACAAAATGAAAGAAATCGGGGTGGGTAAAGAAGCGTGTGTATGTAGATATCACATAGCAAGCAAAATCAATAGAAATTAACATTTGATTATTAGCACCAGAAGAAGTTCTTAAAATTGCTTGGGTCCAATCATGAGCAACTGCAACTCCCACTGAGGTAAGGGTTTGGCTCTATTCCTTCTAATAAGGAATTTAAAGAATATTTTCCCCTTTATATAAATACACTAGAATTCTGTTAACTTCAATTCATGGTGCTTAGGTAACTATGATGCCAAGTGCCCTAAAAATATCTAATAGATAAACTTCAGCACCTTGTTTATTAGAGGGGAGGAGGGGAATCAATTCTCCTACTCCACATTTTTGTCCATTAATGTGACAAAAAAGGCACTCTGCATCTGAGTCTTCCCTACAAAGTGTGTGTGGTGTCTTCATCTTGTTTTAGAGAAGCAGACAGTAATTCCGCCTGTCTCGGTGCCCTTCGCTAAAAACACCAAAGGGTAGGATTTATACAGTATGGTTCTGCAGCACGTCACAAGTGCCCTAAATAGAAGTAAGCAGCTTTAAAATGATGAGAAGCCTCAGCTTCTTACATGCTCAAGAAGTTAATTATTAGGTCAACCACAATAAGTGGGTTTTGTTGGGAGGGGGTTGGTATCTCAGAAACAGCTCATGACAGAGATGGCGGAGCTTGGTGTGGTGTCTGAAAACGGCAATGTGAAAAGTCAGTCAGCTCCACAGAAGAGGTTCAAGACTCACAGGCAGTGCCATACAGAGAGTGCATGACTGGTCTGAATGACCACACTGAACTAATATGAGCCAAGTTGAGAATAATGACCAGAATGGAAAGAATGTTAAACTTACTTATTTTACAAGCTGTAGCAACTAACATGAATCATTTTAGTCACAAAAAGTCTAGGGTCGTGGTATTGCAACAATTTGGTGACAGTGTAAAATTTTACCCTCTATCTCGTTTGTCTGAATCCTAAATAAGTCCTTACATTGTGTATTTGGAAGGTGTTTTAATATCTCACAAAGAGGAGGTGAATAATTAATTGACTTGGAAGCAATAAACGTATACCTTCCACATCTGACACGGAGCACCACAGAAGTTTTCAAAGCGGTGGCATGATGGCAATTCCCTGCCCCTAATGTCCAAAGGGTATCTATGGATGTTAAGGGCGTGAGAACTCCTATTCCATGCTGAAGAGATGGGCTATAACCTTCAATGAGGCTGGTCAAGAGGGAAGCACTTCAAATGGATGTCTTAGTTAATGTACCCACCAACTGGCAGGATGAATTCCATTCTCCTCCCAAATCGCTCTCAGTCCCTTGTACCAAGCCTGTTTGCTCAAGATCTGTGTTGAAAAGGGTGAATTTCATCCTGTATGCACAAGTGAGGTGATAGATGAATGCTAGAGCTTAGTGTGGAAGAGAGTGCTCTGAACACAGTAATCCAAAAATGGCACTCTTTGGGCAAGACTAGAGAATAATCACAACACTTGGCACGTCTTGAACACCTTTTACCCAAACACCTGAATGTGCTTTCACAAGCATTAAAGACAAGGTTGTGGTTTGTGCCATGTAAGGACTGGCCATAACAGCTCAGGGAAAGAATCATACCATCCATGTTCCCCCTTTGCTCCAGAGGGGATTAAACTGCCACCATCCTTTACCATAGTAGATCACTGACCTTTGCATACATTGGCTCAACTGAGCTGGATGGCACATTGCAGAGGGAGCCATGGCACCATCTACTCTCCTGCCTGCTCAGGGTGGAGTAGCAGGTGCATAGCACCTTTTCCCCCCAGCAGTCCAAACCCAAAAGTTCTGAGAGAAGCATATTGGGGTTAGTCTTTTTCTTCCTTATCCCACTGCACCACTGTGCAGTGTAGGCCCCACTTGGCCCTAACTGACTAATCCTCTTTGAATTTTCACTAGGATGGGTGGAGCAGGCTGGCTGCAGTGGACCAGCGTAGCCCCCAAAACTCAACAATGCTGTCCAGAGAGAGAGCATGTGGGTGGACACAGTATCCTCTCTCTTTCCTCCTTGGTGCAGATAAAAGCGATTCACTTTCAGGGGAAATCCCAAGGGAGGAAGTCTGCAATACTGAAATAATTAGGGTGAATCCTCTTTGCATGGTGCAGGGCAGCATAATAAGATGAACCTTGTTCCAAGGGAGCTGAGTTACTTGGAATTCCTTGCACCAATGTTGTATTTAATAGGGACAGGACAGATGAACACTGTTTGCTGGGGAAGAGTCAACATGTCTGTTGTTAAGAGAAATCACATCTCACAAATCTATTAGAATTCTTTTAGGGGGTCAGCAAACATGTGGACCAGGGTGATATAGTATACTTGGAGTGGATATACTATACCTGGAGTTTCCGAAAGCCTTTGACAAGGTCCCTCACCAAATGCTCTTAAGCAAAGTAAGCAGTCATGTAATAAGAAGGAAGGTCTTCTCATGGATCGGTAACTGGTTAAAAGACAGGAAACAAAGGGTAGGAATAAATGGTCGATTTTGACAATGAAGAGAGGTACATAGTGGGGTCCGCCAGGGATCTGTGCTAGGATCAGTGCTGTTCAACATATTGATAACTGAGCTGGAAAAAGGGATAAACAGTGAGGTGACAAAATTTGCAGATGATACAAAATTACTTAAAATAGTTAAGTTTAAAGCAGACTGTGAAGAATTACAAAGGGATCTTGTAAAAGTGGATGATTGGGCGACAAAACAGCAGATGAAATATGTTAATAAATGCAAAGTAATGTACATACTAAACATAATCTCAACTATCCTTACAAAATGATGGGATCTAAATTAGTTGTTACCACTCAAGAAAGAGATTATGAAGTCTTTGTGGATAGTTCTCTGAAAACATCCACTCAATGCACAGTCAAAAAAAGCTAATAAAATGTTAGGAACCATTCGGAAAGAGACAAATAATAAGACAGTAAATGTCATAATGCCACTATATAAAGCCCTAGTATTCCCACCCCTGAATACTGCATGCAGGTCTGGTTGCCCTATCTCAAAAAAGATATATTGGAATTGGAAAAGGTATTGAGAAGGGCAACAAAAATGATTAAGGGTATGGAACAGCATCCATATGGGGAGAGATTAAAAAAAACAGAACTTTTCAGCTTGGAAAAGAGATGACTAAGGGGAGATATGAAGAGGTCTATAAAATCGTGACTTCTGAGTAGAAAATGAATAAGGAAGTGTTGTTTTCTCCTTCACATAACACAAGACCCAGGGATCATCAAATGAAATACCTAGGCAGCAGATTTAAAATAAGCAAAAGGAAGTACTTCTTCACACAACACACAGTCAACCTGTGGAACTTGTTGCCAGGGGATGTCGTGAAGGCCAAAACTAGAACAGAATTCAAAAAAAGAGTTAGATAAATTCATGGAGGATAGTCTTCAATGGCTAATAGACAAGATGATCAGGGATGCAACTCAGTGCTCTGGGTGTCCCTAGCCTCTGGCTGCCAGAAGTTGGGATTGGCCATTAGGGTATGGATCACTTGATGACTGCCTGTTCTGTTCATTCCCTCTGAAGCATCTGGCATTGGTAACTGTCTGAAGACAGGATACTGAACTAGATGGACCACTGGTCTGATCCAGTATGGCCATTCTTACGTGGGATTGTGCTCTGTCTCTGGAAGAAAACAAACAAAAAACATTTGATAAACATAGACACTGAATTTCAGATAGAAGTTACAGCTTTCTTTCATCTTCATTGACTATGTTCACGTCCTCTGGTCATCAAAGGAACTGTTGTATCTAGGATTAAAGAAATGAAAGATGTAGACACATGAATAATGATTTTTACATCACTGTACGGCATGACATTATTTTCTAAAATATTATGATGTGCCAATAGGTTTAGAGCATGCAAGAGTTTTGTATTCATGTGAAGAAGGAAGTGACACTGGTTGTGTGTTTTGGAAATATTTTCTGCTACTTATCCTACTGTCTTGTGTAAACTTTCCTTTCAATCATTTCTTAACTTCTTTGTGTAATCTTTAGAATTGACAGTAAATATATGAAAGAATGCAGGGGCTGAAATATTCAAAAGTGACAAGTGATTTTGAGTGCTTCATATTTTGGGTGCATTGCTCCATTTTACTTACCTTTGACTAATTTTTCTAAATTTGTCAACTTTTTTAAATTTTAATGTAAAAGTTATTTAAGAAACTAGCATCTATAGAACTTGTGGGGAAGAAGAAAGACTTTCTCAACAGACGACCCTCAACTGGAATTTTCTTCTCCTGGAGATATGGCTAAAGCCAATTCTACCACCATCTGGCCAAACAAGCCCCATCTCTTTATGCAGGTCTTCTGCAGCATGAGTCATGGAATCCTATGGGCCACATGCTCCTGGATGGTCACTCTCTGTGAGCAGGTTGTTCTTACTGAGGAAGGGCAGAAGATATTCATGGGGTCCATGTAAGGCAAAGTTGTAGCCTTGGTACTTCACAATGAGTAGTGTCCAGTCCCACAAGCTATAGCTCAGAAGTGTAGAGAGTACAAAGGGGAGAGGCTTGGGCAGAAAATGGATGTGTCTGAGAAGATATGGACATCTAGGCAACCTAGTTTATTTATTCTACATAGTGCACCTATGCTCATAGTGTCTAGGAGTAGATTTTGATAATGAAACATTTGACAATGAACAATGAAACTATGTGTTCTCCTTTTGGGCCTTCCATTGGTCACTAATCAGGAACACAGATGGGTTCACTGAAGAATTCTCAAAGCAGGATTGAGTTCCTGTACACACCTTGTTCTGCACGTCACCTTCTATCTTGTATTTCTACAGACAACGCTCTATACTTGCTCTGTTCAGAATCAGCCCCCTAGTGGGAATCTGATCTGTCATTCATCAGATACACCAGATGACAAAATAACAGGTACTTTAGAAATGCATGCAATATTTGGTATTTTGGTATATTTGTTGTATTTGAAAAACCCAAACAAAATTATAAATATTGTGGCAGGGTGGGCTTGACCCAGCCCTGCCGCCCCTTTAAGAGTGCAGGGAAGCCTCTGCAAACCTCCCCTTGCAGAGAAGGCTAATCAGCCACCTGGGCTGCAGAGGGCTCAGGCTGGATGACTTGCACCTGGCAGCCTCCTCAGGGGGAATAAAAGCCTGCCAGGAAGGAAGCCCAGGGTGGTGGTGTGGAGGAGTGTGAGAGAGAAAGACAGAGACAGACACAGGTACAGAGAGGTATAGAGCTGGGAAGCAGAGCTGAGGCAAGAGGCCTGGCAGAGCTGACTGCTTCCAGGGACCAGTCAGATTGAGGGCTGGGGCCCAGCTGAACTGTAAAGCTGTATATTGGTGGTGGGGCTTGCACTGTGAATAAAGAGCATTGTGTGGAGCCACAGAAGAGTCTCCTGCCTGTTTGTGCCATGGGGTGAGAAGGTGATCTGTTACACGTGGTGTCAGAAGTTGGATAGTTACACCAGCAACCCAACTGGTGGCCCAGTGATGGAGGGGACCCTACAGTGGCTCGTGGAGCAGCAGTTGGCCATGCAGCAGGCCCAGGCCAAGCAGCAGAGGACGCTGCAGGACTTCATTACGGAGCAAGCAAAGACCCAGGCAACTCTCCTACAACAGCTGGTGAGTCCAGGGGCAGGAGAGGGCATGCGGCCGCTGGGCTGGGGACTTTGTAAAATGAGCCCGGCGGATGACCCCGATGTCTTCCTGGGGACTTTTGAGAGGGTGGCCACTGCAGCCGGGTGGGAGCGGACCACCTGGGCCCTCCGGCTTGCTCTGTACCTCGTGGGCGAAGCCCAGGTGGCCTATATGGCCCTGGGCACTGTAGAGGCCCAAGACTTTGAAATTGTGAGAGCGGCCATCTTGGACCGGTGTGACGGTGCTGTTCCTGGTGGGATCCAACTGTGAGTGTCAGATCAGGACAGATTGCTTCCAAAGGGGCAACTACAGCCCAAAGCTGGGGTTTCTTCACACGAAGGCAAACCAAACCAGCTAAACAGAAAAGACTTTGGTTTCACCCCACTGGCTAACCACAAGTCACACAAGCAATCCCCTTAAGACACTCCAGATTCTCAGTATCACCACCAGCAGCCACCTGTCCTGGGGACCAATGGTTATGAAAACCAATCCCCCAAACAAAGAAAACGGTTCTCCCCAATTCCAAGGAATCAGGCCCCAGCCCCAGGTCAATACACAAATTAGATCTTCCCACAAATCACGCTATTGCCTATCCTTTAGAATCTAAAATCTAAAGGTTTATTGTATAAGGAAAAAGGTATAGGTGAGGGTTAGGAAAGGTTAAAAGAAATCAATTACATGCAGTAATGGCACATCTCTTGGTTCAGTCTTGCAGCTGTAGAATAAACTGCAGGTTTCAATCAAAGTCTTTGGAAAGCATCCCCTGCAGAGATGGGTCAGCACCTTTGTCCAGAGTTTCCTGAGAAGCAAAGTTCCATCCAAAGCTGGAAACAAGGCAGGCTGGAGGTAGATGACAAAATGGGGAACGTTCTTCCAGGCTTTATAAATTTCCTCCTGTGGGTGAAGACCCTCCTTCTCCTTATGCAGAGTCTGGCTGCAAACTGAAGGTTCCCAGCCACATGGTCCAATTACCAGACTCTCAATGATTCAGTTTTTGCCCAGGCATGTCCCATTCCTGGGGAGGCTCCTCTCCTCGGGTGTGGACACAGTTCATTGTGCAGTTGATGGCCCTTTAATGGGCTCGAGTTAGCACCAGCGTGTCTGAGATTTCACAGGAGCCAAGCCTAAGTTTGAAGTACAGGCACCTTTTATCCAATATCCATAACTTCAGTTCCAAAATAGATACACACATATGGTCATAGACACCTGTTATGACCCCCTTCACATAATATTTGGTACCCCAATGATCTATATGGTACCAAATTATTCCAGTAACGTGACAACCGGGTCGGCTTATCTGCCGAGAAGTATCGGCAGAAGTTTCGGGTGGCCCACTGGATGCAGGCGGTGCGGCCCCGGGCGTTCGCCCAGAGGCTGAGAGACTGGGCGACGCGCTGACTGAGGCCGGAGGCCCGGTCAGGGGAGGAAATCATGGACTCCCTGATCCTGGAGCAGTTTCTGCTCAGCCTCCCTGAGACCGTGTGCACCTGGGTCAGGAGGCACCAGCCAGAGACGGCAGAGACTGCGGTGCGCCTGACCGAGGAGTACGTGGAGGCAGAGGGACCTCGGGGAGAGGACCGGCCGCGACGGGTCCGGGACTTGGGGCAACGGCCCATGGACTCCCCACCCCCCACCCCCCTGGCCAGACGCAAAGGGACTAATGGGGAGCCCAGAGGGGCGCCCGAGAGAGTGGCCCGGGTTACCTGCTGGCAGTGCGGGAAGCCAGGGCACATTAAGCGGGATTGCCCAGCAATGGAGTGTGGCTACGCTGACTGGTGTGGGTGGACTGAGGTTTGGGGGCGGAGGCAGAGTAAGGGGATACCCACCCTGCGGGTGCAGGTGAGGAGGAAGTCCCATCAGGGGGTGGTGGATTCCGCCTCCCCCTGCACGCTCATCCGCAGAGTATTGGTTCGCCCTGAGTGGCTAATTCCAGGGGTTACAACGGACCTGCGGTGTGTCCATGGGGACAGGAAGTCCTGTCGGGTGGCCCAGGTCCCCCTCGAGATCAGCGGCCGATTCCGCTGGAAGCGAGTCGGGGTGCCAGAGGGGTTACCTTGCCCCGTGATCATTGGGTGGGACTGGGGCCCGGTGGGAGGTACGAGGCCCCGGGCTGCCCCAAGGCCGAGCGTGAGAACCCGTACGGGGGGTTCAGCAGAGAAGAGGGGCGGGCCTCGACCCAGTGACCAATGGAAAGACCTAGATAGCCAGGAACGATTGAGACCAGGGCTGGAGGATCCCCCGGAAGCCTGTTTGGGGGAAGTCGGGGACGAGGGCCCCGGGGAGGTGAGCTCCACAGAGGAAGCTCCGAGCTCATGTAAGAGCCAGGGAGAAACTGAGGCAGGGGAAGTTGCCCTTAGTTTCTAGGCACAATCTGGGCAGGGGTTGGAGCTGCTGCCACCATGCGAGTGGTGTGAGCACCGAAGGGCACAGGGACGGACAATACCCTGCCTTTCATGCGCGAGGCTGGAAGTAGGGCTCTCTGCCGCGGCCGCGCTGGAAGCCGAGGCAGAGGAGGCTGGCTCTAGCCCTAAGGAGCACTGGGAGGGGTGGGACTCCCTGTAGCCTATGTGAGGAGCAGAAGGCGGAGGGACGGCCACTTCCTTCCTACTGTCTGCTGTGTGGGAGATATTCGGCAAGGCTCCCCCCCGAAAGGCAGGGGATCAATGAATCACAAACCCCTGCACGGGCGGCGCCAGTGAAAGAGGTGCAGGCAGAAAATAAGAGGGCAGTAGGACTCTCCGCCACGGCCGGGCATGACACCCAGAAGCTTAGGGACCATGCCGCTATGGTAAAGGAAATAAGGAACAAAGGTTCAAGGGCCCTGTTAAACCTAATTGGGAAATATTGAAGGGTCCTAGCCAGCCCAATGGGGCTAGGCTAAGGGGGGAGGTGTGTGGCAGGGTGGGCTTGACCCAGCCCTGACGCCCCTTTAAGAGTGCAGGGAAGCCTCTGCAAACCTCCCCTTGCAGAGAAGGCTAATCAGCCACCTGGGCTGCAGAGGGCTCAGACTGGATGACTTGCACCTGGCAGCCTCCTCAGGGGGAATAAAAGCCTGCCAGGAAGGAAGCCCAGGGTGGTGGTGTGG
This sequence comes from Sternotherus odoratus, assembly GCA_032164245.1. NCBI lineage: Eukaryota > Metazoa > Chordata > Testudines > Kinosternidae > Sternotherus > Sternotherus odoratus. The sequence continues at coordinate 148,258,898 of JAVMKO010000002.1, forward strand.
AGGAGTGTGAGAGAGAGACAGAGAAAGGTACAGAGAGGTATAGAGCTGGGAAGCAGAGCTGAGGCTAGATGCCTGGCAGAGCTGACTGCTTCCAGGGACCAGCCAGATTGAGGGCTGGGGCCCAGCTGAATTGTAAAGCTGTATATTGGTGGTGGGGCTTGCACTGTAAATAAAGAGCATTGTGTGGAGCCACAGAAGAGTCTCCAGCCTGTTTGTGCCGTGGGGCGAGAAGGTGATCTGTTGCAATATATATAGAAAAACATGCAATAAGCTGTGGTATATACAGCTGGGTTGTTTCCTTAATAGTGTTCATTTAAATTTCTAGGAATCTGATAGTTGCGGAAGGCAGCTGCCATTTTGTGTTCAGTTCAAATGCAGTTTGCTATAGAAGAAACCCGCACTGTGCTCTCTCAAGGAGAATGTACCCATTTTCTTTCTTTCATTGTTTTTTAAATTTATTTCATGTAAATTTAGTGAAAAGTGACTGAAAACTGTGGTGGTGTCTATGTGGTGCATTCTCCATCACTGGAAAGTTTAATGTCAAGATGGGATGTTTATCTAAAAGATATGCTCTAGTTCAAATAGGAATTAATACAGGAAAGTTGTATGGCCTGTGTTATACAGGAGATCAGACTAGATTATCACAGTGATCCCTTATGAGCTATGAATCTATACATCTATTTGCTTTCCCTTTTGGCCTGACAGACCTCCAGTGCTTAATCCTGCAAACTTCACTCATTTAAATGTACTTTCTAAAGTAATAAGAGTCTCACTGAGTTTCCTAGTCAATACTCAAGTAAATATGATTTGCAGGACTGACCCCAAGTTGTTGACTTTCCAGACACAGTGTAGGGCCAATCTGTTTACTCAGATTTTTGTCTTTGTGGGAGCTGGCTGTGATGAAGACAAAAAATTTCATGATCAAGTTTGAGTCTATTTAATTTGACATTTGTTATTAAATTGTGCCTATTGCTTTAAATATGAAATATGCACTCAGAGCATGCATGATGAGTGGTGGAAAGCAAATAAATAAAATGAAGTGAGAGAACCCAGGGATACTACACAGTTAACTTCTTTGTAAGCAAAGATTTCGGTGAAAATACTTCTCCCCACCTCCCCATCAGTATAGCCATAGATAATTTTATCTGTCTCTCTATTTGTTGGTCTGTGATATTTATATGGTACCAACAACTGGTATCTAGACAAAGAATACAGAATTAGGATAAGAAAACTGAAGAATAACTCTTTCTGATATCTCAATGTTCAGCTGCTTAAGGTTGATTTAAGAAAAGCTTTTTATGATCAGTATATATTTGTACACATCTGTGGAAAAAAGGAGTGCCTGCTTTCAGAAATCTTGGAACACATTATTGTGGTAGATCAATTGATTTGTGAAGCTGAAACATACAAGAATAATTTACTTGGCTAGACTTTGCTAATGCATACATCCCTTGTACTTTAATAAACCTTGCACTGAGCATATATCAAGTTTCTGAAAAGATTCAATAACTCATCAGAAAATGTTATGGCTCTTTTTATGTATCTAGAAGTGACATTAGAAAAGGCGTTAGAAAAGTATTATAAGGAGGTGTTGATTTATCTGAAATACTATTTATATGTCATTGCATCAGCTAGTTAAATCAGCTGAAAAGGGACTGCAGAAGACCAGTAAGGAGAGGGGGGGAGTCAGTCAGCTATCCCACAGAGCACAAACTACAGTATCTTGATGGCTGACATGGGCAGTAATACAAGAGACCGGGTGGAAGGAACCATGCTGCATTCTTAGGACTAGTGGAGTGGGAAAGTATGATATAGTCTGATTCTTCTCACTTACACCATCTTACGGGTCCCTTGATTTCACTGGTTTGATTTCATTGGCACTACTCGTGGTTTGTGAGAGAAGAATCAGGTTTGTAATCTTCATGTCTGGGCCTCTTAAAAAGAGGAATTACCTCTACCAAACTCTAATCTAGTGAATTCTAGTCACTTATCCTATCAGGTAAATCAGTAAAGTGCTTGAACAAGTGGTGCTATATTTTCTTCAGGCATGCAATCATTTTTTCTTTATTTCTCACAGTAATAAACCCTACATACAGAAATATCCTATCATGATTCTGGAACAAATAGTCATGCCCAAAAGTTGTGCAACCAGCATAACAACAAAAGGGAGTGAGGAAAGAGCTAGATATGAATAAAGTAATTCCCTATTGCATATGGTGCTGTGAGGATAAATTCCTTAATTATTGTGACATACCCAGATACTATAGTAATTGGGACTGGGTGTCAATATATTCTTCTTTTATATACACAGGCAGGATTAAACTAGGAGTAACTCCACTGATTTCAGAGCTGTCAAATCAGCATCAAACTGGTGTAAGTGAAAGGAGTCTCAGGCATCTACATAGTTTGAACATCAAATATAGATGTTTTTTAAAGCCATATGCTTAGCTTCTAGTTCAAAAGGGATTATATTAAGGAAGTTCTATGACCTGTATGAGGCAGGTTAGACAAGATGATCAGAATGGTCCCATCTGGCCATGGAATCTATGTAATAGACAAATAAATGCAGATTATTCATGAATCAGATTTCTGTAAAACTACCTGGAAGATCAAAGTTTGTGTGCGGAACTATAATTTGTGTTTGGATTGTCTGTGTAAGGTTACTAACCTGTACAACATTAGCACAACAGGATTATGTAGCATTTAGTGTTTAACTAAAGGAGAGATTCACCTCTTTGCTAGGTGCATAACTGGTACTGAATCCCCTAAAATTCGCACTGTTTAAACTGGATGAGTATGTGTAGCCCACACACTCCTGGGTGTGATGTTCTGTCCCATCTAGTGGCACTGAGACCACTTAAAGAGAGAGATAAAATGAGTCTGCACTATAGTCTTAGCTCAGGGCCGGCGACAGGGGGGTACTACGGGTACAGCTGTACCGGGCCCCCCGACTTTAGGGGGGCCCTGGTACACAGCTGTACCCGTTGTCGTCCCCCCTTGTTGCCGGACCTGGAGAGCGGGGAAGGGGCGGGGAGGCGGCACGGCTCTCCTCCGGATGAGCGGCTCTCCTCCGGCAGGAGCAGTGAGCCCGGCCGGCGGCAGCGGCGCAGTCCGGGGGAGAAGGGGAGGGGGGGAGCAGCAAGGGCGGCTCACGCCGCTCCCGGGCTCTTGCTCCCGCTGCCGCCAGCTGTCAGCTGGGGGGGAACGCCGGCTGGGCTGGGGAGGGGGGAGCGCTGGCTGGGCTTCCTCCCCCAGCCGCTGTCAGCTGGGGGGGGCCCGGCTGGGCTGGGGGCCCCCCAGCCGCTGTCGGCTGGGCTGGGGGGGGCCCGGCTAGGCTGGGGGGCCCCCAGCCGCTGTCGGCTAGGCTCGGGGGGGGGGGGGCTGGGGGGGGCCCAGCTGGGCTGGGCTGGTGGGGCCCCCAAACTATCAGAGTAGGGGGCCCCCAAATTTCTGTCGCCGGCCCTGCCTTAGCTAACAGCCAATTGGTTATTAGCTCATGTGGTAGAGGCTCATACACTAAGCTCCAGAGGTCCCCCATTCAAACCTGCCTTCCGATGACTGAGGTCTGTCGGCATTACCTATGCAAATCTTAAGAGCCTGGAGCTCATTAATATGGCTAGGCTTCCTGTACAGTATGGAAACTCTGTATATGGCTGGATGACTAATGGCTTGTTAATTAATAGTTTACAAATCATCTTGTAATGGCTCTGTATATTTATACAGTAATTCCTCACTTAACATTGTAGTGATCACTTGGATTGATCGGTCTTCAGCTGTCGTTAAGACAGTGCTGATCACAACACGTCCACCATTCTTCTCGCGCTCTTGCCTTTCTTATCCACATTTGTCCAAAACGTTTTACAGTGTCATCTTCCCATCTTCTTGGAGGCTGGCGGAATGGTCTTTTCTGTTCTCACAGGTACCACCCAGCAATGATTGCGGTCCACCTGTTATTTGTGAACTGTGCTGTGTGGCCTGCGCATCGCATCTTGTTATGTCTGTTTTCCATGACAATATCTTTCACACTTCTGCGTCCTCTGATCATTTCATTTGGGATGCGATCCAGAAGGGAAATTTCCAACATAGCTCGCTCCATTGCCCTTTCAGCTACTGACAGCCACTGCTTTTCTCTTTGTCAGTGCCAGGCAGTGAATAGTTTTGGCATTCAGGAGGGAGGGGGAGCCTGTGCACCGAGTCCTCACTCCTCCCCTGGCCTTCCTGCCTCCTGAACGCCACAAACCAGCTGATTGCTGTGGGCAGGAGGCGGGGGGAGCAGAGGGAAGGCGCTAATCCGCAGGGTCTGCCAGTGGGCGGAAGGCACTGGGTGGAGACATAGGGGAGCTAATAGGGGGGCTGCCAGATGTGAACAAGGCAGGCAGCCAAACAACTTTAAACGAGCATGTTCTGTAATGGAGCACGGACGTAAGATCAAAACGTTAAGTGAGAGGATGGTAAGTGGGGAGTTACTTTATGTTCCAAGGCAATAGAGAATGAGATCCATGAAATCCATCCCTGCAGAATTATCACTGTACAGTCAGTTTAATCAGAAAAGTAGCAGCTATTTAAATGTTTACTTCAAGGGCTGATTACATTTATTCTCTCTGAGCTTTGCTCCATTGGTGAAAATAAATCAACAGTACTCCCTAGTCTTTGTCAGAGCACAGGATATCTATAGTTAAAAGACCCATTAAAAATGGCAACAATTACTCCACAGTTTGGTTTGTGGCACAAACATGTCAAAATGGGCATTCTTAGTGTAAACTGAGATTACAACATTGTTTAAATGTATTGTTTGAGCTTTGTGACTGTGTTTTTTGTGCTTATAAATGGAACATATGTTGTGCCTGTATAAACTGTATTGGTGGTGGTATAAAATATCAAGATTTGTTTTTTAAAGAGACATTTCCCAGTGATGCACATACTGTACATATGCTGTTAATATGGTGACATTTTATATCATCACTTTTATTCTACAAGTCTTAAATGTCTTGAATCACTTACTTTGTTACACCTGAAACTGAACTGAGTAATGTCAGCAATTTACATTTCCAAAAGCACAAATGTCAACAGCTCTTGCAGGCTAAGACAGATAATTTCATTAAAGGTTATAGAATAAAGGATAATCATCTCTTCTAGGTCAGAACACATTCTCAGGTACGAATGTAGAACAACATTGGTTTGAATGTGTTCCCTGGAGCTTTGAATGACAAGGAGATTGAAAGAGTTCTGAGAGAGATGTATAACTTGAACCACAAGCAGCAGCTGATAATGAAACCAGAGTAGGGGAATGACTCACTTGGATGTCGCACTGTAGAAAATCCGCATGGGGCTGTGGAAATGTTCATCCATGCCAGCAATAATGCACCAACCACAGAGATGATGATGACAATTCCAGAAATCGTAAGAGTGGTAATGAAAAATATCCAACTCAGTGAACTAGTAAGAGCCTAGCTGTCAAGGGTCACTATGAAAATAAAAACATGAAAAGGGAGCAAGGTGATAACTGGTCTATAAAGGTTTCTCTTGGCTGGATTTATATCTTGTAGGCAGATTCCTAAAACTTGAGGTACATATCCACTCACTAAAAAAGAGCAAAGAACATGTCAAACAAGAGAGGCTTTCCAAAGTAACCATATAAAGTATCTATAAAATTGTCAATATATATGAGTGAGAGAGATTTACATATTTTTAAATTAAATATAATCAAAACAAAGTTATAATGGTAATCGGTGATGAATATAACAGACTAGAGGAGACTGAATATATATCTTTCAATTGTTCTTCCTTTGGGAATGTTGAATATCGTCTTTAAGTCCTGATCCATCCTAGGAAAATTAGGATCCAATATTCAGCATTACCGCATCCTCATCAGTGTTAGCTGCAGTGGAGTCTGTAGTGTAGATAGGGGGCACAGTGCTTTTGCCCCTGGTCATCTGACCTTCTTTATAGTAGGTGTTGGGAGCTGATGTAAAGAGCTTTCCAAAGGAAACCATTTGTAGTGTATGACAACAAGCTTTGAGTCCTACAGCACCCAGGAACTGTGCTCCATGTTCTTGAGTCCCAGCTACTGCCATCTTATCGATTCCCTTTTGGCATATATACAGATATCAGTCTGGAATGGGTCTGAGGCCCTTAGTATGGAAGGCTTTTTTCCTCATTAATCTTATTCACATTCTTATCAAGAAGTTTGCAATATTACTTGTTCCCTCTTCATTGTACTAAAGTGAACAAATAGATCAGAAATACCAGTAAATTGATAATGTCCAAGTGCCTGCTATTAACATTTTTACCTTCAAAATACCTTTGGCAAAAGGACAGAGTGAGTAGCTGAATTAATTTTTGCCTGGCCTCTAAAATTGACCATGTAAATCCCATATTTGCCCAGTCAGACTGCATTTTAAGAGGTTGTATTTTTTTATTGGTTTAATAGCTTTGAAAATACATAAAATGTAGAGAAAAAAACACTCAGATCTTTATTACACAGACCTCTGGGTCACTACACCGTATCTCTAACACCGCATATGTGTAACAAGTACCATAACTGATAAACAATTACAACAACACTGCAAATAACCGGTAAAAGCAGAGAGCTATATTCTTTCCTGACTTACATCCCCGGCAGCAGCGGAGTATCTGGCCAATGTATGTCAATATTTTCTAAGTGACAGTGATGTTATTTAGATTTATATTTTGTGGCAGATGTAAAATGGAGCCAGTTCAAAAGACTGAGGTGCAAGGGAGATTTTCCAGCACGAATATGAGAGCTCTGGCTTTTGAATCAGTCTCTTATGAGCCAGTATCCATGCTTTTAAAGGACTTCAAAGTGTAATTGGGAACCAACTAATATGTGTGTTAAAAAAGGTTTAATAGGGGATTAAGGGAGATGCAGACACTGTAGCATAATGTCTTTTTATAGGGAGTTTTTATTGTGATAGAAAAAAATTCCCTGCAGATTACAAGGACTGGCATATTGAAAAGGTAATTTACACTAACATATTTGCTTGTCTGCTATTGAAAATAGAAGACATTCACTATGAAGATTGCCAGCTTCAAGAGGAAGAATAAGTAGAGGCAGGCTTGAGAAATTCAAGTATTAATTATTACATTTATTTTGTTTTTAATGTTCATTGAGGGCAATGTACTGAGTAGTGCTGAGTCCTGGTTTAAAGGCTGAAATTACATATACCTCGTAATATGGTGCATCCATTTTAATTTTTTGAATAAACCTTTTGGCAGCCATTGCATCAGAATTTGAACATACCCCTTTGTGCCTTAAAATGAAGACAAACGTCCAATTCTTGAACCCTCTTTGATAAATATTTTTCTAGCTTTTATAGTAACTATGTTCCTTATGGGAAGAAAGACAACACTATTTGTGACCATTTGTTTGTTCATACTAAGGTAGTGTTAGGGCTAACTCAGTTTCCCTAGCTCCTTCTCACCATGTATTCTTCCTCACCAGCAATCACATAGTTAAACCCCCAAAAGTTGTAAAGCATTCGCTTGAGTCTTAGAGGCTCAGCGAAAATATTGCTTTGACACCCGATTGTTGTGGTAACCTTCTCAGTCCCTGGAATGTAACCTTGTCTCAGACAATAAGCAGTCTGTAAACCCATGCTAGATGAGGTGGTTGTATCTATATGTATGTAACAACTTCACTAGGGAATAGACTCGTATTCATAAGCTTGTTGGCATCATGTAAGCTTTCTCAAGGTCCCCACATCAGGTGCCTCAAGAGGGCACTGACCTAGGACTGATGTCAGGGTTTGCTAATGCACATGCTTCAAGTAGGTCTTTTCCCTCCCTCCACTCATTCCCCCTCCCCTTTGAATATACTCTATAAAAGGCTGCTTGGCACTGATAATAAACGGAGCTGCTGCCAACCCCCTTTCTGGACCGAGAGGAGGGTGCCTCAGTTTCCCCTTTGATCAAAGTTAACTTGTGTGTTTCTTCAATGGTCTCTGACAGCTTGTGAGCTCCTTGCCGCCAGTACTATCCGGAGTGTACGGTAAGGGGGAGAGACGTGCCATTAATTTTCCCCTGACAGTAGCACTTAAAGACTCCCAGCTAGAGCTTACAGTGCACCAGGTGAAAATGGGTTGCAGGCCCAGGAAGTACAATTTCTAGGAGGCAAACTGGGTTGCTGAGGAGTGTATAGTTTTCATACTGCCCTCTCACTAGTTGCTTTCCCCACTTACCTGCCTCCTGGGTAGAGCAGCCATTCAGGCCTGCTGCAGGAATCCATCAGCGATCTCTCCCCACCTCTCAAAAATCCAACACCATTCTCACAGGAGAGAAGAGGGGTGAAGGAGCAGAAAGAGCCCAGCAGCTCAGTGGCTGCTTCCCTTCCCGCCCCAGCTGGCTGGGGAAGCAAGAGAGGAGACCCCACTGCAGCCTGCTTCAGCCTGGGAGAGGGGGTGAAGAACTCCAGGAGCTACAGGACAAGGTGGGAAGGGCAGAACAGGTGTGGGAGTAGAACTGATGTGAGGACAGTGGGAACAGGACTGATTGGTGATTGGTACAGAATTAATTGCTGGTTAGGGGGGTAGACAGATGTGAAGGAGATGTGACCCCCCCCCCCCCAACCCACTTTTTTCAGGCCACTTTAAGCACTGATGTCACATGAGATTGGCGCCCTCTTGTACCACACAGCAAGAGGCTGGTTAAGCCCCATGAGTTTATAAGCCAAAGGAAAAAGACACAGACAAAAAGTAGGAGAAATGGAATATGATTAGCCCCATCGTATAGATGGAGAACTGAAGCACAGAAAGACTAAGCAACTCCAGTGGCAGACCTTGGAAATGAACCCTGAGGCCTAATCCTGTGTTTTGCCCACAGGCCCATCATTCCTCCCACTCTCATGGCTTCTGTAGTTGAGATATTTGGGCTCGTTCCATCTCTGCCGTTACGTCATTTTAAGTTATAATTTCACTATTCATTTCTGCGACAGGCAGAGGTGGACTTTACTTCAATTTTTATTTCAAACCTTATTTGAAAAACAGGCAGCAAACCTTCAGCTGCTTAGATGGGCCAAACAGGAAATGTATCTGGCTTTTTAACCCTCAGATGCTGGTGGGGGATGTAAATAAATGTTGAAAATGCTGATGAGAATAGAGATGTCCGAGTCTGCTTTGAATCAATCAGCTCCCTGCATCCCCTTTGTTCCCATTATGTTGGCAACTTGGCTTGGCTTCTTTTCTTTCCTCATTATTAGACTTCATCAGAATGTCACAAGTAAAGCACCGGTCTGGGAACCCTACAGCCTAATTGCCACCCCCACAGTGATCAAACTGCACTCGTTAAGAAAAAAGGGAAGAAGAAACAGAAGAGTGAGCTGTTTGCTGGGAGTGAGTCAGCACCTCAGAAGGTATTTTCTTCTATTATTAATGTTCGTTATTTCTATCTGAAAGTGGAAGACCCAGCCTGAGATATTACCAGAAGAGTTTGGGTTAAGTGTTATTATTTTCTCTGCTTTTTTCTTTTGTGTTTTGTTTTTGCCACGCTAGCTATGTCGGGGAGTGTCTTGCTTTATTAATGCCGAGTGGCTCCACCGCTTGCTGTGGTTTTATGATCAGTTAGTCATCGGCTGCTGCTACCCTTGCTACAAGTGGCTGAAGAGCCAGAGCAGTGCATACAGGCCCCCTTCTGTTCCAAGGCCAGCAGGGAAGAAAAAGTCGGGAAAGAGAAAGGGATAATACAGGTGTGGAGCCGGCTGGGTGGTGGGGGGAAGGAAGGAATACAGTCCTATTGGTTTTCCCTAAGTGCCTGGTTTTGGGGGAGGGGGGGTGTTGTGTGAGTGCTAGTGGGGGAGGGGGAGACTTTCTAGGTGCTTATGAGCTGGGAGAGACTCATGAATAAGTCTAATGAGAGACTGTGTAATTGTCCTTGAATATTAGTGATTGGGGATTGGAGGAAGAGGCCTTCCCTGAGTACTGGTGAGGGGGGAGGAGCAGGGAGGGGTATGTGTGTGTGAGATTCTCCCTGAGCACCTAAAGAGCAGCTGGGGGTGAAAGAGATGCTCCCTGTGTAGCAGGGAGAGTGTGAGTTTCTTTCTCTCCCCTAGATTATGAATGAAAATCAGGTGTGTGGCTCTCTCCCTGAGTCGTAGGGGTCTGTGTGTCCCTGAGTACTCTTCCTATATTACAGTTCTTTCTTTCTTCCTCTCTTTAGGATGAGGGGGTCCTGGCAAGTGTTTCTCCCTCTATTCTTCTCCCTTCTCCTTCTCATGCTTCCTCTGAAGGACATCTCAACCTCACCTCTCTCTGGCACAGCCCAACCAACTTTGGTCTCTGGTGGGAGTCACAATGGACACATCTGTCTTGGTAGGTATTCAGGTTTTGTTTGCTTGCTTTGTTCATTCATTTGTTATTACACTGGTAAACAGAGGCTAGCTGTGCACATAATAAATCATCCTTTATCTGTTTCAACAGCTGCCTGCTGTTGCAAAACACCAATAATCTTAGCCCAAGTAATAACCATTTTAAGACTCTCAAGGCTAACATGGAGTTTGGAGCTTTTCTTATTTAATTTTGGAGCTGCTGTTTGATAGAATTCATACCCTTGGTCTGCAGGAAGTATTAACAATACTGGCTTTCAGCTTAGTACTAGAGAACCAAAACCAGGATGTGGCTGTTTTGAATGTATGTTACCGTGTTTTATCTTATTGTACAGATGAGCTTCCCTTCCCCTCCCCAAAGACACCCTCCAAAAACAGAAGTTTCATCGCAGTAGGTTTTGCCCTAGGGTAATCAGACACCAAGTGAGAAAAATTGGGACGGGGGGGGAGGGGAGGAAGTAATAGGAGCCTATATAAGAAAAAGACCCCAAAATCAGGACTGTCCCTATAAAATTGGGACATCTGGTCACCCTATTTTGCCTAGCGAAATCTTCTTAAGAAATACATCTAGATTTGGGACACAGAGCTTTGTGAGTACTTCTTTGGGTTTGACAATACAGTAAAACCTCTATTTAATTCGGGCGACTGGGTGTCCGTTAAAGCCAAAAGTCCGTTATTTAATAATAAAAAAAACCCAGCCTGCCCAATTAGTCCTTAATTCGAGGTTTTACTGTACTTCCCCAACAAACTGTACTTAAACAAACAAACAAAAAAAACGTGCCCGGGTCCCCCATGCGCCCCGGTCCCAGTCCCCGTGGCTCGAGCCTCGGGGCTCCGTCCGCCGCGCTCCTCAGGGCTCCAGCCGCTGCCCGGGGAGCGCGGCTTGATCGGCGTTCCCCGGGGCTCGGGGCTCCAGCTGGCTGCCAGGACCCGGGCGGCAGACGGGACCCGGGCGGCAGGCGGGACCCGGGCGGGAGCTGGCAGGCAACCCGCACGCTGCCGGGACCCGGCCGGCAGCGGGGAGCCGGCAGGCAGCCTGCATGCTGCCTGGACCTGGGCGGCAGCGGGGAGCCCATAGCCGGACCTCGACAAACGGATTTCGGATGCATCGGACTTTCTTAAAAATGTTGTCCGTTGCATCCGAAGTCCGTTAAATCGAGGTCCGTTAAATCGAGGTTTTACTGTATGTTCCCAGTGTTCATGATGAAATTCATCTGATGTGAAGGACCCATGCAAGGCTTTTTGCATTACTTAAGCATTTTTCTGCTTTTGTGGGTGTGTCTCTTCTAGTCTGAGAGGCCAGCACAGAAGAGAGAATTGCGAAATGTTAGGGAAGAAGCCTTGAGATACATGGATTCAGTGGTCCAAACTACCCATACAAGTGGCATGGAGGTTTGCAGCTCCTCTTCCAAGTTGCATGCTGAACTAGTAGCCATGGAGGTTGAGATGTGGTTTAAATGTACACACCCAGGGTCCATGCACTTAACCAAATATGAGATGATTTGGCCTTTATGATAAGTCGACCATATTTCCTTGAGACAAAAACGGGACATTGGGATGGCAAAAACGGGACGGGGTTATGTAATATTCTGTATTCATGGAAAAGTAAGACGATAAAAAAGGTTTTATTACATGAACATATTGACTTGAGCTATCAATTATTCTTCAGTGACAGAACTCATACAAAAATTTAGGTAGACATAGAGGGGGGCTGTATTTCACCACAATCGTACCATGAATATTTCTCTGATGAAGTAATCTTACGCAGCAAATTTCGGTCTTTCAATACCTTATCATAAAACTTCTCACACTCCATGACACAATTTTGTTTTACAACTAACATAGCCCTCATTGTCTCAACACTTAATCTAGCTTTCTCCTTGGACCACAAACTGTTCATACACATCTGCATCTGCAATAGAGGCGCATTATGTTAATAGGACACAGCACAGGGACCCTGTGGGAGAGGAGAGGGTACCCCCAGCCAAGAGCTGGACACTTACCACCACAGGAAACTTCTCCAAGACAAAGGGGCCAAAACAGGTGAGGCTAAAGCCAATCTGTACCCTAATCAGAGAGGTCTGAGGCTTTATTGTTCCCCTCTTCCATTGCCCCTTTTGCCTTGGCACAATATTCACTTCTTTTTTAATTGCCTTTGTGAAGGAAAACCTAGAACCTGACCTGGTGTTGGGCTGAGACAGTTTTTGCAGCTGAGGGGCATGAATTGCCCCTTCATCTCATTAGGAAATAAGTGCTGAAGGCCAAACAGCTCTTTCACTGCGATCATTTTTAGCAGAAAATCCTGCTGCCCTTGGTATTTGAGCAATATGATACTGTCAATTTTTCCTACCTCCTCCAATTTTTGCCTAGTGGTACCCCCAGAAAGCCCATTCCTACCTCTCTGCAGGATGAAGGTGAGCCTAAGGGGGGCCCCTTTTATGAGATACCCATAGAATGGCACAATAGTACTGGGGAATCCGGACAGATCAATACTGCACCATAGGAAGAGCCTAAGAAGGAAACCCATCAGCCTAGTGTCACTATTGGAGTCAGCTGACCTGCGAGCAGCCAGCAGCAAGTCTTGACAAGTGCACCAGATACATCGCAGCCAGAGGACCAAGCCTGCCAATCAGAGATACACAGAAAAGACACAGCCACTGGTGAGCTCATAGGGCACATTCAGTCCCCGCCTCCTAGCTTCTGTCCAGGAGCAGAGGGCCAGTTTCAGAGCTCCATGTTTTGGATCAGCCTCAGATAGTGGCTAGTTGAAAAATCTGAAGGTCCAGCCTCTCTGCCTGCAGGAAGGAAGATGGATCTTTCCTCTGCAGGCTGCTGTGAAAGGGGCATTTCTGCTGCTTTGCCCCTCCCCTACATCTGGGTGTGAATCCTTCTCAGTGACTACCTCTGGGCTCTGCTCAGCCCTTCCCAAGGTTCAGCAGAGTGAAAGGGACAGGACTCTGGTCAGTTTCTGTGTCATTTACAGCACTGTGGAGCACAACAGCAAAACCCACCAGTCTTGTTCAGTTCACTTTGTTCTTGCTCAGCAAAACCCTGTGCCACAGCAGAGGCAATGGAACACCCCGTCTGCAAACACAGGCAGACAGCAGTGCAGAGGTTCACATCTGCAAAGCCATCCTCACAGCCTTAAGGGCCATGTAACTATAGGTAGAGACACATATGCACCCCACCCCCCCACGGATTAAAGGGCCTATTCTGCAGCAGCGGCCAGCATAGAATCCACTGGCTTAGGACGACCCTGCTAAACACACAGCATGAGCTGGGAGGACTAGTGGTGTGTAGGGGAAGGGAGGTAGCCACTGTCCTCTGGCCGGCTGCTTGGGCAGCGACAAGCAGTCACCGCAGGGAGTTGGTGCAGTAGCGCAGGGAAGGCCTCAGCCCTAGTCCTGGGCGGGGGTCCCAGCTCTCCATCCCAAGAGGATGCAGGGCGTCCCCGCACCCAAAAGGCCGGTTCCCCGCTCCCCACCGCAGGCCCCAATCGCCACCCAACAATGCCCGGCTCCCCACACCCGACCCCAGCCCTCGCCCAACTGGACCCACCCCAGGCCCTACCCAAAACCCAGCCCCAGGCCTGGCTCCCCACCTCGCCCAACCTAGGCCCTAGCCCCCAACCGGACCCCAGGCCCTGCCCCGTGGAACTCGTACGAGGCCCGCCCCAGGCCCGCTGACCAGCATGGCGTAGCGCAGCAGGATGCGCTCGAAGAGCATGCCCGGGTTGGGCACATACAGCATAGCGTGGGCCGAGTGGTTCCAGCCGGGCCTGAGCCGCATGGCCTCATAGCGGTTCAGTGGCTTCAGCTCGGTCACGCCGGGCACCAAGAGGGAGGGCAGCAGCGAGGGGAGGGGGTGGGGCTCTTTAGCCCCACCCTCCCTATGACTGCTGGCCACTACCCACAGTCGTGATTGGCTGCTGGGACCAGTGAAGAAAGAGCTGACGGGGATCCCAGCACGGGAGCGGGGCGGGTTACTCGCTGAGCTCGCGGATCTGTTCCAAACGTTCGCGCCTGGAGCGAGGCAACGGGGGAGGGGCTGGGGGCAGCACTGTGACCAGGGGCACTGCAGTGCTTGGGATGGGGGGGTGGAGTAGCGGGATGGGGGAAACTGGGTCTTAAGCTGCGTTCAGTTTTTTACAAAAAAACGGGACAAAATTGACATTTATATTAAAATGACGGGACGGTCGGGAAATATGAAAAAAATGGTACTGTCCCGTTTAAAATGGTACATATGGTCAGCCTACTTTATGAGGGTGGAGTGATGTTCACCCCTCTTGAGTTTTGACAAACACGCACAATAGCAAACATGTCCATGGTGATAAAAGTACTAATTCAGAGTCAGCTGTGAGCATTTTTTACATCTGTGGTTAAAGTGCCATAGGCAGGCGAATCAACCAAGGTTTTATTCATTTATTTATTTATTTGTTTGTTTTTAATTTACAAATATTCACCAAACAAACATCAATTTGCTTTATGACCAAAAAGGTTTTGTTTGACACCTTTTTGTCCCTCTCTAGATAATTAAGTTTTCACTGAATTAGTTTCATAGGATTCACATATCAGTTTCCCCACTGTTTATACAAGTTTTGTTATGTTTCTCTGTGTACAAGGAAGAATCCTTTATTTTGAATCTAAAATTACTTCTACGATTAGGGAAGGGAGAATAAATGTAGGCTTTGTAAAAACAAGCTTTTGCCAAACTTAAGATGAGTAGAAATTTTTTCCATGAATTAAAAATGTATAATAGGAACAGGTTTTTTTTATAAATGTTGCCCTGCAGTGTCAGCAACCCAGCAACTGAAGCATGGGGAACGAATGGTAATCAAAGCAAAATGGAATTAATTGATATTGATTGTCCAAGGAGATAGCAGTGCAAATGGTAAACAAACAATACAAACAGTGAAAAGTAAATTGTATTTTTAACATTCCTTCAGTTTTAATAATTGAAAGTTGTTAACACGGGTAAGGGATTTAGTTTGCCTGCACTGTGATTTATTTTTTTTTAAGTTTGTGTCCCTTTAATTTTTGCACAAGGCCATTATCTATCTTATCTATCTACCATGCCCATCACTATGGTAAGCACCTATAACTTTCTATAACTGCCTGTTTGTGAACAATTGAACACTTCTACTGCCTGCATCCGACGAAGTGGGTATTAGCCCACGAAAGCTCATGCTTCAAAACTTTATAGTTAGTCTTTAAGGTGCCACAGGACTTTGTTAACTCTGCTATTCCAGACTAACACGGCTACCACCCTGATTCTTATGGTAAGCATCTGAATCCTAGCTGGCTGCATAAGGAACTGGAATGCAAGGGAAGTAAATTCTACCCCCATCCTACCCCAACATCATTGACCTTCCATCTAATATCTATTCCCTCTTTGAAGAGATCCTCAAAACTTTGCCCCTACATTTTGTATATAGAGGGACAAAATCCAGAGCACTCTTCTTGATGTAGAGAAAATCACTAAGTGTGCTGAAAGCATCTATGCGACACTAGAATTTGATTCATGACCAAAACAGATTGTCATGCCTCTGAAAACTCTGTGAGCGAACTTGGTACTGTTCAGATAATTAAAAATGCATGTGCAGGGGACCAGCAAGAGAGGCTTTGTAACTTCGTGCACACCCAACCATTCATTATCCCAGACTGCAGTGCCTGGGGTTTAACTTCTTATTATCCGCTGTCTGTATTAATTTTGAAAACAATGACAAGCCATTTGTGTTTCTTCCCTTTAATCAACAAAGCTCTGAGGAGCTGATTTTTTTATACTTACTCTGGTGTAAAGCAGGAGTAACTTCACAGAAGTGCCTGGAGTTACACTGGTGTGAGAGAAGCATCAGTCCCTAAGTCAATAAAACTAACCTGCTTAAAAGCAAGAACAGATAGGATTTTTTTTTCTTTTTTAAGGGAAGGGTGGGCATCATTTCTGACTCCTCTTCAACAGCTGCCTCAAACCACAGACTTAGTAACTGAATTCTCTGTTTTGGACAAGAGTGAGAAAGACTGAAGAATCATCTAGGCCTCCCCTTTTATATATGTCATATGCTGATATAAGATGAAGCCATATTTTTAACAGGACATGGCAAACTCTCTAGTGAAAATGCCCATATTTATAAATATATTATATATATAAATTTATAAATATTATACATATCTAATATAAATTTATAAATATATAGGGAGATTTTCTTTGAGGAGCCGACTTTCAGACAGGTTAGGTGTCCAATTCGTAGTTAACTTTCAAAGACAGTTACATCCTTTGCATAAATGAATTGGGCAACTGCTCATGTGAATGGACAGTTCAGTGCACTTGTGTGTGCAATTTACCTGATTTACATGTGTAATCATGGTAATAATTAGAGTTGGTTGGAAAACAAGCTTTGTGAAAAATGTCAGTGGAAACTGGGGGGAAAAATAATTGTTGAAATTTTCCACTAAACAGTTTGACTTTTCTGTGAAACTGAAAATCAAAATATTTCATTTCAGGAATGCTGCTATGGTACCCATGGACTTGTAATTTAGGTGTTTCATGCATCTGGTCTGCTCTGTCCTCCAGGCTCTGAGGTCAGACTGTATCTCCCATGATGCACCGTACTGGACCCTCATGATGAGGGGAAGTGGTTGCATCATGGGACTCCCTGGCCACAGTGCATCATGGGAAATGTAGTTTGCCTCAGAAGCCCATGGAGGAGGTTGGAGGCAGAGAAAACCAAGGTACAACTCCCATGAGGCACCAAGACAGGATATTGAAATCAATATTTTGGGATTTGGTCAAAATACTTGTTTTCAAATGTCTGGTTTTTCAATAAAAAAATCAAAACATTCTGCAGAGTGCAGGCATTTTTCTCAAAACAATTAATGATGTTGAAAACTGAATTTTCCATCAACAATCACTTTTCACAGTTAACTTTCATCCAGTCCTAATAATAGCACAAAAATAATCCATATTATTGGGTGTGCATTTTGCACACACAATCACATGCCAGACTAGTTTGAAAAAATCTGTTCTTCAGAAGGCTTTTTAGGAATAGATTTATGAAAATGAAAACTATCTTCACAATTTCAATGTAGTCCTATGTAAAGGGGGACTTTATGATGCTGTCTTTTAAAATAAAGACATTACAAAAAAATTTAGGGACCCCCTCTGCTCTTCTTTGTGTTGCACATGTGATTATCTCTTCCATCATTTGTATAATGATAGATGAGAAGGATTTAAACTGCTGCCCATTTAATATATTTAAATTACAACTATAGGGACATAGCTGCTTTTCCCTATAGAGGCCCTGGGGGGGCTCTGCATGAAGGATAGGTGAGTTAGGAACCCCTGAGTTCTGAGTCTGGCTTTGTCACTAACTTGCTGTGTGGCTTTGAAAAGCCAATTAGGACCAGATTTGTATGTTCTTATTAACATTCATGTGTACCTTTTGACAAGAGTATCCCTCTACTTTCAATGAGGCAACTTGTCAAGCAAGTTACTATACACAAAACTTATCTGTAAAAGGTATGAGAGTGTGGCCTTTAACCTCATATGTCTTCATTTTCCCATCTGCTAAACAAGCAAAATAATGCCTATTTCACAAGATTGTGGTGAGAACAGGGCCAGCTCTACGGTTTTCGCTGCCCCAAGTACAAAAAAGGGCAGCAGAAGACTGGCTGGAATGCCACCCCTTAAGATGTGCTGCCCCAGGCATCTGCTTTCTTTGCTGGTGCCTGGAGCCAGCCCTGGGTGAGAATAAATAGTTAATATTTGCTAAACATGGTTTGAATACCAGGTATTATTGTTGGCCATGTCTAACATTACGTTCTCTCTCTCTCTCCTCATTCCTCCTTTTGCCTCTCTGTTGAGTATTTTTACATTGCTAGTGATTTTTAAAATAAGCTTCTGTTCTCTCCTCAGTTGCCAGAGAGTGCTGTAAGGGATCTGTGCGAATGATGGCGTCTCTCGTAATGATGTGACTGCATGTTGCAGTTGTAGGTCACTTCTTGCTACTTGCACATTTTATTTTATTTTAAACTTCAGACTGCACAGCCCCCTTTGCAGCTCCACTTTGGCTGCCCTTTGGAATGAGGCTATTAGTCAGAGAGAGCACAATGTGTTTGGGCAGCAGCTCTTTTAATCTTCTCTAGCTGACTGATATTGCATGGGTCAGCAGCCACACAGGCCAGTGTCAGCTTTACCAGGGCCGATGGAATTCTGCTTCATTCTTCTCATCAACTTCTCTGGACCACCTCTCACATTCATCTGTGAGAACCTAACTTCAGGTGGTGGGGGCATGCGGTAGGCACCATGTATATTTTTAATAATAATAATAATAACTTCAGAAAAGCAGGAGAAAAACCTAACCCATAATTCCAGGCTCTCCTGTGTTATAAAGTGTTAATTTGCAGCCCTGATAGTTTGTATGATATCCAACTTTTAAAACTGTCTAGTGTGCTTTTTATGAGATGGATGCAGGACTGAATAATTAACAGTAGAGTATGCAGTGTAATTGTAGCCGTATCAGTCCCAGGATATTAAAGAGATTACCTCACCCACCCTGTCTCTTACTGTAGGGTAATAAATTCCAAACCACAGATCAATGTTGTTTGCAGTTCCTGATAATTTAATATAATGGCACATACCTAACGCAGTGAGAGGCTTTTAATAATAATGCTGAAACAAAATGGTTGTGTAGATATTGTCTAGGGCAGCAGTATGCTATAAAACATAATGTATAGACCAATGAGTGCTATAAAATGCCATACTTTGGCATCAGCGTAAAACTACAAATCATGTTAGGCCGACCGTCTAGGCTAGATTCTGGTCTGATCTCACGTAAAGCAGTGTAAATGCAGAGTGAAACCATTCACCTCATTGAAGTTACTCTTGAGTTACACAGGTGAAATTGAGCAGGATTTGGCTCATACTCAGTAATAAATGTCAAGTGTTTGCTATATTTTTTTCCCTTTGATTGAGATGTGTATATGTGAATCCCAGGCATATATAGCTCTGTGGAAGTATACTATACCAACAGTTGAATATATATTTTCATTCTAAGCCTCTATTTTCAGAGAAATTTCAAGAAATATACAGTAACATTTTCAAAAACACCTAAGTCCCATTTTAAAAAGTGACTGCGGGACTTAGGAATCTCATGGAAAGAAGTGGCCATAAAGCATACACATAACAATGAGAACTATAAAGAATGTATGTAGTATACTTACATATATTTTGGTGCTTTTGAACATTTTACCCATCACCCATTGGGTTGCAATTCCTAGTACTTGTTCTTAGCCCAAAAGCAAGCTTTTTTTCCCCTTGCACCTTTAGTAACATTCTTTTTTTGGCCTGTTTGAATGTTATGATGATGAAAAATTGTTTATGATTCCTGTAATAGCTGTAATAGCCACCAAATGCTTATCTATATATATATATATATATATATATATATATATATATATATATATATATATATATATATATATATATATATATATATATATATATATATATATATATATATATATATATCTTTTCTCCTTATAGAGTCATCAGAAGTATTGCACATACTCAATGAACATGTTTCAGTGGTTTGGGCAGTCCTACATTTGAATCTCTTTAGTTTTGTGCACATAAAATGTTAAGATTGTAAGAGCTCTTTGGGGAAAGGACCATCTTTTTGATATGTGTTTGTATATATTAAGTACCTAGCACAACTGGGCTTCTAGGTGTTACTACATTAATAACTACTGTGGTAATTTTCAT
Source organism: Sternotherus odoratus (assembly GCA_032164245.1). Taxonomy (NCBI): domain Eukaryota; kingdom Metazoa; phylum Chordata; order Testudines; family Kinosternidae; genus Sternotherus; species Sternotherus odoratus. The sequence continues at coordinate 148,278,993 of JAVMKO010000002.1, forward strand.
GTATTAGACTGAGGACAAACTGGAAGTAAAAACGTGATTAAACCATTCTGACCCCAATTCAGACTTCAGTGGGATTTAAGCACATGCTTAAAGTTAAGCATGCACTTAAGCACCTTCCTGAAGAGGGAAGCTTTCCTGAATCACGTAGCTGAAGTTTGCATATCTCCAGCCGATTTACCTGCCGTCCTCACAGTGGCGGCAGTCGTCCGCATGCTCCCCCGTTGACTCCAGCTTGCGCCTCTCATCTTCACCAGACGCGAGAAATCGATCACCAAAAGATCGATCGCTACCCGCTGATCCGGCGGGTATTGAAGACAAGCCCTTAGATTACACACACACAAACATTTTTATATTAAACAATATCAAAGAGGCAAATCCATTGGAAATGCTTGTGTTATATATTTGCTAAATGATTATCTTTCAGATATCTGTTGTATAGCACAAGGCATCTATTTTGCCAACGTGGTTAGGTACCACTGACCTCTACTGGGTGGAGTCAGAACTTTCCACATCTATACCACGGCCCCTGTATGGTATCTAGAGGAGAGAATAACAAATAGAGACCTTTGTTTTTTGAGCAGTAGGATCAGAGTTCTTTCCCTGCTATTGCATGATGCTCAGAATGACTGTGGTAAACAAGAAAAGAGACACATGTAATGTTCCTAGACTTTTGTGCCATGCCATCTACTGAGGTGAAATATACTTAAAATATTAATATATTGATATTAATATTTTAAATGTATGGTAATCACTACATTACATTGTGCAGCATAGTTCAAATATAGTGCAAATTACACAAATTTTATTTAGAATATCACCAAATTTGTCATTGCCACATATATATTTAACATGCAAAATATATTGCATAACACAACAAATTTAGGGGAAAATATATAATGTCTATGCCAACACTTTTAAAAGAGGGTACCTAAAATTACAGTCACATCAGTGTCTCTACCAATATTATGCATATGATATGGAAAACTAAAATCTGAATTTTGTCCTTCAAAACCTCTCAAACTCAGGTTTCTTTGTACTTTTTCTTCAAAAGCCAGAGGTCCTCTGGGTAGCCTGGTAGGAGAGGTTTTTGAGATGCAAGACCCATATAAATCCATTGGACAGTGAGTGATGCAGAATTGGAGGAATTGTGGGAGAAACTGCACATTTGACCACATGGAAATTCAGATGCCCTGTCTTCTGTGTGCTTATCAGGGAGCATGTATGGGGAAATGTGAACAAGCCCTATAGAATAATAATTTTATAATTGCTGTGATGGGTTGGGATCACAGAAACCCCCTTAGGAGCTGCCACCTGATGTGCCAAGGCTACTCCTGCCTCAGTTTTCCTGCCCCAGCAGCTTAGGACCTCAGTAGCCTGCCAGGTCTGAGCCACGTCCCCCAACAGCTATGGACTTTCCTGGAAACAGGCAGAAGGTATCCTTACCTCTGGCACTCAGATGCTCAACTCCCAATGGGGTCAAACCCTGACTAAATTTGTTTTACCCTGTATAAAGGTTATACAGGGAAAACTCAAAGATTGTTCACCCTCTATAACAATGATAGAGAGATATACACAGCTGTTTGCCCCCCCAGGTACCAACACATACTCCAAGTTAATTAATAAGTAAAAAGTGATTTTAATAAAGACCGGAAGTATTAGACTGTATTAGACAGTAGTAGGAAGTAGTATTTAAGTGGTTCCAAGTAGTAACAGACAGAACAAAGTGAATTACCAAATAAAATAAAACAGAATATGCAGATCTAACTTTAATACAGTAAAAAGCCTCACCCTAGATGTTTGAGTGAATTCCTTCTTTCAGGCTAACCTCCCTGTTAGCCCGGGTCCAACTATCACTCGCACCCCCCTTGCAGTCACAGTCCTGTGTTCCAGTTTCTTCCAGGTATCCTTGGGGGGGTGGAGGACTGTTCTTTGAGCCAGCTGAAAACAAAATGGAGAGGTCTCTCCAGGGTTTATATCGACTTCCTCTTGTGGGTGGAGAGTTCCTCCTCCTTTTTATGCAGAGTCCACTTGTAAAATGGAGTCTCAGAGCACATGGTTCTGTCACAGGTATGAGCCAGATTCCACTCATTACCAGCCAGGCCACATTCCTGGGGAAGCTTGGGTGTGGACGGGCATCTACAAAGTGTATTGTTAGCTTGATTGGTTCTTGACTGGGCTTAACTGAGAATAATTCTCTCTCAGAGAGCTGCTCAGCTGCTTCCCAAAGTCTACTTACAACTAATCAAGCACAGAGCCAAGATTCATAACTTTGAATACAAAACAGACACATACATACAAATACGATGAACAGATCCAGTGGATCATTACCTTCACATAGATATGTTACATGGCATATGTAGCAAAACCATATTCCAGTAATGTCATACATATATTTATAGGCACCCCTCCCCCATAAAGCCTTATTGGGTACACCGTCACAATTGCCTTCAAGGATATCATTGCACTTTACAAACACTGAAATTGTTTACAGATGGGGAAACTGAAGCCTTGGGAATTTGCTTGACCAGTCACACAAGAAGTCTCTGATGGAATAGACTGCAAGACTCACAACTCAATGGGCAGATCCTCCACTGGTGTAAATTGTCACATCTCCATTGACTTCACTTTCATCTGAGGATCTGTTCAAGTGCCTTAAGCATTAGATCCTGATTCTTCTTTCTTTTTTTTTGGCTTCAGAGATGATTTTAACCCAATATGTTGAAGCCAGTCAAAATGCAACAATTTCTCTGCAGAAGTACAGTTCCAGAAATGTTTCGGCGCCCTCTCTGGCTATATTAATCATCCCTAAGCACTCCAACTGAGATAGCCAAGACATTTTTTTATTAAGTCTGTTCCCTGATTTTCCTCCATATCCTAAGGCTTCTCTTTGTAATAGAGTTTTCTGAAACTTGGACAAGTATTGTATTAACTGTGAAGTACAATAGATTAAGGGATATTGACTTAGAACAATGTTGTGCCAATTGAAGCCATATATTATCAGCCCCAGCTGCTAGCTAATTTACCAATCTATTCAGCCGAAGAAGATAAAAATACCAGTAAACATATGAGAGGTCAAGACAACCAGACTCCTTGTCTAAATGCAGGTGTATGGGAAGACAAGGTGGTAGGAGCCAGACAACTGCATGCAATGGGAGAAGTGCTCAGTGTGTTTCAGAAAATGTTCACTCTTGATACCAGTAGGAAACATTTAAGATACATACAGCATTTGGGAATGGATATTCATTTGTATCTGCACCGCAGCTGGGAGCAAGAGACTTCTGCTAGCTCAGCTCGGGTGAGCTGCATAACAGGGGAAATTCGTTGTTTCCTCACCACAGTGTGTGTTTGTGAAAGGGCTAACCACGATCTCGCCCTCAGAGTTTGCACAATGCTGTAAACAATCTGCCTGGAAAGCCCCTCAGCCTTTCTCTCATTTCATGTCTGAACTTCACTTTTCAGAGGGTCCGTTTGCCTGACTAGGACTGTGGTAAGGTGGGCGGAGGAGTGAGGAAAAACTCCATTGTCTAGAACCCTAGATCAAAGTAAAGGATGACAAGCTATTCTCATTCAGTAAAATGGAGGTCTGTGGGTTCATTAGGGTGACCAGATGTCCCAATTGTATAGGGACAGTCCTGATTTTTGTGTCATTTTCTGATATAGCATCCTATTACACCCAACCCCCGTCCTGATTTTTCACTGTAGGATTCATGTAGAGTGCCAGATAATCCATTTAATAAAGTCTAGGCTTTACACAAACTTATCTGAAATCAGAAACCTGAAAATTAAAGATGCAACTCCGTGTGCCTTGACACTTTCACAGCACCCATAGATATAAGTCTGATGATGGTTTCTTTTGTATGTTGCTGCTGACATGGATTAAGTTAAACAGTCTGCTCAGATTGCTAGAGGCTGCATGGCCAAGAAATGAATCTCTTGCTCTGGTTTCACTATAAGGATATGATTTTTTTTTTAGTCTATTGGTAATATCATTTTATTACTATACACTATTTTCAAATACGTGGGGAGAACGGCTCCCTGACATGTGAATTTTCAGATTACTGTGGCTGAGTAAAATGGTTATGGTTTCCTCTTATCTCCTCATAAATTAATAGCAAATGGGACAAACTGTCTCTAAAAGAGACAGGTATTTTATTAATACCAGAGTCTAGTTTTTAATGGCTAGTAGGCATTATAATACCAATGCATTTCTCCTAGAGAAAACATTCTTCAACCTGTCAAGTCATTTAAACCTATTATCAAGTACCATGGAACAGTCAATTTTTCAAATCTTGTTTATAAAGAAAATCCCACACAACTACAAAATAAATGCAAGTTTTTAACTTCAATTGTGGAACCAATTTAACTTGTTTTATGTGTGCCTCACACAATATGAAAAATAAATCAAATATTGATTTGCTGAATTAAAAAAAAGCTATAAACAGGTTTTTCTAGATCTGAAACTGGTTAACTTTTTTTCCCACTGAGCCCACGGTATTAAAGCTCTGAAAATATTCCCTAACATCAGCAGAAGTGATTAAAGTGTTGAGATTTCACCAGGTCTTCAAAGGGAGTTGACTTTTCTTTTTTTTCCCCTCATTTCCTTTTTATCTGCCTAATGATTTTCCATTTTTAGCCAACAGAATACAGACCATAAAAGTCTTATGAAGATTTGCTAATATTTCTGTGTGAGGAGCTGATGATTTGTCTACTTATTATGAAGTGTTTTTTAAAAAGGCTGAGAAAAAGTGAACTCTGCTCATGTTACTAGTATATGGAGAAAAATCGATTGTATAAATAGTGTATGATTGTGATATAATCAGTGTGCACTAAGGCACAGTCACTGACTTGAATATCTTATAATTTAAAGGGATCAGAATTCCACCCTACACGTCCCAAAAATCCAATTGGGGAATATTTATAACTACACCTGTGTCATTCTCTTCTAAGGCATTGAGGAGGAAAGGATGAATTATGATGTTGATTTGTTTTCTATCAGTCTTAGTTTTACACTGAAATAAAATCTGTATGTAATACATCAGAATGAAATCTGGACATGCATCCATGTAACAATGTATTTAACAGTCTTATATCCATCTTACTGACCTAATGCTGCATCTGGAATATGAAGTTAATATAATACTTAGTTCCGTTTTTGGATACTTTAATACAACTCAGTGTTTTGAGCATTGGTCTGCTAAACCCAGGGTTGTAAATTCAATCCTTGAGGGGGCCATTTAGGGATATGGGGCAAAAATCTGTTAGATGATTTAATTAGATTGGTTCTGCTTTGAACAGGGGGTTGGATTAGATGATCTCCTGAGGTCCCTTCCAACCCTGATATTCTGTGATTTTATATACTGTGGCGGGGTGGGCCTGACCCTGCCTGCCGCCTCTTTAAGAGGGAGAAAAACCCTCTGCAAACCTCCCTTGCAGAAAGCCTAATCAGCCACCTGGGCTGCAGAGCAATCAGCCTGGATGGATTGCATCCTGGCAGCCTCCTCAGGGGGATAAAAGCCTGCCAGGCAGGAAACCCAGGTTGGCGGTAGTGTGGTGGTGTGGAGTAAGATAGAGAGAAGGAGCTAAGCTGTAGAGCTGGGTATAGAGCTGTGTAAGGAGCTACGCTGTAGAGCTGTGTTTAGAGCGGTAAGCTGTGGAGCTGTGTATAGTAGGTGGTGGGGTTCGCACAAGCTGAACTGTAAATAAAGAGCACTGTTTGGAGCCAAAGAAGAGTCTCCTGCCTGTGTTTGGAGTGGGGGCGAGAAGGCGATCTGTTACAATACAGTATGTTTGTTCTGGGCATTGATGTTGGCGCTCACATTTTGTTGCTAAGGTCTTTATCATTTGGGATATTTTCTTCATTATGAACTGATTTTTTGATTAAGTGCTAATTCCTGGAAATGTGCTGCTGTCTTTCTTCCTTGGTGTCTGTCTCAATTTATTCTCTGTTTTATGTAAGTATCCATTCTCATAATTAGCATGCCTTCTAAATGACATCTGTAAAGGAGTCCTGTTGAGGGTTTTGTTTAATGAGGTTAAGTATAGCGAAGCAGGGTTTTTTCATGTCTACTCTGAGATGGTGAGCTCCCTGCTATTCCCACTGGTGTCCTTGAGTTACTTCCTATAAAAGATAAGGTTTGTTTTTCTCTATATAGAATTATATTACCTTGTAATAAAAACTCTCAATAAAGAGATTGGGCTTAATAACTTCCAATAGTGGTATATTTTCTCCACCACTTTCTAACTCATAACCTGGTCCAAGAAGAATATCGCAGACTTATGTTGGAAAATAACACCTTGTTTGGTTTAGTAGCACATTGTGGCAGGGTCATCAATAGAGAATTTAATTGCCCCTTACTAGATATAGGCCTGACCAAAACCCTGAATGTTAATAGCGCTGAGCTTTGAGAAAGGTTGGATCTGTATCAGTATTTGAATTTTGCATCTCTATTTTGTGTCAAACCAAAACCTGAGATCAGGACTCAGCTGTATTGAGTACAAAGGGAATTCTTTATTTGGGCTGCTGGAAACGTAGATCCTAAGGTTCTCCCTAGCTCTTAGAATAAACACAGCCTGTACTACTGATTGTCACTACACAGGCACACTCTCTAAGTCTGTCTACGCTGCACCCAGGGATGTAATTTGCAGCTCATGTAGACATACCCACACAAACTTTAATCTAGCTAGCCATGTCGTGGAAAAATAATAGTGAAGACATGATGGCATCAGCAAAGGCTGTACAAACCCACTTCCCTTGCTGGGTACATATTTGCTTGTCCAGCCAGTGCCAGCATGTTCTCACTGTTATTTCTAGTGAGCTAATTAGTTTAAAGCTAGCAGGGGTACAGCTACATGAGCTGCAGATCACAGCCCCAGCTTCAGTGGAGTCCTAGCCTAAACATGGCTTGAACTTCGCAGTCAAGGAAGGGTCTGTTGATTATTTTGGTCAAGACATAAAAACAGCCATACTGGATCAGACCACAGGTCCATCTAGCCCAATATCCTGGGTTCCAACAGTGGCCAATTCCAGAACAGGGAATCGTCCCCTGTCACCCATTCCCAGCTTCTGGCAAACAGAGGCTAGGGATACCATCCCCGCATATCTTGGCTAATACCCATTGATGGACCTATCATCCATGAACTTATCTAGTTCTATTTTGGAAACCTGTTATAGTTTTGGCCTTCACAACATCCTCTGGCAAGGAGTTCCCCAGGTTGACTGTGTGTTGTGTGAAGAAATACTTCCTTTTGTTTGCTTTAAACCAGCAGCTTATTAAGACTTTGTATCTCCCTTTATAAAATTTCAGATCCTTCATCCCATAGATTCAGTGAAGGGAGGTCTGGTGACAGGTACCCCAGTTTTATATGGAGCTATGTTTGGCTTTTGAGCAACAGCTCTGTGCAGGGGCCAATGTGGAACCATCCCACGAGGAGCACCAGAGACACTGGATCTCTCAAAGGCACAGCTCTCTAGTGCTGCCCCTTGCACACAAGGAGAATGAAATGTGCTCTGTTGGGATAGATCCTCTTCCCTCCTTCTCTGCCATTTCCCCTAGTGCACCAACCTTGCTCTGCTGTCTGGTTCAGTGAAGGCAAGGCTGTGTTGCTGCTTACTCAGGCCTGGAGCAGCAGCGAGCAGTCGCTGAGGTTACCAGAGTTCAGACAGTGACCCCTATACAACCACATAAAGGGAGCACGGTAAATTTAGGAAATATTTCAGCCTTAGCAAATGTTTATTTGCTGTCTTGGGGCCTCCTCTTTCAAGTCCTCTGGGTGTAGAACCTCCATTGACTCCCATGGAGATCCTGTGCAGGACTGTCACATGAAAACCATGCCATGCTGTCACGTGAGTGTTTTGTCTGATGTGTTACATTTGTGGTTGGTGATTTCTAATCTACAGTCCTGCAGGAGTTTTTTGTCCTTCAGCTTTTGCCTATTTCTGTCCAGACACATGCTATGAAGAGGATATCAGTTAAGTCACTGTGAATCAACCATGGGCATGTGATTGCCAGTTATGGGCAAAGTGCCAAGATGCTGATTACAATACTGTCTGTTGGAATAGTGTTGGATCTCTGGAAAAAAAAAATTCCTTCCTCAGTTTGTTTCTTAGACAGAGGTGGGTTCACACTAGGGACAAGAATCAAACCTAGAAAATCATTTTTTTGTACGGTGTTTCTCACCAATGTGGCTAACAAAATATTTTTTCTACTGGAAAATACCATTTAATAGAAATCTTATCTTTCTACTGGAACATGTAGATTTTGGCAAAACTTAATTTAATTTAAAAATATTTTGGATAAAAAAGCATTTCAACATTGTCAGAATGAAACATTTTGATATTTTATTTCAAAGTGATTTTTTTAGAAATTTATTTTATGATAAATTATGATATAACATACAAAAATCAAAGTTTGAATAAAACATCTTGATTTTATTACAATGGATTTTATTTTCAGAAAGTTTTTGTTCCAGGAAATGTTTGATATTCTTCTGATTCAGGATTAAAACAAACGTTGAAAAGTCAGATATGATGGGAGTCTTGATCAGGTCTAAATATGGCTATATAAAATTCATTATGTTTTGTGCATTCATCTACCAATTGCATCCAACTTCTGGCTTGGTAACTAGCAGTGTTTTAATTAAAAGTTAGAAATAAAGTGAGGTTTTATTTTCAGAAATATTATCAGCCATGGAACATCTCAAAAAACAAAACACTCAATGGTTCATGTCCACTTGGCTACATAGATACTCTATTTAATCCTGTCATATGTATGAGAAAGTGATTTCTTTGTTTTGCTTGTTTGCAGGATGTGTGCTTGTGGTATCAGTAATTGAACATCTTGCAATGGTTCACAACTCTACAGCAAAAGAAGCAATAGAGAGACTCTGCAACTATCTACCTGGCAAGTATAATTGATATTTTACCTGGTAAATATCAAATACACCATATAGTACCACAGTATTTCACTGTTAATTAAAAATTCACTTGAATTTGAAACTTTTTTACCCACTACTGTTACAACATCTACGAATAGTATATGTGAAAGAAATCAAGGCTGAAATTGTGGCTCACTAAAATCAGTGACAACTCCCACTGACTTTAGCGGAGTGGAGAATTTCACCCCAAAGATACTTCCATATAATACGACCAGTTTGTTTAATTTGTATATTTGTCAGAATTTTTAAGAATAGCTAGTTTCACTGTATATTCAGTCAGTTTCCCTTTATGTTTGTGTGAGTTTTTACATAACAACTGGAAAGATGAAAACAATTTCAGAACTAGGAAACCGTTGTAAAGTCACAAAAACTGGCAGAGGGACTGAAGGGCAAGTGTAAGACATTCCATTGCTTTAAAGTAACTTTTTAAAATTGACTAAATGTAGGCCATGGTGCTGGTAGGGAACAGTATCTCATTCCCCCATCCAAAAGGTAACCCAGGGGCTGCACTGGTGCAACAGTAACACAATCTGCAGCATGGTGATGGCGTATCTAGCCCTGCAAATCTGCTACATTGCAGGGGCAGCAAAGGCCCAAATGAGGTCAGACAGGTGCTGTGCTGCTGGGGGGAGAAGGAGGAGAAGTGCTGTTCACAAAAGGCTGGCAGGAGAGCTACCCCTCAAGGGTCATGGCAGATTCTCCATCACTGACCATTTTAAAATCAAGATTGGATGTTTTTCTAAAAGATCTGCTCTAGAGATTATTTTGCGAACGTTCTCTGGCCTGTGTTATACCGAAGGGCAGATCAGATGATCACAGTGTCCCCCTCTGGCATTGGAATCTATGAATCTGATGCTGTCTCTCACGTCATGATTTTAAAAAGACAGTTTAGGATTTTTCGTTAAACAGTTTTTTATACAGTACCTGTATCTTATTAATTCCATCTCTGAAGAACGAATGTCTTGCTCTTTATCCCTAGTTTCAGGGCGGATGCATGTAGAATAATAATTCTATCCTTTCTAGTGTGTGGAGAAGGTTTTGCTAGAGGTCATTTGCTCCATCAAATGATGGTCAGTCAGTTCCTGTTCCATGAGACATATTTTCATTTTTGACATCCCAGGCTGATAACGATAGAGCTTCAATAATAAACCCTAATACTGCTGTTAAACTGTAGTTTTCTTCTTTTAAAAAGAAGGGCTCTATAATGATGACTATGTTTATTTTCACTCAGTGAATCTATTTCAGATTTGTTCAGTATACAGGTGATTAAATTTATTTTTAACTGCCAGACTTGTGAACTTGCCTCCACTCTGAAGGTCAAGTTGCATTCTTTCTGGGTTATACATCATTTCAAGTGTAAAAATTCTACGGGCGAAATCCTGCCATCCCCTATATGTATATAATCCCATCATCCCTTCAAGTTACAGCCGTGCAACCTCATTATCTTCAATGAGGCACATGCATGCTACTGCTATTCCTTGAGGGAAACGTTTGACTTGTGACTAGAAATTACCGTATTTTTCGCCCTATAAGACGCACTTTTTCTTCCCCAAAACGGGGGGGGGGAAAAGTTGGTGCGTCTTATAGGGCGAATGTCTTATAGGGCAAAAAAAAAAAAAAAAAGCGCCTCGCTCTCCCGTCCCCGCCGCGCGGGCGGGCTGCCGAGGTTCCCCCCTCCCCGCCGCGGGCGGGCTGCCGGGAGCGTCCCGGTTCCCCCCTCCCCGCTGCGGGCGGGCTGCCGGGAGCGTCCCGGTTCCCCCCTCCCCGCCGCGGGCGGGCTGCCGGGAGCGTCCTATAAGACGAAAAATACGGTAGTTAACAATTTTGTGGATGATGCATGAGCAAGAATGCAATCCAGCCCTCTCTCTCCTAGATGTATAGGCTTCGCAGGGCTGACAAGAGTAAGAAGTAGTAACAACTTACTTTTATCACTCAAGACAATAGATATTATTTTGAATGCACACAGGGAGCAGAGCTGTTGAGGGAAAAGGTACCATTTAAGTTGCAGGAGCAATTCTGTTATTATAGATATGCCTGAAGAGCCTCATGTGAATAACAAAACCAAAACTAATGTACAACAGTTAGGTTTTCAAAGAAACTAAAGGGAGTTTGTGGTTTCTGTTGACCTAATCTAACTTCCTTTAAGGTCAATATTCTTCACCCTTTTAAAATAAACATTTTTTACTTGAACCTCTTTCCCCTAGCAAAGCTTGTTTCTATAAAAAAAGGCTTCTGTGTATTCCTCTTTTTGTATCTGTGTGCATACAACACAGCAGGAGATGTGTGTAAGTACAAATACTGACTGACTCTGAGGACATAAATATAAAATATTGGTCAAAGATCATGGTATATTGCCTGAAGCCAAATGCTGAATGTAATATGTACAGTTTAAGACTATATTTACCCTAGAGCAGTTTTATGTTATTACTATTCCCCCTTGGAGCCAGTTACTATTTGTTTTGTTATTCCATTGGATATTTATTTGCTGAGCTTCTTATGCTCATAAGGAATTATGAGCATAGAAATGGCTCTAGCTAACCAGCTCCCCAATGTCTACTTTCTAGAGCTGATGGCAAGCCAAACCAACCCCTCCTCCTAGCTGTTAGAGAGGTTGAACCAACCAGTTATCTCTTTTGGGGCAAGAGACATTGTACAAACCTGCTGGGCTTGTCTCCTCAATGGGAAACTTTAGCGGATGCTGTCAGCTTTTGTCCACCATGGAAGATGTTGGGGAAACCAGCTATTTTCTCTTACAGGACACTTCAAAGAGCCAGCTGGCTTGCTGGCTAGCTTTACTAAGGGTATTTTAATCAGTGATGATAGCAGACATGGGACGGTTGCCATCCACTGCATGTGCCCTTTCAGGAGAGTAATGGTAAAATCTAATTCTGGTCAGGAGACCTATTTTTAACCAGCAGATTGATTATAAAAATCCAATTGAAAGTAATTATGTGGCAAAGGAAGCAAATAAATGATGCTAATAACTTGATTGAAATAAAATATTTAACATGGAATAAGAAGGGTAAGCTATAGTTGCTCCTGCAGCTATCAACAACACCTTATCATTAAGAGGTAGTTGGGTATTTAATTTATGCACTCAGTTACATTGTTAAACCTTTGTGCCTGGGTCTCCCTTCACATACGCAGGTTTTTATACTGGTGTCACTCCATTTACATCAGTGGAATTATTCCTGATTTACTCTAGTGGGAGTGAGAGGAGAGTCAGATCCGCTGCTGTCTTAAAACCTAGCGGTGTTTTGGAAGGAAATACTTTTTGTCTGGGGAAGAATCTCAGAATAGACCATTCCAGCTGGAGGTTGGTTCTGATTAATCTGATTGGGTGAGGAAGATTTAGGCATGAGGTGACCAGATGTCCCGCTTTTATAGGGACAGTCCTGATATTTAGGGCTTTGTCTTATATAGGTGCCTATTACCCCCGCCCCCAACACACACACACACACACCTTCATCCCAATTTTTCACACTTGCTGTCTGGTAACCCTACTTGGACATAGCTACTTTCTGGAGTCCTAGGAGTTGTGGGCTTTATTCTTGCTTATGTATTTTCCCACATTTACCGTATAGATACCTGTGTAAATGCAGTTTATTTTAATGTCTGGCTATGAGTTGTGCATCACTGCTTATTAATAAGCAAAAACTGATATCCAGTTGTTGATTACAGGATACAGATACGTATTACAGCCCCAGTTGAGTAGTACATCCCTGTTCAGCACAGTTCTTAAGGACGTGGTTAAAGTTAGGCACAAGCTTAAGTGTTGTACTGAACAGAGATGAATTTAACAATATGTTCAAGTGCTTTGCTGAATCAGGGCTAAGTCCAATTATATGCAGGAAATACTCCCATTCCTCCACAGAACTACAGGATCAGACCTTTGTATTAGATTGTAACTGGACTCCAACTCAGGTTTCTCTCACAACAGTGCAGCGCTTTTCCCTCAAGACTAATAAGATAGGACAAGTACTTGTCTTTTTCAGTAAATATGTTGCTAAAGATTTTTTTATAAACTGTACTAGCAAAAATACCCAGCGTTGCTCGGGGTATTTGTAATTGGAAACTGGGATGTAAAAAGACTACAATGTTTTTTATTAATACAAATTTTGTTCAGAAGTCTCATTTTGTCTAATTTCATTCTCTTGCATTTAGATGGGGGGGAGAGGGGGAGAGAGCTGAGTGAGTGCAGGGGCCATTGGTGGGGGGACGGGGGGGGGAGAGCTGAGCGAATGCGGGGTCCGTTGGAGGGGAGAGGGGGGAGAGAGCTGAGCAAGTGTGGGGGCCGTTGGAGGGAGGGAGGGGGGAGAGAGCTGAGCAAGTGCGGGGGCCGTTGGAGGGGGGAAGCGGGGAGAGAGCTGAGTGAGTGGGGAGGCCGTTGGAGTGGGGGGAGGGGGGAGAGAGCAGAGCGAGTGGGGGGGCCGTTGGAGGGGGGAGAGAGCTGAGCGAGTGGGGGAGCTGTTGGAGGGGAAGGGGGGAGAGAGTTGAGCGAGTGGGGGGGCCTTGGAGGGGGAAGAGAACTGAGCGAGTGCGGGGGCCGTTGGAGGGGGGTATTATGACATTATAACTATGTCACAGAGAACAGCAGGTGTTAACCTGCTGCCCAGCTGATGTTAATGGGCTTTAAAGAATTTCACCCCTAGGAGGTGTAAGCGGTGAGATTTGAAAAATTTTCGACTCTTACCCTGATTAGGACCCTAAAGCCTATAACTGTACCAAATTTCAAGTCTCTAGCTCAAACGGTGTGGAAGGAGTAAGGCAGCATACATAAATGCACACACGCATGCATACACACACACGCATACACCATTTGACTTGTATATATATAGATTTCTATGTGTATCCTTATTCGTTCAGCTTAAAAGATTGAGATTTTAATCAGTATTTAGAAAGGCCATAGTAATGTGAAAGATGAAAGAGAAAAGGAACACGATAGCTATTTGCTAAAGTATAATTACTCCTTCTGTTATTCACTGCAAAATTATTTCTGTACTAAAGAGATGCATTTTTTTACCTGCATAAACACTACAAGACACTAAGTAATTCCAGCAGTAATATGAACTCATCCATTGTTTTCTGCACATTGATTTATCTGTTTTGCTTTCTTTTTGAGCTACAATATAACAAGTGCTTTGTCCTTAAACTGCTTAGAAGATTCTCTATAATAAATATTATGATAATTTTTAGCATTTACATTATGCTATTCATCATCAATGCACTTAACAAACATTCTCAGTATAGTTCTGTATGACTCACCTACTGACACGCATACCCAGAGCCTTGGTTAGAAGAATTTTCTGGTTTACAGTCATGTGCTCAAACCACTGACTGACCACACACGCCTTTCTCTAAAATAACCTGATAAAGCAAGTCCTGCTGTGTTTCATGAGTTTGTAAAACTATCTTTAATTATGTTCCATTATTTCAAAAATGTATGTTTTCCAGAAATACTGAACTTGCAAGGCATCTGTTACCTGGTAGTTGAGCTTTATGGACCAGAACTAATTAAATTGTAAGTACTAATTTTTCAAATAAAGTTTGCTCATTTTGAGGGCTAGTTTTTGGTTTTAATGTACTGATATATTGTCAGTATGGATTGCGGGGGTTTCACTCTTCAAGTTCCATTAGTATGAGAGTGAGTATAACTCTTTTACATACAATATATGGTGTTCCAGAGAGGCACTGGATTAGCTAGTTTTGTCAATAGACTGAAGTTAGCTGTGGTAAGGACCCAGGGACTAAGACCAGGGTCTGCAGAGACTGGGGTGGCTGATAGTCCCACAGCACTCCTGGAGGCCATGCAGAGGCACAGCCAGGGAGCACAAAGGAGAATAGGTGCTGCAGGAAATGCCACCCAAATAGGGTGACCAGACAGCAGGTATGAAAAATTTGGTCCGGGGTGTGTGTGTGTGTGGGGGGGGGGGGGAAATAGGAGCCTATGTAAGAAAAAGACCCACAAATTGAGACCGTCCCTATAAAATCGGGACATCTGGTCGCCCTACACCCAAAAGACTCAGAGTGGCGATACCCTAAGGAACCTCTGATTGGCCGGGCACCCTATTTAAACCCAGGAAACTTGTCTTGGCCACCATGCAGACTTTGGCCTGCTGCAACACCAGATGTTACTTGATCTCCTGTCTCCTAGTCCAGTCTGACTCTGACCCTGACTCTTGCTTATGAAGCCTGCTTGCTTGTGCTTTCTCCAGCTTCTGCCTGGCAACTGCTGTTCCTGGTGAGCAGACCTCAGCCTGGCTGTGCCCGCTAGGCCAGACCACCTGTGCTCCAGTCCCATAGAGCTGTTCCTGAATTAATTATTAAATGCTATTGCTTGCTGCTACTGTTAAGCATGTTTATAGACCTTTACATCTGTAAATCTCAAATCAGGCCCACCTGTCTTCGTTACCTTTTGTATTTCAGTCCATTTGACTGTGGAAGAAATGTCTTGAACCAATGGTGTGTGTGTGGGGGGGGGGGGGGGGGGATCATCTAAAGGGTCAAAATATTTTAATCTCTTGTTCCCTAGCTTCCTTTTTTACCTTAATGGGCTTTCTAACTGTCATCCTCTACTTCCTTCCAGCCCCTGACCTTGATTTGAAAACTTGGGAGCCCACAAACTAATTTAAATTTCTTTAAAAATAAAAGTAGATCATTTATTCCTCTTTGCAAATCATCAGATTAATTAAATGAATGTTTGCTTTACTTTCTACTTCCTTGGGGCTTTTTTTTTTTAAAAAAAAATCTAGCCTGGAGATCGTGCTACGGAGCTAAGTAGTTCAGTAATCAAACATCTTGATTTAATTCTCTATAAACCCAGAGGTTTCTCCAACAAGAAGGAAACAATCTTGGCACTTGTATCTGACTAGAGGTTTGGAGGATTTCTCATTATTTTGTTGAGTCAGGGATTGAAAATTTGTACTAGCCAAATTGCATCTGGATTAACTTTATCCTTTAAAAAAACTGAGGAGTCCTTTAAGTCTTTATCACATGTATGGTTGCTTAAAAATGAGTACAGTTATAATATATTTAATTCAGGGCCAGTATGTAAAGCTCAGGGCTTCTTTGCCCTGGAATCTGGTTTTTAAATGCTAAGTATAATGCAATGGCAGAAAATAATTATGTTCAGGCAGCTACACTGAACTGAGCTTAAAGACATAATAAGACATAAAAAGATGAGTTAAGGGTCTTAGTATGCTGGATATTCACCCTTCCATTGAAGTAGTTTATATTTCCTAATGCCCAGAAGAGCTTAATGGTCTTTGTTGTGCACCATTTCCCTCTAGGTTAAAGTATAAAATGAATGCTGATGTGGTATGCCATTCCATTGAGCTGTGTAAACAGAAAGCAGGACAACCATTTTGTCACTTGTACCCTTCTCCTAAGGTACGTTATGCTTGGATTTCTGAAATTACAGTGCAGAGGTCTGTTAAAGTTGAATTGTACAACAGAAAGAAAGAAGATTGTAACCTTGATGCACTGAATTGCAAACAGAAATATTTTAACGGTGGATAGTTCCAGAAAGCTTTCAGTAGAATAAAGGGTATGGTACATCTTCATTGTTTCTTTGTCTTGTGTGATCCTGCTGTTGGTAGTATGGTTGTCAGTCTCCATTTATCACAGTGGGAATTTTAGAGGTAAATTCTCCTGCACCATTGTGTGTGAGTGCATTTGCCATAGAATGAGTAAAATTCCTGGATTCCGTGTTATATATAAGTAAACATCCAGTTTTTCAAGTGAAAAACTAATACACAGATACATAAACCCAAACTTTCAAACTTGGATGCCAAAGTTAGGTACTTACGTGTATATTTAAGCAACTAAATAGAAATGGGTTGATTTTTCAGAAGTGTTAAGCATGCCCATGTTCCTCTGTCTTCTGTGAGATATATTGGATTGCTCAGCACATTTGAAAATCAATCCATATATTTAGGCACCCATTTTTGAAAATCTATAGACCCTTGGATAGAATTCAGAAATCTAAATCTGAGTAAAATGTTGTGCGTGGTCTCTGATCCAATACCCTCTGAAGTCAATCCGAGCCTTTCTAGTGGCTTCATTGGGCTTTGAATTAAATCAGTAAGAAGCAAACTGGCTTTAATTCTGTTGCTGGTTAGATGGGGGTGGGGGGGAATAACTGACTTCCCACTTCTCTGACTTTGTTAGTGCCAACCACTGAGCACTCCAATAAATTTAACTTTATACCATGTGTGCTTTGCATACATTTACTAACTTTCCCCCACCCCATCACCAACACTTAGCAGCCACACCAATGGCAATTCTACCAGGTGGTGTGAGAGAAGGTAAACACAATAGAGGGGTGAGGGGCAACCTTGCTCAGCCCTGGTGCTGTGCTGCCAAGACTTTAACAAAGTGGTTCTTTCAACAATATTCTGACTCAGCTGGCAACTTGTTCCTTGGGTAAAATGCCCTTTCCACCTTTCCACAAACTGCATCAATCCTATACTTCTCCTGCCTTCCTCCAAAAATCCACCAATCTCACTCTTCTCCACATATAAATCCACTGTCGCTTCCATCCCTGCACCTGCCCCAGTATCTTCTGGCTCATCGGAGTTTCCCCTCCCCAGGACTCACAGCAGCAATGGTGGTGTCAGTAGCTGAAGGGTTAGTAACAGTGCATCAGCAGTAGTTTGGCCCTGCTTCTTTCTTTCTTGTGTGTTCCAGGAGCTGTGGGTAGGGGTATGCCGTTGGACAATGTGGTGCATCCTCTAAGTGCACCTAGCAGCATTGGTGGGGAAGGCAGAAGGGCAGTGTCCCTTCCAGAAGGTGCCGGGGCCATAGTTGATGCACCTGTAGTGGTCTAGATTTTTATCTGTGCAGAGGACAAAGGAGGAGCAAGAACTTCCCTAGGACCTCTGCATGTGCAAAACTACCTGGGACCTAGGTTAGCAGCAAACAAGCAACAAGGGGAAAGCAGGAGTGAACTGTGCCTAAAGAGAGAAGAGAAGTGTCTGTGAAAGTCTGTGTCCTGGGCGAGTGCACCGTGTACCCTAAGGCTGTAGCTAAAGACTCTACCTACCTCTGAGGCAGCAGCAGTTGGGTTAGTTTCAGCCTCAGAGAAGGCTAAAAATTTTAACAAGCCAAGATGGCCACAGTATATTTTGCCACTCCCTCACCGAAAATAATTTATTCCTGCCCACCATTTTCACATCGCTATGAAGAGAGTCAGCCTAAGAACTCAGGGAGGGGTTAGTGAGGTGATTTGGGGATTTGCCCAAATTTTATTGACTCTTTGTATAAATAAGTCTGTGGGGATGAAATCTGACCCACTGAAGGCAATGGCAATCCTCCCATTGACTTCAATAAAGCCAAGATTTCATCTTGTGTGTCTGCCTATTTGATCTTTGGTTCACCCCCACCAGTCTCTTACAACAGAATTTAAACCCTTCTGCCTGCCTCTTCCAACCCTAGAGAGATGTTCACAGAGATTACATTTTTCAGAATAAATCAACAAACAAAATGGCTGGAAACTTTTCTTAAAGGTCAAGATTCGGCCCAGCCCAGTGTTATTTTGGGACTCATGCAAATCCTCTCCAGCTCATTAGTGTTTGCTTACTACTCTTTCTGACAGGCTTCATTTGTCTCTCATCACCAGCCAGGCAGCTCAATTAAGAAAGAGGTTTTTCCTCCTCAACTTTTCCCCTGAATTTTTAACTATTTGGATGCCCCAAAAACTACCGAATGGAGGAGGGGAAGGTTTTCATTTAAAAACCATGCTCTAGTGGCTGATAAATTGCCCACGGTAATTCTATACAAATAACACTATATAAAGATGAATAGTGGGTGAAAACTGTAATATGCAGTCAGGGACTCAGAGGCATAAAACCCAGTTTACCTTACATTTGCTCCTTCAGTTTGTAGTTTGATCATTTCAGTTATATGAGCCTGCAAATGCTGGCTAAGTTCCCTGCCAAATGTTTGAACAAGATTTTAACACTAATGACTGTTTCGTTCAACTCCACTGATTTTCAGGTACATCATTTATGCATTTGGATGCATGCTTTCCCAGAGTTCGTGCAATATTTGTCCTGGAAAAGTGAATGCAATAAATATGTAGTTGCCTTTCTTTATAGGTCAGCATAATTTTTTGTTTGTAATTGTCTTTATGACAACAAATATTAATGGAACTTTTATGTTTAACAGTTTTTTCTGTCAATATTTTTCAATCAATAATTTTCATTTTTGGTAATGTTGATGTTTATAAATGAACATGTTGCTGTACCAAGGGCAAATGTACTCAGCACCGAAGAGTCACTGTTCTAACAAATTAACATAAATTAAATGTTGTGCTAACCTTCCTCTCGCCATTAATGTTCCCAGATTATTATAGGAGACTCCGATAATTATGATTAAAAAAACTGCTCTCTTCATGAAGTGTGAAATTCACTTAGCGGAGCAGGAACTGTAGAATGTCCCAAAACAGTGGAACCAGCTCGGTGTGGGTGAATGGCCACAGAGCAATTGTGTGGAGAACTACCCATTTACTCTATGTAGTGGAACTGGGGGAGAGGAAGGGGAAGTGGCATGCTTTTCAAAGCTGCTCAAGGGATTTTGACACTGAGTCAATACTTTAGCAATACTGAGAATACTTTAGCAGCCTCATAGCAAATCTGTATTGTGAAGTCTGTGAGGAGAATGGGCTCTTAGGATCTGGTATCCATTATTCTCTTTTGACTTGATAAAAGCAATATAGGTCTTTTTGCTGATACAGACCATCACTTATTAGCACTATAGTGTCCAGGAAGTGGATCTCGTGTGTGGACTGGTCCAGGCTGAGGTTGATGGTGGGATGGAAATTGTTGAAATCCTGGTGGAATTTCTCAAGGGCTTCTTTTCCATGGGTCCAGATGATGAAGATGTCATCAATGTAGCACAAGTAGAGTAGGGGCATTAGGGATGAGAGCTGACGAAGTGGTGTTCTAAGTCAGCCATAAAAATGTTGGCATACTGTGGGGCCATGTGGGTACCCATAGCAGTGCCACTGACTTGAAGGTATAAGACTTAAGTTGTCCCTAAATGTGAAATAGTTGTGAGTGAGGACAAAGTCTCTCCTGAACTCTCTTCAGTTGCATGGAGCACTCAGTAACATTGCAGCACCACTAGGCTGTGCAGCCAGGGACATATTCATCCACCTGGATGGAGCTGGACCTACTCTGGAGGGGTACGTGGGCACCCAGTGTTCTTCCCTCCCCAGGGAAGGAGTCTGAGTTCACCAATTAGCTACCAAATAGCATCCCAGGCACACAGTGCTTCTTCTGTGTAGCAGCAGAGAGAGGTTACTCTCTGGCTGAGTTACAGCAAGGGAGATTGCATGGGCTATGTAGCCTACAGGGACAGTTCCAAAATGGAGCTCTGAGCCATGGACAGGACAAGACCATTAAGCTAAAAATCTGTTGTCCTCTGGATGCTAGAACAGGATAAGAAACTCTTGCCACTTCCATAAAGAGGAAGCCTATGTTCAACTTTCCCTGCTTTCCCACCACACACAAGGCTGCAGTAAATTCCATAATCTGATAGACAGAGGACACCTGGACTTAGCATTTTGTGGAAAGACAATTTGTCCATAAAAAATGAGGGTCAGGGGATTAACAGGCCGAAATCTGCTGAAAAAAATTGGGTGCATTCTAGTGGCAATATTTATTCACAGTAACTATTGCAAATGGGAGATGCATGTATGTATTTGAGGACAGAATTTAGTCAATGGGAAGAAACTGGGCAACATTATCTTGGCTCCTTATTGGCACCTCTCAAGTATTTGTTATATGCTACATACCAATATTTTTTGAAGATTGTCTTAGAATAAAAGCACTGTAGTGCTCATGCTATAGGTAGAAAAATGTTGCATATAAAAATTTACATAAAGAACAACTTTTGCCTTGAAAGCAAATCTTCTGTTATTTTTATATTTCATTATTCCTCACATTGTTTGCCTTTTATTTTTGACCCTTAAATTTCTGAGTTAATTAATTTGCTTTAATCAGTATCTACATCAAGTAAAATGACAAACTGAATTTTATCTCCAGCAAAAATGTTGATGGTAGTTTCTTGAAATGCAAATATATGCTACTTAAAAATCCAATCTGGCATCCCAGACACTTAGTATGGTAACATCACTTGTTTCTTCTAATGTTTTAAATCTGCTGCTTGGCAAAGTATTCTTTTCCCCACACTGAATTTCTATAACTCCATCAAGATAAATATAAACTTGCATTGAACTTTTCTACTGAGCCTTCAAACCTAGTGGATTTAAAGCTAGCAATTATGTTCTTATGGCGGATTGTAAGAGGGATTGATAGGTCATAGTCAAAAGGAGCAGTTTATCCTGACTAACCATTTTGATCAGCAGCAAAGCACTCACACTGATGTGATCTGATAGTATAATTTTCCTTTCAGTTTGAAAACTGTTCAACATTAATTGATTTCTTAGTTCACTGATGCTTATAATTTACAGAAAGAAGGTAGGGATTCCTTCCATAGCAAGATTAGTGGGGCACATTCTCAGCTCCTGCATTCCAAATGTAAATCAGGAGAATGTGCCCCTGCCTGATATGACTGATTATCAAAGATGGCCTAATAAAAGCAGAACAACACATGGGATTCATCGTAACTGTTGTGGAAGAGTATTATTTTAAAAGTAAGTTGTATAAAGGGTGGGTATTAAGATGTTGCTCTTATGAAAGCTCACAAATTTGTCTTAAATTCTGGGCCCTATCCTGCAAGCAATCTCTAGAGGCACTCAGCACCTTACAAAACTGAACCCCAATTACAAGGGGTCTCTCTAACCTTGGTGAAATGTAAACTTGGAAGAGCTTTTTTACGTCCATATAGCTACCCTTTCCCCCCCTACTGAAACTTTTTAATGTATTAACATAAAATAACAGGTAAAATATTAACATTTTCATACATAAAGGAAAGAAAGTATAAATATGTTCCAAAGTACACTGCCATCCACTAACGGAGATACCCTTCCCTCAGTATCCTGCATAAATCAGATTAATATTATTTACAATAGAGAGGAGAACAGTTCCCCAATATCTTAGCGACAGTGGCTTAGATTCTATTCTCAATTACCCCCTAGTCAATGCAATCAGTAGGGATATCTGAGAGGGATATCCCACCTCTTTGACAGTGAAGGATCCTTTGGCAAAGGAAACAGTGTGGTTCTTCTGTACAAGGATTGGGAAAGAATTCCCAAAGATTGTGTAGTGTGGCGGAGGAAGGGTTTCACACCTAGGGTGACCAGATGTCCCGATTTTATAGGGACAGTCCTGATTTTGGGGTCTTTTTCTTATATAGGCTCCTATTACCCCTCACCCTGCCCCAATTTTTCACATTTCTTGTCTGGTCACCCTATTCACACCACAGTATGGGGCAGAGGAGTACTCCATAGTTAAGGTGACCAGACAGCAAATGCGAAAAATCGGGACATGGGGTGGGGAGTAATAGGAGCATATAGAAGAAAAAGACCAAAAATTGGGGCTGTCCCTATAAAATTGGGACATCTGGTCACCCTATCCATAGTGGCTCTCTGTGCTTCAGCATTCATACAAGGGCAGGGCTGAAAGATTCACTGTCTGAGGCCAGAGTATTTTTATACTGTGAGAGTGGCTGCAAAGCAGCTTCTCAGCAGCTCCACTACCCACTATCTTCTGCACTTTTCTCAGGCCAGTCTGTCTGGATTGAAGATTTTGGTGCAATGTAACCAAAATATGAAAATGCATCTGGACAAATTCTGTAAGGGAGGCACAAAATAGGTGTGAAATGAAACCGCAGGTGTAAATTAATTGTGGTCAGTGGTGCACACCAGATTTTGGATTCTGCAAGGCTGAACAAACAAAACAAGGGCCTGATCCCCAAAGATGCAATGAGCTCCCAGTGACACTCAGTATCAAGCCCTAATATTAGGTGTCAGAGTGCAGGCTTGCCAAGCCAGGTTTGCTTCCCCGTGTGTCTGGCAGATGCCTAGTCACAGATCCCTGTGACACAACACACACAGCAGGTGTTACAGATTAGTGGAGCTGCTGCTAAGAAGCTAGACATTGATAACAACTAGAGCCCTTGCTGTTTCCTCTTGTATCCAGAGTGCCCACTGTGTCCTAATAGTGTTGCTGAATATTTGGCAACTCCTGGCTGTGAGAGCCAGTGGTTGTTGTGGATTTAATCTATGCAGTGCTCTGTGAAGGTCATCTCCTACTGCCATACAAGCAGGTCTCTGGTATTACTGCTGTCATTCATGTTCATGGTGCCCCATGCATGTGAATTCCCTTGTGAATGGGATTGGTTGGATAGATGGCCCAGTAACATTTCTTGTTCCAAAGAGTGACATTTCCACTGCCGGGGGGGGGGGGGGGGGGGGGGAGGGGCTATTTGGGTCTTTGTGTGCTGCTGCCAAGTGTCAGGGATATTAGTGTAGTTGCATTTGACCCACTTGTACAAATGCAGGAGAGGCTCTTCTCCTTGACATGCTCTCTTTTTGGCCAGTCTGCCCCTGTCTTCTGCTACACCTCTCTGTGTAAGTAAATTTACTGTCTTTTGGCCACTCACAGAATGGCTCATTAGAACATGTGCAAGTGGATTGTGACACAGGGTGACACTGGCCCTTTAAGAGGGAGCAGAGCCGATGCACCTGTGCTTTATCAGCACACTCCAATTGGGCAGTTAAGAGGGCTTTAAAGAGGGCACCTGGCCTAGAGTGGGGAGGGACTGACTGACTGGACCAGACTGGACTGGACTAAACTACACTACCTACTCCCTAAGAATAAGGGGAGAAGAAGTGGGAAGTTCTCTGGGAGTGACTGCCAGATGCCAGGGGGAGGGAGAGGGAAAGGGAGAGAGATTTGGTGGAAGAGAGATCCCATGATTGTGGAAAGCCCTGAGCCAGGGTCTATAGCACAAAGGATACTCTAGGGGAGCCAGGAAGGACACAAGGCACCAAACCTAGAAATAGGCTGAGAACAGGGCCCCAGTGAACATGGGTGCATTAAAGAGAAGCCACAAAGGGCAGAGGGACCTTTTTGTTTGGTGGAGACTTTTTAGTTTCAACTTTGGTACCTCAGAGGGAGTTGTGTTTGCTGTAACGTGGCCAGAGAGCTAAGCCACATTTCCAACACAAATTGGTGTGTGGAGAACTGAGGAGATCCACCTCTGGGAGGGAAACTGAGGCAGGAAGTACTGCCAGTTCCACATTCAACCAACAGGGAACACTACAAAGCTATGATAGATGGCAAATCTGAACTGAAGTTAACCTCTTGTTTTCTGGACACTGGATGGTTCTTACATCCTGTTTCTTGCCATCTTGCATCCAACAAATAGATTGCGCTTCTGTATGAGTTGTTGAATTTTGTCTACTGTCACTAATATAGTGTATCCCAATCTTAAAACTGAGCTAGAATTCATCTAAGGAAATAAACAATGCCCAGGAGCAAAATAAATGAACTCTTGCAACTGGAATTTCATGCATGTGATTAGATAATTGATTATTAAAAGGTAGTGAACAATTTATTTGTAGATCCATCCTTCATTTTTGTGCCATGCCTAATGACAGAAAGAGAAAATATTTTGGGGAAAATATATAGGTAATGCAAAACTGATATGTTTTGTTTTTCTCTTGCTGTCTTAGATGGGGATGAATAAGACTGTAGGTAAAGCAAACAGGATTGTCAGAAATTCCAAAGTTCAGGTAAGAAATAAGGAACAAAAGGTATTTTATGTTGTGATTGTATTTATCAGACAGGTGGCCTCAAATTGCATAATTTCAAAACTGTTTGAACCTTGTAGATTTGAAATGCTGACTCAGACTTTAGTATTTATTGGTTCTGCACTGTGGTTAGGTGAGACTGAATACAGGAACAAGGAAGGAGCAAAGAGAATAGTGTAAAAACAGGTAGAAAATACAGCAGAATAAAAAACAAATGCAGAGAGACTGTATGGGATAATAAAAGATAGAGCCAGCAAGACCAAACCTGTAATGAAAAGTAAGAGTCTAAATCCTCTCAAGCTGCAAATAGGTATAGCAGATCTACACATCAGCTGAGGTGCAGTACCATACTGGTACACACTGCTAGCTTAACTCTTTGATGATTCATCCATCCTTAATACATAGAATTTTTTAACACAGAGGAGGGGAGGAATAAAAACCCTAGAATTATGTGAATAAAAAAAACCTGCTGAGCTCTAATTAGTTTTATTAAGCCTGCCAATCCGATAATGGCTCAAGAAGCTCCCTGAACTCAGACTCAGTGCCCATGCTCAAATCTTCATCTGAGTGTTAACTGCAGCATTATGCCTCATTATTAATTACTGTGTTGTTTGTGTTTGTTTATGCACAGTCCTATGCTGCCAGCCTAGTGTTCACTCACACAAGTAATCTCACTGAACCCCACAGGGCCTCCATATGAGAGTAAGGGTGGCAGGAATCCAGATAATAAACACAAAACACCATGATGCTGCAGTGCTTAGAAGTCTGCTTCAGTAGCCAGATATCAGAGGCTTTGGTTCAAATCCCATTTAGGTTCTTTACAGCAGGGCCGGCGACAGGGTGGTACAATGGGTACAGCTGCGTACCCGACCCGGTACGCAGCTGTACCCCCTTGTCGCCGGGCCTGTGAGCAAGGCGCAGCTCCAGGCAGCTGCTGCAGCACTCGTCAACCCCCTCCCCCGGCACCCAGCAGCCTCCCCCCGCCCCCCTTTGCTTCTCCCGGCCGGGCCACGCGGCCAGAGCGCATGCGGGGGTTGGGGCCCACGGGCGGCGGGAGACTGGCCGGGGAGGGGAGGGGCCCCGCGGGCGGCGGGAGACCGGCCGGGGGGGGGGCCCCGCGGGCGGCGGGAGACTGGCCGGGGAGGGGAGGGGCCCCGCGGGTGGCGGGAGACCGGCCGGGGGGGGGGCCCGCACGATCAGCATACGGGGCCCCAAAATTCCTGTCGCCGACCCTGCTTTACAGAAGCAGAAGTTTCCAGAGCCCGTCAGTTCTGTGGAGGGCTCTCCCTCCAGCTGGGTCTCCAGATCTGCCACTGCTCCAGCCCTGCTTGTGTTGCCGTTACACTTTTCTTCAGTTTTAGGAGTCTAGTAAGCCATGGAGTTTGCTTCCCATTGTCTTCAGGCACTTCATTACTGAGCAAACATTTTTTGCTGTTTGCAAAGAAATTATTGATATTGTTTCTTTCTGAATCCTCACTGTGATGCTGCTCACAGAAATGAAAATTGAGATTCCTAATTAGCCTTTGGGCTACTGCCAAACTGTGATACCAAGGAAATAAACCATCCACTGTAAATAAGAATTTCAGCTCATGGGGAGCAGCAACAACAGGACCGTGCTCATTATACTTTCCATTGAATATCATGTTAGTGATGATCAAATATTTCCTCCCAAATTGCATGAAGTTTCTATTTTTTTCCATCACCGGAGAAATGTAAAACTGGATAAGGTTGGGGATTTAGTAATGCAGAGACCTCAACCTGCTTAGTGCATGGGGGAAAGAAACATTTTAACCGTATATTAGAGACACAGGAGAAAAGAGTTAAAGCATTTGAAATGTAAAGTACTAAGCAAGGCTTTCACTTTAACAACATCCCTTGCTCTCATTCCCTTTAGCTGGAGAGAATTTTTTGAGTCTTTTACTTGATGTTAAAGAGGATGATAACTGTCCTTGAGGGGCAGGTCGGAGAGGAGAGAAAAGGTTAGTTGAGAGGGACTGGAGCCATTAGTGCTGTGGCTGCTTTTAAAGTCCAATCCCATTTCCTAAAGACAAAATAAGACACACACACACACACACACACACACGAGGGGAGAGAAAGGAACAGCAAACATAGAAAACACAGTTTCTGTCTCTGATATTGACTCTCTCACACAATTTCATTGCTCAAAAAACACGTGCATGGAGCACAGTTTTATTAGCCACTCCAAAATCTGGCAACTTGGGCCAGCATTGGGCTGTTTGGGGCATTGTTTTTATCTGCCACACTGGTCACAGTCTTATAGTAGAGTTGTGAAATATTCAGTCGTGGCTGGCTAAGCCAGACTCTTATTCGATGGAAGGAAAAAGGAGAGGGATAGGAATGAGAAGAAACAAGGTGGGGAAGGAAAAGGACACACTGAGGAGAAAGGGAGTGAAAAAGTCTCACTTCCCAGGTGGATGTCAGGATTTAGCTGCAGCCAGTGAAGATGGTGATGTCATCTGGGTCCCTCTCTCTGGCCTAGTCTGGTCAGGACATGTCTCAGGATTAGGAAGAAGACAGCCCAGTGGTGACTGGGTCCCAGGAGACTGTGGTGGTGGCAGCCATGATGGTAAAGCTTGCTCCTGCTGGTTCGCCCATCTCCCAGTCAGTAGTTGTTAATGGAAAAATTCTTCTTCCTTTCCCCACAAAATCTTCTTTTCTTTGAAGGGTGCCAAGAGAGAATGATGGGCAGAGCAGTTCACCCTCTCATTTTGTTTGCCAATTAAGCCTAATTTCTGACACACCAATTTTGGTCCATTGATTTTTCGGTCCCATGTCTCTTTGTTTCCATGAGTTATGCCGGTTGGTCTTTTTGTTTGAATTCATTCATTCTTTCTGTCTCCTGTTTGGCCCTTTTCCCATCAACATTTTGGTGTTATAGGTTATTGTGACATTTTATGAATTTTCATTCACTTTTCACAGTTGAGCTCACAATTAGGGTAAATTTATAGGCCTATTTATCTCAACAGGGCTAGGCAGATGATGGCCGTGAGACAGGGTGAACAATCCTTCAGTTATTCCTCAAAATACCAGTTCTCCCATTCACTGTTCAATGAATAATGAGCATGAATTGTTTAAGACAGACAACTACATGGTCCCAAATCAAAATTGCATTAAATTTTTTTTAAATAAATTGGTTAGGCCCATCCTGTAGTTAATCCTAGCATTCTACTAGCAATTACCTCACAGCTATCCTTATTGAAACATATTTTAAAGATACAAATTAGCTAAAATTAATATAATTTCCAAGCACTTAATGATCTTTTTGACTCTCCATACAAGTACCACCATACATTTTCAGTCTGATCGAGTTTTATTTTAGATTAAGGGTGACAACAAAGAAGAAAACAAAAGGTAATATCACTCTTCAGAGAGCACAGTGTGTGTGTGTGTGTGTGTGTGTGTGTGTGTGTGTGTGTGTGTGTGTGTGTGTGTGTGTGTGTGTGTGTGTGTGTGTGTGTGTGTGTGTGTGTGTGTGTGTGTGTGTGTGGTCTCTATAAAATGCTGCATTGAGCGTGCTTCCCAAAATTCAGACAGGCAGATTTGTCAGAAAATTGCCCGACCGACTCAAAAATGTCTGAATCATTTCAAATCCAACCCTGTTTCTTTAAGCACAGCTCTGTGTAGAGAGCCGGGGGCGCTGCATTGCCCCAAAGGGAGCCAGAGAAAGTTCCTCTGTGTGCACAGGGTATGTGTAGGCTGTAGGATGGTGCAGTCTGTTCCCCTCAGTTCACCAACCGTGTACAGTGGGCCAGTGTGTGTGTGTCGGGGGTGGGATTGTGAGGGTGTAGCCATCTTCTATCTCCTAGGGACACAGAGATGAAAGTGTCCTTGCAGTCTCCTGAGTGAAAGTACTGCAGTTGTTAGCTGGCCCGCACGTGGGCTATGCAAGAGGAGGAGACCTATTGTGTACACGTAGAAGGACTAGCTATAATATCTTTTTTTGTGTTTCCAGAGCCTTCAAAGCACCTCAGCTGCTTCTGCCCAAGCTGGGATGTTTGCTGTGTATGTGATATCTTTGAAGTTAATGTAGCCTCGATCTGAAGCTGTTTTAATATGGCAAACCGAGGGGAGGGGAGGAAAGTTTCTGTTCTACTTACAGCTAAGTTTAGACTTAAATTTGACTGTAATTTATTTAAAGCACCAGATTGTCTTTCCAAAGAGGCTTCAGATGTGACTGTGTTAACATCAAAGGCTTTTGCACACTGCAAAACATCGTGACTTTTAGGGCTTGTTTACACTGTCACTTTACGGCACTGCGACTTTCTTGCTCAGGGGTGTGAAAAAACACCCCCTCTCCCCAAGTGCAGCAAGTTTCAGCACTGTAAAGCACCAGTGTAGACAGTGTAGCTACAACTCTTGTGGAGGTGGTTTTTTGAGCACGCTGGGAGAGCTGTCTCCCATTGCTCTGCTGTGACTACACAAGCCACTTTAAAGCGCTGCCACAGCCCTTAGTCTGACACTGAAAAGCTGACAGCTTGAGTGAAGTTTAAAGTGCTAAAAAATATTTTACAATCTCTGTTGCTTTTGTATTCCTCATTTGGATTAGATTTACACGGTGCGGGGAATCATGTAAAAAGTCAGATATATTTGTGCAAAGGTCTTTTTACAAAACTACATACAATATATCAACACCTCGAAAGATGTTTAAAACAATTACACAAGCTAGTTGGGGTGGGGGTGAGGGGGTTGTGTGTGTGTCTGTGTGTAAACCTCAGCTTTGTAAGTGGTGTAGCACATTAAAGTATCCCTTTATAGTGTGATATTTACACCTATTCATAGATTCCAAGCCCAGAAAGGACTATTTGTGACAAGCTAGTCTGACCTCCTTCATAACACATGCCAGAGAACTTCTCCCAAATAATTCCTTGAGCAGATCTTTTAGAAAAACATCCAATCTTGATTTCAAAATTGTCAGTGAGGGAGAATCTACCATGATGCTTGGTAGAGTGTTCCAGTGGTTAAGTACCCTCACTGTTAAAAATGTATGCCCTATGTCCATTCTGAATTTATCTAGCTTCAATTTCCTGACATTGGATTGTGCTGAAGAGCCTATTATTAAATATTTATTCCCCATGTGGATACTTTCAGACTGTGATCAAGTCACCTGTAACCTTCTCTTTGTTAAATAGATGAGCTCATTTTCCAGGCTCTTCTCTGAACCCTCTCCAATTAACACCTTGAATTGTTGGCACCAGAACTGGACATAGTATTCCAGTAGCTGTGACACCAGTGCCAAAAATAGAAGTAAAATAACCTCTCTATTTCTACTTGAGACTTCCCTGTTTATGCATCCCAGGACTGCATTAACTCACATGGCCAGAGCATCACATTGGGAGCTCATATTCAGCTGATTATCCACCACAGCCCCTAAGTCTTTCTCTGAGTCATAACTTTCTAAGCGAATCTCCCATTCTGTAAATATAGACTACATTCTTTGTTCCTAGATACATATATTTACATTTAGCCATATTAAAATGCCTATTGCTTGCACCCAGTTTACCAAGTAATCCAAATCACTCTGAATCAGTGACCTGCCTTCTTCATTATTTGCCACTCCCCTAATTTTGTGCCATCTGCAAACTTTATCCGTGATGATTATATGTTTTCTTCCAGGTCATTGATAAAAATATTAAATATCATACGGACCACCCTGGAAGGACATCCGCTTGATGATGATTCTCTATTTGCAATTACATTTTGAGACATATCAGTTAGCTAGCTTTTAATCCATGTAATGTGTCATGTTAATTTTATATTCTAGTTTTTAATCAAAATGTTGTGCAGTACCAAATCAAATGCCTTATAGAAGTCTAAGTAAATTATGTCAACACTATTACCTTAATCAGCCAAACTTGTAATCTAATCAGAAAAAGATATCGAATTAGTTTGACAGGATCTGTTTTCCATAAACCAATGTTGATTTGCATTAATTACATTGCTGTCCTTTAGTTCATCATTAATCGAGTCCCATATGAGCTGCTCCCATTACCTTGCTGGGGATTTATGTCAAACTTAACAGGCTATATGTACCCAAGTCATGGCCTGTTTAAAAATTTACATATTAGCTTTCTTCCAGTCTTCTGGCACTTTCCCAGTGCTGCAAGACTTATTTTAAAACATCATTAATGGGCCAGTGAGCTCCTCAGCCAGGCTTATTAAAACTCTTGCATCCAAGTTATCCGGGCTTACTAATTTTAAAATTTCTAACTTTAGAAGCTTCTGTTGAACATCCCACAGAGAGACTAGTAGGATGGAAAGAGTGCTGTCACCATCTGATGAGACTGTCTGTTTTTTCTCCAAATATAGAGCAGAAATATTTTATGAACATTTCTGCATTATTATTGATAATTCTACCATTTTCATCTAGTAATGGAACCAGTACCATTGTCAGGATTCTTTTTATTTCTCATATATTTAAAAAACTTCTTCTTATTGTCCTTAACTCTGCTGGCCATAGATTTGTCCTTGTGTCCCTTATCAATTTTCTACAATTCCTAATTTTTGATTTATATTCATTACTATTGTGATGGGCTGGATCACAGAAACCCCCATTGGGGCTGCCAGCTGATGTGCCAAGACTACTCCTGCCCCTGCTTTCCTGCCCTGGAAGCTTGGGACTCCAGATATCTTGTCTGGTTTGAGTCAGACTAGCTAGTCTGCTGCAAACGCAGACCCAGGTCTGAACCACATCCCCTAACAGCTGTAGGCTTCCAGGTTAAGAAGTGTTCCTGTTCCTGCCTTTAGCACTCAGATGCTTAACTCCCAGTGGGGTCCAAACCCCAAATAAATCCGTTTTACCCTGTGTAAAGTTTATACAGGGTAAACTCATAGATTGTTCGCCCTCTATAACACTGAGAGAGAGAGATGCACAGCTATTCTCCCCCCCCCCCCCCCCCGGTTTTAATAGGTACTCTAGGTTGAATAATAAGTAAAAAGTGATTTTATTAAATACAGAAAGTAGGATTTAAGTGACTCCAAGTAGTAACAGACAGAACAAAGTGAATTACCAAAGAAAAGAAAAGAACACACAGATCTATCTCTAATACAGTAAAAAGCCTCACCCTCAGAGATGTTTCCTCTTACAGGCTAGCCTCCCTCTAGCCTGGATCCAGAAATCCCTCTGACCCCCTGCCCTTTGTTCCAGTTTCTTTCAGGTGTCCCTCGGGGGTGGAGAGGCTAACCCTTGAGCCAGCTGAAGACAAAATGGAGGGGTTTCCCAGGGGTTTAAATAGACTTTCTCTCTTGGGTGGACAGCCCTCCCTCCCCCTGTGTAGAATCCAGTCCCCAAAGGGAGATTTGGAATCACATGGGCAAGTCACCTGTCCATGCATGACTCAGGACTTGCAGGTAGCAGCCATTGCCCACATGCTACCTTGAATGTCCTCAGGTAGACCTCTTATGTGGATTGGAGCCTCCTAAACTCTGTTGTCTGTTAACTGCTTGTTGACTGGGTACTTAATTTGCACATTCCTTTCTCAAGAAGCTGATCAAATGTTTTTACTAAGGTTACTTAGAAATCAAGCAAGTATACAGCCAATATGCATAACTTTGAATACAGAAAAAGACACATGCATACAAATAGGATGAATATATCCAGGAGTAGATCATAACTTTCACAGAGACATGTTACATAGCCTATGTAGCATGAAATATGTTCAAGTTATATCATATATATATTTATAAGCATCCCCCCATAAAGCCCTATGGGGTGCACCATCACAACTATTAACTTCTCCTTTCTTCCCTTTGAAAAAAGCCACGATCCCACATCTGAGGATGATATAAATAGCTGCCTTCCCTTCCCCACTATACCAGATTGTTGTTTTTTTAAGCCAGCACAGCCTTCTTCCTCAAATGTGGGATTGTGGCTTTTGGGGCATCAAGTAAAGTGTTATTAAATCATTCCCAATTATCCAGGAATCTTCCTCCTACCTGCTTTGGCTCATAATTGTTTTCAACTTTGTGAAATTAGTCCCATTAAAGCATTAAGTATATATATTACTGATCTGAACTTTATTCTGCTTGGACATTATAAATGTTACCAAGTCATGATAACTTGTACCTAAGCTACCACTAATTTTTAGTTCTGTGATCGGTTTTGCTTTGACTGTTAGGACAGATCTAATAAAGCAGGGGTGGGGAACCTCCGGCCCGGGGGCCTTATATGGCCCGCCAAAGCATTTTATCCGGCCCGTGGACGCCGGCCGGGACCGACTCCACGCTGGGGCCGGGACGCGCCACGCGGGCCGCTGCCACTGCCGGCCAGGGGCAGCTCCGCTATGGGGCCGGGACACGCCACATGGGCCGGTGCCGCCGCCGCCGGCCAGGGGCGGCTCCGCATTGGGGCTGGGACACGCTACGTGGGCCGCTGCCGCCGCCGGCCAGGGGCGGCTCTGCGATGGGGCCAGGACGCGCCGCTGCCGCCGCCGGCCACGGGACACAAAACAACTAGCCACGGGGAGCCGACAGTCGCGCGCGGGGGGGGGGAAGAGACCGGGCTGGGTGGGTCAGTTGGGGGGGGGAGAGGGAAGGAGGTTTGGGGGGGAGAGACTGGGCTGGGTGGGTCAGTTGGGGGGGGGGGAGAGACCGGGCTGGGTGGGTCAGTTGGGGGGGGGAGAGACCGGGCTGGGTGGGTCAGTTGGGGGGGGAGGGAAGGAGGTTTGGGGGGAGAGACCGGGCTGGGTGGGTCAGTGGGGGGGGGGAGGGAAGGAGGTTTGGGGGGGAGAGACCGGGCTGGGTGGGTCAGTTGGGGGGGGAGGGAAGGAGGTTTGGGGGGGGGGGAGAGACTGGGGGGGAGAGACTGGACTGGGCGGGTCAGGCAGGCGGCAGGACCCTGGCTGGCAAGGGGCCAGTGGGGGAACCCCAAAGCAGTGCAGGGCTAAGGACTCCACCTGCCACTGCTTTGGGATTTCCCCTGCTGGCCCCTTGCCAGCTGGGGTCTCAGCTCCCGTTGCCAGCCTGGGCTTCGGGGGGGGGGGGGGTGGAGCGGCCCGCCGATGACTTTATAAAGGTCAAAATGGCCCTTGGTGGAAAAAAGGTTCCCCACCCCTGTAATAAAGCATTCTTCTGTTTTGGCTGCAACACTTTGGGGGTTAGGAAATGGTCATCTATAATATTCAGAAATTACAAGGATGTTTTAGCTTTTATTCCTATAAATTATAAATAGGTGCTTTAGAAGGAAGTGTGTTCTCTAGTGTGGTTTGATGGCGTGAATCATCCCACCAGGTTTCAGTAATACCAGCTAGGTTGAATTATGCTCATAAATAAGCAACTCCAATTTCTCTCATTTGTAACTCAGGCTCCTAGCGTTGATGTATCGGCAATTCAAGAATTTCTTGAATATCAGCTGCTGACAGTAGCTGGCCACTCAATATGTACCCAAGACATGTGGTTACCTTTCAATCATATGTTATTGTCTGAGCAAATGTGTTTCTTTCCACCCTAATCCCTGCCACCAGGGGCATG
Source organism: Sternotherus odoratus (assembly GCA_032164245.1). Taxonomy (NCBI): domain Eukaryota; kingdom Metazoa; phylum Chordata; order Testudines; family Kinosternidae; genus Sternotherus; species Sternotherus odoratus. The sequence continues at coordinate 148,313,134 of JAVMKO010000002.1, forward strand.
TTGAGTGCTAAACACAGCAGATCTGGCACATTACTACAGTATTGGGAGTCAGGATGCAGGGAGCCTACACAGGAGGTCTGAATCCTCTTGCATGCTGCAGAGCACAGCACCATAGGAGTTAAGTTAGAGAGTGGGGTTAAAGAAGGGTGGGACTGGTGGATCTGTGACTGTGATTGCCATGCTGACCAACATTATTTCCTAGTACTCCCCCATCTGTCTATCTGTCCATCTGCTGGCTTTTGTTTTATACTTAGATCATAAACTCTTTGGTGCAGTGACTGTTTTGGGTTCTGTGTTTATTACAGTGCCTAGCACTAGAGGATTCTAGTCCGGGATATTAGGGCTCCTAGACAGTATAATATTGAACATAATAATAATAATAATAATCCTCCATGGCCTGAGGAAAAGATGCTGTTCAGCCTGTTCATGCTTGCACCTTACAAACCTCCATAGTCAACAGCCCAGTTACTCAGGCTGTGCACTGACAAAAGAATTTATCCCTTCATATTTATAGTCCATTTGAACATATGGTAGGTCATACGCACAACACGTGCATTCAATTAATGCCCCATTTACATTATGTGAGCATTTCTTTGACACAAGCATGTATCAGTAAGTGCTACTTCATTCTGGGATATTAGGATTACTCTATATCCTCCACATTTGGTTTGTCACCAATGAGGGTCATGTATTGTAAAAAGGGTTTACCTTGGAGCATAATTTTCCACAGGTGGTAAACGTGGCCCTGCTGGGGTTTTCTATGAAGAAATCCCATTAAAAACCAAGATGCACTATGTACAGATCCAGCCCCTTAAATTATCCTTCTTTTGAGCCTGAGCCTGCAACCCTTGCTCACCCAAAACTCCCATTGAGCATTCAGGAACAAGATTTATGTTCAATGAACACTTCCACAATTTCTGATAAATATCATTGTCACTTGTTCTGTTCTCATGCAAGATGCAGATAGTTTATAAAACATTGACTTTATTAAAGTGAAGAATCCTGGTAAATGACCATTTTCTCCCAGGTTTCAGAGTAGCAGCCATGTTAGTCTGTATCCATAAAAAAAAATTGGTTAGTCTCTAAGGTGCCACAAGTACTCCTCATTTATTTCCCCCCAGGAAATTGTTCATCCCCTTTCATTTTGTGACAACCATTACACAAGCAGGTGGAAAGTATGTGAGCTATATGAACTAATACACTGTTCTCTTTTCCTAGAAAATCGCAGCCGGTTTTCCAAGTATATGTGCACTTCCCCCTCTGGTCAAGCTGTGTGAGAAGATTAAATAGTATGTATGATATTTCCAGTCTTTACTGGCAGACATCATAACATTTGGATTCCTTTTAAAAACTAAAAAAAAAAAACCTTCAGGTTTAAAAGGGCTTTGTCCTCCTGTAGATGACAACATTGTTTTCCATCAGAAACATTCTTTAGAAAGTACAGCAGTTAAGGTACATATTGCTCCTAGAAGAAGGTGCTGGAAATGAATTTGAATATTTTTAATATTGAAAACAAAAGCATAATGACAGTGGTGAGAAGAGGACATGCAAACCCTGTCTCAAACTGGGCTATCCTGGCATCTTCTCACCCAAAGATTCCATGTTTGAAAGCCAAATTATCATCTAGTACCACTTTTCCTCTCCGGTTTCCTGTCTCCAAGAGACTTATTCATATTGGTCACTCAGCCAGTTGTTGTGCTTCCTGTCCACTGGAGAGAAACATGCTCTCCTTTCATCACAGCAAGTAGCACCTGTATAATTCTAAAAGACACCAGATAAGAAATAGACAGGGAAAATGCTCAATTACACATGCATTAAAGCTAGAGCCTCAGTAGGACTGGGCATCAAATGGGCTACTATTTTCAGAAAGTGTCTGTTGGAGCAGAGACTATATGGGTTGGAGGAGGAACACTTGATGCATATCTAGTAAAGGGTATGAACAAATGAGTTAGTTTTAGAATGACCCTATTCCCCAGCCCAATTTGTTCAGTAAAATTCCACTCTTGTGAGTGAACTTCAAATATAAATAGTAGGAGTTGGGGTAATCTGTGTAGAAAATTTCTAGAGAGTCTGTAAAATCCATTAAGTCAAGGCCAGAAGTATTATGAGCAGGAAGAATAGAAGATTTCGCTCCACGTGTCAGACAGTGGTAGTAGGAGGCAAAACGTGCAAACACATTGTAAAATATGTGCCAGATCAACAATGTTCAATTCCCTTTCCTCCACCCCTAGTACGTGGCAGAATGTTTTCCTCTTTGAACTTGTTCTGGATCTGTGCCATTTCCTTTCAATTGACACTAGCCACAGAGACTCAGCTAGCCTAAAGCAGGCAGTACTTTCAAAGTACTGAGTGCACAGAGAACCAGGGTGACAAGTACAAATAAAAATGTGCATAACCTATCTGCATTGCTTCTCAGTGCCTGATGTTAATGTAATTTGAAACCACCTAGCCTAGGAGCAGCAGCTTAGTTTTTTTGACCCTGATTTAGCAGCTCTCATGTGTCCAAGAGGTTGGAAACTCTTTGAAGGTCACATACTTAGCCTCCCAAGGAGAGGAGTCTTAGCATGTCATTCCTAGAACACCACCTGTTAAGCAATACATGAGAGTGCTTGATTCACCACTGAAGACAGATGTTGATCTGCTTTCCCTAGCCAAGGACAGATGTCAATGGATCCATGGTGTCCAGTATGCTGTCACTTAGCCTAATACTTTCTGAATTATGTAAATTTTACTACAGATTTGATTTGCTATTTTATTTTAGGAATTTAGTGCTAGATTCTGATTGAACAGAGAACAAAGTGACTGAAATTGATACACCGAAATCCTGAAATCCAGATACCTGTGCTTGAATGTGGAGTGAGAAATTAATACTATATTAAAAAACAGCTTGTATATTTTTATCTCTGTGCTGTATTTTTGTTTCTGAAACAAAGTATTGTGGTGTTTTTTTTTTTACAGTGTCATAAAAAATAAGTTACCTTATGAAGACTTTGATGGAGATAAATTTAGTGCTTTCCCAGTAAGTAAAGCGTCTCTTTTGGTGGGATAATCCCCTATTGACAAGAATCTCTCTGAAGTTCCTTCTAGCTTCTATAAATCCTTTTTCTTTCCTGGGAGAGCATAGGAGTCGAGTGGGAGCAGGTTTTATTATAAAAGGTAATTTTCTTTTGGGGGAAAGGAGAAGAAATCATTAATTTATGCCATTTTTGGAGATAGCTGCATTGTCTGCAGGAGATAACTGCTCTGCCACTCAGTAGTGTGTTTATTGAATGAATAGATTGTGAAGCAAAGCCATTTAAAACATTTAAATTGGCAATTTGTCTCATTTCTGCATCAAAATTAGCACAGTGTAATGTATTAAAGCTTAGTGTTGGAAATTTGGAATAAAACCCATTTATTAGGCATTATTCCTGCACCTTGAGTTACACTCTCAGTTTAGATATTTGAAATTAAAAAAATAAAAAATAACAAGAAGATCCTATTTGTGCTTCTCTTGTTTTTTAGACATTGAGGGGATATCACTGGAGAGGCAGAGACTGCAATGAAGGAAAAGCAACAGTGTACCCTGGTAGACGGTAATTCTGTTAATTATTTTTAGATCATCATCATCATCATCATCAATCCTCTTCACTCCCGCTGGAGTATAAGGCACCAACAAATCTCCTCCATGCCTCTCGATCTTGGGCAAGCCAGCTGATTTCATTCCACGTTTTGTTCATCATCTTCAGTTCCTCTTCCACAGTTCTTCTCCAGGTACCCATTGGTCTGCCTCGCTTACGCTTTCCAGGTGGAGTCCATCTTAGGGCTATCTTAGGGTGTCTGGTGTTTTTCATTCGAAGAACGTGACCCAGCCACCCCCATCGTCGCCTTTTTAACTCATCCACAATGTTGATAATACCCGTGCATCTGCTAACTTCCCTGTTCTGATGTGTTCTTTCCAGCGCACTCTAAGGATGCGTCGGAGGCATCTACCTTCAAATCCTCTCACTCTGCTCTCCACTTTCTTGTTGGTTCTCCATGTCTCTGCAGCATACAACAGGACAGAACGCACATTTGATTTGTAAACCTTCAGCTTGGTCTTGATCTGAAGCATCGATGACTTCCAGATATTGTTAAGTCTGTTGAAGGCTTGTGCTGCCAAAGCAATTCTAGTGGAGACCTCTTTCTCGATGTTACTATCAGCAGAGATATAACTACCCAGATACATAAAATCCTTTACTTCCTCCAGCTCCACTCCATTAGCTGTAATCTTCTGGCTACTCTTGGTTCTCACTTTCATCATTTTGGACTTCCCAGAGTTAATCACCAGCCCGATGCTTCTGGCAGCTTAGTTTACTCTGTCAGTTTTCTCCTGAATATCCTTCTGTGAATGTGATAGCAATGCCAAATCATCTGCGAAATCACAATCCTCCAAATGGTTGGTTAATCCCCACACCAATCCTCTTGGCCTATCCTCTGTGGTTTTTCTCATCACCCAGTCGATGACCACAAGAAAGATTACAGGCGAAATGACACATCCTTGCCTGACTCCTGTCCTGACCTGAAACCATTCACTCTCCTGTCCTTCGTGACGTACACAACACTGGTTCTCGACATACAGATCTTTAAAGATGTTAATGGCCTTCTGAGGGAATCCATATGCTTTTAGGATCTTCCAAAGCGATGGGTGGTGAATACTATCAAAAGCTTTCTCGAAATCAATGTAGTTGATGTAAAGCGAGGAGTTCCATTCCAATGACTGTTCCACTATAGTGCGTAGGACAAAGATTTGATCCGTGCATGATCTTCCCCTTCTAAAGCCAGACTGTTCTTCGCGAAGGATTTCATCGATTCCCGTTCTCATTCTTTGCAGCATGACTCTGCAGAAGATCTTTCCCAGCACAGATAGTAGGTTAACACCTCTCCAGTTTCCACATATGGTCAGATCTCCTTTCTTTGGAAGCTTTATGATGATTCCCCTTTTCCATGCATTTGGTACGGTCTCTTTTCCCCATACTTTGTTAAAAAGTCCTACAAGAGTTCTTGCACTTGTCACAGGATCAGCCTTAAGCATGTCAGCAGTGATCCTGTCCTCTCCTGGCGCTTTATTATTTTTAGTTTGTCTGATAGCTTCTTCTATTTCTTTCTTCATAATACGCCTCTATACATCTCAATCTGGAAGCCCATATCGGCGATGTCTGCCTCTTCCTCTGGATCTGGTCTGTTCAAGGTCTCTCTGAAGTGTTCTGCCCATCTGTTGAGTTGTTCCTCCTCTGTAGTTAACACGTTCCCGTTTTTATCCTTCACAACTGTGGACTTACTTGTGAAACTTCCTGTGAGAGTCTTAGTGATCTTATAAACTGTTCTGTTATCACCCTTATCTGCTGCCAGTTGTGCCTCTCTTGCCAAATCATCTATGTACACTCTCTTGTCTTTTCTTACGCTTCTTTTCACCGCAATATTAAGGTTTTTATATTCCTGTCTAGCCATTGTCTTATCGTTCTCACTGCCAACAAGTGTGCGCTGCTTGACTGCCTTTCTTTTCTCTATGAGCTCCCATGTAGTGTCTGAGATCCACTCTTTCCTCTGTTTTCTTTTATATCCCAGTGTGCTCTTACTGGTTTCAAGATAGATTTTTTGGATGTTTTCGCACTCGGTGTTTACGTTCTCTTCTGATAAGCCTTCCAGTAAGCTAAATCTATTGTGTAATTCTACCACAAATTTGGTCTTCACTGCTGGGTCTTTCAGTCTGCTGGAGTCAAAGAGCTGATCACCCGTCTTTCTATTCATTCTTTTCAGCTTCAGTTGAAGCTTGCACAACACAAGGTTGTGATCACTTCCTGCGTCCGCTCCTCTCAGTACTCTAACATCTCTCATGGATCTTCTCCATTTTTGATTGATGGTAATGTGATCGATTTGGTTGCGGGTTCTGTCGTTTGGGGATGTCCAAGTATACTTGTGTATTGTCTTATGCTGAAAGATACTGCCACCTATCACCAGACCATTTTCCCAAACACATATCAATAAAGCACTGCCCATTGTTATTCCTTTCTCCTATTCCTTCTCGACCCATGCAGGACTCATAGCCTTCATTGTCTGATCCTATTTTAGCATTCAGGTCCCCCATTACAATTAGGACATCGTGCCGAGGTGTCTTATCTATCTGATTTTGCAAGCTGCTGTAGAATAGAATATTTTTAGATACTCAGGTTAAAAAGAAATATTTTACAATTTTTTGTCAGATCTTGAAAACGTATGCATTATCACCATCATTATCTATTCATTTGTATTCTGATAGAGTCTAGATCAGCGGTCGCCAACCGGTGGTCCGCGGACCACTGGTGGTCCGCGAGAAAAATTGGGTGGTCCGCGGAGTCGTAGCCGGAGGAGAGGGGCGGGGTCAGTAAGAGGCGGGGGGGAGAGCGTAGGCGGAGCGGCGGAGGAGGCGAGGCGAGGCAAGGCAAGCCGAGCGGGGGAGGAGAGTGCGGCAGGAGGTGAGCGGGGGAGGAGAGGGCGGGGTGTGTGTGTGTGAGCCGCGCCGCTGGAGTGTGTGTGTGTGTGTGTGAGCCGCGCTGCTGGAGCCGGGGTGTGTGAGCTGCGCTGCTGGAGCCGGGGGGGGGGGGGGGGAAGCCACGCCGCCGGAGCCGGGGTGTGGGTGTGTGTGTGTGTGTGTGTGAGCCGCGCTGCTGGAGCCGGGGTGTGTGAGCTGCGCTGCTGGAGCCGGGGGGGGGGAAGCCACGCCGCCGGAGCCGGGGTGTGTGTGTGTGTGTGTGTGTGTGTGTGAGCCGCGCTGCTGGAGCCGGGGGGGGGGGGAAGCCGCGCCGCTGGAGCCGGGGTGTGTGTGTGTGTGTGTGTGTGAGCCGCGCTGCTGGAGCCGGGGGGGGAGCCGCGCCATTGGAGCCGGGGTGTGTGTGTGTCTGTGTGTGTGTGAGCCGCGCTGCTGGAGCCAGGGTGTGTGTGTGTGTGAGCCGCGCCGCTGGAGCTGGGGTGTGTGTGTGTGTGTGTGCGTGAGCCGCACCACTGGAGCCGGGGGGGGGGGGAAAGCCGCGCCGCTGGAGCCGGGGGTGTGTGTGTGTGTGAGCCGCGCTGCTGGAGCCGGGGGGGGGGAAGCCGCGCTGTTGGAGCTGGGGTGTGTGTGTGTGTGTGTGTGTGAGAGCCGCGCTGCTGGAGCCGGGGGGGGGGGGGGGGGGGAAGCCGTGCCGCTGGAGCCAGGGTGTGTGTGTGTGTGTGAGCCGCGCCGCTGGAGCCGGGGTGTGTGTGTGTGTGTGCGTGAGCCGCGCCGCTGGAGCCGGGGGGTGAGCCGCGCCGCTGGAGCCGGGGGGGGAGGGGTGAGCCGCGCTGCTGGAGCTGGGGGGGGGGGGGAGCTGCGCTGCTGGAGCCGGGCCCCCCCCCAGTCGAGCGCGGGGGGGGCAGTCGAGCCAGGGGGAGGGGGGGCCGCGCCAAGCAACTTTAGTGGTCCGTGAGGACCAAAAGGTTGGCGACCACTGGTCTAGATGACCCAATCAAGATGGGACGTAATGGTGGTAGGGGCTATACAGACACACAGTCTAAATAGAAAAGACAGACAGAGGATGTGAAGGGAGGGCAAAGAACATTCATCTGATGAAGTGGATCTTAACCCACGAAAGCTCATGATCCCTAAGATCTGTTAGTTTATAAGGTGCCCTTTCGACCCCTTTTTATCTTCAAAGCTAGCTCCTGTTACTGATTATTCACTAGAAGGTGGATATACTTATATGCTGGTACAGAAAGTATTCCAGAAGAGCAATTGAAACTACACAGAGTAGGGCATCTTAATACCTTGATGCAAGGAGCAAATGTATACACACACTGTGCGGTGTTCTGCCCTTAGATGCACGTGCAGGTTCCCACTGAAATCAGTAGGAGCTGTGCAGAAGCAGAAACAGGCCTACTGAAAGAAGAAATGGTCCACATATGAATATCATGTGTATTAGGGGGTCATATACAACCCTCAGTCCACATGTGCAGCTCCTACTGAAGTGGGTGGAAAATCCACATACAGATGACCAGTTAGACACAGTGCCAGATTTCAGTCTCACTAACATTGCCATAAATTCAGTGTATGTGATACTTTCCCCTATATTAGATAAATAACTCCCAGTAGCATCAGTGGGACTTATATGCACATGCTGAGTGGAGAACTGTGTGCCTCTGACTGAGGCCCTCTCTGCCCCTTACTTTAATGCTACAAAATCGTTTTAAAAAAGGTTTCTGTTCACATGATTGCACCACCGAGCATCAACAGGGCATAGTTCAGAACTATTTTTAAAAATCTGGCAGTAGCCAAGTCCTGACTAGTTTAAAATACAGGCTTAGCAGAGTTATGTTCCACTCGCACTGAGCAGCGCAACTGTGTTAGCAGAAACATTCGTCTAAAACCACAGTGAACACAGGAGAAATTTTAGATAGAGACACAATGTAAAGTGAGCACGAGACAGTTGTACTACATGATGCGTCTGATCCAAAGCTTGCTGAAGTCAAAGCCCTCAATGATATTTGGTGAGATTTGAAATAGTGGTAAACTAGAGGGGGGGGAGGGGGGAAGGGTAGGTGGAGACTGCAAACACTTGTGCTATGTCTACACTAGAGCTGGAGGGGTAATTTTCAGCTCAGATAGACTTGTCATATCTCTGATCAAGATAGCCACACTAAAAATAGCAGTGTAGCCACGTGTCCATGGGCAGCAGAATGGGCTAGCCATTCCAAATATGTACCTACAGTTTCAGATGGGGTTGTACTTGGGGCAGCTAGATGACCTTTTGAGGGTCCCATCCAGTCCTGTGATCTTGATGCCCATGCAGCTGCAGCTACGCTGCTATTTTTACCAATCTACTGTGTGTATCTCTACCTAAGGTGGAAATGACTCCCCCAGCTCCATGGTAGACATGCCCTGGGTTAGAATTATTCAGCACTTTGCAGATTTGGGCTCTAAATTGCTGATGTATTTTGGGGGGGATTTCACTTCTCTTAAATCCTGAAAAGAAAAACGTATATACTAGTTGAAAATTCTAATTATTTCCTTTAAAATACTATCTGTTTGATGACCTCCAAGGAGCACATGGTCTGACATTATGCTCTTATAGAATATGGACCAAGGAGGCTGGTTTCCTTGAAAAGCACAAAGCATTTTACCGTTAACCCTGTTTTATTATTTTTAATGCCATATCTCTTTTTGTAATTCTATATTAGCCCAGATAACTGGGATGTGGAAAGGGATTCTAACTGTAATGGTATATGGGTAAGTAAATGATGTTAAATCTTGAAATGTCTTCCTGATTCTCTTTTTCTTCCCTTCCACCCATGCACCCCTCTATTTTAAAATTAGTCTGTAAGTGTTTAGACTATTTTCATTTGCATACCAGATTGTGATATCACAAGTAATACCACTGAAGTCACTGGGTCTACTTGCAGAATATCCTTGTGAATAACGGACACCACTGTGGGTGGGTGGGTGAAGAGACACATCCAGAACCTTCTCTAAAACATGACCCCTAGGCAGGAAACCTCACCATACTTCAGGTTTGTAACAATGAAACCCAAATATGCAAGTGTTTCCCAGTCTGGAGTTTTGTTTTGAAGAGTTGTGGGGGTGTTTGTTTTGCCAAAGGCACCTTATGGAGGTCTGTGAGTGCAATGTCCAAAAGAGAATTCACAGAAGTTATAATAGTGCTTCCATGGGCACAGCTGAAGACCACTGAGAAATTAAATTATCTACTGGAGAATATGGAAAAAGTATCACTTTTATTAGTGCAGCATTTGCAGAGACATCAAATCCAATGGAAATTAAAACAGCATGATGTTTGCGATCTCTCAAACATTACACTATTCAGATTTACATTGGATTTAACACCAAACTTCAGTGACATAGCAAGAACTTTTAACTTCCTTGTGAGCTCTATTTTTTTTTTTAAAAAAAGGGAACTCCCAGACAAAAAAAATTAGTTATAAGAGAATCAAGGTCATGAATAAACATCCACTGAATTAAAACAACATTATTATGTTGTGAAGTTCTGAAAAGCCAATAATCCAAATGATAGTCTTATTTGATTTGTGCTGTCACTTTGCAGTTGTCAAATAAACTTCTCTTCCCTTTTCTCCTCTAACAGGGTGTAGATCCAAAAGATGGAATTCCATACGAGAAAAAATTCTGTAAAGGTAAATCATTAAATTTAATACATGGCTAATACAATATTTATGTTACATATGTCTTTATATAGTCATGGTCATTGTAAATCCAGAGAAAATATAACACATTTCACAGCTTCTTTAAAATGACAAAAATGGCAAATTCGTTCTTTGCTTTAATATGAGGGGAAAACTCAAAGGGCATATGCTGTTATAATATCAATATCAATTTAGAAAAATGATTTTAAAAGTGACTTTAGAGCTGGAAGATACCCGGCTGAGAGCACTAATTAGATTTTTATTCATAGACCAGGTACAGCGAGGGCAGCAACAGAAGAGACTTCTCTTCATCCTGCCAATGTCCCTCAAGCTGAACTTGTAGGGAATCTCTCTAGGAGTGAGAGGACAGTTTAGTTTCTATGCACATCCAGTCCATCACTCTGCTTGAAATGCCAATAATGCTGCCGTTGTAGTGATGATATTTTTCCTGGTATGGCTATCTATCCACTAGGAAATGGACTGACACTAACAACTCAGGCCATAGATAGATAGACAGATAGACTGACCAGTATTATAATCTACTAATATTAAGAAACCATAACAACAACTTTCAAACCTACATTGACTCACATTAACTTAGTGACTTAAAGGTGAAAAGCTCCTCTGCAATGCTCTTTGTCATTTTAGATGGAAAGTACCAGTCAAGTGCTAAGTAACATTAATTATTAAAAAGCCTTATTCTGCCAATGAAATTATCTTGACAGCCCCTGACTCACAAATCTACTCGTATTATGCGTCATTACCAATTCCCTGAGTATTCTGATTTCCCTAAATGTTTGATTTTAAGTATTTTAATAAATATTCTGTAGGTAGGAAAAATGAATGTTAGCTTCACAGCAGAGCCTGTGTTAAAATAACAATTTGAATAAAATCTTATGGGAATCTTTCTCATTAAGCAAGAAGTTCTCTCTCTTATTCATACAGCATGCCTACTTGTTTTTCTTAGATTGTTCACACATCTGTTTAGGCAGGCTTTTGGTGCAGATGGAGTGAAAATCTCCCATTCTAGGACGTGAAATGAACACATTTCAAACACAAGGAGTGGGCAATGGCCTATTTCCATTTTGCACACTGAATCAACGAGTGCCGTGTCTTTTTTGTTCTTAATCTTGTTGGTTTTTACACCTAGATTCACTTTACGATATGACAAAGGCCAAGGGAATTTTAAAACTATTAATGAAATGTACTTATTAGATGCAGAGTCCAAGGGGATCATTCTGTTGGGAGATTCAGCTGGAGCTCACTTTCATATCCCTCCTGAATGGATGACAGCTGCACAGATGTCTCTGGTAAGGAATTCTGTTCTGATCCTTGAAGCAATGCCAGCCTCAGATTGATATTTGACTTCTCTCCTATTATACAGGGTGCCAAAAGAGAACAAGTGCAAAATGCCCTTTGTTTTGGAAATCCATCACATTTTTGGAGGAAATCTCTATTAGAATGAATTCTGGAGAGTCTTAGGAAGGGGAAACATTCCAATCTATGCCAAAATAATGCCACAGGGTTCTTTTTTTAAAAAAACAAACAAACCCACACACCAAATTTATAAAATAAAGGGGAAAATTCTTTGTTAACATGACTCCTTTGACATGAGTGGAGTTAGGCCACCAAAGAATTTGGCCCCAAAGCTCCACTATTGCACAGGAGATAGAACCCAGGACATTTGGCTTTATAAACACAAGCCTTGTACAAAAGGGGAATGTTGTTTTTCTATCAGTGGGCCCAGTTCTGGAATCCTTTCCTACATTATATACTATTTACATAAGCAGACTCAATAAAGTCAGTAGGACTCCTTGTATTCATTACACTAGTCTTAAAGGAAAGAGATTTTACAGGGGACACTATCAATACCATAATGAGGCTCTTCATTTGCCTCATATCTCAACGTGATCTCCATGTTTTTCAAATGGAAAAAATAGCCTGAATGTAAATTATGCTATGGGTGCAGATATTGCAATGCCATTCACTGAGGTGGAATAAAAAGGCAAGGAGATTAAGTCACTTCACTTGTTGGTGAAGGGAAATCCTCCAAGATGCCCCATTCCTTCTCTTTATCCTTTCCTGAACTTGTGTTGCACAGATTTGACCCTCTACTTGAGAAGAACTGTATATTAATGCCTCTGGAGTATATCAGCACTGCACTTGGATCAGCAGCAGAGGGATTGCTCAGAAGTGATGCAAGTTAGCCAAAGATAACAAAGAGTCCTGTGGCACCTTAAAGACTAACTAAAGTATTGAAGCATAAGCTTTCATGGGCTAATACCCACTTCGTCAGATGCAAGCTGGGAATTAGCCCACAAAAGCTTATGCTTCAATACTTTAGTTAGTCTTTAAGGTGCCACAGGACTCTGTTACCTCTGCTATTCTAGACTAACATGGCTACCTCTCTGAAGTTAGCCAAAGAGACTGAATTTTTTTGTAGCATGCTAAACTCACACTGGCCCAGAGGAAGAGGAACATGGAAAATGGGCCATTTTTAAAGAAAATGTTCAGTTCCAATAATTACAGCATTACTAGAGGCATGCAAATTTCAGTCAGAATTGCATGTGTTTTCCATTTCATTTGCAAAGCCAAACTGATTTAAATATTCTAGATTAGCAATTGTTTTTCTTCATTAGTAGTTTGAGAGATGATTATAGGAATGACATTGATGGCAGAGCTGATGATGGAACATAATGAACTAGTGGTAATGATAATTGAGATTATCTTGTCTAATAAATATGGTAATAGTGATGATGATGATGACGACAATGACAATAACAATACAATAATAAAGTGATGTATTCAAGCTACGGTTTTAGACTGTCAGCATTTCTATTACAAATCACAAATGTTCAGATTTTAGAACTTTTCTATAAAGAGTTTCTCTAGGCTGAAACTTGTCCCATAACCTTTCATACTCAGAGCATATTTTCTGTATGAAATGCAACAAAAATTGGCTTACAGCATCTCTTTTAAGATGTGTTAGGCTTACCCAGTTTCTTGTTAGCACAGGTTTAATCCTAGCATAGTTAAGATTAATCCAATAGTTTCTTCTGATTTAAAAACCTACTTGTTGGAGGACCGGATGCAGGGGTGGATTAAAGCTAGCTGAGCCTCAGAGGCAGTAGCGTTGTGGGGCTTCCTCAAAATTTCAGTCTCTCCTAGAGAGACATTCCATCCACCTCATTCCTGAAAATAGACCTTTCCTCTCTCTGTGTGTGTCTCTTCCCAGCCCAGATGAAGCAATCCCTATCAGGCTCTTCCTCTGAGCCCTGGTCTACTCTGCGGTGGGGATGGGAATAGACCTAAGATATGCAACTTCAGCTATGGGAATAGCATAGCTGAACTCAATGTATTTAGGTCGACTTACCACAACATCTTCACAGCGCTGAGTCGACTGCTGCTGCTCTTCCGTTGACTCCACCTGCGCCTCTAATGGAGTGGAGTGGAGTACCAGTACTGCAGTGGAGTACCAGAGTCGACGGGAGAGCGCTCGGGGATCGATCGCTACCCGCCAATCTGGCGAGTAGTGTAGACCTACCCTTAGTGTCCCCGAGCCCAGAAAGACTCCTTAACTTTCTACCTATTCAAGTAGTGCAGTCTCATCTAGTCCACCCAATCATGGACCAACTTGTACTTGCTTTGTGCCAAGGCAAAGCAGGCCTGCTTTCACCAGAATCAAACAGATTCCCTTTTAACTTCCATTTCATCCCTGTCTGTAGTTATTTATGCAAGTTATTTATGCTGTAGTTAAACATCTTTGCTCAAACAGTTGCAAAAATTACACTTTATTTGATTTGTAATTCATCATGAGAATGAACATTGTAGTCTAGTGGTCTGATCACAGGATTGGGAGCAGTGAATCCCTGAGGCTTAACACTGTCTCTGACAGTGACTCTCTTATGCTCATCTAATTTCTGTGTCTCAGTGTTTCCATCTGTAAAATGGGGGTGTAGCGAAGTCGACCAATCACCCGGTGGCGCCCCCGTCTGGTCTTCTTGGGAATTAGCTCGTTTGACCCCGGAGCGCCCTCTGCCGGCCAACGTCCGCTTCTCCACTCTGGCCCCGTGCCCCTCCCGGACCCCAGAGCCCCTTGCTGAGGGTGCTGCACCCCTGCAGTACCCCCCTGGTCTTAGGGTCTCCCCTCCCTGGGGGAACCCACCACCCACTATCCCCAACTTGCCTCAGATACCGTCACTGCCTGTCATCATTTGCCTCAGTTCACTGAGGCTGACTGCAGTCTCATGGCTACTCATCACCGGCAAGAAGGGGCTGGGCCTGCTGCTCCTAACCAGCCCAGGGCCGCCCCCTTGCAATCCCCAGTACCCCGTGGGTCGGGCCTTCCCTAGGCTCAGCAGGCTGGGGCCCTTTAGCTAGAGCTGAGTCGCTCCCTGGCTCGCAGCTGCTTCGCCCACGCCCTGTCCCAGTCCGGGTACTCTACTAATGGCTCCCTGCAGCCAGGCCCTGTCTCCTTCTGAGTACAGAGGAGACTGACTGCTTCTCTCCTGCCTCTCAGGCTTTTATGCAGCCTGAGAGTTTGGGGTGTGGCCACCCAGCTGAGCCTAACTCCCAATCAGCCTGGGAGTTTACAGGCTCCCGGCCACAGCCCCTTCCCTGGGCTGCTTCCAGCCCCTCCCCGGGCTACTCCAGCCCTTTTAAGGGGGGGAGCAGGTAGTCACCCCGCTACAGGGGGTAACAATAATTTTCCTACCTTGCAAGGGGGTTGTGAATATTATTTTTTTCTCAAGCACTTTGAAGATATATAGTGCTAAATATTATTGTTAAATATACTTCATGTACACGTTTAAATGAAATTCTAGTTGAATTTGTACAGGAAAATTGTTAATTTTTCTTTCATTTAAAGAAACTAGTTTTTAGTTAGGGAGAGAATGTAGATTAAAGCCAAAGAGCAACTTTTCTCATCACTTGATCACTTTGTTTGTGAAAAGATTTACTACACTACATGTGAGTTTTTTCTGACAGCATAAATGAGTAGTTAAAACTGGGGTGAATTTTGATGCATGTGAAAAGGAATGGCTAATAGCATTAGCTTGAGCCAATGCCAGCGAGTTCAAGTAGTGTACATCTTTACCTACAGGACTTTGTCAGCCTGCCTAAAATTTAACCTAAAAGTTCTCTGTTCTTCCAATTCTCAGCCTTTCTTGAGTAGGAATTGCTAATCACAAATGTGGGTTTGGGTTGTGAACACAGAGAGAGTAGGGTAGTTACATCCTAATTACACCAAAAGTATCCTTAATTGAGACCACAGCAAGAACCTCAATTTAGGCCTCCAGTGGGAAAAAAATTAGTGCATTAATCTACTGCACCACTTAGCTCCCCACGTCACATAGCTACTATTCATTTATTAAAATACACTTTGCTTTCATTCCTCCAACCCTCCTGTGAACAAATACTCGGAAAAGTGAATTACTGACCAGTTTTTCCCAGCAATCATTACCTCCCCAAATGACTCAAAGACAGAAGTTCGAAAAGGAAATGTTTTTCCTGGAGTATTTAAATCTTGGGGGGGGGGGGGGAGGGAGTGGGAAATGAATATGCTGCCTGCTCAGATTTATTACAGTCTACAGCAATTCCAGGCACCCTTCAGTTCATCAGCACCACACCACGGGAGACTATTAACTGCTGTTTTAAAACTAATTAGATTAGGCAGGAATTTTCCAGGAGAGACTTTGGGAGTTTAGTAAAGAGACTCTGAGGAATGTCTGTTGTGCCTTGTTATGCTGGCTGTTCCTGCTCTGCCATGTGATAGAAGTCAGGTCGAACCAAAGGAGGATTATAGAATAAATGATCAAATCTCCTTACTTCCGAAGTCTCAAGTTATCATGTTGGATAATTTAACAATCATCAGCATAAATGAGACCCAGACTTTCAAATGTGGGTGACTACATTTAGTTAGATAAATCTATATTTAGGCACTTACCGAAGAGATCTGATTTTTTTTCAGAGGTGTTGAGCATCCACAGCCTCACTTGAGTTCAATGCAAACAGCGGGTTACTCCACTCTTCTGAAAAATTACCCCGTGGCTGTCTAAATAAGTTTTTTAGATACCTACAGTTAGGCATCTCATTTTCAAAATTTTGGCCCAGTAAAATGAAAGTCAGGACAGGTACTTAAAGTCAGGACAGGTACTTAAAGTCTTGTGGCCAATTTGTGGAAAATTGCCACAAGAATGGAGTGCAGGGATTCCACCGTATCATGTGGTAGAAAGGAACAGTTTTTTGAAAACTACAAGCAGATGGTTGTATGATCTCTTCTCCTCCGGTCCCCAGATGACCAAATATCCACAGGTGTAGCGTTCTCTAATTAAAATATAATCATGGAAATCATTATTGCTACCACTGCTCTATAATTGCAGTAAATCTTATTCAAAATATAATTCATGGCCAGAAAGGATTAAGCGGCTTGCGGGCTGAATGACCTTTAAAGTCACTTTAGAAAGGTATGCAAATGGTAATTAGGGACATTTATGGTGGATAGGCCAGAACTTTGAAATGCAAACCTACATTGTTAGAAATTAGAAGTGATACTAATTGTGTGTATCTTAAATGCTAGCCGTGTAAGACAGTTCCTGTCTGTCACTATATCTACTAATGCAGAGATCAAAAGGGATTATTAACATTTAGATGAATCTTGGGTGAAATAATGTTATTGTCTATATGTCTATTAAAAGTTTGTGATAAACTGCCAAATTGATCAATTGCTTTATGTTAATTTGTGTAACTAATTACTGGTGGTGTTCAGGAAACAAAAGGTTACATCAAAACCCTACTGTTTATCCAGGAAAGGTATGGTCAAGTGGAGGCTGGAAAACTGTATGAAAGACCATTGGGTCTTGATCCTGATGTCTCAGATCTGCTTAAGCTTCATCAGGGGAAGCCTAAGCCACAAGATGAGATCCCAGTTAAGCTGGTACAGCCTGGATATGATATTGGACATTGGACTATAACCTAGGAACTAAATTCTAAAGGAACTCTTTGCAACTACAAAAGAATTGAACTCATGTCTGTATGTATATTAATCTTTTAAACATACTGTCTCCCTTTTCTTTTTTAATATATTTTAGTTTAGATAATAAGAACTGGCTGTAGGATATATTTGGGTAAGATCTGGGATATTCATTAATCTGGGAGTGTGTCCGATCCTTTGGGATTGGTAGAACCTTTTCTTTTATATGATGAAATAAGATTTTCAGAAATCTTCATCATATTTAACTTGGTACCTGGATAAAGGCCTGAGTCTGGGTTTCTTCAAGGGAACTGTGTTGTTGGCTTCTGGGCAACCAGTGAGGTAATAAAAAAGCTGTTTTATGCTGTCTTGATAAATCTAAGTCTTGGAATATTCACCAGCTTTGGGGGGACTATCTGCCCCATTCTTTGTAGTTCACCTTCATTGAGTAACCTCAGCTGGCCCCCACTGGGATTCTGGTCACAACAGGAAAACCTGTCTATTCTGGGACAGTCGTGGAGGATTAAGGCTCCTACTATTCACCCTTGGTCCATTGACCTAAAACCCCCTCGCCAGCTCCTGATTCCTAATGCCTGCTCTGAGGGATTTGAATACAAGGAGTAACAATATATAAGAATTGATGCTGAGAGTGTTAGTGAGTAAGTCTTCATGTGTTCTGCAACAGATGAGTGGCTCTGTCCCTTCTCAGTAGGACCCTCCCAAATTCACAACCATGAAAAACACGTCATAGACCGTGAAATCTGGTCTCCCCGCATGAAATTTGGTCTTTTGTGTGCTTTTACCCTTTACTATACAGTAGACTCTCGATTATCCAGGATGATAGGGAAAAAAATAATTCTGGTTAATAAAATCCCGGATAATCACCATCCATAGGAAATAAGGAGAAGGGGGGTTGGTTGACCAGCAACTCTGCGCCGGGGGGGAGGGTGTTGGTTCACTGGCTGCCCTGCGCCCTGGTGGGGGTTTTTTTGTGTGTGTGTGCTGGGGGCGGCAGCAAAGGCAGAGCCGGCCCTACGAGTTGCGCATATTTTCTTTTAACATCCTGGTTAATCCACATCCTGGTTAATCCAATCCTGGATAATCGAGAGTCTACTGTACATATTTCATGGGGACGCCAGTGTTTCTCAAACTGGGGGGCCTGACCCAAAAGGAAGTTGCGGGGGTCACAAGGTTATTTTAGGGGGTCCCGGTATTGCCACCCTTATTTCTGCACTGCCTTCAGAGCTAGGTGGCCTCTGAAGGCAGTGCCTGGCCAACAGCAGTGCAGAAGTAAGGGTGGCAATACCATACCATGCCATCCTTCCTTCTGCGCGAAGGCAGAGCCGCCACTTTCCAGCTGCCCAACTCCGAAGTGGTGCCGCTGTCAGAAACAGTGCAGAAGTAAGGGTAGCAGTACTACAATCCGCACCTACAATAACCTTGTGACCGCCCCCCCCCCCAACTCCTTTTTGAGTCAGGACCCCTACAGTTACAACACTGTGAAATTTCAGATTTAAATAGCTGAAATCATGAAATTTATTATTTTTAAAATCCTATGAGTGAGAAATAGACCAGAATGGACCTTGAATTTGGAAGTGCCCTAATTATCAGTCCAGACACACCACCCTTAAATCACCAGAGACTCAAATGTACAGAGGTCACATGGAAGATCTTTGACAGGGCAAGAAAGGTTGATACAACTCAGGTTCAGCGTCACTCCCATCACTGGGTCTTGGTTCTAGCATGTTTTGAGCTGTATTGACATTGAAATACAAAGTTTATATGTCTTTATAGGGGTTAACAGAAGTGGAAAAGTACGGTAGAGACTTTTTTTTTTATGTATAGGGCTTTTCTGAAAAACTCATGTTTAAAAAAGATTCTCGTGTCTAGCAAAGGCTAGTGCCCTCCTACTGCTCTGGCCAGCTGCTTAGAATTGACTTACAAAATGCATCACTTTCCTATTCCAATGTGTCTAGGATAGAATATTACCTCTAAATCTCATTTGAAAGGTGATTCTTTTGGAGGTAAAGGCCTTATACCATCCCGTTCTGAAATGCTGGTGACACTTCTTCCAGGAAGTTGAATTTTAGATAAATGTTCCAGAACTCAGTAGGTTTTAATTTCATGCTGTAGCAAAGGCAAAATAAATCCTTAATCTAATTCTGATGCAATAAATATCCGTTTACCCAAGAGCAGAGTGGTTCTGGTCTTTAAATGAAATAATTGGTTCAGATTCATGTCTCATATGCCTTCATGCAATAAATATTTTCCTCACTTTTTAGATGCATAGCTCATGAAGAAAGCATAGTCTGAACACTCTGCACTACAGGTTTGCTCCTGCACCATTGAAGTTAATGGGAATCTGGCCCGTTTAATGGGAGCTGGATCAGGCGCTATGTTTGCTGAAATTGAATATTGTTGGTACAGAACCAGCCAGGTTCTAGCTTCAGTCTCGTCTCCTGCAAAATTCATGCTGTTTTCTATAAGCAAACGCTTTGGTCCTCACGGTTGGATTGAGCTTGAGAAATTGGATTTTTATTTTGCTCATTTTAAACCTGCAGTGGTGCAAATTAGGAATGTTAAAGAGGTAAAGAAACAGGGTCTGGCATTTTAATCATTACTTACTTGTGCTGTTAAAAAAGAAACACAAGCTGAGATTTTCAAAGCTGCCATGGGGACTTGAACCCCTAGTTCCCATTAAAATCAGGGAAGCAATTCCCATCAAATTGAATGGGAATGGTGTATTCCAGTCCAAATCCCTTAGGTGGCTATGGAAATCTCAGCCATCGTGTTTAGTATGTTAAATGGTTTTGTAGATGGGGGGGGGAGGGGATTTTCATAGGCTCAGATGAGGATTAGGTGCCCAACTCCCCTTTGTAAAATATCCCCATACAGTGTAGGGAAGGTTCTTTGGTTCAGGCTCACTTGATTTCAGCATAGCTTGGTAACTGTGCACAATCACCTATTGACTGCTCTATATGGTATCTTCAAGCTAGCACATGATTTCCAAACCAGGCGAGGCTATGCAACCATCCTAGGCTCAGACACCACCAGAAAATGATTCCTGGGCTAGAATACTGCTTCATAACTAGACTTAGCTGGAATGACATTTGAGGCTAGAATACAGTTTCAAAACTAGACAGGAACATTCTCATCATTTTCTGCTAAAGTCTGGTTCCTAGGATGCACCATCCTTTCCAAACCAGGCTAGTCTAGAGTATGGTATTTAAACTAGGCCATGCTTGAAATATCATTCTAATACAGAACTCTAGACTAGGACATGTTTGCATGTTAGGTTAAGCTAGAAATATCATTTTAGGTTAAAACATGCTTTTTAAATGACAACCCTGTGTAGAGCTTGAGGGCCAGATTTTTAAAGGCATTTAGACACCTAAAGATGCAGATAGGCCCTCTAGGCCCTTTTGAAAATCCCATTAGGCACCCATCTGCATCTTCCAGTGCTTAAATATCTTTAAAAGGCTGGCCTTAAGTACTTTGATGGATCAGCGTCTGTGCTAAACTGGAATACAGTTTTATGTTGGAACATAATTCTAAGCTAATACATGGTTTCCAAGTCCGTTCCAACATGGCTAGATGCTGTCTCTACTATATTTACCCTAAATTAGCCTGAGAACCAGTTTAAAATCATACTATAAAACTTGTTCCATGCCAACAATTTCCAGCCCAGCGTTGGCAGGTCCTAAAGAAAGAAGTGGTTTTAAACGCTTTTGTTTTAAAATGCATTTCATTATCTTTTTTTAGCCTGACATGTGTATTCTGTAATTGATAAGGGGTCTTACATATTATTTTATATTTACTGATTTTATTTTAAGCATTTCACTTCCTCTCTTATAATAAACGTATTTTGGGCCAAAATTTCAAAAGTGACCAGCCAAATTGTGTGCTTAAACTCCTTCACTTATGCAGAGTTCCCAGTACTTGTGCATCTTCAGTAAATGCCTCTTGGGCACACAAATGTAGAATTGGAAGCAGACAGATTTGAAAATTGTTCCCAGTGTTTTTCTTAAGAGTGAGATGAAGGGTTATCAAGCCAGAACTGTTTTCACTTTGTTAGCTAAAGCAGATTTACTGTAAGTAGGTCAAATATGATATGACTTGCAGTCTCTCCTGCCCCCATCCCTGCCTCTATCAAAACCTGTAAGGATTGCAGGATTTAGCTCTTCTATTGTTCATTGTTCACCTCTGGAAAGAAGTATCCACACACTGGCTGTGTATAGTTGTGAGGGTTTTTAGAAAAAACACAATTGCTTAAAAAGAAAATGAAATTAATAAATTAAATGCATTACAGAAGCATGTAGGTTTCCTTACTTTATGCTTTGACCTTCCTTTGTTTATTAGCAGTCTTTTGTCACCAGTTTTTCAGCATGAGTACAAAGGACTTGTGCATTTATCTTTGAAAGTGTATCTCAAATTGGTAAAAGATGAACTCTGTCTTCTCACACGGATGAGATGGGGGTGATTTCTCCAGGCTATTTTTCTTCCCTTTTGTGATTTTTTTTAACACTTTCACAAATCAAAATGGTAAAGAATAGAGTTCCATATACTGAATGTACAATAGAGCTTTCCTCTGCATAGTGTCTTTCATAGAAACTGTATCCTAAAACATATTACAGCGATAAATAAGAGCAGAGGCTAGGAAAACATAAAGCTGTATCTATTTTCATGAAAGTTCTGTACTAGCAGCTCTTCCTGCTACTAGGAGGGTTTAAACTTGCTCCCTACTGTTCTTCTATTCATGTGCCCTCCCCTAACTCCTTTCCACATCACTGGATTCTTCCCTGTAGCAGAGGAATCCCCAGTCATGTCTGTCTTGCCATGGGGATGATTCCTTCCAAACTCTGTGAATAAAAAAATTAAAATGTCTGTGGTAAAACCTGGAGGAAATTGAGGCCAAGGAAGCCCAGATTCACTTCCCACAGATCCTAGGGATCAGCCCTCAGCCAGTTATGCCTGGCATCCCATCTCCCCCCATAGCATGGGGTCTTAGGAGCATGCAGCCATTTTCCCACAGATAAAGGGTCCATGAGATGGGTGCAGAAGTTAATGCTGCAAACCGATATCTACCATTCCAGTGTTATAAGTCTTGTAGATGTTGTGGTTTGTGAAGCACCGTGGGGTCCTTCAGAATCAGAGGTGATATTACATTGTATGCATTTAAAATGTTTCTACTAGTCTGAAAGTGTTTATTGGTTCCACTCTTACTCTCCATGTTAGGGATAGGAAATATCTCAGAAATAAGTATCGACTTTTTAAGTGTAACCACTATATAAATGTATAGTAGTATCACTAATTGGCTGATGCTCCAAACTGAAATTGTTATTTGATCCTGTGGATGGGATTTTATTTGGGAAAGCAAAACCATCTTAATTTCTTTTAAATATCCTTACAGAAATCATTTTCTGATCTCCCAGTGGCTCTTACCAATGAGCTTGACTGGCCCCATTTCTCAGGAACCACTGGATTTCTGAACTCCACAATTGGGTAAGTTCATAGAAGAACTAAGCCAAGTTTCAACAAGCCTTGATAACCAAATAAAAAGAGGAGAAGAAGAAATAAATTATGGGGGGGAGGAGAAACCAAGCAAAGATAAGTGGAGAAAAATCCAGTGTTTGAATGGAAAAATAAAAGTACTGGCATGCTCTGTCTCTGCTCTTCCTAAAATCATGATTGTCTCAAAGATTTTTTCCTCACACACTCTCTCCTCTCAAACATTTTCACTAATGTGTGGCTCCGAGACCTGCCTCACCTACTCCTTCTACTTTGCTTGCCCTCTGCACAGTCTCTAAAGATGGTCAACATAATGTATTTGAAAAAAATTATTACATTTTCTTTTTTTTCAAAACCAAAATCTTTAGCATAAAGCTCTTGGTACACTCCCTCACCAAAATTTAATTCCAAAAATTTAAAATGTTGATTTTTTTGGATTTGTACTTTTTCCCCTTCCTGTTTCCTTTTTTGCCACCAAATGAATGATGTCTGCATTTTTGGAGAGTTTTCCACTTTTTCATTTTTCTTTTCCCCTCTCTGACTTTTGTAAGTTCTCACCTTTGAAAAAGTTACAGGAAAATGAAACACTAAAACCGCTCTGTAACTTTTACAAAGTTGGAGATGTTTGGAAAAGTAGAGTACTAAAAGAGAAAATGAAAAAGTGGGGATTTGGAGGAGAAAAGCCCTTGACCTCATTCATTTTATTGCACTGAATGGCAAAAAATTGAGGAATGGGGGCAACAAGAGGAAGAAAGGAAGGAAAATTCAAATGTTTTAGAAAAAGTATTTCACAAAAATTAATAAATGCAAATGAAAAATGGTTCCATTTTGATCCCTGTGAAATGGAAACAACTTCAAATCATCAACATTTTTCTTGAAATTGTTTTTCCATTTTTTTTTACCAGCTGTAATAGGCTTCCATATGTGGTATGGAGCATATAGGGGATAGAATAATGGACACAAAGCAGCTGAACTACTGCTTCATGCCCTAGAGCAGTGGTGGGCAACCTACGACCCGCAGGCCACATGCACCCCATCAGGGTAATCTGCTGGTGGGCCATGAGATAGTTTGTTTACATTGACCATCCGCAGGCATGGCCTACTGCAGCTCTCAGTAGTCACGGTTCGCCATTCCCGGATAATGGGAGCTGCAGGAAGCAGCGCAGGTTGCAGGATACCTGCTACTGCCTAGAGAATTGACTCTCAACCTTTCCAGACTTCTGTACCCTCAAGTTTCACCTCACTTAAAACCTCCTTGCTTACAAAATAAGACAAAAATACATGTGTCACGGCACACTACTACTGAAAAATGGCCTACTTTCTCATTTTCCCCATATAATTGTAAAATAAATCAATTGGAATATAAATATTGTACTTACATTTCAGTGTACAGTGTATAGAAGACTATAAACAAGTCATTATCTGTGTGAAATTTTAGTATGTACTGACTTTGATAGTGTTTTTTATGTAGCCTGTGTAAAACTAGACAAATATCTAGATGACCTGGAAGATCTCTACATATCCCCCGAGGGGTACAAGTATTCCTGGTTGAGAACCACTACCTTAAGAAGCTGGTCAGGGTGTGTGTAGTAAAGTGGTCATGACAGAGTTAATAATGCCTAAATTATTATGAGATGGAGTCCTGCTTCACTCCCACACCCTCTTATTTCCTGTTTAGTCAGTATGAGAGGTTTTTTTGACACCACTTTGTTGTGGTGTAGTTAAATAAATAGCAAGTTCCCAGTACAGTTATTTTTGATGCATTGAGTGTTCCCTTTGCAAAACTAGGGACTTGGAAAAAAGATGTAGGCCTAGGGGTTAGCATATATACATTTGGATTCTGCATGTCATGGTTCACTCCCATGTTTTTAATTTACATATCTACTTTAAAATAGTTGGGCTAATGTATGTAATATGGAATATGTAAAAGGAGAACTGAAGCAAAGCTAGCTAAAATCCTATGAAAACTGAATTAAAAAACTGGGACAGTATCCTGTTTTCTAGGACGCATTTATGATTTATATTGATTAACTAAATATTGTGTTCTTTGACCAATGCATCCTCTTTGCTTTGCTTTCCCCCTCATACTGAAAGCTGTAGAGATTTAATGTGTTACTTCTATAGCCTCTTTCATGTTTAGTGGTCAGCATTATCACATTTCAAAATAGTTAATATTTTGTTTTTGATTCTTGGTTTCAAGACTTGTCCTGGCTTTACATTTACCGGTATCTGCAT
This sequence comes from Sternotherus odoratus, assembly GCA_032164245.1. NCBI lineage: Eukaryota > Metazoa > Chordata > Testudines > Kinosternidae > Sternotherus > Sternotherus odoratus. Next base: position 148,338,011 of record JAVMKO010000002.1, read on the forward strand.
TGTGTTTGCCATCCTTTAGCCCAAATTCCTCCACATCTGAGTTCAAACACAACTTCAGCAGACCCAGTAGGGATTAACAAGTATCAACAAGGGTTCTAGAGAGCGATATTTTTATCAGCTTTCCTTAAGGCTATTCTCCTTTACAGGGATTTTTACATTTTTCTCTATGGTACAAAGGAAAAGGAAAAATTAATCAAATACAATCTGTCTTTCAAATCAGTCGGTCCAAGATTTAAAACACTACAAAATGAATGTCCTGCCAATACTTCCTCACTCTTATTTACTGTTCCATAACTATAACAAGAAGCCAAAATCCCTGTGTGTCAGTAGTATTGCTTTGGTAAATGATATCTAGCATAAACGTTGGTAAAGTAATTATCTGAAGAATCAGTATAAACTCAACTAGAAATATGGACAATTTGAAAGCTACTGTCAGCCAAGAGAGATTTTGGGGGGGAGGATATCTAAATTTCCACTTAAATTGTTATATTTTTTTAAAAAATATATTAACTGTAAAAAGAGGAGGCAGAAAAACAAAGGAATGTCAGGTTTGGATCTAAAATTGATTTCTGTCTTTTTAAAGCCACTGAGTTTCCCTGTTCTTCAGAGAATTAAGTCTAAGGGATACTAAGGCCTTGTTTGCCAGTTTCAGGCTTGGGACCCTACAGTGCCACGCAGCAAAGCTTTCCTGGACATTTATGTCAGAGAAGTGTTTAAATGAAAATCCTCAGAAATAGCCAGTGCAGTTTAAACCTGACAAAGGCAGTTTTACCTTTTTCTCATGTATGGGCTGCTTCCTCTGGTGATTTGGTATTTCCTTACCCTCGTTATCTGCTGATTTCTTTATCCTGTCTTTCTATCCATCTTTTTAAATTGCTGTCTGCGTCCAGATTGCTATAATCTGACAAATCTTCCCCAAACTGTTAATTTAAATCTCTTCCTAGAATTTTAATAATCCAGTTGTCAAAATTACTATAATGCTTTGTCTTAGATTATGCCAAAATTCCAAAATTAATCTATGAGGGGTGCGCTTAATGGCATAGCAAACAAAACATGCCAAATAATGGTTCAATCCTGCAAACACTTCGTGGACATTGCCTTCAGTGGGACTACTATTGACAAAAAGAATTATACTTGATAGTAAATACTAAGTCCGGTAGTTAGTGTGTGCGGAATAGGGATCTAAAACTGTTCAGAGAAAGGTTGTATAGTGTATATTTTAATATATTTTTAATATGTAATCTGCCAGCCCTTTCCTTTAAACCTAGCCATGGTTTAATTTGTACCATATGAGTTGAGTATCTTTTGTTAATGTGTTTCAGAGGCTGGACAGACTCTCTGTATCTACGTTTACGCAGAAGAAACCGCTGCAATCACAGAGACTTCCAGAATATTTCCAAAAATGGTACTATAACCTCATTTTTCCCATGGATAAAAGTTTGATCTTGATGTTGAATTAATGGGTACAGCTCAGAAACACCATTCAGAAAAATGCTACATAACTGCATACATGAATTGTGGAGAAGTAGAGAACAGGATCTATTTAACACAGTGTCTTTTCTCTTTGGTTCAGTCTCTCTATTGATTATGAATGAGAATTTATTTATGCTTGATCTCTTTCATCTCCTCTATGACTAATGAATGACTTCTGCCTGACTAATAATTGATGCGTTTCACTGTAACTCTAACCTGGAATTCGTTTTTCTCTGTCTAAATATTGTTTCTAAAATTTAAAAAGTTTAGCTCTTAACACTGAAGTTTGAATCGAGGTTCTATGCCTCCAGAATATCAAATTTAAGAAATTGTTGCTGGATTGGAAATTCAAATATTTCCTCCCCCACCTCCTATGGCCATTCCACATCAGTGATAGAATTAAAAGCCATACAAGATTGAAACTGCTTGTATGATACAGAAAGCCACCATGTTATGAGTCCTGGTTACAGAATGGGTAGTGCCTGACATGACTGGAATACCATTTGGTCCTGCTGTGGAGATAGGAATGAATCATTCCTGAATTGTGCTATGACCTATGATTAGGTCCACAGTCATCCTGCCTTCTCAAGGCAGGTTGGCTCATGCATCTTATTCCTGCTCTAAAAAGAAGCAACATGCCTTCCTCCCTATCCCCGATTGTGTGCTACACCCCCATCCCGGCATTCAGGTGTGTGCTAGGAGGTATTCCTGCCCCATTGTGGCAGGGATGTTCAGGATATTAGATGCTCTATATCCAATACAACCCTTTATTCCCAGAAGGGCTGTTGTAGAGTACAGGTCAGACTTTTGTATAGTGTGTACATAATAGAGCTAGAGCTATTTTAGGTGTCCTGGTGGCCTAGGGGATTGGCACTCACAAGGTCAGAGGGCCCAGGTTCAAATCCCATTGGTCCCCTGGGAAAATGAATATTGTCAGGTGAGATTATCACAATAGCCCTTTCTGGTTTTATAATCTGTGCATATAACATCACCTATCTATAGCAGCTTTATGTTCAATTTTTCTCTCTTTCTCTGGCCTCTCTCTTCTTTTTTTTTATATACATCTTGATGAGCTCCCCATTTCTCTCTCTTTTCATTTCACATAGATATTTTACACTCGTATTGCAGAAACCTGCAGGGTATAAAATGAGGTGAGATTGTGCCAGGGCAAATTCTCTAAAGAAAACAGAGAGAAAAATTTTAGGAAGACAAAAATTACAAGCGATAGAAAAGTCCCATGATGACTCCCCTTACTGTCTTCGCTTAACTATCCCCTGACAGAGTATTGTAAAGTATTTCCTGATACGGTGTCATATTTTCCCCAAATAGGAAAATTTAAATGGACACTGTCAACATTGCTAAGGCTCAAAACTGATCACTGTGCTGACAGTGATCCCATCTGGGAGAACTTAACCTATCTGCCTAAAATAATGCTTCCTACTACTAGAAACATGAAAAGAAAGAAGATGCAAAGAAATCCACAGTGCAGAAATCCATTTCCTCTAGGACCAGTCCTGCAGTGTACTGAGCTTTCTCAGCTCCCAGTGAAGCCACTGGGAAATGAAAATGCTTAGCAGCTCCAGAAATCATGCGGCACTGTGAGGAATCATGCCCATAACACTTAAACAAAGGGGTTTTTAATCATATACCTCATAGAAAGCTGTGTGTCATCTTTTTTTCATATCGCTAGTGTCAGTATGAAAACAAATAGAAGGAAGGGCAGCTCCAGGTCAGAGCTTTCAGATGGGCCCAGACTCAGTCGATGGGAGATCAGTTTTTTGACTCCCTGATTTTGATGGGTTTTCCTTTAAAATTCAGACATTGGAGATTAAAAGTGAAGCAGAGAGAGAAACAAAAAAAATCAGTCATTCAGTCATGTGAAAAACATGTCTGTCAAAATTCAGCTGAGGAATTGTAGAATATGTCAAGTTTTAGGTGCTTAAAGGAGAGTTTATTTTCTTGGTATTTGTAAGATCAGTGGAAAGTTTTGAGGTTTCGTTTCCTAGGTTTGTTCATTTTACAACATGCAGGAATGCTGATCGCTGCAGGTTGGCAAAATCCCATGCCCCATGTGCGTAGATGGGATCTTAACTGCATTGTGAGTGCTGTGGTTTTGCTGGGGGGGGGGGGTGGACTGTGAAGCATCCACAGCGGGGCATTCCACATCTCTGTGCACAGTGGAGGAATGTTCCACAGCAGCATCCTGGCCACAGTTCAAAGGGAGCCAGGAAAGGCTGAGGGCATGGCCTGAAACAACTTTCCTAAACATAACGATGTCACAGCTTTAAGTCCAATATCCTCTAAATGGGATTTCAGTGCCATGCAAACGGGAGGGTCCCAATTTCCCAAGGTGACCTAGTAAACATTTATATCCATGGAGAGGTCTGAGATACCAACCATTTGTGACAGTCTTAATGGACAGAAAAATGCTTGTAAGTTATTTGTGAAGATTTTTATGGCTCCATCTGAGCCTTGCATGGTGGACTCATGGTCTCTAAGACACTTGGCTTTACAGATGGAGAGATACTGTACAAAAATAGTCACACTAAAAACTATAAAAACTCTCCAGAATACTCCTAAAATAGTTTATCTGTAATATATGTGGTATATACACAATACATGATGGGTATGGTATAAAGACTTTCTCCGTACTAATTTGAGATGATGCACATAGCTCACGAGTGGCTTTCTAACATGATTAATACATGAGCTAGGTTAATAATTCATAACTAATCATTTTCTCTAGCAATTTCACTTCTTTTTTCAGTTTCCAAGTGATCTGTAAACAAACAGTTTACAAATCTAATTTATTTGCTCTTCAAAATTATTTGTTGACTAACTTCTGGAAATAATTTTTGGAGCCTAGCTTATTCACAACCAGTTCATCATACTTATTCAATAGCCAAAGTCCTTAATTCAGGCTGTTTTAAGTGGATTGGTAGGTGACATAGCATATTTTTGTTTCCTGGTTGGATTAGTGCAACTCTTAGGATCAGGTTTCCAGTACAGAATTGGATTGGAAATTTACTTTTTGTGTATGTTCTGCAATATTTGCTTAAAATCTGTTGTTTTGGTGAACATTTCTGGTAGTGAATTTATTTTACTATAATATGAACATGAGACGGACATGAACACAGTCAAAGTGGATTCCCTTAAAAATCATCTAATAGTTACAGAATTTTATTTTGCAGTATTCACCCACCTCACAATCACATGCAGATGTGATTGTGTGTCTCTATTGGCGCTGTCAAGTGATTAAAAAAGTTAATCACGATTAATTGCATGATTAATTACACTGTTAATAATAGAATACCATTTATTTAAATATTTTGGGATGTTTTCTACATTTTCAAATCTATTGATTTCAGTTACAGCACAGAATACAAAGTGTACAGTGCTCACTTTATTTTTGATTACAAGTATCTGCACTGTAAAAAAATAGTATTTTTCAATTCACCTAATACAAGCACTGTTTATCATGAAAGTTTAACTTACAAAAGTAGAATTATGTACAAAAAACCTGCATTCAAAAATAAAACGTCAAAATTTTAGAGCCTGCAAGTTCACTCAGTCCTACTTCTTGTTCAGCCAATCGCTCAGACAAACAAGTTTGTTTACATTTGCAGGAGATAATGCTGCCCGCTTCTTGTTTACTATGTCACCTAAAATGAGAACTGGCGTCACAAGATATTTATGTACCAGATGCACTAAAGACTTATGCTGCAACCACCATTCCGGGGAAAATGCTTGGTAACAATCCAAAGCAGTGCAAACTGACACATGTTCATTTTCATTATCTGAGTCAGATGCCACCAGCAGAAAGTTGATTTTCTTTTTTGGTGATTTGGGTTGTGTAGTTTCCACTAGGGTGACCAGATAACAAATGTGAAAAATCAGGACGGGGTGGAGGGTAATAGGAGTCTATATAAGAAAAAGACCCAAAATTCAGGATCATCCCTATAAAATGGGGACATCTGGTCACTCTAGCTTCCGTATTTGAGTGTTGCTTTTTTAAGACGTCTGAAAGCATGTTCCACACCTCATCCCTCTCAGATTTTGGAATTCTTAAGCCTTGGGTCGAGTGCTGTAGCTATCTTTAGAAATCTCACATTAGTACTCTTCTTTGTGTTTTGTCAAATGTTCAGTGAAAGTGTTCTTAAAATGAACAATATGTGATTGGTCATCATCTGAGACTGCTATAACATGAAATATATGGCAGAATGCAGGTTAAACAGAGTATGGGACATACAATTCTATCCCAGGGAGTTCAGTCACAAATTTAATTAGCGCATTATTTTTTTAATGAGCATCATCAGCATAGAACATTGTCCTCTGGAATGGTGGCTGAAGCATGAAGGGGCATATGAATGTTTGACATATCTGGCACGTAAATCCATTGGAGTTCCAGCTACAAAAGTGCCATGCTGATGCCTGTTTCTGGTGACATTGTAAATAAGAGGGCAACATTCGAGCCTGTAAATGTAAACAAACTTGCAGCCATGCAGCTCAGTGCTGAACGTTGGCACAATTTGGAACCTGACTCTTCCAGCACATTTCAGTGGTGCCCCTTTTAATTTTCCACATAATCTGATGTGGACCAATCAAACTGCCTATCTCATGAGTAGCCATTAGTGACCTAATTGCAATACATGAAACTAGTATACAGCAAGTTAAAAATACCCATCTCTGATAATAAAAAGAAAGGAAAGAAAATGTCACTTTATGTTAAGGTTACATTGATAAATTGCTTATGCAGGTTTAATACATGATTAATGGCAATTTTAAGAAATCATCAATCAAGTATAGATTGTGATGGAGTCCAACTGGTAAAAGAGAACACACAACTGAGGTTACTTCTCTGAAGTGTAGGCTTTTATACATTAAAGAAAGATTTTACTGTCATCAGCTTGCTGCCATTATTGCTCTTTACCTCCAAAATAGCCACAGCTACCATCTTGCTGTCATTACTTATACTTTCTCCTATAGGCCACAGAGAGACAGAAATGACTTTGTCAATGTGGAATGATGTGATTGTGGACATGAGTAAGGCCTTGATTCAGTAAAGTATTTAAACTACCAGCTTAGTGTTTAAGCAGTTGCTTAAAGTTATGCATGTGCTTAAGTGTGTTTCAGAACAGGGATATTTTCCTGATTTAAAGTCTAAGTGAAGTCTCCATTGCAGAATACCACAGGATGGGTCTGGTCTGCATCTTACCAGTTGGGTGAAATGCTACTGAAATTCACAGCTCCACCGTATGTTGTGAAAGGTGCTGTTGGCATAGTCCCATTTTTCATATGCTTGTCACTCATAAGGTTACCAAGATGTGGGCCATTAATTTTTATTAAACTGTGAGAATGATTCACTTCTCAATTTATAGGGAAAGTTAGAAGCAGTTTGACCGTTCACAAACAAGGATGGGTGGTCTACTGGAGATGACTGTGTGGACAAAGCAGTCAAATCTAGATTCAAATCCAGACTCAAATCCAGATTCAAATTTACCCCAAAGTTTAGAAGTATTTTAATCTGAGGTTTTGAATCAGATCCTTTGCTATTATATAAAGTACCAATGGAAGCATGTTTATAGTGTTGGTCAGTTGCTGGCACTGTTTTGTGCAGGTGGAGGAAAGGAGGTTCATGGAAAGATTTTTATTCAATAAATAGAACCCAAAAGAAAGGACATGGAGATTATGTGTGCTTCATCCCTTAAAAATCAGATTCACTCTAGAGATCTGTAATTTTAATGGTGTTACCCTATTTCTCTTTCTTCCACTGTGTTTGATCATGTAGGTGGTTCTTCAAAAAATCTTCTGGATTTAATGAAAAGGTAAGCACTTAATGGAATTTGTACCCTGGGTGCAGGTACAGTAGTTAATTAGAATTCTACCTTCCAAAAATAAGTCAGAACAAAACTGTGCAGTGAATACTGGCTGACAGTGCTGTCAGTCTTAAACCATAGACTTAATGACCTACCATATTTTGGAAAGCTGCCCATTTCTTCTGCATCATGAAGAATAAGTAATTGAAATTTTTTTAAAAAAATTGATTGAATTACCTCATACTTAGGGCCTGGACCAAAGCCCACTGGAAGTCAATGGGAGTCTTTCCACTGACTTCAAAGATGTCTGGATCAGGCCCATACATCAGTTACACTGATGTAACTCCATTGACTTCAGTGGAGTTACTCTTGATTTACATCAGCATAAATTAACTATTAAACGGGCCCTTTGCCTTATTTTGTTAACGTAATTTCTGAAGTTTAGACTGATAAAGCTGAGTGGCTGAGGATGAACAAGCAACAATCCCAAATCTGAGCTGAATTTAGATGAGTAGTAGGTTTGGTTTGGGTTTCCACACCCAGAGTTAATAGATGGAGGTAAGTTGTGGCTCCCACACCCCAGGTCAATCAAAACTGATCCTCTAGGATTTTCCTGTAATAGATCCTCACTCTTTGCTCTTATGCCTGTAATGCACAACAGGAGGAAGTGCTGACTCATTGGAGAAACAAGTGTTTCTGAGCCAATGGGCCACTTCACCAGCGGGAGAGACATATCTGTCTCCTGGAGCATCCTCAGCTACCAGTGACTCAATTCTGTTCCCTCCCTGAATGCGCTTAGCAGGTCCTCTTGGCTGTGGCTACTTGCCTGACCTCCTGTGTGCCTGGCAGCTGCTTTCAAATGTAGCTTTGTCTTCTCGTTGCTAATTGTAAATATTTTTTCACCTTTCTCCTTTTCCTTGGCAGCCTGTTTTTAAAGAGGAAAAAGTTTGACTGTATTAAGCTAGGCTTACTCCATGCTGTGAAGTTTTGATGCATCACTTAGTTCTGTGACAGTCTTTCAATAGGTGCAATGTGTGTTCCTCTGCACCGAGCCTGCTCTGCCATGAGCTGGCCCATTGCCACCCCTTTCCGGAAGGCAGAAACCTAGCACAGAGTAGTTGCTCTGATTCCTAGCCACATGTGCCTACACAGTGGGCACAAAGTAGGGAAAGCCCCTGCACTTTGTTCCCCATATTTCTGCATCCAGGCAAGGCCAGCCCAGTTTAGCTTTAGTGACTAGATGGGCCTTACACTGTACAGTGAAGGTGAATGAACTCTGCCTGTGTTGTATCAACAGGAAGAGAGAATCCCAGAATCGAGGGCCTTAAGCAACCACATTCTTTCAGCCTCCAGCCCTTTCAAATATAGGGGTGATGAGCAAGAGCATTCCAGCTGATCTCAGCTATCAGTACAGTCCATAGGAAGAAAAGCAGTGTCTTCATGAACCAGGACTCAAACCATATCCTGTATAGATCAATGAAAACAGAACAAAAGACTTTTGAATTGATCTTCTAATATAATGGCACATTCATGGGAAAATGTGAATTCATGAAATGCCAAGGTTATAGGTCCTGGGCATTGGCTAGATGTCTCAATGGGGACATGTATGTTCAGTCTGAAATGACCCCCTGCTAATCAGTCACTGGAATCTGATCCTCTTTGAATTTGGGGATGAGGTGGCTTCCAATTCAAATGTCTGGATCTGAACTTACCCCTGTGGATTTCCAGGTCAGCTCCAAAGCCAGAAGGGGCCTATTTTCCAGTTAATACTGGAATACACTTAAATTTGTGTAAGATTTTCTTCCACCCTGAATGTTGGAAATTTTTTGATAATCATTAAATTAACTGATTTAATGAGATTTCCTCCATCTTGGGCGATAGTCTTGAGAGTTTAGCTCTCGAGAGGTCAGCAATGTTGCTGCAGAAACCATATCCTGATTTGACCTTGAACCCAGAGCTTTTGTGTAAACCTAATCGTGAGTGAAATATGCCCTCCTTGTCCAATTTCTAATTAAAATGCTTTGGTCATTGTTATACCTGAAAGGCGAGTGCTTGATTTAGATTCTAATTGATGCAAAGAAGATGGAATAGCAGCTAGTAAAGAAGTGAAAATAAATATCTCAAGGGAATGATGAAAAAAATGAAATTACCAAAATATAGGACTATAATAAAAACAGATTTAGAATTATTCAAACATAGCCTAAATCTAAAAGAAATATTTCACAATGTGCAGAATGCTCTCACAAGCACAGTGTGTAATTCGAACTACTGTATGAAAATGGTCTTCTCCATTAATATTGCTATTTATTTATTTTTTTATGTTTTTTAGCTTGGCTAGGAATCCACTGTTGGACAATCCAGCCATAGTTATCTATGCTTCAATTGGGAATGATGTCTGCAATGGGTAAGGTGTCAAGAAACTAAAATACCATTTATATTGCTATATATATATCATATAGAGTGAGGCTTTTTCACTAGCGAGACATTTCAATCTTATTACTTTATTCAATTAAAATGTGCTCTTGTTGTTAGCAGTGTTCTTTTTTATCTGTGCTGGAAAATATTAGTCACAGTTACAGGGTTAGGTGCTGCTGTGCTCCCTTTCGTATATTTCAGAGTGCATCACCTCACAGATAGGCCTCTTTCCCTTACGTGTGTCTAGGTGAAATCACGTAATTCTTCCACTTTTAACCCAGCCCTGGGGACACTACACTGGGTCGTTCAATCTTTAGCACCCTTCAGCTCCAACTGGACACTGGTGTTTCTTCCTTTCAGGAGCCTCTGAACAGTGTTCTTAAAACAAAGTATTATTTAGCAGTAGGAACAAAGCATGAGTGAAAATCAGATTTTAAAACAACAAGCAGTGTACAGGCATCTTACCTAAAGTCAGTATAAGTTGTATTTTGAACATATAAAGTTCTCTGAAAAATCAGGCCCCAAGTATCTCAAATTCAGCACTCAAATTACTATATACTTTTGATCTTAATCTCGCTGTACCTCAGTTCCCCATATGTAAAACGGGGACAATAATTAGCTATTTATTTCACAGGGTTGTTGTGCGAATAAATTCATTAATGTCTGTGAAGCACACAGATACTGTAGTGATGTGCACCATAAAGAAGCCATGAGGAAATTAATAGAGCAAGATTTGAATAGTGTGCAATAACTAAGGTCACAGACCACAGGCTGAACAGTGGAAAAAAATATATATTGAATAGCTGCTTATTAAGCCAACACTGCCCAACCTGTGCATTCAATGAGGCAAGAATCTGCCATATAACAGTAGAACCTAGTACTGAGTTATTAATTAGAAAATAAAGCCATTACATTACCCAGTGGCACAGTAATATGTCTAAAGTTTTGGAACAGAAGTAGGCTATAATGATGTTCACTGTAATAGACAAGACATGGCAATGACAAATACATGCCACCTTTACACGGTAATATGTAATCATAATATCATTACACAAATGAAATATCAGGGTTTATGCATCTTCATGCAATAGCTTAGACATCAATCTAATCCTGGAAACCATACAAATATTAGTATCTGTCATGCAGGAGATTAGACCATACTATTATACTGATCCCTTCTGTCCTTAGAATCTATGAATTTCCTTTACTCTGCAATATTTCTTTCTCTAATTCAGGTAACTCATCTGAATTTCTCTGTCTATAACATAATTTTGTATTATTTTACAAAATTATTTCGCCTCCCCAATGCAAAATTATTCTTTGCCGCCCCCATTAGTGTAGATTTTTTCAAAATGCTATTTATTATTAATATTTATTCAAAATCAATATTTTAAATTTTTTATCCCAGCCTTCATCACATGACAGTGGTACTTTTGTATGGTAAAATATTCTGTGCTGTCTGTTTCCCATCAAAAAAATTACTGGGATCAAAAACAGAGGGTTATATGAATACAGTCATTCTTGTTACTCTTTCTGTGAAGAAAAGATGCTGCTGCCTTATGCAGAAATTCACTGCTCCCACAGATCAAACTGAGCGGAAAGGAAACCATGGATTAGTTTTCAAGACGATATCTCTGTATACAGTGAAACTTGTTTTGAGGCATCCACAGAGGTTCTTCTGAATGCAGAGCATCTACTGTGTATGATTTTAAACAAAGTCTAGACATAAAAAAATGTCTTTTAAGGCAGCTTTAAATTGCAGTAATAAAGACCTTCAGGCCTAATCCTATATTTCTCTCTTCAAAAGAGATAAATGCTGCTGTATACACTGCAGGGACAATCTTAGCCCAAGCACGGCTAAAATGCCAATATTTCCTCCCATTTGGGGAGCTGGGCAGTGAGTAATATAGGCATTTGTAGAAGCAAACGATAATGAAATTGGCAGCACATGCACTACTTTCTCTCTAGTACCCACATTGTGGTGTCCAATCATGGGGGTTAGAAAAATAAAGACAGATGGAGATTATATCTCTCTGCCTGTTGAAGCACAAAAGTGGGACACAATGAGGCTCAAAAACCCAAAAGGGAAAAAAAGGGAAAATAAGTAGTGCAAAAAGCTTTAAATGCGGTGGAATTATTAAATATATTAATTCAGTTTTAAATAATAAACCATTTCTACAACCCCTTTTATGAGTCTGTATTTATGATCTAAAGACATTACAACTGAAATGATAGCAAAGTAGTGTGAAATGGAGGCAATCCACTGTCTAAAATGAAGGACAGCTGAGATGTATGATGAGAATAGATTAACATTTTCATTATTATAATGCTGCCATTACTGGCTCCACTACCTACTGTCCCAAGTTCTGAAAAAGGTTTCTTCTCATGAGCACTCCCATAAACGTCAATGGGACTAGTCATGTGTAAATGTAATCACTTACGTAAGTGTGTGCAGAATTGGGGCATCTCAGGAGTAAGGGTGAAATTTACCCCTGTTTACAGAACCAGCCCATGGCCTATGAGCTGTTGGCATCCAGCTGAAATCTGTTTCCACTATTTAAGTGGTGCATAGGCCTTGATCTGACCTTCTGAGGAAGGCCCAGTCCTGTAATACTCTGATGAATAAGGGCTAAAGGACCACACCCCACTCATGGAATTCCATCTTGTAAGGTATCAGACAAAAACATGTTGGTGTGCAAACTTTTCAACTGTGTGTGTGTGTGTGTGTGTGTGTGTGTGAGTGAGAGAGAGAGAGAGAGAGAGAGAGGGAGTGTTAGGATAACAATGAGAAATCGGTGTGTCGCTCTAAGGGTAATATATGGCCCTAATAATGTAAGAGCCCCTTAGAATAGAGTGACACGAAGTAGTATTTTGTCAAACATCTACACATTAACATTTGCATGGTCTGAATTGACACAATGTACTGTGACAGAAATCAGTTTCTGACTATCGAAGTGTTATGAATTGACATGATATGAAGCTATTGCAGAGTACTGTGTCCAAGAACTGTGCTGATGTTCTTTGACAATGTGTTGACAGTGCATCCATACTTGGTGTTCTCCAACGAGCCTTAAAGCAACTGTTGCAAAGGCTGAAATGGAAATGTCTGTAAGACATCTTTTTGGTTTGTTTTTGTTTCAAACACGATCACGGAAAGGAAATTACAAAAAGATGCAATAGCAACAGCCTGATATAAAGGGACAAAGGTAGGAGAACTTGGAGTTCAGAATGTCACTTTGTCTTCAGCTCAACCCATTGTATTTTCATATTGCACAGGCCTTAGATCAAAATGGTGGTTTTGGACTATACATGCTGTAATACCTGTGCTAAACGAGGTGAATTAAGGCAGACCAGCAAACCTTACCACTAAGTGTCACTACTTATGTTACTTTAGTAGGTTCAAGCCTGAATCTTAATGTTGTTTTTGATTTCCAGCTAACTGGGTTTTTTAATACTTTAGAAACATATACCAAACAAAGATTAAGTGCCAACCAAAGAATCTTGTCCAGTAATTAATTTGCTACAAAATACAGCACACAACGTTATTCTAAATCCTTGTTCAAGTTCATAGTTCTATTTCTGTAACCTGCCCCCACACCCACAAGGAGAAAAAAAGAGCACAGGTGTGATAACGATAACAGATATGGCAATACACAATGTGAGTTACATCCCCAGGTGGTGTTAATTCATTCAGAAGTGACAAAGAGTTCTGTGGCACCTTAAAGACTAACTAAAGTGTTGAAGCATAAGCTTTCGTTCCATCCGACGAAGTGGGTGTTAGCCCACGAAAGCTTATGCTTCAATACTTTAGTTAGTCTTTAAGGTGCCACAGAACTTTGTCACTTCTGCAATTCCATACTAACATGGCTACCTCTCTGATCCTTAATTAATTCATTAATTGAAAGCACTTAATTTTTTGTATCGACTAGTCCAAATCCTCAATTTAAACCAGTTTACATCATCTAAGAACCTGACACACTATTTTTAACACTATGGTTCAATTATAAATAGTTCTCTGCAGGTATTCAATTTTCAAGCTGGACCTATACATAGAATGCTTCTGCCGACATGCACAGGCAGAAATTGTGGAAAAACAACATCGCCTGCCTCACATCCTAAATTGTGCAGAACGCAATGCTACCCACAGCCTCAGAAACAACCCTGACATCATTATCAAAGAGGCTGATAAAGGAGGTGCTGTTGTCATCATGGACAGCTCTGATTACCAAAAGGAGGCTACCAGACAACTCTCCAACACCAATTTCTACAGACCACTCCCCTCTGACCCCACTGAGGAATATACTAAGAAACTGCACCATCTACTCAGGACACTCCCTACACTAACACAGGAACAAATTAACATACCCTTAGAGCCCCAACCGGGATTATTCTATCTACTACTCAAGATCCACAAACCTGGAAATCCTGGACGCCCCATCATCTCGGGCACTGGCACTCTCACTGAAGGACTGTCTGGATATGTAGACTCTCTACTCAGACCCTACACCACCAGCACTCCCAGCTATCTCCGTGACACCACTTCCTGAGAAAACTACAAAACATAGGTGATCTCCCAGAAAACACCATCCTAGCCACCATGGATGTAGAGGCTCTCTATACAAACATCCCAAACCCATACAAGGTGTCAGGAATAGTATTCCTGATGATGCCACAGCACAAGTGGCTCCTGAGCTCTGTGACTTTATCCTCACACACAATTATTTCAAATTTGGTGACAATATATACCTCCAGGCCAGTGGCACTGCTATGGGCACCCACATGGCCCCACAGTATGCCAACATCTTTATGGCTTATCTGGAACAACGCTTCCTCAACTCTTGTCCACTCACACCCCCTTCTCTATCTACGCTACATTGATGACATCTTCATCATCTGGACCCATGGGAAAGAAACTCTGGAAGAATTCCACCATGATTTCAACAGCTTCCACCCCACCATCCACTTCAGCCTGGACCAGTCTACACGGGAAGTCCACTTCCTAGACACCACGGTGCACATTAATGACAGCCACATTAACACCACCCTATACCAAAAACCTACCAACAGCTATACCTACCTTCATGCCACCAGCTTCCATCCCGGACACACCACATGATCCATTGTTTACAACCAAGCACTGAGGTACAACCCCTCAGACAGAGACCAACACCTATAAGATCTTCACCAAGCTTTCTCAAAACTACAATACCCGCACAAGGAAATAAGGACACAGATCAACAGAGCTAGACATGTACCCAGAAGCCTGCTGCTGCAAGACAAGCAAAACAACAGAACACCACTGGCCATCACCTACAGTCCTCAGTTAAAACCTCTCCAACGCATCATCAGTGATCTACAACCCATCCTAGGTGTAGCGGGCCCAGCTGGGCCCCCTCTGAGCAGGAGGGTGAACTGGCCGGGGATCCAAGATGGCCGACGGAGCCGAGGCGGCCCCGCCCCCCGCCCCGGAAGTACCCGCCAGGACCCGGAAGGGTAAAAGGCGGGGCCAGCTGCCAAGATGGCGGCGCCCAGGGAGAGGGAGAGAGCGGATGGCCCCACTGGGAGTGGGCCGACAGCACCGCAGAAGGGAGCAGTAGCCCTGACCCCCCGGCGGAGAGGGACTGGCCCGGCATCCCGACAGCCACCTACCCGGGGACCGAAGCCGACGACCCCGAACCCCCGGAGACCGTGGCCACTGACCTCCCGGAGCCAGAGGGCGACCCAGAGAGAGCGAGTGCAGAGGTCCCTAGTACGACCGAGGACGACTGGCCTGGGGTCCCAGCCGCGACCTACCCCGACGAGCAGGGGATGGACTGGGCCCCCGTGGGCCAGGAAACCTGACGGCAGCCCACCGGAGGGGTGAGTAAAGACTGTGTGCTTGCTGGCTGCCTGAGCAGGGGAGCTCAGGCTATAGCCAGCCCATTGAGACTGTTTATCTGGGGACCACCGGAGCTGAAACGCCCGACTAGACCCCTGTAAAGACTGTGTGCTTGCTGGCTGCCTGAGCAGAGGAGCACAGGCTATAGCCAGCCCATTGAGACTGTTTATCTGGGGACCACCGGAGCTGAAACGCCCGACTAGACCCCTGTAAAGACTGTGTGCTTGCTGGCTGCCTGAGCAAGGGAGCTCAGGCTATAGCCAGCCCATTGAGACTGTTTATCTGGGGACCACCGGAGCTGAAACGCCCGACTAGACCCCTGTAAAGACTGTGTGCTTGCTGGCTGCCTGAGCAAGGGAGCTCAGGCTATAGCCAGCCCATTGAGACTGTTATCGCTGTGCGACCGGAGCTGAGACGCCCGGCCAGAACCTTATTAAGGGCTGTCTATCTGGGCTGTCTGGGACAGAACCCCGGCTAAAGCCAGCAGCCTTACGGACGGTGGACCAGGCCGGTGTGAGGAAACCCCGGCCCGAAGGCAGAACAGACGTGGAAGCCACCGACAGAGGGCGCTCCGAGTGCTGGTGAGAAGCTAATTCCCCATATCACCAGCCGGGGGCGCCCCAGAAGTGTGTCAACACCTCTACACGTGGTGGAGAATGCGGGCACGGTCCCTCCCCTGACGAAAGGGGAACGTGTTACGGACCGTACGTAACCCTCCATCAAAGGAACAAGATGGAGGTTGAAAAGCTAATTAAGTGGCTGGCCGAGAACCAGCAGCAACAGCAACAGCAGCTCTTACAGCAACTCGGACTCCAGCAACAACAGCTGATTCGGGAGCTGGGGGTCCAGAACCGCGAGCAACAACAGCAGTATGTACAACAGCTCACGGCTCTGTTGCCCCAGCCCGGGGCCGCGGGTCCCAGTGAGGCGGCAGGACCCCCAGACCCGGTTGTGCCCGTCCGCCTGACCAAGATGGGACCAGAAGATGACCCCGAGGCATTTTTACTTACGTTTGAGCGAGTGGCGACCGCTGCCCGCTGGCCCATAGCTCAGTGGGCCACGCTGGTGGCCCCGTACCTTACGGGCCCCGCCCAAGCGGCCTACCGAACCCTACCCGTGGCGGAGGCACATAATTACGAGCGGCTGAAGGCCGCAATTCTAGATGCCTTGGAGATTACCCCCGAAACGTTTCGGCGACGGCTGCGCGAGAAAACGTATCCCCCGGGAGCCCGCCCCCGGGTGGTAGCTCAACAGGTGAAGGAGGCCTGCTGGAGGTGGCTTCAACCCGAGCAGAAAACGGGGAATGAGGTGGCCGAACAAGTAGCCCTCGAACACTTCCTCCACATCCTGCCAACCCGTGGGCGAACGTGGGTGGTGCGCCACCGGCCGGCAACCTTGAGCCGGGCGGTGGAGCTAATGGAGGACTTTCTAATTGCTGAGGCCCCTGTTGGGGTCGGGGCCCGACCTCCGATGGCCCCCTCCCCTACTCCTTCCCGGGGCGAACGCGCCCCGACCCCTCGACGGGAAGAGCGACCCGGCCGCCCCCCCGACCGATGGAGACTGGGTAAAGCCCGGCAACAGACCCGCAGGGAGCGGGAGTCACCGCCCGGACACCGACCGGGACCCCGGGACCAGGCTGAGACGCCTTCCCCCGCCTCGACAACCCCGGGGGAGCCTCGCCCTTCCACTCTTGGGCCTTGTTTTACCTGCGGGCGCTTCGGACACCTCCGGCGCGAGTGTCCGACTATGGACTGCAGCTATGCGCAGGTTTGGACCGGGGAAACCAGAGCTCGGGCCCCAGGCCCTCGGAAGCTCACCGTGCCCGTCCTTATCAACGGGACTCCGAGTTCCGCACTCCTTGACTCAGGCTGCAGCCAGACGATGGTCCGGGAAGACCTAGCCCACTACACAGGACCCCCATGTGGGGTCGTGCATCTCCAATGTGTCCACGGGGACATACAGGCCTATCCCAAGGCCCCAGTGACCCTAACCGTGCACGGACGAACCCGGACCTTGAAAGTTGGCCTTGCCCCGAAACTAGCATACCCCGTCATCCTGGGCCGCGACTGGAAAGGCTTCACCGGGCTCCTGTGGAGGGCCACCGAGGAGGTCGCCCCAGGGGAAGAGGCTCTGGAAGGTGAGCCGACAAACCCCGATACCCAGGGCCCGGAGGGGTCGGGCGAAGGCGACCCTTCCCTACGTCCCCCAGACGACCACGGAGGGGAAACCCCTAGCCTAGAGGGGACGCCCCCCCTCGGCAGCGACTTCCCCCAAGATCAACGGGAGGATCCCTCGCTTCGGTGGGCCTATGAGCAGCTGGCCCAGGTAAATGGACACCCAAATCCACCCCATCCGGCCACGACGTACCCCCATTTTGAATTGGTGGACGACCGTCTCTACCGGTTCTCCCGGGATGCCCAAACCCAGGAAGTACGAACCCAATTAGTGGTCCCTCGCTGCCATCGACGGGCGGTTTTACAGTTAGCCCACGATGTCCCTACGGCGGGCCACTTAGGCCGGGAGAAGACCTTGGCTCGTATCTTGACCCGATTCTACTGGCCCGGCATCCACCAGGAGGTCCGGGACTTCTGTGACTCATGCCCCGAGTGCCAAAGGGCGACCGCGAAGGGAAAGGCCAGAGCCCCGCTAGTGCCGCTGCCTGTCATCGGCACACCTTTCGAGCGGATCGGAATGGACATTGTGGGGCCGCTCCCCAAAAGTGTGGCGGGGTTTCAATATATTCTCGTTATCCTGGACTACGCGACGCGGTTTCCGGAAGCCATACCCCTCCGGAACATCACGGCCCGAACCGTTGCCACGGAGCTCCTGAAGGTCCTGGCCCGGGTAGGGCTTCCCCGAGAGGTATTGACCGACCAGGGCACCAATTTTACATCTCGGCTTCTGCGTCAAGTCTGCGACCTCCTAGGAATCAAGAAATTGCAGACGTCGGTCTACCATCCTCAGACTGACGGTCTAGTCGAACGATTCAACCGAACGTTAAAACAGATGTTACGGAAATTCACCCCACAAGACCTCCGGCGCTGGGACCAACTGATTCCCCCCTTGCTATTGGCCATCAGGGAAGTACCGCAGTCATCAACCAAATTTTCTCCGTTTGAGCTACTCTACGGCAGGCAGCCGAAGGGGCTGCTGGATCTCATGCGGGACAACTGGGAGCAAGGGCCATCCCCCTCGCGGAATGTCCTCCAGTATGTGATGCAGCTCCAGGAGCGGCTGACACGGGTGGGGGACCTCGCCAAGGAAAATCTCCAGAGCGCCCAGAAAGCCCAGGAGAGAGCTTATAATCAGGGAGCTCGCGAACGAACCTTTGCGCCCGGAGACCGGGTCTTACTACTACTTCCTTCTGAAGAGTCCAAGTTGTTAGCCCGTTGGCAGGGACCCTATGAGGTCATCCGCCAAGTGGGCCCCGTCAATTATGAAGTATCCCACCCGGGTCGGAAGAAGAAAAGACAGATTTATCATGTTAACCTGCTGAGGGCCTGGCGAGACCGAGAAGGACTCTTAATTACGCCATACCCTCCGGACCCTGAACTCGGACCCGAAACCTCCAGTCTCACAGACCAGGGAACACCCCAACTGGGACCTACATTGGCGGACGAGCAACGAAGGCAAGCCCAGGGGCTAGTAAAATCCTTCCCCAAGACGTTTACCACGAGCCCCGGGCGGACGACCCTCGTGCAACACGACATACGCACCAATCCCGGAGAAGTCGTGCGAGAGACCACACGGCCTCTACCTCGCCGCCTGTGCGAGACCGTGGAAAAAGAAGTACAGGCGATGCTCGAGTTAGGTGTGATTGAACGGTCGCGAAGTGACTGGCGCAGCCCCATCGTTCTCGTCCCAAAACCGGACGGGACGGTGAGATTCTGTATCGACTTCCGACGGGTGAACAGCATCTCTAAGTTCGACGCCTACCCCATGCCCAGGATTGATGAGCTTCTAGACCGGCTTGGAGAGGCCCGGTACATCAGTACCCTGGACTTGACAAAGGGATACTGGCAAATCCCCCTCAGCCCAGAAGCCCGGGAAAAGACAGCTTTTGCCACCCGCTCCGGCTTATATCAATTTACCCGGATGCCGTTTGGTTTGCATGGGGCACCCGCCACCTTCCAGAGACTGATGGATCGCCTCCTCCAGCCCCACAGGGACTACGCGGCGGCGTACCTAGACGATGTGGTGATCTACAGCCGTCGATGGGAGGACCACCTTCCCCAGGTTGCCGCCGTCCTGAGGACACTGAGAGATGCAGGACTGACAGCCAACCCCCAAAAATGCAAGATCGCATGGCAGGAAACCACGTACCTGGGCCACACACTAGGACACGGACAAGTAAGACCATTAGTGGGGAAGGTCCAAGCCCTGCAGGCCTACGAAGCCCCTAGGACCAAAAGGCAAGTGCGACAATTCCTGGGACTAGCCGGGTACTACCGCCGTTTTGTTCCGGCATTTGCCTCGATCGCCGCCCCGCTGACCGAGCTACTACGGAAGGATAGCCCTCGGCGCGTCCGATGGACTCCCAGCTGTCAGGAAGCCTTTCAGCGCCTCAAGGACCGACTGTGTGAGGAGCCAGTCCTCTTTAGCCCCGATTTCACCAGGGAATTCATCGTTCAAACTGATGCGTCCGAAGTAGGCCTGGGCGCAGTCCTGTCCCAAGAGATCGATGGAGACGAACACCCCATCGTCTATATTAGCCGAAAACTCTTCCCCCGCGAAAGAAGCTACGCAGTCATAGAAAAGGAAGCCCTCGCTGTCAAATGGGCAGTGGACGCCCTACGATACTATCTGGCGGGCGGCCATTTTACCCTGGTAACAGACCACGCGCCCCTACAATGGCTACAACGGGCCAAAGATACGAACCCCCGAGTGAAACGCTGGTATCTCACTTTGCAGTCCTATACCTTCACAATTCAGCACCGAGCAGGTAAGGACCATACGAACGCTGACTTCTTCTCTCGCATAGGGGAGGAGGAAGGGCCCAACTC
Source organism: Sternotherus odoratus (assembly GCA_032164245.1). NCBI lineage: Eukaryota > Metazoa > Chordata > Testudines > Kinosternidae > Sternotherus > Sternotherus odoratus. The sequence goes on from JAVMKO010000002.1 coordinate 148,358,596, forward strand.
CGGACCCCCAGAGTTGGACTTAAGGGGGGAGGGGTGTAGCGGGCCCAGCTGGGCCCCCTCTGAGCAGGAGGGTGAACTGGCCGGGGATCCAAGATGGCCGACGGAGCCGAGGCGGCCCCGCCCCCCGCCCCGGAAGTACCCGCCAGGACCCGGAAGGGTAAAAGGCGGGGCCAGCTGCCAAGATGGCGGCGCCCAGGGAGAGGGAGAGAGCGGATGGCCCCACTGGGAGTGGGCCGACAGCACCGCAGAAGGGAGCAGTAGCCCTGACCCCCCGGCGGAGAGGGACTGGCCCGGCATCCCGACAGCCACCTACCCGGGGACCGAAGCCGACGACCCCGAACCCCCGGAGACCGTGGCCACTGACCTCCCGGAGCCAGAGGGCGACCCAGAGAGAGCGAGTGCAGAGGTCCCTAGTACGACCGAGGACGACTGGCCTGGGGTCCCAGCCGCGACCTACCCCGACGAGCAGGGGATGGACTGGGCCCCCGTGGGCCAGGAAACCTGACGGCAGCCCACCGGAGGGGTGAGTAAAGACTGTGTGCTTGCTGGCTGCCTGAGCAGGGGAGCTCAGGCTATAGCCAGCCCATTGAGACTGTTTATCTGGGGACCACCGGAGCTGAAACGCCCGACTAGACCCCTGTAAAGACTGTGTGCTTGCTGGCTGCCTGAGCAAGGGAGCTCAGGCTATAGCCAGCCCATTGAGACTGTTATCGCTGTGCGACCGGAGCTGAGACGCCCGGCCAGAACCTTATTAAGGGCTGTCTATCTGGGCTGTCTGGGACAGAACCCCGGCTAAAGCCAGCAGCCTTACGGACGGTGGACCAGGCCGGTGTGAGGAAACCCCGGCCCGAAGGCAGAACAGACGCGGAAGCCACCGACAGAGGGCGCTCCGAGTGCTGGTGAGAAGCTAATTCCCCATATCACCAGCCGGGGGCGCCCCAGAAGTGTGTCAACACCTCTACACTAGGCAATAATCCCTCACTTTCACAGGCCTTGGGAGGCAGGCCAGTCCTGGCCCACAGACAACCCGCCAACCTCAAGCATATTCTCACCAGCAACAGCACACCACGCCATAATAACTCTAACTCAGGAACCAATCCATGCAACAAACCTCGATGCCAACTCTGCCCACATCTACACCAGCAACACCATCACAGGACCTAAACAGATCAGCCACACCATCACTGATTCATTCACCTGCACATCTATCAATGTAATATATGCCATTATGTGCCAGCAATGTCCCTCTGCTATGTACATCGGCCAAACTGGACAGTCCCTACGAAAAAGGATAAATGGACACAAATCAGATATTAGGAATGGCAATATACAAAAACCTGTAGGAGAACACTTCAACCTGCCTGGACACACAATTACAGATTTAAAAGTCACCATATTGCAGCAAAAAAACTTCTAGACCAGACTGCAAAGAGAAACTACAGAGCTGCAATTCATTTGCAAATTTGACACAATAAACTCAGGACTGAATAGGGATTATGAGTGGCTAGCTAACTATAAGAGCAGTTTCTCTTCTCTCACTGTTCACGCCTCCAGTTCAGCTGCTAGAGAAATACCTCACCCTTCCTGATTAGAGATAACAAGCTGGTTCAGCCTCATTGGACTAACCTTGTTATCTCTAACCTGGTTCTTGCCAACCTATTTATACCTGCCCCTGGATACTTCCACCGCTTGCATCCGACGAAGTGGGTATTAGCCCACAAAAGCTTATGCTTCAATACTTTAGTTAGTCTTTAAGGTGCCACAGGACTCTGTCACAATTTTCAAGCTATGTTTTGTTGTTATTGGTTAGACAAGTCTCACAGGATTGTGTCTGCTTCATGGCTTGAGCACTTGCAATATGAATACCCAGGTGTGCAAAGCTCAAATTTGCTTTCCGTGAATTCTTGTGCATGTGACTTTAGAATCACTTTCTGCAGACACTGATTGCATGACCATTTGTGGAGAGCAAAAGCAAAAAGGACACACACAAGGTTAAAGTACCTTCATTTTAAATTGAGAGTGAATATTAATGGGAACTGTTTTACAGCACTCAGCCAGCACTAATAGAAAGCAATAGTATTAGACTCTCATGAATGACTTTAAGACAATTTAACTCCAAGTTCAGGGCAGCAGTGTAAACCTAAGCTCATTCGTCCCTTACCAGAGTATGGTCCATTTAGTACTATTTCCCAGTAGTTTGTATTCAGTAAGATTTTGTTCCATATTGTGCATGGCAGCACACGTTACACATTCTGAAATTTTAACCGCAGTATCCTAAACATCCATTTCAAAATGACTTTTGAGAGCCAAATTGTAAACGCAATACTTCGTTTTTGACACTAAAAATAGATGTTTATGGTAATATCCTCTACCCAGCATCCAACTCAAATAGCCAGACTGAGTACTGGGAAGATGTGGGTAGATAAAGGAAAGGGACTCAATGAAGCCACTTGATGGCATCAGTTTCAGCCCCATGGCTTCTTAAGCACAAACAGCCTATGGGGTGGGGAGAGAGAGCTGAAGCATCCATGCAGGAGACTCCTCCCCTATATTGTCTATCGAAGCAGGGAGCCCCAAGGACCCGGGCTCCTAGCCATGTAGCAGGTGCGTGGGTAGCCCTCTGGTTCCTTACCCCCTCACTTGCACAGCAGAACACCACAAGTTGCATGGGCTGGGGACATCTTAGCCACAGAGTTGAGGTTTGGATTTGCGCTGCAGAACCGTGTTCTTAAAACTGGCCTGTTATCTTAAGAGTGAGCGGTCCACAAGTAACAGGAATGTGTACGGTAAGAGTATGTAAGTCTATCAGGCAGTTTTGTCTATCTTAAAACAGTTCTTTGAATAATATAAAAAAAGATGGATGTTCTCTAGGCAGCCTATTTTTTAATTCAAATTTATTTTGCCATCAGGGTTTTTTCTCAGCTGTTTACTGCTGAATGTAATAAGGGAAAGATAAATCTGCCCTCACTAGCAACCACGACTCCTGATCAGTGAAAACCTAAGTCTTTGTTGCTGTGTCTCATTGACAGTCGCAGTATTTTAAACAATGTCCCTGCGCAATTATTTTGTGGAAAATGAAATGCCTGTATTTCCTACCTTTGCTACATCAGCAGTATCCACTCTCCCTTGGAGCCCTGGTAAAAGACGGACAAAATTTGAAAGCCTCAGCTATACATGATATCTGTCTGTTATACCCAGACAATGTATTGAATGAGAGAGGTACAAAGTAGTTTGGAAAATATTGATACACTGCAACTGTCATAACAGTACCTTAAATTTACACTGCATCTTTCATCCTAAAGCTCTTTATATACTCGAATCATTTCATCCACTTCTGGGGCCATACACAGCAGCTGTTTAACAAAACACAGCAAAACAATGCAACAATTTAGAACAGTAAGTGAAGAATACCTTCTCCAAATGAAACTTCAGGGGGAAATTTAGCACAGTTGTGTGTAGATACCCAAACTGGAATTTGACAAGTACATCACTATACTTACTATCACTGATTTCTTTGAAAGTGACATGGAATCTTTAATGAACACAATAGACAGGACCTTGGTTTTGTGTCTCATCCAAAAAATTGTATCTTAAGGCAGAATACTAGCGTCTCTCTCACTGTGTCTGGGTACTGGTTCAATACTGATTTAGAGGATAAAATGCCAGGCTGAATCACAAATACCATTTCTGATGTTCCTTGGTGTTCCCTGGGCAAAGTTATAATCCCACTAGAATCAAAGTATTGGATGATATGGTATAGTTAATGGATTTTAAGGACAGCAGGGATCGCTTACAATAATCTAGTCTGCCCTAATTCTAATCCCCCTCTCACTGGGCACATAAAAATTAACTCAGTTGAAATCAGTAGAGTTACCTCACAATAAAATGAATGTAAGAGAGAAGAGACTCAGACCTTGGGCCCTTTGAGATAGAGAGGCCACTCCGTGTGCTTATTAGAAAACATGCACTTGCTTGGTTTTTGTTTTGTTGAGGGGTTGTTGTTTTTTTATATGACTTGGAAATACACGATACCAAATCAAAGAACATTGTTTTCATTCAAAGAACAGCTGTTTTAATCAGCTGTTACAAAATGGAGAAGCCCTGACTGCTGTTTCATGCTAAACACTGTCTTTTTGTGCATGTGCACATTAATCAGCAAACTATCTGACCTTTTTTCCTATTCTTTCATATACAGGGAACCTGACACAGTGGCACACATGACTACACCCGACCAAATGCATTCCAATGTCATGCAGACGCTGCAGTATCTAAACTCTCAACTTCCTAAAGGCAGCCATGTGATTTTAACAGGCTTGGTAGATGGTCGCTTTCTGTGGAATCAATTACATAGCAGATACCATCCTCTTGGTAAATATCTGACCTTGTTTTGAATTTCCTAGGCATGAATTTTGAACTCTACTGACGTACATTACACAATGGTTTTAGGACTGGTGAGCCCCTGAACTCAGCGGTATTATACAAGGGTTCATCCAAAATTGCTGTCTGACTGGTTGATCATTGTTTTGGGGTGTTCTTCCTAGAGCTAAACAGAGTCATTTATGTGAACATCTGTCCACATCCAAATTTTAGTTGAAATTGGACCCATGTCTAGGTTTTGCAAAACAAACCCCAACCAATGAAATTTTGCAAAAACAATTTCCAATAGCTCCCAGTGAAAGTGGAGCTTTGAAACCCCAAAGTTCACAACATTAACAAGAATGTGCTTGGGCTTTTTTTAAACATGGGATTGTAATAATGCACTTTGGGACAGTTCTTGGAAGGCGCTAATTTCAGAATTCATGTGACCCATGAACACGAGAAGCTCTTTGGGCCTGTATTTTTGTTCTATGTATGTACAGCATCTAGAACAGTAGGGTCCTGGGCCATGACCGGGGCTCCTATACACTATGGTAATATTACTCCTAGTACTACTACTAATAATAATAAATGCAAACCCTATTTATTGGTTTAATATAATGCCAAGCAAAGAAGGGGGCATTGCCATGAAGGGCTGCTTGCGTATGGGCCAGTGGGAAACTCCCTGGAATTCACAATTCTTTGTTTGTGTGGACGAGTTATGTTGCTTGGGATGTGCTTCTTGGGGTTCACGCAAGAACACCCCCAAATACACACCTACCAAAGTTAATAAGAAATGTAAAGGTTTTATTCAAAGAGAGAGAGACAGACCACAAAACTATTTAGCATATTCTCCTCCAGTACTTGTGTAAGGGACTGTGTGTGCACACAATCAGTCATCCCTGGAACAAATCTGGGACTATTTGCACCAAAGGCTTAAGGCACACACCCCTATCACTAGATCTAAAGGAGTAATTGCCTTAGCTCTGAGTATAAGGGTATGTCTTCACTACAGGACTAGGTCGATTTCGCTTAATTCGATTTTCTAAATTCGATTTTAGAAAATCGAATCAGTGTGTCCCCACCAGGACAGCAGGTCGACAGTGGTCGACACTGTCTGTCCAAGAACTTTTGCAGGGGTCGACATAGCCCGCATTGCACTTTGGGTAGGTAGCCCACAGTGTAATGCGTGCCAGACCCCCCCCCCCCCCCAAGCCAGACCCCCCCGCCCACCTGAACAGCCCCCCCGCCCGAGCAGCCCCGCGCCCCTCCCCCCCCACCTGAACAGCCCCCCCGTCGGACCCCCCCCGCCCACCCGAGGGTGGGGGAGCCGGCGTGGGGCTGCTTGAGCGAGCGGGTCAGCTGCCTAGTCAATTTCACCTGAAATTGACCAAGCAGCTGAACCGCTTGCTCAAGCAGCCCCACACGGCTCCCCCCCCTCTCGGGCAGGCGGGGGGGGGGGTCAGGCGGGGGGGCTGTTCAGGTGGGCGGGGCTGCTCGGAGGTCGGAGGCTTAACTTCAGATGCCTCTTCACTTCACTCACAGTAGACATAGAGAAGTCGATTTTAGCCTTACTTCTCTCGTCTGGCAGGAGTTACAAATTCGATTTTGAGGGCCCTTTAAATCGACTTTAAGGGCATGTATGTGAAGACAGGTACACGTTTAATTCGACCTAATGTCGTTAAGGTCGAATTAAAGTGGTAGTGAAGACATGCCCTAAGTGGAAGGCTGTTGTAGTCGCTGGGTTCAGTAAGTAGAGGAAGAGTTGATCATACTGCGAAACCAGTGTAATATACCTGCATCTGACTTTGTCAGTCTATGGCAGGCCTGCACAACATGCGGCCCGGGGGCCACATGCAGCCCGCACGGGCTCACTGTGCAGCCCGCAGGGGGTGAGTAGGAGCGGGGCAAGCCAAGCCGTGGAGTGAGGGGAAGTGGATGGGGGCGGGGCGAGGGCCGGGCTTTTCAGCCCGCAGCTGGTTATTTTGCGGTAACATGGCCCTCGCTGCATTCCGAGTTGTGCAGGCCTGATCTATGGGTATTAGAGCTCTTCAAAGCTTCTATGTTTTATCGCTCTCCTCGATTCATCCTGTTAACTATTGGCACTGTCATTACATCCTGGGATGGTTGCCCTATATAGCATGTGCTATTGTAACCCTTAAAAGAACACAGTTTCCTACCACACCACCGAGAGAACAATCTCCTTTTCTGTTCCATTTGGGCAGTATCCTAACCCTGCTTTCTTAAAGGGGGCATTTAAAAAAAATGTAATGCTCCCTCTTTAAGACCGAGATGCCTGTAACAATTATTAATTATTATTATTATTTATTATTTTCACTAATGTGAATGCTTTGCTTTGCCAAGTGCATATTGATTCCAAAGGTGTTTCCTTGTAAGCAGAGAGCTGCTCATCAGATGTCAGGTTTAGCATTTTAGTTTCAGTTTAATAGTGAGTGACTACCAAAAAAGTAAGGCACCCAAAACAAGCTTACAGTTCACAGAGCAAGCAGGGCCATTGTGTGACATGACGAATGACAAAGGAAGTCTGCCTGGCATTTAAGTTAGCATTTGAATTTGCTCACACTCGCAGACGTATACATTTCCTTTTAGGACAGACAAATTGTTTCTACCTTTTAAAGATAACCATTCTGTGGTAAACGTGAAAACAGTGCGTACCCAGTCACCTTCGATCTTCCTTTTGGGTTTGAAATGGCTACATTTGTTTGGAGAGCGAAAGAGGTATTAATGAATAAAGCATCAGTCATCCACTCTGGAGATTTGAACAGGCTATTATATGACTAAGCATGCATGGAGGTTGAATTGCTTGTGGAAGGTGGGGGAGGCATAGGTATGTGGGAGAACAAACAGTTCCTGAACAATGAGGCAGAGATAACTAGCATTGCAGAAAGTTCATGCTGCTGCTGCTGCTGTCATCCTACCTGGGGCAAAATCCTGGATCTCTTGTTGACTTTAGTAGGAATTATTTGAATCCTGAAGGTGGAAAATAAGTTTCTATTCCCCTTACCAATGTGAGTAGTTCTTCTGAGTGGGATTACTCATGCAAGTAATCTGAGCAGGATTTGATGCCTGATCTACGAATTTGCAGTTGTTAGCCTACATGGTATAAAAACTTGGTAACCAGGTACAGTAGCAGGTTTCAGACAAGAAACATTGGACTTAAAATATGAAAAACTAAACACTTTTTTTTCTTCAGGTCAGCTATATAAAGATATCACATATGCACAAGTGTATTCATTCCTAAATTGTCTTCAGGTAAGTTTTCCTCTTCAACTGGTTAAACATGTCTTTTTTTCCTGTCTTATCTATCACTGAAACAGTATTTTGCTTGATCACACAGATCAGTCCCTGCAATGGGTGGATGTCTTCAAACGAAACCCTCAGGAACCTCACCTCAGAGGTATGTCTAAAGAAGGCAGTTTAATCATTTCTTTGGTCATCCCCTTTCTAAAGGGAGTGTTTTGGGATAGTGCTCCAGGTTTTCTTCGAAGATAGGGTCCCAAATGAAAGCTGTCAGTATTTTTATTTTCATAGAGATGGAGGCAAGCCCAGAAAATGCAAATCTGGATTTCAAACAGTTCTAAAGTTCAGGGATCTTCAGGTTTGGGATCTGGGGTTAAGTTATGGAATATAGACTTGGATTCTAGTTCTGATTATGCCCCAGATTTATTCACATGGGACATGATTTACCATTGCATGATGACACAAATATACATATTGTAACCTCTTGTTCTTTAAGAGGAGAGCTTTTTTAATCAAAAGAAAAGATGCCTGCTTGGAATCCATGTGAGTGAACAGGGCAAAGGGGACAAGGAACTGTGACTACAGAATCCAACTGCATTTATTTCAGGGCCAAATTGTAAGATCTTTACTCAAGTGAATCCCACTGACTTAAATGCCAATTTACCTGAATAAGGAGAGCCTGAAAACTGGATTTGGCCCAAAGTACCTTAATGGGCAGGGCTACACAATGTTGCCAGTGCAAGTTTCTCTATAAACTATCCTAGAAACCTGACCCTACAACTGGCAAATGAATCATTTGAGGGCCAGAAAATGTTAGCCACTTACTTTCTCTAAATCAGGGGTCTCCAAACTGCGGCCCGCGAGGCCCTCTCATCCGGCCCGCGGAGATCTTTTGGGCTAGTTAGGGAATTTTTGGCTCTTTTGAGCTTTTCGCTGGGACGGCTCCGCGCTGGGGCCTGGAAGCGCCGCGCGGGCCGCCAGCCGCGGGGCCGGGACGCGCCGCGTGCTCGGCTGCCGCCGCGGGACCGGGACGCGCCGCGTGCTCGGCTGCCGCCCCGGGGCCGGGACGCGCCGCGTGCTCGGCTGCCGCCCCGGGGCCGGGACCCGCCGCGTGCTCGGCTGCCGCCGCCGGCCAGGGACGGCTCAGAGCTGGGGCCGGGACGCGCCGCACCGCCACGCAGCTACAGGGGGCGAAACAAGGAGCCACCCACTGCCAGGCGGCGAACCGGTCTGTGGGGAGAGACCGGGTTGAGCGGGTCAGTTGGGGGGGGGGAGAGACCGGGCTGGGTGGGTCAGTTGGGGGGTGGGTGGGAGGGAAGGAGGTTTTGGGGTGAGACCTGGCTGGGTGGGTCATTTGGGGGGGAGGGTTGGAGGAAAGGAGGTTTTGGGGGGAGAAACCTGGCTGGGTGGGTCATTTGGGGGGGGGGGGTTGGAGGAAAGGAGGTTTTGGGGTGAGAGACCGGGCTGGGTGGGTCAGTTGGGGGGTGGGTGGGAGGGAAGGAGGTTTTGGGGTGAGAGACCTGGCTGGGTGGGTCATTGGGGGGGGGGGTTTGGAGGAAAGGAGGTTTTGGGGTGAGAGACCGGGCTGGGTGGGTCAGTTGGGGGGTGGGTGGGAGGGAAGGAGGTTTTGGGGTGAGACCTGGCTGGGTGGGTCATTTGGGGGGGAGGGTTGGAGGAAAGGAGGTTTTGGGGGGAGAAACCTGGCTGGGTGGGTCATTTGGGGGGGGGGTTGGAGGAAAGGAGGTTTTGGGGTGAGAGACCGGGCTGGGTGGGTCAGTTGGGGGGTGGGTGGGAGGGAAGGAGGTTTTGGGGTGAGAGACCTGGCTGGGTGGGTCATTGGGGGGGGGGTTTGGAGGAAAGGAGGTTTTGGGGTGAGAGACCGGGCTGGGTGGGTCAGTTGGGGGGTGGGTGGGAGGGAAGGAGGTTTTGGGGTGAGAGACCTGGCTGGGTGGGTCATTGGGGGGGGGGTTGGAGGAAAGGAGGTTTTGGGGGGAGAGACCTGGCTGGGTGGGTCAGTTGGGGGGTTGATGTGTAATGTTCATGTGTAGTGAACAGGTGTTCATGTGTAGTGTTCATGTGTAATGTTCATGTGTAGTGAACAGGTGTTCATGTGTAGTGTTCATGTGTAGTGTTCATGTGTGGTGTTCATGTGTGGTGAACAGGTGTTCATGTGTAGTGTTCATGTGTGGTGAACAGGTGTTCATGTGTAGTGTTCATGTGTAGTGAACAGGTGTTCATGTGTAGTGTATCAATGTGTTATTAAATAATAACTGAATAAAATAATATTAAATAAATAATAAAAAACAACATCCATGTTTTGATTCTTTTTTATTTGGACCTCGAGTGTGTTGTCGGCCCCCGAACTGCTATTTGATAGCTAATGCGGCCCTCGGGCTGAAAAGTTTGGAGACCCCTGCTCTAAATGTACACAAATATTTGAGGTTCTCTCCCCTGCAGTCACGCCAAAAAAATTTTTAAAAAAATCAGTGACTCGTCCAGACTGGCAGCTGTGGGTGTATTTGTGATAATGTTTCTATTCACTAGACTAGACAATAATTATGGTCCCAATTTTGCAAAGACTTACATACGTGCTTACCTTTGTGTGATGTGAGTAGTACCATTAACCATCCATGCATGTAATTCAGAGCATACAGAAGTCTTTGCAGCATCGGAGCCTATACCTTTTTATAAGACAATACAAACTCTCAGTACATGTCTATTGTCCAGTGTCAACATGCTGAGCTCTTGTCTGAAAATAACTTTCTACATTGTTACCTAAACTACTGTGCATGTTAAATGATGAGATTCTGATCTCCATTATGGTGGTAGAAATCACACTGGAGATACATGAGTTAGTTGGGGTTCACTGAAGTCAATGGAGTTACTCCGGATTTACTCTGCAGTAAGGGAGATCAGAATCTGGCCAGGGATATGGCATGTAAGTACTGCACCAGCAGCATGGGAGTGGGCAATGTACAGGGAAGGAGAGAACTTTTCCTATATAAGGAATTTCAGTTCTCTGCAAATGGTAGGAGGGATGAAAAGGGCTTCCAAAATGAGGGTTCTAAGCCCTGGTCTAAACTACAGAGTAACGTCAATGTAAGGCAGCTTCTGTTGACCTATGTCAGTGTACACACAACTGCCTTGCTCACGCCAATGAAAGTGCCCTACTATACCGACGTCATAACTCCGCCTCCGTGAGAGGCGTAGGGCTCATGTTGATATAGTTAGGGTGACGCAGTGTTCATGTAGACATGGCGTTACTTGCACCGGATGTTCCATGTCGTTCTTGTCAGTTTCACAGCTCCAAAATTGACCCAAAAAAGCCTAGGGCTGGTGGTGGGCTGCAGCTAGAGTCTGGCTGCCTCCCATCCCAGCTCCCCGCTCAGGGAGCTGAGAAGCCCAGATGGTTGCTCCTCCCATATTGGTTAGAAAAGCTGAACCCAAGTGAAGTGGTTTCAGTGGCAGTGAAAATCTCATGAATTCCTTGGTTTTTTTTCCAGAGAGCTTTACAGCTTTCCAATGTCCTGAAAGAAATAGCAAGATCTGAGAAGTTTGCCAATTTTGACGTTTTCTACATGGATTTCCCACTGGAGAAAAGTAAGTTGCCTTTTGTACTACTCAATGAGCATTTAGATAAGAACAGGACAAACAGCTCTGATATGCTTCTAATTTTTAGTGCTGTGCAGTGAAAACAGCAACATGATCATTCAGCCAACATGGACCTAGTGATGGGGCTGATGGTCATGTGAGGAGACACTTCTGAGTTTCTCCTCCCAGTTCCACCGTCTCTGGGATAGAGAGCGCACACAGCCCCTGGGATAGAGTGCCCCATGTCGCTTAACAGCAGACCCCCTGGCTGATTAAGAAGGGGCATTCATAGGTTTCCAAGGATCTTGGATGTGTGTGTTGCGGGGGTATAAAATATGGAGGCCTTATGAAACTCTCAGAGGAGCCTGAGAGGTCCCACACAAGGGAAATAGCATTCAGCCTGCAGCATTCTGAACTGCTAGAATTGCATGTAGAGTAAAGCAGCACTTTTCATCCAAACATCTCAAAGTGGTTTACACACAATAATAAATTAAGCCTTACAACACAACTGTGAGGTACAGCAGACAAACAGACATTAACTGGGTGAGGAGAGAACGTTCTCTGTGAGGATCCCTCAATCCAGGAGCAGCTTCTACCCCATGTCCAAAGTATTCCAAGTCTATTGACCTGCAGGGCATGCTGCAGGACACATCTGTTTATGCAGGTTTCCACAGGGGTGAGCTTTGGAGAGGAATCTGACGCGTGGAGGAGAGGGGAGTTTGGTGCTCTGTAAGTGATCGATTTTGTCATGTAAGACATTTGCATCTCAACCCCGGGATAGATGTCCATCTTTCATTTTTGTACACATTTAATAATAACGACAGAGGTTCTTCACGCTGAGTCTCTGCATGTTTCTTTTAATGATGAAGAAACTAAGTCTCGGAGAAAGTAATTAAGCATTTATCCAAGCTTCCAAAAGGTGTTGGAGGCCTGGGTGTAAATACAGAATGGATTGGGGGAGGAGGCATTCCTCTTCTGTTGGGATGAGGGAGACCTTGAGGAGGGCACCGAAGGTACAAGAGGGGCAACAGCAGCGAGAGGCATGTGTACAATTAGCTGCTTGTCCCCCTCAACTTTATGGCCAAAATTCCTCCAGTGATTAGAGGCACTACAAGGCCGGCAAGAAAACTGAAGTTTTCCAGCTTTCCAATCCCCAGCCCTCCCCATTGACTTTTCCTCTCCATTTAATATTTCTTCTTGCTTGTGGTTACATATTGTAGAAATAGCATTTCTGTTTTTAAAATATCCTGATGTGTAAGGCTTTATAAAAACCTACACAATCATTTTTAACTCCTCCCCCCCGCCCCCCCCAAAAAAAATCTCCACAGAGCTGGCTGCCGGGCCAGATGATTCTAATGAAAAAATATTGCTGTTTATACTGTGGTACACCCGATTTTCCAGGTTGGAGTTTATCTTTGTCTCTGAATGCCTGAGATTGCACAGATGGCCATCATGAATTATAAACTATTATATGACTTGACAGGCTTTACATTGCTTTTTTCCGGGACGAGCAATTCCTCAACAAAATTGTCTTTTTCAACCAGTTTTCTTCCCCTAAATAACACAGACTATACTCTCCAAAGCAAAGTGTTTTAACAAACTAATCTTGCCACCTATGGGCTAGATTTTCATATGAGCACAGGGCCAGATTTGGAAAGAGTTCAGCACCTAATTTATGTTGGTGCCTAAATAGGAGCTGATCACTTGGGAAGATCTTGCCCTGATTGTAGATGCTGAGCTTTTTTTGAAAATACAGGTGGGATTTTCAAAAGTATCTAAGGTTCAGATCCTCAAAGGCATTGGTTCTCAAACTTTGCATTTGAGCAACCCCTTTTTCTGAGCACAATGGGAACAGGCTGTCTGATCCGGGGATGTAGCCATTCCAGACCCTTGAGCAACTGGTCAACCATAGTGTTGGTAAAGATGGCGTGTCCAGACACTCCCAGGTGAAAAGCCAAGATAGCAGCAAGGTGTATCTTTATGGAGGACACTGCCAAGCCTTGCTGTTTCCAGTGCCGAAGGTACTCTAAGATGAGAGGTATACGTGCCTGCAGAGGGGGTGTACGACACTGGTCACACCAACAAGTAAACTTTTTCCACTTTGCCAGATACGTGGCCCTAGTGGAGAGCTTCCTGCTGCCAAGGAGGACCTCCCTTACCGCTGTTCTGAGCACAGAAGCTCCCTGAGGTTCAGCTAGGAAGCTTCCAGGACTTGAGGTGGAGGGACTGCAAGTTGGGGTGAAGATGACCATGGTCCTCAGTTTGGGGAGGAGTAATCGGGGCATCCACTGACAGTTCCAGGAGAGTGGTGTAGCAGTGCTGTAGAAGCCATGTTGGTGCCACAGAATTACCTCAGCCCCGTCCCTGTGGAGCTTGAGTAGGACCCTGTGCACGCGAGGGAATGGGGGAAAGGCGTAGAGCAGGTAGCCTCCCCAGGGTAGCAGGAATGCATCCATGATTGAGCCTGGGCTGTGTCTCTGGAAGGAGCAGAACACTGGGCACTTGCTGTTGCTCCAGGTGGTGAACAGATCGACCTGGGGAAACCCCCACACCTGGAAGATGGAGTGTGTGACATCCAGCCAGGTACACCACTCGTGATTCAGGAAGGACCTGCTGAGGTGGTCGGCTAATTCGTTCTGCACTCCTGGGAGATAGGCCGCCTCCAGTGAATGGAGTGGGCTATGCAGAACTCCCACACCCGGAAGGCTTCCTGACCTAGGGGAGAGGATCATGCTCCACCCTGCTTGTTGATGTAAAACATGGCCATGGTGTTGTCCATCAAAACTGCTATGCACTGATCTTATAATCGGGCCTGAATGGTCTAGCATGCTAGGCACACAAATTTCAGCTCCTTCATATTGATATAGCGGGAGAGCTCATCCTGTGACCATAGGCCCTGCGTCTGGAGGTCTCCCTAATGCGCTCTGCCTCCCAGAGCTGACGCTTCCATTACCAGGGTTGTGGTCTATGTGCCACCTCCATAAGGAGCTGCTTTAGGCAGAAGTCTCACTCCATTTTGGTCCTGGGACGAAACCCTTTAAAAATCCTGCACTTGTGCATGTGGTGAGCTTCCACCAGACTCTTTAAGCAAACGTTGTGGGGAACTGAGGAGGTGGCAGATGAGCAGGATCATATATTGAGCACCATGGAGCCACAGCCAACCCAACGGGTGCTGCTAGGGGAAAACCTCTCCAACGACTGTGCACGCAGTGCGCACACACCTAACCATAATGGCCATGAGCAATCACTCAAAGAAGTTTAATTACTCACTGTGTAATTTATTTAGTTTAATGAAAAGAAGGATTACAACATAACGAACTATTCTTTATAACACTACATCAAATAAATTAGGTAAACAAAATCAGCCACAATACATCCACATTTAATTTTGGAAATACAGTTTCCTCTTAAGCATCCTGCTTCATAACACTGATGGGCACTGGCCTACTTTTTACTTTTGCTGAAGTGGGTGCAAATCCCTCCTAGAATCTCGAGACATTAAATATTTAACAATGGTTGTATTTTACAATCAATAAATTGTGTTGAGAACAGTCTATCACTACACAGATGGTAAGGCCCAGCATTGCTTGCTGAGGATGAAATTTGGGTTTTTCCATATTTTAATCCGCACATAAGTAGACGTGCAAGTTGAGATGTTAACTTTGTCTGAAGAATTGATTGGTTCTTCTAATGAGGAGAACCATATACTTTTTTAAAATGCACATATAAATTGGCTCTAGCTCTTAAAAAGGCAATAGACACCCACAGACCAGATGTCTGTGTTCATCAAGCCTTTGGGCATACTCAGACAAGGCCTAGTTTTTAAGTGAAATACTTTGGACCAAATTCAGACCTGGTGTAAATGGGTTCAACCTGTCAATATTTCTTGATTAGATCAGTATTCCGTCTACAAAGTAAAACAAACCACACACACAAATCCTAATCTACTAAGGAGTGTGATTGGGCCAAATTCAGGCTTAGAACTATGTGGTTACCAAAATGAGTCCCTGTGTTGTTGTTGATAAAACAATCTATGGGCATGTCTACACAGCAATCACAGAGTGTGGTTGCAGTGCACGTAGACAGACCCGTGCTAACTTTAATCAAACTAGCGCTGGCCCATGAGCAGTGAAGCCGTGGCAGCGAGAGCGCTTCCGCATAGGCTGTCCAACACCTGAGTAAAGACTCACGTGGCTAGCCTGTGCGGAAGTGCGTGCTGCCACAGCTTCACTGCCCCATTTCTCAAAGCTAGCTGGGTTAAGTCTAGCTCGTGTATGTCTAGATCAGGGGAAGGCACGTGTGCCAAAGGCGGCACGTGAGCTGATTTTTCAGTGGCACTCACACTGCCAAAGTCCTGGTCACCAGTCTCTGCATTTTAATTTAATTTTAAATGAAGCTCCTTAAACATTTTAAAAACCTTATTTACTTTACATACAACAATAGTTGAGTTCTATATTAGAGACTTATAGAAAGAGCCCTTCTAAAAATGTTAAAATGTATTACTGGCACACGGGACCTTAAATTAGAGGGACGACTCGTCACACCACTGCTGAAAGGTTGCCAACACCTAAGGCCTGCCGTGTAGTCATACCCTCAGGCCCTTTGCTCAGTAACGTGCCCAATCTGAGCCATGAGGGAAGAACTGGGAGTCACGATCCGGTTTTGGGTCAGCTGCCAGAGGCTGTGAAGCAATGGGCTGCCCCTCTGTGACAGCAGTGCCAGGATGTCGGTGGCTCAAGAGCTGTGCACGGGTTGTGAAATAGACAGGCAGCAAAGTGCAACTTCCAGCAAGTTTTGTCATTGTGGCTTTTCGGGCAGGGGGAACTTGTCAGTCAGAAATTGGTCCATAGACTTACTTAAAGTAGAAGCAGAAAAAAAAGTGAAGTGAAAATGATTAAGGGCTGGATCATCCTGTCCTTGGAGAGAGGCCAGACAAAATTGCCAGGAAACTCCATGAAATGAAGCTCACTGAGCTTCTCAACTTCACGGGTCCTGGGAATTTATGGAGGGAGCCCTACAGGTCTGGACACACATTAACGGCATCTGTCTGTGATGCCTTTGGGGTGTGTAGCACCAACACTTCCCTGTATCCTGCTACTGCAATTCTCTTTGCTCCAGGAACTAGTGTGCAAAAGAATGGGAGGGCTCACTGCATCCTGTCTCCCTGCTGTGCAACTTGGCGAGGGCAGGCAGAGTCTGAAACTTAAACACTAGTGTAGGCTACAAATCTTGTCCCGGAACCACTGGTCTGGTTGTGCTCTGCTTGGTGCAGGACCAGAGTGTGTGTGATACAGCCACGGATGACTGCTTGGAAGCAGGGAGGTTTTAAGTTGTGAGCAGCTGGAGTTTGTTTAGAATCAGAGAGGTAGCTGTGTTAGTCTGGAATAGCAGAGGTAACAAAGAGTCCTGTGGCACCTTAAAGACTAACTATAAAGTTTTGAAGTATAAGCTTTTGTGGGCTAATACCCACTTCGTCAGATGCAAGCAGTGGAAGTGGATCCGACGAAGTGGGTATTAGCCCACGAAAGCTTATGCTTCAATACTTTATAGTTAGTCTTTAAGGTGCCACAGGACTTTGTTACCTCTGGAGTTTGTTTGTTTTTCTGCCTGAGGGCAGGGTCGTTAACTCAGCAAAAAAATTCACAAGTTTAAACAAAAGTTAATCTAACACTCCTTGCCTGGTTTACTTAATCTTTTTGCAATCTTGAGACTCATAGTATGGCTTATAGGGGAAGGAGTTTCTGACCTGATGCTTCTCTGTTTTCCCCAGAGAACACACAAAGAGCACAAAACAAAGTTCCCCTCCACCCCCACCCCCGCAGATTTGAAAGTATCTTTTGTCCGGTTGGTTCCTTTGGTCAGGTGCCAACCAGGTTATTTGAGTTTCTTAACCCCGTACAGGTAAGGAGGAATTCTAGGCTACCCTTATTGTTATGACACAAACCAAAAGGCATCATCCCTTTGCATCCTTGAATTATACCTCCCCTACACTTTCTTGCCTATGTGAGGACCTCAGATAATTATAGCTGTGACAGCTCAGTGTTGTCTTACTTTTGATCAAGTGTCCTGGATTAAAGTATATAGTATTGAGGTATTTCTGAGCAATAGTGCATTGTTGCTGTATACCAGATCCCTTATGAAAATGCAGTGTGGATCTCATGAGCACATTTTAAAAAAATAATATAATCACCTAATTTAAGAAGGACTTTCAGCACCATGATTTATTTATTTATTTTGGTGTAATGTACAAGGAAGATCCAGACTGTATGGTGTGTTACAAATAAGCAATATGGGTTTTTAAAATCTATCTGTATTGAATCACTTATTCTTTGTTTAAATAAATACTGTGGGTCTGATTCGTCAGATAAATCAGTGTTCGGAAAATCCGAATCGGGCCCCAGTGCAACAGCAGTGATTCTAGGGCAGATCAGCCGAGCAGAAATGCTGTTTTCAAAAGGAGATGTAGGAAGAGCACATGTTAGCTCATGATAGAATATGTGCATAATACCATTAAGAGTTCTCAATCCACCATTATAAAATAAATTATTGAATTAGGAGTCGGCTGAGGCTGTTTCCACTGGTCAGAGGCATGATCGCCATTCAACCCTTTTCAAGAAAGGAAGCTTTTTATCCCTTCTCTGGCTCTCGGGCTTACAAAACCGCATAATTTGCCTGGAATGCAAAGCTTATATAATTCAGAAAGGTTATTTTGTCAGAGTTGAAAAGGGCCACTTGCAAGAAAAGTAACTGAAAATGACAGTCTGTTCCTGAAGGCATCAGCCCAGCTGTCTACTGGTAAAATCTCTTTTTCTAAGCAGAAGAGTTTTTATTGTTGGCTTTACTGAAGATGCTACCAAAATGTAAAATGAGGCGTATTAAATATTTCATAGTGCACTCACTGCAGCAGCATTCTTAATTGGAAGGCAAAGTTAATTGTTTTACAATCACTTATGTTCAAAGAACTTCCCTGTATAAATACATTGGATCAAAAAATAAAGGCTTAAATACTACCCTCCAGAAAGGGGATTGGATATAGTATTGGCTCTGGCAATATTTCATAAATTATCATAATCTTTATGCACAGCAGTTGTCTGCTAAAAATACTCTCTCTGATGTGGCATGGAGGGGATGTGATATGTGTGTGTGTTTAATCCTTTATGATTATGTGATTTACAGTTGTTGATGAGTGGCACAAACTAGGAGGAGAAAGCTGGCAGCTGATAGAACCTGCTGATGGATTCCATCCTAGTCAGGTAAAAAAATATATATATGTGGGAAAACTGGGGCGAAGTTGTTTAGGTTTTCAAAGACGCATGCTTCAAACTCTCTGGACCCACAAGTTTAAGTCTCAGGAGGGGCTGCCAGCCCTTCATCCTTCTAAAATGGGCACATTGAGTCCCCTTGTTGGAGGACAGATTATAAACTGAAGTTGGTTCTGCTCTGCATTAAAGATACTTGCATCTTTGGCCAAAGTTTCCCTGCTTTCCCATGTAGTTCAGAGTGCCAGGTGCCTGCAGCATGCCCCTTAGTGCCCAGATGGGTCCATTTCAGTTGTACTGTCTTGTATGCTGTAGTTGGCAACCTTCACTGTAAATTTGCCGCTTCCCTTCACTTGTTCCGCTGTAGGTTGTTCATTGAGGCCCCGATCCTAAAAAAGGCTGGGTCTGTGTATACAGCAGCTGGGAAGTGTAGAGCTAGCACACTCCGCGTATGTCTTCACTACCCGGCGGATTGGCGGGTAGTGATCGATCTATTGGCGATCGATTTATCACGTCTCATCAAGACATGATAAATAGATCGTCTAGGGCAATCCCGTCGACTCCGGAACTCCAGCTTGCCAAAAGGCGCAAGCTGTAGTCAATGGCAGAGCCTGCTGCCACAGTGAGGACAGCAGGTAAGTTGGCCTAAGATGTGCCGACTTCAGCTACATTATTCACGTAGCTGAAGTTGCGTATCTTAGGTCAATCCCTCCTCCTAGTGTAGACCAAGCCTCAAAGTGTGTGGCCATGGCATCACAGGCAGAGGCTCAAACTAGCCAGCGAAGTACAAGCCCTCCTCACCTTATGCACTCAGGCACCAACCCATGCTACCCTGGCCACTGCTATGTTAGTGCACTAGCTCAAGCACAGATGCGTGTAAGTCTACCGGAGCTAAGAAATACACCCCCCAGCTACAGCGAGGACGTACCCTTACACGTGTGCTTCACTACTACACACATGCTTAAAGTTAAGCACATGCCGGAGTTTTTGCAGGATGAGGCCCTAGTACCCAGATGCAGCCCACCTGGACTCACTGCCTAGCCCGCGGGAGTTGAGCAGGGGCGGGGCAAGCCAACAGAGCCGGGCAGGAGCAAGGAGCCTGCAAGCCAGCCTGCGGGGGAAGGGTGAGCCGCTAGAGGGTGGGGCTGAGCAGGGCGGGGGAGATTAGGAGGGGGGAGAGAGGAATGTGCAGGTCAGCGTGGTCAGAAGCTGTGAGCCAGCCTGGGGGAAAGGTGTTCTGGTCACGCGGTGCTGCGGGGGGGGTGCAGGTCAGTGTGGTGAGAAGCTGGGGGGGGGAAAGTGTTCTGGTCACGCGGTGCTGCGGGGGGGGGTGCAGGTCAGTGTGGTGAGAAGCTGGGGGGGGGGAAAGTGTTCTGGTCACGCGGTGCTGCGGGGGGGGTGCAGGTCAGTGTGGTGAGAAGCTGGGGGGGGGAAAGTGTTCTGGTCGCGCAGTGCTGCGGGGGGGGTGCAGGTCAGTGTGGTGAGAAGCTGGGGGGGGAAAGTGTTCTGGTCACGCGGTGCTGCGGGGGGGGTGCGGGTCAGTGTGGTGAGAAGCTGGGGGGGGGAGGTGTTCTGGTCGCGCAGTGCTGCGGGGGGGGTGCAGGTCAGTGTGGTGAGAAGCTGGGGGGGGGAAAGTGTTCTGGTCACGCGGTGCTGCGGGGGGGGGTGCGGGTCAGTGTGGTGAGAAGCTGGGGGGGGGGAGGTGTTCTGGTCGCGCAGTGCTGCGGGGGGTGCGGGTCAGCGTGGTCAGAAGGGGAGTCAAGTGGCCCCCTCTGCCCCCACCATTTCTGTGACTGCTGAGTTGCACAGCCAATGTGTGGCTCAGCTCCCTGGAATCTGTAGCTGGACACCACCTTCTGGGTCCTAGTGCTGGTTGAGTTCCGTCCTGTGTGCTGAGGGCAGGGGGAAAGAGGCAGTGGGGAAGGAAGGTATGGGATGGGGAGGCGATGGAGCCATGGGGAACGGGCATGGGATTGGGAAGGGGGTGGGGGAAGCGGGCGCCCAGCGTGTGGATCCCCTTGGCAGCAGCTGGGGCTCCCCTCTTAAGGAGGTCCATCATATCCTCACCCTGACGAGCCCCACCTCCCCTACATCTGTACCACCCTGATGAGCCCCCCAGACACTCTCCCCAATGAGCCTCAACCACCTGGACCCCACCCAAATGAACCTCCCCTCCCCTGCACCCAACCCCTCTCCCGACCTCCTACCACTTTCACTTGATTCCCCCCACTGCAGATTCCCATTGCCCCTGCCTCACAAAGAACCCTCTTACCACCACCCCATGGAACCCTTACCCCCATCTGCATCACCCCATGCTGAGTCCCACTGCACTTGGATCCCGCTGCCAGGCTGAGCATCCCTGCCCACATCTGATGTGCCTGGAGCAAAAGGGGCAGGGGACCAGGGTGTTTCTGTGGCAGGCATGGCCCTTGTGCTGTGGCACAAGGGGGTGCTGGGCAGTGGGGGAGATCTGTGTGTGTGTCAGGGCACTGTGTAGTGGGGGGGGCTGTGTGGGGCATTGTTTAGTTGTGGTAGTGGGGCTGTGGGGAAGGGCAATGGGAGGGAGGAGAAATCTGTGTGTATTGGGAAACTAGTGAGTGGGGGGGTCTGTGTGGGGTGCTGGAATAGTGCCGCGTGGCAGTGATGGGGTGTGGGAGTCCCGGGGGTCTGTCTGGTGCCCAGGGCTGTGGATAAAGGTCAGGGCAAGCAGGGAGTGAGGGGGGTTGGGGGTCCCAGGGGTCTGCCTGGGGGCGGGGGTCTGAATTAGGGTCAGGGCAGTCAGGGGACAGGTAAGGTCCTAGGGGGGGCAGGTGGGGGGGGGTTCAGGAGGGGACAGTCAGGGGCCAATGAGCAGGGAGGCTTAGCTAGGGGGTGGGATCCTGGGGAGAAGTCAGGGGATAAGGAGTGGGGGGGGGGGTTGGGGAGTTTGGTGGGGAGTGGGAGGGAGTGGATGATGGCGAGGCGAGGGCGGAGCTTTTTTGGCCTGCAGCTTTTTTTTTTGCAGTAATATGGCCCGCGCCGCTTTCCGAGTGTGCAGGCCTGCCCTAGTATATTAAGCTATTCAGTTAGGGCCAGTTTGCACTCCACTGCCTCATGCGGGGGGGGGGGGGGGGGCACAAGAAGCCTTTCACCTAGGGTGACCAGATGTCCCGATTTTTTAGGGCCAGTCCCAATTATTGGGTCTTTTACTTATATAGGATCCTATCCCCCCACGCCCCCATCCAGCTTTTTCACATTTGCTGTCTGGTCATCCTGCTTCCACCTCCTTTTGTGTTTGACATCCAGGAGCTGGCCCCATGGAATTGTCGGGAAGGGCTCCGAGAGCGCCTGGCCTGGCATTTAAAAAAAATGGTTTATAGCAACCGCCTCTTTGCTGGGTTCTCAGCTTTCAAAAATCCACAAGAAGTAAAATCTCAGCAAATGGTTGCCCCCGAGTAGGGCTAGCTGCCGCCGTGCACAAATGAGTCCAGTGCTGCAGCTGCACCAGGCCATGGCAGATCTCCCAGCAGTCACTGCCTGGCATGAATCTTAACTGTTAGCATGCAGCCATCTCCTCTGGTGTGAGGGAATAGTCACATGGCAGTGGCAAGACGCCCATTCTCTGCAGTGGCCTTAGGGTCCTGCCCTGTATAGGGCCAAGTTCTGTGGTCTTGACTTAGTTTATATTTGCTCCTTAACTCAGGCCAAATTCCTCTTGTCTTTATAGCAGGGGCGGACAAACTTTTTGGCCCGAGGATCACATCGGGGTTTGAAAACTGTATCAAGAGCTGGATAGGGAAGGTTGTGCCTCACCAAACAGCCTGGCCCCAGCCCCCTATCTGCCCCCTCCCATTTCCCGTCCCCTGACTGCCCCTCTCAGAACTGACCTATCCCAACCCCCCCCCCCCCCGCTCCTTGTCCCCTGACTGACCCAACCCCTAGCCACACACCCCTGAAAGGCCCCATGGGACTCCCACGCCTATTCAACTGCTCCCTGACTGCCCCCCAGGATCCCCTTTCCCTTATCCAACCTACTCCCTTACCCCTACTTCCTTAGAGCCACTCGAGTCCCAGGACTGGCAGCTGTGCCACCCAGCCAGAGCCAGTAACGCCGCCGCGCAGTCTCGAGCACCGGGGGCAGGCTGGCAGCTCTTGCAGCCGAACTGCCCAGCAGGGAAGCTCAAGGGCCAGACATGAGGGTCCCGTGAGGGGGGCAGTTTGCCCTGCTCTACTCGATAGGCATTTGCTGCAATAAAGACCAGCTGCCAAAAGGTGCCTATCACCCATGGCTTTGAATGGGAGTTAGACACCTACTAGGAGTATTGCCTAACTACCTTTAAAAACGTGGCCCCAGGTGCAAACTGAGTAAAGGCCTCTGGATTCATCCCACAGGTTTTGTAGCGGGATTTGGGACCCTTAAGGCTATCTAGATGTAAAATATTATTGTGATTCGTTTATTAGATGGAATTAGGAGACAGCAAGTCATCTTCCCAAGGTCCTAATATCATCAGAAAGAGCTGGTTGGTGGCCAGAGGGATTGGTTTGAACAGTAATTTTGTCATGTGGCTCTGCTGGCTAATTACATCGTGGGCGACGCCAAAGGGAGCTTCAAAAACTGAACTTTGTAGGTCAGCGTCTCCATTAAAGCCCAGTACAGGCCCAGGCCATGACTCAGCCCAGAAGTGGCTCATGCAGAATCTATTGCCTTAGTGTGTTTAGCAGTTGTCACAGGAGGGTTCAATTTCCCATGTTTTTAAAGTGTAGCTCATCTCAGATAGTGAAGCAAAAGGTTATATACTGGGCTATAATTACAAGACATTAAAATACACAGACCAGGTAAAAAGTTTATTAGGCTGCACATTAGAAATGGACTCAGCCCTAGTAATCTTTGTGTCATCTAGTTTTGTGCTGAAATTCTCATCTATGTGAGGGGTGCAAGACAGCTGTAAAAACAGTGGCTGCTATTAACCATCACATACTTTAGAGATGGATTTACGGGTTTACATTTGCACTCCTTCCTATGTGAGAACCACAAGCCTTTGAACCATAGACAGAGCAACTCTTGGAATGTCTGCCCTACCCTCCAGGCTGGTTGCGGCAGCATGTTGACTTTTGGTCACTGCCTGAAGGAATTGAGGGTTATTCTCCACAGCGGTGTTTCTGTGTCGGATAAAGTTGACTGGACACTATGGCAAAGCCATTGCTTTTAGTATTTCTTTCAAGGGCCTTACTGCTTACTGTGATGGCATTCAGTATGGTGGCCCGGGTTAACCACAGAATATATGTGAGGAACCTTACAGGGGATGGGGGATTTGAACACCTGTCCATCCCTAGCTGGGCTATGGCCCACTAGTCTCAAATGTAGCTGTTGGCCATGCAGTGAGGGCTGTGAGAGTGTAAAGGCATATTAGCTACCACAGGCCTCATTCATTTTTTATAACCGTAATAGGCAGCTGAGGCAACAGACAAGCATCTCGCTTTCCAAATTAAAACAGACTCCTGCTAGAAGTGAGTCTCCTTGGCAGCAGACACTCTTTCTTGGCTAACAGTACAAATAGCTAGTCACATAAAAGTACCATCTCCGAGCCTAATGTTGTGGGGATATGGAATTGTCTCGTTTTTTTGGATTGGAATGGGCTCATTTTTCGCTGAGAAGTGGGTTCCGTGTTCACTGCAGGACTTTTTTGAATGAAACATTCACAAAACTTAGTGAACTATTTGAGGTTAATAGGCCTGTTGTTTTTCAGTTGGCAGCAGCATTGAAATAACAAATTACAGTCCAAATCCTTGGATCTGACTGAGCTGTACAAAGAGCAGAACCTGAGGCTTCAGGGCAGAGCAAACGTGGTAGTACATCACCTTTATGCCCTCTTATCCTGAGGCTCAGCAGAGGCTGTGCCAAGTTACAGCTAACTTCAGTGGCTGCCAAAGGGCCAATAGTAGCATCCATGGATTGTCGGAGTGCATCAGTGCTTCAGCCAGGCCCCCTTTTCTCCTGCCCACACTCCCTATGCTGTGGAGGAAGGAAGATGACACATAGAGTGAGCTCCAGCAGCTGCATATCACCCGTTGATTCTTATCTGCAAGGGGAGTTGTCAACTGGCCACTTAGGGGACAGCTGTAGATCTGCTTTGTGCCACGGGGATGTTAGAAAGTAGATCTGGCTATGTGAGTGTAGACTGGATTATTTCTCTCGCATTAGCCTTTTGCAACTCTTAAAGTCTAGTATTCCCTGCTGTTAGTGTGGTAGGGAGGGGTTGGCAGTCTTTTTCTCTTATTTTCCAGGGGTCTGATCCACTTCCATAGAATCTCACAACTGGAAGGGACCTCGAGAGATCATCTAGTCCAGTCCCCTGCACGTGTGGCAGGACTAAATCTAGACCATCCCTGACAGGTGTTTGTCTAACTAGCTCTTAAAAATCTCCAATGATGGAGATTCCACAACCGCTCTAGGCAAATTATTCCAGTGCTTAACCACCCTGACAGAAAAGTTTTTCCTAATGTCCACCCTAAACGTCCCTTGCTGAATTTAAGCCTATTACTTCTTGTCCTATCCTCAGAGGTTAAGAAAAAAAAACATTCTATCCCCCGTCTCCTTGTAACAACTTTTTACATACTTGAAAACTGTTATTTCCCCTCTCAGTCTTCCCTTTCCCAGACTAAGCAAACCCAATTTTTTCAATCTTCCCTCATAGGTCATGTTTTCTAGACCTTTAATCACTTTTGTTGCTCTTCTCTGGACTCTCTCCAACTCTCCCACATCTTTCCTGAAATGTGGCACCCCGAACTGGACACAATACTCCAGTTGAGACCTAATCAGAACGGAGTAGAGCGGAATAATTACTTCTCATGTCTTGATTACAATATGCCTGCTAATACAGCCCAGAATGTTCGCTTGTTTTGCAACAGGTTACTGACTCATATTTAGCTTATGATCCAGATACCCTTTCATAGTACTCCTTCCGAGGCAGTCATTTCCCATTTTGTATGTGTGCAACTGATTGTTCCTTCCTAAGTGGAGTATTTTGCATTTGTCCTTATTGAGTTTCATCCTATTTACTTCAGACCATTTCTCCAGTTTGCCCAGATCATTTTGAATTTTAGTCCTGTCCTCCAAAGCACTTGCAACCCCTCCCAGCTTGGTATCGTCCACATACTTTATACATGTTCTCTGAAAGCCATTAGCTAAATCACTGATGAAGATATTGAACAGAACCAGACCCAGAACTGATCCCTGCAGGACCCCATTCAATATGCTCTTCCAACATGACTATGAACCACTAACTACTCTCTGGGAAGGGTTTTTCCAACCAGTTTTGCATCCACCTTATAGTAGCGTCATCTAGGTTGTATTTCACTAGATTGTTGATGAGACGGTTATGCAAGACAGTTTCAAAAGCTTTACTAAAGTTAAGCTGTACCACATCTACCACATCCCCCCTATCCACAAGGCTTGTTACCCAGTCAAACAAAGTTATCAGGTTGGATTGACATGATTTATTTTTGACAAATCCATACTGACTTATTTATCACCTTATCTTCTAGATGTTTGCAAATTGATAGCTTAATTATTTGCTCCATTATCCTCCCAGGTACAGGTTAAGCTGAGAGGTCTGTAATTTTCTGGCTTGTCATTATTCCCCTTTTTATAGATGGGCACTATATTTGCCCTTTTCCTGTCTTCTGGAATCTTTCCTGCTTCCATGACTTCACAAAGATAATTGCTCAGATATTTCCTCAGTCAGCACGAGTAGTCTAGGATGCATTTAACCAGGCCCTGGGACTTGAAGACACCACCAACCTTTTTGGTAAAAGCCAAAACTAAGAACTCATTAAGCACCTCTGCCATTTCCACATATTTAGTTATTATTTCCCCGCTCCTCTTTGTGTAACAGGCCTACCTTGTCCTTGGTCTTCCTTTTGTTTCTAAGGTTTTCTTGTTACCCTTTATGTCCTGTTTTGTCCCTGCATATGTGTTATTTGTTTATATTCATCCTTTGTAATTTGATCTAATTTCCACTTTTTGTAGGACTCCATTTTGATTTTTTAGATCACCGAAGATCTCATGGTTAAGGTACCTATGGCCAAAATTTAAATCATCAAACCCCAACACAGCTGTGGCCTAACCTTGTAGGTGTCTAAATCCCCTAGTACCTCCATTTTTTCTGGTGAAGTCCCCTAACTATTGGCTGGTGGGCATGCGCGAAGCCTCCTAAATTCTGATATTAGCAAGCAGCTCACTGCTTAACTCATGCCTAAGCCACAGTCTGGTAGACATTCACCCACCTCTCATGCCTGCACAGCCCAGTCTGGTAGATGTGTTCAGGAACCACCCAATACAAAGAAGAAGGAAAAAAAAAGAGGACATGGATCAGAAATGGGGCTCTCAATACTGTATGTCCTTAGAATCATCATCTTTTAAACACCCCGGTCTCTCTCCCCTTCTGCTCTGGCGTAGCTCAGGTTTCTTCTTAGATAAGTGCTTTGGAGCCAGAATCCTGTCTTTGTACAGCACCTAGAACAAATCAGCTGTTTAGGCAAGAGTGTTCCAACTAGCTCTAATGAGAAGTTTGAAGCAGAGCTGGTGAGGGGGAGGCACCCAGATTTCTTAGCTCGGTTCTGTGTGTGATAGCCACACGGTCATTATTCTCCCACCAACCTGTCCTTTCCCCTAAACACCCTGGGCCCAATTTTCAAATGTAGGCACCTTAGGCCCCAATCCTGCAGACCATTAAGCATGTGATTAGCACAGGCAGCAGGTAGCGAGGGCAAATGAGGGCTCAGCCTCCCCGCGCCCTCCTGAATCTGAGCCACTCCACCACTCATGAACACTGCCCAGCTTAGCAGGTGAAATACTACCTCCACAGGAGCCAGGGCCAGCTTGGTGCTGAGCGGGCTG
Organism: Sternotherus odoratus; assembly: GCA_032164245.1. Lineage (NCBI taxonomy): Eukaryota > Metazoa > Chordata > Testudines > Kinosternidae > Sternotherus > Sternotherus odoratus. Next base: position 148,385,941 of record JAVMKO010000002.1, read on the forward strand.
GGTCCCCTGCAGCAGGAAGATCCGGGACAATCCCAGACCCTGCTGGCAGGAAGTGAGAAGTCCACAGACCCCCGTTGGCAATTCAGTCCCTCCCCAGAGCCTCCAGGCAGAGATCAGACTGGTGCCAGCAAGGGAGGCAGGAAGAGAGACGTAGGGAGGACTGCAGGGAAGGGGTTGCTGAGGCAGGAGCAAGATACAGACACAGCCATTTGTAGCCACTGCTACCACCACACAGATTCCGGCACCCTCAGCTCCCCGCCCAGTGATTAATTTTCTTAAGTTGCTAATATATTTTCCAAACGTTTAAGTGGGAGCTAATGAAGGCGAGATTGTGAAAAGCACTCAGCTGTGGCTTGTCGCTGCTCCTACTACGGTGGACATAGAGTCAGGCCAAGGCTAAGTGGCTTTGAAAATCCCACCCTTAATGTTGTCTTGTAACTTCCCTGAAGGAATGAATCACATCAGGGTGTATTTATACTGTAATTATTTTTTTTGAGAGAGAGAGAGAGAGAGAGAATGGCTTTGTTTTTTTAAACAGACAGTAAATACAATTATTTTCCTTTAAGCTCCCAGCATACTGTTTTACTACAAAAATCCCACTAAAAGGTATTGCAAGGCCTGCGTAGCTTTAAGGGCAACACTTGTTTTAAAAGCAGCGGATTATTTTGTACATATGACATGACCAGGCATTTCAACAGGCTCCCATAAAAACAAAACTGTTTTTTTAACCTACCAAAAAAGAAAAAAATTCTAAGCCCCGAGTCACAATCAGAACCTGTATGAGACGCTCTAGAGGATTCCTAATGATTATGTACAGGCAGGAAGACACAGCTCTAGGGTGATTAGAGTCTCCCTTAAGTCATGCCAAAATGCATTTGTACCAGAAAGATAAAGCTGAAATGACATGGGGACAAGTTATGTAATTAAATGTAAAGGGCACTCACTGGACCCTGCCCCAGCTTGGAGCAGCTCAACAAAAACATTAAATAAGCAGGCAGGGCCAGATCCTCACTGGTGTAAATTGGTGTAGCCCCCCATTGAAATCAGATAGTGGACTTTTCTGAGAAACAGAGTAATGGGCTGCAAAAGGTTAGTAGCAGGTCACTGCAGTTGACATCTGACCCTGCTGGTTCACTGCTCATCTGCCAGGTTCATGGTAGCACATGTGAAATGCAGTTGGTGATCTTTTTAACCATTTGATTTAGGTACAGACAAATGTCCACAGACCCCTGCTAGAACTGGTACTCGCCTTTGCAGCAAGCCAAGAATGACCCAGTGCTGGAGATTCTTGTCCCCAAAATAGCCTTTTGGGTCAAAGTTGAAGCTCTGTTGAGTGCTGCATCTTGGCCACTCAGGGGATTCAGACACCAGATCCCATATGTTTTAAGCTTCTTGAGATTGAACAAAGTCCAGTCACTTCCAGGGGTTCCCTAGGCAGACATTTGGGGTGTAGATCTTCTATCTGACATACCCTGCTAGGAGCTTAGACCACAAGGCCACTGCCAATGTCTGGCACCAGGTCACAGCCCTCAGACCACTACCACAATCTGTCCCAAAACTCCACCTGCAGTTATGAACCTTCTGGTTTTACCTGCTCCAGGGGCAAGGGATACAGTAGAGACTTTGCACAGGATTCTATGTGGCATGTGTTTAACACAATGGTTCTCAAACTTCTGTACTGGTGACCCCCTTTCACAAGCCTCTGAGTGTGACCCTTAAATATAATCTATCTAAAAACAAACACCATTATAAATGCTGGAGGCAAAGCAGAGCTCGGGGTGGAGGCTGACAGCTCACAACCCCCAGTTTGAGAACCCCGGCTTTAACACATTATTGCTCTCCCTTTAACAACACAAGACACCAACCGATTCCCTCAAAAAGAACCTACCTTTGTTGCCCTATATCAGTTTCATCACCACCCCAGACCATTCACTGCACTGGACTCAGGGGAGCCATCATTTGTGTTCTGAACAACTGAGTCGTCTTTTCCTAGCTGGTCTCCTTTGACCTCATCTACTCCATCCTCTGCTCCTCTCCAGCCCGAACTTCCCCTAGCTCTTTCACATCTCTTGTCGGTGACTCAAGGAGCAGCCTTGACAGGTGATCAGAAACCACTAGCAGGGGCCAAGTGTCCTTTCCCCTGATAAACCTGTGTCCTCAGTGGGATCCCAACCTATTGCCCAAGATGGTGGTTGTAAAACAGAGGACCAGCCTGGGTTAATGACCCTCTGTTGTCAGCTCCGTATGTGTCAGAATTTCAGTCCCCTGGGGCAGTAAAGAGACAACAGTGAAGGCAACTAGCTTTTGCAGTTAAAATGAAGTTTGCAACTTGGTAAAATATGTACATAGAGTTCAGTTTAAAACAGAATACATACATTGTACATATTCCCCCAATCGCAGGCAAAGCATCATCGACACACTCATGCTAGCCTCTGTTCACCTGTTCTGTGAAGAAATGGACTTCAGTCTTCGGGGCCATTATTAAAAGTACCTTTTGCACTTACAGAATTTTTTTTAAAAAATCCTTTAAAACAAAAATCTCAGAAGAGTTGGGATTTTGAGCCTATTCTGAAACATCTGTGTTGGACAAGCAATTTGATCCCATCATCTCACCAGCATCTTTAATGCAATGGCTTTGTTAGTCCTATTTTAGTCTTGTAATGATAATCGATGCAACAGTGAGCCTTCTGAGATGAAAGTAAAGCAACCGTATAATCAAAATGAAGAGGTAGACTTGTAGGTCAGAAATTACAGTTTTAAAAAAAGGATTACTGTCTAATGAAAGAACTTTTGTTTCAAGAGTCACAGAGAGCTGCCTTTTTTCTTTTTTTGAGGTTTTTTTTTTTTTTTTTGCACTGAAGTTATACTATTTATCAGTCACCCTCTTGCCCTCCTCCAGTGTGTAAGAAGCCACTGTGGGAAAACAATAGCTCTGCTAATGAAGGGACTAATTAAGACATATGTAACCAATCAATACTGTCGTCATGCAAAGGGACTGGCAATCAACCAACACCATTAGTGAACTACCACTCATGGGTTTGATTTGAACCTAGAACTATTGGGTCTCATTTTCAGAGGAGCTGAGCATCTGCAGTTCCCATTGACGTCGATGGGGATGAGGGATTTGCAAAAGCAGCTGACCGATTCTGTTGAAAGTCAAAGGACTTTGTGTGCCTGATTTTTGCTTTAAATGCTGTAGGTGCTTTTGAAAAGCTCCTCTAAGGGTGTTCACCACCTTTGAAAAATCAGGCTGTTTGTTTGAAACAGCAGCTCCTTGCAAAGGCAGCAAGCTGTATCCTGCAATGGAATACGCTGGCCTGAATGCAGCGGAGTGGACTAAATGGCCTAGTGAGGTCCCTTCCAGTCCTCCTGTGATTCTCTGCTTGAGACTTGCAGACCATTTACCCATTTTTTCATCCCTCATAATCTGAAAGCACATCTGAAAATGAATTTTAAGTGAGCTGTCTACATGCACAAGCAGCCTCGATTACTTTCCTTCCCTGCTGAGCAGCCTGAACAAGACAGTTTCATTTAAGTGCTTGTTTAATCTAAGCTTAGAAAAACCTGCAAAAAGAAATGCTACCAGCTAAACATGCTGCCAGCTTGCTTCCAACAAGCACCAGTCACTTTCCTCAGGTCAATTGCATCTTAGATCTCAAACCAGGAACAATGCTTCGGTCCAGCTTCTTGCTCTGCCTAGTAGTTGGATGGAATGACCCTGCCCAAGCAGAACCAGCTCTTCTGTTCTACTCCAGGTTTGCTTTACTTCCTCGCAAAAAGAAAATATTGTACCTGCTCACTGTCTAAGTGGAACTGACCGGTAGGTATAAGGAAAGCAGGATTCTGCCCATCAAAGTGAATGCTCTTGGGGGCAGGGACTGTCATCTTCTTCTATGTTTATACAGCACCTTGCACAATGAAGTACTGCTCCATGCAGAGTGCTCCTAGGCCCTATGCTGATATGAATAAAACCAATAAGAAACTGATAGTATTTGTGTAAACTGTTTGCAGATTACTTCAGCCCTGGGGGCTCGCATTATGTGGCGGAAGGTACTAAGCAAATGGCCCCACGTGCTTGGAAAGGAGAATCCCTTCAATACCCAGATTGAAGAAGTTTTCAAAGATCAAGGGGGACACTGAGTTCAACGTTGCCCGAGCCATGCAGCACGGTTTATTTTTACTAGTGTCTTCCAGGCTGCAAAGAAAAGAAACACAGCCAGCCTCTTTTGGACCGTGTAGCAGTATAAAGAGCCAGTACCGGTACAGATGATGTAAAAGCCTTCTTTCCATAAGGTGGTGTCTCTCATGTGCAAAGCCACATACGCAAGTACCGTAGGTGTTCGCTTTGGTTATATAGAGCCGTGAAAATGAATCAATGGATGTTTGCTGACGGGGCTATTTAACCACCTCAATTTGCAAATCCACAACGGGGCTTTCTCTGTCTCTAGTAAACTGAAGACGCCTACCTCAGATTTCTTCGGTGATCTCCCCGTGGAGGACTTTGAATGGTTAATTTGATCAAACAACAACTCATTGATGTTGCCATAAATTGTATGCAATGGTTGGTGTGGCTGTCAGTCTATTAAAACTGCTATTTGCTTATTAAATGTGCCATGGGTGATTATGAAACAGATTTTTGATTTCCTGGCAGCACTAAGTCAATCTGATTTGGCAGAGGTGTTTCCTCTCCCCCTATTGATAGTAAGTAGGGTCCACCTTGATAACGCTTTATGCATTTGGATATTTCTTTTAAGAGTTTAAGTATATTTACACTAATTGTGAGTTGTCATTGGCAGTCAAAGTCACACGAAAATACTGGGGCCAGCCTACAGCCTTACTCACATGAGGAAGCTAAGAAGGGGTCAGCTCAGGTCAGGCCTCTATAGATAAGTGATGGAGGGTTGGATCCATTGGTAGCAGTGACGTGACTGCTACATTTACCTACTTGCAATCACCTGGCTTTTTAAACAAAAACTGTTACAAAGTTAGACTTTGCATAGAACAGCCTGAATGAAGAAGAGTTCATGCTCCTTATTCCATTCTTTATACCGGGCTGGGCAAACTTTTTGGCCCGAGGGCCACATTGAGGTTCAAAATCGTGCAGAGGGCAAGGTAGGGAAGACTGTGCCTCCCCAAACAGCTGGGCCTTGCCCCCTATCTGACCCCCACCCACTTTCTGCTCCAACTTCCCCCCTCAGAACCCCCGACCCATCCAAAGCCCCCCGCTCCTTGTCCCTTGATCAACCCCAAGACCACCCCATTCTGCCCCCCACACCCAATCTAGGTCCCCCCCCCGCTCTTTCTTCCCTGACTGCCCCCTCCTGAGATCCCCCCACCCTAATCATCACCCCCCGGACCCAACAAAGCCACCCTGCTTTGTTCCCTGACTACTCCCTCCCGAGGTCCCCTCACTGTAACCCCCCCTCCCCTCCCTAACCACCACCACCCCGGGACACCCCCACCCTTACCATACTCAGCCAGGCGCTCCTCAACCTGGCCCCAGCCAGGGAATGCAGGACCCCCCAGCTCCGTGCTCCACCCGGCCTCGCGGCTCCCCATGCTGGGCCCAGCCAGGGAAGGCGGGGCCCCACGGCTCCCTGCACTCGACCCGGTCCCTGGCCCTGGAATGCGGGGCCCAGTGTCACATTGCACTGGGCCCAGCCAGGTAGGGCGGGGACCGGACTCTTGGCCCAGGAGCATGGGGACTGTGGGCCCACACCCCCAACCCAAGCTCGCAGGCCAGATAAAAGTGGCCGGTGGGCCACATGTGGCCCGTAGTTTGCCCACCCCTGCTTTGTACCAATCTACACAGGACTAGCGCTAGCCCTTAGGAAAAATCTGTTAAACAAGCAGAACCAAGTCCATATAATTTAGTTAAAGCATTAAATAAGCCAGCCTGTGTTTAGATTGTAAGCTCTCTGGGGCAGGGACTGTCTTTTTGATCAATGCTACACTTGATCTTAGCCAAAAGGCCGAGTACAATGGGTCCAAATCCATCACTGAGGCTCCCAGATGCTACTGCAATACAAACAGTAGGCAATATGGCCTGAGCCTGCAAGCTTCTGCGTGGACTTAACTCATATTGAAGTTAGTGTGAGATGAGACTGCTCAGTCCTGCAGGTAAACTGGGGGTGAGTTGTAACTTCTGTGTCTGCTGCTATTAACTTGGCTGTCAAGATGGCAGGGCACAACCCCCAAAATGGCTGTGGGTTCTATACTTAGATTTCACCAAACCACGTATCTAGTGTAAACTCCTCAGATACGAAACAGCCTTCTAATGCAGGAGTCACAGACAGGCCCCCTATCTAGCTCATCACCTAGGCAAGCCTGCCTTTATGATGGATGGTCCCTTACACCAAAAATCACAACGATCTTCAGGTTACTGTCAGTCCCAAAGGACCAATCACTTAACCCAGATCAATTGCAATTGAAGGGGAAAAAAGGAAGGGAGGGCAGTTTTCTGTAACACATCGAATTCTGAAGTACCTTCATGTCATGTCATCAGCTCCATTACCCTCAACTTGAGGTCTCCCTTGACGCTGCTTTGAGTGTTGCTTATGTTTTGTGTATGTCCATCACTGGTGGTCAAGAGACTTTCTGTGCAATTTTCCTGGGAGCTGTTCACTTGTGAAAGAAAATAGTGGCATAAACTTGAAGACAGATAGAGCCTAGACAGTGGAAGTACAAGCTTCATGCTACCCTCCCAACATGCTTCAGTCCTGACCAGAGTGGACCACCTCTAGTCTTCATAAACTATACTTGGTCTCTGATGAAGTTGCCAAGAGGGTAGAGGTCTGTAGCATGATTACTTAACCACTGAACTGGAGTGAATGTATCAGACAGACCAGGCAATTGTCAGATCACTACAAACTTAGTATGGTTTGAGCCAGACATCAACAATGCATCTTGTTTTCTATATACAAGTCAGTCTTCCCCCACAATTGAGCACAATGCAATCTGCCATCTGTATATGGACTAGAAGCCCTGAAATATTATGCACTTCCTTTAGAGCCACTCTTCTCCCACTGCAATTCAAAATTTACTTCTATTACTGCAGATAACCCATTGCTGAGAAGCTTACTCAGTGTTTTTATTCTTTACATAAAGGGAATAAAATAAATCTTAATACATCATTCTGAAATATTTAAACACACAAAAAAACAACTAGATTCAAGAGCGATAGTACAAAATTACAGGATGAAAAAAGGTATTGGTGACAGAATTTAGTGTTTCAAGTGTGAAAATTTAACAGCTTATAGCTATTTATAGCACTCACAGTAGTGCTATCATACTTTACACTAAGCCCAGTGGAAAGCTTGTGAACATTGCATATTTGGACTTTGAGTAGTTCTGCCATTTTACTGATGGCCTGAAGTACAGAGTTTTACCTGCACTTACAGCCAATTCTATGGTATTATGATGTCCAGAAAAATATTAATTGGTATATAGCAGCTTTGAGTTTCATAAAAAACAATTTTACAAAATATTTTCCTGGTGTGCAAATGCGGAATAATGAGAATTCTAGTCTGTACAAATCACGAGATCCAGGAACCACACATTTGGGCAGTTTGAAACTAAATTTATAAAACCCTACTAAAATAGTCAAGACATTTTATTTCTATGAAAATGTGCAACATACTGCATACATAATTCAACACCTGTAAACCATATAGCGTGTGCCACGCACTTGCCCATAAACTGGTTTGTATAAGGAATGGCAGACAAGAGTAAGAATGCAAGAAACTGTTATGGATGTATCTGTACATTTTTTGTTCTGAGCACAAGTAGTTTCCACAACTGAAAGTTTATACTGCGCGCTGTAAAGTGCACAAAACTGGCAACTTTTATGCCTAAGGAAGAATTACTAAAAAGCTCAAAGCATTGAAGTTCCTTCCTGCTTCAGCACTCTACCTAATAACTGTGTGTGTACATATAAAAGGATTTATAATATAGTTTGCATTTGTTTTCTTGTACATAAACTGGCAACTTTTACAACTTTTATGCCTAAGGAAGAATTACTAAAAAGCTGGCAACTTTTACAACTTTTATGCCTAAGGAAGAATTACTAAAAAGCTCAAAGCATTGAAGTTCCTTCCTGCTTCAGCACTCTACCTAATAACTGTGTGTGTACATATAAAAGGATTTATAATATAGTTTGCATTTGTTTTCTTGTACATAAAATCTCATGGCAATTTTCCTCATAGTTTCAAGGCTTTCCAATAGGTTTATAGCATGCATCAGGCTGCCACATACGAAGGTCAACAAGAACTTGGTTGAGTTTTTGCATCCAAAGGTTACGCTCTTCTTTAGTATCAGCAGATAACCAGTTCCTTAAAAACAAGAAAACAAAACAAAAAAACCAATAAGATCTGTTGCTACATCGGGGTGGGCAAACGTTTTGGCCCAAGGGTCACATCAGGGTTCCAAAGTTGTACGGAGGGTGGGTAGGGAAGACTGTGCCTCCCCAAACAGCCTGCCCCCCCATCTGACCCCACCCACTTCCCACCCCCCTCAGAACCCCCAACCCATCCAACTCTCTCCAGAGACTCCATCCCCTATCTAAACCCCCCACTCGTTGTCCCCTGACAACCCCCTCCTGAGCCCCCCCACTCTAACTGCTCCTCCAGGACTCCACCCACTACCTGCCCCCCCTGCTCCCTTCCCTGACTCCTCCCCCCCCCCAAAAAAAGATCCCCCTAGGACTCCACGCCCTATACAACCCCCCCCCCCGCCCCGAACCTCCGCCCCATCCAACCATTCAGTGTCTTAACATGGCAATTGGTAATGGCCCTATTCAAATTCTGAAGATCAATAGCATCATAGCCTGTTAATATCAATCCTAATACTGTGCAGAATGGCTACAGCACTTTAAAGTACAAAAAAGTCACATATATTCACTTACTTGGTAACACAGAGAGTGTCCTTACATTGGCTGACCAGAGTCTCTCTATCATCTTCCCTCTGAGGTCGGACAGTGATTAGCTCAAAAGTGTTGGGTCGGGCACAGAACTCTCTGTTGGCTGGCTCAATCTGACGATTAGTGCAGTTAGCCAAGTTTATCCGGCCCATGGGATGCTGAAAGTGAGTGGAAAAGTCAGGTTATAGTCCTATGTAGCATTGCAAATCCTGTTTGCCAAAAGGTGTCCTATTATGTGCACCCAGAACAGATTTTCCACCCATACATGAATAGGGTTCACATCACCAAAAGTTGAAACAGCCACATCTGGAGTGGGAGACTGCAGATTTTACAGTGGAATGAGCAAGCCCAACCCTCCCATGTGCTCCATGGCTGCAGAATTCAACACTTGCTACAGAACTATGCACCAGCATCTATTTACATTTTCAGAGTTGAATGACATAATGGGGGGAGGGAGTCGGACAATTATTGAATGACTATTGTCAACATCACATGTCAAAATATACAAAATAAATATCATTAAATCAAACTAAGTTCTCAAGCAGCACTTTCCATCCTTTACCTATCTGTAAATTTCAAATCATCATCATCTATGGGAAAAAATGGTGTGTGTGTGTGTGTGTGTGTGTGTGTGTGTGTGTGTGTGCGCGCGCCCGCGCGTGTACTTTGAAATTGACATTTATCAGCAAAAATCCAATCCCTCCCAACCTACTCATCAAAAAGATAGCTTTGGAAGTATGAACAAAAAACTGATGCAGTGAGGATTGCCCATATCTATTGAAAGCCTGAAAACAGTAGCATTGAGATGTAAAATGCACCATTCATTTTTGTGTACAGCATGATTCTATAGCCACAGGATTTGGTATAAGGAAAGTTAGGTTTATTATAGTATGATCCCTGCACTGTTTGACAGAGCTGTGGTCTAGGTTTGCAGCTAGGGAGCCAGGAGAACAAGGGTAGGGTACACAAGCTAAGCAGGTGAGCCACTTAAGGGATTTCCCTTGACACATGGGGAAGAAGGTTTTGAGCTGGGCTACTGAAACAATTATAGAAAGGCCAACCTAAGATGACCTGTGATTTAAAGTAATCATTGACAAATTTTAATGTTATACGAACCATAGTTCTGGTTGGGAATGAAAGAGCAAGTTAACATTGCCACAGAATTTAGGGGTTCTTGCCATGGTATACACAAGACCTTGTGGATAGGCCAATACAAAGAACAGTGACACAACAACAACCACAACAAAAATTACTGTTAATAATGTTACCTATTGCCATAGCTGCCCTGCCAACAGTTATTAGAAAGAGGCAATGACACAACCCGGAAGACTTGATATGAAGTAGTTTGGGAAGCAATCTCAAAGCTCCTTAGACAGAAAAGTATGGAGAACTTCCCTAGCCAAATCATCTTTCTTGCAGATCTTTCACACTGTAAAATAGAGTATAATCTCTCCCAGCCAGCAGGGAAGAGTACATAAATGGGCAAAGCTGGCCAGTGTACGGTCTTCTTCTACAGGGAGATGCTATATCTATGTATGTGAACTGATGTAGAAAACTTAAGAGGTCCAGTGCTTGCCCCAGAATGTTAAGAGGAAATTTGTGCTTTGACAATAAATTAATCTTAATAGTAAGCTGCCTAAGTGAGTCAGAAAACTCCTTGCAGGGAGCTCTCAGGAGTTGTAAACGTTTACATACACATGTAGAACCAGACTGAGGAGCCAAGAGGGGTCCAAATTAATGAGAGATGAACCTCTCTGATTTGAGCCACTAGCTAAAGAGTAACTCAAACGGTTTACAAGGTGTGTATTTAAGCACCACACACTTAACCACATTAAGGAGCTGCAAGACTACAAGCTATGTAACACAGTTTGGTGAATTCGATGGGCAGTAAATCATGCTATAAATACAGTTGGGCCCCTATTATTGTAAAACATACTTCTTAGAAGTAGGCTTTGTTGATTGGGTTTGTCAGACTCAGGATGCTGTTCTTCCTGACAAACTTGTGAGGTAATCCACATATCATTTAAATGAAACTTGCTTATTACAGTTGTCAAGGGGTGTTACATCACCTCTTAAATTGAAGAAGCCACATAAATCTTGACAATTAAAGAGAGAAAATGAGAACCTCCTGCCCCACTACCATGGAAACTGCTGCTAACTTCAGGATCTGACTCTCCATTTTTGTCCTGTGTTATACAAAAGTTAACTCCTCTCTTAATTTGATTATCTTGCTCAACCTACCCCAAAAAGCTATAAGGACTGACCCGGCATCAGTAAAAGATGAATGCAGGATTAAGGGAAAACATACTGTGAAATATTGCAGATTATTACACAATATAAATCGGTGGATCATAAACTACATTACCTTTCGCTTTTCATCATCTGGATACGTCCAATAAGAGATGCAGTTTCCAGAAAGCACACACCAGCGCCGATGCCAAGCCCCAAATCCACTAACATCTTCAAACATTGTCTAGAAAGAAAAATTAAGTGCCCTATGTGACTTAGACATGTTCAACACACCTAATTTATCCTGGTTTAAACTATGTTGGTTAATCATACTGGTATAAGCACCTTTACATCGACCATTGTCTCATTTGCTTTTTTTAAGGGGGAGGGGGCAGCAGGAAGGGAGCAGGGAGCATACCACTTTAAATGATATTAGTATATTAAATTTGTGTATAGTCAAGACTGTAGTAAATCAAAGGCTAGATCTTGCCTTTAGACACCGTAGGGCAGATTTTCAAGTGCCAGTAGCTCCCACTGTGACACCAACAGCCAGATTTTCAAGAGTTCAGCACACCGAGCATGCTGAGCTTTTGAAATCTGGCAATGTCATAGTGTCCCTAGGCATTTAGGAACCAGAGGACAGGACTGGCTACCACCAGCACTTCGAATTCACTAGCCATGTGACATTTCCTCCGATCCCTCCCCTCAGCATTAAAAATTGCTGTTTCTTCCTACAATACCTAATTCTCATATAGGGCTTTTCACAAGATTCGATTCAAAGCTAGAGAATTGGCATTTGTAATGACCATGATGTGACACAAGATTGCTTCCACATACCTCACATCCATTAATGTATGCAAAAGTTCTGGATATGCAAATTGAGCTTTATAATTTTTTAAAAACATCTGCAATCTAGAAGTCAATCCTAGGTTTAGAGTGCTGTTACCACCAATATTTCAGAAAAAAAAAGTTAGTTTAAAATAAACTTTTTAATACACATTTTTATCTTCAGGCACTGAATTGCAAGCACCTTACGTGCTAGCTAGAATAGTGGTTTTCAAGCTGTGGTCCATGGACATCTGCCGATTATGTCTAAAATTAAGGGGTTCACATCTCCATTCAACATTTTTTAGGGGTCCACAAATGAAGAGGTTGAAAACCACTGACCTAGGATAGACACTGGTTGAACAGGTTCAGCAAAATGCAACTATAAGAGTGCAATATAGGAGTCATTAAAAACATTAACCTATCACATAGTTGCACAAAAATCAGAAGCTAACAACATATTAATAGATGGTCAAATTCTATGTTATGATAAACTGAGTGAGGAGTCAAGAAAGATTAAAGAAGAAGTTGGAGGGGGATTCGCGGATGTTAAGAAACTAATGAAGATAGTTGAGTCTCAAGCAGACTAAAGAGTTACAAAGGGACCTCACACAACTGGGTGACTGGGCAACAAAATGGCTGAAGAAATTCAATATTGATAAATGCAAAGTAATGCCCATTGGAAAACATAATCCCAACTATACATACAAAATGACAAGGTCTAAATTACTGGTAGTTGTTACCACTCAAAGATCTTGGAGTCATTAAAGATAGTTCTCACTCAACATCCACACAACATGCAATGACAGCGAACAATGTTGGGAATCATTAGGAAAGGGATAGGTAATATCTTATTGCCTCTATACAAATTAATGGTATGCTCACATCTTGAATATTGTGTGCAAATCTGGTTGTCTCTACTCAAAAAGAGATGTATTGGAAATGAAAAAGGTACAGAAAAGGGCAACAAAAATGATTAGGGATATGGTACAACTTCCATATGTGAAGAGGTTAAGACTGGGAGTTTTTATCTTGGAAAAAAGAGATGACTAAGGGGGGGGAATATAATAGAAGTCTATAAAACCATGACTTGTAGGGAGAAAGTAAATAAGTGTTATTTACTCCTCTAACACAAGAACTAGGGGTTACCAAATGAAGTTAAGAGGCAGCAAGTTTAAAAACAAACAAAAAAGTATTTTTTCCACACTACACACATACAACCTATCGAATTCCTTGCCAGAGAGTGGTGTGAAGTCCAAGACTATAACAGGGTTCAAAAAAGAACTAGATAAATTCATGGAGGATAGGTCCATCAATGGCTATTTATCCAGGATGGGCAAGGATGGTGTCCCTAGCCTCTGTTTGCAGGAAACAAGTAATGGGAAACAAGGGATTGATCTCTTGATGATTGCCTGTTCTGTTCATTCCCTCTGGAGCACCTGGCATTGGCCACTGTTAGAAGACAGGATACTGTGCTAGCCTACGTCCATGTATTTCTTTAGTTTATGCAGAGCATTTACTTCTCTTGGCAAGATTAGCAGTTTTCCTGCATCACATTACACACCCTTTTCTAGGCAATTCAGTGCAGGAAACCAGTGTAAAAGAGCCGACTCTAGAAGGCTTTTAAGACTATAATGAAAACCTAAATATTATTGTTTGTGCTTAGCATAGTATAGCACTCCATTTATCTGTATGACAATAGAAGTTTAATGCTGACCCAAAAGAGGCTATTAAGGAAAGTGGAGGCATAGATAACTTAAGCATGCCACAATTTGCAGATCAAAAATAACGAAAGGGATTTCAAGAGGTAGAATGTAAGCTCCAATTTATCTGTATAGAGAGAAATGGAAGTCCGATCTTAAACTAGGAATTAATCAAATTATAGTAGACACTTGTGTTTTGCAAAGGTATTTTTGCAACACATTTAGTGCCATCTGCTGGAAACAAATGTAATAACGCATTTCCCTAGGCTGGAATGGCAGCTACATTTAAACAACTACGGCTAGATTAATTAAGGTTTGGTTTTACAGATGTTGATTTTAAACAATTTGTTTCTGATACGAGAATACCTTGCCTGCTATGAGCCAAAAGCTAGGTAGAGAGCATGAGTACATTAAAAAAAGGTTTGCTGTTCCAAAACAGAATATATTTTATTACATAGGATTTTCTTTTAATAGGTCAAAAAGAGTCCAAATTGTCAGAAAAAAGCCTCTGGTAGCCTCTAGAATCTCACCCAATGTCATTGTCATTTACTAGCCAGATTAGCTCCTTCAAAGGGAGGTTAATGGAAGGGCACAATGACAAATAAAACATCTGGCCACAACCATAAAAAATAGATAATTAGACTAAAAAAATATAATCAGTCCCTCAAAAGGCAATTCAGTAAAACCTCCATTTAACGGACTAATTCGGGCGAGGGGGTGTCCGTTAAATCAAAAAGTCCGTTATTTAATAAAAAAAACCCCAAAAAAACCAAAAAAAAAAAAAAAAAAAAAAAAGAGCTGTCGGAGCAGCAGCCCGCCCGCCACAGGGTCGGGGCGACAGCTCCGCAGCCCGCCCGCAGGCGGGACTCGGGCGGGAGCCGGCCGGCCGGCCCGCTGGCGGGAGCCGGCAGCCAGCCCGCGAGAAATGGATTTCGGATGCATCAGACTTGCTCAGAAATTTTGTCCGTTGCATCCGAAATCTGTTAAATCGAGGTCCGTTAAATCGAGGGTTTACTGTATTGATACGAAGCAATTTCAGCCTAAGACAACTTTGCAGATTCAATATGCTCTGCTTTTTAGCTAGGCAAATAAGATAGCTTAAACCAGTCTTACAAACTTTAGTTTAAATCAAAAGATATGGATAGAGTGGAATCATTTCAATTTGAGCATTTATTAAGCCTAGTTTGGTTACTGCCAAGAAAATAAATGTGCTTGTTTTATTTAAAGTCAGAGTGATTTAGCAAACAGTAAGCAAGTTACTTACCAAAAATCCTTTTTCCTCCACAAAGGAGTCTACTTGACATTTTAGTTTTAGATGTATATGGCCTTCCAAAGGAGATAAAAAGGGAACCTGCCAAAAAACATCAAAATTAAAGAGTTAGGTATCTCATCAGCTTTGTTTCCACTACAAACAAATCAGCAACACCAAGAGATAAGTAACCAATGGTTTTGACATCTGTCATTGGAAGAGTGGCCAGAGATCCCTAAATACCAGGGCCAACAGCCACTTAGGGTATGTCTTCACTACAGGACTAGGTCGATTTCCCTTAATTCGATTTTCTAAACTCGAGTTTAGAAAATCGAATCAGTGTGTCCCCACCAGGACAGCAGGTCGACAGTGGTCGACACTGTCTGTCCTAGAACTTTTGCAGGGGTCGACATAGCCTGCATTGCACTGTGGGTAGGTAGCCCACAGTGCAATGTGTGCTGGACCCCCCCCCCCCCGCCAGACCCCGCCCGCCCGAGGGGGGGGGGGGGAAGCCAGCGCGGGGCTGCTTGGGCGATCGCGATCGGCTCAGCTGCCTGGTCAATTTCAGGTGAAATTAACCAGGCAGCTGACCCGATCACCCAAGCAGCCCCGCGGACCCCCCCCCCCCGCCCACCCGAGGGGGGGGAGCCGGCACGGGGCTGCTTGGGCGATGGGCTCAGCTGCCTGGTCAATTTCAGGTGAAATTGACCAGGCAGCTGAGCGGATCGCCCAAGCAGCCCCGCGCTGGCTTCCCCCCCCCCAGCAGCCCCCCAGACCCCCCCCCCCGCCTGAACAGCCCCCCCCCGCCCGCCCGAGGGGGGGGGGGAGCCGGCGCGGGGCTGCTTGGGCGATCCGCTCAGCTGCCTGGTCAATTTCACCTGAAATTGACCAGGCAGCTGAGCAGATCGCCCAAGCAGCCCCCCCCCTTGCCGACTCCCCCCCCCCCCCCCTCAGCAGCCCCACGGACCCCCGGCCACCCGCCTGAACACACACACACACAGACACACACCCCCGCGGGGCTGCTCGGAGGTCGGAGGCTTAACTTCAGATGCCTCTTCACTACTCACAGTAGACATAGAGAAGTCGATTTTAGCCTTACTTCTCTCATCAGGCAGGAGTTACAAATTCGATTTTGAGGGCCCTTTAAATCGACTTTAAGGGCATGTATGTGAAGATAGGTACACGTTTAATTCGACCTAACGTCGTTAAGGTCGAATTAAAGTGGTAGTGAAGACATGCCCTTACTGTCAAAGGTGTTATTGATCTTCTGATTCCGCTTATCTACACAAGGAGCTATTCCTGATTAACTATTCTTGATGAACTCCCTGTGTGCCATATTCCAAATAAGATTAATGCACTTCCAAAGTCTGTACAAGGAGTTAATCAGGAATAGCTACTCCACTTTAAATACACATCCTACCTTAATCTGAATTAACTTCTCAGTGTAGACAACCAATTTTCTAGCGTATGAGCAGGGATCTATTTGTATAGCAATCTAGAAAGATTCAGGCTCAAGATTTGGCTATGTGAATGTAATCTACTGTCCTGAGTATTAGGAGGCACTTGGATGCCATCTGAATTCTCCTTTGCTTACAAAAGTACTAACCCACACTCACGTGTGCACACACACACACACACACACACCCCTCAGTAAAAGGGAAAACATGACCACAAGACAATATATCCACCAATAGTGCTTTTTAGCTAACTCTAAAAACCTTGGTTAGAGTATTCATTACAATTAAGCCATGAGACAAAATAGGTTTTACAGTTGTTTGTATAAACCTATTAAAACATTACCAAGCTAACCTAAGACATAAGTAGGTTCTGTGTCATTAAAGGGTAATTAGAATGCTAAGCTGAACAGAACAAGCATGCCTTGAAACAATTCCATGCAAGCGCGAAGACTCATTCATATCTAAATTCTATCATCCCACATCATTAACAGGTCTCTATTTCAGGGACAGATAAAGTGTTTATAACAAGCCAACTGTTAAACCTCAATTTTGCCTTGTAGAAACTGTTTTGGCAGGGAAAAACTTCTTGCTATAAAAGCTGAGAGGTTCACAGAATCTCCCCAGGATTGGAATGATTTGGTAACTCAGAACCTAAATGTGTTATTTTGAAGCATAATGTGTTTTTCATGTTACTGATGAGATCCAACATAGCCATACAATATCTAGAAGCAAAATAGCCCATGCTTTCAGCAGATACACAATACTGAATCATCAGTGCTCACTACTATACAAGAAGAGTCCTTTCTTCCAGAGATGACTTGAAATGAAGAAGCATCCAACAGAACCAATGCCATCCATCACAACTGATAGAAATTTTGCCAGTGACTTCTATGGGAACAAGATCAGGCCCTTCATATTTACAGCTTAAGGGTATGTACAATATCAAGGAGAAAACTTGCTAAATAAGATGACTTATCAGTAGTCAGAAATGATAGCACTCTGAAAATTGAAAAGCTTTTACATAGTCAGTATGTTTAGCCGAGACAAAGCACACCTGCAGAGGCAAGTGATCTGACCATTTTTAGAGTCCTAGACTATCCCAGGTGAAATGTGTGGTTTTATTCCTGCACTAGGTACTTTAAGGAATAGAGAAACCTGGGAAAATATATCTTGAGCACCAGCAGAGACGTGGTCTTCAGGTAGCAGATCAGTTTAAAAAAAGCAAGACTAATATAGTTTGGAGAGAAAAAGCACTAATGCTGGATTTTTTGCTTACAACAGACGTCCCATGGCTCCATATTTTATTATGTGCCAAGAGAAAGTTACTTATATTCAATCGAACTACAGTAAAATCCACTTTAAAAGTCAGTTTAAGCAAGTTAGTCTGTCTCCCTTATTAAATTAGAAAGGGTCTCCATAGTTGCAAGTATAACATTTCCAGTGAGGATCATACTTTGTAAATGATAGGAAAGTTATCACCTATAGCTGCATGGCAGCTAATGAAGGCTCTTGATCATGTAACTAACAAGTGGACACTGATATTTATAAGGTGAGTTGGGGACTACCGCCAGCTATTTTGGGGGGGGGAGGGGGGTGTCGAGACCTCCTCTTTGGGTGGGAGAAATATGCTTCTCTTTACAAAGTCTCCCTCAGTTTTCACATTTCCTTGAATGAGAGGTAGATTACTGGACAACGGCATTAAGAGAAAATTCTAGTCCATGACCTTTGGTTAGCTAGCCTGGGACTACCATTAACACTGGTGGACTTGGAGCTGCTCTGTAGTTTCTGAATACTATATGTTGACATAGGTATTGATTGGCATGTTGACTGTAGGAATACACAGTTTTTCCTTATACAGCCTATTAAGCAAAACAGGAAAAAAAGAATGGCTTGAGATAAGATAAGAGTGGCTCAAATACTTGCAGGTTTAAGACAAAATTCCAGGACAGGAAGAGACCCCTTTCCCCCTCAAAGTGAGGGAGAGTAGTTCAGTGGAATTAGACTAAGATTCAAGAACCTGCTGAGGTGTCTGAAGTTAGCCTGCTTGACAAACTTTTAGGCAAGATATAGGTGGAGACTGTTGAACAGTAGGAGAAAAAGTATTTAGAGTAAAAGGATTTAAAGAAAAATACTTTGGCTTTTTAAAAAAAAAAAAATCTATCTGATCATTATACACCATAGAATTTGTGGGATGCTAAGTGTTATGTGTTTTCTGATCCCTTCTATCCTACAAGCATAACAGTTTACCTTATTCCTTTGATGGAATTGTGTGGAAAAGTGGAAGTAGGATCACTTGACAGCATTAGTTTGTATACAGAGAAAACCAACACAGTTGGTTTAAATTTGGAAGCTTTGGTATTAAGTAAAAGCGTTGGTGGCATTTAAACAAATTTGAGTTCTAGCATGCTGGACAGACTAACACTGCAGAGATTTCTTTTTAAATGACTCAGTTGTATTATATTTCACTTGTCAATTTGCTAAGTTTGTAAGAGAATCTTTGTAAGTATCCTTTTAGAAAGATTTCAACTTCTAACTACTGCAGAAGAAGAGCAACAGACATGAGCAGCATGCACTAGAAAAGGAGTGTCTTAAGTTTTAGTCACAAGCAAGTAAACATAGCAACCTTGTCTTGGAACATAAAGCCCAGTAGCTCTCTTTCCTTCCCTCCATAATTTATCTGGGGAAAAACAGAAATATGCAGAATGTGACTAGGTGTGAAATTAAGTTTATTTTTTTAAAAAGCAGCATAAAACTACATTAGAGTATGTTTCACGCCTCTCTCTGCATTCAGTCTTGCATTATAAGATATTAAGGGCAGAAGCATTTGTAACACCACCCTGGCAGTCATCTAAGCCCCCATGGGGAAGTATAAAGAAAATTAAAAAGCAGTTCAGTGCAGTTGAGAGGCAGGACATAGCTAAAGTCACATGCTTGTAAGCGGTGTCAGATCTCCACTCTTCCTGAATAACAAATGTGCATTTATGGTATAGAGAAACTAAATAGCTTAAAATGATATTCCTAAAAGGATTTCTAGGAAAATCTGTATTTCCTAGCTTGGCCCATAAACTCAAACACTGTCAGATGATCGTCATGACTTCTATAATTTTATTTTCCTATCCGAAAAAGGAGAGTACTCAAACATGAAGCATTGAGCACTAAGGTTAAAGGGGGGGGGGGGGAAGTATTTCCCAAAGAACCAGAAGACTCCAATAACCAAATCAAGTGCTTAATAATCCAAGAACTATTCCCACAAGAGGCCCAAGACAAAAAGGGGGATTTTTTAAAAAATTTTTTTAAAAATAAACTGTTAAAGGAAGCATCAAAAGGGATCAGAGTTGGCATCTGGAACTTGTTTGCAAATCCCTAGCCTGTCATGGTCTATAAAGATAGCTTACTCCAGAAGTGAACTGCATTAAATCTAATCCTCCTCAACCAGACTTCAGTATGACACTTCAAAGTTTATTAGAGAGTCCTTGAAGAAAGAAGTTACAAAGAGTCCTGTGGCACCTTAAAGGCTGACTAAAGTATTAAAGCATAAGCTTTCGTGGGCTAATACCCACTTCGTCGGATGCTTGCAGTGGAAGTTACCTGCCCCTGGACACTTCCACTGCATGCATCTGACAAAGTGGGTATTAGCCCACGAAAGCTTATGCTTCAATACTTTAGTCAGCCTTTAAGGTGCCACAGGACTCTTTGTAACTTCTGCAATTCCAGACTACCTCTCTGATTCTTGAAGAAAGAGTTAACTTTCACAAATATAAAAAAGTAACAGATTAGAACAGCTCTTGGCATATAGTCATAAAATTGTACAGGTATTTACATTGTAAAGGGTCTGTTTTTTCTTTGTTATGCAGTTAGTGTTCACAAATTCGAGAGCCCACTTAAGTGGAACGTGACTGTGACAAAGTCATATTTACACAAAACAAGTTCTACTGGCAATCCATCATCATGAAGAATGTGGATGCTAACCAAAGTTTTAATTAGTACCTAAATTCAATCTGCATAAGATAAATATAGTCAGTAGTATCAGTTACATGGTAAAAATGTTGTTTGGTGGGGGGTTTTGTTTAAGTCAATTCCAAATGAAATTCAGTGCAGAGGAATTCAAATAACTTTCAATTATTGTCAGAAGACACATTAAGTGGTTTATTTCTCAGGCTATAGCATATTTTAAGAATGGTCTTTAAAAACAGCCAATTCTAAAAGGCCTGCATGAATGAGCTTCTGATAAATTTCATTGATCTAGAATGGATACCAATGCATTGGTGGCCATATATCTAACATTTAGCTACAGTAACAGCTGTTCTCAGTGCCAAATATTAGACTTTTTTGTATTGCAAACCTGTACTTCAGTCCTCTAAAAAGTACAGGTAGTATTGTCTGAAGATTTTTTTTTTTTTTTTTTTTAATTAGCAATATTACCTAGAAATATTAGGCCAGGCCAAATTCCATTCTTTCATAGAAGCACATGGATATCTTTGAAATGGTGAGAAATAGGTTCCATTACCTTGTCCAAAAGAAATTTAGAGTTCCCTGTCGAAGACAGTGAAATCTTGTGAGATCCAACTAGTACAAAGTTACTAGTGCGCACAGCATTGGGTCCACCTGGACTGGCCATGACTGTGATGGGTTTGGGGGGAAAAAAAAAAAAACATTAAGACAAAATAACATGCAAAGTTATATAAGGTGTTGCTGGGCTCATACACAACAATACTAAACAAGAGATGGAAAGAATGGAAAGAGAAGGATGATTTTTCTGCAAGCAACTTCTCCCCTGATTCTGCATGAATGTGTGTGCCTCATCCTCATGAAAGGCAGACACACAGGGCATTTATGCAGAGTTGGGGAGAAGCCATACAGTAGAGATGACATCCTCAAAGTCAGGAATATAGATATGTGAAAAGCGTCAATGAAATGCACACTGATGATACTCTAAAACCCATTTTTATCATTGGTTCTCAGTTAGTCTCCAAACATGGCTGTTACAAAAATTATGTTATGTGATATTGCATATGTAGAAAGCAACAGAGCCTAGTAGATTAAAAATAAAATAATAATCAAATGCTGGTTTACTTAAACACTTTTTCAGGTAAGAAATGGATGCTATAAATATTTGACACTAGGTGTTAATTTTGGAGTTGTACAGTAAAATTCAGCTACTCACAGCAATAATTTACATGTAAACCTGGGGCCAGATTCTCAGATGGTGTAAACTTACATAGCTTCATGATTCACACCAACGGAGAATTTATCTTGGGATTAAGTACAAGACAATCCTGTAGAGAGATTATTATTGCTTTCACTACCCTGTGTTAAACCTAACCTTTTTGTACCAAGGGGAATATCTTTTACTTACCTGGCGTAAGAAGGGTGCTTTTCTGGAAAGACAGAAAGATTAATTAGGGAAAGAAAATAGAGAAACAGATTTTAGAAGCTTGCCTTATGTAAGCAGTCTTACTCAAACACTGCACTTGAAATTCTAGATCTCTTAAAAATAAAGCATATGTATTAATTTTATGCCTTTTAATGTATTTAGAATGCTCAGCTAGCACATGGTTATGTGCTGAAAAGGCTTGATAGAAAGCTAGGTCGTTTCAAGAGAAAGGCAATACAAGCTGTTTGAAGTGGGGAAACGACGTTGTTCAGCGTGTGTGAACATGGCCTTTAGAAAAGGCAATTTAATTTCCAGAAGTCATTAGAGTATTACACTAGTACTTACAGTAGTGATAGATGTCAACAATCTCTTTGGAGTAATAACCTATGAAAAACAAGACAGCATGAAGGCCATATTTCAGATTGCGCATTGTAATTAAAATCAAGTCTAGTTTTAATATGTATGATAAAAATGCCATTCAAGTTTTATAGTCTAAAGCAATTCTGACTGGTGATTAAATTTTCAGTCATAGAAAAACGCCTCAGTTAAGGTTTCAATCTTTGTTCATTTATAGTGGTGCTATACTGCTGCCCTTTCCCCAAAATAATCTTTGATATCTTGAAAGTGTTAACTCACAGAAGTATGTATTTTCCTAAATATGAAAAGAGCAAATATTTTAGATTAAAGAAAAAAAAATGTATAGGCTTTCAGGAGTGGCCAATATGTGTCTTTCTACTTACTTAAAGAATAGGGAAATTAACTCAGTCTCTTATTAAATACTGTAGCTTGTCATAATCCTGTGCATAGACCTGTAGTTAGTGCTTGCACTCTATACTAGCTTCAATTTGCTTTAAAAAAAAAAAACAAAAAAAACAAAAAAAAAAAACACACACAATCTCATTAAAATAGCATTTGCCTACTTTACCCCAATGACTACATTGGCAACATTCTTTTTCTAACTGTAGGTGTGTGCTTAATACAATTCCATTAACCAATCTGTAGAGCCTTTCAGAGATACAAAATTTAGATCCACAATCCACAAAAAATGGCTCACTGATACACATCTTCAGATTTGAAGGGCTCTACCCATCTGGCTGCAGGATAGGGTAGTGGCACACAGTTTACGTGTTTGGGAGCATGAGGAGGTAGAGAAAGGAAATGAGCACACTAAAAATCATTACCAAAAGAGGCAAAAGCACTAGATGAAAGCATGTCACTCTGCAAAACTGCTAGAATAGAAAAAACGAACTTTCACACCTGACATACCGTGTTTCCCCGAAAATAAGACAGTGTCTTATATTAATTTTTGCTCCCAAAATTACATTACATTATATTACAGCGAGAGGCAAAACTTGAAGTACGTCTTATTTTCGGGGGATGTCTTACTTTCGGGGAAACAGGGTAGTTAAGTGCCATGTGAAGATGGTTAAATCTCAATTCTACTCAGTTTAGGCCGCTAAATATGAAGATAGTACATTAAACAGACTGATCAAAAGAAAAGGTAAAGTGATGAAAGGAAAGTATATAGATTTTTTGTGAATGAAGAAAACTTCTCAGTAACAAAATTACTAAGAGGAAATTGCATCCGCTTTCAATATCTTCAGAATTAAAAACAAACGTAGCTCAGTTCTTCTCTCCTTGCTTTATATTTCTTCTAGTGTACCTTCTTATTGAACTAGGGTATCAATTCTTGTGTTTACCTTTGACTTATTTGCCTTTTTCCTCTTATCAGTAGTGCCTGTACCTTCTTTCCTCTGTACCTGTAAGACAAGGAAGCATTTGAGAAATGTAGAGTGCCTGGCTCCCCCAAGTGGCTTTTTAATAAAAAGACAAGTACATACCAAATGGTAAACTTCAATATTTATTTCAAAGTAATTGGACACATCTTGCCTAAAACAAAGGAAGTAGACTACAGTTAAACACATTAATGATGCCAGCAGTGTTTTTAAAAAGGTAGTTATCCCCTCAAAACAGAAGAGTAGTGCACAGTAACTAGTTATTCTGAAAGCAAGATCTACAGTAGTCAAGTGTTGGGTGCGAATCTAAGATAAAGAATATCTGCTATTACATTTTATCAGTACACCATAGCACTGCCCTTCCAGGCAAGCATGGTGGTCTGTCAAGCCTTTTCCTTCTCTATTACAAACCTGTTTTCAAGAAACACAGCGTTCCAGCACATGAAAAATTAGAATGTTTGAGACTAATACAATGCTATCTTGAGATAGATTCCAGATGACAAGCAAAAGAAATGAAATATAATAGAACTCAAATCGTATGATCATTCCTCCCCCTCGTTCCCCAAAAATGGAATAAAAGATAAAGCGATATTAAAGAACAAGTTGATCTCTTCACATTCTGAAGCCTTCAGTGCACTGGAAATCTCTGCAGCGGTTTGAAGTACAAGAAAGCAATACAATGCACTGTGCTGCAATTTATGCACCACACTTTCTGTTATTTGAGATATTCAATTTTATGAACTCTCAGTCCTCAATTAGTTCATAAGATAGAGGTTTTATGTAATTATTGTACTACATTAGATTGCATACACTTCCCTCCAAACAGTGTCCCATACAAGAATATGTCCAGAATGCTGATTCAGCTCTCCAAACCAAAATTTACATTGATCACTACTTTTCAGAATAGTTCCTTTACCAATCACCTCAAAATAAGTTTCAATGCCTTGCATGGCTCATCACTTTCCAGGTTTAAAATTTTAGACTATATTAACTTTTAATAGGGTTGGCAGAATTAATTTTTGTTTTATAATTTAGACAGATATTGATGGTTTTTTTCAGTCAATTTTCAATTTAAGGAAATTGGGGGGGGGGGGGAAGAGATCAGACAATTATTTAATGACATTGAGCTTCAAAAAGTTAAAGCTATAACCATTAAAACATCATCACCACATGTCAAAAGTAAATATGCTTAAAGCAAAGTAATAAGTTCTTAAGCAGCATTTCTTTGGTGGTTTGTGCACAAATAGTGAAGATGACATTTACCACAAAAATGTTATCATATTCCTAGTCTACTTTTTAAAAGAGCATATATATCCCATCCTAAATCATGCAACTAAACCCACATTATTGTAAAAGAATATCTTTAAGCCAGCTATTCCTCTAACATTTGACAGGTATATAGTTAAGTTTTAGTCAAAAACGGTGTTGTCATTAGAGACAACAAAAAACAAAAATGGTCAAGTAGAATGTTAGTCATTACAGCCAGCAGAAAACTCTCTCTTCAGGGAGATCAACTAATCAGCTATTGTAGGTGTCAAAGAGATAATGATTGGAGAAAAAACAAACAACAATCCACTGATTTCATTGTTCTTTACCGAAAAGTTTGTTCCAAATATTTCTAGAAGAAAATAAACTACTCATGCCACAAGACCTCAATGTTTGTGGAGTACAATACCATTTCAGAAAGGTTAACATTTTAAATTAGTTTGCCTGAGAATCTTGTCCATTCTCTTCTTCAAAAGCTAGACAATTGAGTTCTGAAACTGTTTCTTTGTACTTACAGAGTAAACGTTGTAGTAAAAGTAAGAGCATCTCCATTTAGGGAATTTGCAGTGCTTGCTACGGGAGTTGCTACCATGTTTTCTGCTCCCGATCTCAACAGTATTATGTAGTAGTAATTAGCTGCTTCTGTGGACAGATTTGAGATGATCACTATAAGTAGAATCCATGCACCCCATAGAACAAGGACCCCAAAATCTACAAAGTTAGCTTATTGCATGGCCGTGAAAATACCCTTCATTCCCCCACCACAGACATGTCAGTCAAAAATACTTGATGAATTAAACAGTGATTAATTCTTCTCCACTATGTTCAGGCAGTCCAGCTCTCCAGGCTTCAGCAGTTAAGATATGGTCTGGGTAGTTCATCTAGATCTTACTCTGGCCCACTACATGACAGAGGATGGAGTGGAGCTTGTAGTCAAAATTCAGCAGTTGCTCATGTTATCTCCACAGGCCTCTGCTGCTGCTCTGTTCTCTTAACAGCCGGACTACCCAGCTTACATACTAGCTTCCAGGCTCATTAACGCTCTCCTTTCTGCCTACATCTGTAGAACAATATACTGTCATCTCATTAATTCCCCCTAGCAGGGAAAGGTACAGAGTAAGAGGCAGCTGTAGCTGAGCAGGGCAAGGAGGTAAAATAAGAATCCTGGGTGCTGAGTGCCAAGTTCTGTGGCATCTTGGTAAAACACCAAGCTCCATACCTGCATCGAGTCCATGGAATCCAAAATGAGATGACTGGAACAGTTAGTTCTCTTAGAGCAGGGTTTCTCAAACTGGGGGTCACGCGCCCCTGTCCTGAGCTATTTTGGGAGCGCTCGGCATGTCCGCCGAAAATAGCTGCCGAATGCAGAAGTAATTAATTCAGCAGCTTTTCAGCAGACATACAAGGGTCCGCCGCGGCAGTCAAAGGAGAAATGGGTCGCAGTTCTCAAAAGTTTGAGAACTGCTGTCTTAGAGGCATTGGTTCAGGCACTTAGACAATGGTTTACACCAGGTGTAGGCAACCTATGGCACACAAGCCGACTTTCCGTGGCACTCGCACTGCCCGGGTCTTGGCCACTGGTCTCGGGGGCTCTGCATTTTAATCTAAATTTTAAATTAAGCTTCTTAAACATTTTAAAAACCTTATTTATTTTACGTACAACAATAGTTGAGTTATATATTATATAGACTTATAGAAACAGAGACCTTCTAGAAATGTTTAAATGTATTACTGGCATGTGAAACCTTAAAGTGAATAAATGAAGAGACTCAGCACACCACTTCTGAAAAGTTGCCAACCCCTGGTTTACACTGTTCATATTTGAGGTTCTCTTCAACAACAAGAGGCAGAACACTTCCTCCAAAAAAAATGAAAGCTGAGATTTTGAAGCACAATTATGGCAAATTCCACATTTGTGGAATACATAGGGACCTGACTGCAAAGGAGATGCAAAATGAAAAATGGTTTTGGCCAATTTACATAAAACAGTTGACAGAATCACTAAAAAAGAAACAAAATACAGCAGCAGGTGTGTAACACTTGGGACAGAAAGTAAGTACAGTGAAACCTCGATATAACGGACTAATTCGGGCGAGGGGGTGTCCGTTAAAACCGAAAGTCCGTTATTTAATAATTTTTTAAAATTATTAAATAACAGACTTTCGGGTGACAACGGACACCCCCTCGCCCGAATTACTCCGTTATATAGAGCCGTGAGACAGCCCGCCCACCCCCCGCCCGGCTCCCTGCTGCGGGGAGCCGGGCGGGGGGGTTGACAGCTCCCGCTGGGCTTCCCACTGGGGGGAGCCGAGCGGGAGCTCTCAAACCCCCCGCCCGGCTTCCCGCTGCGGGGAGCCGAGCGGGGGCTCTCAAACGCCCCCACCCCCGCGCCCGGCTCCCCATTGCGGGGAGCCGGGCGGGGGGGTTGACAGCTCCCGCTCGGCTCCCCCAACCGGGAAGCCCGGCGGGAGCTGTCAACCCCCCCGCCCGGCTTCCCGCTGCGGGGAGCCGAGCGGGGGCTCTCAAACGCCCCCCCCCCCCCAGCTCCCCGTTGCGGGGAGCCGGGCGGGGGGGTTGACAGCTCCCGCTGGGCTTCCCGCTGTGGGGAGCCGGGCGAGAGCTGTCAACTCGGCTGCCCGGCTCCCCTCTGCAGGGAGCCGGGCGGGAGCTCTCAAACCCCCCCGCCCGCTTCCCGCTGCGGGGAGCCGAGCGGGGGCTCTCAAACGCCCCCCCCCCCGCTCCCCGTTGCGGGGAGCCGGGCGGGGGGGGGGGGCGTTTGAGAGCCCTCGCTCGGCTCCCCGCAGCGGGAAGCCGGGCGGGGGGGGGGGGGTTGACCTCGGGCGGGGGGGGATCTGGCGGGGGGGGCTGTTCGGGCGGGCGGGGGGGGGTTGGCGGGGGGGGCTGTTCGGGCGGGCGGGAGGGGGTCCGTGGGGCTGCTGGGGGGGGGGGGAGCCGGCGCTGGGCTGCTTGGGCCATGGGCTCAGCTGCCTGGTCAATTTCAGGTGAAATTGACCAGGCAGCTGAGCCCATCGCGAAGCAGCCCGCGCCGGCTCCCCCCCCCTCGGGTGGGTGGGGGGGTCCAGCGGGGGGGGGCTGTTCAGGCAGGGGGGGGGGGGTCCGCGGGGCTGCTGGGGGGGGGGAGCCCGCGCCGGGCTGCTTGGGCGATCCGGTCATCTGCCTGGTCAATTTCACCTGAAATTGACCAGGCAGCTGAGTCGCCCAAACAGTCCGGCGCGGGCTCCCCCCCCCCACCTGTCAGCCCGCTCGCCCGCCCGGCTCCCCGCTGCGGGGAGCCGGGCGGGGGCGGGGGGTTTGACAGCTCCCGCCTGGCTCCCCGCTGTGGGGAGCCGGGCGGGAGCTGTCAACTCGGCTGCCCGGCTCCCCTCTGCAGGGAGCCGGGCGGGAGCTGTCAGCCCGCCCGCCCGGCTCCCCTCTGCGGGGAGCCGGGCAGCCGGGTTGACAGCTCCTGCCCGGCTCCCCGGGGCGGGAGCCGGGCCCCCGAATAATGGATTTCGGATGCATCGGAAATTTTGTCCGTTGCATCCGAAGTCCGTTAAATCGGGGTCCATTAAATCGAGGGTTTACTGTATCACATCAGATACGTGTGCATCCTCGCCGCCAAGATTCACATTGGAGAACATTAACAGAATTCACATTTTAGATTTTATGATTCATTATATGTAAAAACAGGGTGTTTAAATATAGTGGTACATCTTATGTAGTCAATTAGAGTTACTAAACCAAATTGCGTCCTGAGAATTTAGTGCTGAAAAAAGTAACACCACATTAGAAACCACTGAAGTTTCTGGCAGTATTACATAAAATCACTGACATTAACTGGCACGCTTTGTCCAATGTGAGCTTGCAAATGGTCAGATTTAGCCACCACTCGGCACAGGAGTTTCAGGTTTTCAAGTGTTTGCCTCAAAAACCTTCAAAAAGTTATTAAGCAGATATGAAATATTGCTCCTTCAGATCCATATTTAACAAATTCGGATCTTAACTCATTTGATTCAGACACAACAAACAGGAGAAGACTACTTTTCAGAAAGAGTATTTATTTTTTAATTTGAAACGTAACTATTCCTGTTCCTCAGCAACCCGTTTAACCATGTACTGATTAAAAAAACAAAAAAAACAAAACAAAAAAACCCTTCATAACTCAACATCCACATTGACACAAGGCTAATATTAGATATTACTCCAGAAACTCATGCAGCAAGCCCTATAGCAGTTACAGCTAACTGTGTTTGTAAGGACCCTGGGATATAACCCCGAGCCAGTGTCTTGAATCGGGTCTGCACAGCAAAGTATGGATGTTTAGCGTGAGTATGAGGCTAATATAGCAACATGACACTCAAGAGAAAGCTTGTTCTTTCCAATCTGCAGGCATGGGTCCCACAGCCTTGGGTTTACTATGCAGTGTAAACATTCCAATGGATGAACATTCATGGGACATTTCATTAGGATTTAAGTCACTTACTTTAGCTTTTTCAAAAATGGGTGAGAAAAGGTGACGCAATGAGCACTACAATATACAAATAGGCCGGAGGTCTCATTTTTTCACCTTACTTCAAGGCAGCCAGGCTATTTCCTGGCAGGTGCTCTTACTAGGACAGGTACTATTAAGAGCACTTAGAACAAAGTTTAGCAAAACCAGGTTCATATTAGTCACAACAATTTCCCTTTCAAATACCATGGCATTTGAGAGAAACACCAACAACCATAATGATTAAATGCAAGCAAAGCAGGCTGAATACATTTTCTAAATTACAGCTAAGCACTTTACCTGGTTTCTGAACTGTACTGCAGACGAAGTCTGCTTTCAGAGGTAGTCGCATTTCTGAAAGAGTAACAGATCCCCTGGATGGAGCAAATTCACGGAGTGTAGAAGCAGCTTTATTTTTTTTCCCCTGAGGTCCCTCGTTCTTCAATTTGTTGAGCTCTTCAAGCAAAGCTTTTCTTTTTTCAGCTGAAAAGAGAGATTTTTTTTTTCCCCTGTTCAAATTTAAATAAAGTGTAGCGAGGGTGTTCCTAAGTACTCTTTGCTATCAATTCCTTTATTGGGTAAGTGTACAATTATGAAGTGTTTCTGAGGACAGTTTGCCAATATGCAAGAGGAAATTGTGCAGGAGAGTATAGTGGACTGATAAAAAGGTTGTGGGGGAATGGAGGGGCAAGTGACCTTTACCCACCTAATCACTCCTTCCTTTCAGAAGAGGGATTATAACTAAACCCTAATAACCAGAGAATAATAGAGTGTCATCTGAACTGGATTTTCCTGGGCTTGTTAGTTGAAATTTCAACCATTGAGAAATTGTTCTGTAATTTAAAGGATTAGTCTGAATATTAGCCATGCTTTAAGACATACTTGCAAGAAGGAGAAGTCTCTCTGCTTCAGCTTCTTCTTGTGATCCTTTTCCATGTTCCTCATCAATACAGCAGTTCAGAGCTTGGCTGGCCTGATGAATCACAGTCTGCTGCAAACTGATCTCATTATTCAACTCCTAATATAGTCCCATAAATAATAAAATAAATATATATATTAATTTAAAAAAAAAAAAAAAAAGGAGTTACAAAAGAATTTTACTCTTTGAGCTAGTATCCAAGAGGAAAGCCTTTAGAACAGCATTTTCTTTAAATGGTTTCCTCCAATCTGTAGAAACGTAGCTATACAACTTAGAGTATGAAGTTTTACTCACAAGGGTTCTCTTCCCTTCCACCATTGCTAACAACAGTACAGACGTGACAAGGCAACAAGTGGGGAATGTTCTAGAAAGAGAGTTACCACTTTCAATAAGTCTGCTCACCAAAAGTTAGGAGATGCATGGTGGAGAGAGATGCAGATGGATTTGTAGTCAAAGTCAGAATACAGCCTGATTAAAGCTACAGTTACAATTCCTGCATAAACCTGGAAATGGCAGCATCGTAGATCAGTGAGAACAAGCAAGAGTGCCCAATAGAAAAGCCATGCTCTCCAGGACTATTGGACCACAAGTAATGGCCTCACATAACAGCCTCCATTAAATTGTACAGAACCAAAAGTACTTAGCATGTATTAAATTAGGATACATTTTTCCTGTCTTTAATAAGAATCCTACATTTGGACAAAATTGGACTTAATTTTGCCAGTCTATGCAACATTTATTGTCTGTGGCACATACAAAACAAAAAGAAACCACAAGAAAGCAGTAAGTGGGAAACTAGGTGGGTTTTTTTTTTTTTTTTTTAAAAGGTTACACATACCTGCATTTTCTGTTTAATATTAACTTGATCAGAAGTTCCATTCCTTTTTACTTCTAGCTTAGAAGCAACATCTTCTTTGCGAACAATCACTTGCTTTACTGAAGGACGATCTGTTTCTTTAAATCTTTGAGATCGATAAGCATCAATGCTTTATAAAGGAAAATCAAGTGTTAAATACATTTAACATTTTAGGGTCCAGCACAGCATTTTACATTAAAGCATTGATGCTTTGGCCCACACATTTTGAAGAATGCCCAAATCAAACACATTTAGATGGGAGCAATTTTATTGCAACTGTGGGTCCAGATTAAAGGTTGTGGCAATACAAGGTTTATTTAAAAAAAAAAAAAAAAAAAAAAAAAGCTGAGAAGAGGCCTTTGGTGAAGCTTATTTGCCAGCTGGGATCATCTAGGCATTTCACCTTATCAGATCACAAGCCATTGGAGGGGCCTCAGGCATTGGTGGCATCTGGTTTTTCCCTATTCTCTACCTTTGGCACACAGTTGAATTTCCATGAGGACTGAAATGTTTTGGTCTAACTAGAAGCTTAACAGAGAGGTACCTAGATGAATTTAATGGCCTGAAATATTAGCCTTAAATTCTATGAAAGTAAAAGATAAATTCTTGAAGATTACCTATCACAGCTACATCACTGAAATAGTCTGTTGTTGGGGGCCAAAAGATTGAAGCTTTTTCAAGCCTATCTTTCCCCTCTCCAAGAGGCACCCAGACTCAAACCCAAACATTTCCACAGTGACTTGATTTACATGTTTAAGCCAAAGTCTCTGAAAATTTGTTACCTATATAGAAGGTTGTGATCTTCTGACAAGGAGCCAATACTGTCTCCAGATTGTGCTCTAGGGACCCGTGTCCTTTGGAATTTGTCAAACTTTGGACTCTCATCACTTATACTGCTGCTCTCAGCAATTGACCTACTAGGGGAAACAAAAACCTGGGGGGAGGGGGAAAGAGTTATGCATCATAAATAACTGGCCAGTTAGTGTGGCTTATTCGACTCCCCTCACCTTCTTTCTCCACCCTTATTTACTTTTCCCATGCATTCCCTTTGAGTAAGCAACCCCTTACCTATATTTACATTTCCATAAAAGTCAGAAGAACTATTTATACTGTACTTTGCAAATACTCTTAGGATATACAATGACAGTTTAATTGATTGATCCTTGCCTTCTCTTTAGGTACTTTGACAGGTGGGTTAAATGTGAACATAGTTAGTTTCATGTTCTTAAAAAGACTGTCACAGCTTGACATTAAGTTGAGATCCACTAGAAGGAAACACAAACCCTTAAAATATCTTAAGGAAAGATGATGATTGTACTTATTAGTTCTGTTATCTTTTATTCTAAGAGACCACACCTAGGATCAGAAACAATATACTAGATTCTGACTGAGGGTCAAGAACAAGAGTCAGCAATCCTTATGCAGCCAGCGTTCCCACTGATGTTAATGGGAGGTCTGGCGAAGTAAAGACTTCAGGATAGAAACATCACGTCCAAGGAAAAGCAAGTATTTGACTAGTAATGTGATTTAACAATAACTTCTTAGAAGCAGCGAGTCAAACCGTTCCTTTTCTAGTTGTACTTTTAAACCCTATATAAAAAAAGTTTAATTTTTAGCATTTTTATTATTTAAGCAAACACCAACCTGCAACTATCTTGTAAGTAAGCTAAAACCCCAGAATCACATAACAGCAGGAAGATTTGCCAAAATATTTGTTATGGTTCTTCCACCACTACACAGTGATTTCACTAGATGAAAGTTTGCGGAAATCCAGGGTTCAGCAGGAAATGCAGATGAAAAAAGTAAAATTACATATATATAGGTTTGTCCCCACCACCTCTGACCTGCAAAGCCCTAGCATTTCTTTAGAAAACAAGTAGTAGTAACGAATAATATTTTGGCTGTTCCATTTCTACAAAGTTGATTGTTATGAAGAAATAAAAAGTAAGGAGGTGAAAGGAAAGTTTTATACTACTGAACTGCAGCCACTTAACAGCTGCTGTTTTATTTGTGAAGCTGTGGAGGGGTTGCAGACAGTTGTTACAATATTGCCAGTTAGTTAACCCTCCTCCCCACAACCACACACCACAGAATGGCAAGTATGAGAGGAACTGCAGCTCTTTCCAATTGACAGTCATAGGAAAAATAAAGAAGCTGGTGTGCACCTCTTTCAAGCCACAGAGCACGGTTTATCATGGATGAAGCATGCTACAATAGAAAGGGAGGAAAAGAGGAGGATAACTACTGTTTTCCCTTTGCCTTCACAGTATCAGCAGTGAATAGTAGGTACTGAGTTAAACTTGCAAGCTGATGCTGTTTGTTTCAAGGTGACCTCACAAAGCTGCTTTGTGTTGTTAAAACTAGGAAGCAAACCCAGTGGGGAAAAAAAAATATTCTGCATCAGTGATTAGGTCATGGAATAAGTGGGGATAGTCATACTGCCCAAGGCATATGATGCTTCCCTTATGAAAAGAGGGTAAACAGAATTGCCTGCTAATTTAACAAGTGTTTAGGAACACTAGCTTAAATTGGAGGGATTTTGGTGAGAATGTGAAGGACCAGAACGTAAATATTTCAGGGGCTTTAATAGAAAAAAAGTCTCACATTTTATTCATGGACCACAATACAAAATATAAACATTTGTGAAATGGTGTACAGTAAAAAATGGTGTACAGTAAAATTGTAGATCGCTGTATTTAATATCTGTTCTTACCTCTGGACTTACAACACCAACAGATTCTGCTAACGGAGTTAGCAGAGACATTGATGAAATATTCAGTGACTCTTCATGCTCATCATCACTCTCAGCTTCCAGGTTCATACTCATTTCTTTTTTTAGTTTTTCAATGTCTGGTCCATCATCTTGAAGAACTTCATCAAAGATGTCATTTATTACCTTTGAGCTATTCATTTCATCACTCACACTTAACTCAATTGCACATACTGCATCTGAAAAGTCAGAGATCCCAAGATTACTTATGAACATATCCTGTAGTACATTTAAAGCACTGATCTTTATTAAGAGAGAAGAGGAAGTAATCAAATAGAAGAGGCAACAATATTTTCCAAGGAGTTCTGTGCTGGCTTATTTCTATAATTTCATGAAGTATTGGCAATTTAAATCAGTTGAAGATGCACTTAGCAAACAAATACCAACTTTGAATTGAGGTCCTAAAAATTAAATGAATATTTCATCACCAGTTATTTTTTCATTGCAATAAGTTCACACATCGGCCTTCTTGCATTCCTTTGAAGCCTAAATATCACAATACACTTCTATTTTCCAATTACGATAAAATAATTAAAGAAACTCAGTAATGTTTACATGAATTTGATCTCAGATATATTCTTTGATAGCAAAAGATACTTGCTGAACTAGAAGCCCACTTAATTTGTAGGAAATTGATGTTTTGTTGAACAAAATAATAGTTATCAAGCTCATTTAGGACTAGCTAATGAAGTATTACAAACCATTCTCTTTCTCTGTAAATTGCTCAAGCTTTGAGACAGATACTGCTTTTAGTGGATTCTTTAACAATGTGGTCCTCGGAGGACTGAGTTTTTCAGTCTCTTCACATTTTGAAGTGTCTGCGAAGTTTAAAAACAAACAAACAAAAAAGTAAGGTAAAATTACTGTAGGTATGGTCAGAACCATCCACTGTGTCTGATTTCTAATTCTTAAAGAGTCCATAAACCCACAAGTGAAAGAAAAGAATAATCCACAAAATAGTACTAAGTTTTTTTGCTTTGTTTTTAGATTTTAATCTGAAATATTTTGAACCTCATGGAACACTGGGGAAGACTCCTTCCCGCACTCTCTGAATGGAGAGATACTTGGATGGGAACAGTAGACTGTCACTCTGCTCCAAAGGAAGACATAGGAGCCACCCCATTACAAAAAAAAAAAAAAACTGGGTTAAAACATCACCTGGCCCCCAATAGCTAAGTTTGGGCGTGAAGAGCCAGCCAAGCATCCATACGCACATGGGTGTTATCCCTTTTTCCTCTATGGGGAAGGGCACCTAGGTTGTCATTCCCTGACAGTTAACTATTTGGTGAAGTGTCCTATAAGCCTCCCAGACTCTGCCAGATTCAGGAAGCCCTCTGTTTTTGCTCCTCCACCCCCTACCTAAGTCCCCCTGCTCCTTGTCCCCTGACCATCCTCTCCTGAGACCCTCCACCCTAACTGCTCCCCCAGGACCCCACCCTCTACCCAGCCCTCCTCTCCCCCCACTCCCAGCCCCCAATTGCCCCAAGCCCTATCCACCTCCTCACAGATCATCAGAACTCCTACTCCATTCCCCATCCCCTGACCACCAATCCAGAATCTCCACCCCCCGGAACACCCTGCCCCTTATCCAACCCCCTGGCCCCAGCCCAGCCCCCTTACCATGCCACTCAGGGCAGCATGTCTGGCAACCGCACAGCCTGCCAGAGCCAGCCACGCTGCTGCAGTGCTGCCTGGGAGGAGCTGCGGGCCAGAGCACTGCCCACACAGCGTGCTAAGGCTGCAGGGGAGGGGCCGGGGGGAACCTCCCTGGCCGGGAGCTAAAGGGCCAGTCAGGAGGGGCCTGCGGGCCAGATGTGGCCCGTGCGCTGTAGTTTGCCCACCCCTGATCTATACACACTATGTCTAACCAGGTGTTGTCAGTCCCAAACATTCATAACCAAGTATGAACACACAACTCTTTACACTAATATTAATCATATAAAATTTAAAGGATTATTCTCACCTAAAGATTCTGAGGGGAGAGATTCAACTGATATCTCAGATGCTGTGGTCTTTCCTGCTGCTGCAAGCAAAGTAGCATCTGAACTACCGAATTGTTTTGAACTAGCTTGAGCTTGGCTTTCCTGAGTAAGAAAAAATTACATTAAAGCCAGTCTCATACAAGCCACAGGTTATCATTCTAACTAAATGAACTAGTTGAGATTTGAACACTCGAGGCACAGCCTTATTTTAATAAAATTTGTTTTGAGTTAGTAATATCAGTCTTATTTTCTAGTCTTTCAAAATAAGTTACAGGTGAGGTTCCTACTCAGATACAATGACCCAGCAAATCAGATTCCATGGAGAGAATTTTTTTATTTTTTTAAAATTAAAACTATACCCGGAAGGAAAGATTTTTAACATTGCAAAATAGCACCTTGAAGATGAGGCAAACCTTCTGTTGAGATATTACTTAAATTCTAATGGTAAGTGAAATTTTCCTTTAAAATATCGGCAGATACAATAAATTCAAGAGTGCATACACTGTAAGTTGCTTCTTTCAAGTATTTTTTTAAAAAGTTAAGATTTTGTAGCAAGCAAAGATTGATGTAGATTGTACATTTATATGCTCATCCATGTGTTCTGGGTTCCCTGACAATTTATAGACAGACATGTTAAAAATACACTGACATATTACCATTTTAGTTTCTGGATGTTTGCTTTTTGAATTTTCACCTCTCTCAGCACTCCACAGACTGCCCTTGTCAAACCGGCCACGAATACAAGCAAGTTCTTTTTCACGTTCCTAAGCATAAGAGAAATAAATGTTATACAAGCACATATTGTAGGCTGTAGCTATGTTATAAACAGTTTTTGTTATTGTTGAATCCATAGGCAGTTTTAGAGCATTAAGAAACACTCCTGAAGATTATAAGTAAGCTATTAAAATTTGGCAAATCATACCTGCTTGAGCTGTTGTGCTAGACTGGCAGTGGAGGATATTTCATTCTGTTTGAAAAGTCTTTCCTGGATTGTCTTTGTGTTTGGGGTAATAATAGGTGTTCTGTATCCAGTAGAAGTTGTAGCAGGACTTTGAGTGCTATGCTCTTGAAAGCGTTCTCCAAAACGTTCCAGAAAGGGTTTGATTCCTGATCCCCCTATAAAAAAATACTGGTTTTAGCTTTGTAAGAGTCATATACTTTACAATTTTTAAACTATAGACACATTAGTTGCTTTCTTGTAAAGCCTTTAATGTTTCACATACCTTACTACACTATCTTTTGAACATGCTCAGTATGCAAGTTTGCTCTCGCTCCAAACAGAAGACTAATGGACATTACAGCAGTGCAAATCAAAAGTTTAGAGAGAGTGAGATGTGTCTCAATGGAAACAAAGGTCCATCAACCGATAGTTAAAATGGTTTGCTTCCTCACCTACTCTCTCCAGAACCAGATCTCACTCAAGCGCGTACAACGTGGCTGAGAAATAAAAGGTGGAGAAGCTGTTTAGCATTTACCTGTCTTTAACATATTATTGTTGGGTATAAAAGCATAGATTTGTCTTCTACTCTAAATGAGTCTTGGAAAGAGAAACTTAGTGAATCAAAACTGCAGAGCTAGCCTTAAAAAAAAAAAAAAAAGTCAGTTTGCCAGACTAACTCAGTTCTTTGTAAAGCTGATCAAGTAGGTAGCTGAGACTGTTTGATTACTCTCAAGTAGTCTTCCCTGATCTTCTAAGAGTCACTAGAAGAGCTCTCATAAAATCCAGACATTATACACATCTTTAGAAACTGAGGAATGGATGAAAGTTTCATTCTGTAACTCCCGTGTAAGATATCACCCAAACACCTCTTTGGGCCATATGCAACAAGAACATATAGGATTTAACAATTTGCAAATCACTTTAAATGTACCAAGTTGGCTAGTG
This sequence comes from Sternotherus odoratus, assembly GCA_032164245.1. Taxonomy (NCBI): domain Eukaryota; kingdom Metazoa; phylum Chordata; order Testudines; family Kinosternidae; genus Sternotherus; species Sternotherus odoratus. The sequence goes on from JAVMKO010000002.1 coordinate 148,423,598, forward strand.
TGACATATCACAACCACATGCAGTGTCTTTGGAGAGTATTGCATAACAGCCATAAAGTTAATATGTATAGCTGCAGGCCAGGGATTATGTACATTGATCCCTATCCAAAGTGGCAACTGCTAGAGGCCTGAGAGCATTCCTTCAACAGACCATGGAAAGGGTTCAAACAAACACACCAAAATTGTGAAACCTGGTTTTAAAGGGATTGAAATATTTCTTTATCTATAAAGAAGTTAGCTCACAGTTTAAAATGGTTCTAGTGAGAGCTAATAAAACTATGTTCAGATGAAGATGAGAATATGGAAGTTATGTTTATAGAAGTTCCCTTAAATTATTACTAGTTTGCTTGTTAGAATTCTAGTAGTAGAAAGTTACAAGAAATTCTAATCCATAATTCAGAATATGAACAGAATTACATGGTATAGACCAGCATTAGCTGGAACGTAGTTTTGGACCTCAGGGGGAAAAAAATGTTTGTACAGTTTGTTGGAAACATTTTCAATACATAAAATTTAAAACTGAAGGTAATGGTTAAAAAATCAACTATATCACTCATTGCTTTAAAATACAGTCACTTACCTGGTGTTGTAGGCTTATCCTGATGTTCAAGTTGCACATGTGTTCTTTTGATTGGCTCTTCTTTGGACTGAACTGGCTGTGATAAGATTGGTTTTACTGTTGGCTTAAGTTCCTCTGTTTTCTGGAGGCTGCAGGGATTATTTTTTAATAGTTGTGGTACTTCAGGTTCCTTAGGATTGGGATTGGTTACTCTAGAAGGTTTTCCTAAGTAATTTGGTCCCTAAAGAGGAAAATATACATATGGATATAACATATGTAAATGGGAAGACCACACATTCTTCACACTCCGAAAATGCTAGATGAAGAAATTTTGCACATAGCACTGTTTGAAATCTGAACACTCTTATTTCCCAAGAGAACAATAGAAAAAAAAGACAGAACAAGGTGCATGACACTTTTAAAGCATTTAGATCAAATATATCCTTTTTTAATATTGGATTCCATAATTTTCCACCTGTTGCACATATTCTTTAATATTCATCTATCCTTAATTTTAAATTCAGTGGAACACTACAAATTCATGAAAGGGATAATTTTCCTAACAGATGCTACTACTTTCAGATGTGTGAATTGCATTTTATAAAAGTTTACATTTACACTTGAGAGTCGTGATTAACCACATGAACAATTGATTTGTAAAAGCCAGACCCTCATAATTCTGCCTGTCAAATTTACTCAAGGACTGTGCCACTCTTACAAATCTCCATTGGTGACTAAAATGGAGTGTAATTCACATACATTTGGAAGTCATTGCTCCCCTCTCTTGCTCAGATGGTCCATTTTAATTATTTCTTGCTTATCTTTTCAATCTTAATACCATTGATCATCTGACCCCTTAAAAGTTATCAGAAGCTTCTTCTCTTTTCATTGCAAAAATTAAGGTTACTCATTTTAAAATGGTCATGATCATTTGTCACTAACTTTCAGATTAGACATGTAAAGGTTAACATCCATCCCACAAAAAAGACATTAGTTGTTAAATTTGATCACTCACCGATGATATAGAGGTTGCTGGTTTATTTACAGATACCTCAACAGCCCTTTGAGAACAGGATGCAGCTTCCTGCTTTACACTGCCACTATTGATTCGAGCAGATGTTTCACTTGTAGTGGACAATTTGGATAAACAAGTAGTGCCAGGCTGTTCTTGTGTATTGTTTTGCTTTGCAGATGGATGACTTAGATCATTTTCCCAGGAACCAATTGTAGCAGCAAGGTTAGCTAAACGGCCTTTTCTCCCCACTGGGGTATCACTTGTGAGAGATGGCTGTTTGGGTGGGGAAACAGCCTGTTCTTTTGACAGGAGAGGAGATAGGGGGAAACTTTCAGATGGATCTGAAAATTAAGACAGGTAGTTAAGAGCTACACTCACTTTTTGAAACACAAGACACTAGAAAACGTCAACCTTTTGTAAAAATAAAGTTCCTAAACAACTCAATTACAATTGTTAACGAGTTAGGTTATTTTGCAAAGACAATGGCATATTATTTCACTAGAATCCAATAAATGTTAAATTTCTAAAACCTGAGTACACCAATTTTAACAATGATGTAAAAATCAGACAGGGTTTATTAGAGTGTACAGAAAGTGTATTCTCAATGATTTCCCATATTTTTGGGCACTCATTTCTTTTCCCCACAATATTCACCTAACAAAAAAATATTTTAAAAAGGTCAGGAATTTAAAGAAATCCTGATCAGAAACCGTCACTGAGAAAAAAAATTATCTTATGGTTACTTATACCAGTCACGACAAATGGTTTAATTTTTAAATTCTATGAAGTGAGACATACCATTATCATCCCAGCAACGTCGCTGTTGTGCGAGTTTCTGCATACGTGTTTTGACTGTAGGGGCTACAGGTACTTCAGATTTCAAGTTCTGTTCTTCCTTCTCAACAAGCAGTGGAACAGACTGAACTGAGGGAGCCCTGTTATTTGCAGTTGCTTTTGACTGTGCAGTCATCTCAGGAGAAAGAGGTTTCATGGAAGTTGAATTAACTGGCAGTCTATTCTCAGAGCTAGAAACGGGAACCTCCACACTGTCAGGACAGAGCCTTTTTGATGGGGATGGCTTTGTACTAGGTTTCACTGTAAAAGTTAAAAGTATTTGAACCAGTCAGTTATCAACCATCATCTTCACAGCCTGCAATTAAAAGTACTGAGCATACTTCATCTTTCTGAAACAGCTTTTTAATTTCTAAGCCCTCCACTATGTCTTATGTAAGAGCGCCTTTTAAAAAGGGGGAGGGGGGGAAGAGGAGGGCAAATAGTTGCCCAGTCTTTATGTCCATCACCAAATTCCGATGGTCCTTTTAAACTCTGCATTCCCTAATGTGTTTCAGTATTACTAACTAAGGAGAGTGACTTTCATAATAGTTTAAATAAATCACTGCTAAGTGGGCACTAAATTAAAGTTACTTAGTCATCTGCAAGACCTTTACCACAGTTTAGAGACTAGTCACATTTTGGACCTAATTAAAAAGACAGGCAATAGCATCCCTTATTGCGGAGTTTAGAAAGAAGGTTAAACTTTGGTGCTAAATAGTAGTATTTTTTTAGTTAAAGTAGTAGGTGTCAAAAGAAAAATGGGAATTTTCACATAGAAACATTGAGCCATACGATTTTTCAAGGTTTTTTATTTCTGTACTACGCCTATGCAAGATACCTTCTTCACCAGGCAAAGGTGGCTGGTTACTAGTTTCTGACAAAGGTTCTCTAGTTCTCTTTGTCTGCATCGTGGGCCTCATTCCTGATGTGGATCGCTCAGCCATTTTCTTCTGCAAGTTCTCTCGTCTGGCACGGGTTCGTTCTAGAAGTTTCTAAATATTTAAAAAGGCACAGATTGTTACATACTTCAGTATTTAGTGGAAACACACATTACTAATAAAGTATCAAAGATTGAAACACTAAATTTTACAGTAAATTCTCAGTTACATGTTTCTAACGCCTACGCCAGAGATCCCCAAACTGTCAGACGTGCTCCCCCAGAGGAACGTTCAGGGAGTGCACCAGGGCCCAGCCCCACTACGCTCCCAGTTCTGTTCTGGCCACAGCTCCTGACACTGCCTCCAGCCTCAGCCCCTGACTATGACCTGACCAAGGCTCCATAGTCAGTCCCGGCCCTGCCCCCGGCCTTGGTCCCTGGCCACAGCTCCATTTCCAGCTCCAGACCTACCCTCAGCCCCTTTATCCCCATCTGCAGTATCTCACCTCCCTCCCAGGATCTGTGGACAGATGTGGGGAGGAGACGTGGACAGGAATATGAGGGGTATGACACTTAATCTGGGGATCACTGTCCTACACACACACACGAACAAAAAACAAACAAACAAACAAACAAAAAAAGATTCCCACTATGGAAACAAAAGATTGTACATCTATCACAGAGGTTCCCAAACTTATTTGGCCTACCGCCCCTTTTTCAGATAAAAAATTACTCCGCGCCCCCCTGAAAATCTACCTTCTTTAAGTGAACAAACAGAAAGATGCAGTGACAAATTTGCTTTATTTTATGTATCTATATTTCTACCTACGTCCTACAACATAGTAAGAAAAGATGTTGTTGCAAATAAGACATGTTGAAGCTTAAAATTATAAAATTTATTGAAATTGACCATAGTAACATTCGCATTACACACAGAAAATTACGATAACGAAGGATAATATTTAAATAAAAATCACGAACAACATTAAAAATAATTCTAATGAGAAGGATGAACCTGGTGCGCTGCTATCAATTTGTTAATATTCGGCTCTATCTTTGTCAGCAGCATTCTTAAATCACCATGATCAGTTATTTGCAGTCGGCTTCTTTTTTTAGTTAATTAATTTGCTAATCATTTTATTCAATGCCCCCCAATTTGGAAAATAAAGTACCTAATCACTACGACTTCCTATGTTACACAACAGATGAAACATGTACGAACGGTTTTTCAAAATTTTCTTATCTTCTCCTCTTTCTTTATTCTTTCACCGCCCCCTATTTTTATTCAATGCCCCCCAATTGCACCTGAGGCTACTATCGCCCCCCCCGAATCGTTCCAGCGCCCACCAGGGGGTGGTATCGCCCACTTGGGAACCACTGATCTATCAGATGTTGCATGCTTACTAATTATACAGTGAAACCCCGATTTAACGGACCCCGATTTAACGGACTTCGGATGCAACGGACAAAATTTAGGAGCAAGTCCGATGCATCCAAAATCCGTTAAATCGGGGGCTGGCCGCCGGGGTCCAGGCAGCGGGCGGGCTGCCGCCCGGCTCCCCGCAGCCAGGAGCTGGGCGGGCGGGCGGGCTGACGGCTTCCGCCCGCGGCTCCCGGCAGCGGGGAGCCGGGCTGATGGCTCCCGCCCGGCTCCCGGCAGCCGGGGTCCCGGGCGGGCGGGCTGACTCACGGCTCCCGCCCGGCTCCCGGCAGCCGGGGTCCCGGGCGGGCGGGCTGACTCACGGCTCCCGCCCGGCTCCCGGCAGCCGGGGTCCCGGGCGGGCGGGCTGACTCACGGCTCCCGCCCGGCTCCCGGCAGCCGGGGTCCCGGGCGGGCGGGCTGACTCACGGCTCCCGCCCGGCTCCCGGCAGCCGGGGTCCCGGGCGGGCGGGCTGACTCACGGCTCCCGCCCGGCTCCCGGCAGCCGGGGTCCCGGGCGGGCGGGCTGACTCACGGCTCCCGCCCGGCTCCCGGCAGCCGGGGTCCCAGGTGGGCGGGCTGACTCACGGCTCCCGGCCGTGATAAGTAAAACCTCTATATAACGGACTAATTCGGGTGAGGGGGTGTCCGTTAAAGCCAAAAGTCCTGTTATTTAATTATTTTAAAAAATTATTAAATAACGGACTTTCGGCTTTAACGGACACCCCCTCGCCCAAATTAGTCCGTTATATCGAGGTTTCACTGTACTATCCTTCTAAATAAAGAAATTCCTAAGTAATGACAGTGACTAAGTGAATTAGTAACAACTGACTTCTAAACTGCCAGGTGACAGTAGCATTGCTAAAAACAGTCAACTTTTTGGTTACTAGTTTGGGTTTATTTTTAAAACCAAGTTGCCAAAATTGGTGTACATGCCAGCTGCATTGCAGATGTTCATTCTCTACAGCAACCCTCCTAGCTGACTGAGGTGCACCATTAACAGGTTCTGAAGTGAGCATAGCCAAAGGGATGTAGGGATTAGAGAGATGAAAGAAGAGTATTTTGAAAATGTCATGGATGCAGAGGATGCCACTAAAAAGAAGAGATCTGTACGACCATGTTTAGATGTCAAAAAAGAAAAAGAAAAACACAAAACCACGCCATCACAATATTTGTATTTATACTGACACAAGTATTCCATTTAAAAGAGGAAAGATTTAAACAGAGATAAATGAGTTTTGCCCCCAAATATAAGGGATATTTCTTCTGATCCACTGATCTGATTGTTATAGTTCACATGCCATTTTGAGCGTACTGATCTGCTCCATTACGTATCAGTCATTTCAATTAAGTTGTAACAAGTGATATTTGGAATTACTCGGTCTTCAAGTACTATTTAAAATTCAATTATTTGTATTAGATATTATTTAAGGAATACAGTACTGCTTGATCTAATCAATTTTTAAGTGTGACAAACTCCTTTGAGCTAAATTAAGCACTTTGACACAAAGCTCAGTTATGAAAGTTCTATTTCACTTTGAAAAGGCAGCATTTAGCACTGTGTTGTGGTGATGGCACAAAGTAGTTACCGTATTTTTCGCCCTATAAGACGCACTTTTTCTTCCCCAAAACGGGGGGGAAAAAGTTGGTGCGTCTTATAGGGCGAATGCAAAAAAAAAAAAAAAAGCGCCTCGCTCTCCCGTCCCCGCCGCGCGGGCGGGCTGCCGAGGTTCCCCCCTCCCCGCCACGGGCGGGCTGCCGAGGTTCCCCCCTCCCCGCCGGACAAAAAAAAAAAAAAAAAAAAAAAAAAAAGCGCCGACTCGCTCTCCCGCCGCGCGGGCGGGCTGCCGGGAGCGTCCCGGTTCCCCCCTCCCCGCTGCGGGCGGGCTGCCGGGAGCGCGCCCGCGGCGGGGAGGGGGGAACCGGGACGCTCCCGGCAGCCCGCCCGCGCGGCGGGAGAGCGAGTCGGCGCTTTTTTTTTTTTTTTGGTCCGGCGGGGAGGGGGGAACCTCGGCAGCCCGCCCGCGGCGGGGAGGGGGGAACCTCGGCAGCCCGCCCGCGCGGCGGGGACGGGAGAGTGAGGCGCTTTTTTTTTTTTTTTTTTTCCGGATTTTTTATTTAAAAATGAGGGGGCGTCTTATAGGACGGAGCGTCCTATAAGACGAAAAATACGGTAAATTCTGTGAGCTGTGTAACCCATTATCCTCCTTGATGCATGGCAGTCAAATATAAATTTCAGATTTTAACTGTCTAAAAGACTACAGATTCTGTTTCTTCTGCTCAATGTGCAGCGAGTCAAAAGCTAAAAGAATGTTAGAAACTATTAGGAAAGAGATTGATAATAAGATAAAAAATATCACAGTGCCTTTATATAAATGCATGATATGCCCACACTTGGAATACTGTATAGTTCTGATCACCCCAACTCAACAACAAAAAAGATTAGTGGTATGAAACATCTTCAAATGAGGAGAGATTAAAAAGACTGGAATTTTTCAGCTCGGAACAAAAGAGACAATTAAGGGGGATATGATAGATAAAGGTTCATAAAAATCAATAATAATGTGGAGGAAAGTGAATAAGGAAATGTTATTTACCCCTCCATGTAATATATGAACCAGGGTTCACACCCAGTAATATTAATAAGCAGCAGGTTTAAAACAAACAAAATTAAGTCCTTCACTCAATGCATAGTTAACAGGGTGGATTTGATTTAAATCATGCTTTAAATCACTAGTCAGGAAGACTCGATGTAATCATGGATTTCTCCATAAAAGTGCATTCTTGTTGGTTATAACCTTAGTACATATTCTTCACAACTCAGAGACAGATGAGACCCAAACTTGGGCTCTTTTACAGCCTGCTACCCTTTTTTCCCCTTCTGGTGAGAGAATGGCATGGTAGATCTCAAGTCAATGAAGGCTACACTCAGACCTCAAGACTTCTGGAATATGCTGCTCTAAGTTTCATTTTTTTTTCTACTGCCTGCCCATCCCTTCTCACATTTATCTCCACACTTCTTCCCCTTGTCCAGATCTATTCTACCAACAATCTTCTATTCATTGAACTCTTTGAAACTTTGCGCTTTTAGAGAGAGGTAAGGGATTGCCTCCGTGTACACAAATTTTGGAGAGAGACAATAGGATTGAGGTCCGTTATTTCTCACCTCTATGTATGACTTATTTGAAAATATTTTTGCTGTTAACATGCATGTTACCTCTGGGAACACAAATCCAACAATTTGAGAACTGCGAAACTAGGCATCTCAGATGGTATTTTCTAGACTGAGCCCCATTGGGTAGATAGAAAGTTAAACCTAAATAATCTACACAGGAGCCCCACCCTAATCCATGAACTATTGGAACTAATTTACAAAACTTTTCTTAAACATTACATGAATATATTCATCTCACACTATAATGAATAATCCCTATTCCATGATGAAATCTCTTTGAGCTATAATATATCTTAATTAAAACTATCTTTAAACAGGTTATTCCCTCAAAAAAGCATTTTATCAAAAAAATCCTATTTAAATTTTTTTTTAAATCAATTTTTTTTTAAATCATTGCTTTTTATCCATCCTGATAGTCAACCTGGAACTCGTTGCCAGGGCATGTTGTGAAGGCCAAAAGTATAACTGGGGTCAAAAGAAGAATTAGATAAGTCGATGGAGGATATGTCCATCAGTGACCATTAGCCAACATGGTCAGGGATGCAATCCCATGCTCAGGGTGTCCCCAAGCCTCTGACTGCCAGACCGGGTGAGAGGGGATGGAGCACTTGATAACTGCCCTGTTTTCTGTTCATTCATTTTGAAGCATCTGGCACTGCCCAATGTCAGAAGACAGGACACTGGGCTACATGGACTATTGGTCCGACCCAGTATGGTCATTCTTATGTTCTTGTTGTGTGACTAATGGAATGTCCATCTCAGCAGTTCTGTGTGAAAGCAAAATGCTGACTGTACATTTCTGTAACTAACAAAGGATCCTGGAAAACTACATGAAGCCAGGAGCGCCTGTACTGACAAATTGCATGTCACTTTTGGACTCCACCCTATTCCCTTGCTCTACCCCCACTTCCTTCACAAAAAAAGTGAAGTGCACAGGGAACCATGTATGTGTGAGGAAGTTTTCAGATGCAGAGACTAAGTAAAATATGCAGCAAAGGAATAGTTAAATAGCATGCATAAGGTGGGACACTCAGTTATTGAAATACATATCCACATTCCATTAGCCCGGCTTGAGCTAAGTTTCAGTTGCTGCAGCTAGGATGTCATTTATCAAGAATGTGCAGCCCTATTGTTGAACTCAAACTTTTTACTGGTTTGCAGCAGGCTCAAGTTTTCCAAGTTATAGTCATAACCCAAATTCTGCTCTTACACACTTGATGAATAAGCCACACTTTGAAGTGACCGTTAGAATTAATTTTGAAGTTCACTGGCATTTGGGGAGGAGCAGGGGGGAAGGGCCAGGGGAGAAAGTCTTACCATGTTGTGTAAGGGTTTTGCTAAGGGCTAGAAGTTTAATTAGAATGTTTAGTTTTTAGTACTTGCCATAAAAACATACTTCCTAAATATATAATAAACTAAATGTATATAGCACATGCATCATCTATCTTAAAGTGTAGGGCTCCAAGTTATCCCATTTCTCACCTACACAGCCAAACATTGTTAAGGGCATGTCTACTCCTATAGAACTGCATAGGCCTAACAGCACCACTGTCACACTTTAATGAAAACACTAAGTTGATGGGAGAGAAGTGGTAGCTATGTCAGCAGGAGCAGCTCTTCTGCCAACACAGCAGTATCTACACCGGGGGGAGGGGGAGGCGTTTTAATTTAAATTTAAAATTAGTGTTTTAATTAAAGCGTGACAGTGGTGCTGTTAGGCCTATGCAGTTCTCTAGGTGTAGACATGCCCTTAATGTTTGGCTGTGTAGGTGAGAAGTGGGATAACTTGGAGCCCTACATAGTTGCATCGATGTAAGTCTATAGTGTAGACGAAACATAGCGGTAAATTTTTAGCTGACATTCAGAAGTCAAGATCTGCTTTAGTTTTTTAAGCTAAGGCTATCTCTACACTGCACTTTCGTCAGTAAACCTTTTGTTGATCAGGAGCGTGAGGAAAAAAAAAAAAAATACCCCAGCCAACATTTTACTGGTGTAAAGCGTCAGTGTAGACAGCGATTTGTCAGCAGAAGACACTTTCCAGCGGACAAAGCTACTGCCCCTCATTAGGGGTGGTTTTATTTTGTCAACAAAGAGCAGCTACACTACATACCTTACAGTAGCACAGCTGTGCCACTGTAAAGTACGCAGTATAGGCATAACATAAGGCTTATGAAGAGATGCATTAGACAACTCATGTAGCTAAAATGTTAAACAGATTGTGCTTAGTAGTTACTTTTAGTTCAAGGAAAGTTGTGTTAGGCTTGAAGGCTGCCCAATATAAGCATATCATATTCCTTTCCAGAAATAGCACAGTTCCTCCAAAACGTTATTACTGAAGGACGCTTCTTTCTTGAAGGAGAGAGGTATCCGTTAGTATTGTGAAATATTTGAATCAAGTTTACTCTATGGAATGATCTAATCGCTCCAGCTTGTACATAACTGAATTTTGAGAAGTACAAGAAGGTTGTGCACATATTCGAATACTTCCCAGCATGCCAAACAATTTTAAATTCAGTTCAGTAGTTTGGACTTGAAAAGGAATTTAATACAAGTCCCATCAGGTCACCCGCTACCAATTAAGGAAGTAATGTTAAGTTGTTTATATATAACAAACGTTACATACATAGAGATTAGATGGACTCTGTTTTAACATAAACTAGACAGCAGAGCTACAGTCTGTGCTAAACTTAAATGAGTGCTACCTCTTTGTGCAGGCTCTCTTCAACTGTTTAAATTAAAACACAGTAAAACATTCAGATACTCTTCAACCAGATTAATAGTGTCTGCGGGGAGGGGAAGGTTGCAATAACTTAACTAAAATCAGTATAGAAAGTTTTTAAAACTTCAGTTACATCAGTGCAAACTGTTTAGACCAGTCTCAGTTACGATTTTAAAATTTATCACAGCAGAAAATCTGATGATCTCAATTCATTTTGAATTTATATATAAACTAATTGATAATAGAGACAAATGTTTTGGGTCAAAAGGGGGGTAAATTAGTCTTCTTGAGGCCATTAGTGTTCAGTACAACGTAAGAACAAGCCAAGCCAGTCAGCTCCACAGGGGTCCCTGGGTGTCCTCTCCCCGGAGGTGGACGATTCATCAGAGGTTTTCTCTCCTGTCAGTAGCAGGTTTAGCTCAGTTGCTCAGACTCTGTTCCGTTCACCATCACGCCACATGTTGTGTTTAGAGGCCACGCGTGGGCCTCGGCCCAGCCACTTGTCACAGCAGCCGCGACCGCAGGCTCAGGCCCGGGGAGAGGGAGAAACTCCCCCGGGGGGGCTTCCCGATCGGCTAGAGGCGCCCCGCGGGAGCGCCCCGCCCGAGAGCCTCTGGTCTCGCCAGCGCTCCGAGCCGGGCGCCCAGGGTCGCGCACCCCGACCCAGGGGACGGGAGGCGGCCCCCGCAGCGCCGCTGAGACAGCCACGTCCCAGCTGCGGAACGGGACCCACCCGGCCGGGGGACAGCGGCGGGGGAGGCGCCTCACGGCGCTTTGCCGGCTCAGAGGCTGGGGTTGGGGTCGCGCCTCCGCCGGGAGCCCGCCCAGGACACCCCCCGGCAGGGCAGCGCGTCGGAAGAGCAACGGCTCGGGCTGGGGAAGAAGGGTCCGAATCGCGTCCCACCGAGCTCGCCTACAGCAGCGCCCCCCGCCCTGCCCTCCCCCCCGCGGGGGGCTGTTTCAACCGCCGTCCTGTGCTCGCTCACCTCGGTGAAAGGGTCCATTGCTGCTGCTGCTGCCCGGCGCTCGGTCCCTTCTCGCGCTGCTCCGGGAGTGGCTCAACCCCCACCCCAAACCGCTCTTCGGATTTTGAATTTCAGCGCCCGCCTGCACTGCGCACGCGCCCCGTGAGACAATTCCACCCGCGGGCCAGCCTGCGCGGTCACGTGACAGCCGGGCGTGGGCGGGGAAGGGGAACCAATCACCCCCAGCCTCCCTCTTGCGCATGTGCGCTCACAAGTCTCGGCGCAACCGAACCCACCGATTGAATCCCGGTTCTCGATCCTTGGGCGGGAGGGGGGAAAAAGGGCGGGATCAAAGCTGTGATTGACATGGGCACTGGCCGTTGGGCGGGCAATGAGCGCGCCCATTCACTGTAAGGGCAAAGCAGAGACAAAGAGTGTGCAAGGGACAGGGTTGGTAACTGTCTAGTCCAGCCAACCTCTGGCATGCATGCCTAAGGCAGCACACAAGCTGATTTTCAGTGGCATTCATAGGGTCTGGGGCCTGGCCACGGGGGGAGGGGAGAGGCTCTGCATTTTGATCTCATTTTCCATGAAGCTTCTTAAACATTTTAAAAACCTTATTTACTTTACATGCAACAATAGTTTAGTTCTATGTTATAGACTTATAGAAAGAGACCTTCTAAAAACGTTACAATGTATTACTGGCATGCAAAACCTTTAGAGTGAATAATGAAGACTCCGGACACCACTTCTGAAAAGTGGCTGACCCCTGGACTAATCACACAAACCCAAACTCCCTTGCCCTGCTTCTTTAAGGCCATGCCCCACTCACTTCATGAGCCTTCCCTCTGTCGCTCACTCTCCCCTCACCCTCACTCACTGTCTTTCACTGGGCAGGGGTAGAGGTGTAGGAGGGGTGCAGGCTCTGGGAGGGAGTTCGGGTGCAGGAGGGGGCTCTAGGTTGGTGTGCCTATCAGAGGAACTGTTTCAGACTCTCTGCAGACTCAGGGCCCTAGTGCTGCTGCAATTACACACACTTCCTGTTTTCAAACTTTTGTTCACACTCACAAGAGCTATTACTACACTAAAAAGCTGAGATTTTGATATCACAGACAATAATGCTCAGACTTTATTCCAGTTCTGCTGTCAGCTTTTCCCAAGGTCATGCACAGCATTTCCTTGTTGCATGGAAATAGGAAGTCCTTTGTCACTTTAGATTGCATGTACGGAGATGTCTTTTGTACTATGCTATAGTTGGAGCAGAAAGTGGCTCTCTGTCCCCATCTCCTCTCTTTGTCACATTGTTCCGCTCTACGTGTACCCCATCCAATGCTCTGTTTCTCCCAGCCTCCTTCTCAATGGTCACTGATTTTGTATTTGATGTGAATCTGCCTTAGGGCTTGTCTTCACTTGAGCCAGCAGGGATCGATCTTTTGGTGATCGATTTATCATGTCTCGTTAAGACGCGATAAATCGATCACCAGCGGCTCCCCCCGTTGACTCCGGAAGTCCAGCTCCTCAAGAGGCGCAAGCTGGAGTCAACGGGGGACCGCGCCGCCGACTGCCACCGCTGTGAGGATGGGAGGTAAGTCAGCTGTAGAGACGTCGATGTTATTAACGTAGCTGAAATTGCGTATCTACAGTCGATTTCCCCCCCTAGTGGAGACCAGCCCTTAGTCTGGCACATTTCACTGTGCTGAGCTACTCAAATAGCCTGTAAGCTTGGTGCTGAGATATGTAAGAGTTTTGCTTCTTGTTTCTGATTTCTTTTCCATAATGAATAATATACATTTCTGCTTCCCCACTTCTATCACTCTTTCCTATTTCCATTCTTCCACCCCGCCCTTCCTTATCCTTCCAGTCCTGTTTCCCACTTTTGATCCACGATTTTTTCTCTTTCACCTGCCCTCTTGCTATCCCTCTTTTCCCTTCTTTTCAAATTCAAATAAGTTTATTGCTGTCTATACCAGTGTCACCTCAGAAACAGTGCAACACAACATGTAGCAGAAGTTAAAATTTAGTATACCAAGAAATGCCCAGGTTTTTCTGGAAAGTGCACAAGAATGTAAGATTGCCATTTATTTGGACACCTTCTAACCAGCTTGGGCTGCTCTCATTATAATGGGGGTTGCAGCAGCTCTCAGTCCAGAGGTTAGAACGTGCTCATGGGAGGTGCGGGCAGCATTGGGGCCTATGCTCTGTGTCCACACAGGCATTCACAACTGTAAGAAGGGTGAGACTTCATTTCCTTCTCCCAAAGAACAAGCCACTACTTGTGAGGGCAAAAGATCAATTTCTTTAGTTGGAGTATTAGAAGACTCCATAAATGATAGAAGTATAGAAAGCAGGACATCCAACATGTGGTCCACAGCAATCCAACAGGAAGGTGGATCAAGAACTAGCAGGCTGTATCATGAGACATCCCCATGAAACACATAGTGCACACACAAGGGGGTCTTCAGCTCTCTGGAATGCATATTAGAACTGCTCCAGTTTGACTTATTACACTTTCTGTTACATGTGCAGACCCAGTGGGACCATGCAGTGCTGCTAGCCTGTATTTCTCCATGTAAGCACTCCATCCTGCCACTGCACTCCTTCAAATGTACATACCATATTGCACTATGCTCCATGTAGGGGCATTGTGACGGGTTCCCCCACAGGGTGCCACCTGGAGCTGGGGTGCCACCAAGCCCTCTGACACACCAGCATGGGCTCCCTTTCACACTGTGCTGCCGTGACAAGTTGAAAAGCTCTCCAAGCTTGCACTTTCACCAGCATTCACACAGGTAGGGACACATACAGCGTCCCAGGTTAGGAACCCAGAGCATACTATCATACCCTGATCAAATCAGACCAGTCTACTGGTTTAACACCTGGTCCACATCTCCTTCAGTGTAAAGAGAACAATGCACATTTGTGGTAACCAAGTAGAAATTTTCCCAAGCACTTCAGTCAAAGCTCAATGGTGTAGATTAAAACATAAACTAAGTTATTAACTACAAAAGGATAGATTTTAAGTAATTATAAGTGATAGGAAAACGATCAAAGCACATTACCTAGTAAATAAACAAAACCGCAAACTGATCTTAACACCCTAGTTAGGTAGAATATGAATTAGAAAATTCTCACCCAGAGCAATAAACAGGCTGGCAGATTCTTAAGGCACAAAGTGCTTTGGCTCTGCAGATTGGGTTTTCCAGGTTTTCATACACAGGCTAGAAATTCCTCTAGCCCAGGACCCTCAATTCCCACAGTTCAGCCCTTGTTCCTCCGGTGTTTCCAGGTGTGGTGTTGTAGGGAGAGAGAGCTGCCTTCATTATCTCATTTTCCCCCTTTTATATCTTCTTCCCACTTGCTGGAAAGCTCTTTTGCTGTGACCTGGGTCGAACAGATCCCATTGTGTGCGATCTCTGAGCGGTTTCTATTGTACATAGTTCCTGGGGTATTCCTTGTGCTTGTGTGCACTTCCTCAATAAGCCATTAACATTGTTTGGCCTTTTTACCATTGTGCCTGAATGGCTGCTTGTGGGTCCTTTCAACCTTACAACATGTTTCAGTAACACATACATAGTCAAATTTCATAACTTCACATACAGTAAAACCTCCATTTAACGGACTAATTCGGGCGAGGGGGTGTCCGTTAAAGGAAAAAGTCCGTTATTTAATAATAAAAAAAACCGAGCTGTCGGAGCAGCAGCCCGACCGCCACAGGGTCGGGGCAGCAGGGAGCCGGCAGCCAGCCCGCCCTCAACAAATGGATTTTGGATGCATCAGACTTTCTTAAAAATTTTGTCCGTTGCATCCGAAGTCCGTTAAATCGAGGTCCGTTAAATTGAGGTTTTACTGTACAATGATAGCACATACAATCCAAAGGAATCTTGTGCTTTATCTATTAGGATATTTATCCATAAGCATTCAAGATCGTTGTCTAGTAATGCTATTTTTGATAGAGAGTCACTGCCTTTCACCTTTTGCTCCCTTGATCCTTCCTAAATAGATTATAACCATTTATTTTAGCAGTCCAATAGTATGAATCATCCCACCAAGTTTCAGTAATACCAGCTAGATCAAATTTATGCTCATAGATGAGCAATTCCAAATCTTTTTGTTTGTTACTCCTAAATTTTGTGTATACGTAATCCAAGAATTTCTTCTCCTCATGTCCTGATTAATTTTATTCTCAATATCTCGATTTTGTGCTGAGTGTTCATATCTTCCCTCTTTTTACTCTTCTCTTTTGATATTAGTTTAATTCACCTTCAGTTACTCTAGACGAATAGAGGCTTAATCATTTAACCTAAGTTAAGGAAACCAAAAGATAGATACTTTTCAAATTCCCTGTCATTGTTGGAGCACCATCCCAAATTTCTGAAATAAACTCTACATGCAACTCAACAGCAGGCTTTCAAAACTGAAATCTGCTGAAGAAAAACATTGTCTCAGCAATTGAACTTTCCATCTTTCCAAGGCCACGTGAGTTAAGAAATATTTCCTTGGAATTTGAACAACTTTGCTTCATTCTTAATCTTTTCGGTACAATACTGTATCACAAAATCATAGACAGTTTCCCAGGACCTCTCTGAATTGAGTCTTCTGACTTCATCATTCATGTAGAAATGCAGAGGAGGGAGAGAAGACAAAGACCACTTTCATTTGTGTCTAATTTATTAAATACTTTCTCTTCCATCCCTTGCCATTCAATACATTTTGAATGTGACATTTTGCTGACATAAAACTCCTGTCAAAGACCAACGGCCAGATGGCAAAAAATGGAAGTATTTCAATGGAATAGTGCTTATTTATGCTGACTGAGGATCTGGTTTCAAATATGCACAAAACGGTGGTTGCTGGTTATGTGAAATGACTCAATAATGACAGAAAGTCACATCATTAATTATATCCCACATAACATAGGATCATATTTTGTATTTTGGAAGTAGTTTTAGAAAAACTGAGAAAATACCTTTTTAAAAACTGGAAGATTTCATTTGAAAAGCTATTTTTAATTGAAATTTGAATTTGTTTTGAAATTTGAATTTGTTTGAAATTTGAATTTTTTTTGATGAAAAAATGTAAACCAATTACATTCTGGTGACACAACATGCAGTAAATCCAAAAGCTAATAATTTTCAGTACTCTATTGCTGCCAAGGACTGATTCTTGTCATGTTGACTTACTGTTTCACAGTATCACAAAAGCAGTGCTTTGCTGAATACCAAGCACACAAGTAGGAGTTTAAAAGATTTGCTGAATCAGGGCCTAAGATTTGCATCTTACTGATAGATTATTGGTTCATGACCTTACTGTCTCTACTATTTCTTTTTCATTTTGTACTCTAACAAGTTTGTGCAGTAAGCCCTGAAATCTTTTATGCAATAACATCATGTTTACACTAGAGGGCATGACTTAAACTACTACTGTAATGGCTTTAAGACTACAGTATTTAAAATGTTTTGCAACTGGAAATCTATTTTTTACATTAAAATAGATAAGCACTGCTGAAATTAACAAAGGTCTGTGTAAGAGGGTAAACTGCTACCATGCTGTGAGCAAATCTAATCTAAATATAATATAGAAAATATTTTTCACATATCTACACTGAAGAGACTTTATTAACGTAGCCATCTCCACTGCAGTATTAAGCTACTCAGATAAACTCAAGAAGGCGTTGCCAGAGATGACTAAATATACCAAACATTTCATTTCTGCTTTACTGGCTCTCTGGAAATGAGACATCTATAATATTATGAATATTCCTGAGTCAATGGAAAATAGATTAACTGTAACTAAGGGGACATGGAATGGAGATTTTGGCATGCACATCAATGAGGCATCATCAATGAGAAAAAAACCCTCTGAAAATAATACATAAAATACTAGTATGTAATACAAATGCAGTGTTATATATTGTATGGGTCTAGTACAAATACAGTGTTATATAATGCATGGGTATAATACAAATTCAGTGCTATATAATCCACGGACTATGGGCAGGATCACCTCTTCCTGCAGAAAACCAAAAGGAAGAAAACACCAAAAGGATTCCCTTAGACTAGAGAATTTCCACCACACCATTTTGGTGGGGCTGTTTTCAGTGAGGGGAGGAGGGGGCCTGCTTGTCCTTCTACAAGTCTGCTCCAAAAGCCCTGCAGATCTTGGAGGAATACACAGGTGGCCAGTGCTACCTCTGCAGAGGCCCTGTAGCTCCACACTACTCCCTTGCTATCAGAGTTTCCTCTGATGATAGTGTCCCAAAAGAGGGGTGATATGTATGATAGTGCTGTAGGCTTATGTATAGGGTAATATCCAGGCACTTAGGGAAGTCTACTTTCAAAAAGTGCTAGATTAGAGAGGAGTATATATGTGGAGCAGGAAAAAAAGCTTGAATGTTGCACTGTCTTCGTTCTCTCTCTCCCTCACATCTTATGCTTGAATGCTGAACACTTCCCCTTGCTGCACCTGCCTCTGAGACCCTGTGAAAGGGGGTTACCCTGCCATGGAGGGCTCTTATTGAAAAGGTCAGAGCTCTCAGGCTGTACTGCCTGTTCTTGAGGAACTCCACAGGACTGGTGAGGAGACAACCCTGGCCAGGCTAGACAAAGGCCACTCCACTCGTGCAGGTCCTGACCCTGGTGACTGGCTCACTGTAAATGCAACATTGCTGCAGAGGCAGCTGATCCATCCTGCCATACGCGCTTGAGTCAGTGGCAAAGCTTCCATGGTGTGCGACCAAGCTCAAGGAGAGCTTTGAGATCTACATGCAAAGAAAGCTCCAGGGGCTCTTCGTCATCATCTATTACTAAGTCCCTACCCCTTTTAAAAATCTGATTTGTTAAAAGTAGCCAAAATAGGATTTGAACTATTGCTCTCCTGCAAGACTGAAGAGCACCTGGGAAATCCATCTGGTAAATGAAAAGGATAGAGAGATTTTTTAAGCCCAAATCCTGAAGTCTTAAGTCTGTTTTTACTAGGGTGACCAGACAGCAAATGTGAAAAATCAGGACGGGGTGGAGGGTAATAGGAGCCAATATAAGAAAAAGGTCCCAAAATTGGGACTGTCCCTATAAAATTGGGACATTTGGTCACCCTAGTTTTTACTTAATTAAAACTAACACCGCCTTCTGTGAGAGTTTTGCCTGAGTAAAGATTGAACAAAAAACAAGGAAGGACTTCAGGATTTGGTCCAGAATTGGTAAAACTTAGTGATCTAAGTTCAATGGGAAGGAAAAGAACATAAAGCCAGATTCTTCCATCAATTAAACCTGTGAAAACCGATTGAAGTCCCTAGATGAGAGCCACTCCTGTCCTGCATATGTAGGAAGGTGAAATTTTGTACTGGCAATGGCTGCCACACTCCAGGGATTTACAGTCAGGTGGGGCAGGAAGTATTTCCAGTGCTACCATCCCTCATGATTTCATCAGAAAACAATTTTAGTTACCAGATGGCTCCCAGGCAGCGCCACTCATGCCAGGCTGTGCTGGCTGCATGCAGTTCCTTGGCATGCACCAGCACTGAATTTAGCCCCTGTATTCAGGCTAATTTAGGCCCTGCATCAGGTCTTACTCTTTCAAAAAGATTTGCACAGTACCTGCTTGCCTTAAAGGTGTAGTCCCATTGACTTCCACGCAGGTAAGGCAATTTGGCCCTCCAAACACATAGCATAGTCACTGTTTACAGGGAGAACTTTAGAATCCAATTGGAGTCAGACAGTGATGTCATAGTGACTTTAGGAGAATGTTCTAGAAAAGATGCATCAGAAGAGAGAATCAATTAGAGGCAAATTGTTAGTGAAGTTGTTTGGTCAGAAATTAGTCAAGCAGTTAGCAGAACTACTAAACCAGATAATGGGGGATGACCCTTCCACTGCAACTGCTCTGAGACTGTGCCAAATAATGTGAACTTTTTATTTCAGCACTTTTGGGTCCGTACAAATCTTTCTGAACAGAGTAGGATCTGATGGATGGCAGAAATTAGCCCGAACACAGGGACCAATACAGCGAGAGGAACAAAATAAAGCAGAGATCATTTAAAAAAAAAAAGCAGCTTGTGATTTGGCAGCATTTACTTAAATCGATACAGAGTAGGGTACCACATAATATCTTTCTGCTCTTCTGGATCATACATGTAAAGACAATAATGCTCCTGTAAGGATATTTTTTCTATATGCAAGTAGGTCAAATAATATTTCTGACCAAAGTGAAATTATCTCTGGAATGAATGCACTGTTGAAATGGAGATTTTAAATCCCCGGTTCTGTTCCCATGTTAGCCTTCATTCTATCTCCTAACATTGGGCAAATAGTTTGAAATTGAGATTTAAATTTGTTTGTTTTCAGGAATCCTACTATTTAAGATAGTTTCCAGGAGTATAAATATCATGTGATCCCACATACCAGCCCTCAGAGTACAAGACTTCCCCACCACTCCCACAGTAACATCCATCCTCCCAAACGGGTGCTAGTTGTATCCCAATTTATCTAGACATTTATTTTCTGTGGAAGTGGGGAAGCCCTGCATTGTTTTACCCACTCTCCAACTGTACTGACAGTGCAGGGAGAGCACAATCTTTTTGCAGTGCTGTACCAGGTTTCAGGTTCATTTTTAAATATACTAAATTATTGATATGACTATGTGAGCCAGATTTCCCTCTAGGGTGAGTTCATGTGCAGCAATGACCCCTGCTTAATAGATACTCACAGAATGCAATCAGTGCCACTCCAGAGGCAAACCAGGCATTTGACTGAGCACCCTGCTTCCTCACTGCTGCCTGCTATTATTGCTAGGGAAAATGCCAAAGCTTGAGCAGCCTTCCCCACTTCCCACCTCCAGTTACCAGCAGGAAAACTGGCACTGAATTCTCAGGGACTCCCCACCTCCGGAAATCATTGGGACCCTATGTAGTCTTTCATTCTGCTTACACAGAGATGACTGAATGCAAGCCTGAGTGTGAATGTGAGAAAAATGAGACACGAGGAACAGGTAACCACCATGGAAAAATGGATGGCAGGTAGCCAACAAGGATGGGAAGACATTTGGTGGGAGGAGGGGGGAGGAAGGTGAACTGCATCTATTTATTTTTTTCAAATGCTCTGGCTTCCAGTGACTTTGATCTGTTGCTCCAAGACACCCCTGAATTAATCTACCTCCAGGGTCTATGGATCACTGAACCAATTCAGGACTCTCCCTGCACTCCCAACTTCACAGTAAAACAGAGAAAGTCAGGGAATTCAGAGTCTACATCAGTCTGCAGACAGTTAATGAAGTTACTTTACCAGACAGATATCCACTACCTACCACTGAGGACTTCATCTTATCACTTGCAGGATCAGTGTACTTCTCCAAACTAGACCTGACTCAAGCTTAGCGAGCTTAGCACTTAGCTGACTACAGCCAGAACTCAGATATCTCCTGAGAATGAGCTAGATTCCTTAGTGGGTACACGTTGCACTGGTATTTGCTGAAAACGGAACCCATGCCAGTGGGGGCTGCTACACCCAAGGAAATTCACCCTTGATGAAGAGAAGGCAATGTCCGCTTCCCTGCTCCCTCAGGGTTCTGCAGGGGGAGGACAGCTCTAAATTTCTGATGGGGCTGTGTAGGATCTACACAGCAAACACCACATGAGAAATGTGCTAAATTAGCATGTTACCCCAGTGCACTTTTGAACACCAAAGAATTTGCTATTCTCTTATTATGGTTATTTGCATTGCTTGAACTGATTTACTGTTTTCATTATAACTGCCAGGTATCATGTGAAGTGATAACTGGCTTGTGAGCAGACTCTAATCACAGATAGCTTGGTCTATCTATATTTTAAAAACATGTTTATTAATTTCCTATGATTTTGACTTGTTGAGAAGCCTGTGGGTTCAGATACTCCAGTGTGATCAAAATTTATTATAAATATACAGATTAGATCCATTTCTTTAAATGTTAAACTTAGATTTGCTTTGAACAGAGTGCAAATCCTTTCTACTTCTCGAAGAATTCAAGTTAAAAAGAACCTAGAGTCTGTCAGCCTTCAACTATGTGTAATTGTATTTCAGTATGTTAGTATAGATTTTGAAAATGACATTTAGCCCTCTTCACAGAACGAGTTGAATACCTCTGCTATTGAGTATATGAAGCTGTGGTGATGATAATGTAAAGCATAAGGCCATCTTTTTTAAAAACTGTGACTGCTTGTATTATGGTACAATCTGAAGCCTAGTTTTTAAACATCACTTTTGTGTCCTATTGTTCTCCTTAGGTTCCTTGTATATAGTCTGGGAGCTTCAAGCATTTAAAAAACTACCAAAAATGGATGGGTGATATATTGCTACCTAAATTCATGGCCTATAAACAGTGATAGAAAGAAGATAAAAATCTATATGCTCAGCATTATGTGGGAAGAGCCCAGTTATTCAGCCACCGTATTCTATATTTAAAGATATACAGCAGGAGGATTCATGGAACTCCATGAAACATTTTCAGGTAGGACTCAGAATTAGATTTTTAACTTCTGTAGAGTTGGGGCTTATGGACATTCATTTTCTGTTCTATCCTAATACAATCAGATGTCATGGTTCTGTATTATTACAATTTATGAAAAAAGTCCATATACAGTATGTTGTATATTTTTGTTAAATGGCTAATTCAAATATTAAACATTGTACATAATTGAAAAACAGTGACTGAAAGTGTCAACAAAGTGCTGACCATTTAGAAAAATCAAAATGTATTATTGCACCAACTGTATTCCACAGAGTCTGATTCAAAAATATTCTGGTGATATTCTGAAGTCTGAAAAAAACCAAAATCCACCAAGAACAAATGTATGAAGTTGGTCAAAGTTGGTATGTGTCAAGACAATGTAACTTTCTGCTATTTGACATTTAGTGGGTATTTAAAATTTGTGTAACTTACATGTCAAGGGATGGACGGATGGGCAGAGGTGAAAGTAACCCAGTATGGTCTGGTAATGTGTACTGACAAGAGCTGGTACACAGCTGACCATACCAGCAGGGGGCAACTTCCCCAGGCAAGCAATTTAAAAGGGCCCTGGGCTCCTAGACGTGGCCAGAGCCCCTAGCCCTTTAAATCGCCACCAGAGCCCTGCTGCTGGGAACTCCAGGCCCTTTAAATCATAAGAACATAAGAACATACATAAGAACATAAAATCACCTCCAGAGCCCTGGGGCTCCCACCCCCTGCCACAGCTACAGCTACCTCGGGGATCCGGTGGTGATTTAAAGGGCCCAGGTTCCCAGCTGCTGCTGCCGCAGCCGGAGCCTCGGGCCATTTAAATAGTTTCCAGAGCCTCAAGGTAGCAGCTGGGATTTAAATGGCCCAAGGATTTGAAGGCCCCACCCCCTTGCTCAGGACCCCAGTTCTGTGTACTGGTAAGTCCCTTAAGTTACTTGCACCCATGCGGATGGGTGTCATGAAAATAAATGCAAGCCAACTGCTCTAACATATAACAGCCTCCCTGCTTTGAATTGCATTCACAGCATCCGCCAAACTCTGACGCCAGATGCAGCCCCAGTGTAAGTGGATACAACTTGCAATAACTTTTGTGAGAGTTGAGTCTATGCTAGGATTCAATTTGAACCACTGAAATTTCATAGTGGTATAAGTCACATTCAGGTTGCACAGCATTGAATGTTAAATTGGCACAAGTCATATTACTGGGGCACTTATAGCCATTTTTCTACCCAGTTATTCCTGAGGTGTACCTTCACACTAATTTATTTCACTGCTGAATTTGGTCCAGTATTTGCAATTACATCAACTAGAGTAAAATCACAGGAGATCAAACTTGAAAAATAAAAGTAGGGAGATTGGCCCAACTCTGCCCACTTGAAAAGGCATGGGGGAGTGCTGGCCACAGTCCACATCTCCACGCCGGTAATGGCATACATAGCACTGCCGCATGAGTTTGGCATGTCTGGGGTTGGCAACGCAGCTTAACCTCCCTACCAGACTACAAATCCCGGGATGCAGTGCTCCATCTTGCTCCCGGCTGTGCATAGGACTGATGGGCATCGTTGTGGCGCACTGCATGCTGGGACTTGTAGTCTCCATCCGGAAAACCGCATTGTCTCTCTTTTTGCGCGGGGGCTGCGTCTGGTTGTTCTTTCCTTCTCGCCTAGGGCTGTGCCGTGCCATGGAAGCCTGGCGGGTGTCCTGGCGACAGAGCCTAGCCAGCCCTTTCCCTGCTGTCCCTGAAGCAGGGAGTAGGGGAGGTAGCAGCTGCTGCTAGGTGTGGGTGGGGGACAGGCGGCACATAACCCTGCACCCCCTCCCCACTGCTGCACCCACCTCAGCCCTCTCCTCCCCTGCCTCCCCCTTTCACCAGCCTGTGGATAAACAAAAGGAAGATACTATCTCCTCTCCACCCTGCTCCTTGCTTGGGTTCACAGCTCTCCACGTAGAGGGGGTATATTTAGGGTGTTGGGGCAGGAGAGATAGACAGGCAGACACAGACTGCAGGAGGAATGATGCTTGAATCCATCCGTGTCACTGGTGAGTATTACTATTCATTATTAATTATTATTATTAGCATCATCATCACTAAAACCATTAGCTTTCAATCCTTCCCTTCCCACCCTATTCCTGCAATTGTCAACTACAGCAGGAAAGCAACAGTTTAAGCAGGTAAAGTGATAAAAATGGCATAACGTGGACTTACAAAACCGCAGCTCCCCATTAAATTATTAAATAAATTATCATATTTTGTTTCTGATGTGCCTTCCGTCCCCTAATGAAGTTGGGATGCTGCACTGTTATAATGATTATCATGAAGAACGATCACAATGTAATAAAGCAATAGTAAAAAAAACCAAAGCCTGAATTAAATACTAAATTACTCATAATTTTGTTCATAAAGTGGCTATCTCCCACCTGCTGATATATGTTGGGCACAGCCTTGCAAAAATATAAACATTTCCTAGCAACATCAATAAAAATGATATACAAACAGAAAAAAACAGTAAAATTGCAACCTGACAAAATACCAAATGATCTCACTTAGTTTATAAACCTCTCGCTTCCCAGGTGTTCATTGACAAGGTGATTTGGGGTGCTGCATACCTAAACACCTTAAATTTAAGGAGAAAAAGGAGAGAACAAAAGAGGCAATGTAAAAATCAAATAAAACACTAAACAAGAATGTTAATAATTTTGTTTATGAGGTACCCTTTGATCCTAAGAAGTTGTTGAATTGAAATATAACTACAGCATTTTAATGAAAACACAAAAGAGAGGTAACAAAAGAAGCATAAAATAATAATAGTGAAAAGTATTGACAATTATTTTCTCACTATCTTTCCCACCCCTTTGTCACTAATATGCTTAGAGAATTATGCAAACAGTTACCATATAATAACAATAACAGAGAAAGCAGCATAGACTATAAATACTAATTAAATTACTGCTACATAATAAATTCATTATATAGGAATAAATATATGTACATTACCATATATTATTACTTTTAAACTTCAGGGATATCCCATTAATTTCCTGTAGTTTGAAAATAGTTTTGTTTTCTCCATACAATTTCTTTGTTAAAAGATAGTCATTTTGTACATCATTTCTTAAAGTGCTTCTGGTCAGTACAGCCCATCACCGGAAACCTGCCCAGCAATAAGGCGGCATGATGGAGTTGTTTTAAGTAAATGCACTGTCACAAGTCATTGTTATGCTCATTATTAGGATTGCTTTTAATTAACATTAACCCGAATAGCTTTATAGGCTTTTTAAATGTGTGTGGCTTCAGATTGGTAGTCAGTTGAATGATGGCGAAAATGTCAGTACTTGGGGATGTAAAGGAATAGAAATGAGGTTTAGAGAGGAGAATGAAGTCTCCTCTAGAACTGTACATTAATAATAATAATCTTAAATTATAGTTAACCGTGAAGGTGTTAATTTTGGGTCTTGATTCTGCAATTGAATCAGCATAATATCATAAATGATCTGGAAAAATGGGTAAACAGTTAGGTGACAAAGTTTGCAGATGATATAAAATTACTCAAGGTAGTTAAGTTCAAAGCTGACTGTGAAGAGTTACAGAAGGATCTCACAAAACTGGGTGACTGGCAAGAAAATGGCAGATGAAATTCAGTGTCGATAAAGTGTTGATAAATGCAAAGCAATGCACATTGGCTACACTGCCTATATGGCTAAGGTTTCCTGACACTTACCATTGTAAGACCCACATTGTGAGCCTCTGAAAAAATCTGAGTTCACACAGATAGAGATTTAGCAGATACAAGAGTGTCTTGGAACCTTTTAAAGTTGTCTAAATTTGCTAAGTATCTAAAAAATGTGGTGCTAGATGTCTCAGGTTGTGCACCCAAAATTAGTGGACACTTGACAATTTTGGCTTTCATTTCTCTGTGTCACAATTCCCCAACTGTAAAATGGGGATAATACTACCATCTAATCTCACAGTAGTACAGTAAAACCCCGATTTAACAGACCCGGATTTAACGGACTTCGGATGCAACGGACAAAATTTATGAGCAAGTCCTATGCATCCGAAATCCGTTTTTCGGGGGCCGACTGCTGGCTCCCCGCTGCCTCCCGGGTCCAGGCAGCGGGCGGGCTGACTGCCGTCTCCCCGCTGGCCCCTTGCCAGCTGGGGTCTCAGCCTGCAGCCAGCTTGGGTGTAGGAAGCCCAGGCTGGCAGCGGGAACTGAGACCCCAGCTAGCAGGAGCCTGTGGGGAAACTCTACAGCAGCAGCAGCAGGTTGAGAGCTCGGCCGGTGCTGCCGCTGCTCAGCTCTCTGCCGCTTTAGACTCCCCTCTCCCCGCCCCCCCCCTCCCCCCCCGCAGGCTCCTGTCAGCGGGGGGTCTCAGTTCCCGCTGCCAGCCTGGGCTTCCTACACCCAGACTGGCTGCAGGCTGAGACCCCAGCTGGCAAGGGGCCAGCGGGGGAAACCCCAAAGCAGCGGCAGGTTTAGCGCTCAGACCGCTGCCACTTTGGGGTTTCACCTCGCTGGCCCCTTGCCGGGGTTCTGCCTCCTGCCCCAGTCTGCTCCCCCTGTCACCCTGGGTTCCCTGCACCCAGGCTGTCAGCGGGAGCTGAGTGGGGCAGGTGGCAGGAGACTGGGGAGAGAGCCCAAAGCGGTGGCGGGCTTAGCAGTCAGCCTGCCGCTGCTTTGGGGTTTCCCCCAGTGGATCCTTGCCAGCTGGGGTCTCAACTTGCTGCCAGCCTGGCTGTAGGAAGCCCAGGCTGGCAGTGGGCATGAGACCCAGGCTGTCAGGAGCCTGGGGGGAAAACCCCAAAGCGGCGGCAGTCTGAGCGCTCAACCGGCTGAGCGCTCAACCAGCTGCCACTTTAGAGTTTCCCTGCAAGCTCCTGCTAGCCAGGGTCTGAGCTCCCGCTGCCAGCCTGGGTTCCCTACAACCAGGCTGGCAGCGGGAGCTGACTGGGGCAGAATAGGCTGGGGGGCCCCCCAACGATCACAGTAGGGGGCCCCAAAATTTCTGTCGCCGGCCCTGCCCTGTGGCGGGCGGGCTGCTGCTCCCACAGTTCTTTTTTTTTTTTAATTAAATAACGGACTTTTGGATTTAACGGACATCCCCTCACCCGAATTAGTCCGTTAAATGGAAGTTTTACTGTATTGTGAAGAGAAATTCATTAATGTCTGTAAGCACCCAAATACTACCGTACCATTGTGAGAGCACTATAAAAATGCTTCGGAGGAAATTGATAATTTGGTATTAAGTGCATGGTTAGGATGGTGTGCATTAAATAATTCCCGAGGAGTACTGAATGAGGAGCGTAAATTATTTTTTTGACAAAATACCCATAATTATACACATAATTCACACTGTTAAAGTCTGTATCATAAAGCAGACACACACACACACAGGCTGAATTAAGATTTCACAGGCAAGTTTTGTGTTCTTTACTTTGCAACCCAAGCATTCTTCTAACGTAATCCTCCCCTCACTCCCCCCAGTGTCACATGTACTATATAGAGGTAACAAAGTCCTGTGGCACCTTGAAGACTAACTATAAAGTTTTGAAGCATAAGCTTTCGTGGGCTAATACCCACTTCGTCGGATGCAAGCAGTGGAAGTGTCCAGAGGCAGGTATAGAAAAGTAGGCAAGAACCAGGTGGGAGGTAACAAGGTTAGTCCAATTAGGCCGAACCAGCTTGTTATCTCCAATCAGGGAGGGTGGGTTATTCTTCTAGCAATTGCTGCTAGAAGAATAACCCACCCTCCCTGATTGGAGACAACTGCTAGAAGAATAACCCACCCTCCCTGATTGGAGATAACAAGCTGGTTCAGCCTAATTGGACTAACCTTGTTACCTCCCACCTGGTTCTTGCCTACTTTTCTATACCTGCCTCTGGACACTTCCACTGCTTGCATCCGACGAAGTGGGTATTAGCCCACGAAAGCTTATGCTTCAAAACTTTATAGTTAGTCTTTAAGGTGCCACAGGACTTTGTTACCTCTGCTATTCCAGACTAACACAGCTACCTCTCTGATTCATGTACTATATATACACCTATAACATGAAGTCTCTTTAGATTATAAATTCTACAGGTAGGGACCATGGACCAGCTTCATCACCAGGCCAGGTGGAGGCGGCTGAAGCTTACTCTAGTCAGGGTCAACCAAAGTCCTGCATGGACCCCGTGTAGATTAGGGCATCTTAGAAGGCCACTTTCAGATATGTCCATGTTTCAGCAGCCCTTGTAAGTTTTTGTGCGGATGCAGAATCACTAAAATGCAGGTCTGCCTTAGCCATATTCACCCAACACGTCAGTGTTCCACCTCAGAATGCTCCCATAGTGGGTGGCACCAGGTCACTCTATGCTTTGCATAGGGATCTAAAGTACTGGGGCTGTTCCGCAAAGAGGCCTTATACTTGCCCTAGGGCAGTGACTCACATCCTCTGTCTTCATATGTGCTTTTACAGAGCCAAACACTGTTTGTTTATTGCACCCATCCTTGGATTAGTCACCCCCTTACTTACTGCGGAGATTGGTTGCTACTGCAATGCTATTTATAAATAATAAGTCAGCTGGAATATGTTTATCATAGTAAGAAAAGGATGGCCAGACAGGATTTTTTTGTTGTCACTGTGCTGCAAACCATGATCACTGAGCGCTGCAGTAAAAGAGGGGTTAGGAGTCAAAAGCTGCTGCTTCTGTCATTTGAGCTAAATAACAATATGGTGCACCTACAATATGATGCACATTTATGATATTGCATAGACATCAAAATTTTGAGTCTGCATCCCTCTGCACAAAAAATGCACATTAACTTGTGTCTTCAGTACAGTCAGAGCATATACCATCTATTAAATGTTCATGACAAATACTGAATTGTTTACAAATTTAAAAATAACCCAAAAAACATAATTGCAATTTGTGGGATGAGTCAGAGGGAGGACATCAGTCCCAAAGAAATTAGTGAGGTACCTTCCCTACAACTTTCCATTTTAGACTTTTGCTACTTTATTATTTTGTACATGAATTGCTGTAAACTACTTGGCCTTTCTGCAAAATAGACAGCCAAACACATGATGTGTGGTCTCTGATATTGAATAGAAAAAAAAATCATATTAGGGTAATTTATTGAGGGTCATGCTCTTAACATGACAGTAACTGCACTAAAAAAACATGGCCGAATCTTTACCTTCCCACAATTAAACACATGGAAGGGTGGGCCAGGGTAGAAATCTTTCCAAGGACCTCCATGCAAAGATTCCCCCCAAAATCAGTACAGTGAATGGGACAGGATTTGCCCCTTATGTAGCAAAGGCCACTCTCCCTATGTGCCATGCTGCCCAACTCCACAGGGCCTCCCTGCGTGCTGAGAGCAGGGAATGACATGGCCAGGGAGATTTGCAACTATGAAGATCCACCAAACCATTCACTCTTGTCCATTATCTCCACCTGCAGAGCAAGATTTAAGAGCCTTGGGAATTACCCAGTCCTTGAGGGTGCAAGAATGACCACAAGTGGCCAAGGTGGGAGAAGTTTTCTTCCACCACGCCTTTTTAGAGATTCTAAGTAGGATGTTCAATCTTTAAGCTGTAACCTGGGCCAGGATTTGGCCCTAAGTGCTGATCAAAAGCCCACTGAAGTCAATGGGAAAAAAACACCTTCATTTACTACAATAAACTTTGGCTCAGGCGCTTAGTTACATTGTAATGCTATTACAAAGGTTGCTATTAACATGCCAGTTTCTAGATGTTGAAAGCAAATCATTTCAGTAAGAAACGATCTGAAATTTAAATCTATCTTAATAATTTCTAATAACCTCCAACAACTACTTGCTGCCTCTGTGTTTCTACATGATCTGACGCCGGGCATGGGCTAAAATAAATGCAGTTTATAAATGTAAAATATATGTTCATGCAACATTTTGATGAGGTTCCACATAAACACACAGATAACAAAAGGCAGAATTATGGCTCCCACAAGAACCACAACTCATCCCCAGTCTTGGGCCTGAGTCCTCTTCTGTGGTGGGATAAATCGCATGTAACTCCACTTAAGTAAATGGAATTATATTAGTATAAAACCATTGTAAGAAAAATCAGAATCAAGTCCCATATATTTTCTGTCGCTATCCAGAGTATGGTCTTGGTTTTCATGCTGTTCTGTGAACCTTCAGTGTGCCTGAGCTGTAGCTGCTGTAGGAATCCTGACAATTTCCTGACTTTTGTGTGCTAAGAACTCAGCCATAGTATCGCAGAAAGTATTTCACATTTAATTGCAGATTGGTTATAAAAGCAGGAAAAGGAGAATAAGGAGAAAACTACCCAGTGAGTGTACAAGTTGATCCACAGGTGTTAGGAGGGGACTGCACAATTGGGTAGGGCCTCAATGTTCGCAGCTGTTGTGTGATGCAGAGGGGAACAAAAAACACGGAGAAAGCCAAACTGGGATAATGTGGGTTTAAGGGACTCTAATGTTTTTTTTGTCAGAGGCGTTATGTTTTTATGATACAATTGCAGTTGCTGGGTATTGTGCAGTGTGATTCAACTGAGAGGACCTGTATATATATATATATATCACATAGTCTTAGAGAGGTCATCAGAGCTGCCCAGAATCTGGAACAGATGCTATTTTAAATTTTATTTTCTGTTGCATATGTTGAAAAAAATAAAATAAGATCAGGAAATCCAGTTATCCTTCTGAGAACGGTTGTAACTTGGTCCCCTTGCACATAGATTGTAGGGCAGGGGTGGGCAAACCTTTTGGCCCGAGGGCCAC
Source organism: Sternotherus odoratus (assembly GCA_032164245.1). Taxonomy (NCBI): domain Eukaryota; kingdom Metazoa; phylum Chordata; order Testudines; family Kinosternidae; genus Sternotherus; species Sternotherus odoratus. The sequence goes on from JAVMKO010000002.1 coordinate 148,454,393, forward strand.
AGTGGGGTTCAAAATTGTGTGGAGGGCTGGGTAGGGATGGCTGTGCCTCCCCAAACAGCCTGGCCTTGCTCCTATTTGACCCCCACCCACTTCTCCAGCCCTGACTGCCCCCCTCAGAACCTCTGACCATCCAACCCCCCCCCCCAGCTCCTTTTTCCCTGATCGCCTCTTCCAACTGCCCCCACTCTAACTACACCCCCAAGACCCCACTCCCATATAAGCCCCCTGCTCCTTGTCTCCTGACTGCCTCCTGAGACCCCCCGCCACCCAAACCACTCCACCCCCTGGGACCCCACCTTCTATCTAAGCCTCCGTATGTGTAGATATAGAGAGTTTCTGAGGCAGGTCTCCCTTTTGGTGAGGTGTACCTACACACTGCCCCTTATTGCTTGTATAATTCAAGGATCACAATATTTTTAAACAGCAATTAGGCCTGAAATTCCACATCTAGCTTGTTAAACAATATGCACAAATGCATGCACGTGCAGACACACACAGCAATGCCTGTTTCCTTTTATCTTAAAATCAAGATTGTCTTAAGGTAGTTGTAGTCATATAAAGTTATTTTGTATTCAGGTTCTGTGTTTCATACTTGTTATTCTGTTAGGTCCTAAAAATTATATATTGTTTATCGTGTCCTTACAGAACAGTCAGATTTATTCTAGCTTTCTATTTTCTTCTTCTTTTTTTAAATGTAGAAAAACTTCACTGGCCTGAGCAAGAGCTCTCTAAAAAGTCCGTCTTAAATCCAGAAGAACATAAGCTGATCATTAAGAATGAAAGCAGTCTTCAGGAGCTGTCCTCTGGAATCCTTAAGGATATTTTCACAACAGGAACCAGTAGCTACAATGTCCTTTTGCAAAGCAAGGAGGAAAAAAAACACCACTCTCAAAAGCTGTCATCTGCCCACCACAAGAGGCACAGAAAGTCCACCAAGTCTTCTACTACCTCACGAAGCAATGAGCACCGCAAGAGCAAAGTTCCACTGCCTTTGCTCAGCAGTGGCTGGTATTGCACGAACAGGCAGCCATCCATCTTTATCGCCAACCCAGTGTCGAGCAGTGTGAAGTTTACACACAGTATTTCTGTTGCAGGGAACAGCATAGGACTGCCACCTCGACCCAAAAGCAAGGCTAAGAGACATTATTTTTCTAGTCTAACAAAGCCAAAGCAGCCTCAATTGTCAAAAAGCCATGGTAAAGAGGTAGATGTCTCTGGCCGAAAACTCTGTATACTAACTGCCATCAAGCCTTCCAATGTGGAAAAAGAGAAGATTAAATTCTTCAAGTCCGATTTTACCTATAATCCTCAATTTGAATATGCAAATCCTGCATTGCCAAATGTGTTAGCTAAGCACAGCCAAGCATCCAACAAGTTTCTTAAACAGGTACAGTTATTGTTACACATCTTCTGTATTCACTCCTCTTTGTAGTACCTTTCTCCACTTATAAAGACGGCATTTGACTTTGTTTTCTGTGAGAACATTCTTCATTATCTCATAACAGGTTACATTAAAATAGAGTATGAAAATATGGCATCTGACAGAATACAAATTTCATGCCAAATTAGAAGTACTGAATGAACATCTGTATCATAGCAGCCTTTTCACTTTGAACGTGTTTTGATTTTAAAAATCTTTTTCAGGACTAAAGCACCTAAAACATACTATTATAATGTACAAAATATTAATAGATGTCTTCCCTTATTTCTTGTTTTCTTTGACTAGCCTGCTGTATGGATAAAGATTTTACTATAACATTTTGTGGCTCTAACCCATTTAAAGCATGAAAGGTGCCAGTTTGTAATTACATGGGATCTAATCCAGGAAAAATACAGTGAATAAAGTAGGCTTTTTTTGTACATATTTCAAGCGGGCGCCGGAAGGAAAGAGCCTAGAAAACCTGCTAGTCCTCTTGATGACACAGGAATTTAGGGGTCAATCATACATTCATTATTGCTTGCCTTAAGGTAACGATTATTGGATAAGCATGTGTTGATTTCATTTGGTTTAATTAGCTTTGGAAGGATTTTCACATTGCATCAGGGTCAGTCAGGCAGTAAATCAGTGCCCGTGCCCTTGACTGTGACTGAAATTCTGTTCCAGGGACAGGTAAAGCTGCATAAATCAATTTTCCTATGCTACATGGCCTAATTTCAGTGTGGATTATTGTGTGTTATTAAGATGATGTTGTTTGTCTGATCACCAATCTGCAGAGTTTTCCATTCGTTTTAGTAATGGACTTCCTACCTGTGTATTCTCAGCATCAAAATGCTTTTATTTGAACTTTAAACTATTTTAACTGTAAACAAAATAACACACAGTCAGTGCTTATCTCCCCAGTTTCAGAAGTGAACTCGTTCTATTAGTGCTTTTTTGGTAAGGTCCTTAACTAGCTTAGGAAACAAAGGGTGTTTGGAAAATGTGTTTAATAGAGAATCCAATATTGTACGTATAGTAGTTTCTGGTTTTGTGAGCATGAATAGGAAAATTATTTCACTTCCAAATAGCAAAGAAGCTCAATGCAAAAATTTAAAACAAAAAACCAAGCACCCGTGATTCTAACATCTGATTTAGGGAGAATTTTATGGCCACTGATGTGTTCAGAAATCCATTTTTATTGATTCACATAGCTACCTTATGATACTTAAAGGTGTAGTTTGCAGATTCATATTAAAATATATATATTAATATAACCAACTAGCTGGGTTTTATTACTATTACCATTATGAAACGTATCATTTATCTACTGTCCTAAAAAGTGGCAAAAAAATCCTCTATTGAGGAGCATGTATTTGGTTTTTTCTTTCTCTCTTTTTTTTTAAACTTTCTTTTGCTCTTTGGATAATTGTAGAAGCATTAAAAATAGATGATTGCAAATTCAGGTCCTCTTTTCCTTCTATAACTAATAAAATAGTTTTACTGTTAGAACTAAATTTTGCAGATTGCACTTAAATTCAAAAAGAGCTAGTGATATAATTCAGCCTGGTATGTTGGAATTTTTTTTTGTTAAAAGGAGACCTTAAAAAGATTTTATGTGAAGATCACATATACAGAAACCTGTGAAATATCTGTTTAAAGGTTTGATTTATTTCAGCCTATTTCAGTAAACCAAAATGCTGTAATAATGACTGCATGCCTTTCCTAATAGTGAATGGTTCCTCAGCAATATGCTGTCTGGTTTTAGGGACTGACATGTCACTTTAAGCTTTTCTCCTGTATAATTAAATGCAGAGAACCACAATTTTTAATATCATAGTACAAAAGTAATGTGGCATGTTTGTCTTTTGTCCAGTGAACCATGATATTTCTGGTGGTTTCTCTTTAGTCAGACACATAGCAAGGGAAAACTTCTCTTCCCAAATAGAGCTGAAAATGGCTTGATCAAGTGAATTATTTTAAGTGATTAAAATTGTAAGAATAACAACATCTCAAAGTCTGACTTGTTAAGAAATTAAATAAACAGATTCTGGACTTTAAATAAACAAAATATCAGCAGTCATAACTCAAATAATACCAATCCCAGCAGATGGCACTATTTCTTTTCATATTTTGTAGAAAACCTTATCTCTGTGCAGATTTGCATTTAGACTCTTACAGATTTTGTTCAGATGAACCAACATATTATTCAAAGTGACAACCAGTAACCTGTATATTCTTGCTAAGATATGGGCCATACAAGTTGTTGCCTCACTTCAGTGTGAACTGAAAGTCTGAACTGAAAAATGAATTTGGGAAGAGAAGGGGGAACACTCGATAGCCTTTTATAGTGACCGATACGTTCTGAAGAGACAGTTCATCTCTTGGAACTAGTTAATAAACAGCACCCAGTATGTCAAGTAGTTTGTGGTCAAACACTGCTATATACAGTACTACACATAAAGCATTTTCCCAATAACTGGACATAGGCCCCAATGTTTTTGCAACATTCTCAGGCTTTGATTAGTTACCATAATTATTCTGGAAGGGCTTTCTTTCTACAAGAGAAACCAAATAAATTCTAACCACGTACACATGGTTGACTTCCTGGAATGTAACACTGCTGACTGGATCCCCTGTCTGTGTTTTTGTAACTGGGTTGGCTAGTTTTCTTTTCTTTCAGCTCTGTGCAGGAGAACAGTGCATTGTCCCATCTTTGCAGGTATTGCTATGTTCCTATGCTCCAGGTCAGAGGGGGGCAAACTATGGCCCATGGGCCATATCTGGCCCAGCCCCTGAGCTCCTGGCCTGGGAGGTTCCCCCCGACTCCTCCCTTGCTGTTCCCTCTCCCCTCAGCCTCAGCTCACTGCGCCACTGGTGCAATGCTCTGGGCAGTGGGGCTGCGAGCGCTTGCTGGGCAGCACAGCTGCAGAGCCACAGCCTGACCCGGTGCGCTGTGCTGCGCGGTGGCGTGGCTAGCTTCAGGGGCAGCACGGCTTTCTGTCCTGGTGCTCTAGGTGGCGTGTCTGTAGCACCACCAGTCACCAGTGCCCCTGGCAGCGCGGTCAGGGGGCAGGGAAGAGGAAGGGTTGGAGAGAGGGCAGAGGAGTTTGGGGTGGTGGTCAGGGGGTGCGGGTATGGATAGGGGTCGGGACAGTCAGAGGGCAGGGAACGAAGGGAGCAAGGGTCCTGGGGGTCAATCAGGAAGTAAAGGAGGCGTTGGATGGGGTGGGGTAGTCAGGGGTGGGAGGTCCAGGGGCAGTCAGGGGACAGGGAGCAGGGGCGGGAGTTCCCAGGGGACCATCAGGGGTTGGGGGGGTTGGATGGGGCAGGAGTCCCAGGGGGCGGTTGGGGGCAAGAAGCGGGGGGAGGGGGCAAGAAGCAGGGGAGGGGCAGGGGCCGAGCCATGCCTGGGTGTTTGGGGAGGCACAGCCTCGCCTAGCCGGCCCTCCATACAATTTCGGAAACCTGATGTGGGCCTCAGGCCAAAAAGTTTGCCTGTCCTTGCTCTAGGTTCACTGTACCTTACTTTGGCACTGGGATAACTGCCCAGATTTTCCTCAGACTGCACAGATAGTGTAGCAATTTTGGACACACAAACTCATTTGACACATGGCTTTGTCATGAACACAGCTCAACCATGTTTATTATCATTGGATCAGGTGAGAGCATAAAAATGGTTGTATTTGTAGTGTGGATGGGTTAGGCTGCTGTTAGTGTTCTCAATCTATTCCAACATGTTTACATAGTTGGATAGGTTATTTTCCATTGGAGTCAAATTCATCTTGCTAAAAAGGGTTCATCTCATGATCCTCAAAGGATTCTGTCCACCTCTTCACAGGAATGAGGATCTAGTATTTACATAAGTACTTTTGATCCATAGGTGTCAAAGCACTTTACAACAGATAGTAAGTATCACAAGCCCCATTTTCAGATAGGGGATAGAGGGGTTCAGTGACTTGCCCACGGTCCCACAACAAGCAATAGAATCTAGGTCTCCTGACTCTGAAGGCAATGCTCCATCCACCGCTTTACAGAGACTCCCATGTCTATCTTTAGTGATCGGAGTCTCCTGTCACTGAGAGATTCATGTGTGTTCAGTGTTCTAAGTAATTTCCTCGCTGCTATTTATAATGAAGTAGTATTAGGAAATATTGCATTCTGACTAGTTAAATGGGAGAGCTTTCTACTGGGATAGTACCATATGTCAAAGCTGCTTCTGTTTGCTAAACTGCATCACAAAGGTAATATCAACATTCTCAAACAATGTCAAAATGCAGGATTATCTACTTGGATTACCTGTAATTGCATTTACTAAACCTCTTCATTGTCCTTTATCTATGACCTTTCATGTTGTGAACAAACTTATTTAGCGCCAGGCATTATATATATTTTCATCCTCATCCTCAAACCTCTTCTCAATCCCTTTGTCATCACTATCGTGCTCTTTTCATATATTATCCCTTCCCTAGCTTTAGAGATTAGTTCTTATTCTCGTCATCTTTGCCACTCCTCTTGCCCAACTTTGCTCTTAAGATTTCTTCCAGTTCTCCCTCCTCTCTGTTTCTTAACAAGGCTTAGTCCCCACCAGTGAGAGCTGTTTTTTCATTTAATTTTTTAAAACAGTTAAACTGTGACTAGTGTGGGCTGCCCTTCATGTTTGAGGCATCTCTCTGAAGCCATGATGAGATACGTGGTTCTGACAGAAACAGGATGTTGAAACCACTGCTAGGACACATCTCTCAGCAGCCCTTAGCATGCCTTCTACTCCCTCTTCCACACCCCAACAACAGAGATGATTCTGATGCTACATGCTGCTTCGACTCCGTATCTAGCAAAAAGTAAATAAAAAGGAAAGTCCTCAAGAGGTGGCTAGGGTGGAAAAAGAGGAGAAAAAAGGAATTGGGGAAAGTCTGCGGAGTAGGAAGCCACTTAAAATATGTAAAATAAAGATTTTTGTGGAGTTTTTATTTTTCTTTAAGATAAGTTGAGTGATCGAAGTAGGGGACAGGAGTCAAGGTTCTTGAATTTCATTCCTGTTACTGACTTGTTGTGTGACTTTGAACTAGTCACTTACCACCAAATTTTCCGAAGTGGCTACTAATTTTTCTGCCGCCATTCTTGGTGTGCTCATCTTGAGACTTCTAGGGCTTGCAAGTGCACGGCCCCCACAATTACAGGTGAGGTCATTGGGAGTTGTGGGGGTTCAGTACTTTCTGAGAGTCAGGTCTGAAGTATCTTAAGTTGGGCTTCCAAAAACTGAGGTTCCCAAAATCAGCGACCACTTCTGAAAATGTTGGCCATAACCCATCTGTGTGTCAGTTTCCCAGCTAGTAAATAGGGACAATTATTACCTCCTTGAGTTCCCCCAAGAGTGTAGAGGGGCCAATTTTAGCAATGTGTGAAACATTTTGACTTGACTATTAAAATAATAATTTTAATATTTTTTTTCTGTTTACAGAATTGAAAATATGAAACTTTTTTCACAAGGATTTATTATAATTTTGAACAGATTATTTAAGAGCTTTTTAAAGGCAGTATAATAATAAATAATTGCACAGGATAACGTTAGACTTACAAGGATAAAAAACTTCATGGATCTTGCTGATACAGCATATTACAGCTTCTTGGGGAGTTGCATTGCTCTGCCTTTGGCCTCATGACTAACAACCCCACTCAAGGTGTGGCAGGATACTAGCCTGGAGCACTCCCTATTGTTCATTGCTTAAACTTATTACTGGGATTATTATATAATTAATGTATTATTGTTGTGGTTAAATTATGAAGTTTAACATAGTTGTGACAAAGGTTTAGGGCCTGATCTAGCTCTCAGTTGAGAAGTTCTCATTAGCATTTATGAGAACTGAATTGTGCCCACAGGGACTATGGCAGGGTTTCTCAAACCAGGGGTCGTGAGCTCCCGGCGCCGCTTAAAACCCGCTGAATGAATTACTTCGGGAGCGCTCGGCATGTCCGCCAAAAATAGCCGCTGAATGCAGAAGTAATTTATATGGTGGCTTTTCAGTGGACATACAAGGGTCCGCCACGGCAGCCCATGTATGAAAAAGGGGTCGCGGTTCTCAACAGTTTGAGAACCGCTGGACTAGGGTGACCAGACGACCCGATTTTATACTGACAGTCCTGATTTTTGGGTCTTTTACTTATATAGGCTCGTATTCTCCCATACTCCCTGTCCTGATTTTTTACATTTGCTGTCTGGTCACCCTAACAGGGACAGATTCTGCTAACTTTATGCGGAATAGTACTATAATCTACAAGGAGTTCATTCAGCATGAGTAAAGGTGGCAGAGTTGGGCCTTTACTGATCAATCAGTGCAGTAATTTCACCTACCAAAACTGTCTGTTAAATTTCAATTCTTATTTTCAACATCTTAATACATGTTAGTAAAATCTATCCACTAAGAGGTGGAATTGAATAGATGTGGGGGCAAGAAAGAGATGAAAAGAGGGCTGGGAATCAGAATAAGAGACTATTGATTAAATAATTTCATTGTGAATGCAGATCTCTGTTGCATGTTCAAAGGGATTTGAGCCTCAGAGACTAAGGGCTGGTCTTCACTGGGGGGGGAGGCAGATCGACGGCAGATACGCAACTACGGGGGATTGACGGCAGATACGCAACTTCAGCTATTTGAATCACGTAACTGAAGTTTGCGTATCTGCAGCCGACTTACCTGCCGTCCTCACGGCGGCGGCAGGCGGCGGCACGCTCCCCTTTCGACTCCACCTTGCGCCTCCTGGCAAGCTGGAATTCCGGAGTTGACGAGGGCACCGCGGGCAATCGATTTCTCACGTCTTCAGAAGACGCGAGAAATCGATCCCCAAAAGATTGATCGCTACCCGCCAATCCGGCGGGTAGTGAAGACCAGCCCAATAAATAGGTGCCTTGAATTTTCTTATTTCAAAAGCAGTGAAGAAAAGCCTATGCCAAAGGATAAAATACTAAAGGAGACATTCTGTTTAAATGAAAGAGTGAAATTAAATGGATTGTTCAGTGAAACCAGATATATATCTCAACTAATAGGTAACATGAATATTTTAAAAGATCTGGTATGCTGTAAGAGAAACTGAAGAACTGTTGTACTGAATTATTTGGTTATTCAGTGAAAATAAACTTTACTTCTGTTACTAAGTAGGGAACTTATTTTTCTTATAAGTGATGTATACACGCATGAGAACACAGATAAAAATCTACACAGTGAAAGGAGAACATCCATTTAAAATGAATATCAGAAGGTGCCTAGAACAAGTTGATAATTCAGGCTTTAAAAAACTCGGAAAAAGCACACAAGTTCGGTGACTAAAACAAACTGGGCTATTAACTAAGAACTAAATGTTGCTTGATTACTCCTGGGGGAATTCTGTGCCAATACATTTGTGCAGAACCTATGTTCCCTGCATATTTTTTTTACTTCCCTGCAGAAGAATGATTTTCTGATGGGGAAGAAAAGGGAAAGCCGCAAGAGTGGTCACATGACCCTCCCCAGTATGTTTTGGGTGCCCAGGGCAGCCAACAGAGATAAATTACAGTGGGTCAAGGGACCAGGCTGGGGAAGACTCGGCTGGTGGCTCCTACCCTGCGTCAGCTGCTAGTTCCGCTGTGCTGGGAAGGACGGGACTTCTTCTTCTCCTGCACGGCATCTGGGGCCGTGTCAGACCCACCCCCAGATTTCTGTAGGAAGCTCTGCAAACTGCTCCCCCCCCCCCTGTGCTTTCTACACCCATTGCACCTCAGTTGCAAGAGGAGAGATCACAGTACAGGAAGCTACTCCCACATCCACCCATCCCCTGTGTATCCAGACCCCTCATATCCAAACCCTCTTGCCGAGCCTCCATGCCCCCTGCATCTGGACCACCCCAACGAGCCACCCACACCCAGATCCCCCCCACCGAGCCCCAACCATCTTCACTTGGACCCCCCTGCAGAGTCCCATTACCATTGCACCCAGACCCCCCAACAAGTCCCTGTGTATCCAGATCCCCCCTGCATCCGGATCCCCCCAGTGAGCTGCGCCCCACCCAGAACCCTCTCAACCACACCTGGATCCCCCCCACACTAAGCCCCTCCACACTTGGATCCTCCCTTGCTGAGCCTGCCTGCCCACACCTGGTGTAGCCAGCATGGAGGGACAGGGCCCTGAGATCTTTCTGGGCAGAGGTAATATAATTGCTAGTCTGCAGCTTGAATCTTATTTCACTTATGTCTGCTATGCTTTTGTCTTTTACAGTCTGTCAATATTATGGAACGGACATTGCAGAAATATGGAAGCTATGAAAAGTTTGAGCAGGCTACTGGAGGCAGCCTGCTACCAAAAAGTCGCATTTGGAATCATGTCAGGAAATATATGGTGAAGGAAGGCTGCCTTGGTGAGGTAGGATGCACACAGGATCAATGAAAAAGCTTCCCCTTTAATCACAGAATCAGAAATTATAGATAGACAAGAACGATAAGGTTATCTAGTAGCGCAGCCCTTGTCAATATAGACTTTCTCCTTACATAATATTTTCTAATGGGTTTGTCCATTCTCATTTTAAATGATCCTAAGCAACTGACTTCCAACTACTTCTCTTGGGAGATTATTCCACAGTATAATAGGTCTCATCAGGAAGCTTTCCTGCTACTTGAATTATGTGTTCCCATTCTTAATTTAAGGGCATGTCTTCACTAGGACTTAACGTCGATTTTAACGACGTTAAGTCGAACTAAATGTGTACCTGTCTTCAATTGCATGCCCTTAAAGTCGATTTAAAGTGCCCTCAAAATCGACTTTGTAACTCCTGCTTGACGAGAGAAGTAAGGCTAAAATCGACTTCTCTACGTCTATTGTGAGTAAGTGAAGAGGCATCTGATGCTAAGCCTCCGACCTCCGAGCAGCCCCACGGACCCCCCCCCCCCCGCCCAAGCAGCCCCGCGCCGGACCCCCCCCGCCCGCCCGAGCAGCTCCGCGAACCCCCCGCGCCCGCCCGAGCAGCCCCGCGCCGGACCCCCCCGCCCAAACAGCTCCGCGAACCCCCCCCCCGCCTGAGCAGCCCCGCGGACCCCCCCCTCCCCCGCTTGCCCAAGCAGCTCGGCGCCGGCTCCCCCCCCCTCGGGTGGGCGGGGGGGTCCGGCGTGGGGCTGCTTGGGCAGGCGGGGGGGGGGGGGGGTCCGGCACACATTGCACTGTGGGCTACCTACCCACAGTGCAATGCGGGCTATGTCGACCCCTGCAAAAGTTCTAGGACAGACAGTGTCGACCACTGTCGACCTGCTGTCCTGGTGGGGGGACACTGATTCGATTTTCTAAAGTCGAGTTTAGAAAATCGAATTAAGGGAAATTGACCTAGTCCTGTAGTGAAGACATACCCTAATTCTATTACTTGGAGGTGTCCCTGAAATAACAACTCTCCTTCCTTATCCCTTCAGTTACTTGTAGAGTAGCACATCCCCGCATTGGTTTGTCTAGTTTTACCTGCATATCAGGAATGAACATTACACACACACACACACACGTGTGAAGAGTGAAATTTACTCCTGTGGGAAGAGTCCACACAAGGACTGTGCACCACTTAATCTACCAGAATAGGATTTAATTGAGTATTGTGTGGCCCATTAAGTATCATAGTGCAACAAGATCCTTTTGCCTTTGGCTGGGGGGGGGGGGGGGAAGAGTCTATGGGCCGACGCCCCAAGTCCCGGACCCGTCGCGGCCGGTCTTCTCCCCGAGGACCCTCTGCCTCAATGTACTCTTCGGTCAGGCGCACCGCAGTCTCTGCCGTCTCTGGCTGGTGCCTCCTGACCCAGGTACGGACAGTCTCAGGGAGGCTGAGCAGAAACTGCTCCAGTATCAGGGAGTCTATGATTTCCTCCCCTGGCCGGGCCTCCGGCCTCAGCCAACGCGTGGCCCAGTCCCTCAGCCTCTGGCTGAACGCCCGGGGCCGCACCGCCTGCGTCCAGCGGGCCGCCCGGAACTTCTGCCGGTATTTTTCCGGAGACAAGCCGACCCGGTCTAAAATGGCCGCTCTCACAATTTCAAAGTCCTGGGCCTCAAGCGCCCCCAGGGCCATGTAGGCTGCCTGGGCTTCGCCCACGAGGTAGGGAGCAAGCCGGAGGGCCCAGGTGGTCCGCTCCCACCCGGCTGCGGTGGCCACCCTCTCAAAAGTCTCCAGGAAGGCATCAGGGTCATCCACCGGGCTCATTTTACAGAGTCCCCAGCCCAGCGGCCGCATGCCCTCTCCTGCCCCTGGACTCACCAGCTGCTGCAGGAGAGTTGCCTGGGTCTTTGCTTGCTCCTGGATGAAGTCTCGCAGCGTCTTCTGCTGCTCGGCCTGGGCCTGCTGCATGGCCAGCACGGCCTGCTGGGTTCGCTCCTGGTGCTCAGCCTGGGCCTGCTGCATGGCCAACATGGCCTGCTACAACTGTCTCTGCTGCTCCACGAGCCACTGTAGGGTCCCCTCCATCTCTGGGCCACCAGTTGGATTGCTGGTGTAGCGATCCCACCTTTGACACCACGTGTAGCAGATCGCCTTCTCGCCCCCCATCACAAACAGGCAGGAGACTCTCTTCTGTGGTTCCCAACAGTGCTCTATTCACAGTGCAAGCCCCACCACCAATATGCAACTCTATACAGTTCAGCTTACAGTTCAACTTTGCCAGGCCTCTAGCCTCAGCTCTAATACAACTCTATACAGTTCAGCTTTGTCAGGCCTCTAGCCTCAGCTCTATTTCCCCGCTCTGTACCTTTCTCTGTCTGTCTCTCTCACTCCTCCACACCACCACCCTGGGCTTTCTTCCTGGCAGGCTTTTATCCCCCCTGGAGAGGCTGCCAGGTGCAACCCATCAGGCTGAGCCCTCTGCAGCCCAGGTGGCTGATTAGGCTTGCTCTTGCAGGGAGGTTTGCAGAGGGTTCTGCTCCCTCTTAAAGGACCCAGCAGGGCTGGCTCAGGCACTCCTGGCCAGCACCCTGCCACAGTATACATACAGTGAAACCTCGATATAACGGACTAATTCGGGCGGGGGGGTGTCCGTTAAAACCGAAAGTCCGTTATTTAATAATTTTTTTAAATTATTAAATAACGGACTTTCGGGTGACAACGGACACCCCCCCGCCCGAATTAGTCCGTTATATGGAGCCGTGAGTCAGCCCACCCCACCCCCTCCCGGCTCCCCGCTGCGGGGAGCCGGGCGGGAGCTCTCAACCCCCCCCCCCCCGCCCGGCTCCCCGTTGCGGGGAGCCGGGCGGGGGGGTTGACAGCTCCCGCTTGGCTCCCCCCAGCGGGAAGCCCAGCGGGAGCTGTCAAACCCCCCCGTCCGGCTTCCCGCTGCGGGGAGCCGAGCGGGGGCTCTCAAACGCCCCCCCCCCCGCCCGGCTCCCCGTTGCGGGGAGCCGGGCGGGGGGGTTGACAGCTCCCGCTCTGCTCCCCCCAGCGGGGAGCCGGGCGGGAGCTCTCAAACCCCCCCCCCCCCCGGCTCCCCGTTGCGGGGAGCCGGGCGGGGGGGTTGACAGCTCCCGCCCGGCTCCCCCCAGTGGGAAGCCCGGCGGGAGCTGTCAAACCCCCCGCCCGGCTTCCTGCTGCGGGGAGCCGAGCGGGGGCTCTCAAACGCCCCCCCCCCCCGCCCGGCTCCCCGTTGCGGGGAGCCGGGCGGGGGGGCAGGGGGGTTTGACAGCTCCCGCAGGGGTCCCTGCTGCGGGGAGCCGGGCGGGAGCTGTCAACCCAGCCGGCTCCCTGGGGCGGGAGCCGGCAGCCCCCAATAACGGATTTCGGATGCATCGGAAATTTTGTCCGTTGCATCCGAAGTCCGTTAAGTCGGGGTCCGTTAAATCGAGGGTTTACTGTGTATATATATATATATATATATATATATATTAATTTTTTAAAAATTCTGACAAATAGGTACTTAAATTGACTGAATCTACATGTTCAATCAGTTTAAGCACCTGTCAGTTGTTGTTTTTTAAATTTACCTTCTCTTGCATAGTAATATGCAAGGTTCCAATTAGTGACTTAAAAGAGAATTATTTTCTTTTTTCTCGGTTTGTTAGCTTAGCTTAGCTTGACCACACTTTTTGTTCAGTCAGTTTCACTGTTTCCCCTCTGGGACAGTTATGTTCTAATTCTGCCATCTAATTTGCATGTCTGAACACTTATGTTCATGCAAAGTCCTACTGAAGTCAATGAGGCTTCACACAGGCACAGGGGAACAGAACCTTCCTAGAGACACAAAAACGGAGCACAGGGGTAATTTGCCTCTTGTTGGGAAGAGCTGTGAGAGGCATGTGATTGAGTCCAGATAGACCGCTGGGGGAGTGTAGTGGGGTGATCACCCGCTCCAGCCTGGAAGGGGTTAAAACAGCCCTGGGAAGGGCTGTTGCTGTGGGAAAGCAGCTGAGGGTGTGGATGGCCCTTATAAAAGGACTGTGAGCCAGGCACTCAAACAGTCTCTGCAGGACAGTATACCTGAGGTGGAACAGTGCTGGGGGAATAGGCAAGGGAGCTGGGGAGCTCCAGACTAGCAACTCCCCAGGCTGTGGGCCTGAGAGAAGGCCTAAGAAAGGTACAGGGCTGCAGAGAAAGGCAGCAGGTCCAACCCCCCCCCCCCCCCCTTGCCTGCGACGACTGGCTTTTACACTGCAGTCTACCCCAGGGAGCGGGGCCTTTATGATGACTGGCAGTAGCCCTAGAAGACTGAGGCCAGGTGGGGATTAGAGTGTTGGAGGTTCCCTGGGGGGGGGGACGACCCAGAGGCAGAGTGTGGGGTATTGCCAGGGGGCAGCCCCCCCAGAAAAAAGGACACGGGGCCAGCGGACAGTGAGACACTGTCCCGCAGAACGCGCTCCGGTCTGGAAAGAGCTAATTCCCAGATGGCCAGCAGGAGGAGCCGCAGGGGTGAGTCGTTGCGCCGCTACAGGGAGTGAGAGGGAGAATAGAAGCGGCAAAAAACAGGAAAGGAAAAGAACTTTCTTATGCCTCAAGCCTTCCTTTCTCCTTAGATTGTAGTTCATCTCACTGAGGACCTGCTTTCTCGTGCCTCAATGACAGTGGTGAATGGCCGCCCAACACTGACTATCAATGTTTCCACTGCACGTGAGCACTGGCTAGAAGGGATGCTGAGGCATGAAATAGGTACGGACACACGTTTTGAATTCTTCATGCTGGAGCAAATATGTGCATTCATTCCTGTTTATTATTTGTTTTCAGTAACACTGACAATGTGCAAGGCATTGTACAAACCCAAAAGGAGTTCAGCCCCTGCTATTGGAGATGTGGTAAAAGAATAAGAAAGGCCTATTTACATTGTTGTATACAGTAGAACTAAAACACCCAACTAGTACTTGGAGAGATGTAGCTGTGAGAAATGTTGCCAGTGAACCCCAAATCTGTGCAAGTCCCACGCTGGTTTTGAGCTATCTGGGGAGAGGGTGAGAGAACAAACAACATAACATATGTGTAGTACTCATATTGCTTAGTGTACTGCTGGAAGGCACTCAGACACCACAATTATGAGCATGGTATAAAAACCTCTATAACATAGAATAGTTACAAACATTTAGCCCAGGATAGTAGAAAGTTTCTTAAACTTTTTCTAGGCTTTGGGTGAGCCTGCCCCAGTTTACCAGACCAAGCCCAGATGAAATCCAAGGGCTTTCACCATGTTATGATTTTAGGTTTTATGCCTGTGAATGCCCTGCACCACTGTTAGAACTACCCTCTTGTTTCAGGGCAACAGCTTCCTCTACAACTGCAGTAATGCTCTATGATCAGACTCAAGGAGAAAGAAATACTAGTGCATGTTGAATCTTCCCTCCTCTGTTCTCCCCCTTTCCCATCCACAGCAAGGCCTAATCTACACTAGAGAAATGTTGGTGGGTTATGCACTTCCGAAAAAAACAACCTGCAGGGATTTAGGAGCACAAAGTTTCACTGATGTTCAATGGGATATGTGCTCCTAAATCCCATAGGTCCTTTTGAAAAATCTCTGCTGGAACCACCCTGTGGACACCCTGCACTGTTGGCGCTTAGACGAGTGCTGTTTCACTTGTTTAATTACCATTGATTACATTCTCCACGGTTATCAAGGCCAGTTACCTCCTTTCACAGTCCCCCATTTTCCCAATAGCTGAGAATCCTGAAGTTGGGTCCTAAACTTAGTTTGCTCTTGTGGTAGCTAATTGTACTATTATTTGAGACACTGGCTGTTACTCTTCTAAATTCCCTGCTTTTTTCCTTTTAGGAACTCATTATTTTCGAGGTATTAACAACAGCAGCCAGCCTTGGTGCAATTGGAATGGACGTAAAAAGCTTGGGTTAAAGCCAATCAACCCTACCGAGGAAGGCCTGGCGAGTATTCACAGTGTCCTCTTCCGAAAAGACCCCTTTCTATGGAGAGCTGCCCTTCTCTACTACACTGTCTATCAAGCTAGCCAAATGTCCTTCAGTCAACTCTTCCAGGATGTGGGAAGATTTGTCAAGGACCCCAACACTAGGTGGGATTACTGTGTACGAGCCAAGAGGGGGTGGACTGATACTTCCCAGCCAGGTTGGTTTCCTATGTAGCTTGAGCACATTCCATCTTCATTCTCCAAAAGCTTTGATCAAAATAAGGGGCCTGTGTGGCTCTGTTGGGCGGTGATAGGATTTGTGCAAAGGATTGTGGAAAAATTTATCTCTTTGTTTTCTAAAATGGATACTATGAAGTGGCAAGGTTCCTTCATTTAAAACAATGACTGAGATGAAAATCAGTTTGTTTTTTTCAGGACTTTCAAAGTGATTTGGTAAAGGAATTTTTAATGGATGTTAAAGGAGATACTGGCAAGACCTTTAGGTTCACAATTTATCTTCCCTTGTTTTTATGTCCTGAGCAGAGCTTGTTACAAGAGTGCTGCAAATTTCTGTTACGGGGGTTTTAAAACTGCTCAGCTCCCTGCCTTACACTGGGAGAGTCCCAGCAAGCCACTCTGCCTAACGGCCAGTGCCTTTGCTTAATGTCTTTCAAGTAGGCTTAATCCTCTAGCCAATGGATATCAGATAGATTTTGCAAGTCCTGGGACTAAAATATTTAATGGCAGGAAATAAAATAATTATGTGTACAATTACTTTTGGCAAATGAATTGCTTTGAAAGCCTGAAAACAATATCATGACTCTGATTCCCTTAGGCTGCTTCAGTAAGGATCAGGTATACTTGGATGGCATCCTCCAAATCCTAAGAAACAGGGAGTCTATCGATTTCCACTTGCTGATGGTTCTTGGAAAGGTGAGTGGAATCATTCTCCGAACAGAAGCAATAGTAGCATCTTTTTAATAAGTGCTTTCCTAAATAGTTGTTAAGTTGCATAAACATTACAGGATCACTTCCTGT
Organism: Sternotherus odoratus; assembly: GCA_032164245.1. Taxonomy (NCBI): domain Eukaryota; kingdom Metazoa; phylum Chordata; order Testudines; family Kinosternidae; genus Sternotherus; species Sternotherus odoratus. Next base: position 148,471,169 of record JAVMKO010000002.1, read on the forward strand.
TGGTGTTGTCTTAAAATGTGCTGATGCCCTTTGCCTCACCTTGATCTTTAGTCTCCACTGTCTGTAAAAATCAGACATTACTGTACATTATAGTAAAGAGACACCACCAACTTGAAATATAAATTTCAAAGAGTAAGTTAGAAGTACTTTCAGGACCTACACCTTCCTGTCAGGTTCCTACCACCTTAAACCTGCCAATTTGTGGTTTTACAGTCACATTTCTGTGTTAAAATGTTTTTCTCCTCTCTGTTTGCATGGGCCTTTTGCACTGCAACAACTGGAGCAACAGGAAGAAATAAGAAAGAAACATCTCTCTCTCAAAATCATTTTTATCTTAGGTGTTTGTAACAATGGCAGGTAATGTATTTACAAACAGAAGTGTGATTTTATGTCAGTGGGTTTCCTTTAGGCCAGTTGCAGCGTTAAATGCACATACAGAGAAGTAGCCACTAGTTCATAACTCCAATGTGGGGTTTGACTTTCAGATGAGTAGGAAGTGTGATCTGATAGTTGAAGGAGGACACAAGGTCAGGAATCCTGGACTCTGCTCCCAACTTGGCAAGTCACTTAACATCGCTGAGGGTTTGTCTACACTGCAGCTGAGAGCAAGCCTCCCATCCTGGTTAGACAGACTTGCACTAGCAGGATTCAAGCTACCATGCTAAAAAGAGAAGTGTGAATGTTGCAGCACCAGTGGAAACTTGGGCTCTTAAGCCCACCATCTGCCTGGGTCTGAGCTGGGCGGGAGGAGGGGGCTAGCCTGAGTCACTATTGCTGCTACAGCATCCACACAGCTATTTTTAGTTCATTACTTCACGTAAAGGACAGCGTAGGTCTGTCTACCTGGGCTAGAAGGTGCACTTCCAGCTGTAGTGTAGACATAACCTATGTGTCTAAGTAGGCTCATCTATAAATGGGTGCTACTATTACTGGTATTATAATAGGACTTGGAGCCCCAGCCACTTTCAGGACCCACCTGGCCCCTTGGTCTTAGCTCAGTTCGCTACCCCAAGTGTCTGGTCATGCAGCAATGTCAGCACTGCTATGTTCAGCATGCTAGCCTAAATCTGTCTACCTGGTCTGGGAGGCTTGCTCCAAGCTGAAATGTAGACATACAGCCCATTGGTCCTTTGGGTGTCAGCTGGAGGGTAATTACATGAAAAAATATGTAAAAATTGCCTCAGTGTAAAAGAGTGGCTTCTGCAAAAAAAAATAGAGACTTCCCCACAAAATCAACTGTGTTCTACTTTCAGCAGAGCCCTCTGCAAATAAGGTTCCCCTCTCTTAGCTGCCACTAGACATGTGTCCATTGTCTGGACCTGCAGTAGTGGGACACACTGGTAATATTTCTGGGTAGTAGTTTCAGCACAGCTTCAGTGACTTTTTGCTGTGCACTTGAAAACTTAATTTGATGTTACCTCATTCTCTACATAGTTTCAGGAAGGTTAGGACGAGTTCCTTATATTTGAAGGGGGTGGAAATGTCAGGGACTGACGCCAGTGAAAGACCTTGGTCTACCCAAGGCCTTTGCTCCATTTCAGAAGCCTGGTCAGGAACATTTGAATCCAGACATAAATTGCTTCCTGCACTCTAGAGAAAATTATAGGGAAGTACTTTATTTATGTGGAGAGAAAGCAGATGTGGTTAATAGTATACAACAAACAGGAAACTATAAAAAAATTAAAATCACAAATCAAGCCCCTCAAAAATCATGCCATTGGCTTAAAAATTATGAGATTTTTTAAAATTCATTTTGTTCCTTTTGTCTTCTGGTGTTGGATTATTTAAGGTGAATAGTTTCATGGTTTTCTTTGGAACCATGAGGGCTAGAAACTTCTTTATTGTAATGAAATATGAGATTTTTTAGGTAATAAGTTGACTCCAGTAGCTGGGTCTTTGAAATAATCAAATTGTGGGTATTGGCAAGGCTGCATCTGAGCATGCTGTGTCATACCGCTGCTGGGACTGACCAGGACTTTTTCCTGCAGTCCTTCTGGTGGCCAGGGGCCACTGTTCATCAGGCACTGGAACTGAGAGCCGGGGGGAACTATTTTCCTTTGCACTCTCAGTCTTCCACTTACTGGCATGCAGGCAACAAAGAAGAGTAGACTAGCTTGAGTGGAAAGGAGTGAGGGAAGACTGGGAAGATAAGCGGAAGGGGGTAAGAATGGGGCATTGGGGTGGACAGGGGCAGCAAGGTCCATAACCATTTTCAACACACTCCCCTTCAGAACCTAGGCCTGAACCCAGGAATCCTGCGTTCAACATTCCTCTGCTGTCAGCAAATAGGTGTGAAACTCACTAGCAAACTATGGCCCAGACCCTGGAAGATATTTAGGCTCCCACATTTCATTGAAAGTTAGGCCCAGATTCTCAACATTATTTAGGCTTCTATGTATCTAGTATCTGGTCCACATAGAGGATAATAGCCAACTACTGCTACCACATACTCCATTAAAGTGATGAAGATCTGGGCTGTGAATCCAAAGGTTCCATGCCAATGACCCATGTAATTCTATATGATCTAAATTCTGATTTTGCAATTTGGTTTTATTCAAACTTTGGGAAATTACATAGAATAAAAACTACTTTAAAGGAAAAATAAGGTTTCAAAATCAAGTGCTCAAAAAAGTTAGGAGCTGCCAGAATTAAGGTTTCCTGTGCAACCTTAATTCTGTTCCCTTGCATGCATGCATTCGGATACAAATACATAATCACATACTGTTTTTCCCACAGGACCCAGCCCTAAAATACCTTCTCTCAGGGTTTGTCTACACGGCAGTAAAAGAACCACAGCATGTCTGTGACTGGGCTGGCTCAGCTGACTTGGGTTTGCTGGGCTCAGGCTGTGGGACTGAAAATGGCTGGATCCCAGGCTCTGAAACCCCACAAGGAGGACGGATCTCAGAACCCAGGCTCCTGTCTGAGCCTGAATGTCTGCACTGTGGTTTTTAGCCCCACAGCCCAAGTTCTGCGAGCCTGAGCCAGTTGACCCAGGCTGTGAGACTAGGCACTGCAGGTTTTTTATTGCGGCATAGCTGTACCCTCAGGCTGTCGGGCACCTCTCACCTGCTTCTTTCCTGACTGGAATCCTCTCATGCCCCAGGTCTTCACTTAAACTCATGTGGGAGGTAGCTGGTAAATCACAGGTGCACAGGACACCACTTCCTCTTAAAAATGGCCAGTCAACTTGTGACAGCTTGTAGGCATCTAACCTCAGCCATCCTACTGTGTACACAGCCATGCTCAAGGCGGCGTCCCCAGCGTGAAGGGAAAGATTCCATTCTCTGCAACTTTCCACATGCTTCTCTGCACACAGCCAATAAACTTGAGCTAGGCTTTGGCTTTAGATGTTTCCATGATGACACTAGTCAGGCTGTAATGTAGATCTTCCCTTTTTGTGGTCCTTGTAAACTGCAAGTCTCACATTTGACCTGGATTAGCCTGTGCTTGTTCTCTTTTTGTCAGGATTTATTTTTCCACGGTAGCTCAGAAGACATATTTGTGCCCAAACAGGTGCCTTTCCCAGTCTGCTCTACGAGCACAGTCTGCACACTATATTAAGTCCAATCTCACCCCTTTCCTGGAGTGTCGAGTTAAGTAACAACAAGATAACGCAAGAGCAGCTCCCCAGACTTAGCTGCTCCTAGTCTTCCTCCAGACTGCTCAGTCTAAACCCTGCATCCTCTCTTTCCACTCCACCCACTTATGTATAGATGGATTAACAAATCACCTGCCTCAGGGAGCCAGTAGATCTTTCTTTAACTCTTTCCCCAATCTGCTGTATCATGGCCAGCTATATTTCTTTCCATCCCTGCCATAGCATATGGGAGAATTGCGTGGGTGGGAGAAACCTATGCAATATTACAAAGCTCTCTGGCCATCCTACCACATTTGTTAAAAACAAATGGTACGTACTGGATTTGTTCCTTATTTCAAAATGAAACAAAAAAACTCTAGCTGAGATCCCTTGTTGCAGAAACATTTTCATTTCTAAGATTGTCTTTATAAAATTAAAACAGGTTTTTTTTTTAACTTAGTACCTGCACATGCTCGATTAGTAGGGCCCTACCAAATTCACAGCCATGAAAAATATGTCACAGACCGTGAATCTGGTCTTCTCCCATGAAATCTGTTTTTTGTGTACTTTTAACCTATACTATACAGGTTTCTCAAACTGACCCAAAAGAGAGTTGTGGGGGTTGCAATATTATGTGGGGGGAGGGGGCACGGTATTGCTACCCTTACTTCTCCACTGTCTTCAGAGCTGGGTGCCTGGGCTCCCGGATGCCCAGCTCTGAAGGCAACGCCACTGCCAGGAGCAGTACAAAATCAAGGGCAGCAGTAATACAATTCCCTCCCTTACAATAAACTTGCAACCCTCCCTCCCCCCGCACAACTCCTTTTTGGGACAGGACCCCTACAATTACAAACACCGTGACATTTCAGAGAAATATCTGAAATTTATGATCTTTTAAATTCTGTGATCATGACATTGACCAAAGTGGAGCATGAATTTGGTAGGGCCCCATGAATTAGCAAAGAGAAGCAGGTAGTTGTGTAGGGTGAGATCTTGCAAAAGTGCTCATGGGAGTGTTCCCCATCCCCTTGCAGGAGCAGAGCAGGATTACCGCCTTGTACTTAAGAGACTTCAAGGGAAGAGGGTCTGGCACAATGCAGCCTCAGAGAAATGCGGTGGGCCAGTTAGTAGAAACATCCAGTCCTCAGGCCTGCCTGTGGCACAACAATACAGGTCCAATCATGCTGGGCATTGTCCCAAATGCCAGTGGAATGGCTCTTGTAGCTAACACCCGAGCCAGCACCCCTCCACAATTCAGTCACCCTGCTGCCAACTCTCACAATTTTATCATAAGTCTTGGGATATGTGGGGTTTTTCTGAAAGTCCCACCTCCTGGAATGTAGTAATGATGTGAGAATCTCAGCAGTCTTTTAAAAAGTAACTATATAATCTGTACGGTAGCAGAGAATCTCAGCTGTCTTTAGAAAAGTAACTATATAGTCTGTATGGTAGTGGAGAAATGATTGAAAATGGTCCACCTGCACTCAGAAGTTAAGAAAATAAACCCATGATTTATTATTTTTTGTAACAATCTCATGGTTGTTGAGACCTCACTCGTTTTTGGAATGCTTAGCTTGCCAATGCTGCAATCATAATTTGTAACAAGTTACTAATTCGGTTGCCACCTCTGCAAGTTTTCCCAGGATCATTCCTTTTTGGAGATACGGATTTCCTAGGACAGCTAAGAACACACCACCAGCTCTCCAGTTTTATGGGCCCCAAATCATCCTGTATGTCCCAGTTTTTTGTAACTCAGAGGTGGCAACCTTCATACTAGAATGACACGTTTTTATTTCACTCTGCACAAGCACAAATGAATTATTGGGGTTGAAACTAAAGCTTTGGAAGCTTGGGGCACGTTCGCATTGACAGTTTGGCTGCTTCCCCCAAATTCCTGTGAACCATACGAGGATGCCTCCCATCCCTGCAGTCTCCATACTTCCACAGAGCCTTTTCACGTCCCTTTCTAGTTTCCCAAACCTTGGCCGCAACAACCCCATTTACCTCCTCAGATCGCCCGTCGGGCCTGCCCCTCCCTTGCATGTGAACATGTGTAAGAGCAGATTTTCCATCCCTTCCCCCTCACCTAAGAGGCCTGCAACAGCCCTGATCTGTCATGTGCTCAAGCTTGCTCTGTCTTTCACATCTCTCTCTTCTGTGTAAGAGCACTCCTGCACCGATTGCAACGTGCATCTCTGTCAGGAAAGCTCCAGAGCACATAAGGTTTGCAAGGAGAAATCAGCCCCAGTGTAAGAAACTGGATGTCTGCTGGGACATATAACAGGAACATCAAAAAAGAAGAAGAAATGCCATCCTTGTGGATGAGAAGGAACTCAGTTTTTCCAGACTAGTTCATTCATCCTTAAAGCTACCAGTCCTGCTCCCACTGACATCACTAAGACCTGGTCTACACTACAGAGTAAGTAGACTGTGTAAGCGTCTACACTACAATGTTCCTCCTGCTGATTTAATTTGTCAATCATGCCGACCTAACTCCTCCACCTCCACTAGAGACGTAGCACTTAGGGCAATATAGTTAAATTGACATAGTGTCCATGTGTAGACCCTGCTTACTTACATAGTCTGCTGCTGCCTTTGACAGCTGTCAGTCCAGGGGCGGCAGGGCTCCAGCCGTCAATGCCTCCAAATGCCCCACTTTAGTCGGTGCAAGCATTTGTAGTGAGGACACACGCCACCAACAGAAGGAGCACAAGGTGGACACAAATGATTGATTTAATTACTGCGGTGGCTATAGGTTGACCTAACTTAAGTCAGCTTAATTTTGTAGTGTAGACATTGACTTCAGTGGAAACAGAACCAGGCCTCCTTTGAAAGGATATAGTAATTCCCCAGGATCATGTTCTAATGCACACCTTACTGGACTATGCATAAAGTCAGACTCTACTATCAGCTCGAGAGAAGGATTTTGACAAGCTGCTTTAAAACACCCAAGCCCTGGCATCCTTTTGTCACCTATCAGAGGGAAATGAAAGAGTGTGTTTTAGACGCATCAATTTGCAAAATGGGTACAGCTTTGACGTAACCTCTTGTCCTCTCCTCTAGGTCTCTTACGAGGATGTGGCTCGCTTGAAGGAATTTGCAGTGATCAAGAACATGAGAGTACCACACTTCTTGCAGGACCATGTCAGATACATGGAACACTTGGAAAAGATCATGGAAGTCAATGAACTGACTGACCAAGAGCTCCAGGATCTCATAGTGTAACAGTCAGTCAGTCTCTTTTACCTGAAATCTGTTCTGAATGCAGCCAGTTGTACAGAACTGGACTGGACCACAGCTTGCAAAACTAGAATGACTCAACTTTTGCTTTGTTTGCTGGTAAAAATCTAGATTTAGATTTGTTAATTTTTTTAAAAAAAGAAAAAAAATACAAACCTCAGACTATTGATTCAGAAATGTTTCTTTGAAGGGGAAAAGAAAAAAAAAGGTCTTTGAGATTCTCTCCTCACTCCTATAATATATATTGATGAGGTGGGGTTTTTTTGTTTTTTTCTTAAAAAAAGGTTTTGTGCCTCTTCCAAATTAAATTATGAATTGAACAAAGGCACATCATTTAGGAGTTCCCTTGTAACTGGTCAGGCCCACTGTCCCTTAAATGTTCTGTACACTGAGCAGGATTGTTTGAAATGTCTTGTTTTTATGATATACTGCTTTTTATTCTTTTTAAAGTTTGTGGTTTGTCACTTTTCCCCTTGGCTCACTCGCATTGACCTCATTTCTGGTCACGGCCATCAGAACAACCCCCCCCACAGCAGCAAAATTGTGGAACTGCTACAGACTATGGCCACCATCTTAAATCTATCCCATTGTATACTGCTTCCCTCACAACCCACAGACATGCTCCCTTCATAACAGTATTGGAGTTTGGACATGCTCTAAAGAGGTGATTTCCACAGTTCATGTTTCAAATAGCAGCAGTTGATTTTGCTGTTTAAATGGCTGTCAACAGGCTAGAAAGTTACCTTCTCCATCTCAAGAGGGGTTGTGCTGTTGTAGCGTTGAATATATGCCTTTCACTGACATGATTCTCCTCCTCAGGCTTGAACAGTACAGGTTTCAAGAGGGTGAGTTACAGGAAAGGGCCTTTATTTGCCCTTGAGGACCCATTTAGCGTGTTTAGCAAATTGCATGTGCTAGTGGTTTAGAAGAAGGGCTGGGCTGAACTTAGTTTTCTGACTGAAGTATGTAATGAATCCAGATGCAGGGTCATATTTCATTTCAAAAAGCAAAAGCACCCCTTCACTCTAGCACAGGAGTGAGCAAACATTTTGGCCTGAGGGCCACATCAGGGTTGCTAAACTATATGGAGAGTGGTTAGGGAAGGCTGTGCCTCCCCAGTCTGCCCCCTGCCCCCTCCCACTTCCCATCCCCTGACTGCCCCCTTCACAACCCCTGACCCATCCAAGTTCCCGTGCTCCTTGTTCCCTGACTGCCTCCTCCCGGGACCCTTGTCCCTTATAGCCCCCCAGGACTCCACCCCTTATCCAGCCTCCCTGACCACACCCTCTCCCCCCCAGGAGCCCACCCCCTATTCAACCACCCCTGCTCCGATTGCCCCCCCCCCAGAATCCCCTGCCCCTCACCCACCCCTTCCCCCACCCCCTTACCATGCCACTCAGAGTGGCAGGAGCTCACAGCCATGCCGCTGTGCTTCCCGGCAGGCGTGGTGGGCCAGAGCGCTGGTGGTGTGGTGCTTCTGGCTGCAGGGGAGGGGGAACAGCAGGGGAGGGAGTGGGGGCTAGCCTCCCCGTCCGGGAGCTCAAGGGCCAGGCAGGACAGCCCCACGGGCTGGATATGGCCCATGGGACATAGTTTGCCCACCTCTGCTCTAACACGTGAACCCTTTGTAGGTTTGGTTACTTAGAGTGATTGCAGCCCTACTGCTGCAAGAAGCTCTTCCCTCATGGAGCTCACTGCCGGATTGGGAACTTTAATGGTCGGGGGACAAAATTCACAAGTCCCCTATTCCAGTATTCAAAGCAACTGAAGAGCTCTGGCACATCGGAAACATCCTGAGCTCTGTTTTAAATGTGGGTGCCATACAAAACAAGTAGCAAAAGCACATCATTATAGGGTCATCTATTCAAACTTATAACTTAGGCAAGGCAAGAGGGTTGTTCACTACAAAGACCACATTTTCTGAGTCCAGAGTGTTAGGAAAGTATTAACAGTGGCTCCATAACACATGCTGAATTGAGCTTTGCACCTAAATATTGGGCTTACTTTCAATTCAGATCATTTTACCAAGGCTAAATGCAGCCGTTAGTCCCTTGTGTCTCTTGAAGAGTCCCAGACTCACAATTCTTTCCCTTACGTCTATGGGGAGTGGGGACCAGAGCAGCCTACTGCAGCCATGAAAAGGGTTCAGCTTGCTTCCCTACCCCCACATTTGCTCAGCTCTGCTGGTCCGTGTGGCGTCAGAGGGGGGAAGAGAATTGGAGCCAAAGTTCCACTCGCCTGCTTTGCAGGGGAAATACTGTCCACAAGCTTCCCCTCCTCCCTCCTGCCTGCAATATGTGGAGCATTAATACAGACACACCATGGGGGTAGGGAGGTCTGATGCCCTAGCATGGCTGCATCTGGCTGAATGATAATCTAGCCCCTAGCAGCAAGTTGTGTGAAATGTAGTGGCTTTTGATTAAGGGATGGAATAATTCCCAACGCCTCTGACTTTACACCAAGTATGATGGTGGCCATTCCAGATTTAAAGTTTAAACACATTTTGTGACCAGCGAGAGGAAAAGAAATCTCACCTCGCCTCGAGATTTTGAAGTTTTTGAATAACCCATAAAACCAGCTGCCTTTAAAGTACTAGTACACCTGTGTGCTGTCGTGGCTGCTTGCTTGAAAAAAAAGAAAAGAAAAGAAAAACATTTGAGCTACTCCAGGAATTCAATGAGCAAGTTTGCTGATCTGAGTGTTTTACAAAACAAGGACCAAGAACACCTCACAGTAGCCTTAATTTTGTATGGTTTAACAGCTTCAAACTCTTTTCGTCTCTGCATTCTAGTGGGTGAATCTTCTCCTCTGCCCCCAAAATAGCAATCTTAGCTTTGCCTGTCTAAAGCAGTTCCAAAACCCCTCAGGCGACCCGGGGAGGTGCTGTACAACTGCATCAAGCTGATGGAAATATTTGCACATCAGTACCTGGTAATGCACCCTGACATTCATAATGCATCAGCTCAGCTATTCTGCTGTGAACAGCAGAAGGGCAGATCAGACTTTTCACATGTCAAAGGTTGAATGTGAAGATTCCAGATCAAATCCATCCTTGGGGGTAATTGGATTGAGGAATTACATCAAAGATGAATTTGGCCTACTGTTGAAACAGAGGTATACATGTCCCATTGTTTGTGAAAGTTAGAGGTGAACGTTTCTTAACTGAAATAACCCTGTATTTCTCCAATCGCTTCTGTAGTAAATACAAACATATGCTTAAGCAACCCACTAGTAATCATAAGAATAGTCATGGAAAATTATATTTACAATAATGGTATCAATGAACACATTACATTTATGTGTAACTATTGTTACAGAATATGATAATTACAGCCCCCTCTCAATTGCCTGTTGATACTCCTTTCCTGCTCTGGGGATTTGCTGATGGAAACTCCAGGGGCTTATTTTTGTTCTTTAAAAAACCTGGGCTTTATTTTCCCCACAGACGTTGTTCCCGTTCCACTTCTACCATTCTCCATTGCGCAAATAGGTGTACTTCAGTACAAGTTTAGTTTCTGAACGTGTCAGCATGGATGTGTCAGCATAACAATAGTAGCAGGCACAAATGTCAACCTCTATTTCTCAGCACCAAGCTTGTCCTGCCTCCTTTGTAACAGTGTTTCAGATTTGTAATGGTAGTTTTGTAAACTTTTTGAAATTTTTACTGTGATGGACATTGGTATTGTCATAGTATTGAAGTTCCGTAATAAAGTATGTGGATGATTCTGATGTGAGTTTCTGTGCAGTAAGTCTCACAATGTCTCTAACATGAAAACAAACATTATTAAAGATCAGAAGTCTAAGTTGAAAAGTGAAGAATATCACCAGTCTCACATACCTTTCCATCTCTCTCCCACCACCCCCTTCACATTCAAAGCCTGATCTCCAGCAGAAAAATCACACCTCTAACTTAAATCACTTTTAAGACCTTTAGTTGCAAAAAAGTTGCAAATGTGAACATACAAGTTAGGATCTGAAGGAGTTGTGGGTCTCACTGCCCTGTTAGCTCTAGAGCAAAACAGATTTTTTTTTTTAAATATATGTGGACAATTTTGGCAAGTTATCAAAATTTTCCACGGAAAATTCTGACTTTTTGGCAAAAATTGAAACCCAAGAGTTCACCAAAACTTCAGTTGCCAAATGCTGTCACTCTGTCTCACAAGAGTTGTAGTTGAGGCATCTCATACCTCTCTTTCCTTCTCTTCTCTATACTGTACTCATGAAATGGGAGAGTATATGTTACCAAACTCTAATTCAGTGTGATAGAACATAGATGGTGGAATGTTTCCCATTTGCTCTCAGTACCAAACTGAAATTCATTAGACACACTCCAGTGGCAAACCTACAACAAGAATAACTCTTAGATCTCCCTTATAGCATTTGAGTTGTGCTGGTGTGAGCCATCAGTTAGGAACCTGTACAAACTATCATTCTTAGTTCACACAACAGATATGGAACAGCATGGGCAGCAGAAGTGCAAACTTCTCCACACTCCATTGGATTTCAGGGTGTGGACGTTGCTCACTGGAAACCAGACTGATCACAGGAATTGATTTTAGGGGAGGAGGGATAGCTCAGTGGTTTGAGCATTGGCCTGCTAAACCCAGGGTTGTGAGTTCAATCCTTGAGGGGGCCATTTAGGGATCAGGGGCAATCCTATCTGTCAGGGGACAGTACTCGATCCTGCTAGTGTAGGCAGGGGACTGGACTCGATGACCTTCAAGGTCTTTCCAGTTCTAGGAGATTGGTATATCTCCATTTATTTTAAATTTTTTATTTTAATTTTACACTGATCGCCACAAGTCACCTGATGGTACTAATGCTAAGCACTACTAGGGGCCTGAGCCAGTTTTGAACCAGTAATCTGCCAAAGAGGAACGACTTTCTTTCTAGAACCTCTTCCTTCCCCCATACGTATTATATAGAGCTGGTTTGAAAATGTGCTCCCCCACACCTCCTCTTAGAAATTTTCAACAAATGTGAAAACATGTAAATTTTCCACAGAAAAATTCAATTGTTCACAAACAAAACATTTTGGCCAAAAATAGGAGTTGTAGCGCCTCATGGGAGTTGTTTGCTCCTCACGTCCTAATCTCTATGGCCAGGATCCCCAGTTAAACTGTAGGCTTGGTCTACACTCCCAACTTATGTCGGTATAACTTCGTTGTTTGGGTTTTCTACATCCCTGAGCAACAGTTGTACCAACCTAACTCCTGGTGTAGACAGTGCTATGTTGACAGGAGAGCTTCACCTGTTGAGATAGTTACTGCTTCTTGGGGAGGTGGATTCACTACCCACATGAAGATGCTACTACATACTAAGTGCTACAGCGGCATTGTAAGTATAGACAAGCTCACAATTTCCCCATTTGGTGAGTCCTGGAGTCCCTGGTTGTGGTTCATTATGGGAGATGTAGTTCAGCTGTGGATCCTAACCAGTAAAGAAGAATGGGGGACACAAGGAGCAAACTACAACACCCATGAGGCACTACAATGTCAAAATTCTAAATATTTAGACAAGATGCCCAACAAGATTTTGAAACATCAAAACCACAGAATTAAAAAAAAAAAAAAGAGGCAAAAGAAGTGGACACTTTTTGCCAAAAATTTCATTTACTTTGACAACCCTGTTTTCTCTTGAAAAAACAGTTCTGATGGGAAACCTTTGAATAGCCCTAGCATTAAACTAATTATTTTTGCAGGCAGCATTGCAGTCCCTCCCACCCCCTTTGTCAATGACAGAAACAACTTCTCTGGCTATGCCAACAGCTTTTATGGAAAATGTCTTATACAGGAAATAGCTTTTAGTTGGCTGGGGACTTGGTTCAGTTGGAATTCTAAAAGTAGTGTGCCCCCTACTGAATCGACACCACCACTTTCTGGAACACATAGCGTTTGCTAGAGGAGATCGCCAAGCCAATTATTGAGCTGGCCCAGTCCTGTTTAGCTTGTGAGAGGGGACAGCGATCACAGATCCAAGTGGCACAGGGGGACAGATAGCAAGTTTAAAAATAAAAACAAAGGACCTAATCCTCCACTCACATTAAACTGTGTAAATCAGGAGTAACTCAAATGAAGTCAGTGTGAAATTGGTGTATGTATGTGAGAGGAGAACAAGGTCCGACTCCAAAGTGACCTGAAGGAGGAAAGCGTAAGGGGGCAAACTATTCCCCCACGAAGGAGCATTTACATCACACTGGATGCTTTAGAGGACCTCAGAGATTGTGGAAATGGGTTCTTAATACCAGCCGTGGCGGGGGGAGGGGGGAAGGTGTACAGGCAGCCAAAGTGCATGCTAAGGGAGTGGCTGGAGTGCACCACGCTCCAAATGTTGTGGGCAGTGGAACAGCTATAGACAGCCCAAGTGAGTCACAGGGATTGCTCATGCACGGGGTTATGCAGGCTCCTCAAGCAGCACAGAATCTGGGAGGCGCAAAGATATCTTCAAGAAAGAAAAATCCCTGGAAGAGCAAAATAAAAGGAAGTGCCTCTAGCTAAAACAAAGGTCCCTGTGGGATATCTCAGACGGAACACTTAAATACCAAAGCATCCAGTTACTTTTAAAAATCCTGCCCATTGAACCTAATCCAAGCTGATCTACTACAGGTTGGACTTGCTATAAGGAGGAGAAGTTCATAGAATAGTAGCACTGCAAAAAACAAATAGTATTAATATTTTTAAGTCAAACCAAAGAGAATTGAAACATCAAAATCACAGAATTTAAAAAAAGGCTAAATAAGTGGACACCTTATATTATAATGTAAACACAGTAAATATTCATTGCCACATATTTGGCATGATACTGGATTGAAGTGGATCACATCACAAGACTAAGTCAGTTCATCTCTTGCAAAAGATATTTGAAGGGTCATCATTATCAAGTTTAGGATGCGGGTGGGGGGGGGAGAAGAGAAAGACAAAGGGAAATATTTTAAAGAAATAAATATTTAAAAAGAGTTTGGTTCAGATTTAAATAGTCCCAGATCGTGCACTGTAGCACTGAAAACAACATAATGGAAGACTGACTAGAAACAAATCTAAATCTGCATGTGACTATTGAATTTTAATGGCATGTTTGTGTTTAATATACAATACTAGTGAAAATACCCGGTGTTGCTCGGGTCCGTCGGAGGTGGGGAGGGGGCAGAGAGGTGAGCGAGTGCGGGGTCCGTTGGAGGGGGGAGAGGGCAGAGAGCAAACCTGACACCCCCACCTCACCCCCCCACCCAAACCCGACACCCCCACCTCACTTACCCCTCGACCAACCCCGACTCACATTTTCACCACCCCACCCAAACCCAACACCCCACGTCACCCCCCTACCAACCCCAACACCCCGACCCACACCCACACCTCACCCCCCGTAGACCAAACCTGACACACCCACCTCACTTTCCCCCCCAACCAAACCCGAAACCCCTACCTACCAACACAAACAAACCTGACACCCACACCTCACTTACCCCTCGACCAACCCCGCCCCCCTCCCCGCCCCCCCAAACCCAACACCCCCACCTTACCCCCCCCACCAAACCCAACACCCCCTGACCAACCCCAACACCCACACCTCACCCACCCCGACACCTTCCCACCCCCCCAGACCAAACCCAACACCCCCGGCTCACTTACCCCCCGACCAAACCCGACACCCCTACCTCACATACACTCTGACCAAACCCAACTCGGGTCCGTCGGAGGTGGGGAGGGGGCAGAGAGCTGAGCGAGTGCGGGATCCATTGGAGGGGGGAGGGGGCAGAGAGCTGAGCGAGTGCGGGGTCCGTTGGAGCGGGGAGGGGGCAAAGAGCTGAGCGAGTGCGGGGTCCGTTGGAGGGGGGAGGGGCAGAGAGCTGAGCGAGTGCGGGGTCCGTTGGAGGGGGTATTATGACATCATAACTATGTCACAGAGAACAGCAGCTGCACAGCTGATGTGATTGGCCTTTAAATAATTTCACCCCTGGGGGGCGTCAGAGGTGAGATTTCAAAAATTTTCGACTCTTACCCTGATTAGGACCCTAAGACCTCTAACTGTACCAAATTTCAAGTCTCTAGCTCAAACAGTGTGGAAGGAGTAAGTGCACGTACATACATGCATACACCATTTGACTTTTATAGAGAGAGATTTAAATCAAAAGAGATAGGATTAAAGCTGGAGGCATAACTTTACTGGGAAGTACATGCCTCTCTCAAATTAATTCCGTAATGACATTGTTCAAATAACTATGTTTCCCATTTTTAATCACACAGATCTAAAACAATGGGGAATTAAAATAGACAACATAAAGAGGACATTTCAACAACTGCACAGTGTCTATGGGATTCTCTCCCTCTTAGGCCATTTGTCCCAAATGTCCAAGGGGTCGGCAGGTTCGTCAAAGCATTTGGGATGAAAATACAGAGGTCTCTGGGCACCATTGTGATGTTACAGTGAGAGAACAAGCCATCACAGGAATGATGCAGGCAGGATCATGCTACATAAGGATCTGTCTGAAGAGGAAAAAACCACGAAAAAGGCTAATGATGCAGGAACTGATGCTAGCGATTCAGCAGATGGCGCTCTGCTCCAAGTCTGTACTGTATCAATTCCCCAGCATGATATTGGGGGCACTGTAGTATTGAAGAGAGGTGCCATCTATCTGAGGAGACTTGTAACTGAAGCCTGTCGCTGGTGGTCATTTGAGATCCCTGTCACAAGATTAGGAATATTGCCCCAATTTCCTGGCCTTATTCTAATTCAGGTAATTTCTTGCTGCCTGCTGTAGCCAAATTTCCACTCCACTGAGGGCAATTCAATGTTAAAAGTGTATAATCAGGACACCTGTTTCTTCTCACTCCCTGTGCTTCAATCTGCTCACACTTTTCTCTTCCCTCCTTTCCTTTCTCCCTGCTACTTGCCCATTATACCATGTGCTGCACTAGCTCATTCCCAAACTTTTGTCACCCTGCCCCCAGAAACATTCCCACTTCCATGCCCTTGCAGGATTGCTAATCCCCAGTATCCCAAAATTATGGGCCAGACCAAAACACATGAGACTGCCTAAAACCACATTGGGATTTGTGTGTCTCTTTAAAGCATCTGCCTTCTGGTTCTGGAGCTTTTAGGAAGAAAGCTGTTCCAACCCCAGTATGTCTCTGATTCTTCATTGGACTCACTGTGGGGGTCATACCATGAGTGCAGTGACACACACAGCCTGTTCTCTGCCCTAGCCCATGGGAGTGGGGGAAGCGGTCATTCTGCCCTGTCCATCCAACTCAGCTTCCATTCTCCACCCCACTTCCCCCATCTCTCATTTCCTCCCCTTCTACTCTCTGGTCCTACCCCAGCTGTTCTTTGCTAACCTCACATTCTTCCCTCCTGCCATGGTTTCTTAGATTCATCTACTCCCTCCTCTTCCTTTGCAATCTCATCTCTTTCCATCCTCCCACTCTACACTTCATATTACATTTGAACCTATATCCTACCCCCAGGCCTCATTTCTTGCCCTCAGTTCCACATCCCCTAACCCCTCACTATGCCCTTTTCTCCTTATTTCCAACCCTTCTCAAGTCTCCTTCCCCTAACTCCTCTTGCACTAGTCTCCATCTCTGCTGCCAACTGTCATGAGATCGAGAATCAGTGTGTCACTTTCTTCCTATACCGAACAAGGAACATTGTTAGAAGACAGGAAATAGCATTGTCCCTAAAGCTTCACTTACTCAGTGTCACTGCAGAGCAGAGCTTCTGCCTAGAACCTTCCTTAAACCCCTCTGGCCTGCCTTCCTGCTATAGATTTAAAGACATATCCTCACATCCGCCCCACAGAGATGGGGAAACCCATTGGTAAGGGTATGTCTCATGCCCCAGTAGTGACAGGTCCACATTCAGGATGAATAACTGTTATTGCTGCCAGTGGTAGAGGTTTGTGCTGATGACCCCAAAGTCAAGTATTCCAAAGTCAGGACATACCAACATTAAGGTTGCCCATGCAACATCAATTTGCCCCCTGCTTGTGCCTTTGCATTAGGGTGACCAGATGTCCCGATTTTATCGGGACAGTCCCGATTTTTGTGTGTCTGTCCCGAGTCCCGATCAGACTCCCGTCGGGACTAGTCTTGTCCCGATTTTTGCAGATGATCCCTGGCGCGCAGGGCTCATGAAGGCAACGTGGCCCCGCCCACTGCTCCAGGCAGCCATGTGCTGCCTGCGTGAGCCCTGCCCAGGCAGGGCTCATCTCTAAAGTTTCAGATCCCTCAGGAGAGTGCTGAAGCTAACTTCCTGCCCCGAGACAGATCGCAGCCTGCTCCTGTCCTTCCCCCCCCCCCCCACCTCTCCGGCTGACAGAGACTGGGGAGGACCCTCCCACACAATCAGGCAGCGCCCGGCCGGGCCCGCAGGAAGGGGGGGGGGGTGAGGGGAGAGACAGCACAGCATTTCAGGGGGGTAGCAGGAGGTGGGCTGGCAGCAGCAAGCAATGGCCAGCCCAGGTCAGGAGAGCTCTGTCTCTGCCCCCCTGCCTGCCTCAGAAGCATGCTGCTTGCTGCCTGTAAGGAGGGGGGGGGGGGGCCACTCCCCCCCCACACCGAAACAGAGAGCCTCCATCTACCCTGGCCTGCTCCTGCGCCCCTCCCCCCCTGCTGAGTCCATAATTGGCCCCACACCCCAGGAGGTGATGATGGCCAGGAGGACAGGTCTCTCACCTTCTTGCTGCCTGTGGGGCATGCATAGTGCAGGCGCCAGCAGAAGAGGGTGGGGGAAGAGACCCCCCCCCAGCCCCACCTCCCAAACCTGGATCCAGCCAGCCACCTTGCTGGATACTTCCTGGCTGGCCCCAGCCCCAGGCATCCCCCCACCTCACTGGATCCCAGGAGCAGCTACAGGAGAGGAGCAGACGAATGAACCTGCCTGCTTGCCAGATACTCCCCAGGACAGGACAGCCACCCCAGGTAAGCACCCCCAGCCTGGGACTCCCTTGGCCCCTGGCAGGTGACAGGTCCCTCTGGCGTTTGGGGGAGGGGAGCCTTGTTGCATGATGCAGCAGTGATTACCTGCAAGTCCTCCGTTGCTTGCAGGTAATCACTATATGATTATAAAGTGGAGGGGAAGATCTTATTCTACTCCTAGCAGAGACATTTTTCTTTTACCTTAATTATACTACCTTAGGGGCTATAACATATTACCAAAGTTCAATACAGAGTTTCTAAAACAAGATTATATGAAAAGGCATAACACAAAAGTCATATAAAAGTTAAACAAAAATGCATAATGCATTTATCTACAGGCGGGGGAGCGTAGGAGGGGTAGTGTGAACAACACACTGTGCATGTATTGGGGGGAAGTCTCTGGGCATAGGTAAGTGTCAGAGGTTGCATCCTCCTCCCCAGCAGAGTGTGTGCAGACCACCTTGCTCATGGCAGAGCCAAGGAAAGGAGGCACCTGCTCTGCACATGCTGATTCTACCCAGAGCAGGCTGGGTCTGACTTTGCAACCAGGATCCTGCGCCCATGTCTGTCCTGCAGCTTTGGCCGGGGGTTGGAGCCGGAGCCCTGTGCCCCTGACCCCATGCTTTCTACAGGCTTTTTGAGCTTCCTAGGGCTGTGTGCCCCCTCTCATGGCTCCGATCAGGGCTCTGCACCTTTGCCTGTGGTGCGCCCCCCCCCCCCCCGCTCATGCCCCGCCCCCTGCTGGTGCCCCGCCCCCCTCCATCCCCCCCCCCCCCCCCCGCTCACGGAGTGTGTCCTGATATTTCACTCTTCCCATCTGGTCACCCTACTTTGCATTATGATACAGTCGTCATTAACACTATCACTTACTATTTTTGAGTGCTTGACTGCAACTTTAATGGTCTTTTAACACAGGCTATTTTTTTGTAGTATATAGTAAGGTTGACAATGACCAAAAAAACATTAGTTTTGAAGTTTCAGTACTGTGGAAGAGTTTGCACTAGCCACACTTTACCTATTCTCTGCATAGAGCACTTCACTCCCTTGCACTGTCATTCAAGTCCTACGAAATACAGCGATCAAAAATATTTCATTTCTCTCCAGGGGTAAATATGCATGTTTCCCACAAGAGTCTTAAAATCCATCTGGATTTATTTAGTCAATATTTGCAGCCCTCCCATATCCCCTGCCCAGGTGATGGTTGGTATCAAACCTGAATCTGCCACATAGCGGTACATAGCATAATCAGTAGGCCAATTCCATGGTCAAGCCTCATGAAAGGACACGGACTCTGATGTTATGGCTGAGAGTGATGATATGCTGGATTGATCAACATTAGATCTTTAACTAGGTATGATTCATCCCTAGCCACTGATCACTCAACCAGCTTGGTAAAACCCATCTCTAGGGCAGAATTACCCATTTAATCACTCTTTGGCATTCAAACTTTTAGGCTATATTGACCTCAGAGACCTTTCAGGAAACCTTTTGTCCTGAGCTGGACTATTTAGAACATGTTGTTGTCAAATAAGTCACTGGAGTCATCCAACCCATTGACATGTATTATACATACACTCCTAAACCGAGCAAACTCCCCCTAATGGCTGCTACAGTCCCTTGTGAAGAGGGCAAGCAAGAGGCCTATGCACATAAGTCCCAATGGGACATAATAGGGGCCTTTGCCTTACACTCCCCATCACACAGAGGTAAAATTCACTTACCGTACATAGCCAGGAATCAAGAGCGCCTGAGCTGTTTCCTCCATGCTGTAGACTTCTCCTTGCTCCAAGCCAGCTCCTCTTTCTGCTTATCAAACAGCTTCGCTGCTTGCAGTTTCCTGCCTTTCTCCTGGGGAGCCTCATTGGCCTGCAGGCTTCAGACCTGCCTCACCAACCTTCCCCGGAGCACCGCAGCACAGCTAATGTTCAGCCTACAGTTAACCTGCTCTGCCAGCAATCTCCACACATTGCCATCCTAGAGATTCCCCCACCCCCCCCAGGCAACTGTATAGCCACTTGTCTGATTGTATCCACCATCGACATGCTGAGCCAGAACCTCAGCTGGTACAAATCAACACGGCTCCATTGACTTCAGTGCCACTCCACTGATTCCCAGCCGCTGTGGAGCTCGCTCATTTAACTTTTATTTCATTAGCTAAAAGGTCAAGTCAGTCTCCAGCCATTTTTAAGGAGGAAAATATTAAGAACTAAAAAAACCAGGAAAGACTATGAATCTTTTCCGGACGATAGGTTGTGCACATAGGTCTGGGTTCTGTCACCCGTACTCATGTGGAGTAATACGTGACTCTGCAAGTGATCAGTTGATTTCAGTGGGATTACTTGAGGAATTAGGTGCCACTCCTCATGAGTAAAGATGCCAGAATCAGGTCCATGCAGCATTAGCCATTAGCAAACCTTTTGGATGCTGTTCCAAGCTCTGCTGGTCACTCACTTTTTGACTTTGGGCAAGTTACCGTGCCTCAGTTTTTCTGTACGTGTGAAAATGGGAATCAAAGGGCATATCTTGGTAAAATCCTTTGAGATCTATGGCCCCAATCCTGCAGACATTCACACACGCCCTCAAGCACACGAGAAGTCAATAGGATCACCCTTGTGCTGAAAATTTTGCATGTACACAGAGTTTCCAGAACCAGGGTGCCTATGAATGGAAAGCGCGATGTAACTGCAAACTAGGTATTAAATCTTTTGCTCTGTGAAACATTTAGGAAAGGGCTACACTATAGTATGTTTCATATTTAACAATACCTGTCCCCTTTAGATTGACAGCTAACAGAAGACGAGTCTATAACAAACATTAAGAATACTTCCTGAAGTAATCTTCTATTTGCTATTCCAAGTTCATTTTTCTGAGTAGGGTTTCTTTGCTCCCCAACCTTAAACCAGCAGTGTAATTGAATCGGGTGTGTTTGAGCTGTATCCATTAGCTAAAACTGGAAAGGGAGAGTGAACAACAAATTTATTCTAAGAACCAGGCCAGCCTGTTGCAAATTCTCTTTAGACAAAGAGCTTGGTTCTGACTTCACATACCCGGACATTCTTCTCACAGCCTTCAGTGGAATTAGCCCAGGATTTATAGCAGGGTGAGTTCAAAATCAGGACCAAACAAGTTTATTTTATTTCAGTTTCCTTTTTTTAAAAAAATTTAAGGAAAACCTGTTCAAAACAATTGTTTCTGCAAAATAACAATGAGTATGTGCGAATGAGACCACTTAGTTACTCCTAAGTGTTCAGACATTATTTCCAAAAGTCAGTACAATGAAAGTGGTGTGGGGAAATCAATATATTTTGCTTTTAAGCCCTTACGTCTAATAACCCACTCAGACATAAAGCTGTGATTTATCTTTTCTCCATAGCACAATGTTATAAACCCTTTTGTTTCATTCATCATGAAAAGTGCGGGATCATCTGTTAGAGCCTAGAACAGAGTGTACCTTAGCAGGCCATTTGGCAGGGATATGGCGCCTTTCAAACTCAACACATTCCTTTGGTAAATGCTGATTTGCTCTTTCATATCTCTTGTTTTTCAAGAATTACTTTGAGAATTGTGGATATGTGCAAATGTAGGGCTTGGCCCCAGCCACTGGATTGACAGCCTGTTGACTGAAGGCCTCTCGTCACAGGACAGGGAAACAAATTTCCCCCAACACTGCCACACACCTCACACAGGCATACCATGTTCAAGAAAGGATTGTCCCGCTATATCTCATTTAATCATTTCCCTACCACAGTGGTGGCATTGGTGCACCTCAGTCCCTCCTGTTCTCTGTGTATGGCCCATAACAGTCCAGTCTCCAGTGGGCTGTAATACTTTGGTCTAATTTCAGTTGTTGGGCTTAGTGTGTGGGCGCTGATCTACAGGAGGTCAGACTAGATGAGCGTGTGATCTCTTCTGACCTTAAGCTTCATGACTCTCTGACTGTATTCCCTCTGCTTTCAGGAAAGAAAAACTTAGGGCTTGCCTACCTGGAGTGGTAGTGCATATCAGTGGGGTGGGAATTCTAATGTGCACCAAAGTGGCATATACTAATGGCCCGTGTAGACCCTGCTGGTGTGCACTAAAAGTTCCCTCATGCATGTTAACTTTTAGTCCTGGTTGATGATGTTGGTTAGCATTAGAATTCACCCCCTACTGCTGTGCACCACTGCATTGTGTAGACAGCGGTTTGTTAAAATGCCAGCAGGGTGGGAAGCAGGGGCTGCTCCTCCAATATTTCACCCTTTGAGCAAAGAGGCAGAGAGGGGTAGTAGCCTTGGCTCCACCCACTCACTGCGAGCTTGAGTAGCTTCCTGGGTGCACGGAGGAGTGGGGGAGAAGGGAGGAAGCTGGATTCTTTAAAAGGATGAAGTAAATTATTCTCCACTTGCAAGAGCAATGGGAGAACTGGGGAATATATTTGCCTCTTTGAGATCAAACTAGCCCTATAGAATCCTCAGTTCAGATCACAGACTTTAAGGTCAGAAGGGACCATTATGATCATGTAATAAACCCCTAACCTATGTCTGAGCTATTGAAGTCCTCAAATCATGTTTAAAGACTTCAAGACCAGCAAGTGACCTTTGCCCCACGCTGCAGAGAAAGGCAAAAAAAACCCAGGGCCTTTGCCAATCTGCCCTGGAGGAAAATTCCTTCCTGACCCCAAATATGGTGATCAGCTAAACCTTGAGCATGTGGGCAAGACTCACCAGACACACACCCAGGGAAGAATTCTCTGTTATAACTCAGATCCCACCTCATCTAACATTCCATCAGAGGTCACTGGGCATATTTACAACTAATAATTCAAGATCAATTAATTGCCAAAATTAGGCTATCCCATCATACCATTCCCTCCAGAAACAGTCTTGAAGCCAGACTCGTGCATTGGTCAGTAAAAATGTTACATCATGGCAGTTTATGCAAGTGTTAAACTATACTCGACAAATCACTGACAGTTGCCAAAGTGTGTCTCTTTTCTCTTTTTATGGTCTCCATTATTGCTTCACTTTACAAGGAATCAATTAAAAACATCAACAACAACAGAAGCCCTGTTCTGCTGGGTTTTCACAGAGATCATGTGCCATAGTAAAAGTGCATTTTATTTTCTATATGATTCTCCTCCCAAGTCTCCAGGCGAGGAAGCGTCCATAAAAAGTTACAAATCACTCTGCTGCAGTGAGATACCCTAAAACACCCACGAGGGGCACTGGAGGCATGGGGGGAAGGGTAGAGAGATATCATCAGAAGCAGAGGCTGATGCTTTCTAAATGAGGGGGGAGGAGGCAGTTCTGCTTCACAGTTGAGCCTCAAGCAATGGGATCTTCTGACTGGGCCCTGCCACGCCCTAGTTCATCATCGTTCGTGTTTAATGTTTGAGTCACTGCGGTCCACAGTCACCCCGTTTCCATTTCGGGTCTCCTCTTTTCTGTTCCAGTCCTTTTCCATGTAAAATTCAGCTAATACAGGGCAGTGCTCGGAAGCCACTCCACCCCAGGACCAGTTATCAGGGATCCATATATTTGTAAGGCCTTCTCTTACAACAGCCCAGTGACCTGCATGAAGAACAAGTGCAGAGACAAAGATTAGTATGGAAAGGGACCAGAGGAAAGAGGGTTAAGCCATGTAAGACCAAGGGCCCAATTCTGCAAACACTTATGCACATGAGGACTCTCACTCAGACTGATAACAGTGGGACTCCTGATGAGGTAAATCAAAATGCTAGCCTAAAAGGGGTCATATAAAGAATGTGTTTGCAAACATTGTTTCCGCTGGTAGAGACAATTTACCTGTGAAGACCTTTTTCAAGCTTCGACTGATCCAGATGTTATCCAGCGACTTAGATCCCTGAGGATTCTTTGTGCTGATGTTTGTAAATGTATTTGCAGGGACGAGGTGATGGAACTTCTCTTTTCTCAAAAGATCGAGGTCACTGCTGTCTGGGGCTTGGTTAAAATCTCCTAAGATGATCACATCTTTTTCTCCTAGAAAAATTAAAAAGGACAAGAAAAAAATGGAGAAAAAAACCCAGTGATTAAAACAGGGATATGCAAAAAGAAATACAACCACTGAGTAGCAATGCTGAATTTACTTTCTATAGGGCTGTTGGTTTTTTTTAACATGACATGATATGGCTAAAAATCTTCTATTGTAAGCAAACATATTAGCTTACCTATCTCATTAATAGTCACTTGGGTTTTTACAATTCATAAAAACAATCTGCAAATCCAATATACATTGCACAATTTATGTTGTTTGTGCCCTTTTTGAATTTTCCTCTTCACAACTATGTCTGGGGAACTATCCATTTGTACACAATGACAGACGGGCCTTTCCACCAAGTGGTGATAAATTTGATCTTGTAGGTCTTAGGAATCCTAAGTATTGTAAACGGTGGGAGGGTTTTGTTTGTTGTTTTGTTTTAAACAAGATCTACATTTTGGGCCAGATGTTCCCTAATGCTGTCCTTTTGCAGTTTTGCTACTAAGACATTTTTATGAAATCACGAAGAAGGGTGCATCTTCCTCAAGGATGGATCAGTGCCAGAGAAACACAAGAATGCAGGACACGCATCCTAATATTGTAGATTTTCATTTCAATTTAAAAAACCCAGCAGGACTAGCAGCCTGTGAGCCTGGTGGCAGAAGCAGCAGTCACGTCCCCTTGCCATTCATAATTCAGGACTCTATAAATCTATAGAAGAAATGAAACTTGTATTTATTTGCCTAGGTGATTTAATGGAGTTTGTGGAACTTTGAGATGCCTCAGAGTTTGTCTAAGGTTGAGATTTTGAAAGGAACTAAGGATGTTACGCGCTCAACTTCTTTAGGCTCCTTTAAAAATCTCACATTAAATATATTTGGAAAACTGTCTAGATTCCCAATATTTCATTTTTAAACCTCATCCCATTCCTGAAATATCCTGCTGCTTTGACACCAGTGTAGCTCCAAGACCACCAATGAAGATATCCTTGATGTATGCTAACGTAAGAGGATCAGTCTCTAGATATTTGTGTCTCTTCCATCCCTTGAAAAAAGACTCTTCTGGTACCTTATTCAGACCACTTCAACGGTCGTGGTGACGACCTCAATGATGCTGGTATCCAACCCAAGAAGTCATTGCATTATGACCTGATAAATGACTATGAGGAAACTGCTAAAAAAGGAACAAGGGTGCTAAAAGAGCCTAAAATTTGACCTCCGAAAATCTGATGGAGAACGTTGTATGGATTATAAATATCTGGGTCTTTGTTAAAATTGCCACTCTTTGAGAATGAGTTTATTCCAAATATCTGCTGTTGATGGACCATCCTACAATTATTGTCACAGACCAGATCAGCAAGGTCGAGATACCGGCCTGCTCCCTGACTAACTGCACTGCTAGGCAACCAGAGAGCCC
The DNA here is from genome assembly GCA_032164245.1 of Sternotherus odoratus. NCBI lineage: Eukaryota > Metazoa > Chordata > Testudines > Kinosternidae > Sternotherus > Sternotherus odoratus. The sequence continues at coordinate 148,496,297 of JAVMKO010000002.1, forward strand.
ACTGTACTGCCTTGGGAGTGACAGAGTGGCCACAGCCCCGATTGGCTGCTGGTTTATCAACCCTGCATATAAGCCTGGCTCCCACAGCAGATCAGTGGCTGCTCAGTGTGCACCATGTCTGCAGCTGGACTTGCCCTTGTTCCAGCCCCTGCTCCTCTCTGGCTTGCTGCTCTGATTGATCCTCTGGTTCTGGGTTCAACTTCAGTCTCTCTGGTACTGGTCCTTGGCTCTGCCTCTGGCTTGCAAACTCTAGTTAACTCTCAGGCTCTGGCATTTGGCTTCTGTCCCTCCAGTACTGACCGTTGGCTTGTTTCCTGGACCATGCCCACTCTAGATCCAGCTCTAACCAGTAGGCTAAACTCTCCCCTAGGTCTGAAGGCCCCTGGTCTAATTGGTTACAATTATGTTCTATTGCTGTAGAGGCAAAAAGCCAGCAGAGGGAGCTTAAGTTAAACAACAAACCCTGTTCAACTCTTCCCTGCTATCGTTTTGCATATTGGACCAATTTCTGTTAGCGAGAGAGACAAGCATTTGACAAGCTTTCACCAACCAGGGTGACTAGATAGCAAGTGTAAAAAATCAGGATGGAAGTGGGGGATAATAGGAGCCTATATAAAAAAAAGACCCAAAATCAGGACTGTCCCTATAAAATAAGGACATCTGCTCACCCTACTCATCAACAGATGTTGGTCTGGTATCAGATACTGCCTCCCCCACTTTGTTTTGCTAATATCCTGGGACTGACATAGCTACAACTACACTGCAGTCATCTTTTTGCTTATGCTTTAAAAAGGGGAAAAGATACCCTCACTGCAAAACCAAGCTGCCCCATAAGAAACAGAGGGTGGCAGGACCAACCTTTACCAGAGAAGCCACCATTATTTTCCATCTAAGAGTATCACAAACTACATGATATGTATGTAGTAATTACTCTGCAGAGTGTTTGTGATAGTGGCTCCCCCCCTAAAAGAAAAACCATGCTATTTTCAGCTCCATTAGAATTACGTGGAACATCAATGCCTGCCTGAGGGATAAGGTCAGGATCACTCGAAGTAATCGGTTTACTTTCGTGCTTCTAACTCGTTACAACAAATAGAAAACACCATTTTAACAGCTTATAAACAAATGCTTGAAGGCGTCCTTTTAAAAAGGTATTATTCCCACCTTGCAGCCTATATGCAATCTGGTCGAGTCCCTCTTTTCATGCACTAAGATGCACAGGATGGTATCTGTTTTTTCCATGTTTATCCCACAAAAAACTAAGGTCACAGTCTTGGTAAGAGCAGGGAAATGAATCCGATCACACTGGGTCATGATGTTACAATGTTGCAGTGAAGTAGGTGGCAGCGCACACTAATTACCTGTAATCACTGGACCATCCTTCCCCTTTTAGAGAGGAAGAGCCGAGCCACCAAAAGCATCTCTCTTGAGCCTCATACTAGCTCTACAATTGCTCCTGGACAAGGCTATCAAAAACTGCTGAAGTAGCTAAGACTCCACATGGAGATGTAGCCTTTGGCAAAAGTCACTGGCCAAGAAAACTAATGCAATCACAACACCCCTACTGGAAACTAGACTGAAAAGGAGCACAAAGGATCCCAGAAGCAACTTTCCTAATCACTCTCTTCAAGAAAAGAAGTTTTGAGACTGAGCCGTGATTGGCAAGATTGCTCACGTCAAGTGATGGCTTCCTGAGCAAAAGGCTGACAACTCAGTTGAGAGTCTAGCACGTTTTTTTGCTCCCCAAAAGCAGGCATTAGTAAACTTCATAAAAACTGACTCCAAACAGCCCCTCACTGGCCCAGTTTTCACCACTTGTGAGTAACAAAGGTCCCTCTCCCAGGTCAGAGCCTTGCGCTTCTAGAATCTCAGCTGTCAGAATCAGGTGGCGCTCAGCTTTGAGATGATGGCATGTTTGCCCAGTCTTGTGAGTTCTCATGTTACCATATCCAGAATCATCCAGATCAAAGTGATCGTAATTAAATACAGTCGAGCCCCGCGATAGCGTGAATCTGCTTATAGCGCGGGGTGTGCGTGGCTCCCAATGGCGGCAGTGGGCGGCGCTTTGATGTAGCGCAACCCAGCATTTACCGCGGTCGATATTTTTAGACCCCCATCGTCGCGGTATTGCGGGGTTCCACTGTAGATGGAAAAGTCTTCAGAGTGAGAACGATTCCACTATGTTCTGTTTCCAAACAGAGACGAAGCAGATTCACTAAGGTGTACACTACTTGGAACAGTTTCCCTCATCTATACTTGGTTGATTTTATGGCTGTAGAGAACACCACTTTTTTAGCATACCTCACAGCCAAAGAATTGAAATGCAAAAAACCTCTGTACGTTGCAGGTTTGGGGCAAGAAGACCCTTATTGATTCTCTATTCCCCTCCCCTATCTCTTTATTTAATCACCTGTATACCCAAATGATTAGTGAAGGCATGTATAGATCCCTTGGAATGACAGTCAAAGAAAGATAATATGCCATCTCCTACTAGGTAATGAGCAGTGTTGAACACGGTTTTCTCTCAGAGAATTGTGAAGCCCTCACTCATTTCCTCCCAGCAGGCTCACAGAGCTTGATCCCAAGTCCACCTAACTCAATGGTCATCTTTCCATTGACTTCAATGGCCTTTGGATCAGTCCCATAGCAGCGAAATGGAATTTCCATCACGTGCTAGGGTAAATCCTGACCTCATCTTGAAGGAAGTGATGTCCTGATCATGAGAAGGGCATGACACGGAGCAGGGAACCTATGAGGAGGCTCCGGAAAGAAGGACCCTCCTGGAACCTCAAAGATTGGCCAGCCAGGGGACGAGGGAATTACTGGTCCTGGAGCCTGATTGACATATTAGGACAACCAGCTGCTGGCCCAGGATGGCTTGTATATGGATGGGATCATGAAGACTTGTGCATTGAACCCAGACAAGCAAAGTGTTTGAGAGGGAAAAAAGGAGTTGGCTGCATGGGGTCAGCTCCTAGCAGCTGTAGGAGAGACAGTCTCTCAATCACTCCCAGAGGGAAGAGCATAAAGAATCCAGAGCTCACTGGCCTAAGACCATAGGGCCACGGATGAGGGAGGAACAAGGAGACTCTATTGCTCTTGAGGACCCAGGGTGCTCCATGAAAGAGCTATGCTTAATAACTAGTTTCCTCCACTTCACACGTGTGCAAGACAACAAACCTGCCATCTGTTCACAAAAGGAGCCGGAAAGCAGAAAAGTTTTCCTTAAAATTCCATTTCACTTTGTTTTAACTCATAAACTAAGTGACAGACTTCAATATCCCGGTGAAATTCTGTCTTTACTGTCCACATATTAAGGCCCAATTAAGGAAGGAAATTGAGCACATGCATAACTAAGTACATGAATCATCTCATTGACTTCAATGGGACTGAATTCAGCCTGGTTTAAGCTCCAAGTTATGCCTGAACTTAAATTCCTTCTTGAATGAGGACCTGTGTGCTGTACGTTTGGAGATGATACATGGCAGTCTTTACACAAGATAAAGAATCTGAATTCCTGCTTTAGGTGAAAACTCAACACAACACAACAGCACCATGCCTCTGTAATGTTCCAAACCACAAGGACCACTGGTCTGCCACAGCATGGCCATTCTTATATTAAACTCTGGTTAAAATAAGTGAAAATAGAACTACAATGAAACTCTAAAGAAGCAGACCTAAATTCAGAGCCAGAGTAAGTGGGCGCATATTGACTTCTATAAACCTGCATCTCATTATGGCAGGTCTGAATTTGGCCTATATAAGTTACATAAACGATCCATTTTTTAAAAGAATCCTTTCAAATTTCAAGTTATGTGAACAAATACTTAACACAGTACGACTTCAAAACAGCCTTGACTGGCATCTTGCAGTTCAAAGGAAAACAAGAGAGTGTGCATGAAAATGGCTCACACCTCTCCTGGAATAGAAGATTGGTATTGATTCTGGACTTTTCAAGTGACTGACCTTGCAAAACTGGGCCAAACTGAAAATCATCACACACGTAACCTTGTAACTGTTCGGTCTTTGTTAAACAGCAAACAACATGCTCACTTGTTCTATCCCTATGAAGAGCCCTAATATTAAAAACAGTAAGTACTGGAAAATCACTGCTTAGCCTCATAAGAAAATGTTTGAGCCCAACCTACAAGTACCCGGATAGGAAGCAGGCAGGCTGTCAGAACTGGGACAGAGTCAAGCGTCTCTTTATTAAATTACATATTCAGTGCCAAAAGCTGCTCTGATTTGCATGCTGTCAGTGGAATTACTCTGAATTTACAATTATTTATAACAAAGTAGGATTTGGCTTTCTTCGTTTTAAATGTGCAAATGATTTGAGAGATGCACTGCTTTTTTCCAAAGCAGTTACAAAATACTCTGAAGTAAATGTACACAATCAATTTTTGCATGAACAATCACTAGTCCTGATTCTGATCTCTCATAAGCTCCATTTCAGCAAAGCACTTTAGCGTGTGTTTAACTTTAAGCATGTGAGTGTTCCATTGACGTCAATAGTACTTTGCTGAATTGGGGTTTTACACTGGTGTACAATCAGGAATAATTCTATATTAATCAATGACAAACCAGTGCAAAGTGAATCAGGCCCCATGTTAATTACTGTTAATTAAGGATCAACAATGTGCCCAGCACAGTAAGATAGTCCTGGTACCAAGGAGCTTATGCCTTAAAAGTCAGACAAAAAACACACTGAGAAACTCATGGGGTGGAAATAGCTTGAACTTTTAAACTGAAATAGGGATGGTGAGAATATAAAGTTGTTGTGGGCGTTTGTGGACCTTAGTTTTAGATGAATTGTATTAGATAAGGTGACCTGTGCGCATATCCTTGGATAAAAATAATGTGAGTCATACCTTTCAGTGTTTCTTGCAGAGTCTGTGCAAAGGTTGCTAATTTGTGACTATCGTGATTCTTCACTGTATTCTCTCCTGCTGAGGGTGACAGGGCCAGATGAAGGTTAACCAGTGTTAGATCATTCATTCCAACCTAAATAGGAGCAAACAACAGAACAAAGAAAGGATCAGGATGGTTCACAAAGTCATAAGCTTTTCATGCTCTCTCTCCCACCCAGATCACATGAATTTAACATTGGGGGCTGGTCATCCGGACGAGGGTGTTATTTATTTTCTTTTAAAAGTACTGTACAGGGCAGACATTTTGCAGCTCTAGTTGCAATACAGTTCTATCCTTTCAGGCCTGGGGAAGCAAGCCGCTTTTCATAAGCAATAAGCTTCTTTGTGTACCAACACAACACACGTTACTACTGGAAATACAAATCATGCCAACTTTGTTCAGTTATTACACACATTAATTATCCCATATTGTGACCTGTTCTAAAATGACCAAACGGGGAACACGACTCCCTGATGAAAACTGTTCATTGGCCTCTCTGCCCAGCACACACGTACTTAGCAGCTGGTACTCAGATCACCATAAAAAGCAGGAAGCCCTAATTTCCTGAATTTTGACCTTTTGAAAATCATTTCAAATATTATCAAAGGCATCATAGTCACAAACCATGATCCCGCTGTACCCCAGTTTATTTTACATGAAGGCAGGTGCATCAAGTTCACACGTGGTCCCCTATGTTCTCACAAATACAGGCACACAGGCAAGAACCCTATTTCAGGGAGACAATGCTCCTAGAGTTTGCTGACACTCCTAAAGGGGCTATCCCAGTGACAGAGCATAGAAACTTTGTGAGGCCTCCCTGGTGGAACTGACTTTACATTTCTCCACCAAGGGAAAGATTTGAGCCTCACCTGTCCCCTGCAGGCATCAGGGAGCTCAGCCTGCAGATCTCAGGGCTACTGCCTTGCTTCCAATCCTCTTTCCAGAGTTTATGGCATAATTGCACTGGTCCTGTGGTTGCTTCTATTGGACCTGCCCTGCCCTCAAAGGGGCTCATTTGGTGAAGGTGGAACAAGATTAACATGGATTTCTATCAACATTTCCCATGGAGTTTAAAGGGGACACTGCCACATACAGACCATCCCCCCCTACATACCTTTCCTTTCTATCATGCATAGCCTGTGGAGTGGGGTGGAGGTGCTTCCCCTGGGTTGATAAAGAAGTGGAGGATAGCAGAGAGTCAGTACGCCCTATTCCACCCCATCATCCATGCTGCTGAGATCTGCTGATTGTTGTTACCCCCTGTCCACGGGGGCAGAAGGGCCTTCACTCTCACCTCTTCGGTACAGATGTATAAAGCCTGCTAATGCCTTATCACAGTCAGAGTATAGCCAAGCTGCTTTGTTTATGATACAACAGGTCAATGTCTTGGCCTCCATTAAAGGCCAGGGAACTTCGTCACTAGAAGAGAAATGTGGCTCCTCTAGATTTTCTATCTAAAACGTTTTTACAGAAGCATCACTCAAAAGCCAAACTCAACATGATGCTGCTACCTTGAAATGTGCAAGGTAAGGGTGAGGGTAGGCGTGTTTCCCATTGCCATTAGTGTGTGAGCTCTCCTGGGAGGAGGCATCCTTCAGCTCGATGCCAGCCGTCGTATCCCAGAGGAAGCCAGAATATTCGACACCCTACAATTAAAAAGGGAAAAAACTGGTAACAAAAGCTGGAACATTGTGACACCGTTCCCATCATCATTTCATGACTCGCACAGCAGGCTACACCAGAGTGTGTCACTCCCACCAGCATCTATGATCTAAGTTCAGTAGTATCACCAATGGTGGCGTAAGCTGTTCAGAAAACATGAGACACATGGCAATATGGGGCAACTTGTGCTGATTTCACATCCAGTGGAGGAGCAGAAGGAGTTTAACTTACCACACATGCCAAGTGAGGAGGAAGAGCAAAACTACAAACAGTAGAATGAGAGAGAGTAAAACTGCTCCTCTGCCCATTCACTTGAATTTATGCCCACAACACCCTAAAAAGAATGTGCCATGGACAAATTCAGCCCAGATGTGACAAGGCACTTCAGTCACAACTTCAACTGACCTCAGTGAAAACTGCTTACAATAAGGGCTCAATTTACACAGCTCTGCACTACTTACAGCCATATATACCTGTCTTCTGGCCAACTGAGGCCCATGTAACTTACAGCAATTTAGTCAATAGTCTCTGAATTTAATAAACCTCCTCAACTATTCCACTGGTAAAATGGGTGCATGCGGTATGGGCTGGTGCAGTGTAAGATGCATCCTTTCAAAGGGTAAATAAGATCGGTTCCCTGAGTATTCTAGGAAATTACTTTGATTTAGATAGAATATCTCCAGGAGCTCTTGCTGTGGTCACTAATGTGTCTGTCTGTCTCTCTCTCTCTCACACACACACCCCTCTGCCGCTACCTGACCTTTTTTTAAACACTATTTTAAACTATTTCATCTGGCATAAGACTATTGTTCCATATCTATAAGCAAGATGAGGATGGAAAAAACAGCTCTCTCCTGTTCCCTCCATTCCTTGGCTCCAGACTACCTCATTACACTCACCACCAGAAATCAATGTTTGAAGGGGCTAAGAAACCAAAAGCAATGGAAAGTGCCTCTATCAAATGAAAGAGTTGTGTGGGAGTATGGCTCTCGTATTAAACACTATAAAATGTCTTGGGATGCAGTTTGTGCTAAAGATACCACACAATGTATGGCTAGACTATATTATTGTATTCTGTGTGCAGAATGCTCAAACCTGACTATGCTCCTGAGCCACTAAATAAGATAAGAGACAGGATGTATGTCTTGGCATAGCTAGTGGCTTGGTAGCACAGTCAGATTTGCTTCTTGATAAAGCACATCACAGCAGAAGTCAGCGGATACCATTTTTATTCTTAGTTTGGCCATAGGCTTCCTCCGTGATTTGTGCAGGTCATTTAATGTCTCTGTACCTGTGAAACAGGGTTCTTAATGGTTATTAATCAATCAGTCCTCACTCAGTTAAAACTCCCAATGACTTTAGCAGGAGTCTGGGACAAGTAAAAGCAGAGAAAAGACTTCTGGATTTGGCCCACAATAGAAAAAGACAGTGAATATGTAATTTTTTTGAAGGGTAATGAGGGAACTTTACACCACCTCTATATTTTATATTCAATTTGTCTAATTTTTAAGATGTTACAATAGATCTGAGCGCCGCAAAAGGGATCGGCATCCCATCATAGGGATGGGAGTCCCATCAAAGCCAATGGGACTCTTTGCAGGAGCAAGGACCCTGCTTGTAGGTCCCTTAGTAGGACGGAGATTCTAGAATATAATTATTAGAACTTTTAAGCTGACCTAACCAATCCACTCTGAGCTAGACTGTAATAGGTCACAACACCAGTAAAAGTCAGAAACCTCCTTGACTCAATGACCAACTGCACTTTATCCTACATATTATTAATGATAATTATTATAGAAGTGCCTGGAGTTCAGGGTTCTATTGTGCTAGATCAGGGGTCTCCAAACTTTTCAGCCCGAGGGCCGCATTAACTATTAAATAGCGGTTCGGGGGCCGACAAGATAAGAGGGCGGGGGGGGGGGGGGGGGGAGGCGGGTGTAAGAGGGCTGGGGGGGGGGGGGGGCAGGGCCGGCGACAGGAATTTTGGGGCCCCGTACGGCAGACCATACGGGGCCCCCCCCGCCAGTCTCCCGCCGCCCGCGGCCCCCCCCCGCCCCCGGCCAGTCTCCCGCCACCTGCGCTCCCCCCCCCTGCCTCCCGCGCCCCCCCCCGCCGATCTCCCGCCGCCCAAGGGCCCCCCCCCGCCGGTCTCCTACCTCCCGCGCCCCCCCCCCCGTCTCCTGCCTCCCGCGGCCCCCTCCCCCCGGGTCCCCACCCACCCCCCAACTGACCCACCCAGCCCGGTCTCTCACCCCAAAACCTCCTTTCCTCCAACCCCCCCCCCAAATGACCCACCCAGCCAGGTCTCTCACCCCAAAACCTCCTTTCCTCCCACCCCCCCCCCCAACTGACCCACCCAGCCAGGTCTCTCACCCCAAAACCTCCTTTCCTCCCACCCACCCCCCCCAACTGACCCACCCAGCAGGGTCTCTCACCCCAAAACCTCCTTTCCTCCCTCCCACCCCCCCCCAACTGACGCACCCAGCAGGGTCTCACCCCAAAACCTCCTTCCCTCCCACCCACCCCCCAACTGACGCACCCAGCAGGGTCTCTCACCCCAAAACCTCCTTTCCTCCCACCCCCCACCCCCAACTGACCCACCCAGCAGGGTCTCTCACCCCAAAACCTCCTTTCCTCCCACCCCCCACCCCCAACTGACCCACCCAGCAGGGTCTCTCACCCCAAAACCTCCTTTCCTCCCACCCCCCACCCCCAACTGACCCACCCAGCAGGGTCTCTCACCCCAAAACCTCCTTCCCTCCCACCCACCCCCCAACTGACCCACCCAGCAGGGTCTCTCACCCCAAAACCTCCTTTCCTCCCACCCACCCACCCCCCCCCAACTGACCCACCCAGCAGGGTCTCTCACCCCAAAACCTCCTTTCCTCCCACCCACCCACCCCCAACTGACCCACCCAGCCCGGTCTCTCACCCCCCCAACTGACCTGCTCAACCCGGTCTCTCCCCACAGACCGGTTCGCTGCGTGGCTGTGCGGCGCGTCCCGGCCCCAGCTCCCAGCCGTCCCTGCAGCCGAGCACGTGGCGCGTCCCGGCCCCAGCTCCCAGCCGTCCCTGCAGCCGAGCACGTGGCGCGTCCCGGCCCCGCGGCTGGCGGCGGCGGCCGAGCGCGCGGCGCTTCCAGGCCCCGCGGCTGGCGGCGGCGGCCGAGCGCGCGGCGCTTCTTAGGCCCCGCGGCTGGCGGCGGCGGCCGAGCGCGCGGCGCTTCCAGGCCCCGCGGCTGGCGGCGGCGGCCGAGCGCGCGGCGCTTCCAGGCCCCGCGGCTGGCGGCGGCGGCCGAGCGCGCGGCGCTTCCAGGCCCCGCGGCTGGCGGCGGCGGCCCGCGCGGCGCTTCCAGGCCCCAGCGCGGAGCCAAAAATATCTCCGCGGGCCGGATGAGAGGGCCTCGCGGGCCGCATCCGGCCCGCGGGCCGTAGTTTGGAGACCCCTGTGCTAGATGCACAAACATGTAGAGGCTGTGGAGAAAGAGTAATTATTCCTTTCTCCTATGCCACATCCCCATTTGACAGAAAGGGAGCTGAGGCATAGAGAGTATGTCACCTTTACCCAGCCAAGATCACAAAGGAAGACTCACAGAACTGGGAAATGAACCCAGTTGTCCTGAGTCACAGCACAGTGTATTAACAAGACCATGCTTGCTCTCAGGTGCAGCTACATGGTGTTCTTAAACCAAACAAATGAATATTCGCATAACTCTTTGGTTTCTATACTCCACCCATCAAACGCTGTGGTGAATCTAGTCACAGAGAGTAGAAATGGCATTTTACAACCAAGGAATGCCTGGAAATGGATTAGCTCACTGTGCACTCAATGAGGTACTGTCATGTATTCACATTAAAACATAAACAGTAAGGCTGTCAATTTATAGCAGTTAACTCACACAATGAACTCAAAAAAATTAATCATGATTAATCACAGTTTTAATCACAGTGTTGAACAACAGAATACCAATTTTAATTTATTAAATATTTTAGGATGTTCTATATTATCAAATATATTGATTTCAGTTACAACACAAAATACAGTGTACGGTGCTCACTTTATATTATTTTGATTACAAGTATTTCACTGTAAAAATGATAAAAGAAATAGTATTTTTCAATTCACCTCATACAACTCCTGTAATGTAATCTCTTTATTGTGAAAATGCAACTTACAAATGTAGATTTTTTTGGGTTACATAACTGCACTCAAAAACAAAACAATACAAAACATTAGAGCCTACAAGGCCACTCAGTCCTACTTCTTCTTCAGCCAATCACTAAGATGAACAAGTATTCTTACATTTACAGGAGATACTGCTTCCCACCTCTTGTTTACGTCAACTGAAAGTGAAAACAGGCATTCACATGGCACTTTTATAGCTAGTATTGCAAGATATTTACATGCCAGATATGCTTAACAGTCATATGCCCCTTCACGCTTCAGCCATCATTCCAGAGGACGTGCTTCTATACTGATAATACTTGTTAAAAAAAACAATGCATTAATTCAATTCCTGACCAAACTCCTTGGGGGAGAACTGTATGTCTCCTGCTCTGTTCTACCTGCATTCTGTCACATATTTCATGTTATAGCAGTCTCAGATGATGACCCAACACATGTTCATTTTAAGAACACTTTCACTGCAGATTTGACAAAACACAAAGAAGGTACTGATGTGAGATTTCTAAGGATAACTACAGCACTCGACCCAAGGTTTAAGAATCTGAAGTGCCATCCAAAATCTGAGAGGGATGAAGTGTAAATCATGCTTTCAGAAGTCTTAGAAGAGCAACACTACAAAGCGGAAACTACAGACACTGAACCACCAAAAAAGAAAATCAACCTTCTGCTGGTGGTATCTGACTCAAATGATGAAAATGAACATGCATAGGTCTGCACTATTTGAATCATTATCAAGCAGAATCTGTCATCAGCATGGACACGTCCTCTGGAATGGTGGTTGAAGCATGAAGGGACATATGACTCTTTACCATATTTGGCCCATAAATATCTTGCAACATTGGCTACAACAGTGCCATGTGAACGCTGGTTCTCACTTTCAGGTGACACTGTAAACAAGAAGCGGCAGCATTATCTCCTACAAAATGTAAACAAACTTGCTTGTCTGAGCAATTGGCTGAACAAGAAGTAGGACTGAGTGGACTTGCAGGCTCTGAAGTTTTACATTTTTTAAATTTTTGAATTCAGTTCTTTTTTGGAACATAATTCTACATTTGTAAGTTCAATTTTCATCATAGAGATCACACTATAGTACTTGTATGAGATCATTTGAAAAATACAATTTCTTTTGTTTTTTTATAGTGCAAATATTTGTAATAAAAATAAACGTAAAGTGAGCACTTTACACTATCAATTCTGCATTATAATTGAAATCAATATATTTGAAAATGTAGAAAACATCCAAACATTTTAAAATAAATGGTATTCTATTGTTTAACAGCGCAATTAATCACAATTAATTTTGTAATCGCTTGACAGCCCTATTAAAAACATTCAAATCATCAGTGTGTTTCCAGTGATTGCTAGAATACATTTCTTCTGATGTTTGTGTGGCTTTTCAATTAGTCTCAGTAGCTGTGTCTAATTTGTAAAGGAAATGCTTCTTTTTTCCTTTAGTTTCCACTTCAAAACCAGCACCCAACAATTGTTACAACAAGCCATGAACAAACTTGAGTAGTAACATGATTCATATGTGGAGGAGAAAATGAAGCTGTGGGTTCTTTTTTCAGTACTGTGATGAGGTATTTAATAGGACACAGCCGTTGCCATCTGTTTCATAAAAACACTACCCAGAATAAACTGAAAATAATCCCCTTGTACAACCACAAACAATTCATTTCCTTCCATGGAGCCATATCTCATCTTCATGACATGATGTGTGCTGAATACCCAACTATGCAAATTACCATATTTAATAACAATAGACCAGATCCTGCCATGCAGAAGAGTACTTTACTCCTCAGGCAGTCTCATTGGAATAAATGAGACCACTACTCAAAGAGTAAGGCGCTACTTAGCCCCAGGAAGGCTGGCAGAACTCAGTGTAAATATGTTTTGTACATTGTCGACAGCGGTGGGTGTCAATAAATAATTATTATTAGATTACAGTAGACTCTCGATTATCCAGGATGATAGGGAAAAAATTAATCCTGGTTAATAAAATCCCAGATAATCACCATCCATAGGAAATATTGGGGGGGAGGTTGGTTCATCAGCCACCCTGTGCCAGGAGGGAGGGGGTGTTGGTTCACTGGCTGCCCTGCGCCCTGCTGGGTTTTTTTTTTTTTGTTCTTGGGGTGGCAACAAACCCAGAGCTGGCCCTGTGAGTTACGTGTATTTTTTTTTTTTGACATCCTGGTTAATCCACATTCTGGTTAACCCAATCCTGGAAAATCGAGAGTCTACTGTACAGGATACACTTCACTTCACTGCAACATACACTCTAAATACAGTAGACTCTCGATTATCCAGGATGATAGGGGGAAAAATTAATCCTGGTTAATAAAATCCCGGATAATCACCATCCATAGGAAATATGGAGAGTGGGGGGTTGGTTCACCAGCCACGCTGCACTGGGGGAAGGGGGTGTTGGTTCACTGGCTGCCCTGCGCCCTGATGGGTTTTTTGTGTGTGTGTGTGTGCTTGGGGTGGCAACAAAGCCAGAGCCGGCCCTGCGAGTTGCATATATATATTTTTTTAACATCCTGGTTAATCCACATCCTGGTTAACCCAATCCTGGATAATCGAGAGTCTACTGTATAGGAAGTGCTGTAGTAAAAGTGAGACTGCAGTACTGTGTTTAATTTATAATAGTGCCCATGGTGTACTTTAAATATATGCAAGACAGTGTTTATGGAATACAGAATGTAAGCTACTTTTCCAGATGACAAAAGAGCACTGAACAGTTTCCCTGTGAGGTCTTAATTTGCAAACTAAGAAAACTGGAAACATTACCAACTTCCAGTCAACATTTTAACATGAAACAAGGCTAGCTGACTAGCAGACTAGTACTCGGGAAGTACTTCAGTGTGTCAGCATGCAGAATGCTGGATTATTTTCTTATCCTATTGTGTGGTCTTTGCCACACACGCGTCTTCTTTAAATATATACTTTTTCCTTGCTTCCTGGCTACACAGAAAGAAAAATCACTCATTTGAAAAAATCAATAGCAAACGTAAAATTAAATACCGCAGGAAGGGTCAGCTCAAAATAGAAGAGAATTGCAAACCTTGCCTCCCTACCCTGCCACAAAAAAACTGCAGAATGCTTTGGCCCAAATTAAAAATATGTCCTTGGCTTGAGCAAAACAAAATGAAGTAAAAGGTCAAGCTTTTGGGGATTAATGTACCTTATGTAGCTCGCCTGAAGGTTTCTCGGAAATAACACCCTTCCAGCATCCTCTAGGGCCCTTCCATTTGCGGATATTTGGCAGAGTCGGCTGGTTCAACTCCATACAAAACTGCAAAGGAAAAGAAAAAGCTTTGTAGAGAGTTTTCCCCCCCCCTCAAACAAGAGTAAAGCAGCCTTGTAAAGCAGTATTAATAATAGACATAGTGGAGATGACAAACTATAACTTTTATAGAAATATTAAGCACACGCCACCTATGGATGTAAGGCCAGATCCTCAGCTGGTGTAAAACAACATTTCCCTTGACTAAAATGGAGTGATGTCAACTTATATCAGCTGTGGATCTGCCCCCCGGGGTTTTGATACAGCAACAGCTTGAACAAGCTGTGGAAAGGAAGGCTTGTTAACATCAAGAGAACAAGCACACGTGTCACTAGCACATAACAGAAACTCTTAAATGTTACCCTCTGCGACAGTTTGCGTAAAAGGAACACAGAGCCAAATTCTGTACTAACTTGTACTATACTCAGAAATTTTCAGAACTTTGCAGATGCTATAAGTATAGTTTCTTGTTTAAAACATTTGACCCTCAAGTTAACATCCCTCAGCCCGCGCCGCTTCCCGCAGCCCCCATTGGCCTGGGATGGCGAACCGTGGCCAGCGGGAGCTGCCATTGGCCGAACCTGCGGATGCTGCAGGTAAACAAACCGGCCTGGCCCGCCAGCGGATTTCCCTGATGGGCCACATGCCAAAGGTTGCCGATCCCAGTGCAACACACTATACTACACACTTGTGCTGATCAATAAAACAATAAGGTATATGCAGTGCCTAACAAAAGGGGGCCCCATTCTTGATCTATCTTAATAAATATAACTAAATATAATAACTAATAATTTGTGGTGTAACTCCCTTGTGTTTGCACCAAGGATGAATATGTCTAAATGAGTTTTTCAATATTTTAATAATTTAAATCATAAAGCAAAAACACTGTTGGAGAAAAAAGTTCTATTACAAATTTAAACAAGGAATTCACCTATCTTTATGCTGCAAGGGTATGGAACAGCAGGTCAGAATCTGACAGTGTTAAATAAAAATATCAATTATTCAAAAGCGCATCTACATTCACCTAGTACAAAGATTTTGGTCCCCGCAAATTGATCTAACAGGGATACAATTTAAATGTGTGCCAGCAAAGTGGGTGGAGCAAAAAATCACAGTTCTTCCTCAAAAGGACCAGAACCTTTGGGATATAATCAAAGGGACTGGAGAACTTGCTCTGAATCATCTGATCTTGACATGTGCCATTTATCCAGTGGAGGAAGCACACAAACAAAGAAATTCTCTCAGCCTGCTTGCTTTAGGTCATCTTTGTGCTCAAGTGAGACGGGCATTCCTCAATTCATGCTGTCCTGCCCACAAAATCCAATATCAAAGTACATTAGGCTTCCCTTTTTACAATATGAATATACAGGTAAGTGCTTCGTCTACATGAAAAAATCCTCATCCTTATACTCTAATTTAAATTAGATCTGTGATAAATCCATTTTTAGAGAGTCCATTAGATGGCCAAGAAACATTAATATAAAACTCTTGATCAAAAGAATGCTTTGGGCTTTGCAAAACCCTCAGAAAAATAAAATTCCTTATAAAGAGAGTTATAGAACAGAATTTGGTTATTTTTTTCTATAGCACCTTTCAGAACCCAGATTTCCCAAGCTTGTAGCAAACCAGGATTATTAAATTTGGAAGGGAAGTATACTTCATCCACCACACTATACTAGGATGTGTTTTATTTTCTGAACCTAGGAATGTATATTAAGCATAACCTTGAATGTACCCAGTAATAGTGATTGTACAACTACCCTTGGCAGCTTGCGCCTTTGCAAGTTTTCCTAATATTTAACCTAAGCTGTCATTACTGCAGATGCAAATCATCAATTTTTGTTCCTGTTGACCAACAAGAATAACTGATCTGGGTAAAGAGCTAAAAGTTACAATGTGATAATTATGTTTATTAATATAGCACCATTATGCACGCTTTGGTGACGCATACGCAGACCTCCGAACCTATCTCTCAGGATGCCAGGTTTAACGTCCATTCTTACCAGAAACAGACAGAGGGACTTTGGTTTATCCTATCCAAAGGACTGCCTCTCTAATGCCATACAACCTGCCTAAAACTGCTCTGGAAATGAGGCTGAGCAGGGGCTTACCTTCTGTCTCAGAAAAGGGTGTGCTACCCAAGATAAACCAAGCCATATGGAAACCGCAAATGACCCAAGAAAACAAAGCTTGGGATTTTTATAAAGTAGTGTGCAGCAGCATGGTAAGGGGGCCGGGCCAGGAGCCGGGGGGGGGGGTTGAATAAGGGACAGGGAATGCTGGGGGCAGTCAGGGAACAGGAAGCAGTTGGATGGGGCGGAGGTTCTGTGGGGGCGGCCAGAGGATGGGAACGCGGGGGTGGGTAGGCACGGGAGTTCCGGGGGGTCTGTCAGGAGGGGGGGTGGATAGGGGTCAGGACAGTTAGGGGACAGGGAGTGGGGGGAGTTGGGTAGGGGGTGAGGTTCTGGGGGGGTAGTTAGGGTGGGGGGGGTCTTGGGAGGGAGTGATCGGGGGGATGGTCTTCGATGGGGCTTGTGTTCCAGGGGGGTGGTTAGGGGTGGGAAGGGTTCAGGGGGGTGGTCAGGGGACAAGGAACGGTGGGAGGGGGTTGATAGGTTGTGAGTTCTGGGGGGGGGGCAGTCAGGGGCAGGAAGTGGGTGGGGGGTCGGATAGGGGGTGGGGGCAGGCTGTTTGGGGAGGCACAACCTTCCCTACCTGACCTCCCACACAATTTTACAACCCCGATGTGGCCCTCAGGCCAAAAAGTTTGCCCACCCCTGATCTTAGGCATCTCTCTCTCTCTCCATTCATTTTATTTGGAATCTAAACAACTGACTCCGGCTCTGTGGATCGCAGTGTTGTTCCAGAGATTTTCTAGGTGCTGAGCACTGGTTAAAATGAACCAGATTAGAATGTGAAGCACTCTTGCAGCTGCTGTGATACTCATTTAGGGCGCTTGCATGAATTCTAAAAATCACTGTGTTCATTGCTGAAGCAACATATAGTACACCTTTGTTATTTTACTGCACAATCCTTATTTACTGTACAGTAAGCCTATTTCAACTTATGAACTGAAAGTTCTTGACCATGATCAGCTTTTGTAAAGATTTGGGTTTTTTTAAAATCCCAAATTATTTGCTTTTCTTCCTTCAGTTGATGTTTTGGAAAATTGAATAGTGAGTTTTAATTGGTATGGGAACACAGAGCAAAAACTCACCACAATTACTTCACAGAAGCCTCCTTTGTAATATCGGACAGGAAATTACACATTTTATCTTTGAAGATTTGATTAAAAAGAGATTACAGTCTACAAAAATAGTCTGGTGTCCGTCCTTTAAACACGGGAGTCTTGGGATAACAGTTCAGACCTTTCATTTGTGTTTTCCTAGCTTCAGTCTAAACAAAATTATTATTTATGTAAAGAAGATCTTCTTATAGATCCTCAAAAAAAGAAGAAGACAGAACACTAATGTCTTTGGTGCTGGGCAGTGATATGCAGCTATGAAGAGAAAACATAATACAATCATGACCTGTAAGCATTTTGTGCCAGTGCCAAAGGAACTACAAAACTATCAACTATTTGCTGTCAAAATGGACTGGATAGTATTTCTCAATCAGTTTGTGATTTGGTGCAAAAAACTCTCCTCTCCTGTGTGCATGCTGGAGATCTACACTTCTGTTCCCTGATGGGAAAGCTATATATAGAGAGAGATATATCTATATCTACAGATATATAATACACACACACACACACACACATACACACAGGCGGAATACGAGAATTTTGCTCTAAATTAGTTTGATGCTGCACTCACTGAAGTCAATGATGAAGTGCCCATTGATTTAAATTATGTAGGATCAGGCCCAATATGAGCAGTAGGGCCTGTTGCATGATGAGGAAAGAGGTCTGAACAAATTCCTTTAGAATTCAAGGGTTGGGCAGTAATCAGCTGAAAAAGAACAACAATGTAAGATTACTGCCAGATCCATCTACCACGGTTGTGGGGGCCTTGCAGTGAAACCTTTCTCTCCCCACCAGAAAATCGGAGAATACTGGAGTTTTAATAGGAAGTGTGGGAGAAAATGAACGGCGCGTTTCTTGTACATATTTATATGTTCTTAACTTCTTAACCCCAAACACTCAAAAATATGAATCATGCCCCTCTTCCTTCCCCAAATCACGAGCAAAATGTGTTGCTTTATGTGCTGTCTTCTGCTTTGGGGGCCTTTAGAGCTCACTTTTTCAAGCTTTCTTCCACAACCATGAGGGTTAGAAGCTTCCTTTTTTTTTTTTTTTTTTTTAAATGAAAGGTGAGATACCCATATAATCACATGATTTCAGAAGCTGGAACTATAAGAAAAAACACCTAATAAAACTCATGATAAAAATGGCTTCACTGTTATTACAATACTTAAATATCTAGATACAGCAGAAAAAAGGGAAAGTCCTCATGATCACAATGGGATCTTTTCATCAAAGAGGTCTTATAAGAAATGAATCCTTGAACTCAGTCACCTTTTCCACATAGTTATAAAACAGTCTGCTCATTTAGTTGGTTGTAGCAAGAACATGATGACCTCAAAATTAAATAGTTTGTAGTTTCTGGAAAAGGAGGAAAAGTTTTAATCTACTACCATTTTAGCCTTCAGAGAAACTATAGTACAATATCCCTCTTTGTATTTCTTTGTACACATTCTTCCAGAGAATACATGAATGTTTGGGGGATCCTTTTAGCAATATTGTTAGAGCAATAAAACCACATCTGAATATTCAGAAAATTTATTAAAAATGTGCCGACCTGAACACAGTTTCAAATATAAAGAAGAAATTCAAACCTGCTACAAAGCAAACTACCTTATGTTTAGCAAAGGTATATATACACACTTCATTTCCCACTATTATTCTGAAACCACTCATTGAAATCATGTAGTATGCAATAGATGTTAAAGGGAACTTAATGTTCAGGGATATTCCTTTGAGGTTTGTTCCTACAATGTGATGAGTAACTGAAGTCAATGGGAGTGGAAGACACTCAACCTCTCAAGCATGTGACTTATAACTTGTTCCTGCTGCCACTGAAATGAACTGCAAAACTCCCATTGACTTCAATGGAGCGGGCTCAAGACCTTAATGCTAGATTCTGATACCCATACTCACCTCCAGTAGTACTTTAATCATCAAGGAATCAATAGGACCCAATGTCAATCAGATTATCAGAATCAAGCCCCTAATTTGCAAGGCAAATGGCGGAATTCCCTCTGAAGTATAAGATAAAAAGAGAAGAACTAGTTTACTGTTTAATGGTGAAGGAAAAATAATAGAGCTATCTTGATTTGTCATGATCTGGCCTCCCCTGAATCAATTAACCTTCCTACTGCCATGAGCTCTGCACTGTGGAAGCTGAATGGAAAAAGGAACTGTAAAAAGAAACTTATCTGAAGAAGTGACAGAGTCCTGTGGCACCTTAAAGACTAACTAAGTATTGAAGCATAAGCTTTCGTGGGCTAATACCCATGGATGTATCCGACGAAGTGGGTATTAGCCTATGAAAGCTTATGCTTCAATACTTTAGTTAGTCTTTAAGGTGCCACAGGACTCTTTGTCACTTCTGCAATTCCAGACTAACACAGTTACCTCTCCGATTCTTATCTGAAGAAGGATTTTTTAAAAATTGTACTGATGTTTCCAGGGTTGGGATAAAATTATACTGTCACATAAAATGTGACAGTAACCAAGACAGAAGAAAAAAAGTTTTAAAGGGAAGACGGAAACCATTTTGATCTGATTTTAGCAATTTCAGGAAAATTGCTCTAAAAAGGAAAAATATACAAACCAACAGTTTTCTCCCACATCACAAATGTTTACCCTTTTCTGCGTTCCTCCATAGATTTCTCATATTATAATACATTGTGTTATACTTCATAATGTCATGGAAACAGATTTCATCATATTTCATTATTTCTTTTGAGATGCTTATTATCAGGAGAATATATTCTAATCTACTCGCTTCAAAAGACTTCATTAACCATGAAGAAAACCAGTTTCCTCACCAATTTCATATTATTATCTCCTCCTTTCTGATTATACATATTTTTCACATCTTTAGTCTTCAAGCAGAGAGTCCTGAGGTGACAATGATTCTTTGCTGTCACAGAAGACAATTGCTAGTACATTTTTATGAGAAGGAAAAGAAAAGGGCAGGTTTTCAGTCTTCTCCCTCTGTTGCTCCTCCTCTCCCTCTCCCTCTCCCCCCATTACATTTAAGAACCGACCTTCTGTACTTTAATCACACAAAATGCTGTTTGAACAGTCCTAATGGTCACTGGCTCCCCATACACAGTGACTGCATTACTAATCCATTTAGACAGCTAAAAGCTGATTTAGCTTGATATTATGCTGCTCCTGCTGCTATGTAAATTAAAAACAACAACTGACTATCTAAAAGTAGGCTTAGAGCTGCTGGCCTTCGTCTCTTTTCCCACTATCTTGTCCAATAAGGTCAACCAAAAAAGACAGAATAAGGGCTCCATATGCTATTTCTATCACCTCTGAAGAAAAACTATATGGTCAGCATGAAGTGTGTCCACTGTTTCTTGTTCTTCCTTGACCTGGAATTTTGTGGGCTTATTTTACCTGTGGCGTGCTTGGCACACCCTCCCCTCCCCTGTCGGTACCATCCCCAGCCAAAGGAAGCTTGGGGGGGGGGGCCTGCAGGAGAGAGCAGAGCACGGAGCCCTCTGAGCCCTCCTCCACTAGAGACCGCAGGGACATGGTGCCAGCCATTTCTGGGAGCGGCGCAAGGCCAGGGCAGGCAGGGAGCCTGCTTTAGCTCCTCTGCACCACAGGGCTGGCAAATCCCTCAGGCCAGATTGAAAGCCCTGATGGGCTGTATCCAGCATGCGGGCCATAGTTTGCCCTCCCCAGAACTAAATCCACCCACACAATCAAAACACTCCACTCTACCAAATTGCTTAATCCACTGCACATGTTTCACCCTCTGGGGAGAGGATGAGAGGAAAAAACAACACACGACAGATGTATAGTAATGATGTTTAACATATTACTAGAGGCGCTCAGATATTATGCTGATGAGTGTGGTATAAGGACCTAGAGAGAAGGGCAGGAAGAGGAGAACAAGGCGAGAACAAGAAAGCAAGTACAATAATTCCAATAACACCAGAGCACTACACTAGTCCTGCCGTGCATGCTCTTCATTTCTGCTATGGGCAGTCAGCTGTAGCGTCCATGGTGCTGGTGAACAGACCCTAAATTACATATTAGCAGGAAAGGAGTTAGATTGCCACCTGCTTTAAGGATGAATTTAGAAAGCAACAAGATGCTGGGAAGGGGAAAAGGCTGGACCTAGTTCCCCTCCACTCCACCAAAACACTGCAGTAAACAACTCTCCATCAACACCCACTCTGACAGGTTTCCCTGGCCTTTCAGTTTTAAAGTGTTGTAATCCTACATGCCTCACAAAAACAGGACACCACTCTGAATGGGAGCTAATCTGCTCTTGTGATTCCAAATATGAGTGAGTGAGCTGAGAAGAGCTTTGTGTGGCTTGTAAGGCATCTGCCTGCTTCCACACAGTGTTAAAAGGAGCATCAAATTCACTCAATTTTTTTAAAAAAATCAGGAAGTTTAAGCACTGTAACCTGTTACACAGGATAAAACAACCCACTTCTTTCCCTCTGTCCAGTCTGATCTTAAGCAAGAAGTATATTAGTTTTGCATTTCCATCCTGTGACGGGGTCGGTCACTCACCCGGCAGCGCCCCCCATCTGGTCGTCACGGGAATTAGCTCTTTGACCCCGGAGCACCCTCTGCTGGGCCGACGTCCGCTTCTTCACACTGGCCCCGTGCCCCTCCTGGACCCCGGAGCCCCTTGCTGAGGGTGCTGCCCCTCTGCAGTGCCCCCCTTGGTCTTAGGGTCTCCCCTCCCTGGGGGAACCCACCACCCACTATCCCCACCTTGCCTCAGATACCGCCACTGCCAGTCATCACTGGCCTCAGTTCCCTGAGGCCGACTGCAGTCTCATGGCTACTCATCACCGGCAAGAAGGGATTGGCCTGCTGCTTCTATTACTAGCCCTGGGCCGCCCCCTTGCAACCCCCAGTACCCCGTGGGTCGGGCCTTCTCTAGGTTCAGCAAGCTGGGGCCCTCTCACTAGAGTTTAGGCTCCCTGGCTCCCAGCTGCCTCGCCCACGCCCTGTCCCAGTCTGGATACTCTGATAAAGGCTCCCTGCAGCCAGGCCCTGTCTCCCTCTGACTACAGAGTAGACCGACTGCTTCTCTGTCTCCCAGCCCTTCTATCCTGGCTGGGCAGTGTTTGGGGCGTGGCCACACAGCTGAGCCAAACTCCCCATCAGCCTGGGAGTTTGCAGGCTCCCAGCCACAGTCCCTTCCCTGGCTGTTTCAAACCCCTTTTTGGGGCTTTTTCAAGCCCCTTCCGGTAGGGGGCGGGTGGTCACCCCGCCACACATCCCTTAACATCTCTTTGTGCATCTTCTGCCCTATGATCTTAGGTAGGGGTGTCATGAGTTTAAAGTGCGTTGGAGTCGCTCTTTTACCTGCTAGGGGTTAACTGAACAGGAGAGGGGGTGACATCAGAGTAGCCTACCTACAGACAAACCAGGAAGTTAGTCTCAGTTCGTCTGAGGCTTGTGGGCTGACTCCATCTTTCTCCAGCTATGGAAACTCATCTCTTGTTGTCCTTCATATATTCATAAGTTAGATGAACAGTAAGTAGAACTATTGATTGCATGAGCTTTGTACTTGATCTCTGGTGTCCTTACCCTGTACAGTTCAGCAGAGAGAGAAATCCCCGGGGAGGGGGCTAATTTATGCAAGGAGACTCAGGTTAGAAAGCTTTGTATCTGTTAAGTTTGTATTAGTTGTATGGTTTTTCTCTTTTCTTTATTAAATCTTTTTTGGTTATACAAAGGGTCTGATTATTTCCCTTGGAGTGGTCCTGGCTTTAGATCTGGCACAGCTTATAGCTAGCAGGGTCTGTGTGTTTAAATTCTCTCCTCGGTAGCCAGAGGGAGAGGGTAGAGCAAAGTCTCTGTGTTTTCCATCTCCCAGATAGAAAGGGAGGGGTTGGGAGGGTTACTCTCGGGGGGGCGGGGTGTCAAGGTGCCCCACCCCATAGTCTTGGGGCAATCACTTTGATGGTGGCAGCGAAATTTTAAGCCCCAACTGGTAAAGTTTGGGTTTTGGGGGAAAGGATTTAACTTAGGCTGGGAAAGTAGCTTAAAGTTATCTGGTCAAGCACAAGAGACCCCCCACACTTACCCTAGAGTTTAGAGTGGGGGGAAGGAAGATTCTCTTACAAGGGGTAATACTGAGGAGCTGCCTATTCTCTCCTTGCCCATTCCTTCTCCTTCAGCAAGAACAAAACAAACTTATAGACGAGTCAAATTTGGGCAAGGTGAACCGTTGACACTTGCTTCTGGAAAACAGAACTGTTTTCTGCCCTGGCAACAAGTTTTATCCAGAGCAAACTCTCTCTCAGTGCAAAGGCTTGCAAGACCATCGAAGTATGGCACCATTCAAAAATGCCTTCAGCACTCTCCAGCATTTTGGATTTACACTTCTCTCCTGCTCTGGCTCACTGCTGTTGCATTTTACTGTTAAGAAGTGTTTAAGTATGAAACTCAGGAAACTGTCTGCAACCTTGTCACAGGCCATTTTTATAAGGTAGATCATAATGTCTTATGTTCTTGTCCCCAGGCCTAAACTGACAAAGAGAAAATAAGATGTGAAAATACAGATGCCTAAGGGTCAGTGTGCTTTACTCACACTGAATGGCATCTTACTCCATGAGAGAACATGATTCAGGTATAAATTCAATATGTGTGTAGAGGCTTTGGGTCTTTTATAGCACACTGTTACATAGTCTCATCTGGAATTGTCACTTCAACTTTTAAAAGTTACATATGTATAAGAATTTTAGCTAAATTTTAGTAGTATTCTAAAAGATACATACTCCCCTTGATGAGTGGAAAATGCACTCTCCAAAGTCACCTTTACTACTATGGGAGAAAAAGTCCCACCTCAGATCCTCAGCACAAAATAGCAGCACACTTAGCAAATATTTCTTCAATACTCTTTAACTGTGGTATAAAGGGCAATGGGTATGAATGCGCTAGTATAAATAAATAATACATCTCAATTATATAGTGTCCTCCAGCTAATGATCTAAAAGCATTTCAGCAACACTAAGTGATTATGCCTCAATACCCTGGTGAAATAGGCTCATTAAATATTATTCTCCCTACATTACAGAATGGGAAGCAGATAGAGAGAGGTAAAATGATCTGTTAAAGGTTACAGCGTAAGTCAGTGCCAGAGTCAGAATTAAACTCCAAGATCTTTTAGTACCGCCTCCTGTTTTCAAACCACTAGACCATGCTGCCTCCCTGCATCGCTATAGACAGCATAAATATATACTCAGATGTTAAAACACAAAAGCCAAGTTTTAAGCACAGTCAATATTTACAACTTCTTAACTAACCCAGGGCTCAACCCTTGATTTGTGTTAATTGAAATACTACTATTTATCAGTTATAGAGATGAGAACAAATGCATCAGTCCTGTGGCCCTTATTAGTCAGGACTCCCATTAACAGTTCACAAAAATATGCACCGGAAAATGCTGTACTGGACTGAATTTAGTCCTAGTCTAAGCAGGGGCGCCTACTGCTCGAGTCAATAAAACTTACGTCCATGAGGGGGAAAAAATGTTGTTAAGATACTGGACTGGTCTCAGGAGACTTGGATTCAATTCCTGACCTGGTCAGACTTCTAGGGTGACCTTTTGCAAGTCATTTAATCTCTGTGCATCTCCATTCCTCATCTATAAAATTAGGATAATAATTCTTCCCTACCCCTTTGGGATGCTGTAAGGATAAATTCATTAATAATTGTGAGATGGCCAGATACTATCGTGATGAAGGCAGTAAATAGATTATACCAGGTTCTGTTTGTCCCAACACATAAGCACGAATACACAGACTCGTACATATTGGAGTATTCATGTACCCAAGAACTGACGTGCCTGTACTTAAGCATGCAAATAGGAAACATGAGCTGTACTTCAAACACTGAACAACTCTTTTCTGCTTAGCAGTCCTTTCACAACACACACAAGTGCTTTGCTCTGAAAGGGATTTAGAAAGCACAGTGATTACAATGTTGATTAAACACTGATCTGTCTCAATCTACTCAAAAGTAGATCAAACCTCTCCCACCTACCTCCCCGCCCAGCTGACATTCTAATAACTCAACCGAGGTTGTCAAAGTAAGTGCAGATAACGTGAGGAGAAAATACTGCAAACACTGAAAATAGTTTCTAGTTAAACATCTCCGCCTATCAGTACCACTGTGTAGACCACAGGACACTACTGCAGACACAGTCCTGCCAACTCAGCATTTTAAAAGTATGTTACAAATGCCTGAAATCCCCTGGAAACTGCAATAATAATTGTACATCTAGAAAGGGGAATGCAACAGAGTTGTCTCTTTTCTCACATCCTCTGGATCTTTCCCTGGAACAACTGGCAATGCTAATAATGCAGCACCCAATACTTAATGGCATCTCTATCAAGCAAACAGAATTTAATATCAGTTGCTATGCAGTTGACATTTGTCTTATAGTAAATAAACCAGCCTGCTCAACACCACACCCACTGTAGCCTCTGTGGGTCTATATTAGGTTTCTGCATCAACAGGAATGGTCACACCTACTGGGCAGGTCCAAAATATCGATCCCAACATCTACTGTTTCACACTGGCAAAGAAGTGGGCATAAAAGATGTGTGCCCCGTTTTTCAGCCTGGTTCCACTTAAATTTGGATCACATCACAATACAAACAGAGGCGTACAAAGGTGACCCGAACGACTCTTCTCACTGCTGAGTAGGGTGAAAATAGCTAAAAATGAACATATATCCTATGAATGACTTGCATTTTGGGATTATCATCAATGCAGATAAATATGCTACATATTTTAAAACAAGATATAACTGGACAATGACTGGAAGATTGCTAATGTAATGCCAATATTTAAAAGGAGCTATAGAGGTGATCCAGGCAATTACAGACTGGTTAAGTTTAACATCATTACCGGGCAAATTAGTTGAAACAATAGTAAAGAATAAAAAGTCAACATGGTTTCTGTAAAGGGAAATCATGTCTTACTAATCTATTAGAGTTCTTTGAAGGGGTCAACAAACATGCGGACAAGGGGGATCCAGTGGACATAGTGTACTTAGATTTCCAAAGGCTCCTATGTAAATTAGGTCGTCATGGGATAAGAGGGAAGATCCTTTCATGGACTGAACTGGTTAAAAGACTGAACAGACAACATTATCTTAAGAAGTACAACTCTTAATAGTTTACAAGAAACTGGCAACCCTAACATATCTGCAGTGTATCAGAGTCCTTTTTCACACAATCCAGTGTATCAAGAGACAGGAATGCTTACTAATACACAAATAGGGAAGGAATGGGCTATAGTAAGTCTAGTATTCTACAGTACAGGATTATGAAATCTTATTGAAAAATGAGATCAAGGCCCCCAACATCCTTTACATCTCAGACTCAACTGGGGAAACATTTGGCAAAATATCAGGAATAAGGAAATAGAAATAATCTTAACATTTTATCAAAATAAAAGGATCAAAATTGATATTATTGGACTCCAGAGAGGCTGTTTAAGTTTGGGTTTTTAAAAAAAAAACAGAATACATAGCAATTACCAGTGATGGTGACAACCACAAGCCAATGTCATCTATTTTAAATCCTGATCAGAAGTCCACTGAGATTAATGGGAGTTCCATTGACTTTAGCTGGCTTTAGATCAGTCCCATAACATCTCTCTCTCTCTGCCCGTCACCCCCCAGCCGGGGTATGGGCCACCAACTGGTGTTGGTGTTTCAGTAGCAATTGGTTCCCTTACAGGGTGGATGCACGCCCATGTTAAGCCTACAGCACCTGGTATTCCCAGGAGGTCTCCCATCCAAGTACTAGCCAGGCCCGATCCTGCTTAGCTTCTGAGATCAGACGGGATCGGGCGTGTTCAGGGTGGTTTAGCCATATCCATAACGTCTACATGCCCTAAATTAAGTTCTTATTGAGGGAAAATAAATTAAAAAATATGCAAGGGCCTCTGTATGGCCTTGGAACTACCATATAATCCACATAACTGTGTCTGCTGCAGGATCTGAATACTTCAGTCAACTGCATAAAGCGGATGTGCATTGCAGTAAGAGTGGGAAAACATGTCTTGCTGGGAAAATGGAGTTCTGAAGCATCTTTAACAGAGTACGCCAGCATTTCATTAACACACAGGAGGCCAGGGTGTCAGTGTGGAGCTGAGCTAATTTACACCAACCGAGGCTCCGGCCCAGATTATTTTTTTTTACCAGTGTCCTCTTTGTTTTGGGAGGGGTTTGTTAGTCTTTTCACTATCATGAGAGATTCCACTTTAAAAGGGTTTTTCTCCTGCTGATAATGGCCCATCCAAATTAAACAGCCTCTTGGAATTGGTATGCTAATGTACAACTTTTTTGCTTTCTGTGTGTATAAATGCATCTTACTTCTGTTCCATTCTATGCATCCGATGAAGTGGGCTATAGCCCACGAAAGCTTATGCTGAAATAAACTGGTTAGTCTCTAAGGTGCTGCAATTCTTCCTCGTCTTATTTACTGATACAGACCAACATGGCTGCTAATCTTAAACCTGCGTTAAGTTTATTTGCTTTATAAACAGGCAGAAAAGTTCCATGAAGGTTTCTTTCTGC
This sequence comes from Sternotherus odoratus, assembly GCA_032164245.1. Lineage (NCBI taxonomy): Eukaryota > Metazoa > Chordata > Testudines > Kinosternidae > Sternotherus > Sternotherus odoratus. The sequence goes on from JAVMKO010000002.1 coordinate 148,524,152, forward strand.
ATGTTCTGTTAGCGTCTAGGCACCAATGAGCAGAGCACAATAATTCTGGCGTATTTGCTGTGCCTAGCAAAACAGTCATGGGTTAGAACAGGAGCTGGGCTGGAATGTCACCTGGCTGGCTGAGCAGTTCAATTTTATGACCACTTAAACAGATTTCTTCTTAAATTATAAGGAGTACATTTCCCTTGAGGGGATATTTTTTCTCCCTATATTTATTTAATATAAATAAATATATTTATTTTATTGGCCAAGAGTTTCTCATTTTTAATTAGGACTCTATACAATTACTTTTGTAATATTTAAAATTTAGATAGGGTAAATAGTATACGCCTACATGATGGGGATATCCATGCATTGCACATTGCAGAGCTATGTGATACATTGGACTTATAACATATCTTTAAACAGCTCTGCCGGCTAACCAATCTCCACCAGGGTTGCATCCAAAGTTCAAATCCTCGGAGAATCTTTGCAATGCAGCCATCACAAATTCATGCTGTTAAACCCTTTCTAGCACACCCAATCATCTCATGATTTCCCTATATGTCACTGCCTATGACAAAAGATAGCAGTGCTTTTCAAACACAGGACTGTGCATTCTACAGCACTGTTGTGACAGATGAGGTAAACTGAGGCTCAGAAGGGAGAAACAGACAGATTTGGAGGTTTAAGATATGACAAAATACTTCTTATAGCTAGAACTTACTAAGGATCCAGTAAAGCACTTAAGCACATGCTTAATTTTAAGCATGTGAATTCTACTTAAATCAATGAAACTATTACATGCTTAAAGTTGGAACGAGCTGAAGTGTTCTTATGGGCTGGAGACAAAAGGAAAACAAATGGACTTGCCTTAAGAGTCTTTGTCTGGATTTGAATTGTAGTAGGGGTTCACTTGGGGAAATTCTTGGTTAAGGACTCACTCTTCTTACATGACCCAATCCTGTTCCATTGACAACAACAAGAATTCTTATATTGACTTCATTGGAGCAGGCTACGGCCCATATTCCTCCTAGAATCCAATTTTACAACTCTTACTTGTAAGCACTTACTTGTGTCAACAGTCTGTGACACTCTGTGCCTCGAGGGAACCCCCTGCACCTCCACGTTCATCCTTATAACATGATTGTGTGGTATCCAGTGCAAAGTTTGTCACATTGGGTGTCTTCAGAAGGCTCATGATGTACTGAGCGTTGTTGTTACAGTAATGTTATAGGTTGTAATTTTATGCATATAGTTATGAGGCTGAAAATGTGTCCTCATGGAATTCTGAAGTGCTGATCAAAGGGGAGAGCTTGGCTGAAGGGCAACCAGGCATCCTGTGGTGAGAAGCATCTAAATTTGTGTGGCCACTGAAAGTGTTAAGATCAGCTTAGAATAAGTTTTGCTTTATTTCATTTGATGAAATCTGACTTTTATGCTCTGACTTACAATCACTTAAAATCTATTTTGTAGCTAATAAATTTGTTTGTTTCTTCTACCTGAAGCAGTGGGTTAGGTTTGAAGTGCGTCAGAGACTTCCTTTGGGATAATAATCCTGGTACATATCAATTTCTTTGTTAAACTGATGACCTAATGTAAGCTTGCAGCGTCCAGTGGGCATAACTGGACACTACAAGACAGAGGTTCCTAGGATTGTGTCTGGGACCGGCGATATTGGCTAGTGTCATTCAGTTGCACAATCCAAGGAGCAGCTTACATGACACAGGCTGTGTGTGAACAGCCCAGGAGTGGGGGTTCTCACAGCAGAATAGGGAAAGGCTGGCTCCCAGAGTCAAGGATTGGAGTGACCTAGCAGATCACTGGTCCAGATAACACCGGAGGGGAACGTCATACAGTCCCACTGGAGTCAAGTGAAATATCCGCTACCTAGCATGAGTAAGGCTTGCAATACTTAGCTCAGAGCAATTTGCTCTAACTAAATCCAGACAACCTCACCTCCTGGCCGGGTTCCCAAGTAATCCTTAAAATTCACGCAGACCTTTGTGGCAGATTTTTTGGCTTAAAAGGGCGTTGTCAGGTTAAATTTGGCCAGAAGGTTAGATTTTTCTAAAAATAAACTTCTATAAAACCTCAGAACAATGTACATGTTTCCATCATTATTATTTAATTCTAATGATAATAGGTGGTTTGGTTTTTTTTTCAAAAAACAAATATTTTTTACACTGCATAAAGCCCCATATGTTGCAGCATGGTTCTAGTCTATCAGTACCTGAAAGTAAAACTGACCAATCTATTTATTGTCCAGGCTGGGAAAAATGCAAAAAGTAAACAAACATAAGTAGTTAGAGATGAGATTTAAAAAACCAAAACAACCAACTTTTGCTTTCGAAAAAACAAAGTATAAAGGTAAATAATTTAAATATACAGTTAGATCTTTATCTTGCTCTTTTTCTTGTGTTTAGGAGCATGGGTCAAAAATGGACATACTGAATCAGGCTATCACAGACTGTTTTGATTCTCCCGCCATCAAGGAGGTGATATGTTCATAGCCTGAGAAACTGCTAACTCCTACCCCACTCTGTGAGTCAAGGCAGTGCTGTCAGTCCCTCACTTTCATGAGCATCTCCCCAAAATCCAGATAAACTTTAAAAAAAATACACACAAAAACCTGTTAGTAAGTTGACAGTTATTTTTCCCATATCTAGGCCCTGATTCTGCAAAGACCTATGCACATGTTTATCTTTACACACTTCCATCAGACTTTGCCTTCAATGGGACTACCCCACAGTGTGCACACTTAAGCATGTGCATAGGTCTCTGTAGGACTGAGGGGAGCTCTTTCTTCTCCCCCTCCTCCTCCTCCACAGATGTTCACATAAAACTTTTGTAAGTATATTCTATCTCACCCTTCTAAGGAAACTTTTCAACACAGGATTCTGTGTCAAGAAATGAAAAATTAGGCTACTGAAGTTAAAGAAAATATAATATTAATTAATACCCAGTAAGATGATGTGACAAAGGCCTGAAAACATATTAAAGGAAAAACACCTTTGTTCTTAAAAACTGATCTAGCTTAAAAAAAAAAAAAGCCATCCAAGAAATCTAGATACAAGAACTCTAAGGTGTGTGGATTACTAAAAGATATTTAGTATTTTGTTTTATTTCTACAACACTGTAGGGTTAAATAGCAATTTAAAAGACAACATGAGTTGTATATGCCACAGATGAATTCTAAGTAGATAGCACGCAGATCACTATTCTAGTCCCACATGCTAAAAAAAAATTTTTTTTAAAGAAGGATGGGGAGTGCAAAATGTTCCTGTACATATAAACACAAAACTGTTATTTTCCGGGGGGGATAAATTGGGCTTTTTAATTCTTTAAGCCTGGCATAGTATCAAAGCAGATATAAAATAGTCACAAAGCTCAATTTAGAAACATCATTTTTCTTATGTTGAACTTTTATGAAGAGCTTCCTGCAAAGCTACAAACAATGGTCTGTCCAGCAGCCACATCACACTGAGGTCACCCTTTCTTGTAAGGCCCTGTTTAAGGAGGCATTTTGCCAAAAGGTAATCAGAGGTCTGCCAAAGACATGTGGAATTAAAAGTCCACTGACCCTCAAAGAGGGACCCTCCTAGATCCACCACCAGAAACAACAACAACATATGCTTGTTTGTTATATATATAATGGGTGGGTGGGTATATAAAAAGAAAGAAGGGTCAGATATTTGATTACCTTAACCAAAAATCTTGCTCTTAGTCTACTGAAGCCAATGAAATGACTCTCATTGACTTAAAGAGGTGTGGCTAAGCCCCTTTGTGAAACTCACCCTGTGCAAAAACAAAGCTCAAGGCACAGACACAACTTGTGCTGGCCCTCTGCACGCAATATGAAGGTTGTTCAGGACTGAGATAGTTCTCTATATGTGTTCATTCTATATCTCCTAGTATTTCTAGAATATTAATCATACAAAATGAATGCAGGGCAGGCTATAGGCAGTGGCAAAGGAAGTGGACAACTAACAGGATGTTTGGTTCTCCATGGATAAGATAAATATTTCTGAAAGCTCTGAAGCTGGAGTGATTCTATAAATACATGATTTTTATGATTTACATGAAAAGCCTGGCTCTGGTGTGTATGGCTCTTTAAATCTGTTTTGTCAGATCTCAAATGGCCTGTTTGTGATATATTCTTGACCTTGGCTCAATATCAAATTTATGCTAAAAATTTTCCTTCATTGCAAACAGTACAGCTTCACTGTTGGGATCATTAGTGTAGACTGGATGCCAGCACCTGCCATGGTCTTAAACACTGAATTGTGTAGACTTGTTCTGAGTACAGAAATTGTTGGAGCCCTCTATACATCAGTGCTCCTACCACTGCATAAAGCCACTTTTGCCTTGGCCATGCCCCTCAGGCTACAAAGGGATGCAACACAGAATAAGGGCCTTACTGACCTCTTTGGACATTCCTCACTCTTTTTGCAAACCATGTACTTCACCTAGCTACTAGGAAAGCTGCTTTCAAAATACTCCTACAAACAGATTAGAGAGAGATTTCTTTTCAAATCCTGCTATAAAGCACAAAAGCCTCCAGAGAATACAATTGGTCCAGAACAAATGTTGTCTGTCAGACTCTATGTATTGTGAAGCTGAAAAGAAGTCCTACTTGTTTTATGTTTTATGCTGTTTGATTTCACATGAAGTTCGGAAACCCTGCTGACTTTAAATGATTTGAACTTGAATATATTTTTTGGTTGTTGTATAAAAGATTTAAAAAAATACCTTTTCCAAAGCATCTCTGTCGACCAGCTCCTGAACTGCCAAGAGCTTGATGCTGTAAGAGAGAAACACAAAAAATGAATAATTTAATGGCAAACATTTCCAAAGCACCAGTTATACTAAGATTGAAATCTTGCCCTTATTTTTTTTTCTTTCAGAAGGTTTAAAATGCCTGTTGTGTGACGCAGCATGCAGGAGTCTACAATAAATCATGGGACAGACACTGTTACGTGCTTTGCTTGATCCGATATAGCTGTCCTACATAGACTTTTTGGTTCCTAAATTAGTACGCATATCCTAAATTAGTAAGCATATTCAAATTCTCCATATCAGAATAGTCACACTGATCATCCCATATGCACAGTTTAAAGATGCACACTGAAATTTTGAAAACAAATATTGAAGAAATATTTAACAGAAGGGTCATTTTTCTATCCAAATGTTTACATCTCTGCAGTTGCTCTTTAACCAGTTTTGTTCTTCGATATCAACAATTTATAAATTTCCATGGTATCCATCACTGGATATTTGGGACACTATACAAAAGTTACAATATTTAAAACAGAACTGAGCTCAAGACATTAAGGCGAGGGGAACACGTCTCTCTCTCTCTCTCTCTCTCTCTCTCTCTCTCTCACACACACACACACACACACACAAAAACTGCCAGGAGAGTATATGATTTACCCCAATGGGACTGTATTGAAGACAAGCGGTATTTGTCCTATAAGACAAATAAAAGATGTGAAGTCATCACTAGGTGAAGGCATGCACTGAGGTCCTATATCTGTAATGGCATCATCTTAATCAGGATGGAATACATTATATGGAAATTAGCCCATTATCAGTTTGCTGCATTCAGTGGTCAAACCATTGTCCCAGTTCTTTGTACACGTGCCTTTTTAGTACAAATTCCTATCCCATTCTAATTCCTACTATATGTTTGCTGACTTTTTTTTTCCCCACTCTGAGCCCGCTATGCACAAAATCCAGGGGATTAACTCAAGGTTCACAGGCAACACTCATTTTTCATCCTGAAAATTAAGCAAAGACTATGGTCAAGCTCTAATGTAAATGGGCATCGACTTCAGAGGAGCTATGCTGATTTACACCGCAAGAGGATTTGGCCCAGTTTGATCTTTCATGAGAGAAGAGATTATAAACGAAACAAGTGCTTTTTAGGTGAGTTTACTGAAATTCCCCTTAAACTGGTTCTGAATACAGTTGGCTGGTCAGAGGAAGGTAAAGCTATGTTAAACAACATTAAAAAACCCACTATACTTGATGCTAGGAGGAAGCTAGTTTAAGGCCAGATCCCATGTGGTACTGAGTGATCATCCTCAACTCCTGTGCGACCAAGAAGCCCTTAATCTGTGTGTATTTCAGTTCTGTAGTGTTGACTGTGGTTTTGAAAATAATTTAACACAATTTGGACTCATCCACAATGACCAGCCAACTTAGCTCAACACAGTCTAGCAGGAAATGGAGCTGGAACAGTGTGTCAAAATCCAGGTCCTTCCCTTGCCCTAGGTCGGAACCCCCTCCCACACCCAAGCTCCCTCCCGCACTCCAACACTCGGCCACACTCCAGAGCCAACACCCCAGCCAGAGCCTGAACCCCAACCCCCTTTCGCAACCCAGAGCCCCCTTCTGCACTCCAAACCCCTCTACTCCAACCTGCACCTCCTCAACCCCCTGTCCCAGTCCTGAGTCCCTCCTGCACCCCAAAACCCTCATTCCTGGCCCCAACCCAGAGCCCCCACCCCCAGCCAGAGCCCCCACCCCCAGCCAGAGCCCCCACCCTTGCCTCAGCTGCACTCTGAACCCCTCCGCCACAGCCTGCACCCCCTCCTGCACTCCAACCCCTTGCCCCAGCCTGGTGAAAATAAGCGAGTGAGTGAGGGTGGGGAAGAGTGAGTGACAGAGAGGGGAAACAGAGTGGGGGGGTGGGACCTCAGAGAAGGGGCAGGGCAAGGATGCTTGGTTTTGTGTGATTAGAAAGTTGGCAACCTTAATGTCGGGGCATTATCCTACCTGTAGCGAAGTAGAAATCTTAGCCACTCCAGCACCCTGTTTATACTAGAGAATTGTAGGAAAAAATCCCACACACAGTACTCTCAGTTCAGCTGAATCTCTAATCAAACTCGTAGGAGCTTTGGTGCAGATAAGGTTCTGTGGTTTCCGGTGTCTTTACAAGTGAAAAAATGAGCATAACAGTGAGGAGTCAGGTATTGTTTCCCCTTCTTTTTGTTGTTGTTGTTGCTGCTGCAAACTTCAAGTCCAAAAATCCATTTTATACCAAACTCACCTCCGATGAAGGAACCCTAAGTACTGTTTTATGTACTTTACTTCTAAAGAGTGTTCGCCATTTCACATTTTGGACTTGAATCAAACCCGTTGGGGTAGCAGGTGCAAACTTTGCCCCCACTATACCAGCAGGGTTATTAGAGAAGTCAAAAGCACTGTTTTCACTTTTTCCTGCTCATCTGGCTTCACCAATAGACATCAGTTATAATGTACAGTCAAGGATCCATGGACTGAAGGCTAGCTGGAGTATGCAATAAATCAGTAGCTTCAGCCATGCCACCTAGCAGAAATGTTTGTCTACTTAGGGATTGCAATAATTGACTGCAGGTCTCCTGGCAGAACAAGAACATTCTCCACCACCAGCACTCCGCATTATGCTGATATTGCCACTCCTATTACCATGCTCTCTTTCCAGTCTTGCAGCCAGCCACTAAACAGTTTGTCCATGTGACCCTGAGGAAGCTCCACTTTTCACCAGCATACCCATGTATTTGCATCGCAGCAGGGAAAGTTGCTCACAGCCACTGTTGAAATGACTCCATGATTCTGGACAACCACAACAGTGTATTTAAGGCGTAAAAACTGATTTACTTCTGAGACCATACCAGGTACTGATGCATAAGGCTGCCAGAGAAAGCCATTTGTAGTGTACAATAAGAAGTTTTGTTGTCCTACAAACCCCTGGAACTATGCTGTATATTCTTGACTGGCATCTTATTTATTAACTATGTGTGTGTATATATATGTATATACATACACACAGCTATAAAGCACTCCTGTAACAGAAGTTGGCATGACAGAAGATTAAATCAAGTCCTTTTTACTACATTTCCATGCCTTCCACTAAGAAATGTCATGTTCTAAACCCTAAATATAACTGTGCCTTCACTTTCATGTATTTCAAGCTTTCATACCTCTCCAAATTTCATAATGACCAGGTACACTGAAGTTCCAGGCAATGCTTTTTAGGTCTGCCAGGTCTATTGCTATCAGTACAGAGAGGGCTAGCATCCTGATAAAGACAGTTCCGACGTTAACATGCTTCCACCAAAGAAGTACATGGATAGTTCTAATGCACTGCTGCTGTAAGAGTAGGAGGAATCTGGATATCTACTATGATTTGCTGAGTATTCTGTACAATAATGTTCTAGTAGAGCAGACAGAGGTACTTAAGGAAAATAATATGCTGAAATTAGAGAACCTTTCAATCTACTTATCAGAAAGCTCGCAGCTGAGCAAATATAAGCATTGAGCAAAGAATGCATTTCAATAAAAAATGCTTTTAAACCATGGCAGACCCACTGCCTCTCGTTTTGCTTATTTTCTGTCCCTAATTCTATTTAATTATTTATTTTTAAATTGTACTTGTGAATTCCAAGGGTGTGAAAGAAGTTGGTACTGACACCCTGGTTCTTTATTTATTCACAGAACAAGTACAGAACTGGCAATGACTCCCCACCTGGCACCATGAATACATCTTAATATTGGAGATGCCACATCTCTGGACAGACAATGTGAACTCTGTATCCACTGAACTCTTGGCCCCTCAGAGGTGACTGTCATCCACGGCAAATCTCTTCAGTGTACAGAGATGCTTGGTTTGATCTGCTTAGCTCTTGGAAGTCCAGGGGCTCTTGGATGCTGGCCCTTTGCTGCCAAGGATCCCTAAGGACAGCTCTGTCCGCCATTAGGGAATCCTCCTCCCCCCCCCCTTCCCCCCCCCTCCCCCCGAGAGCCTCCTGTGACATTTTGCGAACCCCAGTTTGGGAACCACGGAGTTAGACCAAAAAGGTGTTTACATGAAGAGGGATCAGTTTTCTCCATCCAATTGATTTAAAGGGCTGCAATTGTCCTATTCAGCAGCCCAGGGCCAACATGAAGCTTCTTTATTATAGAACAGGGGTCTCAATTCCCAGCCAGTGGGCCATCAACCACCCCACTGTGGCCAGTGGAGGAGAAAGACATGCAACCACACTGCTGGCAATGTCTGCTGCAGGCACCGTCCCGCACAGCTCCCATTGGCTGGGGGAGAGGGACAGAGATATCATCATTAGTTGCTGGGCAGAACCAGCCATGGAGGCAGCATCACTCTTTTCCACAATGAATATAAACAAGTCAAAATATCGACCACAGCTGTCTGATGCACACCTTGCTGCACTCCTGAAGGTTTCAACTGCTCAGTCACTGAGGCCAAACATCAACAAAGTGACAGAACTGAAGCACTGCCCGGTGTTTGGCAAACACTAAAGACTCTTGACAGGCAAAGAATTGTATAAAGTTGTAGGATAGTTTTATTATTTGTAAGAAATTAGAAATAAAAAATACAATATAATCATTTTCTTTTCTGAACACCATCTTCAGTGACATTATTGACCCGCTGGGAAGATTTGAGGAATGGAACTGGCAACAAGGTAAATTGAGTTTGAGATGCCTATTATAGAATTAAAACAGACCACAGTTTTCTAGTCTTTTCCACAGCACCTCACTGTTTTCCACTAACGCTGTGTCTACACTGCAATAAAAGACCCACGCTCTGGCTGTGGCTCACAAAGGTCAGCTGACTCGATCTTGGACGGCAGGGCTAAAAAAAGGACGTATAGATGCAAGCTCTGAGACCCCAGGTCTCAGAACCCAGGTGCCAACCCACACATGAACATCCACCCTGCAATTTTTGGCCCCGCAGCCCAAGCCAGTCAACTGACCTAGGCTATGAGATTCTGTGCGGAGGGTTTTTTATTGCACTGTAGGTGTTCCTTAACACCTGGGGATTTTTCCAGGGCAGTGAGTGTTGGCGAACCCAAGCTTGAATCCTCAGGCATCAAGGTTCATTTCTTGGAGAAGATGTCAAAATATACCCTTTGCTCCTTCTCGCTGTGCTGTCTCTCGCTGGGTGGGCTACAATCCACTAGCTGGGAAGCTCTTTAATGGGCCATTTCCTTCTATTCCTTCCAAGTTAAAAAAGGGAATTCCAAACAACATTTTCATGTGGCTCCTTGTGCACCTTCAGCGTGGAAACAGGGTGTCTTTACTGGGAGCCCAGTGCTTTTGAAAACCAGGTTTTGGAGTAGCAGCCATATTAGTCTGCATCCGCAAAACGAACAGAAGTACTTGTGGCACCTTAGAGACTAACAAATTTATGCTTAAATACTTCTGTTCTTTTTGAAAATCAGGTCACTTATTCAGGCACCTACATATGGACTTAGGAGCCCAATTTTAGGCACTGAATTTAAAAATTCTTGGCCTAAAGCACCAATCTTGCAAACACTTAAGTGCCTTCACTACTCTACTCATGTAAAGATAGTCACAGGTTATGTATTTGCAGGACTGGGGCCTCGTTCAGGAAAGGGAACATAGCTCCTTGGTAAGTGGGGTAGAGCTGAGAGGACTGACTGTAGATATACTTGGTTCTGGGAGAACAGGTTTGAGGCACACTGTCAAGGTAGCTCGAAGAAGCGGCTGTTTCTGCTACCTGTGCCATAGCTATCTGCGCCACACTTGTTCTGTGAATATAGAGCATGGTCAATCCCCCAGGATGTCCATCCAGCCATCATTAGACACATCACACTTTGTTTTCTCTAAAGCAGCCAACCTCAGTGTAACCTTGGAACAGCGTAACTTACTGGACAGCCAATAATGACTACCTCTTACTACTGCACTGATTGCAGTGCAAGTCTGGTAAAGATAAATGATGATGTCCAATAATTTCTGCTTTCTATGCCAGGCTATTATTGGCCCCAGTTTGCTATCCAGCAGCTAGATAAATTGATCTCAATTCACTCTGCAGTGCTATTAATCCTGGTTCAGTGATTAAGCTTCTCTAGGCTTCATACTTTCCACTAGTCAGCACACAAGCATGACTAAAGTTAACAGACAGAAATGCCACTTGATTTCTCTTCTCTCTGGCTCATTTTGCAGTATACAGCTGTACTCAGTCACCTCACCTAAACATGAGCATGGGTCTGCTAAACCCAGGGTTGTGAGTTCAATCATTGAGGGGGCCATTTACAGATCTAGGGCAGAAATCTCTCAGGGACAGTGGGATTGGTCCTGCTTTGAGCAGGGGGTTGGACTAGATGATCTCCTGAGGTCCCTTCCAACCCTGATATTCTATGATTCTATGATTCATGGACATAATATGAAGCCATTCATACAAAAATAAGCTACATTAAGTAGTTGTAAAGGGTCCACCTTGAACCCACAAACTTCTCCTCCTCACACACAAAAACCCTGACAAACTACTCTTGAGGCAAGGCCTTGTAACTATGTTGCAGCCCAGGGTCTGTTATGGGAGTGAGAGCAGCAATGACACACAATGACATGACACACCAAGGACTGAACCAGAGATAAAAGGTCTTATAACTTGAGTTAGAGAGCTACAGTTCTGTAGCTGGGGGCTGTATCAACTCAGATGGACCATAGCACCGCGGGAGATCTGGAACACACATTCCTCAGTGGGTTCTACAAGCACAGAGGAAGTGACTGAAACATTTTTTCTTTTCTTTTTCCATTTCAATTATTACATAACTCTTTGGTATCCTGTGCTGCGCTCCCAGTTCCCTACCTGTCCAATCCTTTGCTTCTGGACTACAGCAAACAGAGTTGCAGACTCTCTCTCTCTCGCTCTCTTTCTCTCCTGCTCCCGCCACGACTCTTATGCCACAACAATTAAGGAGATTAAATTTTGTAGGGTTCAGGGATATTATATTGTGGGCCTGATTCACATTGGATTAACTTCACTGATTTCAATGGAGTTGCAGGGCCATTAACTGGAATAGCACAGGGGTGAATCATGTAGAAGATACACACGTGGATGCATGAACATAAAGAGGGAGATATCAAGACTAAGAAGAGCAAACTTCTTCCAGACATTCCAAAAGTGAGTGAGAAATGCTCACAAAAATATCTCAAAACATTACTGGGAATCTAAAGCTACCCACTAATGGGCTGGAATGGTTCAAGAGACTTTGGGAATAGGGATCTCCCATTAAGCCCATTTGGGACTGCGCATTCCCCAGTACTTTCCAAGGCAGGCAATATTCATGCTCCTCAGCAAATAATTCACTTCCTAAAGCAAGTAACAGAGGACTCTAGGTCCAGCAATTGATAAGGGAATGCTCATCAGCATGGCCGCTTCATGAGCCAAGCTCCTATGAATTCGGAGGAAGAACAGAGAGGTGAGGGGCCAGTGATGAATGAGAGGACCAAGAGTTAAAATAAGGAAGGACACAGCTCCTCTTTCTCTGCTTAAAGCAGATGAGCTCCCCCTCCTTGCCATGACTTAGGAGAGTGCCGCCATCTATAGGCGTCGCTCCTCTCTGCCCAAAGGAAGACTCATCAGGCAGGGGAGAGTGAAGTGGGAGAAGCAGATGCCTGGCTGGGGAGTTTCTACAGGTTCTGGCCTTTTCTGCAGCACTTAAGAGGAAAGCACCTTATATTCTTTTCCTCTAAGGCAGGGCTGTCCATCGGCCAGTTCTCCCATCCCTCCAGAAAAAGGAGATCAGACATCACCTAACTACATTTATCTTTATAGAACATCTCCCTTTCCAAAAGGTCTTCTAGCTCTACTAAAATATAGGAAGTTACTAGAAATTCCCAATGCATTTCTATGGAAAACTCTGATGTTAAAATGAATGAAAGCAATAGACTCCATCCTGGTCAAAATTGGGGCAGGGAGTTCTAGGGATGTGCAGTCAGAGCCAGCTGCACATGTGGCAGACATTTTTGTTTCCTAAGCCCTGGGCCTGCTTGGGGACATTTCTTCTTCTCATGTCTTAATTCTCTTTCTCCTTCCTATGTCTGTCCCACTACACACTGATGCAAAGCCATGGTACTGACACCTGTGATGATACTTACCAAAACTGATTAGCCTCCTCTCTGATCTAACTCTACTTTAATCATTACAGAAGGCCTCCCAAGGCCATCAGCAAATTTGGAGGTAAAAGGGATTTTTGCTGTGTAGGAGCAAACCTTTGTTCCCCTTTGGTGGCATAAAAATATAATATTGCAGATCAGCAAATGGAAATGCTGATACCTATTCCCTTCTCTAGCCAACATACATAAGAAGTCACCTTTAATGTCTTTGTTTTCAGTTCACAGTTGACAAATACCAATCCAAAAAAATGCCACTAAGTCTATTCATATTAAATTACTCCTGCGGGAATTCTGCACCACTGCACAATGCAGATTTTCACAGAATTCCCTGATTTTCCCACAGAACTTCTGCCGCCACTAGGGGCTGCTGGATTCTTTCACAGCAAGTGGAGTGCCCAGCTGGGCAGGGCCGGAGGCTGCATGCTCTTTGATCTTCATTTTCCTGGGGATGGGAGACCCAGCTCAGGCAAAGGGCGAGGAAGGACAGGGACTCACTCACTACACTATGTCCCCCTGGCAGGACAGTAAAGGAATTGGGGGAAATAAAGACTCTCGGGGGAAGGGGGGAGGCTGGTGTCTGGGTCAGGGTCTGTCCTGTGGCTCAGCTCTGTGAGGAGGAGGGGTTGGAGTCTGGGGGCTGTCCCACAGTGGGGCTCTGGTGGGATGGGAGTGCAAGGGTCCGGGCTCTTGGGGCCCCACACAGCCCCCTCCAGCACTCCACAACTGGAACTGGGTTGTTGTATGTGGGGGTTTCTTTAACTCTCTATTCCAGGGGAAATCTTTTTTGCTATTGTTTGTATTGTTGGACATACTTGTTGACAGGTATTTTGAAATAAATTACTAAAATAATTGAACCTGGAATTATTATATTGTGTTATTTTAACAAATAAAATATGCAAATTTTAAAATATTGTGCACAACTTTTTTTAATTTTTGGTGCAGAATTTTTGGGTTTTTAGAGCAGAATTCCCCCAGGAATATTACACCCTTATGATAACAAAAAGGTGTCTTATTTGTCCCTGCTATACTACATATTGACTTCCTATTACATTTAACTAGCACCATTAACCCCTACTGAAAACTAGCTTACAATATTCAGAACAGTTCTGTAATTAGGGGGAAAATGCTGTGTATTATTTGTGGAATTAATAGTTTTAACCTTCAGGCTACATCAATTTTCTCAGGCTTTTGTCAGATAGGATGGACTAGGAAGGGTGTTGTGTGTGTATGTGTGCATTTGATTTTTATTGAGTCCTTTACACTGGATTTGGGTAAATCATTTAAGTGACACTGAGTGATCAAAATCTAACCATGGGAAGAGAAAAGGTCAAGATTTAAAACAAAGATTAGAAGCTCATAAAATCAAAGGTGACTGAGTGCTTCCAAATATAGAACTATATTATACTGAAGGTTTGCCTTTCACATTTGGCTCCTTTCTTGGATCTTCTGAATCACTTCCCGCCTGGATTATATTTAGTAGCTCCACAAACTGCACCTTTTCCAATCCAATCCTGCCTCACTGCGCCAATGAAAGACTGACTAAACCCTTAATTAAATGATACTAAGGATGCTTTGGAAAGGGCACATAAATGTGATCAGTGTTTTGCCACCATTCCTCCATTTGTAATTATTATTTTTAATGCAATTGAATTAACTGGAGAATTAGTTCTGTGCACTTGCAAAATGACTTTAAACTTGGAAAATAATCAAATGTAATTTCAGGTTATTTGCCTCCCAAGAACGCCTTAACTATATGCAAATACCTCTTTCAATATTAAAAAGTGCATCCTTCTCTCACCTACTCTCAAATTTTTAAGGCAATATTACTTGGACTCCATTGTCCTATTTGCACATTTCAACTTCTCAAAGAGAGGTAGGCATGCGAGTTTAAAATCCTACAGAGGATACACTGGACTTCCACACACTTGTTCAAACAGAGCTCCACAGAGCAATTGTGTTCTGGTGGTGTGACACATTATTTGGCGATGTCTGAATACTAGTAGATCTTGGTCCAGTGTTATAGAAATAGGATAGAATCATTGGTTACACTGAATCAGCATACAGGACTTTGAAATCTCTTAAAATTGAACACTCATCTCTTTGGTTGTGACAAAGAGACTGACCCTCAAATGACGGGCCCTGGTTTTAAGAGACTAAGAGTTTGATGTGGCAGTTACGTTTCACAGAAGAATCTTATTCACAAGACGCAGGACCGGTCTACACTTAAAAATTAGATGGACCTAGCTATGTCAGTCTAGGTTCTGAAAAAGTTAGTGCCCTGAGCAACATAGTTGGTCAACCTAACTCCAGTGTAGAGGCAGCTAAGTTGATGGAAGAATTCTTCCACTGACCTAGCTACTGCTTCTCAGGAAGATGGTTTTACTACATTGAAAGAAAACCCCCTCCCGTCAACTTAAGAAGTGTCCACACTATGGTGCTACAATGGCACAACTGCAGCGTCATAGCTGTGCTGCTGTAGTGTAGACATGGCCTAAGTGGAAAAACTGAAGCACTGAAATGGGGGAAGTGACTCTATTATTGTATTGTGGCGAGGTGCCCTCTCAGACTCACCAGGCTCCAGTCCTTCAGGCTCTGGCGAGGCAAGTGCTGCCCAGGCGAACCGCCTAGAAAGCTCAAGGGAAGGCTTTCCCTTCCCCGTGTCACTTCTTTCTGGCTGGTCTTTTACCCTCTGTCCAAGGAAAGCAGTCTCCTGGCTTGGAGATGCTCCCTGTCCTGCTGCCCCGAGCTTGCTGGCAGCCTCACTCCCTCTATCTCTCCCCCCTTCCTAGCTGGGGAGGAGGGTTTAAAAAGGTCTCTGTCAGGGCTTAATTGGTACCAGCTGATCTTGCCTGCCTCTCTGGCAACCTCTACTCAGCTGAGCCCAATTGGCCTGTGGTTACCTCTCTTACCACCACCCTCTCTGGTAGCTGCCTGCTCTGGGTTTACCACAGTATGTAAAGGAAAACACAAATGAGTGTTATTAGCATGCAAATGAGAGGTGCTGCAAAATTACAACAGAGGCATTGTTGGGAGAGCAGGGATGCAGAGAGGAATGGTGGAGAAATCCAGGAGTGTGTTTTGGTAAAAAGAATGTTTCTAGAGAGTATTTTTTATTTGCATGTATAGTTTGTATTATTGTTTTTAGACTTCAATAAAGACATTTATCTAAAAGGATATAAAACTGTGCATTCTAAGAGGAGTTGGGCCAAAATCCTCAAAGACAATTGGGTGATTAAGTCCCACTGAAATCACCAATTGGGCATTAACTGGGTGTCTAAATACCTTTGAGGATCCGGGCCTTACAGACTAAAAAATGAAATCTGTAAGTTTACAGTATGTACATTGTAAGGACTTTTCTCCCCCTCCTCAAAAAAAAAAATCAAAAGAGGTTTACTGGATTGTTACATTTAAGGTTAATTCTGCAGAGTCATTTTTGAACCACTTTAGTCACTTGTAATGAAAGACCAACCAGGCCTCGAGTTAGGATTCACTGCAGCATGTGGGAAATTGGAGGCATGACTCACTGCCTCTAATATATGTAAGATAATTGTTGCAGCTTACTAATGATTGAGTCCAGCAGGTACTTTGAGCAAAAAAGAATAGAAGCAGGGATCAAAATACTTCTCATTCCTCTTTAGCTACATTGCCCCTGTTTTCAGAATAATCACCAAACACAAACAGTCTAAGTCACGCTAGCCAGGTCTCATCTTTTATTATTTTACGCGTCACAGATCACGTGAGTTGATCGAGGCACATCAATGTTGATCAGGTTTATGCAGCTTAAAACTGCCTCACAAACAGAGCAGAGCAGCTTCAGTTAAATGAAGGAAGGTGTGCAGAATAAAACACACACCTTCTATGGACTGCATAAACCATCTTGATGCTTATCCACCTTGATCAACTGTGAGGACCGGCTACCTGTATAAAAACATGAAGATGAGACTTTGTCAGCCTGGCTGAAGCTGAGTCCTCACCAAAAAAGGGTCTTTCAGAATAAATATATTCGCAAACCCTCCTAGTGCAAGTGCAACTTGTATCAGCGAAAGAGTGCTTTTTGCTGGCATAGCTTATACCGACTGTAGCGGGCCCGGATGGGGCCCCTATGAGGGGGACAGCCCGCACACCGGCGATCCGCCATGGACAGCGGAGCCGGCGCGACCACGCCCCCCGCCCCAGAAGTGCAACCGGCAACCCGGATGCACAAAAGGCGGGACGGGGAGCCGAGAGGGGGGCGGAAGCGAGAGGACGGGCTCTGCCTGGGAGGACTGCCCCCCCCCTGCCCGGAGACGGAGCAACGTGAGCGTCCCGAGGCCGGGGACGGGCGGGACGACTCGGACGCCCTCACCACCGCCTGCCGGGGAGACGGGAACGGAGACCCGGGGACCGAGGCTCCCGCAGCAGGGAAAGCGGGGGACGAGACCCCAATGCTCCTGGACCCCGCGGTCACGGGGAACGACCGAACGGGACCCACAACCACCAGCCCCGAGACCCCAGACGACTGGCCCGGAGTTCCAGCCGCCAGCTACCCGGAGGAGCTCGGAATGGACTGGACCCCCGTGGGCCAGGAACCCTGAGGTCAGACACGGGAGGGGTGAGGGAAAGGGCTAGCCACTTCTGCCACCGGAACCCAGACGCCCGGGCAGAACCTAGCCAAGACGGTGTAATTGCTGGCTGCTTGGACCCGGGAAGCCCAAGCGGAAGCCAGCCTAGCCAAGACTGTGTAATTGCTGGCTGCTTGGACCAGGGAAGCCCAAGCGGAAGCCAGCCTAGGCAAGCCTGTATACTTGCTGGCTGCTTGGACCCGGAGAGCCCAGGCAACCGCCAGCCTAGCAGAGACTGTGTACTTGCTGGCCGCTTGGACCAGGAAAGCTCAAGCGAAAGCCAGCCTAGCAAGCCTGTCTAATTGCTGGCCGCTTGGACCAGGAGAGCCCCAGCAACCGCCAGCCTAGCCAAGACTGTGTAATTGCTGGCTGCTTGGACCAGGGAAGCCCAAGCAACAGCCAGCCCAGCCAAGCCGGTGTAATTGCTAGCCGCTTGGACGAGGAAAGCCCAGGCCACCGCCAGTCTAGCAAAGACTGTGCACTCACTGGCCGCGTGGCCAGAGAAAGCCCGGCCAAAATCTGACAAGAGACGGAGACCACCCGACAGGGGGCACCCTCAACACTGGGAAGTCGCTAATTCCCCACAATCCCAGCAGGAGGCACCCCCGGGTAAGAGCAATCCCGTCTACACCGACTTTCTCAATGAAATAAGCTCTATCTGCAAAAGCACTTTTTTTGCCTTTATAACTGCACCTATACTAAAGCCACTACAGAAATGCCATTAAAAAAAAAAAAAAAATCACACTTCTAACCAACATTACTATACTGACAAAGGTTTGTACTATAGACTTAGCCTATGAATACAGATGTTCTAAATTTACAAAATACTCAGTTTTGTATATTAATCAGTGCATATCACATAATGGACACGAATGTTATCATGGTTAACTGCCAAATGCAAATCATCAGATGTCAAGCTGAACTCTACAGCTATATCACACGAGAACGTACACCATAAATAACTAGACAAATGGACCCACAACTAGAGTTGACACTAAAGTCAATGGGAGTTTTGCCTGTGTCTTTTGACTGCAGTATTAAATCCATTAAAAACAGAACACTGCAATCAAAAACTTAACACCAACATCAACCAATTCTCCCCTCAGGACACGCTGGCTACTGCTACTGAAAGTCCATTTACAGAGAGTCCGTTTCCTGTTGCTTCTCAACAGGAGTAAATTGCCATCTGCCATGTGGGTATGGGAAGTTTAGGGACTTCTTTCCAACAGTTAATTTCAAAAGTTCCATATTAGCGTCTCATGTGAAGTCCCATGAGTCACAATGGGGTATTTAGCTTGTTGGTCATTCTCAATGCCATGTACAGTGTCAGGACCACAAAGCAAATCAGACTTTTTCAATCAGGATCCAGCTGCTTTTACTGTAATGATGATTTTAAAGTGTAAGATGGCTCCATGAAACTGGAACCTCAGGTTAGCCAGAAGTCACAACCTCATATAGACATTGCTCGCTGTACCAGAATAATGTCAAAGGGGGTTGATTTAAACCTTCTGGGGATGCATCATGTATCTGTAATTCTAATCCAGGGGAGAATTTAATCCTTCCCCCATTCTGTAAGCAGAGCAAACTGGCTGAATTTGCATGATCAGAGCCAAGTGCTATCCTGGAGGCAGGCTCTGTTCAGTACGATGACAGAATTTTCTAGCAATGCTGTACTGAGTGGGAGACAGGAGCAACTAGAAAATAAAGAATCTGCAAGCAATATAAATATATACTAAGGCAGGCGCTAGCTGATTTTAATGCATAGTGCAAGAATCAACCATTTGCCAATGCTGCCCACCCTAACTGATGTAAAAACAAAACAGATGGTGGAGCTTCGGTGAAGAACAGAATCCTCTATGAAATACACTATGGACATTAACATATAAGCCCATTCACCTGTGCAGCACTCAGATACTAACAATGATGGATTCTATGGAACACAGGAATAGCCACACCTGCATAGGCCCTTACCCTGTCTGACAGTGGAGTGTGCTAGATCCTTCAGAGAATGGAGTGAGGTCTCACGGAGGAAAATACCTGAAGCTTCTATGTGTAAGTGGGGGATTTGTCCCATTGTAGCAGGGGAATTTCTCTATGTACACATTACCCTGGCTGAGCCAGGAGATGAAAGAATAGGAATCCCTGCCCCGATTTACTGCACCCTGGTACCTGCCCACCTTGACTTTCCTTCCCAGCCCGGTGTGAACAGAGCTTGCATCACACAGGGAGGATCGAGCTCCAAGGTTCTTGGGTGTTTACCTGAATCTCTCCCTGCACAATGGTGCGGATGCCCCTACCCCAGAATAATCTAACTGGAAGTGATCACAGGTTAAAAGGGTAACAAGCAATTCACGTTTATCTACAACTAAAACCGTTTTGTGTGGGATTAAACAACACTTCACAGCGTAAGCACTGGGAGGAAATGGTTTGGGTAAGTTTCAATGCAGCAGTCTCCACAGTGCAATAAACTTTACAGTTACAACAAATTTATGAGTCCGCCGTCTTTTTCATGGAACAAGATGTGATGCTGCTGTGGCACTACTCCAAGCTGGGTCTTGGGCTCTCATTCTCCACCTTTGGCTCTGGCACACCTTTCATGCCACATCTCCTTCTGAGGCTGGCACAATACCCTCTCGACAGACCAAGGGGAAGGGGCTTGTCTCTTCTTTTCTCCCCAGACCAGCGCACACAACCCTGCTGGGAGAGTTGGAAACTCCTCCCCACAACTACTGCCCTGATGCTGCTCTGGCTCTGGGCAACTCCTTGGGATGCTGCAGTCCCCCTTAGGCTGCAGCTCTGGTTCCACAGCTCTGCTCTGGGCTGCTGGACTCTCTACAGCGCTGCCGTTAGCCCTCGCTCACACAGAGGATAGGCCCTGGGCTCTGGATGCTCAGTGCCCTCATTGGCCTGCCCACCCTGTCAATCTGTCTCACTTGGGAGAGCTGTCCTCTCCCTGGTGGCCCTTGATACCTGTCAGTCCCAGGATCCTGACTTCTCTTTGGCCCTTCCCCTTTCTTCTGGTATTGGGAGAGGGTCAAGTGAACCCTCTCTCACTCACCCATGCATCACTAAGTTTCAGTAAGGGGGCAATAGCCCCCTTACATATTGTTTGCTCCTTCTCTAATAGAACTGTGGGTGTTACCACTACCTACAGAAACGTCTAATCCTTCATTTGAATTCCACTGAGCTCTTAAGCCTCCAGGGTACCTTGGAACACGTTAATTATGCATCACGTCAAAAAGTTTCTCCCTAGACAGGCATAAACAAGCTGTTTTGCTTTTTCTAAGTTTTATTTAGAAAATATAATAGCCCAATTATTAGCCCAATTATTTAACAATGGCTTATTATATTCCTCTTGTGTTCCTCTGTGGGAGGTAGTATGACCTCGTGGATTGGCACTCCAGAACTCTGGGTTCTATTCCCACCTTGGTCACTAGCCTGCTGGGTGACCTTATGCAAATCACTTTACCTCCCTGGCCTTATTGATCCCATCCACAAATTGTGTCCACCACCTCTTTTGTAAAGTGCTTTGAGATCTACTGATGAAAAAAATCATAATAATAATGATACTGAAGCTTTTGATCAATTATTACAGAAAAGCAGGGTGTGGTTTTTGTAAGGAAAAAGCCACCTGGCTGCCTGAAACTGATAACATTACAGATCAGCAATGTTTTGAATGATTAATATTTATGGATCAAAACTGAAGGGACTCTACATAGATGTTTGAATAGCCTATCATTATAGTGAAGCCTCCCAGGACTGGTTACTGAGGGGCAGATTAGAGTAGAATCTGGCACTGAACTTGGTTTGAGAATTAATCTAAGTGCCCTGCTCCCAGGGTATCAGTCATGACTCACTCTTTTTATATATTTTTTAAAAAACAAGTGCTGCATTTGTCACACTAATAAAAAAAAATGCTCCGTGGTGACAGTCTCCAAACTCTCTGATCTGATAAGATATCAGAATCGTACCATGTACTGAACACAACACAACATTGTCCAGAGCAGGAAGCAATATAGAAGGCAAGAGGCATTGTGGTCTAGTAGACTAAGCACAACAGTGGAAGTCAGGAACACCTCAGCTCTAATCTTAGCTCAGCCGTTGACACGGCGCGTGGTCTTGAAATTAAGGGCCTGGTTTTCAGAGGAGCTGAGCACTTGTTTACTTCAAATGGATTTGTAGGTGCCCAGTGAAAAATCATGCCTAATTATCAGAATTAAGTGCACCAATTACAAAAAAATGTGTTCCTAACATGCATATACTACCATGACTGGACACAAATAGGTAACTGCCCTGCAAATGACCAGTTATGCAGCTAATTGGCCATTTTAAATTCAATTTGCCTGTTTAAATACACATTTGTGATAATTGTGTGTGCAAATGAGTTGAATTATATTGCATGTCTAATTTTGAAAGTCCAGATCTTAACCTCACTGTCTCACGGTTCCCACACTTGTGGCATAACCACACTTAGAGAACGCCAACCTCATAAAAGGGTTGTGAGAATTAATTAGGCAATGTTTGAATCAGATATTAGAGAAGACAATATAACAGGTCTTTTCCTAAACCATTTTCCTGCCACTGCAGGACAGTTCCTTTCAATACACTCACAACTTTTTTGTGTAGTCTAGTATCACCACCTAGGTCTTCATCTGTAGATCTGCAAGTGCTTTAAAAGGAGGCAAGCGATGTCCCCATTTTACACACAGGGAAACTAGGACAAGAAATGTGAAGTTTCTTGTCCAAGATCACATCACTGGCAAAGCTAGGAATAGAATCCCGGTCTCTTGATGAGCAGTCCAGAGCCCTATGCCCCACTGTGCCTTTTAATGTCTCTTTTACACATTTGTAAAGCACTATGAAAGTATAAATATTACATAAGTGCTAATTAGTTTACTATTATTGAACCATGGTTCAGCCTTAAGAAAAATCTTAGAGTCTTATTACTTTAAGAATCAGAGAGGTAGCCGTGTGAGTCTGGAATAGCAGAGGTAACAGAGTCATGTGGCACCTTAAAGACTAGCTAAAGTATTGAAGCATAAACAATTTGCATCCAACGAAGTGGGTATTAGCCCACAAAAGCTTATGCTTCAATACTTTAGTTAGTCTTTAAGGTGCCACAGGACTCTTTGTTACCTCATTTATTACTTTATCAGTTACTCTTCACTGTTCGGATTTTAAGACCCTGATTTTTAAAACCGCCTCTTTCTTAGCACTCGCAATTTGTTCTTAAAAATAACTTTGGATATACAAATGAGGGCATATAGATGATTCACTGCCTGAAAAATCAGATGATACAGTAGACTTCTGACTTTCATCTGTGTCCACAAATGGCCATATTTCTTTGAAGGTGCAAAACTGCAAACAAAGAACTATTTAAAAAGGAGGCTAGGTTAAGGCTCCTTTAAAAATCAAGCTACCGATTTGTACCACCTTGGAAAAGAATTCTAGTAAAGCCAGGGCAATTGATTTATTTCATTTTATTGGTTCATTTGCTGGAATTATGGCATAGGTATAAATAGAACTACATTAAAAAAGCAGCAAGAATGCCAGTCTTTTCCTTTTAGTTAAAACTGCTCCAGTAGTGTTTGCTTTCGGTATGTTCGTATTTTTAAAGTTGCTCAAAACAAATAATCAGATTAAAATCCCCCAAAAGAGCCATGAGAAAAATGATGGGATTTTACCGAATTCCCAGAATGTGAGACTTTTGTCAACTATGCAATCTTCCCCCCCCCCCCCCCCTTTGCCCTGGTGTCTGTATTTTACAAGTCTGTAAACTGCTTTGACTTGGGAGTGAATTCAGTCTGCCATGAACTCTGTGCACAGTGAACTTGATGAACTCAAGTAACCTTCTAAAGGCAAAGATCCAAGCAGACATCTTAGGGGTTACTAGGATTCATGTTTAAGGAAGAGGAACATGGTTTCTATCTAACCAAAACAAAAATTGCTGAGGGCAGATGTCTCTTGACATTTTTGGAAGAAGTTTGCAGATATTATGTGGTTAGCATTGCATTGCTACAGGATTTATTAGGGGAGTTTCCTAATCTCCTTGGGTCAGGCACAAATAATTCAGTGCTAACACTGGGTCAGTTGACCTGGTGTCAGCAGTAGGAGCCCTAAAGTGAAAAGGCTCTCACCTCCAGACCTGTTTTTATAGGCATGTCAATTAAAGACCTGCTTTTCCATCAGGTTTAATTGACAGCAGTATTTATTTAAAAGGATAAAGATACCTATCCAGAGTGATGTGGTTTGGTTTTAGAAGGGTGCCTGGCTCTAGACTGGGTCAGTAGCTGCCTGCACACGATGACAATACAGCAGAGCTACCCCTGGGCTCAGTACTTGGAGCGGTACCCTCAGTCTCAGACATTCTACATGGATCTGGCTCTGGGTGGGGGAAGGCTGACTGGGACGCTTCATGAAGAACATGGTGGTAACATTAATGTACGACAGAGCCAGTGGCTAGCCTCTGTCATGCTAACCCAGACTGCTCTCAGCTTCACCAGCTCAGGTGACTATCACTTTATTTAGGCAGATTTTCTGCTGGGGTTTATAAAAACCAGAACCAACTGTAAAACCAACAGCTCCAGGGCCTGAAACAACAGCTCCAGGGCCAGGGATATTTCCAGTGTCTCAGAACATGTGGTTACATTATCTACTTATGTAAAACTGAGGGTAAGATTGTGACTTTACATCACATTCTGAGTAAAATCCATGTTTAGCTTAGTTATCCCAGGAGCAACCCAGGGCAGGAACTGGGACTCTCTAGGTAGAAGGATGCAATATGCTACTGGCTAACCCAGCCGGGACAGAGCCAAGTCTCTGCCTATTCCCCTCTCTTCTGCTCATAGTGCAGAGGGCAGTGATGAAGCTAAGGGTACATCTATACTGCCTGGCCGATTGGCAGGTAGTGTTCGATGTATCGGGGATTGATCATGTCTCATCTAGACACGATAAATATATCCCCGAACGCGCTCCCCGTCAACTCCGGAACTCCATCTTGGGAATAGGAGGAAGCAGAGTCAATGGGGGAGCCACAGTGGTTGACTCCCCGCCGTGAGGACGGCAAGTCAACCTAAGATACTGTGATTTCAGCTATGCTAGTCGCATAGCTGAAGTTGCGTATCTTAGGTCGACCTACCCCCACCTAGTGTAGCCCAGCCCTAAGTTGTACAGGTAACTTAGGCTCCACCCTCATGGAACATAAGCAAACCATAGTATTGCCTTGATACTGTGCTGTTCATTCACTTGAATGATGCAATGGCAGAGATGAGTGAGTTATATTTGGGACTGGGGGGAAAAGGAGGACTGGGACCAGAGTCAATTTTTAGTTTTTTGGACAAGAGGGGCAGGATTAGAGGCAACATATTTTACAGGCCTTAACAACAAAAAATACTAAGGACAGCCCTGCCTGAGAGAGAAAGATGAAAATCCTTGGTAGGGGCCTTCTGAAATTTTCTGGTCTATTATTTCAAGAAACGGGAAAGACAGCAAGAAGTGAATGTGACACAGCCGGAAAAAGACGACAGATTACTCTTGTCAGTGGTGAAGATGAAATGTTACCAGCTATGAAGGACAGGTACAATGACGCATAGTGATTTGGAGAAGTAAGATGTGCAGTCAATCCACATGCTGCCTCCAAGTGCTAGATAGCAACTCCCCCCTCTCATGCTGCACACTCTCAAACAGTGAATTGCTACAAAAACATCCACCCTTCCAACAGTTAACGATTTGCAGAGTTTATCGAAGAACAGGAGAGGCACAGAAAAATCATTTCTCCATTACACAGGTATCTCGGAACTTTGACTATGCAGAGAGAAGAGCCAAGTTTTTTGATGTAAGACATTGATTTTTCCCGTTTATACAAAAATAATCATCCTTTTAAGAAGCCATTAACCAGGGATACACACTGTGCTGAAGGAAGTTTCACTCATAAAACATTTAGCTAGCTACATTTACATTGTTATGTAAAGGAGAAGGCAAACTGATGTTATAACAGGCTGTTTCTTACTATGAGTAAGTGAGGGATGATAAGTGTGTGCGTGCACACACAATGTGGTTTGCAAGCCTGGCCATGGTAACAGCGGCGTTTACCCGCCGGTGTCAAAACCTCAGCCTGAATCACCACAGGAAATGCTGATGCAAAGATTTAAGCAGCAGGGATGACCCGTTACCAGAAACAAACAACATCAGAAGACTGCCATCTCTGCCTTGATGAAACCCTTCACGTGGCATTCAAATCATATGGTCCCTAGCCAGAAAAGCTAGATTTTTTTGCCAGAAAAACCAACCTTCTGAGCTGCTCCTTCATGAAGGGAAATGCCCAGACTGTCTATAAAACACAAACAGGGAAAGGGAGGTGGGTCAACTTGAAGCCATAATTTACTGTACAGTACACCCTTGAGGGTATATCAATGTCCTCCCAAAGCCCATTAGAGCAGAGGTGGCTAATCTGAGGCTGAGAAGGAGACAGAATTTACCAATGTACTTTGCCAAAGAGCCACAGTAGTACGTCAGCAGCCCCCCATCAATCTGTCTTTCCCGCTCCCCGAGCCTCCCACTCACCAGCAACCCCTCGGATCAGCACGGACCAGGGAAGGGAGCGGGAAGGGGCGGCGCCTGTGGCAGAGCAGGGGGTTGAGCAGGGAGCACCCCCAGCACATTGGAGAGTTGGCGCTGGTAGCTCCAGCCCCGGAGTCGGTGCCTATACAAGGAGCCGCATATGAACTTCTGAAGAGCTGCATGTGGCTCTGGAGCCACAGGTTGGCCACCCCTGCATTAGAGTCAATGGAAATGAAAGGAGGCTGTTGGCCCCTTACTGCAAAAATATTTTGGGTTGGCCCTCTCCCAATACCAGAAGAAAGGGGAAGGGCCAAAGAGGAATCAGGATCCTGGGACTCACAGGTCCCCAGGGCCTCCGGGGAGAGGCCAATGGTGTTTGTGAGCAGCCCAGGTTGGAAGCTACAACAGCAAAACATTATGAAGCACCCAGGGTTACGGGGAAGGTGGCAACACAACCTCTCACTGGTCTGGATTGCACCCCAGAATATGACACCAGCCCCAGAGTGGGACATTGCTAGTCAAGAGGGTATTAAGTGCCAGCCCCAGAGGGTAACGTGGCCTGAGAAGAGGGCCACAACCAAAGAGAATGGGTTCTGTGACTGAGTCCAAACCCCTCCTAGGGCAATGCCACCCCACCAGCCTCACAGCAACACACCCAGGTCCAGGGAGAAGACACTGGATCCATAAATTTGTTGTAATTGTAAAAGTTTATTGCACTGTGGAGACTGCTGCACCAAACCTCACCCAAACCATTTCCTGCAGGTGTTTATGAAGTGTTTGATCTGCAGAGAAATGGGTTTTGGTGTAAATAACTGTATATGTGTTTAAGTGAATTGCAGTGGTGACAGGTTAAAAGAATCCTCCCTGTATGATGGGAGTTCTGTTCACACGGGTCTGGAAGGAAAGTGAAGGTGGGCAGGTACTAGGGTGCCATGAATTGGGGCAGGAACTTGGATCTTTTTGTCACTCAGTTCAACCGTGATTCTGTGTATAAAGAGAAATTCCTCTTTTATAGTGGGACAAATCCCCCGTTTACAGAAAGGCTTCCACTGACTTCAGTGGAAGTTGGACTGGGCCCTCTGCCAGAATCCAGAAATGAGGTGTAAGATCTAATATAATTCTGAGGCCCTAAATAAGCATGTATTTAAGCTTCCCTTTTTGAAGTAAGACTAAGGTTTTCTCTTTCCTACAGCAGATTGGTGGGTCTTGTATTGCTGAAGGCTGACTGTAGTGATTTTGCGTCACACATGCAACTGAGAAGTTTGGATGTTTATCTGTCCTGTATCTGCAAAAAACAACAAGGAGTCCTTGTGGCACCTTAGGACTAACAAATTTATTTGGGCATCACCTTTTGTGGGCTTAAACCCACTTCATCAGATGCATGGAGTGAAAAATACAGTAAGCAGTATAAATATTACAGCCCATGAAGAGATGGGAGTTGCCATATGAAGTGGGGGGGGGGCAGTGTAACTTTTACTAGAGCAGCTTGGTGGGTCTTATATTGCTGAAGGCTGACAGTGGGTGTAACTGATAGTTAATACAGTGGAACCCCGCTATAACGCGACCAATGGGATCCAAAAAATCCCATCGCGCTAAATGCGGGGTCGTGTGGTAGCAGGGTTTCATTCCCGACAGGCGGGGGGGCTGCAGCTTCTCTCCCCGCTGCCCAGCAGGGGAGAGAAGCTGCAGCCGAGCGCCTGCTGGGGACAGAGAACTCCCCCGGGAGTTCCCTGTGGAAGCCACTGCCCCAGGGCCTGCCGGGGGCAGGGACCACTGGTGCCTGCAGCCCCAGAGTCCCCTGTCCCGTCAGGTGCAGGGCTGTGGCTTCTCTCCCAGCGGGGAAGCTTGGAGAGAAGCTGCGGCTGGCGCTTGTCGGGAGAGGAGACTCCGGCTGGTCCCTGCCCCCCTGCAGGCCCTGGGGCAGTGGCTTCCAGAGAAGCCTGCTGGAAGCCGCTACCCCGTGCCTGCCGGGACAGGGGGACTCCGGCAGCCCCGGAGTCCCCCTGTCCTGGCGAGGCGGAGGCAGTAGCTTCAAGGGAAGCTGCGGCTACGCACCTGCCGGGACAGGGGGACTCCAGGGCTGCCGGAGTCCCCCATCCCGGCAGGGCAGGGGCAGTGGTTTCAAGGGAAGGCACGGCTCCGCACCTGCCCGGACAGGGGGACTCCGGCACTCCCAGAGTCCCCCCATCCGGGCAGGTGCGGAGCCCCGGCTTCCACAAGGAACTCCTGGGCTGCAGTCTGCAGCCCCGGAGTTCTCTGTCTCTGGCAGGGGAGGCTGCAGCTTCTCTCCATGCTGCCCAGCAGGGGAGAGAAGCCGTGGCCCCCTGCGCCTGCCAGGGACAGAGATCAAGGACTTGGGAGCCATGATTTAACCGCGCAATAACCGAACTCGTGTTATAGCGGGGCACGTTATACCGGGGCTCCACTGTAGTCATAGCGGTTATATGGTATATAAGCTGACAATGTCCTGCAGCTCAGCTCATGCTCTCCCAAAATTATTGGTTGTGGATATTTGGTGTGTTGGAAGGGAGTGATTTGGTAAAGGTGATAATGGGAAGTTGTGTTATCTAATTCACTATATTACAATAGTCCCATGAACTGCTGCTTTAATTTCTACACAAAACAAAAATAAAATGTGTTCCTTACCCTAAAAGTCATATTTGGGATCTGGGGGGGGGGGGGGAGAGAAAACAATGTCTCAGTGAACTGAAACCATTGTAGCTCAAACTTTGAAACAGCCAGCCAAACAACAAATTTAAGAGCTCTCATAAAAGTAACCCCTGTGTGCCAGGCTCAGAGATGCCTGGGCATGAGAGTGGACATTAGAGCACAAGGAGTTCAGTAGTGCACTTCCTGGAACACAGAAGATCGCTCTGCAAATGCAAATAATCATAGCCCAAATTTGACCTGTTCTGGAATCAGGAGCTAATTGCATTCTCTGGATTCTTAACCTTATTTTGGTCAGATGCTCCAATACAAATGAATCTGAGAAACATAGTCCTCATCCCTCAGCTCCTTTGTACGGATGAGGTGGTTTGTTTTCGCATTTCACACACAAAAAAAATCAAAGTTCTCCAAAGGATTTCAAAACAATTAAAATCAAAGTGAGTTCATGTTGCGGGAAGGTGGAATAGGAATATGAAGTATTATATTGTTATAGGAATATACTCTACACCGCACTGCAAGCTCTAACAACAGTGCAAAAACTAAGTCTCATGCAGCTTTGTATATGCTCCGCATCCGCCAGAACAAGTGGATAAATCGCCCCTTAAACCAACTCCTTAACATTATACGTCAAACAGAAACGTGTGGAGAGTTAATTAAGCAGTGCTCATTAGTTTCTCTATAGTGTCCAGCCAGACACTGACACAACAGGCCCTCAGTAGTGACATATGGCATCCCCCCCACTATGCTCCACAGAACAGGTGATAGCGCCATAGCTACAACTGGCAATGAAACTGTGACAAAAATAGCTAAGGAAACCCCAAAGGGTAGAAGATGGCAGCAGGAATAGAATTTCACTCTTTGTACTGAAGCCCTGGTTTATACTGTTTTATCTAATTCAGTACTGGATGTTTACATCCCTATCACCTATATTATATTGCTAGTGGAAAACTACATGAGCAAAACTCTTGTAATTCTCATACACAGCGTTGATGCCCCTGCAGCTGTAGAAATTATAACCCTAAACATTATCCTATTACAACTGCATTCTGATCTTTCAGTTCTCTCTACTATTTCATGGCAACTCTGGGGATGAACTAATCGCTGTTCTCACAAAGCATTTCAGATGGTTTGAAGATGCACAGTTCATACAAGTGTTATTAGTGTGACTGCTTCCTAAAATCTTGCCATTAAAATAAAAAAGAGAGAGAACAGGATAAGGTTGTGATGACTTAATACACAGAAGCATGTAATGGAGTACTAAAATACCATTGAATATTTATGCCATAACAAGAAATGACATTTAAAAAGTGGATAGAGTGGACTCCCTTTTGAAATGTTCATTTAAACTTAGGGTGAGAGGGTTAAGAAGACAACCAGAAATGAATGGGAAAGCAGGAAGAGGAGGAGGTGATTGGACATAGTGCAAAAAGAGGGTGGAGGTAAAGAGGACAAGAGTACATTTTACCAAGATTGGTGGAGTACCGTATTTTTCGCCCTATAAGACGCACTTTTTCTTCCCCAAAACGGGGGGGGGGGGAAGTTGGTGCGTCTTATAGGGCGAATGTGCGCCCCGGTTCCCCCCTCCCCGCCGCGGGCGGGCTGCCCGCGGCGGGGAGGGGGGAACCGGGACGCTCCCGGCAGCCCGCCCGCGGCGGGGAGGGGGGAGGGGCGGCGGCGCAGACGGCGGGGGGGGGGGGTAGGCGGACCCGGCAGCCTGCCCGCGGCGGGGAGGGGGGGGGGTGCAGCTGCGGGGACTAGGGCAGGGGTGCAGCCGGCAGGGGGGGGGGGTCCGGCGCTTTTAAAAAAATCTGCGGCTTTTCGGCGGAGGGGGTACAGAATCTTTTTTTTCCTAGATTTTCCGCCTTTAAAATTAGGTGCGTCTTATATGCCGGAGCGTCTTATATGGCGAAAAATACGGTAGGTTCTTTTATCAAAACCTGTTATATGAAATAACGTATTACCTAATTAAGAATGTAATTCCATTTCAGGGCATGGGTGACAATGAAAAGGGGTGATGGTGGGGGAAGAGAGATTATTTAATTCCTTAGTTCTGGTGGCTTATGACATTGCGAG
The DNA here is from genome assembly GCA_032164245.1 of Sternotherus odoratus. Classification (NCBI taxonomy): domain Eukaryota; kingdom Metazoa; phylum Chordata; order Testudines; family Kinosternidae; genus Sternotherus; species Sternotherus odoratus. The sequence continues at coordinate 148,554,958 of JAVMKO010000002.1, forward strand.
AAAGCTTCCATGGGACTGCACCCGAACTACCTCCACTTAAAAGTACATTATTTTTGACTGAGCTCTCTCATCTGCAGTGGCCAAGCCTGTAGCATCCATGCTGTCAGACTTGCAAATGAACAGCAGTCTTGAAGCAACAGCAGTGGTGCTATTTTGCATGAGAACTGCACAAAACCGCTTCATTAGTTAGGAGCTAGTCATTTCTGTCAAGTCCTTCTTTGTTAACCTAGACACAGGGGCCAGATCCTCCGCTGATGTAAATCAGCCTACTTTCACTGAAATCAACAGAGCTACCCCAATTTACATCAGCCAAAATTTAGCACTATTCTAGATATACACAAAACCCTTTCTAAATCTTGCTACTTGTGGATGATGTTATCCTGAGGACAGCTATCATGTAACCTAGAGATGTCCCGTTGAGAAACACAATAGCAACAGGAATGGGTCCAAAGAACTCAACAGAAATTGTGCCACTAACTTTGATGGGTGCAAGATCAGGACTTCCATAAATCTTAATAAAAAACTTTCAGGACTCCAAATTATATACCCTCTACAAGGTTTAAAGCACAATAATCTCTCACCTCAAATCACATAGGACTCTTCCTCCCCTGCACCTGCGTAAAAGCATCTGAAGAACTGAACTCAGGAAGTAAATGCTTTGGGCATTGTGGCAGGGTGCTGGCCAGGAGTGTCTAAGCCAGCCCTGCGGGCCCTTTAAGAGGGAGCAGAAGCCTGCAAACCTCCCTTGCAGAGAAGCCTAATCAGCCACCTGGGCTCAGGCTTGATGAGTGACACCTGGCAGCCTCCTCAGGAGGATAAAAGGCCTGTCAGGAAGCAAGCCCAGTGTGGTGGGGATGGTATAGAGTGGTGGTGGTTTGGAGCTAGTTAGAGCTGTGTGTTAAGAACTATTTAGAGTTGTAAACTGTAAGTTGGACTATATAGAGCAGTGATGGCAAACCTTTTTGAGCCCGAGTGCCCAAACTGCAAACCAAAACGACTTGTTTTTTTCAAAGTGCCAACACTGCAATTAAACCTAAATAACGAGGTTTTAGTTTAGAAAAAACAATTCGTACAGTTTTTCAAACTAATTAACAGCTTTTGTTTAAAAAGAAAAACACAGTAACAGAGCTTTCCATTAAACATTTTTTTTAATTGAAAAAAACAAAAAAACAAAAAACAAAACAAAAAAAAACAACTGTACACCCCCCCCAACTGACCCACTCAGCCCGGTCTCTCCCCCCAAAACCTCCTTCCCTCCCCCCCACCCCCCAAATGACCCACCCAGCCCAGTCTCTCCCCCCCAAACCTCCTTCCTTCCCACCCACCCCCCAACTGACCTACCCAGCCCGGTCTCTCCCCCCCAAACCTCCTTTCCTCCAACCCCCCAACTGACCCACCCAGCCCGGTCTCTCCCCCCCAAACCTCCTTTCCTCCAACCCCCCCCCAACTGACCCACCCAGCCAGGTCTCTCCCCCCCAAACCTCCTTTCCTCCAACCCCCCCCAACTGACCCACCCAGCCAGGTCTCTCCCCCCCAAACCTCCTTTCCTCCAACCCCCCCCAACTGACCCACCCAGCCAGGTCTCTCCCCCCCAAACCTCCTTTCCTCCAACCCCCCCCAACTGACCCACCCAGCCCGGTCTCTCCCCCACACCGCTTACCCCCGCTCCCAGCCCAGCCTTCCCCCAACACCCCCTTGCACACCGCTTACCCCCCCTCCCCCGGCGCTTACTTGTTCGCTGGGTCACGCTGCTGTGACCCGACTCCAGCGAGGGAAGGAGAGGAGCGACACGCCCCCCAGCCTCGCGGTCACAGCAGCGCCGCGCCACACCGCCTCCCCCGCCCCCCAGCCTCGCGGTCAGAGTGCGCCGCGCCACACCGCCTCCCCCGCCCCCCAGCCTCGCGGACAGAGAGCGCCGCGCGAGCCAGATGACAGGCTCAAAAGAGCCACATCTGGCTCGCGAGCGGCGTGCCCACAGAGACGGCTCGGCGTGCCGGCAGTGGCACGCGTGCCACGGGTTCGCCATCACTGATATAGAGTCTGTAGAGCTGGGAGCTGTAGAGCTGTAAGTTGAAGAACTGTACAAAGCTGTATATATTGGTGGTGGGGTCCTGCACTGTTAATAAAAGAGCACTGTTTGGAGCAAAGAAGGGTTCCCTGCCTGTTCCTACAGAGGGGTGAGAGAGCGGTCTGTCACAGCATGTACCATGCTAACTCCCCTGAAACAGACCCACGTCTTCCCTTAATATGGCTTTGAAGCTGGTCACTAGAACTAAGCAGAGAATGGAAAATATGTTTCATAAATTATTTCAAGATTCTGAAATTTGGCTTCTCTCTGAACTGGGAAAAAATTCCAAAACTCTCCATAAAAGAAGATTTTTGAAAAAACTGTTTCAGGTCGATTGAAATATTTCAACTTTTTCAAAACAAACTATTCAAGATGGATTGATAGGGATGTTTCAACATTTTTGGAACTTTTCCCACCAGTTTTTCTCCAAAACCAAATTTTAGTGAGACTGACATAATTTTACAACTCATTTCAATTTTTGATGGCATTCTCTGATAGAAAACAATTCCCTCAAATATTTTCCCACCAGCTCTACTGATTACCATAATGCACAAAGTAAAAATCATGGGTGAAAGGGGTAGCAAGAAGGGTGTGCAAATAAGTAGGTAAAAACATTTGAAAAATTGTATTAGCTCTAGTATGGAGATGAGGGAGGCCAACTGCTGAAGTGAACAGAAAGGCTCACCACAGATTTCCAGCTTCCCGCGGCTAGCTCTTTAGGCTGTTTTTCCCCATGTAAGTTATGACAGATTGCATCGCTGACTGAATCACTGGCAGGACATGCTCAGGATGACAGAGGCAAAGCAAGAGGGAATGATGCCCTAGACTAGAGGACAAAGCCAAACTCCAGTGACTTCTGCAAGACAGGGCTTTGGGAGCGAGTCATCCCAGTTAGGAATGCCATTTCCCCTCAGACCAACCTCAGCAGCCAAAGCCAGAATCCTCTAGCAGCACTGAGAAAACATACCAAGGCTTTGTGTGAAATATCCGATAAGAGCTAAAGGAGTGTTGAGTGCCATGGATGCAAAACATGAGGAAAGCGGAAACCATGACTGATAAGCTGGCTGAGAGGAGAACTGGCAGGGCAGGCAAATAGGTGTGGATGGTGGCAGGCACTTTTCAGAGAGTGGACAAAAACCTAGCATCTTAGATCAGAGCAGTGAAAGTAAATACGTTGTCAACACCCCATCTGCAGCTCCTCAAGAATGGTAAGTTCAAAGAAATCTAGGGCAATGAATTCAACCACTCCTTCAAGCCCTTCAGCTGCAAGGCCCCAGCTTAGTGTCTAAATTTCTTGTACCATCACAAGTGTCCCCAGAACTGCTCTACCATGTCAGTCTGGGGGTCGGGGCAGTAAGAAAAAAAGAGTTTGCCCAAAGCTGGTGTGTATTTACAGAAGGAATAGGGGGAAAGCAGACGAAAATTTTATTTTAATCAGGAGAAGGGGAATTTATGATGATGTGATCCAGTCAAGCCCATGGTAAGGAGGAAAGACTGAGATACCATAGAAGACTCAAGTTATTCTCCTTCCAAAGGTCTTTGCCACAAAGAAGCTCATACTGCACACCAATGGGACATGAGCAGCAAACAGCACATTACCATTTCAACCAGCACTTGCTGAAGTTCCCCTGCAGGTGGTGGAAGCTGTGGCTGCAGGTTAGGCAGGACTGTGTGAAGCAACCTGTCCTGGAGAAGAGATCTACAAGAAATTACCTAGGTGTAATGCTGTGGATACTGAGAGGGGAAGATGGTAATGATCTCCGTACCTTCTGTGAAGAGTGATTCCAGCTGCTGTAAAAGCCCCCATTGGACCAGAGCGGTGAACCGCGGTCAGGGAGAGCTGCGATCAGTCAAACCTGTGGACGCGTCAGGTAACCAAACTGGCCGGGCCTGCCAAGGGTGCTTACCCTGAGGGGCTGCGTGCCCAGGTTGCTAATCCCTGGATTAGATACAAGATCAGACCCACTGAGCTAAAAACAGAGGCCAACATTTTCAAAAGTGACTAATAGCTTGGCGCTCTCGACTTGAGCCACATTAAGGGGGCCTGATTTTCAAAATGTCACTTTTGAAAATGCTGACTAGAGGCCTCAGTAACGAGAAACTTACGCTGCAGCACATCTTAAAGTTAAGACTTTTTTTAAAAGGTTTATATTTAAAATAATAGAACTGTATTGTGCCTGTGCTGCACATGCACACACACACACACACACACATCTGCACACACACGGCCCTCTCTCATGGCTTTAAGTGGAAGCTGCATGTGCCAACACGAGAACAAAACTTGACCCATACACTGGAATGTTTACATTCAGACAGATAACCACTCTCTCTTATTTTGGAGACGTTACCACCATATGACAGTAATTTGAAATGCTTCACACCAACAAGCAATAAGTTTTATAGGTCAAACTCTCTAGACTTCTATCGGGAGAGAGGGCTCACAATGTACACACCTATTTAAAACCACATGCCCTTTCCTAGGGGAGAAAGGACCAGGGAAAAGCAGCCTTCATTTGTTGCCAGGGAGCTGCAAAGGCTGCCCACAGGATGCTCTGATTCTGGGTGCCCTGGGCAGAAAGGGTTACATGCACTAGGGAAGACTGAAGCTGGACTGACGTACCTTTGTTGAAATATTTCTCACTGTTCTGATCTCATCAAGACTTATTCAGCCTTCTTCCAAGAACTGAACTGTGGCTTGAGTGATGGATTTGGTGCCTGCTATGTAATACTCTATTATTCTCTGTTATACTCTGTTATTCACGTAGCTGAAGTTGCGTATCTTCAGTCGATCCCCCCCGCCCCTCCCCCGCCAAATGAAGACCAGCCCTAAGAGAACTGAGAAGTAATAATTTTAGGAATAAAATAAGTGACCTAGCCAGTGAGGTTAAATTGTTGTACATCAAGTTATAAGATTTTCCTGAATGAATGCACTGAGCTAGCATAATAGGGGGCTCTGAAAAAAAATAAGCAGTAAAACAACACAATAAAAATAGGTAAAGCAACCTCCCAACGAACACTGGGAGCAATTCCAGGACAACGTCATACTGCGAGGCCACAGGTCAAAGTGACACAGTTGTTCTGCCAATGCTGGGGAGTAACACATCAAAGGGCCATAAACAGTTAAAAAGCCCCACCTCACTTAGGAGGGGATAGGAGGTGAGAGAGGTGTCTGGGGCTGCACAGGGAGACCAGCTGACAGAGAGAGATGCCCTGAGGAGGGAGTATGGGCTGGTCTTCACTAGGGGGGGAGATCGGCTGTAGATACGCAAATTCAGCTATATGAATAATGTAGCGGAATTCAGCGTATCTACAGCCGACTTACCTGCCATCCTCATGGTGACGGCAGGCAGCGGTGCACTCCCCCATCGACTCCAGCTTGCGCCTTTTGGCAAGCTGGACTTCCGGAGTCGACGGAGGAGCCGCTGGCGATCAATTTATCACGTCTTGACGAGACATGATAAATCGATCACCCAAAGATCAATCCCTCCTCACTTTAGTGAAGACAAGCCCATGAGTTGGGCCTTCCCCAGACCCAAGGAATGGTGAGGTAAGGGAGAAGCAGGGATGCATATAGACTGGTTTATTGTTTTAAGATCTGTTTTTACTTAAATGCTTTGGTTTTAACTAACTGTGACTTCAATGGGAGGTGGATTGAGTTGTCAAAGACTCTCACTGAATTCCATGGGGGGCTTAGAAATGGACTCACGCTGCAAAGTTTATCACTGGATTTTCCCAAAGTTCAGAGGAGTTCATATTAACCACTTCTGTGAGTCAATTTCCCTTTGATTTATGCAGTATGATTGTATATATTATGCAGCTACTCAAGTTCAATTTTGGTTTTTTTAATTGGTGTTGCTGTTTTTAGGCTATGCAGATGTATAAATTTAAGATCCATTGTTGTGTTTGTATCGGATCACTCCAAAAAACAACTTCTGTTTAAACAACAAAAAGAAAAGAAAATAGAATTTGAGTCTCCTTTTGACAAAAAGAAACGTAAATAAGTCAGGCCACAATGGGACCTAATATTTTGTTTCAAAAGAAAATTGTAATGCTGCATTTTAGAGATGGTTATTGCTTGTGTATTGTAACTTCTATAGACACACACATGATTTTCACTACCAACTAACTACACACTGAGGGAACTATCTAAACACATATTAACATTGTGAACTGATGATTCTGTTTAGTGAAGTCCCTGAACTCTTATTTGGTTAAGTAAACTTCCTCTTCTCCAAGGTTCTTTGGACTGAAGCAGCCAAAAATAAAATAATTTTGTGTTGCCAATGGCAGAGCAATCCCTTTGAAAGATGCTGAAAATAGGATAGAGTTGTCATTCAGTACAACAGACGAATCTTTCACCTCCCTCTTTATGGTTCTAATCCCACCACAGGATTCCAACCAAGAGGTGATCCACCACCCAACCCACAGGTGTTCCACCTTAGGCCTGTCCACAGCATCAAATCAGCTCACACAATTCCAAGTCTCAGTTCTTGTTCTCAACAAACCACAGTGTGAACTAGCATATTTTTGGGGGGTAGGAAGGGAGGGAGAAGCACAGGGATTTTTAAAAAAATTATTTGTACTATTTGACAGTACTGTACTAGTATATCAGTTTGGATTGAAAATGATACTGATACCGTGTGTAGAGCATGGGATAAGTGTGCTATTAACCACTGGAATTTCAAAAAGTAAATAAATAATTCATTTAGTCAAAATCATCCTACAATCACTGTTAAAACCATGGGTAAGCTTTTCCATAGATGGCTTGGGCTAGCAAATATAAAGATTTTAAAGGTTACTTAGATGCTATTTCAGAATCTTTCTGTGCTTCTACGGTGCACATTTTCACACCTACGTTATAACCTTAAGACAACGTTACCACAGAGGAAATATGCAGAAGCTTTTCTATTCAAAATAGTAAGAGTTTTAAGCCAAACAGTGTGTGTCTCTCTCTCTATTAAGGTTCTTTGTCTTGCATGAATTCACACTCTGTTCTACACCTTATTTCACTCAAGGAAAAATAAAATACAATTACTTTATAAACTTTGTACTGTACTGATATCCATTCTGCAGAATTTATTAACAGCAAACATCAGTATTGTACAGCTGATCTTTTAATACTGGTATAAACACCTTTTAATTCAGTAGTGTTACAACAGGGATGCATTTGGTCCTATTTGTTTTTAAATAAAGGAATCCAGACAAGTTGTTCTAAGTCAGCAGTTACTGTATTTACCACAGCAAGCCACTTCAAGTTTAACAGAAACTCACTAATCCCCTCATGAACCAACTCTAGCAGAGGTCAATGACCGGCAATTACTGTGGGTAATGCTGGAACAGACCCAACAAGGGAGGGAAAGAGTACGCATCTGTGTATTCCGCAACCATAGGCATGTGATGTATAGACAAGCAAAAAGGAAAGGGAAAAGAAAACTGTAAACATCTCAGAGTCAGCAGCATTGCAATAACAATAATTAATTAAATTGTAGATTGAATACACTCAAGGCTTGGGGGGGGGGGTTTGGTAACCATGGGAGGGATTAGTATTATTTTTGTGTAAATGTGCAATTAGGTAGCAAAGAAGCAAGGGGTTTATAAAAGCATAAACTTGCTACTATGTCACACAGCAAAACCCTCACTTATCAACTAGCGATTCATTAACTCATTAAATTAAATGTGTAGACTCTTTGGATTGTATTTCATTTTATGTTTTACAATGGGAAATCCATTTTGTCAGATAATTTTTGTCTATTGTTCAGTTCCACTTAGTTAAATTAAAACTAGGGCTGTTAATTAATTGAAATTCACTCCTGCGATTTACTCAAAAAAAAATCAAGATTAAAACAATTTTGATTAATTGCACTTAAAACAATAAACTACCTATTGAAATTTATTACATTTTTGGACGTTTTTCTACATTTTCAATATTGATTTCAATTACAACACATAATACAAAGTGCACAGTGCTCACTTTATATTATTATTTTTGATTACAAATAATTATATGCATTGTAAAATGATAAACAAATCAGATTTTTCAATTCACCTCATACAAGCACTGAAGTGCAATCTCTTTATTGTGAAAGTGTAATCTACAAATGCAGATTTTTGTTGGTTACATAACTGCACTCAAAACAGTGTAAAACTTTAGAGCCTACAACGCCACCCAGTCCTACTTCTTATGCTGCCAAGCGCTAAGACAAACAAGTTTATTTACATTAATGGGAGATACTGCTGCCTTATTAACAATGCTGTGTTATTTACAATGTCACCTGAAAGTGAGAACAGGCGTTTGCATGGCACTTTTGTAGCTGGTGTGGCAAGGTATTTACATGCCAGATATGCTAACGATTCGTACGCCCCTTCATGCTTTGCCCACCACTCCAGAGGACATGCTTCCATGCTGATGATGCTTGTTAAAAAATAATGCATCAATTAAATTTGTGACTGTATTCCTTGGGGAAGAATTGTACGTCTCCTGCTCTGTTTTACCCGCATTCTGCATATATATTTCATGTGATAGCAGTCTTGGATGATAACCCAGCACATGTTCATTTTAAGAACACTTTCACAGCAGATTTGACAAAACGCAAAGAAGATACCAATGTGAGATTTCTAAGGATCGCTACAGCACTCGACCTAAGATTTAAGAATCTGAAGTGCCCTCCAAAATCTGAGAGGGACAAGGTGTGGAGCATGCTTTCAGAAGTCTTAAAAGAGCAACAGTCTGATGCGGAAACTACAGAACCCAAACTACCAAAAAAGAAAATCAACCTTCTGCTGGTGGCATCTGACTCAGATGATGAAAATGAACATGTGACGGTCCACTCTGCTTTAGATCATTATCAAGCAGAACCTGTCATCAGCATAGAAGCATGTCCTCTGAAATGGTGGTTGAAAGATAAATATCTTGCAATGCCAACTACAGCAGTGCCATGTGAACGCCTGTTCTCACTTTCAGGTGATATTGTACACAAGAAGCAGGCAGCAATATCTCCTGCAAATTGTAACCAACTTTGTTTGTCTGAGTGATTGGCTGACCAAGAAGTAGGACTGAGTGGACTTGTAGACTAAAGTTTTACACTTCTTTTTGAATGCATTTCTTGTACATCATCTACATTTGTAAGTTCAACTTTCATGATGAAGAGATTTCACTACCATACTTGTATTGGGTGAACTGAAAAATGCATTTATTTATTTTTGTTTCTTTTTACAGGGCAAATATTTAGAATAAAAAATAAATATAAAGTGAGCACTGTACACTTTGTATTCTGTATTGTAATTGAAATTAATATATTTGAAAATGTAGTAAACATCCAAAAATATTTAAAATAAATGGTATTCTATTGTTGTTTAACAGCGTGATTAATTGGAATTAATTTTTTAATTGTGCAATTAATCAGGATTAATTTTTTAATCACTTAACAACCCTACCTAAAACAAATCAAACAAAACAAAGCCAATATTCAGCCGAGAGGTGGAAGTACCTACAGAATAGAGCATTTCCTTTACCTATTTCCCTTCATAAGAAACTCCAACCCAACCTGTTTACGGAAGATTATGTTAGACAAATATCATGGCTGGATTTGAAAAGGGGCTGAATAACTTTATCTGACTGACAACCAAGATGTGTTCATAGGAAAAGAAGATCTTATGGTCTTTCATTCCTATCTCTATTCCTTCTCCCCATCTTTATACTCATGGACCTAAATCACTATCTGCTCCCATTGGCAGCTTCGTCTTGAAGAGCTTCCCTTAGAAACAGCAGGAAGAAAATGTCATTGAACTTCTTTTCAAGTGATGGAATCACCGCCCAAAAGGAGACAAGGCAGAATGCACAGCAATGGAATCACCGTCACACACAGAGTAAGGACAGGCAAACTCCATACAGTTTGACCATGAAAAAGTAGGGTTCTAAACAGGAAAAAATGTTAGAAATATCCAGAGCAAAAATTTCCAATACAGTAGACTCTCGATTATCCAGGATTGGATTAACCAGATGTGGATTAACCAGGATGTAAAACAAAATATGCGCAACTCGCCAGGCCGGCTCTGCTTTGCTGCCGCCCAAGCACACACATAAAAACCCCTACCAGAGCGCAGGGCAGACAGTGAACCAACACCCCTTCCCCCGGGTGCAGGATGGCTGGTGAATCAACCCCCACTCCCTATATTTCCTATGGATGGTGATTATCCAAGATTTTATTAACCAGAATTATTTTTTTCACTACCATCCTGGATAATCGAGAGTCTACTGTAGTAGGTAAATCAGATGAGAATACTGGATTATTGCATTTGAAATTGATGTTTGATCCTAAATGAGACAATTACTGCATTTCTAATCTTCGTAACTATAATAGTCCATTAATATGTTTTCAGAATAAGGCGGTACATTTACAAATGGTAATCATTAGTTCTGGTTTTTTGTTTATGAAAATATAATTAAGACTTTCAGGCATGTCTGTGGATCGCCACAGAGGCGCACTGAAGTTGCAAAACATTTTCCAAGCAGTACTCTTTTCTTACTACAGGGTCCCACTGCCTTCAATGAACTACTCACGTGCATAAAGTTAAGCACATGCACAAGTGTAAGCAGGATTAGAGCCCAGTTTGGAATCCCCCCAGGCTGAAAACAACAATCCAACACTGGAGCCTGGCTGGGCTTTAAAGCAAATGAAATGCACGACCCAAAACCTCCCAGCTTAAGAATATAAATGTGATCCTTAAAAGCTAACTTTTTGTTATTGTTGATTGTACAAATATTTTAAACTGCTTAGTGAGAACACAACCTGAAAGTTAAATGGACACAGTGTATATGCTACAGAATGAAACAGAACATTAAAGAAGATTCTAAACAGAAATCATATTTTCCACCACACCTATGATTCTATTTACAGTCATCATGCTGCTAACTCCCTGCCCAAAGTATTCTCAGGACGTTACATGTGTCCAAACTCACGGTTCATCTCCAAAGCCTGAGATTGAAGCAAAGGTGGGAAAGTCAAGAATAACTTAAGTAATATTATGGCTCTGATCCTGAAAACACAATCACACATGCTTCATCTTTCTCATATGAGTAACTCAACGAGTTCTAGGGGTCACCCTGCATACCTAAAGTTGGCAATAACTACCCGCTAATATACATAAATCTTCAAATGAAGAACCTACTACGAGTCCTACTTTTGCCAGTCTCATAACACACCACAAAATTAGTCTCAAACACTACAGATTATCATAGTGTTGGGGAATTATTGTAGTACAGTAAACCCTCGATTTAACAGAAAACCCTCGATTTAACAGATCTCGATTTAACGGACCTTGGATGCAACGGACAAAATTTCTGAGCAAGTCTGATGCATTCCTGATCCATTTCTGGCGGGCTGGCTGCCGGCTCCCGGCTGCCGCCCGGGTCATCGCAGCAAGCAGGCTGGCTGCCGGCTCCCGGCTGCCGCCCGGGTCCAGGTAGCGGACTGTGGCGGGCGGGCTGCTGCTCCGACAGCTCTTTTTTTATTATTATTATTAAATAACGGACTTTTTGATTTAACGGACACCCCCTCGCCCGAATTAGTCCGTTAAATGGAGGTTTTACTGTATATTGTTTCAAGGGTACTATGTCTCCCTGTGTGAGCTAACACAGGCATTGCAATGGAAAACCTTGATGGGATAAAAACAGTGCAATTTAAAATTTATTTCACTCTTGTCATAGATCTTTCCAATTCACTCTGACCATCTGGCCAAATCTTTCAATCCTTATTCAGGCAGGAAGGACTAGTTCCACTGACTTCAACAGGAATTATGACAAAGTAAGGATTGGAGAATTTGGGCCATAATGACAAAGACAACTTTTTAGATAATGCTTTCTAGCCAAAATCCAAACAAGGAGAGAAGGGGGAAACTACATATGTAAAAATATTCTCTTAAATGTCTCCATTTTTTCCCCTTGACCAAAGAGTAGATGGTAACTTCATATCAGATTGGAACTCAGATGGAAAAAGAATATTCTGCTCTATCCCAGACTAACTGATTTTATACACAGTCTCATATAACTCTAGGTATTTAACTCCCTTTTTATTAGTCCCCCCGCTTCCTGGGCAGAAGGCTTCTTTTGATTTTGGAAGACTTCTAATTGCTCTTGTTAAACCAAAGGTGTAAACATATCATTCCTTCAGTTGTCCTAAAAATCTGCAAAAAGTGCCCTGAAGCACTGGGAATTCTTCTTACAGGAAACCATCTGCACAAATAGACCTGGTATGCTCTTTGATATAGTCTTGTGTCCCTAAGGTTCATGAGAGGCAATGATTATAGCCTCTTGGATTCTGTTCACTTTCCAGGGGCATGCTTTGTGAAACATCAGGGAGTAATTTGCTGATCAAAGAGTGTAGTTTTACAGCAGGTCAATTATAAATTTGCTACATGTCCATTGCTGGAATCTGCTAGGCTTTGCAGAAATCACTCATCTCTAGTTTAGCAAGATGCATACGTATATAAAGCCAGTGAACCCAATGAAATGAAAAAATGCATCTATTAATAAACTGGAGAGAGTGAAACTGACTAGGTTCTATGTTGTCAAATGCACAAGTACAGAAGCTGGAAAAAATAAAAAAGTATTTTCCCCTCTAATCTAGTCATTTTAGGTGACACTTTAACAACAGTACAATATTAAAAAACAAACAAACCCAGAACTGTTATTTTTGCATTGTTGATTTCCCTCTAACCAACCCTATTTCTCTAGTTATGCTATCCTCTTAAATGCTGGTGCATAGGCAAAGATGTTTGGGCTTGGTAACAGCCTGTGGGCTCTAAAGGAAAAATAGCAAAACCGTGAGAATAAAAGTAAACAAGAAACCCAGATCATTCTCTTCTGCAGTAGAACCAATAGAAGGGGATCTTGGGAGAGGAAATTTCAGTGAGGTTCTTCCCTCCCACCCCCATCCCCAATAATACCATGGTGCAGGGCTTGTGAGTTTGCCCTGCCCTCAAATGGGGAAAGTTGTGGGGCCTGGCCCAAAACTGGTAGATCCCCAAGGATGCAGAGGAAGTTAGGGCCACCTAGGCAGAGGATGGGTCTAGACATCAGTTTCCCCTCCATCTCAGGCTTCCTGGTACTATGGCTCAGGTCAGGGCCTCCACTGCCTGTTGCCGTCCACAGGACACCCAGGAAAAAACCTCTACAAGACTGCAGTGGTGGACAGGGCTGGCTCTACCTTTTCTGCCACCAAAGCAAAAAAACAAAAAGGGGGCGGCCAGAAGGTGCCACCCCAAGATTGGCCGGAATGCCACCCCTTAAAATGTGCCGCCCCAAGCACATGCTTCCTCGGCTGGTGCCGGATAATACTCACTTCCATGATCCCACCCTTAGCCCAGCCATTCAACCGCCAACTCCACTTAGTCTCCATCCCTCTGCAAGGATCTGTGGAGAATCTGTGGGGTCAGAATGAGCCCATGCCAATAATGTCATAGAGGCAACTGATCCCCCTTCCTCAATAAGTCAGTGGTTTCCACATGGAGGGTACCCTCCAGACCGATATCTTGGGAGCATGATCAGGGCCTATATTATTATTTCACTACATCCAGTCTTAATGGTCCCGGTCCTGTAAGGGGCTGATTGTCCCCAACACTCAGTAAAGCCAATGGGAGTTGAGGACATTCACGCCCGCAGAGAAGCCACCAGAACTTTGCAGCACTGAGCTCTATAGTCTTCATATAATTCTGCAGCCAAGGATAAGGTGACAAATCCTCAGCTAGTGCAAGTCAGCACAGCTCCTTAAGAAGACACAGTCCAAGGATCTGGCCAATAACTTCTTGCTGCATTCCCACTAAGATGATATCCAGAGTGCATTTACATCAACTCTGCAAACTTCTATTTGCCTGGGATGAGTAAAATGACATTTGTTATTTTCCCCTCATCGTACTAAGGGACACTCCTTTTTACCCAGGAGTGTGCCTCAGCTCTTAAATTTCCATGGCAATCTTGCAACGCTAATTCGCATGCACAGTTCATGAAAAATAATTCACTTATAAATTGCATACAGAAGAGCTACCGTAAAAACAACACTTTTCTTTCTTAAATTGGTTTTGAAGCTGCGGAAGGCAGGACTTGCAAAAATATTACAAGAGGGATCCCACTGTATTCTTTCACACCTTATGCTTTATTAGTTTGATCAAATTATTTGGGCCACGCTTCTTTCCTGCTCTTTTATTGCAGTGCAGTTATTCTTGGCTATGCTCCACCATATCATGAGCATGACTAAAGGAAAATAGAAAGATAAAGACACACCTTGTTACTTGGCAGGGTCACCAACTGTTTTAGCAACAAAACAAAAATAACAAACGCAAGCACATGGTGTTTGATGAGACTTTGAAACATTCTTGTTTGTGGACCAGCTAGTGCCTATTATTACTACTATCAGAAAACGTACAAAGGACTAAAGAAAAAGTTATATGAACCCTTCAGGCGCATACCCCCTTGTCTTTCCATCTTTTTCAGAGGGCGATGGGGAATGGGAAGGGAATGCAAACTGTCAGGCTTTTCCTTCAACCTCCTCCCCCAGCTCTCCCTGCAAAAGAATTCAAAGAAGAGTGATAAAACAATCATCTCATGTAATTACACTGCCTCCCATACCTGTTAGACAAGGTGCGTCTGGGAAAAAAAACCAATGGAGAAAACAACCCCCCCCCCCCCCGAAAAAAAATTGTTGCCAGCTTTTCGTGTACAGTAAAACCACATTACAAGTTGTTCTACCAGGAAGAACGATTTAGAGTCTGGGAGAACTGCATGCTTGTTTTCTAAAAAAGAAACAAGGGATAAACTTTGGTGCTTCTGAAGTCTTGAAAGCAAAACCTGAATGGTCTAACTGAAGAGATTCCATAGTTGTACATGTTTCTATGATTATACAACTTGAGTTAATGTTGGTTATATATTTTATATGATTAATAGGAGCTGACAGGTCCAAAAGATTGATTAAAGGGAGGGATCAAAGTGGATGATCAAACATAGCAATCTGAGATCCAAGTAGACTTCTTCCATCTGAATCAGATGTTGCTCCATGGGATTTGAGTCTCAGTTTTGGCACTTTACCCATTTTTGACCATATAAGATTTGGCTTTCAAACCCTGCATCATCTTAAATTTGCCTAATTACATAGTATAGCCAAAAAAAAGGGCCCTTTCAGGGTCACTACTCAGTATTTTGAAGCATGAA
Source organism: Sternotherus odoratus (assembly GCA_032164245.1). Taxonomy (NCBI): domain Eukaryota; kingdom Metazoa; phylum Chordata; order Testudines; family Kinosternidae; genus Sternotherus; species Sternotherus odoratus. Next base: position 148,570,227 of record JAVMKO010000002.1, read on the forward strand.
TGTTCACTTGGAACATTTCGTTTAAAAGATGCTGTTTCCTACTGAACCACTGCTCTAGAGTGCCAGCATTTACTCTGGGGGACTAAGGGCAGCTAGGGTAGAGATCTGCATTTTGATACAAAACTCTAATGAGCTTTAAATAAATCCTGGATTTGTGAACTAGGTCTGCAGAAATGTTGCAGGTTTGGTTAACTTCACTATATTTTGATACTTTAATCCAATTACATTACATGTTCTCCGGCACATCAGCCATGTTAATCTCTTCTAAAATTACTGAACTCAGTCTAGTCCTAGGAATGAAAATACATGCTTCTCAACCTCTGTATGCAATGCTAACAATGGATCCCTTTCATATATAGAATTGCGGTGGAGGGAGGAGGAGGAGGTTACTGTGCTTCCTTGTTTTTGTATCACAGTAATGGATTTTAATATAATTTACTGGTAACAGATCATGCATATGGACCTGGTGCAGCTGATGCCAGAGCGATCCAAGTGCATTCCTTTTGCTGCGATCCTTAAAGAACCTTAGCACCTCTGGACCTGAGCTTGATTTTTTTTTTATCATTCATAAGGCGATTACTCTCTAGTTTAACGTGGACTTTGACCCTTTCTTGCTCTTTCTGTAACCAAAGGGCACAGTATTCCCTCTCTCTGTATTATCATTCTTCAGATATAGATTATGCAGGGCCTGAATAGTATTTATATTAATGGGGGGGGGGGCACCCTTACCTTCTGTCCTCACCTGTTAGGCTAACTGGATGTCCTATATGCTTAACTAGCAAAAGTGCCCGGCGTTGCTCGGGTCAGTCGGAGGTGGGGAGGGGGCAGACAGCTGACACCCCCTGACCAACCCCAACACCCACACCTCACCCCTCACCCACCCCGACACCTTCCCACCCCCCCAGACCAAACCCAACACCCCCCGGCTCACTTACCCCCCAACCAAACCCGACACCCCCACCTGACCCCCCCCAACCAAACCCAACACCCCCACCTCACCCCCCGACCAAACCCGACACCCCCACCTCACCCGCTGACCGAACAGTGTATTTAATAATCTGTGTGCTACACAGTGCACTGTGAGCCGGGGGGTGTCGGGTTTGGTCTGGGGGGGGGGGGGAGTTGTTGGGGTGGGTGAGGGGTGAGGTGTGGGTGTTGGGGTTGGTCAGGGGTTTTTGCGGTTGGTGGGGGGGTGAGGTGGAGGTGTCGGGTTCGGTCGGGGGGTAAGTGAGCCAGGGGGTGTCGGGTTTGGTCTGGGGGGGTGGGAAGGTGTCGGGGTGGGTGAGGGGTGAGGTGTGGGTGTTGGGGTTGGTCAGGGGGTGTTGCGATTGGTGGGGGTGTGAGGTGGGGGTGTCGGGTTTGCTTGGGGGGGTGAGGTGGGGGTGTCGGGTTCAGTCGGGGGGTAAGTGAGCCGGGGGATGTCAGGTTTGGTCTGGGGGTGTTGCGATTGGTGGGGGGGGTGAGGTGGAGGTGTCGGGTTCGGTCGGGGGGTAAGTGAGCCAGGGGGTGTCGGGTTTGGTCTGGGGGGGTGGGAAGGTGTCGGGGTGGGTGAGGGGTGAGGTGTGGGGGTTGGGGTTGGTCAGGGGGTGTTGCGGTTGGTGGGGGGGTGAGGTGGCGGTGTCGGGTTTGGTCGGGGGGTAAGTGAGCCGGGGGGGGTGTCGGGTTTGGTCTGGGCACCCACCCCGACACCTTCCCCCCCCAGACCAAACCCAACACCCACACCTCACCCCTCACCCACCCCGACACCTTCCCACCCCCACCCCCCCAGACCAACCCCGATACTCCCCGGCTCACTTACCCCCCGACCAAACCCGACACCCCCACCTGACCCCCCCCAAGCAAACCCGACACCCCCACCTCACCCCCCGAACGAACCCAACACCCCCACCTCACTTACCGTCCCACCAAACCCAACTCGGATCCGTCGCAGGCAGGGAGGGGGTCCAGAGCCGAGGGATTCCGGGGACCTTCGCAGGTGGGGGGGGGCACAGAGCTGATGGAGTCCGGGGTTCCGTTGGGAGGTGGGAGGGGCAGAGAACTGAGGGATCTCCGGGGTTCCGTTGGAGGAGGGAGGGGCGGTGAGCTGAGCGAGTGCGGTGTCTGTTGGAGGGGGTATTATGACATCATCACCACCTAACCGCCCAGCTGATGTGATTGGCCCTGAAAGACTTTCACCCCTGGGGGGCGTCAGAGGTGAGATCCGAAAATTTTTCGACCCTTACGAGCATCTAGACCCCAAGACCCCTAACTGTACCAAATTTCAAGTCTCTGGCTCAAACGGTGCGGGAGGAGTTCGCTGTCATACATACATACACCACTTGACTTTTATATATATAGATAAGCAGATACAGACAGTAATTTGGCCAGGGTTGATAGTTACTGAAAGAAGTTGTTAACAGGACTGTGTGATGGCTTGTGTAAAGCAATCTGGTGGTCTCAAAGCTACTCCCCATGGGCTGGTCATCAGAAAAAGAGCACCACAACCAGAAGCCTTAGGAAAGGGGGCTTGATTCTCCACTGTCCTGCACTTTGTGCAGACCTTTACACCTATGCAAAGTGAGTGTGATCCTTTAGCAGTGTTTTATATTGAACTAGCGAAAATACCCGGCGTTGCTCGGGTCCGTTGGAGGTGGGGAGGGGGCAGAGAGCTGAGCGAGTACGGGGTCCGTTGGAGGGGGGAGGGGGCAGAGAGCAAACCTGACACCCCCACCTCACCCCCCCCCCGACCAAACCCGACACCCCCACCGCACTTACCCCTCGACCAACCCCGACTCACATTTTCACCCCCACACACAAACCCAACACCCCCCTACCAACCCCAACACCCCAACCAACACCCACACCTCACCCCCCGTAGACCAAACCTGACACACCCACCTCACTTCCCCCCCACCAAACCCGACACCCCTACCTACCACCACAAACAAACCCGACACCCACACCTCACTTACCCCTCGACCAACCCCAACCCCCCTCCTCACCCCCCCAACCAAACCCAACACCCCCACCTTACCCCCCCCACCAAACCCAACACCCCCTGACCAACCCAAACCCAACACCCCCTCACCCACCCCAACACCCACCCCCTCACCCACCCCCTCACCCACCCCAACACCTTCCCACCGCCCCAGACCAAACCCAACACCCCCGGCTCACTTACCCCCCCCGACCAAACCCGACACCCCCACCTCACCCCCCGACCAAACCCGACACCCCCACCTCACCCCCCGACCAAACCCGACATCCCCACCTCACTTACCCTCTGACCAAACCCAACTTGGGTCCGTCGGAGGTGGGGAGGGGGCAGAGAGCTGAGCGAGTGCAGGGTCCGTTGGAGGGGGTATTATGACATCATAACTATGTCACAGAGAACAGCAGCTGCACAGCTGATGTGATTGGCCTTTAAATAATTTCACCCCTGGGGGGCGTCAGAGGTGAGATTTGAAAAATTTTCGACTCTTACCCTGATTAGGACCCTAAGACCTATAACTGTACCAAATTTCAAGTCTCTAGCTCAAACGGTGTGGAAGGAGTAAGTGCACGTACATACACGCATACACCATTTGACTTTTAGATATATAGATTTACATATATGTAATTGCAGAAGATGGGGGGGGAGGAGGTTACTGCACTTCCTTGTTTTTGTACCACAGTAATGGATTTTAAATTAATTTACTGGTAACAGATCATGCATGTGGACTTGGTGCAGCTGATGCTAAAGCAATCGAAGTGCATTCCTTTTGATCAGATGTAGACGACTGTACATGGTGCCAAGCAGTGTACGACCAGGCCCTCAATAATCATGAGCAGTACTGTGGGTGCACAGAGTACTCCAGCCCCTTAGACAATATACTGTATCAAGTGTGTACCGATGTTCATTTATCTTAATACAGCTGTGCACAAAATACATTAGCAACCGGTCATTCCCAGCATGCATGCATTCCTGCAAGCTAAGTGATAAGGCTAAATAGACTGCAAATCCACTGGACAACAGGTGGAGTCAATGCTTGGAAATGTAAGTGACAAATGTGATTGCTCACTGTACATTCTAAGCTACTTAAACATTCACCTTTGTGCCTCATTTATGCCACTGGACTCAACAAATACTGATAAGCCCTCTGTGTTGTATTCACGACTGAGCAAGCGAGGGTTGAATTTCCACAGCTGATTATTATCGGAAGTTAATCTAACTGGGCAAGGATTAGTCTGCTGGGCACTTTATCACTTTCCAACAAGTACATGACTGGAGATGTAAATTTAAACCTTTCCACTAATACATACTGCAGGGCCTGATGCTGAGCTCAGTCAAGTCAATTTTACAGCAACATAACTCCACGGACTTCAATAGCACTAGTAGGAGTGAGAGGAGATTCTTTCCCACTTGTTTTTCAAGTGCTGAATAAGCCTATCGCTAGCATTTCCCCCCCCATTTTGTTAACCCACATTGACTTCAGTTTCCAGGGAAGTACAGGCTTAGCTATTCGCTCTAGTCTCTCTCATTATTCACCTATTTGCTCCTGATTAGAAACCATTCAGACCATACTCACCTGAGAGTAACTGTGTGTGCGCATGGTTTTGAGTGCATGCTCAATGTAAATGCTTCAACTGATCTACAAAATGAAAAACTAAAAATTACATCAGCAATAGGCTCAATCAACACTTTGGGGAACATGTTTTCAAAGATATCCATCTAAATCATATTCGTAATGTGAGTACATATTTTTGATTTTCATAGTTTGCCAAGCCTGCACAGCTCCATCTGAATTCACCACCGGCTCTGTGAGCTAGCTGAGGGGTGGGCAAACTACGGCCCGTGGGCCACATCCGGCCTGTGGGCTCCTAACTGGCTCCTAAGCTTCCAGCTAGGGAGGCTTCTCTGGCCCGTCCCCCACTGTCCCCCTCTCCCGCAGCCTCAGTGCGGTGCGCGAGCAGCACTCTGAGAGGCAGGGCTGCGCGGTCTGGCAGATCAGCCTGGCAGCATGGTAAGGGGACTGGGGCCGGGGTTTAGATAAGGGGCAGAGGATCTCAGGGGCATTGGATAGGGCATGGGAGTCCCAGGGGGCCTGTCGGGGAGGTGTGTGGCTCTAGGAATTGGGGCAGTCAGGGGACAGGGGAGTTAGATAAGGGGTGGGGTCCTGGGAGTGATTAGGGGGTGGGGGGGGATCTCTGGAGGGGGCAGTCAGGGGACAAGGAGCAGATAGAGCTTAGATAGGGGGTGGAGTCTTGGGGGGGTGGTTAGAGTGGAGGGTCTTGGGATGGGGGAATCAAAGGACAAAGAGCAGGGGATTGGGTTCCTGGGAGGCAGTTGGGGGGGGGTCTCCAGAAGGGGCAATCAGGGGACAAGGAGCGGGGGGGTTGGATGGGTCAGAGGTTCTGAGGGGGGCAGTCAGGGGACATAAAGTGGGAGGGGGTCGGATGGGGGCAGGGTCAGACTATTTGGGGAGGCACAGCCTTCCCTACCCGGCCCTCTGTATAATTTTGAACCCTGATGTTTGCCCATGCCATAGCTAGCTCAATGCACAGAAACTGAGAACACTCAACACATCACAAGATCGGGTCCTATGTAAATCAAATTACTTTCCTTTCAGTACTGGAATTTAATCATCCTGAGATTAGTGAGAACTACTTTTAGTTGCATTTGTTTGTTTCCTCGGCTATTTGTGTTCTCTCTGGCCTTCCTTTTGTCCTATTTAGTGAGGTTTTCTGATATCCCTTATTTTTCCTCACTATTCCTGGCTGCTTCTGACTTACAGGTGAAAAAAAATCACTCTCCAGTGGAGTTGGAAACGATTGACTGCCACACTTAGCTGGTAATGGTGATGATTTTTTTGAATATAACCAGCAAATAAATTAATATCACTTATATTCTCCTCTGACTAAAAATATTGGCTGGTAATTTGTTTGTAACAATAGATTGACCAGGGTCAAAGGAAAACACAGGAAATATGAAATAGCAGAGTGGTCAAGGAATACTAACCCCAGACCAAAGGTGTTAGGCTGAAATGGGGAGCAGGTCATCTGAAAACACAGAGGTTTATACTATTTCATGACCATATCGCCTTCTTGTTATGAAACCATGTGCGTGCCTGTAGGAAGTAAGTTTCCTGTGTCAAAACACTTGGCTGACCAATGATACGTTGCAATGCAGGAACATTGCAGCACAAGCCTGGTCATACTGTTACTCCAGCACACTTCTCCTGCCTATTGCCATGGCTTTATTTATTTTTTTAAAACAAAACAAAAACCACAACATAGTGTGACAAAACATACTGTATTTCTAGCTAGCTTGACCTCTGCAATCACATAAACAATTACCATTATTCAACTTGACAGTATAGTTTTGAAAAAACAAAAAGTGCTAGTAATACTGCAATAGATAATGGTTTGTCAGCACTTCCACCCCCAAATATCTCATTTTCAGAGATCTGTGAGTCATCCAAACAAATTTGTTTCAGGTTAAAACTTGCAAGGGAGCAAAGTTTGGTTTCACAACATTGGACAACAAAATCAGATCAGTTTTTTTTTTAATTATGGAAGGGGAGGGAGAAAAAGTCATTTTCAGAGTTCTTTTGGAGTTGTATGATGGGAAAATGGCAATTTAAAAATAGAGCATTTAGCAAGCAACTATTTATCATGGACTTGTATCATCCAAGCACATGTTTGTGTTATGTTAATGAAACAGTTACAAAATATGTTCTTAGAAGAACTATTTCATGGCATTACTAAAGGTCAGTCCAATCTTTGACCAGACAAACAGGTCTTGAACTGTGCCCGTAAGCTGACTAAACCATGGTTTGGCAGACTGCCTGAGATAGCAGTTCCAGAGGCATTAGGCTCCCCTCAGAAGACTGCTACCAGTCATAGGGCATTCAGCACCAGACAGACAAAAAGAGATGCAAGCAGACTGCAACAACCTTTAGAATCATAGAATCTCAGAGTTGGAAGGGACCTCAGGAGATCATCTAGTCCAACCCCCTGCTCAAAGCAGAACCACTCTCATTTTTGCCCCATATCCCTAAATGGCCCCCTCAACGACTGAACTCACAACCCTGGGTTTAGCAGGCCAATGCTATCCCTCCCCTCCCATGACAGTGTCCCAGAACATTTAAACCTTGAATCACACTTGTCGATAAATGACTACTGCACATCACAGAGCAATGATGTGTGTCCACAGTGACTTGCTACACTGTACCAGATGCCACTGCTTGCATCGACGAAGTGGGTATTAGCCCACGAAAGCTTATGCTTCAATACTTTAGTTAGTCTTTAAGGTGCCACAGGACTCTTTGTTACCTCTGCTATTCCAGACTAACAGGGCTACCTCTCTGATTCTGTACCAGATGAGCTGCAGCAATCTACACTGTCTAAAGATCCCAGCATTTCTGAATGTGCTCTAGATTCACTTGGTAATGTTTGAAGGGTTGGAATATAGGCCTAGGTAGTTAAGTTAAAAATACAAATCTCTTATTCACACAAAACTTTCTAAAGAAATGTAGATGCCTGGGCTTGTATTGCCAGGACAGAGGGAAACAGAGAGTATGCCGATTTGATCTTTCCCTAATACACATTCCCAAATTGTGCACTAAGCCACTAGGTCCAAAGCATTGAGGGACCAACCTCACCGCCTCATAGTTAAGGACGAACCCAGAAAAATGGGGGCAATACATACAATGAGGATCAAAGTACACAGCTTGCTGGAAACAAGGCACCAAATGCCAAGTACCGCAACGCCGTTTGAGCAGCTGACCTGTTCTCCAGCAGCGTCATGCACACAACCTCTCGCACGCCAGGGTTGTTGGCTTTCTCCACCGAGCAGCTTTGCAGGTTCCAGGTCGCCACCCTCAGCACGGGTTTGCCGTCTCTCACCCCGCCAAACATCTCCACCGAGGGGCGCGTGGAGATCAGCTGGGTCGGGCCCCCGGGGGGGAAATCCAAGTCCTCGCTCTGGAGGCTCAGCGAGGTGGGGCTGGGGTGCGGGTTGAGGGTGAAGCTGAGCCCCCCGTTGGTATTGGTGGACGGGGGCCGGGACCTCTCGGTGAAAACCTGGGGCCTGATTCTGTCCAGGAAGGAGGCGCTGATGCAGTCCAGCGTCGCCAGCTCCTCAATGCTCCTGTAGGGCCCGTGCTCCCGGCGGTGCTCCACCACCCCCCGGGCGATCCTCTCCGTGACGCCCCGGATGCTCATGAGCTGGGCCGGCGTGGCCGTGTTGATGTTGAGCCGGGCGGCGGCGCCCAGCTGGGGCGGCTCGGGGTCCCTCCGCAGGGAGCTGGGCGAGTGCTGGGCCGAGCTGCCCTTGCTGCTCACGCAGATCTCGAACTTGACCTGCTCCAGGCGGGCGGCCCCGACGCCGCTCACCAGCGCCAGGTCCTCCACCTTCTTGAAGCCGCCGATGTAGTCCCGGTACTCCACCACGCTGCGGGCCACGGGGCGGGTGATGCCGGGCAGGGTCATCAGCTCCTCCTCCGTGGCGCTGTTGATGTTCAGCCGCTCCTGGTTGACCAGGATGTGGCTGAAGTTGCACGCCGCGCTGAACTTGCGGCTGTGGCACAGGTCCGAGGGGTCCCGGGGGATGGAGCGGTGGCAGCCCAGGTTCCCCCCCATGGCCGGCGGCCGCTCTCCGCCGAGCTGCGGGCTCAAAGGCAGCGCGGGGCGCCCCTCACGCTGCGGCGCCGGGAGCGGACTTGTGCCACCCGCGGCCCCGGCGAGGGGAGGCTCTGCCGGCCCAGCCCCGCATCGCCCAGGGGGCGGGGCCTGCGGTGGCCCGGCCCCGGCCCAGCGAACTTGGCAGCGGGGCGAGGGTTCAAAGCGGAGGGGACGGTCCAAATCTCCCCGCCCCCGGCCAGTCACTCTCCCGCCGGGCTGCAGCGTGGCCCCGGGGCGAGGGAGCGGGGCGGCGCCTGCAGCGGGGAGGGGGTTGTCGCCAGCGGGCCCCCCCCCCTTCCCTCCTTCCCCTTGGCGGAGTTTCTTTCCCGACCCGCGCTGCTTGTTGATTGCGCGGAGCGAGGCGGGGGAAGGAGCCTCCCCGGCTGCTGCGACCGGGACTTATCCAGCCCCGCAGCCAACTCGCTCCCTCCCGCCCGGGCACCGCACCGCACAGGCCGGGCTCTCCCCGCCGCCGCCTGCCGGCTCCGACGCCCCTTGCCGCGGCCCCGCGCCGCCTCTGCCCCCTTCGCTTCCCTCCGGGGGCCGCCCCAGCGCTCCCCTCCCTCCGCAGGGGAGGAGGCGCCAGCTGCCTTGGCCGCCTCCTGGGCTGATCACATGGGCTCCCCCCCCCCCCCCGGCCTCCCGCGCGGAGCCCGACCCGCGGCCGCAGCAGCCTGGAGCGGGAGCGACAGGTAGCCGAGCCGGAGAGGGGTGGCTGCTCGGCGCGGTGACAGCGGGGACCAAGCGCTCTCTGTCCGGGCTACGCAGGGAAATCCTCGCCCCCGCGGTCCTTTCGCAGGGTCCCTGCCCAGCGCTCCGAAACGGGGGGGGGGGGGAGGGAGTCATGATACCACGCCAGGTTTATTGGGCAAAGGGGCTGACTTTTCCGCCTGCTGCCCAGACATGAACGATCGGATCTGACCGCAGACCCGCGCTCCTGCTAACCCGCGGCCGGGGCTTCGTGCCTGGGAGGTTGCAGTTAATCTGCCAGGGCCTTTTGATGGCCGCAGCATTTGGACGCCAGCCCTCCCGGCTGCCCTTATTAAAAGGGACTTGGCTCCTGGCCCGCATCTGCGCTTCCACGGGGTGGGTGGCTGACCCCAGCCTGGCTTGGAAAATCAGCACATTTTCCAGTGGCTCGGTAAACCTTTAACCTGGGGTGGTGTGTCCATTTTGCAACACAGCAGAGCCACGGTGTCACCTTAGCTATGCATAATCCCAGAGCCCACTGTGCTGCATGCTGAACAAACCCTGAAAGGGATTCTCAGCCCCCAAAGACTTTACAGTCTGTGGCATCAGAAGTGGGTGTAAACTAATTGGAAGGAACAGGGGCAGAAAAGAGGAAGATAGCAACATGTTTACAGATGCTAGGTATATACACAGCTAGATTAAAATGGCATAATACAAATAAATATTTAATATATCAGAAATGACTACAGGCCCTCTATGACAACACCTAATCAAATAAATGTATACAGCCATACTAGCAGTTTCTTTTTGCATCATCTGTGGTACATTAATATAAAGTATTTTAGTACACCAAAAACTGACAGTATTTTGATCAGCTTCCATGTCTCACCAAAGGTGCAGGGAAAGGAGATTTAACATTTGAGGGAAGCGCTGGCTGCACTGGGCACTTGGGCTTTACTTATGCAGCAGTAACATTTGCAGTCAGTACTGTATTGTGTATTTTATATTACCATATATATTTGTTTCCTGTTTGAATGCATTAGCGGGGGAGGAGGGTTCGAACTAAGATACACAACTTCAGCTACACTATTAGTGTAGATAAAGTTGAAGTATCTTAGTTTGACTTACCTGGCCGTCCCCACCGGGGTGAGTCAACCGTGGCGGCTCCAGAGTCAACTCTGCTTCCTCCTCTTGCGGAGCTGGAGTTCCGGAGTTGACAGAAGCAGATTTGGGGATCGATTTATCACATCCCGACGATAAATCGACCCTTATACACTAAACACTACCCGCCAGAGGGGCAGGTAGTATAGACGTGCCCTTAGTTTGTCAGTACAAGACGTGCTTATTCAAGTGATTAAACAATTCCATCTGCTTTGAAAATATAGTGAATTCCAAACGAGAGAACAGTTTCCAATGCATCAGACATCACACTGGACCTAATGCTGCAAAGTCCAGAGTATTAGAACAATTTAAAAGAATGTTCTCTGCACTGCCTTACCTGGAATAAGATCCCCAGGAGCTATTTATTACCTTAGTGAAGAAAATTATCATCTTTGTAATGGTAGATTTCTACAATAGGTTGAATAAACGCTAAACAAACTGGTTAAAGTAGTAACTAAGCACTGAAGTCAATGAGAGTTGCGCTTACCCATCTGTGGGCAGAACTGGGCCCTCGGTATTTAAAAATAAAAAACTGTTGATTGGAGCAGCTCCAAGAGGAAAACAAGCCTGGTCACCAACATGAAGTTGTTTCTGTTCCATCAGTAACTAGGGAAGATGTTAAGCAGCAATTATTAAATATTTTAAATATGAAAGAGCAGATAATACTCTTTTTGGTGCAAGTTAAAAGAATTGGCTGGAGAGAACTCTGAACCATTAGTTTTGATTTTTCACTAATCTTGGAACAATGGGGAAGTTCCAGAGGATTAGAAGAAAGCTAATATTGTGCCAACATTTCAATGACTCAGAAAACTATAAATTGGCTAGTCTGACAATAATCCTGAGCAAAATCATGGAAAGACTGATATGGGGCACAATCGGCCAATAATGAAAAGAAAATGAATTCATCTTGGGTCTCCCACAGCCTGGGTAAGTGCTGTAACCACTGGGCTAAATGTTACAAGGGGACTACTACCTTCTCATTTATCTTGAGAAAGGCACCTAAACCAGGTCAGTCCTAACTCCAGGAAAGCATTCACACCTGTGAATCCCAGTTGGAGACAGGCACTTAAGTTTCCCTTCTGAATCTAGCCCAAAAAGGTTAAGTGTTGATTTGATCACAGTCCTGTGGGAATGTGTTAATTCTATCAAACCTTTTGATGGAAATCATATTTCCTGGTTCCTGGCATCATGCCACAGCTGCTCACCTGGAGGACTGCTGGGCTCTCAATCATAATTCCATAATCATAGAATTAATCATAATTCCAGAATATATCCATAACTCTTAATATATACTGTGTACATACAGCATGCAAGATTATTGATTAGTGAGTTATTAGATTTCAAACCGTATATTACATGTCACCTTTTACATAAATATCACTACTTCAGTGTGTGAAGTGTAGAGAGTATGTCAGACCTGACACAGTTGCTGACACAAAGAAGTGATCCACAAATGGGCCTTTGTGTCAGAGATATTACCCAAAGCTTTGTCAGTGACAGACTTTGTTACTTTCCAGTTGAGAAAATAATCTCTTGAACATTCCTTATTATTAATCTATATTTTACCCTTCAAATGTCTTTGGCTGAAATTCCTCTGTGGCACATAGGAGTTTTAAATCACAAGCAATTCAGACTGTTAATGTACAATGAACCATGGACTTCATAGACCCTGCAAGGGATGTCATACTGTTATCATTTCCAGACATTATTATTTCAGAAATCAATATAGTTCATTAATGTTTAATGCTAAAAATGATAAGTATACCTCCTGGAGCTCTGCCTTCAGTTCATTTGGTTATTTCATTGGGGGAAAATGATTACTCCAGCTATAGTTTTGCATTTTGTATTGAAATATTTATCACTACCAGGTACTGGTTTACCCTGTCGATTTAAATGTTGAATTTTTTAAAAAATAGTCTTTGGTTTTTCTTCAGTTAGGATGGCCAGTAGATAACTACCACTTTAGCATTTAGCACTCTATATGGTTCCCAGGGCTTTATCAACATAAATTAATCCATAGATTCTGCTTTATAACTAGGTGTTAGAAAAGTTCCTCAGTTACTGGTGAATACTATGTATTGTTTATAAGATGAGAAAGACGTGTAGCACCTTGGAGACTAACCAGTTTATTTCAGCATAAGCTTTCGTGGGCTATAGACCACTTCAGCGGATGCATAGAATGGAATGTATTGTTTGCTACTTTTACTGAAACTCCAGGATTTAACTGAATACTCTCCATGAAGACAATAGAAATATTCACAAGTAAAAGCTGCAGAACTGCACCCTTAAGTTTCTCTGCTATTCGTGTATGAAAGGAAACATCAGGTCTCTATGTGAGGATTGATATATCATTTATTACTGTGGCGTGTCAATTTTTCCATCTCTAAAATGGGGAGAATGATACTGACAACCTTTTTGGGTGCTTTGAGATCTGCTGTTGAAAAGTGCTATATAAGAACTAGATATTATTATTTGTTTTGCAATTGGTTCATTTCCACCTCTGCCTCTTCATTGTTGTTTCTGCTATTTGGAAAAAAAATGTATTCATTAGAAACCAAAATTTCCCCTATCCTAGGATTACTAGAACAATTCTATAGGAGTCAGATCCTCAGATGTCTGATCCTCAATTATCATAGATCCATTGAAGAACTGCCTTTAGTCTCTGGAATAAAGGAGGTCTCACTTAGAAACAGAACACTATTTTACACAAAGCACCAGTCTTTAATGGCAACCTTCCCTATGTTTCACCCCGCAGCCTTAAAACCCTGGATCTCTTATGTGTAAAGTCTTGAGCTATCAATAAAAATAGCTTGGTGAACTCACACACCCACGGACTTTGAATTTGTTTGAGAACCTTTCCTTGGAAGACTGTCAAGAGAAACAGTATGTATGAGATTTGGTTGCATGCTTATTACTGGAAACACCCTCATTAAGGGCTGGATCCCATTTACGCTAAAACCAATGGAAGGATTCCCAATGATTCAAAATTGAGGTATGCTGGCTTACGTAAAATGACTGACTGGCTCAGTTTAATCATTTATTTGTGTAGTTCTCCTATCTTTCTCTCAGGTATCGGCTCTTGTTTAAATTAAAGCATGAATATGAAGGCCCATGTCACACTTAAAATGTTCTTCCAAATTCCAGAGAGCTCCAACATGACTCTCTCTTCCTCATCAGGTATACCCTCATGGAAGGCACATAAAACATAAATACAATAGTCCCACTAAGAAGTGGGGGTAATTTTTCTCCACTCTTTTCACAGACTCAATCTCATTTTCTCTATTCTTGGCATCGTGTCTCCATTCTGCTCCTTATGCTTGAACAACCTGCCGTCTCCATTTTTAACTAGTCCTCCTTCAAACACTTGTCCTTCAAATTCCCCCTTAAAACTCTCTCTCCCACTCCCTTTATTGATCTTTTCCTCTATGCTCTCTCCTAGTCTACTTGAACTGTCCCTCTGTCTTTTGTTTACATTGGTGTTACATGACAAGCTCTGCTGGAGTAGAGATGTTGTTTTCAGGAGGAGTGTAATCCAGCACCTGAAGCACAAAGACTTAATCAAGAGAAGTGGGATTTATCCCCTGAATTGCTGGGTACCCTCAAACAAGTCTGTACTTCTCTATTCCTCGGTTTCCCAATGTGTACAATGTTCACCCACATTTATAAGGTTCAGATCTACAGATGAAAACAATGAGGTAAGATTAAATATTATTTCTAATGATTAGTTTTCTAAAGCAAAATCTATATTTATGGTGCTATATAAATAATAGTTCCTAATCATTACAGAGATATGAAAGTACTGGTTGCCTCACTAAGTACTTCCCCCATCTGGACTCTAATATTTCAGAAACTATTTGACGTTGTCAGATCAAGCTTCGTATTTAAAGAAATTTGAACAAGTCCCATAGAAGTCAGGAAAAAGTGCTTTTTAGGACTCTGATCCTTCTCTCATTCAAATAAATAAGAGATTGGCCAAAATAAAGCCATAAAGATGTGCAGATATCCTTCAGAAAGATACCCTCTGTATTTAACAATAATAAAAGAACACCTGACCTACCTCTATTAAAGCATGATGCCATTAATTGTAATAACACAACGATCATGATGATGATACAGTTATGTAATGATCTAATTACTATCCAGAACATGATGCAAAGTTACAGAGTGCTTGGTGTTGTACAAGATATAAGAAAGAGACAGCCCTGAAGAGCTTACAGTCTTAAAGCCATAGTCTTCAGTTCTTATTCATGCCGAGTAATACTTATTCACAAGAGACTGATGTCAAGGTGCTAGCTACTGACTATGGACAAGACTTGCAGAATGTACCCTGAAGTAAGGAATTCACAATTTAAATAAGAATCCTAATTACATAAGACGTCACGTTTTTTATAATTACTACATGTAACATTGCATATGAGGTCATGTTCAGAACTCCAAAAGTCTGATTATAAAATATATACCCATGTATCATCTATTGTTTTCCAAGACCAGACGATCCATGAAGAAAAATAAAAATCAGGCATCACTGCCTTGCATGAGCTTTTGTGCCGTGGGAGCTATACCATGTCCCCCTGAGACAGAGTATTAAACGTTTATTCCCACCCTCCAAAATTATTATTTTTTATTAAGATTTGTGCTAAAACAAATAGTAAAGATAATATTTGTGCACATATTGTTACAAATCTCTGGCCACCTAGAACTTGGTGTTTGTCATTTTTCTGCCCACCATTGACACAAACTTCTCAGTGGCAGCAAGGACAAAACCCAGATCCTTTGGCTTCATCCCACCACTTATGCTAATGGAGAATGTTTATACATTAGTAATAGATGGCCAATGACACAAAGATCATCAGTGCATATTCCATCCAGCAAATAGCAGTGGCTCTCATACACACTAGCCAGTTAGTTACACTATTATTTCTGTACGTGACTCACCTAGACTGAATTACAGTCCTGCAGCAAATGCCTGGATTCAGATAGTGATATTTACCACATTGCAGGCATCAAAATCATGCAGCACATACCCGTTGTTATAGGCACATACATCTCAGCAAAGAAGGAATTTGGTGACATGGGGGAAATACCAATGGGAGATGAAGAATAGCGTGGTAGAGGTGTAATAGGGGTTGGGTAAGCTCATTTCTACAGCCCCCAGGTCCATAGGGGGTCACAATCCCATTTTACATCTAAAGTTGCTGAACTAGTTTATAATTACTCTGCTATTTTGTGTGGTCATAACTATTACAGTATTTAAAGGGGACATGCAGGCAAAACGGGATCCAAGCTCAGTATCCCTATGCTCTCAAATTATAAAAGGTTTCTCCAGTTCTCAAAAGGATACCTGCCGTAGTAGTAGTGATGGTATTCAATCTGTGTGTTGCCTCAAGGGTTTTTTACTATAGCAATGAAACCACTTGTCCAACTGCTTAGGTTGCAGGGGGTAAGAATGCTCACTTATTTAGATAATATCTTGATTGCATCAGAGTGCTGAAGTCTGCTTATGGCTGGAAGATTGCACTTCGTAAAAATTAGGGATGTGGGTTGGTAAATGTAAACAAATGCTTACTCTTCAAACAGAGCCTCAGCAGGGTATTTATTTCTCTATTAGTAAATCAATGTTTATTTGATTCTAGAGAGTCATTTTAGCATAGGTGAAATGCAGAGCAATGGCAATGGAATAGAACACAGTCACAAATAATGGTCTCCCGCTGTTTGATGAATGACAAAGTACAAATGAGTAATGCTGAGTCGGAAAAAAAAAAGACTGCATACCTGAAAGATGGCATCCCATAACCACCGGACTAGCAGAGCATCCAACTGAGTGCTGACGGTTCCTGCTAGGTTCACCTATTACGCTTTTCACACACAAGGTTGCTGGGTGATGCAGGGGGCAGAGGGGAAACATGATCAAAACGATGGGAACTTTGGCCTAGTTTGAAGGTGGAAAAACTGGAGATAGTTTTTGCAGCATATGAGGATACCCTTT
Source organism: Sternotherus odoratus (assembly GCA_032164245.1). Lineage (NCBI taxonomy): Eukaryota > Metazoa > Chordata > Testudines > Kinosternidae > Sternotherus > Sternotherus odoratus. Next base: position 148,586,707 of record JAVMKO010000002.1, read on the forward strand.
CCTCTCCAAGTTCTCATGGGAATAAAAGAAACCAGGATCAGAACCCTGGTGTGCAAGTGTTTCTCTGTTAAATAATTGTAACACAAGCTGAGAGACCCAATCTAAATTTAGGTCTTCCCCCAGCAAAGCACTTAAAGCACAAGCTTAATTTTTGATGCATGTGAGAAATTCCATTGACCTCACTGACTTCAATGGTACTACTCACATGTTTAATTGCTTTGGTGGAACAGAACCTCTGTCTTAGATCTGGAAGTTTCTATCTCCCAGGCCTTTAAGAGTCTGGGTGTGGCAAAGGAATCTACTGAGTCTCCAGTAGAAAGAGGCAAGCCTTACACCAGCACCTCATGCCAAGCAATTTAGGCAACAGTTAAAGGGGCCATTTGCAGTCTTCTAGACTGGATGGATGGAAGGTCTAATGCTACAGCTAACAGTGCTGTTTCTGGTGGGACCCAACTGAGAGTGCCAAGTCAGGACAAATTGCTTCAAGCAGGGCAGTTACAGCCCAAGGCTTGGGTTTTTTCCTCCTCTAAGGCAAACCAAACCAGCCAAATAGAAAAGACTTTGGTTTAACCTCAATGGCTAAACCACAAGTCACACAAGCAATTCCCTTAGACACCCCAGTTTCCCAGTATCACCACACCCAGCCACTCATTATGGGGACAAACGGTTATGAAAACCAATACACCCCAATAAAAGAAAAAGCTTCTCCCAATCCCAAAGGACCAGGCCCCAGATCCAGGTCAATATACAAATCAGATCTTACCCACAAATCACACGGTTGCCAATCCTTTGGAATTTAAAATCTAAAGGTTTATTCATAAAAGGAAAAGATATAAGTGAGAACTAAAATTGGTTCAATTGAATCAATTACATACAGTAATGGCAAAGTTCTTGGTTCAGACTTGCATCAATGGTAGAATAAACTGCAAATTCAAATCAAATCTCTGGAATACAAACATCCACAGCTGGGATGGGTCATCAGTCCTTTGTTCAGAGTTTCCATTTGTAGTAAAATTCCTTCCAGAGGTAAGAAGCAGGAATGAAGACAAAATGGAGGTGGTACTTTACCCTTCTATAGTTTCTTCAGGTGCAAGAACCCTCTTTGTTCTTACTGAAAATTACAGCAAGTTGGAGTTTTGGGTTCACATGGGCACATCACATGTCCTTGCATGACTCAGGATTTGCAGGAAGCAGCCATTACTCACATGCTACCTGGAATGTTCTTAGGTAGACTTCTTACGTGGATTGGGCTTCCCAAGCTTTCAATGGGTCAGTTGTATAGCTGATGGTCCTTAATGAGCCATCAAGCAGGCTAGGCAGAGCTAACAGGAACTTGTCTGGGATGTTACCCAGAAGCATAGCATACGTTTGAGATACAGACAGTATAGAGCCAATATTCATAACTTTAAATACAAAAATGACATTTGCATCCAGATAGTATAATCATAACCAGCAAACCATAATCTGGTCTTAGACACCTTATACGACTTCCTTTACACAAGATTTGGTGCCACTACAGGACCTTGGTTGCAACAATGATCTATACAGTCCCAGTTCATGCCAATAACATCACACAGCACCTCATGCCAAGCAATTTAGGCAACAGTTAAAGGGACCATTTGCAGTCTTCTAGAGTGGTTGGATGGAAGGTCTAATGCTACAGCTACAAGAGATACGAATCTAGGGAAATAAGAGTAAAGAAATGGCAATGATGAGGGAGCATGGAAAATTCTGACCTCCTCCTAGCATAGAGTGAGTCAGGAAAGTCCTGGAAAATCGGTGAGACAAAATCCATTCTGCAAAAATATTAGGAGGTATAAGGCCACATTAACTCCAATTTCATGCCCTTTTTTTTTTTTTTTTTTTTTGGTTACAGTGCTGTACTATACTTAATTATAGAAGTATCTGAAATAACTCAACTAGCTTTGAAGTTAGGAGGTAATAAAAGGGAGAGGTATAATTTATACTTCCTTTGCTATGTCTGTTCATCTGGAAATAGTTTCTGGCTGCAAGGCTGGTTTAAATAGGACAACAGGTTTGACAGGCTTACATTGTGATGCTATCTTCCCAGTAAAAGGGATAGAAACGTCACTTAGAGATGAAAGATAGGATTCTGGGGGGAAAAAATTCTAGAAAAAAACCTAAAAACAAGGCATTCATGAGGCCTAATTCTCCTTTTATTTAAACCAGTGAAAATCCCACTAAAGACAAGGAGTTTAGATTACTGAAAAGAAAATGTGTTATGCTGGCAATTTGCCAGTATCCGTTTTGTGTTGGGGTGTGCACACAAGGAAAAAGCATTAATCCATGAAGGCAGTTACTTTCCCCATTCAGTCCCCACACCTAATCATTCCCTGCTTCCATATTTCCTGTTAGGAGGCCCACCTCCCCCTTAGAGTGCATGCTGGGAGGTCATCTTCCCCCATTCCTTACTCCTATCACCAGAGGAAAATCATAAACTTCATCATCAAACCACAAAGAATAAGCAGAGTGCTATGGAAAAAATACATCACTGCAGCATTCTCTTCTGGCAGCCCTTTAAAACCTAATTAGAGTTAAGGCTATAAATTCCGACCCTGATATGTTTAAAGTAGTTTGGAGTTAATGGCAAGTCTTTCAAATGGCAATGGTGGCATGAAACACGCACTTGCTTAAAGGGGTCGCTCGCTTAAGATGACCCAAAATCCAAGGCAAATAATTTATGCCTTTAACCATGCTTGCCTATACTTTCCTGGGATATGTGACAGTGTTAGATGATTTATCCATAGTTATAAATAACCCATATTTGTTTGCCATTTATTTTAAGTATTTCCAAGAAAGGGAAGGAAGAAACATCCTGGGAATACTGGACTGCCTGTCTGCCTACTGTAACACGCTATGTATTTTACTCTCATTCAATTGTTTTCTTTACTCAAAGAAGGGCTGATGAAAAAAGTGTGACTTCATGTTTCCTATGTGAGACAGAAAATGTTCCCTGGTAACAAAAAATGTGAATACACGAAAATAGATCACCCTGGGGCATTACTAGTCATTATCAGGTTACAACACCTAGATATCATATTGTGTTAATTCACTTAGTACATTAAACTGCTATCTTCATGGAATACTTAAAAAACAAATTTTAAAAAGAAATGTCTGTATTCAGAGTTCTATTAGCTTGTTTTGCTCATCATAAAGGCTTCCTATGACATTGTGGTATACACTGGTAAGAATGGTAAAGCATGCAAAGGCACTTACATTTTAAATCTAATTTTCACAAGTGCTGTTAATTTGGGAGGCAGTAGGGGAGGGTGGGGAGAAAATTCTTGTTTAAAGTGCAGTTCTATTCCCAAGAGTAACTGTAAAAAGAGCCCCTTCTTACACTACTCCCAACATGCATTCAGTCAGACCTGCCAACTTGAGTGACTAGAGTGAAATTTTACTGCTTTTTTGCCCTGCAAAGCCAACACTTATGAGTGAGAGAGAGGGATTTCATTCCTCCTTATGCATCAGCAACAGAATTATTTGTTATCTTCCAATAACTTTATAACCCCATTGGTGAGGTAATATCTTCAGTGAGTTAGTTTCCCCAGGGCAGTCTCGGGGTGGGGGAGGAAGAATGTGGGTCCTGAGACATAGGTGCCGAGTTTCTATCTGCCGGGGGGGTGCTCCCCTCCAGCTCCACCCAGACCCCGCCCCCACTCTACCCCTTCCCCCAAAGTCCCATCCTCACTCCATCCCTCCCACCCACCCCACCTTTTCCCCACCCAGTTCTGACCCTACCCTAATCAACAGGGCCCGCAGGTGGGCAGGAGGCACCGACGGGAGGGAGGGAAAGAGGGAAGCTCTTCATCTCCTCGACTGTCTCCTCACAAAGCACAGACCTCCCCAAAGTGTGGAGTTCAGGGCAGTTGCCCCGATTGGCCATAGTCTCGGGATGGCTCTGAGTTTCCCAAACCTGAAGAACAACTCTGTGTGGCTCGCAAGCTTGTCTCTCTCACTAACAATATATTACCTCACCCACCTTGTCCCTAATATCCTGGAATGAACACGGCTACAGTAACGGTGGATATAAACCCACTGGTGGCAGGGAGGTTGTATAGCTCAGGGGTGGCCAACCTGTGGCTTCGGAGCCACATGCGGCTCTTCAGAAGGTAATTTGTGGCTCCTTGTATAGACATTGACTCCGAGGCTGGGGCTACAGGCGCCAACTTTCCAATGTGCCAGGGAGTGCTCACTGCTCAACCTCTAGCTCTGCTACAGGCCCTGCCCCCACTCCACCCCTTCCCACCCCCTCCCCTGAGCCTGCCATGCCCTTGCTCCTCCCGCCCAGAGCCTCCTGCACGCCACAAAACAGGTGATTGGGAGGTGTGGGGAGGGAGCGGGAGGCACTAATTGGCAGGGCTGCCGATGGGCAGGAGGCACAGGGAGGTGATGGGGGGAGGCTGCTGACATATTATTATGGCTCTTTGGCAATGTATATTGATAAATTCTGGCTCCTTCTTAGGTGCAGGTTGGCCACCCCATGTATAGGCTTTTGCAACTGGCCGTGACACATGAGAAGGAAAGAACCAAATTGCTTCCAGGATGCTTGATTGAGTCTGTGATGTTGGCACATTAAAAGAAAAGCAAAGAAAAACCCAGAATACCCCCTTTTCTTGTAAACGGAACATTAAAATGGGAAATAACTGACCGACAACAACATGGAATAAGCAGAACCACACTTTTAAGGTAAAGAAATGACAGGTCTGCTAGGCCATTGACATTATGTCATGCTGACATACCAGGAGAGGAGCTTGTGTCTGAAGCATATTCCCAATATCCTGTGTAGGAGAGAACATTTAATCTCTTCTCTGAGCCTCCTTCTCTGGTTTATACCTGAACTTGCATCAGTGAGCTCCTGAGAGAGAGTGTGTTCTCTTAGCTGGAGGGTTGGTATGACACAGGGCTTTCAAGGGTGTTAGAGGGGGCAAGTATGATAGGGGATCTCAGAGGACAATTGCTCCCTCCCAATGATGAAACATTCCCAGTATGCTCAAGAGCAAGAGAATTCTCCAAACAAATCCAAAACTGTCACAATGTGCTCATATAGCAGAGCGACAGGCATTGCTGATGAACCTAATTATACCAACACTTCATTTGACTATGCAATATCCAGAGTGAGGACACATTTGGCCCTCACACTTTCCTTATCAGAAAGAATCCATGTTCTGTAGCAAATTTCTGCCTTTTTTGATCTCTGTCCCATTAGACAGCTTCATATACTGTAGGCTGGCTCACATATTCAATTTTTGCCTTTGACTGATGCTTTTATGACCTCGGTTAAAAATTTGATTTTCTCCATTTTATTTAAGACAATAAAAACTGATGAACAAGACACGACCAGTTATTGAAGCTTAAAAAGTCTAATTCCATGTCTGCAAATACCCAAGTCTTTGTCAAAACAAAAGGCCTTAAACTTACACAAGTTCTAAGACCTTTGCTACAGAAATAGAAGCTTGCAGATGGAAATGGGGATACTAGCATTATATTACGCTTGTAGATAATCCTATTAGAAGTTGAATGCACAAAATAGCTATCTATTTAATTTGGACTTTCTCAAAGAGATCAGTTTCCCTTTGTTTGAGGCTTGAAACAAACACCATATGCATTTGATTATGTGTTCTCTTGGTGGATAATCTGAGGCTTTTTGGAGGGCATTCAGCTCTTTGATCTGAAAATTACCTGCTATCTTCATGGATTCACTGATGCAAGATGTATAATTATAATACCATCTGCCATAGAGGAGGTGTAGGTCTCTTCTTTTGTGTTTATAACCATTGTGATATCCTAGACATCTGGGAAGGCTGGTAGCATGTACTATCAGGCCCTGATTCAGCAAAAGTTCTTAAGAAGTGCCTATCTTTAAGAAAGCAAGTATTCCTATTAACTTCAGTGGGGTTGTTCATGTGTGTGATTTTAGACAGGTGCTTAAGTACCCTGCTGAATTCAAAGCCTTCAGGCTCAACTGTAACCCTATAATCCTGCCCAAGTAAGGAGAAATGGGAGCTCTGCTATCCCATGGGGCAGCAAACCACATGCTTCTCAGAGAGTCCGTTTGGTTCCCGCTCCCCTCCTGCTCCAGGGGCAAGCGGGAGGGGAAAGAAAACCAATTCCCCCGCTATGCTGTCTCTGGTGTGCTGACAGGTCGGGGAGACAGAGTCTCACATTGAGCAGGTGTTTTCAGAGAACTATCTACAATGAGTCCAAGATCTTTCTTGACTGGAAACTGTTAATTTAGACCCCATAATTTTGCATGTATAGTTTGGATTATGTTTTCCAATGTGTATTGCTTCCATTTATCAACACTGAATTCCATTGGCCATTTTCTTGCCCAGTAATCCAGTTTTGAGAGATCCCTTTGTAATTCTTTGCAGTTAGCTTTGGACTTAACTATCTTTGCCACCTCACTGTTTATGTTTAATAGACCATTTATGAATATGTTGAACAGCACTGGTCCCAGTACAGATTCTTGGGGGACCCTACCCCCCAATTACATATCTCCATTGTGAAAAAATGACAATTTATTCCTACCCTTTGTTTCCTAATTTTTAACCAGTTGCTGATTCATGAGAGGACCTTCCCTCTTATCCTATAACTGCCTATTTTGCTTAAGAGCTTCTGGTGTGGGACCTTGTCAAAGTCCTTCTAAAGTCCAAGTACACAATATCCACTGGATCACCTTTGTCCACATAGTTGTTGACACACTCAAAGAACTCAGTTTGGTGTGGCATGATTTCCTTTTATAAAAGCCATGTTGACTCTTCCTCAACAAATCATGTTCATTTAGGGGTCTGATAATTCTGAGAGGAATTACCTCTGAATTACCTTCCTTTGTAGACAGAATTACCTTCCTTTGTAGACCTTCAGTCTACAAAGCTGTTCCTAACCAGGCATTTCCAAGTTTGCTGATCCCTGAAGTGTATACTATAATATTCTGGCTCAAGTGGAGATAGCTCAAAGAAGAGCCACCTGAGACCATCATTTCCCATCCCCACTGATGAATAGGTCATTCCAAAGACAGACACCTGATAAACAGGCCATTTGTGATCTCTACCAAGAATTACAAGGGGATTTAAAAAGACAGTCCAGGAGGAATCGTGTCCTGCATGTAAAGGTTAAGATACAGTCCTCACCTTTAGATATGTTTCAGACCACTGTAGGAGACATTAGAAGCATTAACCAATCACTCATCCAGCCAACTTGTTATCCATTAAGAGTGTGACTAGATTCTTCCTCCCTCCCCCCCCCCCATCAATATATTCAGTTTCTCATAAACAGCTAACAACGAATAACTTATATAACATGGCTTGGTTTCCAACAGATTTAGGGGCTGTCAATTTCACACCATTCTCCAGATGTCTGCACAGGATGTAGACATATTCATTACCCAAATATTCAGATGGAATGCATTGCTAAATACTAGATCTTGGATGTGGTAGCCAAAGCAGGAAAATCATTTCACGAGGCATGTGTATGCAAACAATTATCCCTAGACTGGCCAGTCAAGTTAGAAAGAATCCCTGGCAGATGGTCAGTTAATTCACATACCTACGGATGAACTGTGTGTGCAAGATCTCAAGTGAATGTGCAGTAACTGTGAATTTCATTGGCAACAGGTAATATGGTTACCCTTTGAAGTTTTGGCTTATGGCCATTCCATTCCATTCTGAAACCCTGCTTTCCGTTTTGGATGCTTTCCTGTGTTAATTAGGAAACCCATTGTTTTTGGCAATGATTCTTGTCCCGAAATAAACTTCCCATGATATTTGATATCTTTGCTGAGAATACGGATGCCACTCTGCACCAAAACACGGATGCAGTTCAACAAAGCCCTCCCCCAGAAAGTCAAATGAGCCACTGCCCGATTTGTATCCTTTGAGTCCTTTCACGTTCCCCTCCTTAGTATGGCTACAGAGAATTGCCACTTTCTCAAGGAAACCCAAGGCTTTATCTGCTGTGTTGTCTGGCAGCACACAGACTTAGGACTCATCTGTGCTAAGTCAAGAGACCCTAATACAAACATGCTTGTCTCTAATCTGGTTACAAGACATTTAAAATCAGTAGTGTGGAAGGGGCCCACCCGTATACCCTTAACTGTGTTGAAGCCTTCAATAGTTCAAGGGTTCCACTGAGTTATGGGGGCACAGCTCTCATGCACACTACAGAATTAGTGGGTTCCGTGGTGTGCTTACAGCTGGGTGGACATTAGCATGGTAAGAATTTACTCTACTTCATTCTCATTGTGGCTGCTTTGGCCCATATGGTGGTTGGGGCACATGTCTCCCAGGATCAATCTGCTGCTTCATTTGGCTTTAGAGATGGATCTCTCTCACTGACCAATTCAAGAGTAGGTTTTGAAGGGGGAAATTCTCTCCCAGTCTCACTCCACCTCTAGACTCACTTAGGGTGACAGAGGGACCTAACAGACCTTGTAGCATCCAACACAGAGGTAGTGTGGATGTGCTAACCTTGACTGTGACTTCAAATATTAACAAAACTAGCTCTCGCTAAACTAGCTTCTAAGCACAGTGTGTGCCCAGTCAGCGTGTATAAGGCAAAACTATGTCTGAATCAGGGTTTAATCTAAATGCCATTATTAAACATGATCCTAACAGTATTTGTCCCCATCTACACCAGCCCATGCTAGAAACTAGTTTTGTTGCAACTGGGTTTCAGAGTTTAAATAGGATTCCTTAACCTGGTTTGTGGTCCATTGTTAAAGGGTCCTAAATTCCTTTAGCTGCCCCTGGGGAACTTAAACTCAGGACACGAATAGAAGCATTTCTACACAAATGGAGCCGAATTCTGCTGTTTGCATCCCCAGAACCTCACTCTTCCAGCCTAGTGGTGCCCACACCGCTTGCTCTGCACTGACATGCCATTGCATGCGAATGAAGAAAATAGATGCTGGACAAGGAGCTGGAGCAGCAGAAACAGGAAATCACCCCCCCCCCCCACCCGCTCAGGGGGAAAAAGGGGTCCGGGTTCACCAGCACTGATGGAGTTTAGGGAACTGCAAGCGTCACTCCTCAGTCTCTTTAACTTTACAGTAGACTCTCGATTATCCAGAATTGGATTAACCAGGATGTGGATTAACCAGGATGTCAAAAAAAATATGCATAACTCACAGGACCGGCTCTGGCATTGCTGCTGCCCCAAGCACACACACACACAAAACCTACCAGGGCGCAGGGCAGCCAGTGAACCAACACCCTCCTCCCCCCCCCCCCCCGGGCATGGGATGGCTGGTGAATCAACCCCCACTCCCCGTATTTCCTGTGGATGATGATTCTCCAGGATTTTATTAACCAGAATTATTTTTTTCCCTATCATCCTGGATAATCGAGAGTCTACTGTATATATGTTTGTCTTGTTTATCAGCCAGGATCTCTCAATGAAGTGAGCAGAGCCTACAAAGTTGTGTGAGTCAGGGAAGTTCCTCTGTGAATCTTCCTGTTTGATCACACTCAAGAACTCGCTAATACACTTCAGACCAGAGTCACCTGCATCTTGGTGGCAGATCAAAGCATTGTGACACACTGAAATCTGACTCATCTTCACTCCCATAAACACTCAAAATTCAGTGTTGGGGGGGGGGAGGGGAGAGATGAGAAAGGGAGTGATCAATGAGCACTGAAAAGACATAGGGTATGGCTAGACTGAAGATTGTAGCGTGTTTATTTGTAGCGCTTCCCAATGTAGCGCTATTGGTATCGCGCTAGAGACTGTACAAATGGAAACTTTGTAGCGCAAAATAATGGCTACATTTGTGGTGCTTCTGCCGGCAGTAGTAGTTGCGGGATAGGGCAGGTATCCCAGCATTCAGCTGGGTGCAACGTGTTTTGCAAAGGAGGGGGGCGAGGGGGAACTGGGAAGTTGTTCACAGGGAGATGAGATCTGTCTGTCAGTTAGTTTTCATTAGCGAAAACTGACAGGCTGTCTATTTCAGACACACAGCTCCGTCTGCAAGCATTTTCACTGATTATTTGCTGTGTTAATTGTTAGAGAGAAACTGCAAAGCTACTTCCGCCTTTATAAAAACAACACCTCACGTCATTTGCCTTACATGGCAAGTTGATTGTCCTTAATGGCTAGCTGATGGCCCTCAATGGGTTGCTGATAGCTTTCCATGGCTTGGAGGCATGCAAGAGATCCGATGGGTGTTCACATTCCCACCCTTGCGCTACAACGTTAGCGCAAAAAGGCTTATCCCTCTCGAAAAGGTGGTTTAACACTTGCGCTGTAAAAGGGGAGTCATTGCGCTAAATCTCCCTTTGAAGTGTGTTCGGTAGGAAAATTATAGCGCTAAAGGAGGGTTTTGGCGGTGCAAAGCGCCAGTCTAACCATACCCTGAGACTACCCCAACAGCCAAGGAATTGGTTGGACATCGGCTTAGCAAAGCAGTGTTTCTATGACAATCACCTACCCTAATGTTGTTGCTGAATAGAAACAAACATTTGGGAGCCTTATGCCTCGGTCTTGTCCACACAAAATAAAGCACAATGGAGAGAGTCAAGATAATATGCTTGAAAACCGAAGACAATGCAGCCACCTTCCTTGGAGTGTCCCCATCCCTCCTTCCAAGAGCGTGCCGGGAACATAACAGAGGCCCTTGAGACACTGTGAGACTAGCACTCAGCAAACACTCACAGTTTGGCACACTGCAGCCTGTGCTTTTTCCAGCTGGCACAGTTATCTGATTGTTACACCTTCCCTGGTGCAAAGAATCTGTTCTCAGTATTATGTATTACCTTATGGGAAACCTTGGTCCCTAGTTAAAGTGTGTTTAAACCTTGCCTCAGAAATGGTAAGGAGGTATATTGTTAAGTGAAGGAGGTAGGGGGTACGTGTGCCATTGCCCTCTGTTGGATAGAATCAGATTGCCCTCTACTGCTCAACTGTATGTGTTGGGTCCTATACAGTCAATTGCTAATGGAGAGTGGTCGTGATGGTTTTGAAACCTTAAAGGTCTACTTAGCTGGCAGACATCCTATCATGTTAGGTGACTAATACTGAACCTTCTCTGAACCTTTTCTAATGCCAGGATATCCTTTTTGAGATGAGACCATCACATCTGAACGCAGTATTCAAAATGTGGGCGCACCATGGATTTATATAAGGGCAATAAGATATTCTCTGTCGTCGTCTTGATCCCTTTTTTAATGATTCCTAACAGCCTTAACCCATGGGAATGGCTGGAAGGACTGAATGGGATCAGAGGTTTCAGTATAGGAAGAGAGGGAGCTCAAAAATCACCAGCTAATAAATCTTTGCTTCCATAACTAGATCTGGTGAAAGTCTCCCTCTGTTCTAAAATCCTCCTGGCTTAAAACAGTTGGAAAAAGAGCCTGTGCTCTGAAGCTTGAAGTGATACCTTATTGAGATCCTTATGCTTAACCTTTAGCCTTCACCCTCAGTGTGAAAGGGGACAAAACCATAGCAGAGGATGGGGCTTAGCAGGATGTTCCCCTTGTTCTGTATAAGCACTTTCCTCCTGAACAAAATACAGGTGCAGAATTCTAGGAGCCCTTATAGTAGCCCTTGAGCAGTGTATCATTCTCATTGGTGTTAAGAAGAGGCTATACACATGCCAGGTGAAGGGAGATGCCTTGGAGATATGGCTGGCTGAACTGTCGAGTCTGATTCACGGACAAAGTGTCTAAACTTTTATATATTTTGCAATTTTCAATATAAAGAAAGATGGGTTGAGATATTTTAAGGATTCCATCCTATCAAAGGATCTGAGTAGTGTACACTATATTTCACCTTGCTCAAGTTTTTCCTATAATCTAGGCCAAAGATCTTAGTTTCATGTAATCCAGGCCACTGACATCAGTTTGGTTGTTCAAATACAAAGGATCAATACTTTCCTTGAATTAGTCCAACCTGTCCTTGAACGCCCAGGATCTCTCACTGGACATGAGTCTAGCATCGATGTTTCCCCAGGTTCTGTTCTTCTGCCATAGTTTTGCAGCAGACTTAAAATCAGTTCCTTGATCTGAAGCCAAAATGAGGCGCCTTTGCCACCCCAGCTCCAACTGCTTCAGAAAGGAACAGTTCTCAGGCCTTGTCTACCCTGGAAAGCTTTTCCAATTATGTGGCGTCATTATACCAATGTAGCAAAACACACAGTTAGATTGGTGTAACTGGCCATGTCAACACTATTATTTTGCTTTAAAAGTGGCTTTTTCTATTTTAACTTAAGCTCCTTCCAAAGTAACATAATTTAAACAGGAAAAAGGCCACTCTTATACCAGAATAAATGCATCTACAGGGGGAAGCTATACCAGTATAATTGTAGAGGTAAGAGTCCTGTAGCGTATATAATTATAAATATACAGTATAACTGTAGTGCTTTAAATTGACATGTTGTTAAAGCCCTACTTGAATTGCAGGATGATTGTCCAAAAATTGCAGCTGAATTGCGGACAAGCCATGAAAAATTATGGAAAAGTAATAATGGACCTTATTATTTGAGGTAATAAAGTCCATTACTACTTTTCTGCAATTTTCTGCTGTCGACTCCCTGGGGCTGACAGCAGGGACCTGAAGCTGGTAGCACATGCTCCCATTCTCAGCCCCAAACTCAGCAGTCAAAATTGTGGTAGAAGCCTAATATTGCAGAAACTGCAGATTCCACAATATCACAAGTTCCACGGGGCCTTACACCCTGCCTTATATTCATATAATTCCTCCATATAGACAAGTTCAACGAAACGTTAAACATGTATTAGATATACAAAGGAGACTGATGCTTATTAATAAATCACATACCCAGGGGCAAGTGCTGGATAATGTAGGACAAGAGACCCAAGCACATAAATAAGTGCATACTTTGAGTCAATGTCTCTGCAGATGTAAAGTAGAACACTATAAAAGTAAATGGAGCTACAGCCCTTTACACCAGAGACTTGGCTCAATATGTATGTTGCAAAAAGCATTAACATTCATCCATCTGTTACAGGGGTGGGCAAATTATGGCCCACGGGCCAGATCTGTCAGCACTTTGGATCCAGCCCGCGGATTTGCCACCCTGTGGTGCTGAGGACCCCGCTCCGCTCCTGGGAAGCGGCTGGCACCATGTCCCTGCCACCCCTGGAGGAGGGGGAGCAGAGGGCTCCACGCGCTGTTCTTGCCTGTGGATACCTCCCCCAAAGCTCCCACTGGCCAGGAACAGGGAACTGTGGCCAATAGGAGCTTCGGGGGAGATATCCACAGGTGTGCTGAGCTCTCTGCTCCCCCTCCCTCAGGGCCTGCAGGGACGTGGTGTTGGCCCCAGCCCCACTCCAGGAAGCAGCCAAGGCCGGGGCAGGCAGGTAGGGAGCATGCCCTGGCCCTGCTGCCGCCCCGGAGACTCTCCAGATAAGCGGCACCGGATCAGAGCCCATACCCGAACCCCTCTTGCACCCCAACCCCCTGCCGCACCCTGTTCTCCTCCTACACCCCAACCCCCTGCCGGGTCAACTAATACAGTAGCAAAGTAAATACTTTATTGGGAGCCGTGTGGGGGCATACTTGTGACATGGATGTCTTCTTGTTCTGGGTTTGTATTGTGCCTAGCACAATTAGGGCTCCTTGGTGCTACAATACTACTACTACCCAAATGCAGAATTAGAACCACTTTTTTATTAGACATCATGGTGTAGGTCCTAAAGCACCAGACTGGGAGTCAGGAAACCCAAATTCTATTCCAAAGCTGGCCACAGACCTTAGCAAAGTCACTTCACCCCTCTATGTCTCAGTTTCTCTCTCTCTAAAATGGGGATAAAAATAATACTCTCCTTTGTAAAGTGCTTTGAGACGTGGTATAATAGAGCTAAATATTATAAGTTTATGAAACAATAGAAACATAAATTAGAAGAAATTATTAAGAAACAAATTACTATCCCTCAAAATAATTATTGTAGTAATACCACTGGTGAATACTTGTTTATATTTCAACGCTCATTTTAAAAGGTTTTCTTTCTCTCACACTTTCTCTCTAAGCTAATTAGTATGCATCACCTCAACAACAGGAGTAACCGAGTCAGCAGGGGAGTGGCCACGGTCAACCCATCACCATTGGGACGTCCAGGTAAATCAACCTAAAGTAGCTGAAGTTGCATATGTTAGGTTGAAGTCCCCCTCCCCTCTAGTGTAGCCCAGCCCTGACAGATTAGCAGCTCCTAGCACAAAGGACCTGTGCTAAAACAAACTGCAGTTCACAGATGATCATATTTCACTGAGTGAGTGACCTTTACTAGCTGGGGGGAAAAAGCCACTTTTCATTTAAATAGGTAGCACATGGAAAGGATAGAAGGAGGTGTGTTCTATTTAAGCTACAAGTTCTCAGAGCAAGAAGTAGTCCAGGAAAGAGGAGGATGAACAACTTCAGCTAAATAATCTTTGTGGCATAATACATTCACTCTTTAAAGCGCTCCTGTTGCATAGAAGGTGATGACATGAGCAACTAGGAGGACAGCACATTCTTCAGATGAAAGAGTGAAAGGCTTTGAGAAATGCCAATGCTCATGACTTGTTCCTCCTTTAGTATAAGTCACTGTACAAACATCCTGCCTGCTCTTCCTTCCCTTATCTCCTGCTAAGCTACAGGTCGAATCTGACTTGATTTATAGTGCACTGTTAAGAGGATCTGCAACAGGTGACCCTACATTGGCTAGGTATTACAGAGCACTGAATAGGGAACAGTCAATGTATTCTAAGCATAGCATCCTTGGGGACACAGGTTTACAGCTAATAATATCACCTCCTCCTAATCTCAGCTATTTAGAAGAGGTTTTAGCAATGGAGGAATCCTCCCTGGAAAGAGACTTTCAGCTTCTGGGTTCATTAGCGCATTCAGCAGCTGCGGGGGTAAAAATAACAAGAGGGTGTGAGAGCCATAATTAGTGCTGTTAACTTTAGCTACAATGAGTCGATGAGTCAGTCTGTCAAAATGAGCAATGGCTGACTAGTTAAATGCAACACCACCTTTCATAAAAGTTAAGCCACACCCCCCACCTCCTGACAGGTCCCCCCCCCCAGGACTCCCACATCCTATCCAACACCCACCCCCATTCCCCATCCCCTGAGCACCCCCCCCCAGACCCTCTGGCCCTTATCCAACCCCTCACCTCTGGCCCCTTTACCATGCCACTCAGAACAGCATGTCTGGTCCGGAGCCAGACATACTGCCATGCTGATCTGCCAGAGCATGCAGCCACACCCCCCCAGAGCGCTCATGTGGCACACTGAGGTGGGGGGGGGGGGTTTAAGAACTAGCCTCCCCAGCTGGTAGCTCTGGGAACCAGACAGAATTAGCCCATGGGCCAGATGTGTCCAAAAGACAGTTTGCCCACCCTGACCTAGGAAATGGTTTGCACTAGTGTGGCTACACTGATATAATGGCACTAATGAAGTTCAAAATGCAGTCTGGATATGCTGCATTGCTGTAACATGAAGCTTGCACCAGTGTATGTAACTGGGATATGCTGCACAGGTGCACTCTTTCTTCGTTGGGGGTTGTAACTACATCAATACAGCTAGTTTCCCTAATCAAGACAAGTCTGCAACGACCTAGATCTGCCTCTCCCCTGCCTTGCTTCTTCTGTAGTCATTCACATTTATACAAAGCAAGTGCAAAATGCTACCCCGGTGTGTGCAAGTGGAGAATTGATTGGATAGCTCTTCATACCCTCTTTGCACAGGTGTGAGTGATCACACAAGGCACATAGTAGCAGAGAACTGGGTCCAAAGACTACCTCTGTGGTCACAGTGTAGATGGAAAACAGGCATGATTGCTGCTTGGAGGAGTCAGGGTTTGGTTTCCTTCCTAGATTTTTCGAGTGGGGCATTCCTAGAATGTCAGTCACTGCTTCATTGGATCTGTTTCTGAGGCTCTGGTTAAACCTGGGAGACTGAACCATAGTGATACAGTCTGCTTAGTAAAAAGTTGTGTGACAAAGTTATTTTTCATGAGTTTGTCATTTTGCCCAAGTCTTAAAACAGTGATTCTCAAATTTTTGTGCCGGTGACCCCTTTCATATAGCAAGCCTCTGAGTGCGACCCCCACCCTTATAACTAAAAACACTTTTTAATATATTTAACATCATTATAAATGCTGGAGGCAAAGGAGGGTTTGGGGTGGAGGCTGACAGCTCACCCCCCCCCCCACACATAATAATCTCACAACCCACTGTGGGGTCCTGACCCCCAGTTTGAAAACCCCTAACTTAAAATAACCACCTCCAGAGCTAGAATGTCTGAACTGATTTTGCAAAGCCCAAACCTCTCTTCTATCCAGACAACAAACCCAAACCTGTAAGGCTCGTACTGGCTGGACAAATTACCTCTTCTTTCCCAGCAAACCAACAGACCCTCTGTCTTCTCTTCTCCCATCCTCATACACAGAGACTGGTAAACAATAATAGACTAACCGGATCACACTCATATCAAATACCTGTGGATTCCCACCTGCTGCAGTGACCTTTTCTCATATTTATAGGCACAGAAAACTGGCAGCGTTGAAACAGTTTAATAAGACTGTTATAGAGAAGCAGGTAAAATTATATCAAAACAAGACAGAAACTGGAGATCTAATTCTAAGCCATTCTCCAGAACACTTGCAAAAGCAATAATAGAAAGCAACTTATTACTATGCAGTGCTGTTTTTTCACCCTAAGCGTGGTGAATACTGAAGGTGACAAACCCCCATATTGCTATTTTCTCCTTCCCTGGCATTTTAGTCAAGCTGTCCTCCTCATGCTGTGGCTACAGCACACATATTGAGAAAGCTCTTTTGCAAGTGCATCATTCCAGTTGTGTACCTGATGCACAGCCAGCCACCACCTCCCGGTGTCCTTATGCATTCCCTTCCACCCGTAGTCACAAGCGTCCAGTGAAGTGAATGGCTTGATCCTCTGTTTAGCAATGAGGTCAACCCAAAGTTTCACTTCATCATAGGTCAGTAAAGATATAGGGTGACCAGATGTCCCATTTTTATAGGGAGAGTCCCGATTTTTGGGTCTTCTTCTTATAGAGGCTCCTATCACCCCTCCTCACTTACCCCCAGTCCTATTTTCCCCACTTGCTGTCTGGTCACCCTAGTAAGGTTAGACCAGCAGGAAGACACAGTAGCAACTCTAGCTATGTTCTGCAAAACATTTGGCAGAATGTGTCCATCTCAACATAATATTATTTAATAAAGAAAAAGCATCAGATTGGAGAGCTCTGTAAAACACTGAACTGGAACATTTGGACCTTGACAAAAATGGAACATTTCCACTTTCTCTATGACTTTTGGTTTCAGTGCTTTTGTTATGATATACATTTTAAAAGTTGAAATCAGAACAAAATCTTCCCCTTTTATCAATTTTTTAAAAATATAATTTAATGGGAATTTAGACACTTATTTTGTTCCATTTACAACAGAAAAAAACAAAACTCTGGCATGTCCCATGAAATAGAAAATCCAGTTCCCATATAGCTCTTATTTTTCCCATTTTACAGACAGGGAAGTTTCAGTCAATGTTTCCTAACTTTGGAGCACTGTAACAGAGCCAAAAACAGAACCTGTCTCTCCTGGCTCCCACACATGTGTTTTAACTACTAACAAGAAGTCATTTAGAAACAAGGACACATTTCTGCAAAATGGTTTGGTTTGACAAAAGCTCATGTCCCAGCAGAAAAATGCTCCACCAGAAAATTTTTGACCAGCTCCAATAATAATCATAGGCACAAATAAAACCCTTAAGTGCTTCTAAATCATCTTAAACAAGTTAAATACTTCAGATGTGCTGTAGCAAGGCCAGCCATCTCCTATGGTTTAGGGTCACAGTCCAGGCACTCTACCTCAGTTTCCCCTCTTGACTTGAGTTCAGTACACTCAGAAAACACTTTCCCCCCCAATCCCTTCTTGAGTTATGCCTCATTAAATTAACAGACATTCAAAATAAAGTGTTCAAGTCTATCTAAAAAGTACAAACCAAAACAAGGTTTATCTCCCACGTCTTCCTGCTTTCACAAGCTACACCCAAGCCTATCTGACTAGAGACTCAGTCCTGGCTAGAACCTGCTCACTGCAAACAGTCTCTGATCACAGCAACATAGCAATTTGAACTTTACTCTTCTTCCCTTCCCTGTAGCCTACAGCTGCTCATCATAGGGCAATTGCTCTAATCTCTCCCAGCTGTGGCTCATTCTGTGCTCATGGGTGGTTAGTCCCAGCCCTTAACACATTGGTTCTCAAAGTGGGGGTTGGGAGCCCTCTGAGGGTCGCAACCCGGTTTTGCAGGGGTAGCGAGCCCCTGCTGCCTGCCCCGACCCCTGCCGCAGGCTACTGGCATCCGGCGCCCCAACAAGCTCAGTCCTGGTCGTGGCAGGTGCCCCGCGCCCCCCCCCGGCTGTCTCCAGGCACCCCTGCGAGCCTAGGCCGGTTGCGGTGGGCTCCCAGTGCCCCCCCCCCCCGCCGGCTCCATGCACCCCATCTCCAGGCAGCCCCTGCCCTGGGGGGCTGCTGGAACCCCCACCCCAATCTGGCCCCTGCCATGGCAGGCTGCAGGCACGCCCCGCCCAGCCCCCCGCCCCACAGGGCTGCCAGAAGCCCCCCCCCACGCCCAACCCCTAAGGGGGGGTCGCGCTTAGAGACCTGGTGTCCAAAAGGGGTCACCAATACAAAAAGTTTGAGAACCACTGCCTTAACAGGTGAGCCAGCCTGTTACCAGTGCTACCTGGGGTCTGGTTTTACAGATGGGAGAATAGACTCAGCTGTTCAATCACTTGCCTAGAGGGCCATAGTGAGTCAGCGACAGAGCCAGGCTTATGTACCTGTTGTGTTCTCACCACTGGAACATGCTGTGCCACTAGGACATAGTAAGTACAGTATTCTGTGCCTATCTCAGAGGGATACCCTGAGGCGTAGGTCAGTAGGGTTTCTGGGTGTGTTTGTGTAGAGAGAGTGAGTTTTGAGGTGTTCTTCTGAAGAAGGATAGGGGAATAGTTTGGTGTTTTTGTTGCTGCTTTTCAATTCCTCTTTCCCCTCCCCCATTGTTAAGTGTCATTGACTGGCTTAGTCATGTGGTCATTTTTTTTTCTGCCAAAAAAACTGCAACTGTTTTGAAATAGAAGATTCATTTTTGAAAAATCCAGTTTTTGACCCTGAAAATAGCCCTCTTGCACCTTTTAAACAAGCTCCTCGCACTGAACATTTTGTGGTGGAGGAAGGTAATGCACAATAACTGAGAGGGGGCAGCTTTTGTATTTGCAAGCCACGTAAGCCAAATTCCACCCTGTGTAAGCCCAATGAAATCAATGGGACCAGCATTCCCCCCACTCTGGGGGTTCCAATCATGTACGGCTTTGAAAGAGTGTAGAACAGGTGATCTTCTCTTGCCCATAAACTACTGCTCTGCTTCCTGAAAGTCAAGATTTATTATTATTTTTAAAGTCAGAGACTAATGACACTGGCTTGAGGCAGATGTGCTAACAGATGCTATTTCCCACATAGCTCCATCAATGTTCCTTAGCTATGCTCTGCCATAACCTGGCTGGGACTTAATCCCTCCACTTTATAAGGTTCTTGTGCAGACAGCACTTCACCTCATAGAGCTTGATTGTGCCTTTGCAGATAGCCCTGAGCAAGGGATACATGATAATTTAGAGACGACCGAGCCACAATTCCCTTCCTGCCTCCCATCTCCTGGGTTAGGATGAAAGGGAATGTTGCCATCTTTCTACACTGTAACGGTCAAATATGAGCAGTGCTTGAGGTGTGGGGATGTTACTTCACCTTACTTCCCTGTAGGGACAGTTAGAACTGTAACAATCTACTCCCCAGCCTCATGAACTGTACCCAATTATGCAGTGATTTGAGTCTCCCCTCCAGCCGATGCTGAGTCCTGTGCCGTGGCTTCGTTTATTATCTCACAGACGGGTTTTCCGCATATGTGCGCTTAGAGAGCCAGGCCCTGCACAATGGTTACTTAGGCTGCTAACTCCCACTGAAAGTGCTCATGGAAGGTTCTAGAATCTAGATCAACAGCTCTGGGTCTGTAGTCCTTTATGTACCCACAGCGCAGAGAGCAGCAGTGAAAACCTGCCCCCTGGGAAGTTATCTCATAAAGTTGTTGCCCCAAATACAGAAGAGTGGGGGGCAGAGAGTAGGATAATATAATTATAATACTGCCTCTCCCTACAGACTTTTACTCCACATGAACCACAGCTGTGCAGGCAGTGATGGCAATGTCTAATCTCCAGATATGGTACTGCTTTCATCATCCCTCCAGGAATGTAAATAGCACAAGGGATGGGAAGGAAAGAGACCATTCTTGTGGCTTAGAATTGAACCTCAGGAGATCATCTAGTCCAATCCCCAATTAAATCATCCAATAGATTTTTGCCCCAGATCCCTAAATGGCCCCCCAAGGATTGAACTCACAACCCTGGGTTTAGCAGGCAATGCTCAAAACACCGAGGTACCCCCTCATGGGTCTTCTGTTCTAAAACGGAGATGAAATGGCACAAACTCTAAACGTAAGAGGCCTTGCCTTTGCTTGCTTATTATACTTTAGGGGAGCTGCATGCAACAGTAATAGACACCAGTGAATACCCTCAGTCATTCGTTTGATAGCCTGGTATAATTCCATATGATAGGGTCTAAACACTTCACACTTGAAGAGGTTTGGATCCAGATGCAAACACTGTGATACCAGCCCATGAGACTGCATGTATGATCTCACTCTCATATATATGTGAGTGAGGTGTGGGTGTTGGGGTTGGTCAGGGGGTGTCAACTGTCTGCCCCCTCCCCACCTCCGACTGACCCGAGCAACACCGGGCACTTATGCTAGTGTATATAACACCCACACCTCACCCCTCACCCACCCTGACACCTTCCCACCCCCCCTGACCAACCCCAACACCCCCCGGTTCACTTACTCCCCGACCAAACCCGACAACCCCACCTGACCCCCCCAAGCAAACCCAACACCCCCACCTCACCCCCCGACCGAACCCGACACCCCCACCTGACCCCCCGACCAAACCCGACACCCCCACCTCACCCCCTGAACAAACCCGACACCCCCACCTCACCCCCCGACTGAACAGTGTATTTAATAATCTGTGTGCTACACAGTGCACCGTGAGCCGAGGGGGGTGTCGGGTTTGGTCTGGGGGGGTGGGAAGTTGTCGGGGTGGGTGAGGGGTGAGGTGTGGGTGTTGGGGTTGGTCAGGGGGTTTTGCGGTTGGTGGGTGGGTGAGGTGGGGGTGTCGGGTTCGGTTGGGGGGTAAGTGAGCCAGGGGGTGTCGGGTTTGGTCTGGGGGGGTGGGAAGGTGTGAGGTGTGGGTGTTGGGGTTGGTCAGGGGGTGTTGCGGTTGGTGGAGGGGTGAGGTGGGGGTGTCGGATTTGCTTGGGGGGATGAGGTAGGGGTGTTGGGTTCGGTCGGGGGTAAGTGAGCCGGGGGGTGTCGGGTTTGGTCTGGGGGGGTGGGAAGCTGTGAGGTGTGGGTGTTGGGGTTCGGTCAGGGGGTGTTGCGGTTGGTGGGGGGGTGAGGTGGGGGTGTCGGGTTTGCTTGGGGGGTGAGGTGGGGGTGTCGGGTTTGGTCGGGGGGTAAGTGAGCCGAGGGGTGTCGGGTTTGGTCTGGGGGTGTTGCAATTGGTGGGGGGGTGAGGTGGGGGTGTCGGGTTCGGTCAGGGGGTAAGTGAGCCGGGGGGTGTTGGGTTCGGTCTGGGGGGTGGGAAGTTGTCGGGGTGGGTGAGGGGTGAGGTGTGGGTGTTGGGGTTGGTCAGAGGGTGTCGGGTTCGGTCGGGGGGGTAAGTGAGCCCTGGGCACCCACCCCGACACCTTCCCCCCCAGACCAAACCCAACACCCACACCTCACCCCTCACCCACCCCGACACCTTCCCACCCCCCCAGACCAACCCCGACACCCCCTGGCTCACTTACCCCCGACCAAACCCGACACCCCCACCTGACCCCCCCAAGCAAACCCGACACCCCCACCTCACCCCCCGACCGAACCCGACACCCCCACCTCACTTACCGTCCCACCAAACCCAACTCAGATCCGTCGCAGGCGGGGAGGGGGCCCAGAGCCGAGGGATTCCGGGGACCTTCGCAAGTGTGTGTGTGTGTGTGGGGGGGCACAGGGCTGATGGATTCCGGGGTTCCGTTGGGAGGGGGGAGGGGCAGAGAACTGAGGGATTTCCGGGGTTCCGTTGGAGGAGGGATAGGCAGTGAGCTGAGCGAGTGCGGTGTCTGTTGGAGGGGGTATTATGACATCATCAGCACTTAACCGCCCAGCCGATGTGATTGGCCCTGAAAGACTTTCACCCCTGGGGGGCGTCAGAGGTGAGATCCGAAAATTTTTCGACCCTTACGACCGTCTAGACCCCAAGACCCCTCACTGTACCAAATTTCAAGTCTCTGGCTCAAACGGTGCGGGAGGAGGTCGCGGTCATACATACATACATACACCACTTGACTTTTATATATATAGATAGATAGATAGATATATATACACACACACACACACACACACACAGAATTCATCTGAGTATTATAGGTCAGATTTTCAGAAGGACAGTGGCCTCGCCTCCCTTTGATTTGCCCCCATAAATGGCTAGTTAAAGATACTAGGACTCTGATTTGCACCCACAGATAAATTTCAGGCTGTTTTGAAAATGTGGCTCTGCATAATCTAGTTAGTTTAGTCTGATTTATAGATGTACTCACTCCTTTGCAATCTTTCATATCCCCAACTGATTTATATGATCATTGACATGATTTGTGTACAGGTAGAAACTGCTGAAAAAATCGTTGATTCTAAATCTGGGGATGGAGAAAAAAGCAATAGAATCTTATGATTCCTTAAAATTGTGGGGCTGAACATTGATTTACATTGGTATAACTCCATTCTCTTCAACAGTTACTTCTGATTCTCACAGGTGTGAGATAAAAATCAGACACATCAATAATACCTTTGCAGTTATATTGCTGCACTTTTAGTTCCTACTTGATTGGGAGCACTTCAAATAGTACTAAAATGTTATGGAAGAAATATAGTGGATCAAATTAATCCCTGATATAAATCCAGTGCAGTCAAAATGTTGCTACACCTGGGATATACTTGGCCCACTATGCTTTTCTTAGCCATATTATGAAAATACATGTCCACTGAAAACAAATACCGGTATATGTTTTGACTGGAAATAGATTTCCCCAAGGAAACATTCAAGCAGTGGATGGACAAATTGTTTTAGTGGTTTACATAACTGTCAAGGGTGTGCTATTAAAAAATGTTCTGTTGGTACAAACGAACCCTGTACAAGTAGATGGTATATTTATTAGTGTTATTGCAACTACCAGCTGCTAGGTGTTCAGAATGATATGGGCATTGCCTCACAGGTCAGTAGATTATTGCTCACCCAAAATCCCTGCTGTGCCTTACAGCCAGCATGGCTGTGATCCTTTTCTAATGAGACATGCATGCTGTCAGTTTGCCTTGTAAGTGAAGATGTGATAGACCGAGGGCAATCAATTATTTTTGTCAAAGTCCAAATTTCTTGGTCCAGGTAAAGTCAAGGTTCAGACTCCAGAGAAAAATAATACAGACATAAAATGGTAGTAACAATATAATAATAAAAAGATTTTGTGATTTGGATTTGGCTGATGGACCCCTGTACTAGACCAATCCTTTGTTTTTATTCATAAACAGGACACCCCCTTGCTCTTTGTAGGTTTCCATTCTTGTAGATTGTGCCCTCTACCAATAGACTTGAAGGGGTCCCTGGGTCACAAACCTCTTGTCTAATTCACTTTAAATGTAGCCAGAAAATTCTAAGAGTAAGCTACCAATTTTGAGGCAGATGAAATTCTAAGGTGTATTGTGGCTTTGAGAGAGAAGCCAAAATCAGACGTATAATGGAAACTCAGTTGCAAACTTAACTATGGAGTGATGGCTGTCAGCCCATCACAAAAACAAAAGCAAAGTCCTTTTACAGTGTGAGGTTACAAAACATCATTACAAGGTCAATTCTTTGTTCACCTCTACAATATTTTAATCAACTTTTTGATTTTTTTCCCCCCTTCAACATCCATTTTTAAAAGCATTTCTTTAGTGCAAATAGAAGCCAGTCAGTGCTTGTGACATTTCAAAACAAGTGGGTTTTTTAGCAATCAAACTCTTAGAACACTATAAAATGTTAAGATATGGAGTTTTCTGTTATACATATTTCATCATTCTAAACATAATTTAATGGACTACAGTCAAGTAGCCAAAGGAAAGAAAAAAGTTGGAGTTTTGCTGATAGTTTAAGGGGAAAGTGTCTTCAATCTTTAGAGGAAAGAAAAATATTTATTTTATGGTGGTGTAAATTTTTTTCTAAACAGAGAAGGATTAAAATGTGACCTACAAGTTTGTTTAAACATATTTCTCCCCAGTGCCATGGCACTGGCGTAAACAGGATGCACTTTCAATCCCTCATACTTGTTTGTGATGGCGTACATACAAGGAATTAGCACAGATGCACTCATAAATCTAATTAGCTCCCCCAAATAGGACTGTATTACTCTTGTGAAGCCTTTGTCTTGTTTCAGATTTTCTCCTCAAGTATCCGGAAATGCAGAGAAGGGCAACTGAATGAGTCGGGGGGGAAGGGGTGTGAAAAATAGGATCCAAATGGCTCAACCCAGAACCCCAGATCTGAACTTTTGGGAACATTTGGGTTCAGATCCAGAATCAAACTTTGCAGACTGGGTCCATCTCTAATTCTAGGTGACTGGTTTCAATCTATTCTAGGTTGATAATGACTAAAAGTTACCACCCTCCAGTGGCTGTTTGGTGGCCTGTGAGGGATGAATTGGTAGTCTCAATCAATTTTCTAGGTGCCTGCATCACAGAAACTACCATTACAGTTGGTAGTAATGGATGAATAAGATATTTGGCTTTGGATGCTGCTTATACGTGGAGTAACTTCACGTTAAGTTGCTACTAAAGGTTTGCATGTTTGTTTACATTTTCTTTTCTTTTTTATTTTAAAGTTTTCTTGGAACAACTATTGAACCTGTAAAACCCTCAGGGCAAAAATCATGCCTGCTCCATGTTCTATGTGACATCTAGCACGCTGACAGAATCCAAAAATAATTGACGCAGATAAACTCCAGCTAACCTTTGTGTTAAACACTTCCCTTTGCGCTCTTCTGCTGGACAGCCCTCCCTTAAACAGAATCCTTCTAGAAAATAAACATGCAGAGTTTACTGGCAGCCTCTGGTATTACACTAATACTCTTCAAGTAACAGCTCACATGACACGGTCATCTTCCTTTAAATGATTTTTACTTGCTAGGTTTGGTTCTAAGTATAAACATTTCCCTTATCTATTTATCTCAGTTATTTATATTGCCAGCAAGCCCCAGAATATCTGAGCACCTTCCACATACAGTAGCATAGTCCCTAGAGGACTTCATGGTGTCTCTGACAATAATAATAAGCTTAAGCCTCTATTTATTTAGACCAGGGGTGGGCAAACATTTTGGCCCAAGGGCCACATCAGGTTCAAAATCATATGGAGGGCCGGGTATGGAAGGCTGTGTCATCCCAAACAGCCTGACCCCCACCTCCATCTGACCCCCACCCACTTCCCACACCCTGACTGCCCCTCTCAGAAACCCTGACCCATCCAACCCCCCCGCTCCTTGTCCCCTGATCACTCCCTCTGGAGACCACCCACCCCTAACTACCACCACCCGGGACCCCACCCCTATCTAAGTGGTTATTTAAGTGGTTTCAAGTAGTTACAGGCAGAACAAAGTGAATTACCAAGTAAGATAAAACACAACACGCCATTCTAAGCCTATTAAGTAATAACAGTGAATACAAATTAAATCTCACCCTCAGAGATATTTCTATCAGACTGGACATCTTCCTAGTCTGGGCACCACCCTTCCCCCTGGTACAACCCTTGTTCCAGCTCAGGTGGTAGCTAGGGGATCTCATGATGGCAGCCCCCTTTGTTCTGTTCCACCCCCTTATATATCTTTTGCACAAGGAGGAATCCTTTGTCCCTCTCTGGTAGGGTGACCAGAGAGCAAGTGTAAAAAATCGGGATGGGGTGGGGGTGGGGGGTTAATAGAAGCCTATATAAGAAAAAGCCCCCAAAATCAGGATTGTCCCTATAATATTGGGACATCTGGTCACCTTACTCTCTGGGTTCCCACCCCTCCTTCTAAATGGAAAAGCACCAGGTTAAAGATGGATTCCAGTTCAGGTGACATGATCACATGCCAGTGTAAGACTTCATTACCCACTTGCCATCACACAAGTATACAGGAAGACTTACAAGTAAAACAGAGGCATCTCCAGTCAATTGTCCTGGTTAATGGGAGCCATCAAGATTCCAGACCACCACTAATGGCCCACACTTTGCATAATTCCAATAGACCCTCAGAGTTATATTTTATATTTCTCGTTTCAGATACAAGAATGATACATTCATACAAAAAGGATAAACACATTCAGTAGATTATAAGATTTGTAATGATACCTTACAAGAGACCTTTTGCATGAAGCATACCCCAGTTACATTATATCCACACTCAGAATATTTTATAAAATTATATAGAATGCAACGCCACAGAAGGATTATGCTGATCATATGCCAACTTCTGCTGAACAAAAGCTAACATGCACAAATGCTTAAAAATCCTTTGGCCAGTAGCTAAGCATCCTGAGCATTCAGTTTATCATCAAATTAGAGCATCAACCATTGACTTAGTTTTGGACCAAGGGCAACTATCCTAATGGTTTAATGCTTTGCAAGACTATCAGTTCACTGTTTGCTGTAGGTCTTAAAATCAAATATGGGATGTACTATGATACATGCCACTATTCTCATTCTCTGCAGATACTACCTCAGTACTCCCTGCATCCACCAGAGGAAAACCAGCAAGCAGGAGCCACATTCTGTGATCTGTAGGATTCAGTCCTGGCAAAGGAATATCAAGAGAGCATGGAAGTGTGGAAGATGGATAGGAGAAGCTTCCAGCTCCTGATAGTTTTGGTGCAACACAAGACTTTCAGCTTAGTGTTTAGGTTTTGTTCATGCGACTCCTGTAGGCCTTATTCATGTGACTCCTAAAGGTTCCTAAGTCAACACCACAAACTCTCTTCCCCCCCTATTGCTCACAGAAGCTGGCCATGTCCTCTGGGTTTTAAAAAGCATCAGAAATCGCACATGGGGAACAATGTCTTTGTTTTCTCTCCACCTCACCTTTTGAAACAGCCAATGTCAAGTTTATGCCCATTTCTGAAGTCCTCTTTAGTTCTAGCCCATTGTCCTGAATCTCTCTATCAGGGAGAAACCTGGTGAGACACATGAATTTCTTGTAGGGAAGTATGCACAGTACAATCCCCAGAAATGTTGAGTTAGTTACCAAACTGGGTATGCTGGACTAGAGGTTCCACTGGCTGCAGGTTGTGCAATCCACACCTTGGAAATAGTGAATCTCTCCCAAATGGGACCATATCCCTTTTCCACAGGGCTGCCCATGCAATGATTTGAGGATGCGGTATAGAGCTGTGCCAGTTTATTTCCCAGTTGTTGACCTAGCGAGTGCAATTTGAATACAGAGCATTATCCCAGGGGAAAACAGCTTTAAATCCCAGACAGGGCTCCGTAAAAGCCCCAGCAGCTGAGGCTGCCCAAGAGATGTGCTGGATCTCCTGGCTGCCATGTTGCCCTTATCTCTGGCTGATCCAGACCACTTGTGGTCCAGACCTCTCTATGGGCCCCCTCTCCAGAGGGGCAAAAGTTGTGCTTCAGCGTGCTTCCTTGCTCTCACACTCTCCAGAAAGGCTTTCTATCATAGAATCATAGAATATCAGGGTTGGAAGGGACCTCAGGAGGTCATTTAGTCCAACCCCCTGCTCAAAGCAGGACCAATCCCCAACTAAATCATCCCATATCACTAGGGGCCCACCATCTGGATTCTGCTAGTGGCACTTGTCCCTGTCCACTTTAGGTTTTGTGGGGTTCAGCCCTAAACTGGGATGTTGAGGGAAAGGCATTCTTGGGTCCCAGTGTGCGGTGAAATGAATATCAGTATTCAAAGTGGAATGATAAAACCATGTCACAGGCATAACGAATGAGCAAGAACTGTCGGTAACTTCTTCCTGATATTCCAAGCACAGCTGCCAATGTGGAATCAAGAGTCAGCAACATTTGAGAGGTCAGAAGCTGCGGTTTCCTGTGTGCGCAAGGTGAAACTGCTTGGACGTGGGAGGACTTCTTTCTGGGAAGCCAGAGGGCTCCAATTTGAGGCACATGGAGGGTACAGCTCTTGAGCAAGACAGAGAAATGTGATGATGGTGGAATGCTGACAACCCCTTTGACTACAAGTCAAATGGCTGTGTACCCAAGATTGCAATCGTTATTCTGGGTGAAACTACGTGGGCCAATAATACACGGAATGTGCAACTGGTGTTTTCATGCCAATTTTGTGACTAACAAATAATCCATTGAGCAGCACCTTGTTCAGAGGGAAGTATTACGTTCTTATTCCTGTCGACGAAATTCAGATTTATTCATTTTTACTTAAGATTTAGGGGAAAGTATTTTGGGGGAAAAGCCTAATTGAAATCTTCTTGCCCTGACTTCTGTCATTCCGTCAGGATCTTGACACATCAGAATCCAATCACGGTTATTTAACACTCTGGAGGAGATTCTCAGCTGGCGTAAAATTCCATAGCTCCATTGATGTCAACTGAATGACAATGATTTACGCACATAGACGATTTAGCACTTGCTATTTCCCCACAGATGGAAATATTACACACGGTCACCACCTTGACCCTGATCCCCACGCTAAGCTCTTCCAGAGGAGCCAGGAATCTTCTGAGCCTGTCTTCGGTTTCCTGTTCACACAATATGATTCATGTCCTGGTACAGAAGGCTTGTCCGAGGCTTCCCAAAGGGGAGGAGGCATGCTATTTTGCATAGCCTATTAATGAACTCGTAATAAAGTGCATTTGCTTTTGCGCCTTGTATAAGAAAGAGCTAAAAATACACTGGGCTGATGGAGCCGGCAGAATGCTGCCGAATGCAAACTGTGGCCGTCAACCATTCAAACACAAAACTAAGTCTGTCTCTGTACAGCTTCATGAACTCAGAAGTGGCTGGTTGCTTGCAAAGATGCTCCTGTGTGGGCTGGATAATAGAGTTTTAAAGGGTATCAGAACATGATTTGATATACTCCAGTTGATCCCTGACTATTAGAGGGACGCACACTGAATCGCTTCAGTAGTATGAGCTCATGCACGTGCCAGGGACTCCATTGCTCTTCACAAACTCTGTGTAATGCCATCCTCCCATCATTAATGTATTAACATTTGAAATGTCAAGATACTGTGGTGATGTGGGCCACAGCAAAGCTATAAACATACGTATGTTCTACTTTAGTGTGGCGGTGGTGATCAAATGTGCAGAAATACCTGGGGGAGCTGGACTGGGCAGGCAGGTTAGCTGTCACAACAGTGAGCCAACCACTGGTGGTCAGTAAACAGAGCGTTCAGGGGTTTCCTTATCTGTCCAGACAGCGTAGGTGAATGTAATGGCCTCCCATAGCATATTTTCCCCTCCTGGATAGCCATACAGACTGTCAACGAAAGTGGAGATAGAAAAGTCCAAATCGTTTGGGAAAACATCCCCTCCACTGTCCAAAAAAGCCATCCATTCATTGTAAGCCTTCCCCTTGGTTTCTTAGGTCTTAGTTAAGGAAGCCTCCTTGCTTTCTTAGAATCTGAGGATAATCTGGAATTACATCCCCATCCGTCATGGGCCTGAAAACAATGTGATATGTGGCTGGAGTGACGGTCTGCTGAATGAGTTCTTTGTAGTTCTATGGCCCACATGATGCCACAGGAAGTCATAAATTGATTCTCCCCATCCCCAACCCAGGAAAGGTAAAAGTATTAATATTCCTATTTTAGAGGTTGGGTGACTTTCTGCAGGCACACAGGTTGTCTGTGGCAAAGCAGAAATTTGAAATAAAAAAGTTCTGAGTCTCAGCTCAGTGGCTCAGCCACAAGATCTTCCTTCCTTTTTTTTTTTAGGATCCTTGGGCCCGATTTTTGCTCCCATTTTCACCTGAAAAGTGGTAGGTGAATATAATTTGGCCTCTTGCTACTCAGTGTGATGTGTATAAAATCAACAGTTGTGTTTCACCAAGCGATAGCAGCATTTCAGCTGCAGATGGAGTGACCAAACCTTACAGTTTTGTGAAGCTTAATTAGTTAAAGTTTGTAACGTGCTTTGAGATCCTCAGCTGACAGTCATGGTAGATATATTACAAGAGAATAACAAAATTAGCATGTCTGGAAACTTATGTCTGATGTCACTATCATGAAATAATTTTTTTAGGGCTGTCAAGCAATTAAAATTAAACAATAATAGAATCCAATTTAAATATTTTGGATGTTCTTCTACATTTTCAAATATATTGATTTTGATTAAAACACCAAGTGTACAGTGCTCACTTGACATTTTTTGATTACAAGTATTTGCACTGTAAAAATACAAAAGAAATAGTATTTTTCAATTCACCTAATACAAGTCCTGTGATGCAATCTCTATCATGAAAGTTGAACTTACAAATATAGAATTATGTACAAAAAACTGCATTCAAAAATAAAGCAATGTAATATTTTAGATCCTGCAAGTCCGCTCTGTCCTACTTTTTGTTCAGCCAATCGCTCAAACAAGTTTGTTTACATTTGTAGGAAATAATTCTGCTCACTTCTTGTTTGCAATGTCATCTGAAAGTGAGAACAGGCATTCGCATGGCACTATTGTAGCGACATTGCAAGATATTTACATGCCAGATGCACTAAAGATTCATATGTCCCTTCATGCTTCACCCGCCATTCCAGAGGACGTGTGTCCATGCTAATGATGGGTTCTACTCAATAACAATCCAAGGTAGAAGGGACTGATGCATGTTCATTTTCATCCTCTGAGTCAGATGCCACCAGCAAAAGGCTGATTTTCTTTTCTGGTGGTTCGAGTTCTGTAGTTTCAATTAGAACACAGAATACAATATATATGAAAATGTAGAAAAACATACAAAATATTTAATACATTTCAGTTGGTATTCTATTGTTTAACAGTGTGATTAAAACTGCAAATAAGCATGATTAATTTTCTAACCGTGATTAATTTTTTTGAGATAATCGTGCGCGTTAACTGTGTAATTGACAGCCCTAACTTTTTTTAAACTGGTATATTTAAGGCAAATGTTTATGTTCCCTTTTAAAAATTGAGAATTGCCTCTGTTTTATGGGTCTGCTGAGAGCCACAAGAGAAATTAGGTTCATTGACTTGTAAACAAATAGTGTGGAAAATAAGCCCATTTGATGACATTAACAGCCAACCAATACCCAAATAAAGAACAGAAAGGAAAATCCAATGGTGTACCCTGTAACTGTTCGTCACTATGACAAGTTTGGATGAATGACTGCTCCACAGGACAGGGCTATAAATTACGAAATGAACCCAAAGTTCAGGCGGGTGCAGAAATCTCGTCTTTTTGCCACAAATGATTACGAAATGACAGCATTTTCTCCACCGCGAGTCTGAACAGGTCAGAGATGCCAGAAGTCATTGAGCAGGGCCGATTGGGAAATTTTCTTTCAGTCTTGTCTAGACACAAATTTTCTTTCCTGAAGTCTCCTGCTATTGCTTAACCCTCTGGAAATGCTAGAGAAGACCAGGCCACTTTGAACCTAACCTTTGCACTCCCACAGGGGGGAGCTGTGTATGGTTTTGGCAAAGCTGGTAGACTTTAGGAAAGATCTTCTTGTGCAGACACAGTCCTACAGAGGCACACTGCATGATACCGGTGATGCAATGTTTCATCATATGCTCAGTCACAGGAACAAAAGTGATTTTTTTCAGGACAGTTCATCACAATGCCCTCTCGACCATGCCCATCACCCTACTTATTATGTTTACCTCTGAAGTCCCTTGTCCTCATCTCTGGTGGCCTTCCAGCTGATGATCATCCTGTACCACTGTTCGAAGGGGATAACCCCAGGCTCCTGGCCAACATTTCTCACTAAAACAGCTTCTAATGTCCAAGGCCATAGAAGAGCAATACACAGTTGCTTCATTTACCTGCCCAGCCATTGGCACTGCCCCTATCTCTAACTAATTGCTTTGTAAATCACCTGGAGAGGCCATGACTATGAAAGTTTGCCATATAGTGGCACATTCTTTTCTTCTTGCATTTGTAACCCCAAAAATGTAACCCTTCTGCCCTTCAGAATTGACAGCAACAAGGGCCGGGTTCAGTAAATAGGGGTTCCCTCTCAACAATACAATGCAAACTGGCTCGAGCCCCCACCCAGTGACCTGGGAAAATCCTACACACCACCCTGGGCGTCTCAACGAGGCAATACTTCCCCTCTTGCAAGCACAGATCGGTGTATCAGAAGATCTTTAATAACATGAGGTAAATGACATCACTAAACTGGGAAAAACACCAACTAGGGTTCATACACCAACCCGGGAGCAAATTGCCCCACCCCAGCAAGTTTGGGCTGTGTCCTCTCCTTTAGGTTCAGGAGTCCCGCAACCCTAAGTTCCACAAGTCCAACAGCCCCAAAGTCTCTGGAGTCCCTGGTGAAAAGTTACTCTGCAGAGTCTTACCTCCCAGGCTAGGTGGAAATGGAGGGCAGAGTGAGGGGTACCTTACGAGGTCTGAGGCTGACTGCCCCGTCTCTCCGTGTGGTGGTGCTGCTGCTCCACTTGCTGCCTGCTCCACCAGCTGTCCCACGAACTGCTCTGCTGGTTGCTCCGCTAGCCGCTCTGCTAGCAGACACAGGAACTGCTCTGCCAGCAGCTTGATTCTGCTCTGCAAGCTGTCTCACGAACAGCTCTGGTGGTTGCTCCGCTAGCCGACACAGGAACTGCTCTGCTTAGGCCCCCCACTTAAGATAATGCTCAGTGATTTTTCAGCTCTTAAATGATCTCAGCTCTTAAGTGATTTCAGCTCATAGTAGGAGGGCCTTAGTGCAGATGCACCACAGGACCCAAAGTGACTTCAGCTCAGCAGGCTGAAGTTAGACTCCTAATGGAAGCAAAAGTCAGCTCTAACATTCCACTGGGGAGAGAGGCCAGGTGCAAAAGGCCAAATACATGTCCCAATCCCTCATTCACATAAACAGGTTAATCAACACTTTATCATTCTTGCCCCAATACCAGAGAAACTGGGGGTCCCACAGTAGCCAAAGTGACCATTTGGGCTGTTAGAGCGCAGGCTAGGTGCGGTGGGTGTGTCTATGCAACTAAGATCAGTTATTTTCCAAAACTCACTGCAATTCCTGCAATTCACCACCAGATGTCAGGGTGGAGCTCATCCTGACACTGCTTACAATTTTTTTCCCCTTCAACTAAGCATAAACTCAGTCCCTACATGAACAGTGCCTACCACGTGTCGAGTGCTATCTGAATACAAACAGTGAATTACTACTCGCTTTCTCTACCCTCTTGTCTGTTTTGGAAGCTCTTTGGGGCAGAGACCATTCTTTACTCTGTACTGTACAGTGCCTAGCCCAGTATCTATGTATTTATCACACAAGCACCTAAAGGCCTCAGTCAGGATTCTGTACCTACCAATAATGAGAAACAGTCTCTGCCCCCAAAGAGTCACCATCTAAATAGACACAATAGACAAAAGAACTACCACCACCACCACTGCCGAGAGACCCCTGTCACAGTTCAGGGGAACTGCACCTGTATTCCCTCCCTGTGCTCCCCTGATGGCACCCACTCGAGGCTTCTGACTCCTCCACCATCAACTCTCTTGGTAAAGACCTGCACCCTCTCTTCCTCCTGACCAGGGTTTTTCCCAGACTGCACCTGTATCCCTGCTTACACTTTGATATCCCCAGCAAGCCAGACTGCCTAAAGGTCTGCATCTGTGCTTTGTAGGGTGACCAGATGTTTGATTTTTATAGGGACGGTCCCAATTTTTGGGTCTTTTTCTTATATAGGCTCCTATTATTCTCCACCCCCATCCCAATTTTTCACACTTGCTGTCTGGTTACCCTAGTGCTTTGCTTTCTCTCCAAAAGCAATAGTGCAGGCCCGAGAGCCACATCACAGTTGTAAAATTGTATGAAGGGCTGGGTAAGGAAGACTGTCCCCTATCTGACCACTTCCCACCCACCCTTGAACTCCCGACCCATCCAACCCCCCTGCTACTTGTCTCCTGACCTTCCCCTCTGGGATCCCCTGCATTAACCACTCCAGGGACCCTGCCCCCTATCCAACTCCCCCGCTCCCTGCCCCATGACCACCTCCTCCCACCCCCCCCACCCCGGGACCCCGCCCCCCTGCTCCTTGGCCCTTGATCTCCCCCTGAGATCCCCCACCCTACCTGCCCTCCCAGGACTCTACCTCCTGTCCAACCCACCCTCCCCCCTGCCACCCTGACCCCTATCCACACCCACATCCCCTGACAGACCCCTGGGACTACCTGCCCCTTATCCAAGGCCCCGGCCCTGACCACACCACTCAGGCCTGCCAGAGTGAGACATCTTGCTCTGCGGGAGCTTGCTGCCCCACCCCCTTACCATGCCACTCAGAGTGGCAGGAGCTCAGGCCCCACTGGAGCCAACCATGCCGCTGTAGTGCTGCCCAGGAGCAGCGAGCCAGAGCGCTGGTGGTACAGCGTGCCACGCTGAGGCTGTGGGGACAGCAAGAGAGGGGCTGGGGCTAGCCTCCCTGGCAGGGAGCTTAAGGGTCAAGCAAGAAGGTCCTGTGGGCCGGATGTGGCCCGTGGGCCGTAGTTTGCCCACCCCTGCTATAGTGTAATAGCCCCGCAGTTACAAGTTATCACATAGTTCTTTATAAGTAAGCACATTTATTCTTAAGGGGAAACCATTACCGAGAAAATACATTTAAAACCATTTTAAAAAATAGCATGCCCGCTAGTCCCCTCAGCTCCAACAAGAGCTCTGGTAGGTGTCACTCCTTTAAAATCCACAGCTGAGTTTTCCCCATGGTTACAAGTCCATACTGTCTCAGATTCAAAACCAGACCTCCCATGAATAGCACAGTCCTTCCTTTATACAGATCTTGACCTCATGTAACAAGTGATCAGCAGACAGAGGCCCACTCCCCAGGGCATAGCTTCCAAAGGCTGGATTTTTGCATAACTGGTGGTGGAGAATTTGCATTCACCTCCCTCTGAAATTCCCCAGGAAAAATCACTTCACTCAGATGGTCCCAAAAGTCCATTCTTGTCTGGCCCATTGTTCAATATAGTCCTTTGATCATCCAAACCTTCCATCACATCTAAACCCCCCCCCCCCAAGAAGTGACATAGAATCCCTGCCCACAATAATACATAAACTTTGCATTTAGAGCAATGGACCCTAAAGAGACAAACTTAATTCAATAAGTTTTTTCAGGGATATTGCTATATTTGTCACAGCCCCATGCAATATCTGTGCCCCACTGTGCAAAGCACAATAAAAATGTAGTAAAAATCTCTGCCTTGAAGACTTTTTACAGTCTTAATAGGGAGGAAAAGTATCACTGTGCACATTTTGCACAGATGGGGAACTGAGGCAAATCTGTGCTGAGTGCCAGCCCAGGGCCTTGGACTCCAATCTCAATTAGGAGCCCTAGGAAATACCATCCAATGAAGGAATTGCATCTGACGAAGTGGGTATTCAACCACGAAAGCTTATGCTTCAATACGTCTGTTAGTCCATAAGGTGCCACAGGACTCTTTTCGCCTAGGAATTAATGTAAACGGATAACTTCTTATTAATGAATGTTTGATTAATTATGACAGTAGTTGCTGGACCTCCTCTAGACAGTAGCCTCTGCTATGGTCACTGCAGTAGGAAAAAACCAAAAGCCATTAAAGCTAACTCTGATCAGCTTCTTTACAGAAGAGTGAATTATGCCTGCAAACCATAGCTGGGCCATCACCAAAGAGCACTCCAAGGCAGTAGTAATACATGGGCGTAACACACAATCAGTTAGTCCCTAGGAAAATGTGAGCAAGGGAGCTGAGAGCTCTATGCCTTGAGCAGAATAATGAGCGCTGGCTGGCTGGCTGAGACTTTCATAGTTTACCTAACCCATGTTTTTTCATAGATAAGGCACATGTCAAAGATGGATGGGGGGGGGGGGAGCTGAATGTTCTAAGATGAATAGCAACTTCTGCAAATAACCACTGAGTAGGTCTTTATGCCACAGACATGGAGGTGAGATGAGAAAAAAGGATCTTATGCCCATTAGCCCATCCTTGCAATAGCATCATGAGAAGTCACTAGCTCAAGCACCAGATCTGTGTCCACCCTGTGTCATAAGGATTGTAATAAGAGACTGATATTTTGCTCTCCTGTTGCCAAAAAGAATGTACTCTCGGCAAATGGAATTTTGCAAGGTTGAATTAACCTATTAGAGGCCAATGGTTTTTTATACAGTTCACCTGTGTGGAAATCTATAGCAGGTGTGTCACTGCCTGTATTCCTCACACTCTGTTGCCAAGCATTCTTCAAATACAATGTTGAAGCAAAACCATGTACCTTACTGTGGTTTGACACGTTTAAAATAAGTTCATTCCCATCCTCAAAAGGTGTTTTTAAATAATTATCTCCCAAAGTAGGTCCCATATAAGAGTTCTTAGTTGTTTGTCACATGTTTATGCAGAGAGAAGATCCAAAAGAAGATCTCTTTGGTAGACAGCACATTATCCACCATCTGTTGTTTGTGAGCAAAGGACAGCAACTGCGAATGTCATAAAAGCATTTATTTTGGAATCTCAAGCAGATTGTGTGGCAAAAATCAGCCGGGTAAGTGTCTGAGAGTTTATAATCTTCCCTTTTCTGCCTTTGGATAAGACTTGCAGAAGCAGCTAGTGATTTTGGCTGCCTCAACTTTGGGTGCTCAGTTGGAAACATTTGTAAGGGTTCTTCTTTTAAGAACGTGGTGAACACTCCCTCTGAAAAATCAAGCCTCTTTAAGGTGTGTATAATTGGGCACCCAGAAATAAGGCACCGAGAATCGCTAGTTACATTTGAAACTATTGTCATGATCTTATCCCCTGGAAAAGGGCTTTGGATTGTTTACCTTTTTATCTGGTGGGGATTTACTTTGACCAAAATCATAACAATCTCAGAAGGAAAGCAACAGGAAGAAGTGAGCAGGCAAGGACTGTCACATAAACAGACTGTTTCTAAAATTAAATGGGCAGGGTGCCATTTCCAAATCTATTATTCCTTCCTGCACTCACACTGCTGCTGGAGAGGGGTACCGCCGTATTTTCAAAGTCAGGCTTTCCCGGAGAATAGGGGGGTCAGATCACATGGCAATATTTTCTTTTAAGTTTTCTGGTTTCTCTTTTAATTGCAGTGTAATGAATCCAGGGCAGGTTCACACTTCAAACAAACTCACAGCTGATGTGCTGTATTCATTCTTTTAAAACCCTATTTCACATTCAAAAATAATGGAGCCACTCCACATATGAACAACAACGAGATCGGGTTCTGGATTGAGGCTGGGATATTCAAAAGGGCCTAAGACAGCTGGGTACCCAGCTCTGACTGACTTTCAGTGAAAGTTGAGACCCTACTTCCTTTTGGTTCCTTCACCCAGCCCAGGCTTTGCTAGCTGTCTGTCTCTATAATGATCTGAACCAAAACCTGGATCCCAGCAACCCAGGACTTCCAGGGGTGATCAAGATCTAGATGTTGTGGGATGAGCCCTCCACTGCTAGTACTGCCACGTAATCTCTGCTTCCAAGGAAGAGCAATGCACACTGGGTCTTGAATGAAGCTCACTAGACAATAGGATCTTTGAACCAGGATCACTGGTGTGCTCTGTCCTCATTTATTATTTGTAACTCAGTAGCAGCTAGCAGCCCCAGTTGTGGTCATGACCACATTGTGATGCACGCTGTACAAATGAGTAATAAAAACCCAGTCCCCAAAAGCTCCCAATTTAGCTTGTGACAAGATTATACACCCAGTGGTGCAAGAGAGAGGATGAAGTAACATTAAAGGGAATCTATTATCACACCGCAAGCAGTTGTCTCAGCTCACTATGGGAGGGGTCACAGAAATGCATCTCCAATGTAACTTCTCCACTCTCAAGTCCTGTCTTCCCCCCCTCCCCCAACTCTTTGCTATGCTTGTTGATATGACAGCATCAAAGTAGGGGCTCTGCAACATATTTTGAGTGGTTCAGCCCTGAAGCTCAAACTGACTACCAGTTCTAAGGGTGGAGAACCGGCCACTTTACATACAACTCCAGATGGTTGGTTGGCGGTTGAATTTCAAATGCATTTTGTACTATCTGATGCCTCCCTGAGGTAGTGATATAAAATCTAGCCTTGTGAAGAACACTATGTTCATCCTGTTGTTTTCTTGGCTTGAATTTTGCTACTGTCTGGAGGCCAATCTATTTTTGAGAAGATTAACAAGAAGTTCAGTAACTAGTAAATCAGCTTCCGGACACACGCAGTGAGAAAAAGTGTGTGTGTAACTAGTGCTATTGGAGAGTAATCTGAGCAGCAGGAATCATGGTAATAATTCCTTTCTGTATAGGTTAAAGTGCACCCCACTAAGGTTTGGCAACATTGAATGGCTCCTTCACCCTTATTATGCCATCACCGAGAGGAGACTGTAGGTCCCAGTATGCAATGTTCCAGCTGTGCCCAAGCGGAAGGTCGCATAGACCAAGCTGGAGCACTGATTGCTACGATCTCTCTCTCTCTGGATCATGTCTCTGTGATGAAGAAGGATATAATCTGCTCCCTTTTGTGCAAATTAGACACGGGCCTTGGCTCATGGCCAAGTCTAGTCCTTGACTGGGCAAAATTTGGACACCTATATGGTAATATACATGGGCAAGTAGCATCTTCCTGACAGATGACAGGTTTTAAGTAAATGCTCAATTCTTGCAATTGCGATGAGCAACACCACATCTTGCCTCCTTGCACCACTGGACTCTAATGTAAATGTCACTCACTGTTCAAACTTTTAGATCAGCGGTGTCCAATAGAAATTCGATGCTAGCCATGCTGCTAGCCAGACTTGTGGTTTTGAATTTTTCTTATTAGCCACATTATAAAAAAGCCACATGCACTAGCCACAATTTAATAGCCTATTTAGCCACATGTGGCTAGTGGCAAATGTATTGGACACTGCTGGTTTAGATGCTCTGATGAGCTCTGTAGAAGGGGCAAGTATTTCTTTCTTCAGCAAAGATGATTCTCTTCCACCATCTCCAGCTTGAAGGGTTGATACTGAGCTCACAACCCTCTTCCATTAATCAATTTTCTAATGATCATGGCTCAAGCTTTGAAACATGACCAGAGGTAGAAAGAAAACAGAAGAGACCAGGTATTACAGTTAAATGATTGAAGGGTTGTCCCCTATGGTGATTATCCAACAGCTTTCCTTTCTATTGGGTCAAAACCTCCTGCTGACTTCAAAAAATCCTCTTCACATTGGGCAATCCTTCATTCAGGAGACTTTTTCCTTAATATATCATTAGACACCCAAATCTATTGGCCTCAGGAAGCTCCCAGGCAGCTTGTTGATACATTGGATCTTATGGCTCTGACCCTTACAAATACTGTATGGCCTAAAACAGACAGATCTCAGCCATTTGTATTTGAAATTCAGCCCCTTATGCTGAAAGTGTCAGATCTAGATGCATTAAACTTAGGCTGACCATATTTCCTTGTGACAAAAACGGGACATTGGGATGGCAAAAACGGGACGGGGTTATAACTCCCTTCAGACCCCAAATATAACCCTACAATGCCCCCCCCATATCCATAAAGTCACTAATACCCAACCCTCACATAACCACCTCCAGGCCCCCCAACACCATCCCACTACCAACCCCCCAGCCCCTTACACCCCCACAGTCTTCCCTACACAACCTCTCCCCATAGCCCCCCACTAGCAACCAATACACCCCCCCAGACCCCCACCAATGGCCTCAAAACACAGCCCCCCCCAGCCTCCCACCTCCCCCATGACCCCCCAGCTCATCCCACCCCTGCAGGCCCCACCGCTGCGCCCCCCTCCCCAGCCACCACCTGCGCTGGGCTCCACATTTCCTCCATTAGGGGGGGGGGGAGCGGGCGGGAGCGAGGCACCAGACAGCCCCTGCCCGGCCAGCAGCCCCCCTCCCCAGCCCCTACCTACGCTGGGCTCAGCGTTTCCTCCACGTGGGGGGGGGGGAGTGGGGAGAGGCACCAGGCAGCCCCTGCCCAGCCAGCAGCTCCACTCTGCCGTTGCGCCGGGCTCTGCTGTAACCGGCTCGCGCGACACATGGGGGCGGCCCAGCCAATCGCGCCGCTGCTCAGCTGCGGGCACGCGACACGTGGGGGCGGTCCAGCCAATCGCGCTGCGTGGGCTCTGCAGCAGCGGAGGGGAGGGGGGAGCAGGCCGGGGAGGGGAAGGGACTGAAGGGCTGCGGGAGGAGGCGGGACCCAGCCGTGGGTCTCTGAAATAAGCCGCGTCCCGTTTTTTTTACGAAAAACGGGACAAATTTGATATTTTAATTAAAAAGACGGGACGGTCAGAAAATATGTAAAAAACGGGACTGTCCCGTTCAAAACGGGACGTATGGTCAGCCTAATTAAACTGAACAAGACTAGTTTCAAAAAAGTGGTAGTGGTGCCCAAAGTTGGAACCTGTTACTCATTAATACTTAATTCTTAGTACTACTAATTACTTGCATAATTAGTAAGGAAGAAGGGGAGGGCAGGAGCTGAGGAGTTTGGCTTCCCGTGAATTCTCTATGTTAAACAAACCCCAATTCTCTCTGAGGCCAGGAGTCTATTTACAGGAGTCTTAATTCAGCCAAACAAACCAGGAAAGCCTCAGGCCAGGGAAGCAGTCTAAACTCCAGACCAACAAGATAACACCAAAGCAAAGAAACAGAACAGCCTGTATTTCCAGAGCTCCCTGCTCTACTTTCTGGTCATCAAACCCAACCCCAGTCTGTGCTGTGAGAAAGCTGCCAGCAGGACACAGCCCAACCCCACTTGTAACTTGGTCCGTGTCACAGCCTGTTACAACACCATGGTTGTGCTCATAGGGTAGGCAGAGCCTGGGGCATTTGCACAAAGGTCTCTTGTGAGATCCGAATGGCCGGTGGCAAAGAGTTCACAGGAAGGGACAAAACAAATGAGGCAGGATGTGGGGATCATCTCTGGAGGAAGTGCAGGAGGGGCACTCTACCCAGAGAACCCCTTTAAGAGTGGCAATAGTGATGGGGGGCTGGGGTTGAGAGACCTGTTCTCCTTCCCAATGGATTCTCAATCCATTTATCCACCAGGGCAAGTTTTATTGCTTCAACTTTGTACTGATGACATAACTAAATCAGCCTCAGCTCCGGAGCTCACAGAGATTTAGCCTAGGGTAAGAGAAAGAGGAAAAAGTTAAAAAAAGATAAACAGAAGCCTATACCATTACCCAGCAGGCAGGCTCCTATTCATCACCCCCCGGTGGGATGCCATTATAAAACTCAGCTGGAAACTTCTGGAACTCACCTACCCACAGCTGGCATTTTAACCCCACCTTTCCTCCCCCACACACTGTATAACACATAAGGTTAAAATTAATGTCACACAATTTAGTCTCTTCCTTTTCATCATTTTAAAAGAAATCTGTCTAGGTTCCCCACCCCACACTCTGAATAATGAATGTTTTGGTGGTGCCATATTAATGACTCGAAATGCTCGGGTTCATCACCTGTCAGTTGTTCTTCTGGTGAGTCGGATGGTTTCTGGGAGTTTTAAGTAATTCCGGCTCACTTCCATTTTGGATAATCGATTGGGGCTCAAGCCAGAGAGGTGCTCAACCACCCATTGCTCTCCTCGACTCCAACACATCTCAAAGTCTTGAGGAATAAACATAGTTCATAAGAGTTAGTCTAAGGTTTATAGAGATACCCCGGTCAGCCAGAAAAGCCCTTTCAAGTAAATGCAAATTCTTCTGCTTCCTTTCAAGGGTCAGTTGAGGCTCCGTGTTACCTACGCAGGTTTTGTTGTTGAAAATTATTTACTTAAAAAATCACGAAGCCAAGGTTCTAGGAAGAGTTTTTTACATTAGAGGAAAGAAATCCTAGAGCATCTTGAGCTTCTTTCATGAAGAATTTTCCATGCTCCTTATTCTGGGGCTGCATTGCACATTGGATCCCACAGTGGGGTTTTGGCGGGTTGAGAGGTATGGACACCAGAGGAATTCACTCCCGAGTGTTTCCCTGCTACGTTATGTCAGTGAAAACGAAAAAGAACATGTCCCACAACACATTCCAGGCAAGATTTTCTAAAGCGGTTAGTGATTAGGGGTGCCCAGTTTGAGATGCCTTAGTGGGTCTTGCCCACAAAAAGTGCTGAGCACCTGCCCTGGAAATTAGGTCACTTTATTTTGCAGCAAGAGGGAGGAAGGGGGGGGGGGGGGGAATCACTGATTACATAGGACAATGTAATCCTGTAAGAAGAGCCAAGTCAGGAAAAGTACAGTTCAACATGATACATTTTGGATAACTATACAGGGTCA
The DNA here is from genome assembly GCA_032164245.1 of Sternotherus odoratus. Classification (NCBI taxonomy): domain Eukaryota; kingdom Metazoa; phylum Chordata; order Testudines; family Kinosternidae; genus Sternotherus; species Sternotherus odoratus. The sequence continues at coordinate 148,629,303 of JAVMKO010000002.1, forward strand.
AGAGATTCTGAGACCATTAGCAGAGGTAACAGAGAGTCCTGTGGGACCTTAAAGACTAACTATAAAGTTTTGAAGCATAAGCTTTCGTGGGCTAATACCCACTTCGTTGGATGCAAGCAGTGGAAGTGTCCAGGGGCAGGTATAGATAAGTAGGCAAGAACCAGGTAGGAGGTAACAAGGTTAGTCCAATCAGGCTGAACCAGCTTGTTAACTCAAATCAGGGAGGGTGGGGTATTCTTCTAGCAGCTGAATTGCAAGTGTGAACTCGGAGAGAGGGGAAGCTGTTTTTGTAATTAGCAAGCCATTCAAGATCCTTGTTCAATCCTAGATTGATTGTATCAAACTTGCAAATGAACTGCAGCTCTGCAGTTTCTCTTTGCAGTCTGGTCTTGAAGTTTTTTTGCTGCAGGATGGTGACTTTTAAGTCTGTAATTGTATGTCCAGGCAGGTTGAAGTGTTCTCCTACAGGTTTTTGTATATTGCCATTCCTGATATCTGATTTGTGTCCATTTATCCTTTTCCGTAGGGACTGTCCAGTTTGGCCGATGTACATAGCAGAAGGACACTGCTGGCACATGATGGCATATATGACATTGAGACCATTAGGAGGAGCATCCAAGGGGCTGAGCCCCAGTCTGAAGCTGAGACAGACCTAGTGGATCTACCCAACCTGGGGTGGATATCTAGCTCCTGCAGGAGGTCTCCAGCATGTCTGCTTCTGGTGAGGCCAGCAGCCCGGAGTGCAGAGGTGTCGCAAAAAGGGAAATAGGAGGAGTTACCTGAACTACTATTTTCCTCAAAACAAACAAACAAAGCAAAAACCACCAAACACAAAGTTTCTGTATCAGATGAAGATTCAGGGAGCGAACACTTCCAGGAGATGGGAAGAGGATTTTGGAGCTGGTGGGCCCTCCCTGAGCCCTGCATATAGCTCAGTTCCATGCACTGGGGCTCCATGAGGGCAAGTAGGGAAAAAAACTGGTGCATCCACTGGCAACTCCCCCCCCCCCCCCCCCCGGCCGCAGAAGGGGATAGCAGCCCTGGAGTAGGTCCACTGCTTCACCACAGTTTACGGTAGAAGAGAGAATCTGGTCTTGAGTATAAAACTATGTGAAAATGGAACTGGGACAAAGCCCCCCCCTCCAAAAAAAAGTCTCATGAGGAAGAAAACTGTTGCTATGGTGTGAGCATGATCAATGTTTTTCTGCTATTTCCCCCCCCCCCCAAATGTCCCATGAATTGCAGGGGGAAAGCCTAATGTGGACCATTTCTGATCACAAACTCACAATACGTTCATTACATGCTTCCTCCACTGCCCACTACCAGGGTTGCCAATTCTCAAAGTTTTATGACCAGTCTGATGACATCTGTTTTTTCTTAAAGCTCCAGCTTCAGGAGTCACGTGAGAACCTCAGCTTATTTTTTAAAAATCTAGTCCGTGTTATGCAGAAAAGCTTGAAAACTTTAATGAACTCAAAACCAGAATGCAAAAGAAAATAATCCCAAATTATTTAAAATCTCTTGCTTTTAAACCAATCTCATGATTTTTTAATTCTTTGGCAGTGTTGGGTTTCTGGACAAGAGTGTATTAAAGCAGGAATGAGGCTAACAAAAGCAGTTTCTCGGCTACCATTAATTTCTAGGGCACAAGGCTTGGCAAAGCATTTCCTTCTTTGTAGAGCTGTCTCAGTTAGGTAGTTCTGTGCTACTGAACCAGGAAGTACATAAATCCTTGTTGAAGTCCATGAGACAGTAGGAAGTGCTCATTCTGTGCAGTAGCACCAAGAAATTCAAGGGTTATACTGGTGTAAAAGTATGATGCACTTCGTAGCACCTTTTATCCTGGAATTGCAGCAGCACATTACAAGAGTGGGTATTATAGCCCTCATTTTGCCAGTACCAGGTTTACAATGACTCCGGCCCCACACTTGGAAGGGGCACATAATCTCACCCCTGGGTACAGTCCTGCAATTGTAGCTAACTGGCTGGGGAGGGAGAGAAAACCAGAGAGGACAAGCTGGGTGCATTTTTCCCTCAGCAGAGCTTTGCAAATGCTCTGGTCCGCCAGATGGGAAATCTAAGGCACAGATAGGTTAAGCAAAGTGCCCAATGGGATTCTGAACCAGGGGCAGTATTCAGACAAGTAGCCATGATTTCTGGCTCCCAGTCCCCAGCTGTAACCCCTGGACCACAGAACTGCAAAAGTCATTCCAGATTTTAAACTTCACTGTATGTTTCTTTTAAGGCTGGACACTCAATTAGATACAGTATTTGAAATTTGATCACAAAGTTTCTGATGATTAAACAGGACAAGACAATATGGACGCATAACGAAAGCAATTGTGGCATAATAAAATACCTTGAAAAACCTAGACTAGTCAAAAATCTCCCCCTCTTTCTAACCCCTTCCTTTCCCCCCCACTTCCCCTTCCTCTTTTCTACACACTTATTCTTACAACTTTGTCAGGAGCGGAGTTGTGTGCAAAGCGAAGCAGCTGCTAAGCAACTTGTGTGTGATCGGTGGAGACCTCAACAACAGGCCTAAGCTCAGCTATATGTGCATGTACGTACACCTGTACACACAGACGCACCCCCTCCCCCTACATTTTCTTGAATCATCAAGAAATGAGACACTTTCGATGAGCTCAGAAAATCAGCACATGCCAGGCAGGCACTTTGACTTTTCAATATGTAGCCTATATATCCTCTCTTCTTTTTACAAACCACATTGCTAAGCCTTCCTCATCTCCATGCTCACACACACAAAGCAAACTGGCATCAGCTTACAAATGTAGACATTGTCAATGAGGCAGGAGAGAGAAACCCTCTTTGTGCCAAGTGGGCCACTCTTGTCGGTCTCAGTCCCTTGGCTGTCTGCTCTCTCATTGGCTGCTGGGGAATCACCTCATTGGCAGCGCTGCAGACTCTTTTCTAGCCAAGGGTAGTTCATTGAACTAATCAGGTTCAGTGTGGCAATTTAGGGTAGCTGGGGGATGGGAAGAATCCAAATGACCTTTGTTCCCAGAATGACACTGACACTGAATATCCCCAGTTGTCCCCAACAAGCGGGAGAAGGAGATCAGTCCATTCGGGATTCTAAACAGCAGTGCCACAGATTTGATATAACAACTATAGGTGCTTTGGTTAAAGTTATTGATCCTTCTCTGATTTCTCATCTGAATTCAGTAAGAGGAAGTAGGCAGGGCTGTGTGTGTGTGTGTGTGTGTGAGTGTGTGAGAGAGAAAGAGAGAGAGATCTAAAAACATGAATAGACTGCACTTCTCCTTTGAATTCACTTTCTTGGCAAGCACCAGCAATGAAAGGAGTTGAATTTTTAGCCAAGACTACTGGTAAAATCCATGTCAGAAATCTTGCTTTGGGGATGGGTGTGAAGAGGGGAGAAGAAGAAAGAAGAAATGTGAAGAGGGAGGAGTACTACAAGGAACATTCGGGGTGGGGGGGGAACCACGTTAAGATATTGTACTAACTAAATACAATGAGGAAGACTTTGTAGCACCTTAGAGACTAACCAGTTTATTTCAGCATAAGCTTTCGCGGGCTATAGCTCACTTCATCGGATGCTATAGTCCACAAAAACTTATGCTGAAATAAACTGTTTAGTCTCTAAGGTGCTACAAAGTTTTCCTCATTTTATTTACAGATACAGACGAACACGGCTGCTAATCTTAAACCTAACTAAATACAAACGCCACTTGCTTTATTTCTGATATTCTCCATAGTCCACTCATGTTCTAGCCTCCTAATACTTTTGGACCCAGGACAATATACACCCAAATTCAGCTTCTTTATAAGCATCATTTGTATTTCTGGGCATACAAGATGCTGCTATATTTTCAATACCTAAATTAGCTTTCATGCAGAAAATTAAAAAAATGCTTTCTAGACTATAATACATGGCAGATGTTTCTGTCTAAGGGATTTAGGTGTGTCCCTTTCCCCTCACAACTCCCCCTGGCAGTGGCAGGGCAGGAAGTACTCTCATCCCCTTTTTACAAAGCTGAGGCTCTTCTCCCCATATTCCGCAGATCTGTATTTTAAGACCCAGTGACCCCCACAGCCTCAGCAGGTCGTGCCACCAGCAGTCTGGCCCACTGCTCCTGCCTCTCTGAGTGGCTTGGTAAGGGGGCGGGACTGCAAGCTCCTGCCAGGCCACGTGTCTCACTCCCGTGGGCCTGAGTGGCATGGTAAAGAGATTGGGGCCGGGCTGGGACCTTGGATAAGGGGCAGGAAGTCCTGGGGGTCTGTTGAGGCAGAGGTGTGGATAGGGGTCAGGGTAGTCAGGGAACAGGGAGTGCGGAGGGGGAGAGAGTTGGGTAGGGTGTGGAGTCCTGTGGGGGCAGTTAGGGTGTGGGGGGGGGTCTCAGGAGGGGGCAGTCAGGGGACAAGGAGCAGGGAGGCTTAGATGGTGGGTGCGGTCCCGGCGGGTGGTTAGGGGTGGGGTGGGAGTCTTGGGAGGGGATGGTCATGGGACAGGGAGTTGGATGGGGGTGGGGTTCTGGGAGGGCAGATAGGGTGGGGGAGTCTCAGGAGGGGGAAGTCGGGGGACAAGGAGCAGGGGAGGTTGGATGGGTTGAGGGTTCTGAGGGGGATGGGAAGTGTGAGGAAGTCAGATAGGGGCGAGGCCAGGCTTACCTACCCTACCCAGCCCTCCATACAATTTTGCAATCTCGATGTGGCCCTCAGGCCAAAAATTTTGCCCACCCCTGCGGTAGAGGCTCATGCACTAGGCTCCAGAGGGTCCTGGTTCAATGCTGCTGACCAGGGTCTGTCTGTGTTGCATTATATCAAATTATAAACACATACACAGAGCAATTCATTACTATAAAGACATTGGTGGTAATTCTATAGTTAAGCTTGTGTTGAGACTGGAATTTAAAGCAGCGCTAAATAGCCTCTGTTTCAGAGTTCAAGTATTGAGTTTAGTCTTCAGATTTAGCACTACAACTTCACAATACACCTGAATTTTCTATGTAATTTTTCTGGGGGGAAATACGTAGTAGCTTTTGCAGAGGAAGTATTTTTAAATGCTCCCCTTTTGAAATTTTTGCACAGCTTACTTCACATCTCTTTAGAACATGTAAGTGTTGCAAAAGCTTCGCATTTCACCCAGTGAGTCACCTTTACTCTCTCTCACACACTGGCTACTGTAGGTATACAAACATGAAAATCACATTTAAAAGTTATAGCTATAATCTGTCATGGCCAAAATGAGTTGTGCCATGACATAGGAAATCCCACCTCATCAAAGTTAATGAGAGTTTTGCTATTGACTTTGGTTGGGGAGGGGAGAGAGGAGGGCAGTATTTCACACCAGAAGTTTACTTCAGTATTATTCTTCTCCAATGGCACTAGCTGGTGTAGTTCTGCAGTTTTACCAAACTTTACTGTTACATCAGACTGTTTAGTGGGCTATAGCCCATGAAAGCTTATGCTGAAATAAACTGATTAGTCTCTAGGGCTGGTCTTCACTACCCGCCGGATCGGCGGGTAGCGATCGATCTTTTGGCCATCAATTTCTCGCGTCTAGTGAAGACACGAGAAATCGATCACCTGCGGCGCCCCTGTCGACTCCGGAACTCTAGCTCGCCGAGAGGCGCAAGCTGGAGTTGACGGGAGAGTGGGCCTCCGACTGCCACCGCCGTGAGGACGGCCGGTAAGTTGGCTGCAGATACGCAAACTTCAGCTACATGATTCACATAGCTGAAGTTGCGTATCTGCAGTCGATCCTCCCCCCCCCCCCTGTAGTGAAGACCAGCCCTAAGGTGCCACAAGTGTTCTTTGTCTTATTTTTAAACTAGTGTTGGTTGTGACAGACCGCTCTCTCACCCCTCCACAGGAACAGGCAGGAAACCCTTCTTTGCTTCAAACAGTGCCCTTTAATCCACAGTGCAGGACCCCACCACCAATATATACAGTTTTACACAGTTTAGCCTTTCAGTTTACAACTCTAACAAGTTCTTAACACACAGCTCTGAATAGCTCAAACCACACCACACTCTATACCATCCCCACCACACTGGGCTTGCTTCCTGGCAGGCCTTTTATCCCCCTGAGGAGGCTGCCAGGTGCCACTCATCAAGCCTGAGCCCTCTGCAGCCCAGGTGGCTAATTAGCCTTTCCTGCAAGGGAGGTTTGCAGGCTTCTGCTCCCTCTTAAAGGGCCTGCAGGGCTGGCTCAGGCACTCTTGGCCAGCACCCTGCCACATGGTGTTAAGATTATTTGTTATGTGTATAATTAAGGTGAACAATAGTGGGGGGGGGGGGGGGGGAAGAAGGTTGGGGAGGGGCTTCACATGCTGAAATAGTTCCATTTTCTCACAACAAAGTAGGAAGGAGCTATTGACAGTTTGTCAGGAATGTGAATTTTCCTGTCCTAGGAAATTAGATGTCTACGTAAATGTGACAATTCGACACAAAGGTCGACACAATTCAACTGCCAGGCTAGGAATAACCAATGTAAGTCAGAGATCAGATATTTCTAAAAACAATTTTAATACTGAGTATGGATTTTAAGAGGCAAATGGAAGATGTGTCACATAGTAATATGAACCGAAGCACTGAACATTAATGTGTTAGTGTCTGTCTGCTGTTAATTACAGGAACATAATAGTAAAAAGTAATAGCAGAAACATTTATGTAGGGTCCTTTGATTCTTTAATTTCATCTCAACACTATCATGGCATAGAACTACCTTTTGACTTAAATAGAGACTGCCAGAATTATATTAGATATTAGATAAGAACTCCTGGACTTTCCGTAGTTTGCTGGTCGCTATGGTAGCAGCATGTATTATGGATACAGGTAGACAATTACTCAGGCACATGATAAAACAATAATAAAGCTGTGTTCCCTCTAAATAGGTACTTCCTATTCTTTGCTGTAACTTCCAGAAGTTACTAGGCTAACGTTCTCTGTATTGTCTCTGAAGTGCCACAGGGAATTCTGATGTTGTAGCCACACTGTCTAATCTGCCTTCATTTGGATGCAGCCCCTTCCTCTGTCAGATCCACTTGCCTCATTATCTTATCTTTCAGTGCAACTTTAACTCCAGCTAGGGTGACCAGACAGCAAGTGTGAAAAATTGGAATGCGGGTGAGGGATAATAGGAGCCAATATAAGAACAAGCCCTAAATATTGGGACTGTCCAGACATCTGTCAGGACATCTGGTCACCCCAACTCCAACCCTGAACATTATCCACCAATGTCCAAACGCCACTAATTTTAAAGCATATTTTTCACAAGCATCAATACCCGGCCTATTTGTCAACTTCTCTGTAGTCTGCAAACCAAGCTACGTAGATTTTCACAAAGCAAACATTACATCATTATCTTACTAAATTATACAACTGCTTCAGAACAAATATAGAACACTGAGCCAAGAATGTTAAAAATCGCAGTATTATAGAATATAACGTCACATGTTGAGAAAAATAAATCAAAGAGCTTAGCACCAATATTCTTCTTTCTTTAATGCCCATTGTCAGCATTAACAATGCACATTTGCAGGAGAGAGTGACAGAAAACATGTGTGTATCGTGACAATGATAGTTGAATATACCCAATACAAATATCAGGTGTAATGTGAAGGTAGCAGGAGGAGGAACATAACTGGTGATCTTGATTTTTTTTTTAGAAATTATATTCTCTGTAACAATTCCTCCCAATTTCCAACCCCTTTGCCTGCACTCTACCATTAATCACTCTCTGCCAGGAGTGTCATGTCATAATTCTAAGCCCCTAAGCAGCTTCAAACAGCTGCCCTTTAAAAAAATATAACCTCCTCCCCTTTCTCTCTCTTCACCTCTTCCAGGATCACACTGATCCAAGGTTCTGGTTGAGCATCCTTCAGGCATGGACTCATGACAGGTTTATGGTCCAATATATTACAATCTAAGAGAACTAGAAAGCCAATCCTGATAAAGCATGATATCTCAGACCTTGTTATTGGGATACTATCAAATATTCCAGGCCATTTTGTAAACAGAGGTTCCTCAAATGCATGGGTTACATCAAGACCTGTGTAGTTGCACTCATGAGAGGAGCTGGGCTTTACATTTGGAAGTAGCAGAGGAGAACGAGCATTCCAACAATATTTTTAAAAAAACCCACACATTTTTAAAGAGTTTCAAGTGAAATGTCACACAAGCAAGAAATAAATGTCATTGATATTTTTAATTCACATTTGGGATGACTTCCATACCTTGCTCATGAGTAACGCAACCAGCCCCAATCCATACTAGTAATATATAGCACACCACAGCATTATGAATTCTCTTTCTACTTGGAGTCACTCTCAAAGCAGTCATTTGATCCATAAGCTGAAACTTGCCATCACTTAGTCCAACATCTCTGTGATGTTGCACCCCATAATGCTTTATAGAAATATGCTTATGAGTGTAAATATAACTGGAATGTGTTTATGTTATATATGCCATGTAACATATCTCTGCAAAGGTTATGATCTGCTGGATATATTCATCCTATTTGTATGCACGTATCATTTTTGTATTTGAAGTTATGAATATTGGCTATGTACTTGTTTAATTTTAAGTAGTGTCAGTGAAGCAGTTGGTCAGCTTCCTGAGAAAAGACTGTTATCAGTAAGTGCCCAATCAAAAAACACTTAAGCTAACAATGAACTTTGAGATGCCAGTCCACATCTGAGCTTTTCTGGGAATGTGGCCTGGCTGGTAAGGAACTGAGTCATGTATGGACATGTGACTTGCCCATGTGACTCCAAAACTCCATCTTGGATCTGGATTTTGCATAGGAGAGGAGAAAAGGTTTCCACCCACAAGAGAAAGTCTATTTAAGCCCTCGGAAACCCTTCCATTTGGTCTTCAGCTGGCTCAAGAGATATCTTTTGTGGGTGGAAAAGCTACCTGAAAAAAACTGGAACAAAGGATAGTAACCACAGAGGGGTGAGTGATTGCAGGACCCAGACTAGAAGGAGCTGACTGAGGAAATATCTGAGCCATTAGCAATTATCTTTGAAAAGTCATGGAAGACAGGAGCCATACAAGAAACTTCCTGTAAAAGAAACTTATTGGAAAATCTCTGAGGATATTTCATCTGTAATAACTTTCTTACTATATTAGGCTTAGACTTGGGTGTTTTATTTTATTTTGCTTGATAATTCACTTTGTATTAAATATAAAAAGTAGGACTTAAGTGGTTCCAAGTAGTAACAGACAGAACACTTATTTATATTTAATACTAATTACTTATTAATTAACCCAGAATATGTAATAATACCGGTGGGAAGGGAGGGAGAAGAAACAGCTGTGCATATCTTTCTATTGGTGTTATAGAGGGCGAACAATTTATGAGTTTATCCTGTATAAGATTTATACAGGTAAAGTGGATTTATTTGGGGTTTGGACCCCACTGGGAGCTGGGCATCTGAGTGTTGGAGACAGGAACACCTCTTAAGCGGTTTTCAGTTAAGCTTGCAGGTTTTGGGGGATGTTGTTCAGACGTGGATCTGTGTTTGTAGCAGGCTAGTGTGTCTGGCACACCCAGGCAGGATACTGAAGATCCAAGCTTCCAGGGAACAACAGGCTTAGAGGTAGTCTCAGCACATCAGGTGGCAGTCCCAAGTGGGTTTCTGTGATCCAACCCATCACACCCTCAAAAAAGCACTCATTGAATTAAGTCACCAAAGGAATAGCTACATTATTCTGCATTGTACTCCAATAGACACATCAGACATCCAGTGACTGCAAATGCAGAGTGGTTTTCTTTCACTATCCTCTTACCTGTTAGTGCAACAGAAGTTTGAGTGGCATTCCTGGTTTACATTCCATCATTTGGAAGCAGTCACATTCCCAAAGCTGTTGCATTCCAGATTCCTTCTCTAGCATTTATACCTGTTTGTTTTGCACTTCTTGGGATCTGAGAAGTTACACCAATCCCTAACAACTAGAAGAACGTCACTGAATAGCTACATAGAATCATCCCAGTATTTGCCTGATTTTTCATATAGATTTTTGTTGATCTGGTTACAAGAAATCTTCCTTCTCGTTATGGAGCAGTGATTAATGCTTAGCGCATGGGAGCAAGAAGTTCTGTGTTCTATTTCCAGGTCTTCCACTGTGTGATCTTGGCAACTGAACATGGCTGTGACTTTTCCTCATCAGTATGATGGGAATACTTACCTACCTTCCCAGGGGATCAGTTAATTATTATCTGTAAAATGCTTTAAGAGCTTCATGGGAAAGTCTTTATATAAATCCAAAAATATTATCCTACCTGGAAAGTCAATAGTATTTTTCTTTGTGTGTGTGTGGTGTAGTGTTTTTATTGGTGTTGTGCTATTGTGCAGTGGTGGTGCTTTGTTATTTTAATTAATGATCAGGAAAATACCAAGGATTTCTCTTGAATCTAGACCTGGTATGGGTACAGTTATGTCGTCTCCCCTCTTTAACATGATCAACATTTTCAATCTGATGTTAGGCCATAATTCTTTCTGCTTGCTCTTGCTCAGCACATGCGAGATTTCTGTGTGTGGGGTTAGACAGTGTGGCAGGGTGGGCCTGACCCAGCCTGCCGCCCCTTTAAGAGGGAGAAAAGCCCTCTGCAAACCTCCTTGCAGAGAAGCCTAATTAGCTACCTGGGCTGCAGAGCAATCAGCCTGGATGGGTTGCACCTGGCAGCCTCCTCAGGGGGATATAAGCCTGCCAGGCAGGAAGCCCAGGGTGGTGGTGGTATGGTAGTGTGGAGTTAGAGAAGGAGCTGTGTTTAGAGCTGAACTATATAGAGTTGTGTAGAGCTGTAAGCTATAGAGCTGTATATATTGGTGGTGGGGCCTTGCACTGTGAAATAAAGAGCACTGTTTGGAGCCAGAGAAGAGTTTCCTGCCTGTTCCTGAAGAGGGGTGAGAAGGCGATCTGTCACAACAGCTAAGTGCATTTGTATCCAAATGCCAAACACAATTAGATGGAAACTGCCAGAAGGCCTCCCTGGGTACAGTATTGTTGTTCTTTGTCTGAAAGAAGAAATTGGGAAAGGAAAGGTTTAAACAAACCAACCCACAAGACCTTCTTTTAATTTTTGAGCAGATTTGGCCTCAGTCCACTCTTCTTTGACAAGGGATTCCACAGCTGAGATCACTCTTCTCTGTACACCTGAGAGTCTTTACACCCAGGCCCATCTCGCTCCATTCTCTCTCTGGGAAGCAGAGCAGATGGATGGTTGGGCTGTGTGTTGAAATAGCCTGTTTTCAGTCCATCAACGCCATCTCAAATTCAACCAGCACTTTGAATAGTCTGGAAATGAATGGGGAGCAAGCAGAGGTTGGTGAGCACCCAACTCATGAGCTCACAGGGAGCTGTCTGGTGCATAAGATGAGCTGATGAGTGGGGCCGCGGATGCAGCCTCTATTTGGTGGTTTAAGTTCAACCACAAGTCGCGTGATTAGCAGGAGTTGAGCCTGAAGGTGACAGAAGAATGGGTGACAGTCCGGGTCTCAGAGGAAAGGGTGCAGTCTCCTGGCCAGACAAAGTTTGAAGACAGCTTTCCTCTGTTGTTTGTCCAGGAGTAGTGAGGAATTCAGCATTACCCTAGGCTTTACACCACTTGGGCACTCTGGGGTCTGATGCTGTTGGGGAGTTAGAATATGGCTATAGTCCTCTGAGCATTTCCTCTTCCTCACCAGTATCACTCCTATCTTTCCCAGACTGAACATGAGCCAACTGCTTCCTAGCTCTCTGCTCACGCAGTCCAGATATTGGAGAATCTTTGTGACCGCAGCGGCTGCATTAGCAGGGAGAGATGTGTAGTTGAGTGTTATCTGCATATTGAAGGTGCAGGAGTATATGGCATTTCCTGATTTCTGAATGGATAGATCAGCATTGAAGAAAGATGAGTACTGAGCCTTGGGGAATGGCACAGGACAGGGATTTAGGTTCAGCCATAAGAAATCTCTAGGACCTTTCTGAAGGGGATTACCCTGAGAGGTCATTCATTAATCATTTTATAATATAAACTACTCTGTAGTTTGCCCAATAATATATATCATAAACTACTCTGTATATTAATAAAAGTATAATATAAACTACTCTGTAGTTTGACCAATTGCCCAGTTTAATATACCGCTGTTGAGGCACCCTGGTTATAATCATACTTTTATTCAGTCACTTGGCCTCCAAAAGTTAAATAGTCATTTGATTAGCTGGACATTTCACCCATTTGATCAAATGGCTTGTTGGAGCTAGCCTGTATGTGTGCGCACACAATTGCATTCAATGAGATCTGGTTCTGCTTCTTTCCCTACTGCAGTTCAGCTTTCCACCTAAAGGAAACATCTCTCTATACATTCCATTACATTGCTTGAAGAAAACAGATGTAATCAGGTGTCTAGGTGCCCCTAACTGCCATCAATGGCCACACAAATATATCGCTGAAACAATATTCATTTGGTTGGGGGTTAGGGCGCTAAAGGAAGACTGTCCACCTCAAGTACATTAATCTGAATTGGAGCTGTGGTCGGTACACAATACACTTCCACTCCAACCACTTTATTTTTCTGCATTATTAAATGAAAGCTTTCCTTTGGAGTTGGTCACACAATACATCCTCTGAATTGCTAATGAGCCATTTAGAAGATTATGGGTTAAACCTGAAACTTCAGCTGAAAGAAAGAGCGAGCAACAGTCCATGCTATGGAAGAGGGACCAGCTGATGCAGAGAATGCTGCCACCTTCTGTTTAAATGCCGACAGCTATCTAGAATCAGGGTGGTAGCCGTGTTAGTCTGGAATAGCAGAGTTAACAAAGTCCTGTGGCACCTTAAAGACTAACTATAAAGTTTTGAAGCATGAGCTTTCGTGGGCTAATACCCACTTCGTCGACGAAGTGGGTATTAGCCCACGAAAGCTCATGCTTCAAAACTTTATAGTTAGTCTTTAAGGTGCCACAGGACTTTGACAGCTATCTACTAACCCTGGCTTTTTACAATTTACCTAGACAGACAATTATACATGCAATTGTCGGGCTGCTGATGGTGAGAGTGTTTCAATTAATCACATCTAATTCCTATGAATTTGCAACGAATTGATGGTTTCTTTCCTGCTCTATATTGCTGCCAGACCTAACAGGGAATACTATGCTATTCTATTCAGAATAGTATCTTCACCATAGTATCGGAGCGCTTTCCAGTAGTGCATTAATGTGACTATACATCTGCCATGTTTTCTCATCCTCTCTCCAGTGGGAGAAAAGGGTGTAGTGGAATAACAGCCGACTGCGACCCGACATCGTCGTGACCAACGCAGAGACGAAGAAGGTCCTCATAGTGGATGTCACGGTGCCATTCGAAAACCGGTCACCGGCCTTCCATGAGGCCCGAGCTCGGAAGGCGCTGAAGTACACCCCACTGGCTGACACCCTGAGAGCGCAGGGCTATGAGGTGCAGCTCCACGCCCTGATCGTAGGAGCCCTGGGTGCATGGGACCCCTGCAACGAGCCGGTACTGAGAGCGTGCGGCATCGGTCGGCGCTACGCCCGGCTCATGAGACAGCTCATGGTGTCCGATACCATCAGGTGGTCCAGAGACATATACACGGAACACATCACGGGACATCGCCAGTACCAGGTCGAGTAGCCGAGACCGACGACCAGGGAAACAACCCACCCCCACTTCCCTGAAAAACAGAGGGACGCGCCCACCCATGTACTTATTGCCTGAACCACCACTGACTCGGACCTTCACTACACCCCATGGGTGGCGTACCCGAACACACCTATAGATTGACGCTTTAAAAACTCCCACACCCCAATCTGGAGCTAAGCTGGATATGTGATATGCATCTGCCCTGTAAAACCTGTACCTGCTACCTACAATCGCCCATAACTCCACTCTGACCCCAGATGCCCAGTACCTAACCTCTCAAATCTGTGTATGTTTTCATGTTGAACATTAGCTTTAATAAAAATTTTAAATCTTATGCTGGTAATTTTTTTTTTTAAAGCATACCTGTTGCTCTGTGCTTATGCTAGAGAAGGCAAGGTCAAAGAAATGAACTTTGTTCTTGGAAGGGAAAATGGTGATGTTTGTAAAGGTCTCTGCATTACACAGCATCTGTCAGAGGACTCTATGTCCTCCTTGGGAGTGTCTTGAGGAACTTTCCACCTCTTTGTGCATCAAGGGAATATGGTATATCCACTGATCAATGTGGAAGGATTTTACCTTTCTACTTACGTTGTCCCAGAAATGTTTGTCTGTCTGAGCTGCATTGCCTGCTCCTCTTAACACTCACTTCCAATGTCGTATTTAGTTCCATTCTCTTGTGAGTAATGCAGTGTTTAGAAAACACAAAGTAGGCAAGTAGTGTACGCTCAAAGAAGGTCCACCCGCAATCCTTAGGAAACGTGTCACAGAACAGAAAATTTGAGACTTGTTTGAAAAATTTTTTTTTTGGAAAACACGTGTAAAATTGAATACGTCACGGGAACGTGGACCTCACAGGCCCCCATGGATGTTGGATTGCCGACCTGAGTCATGATGCAAGAATCTGAGCTGTGGTATTTCATCATTATAACACCACACATCCCAGCTGAGAAAGAGACTGACCAGAATCCAAGTGAGTTTGGGGGGCTTGCAGTTAGAAAAATCACCTTTTACTTACAAATGGAGCAAATAGGATACAGAAAATCAGCCATACCCAGTGACTATAGTACCTCAGTCTGTTTTTTTTCCAGTCACTTTTTAGGGTAGAACCACACTAAGTAAGAAGGGGTTGTGTATGGGAACAGGAGACCCTCAGAAGTCTGTGGCTACTAATTTATTGCCGTCAATGCACAAATGTTAGATATGAGCTCCTGTGAACCCCAAATGCCTGAGAACTAGAACCCCTCAGAAGCAATATGAAATCTAGTGGTGTGTGTGTGTCTGGGTCATTGCTCTCAACTAGCTGAAATTATTTTGCAGTTGTCACTTCTAGTGGTTGAATCAGAAAGACCATTAACCCACTAACAGAGCTGCTCAAAAGCTGAACAAAATTATTAGTGAAATTGCACCATTATTTCCAGTGTTCCCAGGATTAAAAATGGACCCATTTTCATTTTTTTTTCAAAATTTGAAACATTTTTAGTTTATATTGAAAGCATTATCAAAATGATCTAAATGTTTCATTTAGTGAAAATCCCACATTTTGGTAAAACCTTTTCATAAATACTTTGACAAAATTTGAATCCCAAA
Organism: Sternotherus odoratus; assembly: GCA_032164245.1. Lineage (NCBI taxonomy): Eukaryota > Metazoa > Chordata > Testudines > Kinosternidae > Sternotherus > Sternotherus odoratus. The sequence continues at coordinate 148,644,522 of JAVMKO010000002.1, forward strand.
GCGTCAAAAAATTGAGTCTTTTAGAAAAAGTATTTTTGAAAAAAAAAAAAATCCATGAAAAAAAGTTTGAAAAATGGAGCCAGCTTTAGTGCTGTTACTAAAGCTTCCTTTAGCTCAGAGTGGTTGAAGTTGGGGTTTGGAAGAGAAGGTCCTTTGCCATCTCAAGTGCCCAGACATAGTATTCAATTAGCATACTTGCAATTTGTGAAGGAGACAAAATGCTTGGATGAACATTAAAGATCAGCCAAGGGAAAACTGCACTCTAGGCAAACAAGCACAAAAGTGAGCTTTATAGGTCATAGTAAGCAGTGACACATACGCATAAAGCTGAAACTAGGAAAAGTAAAATAGATCTGTGTTTATGTGGGTCCTCCACCAGAGTATCTTAGCACCTTAAAAATACTAATGCATTTATCCTTTGAGGTAGGTAGTTTTGTCCTGTTTCAGATAGGAAATTAGTGCTCAGAGAATTAAGGCCCAGATTTTCCAAGTATTTAAATGCCTAACTCTCAATGAAGTCAATGGGAGCATCTAGGCTTAAGTGACTGACCCAAGATCACATACAAATTCCGTGGCAAGCTAGGAGCTGGATCCCATACTCACAAGTCCCAGTCCAGTGGTGAAACCAGAAATCTATCCTTCCTGTCTGCAAATAAGTGATCTGCTACCAATATCCTACAAGAATTTCCACAATGTTTTTCTACATTAGCCTGTGATAAAGTAGGGATCCCTGGGCTGCTTTTGCTACAAAGAGAAGGGCAGAGGCTATTACGTTTTCTTTGCATTTCAGCAAAATCTCTCAACCCATAGTTAAGGTGGAAACCAGTACCACTTGGCACATTTGTGGGAAATGTTTATACTTTGCTCCCCAAATCATATTGAGTATTGCTAGCATAGAAAAGTTTGGGAAATGTGAAGTACAGGCTGGGGAGGGAGAAGCTTGGAGTGTTAGGTATCATCTGCTAGGCAAGGGGTGGGCAAACTTTTTGGCCCCAGGGTCACATCTGGGAATAGAAATTGTATGGTGGACCATGAATGCTCACAAAATTGGGGTTTGGGTGCAGGAGGGGGTGCAGTTTCTGGGGTGGGGCCAGAAATGAGGTATTCAGGGTCAATTCAAACAAAATCTGAATAAACCCCAATTTTAACAAGCTGTTTTACAAGTAATAAAGAGCCAAATACATTAGCCACTGATGGGATCTGAGGACATAAAAAATGGGGAAAATATTATGAAAAGCTATCTAGTGCTCAGAATTCCTCAATAATAGTCTGAAACAATATAATAAAGTAAGTATGGCAAAAGTTAGTGGCATGCCAATCAGTAAAGCTTGCAAGATGCGTCTCCAGTGCCACCCAAATTATGGTATATCTACTATCAGAGGGGTTGCCGTGTTGGTCTGGATCTGCAAAAGCGACCAAGAGTCCTGTGGCATAAGCTTTCATGGGTGAATACTCACCTCGTCGGATGGCATGCATCTGACAGAGTGGGTATTCACCCACGAAAGCTTATGCTCCAATGCGTCTATTAGTCGATAAGGTGCGACAGGACTATTTGCCGCTATGGTATTATCTGTGATCCAAAAAACCTGCTTGTTCTAAAGTTGTTAGTAAATAAAATGGATAGTTTTAATACAAACTAAAAATTACAATGTATTTAATGAAAAGCCACGTCTAGTGCTAGATATTGAAGAAATTTGCTCCTGTTACGCAAACAAGAATATCAGCATGTGGTCTATCAGATTAGAATCTCCAACTTTTGGTCAAATCACACCCCATTTTGGGAAAGCTGCAGGACAAGTTTAGACACATGAATTAACTCAACATCTTTTCAGAAAGGGAACAAATAGAACTGGTTAAAAATTTTCCAGTGGAACAGTCTTCTTTTGGGAAATGCTGATTTGACAGGTTGAAGAGCTTTGTTTCGTCTTTAGAATTTAGTCAACACAGAACACTTCAATAAGTTTGCTTTATTATTTCCTAAACGATTTTTTCACACATTTCATTTTTGCGGGAAATGATTTTCTTTCCGATTTGGGACAAAGGAAATGTTCAAATGTTGGAATTTCCCAGCAGTTGACTAGCTTTAAGAGCAATATTCCAACATAGCATCAAAGATCTTGCTAATCCTAATTATTCAGATTATTCATTTTTTTCACAATACACACAACAGAAGAGGTTCATGTTCTAAAAAGGGTGTCTTGGGGGCACAGTTGGGACAGTGTGGAGAAGCTTTACCTATATTACAATACAAAGGCTCTTGCAATTTAGAATCCTTAAAGGAAAGCTACACCCATTTTGCAGAGAACAGGATTCTGAATGTTAACATTGAAAGAAGTCATCTGTCATGTTCAAAGTGAATGATAAAAATAACTCAAATTCAAATGGATACTTGAGCCTTCTTCTGGGTGTGGCTATCTGAGTGAGTGCCATTGACCCTAACAAAAGGGGAATCCTGTGCAAAAAAACCAAACTGGAATAGAAGGTAAAGTGACTACTGGATAATACAAGTGACCTTTGTGCAAGCAATTAACACTGATAAATAAAAATTTATTAAATATATTAAATCAATACAATAAACTGGAAATTGGTTTACAGGTCTCACTGATGGCTACACTTAGTTGATTTTCAGTAAAATGCATGAAAACCAAATTGGAGGCAAAAGGTCAGTTGTAATTGAGCTATTTCCAAATACATTTCAGTGTGTCTCTCATGAGTTTTCTAATCATTCTGCTTAAGAGAAATACAGTAGTCAGCATGTCACTTGAAAAAATATCCTTAATATCGAGGCTCTGCAACTAACAATGGAAAACTTCTTATCCCAAATCAGGACTACAATCATTTCACAGGAACATGTCTGGTTAAGCAAGCTGTCTTTAGGATTCTCTTCCCCCATGAAAAAAAGTCCCTTCAGGTAACAATTGTTTTCTGCAATATAGAATAATTTGGGAAGTATTCTCCATTTCTATTTTCTGAAAAATGTCAACACAAATCTTTCAATCCTTTTGCCTCTATAATGGCAAATAAAGCTTAGTACACTCTTCTGTATGATTCAAGCATTTTACAAGCTACATGCCACCTTTCCAGCTACCAACTTCAGTTCAGTTTGACTCACTTGCATTTTTAACAAACAGTGGAGAAATCCCAGAGGCTAGGCTACAGCTATCTCATAGTACATTAATAATCATAAATACTTAAAACTTCTCGATCAAGTAATGAAGACACACCATACTATTTTGGACAATACAAAAAAAATGCATAAAAAGTTGGCGCCCTCTTCTGGATAAGAAGTTTTTAGTTTGCAGTTTCAGGGCACAATTAATCATGTATAGTACTCAGCCTCTTAAACCTGTTTTCTCAGGTCAATAACCCACAGATTGAATATATTTGTCCACCCCTTAAACTGGCAACTTGATATATAGACAGACTAAATTCAAAGTTAACTTTTATATCTAAGCGTGGTTACGTTGAAATATTTCCCATAGTGAGCACTTTGTTATGTAATTCCTTGAAAGTGTATCACACATCATCAGGTTACATCACAACATTGTTTATTATGTGACTTTTTACAATACAAACAAAAATACAGAAATGCAGTATATGAATACAGCTAAATGCAAAATGGTGACTTCCTCAAGAGGCCATGATTCCCATTTCTAGTAAAATAAAGACTGCACACAGGTAGAAACAGGTTGGTAGTTTAACTCCACAATTTTGCCTAAAAATGACCTATAAATGCATTTTCCTGCTACTTACCATAAAATGTAAAAAGGGAGTTAAAGGAAAGATTTACTCACTGGTTCCTACCATATGAAAGAAGCTATATTCTATTTAGCAGGGCCAATATATGGAAAATATCTAAATTAAATGTTATTACAAAAATGAAGCAGTAATGAAATTCTTCTGGCTAAAGAAGTTACTAAATGAGGATAGCATATATTTAAAGAATCCAAAACAAAGAAGGGTTGTTATAAAAAGCTTTAGGTGCACTGTAAGCCTACAAGTTTGTTTTTCCATGTGTACTTTTAAACAATGGAAGTGTCAAAAAATAGGGTCAACTGTGTTAGACTAAATTACATTATTGTATATGCTGCACTGAATGGAATTCTTGTATTATAATAGAGAAGCATAGTTTGTATCATATTATGGCAATTTATCCTCACTGAAAACCTTCCAGAGTCCTTGTATTTTGGAATATCCTGTAAACAACAAAAAAAACCCACCAGAACATGATTGTACAACAGTAAAATGTTTTCTTTTGCATTAAATGACATCTGTTTTAAAAAGAAAAAAGGTAAGGTACTTAGAGCTGTTATTTTTCCAAGTACATAACATCCTAGACAATTCAAGGCATCTCAATCTCCATCAAAATTAACAAAAAATTTGTCATGCTGTTAAATCCATCGTTATGGATACAACTGGTGCAAAATTGGTCAAACGGATCCAACGAACACTGATGTCCAGGCTGGCATATTGGCAACTAATACATAACTGGTGGTCAATAGATGTATTTAAAAGATCTTCCCTTTCTTCTTGTTCTTTTCCAAGGTTCTAAGAAAATAAAACATTTTAAAATAAAAACATTTTATGGACTAAAAAATTCAACATAATATTTTAAATATGCAATTTTCAGCTGTCCTAGTTTAGACACCGGAAGGAATTTTGCTTGGCATACTATGCACACAGCAATGGCATAGCAATAATTTTTTCACTACACTCCTACTTCCAGGAAATGGAAGATCTGATGGCTTTCAGTCAGATGTTTGAGTTCCCAGCCCTCAAACAAAAGCCAAAGTAAAATTAAATCAGCCTTCAAATTCTAAAAGTTTTTCTACAGTGATGAATGGTACCGGTTGAGGTTAGTTTTATTTAGCAGGTACTGAACATGTGTGTCTGCTATGGAAGCTAGGATTCTCCCCATTTCCAAAATATGCTCATTTATATCAAAAAGCAGTGTGACATTTTCACTATTTTGAGTGGGCCACACACAAATTTTGATGTAAAGCTGTGTGGAGATATATTAAGATGATCAAAGGAGGATATTGTGTTAAAGGAGGATATTGATATAATAGGCATCACAGAAACCAGGTGGAGTGAGGACAATCAATGGGACACAATCATTCCAGGGCACAAAATATGTTGGAAGGACAGAACAGGCCGGAGGAGAGAGTGGCACTATATGTGAAACAAAATGTAGAATTAAATGAAGTAATAATATTAAATGAATCCATATGTTCCATAGGATCTCTATGCATAGTAATTCCATGCTTGAATAAGAATATAACTGTAGGGATCTATTATCGACCACCTGGCCAGGTCAGTGATAGTGACTATGAAATGCTAAACATTTAACATTCCTGTGGTAGGACGAACACTTCAGCAGCCCAACACTGTGGTATTTAATTTCAGAAAGAAGACCTATGCAAAAATGAGGTTAGTTAAAAAGAAATTAAAAGGTACAGTGACTAGAGTGAAATCCCTGCAAGCTGCATGAACACTTCAAAGACACTGTAATAGAGGCCCAACTTAAATGTATACCCCAAATTAAAAAAACACAGTAAAAACTAAAAAAGAGCCACTGTGTCTTAATCATGTAAAAGAAGCTGTGCAAGATAAATAGGCATCTTTTAAAAAGTGGAAGTCAAATCCTAGTGAGGTAAATAGAAATGAGCATAAACACTGCCAAATTCAGTGTAAAAACGTAATAAAAGCCAAAAAGGGGTTTGAAGAACAGCTAGCCAAAAACTCAAAAGGTAATAAAATATTTTTTAAGTACATCAGAAGCAGGAAGCCTGCTAAATAGCCAGTGGGGTCCCTGAATGGTCGAGATAAAAAAGGAGCACTTAAAAAGACAAAGTCATTGCAGAGAAACTAAATGAATTCTTTACTTCAGTCTTCATGGCTGAGGATGTTAAGGAGATTCCCAAACCTGAGCCTTCCTTTATAGGTAACAAATCTGAGGAATTATCACAGATTAAAGTGTCACTAGAGGAGGTTTTGGAATTAAGTGATAAACTTAACAATAACAAGTCACTGGGACTAGATGGCATTCACCCAAGAGTTCTGAAAGAACTCAAATGTTAAATTGCCGAACTATTAATTATGGTTTGTAATTTGTCCTTTAAATCAGTTTTGGTACCCAATGACTGGAAGATAACTAATGTAACACCAATACTTAAAAAGGGCTCTAGAGGTGATCCTGGCAATTATAGATCGGTAAGTCTAACATCAGTACAGGGCAAATTAGTTGAAACAATAGTTAAAAATAAAATTGTCAGAAATACAGAAGAACAAATTGTTGGGCGAAAGTCAACATGGTTTCTGTAAAGGGAAATCATGTCTTACTAATCTATTAGAGTTCTTTGAAGGGGTCAACAAACATGTGGAAAAGGGGGATCCAGTGGACATAGTGTACTTAGACTTCTAGAAAGTCTTTGAAAAGATCCCTCACAAGAGGCTCTTATGTAAATTAAGCTGTCATGGGATAAGAGGGAATCCTTTCATGGATTGAGAATTGGTTAAAGGATAGGGAACAAAGGGTAGGAATAAATGGAAAATTTTCAGAATGGAGAGGGGTAACTAGTGGTGTTCTCCGAGAGTCAATCCAAGGACCAATCCTATTCAATTTATTCATGATCTGGAGAAAGGAATAAACAGTGAGGTGGCAAAGTTTGCAGACAAAACTAAACTGCTCAAGATAGTTAAGACCAAAGCAGACTGCGAAGAACTTCAAAAATATTTCACAAAATTAAGTGATTGGGCAACAAAATGACAAATGAAATTTAATGTGGATACATATAAAGTAATGCACATGGGGAAAAACAACCCCAAATATGCATACAATATGATGGGGTCTAATTTAGCTACAATTAACCAGGAAAGAGATCTTGAAGTTATCGTGGATAGTTTTCTGAAGATGTCCATGCAGTGTGCAACAGCAGTCAAAAAAGCAAACTGGATGTTAGGAATCATTAAAAAAGGGACAGAGAATAAGACGGAGAATATCTTATTGCCCTTCTATAAATCCAGCGTGCGCCCACATCTTGAATACTGTGTACAGATGTGGTCTCCTTATCTCAAAAAATATATACTGGCATTAGGAAAGGTTCAGAAAAGGGCAGCTAAAATTATTAGGAATGGGTCCCATATGAGGAGAGATTAAAAAGGCTAGGACTTTTCAGCTTGGAAAAGAGGAGACTAAGGGGGGATATGGCAGAGGTATATAAAATCATGAGTGGTGTGGAGAAAGTGAATAAGGAAAAGTTATTTACTTGTTCCCATAAGAACTAGGGGCCATCAAATAAAAGGAAGTTCTTCTCCACATAGCCAACCTGTGGAACTCCTTGCCTGAGGAGGTTGTGAAGGCTAGGACTATAATATGGTTTAAAAGATAAATTCATGGAGGTGAAGTCCATTAATGGCTATTAGCCAGGATGGGTAAGGAATGGTGTCCCTAACTTCTGTGATGGATGGCAGGAGAGAGATCAAGTGATCATGACCTGTTAGGTACACTCCCTCTGGGGCACCTGGCATTGGCCACTGTCGGCAGACAGGATACAGGGATGGATGGACCTTTGGTTTGACCTAGTATGGCCATTCTTATGTTAAATTTTCTTTTAATAATAATTATTACAGAACATGTGGAACATTAGATACAAACAACTTTAGCAAAAATCCTACTCACCTGGAAGAATTCTGTTGTTCCAAGATACGCTGCTGAGTTTCCCAGTTTGCTTTCTCATCCTCAAACTGACGGCGCTTTTCCTCTAATTCTTTGTGCTGCGCCTCCAAGTTCTTTTTCATTTGCTCATGGCGTCGTTGGAGCTAAGAAATTGAGACGCAGTATATAGTTAAAAACTGCACAAACACTGCAACATTAGAAACAAGATTAGGAGTTGAATTGTACAGCATGCCACATCAGCTACTGTAACTAAGTGAGGACCTTGCTTAGAGATCAGAACTGTTGATTCCACTCTACCACTTCTAACCGATCTTCCCTCCAAATTTCTTGAGCATGTGGACTCTACCTCCTGCCTTTATAATATATAATGCTCTCAAAGCCACAATCCCATTATACAGTCATAAATGTGATGGTCCCTGGCCCAGAGAGCTTACAATCTAAGCAGAAGACTAGAAACAGTTGGAGACAGAGGGAGCACAAAGCAACAAGATGATTAGAACAGAATAAGCGTTGATCATAGCCAACCAGCCACCTAGCCAATCACAATCAATAGAAGAGTCTCTTCAACAGAGCCATAGAGTTCACACGCCTCACAACCGACAATCTAAGTGAAGGTATCTTTGTTGACAGAATGTAAAAGCATATCTAAGCACATAACATGAATTCTTCCCAAACTGAAGTAAAAGGTTAAGGTTAAGGTTGTGTGTTGTGGGCAGCTGTATGTAAAATGGAGGCCAGGAACACCTGGATATTATGATATAGGCAGTAAAATGCAAAATATGATTGGTTTAGATCTCAATACTGATGTAACGGGTGATTTTCTTGATTCTAAGTAATGGCATTGTCAAGCAACCATATAACTTCAGCAACCATGATTATGTTAAAAATGTTGTGGGGAGATTTCCAGGACTATTCGCAAAAGTTAAAATGCAACTGTGATAATACAATATATATTCTGATAAGGCCTTTGAAAGTCCAACATAGTAAAACAACCAGTCTCTGCAGGGCTCTCTCCTGAAGACTTTGTGTTGATCTGTAGGTGGGTCTGTGCTTTTATCCATGTTGAAAGTGTAACAATGTGTGCAAAGTTTAACATGAATAAAGCATTCACCCCATGTCACGCTTATGTTTGTTTCCTTTCACGTCAGCCCATGTTCTCTGTAACCCTCCAACCTCCTCCACACACCTCCAGTACAGTTTTCTGCATGCTCCAGGTCTTCTACATACCTTCCCTCCATGACCTGTGTCCTCAAAGACATGTTTTCATGCACCAGGCCCCTCACATGCTTATCCTAAAGTACTCAGACATGCTCCCTAACCCAATTCGAATCTCCCTGTCTATACACCCCTGCTGTCTTTGAACTTGTACAACTTAATTTTGTAGATGTTGACAAGTTCAACAGAGAGCAGAAAGCATAAACTGGGAAGGCAATATGGGTCAAGTGAGGTTATGGAAGCAGACTTTAATGGACTAATGTAGAAGAGAGTTTGGGTAATGTGGGAGGGCAGCAGGGCTGGACAGTAAAGTGTAGCAGTGTATCACTGTCCACTTCTCTCCCCCTGACAGGCCTGCCCCCTTGGCTTCTCAGAGAGTGACTGGTAGGGGTTCTGTAAGTGCTTCTATTACTCCAAGCTTCCTGTAGGCCTGCAATTTTTTTATTTTTATTTTTAATTTGCAGCTATGGTTGTTGCACTAGGCCTCTTTCGAGAAACTGCCTCCCTAGCAGAGCTACAAAATCCATTTGTTTATTTGTTTTACAATTGTGCCTATAGGTTCCAATCAGGATCAGAACCCCTTTGTGTTAACTGTATAAACTGTAATGCACCAAGGTCTACACTACAAAGTTTTGCCAGATAGTTATGACAGTAAGCTGTGTGGCTAAAAAAAACCCATGCCCCTAACATACAGATAGGTATGTTGGCAAAAACATCTGTGTAGATGCGGCTTTTAATAGTATGCCAGTATATGCTGTGTCTCCGGGTGGAGGATTTGCTGGTTTAGTTATACAGTATTGGCAAAGCCGTTGTCCAACAGACTAGCCCAGCCTGCTCTGAAGAGTTTACAATTCAACACAATCCAAAGGAACATGAGAGGTGAGTCAAATTATACAATTTTTATATAGATTTGCAATTTTAAAAAGTTACAAGAGTTAAAACAGTTGCAAGCCATACCTGTATATTCCTTAAGCTAATCATCATGAACTGGTTGATTTGTTATAGGCAATATGGCAGAGTTGTTGAAGGATTTCAAGAAAGAGCTTTCTTACTGATAACAGATTCTCATTAGCTAATTCATGTATTATATAAAGCCTAAAATAATGTTTTAGGTCATCAAAGAAAAACATGAGACTAGAGGAGAGATTTTTAGCGTGCTATGATTATGGAAGTGAAATGAGGGGATGTTTAAATGTGAAAGTTATCTTGAAAACACATGCTTGCCTCCTTTATTTAAATAGTGTAACTTGGGTAATTATTAGTGAGAGTTTAATTTAAATTCTAATGTAAGGCTATTTTCTTAACTATGGAGCCATGAGGGAACCTCCAGAACATGTGCATGTTACAGTGTCGTTGAGGAAAGGACTCTCTGCACTGGTCAGCACTGAACATGTTATTGGCACTTAAATAAACCTAAAAATACCTCGGCTTCAGAGTCCTTCAGTTTCTGAACTTTTTCTTTGACCTTCATCTCAAAGACCTGCTCCATTTCCATCTCCATTTTTTTCATTTTGGCCACATGCTCTCTTCTCTCTTCTTCCATCTGTGCCAGAGGGCTCCTGCCATAAACCCAGAGCAGGTTAACCGACAACAAAGTGATCTTTTTTTGCAATACAAGATTACATTAAAAAGCAAGACAAGCAAAAAAAAAAAAAAAAAAAAGGAACAATGAATGTGTCTGCATGTGCCCCCATCTTAAGTTACATTTGAAATGTGCCTACATCTTAAGTTACAACTGAAAATGATCAAACCAATGTTAAATTATGAAAAGACTCATACGATTTATTTCATTGTGTAAAATCTTATTTTTATATTTAAATTTGGTTAAATATTATGCAGTCATAGGTTGAGAATTCTTTACTTACTACCTTTAATAAAGCCACTCAGGCAGTGGTTCTAAACCTGTGGCCCACGGGCTGCTTTTGGCCCAATCAGCACAGAGCTGCAGACATGTGATATCTTTAGGGCATTAGAGGTAGTATTGGATGCGGCCCACAGTGGTAAACAGGTTGAGAACCACTGCATTAGGGGAAAGTCAAATCAGGGAAAATTCAGTAATGAAAACAAAAAATAAAACTGGCATTTTCCTAGAGATCTTCCAACTCTACAGCCACTCCAATCTCCAAAATACTTGTGCACACAAAAATGGAAAGAGCCTTAAACTAGAACAGAGCAAGAGAAAAACAGTGTTGCAGATAGAGAAAAACTGATTTTTAGATCTTGACTTCTAAGGGAATGAATGATCAAATAAATGTAAGTTCATAATTTCAACTTTGTGTTAAATACAATCTTTCCCTGGGCTGATTCTTTTGAACACACAGCAATTTTGAGAGGTTTTTGAGCAGTTGGACTTCAGATATAGTTGTGTGTTATTAGCATGGGATATTTTGCTTTGTAAAATGTTCCTAATTCAAATGCATGTTTTTAATTTTTTCCCAGACAGACACTTTCAGGCAACTGGTTTACTAATCTTGCTACTCAGTTTAAAATAGCATTTTAGTAATGTTATAGTCTTCAATGTTCTGTAAAATCCAGCATAGACTCATTATATATCCCACTCATTTCACTCTTTTTGATTAATGGTTAGATGACGTATACTGTCAGCCCCTTGAAAGAGTATTTTTTTGGTACTCAAACATTAAGAACAGGAACAAATTAATTTCAGCCTGAATGTGTATGTTTTTCAGTGTATGTTTTCAGTGTGTTTTCAGTATGTTTTCAGTGTATGTTTTTCAAAAACATTTTTAAAAAATGAGCTCTAAGTAGCATATGGATGTAATAATGCAAACAGATGTATGTATATATTTAGTATATTATCACACTCAGATATTTACATAAACACATAAAAAAAGATAAACGAGCAGGGAATGTCTATCCATCTAAGATGATCCAACCTTCATCTAAGAAAGCAAACCATATTTGGAGTTGCTAGGTGTGATTACATCAGTATTTGCTCTTTGTGCTTGAATGTGTTTCATGCTTTCAGAATTCTTCTAAAAGTATCTGAGGTAGACTAAAGCATTTCTAATATACAGTGCCCTTTTTAATTCAAAACTTGCAACTCATTCATTTAGGAGAGGAAACTAGGGTTCAAAATCTGTAGTCAGTGCAATGGAGGGTGTGAAAAATATGTCCAAATTGTTTTGCCTATTCATAGCTCATTTTATACATAACACTCATCTACAGGAGATAGTCACTAATGAGGTGAAAATGAAATGTATCCTATGAAATCGAGGCCAACTGAACAGTTTTAAAATTCCATTATTTTCAAATATGTGCTTCAAAAGGTGACATTTTTAGGTATTTTTGAGATGTATCTGAACTGATTTGCAAAATTTAGAGCAGATGACCAAATGTTAGCAAATACTAGATTTCAAATGGAAACTGATCCTACTCCAAATTCAGGATTTACTTTTACTGTACAAAGGTTGATTGCTAGCATCTGTACCTTTTGTTGATGAAAATAGCATGCAACTTGGAGTATTGTTTGATTACAAGCCCAATACCATAACACATAAAACCAATTCATAAGAGGAGTGTGCAATATCAGTTGTAATGTTTTAGTGAACTTGAGTAGGAGTGTTTCTGTGTAAATACACGGTCAAAAAATTACAAAATTTAACTTCCTGAAGATATTAATATACTTTTCTTTGAGAGATATGTAAAGTTTTAAAGTGTCTATTCCATGTAAAGAACTATTGACCTAGGGGCCTGGGTTCTACTGCCACTGAAGTCACAGCCAAGACCGTGGCGGACTTCAAATGGGAACAGAACTGGCTCCCTAAAGACACCAGAACCTAAGAACTGGGTAGGTAGGTCTTTCAAGTCATATTTTCAAGGAAGCTGTTCAGATTTCCCCAAAAATGTCAAGTCTTACCCTCCCTGGAGAGTTCAGTAAGCTAGCAGGCCAATATCCACTATGTAGTTCTTTACAAGTGAAGCCGTATACAGTTCTGATAAGCAATGTCTAAAGAAATCAATGGGGCTTAAGCACGAAGAAAAAGGGAAGTCCAAGAAAGCATCAGGAACACTCCCACCCTCCTCATATAAAATAATATACATGTGTAATGTTAACTCTCTGAAGTTTAGAGAAAGCTTATGTTGTTATGCTCATGTATACACAAAGTGGAACCTCTGCAAGCCATTTGTATGATAAAACCATAGTCAAATGAATTTGACTACACTAACAAGTTTGCCAGGTTAACCCCTCCTTAAACAGCTGTAAATTTAGAGATAAGTAATGAAGATTCCACAAATTCTCAAATAAGCACTAATATAACTATTACTCTGGAACTAACAAGAGACTGCAGAGCCAATCTGGGTGAATTACATAATTTACATACATCTTCAACCACTACAGTGCTCTTCTAGCCTTTGTTATTCTCATGGAATGTGACTGAAATCTTTCAGAAGTAAGAGGGAGTGTTCTATGAAGAATATTTGTCACTGAAAATATTTATAGCTTTTAATCTAAAATGTTAGAGCAGTTTTAGAACAAAAAGCACTAAAGTAAAAACAGATGCCAGAAGCTGAATAATAGGAAAACTTAAATTTTGAAACACTTAACATTAAAGATCTTATGTGTTTAAAGAGCTTTTGTCTGAAGTCTTTGGAAAAATTTAAATAACCACTTACATGCCTTCAACTGTGTCAAATCTAAAAAACAAAAAATACAGAGGCTTAGCATGCTTAAATAAAACCACAAAAACTAAAAAAGCAGTAATTAAAAAAGGAAATTCATTATAGATGCCTAAAGCTAATTAAAATTGTTTTTTTCCTCCAAAAGCAAATTTTCCACAGTAAAATGAAAGACTGTTAGTTAAAGCTGGTTATGTTTTTCAAATTCAGTTAGTAAATCACTACACCATGTAAACATTAATGCAGATTTGATGTGCAGAGATATTTCAAAAGGCAGTTTACCTATAGTGGTGTGACTAAAGTACGCATGCTTTTAAAGTGATTTTACATATATTAGTGACATTAACTTAACTACTTGCTTTAAGTAAGCTTTCTGAAACCAAAGCAATCCATCTTGAGGCTTATTTGCCTCATAAAATTTGTCACCTAATGAAGGTCATATATTCAAAGTGAATGACCAATGTTGTATTTAAATAGAAAGACTTCAGGTGCTATAGAAACAGCACTTAACTTTACTGGCCAGCAGAGGTCTCACAGGAGGCTATGCTCAACAGCACTAAAAAGCATACAATAAAGTTTACGTGAAGCATGGCATCTTAATTTGAGCTTGTGTTGTGTTAGCATCTCACTGACAGTAGTAAAACCATAAGAAAACATCAGGTTTCAGCCTTCAGGAATGGGTATTTTTACATTAAATAATTTGCAATACAGTATGAAGCCATTCATACTATTAGGACTGCTCCCTGGAATTTACTGTTCTGTCTATAGGAAGTGTAGAATCTTGGGTTTGTGGCAAAGTTATAAACATCCTAGGAACACAATCAAAAGGAGTTAGAAGCAGTCTATGCTAAGAAGCAGTTAAAAGGATCTATGCGTTGCGTATTTTGTTACTCTGTGTGACAGTTTATTGAACATATCTGTAGCCAGATAAGGCTTATCTTGATGTCTTTTATACAAATATATACCTCTTGATAATAAAAACATGGTTTTATTTTTAACCTCACTGAAAATGTCTATTTCACATCAAAAAGTGAATATAGAACTTCTCAAATTAAGAATTTTTGGTTTCAAGTGCCAATTTTAGTATATGCCACACAGTGCACGTGTACAGTTACACTTATCTGCATAGTGTGAAGAGACAAGTTATCCATATACCTGAAGGTTACCCTTTGACATAATATTTTTAGAGATGGGATGATGTTGAAAATGTGAAGGAATCAGACACTAAACCTAAAATACAAAAAGGCTACGTAATCATGGAAAAGACATGCTTTGGATTTCTCTTACACTAATGTGTTATTTGTAGAACCACTGATTATAATATCAGCCAAGGAAGGGAGGAATTCAAGGGAGTCATAAGGCAAGAAAAAATATTTTGTTTTGATGCATTTGGACAATACAGAATAAATCTTGTAGCACATATTACTAATTCTATTTTCATAGTCAATTACTGAGGTTTGTTCAAAGAAACGAGCTAACATTTACTCAAGGAACAGAGCTGCAAAGGCTAATATGTTTACATTACCGCCAGGAGCAGACCCATTGTAATTTGTGTGTGTGTGTGTGTACTACATACACATACGGAACTGTGTAGCCCCAATAAACTCAACATTTAATACAAAATATTTAACATCTGCTAACAGACAGAGATTAGTGTGGAATATGGATATAGAATATACATTTTGGTCATCTAGTAAAATGCAAGAGAAAATGGTCAAAGAGGTTGCAAACCCACACTCACTCTCTTGCAGCACATTTAAATGTATTTGGACAAACCGGTCTACCTAAAACTGAGCCTGAATCAGGGGCTAACTACATTTCCACTTCCAAGGCTCAATCATGGCAATTTAGACAATGGTTTCCTTCCTCACTTACTTAGCCCTACAGGAAAGATGACATTCACTGTGCAAGATCTTCCTGCTCTCTAGGAGTTCCCTCTTGGGCCCTGCCATTGGACTGGGATCTGATGGGTCCTGCAGGACCTGCTGTCATAATAGTGGGGGTAGGAGTCGGTGTGGGTATTGCAGGATGAGACAGGAGCATGATTAAAAATAATCCCACATAGGGTTCTAGTTCCTTTGTCTCTTTCTCCAGTTTGATTCTCCCTAATCAGAGAAATCCATTAGCCCACTCTAACTTGCTCAAACAGGCAACAAGCCTATTGTCAAGACCTGAGCTTAGTCAAGCAGAAATCGCTGTGGTCTTCAAAGCCACAGAAAAGAGATTAGATAGTAAATGGGAATAAAATGTCTCTGACTCAGAATGCAGCTTCACACACTGAATTCTTATAGCAGTAGCCTATGAGAAGAATGTCTAGGGAGGAAGAATAAGATATTCCAGGATCCTGAAGAAGAGGGAGGAGATAGAAGAGGAAGGGAAATTCTTACTATCTTATGGAAGTGCTGCTCTCAGTAGTTTACTGTCAAAGGCTGCACTCGCAGACACCTGCACATTTAAATGACATAGCATGTTAGAGTGCAGGAAATGCCATGTGGAAACTTTGCAATGCATGCCAACTGACATCTCCTTGACCCAGGCCAGGAGTTAGCCATGCTGTAGTAGAGAGACCATTAAGTCTTAGTGGATGGGGAACCTGAGGCTTTGTATGCTTCTTGGACACAGGACCTGATCATTTGGTCAGGACAAAAACCCCTTCCAGTGCATCATGGTCTAGTTCAGGTCACCCTGTTGGAAATGCCTAAATTAATGAATGCTCTAATGTAAACCAATTATGGACCACATGGGGCTCTGGTGGCACTACTGGGCTCTGCTGACAGTGGTCTTGATTTTAACAGAGGAATTGTTACCACTTGGGCGAGCATCAGCAGGTCTCAGAGCAGCAGTCGTGTTAGTTTGTATCCACAAAAAGAACAAGGATCACTTGTGGCACCGTAGAGACTAAAACTTATTTTGGGATTCTATCAGCAGGTCTGTATGCCTTCTGCCATCTTGCCCAAATAGAACAATTAGCACTAAAAGTGTCTTATGGAGACACTTTTTCTTTCAGGCCCTCCATATGAGGGGGAGGAAATGAAAGCCATAGAATGGTGCCTGATACACACAACATTAATGGGTCTAGGTGCCTGCTCCCAAAAACAGGAAACTTCATTTCGTTTTGAACAAGTCAACACTGAAGACACCCCAATTCTTGAGGAATCTGCTGGAATACATCTGCTTTCTCAAACCTCTCCTGGAAGAATCCAATTGGCTTTACCAATTGTACTTCAACCAAAAGTAACATCTGTACTTTAAGATGATCTGAATAGGTTTCTTGTTCCACCCTGGTGGTTCAGGTATGTAACTACCACTAATCTATCAAATTTAGGATGTGCTTTTCCCAAATGTGTCCTCTGAATGCTAAATGGGCTAATCAGATGGCCCACAGTTTCATGGGTGCTTATGTGAACCTTACTTTCCCTTGGGGACTAAGTTCTTTGAGTTGGAAAGGCATCTATAGGAGTTCCCCACCACCCTGGCAGACTTGACTACATTTATTTTCTGGCTAGGACCTGGGAAGATGGAATTAGGGTGCTTTATGACTATGGTTCTCTTCAATCTAGTGAATCTAACAAGTGTTTCTCATACCACTTGGGTGCCTGGTGCTGAGAGTATTCCCCAGCAAATCAGCTGCCCAAAGAAAGCATCACCAAAAGTTGGAAGGCTGCTGCTATGACCATTTATATAAATGGGTGCAGCAGCCCTCCAAAGTGTGTGTGTAACTATTATTTCTATTTCTATCTACCTACCTATAGAAATGAAATGAGAACATGTGCAGGCCTTAGGATAGAGGCCAGTACAAATTGACAGCCAAACTGACAGCATTCAAATATGTTTCATAGGTACTTTTGATACAGTGCTCCACTGATGTCAGTAAATCTCTGATCAATCACTAGCAAGGTGAATGAAAGGTTTCTGGGGGCTGATCCACTTCAAGTCCCCTCCCAGACAGCACCACAAAAACTCTAGATGCCAGGGGTGTCAGCCACTTTGCAGAAAGAAGGGACTGCTTTTGTCTGTCACAGCACAAGAAAAATGGCTCAAGCATTTCCTCATTCCACACCTGCCTTTACCTTCCCAGGTGACCTATTATCCCACCCTTAGGAAATCTGAAACGTTGGTTTTGTCTGTCACAGCCCCAGAAATCACATCAGCAACGGAGAGTAGAGGTTTCTTAGTGAGAGCAAAAATAAGCCTAAGACTCCTGAGGGGAGGCACAAGTGAGATGTATTTGTTTTCTTTTCCCCCTTTTCTATGAAAGAGTACACATGGCAGCCAGATGTGGCTGCAGAGATCATCTTCCTATAGGTTGCTCTAAATCTGGCAGGAATCAAAACTGGAGAAGCACAGTGAGGCAGCTCAGCAGTGGGAGAATGTGGGTGGTGATCGGTTATCCTGCTTGTTAGAATGAGCAAGAAATCCAATGTCTACACTGCCAGAGTCAAACAGGAGTTATGCTGTAAAACCCAAATAGCCCCAGAAAGTTATCTGCATTAAACAGCTGTGTTGCATTAATCGCATTCTTTTCAAAATTAATCCCTTGGAATGTATGGTTACTGCTCTTAACCCATAAACAAATGTATATATCTTGTACTCTTATTGATAACTGCACATAATTCTAAAAGTGTCCCAAAATAAAGGAAAATACTCTATTAAAACTGTTACTAACATGTACAGTTTCATAAAAACTGTATATAATTTCACTCCATTCTCTTTGCTCTTCTTTTCCTTTAATCAAGTGTTACTGGATACAAATATAGACATTAAAGATTGTCAGTTTCAATTTGTAGTGTGGCAATACTTATAAAACAGATGCTGTGGCTCAAAATGTTTTATGAATGAGGCAACTGTTTGGTGAGAATAGTGACAGCCCATTTTTAATTAATATAAATATCTGAAATGTTTTTTATTTTTCAAAAAAGGGCAAGGTAAGAATTTACAACAGGAGTAAACAATTTGAAGCAAAGTAGTGGTGTGGGTGTACTTAGAAGATACTGGAGATGCAGAAGGCAAAATCACAGTAAGCAAACCCAGTTTTCTCTATCGGAAAAGGAGGTAGGAATCAGAGACAAAAACTTAAGTAAGGAACTGGGGTGCTGAAAGGTTATGGGCCTCTAGGGTAGGATCTGGGTTCAGTCATGAATTCTTTCAAAATCTGCAAGAAAATCTTTTTGGTTGTTCACAAGGAGATATTTGTAGATTCATGGTGAATGCAACTGAGGGCTCAACTGCCAACTAGCATATAAATTTACTCTTTATTTACCTCAGCTATGCAGTAAAAGTTCTATGATTCTTAATAGGATCCTAAACTAAAGAGATTTGCTACAGAGAAAAAAAAAAGTGTTCAGAAGGGCATCTTTGACTTTATTAAATAAATCCAGTCCAAAAGACCAAACCAGGTGGGACTGTAGTAAAGTTACTGGGGTGGGTTTGGTGGCAGGAGGTAAAATAATGAGCCATGCTTCTGAAAGAGAAGACCACAACATCAATACTAATCCAGACACTCATGAGAACTAAAAGCACAGGCAACACCTGCTCTGAATACAAAAGAGTCAGTGATACATAAGGCTACGTTTTAGTCATGAGTATTTTTAGTAAAAGTAATGAATAGGTCAAGAGCAGTGAATAAAAATTCATAGCCTGTTACCAGTCCATGACTTGTACTGTACACCCCTGACTAAAACTTGGATGCTGGGGGGGGGGGTGTGTGTGTGTCACGGAATCCGCACGAGACTCGCAGCCTTAGTGATAAATGAGTGCAGCAAATGTAACATTGGTTTTGGAACCTCTGAATACTGTACACAGAATCTGTGGCAAGCGTCACACAAAAAGGTTTTCAATATTAAGAACAAAGAATGCAATTGTATATTGAAATTTAAGGGTTTATAGTATTCAGACTACATAACATATGGAGATAGTTTGGGTTTGGAGGCTTGGACACGTAGAAATCTGCTGACAAGGGACAAAAGTGAAGGATAAAGATGTGAGATCAACAAAAGTAAAACTTTGGAAGTTAAAGCACATGTAGTGTTTTCCCCTTACTTGACCCTTATTGTAAAAGCAATGGTATTAAATCCTAAATTACATAAATTAAGTGTGATCAGTTTATTTTGTTTTTGTTGCAACTTTACATGTCTTCAGATTCCAAGTTTACATGACATCACAATTTAATGAGCTTTATAAATCCCATGAAGAAGGCAGAACTTATCAGTCCAGGATACTATTACCACTTCAAAGAGAAAGCACCCTCACAGTTTTGCACTTAACTGTATCCTTTTCTGCTCTCACCCTGCTACATGCCCAATTCAAGCATCAAATAAATGTTTACATTTCTCCCTTCTTCCTCAACTCTCTTCACTCTACCCCATGAAATATTTTCTCATTAAAATTACCGAAGAGGATATTGTGCAACAGGTTGGGCAAGGTGAGAAACTCTGTCGCGTGTGTAACAACGTGACTAATCAAAGTATAAATGCTGTTCTACTCTGGATTTTTCTTCACTCCAAAATTTTAATGTGTTTTAACTTGGTTGTGAAAAGCTGATTTAGTGACATGATTCCATTATTTGGCAGTCAATGTAGCAGGGGGCACACTTTTAGCCTTGTTCCAGCTAACTCATTCCTTCAGAACCATATTCAAACAGTCCTTAGAAATAGCCATACAAATCAGACTGCAACCTGCCTCTGCCAGAGATCAGGGATACCAGTCGCTAAGAAATAGCTGTACAATTGTGAGACAATCTGTGTATAGCACTCCTGCACTCTGATACTATATTGCAATGTTATTCTCAGTCTATCAAGGAAATAAGTATACCATCCATGACAAACTTGCCTGAAGAATAATTTTTAAAAACAAATACCTGAAATAATTTGACACTAGCTCCCTCAGACACGTTATGTCTTCACTTTACATAAATGAATAGACAAAATTTTAAAATGTGTACTGATAGCTAACCATTCTTGAAAATAGCCAACTTATTTGTTATATAAACAGAATAGGAAGAATAAATAGAATTTATATTTTATGCTTCTATAATTTAAAATTAACTAAACTAGCATGTGAAGTGCTACCATAAAAGGGACCAAGGATTTTAGTTTTGTTCCTGCACCAGTTGGGGTTAAATACTGCACTAGAGGCTTCCCTCTCACAAAGATATGGAGATAGAAAAAGATTGCTGTGTGTTTACTAACAAGCTTTCTACCATAATGAGAGGCTTTGAAAAATACTGAGCAGAATCAACTGAAGATGGGGAAGAGAATGTGTGATTTTATTCTAAAAGTTATTAAAACACAAAGATAACTGAATCCACTCTTCCACAAAAACAAAGTATTAAGCACCAACAGAAAGAGAAACCATAAAGGCCAAAAGCAAATTGTGCCCAGAAATAGAAATCTTGATGTCCAAAACCTCTCAAATGGTGAATATGCTTTAAAGATTCACAATGAACATAAGACTTCTTGCTTGTTTACACACAGTAGTTGTACAGGTTTACAAATGTCAACTACATTTTAGTGCTCTATTGTGTTTAGATGAAGCCTTCATAACTTGACTAAAATTAAGTAGAAAATATAAAATGGTGACATCAAATGTTGATACAAACTTAACAACCACTTACTTAGTTAGCTGCCCTTTATTTTTGTTGTTGTCAACTCCATTGTATGTAACAGCTGCCAGTTTTCTGCTCCTGTAGTTCTCATAGTGTACGTTGTTAGTGACATCCTTCAGGTCCTGCATGTGAGTTCTGTCAATAGAAGTACAGGCTATCAAACATGATCTGAAAACTGCTCATGATAAAAAAGGCAGAGATTCTCAATCACCTTTAAACACAGGGAATACAGCCAATCCTAGCTTGGAGAATACCCATCCTGGGACTAGGAAACTAAATGTCTAGACAATATTACATCAGTACAAACAGGACTTCAATTGTCTGCTAGTTTATCAATTTTCAGGGGGGGAAAAACCACACAGAGTGGGCAGGCAATACATCAACATTACCATCTGCTCAGAATTTGTTTAAACAAAATTATGCCGAAAAGTAGGTCTATGTATGTTACATACAATAATTTTAAAAAACCCAAAAAACCAGGAATTAGAAAAACTACCTAGTAATGGAGAGGGCTGGACAAGATTTTTGTTAAATGTAGTTAATACTTCGCAGAGCCTATTTTTGAGTCAATCCCTTTACACATCTTCCATTATTTCCCTTGAAAATTAATTTTATGATTAGTCTTTGGTTTATTGTCAAGTCTAAATTTTCCTTTGCTCAACTTCATGCTAATTAAACTTTGTTCTTCTCAGACAGCATGGTTGAATTTGTATGATACTGTTTTTTGTTGGGTTAGAAGAAATTTGGGAGTGGCCAACTGTCAGGAGGAGAAAAAATATTTACCTTTTAAAAATTGTTCCTTGTTATATTGCATGACTAAGATTTACTTTGGAACAAAAGCAATCAGTTTATTCCTTAAGTACCCTCTGCAGTAAGACAATAGAGAAGTGTTAAGCAATTCTCAAACTCTTGTTCAAGCCTAGCTTGAAAGTCTGCTATCACATACATCCACAATTTCAATGACAAACTTAGGCCTTCTACTTTAATTGGAAAAAAACAACAACTGAAAAGCAATATTCCAAATTTTCCTTACTACCATGCTTTCCCCACAGGCTTGTTATAGTTTAGCAAACTTTTAAAAAGTTGACAGGTATTATGTACTAAGAGGGTTTCTATTTTGTCCCTCTGCATTTCTATTTTGTTTCCTGCATATTTCACTACTACTGATATTAGGATAGAAACAAAGTGATTGGTCCATCCAGTTCAAATCCACACTAATGTCAAGAGCACTAGCTGCTCAATATTAACCTATTCAAATAACTTTATATATATCTACGCAACAAAGAAAACTTCCATTCTCAATTAAAGAGGAAAAAAATATATTCTGGAGGCTATGTCAGATAACTGCATTTCATTGATTGTGATTGATGAACAAGTTATGAAGTTATGAGACTATTATTCTTGTATGATGAAAAGAGGTCTTGGAATTATAAAGTAAATATTCTGAACTTTTACTTAAAGTAGAAAGCAGATCAATATTCAACATTTTCACAGGAATGAAAGATGGCCTTAAAAAAGAATATACAATACATTTCCTTTTCTTATATTCAGCTGAAATCCTTTCAAAATAGGTTTGCAATATTCCACTTAAACTACTTACCTTATCAACATGTTCCTTAGAATTGTGAAGTCACAGTGTTCACCATTTTCAACTGTGGGGAAGAAGGTAAAATGTACATTAAGTCAGTGTAACCAAAACTTGTGCAAGACATAAGGTAGAGGGAGATATTGAGATTGAATATATGTGAGTATTAGTGTTTTCCTATGTATAAACCTCCCATTTCTCTACGAGTGCCCCCATATTTCTTTCCTAGAGAGAATTTTACACTTTTCATTCCAGATTATGTCAAAAAGTTTAACAGACACATATGCAAAACATGTCACTCAACCTACCACTGAAATGCAGTAGCTCTTGGACAATACGTAACATTTCACAAGATCAGGGCAGAAAGCAAAGAACAATTTCCAAATGAAACAGGTGAATTTAAATTGACATCAACTTTAAAAAAATTGTGTTAATTTTTTCATCTATATTGTTACAAATAGAATCTAAGATTACTATAACTGAAAGGTGAGAGTTCTAAATTTCAATTTAACTAATTAATGTCTGTTTAATGTATAGCTTCCTCTACATAGCGAAGTCTCCCAACTTGTGTAAGTCTCGGTGGAACAGAGAGAAAAACATTTAAGATACATCATAAGAAAATATGATTGTAAAATAAATTGGTAGGGGAATTCAGAGGCAAATGTAGTACTTTAAATCACATGTAAAAAAACTTATTAGATTTCAAGTTGACAATGTCTATGCAGGTAGATATAGTAGTTAATTTTTCAAAGTTAAAATGTCTGACCTTCATACTACTGGAAGCAGACAAACTACAGTTTTATGCATCACCTTTAAAATATTTACACAAATAAAGGTATCAAAACAATACAGGAACTTTAAGACTATATGTTGACTTCACCAGAGAGCAAGGGTAAGGCAATCAGCACATAACTGACTAAACTCATTTTCTTAGTCCCCAATGTCCTTGATTTGCCAACTTCTTCCCCAAATAAGGCTCCAACACACCAACAGGTGCCATCCCACCCACCATGTGATCTCTCCTGAGAACAAAGTCTATCAGGATCAGGAAAATTCTGTTTTTAAAATGTTGGGAGTACATTCACTTCAGAAAGACCAAATACATTTTTAATTACATCCAACTAATCAAATTCTTAAAATTAAAAAGGAACTATGTAATCTGAGAAAATCCTACAGTAAAAGAAAAATAGTGCAGTATATCCTTTCAAAAACTTGTCAGTTTACTAAAATTCCAAATATACCAAAGCACTCTTGATTTCCAATGAGATATTAAATGAAAGCACACAAATATCCACTGAACTTCATGCTAGAATTGCTGATTCTATCTTAATTGCTAAGTTTGAAAATCATGAGCCTGTTGACTATTTATAGACATTTATATAGATGATTACAACCCACTAGATGTAGGCCATCACTTCTCAAGTGTATGAGACTAAGTGACTAAAATGGAATTTACATGTAGTTCTTTGCTTGTGAAACTGAAGTGTGGCTTTATTTACAGAATCCAATATCTGGGGAGTTTGTGTTTATAAATGGGATGTCAATATAAAGTTTATAAACCATGGAAAATTCCAACAGGACTGGAATTCCAGCAGATCTACATAATGATCTAAGTGTCTGCTGTTAATGGTCCCAGAATCATTAGCAAACACTGGATCAGATCAGAGTTGTCACTGATGCTCACTCTTCTCCTCTCTCCCCTCCCACACACTTGGATCTGCACATTTAATGGAGTCAGGTTAATTCTACACTTGCACTGTGGTCAGACTAACTGGGAAGATATCATCATCAAAGACCAGGACATAAACATAACTTTATTTGGAGCAATTCACTCCAAAAAAATATTCTACAAAATTGCACCTCAGCGACTATCTTTGCAAGACATCAAGTTCCTCATTTTACCTTTATTTAGTATGTATTTAAATATACAGTGGCTGAGCAAATCGAGGCCATGCACACGACCCAATTTATTTGCTTATAGCTGAAAGAACAGTGAAAAACTGTGAATGATTTCTTCACTAGACTGAAAGAGATGTAGTAAGAATAATAGGAGGAATTGGGGAAGAATGGGAGACAATGGTATGGGAAAGGGAAAATTGAGACAGAGACCCTGGCAAATGGGGAGACAGACTCTGGCATATGGAAAGGGGATCACAGCATCTTGGCACTAGGAGGAGGCTAACAGGGAGCTTGTGAGGGGAATGGAGGAATGCAAGGAGCCCCTGGTGTGCGCTATCTGAGATCAGCCTCAGAAGCAACAAGGCTCGTGA
The DNA here is from genome assembly GCA_032164245.1 of Sternotherus odoratus. Taxonomy (NCBI): domain Eukaryota; kingdom Metazoa; phylum Chordata; order Testudines; family Kinosternidae; genus Sternotherus; species Sternotherus odoratus. Next base: position 148,669,511 of record JAVMKO010000002.1, read on the forward strand.
TTCTCGAATACAATTTCCTGAACATCTATACTCCGCAGTTATTTTACTCCAAATAGTTTTAAATTCCCACTTTGACACTCCAGTTATATAACATGTGAAATCATACTCCCAGTAAAATATTATTTCTCTGATCATTCTATCAACAGGTGGTATAGTCTCATGAGACTGATCAAGGAGACAAGTCTCAAATGAGAAATAAAAGCTTGTTTTTAAAGAGCAATAGTAGCACCATTTAATACTGTAAATGTCTAAACCAAGAGCCTTCCTCTCCCCTCCTCCCCCAAATGTTCTACTGCAGCTGGTTTATACTCTACACACCAAAACCCATTTCCTGTCAGACATGCACTTCAAACAACTACAGCACTTCCTTTAACGTATTTGTACATACTGTGCTGTTTTGCTTAGTATTGCATTAACTTGGTTCATAGTTAAGCTGCTTTAAAAAAAATCCTTCATAAAGTTAATGGATAAGACAATTATTGTGGTAAACACAATGTAAAACAATCTATAGTGGTCACTCTAACATATGTTGCAGTTGGGTGCACACACATGCAAACCAAAGATAACAATAAAACTTCCCTTCACAAAGGCAGGTGTTGAAACCTCTGTGTTTGGGTTTTCGGGTACCACATTTATCATGCATGCCAAGAGGTAATGAATGGTATGTAGCAGGAAAATAATATTAAATAATAGTTATCTCATAAAAACCACTTCTTTAAATCTATACTAAAGCAGCAAACTATACATATTTCCACTTACAACAGGTACAAAAAGCAAATATCAAACTTTAATTAGACTTTACGTAGCAGAGAATGGCCTTTGGGTTGTTCAATGAAAATCCATCTCTGAACTTAATGCAAGATGAAAACTTTCAGCATGCTCAACTCTAAGGTCAACAGCTTTAGGAAAAACAGCAATTTATTATAGTCTAGTGAAAATAAGATGATCTGCCAGGAATTTTAAATTTTATTTATTCTAGCTTAGATGATCAAACAAACATCCCTAATGTGAAAGCCCTTGGAAACAAGATATTAGGAAACTGATAGTTTATGTAATAAACCATATGGACATTTCTGCAACACTGAAATGGAAATATTATGAGCACTAGTAAACAGCTGAACATGAAGCATAATCGGGTTTATGTAATGAAGTATGAACTGAAGTTAAAGTAAAATACCCTAGCTGAATTACAGTTCACTGGAAGATACCTCCCTGGGTCTTGAACAGATTATTCACAAGCCAAAACTTAAGTATATCTTTTATAAAACATTTAACTTTGGCAAGATTGCATTTGTTCTGAGGCTGGAAAAGGATGCCTTACACAAATTGTAGCATTACTGAACAAAATCTGAAGTTTTCAGGTGCAAATACTTTAAAGTTAAAATATTTGAAGCAAAGACTGCAGATTTATTTATAACCCAATGCACTTACAATTAATAGAAAAGCTACAAATACCAAAGAAAAGTTTACCTTCTGCAACACCCCATGGATATTGCCTTCCTCGGACTCTCTTGCCATTGACTTCAATGATCGTATTACTACCTACCACAGCAAGAGGTAAACGGTCCTAAAAGATACAAAAGGTATGATTTTTCAATACCAATGTGTCTTCTGTCTAAAGATATTGAAATAAAGCATACGTATAAACTTGACACAAAACGAAGTGGGGTTTTATTATTCTCTAACCCATCTCACCAAAAGTTCAAGGGAAGCTTACTGATATGTACCAGTTACAGGAGATTTATCCAGTTTTGAAATTTCCTGTATTCTGATTGGTCTGCAAGTCTGATTAAAAAATAAACACACATTGATTTTATAGACCACATAGCATGCAAACCATGTTCTGATTTAACAAGGACTGTCAGTCAGTCTGAGTACAGGGTTTTGATCACTGGTTATTTTTTCAACCTTTACAGTGATTATGCAATTCACTATTCTTAATGGCTACTATTAATGTTTGCTTTGACTGAATTTTGTCTTCATAACTTTTGAGTAGATTGCCATCAAAAATGGCTGCCTTGGTGGATGCAGAACTCAAATTTACATACCAGTAAAGTTGTCAATTAGTTGAAAGCAACATCTTACAAAGTTAATCCCATCTCTCCCCTATCTCTATTCTGCTTTTCACTCTACAGACTAGCAAGGCTCATTACACCACTTCAATTCCTATATTGGTTTGTGTTTATCCTGGGAGAATCCTAGGTCTTCCCCATTCCAATTCTTTTTGATACACTAGAAAAGAACCTTGTTAAACCATTGGGAATAAAAAGAAATACAGCTGGGGAAAGGGAAACAAAATATGATGGAATGCAGTATGAGAGAAGGAAGAAGGATTTTCAATTATTTAAAAAAGTTTGAGCTTTTTGCACTTTGGGGGCCCTTTTCTGCTGCTTTTCCCCTCAACTGCAGTTTTAGCATGCTAATCACTAAAGGGTGCTTCTATTTAACTCTGTAATAAGTGTACCCTATGCTATTGCACACCTATGATTCAGGACTCCAAGTTTATTCCTTTAAAAAAACAAAACAAAACAATGTAAAACTTTAGAGCCTACAAGTCCACTCAGTCCTACTTCTTGTTCAGCCAATCACTAAGACAAACAAGTTTGTTTACATTTCCATGCTGATGATGCCAGTTAAAAAATGTGTTAATTACTTTTGTGACTGATCTCCTTGGGGGAGACATGTACGTCCACTGCTCTGTGTTTTACCCGCATTCTGCCATATATTTCATATTATAGCAGTCTTTGATGATGACCCAGAATGATGTTCAGTTTAAGAGCACTTTCACTGCAGATTTGACAAAATTCAAAGAAGGTACTAATGTGAGATTTCTAAAGGTAGCTACAGCACTTGACCCAAGGTTTAAGAGTTGGAAATGCCTTCCAAAATCTGAGAGGGACAAGGTGTGAAGCATGCTTTCAGAAGTCTTAAAAGACCAACAGTCTGATGCAGAAACTACAGAACCTGAGCCACCAAAATAGAAAACCAACCTTCTGCTGGTGGAAGCTGACTAAGATGAAGAAAATGAACATGCTTCAGTCTGCACCATTTTGGACCATTATGGAGCAGAACCCATCATCAGCATGGATGCATGTCCTCTGGAATGGTGGTTGAAGCATAAGGGACATACAAATCTTTAGCGCATCTGGCATGTAAATATCTTGTGACACCGGCTACAACAGTGCCATGTGAACGCCTGTTCTCACTTTTAGGTGACATTGTAAATAAGAAGTAGGTAGCATTGTCTCCTGCTCATGTAAACAAACCTGTTTGAGTGATTGGGTGAACAAGATGATGGACTGAGTGGACATGAAGGTTCTAAAGTTTGACATAGTTTTATTTTTGAATGCAGTTATTTTTGTGCATAATTCTAAATTTGTAAGTTCAACTTTCATATAAAGAGATTGCACTACAGTACTTGTATAAGTGAATTGAAAAATACTATTTTTACAGTTTAATTATAATAAAAAATAAAGTGAGCACTGTACACTTGGTATTCTGTACTGAAATTGAAATCAATATATTTGAAAATGTGGAAAACATCCAAAAATTTTAAATAAATGGTATTCTATTATAGTTTAACAGCACGATTAATTTTTTTAATCACTTGACAGCCCTACTTTTAAGCAAAGTGTTAGATTATTTAAAAGCTCAGTAAAACTGTCTCCAAAACCAGGAAAACGTCATTAATCCCAACAACAAAATAGTCATCTGCAGGCTCAAGTGAAGTTTCTAATGTGGTCTATTTGGGGCTGTGGCCTGAGTTTAGTGGCCTGCTAAGCAACGGTAAAAGCTTCCTAACAAGGCTCTAGCCAGCCATCCTTCGATCCTTATTACCTTTAGCATCCATTGACAAGGGGTAGGGGCTAATTTAGGAAGAACACGGGTTTAAAAAGCCAGCTTGTGAGCAGAAGATATCGTGAACAGGATCCGCAAATAGGGGAGTTCAGTGAGGTAGTTCTTCAGGTGAAGGAGGAGTGACTACATGACCTTTGGGGTGAGTTTGTTGTATGCTTGCTTGCCGTATGCCTGTTTGAAGTTTATAGTTTGGTCCGTGTGCTGAGCCAAGACTGAGAGCTTCCTAAGAAGTTTCTAGCCTTTTATACTTTTAATCCCTTGACAAGAGGGTAGGGCTAACTCAGGGAGAACAGGAGTTTAAATAGGCAGCTTGTAATTGACCAAGTGAACAGGGGACTTTTGTGAGAGAGTTTAGAAAGGGAGTGAGAGACCAAAGACACCTAATAAATATTCTTTAACTTAGGCCAATAACCACCCCACGCAAAAAAATATACAGAGAACAACCAAAACCCTGCAAGTTTAAAAATAATGCAGGCAGAAGTTGAGCAACACAGTCAGGGGGCTATCCAGTTTACTGCACTGAATGCAGTATGTATGTTTACCTTCCTTGTGGGCAGGTGACATGTTTGTGCATTTGGTGCAAGCAACTCATGACCCCAAGAGACAGAGCACAGGCTCTTGAAATCAGAGTAACTGAACTGGAGGCACTGAGAGTCAAAGTGGTACACAGACAAGACTTTCCGGGACGCAGTAGAACAGTCCTATCCCAGTCTGACAGCCTGTTATACTGTTTAGGAGAATGAAAGTCTTGAGAAAAAGAGAACATCAAGCTGGAGGAGAGAGAAATGATCCATAGTTGGAACCCTTCTTCCAGATGATGCCATGGCATCCTCTTGCATAGAGGATGCCTCTCCAGTGGAGGGAACCTCTGTTATTAAGAAGACAGAAGCAATAGTAATGGGGGATTTGATAATTATAAACATATAGTTGGGATTTATGATGACCAGGAGAAGTGGATGGTGAATTGCCTGGTGAGCGTGAAGGTTATAGATCTCGAGATATTTAGACAGACTTACGTGCAGTGCTGGAGAGGAGCCGGTGGTCATGGTACATGTAGGTACCAATGACATAGGGTAGACATAGGGAAATGTAAACTACCACTTATGTCAGCAAAATTTATGTGGCTCCAAGGTGTGAATATTTCACCACTCTGAGCAACATAAAATATACTGGCATAAGCACTAGTGAGCCCAGCACTATGTCAGCAGGAGAGCTTGAGTTCCTGGTATTAACTGAGAATATTGATATAACAGGCAACACAGAAACTTGGTGCAATGATGATAAGCAATGAAACACAGTAATACCAGGCTTCAAAATATATAGGAATGGCAGAATAGGTCAGGGGGTGGCAGCATATGTGAAAATCAGAAGAGTAAATATCTTAAATGACTCAAATAGTATCACAGAATTTCTATGGATAGAAATTCCATGACTGAATAATAAGAGTATAGCAGTTGGAATATACTACCAGTCACTAAACTGGTGACTGTGAAATGCTCAGGGAAATTAGAGGGGCTACAAAAACAGAAAACCTAATAATAACGGTGACTTTCAACTATCCCCATGTTGGCTCAGGATGGGATGAAAAGAGAAGATTCCTAGACATCATTAATGACTGCTTCTTGGAGCACCTAGCCCTAGAGCCCTCAAAAAGGGCAAGACCTTCCCTCTTCCCTAAGTGAAAGGAAATTATCTAGTGGTGAACATGTTGCAAAATGCAAAACATTATCTACCTTTATCTTTTTAACCAGCTTATTTTCTTCTTCATCATCTGTTTCTGGAAATTCGTATATTTTAATTTTGTGCTCTTGGATTTCTTTCATAATCTAAAAGTGAAAACAAAGTTACTAACAGTCAAACAATCAGTAAAATTATACCGAAGCATGCATTATTTACTTGCTGTCACCTGGTCATTCTATTCCCTCCATTTGGCATTGGGGAATTCTCTGCATTTCAAACTGACTTTTGCAATGAAGTTAATGTCTCAGATGACTGCTAGTGCATGTGAAAGATAGGAGTAGTATACTCAACAAATCCCCCAAAAATCTAATTTTTGGAAACTTGTCTGAAATTTAACTTTGGATTTTTCCATTTATTGCACATAATCTAAATAACCTGTTCTTTCAATAAAACTTTCTTTACAAAAGTTTGAATGATTTTCAAGCATAGTTAAATAATACAAACTCCTACTGTAGTTACTGTTGTCACTCCTACTTCTGTTCACCTCCAGCTGAATTGGCACTGCTTGAAGCAGTGTCGCCTGCCTGTCCCTCTCAGCAGAATTTGAGACAGGTGTACTGACTCCAGTGGTAAGCACAGAACAAAAATGAAAATGTTAGTGAAAACTTAAGAGCAGCTGAGTGTCTCAAAAAATTAAGACTCTCACCGTCCTAATTTGAAAATGATCTTTAATAAATCTGATTCAGTTGTCCTGAATTTTGGAATAGGAAAATGCTATATCATTTAAAGAACAGACATTTCTGTGGCTAGATGATGTAGTGTTTGGTATGTCATTTTGCAGCTTTAGAGAGGTTTCTAGTATGCAATTCTAGTGCAAGGTTTTATTTTCAAAAGACTGATTTATGAAAAAATTGAAGAACGACAACACAATTATACAACATATTAAACAAGTTACATACTTATTAACAATAAGCAACAACATTCTGCCACCTTCCTCCTATCCTTGTACATGAACTTCTACATCATAGAAATATCACAATATGGAATTCATGTCCACTCTCCCATTGAGATCTGGAATGGCAATTCCCTTTATAGTTCCAAACCAATTTTTTCACCATGCTGTCTATCCAACTTATTTTATTAAAACTGTCTTTTCAGAAGCTGGATCCTCTAGAAACTTGCACTAGAAACAGTACCAAAAAAATGAACTTGCCTCTTCACTTTCCCATCCTGTCTCCTCCCACCCCCCTCAAAATAACAAATTATGCCACTGCAATGATTCACTCTGTAGCCACTAAGGAGATGAATCTTAAGCCCACTCCACAAATCTAATGCATGAGAACAATTTTGCAGCCACATCTATATTACAACAATATCATTACCTTTAAAATTTAAATACTGGAGTTCTGATGATCATTTTAAGATTAAGTGTCACATATAACATCCTTTTGCTAGCTATTTGTTTTTCTTTATGATTTCATGATTAAATTTGTTAGCATTTCCATACAAGTAATGAGACTGGTAAAACAGTTTATAGATCAAAATGTGAAATAATGCCTCTCTCAACTTTGAAAGCTCCCTTTCATGTTTTCACTGTTAAAGACACACATTCAGTGAACATATTTCACTCATCAAGAATCCCACAGCACTTAATATTTCTCCCCGACGAATAAGATCGTTCCACCAATATATTCAAAACTAGTGATATGTGTTACTCAGTTTTGCAGCTTGGAGGTACTGGTTTGGGATTTAATCTAAACTGTATGTAAAATTAAAACTAATTAGCTGCATTGAAACAAAAGCACTAAATCAGGCTATGTTGTAAAAATATACTAATCTTTCAACTCACCTGTTTTTTAAATTGTTGGCATTCCTCAGGTGTAAGTGTGTCTGCTTTGGCAATAAGTGGAATGATATTGACTTTTTCATGCAGGCGCTTCATAAACTCAATATCCAAAGGCTTAAGTCTGAAAAACAGCATTAGAGTTTTGTAATTGAATTTCTTTAAGTACTGAACATTAGAGCCCCTAAAAAAATATGCTCTGTTTTCCACAGCATTTCTCAAACTTAACATAAGAACGGCCATACTGGGTCACACCAAAGGTCCATCAAGCCCAGTATCCTGTCTTCCGACAGTGGCCAATGCCAGGTGCCCCAGAGGGATGAACAGAAAAGATAATCAAGTGATCCATTCCCCTTCGCCCATTCTTTTGAAAACTCCCCTCCTTGGGGAAAATGCAACCAATGTTATCCACTTCAACACTCATGGAGTTTGAGGGCTAATCTCTTTAAATGTACAGCTCATATGCACCCGACAGGCAGTCCTGCCTGTGATTTGGAAATGCTGACTTACTGGAAGTAAAATGGATGAGTGCACTTGTTACTGCATAAGTCTTTTTAACAGTAGCAATAGTATATTGTTCACTTTAATGATTTAAATGATTTTCACTGCTTGCATCCGACGAAGTGGGTATTAGCCCATGAAAGCTTATGCTTCAATACTTTAGTTAGTCTTTAAGGTCCCACAAGATTCTGCTACTTTTAGTGATTTGATGCTTGAAAGAAAGTTCTGGAAACAAGAAGACGGTGCAGTTTATATAAATGTGTGCTGTAGGTTTCTTGATAATGCTACAGAAGAACGATTAACTCCAAGCATGAACTCCAGGTCTGTCAATTTTAAAGTATTCAATTTTATTTTTTACAAAATAATTTGAGTTATTTCTTCTGACACCACAACACTGACTAAAATAAAAAGCAGGCTCTCTCACATAGCACTACCAAAAATCTTTAGACGTGACATTCAGAAACACTATTATTTATTCCAAGCCTGGGCCCTTCAAACAGGGAGACCACCAACTATGGTTATGTAATGTGGACAATTATGTACCAGGATGATATCAAATTCCTTTTCATTTGTTTCTCCATGCCTGATGGTAAGACCATCATCAAGACTAGAATCCTGGAAAGAGAATCTAGTTAGTGATGGACATGGGACACTTCAGACATGATTCACAACTTTGCCTAGCATTTATCTGTTCAGGGTAAAGCAGTTGTGTTGTACAAAAGCTCTATGTTTTTCCCCAGAGCCCTAAAAATTGGCAGTCTCCCTACACTTTATTCTCATGCATTCTTTCTGAAGTTTATTATGGCAGGAATTTATTAATGCCACCCACCATTCTTTAAACCAAAAGACCTAAATAATCTAAATACTCTAAAATTTCTTAAATGTTGCGTACCATCAGGATGCACAATGAAATAATTTGTTGGATAGTGATAACCTTCCATCAATCCTGTGAAACAATCTGACATTCCCAATACAGTTTTTTGTGAAAGCACTTAAGTAGTGTTTTGAAACATCATAATGTGAAAAAAAATTCAGATGAAGCTGATCCGTGAAGCAGCTAACCTTGTTAAGTAAACTTTTTCAATTTCCTAACTCCTGAGATTACGACTCTCCATGCAGTATAGCAGCCCTCTGTGGTTGCCACATCTCAAAAAAGATGTACTGGAATTGGGAAAGGTCCAGAAAAAGCAACAAAAATAATTAGGGGTTTGGAACACCTTCTATATTAGGAGAGATAAAGACGACTAGGACTTTTCAGCTTGGAAAAGTGATGACTATAAAATCATGACTGGTGTGGAGAAAGTAAATAAGGAAGAGTTATTTATTTCCTCTCATAACAGAAGAACTAGTGGTCCCAAATGAATTTAATAGGCAGCAGGTTTAAAACAAAGGGAAATATTTCTTCAAACAATACACAGTTGACCTGTGGAACTCGTTGCCAGATGATGTTGTGAAGGCCAAAACTATAACAAGGTTCAAAAAAGGACTACATAAATTCATGGAGGATAGGTCCATCAATGGCTATTGGCCAGGACAGGCAGGGATGGTGTCCCTAGCCTCTGTTTGCCAGAAATGCAAAATGGGCGACGGGATGAACCACTTGATGATCACCTGTTATTTTCATTCCCTCTGGTGTTGGCCACTGTCGGAAGACAAGATACTGAGCTAGATGGACCTTTGGTCCTACCCAGTATGGCCATTCTTATGTTATGTTTGACATGACCTATCAAGAACATGATCTGAAAAGAAAGCCAATTTCCTATCTCTATATAAATAAACGTCATGGTGCAGCAGTTTCCCATGGAGCTGACCTCCATTTAGAACTTGTCACAGCCACCCCTGTAGTATAAGACAGTGGTTCCCAAAATGTTCAGGGTCACACACCCCTTACCCTTGTCTGATCCTCTCCCACCAAAGCTGGAGTCAGAAGCAGGGGGTGTGGGAACATGGAAAAGGTTAAAGGGGTGGCAAGGGTGGGGACACAGCTGGGGGTAGGTCTGGAGGTGTGGTTGGTTATGGAGCTGTGGTCGGGGGCCACAGGCAGAGCAGAGTGGGGTTGGGCTGCGCTTCCTCCCTACCGCCCATGGGGGCTAACCCAGGCCCCCAAATGTTCCTCCATGCTCCCCATAGTTTGGGGACCTCTGGTGTAAGGGCTAAGTTTGGTAAGAAAACAACAGAAGGGAATCTATCACCCCTTCTCCAGGAGATACCGAGCAGTGCTGTCACCCCCTTTAGCTAAGAGAACAATAGCTCAAATTCAGAGTCTGTTCTCTTGCCTGCCGATGATAACACTAGGCCACTTGAATGGTTCTTTCCTCTTATTTGGAATAGAGCCCAAATTGCAAGATTAAATTAAAATGTACTCTAAAGTTACAATTATGTCCCAGTTTAAACTGAAACTGACCTACATTTAATTCAATATTCTGAAAAGAGCGAAGCACTTTGAGTGTCAGATGTCAACAGTACAGTGGCACATTCGATAAAACAGAATACCCATTTGGGTATCAACAGGGAATAACGTTTGTTACTGTCATTTATTTCTTGGATCCTGTGCTTTGTTATTCTAATATTTTAAATGTAAGATGTATTTGACAAATACAGAATTGAGGCACTATGACAAAACTCCTAGACCTCCAAGACTAATACACCAATATGAATACTCCAGGAATGTTTCTTAGAAATGTGTACAGATATGACTTCAGTAAAAAGCTACATTATAAAAAAAGTTTATACTGGGATTAGATCAAGCCACTATCAATAGATTTGACTGTTTATATTTATACCAGCTTCTCATTTAAATTTCTCCCCCACACATGAATCTAGTACTGGTCTGTTCGTGCCAGATTTTCAGAACTGGAAAATTAGTGTTATACACTGAATTGATACTACATTAGCAAGGGCAACACAGGCTTCCGCATTCCACCAAAATAACCCAATCCTGATCTAGAGGACAAACCCTATAGCTGAAAATTCTGTTCAGTTTCCATGCTGATTAAGTTATCTGAAGGGCCAAGACAGTTAATAAGACTGGCAATTGCATGAAGAGGTCCACCATGAGTGGGATTTATTCAGTTTATTTCACTTAAGCAGCTGGGAAACTGGATCCAAATCAGCAAAAGGCTGTGTACATTTCAACTCAGCTTGTACTTTTAAAATCTATGAGAAAAAGATTCAATGCTATTGAACCTAGATGAGCTGGCAAATGCTAAAATTTTCTAAAATACTACATGCATCTGAATTTCTTTAAATACTACTTATAAGAATTCAAAGCTGTAATCCAATAAACTCTTGTGAAAAGGTACTTAGCACTAACTACAGTGTATGTTGAATTCAAGTGTTGACTTTTCAACGATAGTTAAAAATCAAAACTTCCGTTAAGCATCAAAACAATGCATATTAATTTTGTTAAGAAAATCCATTAGCAATGTGAGCCCATTTTAGCACATGCAGTACAAAAGCTTTAAAAATTAACACAAATCAGAGGAGGGAAAAATATTTCACAATGCCATCTGCTGTTGTAAATAGAAGTACTGGCACAAACAGCCTCATAAATAAAAGGGGAGGGGATAATGCCAGGGAGTTTTCCATGAGAGATCCAATTCATAAATGAAAAGGGAGTGAATGATGCCAGGGAGTTTTCCATGAGATCCTGTCATGGAACTCAATCCCAATTTTGGGTGACTACACCCCGGTTTGTTAATTTACTGGGCATTCTATCAGGCTCACTTAATTTCTCAAGCTATTGCTGAGAATGTGCACGGTCTTCAGTGGAAGAGTTTGCTGGTCTTATGTTTATTTTTCAGAGGTTGGGACAGTCTTTCTGGAATTAATGTGCTTATTTTTCATGTACATACACGTGCTAACACTCCAGTTCAATTTTTAATTAATGAAAATACTTAAGAATTTTAAAACCAAGAGGGCAAAGAAAAGACACCTGCTCTACACACATTTTTGCCCATTGTAAATGGAGTTTTATTTTATTCGGAATAGAAAGAAAAATGTGTTTCACTTGATAATGACAATTATACAGACCACAGTGAACTCAGGAAACAAGATCAGACCACATAACACCATAAAAAAACAGGTAGGAAGTGAGTAATATTCTTTACCGATAAGGCAATATCCTTAAAATTAAAAAAAAAAAAAGAAAAAAAATGGTAAATAGGCCTCTATCACTTTATATTCCCTGAGTACTTATGTCTTTTTGATTCAATGATATTTTGGGGCAGTGTCACATTCTGGCATGCAATCCAGTCCAGTGAGGGGATGTGTCACTCCCTGCACCATAACCATGGGTGCTTCCAATGCTTTGCTCCTGCAGCTTCCAATCTAAGCTATTCACAACCAGCCTGCCATTATGCAAGTCACACCCTGAGTATCGGTGTGCTAGACAGCACTGATTCAGCAGCTCTGATCCCAGCATCCTATCTACAGCCCCACCCTGGTTTCCACCAGCCTTGGTTACTACTTTGGATGGTGACCCTTGCTTTCCATTTCTGGTCTTTAAAATACAAAGTAACAAGCAGAGAAAGTCACTCGGAAATTCATCAAAGTTGTAATTCCACAATAAACTGCTGTACACTTCCAATATCAGATCAACCTGGCCCAAAATCAGGTACTTCAAAAGTGCACTCTCTCTCTCCCCCACTAGAGAGAAGTCTGACCAAGTTAAAAGTGAGGTGGAGTGGATGAAAGTTTACATAATAGTAAAATCTGTGAATTAAAGTAGAATTTCAGTATCGGGAGTTTTCAATTCACTGAACAAAATCCATGCTAAGTTCCAATATAAATTTATGGCAAATATATAGGTACATTTCCCCTCCCTTTTGAGTTCAAAAAAAGTTGAAAATTTGTTGTCCGAGTTCTGGGAGCATCTTTTACGTTCAAATTTTTAATAAATTGCATGATTATGAATACAGAAATGGCATTAGGGGAATGAAAGACATACTATTGTTCACAAATGGGATAAAATGACAATTTTTTTCTTGGTAATTAATCCTATTTCTTGGTATTCTGATTTTATTACAAGTCTGGTTTGTTAGTGTTTGACAAGACAAATTAAATTACCCCATGAAATTAAACATAGCCTGCGGTTTATATGTTGATTAATCCTGACCTGAAATTTTGCATATTTTAGAAATGCCAAAGTTTGAAAGTGCATTTGAAGTAGAATTAGGGGGAAATATTAAGATACTAACCCATGTCCTGAAGGAGCAATGAAGTATAAACAACACTGCACCCTATTATCTGGCATCTGACGTCGATTCACACGAGATTCTGCATTCAGGTAGTCTTCAAACTTACTGTCAATGTAGTCAATAACAGGTTGCCAACTACAGAGTGTACATAAATAAAAAATGTAAGACCAGTTATACATATCACATACACATACTGTTGATCTAAAAATTGATGTTTAATGCGTATCTGTTTTCAACAAAGTGACTGTATGTATGTACAGTATTGCTAGAGTATCTAGTTTAAAAATACTGAGATATTTAAATGTAGCAGGAGAGATAGACAAATTATAGTCTAAACCACTTTAAAATAACAAAAAACTCTACTTTTAACTTGAAATGTTAACCAATGTTAACCAATACTAGAAACAGATTAAAAGCTGCTCTTATAGTCAATAGAATTTCAAACTGTAATTATGTGCATTGTAAGTAAATATAAATTGTTAGTACAATATAAACTACAATATTCTGTAATGCTCAAAGTAAAAGGGAAAGAATAAAGGATTACATAGTTTAAAGGACCATTCAACTCTTAAAATAAGACAAATAGCACCATAGCTTTAAGATAGCAGTCCACATGTACACTGAAAAACTCTTTAAACACAACTATCCACTGTAATAGTATTAAACCGAACACCTACGAACAGTAACTAAACAAATACTCTTTACAGGATGTCAAAGGATTCTAATCCTATGACATCACAGAAATAATTAGTTTCAGCTTCTTGGGAGCACTAACACACAAGGCTGAAGATTCTGCTCACATTTGAGCTAGTTAGAGAGAAGCTGAAAGCATTTTAGCCAAACTAAAAGAGTAATAGGTAACCCAACTTTTAAAATAAGATTTCTGGCTAATATAGAAACATTGCCCAAACAAATGTATAAATGTTTAAAGAAGTAAACCATTTGATTTAAATGAAAAATTGGCATCTTTAAAATGAGCTTTGATACTAAATGATCACAAGGACAACATTATTCAAGTTTACTTTGGGAGATCATAAAGTAATTTCTTACCAATTACTATTATCCACTGCATCTCCAAATCCTGGTGTGTCAACTATTGTGAGTAGTAACTGAACACCACCTTCTTTGATTAAAACTTTTGACTGTTCAACCTAAAAGATTGAAAGGATTTAAATTCTCATATCGTAGTTATAATACAACAATAATTTTAAGTCACTTATTTCAATGCAAAACACCCACAGACTCAGTGTGTCTAAATAGCCATTAAAATACAAATTATATATCAACAATTATGGACTTGAGGAACTTTACAGTTCAAAATGGAAGCTGCAAAGACTCATTCTGCCTATGTCATCTGACTTTTTATTTAAGCTTTAAGACAAAGTTAGAAATTGGATACTATCAATGTTAGAAAATCTATTTGTAAATTATGTGGAAAGGAGCGTAATATTTTCACTAGCTGATAGAATTATCTAATATTTTCATTGGTTGGCAACATTATTTAGAGTCTCAGAGTTGGAAGGGACCTCAGGAGATCATCTAGTTCAACCCCCTGCACAAAGCAGGACCAATCCCACTTTTGCCCCATATCCCTAAATGGCCCCCTCAAAGATTGAACTGACAACCCTGGGTTTAGCAGGCCAATGTTCAAACCACTGAGCTATTCCTCTTTAATAAGTTCCAATTTTCTGCAGTTTTAGAACTCATCTAATTAGAAAAACAAAGTGACCAATACTGATGGCTTGCACAGTACATGCAAAAAGATGAAGTAACTCAATATACATATTCTTACATCCATACATGTGAAAGATCATACTAAGAAATTACTCACTTACCGTATTTTTCGCCGTATAAGACGCACTTTTTCTTCCCCAAAACGGGGGGGGAAAAGTTGGTGCGTCTTATATGGCGAATATACACACTTTGCCTTTGCCCTTTGCGCGGGGGGGGTGGGGGGCAAGGCGAATGACACCAGGGACACGGAGTGGAGCGCCTGGCTAGTCCCGGCTGTACGTGAGGCGCCCGCAGCCCGGCCGGGGCGCGGCGCAGCGACCCACGCGGCTCCGCCAATTTTTTGAGCCTCGTGAGTCCGGTAACTGCCCCCGCGGCGCCCCCCTCACCCGGCCGCCCCGGCTCCCCTCGTCACCCAATGTCCCTTGGCCCGCGGCTCCCCCGCGCTGCCTTTCACCGGCTCCCCTCGCTTCCCTGTCACCAGACCCCGCTGTGTGCCCCCCCGTCAGCACCGCTCCCCCCGTCCCCCCTCACCCGGCCGCCCCGGCGCCCCTCGTCACCCAATGTCCCCCGCGCTGCCTTTCACCGGCTCCCCTCGCTTCCCCCGCGCTGCCTTTCACCGGCTCCCCTCGCTTCCCCCGCGCTGCCTTTCACCGGCTCCCCTCGCTTCCCTGTCACCAGACCCCGCTGTGTGCCCCCCCCCCGTCAGCACCGCTCCCCCCGTCCCCCCTCACCGGCTCTCTGGTCCCCCACCCGGTCCTCCCCCCTCCGCTCCCACTCAGCAAATCTCCCTCCCCCGGGCTTCACCTCGCCAGGTCCCGCCCTCCGGCTCCCTCCCTCTGCTCCAGAGCTCCTACTCCTCGTTTTCCTTCTTCAGAACCTGAGCTCCCCCGTCACCAGACCCAACCCCCTCGGTTCCCCAGCCCACGCTCACCAGAGCCCATCACTCGAGTGCCGCCCGGGGCTTCCCCTTCTTCACTCCACAGTCTGTAGTTCCCCCATCCTCTGCCCCCCCCCTGGGGTGCTCTCCCCTCCCCCAATACTCTGTGTCCTCCCATGGGATTCCCCCCCCCCCTCACCACAGCCTCTGTGTTCCCCCCAGGACTCTGTCGCTCCTCCCCAACAGACCCTCTGTGTCCTCCCCTCCACCCAACCCTCTGTGCCCCTTCTTGGGGCTTCCCCCTCCACTTGACCCTCTGTGCCTCACCCCTCCCCTGTCCTCCCAACCTGATCCTCTGTGACTCCCCTAGGGCACTGTCCCCTCCCCCATACCCAATCCTCTGTGCCTTCCCCTGGGACTCTTTCCTCCTCCCACCAGACCCTCTGCACCCCTCTTGGGGTGCTCTTCCCCCTCCCCCCCCCCCCGACTCTCCTTCCCACCCCAATCCTCTTCCCACCCCCAGGCTCTCCTGTTCCCCTCACCGATCCTCTCTGCCAACCCCCTCCACTCCACCCGGACTCTCCCTTCCCCCTCATCCGATTCTCTGTGTCATCCCCTTTCGCCCCACTCTGTGACTTCCTTGCGCTCTGCCCCCCCAACCCTTTGTGCCCCCCAGTGCAAGAGGAATTCTTGGGGTTCGAATAATAACATTACAGCCTTATTTTTGTTACTTTCACTGTTTACTGACTTTACTGACTGTTAATGAGAGTAAAGATAGTTCTTAATATGTTACATGGTTGACATAAAATTGTTCTTAAACTGCTGTTAACTTTATACAGTTGATATAAAATATTTTACTACAGTATTTGGATCAGAATCTTTTTTTTCTAGATTTTCCTCCTTTAAAATTAGGTGCGTCTTATATGCCGGAGCGTCTTATATGGCGAAAAATACGGTAACTCCCTTTTAAAGGAAGTGACTATGCTTTTTAAAAAAGTCAATAAAGCCTGTGATCGCTACTATTTCTATACATTGTTTTAAAAAACTTGTTTTAGAAATTTTAGTATTTGTTTAGTAAAAATCAATCCCAGAACGCAGTCTCCCACTATAAGTGTTTAGGATTTTATTTTTCAAGTTTTACCGTATTTTTCGTCCCATAGGACGCTCCGGCGTATAAGACGCCCCCGCGTTTTCGGACCAAAAAAAAAAAAAAAGCGCCGCTTTTTTCGCGCCGCTCTCCCGTCCCCGCCGCGCGGGCGGGCTGCTGGGAGCGCGCTGCTCTCCAGTCCCCGCCGCGCGGGCGGGCTGCTGGGAGCGCGCCGCTCTCCAGTCCCCGCCGCGCGGGCAGGCTGCTGGGAGAGCGGCGCGAAAAAAGCGGCGCTTTTTTTTTTTTTTTTTGGTCCGGCCGATATTCGGCGTATAAGACGCCCCCCCTAATATTGAAAGTATTTTTTGGGGTTAAAAAGGCGTCTTATACGCCGAAAAATACGGTAAAAGCAAATAAGCTCCTCATCTCTACTTTCCTCAAACATATGATTCTTATGAAGATTTAGCATGATTGGCAACATTAAGTGTTGGTTTCTTGGGCAAGACAACACACATAGCTTTTTAAAAACCCAGCTGGAGCTAGTTTTGCCAGTATCTGTTCTACAATATCATCCAATCAGGTTTTGGTTATGGAGATGAGGGGCTCAAGTCCTCACAACCACCATTCCTTGGGGCATCAATCATATTCCAAGAATGCAGCAGCGCTATTCAATCCTCTGCCACCTTAAGGTGGCAACTGAAGGAATGCACAGCAGCACTTTCCAAAGACTAACGTTCCCTACCTTATGGAGTAGCATGGCTAACAAGACTTTGCTCCAGGACTTATTTGGTATGTAAACATCAGTGAGTAACTCTAGGAATGAAAGCTTTTCCATGCACATTAACTCTTTAGCCTCTCAAACTTCTTCTGCCAAGAAGTTGGTGGTCATTTTCCTGCTGTTGATCTAGGGTATGGCTACACTACCCACTGGATCGGCAGGTAGCGCTTGATGTATCGGGAAATCGATTTATCACGTCTCATCTAGATGCAATAAATTGATCCCTGAACGCACTCCCCGTAGACTCCGGAACGCCACCTCACCAAGGGGAGTAAGCAGAGTCGGCGGGGGAGTGGCCACAGTCGACTCACCGCCATGGGGATGGTCAGGTAAGTCGACCTAAGATACTGTGACTTCAGCTATGCTATTGGCAAAGAAAGCCAAGCTGCTGAGGAAGATTCAACGTTTAATCCTAGGAATGATTTTTTAGCCTTCTCTGCACCTTCAAAAATATGAAACAGAAATTGTGTGAATTAATGTATGCAATAAACATAACCATCTCCACGCCTGAATCATGTTGGCTACCAAAAAGGATACATTTTAGATATCCTCACTTGTGCCTAAACAGAAAAAAATAGCACTGGCATGGCTAGCCTTAAGTGCAAGTAACATTATTGCTTGGAACCCTACACAGATTCCACAATGTGTGGTCTGATACCCTGACAAATGGACCAAGAAAGGAGGAACACAAGCCTGGATTCTCCCACCCCACCCTCCAAAGGTGGAACCAGATATGGCCCAATCACCAAGTGCTTGCTTAGGACCCTGAGGCTGCATATCTTTTCCAAATTGTTCTGGATTAGTTGGCTTTATCTTTAGAACACTATTAAATGTTACATGAAAATCAGTATACAATAATTCACTCTTCACCTTGCTGAAGTTTTCTGCTGCAAAAAGTAGCTTTTGTTGAAGGGGTGAATTATACATTTCCCTTCCAATACTGAAAATTTTCAAACTAAAATCCCGAGTAGGCTTAATAAACATCTCTGCAAACATGATGAGTGGCCCTAACAATATTCACAGTCTTAAGTTACATATTTTCCAAATTCACTTCTGCAGCAGCCAATGCCTATCCAAAAGTAAGCTTAACATTTATTACTAGTATCACAGTGGTAGCTGTGTTAGTCTGGTTCTGCAAAAGCGACAAACTCTATAAGAGGTAACAAAGTCCTGTGGCACCTTAAAGACTAACTATAAAATTTTGAAGCATGAGCTTTCGTGGACACTGCTTGCATCCGACGAAGTGGGTATTAGCCCACAAAAGCTCATGCTTCAAAATTTTATAGTTAGTCTTTAAGGTGCCACAGGACTTTGTAACCTCTGCTATTCCAGACTAACACGGCTACCTCTCTGATTCTTAAACTCTATAAGGTGCTACAAGACTAACAGATCTTAGCGATCATAAGCTTTCGTGGACTAAGACCCACTTATACTTATTACTAGTATATAAGCCTTCAGAATTTTATTTAGAAATTGCTTGTCTCTCTCTTTCGTGCATCCTGCCTTATACAATTTTCAAAACCTTGGAACATTGAAATTCTGTACACAGGTAGGATACTCAAGTCTTGTCCTCTACAACACACTAAATCATGTTACTTTTGTTAGTGTCAATTAGAGATCGACATTAAGAACTTGTGCCATTCAGCCTAAGTTAGTTCACACACACAAAAAAGAGAAAAAAAAGAAATGAATGTGTGTCCATACATGGCCAAAAACTCAGAACGCAGCAACATCTGGAACAGATCCAGACAACTGTAAACTAGTGTCATTTCACAGTTAGAGTCCAACTGTATCCTATCATCTGGTTTTACAAGTATTCCTGAGAGATTCATGAAAAACAAATTAGTTCAAGTCCTGGAATTTAAAACTTTTCTTAACAAATCCATTCCAAATGACCATTTTCCCATGCACTTTAGTTAAGCAGGTCAGATTGGTCTATTTTACATTATTACACTGGATCCTATCAAACTGAATACAAGTCTTAGTCTCACGACAGTAGAAGCTTGTTTGCAGCAACACTTTGTAACAGCAACCACTGCTTATGAAAAGCATTTCCCCTGGGAACACTTTCCCTACTGTGAATTGTCAACACTCCCCATAACAGCAACAGTCACTTAGGAACAACATAGTAAAAGGACACAGGTATGTTTCTACTAATGAGCATCTTCTATTCGATCAATCATTCCTATATCACACACCATTGAAAATATGTAACTGATGATCAAATGAAGTGCATTTCACATAAGATCATTTACTTTATAACTTCTTCTGAACTCACTTACGTGAAATCAATTCTGCACTGCCCAAGTCCTGACTGATGTAAGTTGCAAAGTAGAAACTGGAAATCTTTTTGTTTGTTTGAAAGAATCCTTAGAATGAAACTTATTTTTCATTTTTTAAAATAAAAGCATTACCAATAGCCTGCCTCATGATTGTCAAGTACTGCCAAAATTACATTTCATACTTATGCAGTTAAACTTCTCTATTCTAATCACCTTAACTCCTACTCAATAAATGGGTTTTTTTTACATGATACAGAGGAGCAGGAAAAATAAAGTGTAATTTCTACTAAGAATGTTTCAATCCACATGGACAAGGAACAGCTCAGGCATAAGTATCAACTGGGAATGATAAATCGTAGAGCCCCTGAATATGCTGAATTTCAATTCACTATTTAAATCTGCCCCAAAAGTACCCAACATAAGCATAAATATGGACAAATGCTGATGACATGTGAAACATAATAGATCAAGAACCTTCTTTACCTACAGGTATATTATTTGAATTGGAATCACAAGTAAATATCAGCCACAGGAGTCTCTAATACATATAACATTCAAGGTTACAATTCTAATATTTTTCACCACTTATCTAAATGACATTTGAATTAAGAGACAATCCTTGCTGATTTTTCAGCCATTACAAGATACAGTTGCACATGAAAAAGCGTATTTCCAGATAAGGTAACAAAGAGTCCTGTGGCACCTTAAAGACTAACTATAAAGTTTTGAAACATAAGCTTTCGTGGGCTAATACCCACTTCGTCGGATGCCTCCGACCGATGGCATCCGACGAAGTGGGTATTAGCCCACAAACGCTTATGTTTCAAAACTTTATAGTTAGTCTTTAAGGTGTCACAGGACTCTGTTACCTCTGCTATTCCAGACTAACACGGCTACCTCTCTGATTCTTTCCAGATAAGGGTAGCAATGATTCCTAAATGTATGAATGCCCTTCATACCATTATAATATAAATTTGTCATCCTTATGGGAACTCTTAATTTAAGCATATGAACAGAGACTGAACAAAGTTAAAGAAGTGTGGTGGAGTAGTGATGACTAATTACTTCCAAACAATATGGATGTCCAGTTTCCATGTGTGTTTCAATTCATATGAACATAAATCAAGTTAGAATCCTCTTCAAACGCAAGACACTTGATTTCACTGAATTCTTACTGGTGGAGTAAGACAGAGGCATTGTTTTCAGGTATAAGGTTAGCAGATTTTAAGGCCAAAAGGGACTATTTTGATAATCTAGTCTGACCTCCTGCATGACAGGACAAAAGAACCTCATCAAGTAATTTCTGCATCAAGCCCATAAATTTTGTTTTGTGCTACAGCACATCTTTTAAAAAGATATCCAATCTTGATTTCAAGACTTTAAGTGATTGAGAATCAACCCTGCCTTGTTCCAATAATTAATTTCCTTCACTGTTAAAATTTGCACTGTATTTTTAATCTGAATGTATCTAGCTTCAGCGTCCAACCACAGGATTTCATTATTTGTTCTGCTTGATTAAAAGAGCCATATGAAAATCTGTACTCCATGTATGTACTTGTAGACAGTGTGACCAAGTCTTAAACTTCTCTTGAAAAAATAAAATTGGACTTCAGTCTTATTCAGAATCTGGACAACTGATTTTTTTTTTAGATTTTTTTTAACCCTTTCCACTGTGTCAACATCCTTTTTGAAGCATGAACACCAGACCTTGCTATTGTAGTTCAATAAGTATCTCACTAATCCTGTATCCTGAAGGAATACTACCTCAGCCTTCATATTCCTCTGCTTATGCATTCAAGAATTATCGTTGCCCTCTTAGGACTTGTCCTCAACTGGGGGGGGGGGGAGGAATCGACGGCAGATACGCAACTTCAGCTACGTGAATCACGTAGCTGAAGTTTGTGTATCTGCCACCGATTTACCGCTCGTCCCCACGGCGGCGGCAGTTTGCGGCGCGCTCCCCTGTCGACTCCAGCTTGCGTCTCCCGGCGAGCTGGAGTTCCGGAGTCGACGGGGGAGCCCGGGGCGATCGATTTATCGCATCTTAGCGAGATGCAATAAATCGATCGCCAGAAGATCGATCTCCGGCAGCGCTAGTGAAGACCAGCCCTTAGGTACAGCTTTGCAATGGGAGCTCATGTTCAGTTCACTATCCATAATTAACTCAGTCCTTTTCATTGCCTCTGCATTCCAGCATACTCTTTCCCCATCTCGTAAGCATAACCTGTATTTGCTCCTAAACGCATGACATCATGATATTGCATTTGGCTGCATTAACATGTACACTGTTCAAGAAAGCCCACTTTACCAGCTGCTCAAGCTGTACTTCGATAACTGACCTGTCATTATTCACCACTACGTCAATTTGTGTGTTAATTACTGGTAAAATTTGCAGCTTTTTCATACGATTTTCCACATTGTTGATAAACATACAGAATAACCTTGGGCCAAGAAACACTTCTATTTACAATTACTTTAAGGTGAGTTAACCGTAGTAAACCTATTTAATATGTAATGCATTGATTTTGTATAGTGTTTTTTACTCAGAATATCATAGAGGACTAAAGGCTTGTCTACATGGTGGGGTAAGATGCCACACGAAGGTATGGTTTTGGAAGTGCATTAACATGTTTCACATTAATTGGTCCATGTAGATCCTACTAAAGGTTCACTTTAATGCACTTTAACATAGCGCTGTTTCAAACATAGGCATGTTAGTGTGCTTTAAAAATTACATTCTTGCAGGCTGCATTGCTACTTCGTGTAGACAAGACTGAAGCCTTTACAGAATTCTAGATATAGGATGTCAACAGTACCTTTACAAACCAAATCTGTGATTTCAAAAAAATTATATCTAGTTTGACAAGATCTGTTTTCCAAGATCACCTTGATTGGCATAAATTATACTACCCTCCTTTAATTCTTTACTAATTGCATCCTAAGAACATAAGAATGGCCCTACTGGGTCAGACCAAAGGTCCATCTAGCCCAGTATCCGGTCTTCTGACTGGCCAGTGCCAGGTGCCCCAGAGGGAATAAACAGAACAGGTAAATATTAAGTGATCTGTCCCCGTCACTCATTCCCAGCTTCTGGCAAGCAGAAGCTAGGGACACCATTCCTGTCCATCCTCGCTAACACCCATTGAGGGTCCAATCCTCCATGAATTTATCAATTTCTTTGTTGAAGCCTCTTATGGTCTTGGCCTTCACAACATCCTCTGACAAGGAGTTCCACAGGTTGACTGTGCGTTGGGTGAAGAAATGCTTCCTTTTATTTGATTTAAACCTTCTGCCTATGAATTTCATTTGGTGATGCCTAGTTCTTGTGTTATGAGAAGTAGTAAACACATGCTTATCTACTTTCTCTACACCAGTCATGATTTTATAGACCTCAATCATATTTCCCTTTAGCGGTCTTTTTTCCAAGCTGAAAAGTCCCAGTCTTATTAATCTCTCCTCATATGGAGGCCATTCCATACCCCTAATCATTTCTGTTGCCCTTTTTTAAACCTTTTCCAATATATCTTTTTTGAGATAGGGTGACCACATCTGCACACAGTATTCAAAAAGTGGGCATCCCATGGATTTATATAGAGGCAACATGATATTTTCTGTCCTATTATCTATCCCTTTCTTAAAAAAAGAAAACAGAATGCTGGGAATAGTTGACTGCCGCTGCACATTGAGTGGATGTTTTCAGAGAACTGTCCACAATGACTCCAAGATCTCTTTCTTGAGTGGTAATAGCTAAGTTAGACCCTATCGTTTTCCACATGTGGTTGGGTTTATGCTGTCCAATGTGCATTACTTTGCATTTAACAACATTAAATTTCATCTACCATTTTGTTGCCCAGTCACCCAGTTTTGAGAGATCCTACGGTAGCTCTTCACAATCTACCTGGGTCTGAATTAGCATTAGGAATTTTGTATCATCTTCAAACTTCACCACCTCACTGTTACCCCTTTTTCCAGATAATCTATGAATATGTTAAATAGTACTGGTTCCAGAACAGATCCCTGGGGGACACCACTATTTATCCCTCTCCATTCTGAAAACCATTTATACCTATCCTTTGCTTCCTATCTTTTAACCAGTTACCAATCCATGAGAGCACCCTCCCCTCTTATCCTGTGGCAGCTTACTTTGCTTAAGAGCCTTTGGAGAGGGACCTTGTCAAGGGCTTTCTGACAATCTAAGTGCACTATATCCACTGCCTTGGAGCTGTTCCTGGGAACATCCAGTTTGCTGTGCGGGGGGGGGGGGGGGGGGGGGGGGCTAATGTCAGGGTGTCCCTCTCCCCTCTGCTCATGCACTCAGTTTACCCCTTCTCCATATAGAGCAAGGTGGGGACACTGATGGAGACAGACAGCTTGGGACAGCAGCTGCTGTTTCCACTTCCTGATCAACTTAAATAGGCAATGTACTTAAGAGTGGGGTCAGCTTACTTAAAGGGCAATACATATCTCTCTCTCTCTCTCCCCCCCCCCCACACAGAGTGTGTATCTCTGTCTGCCATACTGTCTCCCCTCCCTTCATTCATGCTGTCTTGTAGAGCAGTGGTATTCAAACTTTTGAGAACCGCGACCCTTTTTCCTGTTCCTCAGCGGCACGGCGGACCCTTGTATGTCTGCTGAATTGAATAGTTCCGTATTCGGTGGCTATTTTCGGCGGACATGCCGAGCGCTTTTGAGAGTGCTTGGCATGTCCACCGAAAAGCCGCCGAATGTGGAACTAATCAATTTGGCAGCTTTTCGGCAGCGGCAGGAGCTCACGACCCCCTGGTATGTATACTCTGTGTTTGTATACATACCAGGGGGTAAATGTATACTCTGTGTTTGTATATATATATATATATATATATATATATACACACACACACAATACAGTTTTTTGTCTGGTGAAAAATATTTCTCTGGACTCTAACTCCTGCCCCCATTTATATTCATTCTTATGGGGAAATTGGAGTCGTTTAACATCATTTCGCTTAAAGTTGCATTTTTCAGGAACATAACTACAACATTAAGCGAGGAGTTACTGTACAGAGTAACACAGCTTCTTGAATAGTTTTGTTAAGAATGACTGCAATTTCAGTTGGTCCAAGATTATCATCTTAAAGCAACTGCACTCGGATGGCACAAAAAGGAGAAAAGGATTGGGCTGGATGGTAAGGAATCTGGAATGGGGAGAGGTCAGAAGATAGGCAGGACTTCTTTTTAAAAAGGCAACTGGAAAATGGGAAAGGCATTTAGGACATTAAACTTTGGAGATGAATAAAAACATAAATCTAAAGCACTTATTGAATCTATATTGAAAAAAATATGCATTTACAAAGCAATACCTTCACTTTTACAGAGAGTTTCCTGCCTCTGAACAGGAACAACTGGAATGACTAAAGGATCAGGGACCTACACTGAGATTGGTGACCACCTGTCAGATAGCCGAGAGATTTAATCACATCACTGGCAATGCTGGCAACCACACAATAGAAAAATAGCTTATTTACACATGCAAGTTATTGATTTACTGTAAAGAAAAACTATAGATAGAATATCAACAAGCTTATAGTACAAGCTAGGTTTCTCTTGGGATACTAACTTCAAAACATTATCTTAAACTATTTTAATTTGCAAACTTACAACTACACACATACCTGTACAGTCTTTTTAATTCTATGAGAAGGACCTGGATAGTCTGGGGAATACAGGTCTGTTAAGAATAATGAGTTGATTAATGTTGATTTTCCCAATCCAGATTCACCTAGAAGAGAAGATAAAATATTACTCCATATAATTAGAATTATCACACATAGTACACACTTTTTATAAACTCACATTTAAAAATTTGGCATGTAAAAAAAAAACTTTTCCTAGCTTCAATCATATGCTCAGAGGAAACAGACAACTGCTATTTTACACTGCAAAATGAGACTTTCAGTGCTAAGTTAACAAGCATCTACTTTCCACACTGAATCCCATAACAGTCATAAGTGTTGAAAGCATTTTGCTACTTTTCCTCCGCCCTCTTTCCTCCCATCATAAAATACACACACAAGACATTGTCATGTGAAGTTCTAAACAGGCTACCTATCTGAAACTGGAAGTATAGTGCAGTAATGGAACTACCTAATTTAAAGTGTTATGTAATGGTTTTATTATAATAAAAGGTTATTACTTTGGTATAGCTCTCATCGTTCTAAATAGAGTGGAGTTCCAAATGTACATGGTTTACGTGGAAATTATTTTTGCAATTTGCTCTTACGTGACAATAATGCAGGCACGGATTACCTATTTGTAGAAGTAACTGCCAATTCAAATAAAGTTACAACCCCCCTAAGAATTCTGCCTATCACGGATCCACAGAAGAAGGGCATGAGGTACACTAACCACTAAAAAAGTTTATAAATTAAGTCCTTGTCTTTACAACAATAAAAATTAAAACCACTTAAGAACTATTACAACATTCACTCACTGGATGTGAACAGGAAAAAAAAACACACGTGTGCGTTGGGTTTGTGGTTTGCTTCAAGTCTTGGTACACTGAGCTACTCAAGGGGGGACTGAAGCAAAGCTGATGACAGAGAAATTTGCTTTTATGCCAATAAAGACTGGATTCAAACCACTGATGACATACTTTCTCTAAGGGAGGAGCTGCACTGCTCTCTTTACAGTAACTGCTGGTTGATTTACAAAGCCATCCTAGAAAATTTTCAGAGTAAGATTTTTGGCAAAAAATCCTAGAAGTAATACTGCAAGCAAATGAATTGCTCACGTTATTGCTTATTACTATTGTGAACTGCAGCAGACTAAGGGATTGTCTTCACAGCAAGTTAGGCTAGTCTGAGTGGAGTAGCCAGAGCTCCAGGGCTAGATTATGGCATTGAGGCCTTAACTCTATGTGACACACGTGCGGATTTCCATTGGCACTTGCACTGCCTGGGTCCTGGCCACTCTCTGCATTTTAATTTAATTTTAAATGAAGCTTCTTAAACATTTTAAAAACCTTTATTTACTTTACATACAATAGCTGAATGTTATAGACTTATAGAAAGAGACCTTGTAAAAACATTAAAATGTATCACTGGCATGCAAAACCTTAAATTACAGAGAATAAATGAAGACTTGGCACACCACTTCTGAAAGGCTGCTGACCCCTGAACTATGTCAAGTGTTAGAGGTTCCATACCATAAAAAAAATTAATTTTCTTCACCAAAAGGACACGGAATATATAAACATGAAAGCTTTATATTTGCATATATACAAAGGCGAAGTTGTAAGAATAGAATAATCTAACAAACATGTCTTGCAATAGGCCTGTTTGCATTATAAAATAGTTTCAAATTAAAATTTTCATCTATGATTTCCTAATTAGTAGATATGAAAACTTTATATCTACAGCAACACAAAACCAAACCAG
Source organism: Sternotherus odoratus (assembly GCA_032164245.1). Lineage (NCBI taxonomy): Eukaryota > Metazoa > Chordata > Testudines > Kinosternidae > Sternotherus > Sternotherus odoratus. The sequence continues at coordinate 148,696,764 of JAVMKO010000002.1, forward strand.
TTAGTTGCACAGATCAGTTTACGTAATGCAGGGGTGGGGAACCTTTTTTCTGCCAAGGGCTATTTATAATGTCATTTGCGGGCCGGTTCCCCCCTCCCCCCGAGGAAGCCCAGGCTGGCAACGGGAGCTGAGACCCCAGCTGGCAAGGGGCCAGCGGGGGAAACCCCAAAGCAGTGGCAGGCGGAGTGCTTAGCCCTGCACTGCTTTGGGGTTTCCCCCGCTGGCCCCTTGCCAGCCGTGGTCCTGCTGCCTGCCCCAGTCAGCTCCCGCTATCAGCCTGGGTGTAGGGGGTGATCTTCCTTTACCCCCGCCCAGCCTCCCCCCATCTAACCGCCTTCCCTCCCCCACCCCTGCCTGGCCCAGCCCGGCCCATCCCATTGACCCTAATCTCCTCCTCCTCCCTCCCCCACTCCCAACCCAGCCTCCTGCCCCCCATGCCTGACCCGCCCAGCCCAGCCTCCCTCCCACCAAACCTCCTTCCCTCCTGCCCCCCTCGCCACCCCCTTGCCTGCCCCCCAGCTCGGCCTCCCCCCCCCTCACCGCCCCCTTGCCTGCCCCCCAGCTCAGCCTCCCCCCCACACTCCCTTGACAGTCGGCTCCCTGCGGCTCCTCCTTACCCCGCCCGGCACCAGCGGCTCCCCCAGGCGCTTCCCGGCCCCTTCGCCGACCGTGGAGCCGCCCCGGGCCGCCAGGCGGGGGCGGCTCCGAGATCGGCGAAGGGGCCAGGAAGCACCTGGGGGAGCCGCCCCCGCACATCCCTGGCCGGCGGCTCCCCGAGGCGCTTCCCAGCCTCTTCGCCGAGCACGGAGCCGCCCCGGGCCGCCAAGCGGGGGCGGCTCCACGTTCAGCGAAGGGGCTGGGAAGCGCCTGGGGGAGCCGCCCCCGCCTGGCGGCCCGCCCGCGTCCCTGGCCGGTGGCTCCCAGAGGCGCTTCCCGGCCTCTTCGCCAGGGACGCGCGCGGGCTGGACGGAATGCTTTGGCGCGCCGTATAAGGCCCGTGGGCTGGAGGTTCCCCACCCCTGACGTAATGGAAGCAGTACAACCGGTAATATGTCTGTTTGCACATCACATTAATTTTAACACTGAATTTAAAACAATTTCTTTTTGTGATTTTTGGAAAGTGAAGTCATTTATGATGTTCTCAAATGATAAGCTATGGAGTTTGTCACTTTCGATTCACAAAATGCTCAGGGCAGATAGCTTTTCTTGAAGCATTTTCTCAGCAGACTTCTCTCTTCACATTCACTTCTCTATCCTCCGTCTCCCCCAGGACCACTAATTAACCTCAAGTAAACACCTCAGACACACACAGAGTGACATGCGCTAGGGAGAGAAAGAATTTACCAGAAAAAAGACTGGTAATCTCTAGAGTCTAGACAGGCACTGAGAAAGTGAGAAAAACTAGCCTATATTCAAGCAAATGTAATGACTATTATAGGCTTTAATAGCCTATAAATCGCTTATGCACATAGTTTGAAATAACATGCTCACCAAGTACTCAGAATACCTATCTTCCTTTTCTTCTCTCAAAACCCTCTTTTTGTCAGCACTCTGATATGTACTCTGAAGGTTCCCGAAACTTACGGAGGGAAGCCAACACAAATTTATCCTCGTTGAGATCCACTCAACCCCCGCTCATTAGTTGATCACCTGCAAACTCAATCATGTGAAGCCTTGATAGCGCAGGAAGCGGCATGCACACTAAAATACACTATTGTACATATGCACAGATCAAAAAGAAGAAAGAATCCACTAACACTTAAGAAAACAAAGAAAATCAGGAGCAAAGGCACTATGCTAATTAGCACGCTGGACCATAAACAAAAGATGGCTGCCTTCCGGCTATTACCAGCCCAAGGGGATGCTATACACGACGTCACTCCTAGGGGAAGTCCCATACGAGTATGAGTTTAGCAGGATTGTGTCATGACACTGCAGTCTCCAACCACACATTTTCCCTGATGTTATCAGCAGTGAGATTATTTATTTAAATAAGTTACAAAGGCATGGTCAGAACCAGTAGCAACTGGCCAACAAAACGCTGCCTTAAAAGACTGATAGTATTTCTACAAGTAAGTCTGCTAATTTTACAACTACAATTATCTTTTTTCCCTCAGCCCTGGTCTCCCGCCTATCCCATATAGTAAACAATAGGGTAAGGATATTTGTGTAACCAGATGTATATATTTTTGTCATATTTGAATTAAAATGTCTATTTAGAGAAAACATCTCTATTTAGAGAGAATCTTCTTTTTTCAAAATCACCTTTATTTCTATCAACCAATTTTGATAAAATTTGAAATGGAGTCAGTTTTTTTCTTTTTTAGAGACCCTACATATTGCAAGGTCCTAAACTGTAGTTTTGTTATCTTATGTCTTAATCCAGGCTTGCAGAGTTCACTATCTTATCTTAAGAGAACTTGAGTGAGCACTTGCCTTCACAAAGCAGCAATGTGCCCCTACGGGGTGTGATTTCTAAAGCACACCAACATGTTGTGCATTAGTTGATCCATATAGACCAGGAATAGTCTATACTTGGCAGACGATGGGCCAAATCCAGACTACCATTTCTGAAAGTCTCCCTGACATTTAATCATCATTCTTTGTTTAATATTCTCAGGACTCTGGACCTTGACAACAAATAATTTATTATCCCTAGTACAGATCCTATTGGTGTGCACTGCAGGTTCCCTAGTGTGCATTAAAGTACTACTGTTTGAAGTAGCAGTGAGTTAGAGCACACTAGGGAATCTTTAGTGTGCACCAGCAGGGTCTATACAGATCAATTAATGTCCAATACTTTAGGGCCCTTTAGAAATCACAACCTGTATAGGTCACATTATCCCACCACATAGAGAAGCCATACAAATTATAGATCCGCCACACTGAACCTACAGTTGCGCTACTCAGTGATTGGATTCGCAGCTGAGATGTTGTAACTTGAGCCTCAACCCACAGCCCCTGATGGATCAATTAGCTCAAGCTTTATTAAAGAGCCACTTAATTTGAGCTATAGATGATGAGTGTGGAGACAAGAGTTGGGTTAGCAGCAACACTCAAGTTCTTCTTAGAGCTAACAGTGCAGTAAAGTTGGTAAACTATCCATAACAGATGAAGTTTGGAAGGCAAAGCAAGTCTTAATGACAGGCTAAAGCACTGAAGATAGCAATGAGACAGGGGGGTTTGTGTGTGTTTTTTGGGGGGGTGGTCAAGTTTGTTGTGCATGCAGTTCTGTTCTGGCAACTATTGTGCTTGCAAATAACTATTTTCTACTCAACACAAACTTGTACCCTTTCGCTTACAAGGTTTTTAGTACGAGGATAAGTTGTTCACATTCTCTCTCACTCATTTTGCAATAGGTGGGCTCTGATTGCCAAACGTGAAGCTGTGAGCAAAATCTGAGCTGAAGTCAGAATGTTGATCATTGTGTAAGATACAATTGTGTATACAAGGAAAGTTGGGATGTTCTGTTCTACCTTTTTGCTTCTCTCTACACAAGAGCAATGCCTCATTTTCTGATGTATAACTACTTTGAATGTCACACCTCTAGTTCACTGGCAGAATCTCAAATGCTTTGTTCTTTAACAAATATCAAAGATTGCACGGGTTGCAGAAAGATGTTGGTATGTTATATTCTGGGATCCCTTCAGAGTCAATGATTGTTTTTTTTTAAGATTAGTCAAAATGTACTATTGTGCTAAATGCCTCAACAGCTTTTTCTAAATGGGAACATTCAACACAGAAATATTTGCTAAACTATTTGCCTTGGCTTGCCAAGTCAACATTGAGACTGAACATGTGGAAATAAGACTCTGAAGTTTTAAGGGATCTGATGGGACAACACAAGCTCACTCTATATACAGTAATGTTCTCTCAACTACTGCTCCTCAGTTACTAAAACTTTTGGTTCCTGTAGGTCTGGTCTTTCCATTATTGTAGCAGGGCTGAGGGAAAGGTTTCTTGAGTTGAAGCTGCTGGAAAAATAAGTAGGTTGACATCATTTGTGCATCACCCAGTTTTTCTATATACCTTGTTCTTCACTAGACGGTAGAGAGAGGAGCCAGGGAAAGGTGTAAATCTAGAGAGTTAGCTAGCCCTCGCCACAAAGCAGATTAGGACAGTAACAAAAACAAAAAAACCATGGGATAAATTAGGAAGAGATTACAAGAATACATGACAAAATAAGATCATTAACATCTGACAACTTTGCCAGAGGCTTAGAATCACTGACAACTGTATTTCTGACTGCTTTCTCTCTTGTACCACCCCTTTCATTTGCAGATTCTGATTACATCACCAGCCCCTCTCTGTGATGTAAAAAGAACAGACCACCCTACTTCCCCAGCAATTAATTGATTTTCAGAACTCAGGAGTCACTGCTGAGATTTTTGAAATTGTGTTCTAAGACTTTTCAATGGTCTACAAATACCTCAATCACCTTGGTTATAGTAAGCCAGGGGTTCTCAAACTGGGGGTGAGGGAGAGACCTCTCAGACGGTGATGTTATTACATGGGGGATTGTGAGTATCAGCCTCCACCCCAAGCCCTGCTTTGCATCCAGCATTTATAAATGGTATTATGAAGCAATAGCCATCGACTGAATACGCTTTCTGCTGACGCTTATTTAAAATGAGATGCATGTATTCTGTTCTGGCACGTCACTATATTTTCTTAGTTTTGGGGGGATAATTTTTCCATTAGACAATGTTTTTACATGAGAGAGTCCCCATCAATAGAAAACTGGTACTTATAAGCCACACGAAAAATTATATCAACCTGTCAGACAGCATAAAAAATAATGTATTTCATGTCTTTTCATCCTTACACAACTCACTGTACATGTATGCACACAGTGCCTGCAGCTGTATGGAAATGCCTGATGTCCTGAATAATGGCCGACGCAGCTGCAGCACACAGCAGGTAGTTTTGCACAGGAATGAAGCTGCATGCATAGGTAAAAGTTCAGGAGATGCTACATTAATCTTCTGGTGTAGGTTCAAAAGTAGATGAGAAGCAGAAGAGACTGAACTGTATTGAAAGATAGGATAGAACAAGCCACCTCACACAGGTGGTAAATGGTGTTATGGTAAGTAAACCAGCCATTAAAAGGAACGTCAGGGTAAGACTGCAAGACCCATTCCCCAACTTATTCTGGAACCGTCCATAAAGATTCATTCACGTTCACAAACACATTTTAAAAGATACATGAATACATACATTGATGTCACTGTATTAGTATATTTGAGTAAGATAATTTGGATTTAAATAATGTGACTACAAACGACAAAGGATCAGGCAGTATCACATTTTCGAGTTTTCCCCCATACACAGTTCCATCCAGAACACAAGGCCCTGTAAAAAGTCTTGCAGCATTTTATATTAACATTCTATAAAAATATATAAAAAGGTCAAGAACAATCTAAACCTCCATTTACCGATCTCTGTTCTTGAATTAACAGTTTCAGAGAAATCACATTGGCTGGAGCCAGGATTCCATGAACAATTTTCTGATACAACACAACAAGAGGGAAGCCCGTGGCAGATGAACCTTGCTTTTGCCTGTGGGCAATCACATTGCCAACATCTGACATTCAGTGCACACTGAACAGTTCTATCAACCTCTTCCAGAGCACAAAACTTAACTTCAAATTCAAAGCAAGGCTGCTGTTAGGGAGTTGGAAGTCAGTGTAAACATAAATACCATTTAAATAATTCAAAGAATACGTGAAGCGGTGAGGGTTGGTTAGTGAAATCTCTTTATCAGCCATTAGGATAGTGTTTTTAGAAAGATACTGCTTTCTCCATAGTAAAGAATAAAAACAGGACTTTCATTCCTCAGATGAATTTTAACATATACCTTTGACAAACTAACCAATCTGTCTGAAGTTTTGCAGATGTAATCTTATGCTGGAATAGAATATTTTATGCAACATCTGAGGCAAACCACATAAGGCTTTTGCATACAGAAACTTCAGTCTTCCAAAGAAGGAGGGAAACTAAAGTCTTCCGTATTTCTCTTTACTTTACTCTTGCTCAAGTGCCATGTTTCAAAGGCACATGATCACTATTTGTCTACTGCACAAAAAAGGTGTCAATGCTAACCTGTAAGCAAGTAAAAACTAAAAAAAAAAAAAACCCTAAACTTACCTATCAAATATCTTAGGTTTTAAACTGGATATGGGATAATCACTACCCTAGCATTCAGCACTATATAAAAAATTCCCAAAGTAAGCATTGTCCCTCTGATCCTACTCTTAGCTTTTCACCAGCAGTAATGCTGAGTGGATAAATTCAATAAAAGCTTATTTATGAGAGTTGAAAAAGAGAAGAGAATTGGCCAAATGGAAAAAGAGGAAATCAAGACAAAAAAAGGACAACACATAAAAGGAGGGGCCCATCCCAGAGGTTTAAGAGCTCATCTGATCTGGGACAACTGCTGCCTCAGTTGAAGGAATTAGAACCTAAAAAGAGTAAGCAGCAGAGTTCAAACTTCCTTTTCCCTGTGCAAATGGTAGTATTGAATGCAGATACTTTAATTGCCTGCACAGAGTGAATTAGAGAGAACAAAAAAAAAAAAAAAAGGGACAAGAGATGAAGTCTTCCTCAATTCTAGGGAACCTTCCTATGTTTCATGGTTACAGGGATGTAAAAGTATTTTTAAGAGACTAGAATTTACAACAACTTTACACATTCTTTCCTGTACATTCAGTCATTCCTAATGCAGAAAGACTCAAGATATCTGTATTTGAATTTACAGATTGTAAATTAAATGATATGAATTACCGTATTTTTTGGCGTATAAGACGCCTTTTTAACCCCCAAAAATACTTTCAATATTAGGGGGGGCGTCTTATACGCCGAATATCGGCCGGACCAAAAAAAAAAAAAAAAAAAAAGCGCCGCTTTTTTCGCGCGGCGGGGACGGGAGAGCGGCGCGCTCCCAGCAGCCCGCCCGCGCGGCGGGGACGGGAGAGCAGCGCGAAAAAAGCGGCGCTTTTTTTTTTTTTGGTCCGAAAACGCGGGGGCGTCTTATACGCCGGAGCGTCCTATGGGACGAAAAATACGGTAAGTCATAGATGAAGGTCTGTATTGTCCACTAAACACTACTGCAGTCTGACTGATGTGAAAATCTGAAGAAATACAGCACTCCATGAATACTACATCCCAGAGGTTATTAGTGAAAAAAAGATAAAGATACAGGATTGACTCTGCTGAGAAGTATGGCTCATGTATTACTCTGCATTGTGCTTTTAGAGCAGCTTTTCTATGGAGATTCAAATGAGATGAGAAGATCATCACTAACAGTAGCATGCTGAATATACTACTCCTGGGGGAATTCTGCACCACTGTGCATATGCATAATTTATGGCCTTTGCAGATTTCTTATTTTTCTGCAGGGAAGCAGACACTCAGACAGGGAAGCAAAGGTGAGCCACAAGAGCAGTCATACGACCCTCCCCAGCAGTATATTTCAGGTGTCCAAGGTAGTCGGCAGAGAGAGGAATCACTGTGGGGAAGGAAATGAGACTCTGAAAGACCTGGTGACTCCTACCTTGCGCCGGGCTCAGCTACTAGTCCCAACTATGCTGGGGAGGATGGGACTTCCTCTTCCCCGTACAGCATGCAGGCCCGTGTCAGACCAACTTCCAGAATTCTCCCTGGTTGCAGGAAGCGCCGTAAACTCCCCACTTCCTGTGCCCATCGTTTCTCAGTTCATCGCTGTGCAGGGAGCTGCTCTCCCATTCACCAGACCCCCTCATACCCAGACCCTCCCATAGAGCCTCATCCCCCCGCCGCACTCAGAACCCCCTCCAATGAGCTCCACTCCCCTGGACCACCTAGACGAGCAACCCGCACCAGGATCCCCACCCCACTCTGAGCCCCCCACACCCAGGCCTCGCCACCGAGCTCTAGCCCCCCACACCCAGAGCCACCCTCTGAGCCAAAACTACCTTCACCTAGACCTCCCCCGCCGCAGGCAGAGTCAAATTACCACTGCATCCAGAAGCCCCCCCAAATACCCTGTGCATCCAGATCCCCCCAATGAGCTGCCTGCACCCAGATTTCCCCAGAATCCTCTCAATGCACACCTTGATCCCCCCCTCATTAAGCTCGTCCACACCTGGATCCTATCTTGCTGAGCCTGCCTGCCCACACAGATGGGTAGTGCCATGGGGTGTTTATGGGGCAGGTGAGGTCCTTGCACTGTGTCAGGGTTGAATGCAGCCTCACTGCTGAGTCTGAGTTATCTTCCACCTCTGTGGAGCCAATGCCATGCCAGAACTTCCACATTTATTTGACAAATAGAATGTGCAAAATTTAAAATATTGTGTGCATAAGTTTTATTTGTTTATTTATTTATTTTGGGGTGCAAAATGCCCTCAGGAGTAGTACACCACTGGTTACACCTAAAAAGGTAAGAACTGGCCTAAATATTGCCCAGAACTTTAGTAGTGAGGATGGAGGATGGGGGGGTGTTAAAGAGGAAGCCACAGTAAAACCTAGACTTTGTACACATGGAAAAGTTAGACCATTTCTCATTATAACTATACAGCTATAACAATGTATCCAGGCTGCTTTGTCATGCTGTGTCTACTTCCCTTGTGAATCACCGCATTCACACAGTACTGGACTCTTTCAAAATTAAGTGCATAGCATCCTGGGCAAGTATCCCAAAATGCAATATTCCGGTGCTAGGCTCAAATCATTATGAGTTGTTTATTGTACTAGATTGTGGGATACCTACCAGAACCTACTAGAATTCTGGAACGTGGGGATCAAAATCCCATGGATTCTTTCCATGATATCTGATATTTTATATTTACATATAAAATACACACACATGCAATATATATATGCATACTAGCCAGCACCATTTTCAAGGGAGAGCTGCCAATCCAAGGTGACCAGAAGCAACTGCAGAACTTCAGGCTGTGGAAGGACACATTCCCGGAAATCTGCAGAGCTCACCCTGGAGCTGCAGCACGCACCATCATGAGACACCCCCTTGAAGTGGAGAAGCATGTGGATGCTGCCATCTGGGAGCTCACCACTCTACATGGCTACTGTCAGTAGCTGTTTAGTTTGGTGTTGGTAGATCAACTGTTGGGGCTGTTACCCCAGGTCCTCAAACTCAGTTACTGACTTCTTTGAACACTTGTTTTTTCCCAAACTGTATAGGAACCATTGTTTGTTATGTCCTGCAGGTCTGAGCTATCCAAAAGAAACAAGTATTTCTCCATTGTCATGCAAGTCTTGGTTGATCAGATTCACTAAAACTAATGTCTGCTGGTTTGGTAAAGTGCACAATGCCAGGATCATTCAATTTTGTGCAACAAAAAAGTTGGAACTTTTGTTCCCAAAACTAACCATAGACGACGGTGTGGTTCCAGTGGTTATTCTGAAAGGCCAGGTTACGATCCTTGCATATTAAACCTTACTTGATGCTTGGATAGAAGATGGGAGCTGTTTATACCTTGGGTAGTTGCAGAATGACTGACCGGTATACTTGCAAAACAAAGAAAAGCAGAGTTGTCTCCTGACAAGACTGGAGGCTTCTGAGAGATCTGCCTGGTGCTACAGGCATTTGCGGCATTTTGCAAGACATCAGAATGCAGAGGAGAGAACCTCAGCACTGGGTGGGAACTGGAGGTGGAGAGACTCTGGCACTGACAGCAAGCAACAGGAACATTTAATAGAGGCACCATGGACCAAGAAACAACACTTAGGAAAGCATTTTGCTTGTACTAGGAGCAAAATATAGGAAAGGGAAATGAATATAAATGTAACAAATGAAATGAATACAACATAATGCACATACTTGGTGAGTTGATTTTTTTTTAGAAATGTGTTAGAGCTGTAACAATGACATTTTTCAACCATGTGCGGCTGTAAATGACGTTATTTGACAAGCTAGTACACACTTAAAAACTAAAATAGTGAAGAAACACCCAAAGTTTGGCATGAAGAGGTTTGTGCAAATGGGGGACACAAAAACATGCAGGTGGGATTGTAGCTGTTCTTCCCTTGGGGGGTGATTGGCATGGCAATTGTCCATCCCTTGCAGTTAGGGGAGAGAAAAGGGGCTCTCAGTATCCTATCATCTCAAGAGGCTGAAGGACAGAGTTAGGTTGTTAGACGTAAGCACTACTGTTTCTGCATGACATCTAAAATCTTTTCCCACATATGCCATTTTCTGTCCAATTAGTCCTTATACAGTAAAACCTTGATTTAACGGACTAATTCGGGCGACTGGGTGTCCGTTAAACCCAAAAGTCCGTTATTTAAAAATAAAAAAAAAAAAACCCAGCCTGCCCAATTAGTCCTTAATTCGCGGTTTTAGTGTACTTCCCCTCTGCCGAAAAGCCGCCGATTTTTTTTTTAAATAAAACAAACAAACAAAAAAAACACCTGCCCTGGACCCCCATGTGCCCCGGCCCCAGTCCCCGCTGCCGCCCGGGGAGCGCGACTGCAGCCGCCGCCCGGGGAGCGCGACTGCAGCCGCCGCCCGGGGAGCGCGACTGCAGCCGCCGCCCGGGGAGCGCGACTGCAGCCGCCGCCCGGGGAGCGCGACTGCAGCCGCCGCCCGGGGAGCGCGACTGCAGCCGCCGCCCGGGGAGCGCGACTTGATCCGCGCTCCCCGGGGCTAGGGGCTCCAGCTGGCTGCCAGGACCCGGGCGGCAGGCAGGACCCCGGCGGGCGCCGGCAGGCAGCCTGCCCGCTGCCAGGACCCGGGCGGCAGCGGGGAGCCGGCAGGCAGCCTGCCCGCTGCCTGGACCCGGGCGGCAGCGGGGAGCCAGCAGGCAGCCCACGTGCAGCTCTAACTCTGGCTACAGCAGGGAGCCCGCAGCCGGACCTCGACAAACGGATTTCGGATGCATCGGACTTTCTTAAAAATTTTGTCCGTTGCATCCGAAGTCCGTTAAATCGAGGTCCGTTAAACCGAGGTTTTACTGTACTTCCTTAACTCTCAGCATGCTATCAGTCTCCTATTTGTCTAGAGCCCCAGTCAGAATTGGGCTTGAGTGTCTAGCACAAGACTTAGACAAGAATCTACAGACTTAAACAAGAAAACTCATTTCATTTCTTAAAAAAAAAAAAAAAGAAAAGAAAGTGGAGTCTTAGCACTTTCTACACCGAGGGTTAGGCAGACGTCACTACATTGCTCAGGGGTGTGGATTTTTCACCCTCCCTCAGAAACGTAGCTATAGCTACTTAACTTTACTGTAGGCCTAGTCTAAGACATGCAAAACAGGAGCAGACAATTGACAGTGCTCTAAATTGGTTGTTACACACAGAGTAGCACTACTTATCCTGGTATACAACTTTGCTAAAGTTAAATGATCCCATAGAAAATCAATTGGAATACTGTGGAAAAAGGTTTTAGGCAAGATTTAGATTTCAGCAAAATGTTTCTCTCTCAGCTACATTAAATTGACATTATAAAATACATCAATAAGCCTTTTGACTTCTCTAGAATAACCCTTCCAAATCTATACTCACCTTAAATCTGAATCCTAATGCTATGTGGTGGCCTCCATTAAACATACACTTTAAGTCAACATAAGCTACTTTTTACATGAGACTATCCAGCCTCCCTCCCTGTTCCTTGACCACCCTCCAAGACCCTCTGGCCCTTATCCAACCTCCCACCGTTGGCCCCCTTCCCACACTGCTCAGAACAGCATGTCTGGCCCAGACATGTGGTCGTGCAGCCCTGCCCACCAGAGCGTTGCTCACGCACTCACTGAGGCTACCGGGGGGGGGGAGGGGAGGGGGGGAGAAGAGGGGAGGAGCTAGCCTCCCCTGCCAGGAGCTCAGGGGGCTGGACAGAATTGGCCCATGGGATGTAGTTTGCCCACCACTGGGCTAGATGAATGGACTTTAAGGTGGACAGAAAGCTGACCTGATCATTGGGCTCAACAAGTAATTATCAATGGCTCCATGTCTAGTTGGCAGCTGATATCAAGCGGAGTGCCCCAAGGGTTGGTCCTGGGTCTGGTTTTGTTCAAGATCTTCATTAATAATTTGGAAGATGGTGTGGATTGTACCCTCAGCAAGTTTGCAGATTACACTAAACTGGGAAGAGTGGTAAATACGCTGGAGGGCAGGGATAGGGTATAGTGGGAGCTAAACAAATTAGAGGATTGGGCCAAAAGAAATCTGATGAGGTTCAACAAGTGCAGAGTCCTTCACTTAGGATGGAAGAATCCCATGCACTGCTAAAGACTAGGGACCGAGTGGCTAGGCAGCAGTTCTGCAGAAAAGGACCTAGCCGTTACAGTGGACGAGAAGCTGAATATTAGTCAACGGTGTGCTATTGTTGCCAAGAAAGCCAACAGCATTTTGGGCTACATAAATAAGCGCACTGCCACAAGATCAAGGGACGTGATCATTGCCCTCTATTCTGCATTGGTGAGGCCTCATCTGGAGTATTGTGTCCAGTTTTGGGCCCCACACTACAAGAAGGATGTGGAAAAATCTGAAATTCAGAGTCCAGCGGAGGGCAACAAAAATGATTAGGGGCCTGGAGTGCATGACTTATGAGAAGAGGCTGAGAGAACTGGGATAATTCAGTCTGCAGAAGAGAAGAATGGGGGTGGAGGGGTGGGATTTGATAGCTTATTTCAACCACCTAAAGGGGGTTCCAAAGAGGAGAAATCTAGACTTTTCTCAGTGGTACCAGATGATAGAACAAGAAGTAATGGTCTCAAGTTGCACTGGGGGAGGTTTAAGTTGGATATTAGGGAAAAAAACTCTCACTAGGAGGGTGGTGAAGCACTGAATGGGTTACCTTGGGAGGTGGTGTAATCTTCTAGAGAGATTTTTAAGGTCAAACTTGACAAAGCTGTGGCTGAAATGATTTAGCTGGGAATTAGGCCCTTCTTTGAGCAGGAGGTTGGACTAGATGACCTCTTGAGGTCCCTTCCAAGCCTGATATTCTATGATTCTATACCTATACCATCTACACTGGGAGTTAGGTCAGCATAGCTGTCTCTCAGGCTTGTGGATTTTTCACACCCTGAAAGATGTAGCTGTGCTTATGTAAGTTTTCAGTATGGATCAGAACTTCTTTTATTATAGGTAGTATATATTATACTATATAGGTAGTATTATATTTTATAGATAGTGAAGTGTTCAGTGTAATATGCGAGTTTACTGGGAAATTGATTTTATATAGCAAAAAAATCTATAAAATTCTGGATTTATTTAAATCAATTAATGCATCTTGCTTTAAAATAAAGCTATTTAAAATTAAATTTGAAGTATGACAATTCATGTTAAGACCCAAGTACAAATAAATATTATGCATGAAAAAGGCTAGCATTATTCTCAAAATATTCTAGAAACTTTAAAAATTGCAGGAGAGGGGAAATTAATGTAAAACAGCATTAATTCTAGTGTGCCAACTTAAATTTAGTGTTGGCATCACTGTGTACAGTATTTCCACCTTTCTGTCGGAGTTACAATTTCATAACTTTTCTTTTCTGTGGTACTGGAAGGTCTTAAGCTCTTAGCACTCCTCAGTCATGAGCTCAAACTTTTACAATTAAATGCCAATTTGAGGATCTCTACAGTAATTTCAGTTTACTGATCTGAGAGCTCTGCAGAATTTAATTTTAAAAAAAAAATCTTTCTAGAAACAGAAGGAAGTGGCCCAATTTTATAGTATATCTGCAGAAATTCTGGCTGCCTATAGCTACTAAATTGACAGCCTTATTCTTCTGGAAATAAAAGGTATTTTACACACAAAAAATAGAGGCTGCTGTCTTGCAACTTCTCACTCGATATTTGTTAAGGTACTGGACTGTCACAGAACTGAAGTCCACAGCTAAAGATACGTATTCTAATATCCTACTTTCTAAGTATAATGAGATCTGTGAGTTAAAGTATTTAATCATTCAGGGAAAAACAAAGATCTCAAAAGATAAATTAAATTTTATGCACAGTACTAAAGAGGAACTTCACATTCACTGAACTTGTTCTGTAGATTCCGCTCCAAAAGAACAAAGACTAAAACATCAGAGGATAACTCAGGAAGAGGTGAAGGAAAGGAAATGATTCTGCACTCACTTGAGCCACTACTGCATCTATTGTTTTGGTGCAGTGAGTTTATAAAGACTTCAAGGCTGGAAAATTGTATCCAGTTCTTACTAGCCTAAGGACTAACTCCAGCTAGCAAGGAATAAAAACACCAATGCTATCAGAGCTGCTACACCTCCTTTCTACCCTACCCCCAAGCCATGACCCCTTTTCTATCCTACCTTGTTTCTTTAAATTGCAACTATTTATTGCATATCAGCTTTTTATTTAACACATTTTAAAAAATGCTACTTCATAAGCCAGGTCAAATTACAGAAAAGTACTGGCTGAATATATTTGACAAATTCTGCTATTAATGTAATATGTTTGCTGATAAATATTGGTTGGCTAGGGAGTTGGTTGAGTCTTGAGTAAATTGAGTCTTGAGTAAATTTTATAAATATCTGTAAAATATCCTTGTGACCAACCTACTCTATCCTTTGCCTTTGTAACTTTCTCTTCCTGTCTTCACTCCTTTTCCCAGAATCATTTTTCTCCAAGAGTTTTGAGCTGAGCTTCCTCTCCCCAATGTCCCTCTTCCATCTATATCTACCTTTATTTGCTCTTTTACACACACACACACACACACACACACACACACACACACACACTCCCCCAAAAACTTTTCTATAAACATACTTAACTTGTCCCTTCAATAGTTTCCTTCTGGCCACTGGACCCAACTAAAGGCTTGGGAGTTGCAGCAGATTTCTAAACACCAGAGGGTTAAGAATTAACTACAGACTATAGAAGATAAAGCTGCTACTGCCAAATGTACAGTCAATCTATTCCAGCTGCCACTATTTTTATTAGGAACCTATTCAGTGGTTCTAGTGTCCATGTCTTTCCTGGACAGGGTGGAGAAATAGAATTTTTTTAAAAAAATCTGGATTTATTTAAATAAGTTAATGCATCTTGCTTTAAAATAAAGCTATTTAAAATTAAATTTGAAAGTATGACAATTCATGTTAAGACCCAAGTTTACTATAATTTATTAAAATCAGTTAAGTTACATAATATTCAAGCAGTACATGTTTGTTGCCAAAATTTTAAAGAAAATCAAACCACTGAACTAGTAGGAAATCAACAAAACGTGTGAAACCAGGAGTCTGCTGAAGGGCTAAACCAGTTTTTGGGCAGCAGTAGCCTCTTCCACAGGTACAGAAGAAAATATTTTCTTCATTTGTTTATTCAACTGGTTCAGTTCAATGATTTTCAGTCAAAGTTGAGAAACCAACTAGGAGTTGGAAAAGGAAGAGCTTTCCTGCTTCTATCTCTGAATAAAAATGAAGTGCAAAGATGAGTTGTTGTAATATCTTGAAGATCGTAGTGATCAGAAACAAGCACTTCAATTCACTAACTACAATAATACAGTACTTCAATTATTTTTAAACATATTAATATTTATGCAAAGCAAAACGTATCCAGCACATTTAAAGTAGCTTTATTTGTTGTTCGTGCATTAATTGAACTCCAATTTTCATCCAAATGCAACTTCACACAATCATGGATAAAATATTAATTTACTGAAGAAAAGCATTCACCATTTTCTAAAACAAATATTAAGAATCGGACGTGTGTACCATAGGCTACAATTACTTAAATAAATATGTAGTGATAATGTATCTTCCTGGTTATTAACAACAGTATCATTTTATATCAACCAGTCTTATTTTAGGACAGGGGTTCTCAACCCTTTTCTTTCTGAGACCCCCCCCCCCCAAACATGCTATAAAAACTCCACAGCCCAGCAATGTCACAACTGTTTTTCTGCATATAAAAACTAGGGTTGATGGTTGGGGGTAGCAAGGAGGGTAATTGCCCGGGACCCCTCACACTATAGGGGGCACTGCACTGCTAAGTTGGTCAGGCTCTGTGTGGTAGGGATTGCTTTCTGCCCTGGTCACTAGCAAGCATGGGTGGCATTAGACTTGGCAGCCCTCCTAGGAGGTCCTGGACCCCTGGTTGAGAACCACTGCTTTAGGGAAATAACTAAAGTACAACTGCAAAAGAAAATTAAAGTCGACCATTTAAATCAAGGTTTTCTGCTTGCTCATTTAAAAGATGATTAAAATCACTGTTTTAATTCAATCCACTCCTATATCTGGGTGAGGGTTACGATTTATTTGAAGCCATTGAGACTGTCAAAAAAACAAGAAGAAAAACCCAACCCCCCAAAAATCCTTAACCACAAAGATGTTTTCCACCCTGTTGATTCAGGAATATTTTAGCATTCTTTACAAATTTTAAAGTTGGAACATAATGTCTTGTGCTATTTGAAAGCTTTGATTTCAAGCTTATACCTCTAGAATTTCTTGAGAGGGAAACTGACGTGTCAGAAATTCCACATGGTGGTCAAGAGAAAGCTACATAATAATGAAATTACTGAAGTCCAGCATCTCAAACAGCGAATGAAGTCTGTTTTCAAATGGTGTAAATTATTTCTAGTCCAGGTAGTTAATGATATATTTAGATTACAAAAATCAAAATACTCTTTTCCTGGTACCCCAGTCTAGTTGTGCTTTTCTGACACAAGTTCAGGAGTCAAACAAGTACAGCAAACAGTGTTTTCCTCTTGCAATAGATGGGTACTCTGGACAAAAAGCTTGCATGTCCACAAGCAATAAAGAAATGGTGTAAATGTAATACAAAGCATGTGTCAAGTAAGCTTCAAGAAAAAAATATTAAATGATTTTCAAACTGATCTATGGCACAGTTACTGAGAACCCATGGTGTAAGAGAATGAGCTCTATTAGTTCTAAAATCTTGAGGGACACAGTGGCCAGAAATAATCCAGTCACTAATTACAGATAAGGCTATGAATCTTTCACAGAGGTCATGAAAAAGTCATGGATTCCATGACCTCCATGACTTCCACTGCTGCAGTGGATGACCCCAGGACCACCCCAGCACCTGGTGTGGCCCCAAGCAACTGGTCCTGGGTGCTGTCCCAGAGCAATGGCCTGGAAATGGAGGAAAAAACTGGCCTGCCCCCCGGCATGGAGGAGCAGCGGGGCTCTAGGCCAACCCCCCTTTCCTCCCCTCTGCCAGGAGCAGCAGTAGTGGCAGGACTCTGGGCCACACCCCACCAAGCAGCAGCATCCACTGCAGCACTGTCCCGCTACCCCTCAGCAAGTAAGAGTACCAGGACAGTAAGGGTAGTAAGGCCGTGACTTTCTGGTTATTGCCTGTAACCTGTCCATGACTTTTACTAAAAAATACCCGTGACTAAATCATAGCCTTAATTACAGATGCTTCCATAATTTAAAATAAGATTTAAATGTAAAATATTGATAAACATACCGGTACTTGTGTCCAACACATTTGCCAGTTATTTAATAACTGAAATACTTTTTGTGAATTTTTGTCTATTTTTTAATTTGTGTATAGCTATAAATAATTGGGTGGATACTCTAAGAAATGCATCACTCACTAACATTTATTCAGATTTTTACTTTGTAAATTATGCAGTTGCTTAAAGGTGCATAAATCCATTCTCCTGGTTAGCCAAAAAGTGCTAGATTTCGTGCAAAGGCTAGATATTTGGTTGCTAATCATCATATGTTAAGGGTTACCCCCCCAGTGAAAATCAACCTCTCTTGAGGAAAGTTACTAGAACATCTGAATGCAAAAGATGATTAAAACAGATGTAAAACCAGGTTTACTGCTTGTTGAGTTATCCAGAAAAACCACATTCAGTAGTACATCTCCAGAGCACATGGATACACAATGGAAGCTGCCTAGGAGTACAAATCCCAAATTAGTTCAGCTATTACAAATTTATATTACTTTTTTTTTTATAACCTTAAAGTTGGTCTTCTCCTGGATTTCTGGACTTCATTTCTATTTGTAATGCCACTTCCCTTCCATAGATTCTCCATTTCTCAATTCTGCTAGATGCCTCATTCATTTGCCCTGCCTACCTCTTTACTTGAATTTTCCTTTTGATTTTTGTATCCAAAATATTAAAGTTCAAAATAAAGACACCTGAACTTGCATAAACACTCTGTACAGGAAACATAATATTAATTCCAAAATTTTTGCTAGATTTCTTAGGCACATCTGACACACCCTGTTCCTTCTGTTAAAGTAGTAATAATGGGAACTAATGTTACACCTTTGCAGACTGGCACCAATATGCAAATATGCATTGAAGCTACAAGATGAGCATCAGGAGTGTTGCTATTTTTCTAGCATTCCTCCTTCTGTTCCATGTTACTTTAGCTATTAATCGACTAAGTGGAGATAGCTAAAAAATAGGATTTCATTTTCTTTGCAAATACAGTATAAAAGATAATCAAGTCTACCCCACTTCAAAACACTCTGATAAGCACATATGCTTTCAAGAGCAGCTGTAACACCATTTTAAACAGGCTCTAAGAGTATCCTACTCCTAACAAACCCAGCAGATAACTTAATTATCTTTCTAGCAAAGAGCCATATAAATACAGATCTTTAAAAGGCGTATCAACACTGTCTAGCCAGTATATGCAAAGCCTTTGTGGCAGAGTTGGCTTACTGTTGGAAGCAAATTGGTTACATAGGTTTCTGTGTTTTGACTGGTACACTTTCATCTTCTCTAACTGTACAGTGGTATAAAATGCATTGTAATTACTCTGAACAAGTATGTTTATGCAGACACTTCACAACTTTCTATTACATGTACTTCTAAAATTAGTTTCTAGTGAGTTACAATTTAAGCCTTAAGAATTCCCTTTTAAAAAAGTATGCTGATCAACAGTTGCAAAATGCCCTCAAGCTCTCTCCTTAATAATAATAAATGGAGATATACCAATCTCCTAGAACTGGAAAGACCTTGAAGGTCATCGAGTCCAGTCCCCTGCCTACACTAGCAGGATCGAGTACTGTCCCCTGACAGATTTTTTGCCCCAGATCCCTAGATGGCCCCCTCAAGGATTGAACTCACAACCCTGGGTTTAGCAGGCCAATGCTCAAACCACTGAGCTATCCCTCCCCCCATATAATCAAATAATCTTAACATTTGAATTTAATTGTTTCTGAGGACTTATGTTGGATGACAGAGTTGAGGATAAAAACCTTAGACACCATCCTTAATTCACACCACAGTGCAATAGCACATATGGTACAGAGGATCACATGCACAGATCCCTGTGTTAGATAGAAAGAACTACCCTGTTTCCCCGAAAGTAAGACATCCCCCGAAAATAAGACGTACTTCCAGTTTTGCCTCTCGCTGTAATATAATGTAATGTAATTTTGGGAGCAAAAATTAATATAAGACACTGTCTTATTTTCGGGGAAACACGGTATGACAATTTAAGACTGGATTATCAGACCAGATTTTAGCCTCAACTCCTAATTTCTTTGCTTTTGTGGGTTCACCATATGAACAGCTATTTGTAGTAACTTTAAGAAAGATACATAAATGTTAACCTTGTGAATACATAGAGTGAATGAACAGTAAAGAGAAATCTAAATTCAACTGCATAAAAAGTTACGCATTACAGAAGCACAGCCTAATGACTTATATTAATGATTTTATTTTTAACCAGTTCACCCCACTTGGTCCATCTTTAATCAAATGAATCAGTTAATCTAATAATGAAGGAAAATTTAATAATGGATGTAACATGCATAGTAAGTAGTAAAATTCAATTTTTGATTTTTGTCAAATGTATTGATGAAATCCATCAACTGGCTGCAGTCATTTGAACACAGATTTTTTTTGTTCAACTTCAGCTAATTAGAACATTTCTCTATCCTGAGGAGAGAGGAAAAAGAACATATAATTGAATTAATTCTGTTTCAGTCCAGAAGTTTAACAGTCTTGAGCATTCCCAAGACTGGAGTCCCTTTATCATAGTGTTTCCTTAAGCATTTTGCATTTATTATTTTGAGACTGCCATGTGACAACAGTTTTCCATTTGTATTCTATCCATTTGAAAGAGGCAGGAGGAAAAGAGACAAGATAGACTATAGTAAGCATCTCTGTCTACTCTAGGATTCCTTTAGTTGACTGTCAGTTACTTTAAGTTAGTTAACATTTGCATGTGAAGGTCTGGACACCCCGAAAATCATTGTGGCTCGGACACAAGTTGTGTTTCTGGACTGAGTTCTGCATTTGCTAAATTGTGTTAGCTGGAAAAGTTTTATACTCTGTTAGCATTTTTTGTTTCAAGCTGTATTTCTTTTAATATAGAGAGCATCATACTATGTGAATTGTCCTTGGGACTTTCAGAATGATGAATAATCATCAAATTTGTTGTATTAATAGAAAAACTTCATAATTCAGAGCTGTGAGCAAGGAAAGGGAAGAGGTTATTCACAAGCTAAAACAATTTACAGAAAAATGGAATACAATTGAAATTAACACTTTAGGTCACGACTAGTCAATAGGCAAACCACAGGCCAAATCTAGACTGCCAGATGCTTTTGAATGGACCAGGAAATCTTTTTATTTACTTATTACGGTTATTGCGGTATGAAAAATGTTTCTCTAGAATCTGGACCTTGACTATACACTGACCAAGAAATTTGGACCTTAACAGAAAACAATTGACTATCCCTGTTTTAGATAAATCTGAAGATGTTCGACATTATGTTTTGCCACTATGTTTCTAAGACAGGAGTGGGCAAACTTTTTGGCCTGAGGGCCACATCGGGGTTCAAAGCTGTATACAGAGCCGGGTAGGGAAGGCTGTGCCTCCCCAAACATATTGGCACCCCCCCCCCCATCTGACCCCCCTCCCACTTCTACCCTTTGACTGTTCCCCTCAGAATCTCCAACCCATCCAACCCCCACCTCTGCTCCTTGTCCCGACTGCCCCCTCCAGAGACCCCTCTGCCCCTAATCACCCCCCAGGACCCCACCCCCTATCCAACCCCCTTACTCCCTGTCCCTTGATTTTCCACACCCTGAGCGATGTACTTATACCAAAATAAATTGGTAGTGACCAAGTCTTAGAAGCTTAAACAATGAAGTCCCCTTAAAAAGAGTTTCATTATAGTGTAGCATAAGTTGGTGAGCTGAGGAAAGGAGGAAAATATAAACTAAGATAAAGGGTAGGTGGCATTATATAAAAACCCACCACAAACTAAAGTGACAGTCTCAATGAAGATTTTAAAAAGCAAACTACTTAAAGTTCCTCTTCAAATCCTTATTTGCAGAGTCTATCATAATGGCCAATGGAAACAGCAGACTTGAAAGTCAAAAGTTTATACTTCAGGAGAATAGCTGAAGTGGTAAAGGGCATTGGGAGTGGGCTGCTTAATGTCTTCTGGAAAAACTGCTCCAGAGCTATGAACATCAAATGCAACTGCTGAATCAGATATATACTGTCAAAGATAAGAGATGTGAGTAACAGAAAACATGCTGCAACCTTCTGGTTCAGTTCTGTAAAACTAGAAGGGTGAGAAAGCACTGACTTTCAAGTCAAATTCAAGATTTAAAAATAATCTTGTGCTGAAGAGTGTGATCAGTTCTAACAGGAACCCAGAATGGGAAAAATCTGTAAGTAAGATTGGAAGTTCTTTTCAATTCAATTCATTACTCATTCCTCTCCTGGCCTCAGATTTACATATGAAAAGCTGACTGACCAAACCTTAAATCAGAATCCCTTAAAACTTTCTGGAGAAGACCCAGAATATTCCTGTGATCACCCTATTCATCCCAGAATTATAGACTGTTCTGAGAATTTTAAATTCTGAGAATTCTGACCACATATTCAGGACCAGTGAAATACAAGTGTTATAACCCACCTAATAATGACAAATTTGACTAGGTGGAGCCAATAAGTCAGTCCCCGTACATGGGTTGTCCAAGCTTAGAAGAACAAACTATATTGCTATTCCAGGCCTGTTGAAGACCATAGTAAATTTTAATCCTGAATATCTTGTGCCTTTATTAAATTTCTGAAGATCAGAACAAGCCAGGTTACTGAAAGGTCTACTACACTTTTCTAATAAACTTGATAGCAAACAATGTGTATCATTGCAACAAAAGCCACTTGACCTGAACACTTGGCTAGTCTGATGTAAGTTACCACTGATACTCTTGAATCCAAACCAACCCTCTTCTTATTTCAGGTAGTTTTTCACATTGCATCTTACAAACTCTACTCATCTTTCTTCTCTAGGGAGGTGAAGTGTCCATACTGCAGTTGAAATATTTTGAAACACTGGCTCATTTGACAGTTTACCATGTGAAAGTGGTACTTGGTAGTGTCTTATTCAGCTTTCAAGTCTTGTTCTATAAGTGTGTCTGGGTAGGTTTTCATACTAGCCTTGAAAAAAATAACTGTGTTGAAGTTCATGTAATCAGGACTTGAAGGAGCATGAACTTGTGTTGGTACACAACAAATTTAAAACATTCCTGTCTACCCATGTATTCGTTTAATGATTGGAGATTGTAACTATTTTTAAAAAGCATTTCAGTTCATAATTAGGGAGTGGAGATCTGGGAATGCTACAGATTCTTTTAAAATAAGCAGGCTGTCACCTGATATAAAACACAGCCTTGTTCCATGTGCACATAGAAGTAAAAACCACAAGCATGCAAGTGTACCTGCTATGACTAGCACATGCTCGTAAAATGCCTTACCAGACTGTTTTTTACTTGTTTTATTCTATTCTATAATTTGTCTCATTTCTTTTTCTGAAAAGTTCTGATGGTTTAATAAATTGTCACAAGTCCTGTATTTTTTTCACTCTTCTGAAGAATCTGTCCTTGTGAAGTCTGCAGTGTTGCTGCAGCCGTGTTGGTTCCAAGACGTTAGAGAGAAAAGGTGGGTGAGGTAACATCATTTACTGGACCAACTTCTGTTGTTGAGCTACACCTGGGAAGGTACCTTTCCTTTCCCAGACCTGAAGACCACCTCTGTGTAGCTTGAAAGCTGGTCTCTTTCGTTACCAGTAGTTGGTCCAATACCAGGTATTTCCTCACCCACATTGTTTCTCTACTATCCTTGCAAAGAGCATTCAGTCATGTACTTGACAGCACAATTTTATCAAAATCATGACAGATGGATATTTAGGGTCAGATCCTTAATTATGTAAATTGGAATAGTGTTAGTGACTCCTTTGCAGCTATGTGGACATTCACTTGCTGTTTTTGGCCCATAAAATATTGTCAAAATAAGGAGGAAGGCTAAACTTTAAACTCATCAAAAGAAGCCAAACTGACTGGTTACTACATTCAAGCTCACAAATTATTAGAAATCTTGTTCCAGTAACCTAAAATTAAGACACTATTACACATGGAGTAACTTCACCCAATAAAGCATATATATGCACTCCTAGTGTCGCAGAATTATCTGCCGCAAAGAAGATGGGTTAGTCAGTAAGAGATAAACATGGAGAAATGTGGAGAAAGGAGATGTGGAGAAAACCAAGGAAGCAGCCAGCAGCTCTAGCGAGACTGAAGTAAGGACTCTTCCCAACTGCTGGGAAATCTGCATGTTCGGAGAGAATCCTTTCTCACTCTGCAGCATGCAACCAGAGAGAGACAGTAGGGGTCATAAAGGGAAATGGAAGAATTAAACAAAATTAAAGGTGACATGAATATTCTTCTAAAAAGGATTTAAGACTAAAATCTCACAATTTCCCAGGACCTATCTGGGCTATTCCCTAATGTAGATAATTAGATTACAGTAGGAAGTCTGAGGTGCCAGTATTTATGCTCAAACCCAGACATACTGAGCAGACTATCCAGAAGCACTGAAATGAGAGAAATAAAATCACATTCCTGCACCATATTGAAGGGACACCAAATATAGATATTTGTTTCTTTCTAAATGAACTAGACTATGTAGGAGAGAAGAGAAAGCAGACCAGATGAGCTACATTCAACGAGAACAACAAATGGACTCACAATTTAGATCAATGTGCATTGCCAACATTACATAGGGGAGAAGCATCTGTTTACTGAATCAGAGGCACAGCTCATGTTTAAGAGCTCAAAATGGCTTTACTACAACAGAAAGGTTAGACCACAAACAGTCCCCCCATGAATATCAAACAAGGATACAAAAAAAAAAATCTATTCTAATGATACAATTTTGTTTAACAACATTCCTTGACACTGCAGGGGATAAAAAGTTTCTATCTAATCTGCAACAAGCTTGTCTCCTAGCCTACTCTACAAAATTGGCTTTTAGACCCATGAAATGTTTGTGGGTAAAATATAAGTGCAAAATCAGATTCTGGAGTTTGGCAAAATAGGAAGAAGCAGCACAAGAATGTTTCAACCAGCTAGCAAATGGCACAAATAGAAAATAAATCAACAAAAGACACATACTGGTTAAGCACCTGCATGTTGTTTATAGACTAGTGGTTCTCAAGCTTTCCAGACTACTGTACCCCTTTCAAGAGTCTGAAGCCTGAGGCCCATGGCTGAAGCATGTAACTTGGCTTCATGGGGCCCTGGGCAACTGTCCTGCTTGCCACCCCCTAATGCCAGACCTGCACTTGCAACCTCCTGGGGGGGGGGATATCATAGCACCTAGGTTGATTGATCCGGATGAGCTGATGTACCCCCCTGGAAAACCTCTGTGGACCCCCAAGGGTACACATATCCACGAGATTCTCAAGCAGGGATACTGTATTAAAAACATAAGAATGTCCCTACTGGGTTAGACCAATGGTCCATCTAGCCCAGTATCCTGTCCACTGTCGGTAGACAGTACCAGGTGCCCCAGAGGGAATGAACAGAACAGCTAACCCTCAAGTGATTCATCCCCTATCGTGCATTCCCAGCTACTGGAAAACAGAGGCTAAAAACACCATTCCTGTCCATCGTGGCTAATAGCCATTGATGGACCTATACTCTATAAATGTATCTAGTTCTTTTTTGAACCCTGTTATGATCTTGGTCTTCACAACATCCTCTGACAAGGAATTCCACAGGTTGAGTGTGCATTGTGTGAAGAAATACTTGCTTCTATTTATTTTAAACCTACTGCCTATTAATTTCATTTGGGGACCCCTTGTTCTTGTGTTATGAGACACAGTAAACAATACTTCAATATCTACTTTCTCTACATCAGTCATGATTCTACAGACCTCAATCATATCTCCCCTTAGCCATCTCTTTTCCAAGATGAAAAGTCCCAGTCTTCTTAATCTCTCCTCATACAGAAGCTGTTCCTTACCCCTAATCAATTTTGTAAAGAAAGTGAGGAATACTTGTAGCACCTTAGAGACTAACTAGTTTATTTCAGCATAAGCTTTCGTGGGCTATAGCTCACTTCATCGGATGCAGTGAGCTTTAGCCCATGAAAGCTTATACTGAAATAAACTAGTTAGTCTCTAAGGTGCTACAAGTATTCCTCGCTTTCTTTACGGATACAGACTAACACTGCTGCTATTCTTGAACCTAATCAATTTTGTTGTCCTTTTCTGAACCTTTTCCAATTCCAATATATCTGAGATGGAGCGACCACATCTGCACACAGTATTCAATATTAATCAATTTGGTATCTGAAACACCAAACTTCATGCTTGAAACAATGTGAATAGTCTGTTACATATGGTGAATGGTTTTCCATTATAGCACAGACAGACATAACAATATCTAGTTACTCGGTAGGTTGTTCAATTTTGGAAAAGAGAAACGTGAAAAATCTTTAAAGCAGTTTGGAAAGAATGCCTGGCCTTTAGTCATGGAGCTGTACTGTATGAAATACATCAATTATTCATTAGCCAAATGTGGATCAAAAAGACATTGTGGTTGTTAACATTTTTTACTTACATTGAAATAAAGCATCTGTAACCATGTATCCAAAAGGAACGGATGCCGGATTCAAATATTAGTTTTATCATAGCAACCAAAAGGACGTTGCGTGTTCAGTAGCAACAAGTATAGACAACACATCCTCCTTTCTCATGTTATTTCATCTAACAGTTTACTGAACAATTCTTTAGTGAACTAGCTCAGGAGACTATGTAGAAAAGCATATACTTACATATAGGAAAGTGGTATGGTATAAACTAATGCACTGAAGACAGCAGGTACTGTAAAGCAACATTGCTGATGTTCAAGCTATAATTCTATAGATAAAAGCACAAAACTAGTACAGTGAAACCTCGATATAACGGACTAATTCGGGCGGGGGGGGGGGTGTCCGTTAAAACCGAAAGTCCGTAATTTAATAATTTTTTAAAATTATTAAATAACGGACTTTCGGGTGATAACGGACACCCCCCCGCCCGAATTAGTCCGTTATATGGAGCCAGCCCACCCCACCCCCTCCCCCCCGCCCGGCTCCCCGCTGCGGGGAGAGGGGCGGGGGGGTTGACAGCTCCCGCTCGGCTCCCCCCAGCGGGGAGCCGGGCGGGGGGGTTTGACAGCTCCCGCAGGGGTCCCCGCTGCGGGGAGCCGGGGGGAGCTGTCAACCCAGCCGGCTCCCTGCGGCGGGAGCCGGCAGCCCCCAATAATGGATTTCGGATGCATCGGAAATTTTGTCCGTTGCATCCGAAGTCCGTTAAATCGGGGTCCGTTAAATCGAGGGTTTACTGTAGTGTTAAATATTGGTGCATGTGGAGAAATACCTAACCACATTACGTAGGGCTTTAATATAGTATGAAGTTGCTTTCTGTGACACTCCCAGAATCGGTTCTCCAGTTCAAAATCTGCAAAAGAGTGAGGCAATTTATGCTGCTTCTCAGGAGGCCACTGAGAATTAGTGTAGTCAGAGTTGACAAGTCAAGTGGACAAAGAAATAAAACGGGTTTTAAAAAGGAGAACATTTTCACTTGTTTTCTACCTGAACTGAAAAACAAGTGAATTACAAGTAACTTGCTGCCAATGTTTCAGTTAACTACCATTAGTTTGCACTCATGAAGGTTAGTGTCAATTTATGTTTTGCAAACCCATTGCTAAGACTGAAAAAGGGTATATTTAAAATACAGAAAATTGGAAATACTGTATGATCTCAAAAATAGTAGTTATATTTAAAAAGCAGTAGTTACATATCACACATCAGAGTTTATTACCCCCCAAACTTTTAAAACCATTTTTCCATCTTCCCCTTAAGTTATCTATACAATATTTACACACAGCTATATACTTCAAGTTCACTGTAGTTATCTAGAATTAGGACACAGGATACACAAATTGTGTCCTAGGGTGACCAGATAGCAAGTGTAAAAAAATCAGGACAGAGGGTTGGGGGTAATAGACGCCTATATTAAAAAAAGCCCCCAAAAATCAGGATTGTCCCTGTAAAATCGGGACATCTGGTCACCTTATTGTGTCCAGATGATACGGAGTTTACCACAGATTTTTGCCTCCTTACCTTCTTGCATTGGCAAGAAGAGATACTGTAGTTTACTCTTTATATACACACACCCTTACAAGTCTGATATCCGTATAAAAGTTAAAAATGCAAGTCTATTAAAGAACGTTTTGAGAAAGCATTAAAGCTCAACTATAAGATTTATAGAGTTACCTGCAAGTAATGAAACACTAAGAACTGAAAACAAATCTATTTCAAGCCACACTACAGCCAATTTTAAAAACTTCCATCTTAAAATGGAGAGTTAGAAAAAATTGGTTTTAGGAACTGAAGTAAAATGTCTCATTCCCTTGAAACTACAAAATCTAAATGAACGTAATTTTCTCCTATGCAGGCTAAACATTTTCCCTAGGCACCGCTGTTACAGTAGATTCACTTCATTTGATTTTTTTTTTTTTTTGGCCTACATCTGGATGACTGAAAATGCAGGAAGTTTCCACCCACACAAGAGAAGCCTAAAAAGATAAAAGCCAAGAAAAGCTACTAGCTATTGAATGAATGTGAATTAACAATTTTTACGTAAAGGAATCTCAATCAAGGCAAAGGGAAAATAGAAGTAAACAAACTAAGTCTGACATGAAGATGCAGAAAGTCTTGGCTTTTCTGTGTAAGTAGTAAACACAAGTTAAAAAGGACCAAATATACATACACAGATGCCAATGACATCCAGGAGATATATCAGTGCGCAGAATGGGGCTGTCTAATTATTTTTAGAATTAGGAGGTATACCTAATCCTTTACTGCAGCAACATATAAAAAGCAACCATATATTCTAGTGATGCTATGATATAAAACCTCAGTTTAGAAAACAGTAAAAGATTAATCCTTTCTTCTCATAGAAAAATATTTTATGAATGTATTTTTAAATGCCTTTGTTATATTGTTAACTTATACCTTTTGTTTCCAGTCTTTAAATATTTCTGAATTTGAGCACTGAAATCTTTGCATTAGGGTATGTCTGAGCTTTCACAGATGTAGAGATAGAGCTGCAGTGTAAGTTGTGACAGGGAAGTGAGTTGGGATTTTAAAATAGAATGAGGTAGAACAAAGTGAAAAGGGAAGTCTATTCTTTCAAGTGGCACATTCACTTTTTCAAAAGGAGTCAGCATGGCAAGAAGAAATGGAAACAATCCTGAGTTTCTCTGGATTACTAACTGACATCTGAAAACCCAAACACCCATCCTAAAATTTTCTTCTTCCATCATCCTTTGGATTTTGCACAGTTCTCTTCTTTCCCCAGAATTCCCAAACAGAAGGAAAAGAGGATTTAAGGAAGATTCACAGTAGCAGAAAGGAGGCTAAGTCCCTTACTGCTTTCTTTTTCAGATAGGGATGTCTTCCAAGTTCATCTGTTGTGCTGCCTCACAGAAAACCTATACCACAGCACCCCCTCCTGCAAAAAGGCGATGGGGCACCTGTAGTCAGATGTCACTAAAGCAAAACAGGTTCCTTCCACAGGTATGTGGTACTTCCACAGTATTCCCAAGCATAGAGAAAACAAGACTAAACTGTGCGTCTCCTATTCAATACCTCTAAGTCACTACTGTAAGTCTATTTTGGAATCTAGCTTCCTCCAGTCTCCTTTTCCTTTGCTTGTCATGACCAACGTATTTGTGCACACAAACTATGTGTCTTTATACTCTTGTCCTACTGAAATGCTAACAGTGGCCAATTTTAATGTGCTACTGAGGTCATTGCTGGAAAAGTGTGCTGCATCCACAAGACATAGGTGTAATATCTTTCACAGGTTTTGCTTGCTGGGTAATTTCAAAGATTCAGGAAGATTTTATACTGAAACCAGGGATGTGTCAGACAGCAGACTGGCAACGGAAATATAATCTGTCTTTTTGCGGAGGCGCTAGACAGGATTGTGAGCAATTACATCAGCACAGAACCTAGGGAGGTTGTGGACCATGCAACTCCCTACCCCCATCTCCCTTGAGGCTGGGTAGCAACAGTCAGAGGTGGAATACGAGGAGAGTAATGAACATAGGGTTACCAGACAGCAAATATGAAAATTTGGGATAGGATGGAGGGTAATAGAAGCCTATATAAGAAAAAGACCCAAAAGTCAGGACAGTCCCTATAAACCCGGGACATCTGCTCACCCTAAATCGGCGGTTCTCAAACTTTCCCCCTCAGCGACCCATTTTTACTTTCTTTCAGTGCTCCACGGACCCTTCTATGTCCACCCCGCCGAAAAGCCGCTGAATTGGTTACTTCCGCATTCAGCGGCTATTTTCGGCGGACAAGCCGAGCACTACCGAAATAGCTCGGCATGTCCACCGAAAAGCCGCCGAATGTGGAAGTAATCACTTTGGCGGCTTTTCAGCGGCGCAAGGAGCTTGCGACCCCTCAGGAGGCAGCTGGCGATGCCCTGAGGGGTCGCGACCCCCCGGTTTGAGAACCACCACCCTAAATGAACCTCTCTCCCTGGAAAGCCAAGATCTCTTTGGGATTAAGAACACTGATGCCTGAAGTGCAAGGAATCAAGCCAAATTCTCAGCCAGAAACCTAGCCCAGGATTTAGGAGGCAGATCCTATGAAGGGAACCTTAGTATTCAAGTATTTATATTTACAATTTATTATACTATTCCGCTGTGCTAACTTCTGTTCCAGGTGCCCCACTACTGCAGCCATCTTTGGCAGATATGAACTAGGAGACAGTCTCCAATTCTTGCCTCTCTTGGGTCCAAACTGTCCCACCTTCATTCATTTTCTCCCTCCCCCCCAGATATTTTCACATGGTGTCTTGAACAGCTGGGCAATCAGCTTGTGTCTCATGCTAAAGTAGGGATGGGCAAACTACAGCACTCTGGCCTACAGCTCCTCACAGGCAGCGCTGCAGTGGTGTGTCTGGCTCCGGTGGTACTGTGCGCTCCTGGGGGCAGTATGTCTGGCTCTGGCGGGCTGCACAGTTGCCAGACACGCTGCTCTGAGCAGCACGGTAAGGGGGCTGGGGTTGGATTAGAGGCAGGTGGTCCCAGGGGGCGGAGGTTCTGGGGTGGTGGTCAGGGGATGGGAAATGGGGGAGGAAGGGTGGATAGGGCATGGGAGTTCTGGGGATCTGTCAGGGGGTGGGGGGTGGATAGGGGTCAGAGCAATCGGGACAGGGAGCAGAGGGGATTGAGTAGGGAGGGTCTCAGGAGGAGGTGGTCAAGGGACAAGGAGCAGGGGGGGCTTAGATGGGGTGGAGTCCTGGGGGGATCAGGGGACAAAGAGCAGGGGGGAATTGGATGGATCGGAGTTCAGAGGGGGGCAGTCAGGGGGTAGGAAATGGGAGGGGGTCGGACGGAGGCAGGGGCCAGGCTGTTTGAGGTGGTATAGCCTTCCCTACGTGGCCCTCCATGCAATTTTACAACTCCAATGTGGCCCTCAGGCCAAAAAGTATGCCCATGCTAGAGGTTTGATGTAGAGGGGCATGGAAAGTGCATTAATTTCAATGTAAATTTTGCTAAACAATACTATGAAATTACTAACCAACAGCTAATTTTCAAAGAATATTTCAGCTATTTAAAGATGTTTTGTTTAAAACACTCTGAAGGTGACTGGCCAACTAAAGCCTGATCAGTGTTGAAATGACAAGTTGAACCAAATTTAAATAGGTTAAAATTTAAAAATCCTATTAATTGGGCTTAGCTTGAGACCTTTGTTACACTCATTTCTTGGTATAATAGCTCCTTTGATACACTTTCTGGCCCATTAATGAAGTTACACACCAAGGTGAACAATTTGAGAGGGCAATTTTAACTGAAATATGGACAGGTACCAGAAGAACCTACCTAAACTTCCAGCAACTATGCATCTTCCTTTAAAGAGACACTTTAAATTACAGTCTTTATTTTTAAACAGTATATTTGTACTTTGGCTCTTTTCAAGTCATATACAAAAGCACATGTGCAGAGTCCAAGCCTAAAATAGTCAGTTTAAGTTTGTGACTTTGAGCTTCAATTTTTATATTCAATACCCATAATATGGGGTACATCATCTTTCCCACAAGCTTGAACTCAAAAATGATCTACAGAGCTAGGATAAGCACAAATGCAAAGTAATACAAGAGGGAGACACACAGGTTGAGATTTGCAGTGAGTGTTTAGAGTCAATAGACAAAAGCTACAGAAAACCTATTCAAGAAATAGGAACTTCAAAGAAAGCACATGCAGCAAGTCACTTGAATATGTGCAGACAGTAATTTACAACACATATGCTCATAGCTGCAAAGATACGCAAGAGCCCAAAGCCACAAACCATCCAAACTCACCAAGTCTGAACATCGAACATTTACAATTGTACATGCAGCTAAACCAGAGGACAAGACAAAAGTCATAACGAAACTCTAAGCAAGAGGTGCTTTTAGCACTGGAAAGAACTATGAAGCCAAGATATTGTTGCTCATAGCTACAAGGAAAATATATCGCAATTAAGGCGGTTTAATTGCAGTTAACTCAAGCAATTAATCGGGATTAATGTTTTTGTAGTTAAAAAGTTAATCACAATTAATCACACTGTTAAACAATAGAATACCAACTGAAATTTATTAAATATTTTTGGATGTTTTCTACATTTTCAAATATATTTATTTCTATTACAGGATAGAATAAGAGTACAGTGCTCATTTTATATTGTATTACAAATATTTGCACTGTAAAACAAAGAAAAAGCATTTCTCAATTTATCTCATACAAGTACTGTAGTGCAATCTCTATCGTGAAAGTGTAACTTAAATATAGATTTTTTTTTTGGTTAAATAACTGCACTCAAAAACAATGTAAAACTTTAGAGCCTACAAGTCCAATCAGGCCTACTTCTTGTTCAGTCAATTGTTAAGACAACCAAATTTGTTTACATTTATGTGAGATACTGCTGCCTGCTTCTTATTTACAATGTCACCTGAAAGTGAGAACAGGCATTCACATGGCACTTTTGTAGCTGGCATTGCAAGGTATTTATGTGCTAGATATGTCAATCATTCATATGCCCCTTCATGCTTCAGCCACCATTCCAGAGGACATGCTTCCATGCTGATGATGCTGGTTAAAAAAAAGTGTTAATTTTGTGACTAAACTCCTTGGGAAAGAATTGTATGGCTCCTGTTTTGTTTTACCCACATTCTGCCATTTATTTTATGTTATAGCAGCCTTGGATGCTAACCCAGCATATCTTCATTTTAAGAACACTGACTGTAGATTTCATAAAATGAAAAGAAGTTACCAATGTGAGATGTCTAAAATAGCTACAGCTATCTTAAACCCAAGGTTTAAGAATCTGAAGTGTCGTCCAAAATCCGAGAGGCCCGAAGCGTGGAACATGCTTTTAGACGTATTGAGAGCAACACTCGAGGAGGAAAAACAACCCAAACCACCAAAAAAGAAAAACAACCTTCTGCTGGTAGCATCTGATTCAGATGATGAAAATGAACATGCGTCTGTCTGCTCTGGATTGTTATTGAGCAGAACCTGCCATCAGCATGGATGCATGTCCTTTGGAATGGTGATTGAAGCACGAAGGGAAATATCACTATCGCATCTGGCATGTAAATATCTTGCGATGATGGCTACAACAGTGCCATGAGAACACCTGTTCTCACTTTCAGGTGACTTGTAAATAAGAAGCAGGCAGCAGTATCTCCTGCAAATTGTAACCAAACTTGTTTGTCTAAGGGACTCTAAGCCACTCGCTGAAGTACGTCTGAGTGGACATGTAGGCTCTAAGGCAGCGGTGTCCAATAGAAATTCTATGCTAGCTTGTGGTTTTGAATTTTTTTATCCACATTATAAAAAAGGATTAAAAACAAACAACAAATGACATTTCACATTATTTTAATATAAAAAATAAGTAGATATTACCAAAAAAAATAGGTACTACTAACATAATGACTTGTGTGACTTTGCATTCTTTTTCTTGTACCATAAACCTGAAATCTGGTATATAATTCATACTGAGAATGCATCTTAACTCAGCCTCCAGATTTTCATCCATACTTGTTCTGTACCTGGATTTTATAAAATGTACTGCAGAAAAAGTGGATTCACAGACCACTTTGTAGTTCCAAACATACATAATAGCTTTGAAATAGCTAAGCTGAGTACCAACAACTCATTTCCTTTTAGAAGGCGAGTCCACATCATCAAAATAGACTTATTTACAGGACAATCGATTTGGTTTTGAAGCAAAGGCATATCCGTTTCAAAATTGCACCTGTCCAAACAAAGCAGACTTACGATCTCTTGAGAGAACTCAGAATTATTGATGTCAAATCAAAGTAGATTTTGCATAAACTGAAAGGCAGGTCTGAATTTTTCAAAATCGCAAAAGTGTTCTTCACATTTTTTTGTACACTGTGAAAACAACATACATAGCGCTATTAAAATTAATGTTTCCTGCATACTGATTCATATTTGGAAAGTGTATAAAATCTTGATTGTTCATGTGAGAAATTTTTTTAGCTTATATATAAATTCCTACGCATAACTAGCCAGCTCACAAATTAGCTTCCCCTTTCCTTGAAGTTTCAGATTCAGTTTGTTCACATGTAATGTGATGTCAGTGAGAAAACGCAAGTCACATTGCCACTTTTCATCTTCAATTACAGAATATTTAATAAGCGTTTATTTTGTGGCAAGGAAATCTCAGATTGGAGTTAACAAACAAGTAAATCATTGCAAAACCTTTCCACGACTCATCCAAATGTTTGCAAAGAACACATCCTCTGTCATCTACGCTGTTCTCTCTCACACTATATCCTAGACACATTAACTAGCTGTATATCAAAGCATGCAACTTGTCTTCCAATACTGTTGTCTTCAATACACCAACGGATTGCTCATGCATTAGCCACAATTCAATAGCCTAGTGGCAAACATATTGGACACGGCTTCTATAAAGTTTTACTTCGTTTTATTTTTAAATGCAGTTATTTTTTGTACATAGTTCTATATTTGTAAGTTCAACTTTCATGATAAAGAGATTGTACTACAGTACTTGTATTAGGCAAACTGAAAAATACTATTACAGTGGGACCCCGCTATAATGCAACAGTTCTCTCAGGGGAGAGAAGCCGCTGTCACCAAGTGTCAGGACGTTGGGACATATCCAGGGAGCCATGGTATGATCGCGCTATAACCAAATTTGCGTTATTGCAAGGCACATCTACCAAGGCTCCACTATATTGTTTTTTACAGTGCAAATATTTGTAACAAAAAAAAATCTAATGTGAGCACTGTACACTTTGTATTCTGTGTGGTAACAAATCAATATATTTCAAAATATAGAAAACACCCAAAAATATTTAAATAAATGCTATTCTATTCTATTCTTAACAAGATTTTTTTTTTTTTTTTTAACTGCTTGACTGCCCTAACTGCAGTCTAGCCTAGTAACATCTCAAAGTAGGTGCAGAAGTCATTCTGGGCATAGGAGAGCAAGCTCCACTGAAAGTCTATGGGACTTGCACTCAAGTCATAGGCACTTATGAAAATCCCAACCAAAATAACCACTCCCAGTAATACAACAGTTTAAAGGAGAGAGATACAATTAACATGCAATCAGATGTTATGTAAAGTAACTTGAATATAAGTGTCAGACATGGTCAAGGTGATGATTTTTAGTCCATGTAAATTACCATTTTAATTAGGATGGATCAGGTACATCTCTGACAACTCAGGTTAAACTGATGTGCTTTAACCATGAGCTACCAATATGACTGCAGAATGCAATAGGTTCAGAAAACGTTCTCAGAAGTGGAACTTTGGCTTGCACTTTACTCTGAACAAGATGCAGTGAGACAAATGAGATTCAGCTTTTCATTTTAATAAGCAAAGCATTTAAACTGGGTTTTCAACTACTTCAACCACCTTCAGGTCCTCTATATCTCAGAGAGCTTTTGGTACTCATCTGTGTTGCGAAATCCCCATCTCATTTTGAAAGGTTCATGCATACATATTACAAAAATACTGGTGGGACTTTCTGCATTGTAGCTTGAAGATAGAGTTAGGCCTGCCTCCATGTAAAATGTACATGTAAGTGTAGGCTTGGAGTGAAAAATGGGCATGGCCATATTTTGATTAAAAATGAATACTAATTTTGAAGAATTACTTAACGCTAAGAAAAACACATTTTTCATTAAAACAATGAAAACTATGCAAATTTGTCTCATTTGCATAGGAGTTGCCATGGCAACCGACAACAACCTATCAACAAAGGGAAGATCACAATTCATATGAAAAATTTGTTTCCCCACAGGCATGATCATATTTTTCAACTTAAAATTCAATTTTTAGGTAGTTGTATACAGTAAGGTATTGTGACTCAAGATTTATGTATTTCTTCCTCGGTTTGCTTCAGATTTGACTGGGATGCACCTGTGATTCCTGAATAAATCATGGAATCCAATTCAGAAGCTCCCAAAAACCACCCACAAATAGCAAAGGCCTAAACATGCACGGTATGTGATGTGGAGGTTCCTTTCATAGACCTTACAAAACCAAGACCTGGAATCATGGAAGACTTTTTAAGAGCTACACTTTTTGACCTATGTGCTGCTACTGTGCAATATAAAGACACAAATGAACATTTTATCACTTAAATTGTGGAAAGACTTGTCTCTCTCAAGAAAATTCTGCAACGGCTTGAAAAACAAGCAGGACCCTTCCAGTAATATTGAAGAAATTGGCCACAAATCAAAAGGGAAATGAAATCCACCGGACTATGAAGATGTATGTATATTTTGGGACAATGTATTCAAGTACGTGAAAAGGACCAAGACCCACTGCATCAAGCAGTGGATTAAGTGAAACAGTGATGTGCAGAAAAGAGCAGAAGAGTAGATGGACAGAAAAACTTCGAGAGCTGGTAGCAGCTGATGCACAGTATCAGATCTTGTTATACAGCAATGCTTCTCAACCTGCAGCCCAATAAGCACAGAGCTGTGGTCCATGTGACATCCTCAGGGCCCTACAGATAGTATTAGATGCGGCCTACATAACACATTGTGGATTGCATATGCGGTCAACTGTGGTAAATAGGTTGAGAAGCACTGTTATAGAGCATGTACCTGATCAACAGAAAAAATACAAGCGCCATCAAGTGAATATGATAACGGTAACCTATCCTCTGAAAGTAAAATCAGCATATATTTAGGCTATTCAGTTAGATCTGTATTGATTTGTTTTCAGAGCCTTGTGCTGCATCAGTGGTGAACTTCAGAGAAAACAGTGGCCAATATGAGTTGTCTTGGTACTGGGGGTGGGTCGGAGAGAAATAATTCTACAAAGAAACAGTAGGTGAAAACTGGAAGCAAAATTCAGTAACAGCCTGTAGATCATATTAGATAATGGCAAATTTGTGGTAATACCAGACAACCTATCTAAGGCAATGCTAGTCTCAGAGAATCTAAGAATGGTCTTTGAGCTGGCTACACTTTTCTCAGAAGACCCGGATCAGGTCTTGAAGCCACGTGCCATGGTTAGGGGTCAAATCTGAAAATATCCCAAAATGATCCCCCATGGCCTCAACAGCCAGAGAAGCTTGAAAATGATTACACTCCATGCCAGAATATCACAGGCCTCAAGATGGCATTAACAGGAGCTCAAAGGAGCACACCATGTTCATAAATTCAAAGACTCATACTGTCCTTTCCCCTAAGATTGTATATATGCCGTTAGTGGAGGGTGTGCAGAAACCTGGCCAAAAAATCCTGTTATCAGGGTAGAGTGAAATACCTCACAGGCAGTGAGATTCATAACGTAGGGGCTGGTCTCCACTAGGGGGAGAAATCGACTATAGATACGCAATTTCAGCTACGTTAATAACGTAGCTGAAATCGGCGTCTCTACAGCCGACTTACCTCCAGTCGTCACGGCGGCGGCGGTCTGCGGCACGGTCTCCCGTCGACTCCAGCTTGAGCCTTTTGGCGAGCTGGACTTCCAGAGTCGATGGGGGAGCCGCTGGCGATCGATTTATCGCGTCTTGATGAGACGCGATAAATCGATCGGCAAAAGATCGATGCTTCCCTGCCCTAGGAAGGACAAGCCCTAGTTGGTTGAGTGATATCCTACAGCTGGCTGGAGGAAATGGACACCGCACTCGGTCTACAGAAACTGGCGAACAAGGACAAGGCAGGTGAGGCAATACTATCCAATGTTCTGTCCTGCATCCACACCTTTGGCATACATCAACAACAGACTTGGAAACATTCAGTGGTGCAGGGACATCACACAGAATAAATGGTATTGCAGTGCAGCCTCAGTACCAACTACTGGACAACCCAATAAGCTTACACATGCAGAGAAAGTATAAAACAAAAACGAAGTCACAGCATCACTCCCATCATCACTAATGCTGCCTCCTGATACTATCTGTAACCAAGCTCTTCCTCCATGGGAGAGAACCAGTGAGGACAGATTATGAAGAGCCCATTCACAATGCTCAAATTAAGAGCTATATATGATCTCTGATAAGGCAAACAAATATAAATGATCAGATGGTCCCCTCCTGGACTGGCTTAACAGTCTCAGAGTCTCAGATCAATGTTGGATATTTGGGAACCAGAAATGTGCCAACAATTGAAGCATCTATGGTGTATGAAATCCTGAAGACTGAAAACACTGGAAAAACTTAATTTGAAAGATATAACGTGTGCTTCACCAGGCACTGTATGCCAAGGCTGCAGAAATACTGTGGAAGGATGACAAACTCAAGTCCATAATCAGAATAGGAACATTTCATAAATATGCAATACGTCTCTGACCACTGGGAAAAGATTCCAGGATGGTGGTCCCACAGTTGAGTTCAGTATTATTGCTGAAGGTTCCATCAGGAGTACTGGAGGGACAAAAGTACAATTGAGCTGTCAGACTACATAAATCAGTGTATGAGACCCTGCTTTTATATCTGTCTGAATGCCACCTGGTTCACTTAAAGCCTAAATGACAATAAACCAGATGGAAAAGTTGTGCAGCAACACTACAAAGGAACGGCTGAATGATATCCAG
Organism: Sternotherus odoratus; assembly: GCA_032164245.1. NCBI lineage: Eukaryota > Metazoa > Chordata > Testudines > Kinosternidae > Sternotherus > Sternotherus odoratus. The sequence continues at coordinate 148,735,111 of JAVMKO010000002.1, forward strand.
ACACAGAACAGATGTTTGATCTTTCAGCTTTCGACACACACCTGATATTCTTGAAGCATGAAAATGGCAAGCTATCAGCATTCTGGATGAAGGACACTGATATGGTTGAGGTGGCTCTTGGGCATATTTGAGCATCCAGGTAAGGTGACTGGCTTCACCTAGCAGTGGTCAGAGCAATGATACCATGGTGCTTTAAGATAAGCATAATTATGCAAGGTAACTGTTAGTATACTACACACAAATGATGGCTGAAATAGAACATGCTGAAATGTATGATAATTTACAAAAATGAGGCTTCTCTATATAGATGAGGATATCAAACCACTGTTGATCAAGCCACTGAAGAGACTGTTAATAAGGGTGCAGAGACAGCAGGCAAAACCAACGGATTCCATCTTACAGCTGGGGCATGGCGCAGAAGTACTTGTCTGAGAAAACTAAGACAAATGATCAAGGTCTAGACACCTGACATATCTGATGCAGAGCCATCAGACATATGGAGAGATGAAAAATGTGCACTCACGGACAGATATACTGGAGAAGAGGGGGTCAATCCCTTTTCAGAGACAAATGAGTTAGGCTATCTCCATTGATTCTGTTGCTCCTTCAGGCATTTGAAAGGATCCCTTACATGCAAATGAGAAAGGAGAAGGTGCATACACAACACTGACATGTAACTGACTAGAAACTGTCAGATGTTTTGGGTTGGCTGCACTGTGTTCAGTTTTTGCTTTGGCAGACATGCAATGACAGAAATCCAGCAAAACAAAAGCCTCAGAGAAGATTATATTAAAGGCAGATCACAAGATTTTTTGGCCATATGCTTTTGGTAGCAGCAAGGAGGAGTCTGGACATGAGAAAAGTGTTGCAACACCCCTTAGGACCACTGCCCTGGGCTCTCCAACTTTGACAGCACCATGAGGAAGACAAAGCAGCCCTGGCAAGGAAAAGGGGTAGAGGGGTGAGAGCGGGGAGAGAAGAGGAGTAACTACAGCTGGCAGTACCTAGTCATTCTGCCTGCATCATAAATCTATCTATCTATATAAAGGTCAAGTGGTGTTTGTATGTATGTATGTATGTCAGCGAACTCCTCCCCCACCGTTTGAGCCAGAGACTTGAAATTTGGTACAGTTAGGGGTCTTGGGGTCTAGATGCTGGTAAGGGTCGAAAAATTTTCAGATCTCACCTCTGACGCCCCCCAGGGGTGAAAGTCTTTCAGGGCCAATCACATCAGCTGGGCGGTTAGGTGGTGATGATGTCATAATACCCCCTCCAACAGACACCGCACTCGCTCAGCTCACCCCTCCCTCCTCCAACGGAACCCCGGAGATCCCTCAGTTCTCTGCCCCTCCCCCCTCCCAACGGAACCCCGGACTCCATCAGCTCTGTGCCCCCCCCCCCCCTGCGAAGGTCCCCGGAATCCCTCGGCTCTGGCCCCCCCCCCCCCCGCGACGGATCCGAGTTCGGTTTGGTGGGACGGTAAGTGAGGTGGGGGTGTCTGGTTCGGTCGGGGGGTGAGGTGGGGGTGTCGGGTTTGGTCGGGGGGGGGTAAGTGAGCCGGGGGGTGTCGGGGTTGGTTTGGGGGGGTGGGAGGGTGTCGGGGTGGGTGAGGGGTGAGGTGTGGGTGTTGGGTTTGGTCTGGGGGGGGGGAGGGAAGGTGTCGGGGTGGGTGCCCAGACCAAACCCAACACACCCCCGGCTCACTTACCCCCCCGACCAAACCCGACACCGCCACCTCACCCCCCCACCAACCGCAACACCCCCTGACCAACCCCAACACCCACACCTCACCCCTCACCTACCCCGACAACTTCCCACCCCCCCAGAGCAAACCCGACACCCCCCCGGCTCACGGTGCACTGTGTAGCACACAGATTATTAAATACACTGTTCGGTCGGTGGGTGAGGTGGGGGTGTCGGGTTTGGTTGGGGGGTAAGTGAGCCGGGGGGTGTCGGGTTTGGTCTGGGGGGGTGGGAAGGTGTCGGGGTGGGTGAGGGGTGAGGTGTGGGTGTTGGGGTTGGTCAGGGGATGTCAGCTGTCTGCCCCCTCCCCACCTCTGACTGACCCGAGCAACGCCGGGCACTTTTGCTAGTGAAAAATAAATGTACAGAAAATAAATGGTGAGAACAAAACAGTGAGATCTGTCAGCGCATGTCTGTCAGTCTTGAAGACTGGAACTGACAGCATCAGCATAGATATTATTGTATGCTTCAAAGATCATATCTCCATTAAAACTCAGGGAGGGAAAACAGAAGGTCTGGCCCTGGAGGACTACTGAATAACATTATATCTGGTTACAATATCCAACAATGGAGGCACAGCATTCTTGGATGTTATACTAGCACGACTGCTCTCGAGTTCTTATGTGATGAACTGAAAAAGCCCTATTTCCTAAAACTAGGTGAGAAAACAGTGCGACATGCCAGAAAGATTGTAACAAGTTTAACTAGAGAAGTGATCAAACTTTCTGAATTTATAGTCTTCACATGAAGAGACAGACTCTCTGATTATGTTACATGCAAAGGGTGCATCAAGGAACCATTAATGAGTTGTTGCTGTATCTAAGGACAGTGATGTGGTAATTCTTACTCTTCCTCTCTTCAGGGACATTACCATATCTGATGTAGATTTTGCTATCAAAAAAAGTGCATGAAGTATATTGAAGCAAGCAAGCAACCTTGCAACTGGATGTGATTCAGTTAGCACATTTTGCAGAATGTGGGGAGATGACTGGCCTAAAGTTGATCACCAGAAAAGAGACTTTCAGAGAGCACTGGCAGAGCTAGGGCAACACTGAGTCTTGTCTGCAGATCTCCCTCTTCTTCAAAAATGCACCTAAAGAACATATGCAGCTTTGTCAAATATCAGGGAGGGGAATGAGCTAAGATACCAGCTGTTCCATTCTAAGAAGGGAGATGCAGAATCTGGCTATCTGATTTCCACTAACTTCATGTTTTATGTGCTAATTACCAGGCTGCTGTCTGGTGCAGGAGCCTGGAGAAGTATCCTGTCATATCCAACCCTGAAACAGGGCATGGCTAGGTCATGGAGTAGGGTGAACTGACAACAGGATGGATGAAAGGGCCATTTGTCCCCGAGGTAGTGTTGCAGCTGATAGTTTAAGTGTAGACTACCTGGCCTTAAACAAGTGATTACAGACCCCTTTGATGGGAAGACTGGAGGGTCCGTGGGAATCCTGTTTTAGGAGATGCAAGAGAGAAGGGGACTCTAAACGTAACACTCAGTGCCTCTGCACACCCCACGTTTACAACCATTCCAACAGCAGCCACAAATTAAGAGCTCCCACACAGGAGTGACAGCCCCACCACCCTGACAACAGAGCTAACTTCACAGGTTTAGATGACATCACTTCATGGTTTACACCGAGTTCATATTTGGAAGGTTTTCTTCGCAACTATAAGTACGCCAACATTTTAGATTTGAAAGATGGTTGATCGCACTAACTTAGCAAAAGATTCCTACCCACGCTGGGCAAATAGAGAGTTTAAGATAGTTAGTATATAGTGATTTAATTTTTAAATATGTCCTTCATTTTCAATGTCTGACAACTTGACACATCACATCCAATTAAACTAAGCTGTGGATCTTTTCTACCACACAATCAATCAGAAACTAACCTAACTGCCAAACCCCTGAAACATTTGCACTTCTTCCTCAGAATAATGTAGTTAATATTGAAAAATGTTTAGTTTTAACTGTCTTGGTGCAGAGATCAGATTTAAGATTAACAGTTCATTCCAGACTATCTGAACAATTGGAAAATAATTTTAACAGGAAATCATAATTCAGGCTTTCAAATCTATGGAACATATGAAAACAGTCATTAGACACTCAAAGTTTGTAAGCCCCAAACACAACCTACTTTATGTCCTTGCATTTGTTTGGCAAGTCCACATTGCATTTTTCATCCCAGAACAAATGAACATCACACCACTGACTTTGAAGCATCTATAAATAAAATATAGCCAGCAGGCCAGCACTTATGTGCAACCCCAATGTTACAAATCAGCATGCATCTATGAGGGAGGAAAAAATTAGGAAATATTTTAGTTAAGCTTCCAGAGGGCCATTCCAAACAATAAGACAACATTATACATGACATAGCTGATACATTTGGAAAATATATTGTAACACTTGGCCACAAGCAAATCTAAATATATGCAAGTAACATGAGTTGCTCAAGTTTCAGAATCCAACATATTCCATTAATAGTAAAGTAGAAAATCTATCATTTACATTGTAGTATGCTTCAAATCAAGTCAGTGCTCCCCCCATTAGACAATCCGTATTTCAAGATTATTGGAGTCTGTCATAGTTGAGTTATAAAACAAAATGAGATGTTGCAATGGATTCATACTCATCTTTATTTTTTAAGAGAGATACTTGGAATCCTTCATATTTGGAAGATCCATTTGGAAATCTCAGAATTAATTCCTCTCCACCTCATAATCTATTTACACGGCTTAACACATTTCACAGCTGTTACAATACTTCTTAAAGCAGTTAAGTACTCCTAAATTTTATTTGCGGCTAGAAGTGTAGGAAAAAAAAAAGCTTTACCTTTCTACCACTTGTCTAAAAACCTCCTATTCTTTAGTAAAAAACCCAAAAATTAAACACATTCTGTTTCAGCAGTCTCTTTTAAAAGGCTCAAATTGTTTTCTACTACACTGAGACAAACATGGCAGGAAATAAAGTGGAAAATATGTTGTAGCTGTACCATATGGGTTTGTGTACTATTACACATTAAACACTGACCTACTGTTACAGGGAATACGTTCATCCAATCAAAGACTAACTTCTGATATTCAGACTAAATTAAATCTATGAAACACCTGGTAATTTTTTTTAAATTACCTCTCATCGAGGAAATAATTCAGATGTTCAGAAAGCATTTATGCTCTGTGCACAATAATGTATTAACTTCCTGCCAATGGAAGTTCTGATAATTTGCCAGAATGCAACACTAGTTCACAATAGGAAGTACAAAGATTTGATACTAAAAACAAAGCCAGTAATTGCAAGTCTTCAATTCTTAGGTCAGGTCAACCTCCTATTTCAGTCTAATTTTTAGATTAGTTTCCTAACTAACCACCAATTTTTTTTAGCACTCATTTGCACTAAAAACTGCTTTAGATGCTGAAGATTTCAAGATACAAGGAATAGTGATAGATCTTAACAAAGTACAGCTTGCCAGTTCTTAGAGATCTCCTTTACATGAGATTTAAAAGTTATAGTTTTAAAACAGTAACTACATAATAAGCATATCCCATTTTGTTAAATGAATAAGCCAATTTTCACCTCTGAGCAACTACAAACTTATGAAGACAGTCTCTGTATAGAGTGATTATTTTCTGAACTCATCCTTGTTTAAGGACTGCATAATTCCTAACTTTACATGTTGAAAAATGAGTAATTTTTTGGTTGGTAAAAGGGCTAATACCAAATGTACTTCATGACATATTATTGAGCTGAGTGCATGTTTGTAACAGAACTTTTAAATAAGCCCCAAACTCAAATAGTTTTATTCCAACTCACATTCTTCATTTCCCTGAACAGAGATTTGTAATGAAGTTAGACCCAATTTGACCTAGATTTGTAACTCAACCAATGGGCACTATACTTGTGCACAATCTCTTATGGGGACACAATTACACAAGCTATCAGTTCAATTGATTACATAAAACTGACACACTGGTTAATCAAGCTACAAGTTAGATGGAAGTATTGATGAGCAATGACAATTGGCTACTACAGGATGCACCTATTTTAAAATTTCTAATCACAACATTGTCAAGAATCAGAGAGTTAGCCATGTTAGTCTGAAATTGCAGAAGTGACAGAATCCTGTGGCACCTTAAAGACTAACTAAAGTATTGAAGCATAAGCCCACGAAAGCTTATGCTTAGCCCACGAAAGCTAGTCTTTAATACTTTAGTTAACAAAGTCCTGTGGCACCTTAAAGACTAACTATAAAGTTTTGAAGCATGAGCTTTCGTGGGCTAATACCCACTTCGTCGGATGCATCCGACGAAGTGGGTATTAGCCCACGAAAGCTCATGCTTCAAAACTTTATAGTTAGTCTTTAAGGTGCCACAGGACTTTGTTAACTCTGCTATTCCAGACTAACACGGCTACCACCCTGATTCTTTAATACTTTAGTTAGTCTTTAAGGTGCCATCCACTTCAGCATTTCCAGTTCAAAAAATGAGGCAGGACTGAATAGCTACCTGTCACTAAAGCGCATACTTTTTTTTTTTTTTAAATGTACCTGCCCTGTTAACTCAGTTATACATCCAACAGTTGAGAGCAATTTGATTCAAATCTAAAAAGAAAAGCAACACAATCTCCTATCAAATTAACAAAGCAATGGGGCATGGCCATTGCTTTCTGTAGCAAACCACCTGTTGAGACAGCTTTAATTAAATTCACAAGATGGGATTTTTATATAAACATTAAAATATAATCAGTACAGGACTCCTTGTTTTATTTATTTTGATCTTTAAACAAACAGCTTTACACTAGCCTCATATTTAGTTTCCATGGTACTGCAGATTTTTTCCACTTTGATCACACATCTACATCATAAATGTAGTCAGGGGGGAAATGAAAGTTTTACACCCAAACAGCATGGATGATAATTTAGCATTATGGGATTAAACTCAGTAGTGGAAACATCCATCTAAAGTGACCAAAGTTAACATGTATGCCTAAGAACAACTGTTAATTTTAACATCCCACTGTAATGAGCAGGATTAGTCACATATCTGTGGTTGTTTCAAGATCTCTGAAGTAACGGGAAAACACACTATCTACTTATACAGTTTTGTTTTTGTTTGCCATCATGCAAACTATAATTTTTTCTTTACATGAAGGCTTGGATTCTGTGGCAAAATTTTGGTGCCACAAACACAAGATACACAGGGTCCTGATTACAGATGTGCAGGAAGGAAGGAATCCAATTAGACTTTCAAATGCCCAGCTGAAACACTTCTATTACAAGTAAAAATGTTTTTTAGTTGTCAGACTGAACACATATGATCACAGAATCATAGAATATTAGGGTTGGTAGGGATCTCTGGTGGTCATCTAGTCCAACTCCCTGCTTAAAGCAGGACCAATCCCCAACTAAATCATCCCAACCAGGGCTTTGTCAAGCCTGACCTTAAAAACTTCTAAGGAAGGTGATTCTACCACCTCCCTAGGTAACCTATCCAATGCTTCACCACCCTCCTGGTGAAAAAGTTTTTCCTAATATCCAATCTAAACCTTCCCAACTGCAACTTGAGACCATTACTCCTTGTTCTGTCATCTGGTACCACTGAGAACAGTCTAGATCCATCCTCTTTAGAACCCCCTTTCAGGTAGTTGAAAGCAGCTATCAAATCTCCCTTCAGTCTTCTCTTCTGTAGACTAAACAATCCCAGTTCTCTCAGCCTCTCCTCATAAGTCATGTGCTCCAGGCCCCAATCATTTTTGTTGCCCTTCTCTGGACTCTTTCCAATTTTTCCACATCCTTCTTGTAGTGTGGGCCCCAAAATTGGACACAGTACTCCAGATGAGGCCTCACCAATGTCGAATGGGGGGGGGGGGAACAATCACGTCCCTCGATCTGCTGACAATGCCCTACTTATACAGCCCAAAATGCCATTAGCCTTCTTGGCAACAAGGGCACACGGTTGACTCATATCCAGCTTCTCATCCACTGTAACCCCTAGGTCCTTTTCTGCAGAACTGCTGCCTAGCTATTCGGTCCCTAGTCTGTAGCAGTGAATGGGATTCTTCCGTCCTAAGTGCAGGACTCTGCACTTCTCTTTGTTGAACCTCAAATTTCTTTTGGCCCAGTCCTCTAATTTGTCTAGGTCCCTCTGTATCCTATCCCTACCCTCCAGTGTATCTACCACTCCTCCTAGTTTAGTGTCATCTGCAAACTTGCTGAGGGTGCAGTCCGCACCATCCTCCACTGAGGTCTAGATGTTGAGCTCTAGACCTCAATGGACTTCCACTACATCATTTATGCAATCATTTTTCAGTAGATCTACATTAATATTTCTGCAGAGGCTAGTACAACACCCCCACTCTGCTGAAGATTCATCTTCCCCATTTTCTATCCCTATTCATCTGCCTATGCAACAGAAGACAATAAATGAATATTCAACCGGACTGTATGCCCTAAGAAACCACTTTAGAATTGCATGTGTGTATATATATATATATATATATATATATATATATATATATACACATGCAATTCTAAAGTGGTTTCTATATATATATATATATATATATATATATAAAATATATTTTTTTTTAAAAAATATATAATGTGTGTGTGTACCAGATCCTTGTTAGAACGTGGAATTTGGGATCTATGCCAAGTATCGTGTTATAGTGGGGACCAAGTTAAAATTAACTAAATTTGGGATCCATGGCCGCAACCGCATTATATCTGAATTCGTGTTATATAGACATGTATTCTAGCGAGGGTCCGGTGTATAATATTCATTTTAATTAGCTTACACAAATGAGGCAAACATATAAATAGCTGAAACTTCAGTTACTCCAAATTCTTTTGGTGAAGGTGAATCACCAATTAAATGCATAAAGAGAACTCACCTACAACCATAAGCGTGAATTCAAATCCTCTCTTCACAGACTTTCTGTACACTTGATTTGGGAGATTTGCAAACCCCACATATCCTTCAAGATTCTTCTGTTGCTAATACAAAAACAAAAGCATTTAAATAGTCAAAAGAAATGCTGGTAATTTTCTAATACACTTCAGACTAATTTTTGTTAGCCTTTAACATCTGTACATCTGTTATGCCAATCCTGATTAAGCCAAGATGTTTATTCATTGAATTGTAGACAATTTAGTAAACTGCAGCAACAGGCAGAAGACTGGAGTGAGGGATAGCCAGCCATTGTCTACAATGGTATTTTGCATAAGTAATGCTATACCATTGTGGTGGTACTGGCGCAAACTCCCAGTATACATGGCACTGCAACAATGTAAAAAGTGACTTAGTTCATGTCAGCACTGTAGACTTCTGCCGGCACGCTACGTTGATCAAGTGTGAACAGGTGTGATCCCTGACTAAAATAACTGTTAACAGAAATCCCTACTGTGAATGCAGTTGTATCAGAAAAGATGCACTTTTAATGGTGTAAATATTTTGCTTGTGGGGGTGGTCTGATACTGGTAAAACTGCACTTTTTATCAGTATATCTGCATCCACACTACCAGCACTTTGCTGATATACTTTACCTATATTCCTATAACAAGCAAAGCACTCCTAGTATAGATATGCCCTTGCATTGGTGCAACTTAACCCAATCTGAAACTGAGGCAAGTCACACTAGTCCACCACTTCTACATGGGATCATCACTAGTGGAGCTAGTTCAGTGTAATTATACTGGTACCAAAAAACAAACAAAAAAAAACAAAACACAACCCTACTGTAGACGTGGCATGAGCCTCCTTTTCCTCAACAGTAGTTCAGAAGGATGCCTTTTGTGGGGAAAGTTGGGAAAGATGTGGGTGTTGTCAGTGCCTATTTTGACACACATTAATAAAGACTTTTGCAGGTTTTTAATCCTACTCCTTCTTCAAACTAGATCGGTGCTTTTCAACCCACGGGCCACTTGCAGCCAAATTAGTTGTGATATCCTCAGGGCTATACAGTAGTATATATATTTTGTGTGGATGTGGTCCAAGTAACACAAGGCCCACAATGGTAAATAGGTTGAGAACCATTGATCTAGACCCAGTAATACCCACATTGCTGGTAAGCAGCAGCAGCATGTGCCTCTCCTGTTGTTGCTTTAAGGGAACCGTAGGATTGTCCATTTCAGATGTATGAGGGGTGGGGCTTGTTTTTAAGGGATAGAAAGTTTAGTTTCGTCCTTTATGGTAATTTTTTTAATGGTTTTAAAATTGTTTTTCTTGTGATGAGGTGGAGGGGGAAGAGCCTGCTCCATCACTGTGCTGGGGTGTTACACTATGATGGTAAGCTGCTGTGTCCACCCCTATGCTACACTGTAGAGGAGAAGTTGCTTGATCCTGACCCCACTCCCACTAGGCCCAGGGCAAATACAGCTTCTACATGCCACACAGTGAAAAAGTCTTTGACAGCCCTGCTGCTATGAAGAAACACTAGATGGAGCAATAATTTCCCATAGAGAGAGGAGGAATCCTGTGCTGGTCCAAAATAGTTAAGAAAAATTAAAAACAACCTATATTGGACTATTACGGACTGCTACTTTTCTGAATCACCAGTGGGTCAGAGTAATATTGTCTTCAATACCTGAGAACAAAAACTAGTAAAAAGTGAGTATGTGGAGGGTTTCAGAGTACTCAAGCACAGAGCTCCCCGATTTGAATGGGAAGAAGTTCATGATGAATTTTTCAGCGACGGGTCCTCAAATACTGGAACCCATTTCCTCATTTGATCCAACGGAACCCAGATCTGTTGATTTCACGTCATGCTGCAAGGGTCATTTTTTCAGTTTCCCTTTCCCCATTTGAGCTATAAGTCCACATTAAAGTGTGTGAAACAAGAGGACTTAGCCCAAATCTACATTATCTTGCAAATATACTGTACACAATATTTTTTACCAACATTTGCAAATTAATGTAGTTCAGAGCAGTCCTATGTTATTAGCATTGCAATGCTTTTGCACTAAGACCCTAGGCTAAAAATCTTTAATTGCTGGAAGAATGCCTCAGTGCATGTGCTGCAGGCATTTTCTAAAACATTATGGGTGTGGTTTGTTTTTTTTAAACTGAAGTGCAGCCATTACTCTGTACTATGCCCATCAGTTTTCATTTTAGGAAAAAGATTTTTCATAGATATATTTTAAAGAAAACAAATTAAAAGTTTTGCTATAGTGCATTTCATACTTATGTCTTTTCATTAATACTGTCTATACTCAGTGAAGGTGTTGCTGCGATAATCATTACTGTAACAACAAAAAACTCACCTCATAGTAATCCTCAGCCTCTGGAGGAATAAATTACTTTAAAAAGCCAGATACTCTACAAGCTTTGCTTTGATTAAATACAGTGTTGTCTTTTTAATCAGTGTGGATGAAGAGTTATTTAAACTACATGCATTTCTTTTTAAAAAATAAACCTGTTCATAATCTATTACAATCATTTAAAGATATGGTGCATCAATGAAACCCCTTTTTAATGAATTAAACAGTGCTGCTTTTTCCATTTCATGAAGAATGGAGGAAAGGGGATACCTAACTTTTGAGGTTAACTCAAGCTTTATAGGTAGAGCACCTCATCATTGGCTGCATTAAATATTATTTTCAGTCTTTAAAATAGAGTGAAGGTTGGTATTTATATTTTTCCAAATGTAAATACTTTCAATTAGTTGCGTAGTAAAGCTTTTTCATTCATTATTTTTGGTTTCAAATTAGTTGGAATACAAAGAATATTTCCTTCACCTCAACTATTTCGAAGATGAGAAGTTTTCCTCTTTCAAACTATGAATTAAACACTAGATGAGAGGATGATATCTACCAGTTCTAAAAACTTAAGTGACACAGGACCAGATTTGCAAAGGTATATAGGTATCTAATGGGATTTCCAAAAAAGTGTCCTAGCAGATTAGGCACCTAAATAGGGCCACCTAAACACCTTTGAAAAGTCTGATCACATATTGACCAGAAATATCTGTAAACGTAGTGAGTTTTAAATGTAAAACATGTCTTGGTACTTTTTTCCTAAATTTCTTATGTATCTTGTAAGGTAGTTTTATTTAACAAAAACTTTAAAATGTTGGTTTTGTGCATTTTTATTGAATTCCAATTTCAATCCAAATACAGCTTGACAAATGCGGAGTAAAAATTACTAAGAAAATGGTGAATGAAGCATTTCTCAACAAACATAATTATCTGAATAAATGCATGTTAAACTATGTAACTGATTGAGGCACAGTGACTGAGTGGTTAAGATGCTCAACTACAAACCTCAACGTCATGGATCTGCATCTTGCTCATTCTCACACTGGAAGGTCACCTCCAGTTCACCCAGTTGTAAAATAGGCACCTGACCATCAGGTTAGAGTAGTCAAAGATGATGAGGCATAATGCTGGCCACATCACTTTTTTGTGCATCACTGGCTATGAAACTGACGTGCCTTAAACTGCATCAGCCTGATGAGCCATTGGCTTGGAGGAACTTTGACTTCACTATATAATTGCTTAAATAAATGTACAGATGCAGTATATACTCCTGATTAGCAAATTTAGTACAATTGTCATTATAAATCAACATCTTAATGTTACACACATTAATGAAAATGAACCTCTCTTCATGAAAATAACCAAATGTAAAGTGACAAATCAAATTTAAATAAAGGTTTTCTGTTTGCTGATTTAAATTATGATTAATCCCATTCTGCTTTTTATGGCTATTTTCCAGCAATTTACTAAATTTTTAGCTTTTAAATTCCTCAAACGGTTTTTAAAAGGTGTTTTACTACTACAGTAGACTCTCGATTATCCAGGATTGGATTAACCAGGTTGTGGATTAACCAGGATGTCAAAAAAATATGCGAAACTCACAGGGCTGGCTCTGGCTTTGTTGCCACCCCAAGCAGTCACACACAAAAATACCCATCAGTGCACAGGGCAGCCAGTGAACCAACACCTCCTCCCCCCAGTGCAGGGTGGCTGGTGAACCAACCCTCCCCCTCCCTATATTTTCTATGGATTGTGACTATCCGGGATTTTATTAACCAGGATTAATTTTTTCCCTATCATCCTGGATAATTGAGAATCTACTGTATTTCACTGATTTACTTCTACACTGTGAATCATTATACCAGATCAGATCAAGTTTTAAATACCTACAGTAGCTTAACTTTATCCTTAGCTTCATTTTCATCCAACTGTATTCTGTAACGCTTTAGTTCAACACTTACTCTAACAAACCAACACTATTTTTAGTCTAAGAGTAATTGTAAAAGTAATGATACTCACAGCTACTTTGTAAATAACATATTTCCATCATTCCAGTGTTCCAGATATTGAGAGAGTACATCCAAGGGTAACAGTAAAAAGTGATGAATTCCAAGCATTGCAGTGACAGGTCCAGCAGCACGCAGCAGAACACAAAGCAAGAGGAGGAAAAATACAAAGTTACTTACATTTGATCAACAATCATTTTAATAGTCTACAATACAGAATTGCTTATAATTTTATTTTAAAGATCCCAGATGTTTATTCCTTCATAGTACAGACTATACTAAATCCTTACAACCATAATTTGGCTTCTCAGAGCTTATGATTACGATGCAGTCTTAGTCCATGGTCACATAATATTTTTTCCAATAGGACCACCACCTCTTTCAGTGAACAGGATAGATGGGCTCTTCAAGTTTGTTTCTCATTCAATGTGTGACCCAGACCTTTTTAGCAGACACCAGCTAAACTCCACCACTTTACAAAATTATTGATTTCCTCATGATCTTTTTTGTAGTACTCGGACAAGTATGCAAGTGCTATACAAACAATATCTTCACAAAATCCCTGAAAGATGAATTGATACCACCCCATTTTACAATGGGAGAATGGAGGCATAGTGTTTAAAGCGAAAATTATCAGAAGTGCCCATTACTTTTGACTTCCCACTTTGAGATACGTATGGCCTGATTTTTCGGAATACTTAGCATTTTTATTACCGTATTTTTCGTCCCATAGGACGCTCCAGCGTATAAGACGCCCCCGCGTTTTCGGACCAAAAAAAAAAAAAAAAAAGCGCCGCTTTTTTCGCGCCGCTCTCCCGTCGCGCGGGCGGGCTGCTGGGAGCGCGCCGCTCTCCCGTCCCCGCCGCGCGGGCGGGCTGCTGGGAGCGGCGCGAAAAAAGCGGTGCTTTTTTTTTTTTTGGTCCGGCCGATATTCGGCGTATAAGACGCCCCCCCTAATATTGAAAGTATTTTTGGGGGTTAAAAAGGCGTCTTATACGCCGAAAAATACGGTATATGTCTTATGTTCAATTAATAGCTCCAATTAATTCCACCTAAAGTTTGAGCACTCAGCACTTCTGTAAATCTAGCTCCAGGCATCTTGAATTAGGTGTCCAGAAAAAGAAGAACACAATTAGTGGCCACAAGTGAAAATTTTGGAAAATGACCTAACTAGCATCACATAGCAACTCTGTGGCATAGGCACAAATAGAATCCACTTCTCCAGGGTGTCATTTAAGTACCTTGACCACAAGAGCATCCTTTCTCTTCCTGCCATTCCTTGCCCTGTCCATAGCATACCTCTGCAACAAATGAGGTAGGGGTCCTACAGACAACACCTTTATTCACTACACAAACCTAAACTAAATTATGCTCAGTGCAGTGCACTGTATGAGGGGAAAAAATGTATATGATCACATAATTAAAGACTATCATAATGCACATTCACTTGGGGGCCAAACTGAAGCTCCACGAGCAATCACAATTCCGGCATGTCCTAATCTTTGAGGACTTGGCTTGGCAACTGTTTTTTTTAATGTCATTTTTTATATTTCTTCATTTAAAAAAAAATAAAGTAGGGGGGAAAATATCTATCATGCAGAAGTTTACTGATCCCCACATAAATTAAGCAGCAGGTTTGGCACTACAGTAAACCCTCGATTTTACGGACCCCGATTTAACGGACTTCGGATGCAACGGACAAAATTTCCGATGCATCCGAAATCCGTTTTGGGGGCTGCCGGCTCCCGCCCCAGGGAGCCGGCTGGGTTGACAGCTCCCGCCCGGCTCCCCGCAGCGGGGACCCCTGCGGGAGCTGTCAACCCCACCCCCACCCCCCCTACCGGCTCCCCGCAACGGGGAGCCGGGCGGGGGGGGGGGGGTTGAGAGCCTCCGCTCGGCTCCCCGCAGCGGGAAGCCGGGCGGGGGGGTTTGACAGATCCCGCTCGGCTCCCCCCAGCGGGAAGCCAGGCGGGAGCTGTCAACCCCCCGCCCGGCTCCCCGCAGCGGGGAGCCGGGCGGGGGGAGGGGGTGGGGTGGGCTAACTCACGGCTCGCTCTATATAACGGACTAATTCGGGCGGGGGGTGTCCGTTGTCACCCGAAAGTCCGTTATTTAATGATTAAAAAAAATTATTAAATAACGGACTTTCGGTTTTAACGGACACCCCCCGCCCGAATTAGTCCGTTATATCGAGGTTTCACTGTACTCACTTAGTTCAAGTAACTGGTGGCACCTCCAAGTGAGCCAGTGACCAGACGGGGATGAGACACTCACTGCTAGTGGCTATCCCAGATACCTGCTGACATGACGAACCTGGATTCAACTGCACTTTCTGGAAGGAAGTATTCTTTACTGGTTATAAGCTCTTTTGTAGCATCCCTCAAGCCTGTCTGTACCTCTCTGCTCCTATCCACCCACTGCCAGTTGAGTCTCAGCCACCCAACCCCACTTCTCACACCCAATTCATTCATGGTCAGCTGCTTCCTCTTCCACACTGCCTGGGGACCAGCAGCAGGAGCAAAAAGGAAAGTCTCCCCTGTTTTCAGTTCTGCTGCCTAGCACCACAATGGTCCCCATACCTCCCAGCTGCTAAAATGAGCAATTGCAAATAAAGTTGTGCTCAGCCCCTGTAGTCCTAAGACAAAGCATACAGAGTCGCTCTGTGAGTGACAGAAAATGCACAGTCTGATGAAGATGCATGCTCAGTGCTGAGAATCTTATGAGAATTTAGCTGTCAGTCTCCAACACATCTCCATTGAGCATTGTGAAATTCATATTTTTTAGAGGCTTGCAACCTGGCACGTAGGCCTTCATGGAATTAGAAAAAGGAACATCCTTAGCACTCAGGTAACCTCCAATGCCCCTGCCAAAATGTGGTAGAACTTAGAATAAGACTTTTGTTTTTGTTTTGTTTTTTGTCACTAATGTGGGCATATTTGGTCACTAATGTGGGCCATATTTGGTCACTAATGTGGGCCATATTTGGTCACTAATGTGGGCCATATTTGGTCACTAATGTGGGCCATATTTGGTGGATGGCTTTTGGTAGATGGCTATTGGAAGAAAGGAGGAATTGTGAATTAGTTATCATTTTAAGAGTGATGTCAATTTAAAATCCTAAAGTTAGGCAATGAATTGGAAATGTTTGAGCAAATGCCCTCAAACTATGGTCTGTGAACCACTAATGGTCTCGAGCACTGAGCTGGCTGGTCGCACTCGTCACACATCTTGGTACTTCTTGTTTTCAGCTGGAGAATTACAAGAAGACAGCGAATTAAGAAATTTTAGTGAAAATAACCTTTTCAACATAAACAACTGAGGTAGCCAAAGAGGTTTGCCAATATAAATAGGAGGGAAGTACTCTACAAGATTCAACAGATGTATAATCCATACTAACAGCACAAACTAGACTACACTAAATGATAAAACGTACTGTTAGACAATGACTGCAAGTGTAGTGATCATACAACTACATAATTTATGTACTGGAAACTGCAAACCACTAAAATTTAGCCCATTTCTGATGCTGTTCACTCTGGGGCTAAAAATTGACGTTAGTTGCAATTGTTACTACTCCAGGTGGTGAGCAGAAACAATTCATCTAACAGTATACTGATTACTAGCAGCTCAATTGCTCCAGATGGAAAAGATGAACAGAGTGAGAGGACTAAAGCTGCAATTTACTACAAAAAGAACCATTCAGGTGGACCAAAGCATCAGCCTGCCAACTGGGATTCTCTCAACAGGATCATCACTGCAGTCATTTTCAAAGCTTGCCCAAGACCACCAATTCATACTTGTGAGCCATTCATTTGGATAATAAAAATTTAAGAACTCTGTAATGATCAAAAACACCCAAATATTAGAAGAGTCTACTTTAAAGTTAAATAACCAAATAGAAGTTTGTATAGATCACTTTTCGAACATTTCAGATGTGTAAAGATTTGCTGCTTTTGGAATTCCAGCAAAACATCTCAAAAGAACTGATTCACGTGAATAATAAATAAAATCACCAGATACCTAATGCACTACTTGTAGGCAACTACAAAGACAAGAAAAGGAGGCAGTCCACAAGCAAAGTCATGGGGCAAATCCTTGATTAATAGCCCAGTTCCCTTTCCACTAGCTATTAGGAACCGGGAGAATGCTGGGATTTCTGTTGCTCACTCCCGCTTGGAAGTCTCCAGACATCAGACCATCCCAGCTAATAGATGGCAAGTTTGAAGATGACTCTTCTTCATTTGTATGAAAGACAGCTTCCTGCCTCTTCTGAGACAAGACTGAGGATAGATTTATTATACTCCCTCCTGCAGTGATAAAATATATTGCCTGCCTCTGCTTTACATATCAGTAACAGCAGCTGAAACTTACAACATCTTGACACTTTTGCTATTCAGAATCTTCTGCCATCGGCAATAGTGAAACCCAGTACAACTAAAAAAGCAGAAGTATCTGCCGATAACTTAGGAAGACATTCCTTCATTAATATACAAATTGTTCTTGTAAGGTTTTCCTCAATCATAAATACAAAAATACATATTTTTTAAATGCAAGCTTATATCCAGCAGAGGTTAATTCTTTAATTTCTCCCATTTTCCAGCGAGTAATTCTCACTTGCCTAGAGACAGTAGATTTTTCAAATCCTGATTTCACATTACTTGGCAAAACCTCCACAAGGCAACAAATATAAGTCTTAATGTTTTTTTTTCACTTTGCTTTTTTAAAAGAGTATATTAATTTAGGAGCTAAATTAATAAACGCTGTTTGCATTTTCAGAGACAGAAAAATCAAGATGGGTTTCCTGGCCTCTTTCCACTTTGGAAATTTCCAGTGTTCCAATTAAAAATTAGTTCTATTTAAGCCTGCATTTGAAGCCCAAATGTTTGAGCCTTACCTTAGAATTCTACCATGCCCTAATACTTTAAAAATCAAGAAATAAATATACATTTACAGAACCTTTCATTCCAGAGGCTCTCCAAATGATTTAAGCTTTATCCATCATTGAAATGCACCAACCTCTGTAGCAGTTATTTAACAGTAGACAACAAAACGACACAAAAATTTAGGACAGATCAACTGCAAGGTGAATTTAGGTAGGCAGAATGTTATCAAACTGACCAGGATTAACACTCCATTTATGAAAAATGCAAGGGATCTTTAGTAGATGGAGTTTGTCAGGATCTCAGTTTTACATCTTATTCAAAAAACAGTATCTCCAGTAGCATACTGACATGTCATGCTAGGGCACAGGTTCAATACTGACAGACTAGACTGAAGAGCGTTACCTGCTTAACCACCAATAGTACGGATTGAAACTTGTGAGTTTATTTTGTCTTTCAAATGTCTTAAACTATGTATAACCTACAGAGCTTACAGTGGAACAACTGTATTGCTGTAGCTGCGCCACTCAAAGGTCTCCTATATAGCCACTCTATACCAACAGGAAAAAACTCCTATCGGCATAATTAAACTACTCCCTCCCAACAAGTGACAGTAGCTTTGTCAGTGGGAGAGCATCTCCCACCAACAGCACCATTCACATCAGTGAAGCTTATGTCAGTTGGGAGTGAGGGGTGGTTTAAACACATCTCGGCCAACAAAAGTGCTAGTGTAGACATAGCCTTAATTTTTAATATTAGAGAGACAAGGTAGGTGAGGTATTAACTTTTATTGAACTAACTACTATTGGTGAGAGACAAGCTTTTGTGCTTATACAGAACTCTTCTACGGGTCTGGGAAACTTACTCAGTGTCACAGCTAAATACAAGGTAGAAAAGATTATTTAGCATAAGTAATTAACACATATTTCACTCAAGGGGAGGTTAACCCCCCTTCAGTCATGGGGGGAAAGGAAACCAGGGGAAGGCAGCTGGGGGAGATCTATAAGCAACTAACTGTTGTAAAAATAAGCCATAAATCCAGTGCCTATTCAATCCATGACTCAGCAAAGTTATGAATTTAAGCTCCCAAGTTTATCTTTTGAAAATGTTGTGCAGGTTCATTTGAGGAATGAGGATCGATGTGTCAAATATACAGTGATCATTTTGTAAAAAGCATTCACTCAGATGTTTAACATGACTGAATGAAAGTGACGTTGTGTGACTTCACCAACAGCAAAAACCTCTTTTGCCCAGAGCGTTCTGCCAAAGCAATTCATCACTTTGCCCCTGGGGGACCATGGGTCAAAGATACTCACTCCTGAAATCCCTAGACTGCTACCAGTTTTCAGGCTTATTTATGTATAAGAAAGCATATATATTTAGCAGTGTGGCAGCCCAAAATAGGACTTTATTTCATTGATGCTTATTATATTGCACCCATTTAGCTTAAGAGGGCCAACTGAACTCGAATCTCTGGTTTTATAATGCCTCCCTCCCCCCCAAAAAAGACAAACAGATGAGATCTGAAAACTCCAGGGACAAAGTACTTAACTCATTTGTTGCACTCCAAGTAACAGCCTCTCTTAGGGCTTGATTACACAGGCACTTTATAGCGCTATAAAGCCTCCAGGAGCGCTATAACTCACTACCCGTCCAGACTGGCGAGGCACAGAGAGTGCTATAAATCCACAGCTATACTGCTCTGGTAATTCTCCCTTCCCCAAACATTAACAGCTGTAGCGTATTGACTGCTCTGTTTTAGCTCCAGTGTAAATGGGTATTAACAATACATCACTTTGAGTGAGTACTGGAGACGCCCCCAAGCCATTTAAACCAATTAAGCTTGTTCCCTTTCTTTTGACCTCAGTTGGAGGAATGCAGAAGTAGGTTTTCAGAGCTTGCCTTTAACTCGGCAAATCAGCAATGCAAATGTTTACCTGGTGAGCGAGGTTAAAGCAGAAGGTTTTCAGGCTCTGCATTTCAAAGACAATCTGCTGACACACTCTCAGCACACCAAAAATCTACTCGGTCTCTCCCTCTGCATACACACAACACGCTCCCACTCATCTGAAAAGCATGTTGCACCCAGATAAATGCTGGGATAGCTGCCCATAATGCACCACTCTTATGCCACTTTAAGTGTCGCAAAAATGGCCATGCTATATCGCTGGCGGGTCTAAGTGTGGACACGCTATAGCGCTATCCCTATAGCTGTATACGAGGGCAGGTATATCCAAAACCGCTATAAAGCTGTAAGTGTAACCAAGCCCTTAGTAGCAGCAGTTTGAAAGATCTCTGCAGATGGACCACAAACTCCTAAAGCTGTTTGTTGCAACACCCAAGTTTACTTGGATTCCACTTTTCCACTATAGAATCCATTTCTGTAGTTATTCAGGATCAGAACTAATGTTAGGTACTTAGGATGGAACCTCCTGAGGTAAAGAGTTTAAAAAATGGAAAACAAATGTATCTGATCTCAAAGTACAGGAAGAGACTACTTAAAACTTTCTGAAAGTCTTGCATGATGTGTGCTAGAAGATCACATTAAATCAAATATTAGATTTTCCTCTGATGCCCTTCAGGGATTTTAATGTTGTTCTTGAATGTTCTTGATAATTGTGACCCTCTCATTACATCAGATATTTTTAATTATTAAAAATGTTTACTTCTGTGTCTTTAAAAACCTATAAATAAGGAATGACTAGTGATAGCAGTATGGGGAAAAGGTAATATTTCATACATTTTAAGGTCAGAGGTGACTATTAAATCATCTTATCTGACCTTCTGTATAACAAGCCATAAAATTTCATCATGACTAATATATCTTCCAGAAAGACAGCCAGTCTTGATTTGACAACTTTAAAATAAAGAATCCCCTCGTTCACTGGGAGTTTGTTCCAATAGTTAATCACACTCAAAATGTTTTGGCTTATTTCTAGTTTGTCTATCTTTTCATGTACTGGTTCTCATTATGCCTTTCTCCACCAGACTGAAGAGTGCTTTAGTATTCAGTATTTTCTCCCCATCAAGGTACTTACACTCTAATCAAGTGACCTTGATAAACAGATTGAACTCCTTGTAGTCTGATTGTGGGGCATTTTTTTCCAGCCCTTTTGGGCTCTTCCCTGAATGCTCTTCTATTTTTAACATCCTTTAATAAATGTTAACAGCAAAACTGGATGTTTTATTCCAATATTGGTCGCACCAAAGCACTATACTAAGGTAAAGTCAATATATTTTTTTCTCTATGCAGAGACAAAGAAGCTAATAAATTGATTATTTTTATTGTTTAGATGCAAAATTTTCCTGATCTAGATGTAAATAATTCTCCATGACATCTGAGGCCTTTACCTGTTTTGGGACAATATTTTTCACTTTTGCCCTTAACATTGTCACTTTAAGAAACAAGAGTGGCATTTTTCTCAGGAGAAAATATGGGACTTAAAATGAGTCAAACACAAACCACTAGGAAACAAAAGTCTGTATTCTCATTCCCCTCTTCCTTCCATGTGAATAAAGTGATTTAAAGAGACTAAAACATGCAGAATATTGGTCTAACAGCACCAATGTGTTCTGTCAAGCATGTGATGTGAATGTTAGTATTCCAGTATCCAGGGATCTCAAGCTGATTCTATCAGACTTTCAAATAGGATATAGTAGTGACGGCCAAGAAGAGAAGAATGTCAGTATGAAAAAACTTGGCGACGGTGGCACGATAAAAACTATGTTGTATGCAGGGTAATCTGGCTCTAGAATGAAATCAAAGTGCCAGGATGTGAGTCAGAACAAGGTTCATTCTTTTATATTACTACAGACAAACTATCCACTTTCCACTTGAGAGGTGCTATTTTCTATGTTTAGCAGCATGGTATCTACATGCTCTATTCTTAGGGATATCTAAGAGTGCCCTAAACAGCAATTTTCTCACATTCATGCTTGATCAATGTAGTAAGATAAGTGAGCTGCTTTTCAAAACCTAACTCTGAAAGTGATGCTACAAAATACAGAAAAAATATTAGTAATGTAAAAATCCCCTACCTAAAAAAAAAAGCACTTCCCCTGTCCTGGTATTTGACATTAAAAACAGTACTCTTAAAACTGATTAAAATAAGGGTTTTAAAAAATGTACTGATCAACTCACCATTGGCAAATGGGAAATTCTCCAGGAAAATTGGAAGAAGAGGAGAGATTACCAAAACTACTAGATTCTACAGAATTTAAATTTTAATTCAAATTAAGTTTCTAGCTCTTGCAGTTGTGAAAAAGCTTAGCATTACCTATGCTGACACCTCCTCCTCACCCACAACACCTTTTTGTAGCCACCTCTGGCTAGGTATCTGCAGACCATTAGGTAAGTATAATTTATACAGTAGCCCACAGTTCAACCCTACTCAAAATTCAACTACTAATTTAAACACTGCTCAGGCAAGCTATTCAAGTCATGACTAAAATAAAACACTTGCAGACAGCTTGTGTTATTCATGAGCGAATAAATTCAATTTCAAAAGTCAGGAACAGCTGTAACATGCACATAAATGTGTAGTCTCAATGGGTTAAGTGGACATAAGTCCTATAATAAAAGTGAAAAATGTATGCCAGAATAACTACAATCCCAATCACATCAAGCTATAGCTAGTTCTGTGAGTAGGCACCTGCAGGAGTGGGCCTTATGATTACAACAAAACTACTAAATATCTATCACTCCATTCAGACCTCACAGATACAGTAACCAAGGATCCGCTTCTCCTTCTGAACTAAAACATCCAATTATTTCTCTAACATTATGACCATATGGTTCAGGTAATCTCAGTTACTCTATTAATAATCTGCCCCAGAGACAAAGGACACGTCTGGCCCCAACCAGAGCAGGGAATAGAAACTATCAACTCAATAGCTGTATGCCAGCTTTAAAGATAACTTTTTTCCTACAATGCATGATCCAAACAAAGTTTTCAGATGTATACAATCAAAATCCAAACCCGGGGCTATCAGGAAAACACTTATTATCCTTCATTTAGGATTTAATGTTTGATGGATGTTTTTGTATAGTCTTTGAAGATAGTCCATTAAAATCATTTAAAGAACACATCTAAAGCACCATTTTAAGTGAGACAAGTTCTAAAACAAGACAAGTTATTTGGTTTGTGGGTAAACTGAAGGAAATGCTGTGGGGTTTTATCAGAATGTAGTTTAAAGTTTTGCTGTATCTGTCTCAATCCTAAAAGGATGAGCTCCCAGTCTTCTTTTTACAGTAGCACATATTAAACAAAAGTGTTGGACTTATATTAAGCAATATTATGGGCAATGCATATTACATGCTTGAACCTTATCACAGAACACCTGCATGTTTACAGTAGCAGTGCATAAATTCAGTAATAAGTTACATGCATCCAAAAATGAAGTTACCTTTGGGGACATCTGTATGGGATGATCAGTTTAAAGTGACCAATCCAAAAATTACTGCTCTATTTTAATTTGACCATACAGGCTGATCCATGCCATGCCTATAGTTACCCCAATAACAGGATGAGCTAAAAGGTACTCAATTTGTCAGTTTCAGGGATTATAAAGATTCACTCAGGCAGAAGCAATAGATTCTGACATGGTCTAAACAGACAGGGATATTTTCAAAGTGAGGTCCTAAAATATCTTATCAACCCCTAACTGCAATATCTGGATGATATTATTATTATTATTATTATGGTACTTTTTAAACCCTGTATTCACACAGAACTTTCATTTATCAGTGCTAGTTGTTAAAGTGTCTGCTATAAAAAAATGCAGATAATATTACTTGAAGCTAGAAAACAAATGATTCTCTGCTTTGGATTTCAATGCTATCAGCCCCAAATCTGCTGATCTACTAAAGTGTGATGCAAATATGTTACAGAATACGGAGACATGGAAAAGTTACTACAAAAATGCTCACCATAGTATTTCACATATGCACAAAAAAGCACAACACAACTATCCCATTCATTCACTAATATTTTCAGCAACAATGTAAATCTCACCTACATATATTTTGAGGGGGGAATTTACACATTATAGGGAATCGTTCTTATGTTTCTCTTCTTCCCTTGAATAAAGTACTATGCCTGCACTATACAAAAAAAAAAACCACACCTCACTACCACAACAATTAACCTAATATATGGTCTCTCTCATCTGACATTTTACTGATTTTCTTTAACTTAAATATTATTCTCCAGCTAGTCTAATTCAGACTTAACTGGGAAGAAAGCCCTTTTCTCGCTACATTTCCTGACTATCAAACAGGCTATGTTAAAATACCTTACAATAAATCTGAATTACTACTGTCATCTATGAACAACCACCGTGATCCAATTGGTGTCTGTTTTTTTTATAAAAATCGTAGCTTCATACCCCCAATGAAAAAATGCATTTGTATAAGTCAGCAAACATTCTGGTACTTTAGTACCAATAAGGCATTGTTACAGAGATTATAGGAGGTATTAACTACCTTCAGTGAATGAAGAGGCATACCCAATTTTTAAAGGTGCCAAGTACACATATATACACAGTCAATACGATATCTCAGTCTTATTTTTTGTTTTAACTGGACAGGGTTTTCACTACACACATTAATACAAAGCTTAGACTTTTCAATGTACAAAAAAAGCATGTATCTCCTCTGTGAACTTACTCTTTCAAGTATAAAGCATTACATGATTGAGAACCTATATATCACAGTACCTCTCAGATGGAGATTATAAAGGACAGTAATAAAGAACAAATTATAAACAAGTATTCTCAGATAAGCTGTTACTCCCCTGAGCCTCTACCAATGTAATATATGCCATCATGTGCCAGCAGTGCCCCTCTGCCATGTACACTGGCCAAACTGGACAGTCTCTATGCAAAAAAATAAAGACACAAATCTGACATCAGGAATCTCTCTGGTCACTCAATAACAGACCTAAAAGTGGCAATTCTTCAACAAAAAGATCAAAACCAGACTCCAACGTGAAACTGCAGAACTGGAATTAATTTGCAAAGTGGACACCATCAAATTAGGCCTGAAGAAAGGAGGGGGGGGGGATCATTACAAAACCTACACCTAATTTCCTCCATAATAATATCTCCTTCCTCTTACTCACACCTTCATGTCAACTGTTTGAAATGGGTCACCCTCATTACTACTCTATAAGTGATGTTTCCTCCCTTGCTAGCCAACTGTTAATTGAATTGTCTCATTAGACTCACCTCCCACTTGGTAAGGCAACTTCCATACTTTCATGTGCTGTGTATTTATACCTGCTACTGTATTTTCCACTTCATGCATCTGATGAAGTGAGTTCTTGCCCACGAAAGCTTATGCCCAAATAAATTTGTTAGTTTCTAAGGTGCCATAAAGATTCCTCATTGTTTTTCCTGAGTTATTGCGTCCTCACAAGGAACCATACCCAAAACTATGTCCAGGGCCGTCCTTAGGCATGCATAGTATACACAGCTACATAAGGCACCATGAAATTTGGGGTACCAAATTGCCCCAAATTTCATGGTTCCCTAGGCAGCTGTATGCTGCATATGCGGCAGCACTAGCTCCCACGACCAGCCCTATCCCCAGCCGCCCCTCCACCCCCGGCAGGCTGCACCAACTGCAAGAGGCAGTGCTGTCCCTAGGGGGCTGTGGGGCCCCAGACAACACCCTCCGCTTTGCTTCTTACCTTCCCCCCCCCCCCGCTCCCCCCCCAGCCCACCCACATTCCACCTCTTCCCTTGGCAATCCTGCACTCAACAGCAGCAGAAAGTGGAGCAACCAGCCCCAACCTGCTCCATTTCTCTTGCCTGGGCCCTAGCCATGTCACTCAGGTTGGGGAAAGGACCACTCCTGGCTCTCACTGGTGGCAGGAAGTAGAGCACCATGGCTGGGAGCTAGCAGACTAGAGGAGGCTGGGCTGCTCTGTTTCCCACTGCTGCAGGTGAGTGGAGGGGGAGGGAGGGAATCCCTTCCCCAAGCCTCCTCCCCAGAGCAACATGGCTGGGGTCGGAGGGAGGGAAGCAGGGGAAGCTGAGCAGGCTCCTCCCAACTCCCCATTAATCCACCAGGCCACTCTGGGACTGTGGGGCCCCAAAAAGTACCCCCAAACACACACAGCACCTGCCTCCCAGACCTTTGGGGACCAGGGAGGCCTGGGGCTGTATAGGGTACCCACATGGCTACAGATAGCCCTGGCTACATCCAAAGATATAAAAGTGTTACACTTTACATATTTATACCTTACTTTCCTATGGACTGAAGTCCTACTGCAACATAAAGTCACAGTATCTTAAAGTAACTAATACTTCCCCCGAAGTTGCCTATTAACGTTTTGCATATCCTGTCACAACATTTATTTGGTTATCTGTCTTAAAAATGTTAGCTAAGGCTTAGTCCCAGCCTCTTCCGCAGGTTTCTTTCTTTTTTTTTTTAAAATGAATAAAATAGAAGATGTGCATCTTACATTTATTTTTTAAAAAAATTTAAGGGACAAAAAAGTACATCGGTGGACTAGTTTTAAATTAATACGGAGCAACGCATTTACTATCACTTCAGATACTAAGAAGAATCAAATACACCAGGAGACCCAGAAGTCGAATACCGCAAAACTCTTTCGGGGTGTGACTGGATCACTCAAGTGAAACTGAGCTCTCATGCACAACACAGGCGCGGGACTTGGGGGACGATGGGGTGGGAAGAGAGAGGTCAGAAACGGGTATATGCCTCGACTGATGAAAACGATTTCCGGAATAAAACACCCGCCGCTCACGGGAACTAGGAGGGGAAAACGCCGCAATTTCTCTCGTATCTCACGCCGCCGAACACACGTTCACCCCCCTCCCCCGGCTCTGCGATTTCAATCCCACCCGCTTCTCTCCTGCAGATTCCTCCCTCCCAAATTTGGGCGCAAACTAGAGGAAAAAGGGTTAAAAAAAAATCTCTCCAGCATTTCCGATTTTGCACCGGTTTATAAAAATATCACAATGCAGGGGGGGGGGGTGCTGGAGCCGGGGGAGGGGGGACAAGCTCGCGTGGGGGGGGGGGAGGGGTCTGGAGCCCTCGGCTCTGAGGATGCAGCGGGGCGGGTCCCGCGGCGAGGAGCTCGGGCTGCGAGCGAGCTCTCTAGGGCGCGGTGGCCCCGGCGCCTCGGACTTGAAGGGGGCGGCGGCTGGGCCATGCCCGGCGTTACAGCCTCGAGGGCGGCGGCCCCCCCGTCATGGAGGCCCCGAGCCGCCGCCCACAGGAAATGCCGCTCGCCCCCCCCCCCCCCCCCCCAACTGTCACAGTCTCGGCTCCGGGCGGCCCCGCGGGCTGGACACTCACCCATGGCGCTGGCGACGGGATCGGCTGCTGTTGACGTTCCTCCACCTCAGCCGCGGCGGCTCTGACCGAGCTTCCCCCTCCCCCCACCAGCCAACCCCCAGCTCCTGCTACCGCCGCTGCCTCCTCCCCGCCGATTCGCTAACGTCCCCTACGCCGATTCCGCAGCGTAGCCGCCCTGCACCACGCCGCCCCCTACGCACACGAACTAGCGAACAGGCGGACTTCACTTCCCCACGCCTCTCCTAGCACGCAGCAGCTTCCGGCCTTGCGGCCTGAGATCTCGGACTCTGTCGTGAGACTTCTCCTCCTGCCCGCCCCCTGAACGGGATTTGACTCTTGTCCTACCCCGTTGAAGTGCCCGGCGGCCATTTTGAATCCGGGCAAATCCGGCCGAGGAAACATTTGCATCTGCGGCGTTCGCTTGGCGTCAGGAGGAAATCCCCCCCCCCCCGGACTGAGCCACGGCGATAGCAAAGCATGGAGAGCCTTGCCCGAATCAAAGATGGCTGACACCCAGGACTCTGCAAGGCGGCTACTCCAACCCTTTCCACGGCTATTCTGGTAGGGCCGTTACTCTCTACGCCGTGTGGAAGCTAACGAACGCCGCGCTGCGTTACACGCTCTAGTCCGCCCCCACGCACAACACAAGCGGCGTAAACGTGTGGCCGCGAGTTACGCAATTAGAGTAAAAGAGGCCGCGGGATAGCGCGCGGGGAGGGAGGATGAATTGGACGGGACGGGGAGGTGAAGCGGGCGGCCCCGACGGGTCGGCCCCGTTGCGGGGGGAGGGGTGTCAAGAAACGAGCGACGCCCGCTCTCTGTGCGGCTCTCTTCAGAGAGATGTTTGGGCCCAGTCGTGATCTCCTGCTCACCCGGGCTTGGCGAGAGGCGCCGCCTCCCACGACCGTCTGCCCGCAGGAGACCTTCGCTTCAGTACCGAAGTGCAAACACGCCTGCCCGCCCCCCACTGTGTGGCCTAACACGCCCTCTGCCCCTGTGCACGCCTTGCCCCCCACTGTGTATTTTACATTCACGTAGAGCACTTCTTCCACGCTACAAACTAAACATACCGCCCTGCTGGAAAGCAGTGCCCTGTGGGGTGGAGAGCTGCAATCAAATGCACCCCTACAGCGCCCCACACTGCAAGGGGTAGGAAGTGGGACTCTTGCCCAAGAACATTTGCGCGCAAACCCCTCATCTTATGAAAAGTGTCATGAGAAACTAAGTTGGTGTCTGGCTATTTTATTTTTTGTAGAAACGGCTTTCCTGATGAAGTCCACATGCACTTCTTCAACTATAACTGTAAATACAAATAAAAGATTTGAAAGAACTAACTGAAGCTAAGAAGTGCAGGTTTGGGATATTTAATGATCAATCTTCCTCTGTCAAATTCCTGAAGTGTAAATAATGGCCCTTTCCTGTTGTCAGCAAATATTAATTTGAATCGTGTGTCCCAACAGTGAATGAAATCTTTCAAAAATGAAGTAAAACCATGCTTGTATGCAGCAATTTGCAGAAGGAAGATAAAAGCTTTGCAGGAGGCTCAAGGTGTGTTCCATCTGCCCCTTTGGAATTGTTCTGATAATTGCTGTTTAGTTCACTCTGGTGCATTCCAAAGACAGTAAATTGGCTCTTCAGAAATATCTTTATGAGTCAGGGATAAATACCATCACTTGCTAAGAAGAATAAACACTAGTAAAGACAGACAAACTAATTCCATCTTTCATTCAAACACTGATCTCAGAGTTGAGAATATTGCTTTTTTAATATTGGCCAAAAAGCCATGGAACCTTTCAAAATCTTGTCTTTCAGTGCCAAAGGCCCAGATCCTCAAAGGTATTTAAGCTTGTAACTTTCATTGATTTCATGGACGTTAGGAGCATACATACCTTTGAAAATCTGGGCCTAGATGTTTATATGTGTGGTATGCAATTTCAAGCTATTGTATTATTATTTATTTGTATTATAATAAATAATAGCACCTAGTGTCCTAAGAACATAAGAATGGCTGTATTGGGACAGAACAAAGGTCCATCCAGCCCAGTATCCTGTCTACCAACAGTGGCCAATGCCAGGAGCCCCGAGTGAGTGAACCTAACAGGTAATGATCAAGTGACCTCTCTCCTGCCATGCATCACCATCCTCTGACAAACAGAGGCTAGGTAAGACAAAACAAGAAAAATAAAATTATTTTTCTCTTGTAAGGGTTTCAAACCATTGTACTTCATTTTTTCATGGTCTTTTCAGTGATATCACATTGCATATCATATCTAAAATAGGTAATTTATTGGGAGATGTTCTGAAAAGGGAATCAATTGTTTAAGTGGCTCTTTTAAGTGAGAAATTGCTTGAAAGATTAACTCGTGAAAAAAAAAAGTAGTGGAATGGATACACTATCCATCTCTCTCTGAAATCAAAGGCAAAATTGACACTGACTTAATGTAAAGCAAGACTGAACCCAATCTCATTAAATCTCATTTGGTTTTTGTGAGAGGTTAATGTCAGGTTCTTAAGGGCTGCAAATAGCAATTTTTTTCTCTTTTCATACAATAATTAGGAACATAATTAGGAAGATAGGTAAAAGATACTACATTTTGAGAAGAAAGAACAAAAATGCTGAGGCATTCTGTGTACAGTATAATAAATGCTATAATTTTAATTTTTAGGGCAATTTACTCTCTCTCTCAGAGTAAGGACTTTGGCCTGGATCCACAAAGGAACTTAGGCATTGCAACACTGAGTGTTGCAATGATTAACTTTTAGGCACTTAGAAAATCACAGAAACCACTCTGTGATCCACAAAACTTGAGTTAGGCACATAAGCTCCATAAACAATGAGGAGAGACAGGCTACTATGAATGTGGTGATAGGGTGACCAGATGTCCCGATTTTATAGGGACAGTCCTGATACAGTAGACTCTCGATTATCCAGGCTGATAGGGAAAAAATTAATTCTGGTTAATAAAATCCTGGATAATTACCATCCATAGGAAATATGGGAAGAGGGGGTTGGGTCACTAGCCACCCTGTGCCAGGGGGAGCGGGTGTTGGTTCACTGGCTGTCCTGCACCCTGGTGGGGGGGTTTTCCACATCCTGGGTAATCCAATCCTGGATAATCGAGAGTCTACTGTATTTGGGTCTTTTTCTTATATAGGCTCCTATTACCCCCACTCCCTGTCCTGATTTTTCACACTTGCTGTCTGGTCATAGATGAACAGTAAGCTGGTTGGGGGAGCCACATAAGCATGGGCAGTGAGTCAAGCTTCCCCTGGGGGTGGCTAGCTCACAGTCCCGCCTCTTCTGCCTGCAGCCCCACCCATGCTCCACTCCTGCTCTACTACAGGTCCCACCCCCACTCTAGCTCGGCCCCCTCCCCTCTCAGCACCCTCCCTCCACAGCTCAGTGTGTTCCTCTCCTCCTTTTCTCCCCCACAAGGCCCTCACCACCTGCCACTCCCCACGTACCTCCTCTCTTCCACCCTCCTCCCCCACAAAACCTCCACCACCCACCACTTCCCCTCCCATGTGAGGACCTCATCACTTGTGCTCTCCATGTCCTTCCTTTCCTCCACTTCCCTTTCCCACTGTTCACTGCATCCCTCCTCTTCTCCACACACTCCCTTCCCATGAGGTCTGCATGGGAAAGGAGGGACATGGGGCAGTGGGGGACTTGTGGGGGAGGGAATGAAGGAGAGGAAGGATGTAGTGGGCGGGGGGGCTCACTGGGAGAAGGTGGAGGAGAGGAGGGACACAGCAGCGGGGCCCTCCAGAGAGGGAGCGTGGAGTGGAGGAGAGGAGGGACTCAGACAGGCAGTGTTGGACGGTATGGGCGGAGAACAGACAGGGTCACCACAGCCCACGCATCTGGTGGAGGGGCGGTGGCAGCTGCGCCAGGGGAGGCCACCTATTCACATATGGGAGATGCTGACAAAAGGCATGTCCTAGACCCCGCGTCCTAAACTCCGCCCCTCTCCAGGAGATAGGGTTCCTGTCTCTAGTGAGTAGTCCCATTAAATCAATAGGACCACTTGTGTGAATAAGGGTTTGGAGGATCAGGACTTATGTTTGTACAGCGTTTCTGTTTTAGTTGATGCTGTTGAGGTCAATAGGGCAGTCATGAAATGGCAAATAAGCTACAAACTCAAAAGCAACACAATAAATAGGTATACAATGTCCTTCATACTCTTGTCACCACTGTCCCTGCAGGCTCCTGCCATTGGGTACCACCCATAACACTATTCTAGAAATATGCAAATTAGTTAAGACGTCATGCTTCTCAGACCCTTTTTTAAAATCTCACCATATGTTGTGTTTCCAAAAATATGACTGCAATGCTAAAAACAGTGATATGCCATATATGTCAACAAATACTTTTAAAAATTGAAAAAATACATGAACACAAGCTTCCATTGAACAATAGCCATGGGAAGGATACAGCATCTCTTGTTTGGTAGGATGTTTACTGTATTGTACTGGTGTACGTCCATTACTTCAATTATCTAAAGAAAGAGGCTTTGACAGATTATGACCCAATGCTGCAATTTTTGTGAGAGGCACACACATACACTTATTGTTTGGGAGAGGAAAATGTGTGCTTTGTGTAGTAGTGGGGAATACATATCATTAGACTCTAGAAAACAATTTAACCCTTGGTCATGTATCCTTAGAAATAATGTTTACTTCATTAAATGAGATGAGATATAGCCTTCATGGAAGTAATTCAGTACTTTACACTACTTTGCCCCTTGTGATGGACATGTGGTTTTAGAAATATGGTAAAATGCCTGTTTTATAGTAACAATAAACTATTTGCAAAATGCAACTAATACTTACAAAGTGCCAGACATTTTATTGACTAGTAGTATGACAAATTCCCCATCCCAAGGGGAGTTAGAATCTCAAAAAGCAATCAATGTTCAGACAAGGGAGTGAGGGTGTGGAAGAGTGACAAAAAGCAGTGTGATTGAGATTTGAAGAGATGGAGCACATCTCCCATAGTTCCAGTTTTGTGTTTATTTGTTAATCAGTAAATCCCATTGAGGATGGTCAATCTTAAGTAAAACCTTAAGAGGATCTTTGGATACCCAGATGTGTAAGCATTAATACTCGGTCCTGCAAGTCAATCTGCCCCGATGAACCCTTATCCCTGCACAGTCTCACTGGCATATGGGTCTTTCCATATCGATCACTTTGCCAGATCAAGGCCTGAGGAGAGTAGACTAGTTAGTGATTACAGTAGACTCTTGATTATCCAGGATTGGATTAACCAGGATGTGGATTCACCAGGATGTCAAAAAAAAAATAAAATACGTGCAACTCGCAGGGCCAGCTCTGGCTTTGCTGCCACCCCAAGCACACACAAAAAAAACCCCACCAGGGCACAGGGCTTCCAGTGAACCAACACCCACTCCCCCCAGCGCAGTGTGGCTGGTGAACCAGCCCCCCCTCCCTATATTTCCTATGAATGGTGATTATCCAGGATTTTATTAACCAGAATTATTTTTTTCCCTATCATCCTGGATAATTGAGCGTCTACTGTAGTTGAATTAGAGAATACTTAGCACTGTACTAAGGGTGCACTGCATCTTGTAGAACAAAAACAAATCAAATACACATGGATAGATGGCCCCTTCTTTATTGTTCAACATTTTTTGTTTAAAAAGAGCCCAGCTTCCCAGAACAAAAAGTCTTTCTTCCTTTTTTTTCTGTGCAAATTTTAGACAATTTTTTTACCCCCATTTAAAATGAAAAAGTTGTAGAACAAAGTGTGTTAATTATTTACAGTCTGACTCTCTCTGCTGTTTGTCAGGAGGTGGCTTATCTGCATGCATTGTCTGTCCCTCCTGGCTGCTTTTGCAACAGCATACCATTAAATCAAGCTAACCTATGTCATTCAGCTCCCAATGCTCTAGCTACTATGTATCCCTTGGGGGTGGGGGGAGGAGGCAGCCAACCTGTGGCTCCTGAGCCACATGCAGCTCTTCAGAAGTTAATTTGTGGCTCCTTGTATGGGCATCAACTCCAGTGTTGGTGCTACAGATGCAAACTTTCCAATGTGCCGGGGGGGCTCACTGCTCAACCCCTGACTCTGCTACAGGCCCTGCCCCCACTCCACCTCTTCCCCCCCCCCTTCCCCTGTGTCTGCCTTGCACTTGCTCCTCCCTCCTAATGCCTCCTGCATGCCACAAAACAGGTAATCGGAACGTTTGGGGAAGGAGTGGGAGGCACTGATCAGTGGGGCTGCTGGTGGGCAGAAGATGCTAGGAGCTGGCAAGGAGCTGCTGACATATTACTGTGGCTCTTTGGCAATGTACATTGGTAAATTCTGGCTCCTTCTCAGGCTCAGGTTGGCCACCCCTGTCTTACAGCAATCATATACAATATAAAAATAGAGAGAACCACCACCTCCTTCATACCATATGTAGATATTGTTATAGACTTATTCAACAGAGATCTAGGTTTATTTTAAACCAATCTTGCCACTTTTGAAGTCAGTGAGAGTTTTGCATTTAGTTTCACTGGGAGCACTCTCTCTCAGTGCTATAGTCACCTTTGCTTATTATTAGCAAACATCTGCCCAAAACTGGGTTTGCATTTACTTAGAACACCATGAATAACTAAATACATGAAACTGGTATGCAAAAAGTACCGGTAAATAATTACACCAGAATTAAATTAGAGAAACTTTAGGTACATGACACATGGAAGACAAATTAGAAAAGTAAACATTTATCAAACAGGAGATTGAAATTTACATTCAGATTAATTCTCTGTATTCATACTGTGGATTGCAATGCTTTGACTACTACTCTACATAAGAAAAATAACCCTTAGAAATATTGCCATGATGACTGAGCACTATTTGAAGTATAAACACAACTTGAAAGGAATTAGTTAGCAGACTTTGGAATTCTTGATCTTTTTGAGAATTCTTGATCTATTCTACCTATAAAACTGGCATATATCAAGAGCCAGTTTTCATAGCAGCTACATCAGAAAAAACAGACATCTTCTTCGCCTTCCAGATAAAAATTTGACATACTACCACAAACCTACAGTGTAAGACAGTTTTTGAAGAAATTACATACTCTTTATAGAGACAAGCTTCTGCATCATTTTTTCCCCAACTCCAGTTGAAGTATAAAGTAATTTTTTTGTGTTTGATTTCAAAACAAGTGGTTTTGGTTTATTTTTATTAATAAATTCTATAAATAAACATGAGGTTTACAAAAGAAGAAATAGTTTCACATTGTTTTTGCTATTCTCTGGGTCACAAGGTTGTTATATGCCATTTAGGGGTTAATTGACAACATGGTCTCCCCACACATGTGATGTTTATATTCAAGTAGCGAAAATACCCGGCGTTGCTCGCGTCAGTCGGAGGTGGGGAGGGGGCAGAGAGCTGAGCGAGTGCAGGGTCCGTTGGAGGGGGGCAGAGAGCAAACCTGACACCCCCACCTCACCCCCCCGACCAAACCCGACACCCCCACCTCACTTACCCCTCGACCAACCCCGACTCACATTTTCACCCCCCCACCCAAACCCAACACCCCCACGTCTCCCCCCACCAACCCCAACACCCCCTGACCAACACCCACACCTCACCCTCCGTAGACCAAACCCGACACCCACACCTCACTTACCCCTCGAACAACCCCGACCCCCCTCCCCACCCCCCCCAAACAAACCCAACACCCCCACCTTACCCCCCCACCAACCCCAACACCCCCTGACCAACCCCAACCCCCACACCTCACCCCTCACCCACCCCGACACCTTCCCACCCCCCCAGACCAAACCCAACACCCCCGGCTCACTTACCCCCCGACCAAACCCGACACCCCCACCTCACCCCCCCAACCAAACCCGACATCCCCACCTCACCCCTCCGACCAAACCCGACACCCCTACCTCACTTACCCTCCGACCAAACCCAACTCAGGTCCGTCGGAGGTGGGGAGGGGGCAGAGAGCTGAGGGATTCCGGGGTCCGTCGGAGGTGGGGAGGGGGCAGAGAGCTGAGGGATTCCGGGGTCCGTTGGAGGGGGGAGGGGCAGAGAGCTGAGCGAGTGCGGTGTCTGTTGGAGGGGGTATTATGACATCATAACTATGTCACAGAGAACAGCAGCTGCCCAGCTGATGTGATTGGCCTTTAAAGAATTTCACCCATGGGGGGCGTCAGAGGTGAGATTTGAAAAATTTTCAACTCTTACGGTCATTAGGACCCCAAGACCTCTAACTGTACCAAATTTCAAGTCTCTAGCTCAAACGGTGTGGAAGGAGTAAGCATACATCTGCGCATACATACATATACGCATACACCATTTGACTTTTATATATATAGATAGATGTTATACATCCTAGCCAACATTCCATCTTTCAGTAAAACAGTTTGTAATGTGATGCCCAATACTCTGTGCAAGCTATGTATGAAGCCTGTTATGTTTGGTTATACACAGACAGCATTATTAGTAGCGAACTCACTGCTTTATAAAGTGCTTCAGAATACCTTCATTGTAAATGCTGCTAAACAAAACCAATTCTTTTTTCTATTAAAACGAGTGAATAGTTGCATGATTTTCAGTGTCATGGGTTTTGAAGCTGTGGTATCCATACCATTTTGAGACTTCAGTTATCTTAACTGAATGTGTGTGACAGGAATGAACTAACGGATATCACACTTTATTATTCAGTTCAGATGTGTGTTCTACTTTCTGAAAATATCTTTGGTTTGAATTGTTGCACTAGCTCCTCTAGAAAATGGAACCCTAGTTAAAGAGGGGCTAGTTGTGCAGAAAACAAATATTCATGTAAGCCACTTTTCATTTGAAAAATTGTTTTGATTATTTTTAAGATCTAAAAGAATTGCAGAATAGTTCTACCTGTAATACAAAATTATACTTTTTTATTTGTTGTCACATCTATTAGCTGTTGAAGAAGTTTAATACTGATAATTCCACTTTGAAAGTCAATGAGCTTCCATTTCATATCAGTTATTTCTGATTGTTGGTCTAGTTTACTATATTTGTATATAATATTTAAAATATCTGTAAATATTCCCACAGCAATAGAATCCTCGGGGCAGCAATACACTAGTGTATGAATCCTACCTACATAAGTAAATAAATGGTTTATGGGATAACTAAATACCGAAGGGAAGCTAAGATGTTTGAGAACAGCAGATGATGTTTACTGTGAATGAAAATCAACACCATGAATGTTATTCCTGTTGAGTGATGGACAAGACAAACCATAGTATTAAAAAAATTATTGTCCTTCTTTAGTGGACTTTCTGCGATCTCTTTTGGCGGGGGGCATAGCGTTAAAAAATAGGCTTTGTTGCTGGGTGGGAACTGTGCTGTTGCTGAGTAGAGGGGAGACAGAATTCATTCCCCAACCAGCTGGTGGGTTACACCACAACTCCAGTGTGAATGGACTGATAGAGTGGCTATGGTCTTTATAAATCCCTATGAAGGGATTTTGGACCATTGGAGCCATATGACCAAAGATTAATTAGCCCACCAGAGGCCCCCTAGTTGGCAAGCAGATAGAGAGGAAGCCCTCCTATAGGGTCATTGTACATGAGCTCCACCTTGCTTGTCCTGTGAAGGGCCAAAGCAGTGCTTGTGCTATGTGGAGGGTCTTTTAAAGACCCCATATGTGCATGGATTTTACTTTCAGTAAGGGACTGGTTTGTATTGCAATTGAATTATATGACTGCACATGTGTAGTGTCAGTAAAAAATTCTGTGTTATTTGCAGGAGAACAGCATTTTATTTTTCTAGGCTGTGACTGGCTAAAAATCTTTCCATATTATTCATAATAACCACGGCTATAAAGAAAGTGTCTGTTCAAGTTAATGTCTCTGGCAAACGCATTAGCTACTGATGTCTTGTTGCATAAATGCATGCTGCTGCTAAAATGACAGTTTTTAATGTAATGGAGTGTCATCTGTTGTGATGGTAGTGTGGCCTCTTACAACAAACATGGAGCTGAGGCTCTACACTTGAATATTTTTCTTTATCCAGATGCAGTTCATTCTGCAGTGGATTTGAAAACACAACTATTCTAAGACTTTATTGAATCAATGTGTTATCATATCAAACAACAAATTGAAAATATTTGTTTTATTTAGGCATTGTACCTTCTACAAGAGTGGGCTACAACAATTCCTAACCAAAGAATATATATGTCCAGTTGGATATTGCTCATAGTTTATTTACAAAATGAGTCATTTTTGATAATATCTCAGCATGGCAAGATGCTAAGACTCTAGGGCACCGTGGGGAGGAATTTATTAAGCCTGCAACATCATTTCCCCACTTCCACCCAGAAGAGGCATGAACAGCTGTGAGGAGTTGCAGGCTTATTAGTCTGCTGACTCATGCAGGCAGCCATACCAGGTGGGTCTCATTAGCTCACACTCAGAGATAAGACAGAGTCCATCTAAAGAGGGAAGAACAGGAAGTTTTGACAGGAAGTCAAGCTCATACTGAGATCTGACCTCTTTTGACAAAAGGTCAACTCTTTGAGTTTAGTCATTGAGGGTAGGATCCATTAAGGTCCTTAGACACCAAAATTCCAGACTTAGAGAGAATGACTGTTGCTTAGTGGTTAGGGTACCTTTGTGGTAAGCCCAGGCTCCAGTTTACTTACTCCCCTCATTATTTAATTAGTTAGTCACAGTGGAACAGCTTCAACAAGAGAGGTAGTGCTATGTCCAAAGGTTCTATAGCTCAGTGGTTAGTACACTCCTGAGAAGTGAGAGACCCCAGTTCACATCCCTTTCCCCACCAGAGGGGGAACTGAACTGGGGTCTCCCATAGCCTAGGTTTGTGCTTTACTCACTGAGCTACACGTTATAAGGGGGAGCATAGCTATTTTGTGTGGCACCTAAAGATTGTCTACACTTGAAGTGCTACAGCTGTACTACTAGAGTGCTTACATACAGACACTACGTACACCGACAGGTGGAGTTCTCCC
Source organism: Sternotherus odoratus (assembly GCA_032164245.1). Classification (NCBI taxonomy): domain Eukaryota; kingdom Metazoa; phylum Chordata; order Testudines; family Kinosternidae; genus Sternotherus; species Sternotherus odoratus. The sequence continues at coordinate 148,773,307 of JAVMKO010000002.1, forward strand.
AGTTCCCTAAGAGGGGTAGGTAGGCTGATGGAAGAATTCTTCTGTCAGCCTAGTTCTGTTGTCTACACCTGAGGTTAGGGCAGCTTAACTATGTTGTTGAAGGGTTGAATTTTCACACCCCTGAGCAACATAGTTATGACAGTGTAAGGGCTTGGTTACACTTACAGCTTTATAGTGGTTTTGGTTATACCTGCCCTCGTATACAGCTATAGAGATAGCACTATAGCGTGTGCACACTGAGACCCGCCAGTGGTATAGCATGGCCACATTTTCGGCACTTGCAGCGGCACAGGGCGTGGGGTATCATGGAGCAGCTATCCCAGCATTCAGCTGGGTGCAACGTGCTTTTCAAACGAGGGGAGTGAGCGGGAACGTGTTGTGTGTATGCGGACGGAGAGAGCGAGTGAGCGAGTGGATTTTCGGTGCTCTGAGAGTGTGTCAGCAAATTTCCTTTGAAATACAAAGCCTGCTAGTCTTCTCTTTCACACAGGCTCACTCCGTAAACATTTGCATTGCTGATTAGCTGAGTTAAGAGATAAGCTCTGAAAACATACTTCCGCATTCCTCCAGATGAGTTCAAAACAAATGGAAGAGACGTCAATGGCCTTAAATGGCTTAGGGACGTCTCCAGAGATCACTTAAAGCGATGTATTGTTCATACCCATTCACACTGGAGATAATACAGAGCACTCAATATGCTATAGTTGTTAATCCTCAGGGAAGGGAGGATTACCAGGACCGGTATAACTGTGGAGTTATAGCGCTCTATGTGCCTCGCCACTCTGGACAGGTAATGAGTTATAGCGCTCCTGGGGACTTTATAGCGATATAAAGTGCTAGTGTAATCAAGCCCTTAGAGGTGTAAACCAGCCCCAAGTCACTACTTAAGTGTCTAAGCTGCCTGACTACAAGAGACAGAATTGCCAAGCAGAAATGGGCATCTCCATGCAAGCTAGACATGGTGTCAGTTTCTATGAGAGGGGAGAGGCTTAACATACACCCCTCTTGGCAGCATCTCATATTGATTAGCGTAGGCTCTTGTGGTTCACTTTTTAAGGTGTTTCTCTCTCCCCATTCACTGTATAGGGAGCCTACACCCCTAACGCAGGCTTTGTGGAGCACAGTGTTGTTTCAGTGATTTTTCTAGGTGCCTAAAAGTTAGGCATTGCAACGCTTAAGTTCTTTTGTGGATCTGGGCCTGAGGAAATGAAATAAAGGATCCACCAAAAAGAGGCTAAGCTATTTAAAGAACTACCTTGTGTGTGCTGTGGTGGTTTGTGAACCTCTCCTGCTGACACTCAGTGTGAAAGTAATGCTTATTAAAATTCTGCATTTTTCTACGATTACTCGATTGGAAAACTTATTACAAAGTAATCTAAGAAGTGGTCACCGAGCAGAGAACCCCAGACAGTGCCCAGCACTCCTCAAAGACATTTAATGAGTCCTTATACTGCCTGAAGGAAGTCTGCCTAGAGGTGTAAGCAGACAAGGGACTAGAAATAGACCCCCGAGTCAGAGTACCATCCAGCTTCCTACTGTTGGAGTAATGGGTGGCCATCTTGGCCAGTGCCAAGAGGCTGATGAGGAAGTTCATGACTTTACAGAGCCGTGGACGCGGTGTGCAAAAATCTGGAGGTGCAGGGAAAAGTGCTGAAGTGGGGGCTGCACGCTCTATAGATGTGAACCAGGGTCTCCCTCTTGCAACAGAAAGGATGGGTATCGGGGGAATTAGTGAACTGTGCCAGGTATACGTCCATGCTTACAGCTCCAAGGAGGGGCCGCCAAATGATATTCCCTGCGGGCCGTGGAACTAGAGCGGAGTATGGACTAGCCCAGCGGCATTCCTTGCCCTCCGCTGGTCACAGCAGATCCTGCCATTAACATTGGGCTGGAACACGAGGGAAAAGAAGTGGATGGTGTGAAGCACAAAGGTGTACAGATATTCTCTGGGTGTGGTTCAGAGGCAGAATGGCTGGATGTTATTCAGCCAGTTCAGATGGTATGTCGGGGGCGGGACAGGAGCCTAATGACAAGTTCCAGAAGTCTAGGAGTTGGGGTTGGACGGGGAGGACCTCCCTCCCCCATAGGACCCTCTTAATGAAAGTGAGAGAAGCAGGAGGCAAGGCTGCCCTCACCTCCTTGAGCACACAACAAATGACACATAGGGTGGGCAACCCCATGCACTGGCTGAGCACCACTGGGTCCACACTGTCCCTCTGATCATAGTTCAGGAGGTTTCCCAAAACTGGTGGAACCAGCCAGGACCATCCTCAGGTGCACAAAGGGGAACTCCACCACAGGCACACAGAGATGGGGGTTGTGCAGTGTCCTCCAGCCAGACATAAGTGAAGGTGGTGGAGTCCAGCTGGTGGTTGTGTGTCCACCAGGGAGTGATGGCTGACAATCTCCCTTAGGACTTGCATGGTGGCCTGGTACTTCTCTATCCCAAGGCTGTCCTATTTGTCCAGGGTGGTGGTAAAATTCTCACCCAGAGGCACTGCATGAAAGGTGTATGGGAAGGGGCAGCGAGATTTCTCTGAAATCAAAGCAGGGACGGCTATCTTTTAAAATATATGAGGGTTAATTTTTAAAGCTTTATGTCAGGATGATAATGAAATTACTATAGTTAGGAAATGAAAAACCTCACATATTGCATAGGGAAGTTACTCCTAAGGAAATCCTTATAGCTCATTGCTTCTACCAACCAGGGGAATGTGCGTATTAACTTTGATCAGCAGAAAACATCTTCCCACCAGCTGCACCAGAAAATGATAAAGCAACCAAATTGTGGAAGAATGACTCATCAGCTAGGCGTCTGTCTTCCAGTGCTCTCTTAATGGTTGCCAGCAAAGGTCATTGTTTGCTTGGCCAAAGCTTAAGGCTACAAGATGGATGGGGGTCATTCATAAGTTCAGTATGTAACAAAGATGTTGATGTCTAAATTTAAATCAAAAGTAGCAAGAAAATCGAAAGTCAGAAGTAAGATCTGTCTCTATTGTAATCAGATATAGTTTTAAATCAGACTTGGTTTTTGGCAGCTGCAAGAACACGATGTTTTTGCTAGAAAGTCAGAGGACAATATACATCCAGAACCCTCTTCACCCTCTGAAATCAATTTTATTGATTATAGTAAGATCCAATTGTATAAGGACTACTTGCTACCTTTAGGATCCTCTTAATTAATCTATTAGGTGCTTTCAGTTTTCTTTCCCATAATTCTGTGATTTTAGGCAGAATTCTAGATTTAAAAAAAGCAAACATCAAAATCCCAATTCTGCCTATATATATAGAACATTATACAATATTCTTCACTTGGATGCTGGGGGGGCAAATCCTATGGGTGGGGAGGGAGTTGGTGGGGATAGTCACTTTATCCACATAACTATCCCCATGGCCTTGCCTAAAGTAGACTTTTTGTGCTAAAACTTCCCACTGTAGCTATTAGTGGGGCAGGTCCACTGATGGCAGCAATATTTTGCTTTAAGATAGAGCACCAGCATTTTACCACCATGCAGTCTAACCTTGTTTGGAGCAAGTCTAGTTGACACAGTAGTTCACTGTTTCCAGTGCTAGGAAATTTTAAGAGACAATTTGCTGGCATAAATGTGGTAATTGAATTAAATGACACTGTGCAAAAGAAAAAAAAAGAAAGAAAAAAGAAAAAGAAAAAAAGAAAAACTTGGCTCTTGATTTCATTTTGATTTTGTTCATATCTTCCTATAATATGAGAATAATAGAATAGGGCACTGTGGCAGGTCCGGGAGTAAATCGCTTTAAGGTTCTGCTAAAATGCTAAAAGGCCAGGTAGAGAGGCACAGGCACTCACCAGGGATCCCAGCTGTAAACCCTAAGGAGGGGTAGCTCAGAGCAACAAACTGAGCAGAGTGGGAACAGCTGGGCTAAGGACTGGGAAGGCTATAAAAGCCCTGGGAAAAGCTCAGTGAGGAGGCTGGCCTGGGAGGAGACAGCAGGGCTGTTTACTTGCTGCAGAGAGCTTTGAGGGCTAGAGGGCCCTAGGAAGGGTCTGTGGGGGTGATTGTTGTTGTTGTTGGGGGGACTTGGGACTGCACAAGAGCACTATAAATAAAGAAGGTGGAACTCTTCATTAAAGTGGCACAGGCATGAGATGGTGGAAGCTTTGCATAGGCCCTGGGACAGGCACACTAATCAAATATTAGCACCTTCCTGGGCTTTAACTAGAAAACTTATGGCTTTCAATGAAATCCCTTGCATATTTTTAGAGACTTGGGGGATAGTATTTCATTTCTGTGGAATGACCTTATAATTAGCAGTAACGAAGAAAAGCAATAGCAGTGCAGGCTGTTACATTACAGCTTCTTCTCTGAGATTGTCCAGACCAGCTACATACCCAACTACATTCTTTTGAGGGAATTTCTGATCTTCATATGAACTTTGTTTACATTGCATACTATATATGCCTTATTTGTAAAGATGGATGCTATCGCTGTACAGTACTGTGTAAAGTACTTTAAAAAAATATTGTTTTCAATAGGAAACCATACATTGGGATATTTTTCTTTCTTTCTACTGTAGTTCAAGACTTCAATTAATGTATATGTCTTGTATTAAAGAAGTTTATCAGGCTCAGAATATGTATATTCCCATTTCCTCTAGTCCAGTAAAGAAAGCTGCATTATAGCCAAAGCTCAGTAAAGTATCTTTATTGAGTTACAACATACAAGTCTCCTTCTGCTCTCAAATCAGCAGCCACTCTTCTGAGTTTTTCTCCCACAACAAATTTGTTTACAGAAGTAAGAGCCTTGCCTTCTCTGGCCTCTAGATTATATTGCTCTGCCTGGAATCTAATTCACCAGCCACCTTAAAAGGTTGTTAATTTGGAACCTAAGGGAGCAGCACACTTTTGGTGATTCATCTCAAGATGTGAAGCACATGGTGAATAGGGGGAAAGGATTTAATAGGATAAGGAGCACTAATCATTTAAATATTCACAAGAATTAACCACTCCTGATGAAGTGGGTATTAGCCCACAAAAGCTTATGCTTCAATACTTTAGTTAGTCTTTAAGGTGCCACAGGACTCTGTCACTTCTCCGCTCCCAAAGAGTTATAGTTACCTCTTTATGAGGCATAACTAAACAAAATAATATAGCTGATAAATTCTTTCCTAGTCCCAAAGCAAAGTGCAGAAAAAGGTCGAACAAACTCTGTCAGGGAGCAGATTCAGCTTTCTTAATTAGCTAATTAAAGAGCTTAAAGGAGAAAGATGTAAAATTAAAGACAGGTACAGGTGTGGTTGTAATGCCTCTCCCACATATCTCAGTCCCAGATTATAAAGACAGCAGGTTGAATCTTTCACAATTACAACAGGGGTGGAGGCTAAATAAAGGTCAATATACAGCAGGTTATCAACGGAACAGTTTCTGTGTAGATTGCTCTTAATGAAATCGATGTGTCTATTGGCTATGTCTATTTGAGACTTTTTTTCTTCTGACATTTTCCACTGGCAATAGCAAGAGTATAGAAAAGATACACCTGTGGCAGATGGCATTTTAGCTAGCATTACCTAGACCTGCTCTGTGCAGGACTAGACAGCACAGTAGTTAAAATACCAGTACCCATGCTAGTGGTTTTATTACTACCACTGGAGTTGCAAGAAAGGGAATTTGAGCGTGAAAAGTCTAATGTAGACACAGCATATCGAGATTACTTTTTTTGAAGTAAAAATAATTGGATCATTCTGCTTTCAAATGTTGATTGTTTTGTAAGAAGTTTTGATACCCAGTTTTTGTGACCCAAACTGGAATTTGGTTTCCCTATGAGATGTTCCCCTAAGGGTGTGTGTTTTGTCCTGTTTTACAATGAACAATAATCATTTTGTTTTCAATCTCTGACTAGTTTTACTGGAGTAATATATGTCCATTTATTTCTTCCACTGTGCACTGTCCTTGTTGCAAGGACAAATAAAGTGACCTGCAGATTTGGAATATTTTAATTTAAATGCTTTATTTATTTATAATATTTAGATAATCCACTCAAGGTCAGGGCCCCATTGTGCTAGGTGTTGTACATACACATAGGAAGAGACAACTACTGCCCCTAAAATAATTTACAGTCCAAAAGGACAAGAAAAGATAAACAACACTTGGGGAAAAGAAGGAATTATTATCCACATTTTCTAGATGGAGAAATTAAGGCAGACACAAGATCAAGTGACTTGCCTAAGGTCACATAGGGAGTCTGTAGCAGAGCTAGGAATTAAACCCAGATTTATTGGGTCTTAATCCAGTACTCTAACCACCAGACCTTCCATTCTCCTTTAATGTCCTTGATGTGCCCTGTATATGTAGGATACATGTTTTGCAAAAAGTTGATTCCTACAGTACCTTGCTAGTTTTTCATTGCTGATATTCCAGCTGGTGTTGGCTTTTTAACAATTTCTGTTTGAGATTTATAGCTGTGCTTGTAAGCAGGTCTGGTAACACGGCCTATTATTAACGCTGCCCAACACTTCCCCTTATAAAACCATGTTTTCGGTTGTTCATAACTTTGTTGAACTTTCCAGATTTCCCTTCCTAGATGTCTGCACCATGCTGAGGTTTGTTTACAATGTGTTCAGCCTTTTACAGGGCTTAATTTGTAATGAAAGAGATGCTGGGGCTTAAGCAATTTTTTTCAATTCATAACTGCTGCAGGAAGACAAGCCCAGAGGTGCCAGGGCTATGATTTGTCAAGCCTAGAAGGACTGGGGCTCAGGCTTGGCAAGCCCTGTCCTAAATTAAACACTGGCTGTTGACAAGAACAAGGCTAGGAAATGTACATTGGTTTGGCCAATTAAATTCTGTTAACCTTTTCTTTGAAAAGCTCTTGTGCCCTCATGCTTTGGAGGAGGGACTTGAAATGTAGCAGGATGGCCAGGCATACGCCTTTTACCATCCCCTTTAAATCAGCCCAAATGTGGCCAAGTTATAAACCTCAGCCTGCACATGTTCAGTAGAGATTTTTTATATTTTAACGGCTTGAAGAGTGTGTCCACACTGAGCATTGGTCCAGTCTGGGGCTAAGCATCAATCCCTGCAATTGCAGTTCAGGGCTGCTGTGAGCCATGCTGGGCCTGGAGTTCAGTACAGGTCTGAGCACTTGCACTGAGAGCAAGGCCAAGGAGCTGGCAGTGAATGCCCTTCTGGCACAGGGGTTGGGGCCATGGTTTGGGTGCCTGTGACCTGACACCCCACTTTTAAGGACCTGCCATCACTGCTGAGTCCTATGAAATGTTTTTCTACAACTTTGTGTTTGTGTTCTCTTTCCCTTCTCTAACACAACTACCGCTTCTACAGCTTGTTTATTTACACAAATCAACTATTATTATTGTTTGTGCTGCTACAATCAGGATTGCAGTGCCATTGTTCTAGGTGCTGTACAATAGCTCACCCTCTACAATTTGGTCTTGCTCCTAATAGGTACAGTAATAAAGATGCTGCGATGTAGAAGTGCTAATATATTCTGGTGTTTCCATTAAATTGCACACTGTAACAAATGTACAGTATTGTTTTATTCCACAAAAACAAACACTCGGTTGGTATTTTCTGAAGCAGTTTTGGAATTGCTGTCACCAAAGTGCAAGAGTCTGTAATTACTTGGAGTGTTTCCTCCCATCCACAACAGTTTTATCCAGAAACGTCCCCCATCATTAGAAATCCATCTTGTAATTAAAGATTAAAACCAGAACATAAGGTAATAATTTGCCACTTTCAATTTGTCTTTTAGGAGTTTTTATTTTCTAGCTGAGGCGTTTGTTGTGTTTGAACCTTTCCACCCCTTGGCAAGAGCATTTTACTTGAATGACATTTCACTTTACCTCATTTGCCTGCCCCAGCCTCACTGGTTAAAATGATGTGAGAGCTGGGTGTAAGACATTTTGCCTTAGGGAAAGAGAACCTCTGATTCTCTGACAACATCACATCACATTACAGAATTATTTTTTCACCAGCCAGCATAATGTTTTTTTGCTATATATAGGAACTATGCCACCTTCCCTTTAACTTACTCTGGCATAGAAAATGAGGGTATGAGTGTTGAAGGTGGTGTGAAACAGGTTTATCCAGCTCCCCATTTCCAATAACTCTATCATTCTCTGGAGCCAGGAGCAAGGCATATATAGGATTTACCACTGGAAAAGTCCTCTTTTTTTTCTGTCTCCCAAAATTACAGTTTCTTGTGCAATGTAGGAAATAAAAATATGAGAGTTGCTTTCTCAAGTTAAAAATAGTCCAAATGATTCACTGTTGCGTCCTTGTAAAAATTGGATGGGGACTGTAACAGAGGATGTAGTTCTCTGCATTCTGAATCTAATCTCCCCCACTTCCTCCATTACTGGTTCCCTCTGAAAAATTCATTGTTGTAGGGCAGTGAGATTGTAACAGCTCACATATCCTACAAATGTGCTGTTCTCGCCCCTCCTCCCTTAATTTATTTGTTTCAGCATGCAAAACATAAATGATTGCTCCTCCCAGATGTTAAGCACATTTGACACATTATTAAAAATGCAATCCAAATTGACCACAAGTAGCATCAACAAACCAACTGCCTTCCCTACCCCTCCAAAATTCCATAGTATAGGATGGAAATTTCCTCACCTGAGAGCTGATAAAACCCAAATTCCCTTGCAAAAAAAATCCCAAATTTACTGTTTAGTTGCAAAATATTTCCCTAGTCATGGGATTTTCAACCACTTTATAATAAAAATGTCACATAGTAAGTGGAAACAGTAGGAGAATGCTGCATGCTTCCCAATTACTGCACTCTTTATCTTAATACTCGTTGCTGATCAATGGTGTACACACTGAATGTTGCTGGGATGATGCCAAGAAGTGTCTCTTTTCACTGCACTCCACATCTTAAAACAATCAAAATTTGCCAGAGGTATCACCACCTTCATTCCCACAAGTCATTGTTGAGTTAATGCTCAAAATCTGCATTTGTGTGATAAATGAAGGGGGGAGGAGGGAGTAGCTCTGTTTTATGGACACCCTCCCAGCACAGGTGGTGAGCTGTATGGGCCCATGGTGACCATGCTACAGAAATATTCAGAGCACGAGGGCCCAGCTCTACCAATGTTTGGGGCCAGGTCTCTCCCCCAGCCTTGCCTGCTGCCCCCTCTGTCACCAATGGCAGTGCAGCGGGGCTAAAGTGGCTTCCTGCCTGCCCGCACAGTGTGCCACTCGTGGAAGCAGCTGGCACGTCTCTATGGCCCCTGGGGAGGGGTGTCGTCGTGTGCTGACTCTGCCATTGGAACTGCGGCCAATGGGAGCTGTGGGGCTGACGCCTGTGGGCAGTGGCACGCGGAGACCGCCAGTCCCCCTCCCCCACCTAGGAGCCACTGCAAGAGGGGTGTGCAGATCGCTTTCGGGAGCCGCCTGAGGTAAGCGCCCATATCCCCTCTCTCCCATGCCCCAACCCCCTGCCCCAGCTCAGATAAGTTAAGTGCCTTGCCCAGGATCACACAGGAAGTTTGCCGTAGAGTCAGGAATTGAATCCAGATCTCCTGAGTTCCCTTCTTATTCTTATGTATTATTTATCCTACCATAGTACCTAAGAGCCCTAGTTATGCACCTGTCCCCTACTGTGCTAGGTGCTGTACAAACAGAACAAAAAGATGGTCCCTCTTCCAAAGAGCTTACAATCTAAGTATAGTGGGTCCCTGGTATACATCTCCTCCTTATATGTTGTTTTGGTTATCCATTGCTCATCAATAGGGGAATGTGTTCCGATTCATGTTGGTCCCGAGCCGCATATCGGTCATTTACATGGATCAGGAACTACGTGAATTGGAACACGTTCTCCTAATGTACAGTATTGTACTTTCGTCCACCAGCAGCCGACAGAGCCTCCAATCAACTCTTCCCCCTCCCTCCCAGTGCCTCCTGTCTGCCACAGTCAGCTGTTAGGTGGCGGTCAGGAAGCATGGTGGGAGGAGCAGGGAAGGGGCACTCGGAGGTGAACTGGCCTCCCCTAACCGGCCCTCCATACAATTTTGGAAACCCGATGTGGCCCTCAGGCCAAAATGTTTGTCCAGCCCATCCTACCAGGATGATGCTGAAAAATTATATTTCTATTTGGTGCCTACACACCATGATGACTGGCACAACGGAACTGCATATGAAGTGACACTGAGTCCTGTTGTTATACTTCTGAAACTGTGCCAACAGTGTTTTGTCATTGCTAGCAAGTTTCTAGGATGGTTTAAGAACTTAAAAACAACCACACTAGATCAGACCAAAGATCCATCTAGCCCAGTATCCTGTCTTTCGACAGTAGCCAATGCCAGGTGCTTCAGAGGTATAGACTTTTATTCTATTTAATGTTAATTATACTCCTGTGGGTTCAGCTCTGGCAGCTACAGTCTCAAGTTCAACACAGTTTGTTCTGGATGTAGAACCCATTGAATCACATGAAACCATGGACAAAAACCACATACAATTACAAGAGCACCTATCTCTTAGCAGTTTTATTAAGATTACCAACAAAGTTTTAAATGTCATGGCTTATACAATTCCTAAAGATAAGTACCATGTACCTTCAGACATACTCACACCCTCCTAGATGATGATGGAGTCTGTTGGCCTCCTCATAGATTGATAATCCACATGGGAGTGATTCCTGCTGGAGTTTCCCATAGGAAGCTCAATTTTCCAGCTCTAGGCACCTTTTTATACTGTGAGTCTGTCTATACCTAGATTCTGTGCATGTACATGAAAGCGTCTTATTGTTCTGTGTCCCCCAGAAACACAATTCTATAGGCTATGTAGGTTTTCATTGACATACCACCTTTATCTTGTGGTTATGGCATATGTTGGAGACCATATTTACTGTCACATCATTTTATAATTTAAATGTAATCTTCTCAGATATACTTTCACAATATTACCATTTGGTACCTCTCTTCCCATAATCTTTTGGGTTATTTCTTGGTCACTGACTTATGCCATCATTTCTTGTCTTAGCTCAAAATAGCTAAGCTAAAGGCTTGCAGGCCTCAGCTTACGGGTTCTTGTGTTTTCAGCTTATTTTACTCATGTCTATTACTTTGATCAGTATTTTGAGGAACCATCTTATACTTTTATAACAACAAATTACATTTCTAGCAAATACTTGTGGTAGACTGTTCTCATAGATAGCCTGTAGTATGGCTGTCAGAAAAAAATGCTTGTCTATGTTAGCTAAGAACACATTCAAAACCATGGACATGGCTAACATTATTTTAATGGTAGTGTGGATGAGGTTTGAGTGGCTATGCCTGATAAAATGCATAATAATGTTACTGAACAGCATGTGTTAACCAACATGGGGAAAGTGGAAGACATGTATGATAGTGCTTAGGGTACCCAGACTCTGAGTCACCTTTTCACCCGATCACCAGCAAGATGGAGACTTGCTTGTGCTTAACTGGTTGTCATCTCATAACACTGCCAGCTTGTTTGCCATATAAGCATTCTCTTTTGTGCTATGCCAGCCTTTACTTTGCCTTTCAGGTTAACATTAGGGGTACCTTTGAGTCCCTCTGAAACATTCCTCTGCAGTATCCAGCCTTTTATCCACTGAACACTCACAGAAATACCAGATCAGCTGTCCCCAAGGGAACTATGTATACACCAGTTTTCATGATTCAACTTAGGGTTCAGTACCTTGCTTAATATCACAGCACTTAGATATATTTATAGTGAAACAAGGGTAAGTTTATGACCAAAGATTCAAAAGATGGTGAATAAGGATAATGGAAACAAAAATATAAAACAAAATCATAACATGCTTTCTGGAGACTAAACTTAAACTTCTTTAGGCAGGAGGTTAGCCTGTTATTTCATTCAAAGCCTTTTGTAGTATCTTCAACTATGGCTGGTTGTGATCCCATTTTCATGAATGTAAACACATTGGCCATTTACTTCCAAGGTGCTGGATAATAGAGTGCCTTCTTTGTTTCCCAGATATAGTCCAGCAACCCTTTGAAATGTATCTCAAAATAAGGATTGCTTCCCCTGCTGTGTTTCTATACCTGTTTATTCCTTTCTGAAATTCTGACAATCCTTCATCTGCATTCATCTTTGATGGGTGATGAAAGATCCATTGTGAACGAGACAATACTTAATATACATTTCGACAGAGAATAAACATCCCTTGTCTGACAGAAAACCAGTTTGCCAACTCTGCGCTTGATACAGACTTTAAAACATATTTTCTGTTTATATACACAACTCCTCCCATAGTATCTGTATGTACATTTCACAATGGTATTAATGACCAGTATGACCCGGCTTTGATTTAAGACCTCATGTGACATTTGTTGCTGAGCCAGAATGTTCATAACAGAATCAGGACGTTCTTGTAATCTCCTTGCCAACTGGCTTTGAGGAGTCCTTGGGTCATAGCATGAAAGAAGAAGAAGAAGAAACTGTAAAACCTGGAAGGAGGACAGGGCCAATGGTAGTTAGCGGTTATTTCATAAATCTTGCAGATAGGTTGAAAGATAAATAACAAGGAGCAAAGATCTTAGAAGTGGCTAATAAGGTCAAGATCGGTAAGGAGAATGGCTAATACTGAGTGTGAGGAACAGCTGACAATATTTGTGGGTATCGATTGTTACTACCAGATCAGTCTTATGAGAGTCATAGTTAAGGGCAACTGCACCTGTATCCCCCCTTTGTGGTACAGCAAGGGCACCCACTCCTGGTTCCTGACTTCTCAGCCATCACGTCTGTTGGGGAGATACCCACGTTTCTCTCTGTCTCTCGCTCTCTTGATTGGGGTTTTTCCAGGTTGCAGTTTTCTGCCTACATGGGGATGTCCCCAGCAAGCCAGACTGCCTAAAAACCCAGCATCTGCACTTTGCTTTCTCTCCAGCGGCTCTGAACAGTGTAATTGCCTTCAGTTATATGTTACCACATAACTCGTTATAAGCAAGCACCTTTATAGTTAAGATGACAACATTATAGAGAAAGCATTTTAAAAACACTAAAAGAACCTGCACACTTACCAGCTGTCACCCCAACTCCATCCTTTGGCTATCAGAAGGTATGCACCCATACAACCAGTGTACTGCTACAGTAAGAAATTTGTAGATATGTGTGTTGGGTAGGGAAAAAAACTGGCTAAGAAGAGATGTTCATAGCCAATAGCAATGTTAAGTGGACTTCTACAAGTAACAATGAGAACTAACCACATTTTCTCCCCCCTGCCACCAGCCCATACTCCATTCAATTCTCTCTTCTTTGTGCTTCCGTTGTCTCATTCTGCTTTTATCTTTATACCCTTTTCACAGCATCCTCCATGCTTGGCACGGTTTCCCTTATTCTATGTATCAATCAACCAACCACCTCCGCAACCCCACCTCTTTGCTTGATCTTCCACAGTGACTTCCACTCTGGCATGCAGGTGCCAACTTTCCCCGGCACTGGTGGGTGCTCGTGCCTCCCTGCTCCCACCCCAACTCCACCCCTTCCCTGCCCCCATTCCGTCCCCGCCCCAAATCCGCCTCCTCCCTTCACCTATTGTACCACTTCCCCAAATCCCAGCCCCGCCTCCCCCCCCCCCCGAGCGCACTCCGTTTCCCCTCCCTCCCAGCCACACTAAATAGCTGTTTCGCGGCGCAAGTGCTGGGAGGGAAGGGGGAGAAGCAGGACATGGAGGCACACTCAGGGGAGGAGGCAGAGCAGAGGTGCCGGTGGGTGCACCCACCAATTTTTCCAGCCCCGGAGCACCCATGGAGTCGGCGCCTATGCTCAGACAGAGTCATTATTGCACTTGATCTTGTGCCATTTAAATTGTATTTTTCTGATTTAGATTTCATGCTCCTTAGTGTAGGGGCTTTGTCTTTCTAAGTGTTTCTGAAGTGATCTCTACGTACGCATGGTTCTGTATAAATAATTACGATTATTTATAAAGCACATAATACTGTATAAAGCATATCTATGGAGCTATATGAATAATATACAAAACTGTAAAAATGCACTAAATAATAAATGGGAAGTTGTTAACAGGTAGACGATATAAAATTACTACTTGTGGAGAACCTGTTGGGAATAAGATTTTGTTGAAATACTATAATAATAGTCTGAAAAAACAGAGTAGTAAAAAGAGAAATAATTTTAAAGCCCAGTGATTTTTTTAATATAAAATTTATGGGCATTCCTCACAGCAATATAATGTACTATAAACTGGGGTGTCTGAGAACTGGTTAAGTCAAGAAGCAGACAAGAATGTTAAATGCCAGGATACGTAGTTTATAAAAAGGATAAATTCAACCACACAGGAGGAAACATGTCCATTAGGTTAAGGAGGGACATACTGTCTAAACAAAGAAATGTCATAGTCAGGCTTGTCACCAGCGTACAAACAAGTTGGACTCAAGTGAAGGAAATGGTAAATAAATTATAATCGGAAGCCATTACTGGGCTCTGTGGGAGGATAAGAAAGCAGAACAGGAAATGTGTATGTAGATAAAGGAAGCCTGCAAAACAGCTAGGACAGTTATCATAGGGATTTCGGTCTGCTTGCTCTCTCTCTCTCTCTCTCTGCCCGTCACCCCCCAGTCGGGGTATGGGCCACCAACCACAGATACTGAGTAGAATTGTAATTAGGAAATATTAAATGTGTGTGTATGTTTAGATTTAACATAGCACTGAACTGTCCCTATAGTTTGTTAAAGTACAGTTATTGCTTGAAAAGTAAATGTCTAAAACTCACATCATGAGGTTCCAAGTTTGTCTGTCTGACTCCAAAATAGCCCAGATCTGTAATAGTCAGAGTTTGTTGACCTTCTGGGTTATGCTACAGAGTTCATCTGTTTTCTCAGGCTTTTTAGAGATGGATGGGAATGGTATGCTCAGGGAGGATGGGATATTTTTAAATTGTAGAGGTTGATTGTCATATTTTTGGAGGGGCATAAACTGCTCAGTTTGTATATGCACTTTATTATCCACTTTTCTCTAAAAGGCATTTTGTGAGCAGGATAGGCATTACATATTTCATAAATTGGATATTATTATTTTAACATTTATTATAATTTCAATTTGCTCAATTTACAAGTTGAAAAATAATTAATTTTACTGCCAGCACTACAAATTCAGCTTTGCTTCTGGGAATTTAAATACCCTGTGAACATTGTTTTGCACAGTTTCCGTGCCTTAGTTTTAAGAGAAAAGTGAAAGTCTTATTGGTGCAGTCATTTGATATTAACCAGTTGGTCTGGTCTCATTCTTTGTTCTGCTTCTTCATACTGTCTATTTGTCTTTTCCTTGGCAGTCTTTGCATCCTGCACTGCAGAAGGCATACTGTGCCCCAGGGTTTCTGCTGGTACACTTACAGTTGCCATCCAAATATCCCTGATGCTTGCCTCGCCCACAGAAATGTTTTATAATGGAGCCAGGATAAAACAGGTGGATGTCCACTCTGACTGTAAACTTGAATAGTCTTATAGCATGTGTCCCCCCATGTTACAGGGCCCAAAGCCAGGAATTATGAACTTGTCTATTGAGAACAGGGCAACAACCAAATATTTATGAGCAGCAAGTCCAGGCACATTCTTCTGAACAACTGCTATCTGAAGAGCAGTAAGTATTAATATGGTAAACTTTATTAGTGCTAAGATGCACCTGTGAATTTGTCCAGTCATACACTCTGTGACATCCTGGTTGGGGTACCCAGAATTGTGAGCTCCTGTGTTAACCCTCTTGGCTTCAGCAAGTGAAGGTTTGCTGCTGCTAAGTGATGTGTCAGTTCTCTTATACATCAGCTTGTCTGCCTTGGCAGCAAACTCAGCAGGACTCTGTCTGTCCAAACCTTGCCTTGCAGGTAACGGTCAGTTCCCAAGTTCCCCAGAGATGCCTCTCTGCAGTGTCCCCCACCTCTCACCAGACACATACCTTTGTCTAGATCAGGCTGGGTTCATGCTCTGTCTTCCAAATACATTTTAAGAACATATTTCCAGCAAACATCTATAATTCTTTGTATACATTTTATACATACATCATACAATGATTTCTGGGACCCACATGTCATCACTTTACCTGTGATAGCTTACATGACGCCATTGAAATATATTATAACAGTTTGTTGGGGGCAATGAGTGTATCAGGCATGATGTGAATTTCAGTATCGGAGGCCCCTTCTGCTGTTTGGCACTGAAGGACAGTCTGGGGTCACACACACAATTGCAAAGTAATGATTTTCTATATTAATAATAACTAATTAAAGAAGAATCCTGCATTTGGTATAACTTTACATTAGGTGAATTTATTTGCAGACATGCTAAAATGAATATGAAATCATGACTATTTTCTCTTTTGTTATTGCTTTAATTGTACTGGTTGAAATATGATCCTGTTTGATATTTCTCAGTAAATAAATTTTGTGCCTGAATTCATAGTAGTTTGTTGTATGATAGTAACTATACTTGAGGGTCTTGAAGTTAATTAGAATGAGAGCGGATGCTAATAAGAGACAAAGATTAATCTGAGTTTCATTTAAACTTCACAAGCAAACTGTAGATCATTAATTCCAGTTCTGACAGGTTCCATGTAAACTCCAGGCGCCAAACTCTGCAGTCAGGTTTTCAAGAACAAACTCTCACTGGCTAATCAAACCTTTTGCTACATCTGTTGTTAGCTGCTTGTGGATGTAGCAGTCTTATTTTAGTTGTGTGTCATTCCTGGGTTTTCAGCATTGCACAGCTCTTAAATAGCTGTGACGGTCAAACCAGTTATGCTCCCATGGACCAATTTTTAGTTGTTTTTGGTCTTCGTCCAATATAAACATATTTTAGGGCTCTTTGTTAGTTGAAATGTTGTCTGGAATTCAGTGCTCTGTAGTCCTGTCATTATCCTTTTAACTTGCTTTTGCTTATTTTCACAAATGTCCCAATCTTTTCCCTTACCACCTTATTTATACTACATTAGTTATATTTTTAAAAGTTTACTGCTTGAACTAACCTTTGCATCCCTTATTCAGAGGGGCTATGGTGCTTCCTTCTGGTTTAGACTTCAAGAGGTTGAGTTTGTGTTTCCGACTGGTCCTTAAATATTTCCCTGCCAAAAATTCCCTCTCCTATATAAGTACAGTACCTGAATTATCCACTCTATCACACATACACTCCTGTGTTAAAATGGCATCAAGAGAGGAATGGTACATCTGGCAACCTTTCTGCTGGACCCCAGAACCTGCTACTTCAAACAATTATATGATTTTTGTGATGCAGTGTGCTCTGGAACACAAACCTGGAATTACTGAAGTCTTACCAGAGGACAAGGGACTTCATAGGCAGCAATCCTCCAAGATTCTATGTCCTAGTAACATGCCTCTACCTTATCCTGAATGGTTCACCTCGGTGGATAAGAGAGCAAGTTGTTCATTTTCCATGTTCCTTGATTTGTTGGCCACTGTTCTGACACTCCTAGCAAGGGCTAATTGTGATTGATGTATTTTGTGACATTCACCCCTTTACTAAAAACTGTACTGAGACGCCAACTGCTAAACAGGTATTAGATGGTGGGTAACACATTTGATCACTACTTATCTGCACCTTATTTGAGCCAGTGATTTGGCTGTGCAAGGATTATACTGTTCTCAATTTCTGGCCAGTGCCCCAACAAGATATCTTAATTAACTGAAATCGATAACTTAAATTTTAAAATAAGAATAATGGTGTTCTTCCCCCGCCCACTCCCCCCCCCCCCAGCTAGGTAAGCATCAAAGCATGAGAGAAACTGATCTTACATTATAGTTTGTTAGTTTTCCAGAATATGGTGGCTTCCAGAAGTCGGTTCAGACATTCTATTTCCAACTGTATTTTCAAGTACAGGCCTTCATTTACACGTGGCATGAAATACATCTCCACGTGAGCTATTAGAATGTCTTACAGTGCAAAATGGGTCATGCTTTCTTTTAAGCATCTCTCCTTACAAGTTCTCTAATACAGTTTATTGAAGCATGCACAGCTCTGGGAGGCTGAATCTCCCTCTTGGCTCTTCATTTCATTGAGTTACAAACCTTCTGTGCTCTCATAACTCTTAAATGTTGCCCTTTGAAGACAAATTCTTGTCTCATTAGCTCAGTCCTTTTACAGAAATTACTATCCACAGAGCCCAGTGTGGAGTCTTCATAATAATAAATCCTTCTCTGTTTCTCTCTTGTTCCACAGCTTGCTCATTTCTTCCTTTGAGCTGTCCAGTTAGGATGACTAGACAGCAAGTATGAAAAATCGGAACAGGGGATTGGGGGGTAATAGGAGCCTATATAAAAAAGACCCCAAAATCAGGACTGTCCCTATAAAATCGGAACATCTGGTCACCCTATGTGCAGTCATTTTTGTAGTCATCTTCAGTGACATGGAATACTTGAAACCTGTTTAGATGCTACAGTTCCTTTGATCCTTTTATTACAGTAAAACCTCGGTTTAACGGACCTCGATTTAACGGACTTCGGATGCAACGGACAAAATTTTTAAGAAAGTCCGATGCATCCGAAATCCATTTGTTGAGGTCCGGCTGCGGGCTCCCTGCTGTAGCCAGAGTTAGAGCTGCGCGCGGGCTGCCTGCCGGCTCCCCGCTGCCGCCCGGGTCCAGGCAGCGGGCGGGCTGCCTGCCGGCTCCCCGCTGCCGCCCGGGTCCTGGCAGCGGGCAGGCTGCCTGCCGGCGCCCGCCGGGGTCCTGCCTGCCGCCCGGGTCCTGGCAGCCAGCTGGAGCCCCTAGCCCCGGGGAGCGCGGATCAAGCCGCGCTCCCCGGGCGGCGGCTGCAGTCGCGCTCCCCGGGCGGCGGCTGCAGTCGCGCTCCCCGGCCGCCAGTGGGGACTGGGGCTGGGGCACATGGGGGTCCAGGGCAGGTGGTTTTTTTTTGTTTGTTTTATTTTTTAAAAAAATCGGCGGCTTTTCGGCAGAGGGGAAGTACACTAAAACCGTGAATTAAGGACTAATTGGGCAGGCTGGGGTTTTTTTTTTTATTTTTAAATAACGGACTTTTGGGTTTAACGGACACCCAGTCGCCCGAATTAGTCCGTTAAATCGAGGTTTTACTGTATTGCTCTTTTCCTTATACCTACTGTGGGCTTGAGCCATAGCTGCCAAGTTTGTTTCTGTTTGGCATTTTGTGCAAATGATTTAATGAACTAATGTGTATGTTTGCAAACAATTTGCATATAATCAAAACTTCATCTTATGAACAATACAGTCTACTCCAAGCAGTTGGAGGGGCAGGGAAGAGAGCAGCACAAAACTTGGGAGCACTGGCTGGGCTGGTGCTCCAGGTGCCTGAGAGAGGGTAGCTGGATGAACATTTGCTGGGGCTGGTGGTACTGCTGGTGGTGTAGGTGAGTACTAGGGCTGCTATGTGACAGGGGACTTATGGGTGGTGGTGGAGGGTTTTGCAGGTACTGAGGGAAAAGGACTCTTGGGGGTAGAGATGTTACTGGCAGGGGGGTGCTAGGGAGGAACAGAAGGTGCTGTGGTTATGGGAACAGAAAATGTTGGGAGCTGTTTGAGTAGCTAGGGCAACTGGGTGTTTACTGCTGAGAAGAGTTTGTTACAGTTGGCTGCAAGGGTGGTAGCTTGGGGCTTCCTGCTGCTGCAGAATCCTGAACCACATCCAGTAGGGAGAGCCGAGTTACATGTTCAAGGGGGAACAGCTGCCCCTAGTGATCAAAAGACAGAACTACAGGCAGATGCCTTCCTGGGTGCTGAGGGTCTACTCTAGCTGAAGATCCAGGCAAGCATGACCGGGCTCTGCATTGCATGATTATTGTGATGTGTGACACTTAGAAACTCTGCTAATTGAAAGCCCATTGAAGGCAATGAAAACACCCACACTGTCTTCAATGGGCTGTGGATCAGGTCTTACATGCTGCTTCCTCTGTATTGAGTCTACAGTCCAATATCCTCTACTTCATTCCTTCTGCATATAAACCCTCTCACACATGGTCAGCAAGCCTCTGGCAAGGTTAAATGATTCTTCTGAGCACATAAATCTGCTACACATTCTCATAATTGAGATCTTTTTCTTCATTACATCCAGTACATTTATTTGTACTCATTACAAATTCATCAATTACTGTGCTCTTCTTGCACCATATTGGCCTGAATTTTTAGGATATACTGTTTTGTGTACATTTAATGCATGAGAGATCTGCTGAATGCAGGGCCGGCGACAGGGGGGTACTATGGGTACAGCTGTACCGGGTCCCGGACTTAAGGTGGGCCCCTTAAGTCCGGGACCCGTTTCACAGCTGTACCTGTAGTCGTCCCCCCTTGTTGCCGGGCCCGGAGAGCGGGGAAGGGGCGGGGAGGCGGCGCGGCTCTCCTCCGGAGCAGAAGCACAGCAGCGCGCTGGATGAGCGCGCGTGTCCCCGGCAGGAGCACTGAGCCCGGCCGGCGGCAGCGGCGCACCACCATCTGCAAAGAGGGCGAGGGCGGGGAGGCTCCGCAGCAAGGTAGGGCTTCCCCCGCCGGACGTGGCATCATGCAGCCCCAGCGCCAATCAAGGGCGGGGAGCGGCCCTCCCCCTGCCTTGCCCCCAGGCTCCTCCCACGCCGGTCCGGGGGGCTGCGGCTGGTCACAGCAGCGGCGTCTCCATCGCCAGCCGCAGGGTCTCGCGCAGGTCCAGGGGGAAAGGGCGCGGGAGGGGGGGTGGAGGGAGAGCAGCAAGGGCGGCTCGCGCCACTCCCGGGCTCTCGCTCTCCCAGGCCGCGGCTCACGCTCCCGCAGGACCCTGCCGGGCACGAGAGCGCAGCGAAGGGCGAGCGTCAGCAGCAAGCGCCCAGGCGGTGGCAATGCTCGGAGGCTCGCACTGCCCCCAGCCACTGTCAGCTGGGGTGGGGGGAAGCGCGGGCTGGGGGGGGCCCAAACGATCAGAGTAGGGGGCCCCAAATGATCAGAGTAGGGGGCCCCAAAATTTCTGTCGCCGGCCCTGGCTGAATGGACTACCTTGGTAACAGAAGTTCTTCATTGATGTGCAGGCTAGATACAACATAACACAGCAAGCTTCCCCAGGCTGCCCTGACAACATCTCTCAACCCCAATTTGGTGTGACTGCTTCTTGGAAGGAGAGACTAATTTGCTCTCAAAATGCCCATTCAGTTCTCACTCTCTGTTGAGGCTAATGAAGGAAACAATTGTAGTGGCAGTTTGTGATGTGGACGCTTGTGCACTGCAAATTGGATGGAGACCACCAAACTCATTTTAGACCAACCACCACACACACAAAAAATTCAGCGATAACAACTTACAGCGACTACTGACCTGGGCTGGATCTGAGCCCACAACACGAGCTGAAAGGCCTCATAGCCCATTGCTAATTCATTGAGCCACCAAGTTCCCTCCATCATGGCTTATTTATGCTTTTCACAACTGGTTGCTTTGAAAATTCTGATGATATCAAGAATAATTTCAGGTGAGGAATATTCAGCAAAAGCAGATCTACTCACCAAAAGTTCATGAAAATGTTCTCTGCAATAAAGAATAATGGAAGGAAAAATGCAGAAAAAATCTTGAGTGTAAGCAGAACTGTTTCTAAATCTTAAAAGTCAAGGGTTTTCATGAGATGGCAGTTGCTGTTTAAACTGTGAGAAACCTCTCTTTCCTTTCTGGCAATAAAAATATTTGAAGGAAACTTTCTCCCCCAAATGTTGTGAAGCAACAGAGACATCTAGCGGATAGCAAGATTAAGCACAGCAAGTGTATGGATTTATCATTTATTTCAATCTCCATTTCCTGTCTAAAGTTGTAGCCAATGAAGTGTTAATTTTCAATACTCTGATTTTTCATCTCTATATGAGAACAGTTTTTTAAAAACCTGGTCTGATATCAAAATACAGTGTCTTGCTCAGGTTGCCTGGAACTGAGAGAGAGTTACTGTGTTACTTCTCTTCCTCAGCAGGAGTGAACTTTGCTGCTGCTGCTAAGCTATGTGCAAGTATCCTGACACTGCAGTTTGTCTGTCCTGCCCTGCCAGAAAACTCTTCAGGACACTGCCAATCTAAACCTTGCCTTGTAGGTAACAATCAGTGAACCCCAATTCCTGAGTTTCCTAGCAGATGTCTTTCTGCAATGTCCAGTCTTCCTCACTGGATACTCACAGAAGTTAAGTTCACTGCCTCCAAAGAGATAGTCTGTAAGTTTAGCTGAGGACGTCATACATCAGTTTAATGCACAGCACTGAGATGGTTTTGTAATATAACAGTTATAAATTTATTAATAAAAAACCAGTTTTAGGTGATAGGTAAGAATAGAAGACACAGATAAGCTACAAGTAAAACAAAACATGCTTTCTAGTGACTAAAATTTAAATTCAGCAAGTTAAATCTGCTCAGACAAAGATTTTCTCACCTATAGTCAGTTACAGTTAATCTTGGTTTTCAGGCCAAGAGAATCCACTTTTCATTAGCTCTGCGGGTGCTCCTCTGCCTCTGTCTGGTGATGGGTACCAAGATGGCTCTCTCTTTCTGCTTA
This sequence comes from Sternotherus odoratus, assembly GCA_032164245.1. Lineage (NCBI taxonomy): Eukaryota > Metazoa > Chordata > Testudines > Kinosternidae > Sternotherus > Sternotherus odoratus. The sequence goes on from JAVMKO010000002.1 coordinate 148,795,772, forward strand.
TATTTTTCAGTCTGTCTCTTTTGAAGAACCAGGAAGGCTTCCTGAAGATGTAGGCTCCATCCCCAGTCATGAGCATTAAACAGTCTTCCCCCTGCTTGTTTAGCATGGTGGCTTTATTTAACTCCTATGTGGATGTAGTTTTCATTGTCCCTTGATGTATTACTTGTCTCACTTTACATTGGTGACACAGGAAAACATGCAAAATAACATTCCTTTGTCTAGGACAGGCTGGGTTTATGCACTGCTTGCAAAAGATCTTTCAAAAACATACTTCCAGCACACACCTATAGTTCTTTATATACCACCTGTACATAATATTAATGACCAGTTATTGGTTTGTATCTGATACCTTATGTAACACCTTTTAAATACAGATTATTACCACAGTGAGTTGGGGTCAATGAGTGTCAGGCCCCCCGAGGGACTCCCTGGGTCGCAGCAGTATCTTAAATCAGGCAGGGAAAAGAGAATTAAGGGAAAGTATACAGAAAATGAAACTGGTTCTGAATCCAGTGGTAAAAAGACTGAATGATTCAAATAATGGTTAAAATCCAATTCAGATTCTAATGACTGAAATTCAGCACTACTTCACTATTTGGATATGAAAAGAAGCTAGCAGTCTTGTTCCTATACTAGTAAACTGAGACCACCTTAGTCATGTGTCATAAAACCCCTAGAAAGAGATCCTGGTGTCTCCGGTCAGCAGTGTTCCCTGGACTGTTAACTGTCTGGTTGGCGATGTAGGAGCCAGAGGGGCGACATGCTGCTGCTGCTGGGTGCTGCTTGAGGTAAGCATTGCCTGGAGCCTGCACCCTTGAGGCCCTCTCCCCATGCCCCAACCATGATTCCCCTCCTACCCTCCAAACCCTTGAGTCCCAGCCTGGAGCAGCCTCCTACACCCCAAACCCTCATTGCCAGCCGCACCCCAGAGCCCGCACCCCCAGCCGGAGCCCTCACACATCCCCACACCTCAATGCCCTGCCCTAGCCCAGAGCTCCCTCCTGCACTCTGAACCCCTCAGCCCGGAGCCCCCTCCGCACTGTGGACCCCTCATTTCTGGCCCCACCCCGGAACCCGATCCCCCAGCCCAGAGCCCATACCTCCTCCAACACCCCAACCCCCTGCCTCATCCCAGAGCCCCCTTGTTTGTTTTTGTTTATTTTTATCATAGAAAGATCAGGATTGTCAAGTTTTGTTCCCTCTGGGCATGTTGGTGGATTCTGATAAGCAGCCGAATTTGTTAGTCAATCCTACTAATGTGATGATAAAAACACTGGAAGGCACCAGACCTTTTTTTACCCAAGAGCTCTGACTTAAATGTGACCTGCTGTGATGGGAAAATTGCTTTGTGTACTTTTTGTCGCTGCTTTATGTTGGATAAACAAGGCCTGAAAGACTTTTGTTTTAAAAAAGAAAATCGGGTCTTGTCTGCTCTGGAAGTGTCTATAGTCTTGCTTACAGAAGGGAATTCTTGCATGCACATGTGCAAAATTCTTTACTGTAGGCAATGCAATAAACCAGAGGTTTTCAAACTGAAGGGGATGCAAAATTTATTCTGGGCGGACATGAGAAGTTTAAGGGAAAAAACCTTACTGCACACATTTGATTCACAGCAATTAATAACTAGCCAAGCTGATTCCTCCAGACACATCAGGTCCTCAGATGGCGCTGTGCATTTTGATGGATTTCTGTTAAGCTTGAATAGCATGATACAATGTCACTGCCATCTGTACATTAATCCGTTTGCTACAATGCGGTGTGCACATTTAATTGTAAGCATCGACCACAATCGCAGTTTTGCTTTGACTCTTATTACAGTGGATTGCTGGCTCATGCGTGCAATTCATGGAATTGTTCTGCTCCACATAACGGTGTGACGCCAGTAAGCAGAATCTCATTTAAAATTTACATAACTATATACTTAAATGGCTCTGTTTTGAATCAATGCCTTGCTATTTTAATAATCAGAGTTGCATGATTTCTTGTTTGTTTGTTGTGGTGGGGGAAGGGGAAAACTACTTTAGGCAAAAAGAAGGGCCTCTGCTATGTACATTGGCCAAAATGGCCAGTCTCTATGCAAAAGAATAAATGGACACAAATCTGACATCAGGAATCATAACATTCAAAAACCAGTAGGAGAACACTTCAATCTTCCTGGCCATTCCATTAAAGACTTGATGGTGTCAATTTTGAAACAGAAAAACTTCCAAAACAGACTCCAATGAGAAACAGAGGAACTGGAATTAATTTTCAAATTGGACACAATAAATCAAGGGCTAAATAGAACTTGTGAATGGTTCTCTCATTACACTAATTGATTGCATTTCCCTAGTTAATTTACCTTCAATAGTTATCTCGTGCAGACACAGAGGTCCACTTCAAAAGGTATTTTTATCTCCTGCTGATAATGGCCCATCCACATTAAACAGCCTCTTGCAATTGGTATGCTAATGTACAACTTTTTTTTCCTTTCTGTGTGTATAAATGCATCTTACTTCTGTTCCATTCTATGCATCCGATGAAGTGGGCTATAGCCCACGAAAGCTTATGCTAAATAAACTGGTTAGTCTCTAAGGTGCTACAAAGTCTTCCTCCTCTTATTTATGGTCTCTAGTAGTGGCTCAGGAGGCATTTTAACCATCCTAAACCTCAAGTTCTCAGAGTGTAATATGTATGTGGAGTGGCCAATCTTCAGATGATATGTCCATATTAAACAAGGGTTGAGCCAAAATTTGCATTTTTGTGCATTTATCCTTGCACATACATAAGTAGCAAGTGGTCTTTGGATACTATAACTTTTGTATACAAATGCTTGAATGGTGCTTGTAAATTGCATTCACTGGTGATAGTATATTTAAAATTGCAAGTGTAAAGGACTGCGGATGTACAAATAGAGGTCATGCTTTGAAAATATTTAAAATTGAAAATCCCATTAAAGATATCTTATGGCCCCCATTATGACCGTGAGCTGCATGATAAATGAAGACAAGGTCAGTGTGTGCTGTAGATGTCTATTTCTTAGTATAATCTCAGTGTTTAATATAGTGTTTCATATGGATTTGAAATTTGTCACATCAATAAATGTCAAAAATAAGGTTGTACATGTATTTGCTTTTCTTTGGCAAAACTTCAAGTCAGTGGTGGTTTGATCCAGGTTTGATTTTAATGGGAAAATTGGGCCTCTGGTGTTTACATTATTTCATTAGGTCCTTTCTTATCTATTCCTGCATGCACTGTAGTTTCTGAAGCTCACCTCTATTCCAGCAAACCTTTCTGTTACAGTTCTTGTTTATACTGTTGAGATTCATCAGAGATGTAATTCCTTTGCATTAAAGTGACACTGCCAATTGAAGATATTGCTTGAAAAATTTGGAGCTTCTATAGTTACAGTGAAGGTAACTATAACTGCAAAAAGTGAACAAAACTTTTTTTCTCTTAGTTTGTTTATAATATGCATTTGACAGCATTTTTGCTTATAGACAATTCACTGTTTTCCCTGTCTGGTCAGTCTGGTTGTCTCTTACTGTAGAGTCCCTTAACAACAGTAACAGGTGGTCACAAAAACTATTACATTATTATTTTTTTTAAATCAGGACATATTATTTAAAGGATGCTCTCTCAGAAACTGAAATGGATAAAAGATGGTCCAGTTGTTTCCCTAGTTCCCAGTCTAGTGTCATAATGAGGGTTAAAGTCCCTGCTTGTGCCACACACTTCCTATGAGACCTTTGGCAAGTCACACTCTGTCTGCCTCAATTCTCCATCTGTAAAGGGATGATCGTTATCCTCACTTCACAGGGATGTGGTGAAGTAATTGTATGACTGTGACCTGATCACAGTGATGGGAGCTGTATAAGTCTGTGTGACATACCAGGATACAATCTAGCTAATGAGCAGCTGTCTAGTAACCCTGAGTGCTATATGATTTTCTGAAACAGTTCCCACCTGGGCCATTCACAAACAGCCTTCTAGCATGCAAGCCACACCCTGAGTGTCACTGTGCAACTGCAGCCTGCCACTTGGATTGCACTCTGGCTCTCACCAGTCTTGGTATACTGCAGGGTGACCCCAATACTCCCCAGAAATGTATGTCCTGTACTGCTAAGCCCTCTCCTGGGCAAGTTATATAAAGTCCATTATTTCTTTAATAGAAATAATATGCACACAACTTGCCACCTCAAATGGAGTTTCCAAATCACTTCAATTGAAACACCCTGGATTATATAAAACAAGTTTATTAATTACAAAGAGATTTTTTTAAAGTGAGTACAAGTACTGAGGCATCAATGTCAAAGATAAAATACAACTTGTGCCTAACTTAACAAACTGTGTTAAAGTCAAAACAAAGCTTTCTCAGCATATGCTTTCAGAAGTCTTATTAACCAGACTTCTTAGGTCAGGACTCCTTCTTTCAGGATCCACTGAATGTTTCTTTGTCGCCGCAGGTGCCATGAATGCAGTGGGCATAGAGGTTGTGCACTGGGTTCTTTGTCCTTCTTTTTTGTATTTTTAGTGCCCTTCTTGAAAAACATTTCCAGCTAGGGATTGGCAGACAAAGGAAAGGAAGTTCTCTGCTGCTTTTTCCACACCAGGCTGAGCTTCCTTTGATTCCCTTTCTGCTCGATGACCCTGTTTACTGCTTAAATGCAACTTAAGCAGAGCACACATTCCTTTGCTTGTTTGAGACAGACCTGTTTGCCAACATCAGTTTGGAACGTGTGTTAATAACACCATAGAGTGGAATCTTATAACGTCACATACAATGTTGCCACACACATTTTACCAGGAAAATGACTAGCAAATTATGAGTTTCCAAATAATACCTCATAAGGCATACTTAGAACAAAGATTATTACAATAGTGGGGAGGGTGAATACATTCTATCACATGATGACAGGTAGAATTATTTTAATTTATTTGAGAAAGACACTCTTTGACATAATCCAAGGCTTCTCAAACCAGGGGCCAGGACCCCAAAGAGTCACCCCCCTTTTAATGGGGTCACCAGGGCTGCTGTTAGACTTGCTGGGGCCTGGGATCAAAGCCTGAGCCCCACTGCCCAGGGCCAACGGCTTCAGTTCTGGGTATTGAGGCTCAGGTTACAGCCCCCCCCCTCTTCCTGCGGCTGAAGCTTTAGCCCTCCCACCCAGCGTGGCAGTGCTTGGACTTTGCACTCCCCCCCCGTCTAATAATTAGGTAGACACAACTCTGCTGGTGCAAATGTCTCTAGAGCACACAGAGCTGCAGTTTGCACCCCATCGCACGGTCTGCTGTACTCAGTGCTTTTGTTATCTGTATGATGATAGTAGCTAGCAGTCCCCCCCCCCCCCCCCCGTGCGGAGCACTAGCCAGAGACCAAACACTTCTTGCAGGGCAGGGGGCACGAAGCTCTGGGGGCTGGGGCCAGCGGGGGCTTTTCTCCCACCCTGTCCCACAGCAGCTGCCCCTTCAGAAAGCTCCAGGGACGGTGCCTGGCTGCTAGTGTTTGGTGCTCAGGGGCCTTGGATGCTGCAGCCTGTGTGAGCGGCGCTTTCTGGGGCCCGGCTGCCACCGACCAGCAGGGGGCGCCCTGTCCTCGGCTCCCAGGCGGAGTGACGGTGGGTTTCCCTGGGCCGAGAGGATCGCCGCGAGGTCTCCGCGCCGGGGAGGTGGGAATGCGCATGCTCAGTTCGCCGCCGCCACCCCAGCGCCCCCTTGCGCCGCGCACGGGGAGCCGCAGGGCGGAGGGCGGCGAGCCACTTCCGGTCTCCATTTTACGCCAGCGGAACCGCTCCGGGCCGGGCCGAGGCGCCGCCGGGGTCTCGGGAGCGGGCAGGCGGCCGGCCGGGCTCGGTATGGACGGGTCGGGGCCCTTCTGCTCGTGGGGAGGGGGGCGTCGTTGAGGGTGACCAGGCCTCGCCCCCCCACGTCACGGGGATCCCCCCTCTGCTCTGGTTACCGGCCCCCGGGGTGGGTGGGGTGTCGCGGCCCTTGTTGCGTGGGGGGGGGGGCGGTGTGTGACGCTCCTAACACGCCCCCTTCTCCCTCCCCCCCCCCCCGCAGGCGGACATCGCCCTGGCGTGGCTCGGCGGGGTCCCGCCGCCTTCCCACCTCCCTGTCCCGTAGGGGCGGCTCCCGCCGAGACCGCGGGGATGGGCGGCCGAAGCCTCCTCGTGAAACTCGCCCCTGGCCACTGATCCTCCCGCCCCCGGCCGTCGAGCTTCAGCGGGGGAGAGCGCGAGCCCGTGCGAGCAGCATGGACCCAAACCTGGTGGGTCACCCGGTGACCCTCATCATCAAAGCGCCCAACCAGAAATACACCGACCAGACCATCCGCTGCTTCTTGGACTGGACCGTGGGCGCGCTGAAAACTCACCTCTCCAAAGTCTACCCCAGTAAGCCGGTGAGTCGCTGCCTCGCAGCAGCCTGCCCCGGTCCTGTGGGGTTTTTACCGCCGCGACTTCTGCGGCCCCATTGTCCTGGGTGTGGTACACGTCCGAAGAGCCCCCGCCCTGAAGAATTGGCAAGACACGTAACGTTTGCAGTTGTCTTCGTGTTTTGGGGAAAGAAGCATCATCCGGATCTTTCTTCTTTTGTATGGTCTAAGCAAGGCAGAGGGCATTTAGTTAGATGCCTAACTAAAATTGAACATCTCTAGGCTAACTGAAGTAGTAGATGTTTTTGGCTAAACTTTTCTAAACAGAGGGCCTCTGAAATGTTTTTTTGTGTGTGGTTGGTGGTGGGGTCACTGCTAAGTTTCACTTAAAATATATTATTCCTTTGGAAGGGATGGGCTGCAGGAATTCTTACACAATGTGAAGACAAGAATCAGAGAGGTAGCCGTGTTAGTCTGGAATAGCAAAGGTAACAAAAGTCCTGTGGCACCTTAAGGACTAACTATAAAGTTTTGAAGCATAAGCTTTCGTGGGCTAATACCCACTTCGTCGGCGAAGTGGGTATTAGTCCCCGAAAGCTAATGTGAAGACAGTAGTTTAAAAGAGCATAATGGCCAAACACCTCTCCCTTCTTCTCCAATCTTGGTTTAGAAATCAGCTCTCCCTAACACTGAAAGCCATTGCTTTATCAGGTCTTGCAAATACTTTTGCCACAAAAGTAAATGATGGTTGTCCTGATATAATACTTTTCCATGTTTACTAACACTAAACATTATTTATTGCTGTCTTCTGAAGAAATTTTGTGACTTGCAAATTGAAAGAACTGGAACTTCATTAGATGCCACATTTGCAAATTAAAAGAACTGTAGCAGCCATGGAGCTAAGGAAAAAACAAATTGGTGGTTCAAGTACATTAAGTGCATTCTTAATACATACAGAATAATTGTTTGCTATTCAATTTCCATTTAAAATGTGCAGGAAGTCATGTGTATATGGTTCTTAGGCACAGTGAGAGGTGAGTTGATTACACTGTATAAGTATATATGTATATGCGGAAATAATTAATTTGGCGGCTTTTCGGCAGTGGCAGGAGCTCATGACCCCGCGGGGAGCACTCAGCGACCCCCTGAGGGGTGGCGACCCCCAGTTTGAGACACCCTGGGTTAAAGGATTCAATATTGAGTGAAATTTAAGGGCCCGTTATATATTGGAAGTTGGACTTAGATGATCTGATGGTCCCTTCTGGCTTTAACCTCTGTGAATCTATGAAACTTTTATAGATTACGTTTGCTGAGGCATGAACCATTTTATTTTATTTTTGTATTGCACCAGCACAGTGGGGGCCTAGGCCTAATTGGAGCATCTGGGTGCTACTGTAATACTGGGGAAAGAATAGAACAAAGGATCAGTTTGTATGCCAGTTTGCAAATGGCTAGCATAGAACTAGTGTAATAAAATGGTCAGCTGCTTTATTAGTCTCCTTTAAAATATGCAATTGTAGGATTTTGCATTAGTGGTAAAATTGTATAATTTCATGTTTGAAAAGAGGGTCTATTTTTTGAGAAATTAAAGTTGGAAGGAAAATAGAACTGTTGTGTATGCTTTGTCAGGCATGGAGATCATTTTTATCTAGCTTACAATATGATTATATTGTAACCGATAAAGCTATACTGACATCTGTTGAAATAGTAAATACCCTGAGGGAAAAACTTGTGAACTTATCTATTAATTATACTATGCATGAAAGGATCATGTCCATTTTAAAGGAAATGAACAAACACCTCCAATTGGTTAAAACTTTCATCAGTAGGAAACAGTTTTCTAAAGTGTGTATTCACACACCAGTTCAAGAAATCTTTCCCTGATCTGACGTACGCAGAGACTTGAATCAGTCTTTAGGAAACAACTCTGTGCATAAGAGAGTTTATATGCATTGCATCATTACTTTTTCAGGGGGATGAGCAGTTTAGTGAAAAACATTTGCCCCAGTTGAGTAATAAATTTCTTCTCAATGGGTCTCTGCTTACCAGGATACTTACGCTATGTCTAATCTACAGCTGCCATTGTAGTGCTCTTGTGTGGTTGGTATAACTTAGGTTACCGCGAGGTCTACTTGGCTGAAGGTTGACAGGAGAAAATCTCTCATCAATTTACCTTATTCTTCTAGTTGTGGGTAGTATAGACCTGTCCTAAATGTAGACACTTCCTACACCAGGGGTTCTCAAACTTGGGGTAGGGACCACTCAGAAGGTCACAAGGTTCTTACATGCGAGGTCATGAGTTGTCGGCCTCCACCCCAAAACCTGCTTTGCCTCCATCATTGATAATGGTGTTTAAATATATAAAAAAGTGTTTTTAATTGATGAGGGTCATATTCAGAGGCTTTCTATGTGAAAGGGGTCACCAGAACAAAAGTTTGAGAACCACTGTACACCCACAGAAGAGATTTTTCTCTCTGTGTAGATAATCCACCTCCCCAAGGCATAACCACATCTACACTACCAGGGGTTAGGTTGACCTGGAGATGGTGTTCAAGGTGTGGAATTTTTGACAGCCCTGAAGGACATTGCTAGGTCAATCTAATTTTTAAATTTAGACCCAGACTTAGCACAGGGATGAAAGGACTTTTTCTCTAGTAAGTCGACCACCTCGAGATGCAGCTGCTAGGTTAATCAAAGAATTCTGTCAACCTAGGATTGTTTACACTGTTACTTAGGTTGGCTTAGCGATGTCTCAGGTCTTTGAATTTTTTTTTTTTACACCCCTCAATCTAGGTCAATTTAAGTTTTAGTTGTAGACCAGGCCTTAATTTTACCTGACCTATTAAATATGTTTCCATGCTGGGTTGAAGAAGATAGGGGAGAATGCTAATTTAGTCAGTTTTGCTTTTTTGTGTTGAGAATTTCATTGTACCTCATATGTAGTTATGATTAACTGCTTCAGCAAATTCAAGTTTTGGTTGAAGAGGGATTTACTGCATATGTTTTTTAGGTTGTGACTGATGGTCAGAAATTAAAGAAGCCTTCAAAAAAAAATATTGGTGTCCTATAAAACAGCATAGAAAGTATTTGGGTTTTAGAGGCTATTTCTCCTCTACACCCCTCCTAATAAAAGTTGGGTAAAACTGGCAAACTTTTCTTAGCTATATGTAGGCTTGGAAAGGTTTAATTTACTAATATGTTCTGGAAATGTAATTTAATTTTCCAAGTTCAATTAAAATTTTTGCACGATTAAACCTTTTTAAAAGAATAATGCTTGATACTTTTTTGTCGAACTTTAGTGACTGTAGAAGTTTGAGAAACAAGATTTAAAAATAAATTGTAATATTTGTTAAAACACCAACAAAAGAATGCACCAATTCACAAGTGCTATGTATGGGTGTAACATTTTCCTCCCTAAATTTCAATTAGTGATGGAAGGGAGAAATAAATTGCCATCACTTACTGATAAATGATAAACTTTTCAAGCTCTTTTATATGACCCTCGTAGATCATTGTTATACCACTAGTCAATTTGTACACTTAATTATTGTCTATTAAAAATGATAAATGTTTTGTCCCCAGCTTAGGTTTACCAGCCATTGAAAGATTACAAAATAAAAGTAACAAATGTGATACTAGCCAACATTGATTCACAATCAAGAGTGTTGTCCCTTGTCATAAGTTTAATATATCGCCTCTAATCCATGCTTTAACTTTGGGTATTTTTTCATGTGGTAACATAATGGGAAGCTAAGAGCAAGAGATTGTCAGTAATGATGCAAAGGATCCCAGAATTCTGAAGACGCTGTATTAGAATAGTTGTACTTATTTATATTACTATAAAAAGGCTCCAGTTAAATCAGTGCAAACTCCTAATGTAAGTGCTCTTAAACCAGTTAAACAATTGCTAAAATCAGTCTAAACTGCATTGTTAATTCACTGAATTCAGATACATGGATTTAAGTGAGGAGGATTACATTGATTTGTGTGTGTGCATTTTAATCCGATTTAAACTAATGCAGTTTTTATAGACAAGTCACATTAATTTCAAGTTCCCCAAGGGATAAGTTTACTTGTAGATGTAAATACTTGGGGGGAAACTGTTGTGCTTTCAAAAGGTGATTCTAGTATGGTAGATCCTAGGTTCAAACCATTTCAGTGCATGCATGTATTCTTTTGTATTGGTATGTTGTGTATGAAAAAGGTTATTTCTAAGGTTCATGAAAGAATACAAACTTGTCATCTTTTTTTAGTGTTTATTTAGGAATGGATGTTAACCTTAACTTCACAATAATGCAGTTTTTGAGTGAATTATCCTTGTTTTTGAAGTGAATGAATCACAAGCATATAGGCAAAACTTACATTAGGTTGATGACCATATTTTCTTAATAGCCACACTTGAAGGACTTTTATTTAAATTTCTATGGAAAAATGGGATGGGAGAAACCATACTTGGGTATCAAAAACATGAATTTCTACCACCCACCAAAGAGAGATGCTCGATGAGAGAGAGGAATTTCCTTAGTCCACTACCAAATTCTCTATAGATGCTATCCTCAGAATTGTCTTTACTCTTAGCCATAAATAACTGACCATATAGTGCAGAAATGGTTTTGCCGTAGTTTACTAATTATATAAAGTAGACAGTAGTGTTGAGAAATTGAACTCTCTAATAGTGCTCCAGATATAACTTTTGTTAGTTTAAATAAACTCATCCCAAAAATATTTGCATGTCTTTTGAAGAAGGAAAACTGGAAGGGCATAATCCACAGTAGGAATTACTGAATTAGAGACTTCAGATTAGCAAATATTCATGTCATTCTCAAGATGTAAATGTTTTTACTGATGTAGGCTAATTAGAAGTGCAATTACATGTTAAAATTTGTGCAAGGAGATTTATTGGATTTTTTTTTTACTAGACAGGAAATATTCTAGGCATTTCGTTCTCAAGCATCTACTCAGTTTAAGGATTATGCCAGACAATTACTGTTTTTTAATTATATAGCTTTTGAGCAGACAGTTGATAATTAGATGATGTAAAACATTTTTTCATGTATTCGAACTTCTTATATAAAGTTACCAAAGCAGGTTATCTGTATTTGATCATGCAGGAGACTACCTCATAGAAAAAAACATAGAAACTGGTACTGGCTTCCTATCTATTTTAAGGGATTTCAGTCCCCCCACCCCTCCAAGCTATATACCGGGGTCTCAAACATGCGGCCCGCGAAGCCCTTCCCTGCGGCCCGCCAAGCTTCCTGGCGCCCCACCACCATAGCAGATTGTGGGAGGGAGGGGCCAGAAGCGGAGGCTTCCCTGCTGCTTGGCGGGGCCGCTGTTGATCCCCAGCTACCAGGCACTGCTGCTACGGCGTCAGTGAATGAGCTGGGGCGGCGCTTCCCAGGAGCCCTCTGCAGCAGCAGCCAGGAATGGTAAGCCTCCCGCAGAGGGAGGCGGGAGGGTGTCCGAGAGCCTGGCATACTGCTCCTGACCACCTCTGCAAAGGGCTCCCGCGAAGCGCCCTGCCTGGGCCACTGCTGAGCCCTGGCTTCCAGGTGCTGCTGCTTCCTCAATGAACAAGCTGGGGCGGCGTTTTGCAGGAACCCTCTGCAGTGGCAGCCAGGAGCGGTAAAAAAGCTTGCATCATTTGAGGCTGGTAATTTCTTGTTTGCTTGTGTTTCCAGCTCTGGACTTCCTATATTGCTCTTGCTTTGTTTGCCAAACAGCTGTTGGTGGTGCCTAGCGCTTTCCAGGAGGGAGCGGGGAGCTGCGTGCTCAGAGGAGGAGGTGGGGCAGGGACCTCATGGACGGGGTAGAGTGGGGGCGGGCCAGGAGGCAGCGAGGGAGGAGTGTGTTAGTGATGCGGCCCTCGGGTCAGTGCACTAGTCCTCATGCGGCCCTCGTGGTCATTTTGAGTTTGAGACCCTGCTATATACTGTATACTTAAAACAAACTTTTTTTAAAAAAAAATCTTACATTATAATCTTAGGAGGCAAGCCTTCTGGGGTTCTTTAAAAATCCCCTGGTATTTTCCTCATGAGTCATTTTTTTTTTGTCTGTCTCCAAAGAACTTTTAAATCTTGTAGTAAGTACAAAAATATGGTCTCTTGTACTATCTTTGCTGTGGTAGCTAACTCTATTCCTGTGATGCTTCTTTCTGTGATGTTGAAAGCTGAGGTTTTATCACAATAGGATGCTATGTTCACTGAAGTTCTTATTTAACAAACACCTTTCTTTCAGCTCTATTCAAAACAGTGTTAAATAAGATGGGTCAGAGCCAAGGGCACTGTAAGTATAGAAAGTAAAAACTAACAGATTATGAATATTTTCTTAAAAGAAATTAGCCCTAGCAGTGAAATGTGGAAAGAACGTATGGTATATACTGTCATAAGCCTGTTCATTTATAAGTGGATATTCCCCGCCCCCCGATGGATAAGTAAAAATGGAAAATGTTTGACTTGTTCATAAGCCAACCTATAATGCAGGGGTTGACAAACTTTGCTCTCGGGCCATCAGAATAAGTCGCTGGCGGGCTGAGACAGTTTGCTTACATCGAGCGTCGACAAGCACAGAGGTAAACCTCAGTAAACAAAGTGTCCCGGCCACTAGCGGCTTACACTGATGGGCCGGGACAGCAACTTGGGGGAATTTTTTTTTGTGGGGGGGGGAAGAGGGTGGAGACGCTGGGGGTCATTGGTGTAACCCCTGGGACCACCGCTCACATGACCCCACCCCTAGCCTGGGACCCCATACTCTCCCCTTCCCATCCCTTCCCACCTTAGCTGGGGCAGGCCAGGGGAGGATGTCTCTGGCCTGACTGCAGCCTTCTCTGGTGGGCAGGGCTGCAGCTGCTTTGGCGACTGTGGGGAGAGCAGTATGGTCAGAAGCAGAGAGACTCTGGTCCAGCCTCTTCCCTTCTGGCTCTGCTGGCTGTGCTGCCTTTCCTTGCCCCCTCTGTTGGGGGGAAATGGGGCTGTCCCACCTGTCCCCCTCTCTATACCTGTTCATAAACCGACCCCCTTCTCTGGACTTAAAAATTCGGCTTATGAATGAGTATATACGTTAGTCAGTGTGCTACTATACAGAAAAAATTGTTCACACTTCCCAATAACCAGTTGGGCAATATAACTTACTGCCTTCTGCTAGTAACCTAAAGTGGACTCTACAATGTGAAGAGGGCATTTAGGACTTGTTTTGTCACTATTTTTCAGTACAATTTCCATCTTTGGGTTGTACTTCTACGTAGCACTAGGACTAAATTAGTTTTGTGCATTTATGTCTAATGTTCTCCACCCATATCCCCTGCAGTAAACTTTGCCTTCCTTCTCGGTCACTGATGGGTTTCTTTTTTTGAGGCAGCTTATATTTGATATGCTGCTCCATACTGAGTTAGATGTGCTGAAAAACTTTGCCAGTTGTAAACTTTTCTACCCCAGGATTCTTAATGTTGCTAGTGCTCGTTCAAGTGAAGTTAGCAAAGGCTTCAGGGCCCATTTAAACTAGAAATGCTGTTCAGTGATGATGTGATATCCTGAAACTGTTAAAACAACTTGCATTTTGCCTCTGTAAATGGAACCATACTGTGAACTTCACCAAGACTACAGTATGATTTAATAATTCAGTTAACACAGTTTGATCCTACCAACAAAGGTAAGACCAAAGGATGTCTTTTTCTATATAAAGTGGTGATATATAAAAATCACATTGGGTGCTGTAGTAGTGTAACTTGTAGTTCCCACGTATACCTTGTATTTCTGGGGAAATTCTGCACATGCAGAATTTGTCCCCCCAAATTTCTTAGTTTCCTCCCAGAAAAATGACTGTCTGATGGGGAAACGAAGGAAAGCCACAAGCGTGGTCCCGCAACCCTCCCCAGCAGTATGTTTCAGGTGCCCAGGGCAGCTGGCAGAGAGAGAAATCACTGTGGGGAAGGGCGTGGGAATAGGGAAGACCTGTCTGGTGGCTCTGACCCAGTCCTAGGCTCAGCTGCTAGTCCTTGCTGTGTTCATCTCTGTGTTCGCCGAAATGCCACTGACAGTGGAAGCTTTCACTTCAACACTTTTCCAGCAGACACACTCGCTGGTTTACAGCTTCCACCGAAGGGGTCAGCAACTCACGACCCCCCTGAGTGGTTGCAACCCCAGTTTGAGAATCGCTGCTATAGACGGAGCTGCTCACCCATCCACCCAACCCCTGTGCATCCAGACCCCTGTTCCCTCTAAGCTCTGAGTGCGCGCACACAGATCCTAAATCCTGTGCACATGGCAAAACACTGCACGTACAAATTTGCACAGAATAATTTTTTGCGCACGCAGCCTGTCAAAAATTAGAGGGAACATTGATCCAGACCCACTCATATCCAGATCCTCCTGCTGAGCCTCACCCCCCTGCACCTGGACCACCCCAGTGAGTAATCCCAGTCCCCAACCAGCTGCACCTGGATCCCTACCCCTCCAAGCCTCAACCAGCTGAACCTGGATCCCTCACTGAGCTCCCCACACCCAGACTCCACTGCTGAGCTCTATCTCCCCAACACTCAGACCCCCCTGCTGAGCCCTACCCACTTTCACCTGGACCCTCCTGCAGAGTACCATTACCATTGCACCTAGACCCCCCCCCCAGCAAGCCCCTGTGCATCCAGATCTCCCCCCCTCACCCAGATCCCCCACTGAGCCACCCACACCCAGATTGCCCAACACAGGACCCCCCCATCCCACATGTGGACCCCCCCACCTTTTGTTATGCACGGTCAGCAATTTTCCATAACAGCTGAAATTACAAAACCACTGAAATGTGTTTTGCAGACTAACAGTAGGTGGCGGGAATTTTCAAGGGATTTTTTAAATCTACAAATGTTGTTTTCCAGCCGCAAATCTGTACAGCTGGAAAAAAGCTAAATTCCTCTCTTTGTCCCATCTCGTAGTCTACAAAGGATCAGAGACTGGTGTATTCTGGCAGACTGCTTCCTGATCATCTGCAGCTGAAAGATATTCTCAGAAAAGTAAGCTTTACATCAATGCCATATGATATTTTAAGCAAAACCATTGTGTGGGGAAATAAATAACAATGCAAATTGAGTCCTAGCTTCCAACTTTTCATTCTTGTATTGAGATTGAGCATCTTCTTAGATGTAGTCTAAATGTGTTCAGGAAAAGTAATTTGAAAGTTCATGTCCCTCTGCAGAGGAGTAGAGTTTTTTTGAAGGACCAAGAGGTTTGGTGGGAGAGGGTAGAATATTTTGCATTCTTAGCTAGTAGAATGAGGATTAGAATGATTGACTGACTGACTTTGACAGCTGACCGGAGTACTAACTTCACTGTTGGGTGATGGCATAAGTTTAATTGCAGCAGCTTTGAAGCATGGATCCTGCATACATTCACTACAGTACTGGGTTTTGTATTGATCTGAAAACAGTTATATTTATAGGGTCATCTGCTGTGGATTGAGGGAAGCATAACTCTTGTACAAAAATGGGAGTTTTTTGTTTAAATTGACGGTAGTGCATGGCTGCTCATACATAGAAATGTGTATCTGCATCTTTTAACAAGTCTTTCTGCATAGTATCCTGATTCCTATCCTGGTTTTAACCTTTAAACATTTTGGACTTCTGCTGGCTATGTTTCGCTGGTGACAACTTGATAGTACTAACTTGGTTGGTGCACCTTTTTTTTTTTTTCCCCCCTGCTGGTTCACCATACAGATTGATTTAGTTTTATTAGTTTAGTTTTGGGCTCCTCTGACTGAGCTGAATTTGAACTCAGGCTTCAAATAGAAAAAACATAGTGTGCCTTTGTACTTCGTATCTAAATGTAGAAAATTTGTAGTTCTTAGTCTGGAGAGAATAGCCTATGTCAGTACCACCAGGCAGGAGGAACTTGATCAAATGACAGTAGTGTAGGATTAGTGCACTGAGCAAAGTGATGCATTGGGGAGATTATTTTGTACCAGGAGCTCTAAATAAAATCTCTGAATTTTGCCTCTGGTAGAAACCATAATGTATTTAGTTTAGTCTCAATCCTGAAGTTAGGATGCATAGAAAGCAGCAAAGATTTCATCTGAAGCTATTTTGTTTGGATAAAGAAATATATGCTGTTGTGTAATAAAAACATGCGAACTATTTAATATGCAATACCTGAACATCAGTGAGGATGAACTAACTTCTGTTCCTGGAATTCTTTGAAGTATTGAAATCAATATATTTATCAACCCTTGCAGTTGAAAAGCATATGCCCGGTATGCAGAAAAACAGATAGGGATAATAATGCTTACTTAATCTGTAAAATTCCTTGATCTACTGATGAGAAGTGCTATGAAAATGCAACTGAAGAGCCACTCTGTCGGTTTGAAGCTGGTTTAAAAATAAGGATTTAAAAAAAAAAAAAAAAAGAAACTAGTCAATGACTAGTCCAATAATGTGTGTTCAATTGTTAAACCTTTAAACCAGTGTGACGACATATTACTTGAAGATGAGCTTGGTTAGCATGGTATTGGAATCCTGAAATCTGTAGATATGATCATTAGCATGGCTTTATGGTGAAGTATCTATTGACAAATAGAATTTTTTTCCAAGAGGATGTTTATCAATATAATTTATACCTTTCAACAGCTTCATAGTGTTGTTCCTCTTCTGATTAAGGTAATTTTTAAATGTACACATCACTTGTATCTGATCCAATACCACCAAACATAAGTAGATTATGACTAGAGCCAGTGGAAAATTGTATGTGGAATTCTTTTTACTGGCAATAAATCTTCTATTCCATTTTTTTCTTTTTTTATAACATTTTTAGCATCTACTCTTTGTGCAAAACCTTCTTTTCTGGGACTGCTGACTAGTAACAACAAAAGGCCCGAATTAGTTTAGAAAAATATAGTTCTTTCCATGCCCAAAAAAGCTATAGGAGCTCCATGGTTTATGGATTTTTGTGATAAGCATAGATGGATTGGCCTGTTCATATATCCTATTTTCTCTGATACACAAATTCAAGCCATGCTTATCTATTGGAGGAAGAGCCCATATAAAAATAAACCCCACTCACCCTGTGGATCTGTCTGATTCTACTAATGTTTTCATAAATGTCTTCAGCTACCGTATGTCAAACTTTTTTACTTAAAGAATTTGTTTTCATCCCTGCATGACCCCAGAACTGAGTTGGGGGCATCTTTCAGTCTAAGAAAAAATTGTAATGCAAGGGGGTGAAGAGGCAGGAAGAGAAATATTCTTTTTTTGTTCACAATATCCTCTTTCCCAAAAATCTTTGTGTCCTCAATTGTTTTAGATTTTGAAGAAACGAATCTTTAGCTAATGGTCTCTAGTACTTTGTCTGACTAGCCATCTATTCCGATGTCACCTAAGGATTTTATGGATATCTACTGAAATTTTCATCTGACATTTTGTTCTCTTGACATGGAGTGTCATCAGTTGTCCAAAATAGTACTTATAAACATGTTGAGATGTCTAGGAACTCTTTGAGCATGTACACTGAAAGCCTGTGTACATGTGTGTAAAGCCATACACGTGATGTCAGTGCCATTTGTCAGTGCCACTCAGATACTAAGCTTAAAAGAAGGTTCTGTAACGTCAAGCATTCTGTAAATTGCAGCTGTATGGGAGGAACCTTATTAGTCAATGTGGAGATTATTTTTTTAAGATAGTTAAATTCCACTGTTCTTTGATTGTGACTAATCTGAATAGCAGGGAAGGATGGTACCCAGCAGGGAAGGATGGTACCCACCAGGGAGTGGAAGCAAGAGAGGAGACTAGGATTAGGAATGGAGCTGACTAGAGTGGGAGTATGCAGTGGTGTTGTAGATGTGTCAGTCCCAGGATATTAGAGAGACAAGGTGGGTGAGGTAATACCTTTTATTGGACCAACTTCTGTTGGTGAGGGAGACAAGATTTCAAGCTTGCACAGAACTCTCTGTTAGGTCAAAAATTGTGCTATGTAAGGTCGAAAGCTTGTCTCCCTCACCAGCAGAAGTTGGTCCAGTAAAAGATATTATCTCACCAACCTCATCTCTCTAGACATTTATTGGGGTTTAGCATCGGGGTGGTTGTTTGCTTGATTGGGGGTGGGAGGGTGGAAAGGGAATGGAGAATGTAGTGTAAAAATAACCTTTCTGTTGCCTGTTTTGAAGAATTAAATCTGGCTAATTAGTGTTAGTGTTCTAAGCTTTTGCTGTGACTAAAAATAAAATGCTTCTAAATTTATCATAACTCATAATAACGGCACATTTTATTTGTGCCAGGGAGTGTGCTGCAACATGACTTAAAAATTGTGGCAGGTTCTTCTATGTGAATACTGAGAGCCACCCACAGTGCAATTTGAATATAGTCACAGGACACTTGAAATAGATGTGCCGTAACCATTTAAGCTATTTATTTGTATTGGGGTTTCCCGATGGAATAAAATAGATACCTGCAAACTGAGAAGTTTTTATCACATCCGTCTTTGAGACACAGCATGTTCTTTGAGAATCCCACTCTGTACAAATCAAGAACTGTTGATTTCCAAGTCCGACCCTGCCAATGACTCATGGTTTTGGGGAAGTCACTATAGCACTTTCCTTCAGTTTCCTCAAATAAAATGAAGATACTTTCTGTACCTCGTGGGTCAGAACTAAGGTTTGTACGCACTTGGAACAATACTACGTAAGTACTGAATATTTACTGTTTGACTGCAATAATTGTACTTAGCACTCATTCACACATCTCAAAGACACTTAAGAACATATTTTCTATTTCACAGAAAACTAAGGCACAGAACAGTAAATTACTTGACACCATGAGTTAGTAGCAAAGCTAGAAACAAAATGTGGTTCCTGTTTCCGAGTCTGGTATCATACCCTTTGTACCATGCTGCGATTCTAGAGGCAGGGACACGAGAAATTTATATGCCAGAATGTATGCTATTGTGCATAGTAATACAGTGAACTGGTAAGAAAATACTTTATCCAAAACATGGAACTTTGTCATAGTAGGCTTAAGTTTAACGTGTATGGCTACTAGATTTTGCATCATTCTGCCTTATTAATTGTGTTTACTTTGAAGACAGGTTTTTAATCCCATTTAACTTAGAAACGTCCCAAATACTGTTGTTTAAACACTTTCATTTCTTTAATTTTAGCAAGATGAATATCATATGTTTCACCTAGTATGTACTTCACGGACGCCCCCAAGTTCTCCAAAACCAAGCACCAATTCTGTGCGTCATGGAGCATCGACATCCAGCAGCAGCTCAGTGAGTTGTTTTTTGAGATATGGAGTGGAGATTTTCTCATTTGATCATGGTCTTTCTTGTCAACACTTCCCATTGGTGTTTAAAACCTGTTTGTAAAACAATACAATGAAAGTGCAAAATGTGGTGTAAAACCAACCTTATGTAAACTGTCTGGTACAATTCAACTTGGGTATTCAAGAGCAGTGCTTCAAATATTAAAATAGTAATAGAAAAAAAAAAGAATCATGTTCTGGTAACTGTAATGATTCTAAAATCTCTAGTCGTCATTAGAAGATGAAATTTGTGACTTCAAAACTATGTATTTTATATTTAAAAAATCCTTCTTCCATGGAGCCTGAAAGTGGGAGTTTTCTTGACTATATTTAGCTGTGATAGAATAGCAGGCAGAAATGATTCTAAGAGTCGTCTTTTCCTTCATTATGTTGAGCCTCCTGCCTCCTCTCTTTAGGTGGGAATGTGACTCTTTTTCCAGGAGGCTGTTGAGGGGTAGCTGGTACATATGCATATGTCACCTGAGTTCTGTTAATTATCAGTAAGCAAAAACAGCACTTTGGCAGTGATCAGCTGTGTCCCTTAGTCTCAGCTCACTGGAAGGCCAAGTTTGTCCCCTCTTTGACATATCTGCACTAGACAGCATACAGATTGGGACTTCCACATGTAGCTGAATAACTTAAGCCAACCTCTGAGCAATATTTGAGTGCAATGAATTATTCAGAGGGATTTTGTAAATATTTCTTTTCAAAAGTCTACATTTATATTCCAGTTTTTGAAATAATTAGCTTCCACTCTTATTTGTTTGCATTATAAACTACAGTGGAACCCCACAATACTGCGCCCTGCTTTAGCGCAAATCTGCTTATAACGTGGGGCGCGTGTGGCTCCCGAAGGCGGCGGCGCACGGTACTTTGATGTCGCGCGACCGCGACCCCCCGTTTACCGCAATCGGATATGTTTGGATCCCGATCATCCTGGTATTGCGGGGTCCGACTGTACCTGTATGCTTGTCTGCAGAGTAATTATTTTAAATCCTGTTAGTACACCGTGCCAGATTCCTAGTAGAAAAAGCATTCATCAGAGAGCTGATGGACTTTATCATTCTTTTTCTTCTGTTCTTCAGTTGTCGCTCTAGTTGTCACTCTAGTTGGTAAAACGATCTCTTGCATGCTTTTTGTTGTGGGCTGATGGGATTGTATAGAAGTTTGTTCCCATACAGACATCTGTGGCACATTGACAGTGTTCTAATTTCTGTTATTCAGAGCTAGTTTAGTTTGAATGGATTTTTCTGATATTTAAATACTGTACTTTAAAAGCTAATATTAGGAGTTGGGGTTTATGAAAGTTAATATAATGTATTTATCAGCCAAATTCTAGTCCAGGTGGCTGGTTATACTAGAAAACTTGCCACCCTGCATTCTGATCTTCATTCCTTAGTGTGTCAGGGTGACTGGCCTGCCCCTCTGGAGGGAGACTTGGGGCGCAACTGTATCTGTGGCATAATTAATTAGCTGCTTCCCAGCCTGAGAGGTCAGGAATAAGGGTTCAGGTGATAGCTTAATGGACAGCTGGGCCTCGAAAGAGGACAGAGAGAGCGCTCTGGTGTAGAATCTCAGGAAACAGGCATCTGCAGAAGATTGCATACTCCAGGGAACTTGGGGGCCAAGTGCTCTATTGTGGGGCCAAAAGGTCTTTCAGAAGTAGCCCAGGAAGGGGCTGGGAACTAGAGCCCAGGGGGCACGCTGAAGAGAAGCTCCCCAAAGAGTAGAAAAATCTTTTGTTGGGACTCTTCATTTGGACTTTTGATACCCCAGAAGGGTTTACAATTGTTTGTGTCGTGGGCAGAGTGTTAAGCCACATCACTAGAACTCATGGGCGGCAGGTAGAGCCCCACTTTGGGGAAGCTAGCTCCTGGCTGGAGCCCAGATATCTCCCTCCTCCCACCAAGAGGAGCCCTGAGTATGCCCCTCCTTCAGCTGGAGAAGCTCTGGGCTGGCCAGAGGCCTGAGTGCACCCCTCCCCCACTCCATTGGTTGGAGGAGCCCTCCCCACTTACCTGGAGGAGCCCCAGGACAGCTGCGCCATGCCTCACCTTCCCTTCCCCAGACTCCAAGCTGCCCAGAAAAATCCACAGCATCTCCTCCCAAGAAGAATTGCGCTTTAGATATGCTCCATTCAGATTTCGGGGTGGTGAGAAGGCAGCATGTGTTACTCAGCTTCCTTGGTTCATCAGCAATCTCTCTATAGAGTCCAGGGAAATTTCTGATGACTCCAGGAAGCTGAATAGCAGATACTGCTTTCTCCACCACCACGGAACCTGCATGGAGCATAATAAAGCAAAAAGTTCCCCAACCAAATCTGCAACTGGGCATCCAGTGTCAACGGCTCCACTGGCCTATTATACCTGCCGCCCATGCCAGAACTGACTGGTGTTTGTGTGGAGTTACTGAGATGTCCGAAGGAAGGAAATTGAGGCAGAGAACTTCTACAGTGCCATGCTCAGCCAGCAGGGGGCACTTAAAGGACAGGCATGGCCTGGGAATTGTTTAAAAACAAGGAGACATTGAGAACAACTTCTGTTAGTGATGTCTATTAGCATCTCCTTTCTCCATTTAACATTTGATTAGAATCGTTACGTGCTGATTTATTATGAGCTAGACAAACAAAAACGCTCGTTATCCAGCATCTCCCATTCAGATTTTTTTCTGTGGGAGCTGCTGAGTGCTGAGAGCTTTTTTGTAAACCTGGCTTCCTACTTCTGTGCCTGGTTGGGCAGTTGTGTTCTTTTTTGGAAAATCTGGCCCACTGTTAGGTTCTTTTTTAGGAAAAAATGTCTTGTTGCATGTGTATACACCATATATAATTAATGAGACTTTAGACAGCACACTTAAGAACATGCCTTTAATGCAAATAGAGAGTTATTGAGTCCCCCTATAAGTGTGGTGAAAATATTAAAGGAAACTATTTTGTTTTAAGAATTCGGAACATTCTGGATCAGCAACTCCATCACCCACAAGCCAAGAATCTTTATCTACATCAATAAACTCTAGCTCAGATGGAGTGAGGCATCGTAACCTTCCACAAGCACAAAGCAATCCTGTGCAAAGCCACCAGTTCCCATATTTAATGCAAGGGTAAGTGAATTTGAAGTAATCCTCAACATCATGGCATAGTGCTATTTAAATACATACTTTTTGCTGTAGATACCACATTTTCATTTTTAGTTTTTTGTTGAAATTACGGTTACTCCATAGTCGGATGGAATGACTTGTAATTATTATTATGATTTTCAAAATTCCTGTAATCAATCTTTATGTATCTTCTTTGATAGATTATCTAAGATGAAGTCCTTGGGTAAGCGTTATCAATGCTGCCTTCCATATTATTTCCTGTTCTGTCCTACCCTCGTACACTTTGACTCTTCTGCTGATGCTCTCTTACTTTTGGGTGGTGTGACTGAAATCCCCATTTGTGGTTGAAACACAAGCAAATAAATCTACTAAGCATCAGCTGATGTTTTTTCCTCATCGCTTGTATTTTAATCAACAAGATTACCTAACATTACATTCATACAAGAACAATGTTGATTCTTAATTTTTTATGGCATACACACATACCGAGAAACAGTTTATTTCGTTCTTAATCCACATTGGATTGAACTCTAGAAATAATTCACAGATATCTCGGATAACAGATATAAGAGACTGCCTCGTGTTGGTGTGAAACGTAATCTAATAGACTACCTTCAGGTTCTGCTAGGAGGAAAAAATCTGCTTTGTAATATGGTAGGGAAATTTATGTATTCTGTTGCACTGTGAACATTCCTTGGGTAAATAGTGACACAGCTTTGAGGAAACTGAGTGAGGCTAGTGCAATGCAGAGTAAAAAAACTCAATCTTAAGGTAACATACGGTATGTTCATCATACATAGGGGATTTTCTTAAACCTTTTTTTTGGGGGGGGGGGGGAGGAAGGTGTCTGGGGAAAGGTTGGGTAAGTTCAGCTTTTCACATGAACTTAAACATTTCACCAGTGTGCAATCTAAATAAATGATGAACTGGACCATTTGTCCCTCTCAGCTGCAGACTGACACTAAAGTCCTTATACCAAAGTCCAGGTTACTTGGAATGCACTCTTATAGAAAAGTAGGCTTTGTATGTTACACATGGAAGCATGGTTAAGGGGTCAGTCAAAGTGAACTGTAAAATGTCGTTTGATGTTTTCTCTAGAAAATAATTTAATGAAACATTGTCAGGTCGGTCCGTATTTTAAAAACATTTTTTAGCCGTGGGTTACTGGACACCAGACCCACTAATCGCTGAGTGATTATTCCACGCCAGTACCAATCCTGTCTGCTGTCTTTGTGCAGGCAGCAACCCTCTTCATGACTCTCTCTTAATGACTTGGGTTAATTTGCAGCTGTTAGCCCCTCTGTTTTTTTTTCTAGAGAGAGAGCAGAGTCTAAGATTGTACATTGATTACAGTTCTGAGTGACAGGGAGGATGATGTCCACAGTGGCTGAGGGAGGGAGGGACTGAGGAAGGTGAGAGAGAGGTTAAAAGCTCTGTTTTATTCTTTTTCTGGATGCCAAGCATGAGCTTATATTCGTGTCAGGAAGACAGGCAGAGACGTTAGTTTGGACAGAAGGAGAGTGAAGAGGGAGATCGGAATCATCAGCATAAATAACTATGTACATGTAGCAGTATCATGTTATCAAAGACAGGTTACTGTTAGGGTAGGCCCTCTCACCTATAATCCCTTATTTCTTTGGCTATGTAGTCACAAAATAGACAATAAAATAGTTGTACTGCTCTTTAATACACCGGATCCTCTCTAGAATGCGCATCTATATAACGTGAATACCGATAGAACATGGTTGCGGATCCCAAATTTAGTAACGGTCATTAATTTTCATTGTAACGTGGTCTCCGCTAGAACACGGGACTTGGCATGGATCCCAAATCCCATGTTCTAGCAAGGGTCCAGTGTAATTCAAAACAACTGGTTTAGGTAAATGGAGCAACATTTCTTTAAAAATCAGAGTACCCTATACACTTATTACAAAAGGATTATGTTGGGAATCTTAGGATTTTTTACCTGTTTGCTTACCTAAAATGGGACTGTTTGGTATCTTGAATAGACAATATTTTGCTACAGTAGACTCTCGATTATCCAGGATTGGGTTAACTAGGATGTGGATTAACCAGGATGTCAAAAAACAAACAAACGCATAACTCGCAGGACTGGCTCTGGCTTTGTTGCCGCCCAAAACACACACAAAAAACCCCACCAGGGCGCAGGGCAGCCAGTGAACCAACACCCCCTCCCCCTGGCGCAGGGTGGCTGGTGAACCAACCCTCCCCCTCCCCATATTTCCTATGGATGGTGATTATCCAGGATTTTATTAACCAGGATTAATTTTTTTCCTATCATCCTGGATAATCGAGAGTCTACTGTATTCTGCAAAATCCTCCTCCCAACTATGCAGACGCAAACTACCTGGGCAACACAGTGATCATCTTTCAAATACACACAGACAGGCCAAGGAAATCCAATTTAGCAATAAAATGTATTCTGATGCTTATCATAGTAGGACATGTGCAGCCTCTTACAAAATTTACTAACAAGTTCAGATTTTTCCCACAGAAAATAATCTTTCTAGTTTCATTCGTCTGAGGCACACCCTCTGTTTGAAGCCATTCTCAATCTGAACTCCATCACTTAGGCTATGTCCGCACTGTGCTGCAGTTTGGACTACAGGGACATGAATTGCAGCATGCCCACTACCCAAGTGCTGTGTTGTAACTGCCCCATGTGAATGCCTATTGCCACATATTAACTCCCGCACCAGTAAATCAACAATGCCACTCCTTTATGCACTAATCTTATTCTCCCCTGCAAAAAATATTCCTTTTCCAAAACCCTATTCCCATTTAGTACATTTTGGGTTTCTCCATTACACTCAAAATTTTAAACTTGGGTCCCTCCAAATTAAGAATTCTGGGCTTTCTTCCCACTCTCAACCACTTAAGAAATATTGGGCTTCTTGTCTTTTGGAGGAATGTTCTGAGGCTGTAGTCATGCTGGTGCTCCTTGGCCTCACACAACTCCATTCTTTTGTGACTTCCTCTGTTTTGCTGGTTTTTCCTCTGCTGTGGGAATAGCAGCAGAGGCAGTTCCATCTTATTCCGCTCCGCTTTCTTGCTCTTCCATTGCTTCCAGACTCCTGGATTACCCTGCTTCCTGCCTCTTCTCCTTTCTGTTCTGAGGGGAAGGTGGAAGCTACTCATGCTCCCTCTTTTCCTCTCCTTTCCAGAGAGAGCACACCAATTCTTTACTTGGGAGGGATTGTCACTATTTTGATTAAATATTGTTTTCCCACTCTGAGGTACAATGTATTTAATTGAGTTCTAAGCTTTTCCTTTGTATTTTCCCCAAATGCCCCTGTTGATAACTTTCAAATGTGTTGGCTATGTACTTATTTTTGTACTAGCATCTGCTGAGTTTTCCAAGTAGATCAAATATAGTTTGACAAGTTAGCACCAGAGTGCTTCTCTGAAGCCAAGATTTCTCTGAGTGATTGATAGAAAATGAGAAACTCATTGGGCCTCAGTTTGACATTATTAGTTATGAAAGTGCATCTTGCCTCTCAAAAATGTAGTCTCCAATAATCAATAATAAAGCATGCAAATTGTTTTAGTGTGAGAGAAGCAGAAATAGGTTGACACACTTCATTATTAAAGTCTCCCATAGTCTTGGCTTAACTGTGTCCAGCTTTTTTCTGTTCCTTTTTCTCCCTTCAGAGTTTTTGTTTTTAAGACTGTCACAACTTTTAAAATGTGGTATGAAGAAGAGTCTCCGATTTCTAAACGCCACTTCCAAGCAGTGCCACTGTAGGGGAGGAAAAATAGAAAAATATATACCTACTGTAAACAAGCTTGTTTTCTTGGAATGTGCTCCAGATCACAAAAATGAAGAACTCGCTAGAGTAAATTCAGAGCTTGCTACTGGAGAGTGGAGCACAGCTAAAAGAAAACTAAACGATACCAAGTATTTTTAGAAAAGAGACTTGCTAAGCTCTGAAAAATTGTTTCCGCATAATACAAAGGTAGCACTGATATCCAGGGGTTTAACTGAGGAGCTGTCCATGAACTATACATATAAAACAATGGGGTCTAAATTAGCTGTTACCACTTAAGAAAAAGATCTTGAAGTCATTGTGGATAGTTCTTGGCAAACATACACTCAATGTGTAGTGGTAGTCAAAAAAGCAAACAGAATGCTGGGAATAATTAAGGGATAGATAATAGGACAGAAAATATCATATTGCCTCTATATAATCCATGGTATGCCGACATCTTCCATACTGCATGCAGATGTGGTCACGTCATCTCAAAAAAAGATATATTGGAAAAGGTTCAGAAAAGGGCAACAAAAATGATTAGGGGTGTAGAGTGGCTTCTGTATGAGGAGAGAACAATAAGACTGGAACTTTTCAGCTTAGAAAAGAGATGGCTAAAGGGAAATATGATTGAGGTCTATACAATCATGACTGGTGTAGAGAAAGTAGATTAGGAGCTGTTTTATTACTTCTCATAACACAAGAACTAGGGGGGTCACCAAATGAAATTGATAGGCAGCTGATTTAAAACAAATAAAAGGAAGTCCTTCACCCAATGCACAGTCAACCTGTGAAACTCCTTGTCAGAGGATGTTGTGAAGGCCAAGACCATAATAGCATTCAAAAGAGAACTAGATAAATTCATTGAGGATAGTTCCATCAATGGCTATTAGCCAGGATGGACAGGTATGGTGTCCCTAACCTCTGTTTGCCAGAAGGTGGGAGTGATAATCAGGGGGTGGATTACTTGATTCCCTGTTCTGTTCGTTCCCTCTGGGGCACCTGGCACTGGCTACTGTTGGAAGATGGGATACTGGGCTGGATGGACCTTTGGTCTGACCCAGAAGGGCCATTCTTATGCTATTATGAAGAAGGGGGAAGTAATGAGACTCTCCCACGTTCACTTCCTATGCCAAACTCATCCCATGTGAGCTTTCGAAAAGAGACACTGCTCTGTACATTCTGATATGATCATCCCTCTCCTTTCTTGAGTGCTTTGGGCAGTGAATAAAGATGAAAAATTCCTTCAAAAATATTGATAGCTTGCGCTCCTTTTAGAATGAGGGTGTGTCCGAGCCTGCAAATTCAATTTCTGGAATTTATAAAGAAACAAAAACACTATTTTCATTTGTGCCCAGAATGTTCCCTATAATTTGGTTATATAGATTTGTATATATTTCTGGTCTCCATGCAGTATTTGCTTTTCGTTGTTTACTCTAGATTAATAGCTGAATGCATAAGGACCTATATACAATTCTACCAGATGGACTATGTGGTACGTGAGGGAATTGCATGGTGACTTCCACTCAGATTAGCAACAAACAGTTCATCCAGATACCCTCCATCTCATATCAGGGAAGAAAAATGTTTTTAGCATCTTCCACTCCTCCTTTCTCTCATTTGGCTTTCCTTGCCTATCTGAGTACCTGGTGGACAAGTGAGATCTCTTGGTAACACTTTGCCAACCAGTGATCTAACCAGGACAGAATTATAGCCTGCCGTGCATTTGCTACTATTGCTAACTGCAGTATAAATAAACTTTTAAAAACTATTGCTTTATGCTATAATGTTGTCCTGAAAAATCCATTGAAAGATGCTATAAGAAACCCGAGAGTTTTTGGGAAGAATTGGGAATCTTCCCAAAACATACTGTGTGACCTGTGAGCTATAAAATACTTTTTGCATGTAGGAGTTTCTTTATTTTTTGCATGTGAATTTTATGCATGGGGAAGGTTCCCCAGGGAACAAAGCTTTTATCTGCAAAACAGACTGTATTGAACAGTATTAGAGTAAGGTTACCCACAATGTTCTTCCAGTGTCTTGCAACCAGGATGCAAAGGGGCCACCTCTAGGTCCTTTCTATGTCCAATCAATCCTTGCTGATATTTCTATCATTGCTTTCAAAGAGAGAGCTAGAATAGAGTTAAAGTACATTTTAATCAATTTCCTGGCATTGCAGGGGCCTTGGATATTTGTGCACTTCAGTCTCTCTTGTTTTCTGCCTGTGGCATGTAACAGTCTTCTGTGGGCTGTAATATTTTGGTCTAATTTCAGTTGTTGGGTTTAGTGTGCATGTGGTGTTGGTGGACTGTCATATGCAGGAGCTCAGGATATATGATCTGGTAGTCCTTTCCGGCCTTAAACACGGATAGTTCCTTGAAATGCCTATAGTAGTGTTTCTGAATGGGTGAAGTCTAGTTCAGATAATCCCTCCCTATAATATATACACAATGTTTGATCAGCAGCTCTGATTTAAGAAGCTTGTTTTCTAATAATGAGATAATTAGCAATGACTGGCCACAAATCCATTAGTCAGATGTAGTTAATGATAGAGTTTCTAGATGCACCAACTGTTTTTTAGAATGGAAATGATGATGATACATTCAAATGAGGATTGATCACACAATTGTGGTGACCTTTTATCTCTGAAAAGAGGTCTTCATTTTGCACAGTAATGTTGTTTTCTGTGTGATGGATCAGGTACTTATTTCAAAGGATGTCTTTACCATTTTATTGATATTGTCTCATGGAGCACACGAAGAAAAAAGTGCTCAGTGTAATCTATGTTTCAGAATAATGTATTTGTAATTATTAATAGACAAAGTCTGGCTTTTTTTTTGCTTTTAATTCAATGTAGCAACATAGGCAACCAGTTTCCAGGTCAAGGTGTTCCTACTGGATTTCCAATGTACCCTGCATTCAGCCCACTGCAAATGATATGGTGGCAACAAATGTATGCACGTCAGTACTACATGCAATAGTAAGTTACTTTTTATGCATCGTCTTAGTGTACCTACGACACTGACAGCCTGCCATAAAAAAACTAGATAGCTGCTGTTTGTGTGACTAAAATTTCTGTGCTTTGCCTTTTTCTTTTTTTCTTGTTTGGTTTTACTATTTTACACTTAACTTACTTTGGCTATTAAATTAAAAATGACTTAGCCTGCTTCTAAAAATATATTCCTTTTAAAGTTTTATGATTGAGTGGAATTCTTCTGTTTATTTGAAAGTATCTTTATTAACATTCACCATTGGAATTGTGATGCAAGCATTAGACTCATTGGGCTCTTGTACTGCCCAGGCAACACTACTGCAAGATGGGGCTAGCTAGTAAAAGACTCAAATCACAATTAGATTACATTTTTATAATGTTCAAGTTGAGGTTAGCAAGACCAGAACAAATCTCCCATGCCAAGTAAAATGAATTCCATTGGTTTTCAAGCCAAAAAGCAAGGGAAGTAGGCCTGTTGAATTGCAGTGCATCATGTTAGATGAGAATTTTGATCCCTCAGGTAGATTGTCTCTCTCCTACCTCATTTACATTAAACCTTGGGGCTGGGGCTGGGAAGATTATGGTGATAGCACACAACTGCTGACTGAGAGGTAATGTCTCATGTCACTCTAATAATAACTGCTACTCGATGCATGGAGTGGGCATAGTCTTTGTCCAGAAGAAGCAGTGTCCTCAGCCGGGAAGAGGGTTATAATAAGGGTCAAGTGTCCCCCTGCTTTCACCTTGTTGTGTCCAGATACTGCAACTTTTGATTCTGTGCTAGATCACACGATCATCTGAGACCCCAGTGAAGACATACTTATTACCTGATAACCAAAAGGTTCTTAAGGATGAAATTTCATTTTATTTTCGAAACTTTTATGTTTTACTAAAAAAGTAAAGAGCTTTTACTTAAATGAATCTTATGCGTCTCTTCTGAAGGAAGAGGCAAGATTTAGTTGAATTAATTTTGGGTTTTTTTGCTTGTATGCATCTAAACTTATTGCAGAATAATGTATATATTGGTATAAAATGGAGGTGGGAAAAGATGAGTGAGAGCTGCCACATCTCTGGGCAGGTCTACACGATTGATCTATCAGGGGTCAATTTATCGCGCCTAGTCTAGATGTGATAAATCAATCCCTGAGCTCTCTCCAGTTGACTCCGGTACTCCTCCGCTGCTAGAGGTGCAAGCGGAGTCGACGGGAGCGGCAGCAGTCGATTCACTCCCTCCTTCCCCTCCCCACCATAGACTAGGGCTCAGTACAAAAGCACTACAGAAAGAAGAGGCATTTCCTCATCACACAATACCTATGAAGTTGTTGTATATTTTATATACTGTACTTAAGATCTCAAGTTTCCTTGGTGCTTCAGGTGGCATTTTTCTCTGTACAAAAGAGCTGGAAGGAAGCTTGGGTTTAAATGTTACTTCTGATACAAAGCCGGCTTTTCTGAAAACCTATTTTTAAATTTCAGTCAAGCTGCCGTTTCAGCCCAGGCGACATCCAGCACTGAGCCAGTCAGATCAGCCATTGCGCAGCCTGTAAATTCAGAGCATGTTCCTGCAAATGAGCCCCCAGCAGTGCCAAACATGGCAGCACAGGAGAATAGACCTGTAAACCAGAATGTTCAAATGAATGCACAAGGAGGTCCAGTGGTGAATGAGGAGGACTTCAATCGAGACTGGTTAGATTGGGTGTACACATTCTCTAGAGCAGCTATTCTCCTCAGCATTGTATACTTCTATTCTTCCTTCAGTCGGTTTGTCATGGTGATGGGAGCCATGCTACTGGTTTATTTGTGAGTAAAAAATATTTAGTTATCAAAAGCTGTATTTTAGATGCATGGAGTATATCTGTACATGACTATCATTGTAAGCTAACTTTTAAAGATGTGAAATTGGATCACTTTACAGAATTCCAACTTAAAGGTGAACTCCAAAGAATTTGCGTAAAAGGAAAAATTAATGATAATCATTAAGAGGGCACATACAGAAACTTGGCTTTCAAACAAATGTTCAGGTGTAGTTTCAAAATACAGAATTTTTGAGTTCTGGATTCCCTTTTCCCCTGTAAGAACTGATGGGCATTACACCTAAATGTTTAGGTATTGGTGATGTCAATTTATCAGTTGTTGCAGGGAAAACGTGGAATTATGGAAACAGAACTTAAGAAATGATTGGAAGGTAATACTTGGAAGAATTGAATTTTATTTGTTGATTTCAAAAGCATGTATTTGGATTGGTGTAAATTACATATTGTTACTGATTGGAGACCTTAAAGGTGAACTGTAAAGCTGAACTCAATTTTGAATTAAGCACAGATATACTTACTGAATGTTTCTAGTAACTTCTATGTGCTCAGTGGAGATGCTCCAGAATCCAACATTCAGGGGCATTATAGAGATCAGAAAAGAAAAGCGTTACCGTACAGATTTTTTTTTAAAAATGGAAGCTACTGCCTTTTGTTACCAAATATCATTAACAATGACACTGAGGTTTAATGAATTTAAAAATACCATCTCAGCCAGGGTGAAGGCATTTAGTGTGATCTGGATGGAAGTGGAATGTTCTGGAAATACTTAATGATTACATAGCACTTTAATCTTGGGCTACTTTCAAGAGGTAATTTTTAAGGAATTAAACTTGAAAAGATCTGCATTTAAGATTTTGCATTCTCATGTTCAACTTAAAATATGATTGATTCTGCTACGACATTGTGCTACCAGCTGTTGGTTAAGATTTTAATAGGCTTGCACATTACCGTGATCATTGATACCAATAAAATATCAAGGTTTTGGGTTTTTTGAGAGGCAAGTAGGGGGGAAAAAAACCCGGAGTAAGCAGAATTTTTCAGTGACTTAAAATAACATATGTATTAGTCATTCTAAGAAGCATTTTATTCTATATTTGGGTTAATAGAGATCCGTTCTGTTAGTTTTGTTACTTAGAAATAATGCTCAGACTCTAGTATTCCCCCAACAGTCTAATCAAGATGAAGAATGGATTATCTGTTCTTCATCTGCAAGTGAGTTTAATGAGTCTTGGCCATGTAGGTAGCAGTTATTTCCCCATTGTAGAAATTTCATAAGCAGTTTTACAGAGAGACAAGGCTTTTAATTGTTCATTTTATTAAATAGACACCAAGCTGGATGGTTCCCCTTTAGGCAAGAGGGAGGCCAGCAACAGGCAGCCAATAACCATGCAGAAGTGAACCATGATGGACAAAATGTAAATAACCCTGACCTTGAGGAGATGGTAGGTGAATGTCAACTTGAACCTTTCATGTTTTTCTGTATTCATGCATCTTCAAATAATCAGAATTTGTAACTGAATAGTAGTACAAAATTCAACTTGAATCGGGAGGGAATAAGGATGGAAATTTACTTCCCTTTTTTTGTGAAAAAGGGAACCTTAATACATGGGATGGGCAGAAGGGAAATGCGTGTTTTGTTTTTTAATGTTTAACAATTAAAACCTTATTCTGAAAAACCAGATCAATACTGCCCTCATCTTTGTCTATAGTATTTCATAGAGACTTGCTAGTTGGACTTACTCCACTGTTGAAGATGTTTTATGTTTATGCTAGTACAGGGGTCTCCAAACTTTTCAGCCCGAGGGCCGCATTAACTATCAAATAGCAGTTCGGGGGCCGACAACACACTCGAGGTCCAAATAAAAAAGAATCAAAACATGGATGTTGTTTTTAATTATTTATTTAATATTATTTTATTCAGTTATTATTTAATAACACATTGATACACTACACCTGAACACCTGTTCACTACACCTGAACACCTGTTCACTACACCTGTTCACTACACCTGTTCACTACACATCAACCCCCCAACTGACCCACCCAGCCAGGTCTCTCCCCCCAATACCTCCTTTCCTCCAACCCCCAACTGACCCACCCAGCCAGGTCTCTCCCCCCCCAAACCTCCTTTCCTCCAACCCCCAACTGACCCACCCAGCCAGATCTCTCCCCCCCCAAACCTCCTTTCCTCCAAACCCCCCCCCCCAACTGACCCACCCAGCCAGGTCTCTCCCCCCCAAACCTCCTTTCCTCCAAACCCCCCCCCCCCCAACTGACCCACCCAGCCAGGTCTCTCCCCCCAAAACCTCCTTTCCTCCAATCCCCAACTGACCCACTCAGCCAGGTCTCTCCCCCCAAAACCTCCTTTCCTCCAACCCCCCCCCCCCCGACCCACCCAGCCAGGTCTCTCCCCCCCAAACCTCCTTTCCTCCAACCCCCCCCCCCAAATGACCCACCCAGCCAGGTCTCTCCCCCCCCAAAACCTCCTTTCCTCCAACCCCCCCCCCCAACTGACCCGCTCAGCCAGGTCTCTTCCCCCCCCCCCCCCCAACTGACCCGCTCAACCCGGTCTCTCCCCACAGACTGTTTCGCCGGCTGGCAGTGGGTGGCTCCTTGTTTCGCCGCCTGTAACTGGGTGGCGGTGCGGCGCGTCCCGGCCCCAGCTCTGAGCCGTCCCTGGCCAGCGGCGGCAGTGGAGCACGCGGCGCGTCCCGGCCCCGCGGCTGGCGGCGGCAGCGGAGCACGCGGCGCGTCCCGGCCCCGCGGCTGGCGGCGGCAGCGGAGCACGCGGCGCGTCCCGGCCCCGCGGCTGGCGGCGGCAGCGGAGCACGCGGCGCGTCCCAGCCCCGCGGCTGGCGGCGGCAGCGGAGCACGCGGCGCGTCCCGGCCCCGCGGCTGGCGGCGGCAGCGGAGCACGCGGCGCGTCCCGGCCCCGCGGCTGGCGGCGGCAGCGGAGCACGCGGCGCGTCCCGGCCCCGCGGCTGGCGGCGGCAGCGGAGCACGCGGCGCGTCCCGGCCCCGCGGCTGGCGGCGGCAGCGGAGCACGCGGCGCGTCCCGGCCCCGCGGCTGGCGGCGGCAGCGGAGCACGCGGCGCGTCCCGGCCCCGCGGCTGGCGGCGGCAGCGGAGCACGCGGCGCGTCCCGGCCCCGCGGCTGGTTCCCGACCGATCTCCACGGGCCGGATGAGAG
This sequence comes from Sternotherus odoratus, assembly GCA_032164245.1. Lineage (NCBI taxonomy): Eukaryota > Metazoa > Chordata > Testudines > Kinosternidae > Sternotherus > Sternotherus odoratus. The sequence continues at coordinate 148,830,258 of JAVMKO010000002.1, forward strand.
GGCCTCGCGGGCCGCATCCGGCCCGCGGGCCATAGTTTGGAGACCCCTGTGCTAGTAGATCCTTCACAGGGAGTTGCCCTGTTAATAGGGTTACTTTTATGTAGGAAAATATTTCCATTAATATATTCTGCCTTTTTATTAAAGCAATAAAACCATTTAGACAAATTTATGTTTTAAAAGGAGCGTCTTATGGATGATGGGATTGATGAAGAGAGTGGAGAAGATGCAGGTGAAGATGGCAATACAGAGCAGCATCCTGGATTCATGGCTTCAGCTTGGTCCTTCATCACCACCTTCTTCACATCACTTATCCCTGAAGGACCTCCACAGGTTGGCAACTAGGTTGAAGAGGAACTGTGCCAGGCAGCATAAGCAGCTGTACATAGAAGAGGGAGTTGAATTTAGGGGGTATTTTAAATACAGTGCAATTTCAAAAGATTTATAATAACTTTTTGATCATGGTGTACAAAAATGTGTATTTTTCCCTTTTGGCTTTCTCATGCATATGAATATTTTAAGCACAAGTGGACTACTAAATTTTTTTAAGTTCTTCTTTTTTCTAAAGAAGAATTAAATGTAAAGATACTGGTCTTCCATGTTTTATTTTAATTTTAGGTGTATATTACATTGAGGCAAGAAGTTTGTAGGTTGTGTGCACAATTATTCCTTTGAAGAGCTGTTAAAGTATAAATTTCAACAACAAAAAACTTTTAAAAATGAGATTTATCCTCCTGGTAAATTTAACTTAACTGTGAGTCTTCCTAATAGTCTTAAACACTATATAAATCCTCGTCTGAGTATTGTGTTTATGGCATCCCCAAAAGAATTCTATTCAGACAAAGTATTACTTGCTAATGGTATGTTTTTTCTTATGCCATAAAGTACTAAGCCTCTCATGTAAGAAGCTAGAAGGTTTAGATATCTTGAGGCTATAGAGCCAGTTTCAATAAATTCCGGGGTGATTTTCTTTTTTAGACAGCTCTTCAAAGTAAAATTAACAGTGATAAAGTACATCATCAATGTTTGATACATACAGTACTTTTTTTTTTAAAAAAAAAAAAAAGATGTACTGGAAAACAGACCCATGTAATTAGTTTTTTTAATAAAAACCAAGTTACAGTAATCTTTATGCTTATTCCTATAAATGCAACCTTTAAACTTAAACAAAAATCCTACTTGTACACATCATTAAGAATGAGAACACGTGAATCACAAAATTGAAATTGTATGGTTACAACAGCCATATTGCACGTAATGAATAAAGGTACATATTTATAATGGCAGAGGTTATGTGGTAGAAAGTTTACCAATTTCATGATTTCTGTACTTTTAAACTATTAATTTAAATATAGCAGAAACAAAATGTTTTGCATTCTTTTTGGGCTAAAACTAAAGATGGTAGTTAGCTTTTAAATGAGAGAAATAATGCATTGCACATCCATGGCACAATCCCTTACTCTATGCACTAAAATCAGGAAGTAACTCTCTTCTTACCCATTTAATAGTTGAACTACAGTTCAATTTAACATTGCTTTTTTATTTTTGGATGCCCACAACTCTTGTATGTTTTGTGCTTGATTACTTCAGAAATGGCTAAACAGATGATGCTGACCTTAATGATAAAATAAAATGAGGAATTCATATATTGGCTCTGTCCAAACATGAAGTTTCAACCCAAAGGACAAAGTTAAGAGAATTTCTGATCAAGTGAAAAACAAGGCTTTAAAATGGCCTGTCCTTATAAGTATTAACTATTGAAATCTCTACAGTCAGGAAGTATTTGTCTTAAAATAACAATAATATGGATTTATACAATACATAAAGTGCCTGTCTAAAGTTCAAGACCCTTCTGATATGTTAAAACCAGCCTTATTGATACAGACAAGAGTAAAAAGGAGCTGCCCTTAAACTAGAAAATACTCATGGCTGTTTTTCAAGGCTGGCTATCAGCCCTCAGTACATAAATACCCATGTGCTCTAGGATTTGTAATGCACTCTTAAAGGCTTCAAAATATTTTTTTATTGCCTGTTCTAGAAATAATAGGTTGATTTTTAAGTAGGCTATTTTGTTCCTTTGTTTTCAATGGGACAGAAGTCATAACTCCCTTTGGTTTACATCCTTGTTACGCAATAGCACAGAGGTGTCCAAACTTTCTACCCAAGTGATGGCTGCCTTGGCAAGTTGACAGGCACCCGAATCTCACCTAATTGATGTAAAATTAATATTTTCAAGCATGCTGATCTTGAATACAACGGTAGGACTCTTAGTGGCTACCCTAGACATTGTAGGACTAATTTGATAGCCTACCGCACCACACTACAGAAGCATCCAGATCTCCAGCTTGTACGCTCCTTACCTGTTCCCCCTGCAGTTAGTCTTCCCTGCTGTCTTACAAGCTCTGTTAACATCTGCAGTGATTACGACATGGTGGCAGCCCAACAGTAATAGCTGTTCCCTGCTGGGAGATGTCCTTTTTCTTGCTGTAGCAAGCAAGTGCTGGCAGCTTCCTGCTGCTGACAGATGGGATTGAGTGTTTCTGGCCCTTTGCCAGTAATAGTGGCAGCCAGTACAGAAGAGTCCCTGTTTGATTGTAGCTGGACAAGCTAAGAAGATTTGAATGTGGGGAAGGTAAGATCACTGGAGAATGGCAAATGAAGCAGGAGAACGTGAGGATGAGTGAGGTGGATCATGGAATGGAGTAACTTTTTAGGGTTTCATCCAGATCTATAGCTTTGGAGGAGGGGGATGGCTAATCCTGAAGAAACCATGCTCCTACGAGCATATCTGTCAGAACACTGATCCTTGAAACTCCTGCCCTTACTGGGGTTTGCAGGAAAAAGGAGGGCAGGAAGAAAAACTAACCTGGAGGTTGACAGGAAATGAGGGAGGGGAAAAAGATGAGGGAGAATGAAAGCCAGAGGGGTACTGGAAAGAGGAGGAGAGTTAGGAAAGAAGTGTGGAGAGCTAGAGAGGAGTGGACAAAGAAAGTAAAATATGGGGAGCTGAGGATGAGGTAAAGGGGAGGAAAATAAAAGGGATAGAGACAGGAAAGAGAACGGGCAAGTGATTGGGGAGATACGTGCAAAGGAAAAGTTTCAAGACCAGCTGAGAGAAGAGAGCCATTGGGGTGATGACTATAGTCAGTGTAGGATCAATTTTCTGCTGTTGGGTAGCAGGACACATGATAAAGGGGGAGGGGGAAAGAATAAACAGAAAATGGAATATAAATAAAAAGGGGGGGATGGCAGAGGGGAATTGAGAAATGGAAATAATAGAAAAATAAGATGATTAAGTAGTTTATTAATCATATTTCTTACATTCTTTAGGAGCTGGTCTCAAAAACACAAAATAGATGGCATCACCCAATTTGACATTTCCTTACATCCCAAACAACCCTCTTGAAGTCAAAGAATGCAGTGTAAGGCAGCATAGACTTTGTCCTAATATCAATATGCACATACTGTATAACACTTACATGAAGTAGACAAAATGTCAGTGTCATTTCCCCTCCCCTCCACCCCATTTTCCAGGTTGGCTGACAGGGAGACACCCAGAATATTGCACTTAAGAGTAAGAGAATATAAATGAAGCCTTTAAGTAGGACTTTTCTACATGCATATTATTCCTCATTAAAGAAAAATATGTAAAAAGGCCATTGGTATTTGCTTTGTTAACCACTGTAGAAGATGCCAATTCTCTGGTCTCAGACTCCACTAGTTTAGCACTTGAGGTCTCTGCAGTGTTAAGTGATTATTTTTCAATACTGTTAATTCTATTACTCCATGCCGGCCAACTCAGGCTTATGGGACTCAGGGTCCAGGGCTGTTTCATTGCTGGAATCTGAGCTCTAGGGCCGACCCAGCCCTACAAGCCTGAGTTGGCTGCCACAAGCCAGCCACAGGTTTTTTCTTTGCTCTATAGAATACCCTTAGAGGACACTGTTTACACCTCTTAAGGCCAACCCTACTTCACAGCATCATATACCACTGCTAGAGAAAATAAATTCTGGCTACAATGTTTGAGGCACCAACACAAAACTGCGCCATCTTAAATATCCTTGGACTCTGTGAGGACATTAGCAAGAACAGTAACAATACTAATTACAACATTAGTAATCTGGCAGATGCAGGCCACCAGCATCATTACACATCCTTGCCCCTCCCCTTGAAGACCGATGTGTGCAGTTTAAGTATTTTGTGTTCACTTTCCCTGTGTATAAAATGTGGAAACACTTCAATCGGGCATTCTAGTTTATTCAGCAATAACTAAATTATGTTATCAATTGACTTAGAAGACCACTGCAAAGGAAGATGGAGATCTCTCTCTTCCTCCATTTTAAATATCTGCATGAACAAAATATACAGTGTCTCTCTTCTCATGTTCACCTGGGTAGTACAATTAGTAATAGTCTGAACTCCCAGGTGGCTGAGAAAATGGGCCATGTCCAGGCTCAGCACCCCACTGCTCCATGCAGTGCTCTCTCCTTAGATAACATTCTGACACACAACAAGCAGCAATGGTTGTAGAGCAGAGGTGGGCAAACTACGGCCCGCAGGCCACATCTGGGCCACAGGACTGTCCTGCCCTGCCCTTGAGCTCCTGGCCGGGGAGGCTACCCTCAGTCCCTTCCCTGCTGTTCCCCCTCAGCTATGCTGCTGTATGGGCAGCACTTTGGAGGGTGGGGCTGTCTGCTCCTGCGGGGCAGCATGGCTGCCAGACAAGCTGTTCTGAGCGACATGGTAAGGGGGCAGGGAGTCCTGGGGGCAGTCGGGACAGGGAGCAAGGGGTGGTTGAATGGGGTGAGGTTTGGAAGGGGCGGGCAGGGGATGGGAAATGGGGGGGGAGGGTTGGATAGGCATGGGAGTCCTGGGGGGCCTGTTGGGTGGGGGTGTGGTTAGGGGCCAGGGCAGTTGGGACGGAGCAGGGAGGTTCGATAGGAGGTGAGGTCCTAGGGGGCTGGATGGGTCGGGGGGTTCTGAGGTGAGCAGGCAGGAAGTGGGAGAGGGGGGCAGGTTGTATGGGGAGGCACAGCCTTCCCTACCTGGCCTTCTATACAGTTTGCAACCCTGATGTGGCCCTTGGGCCAAAATGTTTGCCCACCCCTGCACTTCATGTATATATTCTCTTCAGAAGAGATCTTTCAGTCTCAAAAGCACACTCAAACACCATTGTAGATGCATAGATGCCAACGTTAATGCAGGGGCCATTGTGATTATCTTGTTTCTAGTCTGTCCTGTATAACACAGATCACAGAACTTCCTCAAAATAATTTCAGAAAAGAACATCCAAGTTCTTTGCCAGTGATGGAAAATCCACCAAGACCATACCTTGTTCCAATAGTTAATTTTTTAGCAGTGAAGGTAATTGTCTTATTTCCACTCTGAATTTGTCTGTCTTCAACTTCTAGCCACTGGCTCTTTATACCTTTGTCTGCTAGATTGAAGAGCCCATTATCAAATATTTGTTCCTCACATATCTGCATACAGACTTAATCAAGTCACCCCTTAACTTTCTTTAAATCAGTTCTTTTGAGTTTCCCCATAAGGCTTATTTTCTAAGCCTTATCAGTCTTGTGTTGCTTCTCTGAACTCTCCGGTTTGTCAACATCCTTCTTGAATTGTGGACGCCAGATCTGGACAGGGTATTCCAGCAGTGATCACACCAGTGCCAAATGCAGAGGTAAAATAACCTCTCTACTCCTCCTCGAGATTCTCTTGTTTATGCATCCATGGATGGTGGTGGTCCCTTTGGCCACAGCATTGCCATGGGAGCTCCTGTTCAACTGATTATCCATCTTTATTCTCAAATCTTTTTCAGTCACTGCTTCCCAGGATTGAGTCCTGCATCCTGTAAGGATGGCATGTAACTCCACAGTTACATTAAACTGTATTAAAACACACACTGCTTGTACCCTGTGACCTGTCCTCATTATCTGCCATTCCCCCAATGTTACCTGCAAACTTTATCAGTCACGATTTTATTTTCTTCCAGGTAATTGATTAAAAACGTTAGTGTAGGACCAAGAACTGATCTTTGTGGGAACCCACTAGAAATACATGTGCTTGATACTGATTCCCCATTTACAGTTACATTTTGAGATTATTATTTTTAGACCTCATTTGGCTAGTTTTGAATCCATTTAATGTGTGCCCTGTTTATTTTATATTATTTTTTAATCAAGAGGTTATGCAGTACCAAGTCAAAAACCTTACAGAAGTCTATTTACATCAACACTATTCATTTTCTCAAACAAATCTTGTAATCTTATTTTTTAAAAAAAGGTATCCGGTTAATTTGACAGAATCTCTTTTCCATATACTATGTTGATTGTCATTAATTATATTGTCCTTCTGGCAGGGCAGGGGTAAAACCCCTTGAATGCCCTGCCCCTGCTGGCATTCTGACAGGAGGTCCAGGGGCAGGGACTTGAAGCAATCAGCAGGGAGCCCAGCTGTTGTCCCTACCAAGGGCTGGCTCATGGCAGTAGGCTGGGCTAAGTGGGGACAGCTGGGGCTGAAGACTGAGAGGGCTAGAAAAGCCCTGAGGTGAACTCAGTGAGGGAGGTGAGCCGGGAAGGGGACAGGAGGCTGCTGCTCTGTCTCCTCACCACGGGCAGGGTGCCTCAGGGGCCTGGAGACCCTGGACCCAGGTAGAAGGAGGGTAACTTGGGGGATAAAGGGAAGCACTTTCTTGCACTGAAGCCATTGTTATGCACTGTAAATAAGTCACTAGAGGGAGACACCAGAGGAAGGTGTGAGGACTCTTATTTCTACCAGTCAGGGCACAGGGGAGAAAGAGACCTGGGCGGACCGTGTGACAGTCCTTTAATTATTTATTTATTGAGTCCCATATCAGCCATTCCATTAATTTGCCTGGGATTAATGTCCAACTGACAGACCTATAATTACCTAGGTCATCCCTTATACCCATTATAGTTATTGGAACAACATAAGCTTCCCCCCCCCCCCCCATTCTTCTGGAACTTTCCCAGTGTTTCAAGACTTATTAAAAATAACAGTAGAGGTCTAGTGAGCTCCTCAGCGATCACTCCTTCAGTAGGGAAATTGCTGTTTGCATGAAATGTTGCTAAGAGCTGTAGTTGGCACAGAAACCACTCTTTATTTTCCTGCCATGTTGAAGAAATGGTATCTGCCACTCCTTTGCTGTGCAAGCTAGAATTTTAAAGCATTCTGGCATGAACCATGCCTGGTTAGCCATCAGTTTTTACAGCAAGGAAGAAGCTGCTGCAGTCCACCACAGCAGAGTGAGAAATCAGTTCTAAAACTTGGTGGCCTGATTTCTGTCTGCGGCGGTGGGTGGAGTATGGGGGAGGCGAGTTCTGTCATTTACACTAGCATCATTCAAAGCCCCTAGCTATTTCAGGGACACTACTAGCCTTGATCATATATTATTAATACATGCTTTATGCCAGTACAATGCAGCACACCTCCAATACAATGTGCAGTAAAATGTCTCCAATGGCAATCTCTATGCCCAAAAGTTTGGTTGCACAGCAGTATTCTGTATTAGCAGCCAGCCTCTAGAGTCTAGATGCTGTGTTCTCTTGTCCAACCATTGTCATCAGAGTGGTTTTCAGTTTTAAAGCAGTTTACTGCTTATCCTTTGATTTGTTCATTTGCAGAATCTCAGCCCGTCTCTGAAAGATGCTGGTTTGACCATTTTGGAGGCTGACATACTTTATCCACAAAACTAAAATGTAATAGAAAGTAGTGTGACCTTTCCATACTAATGTCTCATCAGGCTGAGATGAGTTAAACTTTAAATCCTTTTTTTTGGGGTGGGGGTGGGGTAGGGTGGGGAAACTAGTATGAAGATCTGGAGGTCAAACACAGGAAGAAAATGGCTTAGAAATAAAAAATATAGACAATCTTGTGTGATTTTTGGACTTGTAAAAAAGAAAACACTAACGGTTGTTCCTTCCTTCCATCAACTTATGCTTATTTCAAAGCTTTGTACTTTGTTTAAATGTCATTAGTCAACACAGTCCTACATCTCTATTATGTGTAAATGTGCACATTTAAAAAAAGATGTAATTAGGTTGGGATCAATCAAAATCTGATCCTGGGTTGTTAATGTACTTTTGCTATTACAAATTGTCATCAGTGCATGGAATCATGAGGCTGAGACTTAGAGGTCATTTATGCCAAACTTTGCTTGTCCTTTAGCTTGGGTTTTTGTCCTACACTCTTGTCACCGCTGGGTGGGAAGTATAGACACAGTTGATAGCTGTTGTCTTTTTCCCATATAAGCCAAGTTTTCCCCAAAACTATTAAAAAGGGTGCTGGAGGAGTAAAAGGGAGGAAGAATGGCAGACCAGAATTCCACTTAGACTAGCTGAAACATAAACTCATAGACTTTGTCTCCGCTGGGTTTTTGCCAGTGGTGTAAACTACTAGAAAAAACATTATTTATGAGTGCAGCATGATTTGTACTACAGCAGCTTAATCTGGTTTCCAGTAGGAGTAAACTCACTAATACAGGTCTTGTTTACTCTGTGGGTTTTTAACCTGGCTATCTCCACTGATGGCCTATAATGCAGTGGAAACAAGTGCATGTATGAAATTCAGCAAACCTCATTCACAGAAAGGATGTAAATATGAATTCCGTCTGGTGGAACTGAATGAGGGCAGTAGCATGTCTCTCATCTCCCACTAGATGGTACTATAACTGCACCCAAGTCTAGATCACACAAATTCCACTTTAAACTCTCATATGAGAGCGCTTGCTCTTGAGAGAGAGGAGAATGTGTGTCTAAATTACAGCTGGGGAGGATAGTACTTGTTTAAATACCAGCAGAATGTGATGAAGGTAAGTATGGGGGGAGGAGGGGGATGGGTTAATTTTTGTTTTTTGCCAGGTATTCTAAAAAATTGGTTTGGGCTCCGTGTGCCTTCAGTAAGATGTCATTTTAAATGTTAGCTCTGTTACACAAAGAGTCTTGTCCAGGACCGTTCAGTTTTGTGTTACCAAGTTAGTTCCATCCTCAGACTGCCATAAACTGAAGGCTTGGAACAAATTGATAAATTAAAGAGTTATAAGTCACCAGGTCCAGATGGTGTTCACCAAAGAGTTTTCTGAAGGAACTCCAGTGTGAAATTGTAGAAATTCTGACCTCAGGTATGTAACCTATTGTTTAAATCAGCCTCCGTACCAGATGTCTGGAGGATGGCTAAAGTAATGCTGATTTTTTTTTTTTTTTAAAGGATCCAGAAGTGATCCTGGCAATTACAGGCCAGTAAATCTAACTTATGTACCAGGCAAATTGGTTGAAACTATAGTAAAGAACAACATTATCAGATGTAGATGAACATGATATGCAGGAAAAGCGTAACCATGGGTTTTGTAAAGACAAATCATGGCTTACCAATCTATTAGAATTCTTTGAGGGTGTTTATAAGCATGTGGACCAGTGTGATCTGGTCACCAGAGTGTACTTGGACTTTCAGAAAGTCTTTGAAAAAGGTCCCTCACCAAAAAATCTTAAGCAAGCCAAGCTGTCATGATCAATGGGAAGGTCCTCTCATAATCAGTAACTGATTAAGACAGGAAGCAGAGGATAGGAATAAATGGTCAGTTTTCACAATGGAGAGAGGTAAATAGCAGGGGGAATCCCCTAAGTATCTGTACTAGGATCCGTGCTTTCAAAATATTCATAAATGATCTGGAAAGGGGGTGAACAGTGAGATGGCAAAACTTGCCAATGATAAAAAACTACTCAAAATGGTTTAAATCCAAAGCTGACTGTGAAGAGTTACAAGGTATCTCACAAAACTGGGTGACAAAATGGCAGATAAAATTCTGATTTGGTAAATGCACAGTGTAATGCACTTTGGAAAAAATAATCCCAACTAGTGACAGGGTCTAAATTAATTGCTACCATGCAAGAAAGATCTCTGAGTCATTACGGATAGCTCTCTGAAAACATCTGCTCAATGTGCAGTGGCTGTTAGCTTTTTTAACGCTATTAGGAACCATTAAGACAGGGATGGATGATGAAACATAAAAGATCATAATGCCCCTATATAAATCCATGCAGCGCCCACACCTTGAATAGTGTTCAGTTCTGGTTGCCCCACATCAAAAAAAAAGATGCATTAGAATTGCAAAAGGTGCTGAGAAGGGCAATAAAAATGATTAGGGGTATAGAGCTTGCATATGTGGAGAGATTTTAAAAGAATGGGACTGTTCATCTTAGAAGAGAAAGGACTAACAAAGGTTATGATAGTCTACTGTACGATCATGAAAGGTGTGGAGAAAGTGACGGGAAATTCTGTTTATCCCTTAACATGAGAATAGAGGTGACCCAATTAAATTAATAGACAGCAGGTTTAAAACAAATAAAAGGAAGTATTTCACACTATGCACAGTCATTGTGGAACTCATTGACATGGGATGTTGTGAAGGCCAAAAGTATAACTGGGTTTAAAAAAGAATTAGATAAGTTCATTAGAGGCTAGGTTCATCAATGGCAGTTAGTCAAGATGGTCAGGGACTCAACCTCATGCTCTGGTTGTCCTTAACCTCCAATTGCTAGAAGCTAGGACTTAGGGCTTGTCCTCACTGGGGTGGGGGATCGACGGCAGATACGCAACTTCAGCTACGTGAATCACGTAGCTGAAGTTTGCGTATCTGTCGCCGACTTACCTGCCGTCCCCACGGCAGCGGCAGTCGGCGGCGCGCTCCCCCGTCAACTCCAGCTTGCGCCTCCTGGCAAGCTGGAGTTCCGGAGTCCACGGGGGAGCCCGGGGTGATCGATTTATCGCGTCTTAACAAGACGTGATAAATCGATCGCCAGAAGATCGATCCCGCACCGTGCGAGTGAAGACCAGCCCTTATATGACTGGGATTAGATCACTTACGGTTGCCCTGTTCACTCCCTTGGAAGCATCTGGCATTGTCCCCTGTCAGAAGAAAGGATACTAGGTTAAATGAACCACTGGTCTGACCTAGTATAAACATTTTTATGTTCTTATTCAAGTCCAGGGTCATGTCTTGGGCCACTGCCGTCATCATAAATGTTTTTGGTAATAGGTGGGGATTGACCTGTAGAAGTTTGTCCCTAACTCCCATCCATTAGTGGGTGGCTTATGCCTGCTAGCACAATGGTTTATATCCCTTTCCTAAATATGTATGCATTTTATACAATGTCATTATGGATGGTCTCATCTATATAAATGTATGTATAAACTGTTGGCAGCGCTCTCTTGTGGCAATGAGTTCCTCAGGTTAATTATGTCTGAGTAAAACATTTTCAGTTTAGAATGTGTTCCCTTTCACTGGTAGTGACCTACGAGAGAAGTGTTTGGTGCCGTCAGTCCGGTTCCCAGTGGGCAGGTTTCCATATCAAGGGGGGAAATAATCACAATTCAAGCCCTTGCTAGTAGTCTTAGCAGAGATATTAGTGATTTAATTGGGGTCAAAACTGGACCTCCCTCTCAGTTCTAGAAGTGGCCCCTTGAGCTCAAACTCAAGGCATATTGCCAAAGTTCTGTGGGGAAGCTTGCATTGCTGCTGCCATTGCTATGCCTATTCTGTGGTCTAAGAGCTTCACCTTTCAAGGCTGTAAATCCAGCAACTTTCACAAACTAGATTCTCTCGCAGAAATCTTTGGTAATATTTCACTTGCTCAAGCACTGAGGCTGGGATTTTCCAAGCAGGCCTAAGGGGGTATGTGCGCCTGGCACATAACTTCAACTTTATGTAACATTGTACTGATGCTGGGAATCAGGGACTCAGCATTTTATTACTTTCTATTCAATTTCTCTCTTTCCTGCAGCCATGTGGAATTGTAGCTACTGTGCAAACATCTTCCAGTAGTTAGACCCTTGTATGTTTGGTATTATTCTGAACTGCAGCTTAAGCATAATGCAAAAAATCAGCATGGGCGCAACCAGGGAAGAAGAAGGTTGTGTATGGTTCTTGAGATCAAATATATTTCCCTTTTTATTTGATAACTCGTAATATAAACGTTTACTTGATCATCCAAGTAACTTCTCCCCCTAAACAAACTGTCCTGTGGTGTTGATTATGCAGAATGACTGACCTACACCTCATATTAGTGGCTGCATTTCGCTGGTGAAGGGGGGAATTCATATATTCTATTGTATATAGGTTCTTATGCTGCTCCCATCTTTATAGTGTCTGAGCACGTTCTGGAAATGCATTAAGGGACATGACTATATGCTTCCCATGCAGTATTTCAATACAAATCATGGGATGGATTCCTTAGAGGCTGTTTCTTCTCTTATGGTTCCAAAGTGCAGTTCAGAAACTGGTAGGGTGTATTTTCAGGACTTTAAACTGTTCTCTGTAATATGCTATGTTTCTGTCCATTTCAAAGGACATTTGTGTGGATAAAGGGCAAGGGTAGGCACAACTATAAAAACAAACATTAAAAGCCTACCCAACCAAACAAAAAGTGAGGGTCTACTCCTCAGCTGGTGCCAATGGGCATAGCTTTGTTGATTACACCAGCCAGGGATCGGGCCCGAAGTCATCTATCCTGTCGGAGGTATATCCTGTTCTCTCAGCTGTCTCCGACTACATGGAACCATTTCCGTGGCCAGACTGTTTCCACTGTATCCTGTTACATCTGATTTATGAGAAGTCAGATACACATTATGAGAAATAGAGCCAAATTTCCGTCCATCTTTCAGTGTCCTGATGCCTCCTCCCTTCTTGTTACTGTAATTTAATAACCTCTTATGTGTTAAATTTGAGAATCTGAATTATTGCTGCATTGATTAATGCTTGTGCTTCTAATTTCCTCCCTCCTCCACTATACTAAGCATCCCTGTTTGGTCTCTATTAGGCTGACTGGTACAGTATGAAGGTAGGTAGTTAAAGAAACAGGTTCAGATTCTTTTGATGATGATACTTTCAGGGAACTTTTTGGGATGGAGGCATTTTCTTAAGGCTTTTTTTTTTTTTGGTCCCACTTTATTGCCTGTATATAAACATTGTAACTTGTCTGAGATCTGCACAGGAGCAAACATAATTTAGTGTTTCTGGAAAAAAGGGAAGTGTGTCTTGTTTTCTTTTGTTTTTTTCTTTTCAGTCAAGTTGAAGAACTGTATCTAGGTCACTATGCAAAGAATTACCTTCTATTCTTTCATTCCAGCAGGGTGATGAGAGAGCAAGTGTGAAAAATCCGGACGGGGGTAGAGGGTAATAGGAGCCTATATAAGAAAAAGACCCCAAAATCAGGACTGCCTCTCTAAAATCGGGACATCTGGTCACCCTATATTCCAGCTGTCTAGCTGTGGCATTTCTTTCTTTCCCTAGAACAAGACTGTGGCACACTTAGCTCCGAGAGGTGTCCTCATATTCAGTTAATGTGGATAATGATACTGACCTCCTTTGTAAAGTGCAGTGAGAGAGACTGCTGAAAAGCACTATGTCAGAGCTAGGCATCATGATGTATATCCAAGTTCCATGAATGCAATGGATTGTAACCTAGGGAAATCTCCGCCCCTCTTTCCCCCACATTTAGTAGCACAGCAATTTGAGTGCTAGGCCTCTCTTGAGCTGGGATTGCCAATGTTCCCACATTGTCCTGAATCTTATTGTTAGGTATTTGGTAAGGTGGAATACTACTGCCTGAGATGGGGCTAATAAAACCACCTCACATAAGACATCAGATTAAACTCCATCTATGATTCCAGATGACCAGATGGGTGTTGATTTTTATCCACTTGTCCTGATTCAACAAGGTTCTTAAGCACATGAATAGTCCCATTGACTTAAAATGTATCTCAAAGAGATTTGCTTGAATCCACAAACCCCAGGAAATAGTGAAATTCCACCCCCAGTGCACCAACCTTGTGTGAAGCTGTACTCCTCACTTAAACGGCACTGAATCCTTGCACAATACCAGTGGTGAATTTAACCCTTTGTCCTGAAACTTAAACCTTAGTACGAATGTACACGTGTGTGCATTTAGTCACTATTTTCTGTACTTAAACAGAAAGGCGTGAAGCCAGCTTGAGGAGTCATCATAGTGAATTTCTAGGGTTTAATTCAAATCTGTGAGTTTATTTTAATTTGTTTTTGTGTTCAATTTCCAATTCTAAAACATGAACTGCCATTGGACTCATGGATGATGATGTCTCAAACAAACAGAGTTTTGATTTTAATGGGTTCTTTAAAGTTTTTCCATTGATTTATGTCTTCATTTATATAGTGCCATGAACTACAGAGGATTACGAAATCTTTTATATATAATTCTATATATGAGAAATCCTTGACTCATTGATGTCATGCAGCCTTCACTTAAAATAAATAAATTAATAAATAAGTAATCAAACACAGCAGCTGTTTGAGCCAATGGCTTTACTCATCTGCTTAAAGCTTAGTATGTGTTTTAGTGCTTTGCAAGGGTTGTGGCTTAAACATGCACAGCAACACTACAGAAAATTTGTAACTGAAACTGCAGGGGAAATTTAAAAAGGCAAAACAATGTCCAAAGATGGAATTTGTTCACGATACAGAAAATAACTCCCATCTCCTGTGAAAAGTCCCATTGGATTTTTAATGGGTGTCAGTGATCAGGACTTCAATTTTATGACTTGTCGAAAATACTTCAATTTTATGATGTAGTAACAGTTGGTTGGGGGGAGGGGGGGGTCTAATCATTTCTCTGGTTCTCCGTGCCTCAGCTCGTCACAGTAAAAAACAGCTATTCCATTTGACTATGGTGAATGGTTGAAGGCTATAACCTGGTGAGGAGAACAGTTAGGCCTCATCTACCCTACCGTTCTTTACCATGTTTAAATCAAGTTGTGACCTTTTGGGGATCACCCAGACCAGGAAGGGGTCTGTCAGCACCTGCCTGTAACCCCGAGTGCCTTTGTGTTATGCAGCTTTGGTTCACAGCCGTGACACCAGTAGCCTGCACACAAGCACTTGGTCTCACCCTGCCTTCTGTCAGCCTGGTTACTCTTTGAAGGGTGCCCCCAAAGCCCTTCCAGTATGAGTCTCCTCAAATCTGTCCTTCCAGTGGCGGATTTAGAGTTAGTGGGGCCCTGTGTGCAGCTTCATTTTTGGGGGGCTCCCCTCGGGACTCAGCCAAGAAAAAGAACATTCTCTTATCTCCCACTCCACATTTTTCTTTCCTCCTCCTCCTCCTATAGTATAACAGGAAGTAAATGAAAATAAAGTAAGGTGCCTTAATGGGGGTTGGGGCATGGGGGGTCAGGCTCTGGGAGGGAGTTTGGGTGCGGGCTCTGGGCTGGGGGGGCACCACTTACTTTGGGCGGCACAGCTCAGAGAGCGACTGACACACTCCTCTGGCAGCAGCTCCTGGGTAGTGGGATGGCCAGGAGGCCTCTGTGTGCCACTGCCCACAGGCGTCATCCCTGCAGCTCCCATTAGCTGCAGTTTCCGACCAATGGGAGCTGGGGAATTGGCACGGGAGAGGGGCAATGGGCAGAGACATACCACAAGCCTCAGGGGCTGCAGGGACAGGCCGGCCACTTCTGGGAGCAGCTCAGAGGGAGGGAGGCAACACGGGCAGGGAGGGGATCAGCGGGTCTCCGGGCACTGCCTGGGATGGGGGCAGCTTGCAGAGCCACTTCCCCCCTCTGCTCCCCAGGACACTTCCAGGAGCGGTGTGGGGCCACTGGCCACAGAATGCAGGCAGCCTGCCAGCCTGAGCCCTGCTCTGCCACCGGCCAGGACTCGGGGCAGGTTGTCAGATGACATTTAAAGCACTTTGGGGGTTCTCATACCCCTGCACTGTTTCATGGTAAATCTGCCTGTGGTCCGTCCTGAGTTCTTAACTACCCAGACTATTCCATTCTGGTTCATCACCCCCGAAGGAGGGAAAACAGCCCCTCAGCTATCTGCTCACTGTGGCGCACACACGCCACACAGTTTGCACAACAGAGACCTGCTTGAGGTAAAAAGAAAAGGGTGATGTAATAGGAAAGTCACAGATTCAGAGATAAAATAGTGAGGAAGAGCAAACCTGGACCCAGGACACCGAAAACAAAGACAACTTCAGGCCTGCTGCTTTGAAATGAGATAGAATCACTTTTCTAATACAAGTGACCCATAGCCTCTGAGCGGTTTCCTAGAATACCCCCTACCATAGAGGGGATCCATCATTTCACAGACATTGCCTGCCAAGTCCCTGTCCCTCTGTTGCTGGATGCCTTTCACTTCAAACCCCTTCCCTTTAAACAAGGGTTGTGCTCCCCGCCTTCAGTCGCTATAGCTATTGAAAGGGGGGAAATTCCCAGTTCCTTCAACAGAGGGGACCGATAGCTGCTGATAGTGGTGGGGTACAATTTAAAGATTTGGCTGCCTTGGAACAGCTTGAGTCACACCCCTTCGGCCCCTGGAAAGCAGTGGTCCCTCCCTGCAGCTCCCAGCTGTTGCTCCCGCCTCTCCCCATGGGGTACAGCTCACAGGCTCCAAAAGCTGCTCTGAAGGGAGGGGGCCCGGTCACACCACGTGACCAAGCCGGGCTGGCAAATCCTGACAGAAATCTGGGAAGGGGGAGGACACGTGACCCTGCATTTCCCCCCTCCTCCCGCCCCGTGTTACCTCTTATTCCTCAATGTATAACCATTAACTTTAATTGTCCGTTGTTGCCTTTTCCTGGAGTGTACAATGGATCATTTCTTGTGTCTGGTTTTGTGTAAACATCTGGCTTGAGGGGCTCCCCCCCCAAGCTGTGAGGTGTATTTGAAATGGTAGTACAGGTGATGAGCACAGTTTTCTCCATACACAAATACATAAATTCATACCCACATATCTCGTCAGGAACATTACAAGCTTTCATAAAGACTTTATGTATTTTTATATACAATAACGTACACAATCAGTTGATTAAATTGCTTATTCTTAAGTGTTTAGACCCCTGGTTTCCCCTTGAAGTGTCTGGACCCTCATTGTGACCCAGGTCCTTTGCTTAGACAGGGACTAATGATCTATCATGTCAATTATGAAGGATGTTCTATCTATGGGTTAATGCCACCATAGACCAAAACAGGTTCCTCAGCCTGTAAGCAAAATTCAGCTCTGGTCTAAACCGAGGCAGATCCCACTGCCTTTGGAGTTGTACCCGCTTATTTGGGGGTGAATTTGATCCTCCATCCTTAAGTTGACTTCTACAAATGGCATCAATATTATCAGTGAGAATCTATGTGAATCATATGGAAATATGCATTAAAATAGAATATTACACTTCACTTTTTTTGCACTCCTGTAACTTAAAAATACTTAAGCTCATTTCAACAAAATTTGGCATAAAACTAAAAGCATTCCCCAAGCTGATATGTGACTTATGAGCTTTTAGCGCAAGGCAAACTTATAAGAGTTTCCAGAGATTTGAAATGAGTAAATAGTGAAATACCTACAAAGCCAGATAGAAAGAAGTACCGGTGGCCTCTTACAGCTTTATCACCTGGTGATTAGAGTCCTTGCCCTAAAAATATAGCGAGTTCCATGGAGAAAAAAGCCGTCAGCTGAAGTGCAGTTTCTCAAAGATCTCCAGACTGGGCATGTGCACCTCTTCTTGGAGGATCGTAGGAGTGATGGAATCCTTGATCGCAGACATAGATAAGAAAAGACAAAGAAACATAGGAGACAAGAAGGATGTATAAATGCCATAATGAACTCGTGTGTCTTGAGAAAACCTCTAATCTAATGAGAATGGATTTTGTTTGGGAGATTGTACAAGTACAATTAATTATTCATGGCAGCGACATCATTAGGATTTCATTTTGTTTAAAGGCCTCTAAGTGACTTAGTAAATTGGGTTAAGCTGAAGAGGAGTTTCAGGAGGGAGACAGGGGAAAGCTTTTCATTATATTGACTTTGTTTAATATTTTCTAGATAGATATAAAATACACACATTCCACGAGCTCTAAAATTCCTACATTATACTTGGACACAATTTTTATACTGCATGGATCAAGAGGTTCAGGCAAAATTGGATTTGTGCTGAATATGGAAATCACTTAACCTGCTGTTGTTGGTTTTGGGTGTTTTCCCTATTTTGTAGCGGCTGTAGGTTCTGTTAATTAATATCAGGGCATTTTCATCAGAAGTCCATCATCAAAAGTCTTCAAATTTGGGCACATAAAATGAGGTACCTGGGAGGAGACTTCCAAAGACACGAAGGGCAGCTAAGTGTTGGGCTTTCAGTGAAAGCCCAACATACTGGAGCTCAGGGCTGTTACAGTGGGGGCCCTCAAGGCCTTTCTCTCATCCCTGCTGCGCTATGTACTGCAGATGCTTACGGACAACACTACAGCCTTGTACTACATCAGTGGGTCTCAAATTTTATTATTGGTGACCCCTTTCATACAGCAAGCCTCTGAGAACAACCCTCCCCCCACTAATAAATTAAACCACCTTTTATATATTTAACACCATTATAAATGCTGGAGGCAAGAGGGGTTTGGGGTGGAGGATGGAAGCTTGTGACCGCCCATTTTAATAGCCTTGTCTCAACCCCACACTGTGAGAACCCCTGTACTACATCAACAAGCTCCCAGTCCTTATTTGCTGAATTAAGAAAATTTTGGCTATGATGCATCCAGAACCACATCCACCCAGCAGCTCTTCACTTTGCTGGGGAAGAGAACGTTAAGGCAAACTTGCTCAGCTCGAGGTCTCAAGATAGGCTGACCATATTTCCTTGTGACAAAAACAGGACATTGGGATGGCAAAAACGGGACGGGTTTATTTTACAAGTGATACACCTGCTCTTAAAAATCCCCAGTGATGGAGATTCCACAACCTCCCTGGGCAATTTATTCCAGTGCTTAACTACCCTGACAGGAAGTTTTTCCTGTGTCCAACTTAAACCTCCCTTGCTGCAATTTAAGCCCATTGCGTCTTGTCCTGTCCTCAGAGGTTAAGGGGAACAATTTTTCTCCCTCTTCTTCTAACAACCTTTTATGTACTTGCCAAAGAATTGTTCTCCAGTCCCCTCTCAGTCTTCTCCTCTCTAGACTAAATCTCCCCCAGGGCCTGGTACAGAGACTGTGCCTTGATTTTAATCCCAGCCCCATTCTCTGTAGGGAGGAATGTTGGATCCAAGAAGAGGGACATGTTCAGGGGGCCCCTGGAGGCAGTAAGATTGGGGGGGGGGGCAGTGCCCCTTGCAGGGAACAAAGGGGATAAAATGTCTTGACTCCCAGCCTCTGCTCTAACCCACTCCAGCCCCCAACACAGGAAGAGAACCCAGGAGTCCTACTGACTCCCCCTGCTCAGCCCCCACCCCCTCGGAGGCTGCTAAGGGGGAGCAGAACTGAGGAGTCCCTGGGAGGAGGGATCCCAGCTGCGGCTCCAACGCAGGAGCCTCTCGGGTGGGTGTCCCCGGCAAATCCTTCCTCTGGGCACCCGGGTTCCTCCCAGGCTCCAGCCCAGCAGCGCCCCCGACCCAGCTGCCTCCCCCCGCGCCGCGGCAGGCTCCGGGGGAGGAGGACCCCCGGGCATGGAGCCGATCCACCCCGGCGCAGAGGGTCTGGATCCAGAGCCCGTCCACGCCAGGAACCCGCAGCCGCTGGGAAGATTTTCCCAGGGATGGTGTTTATAAGGGGGCTGATCGCCCGGACTCCTGGGTCCTCAGGGGAGGGCGCATCTAGCCTGCCTTGGTGTGGTGGGACCCAGGGCTCCTACCCCCAAAGGAGAGGGGCGGGCAAGCGGGACCCCCGGCCTGTCCCCGCGGATGTAGAGGAAGATCGGCGGAGGAGGCAGAGAGAGGGAGGAGGGGAGAAGGACCCCCACCATGGGAACCAGGCAGACCCGGGGATGGCAGCCCCGGTAGGAACCAGCCCCGGAGCTCTGTCCTTGGGCGCTACTGTAACACGTGTGGTTAATAAGGGTGGAGTGGGGAAATGGGGTGAGAAATTCCCCTGACATGGGGGGGGAGGGAGCGAGGCGCCAGGCAGCCCCTGCGCGTCCAGCAGCTCCACTCCGCCCGCCTGCCGCTGTGCCGGGCTCTGCTGTAACCGGCTCGCGCCTGCTCAGCTGCGGGCACGTGACATGTGGGGGTGGCCCAGCCAATCGCGCCGCGCAGGCTCTGCGGCGGAGGGAAGCGGGGAGCAGGCTGGGGAGGGGGACCCGAGGCCATGAGGGGAAGGGACTGAAGGGCTGCGGGAGGAGGCAGGACCCGGCCGTGGGTCCCTGAAATAAGCCGTGTCCCGTTTTTTTTTTTTTTACCAAAAACGGGACAAATTTGATAGTTATTTTAAAAAGACGGGACGGTTGGAAAAAATGTAAAAAAACAGGACTGTCCCATTCAAAACGGGACATATGGTCAGTCTATCTCAAGATCAAGACCAGCAGTGACCAACACACCATTTCCCAAGTGGGGCCATCCACTAATAGACCTATTTGTGTCTGAATAAAATACCAAATGGCAGGTTAGTCAAGAGCATGCAAACCAAAGCCATCTCAGATGTTTTACTGCTGGACTGGAGGCAAAATTCTCTATACACCTTCCCTCCCATTCACCTGATATCCGGGGTCATAAAGAAGATCAGATTAGAAAGAGGCAGGACTGTATTAACTGCCCCAACATGGCCTCATCAGCACTGATAACTGCTGACTAACATGGCCTGTTTCTGCTCTCAGAAGGTTCAGGCCATCCTAGCACAATGCAGGAAAGGCTGCACTCTGAAATATTATAGACAAAATGGATACTGTTTATTATCCAGGCCCCTGGTAAAGGATTGGCAATGAAGGAGCCCATTTGTTATGACACTGCAGCACTGCTGTTCTCTGCATGCTACTTTTTTGCCCCACTGTGTTTCTGGCTCGGTCTGCTAACTAGCTTTTCAGAATAATTCTTCAGTGTTATCTCTTTTTTTCACTTTCCTGACATTCTGTGCAGTCCCAGAGCACTTTCTACACCTTCAGTCGCAGGGCTTAGCCTTACCTTCCCTAAAGTCAATATGGAAGCAGTATCTGCTCATCACAGGTATGTTGAGGACAAACCCACCTGCAGCCTCCAGGTTCAGTAAGGTCAGTATAAATGCATTTCCACCCTATGGAGAGCCCCATCTCCATGGGAAGTAAATCTTGTTCTAATAAAGTGGATGGGCCCAGCTGATGAGCCTCTTGCTCAAGCCTCTCTCAAGCATTTATCAATCAAAACAGCCTTCCTCACAGCAATTACGTCTGCTAGGAGGGCTTAGTGCTTTGATGACCTTTCCATCTTATATTGTGATCCACAAGAACAAAGTCATTATGAAGCTTCATCCCAGTTTCATGTCTAAGCTGATCTGAGATTTCTACTTCTTTCAACGTATTTCCCTCCCTGTGTTCTTCCTCAGATCATATTCATGTTCAAGTGATCACACCTACGAAAGGAGAGAGTGAGCATAAAAACCCTGAACATTCCCACCCATTGGGAAACTTGTCTCCATACCTTAGATATAAAGAGGTCACAGTGTTCCTCCCATTAAAGACCAAGTCCTTTAGAAGATCTAATTGATTATTTGTAGCAGGTGGGGAGAGATGCCTGGTAGAACCTACTACCAAACAGAGACTCTCTTACTGGATTAGGAGATTTATAGAATATTGTTACAACTAAGATGGAAAGCCAGTACCTTGCCATTTAAAGACCCACTCCACAAAAGCTATTACAACGTCTATGACATGCACCAGGAGGATTCCCCTGGTGAAGATATGGAAAGTGGTGACTTGGAGGACAGTGCACACATCCATCAGGCACTGCTCCTTGCCTTAGCATAATGGTCTGAAGCTCAGTTTAGCAGAGAGGTGCTAGGCTACAGTCCATATTTAGCTAAGAACCCCTCCCTCCTTATCCTTCTGGTGGAGCACTGCCTGCTATTCTCTACAAGAGGAATGCACAGAGGCCTTCAAAGAGGAAGGAGAGGTTACTTGCTAATAGCTATTTTTCAAGAGTCCTCACTGTGCATTCACACTACCTGCCCACTTTCTCCTGTATCTCAGAGTTTTAGATCAGGAGTCGGACCCTTCCATTTAGGGAAAAGAAACGGAGGTGATTTGGATTGAAGTTCCTTAAGCAATTATGTCACTGTCACGTGAGATCTCTCAGGTGGACACAGCATTTCAAGGCAGTTATGCGGCTTTTCACCAAGGGTATCCTATCCCACAGGAGTGAATACCCAGAAGTGACTCACTAAGGACAAAAGCTATGGGTAAGTAACCTCTCTGTGTCTGCTTAGATGTCATACCTATATGGAGAGAGAATTTCAAAGACTACACCCTTGCAGTTTCCAACCAGCTCTACTGTTTTGCCTTCTGGACAAATGGGCCTGGCAAGTGAAATAAGACCTATTGCTAATGGCAGCTAAAGCTCCAGTGTTAGAGTTCTGGGGTATTTGGTTTTTGTTTATTGGAAGAGAAGACTTGAGTTCTGGTTCCAGTATTTTATGTCTGCAATTAGCTGATGCTGTAGTATTTGTGTCTTTATTCATAGATGTTACACTTCTTTGAATTGCTAACAGTGGTATGCTCATGAAGAGAATTTTTTAATGTGTGTATGCTAGCCTGGGAACCATCTAGGAGTCTGATTGTTTAAAATGTCTGGTTTTATTTTTACTTCTCTTCTTGTTTATTTGGTCCTTTCCTTGTAATTCTCCCTGCTAACTCATGGACATCATTCAGGGACAGATTTAAATGGAAGCAGTCAGTCTCCAGTTCTGCTCTGTCCCTTGAATAGTTAGATTTGTTTAAATGTGCTGGTGGGAGAATGCTTGGTATGAATGGAATGCTTGTGTCTTTATTTTTCATTTTGTATCACATGTGCGGTGCCCCAGCTAAAATCAGAGATGTTCACATGCCCATGGTGGTAAAATTTCTATTATGATGGGACCAGGCGGTGTAAATTATTTACATTCACTTACTGGTGGCAGCCAGGAACAATGGACTGAGAACCCAGATGGGGAGGGAGGAGGCCTTGTCTCATATGGACCTACACAATGCAAGATCCTTTGGGGGAATGATGCCTCAGTTCTGGGTCGTATCTACTGAAAATGGAAGCATGCGTCTTAAAGCAAATATTTAGCAAAACATCAGGGGTGAGCCAGGGTTTTATGCAAATTAAACTGGGCTTAACATTGGGCAAAAATTGAGTTCCTATTCTGAGAGTGAGTGCCTGTTTCGCACTCAGTCCCTAACCAATTTTGAAAGTGAAAAAGCCAGTTGAATTTATCCAAGTAAAATTGCAGTGGGAATTTAGATCAATGTAACTTAATTACCATTTGTCCAAGATCATAAAGTTAACATCCTTCCTCTTATAAGAGCTGTCTTGTAAAAGGATCTACAAAGACTACAAGTAAACATGGCCTTAGTTCTAATTAGTTTTAATCTGAAAGATGGCACCTGCAACAACACAGTTCCTTTTGCACTGTGCTAGGTTAACGGATCAATCCTGAATCAGATGCAAGAGAGCCAGCTACTGCTGAATCACTAATCCCATTTCTTTCAGCAGAGGTGTTTCCCATGGTGCTCTCCTCTGATTGTATTTTATTAATATTTTTCTTAGTTTATAATTTTTAAAGGGCGTCAGCCTGCTCCTTTGGTTGCCTTTGATGTTATTTAAAACAACAAAGAGACGTAACCACAACCAATCCCCAGAAAAGCTCCCCATGCCACATCACACTTGGATGGACTTTCTCCACCAAAATTCGATCCTCCATCGAAGCCCTGCCAAATAAAACCATCACCTTGTATGAATACGTATCATGACAAAACAACTGCCTTGGCCAGTAAAGTATTGGCATGTGTAGTTTTACATGCCCTGATTACAGGATTCCCATCTGGTGGTGATCACCTGACCAGTATTATCACACATTTTGTTACATATGTAATGAGGAAGTTACATATCACAGATGGAACACTCAGAACTGCTCATTTCCTTTCTGCTGCAGCTGATGAGCATTGGAAAAGTCTTCCTATCCTACAATGTTATGTCTTAATCAAGGCATGTGGGGATTGTTTAGTTCTGTGAATCTCTCCCTGAAGGCCTGTGAATGCTGTTTACCAAGGGTAGTTTTCACACTTTAAACCAGCAGGCTCATAACCTCCCCCAAACTCCCAATAGATGGAATGTGGCTGCTGCTTTAATGTTTATTTAGTTTTTAAGAAGCAGAAACCACAGCAGGAAAAAATGTTTTTAAATAATAAAATTTTTCTTCTAATGACTTTTTGATGACATTACTTGGTGGCTAGACACTTGACTTTACAATATGTAAATAGTCATTTGTTTCCCATATGAAAAGAAAATTCAAGTCAAATAAATTGGTCAATTTATCACTTTCATTTCTTTCTCTCTCTCTGTTTGTTTTAAATTCAGTTTTATATTTGCAACCAGTAAGCAATGTACTTTTGGCTAATGTCTTTTTTACGTGAATGATCTGAAGTAACTGCCATACATTTTAAAATATAGGTGAAATGTAATGTGCTATCTTGGTACAATACACCATTTTAGTCATGTCTGTTCTCTTGTGGATGGGCAAAGTTTAGTCCTGTGTGTAAGTGTCTGTAGGATCAGGTCAAACTATTTGAAATAATTTCCTTTTGAAATTCTCCCACACAGTTAATTTGGTGGCATTTGGCTGCCGGAGAGTGCCAATATTTTTCTGATTTGTTAGTACAGTTAAACCCTCGATTTAAAGGACCTCGATTTAACGGACTTCGGATGCAACGGACAAAATTTCTGAGCAAGTCTGATGCATCCGAAATCCATTTCTCGGGGGCTGGCTGCCAGCTCCCAGCTGCCGCCCGGGTCCAGGCAGCGGGCGGGCTGGCTACCAGCTCCCGGCTGCCGCCCGGGTCCAGGCAGCGGGCGGGCTGGCTGCCGGCTCCCGGCTGCCGCCCGGGTCACAGCAGCAGGTGGGCTGGCTGCCGGCTGCTGCCCGGGTCCACGCAGCGGGCGGGCTGGCTGACAGCTCCCGCCCGGGTCCTAGCAGCCGGGACCGGGGCGGGCTGGCTGACGGCTCCCGCCTGGGTCCCAGCAGCCGGGACCCGGGCAGGCTGGCTGCTGGGTCCTGGCTGCCGCCCGGTCCCAGCAGCAGGCGGGCTGCGGAGCTGCCGCCCCGACCCTGTGGCGGGCGGGCTGCTGCTCCGACAGCTCTTTTTTTTTTTATTATTAAATAACGGACTTTTTGATTTAACGGACACCCCCTCGCCCGAATTAGTCCTTTAAATGGAGGTTTTACTGTACTAAATATCATAACCCAGGCCTTAATTCAGACAGGCATTTGGGCCTAGATTTTTAAAGGTATTTAGGCATTGCTGTGCTCAGCGTTGCAATGTCTAGCTGATTTAGGAGCCTAAATCTCATTTTAAAGGGGATTCGGCATTTAGGAGTTGAAATTCCATTGATGCTGAAATTTCTTTTGAAAATGAGATTTAGGCTTCTAAATCAGCCAGGTATTGTAATAAAGAGCATAATGCCTACATACCTTTAAAAATCTGGGCCTTGAGTACTAACTTTGGCCCCGCTCTTGGTCCCATTGAAGTGAATTGCAAAATTTCCATCTATTTCAGTGGTGCAGGATCCGATGCTGTTAAGCACGTGTGTAGTAGTCCTGTTGAATTCAATGGGCATTTTCTTGAGTATCTCCCTGAATCAGGGCCATAGTGATAAATTCTCTGTACATTTACACACGACTTTACAAACATAGATCCTGGTTCCACATATGCTTACATTTATACACAAGTTGTCCCACTGGCCTCAGGGCAGCAGCACAGTAAAGCTTAAATTGCATTGACTACAGTGAGGCATAAAGACATACTTGAAGTTAACTGCATGTTTAAGTATTGTGATTAGGATGACCAGACAGCAAATGTGAAAAATCGGGACGGGGGTGGGGAGTAATAAGAGACTATATAAGAAAAAGACCCCAAAATCGGGACATCTGATCACCCTAATTTTGTGATGACAGGGATGCACTTAAGTACATGTTTAACTTTAAGCATGTGCTTAAGCGTTTCACTGATGCGGACCACTGAGAGCACAGAAGAAGGGAAAGACCGTGACGGGGAGAAGGTGCTGCCTTTTGCTAGATCCTCTTAATTAGATTTTGAGAAGTTTGTTATGATCCCTGGCAAGGTGCTGGGAAGGGTTTAAGGAGAGAAGTTAAGGTAGAGAAGAGTTGATAGGGATTGGCATAAAAAGCCTGAGGGAGAGAGAAGTAAAGCTGTTTTGAAAGAAAGAGGACAGAATTCATGCAGTCAAATGAATAATAGAACTGGCAGGAAAACCTGATTTTAAAAAATAGAGCTATAGATTGAGATTTTCAAAGCCACTTGGGAGATTTGGCTGTTCAATTCCCACCCACTTTTTTCCCTTAGGCAGCTTTGAGAATTTTAGCCCCAAAGCTCAGACAAGGTGATTAATTCATAACAAGGTTGACACATGCAGAACCTCGTGGTAATCATCAGTTGTACAGTAAGTATCTTTTGCTTCTTGAAGCAAAGGTTGTTCAAGTACTTCAGTATAGCACAGAGTACCGGGGAATGATGATAACGAACTGCTGAAAATGTAGGCCTCTATTGGCTACTGAGAAAATAAAAGATGTGAAGGCTTTCTCTTAGAATCACATCCCCAGAGGGTTTGAACTCATTACTTTCACCCTATAAATAATATACACACTAGATTACACAGTCACTGGGTATTATGCTTAGGAATTCACAAACATGAAGTTAACTCCCCTATTTTCCCCAGAATGCAATAGTAATATGTTGGAAGGTTGGATATTTCAAGTAAAAAATGAATACATTAATGTGAAGTCCTATTGAAATCAATGGCTGTTAATTTTCTAATTTAGTTAGACACAGTTGACAATCCCACTCAGTGTCCATCTGCATCTTTAGGCTCCTAAATACTTTTAAACATCTGGCTCCAAGTGCCACCTTTGAAAATGGGACTTGGACTCCTAAGTCATTCACGTGCTTTTGAAAATTTTACCTGTGATGCTTTACAAAATGTAGAATAAAACAAGGTCCTGCCCTGAAAATCTTGCAAGACAATATAACAAATATATGTAAAATGTAATGCAGATCAAACCCAACTTCCTGAGTATGGCTTTGGTTAAAATACTTTGTATGTAAAAACAGGGGGACTGATTCCACTTTGCACTAAAACCCGGCTACATTGCTCTGGCACTGTGAAAGGGCCTTAACGGGAATGTAATTGTAACTGACTTCCCCTTTAAGGCTCCTGTAGGCTATCAGAGGGGGTAAAGGGGCCTTAATGGAAATCAGAATCAGGCCCAGAGCGCTCACATTTGAATGAAAGCAAAGAAGAAGGTTTCAGTGCTCAGTAGTGTTAGAGAAGTACCTCAGATTCCAAATTTGACTTTTGCTTGAGCAAGAAATATGCCTGCAGGTCTGAGCCCCATATTACTAGAGGGTCTCATACTGCATTGCTTCTGTAGGCCGAGCACGCTGCATGCACCAGAGGCTCCCTGCATCCCTCCAGTCCTCCCCACAAACTCCCTGTGTACCTTCTCCCTTCCTCCTCATTCCTCCTCACCCGGTTTCCCCCTTCTCCCATGCTAAGGGGTCTGTGTGCCTCCCCGCGCGCATTTCTCCTGCTCCAGATGCTCCCTATTTCCTCCATGGCAGGGGTTCTGTGTGTCCCACTTTCCCCCATACCATTGTTCCCCCCATCCTAGGGACACTGCATACCCCTTACTCCCTTCTTCCATCTCAGGGGCTCAGTGTCCCCCATACCATCATCCCCTGCTCTCCCTCCTCTCTCCCTCCATGCCGGAGACAAACAGAAAAATGCGGTCATGTTGAGTGTATGGGCTTGCAAGCTTGGCCAATTAGGGGTAAGGATGTTTTCAAAAATAGCTTTTCTTACCCCTGAGAGTCTCAGTATTCAGATAATCTGAAATGATTTTGGACCTGAAGGCAATCTAAGAGGATATGAAAAATAGAATATCCTCTGCTTCACGGTGCCATGGAATGTGCCCAGTGCATGCAATGTGCAGTGATGCAAATGGTTATGACCACATATGGCCAAGATTATCCAAAGCCACAAGTAGGCTAAACATTTTTTTTGAAGACTAAACATTTAGCTGCAAAATGCTAAAAGAAGGACTGAGTAGAGGCTCAAGGGAATTACAAGGGAATTGATTTTGGATGCGTTACTTGAGACATACCAGTGGCCGTGGGGCATAGGGCATGTGTAGCTACACGCCACAGTGAGAAGCAAGCTGCATCCACACTGTGGGGTGTAGCTGCATGTAGGATGACCAGACAGCAAATGTGAAAAATTGGGAGGGGGCGGGGGCAATAGGAGCCTATATATGAAAAAGGCCCCAAAATCAGGACTGTCCCTATAAAATCAGGACATCTGATCACCCTAGCTGCATGTGTCATTGAAAGGGTTGACGGGGAGAACTGCTGGAACCTTTCCCCACTACCTCCCCACCCAGAGCCTTTTCCAGCTGCCGCTGCCAGAATCTTTGCTGTGTAGACAGGGAGGCATTGACTGGGCAACTAGAGAGCCAGGTGGGCATAGTCTCAGGTACATGCCTACAGGCTTCAGGTGTGTCTTCACTTGCCTAAGCCGTGCCTGGGGGGCTACCCAGGTGTGTACTCTACACGCCACTGTGAGAAGTGTGCAGTGTAGACGTCCCTTTAAAAGGGCTTGATTTTCAGAGGGTGGCTGCTCAATGCTTTCTGAAGACCAGGCTCCTTTAAGGTTTCTCAAGTTAGGCACCCAAAAATCACCAGTCACTTTTGGAAACCTTGGCCATATACTTTCATATCTTAGACCAGCATTAACAAGCATGGAGGGTGGATATTTGACATGGAATGTATGTGGGTTTTTTATAAATGAAACAGGGTACTTCGGAAGTACAGAATGTGTAAATGCTTCACAGCTGTAGCTGTTCAGTGCCAGACCATCTCTGTAACGTGTTTGTTTGGTTACAAGTTCTTTTCATTTCAACTGGAGATGTGCAACATTTCAGCCAATGCAATGTTCTCCTTGCAATATAGCTATATTAAAAGATGGGTCACTCTTTTTCAGTGCTAGACACTCCCTACTGATTGTTCCCATTCCTTCTCTTCATTAACTAAAGCATTGATATAGATCTATATGCAGACATTGAGAAATGTTGTATGTTATTCTCTTACTTTAACACATACCACTGAATGAAGTCCTTCCCACAGTTTATACATTTTACAGCTAAATGTTTAGTCCTCAAAAATAACCCTTCCTCTTGGAGCCAAATGCTTAGCTTTCAACACTGCTTCCTTCATACCAAGGCAAGGGTGAGTTTCCCAGCCCCAGGCTGATTCACAGCTCGAGACTGAAACTAAATACAATGCCTTGGGACAAAGCCCGTCATTTGCAAAAGTCGGGCAATAGGAAATGTTTCTTGTGTTAGCTCAGCTTGTGGCCACACTAGGAGAATTTGTTTGCACACCAACCAGATGACTGATTTCTCTGTTTTGGGAAGAAAAACCTGTGACTGACCTTTGAGAGAAAGGATGTATCTTGGCAGTGGCTCTCTTTAAAGGGAAGAGGCCAATAAGGAACAGTACGGTATAGTGTTATATGTACAGTACTCAGCTAGCTCTCATTCAGCCTCCTGTTCCTTCTCATGAAGTAGCTTAAGGATTCTTCTAATAATTAGGACTAAGAATGCCCCTTATAGGATTCTCTCCTCATGCAAAAAACAAAACAAAAGCCCGAGTAGAGGCTCAAAGGAATTACATTTGCAGTTTGGTATCTTTGCTTTCCAAATTGAAAGGCAAAGCAAGATGGCTCAAGCGGCAAATTTCAGATCTCTATCCTCAACAGCCCAAAGTTGGAGGGTGATTGAAGACAGGATTCTGGTCATGCCTATATAAAGATAGGTGATAGTTGTGAACTATCCATGTGGATGTGAGCTTGCAAGTAGTTCACCTCTGAAGTTCAGGGGAGTACACATCTAGTGTTTTGGTTTGACAATGCTAAGCATATTAAGTTGCTCTTAGTCAGCAGCGTTGGAATTTTGGTTCCAGTAACCTATATCTCCAGAACAACGCTGCTTTATTTATTGAATTACCACCCTAATTTCATTTGGTTTTGACCTCCCCTTGTGCAAGGAACTGAGAAGCTTTCTTCAGGTATTGGCGCTCAGCCTTGGCACAAATTTAAACACTGGGTTGATCGCTGTGTGTGGCAATGAGAATGTCGCCCCAGGCTTGTAAATCACCACTGGTAAAGAATATGAGGTTAACGTTTCTGTTGTTGTTGTTGCAGATATTGTCAGCAATGTTTTCACTTCTCACTCGTGGGTGATGAGAGAGCTCATCACAGACAGCCTGGTTTAGTTTAAATGAGTTTTGGTGAAATTTGGATACCTGCGGAGTAGCCACAGTTTTGTGGGGCCCTGGGCCAGAGCAAGTGGGGACCCCTCCCCAACTCTTTCACCTGCAGTCCTCCCCGCCTTGGTGCTCCTGCCAGAGAAATGGGGTTACGGCACAGGGGCTTTTCCCACCACTACCCTACCCAGCACTCCTGCTGGGGAGTGAGTCAGGGTATGGGGGCTTGTCCCACTCCACCCATCCGGCGCTCCTGCCACTCCCTAGGGTAAGTCCTGCGCCCCGACCGCTCTCCCTGGTAGGAGCGCCAGGCCGGTGGAACGGGTTGGGGTACAGTGATGCCCATTTTCCTGGGGCCTCTCAATTGGCCAGGGCTAATCCACCACTGGGAGTAGCACTTGCTGGGACTGTTTACCTTTTTTCCTATTAAAACAACTGTGAGGCCAGTGGTGGGCAACCTGCAGCCTGTCAGGGTAATCTGCTGGCGGGCTGCGAGACAGTTTGTTTACAAGGACTGTCCATAGGCACGACCACCCGCAGCTCCCAGTGGCCATAGTTTACTGTTTCCAGCCAATGGGGGATGCAGGAAGTGACGGCCAGCACGTCCTTGCGGCCCATGCCGCTTCCCGCAGCTCCCATTGGCCGGGAATGACGAACTGCAGCCACTGTCTTGCGGCCCACCAGCAGATTACCCTGACAGGCCACGGGCAGCCCACCACTGACTTAGGCCATGTTAGTTAAATGGCAATAAGATCATTTCTTTTTTTACCCGTACCTTAAGCATAGTGGAATCTCCTAATTGTCCTCTCCAAGGTAAGCTCTTGTCCTTGGCAACTGTGGAAATGTGTCATTGCAATGGGAAAGTATTACCTGGGGATACCTGGATCAATCTGAATCAAACTAGGCTGATTTGGAGAGATGGCAATAATATGTTCACTACAATGCATAATATCTTAATCCTCACCTTCATAAAGTTCCTGTTGGACAGTGATTGTATCAGACTGTTAGCAGCTGTTGATCCACTTATAGTACTGCTTAGCACTGTACTCATTACCCAGTTTGGAAAGCTTCCTCACCGCCACAGTGTAGACCTGTTAGGTGGTAGCTGTAAAGGTGTGAGCCCCTTCTGGACTACACTATCACTCCAGATTTCATTCAGGGTATCACACCGACTGCAGGCCAGCTACAATTTGGTCAGAGGCTTTCATTTGGAGCAGACATTGTAAGAAACAGTAGATACCAGAACACCGGACAGAATGCAAGTAAAACACCCTGGAAGGAGTTGTGAAAATGCAAGGCTCTGTACAGACATTACAAGTTCGAGCCATTCCAACGAATGCTTTATGGCACTACCTTTTCATCTAAGTAAAGAAAAATCTATGTACTACAGTGTAAGATAAAGACGGAGAGGCCACTAAAAATAAATAAATAAGCCAGATGTCTGTGAACTGATGCTGGTTCCTTTATTGGGTTGAGATTCAGACAAGAACTATATGAAACTGTATTGTTTTGATTTGCACTCACCGAACTTATCTTTTGGTTTCAAACAAATCCCATATTCAAAACCAAACTGAGATGAAACAACCAATTGTCACCTGGTTATTCCTGGAGAGCATGCGAAACCATGAGGAACAGATGGTTTTGACATGAAACCATAAATCATTGCAGTTTTGCTCAATACTTGGCTGAGATTCACTCAAAAGTGGATCCAGACTCATTTGAAACTGAGGTCTAAAAATGTGAAATGAACCTGGCTGATATTCAAGTTTTAAATTGGACACGTTTTATCTGCTTTTGGATTTCATTGAGAATATTTTGCACCAGGAACCAAGGACAGGATCCTTCAGGGAAATGCAGATAAATAGAATGAAAAATAGCTGAGCATCAAATGAAAGACACTAAAGTCAAAAGAGGGTAATATGGATGTTAAGCCAAACTCCTAATAACATATTCAGTCGATTCATTTGAAAATTGATGTTTTTTTTTCTAAAGAGCAGTTATATTGTGATAGTGATTTGGGTGGTATTTCAGCTCTCGTGTGTTACTTCTACTTTCCCTTGAAATGGCTAAGCCAAATACAGCTGTGCATGCAAGATTTTAAGTTACAAAGTGACTTGAACTCTGACCTAGGTAACAGAAGCCAAACATAGTACTGAAATGTTCATTGTCTATGTATTCCTAAACTTAACTGAATCAACTTCAACCTAGATAGATAGTCAGTTCAGTGGCTCACAACAAAATGTAATAAACCGAATAACTGTAGGGTTTAATATAATCTCACACAATTGTATTACCTCCCAATTACTTTTTTGACCTTTTTAGGACTGCACTTCCCTTAAAACGCACACAATCTGCAGTTTTGAATGTCCTTCACTGCATACAGGGCTGAAGAAATCAATAGATCGAGCAGAATGAATATCTCACTTGTGACTTCTGTTTGTAATAATATAGTACCATGAAAGGCATAATGCGTGCCTCAGAAATATAATAACCCTTCATATACTTGAGGGATGGAGGTGCTTGCTAGTTGTTGTTCCAGATTCTAGAGCATTCAAAAGTCAGCTATTTCTTTTTAAGGAGATTATTTTGCTAACAATGGGTGAGATTTTAAAAATCAGTAGGATTATCCCCATGGTTCATCTTGCTGAATTGTGGCTTATGGACCTAACTTCACTACCAAATATAATGGTTAGTAGTGTGAGTGCTCCTATTGACTTCAGACTGCTCCTGGTAGTAAGCACTAGCGTTCCAATTCAGGAAAGCACTTATTCTTGTCCTCAAGTGCTCTGTTGAATAGGGATGTTTTCCTGAACAGAAGCTTGGTCATGACGTTATGCAGGCTGGGGCCATGCTCAGCCAGGAATAATTTTGTGCACCACTAAAATGCAGCCACCTCCACTTAGGTGAAGAGTGGCCCCCACACTAGTGCACTGCATGGTACTCAAGAGTTTGGTGAGAGGAAACATTGGCCAAAGAGAGTGGGGCAATCCCCTACTTTTATGAAAAGTATCATGGAATCTTTGTTGTGGGGAGTTGTACGTTTAAGATGTTCTGACAACAGCCAGTTAGCATGGGTTTTGTTACCTGATGTAGAGGCTCATGCTATGCAGTGCTAATCCCATAGGGCAGGTCTACAGTACAGCAGAGATCGATGCTCTGAGATCAATCCACTGGCAAAGCCTAGCTGGGATGATTTAATTGGGGATTGGTCCTGCTTTGAGCAGGGGGTTGGACTAGATGACCTCCTGAGGTCCCTTTCAACCCTAAACTTTTCTGATTCTGTGTTGAGAGGCAGAAATTTAGGGGGCTAGAGAACCTTTCACAAGAAAAATGTAGGTGGAGAGTTTGGTTTGCAGTTGAAACTGCAAACCAAATTTAAGTGCCTAAGGCTGGGGTTTAGGAGCCTAAGTTCCTTTGTGGATCTGGGTCTGAGTGTTTACTGAATACCATGTGGTCCCAGGAGCAAAATGAGCTAAGGAAATAGCCTTAGTGAAAGAATGGAGCAATTAAAAGCCAGACCAGAGCTGAAAGTCTCTGAAAATGTGGAAGACGACTAGAGAAGGTTTAAACAGTGCTGCATTCTGTGTTTCCAGTGGGTGCCAGGAAAAAGAAAGACAGTCAAAGAATACTCTTAATTCTGACAATGGCTGGTTCTGATGCACTTGATGTGATTAGTAGTTTTGAGTTAACCCCAGGGCAGGTCTACACTTAAGCAGCAGCAACACAGCTGGACTGGTGCAGCTGCACCACTGTAGCACTTTAGTGACGATGCTACTGGAGAGCTTCTCCATCACCTCTGCAAGAGGTGATAGCTATGTTGACGGGAGAAGCCCTCCTGTCGATATAGCGCTGTCTACACCATGGGTCAGGTCGCTATTACTGCATTGCTCTGGGGTGTGGATTTTTCCTAGCCCTGAGCGATGTAGTTATACTAATGTAAGTTTGTAGTGTAGACCTGTTCTTGGGCAGAGGAAGCTAATTATGTGAAAATGTGAGGAGTGCTCCACTCCCTGAGTAGATAGGACCTTCTTTTTTAACTGTCAATGACTCATCTAAAAAGCACATTCACAGCTTGTAACCTCTTTTTGTTCCTGTTTATGGGGCCAATAGCAGGATGCAATAGAGAACTGAAATGCGGTACTAAGTCTAAATTCTATTAGCATTCAAGCTCTCATGTTTGGAGGTTTATTGCTTCATAAGAGCTTTTGGGGGAAAGTATGGACCTAGTCCTGGGAGATGCTGAATGCCCTCAATTCTCCGTGATTGTAAAACTTGTAAATATACTTTAAAGTCACTAGGAGAAAGAGAATCAGAGAGGTAGCCGTGTTAGTCTGGAATAGCAGAGGCAGAAAGAGGGCTCAGCACTATACAGAATCAGACCATAAAGGAGTAATTCCTTACTATTCAGTACATACTACTTTAAGAAAAAGCAGCTAAGGAGCAAGATATATGTGGAAATAAATATACAACACTAGAGCCACTCCAAATTTCTCCACCTAACTTTAGTTTTAATGAAAAGTGAGACTTCACCAAATGAAAATTCACAGAAAATATTTCATTTAATTTTTTCCTTTCAATGAAAAACCCAAAAATGTTTGTCAGAAATGGAATGTTCTTTAGATTTTTTTAAAAAAAACCTGGAATATTTCTTGCAAAAAATAATATTTTAAATTTCTTTTAATTTTTTTAATGAAATATACCACCTCTTTACAGTGCTTGTACCTACATTAAAAGGTAATTATTATTACTATTACTCACAATTAGATTAGATTAATAGATTCTAAAGCCAGAAGGCACCATGAGATTATCTAGACGCCTCTCCTATATGACGCAGGCCAGAGAATTTCATCCAGTTACTCCTGTATTGAGCCCAACAATTTGTGTGAGGAAAGCATACATACCAGAAATGGATCCAGTCTTGATCTGAAGACTTCAAGAGATAGAAAATCCACCACCATCTCCAATGCTTTAATCTTCACTTCTGTGACTTTCATGTGAGAATTTCAAAGTGCTTTAGAAACATAATTTAAGCCCCATAACAGCCTGTGAGGTACTCAAGGTAGGTACTACTGTAACACACTAATTCACAAATAGGCAGACTGAGAGACAGCGAGGTTCTGATGCGCCCAAGGTACTGTATACAACTTTTGCCTGTGGAGAAGAGGGAAAGGGTTGGTACAGGCCCAGAAAGTGACAAAATGGGTGGAATCACCATTCCTCTATGAAGAGGCCTCTGAAGAAAGGGATTGAGGCTATCAAACTGAAAGACATATTTGGTGTTCGGGTCTGGGACCAGAGCTGTTCAGTGGTGATAAACTGGCTTCTTGACACTTTGGTTTGTTTCTTTGGAAGAGAGAGAGGCTGGCTGGAGCAAGTCAGTCCCTTGTAGTCTTTTGGACTGGGCTGCAGAAAGCCTCAAGGGCTCTGTGCTGAATGGAGGCTCCTTGGACTAGATGGGGACTGTGACATTGCACCCCATAATGCTTGAAATTAGACAAAGGTTTCTAACCATTAGAGGAGTGAAGTTCTGGAACAGCCTTCCAAGGGAAGCAGTGGGGGGCAAAAGACCTATCTGGCTTCAAGATGAAGTTTGATAAGTTTATAGAGGAGATGGTGTGATGGGAAAACATAATTTTGGAAATTGATCTTTGACTATAGTAATAGAGGAGCCTGGTGGTATATGATGGAAAGTTGGAGGGGACGGGATCTAAGATACTACAGAGAATTTTTTCCTGCGGGTCTGGCTGGTGAGTCTTGCCCACATGCTCAGGGTTCAGATGATCGCCATATTTGGGGTCGGGAAGGAATTTTTCTCCAGGGAAAATTGGCAGAGGCCCTGGAGGTTATTCACCTTCCTCTGCAGCAAGGGACATGGGTCACTTGCTGGAGGATTCTCTGTACTTTGAAGTCCTTAAACCAATTGAAGATTTAAGGACTTCAATAGCTCAGATATAGGTGAGGTATATTGTAGGAATGGGTGGGTGAAATTCTGTGGCCTGCGTTGTGCAGGAGGTCAGACTAGATGATCATAATGGTCCCCTCTGACCTTAAAGTCTGAGTCTATGAATCTATGCTTTCTGGAAATATGCTTATGAATGTAAATGACATAACTGGGATATGTTTTATGCTACATATGCCATGTAACATATCTCTGCAAAGTTTATGATCTACTGAATCTATTAATCCTACTCATCGAATGCATGTATCATTTTTTGTATTCAAAGTTATGAATATTGGTTGTGTACTTGTTTGATTTTACGTAGCCTCCGTAAGACATTTGGTCAGCTTCTTTAGAAAGGAATTTGCAAGTTAAGTGTCCAGTCAAGAAACATTTAAGTGACAATGGATCTTGGAAGACTCCAATCCATATGAGAAGTCTACCTGAGGACATTCAAGGTAGCATGTAAACAATGGCTGCCACTTGTAAGGAACTGAGTCATGCATGGATATGTGACTTGCCCATGTGTCTCCAAACTGGAATCTTGGACTGGAATTCTACACATGGTGATGGAGGGGTGTGTACCTATGAGAGGAAGTCTATTTATCCCCACCCCCCCCCCCCGGAAACCCCTCCATTTTGTCTTCAGCTATCTCAAGAGATAGTCTCTCCACCCCCAATGGATACCTGAAAGAAACTGGGACAAAGGACACTAACCACTGGGGTGTGAGTGATTAGAAAGAGGCTTGTCTGTAAAAGAAGCTTACTGGAACATTTCTGAGGGTCAGATTTCATTTGTAATCACTTTCTTACTGTATTAGGTTTACACTTGCGTGTTTTATTTTATTTTGTTCAGTAATTTACTTTGTTCTGTCTGTCATTACTTGGAACCACTTAATCCTACTATTTGTATTTAATAAAATCACTTTTTATTTACTAATTATCCTGGAGTATGTATTAAAACTGGGAGGGGAGAGGGCAAACAGCTGTGTATATCTATCAGTGTTATGGAGGGCAAACAGTTTTATAATTTTGCCTTTTATAAGCTTTATAGAGGGTAAAATGGATTTATTTGGGGGCTGTACTCCCTTGGGAGCTGGGTAGCTAGTGTTGGAGACAGGAACACTTCTTAAGCTGTTTTCAGTTAAGCCTGCAGCTTTTAGGTGACATAGTTCAGACCTGGGTCCATGTTTGCAGCAGGTTAGTGTGCCTGGCTCAAACAAGGCAAGGTTCTGGAGTCCTATGCTGGCAGGGGCAGGGGGCTCAGAGGTAGTCCCAGCACATCACTTGGCAGTTTCCAAGGGATTTTCTGTGATCCAATCCATCAGAGACAGTTGTATGGAAGTGAACCAGTTGCAAATAGAAAGGGAAGAACAAAGCTCTACCTTGGGATCAAAATAAGCCTGCTGAGGGAGGTGCTACTGGAGGGAGACCTGTAGCAAGTCCCCAGCTCTAATGTGCTTCTCATGGAAGTCAAGTCAGTAGTAAAGTTTAAGCAGGTCTGAAGAGCTTTACTGGCCTGGGGCCACAGAGCAGAAAGCACATAGAGTTAATAAAGCACCAAAGCGAGCCAACTGCATTTTACTGAGGGAGTTTCTTCTCCTGTATCTAACTGATTTGAAATTAATGTCTCCAGTTTACCAAGTTCACACTCCCTTCTAGTTTGTCTTCCTTCTCTTACATCAAAAATACAGCCACTACTGTATACAGAAGAAGGAAACACAATGAAAATGAAAGGAAAGGAGAGAGAGAGAGAGGAAAGAAGGAAGAGAAAGAAAGTCCTAGAGTCAGAGATGAGTAAGGAAGATCAGAAGCAAGCAAGGAGAGAGAAATATCAAATTTAGTGTGGGGTTAATCTTCATCCTGCAGTATTTTCTGGCCTTCAGCCTAGCCTCATGAAACCACTTCTATCGAGCAGATGAAAGATTAGAGCCAGGGATTAAATTGTTTAAGAACAAAGATTTACAGCTCATGAGGTACATCAGAATCTAAAATAAGATCAGTTCTGTAGCACACAGGATCTCAACCACTTTGAAAACTATGGCAAAGAAAAAAATTCTTTACATCTCTGAGAGCAGGATTCTATTTCTACCACAAGAAAGTGATTTCTCAGTACTGCTGGAATGTGGCTTCTGAAGCGGGGTTTCTGCTTAAAGTATTCTCCTATTGTTTGCACTGCGTTAAGAATGAATTTAATGGAGGGAATCACAGAAATGGAAAACTATTTTTTCATTTGTATAAATAAAAAAGTCCCAGTCAGATGAGTAGCTTGTTGAGTTAGCCAGGAAGACAGGTTTTTTTTTTTTTTTAAGCGTCCCATTCATGCAGTGTTGCATAAATGTTGGAGTCTTCTTATTCGGAGTAAGTGATACAAAACACGAGACATATTAAGTCCTTGAAGGAAAGCATTAGGCAGATACATCTGCCACATCAGAGTCACGTGCCTTTGCTTTTCCGAATTGGAACACTCTGGCTGCCACTACCACTAGTTTTTCCAAAAGTGTATTGCACTGTTGCTTCCCTGAAATGACGGTATTTAGACCTTTCCAAAGTACAATGCAGCAATCCCTCTGACCTAGGAGTTACAAATGGCAGACTGGGAAATGCTGCAAATATAATACCAGCCCAGTACTCAGACATAAGGGGGATCCTTGTTCCCAGAAAGGCAGCGAGCTGGGGAAATGGGTGAAAAAGCAATACCTTGCCTGGCTCCCTAATTATTATTCTTTTTACTGCAGTAACCTAGAGGCCTCAACTGAAATTGGGGTTCCATTGTGCTAGGAACTATACAAACAAACAGTAAAGGTAATATATGCTGCAGCTGGGAGCGTGCTTCCCAGCATATGTAGACAGACACATGCTAGCTCTGTTTGAACTAGTGTGATTCAAATAGCAGTGTTGCTGAGAGAGTGGCTTGGGTAGTCACCGGAGTACATACCCAGGGGTCCGGGTACGTGTTTACCCATATGACTTGCTTGAGCCACTGCCCATGCTATGGTGGTATTTTTAGCATATTAGCTTGAGTAGAGCCAGTGCATGTCTGTCTATGCATGCTGGGAAGCATGCTTCCAGTTGCCCCGTAGATATACCCTAGGAGACAGTCCCTCAGGAGCTTGCAGTCTAAATGACAAAGGCAGACTTAGGTTGTGAAGGGAAACTGAGGCACAGAAAGGCAAAGTGATCTGTCCAAGGCTGAAGAGCAGGTCCAGACAGCGGCGGGGTAAGAACTTTGTTCCAGTCTTCCAGTCCAGCATTCTATCTACTTGACCATGCTGCTGCCTCCTCCGTGGCTAGCTCAAGAAGAAATGCTGATGGGTTCTAGAAGGGAGCTGAATCCAACTCTCCTTGCTAACGGGAGGAACACTACAAAGTAGACCCTTTTGAAGGTTTGGGGAGCGAGCAAATAAGGGATAACTAAAGGTGGGATCTACCTCAGGAAAAAGGGAATGGTGGATTTGTGATTATGGTAAATTTCTATGTCTACTCTGCAAACATCTTTACACCTATTTCTCAGACGGAACATGCCAGGTTTAGAATGCTACTTCTGAGGAGCAAAGCAGACTTAAAATATTACCCGATGGGATACAGACTTCTTTGTTGCTTATTACCCAAGGTGGCAACGTTCACCACAAACAAAACTGAAGATCCATTTATGTCAGAACAAAAAGAAAATAAATACAATGGATAGGATTTTCCACAACGTGTCCCAGAGCTGGCTTGTGTACCGAGGGAGTACTTGTGCTTCTCTACTCCTTCAGGGGGCTGCAACATGCTTTCCTCTGTGCCTGGGGCCAGTTGACTTACCCGACTAAGAAAGCCCTGGGCTGTAGTTGTGGTTTGCTCCTAGATCTGTGCAAAAAGACAGGGAAGCTGGTTGTGCACCTTCCTCCCTTTGTGTACTCAGGGCCTCAACCAATAGGATTGAAACAAGAGGGCAGAATTTTACTTCACAAATTGTTGATGTGCCCTGTTCTCTAGCAGACCTATCAGCCCGGTTTTCTATTAGCTGGACATTCACCCTTGTAGGTCCTACCAGCAAGATGACAATATTTCCCGGCAGGACCAGAGTTTCCTTGACATCTGGAGAGTGAGGCCTCAGGGATTTTTAAGCAAAGATTTGTGGAAGCAAGAAGAGGCTTGGCATGGTGGGTGTTTGCTAAAGGGGAAGCTGTCAAACCACAAAGCACTATTTCCATTCCAGAGAAATTAGGAGACCTTTCAATGGACTGTTTCATGCCATGTTAGAGTGCCATGTTTGCATTTGATTTTACACAGAGGTTAGTGGCGGGAGAGCGAATACCAAGTACCAGATCTCCTGTTGGCTGTGGTGAGGGCTGTGTGCCTGATTCCCCAGACACTGTCCTGAACATTTGCTCTCGCCGTCCTGGCTGTGTTAAGCAGAGTAAATAAATATAGATATTTAGCTGAATACGTGGAAAGTATTTTTTTTCTTGCTAAAAATATGCTGACATGAGTTCTGGCAAAAAGTCATTTCAGAGCAAACTCTGCAAATTCCTCTTCACCGTTGTGTAAAAAACCGAAAACAACTCATTACCCTACTGGAAAGAATCACCGTGAAGATGAATGCCGCCCTGCTAGGGCCAAGTTCTTTTTCTTAAATACTCTCTGAGGTGGTTTTTTTTTTTTTAAAGCTCACCCACCAGTTTTTCATCAGAGAGAGGCAGTCTAGTGATTAGGGCACTAACCAACGAGTCGGGAAACCTGGCAATACCAGTGATCTGCTGCGTGACCCTGCGGAAGGCACTTTGCCTTTGTGGCCTGTGGTTTCCCTTCCCACCTTTTCTCTGATTTGTCTATTTAGAGATTGTAAGTTCTTTAGAGTGCAATTGTCTGTTCCTTTTTATTTGTACAGTGCCTAGCACAATGGGGCTCTTCTGGACACTCCTATGTGTCATACTTCTTGCTGTTTACAGAACTGGAAAACAGGGAGACTTGTAGATAGACCACATCAGCCACTTTCAGTATTCACAGAGGCGAAAAAATGGACAGATTCTCTCTCCCTTCATGAGTACAAAAGCCTAGATTCTGCCTGCTCCTTGTGCGGGTGACCAATGGGTTGGGGGAAAGGATGCTGGGAGATTCTCCCTTCTTGTACCCTGCATGCTGAGAGGAGGCACAGTTAAGTCCCTAATAGTGTCTCCTGGGATGCTGGCCAATCCAAAGAGAGCAGGAAGGAGGTGGGCCATGGCTCCCACATGCCCACACTCTGAACCAGCCAGCATAGCATGCTGCACCGGGGAGCTTCGGAGGCACTATGCCTCCTTTACTCACCATCTCTCCAGCAGGTCCCCTTTGTCTCTCTAGTCGTTTATATGTGCTCATTGCTGTGGCCTCTGTGGTGGCACACAGCCCTCAGTGAGTGCCTGTGTCTAAATGTCAGAATCTGGCCCACACTCCTTGTACCCACCATTACCCCACTGAGACCATTGTATAAGTCTCTCAGTTTCTGCAGTCATCCACCACAATAACCTCGTCACACACCACTACACACACCACTAAGATTTCATACCATGAACAGGCACTAAACCTGGTCAAAAAGATATAGGAGACCCAACCAAACCCGGCACGTGCAGCCCTGTATAGCCAATGTTACCACACTAGGAGGGATGCAGACAACTTCATTTAAAGGGCAGCAAATTTGTAATGCGGGTGCAAGTGGCTCTTAGAAAATGAAAAAGAAGATTTTGATCATCTTCAGTTTAAATTCATGCTAGCT
This sequence comes from Sternotherus odoratus, assembly GCA_032164245.1. Lineage (NCBI taxonomy): Eukaryota > Metazoa > Chordata > Testudines > Kinosternidae > Sternotherus > Sternotherus odoratus. Next base: position 148,872,237 of record JAVMKO010000002.1, read on the forward strand.
ACGCGTGGAGATGAAGAGGGAGGGAGGTATATTCGGAGAGACTGATGGCAGATCTGTAGCGAAAGTTGTTCAATGGCATAGTAATAGCAAAGAGGAAAAGAAACATCAAGGAAATCAGAAAGCATAAGCCCAGAAGTCAATGATCAGTGAAAGTTACAGTGAAATGCAAAAGTTAAATCTTACTAAGCTACTAACCAGAAAGTGCTAAACCTTCAGACGCCAGCTTTATCCAAGACGTGACTGCTCTTCTCAACTCAGGATATGTGAAGATGTTTGTGGAATTCAACCCAGATGTACATAGGCTTTTAAATCTAAACCTTTCTGAAGCACTAAACCAGTAAGATGAGTAGGTTTTTAAACCACCAGGTACCAGTGTCTGTTAATTACAAAACAGATAGCAACAGATAAGCCTAATTGAGTAAGCTAAGGAGAGAGAGACAACCCAGGGTAATGAAAATATGAAAGGGAGAATTGGGGCTACCTGCTAAGAGCTTCCAATATATATATATTGGAATAATAATATATATATATATATATATATATATATATATATATATATATATATATATATATATTAATGTTTCTCTGGTTAGTTTGAAATTTTAGTTTTCTCCCTCTGATCTTGCAAGACTCTGTGATGGGCTGTGAGGTTCATTATGATGGTGCTGGTAGAGTGACCAGATGTCCGGATTTTATAGGGACAATTCTGATTTTTGGGTCTTTTTCTTATATAGGCTTCTATTACCTCCCATCCCCTGTCCCGATTTTTCATACTTGCTGTCTGGTCACCCTAGGTGCTGGCAGCATCTGCTGTAGGTCTGTGAAGTGTGTGATCACTACAGACATAGACCCTGGCACCACCAAGTCGAGGCAGACACACAATGAGATGTGTTGGCTGTGTAACGGAGCCACTATCAGTGGGCCAGTTCATTGCCTGGGTCTGATTTGTCTCTGGGCTTATAGATGTGGACAATCCAAGGAGGAGCAAGCCAGTGAAAATAATTAGTCATTATTCCTTGGCAGTCCCTCTGTTCACGTGTCTCACTCAGTGTATTTTACACGTCTAGAGATAGCTTTGAAGTGCTGGCTGATGTTTGGACACGTAGAAGTGAACCAGACCCTTGGGCTTGGCTCTGCTTTCAGGTTTTATAGCTTGCCAGTGATTGTGACTGCAGTGATTGGGATCTAGATACTGTGGTGACAGATGCAATAGAAACGGATAGAGACTAGTTTCTGAATTATGGAACTTTCTTAATCCTGGAGCAGCTCATGCTTCTCTGTTGATTAAAATTGCATTGTAGTCGATGTCTAGGTTATTTTAGATCAACCTCCTTATTTCAGAACCAGACGAGTCTTTTTTCTACTGAAGATGTCATGAGAGGAGCCCCTCGCTTGTATTCCTGAGGTGAAACACTGGCCCTGTTCAAGTCAATGGAAAATTTGCCATTGATTTCAACAGGATAATGATTTCACCTTGCTTGGCCACCACACTCCATCCTTCACATGCACAGAAAGTCATGAACTTTGGTTTATTTCAGGGCTGTGGCACTTTGAAGGGAAGACGAATTTAAATCCATTTCCTTTCCTTTAGGACGGAGGGAGAATGAATGAATTTTGGATGAGACTTCCATGTGCCCAACTACACAAACACAACAACGTTACTTTAAATTACTTTCTTCTCCTGTCGCCATAGCTACTGCCTCTCAGGGAGGTGGAATATCTACATCGGTGGGAGAAACTCTCTCATTGGAATAGGTAGATACTTCACTAAGTGCTACAACTGCACAGGTCCAACTGTACTGTATGTGTAGACACACCCTTTGAAGGGAACAGTTGTTTAATTGCTCTGGTTGGCTAAGGAGTAGCACTGGTGAGGGTAAAGAGAAACACGTCTGGATTCATCCTTCCTTGACTGGAAGGACAATTGTAACATTGCAGCAGTTGGAAGGTAAGTGAGTAAGGGAGAGGATTTCCTATGGATTCAAGAAGAGTTTGGAGGACATCCTAGCAACGGGAAAATATTGAGGACTTGATTCTCCGCTGCTTTGCCTCTATATAATCATGTATGCCTGTGCAGAGTGAGTGCAGTGTGTATATAAAATGCAATTGAATCAGAATGGTAGCAGTCTGCACTCACTTTGTAAAGGTATAAATGACTAAATAAGGTGCAAGGTGGTGAAGAATCAGGCCCTACTTGTGAACAAAGGAAAATACAGTGGAACAATTTTAAGGATACATCCAATAATCATCTGTGAAATCTTACTACTCAGAAGAGAGGGATAAATTCATGCCTAGGGTAGCTCGTTAGTATCAGTGAAGTTACTCTTGGGATGAATTTGGCCCATTGTGTGTTGTTTCCATTGGCTTCAATGGGATCAGGCCTGAAATATTGATTATTTTTTTTTATAGTCAAAAGTAGCATTATTAACACAGGCGGGGAAATGCATTTTGTAAATAAGAATGTAATACTGATGCCTCTAAACAGTTAGACATTAGGGGTTTTTTCCCTGACAGCTTAGTTAGGCAACAGTCTTCAGTGATGACTGTGGTGTCGAAGAGCTCTCTGTTCAGACGATAAGTCTGTGGGTCTGATACTTCAGGCCAAGAGTGGAAGTTTAAACGCAGAGCTGCATGTGGGGGCGTATGTATATGTACATATAATGTAACAAACATTTTTTTGTTTTGTTACATTTTATGATTTCCATTGTGTTTTCTTTGCTCTTTGAGTTAGGGTTCTATTTCAAATAGGGTTGTGTTCATGAAAAATATAACTGAAATGCTACATCACTGTAACTTTGTGTAATATTTTGAATGAAAGTTTATCCGTGTCTCTTCTGTATCTAAATTGAGCAGAAGGGCTTCTATATATAATTTAAGGTTTGTGGAACTCTCCCTCTTCAATAGCAAGAGCAGAATCAGTGATTAATCTAAGTTTTGGACCCCAGCAATCTTCATTGTTTCCATGCATTAGTCCCCTGAAAAGTCCCTAACAAGTCCTTGTCCTTCCTTTTTTTTTTTTTGCACTAATCCCCTGAGACTGGAAGGAACATGCTAGAACATTCAAAGTGGGAAAGCACCCCATCCCCTCTTCTTGTTAACAGCCTGCTTCTCAACATCACGTATTCCCAGGCTGTTGTTTAACTTAACATTGAGCTCCCATTAGTATTTGCAGAATGGCCAATTCAATTTACCCTCTCTAGGGCTCTACACTGACAACCATTCCCTGGCTGCCTTGACAGAAAGCCACATTGAGTGGTTTGCTTTTTTGTGCTCAGGATACACTTTCTGCTAATGTACTTTCATGCACCTGCACATTGCCTTGCTGCTGGAGATATTATTTAGGTTGCCTTCTGAATGCAAAGCAATACAACCCTTATACACCTTTTCTTATTAGTAATGTGCATCCATCATTCGTTTCTGGGAGCAGGCACAGGAATTAAAGAAATGGAGATAGATTACTGACCAACAATAATTTTATTAAATTCTCACCCCAGGATACAAGTCTTTACATGGGCTTGATAATCTGCCTTAAATATCATCTAGCTCAGGTTCTGTTGGCCTGAAGGGAGGAAAAAGGGATGAGAAGTCAGTTCCAGAATGTTGGACCCTCTGTAGCAAATTCCTTCCACCAGATTCCAGACAGTCAAAGCTAGGTTCTGTAAGCAGGAGTCCGCAGCTGATCTCAGCTGTCGCAAGGGTGCATAGGAAAAGGGCAATCAGAGAGAGTTATCAGTCAATAACAGTAAGCCAGACCCTTTGCATGTGATAACAGATCTATCAATTCAGTCTGACCACTAAGGCATGGAAAATAAAAGAAGATTAGGGCTTGAAAAAAAGCTTCAGTCAACTCTAGAGTACCAGAAAACTTGCCTTGACAACACTCTGTATAATGTAAGAAAACCTCAGTAAGCACTACTTCACTCTCAGCTTGTCAGTCTCCTGCTATTACAATGTAGAAAACACTTGGCCTATTACCATCAAGAAATTAAAATACTTTGCCTCCCTACATTATCTGAATCCCAGATCACCGGCAGTTATTCAAAGTTCCCTGGCCATCACTGTTCCTTAGCCTGTTTTGCACAAATCAAGGAACCAGATTTGAAGTCCATGTCAGCCGTTCTGTTTGTCTTTATTTAGCTAACAGTATTTCCACCCTTCTATGTTTCAGGTGCTCCTATTGAAAAAAACCCAACAACCTCTGAGGAGTTTAACCTGTGCTGTAATCTGCCGAGGAAGGAATCCACATTTATTTTGTCCACATGCGATCTACATGCTTATTTTCAAGTCATTTCTTAAATTTGTTATTCACTTCAGGTGAAATTCAGCTCGGCGTGGTGGGACACTCTAAAGTGCTCTGCGCCATTTATGCCCCTTATGAGGCCCGTGCTAGAGTCTGCTCATTATGAGTTTACACAGTGGTGTCTGCAAACCACCTATGTGCAGTAGGCAAAAAGTCTCTCCCTGAAGAGCCAGTTATGAGTAGGTCAGGGAGGGGGCATGGACCCATGTTTATGGAGATCCAGTAACTAAGGGTATGGCTACAGTTGCACCTGTAGAGCACTTTGGGTTAAACCAGCCTTCGGAGAGCGCAGGAGGGAAAGCGCCGCAGTCTGTCCACACTGACAGCTGCAAGCGCACTGGCATGGCCACATTTGCAGCACTTGCAGCTGCATTGGGAGAGATGCATTATGGGCAGCTACCCCAGTGTTCAAGTGACTGTAATGTGATTTTCAAATGCCGGGGGTGGGGTGGAGTGTGACGGGGAGTGTGGTGTGTATGTGGGGTGGGGGAGAGCAGAGTGGGGTTTTTGGGGGTGCTGAGAGTGTGTCAGCATGCTGTCTTGTAAATTCAGACCCCTTTGTCCCCCTGCCTCTCTCACTCACTCACTCACTCACTCACTCACTCACTCAAAGCAAACATTTACTGTTATCAGTGCAGATAAGCAGCCGTGTGTCTGAAACGGAGCTTTAAAAAGGCACTTCCACTTTCCTGCAGATGATTTCACAACAAAGAGAAGAGAGGCCACTAGGCTTAAGGGAATTATGGGACATTTCTGGAGGTCAATCAGAACGTTCACACTGATGCTGGGGCGTCTCACCCAATACGCATCAGATGTTAATCCTCTCGCTGAGGTGGAGTGTAAGAGTCTGGTACCCCAGCCTTTATGCTCGCGAGCACAAAAGCTGGGACTCTTTACTAGCCAAACCACTTAACTTAGCTGCTCCCAGCCAAGATGGAACTGACCTTTAACTCCTCCCTTCCTCATGGACTTGAGGCTCCTCCCTCCCTTAATGCAGGGAAACTCTTACGTCACTTGTCTCAGATAACATAGCCCCACTCAGGCAAGGCACACTGTCTTAGATAACATAACCCAACCCAGGCAAGGCACCCTCCACCCTTATGACATGGATTACCAGGAGCGCTCCAGCCAGTGAGTGAGTCAGAGCACTCTATGTGCCTGCCAGTGTGAATGAGGAGTGAGGTAAAGCCCAAACACTAGGGTTTGATGTGATGAATTAGATTTCACTGCCAGGAACTGATTAATCAAAATAGCTCTTACTATTCATTGATCATGCACATAGTCCCCCTGGAAGTTGAGGCTGCTCAACATCTTGCATCCAGTACTCAGCTCCACAGAGGGCTGGGTTGAGTCTGTAAAGTTTATAAAGCTGTGTCTGGGTGAAAGGCACTATGTAAATATCATGTAAAGTCATTAGCATTATGGTTCCTGCTCAAATCACTGATGCACCTTCTGCGTCCAGCTGACGAAGCAGTATTTCTTGCATTACAGGATTCTGATTCCAGCTCCATTTTTACATTCATTACTTTCTCGGAGAGCTACAATTTCATTAGTAATACATCAACATAACTGAGCACAGATTACAGAAGGGCATTCCTGAGCATTAGTTAAATACTTGTTTTAGGGGCAAAATACAGTATGCTGCTTCTGCCAAAGATAAAGTCCTTGTTGCACAAATATTTTATAGAGCCAGTTGCAAAAGTCCCCGAAAACATTGTTAACTGCAGCTTTGAATGTTTTAAAATAAAATAGAAGATTGTAAATAGTGGTGTTAATAGTGGCTGCCATGTTTCAAATATACAGTACACGGCTTCAGTGAGGCAATATGCAGAATCACAGAAATGTAGGGTGGAAAGGGACCTCCCGAGATAATCTAGTCCAGGCCCCTGTGCTGAGACAGGACCATGTATATTGAGATCATCCCTGATAGGGGTCTATTTAACCTGTTCTTAGACTGACTTTTTAGACATGTAAAAGCCAGTATTCACTGGAACCAAGAACAGCCACATGACTCTTCTCTTCTTAGATAGATCTGGATACTTACATAGATTCCATTACCGTAATATTTGGTTGTGCCACAAAAGCTAATATATTTATCCTCAGAGCACCCTGTAAAGTATGGAGGTATTATGATAGCTATTTTACAGTGGTGGAACTGAACCAGGAATATTCTGAGCCAATACATACCAAAGCTCACAATCACACATATGTAATCACATACACCATCTAACATACACATGTAGTTTCACTTGCGCTCCTGTAACAATTGCCCCACCCTAACCCTGATCCAGCAAGATACTTAACCACGTGCATAACTTTAAGCATACAAGTAGTCCCATTAAAGTCAATGAAACTAGTGAGCAGTGCTTATGTACCTTGGTGGATCTGGGCTCTGCAGATTCCTGATGTTCTTTCAGTTAATTGTTGTTGTTGTTTTATTAATTAATTAATTATAGTTTCAGAGGCCTCACACATCATCATAAGGTTGGGCACTCCCCCTCCCAAAAAAGGGAGTTTTTTGTGCTTTAGCATTTTTTTTGTCTATTGTCATATTTCACCTCAAACCTCTGATGTGTTGAGCGGGAACAGTTTCTGGACATTCAAAGAAGCATAGTTGTCTGGTTTGTTTTCATCATCATCAAGTTTAGAGTGCAATTTGGGAACTTTTATAAAACGCAGGCTAGCTGCAATATGTCCTTCACAAATATTCCTCTGTCCACTCCCTCAGTCGGGATTAAATTATTTTATAAACACTAGGGCTGATGGAGTTGAAGTGCTGAGGTTCGTTTTTAATCACAGGCACCAGATTAACTCGCTTTTAGTCTTTTGGAAACTCACTTACTCTTAATGAGTTTTCCATGATAGCTACTATAAGTCCACAAATTTCCTGTCTAGCTTCTTTTGGCACTCTCAGATAACATGCCATCTGGAGGAGAGATTTATTGGTTCTGAGCTGCTGTCCCTTCCTTATCACCTTGTTTTAATGGCCCTGAGCTCATCCCAGGATTGCAATAGTTCTATAGACAATATCAGTTTCCCTTATGCTCAAATTATGGAAGAATTAATTTAACTTGACTTTTCCAACCCTTCCAAGACTGGATTTTCCCCAAAATAAAATGTATCACAAACATAAAATAAAAAATGAAAACATAACAGTTTTATCTTACTACATTCCATCATGGTCCTACCTTAATCTCCAATTTTGCATCAGAAGAAAATAGATTTTTGTCTCGCCGATTCTTTATTTCATGTTGGAGCTTTGTGTTTTCAATATGTGGTTTTGTTTGTGGTGGTGCTTATACCTGGCAGGAGAATTTTGTTTATTTATATAATGTCTTTCAGCCCAACAAACACTTTGGAAACATTGTATGTATTATATACTATATATAGGGGAAACGATGCAGCCAGTGCTGGGGTGAAACAATACAGCAGCTGTTTAGTAGTGTATTACGCAACATTTGAGAACAAAAAGTGAAGAATTCTGTATCCAGTTGAAAATAAAGAGGGATTTAAAGTAGACAAAATATAATCAGACAATGTACAATTTGTCCAGGATGCCAGGATTAACACATTCCATGCTTACAAATGTGTCCTGAGATCTTTAATGACCACCAGTAGCGAGGTACAGTTTTATGTCTCATTTCAGCAGTTCGTGCTGCCAAGTAGCCAGTTTGGAGGAAAGGCTGTGGTGGTTTGGTTCAGTGCTGACTCAAGCTATGTCTACACTACCAAAAAAGGTCTGCTGTTTACTCAGGTTCACTAATCCAGATTCAGACAGCTGTGAAGACATGGCAATTTGGCTTTTAACGGAGATTAGTAGCGTGAGTCCAATCCCAGGTACCCTCACAGTCTTTTATTGGAGTTGCTAATGTGAGTTAAAAGCCACGTTGCCCTGTCTCTCTTCACCGCCATGTCTGCGACATCCTAACTTGCCAACACCATTTTAGTGCAGCCTGAATTTTCCCTAAAGGTCACACACTGTGAATTGCGGGTTCACACTAATTCAGCATTGGCAGGATGGCTGGGCATCAATGTAGATCAGGGGTGGACAAACTATGGCCCACGGGCCACATTTGGCCCGCTGGCCGTTTTCATCCAACCCACGAGCTCAGGCCGGGGCGCAGGGCCAGAGGCCCTGCCCTCCGCCCCAAGAGACGGGCTGGCATGCCGGGGGTTCCCAGCTGGACGCGCTCTGCGCCCCCTGGCCGGGGGCTGGGCCGGGACAGGTAGGCATGGTAGACAGGCAGGCTGGCCCCGCGCTCCCTGCCCAAGGGTCGGGTGGAGCACGGGAAGCCGCTGGGTCCCGCTCTCCTGGCCCAAGGGCCCGGCCAGCGTGCTGTAGGTCCCCGGCCGGTCCCGCCCTGTGCTCCCAGTCGGGGGCCAGGTCCAGAGTGGGGAGCCGCTGGGCCCCGCGCTCCCGGGCCAGGTGGAGCATGGGGGGCAGGTCGAGGAGCACCCAGCTGAGTAAGGTAAGGGGGTGGGGTTGTGGCATAAATAGAAATGTTAAATGATGTTTATTGTGTATGATGTATGCTGCTGGTAACTGCTGGGTTAATGGTTATGTAATGTATGTATTACAAGATGGAGTTTTTGTTTTAAAATGGAGTCTGTCAGCTGGGTGGGCATGTAGCCATAATCTGTGACTGAGCCTGCAGGTAGACTTGTCAGCTCATGTCATACTTTGCAACAATGTCTGCCATGCTTGTGTATCAGTGGGTGCTGTGGGCTAACGGCTGGTAGCCATGACACTGTTTGAATCTGTATACAAGTTATGTATGTGGCATTAGATTATTGGCTGTATGTAGCTGTGACTCTCTTTGATCGTATTGGCTGTTTGCATATTTGAACCTTGTATATATGTTCTGTCCTGCCTTGTGCTGGTGGGCTTTCAGACTTTGGATTTGTATTCCTCTGATCCCCTATTTGCATGCAAATAAACCTTTTTGTTCAGGTTACCTTGAGTCTTTTGCCTGTTCTTGGATGCTATTTGGAGAGGCCTCCAAGGGAACGAGCAGAATTTGTGCAACAGGGGGGTTAGGTGGTGGGGTCCTGGGGGTGGTGGTTAGGGTGGTGGGGATATCGGGAGGGGGCAGTCAGGGAACAAAGAACAAGGGGGCTTAGGGGGTGGGTTTCTGGGGCAGCAGTTAGAATGAGGAGGTCTGTGGAGGGGGATTAGGGGACAAGGAGTGGGGGGGGGTTGGATGGGTCACGGGTTCGGAGGGAGGCGATCGGGCTGGGAAGTGGGTGGGGCTTGGATGGGGCTGTTTGGGGAGGCACAGCCTTCCCTCCCCAGCCCTCCGCACAATTTTTAACCACAATGTGGCCCTCGGGCCAAAAAGTTCGCCCGCCCCGATCTAGATGCTAATTCAGATAAAAACCCATGTTTTAAGGTTCCATTTTAAAAAAACACAAAAGATGGCATTGGCTGTTCCCAAGAACCTAGTTTTAGCTTTAGAGCTTTAGCGGGGTCTTCCGTTCCTAGTGCCTAATTTTATGGACCTTTTATTTCACCTCCCCAGACCTGGAGCATCACCTAGTCAGTCCCAGGCAGGTCTTCATATCACCAGCCAATTTCCTTACATGACTCTCTTCTTCTCCCCACTCCTCATGCACTGTGTTTGGGGGCTGTCCATAAAATACATAACACATTTTTGTGGTGACTTTTTGAGACCTCCCCCCCCTTGTAAATGCATCCACTGCTTGCATCCGACGAAGTGGGTATTAGTCCACGAAAGCTTATGCTTCAATACTTTAGTTAGTCTTTAAGGTGCCACAGGACTCTTTGTTACCTCTGCTATTCCAGACTAACATGGCTACCTCTCTGATCCTTGTAAATTGAGGCCCCACCAGTCCCCATATCTATTATGTAATTTATGGACAGCCCCTTGTGCAAGTTTAAACTATTCATGTACCCCTCCTCCCCCACCTTCCTCTGTCCAGCAAGAAGCAACCGCTTCCCACACCACCCGTGAACAGCTCGGATGAGAAAGCAGCAATAGTATTAAAATACAGAAACATAAGGCAAATGAGCTGGTTTTGGGCGTTTTCAATTCAACTCAATGGGATTTTGCAATACCCGCTTTCTGCCACTGTGTGGCGCTGTGTGAGACTGTAAAGAACCATGATTTCAAAAGGTCGCCCTCCAGCTACAAACTCCGGCTAGTGGCTTCTCTAGTAGGTCCCTCCAGAGAGGGATCCTTACCTGAGGTAAGGGAGTGCCTGCTTGTCTACATTAGGAACAGAGAGCACTGACTCTGCAGTGTGCATGCATGGTGTAGGTAGCTCATCCTCCTCTCCTTCCTGTCTCCCTATTTAGCTTCAGGGAAGGAGGCTGATCTATAATAAAGGTTGATTTAGAGTGAACCCTTCTGTGGAATCCCCACTCTCTTCGGCTTTCCCTTCCTCTGTGCTGTATTTCCCCATAACAGGCTCCTACTCCAAGTACTGGTCCAACTTTGCTTAGTTTCTAAGAGCCGGTGAGCTACTGCAACTCGGCGCGATGGCAGGATATCCCATTCGTTCCGTATTCATTGGTTCTAGGAGTATTTGATTCTCACCAATGACTCTGGATATTGACCTGAGTGATAAGGTGATTTTTTCCCACAGACTAAAACATGTCAGTTTTGTACCTGTTGCCCTATTAATGGATGATGGGAGGGACCAAATGCCTCCCTTGCCCAGCTCATGCATTCACAGGGAAATCAGCATCATGTCAAATTACCGCTCCTGAGTCCAGCCAGACAATCCTGCCTTATCTTATCTATCTACATTTTTTAAAGTATGCTCATCCCCATGGTATCTGAGGGTCTTAAACATTTTTCAGGGCTCTAGAGGAAGAGATGTTTACATGTGTCTTAGTGGAAAACTTTCTCTGATCCTGAATCTGGCAATTGGCTCAATCCACATCAGTAAGGAAGACAAAGGTTAAAGTGCAATTGTACCTAGAAAAGTACAATGTAAAGTTACCATTTTTACTCGGCAAACCTGCTCTTTGTGCAAACTCAGTCTCATAAATACATTTTGCTCCTGTTAGTATGTTAGGAACTAGAGACATTTATAGGAGTATGAGCTAGATTCACTTGTACCGCCCATGCCTCAAAAGAATTCTAACCAAGTGTCAGCTTCAGACCACATTCTGCCATAAATTACATCTATGCAAGGTAATCCTATTGTCGCCAGTAGGATCCCGCAGATATAAATGAATGGAGGAGTTGGTTTGCAGAATCTTTGTATTGTTCGCTCTCCTGGAGGTGATGTGCAAATCAAAAAGAACACAACTTGACTTTCAGATCCCAATGTGAGTTTGTGCTACGGGTTGTAAGAAAACACTTGTTAAATGAGCAAATTTAATATGAAAATCATTGAGACAACGTGGAATCCTGTAATGGCATTTGTAGAGTCACTCGTCAGAGTAAAACCACAGTTTAAATATCTAATCTCATAAATACTCTGGTTTGTCATTAGTAGCCTACTAATTATTTTTAACGAATCACAGTGATGTGGATTCTGCAAGTGTCTCCAGGCACAAAGAATTCTAGGTGTTGATTAGTCCCCTGTGGACAAAACACCCCTATGAGTATCTGGTCTAAAGCTACAGATATATGTGTACTACAAGTATGTGTAGGTGCCATAGAGTTTGCACTGTCAAAAGGTCCCTAATAGCCTTGCCATCCCTAACAGGTTAATATTTACTTGATCCTTGAGATCTGGATACAGCTATTGTCCGAGGCACTGGAATTGGAGGAAGCATGATTTCCTTACCTCTGCTGTTGCCTTTATTGCATCTTTGTGCATCTTTTAGTTTTTCCTGTACTCTCCTCATTACTGCTAAAGTTAAGTTTGTCAATGAACAAAGTTGCAGTTTCTACCATGCCTGTCTGATCAGATTATACCATGATATTGTAATGCACATGTTTCTATCTCTTCACTAGCCAACCCAGGCCGGACTATGTAGTACCGGTATACCGTAGAGAGAACTCTTTGATCCTGCTCTGTTAGTCAAACCATGACTGATTCACTGAGATCATGATGAGATCTGACAGCATTGGATTTTTTCCCCACAGAGCAGTGTTTTCAAAAGCCAGCAGGCCAAAGGCTATCTTTGGTCTTTTATCACTCCTGGCCGCTCTGCACAAGTCCATTGTCATGTGATTGCGACTTTATTCTGAGAGCTTTTCGTTTAGCATTGGCTTTGGCAGAATGATTATTCAGTGGAAGTTTGTTTGGGGGTGCAGGGATAAATGGTTCAAAAGTGTGTCAGAGTAATACCCTCCTATTATAGGGTTCCCAAACCAACCTGTGGTAGCAGACTCAGAGTTCCTGTTCCACTGGAAAAAAAATTTGGCAGTTCCTCTACATTGCTGGATTTCTGGGGGAAAGTCATGTATGTGTTGGTGCCAACAGCAACATTATTCAAATTCGTGTTATATTTTCTCTTAGTGGTACTACGGGCTTTTATTTATGTATTATGGGGCTGTAGCAACTTGTGGACACGTCAAATGTTCCAGCTGCAAAACTTTGCACTGTCAAAACCAATTACTTCTTCAGATATGGTCAGAAAAATCACAAGTGAATCAGCAGAGAGAGCAACATGGCCTATGTAGTGTACACCGTCCCAGTCAAACATAGCCAGTGCAAAGCAAATAAACTACAGCCTTGTGGGTTCTGCTGCAAGAGATTTGATATGAGAGAAAGTACCAGCACATGGGCCCCGATTCAGCAAGGGACATGTGCATGTGCCTAATGATGCATGAGAGTATTCCCATTCAACTTAGTGTTATATTTATAGGCTTAAATTGAAGCATGTGTTTAAATGCTTTGCTTCATTTCTAATGAGAGAGAAATTCCTATTCCTATTTGGAAACGTTGCTTAGATTTCTGTGGAAGAGAGAGAGAGAGAGAGAGAGAGAGGTTTCTTAACCCAAGTATTCCCTTCAGTGGCTCGTTTTCTTGCTAATCAGAGTCTGATTACTAAAGATTGTGTGATTGGCTTTGCTCTGTGCTGAAAGATTGCTTCCTCCAGCCTTGTGCTCTAATTTCCTGTCTTGTAATTAGCTCTTCCACATGGTTACCCCAGTGTGCACAGCATGCAGTCATATGATGGGCTTATGCCACTGGACATCCTCGTTCATAATCACAAGGCCGCGTTTTAAATCCTGCGTTCTGGAACTGTCAGATTTTAATATGGATTGGCAATCAGTGGAGGAGCCTCTTTGTGGACAAATGACCCCTGAGTGTGTAGCGTTTGCTGAAGTTCAGGCAAAGGCGGATTACCTTGGGCTGAGAGGCAACAAGCATGTCTAATTACAACAGTAGTGTTCTTAGATTTTTTTAAAAATATGGAAGTGTTCCATATGCATGGAGAGAAATAGTCGTTATGGTAACTCAATACATCAGACTGGGGAAAGTTAATTTAGCTTTAATATATCTGGTTTAAGTAGAATCTTGTTGAGTTTAAGGGTTTCTTTTATTATTTACCAGTGTCTCTTCTTTTGTCTAAATTCATGAAGAAACAAAAATCTGCTACTCATGAAAAGTGTGTGAGTGACAGCACTGGAAGCTGAATTCCTCTCTGCTGGTCTAGCCTCTGAATAAACACAGTGCAAGCTTCCCCACACCAATCTGCCAGTGTTCCTCAATCTTGTCCGGGAGCAATCACCTCCAGGTGACTCTTTGGCTCTTTCTCTTCTCAGCTACTCTGTTGGAGCTGCTGACTATGAGGCTGAATTTTGTGCTGCGGTTGCTTGATTTCCAGGGAGTAACTGAGTCCCCAACCTCAGTTCAAGTACGCTACCAGACAGTAGCCACTTGGAAAGTAGAGCTGGGCGAATAACTGATTTTTTTTGTTTGTTCAAAAAAAATAAAATAAGTCAGTTTGGATAAAACTGAATCCAAAAATGTCCAAAAAATGCTAGCAACTCAGAAAAGTCAATTTTGGGTTGAATGAAACATGTTTTATGTGACCCCAAACATTTTGTTTCTGGTCATTTTTAAAGGGCTAAATTCACAAAACAGCTGCAGGATGAAGTGCCACCCTTTTAACTTTTAGCCCAGTGTTAGGGCACTCACTTGGGATGTGTGAGACCCAGGTTCAATTTCCCATTCTGGAGTAGAGAGTTGAATTCAGATCTCCCTGCTCTTTGGTGATTTGGCCTACCCACTAGGCTATAGAGTCATTCTAAGACTGTTTCTCTGGCATAATGCTATTCAGATATTTTACACAAAGTGGATCAACTTCAACAGGGAAGATTGAGAGAGCCCTGCTCTAGAATAGGCCATGTGAGGGCTTAGGGCACTCACCTGAGAGGGAGGAATGTCACAGTTACTGCACCTGTATTTCCCCTCCATGGTCCAGCATCCACTCAAGACTTTTGTTTCCCAGCTGTTGCCTTTCTTGAGTAGAGACGTGTGGCTCTCTCCCTCCTGACCAGGGTATTTCCAGGCTGAACGGTATCCCCAGCAAAGGACAGTCTGCCTACACAGACCTGCTTCACTCCTCTTCTCAGAGGTGGTGCACAGGGCTCTAGTTATAAGTTACCACCCGGCCCTTTACAAGCAAGCACATTTAATTCTTAAGGTAAAAGCAATACAGAGAAAACATATTAACCACACTAAAAGAGCATGCACACATGCTAATAAATTTACCAGAGATCCCCCAGCTCCAGCATAGGCTCTGGCAGGTGGATTATCCTTCAAAACCCCACACAAGGCCAATTCTGTGGTTTCAAGTTCATTTTGCCCAGACCAAGAACTTGGTTTTATGGGGCCTCAATAGGCCAAAGTCTTTCCCTAAGTACTGGGGCCCTCTGAATTGGATGTCCTGTCCATTTACTGGATCTGAAAGAAGGCCCGGAGTCAGCTTTAACTCAGGCTATTTAGTCAAAAGTCCTTTTTTTATCTGTTGGTCCCTGGAGACTTTGGTTTGAGGAGGGATTTCAGTTTATAAGGAAGTGGGGAATCTTTTGGAGAAGGAGTGGCTTATACAAGAGTAATGGGCTCCACCTGAACCAAAACTGAGCCCGACTGCTGGCATATAATATAGAAAAGGTTGTAGAGGATTTTTTTGAACTCTGGGTTGGGGAAAATCTGACAGGTTTGGTGGAGCACTGGTTCAGGTGGACATGTCCATTAGGGAGGAATTTATTAAAGAGGGAACTCTATATCCTACTAAAAGGGATAGGAAAGAAGTTGGTCAAGTACAGGTAGGAACTAATGAGGAACAATCAAATGAAAAAGAGTTCCCTTTAAAAATAACACATGAAGGCCAGCAACTGAACATTGACAAAATGTACAAGTCCTCATATATAAATGCCAAAAATCTAAACACTAAGATGGGTGAATTAGAGCTCCTGGCATTAAAGTGAGGATATAGATATAATAGGCATTACATAAACATGGTGGAATGGGGATAATCAATGGGACACAGTAATATCAGGCTATAAAATATATAGGAATAGGAGAGTAGGTTGCCCTAGTGGGGGAGAGGCATTATACATAAAAGAAAGCATATAGTCAAATAAGGTAAAAATCTTACATGGAACAAATTGTACCATAGACTCTCCATGGATAAAAATTCAGTGCTTGAATAAAAAGAGTATAGCAGTAGGAATATATATAATGTGTGGGTTCTAGGACTAGCTGCTCCAAGAAGCAATCATTTCTGGTGTTTAGAAATTTTATTGCTACATCACACTGTGCTTGGTATCATCTGCATTACCTACTTTATAAGAGTACTCTCTATACCCTTACCCGAATCATTTATGAAGATATTGAATAGAACTGAATGCAGGACAGATCCCTGTGGGACCCCACTCAGTATGCCCTCCCAGCTTGATTGTAAACTACATTGATAATACTACTACTTTCTGAGTAGGCTTTTCCAACCGGTTCTGTACCCAGTTCATAGTAGGTTCTAGGCTATATATAGTGATGGGTTTTTAATTAGCTAATGTCACTCAAGAAACAGATCATGGAGTCATCGAACTTCAGTTCAAATGTGCAGCAGCGGTCAAAAAGACTAACAGAATGCTAAGAACTCTTAGGAAAGAGAGAGAAAATAAGACTGGAACTGGAAAAGGTTCAGAGGAGGACAGCAAAAATGATCAAGGATGTAGAACAGCTTACATCGGAAGAGAGATTTTTGCCATTCAGTTGAGAAAAGAGACAATTAAAGGGGGAACGTGATAGAGGCCTGTTAAATCATGAATGGTGTGGAAAACCATGACCTCTGAGGAGCAGGGCCGGTGACAGAAATTTGGGGGCCCCCTACTCTGATCATTTGGGGGCCCCCCAGCCCAGCTGGCACTTCCCCCCCCAGCTGACAGCAGCTGGGGGGGGGAAGCCCAGCCAGGGCCCCCCCCCAGCCCAGCCGGCGCTCCCCCCCCCCAGCTGACAGCAGCTGGCGGTAGTGCGCGAGTCGCCCTTGCTGCTCCCCGCCCCCTCCCCCCGGCACCCCCCGGCACCTTTTCCCCCGAACTGCGCCGCTGCCGCCGGCCGGGCTCACAGCTCCTGCCGGGGTCATGAGCGCTCGTCCACTCCCCACCCACCCCACCCCACCCACCCCCACCCCACCCCACCCCTCGTCCACTCCCCACCCACTCCCCACCCCACCCGCGCCGCCTCCCCACCCCTTCCCCACTCTCCAGGCCCGGCGACAAGGGGGGATGACTACGGGTACTGCTGTGTACCGGGGCCCCCCTAAAGTCCGGGGCCCGGTACAGCTCTACCCGTAGTACCCCCCTGTCGCCGGCCCTGCTGAGGAGAGATTTAAAAAACTGAGTTTGGAAAAGAGAAGACTGAGGGAGGAATATAACAGTCTTCAAGTATGTAATAAGGTTGTTATAAACAGGAGGGTTATACATTATTCTCCTTAACCACTGAGGACAGGAGAATTGCAGCAAGGCAGATTTAGGCTAGACATTAGGAAAAATGTCCTAACTGTAAGGGTAGCTAAGCACTGGAAAAAGTACCTAGGGAGGTTTTGGAATCTCTGCATTGGAGGTTTTTAAGAGCAGGTTAGACAAACACCTATCAGGGATGGTCTAGAGATTATACTTAATCCTGCCACAGTGCATGAGACTGGGACTAGATGACCTATTGAGGTCCCTTCCAGTCCTACATTTCTCTGATTCTATGTGTAGTTAGGATTATTTTTTCCAGCGTGCATTACTTTCCATTTATCAGTGTTTAATTCCATCTGCCATTTTGTTGCCCAATCACCCAGTTTTGTGAGATTCCCCTGTAATTCTTCGTAGTCATTTTTGGATTCAAATACCCTGAATCATTTTGTATCATCTGCAAACTTTGCCACTTCACTGTTCACTCCCTTTTCTAGATCTTTAATGAACATGAACAGCACAGGTACAAGTTCAGAACTGGGGGGGACAGCTGTTTACCTCTCACCATTGTGTAAACTGACCATTTATTCCTACACTTTGTTCTCTGTTAACCAGTTACTGACCCATAAGAGGACCTTCCCTCTTATCCAATGACTGTTTGGTTTGCTTTAGTGCCTTTGGTGCAGGATCTCATCACAGGCTTTTCTGAATGTCCACGTATACTGTATTGACCGGATCACCTTTATCCACATGCTTGTTGATAAAACTGTAATAGATTGGGGGAGGACTGACTTCCCTTTACAAAAGCCATCGTGATCCTTCATGTTCATCTAGGTCTCTGATCATTCTGTTCTATACTAGTTAGGCTACTGGCCAGTAATTGCCAGGATCATCTCTAGAGTCTTTTTTTTTTTTTTAAATAGGCATTACATTAGCAAACTTCCAGTCGTATGGTACAGAGGCTTCTTTCAGTCTTCTTTCATATTGGAATTCCTTCAGAATTCTTGAGTGAATACCATTTCGTCCTGGTGACTTATTACTGTTTAATTTATCAGTTTGTTCTAAAATCTCTTCTGTTGATGCATCAATGTGAGACAATACTTTAGTTTTGTCATTTAAAAAGAATAGCTCTGATGTGAGTAACTGCCCCACAGCCTCTGCAGTGAAAATCGAAACAAAGAATTCATGTAGCTTCTCTGCAATGGCTTTGTCTTCCTTGCGTGCACCTTTTGTACTCAAAAAATAAATACTGTTAGTTTTTGCATCGCTTGCGGGGATAGCTCAGTGGTTTGAGCATTAGCTTGCTAAACCCAGGCTTGTGAGTTCAATCCTTGAGGGGGTCATTTAGGGATCTGGGGCAAAAAATCTGTCAGAGGACAGTACTTGGTCCTGCTAGTGTAGGTAGGGGACTGGACTTGATGACCTTTTAAGGTCCTTCTAGTTCTATGAGATAGGTATATCTCTCTCTATATCTTTAGCAAGTTGCTTCTCAAATTCTTTCTTGGTCTGACTTATTATATTTGTACACTTAAGAATTTGTGCTCCTTCCTATTATCCTCACTAGGTTTTGATTTTCAAATTTTAAAGGATGCGTTTCCCCCCGAATAGTCTCCATTACTTTGCTGTTTAGCTAGGGTGGCAATCATTTGGTTCTCTTATTGTTTTTCTGATCTCGGGTATACATTTAGTCTGAGCCTCTATTATGATGTTTTTAAATTGCCCTATGCTGCTTGCAGGCATCTGATCCTTGTGACAGCTCCTTCTCCAAAAGATTCCCCTAATAAACCTAAATCCCTCCTCAAACTGGATGGGATTCTCCAGGGACCAACACTCAAAGAAAGAACTTTTGAATAAATAGCCTGGGTTTAAAATAACTTAGGGCCTTAATCCTTTCCCACAATACATAAACCAGGGGTCTCACAATTAAATTAATAGTGAGCAGGGTTTAATTCAAACAAGGGGAAATATTTTTCACACAACCTGTGGAATTCATTGCCATGGGATGTTGGGAAGATCAAAAGTATAACTGGGTTCAAAAGAGAACTAGATAAGTTCATGGAGGATAGCTCCACCCATGGCTATTAGCCAAGATGGTCAGGGATATAACCTCATGCTTGGGGTGACCCTAAACCTCTGACTTCCAGAAGCTGAGAAGGGATCACAAGGGTGGATCTCTTCAAAATTGCACCATTCTGTACATGCTCTTGAAGATCTGTTACTGATCATTATTGGAGACAGGACACTGAGTTAGATGGTCCATTGGTTTGAACCAGAATATGGGTCTTTGAACGGTCTTTTTGTGACACATGATCAGCCTTAGGGCAAAGCTTCAAAGGCTGACTCTGTAGGTGGGGGGGCTTTCTATCCTTTTCTCCCCAGTACTTCCTAGGAATTCCACATCACATATTGTCCCACAAGGTAAGTCGTGATCGCAGCATTGTCTTTTGAAGTTCACAATAGTTCCCCGATATTGCATTAATTCTGTCTTCCTCCTAAAGAAGTTCCATACAGTCCCACAATAGTACATAAACATTTGCATTTTTTATACAATAGGCTCCAAAAATATCTACATTTACTTAATTTAGCAAGGCTTTTCCAGGATATTGCAGGAAATTGACAATGGTCACGGGGAGACCTGGGTTCCAATCTCTGCACCACAGAGGGATCTCCGCAATTCCAGATGAGTGCTCTAGCCACTTAGCTAAAAGTTACAAGGGGACACTACCGGCTCCTCTGGGCCAATATGTGCATATAGATCAACATTCATTTTTCTGGCCGAAATTGTCTGGAGAATTCATGTCAAAACTGAATAGTTTCGGGTTGACCAGAACCGCATTGACTGGCAAATGAATTGTCTGAATTTTTCCCCCCAGCTCTAGTGTTAATGCTTTTCATTTATTGCAACTGGGCCAGATTATTATTCTTTAAAGGACAGATCATTATGTTGTGTAAATTGATGTCACTCCACATTGATTTCAGTGGAGATGCGACAATATTAGTCTTCTGGGCATAAGACTGAAAAAAGTTGGGGATTTTACACAATTCCATCAATTACAACTCCTTAGAAAACAATATACATGGGGAGGTCCAAGCAGACATTTACTTAAAATTCTGTAACCTTTGATTTTGTTGTTGTTTCTCTTTTCATTTAGATTATAATAGATATTCTTGAGCATTTCATGGGGAATTCTAAGAGGTGGAAAGTTAAGAAATACATTTCTCTGTGTGCAAGTTGTAATATGGCCAGCAAAAGTTTGCCTGCATCTGCTTTTAATTGATTGTTCCACCCCAAAGTGAAAGCCACTGTCCAAGAACTTCATTACTTTTCCCTCCAAATTGATTTTTAAGCACGTATTTCTATTTCCAGTGACATTGTTGTTACATATTTGTTTCACACCTTCATGTATTACACTTCTCTGACAAGACCCTCTGTGGAGACGCTGAAGAAATACACTCTTTTTTTTGGTTACCCTTTTTGCTGCGTCTGTGCGGGGTA
This sequence comes from Sternotherus odoratus, assembly GCA_032164245.1. NCBI lineage: Eukaryota > Metazoa > Chordata > Testudines > Kinosternidae > Sternotherus > Sternotherus odoratus. The sequence continues at coordinate 148,892,869 of JAVMKO010000002.1, forward strand.
TTTGTTTGCAGAGGGCTTGTATTAACACTCCATACTGCCTTAGACTAAGCAGACTAATAGACTCTTTCAGCACCTCTGTAGCGCTGCCTCCTGTGGTAATCATTCAACGGTCATGGCTCTCTGCAAACAGCAGCACTGAACTCGCCTTTCAATTACTAGTTTATTATTCTAAGATGTCTGGGGAGCTGAGTGGTGATAGCCATATGCCAATAGTGGTATGGACTTCTTGTGAAGTTCCACACAGGAGACTGAAAGCAAAATCAGGGGTCAGAGCCGTTCTCTTATGCTGGTGACTGACAACATCTGACATGGTCTTAAAACAACCAGCCCAGAAGGGAAAACAGCTAACCTCCAAATTCCTAATAAATGGCAGGTTAGCTCGAAGGTCAATGTTTCTTTTTCCCACTTGGCTGGGTTTTGGGTCAAGGTGAAGGTGCGTTAATCTATCAGGATAATACTAGTTTAACATGCTAGACTGGTCAGCGTACAAAGCTCTTATAAGTATTTCACTCCAGTATTTCCTAGTTGCAATGAGTTGAGCTCCTTGCGGTTTCCTGTAGCCAACATAAAAGCAATCAATTTTTTTGGGCTGGTATGAAAGACTTGAAATTGGAGGTGAAGTGGGAGTCAGGATCCCCACTCTGGGCTGATGAAAACGGAGTTTTCCATGGTGTTGATGTGCCTGGCTATGCGTGGAGTGAATTAGGGACTGTAACTTTCACAAAGCACTTGTTCTGGCCTGGTCCATCCAGTTATCCTTGGAGGAGAGCTGAGATATTGAGACTGAAATAACAAAAGAACCAGACACATCTTGAAAACACAACTGTTGGGTCTGCAGTAGATTTTGGTTTCGGACCATACTTAGTCCAGGGCAGCAGAAACCCATGATGATATGATATGATATGATAAAGGCTGCCAGTAAAACAGAGCAGTGAAGGAATGGCAGGGTAAGTAAGGAATAATCGTTCTGGCTGAGAATTAAGGGTAACAGGATATATTGCTAGAAAGAATCTGTTTATAGACTAGCTGGATCAGAAGGAGCAATAGAATGAGGAAAAGAAGATAACAAAAATCAAAGGCTTATGAAAAGAAAAAGAATGGTAGGTGAGAGATATAATCAGTTTTGAGAGGAGGGGAGCATTAATCAATTTTAGAGTGACAGGGAATAGGGCCAGAACAGAGCAATGCCTACAATGAGGAAAAAGGAGAACAAGAAGTGGTTGAGGTGCTGGCATAGGACTCAGAAGACTTGAATTCTAGTCCCTGCTCTGCCACAAGCTTCTTGTATGATCGTTCGTAAGTCGCTTAGTCTCTCTGTGCCTCAACTTGCCACCGGTAAAATAGGGACAATAATATTTCCATGCCTCACTGGTGTGTTGTGGGTATAAAGACACTAATGACTGAGAGACACTTAGCAGACACTGAGGTAGAGGGGGCCTAATAAACACAGAGATTAGCAAGGTCTTATACAGTGGTTCATACATACCAAGGTGGTGTCTTAATACCAGCATCATAGGCACTTTAGATTCTTATTGTGTACTATTGCAGTGGTGTCCAGAAGCTTTAATTAGTATTGGTGCCACATTGAACTAGGCACTGTAGAGGGCTCAATCATTGGTTTGACTGGATGGACGTGCGGGGGTATAAGGTGGAAGGATAAGTCTGCGTGGCTTCCCCAAGCCTCTGGTTGGGGCACACCAGAGAAAGCAGGTGCCGGGCTTCTGTGGCACACGTCCTCTGAACAGATGGACAGGGGATGGGGAGGGAGGGATGGGCAGAGCTGCTGGGCTAGCATGGGAAAGGAGAGGTTGAAATTGCTCCAGACCCATAGTGATAGGGGGAGCAGAGAGGGATTTGTCACTTCATTCCCTGTATTGTCTTGGGGTGTGGTGGAGCTTGCACTTTGTCAGCCCCTTGCATGCAGGAAGATGAGGGGTAACCCCACCTCTCTATGCCTCCCTCTATCTCTACCCTTCCCTTCCCCTGTAGCTAGCTCCTTGTGGCCCACGTTGGAGTCAGAGTCTGAGTAATGGCCCCTTGCCTAGGGGCTAAAGCAGCCCAATGGCTGAAGTCCAAATAATGCACCCCTGGAGCAGCGTGGCCCAATAGCCAGGGTCTCGGTAATGGCTCCTTGTTTAGGGGCTAACGCAGCCCAGCAGCTGAAGTCCAAGCTGTCCCTTTGGGCACAACACAGGAGTCCTGTGATGGGGGGGGGGAGCGGTCAGTGGCAGGGCAATTCGCCATGGGATCAGTGGGGACTCCTACCACAACATGCTGACCACAACACGGTGGGAGATACCACTCCCTTACCTACTTTGGGTCACTTCCTCCCAGTTCTCCGGTAGCAGTTGTCTATACAGCTTTGGAGTCTCCAGGTTCCCCAACTCTCGGCATTCCCCTGGGTGCTGGTTGCTGCAGGCCTTCCATCCCAGTTTCTGCCTCTTCAGCTCTCCTGGGTAAGCATTCAAAATATACATGGAGTTGGAATTTCTGACGGGCTTGGTGCAAAAATTCCTTAGTTGCTTGAAATGGGTGTAAAAATGCTGATACAAAATGGCTGCCAGAAGCACTGGGTTTAATTAACTCTTCTGAACTGGCGAAACTGAAAACAGTTAGATTGTTACCTCTTAAGAAAATCAGAGGAGGATCGTTAATGAAGACAGTTTTATAACTTATGCTCCACTGACTGCAGGAAAGGTGAACTTGACAGCTGCTAGATTAGATCAATACAGCAAAGTTTATGTCAGGATGTCACAGTAAAAGTGTATGGAGAATACACAAAAGATGACCTCCCCCAGCTGAAACAAAAGTCTGTTGCTCCCAGCTAATGGAGGATTTCATACATACTTGCATACAGCGGGAGCAGAATCAATTGCATGATGATCATACTTGGTTTTTTTGGAACTACCGGGGTAGCAAATACTTTTCTGGCCCAGTGCATTGTCAAAGCTGCAGAACAGATGGAGCTTGGCTGGCTCAGAGAGTTATGAGATTTAAGTCCTTGCTAAAAGAAAAACTGATAGTGCCTTAATATTTTGGTTGACTCGAAGGGCTTATAGAAATATGTATTGCAATAATTCTTCTTTTGAACCTCCTGCTTATAGTTTATTCTCTTTGTTAATGTTTTTAGAACTACACAAGACTCATTAAATCAGCTCCAACTATTTCTTTTTGGATGGGCGGTCACATTTACCCAGAGCCTAAACAGTGATATTTTTGGAGTGAGTGCATCTTACTAGAAGATCTGTGTCCAGGGTTGAAGACCTCGGTGGCCTGATTCAAAGTCCATTGAAGTCAGTGGAAAGATTCTGGGTTAACTTCAATTGGCTTTGGATAAGGCCCCCACTTTGCGAGATGGAATGATGCTTTGGCCCTGACTGCATTTACAGGATGTATGTGGTCCCCTAAAAGTAAGACTGTGTTGCTGTTTAAAATAATTGTATATAAATCTACAATATCACTCTCATTATGACATAAAGAAGGAGCTATTAAAATTGAGAAAGTCATAGGAATATGTTGGGTCCATTTGTTATCAGGTACCTCCAAAGATTTCCCCTCCAAGGCACTCAGTGTTTAGAAATGTGGCTTCCTTTTATGGATCTCTGGGAGTGAGTCAATACTGTGTGCACTAAGGCCCCAATCCGGATCCCATTCACCTCAGCGCCAACACTCCCATTGGATGCAGGACTGGGCCCTCAGATTGTTGATTAGTATGACAGTAGGGCCAGATCCTCACACCAGTGTGTACCAGTTGAAGATGTGGGCCATAGTTTTTATGCTCAGAGAATACAGGTTATAAGTGGTGTTATTTTATCTCCCAATTATTTTGTATTCTGTTTGGATGGCTGAAAAAACAATAAACATCTCACAGGGACTACGGAGGTCCCTTCCAGTATCTTATTCTGGAATTTGCATAGAATCTTTTTACCACTTTCATACATTTCAGGATTGTTCCCCCATTCCAAGGATTATGTTATGCATATGTAGCAATGTGAAGTAGGAAACTTATACATATGCCATCCTTTCCATCTCCAGATCACACTTCTCCATACACTTGGGTTTGAGATAATAGTGAACACAATTCATCTGCGTTGCTGACCCCCATCTTCAGTGGAATTACACTCTGGGATGAATTTGGCACATTGTGTTTACTTTGAGGCACCAACAGGAGCCCATTCCACTTCTCCCGGCTACCGCCTGCAGCCAAAGTTAATTACGATGTTTGCATGGTCAGCACATTTTTGCAGAAGGAAGAGCCCGCCCTTTGTCCACATGCACATCGTAAGGGATATTTTCAGCAGTGTGCAGCTGTAATCAACAGACCTCGTCTTGGCAATTTTAATCCCCTGCTGTCTAGTTTGGGGCTGCTTGTTATGCAGCCAGCATTCACTCAACATAATGGTTGCTACTTGCCAATGTGCTTTGAGGGATATTGTTAGCATTAAATTTGCCATTTACATTTTCATGTTTGACATAATTGAGGAATGAATGCTCTTATGAAAATTAAACTTATGGTCCTCCAGGACTACTGTAACCCTGTTAAAATGTAATGCGATTCTTGATGCGTCGTCTTTAGGTTTTTATTAAATAGAATATCCGTATGACTAATTCCTCTGGCCTAAAATGTAGGCTGGGAAGGAGCATTATTGATAGAGCTGAGCTCAAATGGCCCTCTATACTCAGCCCTAATGGCCTAATAATGCATTATACTTGAATCAGAAATACTTTGAGTTGTAGTGCTTATTGCCATTATTGAAAACACCTGGATGCTCCATTCATCAAGGTTATATCAAAATGGGCCCATTTGTTTATTAGTCTGTCAGTAAATATCTTTATTTAGTTTTGTGTTCTACCGCTTTGGGTTGCACTGGAGGGAGGATGGGACCAGGCAGTGCATCTTTTTGTGGTTTCTCATTATTAGTTTTCCTTGAAAAAGAAAGATCATGAAAAGTTTGGATGGCTTCATAAAGAGACCATTATTCTTGGGCATTATGTTTCTTTTTCAAGTTAAGGGAGAGAAAAACCAAACCCATTACCTATGTAATCAGTATGGGCTGCGTAGCAGAGCTACAGTAGCAGACTGACTTGCCTGAGATAGACATTTAAAATGCAGATCATAATAATGCAGACTCCAGTGCATTCAGGTCCCATTGCTACAGGTTTTACAGCAGTCCGGTCCTACACATGACTTTTCCCTCCAATGGTTCTTCAGCTTGTGCCAGTATTTTCTGTTCTAAGCACTGCTATCCAAAGAAGAATCCGAGGAAGAATGGCTAAATCCGAGGAGTGGGACTAACCCCTAGTCTACACTACAAATTTATGTCTGCATAACTGAGCAGTGCAGTTATACCAGCCTAATAGTACTAAGTCTTCTCCTGTTGACACAGCTACCGCCTCTTGGAGGGGTGGGGTGCCTACACTGACAGGAGAAGATAGTATCGTCACTAAGTGCTATAAATGGTGCATTACAGTGCTGCTGCAACAGTGCTGTAAGTGTAGAGGAGCCCTAAGGAAATCTAGTTGCAGATCCGAGTCCACTACAGACTTCCGGTGTGAAGTTGGGCAAGTTACTTAGCCTCATTGTGCCTCAGGTTCCCCAGCTGTAAAAGGATCAATTAGTTAAAATTTGTAGAAGTGACAAAGAGTTTTGTGGCACCTTAAAGACTAACTAACGTATTGAAGCATAAGCTTTCGTGGGCTAATACCCACTTCGTTGGATGCATGCAGTCGAAGTATTCAGAGGCAGGAATAAATAAGAGGCAAGGACCAGGTTAGAGATAACCAGGTTAGTCCAATCAGGCTGAACCAGCTTGTTATCTTTAATGAGGGAGGATGAGGTCCTCTTAGCTGATGTGGAGGTGTGAACACCGAGAGAGGAGAAACTGCTCTTGTAGTTAGCTAGCCACTCATAGTCTTTGTTCAATCCTTAATTGATGGTATCAGATCTGCAAATGAATTGCAGCTCTGCAGTTTCTCTTTGCAGTCTGGTCTTGAAGTTTTTTGCTGCAAGATGGTGACCTTTAAATATTTTATGGTGTGTCCAGGGAGGTTGAAGTGTTCTCCTACAGGTTTTTGTATATTGCCATTCCTGCCTCTGGATACTTCCACTGCGTGCATCCGACGAAGTGGGTATTAGCCCACAAAAGCTTATGCTTCAATACCGTAGTTGGTCTTTAAGGTGCCACAAACTCTTTGTCACTTCTGCAATTCCAGACTAACACGGTTACCTCTCTGATTCTTAAAATTTGTAAAGTGCTTTGAAGATGAAAAATGTTATTTATTAGCATGAAGGGAATTCTGGTTTTCCAATTAAACTGAATACAGGAGTTTGGATTTTTTTAGCCAGTACATTTCCCCAATTGGTTTAACTGAATGAGGTTCTTTTTGAGACAGGGTGCGGGAGGGAAGTATGTTGATTTCAGTGAAGTGTTCAATTTTTCAATAGAAAAATTCGAAATGCAGCTTTTTGAATTGACATTTCAAAATGTTGAAAATGTCGACATTATGAAACAAAATGTTGAATCCGAAACTGAAAGTGTCAATTTTTTTTGGTGTTGACATATCCAAATCAAAATTCTACAGGACTTTTCATTATGTAAAAAAAAAATTAGATCTTTTGACTTTTTCTCTTGCTTTTGGATGAAAATGATTTGGAGGAAGAGGTAAACAGTGAGGTGTCAAAGTTTGCAGATGATACTAAACTGCTCAAAATAGTTAAGACCCAAGCAGACTGTGAAGAACTTCAAAAAGATCTCACAAAACTAAATGACTGGGCAACAAAATGGCAAATTAAATTTAATGTGGATAAATGTAAAGTAATGCATATTGGAAAAAATAACCCCAACTATATATACAATATGATGGGGGCTAATTTAGCTACAACTAATCAGGAAAAAGATATTGGAGTCATCGTGGATAGTTCTCTAAAGACGTCCATGCAGTGTGCAGCAGCAGTCAACACAGCAAACAGGATGTTAGGAATCATTAAAAAAGGGATAGATAATAAGACAGAGAATATCTTATTGCCCTTATACAAATCCATGGTGCACCCACATCTTGAATACTGTGTACAAATGTGGTCTCCTCATCTCAAAAAGGATGTATTGGCATTAGAAAAGGTTCAGAGAAGGGCAACTAAAATGATTAGGGGTTTGGAACGGGTCCCATATGAGGAGAGATTAAAGAGGCTAGGACTTTTCAGCTTGGAAAAGAGGAGACTAACGGGGGATATGATAGAGGTATATAAAATTATGAGTGGTAAGGAGAAAGTGAATAAGGAAAAGTTATTTACTTGTTCCCATAATAGAAGAACTAGGGGCCACCCAATGAAATTAGTGGACAGCAGGTTTAAAACAAATAAAAGGAAGTTCTTCTTCACAAATTTCACAGTGAACCTGTGGAACTCCTTGCCAGAGGAGGGTGTGAAGGCTAGGACTATAATAGGGTTTAAAAGAGAACTGGATAAATTCATGGAGGTTAAGTCCATTAATGGCTATTAGCCAGGATGGGTAAGAAATGGTGTCCCTAGCCTCTGTTTGTCAGAGGGGGGTGATGGACGGCAGGAGAGAGATCACTTGATCATTACCTGTTAGGTTCACTCACTCCGGGGCACCTGGCATTGGCCACTGTCGGTAGACAGGATACTGGGCTAGATGGACCATTGGTCTGACCCAGTACGGCCTTTCTTATGTTCTTATGTAAAACAAATGTTAACATACGGTAATGCCTGGTGGGACTGAAATTTCATTTGCCAAACATCTCTCAAACCAAATACAACTGATAAAACAACGTTAATCATAATGTTTCAAGAATTACATTTTAAAAAATTACTCTGAGGAGGGGGGATACAAACAGGAATTTTCAGTGAAAATCACATCTAGTTCCAGTTTTCCACTATAAATTAGTGTGAATCAACATTAAAATATAGTCCACGTTTACTATTTCATTTTTAAACAAAAATTTTGTATCAATGTTATTAAATATATATTTTTATTATTTTCACATTATTTCATGACGTGTTAGTAGTAGTAGTATATAGTATGTCATATATCAACCCATGACAAGTTATGACATAATATAATAGTCAAGAATCAGAGAGGTAGCTGTGTTAGTCTGGAATTGCAGAAGTGACAATGAGTCCTGTGACACCTTAAAGACTATCTAAAGTATTGAAGCATAAGCTTTCGTGGGCTAATACCCACTTCGTCGGATGCTTATGCTTCAATACTTTAGATAGTCTTTAAGGTGCCACAGGACTCTTTGTCACTAATATAATAGTCAAAATGTTCTATTTCATATTTTTTTAAATCACTAAGGCAGCTGCTACTTACTACAGATTGAAACATTTTCTTTTCTCAACATCTTATTTTCTCAATCAACGTGTCCCCTGCTTGTGTTATAAGGAAACAATTTGACACTTTCAATAAAAATAAGATAAATACTGATTAGAACTAGAGGAACAGCTTTTTCAATATTCTTGTCATTTTTCAGTATTAAATATTCAGAGTCATTTTTCTGCATTAAGATAAGATGTTTCAACCAATATTATCTAGAAGTTGCCTGTAATGTTTTTAAAAATAAATTAATTTAATATAGGATTTTGACAGTAATAGTATAAAATGACATGCCATGTCAAAATTTTGTTTGAAATGATATTTCAAAATTTTTCTGAAATGAAAAAATGTTCATTTCCAAAAATTTCATTTTGAAATTTTGTTTGTGAGAAACGTCATTGAAACCAGTATGAGTCCATGACAAGTTTCAGTTCTGTCGAAATGGCATTGTCGGGCAATAAAATGTTTTGTTGAAAATTCGCTAACCAGCCCTAACAATGATATCACTTGTTCTCCCAGGGGTGTCATCACTGTTTGTCAAGTACTCAGATACTCTGGTGAGAGCATCATAGAAAAATCTAGGAGGAAACTAACTAGTCTGTATTCAGTGCATGGTTTGGGTGGTGCGCATTAACTAAGGTGTTGAGACACACATTGCAGGATGTTAAAAGAAATATTGACTAATGGCACACACTGAATGAGGGCAGGAGTCCTGTGGAAAAAAAGTATGTGATCATGTCATTACAGCCTGTATCATAATGAATACGCACAAGGAGGGCAAATTAAACTTTCACGGGCAACTTTAATTTGGGCATTTACTGAATTTGGAGTGCTTGACTTTGTGACCTTAGTGTTCTTTTCATGTAGGTTATTGGGCTGTAATAACAGATATACAGTGTGGAAGCTAATAGAATTCCCATTCTGCTCCAGCAAAAGGCTGCATGCACTGATCAGAAGTAACCCTCTATGTGTGGAATTATTACCGGAATGTATTACCAAAAGTAATTCTGTTTAAGCATAAACTCCAGTTTATATCTTCTTCCCAGACTCAGATACCCAGAGGTTCCTACCACAGGCCCTGACTGTTTCTGACCCTAGGTTTCTCTCCGATGAAGTGGGCTATAGCCCACGAAAACTTATGCTGAAATAAACTGGTTAGTCTCTAAGGTGCTACAAAGTCTTCCTCATTTTATTTACGGATACAGACTAACATGGCTGCTAATCTTAAACCTCTCTAGAGATGGGCAACTCCCACTTCCCTTATATTCTGTGTAGTGCTTTGCAAGCCACAACTGCCTCACTGAGTCACTAATCAGAATTATCTGAGGCTCACTTCAAGGTGCACCAGCAGGAAACCACTGTGTTTCAAGATGCTATTTTTCTATAGACGATGTGAGGCCAATGAGAAAGCTTGTTGGTTATGGAGTGTCTGGAGGGTCCATTATCAATGTAAGTCAGTTTGAATTGTCTCATTTTGTAAAAGGGATATGTGGTGTATGGAAAACTGCATTAAAATGGTAAGCTATCACTTTACATTTCTAAGGGTTTTCCTGGGCTTGCTTGCAGGCTAGGGAAATGTGTGATCAGAGTCAGTCTGCAACCAGCCAGCCTGCACTACTGGGGGTGAATCATGCCTCTTTGTTTTAGGGAGCAGCCTGATTTGGCTCTTTCTGTTTTTGAGTTCTTGTATATTCTGAATTCTAAGAAATAACGTTCTCGCAAGAGTCTTTTATCGTTTTATCCTACTTCTCTTTGTGTATGCCATGAACATGACAGTATACATTTGCCCAGAGCCTGGGATGGGTATAAATAAGAAACCAAAATAGTTATATGCGGAGGCTTGTTTGTTTATTTATTTAAGGGAAAGGAAAGCTCCACCCTGAAAATGATGTTAGTACGGACATCCCAAATGTTAAAACGTACTGTGCATCTTCTCCTCACTTGCAGTGAATACTTACAGACTAGTTCATCTCTAAATAAGTCTTATTGCATGGCAGGTCAGGAGCAGCTAGCATGACTTCATGATGCTGGGACAGAGTACGATGCAGCAAAATAACAAAACATCTGATGCACTGGAACAATAAATATATCCATTTCAAACACTTACTATCTATTAATGATTATTAATGACTAGCGAAAATACCCGGCGTTGCTCGGGTCTGTCGGAAGTGGGGAGGGGGCAGAGAGCTGAGCGAGTGCGGGGTCCATTGGAGGGGGGAGGGGGCAGAGAGCAAACCTGACACCCCCACCTCACTTACCCCTCGACCAACCCCGACTCACATTTTCACCCCCCCACCCAAACCCAACACCCCCACATCACCCCCCTACCAACACCCCCTGACCAACACCCACACCTCACCCCCCGTAGACCAAACCTGACACACCCACCTCACTTTCCCCCCCAACCAAACCCGACACCCCTACCTACCACCACAAACAAACCCGACACCCACACCTCACTTACCCCTCGAACAACCCCGACCCCCCTCCTCACCCCCCCAAACAAACCCAACATCCCCACCTTACCCCCCACCAAACCCAACACCCCCTGACCAACCCCAACACCCACATCTCACCCCTCACCCACCCCGACCCCTCACCCACCCCGACACCTTCCCCCCCCCCGACCAAACCCAACACCCCTACCTCACTTACCCTCCGACCAAACCCAACTCGGGTCCGTCAGAGGTGGGGAGGGGGCAGAGAGCTGAGCGAGTGCGGGGTCCATTGGAGGGGGGCGGGGGGAGGGGGCAGAGAGCTGAGCGAGTGCAGGGTCAGTTGGAGGGGGCTATTATGACATCATAACTATGTCACAGACAACAGCAGCTGCCCAGCTGATGTGATGGGCCTTTAAATAATTTCACCCCTGGGGGGCGTTAGAGGTGAGATTTGAAAAATTTTCGACTCTTACCCTGATTAGGACCCTAAGACCTCTAACTGTACCAAATTTCAAGTCTCTAGCTCAAATGGTGTGGAAGGAGTAAGTGCATGTACATACACGCATACATACACGCATACACCATTTGACTTTTATATATATAGATAATTATTACAACAGTGGTCAGCTGGCTGCGAAGGAGTCTTACACAGAAACAAAGGAGATTAAAGGTCCTCTAACCACAGGTCTGAAGACGCAGCTGAAAGTAAATTATTCTTCACATTAAAAAAAATCTAAGCAATAAAGAGTCTAGAGTCTTGATTTAAGGTAAAAGAAACTCAAAAGAACCCAGATTTTTACAGGTCTTGCAAGTATCATGTGAGGATGTAAGTGGAAGCCAGGACTCCTGGGGTCTATTTCTAGAGTGGGGTCTATTGGCTCCCTGTGTGACCCTGGGTTAGTTACTTAATGTTCCTGGTTCTATTTCCTCACTTTGAAAATACATAGTATAATCTATCACCTTGTAAATGCTGAGGATGTTATTATCAATTAAATTGATACGGTTGATTAATATTTGGAAAGTGATTTGATATCCTCAGATGAAGGGTCATGGAGAACTGTAAAGTATGATTCCTATTTAGAAAGAAGTGAAAAGGACACTTCAAACAATTGGAACAAAAGAGTACAAATTGCTCATAGTTCTGAGGGTATTGTAGAGCCAAGCAATATTTTTCCAAAAGAAAGTAAAAATGTTTAGATTTTACTGCCAGTAACACTAGGTGGTGCTAATATACAGACAGTACACTGCTGGAGATTGGGTACGTGTTCTGATCTGTGCCAATACCAAACATAGTCTGCCTAGTGGTTCAAAGTGAAAACTGTGTAGCCCTACTTGAAGGCTAATGTTGAGTTCATCAGTAGTGGAATGGCGGTTGCGGTGGAAGGAGATATGGAGATGTTGACTAAGTTCTTATAGAGAAACCAATATTGCATTATTTGATCCAATCAAACTTAGGTAAATGGGAGTTTTCAAATTGCTTTCACCTGACTTATCTCAGTGAATAGGCTAAAAAGTATCTGATTTGCAAGGGCAATTGTAGTGAATACAATTAAAATTGATTGAGTGCAAATCTTTTAATTGTATAACATTTTGATTGATGACGTCAATAAGAAAATCTAATTAGGGATAATGCGAACATGTTTGGGGGAATTTAGAACCCACTCAGTCCTTGTGGGTTCAGAATGCCCAGGCAGAACCAAACCTTTTGAGATACGAAGTCCATTGTTCATACTGTCCCTTTAAAGGACTGTACGAAAGGGGAGGAAGATTAAATAATCCTTTACTCCTCCCAGCCTCTCCATTGGCCAGTAGTGGGCTGAAAAAACAGTGCTGGGGGAAAAGGAACTTCACAGCACCACAGAGAGGTTTTAGAGCTGCCTAAAGCTGCTTTTAACTGGAGCCTCATCCCTTGGTGTAGGGAGCATGTTGGGGGGAGGGAGGGCATGTTTCAATTAGAGGATTATGCTTGAGGGGTCAGGAGCTGTAGCACCCAGCATCTGACAAATCCCCTGCCAGCAGTATGGCTCTAATTTGTGCTGGACAAATCAGACCTCAGGATTATGGTAGACAGAATAGTGCCATTACACTTTCTCTGCCGCCCCACCTCAAAGGTGCACTGAACTCATTGTAGGTACTCTCGTAGATTGAGCGGCTCTCCCGATTAATTGCCAGGAGAAGATCACTGAATAACCATGTGCCAAGTGCAGTCTTTGTGCCGTGTTTTGTTGGGAACCCAGATTGACGCTGGTCAAGGAAGTTAGCAAGATCTAGGTACTCTGAGAGTTATCTTGCCACCACATCTTTCATGAGTTTCACTGAATCAGGAAGATTTGAATACTGGCCAATAATTGGCTGTATTGTCCGCAACAAGGATTGACTTTTTGAACAGAGATAGCCTCCTTTAAAGCAATTGGTATTTTACCTCCTCCTAGGCAGCACTGCCAGACCCTGCCAGCAAAGAAACTTGTATTTCTCCACTGGTCTTCACCAGGTGGGAGGGACCAGGGTCCAGAGCACAAGTGGCCATACTAAATTCTCCCAGTGCCTCCAGAGCCTCCATTCTAAGGTAAGCCACGCTGGCTGGAACTCAGAGAAGACTTCGTATTTATTCCCTATAAATAGTGCCTTGCCTCCACAGAAGCAGATAGTTCAGTGCAGATCCACTCCAAAAATAGGACATGCCCATGGGCAGTATGAGTGGTTGGAGGGGCTAGTCACCCCACGTGAATACCGAAGACTCTGATGGGCATTGCACTTGGGGCAGCTGGCTCCTTGTGCTGCCATGGCAACACTCTATTTTTAGCGCACTAGCTTGAGGATATGTCTCTTTGAGCTGGGAATCACCCCCCCCCCCCCAGCTCCAAGTTGAGACATACGCGTAGTGGTGGTAATGAGAACTTCCTATGTAAATCCATCATACATCTCCGCTTAATCACTCCTTCAGCATGTCCTTTGGAGGATCCTCCTCAAACTTCCTCCAGCTTTCTGTGGGGGTCCACGGGGCTTTGTCCTTAGTCCCTTTCTCTTTTCCCTCTACATTATTTCTGAGTAATCTCACCAGTATGCGGATGACTCACAGATCTACCTCTCTACTCCAGGCCAGTCTCCTTCTTCTCCAAACAAAATTTTTGACCTCTCTCTCTGTCTCCTTCCTGATGTCTGGTCATCAGCTCCAGCTCAATGTGGCTTAAATGGATCTCTTAATATTTCCCACCAAGCCTGCCTTGCTATCTTCTGTCTCAATTATTGTGGACAGTTCCACCTTCCTTCCTGTCATTCGGGCCTGTAATCTGAGCATGATCTTTGACTTGAACATCTCTCTAGATACTTATATCCAGTCTATGTCTAAATTGCAGCTTCTTTCTGCTTAACAACTTTAAGGCCACGTCTGCACTACAGACTTAAGTCAACTTCATGTAAGTCGACATTGAGCCTGTAAATGCCTCATGGGACCAAAACGTTGGCACGGGTGGTTATGGGAACATGGTGTTAGCCTCCCATGATGCACTTACCTACCTCCCTCCCGGGAATCAATGGCAAACAAACCAACTCTTTTTCACACCTTTTTTATAAACCTGGATTACCCGCGCAGACGCCATAGCACCATACGCCCGGACTCCACTCAGCTGTACACTGTCGTTAGTATTAAAAACACATTGCACCTTATCCTGCCGTATTTACATAGCCGATACAGGAACCACTGCATGGAATAGTGTGATGCCATGCAAACAGCACCGCTGGGAGACATAGAGCAGAGCAATTCACAGTTGCTGGCATCACCCTGACAAGGCCGAGCACCGTTTCTGGTCCCGGGAAACAAGCACTGACTGGTGAGACTTCATTGCTATGCAGCTATGGGATGATGAGCAATGGCTGCAGAACTTTCCAATATGTAAGGCCACTTTCCAGGAACTGTGTGAGGAGCTTTCTCCAGACCTGAAGCACAGGTATACTAAAATGAGAGCTGTTCTGATAGTGGAGAAGTGAGTAGCAATAGCTCTGTGGAAGCTTGCAATGCCAGACTGCTACTGGTCAGTGGGGCATCAATTTGGAGTGGGTCCATCTACCGTAGGATCTGTTGTGAGAGAGACTCAGTAGTGTAGACACATACATTATTAGATTGACTTAACACAGCTTATGTTGACTTAAGTATGATGTGTAGACCAGGCCTCAGATATAGCCTTTCCTATCCATCCACACAGCTAAAACTGTCATCCAAGCTCTCATTGTCTTGTGTCTTGATTACTGCAACATCCCTTTCTCTGGCTATGACATATGTAATCTCGCCCTGCTGATCTCCTTTCAGAATGCTGCTGCAAAGACCATTTTCCTAGCCCGCCACTTTGGCCATGCCACTCCTCTCTATATCCCTCCACTGGCTCCCCCTTCTCTATTACAGCAAACGTAAACTGCTTATCTTCATTTCAAGGCCCTTCACGCCCTATCCCACCCTACCTATCATCTCTCATTCATCATCAAAATGTTGACCTCTGCGTCCGACTTGATGCCAGCCTCCATCCCCCACTTGTTAACTTTTCAAACTAAAACCTTTTTGCTTTCTTCCATGCTGCCCCTCTTGCTTGGGAAGAGCTCCTGGTGGTAAAGATTTGCAAAACTAACTCATCCTCCTTCAAATCCTTCCTTAAAACTTTCATTTGGTTTGATGCCTGCAAAAAACTTGATGATGGTTAGGCACTGATCCCACTGCATATCAGGCGGTCTCATAGTTTCCTGATCTCTTGTCTTATACTGAGTTTATACATTCTTTGGGGTAGGGTCTGTCTTTTTGTCCCACTGTCATCAATGGGAGTGTCTCCCAGCTTGCATAGTATGATTGAGAATATTCGGTGTGAGACATGGGATAAATTTAACTTGGAGGAAAGCTTGTTTCCACAACAGACTAAATTGAATTATAGTGATCCTATTATCAAACATATGTATATGAACCTTAAAAATTAAGACACTACTACTCGGTTTGGCAAGAGCCACTTCAGTTTTAAATAACTCAGTGCATTTCATTGCAGAGCGGACCCAGGCAGCAGAGTGATAAATCATTAGTAGTGCCACAACAACTCTGTCTAATCAACAGCATTTGAGAGCAAATTGTTCGGGCCAGATCCTCAGCTTCAGTAGATTTGCACCATCTCAGGGTTTGTTCTTCAACATGTTCAGCTATCAGCGTTTTATTCTGTGGCCATCAACGTCCATGACTCCAGAAGAGACTGGAGTGATGGATGTAGTTGGAGAAACGGTCAGTAGTCAGACTGAAACATGCTGCTTTTTATTTTGCTTCTCTTTACTGTATTTGTCAGATCAATGACTTAGATAGCCCCATTTTAGAAGGTACACAAAGGCACTGATCTCGCTTGCATGGAAGTCAATGGAAATCAGACTGGGCTCATCATTTGATACATCTTTATTACCTGAACAAAGTGAAAGGTACAAACCAGATGGACCCACCAAAGTTCCTTTTTCATATGGTGCTTGAAATTATCCAGGCCAAGAGAAAAGTCCCCAAACCCAACCAAACAAAAATCCCTCCCCCTGGATTGTAGTCTCCTCTTTTATGGTCTCCATCAATGGTATTAATATAAAAGCTCAAAGCTCTACTGTTACGAATGATGACTTTACTCCATTGACTATACAGTCGAGTCAGTACATATAAAATTGCAGGATGCATTTAATGTAATTCAATTAGGTTTAATTGAATTAAAACGATTATTAAATTCAGCCAAAGGTACATCTATAGAGTTTTTTTTCTAATAACTCAAAAAGCTCAAGTCTGGATGAGTTTAAAATAATAATCCTACAAGAGAATATGATTGAATAAGTAAGAACATACAAACATTTAGGAGTCTGGCTGGATATTAAGCTGAACTTTATGTATCACATAAATCAGTTATTAAAGAAATGAAAATCAAGTGGGGAGGGTTCTCTCAATATAATTTTTTGCTCTGTCTTTAAGTGTTTAAAGAAAGATTGATTTCATGTCATTTTAATTGGCTAACCCAGCTAAATGTTGTGGCCCCAGTGTTAATGCAATGAAATATCCTTTACCATACAGCCATTGGGTTTATGGAAGCTGTTCACCTAAGCTGCTTCCCCAGTCCCAGCACTTACTGGCAGCTAATATCTTATTACTTTACCTTTTCTAGTACAGCATATTAAACAACTCCAGTTTCCCAGATGTTGCCATTTTAGTCTCCTTTTTTCCCTTTATTTTATCTTCGGATGTCAAGACCTGGTAGTGATAGTGGACGGCAAGTTAGATGGGATTGTGCAGTGTGTTGGGACAGCTAATATGATCTTGAACTTTAAAGCTGGAGGCAGCATGTTGTGGAGTTGGGAGCTAATGGTAATTCTCCATGTGGTAGGTAAGACTGCAGTGAACTGTGGCTACAAATTTACAGACACTGTGGGGAACTTGGATATTACTCACCATCAAAAGCATAAGCATTTATCACTTGAGGGAAAGAAGTAACTCAGTTTTTCTGCCATACATAGCAAGCTTTCATCTTTGCAGTGGCCAGCCACAATAGTACACTGTCATTAGTATTTATTATTTTTATTGTGCTAGTACGTAGGGGCCTCAACTGAAATTGGGTCCCTCTTTTGATAGAAGCTATACAAACATATAGCAAAAGACAGTCCTTTCCCCCAAATAATGTAAGCAGAGAAGACATACAAAGAGACAAGGTGGGTGAGGTGATCTATTTTATTGGACCAACTTCTGTTGGTGAGAGAGACAAGCTTTCGATAACACTGCATAAGGCACACAAAGGCTGACAGAGGCACAGGGAGATGAGTGACTGGCCTGCACTCACACCACAGTGACTACAACTCATCTCTGGATTCCCAGGCCAGTGTCCTTTCCACTGGATCAAATTTTTATTTATGTTGTTAGTCATGTAAGTGTCATGTGCTAAGGAATACTTCTTCCAGTCGTGTTAGAAATGTTCACGTTAAAACATATTTACTGAAGTAATTAGGAGGTTTAGTTGCTTCTTTGGTTAAATTCGTGTGGTTAGAAGGTTAATTAAAAATTCTAATAAAATAAAGGAGAAAAGATATTTTGAAATTATATGTCCAGTTTTTATTATTTCTATTGGAACTAGTATCTCTCTTTTGTCCTCCCTTCATGCTCCCGTATTACATAGAGTCATTCATTGCTTCCTCAGATAGACTGTCATCACAATACCAAAACAGTTTTTCCTGTAGATGGCTCTATTTTCCTATAAAATGTTGGGAATGCCATAGTCCCAGAAACACTGCACGAACAAGATTATGCTGGGTTTTTTTTCCGTGTTTGTTATCTCTGGGCTAACAACTACTGGAATTAGACATGATTGTTGTTTTTTTCTTGTGTGCTTGCAAAGCATTTTAATTGGGGAGGGTTGAAAATTTTCTGTCAAAACTGTTATATGATGGAAAATTGTGTTTTTGACTAAATGAAAATGTTTGTTTTGCAAGTGGAAATCTTTAACTTTTTCTTTGGGGGGGAGAACATTTTGGCTAAAAACATTCAGCTTTTGGGTTGGAAAACTTACAGACAATGCTGCCATTTGATTTTTTTGACATTTCCTGCACACCCCTTTATGCTTTTCCACCTTTCCATATTTTCTGATCAGCTCTTTTTTTAATATGTTAAAAAAAAAACCCCACTGTGAATCAGGCCCTAACTTAAAGCCACGTTACCTTTCAAAGTTATTTGCCCACAGATTGTGCTCAAAATATGTCAAAGGTCCGATGTGCCTATTTGGTGGACTATGTAAATAAGTTTCTAGGTGAGTTCCCAGTGTCCACAACACAAAACCCACTGAGATAGTTGACATCAGGGCTGGACTTAGGAGCAGGCGACTCCCTAGGGTGCTGCTGGGTGTGGGGAGCACCGGGCTCAGAGTGTTGTAATTATTCAAAAGTTTAACAAATGGAAGGAGGGGAGCGGGGCAGCGTCAAAGATGCTTCTTGCCTGGGGCGCCATTTGATCTAGGGCTGGCCCTGCTGTACATTAATTGTCATGCTGGTTAGTCATCTCAGAGAGAACTTGAATAGAGAATGAACTGCTCTCTTATACCTTTAGGATAAACTCTCCAGGTGGGGGCTGAGGTGTGGAGATTGAATGTTTTCATTTTCTGCTGACCATGCGGTGTCTGTTTTGTGGGTGAATTGAAGATTTTGGGTGCCAGGGCTGTCTGCCTACTTAAATTCACTTCAGGAAGAACAAAACCAAAAAGTATTAGGAGAAACATTAGTAAGAAGTCTGTAAAACACCCTTTGGGTTCTCAGGAACATTAGGAGATGGGAAGCTCAAGCTCATTTGAACACACTGCATTTTTGGCATCACAGCCACGCTCAGCTCAATCTATCCTGCTAAACCTTAGTTAATTTCTAGCCATCCATCATTTTCTTCAACATAGATATATTGAAACTAGGGATTACCTCATCTCATCTGTCCCCATGCCACTGCAGGATTGTTTTCTATGACAACATATGATCCAGCTGCGAACATTTTGAGGATTTGGTCATTGTTGCTTCTTTAGTCATCCTATTAACAGCAAACCTCACAGGCTGCTGACTATGAACTACTTCATAGAGGAAAGTAAACCACAGTCCCATAGGTCCTTGTGAAGAAATTCCACAGAAATCACTGTGGGGAGAGTTTAGATGGGTTAGCTCTGAACATAAGTTTTGGAGATGCCCAGAAAGGTGAATGCTGAACACATTTGGTGAGCATAAGTATGATTTCAAGCTAGTTATGCATGTTAATGTACCTCTCCACTGAATTATGTCACACCAGGATGCACTGAGCCATATGTATATGCATATTTGAAAGCAGAACTTGGCTTTTTTTTTTAAGACCCAATAATTACTACGTCATCTTCAGTCAGTCAAATTTCAGACGTGGTGGTGCTGTTTTCATTTCAGAGATATGCTGGTGCAGAAAGGGGGATAATTACTAAAAAGATGGTTGTTCAAACAAAGTTTAAGCACTTTAAAATTAAATTATTTTGAACATTATTTTTAACAAGTACCTAGAGAGATCTAAACATCAAGATTTTTTTCAGAAAAGGGCAAAGGAAGTGATTAGAGGCTGGAAAGACTTTCATAATAGGAGAGATTAAAAAGATTAGTTTTTTAGTTTAGAAAGGAGATGAATAAGAAGTGACATGACCAAGATATATAAGGTAATGAATGGTACAGAAAAGGTAGTCATGTGCCCCTATTTATTCTTTCTCATAATACATGAACAAGAACACACCTAATTAAATTAAAAGACAGCAACTTTAAAACCAGTAAAGGAAATGTGTTATGTGACATATAGTTAATCTATGGAACTCATTGTCACAATAAATTGTGGAGCCAAGGAATTTAGCTGAATTCAAAAAAGGATTAAACGTTTAAGGATAAAAATGCCTATGTCCCATTTTCAAAAGGGAAGGAGCCCGAGTCTTATTGAATTTCAATGAAACTTAGACTCCTAACTGCCTAAATCAATTTTGAAAATAGAACATAAGCACTTTTGAAAATGTTACTGTAAAATGAATAAATGCTCTCCTTCCACAGCTATGAACTCCAAGCTATGTTTCAATGGAACAATGAAGTTGTTGATTAATAAGAGCAGGAGATAGACCTTTCAGAGGAGCTAGACCTCATTCATGTATGAGATGACGATGACCATGGAACTAACCACTTTCAGAACTAAAGGCACAACTGATTTACTGGATTTAGCCATTACTCTTTCATACTCAACAGTTGACATACAAGAGGTTTTGTGCATAATGTTGTTGACTGGGACTCAGGAGATCTGCATGCAGTACCTGGTTTTGACAAACTTTCTGCATGATTTTGGACAAATTACCTCCTCTCCCAGTCCCGTATGTAAAATGGGGTTAGCATTGCCTTTTAACCACCATTTGTCTTATCTCTTTAGTTTTACTTTTGTGGCAAGGCACCTCCTCTGCCTTGGCAAGCTCAGTTCTTCCCCCTCTGCTGGTGGGGCCTGGCATAAGTCAGCCCCCACTCTGGATGGTGTTTATTTTCCCACTGGGGGGTTTACTTCCCAGTCTTCTTCAGACAAGCCTGGGGTGGGCTCAAGGGAGTGGGCCCTCTACCAGAGAAAAGGAAACCAATTCTAACTAGGCTGACCATACGTCCCGTTTTGAACGGGACAGTCCCGTTTTTTACATATTTTCTGACTGTCCCGTCTTTTTAATATAAATTTCAAATTTGTCCCGTTTTTGGTTAAAAAACGGGACGCGGCTTATTTCAGGGACCCACGGCCGGGTCCCACCTCCTCCCGCAGCCCTTCAATCCCTTCCCCTCGGCCTCAGGCCCCCCTCCCTGGCCTGCTCCCCGCTCCCAGCTGAGCAGCGGCGTGATTGGCTGAGCCGCCCCCACGTGTCGCGTGCCCAGCTGAGCAGGCAGTTCCAGTTTCTCCCGGCCGCAGACACCATGGCCCGGCCCGGCTGCCCGCTGCGGGGCCTCCTGCTTCTGGCTTTGATCGCTCGCCCCTCACCGTGCGCCCCAGCCGCTGCTCCCGCCCAGCACCCCACTGTCCCGCCTGTGCCCCCCTGAGCCCAGGGCAGGCACTGCCCGGCTCTCCCCCCCACCGTGCAGGGGCTCCCCGGGTCTCATCTCTGCCCCCCTGCCGGGGCCTGGCCCCATCGCGGCTGCACCGGTCACCTGCCAGGCTGAGCCCCCGGGCAGGACCCTTCTCCCCCAGCCGGTCAGAGGAGCGGGTCCCCCAACCACTCCCTCCAGCGGGCTGCAGAGTTGGGGGGTGCAGGGGGAGAAGTAGGGGGTGGGGGGGCTGGGTGTTTGGGGAGGGGTAGCTGTGGGGAGGGCAGAGGAGGGCGGTTGTGTGAGGTGAGGGGCTGGGTGTGTGGGGAGGGAGGAGGTGTATGGGGGAGCTGGGTGTGGTAACTGTAGACTGGGGGTTGGGTGTGTGGGGAGGGTGGCTGTGGGGGTAGGGGGCTGGGTTTGTGGGGTGCAGGAGAACCAGTATCTGTGTTGGGGGGGCTGGGTGTGTGGGGAGGACAGGGGGAGAGCCGCTGTGTGGGGTGGGGGGCTGGGTGTGTGGAGAGGGCAGGGTGAGGGGGTAGCTGTGTAGGGTGAGGGGCTGGGTTTGGGGGCTGATAGCTCAGCCTCTCCCCTCCATTAACTTTGGAGCTGGCTCTGGGTGGGGTTCGGGGCCCCTTGTTCGAGTGACCCCCCCTTTAATGGGGTGAAAGCCGTGGGGAATGGAGAGGGGTCTGGGAGGGTGAAAGGGAATTTAGTGCAATCTCCCCCCCCCCCCATTGTGCCCCTTCAGCCACCTGCCTCCCCTTCCCCCCATGTCCCCTCCCACACTGCAAACCTTCCTCATCCCCTCCCCACCTGCCCTCTGTTTGAACAATATTACTTCTTATTTCTTATAGTCCCCTTCCCCGTCCCGTTTTTACCCCAAAGAATTATGGAGTGTGAGAAGTTTTATGATAAGGTGTTGAAAGATCGAAATTTGCTGCGTAAGATTACTTCATCGGAGAAATATTCATGGTACAATTGTGGTAAAATACAGCCCCCCCTCTATGTCTACCTAAATTTTTGTATGAGTTCTTTCACTGATGAATAATCAGAATAATGGTAACCTATGTATGCACATATGTGTAATATGCAATATGTTTATATAATTAATTTTTATTGTCTTTCTTTTCCAGAAATAAAAAATATTACATAAGTTATAAATACAGAACATTATTAAATTATGTAACACAGTGATGCACAACCTTTTTCAGCAGGCGGGACAATTTATCCATTTCCAATTGTTCGCGGGCCGCAAGTTGACCGCCGAGACCGAGTTCTCTAAAAAATGGCAATCACCAATCGAATTCTCTAAAAAAAACGACAACTGCCAACCATTGGCGGGTTGCGGGTTGTGTATCACTTGTAAAATAACCCCGTCCCGTTTTTGCCATCCCAATGTCCCGTTTTTGTCACAAGGAAATATGGTCAGACTAATTCTAACTGAAAACAAAGGGGAATACCTTCCCCCCCACTCCTCAGTCTGAGGGTGGGTGGCCTTGTTATTGGCCCTGAGCTGCCAGTCCTTCTCCTGAAGAGAGGGTCTGTTTTGTAGCTTCCCCCTGCAAGGAGGAGAGCAGCCTTCCTCCCTATTCGAGCAGCTTTTCTCCCAGCCACCACTAGTCCTGCAGTAACTTGTCTCTCCAATACTCTTTCTCAGGTCTCAGGCAGCCCTTAATTAGACTCAGGTGTCCTTAATTGACCTGAGGTAACCCCTTCTCAGCGTACAGGGAAAAGGGTCGTTATCATTTCAGGGCTCACAGGCCTACCTTCACCACTCTCTTGCTGCTAGGCTGCTTCAGTTTTGTCTGGGCCAGACCCACCCCTCCCCCGCTACCTCACCAGTTGGTGGTATCCCTGGCTGTTGTTGCTCATTGGGGGGGGGGGGGGGGCTGCTGGCCTCTCCCCAAGAGCGAGGGACCCCATCTCTGACTTTGCTACCATCTGCAGGGTCCCTCTGGGCTGGATGCTGTTGGTATCAGGAGGAAGGAGAGGAGCTGCACAGCTTGGACCATCTGGAGCTACTGCAGAACGTTGTGGAGGGGTGACTGAGTGACTATAATGTCCTTGCTCCTGTGGTGGTAATTACTGTTGTGGGGAGAGGGTGTGGAGCCCCTCCCCCCACTCTGTCTATTCCCTGGCTTACCACCACCACCGCCGGCACCCTCTCCACTCACCAGCTGGGACTACTTTGCACTCCTGGACCTGGCCTCTTGTCTCACCTTGTCCACCTGGCTTTTGCAGCAGTGAGCAAGGACTCTCATACACAAGTGCACGTGCCCTCTCTCCTTCTGGACTTTCCTTCCCCTGCAGCTGCTTTAGGCTGGTGAGCTTCCCTGCCCACTGCTTTTGTCCACCGGTCTCCCACCTTTTGCAGCAGTTTGCTTCCCTTTCCCTCATTGCCTGTCGCACCCCGCCCACCCCTTGCTGCCCATTTTTGCCTCCTCCCCTGCCTGCAGCCTAGCAGGGCAGAGCAGCTGGCCTTTCCCCTTCCTCTTTCTTTTTCCTTTCTCTGCCCTCCCTTTGGTGCTTGTCCCAGGATGCCCCTTCCAGCCCCCCCCCGCTCCACCTGCTCCCCCATCTGTCCCTGTGGCTGCCCGGGAACTGCCACTGCCGTACTGCCTGACATCGCCCCTGCTGGAGCACTGGCAGCGGTGGTTATGGACTCCTGTCTCCTCTGCTTTAGGGGGAGCCCCTGCAGCCGGCAGAAAGAGCACAAGGAAGAAAAAGCCCCCCATGGTAAGGGTTGCCCCCTCCACCATGACCCCGCCATTGGCCATGGTCTCCCCTTCCCCTTCCCTTGCTGTTCCTTCAACCAGCTCTTGGGGTATCCAGGTGGCTGCGGCCCTTCCGCCTGCCGCTTTGTCATCTGCCCTAGCCACAGCCTCCAGTTCTCTCAGTGGTGGCCGGGGCTCCTTTCCCACCCTGACCAGGCAGGACTTTCTTCCTGTTCCCTTGACCCCCGTGCCCAATCGAGAGGGGCCGCAGCCCAGTAGGTTGGCTGCTGGGATCCCTGATCTCAGCTCTGTTCCTGATCTCGTTCCCAACCCTGATGCCATTCCTGCTTCCTCCCCTTTCACTTCCCATGTTATTGCCACCCCTGGGGTCATCTCATTTCCCCTTCCGTCCGATGGCCATTGCGAGGTGGTTTTTATGTTCCCCAAGCCTGATCCCTTTAGGGACTGATGTTTTCCCTCCACTGCCCCCTTCCACGTCGAGGCCTAAGATGGGCTGTGTAGAGCCAGCAGAATGGCTGGCTCCCTGCCTCCCCGTTTCAATAGGCCATGAGGCTTTTGTGGGGATCCAGCTGTAAATCATATTTGTTCCTTCAGTAAAGCAGCTAAAATTGGCAAGACTTTTGTTACTTTATTTGTATCCAGCCCCCACAACCCAGCTGAATAAATTGGGGGGAAAATTGCATTGCCGTTGTGAAATTAAGTCCAGTGTGAATGATGACAGCCAGATTCTAGCCTCGCCTTTAATACTGTGGTTCATAATGGAAATAACAGACCTTTAGCAGCGCTGATGAGTGCTCTAATAATGTCACCAATAATCTCCTTAAGATAAGAAACATTCACAGTTATTGGATCTATGTCATTTTACATGGAATTGACCTCAAATCTGAGGTCATTTGAGACATTTGACAAAATGAGACATTTCTCTTTGGGGGACTGGGGGGAGGGTGGTGGAAGCAAAGAATGAGTTTAGAAGTTGAACAGACTATTTCCGTTGTAATTAATTATGTTTTTGTTGGCTCGGTTTAAACAGTTTCCTCCTTGGTAGGCAGTTAGCTTTAAAACCCTTCATATGTGTGTGGGTTTTGACCTTTTCATGCCAGTAACCAGAAGCTGGTAAAGAGGGCCCTTGTGAAATGTGGGGAAGTAGATTTTCCAACCGGCAATGTTCCTTCAGGAGGGCCATCTGCACATCTAGGAAAGGGATCTCTTTTTGTACATTGGGCCTAATGGTGAGGTGTCTCCTCAATTTTCACGCAGGTGCCCAACATTTGATTCCCTTTGGGTGCTTATCTGAATAAAAACTGCGTAAAAACAGAGGGCCTGATTTGCATCCCCAAGATCTGTGTATGGACAGGATGCTCTGTGTGTGGTGTTCCCCTCTTCCTGCGAGAAAGAAGGGAGAATGCTGACTTCTCCCCTCCCACCTGCTGCCCTGGATCCCACACAAGACTGGGTCCAGTGATCCACAGAGTTGGGGAGCCAGTGGAGAAGTGTGTCGGCCAAGGCAGGGCTAAAAGGTGACATGTTTACTTACACACATGCACAACTCTTGCAGAGATTCCCTTGCAAAGATAAGACAGGCCCAAATGGTATTCTCTTTCTACAGAGAGGGACCTCAGAAAGGTAATGCCATCTGGACCTGTCTGATCTTTCTGAGGTCCCTCTGTCTAGCTGGGACCCTCTATTAAGGGGTGGTGACTCCTGGGTGCAGCTGGCTGCAGAAATTATCTGTGCATCTCTAATGGAGTTTGCAAACTTGTTTATTCACATCACCGATGGAATATTTCCCCAATCTTGAAAGGTACTTCCCTCCTCCCCCTCAAAGGACCTCGAGAACCAAGAGGGGGTTAAAATTTTCTCTTTTCCCCTCTGTGTGTGTTGTACATGTGAGCTGTGCACTGTATAACATAATTACTGTTGGCATCAAAGGTGGCACTGGCTGTGCCATCCTTAGTGATTGATTAGAGTGCCAGACTTAAATGAAATTAGATCATTAAAGTTTGTGAAAGATTGTTAGTTCCCATTAAGCCAGTCTGGGTTTTCTATTATTTGTTAACTCTCCTCAGCTGCAGCATTTAGTTCTGGTTTTCTGAACAGACACAACATTAGGATGCCTTCCGTGGGCTCCATTTTGGGAATATCACAGCATGTTAGTGCAAGGGACTGAGAAGTGGCAGGTATGCTGTGTATTCACATCTCAGTGTGGGGGAGCCAGGCCCGAGGAGCCCAGCAGGCATGCTCATATTCTGAACATGTGCACAGTATGCTAAGCCAGCCTAGAATGGGAGAGTAGTGGCACTACCTTCCTCCCCACTGCCAATTCAACTCCTGTTTCTGGAGGAAGAGGGGTTCACATTTCTCCAGTCACTGGAAATCCTGCAGATCTACTAACCCTCATGACTAGACATGTAATCGTTAGATGGTTCTGTTCTGTTAAAATCCAGGAAACATTTCAAGGGATATTTTGCATTTTAGGGCAAGATTGCTTTTAAAAATTCATTCCTACAAGCTCCTCTTTCTGTATGCCATTCACCTCATCCCATGTAAACATTGCTGAGATAACCATCAGTGTCATAGCAGCCTACATGCAGTGATATTAGGACGGGGCTGGCATAAGAGTTGTTTTGATGTAAGTGAGGGCAGAATGTGTTCTACAGAATCATTATTATTGGTGATGACATGGGAACAGGTAAGCTTGACTTCAACATTATAAATTGGGTTTGCAGGCCTTACAGTTAGGAGAGCTATCTCCTTACTTGTCAGGGCTTGGTTACACTGCCACTTTACAGCGTTATATAGCCTCCAGGAGTGCTATAACTCTGTCCCCGAACACACTGGCAAGGCACATATTGCGCTAAAAGTCTGAGCTTATCGCGCTACTGGTAAACCACCTTTTCCAGGAGAATAAGTGCTTTTGCGTATTCCCTGTAGCATGTTATGGCAAGTGTAATCAGTCATTATGCTATAAGGGATCTCTGGCACGCCTCCGAGCCATTTAAGGCAATTGACGAGCCATTTAAGGCAATTGATGCCTCTGTGTTGTTTTGAAAATGGCAGGAGGAATGCGGAAGTAGGTTTTCAGAGTTCATCTCTTAACTCAGTAGTTAAGCAGTGAAAATGTTTACGGACGGAGCTGTGTGACTGAACTTCAGAGCCTGCTACTTTTGTCTAGATAAAACTCACTGACAGCATGAAGTTCTCTCCCTCCGCATACACACAACACTTCCCCCACATCCCCCTCGTTTGGAAAGCACGTTGCACCCAGCTGAATGCTGGGATAGCTGCCCATAATGCACCACTCCCTGTGCCATGGCAACTGCCGCAAATGTGGCCACGCCAGGACATGCTATTGCGCTATACCTATTGCTGTATATTGGTACAGCTATAATCAAAAGCGCTATAATCCTGTAAGTGTAACCAAAGCCTCAGTTGTGTACATTTGAGAGAGATCACTGAGGGCACAAGTATGAAACCCCTATGACAGCAGTTTTCAGTCACCTCTCAGAGCAAAACTGCACCCTACCTTGCATTTAAAACTTCATTAACAATCTATTGAGGCACCAAGAGGAGTAGACTCCATCTTGCTTTCCCACAATTGCTTTAGCCTTACAGTGCAAACAGGAATAACAAGTAGTACATAACTGACTCTTTGAATGCACACAGGGAGTAGACTAGCAATTAAGAGCATGCTATTTTTGCAGAGTCACTTTTCCAAATAAAACTGAATGGTGAAGAGCAAGCAAGATTCTCACACCTGTGGAAATAAGAGCTTTCTCTTCACTCAAAAAGATCCCCTGAACCTGCAAAACACCTGCATCAGTTCACAAAGCTGCAGTTACTAATGGTAATGGGGTTGCTTTCAAGATTATTGGTCAGAATTCCATGCTCATTAGCTTTTAAAAGATGAGGCCTTTTACACAACACAATCATGTTATCTGTCCCCTTTTCTTCCACAAATCTTCAAACGTTCCCACCCAGGGAGGTAAGTGATTTTTATCCTCTGTCCTATATGTTAATACCGTATGAGCTCTGTCATTTTGACCACTATTTCACACTGGGATTACAGGGTTTATCTAATTTTAGAACAGATTTTTTTTTTACTCGCCCTGTTTGTGGATTGTAAACCTACTGTAATATGCATGAGGAAGTTTATGTACTTACGGAAATGTCGATATTAAAAGAAAAATCAGTTTTTTCTGTGTTTTGCTCAGTGCAGCACAGTTGCTAAAATTTAGTGCTCTTTAGCCATGCAAAACTGTTATAATATGCCTGAGTCTTTCCTAGCTTTGTGTTGGGTGCATGGAATAGGTTAAAGTAAGGGCACAGCTAACATTGAGGTGTCTGGTGGTCAAACTGTATGAGAAAACAAGTGAGATGGAACTTTAGGTGTGGCCAGCTGCTTTCTCAAGCCTCAGAAAATTCTTATACATCTCTATTTACCTGATTTATTCACAGTATACTGAGATGCTGAAGACCTTATTCCTGACTCTGCTACAGGTATCATCTTGGGCAAATCATTTATCATCAGAATAGCTTGTTTTCTCTATCCACACAATTAAGATCATGCTAATTTTTCATATGATGGTCTCAAAGCACTTTATAAAGATAAATCAATATTAGTGCCAAACTTCAATATCAGTAATAGTGGTAGTATTATTGGGACTGTTGGATTATTGGTAACAATGCTGTTGGTACCAGTGTTCCATGTTAATATATATTCCGATAAATATAGTAGAGGTATGCTCTTTAGTCTTTAACTCCTATGGTTGTGCCTTTTGTGGAAAACAGCAAAGAATTTGGCTCAGGTGCTTTTCTGGCTTGGGACAAGAAAGTTGCCACAGAGAGAACATTTTGATCTCAAACTGGGATAGTAGTAAAGTGAGCATGCAGAATGCTAGTTATATCTGTACGCTCCAGCTGCATTATAAAGATTATTTTATTCTGGTAATTTTGAACTAGGCTTTGTTTAATGCTAATTTTTCTGTCAAAGAAATTGAAGGTGTCCCTTGACCTCCTACCAACCCCCCTCAAAAGAGAGAAAATGAATGTGCTCCCACAAGAGTATCATAGAATCCATTTTTCAGCATGGGATTATACAGTTTGGCTGTATAGGCTTAAAGCTTTTAATTTGCTTACACATAGATAGACTGGCTTGAGCTCTATACATCACCAGATCAATGCAAATCTGTTTACTTGAAACTTGGTTCAATTTAAAAAAAATTCCATTAACCAGCAATAAAGGCCCTGGATTAATATAATTACTATAGGGTTCCAAGCACACAGGGAAGGACTGGGTATTTTCTATAATGACCTTAACAGTAATACTGTGGAACTTCTTTCAAGAAAAATAGGAACTGAAAAGGAAAGAGAAGTCTGTGTAGATAAATTTTATATCTTTCTTTTAGCTTTATGTATAATATTTGAAAACAACACCAGTGATAACAAGAGTTTGAATTGACAGAAAGAACTGGGGAAAATACAGAGCGGCAGGAGTCCTGGAAACAGAGAAGCAGGGGAGTAGGAAGGACATGGAAAACATTTTTGTTTTTTAGGCAAAGCCAATGTTTGTAATGGGAGAGAAAGAAGAAATACTTGTGAATCACTTTGACAGTTATAAGTCCTATGTCTTGGAAATGGCTTCTCCAGTTGACTTCACATTTTTCAGAAAATCTTTTCTATGATAACAGTCCATCATTGTGAAATGTGCAATACATACCCCTGGGGGACTTCTACGTCACTGCGCATGTGCAGAATTCACAGTCCGCGCAGAATTCACAGTCCGCGCAGAATTCACAGTCCACGCAGATTGCTTTGCTTCCCCACAGAAAAATGCCTTCTGAGAGGGAAACAAAGGGAAGCTGCAAGAATGGTCATGTGCCCCTCCCCAGCAGCATAGGCAGGTTGGTTTGGACGCTCAGAGAATCTAGTAGACTATAGAGACAAAAATCACTGCCGGAGTGGCAGGGCTGGGCAGCCATGTGTGAGAGAGCGAGTGAGTGTGACGCTCTGTCCTTCTCACTCACTATTGCGGCACACTCGGCGTGGAGGGGAAGGGCTTTGGGGTGTTTCTGACAAGGCAGAGGAGAATGTTGCACAACTGCCTGCTTAGTGAATTCTTCCCATTGTTCTTAGTGAATTCCCCCATGAACTGGACAATAGTAAGAGCCATCCAGGGAGCATGGGCCACCATGGGGAGCCCCAGCCCCTCTACCTGCCCATGCCCTGGGGAATGGGAACATGTGCCAGGGGCTGCTTTTGGGTACTCCGGCCTCTTGCCCAGGGCAGGTTGGAGGATCTGGGGCTTCTCACAGGGGCCCTGGCTCCCTGGGAGACTCTTACCACTGCCTGGCTCTGGCTTCTGGCCAGGCCTGGGGGAGGGGTCTTGGAAAGAAGAGGAGGCACAAGCAGGTGCTGGGACCATCAAGGAGGTTGGGGCTCCTGCATGTGTCCTGCTCTTGCCTTTTGAAAAGGTGGTCGCCCTCGTCACAGCGAGAGGGGTGCATTAGATCCAGACTTCCAAAGCTTTCAGTGTAAGTGTGTTACAATGCATTAAATACCTCTTTTTAAAATAAGGATGTGGGGAAAGGGATGAGGGCTGGGATGATAAAGCAAGGTTCACAAATGTTCTGTAGTGCAATGGAGTTAAGAAAATGGTCCCTTCATCTCCTAAACTTGCTGGGGGAGGTGTGTGTGAAGAGAGCCAAAGGATGGGCATTGGAGCCATCCTTAATGGTTGCATTTGAGGGCATGACATTTGGATTAATTTTTTTAGAGCTGCTCAAAATGTTTACAATTTTGATTTTTTTTCAAGGAAAATTGTATTCAAATATTTAAATTGATTTGGGAAGACTGTCAAATGTAGTGAATCAGGGAAATTTGGGGGTTTTGAGATGTGAAATATTTTACTGGCTTTTTTGATCAGCTCTGCTATTTTGAGTAGCAGGATTTTGAAATAGTTGCAATACAGGGACAATCAAATTGGTGCAAATTCTGTCCAGAAATTCAGGTGCAGGGATCCCACAAACTTCCATGGGAGCTATCTACATATAAGGAAATGCTCTCTTGAAGGCTACACTGTTTTTCTCTGGCTTGGGACACTTATTCAGCTGCGGGTCTGATATTTGAAATTCTTTCAACAGTAGCATATTTATTTTTTACCAGCATGAGATGCTGTAGGAAGACATCATAGTATTTGTCCCAAGATTTATATTTAAACATTCATGAAAATTTCTTATTGATCAATAACTTTTTGGGGAAGTAAAAATGTCATGACGTCATGAAGGCAGATAATGACCTAAAGCAGCAGCCAGAAAAACATAACAGAAAAGCAATAGATTCCATATTGACAATCTGAAAGTGACAGTGTAGCTATCTATTCAACAGTTTCCTGAGCTCACTTAGGCCTGGTCTGCACTTAATTTTTTTTGCTGGCATAGCAGTGTTGATTAGAGGTGTGGGGGCAAAAAACCCACACCACTAAGCAATCTAGCTATGCCAGGAGAAAAGCCCTAGTGTAGATGCAATTATGGTGGCAAAAATGTGCTTTAGCTGGTAGGTTTTTTTTAAATTCAGGGAACTGGTGTAAATTGTCTCCACTAGGAGGATTTGCCAGTAAAGCTAAACCTAGTCTGGCTATAGGGACTATAGCTACACTGGCAAGACCTTTCCATCATGGACAATGCCTTAGTCTTTATGACTCTTCTGCCTCCTAACTAGACTTCCTCAGGCTAATATAAGTATTTTCTGTTTTCACACTTTATTTTCAATTTGTTTTGTTCCTCTCCGTTTGCTCAGTAAAGAAAAGCATACTTTTGTTTTTAGCCTTGTTCTCCAACCTCTGACCCCCTCACCTCAAGCAGCCCCAGATTTGACCTTCTTTAACACTTAAACATTTTCTTCTTGAAAGAAAGACTTTTGGCCAATTCGGTCCTTCACTTTCAGCCCCCTGCCCTTGCTCCTCACTGCCCCTGCTATGAAAAGTCCAGAGTAAAATTCAGAGGATGAGAAAATGTAGTGGAACAATTTCTTTTTTCTTTTTCTACCAAGTGAGCTTCTTTGTGGACTTTGGATCAAGCTTGTTTAAAAAGGGAAAATCCTGTGTTTTTTTTGTTTGTTTTTGTTTTTTTTTTAAATTCTCAACGTCATTTTCATTAGTAATTTCAGGGATCAGAAATGGTCTATAATACCAACTTGTTCCTCTGATGACTACTGAACAATATCTAGCTGATACACTATGTGACATGACCCAATATATGTTTGGTGGTAAGTTATTTGGCAGGTTGTGAGAAGGCATATTCTGGAAGTTTTTCACACTCCCATAACCCCATTGGTGCTGGGAGTCAGGATTTCCTCATGTGAAGTGCTAATGCAAAATGCATTGGCACTTATCAGCAGGAGAGATGAGGCTACGGGTGCCAGGGGGTAATTCAATCCTTTTCAGTTAGTAGGGTGGGGTCAGGTCTTTCCTTGCACCAAAAAGAGAAGGAAAAACATCCCCACACTCGCTTTCATGACAAAAATCACTTTTTTTCTTTTAAAATAGTTTCCAATGCCTCTTCATCTGCCAGCCAGAGAAGCTACTATCATGCCCTAATAGAGAGCTTTTTATCCACTGATCTCAAAGTAATTTACAAAGTAAAGCATCATTTTAATAAAGCTAAAGCCATTGTTTCAAAATGAAACCCCTCAATTTAGGTACCTAAGTGAGAACTAATTTTTGTAAATCAGGCCACTTTTATTCAGATGCCTAAATATGGATGTAGGTCCTGCAATGAATTGTTGCAAAAAAGTGGCTGTCTCCTCCCAAGCTGTGTTCTGTCCACTAGCTCATAGATGCCTAAACTGGGAAGGTCTGAGCTGATGGGGGATGAGGAGAAACCTTTCTCTAAGATGGGTGTTCTTTTTTTCTTCCCTTTCCCCAAGTGGAGTTCTGTAACTATGGGATCTATCACATTTGTTAGATATGCTATGTCTTTGTATGCTGAGGGCCTGCAGTATCTTCCTAGATAGTGGGCTATATGGGACTGAGCTGTTTAGTTCAGTGAGATTTGCCACCTGCCATTGATGCCACAGCCAAAATAAAATGTTTGTTAGGGCTGGGTAGATACCATATAAAAAAATCACTCATTACAAGCATTTGCATATAGAACCCGCTTATGAGAGTGGTGTTTATCCAAACAGGGAACAGAGTCAACAGCATGTGACTTGCAATCACAGCGAGACAATGCAGATCACCTTTTAAATACCCATCAAGTAAGTTGAATTTGTGAGATGTTTGGATGCCTCATGCTGGAAATGCCAGGTATTTACAGCCTCTAATAGAATAAAAGCCCAGGTCAAGATTTTTTGAATCCATGTGCCTAAAGTTAGGCTTCTTAGTCCATGGATAGGTCCCCAAATGAAAGTGGTCTAATTTAAGCATGTGAAAACCTGCTGTTACAATCTAACCTATTAATAATGATTTGTATTACTGTAGCACCTCCAGACCACAACCGCTATGGGAGACTCAGTGTTCTAGGTGCCCTGCAAAGATATACGTAAGACACAGTCCCTGCCCAAAATAATTTACAATCTCAATAGACAAGACTATAGCTGGTTGAAAATTTTCTGATGGAATCAAAAGTTTTTGACTGAATTAAAATGTGCCATATTTTCTGCCAGCTGGCTCCAGGGCAGTTTTCTGCCTGGCTTTCCGGCTGTCTGGCCAGCCAGCTGGCTCTGAAGCTGGTTTGTCAGTCTGGTATTTTTTGAACATTTCTATTCCACAGAAGACTTTGCATTTGACTATTTGTTCCAATTGTGAATAAAATAAGTTTAGAAATGTGTACTCTTCCATGAGATGGAAATTCTGCTCAAGACAGGTGGAGTTGGGAGGGGAAACAGAGGTAAGGGGACTTGTATGAGGACGTAGAATAGGTCAGCCACAGGCCAGGTCTCCAGATCAGATCAGATTTTGATCTTAGTATTGACTGTGTGTTGTGATTTTTTTTTTATTGCAAGTCTAACAATATTTGTGGGTCTTTTTGCTTTGTTTTTCTTAAAGCCCCAGCTCATGAAATCATGTGATTGCCTGAGACTCACAGCCAGGGCCGGTGACAGAAATTTGGGGGCCCCCTACTCTGATTGTTTGCCCCCCCCAGCCCAGCTGGCACTCCCCCCCCCCCAGCTGACAGCAGCCGGGGGGCCCCCCAGCCCAGCCGGCGCTCCTCCCCCAGCTGACAGCGGCTGGCGGCAGTGTGGGGTCCTGCGGCAAGAGCCGCCCTTGCTGCTCCCCCCCCCCCCAAGCTGACAGCGGCTGGCGGCATGCGGGGTCCTGCGGGAGCGCCGCGAGCCCAGGAGCGGCGCGGGCTGCCCTTGCTGCTTTTCCCCCCCTCCTCCCCCGCACTTTCTCCCCCGGACTGCGCCGCTGCCACCGGCCGGGCTCACAGCTCCTGCCGGGGACACGCACGTTCGTCCGGAGGAGAGCCGCGCTGCCTCCCCACCCCTTCCCCGCTCTCCAGGCCCGGCGACAAGGGGGAATGACTACGGGTACAGCTGTGTACCGGGCCCCCCCTAAAGTCCAGGGCCCGGTACAGCTGTACCCGTAGTACCCCCCTGTCGTCGGCCCTGCTCACAGCTTGTTTAAAAATATTTTCTAGTGTCCTTAAGGCCTAGAAACAAGTAGGCAAATAAAAATAACCTAAAACATAGTCTCTTAATATTTTTTAAGCCAACCTCATGATTGTTGGGGCCCTGGTTACTAATTTGTCAACCTCTAATGGTCAAAAAACTGTTATCCACTGACTAGGCCACACTAATATCTCTTAACACCCCACTCATCACCATAGTTCAGTGTCTGAGGACCTTACAGATTTCAAAAGAAACACATAGATTCCCATACACTCTGCTGTCAAGTCTACTCTGAAATGACTTGCATGATGGGGTTTCAATTGCTTTCAGTTCTTTAGGAATTTATTTCACTCTAATATGTCTCACTGGTAGGGAATTTGTTCTGATAAATAGCCTAAATTTTCCTTTGCTCAATTCATTCCTTTTCTTTATTCTTTGTGTCTCTTTGGATCACCAGTGACAATTCCATAAAGCCCTCAGAGAGCTGTTGAGAGGAAGGTTACTTTATGTACATACTGTATCAGCTCTAAATGGTCCTGTTTTAGATTTCTTAAATATTGTTCCCAGGACATCATCTCTGCATATTTACCTTCTGTTTTAAACTTTCACAGACAGCTCTGGATGAAGAATTGAAGTCTTGGCATAAGATAGCAGAAAATGTTGATTACCTAAATATTTCTATTATTGGAAATATTCCTTTTAGCTGTATTTTTAGAAGTCTCAGGAAAAGTTTGCTTTTTCTGTTTTTTTAATTTCATTTCTTATTAATTAAATCTCAAGATTTTCTGTAGCAGAAAATGTCTACTAAGCAACTCTGTGAGAAAATGATTTTCCCATAATGAATCGCTGGCTTCATTAAAAGATCCAAACTCATTTGAAGAAGCTGGGAATATTAAGAAACCATAGACTGGAACTTCATAGGTCTGTTTATATATGTTTCATTGGAATGCATAGGAATAATTTTCCAAACCAGCAAAGTATAGCGAACAAATGGCCATGTTGTGAAAGATGAAAGATAAGTCCTTCTGATCCATGAGTGAATGTGGGGGGCATAAGACCTACACTATGGTAATTCTACAAAGCGTAAGGAGGAAAATGAATATTTTTGTTACTGTTGGAGCTGGTAACTCCTACAATTTTGGTTTGTGTGTTCTACCTGTTTGATCCAGAAAATGGATTAACTGTTAACTCAAGGATACTGCTGGCACTCGAATAATACATTTTATATGACAAGATTGTATCATCAAACAATACAACCCATGCTCAATGAAGACCCTATTCTGAAAAAAATCTTTCCCGAACCCCCTCCTCTAACTTTCAAACAACCTCCCTCTGCCCAACTTCTCCAAACTCATCATCAGAAACAAGCTTCCCACAGACCAGGACACACCACTCAAAGTGGCAGCAGACCCTGCCAGAATAACAGATGCAAAACCTTCAGACATACCGCCACTGCTATGACCGCCCTCATAACACACCTTCCAGGATCCATGGGTCTACACATGGCTATCACTGAATGCCCCAATAACAACTGTATGGTTTCACTCACATAAACAGCATGTTCTCAGATGAACTTGCATAGGAAATAAGATGACACATGGTCTATCACCTCCAGGCGAATACTTTTCACTTTTCTATATCTGACCTGCCAGTAGTCTTCATTCTCAAAGGAAACTTGCACAACACTTTCAAAAGGCAAGTCTGGGAGTTTAAGTTCATAAGTTTGCTAGACACTAAAAACCATGATCTTAATAAAGACACTGTATTTATGTCTTATTACAATAATCCATAACCCACTATCCCCAAGTTCTCCCATGACTACAGGGGGTGATTTTGTATTTAGCTGCGACGCTCAGAATACCTTTCCAATACCTGAAGAAGTGCTCTGGGTAGCTCAAGCTTTTCTCTCTGTCACCAACAGAAATTGGTCCAATAAAAGATACTACCTCACCCACCTTGTCTCTCTAAGGTACATGTAGGATTTGGGAGTATATAAAATAAAATAATAGAATATCAGGCTTGGAAGTGATCTCAGGAGGTCATCTAGTCCAACCCCCTGTTCAAAGCTGGACCAACCCCAACTAAATCATCCGAGTCAGGGCTTTGTCAAAATAAAACACCTGATGATATTTTCAAGCTGTATGTTAACATTGGAAAGTACTGTGTAACATTGTTCACTAAAAACTTTTGTATTGCTGGCTAATCAGGGTGGACTGCCACTAAACACTTCCTACAGTACGCATCACTGTTTGCACAGAAATGCAGGGCCAATTTTTGACTTGCTGACAGCTAAGCCGAGTCCATAAAATTTGCCCGAGCAAAGGCCATGTTTCAGTGCCTAAATGAGTATCTGCAAGGATATTGAATAATAGTATGACCAATATAGCATACTAGAAATTCAGACAGAGAGATGACGTTTCATGGTATCCTCCGATTTCTGCAAGGATGAGAAAGAAATGCCCCTCTTCTTCACCGGTCTAATATATAGCAGTTCACATTTGGTCAAGTGCATTTGGTGATAGTGGGGACTCAAGGATAGGCCACTCTTTGGTCTTGGTTGCTAACCAGGCCATTCTGGTATGGCAGATCCTATGTTCCTGATTGTGTGTGTAATAGGGGTAATGATGCATCTATGGGTTCGTTACAGGCACATACAACTGCATCTTCTGAGGGTATAACTTCGGCACTTACTTTTTGAAAATTTGACCCACAAAGGTTGACTTGAGTCTGCTTAGTGTTTTGTATTTCAATCCAGAATGTTTCCCTTTGATTTGGTTTGTCCGGCATTTGTTAACAGAGCATTTCTCCTGAAGGATCTTACATCTGCTGACAGAACAAAGGGCTGTAACGTGGGAACTGGAAAATACTTTTGGCCATTGTAGACCACATTATTGTTAATTGTCGTCATTTTATTAATCACTCGCCATTTAATTCAGTTTGGGAATCTTTTGTTGTTTTGGCGCTGTTTGCTCTATGTACCCTCAGTCTTCGGGGTTCTTACTGTTTCATTTTCTTTCGTTAATTCATCCAGCATTACAAAAGGTGATACAAAGAGGTTCTACAAACAAATATAAGACGTTAAAGAATTCTCCTGTAACCAGGAATGACATGGTGCCCTCAGCCTCCTATCATCACCAGCCAATGGCATCCCTTTTCAAATTTGCCATTTCCTCAGGCATCACTTTGAATTTTGGACCCTTTATGATTTTTTGGGTGTCCAACTACAAACAACTTCAAGGGGGACTGATCTTCTGAACACCAACCCCCTGAAAATCAGGCCACAACTGAGATGTAGTGTCCTGTTTTGTGGTGACTGGCCTTCCCTTCTTCACTCCCCACTCTGCATTTTGCAACCCCTGCTTCTCTTGCTGGCTTGAGATCCCCCCCCCACACCCTGCATTTCCTCCTCTAGCTCTTCAGACTTGCAAGGCCTCCCCATTAAGACTCAGTGCCAGGGTGCAGCCCCAATCTCACTAAGCCTGGCATCCAGTTTAATCTGTCCTTTGCTCTGTGTGGCATTGTGGGTGTGACTCTCACTGGCTGTCTTCTGTGCTCACTGAACTTTGGCTGCCAATGCCATTCATTTCCATACATGGCCCCCTTTTCTATGCCCTGCCCTGTCCTCCCAGGGCCATGTGTGTCTGTTGTAGTTACCTCAAGACCAAAAAAATTAAACTCCTCTTTTTTTCCCCCCTGCTCCTAGCATGTGCTTCTCTTTCTGTGCTGCTTCCTTAAACTAATGTCAGTCCTGTCCTCTGTTGCTTTGTGTGGCCCTGCATGCCTGAGTCAGTGACCTGACTGCACGTGGCTGAACTGGTGTTTCCATCTGTTCTGCTTTGCACCAAGGCCTTTGTTTGAGCCCATGCTGTATGATCTGTTCTTGATCTGACTGAATCTGTTCTGCCCAGCTCTGCGAACAACCTGTACTAAAGCTCTAGTCTGTCTTTGTAATGGGCA
Source organism: Sternotherus odoratus (assembly GCA_032164245.1). Lineage (NCBI taxonomy): Eukaryota > Metazoa > Chordata > Testudines > Kinosternidae > Sternotherus > Sternotherus odoratus. The sequence continues at coordinate 148,931,503 of JAVMKO010000002.1, forward strand.
CGCATGTGCACTGAATTCTTGTTCCTGAGGTGGCAAGTCACTAATGTGTGGGACTTGTATTTTATCTAGAGAGAGAACTTCCACCCCACCCCCTTACCTGAGAAGAGTTAATACAACACATTTGTCAGGCTTAAAAATAAGTTAAGCAATTTTTTGAAAAAAAGCTTATTTCTCTTAAGGTTAAAGTTGACTGCAATAGCCCAAGGCTGCTAATAGTTTTGTGCCCTTCATTTTTCTTCTACCCAAAATATGACACAGTGGGCTAGGAAGTAGAGGGGAGCATTAGAAAATCCCTCTCTTCCTGTTTCTTCTTTCCCCCTCCCCCACTTCTCTTGAGCTGCTGGTGGCTCCTAAAAGGATTAATTAGAAAGATGTGAGCAGGGGTTGGAACGTCAAAAAACAATCGTCACTTTCATATCTGACCCCTATCACCAGCTGCAGAATTAACAAATTGAATGTCGTCAGCAAACAGGAGTTGCAGATGATATGAAGTTCATTACGAGCAGTGCAGGGCTTGTGTTCAAAGCTCACTTTAAACAACTCTTGCTGATTAAATTCCATGCAGGAACTTCTGCCAGAGACTGTTAGAAAATACGAACATCTAACAACTCTCCCCTCCCTCCCCTCTTTTTTTAACATGTGCCAATTATTTGTCTCCTATCTGCAGGTGCTGGCAAGTATCAGTGCGTTGGCCCCACTGTCTACAGTCTTATCCATTTGGCGCCTGATCTAGTGCTCTCACATTACCAGCAGTGGGTTCTGTTTTCGACTGTGAAAAGCTGTGAGCATAACTCCCGCTCTCCCCCCTCCTTTATTTTTTTTTCCCTCTTACTCTTCTACTCCCACAGCTCTTTTAAAGTGCCTGAAAGTGACAAAATAGGCTCTTGGTAACCTTGTTAAAGATGTTATGAGGAAGCAGAAGGGGAAAAAAGTAGTAAGTGTGATTTCTGTTTTAACCGTACAAACTCAGGTATATTTCCATTGTCCTCCTCTGTTTCAGTTGTGGCAGCTTTCTGCTTGTCCCAAATGCTCTTCCTTTCATGTGATGGAAGCAGCAACACTTAGCAAAACTGGAGTGTGTTTGAAGGTGCTAAAAATCTGTCAAGTCTATCCTTGTATGCAATCTCCTGCTCTTGCCTAGATAAAGAGGAAAGGAGGGTATGGAGGTGAACAAACATGGAAACATTTGTAAGGTTTGGCGTTCCTGTCAAGGTGTTTAGCCTCTCTGGTAGGTTTTAGGTCAGGAATCTTAACTCAAACACACATCGATTAACCTTCCTCCTCCCAACCTCCAGCACATTTTGCTCCTTGTCTGTTCAGTCAAACAGATTTTTGAATTGAATAGCAATATAACTATGAAATTCAGATGAGTCCTAGAGAGAATGTGGCAATCTACCCCCAATTTAGTATATAATAATATAAGAGGCCATTATGCTGATAGCAGGATTCTAGCACCATTTTTCTTGGATTTGGTCCTCAGAGGCTACCTAGGAGAAGGTGCTCTCTGGATCTACCTATGTTAGGAAGACTGTGCTGTCAGAGGATTATGTTGCAACATGGTAGTCCCCCATATATGTATCACAGGTTGGCCATTTCTATGTAGATGATGATTTTTCTGTTGGTAATTTTCTCAGTTGGGAGGTATTGTCCTCAATGCTTGTTGTTTATTTAGACCTGAATTAGGGTGACCAGACAGCAAGTGTGAAAAATTGGGTGCGGGGTAATAGGAGCCTATATAAGAGAGAAGCCCAAAAGCAGGGACTGTCCCTATAAAATCAGGACATCTGGTCACCCTATCCTCAATGGAGTTATAGGTTGCTAAGACTTTGCAGGTTTTCTATACGAGCTTCACTCATAGGATATTTCTATTAGACATGCACACAACATTCAGGGTGTTTGACTCTGGGGTCTAGTTCAGTTTCCCAAGTTTCGTGGTCGAATCACATTTTGTCTTTCGGGCCATCTTTGATTAACATATACCCAAGATGACTATTCAAGAGTATGTTATTTCATTGTAGCATGTGTCATTATACCCTTTCTTTATTTTCTCTTCTCTCCTTCAGTGCTGTCTGCAACAACTGTTTTTTATTAGAGAATACCTGCTCATAATGAAGTGGTTTGGCTTATAGTACTGTATCTTTTGTTTCCTCTGACTGCTGCTATTTAGTTTCGAGAGAGAAAAAGGTGGATAGTTTGACTTTCCTGTTTGACTTCAGAGGAATTATACCCCGGATGAATTCGGCTGATAGGGTCCTCTTACATCCAAAGTTCCCACTGCAATGTCATTTCTTTTAATTGTATGTGTGGGTTCCCCCAAATACTTGTCTACACGTGGATTTAATAATTGCATTTAAGAGCCTGATTCCCAGAATCAGGTACCTGGGAAAACTCCATAAAAATTACATAGCTGTGTAATGTTTGAATTTGTAATGCTATTACAGACTTCACTTGCATGTACATCTGCTCTTATTTGTGGAAGCAGTCCCAGTAATGGCCTATGCACACATATCCTGGTACTTCCATAGCAGCAACTTCTGGCAATGACTGCCCTGCCAATAAAACATCAGCTCATTCCTCTAGAAGTTCTTTCACCCTAAAAATCAAAGTAACTCAACAATTAACAAAGGTTGCTAATGGGACAAACCCATCACCAGTGTAGCCATCAATTACCATAAATAAAAACAAAATATAATCTTTATTTCCCTGCTTTATCCTCAATTCATTATCAATGTTCTGGCAGCGTGCGCAGCATGTTGGAGTAACGTAATTAAGAGCATCAGCCATAACAGGGTGTCTGTATGTTTGAGCATAGGTTGCTGCATTTCTTGCAGCCTCCTTGTTCCACTGTTGACAGAAAATGTCATCCTTTATTTTACACATGCAAAGCGCTGCAGGTAAATATTCACATTCATTGCTATGTTAGTTTTTGACATTGGCAGCTCCAGACAAAACTCCAACTTGCTCAGTCACCCAAAAGCATGCTTCTCCATCATCCTGCACCTGTGTATAAAGTTGATAAATTCTCCATATTTGTGTAATTACTGACTGGTTTCATTAGCCATGGTAAAAATGGGTACTCAATCACAGTGGGGTAAGGACACCCTTGATGTTACTAGTGCTTGATAAGGATAGAGTACTGGGAATTTGTTTCAGAAACTTCATTTTAAAAAATTTGGCATCATGCACCATCTCTGATCATTCTAGGTACGGTATATTTTTTTGCTTAAGACCCAAGTGGTTAACCAAAATTAGGGGTCTTACAGGTTGTTTCTGCGGGGGGAGGGGAGGATAAACTGATGGAGTCAATCTTCTGCATATACAAAAAATATATAATGTTTTGTTTCCCTGAACACAGTAGGAGAGCATTCCTTAGCTCACAGTTCCAAGCTCCTTTCCAGCCAGCACTTAGCAAAAAATTCTTAGATTTTTCTCAAGGTTAAGGTATTAGAGCTTCTCTGGCTGTCTCTAGTGCCTTCTGTCTCCTCCTGTGGTGTTTCTGCCTTGGTGTGAGTCTGCATGCACGCATTTGCACATATACACACAAGCAAAACCCTTCATCCACACAGCTCAGTTTCTGACTGGCCCTGAATGGCTTGCCTGTGTTTTGGGCTGTGACTTGTTTCAGCTATTTGTTCCATAAAGTGTGTGTGTTTTTATTGGTTCCAGTTATCCTGAGTGAAGGATGGTGGTTACATCCACAAACTTCAAGGTTTAACTTAACATCCAGCATAACACACAGTTCCAGCAACCTCCCATGATTTATCCACTGGGTACTGTATCTCCACTGAGTAACTCCCCTCCACATTGTTGCACTTCTGGGCTGTTTGTGGGTAGTGGCAGCACAGAATGGGCTCACAGGTTCCATACATAGCTCCTGCATGTTCAAGGGTTGTTTAAATCCTTCAGTAGTCTCTGGCACATTGGTGACCTTGATCATATGCTTTCACAACACAGTGTGTATTACCATGCAAACCTTCATGACATCAGACCTCCTAATGGACTTCTTGATCCAATACTGATCCCCAGATGAAGCTGTGACAGGCCAAGTGACTTTCTCATTTCCATAGGAAGTGGCACTCTCATGCTGGCTGCCTGGCTTAGCAATTGTGGGACTAGCTCTCCAGAGAGAGACAGAAATATCTCCTTACTCTTGCTGGAGTTATGCAGCCACTGCTTTTCACTTCACTTCTTGATGACTACTAATTCCCATCGCTCCATGGTCATGGTCTGGTCCCCCAGTAGAAGCACTCAACCTGGTGAACATTTGTCCTTAATACTGCATGGATCAACCCAGATCTGCAGGTGCATGCTGGTTGCAACATAACTCCATCTGCTGATCTTGGTCTCTCACTCCCCACAGATGGAGCAAGAACTGAACATTCATCCTGGACTTCGTTTTGCGAAAAAGCCTAGGGTAAAAACACAAGTGCCTCAGGATTTATGTAACTTGTCCACTGAATTATGACTTAAAAAATATTTTCCACAATTCCCATGGGCTGACAGAAGACATTTTGCCACTTCAGAGGCAACTTCTAATAAAGAGTGGTAGCAGGAACGGTGGGAAAGGAACCCAAAAGGCAATGCAGTCACAACACTATAGAATAGTACGAGTATAATTATAAGGCAAAACTACAAGCAGCCTGGCTAGTCTGGACATGCTACATCATTGGTGTGATCTCATCTGTTCAGTTACCCATGGTTCATTTCCCTAGTGCAGATGCAGTCAGGGTGTCTGGGTCAAGCAAAGCCTATTAGTTTCTCATTAACATACACCAAAAACCAGATTGAAAGATTTTTGCATTTAAAAAGAAGTCAGTGGCCATCCTAGTGCTCCCCATTTCTCTAATCTGGTACAAATAATAGAGACGTACTTATAAGCAAATCCATTAAGTATTGTTTATGAGCTGTGACAGAGAGTGCAATAAAACCCATGTTTTGGCCCCTGGGCCTTCACCAGGACATTTCTTGATTGAAGAGGGCACCATATAAGTACTGTATTCCGTAGCTATACAAAAGCTGTAATTGAGTTAGCCAGCAGTAAAATTGTAATTAATGTCATGTAATATAAAGATTTACCATTTTCTCTGAGGACTCTCCCCTTAAGGCAGTTACTTTGCGTCACTCGGTAATGTTCTAAATTAAAATGACCAAGCCCAACACCCCCTGCCCTCCCTTTCCCCCCCCCCCCACCCTGAACCTCTTTACCCCTTTGCGGTCCTCTGACTCTATGCATGTTCCAGAGGATGTTTATCATGGGATGCCACATCAGTAGAGGGGGGCTATAAAGATATAGTATAATAATCGATCAATATTGGCACTGGTTTCTCTCTTTTTGCCTGTCTGGTGAAAAGTGAAACATTTTGTGGGTTGTTTAGGTTTTAGGTTTTTTCTCCTTTCAGCCCTTTAGTTTTTTCCACAAGAACAGAGTTTCCCCCCGCTACACCCCCCCCCCCCCAAATACTTCTGTACTGCTCTGAGGATGGCAAAAGTGCTATTGGAGCAAATTTTGAAAAATGGTGGTTTGCTTTTGCCACTTTTCTCTGTTGGGGGCTTTTGCTGAGGTGAAAGTGGTGAAGTATTTTACCTTATTGAATTGGTAAACACCCTCAAATGCTTAGAAATCACAACATTCACATTTGAAATGTCATTCCTATGAAGACAGTCTATATGAGGCCTCACTACATTTTAAGTCCCACTTAAACTCTATATTGAGTTAATTAGGACTTAATTGGTGCATAAGTCGTGTACTCACCCCTGTATAAGGATGAATTTTACTCAAAGCAAAATTAAATAACTGGTTAATTCTAAGGGGTGGAAATGGTGTATACACTTTGAGCATTGAAGCAGCTCTAATCTACAGTAATTTTCAGCTGAGGGTATTCCTCCTCTGCCCCCCCCCCCCCACTTCATTGCTAAATAGTTTGACTTCTCAGGTTCATTTAGAACCTGATCCAAAGCCCATTGTTGTCACTGAGCATGAAACACTTTTGTAATCACGCCTCTGTGTTGTCTGAGGTTGAAAAGTTTATTGGCCAAGTGGCACGCAGCCATACAGGGAGATGTCCCAACAACTGAACTAACAACCAAAGTGCTACTGTGTACCAAATGAAGAATAAGCAGTCAGGGTGAAATCCTGGCCTCACTGAATGACAAAACTACCACTGACTTCAATGGAAGCCAGGGTTTTCACATCTACTCTTTGGATCCCAAGTAGGGCTGTAGAGAGGGTTACCCTTTGAACCCTAAAACCAGGGAAAACTCACCTGATTTTTTAGTTCTAGTGAGAAAGCGAACATCTCCGAGGGACACACACATCTCCGAGAATATTTGCCATCCTAGGAACCATCTTCTTTCCCCTCCCCTCACACTCACTACCTAGGAGCCTCAGACTCTGTCGGTGGATGCTATGGCTCTTCTGCCTACATACTGCCATTCAGTGACATTCCAAATCAGGAAATGTTCTTCTGGTCCAGCAGTACTCCTAGCCTGTGCCTCTGTTTCTGCCAGTGTGCAGTTATAGTGGGATAGATTTTCTGGTACCGCAGTGCCATCTAAGAAGATAGGCTGGCTTGGAAAAGTGCTGAGTGCTGCAGGAGGTATTCAGTTTGATCTGGGGACTAATTAAAGCTGAGCAGAGCCCTTTTATCTTTCCACACACCCCTTTCCATTCCAGATATTCGGGTACAAAGTTGGTCACTTGCAGCTATTTTGTTTCTGGCCCTTTAACAGACTGACATAAGCTACAGTAGCACAGATCTAATAGAATGTGTGTGATCCTCCTGTTATCACGTACTATAAAATTTAGAGGTGGCAGACCACCTGTGCACGTGGCACTGACTAGAAATATTGCCTAGCAATGCTGCCATGCTATCACAGACTATCAAATTAATACGCAGTTTGATTTTCCATCTGACTAGATATTGCCTTGCACTGACCTAGTGAGAGAGGCAGCTGCAAATGGTCATTTGCACCAAACAGCCCTCGAGTCAGTTCCCATTAGAACTATTGCATCTTTTCCCAGTTAATGAATTGCTCACATCTGTGAAATTACAGCCACTCACTTTTGTTTTGTTTAAATCAAAATTGCAGAACCCACCAGGCAGTCTGCTGCTTCCAGCTACCGTAGTCCCACAACACGACGTTAAGCTGCACGCTGCTGGTTTGTGGTGGTGTTGTCTGAGTCTGACGAGGAACCTATTATGCAAAGCAGTGCTGGCCCTGTCCCCAGGAGCAAAACCACCTTGGTAAGCAGTTGTGGCTTAGAAGAATGAACTGCCCTATGTGATGATAGGGTCTGAGTCCTGGAAGAACTCAGACTATGAAGTCTGTGATGAGTTATCAGGGACTTACACTGTGTAATGCTCTTCCAGGAGTGTGACCTATTGATTGAAAATAGTAATAAATTCAAAGACTGCCCACTTGTGTCCTCACTCTGTCACTAGCAGTAGGACAATGATTATCTTCACAGATCAATATAGGAGAGTCCTTGAATCAGTCACATAAAACATCTGATAGTGTGCTAATTCGGATTTAATTCTTGTGGGGGCACCTAAAGACCTCTGCCAGTCTTTTCTCTTTTCAACATAGTCTGAGGTTGGAGTTCTGGACAGTGGGTTTTAATCTAGCAAATATTCTGTCTCAACATGCCACCACGCTTTTCTATTTCTGTCACTGAAGAAGTCTCTCTTCCCCACTATTAATCTCATTCACAAATTGCTTAGCCTTTGTAGCTAATCAGTGACACTAGAACTTTAGAACCGTAAGACTATTGCAGCAGTCAATCTTCATTTCAGTTTCTGATGTCACTGAGCACTTCCTCCGTGGGGCACCTCTCTTCTCTTCATGATGCAATGAGTACTGTGCTTCTTCCTATTCCCTTGCAGAAGCCATGCCCACATCAGAGGAAAAGAGAGAGGCCTTTCACTTCACTTGGTGCTGAAGCAGGCAGAAAAGACCTGCATGGCAGCACCTGTCAGCAGCATCATGATGTGATGGCCTGTACTGTGGTGCTCTCAAAGATGGATGATAAAAGAGATTCCATCATACAAAAGTATACTAAAATGGGGTTATAGCTCAGTACATAGCAGTAAATTAAGGATAAAAACATTGCAGGGATGTTGAAATTAACCCCAAAACAAGCATTAAAGGTCAATAACTTTCCGACTGAAAATTCAACCATGTCTTTTAGCCTCTTGGCTCCTAGCCTTGGCATAAGAAGTCATGTAACTTAGGCTGTAGACTGGAAGTAGCATCGTCCCAACTAAAAGCTCAGGCATTGTCTCTGAAGGATCCCTGCCATGTTTGCCACCAAGTTGCTTAAGAAGCTATTGTCTTGCCTTCCTACTAATTTCCCAACACCCCTGCTTTACTAAACCAATAATCCAACAAAGCCATAAAGTTAACTACCCCAATAACAATGTTCTCAAATTATTACAGATTAGTCCCTCATCCTTCACGTATACAACAGCAATGAAATGCAGTCCCCTCTGGTGTGGAGCTTAGAGAGGTAGTGAGTTGGCACACAGCACAAGCATGGATGGCAGGGGGAAACTTTGACCAAAGATGTTTTATCTATACCACTCAGATGATTAGTAAGTAAAGAGAAACCAATTCCACATTCAATCAAGCTACAAAGGATTTTTGAAAAAAAAATCCATCATCCCAAACATAAACTCATCCTCTGTGAATTAAAGCAGGATTTTCAACAGCAAAAACTCAGTACACATTTCTGCCTCAATTGTAACTTTGTGAAAATAACTTTTTGCTGTTAAAAATATTATAATTTCTGTGCACAAAAACTTGGTAGTTTACATTTTCTTTACAGATATGAGAAACAAAGAACTGATTGTGCTGTCTGGGTAATTTATATGGCCTCTATCACTGTAGTACCTCAGCACCTCACATGCATGAGCCTTGCTGTATCCCAGTGAGGCGATATGTTTATTATCCCCATTTTACAGTTGAGGAACTGAGGGGAACAGAGAATATTTGACTTACCTAAGGTCATAGAGGGAAGCTGTGGGAGAGGCAGGAAATTAACCTAAACGTCCTAAATCCTTGCACAGTGTCTTGACCTATGAGGTCATTTTCCTCTAAATTCCCAGCTCTCTTTCCACTTCATTTCCTCCGTCGTGACTGGAAGAAATTCAGGGAGCACTACTTGTAAATATCCCAAGTGCATGGGCTCTAAAACTTGTCTGAGCCCTGTGAGAAGGGACTGGATGAATGGCTCCTGCAAGAGACTCAACATTCAGAGCAAGCTGCTGGCTGTTAAGGAGGCACATGAGACCACCCAGCTCATTTCACATTGGACCTCTGGCTCAAATTGTACGTGTGTCCCAGAGGTAGGTGACAAAGGTCTTACTCTGCTTAGCAACAGGTTTTTGTCCGCTTGCTTCTTGAGATGACCTTTCTTTTTATATTCCTCCCCATGTTAGACACTTGTCATCTTTGTTACAAATGTGTCCTCCTAATTTAAATGTACACTGATTGGCTTGACATTGCGACCTATCGGTTGTTCGTTTCATGCTCTTGAATTTTATTATAGAATCGTGTTTCTCTCTTTTAAAAAAAAAAAGTGTGTGGGAGGCAAATTAGTTTTTCCAGTGCTTTAATCTGTGATAGGATTAAACTGGACTGGCTCCTTTAAAAAGTGTCCCCTTCCCCATCGTCCTCCCCACTTCCAATTACAGCACTAATTTCAGTAATGGAGCATTAATAGAGTAATGGGCTGCTGAAGCTGGCCTGAAGGAACTGTAGTGCTCAGCACAAATTGAGTAAATAAACCATATATTAGATTTCTAAACAATACTTTTAGTCTAGTCCCCAGGGAAAAAGAGTTGTCAAGACATACTTAAGTCAACCCTGCAAAATGTATGCAAAAGAATCATCCATTCATACCCCGAGAAACAACAGCGTGGTTTAAAGTAGCAGCAAATCTCTCTCCCATAAATCTGAGAGATCCAGACAGAGAGAGAGAGAGAGACTTGTGCTGTTTCCCCTTTCCAATTCCTTTGGCTTGATTTATTTACTAATAAGCATCTTTATGCCCATTTCTATTTGTGTCCTAGCAGAAAGCTGCCTGTGTAGAGTGGAGCTGTCTCCTGACTGCGAATGATTTGCAATTAAGAGTAAAGATTTATCATTAGGCTACACAAAATCTACAAGTTCTTCTGTCTGGGACTCCTAGTATCTCTCTTCTTCTCCCCACCCCCACCAAATCTGTGACCCTTTGTGAAACATTTTTATTTATTTAATTAAAATAGGCTCCCCATCACTTCAGTCAAATAGATATGAGTAATGAAGCACCAGCTACCCAGATTTACCCTAGAAAACACTAGTACCAGAGGTATAGTCATAATTGTATTATTGCAATAGCATCAACATAAACAAGAGCAGACGGCATATTGTATGAGGCGCTACACAAACATGTTGTGAGAAGCAGTCCCTGCCCCCAAAGAGCTTACAATTTAAGTAGACCACACAGATAAAAAGTGTGAGGGGAAATGGAGGTGATGTGATTTGTCCAAGATCACACATCAGGTCAATGGGTGAGCTGGGAACAGAGCCAAGGTCTCTTCAGTGCCAGGGCAGGACGATTTACTGCTGCCTGCCTAACAAATGTATCCCATCTCTGGGGCCTGATCTCGAGAGGCAATGGGGACCCACAATTCTCATTCAAGTCAGTAACCTGTGGGTGCTCTTAGGGACAGACTCTCTAATTTTTGACACTCCAATAGATTGTCCAGACCCTGAACTCTGCCTCTTACCAGTGCCCTTTCAAGTTGGCATTTTGGGAGAACTACTGTGGAGGCATGGCACTTTTGACACTGGCAAAGAATATGATGAAGGACATAGTACAGTATATCCTTTTTCGACCTGAAAATTAAGTCAGTCTCACTTATGGATTAGGGCTACTCTGATGACTGTAGGTATCTCTGAAATGTGATAAATAAGGTTTCACTTTCACATTAACGGGTATGCTGTGTGTGTGTGTGTGTGTGTGTGTGTGTTGTGCTTGTTCCTTATTCTTGTGCCACAAATAAGTTTTATTGTGCTTAATTCCTATTAGCACTGCAGTGCTGACCTAGCTAAATGGGAATGAACTGGGCTCTAGACATTCTTGTGTCTTGTTTGCTGAGTTTTTTAATCCATGAGGCCTGAGCAAAGTCTACTGGAGCAATGGTTTGCCTGTGTGACCTCGGTGGCTTATATAGACCTGCAGGACTTCAGTTACTGTTGATCATGAACCAGATGGATTGAAAGAAAACCTTTCCTAAGTAAATGATGGCGTGTTATAGTTCTTTCCATGCTGTACAGATCAATGAGCTTCACAATGCAAATACACTCGCTGCACTGCTGCCGGTGTTACTGAGAATAAGATAAGTAAAACTTATGCGTGAATTGAAAGAAATAAAATTGCTTTAGCCTCAGAATGAGACTGGTATGGAGGCTCAACCCAGAAGGTTCTATCGGGGGAGGGGGGGGAGTAGGGAGTTTTACATAGATCCCATTAACCTGCCCCAAATCCCTCACACTTATAACTTGGTTCATTTAAATCACTCCCTCTCTTGACCTCAGGATATGACACATAAAAGGAATCCAAACCTATTTACACATAACTGTACCAAGCTGATGTAATGTTTCAAGTGGTTTTATTGGTGGCACAGTAATTCCAAGACCACAGACAAACCTATTGAGCTGCGTAATGCAGTCAGAGGACTCCGACAGCCAGAAAATCCTGAGTTCTAATCCTGGTTTTACAGCTGACTTCTGGATGGGTCTGGACAAAACATTAAAACTCTGCCTCAGTGTCCTCCTTTTGCAAAGGAGGGATAATATTTGTTTACCTGAGCCTGGAGGATTAATGAGTTACTATTTGAACAGCTCCTTGAACAGATAAAAGCAATTAGACTACCAAGTGTGATTATTTTATTACCAAAAACACACAGTATTGTGGATTAAAAATTTAGGTACAGGATTGTGCCCTGACTGGAGTGTGTGGTACACAAAATCTTCATTAAAAAGACTGGATTATTAAAATATTTGTCTGGAATTTAGATCCTCCTTTACCTTCCCTTTTTCACAGCTTTAATGTTCTCAAATTCAGCCCTCTGTGTACCAAACTTGTGTTCACTTCAAGGTGGCCACGTAGGATCAGGGTCATCGTAATCACATCATTTGTGTTTAGAAAATCCATTTTGCTTCCTTTCAAAATGGGCTAGCCACAGATATATCAAACTAAATCTGGATAAATATAGACTGTAACACACTTCCAGTGCATCTTTTACAATATATGTATTTCTTTTAGCAGTTTGGGAGGTTCAAATGCATTGGTCTCAACCACTGACGGACTTTAGTGCAGTACAACTCAGAGTCCGCATGATCCAGTGAAGAAAGCACTTGACTTACTTGGGTTGTATCCCTGGCTGCCACTAACCTACTATATGACTTTGGGAAAGTCATCGATTTTTCAAGCCAGAAGAGACTAGCCTGAAATTCTAGGGCCTGTCTAGCGTGACCTGACACACCCTAGAATTTAATCCAGTAATTCTTGCATAAAGCCTGTTACTGCTGCTTGAATAAGAACACATCTTGTAGAAAGGTATCCAGTTTGTGCTGAGTGATTTTGATGTAAAGACATCAAGTCATTTCACTTCTTGGTGCCTATTTTTTGTCTACTTAGATTGTGATCCCAATGGGACAGGCATTGTCTCTTAGGATTTACTTGTACAGAGCCTAGCATAAAGGAGTCAGGATCTCAGTTGGAGCCTCTATCTGTATAAGATTGCAGGATTGTCACTCAATGTGAGTGTCGCCCTGAAACCTAGAATGTCTGAGGCAGTATGAAGCAATCAAAGCAGCTACAAGCATGTTTGAGAGCACTTTTTGTTTAGAATATTGCCAGGTTCAATCATAAGTGGGATTCGCAGTCTGTTACCATCCATTTTTTAACTTAACAGCCATTTTAAACTTTTTTCCACAGCTGACTGTGTGAATTATCCCCTGGCAATAGCACAGTATTGATATAATTAATCAAAAACAAAATAAGTTAAGGTTGCAAAGTCAAGCACACTCGAAAGTGAGGAAATGCTAGAATTAAGGCTGCCCATGAACCTTAATTTGGCCCCCTTGTGTACGTGCTTTATGATGCAGCCTTTAATTACATATTCACGTACCATTTTTTTTCCAGAGGGCCAAGTGAATAGGATGGATGGACTTCACTTAATAAGCAACTATTCAATATTTTGTTTTATCTTCATTGTTCAACATATATAGCCCCACACCTTATTTACTGCACAATATTCAATCACTGATCTATATACAGAATTACTAATTTTGGATTGGGCTTTTCTGTGGTGCTCGTCACTGTAGCATTTGTATACTTCACAAACATTAATTTATTTTCACACCACCCCTGTGAAATGTGCGCAAACTGCATTTTTTTCCAAAAGCATATAATGGCTAAGTTTGGGGGAGCTATCCTGGGGATGGCAAAGGGGACCTCGCTGACACAAAAGCTAAATTTTAAGTCCCTCCTCCAAAGCTTGAGGGCTCTTGATCTGTTCAAAGACAAGGACTCAAGGATATCTATATATATAAAAGTCAAGTGGTGTATGTATGTGTGTATGTATGTATGTATGTACGTATGACTGCGAAGTCCTCCCGCACCGTTTGAGCCAGAGACTTGAATTTTGGTACAGTGAGGGGTCTTGGGGTCTAGATGCTGGTAAGGGTCGAAAAATTTTCGGATCTCACCTCTGACGCCCCCCAGGGGTGAAAGTCTTTCAGGGCCAATCACATCAACTGGGCAGTTAGGTGGTGATGATGTCATAATACCCCCCTCCAACAGACACCTCACTCGCTCAGCTCACCCCTCCCTCCTCCAACGGAACCCCGGAGATCCCTCAGTTCTCTGCCCCTCCCCCCTCCCAACGGAACCCCGGAGATCCCTCAGTTCTCTGCCCCTCCCACCTCCCCAACGGAACCCCGGACTACATCAGCCCTGTGCCCCCCCCACCTGCGAAGGTCCCCGGAATCCCTCGGCTCTGGGCCCCCTCCCCGCCTGCGACGGATCTGAGTTGGGTTTGGTGGGACGGTAAGTGAGGTGGGGGTGTCGGATTCGGTCGGGGGGTGAGGTGGGGGTGTCGGATTCGGTCGGGGGGTGAGGTGGGGGTTTCGGGTTTCGGGGGTGGGAAGGTGTCGGGGTGGGTGAGGGGTGAGGTGTGGGTGTTGGGGTTAGTCAGGGGGTGTCAGCTGTCTGCCACCTCCCCACCTCCGACTGACCCGAGCAGCGCCGGGCACTTATGCTAGTATATATATATATATTTTTAACGCTGGCAGAACATGTGTTTTCCTAGCCTCTTTCTTAGAAACAAAGAAATTCAGCCGGAGAAAGACACCTGGCTCGAAAAATTTTAACCATCATCAGCAACTGAGAACAGGGTCTTACAATAGAAAGTGTTGGGCAACCTTAACAATAAGTAGCACTATCCGCTTATAACAATAGTGTGCCATGAAACTCTCTTTTCATTGAACACTGAAGCACAAATCTTAATGTCTGAGACTTGTGACTGGATTACATAAAATCTTTTTTTTTTAAATTGAGAAGTGCAGGCAGTGTTTGTTCAGCAAAGTATATTCCTATTTACACCTTGAAATATCTGAGTAGTAAATTAAGCTCTCTCTTTGAGCAATCTTTCTTTATTTCTATCTAGGCATTCAAAATGTGCCCTTCGCTGTAGTGTCTATTTGCATGGTAAGTCAGAGCAGCATTAAAAAACAATTAATTTAGTGCTGGTGAAGTGCCAAACTGACAGCCCTGGAGCCTGAAGCTCCCTGTTTGTCCCCAGAACAGGTACAGAGTGGACTGTGCCTCTGCTGAGCCTGTCAAGCCAACAAATTTGTAAATTAGTGCCAACTGTTGAGACTGCTTTTCTAACATGGCCATCTGTTCACTGATCTGAAACTAACCTAGGTAACCAGTCACTGGATGGAGAACCGTTTCCCCCCCCCTACCCACAAGACAATTTTTTGCATATGAATGGTTTTGGAATATATTCTAATTTTGTGTTCTTTATTATATATTTTTCCATTGTGATGTGCTGCACATTTTCATTTTGGCAACCTAATTACAGAAGGCTCTATATTTTCAAAAGTCTTAGATATTTTATGAAACTCCCCAACATTCTGTGGCTCTTCCATCCAATTTTTTTCCCTAAATTCCTCTTTTGGATACTTTCTTATATATCCAAGAGGAAATTTTGGCCCACACTTGTTAAAGCACCCGATGATTCTTTGAGATGAGCTTTCCTGTAAAGTATTATTATTACAGGAGGTTGGGGAATGTGTTTAGTTCCCATGGGGGAAAATGACTGGTTTCTTCAAACGGTTTGAGGGTTTTGTTGAAAAATTGAAAGATTTTGGCCCAATATTTTTGGTTAGTTTTTTGTTTGCAATTTTTCAGTTTTCAAGTTTTTGACATTGTTGACTTCTCCCCCCTCCCCCCACCACACACACCAAAAAATAAATAAATCCCCAAACTGATATTTTCCTACAGAAATTTCTCATTTGCTGGGAAATCCATTTTTGTTTGTTTCTTAAAAACCAACCCCTTAGATGAAGAATTTTGACTAATTATTACCTCCATTTTCCTTTGCATTTTTTGGTGGTTGTTATGTTCTGTACATTGATGGAAGACTTTTCTCCAACTTGTGTCAGCCCTACAATAAAGCGAAAGAAACAAACCAAAGAGAAAAATGAATGGCCACAGTCATTAATCTGGGCCTAAGACTTCCACTCTTTAGGTTTTTTGGTTCATTACAAGAGCACGTTATCCTCCCCTACCCGCCCTCATCCCGTTACTACCACTGCAGCGTTCGGTGCCACTGGTGGTAATGTCCATCAAAGGAACGCCTCTTGAAGAGCAGCATAGTGTTAGCACTGGCTGCCAACCTGAGAAAAATAGTCATACGATTGAAGACCACTAATAACAGCCTGTTCCTTCTTCCTCCACGACATAAGCTGTTAAGACGAAGAAGAGCTGCTGGAGAGATCACAAGAGCTAAAGAATTTTTTGAATGTGTTATGTTTGATAGTGGCAGGAGTCCATGATGGCATTCCACGGTCACAGAATGGAGGCACAGAATATATCCCAGACTCTGAGGAGGAGATATGTTGTTGAGCTCTCTAAGGAGGGAGAAAATGCGGTCACACATACTTTTTGCCCCCTGCCATATGGTGGTAAATTTCTAATTCTAGCTTAATGACCGTGAGAAACTAGTAGAAAATAAATGTTTCTTTATTCAAGTGGCTCCAGTGCTGCTCACTACATTTACAAGACCAGGATAAGCTATCCAGGAGATAATAGAAATCTAGCTGGGAGAAATCCAATATCCATCCCTCTGACTAGCTCTAAGGCTGAGGTAAAAGGGAGAAGGCTGGATTTAGGGGGAGAAGATGAGCTCCCTGCAAAGTATGCAGTACAGCCACATGGGGGCTTCCGATATGCTAGTGGGCAGGAGGAGGGTGGGTGTAAGCAGACTGAGGCCGGAAAAACATGCTACTGCACAGCTCTTCAGGCCTCTCCCCTCCAGCAAGATTATGTTAGGACCATGGAGCAGTTCTTCAACTGCTTCATAGACTTGACAAGAGTCTCCCTCCTCTACTTCTCTGTGCACCTCCCTGCCAAGATATGTGGACTGGGCATTCAGAGGGGCTGCTGAGCCTGCACTAAAGAGAATTGCACAAGTTAGGCTAACGTATGAAAATCTCCAGTTTGAGTAAAGCAATTACAAGAGTATCTTGGTTAACGTTCCCAGTATCTTGGTTAACATTCCTTCTGTGAGTAAAATAGATTCTTCTCTATGGATGCTGTTGAGGAGTGCAAATGCAGAGTATGTCCAGGTTGTAGCCTCTTTACTAAATAGACCAGATCCTTAGATGGTGTAAACCAACATAGCTTAATCGTCAATGGAGCTATGCTGATTTATACTACCTGAGAATCTAGTCCAACAGTGAACTGACACCTTGGGGATATCTTGAGTTTTGAAAGGTGCTGTATGAGACTCATTGTTATTCTAGAGTATCTTTTCAAAATAAAATACAAATCAGAACCACTAACAATTTTATGCTAAACAATTTTATGGACTCATTTTTTAGGCCAGGCACTATGAAGAACCCTATGGGTTGCATAACCGTGTTCTGCAAATTTACTCTTTCATCAAGTCTTCTCCTTTAGCAGAGATTCATTCATTAGGTTCGTGTTTTATGACTTATGCTTTGTTTGAGGGCAGTAAGTGCATTAAATCACCCAAGCACCTTTGAAAGGATAATGATCTTAAAGTATCTTGGTGTTTAAAAAGTTAATTCTCTAGTTTACTGTCCTTAAAGTTAACATGGGTTGTCCTTCAATGAACAGGAGTAAGAAACATACAGTGGGCATAGTTAAAAAGATCAGAAGATCTTACAGGTATGAGCAAGTATTCTCTATACTGATAAGGAGGAATATCTCTAGAGCTGGCAATAGCTTACCTACTGGTAAAAAGGAAACAGAAAACTTTTAAACTGTGTGCTCAGGTGTACTAGGTTTCACTCAGTGCACCCATCTTGGATGATCATCTTTGTCTGAAGTGTATGTTACCTAGGAAGTGCTGTACAACATTTGACCATTGTTCTAGTAGTCTGAGGGGCCTGTTTCACAGAGTTGGCCAGTGCCTAATGCTTCAGAGAGGAATCCTCCCACCAAAATACATCCACCTGTTTCCTGATGCAGATGATTTGATGAGCTTTGTATGTTCTAGGTGGGCTTTAGTGAATTTGGGCATCAACTTCATATCTCCTTTTCCAAGAATAGCTCACCTATGCAGTCAGTATTTGCAGTTAGGATTCAGGCGGAGAGCCTCTGCTATCTCCTCATCCCCTCCTCAGTTATAAAGAGAGGGGACACCTAGTAGGGCATTCTCTGTGAGATCTCTGGAACTTGCTCCCCCCTCTTCTTAGTCTGAAAGCGCCTGGATTTGTTGACTGTCGGGGCATACTGCAAAAGGCACTTGTTTGATAGGGCTGAGGGCATGCATCCCCAGACAGTGAGAGGATGGAACAGAGCTTTTTGTGTGGTTGACTGAGTTCTGCTTGCATCCGACGAAGTGGGTATTAGCCCACGAAAGCTTATGCTTCAAAACTTTATAGTTAGTCTTTAAGGTGCCACAGGACTTTGTTACCTCTGCTATTCCAGACTAACACGGCTACCTCTCTGATTCTGAGTTCTTTGTGGAATTCTTTAACTCGGCCAGAGTTTTGTGTGGTTGTAAATTAGTTGTGTCAGGGTGCCTAGACCTTTATATAGTCATCTTTTTATAGTATTCAAATTGAAATACTTTTAAAAAAATAGTGTGAAGCCGTGGCATATGGTGCTGATGCTTAGTTGGGTTCCCTAATTTATTATCCTTAATAAAATTCCTTGTCTCCTGAGAAATGGAACCAAACTATAGATGTCATATGCCAATTGAAAGCTCATAAACTGTATATATCAAAAGTGATGGCAATTTTCATGTCAGTCATCTAGGACCTGATTATCCCAAGAGATGTACATATTAACAATGACACAACTTTTTTTTACACTTTTCATTAAGATCTAAATTCCTGTGCACCGCTCCAATTAATGTCTCTGAGTAACTAGCATGACCAAATCACCGTATGGTAATTTCTAGCAGGTAACGGAAATGCAGTTTGTTTACTATACACAACTCACCCAAAGACAAGTTTTCTTAGCAAACCCACAGCCAGCATACACATTAGCAAGTGGAGTTTTGTATGGATCTAGCCTTCCATTTCTTCTTTTCTGTGATAACCAAGTTTCATTTTCCTGCATTAGGTATGAATAACGCTTCTTAACATCAGTGCTGTGGCGCTGGAAAGCTGCAACAACAAAACACACAAACTACTTAACAAGATGGACACCTAATTTTAGAAATAAGATGTGACATGCAGAATAAGTACTGCTAGCACATGATTTATTGCTTACGCCCCCATCATATGACAAGCCCTCAGTTACTGGCATAATAAGACTTATCTGACTGACACCACTGAATTAATTGCTCTCTGTTGCTGAGTGAGGTGAAGACCTGAAATACAACAGGTTTAGTTTAGTCTTTGTTCTTTACTGAAATTGTGAAATTAACATCCCTCTTTGTGTGTTCCCCCCCCCCATACCTTCTTCTTTGTTCCGCTTTGTAAGTTTTAAAAATTGGTTTGTGCACATGTTATTAGAACCTTTTAGCCAGCGTAAGTGAGCCTGATCCGGGAATGAAGAAGATTGTATCTTGAAAAAAATCAATATTAAGATGTACAATTGCTCCCCTGGTATTGAAAAAATTAGTTGATCTACATGCCAAATGACAACCCCCTTGATAACAGGGATTAGGTGTCCTGTCTTTCCAGGCTGTGCTTCTTGGGGGCTGCTCTAGGTCCCTGAGGCAGAGATAATCTAATTAGTACAACAAAGACCAGGTCAATTTGAAAATGTAGGAGGGGATTGGCAAAAGTGGTTGTCGGGGGTGACAGTGTTACAGCTAGAGACAGGCTCTGGAAAGTTACAAGGGGAGAAGCGAAACTTGGAGCATAATTTAATCTTCAATTCGGCTCCACAAACACTGGAAAGGCAGACCTACTAGACTATTACCAGACGAGCATCAACTTAGTGAGTGCTTACAGCATGCATATCATATGCACACACTCAGTCACATCAGGGAAGGAGGGGGTCAAAAGGAAACAAAAGTGATCCTGTTTTCAGTGGAGAAAAGATGGTTTTGACCTAGATAGGCCAGTCTGCTGTGAAGTCATGGGCTCTGGCTGGAAAGCTACTTGTTAACAAATGTTTCACCAAAAGACAAGATTTCTTTTCCTCTCTATCAAAGAACATGGAAAACATCCAGCAGTTCCTATTCAGCAGTCTGGCCCTATTCAGCAAAGCACTTTAAATATGTGCTTAACTTTAGGTACGTGCTGAAATCACGTTCGCTTAATTTTAGGCACATGTTTGAGTGCTTTGCTGGACAGACTTTAAATACAGATGCTTTTCTGAATTGCTCCCTGGTTTCTCGATTAGAGTAAAAAATCTTCCAAGCTCTGTTCGACTCAATGAAGATCCTCAAAGTTAGTTAGGCTCCTAATGTCCATTGAAATCTTACTGACGCCACCAAATTCATTGCTCTCTGGTGCTGAGGTGAGGTGAAGATGTGACTGCAAGAGGTTTGGTTTAGTCTTTGTTCTTTACTGAAACTGTGAAATTAACATTCCCCCTATATTCCTGTCCCCCATACCTTCTCACTTGTTCCAGTAATATGGATTAATAATAAATAACGAAGGGTTACAATTTGCACAACTTGATGGGTATGAATCATTTCAAATTCCAGAGTCATTTTAAAATTACTTACTAAATTATCAGCAATCCCCACGGGTCCTGAACCTAGTGATGGTTGGTTAGTAATTTCTTTATACCAGACCTAGTTTTCCCTCCTGACTACAAGTCACATTGCTGCGGAAGCTTATGCAGGCACTATACCTGGTCCTTCAGTGTATCCCACCAGCTTCATAAACCTTGATGCCCTCGATAGCTGTAATAATTTTCAGCAGGGATCAGATGATCAGTGAGGGCCAGATGGTCAGCTAGTGTGAACTGGCAAGCTCTTTTGCACCTCAGCACTGGTCATTTGCTTACATTTCAGCATGTACGTAAATCTTAGGATTAGGACCAAAATAAATTAATATTTTGCTTAACTACGAACTTTGTTTTTTGTCAGACTAAAAGCTATCGTGATGGAGGAAGACTGACTAGCTCCAAATGGGATTTGCATTTGTGTTAGAAATGGGTCTGTGATCAGTTACCTACCAATTTTAAAACATTTAGAATTTCCAGTACAATTTGCAGGTTAGAGAGGGTTAAAAAAATATGGCTGGCTACAGGATCTCAGGTAGGTGTGTGCCAGAGTTGAAAATTTTGGAATGAGATCCAAGCTTTCCCAAAGCCAGGGGAGTTTGTATCTGAGATTTTGGTTCAAACCATTACAGTCATGGGTACCATAAAGTTTAGACCTGAATCTTGATCCAAAGTCCTTTGTTGTTTGGATCTAGATTTTGGTTGGGGCCCATCTCTAATATGAATATTTCAAGCACGGCTTTGTGCAAAATGGGTGCAGGGTTTTTTTTGAATGAAATAGACTTCAGCAGCCTAAGGAAATGAGACATTGATCTCTCACATCTGGAAGTTGCTCTCTTCTAAGGATGATATGCATATTAAATTCAAGCATTTTTGCACTGCTCCCCCCTGACTGTTGCATCCATGTCATCAAACCCAATCTTGTTGCTTTGGCAAATATTCACACAAATAAAAACATTGTAACAATGGAATCTTTCTTGTGACATTTCCTCCTCTTCCTGCCTCTGTCTCCTACATTTGAGAGACAAAATTTGGAGAGGCGGCAAGTATGAGATCATAGTTCTTTGAGAGGTGACAAGAAAACTGGCTGTGCCGTTCAGTGCTCCGTGTACCCTTTCCCCATGAAACAGATCTGATTCTTTTTTCCCTATCCGCAACTGCATGGAGACATCAGCACTTTGGAGACGGTGCTCGCCAGCCACTCTGGTAAAGCTTCAAGAGTGCAGATAAGGCCCTGAGACATGGAGCCATCCAAATGTGAATGTCTAGCACTGAGTTTTCATTCCTGGCTTTGCTTATTGTATTTATTGACTTTAATTAAGATATCAAAAAAAGTTTAAAAACAGGAATTAGCAAGGCACCAAGGCTTGTTACCCTTTGGGAATTGTCACAGACTGCAGCGTGACTCTACTGGGGATGCTGTAGGGACCCTAATTGTCATTCATCTCCATTAGACACTCATTCATGTTTGCTACTGGCTAGGGTCCCCCTGCTGGCTCTTAAACTCAAATCTAGGCAGTCAGTTAGAGTCAACTAACTGTCAAAGCTGGGTTTTTAAAAGAGCCTGTGGGGGTGAGGTAATGGGACTTGAGCACCTTTGCTTCTAGCTCCATCCCTAAAGCCCCGATGAGCGCATTTCTCTGCAGAAAACAGAACCCTGATTTCAAGCACTGCCATTACATCAGACAGGTGCTGCTGGGATTACTGTTACCTGTAAAGTGCCAGAGGTGGACTAGCCATTCTAGACAAGTGAAAAAAGCCAGGGTCCTGCTCTGGGGACCTGACCATCTCACTTTGTCATAGGAAACACCACTAATTAACCAGCTCTAGAGCGAGAAATGGCAAATTCTGTTCTGTGCGTGAGCCACATACCTAAAGTCTGAACCCAAGTGACTATGAATTCTCTCTCTAAGAGACTATTCATGTGCTTCACTTGTTAGAGAAGAATTAGAGAAATTCCATTTACATCAGGGATGGGCAAACTTTTTTTTAGCCTGAGGGCCACTTCGGAGTTCCAAAACTGTATGGAGGGCTGGGTAGGGAAGGCTGTGCCTCCCCAAATAGCCTGGCCCTCACTGCCCCCCTCAGAATCCCAGACCCATCCAACCCCCCCACAGCTCCTTGTCCTCTGATCACCCCCTCCCAGGACCCTCTTCCCCTAACAATCTCCTGGGACTCCACCCCCTATTCAACTCCCCCATTCCCTGACTGCTCCAACACCTATCCACACTCTGTCCCCTGGCTGTCTCCTGGGATCCTCTACCCCTTATCCAACCTCCTTCTCCCCAACCCCTTACCCTGCCATTCAGAGCAGCATGTCTGGCAGCCGTACGGCCTGGCCAGAGCGAGCCCCACCACCGAAAAAGCTGGAGGCATGGCGAGCTGAGGCTGCGGGGGTGGGGAGACAGCGGGGAAGGGGAGGGGTCAGGGATAGCCTCCCCGGCTATGAGCTCAAGGGCCAGGCAGGCCGTAGTTTGCCCACCTCTGAGTTACATAAATGGTAGTTTTGTCTTTGTCTTCAGTGCGACCAGGATTTGGCCCTTTGGGCCCAAACTTTTGTATTTGGTTGTTTGTTAACCAAACTGATGTTAAAAAAATGGATTACACTTGATAGTCCAAGATCATCTGTTTTCTAGTTCTGACTAGGAAATAGCCATTTAAAAAGTGAAAATGTGACCATTCATCAGGCAAGGTTATTAAAATGATTTAGTGATTTACATCTCCTAGGCTGCCTTTGCACCCCACTAGTCTGGTTAAAAATTCAAATTGAATTCATGTCCGATTCACTTTCTCATATCTACTTGGTATTTGATGTTAACCCTGTGAGAGAAGATCCTGCCTTTCAGAACCCACATGTGAATGTGCCAAGGAACATATTCTCCTGGTGTCCCTTTTTGAAAATCATAGACCAAGGAGAATTATTAGATCATCTTGTCCATCTCCCTAACAACACAGAATGGTTTCTTATAGTATATTGCCTGGTTCACCTCCTTGATTTAGTAAGCTTTTGGGGACAGGCACCATCTCTTTGTTCTGTGTTTGAACAATACCTAGCACTGGGATCTCAAACTTGAATCACCAGGAGGGCCACATGAGGACTAGTACATTGGCCCGAGGGCCGCATCAGTGACACCACCCCTCCCTCCCCCCCCCCTGCTGGCCCCAGCTCCGCCTCCCAGTCAACCCTTTCCATGAGGCCTTGCCACTTTCCCTTTCCGCCTCTTCTCCACATCCTCCCCTGAGCGTGCAGCTCCCCACTCCTCCACCTCCCTCCTGGAAAGCACTAAGCGCCACCAAACAGCTGTTTGGCAGCAGGAGGCACCTGGAGGTAAACTGAGGAAGGGGGACGCAGCACACTAGGGGTAGGGGGAATAGCGGGAGGGGAGCTTGGCGGGCTGAAAGAAATAACCCTGTGGGCTGCATGCGGCCCACAGGCCACGTGGTTGAGACCCCCGACCTAGCACAATGGGGACTTGGGCCATGATTGGGGCTCCTAGGCACTATTGCAATATAATAATAGTATTCCCTGTTATGTGGCTCATACCAGCCCCTGGGAAAACACAAGCTTTTGCAATACAGTTAGGATAGACCATGGACTGCAGTGATTTATTCTTATTAATAATTGTATTAACTAATACTGAGAGGCTGGCCTTGAAACTCTGGCATTTCTCTCCGTGTAAAGTATTATGTCATTTCAATTCATAGTCCTTTTTTGGATAACACTTTTGCATCAAATGAAAAGTATTCTTCCTTCCCCTGTTAC
Organism: Sternotherus odoratus; assembly: GCA_032164245.1. NCBI lineage: Eukaryota > Metazoa > Chordata > Testudines > Kinosternidae > Sternotherus > Sternotherus odoratus. The sequence continues at coordinate 148,955,703 of JAVMKO010000002.1, forward strand.
TCACTTAAGCAACGTAGCTCAAGTTTAATTTCTGTGTTATTTGTGGGGGGATTGTATATAACTATTCCATAGGAAATTAACATTATTAAATGACTGTGTGATGTATCATTTGATCTTATCATTTGGTGCCTTTGGATGCTGCAGCATTCTGAGCAACTGCAGATTTAACAAAAAGATATTAAAAATTCTTATTTCATTTGATAAAAGACCATAAAGAATGAAACCGAGCAAATCAGATATAATAGAACAGAACGTAACTGTTTGCATGGGAACACTGGGAATTGTGTGTCTCACCCTCACAGGCCACAAAGATAATTTCCTGACTTAGTAGTAGTTGGTTTAAAAAAAATCTATTAGACAACTTCTCCTCACTCAAGGGAAATGTCTATCAGCAAAGCTGATTAGAGATAAGGGTAAGCAGATGTCAAAACAGAGGACCACCAAAGAACTGGGGGTCCCAAAGTGAACTGGGAGAGCTCCAACAGGTAATAAAAGTGGGGCTTTCTGTCATAGCAAGATTTAGAGCCCAATCCTGCCTTCCCTGTGCTGCCACAACTCCTCTTGACTCCAATGGGAGTTTTGCCAGAAGTAGCACTGCAGGATTGGTCTCTGTGTTTGGGTGTTGCAGATATACCTTTAAGTTTTATATATGACAAAATATATGTTTTCATCCCTCTTGTTAACTGGTTTTTTTTAAAAAAAGACCATTTTTCCATAGCCACAGTTATAGAGTCTGAACTGAAATTGAAAATAAGAGGCCAAACAAAGATGGAGAGCTGTATTGCAGATTCTCCTAGTAATTCATTATGCTCACATGATGAGGAAGGAATTTAATATAAAGAAAATTGTTCTGTGGAGGAGAGAAAAGGTCCTATTTTGGTACTAATGGAGTGTTGCCATTGACTTCAGTGGAACTAAGGATTTGGACCAAAGTGTCTACCAGGGACCCTTCCCTTAACTTAAAAGTAGAGCAGGTTGTAAGCTTTTCTGATGGATTTTTTTTTGGTCAGAAAATGGTGATTTGATGAAATCAAAAAAATTCTTAGGAATGTATTTGTTTAAATTGTTGAGAGGAAATTATTGAAAGGAAAAGTTCTGATAAGGTTAAAATAAAACTTTTCAGAATGTTTCATTTTATAAAAAATATTCCAAGATTTCTACCTTTCCATCCCGATTTGGGAGTAAGTGACATTTTGAAATCTCAAGAATCAGAGAGGTAGCCGTGTTAGCCTGGAATAGCAGAAGTAACAAATAGTCCTATGGCACCTTAAAGACTAACTAAAGTATTGAAGCATAAGCTTTCGTGGGCTAATACCCACTTAGTTGGATGCAAACATCCAATGAAGTGGGTATTAGCCCACGAAAGCTTATGCTTATGCTTCAATACTTTAGTTAGTCTTTAAGGTGCCACAGGACTCTGTTACTTTTGAAATCTCAGAATATCCCATGGGATGGAATTCTGGTTTTGCGCCAGCTCAACTTAAAGCCACAATGAGGCAGCAAAACCCACTTTACGTTTCCCAGCTGAAGCAAGACCTGCTTGCAGGAGAAGGTGTTTCCAACAAACACCATCGCTTGCTACAGTGCAATTTTACAACTGCAATAGGACATTCCATTGCTGAAGTATTAATTCATCTGATTGCATTGTCAGCGCTCAGTTTCGTATTGTCATCTAAACCCACAGAATACTGAATCGGGTTTTGTTCTGTTACACTCTGGCATGTCTATTAATATTGGGGAGACACCGTGAAACTGAACAGACTATGACTCTGTGGTTATAAAAGAATGCAACATAAATCATCTAGTTTTTTTTGTTTTATTTTGTCTTTATTGGTTCTAGGTAAACCATTGTGATGCCAGAACAAAAAGAACATAATTGGGCTGGCACACTGGGAATGTTACAGGAATAGATTTTTCTTGCAAGCTTTCTGTTTTTGATCAAGCCAAATCCAACCCTCTGAGAGAGCTATAATTCCACAAAGATTATACAGCTAGACAAGCTCAAGATTGGACTCTCTTATGTGCCGAACATTTTCGGCTCTGTGGAATACTTTACCAGAGCAGACCAAACTGATCAGGCCCAGCAGCTAAACACAAGATCCACCTCTTTGATAAAACTCCCAAGGAAGCCTGTTCCGGCAGAATTTCTAGTCCTGTCTCGCCAGCCTGCTGTGAAAAGTTTGCATTGTTCAGAGAATAATTTGTTTATTTGAGTGCTTATTTGAACCTCCCAATACAAAGCCAGGCTTGTATCTATTAAAGGAGTTTTTCATATTAATCAGATGCTAATCTTGTTGTTTATGGGCAAAATCCTGAAGTCCTTACTCAAGCAAACTTTCTCTGAAGAATGTGACTAAGGATTTAGAGAGTGGCCCATTCTGTTAATTGTATAATTAAAGAGTCTGCTGTCCCCAGAAAGGTTTATTTTTTACAACTCTCTTCAGTAATCATCATCTAGAGCAAGGAATAATCTCTCTTCCTGATTCTCCCAGCTCCTTTTTTCTATTCTGTCTTGCGGTTGGATTTTGTTATCTGATTTGACTTCCCTGCAAGCGAAAGTCTGACTTAATAGAATGTCGGTCTATTGTCCTTCACCCCAAACTCATGGCTCCTTTATCCAGCTGGGTTTTCTTTTTAGAGCACTGCCACCCATTTTCTGTTGACTGGAAGAAGTGGAGTAATCCACAGGTACTTAAATTTGATCCACCTGTATCAACCAACCAATCACTTCTAAAGAGGACTGAAGAGATTTTAACAAATAAATCAAGGCCACACAGTGTTAACAAGCCCCCACAAGAAAAGGTAACCGAATACTCAAACGTCTACTGTTGCATGAAATGGACTGGAAAATTTAGACAAATGCCAGTTGGAGTCTCTCCACATTTGGACAGCAACTCCAGATCACCACAGGGAAATGGTAGTTCTACCAAGAGAGCATGTGACATATGCCTTTCCACTTTATTAAAAGTGTTAAAAAAATTCTGGACCAAATTTTCCAGAGCACTTAGTTGACTTCGGACTTGATCCTGTACCATTCAAGTCTGTAGAGTTTTTTCATTAAAGTGCCATGGGATTGAGCCCTTTGGTGCCTAGCTCTCATTGACTTTCTATAGGCTTTAGACACTTCAGAAAATATTATTCTGCACCACCTGGTTCCATTCAAAAGTTTTTACTGTGGCCCCTTTATTTCAGTAATGTCTAAGGACTGGTCTGTCCACAAGCTTGCACTGAAATGACTATAACCTGGTTGCAAGCCACACCTTTTGTTGGTTTGGTGCAAGTCTCCGTGGGTGGGGGTGCTTGCTTCAGATTAAAGTGTTCTACTTTGATTTAGTGTAAATCAGCACAAAGTAAAGTAAGCTAAATCAAAATAGGACATTCTTTTTATTCTGAAATGTGTCCACAGACTTGCACTAAAATAATATCCCCTGACTAAAGGCATGTCTACCTTGATACCAGGAGGTGTGATTCCCAGCTCACATAGATGTATCCCCACTAGCTCAAACTTTTACTTATATAAACGTGTATCTGAGGCAGCACAGGGAGAGGGAGGGGAAGTAAGGGCTCGGGCTATCTGCCCAAATACATATGCAGGGCGTCGTACTCGGGGAAGCTAGTTAGAGCTACTGCCCTTGCTGCCATGAACACACTGGTATTTTTAGGTGCTAGTTCAAGCAGACTTAGCGTGAACTGTGGCTATGTGTGCTGGGAATCACTCTTCCTAGCTCAAATGTCGACATAGCCTAAAGCTGTGGGAAACTCAGTCATTGCATTTCTCAGGTGTTTGTGAGGTGATTTTTGGGGTTGTTTGTTCAAATTTTACTTTGAATTTGGCTCTCAAATGTATCTAAAAACTGAAAATTCAGCCACAGCCTGAGAGTTTTTGAGTAGCGATGAACTGGGCAGCAGAGGATTTATGCCAGTCTGGTCATTCAGCTTGGAGCCCTGATTTTCTGAAGGCAACTGTTCAGCATTCCAAAGTTTCTGATCTTGGACACCCTAAAATCACGAGCCACTTTCAAAACCATAAGCATAAAACAAAAATATTTTTCTGAAAAGAAAAAGTAAACAATCCCCTTCAAAATACCACACTCACAATAACCCTGAAATATTATTGGCTAATAAAGTGCAAACTATGCTTCTTCAGAACTACCTCATCTTAAAGATGTGGAATTTGTCACACGACTGGGATGTAGTGGAGTGCACCCGTTCACGGGTTTTACAAATAGAGAAAGGGGGAAAAAAGAAACTACCTTATGGCTGCTGCTGTTTTGTAAGTTTTGTTTATTGTGCAAAACATCTTTTTTTTTTTTTGCCATTGGAAGCTGCTTTTACTGTAATGAGAACTCTAAAAGGAGTGCAGCATGGTGTGGGAGGTAGGTCAAAAGTTCAAATTCATCTTCCTAGACTTGTTCTCTATGTGACTCGTACCCACTTGATAAGTAACTCGGGGGTGCATTTTCAAAGTGTTGCACGGGGGGATTTAGCCATCTGACCCCCATTAATGTTGATGGGAATCCTGTGACTATATCTCCATGCACAGCATTTATCCCTCCCCTGCTTCACACCAAAGAAACCTTGAAAGGAAGAGTGGGGAAGACACCAAAGACAACAGGAAAAATCTGTAAACTGTCCATTTCTTCTTTTCCAGTTTAGTTCCCTTTTACTAAAATATCTAATTCAGCCCTTATTGGTAATATTGCTGCTGACTTCCATCTTCTTTGGTTTTCACTCTCTACATTGCTACACAGTGAACTATCTATCTATATAAAAGTCAAATGGTGTATGTGTGTATGCGTGCGTGTGTGTATGTATGTTCCCTTACTCCTTCCACACCGTTTGAGCTAGAGACTTGAAATTTGGTACAGTTATAGGCCTTAGGGTCCTAATCAGGGTAAGAGTTGAAAATTTTTCAAATCTCACCTCTGACGCCCCCCAGGGGTAAAATTCTTTAAAGCCTATTCACATCAGCTGGGCAGCAGGTTAACATCTGCTGTTCTCTGTGACATAGTTATGATGTAATAATACCCCCCTCCAATGGACCCCGCACTCGCTCAGCTCTCTGCCCCCGCTCCCCCTCCAACGGCCCCGGCACTCGCTCAGCTCTCTCCCCCCTCCCTCCTCCAATGGACCCCACACTCACTTAGCTCTCTTCCCCCCCATCCAGGGGTCCCCACACTCGCTGAGCTCTCTCCCCCCTCAGGAAAGAATCAAAAATTTTTAAAATCTCACCCCCTCCCTCCCTCCAATGCCCCACCCCACTCGCTCAGCTCCCCCCCCTCCCCAATGGACCTTGCACTCGCTCAGCTCTCTCCCCCTCCCCCCCTCCAACACTCCCCCCACTTGCTCAGCTCTCTCCCCTCCTCCAACGGACCCCACACTCGCTCAGCTGTCTTCGAGCAACGCTGGGTCCCCTTCCCCGCCCCTCCGACGGGCCCGAGCAACGCCGGGTATTTCTGCTAGGAAAGTATATTCTCAATTCCTCTTTCCTAATTATTTTCTTACATATGTTTTCTTAATCACCCAAAGGATTTGAGGGAGATCAAAAACATTGGGGTTGCTGGGTTTCAGAAGACTATAGGAGTGAATGTGTGTATATGTTCCTATGGGGCATGAACCAAGCCCATAGGACAATGGATGTCCTTTGTGTGTCCTTCCTCATTTTGGGGTAGTAACTTACTGCCCAAGCAGTCCCACAGAAGTCGCTCCACTAGGTGCATTCTAGCACCTTGAATTCTTGGTCCTTATCTTCAAGGTATTCCATGGTCTGGGCATTGGATATCTAAAGATTGCCTAAAACTCTGGGTTGGAGGTTGTGGTTGATACGTCTGATCCTTGGGCACAATGGAATGTTTTCACATAAAAGCAAAGCTTGCTTTTGCAGGAGAAAGAGCTATCTCGGGAGCCAGCCCGAGGCTTTGAAACATCTCCCCACCCACCCCCCAAAATCATCACAAATATCACCACCCTTGCACTCCAAGTGCAGGGCCCATTTCTTTGACCTGGCCTTCTTTAATACAAATACACAGTAGTGGGTACATTAAATTAAAATAAACACCCAAAAGAAAACCCTACCAAAACAAAGCACTGCACTGCACTTGCAATACTCCTTCTGTGGGGAAGATGAGAGGGAAGGAACCACACCTAACAGATGTTGTTCACGGCACTTGATGCATTACTGGTACGGTGCTCAGTACTACTGGATGGTATAAAAACCTCGTACTTTGACGAGGGTGGTATAAAAACCTGAATAGATAGAATAATCGTAGCTTTCCCATCCTAACAACTGACCACAGCGAAGCCAAAAAAGATGCCCTTGGTTTATGTTCAGTCTTTTCTATCCTTGTCCCTGCAGCTTTCTTTTTAATTAGATTAATGGGTTTTCTGCAGAACCCGCACAATGGAATGGTTTTCTGTAGACATTTTCTTTTTGCATATATACTTTTATTGCTTAACTATAAAGATGGGTAAGATTAATATATTAGAGAGATGAGATCCTACACCCTGCCTCCCCTCTCCTCCTCCAGAAAAATCAAATACAGGCCTTGGGTCAGACCTACAGCTGGTAGAAACTGATAATGTTCCATTGAAGTCAATGGAGTGGTTATTTTACACAAGCTGAAAATCTAGCCCATAATATACACACACACACATTAAAAAAATAATAAATAAGCAACAGAAAACAATGAAAGCAGCTGTAGATTTGTTTCAGGATACAGAAGTACACTGAATAATATAATACATCATCTAAAATGTAAGTCACAAACATTGGACCTAATCAAATATATTAACATTAGTCATAAACCTCTAAAAAGGCCTGGATGGTTTCTGTCCTCTTATTACAGTGATAAGTTATTTCACTTAAACCTTTTTGTACCAATATGATATGTTCAACAGTGTGATGGATTTCCATTTTTATAAGCTTTGTCTCTTAATGGTATGGAGTATCTCCATCACAGGAACGTTTTGTTGGTTTTAGAAATACCATTTAAGGTAGCCATATGAACAAGAACACAAAGGGCTGGATCTTGATGCAGATCACTATTTGATATTAGATTAATACCATTTCTAATAAATTGGAATGTATTGATATTTTGACATTTGTAAAACATATGCAGTAGTGTGCCACTTGGTGACCCTCCGTTTCAGAACCAGTATCGTGGATACCCCTATAAGGATGCTATCCGTATCCTTAACTTCCCCTTCAGGGGATGTCTCATACTATGCCCTGAAAACTATTTTTTCAGAATTGCTCTATCTTAAATTTCAGAGTTTGAAGTCTAATATTGATGGTACATGCTGTATATAGTCTGATCCTGATAAGTGCCGAGCATCTGCAATCTGATGTCAGTGGAGGCTGCAGGTGCCTTAGCACTATTCTGGATTAGGCCCTAGAGCTAGCATTGGTATGTCTATGCAAGCTGGGAATCTCACCTCCAGCTCAAATAGCGATGTATTCTTGGGCTCCCTTGATGCACTGAGGAGAAGAGTATTTTGCTACAGCCCTTAAAAAAATGGTATCACCTTCCCCCTGCACTTATCCATCTGGACAATGCTACTCACCAGCTCATCCTACTCTTGCTCTTCCCAGCCCTCTAGCTGCAGGGTCCTAACATCAGATGGATAGCCTGTGCGGTGGCCAGGATAGGGGGACCTGGGCCCTCCCTTTCCACCAGGTCCCAACCCAGGACCCTGTCGGTGGTGGGGTTGCCTGCCACCAACTCGGTGGGGATCTGGCCGAAATGAACTGAGCTGGCCTCCAGTTGTCCAATCAACTCCCCACAAAGACTGTCTGGGCTACTTCCTACTTCTCCGCATCTCCTGGCTTCCTAGGCCCCTCGGTTCCTTCTCCCTCAGTTGTGTCCAGTGCCTGGGGGGTTGAGGGGTTGTTGTCAGCTGGCTGGCCTCCGTGTCAGGGAGTGCCTGCGGCCCTTCAGTAGGAGCCAGCAGCACACTACCTTCTAATATGGCAGTCTGCGCAGACTGAGCCAGGCTGCTCCCTCTTATACTGGTGTTGCACTTTGAGCATGCCCAGTAGGGCCATGGATTTTTCAGCCCACAGTGAGGGGTTAACCCCTGCAGTCTCAGTAAGGGGCATGCATGCACCGTCACCCTCCCCCCCCCCCCCTTAACAGGGTGTCCGGTGGTGTCCCCTCTTCTGCATCTTTCCCTCCTACCCAGGAAAAGAAGTCTGCATTTGCGTGGGCCTTGCCAGGTCAGTGAATGACTTGAAGGTCGTATGGTTGGAGTGAATGGCACCACCTCATGACTCTGGCATTGTTGTCCTTCATACTGTTAAGCCATTGAAGTGGCACATGGTGGGCTTCAGTGTGAGCAGAGTTAGGCTAGCACGAGGGGTTTTTGAAATTCTCACCTGTAGCCTTTGGGTCAAGCTTTTAAAAATGAACCTGTTTTTCATCTGCAATCTATAGTCCCAAATAATTGCAGTCTTAATATAGATTTAGTACCTGATTATTCTGTAAATTAGGTAATTGAATCCTAAATTTCACATGCAAATAATTGTGTACATAAAATTGTCCCTCAGTTATTTCCACCTGCAAAATTGTGGATGAAAAAATGAAGGCCCTTTTTAGCTGGTGCCCAAAAGATAAAAGTATACATGGTGTCTTTTAGAGGGCATGTATTTATTACACATTAGTGATTATAGAACTGGTTAGAAACTTTAATTTCCATTCTGCAATAAATTATGACTTTTAAAAACAAATTTGCAAATCAGAACAAAAAGCCAAAGTTTTCTGTGAAACAGAAATTCAAAAATATTTCAGTTTGGGACTATTCCATTACTTCATTTCACTAATGGAGAATTGTTTTGTTTCGATAATGTCAAAATGCTTCACTTTGATAAGTTTGAAATGCTTCACTTTGAGAAGGTAAAACATTTCATTTTTACTTTATCAATTCAGTTTATTTTGTTTTGGTCTTTATTTTAAGAAATTAAATATACATATACATCATATTAAATATTTTCCTAAAAATAAAAGTCAAAAAGAATTAAAATGATGAAGTCAAAATTAAACATTTTGACATTACTGAAATAAAATGAGAGCATTGAAATGATTTTAAATGGGAAACACTTTTGGTTTTTGACCAGCTCTAAGCTATCACAAGAAAACGTGAGAATTTTGCAGATAATACACAAGCCCTGTATAACATCACATTACTAGAACTAAAACTGTACCTAAAGCAGATTTCATTTGACTGGGAAAGGTCTGAGCATATCCCCAACAAAATAATACCCATTCTTACAGATGTCCAAGACTTGAACTTGGCTGACAGTGCTAGCCTGGCTCCCACAGAAGTTTGAGTATGTTCTGAATAAAACGTTCTTCAATATATGCTTTGGGTTCAGGAGATGTATTGCAATGAATGAGCTGCCGTGGCTTCAGCAGAAGTCTGAAGGTATAATTTAAGACTGTGTCATGCTCTAAGAACCTTCAGTGTGGGGGTGGTTTTTCCATCCCAAGTAGACTCTTTGGAGGACAAGGCCATTCCTGCATTTTTTTATTTCTGTGAAGCTCTCATTAAGGTCAATGGGAATTTGATTTGTGCAAGGGCTACAGGATTAGACCAGTAGATGGTACAAAGCCTTGGCTAACTATCCCAGAATGATAAATAGTCTTACAAGAAACATCTGGTCAGTACTCAAATCATTATCACCAGGTGGTCAGGGGCTTTCATCGTCTTCCAGTGACAGCTTGTTTTGCTTTTGCCTGCAGAAGTTCCAGTGGCACCACATCCAGTGAAGAACATGGATTCCACATAGGGCTAGAATGTCAAAGGCTCTTGAAAGCTAGTCCAATTTCCACTTTGCCAGACATTATGACAGTGTCTGTAGTGAGAACTAATTTTGGATAATGAGCAGCTAACAAGAACAGAGCATCTTATAAGTATATGTTGAGAATACAGTTGAACCCACTTAAGCAAGATTTGGATCACCAGAAAGCCTTTTTCATGGGAAAAACCTCAGGGAGCCAATTATCTTTTCCTCTTAGGTTGAATTAGTATTTTGTTTCTTTAGTGGGACAATTGTAATTCTCAAGAGGACTATTGAGATGATGCTAGACCATAATGCCTTGCTAAGTAGATTTAGAAACATTAATGCAGTGATTCAGGTTACAAGATGCTGGTGGGTTTTATTCTCTACTTGTCTCACACAATGGCAGCTAGGAAGGAAATCCATATCAATGTGTTGCTCTTTAATACTAATATGAATGTTTTGATCTTTTAAAATGATACAATATTGCAAGATAATCAATTTTGTACAGTAATATCTGGTACATAAATGTAATCATGATTAAGCTGAATGAACTGAGTTGCAGAACTATGTGGCAGGAATATCATTTGGGTAAACTTTGTTACCTCTGCTATTCCAGACTAACACGGCTACCTCTCTGATTCTTAGTTTAACTCGAACGGCTGCCTAATCAGGATAATTTGGAATCTATCAAAGCATCTTGCATGAAGTTGCTTCTGCTGTACATAGAATTCAAATGGATGAGTTCATTCAGAACGTGCAAAGATAGAATGCTGTATCTTCATGGTTTCTGCCACCTCACAGTTAGAAGATGCAATGGGAATCTCCCAAATATACTATAACAGATTGTCTCATCTTTAGCTATATGCATCGCTTTCCCCCAGGTTGAAATAAAGCAGTGACCTCTGAGTTAAGTGTAGGAGCAGATCCTTTGCCGAAGATAAGAACTTTTGGAGGGTGATACTATAATGCTTGCACAATCTTTTTCTGTGATAAGAAAGTGACTTTTTCCATTTCTGTTTTTCTTCTTGCTCATCTTTTATGCTTATAAGAACACTTTGAAAGCATCAAATGCCAGGTGAATGTCATCAAGTTCAGAATGATTCCTGTGCTCCAGCATGGATTTGAATACAAAATCCTTTTAGACTTGTGGCTCATCAATTTCCACAACAGCACTTTGAAACTATCTATACCAAGGTTCATTTTTGCACTCATTCATGATCACGTTTCTTCTTCCATTGTTTCACATTCATTTTTAGAACGTCTCTTCAACCATATGAGCAACATCAATGTATAGTCAATATAGCTGTGCTAGGCATTTAACACGTCACTCTAATATTATTTCTCACAGTGCAAGGTATGTATATGTGTGAGCATCTATTGCAGGATTAATACTGACTACATGCCAGGGTTTGTCGTTACTAGACTAAATCTTCCTGCCTGAATCTCTGGCATAATCACACTGTACACCATTTTCTGTATCCTGGGACTGTGATGATTCTTGCTATCAACTAATGGTCAAGGAATCAATATTTAAAAATATAGGGCTAAATTCTCACCTTTGACCCTATGACACTACTGTGCAATCCCAGGAAGGAAATAAAGACAGATTTTGTTCCATAGAATTTTAGTGAAGGCAGATAACCGTACATTCACCTCGTCCATCTCCTTTCCTATAGTTGAAAAAATCTGTTTTTCAGCAGTTACACATAGCATGTTGTCAGTACTTCAGAAACGCACTTGGCTCTTCTTGACTGCTTTTGTGATGAACGTTACATGGCCTGTATGGACTGGTGCAGAGTTATAGTGTGTATATGTAACAGGGATGCTTCTCTTTGTTTATTTCACAGTGCAAGCAAGGTATGCTGACTGCTTTTTTCCATTTTTGTTTTGCAAGTGCTGTCACAGTTCTTTATTAAAAGTTAGTCAGCTCATTTGTTGGTTTAAAATGTGTGGAAAAGAAAAATATGATGTTTGTTAATAAATAATATTTAATGATATAATGGAACTGAGAAGTGAGACACAAAATAATACTTGTCAAGAACATGGAGAATATAGCATGAAACTGCTAAGTGCTCCTATGCAAACACAGATGTCATTTTTGACATCATGAATATCTCCAATGTGTATTCAAACTAGTCATCACCCTCAGTGTATCGGTCTTTGGTTAAGCTCCAAAGTCTTGATCAAGTTTCAGAGTAGTAGCCATGTTAGTCTGTATCCGCAAAAAGAATGAGGAGTACTTGTGGCACCTTAACAAATTAATTTGGGCATAGGCTTTTGTGGGCTTGATCATATGAAAAGTAGGGCTGGTATCGGGTTTTTTTTCAATTCAAAATTTGGGGTTAAAATTTTCATCAAAAATTCTAATTTTGATGGGAGCAAACCCAGGAACAATTTAAACAAGTTTTCTGATTGTTTTCCTTGTATTTCTATAGAGTTTTAAAAATTTCAATTTTTTAGAAAAATTCTGTCAAATGTGATTTGTCATTTTTCCTTGCTTTTTAAAATCACATCAACATTTGTATGAAAAAAAATTCCTTTCTTTTTTTTTTTTAACCAGTTTTATTGCTAAGGATGTGTTGCAAAGAAGAATCACAATGGTTTAATCCTGGCAAATGTAGATTTCTTTATAAATGTTGTATGGAATCGTGTATAGGTATTAAAATCCTTATGCCAGGACATAGAATAAATTTATAAATGAATAAAATTAAACATAGATCCAAGTGTGTGGATCTACTATTTGACATAATCTGTTTAACATAGGTTTTAAAAAGAACGAACCACTGTTTGAAAAACAGTGACAATCAATATGATCGGTGTTAGAATGGCTTATACACAATGTCAAGAATCAGAGAGGTAGCCGTGTTAGTCTGGAATTGCAGAAGTGACAAAGAGTCCTGTGGCACCTCAAAGACCAACAAACGTATTGAAGCATAAGCTTTCGTGGGCTAATACCCACTTCGTCAGATGCTTCCACTGCATGCATCGACGAAGTGGGTATTATCCCACAAAAGCTTATGCTTCAATACTTTAGTTAGTCTTTAAGGTGCCACAGGACTCTTTATCACTTATACACAATGGTGTAGCCAGGTTTTAACATCAGGGGGAGCGAGCACCAAAAAAAAAAAGGCACCACTTCACACACGGAATAAACTAATTTATTATATGTGGCCCTGGCTGCATTGCGCCTGGAGAGGCTGCGTGCCTCCCGCCGAGCCCAGCCCTACCTGGGGGAGAGGCTCCGGCCAGGCACTCCCTTGGCATGCTGCAGCCCTGAGTCTCCTTGCCCAGCCTCCCCATTCTCGGAGCGAGGCCTCGGGGATCAGAAGGCAGCAGGCCCCGCTGTGACAATTCCCCCTGCGGGTGGGCTTGGCTCTGGCTCCCCTCCCCTCCCCCCCCCCCCCCCGAGTGTCCCCCCTGCTCCAGCCACCCCCTGCGCTGCGCTGGTGAGTTGAAAAGGTGCCACTTTTGGAATTCTGGGTTCAGGCAGAGTGGTCACTCTCCCAAATCCCCCCTCCCCCCCAGCTCCGCTACTGCTTATACGGTGTCTAATTTCTAATGGTTGTGGCAGGGTGCTGGCCAGGAGTGCCTGAGCCAGCCCTGCAGGCCCTTTAAGAGGGAGCACCAGCCTGCAAACCTCCCTTGCAGAAAAGGCTAATCAGCCACCTGGCTTGCAGGGCAATCAACATGGATGAGTGACACCTGGCAGCCTCCTCAGGGGGATAAAAGGCCTGCCAGGAAGCAAGCCCAGTGTGGTGGGGATGGTATAGAGTGAGGTGGTGGTTTGAGCTAGTCAGAGCTGTGTGTTTGAAGTTGTAAACTGTAAGCTGGACTATATAGAGTCTGTAGAGCTGGGAGCTGTAAGTTGAAGAACTGTACAAAGCTGTATATATTGGTGGTGGGGTCCTGCACTGTTAATTAAAGAGCATTGTTTGATGCAAAGAAGGGTTTCCTGCCTGTGTTCCTGAGAGGGGTGAGAAGGTGGTCTGTCACATGGTATTGATGTAAATTAAAGTATACCTATTTGTTTTTGTATCTTAAATGATAAAACTAATAACAACACATATTGTATAACTTATTAATATATTTCTTTAAAACATAAAATATAATTATTGTACTTACAGAACATATGAAACAAAGAGGAATAAATTATGGTGGGAAAGATGAGGGAAAATAAATAGGAGAATTGAGAATCAGAATGAATTGATGAGAAGACATTACTTCATACTAGTAGGTATGGTTTTAATTTATAAATGCTTATATACTAACCTGTTGGAATTAATTTTGGAAATTATAATGACTTGGGAAAAAGTCAAGCTAGCATAACAAAAATCATTTTGTAGATGGACAGCCACATTATTGAATGAAATTGAAATCCTCATGTTAGTTTTAATTTCTCTCTGGCCTGGGACTAGAGTGATCAGATTGTAGGTTGTGCTCTTGGTGTGAGAAAGCAGAAGAGGAAGGGCTTGATCCTGCAAACACTGTCAAGTGTCATGTTACTCCTATGAGAAAGACCTGGTAGGTGAGATAATATATTTTATTGGGCCAACTTCTGTTGGTGAGAGAGACAGGCTGTTGAGCTACCTAGAGCTCTTTTTTTTTTTTCAGGTCTGAAAAAGGCAGTCCAAATGTCACAGTTAAATACAAGGTGGAACAGAAGTGGCCATCTTGAAGGGGGGCCCTTCATTTCAGCTGACAAGTGATCTCAGTGGTAAGAATTATGCCTGGTTGTTAGTGTTCTCACAGGATGAGGCCTTCCGTTCTTAAACCCCTGAATGCAGACTTACGAATTGACACTAGCCCCCTTAGAGACCAGATAAGTCATTGTGATATTGTAGTGCGATGGTATTGATGTGATTTTTTTTGTATTATGAAGTCCTAGAAAAATAGGACTGGAAGGGACCTCAATAGGCCATATAGTCCAGTCTCCTGCACTGAGGCAGGACTAAGTATTATCTCCCTGACAGGTGTTCATCTCACCTGTTCTTAAAAATCTCCAGTGACAGAGATTCCACAACCCTCCTAGGTAATTTGTTCCAGTGCTTAACTACCCTGACAGTTAGAAAGCTTTTCCTGATGTCTAACCTAAATTTCCCTTCTCCAATTTAAGCCCATTACTTCTTGTCTTGTCCTCAGTGGCTAAGCAGAACAATTTATCACCCTCTTCTTCATAACAATATTTTATGCACTTGAAGACTGTTATCATGTACTCTCAGTCTTCTCTTCTCCAGACTAAACAAACCCAATTTTTAAAATCTTTCTTCATACAGCATGTTTTCTAGAGTCAACGATTAATCATTTTTGTTGCTCACTTCAGTTTGTCCATATCTTTCCTGAAGCGTGGTGCCCAGAACTGGGCACAATACTCTAGCTAAAGCATCATCAGGGCTGAGTCAAGTGGAAGAATTACTTCTTGTGTCTTGCTTACAACACACCTGCTAGTACACCCCAGAATGATGTTTGCTTCCCCTCCCCCCCCCCCCCAACGGCAGCATGTAAAGATAGGGGGTAATTATCTCTCATGTGACTGTCTTTGGTGTATCAATACATCTCTCTTTTTCCCATTCTCCTCTGTTCTTGTTCTAAAAGATTTACCAGCTATGAAATATGAGAGTGAGGGGAGCTCCATTTTTATGTGATTTTTCTTGGGTTGTGACTAGTAAGACAGAAAAGCAAAAAATAATGAGGAAAGCAGTCCTATTCATCCTAGAGGCTGGAGGTTGGTTTTATGGAAACTTCTACTTTAGGACACTCAACAAATTGTTGTCTCCTTCTTCCCTCCTTATACTTCCACTTACATCCAATTAGCTTTCCTAATCCAGTCAGATCCCATGCCACTGCCTTTGTCTAAACTTTATGATTTGGCCCATCATAATTGCTCTGACCAAAAGTATGTTTTAAATGTTGGCTAAGAGCAAAGGAACATTAAGATGAAGAGTGAGAGAAAGCTGGGGGAAGGGATTGAAATACAGGATCAGAACTAGGTGAGAAAGCTCAGCTATTTCTTTCCAAGTACCCGTTTGCCTATCTTTCCTTTGGCTTTTATGGAAAGCACCTTTCCTTCTTGCCCAGCTAGTGATACATAGCAGGCCCTGGGCCTGCTCTCCAGAATGGAGTTAGTCCTGATCAATGCTGATGTTCCTGAGATCAGAATCTTACCCTTCATATTCAGAATGACTACTCTATCTGCTGGTCATCCTTGCATTCCAGGAAGTTTACATCAGTTGAAGACAAGAGGGAACTTTCTTTATCTACAACTGGGACAGTGTGATGGGGAGAGAGATCTGTGACAATGTGGCATTTGTGTTTTGCAGCCGTGAAAGTGAACATATGCCCTGAGGTAGCCATGACCACTTGGACACTTAAAAAAAAAAAAATCTCCCTCTCCTTTTTAGGAATATGCTTTTTAAAATTACATTAGTAACAGTGATGGCTATTAAATGTTAGTCTATTGATAAGTGAATGATTGCATCAGGATTTGAAGTGGATGGGAGTCAATGGACCTGTAGCAGGGCGCGACTCACCCTGTGGCGCCTCCTGCTGGTCTGTCCAGGGAATCAGCTCACCAGCCTCTGGAGCGCCCTCTGCAGCCTATAGTTCCACTTGCTCTCTGGCCCCAAGTCCCTCCCTGGACCCCAGTGCCCTCTTACCTGGGGTGCTACACCCCTGCAGTACCCCCACTGTCTAAGGGTCTCCCCTCCCTGGGGAACCCCTATCCCCACCTTGCCTCAACCTAGGCAACTGCCAGTCACCACTTGCCCCCGTTCACTGAGGCAGACTGCAGTATAATTGCCACTCATCACTGGCAAGGAGGGTTGGCCTGCTGCCTCTGCCTCTAGACCCATGCACTGCCCCCTGCAATCCTACTACTCCTTGTTGGGCCTTCCACTAGGCCCTGCAGCCTGGGGGTTTCCAGGACAGAGCTGCCCCAGCTCCTCTAGCCTTGCCCCAGCCCTCCTTCACTCTGGGTACCCGGTCTAGCTTCCCGAGCAGTCAGGCCAGTCTGCGTCTGCAGCCAGAGGAGACTCTCCCTGGAGCAAACTCTGGGCCTATTTATCAGGGCCAGCTGGGCCCTAATTGACCCAGCCACAGACGTGGCTGCTCTGCCCAATCAGGTGGGAGCTTGCTTGCTCCCAGCCACAACCCTTTCTTGGGCTGTTTTAAGCCCCTTTTTTCCTGGAGTAGGGCATCCTACTACAGGACCCATTGACAAGTCCTAAACACTGAGCGGCATTATGTCTGGAGGGGATTATGCCTTGGAGAACAGTATCTCCCATGTTCCAACCTTTCTTCCTTCTTGAATGCCACAGACTTCCATCCATTGCAGAGCCAAGGAGACGGGATCCCAACCCACCCTCTAGCACTGTACGGAAAGATATTTACATGGATGATCCACAAGGGATCACCTACTTCATAACTGGAACCCATGGCTTAAAAAGTGACTGGTAAGTTTGGGTGCCTAACTCAAGACATAAAGGGAACATGACTTTTTAGAGGTTATGAGCAGGCCCATTTAAGGGCTCTCCGGATGAGCATCCAGAATTGCTAGTCACTTTTTGAAAATGTAGGTTCATAACTCCTAATGCATAGATCTGTTCTTTAGTTACAAGGACTCTCTTTTATGAAATGCCCCATGCTGTATCTGTTAAGCTCTTCAGTTACCATCTTACTGAGAACATGTTCACTGGTTGTAACCATAAACCACAAAAAATGTTTGTATGTATTTGTATCCTTGTACAATAGCCACAAACTCCAAAAGCTATTAGCTGTCTAAAGCAGTATGAAGTTGAAAGGTGAAAAGGGAACCTCCAGGGAAATCAACTGTTACTTGCAGAAGCAGAAAGCATTTTCAAGTTGAAGTGTGCTAGTTGTGCAAGATTTATCAGGTTACAGTTACTTAGAGCTTGGTTTTTCAAGTCTTATTTTTTTTAAAAAAAGATGGAACAGATGAGGAGAAATTGTACTTTTTTCAGTGCCAGATGTTTGATTACAAACACATGATTACAAGGCCCAGAAAACTTGATAGTGTTAGACCAGGAAGTGTTCTATGATGAAGGTATCTCATGAACCAAAAATCAATTTTCCTGCATAGCTATTTTTGTTATTAACAAGTACTACAGCAAGATTAATAAATGTGACTGCTGTATCTTATTGTGTACAAAAAAGATGATTTATTGTGACCTATTCTTCCTCTTTATCCTTGAGAATGATTGATTTCAATAGAAGATTGCAAAATAAAACCACCAAGTATGGATATAAGTTAACAGGGTACACTTATGTGGAACTAATGTCTTAGAATAAATCAAAGAAAACATGAATTAGAGAGAGCCCCCCAGCTAGCACTCCAGGTTCAAACACCCTATTAGAATCTGGGAATTTCAGATTAAAATCCAGATGAGAAATTTGTTGCTAGATAACAAGCTAAACCAAAATCCTCTATGCAGAATTAAGATTGTTTGGGTGACCTTAACTATTCTGTTTGTTCAGACACAAAGAACAAAATCTGTATTTTCAACCTAGATTATTTTTCTTTCTTAAAGAAAAGAGAACAAACAACTAATAAGATCCCATTTCTACACTACGTCATGCTAGTTTTTGTGGAGTCACAGTGACATAAATTAGTGTAAGAGATTAGAGGAAACAAACCCAAAGTCTCTATGACAGAAAGATCACATTGTGTGTCTCCAACATTCTGCAATGGAACTGGAGCACAAAATGGTAGCTGTTTTCAGAAGATTCATAGACATTTAAAGTTGTAGTAACTGTTACATAGCTACAAACACCATATTAAGGATGCTTTTTCTGTCTGTCTTAAATATAGGCGTCTATATAATTTTAATCATAACTCTGAATTCCATGGCTTTCTATTGCATTTTTTCTAAAAACGGAATGTTCTTGTAAGATTTTTTTTCACCTCATACTAATGTTCGTATGTATTTGATATACTACTCAATTTGATGTGAGACTAAATCTTATGCATATATGTCCTATATTATCTTGTAAAGTGGTTGCTGTAGCTAAGTAATGGTATGTCTACACAAACAAACACAAACAAACAAAAACAAAAATACCATGGCAGTAGTGTCAGGGCACGGGTCTGACTCAGGCTCGCAAGGCTTGTACGATGGGGTTAAAAATAGTACAGTAGACCTTCAAGCTCAGGCTGGAGTCTAGTCTTTGAGACCTGGCCCAGGCTCCAGCTTGAATGGGAACATTTACACTGCTGATTTTAGCCCCATAAGTGTAAGCCCCACAAGCCCAAATCAGTTGATCTGGGCTCTGAGACTTGCTACTGCAAGTGTGTTTGTTTTTTAGCCCAGGGTTTGAACTCAGTGTCAAGCTTTTCCACCCTTCCATTTACACACAAATTGCGCTAACTTAGAGCTCTGATCAGGGACTCAGGACTCTACGGGGGTGGAAGGTTGGAGCCTGAATCAAGTCAGGATCTAGGATTCAAACCTTAGTGCTTTGCAGTGTAGATGTAGCCCCACTGGATTCCTGCCTTGGGAGTCTGTCAAAGGTGTCACAATCCCATGGGCTGAATTTTTGTTCTCTGGACTGTCATGTTTGGTGGACAGTCACATTTTCCCACACTGCACTGAAAACAAAGGGCTAGAATAAGCAAATTTTGGGAGAGCACTAGGAATTCTTGCAGTATTCTTGCTAGCAAGTTCAAGAAGTATGGGCTGGATGAATGGACTATAAGGTGAATAGAAACCTGGCTAGATTGTCGGGCTCAACAGATAATGATCAATGGCTCCATGTCTAGTTGGAAGCCAGTATCAAGTGTAGTGCCCCTAGGGTCTGTCTTGGGCTGGTTTTGTTCAATATCTTCATTACTGACTTAAATGACATTAATGGTGAGGACTGCACCCTCAGCAAATTTGCACATGACACTAAACTCGGGAGGAGTGGTAGATACGCTGGGGGGTAGGGATAAGATACAGAGGGACCTAGACAAATTAGAGGATTGGGCCAAAAGAAATTTGATGAGGCTCAGCAAGGACAAATGCAGAGTCCTACACGTAGGATGGAAGAATCCTATGCACTGCTACAGACTAGGGATCGAATGGCTAGGCAGCAGTTCTGCAGGAAAGGACTTAGGAGTTACAGTGGATGAGAAGCTGGACATGAGTCAACAATATGCCCTTGTTTCCAAGAAGGCTAATGGCATTTTGGGCTGTATAAGTAGGGGCATTGCCAGCAGATCGAGGGATGTGATCATTCCCCTCTATTCAGCATTGGTGAGGCCTCATCTGGAGTACTGTGTCCAGTTTTGGGGACCACACTACAAGAATGATGGCTGGAATGATTTAGTTGGGGATTGGTCCTGCTTTAAGCAGGGGGTTGGACTAGATGACCTCCTGAGTTCCCTTCCAACCCTGATATTCTATGATTCTAAGTCTGGGATATGAGTGGTTGAACTCTGGCTCACATAATGCAGTGTAGATGCTGGTGATCCAGGTTGGCAGTTCCAATATTCGTACCCTGTGGTAACAAATAAGTGTAGATATTCACGCCCTTGGTTAACAAACCCAGACTCTACTAACTCAAGTTCTATTAAACCTGGGCTTTCATTGCAGTGTAGACATACCCTGGGCCTAAGACATTTTAACAAATTGGGCCAAATTCCATGGTGATGGTAACTGTTGCATAAGTCCCATGCTGGGTGTAAGTTTGTCAGAGAACAAAGGTTAGTGACAGAGTAGTATAACTTGCACTAATATGACATTTAGTGGGTGTAGCAACATAAGTGCAATTGATATTCTAAGGACATAAAAAGGAGAATGTAGAAGAAATGCAGCTGTCAGGAGGATATCAGATCAGGTAGGGAAGAATCTGCTTTATCTTATACCCTCTTGTTAGTTTCTGTTCCTCCTAACATCTTGCCATCCTCTCAGCCTGTCACTTTCACTCAGTTGGGTGTGCAAACTCCAAATCAGTGCAAGTCAAATGACTTCACCGCTTTCACCCATTTTCTTCCTGATGAGTATTATTGTTGTTTATTATTTGTATTAACATAGGACTCAGAAGTCCTTGTCATAGCATATACTGAAATTACATATAACTTACACCTTCACTTACATCACACTGAATTTAGTAGTCCCTGTTGATCATATGTAAGGAGTATCCCATAATTTGTTCTTTTAACCTAATATCTTAATAAAATTGTTAAATAAACATAATTAATTTTATATTTGATGTCTGGATTTCTTTATACGTACCTGAACAGAATCAAGACTAAACCATCCATATGGTAAAGCTATGTTTGAATCTTCAGTTATTGTTAAATAAACAATATGAACTTTATATTTGGTGTCTGTTTCTTTATTGGTATCTGAGTACTATCAATGTTAAACGACAGCAAATGGCTCATATCAGAAAGCTGTATTATTTGTGTCTTGGGCTACGCTGATGTGTATAAAGTATTCTAATTTTGATCTTGTGGTTTATATTGTTGCAGCCTTCAGTGTAGACACTAGACAAAACATCATGCAGTTGAATGTCATTCATCATACATACAAACCCATACACACACATGTATGTTTTGTAATGTAAATATAGTAGGTAGGGAGATAGCTATAAGAGGGAATGTTGTGTTTTAAAATCATTGGAGACAGCAAAGTTATGCTCCCTCTCTTTAATAATAACAAACCAGTGCTTATAACTCTTATCAAGCAGTCTGTGCAACGTCTGCATCCTTTCACTAATTTCAACAAACTGTCCTACGGAGTGGGAAGATTAGCCATGGGGATGTTTATCCTCTGTGGAATTGTAGCCCTGTTCCCTTCAAGTGAGTAAGATATGAAAATCAAATTTTGTTTGTATTTCTTCTTTCCTGTGTTCCTGGGATGGAAGAAAGCAATGTCAAGTGATTTAAAGTGTAAGCATACATGGTGCCTTCCCTCATAGCACTTCCATTTTAGGGAGCCTTGTAATCATTTTTGAGTCAGACTATTTCCTTTTGCAGCGCTGCCCTGGGTGGGATCTGTACATGAGGTCCTGTTTCATGGAAACAGACACCATTCACTGTACACATGTTATAAACTGCTGAAACAATTTTTCTTTCATTAAAATCACTTAATAAAATTAAATTTTGTTATGTAAACGTTATCAACATCCCAACCCCTCAAACTCCCATTTTCAGTGAACCTAAGAAATGGAACATTACAGCAAACAGGTCATGGATGCAAAGCTACTTCTCTGCAAAATGATTGGCTTAGAAATGTTCTACTGACTGAGCAACTCCATTCACTGAACACCACTAAGTCCTTCATAATGCTTCATGTTAATAAGCATTAATTATAAATTAAACATCAACTAACAACAACCTCTGTTATCCATTGTTTTTTCTTTCAGGCTCAAAAACTTACCATCTCCCTTATTCATATACGCAGGTCACTTTAGAGCTTGAATTTCCATTGCTTTGTGGGAACAAAGGGTACTGTGGATTCAGACAGCTAGAGAGGGATTTGCAGCCTCCCACTCCGTGATGCCAGTATCTAAACAATGAATGAGCTTCAGAGGTGACTTAAATCACAGCGCTGGGTGCACATTGGAAAGTCAATGTAAGTTACATGGCAACAGGCGTCAGTGGGCAATGTAGACAAGAACTCAACTAATAGGAAGATCTAATGAGGGTTTGTGCTTTTCTTGCTGTACCCAATTTACGCCCATTTATGCCAATATATAATTTGTACCACTATTTGTGTGTTTGAATTTAATATGAAATGAAAGCCCAGATTCTGATATCAGTCACACAACTGTAAATTAAGTTATAGCAGATTTCTACCACGTAACTGAGATCTGAGCCCAGGAGCCAATTCTGATCTCATTCGGCACTAGTATAACTCCACTGACTGCAGTGCGGTTGCCCTGGATTTACACTAGTGTGAGTGAGATCAAGAACAAAATCTCTTGTGCTTGCCTGGATGTTCTTTCAGGAAATGTTACTTCTGCAGAGAATGCTCAGTGTGGCTTGAGCTTGTGCTTTGTGTGAGGTCTCTCTTCTTGTCCCTCTACCCTCAAGGTACAAGGCTGTGATGGTGCCATCATCCTCAGCTGCTGGTAACTTGGCCTTGTTCAGTTCTGTATCTCTCTGTTTCCTATTATTCCGGAGGCTCCATTACGTGAACTAATAACTACGTTGTCCAAAAGGAACAGACTAGCTTATTTGAACACAGCCTCTACAAAAAAATAAAGAGCAGTGATGGGGGGAGTCCTTCAATGCTTTAATGGTTCATGTATAAGTGTATTGACACTGAAAGTCTGGTGCCACAAGTCTGAGTTTCCAAAGGGCCCGGCAGGCTGCAGCTGCTCTTGGTGCAATATTGGAAAGGCCTAGAGGGAGGAATTGGTCAGGAATTCTGACAAATAATATGGGCAGGAAATATGGGCTAGCGAAGGGTGGAAGCTGCAAAAAGTTGTATTTTTTTTTTATTAATGAGAGTTTGCCTCCCATTTTGTTTATCTCGGATGGAGTGGAAGTTTGCAGCCAGCGTGATGCACGGGAGGGGTCTGTCAGAATGATGTCATAGTGAAAGCGAACAGAGACTGATTGTGTGTAACACATACTGGAAGCGGAGCAGTTGAGGCCCATAGCGGCCACCTTATCAATTAGGTAATGTCTGACCTAGATTGGGGAATTTCATTACATTGTGCTAAGTTGTGTTGATGTGCTACCAAACATCTGTAAGGGCCTTTTCATTTTCTTGGGACGCAGTGACTTCAACTAAAACACACTCACAAGACTCAGCCGGTAAATAACTCCCAAGAAATCCAGGAGGGCTTTGCCCTCAATGGGTTTCCTATTAAGATGCAACAGATGCTGTTATTCGCAATGTTGACTGAGAGATAAATTGTTGTTTACATTTTACACTTTTAAAATGCATTGGTTACAATAACAGCAAACATTAATTAGTAAAGCTGAGCAGTTGTTTTGTAGAGACTGTGAAGATGTCTTGCAATCACTGTTGGATTTTTTAAAATCCTTTTTAGAGGCAGATTCAGAAGCCAAAAGAAACAGCAAACACCAGTAGAGTTCTTTCCTTTGTAAATGTGTGTATTGCTATTTCAGCAAAGTTGCTTATTGGTAATGGTTAGTACTTTACAAACTAATAAGAAATGGGCTCTGCCCCCAAGAAGTTGACAATTTAGTTAATTAATTATGTATTTTGTTATTGTAGTCATGCAGAGACCATGTTTTTTCTCATGAATGTAGCCTAAGCAATATCACAGGAGATCGGTGATCACATACTATAGACAAAATAATACAATAATAGCCAGGGCCGGCGACAAGGGGGTACTACGGGTAGAGCTGTACCGGGCCCCAGACTTTAGGGGGGCCCCGGTACACAGCAGTACCCGTAGTCATCCCCGCTTGTCACCAGGCCTAGAGAGCGGGGAAGGGGCGGGGAGGCGGCGCGGCTCTCCTCCGGAGCGGACGAGCGCGCGTGTCCCCGGCAGGAGCAGTGAGCCCGGCCAGCGGCAGCGGCGCAGTCCGGGGGGGGGAAGTGCGCGCGGTGGAAGGGGAGCAGCAAGGGCGGCTCACGCTCCCGCAGGACCCCACACTGCCGCCAGCCGCTGTCAGCTGGGGGGGGGAGCGCCGGCTGGGCTGGGGGGGCCCCGGCTAGGCTGAGGGGCCCCTCAGCCGCTGTCAGCTGGGGGGGGGGGAGTGGGGGAGTGCCAGCTGGGCTGGGGGGAGCCCCCAAACGATCAGAGTAGGGGGCCCCCAAATTTCTGTCACCGGCCCTGAGAATAGCTGGATGTGCAGATATGGGAGAATCAGAATGACTGTTGGACAGACACACACAGGAAAAAAAAACAACAGTGACATGACTAGATACATAACACCCGATTCTGATCTCACTTAACACCAATGTAAATCAGGATTAGCTCTGTGGAATCTTTGAAGCTATACTCATGTAAATTCAACATGAGAGGAAAATCAGGCCAGCAGAGAATTAAACAGACTAACTATGCAATGTGCTCATTCTTGCCAAAGGCCCATCTTTTATCCTCCTAAACAGACCAGTCTTGTAAGCCTCTTTAAGTCTCTGGTATGTTAAACTGATATCAGAGCTCAGCTATTACTGCACTACAGAGACAAACGCTGTTGAAAGAAAACTCTGTTTACTTGTTGTCTTTTGCCATTCAAAGCCCCCACCTCCCCACACTTTCCCATCAGATTAACAAAACAAAATTGGGCAATGCCTGGAATATTTCCCGGTGCTGGCTTTGGGAATATTCGCAGGGGTGTCTGAATGCAGAACTGGGTTCCCTTCTTGTGGAAGCCAATCTTCAAGCTATATGGTCTACAACCTGTTGAACCAGTGCGGGAGAGCAAATGAAATGAAACTGCTGAGTGGAGAAACTCAGCATCCCCTAGCTCAGAGAGCAATTGATTTAGGAGGGTTTTTTTTTTTTTTAGTAAAAATTTCATCACTAAAGAGCTTTCTTCCAAGAGCCACTGAGAAATTGTGTCTCTCTCATTCATATATAATATATATGTATTGCCGCTCCCCTGACCCAGGCTGCGAATACTTGAACTAATGGGCTTATTAGTTCTCATTGCCTGGAAAAAATGTAGTGGCAGGGTTTAAGGTGGCACAAAAATGACTGAAGCATTATTGCTGAACATTAGGGAAGTTCTTTATGGTGTATTACGATGGATAATAACCTTGACTTTTCCTGTAAGCCTGAAGGGAGCACTAGGAAACAGCAAAAGTCTTGTTTCCTGTAAGTCACCATACTAGAATTTCAATCAAAATCAAATAAACACAGTCTTTTATAATTAATTACCTGTATTTAATATTATAATTTCTTGCTGGGAAAAGTGTGTGGCCATCTGACTAGCTGGTTATTTTATAGCCTTTGTGATTGGGCTTTTTAGGCCTCCAGAGTGGATTCCTGCACAGAGCTCACTGGATTCCTGGATCCACTGGATTCCTGCACAGAGCTCACTGAAGTCCACAAAGCCTCTTTTAAAGTCAATGTGGCTCCACGCAGGGCTATAGACACAGAGTAATTTGCAGGATCAGGGCCTTAATTCTATATCTGTAAAGTAATGTTTGAAATGTGATTAGCTCTTGCTAAAAAAAAAAACACAGGGAGAAAAATGTTCTTATGAAAAAACTTTGTCAAAACTTTAAATCCATAACATTTTATTTGGCACTACTAAAAAACTGAAAAGGTTGGATCTCACTCTCTTGAAGGGGATTGGGAAGGTCCTGTCACACCCAGAAGCCTATTTAAATGTTAATGAAGAAAGGCTGCAATTTGAGAGATAAGGACCACTTCCAATACTGGAGTTCATTTTCTGAGTGGCTTAGTGTAGAGTAACAAAAGTGTATTCTTCAGAATAGGCTACATATTCAAGGAGATGGACTTGGATTGCTTCTAAAGCAAGGGAAAGTGATTAGGACTCACGCTGTTTATACAACAATTCCATCACTCCCCTTTACTCCACTTCCAATTTGCAGAAGCAAGAATTGTGGATAAAATATCCTTTCAGGACCTGGTTCAATACCCACTAAATTCAGTGGGATTCTTTCTATTGACTTTAATGGGCTTTAGATCAGGCCCAATATGTAGCTGATTTAGAACTGCTTGGAAAATGGGGGATTTGCTGTTTAAAATTCCCACAGGAAAAATCCCCCCATTTGAAATTTTCCCAAAAGGAACAGTTTTCCCATGGGGAAAATCAGAAGAATTAAGAAAATGTGGAAAACACTATTTCATCCCTCTTTCTTAATATTATCCAGCTTTTTCCAATTGAAAGAGCATAACCAAATGTGAAAAATAGATATCTCCACTTTCTCACACTTTTTGACTTTTCCAAATGGGAAAAAAGCCACAAGCTGATACTTTCTAAGAAAATGAAAGTGAAAAAATGAAAGAAAGTGCTACTTTAAGTGTTGTTGTTTTTAAAAACGAAAGTGTTACTTTCTCCTATCTTAACTTTTTAAATTAATGCTTTCTCTTGTTTTTCTAGAGGAAACTAACTAACAAAAAAACGGACTGCTGATGGGTATTTTCCTACAATGGGAAATTAAGTTTCAATCATACCAGTAAACATCAGGGTTATATCCTGAAATTTTTCTTTTAATGTATTTTGGAAAACACAATATTTCATTGAAAAGAAGATCTTTTAAACAAAATAATTAATTTTCAATAAAATGACTGATGAGAACTTTTTGCAGAAAAAATATTTCAACACTAAGATGTGAGTGTAAAACAGTTAATTGCATGATCAGTTTTCAATTATATAATTTATAGCTGTATGAGTAATGACCACTTCTGGGCAAGTCATTAGTACCTAATAATAGTTCAAATCAGTTTGCCTCTTTGTGTAATTTCAAATAGTCTGCAAATGGAATGAGATTTTCTTGAATTTATTTGTTTTTTGAAATTATGTGACAGACAACTTTTGTGAATAACATTTGGCTGTCTTGGGAAGATGTTCATTGCAACGACTTAGATAATTGCAATAGGAATTGTTTTGGACAGTCATGTAAGCCACCTTGCTCTGGATGCACAAAAAGGAGTTAGGCATATAAATCCCTGTTTTAGGCATATATGTCCCAGGTTTGTCTCCATTGTGATGCACAGAACTCCTGCTTAACACTGTAAGCACCTAAGTTTTCAGTGTAAATGTTCCCTGGGTGTCTGTTTTAGCCTCTAAACATGTGCACTGCTGTTTCTCTGTGGATAAATACTTAAATGATCTAGGGGGAGGGAGAGAGAGCCTGACTGAGGGAGCCCCACATTAGAATATCCCATAGCCCACTGGTTAGAGTACTCTCCTGAGGGGTGAGAGACCTCTGTTCACATCCTTTTTACCCTCTGGCAGAGAAGGGACAATTGAACCTGGGGCTCCCATATCCCTGCTGAGTTCTCAAACCACTGGGCTAAATGTTATAAGGTGGGCATCACCACCTCCTCCTCTGGCTTCTAGTGCCTAACTCAAAAGAGGTTCCAAGTTGTGAACTACTAGCAGAGACAAGCACGTCTTTGTAGCCATAGGCCAGCACAGTACATTTCAGTAGGGTATGTACTCTGGGAAGGCTGTCTCCCCAAACAGTCTGACCTTGCTCCCATCCAACCCCCACCCACTTCCCACCCCATGCATAGCTCCATTGGTTTCATGAGATTGTTCATAGCAGTAAAGTTAAGCAGGTCTCTGCAGGGCCATAATTAGCAACTTTTCAGATTCATACTGAGAACAGCTGGTGTAGGCAGCTCAAAACACAATCTTCCCAACAGATTGTATTGCAGTTTTCAATATATAAACATTTTGCCCACATATCAAGACAGTGGTACAAGAATGGCTAAGAAACTGCCCCTAGAGGCTACTCATCAGAGAGGGGGTATTAACTCATTTGTACCCCAGAAAAAAAAAAGCAGAAACTTTCAGGCAGAAGATACAGAACTGCTGCAACAAGTCACTTTACAACTTCCTGCAGAAACCTGAGTGAAAATAGAATCCCGCCCAAAGAGCCACAGGTGTATCTTCCAGCCACTGATTTGGCTGCTACAAGAAACTCCCAGCCAAAATAGAGAAAAGCTGTTTGAAAGTAAAGCCAGCCCACCCCACTGTGGTATCCAGGAAGCTGCAGAAAAATCACAACAATTCTTGAACTTCACTTCAGTTGAGAGAAAAGCTTATTGAGAGGACAATGCCGCACAAGGTGAGGAAACAGAAATAGAAGCATTTATAGATCACTAAAGAGACTCATTAATAACAACATGTGGGGAAATGTAGCAGCTTATATATATATATATATAATGAGCACAATGTATTTGGATTTTAAAACCATGAAAGTATAACAAAAACCATAATCCCTCACATACTCAAGACTTTACAATTCCTCTAATGATTTATCTGTCACAGATCATTCCTGTTTGCTGATATAGGTTATGCAAGCAGTTCCCTGTGGGGGTCTGTGCCTCCCTGTGGGACTGAAGCTGGCAGCCTTGGGATTGAATCCCTGAGCCCGGGTGTCCTGGCCACACATAGCCCCTAGCTTCCACCTTCCTGCCTCCCACATCCTGAGCTACTTCCATGTCCATACACAGCCCCTAACTTCCCCCCTTCCTGCACCTTGAGCTACCCCCTCACTGCACCCTGAGCATTTTTCAAACTTTTTGAGCGGAGTCCCTACTTTGACTTATATTTTTTGGTTGTCATCCCTGCACAACCCTGACAAGGGGGCGGCCTGCTGAGCTGGCAGGGGGTGCCGGTGCCACTCCCTCTCTGGACCCCACTATGCAAAGCTGGCCTCAGCCCTGCCGGCCTTTGCCTCTCCCCCACTCAAATAGAAGTCAGACTACACCTATGTCCTAGGTCCCCCATCCCCTCTGCCCCTGCTGGGCTCTGGAGTTGTTATCGCATGTTGAGGGGGGCCTCAGGAAGAAAAAGTTTGAGAACTTCTAGGCTATGCCTCACCTGGCCATTTCTGTTTCATCTAGCGCAAGCATCAGTCTTACTCCCAGCTTGCTATTTTGGTGTGAATAAGCATGAACCTGAGAGACTTGCAGATCATCTCCACCTTCCCATCATGCCTCAGCTGTGTTCTCCTTTTATGTGTCTCCTGACGTTACACACATGAATACACATTGCCTAATTAAAACATACTTATTATTTAAGACTGTGCCATTTATTATACACGAGTGTTAAACATTAAATGTTTTAGGGAACAGTGAATATTCTTTTCCATGGGGGCCCTCGTCTAAGCTTCTTTTATATCTTCCCCATGTTCGCCTTCCTTACTTCTTTTTGCCCTGCAATTGCAGACTAAACACCACAGACCCCGTGTGGTCCAGTGCCCCATTGAACTGCACCTCAGGAATCCTTGGTTCCATTCTTGGCTCTGCCATGGACAAGTTGGGTGGGTCACTTCATTCTGTGCCTCTGTTTCTCCTTCCATCTCTTATCTGGCTGATCTACTTAGACTGAAAACCCTTCAGAGCCAAGATTATCCATGTGTTTGTGTAGCACCTAGCACAATGGAGTCCTGATTTCCTTTGGAGCCTCCAGTCACTAACGCAGTGGTCCCAAAACTTTTTACTTTGTGCCCCCGTTACCCATGTTGTCGTCCTCCCCCCAGTTAGCGTTGGGGCCATGGTTCCAGGAGGGGGAGACACGGACAGGGGTAAGGAGGCTGGGGCTGCATCCTGGGAATGGGGATGTGAATGGAGCTCACAGCTAGGCCCTGGAGTGGAACAGGGTGCTACTCCCTCCCTGCCCCTGTATTGGGGCTAGCCACGGCCCCCTGAACATTCCTCTGTGCTCCCCTAGGGGGGTGCACCCCACACTTTGGGGACCTCTGCACTAATGAAATAGAAATGACATGTAAAACTTCCTTCATGCAGAGAAGGGATGAACTTTGTTTCCTCCAGAACCTGTCCATGCTAGTCCTGGAATGACCAAAAGGGATGCTGCAAAGACAGGGTCTAATTTTCCACTGCCTTCATCTTTGTGTTGTCCTTTTATAGCAAGGCCAAGAATGAGTGTAGATCATAAAGGTAACATTTGACTCCTGCTTTGCACTCATTCTTGCACGGGCATAACTGACTGACTAAAACGCATGGTAACGAAGGATCTTGTCATTAGATTCTGCTTCCCCACACTCTTCAGGGGTGAGCCTGCTGCCTTCACAGTGGTCCCTGTCCCTGCCTGCTGAGAAGCAAAGGACCACGTGTAATTCCTGAGCTGTTGTTGTTCTAAACCACCAGGTCAAACCAATCGGTTCTAATTTTATTGGGGATTACATCTGTTCATTTAAATTACAT
Source organism: Sternotherus odoratus (assembly GCA_032164245.1). Taxonomy (NCBI): domain Eukaryota; kingdom Metazoa; phylum Chordata; order Testudines; family Kinosternidae; genus Sternotherus; species Sternotherus odoratus. Next base: position 148,986,277 of record JAVMKO010000002.1, read on the forward strand.
TTCAGCCAGCCTTGGCTTGTGAACTTGGAGAGCTCTTTCCATTTGTATGCAGATTAGTGGTTTCAAGTGGTGGTTATGAAACTTGGGAGAACTCTGATGGCATTATTATTCTTCAGTGTTTCTATTTTTGACCTTAAAAGGGTGAGAGTGTCAATTTTTTCACTCCCCGAAAAAGATTCCCAGAAGTCCTCAGCCTTCTTTGCCATATCTCCTCCATGCCTCTGAATGCTGCTGCCTCCTTGCTTGTGTGAGTATGCCCTCTGCAAATTTTTTTTGGTACATATTTATATCTCAGTGGCTGTGTTGCCAAGGAGCTCTGAAAGAAAGCAGAGCTGAGATAACTTCTAATCCACCTTTCTGTGATAATGTAGCGCAAGTGAAAAAAGCCAGGGGTCTCTCTCTCTACGCTAGTCATGCCCTAGATGTGGTAAACGGAGGGCCTGTAACAGATGCCACAGGCACGTGAGAGAGTTAAGTTCCAAGGCTTGCACTTGGTGGGGGAGGGGAATAATACCTGGGCCATTGGACGTCTTTTGTTAGGAAAATTTAGACATTGAATGAACACCGGCTGTCAAGCATGAGACAGAGAGTTGAGTGTGACGATGCCAGTCACTGAACAGACATGAGTGGTATCCCACAGCAAGGCTTCTGACAGTCTTAGAGTTAGATGTGTTAGTGTACACACTTCACTCTGTCAGACAGGATTGTCCAGGCCACAGTGACCCTCATGCTGGGCAAGCTATTATTGGCTCTCCAGAGGAGTCCTTACCGCTATGCAAAACACAGTGGATGAAAACAGGAAGTAGTACTGGGCAATGAGTGGGCATGGGAAAGGGAGAAAGAGAGGCTCCTTAGCATTACTGATGTGTATGGCTATCTTCTATTCTTCACGCTATAAGTGTCTTGGCCTCCTTCATGTTTTTTATTGATACATAATATAATAGAGCCCTTGGTAGGTGGAACTCACGTTGCTATTCTGCTGAGTCTGTCCCTGTCTGGCATATAGAGATGGCTTGACAGCGAATCTTTGGAAGAGAACTAATTCCCTCTTTGAGAAGGATTTCAATTCAGTGTTTTACTCTTCTTCATACTTGGGTTTATTGCTAATGTCCCAGACTCACCTGTGTTGTAATTGTGTTGCTTCTAAGATTAGTGGTTTCAAGTGGTGGTTATGAAACTTGGGAGAAGGTTCATGCTAGAGATAAATGTGGCCTATCATACATATTTTCCCAGTTTGGGCAGTTTTTTTGCCAATTGATTTTTTTGCATGTTCCCCTAGTGCCATTGGAACCTGTAGCATTTGGGAAGTGTTTTGAAAAGATTGATTTGTCATGTAGCTATGGAAGGCTGGAATCTGCTCAAATCTTGCTCAGGTCACTACTGACAGAAAGTTGCTGGCATCTGACTGCTCTTTACTGGCTACCATAAGATTATTTGTATTCTCCATAGAACTTCTATTGGGCAGGTGTCTGTGTAAAAGTAAAGCACTAACTTTTGGGAGCCTTGTTGTTTGTCTCAGCCAAGAGATAAAGTACCAAATGATCTTAGGAGACCAAGCTCCTGTCTGACCCCTAATGTTGATACCTTCAGGACTGGGCTGAGGCATCTTTGCAGGATATTATGTGGCACCCATAGGTACTGGAACAAGGAGTGCTGTACCCCTGTCTTGAAGTGATTTCCATCATATACAGGACAGTTTTTGGTTCAGTGGCTGTCAGCATCCCTGAAAAAAAAAATTGTTTCTGCATCCTGGTGGCGCCTGTTGTACAGTATCTGTTCTGCACACAAACAGGGGATTTCTGGTCCCCTAAACCACTGTTTTGACATATATGGGCAAGAGATTTTATTTAATCAGGGTCCTCTGCTTCTGATTACACAGTCTGAGAGGTGGCTGACACCTGGGTCAGGAGTGAAAATCAGGAAGTGAACTTGTATTAGGGACAAGCTGTGCATTGTTAGTCTACAGATCTTCTTTTTTTTGTTTGTTTTTTTGGAAAGACTCATTCCATAAATAAAATACAACAAAATCAGCCATGGATCTTAATATACCACGTTAAGACACAATGTATGTCAAACGCAATGGGATCAGCAAATCAGAAAAAGGCACAGGTCTATTGAGTCTCAGAATTGGCAACTTTAATTCTGGCATTGCCTAACGTTTCAGATGCTGACTTTGCAAACTTAATAATGTCGTTTTTGGGGAAATAATTTCTGAGAGGTGTGTTTTTTTTCTTTCAGCAAACAGGAGGGAAAAAACAACACAAAATTCACCTTGTGGAGTCATATTGAGCCAACTCATGGCTCATGGTTCAAATTGGGGTCTTAGAGCTCAATACTTGAGCTGGTGGAGTAACTGATTGGAGTCCACACCTGCCACTAGAGGGGTGTGACACACAATTTGCCAGTTGGTTTCGTGGCCCTTTGCTGACAGCAGAGGAGTGTTGAATCCTGGGTTCAATCCCAGGTTCTTTAGAGGAGTGTTCTTCAGTAGTTATAGGAGCAGAAAGGGACAGAAGGGTCTATCTCCTCCTCCCTAGCTCCTGCCCCATACTCAACTCCTGCCCGTTGTCCCTTCTACCTCCATTCTTCTCCTCACTCTCCCCCACCCCCGGCTCATATACCTCCGCCCCACCACCCAAGTTCCTTCCCTGTACCCTCACTCACTCTATGCCTCTTCCCCTCACCTCACCCCCATTCCTCACTCATTTGCATTCCAGTCAGGTTGTTTCTCTTCTCCTTTTGCTTAGGCACCACCAGGTATTTCTTCAGAACACAAGAAATGCAGTCTCCTTGCTCTCCATTCCTATGCCTGGCTCCTGGCCAGGAAGAGCAATTGCAGGGAATGTCCTACTCAGCTCCAGCAGCCCTGAACTGGAGGTTGCTCTTTGGGGATGGTGTACACACAGGCCAGAAGAAATGGTGCATGCTCAGTGCAGACAGGACCTTCAGAGAATTTATCTGCCAAACGAACATGTCTCTATGAGCATGTGCAAATTTCAATTTTTCAGATTAGGGCCAGATTTTCACAGGAATGGCAAAATGTGCATCCCTGAGCCCAGGGAGATGACCTTTGCAAAGTTCAAACGTTTGCTCCAAGGCATGGAGGTGCTAGCCCTCCTCAACAAAATGTTGTCAGAATTATTTTTTAACCTGGGTGGTGCAACATACTTCCTCTTACTCTTGTTCTCAGAAGTGGCTGAATCATTTTAGCCACAAAATGAGGGGGGGGGGGAGACTTTCCCAAAAACTTCAGCCAGAGGAACCACCCAGTATGGAAAATTTCAGCCCAAGTGGTAAGTCTGGCAAAGTTACAAGCAGTGTAAAGAGGGTCTTGTAATGGAATTTGTCAGACAACCTTATCTACAGGCAGTTCTGCCTGCACTGTCTATAATAATTCTGTTCCTGCTTGTTTATCCATTCCTATTTCCTAGCCAGACCCACACCATGTCTTGGGATGTTACCACTGACTCACTTTTTGTCTGCCGCACAGGCTGATTTGCTCTTCATTTATAACTTGCCTCTTCCACTAAGATGCCCTGTCACAAGTCTCTCATTTTCACAAGGTAGGCCCGGCATCTTCTACACTACAACAGTTTTATAAGAAAAGGTTGCTCCCTTCCTGCTTGCTCTTGAGATTATATTGCTGCTTCTTTGGAGCACGTCTGACTTCCGTCCTCCTGGGTCACTGTGACTGGCTCTCAGCGCATGCCTTGATCCCAACGCATCAGTCCAGCTCTGCCATTCTGTGTCTCTGCTGACATCAGGGTGATGTCTAGTCTGCACTGCAGCTGCAACTGCCAGCTCTCTTTCCCATCTTGTAGTCAAGAGTCCCTGTTGCCTGGGGCTTTTGTTCATGCTGCCCATAGCTTTGTCGTCCTCGCCCTGGCTGCTTGTCAATGCCCAGGAAGCTGTAGTGTTGGTTTTAATGGGAGGACAATCCTGGGCACAGAAACTTGGAGAATATTACATGGCTTCTGTACTAGCTCCTACGATAATCAACAGATCACCTTAATATTTTGTAATAGGGACTGACAGATTGCTGCCATGGTACAAACTGGGGGCACACTTTTCAAAAGTCCAGCTTCTGAAAAATTTGCTACCTTTAAGATATCTCAAGTTGAGCACCCAGAATCACCAGTCACTCTTAAAAATCTCATCTGCTTCTGGCTGACCCAGCATAAGGCCCTGTCTTGTCCTAAATTACACCAGTGTAAATCCGGAGTATATCTGTTGACGTGAATGGAGTTATATCATGTAAAACTTCTGAGAGATCAGACTCGGGCCCATAATTCTTATTTTACTTCTGTTTTTATTGTTTTCCCAAATCCGATTACCTTGTGAATAATGGGTTACGTGGCTACAAATATCGTCTCAATATGAATCAGAATCAATGTACATCCTTCCCTAGTGGTTGAGAATTTCTGCTCTAGACAGGTTATGCTGTGCTTGTTGAGAATAGGAAGTCTCTTACTTATCATGTCTTTATTCCAAGCTCTGTCGTAATATTATGAACAATAATAAATAACTAAAGAGCAGTCAGCCAGGGAAGTGTTGGAAGTGGTGTGCGGGGTAACCCTTGTTCAATAGACTCGGGAGAATGTCTCTGGCTTCTGTGTGTGTTACTCTGTCTTTAAATACCTGAGGTAAGAAAACCATCTGTACAGTCAACAATTCAGTTAATCTTTATTAAAGAGTTAGTACCTAAAAAGAAGCACTCTGTTTCGGGGCTGTGCGTACTCACTTCATAATACTGGAAATATTTTATATTCATGAGGGAGAGCGTTTTAAATAATGGGACTTTTTTTGGTCAAATGAAAATAAAGTCCAAACATGAGGAAAATCTCCCTCTCCACCTCCCCAAACTCTTCTTAAATCATTCCCTCAAATATGGAGCCTTCTCTTATTCTTTTTTAAAAAAATCTACTTTAGTATCTTGTAGGAATGAATTAGACAAAATTGCATCCAATATTTGGGACCATTACTACAGAATGCTGCAGTATTTTTTTTATTACAGAAGAACTGGATGCTAGATATTTAAAATACATTTTTTTTAAAAAATCTCCTGGGAGTTTGTCTGTTTGACATCTGCCTGATAGCTGGATCCATTCCTACTTTTACAGCCCATACAAAGAGAGGGTGACACTCTGCAAACAAAACATTGTCACCTGAACAATTCACTCAGCAGCTCGCTTTGCTGTCCATCAGAGGGGACTCATCTCTTTCTCTTTTATAAATTCCCCCTCCCTCTCCTCTCCCTCCTGAGCCTTTGTTGACATTGACATCTCATCCTTTGGCCATCATTCATCCTAGCCACTGCAAACTTTGGAGAAAATAAAAACCCTGCTCCCCTAATCAGATTAGAGGGCCTGCAAATTGAATTCAGCCCCTCTCAGTGTCCCCTTAGCTGGCTGTCATTAGGAGCAAAGGCTGGCCCTTGGCAGAGGCCCAAACACCAGCTAACTGAATTTGAGATGCTGGAGTCTTGACAGGCCAAGGGAGGTAATTGAAGAACCGTGGGGATCTTGCAGAATTTCAGGCCATGAGGATTACACTGGGGGATCCTCAGGGCCCATCTGTAGCGAGGATGGGGCTCTAAAAAGCCACTGTCTGGGTCTTTATCTTTGCTAAAAAGATCAACACACAGATGGAAAAAAGTAACTTTTTTTTACCCAAACAAACAAACCAGGTTTTCAGAATTCTCTTATTTCCTTCTTGACCCCCATGAAGTTGGTGTTTTGTTTTGTTTTTGTAGTACGGGAGTGTCCAAAGACATCCAGGCACTGGATAAACACACAGAAACAGCAAATGTAGCATGAATCAGAAATAACGTCATAGAATGTAGATTTATTTTCTATTTATACTAATATAAAGTCAATGTGGGGCTTATCTTCACTTTTTAACTTCTGGAGTTGTATTAGCTCTCTCATCTTTTGTATAATTTTGCCAAAAATAAGATATTGGCTGAAGCGTAATGGCCTGGGATACACAGGAGGTCAGACTAGATTATATAATATTCCCCATCTGTCCTGAAACTTTATGAATTTAAGATTCTAGATTCAGGGCCTGACTTTAGGTACATTTTTGCATTTCATTACATTTTTAATTAAAATTTACCTCTGGTTTTTTTAAAATGACTTTTATTTTTAAGACAGGTTAAAATTGCTGCGTTCATCTCAGTAAAACTGTTTGTTCTACCCTCCAAAACAAAGCAATTTTTATTGAATCATGACTAAAAAATATCAAAGGTCCAATCTGACATTAGTTTATATGGTGGTAGTTTGTTTTTAGTGCACTTTCTAAAGCTCTTTAACTTCAACTGCAGATGCTCTTTCATGGGGCATAGGACACTTTGACAAAGTGTCTGAGAACACTAGATTGACCTCAAAAGAATAAACTTGAAGCTAATCAGAAACCTGTGAATCTTTATTTAGTTGGAACCGTTATAAAACATAAAGCAGAAACATAAATTATAAAACATTGTAAGCATCTCTTAGATTTCTAAAAAGAACACACGTTCTAGGTAGATTAATGTGGTTCAGAACTGATTTGTGTTTGTCTACACACACACAAGTTGTATCTCTTAACTACGCTACTATAGATAGATGTACAACCCCCATAGCGTGTGCACAGTTAGTTATTACGATATAAGCTTATTTATACTAGTAAATCTTATTCCTGTATCTGAAGGGGAATAAGCTATACCTGTACAAATCACCTCTATGCCAATAGAATTGCATCCACACCAGGGGTTGTACCACTCTCAGTATATTGGTACATTTATCACACCCCTAACTAAAATAGTTATACCAGTACAAAAACAGTGTGTAGACCAGACCTGTTTTTTTACACAGCACTAAGGCAGAGCTTCAGCTCCAACAATCATAACTTTCTTTAAATTCTTTGAAGACAGGTGTGTTTTCAGAGAGAACCCTGCTTTTAAAACTTTGGGATTGATGCTGTTGTGGGATGACATGTTTTACACGCCTGTCACATAACATGCAAACCCTGCAGTTTCAAATGAGCTAGTGGTACGTTTACATGTCTCACCCTGAAGAATTCTAATCCACTGCCTCAGCCCTCTCTAATGTATCATTTCAACATAAGGTTTAGTAGAACACAGCACACACTTGGGGCCAGATCTTCAGCTTGTATAAACCAACCGCTCCACTGCATTCACGGGAGCTGTGCTGATTTACAACAGCTGAAGAACTTGCCTGGTATGTTTACACACAGTACTATAAGTGGGGTGGGTAGTGCAGTGGTTACATGTAAAAAAAACATTAAAATAACAAGGGACTCATGATCAGTGCATCACCAAAACTACTGAAATTACATTCATTTTGCTTCATCTCCTTCCTGCATGGGCTTTGGCAGGTGCAAAGCTTTTCAACTCATTTTATTCTGTTAGGGGCAAAATGTCAGTGTGCCTTGAGAGCTGTCAGCAAAGGAACTGAATGTGATTCCATTGCCTTGTAGAGGGTCAGGTTTGAGGACCCCACGCAAGAGGTGCATGCCACAGTGCCATCTCCAGAGGGGCACCATTCTACTGGGACTAGGACTTGTGGATCACCTGCTATACCAACCCACCAAACCAGTCTCTGCAGCAGCACAAGTACAATAGAGGACATTCTGGCCTAACACTGGAGTGATGGTCATGGAACATCTTTGCTGCCATTCTGAGGCCTAGAGGGAATTATTCCTTCTGCTCCGTCCTTAAGGAACTTTGTGACATGCAGCCCAGCTGTTGGTTCTACTGTGGAGATAAATTCAGTATTGAGGCCTCAGTCATTTAGGAGCTCTAATAAGATTTTTTTTTTTTTTTTTAGAAAAATTAGAATTATTTTCCTCTTTAAGGTGAGGCTGTACTCTGAAAAGAGCTTTTTATTGAGGGGTTGAACTGATGGGATTGCTGCAGCTATCAAGATGGGTTAAGATCTGGACCTCGTTTAACCCCATGGTTCAGGATGAACATTGCCAAAGGTTGCCTCCTCTTCTCCCACGCCAGTGTATTTTTTGCCTCTTCTGAAACCTATCTCATATCCTACCCCATTAAGCTCTATCTCTAATAAGAAACGTGGCCTGTGTGTGTTTGCTGTACAGCAGAGTGCGAGGCCTCACTTTGTATAATGGTTTAATTACAATGTCAGTATGGATTCATTAGCCTGACAGCTGTCACTGTAAATGGGCGAGCAGGGAGGCTTCAGAGCCCCTGGGGGCAGGATAATTGATGTAGTGAACAGAATACTGTATTTACTAAACAATGGGCTGGGTCTCTATTTTGACCTGGGAAGGGCAATCAGTGTAAGAAGGGAATCGATAGCAGCTGAATTTTCATCAGGGATCAGATTGATTCAGCCACGTTAACCTCCTTGCACAGATTATGTCCTGCTGGAGCGTGGATGATGATAGCAGGCTCCAAAGGAAGACTTACAGACTCTTACAGATTCATGATGGAGGTTTTTTTTTGTTTTTGTTTGATACCCAGCATATTCTGAGATCCAGATCAGCAGCCTTGGCAAATCAAAGAGAATCTACCTCAACTGTATTCAGATGTTCTTTATATTTGTTTCTCCTTCACTTCCCCAGTTTCTTACCTTTTGTGATATAACCCCACAGAATAGTTTTCCTCTTCTACTTCTCTTCATAAAATCAGCTAGTGGAGTAGTAGCTGGAGAGGAGTTAACAGTATTGACATTTCTTCTTGAAAGGAGTTCTCTTCTATGAAGTTTTAATGCATCACCTTTGCCACCCACCGTCTTCTGTCTTGTGCAGTGACTAGTTGACTTTATATGTTGTCCAGTATGGGTTTCCCAATGACACAGTTGCTGTAATTCCATAAGCTGTCTCCACAGAGGGGGCCCATATTAAAGCTTCTGTTGGCAGACTTACCATTCGGATAATATAGCCCAGGTTTACAGTTGTTCCTTGTATTTCTTCTTTTTCTCATTTGCCTGTCTTAAAGCATGGGAAGCTTGCAAAGTTATTTTGTAGGTGATTCTAAAAACAGAGGCCAACCAAGTAAGGCCCTGTTAGATTAATACATAAGAGTTAGAGCTGGTTGAAATATTTCAACCATAACAACAATGTTGTTCTGATTAAGTCAAATGTTTTGCAAAAATGTATCAATTCAAAAATTTCAATTTTTTTGTTAAAATTGAAAATGAAAAATGTTAGGGTATTACTTTGTGAAATTGTTTTTGGGGTTGGGGTTTTTTTTTTTGGTACAGAAAACACTTTTTTTTTCTTCTAATTTTACTTTTTTCACTGGAAAAAAGGGGAAAAGTAAAAAATGGAGGGTCCTGCCCCCACTTTCTTACTTTTTAAAATTACCCTCTCCCCACTTTCCCCATTTTTATACAATGGGCGGGGAGCTTTTATTAAAAAATGTTCCTTTCATGGTACCAAGTATCAGAGAGGTAGCCGTGTTAGTCTGTATCCAAAAAACAACAACAAGGAGTACTGTGGCACCTTAAAGATTAGAAGATTTATTTGGGAATAAGCTTTCATGGGTAAAAACCCCACTTCTTCAGATGCACATCTGAGGAAAAGTGGGGTTTTTTATTCACGAAAGTTGATGCCCAAATAAATATGTAAGTCTTTAAGGTGCCACAGGACTCCTTGTTTTTATTTTAAAATGGATTGTGAATGTTTGAGGTTTTTCCCCACCAATATGAAATGATTTTTTTTTGAAAATTTAATATAAAAAGCTGTTTAAAATATTTTGTTGAAAAATAAGAAATTTTGAATTAAACAAAAATACTTCCCCCCTCCCCCATATATACGTCACCCTCCCCCAATGCTAGTAGACCTACAATGCACCATATTTATGCTGCAAGGAGGGAATCATACACTGTTCCTGTGGATAGGCAAGCCCCATCTTGTTATCGTTGATAACTTGTATTATAGAGGCTTTAGTTGAGATTGGGAGGTGCTAGGCACTGTGGAAATGCATGGGAGTGGAAAGCTCCAAAAAGCTTATTGTCTAACTAGAGTGGGAGGAGAAATAGAGACTGAGAAATTAAATGATTTGCCCAAGGTCAGAGAGCAGGTCTGTGGGAGGATTAGAACTGAGGTCTCATGACTCCCTGTCCACTAGACCACATGGCCTACCTTCCTGTAAGGGTTTTATACTTGCTACCCCCAACATAGTATTTACACACTCACCATTTTGTTCTTCCATGATAACCGCAGTAAAATGAGTAAATGCTGGACTCTGTACATGTCACACTTATCAAGTTGAGGGCACATTAGTAGAAATAAATCTTGCTAGCATAACACTCATGACCATAAACATCTTGTTAGGTTCTATATGGGGAGCCTAATTGCAATCTAAATACTTTCACTCCAAGTGCAAAACCAGAGGGAAAATATTTCATAGCATTGTTAAGATGCTGTAGAGTAAACTGGACTGTTACAATATGCAAAGTCCCTGAGAAGGCACAGGAAATTGGCACACCAAGGGTTAATCTAACAGCGAGGGGATCTTCACTTAGTTAAGAGTCGGTGACTTCTATGATAGGTTTGACTTGCATAAAGTCATCACAAGGGCACTATGTGTGTGTTTCACTCAAGACAGTGACCCGCTGGGATTTAGTATTGTATTATAGAAGCTCATGGGTTTTTTGTTTGTTTGTTTGTTTTTTCATAGCTATCACCCTATGCCTGGTTTAAAAAAATGTAAAATAAAATGATTAATATTGGTAATGGGTAGTGAAAGGAGTAGGTGGGGAGGGAAGAGGGCACAATCAGATTGACTCTAGAAGAGGCTTCCACACACACACACACTCATTGTGTCACCTCTGTTGGTTGCATAAGTGCTTTTAAAATAATGAAATTACTGCCGTCAGAAAGAGGAGTGAGAGATGCTTGTGTCATATGAGATTTTGGGGGGAGAGGGAAGGGAGAGGGAGAGTTCGGTTGTTTGGTTTAAAAATATCTATTGCTATATTTGCACTGGCCCAGGAAGTCAAATTGCCAAGTCTTTTAATAATTAAAAAGGAAATGCCTGACAAAGTAAGAAAACGCATGCAGATGCATGTGGGATTTTTTGGTTTTAAAATAAACAAATCATCTGGAGGTTTCATACTGTGTGGTCTTTATTAGTTATGGCAAAAGAATGTTTCACCATTGTTAGTGGAATAGGAAAGGGAAAGGAAGTGTGTGAAACATACATCTTTAACATGCCTGCTTGTGAGCTGATCTGAACGCTGCTTCTCAAAACAAGAGCTCTGTGCATTTTGCTTTATTGTAAAGGAAGGAAAGGCTTCGCAGCAGTGAAAGTTTGAATTCCCCACCCCATCGGTTCTTGTAATGTTTCTGTGAAGGGCATCAGCATTAAAGGAGCAATATTAGCATAGAAGGAGATGGGTCATTTTGCGCAGGTCGGAGAAGGGAAGAAAGCAGGAGGAGGGGCAATAGAGGGGAGGGAGCCCTTCTGTGAATAATTTTCAATTCAATTAGTGTGCGCTGAACAAGGTAATAAAAAGCATCAGGGACGGGTGCAGATGTTTCAATAACAATTGGCTCCACTACAATCTTCATTGATATGGAACATAATATAAATAGAAAGACCACATCTGTGCTTGTGACAAATAGAGGGTTTTACTAGTCAACCAAATACCTGCTGGCAGCACTCACCAAAGAGTGAAAACAGAGAACTCACAGGAGAAGCCAGTTCCCAGTGAAGGCCCCTCACTGTGTACAGGGATAACAGTTCTTTGGTGACAACACGAAATCTGGAGAGCTGTGTTGTGCTTTCCCCTGGGTCTGCATAGTCCTGTTAGGTGACAGGGATGAGGTAAGGTTTTTTTTGAGGGCACTGTTAACGTCAGGTGCACAACTTCATAAATGTTGTGAACTGCTGTTTGGATGCGAAATATTCAGGATAGGTTTTAATGTGGCCCTTTTGTTTTCAGTAGTAGAATAGGATTGTGTATCTAGTATAAATATCTCCCTTAGGACCCAGTGTGTGTTCGCAGCCTTCTGTGAATCTATAGTCCAGGGCCTTATTTTAATGACACATTTATACAAAGTTGGGCTGAACCAGTTGTTGTTATTAATTGGCTCTTCCCTTGATTTTAGCTCTTTATTGGTGTAACATGATGAATAGTGTGTTATGTCCCCAGCTAATTCCTAGTCTACACAGAGGATAAGGGTCTATCACTGCTCCCAGCAAATGGAGTTACTCTTTGATAGCTCCAATGCTAGAAGCCTGCAGTTTGGATCTTATGATGCAGAGTTCTGTGCTGCTAATGACCTGTCAGATTATAATGAGCACTTTAGCCAGGAAGCGTGCCTCAGTGTGTGTCTCTCTAGATCAGCTGTGTCCAATAGAAACTCAATGCTAGCCACACTTGTGGTTTAGAATTTTTCTTTATTAGCCACATTACAAAAAAACCACATGCATTAGCCACAATTCAATAGCCTATTAGCCACATGTGGCTAGTGGCGAATGTATTGGACGCTGCTTCTCCAGATCAACCATGTAAACCCCATTATTTCAGCGTTTCAATATTAGATTGCGTGTTTTACTGGGAGTGACTGTGCACTGGCAGAAGATGGATTGATGGCTTAATACTCTAGATCTTTTCCCACCTGTAGTTTCTATGAAAACCTGCTTGCTGAAGTAAAGTGACCAGTATGTAGTGGTGCGTGTGAGAAGTAGCTGAAGAGATTGGGAAGGTAATCCTTATAGAGAGCAACATGCTAATCAAAAACAAAGGGATCTCCTCACTCCTTTTTCTTCAGGGGTATATTCGCTTCTCCTGTAGCGAATCTCACTTACAGGAGTTTTGGAATAGCAGAATTTGCATTTCTTGGGTATTCTGTGGGACCATGCCCCCTTTTTAGACCTCATCTTTCCGAAGTGCTGCTGGTGTGAATACATGCATGTAAGCCCTAGGAGAGCTGATGTCCAATCTCTGCCCAAAATAATTGGGCACTTCCCTCTCTCCTAAGGACCTTCATTCTTCCTTAAAAGAGACCTGGTTTCATTTCCCCTGCCTTTTTTCTGCAGAAACACTTGCTTGAAATCCTGAGGACTGTCAAAGAAATGTTGACATGTCTTCACTTATAAGTAGACCAGAAGTCTGTACTGGCAGAGTCAGAGCTGATCCCCAATCTTATCTCAGGTCATAGAATCATAGAATATCGACTTTGGAAAGGACCTCAGGAAGTCATCTGGTCCAATCCCCTGCTCAGAGCAGGACCAACAGCAAGTAAATCAGGGGTGAGCAAACTTTTTGGTCCGAGGGCCACATCAGGGTTGTGAAACTGTATGGAGGGCCTGGTAGGGAAGGCTGTGGCTCCCCAAAACAGCCTGCTATGCTGCCCCCTATGTGCCTCCTGACTGCCCGCCTCAGAACTCCTGACCCACCAACCCCCCTGCTCTCTGTCCCCTGACTGTCCCCTCCCAGGACACCTGCCCCTATCCACTCCCAGGACCCAACCCCCCATTAACTCCCCCTGTTTCCTGTTCTGATCTCTCTGTCCCCTATCCACACCCCCGTCCCTCGATAGCCCCCCCCCCCCGGGACTCCTATGCCTATCCAACCCCCCTATAGACACCACCGCTCCCTGACAGGCCCTCCAGGACTCCCATGCCTATCCAACCACCCATACCTCTGGAGGAAGGGAGACAGCAGGGGAGGGGCTGGGGGCTAGCCTTCCAGACCAGGAGCTCACAGGCCGGGCAGGACAGTCCTGTAGACTGTAGTTTGTCTACCTCTGAACTAAATCATCCCAGCCAAGGCTTTGTCCAGCCCAGCCTTTAAAGCCTCTATGGATGGCAATTCCACCACTTCCCTAGGTAACCGATTCAAGTGCTTCACCACTCTCCTAGTGAAACAGTGTTTCCTAATATGCAGCTTGAGACCATTGCTCCTTGTTCTGTCATCTGCCACTGCTGAGAACAGCCGAGCACCATTAGTCTCTAGCTCAGGCTTTCACAATCACCTATGAGTCCTGCTCTTCTGGAGTCTTCTGAAAATTAAAGTTAAAATCCTTTCTATGAGGAATGTGTCTCAAATCAAAAATCCTGGATCCAAACACCTACAAATGGGGGAGGGGGGAGGGGGCAGAAATCTGGATCTAGCGCTGAACTTTGTATCTTCAACTCATCTCTGCATTTAATAACAGACCAAGGCCTGATGGGAGGAGACCTTGAATAAAGGAGAATTGTGCTGTCTGGGTGACCCTTGGAAGCGTATACTGTTATTGATTGGTGGAATGACAATGATGTGAATTATTTAACCATATAACATGAATATGAACAGAACACCTAAAATAAATAAGGCTGTCTCTTGAGTTATAAATTGCTTCTGCGCTTTCACTGAACAGAGATTTTGCCTTTTCATTGAGTATTGAACCTAACTTTCTCAACCATTAGGTTATGGCCGAGATTTTCAGATTTATTCATAATCTGGCCCACACTTTAATACAGAAATTGTCCTGGACCATATTGTGATCTCCATTACACCCGTATAATCCCACTGAAATTGTTGCAGAAGTCAATCATGTTATGCTGGTGTAGCTGAGAGCAGAATTTGGCCCAATCTATCTGTTTGCATCTAACTTGGCATGCAAGATAAATCCGCTTGTTTCTTCAGAAACAGAGGGGCAAAACTCCAGCGGGTGTAAACTGGAGCAGTTCCACTGACTTGCAGTTGTGATTTGATGCCAGTTGTGATGCCAATTGCCTATTTCCACTCATTGGGTGTAGACTGTCTCTCTAGGTGATAGATCAAAAATGCACTGTTCTAGAACTTTTGTTACAACTGTTGTGGATAACATGATGAACACACATTCAAAGAAGCATATTTATAGAAAGGATCTCATACTCTCTTGTGGAAGTAAATGTTACACACATGCATACAGTCTGAATGTTCTTTATTAGCAGAGATTCAGCAGTTTGCTTCACATTCTAACAGCCAATACACTAGTCTAATTTCTAGTAATGCTGGACCAGAGGGTCTCAGGCTACATCGTTCTCTCATTACACTAACTGATTGCATTTCCGGAGTTAATTTATCTTCAACACTTGCTATCTAGTGCAGACACAGAAATCCATTTCAAAAGGTATTTTTTTCTCCTGCTGATAATGGTCCATCCAGATTTAACAGCGTCTTAGAATTGGTATGCTAATGTACAACTTTTTTTCCCCTTCTTTCTGTGTGCATCTTACTTCTGTTCCATTCTATGCATCCGATGAAGTGAGCTATAGTCCACGAAAGCTTATGCTGAAATAAACTGGTTAGTCTCTAAGGCGCTACAAGTATTCCTCATATTCTATTGTTTGTTTAGTACTGAGGAAAATTGATCTGTTAAAGAAATACATGCTTTTTCAGGTTAATTTTTTTATACTATTTTAACTTTTGGTACCTAAATATATATTCTCTTCTCTTACTCTCACTTTACTTGTTCAGGAATATTATAAACCCTTCAGTCCTAAATTTCTTCCCTACTTCTTTTCCTCCTCACCCTTATACCATGATTTTGGCAGGAGGCATGTTGGCTGAATGGTTAAGATGCTAGACTACAAACTTGGAATTATTGGGTTTGCGTTTCACTTGATCTCATGCTGAAAGGCCCCCTCCAGTTCACCCAGTTGTAAAAGGGATACCTGATCCATCGGGATAAGGAAGTGAAAGGAAGTGAGACAAAATGCTGGTCACATCATTCCCTTGTGTACCATTGACTTACGGAAACTGATAGGCCTTAAACTGTCAGCAGAGACTGGGTATTTGGGTATAGCTTGCTTTGAAGAACATAAACAGTGCATCTTATGCAGTAACCCAAAGGATTTAATGGTCACTTGTACCGTAGAGTTTAAGGCCAGAAGGGACCACCAGCTCATCTAGTCTGATCTCCTGAATATCACAGGCTGGCAGTGCCACCTGAACACTAAATACAACAACTGTACACTTGTATTATATGTTTGATCCTATCTGCTTTCTGTATCTTGTTCAACATTCTTATCTGCCAACCTTTCTCTCCTCCTCTTTTGTCTTCAATGCGCAGGAAATTTGCTCAAGGCAAAACCTCTGGTCAGTGAAAGTAATGGTACACTTAATCCTTTGTTGATTTTACTCCATATAGAAAAAGCAAGCTCTGGCACCTTTTACGTGTAACCTGGTTTTGTTACTCGTATACTCTCAGTTTTGCAGCTTTTTCTTCTTCCTAGGGAGGCACTACTGTGATTTCAATTAAATTCATTTTCTGCTTAACATCATGTTTATCATTATGAGTTTTCTTGTGTCTTGTATAATTTATCGCTTTCTATGTTTGTGCCATTGTATTATTTATTGTGATTTTTTTTTTACTATAATGCTTTAACTCTCTAACATTTTTTTTTAACTCACTCAATATGTGTGCATAACTTAGGGGTGCCATTTTCAAAAGTGCTCATTGTTGATCTAACTCTACTCCCACGGAAAATGGGTTGGCTTAAATCAGCCTCCATTGAAGTCAATGGGAGTTAGACCAACACTGTGCACTTTTGAAAATCAGGCTCTCTTGTACATGAGAGAGAGGAAAAATATATAAATAAGCTTTTGGGGACTTTAGTCTGTATGTGTGGAGCACGTAGCACAGTGGGGTCTGGGTCCATGTCTGGGGCTCCTACGTGCTCCTGCAATGCAAAAAAATCATCATAATAATATACATGCACACGTAAAACCTGTCTTATGCACGAATGATGTTCAAACAAACAAAGGCCTATAAATGCATCTAACTTTTGATTTGATGCCTATTTGCCAATCTCTAGCATTTGTGCAATATTTTACAGGCTTGCTGCTGGTCCATTTCCTGTCTGATTTATGTTTTATTATGGAGAGAGCTAAAACAGCTCAGATAATTCATGAGTGAGGGACTGTTGCTTTATGTTAGTGAAATTAGAAAGTAAGATCTATCAGCATGTAATATGGCCATAAAAATAAGCACAGCCACAACATCCTAAAGCAGAGTAATTGAATCATTGCAAAGATGCACTCGAAAACAACCTTCCACTTAGAACTCGTGCAGTATATCAATGGAACTTTTGGTTACTCTGTAGTGGAACAATAGACCAGCCTCCTTCTGAAGTGGTGAGGAGAATGAGAGGTTTTGTTTGTGTGTTACAACATACTAGAAAATACCAAATAAATATGATTTCTTATCAAGTAAAATATTACAGTTTTTGGCCTCAAGATACCCCAAGGTGGATTTAGTCTGGATTTAATTGCCGTTACAGCATAAAATAACACACTGACCATAGAACAGGACACCAAGTGACTGGTACATGAGATATCTTCTCTGAGATTGGAAAATTTATTTTAAACTTATTTTTAATGACAACACCTACTCTCCTCTAGTAAGTCCAGGAGGAGCTTGCTTGTGCACAAAGCACAAGTGGCTAATTTCTCGGCCTCACTGATGAGCTGAAGTGTGGGACTGTTCACAGAGCCAGACAGGCCTCAGTCAGACTCAGAGATCAACACTTCAGCCCGGCCTGCGTCATTGCTGATGAAAAGTGCCTGTCACCCAGAAAGCAGATTATCCACACAGAATGACAGCGAGCAGATCCCCCTCTCTCTCACCCACAGCATTGTTCTGGCTGGGTGATCTGGAGAGTACACCAGGCTCACATCAGGAAATGTAAGATAGGACACATGAATAAATGGCTCTTTTTCCTTGCTGAGGGCCAAATCTTGCTTGCTTTACTCCTCGGAGGAGTCACGCTGGTGTGAGTGGGGTTACACATGGCTAGAGGACATAGGATTTAGCCCTAGAAGTGTCAAATTGCCCCCTGCACTGCCAAGTGAATTACTACCATTTGGCACTTTTAAATTGGGTCATGGCAATGGGTGGGCCGTCATGACAAATCTTTCTCTGCTATTGACAGCATTTGTGGTGGTGGTGTGTGTGGGGGGGGTTTCTTGTCGTTTTCTATTCTAATTCCCCCCTGATTGTATAGCTTAATATCCGCTGTCGCTGTTAGATGCAAGAAAGGTCGTTTACAAATGTTTGTTATAATCCAAAGATTAGCGAAAACATTAAATGCAGCCAACAACCTGTGAAACTCTGGAGGAAAAATATAACGTAATATGTATTGCAGACACTGTCAATTAGCTTAATTTCAGGCTAGAAATGATATCCTGGATGAGCACCCTACCTCAGGCTGAGAGAGCACAGGTGAGAATAAAATGATTTACTTTCAACTGGAAGTTTGTACTAAGCCATGGTGTCCTCTCACTGCCTTTATTTTCCCTAAGCATAAATCCTCTCACCATAAATATCATGTGGGACATGACAAAGAAGGGGTTAAAGTAGTTAGTGACCATTCAGATTTCCTTTGCTATTAATGATCTCTCTAGCTCAGCCTACATCCTCATTACTCCGTTTGTGTTCATAATAAAGTAGTTCTATAGGCACTCTGGTTCCAGACCGAACCTAGTGGATGAAAAATGGGACCTGCAGATGGACCTAAAGATCACATCAACAAGGGTTTCCACTTCAACAAGGAGGAATGAAAGGCTGGATCCTGCTCCCATTGAAGTCCATGACAAAAATTTACATCGGTGGTGCAGGCCTTTTAGATACCAGGAACTTTAATTGTATCCAAAATGTGAAACAAATTATTCTGATTGTTGCAGGAGACCAATGGTACAGACATATGGCACTGTCTCTCATCTGTCCGTTTGTCCATCTGTCTAGCTCACATCACCATAGTATCCAAGCACCTCTTACTTCATTAAGATGTGTTGCCTTGACCTATTTTCTCTCTAGCTATATCTCTGTACTTATCAAGGCGTTTAATTTGTTGAATTGCTGGATTTCAAGATTTCTCTGGAGAAGAGGAAAGCCAAGGATTATATTTCAGATGTTGTATATCAGGAAAATTAAAATTGGATTAGCTAGTGTTTTGTTATACTCTTATGCAACACATTTAATGTTTTTAACAGACTAGCAATAGTATATATTCTCCAATACGTGGAACAAGGGAAAACAGGACCCATATTTTATAAAGCCACAAAATTTTATAAAGTACCGTGACTTACAGGAGAGGTTCAAAAATAATATTTGGATAAAAACATATTTAAAAGTGTCAGGGAAATGCATGGAAGAATAGACAAAAATGCTTTCTAGGTGTATATTGTGCCTCATTAACTAAACCTGACGCCACCCCTGCAATGTAGTTATGAAAGGTGAAACTAGAGGATGAAACGTTAAGCAATTTCCCCAAGGACAGAAAGTGAGTCATTCCCAGAATTAGGAGTAGAATTTGGGAGTTTGTGGGCTAAGAACTTCTGAAAATTCGACTATCTGAAGCATAGATTTAAATCAATTGACAGGGAGACTAAGAGGGTGTGTACACTTCAATTAGACACCTGCAGCTTGCTTGTGCCAGCTGACTTGGAATCATGGGGCTTGGTCTAAGGGGCTGTTTAATTGCAGCGTAGACATTCCAGCTCAGGCTGGGGCCCAGGCTCTATGACCCTGGGAGGTAGGAGAGTCCCAGAGCTCTGCGGAAGCTTGAGCACCAAAGTCTACACTGCAGCTAAACTGTCTAACTGCAGTGTAGACCCACCATTAGTCTCCCTGTCAGTTGATCTAATCTCTGCTTTTCTGATTTTCAGAAATTCTGAGCCCCCTAACTCCATCCCAGGGTATGTCTCAGACCAAAAGTAAAGATGGCACAAACAGGAAGGGTGTATCGGGGTGAATAACTAATTACTCTTAAAGGCTTGTCTGAAGAGCCTCCCATGTGGACCGCTATTGATATCGGTGGATCCAGGGCCGGCTCTAACGTTTATGCAGCCCCAAGCAGAAAAAAAAGAAGGGGGGCAGAATGTTCCACCCCAATATTGGCCGGAATGCCGCCCCTTAAAATGTGCCGCCCCAAGCACATACTTCCTCAGCTGGTGCCTGGAGCTGGCGTTGAGTGGGTCTGGGCAGACATAAGGGTTCTTGCAGGATGGCGTCAGCGATTGTGTTTGAGTATACACACTTAAATCAGTGAGCCGCAAACACTGTTACAAATTCAAAGGAGGTGGGTGAAGGAATTAGTGGAGGAGTTGTTAGAAAAATGGTAGCTAGGAAATCTGTAGCAAGGTACATCCCAGCAGGCAGATTCCCTCGTACAAACCAGAATGTAAAACTAGAATCTGTCAGCTTGCTCGGGAACATGTACTGTGTATAGCTCCCCCACACCCTCCCATATGCTTGCCAGAAGAACAGGCAAAGTGTGGTTTGAGCATTGGCCTGCTAAGCCCAGGGTTGTGAGTTCAATCCTTGAGGTGGCCATTTAGGGATATGGGGCAAAAATAGGATTGGTCCTGCTTTGAGCAGGGAGTTGGACTAGATGATCTCCTGAGGTCCCTTCCAACCCTGATATTCTATTCTCTCTATGATCTATGAACTACCGATGTTAGTAAACTAGTGAAGGTTCTGATACCATTCAACTCCAATGTGGATAGCAGTAACTCAGTAAAATACTGTAAACAAAGATCATGCAAATGTACAGGTTGATGCATGCCCAACCATTGAATTAACCTGCATTAGCATGCTGCTTGGGATGTGTTGTGGCAATTCTGATGTGGCCATTTAACAAAAATAGGAAGCTGTTTAATATGTGCCACTGTTACATCATTAATCCACATGCTTAGAGAGTGGTATTGTGGGGATACAGCATGTTAACTAGCAAGCTGTTGTGGAAAGATGAGGGATGAGGTTAAATTAGTAGCTGGGGGAGGAGAAATGTTTTTTAAAATGGGTTTGTTACCTCAGGTCACAGACTGGACCCCCACACCCACCAAAAAACTCAGAGGTGAATCTGAGGAAATTTGTGGTACCAGTAAGGGGTGGGGCGCGGACATGGCTTTGTGAATGGCAAAAAGGGAGTGCAGCATTGAATCCTGGGATATCCTCCTGTAAATTCCCTGCTTTGTCAGGTCAAGTTGGTCCCCCTAACTGTGCAGGAATGTACAAGTGAGGCACTTACGCAAACGTGATGATGATTTGTGACCCTTTCAACTTCGGGTTTACTGTGGTACATTTTCTAATAGTTTTGGTCTGTATGATGCAGGAGGTTAGACTAGGTGATCACAAGGATCCCTACTGTCCTTAAAAATCTATGAACTTTAACTCCTGGGCTTGGCAAGTCCTGCATCTCCTAGGGACACATCACATCAGGCTCTGCTGAGTTAGCACAAATATCTAAGAAGGCTGATGCAATTCTATAATGCTGCCTAAGAAGCAAATGCAGTCCATTTCCCATTGGTATCCTCTCTGAACCTGCCATCTAGTATTTAAAATGCACTTCACTGGCCCCATCAAATGAAGCAATAGCATTAAATGTATATTTATAGATGCTGTCCTAGCGCTACCATTTTGTTAGGAAGTAATGCAGTGTCCGATCTGGTGTTTCTTTGAGAGAACTGCAAGTAGGGCTGGTTTTAGGGTCCCATTAGTGAGGAGGGGGAAGAGGAGGATGACCAGACAGCAAAAGTGAAAAACTGGGACAGGGGTGGAGGGTAATAGGAGCCTATATAAGAAAAAGACCCCAAAATTGGGACTGTCCCTATAAAATTGGGACACCTGGTCTCCCGGGGGAGTGTGAAGGGGGTATTTTGGGGGCCCTGGATGTCACTATTTACAAAACAAACTTCATGGAGTCAAGGGAGTCCTGGAAAATCTTGGATATTAAGAGTGTAAAAAACTTAAACGTGGCTGGTGTGTGTGTATTTTGCTGATTGATAATTTATATAAAGGATGAAGACTCTAATCTGCTACTGTTCCATGACTTAACATTGGATAACTTTGTACATATTTTGTCCTTTCTGAAAAAAATTTGGGGTCTGTGAAGATTGTGGGGGATGGGGGGGGACACAAATGTCTCCTGTGCACCCCGGTAGCACCAGGCTTGACTTGAAGCCCTGGATTGAGAAAAAGATTAAAGGGGCTGAATGTGAGTAGAAAATAACCTCTAGCTGGTCTGAGCAGGGGGTTAAACGAAGGAGGGACCCGGGGGAAAGCACTCCCATCACTTCCTCTGCTACAAGCAGAGAGAAAGGGCATCTGGATTTGGGTAAGTAGCACACCCCTACACTCCTTGTTTGGTGACGTGAGAGTTCCTTCTTCTGTTTCAATCTATCCTAATCACTCGGGATAGGCTCCTGGAGTCCTGTGGTGATACCAGAATCTCCGCTTTCACTTTAAAAAGCTTTTTCCAGTTCTCACCGTTGCCAACAAAAGCTTGACAACTTGAGCTGACTGTAACCAATGAAGTGATATCTTCCTGAGTCTGCAGAAGCCTGAAACAAGATCTCCTGGACGTGTGGACTACCCCATTTATCAAAATGAGACACTAACGCAGAAAACCCACTGCTTTGGAGATCCCTATTGACACCATCTCAGCAGAGGACTCTGTGTGTATGTGTGGGGGTTGGGGGAGGAGAGGGATGCTTGTTGCTATCACCCCAGCATGGTGTGTCCTCTGCTTGGATTGGTTATCTCTCAGTCACTCCTCTGGGTTGGAGTCCAATTTGCCTGAAGCCACGGAATGGTGGTTCAGCTTCCACAAAGATGAGGTAATAAGCCATCCACCTACGGCCCCAGACGGCTCTTGTGTGAGAGCTGCTAAGACTAACACCACAAGCAGGGGCTGGACCACAGAGTCCAAGATGGGCATGTGCCTAGGGACCTAGGTTTTCTTAATCGGGTCCTGGCCTCAGCAAGACAAAAATAAAACGCCTGGAAAAGCGAGAGTGTGTGTGAGATTTGAGAACAAGGCCAGGAGAAGAGAGGGAGAGATAAAGAGACAGGACCTTTCAAAGTAGTGTTCTGCAATGATGCTTTTCGATCAGTGGAAGAAAAGTTGAGGTTGCTGTAGCAACATGGGTGGTATCCTTTTCAGTTATTGCACAAGACCAGCAACTAACAGAAGTCTGCTGCTTTTCGGCCGCATCACCACTCTGGCCATCCCCTAGCATACTGCTCAATCCATTATGATACAACTGCAGACCCTCTGGTAAAGTCCAATTTTTCTTCCAGCTGAAAACGATTGAAAGTATGTCGGCTCTTTCCACTGAGCCAAGAGAATTTGGTCGGGATGTCTACGATGATAGCGAGCGTACTTTTTAAAAAAGAGCTCACCCTGTCAGAGCTTGTGTGTGAGCTGGTGCCTCATGAAGGAAAACTAGTGCTGTGTAGCTCTGAAGTTAATTTTTCTACACTGCGTTGTTTAGTCTGGACTAGATTTTATCATTCAGGCAGGCCTCAGTACGGTTGGTGTGAAACCACCTTGCCCCAGGGTGAGCTCTCGGGGGGCCCTGTGCTTCCTCCAACCTCTAGGCTACATGCCCACTGCTACAGCCCTTTGAGGGGTGTGGTTTATTCTCCCTGTATGGCCAGATAACTCTGCTGGCATGAGCACAGGGGATGCTACGTTAAAGGTTCCTTGTCCTCTCAGGGGAGATAGTAGGGAAGGAGCAGAGGTTCTCACATGAAATGGAATTCTGCCCAGCCCTTAAGCAGGCTATGCTATTTACTCCAAAGTGCATGATGCCCTGTCATTACCTTCATGTAGGGTAAATTGTGCTGTGTTGCACACATGCAAGCCTACTGAATTTTGAATTTGTGTGGCATAAAAGAAAGACATGGACAATTATATTTATTTGTTTGATTCCAATGACACTGTGTTTATTAGGTATGTGACTGAAGGCAGGGATCTATGTTTTCCAGTTTGACTAGAGTGGAAAAAACCCTAAGGATTGATTGACTGTACTGTCGCCAAGCAAATCAGTGTTGCCATGTTAGGACCAAAAATGGGATTTTTTAAAACAAAGTACCTAATATTTTTTTCTCAAATGTGATTTTCTTATTAGTATTGTGGAAGCCAGAAAATGTTACTTTTCCACTTGCAAACTGAGATGGCAACATGCAGAGAATGGCCTACTAGGAAACTAAGCAAAGCTGCCAAAGTCATTTCTCTAGGAACTTTGAAGAAAGTCTTGTGACTAGTGATGAATATGACCTTTAATCCTAGAAGTGATACACTACTCAGTGTGCTCTCCCCTCCCCAAAACTCTTGCATCCACCTTGAAAGTTCATTGTCCGATTGTACAGTAAAAGCTGTAAATCTGTACCCTTGTTTAGTGTGGCATGTACTCTGCCTCTAATCCAATTTCCCTTCTGTTTGTTCTCTGTACAGCCTCATTCGGCCTGACAGCTATTTAATAAACCTATTTGCTTTTCTTTGACATGAGGCAGAAGTGGTGGGTGTTGAAGAGCCATAAGGCCCTAGTGGACAATGAAACCCTTTCCCACTCAACACTCTTCCAACTCAGCACAGATAAATTGTGAAGAACTGGGAAATTAACCCATCCTATCTTCTTTAAGAAAAAAAATAATCAGAGCGGCATGCATGGGCTGGTATATCATGAATTCAAGTCTTTGCTTCTTCCTTCTGTACAAGAAACTCTCTTCCTGCTTCTTGACCAAAGGGGTAAAAAGACTGAGGTACCAGGTCTTTCTAATGATCTTTTTGATTTCATCACACAGGAGGTAAAATACACTTAAGAATAAATACATAATGGAGATACAAAGAAAATACTGCTATGAGTGGGTGAGGGTTCAATGCTTCAAACCACTTACAGAAGTTCAGAGAATGTTAGAGCTACTAATGTGCAAATCTCATAGTTTGCTGCTTTGCAAACTGTCACGTAGTTCCTATGCGTTACTTGTTTGTTCATCTCCTTCTCCGCATACC
This sequence comes from Sternotherus odoratus, assembly GCA_032164245.1. Taxonomy (NCBI): domain Eukaryota; kingdom Metazoa; phylum Chordata; order Testudines; family Kinosternidae; genus Sternotherus; species Sternotherus odoratus. The sequence goes on from JAVMKO010000002.1 coordinate 149,011,022, forward strand.
CCTAGAGGTGTGCTGCGTATTGATCCTAGGGTGGAGCAGACAGGCTCTATTCACATGTACAATGGTCCCCTTGAGAAGAGAATGAGAGAGATCAAACTATCCACTACTGATGTCAGTCACATCATTTAATGCACTCCTGAAGGGGCTCACATATTGTGATGAGTGGGACATAAGAACCCATATAGAATAAACTCCTTCATTTGATCAACATGTAAAAGAATCCAGCCATACCATATGGAAACAAGGGTAAACTTTGAATTGCCAGAATCCAGTATTATATACCCACTAACAAGATATTGCTGTTACACCTGCAGTGCTTTTACTGATCTCCCATGTAATTTTACATGAAACACGTACTTTGAAGCTACATGAAAGATTTAATCCCAATGTCCCAATGAGAGAGAAGCATTTGGATTCTGAGAATATAAAATTTTCACCCCCGGAAAGAGTGCAAGCTGAAAGAGTGATTCCAGAATGATTCCTCTTTGTGTTGTGGGGAACATGCCACTTGAAAAACCCTACAGATAACTTCAGCCATTAAAACCTTTGCTGGCATGCTCTTCATAAGTGGGTTTATTGTATTGTTGTCAATTATTTGTAGTGCAGTAGTAGCATCAATAGCATGATAGGTAGGGTGGGGACTGATTATGAAGGGCCTTGAAAGTGAATACAAAAGAGTTTGATGCACTAGAGAAGGGAGAGCCAGTGGCATACTTCTCTTAAACAATTTATTGTTGGTTGTCTGGCTTCTGATGGCAGAGGATTCTGAGACAATAAATATACTGTTGACTAGAGTTGATCAAATTACTCATTGCAAGTAATTTATCCATTCAATGTTGACATTTCTTCTGAATAATTCATTCGTGAACAAAAATATGTGACCAACTCCAGAGCTATTCAAGTAATATTTGGTGAATCATTTTAATACTTTTTTCCTCAGTTGACCAAAAATTTATTCACAAATAATAACATTTTCATTTTTTGAGCAGCTCTACCATTCAATTAATTCTGCTTGCATGCAGCTGTCCTGTAGTTTAGGAAGTCATATTTCAAAATAGTGACATCACCTGCCCACTAGTGCATCTCCTTTGGGACTTACTCAGACTGTTGAGCAGCCTTCAACAGTTGCCATTTTAAAAAAATCAATCTACCTGAAAAATGTTTCATCCTTTTATTCCCCGTTTTGGGCTTTCCCTTCAAAACTGTCCTTGTGTCAGGTCTACAATGGATAAGATTCAGTGCTGAGCCAGTAACATCTTTTCTATATGTAAATATGTGACGATTAGGTCTGGTTGAAAATTATCCATCAACTGTTTTTGACAGAAAATTGGGTTGTTGACAAAATGAGATTTTTTTTCCATGAAAAGTGCCTATCTTCTGTGGGGGAAAATTGAGTTTTCATTAGGAAAATTTTGGATGAAAAATGGAATTTTTTTAGGTTTTAGTTGAAACTGTTGGTGTTCCATGTGTAGGGTTTTTGTTTTTGTTTTAAATGAAAAGTCAAAGTTTTTTCCACAGAGGGAGAAAAAAACCCCTCACTTTCTGACCAGCCTTAGTCATGACTTTGAAGTTCAATATCTTGTGCTCCTGCAAGGTTAGAAATGAGAGCGTTCACCATTGAGAAGTGAAGATTCCCAGTTTCCCAAGGAGATACAGAATACTCTTTGAGCCCACCCCAGCAATGGAAAATATCAGACTTGAAAAATGACTCTTTATTGACCCATTTTTGAGATGGCTGCATTACTTGTCAATGATGCCCACACCATCATGTTCCCCCTATGTCTATTCTCCTCATTTCAAAGAATGAAACAGAAAGGATATTTGAGAAATGTTGACTTCCAAGCCTGCAACAACAACACCCTTGAAGTTGCTGACTTTTTGAAGTTGTGGAAATCTCAGCCAGACAAAGGAGGTAAAGCTGTTGGATGTCCTGTAGGAGCAATATCAATTGTGGCAGCACCTGTCCACAGTGAAAGGCAAAGTGGCATGCTGAAATATGTTAGAGAAAAGACTTGCTGGCAGATTGATGGAAAATGCTGACATATTTCTGTAAACCACAATAAGAAGGGAGTTAATCAAGATCAGGAAGAGAATTCATCTTGAGGAGTCGCTCCCCACTTCCAATTAGCTGTTAGTTTAGGCAAGCACATACATTGGTTAGGCTCCATTAGTCTGAGTGATGGTTTCTTGAGCAACTTGTATACTACAACCTTCAGTGACAAGTGGCCCAGTGCTTATGCTGCTACCAGTGGAAAACTTTCTCAGCAAGCCAGTGCATCTTTATCAAGAGCTACTGCTTATTTTCTTGGGCCAATAATGCACCCTCTAAAATGCATGCATGTGCACATACATGCACACACGTACCCAGTTCTAGCACATGCAGTATTTGTTATGCAGGCTTCTGAATTTAATTTTTATTTGTTTATATTGATTCTACTATGTTTTGTGAAGTTCTGTTTCCATTTGAGTTTCCATATTATTTGTGTACTTGTTTAATATCTCTTCGTTAGAATGAACACTGTCTTAATTTTTTTATATTCTTGAAGGGCAGGGAAAGGAATATGCAATGAAAAGCACTTCTGCGTACTATAAACCCACAAATCAAAAGGAAAAATAAAAGCCCTCTAGCATCTAAACAAAGGCTGTAAACAAGTGATAGGAGGGGGGAAGATTTTGGGTTTTTAATACATTCCCCAAATATGATCCATTGTAATTGGAGAATTGCATCTCTCTTGTTCTCCTTCCCTTCCCTCTCCCCAACAAAAACAACTGGCAGCTAGGATCTCAAAGGCTGAGTGTACATCTATACTACCTGTCAGATCAGCAGGTACTGTTTGATGTATTAGAGATCGATTTATCATGTGATAAATTGATCCCTGAATGTGCTCCCCATCGACTTCAGAACTGCATCTCGGCAAGAGGAGGAAGCAGAGTCAATGGGGAAGCTGCAGAGGTCGACTCGCCACTGTGAGGATGACCAGGTAAGTCGACCTAAGATACTTAAACTTCAGCTATGCCATTCACGTAGCTGAAGTTGCGTATCTTAGGTCGACCTCCCGCTTCCAGTGTAGCCTTCAGATGTCTCCCCACATCACAGTCTCCATTTTGGTTCCAGAAATGTGTCCAGCACCATAAATAAACCAAGAGCAGCCTTCTACTATGCTTTGCAGAGTGATCTGCCTGCCAGGTAAATATCTTTGTATCTGCTTTGAGCTAGATTAAGAGCCTCTTCATAGTGGAACCTCTCAGTGGACTTGTGCAACACGCTGAATTACATAGTCTTCAGACACACTTCCTTTACCTGTGAGCAATAATTCACATCCCACTTTCCCCTGCCGTCATCTGACATTCTGGGAATTAAACCAGATAGAACATTGCCAAATTCTTCCTTCTGGCCCATCCGCAATGGGATTCCCAATCCATCTAGCTAAATTGCAATTTTAAAATATATTGGGGAATTGGTCAGGTTGATAACACATGATCCAGTGGTAAAATACTAAATTCTGCCCTCAGTAATGTTTGAGAAATCCCACTGAAGTCAATGTGGCTGTACAGATATAACAGAAGACTTCATCCATCTGTCCCATATGAAATGTACAACTTTAAATGGAGGAAGCTAATCTTTTTCACATTTTGAGCTATTTCATTAGCAAGCTTAGGAAATGAAGTACTAGAGTCACCAACGTCATCAATCAGACAGAAAAAAAATCCTCTCATAAGATAAAATTTCTATTTGGTGGTGATAAGTTCAATGTGTGGCAAGCCAGGGCAGAGGTCAAAATCTAGGATAAAACCATCTGGAATACTGTACCAGGACAACGTAGACAAACCAAGATATTCTAACACAGATTTTTAACATACTAGTGTATAGAAAAATGCCGCTGCTATGGTTTATGCCTGTTACAATGTATATATCTGTGGCATGGTGTCTCATTACTGATACTACAGGGGATGACACTACTTGTCCTCTTTCTAAACTATGGGGAATTGTCATAGTTTGGATGCTCGGAGATGGAAAGAAATGACAAACTTGATCTTTTCTGCACAAGAGTATAATATTTGTAATTTTGCTTGCAGCAGAAGAACTAGAATAATATCATCTTCTCTCTACACTGTTAGGGCTATACCTTGCATTGATTTATATCCTCGTGCACTATCAATCAGCACTAAATTTAGCCAGGAGGAAATTCTGCTTAACCCACGTTGCTTGCAGTGGGAATTATCTATATATATAAAAGTCAAATGGTGTATGCGTGTATGTATGCATGCATGCGTGTATGTACGTGCACTTACTCCTTCCACACCGTTTGAGCTAGAGACTTGAAATTTGATACAGTTATAGGTCTTAGGGTCCTAGTCAGGGTAAGAGTTGAAAATTTTTCAAGTCTCACCTCTGACGCCCCCCCAGGGGTGAAATTATTTAAAGGCCAATCACATCAGCTGGGCAGCTGCTGTTCTCTGTGACATAGTTATGATGTCATAATACCCCCCTCCAATGGACCCTGCATTCACTCAGCTCTCTGCCCCCTCCCCACCTCCGACGGACCCGAGTTGGGTTTGGTCAGAGGGTAAGTGAGGTAGGGGTGTCGGGTTTGGTTGGGGGGTGAGGTGGGGGTGTCGGGTTTGGTCGGGGGGTAAGTGAGCTGGGGGTGTTGGGTTTGGTCTGGGGGGGTGGGAAGGTGTCGGGGTGGGTGAGGTGTGGGTGTTGGGGTTGGTCAGGGGGTGTTGGGTTTGGTGGGGGGGCAAGGTGGGGGTGTTGGGTTTGTTGGGGTTGGTCGAAAGGTAAGTGAGGTGTGGGTGTCGGGTTTGTTTTGTGGTGGTAGGTAGGGGTGTCGGGTTTGGTTGGGGGGGAAAGTGAGGTGGGTGTGTCAGGTTTGGTCTACGGGGGGTGAGGTGTGGGTGTTGGTCAGGGGGTGTTGGGGGTGAGGTGGGGGTGTTGGGTTTGGGTGGGGGGGTTAGGTGGGGGTGTCAGGTTTGCTCTCTGCCCCCTCCCCCCTCCAACAGACCCTGCACTCACTCAGCTCTCTGCCCCCTCCCCACCTCCGACGGACCTGAGCAACGCCGGGTATTTTCGCTAGTAATTGTATACTTTAGAATTGAGCCTAAGTGAACAGTACATGTCATGAACTCGTTAACACAGCAGTTCTCATTCAGCTCCCTCTGAATCTCACTGGATCCTCATTACCGGTCACCACTAAGATTAGGTATTTTGGAGTCTATGGGCTTGATTTTCTTCTCACTTACACTGGTGTAAATCTGGGGTAACTCCACTGTAACTCTAGTTACACTGCCATGAAATTGGTGTCAAAGGAGAATCTGACCCCCTTTTTTTTCTTTTCTCCATACATTTTAGGTGGTTTGGTCTTATAATAGGAATTCTACAAAGGTCCTGCATAGCCTGCCCACAGCAGCGAGGGCATGCCTCTTACAGTCAGCCTGGAAGTACACTGGAGGGAGAACACTGAAAACACTAAATTAATTCTGCCTGTCTGAAAAAGCTGTTCTCTGCCAATGAGATTAAAATATCACTGGCACTAGAAGTTAGTCCCAAGTATATTTCTTTTCTGTCAGCAAAACATTCCCCTCTTGCCCTCTCTTATCTAATGGCTTCTCTTCATTCCAGCTCCCTGCCTCATTACTGCTGGGAGCCTAGTGGCTCAGACTCCAGTCTGGGATCTAGGCTGGGACCCCCACCAACAGTAACCCAGGGAATCTATTGGCAGGCCAAGCCTACCCCCACATCTTTCCAATCCCCACCCCCACTCAGAATAGCTAAAATCCTATCAGACGTTTCAGGAGGTCTCAGCACTAATTAGAAGCATTATCACTTTGCAAAGAAATAACATGAGCACAGTAAAAGTCTCTGTTAAATGTCTCGGACATCACAGGCTCAAACTGCCTTGACTGAAGTCAGTTAATATCTTTGAGCCTGTTTTCAAGGGTTGCTGCTTGCCTGGGTTAACAGAAGAACCACATCTCCTGGATATAATGCTACAGGGAATTATGCAAAATTCTGGTGTTTACTGCTATGATGAAAGGAAATAAAAATTAGCCCAAACATTGAATGAATGGAGGGCATAAAGCCTGCAGAGGGAAGGTTGAGAAACTGTAAAGATGGGACCAAATTATAAATATGCATCCAAATTCTGAAGTTTTGCCTTGGTTTTTGCTCAACCCTTGCAAATTCTTATATATTGTTTGTATTACTGGAGCCCCTAGGACTTGCAGTCCTCAACCAAGATTCCATTTTACGAGGCACTGTACGGAGCCAGAACTTAGACAGTCCCTGCCCCAAAGAGTTTACAAGGGATTTAAAGACCGTAATTTGGATTTTCTCACCAAAGATAAGTAGTCAGACTATTTTAACTATTGGAAGCACACTGCAAAATCCACAGGAACCCTTTAATGATTGATTCAATGCACTCCATCTTTGTGACATCAAATCGCTGGGAAATGTACTTTGAAAGGTTCTAATTTACATAGGTATTGTCCAGGTGTTGATTTTAGTGAGGCTGGTGACAAAGAGACAGCATTGTGCTGTAGGACGGTAAAAAGAGAGCAAGACAGATAACTGTAATGCAGAGCCGTATAATGAGGGTAAGTGAGCGGTACTCCCTTACCTTCTTGCTAGTTCTAAAGAAATGGCAAACTAGAGAAGGCAGAAATGGGGCATGGAGGAGGCACGCTCAGTAAGCTTACCCTACTTCTTCCCTTGGGGGGGGGCAGGGAATGGACTATCTCCTTGTATCTGCAGTGCACAACTTGAGACACCTTAAAGGCGCCTGATTTTCAAGAAGAGCTGTATACTCATGGCCCTATAGAATCATAGTATCTCAGAGTTGGAAGGGACCTCAGGAGATCATCTATTCTAGTCCAACCCCTGCTCAAAGTAGGACCAATCCTATTTTTGCCCCATATCCCTAAACGGCCCCCTCAAGTAGTGAATTCACAACCCTCGGTTTAGCAGGCCAATGCTCAAACCACTGAGCTATCCTTCCCCCCATATAAGGTGTTTAAGGTTGGGCACCAGAAATTGAATACACAAAATCTTGAAAATGTAAGCCTCAGTGTTCAGATTTAGTTTCAACTGAGAACCCACAAACTGATTCAAAAGTTTCAGCCACTCACTCAGTAATGTACATGTAATTTGTATCCATCTTTCAAAGACCCTAAACGCTAGTAATTATGGGTGATTCCCCTGAACTAACAGTTTGGTGTATGGATGGGTTTCTCTTTTTGTTGGATAGCTACAGTTATAGAAGTCAGTTCTTGATTTTTTCCCCCTTTGGTTATTTTATTTTTTTTTGCGGGGGGATGGGGGAGGGGCGGTTGGTTAAGATAAACCCCATTTTTAGAGGAGCAGAGATTTAAATTTGCCTGTACAGAATTATGTGCACTTTGCTATAGCTTCCTTTTATTCAAGGTTAAGGCTGGTTAATCAACTGTAATATTGAGAAGTGCTGATTTCAGATAAAATAAATGTTTAAAGGGTCTGACAATGCATCACACAGCATTACTGTGATGAACTTCTCTGCACTGTGTAAGTAAACATTCTTACCTGTTGGATTGTGGGAATATTGCACCACAGGGAAAACTAGAATTAGAGCTAATATGAAATATTATTCTGCATGCTAAAATAATCCACTCCACTAGAGAGTGTCAGACAAATATACTTTAAAGCAGAGGTTCTAAAACTAGTAGGTAGGCCTGCTGTGGGGATAGGGAGTGTTTAATGTATATGTGGGGGTATGTGAGACGCTTTAGGAAAAAATAAATGTACTGCACACATTTTACCTACAGCAATGAATAACTAACTAAGCTGATTCCTCCAGACATACCAGGTCCTCAGATGGCACTGTGCATTTTGACAGATTTCTGGTATGCTTGCACATCATTATACAAAGTCTTTGCCATCAGTACATTGATATGTTTGCTACGACGCAGTGTGCACATATAATTGTAAGCATCAACCACAATCTGTTTTGCTTTTGTTCTTATTACTGTGGATTGTTGGCTCTCTTTGAATCAATGTCTTACTTTTTAAATATTTAGTGAGAGTTTTTTTTAAAAAAAATCAGTATATGTACTCATGAGGGGAGGGGTGCAATAAACTACTCCAGGCACAAAGAAGGAGCATGCAATCAAATAAGTTTTGAGAATCACTGTAAAGTACCCAGAGATGGTCTTGCAGCCACCACGACTTGGGGTAAATGTCTAACTACTTGCATGAGTCGACCATTCTATAAAAGCCCTCAATAAATGTTTTTCATTTTCAGCAGAGTGGGAGAGCTAGGTGCAGCAGATGCTGAATAAATAAAATGGGTTTGAAGTATTCCTGGTCTGTAGGATGAGGCAGTAATAGTGTGGTACCTATTTGTTGGAGCACTAGTTCAAGGAGTAAGTTGTCAGTCCTTTCTAGCTCAATGAATCCAGTGTAAAATCTTTTCTGTGTGCTACATATGTTCCTCTGACACTATTAAATTTTCAATTCTTAACGTAATTAAAAAAAAACATTTTTAGAAAAGGCTAGGGGTCAAACAGTCAGATGATGCCTCATAAAATGTCAGATTCTAAGATATAGCCACCTCAGACATCAGCTTAAGCCTCCCATGGAGTTTCCGAATGTTATTTTACACAAATGCTAAACTCAGTCCTAATGCATTCACATTCCCCTAGAGATCGAGAAGAACAGAAACAGCACTGAGGGATGAGGCTTTTCTCTTCCAGTATTTGGATCCCCTTTGCAAGAAAGCAGAGACATATTTCTCTTCTGTGGCTGCGTGCCTTGGTGCTTGACGTGTGAAAGAGTCACTAAGAGTTTGGCTAAAGGTAAATTTTGCTAACCTATTTCCTGTAACAGGATTGAAAGGTTTTGCAACTCGGCCTAGCTCAGGCTTTTCCTATCAACTGGCAAAATTCTCAGCCTTTTCCTGCCTGGCAATTGCAGACAGTGAATTACTGATAGCTAGTCTGAAATCTGTCTCTTTCTCTGAGTGACTCCATAGCTACCTTGTCTGGCTGCACTTATAAGCCATGAGAGACTTATATAAAAAAAAGAAATGAGGTCTAACCCCAGGTCTCCAGATTCCTATGGGATTCCAAAAGGAAGCTAACTTGAAACCATTTGCTCCCTTTTCCTATTTCTTTCTTGACCTTATCCGAAAACAGCCTGCCTATCTGTGAGTGGCAACTGTGGAAAATGTGCTCTGGCCACTTGGTGTGAAAGATAGGCAAGACTCCTAAAAAATCTTCTCCGCGGCTTATCACCTTTCTGCTGGCTCCACAACAGGCTAGTGCCCCAGTGCAGAAGGAAACTGCCTGTCTGTAAGACTGGACAGGGCCTCATCAACAACTGATAAGATCCTCTGTGAACATACAGGCTCTTCAGGGCTTACTATCCTTTCAAATACCACAGAAGCTATTGCATGACACATGCACGCATATACACATACATATAGGAATACAGTTTTTAAAAATATTCTGGACCTCATTTTCCTCTCATTCACATCAGTGTCCTTCCTCTGACTTCAATGGTTACTCCTCATTTACACTAGTGTAAATATATGGTCCTATAGAGTGTTAATTATAAAACACTATAGACTAATTCAAAGGACAATGCTTCTGCCACCAGATTACCAAAAATATATATATAAAATCACATCTCCACTGAAATAATATGAATTGGAATAGACAAGAAGAAAGAATGCATCTTGGAAAAAATTTACATTACATTAATAATTGATCTGCCAGCACAAAAAAATCTAAAAGGTTCAAGTTCTTTTAGATGGGGCCAGCAAGAGAATTGCTAAATCCTTGGCCCTGTCTCTCTTACAATCAACACTTGTAAATACACAGATAAGCAGCACTATGGAGGATTGGTCACCAAATGGAATGTTCTCACTTTGTTTGGGGATTTGTAAACCTATGACACATTCAAAAAGAACAGATTAAAATACCCTCTATTACAATTCAAGGGAGCAGAGTGGTTGGGGCAGGAGAAAGGGGAAACAAAATATGATCCCATGCTACGGCTCAATTCATTTTATTTTTAAGAATAGTGCCGTAAGTGATGGATTGATTTTTAATAACAAGAAACTCTTAAGTTCTGAAGAAAAAGGCAGCCATTGATTTGATAGCACATTATATACTATGTCTTTCATGCCAGCAGTCTCAAACCATGGCCCTGATCATGCAAATACTTACACACGTGAGTAACTTTGCACGTGAGAGTAGTCACATTGAACTCACATGTGTGTTTGCAGGATCAAGCCCCAGGATAATTTCAAAGTATTGTTTGGGAGATTTAGACACACAACTCCCATTCAGAGTAAATGGAGAATGGAATTCTTATGTCTTCCACTCTGGAACTTACCCTTTCCTTTCTCTAAGATGTTGTAAACTCAGACTAATTTACAGTGAGAGCAAGCTGCAAGGGCCATCAACTCTCCCTGCCTTTCAAAGAGGTTAATTGAAGATGGGAGCTGGAAATTGCCAGTGCTATTGAGCTGGGTGGGTGAAGAAGGAATATAATGTCTGTTGTTTTAATTTGTAATTGCTGTATCATAGCTGCATACTTCACATGTGCCCTAGCACAGGAACATTTTGTATATTAGCTAGAAGATAAATGGGGCTTTAATAAAGGATAAAGTGAAAATACATGGTAAGATTGACATACTGAAAAATATTTCCAGGATTTGTAGTTTGAAGATATTAGCTTCCGTGAGGGATATAATTACCCTGTTTCCCCGAAAGTAAGACATCCCCCGAAAATAAGACATACTTCCAGTTTTGCCTCTCGCTGTAATATAATGTAATTTGGGGAGCAAAAATTAATATAAGACACTGTCTTATTTTCGGGGAAACACGGTAGAAAGAGGCTGAGAGGGAGACAAAACAGAGAATGAGCCTTTCTTTATTGTTTCAGACCATGAGATGCAAATTAATCTAGGAAGAAAAATATTTTCTATTTGATTTTGAGTAATTTTTCATGGAAGTATTTTTTGCTTTAAAGTTGCAAATGATTTTCAAGCTTCCAGAATGTGACATTCCAAATCTAATTTTAAATCTTAAACCTTTTTCCAGATTATCCCATTTTCCAGCAGGTAACAAACAAAAGGCTAACAGTTTGTGACAAGGAATAGAGGTGATACAGAAAGATGTGGGTAATTAAATACTGAAGAGTAAGCAACCTTGATGCCCTAATACTCTCATACTATATCTTGCTGGGAAACGGAAATCAAAGATTTGTTAGCACAGATTAATTGTCCGTCTTATCGCTTCTGCCCTTGACCATCAACATGTAACTAACATGATCAGGGTTAATCGATATCTGTTAGAAATGTTTGGGGAAATTTGGAATGATGGTGAAAATATGAAGGCACGAAGGATCATTGGGTTAGAGACTGTGTTTGTTTACCAGCTCTACCAATGATTTCCTGTGTGGCCTCAGGCAAACCATATTAGGGCCTGGTTTTTTCAGAGGTACAGGGCTCTGGCAGGCCCAACTGACTTCAGCTGGAGTTGTGGGTGCTCAGCACTTCTGTAAAAACAGAACCTGAATCTCTCTGTGCCTCAGTTTCTCACCTGTAAAATGAGGATGACACTGCTATTGTTGTTTAACTTTTGTATTGCAGTTGCTCTACTGGCTACAACCAGGTTGTGCTAGGCTCCATACCTCCTTGTCTCAGAAAGATGCTGTGAGGACAAATTAATGTCTGGGAAGCCCTCAGATAATATGTTGATGGGAGCCTTAACTGTGCCATTTTATAAACAGGTTTTCCTACTTCTCTCTTTCTCTTCTCCCATCTGGCTCCAACTCCCATCCTAATGATTTGCTCTCTGCACACTGAAATAATAATTGAAGAAATATTTGGGTCAGCTGGGCAGCTTAGGGGTTATTTATTTATGTATCTATTTATAACTGGACTTACTGCAGAGATAGCTGAGTGCATTAAAAACAAACAAACATATCTGAGTCATTGTTGGAAATGGCTCAATAAAATCAATCCCTGTTCAGGGCTTGCCTTCCCTGATGGCAGCTAAATAAAAATAAAATTTAATCAAAAGGTGATTAAGCCAAAAAGCCTTATAATAGAGCTTGTAGGTTGTCAAACTTGGATTCTGGCAGATCGTCTTGGGCAGTGAGGTTCCAAGGCAAAGGTTCTCGGCTGAGAACACTTTGCGATCGGTCCTGGAAAGCAGGTCGATCATACATGCTTTGACCAGATAGAGGGAGATAAATAGCATTTCAAATAATGTGCTGCATCATGCAGGGGATCCTACCATCATTTGAAGTACTACAGCATTTTACACTAATTTTATACTCCACCTTCCTTCCCAGCCTACGGCCAGGTTATGGGGATGCTGGTAGAACTGTGCATTTAACTGATTTTTTTTTTCCCCAGGCTGTACCAAAAAATTGGTGAGACTCTCTTTTTGGTTTAAACCGAATGTTTTGTGACATTTTTAACAGATCGAAAAAAATTGGAAATAAAAATTATTTGGAGTCAAACAACATGCACTGTTTTTGTGGTTTTTAAAGCCTCCTTTAAAAAAAAAGTTGTTTTGAACTGAAAAATTTGAAATATTTCAAAAATGCCAAGCCAAAACATTTTGATTCTGAGGAGAATTTTGTTGTGTTTTGTTTGACCAAAACAATTTGGTGAATTCAACACAAGTTCAGAAAATATTTTGGTTGACCCAAACCACATTTTTTGGTGAAAAAAGTTTTGGCTGAAGAATTTTATCCTGCTTTAGGGAATCTCTCCCATGCATAGGCGTGCACAGCACATTTCATTAGGACGTGCACCCAGGGAGCCACACCCTAGCCCAACCCCTACCCCGCTCCATCCACTCCCTCCCACATCCTGCCCCCCTCAAAATTCCCAAATCCCCCTGCTCCTTGTCCCCTGAGTGCCCCCTCCTGAACCCCCCCCCTACCTGCCCCCCTAGGACTCTACCCCCTGGCAGAGATTCGCTCCTGGATGCGGCATGCTGAGGCTTCGGGGGATGGGAGAAGGCAGGGGCGGGGCCAGGGGAGCCTCCCTGACTGGCAGCGCAGGCACGCCGGGCAGGACGAGCTTGCCCACCCCTGCATTAGGGTGTGCCTGGGCACACCTGGCACACCCCGTCCGCACGCCTATGCTCCCATGGTTGATGGTCCAGATTATTCACCACTCTGGACCAATGCCGAGTTTTGCAAAATGTATGAAAATGCCATTTTATATGTGGAAACTGTCCTACACCTTTAACTAGAATCATGGCTGCTGTTACTGTTTAAAAGACCATATCTTAAAGTATAATTATGTACATGGATCTGTATGTGGACAAGAAAAAAGGAGGTAAGCCTTTGGAGCAACCATCCAACTCTATTCTAGTGCCTCACTCAGAACTACTGGAAAGGATTCCAGAAAGGAACTGTTTATTCTGAGAGAAGGAAATTGCTAAACTCCAGTCAGTTTCTTAGCACAGAAAGTATATACACTGCTCATATAGGGTTTTAACCAGCAGTCACTGAAATCAAGGGGAATATTCCCATTGACTTCAGTGGTCTCTATGTCCTTAGGGCCTTATCTAATGTTCATTGAAGTAAATGATTCTCTATTACTGACTTCATTCAGAATATCTGTTCTATTTCTCTGAGGTAAAAATATGCTTAAGTGGTACAAATCAAGGTGAAAAAGGAGTGCAGACCTCAATTACACCTTAACCAACACCTATAATAACCACAGTTGGATCAGGAGAACCCAAAGAGAAAAAACAAGTGATAAGTAGCAATGTTCATTTCTAGGCCCTATTTATATTATTAGACTACTTGGATTGTAAACCATTTGGAGCAGAGACCATCTTTTTATGCTGTCTGTACAGTCCCTAACACAAAGGAACCCGGTCCATAACTTGGGCTGCTAGGCCCCAAGGCCATGCAAAGAAATAAGTAATAATAGGTTTTCTCTGGGGCATGTGGGTTACTTGTCTCAATCTAAAGAAGAAAAGCAAAATGCAGATTCTCAGCGCTTTCCTCCTCCCCACTCCTCAGCTTTCCGTTGTTCTCTGTTTATTATCCCCCTAACAAGCAGCTTAGTTATATAAACCCAGGGACTTTGACTGCTGCACATTTTCCATTTTCAGTGTTATGTGAGCATGTTTACTGATTAGCGATTGATATTTTCCCCACCCCTTGTGGAAAAGCAAGGCTTTAAAGATAAGAAAACAAAAACCGAAGGACAGTTCTGTTAAGCTGAAGGCTTCAGTAGGTCGGGTAATGTCTGATTGCCATCTATTAATATCTCCTGTCCCTGGGAGGTAGCAGGAAGGAGTGATATAATATCACCTTGTTTTGTTTAATCACAGTGGTGTCTCAGTGACTTTTGTTGGGTCGAATGAGGAGTTTGGAAGGAGACAGTCGCTTTTAAGGGCGATACCGGAAATAAAAAATAAAATAAATAAAAAAGCAGCTGAGAGTCCTATGCTGACAGAGGAGTGAAAGCAACTGATTGTGGTAATGGTATATCCTAATTTGCACATCAACACCTTTTTAAAATGGGCACTGAAGGGTGGGGAGCTGATTTTTAGACTAGGATAGTGTAATGGAGATTGGACAGACAATCTGTTTCCCACCCAGTAATGTATCGCTAATACTTCCTCCGCTGTGACAAACCTCATGTTCTAGGGTGCATGTGCTCACAGAGAGGAGGGGTAACCAACTGGGGAATCTATTCATTTGTTTTCCCATTCAACAAACAAACAAACATTTATCAGGTCATGCAGGTGAATGAATGACAGACACAGAGATGAATCTAAACAACAGGCCACAACTTTATTAATTTAAACACTGGGGGTGGAAGGTGTTACTAAGTTCCCCACCCCCTGCTCTCACATACCAAGTATTTAATGGTTTCCCTGTGGTGTTATAGGACTCTCACCATACAAACAGTAGCTTTGAGTAGACCTGCCAAGGCCTACCCCTAGATCTTAGTGTGATTCTGAATCCTTTCTGCCTTCCTCTGCATGAAGTTGGGAAGGATGGACAGAGGTTATCAAGCGGGGACCTTAGTCCATGAAAACTTCACGTCTCTCTCTCTCATGTAGGCACAAGTTCCATCAGTGAAATCCCAGGTTCTCATTTACCGATGGGAGTTGACCCTTTTAATCTTTATCCCTACTGGACAATGGTCACAAGTTGCAATGAACTAAAGTCTTCCATTCCTAACATTAGACGTTCAAGTCCTATTGTTTACAATCCAACTGTGCTTCCATGAGGCTGTGAGGAAGGCCAAAAATCCCAGCAGACTTCTGCTAATTTGGTCCACTGGGAAAAATTCCTTCTTGATCCAAAACTGGCAATTGTTCAGACCTGCAAACACTTCTCCTATGCTATCAGGAAGGAAAAGGAAGGTGGGTCAGCTAGCAGGAACCAAGAGGCTTTTTAAAATTCTTTTGCTGGTATAGCTTATGCCAGTTCCCCAAATGAACTAAGTACACTGGCAAAAGGATTTGTTTGCAGGTATAACAGCATCTGTTTTAGAGTTTTTGCCAGCATAGTTATATCAGGGGTCTGATTTTCTCCCCTTCCCCCCCATACGTAACTGAAATAGTAGTGCCAGCAAAATTTTTAAGTGCAGACTGGCCTCTCTTGTTTATTTAGATTGTAAGATCTACAGGGCATGGACTATTTCTTGCTACCCGTTTGCAAGATGGCTGGCACAACGGGGCCCTGCTCTCATTTGAGGCTTCTCTGTGTTTCTATAACACAGATAATAGTTAGCACAATGTTCAGATTGTGTCATTTAAAGTATGTGTGTGAAGACTTTGTGAGTAGGGGTTGGGTGGAGAATACTACTTTTTAAAATAACTGACAGTTGGTGGAATCTGATGCATTCCAAAGGCCACACATTTTGCTCTTGAGAAGTATTTTTATGAGGCCCTGAGAGAAATCATTTCTGGAAAATGAGTCAGCCATATCCAGAGAGGGAAGTGAGCTCCATCAAGGCATGGATATAACCCCATCTTCAGATTGGTGGCAAAATAATAACAAGGTCTCTTCTGACATGTCACTTTTTTTCTTCACCCCCTTGTAGAGAAGATGAAGTGGTTGACTGTGGCATTACTGTACCTGCGGGAACATTGGGTCATCGGAATATGAATGCTGGTTAATGCTGCTTAATGCTCTGCAGAGAATATATATTTTCTTTGTTGAGCAAGAAGACACTAGTTGCTCTTGTTTTCAAACCCCTGAGTTAATTGTTAGAGTGTGCACGGTGCTAGCAAACAGTTGCTGCCCCACGAGCTATTAGGGAGGAAGGTTCCAATTTCTTACCACAAAACAAGTTCCCCTCATTTAACTCAGCAGCACAAGATATCACTCACAGTAGACCAGGCAGATCTTCAAAATAAGACTGTGTTCTCTGGGGTTTGCTGGACTCCTGGAATTTGCATTATCCTCAGTTGAATTGAATATGGGTTCTGCTAGATTCCTTGGCCCAAATTTATAAAGGTATCTAGGCATTGCGGCACTCAGTGTTGCAAACTCTAAGTGACTAAGATAGTTTAATCACATTTTCAAAGTGAAAGCAGTCCCTTTGGTTTATATTTGTAAAAAGCCAGCAGATATGCACTTCTGCTATGTAGCCTGGGACTTCCATTAGCAGTTTCTGACTGCATCATAAGGGTGAGTCTATAATGGTAGGGGCAGCTGGGAAAGAAGCTTGTGATTGTAAAGTGTGTAAACCATTTTGGGAATGAAAGGCATGCTAGAGAGATTAGATATCTAATCTATCTAAATTTCTATACTGAGCACACCACCATGGTCTCTAGGCACTTCGCAACTTAAAAGTATAACAGGTGTCTTAGTCTAGCTCAAGTTTCTCCCCTTTTCTGTACCCATACAAGTTTTTTTAAATTATTTTATTTTGTTACTTACATGAAAGCTAAGCCAAATAAGAGAGTTTTGTATCTACATGTGCTTTGCACCAGATTCCATAAATTGGCACCTCCCCATTGATTTGCATCAAATGAGGATCTGGACCATTATTTAGCAGATTTTATATGAGAATATAATTTAGGAGGGATGGTACCTTTGACCTTTTTACGTTGATAGTTTCGTTGCCTGAACATATTACCTGGGAGAAGACTGGGTTTTTTTTTTTTGCAGTTGTTAACCTTAGAGCTGTGTCCTTTCTTGTGCAGTGTAAAATACATCTGCATCCTTTTAATTTTGGAACAAATGGAGCCTTTATCAGACACAGTAAAATGGGCTTTTCCCCCTCCTTATGTAACACACTTTTTGACATTTAAGAATTGAAAATTATATCAGTTTTGGAGAAATGTGAGGCAGAACCAGTGACTGGAAGTAGAGTGTGATAGTAATGAGGAAAAGGTCTGGAACCCAACCAGATACTGTAGCTGGATAGATAGCATAATAGAATATATATATATAAAGGTTCCCTAATGGGATATGAAATTCATGTGGGAGAGGAGCTGATAACTGAGTGTTGGAGCCACAACTGACTTGTTAATGTATGCATGAGTATTGCAGGGACACACATGCCTGTTTTGTTTTTGTTCAACAGTGGATTTTAACTTCTGACATTTTTAGTGTTCTCTAAGGGCCCATTGGTTGGGAATGGTGAATCACAGCCACTGAGAGCTGCGGGGAGCCGTGCCTGTGGATGGTTAATGTCAGCAAAATGTCTCTTGGCCCACAATTAGATAATCCTTAAGGGTCGCATGTGGCCCACAGGCCGCAAGTTGTCCACCACTGCTTAGGCTGCAAACTTATCAGCTAGGGTGTCTATCCTTATCTTATATGCAAAAGCACCATACACATATGGCACTGAATAAGGTTGACAATATTTATACATTTAACTTATATGAAAATATGGCCCCAAATGATGCTATAACCTCAATTATGATTTCCTCAAGTCTCCTGACTGAATCTCCTTGACTTTAGCTTGCTAACCATAATGACACGTGGGCAAGTTTCTTACATACATTTAAAATGCATGCTTTTTTATTTTAAAAAAGGCAGTTTTGTGTAGTTTTACGAAAGGCACTGTTTGGTGGTTATTCCAAGAGTGTGGAGAAAGCCCCCATGTGTTGCATATTAGGTCTCATTAGGCTAGGTCACGTCAATGCTGTTGACTCTTAAAGAGGATTCTGACATAGTGAACATTAGCTTCCAGTGTCAACCCTACCTCAGACTATACTCTGCTTCAGACTGTCAGAAATATCATGAGAAAAAGTGCTCCAGAGTGTTGAATGCTGGAGAGCTGTATATTCTCATAATGGTGAGCTCAAATACCTAGAAGCTTAGTATTCTATACTTCTCAAAACTGCTCTCCGGAGGTCACGGACAATCAGTCATGCACTTTTTTTTTTTTTTTTTTTGCTTGTTTGAAATGATTGATTTTGCTGTTTAGGTTATCAGTAATGCTACATTTCTGAGACTATATGTCTCAGGAAACAGTCTGCAGTAGCCTATCCTTAGAAAGCTGAATGAGAAGAAAGCCCAGTAAATATAACTAGAAGGGAAGGTATTGGAGGCCCTTATTCAGCAAAGCATGTGCTTCATTTTAAGATCATGCTTAAGTCCATCTCCATTCAGCAAAGTGCATAAGTATAGGCTTAAACTTAATTATGTGCTTATATGTTTTGTTGAATTGCCTAAACCAATAAGGACCTATCCTGCAATCACTTTATACTCAAACCTTGACTTCAGTAATCATTTTCAATGATCTCTCACTAATGTTAATAACAATGTTGGGCCTCTTCTTGTGAAATTATGAATACCCTCAACTCCCATTGAAGCCAATGGGAGTTCAACACCATAGAGCGGGCACATGGCACCTTTTAAACTCAGGCCCTTTATTTCTAAAGGGGTCCTAACAAGATGCAGAAGATTCTAAACAGCAATTCTTGAAGTACAGTCTAGATATCACCAAAAAGCATCTTCGTATAAAACTAGGACATAGAAAGAGAGTGGGGGGGGGGGGGGAAGGAAAGGTTATAAACAAGGAGCCAACAATGGTCATGCTCTTTGAAAGAAAGCTTTGAGGTGTTTAAAAGCATGTCTGGATAAAATGACATGAATGTCAAAAGGGAACAAGTTGCCCGTTGCCAAGGCACAGTTGCCTTCTGATCTAAAAGGCAACGGTGAGAGCCCTTAAAGGCGGGTGGCAGAAGTAAGCAATGCATAAGCCCTGCTGGTGGCCCTGCGAGGAGGGAGTGACATTAATCCAAAGCATGTTTGGATAGAAGGTTATGGTCAGAGTGATGCCAAGGTTATTAGCTTGGCTCAGGAGATGAGACTCCATCCTATGCCCCTTATGGGCACAGTGCAGAACTCACAGCCCAGAGGAAGAGAGGCAAAGGTGGTTTGCCTGGGCTGCTCTGGGGTCTAGAGAGAACCATGGAATAACTTACACGATTTTGGGGGCATGTATAAATCATAGCAGCCTCCCCAGGCTACCCGATGGGAGGCAGCACTGCTTGGAATGTCAACCGTGGTGCCTGCTCTGATCCTGCCTCTGACAACCCTTCCACCCCGGCACACCCACTATGCCAGGGCTTCTGAGGGGGTCCTTAAAAGGGACCCTTATAGCTTCTTCCACAGGGTTTGTGCCAGAGGAATCCTCCTTTGACCAGCTACGGAGCTTTCAGAGCCCCTTTTATGCTGGTCCTGCCCTTTTACCTGATGTAAAGGGGCCAGAGTATGTGTGTGTGGGGAGAATCTCTCACCCTGCATCCAAATCTGCCTCCTTATGAGGCTGACACACCAAGAAGGAACAAGACTCCTTATAACAAGACTCCTTAGAACGTGGATGTTGACTAGGCAACACTCAGAGGGCTGGTCTACAGTACAGCTACAGAGATCCTGGGGCCCTCAACCAGAAAGCATAAAGACTGGTTTGATGAGAACTGCGATGAGATCAAGCAGCTACTGGAAGAAAAGCACCGTGTTCATCAAGCCTACCTTAACAATCCCAAGTCCACATCAAAGAAAGATGCGTTCAGCAATATTCGGAGATCCATACAGCAAAAACTCCGTCAGCTGCAAGACACTTGGCTTAGCAGAAAAGCTGATGAGATTCAAGGCTATGCTGACAGGCATGACATGAAGAATTTCTATGATGCCCTGAAAGAAGTGTATGGACCTACATCCTCAGGATCATGCCCTCTCCTTAGCGCTGACGGAAACACTTTGATTACTGATAAGGATAAGATTCTTGTAAGGTGGGCTGAACACTTTGACAGCGTTCTGAACCATCCCTCATCCATCAGTGATGAAGCCATTGATCGTCTCCCGCAAGTGCCCATTAACGAGGCACTGGATGACCCGCCTACTTTATTAGAGATGCAGAAAGCGATCCATCTCCTCTCCAGTGGCAAAGCTCCAGGCTCAGACTCCATTCCAGCTGAGATTTATAAGGAAGGCGGCACTGCCTTGACTGAAAGACTCCATCAACTGTTCCTACTTATGTGGCAACAGGAGACAATCCCACAGGAGTTCAAAGATGCTTTCATCGTACACCTGTACAAGAGGAAAGGGAACCGGCAGCTCTGTGATAACCACAGAGGTACATTCCTACTCTCCATCGCAGGCAAGATACTCGCCAGGATCCTGCTGAACCGCCTAACAGCACATCTGGACCAGAAACTTCTGCCAGAAAGTCAGTGCGGATTTCGGAAAAAGCGTGGGACCATTGACATGGTGTTTGCTGCGAGACAACTGCAAGAGAAGTGTCAGGAGCAGAGGTCCGACCTGTTCTCCACCTGTGTTGACCTGACCAAGGCTTTTGATACTATTTGTAGAGAGGGCCTGTGGAAGATCATAGCCAAGTACGGATGCCCAAGGAAGTTCATCTCTATGGTCCAGCAGTTCCATGAAGGCATGCAGGCACGAGTCCAGGACAACGGCGAGTCATCTGCACCATTTCCTGTTACAAACGGTGTGAAGCGGGGTTGTGTCCTGGCACCTACACTCTTCAGCATTATATTCTCCGCTATGTTGACTGATGCTTTCAGAGACGGAGACGTTGGAATTGGCATCAGGTACCGCACTGATGGTAAGCTGTTCAACCTAAGGAAGCTTCAGGCGAAAACCAAGGTCATGACAGACATTATTCAAGACTTTCTGTTTGCTGATGACTGTGCTCTCAAAGCTGGCTCAGAAGCTGATCTGCAACACAGCGTAGACAAGTTTTCCAACGCCTGCGTGAACTTTGGTCTAATCATCAGTATAAAGAAGACTGAAGTTTTGCATCAGCCGGCCCCAGGGAAGCCCTATGTTGAGCCCAATATCACTATTAACGGCCAGAGACTCAATGCAGTGAACAGATTTATATACCTTGGCAGCACACTATCCCAAAATGCCACCATAGATGATGAGGTGACTATCAGGCTCGCTACAGCCAGTGCAACTTTTGGCAGATTAAACACCAACGTCTGGAATAGAAGAGGCACCACCACCCAGACCAAGCTGAAAGTATACAGGGCGGTTGTTCTCCCTACACTGCTCTACGCCAGCGAAACCTGGACTGTGTATCAGCGCCATGCCAAGAAGCTGAACCACTTCCACACAACAAGCCTCAGGAAAATCCTCAACATCAAGTGGCAGGACAAGATCCCAGACACTGAAGTACTCGCCCAAGCAAACCTGCCCAGCATCTTTACCATCTTGATGCAGTCGCAGCTACGCTGGGCAGGGCGTGTAGTCCGTATGTCAGACCATCGGCTACCAAAGCGACTTTTTTATGGTGAGTTGCAACAAGGACAGCGGTCCCATGGGGGTCAGAAGAAGCGCTTCAAAGACACTCTCAAAGTTGCCCTTAAAGCGTTTGACATCAATCCTGACTCTTGGGAACAGAGCGCAATGAATCGGACTACATGGCGCTCTTCCGTGTATAAAGATGCCGAATCATGTGAGGCCAAAAGGACGGCTGCAGCAGAACAAAAGAGGCAAGCCAGAAAAGCCTGTGCCAGAAACCCTGCTGAAGATGTCCTCCTCATCTCCTGTCCTATCTGTCATCGGACCTTTCGTGCAAGGATTGACCTCATCAGCCTTCTGTGCACATACAGACAAAATCAGCCCCAGCAATTTACGGATGACTGAGTGGTCCTCGTCGAATCAACGGATGAACCACCAACAATCTTTCCAAAAATACTAAACAAATAAATGAGCCTGTCAGTTCCCCAGTTCAAATCAAATAACTCCAGGACAATGTAAATATAACAGACATTAATCAACACCCATGCACAATCCATACCCTATTGCTGGTGCTACACACACTCATCTCCTCATAGGCAAGAGGTCCTGGCAGCAAAGCCGACAAACCTGGATTATTACAGAACTGGGACAGAAGTGTGCTTCAAAGATCCGAGTCCTTCATGGAGGTTGCTTTGCCATCTGAACCCTTCTTTTTTATATCAGTGTGGCTGCAGCTCAGGATCTTCGGTTGACCTACAGCTGTGGCAGTATGTCATGAGGAGAAAGGCTGTCTCCTAGATAGGTAGATCCCAGGCCATTTAGGGCCTTATAGGTTAAAAAGATAATTAAGTGAGCAGTGATTGTAGGTTCAAACACTATCCTAGGGCCTTGATTCAGAAAAGCACTGGAATATGTCTAGTATCAGAGGGGTAGCCGTGTTAGTCTGGATCTGCAAAAGCGCAAGAAAGAGTCTTGTAGCACCTTATATGATCCCTAAAATCTGTTAGTCTATGGTATATGTGTAACTCTAATCTTATGGGTAATCCCATTCACTTCAATGGGTCTGCTCACATGCCTAAATTAAATGCATGCTTCAGTACCTGACGAATCTGAGCGTAAAGCTTCCAAGTGTGTGGGTAAGCAAAAGCAATCCAGTGTAGGGACTCCATTTTAATGATTGTACTGTCCCTGGAGTCACTACAATACATGGACTTTAAAAAGTTGGGGAGGGCGGAGAAGAAATGAAAGAGTTTCTTTAAGAAAAAAGAGCTGTCTCAATTTTGGAATATTTTTGAAGGATTTAAGAAATTCATCAAGGGTGACAGGTGAAATGAACGGCAATTTTTCTCTTGACTTCAGTGGGACCAAGATTGTGTGGAAATAAGGAAAGAAGGATGGTCAACTCTTTAGGCACTGAATTGATAGGACTTTGGCTGCTGCTAAAGTGCTAACAATTGTTGACTCACTTTAGAGCTTCCCCCCATCCCTACACACCTATCTTTAATGTAATTATTTTAAATAAGTAAAAGAAAGTTTAGCTTTTTCTGTTGAGATTATTACTTCTAAATCTATGTTAACATAATCTCACAGCTGACTGAACACTACCCTCTGACCTTACCTTCCTTGGGGACAGACTCAGGTTTAATTGACATTTGTGTCTGCAAGCTCTGCTGAGGGGAGATTAGCAGTGGCTTAGCTAATTAGTATTTAAATGTTCACTAATGTTCCAATGAGTTTGTCAATTACAATCTTATTAAAAATGGATTCAACGTTTTCACAATTTAGGAAAAAAGAAAAGATGTCAGAGCTGATTCAATTTCTCAGACCAATTAAAGAAAGAATCAAATCTGCTCTCATGATCTACAGTCATATTACTATGCAAGAAAAATATTTTGAATGGTAAATGGCTCATATGTCTCCTTAGATGCAAATGCAGTCACACCACATTAGTACATTGAAATATTTACAGAAACACAAGAACCCCAGTGGATATAAAATTTTAACACTGTAATTAGTTGTATTGTTCTGCAACCCCAGTAAAATCAGTTTATCGTTAGATCAGTTTAAACTTGCTTGCACTCTGGGATGTTAATTCTTCTTTTTGCTGGTGTCCCAAATGATGACACTTCCCAGCAGCCTAGTGACTGCCAGGTAGCAGTTTTTAAACAAGCAGTTTCATTTCCAGCACACTTCACACTTCATATAGTAAATGAGGAAGGCAGTTTCTGGCTGTGGAAAATCAGTGCTGATCAAAACAGGTGCGGCTTTGTTATAACTTGAAACCCTCATTCTGACTTGGTGGGCAGAGGAGGGTAACATAATAAGACAACTTTCTTTGAACTGACCCTCTTTCATCCATTTTCCACTAATGTATTTCAGCACACACAGCAATGAGGCAAATAGGCTCGGGCCTACATTTTGAAACTTGGGAACTTAAAGTGAGGATCCTAAATACATATATGATTCCTAAATAAAATTAGTCTGATTATCAAAAGTGCTGAGTATTGCAATTCCCACTGACTTCAGTGGGAGCTGCAAGCACTCAGTGAATGTTCAGCACCTCTGAAAATCACTCTGTTTTTATGTAGGAACCTAAAGGTGGGTTTAGTAACTCAGCTTTAGGTTTGAAAATGTTGACTTATGGGTAAATATTTAGAAAGGCTGAAGTATCTTAGGAGCTCAAGTCCCATTGATTTTCAATGAGAGAGAGGTTCCTAAGGCCCAGATCCTCAAAAGTATTGAGGCATCTAGTTCTTATAGGTGCCTAAATGCCTTTGAGGATTTGGGCCCTCAGAGCCTAAGTCTCTTTTGAAAATTTTGAAAATGACTTAGGCAGTCATTTAGGTGCTTTAGAAAATTGTACCCAATATGTCAAATGGGCAGTGTCTCTGCTTCCCTGGCCAGTTGCGACGCCATTTCACAAACAAGCTGATTGTCCTTGGTGACCAGAGTATTCATTAATAAACGCAAAGAATACAGGAAAAAATCACTGTCATTAAGATGTATTTTGGGGGTATTAAAAACCTGAGATGGACCTAGAAATGGACAGTGGTTCAGATCCAAACGTTGCACACAATCCAACAGATCACTCGGGGAAGCAGTTCCATGCATGAGCAATCCCATTGGAGTTAGCTGGACTACTCATGTGACTAACTGCTTTCTAGTGTAAGGGCATCACAGTCTGGCCCATCATGATTTGAATCCGTCTCTGTTAATGACTGGAGGTTATCTTGTCAGTCCCCAAGGGCAATAGTTTCCCTGATAAATTAAATGCACTTGCATCCGACAAAGTGGGTACTAGCTCATGAAAACTTATGCTTCAATACTTTAGTTAGTCTTTAAGGTGCCACAGGACTCTTTGTTACTTCTATCAATAATGTAATAAATTGGGTAGACTAGAATGCATGTGCACCGTTGCCCTCTGCTGGTTGGAATGAGAACTCCTACACATCTAATCTAAGTGGATCTTCTTTGGCTCAATATGTAGAAGAAGCCTTTGCTGTTGGAACAGGAGGGTTTGAATTCTATTTTGAAGGTTTCATTTTATCTCAGATTTGTTACAGTACTGTTACACTGGAAGAAATGCAACCTATCCCCCCCGTGACAGTGTCTATCAGGCCTTCTCTCTCCGAACAGTCCTCCAGAACCTAGGAGGGTCAGTAGTAAATTCTGACCAATCAGGAACCAGCAGGCCAGTTAAGAAGACTTGCCTGCTTTGGCTCACAGGTAGACCTGGCTAAGACTGGGGCAGAAGAGGAGTGCCTCAGGGCTAACCCATGCCAACCCCTTGTGCTAAGTGCTGCAACTCAACACTTGCATTTGGAGGTGTTTCTTCCCTCACCACTCCCACCCATTTGTTTAAAGGCACAGACAGCTAAATCCTGAGTTGCTATTTTGTTACTTGTTTAGAGACTGACAGTTACAGCACCGGGAACCCTGATCTAAGCAAGGGGCCAGCAAGCTGGCTTTTAAGCTAGCAGCAGTAGCAACTTGTTGGCTTCTTAATGCTCACACCCACTCCTGTGTTACCTTGTTCCTGCTGCTCTTGTGTGGCAGCACTCAGCCTTGTCTCTGTCCTGCCCCTGCCTTGAACCCCTCCTTGCCTGCTAGCCTGCTCACCAGCCTGACCTGGTTTTCACCCTGGGCTTTGACTCCTGACTACAGGACTCCATCTCCAGGTTTTTGCGGCCACAAGCAAAAAAAATATGTGGCCACTCCCCTCTTTTTCTGGCTTTTACACATTTGCACTTTGCAAGGTTTTTTTTTCTTTTGACTTTTTAAAATAAAAAAAATGAAAACAGAGAATTTGTAGTTAGTGAAATAAAACAATTTCCTACTCGTGGACTCATTTAATTTTAACAAAATCACAATCACAAACAATTTGGGCTCAACTATCCGCTGTAATGAAAAATGTTAGTGTCTTCCAGTGTGTCCAGTTTCAGTTTTGAGAAACTGCACTCACCAGAATGGTGGCACAGTACACACAAGTAATCGTGGTTCCTGATTTAATTAATCAATAACCGTTAACATTAACACATTTATGCACGGTCACATTATGAGTCACCGTGTCACGACATGACACAATATTTTTCAGGTAACACTCCTATTGCACTACTGGAGATTTTTTTGATCTTCATGTATTTTTTTTTCATACATTGGTGGATTTTTCCACAAAAAAAAAAAAGGATGGCCGGCACCGGAATGCCGCCCCTGGAAATGTGCCGCCTCAAGCACATGCTTGCTTTGCTCATGCCTAGAGCCGGTCCTGTCCATCTCCCAACCCTTAGCTGTGCCTTCTGGTTTGGCCCTCGACTTTGAGTCCTGACAACTGACCATGGTTACTAGGCCTGCTGCCTGCTCCAGCCACTAGGCTAGACTGCCCTCATCCCGGTCGGCTGACACTTGGTACCAGAAGTGGAATCGATTTCCCCCTTTTTTCCATAAAGGGGATCCATGGAGGAGATCATCTCACTACTAGCTCAGGAGAGGCCCAGCAGCTTTTCCTGGAAGGGAAGCAAGAAGTTTGGCAAGATACCCAGTGGCAGCAAGCTGTGCCCCTTGAGCTAATGCTGCTGCAGCAACAACGACAATGGTGATAACAGCAGTTTTCAGGAGATGATGCTAGCACGGATCATCGGCCACTCCCACTCCAGAGTGACTCCATCAGTACCAGCTATTGCCCTTTCTGAATTGGGATCCACTGATAACCCCAAGGTGTATCTTGCTACATTTGAATGGGTAGGTCCTGCCACTCAATGAGCGAAGACCACCTGGGCTGCATGACTGGTCCCCTTTCTGATGGAGAAGGACAGTTGGCCTAGCAGGCCTTAGAAGATGAATCTGCAAAGGACTATGATGCCATAACAGCAGCCCTCCTCAACAAACTAGAGGTATCACCTGAGATGGCACCAATTCCAGCCAGAGCCCTTCCCACTGGGGCACGATCCCGGGTTGTGGCTCAGTGGCTGAAGGACACAGTTGTGTCAACTACCATTCAAACCAGGGTACTCCAGCAGGACCCCAGCATGCTGACAGGCTGAACAGCCCAGGTCTTGCGAAGCTCAGCCCCAAGCCAAACCAAACCAGAGATAAAGCCATCCCATGTGATTTATCACATTCCTGAGCAGCTCCTTGAAACCATGCAGTGGGAAGTACAGTCCACAGTGTCATGAAGTAGTACAAGAGCCCCTGGGTTAGCTTGGTGGTTTTGCTTCCCAAACCTCCAAAGGGACCACTTGATTTTGCATGGATTTCACATAGGAATGGCATATTGAGTCAGACCAAAGGTCCATCTAACCCAGTATCCTGTCTTCTGAGGATGACTGATGCCAGATGTTTCAGACAGAATGAATAGAACAGGGCAATTTATCCATTGATCCAGCATCTGGCAATCAGAAGTTAAGGGACACCCAGAGCATGGGTTTGCATCCTTGACCATCGTGGGCTAATAGCCATTGATGGACCTATCCTCCATGAACTTACCTAATTAATTTTTTAACTCGGTTATACTTTTGGCCTTCACAACACCTCCTGGCTATGAGTTCCACAGTTTAACCATGACTTTTGTGTGAAGAAATACTTCCTTCTGTTTGTTTTAAACCTTCTGCCTACTAACTTAATAGCGTGTCCCCTAGTTTTTGTGTTCTGTGAAGTGGGTAAATAAAACCTTTTAAATTCACTTTCTTAGTATCACTCATTATTTTATAGACTCCTATCACATTGCCCCTTAATTATCTCTTTTCTATGCTGAACAATCCTAGTCTTTTTAATATCTCCTCATATGAAAGCTGTTCCATTCCCTTACTCATTTTTGCGGCCCATCTCTGTACCTTTTCCACCATTTCTAATATATCTCTTTTAAGACAGGGCGACCAGAACTTCAAGCAGTATTCAAGGTGTGGGGTGTGCCATGGATTTCTAAAGTGATATTATGATAGTTTCTGTCTTATTATTGATCCCTTTCCTATTGGTTCCTAACTTAGTTAGCCTTTTTGACTGTTACTGCACATCAAGCAGATGTTTTCAGAGATCTATCCATGATGACTCCAAGCTCTCTTTCTTGAGTGGTGACAGCTAATTAGGACTCCATCATTTTATATGTGTAGTTGGGATTTTGTTTTCCATGTACATTAGTTTGCATTCATCAACACTGGATTTCATCTGCCATTTCGACACCCAGTTTAGGGAGATCCCTTTGTAACTCCCTTTGTTAAGACCAAAGTTGGCTACAATCTTGAATAATTTTGTGTCATCTTCAGTTTTGCTACCTCACTGTTCATCCCCTTTTCCAGATCACTTACGAATATGTTGAGCAGCACCGGTTCCAGTACAGATAATTGGGGAGTACCATGCTATTTGCCTCTCTCTGTTGTGAAAACTGAGTATTAATTCTTACCCTTTGTTTCTTATCTTCTAACAGGTTACTGATCCATGGGAGAATCTTCCTCTGATCCCATGACTACCTACTTTGCTTCAGGGCTTTTAGTGTGGGTCCTTGTCAAAGCCTTTCTGAAAGTCCAAGTACACTAAATCAACTGGATCACCCTTGAAACATCTTTCTTGATACCCTCAAGAATTCCAAGAGATTGGTGAGTCATTATTTCTCTTTACAAAAGCCGTGTTTACGAAAACACCCATGCGTATCATGTTCATCTATGTGTCTGATAATTCTATTCTGTACTATAGTTTCATCCTATTTGTCTGGTACTGAATTTAGGCTTACTGGCCTGTAATTGCCAGGATTGCCTCTGGAGCCTTTTATAAAAATTGACATTACATTAACTATCCTGCAGTCATCTGGTACAGGGGCTGATTTAAGCGTTAGGTTACATACCACAGTTAGTAGTTCTGCAATTCCATATCTGAATTCTTTCAGAAATCTTAAGGGAATACCATCTGGTCCTGGAGAATTCTTATTACTGTTTAATTTATCAGTTTGTTCCAAAACCTCCTGTATTGACACCTCAGTTTGGGACAGTTTGTCACCCAAAAAGAATGTCTCAGGAAATCTCCCTCACATCCTCTGCAGAGAAGACCAATGCAAAGAATTCATTTAGCTTCTCTGGAATGGCCTTGTCTTCCCTGAATACTCCCTTAGTAGCTTGGTCATCTGGTGGTCCCACTGATTGTTTGAAACACTTCCGGATTCTGATGGGTTTTTTTGTTTGTTTGTTTTTGCTATTAGTTTCTGTGTCTTCAAATTCTTTTTTGGCTTGCCTAATTGTACTTTTACACTTGACTTGCCAGAGTTTATGCTTCTTTCTATTTTCCTCCATAGGATTCGACTTCCAATTTTTAAATGATGCCATTTTGTCTAAAACAGCCTATTGTACTCTGTTTTAGCTGTGATAATATTTTTTGGTTGCCTTACTGTTTGTGTGTGTGTTTGATTTGGGGTATACCTTTAGGTTGAGCCTCTCTTTAGGCGTTTTTTAAAAGTTTCCATGAAGCTTTCAGGTATTTCACTTTTGTGACTCTTTCTTTTAATTTCTGTTCAACTAGCTTTCTCGGTTTTGTGTAGTGTCTCTTTTTGAAGTTAAATGCTACTGTTCTGAGTTTCTTTGGTATTTCCCCCTCTACGGTGATGATAAACTTAATTACATTACATGTTACTGAGTGGTTCAGCTGTTTTCACCAGGACTAGCTGCTCCAAGAAGCAGTCATTTAATGGTGTCTAGAAATTTCATCTCGGCATGCTATCCTGAAGTGACATGTACCCAGTCAATA
Organism: Sternotherus odoratus; assembly: GCA_032164245.1. Classification (NCBI taxonomy): domain Eukaryota; kingdom Metazoa; phylum Chordata; order Testudines; family Kinosternidae; genus Sternotherus; species Sternotherus odoratus. The sequence goes on from JAVMKO010000002.1 coordinate 149,040,951, forward strand.
TGAGAATAGTTGAAATCCCCCATTATTATTAGGTTTTCTGGTTTTTGTATCCTCCCTAATCTCCCTGAACATTTCACAATCACCGTCACCATCGTGGTCAGGTGGTCAGTAGTATATTACTACTATTATACTCTTATTGTTCAAGCATGACATGTCTATCTGTATCCAGTTTGGGGATATTGTAGTTTCATTTTTTTTAAAAGCAGTACAATTGGAATGTTTGATTTGTCATTACAATATTGAGTAATAATGAGTCTGGTTAAAGATGGTTGGCCGGAATTTCTAGTAATCCTGGAAGAAATATTTCATTTAATTCTAAGATAGAAAGAGAGAAAAAATGATATTGGAGATGTGGTATATCAGTCGACTACTTTAAAAAATCAGTAGGGCCATAGGGCATGTTTTTATTCTACTTAAAGAACAGAAACTGGTAGGCTGCCATATTGACCACATTATTAAATGCTGCAACTATAGTTTGCAAAATGCCTTATGCTTAAATGGGCTATATAATAAGACTATATCAGATGAGAAGATTGATCATGTCTCATATTGATCTGCTAGTTTAACCGACATTCCTCCAAGCATAGTGATTGATCCTGTACTATTGAAATCAGTGGAAGCTTTGCAATTGACTTCAATGGGTGCAGAGATAGGCCATGCTGCATATATCAGCTATATATTCAAACAGCTACAAGACTTCACCAATAACATGAAATTAATACCCATTTGCCTCATTTGCAGAATTAGAAATAGAAAAGTGAAACAACAACACTATATATTTCTTTGAGTGAGTTTTTAATTTTTGACTAATATTGTGTTTATACATGAAGGCTGATATATCCATTATATCACGTTTTGGTTTGCGAAGGTGGCAAGGAGCGACCAGGCATGATGGTAGATGAGAGGGTTGCTGAGGAACAGAAGGAGAAAGGAGATTCATAGATTTCAAGGTCAGAAGGGACCTTGCGATTCTCTAGTATAGGTTTCCACAACTGTGCTCGGCCATTGATGGGGGCTCATGTTACCATAGTTTGCCTTCCTCAAGGAGCACATGAATACATAAACCACAGAGGGTACTACTCCACTGTCATGCAGGCCCTCATGGACCACAGAGGCTAGTTTATAATATCAGTGTGGGCTGCATTGGAAAAATTCATGATGGCAGGATATTTCACTGATCAGGAGACTACATTCGTGGAGAGGCTGGGACGCTATTCCCACCAAATGAGATTGTCATAATCAGAGTTACTCTCTCCACCATTATTCTGGGGGACACTGCATATACCCTTTTGCTTGGGCTTTTGGAACTGTGCCCTGATATCGGGGGCCTTGGCAAAAAAAGGTTTAATTACCAGACTGAAGGTCGACAGGCATTTTTGGATTCCAGCATCATCCATGCATTGCGCATTACTGTGGCCTGCTGTGCTCGTCACAATCTTTGTGGAACCAAAGATGAGCCAGTTCCCCGTGAATGGGACTACGACAGTGAGGGGCTGCCGAACCGGTGCTCTCAGCCAGGAAGTGCCTCTCCCACAGCTGGAGTTGGATGCACCCAGGCAACAGGAGTCAGGGATGTCTGGTGCTCCCACATTATGGATTTGCATGGCCCATTGGAAGTGGGAGAATAGTACCTCTATGAGGCCATGGTTACACTTACAGGATTATAGCGCTTTTGGTTATAGCTGTACCCATATACAGCAATAGGTATAGGGCTATAGCATGTCCTGGCGTGGCCACATTTGCGGCACTTGCAGCGGCATGGGGAGTGGTGCATTATGGGCAGCTATCCCAGCATTCAGCTGGGTGCAACGTGCTTTTCAAACGAGGGGGGTGAGGGGGAACGTGTAGTGTGTATGCAGAGGGAGAGAGCAAGAGGATTTTCTGCGGGTGAAAGTCTTGTCAGTGGTTTCCTTTGAAATTAGAGCCTGCTTTAGTAGTTTCTCTGTCACACAGCTCCCTTTGTAAACATTTGCAGTGCTTATCTGCCAAGTTAAGAGAGAAACTCTGAAAAAGTACTTCCGCATTCCTCCAGCCGTGTTCAAAACAAAGCGAAGATATGTCAATTGCCTTAAATGGCTCGGAGGCATGCCAGAGATCACTTATAGCATAATGACTGTTTACACTTGCCACAACACGCTACAGGGAATACGCAATAGCTATTATTCCTCAAGGAAGGGAGGATTACCAGGAGCGGTATAACTGTGGGTTTATAGCGCAATACATGCCTTGCCAGTGTGGACGGGTAGAGAGTTATAGCGCTCCTGGAGGCTTTATAGTGCTATAAAGTGCCAGTGTAACCAAGGCCTGAATGTGCTTGTGTGGAGGAAGGTGTCCCAGAGCCCAGAGTCCAGCCTGAGCCTGAACAGCTAGACTGCAATTTTATGGTCCCGCAGCCCAAGCACAAGTCAGCTGACACAGGCCAGCCGTGAGTGCTTTATTGTGGTGCAGGCATTCCCTTAGTTCCCAGATGTAAAATTCAGAAAGTAGTATGTCAGTGCTGGGAATAAATACATTGAAGATTGTGAAGTGCTCATTGGCCACGCTAATAGGGGCCAGATAAGTCCCTAGATAGAGATATACAGTTTGAATGTGTCCCTAAAGGGCATTGGGCCCCTGAGCCATCCTGCTGGTACAGGAGAACACTGCTTAGAGTGGGAAAAGCACTTGTTCTGTAGCACACCTGACTCATACTGAGGTGTGATTCATTGTTAAGCTCATTCCCACCACAGCTGTTATCCTGCTGTGCAAAAGCTAAACCAGAAAAAGACACTCTTATTCCAGAAAGTGTATCTACATGGGGAATTTTAGCAATACAACTATAGTGGTATCATTATACTAGTATTGGTAAAATTCCCTGAGTAGACAAGCCCATAGATATTTGCTTATTTGTTGTCCTACAAGCCAATACTGTGAGGGAGTGAATCAGTAATTTGTCTTTTCTTATTATAGGTGTCTATTTGTTTTGGGCCACGTACTGCTCTTTTATATACTGTGTCAATCCAGAGCCTTTCTATTAACTTTGCAGGAGTTGATTCAGATTTCCAATGGATTAAATAGCAGCCCAATGTGGCTTTGTATAACTACAGGAAATGCAATCATATATGTGACACTTCAAAGAAAATGTATTTCTAAAATCTGATCTCAGGCACTATAAATAGAACATTGCTTAACTGGCTGTTGGTTGACAAGTGCCCTGTGTGCCCTGCTTCGTGAACTAATTGCTGTTTATGTTATCAAAGACTATGGACCTTATCCGATGTGGAGCTCCACTGAAACCAATGGGACTCCACACGTGAGCGGGGGTGCAGGTTAAGCCCTCCAGTAACCTTGGGTAAGCCAGTTCCCATCTCTGTTTTTCCCCTCCCACTCGTCTCTGTTTCACCTATTTAAATTGGAAGCCTGTTGAGGCAGGGACACTCTCTCACTATGTGTCTGTGCAGCTTTTAATGCAATGGGCCCTGATCTTTGGTTGGGACCTGTAGGCACTACTGTGATACAAACAATTACACTGTAACTCATCAGGCAGAAAAGATAAGTGCCACTTAAGAAAACCACTGACAGATGACCGTGAAGCTCTGCACAGAATGCTATGAGCACAGACAGAGAGGGTGTACGTGGACCACTTCCGCGGCTCCTCCTCTTCTTGCTGCATTGAGAATAAAGCTTCATGGCATAATGATGGTCGTGATGACAGGGGTAGTAATGCTCATGGTAATAAGGACAAGCAGGGATTCCATTTCCATTACAGGAATCAATCGATGCTTTTTTCTTTTTTTTCTTCTTCTTCTTAAAGTAGATTCTGCAAGGGGCCAAGAGCGAGAGCTCCGCGAAGGCAGTTAGAAATGAATTTGGAAGCAGCGTGGAATTTTAAAATCTAATCTGTAATTTTAAAAATGAAAACTAATGTGATTTGTGTACAATACATTTCCATTAAAACTCGGAGCCCACTCAGTCATTTCATCTCTGGGTAGTCAAGATTAAAAGTACAGATGCACTCCCCTCCCTCCACCCACCTCCTCTCCCCTCCCGAGGAATTTGTGTTTGAAACAAACCGGATGTGGCTCTTGGCATGTTATAAGCTTTTCTCTGGATGGAGCATGAGATGAGCAAAAACAAAGATACCATTCAGCCAAATGTAATATATATATTTTTTAATTGGTGTCATTTAAACCATTGTTTGAATTCAATGCTTGTGAATGGTGCTGGCTTCAGAGCCAGACAGCCAGAAGTCCTCTTCTTCTCCCAGGAGGAAGAACAGCATGGGCAGCAGCAGTTCAGGCTTCCCTATAACTCCCCATAAGTACACTCAGTTCAGCTCTGCTAGTACTGTCTCTATAGATTAGTTCCTTCTCTGTGTTGGTATGGTTCCTGGCCCCTGTGCTGAAACTGCTAACCAAGGTGCCCCTGTGATGGAGTTGTCCTTTCTTCATACCCAGACAGCAAGGAAAGGGTTAAAAACTTGCAGTGGACTTTCCCCATAGAAACTGCCAGGGCTGATAATCAGGGAGGGAGAGTCCTCCAGAATGAGCCTATTAAGTTTTAGGAATGGAGAAGAGGGGCTACTTGGTGCTCATGATAGAAGTAAAATTTCCCACCCCCCATCCCCCGCTTGTCCAGGAGGGAAAAGGGTTTGCAAAGCTCCTGAAGCCACGGCTCAGACAAATGGCTGGGGGAGAACTGCTGCCTGGAGCAGAAACTCTTTTATGTGGGGAGTGGGGACTTGGTTGAAGTAAGTCCATCTGGTACATTCACTTTAGACTGTGCCTGAGAGAAGTCCCATTTGTATGTGTCGCAATACTTGGAAGTAGGGTGACCAGATGTCCCAATTTTATGGGGACAATCCCGATTTTGGGGTCTTTTTCTTATATTGGCTCCTATTACCCCCCAACCCCTGTCCCGATTTTTCACACTTGCTGTCTGGTCACCCTACTTGGAAGCTTAAGAATGAGGTTTGTTTTCATACCAAAACGTCTTCCCTTCATTGTACTCACTCACTTGCATGTCATAGGCTTGCTCAGGACTGCTGGGTAGGGTGAGCAGATAGCAAATGTGAAAAATCGGGACGGGTGGGAGGTAATAGGAGCCTATATAAGAAAAAGGTCCAAAAATCGGGACTGTCCCTATAAAATCGGGACATCTGGTCACCCTACTGCTGGGTGACCAGGATTCTGTTTTTGTGCATGTTGTGATGTGTGGCTGTTTTTGGAGAAAAGAGGAGTAAGGTATTTCTTTGGAGGAGGGACAATATAGATTACCCCATTTTCACAAGAAGCCTCTAAAGCTGTTACCTCCAAGCTGATCATTCAAGTTTCTGTTCAGACAACTTTGTGTTAGAAGGTATGAATAAATTATTGACAATCCACTTATCTCCCACACTCTGCATTGAGCCCATCAGATTGTAGGGGGAGCACCAAATGGTTCACAGACTGGAACAAAAGTTTAATTATCCTACAAGCAGGTATGGCATTAAAATAACAAATCACCTTTTTCACACTGTAGTAGACAAGAGATGAAGTTAGAGTTAGAGGAACAGCTAGGCCTGTAGTACAGAGAGAACTGGAAGGAAAAAAGGGTGTTTAGCAGAAAGGACTTGAGCAGGAACAAAGGGGATGTGGAGCAGACAAAGTTAAGGGTGTGGCTGCTGAGAGAGAAATGAATCTGAGAGCAGAGGAGGAAGAAGTTGATGATACTCTGGCAGTCAAGAGTAGGAGTTTGGCCACTAAAAAGGAAGGCCTTACAGACCAAGGGATGGCACCCAAAGAGGCCTTGAGATCACAAGCATAGATACAGAACGTTGAGCCGAAGAGCGTAGGCCTCTATGCAGACATGAACATGGAGGTGGGGGCAGGGCCGGATTAAGACCTTTAGAGCAGTGGTCGCCAACCTTTCGGACCTCACGGACCACTAAACTCACAATTTTGAATCCCGCGGACCACTAACATGAATTTTTTTTAAAAGGTACAAACATCTATAAAATAATGATCATAAAAGTTCCATTTCATTAATATGAAATGCACTTGTTTAATTATAACAAAATTATTAAAGCTTGTTTAATTATAACAAAATTATTAGTGTGATATTTGTTGCTGCTTGTTTGAAATAAGTTTATGGATTCTTGGCTCCAATGACGTCACTGCAACATGGAGAGCCGTTTGTATTTCAAGCCAACAGCGGTACTTGTTTTTGATTGCCGTAACAGATTAGAATGTCTTTTCACACAGATAGGTCGTTGCAAATGGAATCAAAATTTTGATGGCTTTTTCACTCAGCACTGGGTACTCACTTTTTATGGAGGGCCAAAAATGATGTCTTGATGAGGATGAGTGGAATTTAGCTTTGAGACAGTCGTCGGATGATAGATCGATTAGGCTTTCTTTTTCTTTCATGCTCAAATTGCTATCTTCAATTTTCGCCGAAAATTGATCCATTACCCACATATTGCCATGTCTGGGGTCCTCTTCCTTTGGGTAATAACGGCCAAAAGATTCTGTGAGCGACCATAAGTGCTGTCGAACAATGGTTATTACCTGTCGGTTGACATCCTCCTCTTTCATATACTCATCAAGATTCGGGAACATTTGCAGATCTTCTTCAGCCAACCACATTTGCCACAGCAATATTTTCTTTTGAAATGCATCCATTTTACCTCGCAGTGTGAACACGTCCATAAGCTGTCCTTGCAAGGACGTGTTTAGCTCGTTTAACAGTGAAAAAATATCTGCCAGGTATGCAAGCTTGGCTAGCCAATCATCATTGAACAAGAGATCTTGGAATTTTGAATTATTTTGCTGCTGGAAGAATAACTTGACTTCTTGGCGCAGGTCGAACAATCGGGTTAGTATTTTGCCCCTCGACAGCCATCTCACCTCAGCGTGAAGAAGAAGATGAGTATATTGAGAGCCCATTTCTTCACAAAGTGCCTCAAATATTCGAGAATTGAGCGCTTTGTGCCGAATTTCATTTACAATTTTAATTACATCAGAGAGTACTTCGTGCAGTTCTGGAGACATTCTTTTCGCCACAAGTTGCTCGTGATGTATAATACAATGAGTAAACAAGATGTCTGGGTGTCCAACATCTTTCACTTCTGTAACAACTCCTAAACGATGCCCGGTCATGCTTGCAGCACCGTCTGTGCATACCCCAACACATTTCTTCCATTCAATACCTCAGAGCCGGTTGTTCTACCCAGCAAGTTGAGCAAACAGAGGAGTTCTTCCTTGAGCTCTCCTTGACACTCAAACCTCACAAAACAAAGGAGAACTGCCTTGTTAGTTATGTCTGTTGATTCGTCGAGTTAAATTCAACTTTTTATTCAATTCTTCACCATTTCAATCACTTGATTTTCAATATCTTCGGCCATGTCTTCAATTCTGCGCTTCACAGTGTAAGCGGACATAGGAATTACTTTCAGTTTCTGGACAGCCTGTTTCCCCAAAACCTCTTCACAGGCTTGTAACAAGCAAGGCTTAATTAATTCTTCTCCAGTCGTATATGGCTTTCTACTTTTTGCGATTTGAAGTGCTATCAAATAAGAAGCCTTTACTAGGGACTTATCTTCCTAAAAATTGCAAATAATGTCCAAATTTCTCCAGGGACCACCAAAATTTTCTCGCGGACCACCAGTGGTCTCCACGGACCACTGGTTGGCGACCGCTGCTTTAGAGGCCCTGAGCACTGAAAAGATGTACCGTATATGTAATTCAAAATAAAAACAACAGTAAACCGTAAAATATATATATTCTAATGAATAAATATCATTATTTGTATGAAACAAAACACCTATTATTCCATTGCTTTCTTGCCTTGAAGATACATAGCATTTTAACTTACACGAATCAAAGATGCAAAATAATGTTTACTGTTGCTTACTTATAACTTTATTTATACTACAAAAAGTTTTCTCCTGCATTTCTCCTGCATTTCTGCAGTTTTCTCCTCCAATCCAGCACTGGAAAAAAACTCTATGGGGCCCCTCTTTACTTGAGGCCCTAAGCACATGCTTATTTTGCTTAATGGTTAATCCAGGGCTGGGTGGGGGTTTAGAAACAAGGGAGAGAAATAGATGGGGTATATCTCTATGCTTTGTCTGTATGTATATATATACACATACACATACACACACACACACACACACACACACACACCATATTTGTATTGCTTTCTGAGTAGGTTCCTATGGGGAAAATGGTTCAATACTTAAAACAAAAAGTTTTAAGACTAGAATTTCAAAGAAGCCTAAGGAAATTAGGTCCCCCTGTTCACACTGAATTTCAATGGGATTTGGATGCCTAATTCCCTTCGACCTCTTTGAAAATTTCAGGCTAAAGTGATATACTCTGAACTGCTTAGAGATTTAAAGTAAATTTTAAAAACACCCACCATCCCAAACTTTTGACAGGGGTTCTACTTCCATCTCTGCTCCAGGGAAGTTATGTGAAACTGTGACCTAATGCATAGCAATGACATGTCAAAGGTAGTATTACAACCCCAGTCTTGAGTGCAATGCTAAATCTCCTGTCATGCGTGGAATGTAATTACCATTAAGGCTGAAAAATGAGGGAGATGAACAGTAGTGGCAGTTTTTCTCAAGTTTACATAAACACTGGCTACAAGACGAAGGCAGGAACATTAGAATCAAAGGGCTCCTGTCACATCAGCGCTTTAAATCTCTAAGCAGCCCCTTGAAAATCATCTGGCCTCGGTGAGCACAAGCAGCCGATAAAAGCCTCAGCTAAGGTCTGCTGTTATCTGCTAATTTCAGGGCAGTCTTGCCCTGTAGCCACTGTCCCTAGGAAAGTAACGATTTTGGCACTTTCCCACCTCCTCCCCCCCTTGTTACAGTTTAAAGAATTGCTAAGGAGGCAGAAATTGCTTCCTAGGTGATTGAAAACCAAGACCCTGTAACAAATAATGAAGCGCCTTTAATAAAACATCTCCATGATGTTTGTGTACAAAGTCTTCTTCTTTTTTATGTGGTAATATTTAAAGACTTAGACAATATGAATTGCCATTACTCCTCTTGTTTGCACTAGTAACTGTGTCCTTAGCAGAATGTCTAAGTGGCTTCAGGATTTTCCGTAAGGCTCTTTCTATCCCAACTGTGGGACTTAACTTTTGGGTTAGGACAGGAGTTGTACAGAACTCAAGCTTCAATTTCCAAAGGTTCCAACCCACATGAATCCAAACAAATATGAATGTGAACCTGGCAAACTCAAACTGCAGGGTTCCACACTAGAGCTAGTTGTCTGAAAAATTTCCACGGGAACATTTTTCTGTTGGAAAATGCTGATCTGTCAATATCTAAGGTTATGTCTTCACTACCCACTGGATCGGCGGGTAGCGATCGATCTTCTGGCGATCGATTTCTCGCATCTTGTGAAGACGCGAGAAATCGATCGCTTGCAGGGCCCCCATCAACTCCGGAACTCCAGCTTGCCGGGAGGCGCAAGCTGGAGTCGACGGGGGAGCGCGCTGCCGACCGCCGCCGCCGTGGGGACGAGCGGTAAGTCGGCTGCAGATACACAAACTTCAGCTACGTGATTCACGTAGCTGAAGTTACGTATCTGCAGTCGATCCCCCCCTCCCCCCGTAGTGGGGACCAGCCCTTAATGTGCTATGGAAAAATGTCTATTTAAACAAAGTTCAGATGGAATCCAGGTCAGTTTCCTACCAACTCACCAGACCAGCTCCTCTGCAGGACCATCTGGTGGACTGCAATGGAGGCAGGACTCCCAGGGTCTGGGAGCTGGGAAGCTAAAAAAAAAATTTCCAAGATTGTATTGTTGTCGTTCCCACTTGGCTGTGTTCTGCACACTTAAAGGGCTGGTCTCCACTATGGGGGGGGGGGGGGGGAATCGACTGCAGATACGCAACTTCAGCTACATGAATCACGTAGCTGAAGTTTGCGTATCTGCAGCCGACTTACCGCTCGTCCTCATGGTGGCGGCGGTCGGCGGCGCGCTCCCCCATTGACTCCAGCTTGCGCCTCCCAGCAAGCTGGAGTTCCGGAGTCGATGGGGGACCGCGAGCGATCAATTTCTCATGTCTTCATAAGATGCGAGAAATCGATCGCCAGAAGATCGATGGCTACCCGCCGATTCGGCGGGTAGTGTAGACATACCCTTAGAGTGTAGCAATAGCCATACCCAATGAGGGATGGAGCGAACAAACTGCCTAACCACTTGGAAATGGTTGGTAGATTCAAAATTGTCCGGTGGAACTAAATGTTTTGGAGTTCAATTAAAAAATTATTTAAAACGCTGTTCTGCGAAGGCCAGTTAGGATGAAGAGATTTGAATTGATTAATGACTTTCGTAGCATAGACTCAGGCCTTATGCTGTCAGTCAACCTGCTCCTCTTATAGGATGAGCTGAATGACAATGTATGAGGAGAAAAGGGGAGGGCATAGGTAGCAATCAAATGGCATTTGTTACGGTCAGAAGCATTTTGGAAATAGTTTTTTAAAGTAATGGCATTAGTATGGCTGAATATGCAAGCGGTGAGGTCAGGCTGTAATGGGAGAACCTAGGGGGCTTTGGAATGGGAAGACAAGCCTTGAAGGAAAGGGGAACCAGGAGCAAAGAGGAGGCCTAGCAGCTAATGAAAAAAACCTCATTAACAAACAGATGGACTGACACAAAGACTGAGGAAGGATGGTCTGGGATACAGATGATCAGAGTTCAATTTCAGGTGCTGCCACCTTGGGCAAGTCATTAATCTCTCTGTGCTTCAGTTTCCCACTTGTAAAACACGATGACAATGCTTCCGTTCTTCAGTCACATTTATGTCTACTTAGAGCAGCGGTTCTCAAACTTGTTGAGACCGCGACCCCTTTTTCTGCTCCGGCGGCGTGGCGCAACCCCTCCACGTCCGCCAAAAAGCCGCTGAATTCAATACTTCCGCATTCGGCAGCTAAAAGCCGCAGAATGCGGAAATACAGGTGCGGACCCCGCTGCGCCCCGGCCCCAGTCCCCGCCACAGGCGGGCTCCCAGCTGCGCCCCGGCCCCAGCCCCCGCCACGGGCGGGCTCCCGGCTACGCCCCGGCCCCAGTGGTGGGTAGGCTGCCGGCTGCAGCCCCGGTCCCCGCCGCAGGCTGGCTGCCGGCTGTGGCCCCAGCGGCGGCGGTGCCCGGGTGCCGGCGGCGGCAGGAGCTCGCGACCCCCGTTTGAGAAACCCTGACTTAGAGTCTCTTCAGTGTGTCTATCAGCTCCACTGGCATCTGCTCCTTGCCCTGCTCCACCCATTGATGCTACCTGGAAAGGATTGTGGGACTGTTGCAATCTTCAGCATCCTTGGCAGGATGGGGCACCAGGCAGAGACATGGCTTTCAAAAATCCTGGATGTTTTCAGGAAGAAAGGATTAGTTAGTGCACTTCCTCCCCCCACACTGCAGTGGAGGACAATGCATCCTCGTTGCTGCTACCACTGCTAGGTTTTGAGGTTTGTTAAAAAACAAAACAAAACAAAATCTCTGAGCCACAAGATGCAAACATTCCTTTTGTGAAAAAGTGGCTTCTGCTAACCAGTCTACCTGGGGCAGGCTTGGCCAGTCAGAAAACTAAACAAACATCATGTAGCTGATTTGGCTAGTTGCAAATGATCTGGGCAAAACGCAAAAAAGTAAAAATTCACCAAAATTTTGTAGCAGTTCTTGAAAATGACAGAAATCTTCTACAAAATCATCTTGAATTTTGAAATGCTTTTCTTCCTTGTCACAAAAATGGTTGTGATTTGTAAAACAAGCATTGTTCATTTCAAAGACTGTTTTTGTTGGAAAAGGGGCTATTTCTCTCAAGGTTTCCACCACAGTTTTGCCGATTCAAGGGTTTCATAGAGTACAATGTCGAAAAAACTTCTGGATTCTTGTTACTTATCTGAGCTTGGATCTCCAGACCTTCTAGAGGTTCACGCATCCCTAATGTTCAGAATCGCTTTATACTACATGAGGATAAATGCTAGAGACTGACTGGTACTTTTTCTGGACTATCTATGGCTTATTTATGATGCTATAAAATGAGGTCTTTAATCCTGCAAACCACTTGTGAGTGTGTGTCTTTACTCATGTGAGTAGTTCCATTTAGCTCAGTAGGACAACTCACATTTGCAAAGTTACTCATGTGTGTAAGTATTTGCGGGGCTGACAGAATTTATTGTCTTAGGCCCCAAACACAGAAAGTCTGTCCTAATCCTATAAATGAATCACAGGTATTCCTGTTCCAACATGGTGGTGATCAATACAAACAACTTCATTGTTTTGTTTGTAAATGATGTTTTTTTTCTGACAGTACTTCATCTAACCCTAACCCTGAGGGGAAAAAAAGTTTAAATGTGTTGCTTGACGGTACCTATTAAATATTTATTAACATTTTCATTGGAATAAATGTGTATTAATGTAAAACTGCAGCACTCAAGTGGAGTTGAAACACCCCCAGAGGCAAGTGTCCTGCAGTACAAGTGAGACAAAAATTGGACTCTTTAGAAATGGTGAGAATGTTCCTAAGCGTACAATCCTTTTTGCAGCGTGACACAGCTAAACAGGTCTTTTATCAGACTGGCCTGGCGATAAAAGCCTGGGATTGTGGAAGATCAAATGGAAAAACTAAAAGCAGGAGAAGATGGTAGCTGTTAATGAAGTGTAATGTGCTGATCATTAGCTTTACTCAAGTTCTGTATGTGGCTGCAATAAGGAAACAAGCCCAGTGCCTCCTGTTAACAATCTGTGCTCTTATCAGAGGTCATATTTATTCACGAGGAGCTTTCTGAAATGAAAGGATTGCAGCAGGGGATAAAAGCAGAGGCTGAGTTGGAGAACCAAACATTCCTCAGAGTATTCATCCTCCACAGAACTCATTTTGCCTTTCATTCCACATGTGAATAGTGGTGTGAAAATAAAATACCGCTCTGCCATTCCCTACAGTATCGGGGCCCATAATGGGTTTGACCCCACTGGAAATAATGGAGTGAGAGCATTCACATTTTTTCACTTCCTCTTCCAGTGCCTTCTTCACTTAGTTTTTCCCTGGTTAGTTTGCTCCTCTGTTTAATGTGATCAAAACTTCAAGAGCCAAATCATTTGTCTGTCTGTCTATCGCTCTAAGCTCCCCACTCTTCATTTGGATCATTTTCAATATCTTTAGGTGGATTATTATGGGATTATCAGATTAAGAAGGTCATCTTTTTTAATTAATACAGAGAACCAAAATTCTGAATGACGTAATAGAAGATGCCTAAAGAAGAACTATGAGGTAAGATAACCACAACTTTTAATAAGACGAGGAAGACTTTGAAGCACCTTAGAGACTAACCAGTTTATTTCAGCATAAGCTTTTGTGGGCTATAGTCCACTTCATCAGATGCATAGAATGGAACAGAAGTAAGATGCATTTATACACACAGAAAGGAAAAAAAAGTTGTACATTAAACAGCCTCTTAGAATTGGTATGCTAATGTGGATGGGCCATTATCAGCAGGAGATAAAAATACCTTTTGAAATGGATCTCTGTGTCTGCAGGAGATAACAACTTTGAAGGTAAATTAACAAGGGAAATGCAATCAATTAGTGTAATGAGAGAACCATTCGCAAGTTCTATTGAGCCCTTGGTTTATTGTGTCCAATTTGAAAATTAATTCCAGTTCCTCAGTTTCTTGTTGGAGTCTGTTTTGGAAGTTTTTCTGTTTCAAAATTGACACCATCAAGTCTTTAACGAAAGCTTATGCTGAAATAAACTGGTTAGTCTCTAAGGTGCTACAAAGTCTTCCTCCTCTTATTTACTGATACAGACTAACACGGCTGCTAATCTTAAACCTGTCACAACTTTTAATGGTTATTAAGACAAAAGGCCCAATGATTTGATTTCAGTGGGCGTTTCCCCTAAGTAATATCTGGAGGATTGGGCCTGTATATTAACATTTATGTTCTGTCAAATGGAATGCAAACACTTAGGTGGACCACAATAATCCAGATCACTAACAGGTTCACATGGATACAAAGAGTTTATTCAAAATAAGGGGTGGGGAAATCAACACTAGGAATACTTGTGCGGTCTTCTGTATAGTGGCTCAGAAAAGTTGCATGTAGTATCTCAGACATGTAATTTTGCTGTTTCTAGCACATCGTGAGAGAGTGCAAGAAAGCCTGTAAATATTCCTGTGACTTTTTTGAATGAATTCTCTTCTGTCATATTAAACTCCCTTCTGTGTTTGCTTTCTGTTAACACTCAAGTGATCAGATTTTATTGATACACATCTTCATAGGAAATCAAAATTATTCATCTATGTATTCATAGAAACTCAATTTTACCTATACATTGCATGAGCATTTGTGCCAGAACACCTGCATGCTCATCCAATCAGGGAACAGAATCAATGTCTTGTGGCTTACCTGGCCAAACTAACCAACACAGCTCAAATATTGAGTATCATTTACTCTCAGGGAACTATTTGTGATCAACTCAGAGATAAAATCTTGTGGGGGTGGGGGGTGAGGAGTCTGTCAGATACTTCGGAATAACAGACATGCTAGAGGAAATTGCAAATTGCTGACATTATGCAAAGCTAAATGGATCACATGATTTGTGATGGGAGAATGGATCTACTGTTTTCTTTTCCTCTAATGATTTGTGAGCGACTTCAACCAAAGAATAGCCATGGTGTACTTGTTTATAATGTCACCCGTGGACACAGCATCATTCTCTAAATGCCCCACCTGAGCCTCTCTGTAGTCCAGAATATTGCATGGTGTGTGTGCAACGTGGCATTTAGCACATGAGTAACAGTGGGATGGTGTTTAATGAGCAGCAATCATTTCTCATAACCCATTTCCTTATGTTCTTTTTTTTCAAGCTAAGGTATAACATTGCACGAATGACACCATGTTTCATACAACCAGTTGAGGACTATGATCGAGAGGTTTTACCAATGTCTATCAAGTGTGCCATTTAATCTGGAAGTGATTAAAACATAAATTATAGAAAAACTCAGGGCATGATTCCTTCTCATGCCTAGTTTACTCCGGTGTATCTCCACTGACTGGAGTTCCTCCAGATTCTCACCAGACTGAAGGGAGAATCGGGCTCCAAACCTTTAGAAATGAGACATGAAGCAAACTTTCTTTGATCAACAGGCCAATAGTATCCTCAGATGACACTGTGAATTATTTAATTTTATTTAAAAGGGTTTATTTTAAAAGATTATTCTTATCTCTCCCCTAGTCTCTCTTCTAGAGTCACCAAGCAAAGGGAATTAGGGGAACTTGGTAACACTTCCTTTTGCAGAAACCTGAGCTCCTTTAGCAGAATATAGATTTTAAGAGATATGGACCAAGCACCTGTCTTTTAAAAAAAAAATCAAATAAAATTGGGAGGAGGGAATTGGGAACAAGGGCCTGATCCAAAGCCAACACTGAAGTCAACAGGGAGACTGATTTCAATGGGCCTTAGATTCAACCCTGAAAGAATAAAGGAGTTTGCACAACATAAAATATGAAGTTAATGGGATACTGTTTGTTAATTAAGGCCATGATTTTGGCCTATATACTAAAATTCCTTCTTCATTCCACAGGAGCTATTCACCCCAAGGGGGATGGACAGGAGGTGAGGCTATGACAGACAGAAGTCTAATACTGACCCTATCTAGGGGATATGCAGTAAACATGCTCCCTTTGTCTTCCAGGGCATTTCAGAGGGTAAAATGCCTGCCAGAGCTAACCCCTGATCAGGACAGCTTTATATCACCCCCAATCCTGACATGTTGTTCCATCTGCCACGTAGTGTTAAATCTACAGCTGTTAACATACTTCATCAAAAGTTTGTTTACAAAAATAGTTTTTCAACGGAAAAGTTTTTTTTGTGAAAACTTTCATTTTTTTAAAAAATTGGATTTTTTTAAAGCTACATGAAGAGAGCTCTTATTTCCAAACTAAAACAACATTTCATTTCAGTAGAAAAAAACAAATATTTTCATTGAAAATTTAGGGAGGAAAGAGAAATTACCTTTTCCAACCAACTCTGGAATTTGACTAAGTGGAAATCACCAGCGCTAAACCGGTTGCTAAGAAGGTGTCATGTAGCATGTTGGGTTATGTAACCTCTCTGCGTTGGACGATTGCAAAATATCTTCTAATCTTAGCAAATGTAAACCCTGTGGCCTGAAGCTTTAGAGGTTAAGGAGCTCTCTGCACCCATCTGTTGGTAAGCAGATGGAAGAACAGCCATCTACACCAGGTGTTTACCCAGAACTCCAGAGGGACAAAAGCTCCAGAAGGGAAGGAGCTCTCTTCCACATCCATTGGTGAACAGGGGAAAGTACAGCTACAGAGAGATTTCTTTGCATAAACTCTTCACCCAGAATTCTTCCAATCACACTTTTTGAGCACCCCCACAACCCTACCCAAACTCAGAACTGGTTGGGAAGTGACAGTGAACTAAAAAAAGTGCACGGTTAATCTGTGCAAAGGAACGGATTCCCAATGGCAAGGAGTTTGCTCAAGACTTCTATATGATACTGGTTCTCCCCTTCTGAGAACCCCGTGTTGTTAGAACAACTCTTCAACAGGACAGGATGCAGAAAACAATAGAGTGACAGAACCGACTAAGCCACTAAGTAAAGCTGAAATCCCTATAGCTGGGTTAGGTGGTGAGTCTCAAGACAAGACCACGTAGCACTTCCTAAGAGATTGCAGACAGGTCTGCCTTAGAGCACCTCAGGATTCTGGGACAATACTATTGGTTGATACCAAAGCATGAGGGGGGTTAGCAAATGGAGATGGGGGAAGTGATATGTTAAATAGACATTAACCTATTAGATATTTATATGGGGGAGGGGAGGAGAGAAGAGAGTTAACAATCTGCTGCCAAAGATACTTATCATTCATTTCAATGTATTGTTTTCCCAAATTGATAGTATATTCCCCACCCCCCAATATTTTTTTCTTTGTTTCACACTCAGCCTCAGTGCTTGCAAGAGGGGAAATATTGATTATTAAGAGCATGTGGGGAAGGTATTTTATGATCCCAGAAACTGGATGGGGACTCAAACTGGGGGTGAGAGTTAGTTTTAAAAGGGACTCCTAGCTATTGAACCTTATTGATTCCAGCAACACTTGGTGGAAAAGTTACATAAGGCTAAATTTGGATAACATTTTAAAAATCTTTTTGCTATATTTTCTGCTTGGTTGTTAACTTTTTGTCACTATCTAGGTAGTATTGAAGTTTAGGATAGTAGGAGCTCCATTAGCCAGAAGAATAACTGATTTTCTGGACTTCTGTGTTAGGACTTTATTTTATAAAATCATACATATGCCATATTAATTGCTCTTAGGAGTTGTTTTTGTATTCTAGACAGATAGTCAGATTTGAAAAGTATGCCGATCTTCTCCTTTCTTTTCTGTGGAAATATATTTTTCTTTGACCTCTGGATGCTATCATACTGCTGGGGAATTTGTTTTTAAAATATTGCACTTTGTAGCTACGAGACTAAGACTAACTTTGCATTTAAAAGTTAAGTAGAATTGGTGACACAGCAACAAAACAATTTCTTGCATAAGTATTAAAGAGATGGTGACCAATATAAAAGGTAAGAGAACACAGTTGAGTTGAAAAAAACAAACTATATTTTAAAAAATCATATTATCCCTGTATTTTTGCCTATATTTTCTCAAATCGTTCAGTTATTAATGTAATTCAGGCAGTATGCACTCTGACACTATGGACTTCAGTTTTATAGGAGGACTTTTAAGTGGGCAGGAAGGGACAATGAAGTGAAAAATTGTATATGTAAATGGATAGGGAGTATAAAGGTTTTCCTGATTCTCCTAAATTTAAATGTTGTTTTACACATCTACAGAAGTATTTTATACCTTATTCAATAAAATAATTTGCTCCACATATACATCTCAGGTATGTGTGTTTGAAAGCTGAGCCTTACGTTTTACGTATGCTCAGAGTTACAAGCTAGATTTCTGCGCCTTGACTATATTATGTGACTGATTTATATTTGCTCCATCATATAATCTTGGTTTTGACCCAAGATTGCTGATATTGGGTACTTTTATTTATTGCTTTTAAATGATGTTTTTTAAAACAATCAAAAAATATACGACTACAGTTTTGCATTTATAAAGAAAAAGACGGTGTTGTGTTTGGTGGTGGGGGTGACAGTGGCTGCAGGAAGGACTTGTCATTTTGCTCTAGGAGTCAACGTTACCATATTATGAAGTGAGATTCTGTTCCCAATGAAATGGATGACTAAGCTACCATTGTCCTTCACAGGAGATGGATTTAGGGTTGGCAACTTTCTAATTCCAGAAAACCAAACACCCTTGCCTTGCCCACTGCCCCGCCCCTTCCCAAGGTCCTCCCCTGCTCACTCCATTCCCCTCCTTCCGTCACTTGCTCTCCGTGACTCTTGCTCATGTACTCATTTTCACTGCAAGGGCCAAACATGCATATTTATTGTATTGACAGATGTATTATGCTAATTTCAGGTTTTATTTGTTACAGGACACTAGAGTTGGCAGCACAAAGGTCAAAAAGGGTAATTTTGGAAAAAAATGAATTTTTATCAAAGTTTTCGTGATTCTTCCCTCTCCTCTACCCATTTTTCGTAACCAGCTCCATGTTTTTTGTTCACTAAAGTTGTTGTCATTTTGTGTGTGGAATTAGGACCACACATTATCAGAGCTGCAATGGGTCCATTAAAAGCCCACTCCTGAAGCCCAAATACAAATCCATAGAGCACAACCTCAGAAATGCAAAGGTTTAAACTTGAGAATCAATTGACAGTCCAAACTTCATAGAATTTCTAGTTATTTACTTTCTTTTTTGGTTAGGAAACAAGAACCATCTCCTATTAAAATTTATATCCTGGTCTCATCTCATCTCAAAATTAAAATTACATTGTATTACAACTGTTTTATTCCACTTGTGCATTTCAGTATCTCAAGGAAATAGGAATGTGTCTCTCAAAGTATATATTTAAATCATTTTTCAAATACACAGCAAGATCTACAAATGAAATTAGAACAATTTAAAATTATACACATTTCAGAACCTGCCATGTACTCTGCCATTTTATCTCTGAACAATAAGGTTGGAGATTCTACCACCCAGGTGCTCACTTCTATTGGCATGGTTAAGTTAATTACTGTAGTATGGCTACTGCTATGTCAGCAAACCAAGCACTGGACTGATGTTCTCTGCAATATCAAGATCACCGTTTTCATGGGACTTGCTTCAGTAGATGTTGGAGAATGACCTTTAATCACAGCAAGAACTTCATGCTGTTCTTTTGTATTCCATATGACCTGAGTCGCACACGGATAATGTCAGAACAAATTTCTTGTGTAATGATCTTGGCAAAACCTTTTGATGAATGTGCATTCTAATGATGCCCCAACAACATGAACTAAGCAGTTCCTCTGAAATATTCTACTGCAATGCTTTCCTCACATTTTGTATTTTCACGTATGAGAAATGGGGAATAAAATATCCAACTTTCATCTATCTGTATTTGGTTGTTTGATCACATTGATTACACTGAGCACTGCTGCTTGCATGCCTTTCCCAATATGTCTATAAAATAGTTTAGTCCTATGTTGTAACTGTATATTAAATGGTATGATAGGTGAGCAAGGTCAGAAATACAGATAAGGACACATGGGAACAGGTTGTAAATAAAGTTCTTCAACAGATATATAGAACATCATAGGTGCCCCCAGGGAACCAACAAAACGTTTCTGAGAGAGTTAGAGTGACACGTAGGTCCTGATCCCAAACTCACTGAAGTCAACGGGAGTCTTTCCATTGACTTAGGTTTTAGATCATGCCCTTATCTTGAATAGGTTCCTGCCTTCTGGCATGCTGCAAGTCTCCTGTTAATCTGTTGGCATTTGGTGAGGGAGGGAGGTAAGGGATGTGATAGCTATATAGAGAAGGCTGGTGTTATGGTCTGAAGGGATATATGGTGTCAGGGAGTTGATGTATCAGGCATGACATTTTATGCCTTTCCATTTCCCCATACACATTTTCCATGTAAGCCACCCCATAGGGATGTTATGTGATCACAAATAGGAGGAGAGGTAATTTGTGCCACTAAGAATGGGGGGCTGGTGTCCGGAAACCAAAGCCCTCTATTAACATATAATCCAAACCATATTAAAAATGGGAAACCCATGATTTAAATGAAAAGCTGTCAGGATCTGTGACAACTAGACTCTTCAGTTACTACTGCGCTAAAATAGCACCCCCTGCTTTCGGGAGCAGTGACAACAAGGCTGTTCTAATACTTCCGTACTAATCCCATGCATGAAAAGTTCTGGGGGGAGGGAGTAGTGTCTATTTATGTTAGGCCTTGTGATGCTGTGGAGAGTGCCACCTCCCCGGGCTAAATTTTCCAGGGCTCGAGGTCCTCTTTTACTAAACAAGTAAATGCACCACAAAGAAGCAGCAACCCCATGCTGCCCCCTGCTTCAACCCTGACCTGGAGGGATAGCCCACAGGTAATACTTGGAGTTTGCTGTGTCTCAGGGTGACTATATTTCCCAAGGAGAAAATGGGACACCCCCAGCCACTCACCCAAGTGCCCCCCCAATGCTGTTGCTGATTGTTGGAACCCTGCCCCCTTCTCCACCATGGAAGAGGCTGTTGCAAGGTCGCTGGAACCCTGTGGGGGCCCTGCATGGTGGAACACTGCTTTCTTCAGCCCTGCCTCCCCCTTGCAGCGGCTGGCATCTCCGCTCTCCTCCTCCACACTGCACCCCACTTCTATTTTTTTTTACAAAAATGGGCATTGTCCTGTTTGCTCTTGCCAACAGATCAAGTCAGCAAGAGCAAATGGGACAATTGCCTCCTTTTGGAAAAAGTCGGGACAGGGCTTAAGAAAGGGATTGATTGTCATGGTCAAAACGGGACGTATGGTCATCCTACTGAATCTCCCTGTCCAGGCAATTCTTAGCCTTACTCTTGTTGTCAGTTGTAGCATGATCAACTTATTCTGAGGTTGAGTTTTTTGTCTATATCCTCCTCCCCTGCATATTTCCATCCAGTAACGCGGACAGGTATACTAATTGTGCCATATCCAGAAATAAAAATATTCCATGTAATTTACCATGCAGTGGAATCAAACTGAGGCTTGATGGACCAAGATGGTACATCTTTAAAATAGGGCCTTTCCCACCATAGAACAACATACAGAGAATTATGCAGTGCTTAATTTGTAATGAAAGAGGTGCCAGGGTTCAAGTAATTAGGTGCTGGAGCGCAAGCAATTTTTTTAACTTTCATAATTGATGCAATAAGCCCAGAGGTGCTGGGGCTATGAACTGCCAAGCCTAGAAGTGCCAGGGCTCCTCTCTGGCAAGCCCTGGCCCAAATTAATAATTGGAACTGTGCAAATCTTAATGTCCACTGTGTTTGAAGTTTTTCTGTTTGTTTTTTAAGATAATAAATTCAGGTCTGTTTACCCTCTTTTACCTGGAAGGTGCAATGGGCAATTGGAAAGCTAGTATGATTCTTGAGCAAGTGAAACCCAGTTGAGAGGGTAAATGATTTTTATTCACTCTGTCTAAAAACATTTCTGTTCTTTAAAACCTATTTAACTCAAATGCACTATAAACAGTGGGACAGTAGGTCTGTTTGTTAAAGCATCAATGTGCCTACTTTTTCAGTTAGAAGCTGGGAACGCTCAAAACACCATTTATGATAGTGAGAGAATCCTCCATCAAAACAGGAAAGGCAAGACTTCATTTTTCTCTTTGAGATAAAACCAGGGAAGGAATTAATGTAGATCTTGGATATTCATCATAAAGAAGAAAAAGAAGGACACAGTCCCCAGGAAATATTTTGACAGCATCATGCCTTAATTATAATTTAGGTTTTAGACATTTAGGCAGGGAAGAAGTGATTGTTTACATTAGGTTTGAAGGGTCATTTTTGCTTTTTTAAAGTGAATCAAATAAGAAACAGGCAATTCAGGATTGAGCCCATAGAAAGGTCCTTAACCCTCTGAAAGAGCTGTCTATTTTGGTCCTTATCATGCAAAATACTTAGACATGTGCTTAACTTTAAGCATATGAGCCCTGGTCTTGGGGGGAGGATTGATCTAAGATACGCAACTTCAGCTATGTGACTAGCGTAGTGCAGCGTCTTCACAGCGGTGAACCAACTGCTGCTGCTCCCCCATCAACTCCGCTCGCCTCTCGCGGGGGCGGAATCCAGGAGTTGATGGGAGAGCACTCGGGGATTGATTTATTGCGTCTAGACTAGATGGGATAATTCGACCCCCGATAGATTGATCTCACAGTGTTGATTCCCGCCAGAGTGTAGACCTGCCTTAAGTAGTCCCATTGAAGTCACTTAAGGTGTTTTGCTGAGCTGAAGCCAAAGTGCTCAGTCGTGTGAGATTGAGCCCTATGTGTCTGATTTGATTACACTCAATCCAACTCGCATACCATGAAAGCCTGTGCAAAGGCAAAAAAGCCCTATAAAATTGGTTGGTGGGCAGAGGGTAAAGGTTTGAGGGATCTAATTTGGAAGTTCAGTTGCAGTTTATGGAATCTGGTCCTAAATAGCCTGCAACTTTAATGGAGAAGAAAAATAACCCAGCAACTAACTTCTGTACATGTTGTATTCTGGTTTTTGCTCTACTGGTTTAAAACAAAAGTATTCATGGAAATCCAATTAAGAAAATAAGAATTGACACTATTCTAAAAAAGAATTACAATATCTAAAATACTGCCAGTGTCATATTTCATTACATAAATACACCTACATGGACGCCCACTGAGACACAAACCTCCTTCTCCTAGAATTCCTCATCCAGTTGCTGCAGGGATACAATTGGCTACTTTATCTAAGTGATAACAGCAGCCTATGAAAGTGTGTTAATTGTGTTCCTGTTTTTCTGTGAATAAACTCTAAAATGTGCACTCTAAGTGGAATGAACCTCTCCCTCTCTCAGTCTGTTCCTTGTCAATTCACATCAGTATAAGGTCAGGAAAGCTAATGGGGAACAAGGCACTGCAGCATTTGAACTCAACCTTGCTTTCCTGAGGAATAAACTGACAATTAGTACAGGGATCAGCATCAAAAAAGAGCAACCCAGCATGAAGTCTGTCTAATTAGTCATATGAACTGAGGGCTTCCCCTCCACTTCCTCAAGAACACATGCCTGTCAGATCTTGTACAAAAAGACTTCTCTCTCTAACATAATACTGAAATTAGGTTGAGAACAGGTATCCCCATTTGAATAGCTTGATTGAACAACAGCATCTATTGGTGAAACACTTAATTCTGTGCAAACATGTTTGATTGCATGATAATTTCCAGACACTTGTTTTGCAACTGAGTTGCAGGGCATTTCCTTCTTCTCCAAACAAATTAAAAATTGGCACTGTTCTTATCGCTAATCTTCTCGTTTTAATAATGTTTCCTATTTAGATGGAAAAATGAGCATGACGGAAAAATTTGAGATGAAAGCTGGATGAGATCCTTCTAATCCCAGAGAACCGTGTTGTTTAAGTGGTGGCATATTTCTACCTTCTTTCTTTCTGGTTTTCTTTCTTGAATGTTGTATTGGCAGCCTTTAAGGTCAAAGCTTCTTATTTATCCCAACCATAATGAAAACAAAGGACATAGCAGTGAGCTTCCCTATTATCATGACTATTGTTATTTATTATTTATTTGTTAACTTGGCATCACAGTAGAGCCTAGCAACCACAGCCGAGATCGGGGCCCCGTTGTGCTAGGTACTGTGCAAATGCACAATAACCCAGACCATCCCTGACCCAATCTTGCAATCTAGGGCCCCAATCCTGCAATAAGGGCTTGTCCAAAACAAATAATCTTTCATTTTAACACTGCTGATATAGTTAAAGAGAGACACCCCATGCACCACCCCCCCACACACACACTAGTATATATGCAGTTATATTGGTAATAATAAGGCATCTTCTCTACAGATACAGCTTATTCCTGTAAAGCTGTATGGAATTCCAAGGAGATAGAATTTTGGCTGGCATTTGTCCTCCTCAGCTGTGATCGGCCTTTCAAGGAGCAGTCTCTCCCGCCTCACAATTACAAGGTGGGTGCCTCACAAGCAGCAGCATCACATACTCTGAGTGTAGGAGTGCTGATGGAAAACATAGTCTTCTATGAAGTGAAGCCTATAGATTGAATTAAAGAACTGTAACAGTCACCTGCCACCTCCACCTCCTCATTGTCCTCATCACATATTCAGGGTGTCACCTCCCTGATCTCCCCAGAGCTGATTCCATCTGAGCAGCACTCCCCGCACAGCTGGCTCTATTCAGTTGGGCTTTTTCTTGATGCAGTTTTACTTATCAAATACTGGGAGAGAGACCAAGGTAGAAACAATTTTTATGAGTTGAGTGACACTAAGACCATTTCTACACTATAAAGTAAGGCTGTCAAGCAATTAAAAATATTAATTGCATGATTAATCATGCTGTTAACAATAATAGAATACCATTTAAATATTTTTGAATATTTTCCACATTTTCAAATCTATTGATTTCAATTACAACACAGAATACAAAGTGTACAGTCCTCACTTTATATTTATTTTTGATTACAAATATTTGCACTGTAAAAAAGCAAAATAAATAGCATTTTCAATTCTTAGTCATGAAAGCTGAATTTACAAATTATGTACAAAAAATAACTGCATTCAAAAATGAAACAATGTAAAACTTTAGAGCCTACAAGTCCACTCAGTCCTATTTCTTGTTCAGCCAGTCACTTAGACAAACAAGTTTGTTTACATTTGCAGGAGATAATGCTGCCTGATTCTTGTTCACAATGTCATCTGAAAGTCAGAACAGGCGTTCACATGGCACTGTTGTAACCGGCATCGCAAGATATTTACATGCAAAATACACTAAAGATTCATGTGTCCCTTCATCCTTCAAGCACCATTCCAGAGGACATCCATCCATACTGATGATAGGTTCCTTTCTATAACAATTCAAAGCAGTGCAGACCGACGCATGTTCATTTTCATCATCAGAGTCAGATGCCACCAACAGAAGATTGATTTTCTTTTTTTGGTGGTTCGGGTTATGTAGATTCTGCATCAGAGTGTTGATTTTAAGACTTCAGAAAGCATGCTCAGTACCCTGTCCCACTCAGATTTTGGATAGCACTTCAGAGTCTTAAACCTTGGGTCCAGAGCTGTAGCTATTTTTAGAAATCTCACATTGTTACTTTGTTTTGTCAGATCTGCTGTGAAAGTGTTCTTATAATGAAGAACGTGCTGGGTCATCACATGATCATCTAAGACTACTATAGCATGATATGGCAGAACGTCCATAAAATAGAGCCAGAGACATACAGTTCTCCCCCAAGAAGTTCAGTCACAAATTTAATTAATGCATTATTTTTTTAACAAGCGTCATCAGCATGGAAGCATGTCCTCTGGAATGGTGGCTGAAACACATAGGGACGTACAAATGTTTAGCATATCTGGCACATAGATACCTTGCAATGCTGACTATAAAAGTCCCATGCAAATGCCTTTCCTCACATTCTGGTGACATTGTAAATAAGAAGTGGGCAGCATTATCTCCTTTAAATGTAAACAAAATTGTTTGTCTTAGCAATTGGTTGAATGAGAAGTAGGACTGAATGGACTTGTAGGAGCTAATGTTTTGCATTGTTTGTTTTTGAATGCTGTTACATTTGTAAGTTACATGTTCACAATAAAGAAATTGCATTATGGTACTTGTATGCGGTGAATTGAAAAATACTGTTTCTTTTGTTTATAATGTTTACATTATGAATATTTTTAATCAAAAATAATATAAATTGAGCAGTGTACACTTTGTATTCTGTGTTGTAATTGAAATCAGTATATATGATTATGTAGAAAAATATCCAGAAATATGTAATAAATTTCAGTTGGTATTCTCTGATTTAACAGTGTGATTAAAACTGTCATTAATTGTGATTGATCCCCAAGAGCAGGGCTTGCATCAACACACGGAGCACTACACTGCGAGTAGCTATCCTACAGTGTACATAGCAGAGTGGAATTTTGGGATGGGCTTGCAATGCATTATGGCACCAAAACATTATTAATGTATTTCTCTGAGGTGGCAACTCACCTCTCCCAAAGGTACAGCATTTTTCCTGCAGTACTTGTGGGTCATCTTTGTTGTTGTATTGCTGAACCATACAGGTTACATTTTATTCCAACAGATAATTCAATGGTGTGACCTGGCTAATACAAGTAAGTCTCATCCCCACTGAAAAAACCTCCAAGGACCTGAGGCTACTGCCCAGAGGTTTTATTAGGGGCCAGTCTGGCAGTACATAGTGCAGGCTGCTGCCTTCCTGCGCCTGACTGAAGGAATGTAAGTTGAAACATTAAAATGTGCCTGCTGCACCTAAAGCCTGTTCTACTTGTGGAGTGCCACAGCATCACCTCTTGCTTCATGTGTTGACTGGGGCTTTAACTGAAGCTCTGGGAACACAATACCCTGTGCAATACAGGATGATGTGGCTACAGATCTTAGGTCTTGGCGACACTATTTATATATTTATATATTTAGGGATATGGGGCAAAAATGGGATTTGGTCCTGCTTTGAGCAGGGGCTGGACTAGATGAACTCCTGAGGTTCCTTCCAACTCTGAGATTCTATGGAGAGTGCTCTGCTGTCAATTTAGCGGGTCTTCACTAGGCCTGCTAAATCGACCCCTGCAGCGTTGATCCCCGGTAAGTGCAGACATGGCCTTAGAGGCAGCAATGAGAGCACCACTCGCTATCACATTCCCTTTCTGTTAGGATCAGGCAGTGCATAAAGTGAGCCCTGTGGGAACCAGCCATCATCTCCTCCTCACGTCTCACCCAGTGTCTGGGGCCAGGGACCTGGGCTGGGAGAAAAGGGAGGGAGTGGGACGTTCTTCTCTCACAACATGCAGTTTATCAAATATATCGATGGCTGTGTGTTGCTTCTCTAATCCGCCCATGCCTACCGTGACGTCTTTGTGGTTTGATCTTGGTGTTCTTGCTCAGGCTGACACGACCTTGTAATCAGTTGTTTGATCCCTTGGCCATTTGTCCAAGATCAGCTGTACCTTCCCTCTCCCTCTGCTTGCTATATAGCACCTCTTACTTCTTGGCCAGGTGCAGATCTCTAACTATGCCATTTTGAGGGGAGATAAAGAACAGCATCAGCCATTGGTTCCCAAAAGCCCTGACCCTCCCCCTGGAAGTAATAGTAAGTTAGGCATTGGCATGTTTTGCATAGGCAATATTCAGTAATAAGGGTTCAGCCTATATACGAGCATATTTTTTAGCCCTTAAAACTCTTGTCCAGGGTCTGTTGGGTTGTTTTACACTAGATTTCCTATGGAATACTTTGGGCACACTGGTGATGTTCCTGTTACTTTGACCCGCACAAGGCTTTCTTGACGGATCACAGTGATCATGAGGAAAGCTCTTCTGTCTCAGCCATGCTGCCGCTCAACCTGGTTCTCATTACATGCCTTCCTATCACTGTGCTTTTGCATAGATGTGGTACCCACCCAGCCGGGGTCAAGTCTGTTGCTAACCATCTGCTGACATATTGGACAAGCTGCATGGATTTCATCAGTGTTGTCAAGGGGGAAATATTCCCACGTGTACAATTTCAGTGTCCATGTTTTTCCTCAGCTGTTGGTGGAGTTGGCTGGCTATGTGAAGCATGACAGTCTATACCCTGGGCAGCTCCAGGGGCTCTGCTGCTTCCTGTGATCTTAACCCACAAGTACTATGTGCCTCTTCTTTCTCTCCCAAGGAGGAGATCTGATTCATTCTGAGACAGTGGGAAAGTAACATGTCAGCATCCTATTACAGACAGCTTCTTCACCAGCCGTCAGGTGCTCCATAGATAGGCTGACCATATTTCCTTTAGACCAAAACGGGACATTGGGATGGCAAAAATGGGACGGGGGGGGGGGCATGACCCCACCTGGGCCCCCCAGCGCCGGGCGGGGGGGAGGCAGAGGGGGGCCGGGGGGGATGGATGGAGGAATAAGCAGAACAGGGATGGGGGATGGGGGATGAAGAGGATGGAGGGAGAGAGAGAAGGTGGGATGAGGGATGAAGATGATGGAGGGGACGGAGGGAGAGAAGGCACGAAGGTGAGAAGGGAGAGGATGGATGGATGAGAGAAGAGATGGGGGTAGGGAGCAGGGGGGATGGAGGAGGCAAGGGACAGCGAGAAGGAGGGATGGAGAGAAGGGAGATGGAAGAGGAGGCAGTGGACGGAGGGAGAGAGAGAAGGGAGGAAGGGAGGGATGGAGAAGGGGGATAGAGAGAAGGAAGAGAGGGATGGAGGGATAGAGAGAAGGGAGGAAGGAAGGGATGGAGAAGGGGATAGAGAGAAGGGATGGAGGGAGTGAGAGGAGGCAGTGGATGGAGGGAGAGAGCAGGGAGGAAGGGAGGGATGGAGAAGGGGGATGGAGAGAAGGGAGGGAAGGAGGAATAGAGAGGAGGAGGCGGCAGCGGGCGGCGGGCTGGAGGAGGCGGCAGATCGGAGCTGTCAGGAGCCGCCGCTGGGGGCCGAGCGCGCCGGCGGGGGGGGGGGGGGGCTGCCAGCCAGGTTTTATGAAGAGAGAAGGGATGGAGGGAGTGAGAGGAGGCAGTGGACAGAGGGAGAGAGCAGGGAGGAAGGGGGGGATGGAGAGAAGGGAGGGATGGAGGGAAGGAGGAATAGAGAGGAGGAGGCGGCAGCGGGCGGCGGGCTGGAGGAGGAGGCAGATCAGAGCTGTCAGGAGCCGCAGCCGGGGGCTGAGCGAGCCGCCGGCGGTGGCGGCGGTGGCGGGGGGGGGGGGGGACGTTTTATGACTCCATGTTTTTTCTGAGTCCTGCCCCAAAAACAGGACAAAATTGATATTTTGGTCAAAAAGACGGGACGGTTAAAAAACATTAAAAAAACGGGACTGTCCCGTTCAAAACAGGACGTATGGTCAGCCTATCCATAGAGAGATGGTCATGTTTATGATGGCCCTCATGACTCAACCAGCCAAGCACAGTGCCAGTTATCAACATCCTCATCAGCAACTCTCTCACTTGGGAGAAGCCTGCCATGAGGAACCATCGACAGAGGGATCTTCCTCTTCAACACTGAATGCCCCTGGTAACTGTTGGTTTTGTGGATGGACAAGAACCTGTAACCCAACCCCTTTATTCGTATCCCTCCCACAGCCACTGACTTCCTTCTTTTTCCAGTCAGTTTGCACAAACACGGACTGCTGTGTCTTTGCTTCACATAATGCAAAGCACTAGCAGAGGTGGTTGTGATATTGCCATGCCAGTGGTATCCATTGTTGGACTGCCCCTGTATTCTCTGGCGAGTTTGGTTTTTGGAGGGGTGTTTTTTGGAACGCCACTCCCTCTCTCCACAGGTGCTCTGAATAGACTGTCTGCATATGTGTGTGTGCCAACCAGCAATGGTAGTTGCACATAGGAGTGGCACAGTGCTAAGCAAACAATTCATGGGGAAGACTTATGATGATTGTTCCCTAAACCCCTAAAGTGAGTCTGGTTCCCCAACACAGAGATTGTTCCTGAGATCTGACCTGCCTTTCCTAGCACTCACTGGGCATGATTATGTGGCTATGACATTGGTGATAGGCTGTTTCAAAAAGTGGGATACTGGTAAATTCAAAATTGAAACAGAAAAACTTCCAAAACAGACTCCAACGAGAAACTGGAATTAATTTTCAAATTGGATACAATTAACCAGGGGCTAAATAGGACTTGTGAATGGTTCTCTCATTACACTAATTGATTGCATTTCCCTAGTTAATTTACCTTCAACACTTGTTATCTCGTGCAGACACAGAGATCCATTTCAAAAGGTATTTATTTTCTTCTGCTGATAATGTCCCATCCAAATTTAACAGCCTTTTAGAATTGGTATGCTAATGTACAACTTTTTTTTTCTTTCTGTGTGTATAAATGCATCTTACTTCTGTTCCATTCTGTGCATCCGATGAAGTGGGCTATAGTCCACGAAAGCTTATGCTGAAATAAACTGGTTAGTCTCTAAGATGCTACAAAGTCTTCCTCGTCTTATTATTGATAAATTCAAGCGATGCCCTAGGGAAATAAATTAAATCAGTGGTATCCAATAGAAATTCAATGCTAGCCACACTTGTGGCTTTAAATTTTTCTTATTCGCCACATTATAAAAAAGGATTAAAAATACTACAAATGATATTTCAAATTACATAGATATTACAAAAAAATTAATAGGTACTACTAACACAAAATTACTTCAGTGTGACACTTTGCATTCTTTTTCTTGTACCATAACCCTGAAATCTGGCTTGCACATCCACACATTATGCTCATGCTTATGCATTAGCCACAATTCAGTAGTCTATTCGCCACATGTGGCTAGTGGTGAACGTATTGGACACCACTGAATTAAATTGTGCTAAGTTGCGTGTCCTATCATCCTACATACAATGTGCCAATCCTTTCACTCTTCCTCCAGTCCCTGGCAGTCAGACAATTAAATAGGTCAGTTGAGGGACTGGCCACAACCTTTCAAACAGGACCACATGTCTGTATGTACGCAAAGTTATTTGGTATCAGTGTGGCAGAGAAGTGAATGTAAAGTCTGCTAAACAGCCAATAAGTCTGGCTTCTGTCTTTCTCTCTTCTTCAGTGAGATGAGAACACAGCTATTTTAAAATCTGGGGTCCATATGCAGAGCCCGCTATGATGTCTTTCCTTTCGTACAAAAAAGGACAGGATAAGCTTTTAAATGTCCTAAAGTTCTTCTAGTGTCATAATCTCTCTCTTCCCTCTTTCCCCCCGCCCCCAGATCACTAGTGGTTGGTCAGGCATGCCTCCTCTTTACAAGGAACAAACACAATAATATATGGTTTACATGACCCCCCTAAACAATAGCAAGCATACTCTCTGATATGACAGTGAGAGGCATGTTATAAGAAACTAAAAAGACAGAATAACTAATAATCAAACATCCAATATAGGGATAACACCAAGAATGTCATTTGCTCAGCCACATCATTCGTTAAATTAGCGGATAAAGAACAAATTTGGGGAAATTATGAATGTCTTGTGGACAGCTTGCAAGCCGAAATAATTGAATTGAGTAGATGGCTGGTTGCATGTATTTCTCCCAGTTCGATCTCTTTTTTGATAAGAGATATTATTTTGTGACAGTTGGAAGGTAATTCAGAAAAATATTGAGTCACTTATTAAAAGTCACTCTTTCTTTGGTGCTGGATCCTACCTTTCCCAGCAATGTTTCCATGTGAGAGCTCAACTGAGAAGTTAAACGATCCATTAAAAATGTAACCTTCATTAGAAAATCTCTAACAGAGTCATCAGTTCAGCTGGCCCCACAACAGGGAAAATGTTGCAAAACGAGAACTGACTGCCACCGTCTCCACAACTGTTCTGGATCTGTGCTTGAAAGGGACAAGGATCCAACTGCATCTAAAGCCCCTGTGGTTTGGGAGACACTGGTGTTTTTAAAAAGCAGACATCAGCTTTTAGTTAGCAATGCAAAGTGAGTTACAGATGTTGAGGGCTGCAGCCCTCCAAGTGGCTGTGCTGCTGCGGCAGCCCTCGTGAGGCCAAAAGTACTCGACTAAGAGAAAGATCTTCTCAGTTTAAAAACATGGTTCTTGAAATGACCAGTCCTCTCCTTCTCTGCCCTTGCTGCTCTGCTACATTTTATTTATGCTTCATGTATAGTCACAAGTTTGTTAGTCTCACCCACTAATCCAGCTTGTAGCCTCTTCCTTAAACCAGTGCGACTGGTCCACCAGCTTCTATTGACTGCACAACCTAATATTAAGAACACATACTACAATCAACAAAAAGATATGCCTAATTAGAACAACCTGCAGGAATTTTCACTGGCACTTCCACTATGCACACATACAACCCCTCGGATACAGGGTTTACTTCACATCTTTAAGGAATTTTAACTCAGATTTGGCCTACCCATCCTTGAGATTCTGCATCCCAGCTCTCAGCTTTCTTCATGAGGAGTGAATAGGCCTCTGAGCAGAAACTTCTTCAGCCACTGCTTTAGGACTTCATTCTGCACCTTTAAATCAAATAGTAGCTAGGCCATGATCTTCAGTGGGAACAGAATCAAGCCCTGAATTAGAAGGGGATAAGATGCAGAGTAATGCACAGACCACTCCCATGATCCCATCCTCCCTAGCACTGAGCATGCCACTCCCATAGTGAACCTACTCCTGCAGACCAACATAGCAAGAACCAGTAAATTAATCTGGCTCTCAGTCTAGTAGTAAAGAGGCCGTTCTGTAACAGATTTGAAATTGTCTGCTCATGTCATTAGTGAGGAAGATCAGTGAGAGAAAGAACCAACACTGTTGGTCTCGCTGTTGTGACATTAGCAGTCTGATTCCCTTCAATCCTCCAGTGTTTGGGTCAGATATTAGAGGGGAATACATCCCTAAAATTTTATCTTTGTGAACTAAATTAATGGCAGCGGCACTAAAGAAATACTCTCTCCCCTGCAGTGATGAGTGGCTGTTCTAAGTCCATTTCCAAATTCAATTGTTGCTTAGTTAATTCTCATTCTCTTTCTTATGGCATACTGCAGTCACTGGACTGCTGCCTCAGATGGTCTTTGAATCCTCCAGAGTGAAGAGGTTAGAAAAACTTTTTCAGCCTTCAGCAGAAATCTACGGAAAACATCAATTGTAGAAAGCTGATGGCAAGTTGTTTGACAGATGCTAAGTAGTGAGCCATATTGTGCTACTGGGAATGGTTATTTGTGGGCATAATCTACATTGACAAATTGGAGAAAAGGATGCCATGCAGTTAGCAAATATTAAGTGACAGATTTCAGATGGCCTTGATTACTGTTGAAAATACCATGGGTATTCTTCTCATGGTGTACATACAGCCTTACCTCTCACTCCTCCGAAACAACTGAGGGTAAAGGGGTCAGACCAATTTACAAGCAGAGTTTAAGAAAAGGCTGAAGGGTGGGCAGGGAGAGAGGGGGAGATTTGATAAGACATATTTAAAAATGGGATTAGTCTTTTAAATTAGGCATAAATAAATGAGTTGGACTCTTCAGCCCTTAAGAATAGAAGTGTGGCTGTTTTGTTTACCACAAAGCAGGCAAAGTCTACAGCGTAGTATATTTTCCAAACGTCCTGTTTTGCAAGTCATCATCATAATAAATGTCTGGCTCTTATCATCAATAGAATTCAAAGTGCTTTACAAAGGAGGTCAATATCATTAGCTCCATTTTACAGACAGAAAATTGGAGGCACTTTTTGACGTGACTTGCCCAAGGTCACCCAGAGACAGGAAATAGAATCCAGGTTTCCTGAGTCCCCGTCTAGTGTTCTGTTCACTAGGCCCTGCCAACTCAAAGCAAATGTGAGGTTCCTACAGAAGGAATGACAATTCTATAATTACAGTTAGAATTTTTCATCTCCCTGAAACTGCTTTGCCCTGCTAACATGCAGTCCTATTGCTGAGATTTAGCATCAAATCCTATTGGCTTTCTTACAGTCCCTTTGTCTTCAATGTTCAGCTTTTGTTCTCAATTTTCTTTTCATAATTGGGGAAAGTGTCAAATATGCCTGTTTCTCTGGCCAGAAACAATTGCGTGTTTCTGTTTTTGCTATAAAATAGTTGCTGTAAAATGCTCGCTAATCAGGTCCATGCCTCCCCATCTCAGAGCCTGGTTAAAACTCTTATCTTTCTTTTAAAGTACCAGCCTCACTTTTACTATGTACTTAGTAAATCCACATAATTTATTCTAGTAGGGCTAAATGGATTTTCATTTTCAATTCTCATTTACTCTGGGCCCTTTTAAGTTAGTAGTGCTGATTATGGGGAACATTTAGTATTAAGTGAAATATACAGGCTAATGTCACTTACCATAGGACTATTTATGCCCATCCACAATATGGGTAAAGGGTTATTTTGGAAAGCACCAGCCCCATAGTAATTAATTATATCTATAAACAAAAGCTTCAGTATTAGAAAAATATCCCAGATTTACATCAGTTGGCTTTAAAAATAGAAGATATGGGGCAAAAAAATCTGCTGTCTGTAGTCACACAAGGAGTCCCAATGACAGTCAGAAGGGCAGGATTTGGTCATGTGTAATAAAGGGCCAGGCTGTATCGTGGATTTTTAAATAGGACTCCTTGCTGATTTCAATACAATTCAGTGGCTGGAATAAACTAGGGCTGCTTTTGATACTAGGAGTAAATGTTTATGTTATGATGGGGTGTCATTGTGTTGGGCGCTGTACAAACAGAAAAGAGCCAATACCTGCCCTAGGGTGACCAGACGTCCCGATTTTATCGGGACAGTCCCGATTTTTGTGTGTCTGTCCCGAGTCCCGATCAGACTCCCGTCGGGACTCGTCTTGTCCCGATTTTTGCAGATGATCCCTGGCGCGCAGGGCTCATGAAGGCAACATGGCCCCGCCCACTGCTCCAGGCAGCCATGTGCCCTGAAGGACTTACCATCTAGTTTGCGTGAGGGTTGTCAGAGCACATGCCTGGCTGTCGTGTCCCTGTCACTCTGATGCGGTGAGGGCAGGAGTAGGTAGCACAGGCCAGGTGCATGAATTTGTCACCTGGAGTTTGTCTTGCCAGCAGGATTCCGCAGCTGGCTGTTTTAAAAAATGTTCTAGCCTCTCTGTGCCACTGCAGCAGAGAAGAATGGAGACAGCAGAGATCTGGATCTGGCCCCAGGAGTCTCTGCCGAGATCTGTTGTCTTTTGTGACACACAGCAAGGTCAATCCAAGTGTTTAAGAATCATGAGGCAGGCCTCCAAAACCATGAGGAGGGATGTGCGCGATGAGAGCAGGTAAGTTAGGAAGGGTTAGGGGGGTGGAGGAAGAGGGAAGGACAAGTCCAGAAACCAAATCAAAATTTCAGATATGCCAGCCTTCTACTGCTTGGGCAGTTGAGTGTGTGGAGTCTCCCCCCACTCGTGTTCTTGAGTGTCTGGTGAAAAGGCTATGGATCTTGGGGAGAAGGGAGGGCGATTATATGCAGCAGCGGTCTGTGGTCTTGCTGCCTTTCCAGCATAAGATCCACCACACAGTGGAGTATGAGTTTGCTCCCCCATCAGCCTGAGCATGGCATCCTGCCTCCTCTCAGCACGCTCATCCTTCCTCTCTTCGCATTCATTGTACGCTTTACCGGACTCTGCAATTGTTTGCCTCCACGCATTCAGCTGGGCCCTATCAGTGCGGGAGGACTGCATAAACTCAGCAAACATGTCATCCCGAGTGTGTTTTTTCTGCCTTCTAATGTGGGCCAGCCTGTGGGACGGAGTTGATGGGGGCACGTTGTAACATTTGCACCTGCGGGAGGAGAAAAAGGGCGGGTATAATTTTAAAAGATACATTTTGGAGAACAAAGGGGAGACTCTTTCTCAGTGAAACAGGCAATTCATAGTGCACAGCACATGTTCTTTCTGTACAAGGTCACATTTTGCTTTTTATACTGAGTGCCTGCCAGTTTGGTGTGACCAAGGCATCCCACACGGCTGGGCAACAGAATTCAGTGTGCAGACAGCCATGGACTGGCCTGGGGCACATGGGGTTCTGCTTCTTCTGCATTCATTTCAATGCTTTTGGACTGCAGCGCCCCCCTTTCCCGTACCAAGCAATGCATGGTGGGTTTGCCATGTAAAAGGAGGGCCTGGTCTGCGGTCTCTCTGGAATGATCATTTCACATCCCCCTTCCCTCGGTGCCCTTTAGGACCAACATGGACACCCCTGTGTGAAAAGATTACCCAGCCCTCACCAGGCTCTGGCTCTGATAGGGATGAGCCCTTTAAACTACACGGGAGCAGCCCAGCATGGATGATTAACACTCCCCCATCCCCTCCACGTGGCTCTGATCAGGCCTCAACCAAATGCAGACAGCCCAGCGTGAACGGACCTCTTATTTTTCCCTTAAACAAATTCCCCTCTTTCAATCAGGTGCCCATGAATGATATCACTCTCGTGAGGCTAACAAATGTTGCTTGCATCCATGCAAAACCCAGGAGCTTTCACTGCCCTGATTCCTGACCACTTGCTGCTGGCCTGGCGGGGTAAAGTGTCCTACCACGGAGGGTGGAATAAGGCAGCCCTACCCAGAAATCTACCTCCAGGACTACCTCCAGAAGAGCTTCATAGACATCCCCAGACACGTTAACAGACTTTTCCAATAGCTGTACTGGAGGAGAATGCATCACAAGTCTTCAGAGCAAATGAATCAGCAAACACTCTCTCGCTTTTAAACCCTGTATCATACTTAAAAGGTACACTCACCAGAAGTGCCTTCTCTGGTGTCATGGTCCAAGAGCCTGCCTTGGGACGGGTTGGAGAGTATTAGCTCCAGGGTGATGAACAATTCCTGGCTGCTGGGGAGAACGGATTCACCGCTTGCCATCTGTGTGCTGTCCTCCTCCTCCTCCTCTTCGTCCTCCAAAAACTCATCCTCCTCACTCCATGTGATTCCCCCCTTGCAGGTGTCCATGGACAGTGTGGTGTCATCACCCCCCCATAATTGCATGCAGCTCATGGTAGAAACGGTTTTGTTCCTTTTGGAAATGAGAATGAACAGGAAGTACATATCATGTACAGTTGTCTTCACACCACTGGAATGAAAACACTGTTTCAGTGCCAATCTGCCTTATCTCAAATGTTATTTATGAGCAAGCTATTTACAATAAGCCTTGTTTCCTCCTTAAGTGCTTAGAAATTTGCCAAATAAGTCAACACTACATTGTATTACTAGTATTGAAACATATAAACCTCAATCCGAATACTTTCAAAATCTTAAGCCTTAATGCTACATATGGGAGGAAATTCTCATCATGGTAGTAATCACCAACCCTTTTCCTCATCCTGTTCAAATAAGCAAAAGCTGATGCCTCTCATTGTGGCCTGGTGTAGGAATGCTGCTTATTGAGTGCCCTTGCTGAGGGAATGAGCTGGGGGACTGGGGGACTCCTCCATGCCATGTCTGACTGGTCCTCCAACTCATCTCTGTATTGTGCTCATTACTGTAATACTTTGCAGTGGAAGGCTGCTGGAGTAGTTTCTTGGTAGCAGCAGCAGTGTTTTTCATATAACATAGTTAATTACAAGGTGTTCTGTATGATCAGGGAAAGATGTCAATCATAATGCTTTTCTTCACACTAGGCGGCATCTCCTCCATTCTGAGTTCATATTATGCTTCCTTGTTTTTTAATTAATATATATTCATTCTGGAAAACTCTCATTTTCCCTTCCCTCTACCAGGAAAGATTGTGGAAGGCAGGGGAGAGTAGGGGAGAGAGGTGTGAAAACAGAGCAGGGCAATACCTTTTCTCTCACTCCCTTCGGAAAAACTGAAAGATCCATCACTAAAATGTTTAACGGGATTAAAGAGTTTGGGACAGGAAGTGAAGAATACTATATCCCACTATTTTGTAATGAACTTGGAAAGAGAAATAACATCCGGACCTACCTATTCCACCCAAATACTAGCCCCTTCCTGAACAGTCCTTTAAATGTTTTTATTCTGCACCCCAGGAGGAAGGGCTCTAGGAACCACTGTCTGCCAACCAGCCCTCTACCCAACTGAGGTTGTGTGTGAGTATGGGAGTAAAATGGTTTGAGAGCTGATTGTTTTTTAACTGGGATTACTTGACAAAATATTAGTCAAATCTCAGCTTTCATTTTATTCCCCCCATTTCTCTTTGTTGCACAATTTTCAACCAATTCTAGTGGTTACCTAACTGGGAATTTGACCAGGCCCCTAACTAACATGCCACCAATTACAAAAATTGCCAGGGGATCTTTAACAAGTCCAAGGCATCAGGCCCTTGATCCATCCACAAGAGGCATCCCTTGTCCTAGGCCAGGGGTTCTGAAATGTTTTTTTTTGCTGGGACCCCCTTTGAAAATATTTCAGGCTGCGATGACCCTTCACCCCCCCCCCAAAAGTGACAACCCCCCTCCCATACCACGCCACCTTTATTTCTGCTGCTGCTCATGGCGGGGTGCCCAGCCAAGAGTCTCGGCTCTGGAGACTCCCCTATAATAGTCCTGTGCCCCCCTGTTGGGTTGGAAACCCCCCCCCCACACACACACACACTTCGAGAAACACTGGCCTTGGCTCTTGTTGCCTCTCAGTGGTAGGAAGAGCCCAGCCTTGATCTCCAGCGCCCCGTGTCCCTGGCTCGTGGGAGAGGGGGGGGCGGGGGGGGCGTTCTCCTGCCAGCGGGCAGGGAGCAGAGGGCCCGTCCGCAGCGCTCTTGGCCTGCTCGGGCAGCAGGAGGCGCGCGGTGGCGGTGCGGGGATGGCGCTGGGCTGGCGGCCCGCGGCTGGGTTCTTCCCCCTCTGCCCGCGAGCCCGGCCGAGGGGCGGGGCGGAGCGAGCCGCGCGGAGGTTCCAGCTGCCGCTCTCCTGCTGCACTGCCCGCCGGGGCGGCCGATTCACCGCCGGGCACATCAAAGGCGGCGGGGCTGGGAGCATTAGCTGCGGCAGCGTCTCCCCCCAGTGCAGGGAGGGAAGCCAAGGCGAGTCCATAGCACATCCCGGGGGGAGGGGGAGAGAAGAGGGGGCTGGGGAGAGCTTGGCGGGCCTGGCACGGATTTGCTGGTCCCGGGTCAGAAATGCAGGGGCCGAGCGGGTTGTAAACAGGGATCGTCCAACGGGGGCTACCTCCTAGTGACAGCCCATCCGTGTTACAACGTAGCAGGCCGGATCCGTCTGCCCTCAGCCCCCGGGAGATCAATGGGAATATTGCTGGAGTGAAAAGAAATCTGCGGTATTGGGCCTTGTATTAGCATCCTCTGTCCTCTTACCTAGCTCTGCTTTAGTGGGCCCCGGCGAATGAGCCCGGGGTTTCGTGGACGTTGTAAATTACAAGGAGAGCAGGGAATTCAGACTACAGCCCACGTCAAAACCAGTTTGGGTGGTGACGTTTATGGTTTTGTTTCTTCGCCTGTCGCTTTCTTCCCGTTGTAGCCTCAATATATTATAAAGAGTTAGGCAGAGAAAAGTCATGGTATAGAATAAAAATTGGCTTGGTCGTGCGTTTTGGTGATGCATTTTCCCTACGAGTCTAAAGGACACACCACAAACACACTTTCTTTCCCAACACTTTGTAGCACACACAAAGACAACGGTTTAAGGGCTGTGACTTTTTGACAGAAAGGTAAATTGCTGGTAGGTTTTTTAAAACGTAGCACGTAACCTGCCTTTCATTATGAGCGAGTCATCCTAAATTGGTAGATGAACAGACAGATTGTTAAACATTTGCCACAAAATGGACACAAGATACACAAATCTCCCAGTTGTTTAACTAACTTAAGAACATGATTATCAAGCATATAGTATTACTCAGCCCAAAGAATCTTGCTTTAAATGTGTAGTATAAAAAAGTCCTAAAACTCTCTATAATTCAAAGGGTTAATAATATTAATTCATGGCCATATTCCATGGTAGCTCACACTAATTTTAGGCACCTTATCCTATAGTCCTTGTTCAGGGGGATCCTCCTCTTAAAATGTACTCTATTCAAGCTCTTGCATTTGTTCCTGACAAATTCATTAATCTTAGGGAAAATGCTCTGTTACTTAATTAGGAACATTCTGTAGTTTATGGGACATTTCACGATGAATTTCAGACACCGTTTATGAACATGTGATACCTATCAAGCCAAGTTAGCGAAACTCAAATTTGAAGTTGAAATTATTTTAATGGATTTCTCTTATAAATCAGCAATACCGTACTCTAGATGAAATACGTGCTAACGGGGTGGATGTGAGTACATTTTAATCAGATGTAAAAAGGTTTATTGCGGTATGATCAGTTATTATTTGAATTGGTTTTTTTAAGCAGCAAATCTCCAAAAGTTTTAATTGTTAGTATCTGTGATTAAAACTTGGATTTTGCTTTATTTCTAGTGCTTACACATCCCTTACAGACAGCAACATTGTAATCCTAATACTATTTTGGTTGTATAGTGTGTATTCATTGATTGTGTTATATAAAACACATATCACTGGCGATGGTAAAGTTTAAAGTTTGCAGAGCTGACAATGCTTTCAAAAAAACATTTCAACGGAGTAAAAATCTGTCTTTATAGAAAAGGAAACTAACTTCCTCTAGGTAAAAAACACTACCAATAGTCTGTACCTAGCAAGATCGTATTTTATAGGTCCCTCGCATCCTTTCAACTAATGACTCTTACACCAAAACAAAAAACCTAATATTTACATTAAACTTTCACTCGAAATTTTAGACCGTTTAATTATATAGTGAAACAGAGAAATCCAAGTACACGGCTTTGATATATATTGGATCATCTGCAGTGACTGTTTCAAAACAAAGCCGATTTTATAGTGGCAAAAGCTGGATTGTATTTAAATAGCTTTATAAAAATGTCATCACTTCAGTGTTAGATGTAAACTCTCTATAAAATGTACAAACAATGGAGCTACACAAGAAGGAGCATTAAGCCGTATATCCATTCTATCTCCATGTGTGTACACATACACTGTATGCGTCTTTGAGCCCACATGAGCATATTTATATATGTGCATGTTCATAGATACACATAATTATGAGTACACGCGCAGCGTATGTGTATATATATACGGTACATCTATGAGTATAGACATACATCTACCACATATACATTTGCTTTTCTGCTTTTTGCGTATGTGTTTAATGAACTGTGTGTGTGTGTGTGTGTGTGTGTGAGAGAGAGAGAGAGAGAGAGAGAGAGAGAGAGACTATAATGGTTGGCTGTCCACTGTCTCTATAGACAAAGACGTCTCCTGTGTAGAAGTGCAGTAGCCTGCAAAGTGTGAATAATTTTCAGTAAGGAGTTACACTAAGTGGGAAAGCTTTTAGCACATTATCCACTGGCAATTGGACTATAATCTAATTGTCAACCCTCGGGTCTTAATAGAGCCTTTCTCTTTCCACCATTGGATTTGCATCTGGGAGATACCTAATGGGTTTAAAACGCCTAGCATTTTGCTCCAATAAGCCACCTTCTCGGTGTGGGTGACATTGAGGTGTTTTTGTTGTGAAATTGGATATAGGTTAGCTGGATTTCTGACGCCCTTCCGCAGCTCTCTTTGCTACACGATGTGTGATCGGTGGAGTGGAAATGCTGTATCCATTTCAAAAATAGATTTCAGCCTGGTTTTGTTTTCAAAACCAAACAATCTAGGAGGATGATAAATCCGGAAGACAGAGCTGTATATAGAATTATGTACATCGAGGAGAAAAAAGACGAGGCTTGAATCGAGAGCTATTTGACGAGATCAGATTACTCCAGATACAGAAGAATGGAGTTGTAGCGAGTTATGATGTCTTCTTGTGACATTTTTATTCCAAAGTAGCAATACAAGTCGAAGACAGGAACGTGATCCATTGTGCCCGTGTCGGTACACATCAAAAGCAAGGCTTCGGTTATAACCCAGCAAAGGAGACATTGTTTTGATCTTGAAAAATACGCTTGTCTTCCCCACTCTGCATTTGAACACCTCACAAAAAATTGCAGCAGGCACTGAATACCTTGCAGCTGATAATAGAGAGTGGACCTGAAACCCAAATAAACGTAATTCCAGTTTATGGGAAGATCTGGGGACATGCGATTATGACCGGAAAGTTTAAGGAACATTTCCCAAGTCAATGGCACCCGCATTCTGCAACAGTAGGTTTGGCAGGCAGGCTATAGTGCATCACATTAATGGGTGATTATTCTGTCTGTAGGCACATGCTAATCGCTTAAAGGCGACTAGAAAACGCAAGCAAAGCAGGGAGGGGGGAGGGATCAGACGCAAATCCCAAATTAACTCGGGGGGTAGGTTGAGGGAGACTATCATGTTAGCACAACTGTGTGATTTCAGGGGAAATGACAGATGCTGCTTGTTTCGATGTATGTCGTGTTGTAAACTCCTTCTTGAAACTCATTGCCCGAGTAAGGACAGATTTACCTCTGTGTAACTGACAACGAACGATGAGTGGCAAAATTGCTTCTAAAAGTAAGAAGAAAAACGGTGACTCTGTCTTATATTTTAAAATAATCAAACGATTGCTTAAATGGCAAGTGTCCCTAGTGTACAGCTGAGAAGTCATCAACTAAGGGCCCGATCCTGCAAACCCAGACGGCTAGTGGTAAGGACTAGTCACATGAGCGTTTGCAGGATCGGGTCCTAAATCTAAACAAAGCAAAACTAACCCTTTTAAGAAAGTCTTGTCATATTGCAGGATTCCAGTTTTCTTCCTAGATTTTCTCCTACTGCAGAGCCAATTCAAATGTTCTAACATCCGCAGTTTTAGGAGATAATTAATATTTTCTCCACTGGGATTATAACTAGTGCAGAAAATGATTGTGATCAACTAACTAAAGTAAGTATATAAATTATTCAAAGTCCCAGGGTGGAATCCAGTGAAGTCAATGGGAGTTTTGCCACTAACTGCAAAGAGAGCAGGTTTCCACTGATGAGAGAATTTACGATTGGGAACAAAGGCTTCTGATTTGAGATCGTACGGGGAAAACTGGTCCCTGAATGACTGCAGGCCAGGCGAAAAGGTACGTGGAGTATTCACTATGTTGCTCTTCGCTTTTGGAATCTCAGAAGAGTTGGAACTGCAGAGAAGAACTAAAGCTCTGTTTATTGCAAAGTTAGAGAAAGCGCCGGGACAGCTAAACTGTCAATCCTAAAACTATCTAGTAACAGACGTCTGCACGTGTGCTTGGATAGCCAGGAGAGCTTCAGGGGGGCGAATTGTGATCTGGGATTGGAGAACTTTCCACTCCCGATCCCGTCCCGTCCCCACTCTGCCGATTGCAGGGAAATGCACATTCTGGGTGCAGGGCGCAGGGCAGCAGATGAAGGCTTTGATTACGCGGGGTAATAAAAGGACAAGCCCCTGCTTTTAACGTGTCCATGAAAGAGAGGGACGTTGGCTTTTCATTCCGCACTAGTCCCAGATTGGCGGGGCGGGGGCCGGCTATTTAAGAAGTAGCGGAGAAAGCGCGAAGGAGCCGTGCAGTGCCCAGGGAGATGGGCTTCCAACGAGGCTGTCTAGTGCTAGCTTGAAAGAGGGGGAGATGGACTTCTCATGAGCCACCCTGGGAGAAGCCCCCACCATAATCCGGTGGCAGGTCCTCTCTGATTCACACCAGCAATTCAATGACACGCACGCACCGAGCTCACGGATAAACTCCCTTGCAAATTCCACAGACCCGTCACGTCTAAACACTACAGGGCAAACCCTGGGGGGCCTTACTCGGGCACAAGTCTGACGCTGCCTTCAAGTGGGCCTTGTGCCTGAGTGAGGACCGCAGGACTTTCCTGGCTCTTCCTTTCAGGGGAGCCCGATGGTTGAGGAAATCGGGGTTGGCTTTGAGAGATGAATTCCCCCGAGGGGAAGGAGATAAAGGATCGGCTCGAGACAAGGAGAGGGCAAGAGTTTAAAACGCCTTTCTTCAGCCCTCAGCCTGCACCCGCTGGAGTTTTACCCCGCCGGGTCAGCCAGGAGGCTCGGCTGAGAAGGGACCGAAGCCGGATCAAATTCAACTCCGCTGTCCCCCTTTGCTGCCCCCCCCGGGGCGGTCGGGTTCCCCGAATCGCGGGTCTCCTGGGCTCGGATTTGTCTGGGAGCTCGCCGAAGGAAGTCAACGTGAGATATTGGCCGCTCGAGCCGAAACTCATTAATTACACAAGGCCCATGACCCGGGGGGTGGGGGCGAAGGGGGAGTGTGTGCTTGAG
This sequence comes from Sternotherus odoratus, assembly GCA_032164245.1. NCBI lineage: Eukaryota > Metazoa > Chordata > Testudines > Kinosternidae > Sternotherus > Sternotherus odoratus. The sequence goes on from JAVMKO010000002.1 coordinate 149,084,731, forward strand.
GTGTCTAGACGAGACTCATTTCCTTATCGGAGGCGGGGCGAGCCGAAAAACTAAGAAAATAAAGATTCTGGTGGGATATACGAAAGCGCGGCTGCTTTCATAGAGCAAACAAGCGTCGGCTTATCTCGCCTGCGCGCCGCTCTTTCTAAACTGGGCCCCTGGCTTTTCCCTGCTTCATTTCCAGCTTGATGTAGACGTTGGGTCCCATTTTTATATCCAGATCTTCACAAGGCTGCTTGGTGGCTTGCCCGTAGTTTTAAGAGCCTCCAAAGTATCAGTGCAGCAGTGGATGGTGTGAGGGGGGCCACTCCTGTCTGCTTTGAAACCCAGCCACTATTAGGCACACGGGCTACGTTCCCGGCGGTAGAAACCCCCCCCTCCGCCCTCTTTTTAAAGCTTTAGACGCTAACACCTAGCACTGTTGAATAAGGGAAATATCATCCACATCTCTTCGTCACCTCCGAAATGTGCTCGGTTGTGTCCCCCCAGCGACCCGAATGATCTTTCTTCATTCAGGTCGGAAGGCGCATTCAGAACAGCTCCGCCACCCTTCCCCAGGCTAGAGAGAGGTCACGACAGCCCCAGTAATTCCTGATCCCCCCCGGAGAGAAGATGATTGAAGTAAAAAAAATCCAACCTCTCTCGTTTCATTTCGGGAACCCCCGTTTTACCGGAGTAGCAATAGCCGGTGAACGCGGAAAGCGAGGAAAGGGTGGAGAGACGCAGCAGCGGGCGTTGAAATCAGCTGGTCGAGTGGGCCCCTGGACCGAAATAATACCCGCTGTCAACCATCCCCGTCCAGCCATCCGAGCCGCCTGCAAGGAGCGTCCCCAAGATGTAGTGCAAGAGAGCTCCCGGCCGGGATACTCCGTACTATACAAACGGGAATAGCCCCCAGGTCCTGTCCAAAGCGAGGAGTATCGGACCCCACCCCAAAGTCCGGCCACTTCCTCCCAGGTCCCGAGGCTGGCTGGACCACTGCTGAGGCCGACCGATCATCCCCCCCCCCCCCCCCAACAGCCCGAGTGAATTTCAGGCCAATGCCGGGGCGCGGTTGGTCCCAGGGCAGGTATGTTAGCGCTAGTTGATCCAAACGTGTCGATTTTGAAACGCGCTTCAACGATACTTCCACCCGTGGTGTCTGTTCAGAAATAAAAGAACAAAGAGCAAGGGATTTGGGGTGTGAGGCTAATTAATGTTCAGGTTGTTTTATCCGCCTGTGTCTTTTAAGTAGGTCAGGTTTTAAATGGCAGACTATATCTGCTTGTATGCAAAATTTTGCAAGCATTGCAACTCAGGTAGTGGCCCACCCCGAAAATGTCTTCAGTGCTCAACAAAGGCCCGGTTCTGTTTCCATTGAAGTCAGGGTGAATTCACCCACCGATTACAGTGGGAAAAGGCTCCTCTCCCTTTAATACTGGTCTCGGTAAGGGGCATTTAAACACAATGTATTGCTCTCCTGTCGCCGAAGGAAGACAAGTAAAGCCAAAATGTAGCAAAGAGGGCTATGCTAAAGGAAAACCGAAGAGTTGCAAAGCAGGGAGCTCGGACGGGAGTTGTATACAATTTATGTTGTAAAATTTACTTAGCTCATTTTGTACGTACCGAAAGAAATACTAATTAAGGGACGATCTTGCACTCCTGGCTCAGGTTAGACTCCCATTGGTCAAGACTGGGTCCCAAATCGTTGATTAATCACACTAAAATAAAGATTACTAAACTTTACGGGCGGCCTGAAATATCTGTTATATTCAAATTCATTAACTCAAAATTCATTCATTCATTAATTCATCTTCGACGATTGTTGTAGAGATGAATGTAACGGAGATGATGACACCAAGAAGTCAATGATGACACGAATAGGAGTCTCGCTCATTGCGACGCAATAAGGCGCTAGTTTTTCTAGTTTTATCGCATTATAAATTATACTGCGATTGTTTCCAGGGGTTGGTGCAGAATTGTGGTGGGACCCAAGAAATGTTAGTGGATAATCCCACCTGCAACATCTTTCTAATTATACTGTTGCAGAGCCGCTGTGAGTCTGTTCACTTTTTATGTAGAAATTAACCACATTTACCTATTGAGCTATACCTCTGTGCGTTTCTCGTGTACAGATAAGTACTACTCTTTTTAACAGCTCTATTTGCCTATCTTTAAACAATGTTTCTTACAAATGTCTGTGATCAGGTCATCAAGACGATAACAAAACCCATCCTATATTCTCTGCTCGATTCACCTGATGAACTTGTTTTAATTGAGTTAATTAATCCAGGTTAGTTGAAATGAATGTAGGCATGATTCTGTCATTCTTATTGGGGCCATAACTTCAATCGGAGTTTGTCTGAGTCAGAAATACAGCAGGATGGCACTATGGTCCAAGCTCAGAGACTCCTGGAAGTGAGTACACCTGATCCTGATAGCCTCCAATCAAATAATATGTTGGGACTAGTGTAGAAAGACCGGGGCCAATGGTACGTTTAAAATGAACTGTCCAATCCCATCCGTACATATAAACAATCAACAAAGAGGACAAAATGACAAAGAAGCTGCTCCATGCAGTTAAAATTACAGTGGACCAAATCCTGCTCGCTTTACTCCCAGAAATATTCTGTTCATTGGGGTTTATTGGCGCGTGAGTGATTAAAAAAACAACAAAGAAATGATCAAATATTCTATCTAGTAGGATGTACACGAGGATTTATGTGTGATTACTCGCAGCGGCACCACTAATGAAGTACATATTAAATGGCATATCAAACTCAAGCCGTGTCTGTGTGTGTGTTTGCATATAGCTATAGATATAAAATCAAAGAGCTCAAGGGTGGTGGCAGTTCAGGAAATCCATTGTAAGGATTGTCATATACACTCCACCCTTAGCTGGAGAAAAGATACCACGGAGCTCAGGATGGATGTCAGGCACAACACTGAATTTCTCCGCTTTTATACATTTATTTAATAAATGTAACATAATCTGATCAATTCTTAGAGTATTTAATGTCTTACAATCTACAAGGACGTTCAGTTTTTAGGAAAAATAAAGCAAAAGAATTTACTAATTTGTAAAATGTGTAGTATTTATGGAAGACACTTTTCCATTGTTTAAATACCCATTTAAAATACATTACAAACCAAGACATCTAAGGAACCATTTTTATGGTATTTGGGAATTTTAAAAAAATTGTCTATGCGCACTAAATCAAAAAGACTCTTTTGAAACTTTAGAGGAAATATATAGACACACACTACAGTGTATGTATATACACTAGCTTAGCATTCATTTTTGTTTTCTTCTGATCTGCCATGTAAAACATACATATTTAATCTTTGTACCACAGCACTATATCAAAACTATCTTATAAATAGGACTCTTATGAAAAGCAAATGTTGAGTTAGAAGAGCAGCCTTTATTTTTTTATCACCTTGATTTCCAAAATTAAAAAAAAACCCACTAAAACTTTTGGAACGGATTAGGTGCTCTCCAAAGGAATGAAGAGATTTTCAGGTAGGTGACGTGGCTGTGTATTGTAACCACCAGGCTCGTGTGTCTACTTGTATCTGCTACAGAAAAGTGTGTATTGCGCTGAAACGAAGCAGGGCAAGTTTGAGGTTGGACTCGGATCCCCGGTAAGCCGGGTCTAAGAACGCCTCTCTCCCGTTTTCGGCTGGAGGGTGCAATGTAGCGAAAGTAAAACTGGGCCAGAAGGCCCCCACGATATATACAGGGGCAGATTGGTGCTTCTGTAACATACAGTCTTCCACGGACTCCCGTGAGCATCTCTGCCCGTGGGCAACGCCTGTTTGGGACGCGCAGCGCTCCCCTAAAATCCAGCCTCCCGGGCAGTCCTTCCAAGCAGCGATCGCTCCGACTAGCTCGTGTGTGTGACCCGCTGCCGTCTAGCGGCTCGTCCGTCCTGCTCCTCTCCTTCCTTTCCCCCTCGGGTAGAGACATAGGAAGGCAGGGAGGGGAGTTTAAAGAGCTCCGCGCTCCCTCCTCCCCCATCCTAGCCACAGGATCAGAGAGCCCTTGACGTGGCCCGGAGCCGATTGGCCAGCAGCCGATAGGATCTCCGCGGCCAGCAAATTAAGGCGGAGGAAAGTGTGCGACGGATCGCAGTGTCCACCCTTCTGCCCTCTGAGCCACTCCGGGCTCCGGCTCCCACCCGCGGAGACCAGCCGCCGCAGCCCGAGCCAACTCGCTTCTCTCACCCGCAGAGCCCGGGAGAGGATGGTGACGGTTTAACCTAACCCTGCCGGGGCCTTAGATCCGACCCCGCAGGCAGCGTGACATCCTAGTTATTCTCCAGACACACCAAGTGTTGGCCCCCCGCAGTGTCGCCTTGACTCCCCCAAGCCCTCAGTTTGGGTCCCGGGCCGAGTAGGGGGTTTGCATTCCCTTGGTTGGCTCCGCTGCTTAGTTTTGTAGGATTTTTTTTTGGCTGGAAGCTGGGGATCAATTTAGGACCCTCTTGCTTGGTTTGTGTAGGATTGACCCTGTGATCATGGAGTACACAGCATCCCCCAAACCTCAGCTCTCCTCCAGAGCCAACGCCTTCTCCATTGCTGCCCTCATGTCAAGTGGGAGCTCGAAAGAAAAGGAAAGTGCAGAGAGCACCATCAAACCTCTGGGTAAGTTGTATCCGTGGGCTGGTCCCTTCTCCGCCGCGGGACGGGATCCGGTCTCGTTCCTGCCCAAATGGATCTCGGACCCCTTACAGGAAGCAGGGAGCTAGAGAGGAATTCAGTCAAATATCTATTGAGAGGGAGGGTCGTTGCGTGTCACTTAATTCTTTAAAAGTCAGAATATAGTGTCCCGGAGCAAACAGATACGAAGCAAAGAAAGTAAAGGAAATTGTTTAAATTCCACGCTGCAGATGTGTGAAGAATCCAGGCTGAGTTTGATCCGTGTTCTGGTTTTCCTTGTGTGTGTTCCCTTTAGTCTGGTTAAAGAAATACTAACACATTTCAATATTGTCTGTCCATTGCCCTATGTCTTAAATTGGTTCCTTGTGACATTGATTACTTTTTTTTAAGGTGAGACTTTCCCTCAGAATAACACCAGAACCCAATGCAATCAGTACAGATGTCGCTGAAAATTGAGGTTTGGAGGGAGTAATAGTTGCAAAGCTTATACATAAATGGGCAAGTTAACCAATCTGGGATCCAATTTTAGCAAGCAAAACTGCATGATATACACATTCGTTTTTTCATTTGCATGTTTGCATTTAATAGGAGAACACGAGTAATTTTAACAAATAACTATCACCAGGAAGAGAATTTTAAATTGCTGTTTAATTGCAAAATTCGCTAGACTGCTGCCCAAATCAAAGAATAACTTTTGTCTCTTCTGTTTTAAATTCGAATATTTATTTTCCTTACAGAAGCTAAAACCTTATCACAAAGCCATCTTTTTTTCATTACTGCCGTCATTTTCAGTCGAGGTAGTTTAGAACATTAACCAGTAACCATTTTCTAAATTCCTCCACTTTTAGTTACACTGTTTATTTAACAACCGTTACCATTTATAGAAAATACCAGTCTGTGAGGCAGTAGACAGTTATTTTTCTCTCCAATATAATGTAAATGAATCAAGAGAATTACTTGAAATTATTATGTAAATTACCTGTACTTTAGAAAGTACAACAAACAGAAACCGAAAACAACGATTAGGCTATTGTTTACAGGTTAACAAGCACTACTAAAAATATTTAAACAGTTCTGAAAGTTTTTGTTTGTTATCCTTTGATTACTTAGCCTATGCACCTTGTGTGAAACAAAAATCAGATTATTTATTTTTAGTACATAATCATTTTGAATAGTAAGTCATTGTAAGTTTCAGCAAATGAGTTAATTTAAAATTATGTAAACCCTTTAGTGAATTTGATTCAAAACGACCGAGTTAAAGGTCCAGATTTTTTATGGCTATATCCAGAAATTCGCAGGAAAATTAGAAAGAAAAAAAATAAAGAAGACTCTCCAGAATGGTAGGGTCTAGATTAATAACATTAAACCAAAATTTGGAGGGATTAAACATTGCCAGGTCGCTTGATATCTGCAACATCTAATAAAGTTATATGCTGGCCAATCTACAATTCTTTCGTGTGTTTTAAGCATTCTTTCTGTTTTCAGATTTTTGGTTTATGATGGGCGGATACGTTATGAAATGTGTGTTTGGCACATAATCCAATATTTAATTTCATCTTGGATTATTCACTGCTTTTTTCTATGTCTACTGGAAACACTTCTTCAAGCCATGTTCGATTTCTTCTCATGCTCCAAAACAGATTTAAAAAATCATCTACTACACCAAATATCCTAATATAATATTTGTATTTTGAGGATTTGGGTGGAGAAATCGCTGCTTTGTGATTTTAACGGCGTATTTGTTCAAGTAAAGTTCGTTTGAGTCTGGAGATTCAAATAGTATGATAAGCATATTGCTGTATTTTTGATCCAAGATCATATAAAATGAAACCAGGACAGTGGAGTTCGTTAAAGTCCTAACATAATATGCGAGCGATTATTCTAATAATAATCTCTCTTTGAATTGGTTTCCTTTCAGATGAAAAGTAAGTTAAACTATTAAATGTACTGTACTTTACAAAACGTGTACGTTTTTAGTAAGAAAATAATAGCCTGAATTATTTGTACATACCTTTATCCTAGACAAAACATTAATGGCAAAATATCCCACCGCCAGATATGGATTATTTTTAAAACCTCTTCTGAGGACGCGAGTTTCCAAACAACACATGTGCATTGTTTAAAGTATTTAATAATCGTGTATTCTAGCAAATGTACTGACTGGCTTCAGAATGGGTTAACTGTATTTTTCTTCTCTTTCCTTTACTGTAAGCGCAGCCGTTTAAATTATTTAAGGAGAAGTGTTTGGTCAGCCTTGTTAGGATATCTGCAAAACTGTGATTATAACAACGGGAATGGAAAAAAACTAAAAAGGAATCTCTGTAAAGACTTCAAAATCCCCTCTATGTAGGCTTCTGCTTTATACAGTATTTATATTTACGCCCGCAAAACCCTTTCTACCCACAAAATATCTCCCGCATCACACTCAAGCAGTTTCTTTTTTAAGGGTTATGATAATGGGAACAATTAGAAAACCCTTCTGCATTCAATCACACTGACTTGTGCAGTCTGCCCTTATCAAAACTGGGGCCGAATGCTCCTGTTTAATGAGAATTAGTCATCTTGTGGTCAGTGGCAAAGTGACCTTTCCACTGAAATCCCCTATTAGCAGGAGATCTTGGACAATCAGCTTTCCTGTGTGTTTGAGGTCCCCTCCGCGCAAGGATCGCTGGTCACACGAGAGTAGAAAACCAGAGCAAATATACACTCAACTCGCTTCTCCTCTTGATTATTTTCTTTCGAAACTTTGAACTTCAGCCGGTTCTGTTGATTTCTTCGGAAGCACCAGGCTCCACGACAGGATACCGGGCGAGAGGGACCATTGGCCTGATCCTTATGTTCTTCTCTGCACACTCAGGGTATGGTTAGACTGGCGCTTTGCACCGCCAAAACCCTCCTTTAGCGCTATAATTTTCCTACCGAACACACTTCAAAGGGAGATTTAGCGCAATGACTCCCCTTTTACAGCGCAAGTGTTAAACCACCTTTTCGAGAGGGATAAGCCTTTTTGCGCTAACGTTGTAGCGCAAGGGTGGGAATGTGAACACCCATCGGATCTCTTGCATGCCTCCAAGCCATGGAAAGCTATCAGCAACCCATTGAGGGCCATCAGCTAGCCATTAAGGACAATCAACTTGCCATGTAAGGCAAATGACGTGAGGTGTTGTTTTTATAAAGGCGGAAGTAGCTTTGCAGTTTCTCTCTAACAATTAACACAGCAAATAACCAGTGAAAATGCTTGCAGAAGGAGCTGTGTGTCTGAAATAGACAGCCTGTCAGTTTTCGCTAATGAAAAGTAACTGACAGACAGATCTCATCTCCCTGTGAACAACTTCCCAGTTCCCCCTCGCCCCCCTCCTTTGCAAAACACGTTGCACCCAGCTGAATGCTGGGATATCTGCCCTATCCCGCAACTACTACTGCCGGCAGAAGCACCACAAATGTAGCCATTATTTTGCGCTACAAAGTTTCCATTTGTACAGTCTCTAGCGCGATACCAATAGCGCTACATTGGGAAGCGCTACAAATAAACACGCTACAATCTTCAGTCTAGCCATACCCTCAGTTCTGGAAATGCTTTCTGGGCTCGGGGAGGTGGGGGAAACCTCCCTGTATATAAATGATCGGCCGGGGTGTCTCTGCTCCTGTCCTTAGTCCGTTTGAGGGAGACATTTTTGAGGGACTTACCCAGCTTCCTATTTTTGGGCACTCTGTCATTTGGGAGGCGAGAATGTCTATGATACTGAAGGGGGCAGGGATGTATTTGTTCCGTCCATTGGGAATACGACACCAGAAATCAGTTCATGTCCAGCGTCTCCAGTATTCCCAGGGATCAAGATCTCCCCCGCCCCCAGATAGTTCAAGGGATTCAGTGTCCGAGTGACACCCGAATAGCAGTCCCGAGAGGGACTCTGAGAATCAGGCCCGCTTTCAGGCGTCTCGGGTTACACCGCCAAACAGCTGTAGTGACTGAGAAGCCTTGGCCCTGTACAGTCGTTCAGATTTAGACAGGAGCCCATTGCACTGCGGATGGAGTCCTTGTCTACACGGCTCCGAACCTAAATGCCTTATATTGCAAAGCGATGGTGCTTTCTCCTCATTCGCATCTCCCGCTCTCTCTCCTCTTCCAGAACAATTTGTCGAGAAATCCTCCTGCGCCCAGCCCCTGGGGGACTTGTCCAGCCTGGATCCCCACGGGGAGTTCAGCGCCAGCCCGTCCGCCCTCTGCACCGAGCCGCTCATCCCCACCACCCCCATCATCCCCAGCGAGGAAATGGCCAAGATCTCCTGCAGCCTGGAGACCAAGGAGCTGTGGGACAAGTTCCACGAGCTGGGCACCGAGATGATCATCACCAAGTCGGGCAGGTGAGGCTGGAGATCAGCGGGCGGGAGGGGCTGGCTGACCCGCCCCTCTCTCTGGGCTGCCGGCCGGGTACACGAACCCCCCGCCCCCAGGGCCATCCTCCCCCGCTGTCTCCCTCCATCCTCCCCCGGGCCATCCTCCCCCGCTGTCTCCCTCCATCCTCCCCCGCTGTCTCCCTCCAGGGCTCAGCTATTGCATCTAGTGCGCGGATTTCCCCTCCCGCCAACCCGCTCTTCAGCGCTACGTCGGTTCAAATCCCAGTGGACATTTGTTCTGAGGATCAGCAGTTTGACCCGGACTCCCCAAAGAGACACGTATTTGTTTTTAAACCCCATGCATTTGAAACGGGTTTGCCCTGGGTTTACTGTAGAGTCCCGTAGCGCCCCCTGCAGGCCCTATGCCGACACATCCCGCTCACGCCCAGAGAGGACCTGCTGGTTCGTTGTCACACACCCACCGTGGAGCTTGCTGGAGGGGAAAGCTTCTGGTGCAATCCTCCGACCGATCAACAGCCCATTAGGTGCTGCCTGGTGTCACTACCCAGGTAGTCTGGTAGTCTGGGAAGTGGGGTAGCTGTTGGGAGTCTGCATCATTCAGTTTCTTCCCACCCACTGATCCCCTTCCCTCTTGTACAGGCGATTCCGGCCTTTCCCCTTGGAGAGACCAGCTCCCCAGACCATTAGCACTGAGCACTTGTTGATTCTGATCCTTTGAGCAGAGCTTGCTCCCGAACACTGGCCCAGGTAGACTGGCTCAAAAGCACTGAGAGAGGCACAATGAATTAGATCTTAATAGGCTATTTGTAAAGGCAGGAAGGAACTTCAGATGCATTGGGATTATTGTGGAGACCTTAAAAGCCTGAACTTCCAGTGTCCCTTTTGCAGATTTAAGGAAGACGCTTTCCATTTTGCATTGTCTCCTTTCCTTTATAGTTTAAGAAACAATTCTTTCCAGCCCCATCAAAGGTTTCTACTAATTTCAGTGAGTTTTGGATTTGGGGCCCTACTGATTTAGCGGACATGTCTCTGCTTGGGAAAGTGTAGACTATGCCCATCATAGAGTCTGTTCTGTGTTGTACTGATCCTGATTCCATTGAAATTAATTGCATGACTTCCCAATGATTCAGTGGGTAAATTCAAGTCCTTTGTTGAGAAATGGGCAGGATCTGGTGCAAAAGATGGTGAAATAACAAGAGATGAGCCATAATGGCCATAGACTTCTGTAGAAGCAGAATTGGGCCCTTAATTAGTTGTAAACCAGAGCAATGTTCGACAGGTAATCTTTGTGAATGTGGTGTTGTGATGTTATATAGTTTTTAACAATTGTTACTTTGTGTTATAACTTTGTAGATGTGTATTTGTGCACACAAACAGAGAGTCCTGGAGAAATAAATCATAATATAAATTTGACAAATGTCTCCTTTTTAGGTTCACAAATCATATGCAACTCCCCCCATACTTATTTTAAATGGCCCATAAATTTCTCCAGTAAAGATTGGTTGGTTTTTAGGTCAGTCAAAAACAGTTTTGAAAATTCACAATTTGTGTTATGTTTGGTAGCTGTGTAAGTCATTTGGTAGTGAATTAATTCCCTGATTATATGATTTTTGTAAGTATCAAATAGCAATGTGTGTTTTGCATTGAATTGTCAGGTGTAACATTTTCAATTGGAAGTGTGCATTTTTATTACTTAAGCAATTTAAAATGTCATTTTTGGTAAATATTGTAGCATTTAGTCTTAGTCTATTTTTCACCAAAGTTCTTGTAAATAAAGCTCATTTGCAAGAATACTTTTGGAAAATATTAACAAAGTAAAAGAAAATAAGTTGCAGAAATACTAATGAAAATAGTTTTTGCTGTATTTTCTCAGCTCCAATATATATATATATATATATATATATATATATATATATATATATATATATATATATATATATATATATATATATATATGTAAAAATCACACTGTGTCTATAGGAATGATGCTCTGAAATTAGAATAATTATACTTTAACTCCCAGGCCTAAAATATATATCACATAGAAATTTATATTTCCTCCTATTTCAAAAAATTACTCTAATTTCAGGGTATCAGTTCTGTGTGCGTTTTATAGGGGCACAGATGGTTTAAATGCCCATCAAACTAGAATATAAATATTTTGAAATTTTTCTTTCTTCCTGGTGACTTGAATGTAATTTTTATTTTTAAATTTGGAGCAACATTTCAAAAGATCCCTTTTCTGCTGCCTCTTCATATGTTTATTTTCTAATTTCCCTCTATTTCAGGAGAATGTTTCCTACTATTAGGGTTTCCTTTTCGGGAGTGGATCCTGAGGCCAGGTACATAGTGCTAATGGATATAGTTCCAGTGGACAATAAGAGATATAGATATGCTTACCACAGATCTTCCTGGTTGGTAGCTGGAAAAGCTGACCCTCCGCTTCCTGCAAGGTTTGTTCATTTCATAGCTGATCTTTTTTTTTAAAGAAAATGCTGAAAAAGTACCTTTGAATAATCTTTGCAAACAGTGCTCTAAGAGCCTGAGTCTGTGCACACTGGAGCTGATGGCCACGCTCCCATTAATTTCAGTGGTGCCCTGTCAGATCCTGTATCCATACATGAGCCAAATATTTGACTTATGCTACAAATTCCAAAGACAAGCAGGATTTGGTCTTAGGATAAGTTATAGAAAATGGTTCTGATGATTGAAAGAGAAGGAAATTTTTAAAAAGACATTTATTTTCCTCTTGTTATGACTTTTTTCATTTGGGCCTCCTTTTTAAAGCAATCCAGGTGCCTTCAGCTCAATGCCAGTACAAATATTAAATTACAGCTTTGATACCACTTAAAGCAGAAATGCCAGATTATTTTCTAACTCTGACCAATGTTTTCCAATTAATGAGTTTACTGATCTCTTATGTCGCCTCGTGTGCAAATATTAACACACACACAGGGGTTATTTTTTTCAGGAAATTTAGGATTTCTGAAACTTTGGAATAATAAAGTCAAACAAATTAACCCCTTTCCACAATGAACAAAATGGACAAATCCCTTCTAAATCGATTGCCTCACAGCAATTGATACAATATGGTTATGAACTCATTGTGGAACACGTATGCAGGCCACAGCTTCAGTACAGAGCTAGCTACACTTCAGCACTTAAGTCTCAATTTATCAAAACATTTAAGCATGTCCTTAAGTCTGTGCTGAATAGGGCTAGAGTTAAGGTCATACTTAAGTCCCATCGACTTAAATAGGACTTAAGCGGATGCCTTGGTGATTTTCTGAATTGGAGTGTTAGGCTTCTGACGCATTTTGGACTGCAACCCAGGCTAGTGGGAGGTTGTGTCATTGCTTGTCCTATAACCCTGTGTGTCTTAAAATGAGCTGCTGCTCTCTGGGTGTTCTGAGCCAGCATACAAGCATGCACTGAGTATCTGTGTGATAAGCCCTGGTTCAGCAACTCTGATTCCAGCAGCCTGCTTGTTATACCACAGCCACACTCTGATCTCTACCAGTCTTGGTTATCTCTAAGCCAAATGACCCCAACATATCCCCAGTTCCGAATTTCCTCCAAGCCATCTGCCCTGAAATGTCAAACCCGCCCCTGGACCGCCCAGAGACATCATAAGGTTTGCTTGCTCCCTTAAAGAGTCAGTACGCAGCAGTTTGCTACATTAACTGGAGAAAGCAACTCTTCACTTCAAACACAATCCTGGTTTAGTTTAGATTAAAATAAAACAAGTTTATGAACAATGTGACATAGGTTAAGTGATGCCAAGTAAAAGAAATAAAGGTAGAGATTGGTACAAGCAAATAAAAGTGAAAATGCTTTTAAAAGTTTAAAAATCTAGCAAGGTACAGTCTTTGTTTAAGAGGATTTCTCTCACCAATTATTTGTTGTCTGTGTGGCTGACTGTCTCTCTGTCAGGACCTTTCTCAGAAATATGAGGTGCTGGTTTCTCTTGTCTTTTTAGGTGAAAGATAAAGATGCAGTCTCTCTCTGTTCCTTATATTCCCAAGGAATTGCCTTTGTTCTCAAAATCAGGAAGGCCTTCTGGTGATTTAGTCTCCTGTGTCTGCAGGGGGGGGGGGGGGGGGGGGGGGGGGGGGACAGGAGTCATGTCAGTTCTCTGTCTCTCGAGTTCAAGCTCAAGACAACCCCACTGGGTTAGCTTGATAGCTTTGTTTATGGTTAGTAGGCAAGTTGAGGTAAACAAGTGTTCCTTCTAGGACAAACTTCTTTATCACTTTTACTTACATTAGTCTATCTTTGTCTTAAGCATGCTCTAGTAACATTATATAGACTAGAGGGAATACATAACTTCACATGTAAGGTTAACACATGCATTTTACAATGATATTAATGACTAGTGTGGTGTTAGTTTTGAAATGATACCTTACAACAGAGGTGAAAGTAACTGAAGTTTCTTACCAGTACAGGGGCTGGGGAAGGGGTGGGGCCTTGGGCAGAAGGGGAGGGGCTAGGGGTCAGAGCCAGCCCCAGCCCAGCCCCAGTACCGGTAAGGGGCTTTTGCCTCCACCCTCCTACCCCCCCACAGCGGAAGGTCCGGCAGCAGTTTAAAGGGCCCCGGGCGGTAGCAGCAGCTCAGCCCCGGGCTCTTTAAATAGCTGCCGGAGCCCTGCCGCCACTTCCCTAGGGCTCCGGCAACAGGACTCCCATCCCCGCTGAGCCCTGCTGCCGGAGCCCTGGGGAGATGCAAACCATTCTACAGAATGCATGACATCTCACAGACTGCTAATCTCTGGTAGGCAGTTCAGGTTTTGTATCAGTGAAAAAATATCTATGAGCAGATGACAATGGTACATGAGATTCAACAAGTTAGAAGTTGTGTTTGCTTGCAGGAAAAATAATAATTTGCAGTACTTCTCCTTTTTCTTTTTCTTCTTTAGTAGTTAATTTGAATGTGGTAGCACATAAGGGCTCCTATTGGATCAGGATAGGAGGTGCTGTACAAACATAGACCAGAAAAGATGGCTCCTGCCCCAAAGAGTTTACAGTCAAAATAACATCAATAATAATTCAGGAAAGTACACAAATGGCCTTAGGGCAGGGTTCTTGGTTTCTTATTTGTCTGTAAAGCATCCAGTGCATTTTGGATCCCTTTAGATATGCTCATAATCCCTATGCGGGTTTTGTAGCTAGCTAATGTAGATAATCTCAATACAAAAATCAGAGTAATATATTATGCGAACTTGAAGAGGTTAATCTCGTGCCCACTGAACTCGCACTGACTTTGACGGGACCATGTATGATTTTATTATTAGTATTGTTTAAAGTTAGTATTGTGGTAGTACATCAGGTACAATCAGGTACAGGATCTGTGTGTGGTAAATGACAGCTCCTGCTTCATTTTCACCATGTTTATCCAAAACAATATTGATCATAAACCAGGCTATAGATTGTTCTTTTATCCCTTGGGTGTTAACATAATAGTTTGCTGCTTGCTCACAGTTTTATTTCTTATTGCAAAATATCATCTGTCTTTGTGGGAGAAGGAAGGTAAGATCTGTAAAGGATGGCAGAATTTGGGGAGCTCTGGTATGTTTGTGTTACACTGATCTGTTGCTGTTTTTTTAAAAAAAATATTATTATTTTTATTTCTTGCACCCTTCTCTTTGTGCTCTTAAATCTGAATAATCTGACTGCAGTGTTGCGAGCTAAAAACTGCTGAAGCCCTTGGGTATTTTCTGAGATATCATGGGGTCTTACAGGATTTTATGGGGTTTCTAGATAACTGTATACAAACTTTACAGATGTGTAGTGGGAATTCCCACAACTTGCCTAGGTTTGTCATAAATCTTGGCTGCTGACAACACAGGTAAACAAATGCCCATTTGTTTTTTATATTTTTGTTTTGAGTGCCCATGATATAAAATGATTTTTAAAACCAATGTTTTAATACTGTATTTACACCTAATACAGTTTTAGGGCCTGATCATGCTCAAATTGAAATTAAAGGTAGAACTCCTATTGACTTAAATTGGAGTTCAGATCTGCTGGTTATCAGGAGTCAGTGGTTACATTTTCACTAAATGATTTCTCAGATCCTAAGCCTGCAGACACACCCGGTCTTTAACTTTAGTAACATGAGACATATAATTGGGGCCACTCCATGTGCTTAAGTGTTTGCAGGATCAGACAGAACCTATGGCATTAAGATGCCGATCCCTGAAAGATATACACACTTGCATAACTCCACCAACATGAATAGTCTTAGTGACATCAATGTGATTATTCATGGGAGTACAGTTATGCAGATGTATAAATCGCTTCAAGATTAGGGCCTTAAGGCTTTTCTTGATTTTACTATAAAAATAATTTTCAACACTAGAACAACAACTGTACTTGAAATTAATAAGTACTATATGATGCCACTGGGAAGATTATCCCTTCATGGATCTTCACTACAAATAACAATTATATCCTTTTCTTCCTGCTGTCAACATTTTAATCAAGTTTAAGTGACTTGAATAAAAACACTTTTCAGAAAATCCTTGTAAAGCTTTTAAAGTGCTTCCAGAGATAGATTTTTTTCCCTTTTCTTTCTGTCTTACAAGCTACAGGGAACGTTTGAAAGAAATACCAGTCTTAAAAATTCCTGCATGTACCTTTACCCTGTACCCTCCCTTTTTCCTCTCCCTTTTTTGCATTGAGAAATGTTTTTGCTTCGTTGACTTGGCTAGCCTAACAAACCCATAGTGGTCTGGAGATTGGATGTGTAATGTTTATGCATTTGTAGCAGACAGTAGCAAATAAACTTTTTTTTATTACATTGTCAAACTTGCAATGTGAGTCCGATTCCGCCAACTTTCTGTCTGTACAAAGTACAAATTAAGTCAGTTAAAAGTCACATTCCTGGAGGGCTTCCATGATCAGGCCCAATATTAACAAACTGAACTAAAGGAAAATGTAATGAAAGCTAAATACGCTAGAACAGGCCTGCACAGCATGCAGCCCCGGGGGCCACATGTCGCCCGCATGGGCTCACTGTGTGGCCCACGGGGGGTGAGTAGGGGTGGGGCAAGCCAAGCGGGGTGGGGTGGGGGGGAGCGGAGGGGGGCTGGGCAAGGGCGGGGCTTTTCGTCCCACAGCTGGGTTTTTTAAAGTAATATGGCCCTCACTACTTATCGAGTTGTGCAGGCCTGCGCTAGAAGGAACCTAGAGTAATCAGCTTAAACCTTGACTACTGTTGCAGGTAACATAAAACAACTTATAATAAATTTATATCAAAATGTGGTTTCTAAAATCTTTGTAAATGGAACTGAACAACCTCTCATAATAAAAGCGACAGAGTCTTGTAGCACCTTATAGATTATGGGCTTGTCTTCACTACCACTGGTAGCAATCAATCTTTTCGCAATCGATTTATCGTGTCTCATCAAGAAGCTATAAGTCAATCGCCAGTGGCGCCCCCGTTGACTCCAGAACTCCAGCTTGCCCAGAGGCGCAAGCTGGAGACGATGGGGGAGCGTGCCGCCGACTGCCGCTGCCATGGGGACGGCAGGTAAGTCGGCTGAAGATACGCGACTTCAGCTACATTATTTACGTAGCTGAAGTTGCGTATCTTCAGTTGATCCCCCCCCCCCCCCCCCGTGAAGACCAGCCCAAGGAAGTGGGTCTTAGCCCACGAAAGCTCATGATCCCTAAGATCTGTTAGTCTATAAGGTGCTACAAGACTCTTTGTCACTTTTGCAGATCCAGACTAACACAGCTACCCCTCTGATACCAGACTCTCATAACAAAGTGCTCACTAACTTCAGTGGGAGTACCGTGTATTCCAATGGAATGTCTGTGTTTATCTCTCTAATCTATTTGTTCATGTGTATCACGTTATCATCAGTTCTCCGTGTACCAGCTGACCACTACATCTAATTTTGAATCATCCTGTGTCTGGTATACCAGATCTGGTTATGGGAGAAGTCTGTAGATTGGTACAGTTCAAACATGTGGGGCCATATATTCCTGTACGATGCAAAGCACATGCAAATGCGTAAAGGGAAAATTACTTGGGACTAACCAAAATCCAAAAAAGTGACTGAGATCTATGGTGCCACAGGCAAAATCTCAGAAGAAAAGTCCCCACATTAATATGTGCAAGTAACGATGGATAGGGCGCGGAGGATGACCTCCCTCTGTGACTTTTCCATCAGGGTAACTTAGTGTTCAACCAATGTATAGCCCGCATAGCTGTGACAAGAGTTAACTGTGTGCATGTGGTCTAAGGCGACTGCGCCCAGTAGATAAACACAGAATGGTCTCTACTCACTCTCCAAACATATGTCTGAAAAAGTTTGGCTCTTTGGTCCTAGTTAGTCATATCTTGGTAAGTCTGATTCTTGGTGATAATGGTTTGCAGTATTGCCAAACCCAACCATTCAGAAACATGAGTCAGGCTCCCAAAACTCACGAGACTGGCTTAACAAATCATGAGATTTAAAACCAATACATTTTGGGTTCTTTTTTATTTACCTTCTGGCTTTTGCGCCAGTAGGGATCATATTTATTATCTCTCCTCCACAAACAAGAGGGCTAAAGACCTTTTTTAAAAATGAAAGCTGAGTTTCTCATGAAATAACATGAGTCCACGAGCTGGGGCTTTAAAATAAACACCAGTTATCACAAGTCTCATGATAAAACCACAAGAGTCAACAACACTGAGTATGGTGCGCTGTTTTTGCCATCCCACAACCTCTTTCCGATACACCACTCAATGGTGTACAACCACCACTCTTTTGGGGGCAAAGAAGCATCTAGAGAAGCAATGGTGCATTGAAAGAAATAAATTGTAATTTCTATTGTGGGTCTCAGATCTGGCCCACAGAAGTAATGGGAGGATTCCAAGATTGGGCCAAATAAGTCAATTGAAGAGAATGGGCCAGATCCTCAGATGATGTTAATTGACATTGACTTAAGCAGAATCACTCCAATTTTACACCAGATGAGGATCTGGGACAACTTCCTTTAATTAAAAGTCACAAACAAATAATAGCATTCAATCATTTTCAGTTATATACAAGTTATATATGCTAGCTGCATTTAAAGAGCCCAGCACTTGTAATTGTTGTAGTCACAACATAAGCCTCTCACACATTCTCTGTGCTTCCTTTCATCCTGCCCGCTTTCCCAAGTAGCAGCTTGTTAACTACATAGAGGCAATGATATTTTTTCCCCATGTCAAACCGCTGAATCTGACTACAGCCTTTATCTTCTTATTAATGTCATCACAACTCATGTGATCCAGTGCAGGTGAAAATAATTACCAAGCTTAATGTTAATAATAAGAAAAAAATATCACTTATCTGGGTTCCCTGACTAGTTCTCTAACTGCAGTATGCCTTCTTCTTTGAGCTGGAGTCATTGTTATTTTAAGCGCTTATTCGTACAGCTGCTGGAAGACGTGATCAATTTTTCATTTGGAAAAAAGACATAACAGTGAAATAATGTCTCTATTTTAGATTATTTTTATCTGCTGCTTAGATAAAATTAGTTATGCTTATAAAAGAAGAATATGCTCAGTGAATGATAAAGTCTTAAAAAAAAAAGATGGATTCTTCATTATATTCCGGTGGGTGAAGAACTCAGTCATGTCTTCTATAATTTTTCATTAGTAGTTATGGTATTTCATGGATGCAATTTAAGGGAATCCTATATCTCTTGCTTTGCTGTTAGATTGGTGTCAGCCTAAGATTTGAGAAAATATCTCTTGGTGAGGCCATTGGATATTGTGAAGGCATAACACTTATTTTAATTTTGTGTGGATACATGTTTATAACGTCAGTACCATTTACACAAATCTGACTGTAAAAGACTTCTATGTTTGTTTGTTTTTTTTAGGTTATATGTGCACCCTGATTCTCCATTTACAGGGGAACAATTATTAAAGCAGATGGTGTCCTTTGAAAAAGTGAAACTGACAAACAACGAACTGGATCAACATGGGCATGTGAGTAGCCTACTCTGTGGTAAGGAGTAAAAAGACAACACAAATTTGCTACGAATCTGTTACAGTGTGACATTAATTGGCACACTTCTTGGCACTCTGATCCCAATGGCAAAAGTGCAAATGGGCTGTGAGACTGACCTACCCAATGGTCCCTTCATTACACTACCACTGACATGGCAGAGGCTTGTGGGAAAGTTTGTTCTCATTGGTTTGCCCTCTTCTGTAGATGATCAGATGACTTCAGACTCCCTGGCTTATGAATTCAACACCTTTTGTCAGTATCACATTTTCCTTTTGTGGGAAATGTGTGGCATTACCCATTGCAGTCTAAGGCCATAGACAGCTGGTGAAATAAAAACCCACCTATCGTTAGCTTCCATGATTTATCATTTGTATATTAATTTATTAACAGGATGGATGGGGTAAAGCCCGGATCATCATAGTGTTCTGATCCCTCTTCCACTGCTATCAAAGGGGCAGAATCCAGACCTAAATGAGGGGCAATGTCCAGAGTCAAAGAGAAGAGAAAAGGGACATGTGTTTTTGCCTAATATGTTTCCATCTCTCTTTTGCTTTGACTTGTCTCACTGGATAGTGCTCTGATCTCGTAGACACTACCTTGTGCCTTGTCATGTATACTTGCAAATCTCGCTCTGCTGAATTCGGTGTCAGTACCCTAAGCAATCTACACGGGAGGGGCTCAACAGGGGCATGACTTTTACATGCTGATCAAAGTGGACTGGACTTGGTGTCAGCACCGTAGTCCTGACACACCAGGAAGGGTTAATCCAACATAAACAAAGGATGTAAAATTAAAAAGACAAAATTACTCCCAAGTCAATTGTGTTGGATATAGAAACACTCAACCTTTACATAAATTAAACGCAGGTGAACTTGGAACCTCAAGGGGATTAAGTCGCAGCTCTAAGCTGTGCCAAGTTTTCCTCCCAAGTTAAGGGGCTTGGAAAAGAGAAAGCAGGTGGCCGGGAGCCTGAGCCGGTGGAGGAGGATCAGCAGTGGCTCTCTGCTGGGAAGTTTTTTCATCAAAAGGCTTAAGACCTTGTGAATTGTCTAACTTGGTGGGGAGAAGTCCTGGGGGAACCCAAGCCTGAAGAGTAGGCTCAGGATGGGAGAGTTTCCTGAACAAGAATTAGACTATGTAAATTAGGGTTAATAAGTGAAACCCCAGGAAGGCAGAGCTGGTTTTGAACATTAAAACATGGAGGGAAGGGACATGTGAGATATGGACTAGGGAAACTGATGCCTGGGGATCCTAGATATTGGAGACCCCCTCCTCCTACAGTGGGCTATTTACTGCTTTCTCAGAGTGTTTGATAAAGCAGGTTGCTGTCTGACTTGTCCAGTAGGAATATTTCCAATATGAATGTGAGTTTTAAGGACAGCAGGATGGAACCAAAGCATTTCCATGGGCAATACCTCCTGAAAGCAAAACAAGAAAAGAACAGATGCCAGCGCACTATTCTTTTCTAAAGAGCTGTGGGTCTAGTTTTCTTAAATCCTCCCCATCCCCACTTTTCTGGCTCACATGTTTTTGCAGGTTTTTGCTCTTGTTCTATGAGAGATCTCGAGAAGATCTCTAGAGATCTCAGGAAGCAAAACGGATTTGTTTGTTTTGTTTTGTCATTGACTTCAACGAGCGTACGATCATGCCCTAAGGTCTTGATCCTGCAATGAGATCTGCATGGAGCACTGATATCAATGGTTTGTTCTCTCCATCCTCTGAAAGACACTTTTGTTTGTTAAAGAATATAAAGTGATGGGGGTGTTCTATTTATAGAAGGGCTCTTTTTCCTGAAAATCCACCTGAAGGGAAGACATGGACTTCTTTTATTTTAAGCTTAGCATTTATTTTTCTTCTCTGATTCTGAGACTTCTGGACTTGTATTCTTAGTATGCATAACACAACGGTGATGGCGCTATTTGTATTTGGTGTATGTGTTAGGCAGTAGTCTTATCATTGCATGCATGACATAAAGTTTGTTTCAAGGAAACTCTGCATTTGTATGTATGTCTCTGGATTATGTCTTAGAGCTAAGAGAGTAATTTATAGAAATAATATGTTGAACACTCTTGTCTTTCTTTCTATTTATGGAACATTTATGAATGATTTTTCTCAAATGTATTTTAAAAATCTGGTAAAATTGTTCATAAATTTCATGTACTTTATGGCTTGCTACTTGTGCCTCAATGTAATTGGTAACATATCACATGGTATTGTTTCTGTTCCCTGATTAGATCAGCTCTGAGTATAACTCTTGCATGGTATTTGTGCTAGAGAAGCTTGATTGCATGCATGTTCACAGAATCTGCACACACAGAGTGTCAACGTGGCTTAAGAATAATCATTACAGCTGGGATTTTCAAAATAGCCTAAGGGAGTTAGACACTAACTCTCTTCAATTGACAATGGGTGCCTAAATCATGTAATCTGCTTTGAACATCTCAACCTATAAATGTGAATAAATAATGGACACTTATTTGCAGTGTTCACCCAGCTGTAATGTCTATGAGCCTTGCCACATTCACTGTTCATCTAATACATACATGAGTTGACTTGTTTCTCTCTAGCATACAAAAAGAAGTATATACGTGCACCTAAGTTATATGCACTTGTGTGGCGGCCGTGGGGGGAGGCGCAAACAGCTACAGACACAAAGAAGGGGGGTGCAATCAAATACATTTGAGAACTACTGACTTAAACTATCATTTATATCACTTTTCAATTGGGCGCAGAGTACAGTGTTTCTTTATGGCTGATACGCTTCATGAACCAGGTTGATTATGAAAGTTTTGTATGCAAGAAGAGAGAGATGCACTGAAGTGCACTAACTGGAGGGCTAAAAGTGACACACAGTTGAGAGTGGACAAAAGAGCAGTGAGGTGAGAAACTCTGGAGCAGCATAGGGGATGGAAGGGGAAGTGGAAGAAAGGCAGAGAAGTACATGAGGCAATGTATTGTGCAGTGTATTGAAGGTAAGACCTAGGAGCTTGAAATCAATGCAGAAACAGAGTGCAAGCCAGTGAGGTGACGAATGCTGAAATGGTAAACATTTGCATATGACACAGAGCACTAAAATGATGTCTCATTCTCAATGATGATTGTAATGCACTAAATTCTGCTCTCCATTGTACATGTGCAACCCCACTGAAATCAGAGTACAAGTCAGAGCAGTACTTGGACCAATGGGAGAAGAAAAGGGTACAGTAGGAATCTACTGATGTAACAGTGCTGATGCAAGAGCACAGCTGTAATGCAACATGTAACCTGCATTACTTATTGAGTTACCAAGAAAGACTGCATTTCTCATGTTGACTTTCAGTCTAACACTTGTCTTTGAATATAGATTAGCTATTCCAGATGATAAATGGAATTTCCTGTCTGCTCCTTGCAGCCCTGTGAGACTGAACTACCCAATCCCACTGCCAGTTTAATCTCAAAACTGAATAAATCTAGAACGAAAAATGGTACAAACCTACCTTTATATTTCATTGTTATATTCTAGAATTGTGATGAGAGCTGGGCAAATATAATTCAGTCCGACACCAACTGAAGTGAATGGGGGTCTTTCCTATGGTTCAATGAGTACTGAAGTCAGTTAGTTGGAGGATTAGACAAGAATGGATCCCCCCCAAGCAAATATTAATGAAGAAAAATGGCAAAATTTGCAACAAATAGTGCTTTCGATGCATTACTAATGGTCCTCCTCTGCTTTTTCATTTCTGTTAGTTTAGCAGTCGGATTTGAGTAGATAGGATAAGCTGCTTTAAAAGTCAGGTTTGCACCATAAGGACTTAATTTATTTTTCCAAAGAGGCCACAGATTGGCATCATTTTGTGTGCACACAGCTTTGCAGTTGCCCACTCCTGTGCGCACACTTTTCAAGCACTCAAACCTGCACAAGCAGTTAATAACGTCAAACACCCTTGCACGTAAGTGATATAATTTGCACGTCTCAAGCCTAGCTTCTGGATGAACAAGTGTTAATTCTTGGAGAGAGTGGGCTCAGGAGGTTTGCACCCACCACCCGCATAAAAGGAGGCCATTTTCTGAAATTTAAGCTCTAATGGCTTGGTTATCAGAAGTGAGCACCCATTGAAGTCAAAGGAAGCGGGCGTGCTCGGCACCTCTAACAATCAAGCCCTACATATCTACATATCTGCTGCCACGGTGTAGCCCTGTAACTTTAATGTGCACTGGCTTTTTACAGTCATGTTCTGTTCAATTTGTCTTAACGTTAAACTCAGGGCAACCTTTTGTAACTCTTTGCTTCAGATAATTTTGAACTCCATGCACAAGTATCAGCCCAGGGTACACATCATTAAGAAGAAAGATCACACTGCCTCCTTGCTAAATCTGAAATCTGAAGAGTTCAGGACGTTTATCTTTCCAGAGACGGTTTTTACAGCAGTCACTGCCTACCAGAATCAGTTGGTGAGTGTGATGCTAGATCATTTTTAGAACTCCCATTAACTTGTCTAAAGTTCTCCGTGCTAATAAATCCCCCCTTTTAATTCAGCATAGACGTCTCTCTGATGTTAGAAAGCTCTCAAGGACTTTTCCCTCTCTTTGGGGCTGATTCTGCTCGCTTTTCATTCAAGAGTAATTCATATGTACATGTGTAGTTCTAATATCCATAGGTGTTGGAACTAGGGGTGCCACCCAGGTTGAAGTGGTTTCCATTAAATCCAGGGTTTTTACAGTTTGGTTCAATAGCTCTCAATACCCCCGTCTCCTTCCCCCCACCTCCGCCACTATACAAACTGTTCCAGAACCACTGCTAATAACATCAATGGATTCATAGAACAATAAGGATTCTTCACCAGTAAAGGTTACAGAAGGAAGCCTTTTAGTTATCTTTATTTCTGTGGGTTTAAAGCTGTGGCCCATTATTGTTTAGTACGTTTCAAATTAACCCTTTCAGTTCCCCTTGGGGCTGTTCCAACTGCCAATGTCTGAGAGCTATTGGCTGAGCTCTATCCTGGCTTGGGTATATTGACTGCCTGCACTTTTAAAATGGACTAATTAAGCTACAAAGGTAAAATGTAAAGGAAACAACCCAGAAATATGCCTTTCTCACACTGGCTAGATTATACCAGTTATACATTTGAATATCAAACTGCTATGTCAATGAATAACATCCACAAAAGATGTTATGTTCATCCACTAAGATAATAACAATGGAGCCTGCTTTTAACATTGGATGTAATAAATAAACTTAGAAAGTTTGTAAGCAATTGAATGAAAACACTTGAATGGGCATTGGATAAGGCCTTTAATATTGAAGTCAATAGAAAGACTCCTAGTGACTTCTCTGGGTGTTGGATCACATCCTGAAAGAGAATAGCTAACACACTTGAAAGAGTAGCTACTTTCCCCCCTACATTAAAAAGTTTTAGATTAGAAATGTGCCAAATACCTTCCCAAATGTTTGGATTGTATGATCACAGACACAGAGTACTCTGTCTAAAATGTACAGTATTTCCTAAGAGAAACCAAACTTCCAGTTGCGGTGGGTAAATGGAATGAAACTACTGTGTGTAGCTTTATTCCAGCAGGGGTTAGCAACCTGTCAAAAGTGGGGTGCTAAGTCTTCATTCATTCACTCTAATTTAAGATTTTGTGTGCTCGTAATACATTTTAATGTTTTTAGAAGGTCTCTTTCTGTAAGTCTATAATATAGAACTAAACTTTTGTTGTATGTAAAGTAAATAATGTTTTTAAAATGTTTAAGACGCTTCATTTAAAATTAAATTATAATGCAGAGCCCCCCAGACCTGTGGCCAGGACCTGGGCAGTGTGAGTGCCACTGAAAATCAGCTTGCATGCAGCTTTGACACGCATGCCATAGGTTGTCTACCCCTGTTGTAGAGAATAAGCAATGTAAATAAATATTGGTACTGTACCTTAGGCACATCTTTAGATCATATTTATAGAGTTTAAGGCCAGAAGGATCAGAGAGGTAGCCATGTTAGTCTGGAATAGCAGAGGTAACAAAGAGTCCTGTGGCACCTTAAAGACTAACTTAGGTATTGAAGCATAAGCTTTCGTGGGCTAATACCCACTTCGTCGGATGCAAGCAGTGGAAGTGTCCAGGAGCAGGTATAGATAAGTAGGCATTAGCCCACAAAAGCTTATACTTCAATACTTTAGTTATTCTTTAAGGTGCCACAGGACTCTTTGTTACCTAAGGCCAGAAGGGATCATTAGCTCATGTAGTCTGACCTACTATTTTAAAAATTCTTTCTCTAAGGATATTACTTGATCTTACAGTTATGACATGCACCAAACCTAGCTTATATGTGCTCCAGTGTTCAAAATATTTCCATTTAAACTCAGGTTTATAACTGAATGCAAAAGAAAATTAGTCAGGCAGTAATCTTGATAGTACACCAGCAAGAAATTTGTTTAGAAAAGGGCGTTCAGTTGACTTTCTGTAGAAATCAGCCAAATTTTAAAAATCCATTTTAAAACTGGAATTTACTTCTGTATGCTAGATTGGTACATATCATTAACATTTAGACCCTGGCCATTTCTAAACAAAACTTCCCTAAGCACATACAATGAATACTTCAAAATTTCTCAGTGGAACATCTCTGGACCCCCTAGAAATTGATGCTGTCATTCTATTTATGACTAATGAAAATGGAACATTTCTTTATTTCTGCCATTTCTTTCCTTGCTGTTTTAGGGGTAGTTGATTGCATTTCTGCAGATTATTAGATAAAAGCTAAATACATTACACTTTCAACAAACTCTCTCATATTTTAAGATTTAAAGGGCATACATTTGTTTAACAGTCAAACCACTGCTACAGAGTTGAATTGTAGGTCAAATTTCATTTTTAAATGCTTTCTAGCAGATGTTCTTCTGATTGTTTGTGAGACAGTCTCTGAGGATAAATGTTATTTCTAAGTGAGATCAGAAAGGGTTGTGAGTCTCCTGAGGAATGGGTAGATAGGACAGGTTTCACTCGGGGATGTCATACCAAGAGAAATGGTAATTTGATTGGCACAAAAATAGGTTTAAGTAGATTTCCCTCAAGATTCCTGAATTCATGGATTCCAAAGCCAGAAGGGACCACTGTGATCATCAATCTGCCCTCTGTAGAACACAGGCCATAGAACTTCCCCCAGATAATTCCTTGAGCAGATCTTTTAGAAAAACATCCAATTATGATTTATAAATTGTCAGTGATGGAGAATCCTGGGGAAGTTGTTCCTATGGTTGACTTGATTTGCCCAAACCTACACAATGTGTCAGTGTCAGAACTAGTGTTTGGGGAGGGATCCTGTCCCAACTCGGAATGAAAAATCTAAATCTCAAAAATTTTCATGAGCCTGGTTTGGGTTAATTGCAACATTTTGTTTTGATTTTGACCTTTTAAATAAAATATAACCTCCCCGCTAACATTTCAAAACAAAACATAGCTTTGAACCAAATTATGAAACTTTTCGTATCAGAAATGTCAAAACTTGACACATTTGAACTTTATTGCAAACCTGTTTGGAACTGGGAGATTTGTCAAGATCAGTCGTTTTTGTTTTGAAAAATCAGCATTTTCCAAGGGGAAAAAAAAGTCATCAGAACAGTCCCATCCAGTGCTAGTGATTATCATTTATGTGCCTTATGGGAATGCCTAATGGCTCCAACTGAGATCGAGGCCCTATTGTGCTTGAAAAACCCATACTAACACACTGTGACTCCTTGTCCTCATAAACACCCATAAACTCCCACCCCCAAAAGCTTGAACTCTAAATAGACAAGGCAAGGAGTAAGAGAGGAAACAACAGCACAGAGAGGTGAAGTGACTTGCCCAAGGCCACACAGCAGGTCAGTGACAGAGGGTGAAATCCAGACCACACTGAAGTCAATGGGAGTTTTGCCATTGCTATCAGTGGAGCCAGGATTTCACCCCAGGTCTCCTGACCACAGTCTTGTGCACTATCTACTAGACTAGGCTGCCTATATATTTGTGGTTCTTAGTTCCCAGACTTATTGTAGTCAGACCACTAGATCACACCTTGCATTTGTATAATGTAGCTAGCAATCTGAAAAGAACCCGTCAGTCCTCCTTTGCTTCCCCTTGTTTTCATAAGCCTTCCCTCCCACTCCTCTGACTTCCTGCCCAGAAGAGCAGTCTCCCAGAATGGAGAGTCAAATTTGGCTGTAATCTTCTCTGGTTTCAGATGAGTCACCCAGCACTAAAATATCCTTTCTCTATAAAAGCATGTGAACATTCAGGGAGCTGGAATTGCTTGTTTTAATTTCTGAATCTTCAAGACCCATTTTTATAGGCAAAGTGGTGACCAGTATATCACAGATTTGTATGATGGAAGGATGAAATTGGTGATGATTCTTCAGTAGTGCTAATCTCTGTTTACCTAGTTTCCCCTGGAGCTGATGGCACTCATAACTTCGTGAGAGATGCTGAACATTTTCCAGGATCAGGCTTCAAATCCTTGCCTCCAGTAGCCTTTTAATTCCACCAGGGCAAAGTATACTTGGCAAATCTGATTTTGTTGCATCCTTCCACATTTTAAGGATTGAATCTGCCTATTGAAAGCAAAAATACAGATTTGATCAATTTTATCGCAAAACCAATTGAAACCGTCAATGACAATTTTGGGTAGATGAATACACAAAGAATTCTTTACAATGACTCAGCAGGTGTATGACAGGGGGGAACAAAATTTACTGGACAGTGTAACTCAAATAAAACACATGAAGGCAAATCCATCCCTGATGTCAGCCAAAGGAACTCTGTTGGTGTCTGAGGATGACTGCAGTTTTTCCTTTAAAGTCTTGAAGAGCCGGGGATATCTTGGGCAAAAGAGCGCCTCTCCTTATCCTGTTCCTACCCCATACTTACACCCATATTTTACCTGACTATATAAATGTACATGAATTTTCATGGAGCATTGTTGGCAGAAAATGGCATAACATCATTTTGCTATAAGATCCATACACATTTAAAGAGCTCCTACACAAGTTTTAATCTCATTAAATGGCAGCAAACACGAATTCTACCTTTTTCTCCCACCGGTGCTTCTAGAACAAAGCTCCTGCCTATTATGTTCTGTTCTTTGCATTTTCTGGTTTTTCGGTTTTCTCTAATAATGCCTATAAGATCCATAGGGGTGTTTATGTTCTATACATATACAAAATATCCTGAGAGGTGTGGAGGACATTCAGCAGCTCTGAGGATCAGGCCAGGAAGGATTGGGGTTCTCAAAGGAAGCTTTTTGCACCTCCATTTTGAAAATGAGTGTCTGTCACTGTTTAAGCTGGTGGTTGAATTTGAAGAAGGGGAGGAGGTTTGTGGTTGTAAGACGTCCGATCTCTTAAGACTGTAATTGTTTTAGTAGGGTCACTCTTTTAACTCAGCCTTTCCAAATCTGGTTTTAACTGTGACGTTTCCCCCCTTCTCGGTACCAAACAGTGCCAGTGTCTCGGTGTGTGGTTTATTAGGCTCGGCTTGGACCAGTTGTATTAAAGTCAAAATTGCCAGGGCTGCTTGAGACAATGCTTTAAATAAAATCAGCAGGCCCAGCAGGTTGTGGGCCCCTCCCCCCCAAAGTAGGTTGCACTGCCAGTGCAGTGTTTACTGCTCTTGTTTCATGGCTGCATGTATGACCTGTTTTTCGCTGATGGAGATTGTTTTGGAGACAATAGTTTGAGACTCCTGTATAGTCAAAATATTTCCCTCTTTACCATAGCCACATATGGGGCACTTCACAGACTCCCCCTGCTCCTGTTTAAATCCACTATTCCCCTAATACAGGCAACCCCTTTGGACCCATGACCTAGCCCTGCCTTGTCAGCTATCATGACACAGGACTTTGGAACACATGTCAGAAAGGAAGCCTGATTTATCCTCTCACTTCCATCAGTTTTACACCAGTGTAATTCCATTGACTTCAGTGGTTTGATGCCTGATTTATCCTGGGATTAGAGGAGAATCAAACTTTGAATCTGGAGCTTTGATGCTGGTGGTGCCCATTCAGTGGCTTCACAGAAGCCCCCGTATTTGCTCAATCCGGCCCAGAGAGTAGTTATAAAAGAAATGGGAATGTGGATACACGTAACGGTGAGGTCCTGGGGATGGACTGGTTAACACTTTGTACACTGCAATACTTTCATGCCACAATCATGTTGTGTTGCTTTTTTCTGTGTTTCCAGATAACCAAGCTGAAAATTGACAGCAACCCTTTTGCTAAAGGATTCCGGGACTCTTCCAGACTCACTGATATCGAGAGGTAATGGGGACTTTCTGTTTACTTTCCATGTAGATAAGATAAAGAGAAGAGAGAGTTTGTAGGAAAAAGCATCCTTTCAACTCCTGAGAAGCTGTGCATTTTAACGTTATCTTGTTGCATATAGCAAGTCTCCTCCACGTCCTTTCAAAATACTTATAAACCTTATGAAGACAGAGCTGTTTTGAGTCTTGACAGCTGCTCCAGTGGAGCCTGATCTATTCCTCTCTCTGATGCTGCTTCTTGAAGGGGTCACTTTTATGGCTCCCATTTTTTCTTAGGCTGCAGAATGCAAAGTGTCCTTCTTATCATGCCACTCAGTCCTATTGAAGTTGATGAGCTGGGTCTATGGGAAATGAGATCTATGGTAACTGTAAAAAAAAAAAAAGCCCTTGTATTGTCATATTGTCCACTGTTCCCCATAAGAAAAAAGAAAACAAGTGCTTCCCAAAATATACTGTTTAAACTGCACTAACATTTCGGCCCCTTTGGCTCCTAGCACTTGGTGTATCTTTCATGTGGCCCGTTTTAGAAATCCCAGATACGGAAGTCAGCAAGTGCTGCTGTCAGTACAGATCCATAACCCCCACTTTGATGGCAGAGATACCACTTTTGTTTAATTGAGATTGTCCTACAAGCTTCATTCGGGGGGAGAATGTGTCTGGAGACTGCTATGAATTGTATCTATGAATTGCCTCTGTAGTTAGTGGATACTTAGCTCTGTCATGTGACAAGGACATTAACACAGACCCATCTTGGGTGCGAAGGACTAGGAAATAAAGATCAGTTTCTGGTCAGTGCTCCTTTAGTCATGCCTTTATTAGATAGAGCCATATATAAACTAAAATTTTGGCAAAAAGGGATCAAATTAAGCCACCAGACTCCTTAATCTGGAAGAGGATCTTACCGAGAACTGAAGGAGGAGGTGGTTACAGCTCATTCCAAACTTCCTAGAAGCAAGTGATACTGGAAAAAGACTGAGAGAATAAAATCCTCTAGCGTCTACACTCCTATGTAGACTGGTCCAGAAGCACTGATGATCTACAGCAGTGATTCTCAATGACTGGTCTATGGACCAGCCTCGGTCCCTAAGATCTCCCTGACAGATTTTAGGAAGGCAGCAAGCTGGTCCCTGGTATCAAAAAGGTTGAGAAACATTGATCTATAGTTCATCCCTGTGTGATCATGATTGCAAACTGCTATATGAGATCATTACAAAATGTCAGGAATGCTTTGATCCCCGCAAGAATATTTCTTGGGGAAAGGCACCTTTTTTGTGTAAGAAACTGGCTGTCAGGCAAGATCATTGACTATTAGCTTTATTACATAGCTATGTAATGTAAGTCATGTGACTTTAAACAATTAGATGAATTAGAGGCTGAATTATAAGTGGTATAATGGATAATTAGGGCAAAGAACAATTACTGTGATAAATAGTGTTTGCATAATACAGGAAATATTTGCAGGGCTAGTGAAAACTGCTTCCCAAATGAAGGTCTTAGTAAGCAGTGAAAACACAGAAATGTGTCTAATGAAAAAAGCATACAATGACATAATGACAACACACTAGGGTAAACAAATTGCAGTGACCGGATTTGTTTGAAAAGTGAAAGTAGGAAGAGAAGAGGACTACCACATGATCCCTTTCCACCACTAAATGCAATCCTCTCAAACAGGGAACACAAAAGGACCCAACAAGAGCATGATAGAGTAATTCTGAATAGGCAGCCAACAGAAAATGCATAGGTGCCTCTAAGTATACAAACTGATTGGGACTACAGAGATGAAATTGCTGACTGTGAAGGGAATTTTTTCAAAGGACATCACAGCACATGGCATGAAGTCAGGGAAGTGAAGCATAATCCACAGTCCATTTTGATTACTGAGAAGTGTGAGAACAGAGCCTGAGACAGCTTATCCTGGTCAGGCATGAATGCTGCCATCAAAGATAAGGTATCCACGTGTAATACCAAGTGTGATACAAGAAATGGAATGTGAAAATCATGCAGCCACAGGAGATTCCTGGTGTTCCTTTAGTCCATGGTTGGCTCGCATCTATTTTCAGTTAAATGGAAAGATTCCATCTTATTAGTGGCTTATGGCATTTTAAAAATGACACTGTTGCACAACACACACCTAGTAAAAGTGTGACACACAAGAGTGCTGATAAGAGACTGGTTGAGGTTTTTTATTTATTTCCTATCCTTATTCTAACGGATCAGAACGGTAAAAGGTTTTTTCTGTTCACAGACATTAAAATACCCAAGCATTTTAGAATAGGAAATATAATGTCTATAAGTGTTACTTCTGTAAGCTGTACATCTGCAATCATATTATAGTATGATTTTATAATAGCCACTGATAGCGCCATCTAAGGCTGAGGTAGTCTATTTTTTGTCAAGGTCCAATTTTCTTGATCAAGTTATAGTCAATGTCCAGACTCCAGGGAAAATAATAATAAAAATACTAAGTAAATAAAAAGAATTTGGGGTTCATTCAAAAGTTCCCGATGGTCTGGCTTTTGCCTCTGGTCCATCTATTGGCTACCCCTGACAGAGAAAGAAAGAAAGAGAGAAAGAAAGAAAATATAAGATCTAGTGATCCCATGCAATGGAGAATAAGGCAGTATAAAATCTTTCGTATTTGACACCCATTAAAAGTCATGCATTACAATATTTTAGACAATAGATTGAATGGTGAAATTTGAGTTTTGTCTGGCTGTAATAATAAATAGCTTCAACATGGCCACTGTTTGAGATAAATAATATCGTTATTCTGTTTTTGTGTCCTGGAGAAGAATATGCAAGGCAAATACAAATTCACACATCTTTTTATAGTTGAAAATTTGACTAAATGTTACAAGTGGATTTTCCATTCAGTGCATGGGCTTCCAAAAGCAGATATGCATATAGTGCATGCATGAATAAGTTGAAATATTGCATAGTAATCGTGATGATCTCCAATCTGTGAAGCATCCCATAATGTAAGGGCCAAGGGAGCACTCATTCATCATCATCTGCAAGTTTTCAGGATGACCTAAGTAGTGTGAAAGTGGACAAAGCTTTAGATTTCATTTCCAGGTATTTAAGTCTGCTTTTTCCTAAACAGCCTGTGGGGAGGGAAACAGATCTGATCAATTGATCTTTAGAGACCTAAAGAAATTAAATTAGTCTGGAGTCAGTTACTGCACTAAACCATCTAGTAATTGGATTGCTCCTTGTTACTGATTGAAAACAGCCCCTATCTGTAACAATCTAGGGAGCTTTTCTTTATAGTAGATCTGAGAGAAAAACACATCTTTTTATGACATGATGACAGAAATTGCACTTTTCTAACCTAATTGAATATGATTTTATATAAATATGTGACTTTAACGATTTGAAGTTTCCTGTTCCAGATTTACGATCACTATGTAGAAAATCCAAACTGAAAATGCCTTTAGGATTGAATCTGTTTGCATTGTACATATTGAAGTTACAACAGTATAAATAGGAACAATGGAGTGTACAAAATGGTATAGACTTTGGGCACCTGTAACTATTGGAGTTAGTATACTTGATCTCATTTCTATTCAAATACCTGAGCATAGTCTTCTCCTGATAGCTTTCCTTTAATAACTTTTATCTTTTGAAAATGTTAGTGGATGTGGTATATTTCAAATTTACTTTAGGATGTGACATTCCTTTGTAATCATTAGAAGTGAAGAAAGAGACTCTATTCTCCTTCCACAAATTACTTTTTGTGGTAATCTACCTATGCTTACTCTGGGCAGAATTTATCCAGAAAAATCACTGACTCACCCACTGGTACTGGCCATCTTTATTTATTTTTTTGTCTTCTATGTATTTGCTCTATTGTAGATTGGTACCTACAGCAGGTGCCTTAAAAAAGTTAAATTTAACAACACTTATTACTATGTGGTATATGACGGACCATGGTGTCACCCATAGTATATCAGATACTGTGGTGTAGTCACTGTTGGTGAATGTCAGGGCTGAAAGTACCTTAACGGACTTATCGGTACTCAGGGTGGCTAGGGTCCTGGGCAAGGTGTGTGTGGGAGGGAGGGGATCTGGGCGCCCATAAGGGACACGGCCTTGGGGGGGAAGGGGCGGAGCTGGGGCTAGACTCCACCAGCCTGCCCTTCAGTGCTGGCTGGCTTGAACCGCCTGGGACTCTGGCAGCGATCTAAAGGGCCCGGGGCTCAGCCACCAGCACAGTAGCGGTAGCGATGGCCTCAGGCCCTTTAAATCACCATCGGAGCCCTGGATCCTTTAAATTGCTGCTGGAGCCCTGGGGTAGTGGCGGTGACTGGGCGCCACCTGGGCTCCGGTGGCGATTTAAAGGGCCAGAGGCTCTGGCCGCTGCCGAGAGCCCCGGACGGGTCCTTTTAAATTGCTGGATCTTTTGCCCCCACCATCTGTGGCCCTCCTGGTATGGTCGGCTGTGTACCAGCTTTCTTACCGGTATGCCGGACTGGACTGGACTGGCTTACTTTCACCTCGGGTGAATGCCAATTTGTTAAAATAACTATTGTTAAAAAGGCTATCAAATAGCTTGAGAACAAGCAAACATCACTGGCTTTAGGTATGAAGTGAACCTCTTTATACTTCTGCTGAACAAGAGCCCAAAGTCTATAAGAACTGTCAAATCGCAAGGCCAGTAGGTTCACTTTTTGCTGCATCTGAAGGCCTCCTTTGGGTTTGAGGTGAAGAATTAGCCTTGGGAATAATATTACGCACACCAGCCAACAAGAAATTCAATCAGTTTCAAGTATGGGCGTCAACAGAACTACTGAACCATAAACTAATGTTCAGAGTGCGATCGATGGATCATACTCTTATTCTGAACATTTTTTTTTGTTTTAGTACATGTGAGGAAAGCTCAGGAATGGACTGGTGACTGTATTAAAGATAATTGAGCAGGTGTCCTCACTTGCATACCTCCAATAAACACTCACTGGAGTCACAGAGATGCATTAGGAGGAGATAGCTCTTAATGCAGAAATGTGGCCTGAACATCAGAGAGAGAGAGAGAGAGAGAGAGAGAGAGAGAGGAAAGTAGATGTGTGGGGAATCCCCAACTCAGCATTTCATATTGGTTTTCTTGGTAATCAGGAACAACATTGTGCCTAAAAGACAGATGTATATTATATAAAGGCATAAACCGAATGTGAAATGTGCTTGAACACTCAAATATAGGCATAGCCCCATCTGCATTGCAGTTAAACCTTGTGCTTAGTTAGGTGATATCAATGGTAAAGTTGACTGAGGTCAGTACCTCTCTTGCTCTCCATCCCAATGCAGGACCGCTTCCTCTTACCTAACATCTATCAAAAGAGACCTCTTTCTATCCCCTTTTAGCCACCTCCAGGGCCAGAAAGCATGCATGCCCTCTAAACTGGCAGAGGCATATGCTGTTTGATAGTGTCAAAGGCCCCCATAGGCACCAACTCCATGGGTGCTCTGGAGCTGGAGCACCCATGGGGAAAAATGATGGGTGCTGAGCACCCATCGGCAGCCCCTTTGTCAGCTCCCCCGCAGTGCCTCCCACCCGTCCACAGGTCCCGTGGATCAGCACCTCCCCCTCTCTCCCTGCGCCTCCCGCCTGCTGCGATCAGCTGTTTTGCGGCATGCTGGAGACTCTGGGGGGAAGGAGCGAGGACGTGGTGTACTTGGAGGAGGGGGCGGAACTGGGCAAGAAGAGGTGAGGTTGGAGTCAAGCAGAGGTGGGAAGAGGCAGGCAGGGGTGGGGCCTTGGATAGTGTCCTATTGGGCCTAATTTTCTGTTGCCCTGCCCCATGTGTAGTCAGTTACACCAGTGCAAAGAGGGTGCAAAACACTAACATTCTGGTTTGGTAGCATCTTGCTCACTTTTCCACTAACTGTGCACTGGTGTGAATGACAAGGGGCAGATTAATATAGAATCAGGCACATCATTTCCACTGCTAAGGAGATTCTCCATGTGGATTTCTCTGCTCTGATCCCACTTCCCTGACCTTCAAAAAAACCCAGCCCTTTGCATCCCTGGGGTTAAATCTGACCCGATGGAGTAATACTAGGGATGAGTTTGATCCCATATGTCATTAGTTTAAGAAACAAATAGTACACTTTCATATCAGTTTGCGGTTTGGCAAATCAAAGAGAGTAATACAAAGTAAACATTTTACTTTTCTGATTTGCTGCATATCACTCTTCTCTCTCTCTCTCTCTCTCTCTCTCTCTCTCTCTCTCTCTCTCTCTCTCTCTCTCTCTCTCTGTGTGTGTGTACGAGATGGAAGGGGGAAGGGATATTTAATATCCTCATGCTTTAATTCCATGCTTTCTACTGTTTTTTTCCATATAGTGGTCTAAATCTTGCTAGGTTTCAGAGTGGTAGCCGTGTTGGTCTGAATCTGCAAAAAGAACAAGGAGTACTTGTGGCACCTCAGAGTCTAACAAATTTATTTGGGCATAAGTTTTTGTGGGCAAAAACCCCTTTCATCAGATGCATAGAGTGGAACATCTGAGGAAGTGGGTTTTAGCCCATGAAAACTTATGCCCAAATACATTTGTTAGTCTCTAAGGTGCCATAAGTACTCCTTGTTTTTTTAAATCTTACTACTTTACCTTAATGCAAAGTACAAGTCTTATCACAGCTCTTCCAAAGTTAAAATTAATGTCTGATATGTGCATTGTGATGATGCCATCATCTTAGGAAGTGTCATTTCTGAGATAAACCCTGCCTGTACCCTACTGTTTTCCAAACCCGTTTTTCCAAGTACCAGTACATATTTTATTTTGATTTGTCTTCTTTTAAAAGCTGTGACGCTTTGCTTTTTGAGAGTTGCATTTATCCAGTTCTAGCATGTTAGTTTTGTTTTCTGTGACTAACTTTGGCTCCCTAGCACACCTTGGAACAGATTCTATTTTCACTTTAACCCATTCAACACCATTTAATTTGTTGGGCCAAAACCTCAGCTGGTATCGACTGGTTTAGCTCTGCCAAACGATGTCAGTTTGCACCAGATGAGGATTTGGCCTGGTGGGTGTAACTAAGATCTGGATTATGTTCATAAAGCCAGCATGCAATATGAGCATATCAGCATCATTTGTTGGAAGTGCTATATATGTTGTTAATCATGTGTTGTGTGTATACAGTAAGCATTGTAGCTGGATGATTCCTGAACAGGATTTCAGATAAGTGTCTGTTATTCACTTCACTCTGTTCCCCCTTCAATAGAAGGGCACTTGTTCTCCCCCCACACACATTTTTTTAAAGGACTCCTTTTCACCACTTGAGTCTTGGACAAATTAGTCATCTTTTCCTTTAAAAAAAAAAAGTTCTACTACAGTGAGACTTCCAGCAAGTTTATTTAAAAAAAAAATTTTTTTTTTGGCCTTCTGAGCTCATTTATTCCGTCTGTCTTCACATCACCTCACTTCTGATGTCTTCTGTTATCTGGGCTCTCTTCCAAATGTACTAACCGGCAGCTACAAAAAAGGGAAACCTTTGAAATCGAGAGCTAAAGAAATTATTCAAGCTGTAAACTGATAATTCATACACTCTGTATCCTGTTCAGTATGTTTCTTTGTGTAGCACTGAATAGCCAAACAAAACACAGTTGTCAGCTTTATTATTTTCCTCCTATTCATCTATTGTGCATTGCATTTTCTTGAAAAAGGAAAGCAGCAAAAGATAGTGGGGAATGGGGAGTAGATTAGGATGAGATCCTTATTATTTTGCTTATCACCCCGATTGATAGTGAGGGAGCTCCTGAAAAATGGAGAAAACATGGACTGGTTGGTCAGTGTGGCTCATAATGTCTGTAGCTACTTTAGGTATTCCTGATTGACAGCAGCGTCTCCTCAAGGAACTACAGGTGCAGAGGGCTCTTCTCTGCCACCACCTGAAGCAAAAGGTGGTGACATAGTGGGATTTCTCTCTGCATTTTGACTTCAATAGACATCAGGCCAGGCCCATAGTGGCATGGCTGGATGAGCAGTACGTAGGAGTCCTTGATTTTTGTATGTGTCTAAGATGAGTGCTAACCTGCACCTGGCACTGCCAGGGTGGTCCAGTTATTTATTAGCTTTGTCTGATGCCTTGTGCTAAGACTAAAAATGTTTCTAAAGCCTGCTCCATCCAAAGGGAAAAGGTAGAAATTTTGTCTCCATCCCATGTATATTTACTCTCTAGCACTGATACCAGCTGCAGAAAAAGATACAACTTCAAGTATATGCAAGAATAGAGTGGATTTAATGTCCATGGTCCTGATCATACACTGTATTCTGTGCAGATAGGCCCCATTGACTCGATAGTGACTCCATGGGAAAGGGATGAGCCCATGCATAATACATTGCAGCATCGAAGCCCAAGTGACCAGAACACGCTATACTGTGGGCTGTAGTGAGAGTACAACAAACAGCAAATGAGAGATTTGATGAAAAGTCATCAAAGGAATGCCTCCTTTTGCCTACAAGGAAGCATAGCCCCTTTCATCTTGATTGAGGATCTGGCCACAGTGATCCTTGCCTTTATCATCTCCAGAGTGAACTTCTATAATTCACTTGGGTTTGATGATGGAAGGAAACAGATGTTCCAGCTTAGGCAAGATATTGCCCCGCTCCTCCGTTGCAAGGAACACTTAAGAGAGCCTTGTATTTTTTATACTGGCTCCCAGGTCATTGCCAGTGGCAATCTGAGGCCTTGGTCTGAATCTGTTAATGAATCAGGTCCAAGCTACATCTGAGACTGTCTGTCTATTCATAGTCCTCTGAGACAACTCTGCTGTTCCAGGACAGTGCCGCTAACAAGGCCTAAGATTGTGCTTATGAAAGCTGGAGGTAAAGCATTGTCATTTAGGAGACCTCAGCTTTTGAATGAGTTACCATAGGAGGTAAGACTGAGCCATCCAACCCACAGGTTAATACATCACTAGAAGTGGTGGCTTGATATTGCAACCAAAGTGTGGAAGCTCTGATGATCCTCTGAGAGAAAAAATATTCTCCATAATTCATCATTAGGTGTCACTCTCCTTGATATGCAGCAGGCAATGGGTGCTGTGGTCACTCATCGTTGAAATGCTACGTCCTGTCCACATTATTCGATTAATGGTTCAAAAGCACTCTGGCTTCTTTCTGATGTGGCGAAGAGAGGGACTTTATTCAGTATAAATGAAGATTGATTGACCAATCTTGTCTCACCACGTGCTTCTGTCACTCTACAGTTCTTTAAGATCCTCGTAAGTTCCCTTCCCGCATTACCATTCAGCCTGTTCATCCTGCCTCCTCCACCACTGCCATCAGCGCGTCCTCCTGTTTCGTGCTGGCCAGCAGCAACTCAGTTTCCCCCTTGCCACCTGGTACATAGTTACTCCCCTGTTCAGACAGGTTCAGCTCCTATCTTCTATGACCTCTTCCTAGTCCCCAGCCCATTCCATACTATTATTATACAGTTGTATATTTAGCATAATTTGATCATGATATTTTATAGTACTAATGTGTGTATTTCATTCATATTTACAATATAACTAAGTTTAAAAGGAGAGTTTGAAGCATGCAAAAGAAATTGGCAGTAAGATAATATCTTCACCACCACTTCTCTAACAGCTCTAACCCCTCTCCCCACCCCCACAATATTCAGTTGCCTAAATTTACTGGTAAATGGAAGGCACTCTAGAAATCTAAGTAACTGTATAAAGTAAAAATCAGTTGAGTTAAGCATTAGGTAATAACTATCTGTAAACTGAAGACCAAAAGCTTTTCTTGGATTAAACTGAAATTACTTCATTTTTCACAAGATGATTATAGATCAACTCTGAACATTTTCAAGGAATGTTTCTAAAAACACCAATAATCTGATTTTCAATCTACAGTTTTCATTTATTAAGGATTTGTATTGAATGGAATCATAATATGGCAAATATTGATTTATCTTTCAGTGATTTATAAAATTACCTGCCTACATCTTTGGAGCAATGTTGGGACAAGATCAGCCTAGTTATTAATTCCTTTCATTTTCTTAAGACCTTTTGCTCACATAAATATAGAACTATACGTTTTAAATAAATGAGTGTTGTTCCCATTAAGTTCATTTCTATCTTTGGGGTGGGTTTTTTGAGTATTTCTCTCCCCCCAACCCCAATCTCCATATACAGATTTTTATGCTATAGGTATCCTAGATAGTGTACTTCTGTACAATCCAAAGTTTCAGGTAATCTTTGTAGGGGTTCTTGATGGGAGGTCTTATTCTTTTACTCCACTACACAGACACATCATGTGAATCAAAATCTAGACCTTTAAAATTAAAAATCATTAGTTATTTTGTAATAAAACCATGAACCAGCAATGCAGTCAGATTAGATTAGTTTATGTAAAATGTTGAATGTCTGCACTAGAAAGGGTTTGCCGTTGCAGGTCTAACAGCAAATCATCCTAGTGCATATGCAGTTTACACCAGCAAAAGAGTTCTTTTGTCTGCACAACTCATTCCAATTCTCCAATGAAATAAGCAATACCAGCAAAAGAACTTTATACATAACAGTATCTACACTAGGGTTTTTGCTGGTATAAAAATGTCATAAAAAAATCACAGCCCTAAGCGACATTACAGTACTAGCAAAAAAATAATAATAATTGTAGAGACCTGGCCCAAGGTTGTAGCTCAGAACTAACACTTTTGTGTCATGAGCTGCTTTTTCTAATTTCAGGTTCCTCATTCTGAATTGTTTCCTGTTTTTAAAAAACTTTTTCTTTTCACAATGACTCTGATGATTTTTGGCATAATATGTGAAATAATAATAACCACAACAATAAATTAATTAATTCAAGCATCCTAATATACTGTGCCCCACTTTCAAACTTTTCACATTCAGAGTTCACTTAAAAGTCATACCTTTTTTCCCTTTGAAAAAAGACAACCACATAAGATAATACAGTTCTCTGTCTAGCAAAGTGACCCATCTGGAAAGAATTTAGCCTGCAATAATTGTGGGTATTTGATTTAGTTTTAAATTCCCATAGGGCAATTCAAAGGTAAATTTATTGGGCCAAATTTATCTGTAATGTACCTCCATTGAACCTCATAAGGTTACAGATGATTTGGCCCATGAAACTAGAACTGGAGCCTGCATTGTTTCTGCTGTTTCACGACATTATTACATACGGTACATCAGAGTATATCATTGCAAGCAGATATTTACTACTAATTAAGTCAATACAGACATATCACCTGAAAGTGATTTATTTTTTTCAGAGCTTTTAAGGTAAGTTGCTGTATATCTAGCCTTCAAATGTGAAAGTGCTTACCCCCTGGCATCTACTCCTCTTTGCCAAGGTAATCCCAATTCATTATTCTATGTTGGCCTCCTATTCTCCATGTTTGTTTATTTATTTCTTGGTAAGCAACATTTCCCAGTCTGCTTGAAAAAGAAAAGTCTAAGAGGCATAAAATTCATAACATAAATAATGCTGTGTGTCTTTTTCTTTGTAAAATCTTCTTGGAGATAGTCCTGATATGCCCACTGTTTTCAATCACTTAAAAGGCAATAATTCAA
Source organism: Sternotherus odoratus (assembly GCA_032164245.1). Lineage (NCBI taxonomy): Eukaryota > Metazoa > Chordata > Testudines > Kinosternidae > Sternotherus > Sternotherus odoratus. The sequence continues at coordinate 149,125,512 of JAVMKO010000002.1, forward strand.
TTATATCATCCTCTATGTAGGAACTGCCATTGCTTTCAGTCCACTTCCAATCCTGACACAAGTAAATCACTTAGATAAGATCCCCTTTTTATTTTTTTTCCAGGGGACTAGCATAAGTAATGATACCAGCGATAGACCAAGGACAAAATGACTATAATAGCCTTTTTGTAGGAAAGGAAAACATGTGCCACTGTGATTTATTGTGCTATTTGGAAAATGTTTTTCCTGGGAATTTTTGCAACAGCCGAATTGCCATAATAAAATACATGTAGCAAAATTATCAAATGGTAAGGATGAAAGAAACCTGCACCAAACAGATGTATTACCTGTGTGAAGGTAAGGGATACCATGTCTCTGCCGTCAGAGGCCTGCAGCTGGCTGGCTAACTAATTAGGCCTGCCCTCTGCACCTGAGAAAAGAGCTGGACCTTAATGGCTGATCAGTATAAAAGAGGGCAACAGGAAATGGAGAGGGGAGACTGCAATGCCCACTAGAAAGTTGAGGGGGCCGGGGCTGTGCTCCCATTCAACTGCTACTGGAGGTACTGCAGAGAGGAATTGCTCTAGAAATCAAAATGGACAGAAAGGAGATTGTGTGAAATCTGACAAAGAGTCCTATGGCACCTTAAAGACTAACTAAAGTATTGAAGATAAGCTTTCGTGGGCTAATACCCACTTCGTTGGATGCAAGCAGTGGAAGTGTCCAGGGGCAAGTATAAATAAGTAGGCAAGAACCAAATTGGAGATAACAAGGTTAGTCCAATCAGGCTGAACCAGCTTGTTATCTCTAATCAGGGAGGGTGAAGCATTCCTCTAGCAACCGAACTGGAGGTGTGAACTCCGAGAGAGGAGAAGCTGCTCCTGTAATTAGCGAGCCATTCAAAATCTTTGTTCAATTCCATTCAAAATCTTTGTTCAATCAATGTGTGAAATCTGTTATTTTTGAGATTCTGAGGTAAGAGCCAGGAAATTTTGGGTTGCTGGAGTTACTGGTGTGAGGGGCAGAATTGGGGGTGGGACTATTTGGCCTGCACAGGCTTTGAGGGAAGAGTCTGTGAGGTTTGGATTTGTTTTTGTTAAGAAGCCTTAAACTAAAAAACATCTGACTCTGCTGGAAAGTTCTCGCCTGGATTCTGAGAGAGAGCTCAGGCAGAGTTCCCCACAGGGAGTGAGCTGGCTCAGCAAGAGCAAAACCTGGTTTGGTAGGAGGAAAGTACTGTAAAACAGGCCCCAATCCTTTATACATTGGATTTCCTGGATAAGAAGGAATATAAAGCCGCACTGGAAATGTATTAGGTTCATTCTTGGTGTAATGCCACTGATGTAAATGGAAATATATCGGGAATTAATTTGGTCTGCTCCATAAATTGCTTACTCGTCATGTAGCCATGACTGCTATTTAAAAACTGTTTGTGTGAATTCAGTGCTTGTTCAAGGGCCAGGCTGAGAGGTCTAGGCCTGACAGACCTCTGCTAGTCCAGAGAATATGTACCACATGAGAAGGATCACAGCAGAGTTCCCATACTGTATTGTTAACTAGTGTAGAAGCCCGTGTACACGGGCCAAAGTGCTTAATGCTTTTTGTCCGGGCCGTCTCTACGACTTGCGGCAGCGCACACGCGGTGGCCATTTTGTTCTGCCGAACTACAACTCCCAGCATGCTGTTTGTCCGGGCTGTCTCTACAGCTCGCGGCAGCGCACACACAGCGGCCATTTTGTGCCGCCGAACTACAACTCCCAGCATGCTGTTTGTCCGGGCCGTCTCTACTGCGCATGACGGCTTCGGACAAACATCCTCTGGCCTTTTATTTTATAGGATAGGCCTACACCTTGACTGTGAGGGACAGTTTTGGGGTGAGCTGTGTCCATGTCCATGCTCTGATCTTGCTGACAGTCAGCTGTGTTTGTGAAGTGGACACTTGTTCATTGGGAATTGGTTTGTGACCATCACTCCTGACTCAGACCTAGTTTTACTAGCACAAATGTTCACAAATGTTTTAAGTTTGCATCTTCAAATACTTGCCGAGGCTGGTTTTATATTTAAGATTAGCAGCTGTGTTAGTTTGTATCCGTAAATAAATAATATATGTGCTGAAATAAACTGGTTAGTCTCTAAGGTGCCACAAGTATTCCTCGTTTGGTTTTATATTGACTGTCAGTGAAAATCCACATAAGAAACATGGTGATAAATTTGCTCTCATTCATACCAGGACCAGACACAATACAATGTAAGTTGTGGCCAATTGAGTAAACAATATTGATTGAATTTGGGATTTTTAACACAAGCCACATAGTAACTGAAATGCACGAAACATCTTGTTTTACTTATTTTGAGAAATTGAGAAAAATATGATCTGTTGGTGTGTACTTCATGAACGGAGACAATCTGTTCATCATTTTTCTCCCTAATTTAATTATTCATTCAGCTATAGTGTCTGAACTGATGTAATCCGTACATGTCAGACACATCTGGCTTAGTTACAGCATAGAATGGGTTATGGAGTTTATATGCTAAACAGAAGAGATAATGCTTAGGATTCTACTGATGTACAATATTGCTTTCTTCCATAGAGAGAGTGTGGAGAGCCTTATTCAAAAGCATTCCTATGCACGCTCTCCCATCAGAACCTATGGAGGAGAAGATGATGTTCTGGGAGATGAGAGCCAGGCAACACAAAACAGAGGTAGGAAAATACATTGAAGAGAACACACTAAAGGCTAAATTCTCCACTGCAACTCAACTCTTCACAATGCTGGGGAGAAGGGGGCCACATCCAGTGCTGCCCAGCTCTTCAGAGTTGCTTTAACTTATGCCACCACCGAGGTAAGGCCCAAACTGATCCTACCCCAGTGGAATTTAGCCCCCACCCCCTGTTTGGCAGGCTTTGTACACTGGTGGTTTGTTGAGAGGTGGTTGGTGCAGGAGAAAGCTATGCTGCCTTCACCAGCTTGATGCCAGGGAACATTCCTTTACACAAGAACAACTCTGCTGGCCATCTCTAGACATAGTATAGCTATGCTGCATTGCCTGAGCAGTGCTGAAGGACATGGCAGGCTGGAGAATTGGCCTTAAACTTGTAACAGCCTAACTGACTACAGCCACAATCATTCCTGTCATTTCACCCCCAAATTACTTAGTTTTGCTTGTTTTACTAATTGTGAAACCAATTGCTACCCTGAGTTGCCTTCCAAATTAGGGTGACCAGATGACAAGAAAAAAATATCGGGACACATGGGGGCGGGGAGGAAGTGGGGGGGAGGGGAGCGGGGGGGGGGGGGAGAGGGGGAGGAGGGAGGGGGAAGTAGAGGGGAGGGGAGGGTGCCACAGGCTCCCCCCCCCACTGGACCCATGGGGGCAGAGTGTGAGGAAGCCACGGGTCAGGGTGCAGGGGTTGGGGATCCAGGGCCCCAGCTGCTTACCCTGGGGAACTGTTCTCAGCTGGGCCGGGGGGCAGCCGGCAGGTGGGTCAGGGGCTGGTTTGGGGTGGGGGCGGCTGGGCGCTCTCTGTAGCCACCCTCCTCACCGTCCGGTGGCAAGCAGCCCCCTTCCCCCGCCCCTGCAGCATGTGAGGCAGCGGCAGAGAGCTGTCCTGGCCGCTGCCGCCTGCCCCTGACTCTCCAGGGGGGGGGGGGGGGGAGAGGGGCAGTGGGCGTCGGGCTGATGAGGGGCCGGACTCGGAGCCGGGTTGAGGGAGGCGGCTGCCGGGGGCTCTCTGCCCCTCCCCCTCTGCCGGTGCAGGCTGCAAGCAGCCTCCTTCCCCCTCCTTGCACCACGTGCGGCGGCAGAGAGCCTCTGCCTGGGGCAGTGAGACTTGCTGCCTGCTCCTGCCGGCGGGAGGGTGCTGCGGCCGCCCCGGAAGGAGCGGTTAGTGAGGCGCGAGTCTGGCGCCGGCCTCTGAAGGTCCCTATATCGGGACAAAGGGCGTCCCGACCAAAGGACGATCGGGACGCGGGACACGTCCCCGAAAATCGGGACTGTCCCGATAAAATCGGGACATCTGGTCACCCTATTCCAAATGGATGCTTTCTGGACAAGTTACATCTGCAGTCACTATGCTAGTTAAAATAGACCTTTAGTGGTATGGGTATCCCTTACTGTCCTTAATGTGTTATTCCCTGCCTGGTGACTTCATGACCTGCTTCATCTGCAAATTATTTCAGGATCTCCAAAAATTTGTTTTGGATTTAATTCTTGCAACAGGCAATGGTTTGCAAGGGTCCTTTTCCCACCCCAAATTGGTTTGATTATTCTGTTTAGGCAGACTTAGGGAGCCACAGCTCAGGGTTGCTACTAGGGATAGGGACAAGTGTAAAATTTAGATTCAAATCCAGATTTGTCTACAAACTTCCCCACAACTCAGAGATATTAAGATTCATGGTTTTATACAAGATTTTGTTTTGGTCTATTGTTTGGATTTGGTTCGGAATTTGGTTCAAGTCCACCTGTGCTATGGATTTGACATAACTTTCATTCTAGGGCAATTCACTTCTACTGGACCACTTTTCCTGTCTAGTTATGCAGGGGAATCATTTATCATGAATAACTTATCCAGTGAATTTTGCTGTTTTTTCTGCTTTGAGGATTTGTCCATGATCAGACTTACTTTATTTTTTAAAATGTGTGACAGGTTGTGACCCCCACAGTGCAGTCTGGGAGCATTTGGATCTGCTGTGCCCCCTAACAATTCAGCTGGCCTGGCCTCTCTCACACTGCTTTGCTGGTGACTCAGCTAGTCTCTCCAGGCCCTCTTATCACCCAACATGACAGCAGGTGGCGCCCAGCTGAGTTACTTGAGTGCTTTACCTAAACCACTCATGGACAAACAGGAGACCCTCAGCCAAATTCCCAACTCCCCAGCTTAGACCCCTACTGGAGTATAAACCTAGAATTATACCGTCTTGCACTGCACAGAGATATGTATCATGCAAGCTCATTAATTAATTCGCTCCCTCCTCGATGTGGGGAAGATATGCAACAACCTTTGTTTAGAGAGCTACAGGACTCCCAAACATTTCACTCAAATTTTTTTTCACTTTTTAAGATAAAACACAAAATAAGTTTAACTACAGAAAGATAGATTTTAAGTGATTAGAAATAATAGTAAACAGATCAAAGCAGATTACCTAGCAAATAAACAAAAACACAAACTAAGTCTAATATACTATACTAGTGAAAATACCCGGCGTTGCTCGGGTCAGTCAGAGGTGGGGAAGGGGCAGACAGCTGAGCGAGTGCGGGGTCCGTTGGACGGAGGAGAGAGCAAACCTGACACCCCCACCTCACCCCCCCCCGACCAAACCCGACACCCCCACCTCACTTACCCCTCGACCAACCCCGACTCACATTTTCACACCCCCTGACCAACACCCACACCTCACCCCCCCGTAGACCAAACCTGACACACCCACCTCACTTTCCCCCCCAACCAAACCCGACACCCCTACCTACCACCACAAACAAACCCGACACCCACACCTCACTTACCCCCATAGACCAACCCCCACCCCACCTCCCCAACCAAACCCAACACCCCCACCTTACCCCCCCACCAAACCCAACACCCCCACCTCACTTACCCTCCGACCAAACCCAACTCGGGTCCGTCGGAGGTGGGGAGGGGGGAGAGAGCTGAGGGACTCCGGGGTTCCATCGGAGGGGGGAGGGGGCACAGAGCTGAGGGATTCCGGGGTTCCGTCGGAGGGGGGAGGGGCACAGAGCTGAGGGATTCCGGGGTCCGTTGGAGGGGGGAGGGGCAGAGAGCTGAGGGATTCCGGGGTCCGTTGGAGGGGGGAGGGGCAGAGAGCTGAGCAAGTGCAGTGTCTGTTGGAGGGGGCATTATGACATCATAACTATGTCACAGAGAACAGCAGCTGCCCAGCTGATGTGATTGGCCTTTAAAGAATTTCACCCCTGGGGGGCGTCAGAGCTGAGATTTGATTTTTTTTTACTCTTACGGTCATTAGGACCCCAAGACCTCTAACTGTACCAAATTTCAAGTCTCTAGCTCAAACGGTGTGGAAGGAGTAAGCATACACCCATACACGCACGCACGCATACACCATTTGACTTTTATATATATAGATAGATAGGATTTGAATTAGTAATATCTCACCGTGACTGATGATACAAGCAGTCCACCAAGTGTCCATATACAGGCTAGAAATCTCTCTAGCCTTGGACCAACACTCCTCGCCCACCCGGTTCAGTCTTTTTTCCTCAGGTGTTTCCAGGTGTTCTCTTATGTGTGGAGTGAGGTCCAGTCATGTCACTTCCCCCTTTATATCTTCTTCCAACTTGCTAGCAGAAATGCTAGAATGCTCTTTTACTGTTACCTGGCTCAAACAGTCCCCATTGTGTGCTCTCTGAGAGGTTTCTATTGTACACAGTTCCTGGGGTAATCCTTGTGCTTGTGCGTATTTCCTCAATAAGCCATCAACATTGTTTGGCCTTTTTAGTGTTCTACCTGAAAGGCCGCTTGTTGGTATTCTTAACCTCACAACATGCTTCAGTAACACATACATAGTCAAACTTCATAACTTCAAACTTCATAGCACTTACCATCCAACAAGGTATTAAATGTTTAACAGAACAGGACTTTGAGTGATACCTCACAAGGCATACTTTGTACAAAACATATAATTATGACAGTGGTGAATATGGGATGCAGAGTGTCACAAAATGTATTTGTTTGAAATTCTTCTGCAAAACATTGTTTGCCTACATGTTGTTCATGAGCTGTTTGTTATGAATAGTCAATATTTGACATTCAAACAGTTTTTCTTTCTCATATAGGTGTGTCCATATTATTGCGCTTTCATGATTGGCTAAGCATATCTCTTCCAGTCAGATTTCTGAAACAAATGCCACCTATCATAAATTTAAAATTCTTTCCCTGTGAATATTCTGCAATATTGGCTTAAGAGTCCGCATTACCAAACATTCGTGCCAGTCAACTTATTTCCTAAAATATTGAGTTAGGGTGAAATTCTGGCCTTATTAAAGCCAGAGTGAGTTTCACCATTGATGTCAGTGGGACATGGTTTGGACAGGAAAGCAAAAACAAAGAAATAATAATAAAAAATATTTTTTGCAATATTTTTGCAGCTCTAAAACCCAGACAGGTGACAATCAGATGTGTATGAATAACAGTGACTGAGTGAACCGTTTGCATCAGACTGAGTGATTGACTTTCAAAAGTTAAAAACCTCTTTTGTAGTTGTGATCCTTGTCTACATGACAGAGGCATATCTAGCACATTGTAGTTATGCTGCTGTAGTGTAGACATGACCTTAGTGTAATTATCAAAGTATATTATCCACAGGCATGCCAAAAAAATTGCTGGCAAGTGGGCTAATTCAAACTTTTTTCATTTGTACTTTAAACAAGGCTGTCTTTTCTCTAATTCTGAAGTCCCCCCCCCCCCCCCAAAAAGGCATAGCAAAGAAGTGCTATAGGGTGTTAGGTTTCAGAAAAAAGCAATTTTTGGAAGTTAACAAATAAACCCTTATTAGGTTAGAAAATTCCTCAGTGCACATGTTTAATAGAACTGCCTCCAATATTCCAATATATTTTGAGAGATTTCAGTAACCAGGCAAGTCTGATCCTACCACTTACAGTTTTTATCTGACCACTAGAGCTCGCTGAAAACTGATTTTTTAAAAAAGGATTTTTTTGAAAATGTTTTATTTTCTTCTAGGATGACCAGACAGCAAATGTGAAAAATCAGGGTTGGGGGTAATAGGAGCCTATATAAGAAAAAGACCCCAAAATCGGGACTGTCCCTATAAAATCGGGACTGTCCCTATAAAATCGGGACTGTCCCTATAAAATCGGGACATCTGGTCACCCTGTTTTCTTCCTTCATCCCAAATAAAAAAATACCCAGTTTTGACAAACTTTTACTGGAGAAAAATCCCTTTTAAAAATGTCATCAAAAATTGATTTTATCAAACTCAGATTTTCAAAAATTTTAACCATCCCTGATGATCAGCTGATATCAAATGTTAGAAGCATGTTTCTTCACACAGTGCAGCACAGAAATGAAACTTTATCTCTGCTAGCCAGATGTTTCAGTGTTTGGCACCAGTATTAACAGTGGATGGCATTTTTATATCTGTCTACAGACTGACAAACTGCAGAATAAAATTCTGTTTTAAAGTGGTGTGTTCCTTGAGGTGCTATGTAAAATAAATGAGCGATGGTGATTTGCTCTCCAAACAACTTCAATCAGTTTCTTAAAATGAAATTTCATCTAAGGTGTAGGTATAAAAGGGAGCAACCCTGGAATTGTAACCTAAAACATTAGGGAATTCTTATAGAGTATTTAATTTCCAGTGGTATCCCCTCTTAGCATAAGAATGGCCATACTGAGTCAGATCAGTGGTCCATCCAGCCTAATATCCTGTCTTCGGACAGTGGCCAATGCCAGGTGCTTTAGAGTGAATGAACAGAACAGGGCAATTGAGTGATCCTTCCCCTCTTGTCCGGGCTTAACATCTGGCAGTCAGAGCCTGAGGGACATGCAGAGCATGGGGTTGCGTCCCTGCCCATTTTGGCTAATAGCCATTGATGGACCTATCCTCCATAAGTGCCGGGGTTAGCGATGCTGGGGGTGCGGCTGCACCGTCTGGTTTGAGGTAGCTTCCATCATATCCAGGGTTTACAGTTTGGTTCCATGGCTCTCAGCACCCCCACTATAAAAATTGGTCCAGCCCCGCTGCTATCCTCCATGATCTTATCTAATCCTCTTTTAACCCAATTAAAGTTTTGGCCTTCCCCTGGCAATGAAGTGCACAGTCAATCTGTGGGATGTCTTCCATATCAATGTTGCTGTGAGAGATCCCTTTTCCTTTTATATCTTTTTGCTATTTTAGCTACCTTAGGCTTCAGCCATTTATTTTCTTTGCAGGATCAGCTTTTACAACATCCGATAACTTATCCCTCAGCTCCTGGGTATCATCTTCAACCAGTTTTCCTGGATTTCAACACCCACAGTCCTTAACTGCCCTTGGTACCAGTACGGCATCCATAGCTACACCCATCCCTCATCCAATCCAAGGATCTCTGCCTCCGTACAGCCGCCTGGGAATGCCTCTTACACCTTCTGCCATTGCCAGCTCAATGCAAGGTAGTGGCCCAACATTCCCGTCATTCCACATGCCCAGATACCACCATTACTTTCAGCAGGGGCCTTATGCAGCTATTCAAGGACTGCGTCATTCCTCTGCAGTGATGACGCCATTTGTATGACTGACATAAGACAAGAGAAATCAAGATTTTAAATGTGCAAATTTGGTCTGAAAATACAGGGGACCTTCCCAAAAGACCTGTGGAGAAAGAGCTGAACTCATAACAGACCACCTAACATCATGCATTATGGATACAGATTCCTCCATTGAGAGGTCCCAGCAAGAGAGCAAAGCTTGGAATTGCAAAACGATCTGGGTGCTCTACAGCCAAATGGATCACAAAGTTCACAGGACTTTTAGCCAAGTGCAGGTTGATCCAATGGTGCATTATGCCTAGCGGAGTAAGATGGTGTGTTCTCGCAGCAATGTACAAATTAATTGTGTATAGTTTTTTCCCCCCCACATGCTAAAAGAATCCTGAAAGAGGCAATACTCTTACTTGACTCCATCCTTCCTTCTGAATAATGAGCCAGTATGGAAAGATTTATTGCTATAGCTTTGAGCATGTTTAGGCTATCTCAGCATTAGTTTGCTGGGAGAAGAAGGAGGGAAAGGTTGTCCTTCTTTTAAAGACTGGCTTATCTTCAGTCAGAACAGTTTCTTAGTTCCAATGGGGAAACACAAGAAAATATGATCACACAACAAGTCTTGAATATTTTTTTTTGAGTTCACAAAGTTATCAGTTCAGAAAAAAGACTGTTATTCTGTGCTTTGTCTAAAAATGAGCTCCTCCCATAACCCAGAAGGGGGCAATTTAAGCATCTGTCAGGAGTGATGGAAGGAAATATTTATTCTGAAGGATCTGTTACTTTTAATCTGAAAATGAACGATCTCAAATCTTCACCCTGAATCATTTATCTGCCACTGATACTAAAGGACCCCTCTCTCCAGATGTGCACTTGTATGAGATAAAGGAACAGAGCCAAATTATTTTACTATAAAGGTCTGCCCATCCAACTTGCAAATGTCAGTGGATTGTGGTGCATGACCAGCACATAAGAATTTACTAACTTCTCTGACTTTCATGGGTAATGTTGCCAGCTATGCTATCCTGCCAGGCAGACCAGAGCCAAATCCTGTGCTTATATATGTCCCCGTTTGATCAGTGGAGTGGCTTGGGGTATAAATCAGCATATAATTTGGCCCACAATATTTTACTCATATCTATCTATTGATAGGTTTCTAATTAAACATGGTTGTGTAAACAGTGGGTCTCATTCTGGCTGCAATCCAGACTTTCTAGTTACTTTTTGTCTGTAATATAATGTAATTAGCGTAATGGGGTCAGATTTGCTCCCGTGCAGAGAGCCAATTTGAGACCTGGGCACCACTGAAGTTTTAAGAGGTGTAAATGCCTTGTGCTGGTTCTCTGTACAGGGTGAATTTCAACATCTGTGAAAAATAAACAACATTCAGATTAAAGAGTAGGGTCCAATCATCTCAGCCAATGTATAGTTTCTGTATATAGGTAAGAAATACCATATGCTTATTGACCCCAGTTCTTACACCCTAGTCATGAGTTCAATAAAGAGAACTTATAAGGGGCTGTAGGGGCTGATCAGAAGTAAGGCTTAGAGTGGAAGGCCAGTCTTCATCGCATTATTCTATTCTATGCCTACTCAATGTGTGTTACAACACGATGCAATAGAGACTGCAGCATTTTACGGGTGAAGTGAAAGGCATGTCACATGACCATCTTTTGGCTGTAGCCCACTGAGTTGCCTTTTGCTGTCCTGCCACAAAATGCTGTAACACCATCTCACACTTAGCATAAGAATTAGGCTATGTTCCATTATAGCTGAGTAAAACACGGGATGATATTTGTCTCACAGATGAGAACTGTATTGAAAAATCAAAACCAGTTGGTTGCCTTTAAAATCTTGCCAGTTTTTTCCCTTGAACAAATAGGTACCAGTACCTCAGTAATTGCAGTATTATTTTGCCTTCACCCAACTTTGTGTAGGGAATGCTGCTAAGACTGATGTAAAATTATCTGAGGCAACTGAGTTTTTTTTTTGTTTTGTTTTTTTGTTTTGTTTTTGAAAGGGTGAACATGAGAATCTATTCATGATTTCTGGACTCTGAGGTTCTCTGGGGAATGTCACAATCAATATATTGGGCTAAGCCTCTTGTCTGCTTTCAAAAGCTGTAAATAGATGTCGAGATACATACTGGAGTTTGCACTTGGCTGTCAGACTTAGCTGCAAGGTATTTGTACTGAAGATCCACTTTTGGCTAATCATGCCCTGTTTTAATATGAAGAACCCTACTTTGGAGAAAATCTGAGGATACTGGCGGAACAGAGACATATGCTGCAAAAGTTAGTTAACCCCTCAAATATATAGATAATGCCACATTTTTTAAAAAAAAGAACAGTTTTCAGTGCAGATTTGGTGGGATAATTAACAGTTTTCCCTCCCCTTTCAATTGTTTGGCTTACATAGCATAAATATGGTGTTCATCTTCCTCCAGGTGCTAATCCTATTATAGCTAATGGCAAAATCTGTGGGGCAAATTGTGACCTTGTATACATCCTGTGCAACTTCAGAAACTTATCTGGTGTTGTATGCAGTGTTACTGTGTGAAGAAGTCAGCCCAGTTGCTTTGAAACTCTATTGTGTGTGCACATACTAGAAAATGCTCAAGTACAGTGGGTCTCTGTTTCAGTTGACTCAAGAAGTAAAACAGGTAGGCTGATGGAGCCTTTATAATCCTGAGACTGATCTACTCATGTTGACCTGCTGCTCCTCTATAAAGTGAAGTCTGAGCAATAAATTCTTTGACCTCTTTAGCCATTTTCATGAGTCCATCCTGCTAGCGCCAATATGTTCCAGGTGAAATTTCTGCTATGATGTTAACAGAGTATGAAAATGTTTCAAAGAGAGTTCTATTTCTTCCTAGGTTACAAGCATAGTATCAGAAGAATGCTAAAATATCTAATGAGAAGCAAATGCTTCTTCACTAGGAATAAAATGTGAAATGTATATGAAAAATACGGCACTAGCCCTTTCCTCATGTAGAGAACATGCATGGGAGTGGGATGTTCTCTCCAAAACTCGTGGACTACTCTTCACAGCAGGGAGGGGACAAGGCTTTGTGTAGGGAATGCTACAAAGACTGATGCTCAGCGACTGAGGATCCACAGGCTGACTTCCACACGCCGTAGGGTCTCTGAGTAGTCAACCCCTCTGTTGTGCTGTCTGACTAGTTCCTCCCCACAGCATGATTTTTATTATTGCTTAAAAAAAGACTTCCTGTACTGCTTTGATGCTGGCTCAGTAATCTCTTCATGGGGCTCCTGTTTTGTCAATATCCCAATGGTATCCCTTTGAGGAAAAATGTCTGCCGCTGGTAGATGGCTTAGCAATGCCAAATATAATGTCGACTGTTATATTTCTATGTGTTTCACATTTTATGCCTGATATGGAACACACTCATTTTTTTCAAGCTTTTTTGGCTAAGCAAGAGGGGGTGATCTTCTCTTTTAAGAAGGGCCGGATGAACATGCCCAAATTTGCTTTTCAAGCAGAATGGTAAGATTATCTTCAGTCCATTGTTGTATTGCCTGGGTCAGTGTTAGGGATATTTGGGTGGTGTTGTTTTTTTTAATTACTCTGTTACCCAGAAATATTCACATCTTGTATCAATGAAAGGAATCCCAGACTAAGGCAAATGGCTTAGATGCCTTTATTCAATTTCCTTATTGTTTCTGGAACACTGAAAGAAGATATAAAACAATCTTAAATTTGAGAGCAATGAGAGAAATGGAAGGTGCCAAGTGCTTCTAAAGGTCTGGCCATTCATTTGGGCACTAACTTTTCATGTACTGCAATGGAGCATGAAGGAGGGGAGGGACACAACCTCCCAAGATTAAAAACAAAAAGGTGATTTGATGACTTGTTTAGATCCCACGAGAGCTCTGTGTGTATTGTGGGAGATCAGAAGTATTAATGAAAAATGGTTTTAAAATCTTTTTGGGAAGTGTCCTAAATGGAAACTTTATACCAACGGGGTGAAATTCACCCCTGCAGAGAGGGCCAGCATTCAGGCCTAAGCATCACTTATGTCTCATTATTTGAAGAGGCTCTATGGCAAGAGCTGCTCTGTTGGTTCTCTGCACAGGGTGAATTTTACTCATTGAAATGTATGCTCGTTTGGTGAGGCCTAATTCTTACCACTCCTTACTGTCCCTTTCTGCAGCAGAAAATGTGGTTTTGCCACTTACAACTTCTGTCTTGCAGTGAGGTGGCGTTTCAGTTGAGTGTGGTTTCTGGTCTGTAAAATGAGAGACAATCTTTCAAGCTTACCCGAGCTCTTCTTCAAATGTTTCCCAGACTTGAAGAAGAGCTCTGTGTAAGCTCAAAAGCTTGTCTTTATCACCAACAGAAGTTGGTCCAGTAAAAGATATTCCCTCACCCACCTTGTCAGTCCTAGGATAGTAGAGACATGGCTACAACAACACTGCATACAAGTTTTTATTACGTTATTTTCCCTTTTGAAATAAATTAAGCAGTGATGTAAATGAAACTCTGTGAAGTAACTTCTTATCATAGTATATGGACAAGAAATACAGTTTGCTGTATTTTACCGCTGGCACATTTTAAATAGTCTCTTATTTTCTTATTGTACCTTCAGAAATGAGTAAAGATTTCTTATTTTAAAAACAGGGAAGGTAAAAACTGGATGTGTAGCCTCTTTAACAGAATGTACCACAGTCCTGCTGTTTGCTGTGTTTAATTTGTTTGTAATGCCTTGAGTGAGCACATTCACCATGTAATGAAAGTGTGTGTTTGGGGAAGGGAGCTGGGAGGGGGTCATGGAGGGGAAATCTTTTTATGGAAGAAAGTTATGAACGTAACAAACTATGAAGCAACATCTAATGAAAAGTTTCTTTTTAAGTGCAATATATTTATTTCTGCTAGAAATCTAATATCAACATTATGTAATATTTGAAGCATTAAATGTTATTTGTAAACAGCTTAAAATTATATATATATATCACAAAATTGTACATAAGTGCAAATGTGTGGATATCCATTTTCTTTCATTAAAATATTGGGTGTTTTGATATAATTCTTATTTATACAAAGCTTCCTCCTTCTGGTGTTCTCCAGTTAATCACTGGTGCACTTCTGTGATGGCATGCAAAATTCAGGTATGGCTGCTGATGTGTGAAAGGTAGCCTAACTTCATATTGAAGCCACAATCCTCATAGGAGAGTGGTAACTCTGCTATAATTAAGTGTAATTGAGACTTCACTACTGTTCAATAGAAAAGTCATTATAGTGTCTAAAATCTACCTGCTTGCTTAGACTGTCTTGAAAATTGTTGTGCTTCATAAGGGCACAAGAGAGGGTTAGTAGCTAATATTTGGGATTGTTTGAGCAAGGGGAAATCCACTTGGGATTTCTCCGCTAGTGCACAGCACCTGCTGGCCAATGTGGGAAGCAATACTGGAAAAGTTGTTGAGGATCAAGCTGACTATTCCAGGGTGGCAAAGAACTGCCATGTTGGGTCAGACCAGCAGTCTATCTAGCCTAGTATCCTGTCTCTGACCGTGGCTAATACCAGAGCTTCAGGAGGGGTGTACAAAAGAAGGCAGTTAGTGATTCATGCCTGTCTTCCTCATCTGGCAGTCAGAGGTTTAAGGTTACCCCAAGCATGTGGTTGCAACCCTGACCATCTTTGCTAATAGCCATTGATGGACCTATCTTCCATGAACTTAACTAGTTTATTTTTTAACTTGGTTGCACTTTTGGCCATCATAACATCACGTGGCAGTGAGTTCCACAGTTTAATTGTCTTTCCTCTTGTATTAAATTTACTGCCTATTTAATTGAGTGACCCCTTGTTTTTGTATTGTGGGAAAGGGTAAATAACACTTTTCCCCACACCATTCATGATTTTATAGATCTTTATCAGATCCCCCTTAATCATCTGTTTTAAATGGAAGAATCCTAATCTTTTTAGTCTCTCCTCATACGGAAGCTATTCCATATCCTTGATTATCTTTGTTGCCCTTCTCTAAAATGTTTCCATTCTCTAAAATATCCCTTTTGAGACGGGGCAACAAGAACTACATGTAGTAGTCAAGGTGTGAACATACCATGGATTTAAATATTATATTTTCTATCCCTTTCTTAACAGTTCCTAGCCTTCTCTTTGCCTTTTTGACTGCTGCTATACATTGAACTGAAGTTTTCAGAGAACTATCGACAGTGACTCCAAAATCTTTCTTGAGTGGTAACAGCCAATTGAGAATCCATCATTATATATGTGTAGCTGGCTTTTTTTCCAATGTACATCACTTTTCACTATCAAAGTTGCTTTTCATCTGCCATTTTGTTGCCCAGTCTCCCAGTTTGGTGAGATGCCCCTGTAACTCTCTGCACTCAGCTTTAGATTTACAAAAACATTCAAGATAGTTGTTGTGGACCATGCCTGGTGTAGGTCAGAGTTGAGTGCCAAATTCAGCACAAGCTTATAAAAACCAGGGTAGGTACACTGAAGAACTGACGAGTTTACCAAACCCATAAGAAAAGTGAGGTCCTGTATCATTACACTGATTAACAAGAAGCTAAAACTACAGTCTCCTTAAGCAATCCATCCCCTATCACCACCCACACATCTGGTCTTTATGTTGAGAAGTTACTGAAAACCAGATTAATCATACATAAGGTTCTTCTAATCCCAAAGGATCAGCCACTCCCCCAGGTCAATATGTATGCTTTAGATCTTACCAAATATCATGCTGTTGCCAATTCCTTTAGTAACTAAAAACAAAAGGTTTATTAATATAAAAAGAAGAGAGTTAATAAATGGTTGAGAATCATATACATTACAATTGATTTCCTTTGTTTGCAGGTCAGGATAATAGCAGTGATGTTAAATCGGTAATAAATCACCCAAGCAGATTGGGGTCCTTCAGTCCTTTTGTTCAAAGCTTCCTTAGAAAATCACAGTCCAGAGATGAAAAAGCAGGAATTAAGACAAAGCAGTGATGTCACAGCTTGCAATTTATAGTTCAGCCCAAGTGCAATGCAAAGTTACTGGCCAATATGGGATCTAGGGTCTTAGATGGAGTCTTAGATCATATTTCCTTATCACAGGTCTTGTTGAGTCATGAGGCATTCATTGAGTACACACTTCTTGAGGAATTTTCAGGAGACGCCCTAAAATAGTTGATTGTCCTTAATGGGACATCAAGCAGGCTGGCTAGGGTTGATGCAGATCTGTCTGGAGGGGTGTCAGGCAGGAACACAACACGTGTTTTAGATATGAATTACATAGAAAAAAATCGTAACTTGAGATATGAAAATGGTACATGCATATAAACAGGGGTTATCATACTTAAGTCAAACTTTTCCATTGACACCTGACATGACATACTTTGTAAAAGATTTTTTGCAACTTTGTGATAGTGGTGACTATCAGTGTAACTAGTTACCTGTGATGCTGTACAAAAAGGAAGAGATCTGCAAACTTTGCCACTTCACTGTTCACTCCCCTTATCCAGATCATTTATGAATATGTTGAACAGCACATGTCCTAGTACAGATCCTGGGGGGAGCCTGCTGTTTACCACTCTCCACTATGAGAACCATCCCTTCTTATCCTTTCTTTCCTATTTTTTTAACCAGTTTTTAATCCACAAAAGAACCTCCCCTCTTATCCCATTATTTAAAAGCCTTTGAGGGATCTTGTCAAAAGAGTTCTGAAAATCCAAGTACACTGTCTCAACTGGATCACTCTTATTCACATGCTTGTTCGCTTCCTCAAAGAATGCTAATAGACTGGTGAGGCATGACTTCCCTTGACAAAAGCTGTGTTGACTCTTCCACAGGAAATCATGTTCATCTATGTGTTGGATAATTATCCAACATCTCCTGAGCAACAGAATTCTTGGTGTTTCTGGGAGGTTTGCAGAGGTCTGCTCTGTTCATGTTCCAGTAGAAATGGCCTTATTTTTCCTTTATCCATATCACCCTGTCTCATGTGCACTAGTTATCTCTGAAGCAGAGCAGAGTAAAGTTTAGCTTTTTTCATATTCAGCAAAGTCAGTCCTTTGAAGAATAGTCTTCATTTCAGTGTCCAGCGAGTTGCAGTCATTCTGATGTTTTCCTCTGTTGGAGGGGGAGCCCTTACCTCCTCCAATCTGCTGGATTCCAGGTACATTTTTAACGCATACCTCATTGATTAGTTAAAAGCCCCATTATCAGATGAAAAGAAAACCTTAATGGTGGTCCGATTAAACCCCTAGATGGGGGAGTGGGAGGGGGGTAAACCTTTTGGCCCAAGGGCCACAGTGGGGTTGAAAAACTGTATGGAGGGCCAGGTAGGGAAGGCTGTGCCTCCCCAAACAGCCTAACCCCTGCAGCCTATCTGACCCCCTCCCACTTCCTCCCCCCTTGACTGTCACCTCAGAACCCTTGACCCATCCACACCCCCCCCCCCCGCTCCTTGTCCCCTGACTGGCCCCTCCAGACCTCCCTGCCCTAACTGCCCCCCCAGGTCCCCACCCTCTATCCAACCCACCATGCTCCTTGTCCCCTGACTTCCCCAACCCCTATCTACACCCCTTCCCCCTGACAGGCCCCCCTGGGACTCCCAAGCCTATCCATCATCCCCCCCCCCAGATCCCTGTCCCATGACCGCCCCCCCAAACCTCTGCCCCATCCAACCGCCCCCTGTTCCCTGTCCCCTAACTGCCTCCTGGGACCCCCTGCCCCTTATCCAACCCCCCACTCCCTGTTTCCTTACCATGCCACTCAGAGCAGCATGTCTGGCAGTTGCATGGCCCGGCTGGAGCTAGACACACTGTCGCGCTGCAGGGAGGAGGGGGGAGAAGGGGCAGAATGGGGGAGGGGCTGGAGGGACCTCCCCAGCCGGGAGCTTAGGGGCTGTGCAGGACAGTCCCAGGGGCAGGATATGGCCCATGGGCCATAGTTTGCCCACTTCTTCCCTAGATTCCTTCATCAGATGCGTCTTTCTTTTAAGTGAGACCCTTTTATTACACAGAGTTCTTATACATTTTCATATTTTTCAGCACTCACACTTGATTCTGTGTCAAAAGTATGTTTCCTTTTAAGGTACCGAGTGCTATTTCTGAGATGGCTGCTACTAAATTGTCACAGGCTAGACATGGTATTGCCTTCCTTTGCTGTGGGGATGATTTGCTAAGTAATTTTAAAAGGACCAGATTTCTCTTCACACAGCTAGACATATTTTTGGTCAGATATTAAAAAGGAACTGCTGATAATTCAGCTCTTTTTATATTCAGCTGTTGGTTATACTTTGAAAAGAACTGCTGACCAGTTCTTAATCTATAAGTCATTGGTGTAGAAGTATATAAATCCACTACCATGTGCCTATAAGATCTTTTGGTGGTATCCTCAAAAGCTTCCAGGAAGAACTATGCCTTGCATGAGTATATTTGCTGAGCAAGCATAGCGATTTGTAATTTATTCTTGGGGTTTGTGAACAGAACCAGGTACTTTGTGTTTAGGTTATCTGTATGACTTCCCCCACTCTCCTGAAAAAATAAGTTCTGAACTATATACGTAATTTTCAGGTTTCTGTGGTGCACATACTTGATTCTTCTCTTCATCACTTTCACAAGCAGAGTTAATCAAATCATCTACAATAATCGTATTGACTTTATTGATAGGAAACAAACCATCATTGTTAAATGCATCAGACAACCCATCCATAAAACTGATAAAAATACATTTACAAAGCAATTCCTCATACAAAGATTGCCAGCAACCACACACTATTCTTACGTATAACAGGCAATGTTCACTCAGCATTATCCAACACATTTTTTTATAAAGTAACTTTTCCCGCAGTTGCTAGGCCCTGAAAGAATTCCGAAAAAGGGGTGTTTCCACCACATACCCATTTTCAAAAGGTGTAGGGTAGGGTTTTAAAGCCTTCTCTGGTGATCCTCTTGTTGTAAACCTCTGTCTGCATTTTCTTAAGGGTCTTTGTCTCTATTTGTCACTTATTTTTGTTCCTTACAATAGAGGGCTGCTGCACCTCTAACTTTTTTTCTCTTTCTCTCCTGGGTCTACATCAGGCCTGCACAACTCGGAAAGCATCGAGGGCCACATTACTGCAAAAAACTCAGCTGTGGGCCGAAAAGCCCCGCCCATGCCCATCCGCTTCCTCCCAACCCTCCCCGCTTGGCTTGCCCCACCCCAATCACACACACCCCCCCCACAGGCCGTACAGTGAACCCGTGCGGGCCACATGTGGCCCCCGGGCCGCATGTTGTGCAGGCCTGGTGTACATTATAGTCCAGGACTAGATCTTTCAAACTGTCAAAGTTGATGTTTTCACAGTTAGCTATGTACAGGGTAATCCCTTTGGCTTTCATGCAGTGGTGGGTAAACAGGCTATGAAGATGTTGGTATTGCCAGCTACCGTATAGTGTTCTTTTGGGTGTTTCTAAGATACACAAGCCATTTCATCATCGATCAACTTGTAAGATGAAACCTCAGAATTGGGGGAAATATGTACTGAAAGAATTTGTAAAGGGCTGGCATGATGCTAGTATTGGGTAGGTTTATTCTTTGACCAAATTTTAGTGGTAAGACGACTGAGTTACCCCACGGAGAATTAGCAATTTGGCGCTTTGCAGAGTTCAACATGATCTCATGTTGGTGTAAATGCACGCCTTCTTTCTGGTAGATATCATTAACATTCTTAGTTTGTTTTTCTTTGTCCATGCACCAGCTGGGATACTCTGAAGCCTTTTGTTTCTCATGGAGGTTTAATTTTATGTACTCAGAAAAAAGTTTCAGATTTTTCTTCAAAATGCCAGATTTCATAGATTTTCACCACACATGCCCTTTCACTATGGCCACATTCAATGCCATTGTGCACTAAGTCCCCAGGATAGATCTCTTCTCATCAGTTTGAGTGCATGTTTCCTGCTGCTCAGTTTCTGCACAGGTTTGGCATAGTGGAAACATAAGTTTGCCACCCACTGTGATAGGTAACAATGGGGAAAAGAGGCCTCGTAGTGGGTACACTTTAACTTTTGCAATTCCAAAATAATTTTGAGGAGGCCAAATTTGTCATGAATGATATTGGGGTATTCATTAGAGTATTCTCTGGCTTTGTTTACGAAAGGGCACAGACTGGTAAAATCATTATAGTGGATTTCTTCAAAAGGGGTTTGGTTTGTAATACAGGCAGATAGTGTTAGTCTTCCCCTCAAAAAGAGCATCTCTATGTACCAGAGGTTGGGGCAACTGGGCTTTGAATAAGAAATCTGCAAGCTTGCTAGCTGTTTCTATCATCACCTCCCACTCATGCTCTTAGACATACCTATGTCTTTACAGATAATCACTCTTGAGTGGTGTCTTATAATAAAGAACTCTGAAAGTTTCCGTAACCCACTGGTGGTGTGGATGCATGTTGAACACCCAACCTAGGGGTCGCTGAGGCAGCCTGCCTCCTGAGAGCCAATTGCAAGGGACCACACCTAAGAAATTCTCTTTTGTGTAAAGGTTCGCTGTTAAGACACATGAGCATTGTGTGGTGTCCATATTCACATGTAATCCTACAGAATGTTTCTCCTCTGATTTATCTTCTACGCTATCAAAAGCTCCATACACAATCATATTGATGGTGGCCATCAAAGCTGTCCTAAAATGTATTTCTGCTCCCAGGTTCCCAGTTTTAATAAGGGAATAGCAATCGGTGCATTCCTGGTCGGGAGACAGGTCAAAAGCAAACAAGGTGTAACCCTGTGCAAACTCCTTATGGTTGACTAACAGAGAATGACCTTTCACGTGTTTACCAAGCCATCTGTGGCAGATTCATGTACTCGCTCATGCAGTTCCCAACCTTGAAGTTTGGTTGCAAAGGCTTGACTGGTATCTGTTCGACATCCACTTACACTTAAGGCCACAAAAATTACTGTTGTAATGTTTAAAGTGAAAGGGTTTTTTAGTGTAATTTCCACTAAAGGCATCATTATCCACAAATTCTACGATAAGCATTTTGGGTAACTGTCTCAAGAACAGGTTCTTCTGGCTAGTGACCCTGCTGCTTGTGGTAAACACTTTCACTTCACACTGTCTAACTGGGTATTTAGCATTAGTGGTAAGCAAGACCACCGAGTTCCCTTGATAGATGCCCGGGGCCATCCCTTGCTTCTTCACAAAGAGGGACGCTGATATAATCTGCAGTTTAGAGCCTTTAGTCGCATCGCCCAGTAAGCAGAAGGTATCTGAATGTCATGCCAATTTAATTTTCATATCCACGCCATTCAACAAAAGTTTTTCTTGAAAAAACAAGGCTCTATGTAGATGACCCAACAGCTCTATCGTCCCACTCTAGGTTGTTAGGTTTGACCTCCTCTCAAACCCTTGATTCTCGCCATCCAGCTCCATGGCGATGGTGAATAGGGTAATTGAGCATCAAATCTATAAAGGCCCTGTAAGGGTAACAGTTGTTGCTTTGGCTTATGAGACAGTCTTCCAACTGATTGAAAATAAAGGCCCCCTAAGTAATACACCAGGCCCACTTTAGCCTCCCCCCCCCCCCCAGTGCAGGCAGTTCTGTCTTCTCTTACAATCTTGCAACAAAGGTACAGAAACCTGTTGTTTAAATCCATCTAATCTATGCTAGTCCCTGCTCTAAAAATGGTGACTGGGGCTGCCTCTGTAATGGCTGATAGAGGTGGTACTTCAGTGTAGATGCTTTTCTTGAGGCTGGTCTGTGTAGGCGCTATTTGGGACATGTCTAGTTTGGATCTGGTGCATTCCACAGTGAACAAAAGCCACGTTGATTAGAATATATCTCATTTACCAGGTGAAGAGCATCCCATCTTTCTCCTGGGCTTTCTCTTGGTCTTTTGCTTATGGTCAGTTCTGTGAGTCAAAGACCTTCTTTTAAAGCATTTTGGGGGAACCATGCATTGCTGGTATGAAGCATTTCTCATTGTCTTCCTCCTTTTAATGTACATCAGCCCTGATGCCTTCTATGTAGATGGATTATCTACCTTCCCTAGAGCAGCTCAGGAGACGTGACCTACCATGTCTAGGGGTACGTCTTCACTACGGCAGGTAGCCATCGCTCTTTTAGCGATTGATTTCTTGCGTCTGGTTAAGACACGAGAAATCGATCACCCGCAGCCCCCCATCGACTCCAGTAACTCCAGCTTGACACAAGGCCCAAGCTGGAGTTGACGGGGAAGTGCGCAGCCAACTGCCACCACCATGAGGACGGCAGGTAAGTCGGCTGTACATACGCCGACTTCAGCTATGTTATTAACGTAGCTGAAGTTGTGTATCTTCAGCCGATCCCCACCCCTAGTGAAGACCAGCCCTATGTTTGAGCAGCTGCTTTTCCTTTTAATAATCTCTAACCCCCTCCTCAAAAGTGGACTGGCTTTTTGAAAAAGGCTATGGAATATTCCACCCACACCAGTCACATAAATCATGGGGGCCCCATGACATCGAGGAAGAGTGTATCCAGCCTTGGATTTGTAATAGTTTCTGTAGATGGTGGGGGTCCCCATAATTTCTTAGGGTTCCCATAGCATTTTGCTTTTTAAAAACCTCTCTCTTTCTGTGGGAACATAGGTGCAGCTTGCTGATCACCTTGCTGAGGTGAAATGAAGTGTGTCTGTTCGGATTTGTTTTCACTTATGGGGCCACCCCAACCATTTCACGAGTAGCCGCTTTTTATTTCCTTTTCCTTTCTGAGCTAGAACTTTTTCAATCCTGTAAATCCTGTCCTGTTTGGGGTTAACCTTCTGTAAAAAGAAGTGGGGTTTAGCCCACAAAAGTTTATGCTCAAATAAAATAGTTAGTCTCTGAGGTGCCACAAGTACTCCTCATTCTTTTTGTCTTACCCCTGTAATATTTTAATTGGTAATACAGGTCTCTGGCCCTCGGTTAATGCTTCATCCACTATGAATAACTCATTAGTAAACATTTGTTCATAAACATTTTCAAAAGCTCCTTGGTTTTAAACGGGCTCACATGGTCACCTTTTCTAAAAGGAGCAATGACCAGGTTTATTTTAAAATTGTCTTCATACACCATTTTCCATACTCTTAGGAGGTATATGTACCCCAGGCTATCAAAGGGTTAATACAGGCACTGCCAGCCACTGCTGATTGGCAGCCTTACAGCAGCTGGGAGGACAGAAGGACTGGGGAGCAGAAGGGTGGGGTGGACACCAGAGGAGTGAGCAGGCAGCACAAAGGAACTCCTGTCAGCACACTCCTCTAGAGGTGCCCAGGGACAACTCCCCAGAAAGGGATGAACAGGCCAACAGACTGAAGAGCCTGCAGATGCCTGAGGGAAAGTAGGAAGCAGCTCAGGGCACTGTCAGAGTTGGCAAAACCTGACTCTCCTTGTCTAGCTTGAGGGCCCTGCTCTGGAGTGGGCAGGCCTGGGTACCTCTGACAGACTTGAGAACAGGGTTTCCAGATTCCTGAACACCAGGTATGGACTGACAGCTGTGCTGAGTTGAACGAGTCGGAGTCCTGCTTGGCCAGGAGGGGCATCATTGCACTGACTCGTGCACCTTCAGAGAATTTGAAGGGTTAAAATCTGCAGGTCTGGTATGTGTAGTTCTGTGAAAGCTCTGGTTATAACTCTCTATAAGTTCAGGTGGCACATCAACGTAGAGAAGGGTGTTGTGGGATGTGAAATATCTCCATATTCTAGATTTTAAATTTCTGTTAAATCACTCCACAACACTCACACTGACTTCACTGGTACAGTTAGACCCCGCAATACCGCGACGATCGGGAGCCAAAAATACCCGATCGCGGTAAACGCGGGGTTGTGCTATTGCGGGGTCGCGCAGCATCAAAGTGCCACATGCCGCCGTCATTGGGAGCCCCGTGCGCCCCACGCTATAAGCGGATTCGCGCTATAGGGGGGTGCAGTATTGCGGGGTTCCACTGTAGTAACAAAATGGTGAACATCATGCTGCTTTAAGTCTGCTTAAAGGTTTGTTTAAAAATTCTTTCCCCCTATTGGTTTGCAATTTTTGAGGTACCCCTTTTACTACTCACATATTAGAAATATTGAGGAGAGACATGGGCCTGACTATTTAATCATTCCCATTTACATAGTCACTCCAAGCAGTGAATTTGGAGGTTATTAGACTTTTCAGATGGTTCACATCTTTGGCCTTCTTCACTCGTTATCCTTACAACACACCAGAAATGCCATGCATTATTGTATGCAACTATTAAAGTCTAACATTTGTGCCTCAGTAATTTACTTTACAAGGTTTTAATCATTTTTCAGTTGTCTTTAAATGAATTAGTATGTATCGTATATCTTGCCCAGCACTCAAGACATCTTGGCATGGTTTCCAGTACTGCTGGGCAGACAGCTACTTGAGTTTTTAGTCAGTGAAAATGTCTTCTAGCTCAGATGCCCTCTGAGGGAAAAATCTAACAGATATATAGAGTAAAAGATAGGGCCTGGGTAGGCCAGTGGCTGTGCCCATGGACCTACTATTGCACTTGGATTGCTCCTGTGGAGCTGAGCTTCACCTTTGGCAGGCAGTTTACACACCGTGCACAGTGCCTCCTTGCCCAGTGCAACCATACCATTGCTACTGCAAGAGGATACCTTCAGTGGAAAGAGTAGGCTTTGCCCTTAATGCAAAGAATTAGCATATAGTCCAGACACTGAAGATTATCTTAATTATTCTTTGGTTCATTGAGTCATTTCATAATTTCTGTCTGAGGTTTCTAGAGTCAGCTAGATACTCACCAAAATCACCTCTGTGTACCATGGCATCTGTGGATTTTCAGGTTGTTGTTTTTTTAAAGACATAATTTGCTTCTGACTCACCAAAGTACAGCTGTAGAAAAAATATTTAATAACCACCTGTAGTAACAGTTTAAAAAAAGGAATTAAGTGCACTAGATCAGTCATGATGTCTGTCTTCAAGTCCTGAGCCAGTGAAGCACTTAATTGTGCCTCAGTGCTTAATGTGAGCCATAGTCCTTCCTCAGACAAAACTCCCACTGATGATATGGGAAGAGTTTCAATCATATTGGTTCTTTTTTAAAATATAAACTTAAGGGCAAATTTGGTACAGCAATATTTCACAAATAGGGAAGTCTTGTTCATCAAAAATGTGAAAAAATGAGCTGAGAGTTTTTTAAGCTTGAGTTAGACTGGGATAATGAGTCACCAATGTGAATTTCATGAGGTGGAGACTTTTCACCAAAATGGGAAAAAACAGGCAAAAGTCCCCAAATGAGAAAAGGAAAAATCCAGATTTTTACTACTTTGGAAATAAATCAGAAACACAGCATCAGAGCCAGAGTTTAATGTGAATGTAATTATAGAAACTAAATTAACCAAATAACATGACAGTCCCACAGAAATGGCTTTGCAGGCCAAAAGCACATAAATGTGTACTGCAGGGAAACTGGAAGGCAATGGAGACATTTAAGTGACAGAGTCATAAGAAAACAGTGGGAAGAAGAAAAATCACAAAAGCCACATGATTATAAACAAATTGTAAGTTGTTAAAGAAGACAACAGTAGCCCAGCAAGAAGACTTTCATAATAATGTAACCTGAGAAGAACCAGGGCATGCAACAAAATTTTAGTTGCATCAGTTATGATGGCTCTGATTCAACAAAGTACTTAGGTTCATGCTTAAGCTGTCTCAGGACTCAAAGGCAGGAAGAACTAACCTTTATGAGCCTGATTCTGAAAGTTACAGTGTGAGCATGGGCCCCTATTGACTTCGTTGGATGCTGCATCGAGGCAGGGGTATGCCTGCATGGAGTTATTTGCAGGACTGCAGCCGAAATCAATGATTCAAACACACACAAAGATAATTAGTGGGGCCAAAATAATGGCTTTCTATCACATCCGTGTTTCACAACACGAGCTGAGCATGCATCCAGTGGAGAGATCATTCACACAGAGAGAAATACAAAGAGCCCCAGAAAAGGAAGTACAGAACTGTATATCATCTTAGTTTAAATAATGAAAACCATAAGAATTAATAAGTGCAACAAGATGTTGCAGATATGCAGAGAAAAGAAACAGACCCCTGCAAAACATCCACTAGCAGAGTACATGAAATAAATAAGTTTAAAACAAATAATGACTTCACTTTTGTTCTGGTCTACATGTCACTGATGTTGAATTAATGGCATATTTTTGTAAATAGATTTCTCACATGAAATGACTTTGCAAACACAGTGCTTAAAAGAGCATATGGAAGTAGTGGGGGAGATTCAAAGTGTCTTGCAAAAAGCTTACATACAATGCTGTACTTAATTACGGAAAATCTTAAAGAATAAAGACACTTTGACAGAGAAGACAGCAACCTGATCCTCAATGAAGAAATTGTTCTTTGTTTTTATAAGACAAAAGTACAGCTTAAAAGGTCTCTCAACGTCCTTTCTGCAGCAAGGAAAACTGTTCATGAAAAGTAAGTGTAGCTCAGGTCTTCTTTACTGGGCTTCCAGCATAACAATTCAACGAGCATATGAGCTGGCTGATTTACTTTGTTTGACCCATGGTCACATGACTCTGTGATACTCTATAGTGATGAACTGTTGTGACACAGGAAGCTAATTTTAAATCTGAATTTGAGATGGCTACAATCCTCTAAATCTAATCAATAAACCAAAACGTTTCAGTTCAGGATGAAAGCAACATTTTCAAAAGCACTTAGTGTTTCCAACTCTTGTGATTTTTTTCACAAGCCTTGTGATATTTGGTATGTTTTCTTAAAGCCACAGCTGCTGGAACCAAGACTTTCAGCTTTCATTAAAAACAAATTTTCTAGCCCTCATCGTTACAGAGAAATGCTGGAAAATGTGGACCACATGCACTGTAAAGATTCAGAAATGAGAAGGCAAATAAATGTACCCCCAAATTATTATTTTTTAAAATTTGTGATTAAGATAAGCTCATGATTTTTAAGGGGTCCTGAATCATAAGTTTTGAATGCTTGGGATGCCAATGCGGAAGTAGAGCGGGTTTGTTGATATAGTTCAAACCGGTTTCCTGAACAAAATAAGCTATATCAGCATAAGAAATGTCTTTCTTATGTGTCTACATAACTTTTGAAAATGGGATGTAAGCTCCTAAATCACTTAGACACGTTTGAAAATTGTACCTGTAGTGTGTATAGAAACAATTTCTTTATAATACTGTGATATACAATATAATAGAAAAATTGTACTAAACTACAAATTTGTTTTTTGAAATGTGTGTCACAATAAATGGCTGCTTTAGGGTTCTTGTTTGTAATTATAAAACTAATAAACGGTCAGAAATAAAATCTTGGTATGGTATTTCTCCTTGCCTACTAATGTTTTCAAATTAACAAGTGCCCCCTGAAAAAGAATGAATACATATTTTTAAATTACTATATTGTGTTTATGCAGTGTAATTGTAATGGTGTCAGTCCCTGGGTATTAAGAGACAAGCTGGGTGAGGTAGTAGTAGTCTTTTGTTTTTGTTTTCTGTTGGTGAGAGAGAAGAATAGAGCTCTTCTTCAGGATTATTTATTTAACAGACTCCCAGTGCCATCTGCTGGTTGCATAGTTCCATCTCCACATATAATGATTACTGACAGACCTACAGAGATAGTGGAGCATACATTATGTGAGCTCCATACAAAATGGGTTAGATGTGCAACACCTGTTTTTATTTTAAATTCTATTGTACATTGTTCAAGGGGGAGAGTGGGTAAAATGTGTGCAAATAGGGGTGTTCCTGCACCTGAATCAAGAAATGAGCTCACTAATGTATTACTTTAAAGACTAATAGATTTATTTGGACATAAGCTTTCGCGGGTAAAAAACTCACTTCTTCAGATGTAGGATACCATGCAAGGCACTGAATTTAGCCATATGATGTGGGAATCCATCAACTTCATGGAAAAACTCATGCAGATACAGAGAGACATGTTTTAGAAACTGTAAACAGGCAAAGAAGGCAAAACAGTTTTTCCCAAACAAAAGGGAAGGAAAAGACCACTTTGACTCAGGTGCAAACCAAGCCAGGTGTGACCAGACACAGAAAATGGACTATTCATTCATATCAGAGACTTCAGGATGGTCATTTGCAATGTACGTAACAGGAGACTGCAATATTAACATGGCGTCAGCTTCCTGGTGGGCTGAGCAAGCTGAGTTGTGCTGAGTCCCCAGGAGAGTTTCCTGATTTTGAAGGCAAAGATAAACTTTGGGCATATAAGGAACTTTGGGGCTCAATCTCCTGAGGGAACAAAGAAATCAGCTATTTGGTTTTGTGATGGCTGGAGCAGCCGGTCTTGTTGGAGAATGCTAATAACTTGGTGTGAGAAAGAAGTTATGTTAGGCAAAGCTATATCTTGCTATAATTGTTTTAGGCTCTGGAAAGTGTGTTTGATGCTGGTGTCCAGGTGCTAGCTCATGTGCTTCAAAGTCCCTGGGTCTAGGTAATGACTGATCACTGTTCCTGGCTCTAAGGGTCTCAGGCTTACTCCCAGCTGCAAGGCCCCCATTTCTGACATGTTTGTTGGGCAGGGGGGCCATGCAGACCAGCCAGTTAGACTCGGTACCCGTGCCTCAGCATTCCTAAGCCCCCCCAGTTGATTAAAGACACTCTCCCAGAGCGATAGAAAGTGGGTCAAATTGTTTTCAATAATGAATGTAATAAATGGGTTCAAGAAAACCAGACAAAGAAACTAAATTAGTCCAAACAAAAAGTCACATTGATATAATTCAAGGACTATGTTGGAATCATGCTTAGTAAAAACAGAAGATGTGGAACTGGAAATTAATAAATGAAAATTGGTATATCAAATATGAGGCCTAATTGATGGACAAAATAACAAGGGAATGGGCTATTCAAACCATCACTCCCATTTTTGGGTCCTTACAGAAAGAGACTTTGGGGGGATTATTCGGAAGAACACGTGGAGACTACCAGAGCGAGTTTCACCCTCATGGATGCCCCATCCACCATTTTCTGGGACCCCAGACCTTCTTCTTAATCCAGAGAGATGTCCTGACCAGGCTAGAAAGAGGGGCCCAGATGACATCACTACCCCTATCAGCTCCCACTGATACCAAATACCACCTGAAATGAACTGGGATTAGACTTTAACAGCAGCAGCAACACACCTTCAGCTCATCTCACCTAACTTCTCTACTCAAAAGAAGAGTTATTACCGTCCTTGATACCATCTAAGAGATTGTTCAACAAGAGGGCTTTTTTCTTCTAAAATTCTCTGAGCAGTGTAGTTAAGCCAATTTAAATCCCTTTGCAGAGGTAGGCTGACAGAAGAATTCTTCTGTAGGCCTAGCTACTGCTTCTCAGGGAGATGGAATACCTACACCGACAGGAGAATCCCTTCTGTCAGCATAGGTAGTGTCTACACTGAAGTGCTATAGCATTGTAAGCATAGATAACACCTAAGTAAATGAGATGTAAGTCTGTCATATTTGAGATCTGATGTTTATTCCCAGCACTGCTTTATACAGTGTCTTAGCTATTTTCTTTATAAAAGCTGTACCGTGTTAACTCCCTGCCATTGAAGTTGAGGTATGAAGTTTAATCAATTGTAATTGCTATGAGTGAGGTGCATAAAACTACTCAAAGAAGTCAGATGAGTATTTTCCTTAAGTATTTTCCTTTGTTGGTTTAATTTAAAGTAGCTGCAATTCTGGCAAAGCATTCTTACTAGAGGGCAAATAAGCTTCCCCCAACACCCATTTGCTGCACAGTAAAAGTTGATAATGCTCTTCGAGTCAGGTATGTAGTCACATGTAAATATGTTCTGAGACAAATATGGATGTTTTGTCCCAGAAAATTATGTATGCTCCTCCCTGTTTTCCTTTATTGAGAGTACATTGTCTCAAAAGCTGCAGCACTCTGTTTTACTTGTAGGATGATGCTTAACAGTCTCAGAAATAAAGAGGATGTCTTTATCAGAAAAGGGCACTCTAACTTCAAAAGTGACCTTAGAAAACAGCCAAAAGGCTCTTTATGATATTTTAACAGTCTGTCGGTCAGAGCTCATCTGCTGAGGCATTGACACAGATTATCTTAGTTGAAAGAAAACAATAGATCTTTGGTTGTATTTGACTTCAAGAAATTGCTTTATTGGTGGGAGAAAAAGAGAAAAGGATGACTAGGCAGGATATTGGCAGACATTTGGACTCCATAAGGATAATAAATAAGCTAATTGTTCCATTTAGACACCATAATAAAAGTGACAAAAGTGAAAATAGAAATATGTTCAGCCAACGTTTTAAGTATATGGGCATAATAATTTTTGCAACCTGGCTCTAAGGGTTTGAATTGTTCTGGTCATGGGACCCATAATGAAATAATCAGCAAGACAATTCAGACACCAGACTAGTGAAAAAGATAGAGGGTATTTGTGGTGATGATGGAAGAAACTGCTGACATTAATCATCAAGAACAAGAGTTCAATGTGTGTTTGATTTGCAAATAATGAATGGAAGGTAGAAAAAGTATTGTCTGTAGTCATAGTAACTGAGGCCAAAAGCAGCTGCACTTTGCAATGCTCAGATCAGTTGCAACCCACAGATGAATTGTTCTTGCAGCTCCTATTTCAAAAAGTTGGAAGTCTGGATTGGGAAGAGCACAGCTGGGTGGAGGATCCCCACCCAGAAGAATTAGGAATCACTCAACTTCTAAGATGGGTAGAGTATTTTTGTTATTATTATTAAGGGTATTACAAGATATTTGGGTAAATTTAGC
Source organism: Sternotherus odoratus (assembly GCA_032164245.1). Lineage (NCBI taxonomy): Eukaryota > Metazoa > Chordata > Testudines > Kinosternidae > Sternotherus > Sternotherus odoratus. Next base: position 149,156,440 of record JAVMKO010000002.1, read on the forward strand.
CTCTCACTCATAGATTCACAGAATTTAAGGCCAGACGGGACCATCAGATCATCTAATCTGATCTCCTGTATATCACAGGCAATAAATTTCACCTTGTTACTCCTATATTAAGCCCAAGAACTTGTATGACTACAGCAAATTTTCCAGAAAGGCCTCCAGTTTTGATATGAAAACATCAAGATATGGAGAATCCGCCATTTCCCTTGGCAGTTTATTCCAATAGTTAATCACCCTCATGGTTAACATTTAGTGCAGTGATATGCAAATGGAGGCTCAGGAGCTGTAAGTGATTCTTAAATGTGTCTCCTACATCTCTCCGTAGCACATGATATTAAAACACTGATTTAATTTTAGCCAATCTAAGTTATTAACCATTTAGTATGTTATTAACCAATTGTAGAATTTGTGGTCAGTCACTTTTGCTGTGAGAATATCTATATATATAAAAGTCAAATGGTGTATGCATGCATGTACGTTCCCTTACTCCTTCCACACCGCTTGAGCTAGAGACTTGAAATTTGGTACAGGTATAGGCTTTAGGGTCCTCATCAAGTAAGAATCAAAAAAATTTCAAGTCTCACCTCTTACACCTCCTAGGGGTGAAATTCTTTAAAGCTCATTAACATCAGCTGGGCAGCAGGTTAACACCTGCTGTTCTCTGTGACATAGTTATGATGTAATACCCCCCTTCAACGGACCCCGCACTCGCTCAGCTCTCTCCCCCCTCCCTCCCTCCAACGGACCCCCCACTCGCTCAGCTCTCTCCCCCTCCCCAACGCCCCCCCCACTCGCTCAGCTCTCTTCCCCCTCCCCAACGGCCCCTGCACTTGCTCAGCTCTCTCCCCCCTTCCCCCTCCCCCTCCCATGCTCCCCCCACTTGCTCAGCTCTATTCCCCCTCCCCCCTCCAACGGCCCGCCCACTCGCTCAGCTCTCTCCCCCCTCAGGTAAGAATAAAAATTTTTTAAAATCTCACCTCCCTCCCCCCCTCCAATGCCCCCCCACTCGCTCAGCTCTCCCCCCCCCTCCAACGGACCCCGCACTCGCTCAGCTCTCTCCCCCCTCCCATGGACCTGAGCAACGCCGGGTATTTGTGCTAGTATATATATATATATATAGTAAGGAGATCCATCCATTGCCCACTCCACAAATAGGCAGGAGACTTCTCTGTGGCTTCACCAGTGTCCTTTATTTATAGTGCAAACCCCCCTTTGTACAGCTTTAACAGTGCTGGCTTAATACCTGCACAGGGAGACAGACCACAGCTCAGGAATCAACCCCCTTCCTGGCTCACAGGGATCCAGAGTCTAAGTACTCCTCCCTATCCTGACTCCCTAGCTTCCTCTCCAAACTCCACCACACCCACCCTGGGCTTCCTTCCTGCTGGGCCTTATCCCCCAGGGAGGCTGCCAGGTGCAACAAGTTGAGCTTGAGCCCTCTGCAGCCCAGGTGGCTGATTAGCCTTCCCCTTCAGGCAAAGCTTGCAGAGCCTTCTGTGCTCTTAAAGGGGCGGCAGGGCTGGCTCAGCCGCTCCTGGCCAGCACCCTGCCACAATATATATATATATAAAATAAATGAAAGAATGAATTCATACGACTGTGGCTCTTTTGGGTAATGTTGATGGCTAATTTGGCTCCTGAACCACTGAGGTCTGAGTATAACTGATTTAGTGCCTTATTTTCAATTTGAATTTGTCTGGCTTCAGCTTCTAGTCATTGGCTCTTGTTATGCCTTTCTCTGATAAGTTAAAGAGACCCTGTAGTACAGGGGTGGGCAAACTATGGCCTCAGGCCAGATTAGGACCATCGGGGCTTTCTATCTGGCCTGTGGGATTGCCACTCCATGGGCCCACACCACTCCTGGAAGTGGCTGGCACCATGTCCCTGTGGCCCCTGTGGTGTAAGGTCCAGGTAAGTGGCGCTGGGTCTCTCCTGCATCCCGCACTGCAACCTCCTGCCCTGAGTCCCCTTGTATACCCTGTACCTCTCCTACATCCAAGCCCCTTGTCCTGAGAACCTTCTTGCACATCGCACCCCATCCCGGACTCCAATCTGTTGCCCTAGCACTGCATTCATGGCCCTGCATGTAATTTCCCCACCCTGATGTGGGCCTCAGGCCAAAAGGTTTGCCCATCCCTGCTATAGTACATGGTATTTTCACTTTGTTAAGGTACTTATACACTGTAATTAAGTCACCCATACATTTTATTTTTGATAAGCTAAACAGACCAAACTCATGAAATCCATTGTAAGGCACTTTCTCCAACCCTCAGATAGTTTTTGTGACTCTTTCCAGCACCTTCTCCAATTTTCAACACTGCTTCTTAAACCATAGACAACAGAATTGTACATAATGTACCCAAATCAGTCTCACCAAAGCTTCATACAGAAGTAAAATCACCTCCCTCCACCCACCCACCTTTTTTGCCACAGCATCGGACTGGGAGTGCATGCTGATTTACTTGTCCACTATGATCCTGTGGGACAGTGCAATGACTCTCCCTCTGGACAAGCATGGCACAGCCCTTAGGCTCACCTAGCCTAGTGGGACTGTCAGTCTATTCCTGGTTCTCAGGAGTCTGAAAACTTGTTCTTCACTCCCAAGTCCTTCAGAGGATTAGTAGGGGAACTCAGACCCACCCACTCCATTGGGTTCAGCTCAAGACCCTCAAGCCAGATAAGCAGGATCAGTATTCTTCGACTCTGACAGTGCCCTAAGCATTTTTCTACATTCTTCTGAATTTCTGCAGACTCTCCAGCCTGTCGGTCAGTTCTCCCCCTTCTGGGGAGCTCTTTAGTAGGTTGCTGGCAGGGTCTCCTTTCTGAAGCTTGCTCACTCCTCTGGTAGCCACCCATAAATGGCCAATGACCCAGCCGTTTGGGGAGGCTAGCCCCAGCCCCGCCTTTTGTGTCCAATGTCCTGCTCCTTCCCCTCCCATTATGTCCCCCTCCCCTGCAGAGCACCCCCCAGCCCTGGTGCACCAGGCGGCCAGCTCCAGCGCACCGGACAGCAGCGCCCCCACCCTAGGAGCACTGGGTGGCACAGAATGAGTGCCAGGCAGGCAGTGTGGCCCCAGCGCCATCAGTCCCAAGTTCCTGAGGGAGGCAGGCCAGCCAGCCTGGGCCAGGGCAGAGCGCCAGGAACTACAGGAGGAGACCCAGTGGGTGGAGCATGGGAAGGGCCACACCAAGCTGTTTGGGGAGGCATGGCCTCCCCCAGCCTATCATACCCATGTAGCCATCCCATCTGTCTGCTTCCCAGCACTTTTTTCTCCTCCTAGCTGGTGTGAGATGGCCGATCAGCAGTGTCTCACAATGTCTGTATTAATTCTTTGGTTGCTGGGCTAGTACATACACCCCATGACAGACCCCCCTAAATCCTTTTTAGAATCACTGCTTTCTGGATAGTCCTCTACTCTGTAGATGTATAATTTTCTAATTTGGCTATATTAAAAACATTGTGTTTGAATTGGTCCAGCTTAACAAATAATTCAGATCAGTCTGTATAATTTATCCTCATCATTATTTATCACTCTGACAATCTCTGTGTCATCTACAAAATTTATTAGCGGTGATTTTATCTTTATTTCCAGATAATGTTGTATAGTGTGAGGCCTGGTACTGATCCCTGTGAAATCCCATTAGAAACAGACCCATCTTATAAGGATTCCCTACTGACAACTACTTTGGGATGTCATTTAATGTTTGCTTTATTGCTATTGTATAGTGCTAATTTTAAAATCAGAATACTGTGCCTTGCTAAGTCAAACACCTTACAAAAGTCTATTGCATCTAAGCAGTTTCCTTTAGCATCCAAACTTGTAACCTCATAAAATGAAATCAGTACAGTGACAGGACTTATTTTTCCATAAAATTATATTGACCAAAATTAATTATATACCTTTCTTTTCATTCTTTATCAACTGGATCCTATATCAATATTTGAGTATTTTGATAAGACTGATGTCAAGCTAACCAGCCTATAGTTACTTGGATAAACCTACTCATCTTTTCTGAATATTTGCACATTACATGCTTCCAATCTTCTGAAATTTACCGCAGTATTCAAACATTTATTAAGAATTAACACCAACAGGCCAGTGATGTCTTCAGCCAACTCTTAGGTCTTTTGCCTTTAAGCAGGGTGATGGATTCTTCCTAAAAGTGTGTGGAGGGGCATGGAACCCCACCTTCTACATGGCCTCACACGTGCCAGGCCTCTTCTCTGGAGGCCTACCCCCCAGACAAGCCAGAAGATGGAGCTGGAGCCAGGTCATAGAGCCCCTCCATCTGCCTGGGATGGGAGGCCAGAGACTAGACCCCTCCCCTCCCAGGGCAGGTAGACTGTCTACAGCTCCTCACTGCTGCCCGCACGATTCTTTCCTTGATCTGGCTCTGGCTTCTGGCCTGAGAGTGGAACCTTGGGGGCCAAAGATCCATAGCTGGGCCATGGTAAGAGCTGCCCAGGCAGCTCTGGGGAGCTGTGGACCTCCCCACCTGCCCTGGGTGGGGACTCGGGGGGTGGGGACAGGGGCTGGGGGCTGCTCTTGGGCCATTTCACTCCCTTCAGGATATGAACAATTCCAATTGATTTAAAGGGGAGTTATTTGTATCCTGAAGGGGAGACTGAACCCCAGGTGAATATGTAAGAGTGTTCTGATCTCTGCTGTCACAAATATACATCAAAATTGCATCTCTCTCTTATTTCTTTGTAAAAAATCATTGTGATTAGATCTATCAACAGATGGCTGCTACTTTATTTAAAAAAATCTGGCTCCCATTAGAAGCTGATGGAATAGTGCGAATGAGTGTTTGCCAGCAGGCTGACTCAGCAGCCTGCGCACCAGAACACCCTCCAACCAGAAGATTCCAGTCCCCTTTTTTTCAGGACTTCAATGTTAATTCTTCAGACTAGCACAATGTCAATTTGAGCCTCCACTCAAATGTGATTGTAAGATCTGTAACTTGTATCATTAAGTTCTGCAAGCTTTTTGCAGACTTTGTAACTTCAGTTATTGTTAGCATAGCCTTTTAAGTTTTGTAGCCGTTGCAAGCTCTGTGATCTTTTCAAGTAACCACTTGTATGAACTTCCAAGCCTTGTAATATCCCATCACGCAATCTGAGAGAATGTAAACAAGGGAGTATGTGTGGGACTGGGCAGAGAGGAACTGCAAGGAGAAGAGAGCCTTTTACGTAGACTGATATAATTTGCCCTGAGAAGACAATCACAGAGTGCTGTAAAGAAAAGATGCATGAAAGCAAAAGGGACTGGGAATGCTTCTGGGTGATGGAAACAGAAGAAAAACTCAGGGTATAGCTACACTTGTAAATGTAGAACACTTAAGGTTAAACCAGTCTTCAGAGAGCACACTAGGGAAAGTGCTCCAGTCCACACTGACAGCTGCAAGCGCACTGGCGTGGCCACATTTGTGGCACTTGAAGCGGCATTGGGAGCGGTGCATTATGGGCAGCTATCCCACAGATCATCTCTTCCCATTCTGGCACTGTGGCTTGTGAGAAGGGGATGTGGGGTGCGGGGCATTCTGGATCCTGTCCCAATGCCCCATGATGCATCACTTCACATCCCAGCAATCACTCTGTTTCCATCCACATTTGGCGCCATCTTTCAATGGTTTCTGTGCAGCGCACTCTGTCTTCCCTTTCGGTCTGCAGGAATGGAGCCCAAATTGCTGAGGAACATGATGACGAGTTGCGTCAGCACGTCACATTTGGTAGTTGAGTTACTCCTTAAGATCCAAAGTGACAGCGAGGAGTACGATGATTATATCGACTCGCGTAACGCATACGACACGAGATTGCTTGTGGCATTCACAGACATGTTCAGCACCATGGAGTGCCACTTTTGGGCTTGGGAAACAAGCACTGAGTGGTAGGATCACATTGTCATGCAGGTCTGGGATGACGAGCAGTGACTGCAGAACTTTCGGATGAGAAAAGCCACTTTCATGGGACTGTGTGAGGAGCTCATCCCCACCCTGCGGTGCAAGGACACGAGATTGAGAGCTGCCCTGCTGGTGGAGAAGTGGATGGCTATTGCAGTCTGGAAGCTGGCAACTCCAGACAGCTACTGATCGGTTGCTAACCAGTTTGGAGTGGGAAAGTCGACCATTGGAATCGTATTGATCCAAGTTTGCAGGGCCATTAATTGAATCCTGCTCAGAAGAACTGTGACTCTGGGTAACATTAACACAAGCTGGCCCAGAAAGGTGCATGATGCATGCATCTTTCGGAACACTGGCTGGTTCAAGAAGTTGCAAACCGGGACTTTTTTCCCAGACCAGAAGATCACAGTAGGGAAAGTCAAAATGCCCATTGTGATCCTTGGAGATCCCTCTTGCCCTTTAATGCCATGGCTCATGAAACCCTATACAGGGAGCCTGGACAGCAGCAAGGAATGGTTCAACTACAGGCTAAGCTGGTGCTGAATGACTGTGGAATATGCTTTTGGCCATTTGAAGGACCGCTGGCACTCTCTGTATGGCAAGCTGGACTTGGCCGAAGACAGCATCCCGGTGGTTATATCCATGTGCTGCACCCTACATAATATTTGTGAAGGGAAGGGTGAAAGCTTCATTCAGGCAAGGGCCTCAGAGGTTCAACACCTGGAGGCTGAATTTACACAGCCAGAGAGCAGGGCTATTAGAGGGGCTCAGGATCGGGCTGCAAGGATTAGGGAGGTCCTGAGGGAGCAATTTGAGGCTGAAAGCCACCAGTAATGTCTGGTGCCCTGCACGGTAGTGAAGTGCAGTGTTGTGTTTGTTACACTGAGTTGCAGGGCTTGTTGCTTTCCTGGGCTAAGGTATCTTTTGCTTTATGCACTTATAAAGTATGTTTTCAAAGCCAAAAAATCCATTTATTGAAAAGAAAATTCATTTATTGAAGAAAAACCCCACAGAAATACCAAAAAGGGCATGGGGGTGGGGTGGGGAACGGGTCAGTCACAGACTCGAGTATGTCCTGCTATCATGCTCTGGAATCCTGTCATTAGTGCTGTGCACTGAGTGCCGCACTTCAGGATGGTGATAAGGCATGGTGATGGGGGTTGAGTGCAGTGGATAAGGGTTGTAGTTTTCCTAGCTGGGTGGTGAAGTCACAGGTGTGCCAGGTAGGTGGGGGCGGTAAGAACCCAGATGTTGGGGAAAGTGAGTTGGTGGAGACATGAGGTCATAAGGGAAAGAGTTTTGAGAAAAGGGCTTCAAGGGGGATGAGCATGGTACTGCTCTGCCTGCATGGCGATGAGTGCCTGGATAGAGTCCACTTGGTGCTCCATTATTTAAACAGCTGATCCGTGCTTTGCCATCGGTGCGCTGTTTTCCTGGCAGTTCTCCTTTCGCTCTCCCTCCACTTCTGTGCCTTTCGATTCTCTTCCACAGACTGCTGCATCACTTCATGCAGCATGTCTTCTTTGCTTTTATGAGGCCTCTACCTGAGTATTTTCAGTCTTTCGGCCAGTAATAAAACGGACGGCTGAGATCTCAAGGTTGCACCTGTAAATGCAAAATGCAACACTTAACAGAGGCAGCATTGTACACACCAGACAGAGCAATGATTCTCCCATAGTTAAGGACAGTCTATACAATACCATAATTTGCCCATCCCAAAGTGATATAACACATAACCCATGGGAGCCCCAGAATGATGGGTAAGCGTAGGGTTAAGGGGGAATTATTGTTTCATGGCTGTACTGCCCTCTGGGTTTTTGTGCCTTGGGGAGAGCCAAAGGCTACAGGGGGTACCTACACTAAACACAGCCCCAACATTTTCCACAGGAAAATGCATTTATGGAACTTACTGATGAACAATATGATGTTGAAACCCTGAATTCCAACATTAAGATTCCTAAAAGATCCTCAGGAAACAGAAGGACATGAAAATTCAAACTGTTTTGTAAGTTTTAGGTTGCAAAGCTGTTGTTGTGAAAGGAGAGAAGTGCAGGAACCAAGAACAATGTAGGATGATGTCAAGAATCAGGGAGGTAGCCGTGTTAGTCTGGAATTGCAGAAGTAACAAAGAAGGGCATGCATCCAACGAAGTGGGTATTAGCCCACAAAAGCTTATGCTTCAATACTTTAGTTAGTCTTTTAGGTGCCACAGGACTCTGTCTCATCAATGTAGGATGATAATCAAGTGGAAAGACAAATGCAGAGAAAATTCAGAAGACTAGAAAACCTAGAAGCAGGAGGAGATATATAGTACAGAAAGAGAAAAAGGAGACTAGAAGATAGGCTGAATAGAGATAACACAAAGAACAGGACCAAGGAGTGTAAGTGGTCGGAGTAGATATAAATTACAGGATAGACAATAATCAGGCATCAGAGAAAAACAATGAAAGGAATCTGGAGGAGAAGCTATAGCAAAGGGATATGTATTTGTGGGTAGGAGTCCTGCCCTGGATTCTAGTAAATCATTCTAAAAATGTAAATTAAACAATATATATTTTAACATTGCTTTCTACTATTTGGCCTCAGTAGTCCCCTGGTCAACTAAGCACAGCTGGGATAGAGAAGGAGCGTTCTGCTGCAACAGTCTCCTATGACAGAAGTGCTGACTGGAGAAAGCGGAATTGTAATTCTTAGTAATTGTAATTACTGGTGTAGGAGGTGCAGTGATAGCTGTTGTGATTTACTTAAGAAGACTGATTTAGAAAGTTGTGAAATAGTATTTCAGGTTCCAGAGGCACACATACACCAACCAGACAGACATTATGCAGGATTATCCTGTTTCTGGGCAATCAATTATACCCTGTACTGCTGCTATGCTATTCTCTCCATCCCCTATAAAAAGGAGTCAGACTGCTTAGTAAAAAAGCTTAGAACTCAGATACTCTTTAATACAGTCTTCTGGTACCCCAACAAGTGTCCCAGTCCTATAGCACAGTACACACCACAAAGCTTTCTCTGGATGTGACAATTTGCAGGAATGAGGTTTGGTTTTTTTTAGAGAATGAAGCTTAAAATGACTCTCTGAACCTCCATTTGCAAAACTAGATACATAAATCCTTGGCCATGTGTTAAATCCTGGTCCAAATCCTTAGCTCGTGTAGCTCTAGTGACTTCTTTGGAGCTGGGCATATTTCCCCCGCGTTGAGCCTCCAGCCTCCCCAGACACACACTCAAAGCTGTGGGCGGACTAGGCTGTTGCAATCGCTGCAACACATGATCACAACCCACAGCCAGCCACCCCGGGGAGCCGTCTCCCGTGGCGGGGAAGCGCCTGACAATTTAGCTCCAGGGATCGCAGCGAGACTTCCCGCCCCCAGGTGACATTGAAAAGCAGCCCAAAGCCCAGGCGGCTCATCTCCAGCTCGAGCAGCGTATTGCACGAAAGCGAAGGTGGTCACGAAATCAACCAGGCAAGAGGGAGCCAGGAAGCGGGGTGGGGCAGGAGGGGAGGCCAGAGGGGCAGCCCCAAGGGCGGGCAGGGGACCAGGACGAGCTTCCCCCGCAGCACGCGGAGGGCGAGGGCCGGGGGAGCCGCGCTGGGGGGAGGGGGCCCTGTCAGGGTCAGAGCAGCGGGGGGCGGGGCGAGAGGAAGGCGGGGCGGAGCCGTTGCTCTCGAGGGCGGCGCGCGCGCCCGGCCGTTGCTGTGACCGTTACCAGCCGAACGCCGGGTGCCCGTTGCCGGGGAGGGAGCGAGGCTCGGCTCCGGCGCCCCGCCTGCTCCACGTGGCCCGCGGGGCGGAGCTGGCGGCGCGGCCCGGGCCAGCGCCGCCCCAGGGAGATCCCGGCGGGCGGGAGCGGAGTGTGACCGCCCCGGGGCGTCGCCCGTCCCCGGCCTCACCCCGCGCCGGCGGGGACTATGCGGAGATGGTCGTGCAGACCCGAGGCAGACACAGAGAGTCGCCGCTCAAGCCCCGCGGCGCCCAGCCGCCCCAAGCCGCTGGGGCGCCCCAGCCCGGAGCGAGCCCCAGGAGCGGGCGCGGGCTGCAGCAAAAGCCGCCGGGCAGGCAGCCGTCCTGCGGGGCCGGCGCCATGCGGAAGGGAGGAACCGGGAGGAAAGGGGCCAAGAGCGAGCCCCAGAAACCCGGCCGCCCCCTGGCCCAGAGGGTGAGGGAGATGCTGGGCCAGGAGGGGTCGCTCCGGGGCTGGAGACACGGACTCCAAGGTGAGCGGGGGGGGGGGGATGCCGGGCGCAGAGCCGCTTCCATCTTGTGCCCCCCGTTGGGGAGGGGGGTTAACGGGGTTTGCTCCCCTCAGGGAGCATCAGCCCCGGCGCCCCCTCCGAGCCACGTCTCCGCGCTCCCAGCCAGCCTCCCTGACAGGCCGCGCAGCCCCTGGGGCAGGAGAGGCTTTGACCCCCCCCCCCCCGCTACTCATGCCCTGTTGGGGGGGGGGGCGCTTCCCGCTGTCCAAGGGTCGCTGGCAGGTTGGAAACTGTTAGGCCCCCCAAAATATGGGGCACTTGGATGAGTTCGGTCAACTAGATCCGAGGTCTAAGGACTCTGGGGGGCCCTTGAACAACGAATCTGGGAAGACCTGGGAAGTCGTATCGCATCCGCCTTCTTGGACCAGCCATCTGGCGCCAGAGTGTGTTCACTCCCTTGTTTACTGTTTGTTCATTTCTCTCCCGTGTCCGGTACTCTTGGACCTAGCTGATAAGACACCCACTTCCACTGCTTGCATCCGACCAAGTGGGTATTAGCCCACGAAAGTTTATGCTTCAATACTTGAGTTAGTCTTTAAGGTGCCACAGGACTTTGTTACCTCTGCTATTCCAGACTAACACGGCCACCTCTCTGATTCTTGCCACTTAGGTATGTTAGTCCTAAATTAGGTACGTTTAAGTTGTAATGAAGTGTTGGTTAAGTATGTATGGAGCTAACAAAGCAGGAGGAGGGCTTGGGTTGCTCAGACTCACCTGTGAGTCGCTGGAATTGTTTATAAAAACCTATCCAGCGTTAGACAGGGGGGCTGGTTCTTTTCGGGAGGGGCAGCTCTCTATTGTGTGCACCTTCAATAAAGAGTTTGTGATTGGACCTTGCTGGTGTTGCCTGTCTCTTGGGGGTCAGACAACTAACCGTGCCGGTCGGGGTTAGAGTCCCTGACAAAACCAATTGTGTTTCAGGGTAACCCTCGAATTGAAAAAGTGTGTGTGTGTGTGGGGGGTTCTTTCTATCCCCCCCCCCCAATGTATTTAACCGGAGTTGACAGCAGTCAGATGTATGTGTGTGGTCAGTTTCACTGCTCCAACCTGAGAGTCCATTGCCCAAGGAGAAAGGACCCTGAAAGTAGCAGTGAGGCAGCAGGAGAAAGAACCTCATAAAGATGCAGGTTTTTATAAAAACAATACAGAACATCACACACCATTTATACAGCATCAGAAAGGACATTAAAAAGTTATTTTTATTTTGCTTCATTACTATCCAGGCAATCTACTTGACACTCGACTGTGCCTTGATGAAAGGATTGGGGGATTGATTGGTGCAAAAGAAAAAAGTCAAAAATTTATGCTCCAAAGGTGTACAATTCAAATGTAAAGCTGTTTTGTTAAGTACTCTCTCTTTTGTCCAAAATGCCTTTAAAAACACTTCTCCTGAACACTGTAGAAATAAAATATTTATTGTAGTCACCTTGATTTTTTTTTTAAAGATGTTTATTCCCTCTGTGCCCGGTTTATCTCCGCTGTTTTGAAGCCAAGGTGGCTATAGAATATCAATGGTGCAGCCTGTGAAAAGTCTCTTTAAATGAATTTGATTTTAATTGTTTGAAGTTTAACACTAAAGACTGCTAAGACGGTGGGTTTTTTTGTTTGTTTGTTTGTTTGTTTGTTACAGTATTTATTGAAGAAAAAGGGGCCTTCATCATGAGAGCAGATAGCAAGATATGGCTCACTTTTATAGTAGGTAAGGAGACAAATATACCAATTTTTAAGGTCTCACTGCTTTATAAAAATGTATTATATCTGTCTGGATATGTAATTTAAGGAGGGGAAAAACCCTAATGTTTCTTTGCATGATGGTTATCATTTCTGTTGCATTGTGTGTATGTGTCCCTGGTGCCTGTGCATGCACAACCACTCACTCACTCTCACAAATAAACATCTAGGATGGGATTTTCAATAATGTTTAATATTGACTTAAATGAGAGCACAGTTAAACAAATAATAAAATCCTTTATGCAAGCTAAAATGCAAATGTATTAATATTTGACTGATGCTTGTTACTTTTTATTAGGTGTGCATATATGTGTACACTTCTGATTTTTCATAGTTCCCTAGAAGTGCATCTGGAACTGGTAATCAGTTATTAATTATTCAGTCAGATCTTTTTATTCTTAACATTACAAACATCCTCTTCCCCTAACAACTTACAAAAATTATGACTCTGTTAGTGCGTTCAGTATGTAACTTTGGAAAAGAAGGGGGAAATGGCCCCATATTTTTCAAAAATTTTAATTTATATGGTAGTAAAATAAGTATTCTCCCAGGATACTTATGGGAGAAATTAATAACTGGCTGAGGTTAATGGCCTAAGATGGAAGTTTAAGGTCATTAGCTTTCTTTTAGTTGGTCATTATTTTCCAAGAAATGTCCTGGCTTGTGACCTTTATTGCTTCAGTACCGTAATTTGTGGAACGCTTTGTTAGTTGGCATTATTAGCTTAAGAGCATTTAACTATACGTGGATATAATATCAAATTTATTATATTTTTTGGGGGAGGAGAGGAATAAGATTCATAAGCATAGTATGTCAAGGAGACAAAAATTACAGTAGACTCTCGATTATCCAGGATGATAGGGAAAAAAATAATTCTGGTTAATAAAATCGCGGATAATCAACATCCATAGGAAATATGGGGTGTGGGGGTTGGTTCACCAGGGGTAGGGGGTGTTGGTTCACTGGCTGCTCTGCACCCTCATGGTGTGTGTGTGTGTGTGTGTGTGTGTGCGCGCTTGGGGCGGCAGCAAAACCAGAGCCGGCCCTGCGAGTTGTGCATAATTTTTTTTAACATCCTGGTTAATCCACATCCTGGATAATCAAGAGTCTACTGTAAATTTATTGCCACACCACTGGAAATGATTGTAAAATATCTGTTTGCCGTGTTAAATGAAAATACTGGATCTTAAAGTTAAATACAGTAAAATAAAATCAACAGTCTTATCAAATTATTTATCTGTTAAATATCTTTGAAGTTATTTGGTGTTAAAATAAGATTAATGTATTGTAAAATTTTGGGTGATATTGCTGATAGTGGTATTTGATCTTACAGATATCTCTTAAGCCTGGCTAGATTCTAGAATAAATTGTATTAGAGAAATAACTTTTAAATAGCATTTTTTTCCTATTACAAAGTAATTGATAAGTACATTGTCAATAAATTGTTTCATTCACCAATGACATGCAGCATCAGTATTATGTCATTTAAATATTTGATAATGAAGACACCTCCTTTTTTTTTTTTTTTTTAACAGCTGCTCTTGCAGGAGTTTTACACTGGTAAGATTATTTTTATTGGCTGAAGGTTGATATAAGTAATTAGAAATATTACTGTTTTAAAACAATGGGAACCATCATATGGATGGATAGATAGATAAGCCACTGGGATGACTAATTTATCCATTATCTTCATATCTTTCCTTTCAGTGAGTTGTCATATTTAACATAGATTTCTGTTTTTGTGATTTTGGACTTAAAAGATTTTCCCCTAAACTTTTTGCCCAAGGGCTGTCTGCTGTCTGGGTGAAAAATACCTATATGGTTGGGACCCTCAAAGCCATGCATATTTTCACTGGCACTTCTTCCTATCATCCAGGCAGTTCTGAGGGCTCCCAGATAAATCTTTTCTGTTCCCCATTTAATTCTCCCCATTAATAAATGCACTCATTCTGTATCCCATTTTGCCTCTTTTCAGGGCTTCTCTGACTCTGCTTGCTCTCTTGTGTGCACACTAGGCTCTTGGCCTCCAGTTATACTACTCTTTCTAAGACCTCAGCTCCAGGTCCCACTCTGCCTTTTTTAAAGGAGCAATATCTATGAAAGGATCAGTGACTGCTTTTCTGTGTGTCTGGAGGGGAGGGGGGGGGAGAAATGTAGCAACTCCAACCATTCTGCTCCCCTAGTCCTTCTTCTTCCCTCCTCCAAAAAACAAAACAAAAAACCAATCCACCAAAACCCATAACAATTTCCCCCCCCCCCCCCCCAAAAAAAAACCCTGACAGTATCTAGTGCTGTTTCTTGCTACCCCCTTCCTCCTAATAAAGGGATAGAGGCACTTGGCTATTCTGTCTGTTTTGTTCCTTTCTTCTCCCCTCTTTCCAGAGAAGGAGCCAACCCTACTTGGCATGCTTGCAGAGGCAAAATATTTATTTCTTCTGACAAGTGTTCCCCTCCCCCATATCTGTATCTTTTTAAAAGATAAAATCACCATTTGATGTCCTCATACTGGTACATAATTGTACTTTAGTAAAAGGCATTGGGCAGGGAAAACGTCCCTGGGCAAATATAAAGTACTTCCATTTAATTGTAGTATTTGATCCACTTTTTAAATCTTTCCTTCCATTCACTGATTTGGTAGGCATACATCAGTATTTCCTTCCATGAAGTCAGATTTGTTAGTTCTAAGAGCACTTAGGTTTAGCTCCACATGTCTCTTGCACTTTATTTATTATAAAATATTCTTTATGTATGTATTTTTTTAAAAATCCCTTTTTAATGGTATTGCAAGAAACCCTTGTAGATTCATGTTCTCTTTATTTTAGTTAACTCACTTAAAATGGATAGTGTGAAGAAAGGAGAGTGGAAAGTAATCATCAGTATGACAGCAGACTGAATTACAGTAGCTGTATTAGATCAGCAGTGTGTTCTGATGTGAAAATATTTACTAAAAGTTTCCTAGTATGTACAAATCAGTACTGGTTTCAAAAACTGAAAATTGAAACTGAATAGGTTTTGTTCATGCAGGTGTCATATTACAACTCTTTTTGAAAATGACCGTCATTTTTCTCACCTTTCAACGCTGGAAAGAGAGATGGCTTTTCGCACTGAAATGGTTAGATCTTTTTTTCTGCTAAATAATTTGAATAAAAAGCGACACTATAGCCTTGATAGCTTGTCTGCAATACTTGATTGTATAACTTCCAAAATTCCACAGCAAGAAAAAAATAACACATACAAATACTTTATAAGTAACATATTTATATGTTAATTTTGAGGTACCAGTTTCATATATAAATTGAGTTCCCTTTCAAATGGGTTTCAGAAATATTTTGTTTTAAACATATGATATCGTGACCTAATGTACAATAAAATATGAAAAATATTAAATACCCCATTTCATAACTTAAGCACACATTTAAAAAGTTAACATTAACCTCCGTATTTCAGTTTCTCTGTCACTTTGTTAATGAAACATATGTCCTAGCAGCATGGAATATTTTTAACTATTTTTCTCTAAAGTATTTTATGCTTCGTTTGGAAGTTCCCTGGGCGTTTTGAACAACTGAGTTTCAAAATGGTATTAACATGAAGAAACTTGGAAAATTGTGTAACTGTCCTGACTAGCTTTATTTTAGTCTTATAATAACAAATTCCACTTAAAAGAAGGTATCTTATGTAGGACTATAGAAATGGTATTACCGGATTAATTTCTGCTAAATTATGCTTCCTTTTAGGGCCTTTATTATTCCTATTTCAAGACAATTGTTGAAGCACCATCATTTTGGAATGGAGTGTGGATGATTATGAATGATAAACTAACCGAATATCCTCTGGTGATTAACACGTTAAAAAGGTTCAATCTTTATCCAGAGGTAAGCCATATTTTGAAAGGAATGCCTGTTTCTGTGAGAACTTTGGTTAATGTTCTGTTTTATTTAGAAAGTAAAGATTGTGCTGAAAAGAGTGATACTGCTATAGGGCAGAAAGAAATCTTCCCTGAAATATACATTTAATTATATTGTAACTGAATTTAAGTATTGTATGATAACTTTTGTTTAAATTAGGTAGCTATTATACGTTTATATGATCTGGTTTACCCCTTCATTGATTTCAAGCAGGTGATTGACTATCAAACTGCAGACATTTTTTACACCTTCATTTTCCACTCTTCAATTGCAATCTGTTTTCATTCTTCCTTTGCTTTCTTGTTTTTCTTCCCGCTACTGAAGACTGGCAGGTTGGTGATACTGCTTAACTTCAGGGTAACCTGTTTCTTTCACATCATCAACCGTTTCTTTTAGAAACCATTTAGGAGACATTATTGGTAAGCAGGTTGTGCATGTGAACAACATATCTCAAAGGACCACAGTTACTGAGAGTAAATAACAATTCTTTATTGACTTGATGCAGAGATCACTGAGTGAGGATTTTTGGCCAGTGGTACGCAGGAGGTTAGATTAGATTCTGACCTTAATCTATGAATCATACTTTGACTTCTGTGTAGAGAAATAAATGCAACACATGGAACTCTTAGGGCAGACTGCCTGCTTTTACTTTGTATTTACTAATATTTGAGACTATAACATCATCTGACTAACAAGTTTTTTTTATGAATCTAGCTTATATACAGAGTAGGAACCTTATTTCTCATACATTTCCCCCCCCCCCTTCTTTGGTTACAAAATATGCCAGTGTGTAACATTTGTACACTCCTTGAGTAATACAAAGTTCCTTTCATTCTGAAGCAGTAGAGCTCTTTGACTTCAGCTAAAGAATGACTTAGCAAAGTTGAACCTACCTGATCAAATGTGCATACTCAATCTGCAATTAGTAGTTAAAATAAAATGGCAAATAAATACCCTAGAATAGATGAAGATATCAAGACATGGGTCAGTCAGATACAGTGGTGGCCATGCTATAAGAGCACGAATAGTCTACATTTCTTTTTAGAATCTAGTTGGTATAACTCAGATCCCAAGTTTCCTTGACAAAGTACTTCAACATGGTCCAGGTAGCTAAGAGGCTATTGATATGTGATTGACATCACAGTTTTCCTGCATCTAATTTTCCTCCATTTCCATTAATCTTTAGTAATGTTGAGAGTTTGTCACTGATTCTGTGACCTCCGTGACTTTTGCAGCGGTTGATGTGCCTGGCTCAGGGGCAGTTCAGGCAGCCCCTGCATCAGTCATACAGGCTGCTGCTGGGGCAGTCTTGATCCTCTCCTCCCAGCAGCAGAGTTTGAGTGTGGGAGGAGGTTGGGGCATGGGACAGTTAGGGGTGGGCTCTGAACGGCCCACCAGGTAAGCGCCACCCAGAGCCCGCCTCACCCTGTCCTGTGGTCCAACCCCCTGCTCCCTCCCACACCTAAACTCTGCTGCTGCTGGGGGTGAGGCGGGGCATGGAGCCAGGTAGGGAGCCTGCAGGCCCCACCAACCTCCCCACGTCCTGCACTAGTGGGGGTTCCAGCCCATGCACCACTGCCTCCCCCCCCTCCCCCCCACAGCACCTGGGCTGCCCTCCCCCAGCACCCATGGCGTCCCGGGCAGCCCCCCACCCAAGTTCTAGTCGGGTGTATAGTGAAAGTCATGGACAGGTTTGCATTTTTGTTTGTTTGCATGACCTGTGCATGACTTTTACAAAAAATACCAGTGACTAAAACGTAGCCTTAATCATTAGCCATATCATCTAAGGAAGCCTCTGACAAGTATATTGTGAGTGTTTTAGTAACAGGTACACGAGTAGCTGTGTATAATATTTAAAACTAGTGCAGCCCTTATATGAACAGAAGAGTTTATTCCTGATAAAGATCACTTAAAACTTAAATACAATTTCATGTGAAGTACTGTATTGATGAAACAGCAGGGTCTGTCAGACAAAATTTTCAAAGGAGCCTAACTAAGATACTGACCACAACAATCTCCTCTCTAGTATTTATTGAGTGTGCAGCGTCACTCAATAACATTAGCTGATAATACACGACAAAAGTATATCAGTGGCTCTTTAAGGTCTGGTTGACCATTTAGTTCTTTCAGAGACATTAGAATTGGTAGCTAAGGAATCTAATTCCCACAAGCCTCAGGTTTCTCCAAGGAGGGCTGAAAAAAAGGAAATGTGATTTATTTTTTTTTAAAGAATTTAAGTTGATTTGTTTCTTCTGATGCATAAAAACTGAATACGGAACTCAGGATTTGTCTGTTACAATTATTCTGGCCATGCTCGGAAGTAGCCTTGTTGTGTTCTCTTTCTTATTTAGTGATCCATAAAGAACGTTATGCAGTTCTTCATGTCTGTGTGATTATTTTCCTTAAAGAGATGTCTCAGCTTCATGTTAACCATCTCTCTGTATCCGATATCTAGAGGTGTCCCAATCAGATGAATTTGATCTTGTATTAGAGGGGCATGAATAGGGTTATTGGATACTTTTGTTGTGTATGCATGCTTTGCCAACTTTGTGGGAAAAATTTGGGACCATCTGAGGGAGATCTGCTATGGAAAATTGGCTCATAGAGCTCCTTTCATAAAATGTTCAAATATACCAATTCTTACATGGTTCTGTATACAGTGGTTCTCAACCAGGGGTATGTGTACCTCTTGGGGTATGCAAAGATCTTTCAGGGGTACATCTAGATATTTGCCTAGCTTTACTACAGGCTACATAGAAAGCACGAGCAAAATCAGTATAAACTAAAATGTCATACAGACAATCACTTGGTTATACTGCTCTATATACTGAGCACTGAAATGTAAGTACAATATTTATATTCCAATTTTTTTTATACTTGTATGGTACAAATGAGAAAGTAAGCAATTATTCAGCAATATTGTGCTGTGACACTTATTTTTGTTTGATTTTCTAAGCAAGTATTTTTAATTGAGGTGAAACTTGGGGGTATGCAAGACACATCAGACTCCCGAAAGAGGTACAGTAGTCTTGAAAAGTTGAGAACCACTGCCTTAGATTGATGGGTGTATGCCTGCTTAACGTCAGAAGTCTATGGTGTTAAGACTAATGCTGCAATAGAGCTCTGATGTGTATTCAGAGTGAATCATCCCCAAAATGCTTAGTTTTGTAGAGATTAAGAATGTAGAGCCTTGGAAACACTTTCGTGGCATTTTACTGGCTGTTTGAAAGGCTGCCTTAGGAATTGAGATAATCTCTAAATCTAAGTTCCTGCTTAGAAACTTCAAATCCTATTTTCTACACAGGTGGTCCTAGCCAGCTGGTACCGCATATACACAGGTGTAATGGATTTTACTGGCCTTCAGACCAGGACCTGCTGGACTGTAAACAGAGGGGAAGGGCTTAGTCCTGTTGAAAGCTGTGAAGGCAAGTTTTTCCCCCCCTAGTATATTCTTGTGGTTTTGCATGTATTTTGGAAACAGTAATGTTAATGTGTGGTGTTCACTGGCTCATTTTCATTTAGTTAAGCCTGTCTTTTAGCGAATTTTGCAACATAGTGTATGAAAAACATGGAAAAGGAGGGATTTTGTGCTATGCCTTGTAGAGGTATAGCACAGAACTTGCAGCCCAGGGGTGAGGACTAGGGTCTTGTCTTCACTGCAGCACTAGCTTGAGCTATAACTTGAGTTTTGCCCCAACCCAACTTTCGTCCATGTGCAAAAATGTCTAGCTTGAGCTATTTGGCCTGTTGAGGAGGATGAGTTGAAGCTGTAATGCTGTGGACACCAGAGTTGGTAACGTAGTGGGCATGCAGCAGCTCGAATTGTAATTCCTCAGTTGCTAACCAAATTAGACTGTGTAAGTGGAGTGTTTTGCATTTTGGTCCATCTCACTTGAGCTAGTCTAGTATGAGTGCAGTAAATCAAGTGTATTAACTCAAGCAACTGTTGTAATGGCAAGCCTAAACTGGTTTTAAACCATATTTGAGCCCTCCCAATCCTGAGTTGCTCTGAGGGCCCCAGTGGCCCCAGAATAATTTAGACAAGCCCTCAGGGCTGTATAAATTAGACTGCCTCCCTGGACTATCATCTGGGTGACAGTGCTACTCAAATATCTGCAGTACAGTGACCCTTCCCTCTACATGTCCCATACTCCAGAGTTTGTGAGGAAGTTTTAGAAGGCAGCCTTCCATAGTGTCTTCCATAGTGATTGCACTGGGGGAATCTTCTCCTGGGGTAATCTGAATCTTTCACCCAATTTAAATGGGCTGGAATGGATGTGAGGATCTTGTATCTGATCTTTAGTTCCCAGAGCTCAGACATGACCAACTGCTATTTCAGATGTGGAGGAATATGCTTGATAATGTGTGATAAAGCTTTTTATAATCCCTTAATTATAAAAGGTGTCTTGTAAAACAAACTTTTCATTTTGTCATTTAGAAATATGTGGTATAAATAAGATTCACATCTAATTAAAAAAATCTTTAAAAACTTTTATGGAACAGACTTTAAATCCAGTTTTACCTTAAGAGGTATATACTTTGTTTTTAAAATAAATGTAAAGGTTGAAACTGCTGGTAATGGGATAAAACACTAATGGATTAGTTTTGAATTGTAAATCTATATTGTGGGATTTGTGCATGTATGAACTGCCCTGTATTAAGAGAAACCTAATTCACTTCTGTTATTGTTTTAATACTTCATTATTCTTAAGCTACTCCAAAAAATGACTCAATTCAGAGTCTGAACAGTTCACTTAGATAAAAAGTTAATCAAAAGATATTTTGAATTATTCTCCTGACTTCTTTAAGAGGCAATATATTGATGCTTATCAGGGCTTCCATACATGCCAGCCAATTCATTCTTAGTTTTGAAAAAATTCCCACCTAAGTTTTCAGCATGTAGTAAATAATGCCTGCACACGTGGGTGTTGTCTATCTTCTCCTTGCCAGCCCTTATGTATTGAACATGACTCTTTAAGTTGCCTTTATTGTGGGAGAGAGCTCACTTTTTGTTTTTGTTTTTGAATGTCTTGAGACTGGGTCTAATTCACACATTTTCGGGTGATGCTTTCATCTTACCTACTCCCTCAGTTAGCTTGGAGATATCAAAAGATAAATTTATTTTTATTTTTCTCTATATACATGTAGTAAGGTAACATTCTACATAACCTGTTGTTCTGACTTTTTGTTGCTAGAATATACACATTTAAAATCGGTCCTATTAGTATATTTTTGTCAATATCTGTATGTTAATTGCTGTTTGTTAGGATTGGGAGACCCTGCTTCCTTTTATGTTGCTGTGATCTTTCTTTTAAATGGAGTAATGATGTCATTGTTCTTCATATATGGCACATACCTAAGGTAAGAGAGTTCAGCAGCAAGTAATTTCAATGGTAACTAGTGTTTATGGTTTTTAGTAAAATTGCAGTGTTCGTAAACATTTTAATAACTCTTTAAAGTAAAGTAAAAATGTAAGTGCTTTTTGGGATACTCAGTGAAGCAATTCTTTTGGGGGCATTGTTTACATGTTAGTATTAAACATATACTGTTTTTGTAGAGGAGCTTGTTAATCCCTTAATTTGGATGACAACTAAGCAAATATGAGAAGAGAAAAATATCTAGGAGGTAGCATTTGGAAATCAGTAAGCAGGATAATATCCATTTTTAATAACATTTGACATAATGACCTCCGTTATTAATGTAATACATTTTTTAAAAAATGTAGATGTTCAGTTATGCCTCTATCCAAACCCAGAGTTTTACAGTGCTTTGGCTACAGCTATACTGTGCTCCTTTTATTTAAGCTGCTTATCTAAAAACCTTAAGACTGAGGTTTTTTTCCTTCTGGTGCAATCTTACAGAAATAGAGTTTGCATACATTTCCTTTTGTTGTGAATTTCTGTTTTTATTTACAGTATCTGTATTCAATTCAGGAACCAAAATGGACTTGGTTATGCTTCTGTTTTTCTATTGAACATGATGTACTTCCTTTTATTCTCATAAGACCGTGGTGCAAAAACAAATAATGATTGAGTGAGCGATGGATGAATTGGTCTCTTATTTTACAAATACCATACTTCTCTGCTCTTTGCTTTCCCCCCTCTTCTCCTTCTGTACCCTTCTGAATATGGGCTCATGGTGTAGCGATAATGACTTGTTATGCTCTGGGCGTTCCCAGCTACAAGTAGCTGTAATGAAGAACAAGATTGCAGTAAAAACTGAACATAGTAGTGAAAATGGGAAGTCCAGCTAACAAATTTCAGGGTTAATATAGTCTTTCCCCTGCTATAGTGGGTTCATCTGATTTTTTTTGTGTGTGTGTGTGTGTGTATATATTTGATATTCTAATGGATGAATGCAGCATGTTCTAAGACAACGGATAACCTTTACGTTCAAGGGAGGCCTGTCATGTTGAAGATACTGCAAGCAGTTTAAAGTGAAATTCACATTATATGTTATTCAGAGATTGTCATTGTCTTTTAAGTTTTCAGTATTTTGTCTCCTGAGTTGGATTGTACTGGATGTAAATTCTCAAATTAGAGATTTAGTGGTGAAATGAAATAGTTTAAATTAAACGCAAACCACCTGCAGTTCAGGTTGTATAGAAGTTTAGATTTCTGAAGTGTTTCTATTGAGACACTAGATAGGGTAGATAATATATTTTATTGGACCAAGTGCTGCTTTTGATCTTCAAAAAGCTAATCCTCTGGACTTTCCATTGTCATCTGTAAAGGAAGGTGTTGTATCATCAGTGTAAAAATAACACCAGAGAGAAAATATGGTGCTCCTGTTTTCCCTTTCCCATAATATAAGACCAGGAGATCATCCAATGAAATTAAAAAGTAACACACTTAAAACCTTCTCCTTTCCCTAATCAACCAACCAATTGAGTTCATGGCTACAAGACATGGAAGCTAATAACTTGGTAGGATTAGACATTTTTATTGAGTATGAGAGCAGTCACACACACACACACACACACACACACACACACACACACACACACACACACACACACACACACACACATAAAAAGTAAAGGTAAAGATGAATAAGGAAATTAAACCCTCGTTTCAAGACACAAATCAACCATAATCCCAGCTGCTAGGGATTATGAAAAAAACTTCCCCATGGCAAATGATTCCATAAATGTCCATTGTGGTTTTTTTGTATTTTTCCCCTGAATCATTTGTTTTTGCCAATTGTTAGAGACAGGATATTGGACTAGATAAACCATTAGTAATCTAGTATGACTCTAATTCTTGACTACCTGGAGGCTGAGGGGGCTTAGACATCTGTAAAAAATCAAAGGGGACCATGACCATTTTGAAGTGATTAGAATTAGGTTGGGTGAGGCAATATCTTTTATTGGACCAACTTCTGTTGGTGAGAGAGACAAACTTTCATGCCACATAAAGCTCTTCTTCAGGTCTGTGTGGCATGAAAACTTGTCTCTCTCACCAACAGAAGTTGAATCAGTAAAAGGTATTACCTCACCCAACTTGTCACTCTAATATCCTGGGACTGCACATGGCTACAACTACACTGCATAGAATCAGGTTGGCAGTTTTGGCTAATCAGTGATAGAGGAATTGAGAGCAGAAAATCACTTCACCACCAGAAGAAGCTTATTAGTCTTCCTCCATGCTAACTTCTGTTCATGAAACAGTTCACAGGAACCTTCTGGTTGTAGGATGCAAATGATTCTATGTGTAGGGTGCCCCAGAACATGAAGAACCTGGAAGGAACCTCTTAATTTTGTTCCCATTGCCCCAGCAGTGAGATCTTGGCCCTCTATCTTTGCTGCTCTTTCAACTGACTGAAGAGTTGCTTTTGGATCATAAAAAGTACCTACTCTTGTGCCTGTGCAATTTGTAGGGATTTCAGTCTACAACACTCTAGCCAAAGTGGTAAAGAACAAAAAATTGAGGCCTTGTGTTTTATTTCACGGAGCTACCACTGTTTGCCCTACTTCCTCCGCTACTTCTAAACTACAGCCTATTTTTTATGTTCTCCCCACTACCTTGAATAATTAATTATAAATCATTCGTCTTTAAATAAATGTCTCTGTACTTCAACATATTGTAGCTAGGAAGTCAAAATAGCAGTCTGTTCATTCTCTAGTGCTGTCTCGGCCAGTTGAAAGTTAACCTAATCAGGTCTTCATTATTTCTTAATTACTTAAACTAAAATTTCTAGGTTTCAGAAGCCTAAAGCATGCAGCTTCCAGCTGAGGGACCTATTTTTAAAAGCCAGAAAAACCTTAATTTTGTGCCTCTGTTTCTTGAACACTAGCCCAGTATTTAGTCAAGAAATCCACAGTGTGTGCTGTCCTCCTTCTGCAACTTGTGCGTAGAAGTATGGCATTATTATTACCAAACCCCAAGTTAGCAGAGTCTTAAATATAACCTTCCTTCTCCTCCTCCAAGAAACACCCCCAACGCCCCCCCCCCCCCCCATACAAAGCTGTAATAGCTTTTTCCAGGAAAAGATTGTGCTTACTGACAGTTCAAACTATTCTGTGCTTTAGTATTCTAAACTGTCTTCCCGTTTCATAAGCTAATGCTCCCCTTAGGCATATATAATGCTACAGCATGCATAATTTAATTAAGAGTTGGTACTTACATTGTGATATTATATCATGGATTGTTTACCTTCAGTATATTCCTTAAACTATATTTATCTTAACTTTGCATAGTTCTTACTTTGTTCCTGAAGGCAGCACCTTTGTTTAATCATGTGTTTTTGGTCTTGACAATTTTAGTATTAATATAACAGGTTACATCTTAGATGCAGCATTGCGTAGTTCTGTAGGAGATTTACTTTTGTGACTGTTTCAGCACCCTTTTGATTTGTTTAATCCTACCCACAGAGTTGTACCCGGAACTCATTAATTCTGTATGACTTACAGTTTTTGGTGGCTGCAGGATCTTGAGTATTTATCAGAATTTTTTTTTTAACCCCAACCACTTCTACAGAAGTTTTTTTTAAACTGCATTATTTTATTGTTTTTTAGTGTAATAAAAAATAATCTAGGATTTATCTTTTGGTCAGCATAATTTAGTTTTTGTATATTAAAAATGTATACTGCATAACTTGAGCTAGTTAACAATTGGACAGAAAGTATGCAAACTAAAAACACAAAGAAAAATACTTTTACAGTTCTTGAACACAGTTCACACTTTAAATGTTTAATATCCTGACCATTTTTACAATAATTTTCCAAGACATAAGTCCATATTGTGGACTAATTTTGCACGCCTGCAAAATTTCATTTTTAAAATCAGTATTTTTTTTGAGCTTTTTTAAAAGACGAAATGCTTTCAAAATAACCACTTTTTATTCTTCGGCAGGTTTTGTACTCTTGTAACTTCAAAGCTCCAAAAGTAATATAAATATTACTGGTTTAAAAAAACATGAATCCAGAGCTAAACCTTCCTGTCTCTCTCTTGATGCACAACACAATTATATTTCTGAATTATAAAGCAGTAAGCCCTATTTTCTAGTAAAATGAAGACCTTATTACTGTACAGCAACACAAGAGGGCACTGCTGTAGTACTTCCATATTTCCAGAAAAACAGAACATACTACCTAGCTGCTTAACACGGTTTTTGTTCACATCAGATTATTTTTTAGTCAGTCTGTTTCAGTACTAGGTTTAGTACTAAAATTTTAGTGTAACGGTCTCCTATTTTAAAGCAAATTTGTTGGGTCTTTAGGTTTGTTCAAGTGGTTTAATGTGAAGATGATTTTTGGCAAACCATACCAAGCTAACAAACACATTGCTCATTTTCAATTATAGTATGGTGTTTGTTTACAACAATATGGTGATTCTTTGGGGGAGATAATAGAGGAAGTATAGAGTAACACAATTATAACATAAAAGCAAGAAGCATGGGGACCAATCATGGTCTAGTTGAAGGTACTGGCAACAGCTCACATTGACCTCAATGAAGAAGGCCTGGGCTTCTGTCACCAGAAAGTTTGCTCTGGGTATTACCACTCTACTGTAGCTCACTGTTCATATTAATATAGTACACTCACATATTAGTCAATTTATGAGGAAATTCAGTGATCAATCTTTTCAAGAATTTTTGATATTCTGGGTGAGAAATTTCTTTATTTTTGGCTCAACTTTGTGACACTGAAAGTATTGGTGTCAGGAGTCTATTTCAACACCCAGAAGGAAGTTTCCTTCTTCGTTGAAACATTGTTCATGTGTGAACACACAATACTCCTTTCTTTTCTGACTATTCTGCATTGGCAATTTTCTTTTGAAATAGTGTTTTGTTGGACCCTGACAGTTTCTCTGGGATATAGCAGATAGGAGATGCATTGTTCTTGGTGTATCAGTGAACTGGGTGTTGCTCTGTGAGTACAGTTTCACTTCAGTTACGTGCTGCTGTTACTCCAAGTAAACTATTGCATTTTATTTCAAGTTACTTTGATGTAAATGTGGAGTAGTGAATTAGGCCCTAAAGTTCTTCTGTTGAGCAAATGAAACTCTAGAGCAGAGATCAGCAATCTTTCAGAAGTGCTGTGCCGAGTCTTCATTTATTCACTCTAATTTAAGGTTTCATGTGCCAGTAATACATTTTAATGTTTTAAGAAGATCTGTTTCTATAGGTCTACAATATATAACTGAACTATTGCTGTATGTAAAGTAAAGAAGGTTTTAAAAATATTTAAGAAGCTTCATTTAAAATTAAATTAAAATGCTGAGCCTCCCAGACTGGTGGCCAGGACCTGGGCAGTGTGAGTGCCACTGAAAATCAGGTCATGTGCTGCCTACGGCACGCGTGCCAGAGGTTGCCTATTCCTGCTCTAGAGCGAACAAAAGTCAGCTCAGTCAGTTATAGGTCCCTTCTAAATGGTTAATCAAAAACGGAACTTCCATCTTAGCCTCAGATTTTCAAGATGCTACATCTAAGAGTTGCAAATGTATACATTGTGTACAAGAAATGTAAAAACTAATTTGTCAAGGCCTTAATTATAATGTTGGCTATTTTCCCTTAAGAGTGAAAATTAGATTCCAGAATCGTAGATTAGGTATAAAAAATCATTGACACAAAAATGCTAATATTGAAATATAATTGGTTTTGTTAAACAGAAAAGCTTTTTTATTATTATTATTGTTCTTTTAATCTTCGAAGGGGTAATGTTTGAAAATTATTTGGTGGCTTACTTTCAGATAAGTACTCAGAAAAAAAAATGTGGCCTTCCACATTTTTTGCTGTCCCTTTAAAATTGGTAATTCATCAGTTCAACTTAAAACACAAATCTAATATAGCACTTTCCATCCCAGTTTTATGGGATATAAAATAAGGTATCAGATATTTGTCAAAACATTTAAAAGCTGAACTTGCATACACTTATTCACCATAGATAGTTTGTAACCTTCCCCTTAAATTTTTCTAATGTTTGTCTTGTAGTAATAGAATATTAAGCATAGGAAAACCAGTTGGGTGCGGGGAAGGAAGAAGGGTTTTTTCAGTAGTATGCATGTTCTAGAAATATTCAGTTGTGGATATGACAAAATCTGAAGAGCATACATGGAGGTGTCACATGAGAAGAAAGTGAAGGTTATATATTTAAAAATATAGAAAAAGCATATTTAAGTAGCTCAAATGCCATTTTGTGTTTGGACATTCCGTTACCAAATTTAAAAGAAAAATATATTTTAGGACAGCCTTTAATATTTTGGTTGTAGTCTTTTTGTTTTATTAATTTACCTAAACTTCACATCATAACAACAAGTACCTTCAGGTGTTAGGATATATCAGACTAATGCTGATGGGATTAAAACATTCATTCACCTATTCACTGCTGGTTAATAGAAGGCTTTTTTGAATGAAGAGGAGGATCATTGCCACCCTTTTTTCAGAATTGTGTAAAGCTTTCACTAAAAAGAATATCTAGGCCTTCTGGTTGCAAAGATAACATTGGGATTATTAATTGAATGAATATATACTTGATCAAGCATCTGCAGCCAACATACCACCATACTTCTGCTACTGCTCATAGCTCTACTAAGTGAAATCTAATCAAAACCTTGTGTGCAGCACTCGCATTGATAATCCTGTCAGTTTCACTCTGCTGCTTATCCTTGGCAGAGCAATGAGGAAAGGCAGGTGCTGAAGCTGTTCTTTGGTGAGAAAGTTGCAAAAGGGGGATTGGAAAAGTCATGTAGAGTGATGTGGACATGTCCCTTATAATTGCCAGGCGGCTGTGGAAGAAAGGGTAGAGTTGCAAGACCGTGCCTTGGAGAAACTGGTAATCTCTGATGTGGAGGACAAAAATGGAGTTTCTCTCACTCAGAAGCAACTGTGATCCCTCTGCTCCATATTTGTCACACTAAGCAGAGGCTGATATCAGAGATAGACAGCATCCTCCTCCTTACCAAGAAGTAGGGAGAGACAGACAGACAGATTTACTTTTCTTTTGTATGTGTATTCATAAATACTCCTGGTCAGTTGGCCTGTTCTACTTCTGGTATGTTTGCGCTGCTTCTCCCTTCCTCTCTCTCTTCTGAGGAGTCAGCTAACATGTTTTTTCCAAGGGTGCAGCTCATCTATTGTCCCAGGTGTTTGCATCTGAATAAAGTAATTGATGTGGCTAAGATTTAGTCATGGGTATTTTTAGCAAAAGTCATGGACAGGCCACCGGCAATAATAAAAATACATGACCTGTAACCTGTCCATTACTTGAACTATATACCCCTGACTAAATCTCGGTGCTCTTGAGAGGGGGTGCCGTGGGTGTTCAGGGCTGGCCCGGGAGCACCGTGAGGGCAGCGGGTGGCCCAAGACCGCCCCAGTTGTGGCTGGTCAGTCGCACCGACCACTGCAGAAGTCACGGGGGTCCAGGGCAGTCACAGGATCCATGACTTCTGAGATCTCTGTGACAGACTCACAGCTTTAGTCATTGAATCTTAAGCATTCCTCATGGTATCTGTCTGGTTTGTACCTGCTGAAGGACCTGTCAGCAGTAGTAGATCTATATACATATAGTTACTCATTGTACATCAGTTTTTTGTAATAGGACTTCACAATATCAACCAGAATTCATAAGTTGCACAGAGAGAGCCACGGTTCATCACAAGGCACAGATTCAGACCAAAATTTGGAAAATTGTCGTCCAACTTTGAGTGCCCATTTTTTGGGTGCCCAAACTGAGACACTTAAGACCTGATTTTTTTTTTCCAGAGGTGCTGAGAATCTGCAGCTCCTATTGACATCAGCTGAAGCTGCAAATGCTAAGCACATCTGAAAATCAGGCTCTGGATGTGTCAAGTTTTTGACACTCAGAAAATGAAGAACACCTAATTAGTTGCTGCCTCTAAAAATGTTGATCTAAGAGGGAAGCCTGCAGCAGAGCTAGTAACCAGATTATTCCACTGGATGTGTATTAAAGGTAAGGAAAATTCAGAGGAGTTCTGCAAGGAACAGATGCAATACAAGGGTGGACTGTTCTAAAACTAATATTGGTTGTCTATCTAGACTTTTCACTGGTTTACATTATAATTTCCACTTTTACCACCTCCCCTCAAAAAAATAAAAATGTCTGTCACTGTTTAAAAGTGAAAGATTAAATATTCTGAGTTGTGGACAAATCTTGTGAATTTGAGTTTCAGAAGATATTACTTGAATATTATGGAATTCTGTTGCACTCACTTTTCATTTTCTTTTCACAGTGGGAGCCGTCTAGGAGGCCTAGTTACAGTATTGTGCTACTTTTTCAATCATGGGGAGGTAGGTCTTCTAGACTTCAAAAATTTTGATTGTTTTAGACTAAATTAGGTGTGTGATTTACTTATAAACTACAAGCATTCTCTATTTTTATCTTAGCATATGCTTGAAAATAAGAAAACATTATTGAAAAGAAAAATATTTAGTATTTTGAAAGTACTGGTGAATGTAAACTTTTTGTGGTACAGTATTTAAGATGCCATTATAGAGAGAGCTTTTTTTTTCCACTGAATTTCAGTTTTCATTTCCCATATACCTATGTGTGGATGAACTCTTAATTGAAATCCCCTACTTTAAACTCCTTCATAACTAAACATCAATCTCCGTAACTAATATTGTGCACTGTTGTCATTTGTTTCAGCTCACTTTTTTTAATGAGGGAAGGTAGAACATATAAGAAATGTTGGAACCGGGAAACATGAATACTATTTACTCATTTTTTCTTTTCTGAGGTTGGCTTAGCATTCTTGGTTAGTTTGTTCTACTAATGCCCTTAAACTGAATTTAGATCAGCAGCATTCTTATTGTCCAATAATATAATCCAAGTTTATTTGAATATAATTGTGAGTTTTCTGTATAGTTGGTGGTTTTTAATTTGAATAATATTCTTCTGGCTTTCCTTTTCTCCCTCTTAAATATAAAGGAGATGGTATTGGAAGTGGGTTGTGGAGAAACATCACCTGATGTATGTGTCAGGTTGAGATTTTAATTGCACAAAAATCAGGAAATTAAAAACTGATTTCCATCTCCACCCAAGAAGTAAATTGGTTACTGTACATGCACAATACTGTATTCAGAAGACAATACTCTGTGAAATCTCTAGCTTCAGTGAAGTCAGTAGGAAGATTCCCATTTACTTCTCGGGGGACAGGATTTCAACCTAGGTTTGCATAGTTATTGTTGCTGTAAGAATGAAAACTGTAGCTTTGAATACCATCTATTTAGTACCACTATTAAAATGTGTCCCTAATGTTGCATTAACTTTTTTGTGCCGAACATAGAGTTGTTTGATGTATATTCATATGGTTGTATTATTTTATAAAGCACTTAAACCACATTTTCAAAGGTATTTAGGTACCTAAAGATGCAGGTAGGCACCTGGTAGAATGTTCAAAAGCATGTGAGTAGGTGCCGTGCCTCACCAGCATAGGTGCTCTTGAAAATTTCACTAGGAACCAGTATCTTTAGGTACCTTAACACCATGGAAATGTGGCTTAAACCCCTCTGATCAGTAGACATTTCACAAATAAATATGTTCATTCTGATGTCTAGAATATTTATATCTCCAATTTATAAAACTGTGCACCTTTCAGTGTCGAGGTACATGTACAAACCTCTAAAAATCACACTATTACTGATGCAATGAAGGTGAGTTAGTTTGACAATCACCACTGTTGTCCATCAGTATTCTTCCAGATACTTTCTCTAACAATCCCTGGTAGTTTTACAAAACAATATAACTTTCTTAAGAAACACACAAATGGAGCAAGTTTTTTATAGGTTACAATATAATTTTAGTTTTGAAAGTCAGGAAAGATAGTGAATTACATAATAGATAATTCGGTTCAGATAGCCACAGTTGAACTGTATTTTCTGTCAGTATCCTGATGTTTAGTCTACTGTAGTCTCTATCAGGGTACATATGATTAAGAAATTGTATATGCAGAAAAATAATGCTAAGCTTTTGGGGGGAAAAGTTTTATTCGTTTAGAAAATTTAGAAATTTTTTTTAGTCCAGAACATCTGATTTTTTTTCCCTACCACTATTGTCATTTCTCTTTTGTTTTGAAAGAATAAATAAGTGCCCTTTGGCTATATTTCTGGGTTTTTACTTAGAAACACGTGTTCCTCTTTGAGTGATTGCACATACGCATTCCACTGTAGGTGTGTGCACAGTCACCAGAGATCTTTCCCTCAGTGGTACCCATCGGGGCAGCTCAAGTGTCCTCTGGTGTTGTGTGTACATAGTGCCGGTATAAAGAGCCCAACCGACCTTGCGTCCCGTCAGATCTTTCTTACTGTCCATGACGGCTGCTGGAACTATTCTTGCTTTGGCAAGCTTTCTCAGTCGTCTTCCTTTTCCTATAATTGTATATAGTTGTAAATAATGAGTTTTTAGTCAGTTTAGTGTAGTTTGTGTATCTCGGTTAGTTAACGGAGTTTGGTCTGTTACTTGGTGCCAAGGCATGTCTGGGGTACTGGGCATCAAGCCCTGTGCCTCCTGCAACAATGCTATGTTTCCAAGTGACTCGTATGCTAGTTGCCTGAAGTGCTGGGGAGAGGCTTACATCAGGGGCCATTGCCAGATCTGTAGAGACACTCACAACGAAGACCAAGACCAGGAGGCCAGGCTGAAGTTTTTACTCATGGAGGCAGTGTTGAGACCTTCTTCCAAACTGAAGAAGCTGGTCAGATTTGGCACTAATCCGTGGGGGTTTCCCTCAATTATGGGATCCTATTCAAGATCCTGCTATTTGATGGCCTCTGAAGGAAGACCACCACCTCCCCATCAGGCAACACCCAACCAGACTTGGGTACTGAACCGAGTGCTGAGTTCCAGGAACTGGTTCTGTAGGTCCCTCTGATGCAGAAAGGGAGAAAGAGGGTCCTCAGCTGGTGCTGGCCTCCTCCTCCCCTGGTGAGGCTGTGTCAGGAGTGGGCATGTCACCTCTCTAGGATGATTATAGGGCTCACCAAGAGCTAGTGAAGGAGTCCTCCCATAATCTGGTTGACATTTTAATCGTGGCAGGCCCATCAAAAGTAGCCCTGCCTCTTAATGAGGCCATAGGTGCCGACTCCGTGGGTGCTCCGGGTCTGGAGCACCCATGGGGAAAAAAATTGGTGGGTGCAGACAACCCACCGGCAGCTTCCCGCCCCAGCTCACCTCCATCTCCTCCCAAGAGCATGCCACTGGGTCCTGCTTCTCTCCCCTCCCGCCCAGCCGCGTGAAACAGCTGTTTTTTTTTGTTTGTTTGTTTGTTTTTCTGGGGGAAGTTGGTGCCTATGAATGAGGCCATTATGGAGACTCTGTTAAATCCCTGTGGCAGACTCCTGCTTCCCATCCCCCCCACCCCCACATTAAAAAGAGCTGAGCAGAAATACTTTGTGCCTGCCCATAGCTATGAGTTCTTTTACACTCATGTTCCTCCCTCCACACTTGGCTCCCTGGTGGTATCCGCTGCCAATGGAAGAGACAGGCAGGGTCGTCATGATCCAACACCTAAGACAAAGGACCCCAAGAAATTGGATTTATTTAAAGGTTTATTCTACTGGGGTGGGGGGTTGCCGCTTAGGATCGCAGACCAGCAGGCCTGCTGGGCAGATATGACTTCAAGATGTGCAACACATCTTGAAGAACAACAGGTACGGAAGGTTAGTAATTGTTGTTTTTTGTCTGACTTACCTTTGTCTCTTGTTGTTCAGATTGAATCTAGTTGCCATATGGCTCCATCCTGAGCTGAAGCTAGTTTTGCCTTTTCCAGTTTTCTCAGCTGAGCCAGCTCCCCTATGTGGGCACTCACATCTCCCTGTACTAACAGGTCTTGAGGCTGTCGCTAGTGAGTCTTGCAAGCAGAGCAGAGGGGACATAGCTGCTGGAAGTGGGGCAAGACTAAGCAGATCCCCTGGCACGGGAGCCCTGATGAAGGAGCCAGCCCCATGGCTGTGGTGAGGAGAAGCAGTGCTGGTTGCTCCACTGCCTACTCAGTTTTGGCATTGAGGCCTTCCTGTCATGATAGGAGTCACCGGCCGAACCTCAGTGGCACTGCGACCCCCATGCACTAGATTGCAATGCGCTTGCTCAGTATTGGTCCAATCATCTGCCTTCTTGTCACGATAGGGGCTTCAGGCCAAACCTGAATGGTCAGTGAGGCAGCCAGCACTGCTCCTTGTTGCTGATGTGGGCCTGGCTCCCCTCTGGCACCTTGCCCAGACACACCTTCCAACAGCCTGAGCCCTGGGTGCCCTGCCATGGCATGCACCATGGGTAATATGCATTCAGCTCTGGGCACCACTGTCCTTGACCACAGATTAACATTGTTACAGCTTGAACAAAATGCTAAAGGAGTCACATACGTGTGTGTGTGTGTGGTGTGTGCGTGTTATATCAAATAACTGTTTGGCATAAAATAAAGTATTAATGTGGTGCTTTGGGCTATCTTGAAAAAGAAACATTTACCTTACAGCGATATTACATTTCAAGCATAGGAAAATGGCACAACTCATGGTAAAGTGAATATAGCAATAAGGTAAATGCTCCCTTTTTTGGTTGCTCATCCTATGTATCACTTTTTGCTTTTACTACTTTTTTCTTTTTTTCTTTCTGTATCTTGCAGGTTAGGTACATTTTAAGTGTGGCTGTACTCTGAAAAATAACTCAAAAATGAAAGCACAACAATATCTGTGCTTTTAACATATCTACTTACTTCACAAAAAATAAGCATTTGCATGTTTGTGCTGAAGAGTCAATACAGCTGAGCAAGTGTGATTCAGTTCCTGCTTGCTAATTCTTAAAATAATTGTTTACTAAGGGCTTGGTTACACTTGCAGATGTATTGCGCTTTGGGTTACACCAGCCTTCGGAGAGCGCACTAGGGAAAGCACCGCAGTCTGTCCACGCTGACAACTACAAGCGCACTAGCATGGCTGCATTGGGAGTGGTGCATTATGGGCAGCTATCTTAGCATTCAAGTGGCTGCACTGTGCTTTTCAAATGCAGGGGGTGGGGTGGAGTGTGACGGAGTGCGTTGTGTGTAGGTGGGGGGGGAGAGGTGGGTTTTTGGGGTGCTGAGAATGTGTCAGCATGCTGTCTTGTAAGTTCAGACCCCCTGCCACACTCTCTCTCTCACTCAAAGCAAACAGTAAATGTTTGCTTTTTCTTGAAGCAGCTAAGCAACTGGCTGTCTGAAACAGAGCTTCGAAAGGGCACTATCACATTCCTGCAGCTGATTTCATAACAATGACAAGAGCAGCCACTTGATTTAAGGAGATTACGGGATATTTTGGGAGGTCAGTCAGAGCACAGTAATGTAACTCCTCGTTCACCCTGACGCTGGGGCGTCTCACCCAATACGCATCAGACATTATCCCTCTCGCCAAGGTGGAGCACGAGGAGTGCTCTAGCCAGGGAGTCAGAGTGCTCTACGTGTCTTGCCAGTGTGAATGGGAAGTGAGGTAGAGTGCTCTGGGTGGCTTTATTGCGGTATAATGTGCAAGTGTAGCCAAGCCCTTAGTTTCAGTTGATTATACCTGTTAAAAATCATTTGAAGACTAATGGAGTTACACAGATATTACTGAGGGTTTAATTTGAAGGTAATCTGGATGAACAGTTATAAACTCGGGAAATAATTTGCTCTAAAGATCCTTTTACTACGTTGGTGATGCAAGATTAAGAGAGAATCCAGGCTGACCCTGATCAGGAGGAGTTTGCATGGCTGACCGTGAAAATAATAAAAAGGGGAGAAAAAATAAATGTGTCAATTGCACACTTGATTTGGAAATTAAGGGCAAACATGGAGCAGCACAGTGTTGTGTTTAGTCACTTTACTGAGTGGAACTGCACTTTAAAATGTTTTTCTTTTCTTCATATCTTCTTTTCAATAAATTGTTTTTATTTTCTAGTTTTGCCTCCATTTTCAACAGCTTGTTCCTACCACTCCATCAGTGTGTGCTTCCTTTTTTCAGCTGATGTTTTAATATTTCATAATCATTTTAATTCTTTAAATCTGGGTTTGGTTCTCTTCCCTTGATTAAACACTTCCTTTGTTTAAATTCTCTACTTCTCTCCTGCCTCCTTTTACAGCATCTGTCCCTTGAACTGTGTCCTTCTGTCTTGCGTTAGCAGAGGACATCTAACAAATTAAATTTTCTCCTCCACATTCTTCCAAGTTTGAGCTGCCTTTGGGCTTGTACTCGGTTTCACGGTTTCTCTGCTTGGGAATTGCTGTGTAGGAGCACAGCACCTAAAGCACTAATTGGCCTCTTAAGTGTGATTAGAGAGTAATGTCAAATTTAGGTCCCTATTGGTTGCAATACACCTACTCTTGCTGCAGACTAAATGCTACCATACCCTATGCAGTCTAATCAGTTATTAATCAAGACAGACATAGGAGGTAGAGAGAAAATATTGCTGATACATATTTAACATGAGAATAAAAGTCCATAGAAACCCTTTAATTGCTACCAGCAGTTCCTCAGTAAAAGTCTTGGTATTAGTAGAAGTCCAGCAAAGTCATTTCCTTTCCATTGCCACAGTAAATGCATACAAAGGCGAGATGTACTTTATCTGTTCAAGGTTACTTTTAAAATAATTGGATGGGAAAATATGTACCTGATAGGGTTAATTACCAACAGACAGCTTTCTTCTAGCTTTGCTTGTATATTTCTTGTTGTTAAAAGGTTTTATATTTAGATACTGTATTGAATTTGTAGTACATCTTACATCAGGTTCTTTTCCAAACAAAATTTTCTCTCACAGTTAAATTGCTAATGTATAGGAAGGAACATCTTTTAAAAATTGAAGTAACAAGAAGCCTCTTGTGTATAATTGCACAATAACATTAATTTGAAATGGAAAAAATGCTGCAAAGAAATATTCAAGTTTTATAAAGTTTTAGTTAACTCCTGGGTGGAATTGAATTTTGAAAACCAAGATCTAATTTTTGCAAATCCTTCTGTAGGGCTTAGCCTAAAGACCCCACCCCATATGGTATGGCATAGCTACATGCTTTGCTACCCAAAAGCATTGTGGGAAGAAATTGTGGTTCAGTCACACTTGGTTTGGCTTGTCGTCACTTGCTCTGCGATGGGGGGAGTGAATGTAACAGGTACACTTATTTTCAGCTGCTCAGTGTTACTGGCTTGTGTGTTGGTGGGCAGAGGCAAGTTTCTGTACATTCCACACATTTGTTGGGTGCACAGTCTACTTTCTTCTCTCCATGCTTGAGCCACACTGTGGGAGACTTAACAAAGGCACACAGGTGTATTGGCTTACCCCTCTCACTTTTATCTGTAGCTGCATTAGCTAGTCACAATCTTGCTGTTTTGAGTAGTCCTTATTCACCTGCATAATTCATTGATTTTAGCGAAGACTTTTTGTAAATAAGGGATTGCAAGATATGGCTATAAAGAAATGGAGGTGAAGAGACTCTGTGTACTTTGGCATTTTTGTTCTTGGTGGACAAAACTGCTCCCAAGCTGTCAGATTTTTGTTTTTGCAAGAGTAAGATATTGTTCCCACTGTAGTTCTCTCATGTCAAGAGAAGGAGCCAGTAGTAATGGTTAACCCCTCCCACCCACTAGAGACCTGAAGCTGCATCTTCACTCAAACATGCATGCTCCTTCCTTCCATCTCTTGTATCTTGTCTTGTGGCACTCTGTTTTGTTGATTTATGACTGAGTCTTCATCTAGTTTGTTTTTGTACTATTTTAGTTTCTGTAGTGGATAATTTTAAATCATAAATGCATTGCTTTCTGGGGGGGGAAATGAAAATCATGCAGAACATACTATGAACTAATTCAGTTCTTATTTACAGTGCACGCGTGTGATGTGGACTCCACCCCTCCGTGAAAGTTTCTCATACCCATTCCTTGTGCTTCAGATGTTGCTTTTGACCTACATTCTCAGGTACCAAGTATCAGAGGGGTAGCTGTGTTAGTCTGTATCCACAAAAACAATGAGAAGTCCGGTGGCACCTTAAAGACTAACAGTTTTATTTGGGCATATGCTTTCATGGGTAAAAGACCACTCCCAATAATTGATGAGGACCCAGCCACACCAGCTACACCATCAGAGGCTCATTCACTTGCACATCTGCTAATGATCATGTGCTAGCAACGCCTCTCTGCCATGTACATTGGCTAAACTGGACAGTCTCTACATAAGACATCAGGAATGGTAACCTATGAAAGCCAGTAGGAGAATACTTCAATCTCCCTGGACATTCAATAACAGATTTAAAAGTAGTCCTACTTCAACAACAAAAAACCCTTCAAAAAGAGACTTCAAAGAGAAACTGCAGAGCTACAATTCACTTGCAAACTTAACACCATCAATTTGGGCTTGAATAGGGACTGGGAGTGGCTACTACAAAAGCAGTTTTCCCTCTCTTTGTATCGACACCTCCTCATCAGTTATTGGGAGTGGACTACATCAACCCTGATTAAATTGGCCTTCAACATTGGCTCTCCACTTCTCTTCATGTGCCAATATATATTTATGCCTGTACTTGTAATTTTCACTCCATGCATCTGAAGAAGTGGGTTTTTAGCCATGAAAGCTTATACTCAAAGAACTCTGTTAGTCTTTTAAGTGCCACCAGACTCCTTGTTGTTCTCAGGTAGCTTCCAATTTATGTGTGGTTATTAAGAGTGAAGAGTTAAAAAACAGAATCCCTGGGACAGTGCATTCATTTAGAGGCTATGGTCTAAGGTTTTTCACTTCAGTCATTACTCATTATTGCTAACACCAATGGATCTCCACCACTGGTAGTAATAGTGATACTACTGGTGTAAACCAGGTTCCCATTACAATAGTGATACTACTGGTGTAGACCAGGTTCCACTGGGCTAGTGGAGCTACACGGTTGTTAGCAACACTGGCAGTGAAATAAGCACCTAGTTTAGACACAGCCTTATACAAACCAGAAATCATATATTATTCTTGGAGTGATTACCCTTGTCTTTCCACCCTAGATGTGTGGGCACCAGTGCAGCAGAGTTAGACTTTTTTTTTCCATAGCAGAACCCTTTGCGGGGGCTCATGAGCCTTCTGTGTGCATTTGCTAATTACCAAAAGCATAAAGGTGGGGGGCAGAGCTGCCCTGGATCCCCGTTCTCCACCCCATCATCAGTAGTTCTAACAAGTCTGAATGCCTCACACATCCCCTTTGTGCTTTAAAGACCTAAATTTCAGAACAAGCTACTGGATGAAGTGAACGGAGAATTTAAAGTTTTTATAGGGGTGCATTGTTTGCCATTCCCCTCCAGGGGCTGTGCTAGATGAAACAGACTCAGTGACTCGTGACCGCTATTACTATGCATCGTGTTTCATGGCTGCAGGTATCAAGTGTACCAGCTGAAGGTACAGAGGGTACACCCTCTGAAGGTTCAGATTTGTTTTAGGGCAACACAGAGGAAGCTCTGAACACTAAAAGATTCCAGGATAACTCTGAAATCAATGGATATTTATACCCCTACTATAATAATCAGTTTTGGCCTCAGGCCCTTCAGAAGTATCCATACTACCCAGTGAGACAGCCCCAAATCTCTAACAAGCATCCTAGGTCTCAAAAGAAGAGACTCCCTTTTTCATCTCCTTCAACTTCTCTGACTTGGAGACAACTTTAAACTTCCAAGCAGTCTTTTTGACTCTTTGGTCAAGGGCAGCAAACCACTCCCAGAGATCTTCTCTCTCTTTGGCAACAGGTTGTCCCACTTTCTAAATGCCTGGACCCACATTACAACAGATACCCTAAGCATGCTGGAACTAGGATATACCCTGCAATTCACTTATATTCCTCCTACCCCCTTCCCTCCCTTTTCACAGACCACTCTCACAAAGTTATACTAATTCAGGAAGTTCAGGCTCTGATGTAGTTAAGGGTCGTAAAGGAAGTGCCTCCTCAATATAATGAAGGAAAGAATTTTATTCCTGATATTTGCTTATTCTGAAATCCGAAGGAGGCTTCATTATGAAATCCATTGCCCAACAAACAAGTGCAGGGGCCAAGACACAGCCCTCCGTGACACCAGATACTGATTTAAAAGATGCTGACATCCAGTTCCCCAAATGTACATGGGCAGTGGTTCCATTATGTAGCATGCTAATGAAGTCCAGCAGAGTGGTTGGGACACCTATGCCCTTTAAGGCCTTCTGTAGTGCGACTCGGTGAACTGAGTTTACTGCAGCCATAAGATCAACACATGCTACATGCAGGGGGTTTTGAACTCATGGTGTATCTCCGACCACAAACAGAGGGCTGGTAGCATCTAATATGGCACTGAAAAGCCTAACTGTTGGGGGCAACACTGAGCCGGGGCTCCAAACGTGCCAGCAGAACATTTGCAAATAACTTCCCTGACATGAACAATAAGGTGGTTGGCCTGTAGCTCTTATATTCACTGCTCAGTCCCTTGCCCTTATAAAGTGAGATCACAATACGGTCCTTCCAGCTGGTTGGCAAGGTTCCAGTTCTCCACAACAGATGAAAGGTGGCCAGAAGATGCCTCTTCCATGAACCTTTAATTGGTCATCTCTAGCACTGAAACAAATCCATGGGGCGTTTTGAAACGTTGACACTTTTTTTTATTATGAAATATTTGATCGCTGGGGTAATTGAAAAATAGTCAGAAGACACCATGGGTCAGTGCAGATTCAGGTGAAAGTATTAGAATGCTTTAACTAGATACAGTTATTGCCTCCCCTGCCTCGTAGCCTCATATATAATTTCGTCCCCAATTGTCGTCTTGTGGAGGAGTGGAAGCATGGCAGCCATTTGTGGGCTACATGGCTCTGCTCTCGGGTGTCACTGGCATCACAAAAGGGCATGTCTGTCGGAGAAGGAGTAGAAAACTTTCCTTCTGATTTGAAACAGTTTGAGGAAATGGACAACTATCCAAGAGGCTCCAGAGCTTCCAACAAAGGACATGTGGGTCAATTCACACAAGTGATTATAACTATAATCCTCCTAATAGATTAAATTTAAGATTTTTTGTGACATTAGACCCCAATATAAAGTCTGGCTGCAGAGTTATCTAGTTTATTTCTGTCTTCTAGCAGATGGAAGTTTAGTCTGAATGAGCTGGGCCTTCTTCTCTTTTTAGCATTTTATCCCAGGGAAGCAGTTTTTTTCTTCATTTATGGAACTGATTGTCTGTCCTTGAAATTCTTGAACCTCATAGGTAGCTGCCTCCATTTTCCTAGGTTGTTACAAATTGGCAGGAAAGTTTCTACTCCTTTTCCCATAAACATGCCTTTTGGTGATGCCAGTGACCCTTGAGGACAGAGCCTTATATACTTCTAAATAATTGCCATATTTTCACTCCCCCATAGGTAGGTAGACAAGTGGAGATTAAATAATGATATATGGTGAGGTCAAATTCTCAACTCTTGTCAGCAAATACCATTGATATTTCCTGTGTTTATAATATTGTACTAGAAGTATTACACACAATATTTGTCTGTCACTTGAGTAATGCATCATTCTGACTGTCATGTTGTCAATGAGAATGAGGCAGTCTGGGCATCTTTAGAGAAACCTGAAGAGTTGGAATACTTCATAAAGCATGAAAGGAATTCTAAACTAAACAGTGCAATTTTGAGATGAATGTTCATCATGACTTGCTTAGTGGGACCACTTGGCACATTTTTTTGTTTACTTCAACTTCTACTTTTATTACAAGGGTCAGAATTAATTGTTTTAATCATATATTCTTATGGAATTAATACAAACGTATTTAAACTGTTTTGTTCACAGTTGTCAATTTATATTGCAAGTCCAGTTGCAAGGCAATTTTTAATATTTTGATACTATTTTCTGTTTCTCTTCTGGATGAAATGCAAAGGCCTATTATAGTTTAACTTACTGGTATCTGTTCTATTTCTTTTTTCCGAAGGACTCCGAATATTAATAGAGGAAGCTTGATTGCACTCTGTGTTTCTAATGTCTTTTTCATGCTTCCCTGGCAGTTTGCGCAGTTTGTCCTTCTGACACAAGTAAGACCGTTTTTATTGAATATCACCAAAATATTCATGGATATATTAAAAATACCTTTGTTCCTGTACACAGGATGATAGTATACTGTGTATGTAGCTTCAGAATAATAAATTCAAGTTTTATAGTAGTACACTATACACAGTATGTTTAGACAAGTGTATAGTTTATTGCAAAACTTATATTCAGGTAGAATCTTTCTTATTTAGATAAATTAATTGCTTTGTACAGTCGAGTAAATTCATAGGACTTCTGCTATGTGTTTAGCTACCACTGTCATTCTGTAGCGCAGTAACCAAAATTTGGTTTTATGTTTATTCTTAATATCTGTTCTCTAAACAGAGTCCAGAATTCAGCCGCCAGAAATCTGTGGGTGGAATGAATTTTGCACATATGCAGTTGCACAGAATTCCCCCAGGAGCATAGAATGAAGTTTAAAAGAGCCTGTTAAATATATTTCTAGCCAGCACATATTCATCTTTATGCATTTGACTTAGAGAAAAATGTAAACTCAGAAGTGCTAATTAGCACAATTTTTTAAAAAAATTCTGTAATCAGGAATTTTTAAATCAATAGGAGGTAGATAAGCACTTACCTCTGTTTAGGAAAAATAAGGACTTAGATTTCACAACACAAAGCATTTGTCATCATATCTAGCTTCCCCACTGAAAAAGTACTCTATGTGTAGCTTCTAAGTGCAAGTGCTCTGATTACCTGATTCAAAGGGTTGCTGCAATCACTGACCTCATTCTTAAAAATAAATATGGGGACATGGTGAATTAATTACTAACCCATGTCAGGTTTTTTGTTTTAAACTGTGTGTGACTTTTAATGCATTCTGGACTCTTCGGGTAATTGTACCTTTTGGAAACAGACATCAAGCTCCCTATTTGGGTCTTCAGAAAACATGCTGCTGCTTTAAATATCATCCTGAACAACTTGGAGTGCAGAATGAGAGGCATAGAAAAAGCTTCCTATGCATCTGATATCCTGAGCTAGGGTGCAAAACACCCATGACTCTTAAATTAAAAGCTGGGAAATGAATAAATAACTGGATAAGAGGTTAATGTGGAAAAGTAATTGGCAGAATTATCCCCGAAGCTCTCTGCCACAAGTATTGTGACCTCAGCTTTTCTTGTATTTTTGAGGAGCAATGATCCCTTCTTTCTCTCCTCTCCTTATCAACCCAAAGAGCTTCTCTCCCATCTACTTTGGGCTGCTGTGTTTTGAAGTAGCAGGTGTTGCCTTTGGATTTCCAAAATATTTGATAACGTGACCCTGACTTTTCAGAAATCAAGGCAGACACAGCAAGGGATGCTCTCCTGGTTAAGACAGTGGACAGAACTTTGGAGAGTGGAATTTGGGTTCCTAGCATCACCATAAACTTCATGCATGATCTTGGGCAGTCACTTCATTTCTATGCCTCATTTTCCTCCTCAGTAAAGTGAAGATATTTCCTGTTTTTTACACAGTTAAGACTAATAATGATGAATGCTCTTTTATCTGAAAATGGGAGTTGCTATCTAAGCAAATTATTAATACAAGTGGGGGTAATTAAAATTAGTTAAGCAACATTTTAAATCTTGAAACATTTAAATGTTATATTTTGTATTCTTTGGTTGCTACACACAGCCCCACCTTTTTTCAAAATAAACCATTGGAAAAATTCATAAGCCTTTAGCCATTAAAGGGAGCTACAGATACTTATGTGTTATTGCTGAATAATGTACTTATGCTGTATGAATCTATAGTTTTCAATTAGTTAAATCTTCTCTTTTAAATTCCAGATAGCCTCATTATTTGCTGTGTATGTTGTGGGTTACATTGACTCTGTCAAATTCCAGAAGATCCTTTGTGCACATATGGTAATACTTCCTTTTAAAAAATAAATCTACTCAAACCAGCTAGTTAAGAGAAGCTAGTTTTAGATTAGTTGTGTAAAGAGTTACTGTAAGACTAAGAGTGAAGGGGAAAAAAGGAATAGAACTCTGTCCATACACAGACCTTGAGATGCACAAAAATGGCTCTCTAAAAATAGAACACTGAGTATTATCTGCCTTTACTAATTGTGTATTGGAAAAAAAGAGAAAATTCTGGTTTTAAAAGAATACTGTCAAACTAGTTAGACCAACATTTTCATCTGTTGTAGAAGTAGATATTTTCCAAATGTCTTGCTAATAAATACATATTTATCGAAATCATAAAGAGATTTAAATGTAAAGAAAGTATTTTAATATCCTAAATCGTTAACAGTGCACTGATCTGTTTTCACTTTAATGAAAGAGCTAAGTTCACGTCTGTTACAATCTCATGGCCAGTTCATTGCTGTTCACTGGAACATCTTATGAACAGGGCTGGATTAATGCAGGGCTTTAAGGGCTGCAGCCCATGGCCTCTGACTAAGGGGTGGGCTCCTCAAAAATAAATCCATAATTATATAAAATTCAGTGGTCACCAACCCATCAATTGCAATTGACTGGTCGATCCTGGAGCCTTTGCCAGTTGATCACAATCTGCGGGCTGCTAAAAGTACAGCAACACAGCACGGCTAAGGCAGGCTGCATGCCTTAGCCCCACACCACTTCCGGAAGCGGCCAACTGCTGGCGTGTCTCTGCGTCCCCTGGGAGGGCGGAGGCTCTGTGCACTGCCCCCGCGTCCAGCACCATCCCTGCAACTCCCATTGGTGGGGGTGGCGCTTGCAGGTGCGTGCAGCGTATGGAGACATGCTCCCCTGGGGAATTACCTGGGGCTTCCATCAGCTCTCCTTCATTTTCTATCCAGGTCCCTCCAACCACCCCATGGCTTGGACCTTACT
Organism: Sternotherus odoratus; assembly: GCA_032164245.1. NCBI lineage: Eukaryota > Metazoa > Chordata > Testudines > Kinosternidae > Sternotherus > Sternotherus odoratus. The sequence continues at coordinate 149,200,514 of JAVMKO010000002.1, forward strand.
ATCCACCCCCTGAGAGAAGCATTAAGGTGGCTATGAGATATGGGGAAGTGGGGGTTGGCTACCTGCCATACCAATCTTAGGAGTCCCCAACCCCCCCTTTACTCAGCACCTCCTTATGAGTCCTTTACCAGGCAATTTATCTGGTCATTGGATGCCTTCCCTATGGAGTACCTGCACTGGACATCCGTCCCACACTTTCAAAATAAGTGAATATAGGCAACATATAGCCTACCACCTTTTCTTCTTACTAGAAAAGGTCATCCCTGATGCCCGCTGTGGGGAAGGCGAAAAAACCTCACTTCACCAAAGCCAATCTGGTGTGGGAAAAATTCCTCCCTAGCCCCCCCTTAAAAAGGAGTGACTAGCACAATGCCCACAGCAGGCTTTAGGCCCACAGGTCCTAACCCAACCTGATATTTGCCTCCACTAGGGGAAGAAGGGTGGGTGCTGCCTTGCTTGTTGCATGGGGAAAAAAGGGCTTACCACACCAGGGCTTGCATCTTTATGCCTTCAGACCTCACATCCCTGGAGGATGAGTCAGTGCCGCAAAGCTGACCACTGTTCACCTTTTGCAGCAGTCTCTAACCTCACTCCCCCGCCTCTCCGCTCCCCAACCATAAAGCACAGCTGCTCTCCCTCGGCAAGCCCAGTCAACCTTTGCCCCGCTTTAAAGTGCAGTCATTAGTACTTAAGAAATGCTCTATCATGCAGTCTTGAACAATATTCTGGTTAGGAAGCGATTACTGAGAATCCAAAGATCTATAGCTCACTCAGTGGAAGAAACAACTGATATAGGCTTATAATTGTCTTTCCCACATTGGTTTTTTCTGTCCTTCTCTCCCAAACTTAATCTTTAATTCTTTTCTCTCTTCCTAGCAATTGATTCTCAATCTTCATCCTCCACCTCTCCCCATTCCAATGTGTTAGTGTCTCCACCGTCCCTTCTATGGCTTTAATCGTTTACTTTGTTACTCCATCCAGTGGATTTTAATTTATTCTTAAAGAGTTTTCTCTTGCTGATTATGGTCTTTCTCAACTGATTCTTAAGGAGTCAGTTACCTAATGCATTCTGTCCTTTACCTTCTAATGAATTCTGGAAGCACATCCCCTGTTCAATATCAGCTGTTATAGCTTATGAGACATTGGCTGGGCCTGTGAAACCATAGGTTTTTGTAAAATCCAGGGTAATTCTTGCCAGAACAGCATAGGTGACAGCTACAACTGTATTTAAAAAAAAAAAAGAAAAAAGTGGAGAAAACTATGATATGGTTAAATGTGCCTATGACCAAAAAAAATGCTGCATCACATTTTTGGTTTATCAGTTTTGATAGTGTTATTTATTTGAAATTTACAGCTTTCTGTATGGCAGAAGTATGAAGTTGTTCTTTCAGTAGTGTCCCTCTGGGTGCTTCAGTTCAGGAGCACATGTATCCTGTGCCGTTGATTAGAGATTTTTGGTAGTATTGCCTGTCTGGCCTGCTCATGTGTCCTACACATACTCCTGCCCCATATCCAGGCTAGATATAGCTGTGTGGATAAACAGCCTTCAGTTCCTTCTAGTGCTGGAATTAGGGGTGCTGCCAGATCCCCTGCTTGAAGTAGTAGTAAACACCAAATACATGGTTTCCAACAGCAGCATCCCCACTATATAAATTGTTCCAGCAGACTTGGTTTCTCCTCAGCTGCCTTCGCCAGAACTGCAGTTTAGTGTGTGCCTGTTTTCTCTTTATAGTTATTATAGTATGTAGTTTTGTACTTTAGTATAGTTTGTAGGATACTTGGTACTTTATAGTTATTGGAACTGTTCTCATTTTCTTTCTCCTCTCCAATTTTTTTTTCTGGTTCTGAGGAGTCCATTTTTTTTTCTTGAATATGGGATATTGTGCTACATGGGTTTTAAAAGATGCTTCTCCTTTCGAGGAGCCATTCCTGTCAGTGAGGAATTTTTCCTTAAATTGTGAATGAGAATTGGACTCTCAAGTCTCCAGCAAAATAGTCCTAGTTTTGGAATCTTTTGCCATTGCAGGCAATATGGAGTGCAGAAAATTCTGTTTCAGAGGAGGACTCAATCCTCAGTCTCTAGGAGATGTCTTTTTCATTACATAGACAAAGGGTCTTTATGGGTCTCCACCAATTCCATTGCTTTTAAAAGTTCTCAACAAGATCAAGCACAGCCAAGGGTTAATTTGATTACAGCAACTTTGCCAAGACCTGTTTCTGATTCCTTACTTCGTCAGACTCATCTGTCCTCTGAAGCAACTCCCGCTCAATTCTTGACTGTCTCAGGATGTGGGTCAAACACTTCACCCCATTTGAACATTCTGCAATGCCAAGCATTGATCCTCAATGGCTCTCAGTATTAGAGGCACCCTGTTCATTGGGAGTAGAACATGTGCTGTTAAATAGCAGGGAGAAATCTACAAGACACACTTACCTTCAGAAATAGAGATGATGTCATCTTTGGTGTAACCTCTGTTATCTTTTACCTGTCCAGTCATCTCTTTCCACAATATTGGATTACCTATTAGAATTGAAAATGCCAGGTCTCTGAATTCCACAAAGGTTCACTTAGCATTAATAACAGCTTTCCACTCAACATTAGGCTGTTTTTCAATTTTCACACGTCTGACCACAGTGAGTTTCTTAAAGTCTTACAAATCTTTTCCCACAGATTAGTGATTCTACTCGGCTTTGGGATTTCAACCTTGTTTTTAACCATCCCATGAAACAGCCTTTTGAGCCACTAGCTACATGCTCTGTTACATTTGTCCATGAAGACGGTCCCTTTGGTGACCTTCACTTCTGCACGAAGGGTTGGAGCAATTGAGGCTCTAATGGCAAGTCTTCCATTGACTGTGTTCTCCAAGGAGAAGGTATCATTACAACCTCCTGCAAAATTTTTATCTAAGGTTTCTTCTGTTTCACATTAACCAGACGGTTCACTTTCAAGTTTTCTTTCCTAAGCTGCATTATTCTACGTAGGAAGCTATATTTCATACACTAGATGTTGAGAGGGCATTGCCCTTTTACTTGAGCAGAACATTGAAGAAGTCCCCATGACTTTTTGTTTCTATTGAGGATAGGTCTAGGAAATATATTATCTCCCAAAGAGACACTGTGGATGTATTATTGCATGCTCAAACTCCCCTGCAAGTGACTGCGTGTTCTATTTGATTGCAGTCTATGTCTGAAGCCCTACTCAAGAATGTTCCAGTTGCTGAGAGATCTATAAAGCTGCAACATGGAGTTCAGTGCATACTTTTCCCAACCATTACGCTTTGGTTCATGCTGCTAGATCAGATGCTGCAGTAGACAATGAAGTTCTCTCTTCAGCGCTGGACTCTGTTCTAAACCTCCATCTCCTTGACCTAAGGTGTCACTTGAAGTGGAAAGAGCGGTTACTTACTTTGTGAAGAAACTGGAGTTCAAGATGTGTCCCCCTTTGGGTGCTCCACTACCTGCCCTCCTTCCCTTTTGCTTTGGAGTTTCCTTTGTGGAAATTTTGCAGCATATAGCCTCTGTTTGGGACATAAGCATGTGTAGTGCGCATGTGCAGGCTGAACAGGCACTGCTACCAAAAATCTCTGATCAAAGGTACAGGATGTATATGCATCTGAAGTGGAGTACCCACAGGGTCACGCATCACAAAGAACTCCAGTTATTGGACAAAATAACCTCTCCTTTTTTCCTCCTCAAAATTTCTTTACTACTTTGTCCTCAGGATTCTGAGAGTCTGACTATCATCATATATAAGTGACCTAGTAAAATAACTTGAAAGAATGAATAAAACATCAGGAATAGCTTTTAAAAAAATGAAAAAAGAATATCATGGGGTTGAAATATATTAAACTAGCAAAAATACCCGGCGTTGCTCGGGTCCGTCGGAGGTGGGGAGGGGGGAGAGAGCTGAGCGGGGTCCGTTGGAGGGGGTATTATGACATAACTATGTCACAGAGAACAGCAGGTGTTAACCTGCTGCCCAGCTGAGGTGAATGGGTTTTAAAGAATTTCACCCCTGGGGGGCATCAGAGGTGAGATTTGAAAAATTTTCGACTTTTTACCCTGATTAGGACCCTAAAGCCTATAACTGTACCAAATTTCAAGTCTCTAGCTCAAACGGTGTGGAAGGAGTAAGGCAGCATACATACACGCACGCACGCATACACACACACGCATACACCATTTTACTTTTATATATATAGATAGATATTTTAGTCCATGTTACTTGCATCATCACAGTAGTTCATATTTGCTACATTGCCATCATTTTAATTCTTTATTACTAACCTTTCTCAATACAGTGATGTAAGCTGGGTCTCGAACTTAGAGAGCTGCTGCATAGTATGTAGATATGATATATTTAAAGAAAACCATGATATTGCTGTCAGTTATCAATTATTTTATTTATACTATATGTTGTATTTGAGAGGATTACTTGATGGCTTAGATATTCAGAGATATTTTGAATTTTCTTATTTCAGGCATCTCTTGCAGTGTGTTTTATTTTGATGTTTGGCAACTCAATGTTATTGACATCATACTATGCTGCCTCTTTAGCAGTTATCTGGGTAAGTTTTTTGGAAGAATTTATTTCAGATGCTTAGGAATGTACTTCCACACTATCTATGGATCGGTACATTAAATGGAGAATTAACTTCTCTAAATAGTTAGAAAAGATATTCTAATAGTTAGAACCTTCCATGAGATTGATAAGGTTAGTCTTGGGAGATGTTTGGGGAATGGGGAAGTGTTAAAGTCAATATAACGTTGAACGTCAAACCTTTAACACACGAGAAACTGAACACGGACTTACACTTTTTCATGTGTAAGGCTAAAACAATCACCTTTTACAGTGTACTCAAAATTATTTATGTGCTGGCTAATTTTGTAGAACATTGACACAAGGTATGAGATTAACTGATTGTACTTTAAAATGAAAGTTGTAGCTTAAGTAATTTTTTTGTTTGAAGCTCGTGCAGTATAAAAAAATTAAAGAATCTTAAAATGTATACTTTTTCCAAAACTGCAAATAGTACAGAACAGAATGACCACTAACAGAAACAACAATAATCAGAAATTGTCGATATGAAAACAGTTTTGGAAAGTCCACTTAGCACCACACTCCAAGCATTATTTAAACCATTAAAGGTTTGTCTGCCAGTATCTTCCTCACCCCTATTTTTTTACAGAAAAAACTTACTTAAGCAAATCATGTACTTACTCCAGGAAGGAAAAAGACACAAGAATTATAAATCAAGGCTAGTAGGAGTACACTAAAGAGAGCCTATTTCCACCTCCGTTTCCACCCTGGAAGCATGGAGGGTAGCCCGCTGTCTGTCTGTCTCTCTTTTTATTTTAACTTTTTGTGTCTCAGATCTCTTCTGAGAAAAAGGGATGTTGAGCCACACCCATTGCTCCTTCGTTAGCTAAAAGCTAAAATGTCCTTAGTGACAAAAAAACTTCCTGTTTAACCATTTGAAATAAAATCTCGATGTCATGTTGCCATTAATCTGGTGTAGAGTAGGCTTCTTATAACTCTTCAGTTAATGCCCCATTTCTGATCTTTATTGCTCGTAACATCCACTGATGGTAAGGGTTCTTGCTATCATAAGATGGTCGAGGGCATACAAGAGGAAAATTTAGAGTTTAGTAATAAATTTGTAACTTAGTAACAAAATGCAGGGAAATTTAGTAATTCTGTGTTTAGTAATTTTTTTGGTCATTCTACCTCATCTTCCGTTGGGGATTTTTTTGTGTACATTTTTTATGCTGTAATTAGTAATTATTCCTTACTTTGACGTTTCTTGTTGCTAATGAAAATAGCCAAGCTTTCTATGCTTTATTACCTATGATGTTTCTTCAAGAAAGCTTGAAACTATATAAAATAGATTCTTGCCCAACAGAGAGAAGAGTGATTCTAATTCAGTGTATGGAAACTGCAATAATAAGAGTATCAGTTCTTATGATATTCAGTTATGTGGTTGACTGGTTATATGGGTTTGAACTATATTTTTTAAGGATGTTCATGTGGTGACATGTCAAGCTGTATAGAAAAAATACCTTGTTTTTTTTAATGCGTTACTGGAATATGATTAGAAATATTATAAAATAGGTGCATTAAATTTTAATTATTATTTTAGGGAATTCTTGAATTGAGTCCAAAATTGCTGAAAAGGAGCAGAAGAGAAGTCAGTTTATGGGTAAGGATTGATAATCCAAGAGAATTTATCAGAAAAGAACTACCACTTATTGTTCAGCCAAATCAGGAAATTAACCATGTATTTCTAATGCAGTGAATTTGTGAGAACTGATAGTTTGAAGTAATATTTAAAATATAAATATTTCAAAATTGACTAATATCCCACGAGGAATATTGACACAAAAAGGAATAAAATGGATAAGTAATTTGACAAAACTGAACTAAAAGCTTTCACACTGTAAGAGTTAATAGAAGTTAAAAATATAGGAATTTTCTAATTAGTTACAGTATTTACAAAATCATAAGAATTGGACCGCTTAAACTAGGTTTATCTCCAAGACAGAACTATGGAAGGAAATTACAAAATAATACAATATCTGATTTTAAAAGCAAATAGTATGCACTCTTATTTTAGAATTTGAGGGCAATATTGACAAAGTGATTTAGTCTGAGAAACAGATATGAACAGCAAATTTCTCTAGAGGATTGACCGAACATAAGAGTACAAATTCACTGTCATGGAGAAAATACTGGTTGAAAAGTATGATTAAATATTGGCTTCCAACAGAGTTGCAAAACAAAATAAACACAGTAAAATTCTGGAGGGTATACCATGATATAGGGGATAATGTGCATATATTCATCCTAATTTTAAAGGACACTTGTTAGATTAAAAAATAATGGATGTAAATTCCTGTTACTTTGAGGCTAGAAAGAGGTCCCAATTTGTGAAAATTAAACAACTCTGTTTAATTTCTTATAACTGCAGCCAATAAGTGTTGTGATGGGTTCTCCCAGGATGCCACCTGGAACTGGGGTAGTACTGAGCCCCCTGACCTGATCTGGGTGCTTTTTACACCGTACAGCTGTGACCAGCCTGCCAAACTCTCAGCCAGGCCTCAGCACACATACAGGCAGGGACACACCCAGCTGCAGTACATACAGACTGCTATGATCAGCTCTGAATGGGGAGGCTCCTGCTAAGGACCTGCTCAAGTGCCCACCCCCCTCTGGAGTGTAAACCCAAAATTATACCATCTTGTGCTGCACAGGGATCTGTCGAGGTAAGCTCATGAAATTTACCCTCTCCCTCAATGTGGAGAGGAAATATACAACAGCTTTTTGCTCCAAGTTATGACTTCCACACAGTGGTTTGTGATGAAATAAATTTATTAACTACAAAAGAGAGATTTTTGAGTGATTATAAGAGGTAGCAAGCAGATCAAAGCAGGTTACCTAGAAAATAAACAAAAACACAATCTAAGCTTAATAAAGAGGTTGGACATGAGTAGCATATTCTCACCCTACATGATCTTTCCAGCAATTTGTGGAGATTCTTAAGGGGCCAGCTGCACTTGCTTGGAGCTTAAAAAACCCAGGTGTTTCTTTTACAAGCTAAAAATTCCTTCAGCCTCTGTCCAGCACTCCCACTCCCCCCCCCCCCCAGTTCAGTCCTTGTTCCTCAGGTGTTTTCAGGAGTTGTCTTTGGGTGGGGAGTCATTGAAGAACCTTGATGATGTCACTCCCCTGCCTTAAATAGCTTTTGCATATGGCAGGAACCCTTTGTCTCCAAGCATCGTTCCCATGCCAGTCAGTGGAAAAACACTGGCATTCCCAAGATGGAGTCCAGTACTAGGTGACCCAGTCATATGAACATATAGCGGTCCTAGCAGCCATGAGTCAAAGATTGTTTACAGTGTCCTCAGGAAGGCCTTCCCATGGGAGAGTAGCGTCTAAGACCTATTTTTTCTCCTAATGGCCCAACAACCTGAATGGGCCCTTCCCAGCCAGCCATCTAAACTGAGTGTCTCTTGCCTAGTTGAAGTGTACTTTGAGTTACAAATCACACACTTCTTGTGATTGGCAGTTGCTTTATTCTTGACACTTTCCTAACACATGGGAAAACTTTTTCCACTAACTGCATAACTCCAGTATGCTTTTTTCTTCTGCTCTCGTCCTTCAGTCTGAATGTATCCTTTATTTTGTAGGCCATTGAAGGATTTGCTTGGTTATTTGGGACAGTCACCTTGAAATATTTGACTTCTCGAATATTTGGAGTAGCTGATGATGTAAGTGCTGCTTTTTTTATGATAGTCATCATTAAAGGTTTTACTTTAGACCAGGGATCGGCAACCTTAGCACACGGCACCACAGGGTAAGCACCCTTAGCGGGCCCCGCCGGATTGTTTACTTACTGGCTTGCCGATCACGGTTCCCACTTGCGGCGGTTCACTGTCTCAGTCCAATGGGGGCTGTGGGAAGCAGTGGCCAGCACCGCGCCGCTTCCTGCATCCCCCATTGGACCGGAGCGACAAACCGCGGTTAGTGAGAGCCACGATCGGCAAACCGGTAAGTAAACAAACCAGCGGGGCCCGCTAAGGGTGCTTACCCTGCAGTGCCTTGTGCCAACGTTGCCAATCCCTGTTTTAGACAGCTATGTTGCTTCATGTCTTATTTAATCCTTTAAATGTTTTTTTCTTCTCTGAGAAATTAAATATGTAAACTGCACAATATTTGAGATGATTGCTTATTTATTATTCAATTTTCTTTTCTTCCTAAATGAGATGAACTTAAACGTTAAAGCTGAAAGACATAAATCCATACCGTGTAGGAATCAAGCAAAGGAGTTTATTGCGTACAGCGCTGATGGAGTATCACCTCGCTTATTAGGCTCAGAGACACTGTTAATTAATTGATTGCAATGAATTATATAGATTTATCATGGGCGTGGGAAAGTGATGGAGTAGGTAATGCCAAACCCCCAGATAGGCCTAGCACAGCAAGACAAGATAGCACAGTAGCCAATAGTTAAAAGGTCACACAATATCTCCGCCCATGGTTTTAGGTTAACAAGTAACATGTAATTAGTACTTTAATGGACTGTATTTAGTATAAAACATATATGTTGAATTCGAGATGGGGTCCACAGGAATGAAGTAGCTCCTCTAATCATTGAGCAGGTACATTCCTAGGAGTTAAGCAAAGAGACAGTGTAAAGTATATGGCAATAAGAATTGTTTTTCAAGTTGCCCCTTTGTGTTTTAAGGCTGATGCTGGTCCCTGGGAAAGTGAACTTGGGAGGAAGCCATATCTTATACTGACATGCCAACCTTTCATAAACTCAAGGTTGGTCTTGTGGGAAGAACTCTTCCTAACAGGAGAACTAGCGCAACAGGAACAGGGCATCTTTGTTCCATTTGTAACTTTGAATTAGATACATTGATTTTATTATGCTCCAACACCTGCCATTTTGCTGACTATAATTAAACAAAGTAAGGCTATTTTCTGTTCTGTGTTCTCTTAGCTAATCACTATTTGTTAGGCCTCTTGACCAAACTCTGGATTTTAGGCCTCTGGAAGCTGACACAAACCCATGCACCAAATTGTTATGCCACCGTACATGGATTTTGATCCTTCACAAGCCAATAAATGAATGTTGTTAGTTTTTGGTGAGCCAAAGTAATGTTTCAAGAAATTGAGTTAACATGGAAAAGTGAAACTTTGTTCAGCTCTTAACTGACCACTATTGTATGACTATGCATTTGCTAAGTAAAACTTTGGTAAGTGGCAAACAGCTTAGTAAAACTGTCCTTGGAGTTTTAAAAAAATTTAGTGACTTATTTTTAAAGACCCTTTTATGCTTTATGGGAAACACTGAATTTATACATTCTACATTTAGATTACATTGTTCCGCACTCCTACTTATCGTTAAGGGGTTCGGCATGAAAACCGAATCTAAATTGCAAGAATTCCAAATGTTCGCGGGTACTAGACGGGGACAGAAGATAGGGAGTATGTATCCCCTAAGTATTCAAAGCTCTTGATGAACCACAGTTACTTGGTAATCAACTTTTTTCTTGTAATTGGCTGCTGTATGTATTTTGGCAAACCTTACAATTCTGTGCCTGAAAGTCTCATTTAATCTGTCCAAATAATGACTTGGTTCATTTATACTTGTACTATAAATAAAGGGTTTTTGTTGAACTAAATAGGAAAATGTTTGTTAATGAAGAAAGAGCTTTGTTACAGCATATGAGATCAGTTCTTATTTACTGATGTTTTTTGCTTTATATTTCTTACCAGGCGCATATAAGTAACCTGCTAAAATCAAAATTTATTGGCTACAAGGATTTTGATACCTTAATGTACACCTGTGCTGCAGAGTTTGACTTCATGGAAAAGGAGGTAACTTATTAAAAATTGATTTACAAAAGAGGTAACTTGTTTATATTTTACCTCCAACTTTGATTGCTTCTGCCAACAAATCTGAGAGCTATTTACTGTCATTGTAAGACTTTTGTTTCCACATTCATGCGGCGCTGCAGGACCCAATGGAATTGTTTTTGCATGTGTTTGTTTTTAAGTCTACTTAACTTCATTAAAAAGAACAGGAGTACTAGTGGCACCTTAGAGATTAACAAATTTATTTCAGGATAAGCTTTCGTAGGCTTTAGCCCACTTCATCAGATGAATAGAATGGAACACACAGTAGGTTAGATTTGGATGAGAGAGTAAGGACAGATTCTTTAAGTGTTGTGATACTACTTGTTTTATATAATTAGTAATATGTACACACACGTTGAGAGGATGAAAAGTAGGTGAGCACCATATCTTAAGTTCCAGTGTCTTGTGGTTTGTCTGTACAGAGAATCACTTTGGCTGGCCGAGTAAAAATGCTTTTAGGGCCAGTAAACTTGTCTTGGTGCAATCATAAATTATGAACGTTAAAAAAATAATCCGCAATTTAGTTCTAGCCTTATGACAGATAACTAACGAAAATAGATAAGATTGAAGTCTCCATAAAGATTCTAAAGGCAATTGTAAAATGGAAATTGAGAAGAACTTATGTAATGTCAATGGCTAGCCTTACTTAAACATAGGGGGACAAATTTATAAATGCTGTATCAGTTTTATGAGTACTAATTAGGTAGCTGGATAGGGCTTGATATCTTGAATCTCTTTTCACCTCACCTTGTTTTTGCTATATGTTGAAATTTAAATCTACCCTGAGGAAAATTATTTCAGGTATAAAGCATGGTAGCTTTCAAAGTAAGAATGGTAGTAAATAAAACTAATTTTGAAGGAAATAAAAATTTCTTTGTATTTCAGACTCCAATAAGATACACAAAGACGTTACTACTTCCCGTTGTTCTTGTGGTTTTTGGGGTAATCATCATGAAGGTAAGTGATTCATTTGGTGAGTTAACCTATTTACTCTTTTGGTGGTGTACTGAAGAGGGCAGTAAATTCATACAAATGAGGAAGAGCTAGGTAATTTACAGTAGAAATAATAGCCAGAGTTTTCTAGAAGAAATGCTGTACTGTCTTGTGTAAAATGTAGTCCACTGACCTCATCGTGGACCACCTGAAGTCAATGCTAAAATTTCCATTTTTCCTTATAAATATCATGCCTGTAAAAACACCCATTTAAAAATTAGTGGGTAGTTTTAAACATTTAGTATACATTTGGGACTAATTTGCCCTCCTTATGTACCCCTTTTATTTTTGGGGCTTGTGGAACCTTTTATAGATGGGTGGGACAAGGGTCATTCCTAATTAGCATGTTCAACTTCAATATTTTTATTCTAAAAAATTTAAAAATGAAATTTTCTTAAAATTGTACAGTAGTTTTATTTTGCACTTATTCTGTACCTGATTGACAGACTATATAAATAACTGGTTTTTGTTATTGTATATTGCATTATGTGTAAAACATTGCAGTTTAATCTACTCAAGAACAGACAGGCTAGACGCAAGCTGCTTGTCTAATTAGAATTCTTTGTTGGCATGTGTACATATCTAAACCATATTGAATGAAAATTGCCTTTGCTAATGTTTTAACCATACTATCTCAAACCTTCTTAATTTAATTTTAGAATTTTAAAATGTTCAAAAATGCTTTAGAAAGATACTAATTTGTCCATATGTTAATTTTCATTCTGTTCACAGGCAATTAAATATATTGTGTGGGTTTTATGCCAGAAAGACCTCTGTGAAAGGTAAGTATTGCCTTTAAGATGTTAAACTTGATGATGATCTTTGAGTGGCTCTGCATATTCTCTCTCATGGATATTGTGCTGCCTAGTGGTGCCTAATGGTAGAACCTTCTCCCAGTAGTGTCCATTAGTGTCCCTCCTACGGCTCCCCACCCCCACAACATCTCTGAATATTCTGAGGGCGAAGCTATATAAGGATGTGCAGCGCCCGCTACCATTTCAGTTCCTTCCAACCATGTGCCTGAATGGAAATGTGAACCATTCCAGTTCCTTCGGATCTGGTATTTTACTCCATGTTTATTGTTAGTTGTGTAGTGATTTGTATAGGTAAGTAGTTAATTTTGTTAGTATCTTGATTCCGGGTTATGGTGGAACTGAAGAGGATAAAGCTGAGAATGAAGAGGTGTGTTTCATGCCCTACTTTTTTCCCAGCATCAGATGTTAGGTGCCTGAAGTACCTGGGAGAGAGCCATTTTCCTTCTGGGTGTTCCATTTGCCAGACTTTTTCACTCTGAGCTTGCCAGGAGAGGCAGAGTAGATTACAAGTGCTTCTCCTTGAGACTAAGCCCTATGGATCTGGACAGTTGTTGGATCCAGGGTCCAAGAGACTAGTTTAGTCTCCTGTGACTTCCATCAAACTGGTTGAAGGGTTCCAGGAAGTAAGAACCCTGGTTGGATCTGGCTTTGGTTCCCCCTGCTTTATCCATCAGGCCCTCAAAGGTGCCTGTGTTAGAATCAAGGATCATGCTATCAGTTCTTGCTCTCTTGGTTCCAAAGAGGAAGAGGTCTATGGATAAGAGACAGTGTTTGCCGTTTCGGATCATGTGCCTTATTATCAGATCCATGTGATTCCAACAGAGTCCCTATGGTTCCAAAATCAGTCTGTTCCAGTCTCAGCTTCAGGATCCAAAAGGATGGATTTGAGGATTGTGTCAGATCGGTCCCATTTAAGTCTTTGGGTCTGGCCTTAGTCCCAGTTACAGGTCCATTTTCAGTTCCAAATAATACCATGATGGTGGTAGCTGATGTGTATTGTATAGTTTATGATTGTTCCTCAGATCTGAGTGAAAAACCAGAGGGTCTTGAGAACAGACAGGCATTGTCAGTTCTGAGTTCTGCATCTTGTTCACCTGACTAAAGGAGAAGAGCAGAGGAGATTGTCAGTCTTTCTCCTGACCATTTATACGTCTTCCTTCTGGCTTTTAACGGTTCTCAATGAAGATCTTTCTCTCCACTTGTTTCGGGCCTCCCTCTTGGTCCACTGTTGTCTCCAGTGCATTCCGTCATGGATGCAAGGCCGGGTTTGAATCTGTTACTGCTTTCCTGGAGGCCACCATAGGAATTTTTTAGTTGTCCTCCATATTGATGGAGAGTAGTCATGTACCACTTTTCCAGAATGGGCCGTATTTTGGAGATTAATGTAACCGCCCTATGCTCATTACATATTATTAATTGTCAAAGTATCTCACAAGTGATTATAATAATTTTCTGTGTTTTCTGTTGAAATTTGCTGACCAGATCAGTCTCACACTGAAGGTTGTGCACCAGTAGCAGTAGATTGTGCCATTGTTTGTACATTTGTGCATAGTGGGTCCATATAAATGTACGCGCATTCCTGATGTAATGCTTCTCCATTTGTAAGCTTTTGTACATACAGTAGAGCATCTAATCTACCAGTAAAGGTAATTTTGAATGTGTCAAACAATGATTGGTGAGTGCAGCTGAGTCATTTACAATTCAGGGTCACTGGATTTCTCAGAAGAAAAGCTTGCACCTTATTTTAGAGTTGAGATACAGCTATCTGGACCTCATTTCATTCCTCCCTCGCTTACATGGGAGGGTTGTGCAAATAGTAACAGATAATTCATCTGATATGTATTACGTCAACAAACGGGTGCTTATTCTGCTCTCATTTGTGCAGAGACAATCAAATTATGGGACTCCTGCATTCTTAACTATGTTTATTATATGGCTCTGCATTTGGCAGGAGAGAACAATGTAACTGCAGATTGTCTCAGCAGAACCAGTTCTAAAATTCATGAAGGCCTCTGAAGGATCAGTTGATTTAGGACATATTTTACAGTTGGGATCACCCACATGTTGACTCAGTCGCAGTTAGGTTCAACAAAAAGTGTTGCCTCTTCTGCTCTAAAACAGGCAAGAACAGTCAATACACATCAGATGCTTCCTTCTGCACTGGGGAATTTTCTGTATGCTTTTCGCCTTTCCTTTGATCCAGAAGATAGTGAGGAAGATATGTTGGGATGGGGCATAGATAATTCTCATTGCCCCAGTTTGGCTGCATCAGTAGTGGTTTACTAATCTCCTTCAGTTGTCTGGTCGGGTCTTCATATGTCTTCCTTTGTCTCCAGATCTGTTGTTTCAGTTCAAGTATAGCTACTTTTAAATCTGTTATAGAATGTCCAGGAAGATGGAAGTTTTCTCCTACTGGCTTTTGTATGTTATCATTCGTGATGTCTGATTGTATCCATTTATACACTTAAATGGGGACTGTCTGATTTGGCAAATGTACATGGCAGAGAGGCATTGCTGGCACATGATGGCATATATCACATTAATATATAACATTAGTAGCTGTATGGTGTCTTTCCAGAATACATGTAGATGGATTACACAATGTATTATTGAATATTACATGGTAGCAGAAATTCTTGTACAGTAAAACCTCGATATAACTGACTAATTCAGGCGAGGGGGTCTCTATTAAATAACAGGACTTTCGGCTTTAACGGACACCCCCTCACCCGAATTAGTCCGTTATATCGAGGTTTTACTTATCACGGGAGCCGTGAGTCAGTCTGCCGGGGTCCCGGCTGCTGGGACCCGGGCGGGAGCCGTCAGCCTGCCCGCCCGCCCGGGTCCCGGCTGCTGGGACCCGGGCGGGAGCCGTCAGCCTGCCCGCCCGGGTCCCGGCTGCTGGGACCCAGGCGGCAGCCGGGACCCGGGTGGGCTGGCTGACGGCTCCCGCCCAGGTCCCAGCAGCCGGGACCCGTGCGGGCTGGCAGCGGGGAGCCGGCAGGCAGCCCGCCCACTGCCTGGACCGGGGAGGCAGCGGGGAGCCAGCAGCCAGCCCGCACGGTCCCGGCTCCGGGATCCTCCAGGCAGCCTGCCTCCTGCTGGGGGCCGGGCGGCAGCCCGCACCCAGCTCAAAGCCCGGCGGCCGCCGGGAGCGGGCAGTCAGCCTGCACGGTCCTGGCTCCCGGGACACTCCAGGCAGCCTGCCTGCTGCCAGGGGCCGGGCAGCAGCCCGCCCCCAGCTCAAACCCCGGCGGAGCCCTCGACAAACGGATTTCGGATGCATCAGACTTTCTTACAAATTTTGTCCGTTGCATCCGAAGTCCGTTAAATCGAGGTCCGTTAAATCGAGGTTTTACTGTATTTACAATCATCTTCCATTAGAGCTGTGGCAGCTTCTCTTGCTTGCCTTAAACAAGTTACTGTTGTTGAAATTTGCGGGGCTGCAACCTGGAGTTCTGTACACGTTTAATAAGCATTATGCTCTAGATTTGGGCCTGTAGATTTACTGCTAGATTTAGTAGAGCTTCGCTTCAGTCTTTATTCAACTAGAACTCTATTCCTCCTCTGGGTTATTTTCAGCATTGCTTATGTTATTATTCTGTCCCATAACTGGAAATATGCAGGGCCACTCAAAAGAAGAAATGAAGGTTCTTCTTCGAGTGCTTGCTCATGTCCATTCCCATATGTGTGTGTGCGTTCCGCGCATGCCCGGTCCGGAAAGCTTTTCCCCAGCGGTACCCGTAGGGTCGGCAGGGGCGACCCCTGGAGTGGCACCGATATGGCCATGCATATATGCCCCTGCCGACCCTCCCCCCGCTCAGTTCCTTCTTTCCGTCCTTGGCGGTAGCTGGAACAGCTTACTCCTCTGTCACAGAGCGGTATCTTGTTCTCTAGTAGTTAGGTATTTAGGTTAATTGTTCTTATTGTTCGAGTTCTTTAGTGTTAGATAGTTAAGTAGTTGTTAGATCTCTGACGCCGGGTTATGCCTGGGGCGTCAGGGTTCAAAACCTGTAAAGTTTGCGGCAAGCCCATGCCGATTAGTGACCCTCACTCCCGCTGTCTCAAGTGCCTGGGAGAGGGCCATCAAACCGAGAAGTGTTCAAGCTGCAAGAGCTTTAAGCCGCGTACTAAAAAGGAGAGGGATTTTCGTTTGAAGTTAATCCTCATGGAGTCGGCACTTCAACCACCAACGGAGCCGTCCGCCTCCAGCAGCGCACCGGCGTCGGTGCGCGGCACCGCAACCCCGAAGGGCCTGAAGACTCCTCGGCACCGGTCGCCACGGCACGGATCCTCCTCCTTATCTAGAAGGCACCGGTCTCAGTCGCCGGTCCCTTCCAAAAAATCTAGAGGGCGCTCCCCGGTGCGCAAGGGCACGGGTGATCCCTCGGTGGTGCCAGCAGCTCCGGGGCACGTGAGACGGCCCCGTTCTGAGCGCGCACCGATAGCGGCACCGGAGCCTATCACCATCTCCCCGGAGATAGTGCCCTCTCGGGAAATCGAGGTGCCGGAGTTGGAACCGCCCTCGACCCCAGAGGCGTTCGATGCGGCGGTGGATCTCATGGGTACCGCAGTCGACACGGCACCGCAGTTCGCCATCCCGGCACCGGTCACCCGCACCGTCGCTCCGGTCATTCCGCCAGCACCGGTGACTTCGGTACCGGCAAGCTCGGCTCTAGCGGCACCGGCAGCCTCATTGGCACCGCTGATACCCGCACCGGCTCCCACCGCACCGCAGGCACCGAGATTCCCCGGGAAGCCTGAAATGTACTCCCGGGGCATAGCACCGGAGGGCACCGCACCGCCCTGGTCGCAGTCCGACTACTCATCAGAGTCGGATGCCTCTTTCTTCGCGGTCCAGGTCCCGCCATAGCCATAGCTCCCGGCACCACCATTCACGGCACCGTCACTCCTCCCATCGACGGCACCGGCAGCCATCAGTGGTGGTAGAGCAAGGCCCTCCTCAATGGCCTTTTTGGACCCCGTTTACTTACCACCAGGCCCAGGGACCTCCATCAGTAGCCTCTTGGCCTTCTGTGCCAAGGGGTCCGGTGTCTGCCACCGTCACTAGGCCTCAATCGGAGGAACATGTGGCTGACCATCTGCCTGGTACATCGGACACTCAGTCTGCACTCAGGGAGATTCAAGGAGCGGATCCCATCCAACCCCCCTTTCGGGAGGAGGTTCAGATGGAGAACCCCCAACCTGGCTCCTCTTCATCGTCCCCGGACGACGCAGTGGCGGGCTCCTCTTACAACCTGCCACCCATGGACATTAGGGGTCATCAGGACCTGCTGAGAAGGGTGGCGCAAAACCTCAACCTCCAGCCTGAGGAAGTCAAAGGGGATGAGGAGGATCCTAATGTAGACATCCTCTCATCCGACTCACCACCTCAGATAGCGCTACCCTTCATGCGCAAGGTCAGATCCACCATGGACTCCCTCTGGCAAACTCCTTCATCGCTTCCACCTACGGCTAGGGGAGTGGAGCGCCGGTACTTCGCACCACGGGAGGGGTACGAGTACCTGTTCACGCACCCACCGCCCGGCTCCATGGTTGCGGACGCAGTGAACCATAGGGAGCGTCAGGGCCAGACAGGACCTACCCCAAAGTCACACGACTCGAAGAAATTGGACCTCTGGGGTAGGAAGGTATACTCGTCGGCGGCTCTACAACTCCGCATTGCGAACCAGCAGGCCGCCCTGGGCCGGTATGCTTATAACACCTGGTCTGCGATGACCAAATTTGAGGGCACCTTACCCCAGGAATCGGCCCACGAGTTCAAGGCCATAGTGCAAGAGGGCAGGGTGGTCTCCAGAGCTGCCCTACAGGCCGCATTAGACGCAGCGGACTCGGCCTCACGCCAATTGGGCACAGCAGTAGCTATGCGCAGGGGGGCCTGGTTACACGTTTCGGGTATTCCCCCGCCTGTGCAGGCAACCATACAGGACTTGCCGTTTGATAGGCAGGGGCTATTTGCCATGGACACGGACAAAAAACTACAGTCCATGAAGGACTCCAGGGCGATGCTCCGCTCCCTTGGACTACATACACCACAGGGCCAAAGAAGACCCTTTAGGGCTCCCCCGCCCCCGCCAGCCAGACCCTATCAGGCACCACCTTATAGGAGGGACCAGCCTAGAAGGGGCGGGAGGGGTAATAGTAGGGGTCGGCAACGCCCCTCCTCTCACCAGCCTCAGGGGCCAGGGAATAACCACCCTCCCGGGCCCAGGCCGAACTTTTGAAGCTGCGCCCGGGGACGCCGAGCCAGCCTCCGAACCCATAGCTTCCCTCCTGTTTGTGAACCGTCTATCCCATTTCTACCAGGCATGGTCCTCTATCACCTCGGACAAGTGGGTTCTCAGCCTGGTAGAAGTGGGATATTCTATCCAGTTCTCTGTTCCCCCTCCCACCCACCCCCCGTGCCCGTCCCTCTTCAGGGACCCATCTCACGAGCAACTCCTAGATCAGGAGGTCCATACCCTCTTGTCTTTGGGTGCCATAGAGGAGGTTCCTCAAGAATTTCGGGGCAAGGGTTACTACTCCCGTTATTTCCTTATCCCGAAGGCCAAAGGGGGGCTTCGCCCCATCCTGGACTTGCGAGGCCTCAACTCCTACATAAAGAAGTTGAAGTTTCGCATGCTCTCCTTAGCCGTCATAATTCCTGCTATGGATCAGGGAGACTGGTTCGCCGCCCTCGACTTAAAGGACGCTTACTTTCACATCTCCATTATTCCGAGCCACAGACGATTCCTGAGGTTCGTGATGGGCTCCCGGCATTACCAATTCGCGGTTCTTCCGTTCGGCCTTTCCTCAGCACCAAGGGTATTCACGAAATGCATGGCGGTAGTCGCAGCGTTCCTCAGACGGAACGGCATCCATGTTTACCCTTACCTGGACGATTGGCTCATCAGAGCAAAGTCGAGGCAGCTGCTCCTAAGGCAAATAACGTTCATCAAGGCCATCTTCCTAAAGCTGGGCCTTATCCTCAACATACCAAAGTCAACTCTCATTCCTACACAGAGGATAGAGTTTATTGGCGTAATACTGGACTCTCGATGTGCAAGGGCTTTTCTACCTCCATCTCGAGCCAAGGCTTTAGCGGACATTATTTTCCCGCTACTTCGGGCCCCCATGACCACAGCAAGAAACTGCATGGTCCTAATGGGCCACATGGCGGCATGCACCTATGTGGTGCCGTTCGCGAGGCTACGACTACGCCCTCTGCAGGCCTGGTTCGCAAAGGTGTACAACCAGCGCAGGGACCCCCTCGACCTGGTCGTGACTCTTCCAGTAAAGGTAAGACAATCACTTCTCTGGTGGCTCCAGCCCAGATCTCTGGACGGTGGGGTGCCCTTTCACAAACCCCAGCCGTCTATGACGCTGGTAACAGACGCGTCGGCTCTTGGTTGGGGGGCGCATCTAGAAAAGAACACGACACCGGGCCTCTGGTCTCAAGAAGAGCTGTCTCTCCACATAAACGTACGAGAGCTCAGAGCAGTTCGCCTGGCATGTCAGACATTCCAGTGGGATCTGAGGGGCAAGAACATCACGGTCCTAACAGACAACACGGCCGCGATGTTCTATATAAACAAACAGGGTGGTGCTCGCTCCTCTCCCCTGTGCAAGGAAGCCCTCGCCCTTTGGGATTTCTACATCCCCAGGGGGATCTCCCTCACAGCGGCTTACCTTCCAGGAGAGCAGAATGTGCTGGCGGACTCCCTGAGCCGCTCCTTCCGGGGCCACGAGTGGTCCCTCAGGCCCGATGTGGCCCACTCGATTTTCCAAAGGTGGGGGTTTCCCCATCTCGACCTGTTCGCCACAAGGGCCAACAGGAAGTGCCACAGGTTTTGCTCCCTCCTCAACCTCAGCCCGGGGTCCGAAGGGGACGCATTTCACACTCTGTGGACGGGGGGCCTGCTTTATGCATTTCCCCCGTTTCCCCTTGTTCACAAGGTACTGGCGAAGGCCCGTCAAGACAAAGCGTCGGTTATACTAGTAGCGCCAGCCTGGCCTCGGCAGCACTGGTACTCGACCCTGTTGTCTCTCTGTGTGGCGACACCGATAACACTTCCCCTGTCGCCAACACTGATCTCCCAAGACCACAGGAGGATGCTACATCCCAACCTACAGTCCCTCCACCTCACGGCGTGGTATATCCGTGGCTAAAACCAGCAGAGCTTCAGTGCTCAGATTCAGTCAGGGAAGTCCTCCTGGGTAGCAGAAAACCTTCCACGAGGGGAACCTATACTGCCAAGTGGAAGCGTTTCTCACTGTGGGTTCAGAACAAGGGGGTGGACCCCCTGTCTTGTTCAATCCCTACCATCCTGGAATACCTCCTTGAGCTAAAACAACAGGGGTTAGCGCTCTCCACGGTTAGGGTACACCTGGCTGCCATTTCGGCGTTCCACCCGGGTGCTGATGACATTTCGGTTTTTAGTAACCCTCTGGTTAACAGGTTTCTTAAAGGTTTGGAGAGGCTGTATCCGCACATACGTCAACCAACCCCCCCATGGGACCTCAATCTGGTTCTGAAGGCCCTAATGAAGCCTCCGTTCGAGCCCATGTCTTCCTGCCCTCTGTCCTACCTCTCATGGAAGACCGCATTCTTAGTGGCAATTACTTCGGCACGTAGAGTCTCCGAGATTAGGGCGTTCACTTCTGAACCGCCCTACACGATCTTCCATAGAGATAAGGTTCAGTTACGCCCACACCCGGCCTTTCTGCCCAAGGTAGTCTCGCCCTTTCATTTGAACCAGGAGGTGTTCTTACCGGTGTTTTTTCCCAAACCCCATGCGGATAACAGGGAAAGAATGCTTCATTCATTGGATGTAAAGAGGGCATTAGCCTTTTACATAGATAGAACCAAGTGTTTTCGTAAATCTCCACAACTTTTTATTTCAGTGGCAGAAAGGATGAAAGGGTCACCAATCTCTACCCAGCGCCTTTCGGCCTGGATTACGTCTTGCATTAAATTGTCTTATAGCCTCTCGGATGCTACTCCGCCAGCTCTGACGGCGCATTCCACTAGAGCCCAGGCCACGTCCACAGCGTTCCTGGCACACGTCCCGATCGTCGACATCTGTAGAGCAGCGACGTGGTCTTCGGTGCATACCTTCACTTCGCACTACGCCATCGTGCAGCAGTCAATGGAGGACGCAGCTGTGGGACAAGCAATCCTGTCAGCAGGTACTCATAGTACTCCTCACCCTCCTCCGAGATGACTGCTCGTAAGTCACATATGGGAATGGACATGAGCAAGCACTCGAAGAAGAAAGAACAGTTACTTACCTCGTAACGTTGGTTCTTCGAGATGTGTTGCTCATGTCCATTCCGAATCCCACCCGCCTCCCCTCTGTCGGAGTACCGGCAAGAAGGAACTGAGCGGGGGGAGGGTCGGCAGGGGCATATATGCATGGCCATATCGGCGCCACTCCAGGGGTCTCCCCTGCCGACCCTACGGGTACCGCTGGGGAAAAGCTTTCCGGACCGGGCATGCGCGGAACGCACACACACATATGGGAATGGACATGAGCAACACATCTCGAAGAACCAACGTTACGAGGTAAGTAACTGTTCTTTACTTGTAACTGGAGTTCAAGGTGGCTCTGTACCAGAGCCCTCTTTTTAGCTCTTGGTTGGTGATGGAAGGAACTGAGGTGATGGAGAGTGCTGCACCCCATTTTATGGCCTTGCCTTTAGAATTTGTTCAGTGTAGCGGAGAGTGAGTGTTGTAGGAGGAGGTGAGAGAGCTAAGGGACACTGCTTGGGGAAGGTTTTATCACTAGGTGGCGTAATACCAGTAAGTGTGAATATGCAGAGCCATCTCAAAGAGCTGTGTTTACCAGTAAGTAGCCTTCATTTTTGCTACAGAAGAAATGTTAGTATTCTTTCTTTTCATTTGAATTGATATATGCCAGCTCTTTAGATCCAAAGTAGTGTATTGACCTGTTTTTGGAGGGCTATTTGCTATTCACAAAATTGAACTGGTTTTCCCTTCACTGTATAGCATTCAGAAATTATTATTTCTATTTGTGCTTATTGATTAGTTAAATTACCATAGTTTCTATTTGTTTGCTGTATAATTTAGGCTAATATTTCTACTCCTTTGTCCTTCTCTTTCTCTCCCGCAAACAATGAATGTAAACATCATCTTCATCCTTCCTTCTGGGGTATCAGGTTCAAGTTAGAAACTCCAGGATATTTGGGCTTAATCTGAAGGAAGGGCTCCTATAAAATGTTCATCGGATTTCCTAAGCTGTCTTCATTTATGGTTGCATGGTTCTCCTGTGATCTGTCTCTCAGATTAAAGAATGAGCAGCATCTACAGATCAAAACGAAAACTACGAACTTTCCCTACTGAAGAGCTTTTTAACACAAAGTAGTTTTTCTGATCACAAAATATGTACCTCTGTTCTGTCAGCATTTGCACGCTAACTTTCTTTTATCTGATAGATAATAAATTTAACATGGGGGTAAGAGAGGATAGAGTCAAATCCTCATTATTTGTTATGTTGCTGAAACACTTTGGAGTGCTTTTTAAAGTTTAAATATATGGAGATATACCTATCTCCTTGAACTGGAAGGACCTTGAAAGTCCAGTCCCCTGCCTACACTAGAAGAACCAAGTACTGTCCCCTGACAGATTTATTTGCCCCAGATCCCTAAATGGCCCCCTCAAGGATTGAACTCACAATCCTGGGTTTAGCAGGCCAATACTCAAACCACTGAGGTATACCTCCCCTGCTCCCCATGTTTTGCTACAAAAGAATCATTGCCTTCTTATCCAGAACCAATATTAATACTCTATGTCTATAACTATCTTCTCTTTTCTATTAAATCCATTTTGGAACCAGTATTTGATACTAATGTGTGACAGTGGTGAATTAGGCAAGGAGGGTTTTGTCACTTCATTCTATACATTCAGCTAAACTGAGTTTTTGTCGTCTTTTTTCCATAAATCATTACTGGGACTTGTTTGTTTGCTCATGTGGTCTTTATCAGATTTTTAATAAATACAAAACTTATGAGCTTGAAGTTTTTTTCTCACAAGTATCCTGCAAGAACATTAGGCATACGTGCATCAGTTTATGGAAATAGATTTACAGTAATTCAGTAGCAAAGTTAAGGTTCTCTGGAAGTATCTTGTTTAAGATCTCAACAAGCTTCATAAATTGCTGTAAAAACAATGTTTCATTTACACGGTTTCCTCCTAAGGAGCCAGAAACCATATCATAATTAAGTAAATGGTTGGCTTGTTTTAACAGTACATAGTAGGACATGTTCTGTGTACTTATCTTTTGATAGGGAGTTTCTAGCTCTGTGTCCAAATAGCCAATCTGCTGTAAAGATTGCTTGTAGAAGTAATTAAAATATTAAAGCACATTTTCAGCATTGGAGATATGCCAAAACATAAATATGGGACAAAGATCTTTATCCAACTTGTAAAGAGATTTGAAATCTGTGGCTGAAAAGGGCTATATAAGTGATCTATATTTATCAGATCATTTCATAAATGATACTAGTGGACTTCTGTAGGACATATTAATGATTCTGTGCTATGAACAAATAATGTATTTGTGTGGTTTTTCTTTTTTATCCAGAGAGGATCATTTTAACCATGGTGAGGTAAGACTTTCCATCTTTATGATTTCATGTGTGACTCCTTAATTTGAATACTGGTACATTTGTAATATAATTTACATGAGAATTATCTTTATATGATACTTCTCCGAAGTTTTGTGGTTTTTTTGTCTATTTCTCTACTCCTTGATTAGTGTCACCAGAATAACTACTTTAAAATAACAAATACAAAAGACCTCCTATTTGTAACAGGGAAAAGTATGATGCTTTGTTTTAATGATATAGATTATCCTAGATCCCAACTTTCATTTTTTTCTTTGTGTCTGAAGACTACCTCTGTAGTCTTGTTTGTAGGATTTGTGTGTGTGGTAGTTAAGCCTATTACTTTTACCTTCTGCTCTTTGTCAATTACTCCTAACATTTTATTAATGTAAGTAATTCAGTTTTTCAGTATTTGGTTGATTTTGTTATTCTTGAGTGATGTCTTTTCTTTGAGTTTTTTTCCATTTGGAGTTCAAAAAGTCAGCCCCACTTAATATGACGTCTGTGTGATGATGGATGGAGCCATCAAAGTTTAGATAGACAAGCTTATATCCCATCTTGGCATTCAAATCCCTAAATTCAGATTTGTTTGTCCAGGAGGCCAAATGAAAGACTAGGGGGAAATGAGGGCTCAGCTCACTAGAAATTAAGCATTCACTCAGTGCAGTTTGCACTGAGGAAGCCTAGACTAAAGTACAAAATCCTTCCATGTTTACTACAGTTAGAAAAATAATTAGAATCTAGAGGTTAGCAAAGAGAAAATTAGCTTCCAGTAAGCTTACATCCCTTAGACAATTGCTTCCAATTTAGAGGCAGAAATCTACTTCCATGCCAAAAAAAAAAAAAAAAAAAAGGCTTCCTAATGATCTGCCTGGTGGCATCCAATTATTTATTTTCCTGATTTATTTAGGGCAGGGGTGGGCAAACCTTTTGGCCCAAGGGCCACGTTGGGGTGCAAAACTGTATGGAGGGCCAGGTAGGGAAGGTTGTGCCTCCCCAAACAGCTTAGCTTCCAGCCCCCATCCCCCCGCCCCTCCCGGCTCCCCGCCCCTCAGAACTGCTGACCCATCCAATTCCTGCCTGCTCCCTATCCCCTGACTGCCTGACCCCTATCCACACTCCCGCCCCCATGACAGGCCCCACGGAAACCCCTTACCTATTCCGCCTCTGTTCCCCCTCCCCTGACCACCACCATCCCCGAACCTCCACCCCATTCAACTGCTCCCTGTCTCCTGACTGCCCCCTGGAACTGCCTGCTCCTTATCTAACCCTTAACTGCCTGTCCCTTATCTCACCCTCTTACCTTGGCATTTAGAGTGGCAGGACTGGCTTATTGAAAGCCTGGGAGGTGGATGGGTACAAGCCACGCTGCCTGAACAGTGGCATAGCTGCGGGGGAGACGAAACAGCGGGGAGAACCGGGGGTTAGCCTTCCGGGCTGCGAGTTCAAGGGCTAGAAAGGACAGTCCCTTGGGCTGCATGTGGCCCATGGGCTGTAATTTGCCCACCTCTGATTTAGGGGGTGCAGTGGCTCTTTAGAAACATCTTAATTTATCCAAAAATATTAAAATCAATTAGGTAGAAATGTTGATTGCAGTGGCTGTATTTTTAACATAAGCTCTCTTCACGTAATGTGTGTCTGAGGATAGATGTGCCAAGAGATAAGTCTGACACTGGTACTCTGAGTTGAACTTATTGATATTTGATTTTAAGAATATCAGAATACAGTAGACTCTCGATTATCCAGGATGATCGGGAAAACCTTAATCCCGGTTAATAAAATCCCGGATAATCAAGTGTCTACTGGGGGGGGGGGGGGGAGAGGGGAGGTTCGCCAGCCGCCCTGGGGTGGGGGGTGGGGGATGGTGGTGTTCCACCACCTGCCCCAGTCAGCTCCCGCTGCCAGCCTGGGTTTAGGGAACCCAGGCTGGCAGCGGGAGCTGAGACCCCAGCTAGCAGGAGCCTGCGGAGAAACTCTAAAGAAGCAGGGGGTTGAGAGCTCGGCTGCTGCCGCCGCTTCTCAGCTCTCTGCCGCTTTAGACTTTCCCTGCAGGCTCCTGTCAGCGGGGGGGTCTCAGCTCCCACTGCCAGCCTGGGCTTCCTACACCCAGGCTGGCAGCAAGTTGAGACCCCAGCTGGCAAGAGGCCAGCGGGGGAAACTCCAAAGCGGCGTCAGGCTGAGTGCTCAACCCGCCGCCACTTTGGGGTTCCCCCCGCTGGCCCCTTGCCAGCCGGGGTCCTGCCTCCTACCCCAGTCTGCTCCCGCTGTCAGCCTGGGTTCCCTGCACCCAGGCTGGCAGCGGGAGCTGAGTGTGGTAGGTGGCAGGAGCCTGGGGAGAGAGCCCAAAGCGGCGGCAGGCTCAGCACTCAACCTGCTGCCGCTTTGGGCTTTCCCTCCAGGCTCCTGCCAGCCCGGGTCTCAGCCCGCTGCCAGCCTGGGTTTCCTACACCCAGGCTGGAAGCAGGCTGAGACCCCAGCTCGTAAGGGGCCAGTGGGAGAAGCCCCAAAGCAGCGGCAGGCTAAGGCTGAGCCTGCCGCCGCTTAGGGGCTTCCCCTACCGACCTGTTTAGACATCCCGGTTAATCCATAGCCCGGTTAACCCGCGCCCGGATAATTGGGAGTCTACTGTACTATGTTACAAATAACTGGCCTTGTCACTGGATGCACAATTTAGTAATGGTGACAACGGTATTTGTCACATCTTTCATCTCTGGATCACTAATTATTTTGATATGTTAAATAACTAAGTCTTTTCCAGTCTGTGAAGTAGGAGATGGCCATGCATCTATCATTGCCTGCCTACCTTGCAGCTTGCCCTCCTGTATATCCAGCCATCTCTCCAGCTAGCCCTTCTATGCAGTTTTTCATCCTTCCTGTCTTCTTTGTGTCCGCATATAAGCGTACTTAAAAAAACAAAAAACAAAACAAAAAACTTCACAATCCTCAGGGAGGATGAGTAACAAAAACTACTTATCCATTGCTGTTGCTTAAATTTGGAAGATTATTTTATTTTGGCAATACATAAAAACTCTTAAATAAGTTTTGCATTTTTCAAAATGTATTTTGAATATCTAATGAAAATTGTATCAAAATATTAGCTTATGTTTTTGTGTTTGTGTTTGTGGTTTCTTTTTTTTGGCAGCTGGTATACCATGCATTGCAGCTATTGGCATATACTGTACTTGGTGTTTTAATAATGAGACTGAAACTGTTTCTGACACCTCATTTATGCATTATGGCTTCCTTGGTTTGTTCAAAACAGGTAAGATGTTATTTAACCCTGCAATTTTCTCAACCTTTAATGTTACTATAACACATTGTGCTCTGAACTGCTCTGTAGTTCATAACTGCTGAATCTTAAAGTTGAAAGGGAGAGCCAGGGACTCTTTTGGCAAGGAGACTGGGACTAAACCTGTGCGGGGGGGAGGTAATGGGCAGAGGAGATGGATCTGAAAAAGTGCAGGGGAAGAACTGGGATTTTCTGGGTGAAGAAACTGAGACTTGGACATGAATCCTGAGTAGTGAGGCAGGGACTAGGATAGACAAAGAGAATAGGACTAGAGCAAGGACATTGGGTGGGGAAGGTAAAGGTTGGAACAGATAGGACACAGAAGACATCAAGCGTGTGGGAAACAAGTTGGAGAGTCATTAAAGCACTCTCACTTCCAGAGCCTAGAATGGAAACCAAGTTTCCTGAATCTCACCATTCCACTGCTGTAAGTAAATATATGTGAAATGTACTGGCAAAGTATGTCTCCTCCCACCCTGGTGCTGGTCCACACAGTGATTAACAACCTAACTATTTTTATTAGTGCCAGAGGTCTGTGTAGTGGATCTACCTGTTCAAACCCTGCTGATGAACCACCTGGGGGTCAGTATGGTATCACATTTGGAATATATTTTTTTTCAATTTTTTTTTAGGAAACCTAGGCAATTAAACCGTAAAAACTGTTAAAGAACATTATTCAGGTTTCAAAGTCAATTACTCAATTAGGAAGTGCCAGTATTAAGGTTGCTTGTCATTTTAATTCATATCCATTGTGCACATGTGTTATGACAGTCTTTGAGTGATTGCACATGTCCATTCCTCTTCAGGTATGTGCAGGCCCAGTGCAGTTGTCAGAGATTTTTTCGTCAGCAGTGTCTGTCAGGGCAGTTCAGGTGGCTTATGATCCCTCATGCTGCTGTGCAGTGATATAAAAGGATGATGCTTTGGCCATGTTCACATTCTGCTGCCAGGGGCACTGTATTATATAAAAAATAAAATACTGTTATTGCATATGGTACATGTTTAATTGCTATTACTGTCTTAATTGGAAATTAAATAATTTAGCCAACAGTGATTGGTAATTCCTGTTGCTTTAATAGTACAGAAATTACATAAATTCTGATTCACGGGAATTCATTTAGCTAGTGCCAAGTAGTAAACAGTGTGTAACCAGGTATCATAAGCATAAAAGTGTAAACCCTTGCTTTTTTAATTCAGAAGTTGCCAATAAAAATTAAGGAATCTGTTTTGTGGGTACTTTGGCGGAGGAGGGGGTTAGGTCAAGTGTGGCTGGGATAGGTTGCCCTTGATCAAGACAAACAATAGAGTAGTAAAAGCAGAATTCCTATTTCTCTCCACAGTACTCATTTTACTGAGGTGTGCACTTCAAAATCTGCTTCAAACCATTTGCACTGTTATTCAAACAAAGCCTATCTCTTTCAGTGTAGGAGAGGGAAAGAGTAGATGTGGTGTAACAGTAAAGTTCTACTGTTGACTTTTGCCTTTCTGATTTGCTTCTGGGTTCTTAAAAAAAAGTTGACTTAAACTGTATCTCTTTATGAAATGCATTTAATATGAGAAATATACTGAACTGTTCATTTGATAAGAATGTTAAATACTACGTATTTGAGATTTAGACGTTGACATTGCTAAATGAACCTATGCTGCATTCCCTGACTTTATTTTCACTGCAAATTTAAGGTTGCATTAATGCATATTTTCTTATCTTATAGTATAAGAAAAGTAGGAACAACATACTGCAATGGAGTCCATTTAAGTGAACACTTAAGGTCTTAATCTTGTATTCACTGAAGTTAATGGCAGAATTTCTATTCATGTCAATAGGAGCAGGACTGGGCCCTAAAAGAACATCTTTTAATTGTAATGTGTGTGACAGATTTCTACTGGATTAATTAAAACCTTACAACATGACTATTGCGTAGTACTGTAGGTATATGGGAAATAACTGGCTTTTATATTTCAGTTGTTTGGATGGCTCTTTGGCAAAATTCAGCCCAAAACATTGGTCTTTGCTATTTTAGCAATAATGTCAATAGAGGGATCAGCAAACCTTCAGAATCAGTGGAACATCATGGGAGAATTTAGCAATTTGCCACAGGAAGAACTTTTAGAATGGATAAAATCCAGTACCAGACCAGGTAAACTATTTAGTTGTTGTGTGATGATGTTTAGTTGTTGTGTGATGATGTCCTTATTTGAACTTTAACTGAAGGAATTTTTAACAATCTGTCAAAATGCAGTCAGTCAGGAGCAATTAAACTGTATTACATGCTGGAATTTGAATCAAGATTAAGCCAATTAAAATGCTAATTGCATTTTTAAAAATACTATTGTGTTATTACACATTACATGGTTTTTGACACAGATTAAATTAAACACATTTTTTAACGAATATATTTGGAATCTTGTGGCTTGGTCTACAGTACGCAATTATGTCAAATTTAGCAGTTTTATATCAAAATAAAACTAGATCTGTCCACACAACCAATCCAGTTTTGTTGACTTAAAGGGCTCTTTAAATGAGTTTCTGTTCCACAAGAGGAGTAGCAGCAAAATCGGCATTGCTTCTCCGAATTTGAATGACTGTGGATGCAATTCAATGGTATTGGCCTCCGGGAGCTATCCCAGAATGCTCCATTGTGACTACTCTGGACAGCACTCTCAACTCAGATGCACTAGCCACGTACACAGGAAAAGCCCCAGGAACTTTTGAATTTCATTTCCTCTTTGCCAGTATGGCGAGTTCATCAGCATAGGCAACCATGCAGAGCTCATCAGCAGAGATGACCATGGAGTCCCAGAATCACAAAAGAGCTCCAGCATGGACCAAATGGGAGGTACTGGATCTGATTGTATGGGGAGAAGAATCTGTGCAGCAGGCAAGCGCCCTCTCAAGGCGGGCTCCAGAGAAGGCATCTCTGATGTGTGTACCTTTTATAAATACAATACAGGTTTTAAAAGCAAGCATGTTTAATGTTTAATTTCCCCTGAAGACTTTGATTGCATTCACGGCTAGTATAGCTACTGGAAAAGTCTGTTAAATGTCTGGGGATGGAGCGGAAATCCTCCAGGGACCTCCATCCCCCACATTCTTTTGCACTGGGCGAGGAGGATATGGAACTTGGCGAGGAGGGCAGACAGTTATACGATGGATGCAGTGGTGATCTGTGCTATTATTGCCTTTCCTGCAACTCCACCAGTTGCCTCTTCATGTCCATTTGCTCCCCCATTATCCTCAGCATCTTCTCCTGCATGTTCTGACCATGCTCACTGAATGCTTTCCTGGCCTCTGCCATCGAATGCCTCCATGCATTCAGCTGTGCCCTATCAGTGCGGGAGTACTGCATGGGCTCGGGAAAACAAGTCATCGCAATTGCGCTTTTTTTTGCCTTCTAATCTGTGATAACCTCAGGGACGGAGTTGATAGAGAGCATAGGAACACTTGCATCTGCAAGGGGATAAAAAGGGAGAGTAAAATTTAAGAAGATACATTTTACTATTCCCTTACAAAAATTCCCCTCTTTCAGTCAGGTGCCCATGAATGATACCACTCTCCTGAGGCTGACACAGAAAGATAAAGTCAGAAAGCTGCATGAATGCGACCAAAACCCAAGACCATTCGCTGCCATGCTTTGTGCAGCAGTGATTCCAGACTATTTGCTATTGGCTTGGCATGGTAAAGTGTCCTACTGTGAAGGACAGAATAAGACAGCCCTCCCCAGAAACCTTCTGCAAAGGCTTTCAGAGTACCTCCAGGAGAGCTTCATGGAGATGTTCCTTGAGGATTCCCGCTCCATCCCCAAACACGTTAACAGACTTTCCAGTAGCTGTACTGGTCATGAATGCATTCCAATTCTTCAGAGCAAATCAAACATTAAACACAGTTGCTTTTAATTCCTGTAGCTTTGTTACAAATGTGCACTCACCAGAGGTGCCTTCGGGGTCCGGGAACCTGCCTTGGGAGGGTATTGGCTCTAGGGCAGACATGGGCAAACTACGGCCCGCGGGCCACATACGGCCCGTTAGGCTTTTTAATCCGGCCCGCCGAATTTGTCCAAATTATAGTAAAAACCTCCTTTTTTTCCCCTTTCCCTGCAATGCCCACGTTTCCCCAATAGATGGCGCACTCAAAACACATTGACCGTTGTTGGAGTGGCGCGTATTTCTCTTTATTTCACTTTAATTTTATCCGGCCTGCGAGCTCTCGGCAGGGGAGTGGTGCCAGTGGCCCCCTCCTCCGTGCCCAGGGGCCGAGCAGCGCGGTGAGGGGCGCCGCGCTCCCGCCCGGGGGTGCCGGGCTGAGCTGCCGGGGCCAGGCGAGGAGCCAGATGAGAGCAGCAAGCCGTGGGGGCCATGCCCGGTTGAGCAAAGTAAGCAAGAACGGGGGTGAGGGGCGCTCAGGGGGGCTTGGGTGGTGGTTAGGGTGGGGGGGTCTCGGGAGAGGGCAGTCAGGGAACTAAGTGCAGGGGGCTTAGATTGGGGATTCTGGGGGGCAGTTAGAGTGGGGGGTTGCTGGAAGGGGGCAATCAGGGGACAAGGAGCAGGAGGGCTTAGGTACGGGGTAGGGTCCTGCGGGGGGAAGTTAGGGGGGGGGGGATCTCTGGAGGGGGCAATCGGACAAGGAGCGGGGGGGCTGGATGTCTTGGGAGCTCTGAGGGGGCAGTCAGGGGGTGGGAGGTGAGTGGGAGTCAGATGGGGGGGGGCAGGCTATTTGGCGAGGCACAGCCTTCCCTACCTGGCCCTCCACACAATTTTGAACCCCAATGTGGCCCTCGGGCCAAAAAGTTTGCCCACCCCTGCTCTAGGGTGATGAAAAGGTCCTGGCTGCTGGGGAAAACGGATTCGCCGCTTGCCTGCTGCACATTCTCCTCCTCCTCCTCCTCCTCCTCCAAATCTTACTCTGAGTTGTGTGAGACTCCCCCCTTGCAGTGTTCATGGACAGTGGTGGGGTAGTGGTAGGTGTGACGGTGCTGTTCCTGGTGGGATCCAACTGTGAGTGTCAGATCAGGACAGATTGCTTCCACAGGGGCAACTACAGCCCAAAGCTGGGGTTTCTTCACACTAAAGCAAACCAAACCAGCCAAACCAAAAAGACTTTGGTTTCGCCCCACTGGCTAACCACAAGTCACACAAACAATCCCCTTAGACACTCCAGCTTCCCAGTATCACCACCAGCAGCCACCTGTCCTGGGGATCAATGGTTATGAAAACCAGTACCCCAAATAAAGAAAATGGTTCTCCCCAATTCCAAAGAATCAGGCCCCAGACCCAGGTCAATATACAAATCAGATCTTACCACAAATCACGCTGTAGCCAATCCTTTAGAATCTAAAATCTAAAGGTTTATTATACAAGGAAAAAGGTATAGGTGAGGGTTAAGAATGGTTAAAAGAAATCAATTACATGCAGTAATGGCACATCTCTTAGTTCAGGCTTGCAGCAAAGGTAGAATAACTGCAGGTTCAAATCAAAGTCTTTGGATGCATCTCTGCTGAGATGGGTCAGTACCATTGTCCAGAGTTCCCAGAGTAGCAAAGTTCCATCCAAAGCTGGAAACAAGGCAGGCTGAAGTCTGGAGGTAAAGACAAAATGGAGAATGCTTCTTCCAGCTTTTATAGACTCTGTCTTCTGGGCCAAGATCCTCCTCCTTCTTTTGCAGAGTCCGGTCGCAAGATGGAGGCTCACAGTCACAAGGTCCAATCACCAGACTTCTCCGGGATTCAGTTTCTGACCAGGCAGTTGACATTCCTAGAGCAGCTCGGGTGTGGACAGGCATATACAAAGTCCATTGTGTGGTGGATGTCCCTTAATGGGCCATCAGGCAGCCCCAGCCTGTCTGAGCCTTCACAGGAGCCAAGCCTAAGCTTGAATTACAGGCACCTTTAACTTTAGTTACAGAATAGATACACACATATGGAATAGATACACACATAAGACACCTGTTATGACCCCCTTCACATAATATTTCGTGCACCCATTGATTTACACGGTACCAAACTATTTCAGTACCGTGACAGTAGGGTTCCCTGTCCTCCCTCTAGAATGGCATGCAGCTGATTATAGAAGTGGCACGTATGGGGCTCTGACCTGGAGTGACTGTTTGCCTCCTTTGTTTTTTGGTAGACTTGCCTGAGCTCCTTAACTTTCAAGCGGCACTGCTGTGTCCCTGGTATAGCCTCTCTCCACCATGCCCTGTGCGATTTTGGCTTATATATTAACATTTCTTCTTTTTGATCAGAGTTCTGCTTGCACAGATTCCCCTCCCTCCCCACCCCCCCCACCCCCCCATACAGCAATGAGATCCAGTGTCTTCCATTCGCTCCATGTTGGAGCTCATTTGTGATTCTGGAACTGCATGGTCACCTGTGCTGCTGAGCTCGCCACGCTGACCAAACAGGAAATTAAATTCAAAAGTTCCCTGGGCTTTTTCCTGTGTACCTGGCTAGTGTATTGGAGTTGAAAGTGCTGACAGAGCGGTCACATTGGAACACTCTGGGATAGCTCCTGGAGGCCAATATCATCAAATTGCATAACTCTGTGTCTGTAGTAACCCAAATTCTACCCAAAAAGGCTGATTTTAGCGATACTCCCCTTGTTGGGGAGGAGTACAGCTGTCGATTTTAAAAGCCCTTTAGGTCGACGGTATGGAGTTGGTTGTGTAGCCACGTTGCTTATAAAATCGACCTAACATGGCTAAATTTGACCGAGCCTAGCAGTGTAGACCTGGACTTAGTCTTTCTGGGATTTTATTGTTGATATCCAGCTCCAGCCAGTTGGCACGGATGCCGCATGGTTAGATCAGAAGGAGTACTGTTCCACAGCTGTTCATAAGGTTCAACTTAGTAGTAGAAAGTCCTTTACTAATACTGCATATTTGGCTAAGTGGAAATTTATTTCAGCTTAGTTCTTGGCTCCAAGGAGTTCAATTGAGGCAAGCTGGCATTCAGGACATTGTGAAGTTCCTATTATACCTTCAGTCCTCTGGCCTATCTATCAGTTTGTCGAGGATCCTCTTAGCAATTTCAGCCTCTGGTCCCAGGGAAATCAGTTTTTCAAATGCCATTGTAGCCAGATTCATGAAAGGGGTCACTCGTCTCTTTCCATTGGTAAAGGAAGTGATTCCTCAGTGGGACCTTAGCATTATATTGGCTGCCCTCATGGGTTTTCCATTTGAGCCCCAGGCAACTTTTCTATGCCAAAAGACTGTTACTTGTGGCCATGACTACTTCAACGAGGTCCCAAGTGATATCAGTTGCATTTCTCAGAGATATTTTAATACTGGACATTTACAGGAACGCTATTTGGTCTTCCATACATAATTTTACAAAGCACAATGATATTACACAAGGCAGTCTTGCAGTTGGGAAGGAAGTCTTGCAGTTGTTCTCACAACAGATTGTGAGCCACTTGTCTTGATACTGCTTCTCAGTCACCTAAGTGAAGTACATGTCTGCCCCCACTCAAAGAAGAAAGGAGGGTTATTTAACATGCAGTGTTTCTATTCTTTAAGATGTGGGTGCAGATGTGTATTCTATGACACACCCTCTGTCCCCTCTACATAGGAGTCTCAATTCTTGATGTCAAAGAACAGCAGTTAGTACAAGTTAGTAACATCTCGTATGCCTTTTTTTCTTGAAGACAATCACATTTTGGCTAAAATCTCAGTATAATTCTATTCAGAAGAAAAACATTCCTAAAGGAAAGTTCATTATTTGTCTCAAAAGTTCTCCTGAAATATGATGAACATATTTTTTTTGAAAATGTTTGTGTTCTTAAGTGCAACAGTGTTCATGTACTTGGGTGTCATTCATGCAGGTGGATCCATGTTTGTGGAGCTTTGCATATATACAGTGCTCAGTTCACTGAAGCATCATGATCTCATGGATAAATTACTGAGCTGGGACTGAGGAGACCTTCATTTCAGTCCGAGCTCTGTGGGTGACCTGCTGCATGACCTTGTACAAGTCATTTGGTTCTGTTTCCTCTGTGTTAGATTTATAAGTGCTTCTGTTTTTTATTATAATTTTGTACAGAGCCTAATACTGTAGGGCTCCAAACTTGTTTGGGACCCCCTAGGCACTGCTGTAGTGTAACTAATAGACTTAAATGGACTCAACATACATTGTAGGGTTTCATACACATGGATCCATATGCAGGACTGAGGCCTTGCTCTTCATTTCATTACTAGCAAAAATACCCGGCGTTGCTCGGGTCCGTCAGAGGGGGGGAAGAGCTGACCGAGTGGGGGGGGCATTGGAGTGGGCGGAGGGGAGGGGAGATTTTAAAAATTTTCGATTCTTACCTGAAGGGGGAGAGAGCTGAGCGAGTGGGGTGGCTGTTGGAGGGGGGAAGAGAGCTGAGCGAGTGCGGGGGCCGTTGGAGGGGGAAGGGGGGAGAGAGCTGAGTGAGTGGGGGGGCGTTGCAGTGGGGAGAGGGGGGAGAGAGCTGAGCGAGTGGGGGGGGGGCGTTGGAGGGGGGGAGGGGGAAGAGAGCTGAGCGAGTGCAGGGTCCGTTGGAGGGGGGTATTATTACATCATAACTATGTCACAGAGAACAGCAGGTGTTAACCTGCTGCACAGCTGATGTGAAGGTTCTTTAAAGAATTTCACCCCAGGGGGTGTCAGAGGTGAGATTTGAAAAAATTTCGATTCTTACCCTGATTAGGACCCTAAAGCCTATAACTGTACCAAATTTCAAGTCTCTAGCTCAAACGGTGTGGAAGGAGTAAGGGAACATACATACACGCACGCACACGTACACCATTTGACTTTTATTTATTTATTTATATATATAGATATAGATTAGGCATGTTCCTGTTAGTTCCTCTCCTGTTGTTCAAAGGTAGACAGATAAATCAGAAAATGAACTGCTTCTCCATAAATTGATATTTGTAAACATGAAAGTATCTGCATGCTTGTATCACAGTCAGGTGGGACATACTTGGTTGTACATACATCAGAAATCAAGTAAAAAATGACACTGGCATTAATGTGTCAATATACAGATTCATGACCAAAAAACTTAATAAAATTATAGTAAGTCCACAAATTTAATAGTTTAATTCATTAAGACTGATACAGTAGTCAAGACTTTCCAAGATGACCAGTGATTTTTGCATGCCCCTTTTGGGTGCTCAACTTGAGATGCTTAAAAAAGCCTGTTGTTCTTGTTGTTGTTGTTTTTTCCCCAGGAGGTGCTTATCATCCCAAGTAAATAGTTGGTTTTGAAAATCCTTGGCCTCTGTCTTTTGAGCATCTGTTCACAGGCTATTTGAACCAAGCTTTAAGAGCAATTAAATTTAAGGGGTTTTTTTTTAAGTGCAACATCCTCTCCTTTCTTACTTTATTCTGTTATATTGTCCTACAGCTATGGTGATTTGACTATTTGAAACTGAAAAGCTCTTCTCCCCTTTTTTATTATCCCTACTTTAAATAAGTCTTTCATTATATATTTCAGATGCTGTTTTTGCAGGAGCAATGCCTACAATGGCAAGTGTCAAATTGTCTGCCCTTCGACCTATTGTAAATCATCCCCATTATGAAGATGCAGGGCTGAGGTATATTTCAAAGTTCCGTTTTATTCCTCTAACATTAACTATTTTAGCCTTGTGATGTACAATAGGAATGACAATCATGTTGTCTAGTACAATTTTTTTTTAAAATCCATGAAGTTCTAGGCCATATTTTTATTTGACTAATCAACATTATTTTCAAATAGTCCATTGTGGGATAGAAGTAGTAGAGACATGGTAATGGTTCAGACTTAAGGCTGGTCTATGCTAAAAAGTTAGGTCGACTCAGCTTTGTCCTTCAGGGATATGAAAAATCCACACCGCTGTGTGGCATAGTTAAACCAGCTTAGCCCCTGATATAGATAGCTCTAGATCAACGGAAGAATTCTTCCAATGACTGAGTTACCACCTGTTGGGAAGGTGGATTACCTATGCCAAGGGAAGAAGCCCACCTGTCAGCATAAGTAGTCTCTACACTGAAGTGCTACAGTAATGCAGCTGTGCAGTTGTGCCACTATAGCATTTTAAAGTATAACTGTAGCCTTAGTAATTATAAATATTGTGTAATTATGACATCTGAAGCAACATCCTGCTACTAAATCTATCTCTTGTTGCTGTTTTTCCATGGCCGAGTGAACAGACCAGTTCTTAAGATTACAGCTTTATTTACTTAGATAGAACTCTAAGCAAGGGTTGTGTTCTCTTGAAATATTAAATCATATCATTTAGTCGGGGTTAGTCCTGCTTTAAGCAGGAAGTTGGACTAGATGACCTCCTGAGATCTCTTCCAACCGTGATATTCTATGATTTAAATGTTGATTATTAAATTAGGAACTTCTTTTATTAAGGCCAATTGAAATTCAAATTTTATACAGACTTTTTGGATCAGTTAGTTTCATATGACATTTGACAGCTTAATTTGTTTTTCTTGCAATTTTCAGAACCCAAACTTTTTGTGTAAATTGGCTTCTGAAATGAATTTATTTTAAAAGTTTAACATCTTGGATCTTATCCACAAGTATCATTGCAATAGTCTTTGGCAACTCAAATTTGTTGAGAGGGTAGGGGAAGGGGAGTGCACATGTTTATACTATAGTTTATATTCATATGTAAGACCAACTATAATCATGTTGCTCTCTGTCTCCAGACAGTCCCCTTCAACTGTATTTATCAAAGCCGTAATATTTTGGGACAAGCCTGCAAAACAGTTATTTGCCTTACTTCCCCATCCCACAGTCATATGAGCACTTGACTGACAGGATTTTGTGGAGAATATTCTAAATGATTCACTGCATGTCTTCAGACTTTCACCAACATTTTCTTTTAGAGGACAAATAGTATTCTGTTAAGGTTATTATATGATTATATACATTTCTCCAGAGCATTGACAGTAGATCATGATGCCACGTTTTCCTTTTTGGTGATTCAGCTCACCCTTTCTTGACTTTAAACTAAAATCATGTTCTGTTTACTCTAGTGGGAAATGGAAAGAAACAAGTTTCGAAGTCTCTTTTTACAAATGTAAGGAAGCTCACTTTCCTGGAAAGGCAAACAGGAGTCCATCAGGAAATTCATCTTGTTTCTCATTAAAGCAGAAGAAACTTAATCCACTTCAAACAAAATTTGTGGAATGAATATGAGTGAAATTAGAACAAAATGTCTGGAACTGAATCATCTAAAATATAAATTTGTCTTAAAGGCCAATTCACTAGAAAGTCGTTGCTTCTCTCCCACAAGAGATACATGGTCGTTATGAAATAATAAGCTGCAGTGTTCCCTGATGCCATGTCTAAAATAGGAGGACAAATAACTTGAGAAATGTTAAACCCAAGTACTCTAACATAAATATAGTTTTATTACATGCTTTTCTTACAAAGTGGTCTGCCTTTTTTTATACAATCTCCCTCATTATTGTATCTCAGGCTGGCTGTTTTATCCATCCTAAATAATTTGGTTCTCCCGTCCCTCCCATCCTATCTCCTAACAACTTATGGATTTTTTCTTTTCAAAGGGCCAGAACTAAAATAGTGTATTCCATGTATAGTCGAAAACCAGCAGAAGAAGTGAAAAAAGAACTGTTAAAACTAGGAGTGAATTATTACATCTTAGAAGAGTCATGGTGCATAAGAAGAACTAAGTGAGTATTAGTATTCAGCATCAATATTCTGTCCAAAGCATAGCTGAGGATATACTGGATCTTGTCTTTGGATTCTGGAGATTGCTGGATAATTATGGTAACTGTGTCATTAGAACTTGCAGACTTATTTCACATTTAGCTCAAGTTCTTAAACTGTATGAATTGAATTAATACAGACAGAGCCAGGCTCTCTAGCCACACAAACATATTTGAGATGTGTGAATAGAAAAATAGACTT
The DNA here is from genome assembly GCA_032164245.1 of Sternotherus odoratus. Taxonomy (NCBI): domain Eukaryota; kingdom Metazoa; phylum Chordata; order Testudines; family Kinosternidae; genus Sternotherus; species Sternotherus odoratus. The sequence continues at coordinate 149,239,545 of JAVMKO010000002.1, forward strand.
TACAACTCTGAGAACTTTCACGGTCACTGAGCCTCTTTACGTCTGGGTATGTTGTTCAAACACATCCACGGGTACATGAATGTTAGATATTAGCTAATTTGTGTTAGATATGCAGTTGAATTTACATTTATCCTTAACCATAATTAAGTACCAGAAACAAATTTGGGCCCAGATCCTTCAAATACACAAGTAACTCTACACACAGTAGTTCTTCATTCATATGTTTAAAGTTAAGCTTGTGTGTGAACATTTTAGGATTATAACCTTAAGCCTAATTGTATAACACAAAGTTAATGCAGAGCAAACAGATCACTATGCTGTGAAGGCAGTTGCAGATGGGTGTGTATTGTGAAGTCCAAAGGAGTGGAATTTTTTCTGCAATATGCTAATTAGTCATGGAAATGAAATAGATGTTACAAAACTCAAACGAGACTTTTTTGACTTTATACTGTACTTTTTTCTTTGATCTTGTAATATAATTTCTTCTTCAAATGCTTGCTCATGTCGATTCCATTCTAGGTATGCGTGCTTGTCCTAACAGTATCCGTAGGGTCAGCTGTGGCGGCCCCTTGAGTGCCGTGCTCATGTGTCGGTATGTTAAGTGCCGCCAGCCCTACACCCTCTTAGTTCCTCGTCACCGCTTGTGGTGGTTAGTCGAAGTTCCTTTTCCTTGCCTAGCAAGAGCTATCTGTTTTGTTTCTACTTCTTCAATCCTTAGGGCCTTGTAAAAAGTGTGTTTATAGTAATGTTTAAATGGTTAAGTAGTGTAGTTACAAGTTAGAGTTCTACACCCTGCTCTGACTGCAACAGGCCTATGCCTATCACTGACCCCCATAGCAGCTGCTTGAAGTGCTTATGGGAATCACATGTGAAGGACAAGCATCACAGCTGTAAGAACTCTCAACCCAGAAAGTGTGTGACATCCGTTTGAGGGCCCTCCTTATAGGGGCTGCTTTCCGCCCAGCGTCCAAGCCTTCCCAGCCAGACTCTGCCCCTAGCACTTTGGCCTTGGTGCGTAGCGCAAGCCCAGCACCAGGTTCTGTCCTGCACTACTCTCAGTCACCAGTGCCCAAAAAGAAGTCCAAGAAAGACAGCTCACCAGCACTGAGCAAAGGATCGATTCGGGCCACCCACCCACACCAAAGCCACATGGATGTTCCTCCCCAGTGGGGCCCCTATCCCTTCAAGGGATCCGTCACCAACTCCCAGGAGCAGTTTTGGGGACCCAGACTTACGGCAGGGCCAATACCTTCCAAGGCTCTCCCGGCACCCAGAGAGCAGAGGCCTCTACCAGCGTTGTCAGTGTTGCATGCATCACAGGAAGTGATAAAGGCTCCCTACGAGAGCAAGCCAGCTGTCAAGCGCCCCAAAGGGCAAGTGAGCATCGTCAGTCCCCAGAGCCAAGATAACGCTCTCCATCTCCGTGCCACAAATCTCCAGCTTTGCAACCCAGGTCCTCTGCAGGTTGCCATCACCAGCACCATGATTGTGGTTTCTGCCCTCTCAACACGCATCACCTGTGGGGAGGCGCCTGTCACCATAATGCCGGCACCATACATCCTCCTGCTGGTCACCTTCTCGGCACATATACCCACACCCCACACCTTGGGGATGGTTTCCATTGCAGTACCGTTCCTCCCGGCCCCGGTCCTCCTATTCAAAATGCTGGTCTCCAGTGGCGATGGTTAACCACCAGATGCAGGCATTGACAGCCCCACTATGGTCACTAGAACAGGATTCCTATGGCACAGAGAGGGAATTCAGCCCCTTGCATCACCGGCACAATTGGGCACTCAAGCCTGCGTCGACCTCTGCGCTGCCATCTTGGCAACACAGTCAGTGGCCAGCACAGTGGCCCTACTGGAGTGTGTGGGGCATGGGTGTGATACCGATGCCTCCTTCGCACCATTCATTGACTGCCACCTTGGAGCAACAGCTGGCAGCACCAGGCATGATGCACAAAGTGCACTCAGAGATCAGGGTAGAGAAGTGAGTGCCCACCCCAAAACCCTCTTCCCCTATAGGGGATTATGCCCTGTGACCTCGCCGGTGGTCCAGTCATCATCATCATCATTATTCCTGGATGAGGAGGTGGCAGGGTTCTCAAGTGCCAGCCCACCCGACAGCTTCAAAGAGCACCAGGCCCTGCTTCAATGGGTGTTTGAGAACTTGAGCCTGGAGGTAGAGGAGATAGCTGAACAGGTGGACATCCTGTTCAGTATGCTTTTGGCATCTATCCCTGCCCGTGTTGCACTACCAGTGCACCACGGGGTCTTAAAAATAGCCAAGGTCCTCTGGCAAACCCATCATCCCTCCCTCCCACCTCCAAGAGGGCTGAGAAAAAGTACTTTGTGCCAGCCATGGGGTTCAAGTTCTTGTGTACCCACCTGCCTCCAGGCTCCCTGGTTGTCTGTGAACAATGAGAAGGACAAACGGGCACACTGTTTGACCCCCAAAAATAGAGACCAAGAGGCTAGACCTTTTGGGGGGAGAGGTTTATTCAATGGCCAGCCTTCAATGCCATGTGGGGAACCACCAGATTCTTTTTTCATTATGCACTTTACCCAGCAAGCTTGAGATGAAGCTGGCTTTGACAGAGCAAGACCGTGAACTCTGAGTCCACTTCCATGGATACTGCTTGAGATAACCTAGAATGGAATCGACATGAGCAAGCACTTGAAAAAGAAAAACTGTTGCCTACCTTTCGTAACTGTTGTTCTTTGAGATGTTGCTCATGTCCATTCCATTACCAGCCTCCCTGTTGGAGTTGCTGACAAGAAGAACTGAGGGCATAAAGACGGTGGCACCTAATATACCGACACGTGAGCATGGCACTCAAGGGCCTTGATGAATACTGCTAAGGGAAAAATCACCGACCACGCACGTGGGCGTGCACACACCTAGAATCTAATGGACATGAGCAACATATCTCAAAGAACAATGGTTATGAAAGGTAGGTAACCGTTTTTTCACTAATTCTCCAATCTGACCTGTATTTCCAATGTAAAGACAAGTGAAAAAACCTTTTAAGGAAAAAATGCTTTTCATAGTTCATATAAATAAATAAATAAATAAATGGAGATATACCAATCTCCTAGAACTGGAAAGACCTTGAAGGTCATAGAGTCCAGTCCCCTGCCTACACTAGCAGGATCGAGTACTGTCCCCTGACAGATTTTTTGCCCCAGATCCCTAAATGGCCCCCTCAAGGATTGAACTAACAACCCTGGGTTTAGCAGGCCAATGCTCAAACCACTGAGCTATTCCCCCACCCCCCCTTCATCATGAAGCAAGAGTTCAGAAACCCTTTCCCTCTTCCCCTCCCTTTGTAGGTTAGTCATTTTTAACTCCTAGTGTATAAAACAAACTTGCCATATGTTTCTTTGATTACATTTCCTTACTTGTCCTTTATTTTTGTTTACGTATTCAAATATTTTCTAGGCCTGGTTGCAGTATGCCTGAAATTTGGGATGTGGAAGAACCTGCCAATGCTGGCAAAATTCCTTTATGTAACCTTATGAGTAAGGACCCCAGGCCATATTTCAACACTGTATTCCAGAATAGTATTTATAGAGTCTTGAAGGTTACAAGGGAATAACACTTCAGTGCAAAGAACTGTCAATCTTTTTCAACATCTTAAATGGTAATTGTATAAAAATTCTAAATCAGAAACACCTTTTATACTAAACTTAAAATTAGGAAATGTGTATTTTTAATTTTTTTGTCATTTTAAAGGAATTCTGATTATAGAAGTACCTTAACCTGACAGTTTGGATTTCTATTTCAGGGTCAGTTTCTTGAGGTTTGCTATGCAAATGATTATATGTTTGCACACTCCTTAATAAATACTGATGGAAACAAAAGTTAAGTGGCTGTAGAAAGTAACTACCGTTCTCAAAACCAATCAAATTGTGAAAAAATGCTGTCAGTCTGTTTTAGCAAAGCAAGATTATTTAACGGTTGGTGCTAGTAATTAGGAACTAATGGATGGTGCTGTAGCATCTAGCAGCAGACTTCTTAAATCACCATCACAATATAATGATCACACCCAGTATCCCTCTCTGGATAATGTGATACTGATCACACATTTCTGAAGAAGTCACACAATTTCATTAGCCATATCTGTGTGAAGGATTGTTTTAAGAGAAACTGAAGGGTTGCTGATAGTTTTGGATCACTTTAAAAACATGTCAGGCCTTTAAGTTTGTGTTTTAATGGGAAATAGTTTTTAAGCAATCTTGAAACTGCACAGTTTAGATGATGTGCACTTTACATGTGCTTGGAACCTTAACTTCAATATTAATTTAAACAAAGATTTAAACCAATGAGAGGAATATTTGCAACTGAGAGGTAGCTTAGCTTCTGATTGCCCAAGGATTTTTAACACTTTATTACATTCAAAACAAACAGACCTGCACATGGAAGTTTTATAAGGGAAAAATATTTTATTCAGGCAAAATCTGTCATTTATTTTGGTTGTTGTGCAGCTTTAATAAGGTAATAGAATAAACTCTGCACTGCCTTAACAGAACTAGAGCTACATCTTAACTCTGTAGGAAATGCTGCATCTAGTTCATATCACATTTTCTTTCCCCACCTGTTAAAGCCTGTTTAAAGATTCTGTTGTACATTGGACATCTAGCTTTATTTAACTAATGCTTGTTTTTAAAAGTATCCAAATAATACTGAAGAAAAACCTTGTAACAAAATTAACTTGACTGTACTATGATTATGGTCAAAAAATTGTGTAAATTTAATCACGAAACCAAATGTTGAATATACTCTCTCCTTGAATTGTCTGACCATGCAGAGTACAATTATCCTTCCTGCTTTGAAGTTTTTTCTTATTTCTATCACCATAGTGTGGCCCTGACATTGTGGATGGCATAGGTATATTAGAGCAAGGATACTGTACAGAGTATTAAGAAACAAGATGTTATAAATTCTATATTTTACAGCCACTGGAAAACATCACAAGTAATCTAGATTTATAACTTTTGAGACTATATAAATGTTAATTGTTCTGTCAGCAGCCTAATGGCATAATAGTGGTCTAGGTGGCTGTACTGGATATTCAGCCTTGACTGCATCTAGCAGTAATAGACGCTGTAGAAATAAATCTCTTACAGCTGTGACAGTAGTAATAAAATGTTGAACATATGTGAAAACAGTGGAATAAAAGCTGATCAGTATTTTATGTATTTGATCTTTGTAAAAATTTGCTTTATTGGGAGGATGCAGATAAAGGGTAAAATACATATTAACTTTTTAACTTTTACAAAAACACATTTTGATAGTTTCTATAAGGAAGTGATCACTAAAAAGGGCTTAGGAGAACAGAATTTTTTTTAAAATGTTAATGAGTTTCAAGAACGCAGTAAAAAGTGTATCTTTCTATATAAACATTGTGACTAAATAGTGTTTCTGCACAAAAAAGTACTGTATTTTTATGGGGTTTATGCCAGTTGTTCACATGTACTTGTATGTAGTTGAATAAAAAAATTCATGGAATGTGTTTTTGTATTTTTACTCACTATAAACATCATCACATTTTATAGAATTTATTATAATGATCATATCAAGTACAGGTATGATGACTATATAGATTAATAGTCTGCCAAATGATATGGGGAACAGATCAGGAATCTCTAATGCTTTAAAAAAATTCTGCCAGCCTCAATTTTCCTTTCCTTACAAATGTCACTTAGTAATGTAGGTACAAAACATCATGAGCCTAACCCAAAAATGGTGATTGGAGTGGAAATTCATTCCTAAATTTCAAGTTTCAATTAGTCAATTTTCTGAGATTTGGTCTTAATAAAACAATTATTGTAAAAATTAGTCTTCAAAGAGGAAGCTGTAGAATGTCAGTGACTGTATCCCCAGGCATCATTTTGAGATTGAGGCACATCTTTCTTTTGCTCAAACAGCAAATGATCTTTAAAGAGCACCATAGTAAGGTCCATTTCCAGGGAATGGCACATTCCATTGGTTGACTTGTTCTCAACAAAGGATAAGAAATATCATCCGTTTTGTTCCTGAGAAGGACTTTGTCCTGGGTCCTGAACTCGATGACTCCCATCTGAACTGGGAAGTGGACCTTTACCCCCTATTCCTCTCGTCTCTCAAGTTCTCATCAAACTCAAGTTGGACCATGCCAACTGGGTACTTATTGCACCAACTTGGCCAAGACAATGTGGGTTCTCTGACCGTCTCAGTTTGTCTGCTTGACCTCCCAAACGTTATCCTCTCCTTCCTAAACTGCTGATTCAGTACCACAGCAAGTTGTTCATCTGTTGTTGCATAGTCTGCCCCTCACAGAGTGGATGGTACATGGCTAGATGAGGAGGATTGGCCTTCCTCAAAGCAGTTCAGAAAACCCTGCTTAATTGGAGAAAACCCTCTACTAGGTGTACTTGGCTAAGTGGAAACATTTTTCAATTTTGTTATCATTTGAAGATTAAAGGCCCTGGTGGGAACAAATGTTAAAAACAATTGAGGACATGGGAATAATCAAGAATCACTTCAGGGATCTATCTGGAAGGAGAATTAAACACTGAGTTGATACTCACGCTCTTCTCTAAGTCTAAGATCTTTGCAGATCTAGTGTAAGCAAAAAATCTAGTACTGGAGACTTACTGGGTGAGTACTGTGTTCAGTTCTGATACTTTATTAACACACTAGCATAAGTGCCCGGCGTTGCTCGGGTCAGTCGGAGGTGGGGAGGGGGAAGACAGCTGACACCCCCTGACCAACCCCAACACCCACACCTCACCCCTCACCCACCCCGACACCTTCCCACATCCCCCCCCCCAACCAACCCCAACACCCCCCGGCTCACTTACCCCCCCCGACCAAACCCGACACCCCCACCTCACCCCCCGACCGAACAGTGTATTTAATAATCTGTGTGCTACACAGTGCACCGTGAGCCGGGGGGGGGGGGGTCGGGTTTGGTCTGGGGGGGTGGGAAGTTGTCGGGGTGGGTGAGGGGTGAGGTGTTGGGGTTGGTCAGGGGGTGTTGTGGTTGGTGGGGGGGTGAGGTGGGGGTGTCGGGTTCGGTCGGGGGGTAAGTGAGCCAGGGGGTGTCGGGTTTGGTCTGGGGGGGTGAGAAGGTGTCGGGGTGGGTGAGGGGTGAGGTGTTGGGGTTGGTCAGGGGGTGTTGCGGTTGGTGGGGGGGTGAGGTGGCGGTGGCGGGTTTGGTCGGGGGGTAAGTGAGCCGGGGGGGGGGGGGTGGCGGGTTTGGTCTGGGCACCCACCCCGACACCTTCCCCCCTCCCCAGACCAAACCCAACACCCACACCTCACCCCTCACCCACCCAGACACCTTCCCACCTCCCCAGACCAACCCCAACACCCCCCGGCTCACTTACCCCCCCCCGGCTCACTTACCCCCCCCCGACCGAACCCGACACCCCCACCTCACCCCCCGACCGAACCCGACACCCCCACCTCACTTACCGCCCACCAAACCCAACTTGGATCCGTCGCGGGGGGGGGGGGGCCCAGAGCCGAGGGATTCCGGGGACCTTTGCAGGTGGGGGGGGGGCACAGAGCTGATGGATTCCGGGGTTCCGTTGGGAGGGGGGAGGGGCAGAGAACCGAGGGATCTCCGGGGTTCCGTTGGGAGGGGGGAGGGGTGAGCTGAGCGAGTGCGGTGTCTGTTGGAGGGGGTATTATGACATCATCACCACCTAACCGCCCAGCTGATGTGATTGGCCCTGAAAGACTTTCACCCCTGGGGGGCGTCAGAGGTGAGATCCGAAAATTTTTCGACCCTTACTAGCATCTAGACCCCAAGACCCCTAACTGTACCAAATTTCAAGTCTCTGGCTCAAACGGTGTGGGAGGAGTTCGCTGTCATACATACGTACATACATACATACACCACTTGACTTTTATATATATAGATAGGCAGTAGTACAGGGAAGAGAAACAAAAATGGCTATGGTCTGGAAAGCTTGATTTAGAAGCAAAAACTAAAAGGCTTAAGTATAGTCAGCTTTAAAGATTACTAATAAGATTGCAAGGGCAGCGGAAGGCGTAAAGATAGAAATATTTGAATAGTGTAAACACCAAGGAAGGATCATTATTTTTATGGTAATAATCAGAGCAACGGGATAGAATGAAATGGAAAATTATGCCACATTTCTTTAAAATCTACCTAGGAGAGCTAGTAGCTGTGAAATAATCTTCCAAGTAGGGGCAGGTCCTTCTGCATTTCATTAAAACCAAGACCGAACTAAGGGCTAGGAATTATATTGCAATATACAATGTTGCATTGGCAGAAAATGAGGCTAAATGGCCAAACGTTTTTTCATCTCTATTATGGCTATTGAAAAGCTTTTTTACGGTGTCCTAAAATATCACAGAAGAGATATAGACTGTACTTTGGACAACATTTTTATGTGCTATGAAATATAATTCATGGAGCAGTGTGATCAGAGTACATTTTATGACTTTAGGCAATGGTGATGGGAAATGTTAGCATCTTATTGACTTAAGTTTGAATGCTCAGTAACTTTTGTCTCCACAAAATCATGTGATGTAGGCATGAAGGACTAAAGTGACACTTTTATAATACACTAGCATAAGTGCCCGGCGCTGCTCGGGTCAGTCGGAGGTGGGGAGGTGGCAGACAGCTGACACCCCCTGACCAACCCCAACACCCACACCTCACCCCTCACCCACCCCGACACCCTCACCTCACCCCCCCGACCGAACCCGACACCCCCACCTCACTTACCGTCCCACCAAATCCAACTCAGATTCGCAGGTGGGGGGCGGCACAGAGCTGATGGATTCTGGGGTTCCGTTGGGAGGGGGGAGGGGCAGAGAACTGAGGGATCTCCGGGGTTCCGTTGGGAGGGGGGAGGGGCAGAGAACTGAGGGATCTCTGAGGTTCCGTTGGTGGAGGGAGGGGTGAGCTGAGCGAGTGCGGTGTCTGTTGGAGTGGGTATTATGACATCACCACCACCTAACCGCCCAGCTGATGTGATTGGCCCTGAAAGACTTTCACCCCTGGGGGGCGTCAGAGGTGAGATCCGAAAATTTTTCGACCCTTACCAGCATCTAGACCCCAAGACCCCTCACTGTACCAAATTTCAAGTCTCTGGCTCAAACGGTGCGGGAGGAGTTCGCAGTCATACATACATACATACATACACCACTTGACTTTTATATATATAGATGAAGTATTGTAGTTGTGTTGGTCCCACGATATTGGAGAGAGAACATGGGCAAGGTAATATCTTTTATTGGACCAACTTCTGTTGTTGGTGAGACACAAGCTTTTGAGCTTATACAGAGCTGCTCTTCTGAGTAATACCCAGTGGGTATTGTTTGTTTGTATTACAGTAGTGCCTAGATGTCCAATCTGAGTGTACAAATACATGAGACCATCCCTATGCAGAAGAGTTTACAGTGTAGACAGACTAAGGAAGGGGAGAGAGATTAAATGACTTGCCCCTTTTTATCTCACAAATCACCGGTGTGGTCAGATGTTGCTAGATGTTTGGCTGCACATGTGAGAAGACCCTTCCCCCACTCTAAACTCTAGGGTAAAAATGTGGGGGTCTCTTATGCATGACCACTTAACTCTAAGCTACTTTTCCAGCCTAGGTTAAATCTTTTCCCCCAAAACCCAACTACTCCAGCTGGGGCTTGGAAATTTGCTGCCACCATCAATGTGAATATTCCAAAACCATGGATTGGGGCACATTGAAACCCCCCTCTCTCCCTTCTTGCCAGCTGAGAGAGAAAAGAACACAGACTCTGAGCCACAGCCCCTCCCCCTGTTACCTAGGAGCGATTCAAGCACACAGATCCTCACTAACCATGAGCTGCCCGATCCAAAGCTAGGATCCCTTCACTAGAATTATCAGACAATTCTTATAACAAAAAAAGGTTTATTAAATAAAAGAGAAAAGCTTACAACTTATACAGACTTCACAGGTACTTAATTTTCTAGCCCTAACCCCTCCCTTGAGATTTCTTATTTTGATGAGGTTAGAGACACCACAGATCAGTTACAAAACTTATACAATCACAATTCTACTTACTGTTAGTCTAAATTAGAAACTTATGAAAGGAAAGGTAGGAAGATCCATACCCCCAGAGTCGGGGAAGATGGAGGCAGACCGAAAGCCCCGGTAGAAGTGAGACTAACTTCCTTGTTTGTCTCTAGGTAGTCTAGCTCTGATGTCACCTCCCTCTCCTGTTCAGTTAACCCCTTACAGGTAAAAGAGTAATTCTAAGGCACTTCATAGTTATGAGAATCCCTATGCAGAAGAGTTTACAGTGTAGACAGACTAAGGAAGGGGAGAGATTAAATGACTTGCCCCTTTTTATCTCACAAATCACCGAAGCGGTCAGATGTTGCTAGATGTTTGGCCGCACGTGTGTGTGTTCTCTGTGCCGTCTCAGCTCTGTGCAGACAGCTGGCACAGCAGACTTTGAGTGAACTACCCAATAACCACAAGATCGGTTAAGGTACGAAAGCACCCATCCAGGTTTATTGCCAACGAAGCATGGCCCTAGCTCCCCAGATCAATGCCTGCAGTCACACTAGCATATGTATGCCCATGACAATGGATGCAGCTCTGTCAGTGGTGGGACTTTCCACTGCCCCCTAGGCTGGCCAAAGATATTCTCTCTGACTCCATTTCATACATCAATGCAAACAAGTTATGTACTGCCCCTCTGACATACTTAGCTGACACCCTCTGATGTAGCCAGTTACCACCCATCCCCTTGTACATCTCTATCCATCACACTGTCATTCTGACCTTATTTTTAGGATGCGTCAGTGTGTTCCTGTTATCTTTAGGGAATGTGTTGGTATTGAGGTGTTCTGATATCACCCTTCTAGAATGTGCCTACCACCTCTTAGAAATGTGTTTCTGTAATATCAGCCCTTTTCTTGCAAGATCCTGAGAGCTTGGAAGCAGGCAAAGCTTGACTTCTGATCATTTTGCTTTATATCAGCAAAGTCTTCACTACTGCTTTAGTTCAGGCCTTAGGCCTCACACCAGATACAAGGCCTTATGTTTCAAGATCTCTTTCTACTCTACCGGAAATAGAATCCAAACCTTCCAGTCCTAGCCACTGGATTTCACCCACTGGACTATGCTGCAGGGAAGGCCCTAAATTCTATTCCTTCTTAAAATTCCATAGGCTAGATCAGGTTCCTCTTACTCCCCCTGGTAAACTCAACAGGAGGAAAACTGGTTCTGTTTATGGAGTGTCCTCCAAATTCTTATGCCGGAGAGCAGGAAACTTCCATTTGTCCAAAAGAAACTGCTAACTTGGTCCCCTGAACCTCTGATTCCTCCCTTGCCCCTTTGCCAACTTGAGATCTATAAAAGATTAGGACATCTGTACTAACACTGAAACCACCTGTCTGACCTTTTCTTCACATTTTTTTCCTGTATTCTACACTGATTCAACTACACTTTGATTTATATCATGGCTATTGTGTTTGATATATAGTCTGTTCATCTTGTATTCAAAGCCTGGCGTGTTTGTTTATTAGGACACATGCTCACTGTTTTTGATTAAAAATGAAAGGCTTATACATAAAATTGGGGGGAGCTTGTATGTTTTAATACCAAAATATCAGTTTAATTTTGTTTCATGGTTGAAAAACTCTTGCTGATCCAGCTCTGTTCTCTCCCTGAAAAAAAAAAGGGGGGGGGACATTATGTTGAGTAATTCTGAAAGAAAAAGCCTTCTATCAAAATAATTCTCAAAATACATCTGCCACTTTCAAAGACTTCATCTTCCCTCCAAGCAAATTGGCATCTGTTTCAAAACCAGCAATTTGTGTTTTAATTATAGATAAGGTTCAAGAAATGTGCGAAACAGACAGACCAGCTGTTTGAGTAGCTTCATAATTTAGCAGTTAAGCATCTTTGTTACTGTCTATTAAAATATGTGGCTCTGCCAAGAGCTCCTCTTCTGAGTAACAAGTAGAAAAATATGCTGCAGGAATTGTGGCTGATTCTTTATATATGATTTAAAAGGAGAGTGCGGCTAAAGCCTGGGGACTGGCTAACCTGCCTCCGGAAGCTGTTGAAGTCAGAAGAAACCTGCTCCTAGGGCCTAACCGAAGCTTATTGAAGCCTATAAAAAGGCTATAATGAATTTTAATGAATTTTGGATTAGCCCTCTACTGCTGCTGGAGTAGCTTTTGAGCTTCTTGATCTCACTGACCAGCCATGTATGGCAGTTCCCTCTCCTTTTGCTGTTAAGAGACTAGAGGTGGTTAGTTTAATGGATTAATTTCTGCAACTATGGAACCGTTGGTCTAAAGTTTCAGTAAAACCCTTTCCTGCAAGATATTCTTCAAGATAATTGAAGCGAGATTTTGTCCTCTTAAGTCTAATTTGTATGTTACTGCTCAGTTGAGATACAAGGGAGATAAGATTGAAAAAAATATTAAAAAAAAGGGGAAATCTAGCTTTTATCACCATATATGTTTTCACTGATAAAAGTCTACTAGACACCTATATTTCACCCGCTGAGCATGTACACAGCTGGGCGCTGAGCATGCTCACAAACTAGGTGTTCCCCCACCTTTTTATCTTCAGGGCCCAGACCAATGGATGAATTCAAAACAAAACATGTGGTAGCAGTTAATTTTCATCCTAGTGGTTGGAGCACTCCCCCAACACATGGGACACCCAGGTTTAATTCCCCATTCTAACTGATGTGGAGAATGGATTTGAAGTTGGGGTTCCGTTCTCCCAGGAGAGGTCCCTAACCACTGGGCTGGATCTCTGTCACTCCCGTTTGAAGCTGTTCCACAGTGTATAAACAAATACTCATTGGAGCAGGGGGACTGGAACCTCAGACCTCATCTGGGATGCTGTATGAAATTCTTGTCTCCCATGTTTTTAAAAAAAATGAATTCAAACTGGAACAGGTGCAGAGAAGGGCTACTAGTTTGACCAGAGGAATGGAAATCCTACTTTATGAGAGGAGACTCAAAGAGCTTGGCTTAGTTAGCCTAAGCAAACAAAGGCTGAGGGAAGATATGATTGCTCTTCATAAATACACCAGAGGGATAAATACCAGGGAAGGAGAGGAATTATTTAAGTTAAGCACCAATGTGGACACAGCCTTCCAAGTGGGGGCAAATAACTGAACTGGCCTCAAGACTGAGTTTGGTAAGTTTATGGAGAGGATGGGATCATGAGACTGTCTGTAATGGCATGTAGCCAATCTGTGACTGCTAGTAGCAAATATCCCAGTGGCTGCTGATGGGACACTACATGGGGAGGGCTCTGAGTTACCACAGAAAATTTTATCACAGATATCTGGCTGGTGGGTCTTCCACACATGCTCAGGGTCTAACTGCCATATTTGGGGGGTCATGAAGGAATTGTTCTGTGTGTCAGATTGGCAGCGACCTTCGGGAGAGGGGGCGTTTTGCCTTCCTCTGCAGCATGGGGCACAGGTCACTTGCAGGTTTAAACTAAAGTAAGTGATGGAATTTCTGTAACTTGAAGTCTTTAAATCATGATTTGAGAACTTCTGTAACTCAGCCAGAGGTTATGGATCTATTACAGGAGTAGGTGGGTGATATTCTGTGGCCTGCAATGTGCAGGTCAGACTAGATGATCATGATGGTCCCTTCTGGCCTTAAAGTCTGAGTCTCACCAGTGAATGCCCTAACCCCTGGCTATACATGGTCTATTTATCACCCACTGAATAATTTATGTGCAGTGGAAGAGCTCCACCAGAAGAGATTGAGAGGGCTCTGTCCACCATAGCCCAGTAGTTAGGGGACTTTTCTGGGAGGTACGTGACTTAAGTTCAGAAGGGGAAATTGAACCGCGGTCTCCCACATCCTGTGGGAGTGGTATAGCCATTGGGCTACAAGTTACAAGGGAGACACCACCTCATCCATTTTTCTTTAAAAAAGGCTGACCAACTGTAGGTTCCTAACTAGAGGAGAGGGCACGGAGCTCTGAATCCTGAGTGGAGATAAATGCCTCCCTCTAACCAAACTTCCTTTTGGGGGTTGGAGCACAGGTGGCTCCCCAGTCAGCATGCTGGCTTTCGTAAAGCCCATTTTTATGGGCCTAACTCCACATGTCTACCTCAGGGATGTGAATTCCCATAGGCTGTAGGGCATCGAAAAATTTGTCCCACTTGTATATCCCACCCTTACTGCCTATGTATGCAGTTAGACTGAGATTGTGGAATTTGGGTGTTATTTTTCAGTGCAAACTTTGAGGATTTTGATTTTCAGAAAGTAGTGAACACCCATGGTGACTCAGATTGAGTACCTGAAAATTGACACTTAAAATAATTTAGTCATTTTTTAAAATCTTGCCCTTAGGCTAGCCTTAGGATAGTTTGGAAAATCTTGGCCTTTACTGTTAAACTCTCTCTGGAAAGATTTTGCTGAGCCTACCTTCAGAGAGCTGAGATATTTAGCATACCTAGGAATAAGGTCATTCCTAAATTTCCTGATAAATTAGTTTGCTGGCACTTGTACTCTCATCCCATTCAGTTAGGAGTATGTTATGCAGGTTGTGGATGGAGGAAATATTTAGTTTTGTAATTGGAAAAAATCTTACGTTCCTGCGGTATTTCAAGGGCCACTTAAGCTAGTCCCAAGAAAATATTTTTGACAGGTGTTTCTGTTTCTGTAATTTTTCAGCAAAGTCTAAGGCTGAACAAAGAATGCACCTTCTTTTACTATGGCCTTGCCTGCCTCTGAGACCTTAAATGCACTAACCATCGTTTGGTGTCCTTGTTCCTCGCCTTTTAACTACATACACACAAATGTTCTCAGTAGGACACAAGCATCACAACCAGCATTTTGCTTAGACTTCCTTCAAGCAAGGCTAAGCACAATATTGTATTGCTATGACTATTTGGAAGAAGTTTTCTTCATTGTTTGCTTTGAGGTCATGTCAATTTAAACTGATCAAATATATTTTTGAAAGGAGAGAGAGAACATGCTAAATCCATTATCAAGGACATTTTTATATCATAATCTTTATGCTTCTCTAGTGATTTTATCTTTGCGTCAGCTTCTTCTATCCCTAAAGCCTTGAACTCAGTGTGATGTCTGAGTAATGATGTCAGAATCTAACCCTTAATTGATGGATTCACATAAACACAGCCTTTTGTGTTTGTATTCATAAGCTCTTGATAATTTACCTGGAGAATTGGCAGATTCCTCTGTTAGGTTTTTGCTTCTGTAAACGTGGCCTCCTTTCAAATGCCCTTCATGGCCACAAGGCAGCCCTGCAAGTGTCCCCTTGCGTCAGTTTCCCTCTTGATTCCTCAAGTAAATCCAGTAAACCTTCAAAGTATATAAATAGCTCTTTTGGTGAGGTAGTGAGATTTTTGGTAACAAAGCAACCATGAACACCACCACAACCTAAACAGTATTTATCCCAACAGTCCAACACCAAGTACAGCTCTGACATCTCTCATCTTGCCCCTCTAGCTGGAGTGTTTCTTTGCCCTGTTTTGTTCCCAGGAAGGGTTCCAGCTCTTGCCTGGAGAAATCAGTGGGCTCCATCACTCCCCAGCCCTTCCGGCCCTCCAGCTTTGGTTCTGTGATGTAGAGAGCTCTCTGCTGCTCTCGGACATCATTCCTCTCTGACTTGGGAAAGTGTGTAGGTGACCCCCCAATTACCTTCATGCCATCACTAGCCTGACCTGGCTCCACTGCTCAATCAGGAAGCTCTCACCACCTCCTCCTGCAGGTGCATCCCCTCCCTGAAACTCTCAGCCCAGCTCCACTCTTCCTCTGAGCGTTCTTTATTCTCAGGACTCTAGACCTTCTCCCCCCTCTAAACTCTGAGTTCTAAGCTTTCTGTCTCAGGACTCTGAGCTCACCTCTTAGGATTCTGAACTCTCCTTCATAACTCGCCCTCCTCATTACAACAAACATAGGCACACCTGGACTGGAACACGAGAGCTGAGCCCAGTGTCCCTTAATAGGCCAGCTTCCCTATTACAGCTTGACATGAATTATTCAGAAGAAACCATTGAATGTGGAGCCTCTGTCTTCTGCTGCTCAATTCCGTGGAACTTTGGTTCTGTGTAACCCTAAAAGCATCCCAATGCCAGAGGGCAAGGGGCTCCCTGGTATCTAGCAGATGGTCTCAGCTGGTCTGGCCAGCTCAGTGTACCCCAACTCACTGTTGTCATAATCTGTATCTAATGTGAACTGGTAACACATTGAGCTCTAATATTATTGTGTGTATGTACAAGTGCTATGATCAATTATAAATAAGTGCTGGGACTATGTTTTTAAAATGTTTATGGCAGGTAGGGTTTAGGGCCTACTTGATTGCTTCCACCCACTTGACTGTGTCTCCAATATAAATTTAAGCAAGAAGAGGCAATGAAAGTCTATTTCCATAAAAGGTAAATAAAGCTATCAGAGTAGTGGGGGGTGAGGGAAATAACCATGTACCTATTGGGCGGAAGAGACTGAAAAAATTAACATGGCGTCAACTCCCTAGTGGGCACAGCAAGGTGAGCCCCCAGGAGGGCTTTCTGAGCGTAGTGAGGGGACATGGCTCCTTTGGAGACTGACAGGAAGGAGCCAGCACCCCATCTCCCCCCCCCCCCCCCCCCCCGGTGGAAGGTGCCAGGACATCTATGCCCACCCTGCTGGAAATATAGGGATGGGACAGGAAGCATAAAAGGTGGGCCCTGAAGCTCAGTTGGGCTGGTGAAGACCAATCCCTTCTCCCTGCTGCTGGAGTCTGAAGACAACCTCTGCTGCACTGAGGACTCACCAGAGCTGCCAGCGGACCAGGATGCTGAGGAGCTGCTGGGAATGCTGCTGGCCATATGCCCTAGGGAGATGGAGGACACCATGGAGTAGAGGTACACTGCAATGGGGATGAAGGAAGTAGCCCAGAGGCACCAGACTTGAGTCCAGGTGTGGTGTTAACAGAATCCAGGTCAGTGTGTTTTGGCCAGATCCCGCTGACCCAGTGGTGAAACTCTCTGCCACTGTCAGGGCCCTGGGCTGGGACCTGGTGGAGTAGGGTAGGCCCAGGTCCCCCACCCCTACTACCAACCCCTTACCCCATCCTGGGATGGCAGCCTTCCCTCCTTAGGCCTAAAGGCCTGTGTTTGTCTGCTGTCTGCCAGAGATAGGCTGTCAGACCATCTCTTTGGGGCCCTGCCTTGCCTAGAGTACCTGAAAGACTGCTAATTCCCCAATAACCCTTGCCTAGATAGGGACCTGAGAGGAAGGGGGCATACCCTCCCATGCACTCCTACACTAACTTTGAAAACACATTCCAGACAACTCAACCCACAGTCCAGGTGACTAAAGGGTTTTAAATTCCAGCTGTACTAAACAAATAACTGATTGAAACTATCTGCTCTATGCACTCCTATTTACATTTCACTTGATCATAGCAGTTCTTAAACTGCGGGTTGGGACCCCAAAGTGGGTCATGACCCCATTTTAATGGGGTAGCTGGGGATGGCTTAGATTTGCTGGGGCCAGCGGGCGTAGCCCAAGGACTCTAGCCCTGGGTGGTGGGGCTCAGGTTATAGGCACCTAGCCTGGAGCTTTGGCTTGGTTTCCCTACCCAGGATGGTGGGGCTTGGGCTTTGGTCCCTCCCCACCCATGGCAGCAGGGCTCAGGCGGGTTCAGGTTTTGGTCCCCCTTCCGGGGGTCCCGTAGTAATTTTGTTGTTTCAGGAGGTTGTGGAGCAATGAAGTTTGAGAGCCCCCATGTCCACATTCCCCTTCCAGACTCTCCTGAGAATTTGTAAAAAAAAAAACATGTGCAAGAAAGGCCCAGCTAATTTTTACCAAAAGTTTCCCAGATAAAGGCAATTTTCTCTGATGATCTTTAGGTTGAAGAGCTACAAAAAGGAGACTAGTTGACCTTAGTTGAGATGGGATCTGAGTTATTACAGAGAATTCATTCCTGGGTGTCTGGCTGGTGAATCTTGCCCACATGCTCAGGGTTCAGTTGATCACCATATTTGGGGTCGGGAAGGAATTTTCCTTCAGGGCAGATTGGCAGAAGCCCTGGGTGGTTTTGCCTTCCTCTGCAGCGTGGGGCTAAGGTCACTTGCCGGTGGATTCTCTGCACCTTGAAGTCTTTAAACCATGAATTGAGGACTTCAATAGCTCAGACATAGGTTAGGGGTTTGTTGCAGGAGTGAGTGGGTGAGGTTCTGTGGCCTGCATTCTGCAGGAGGTCAGACAAGATGATCATAATCCACTGCTTGCATTGGATGAAGTGGGTATTAGCCCACGAAAGCTTATGCTTCAATACTCTAGTTAGTCTTTAAGGTGCCACAGGACTCTTTGTCACTTCTGCTATTCCAGACTAACACAGTTACCTCTCTGATTCTAGATGATCATAATGTTCCTTTCTGACCTTAAAGTCTATGAGACTGCTTACGGCCAGCTTCAGCACTGATCTATTTTGCTTTGATGGTCTCAAAATGTATATGTGTAAAAGTTAAACAGAAAGATTTAGAGTATAGGTCATTTCAGATAACTTTCTGAGTACGAGACATGCAAATTTCTCGAGTCCGCAAAAGCAGAAATAAAATCTCAGAAGAAAAGATCCTCCAATATGTAGTCAGGCTAGAAATATTCAGAGAACTCCAGAGGCAGTCACTGCTGTCAGGAGCAAGAGGAGGAGGATGTAGGCACTCCCTGTGAAAAGGTGGGATGAAAGGACAGATACCCTTCAGCTATTTCTGCTCTGTTGAGGATCTCTTCCAAAATATTTCCTTCTTTGTGGTGCACTGTCACATCAGGCCAACCTTTGCTGCTGTCACCAGAATTAATTAGATGGAGTAGAGGAGCAGAGAAGGACCATGTGAAGGTGAATAAAAAGGAAGCCAAAATCACCTCCTACAGGCTCATGTTTGTTGCAACTTAGGCTGCTGATGGATCCCTCTCCATCAATCTCCACACCACCTTTGTCTCTCCCGCCGTACGATCAATGACCGATCTAAAAGATTAGGGTAGCCTTAGCAGCAGATCCTTTTCAAAGTTGTTTGTCCAACTTGGAACGAACCCTGTAAATATAACCTCATCCCCCTGTGACTCCCGATTCTAGCTGAGAGAAAAGGGGAAGGTGCAAGGAAGAGAAACACAAAGCTGAGAAGCTTACACAGCATACAAAACTGACTGACCACATTAAGCTTCAAGTTTTTGTTATAGAGAACGTTGATGCAGAGACATCTGGTTCTCTTATGGTGCAAGAGGAAGGAAAGAGGTCTGGAGTTAAAAAATGCAGAGGAGGAAACAGGAGAGAGAAAAAAGCATTGAGAGGCCTCATGAAGAATTGTAAAGGAAGAGACACAATATGAAACACCTCTATTGGCCTCAACATGGCTTCATCCATCCATAATAAAACTGATTTCTCTTACATCAGGGGTAACTGACATGAAAGCAGCAGGCCAAATGCAGCTCTTTGAGTAACTTCCCTCATCTTTACTACACTAGGACAGCCCACAAAGAGAACCAGTCAACCTGGCAACATTTGCATGCCCCTAAACTAGAGCATCAGGTTTGAATGGGTTTGTTTCTAGTGGAGTGTAAATCAACTTTTTCCAGATGTGTATATTCCCACCATCCCTATGAAAGTATCATCCTGAAGGATAACTGGAAACTGAGTAACTGTAGCAGTTATAGTCCTGACATGCTGTTAGAAATGGGACAATTTCTAAGCATATTTCCTCTCGGAACAGCTGCCTTTCTTAATAGAGTAAGTGTGGAAAATACAGCAATCAGACTAGCATACTGGGGCCAAAATAGTTATAAATTATTTTTTCTAAATGTGTTAAGTGCTAAAGGCAATTAAGCAACATGAATGCAGAAAATATTTGTAAAACCCTGCTAATTAGCAAATGACTGAAATGCAATATACAAGCAGTAGACCGGTAGAGATAGTGTGCTGCTTTGTCTTTTACCGTTCAGTAAATTTAAAGTTATAAAAAGATACAATTTTGCTAATGAGGTAGATTTTATTCTCTTGTCAATGAATACATGGTCTTGCTCAGGGGTCTCAAACTCAAATGACCATGAGGGCCGCATGAGGACTAGTGCACTGGCCCGAGGGCCGCACCACTGACACACACACACACACACATACCCTCGCTGCCCCGGCTCCGCCCCCACTCCACCCCTTCCATGAGGACTAGTGCACTGGCCCGAGGGCCGCACCACTGACACACACCCTGCCCTCGCTGCCCCGGCTCCGCCCCCACTCCACCCCTTCCAAGAGGTCCCACCCCTGCCCCACCTCCTCCTCTGAGCACGCAGCTCCCCATTCCCTCCTGGAAAGCGCTAGGCACCACCAACAGCTGTTTGGCAAACAAAGCAAGAGCAATATAGGAAGTCCAGAGCTAGAAACACGCGCGGCCCAGCCAGGCAGCAGAGAAGCCTCCACTTCTGGCCCCTCCGTCCTGCAAACTGCTATGGGGGGGCCGGGGGGGAGGGGAGGCGCCAGGAAGCTTGGCGGGCCACAGGGAAGGGCTTTGCGGGCCGCATGTGGCCCCCGGGCCGCATGTTTGAGACCCCTGGTCTTGCTGAAGCTATTTGTTTACTATTGTCACAGCTCAGCAGATGGAAGGGATGCACTGTTCATATCAATTAGCAAGATTGTTACAACATATAAATAGGATGTAACCATACAGCAAATCTAGTGCTTCAGTAGATAGGGCCAAATCCTCTGCTGATGTAAATCATCTCATTCAAATCAGTGGAGCTACAGTGATTAACACAAGCGGAGAACATGGACTGTTATGTACGACAGGTGTGCAGAGTGGGAATGTCTTTGTATATCTCTCACACAATAACTACATTCAAAGAATATAGAGTTTGCAAAGATAAGCACTGAAAAGTTAGGAAATGCCAGAATTAAAATTGCCCCTCTCAGTGGGTTTCACAACTATTTGCTGATGGTAGGAATGTTGCAACTCAGGTATCTAGGGTTCCATTCCAGGTTGTGGAGGGGAGTGTATTCTAGTGGTTATAGACCAGTGGGCCCCAAACTTTGTCACTCCCTCCCACATCCATAATCTAATCTGCCACACACGCCCAGGAGCTGCGGTCCGGAGCCATGGTCAGGGGCCAGGAGAGGCCGGGGCTGAGGCTGTGACCAGCAGCAGAGTAGAGCTGGGTGATGCCCCCCTGACCCAGGCCCTGCTGTGCCCCCCAAATGTTCCTCAGTGCCCACCTAAGGGGACAAACCCTACTATCATAGACCCTACTATCATAGACCCTACTCTTCAGTCTCTGTCCCTTCTTCTCTCCCTTCCCCATCATGGTTCTTTGGCCCAGTTTTCTCCCCTTTGCCCCCAAGATCCTTGGCCTAATCCCAGTCTCAGACTTGCTCCCCACCAACACCTCCTGTGTCTCCCTCCTCTCCTCATCTCAGTTTGCCCTCAGGCTCTCTGTCCCAGCCTCATCAGCGCCCTCGGCTCCTCATCCAATTTCATTTCCCCTTGTTCCAGTCTTCTTGCCCAGCCAGTCCTAGTCCCTCCCACTAGGTCCAGCTCTTACCCCTTCTGCATTTGAGTCAGACTGCTTCCTCCTCCACATGCCTGCTGTACTCTTGCAGGGGGAGCAGTGAGAGTGGCAATCTCGCTGCTCTGAGTTCCTGGGCCTGGCACTACAGCAGATAGCAGAAGCTGGGGTCAGCAGCTACAGGGGAAGTGTTACTCTGCTGCTGGTGCATGCTCACTAGACTTTCTTCAGAAAATTTAGCTGCCACATTCTAACAAGCCCCCACTCGCCATGTGTGACTGAGATGTAGAACTTACCCCAAACTGGAAAATTTTCACAAAAGGCCAAAAAGCAGCAGGACGACTTCCCTCCCTGCTTGTTTTCAGGTCCCCGCTCCAAAGAATGGAGGCGCTCTCAGGGAAATGGTTGTAGGAATTTAACCAGGGTAAAGCAATATATTATTTCTTAATCATGTTCTGAGAAATTGCTGGACCATTTTTTTGCTGAAATTTTCAAAAGAAAAAAAAAAGTCAGCTGAGGCAGACAGACTTGCCCTCCCCTCCCCCTAGAAAATTTCAATACCAGCCATTAAATTTGGCTAAGTTTAGGTAACTGAAAAGAGGCTCTTAAAATGAGAACCGACAGACAACCTTAACTATAAGTAGTGCTACCTACCCTGGAGAATTAAAGCATATCCCTGCCCCTATCCTCCTATGGGAGGATGGTCAAGTCACTTAAATCAAACCTTTCTAATTATGTTCCTCATTTTCTGGGTGCCTAAATTGAGACACATGGGTCTCGTCTCATTTCCAAAGAGCTGAGCACTCACAATTGCAATTGAAGTTAATGGGAGATAGCAGACTTTAAATGTCACTGATCCAGAACTGAGCATCCTACACCTCAGGCCAGAAGTCTGATCTGCAGGGAAAAGGAGAAGAAATTCCACATTAAGGCCTTGGTTACACTACAGGATTATAGCGCGTTTGGTTATAGCGCGTCCCATATACAGCAATTGGTATTGCACTAGAGCGTGTGCACACTTAGCCCTGCCAGCGCTAAAGCATGGCCACATTTGCGGTGGTTCAGGCGGCATTAGGAACAGTGCAATAGGGCAGGTATCCCACAGAGCACCTCTTCCCAATCTGGCACAATGCTTTGTTGGAAGGGGGGCCTCACTTATGGCCATTTTGCATCCTGTTCCAACTCCCTGTGATGCTTTGTGTCATATCCCAGGAATCCCTGTGTTTCCGTCCACCTCGGGCGCCATCTTTCAACGGTTTCAGCAAGGCACGCGCGCTCCGTCGTCCGTTTTCCTGTGCCGTAATGGATCGCGAACTGCTGAGGAGCATGCTGGCGAGTGTCGCCAGCACAACTCTGCGCAGCGGAGTTCATTCTTGAAATGGACCGTAACAGTAGTGATGAGTCTGGTGAAGAAGACGAGATTGAGCCGAGGAACGCATTGGACACTAAACTGATCATCGCTTTAACGGACGTGCTCACGACCGTGGAACGCCACTTCTGGGCACCGGAAACGAGCACTGACTGGTGGGATCGCATCGTCTTGCAAGTGTGGGACGATGAGCAGTGGCTGCAAAACTTTCGCATGAGAAAAGCCACTTTCATGGGTCTGTGTGCTGAACTCGCCCCCGCCCTGCAGCGCCAGGACACCAGATTGAGAGCTGCCATCCCGGTGGAGAAGCGGGTGGCTATAGCACTCTGGAAGCTGGCCACCCCAGACAACTACCGATCGGTGGCCAACCACTTTGGGGTGGGAAAGTCGACCGTTGGAGTCGTGTTGATGCAAGTGTGCACGGCCATTAATCGCCTCCTGCTACGAAAAATCGTGACTCTTGGTGACGTGCGTGACATCGTGGCTGGCTTTCAGCAGATGGGTTTCCCTAACTGTGGAGGGGCAATCGATGGGACCCATATACTTATTCTGGCCCCCAACCACCTAGCAGACCGGTACATTAACCGAAAGAGGTACTTCTCCATGGTTCTTCAGGCACTTGTGGATCACCATGGGCGGTTCACTGACATTAATGCAGGCTGGTTGGGAAAGGTGCATGACGCACGCATCTTCCGCAACACCGGCCTGTTCAGGAAGCTGCAAGAAGGCACTTTTTCCCCAGACCACAGGATCCCCGTGGGGGAAGTGGAAATGCCCATTGTGATTCTTGGCGACCCCGTTTACCCTCTAATGTCCTGGCTCATGAAACCCTACACAGGGAGCCTGAACAGCAGCCAGGAAAGGTTCAACTACAGGTTGAGCCGCTGTCGAATGACTGTGGAGTGTGCTTTTGGGCGTCTCAAGGCCCACTGGCAATGTTTTTATGGGAAGCTAGCATTGGCAGAGGGAAGTATCCCCGCGGTTATTTCCGCGTGCTGTGCCCTACATAATCTCTGTGAGCGGAAGGGCGAAGGCTTCACTATGGCATGGTCCTCTGAGGTTCAACAGCTGGAGGCCACGTATGCACAGCCAGAGAACAGGGCTCCTAGAGGGGCCCAGCACAAGGCTACAAGGATCAGGGAAGCCTTGAGAGAGCATTTTGAGGCTGAAGGTGAGTTCTAATGGGAATTGCAGAGGGAGGGAGGGAGGGATGGAGGGGGGGTGCATTCTGTTAATAGGATAAGGCATTTGCTTTTCTGTAGCTATTAGATACATATGTGCACCGAATACAGAAACCCATTTATTAAAAAGAATTCATTTATTGAACAGCTTTCTCAGAATTTGAAATAAAAGTTGAAAAAAAAGTAAGATGTGTGAGGGAGGAGGGGGGGGTGCAGTTGGGGAGGGAAGGGGTCAGTCAGAGATTGGCGTATGTCCTGGACTCATAACCTCCAATGCCCTCCAAATTGCTGTGTTCCCCCAACCCCATTTGCGGAGGGTGATGATTGTTATTAGGGGTTGAGTGCAGTGGATAAGGGTGCTGGGTCTGTGGGTTGGTCGGTGAAGAGAGCAGGGGTTGGAGGCAGCTGTGGGTGGTAATAACCAGGCAGCTGTTGATAGTGGCCTGAAGGGGACAGAGGGCCAGACGTGGAAGGGTTAGGGGGCAACTCACAATGGGGGTGGTGAGCACGGGGCTGCTCCTCCTGAACGGCAGCGATCCGCTGCAGAGTCTCTACTTGCAGCTCTAATATTCTAAACAGCTCGTCAGCGCGCTGCTCGCGAGCCATCTCCCTCAACTGGATCTGTTCCTCCCTCCGCTTCCTCTAATCCTCGCTCCGCTTGCTCTCATTCTCCCGCCACTGCTGTGCAACGCGATTGTCCGTTGCAGCCTGTTCCATAACTTGTTTCAAAAGATCTTCCTTGCACTTCCGTGGTCTTTTGAATCCTCCTCAGCTTCTGAGCTGCAGATAAGACCGGTGACATTGATGTCAAGGCCGAACCTAGGGAAAGTTATAAGTGCACAGTTAAAACAGAAGATTCGCTTGTTCACAACAGACAGTAGTAGGGAGTCCCACGCATTCCATGTTTCTCTGTGCCGTTTCCCTGTCCCACACAGCTGTAGCACACACAGAGCACACAGAGAGAGAGCAACGGAGCCCCTGCCATGGTGAGTTTCAGGGGCAATGATGGTTTCCCTGCCTTGCTGTACTATGGCTTGGGGGGAGCGGAGGGCATTTGCGGGAACCGCACTCTGAGCACTGTTCCAACATTCTCTGTGTAGGTGTTTGTGCTGGAAGATATCTCGCTGCTGCGGGTGACGGAGCAAGAAAGGGAGGGCATTATAATGAGATGTGGCTTCCGCCCAGGGCCATACGCAGCTTGCCTCTGTGCAGCGATGCTCCCCGCACCCCTCTTAGAACAGTGGAGGGGACTAGTGACCGGGGCCGGGACAGCAACCACGCTGGCTCTCCCGAGAAACCTGCACAGGCAGATTGCAAGAGCTCTTATTGAGACCTTTAAAGAAATCACTGATGACGATTACTGTGACGTGATAGACTACATCAATGCACTATTCCACATGTAGGCAAGCATGCGGCAAGCATCCCTTTCCACCCCGGCCAAGCTTCCTGCCTCCCCAGTAGAAAAGTAGCTGTACCTGCGCAATCCGCTGCTGCTGCCCTTCCCCCCGCAACCGCCGGACGCTGTGGTTGGCTCTGGCTGCACTCTGGGCTTGAGAAGAGTTCCTGGCTGCATGTGTCCTATGACTCCTCCGTGCCCTGGGTCGCTGCCACGGCCGTTGCCGCCTCCTCCTGCTCCTCTCCATCCTGCTCCTCTTCGTCCTCCTCTCCCACCTCCCCTTCAGTAGTGGGCTGGAAAGAAGTGTCCTCGGTGGTCGATGGAGTGCACATTGGATCACCACCAAGTATCGCGTCCAGCTCCTTGTAGAACTTGCAAAACACAGGGGCTGCCCCAGAGCGTCTGTTTGCGTCACGGGCTTTGCGATAGGCAATCCTAAGCTCCTTTACTTTTGCCTGGCACTGCAGAGTGTCCCGGTCATGGCCTCTGTCCCTCATGGCCCATGATGTCAGGCCATACATATCATAATTCCTGCGGCTAGACCGCAGCTGAGACTGGACAGCCTCTTCCCCCCCAACAACTGATGAGGTCCAGCAACTCAGTATTGTACCACGATGGAGATCACTTATTGCAAGGAGATATGGCACATGGAGTCATGGTGAAGCAAAATGGTTACCTGAGGAGCACTTCACGCCTGGCTGGAGCAAACAGGAAGGGGATTTTCAAATTTCCTTGGGAATTTAAATGGCGGGTCTGACATGTGGTCACCTGAGGACGTGACAGAAGAGTTTGAAAGTGATGACCAGAGTGGCTTGAACCGGAATTATGGGCCAGGCTGGAGGCTAATTAACAATGGGTGCTCACATTCGCGCCGTAGCGCTACAGCGGTAGCGCAACAGCCCTTATTCCCCGTGCAGAGGTGGTTTACCACGAGCGCTATAAACTCGGACTTCTAGCGCAATATGTGCCTTGCCAGTGTGTTCGGGTACAGAGTTATAGCGCTCCTGGAGGCTTTATAGCGCTATAAAGTGGCAGTGTAACCAAGGCCTTAGAGGGAAAGAAAACATTTGTTGTGACAGGGTGATTTCTTGTTTTAAATGTCAGTTGTTGTTTAGAAATGTGGAGTGTTCGGTGGTGATGAATGAGGGGGCAGACCGCAGGTGAGATAGTGCAAGATAAATGCAGTTTATTCCATGACAAATCAGCAGCTGTACGAGTGGGTGTCTGTTGATGGAGGGTGTGTAGTGGATGGAAATCTATTCATTTTTGATAGACTGAGTATAATGTAGATGTTTTCTTTGCTTTAGGCATCCTCCCCACACAGTGTGAGAGAGAGAAAATGAGTGCCTGGAAAGCACAGCTTCACACATATGTAATCAACCTTTAGAAAAAAGTCTAGGGATGGGTGAACAGATTCCAAAAAGAATCTGAATCTCCATCTGTGAGCCCCTTTGCTTTAGAAGTGAGCCCAAACTCAGCCTTTCTGGTCAGATTTAACAGAATCAAAGGCTTATCTAACTATCCAAACTTTTGGATATTTATTCAAAGAAAACATAACCCCTGAACCATATGTCAACTTCACTGCAATGGCAAAATAAAACAAATTACAGTTTGATCTACTTAGAGTTCAGAGCAGAAATTTAAGAGCATAGTTTACTTCATTTGAATAATAACTGTTTAAAAGCTCTGACACCAGTTGTTAGTTTAACATGAAACAAAGTTCAGTAAATAGAAGAGCAAAGCTTTGGATATATGGATACACATCAAAACATATTGAAATAGCATTGGTTTCTCAGTTATTGGTCCTCTAGATTTTTTCACTTCATTTTGGAAAGATCAGCAGCCAATCAGAAACCTGAATAGGTGTACATCAATGAAGCAGATGTTGAAAGGAGATGCCAGATGAAAGAAATTCATTCTCTCTCTCCAAAGAATAACAAGCTTGTCTTAAATATAATTTTCATTATTTGCAGCGTTGTTGTAGCCGTGCTGGTCCCATGATATTAGAGAGACAAAAGGTGGGTGAGGTGATATCTTTGATTGGACCAACTTGTTTTGGTGAAAGAGGTCTCTTTCCTCAACAGAAGATGGTCCAATCAAAGATATTACTTCACCCAACTATTGTCTCTTATCATTTTAATTATTCCCTGCTAGTTAAAAGCTAGACTATAGAATAGATTTGCGGTACAAGCTAGGAATGCCCAATGTGACTTCACGGTAAAGGCTGCAACAAGACAACCATTCCAGGGGTTATTTTTCATATCCTGGTGACTCCGTGCAGAAAGACCTTTTGCCTTACATTTTATGGGCATAATTTCCAGCTATAGGAGAATTTTTCTCTAAGATTCCAGGAAAACAAACAAACTGTTCTGAGTTTTAGCAAAACTGCACAGAACCATGGTTTTCACATTGGACAATCTAGTAAGTGTACTTCAGTGTAGCTTATGCAGACTACAGAGCAGTTTCAAGTGTTCTGGACTACATATCATTGAACTATAGTATAGTGTAGCCCAGACTGTGGTCTTGCAGTTTGACCTGTTTTGCATTCAGGGGGAAAAGGCCAGCAGGTTAGTGATTCCTCAGTCATCTGAATGTTTGTAAATAAGGAATCATGAATAGCAGCAAAGCAAACAGTACGTTTTGTTCATAACAATATTCCCAAATGCTGCTTGCTATATTCATTTAGCTCTAGCTGATACCTGAGAACCGGAAGTGGTAGGTTTTACACTGGTCTAGTTAAGAGCCGTACGATATAGGCCAGTGTGATGATTATTTGAGACACGATTTGAAGAGTCTCAATAACTCAACTCTTACTTTGGTGTCAGTCAGGAGTCATTCCCCCGAAGTCAATGGTGCATCACTGGTATAAAGCTGGCTAACTCCATTGACTTCAGGGGAGTGACTCCTGATTTACACCAGCCTGACTGAGATCAGATTCAACCCCACAGAGACTTTTCCAGATGGCTCCCCTTAGCCATTGTAAGCATTTTAAATGCAAAAATCACTTTCCTGAAAGCTGGATCATAGATTGAAGGAAGCGGGATTGTAAAGTGGTGACAGATCCTCCGTTAATGACAGAATTGTGGTTCTCACAAACTCCACTGAAGAAGGGAGAAGACAACAGTTTAATGTCTCTTTTGTCATATTATCTTTTGATAATCACAGGGTTGGCAAGCTGGATTGTTTGAGGACTTTTTAGCGGGATCCCAGATGTGAAACAGTGTCCAAGTCCCCTGAAAGGTCTACGGTAAGGGCGAAGCATTTCTGAAGGTGTTGAGGGCATGGGGAAGTAGCCCAGGGAACAGAAACATACTTTAGTTAAAGGGATGCAGCAGGAGAAGGCTTTCTATAGGGTTCCTGGGCTGGGACGTGGAGAAGTGGGTGGGCCTGGGTCTGTTGTCTCTTTCTCCCACCCCCCCATTAACCATTGGATATTGAATTGGGATACACATCAGGAAGGGGAACTGAACTGTTTAGTGGTCTGCCTGGAAAGCAGCACCAGAAAGGGTGAAGCGATTGCAGGAAGAAAGCCCTGGGGGTCACAGCCCCATACCAGGTTTGAGAGACTATTTGAAAGCTAGCCCGGAAGAGGCTGCAGAACTGATTAAGGACTGAGCCCAGAGAGGGCTACAAGAAGATGCAGACTAACAGAGGAGGGACAGTGTCTGAGGCCCCTATGGACTGTTTACCCTTGAAGGGGTTTGTATTGCTTTACAGGCTGACTGTGTGTGACTTGGCTGGAAGGCTGAGTTGCTGAAGACCCACCGCTATTAGAGAGAGAGAGAGAATGCAGGCACATGCGCTCGATGGGAGGGGTGCTCATCAGAGGTGATTGCCACTCTGCTACCATGCTCAGCTTGCAATGACTAGGGCCTAGTTTATTCAGAGCACTTAGTGTTATGTAGCACTTCCCGTGTTCAAAGCACAGCTCCGCTGACTTCAGTTGCTGCTGTGAGAGTTCAGCACTTCTGCTAATCAGACCCCAGGGTATCAAAATGAGGAACATGCAATTTACCGCCACCTCAGAAAAAAATGGTGTAAGTGACTTGCCTATTATTCTGTAGTAACTCTGTGGCAGAGACAGGGATTGAATCTAGTTCTCCAGGGCACCACGAGACTGCCTTCAGCATTAGACTGTCCTTTGCCCCCGGGGTGGTATCAAATGTAGCTACTTTCACTTACACTATTATACCATACCAGCCTCTTTTCCTGCAATCCCCTGCCTCATTCTGAACAGTTAAGGTGTAGCAAAGGTACAAGCAATTGAAAAAAGGATTTTATAATGGAAAATGTCAGGCAACCTTAATACCAGGCAGTGCTACCTGGCCTGGTTATAATAGTACTAATTTAGAATGATCAAGCTGTATACACTGTTAGCGTATGTCACCATGTCTAGGTGGGTGACAGGGAATAGGAGTCTATCACTGCTACTAGCTAACGGAATTACTCCTTTAGGTCAAATGCTAGAACTCATGTTTTTAGTGTAGAAAGGCCCAGGTCCAATCCCCTTCTGATAACTCATGACTGTAGTGAATACACTGCATGGCATGATTAATATTAGGAGAACACTGTGCTCATGATCTGTTGTCTTCCTCTCCTAATTAAAATGCGTATCTGAAGAAAAAATATATTGGTGGTACCATGGTAAATCCCCCTCTGGGGGTGGCTAGCCTACCTGCCCACTCCTTCCACCTGAGGCCCCCATTCCCTGTGGCCGGAGAAGCCCCAAGACTGCCTCCACCATGGCCAGAGGAGCCTTGGCCTGCCTGCTTCAGCTGTGCCCATCAGCCCCCCCAGTGCCAGGCTGGTTCCAGCGCCCCACCGGGCTGGTTCCAGCACCTCCCTTGGGCCAGCCTGAACACCACTCTGGGCTGCCCATGGGCCCAAGCTCTAGGCCACTGGCTGGAGCTGAGTGAGCCCCTGCCGGCTTGAGGGTAGAGGGAGGGCAGGGCCTCGGGGTAGAATATGGGTCAGGGGGGCTTGCCCTGCCCTGGCCTTTGATACTCACCACCCTGGGTGGTATCAAATGTCGCTACTCTCCCCTGCAGTATTATACCATACCAGTTAGCAAAGAGAGGGTCATAAATCCCACTGCCCTACAACTGACCTCCATCTTTGCAACTTCCAAGATGGATGATTGCAATGCCTGCTACTTAGGTCTGAGCACTATGGGTATGTAAAACTTAAATTAATCCAGAATACAACAGCCCTCCTGTTCTGCTACACCAGCAGCTGGGAGCACACCAGGCAGGTATTCTGCTACCTACATTGGCTTCCCCCCAAAAAGAGCTTTTTTAGTGTTTAACTTTGTGAGATGTTCGGATATCACAATGAAGGGTGAAGTATAAGTATCTAGAGAGAATGTGGATGCAGCCAACAATCTAGATCTTAACATTGCAGCATGGATCCATCTCTAAGAGCAGACGTGAGCAGTAAAAAGTCTAGGTGATGCCACTTGAAACTTCGGGTTTGGGTAATTATTTTTGTTGCTCATTTTCATGTTTCTGCACTTTCTAATTCCAGCAGGGAGAGAAAGTCAAAGAGCCAAAATACAATATGAAAGGCAGTGCTTGTAGTATACAGCATTATCAACTCACCATTTTAGTGTGTCTCTGGGGTCTTTGTTTTGTTTGTTTGGGGAGGGGGGAAGTTGTTTAATCCCCTGATGCTGAAATCAAGAGACTGCATGAGAATCTCACCTTTATAAAAAAAAAAAAAAAAAAAAAAGCAAATTTCTCAGCCTTAAGGATTGCAGAGAAAAAGTTGAAAACATGAAGTGAGTGCACCCTAAAAGAGTGCATCCTAAACCCAGAATTCAAATTAAAAGAACCCCAGATTTATTATTTTGAAATAATCTCATATTTTGGGGGCCTGATTCATTTTTGAGCTCTGGGAGTTGGCAATATTGAGTACATCAGCCCTCTGGAAGCAGAAAGTATTGGAAAGCTTGTAAGAATTCAGACCCTTCTGAATACATCCATGAAATCAGGTATAAATAATTGACGATGGGGGGGGGGGCTTGTTAATATTTTAGTAGCAAACCTATTGACATGCAAATATTTTTCACTAGACAGATGCTTGGCCCACCTGCTTTTGTGACTAAGATGAATTCTTCACAATATTTTCCCTAATTTACCAGATATTCCATGACCTAGTATTTTACAAATGGGACTACTTAGATAAAAGCGGCTTCTCCTTATATCCCTCCATTTATCCTGTAATGTCCAGAAGTTCTCCATAAACTGCTGAAACCCCAGTATTCTTTTTTGGATTCTTTCCAGCAAAAGTGCTGAAAAGGAAAAGAATTCCCCTAGCAGAAGCAGGACTTTCTCATGCTGAAGAACTCATTTAGCTGACTGGACAAAAATGTTGCCGAGGGAAGCTTTCCGTTTAGTTCTGTAATCCAACTTGGTGCTGCACTCCTTGTACAGCCAAAACTCCCAGACCATTGTTGGCTTTTCTCAGTACAATGCTCTTACACACCAAATGAAACTGTGTTTTGTTTCTATGTGCCCAGCATGCTACATTTTGTAGGTCTCATGAACAGCTTGAGGAGCCTAGTCTCTGCACTTGCAACATTTTTAGCCTGTTTGCCTACTATCGACAGTCTTGCAATGGATATATGTAACAAACTATGGCTGCCTAGTCATATAGCTATCAAGGTCATCTGCAGGGATTGAACCAGGTACCTTCACAAAAAAAGAAGACTCTACCACTTGAGTGACAGGAGAACTCCTTTAGCTGTGAGAGAGTAGTCAGTTCTTCAGTGGTTCAGACCACTCACTAGCAGAAGACATGATTATATATGCTAAGACCTTGAATTATAAATATCATAACATTACATGGTGTTATATCTTAGAGAATACTGTTGGTATCAGGGGTGGCTGTTTCTGAAGAAAGCAAGTGTTAAGTGAGGGAAGAGATGTGATTATAGTGATCCCATTATTAGCAAGAATTATGCCAGTGCAACAGCTACTATATGGGTCATCGTGAGGGACAGAACCTGAAACTTCCAGTGCTAAAAACTAGGCTGTCTGACCAACTGAATATTCAGTTTGTGTACAGGGCTGGAAAATTAATTGAAAAAATACTTTGGGCACCACAAAACAAAATTGTGTTACATTTTTCAGATACAGTACATGAAATTTTCAGATACATTGTCCAACACATTGATCTGAATTGAAACATTGCACTTTGATTTCAGGATTTTTAAAATGTGATAAAATGCTTCTAAACTAAAGCTGAGGGAAATTCCAGAATGAACCCTTTTTTAATATGAAACATTTTTAATTTTTAATTTTTTTTAATCCCAACCAAAACAATTACCTCAAATCAACCCAAATCGGGATTTTTCAGAAAAACACAAAACAAAAAGATTTGGACAAAAAAGCTGTGTCCAAGCTATACTAAAACTGTAAGCCACTGCCAGTTAAACTACAGTAGCAACTCGTCTAGCTGCTATCAGTTAATATGTCCTCTGTGTGCCAGCTAATAGGGGGGGATGTGTAGCGCACACTGGACAGTGAGTCAAAATAGGTTATGGAAATCTTATTCCATAAAGACATTTTATTCAGTAAAGAACGGTGGCAGTAAGACAGTGCAACTAACAATGTAAAATGGAGGGAGAAAATGGAAAAAAATTCCTCCAATGCCTGCAGGGCCATCTCCAGGCACCAGCAAAGAAAGCATATGCCTGGGGCGGCACATCTTAAGGGGTGGCATTCTGGCCAATCTTCACATTCTGCCCCCTCCCCTTTTTATACTTGGTGTGGCAAAAAAGGTAGAGCCAGCCCTGAATGTCTGCTATGTCTTTTTCAAGAATAGTGTTAGTCTGTATCCACAAAGAAAGCCAGGAATACTTGTAGCACCTTAGAGACTAACTAGTTTATTTCAGCATAAGCTTTCATGGGCTATAGCTCACATTGGTCGATGTGCAGGTGAATGAGTCTCTGATGGTGTGGCTGATGTGATTAGGTCCTGTGATGGTGTCAGTTGAATGGATAGGAGGACAGAGTTGGCATCGGGCTTTGTTGCAAGGATAGGTACCTGGGTTAGTGTTTTTCTTGTGTGGTGTGCAGTGTGACCAGTCCTCACTTACAAACAGCCCCTCAACCTGAAACAAATACTCACCAGCAACCGCATACCACACAAGAAAAACACTAATCCAGGTACCTATCCTTGCAACAAAGCCCGATGCCAACTCTGTCCTCATATCCATTCAACTGACACCATCACAGGACCTAATCACATCAGCCACACCATCAGAGGCTCATTCACCTGCACATCGACCAATGTGATATATGCCATTATGTGCCAGCAATGCCCCTCTGCTATGTACATTGGCCAAACCGGCCAGTCTCTATGCAAAAGAATAAATGGACACAAATCTGACATCAGGAATCATAACATTCAAAAACCAGTAGGAGAACACGTCAATCTTCCTGGACATTCCATTAAAGATTTTATGGTTTCAGTTTTGAAACAGAAAAACTTCCAAAACAGACTCCAAGGAGAAACAGAGGAACTGGAATTAATTTTCAAATTGGACACAATTAACCAGGGGCTTAATAGAACTTCAGATTGGTTCTCTCATTACAGTAATTCAGGGGTCTCCAAACTTTTCAGCCCGAGGGCCGCATTAACTATCAAATAGCAGTTCGGGGGCCGACAACACACTCGAGGTCCAAATAAAAAAGAATCAAAACATGGATGTTGTTTTTAATTATTTATTTAATATTATTTTATTCAGTTATTATTTAATAACACATTGATACACTACACATGAACACCTGTTCACTACACATGAACACTACACATGAACACTACACATGAACACATGAACACTACACATGAACACTACACATCAACCCCCCAACTGACCCACCCAGCCAGGCCTCTCCCCCCAAAACCTCCTTTCCTCCAACCCCCCCCCCCCAAATGACCCACCCAGCCCGGTCTCTCACCCAAAAACCTCCTTTCCTCCAACCCCCCCCCCAACTGACCCACCCAGCCCGGTCTCTCACCCCAAAACCTCCTTTCCTCCAACCCCCCCCCCCCCCAAATGACCCACCCAGCCAGGTCTCTCACCCCAAAACCTCCTTCCCTCCCACCCCCCCCCCAACTGACCCACCCAGCCCGGTCTCTCTCCCCCCCCCCCCCCAACTGACCCGCTCAACCCGGTCTCTCCCCACAGACCGGTTCGCCGCCTTGTTTCGCCCCCTGCAACTGCGTGGCGGTGCGGCGCGTCCCGGCCCAAGCTGAGCCGTCCCGGCCCCGCGGAGGCAGCCGAGCACGCGGGGGGTCCCGGCCCCGCGGCGGCAGCCGAGCACGCGGCGGGTCCCGGCCCCGCGGCGGCAGCCGAGCACGCGGCGCGTCCCGGCCCCGCGGCGGCAGCCGAGCACGCGGCGCGTCCCGGCCCCGCGGCTGGCGGCCCGCGCGGGCTTCCAGGCCCCAGCGCGGAGCCGTCCCTGCGGAAAGCTCAAAAGAGCCAAACATTCTCTAAAGAGCCCAAAAGATCTCCACGGGCCGGATGAGAGGGCCTCGCGGGCCGCATCCGGCCCGCGGGCCGTAGTTTGGAGACCCCTGCAGTAATTGATTGCATTTCCTGAGTTAATTTCACTGACAACAGAAATCCATTTCAAAAGGTGTTTTTTTTTCTCCTAGTGATAATGGACCATCTACATTTAACAGCTCTCTTAGAATCGGTATGCTAATGTACATTTTTCTTCTTTTTATTTCTTTCTGTGTGTATAAATGCATCTTACTTCTGTTCCATTCTGTGTATCCGATGAAGTGAGCTATAGCCCACGAAAGCTTATGCTGAAATAAACTAGTTAGTCTCTAAGGTTCTACAAGTATTCCTGTTTTGGTATGTCTTTGTCTTTCTTACGGACTGGTAGCCAGTAGAAACAGGTGGTTTTTGTTTTTATTTCCATTTCCATAGCCCATATTAAGTAATTAAGGAAGACATTCACCACCCTCTCTGTGAGAGAGGTTATAAAATCAGTAAGTAGGATATGCACCATTTCCATTATAGCTCCAGTCCAACAAATGACAACTCTTTCTTCTGCAAAAGAGAGAGGGGGTAGGCACAATGAAGTTAATGCACTGAATTTTTCACACTGGAGACCTACACGCAAATCTTAGCTCACAACTGATAATGGATTTCATTGTCTAAACATAGTCTCTAGTGGATTATTATCTACTTTAGAAAAATCCCCACATCATCTGGCATAATTGGCAGCCACTACTGAGGAAAATTGCAGAGGTACTGTGAGACAGAAATGAGGAGCTCTGACGTGTCTGCAATTAGCTGATCAGATCAGCATTGATGTATCTAAGTTCACTGCCATAGATACAGAATAACAAAACTAAGATGAGGCTACTAGAGCTGCCAGTTAAATTTCATCCAGACTTTTAGGAGGTATGCAATAAATAGCTCTTCATTGTAGTTTATAGATACTACTCTTACATCACTTCCTGTTCGGAAGGCGGAGGTAGGCAAAGAAGGACAGTAGAGAAGAATGAGATAAATGGGCAGTAATCAGGAGTGTGTCTTCTGAATAAAGCTGATTGACATCCCTCCCCCACCAAGAGAAACTGAAATTCCATCCCATGGTAAATTCTGATATGTTGATATTTGTTTTTGTCCCCCTGACTTGGGATAAAAAGTGGAAATTTTGAAACTTTCCATGTCATGAAAAGGTCAAAACATTTTGTTTTGATATTTTTAATTGAAAGGAATTTTCTCTGCATTCTCAAATTACACTGTTTCCTTTTTGATCAACATTGCTGATTGCATCCTCCTGAGTGGCTGCAGTGCCTCCTGGGAATTACAGTTCCTGGTTCTTCACCATTTAAATCCAGTACAGTATACTCTCTTGAAATGACGAAGTAGGATAGGAGCTCAAAACTCAGGACAAGACTGCATTTTTGTCATCAGTGACATAATAAAATTAGAATATAAGAAATAGTAAATAAAAACAGAAATGACTTTTTGGAAGGTCGAAGACTTCTTTGAAATGGTATTTAGCACTTAAACTCTTAGTAATGGAAAATATTTTTTAAAGCCACTAATCTTTCTGCATTGTTTGGGAGCCGTTTCCATCTGCAATCAAAGGACTTGACTTTGTCATCTTCTGTCTTGTGCAGTTACTTATAGCAGCAGTGCAAAGTGAATATGTAGTTGGTGTAAATGCTACCAAACCAGAATCAGTCAATGGAACTATTCATGCATAAGTGAAATTGCTGTAAGTGAAATTCCATAGGTAAAGGCATCTACATTCAGGTGGGTAACATTTGTTTTGCTCTGGAAAAAGATCGGATCAACACACACACACGGTGCTTGAAGTAACAAAGTCCTGTGGCACCTTAAAGACTAACTATAAAGTTTTGAAGCATAAGCTTTCATGGGCTAATACCCACTTCGTTGGATGCAACATTCTCTCCTTTCCTCACATCTGGCTGCCAGGAGGAGAGTGAGTGAGAGGGGAACGAAGTGCTTAGATGTAACTTATTTCAGACTTGATAAGGAGCATTGGAGGTCTTAAATTGCCAGCAGCATCCTGACCAGAAGGATGCAATCTAACTGCTGCTCTGTGGGGCTCTTTCCAATGAAGATATTTTTCTTTTATGTACATGTTTTCAGAGGGAAGAGCTCTGTTAGCTTTCCAGTTTTAAGTTTTCTTTTTTTGTGTGCACATTTCTTACAGTTTTTATTGCAGGGTATTAAAGTGATATGTTTGTATTGTATGTTATGGTTGGAATATACATATGTAGTTATGGCCCATTGCTTAGGGGTTTACTTTTATCTATTTGTGATGTTTTAATAAGTACTTAGTGAGGTCTGAGTAATTGTATTAGTGCTTTAATGCCTATTACAAGGTTTTAATTACAGAGATAACATCAGCCACTTTCTCTGGAGCTATTGCTCTGGCAAAGTTGTTTAAAATAAGGCAAGATACATTAAAAGTGTGGTTCTACTCTGAAGAGAGATGCTGTTTAACCAAAAAAACCAAACCAAAACCAATAAAAACACCAAGTAAAATGGATCCACCTCCTTCCTTATAACCCCTATCACTGAGTCCATCTGCCCTCAGATTGATGAACCTGCAACTCTGGGAATTTTTTAGATTCTACAGTGTTATTAGCTACCCAAATAGCCATGCTGGCAAAGAACACCCGCTTCTAGGACTGGTTGGAAAAAGGTAATTTTTCCTGTGAGAAAATTTGAATATAAATATTGTTTTTTCCATCTGCAATTTTTGAAATTAGTTGAAACAATATGTTTGGGGGAGGGGGAGAGGGAGGGTTGTTTTTGTTTTGAACTGACATTTTAAAAAAAACCTTAATTTAGTTTCAAAATGTTGATTTAAAACAAAATTTAGTTTTGAAATTTGCTGAGTGAAAACATTTGTTTGGTCAGAAGTGACATCCACCCACTTCCCCCAAAAAATACCTATTTCGATTAAGCTGTTTTTTCAGTGAGAACTTTCTTTGAACATTTTTTTTTCTAGCTCTACCCCTTCTATCTGTGGCTTTCTGCAGATCCTCTTGAACACAGATATGAGCACAGTGATTCATGTATTTGCAACTTTTACAATTCCTAAGCCTAAGACTGAAATTCAGAGTCCCGAGGAAGCTACAACTAGTCCAGAACACAGCAGCTCATCTGTTCATCAACCAGGTTATCAGGAACACATAATCATAATTCACTATTCTGACTCTTTATTCAATAGGAGTTCCACTCAGGGTTACTGTTAAAGCCCTGCATTGTATTGACTATTGCCCCTTGAGAGATTGCCTCTCTCTGGGCAATGATAACCTCACAGAGTAGCTCCACTAGATAAATGAAGTGTAAGACTTGATGCACAGGTGACAGAGCATTCACAGGAGCTGAGCCATAACTATGAAATTCACTGTCTTCATGGGATTTACACTGTGTGTGATTTTGGTCTTATAAGTACGGTTCTCAGGACTCGTGTGGTAGGAAGATCTAACTGGATCAAGCTAATAAATGGATTAGCTCACTTGAGATGCCTTCTAGTTTAAACCATAGAACCAATACAGAGATCTGTGCACAAAGTTTGGAAAAAGAGGGTTTTCTGAACATAGTTTCCTGTTGTTCTACGTGAATAAATTCAAAGTGTATTTTTTGCTCTAATTTTATTTTGCAACCGCTCAACCAGGCACTTCAGCTACTGGATCTCAGTAACAACAGATCAGTATGGTCCATATTGTCAAGAAGTGCAGATAATTTACTCCATTTGAACATTTCCTATCCTTGACACTGCCTCTCACCAGCCCACTCCCGTGTGTGCAACCCATCTTAGCTCAAAATGAGAATAGAGAGGAGCAAATCACAAGAGTTAATATCAGGCACTTATCTTAAATTAGAGGGGCATAAAACATGCTGATACTAATCCCCAACCCACTGTCACTGAGGAACCTGCTACTGAAAGGACACAGCAGACCATTGAGTAATCAAACTGAGAGAGACATAGCACTGAACAGCTAAGAATGATGTCCTCAGATGCCTGTCTCCCTTTTTTTCTTAGTATCCTTCACTGAATAAATGAATGAAGAACCCAATGCAACAGTTGTTCCTTCTACAGTCAAGGGAAAAAACCTTAAAGAAAGAAAGAACTGCAGCAAGTAGTAAGAGTCACCATTACTGGTTTCTAGCCTGGTAAAGCTGTGCTGATGATTTGCATTGCTGTATGTTCCCACAGTGGGGCAGTGATTTGGTGCCCCAAATAACAATGGCACAGAGGCTAAATTTTGTCAGTTTGCTGCTATGACCTGGGAGAAAAGAAAATTTGGACAAACTTTGGAACTCAAGCACAGATGATCGATATTGAAGTACTAAATTAACCTTCAAGCTCTCTTCTGAGAGAAAACAGAGGCAGAGAAGCAATGGACACTCAATATCTTATTAACATTGACAGTGACTGAGTACATATAATCAGGTTTTCTTATATATTCCCTAACACATCTCCAAGCTCCTAATACTGTATGTTTACATTTTGCTCATCTGCCCTACTAAATTAATAATATTATGGTCCAAACCAGGGGAATAGTAAATGTGGTATTTTGCTTAAATGTGCACTCACTAGTGCTAGAAAGTGTGAGTTAGAAATTTTCAACTCACATTATTAGGTTCACATGTCATTTGAGAGAGACTGTGATAAGCAGGCCAATCCCATACCTGTTGAAGTTAATGGGACCTTTGCTTTGGCTTAAATCGGTGTTGATTCAGGTGCCAAATGACCAAAGGGAGTACAGAAAGAAAGAAAAATTGATTTGAGAAGTTAAATACAACAGATCAAATATTCAAAAGAGCCTTATCCCAGTATCTATTTAATGTGCATGCATATGCGGGCACTGAGCACTAATATTTGCATACACAGATGTGTGGGCTGCTGATAGAATTGACCTAGGGAAAGTTTATTACTTATGCTTTTGCAGATGGAGGCTACTTCTTGAGAACTTGGCTCAGAATATAGAACAGCTTGGGAAGGCACCCTTTTGGATCAGCCTCAGATTTGCAAGGTGATTATCTATCATTGATACTGTATATAAGACAAGCTTCCCTACAGGAAAACATGCAGGAGGGATGAAATATCCACAAGGATCTGTTCAGAGTTATTCTATGTTTGTGAAAGAGGGGGTGAGAGGGGGCTTTTTCCAACCATGGAATGAATTGTGGGGCTAGCTTACAAACATGAAGAATCCTCAGGGACCTACAGGATAATAGTGATATCTGCACAGAAGCCCTAACCTCTACACCCGCTCCATGGCCTATGGGTTCTCTTCCTGGCTGTGGTTGCCCACAACTACCCTCACTGCAGAGGTGGCTATGTGGAACAGGTCAGACAGCCTCAGGGTTCCTTTTCTGAAAAATCTTCACAGGACCCGAGAGAGGGTGACGTACTTCACCAACCCATCCCCCTGCAAAGCAGGACCATGACGTCCTTGTCCCATTGACTGTCTCCTTTCTCCTCCTCACGATTCAAACCCCATGACCCACCCGGTGTGAGTACTTGGGAAGGGATGAAGCTCTCTCTAATATCTGGTTCCACATTTTTCTTGTTTACCAAGCATGATGTTAACACTGCCCTTGTTACCACAACAAACCTGTTGAGATGACAAACAATAAAATACATATTTTGCCATGCTCCTGTAGACTTACTGAGTGACTTAAGACCACAGACACGTGACAGACAATGCATGCAGTTACCAAACTTTCTGGGAACAACTGTCTCTATTGGAATTCTCGTTTTTTTCAAAATGTTTTAAAGGACTAAAAATAAGGGATTAGAATAAAAGTTACATCTCATCCTTAACTTGCAGTGAGACTCTAATAGCGAGAGCCTGAAATCAGTTTAGGAAAGATGGCAGGA
The DNA here is from genome assembly GCA_032164245.1 of Sternotherus odoratus. Taxonomy (NCBI): domain Eukaryota; kingdom Metazoa; phylum Chordata; order Testudines; family Kinosternidae; genus Sternotherus; species Sternotherus odoratus. Next base: position 149,280,388 of record JAVMKO010000002.1, read on the forward strand.
GTTTTACAAATCCTTTTAGTTAAAATTTCAGAGTATGTTAATGTAGCAAGTCAAGAATGAAGGATGGGAAAATCTGATCATACATTTTGTGCTAGCAATTAACTGGAGAGATCTTGAGGCATATTCTGCAAGTCGAAGAAAACAGTCAATTGAGCAATGTTTATAATTTAAACTGACGCACGCTGACAGGAGTTTGCTTTAATTCAAAATGAAGTGTGGACTCCAATTCAGATCTTCACGGTAGGCTTATTGACTCTTGAATAAATGCTGCTTATGGACCAAAGCCAACTCTGTTGAAGTCCAGAAGAGAACTTGAATGGATTGGGCTGGTATAACCTTCAAATGATGACAAAATGACAAGATTGTGTGCTTTCTAAACCACACAGGTCATTTCTTTTCCTTGGAAAGCAACAGTGCCTGAATATGCACAGAATGTTAATGGATGCAAATTGCACTAAAGAGAGGAATGAAGGCAGAGTAATAGTCAAATAATGAATTAAACATTCTCTAAAATGAAGAGTATGTCAACCCAACATGTCCTACTAAAACTTACAGCAATTAATATAAGAGAAAGGGACAGAACAAGGCCCTGGGAAGGGGAAGGGATAGATAAAATAGTTTTGAAAAATTTGCCATTTAATATAAACTGGTAGATTCAAAGGTCAAGTAATAAAAGGATGCTCTTCTAAAGTACCCTTCCAATCCAGAAATCAACTCAAACATTGAAAGAGATAGTATACAAAGTGCTAATAGCCAGAGATGAAATGAAATGAAATCTGATGGAAGCAGGGACACTTACCGTATTTTTCGTCTTATAGGACGCTCCGGCCTATAAGACGCCCCCTCGTTTTTTAATAAAAAAGCCGGACCAAAAAAAAAAAAAAAAAAAAAGCGCCTCGCTCTCCCGTCCCCGGTTCCCCCCTCCCGGCAGCCCGCCCGCGGCGGGGAGGGGGGAACCTCGGCAGCCCGCCCGCGCAGCGGGGACGGGAGAGCGAGGCGCTTTTTTTTTTTTTTTTTTTTTGCCCTATAAGACATTCGCCCTATAAGACGCACCAACTTTTTCCCCCCCGTTTTGGGGAAGAAAAAGTGCGTCTTATAGGGCGAAAAATACGGTATCTATCACTTCAAGGCCTGACCGCTTTAGTGTTGACTGAGAAAAATGTTATGTCTGTTATTTCAAAAATATCATATATACGTTAATATGGTCATTGTGCCAAATAAAAATGGCATAGAAGCTAAGATGCCCATCCTTTTGGTTGTGCAGATTTTTTTTTGATTTTTTCCTCAAAAATAAACAATTTTGTCCCAGTGCCATTGTTATATATTTTATATATACACTTGTAGATATATACATTTTTAAAAGAAAATGTTGGGATTATTTCTGTACCCTTCCACTTTAGTAAACACCTTAGTTGCCATAAGTCAAACTGTGATAACCATAAAAACTTCTAAAATCAACATAAAGTAGCCCTCCTATGCCTAAAATAATTAATGACTTTAATATTCTAAATCTGCTTGTCTTAGCATTTTACACTGCTGTCCATCATCATAGTATCTTCCATGTAACAGCAATAGCAAAGTCCCTCCTGGACTTCATAGAATCTCTGATTGTTCTTAATTGTTGAAGTAACATCTCTGCCTGGAGTAGGGTTGTGATTTTGATTTTTTAAAGCCTATATTCATTTACATTTTTATGGTTGATTTGTTTCAGGGACTGTTTGGGGGGTTCTTTGCATGGGGTTTAATCGGCATAGGGGATGTCAATGTGATGAGTGCCATTCTTATGGTGGAAATACCTTTTCAAAGAAGAATGTTTTCTAGTGTTGTGAAGACCATTAGATGCTGGATTTGCCTAACTCCTGTCAATTTTGTTCCATAGCTGGTTTCCCTCAACTGAGAATGCTTTATCCCTAGTTCTCAAGTGCTTAGTCTTGGACTGTCTTAGGCAAGTGTTCTGAGCCTTTTTGGGAAGCTGAAAATCTCCCTTTGCAATAGTCTAATGTTCCTATTTCTAGTCCGGCAAGGATGTGACATGGTGGACTTTAAAATGGCGACATTTTACATACAGGAAAGCTATTATTAAATACTGCCCATCCTAAGCCTGGGGCCAACATGATTTAGATGTGAGTGGCGGGAACTTCAAACCTGATGATGACAGTGTTTCTAGCAGGTTGATTTTTTTAAAAAACGTCAGCTGCTTGGAGCTGCTCAGGGAGTTGGAATATAAGAATAAGTCCTGGTAGAACCAGACAGAAGGCAAGTGAAATGCATGATCAATCATTTTATCACTTAGGTACCAGCTCAGCATATGTGGCACTTATGTTGTACTAAAAAAATATGTTAAACCAGCCTTTTGAGTACTCAAAGGCATTGGGATGGAAGACTCCGCACACTTCATCTGTTCATTGTTTGACAAACAAAACTCTCTCTTTTTCCAAGGGTCACAAGCAAAAAGATACCTACAGCAAAGTTTATAAACATTTTCTCTGTAGCTAAGAAACTCCCTGCTGAGAGAGAGACACATGATTTTTATCTTAATCTTCATGCTGCATACAGTCTGCACAAGCCACCACCAACCCTGCAGCCTCAAGGACAAAGGATTATCTAGCGTGCATGCACTGTAACACTTCTGATAGCATGGGTGAAGTTTAACAGCTGTGCTTGAGCAAATGTTAGGAATATGGGTGGCATGTTATTTTAGCTTCCTCTGTTCAATACTTGACGCTGCATTGGTTCCTCCGTCTCCCACTTCCTGGTGTCTCAGTACCCATCGGCAGCAGTGGCTTCACTATGCTTTGCCCTTCTGGTGGTTTTCAGACTCTTTAAAGTCTAAATTCCTCAGGGAATTTTCTCTTGATTCTCTTGCTACTGCTCTCCATTGCACTGTGCTGGAGTCTATTTGATCATCAGTTTTCAGAACAGTGGGCAGATGTTCTGTGCGTAGCACTCAGCTTTCTGTGCTTCCTGGAGGTGGTCCCACAGTTTAATCTTGGATTAACAACTTTAAGTTTCTCCCTCTGGGATCCAAGTGCATAGGTAGCCCAGAGTTGGTTGAGGACTCCAGATAGATAGCTGAGGGATCTTTCTGCCAGCATCTGTCGGTGAGCTAGGGGAAATTTGGGTCAGGCCTTATTGACATTTCGATTTTGTCAGAGTTTGGGTCATTTTGGTTAACATACAGTTGAGTTTTGTGTTTGGGGGTACTAAAATGCTATTATCCATGCTGAGAAGTTAAAAGACAAGAGAATGCACCAAAAGTGTTGCCCTGTCTGAGACTTCTGTCAGGCACAGTTGGGTAAGGGAGGCTGGACAGTGCAGAAGGGGAAGAGAAAGAGGGAAAGTACCGTAACCCCTATTTTCTCTTGCTGTACAGACTCTGGAAGGGTCCTATACACCACTGATCTCTCGCCAAAGACTCAGCACAGAGGTACCTCCAAGACAGCAATTGGCTTTGAGGTAGCAGACATAGTTTTAGATAAGCTGAGGTGGTGAGGGCCAAAGTTGCAGAGAGCAGTAGCCTACCTGAAGGGCTCCAGCATGGTCCTCCCTACCCAGCGATCAAAGTTGACATCACATCAGTTGGGTCAGGTGGTATAGCCCCGGGAGCAGGCCAGGCAGCACTTACTTTAGGAGATGGACACTAACCTGCCAGAATTCTTGGACTCCTCCAACCTTGTCAACAATCTGTGCATGGGAGAGCTGAGGAGAAGGGATATGGTTAGAATGCATCAGCCACTCACAGCTGCAAGAGGTTGGGACTATTGCTAAGATATCCTGGTGTGCGCGTGTGAGGAGTCTTACCAAATATATTGTTAATTTATTAATTGTTGACTTTCCAAGTTTATTCTGTTGCCTATCCTTCTGAGGCCCCTCTCTCCAATAACCTTCTGTTTGTTTAAAACCCTTGGAGTCGGGAAACTTTACCCATCACTGACTCTCTAGGTTTCTAGATGGGAGCTCAAGCCAGTATTTTTTAAGTTTTCAGAAGGACTCCTAGTGAAATGAACCTGGCCTATTTTGCTGATGATAACACTTGGCCAAAGGGGTTACGTACATTTTACTCAAATTGATTTATTATGGATCCCTCAGATTATCTTCTTCAGTATCCCTTGTTCTTCTTCAGTATGCCATCAGTACAGTCATCCAGGAATTACACTTACAGATAGCAGCAAATAAGACTGATTATGTAGCCTCAGGCTGCTAATGCATTGCTCTATGTCCTGTAAAGATTTTTCTTTGACTGTGGAGGAATTCATTAGGGGAATTACCAATAGTTGTTGCAAAATTTGTAAAATTGTGGTGATTTGAAGGCTTTAAAATTTTGCTTAGTTGTGTAGAACAACAGACAAACATGATACATCCTCCTTAATGACTAGTTGTTCTCAGGGCCGGCATTCAAGGGTAGCAAGTAGGGCAATTGCCTTGGGTCCCACACCACAGGGGCCCCCATGCCTTACAGAAATCCAGTGTATGAACAGATAAAGGAGGTGGGGTAGTGGCCCACCCCTTTATTTCTGCCGTAGGCCCTGGCTGTTGTAGTTCAAAATGATTCACAGGCATATTCCTTAATTAACTGATGCAAGGCCAGAGTGTTGGCTGGTGTAAACTGGCATAGTTTCACTGAAGCTGCCAGAGGTATGCTGATGTTCCCCAGCCGAGGATATGGCTCAGAATGAATCAATAGCTATAAAGGTGTAACACCGGGTTCCCAAAATGCCATTTCCATTTATTGGAGAGGGCTTTCTAGAAGTCCTTTCTTTGACTCCACGGTCAAGTATTTTTAAACAAGTAGCTTATTCATGTTTTTGGGACTTGAGGGAAGCATTTGTTGTAGTAATACTTTAGGCTAATTAATCTCTCCTACTGAACGGTGTTTATCAACCTATAGCAAAACAGGAATAGATACTCAGGGGTTACATGCTCAATGGCAAGCTAATTATGCAGTATGCAGAACTGTTTACTGGTATCACAAACACTAGGACACTGAAGTCACGGCTTCCTTAAAAATCAAAAGCACATTTTTTTCTCTCTGTGTCACACAGATAAATACAATTATAGCCTGTGCATAATAATAACAGCTCGCTCAGGTTTACCAAGATATGTCCCTTCACCGCCCATTGCCCCAGTGTGGGCTCAAACTAGGAAAGGCCACTAGACTCAGTTGGAAAACACTCTTTAGTGTACATTAGTGTGACAGATGGTTCAAACAACAGAGAGAGTCAAATGGTTTCCAAGATATCAGTTCGTGTGTGATCCTTTAAGAATTTACTTTGGGGCCTTGCTCACAAATCCTGACAGTATAATCTGGACAAATGTCTTACTTGTCCTGCCACTTTCCTGTGTTACTTCACAGCTGTATTCTTGTTTCTTAAGTTTTCTTTTCTCTTATAACGTAGCCATGGAGACCACTTCTACAGAAGGCTGCCCCCTTCCCCTAATATCACCAGTACTGTACAACCATAAGGTGGTAATATCATTGCTATGTATTTATTTTTAACGGACCCAGGCAGCCTTGGTAGGTGGACAGATATTTCATCATCAGCTCCCAGAAGGTACCCAGCAGAGGACAAAGCTGCCTGCAGACTCCTGTGAAAAGCAAGTGGTAAAACATACAGTCAGAAGCCCCTCAGGGGGCAGAAGTTTATTTCTGTTAGTTTAGATTTCTTTCCTTTGCCTCATTGGAAGCTCTGACCAGGAGCCTGGTCAAGGGCAGAGCCCTGCAGATGGTTTGAGCCCCCTGAGGGTGTGTCTGGGTGTATGCTTCCCACCATGGGTAGACAGATAGAGATCTAACATGCTAGAAATAGCAGTTTAGTGAGGGTAGCAAGGACAAACGCTCAGGCTAGCTGCCTGAACACAAACCTGTCCAGACCCCACTGCGCTAATCTAGCTACACCCCAAAGATTACCTCATGCCACTGCATGGTTCACCTGAAGACATTAAGTTGTGCTATGGGTTCCATGCACATCCTGAAGAGAGAGGGGGCTGGTGACACATCCAGACTATTTAGATGTTGTGTCTTTCACTGTGTTTCTTTTCCCTTGAGACCTGAAGAGGAGAACCCTACAATGACACAACCATTCTCAAGGGAGTGCTCTGGCTGGTGAGCCATTTTGTCACACAGACCCATTGTGATTATAAATAAGGCTACACTTGTGTCATGGAATCTCTGACTCCCAGAGACCTCCAGGATATTTTCTGCTTCAGCCCCGGGGCTGGAGCTGTCAGTCAGCTGGGTGGGGTTACCAATTTTCTAATCACACAAAACTGAACACCTCTACCCCGCCCCTTCTCTGACACCCTGCCCCTTCTCTGATGCCCTGCCCCCCCCCCCCCCGGTCACTCACTGTTCCCCACCCTCACTCACTTTCACTGGACTGGGGCACGGGGTTGGGTGTGGGAGGGGATATGGGCTTTGGACTGGGGGTGCAGGTTCTGGGGTGGGGCCAGGGATGAGGAGTTTGGATTGCAGGAGGGGTCTCCGGGCTGAGGCAAGGGATTGGAGTGTGGGAGTGGGGGGGAGGGCTGGAGCTGGGGGTGTGGACTCTGGGTGGGGCTGGGAATGAGGGGTTTGGGGTGTGGGAGGGACTCTGGGCAGGGGCAGGGGATTGAGGTGCAGGGGTGGGGGTTGAATGAGGGCTTCCATTGGGGGGGTGGGGGTCAGGGCTGAGTGGTCTGGGTGTGAGAAGGGACTCTGGGCTGGGCCAGGGGGTTGGGCCAGGGGTTGGGAGCTACAATGCAATCACTCACCTGCATGAGGCCACGCCAGAGGAATTGCTCAACCCTGCTTGGAGAGACTCGGCAATACCCCACAGCCATGCCTGGACTTGTGTTCTACAAGCACATGGACAGAGTAATAAACAGGTACAGTGGACACGTACTGGGCCCTTCTCTTGTCCTCATCTTTGCAGCAAGCCACCAGGGCACACAAGAAGACGAGACTCCAACACAGGAGATTGGCCAAGGTTTAAGGAACAAACCTGTATATTAAGGACTGCAGTATCCAGTGGGGTGAGAAAAACTGATTCATCTAGTCGTTGCCCAGTCTAACAGGGTTGAGAGTTTAGACTGCATGCTTATATTTTATTTTATTTTGGTAACCATTCTGACTTGTTATGCTTTGACTTATAATCACTTAAAATCTATCTTTATAGTTAATAAATCTGTTTGTTTCTTCTCTCAGAAGCAGTGTGTTTGGTTTGAAGTGTGTCAGAGACTCCCCTTGAGACAACAAGCCTGGTATATATCAATTTCTTTGTTAAATTGACAAACTCATATAAGCTGGTAGCGTCCAGCTGCCATAACTGTACACTGGCAAGACAGAGGTTCCCAGGGTTGTGTCTGGGACTGGAGATATTGGCCAGTGTCATTCAGTTGCAAGTAGCTGGGAGCAGCTTACATGCCAGGGGCTGTGCGTGAACAGCCCGGGAGAGGAGGTTCTCACAGCAGAGCAGGGTGAGGCTGGCTTCCAGGGTCAAGGACTAGAGAGACCTAGCACAGTGGCCTTCAAACTGGGGTGTGAGCTGCGGCTGAGACCCGGCCCAGGGAGCCGGGTACCCGTGGCTCAGACCAGCCCCAGGGAGGCAGTTAGGGGACAACGAGGGCACAGTCAGGGGACATGGGGCAGGGAGGCTTACATAGGAGTAAGGTCCTGGGGGGGCAGGGGTCCCAGGAGGGAGCAGTCAGGGGACAAGGAGAAGGGTACTGAGGGGGGAAGTAGGAGGGAGTAGATGGGAAGGGGGCTAAGGTGGGGCTTCCCCCATGGTGGTGCATGCTCAAAAAAAATTCTGCTGGGGTGCACGATCAAAAATCACCGATCCAGATAACATCGGAGGGGAACGTCACAATGTGATCTAGGTCTAGGGAATATGACTTAATATTAAATTGTCTGTGCATTGAATTTTGAAAGATCCAAACCCTTAAAGGCATCATGATTGTATTTAATCTGTGCTTCCTTTGGCTCATGTATGTACATGTTTCTTTAGTATTATCCACTAGTTTCCAGGACATACTGTTCTCCAACCGGGTAATGAATAATGTATGTAGGATTACAGGTTCTTAGTCACCATTTCATAAAACCATGAGTGTGTGTAAATTTACTATTGGGGCAAACCCCTTAATCCTTGACTGTAACTAGTTTGTTTTAAAAGATCACTGTGATAATTTTGATATTATAGCAAATCCTTTTAAAGTTAAATAGTCGGGGGGGAGGAGCTGTCTGGTATTATGTGGGAGGTGAGGGAATAAAGCAGCAAAGAATAAGAGTTTGAATATTTTACTGATGATTTGAACATAGCAAAGATCAGTTGTTAGATGTTCAGCTGAAGCTTTGCTGAGACCTGAGAGTTTTAAGATCAGGCTTTATAACCACATATTTCCATTCCAGATCAAGCTAATGGTTCATTTAATTCAGTGTCTTACCTCTGGAAGTAGCCACTAACAAGTTTCAGAATAAGGTGAAACCAATCTCGTGACACATTTCACCGGTTGTGCACAGCTATTACTTACTAAAGAGAAAGATTCCTTGCTTGCTTTAATTTAATGCCTCCGTTAGACAACAACGATTAAATTAAAGAGGGGTTTTTCTCTACCTGACCCTGATTTTGTACTGAGCTCCATACAGGCAGATCACTGTGTTCCTATGGTGTTGTGTTGAAGTAAAGGAAGCTCTGTGCAGACACAGGGGTGTGCACACATGGCCCGCTTTGCAGGACTGAGCCCCTTATTTGCCATGTCTGTGTATCTTGCACTTTGATCCCAATCCTGTTCTCACTGAGGTGTTATTTGCCACCATACTCTGCACAGTATGTAAAATCAGCCATCTGTGTTTGTGTGTAAACAGAGAAACATTTTTATACTTAGACTAAGATGTCATCAGCGATATGACAAAAGTGTATCCGAAGAACCATTTGCCTAGCATAACTCTTCTCGAAACTGAATGTTGTGTAAAAAATAAATTGGATCTGCTCAAGGAAATGCAGCCGATTTTAGTGCCAGGCAAGAGATGTATTCAAATTCCAAAGCAGTCGTGCTTCAAAGGCCAGCAGTGCTTGTGAACAACCTAAACTTCCTGCTTGTGGAAGCAAAAAATACCTTGTTGGTGAGGTTTAAACATGAAGTTTTCTGCATTATTTTTAATTTTCTCTGTTGAATATAACAGACAAAACATAATAGAGTGCAATATGTGTTTGCTATTGTTTTTACAAAGGCTGCACATGATCATTCAGGCCCTCTAATATCTCAAGATGTGAGGGAACAGGAATGACCATTCTGTGCAAAATTTTGCGTTTCTCCATTTGCTATTATTCTGCAGGGGGAGGTGGACTAGGTGACCTCCTGAGGTTCCTTCCAGTCCTATATTTCTATGGGTCTATGGATAGATCACCTGGATGATCCACTTTTCGTGCTGTTCAGTGTCTCTGACCTGATATTCAAAGCCCTGCATGAGATTGGCTTTAGCCACTTGAGCGATCGCATCACCTGACATAACTGTGATCCGCCATGACGACTATGTTGCAGTGGAACAATGAAATTGTCACCCACGAGGGAGTGGCTTGTGCATGCAGAAGGCAAATCTTTAGCCAGATCTGGCCCTGTATCAGGGGAATAATTCCTGCAAGAGGTAAGGATAATTATGGAACTAACCTCTTTCAGAGATAAAGGCAAAACTCATCTCTTTGGCTTAACTTTTCACACAGCCCCACTCCCACACACAATAAAGACAAATAAGAAAGAATCAGGCCCACAGTCAATTAAAAATTATCCGATCATCATGAAAATGGCACATGGTACAGAATTGTGCTTGATCAAAATAACAATAACTTTGTTACTCTGAAACCAATGGTGACTGGTTTCAGGTAAAGACGGACTTTAATGGGAGTTATTTATGTGCTTAAAGTGAAGCACAAGTATAAGCATTTGCAGACCAGTAGCTTAAATTAATTTGTCATATGAAAATCTGTTTGACTTTCCCAGGGCCCCTCAGAATATCTGAAATGTAGATAACATATTTCTAAAATGTGCTAATAATTTAAAAGTAGAAAATGTGTTGGTTTACATCAGAAAAGAAACAAACAAACAAAAACTCCCAGGCTAAAGCCAAGTTCAGCCTGAAAAATGTTCTCTCCCTTCAAGGTTGTAACTTACTGAAAATAGGATATATTATGTAATCCTTACATGAAGTCTCTCTGAAGTGATTCTGTTATGAGGAATTGTGTAGCTTCATTGTTTTAATTAATCATGTGGCAAAAACCAAGATTTAACTGAGCTTTTTAATAATAGAAAGAATATTCTCATTGATTATCTTGGTCTCACAAGAATATATAAACCATAAATGAGATGCCTTGTACCTCCTAGTTTTAAAAAAATGACTACTGCAATATACATAAGCAAATAAGATTTATTCAGGTTTCTTAGCAGGGAGCAAGCTGACTGTAAAGAATTATAAAAACCCATATAAACTATTTAAATGCATCCCCCTTACATAGGAATGTAGGAGGAGAAATTAACTCAGATCAGAACTTAAAGTACAATATACGGTGCAATAGAACTGATCAGAGTGCAGTATCATGCAAACATTTTACGATGCCATACACCAAAATAATGCTTGAAATCAATATAGATAGCCCACCAGCTAAATCAGTAAGACAGCATTGAGCTTTGCAATTGACAACACTAAGGAAAGAAGATTCCCTGAGATCTTATGGAAGGGAATTCTAAATGATGGAAACATGGTGGGTCACAGTCTATGGCCTAGTCCTGGATTTGACAAGACTGAACCATAAAAAGTTAATTTCTCAAGCTTATCTTAATTTTGAGGCTCCACCCCCAGACTTCTCCATGACCCTCTAATTAACAGAGCTTGACTTCTGTCTCCTTCCTTGTAATTTGCCAAGTCTCCTTGCTCCTCCCTGTTCCCTGGGTTCCTTTAATGACAATTTTCTTATCTGTAACTTTCCAATAGCTCCTGCAGAGGCAGTCAAAAACAGCTAACAATGTTAGGAACTATTAGGAAAGGGATAGATGATAAGACAGAACATATCATAATGCCACTATATAATCCATGGTATGCCCACAATTTGAATACTCCATGCAAATCTGGTTGTCTTGTCTCAAACAAGATATATTTGAATTGTAAAAAGTATAGAGAAGGGCAACAAAAATGATTAAGGGTATGGAACAGCTTCCATATGAGGAGATTAAAAAGACTGGAACTGTTCAGTTTAGAAAAAAGACAACTAAGGGGGGATATGATAGAGGTCTATTCAGTCATGAATGGTGTGGAGAAAGTGAATAGGGAAGAGTTCTTTACTCCTTCACATAACACACAACACAGGGGTTGCCAATGAAATTAATAGGCAGAAGGTTTTACAGTAAACATAAGGAAGTACTTTTTCAAACAATGCACAGTCAACCAGAGGCACCCTTTCCCAGAGAATGCTGTAAAGGCTAAAAGTATAACTAGGTTCAAAAATGAATTAGATAAATTCATGGAGAATAGGTCCATCCGTAGCTGTTAGTCAAGCTGGTCAGAGACAACCCCATTCTCTGGGTGTCCCTAAACTTCTGACTGCCAGAAGCTGGGAGTGAAAAAATGGGTGACTTGATAAAAGGTTTGTCAGAGACAATGGGCTAGATCAGTGGTTTTCAAACTTTCTGTTTGGGCGACCCCTTTTCAACATGCAGCCTCCGATCGCGACCCTGCCATGTTCGCCGAAACGCAAGTTTCCGTTTTCGGCGGCATTTCGGCAGACTTGCTCATGTGCATGGGTATGGCCACTGAAATACCGCCGTAAGCATGCCAAAAGCAGAAACGTTCACTTCGGCGGCATTTCGGCGGTGGTGGGGGCTCGCGGCCCCCACAGAACAGGAAACTGGGCTAGATGGACCATTGGTCTGATCCAGTACGACCTTTATGTTCTTACATTACAGCAGTGTCTAAACGTTCTAAATAGGTCAGATCCCCATTGTGTTAGCGCTATATGAACACAAAGAAAACAATCTCTGTCCCAATTATCTTACACTTTAGATCCCACAAATTCATCCCAATAGGTCTCTCTATCTTAAACTTCTCTCCCCTTCATCCTACATTTGGAGATTCAGATTTTTTGTACTCAAGGGTACACAGCACGTTTTAGAATATATACAATAGTTCCAATTTATTGATGGCCTAAGACAAGCAGAGAAAGAGAGGCCGGGTCCTACACTGGGAACTCCAAAGATACAGCAGAGTAAGAACAGGCCTATTGTGAGGGATCTCAGGTTGGAAGAAGAGGAAGTTGGGGGGTTTTCAGAGGTTCATGATGTGGAAAGAAACTATGCAGTGTTTAAAGGTAAAAAGGTGGTAACCACATTCATGCTTGGAATCAGAGGGCAGAAGGGGGAATTAATTTAAATTGGAACCAGTCTAAACCCAAATAAAGACAGCTGTTTGGGTAGGATGAAGATTTGAGCAGGCTATAATTTTTTCCACCTCCATCCCTAGCCTTAGTTAAAAGAGGAATATTTAAAATACAGGTGGGTTATAGAGAGTTTATCCTGAGGAGGATTTATATGTGGGTAACAAGACTAATATCACATCACAGAGATCAGTGGTGTGAGTCAGAAGCCTAAAGGTACACTCACTTTAAAGAATGTGTGTGGGAGCAGAAACACAGGCAAGGCCAGCAGCATAAATAGTAGCGTGTACAGTAAATGAATGAAAAGCTCTGTGAAAACTGGCACTGCCATCCACAAATGAAAGAGAGCCAAGCTCAACATGGCATTACTGTTCTTACCTAGTGCAGTTACCAAAATGACCCAAACTACACAAGAATGGCAGCAATGGTATCCTATTCCATATCACCCATGGTTTGTAACATGTAGGTACTAAGTGTTAATTTTGCCTTAGGGTACGGCTACACTACCCGCTGGATCGGCAGGTAGCGCTCAATGTATCGGGTGTATCGATATATCTAAACATGATAAATCGAGCCCCGAACGCACTCCCCGTTGACTCCGGAACTCCATCGTGGCAAGAAAAGTAAGCTGAAGTTGTATATCTTAGATCGACCCCCCCCCCCCAGTGTAGTCCAGCCCTCAGGTACAGTAGATAGGTAATATTAGCTCTTTATATGCAGTATTACAAAAACAGCCCTATGTTTGATATAGAGACTTCCTAGAATGCAGCAAAGACTGAGGTAAAGTTCTTTAGTTGCTGAAGGAAGTTCATCAGTTGTTAAAGGTGAATATTTGTATTAAATATAACCTTTGGCAAATAAGAATATGGATATGAATAGTCCTGTTGATTTCACCAGGACTACTCACAGAAGTGTTTGTGGGATCTGGCTTTCCATTGTAATTCAGAAGCTTCCATATTTTTTTTAACAATTTAAGCCATCTGCACTGGTGTAGTTTTACAAATATTGCACTCGCTTTATTTAAAGAGTTCTGCTAGGTGGGGCAAGATCAACAGCTGTTGTATGTAAATTGTTGGCATTCTAAAGCTTCAATGGTGCTACACCAGTTTATATCCCCTGATGATTTTGACTCATTAATTACCATTCCCTTGCTCCCCTCTCATCCTCCCCCACAGCCTTCATGTATCGTGGTATATAAAGAAATGAAATCTCACCAATAAACTACATTGAAGGTGGTACGGCTGAGTTGAGATGATGCCAACACTTCATTGCAAATGTAGTAATTACAGTCTGTAATTAGCTCAAAATGTTCTTTACGAGTTACATCAGTATGCACCGGTAACTGTATATAGCTTCAACAAAACAATCTTTAAAAACAGATAGAAAAGCCTGATAGATAAAATATATTTACACTCAGGTACACCACTTGGATACATGTTACAGCTTCTCTGGAAATAAAGGGCCAAATTCAGGCTTGGCATAAGAGCATGCAACTTTCCCTTCTCCTGAATTTGGCCCGTAGGGGGTACAGTGAAAGAGTTTGCAAGGCCATTCTGAAATCCATATGCAATAGGGCAAGAATGAGATATCAGCATTCCTCAGGCAGGAATAGTGGGGGTCTTCATATATGCATTCTAGATGTATTCGGGCTTGGACAGAGCCTGCATCTCCTGCCCGTCCGTTCGGTCTCTGAAAGTTCCCCCTAGGTTTCTTGCTCTTTTCCTAAAGAAAATAAAAGGTAAAAATTAAAAAATGTATATTAAAAATAGTATTATCTACATACAATTGGTAAAGTTTAAAAATTGTATTCATGTTCCTCGCCCTTTTATTTCAGTTTTGTTAAGGGGAGAAGGATAGGTGAAATACAGTAGCTATTGCAAAAATGAAGCACTACCTAAAAGGATGGCAGAGGCTGTTACTGAAGATGCAGTAGATGAGGGGATTAACGGCACTGTTTAAAGATGGTAGATTCTGAATAATCACAGATGCATAGAAGCGTTCTTTGGTCTCAGGGAGTACGTTGAAGTTATCCAGGATATCAAAGAGAAAGTAAGGGCCCCAGCAGAGTACAAAAGCTGCAAAAGAGAGAGATTTAAAATGCTGATGTTAGCTGGGGTGAGCAGTTAAGAAGATAACCATAAAATAGATGGGCCACACATATATTTGCGTATGCAAGAGCCTCTCTCTCTCCTTGGCAAAACGTCCTAGTTAGGGAATTCGTTATTAGATTTTCATATATCTGCTCCTTTCTTTGTATTGTAATCATAAAATACTGTGACTCTTCCAGCAAGTGTATTCATAAAGTGGCCCCCCTAGACACATCTAGGTATTATGAGAGATTACACAACTAAAATATAATTATAAGGATAAATAGATAGCCGATTAAAACATCATCAAATACAGTGAATGGCTGTGCGAGTGGTCCCCTGTGCTAACAGTCAGTGCAAACTCAGTCACTGCAAAACTAACTCCATGTTAACTGCACTGTGTTAACAAGATGAACGTAGGGGAAGAGACAAGACTCTCTTCTGCATTTGTTATCTCTTGGTGTTCACACCTCCAGATCAGCTGCTGGAAGTGGACCTCATCCTCCCTGATTGAATTTACCTTGTTATCTCTAACCTGACTCTTGCCTGCAAATTTATACCTGGCTCTGGAAATTTCCACAACATTCATCTGATGAAGTGGATCTTCGCCCACAAAAGCTTATGCACCTAAACATCTGTTAGTCTATAAGGTGCTACAAGACTCTTTGTCACTTTTGTAGAAAGCATGATTCAGACAAATGTTTTTAGTAATTGCAAATACTAGCACTAAACAATGAAACAAGCAACTCCAATATAGTTATTTCCACAAAATATGTCAGTATAAATGCTGTGCTTGAAGAGAAAGGGTATGTGCATCTCTCAGTATGCTACCCTGAAAATACCCAGCCGTAGATGCGAGTGTGGGTGTCAGCTATATAAGTAAATGGCTACAGTTGTCTTCCTGTGCGGCACTGCCGGCTAATCACAAGCCCTGGGGTGCTGCAGCCTTTATTTATCTCCATGCAGTGTCAGCATCATCATTCCACTAATACAGTTTCATTTCCCTGGGAAATGAATGCAGAACGACACCTGCACCAAGACCACCTCTATGCAGCGAAGTAGGGAAAGCTCCGTTCCCATTTGGGCAATCAGCATGCTTCTAGCACTGAATCAGATTGCTAAACCTTTCTCTCCTCACCCCCTGCTTCCCAGATGTCTGCACTTCTTAGTCACGGCAGACAGAACAGTTGATGTACAGTTGTTTTCACAGTGTCTTTTTATGCACGACTTGTGGATGCCTCACATATTAATCAGGAACACTGTGGGGCGTAAATATCTCCAAACGAGATCTCAAACCAGACAATGTCAACCATTTAATCTTCCAATGTGCTGCTTAATTTAAATGGTAATGCATAAATCCGACATTCGCTCATGAAGAACAAAAGACTTCAGCACAAGCAAGGACTGTGGAAGGCTCTCAAGGCAGGTGCCACCGGCAGAGTTCCATTGTTCAGGAAGTGGGTAAGTAGATGATTGTACACTACAGAGCAGAACTCTGAGATAACCATGTAGGCCTCTGCATGGGGAGAGAGATGGGGGCAGATCAGACAGATGAGAAGAGTTGTATCCAATGGCGTCACAACAATACACATCCATCAACTACCGCCTTGTAAGTGGGGGTGGTTAATAAACATCCACAGTTCTTTTTAAATGTCTGAGGGTAAGGAGAGACAAGATGGGTGAGGTAATACATTTTATTGGACCAACTTCTGTTGGTGAGAGAGAGACAAGCTTTCTAACTTACACAGATCTGCTCTTCAGGTCTGGGCAACTTAATCGGAGCATCACAGGTAAATACAAGGTGGGACAAATTGTTTAGCATAAGTAGTTAACACATATTTCAAGAAACCGTTCAAGGTGAAGTGGCCTGTTCATATCCCTACACTCAGAGGAAGGAAAGGAATGGGTGGGTGGGGGGAAAGTTGTTAGTGGGTTACAAATTATGATAATAAGCCAAAACCACAATATCTCTGTTCAGTCTCTGATTTTTAGTGTCTAGGAAGGTTATGAATTTAAGCTCTCAGACTAGTCTTTTGATGATACTTTGATAAAGCAGAAAATCTCATTCTAGAAAGGAGTTGAACTTATATCAGAGAGATCAAACCTCAGTGTGTTTCCACTACATCACCTTCTGGTAAAGTCATCCTCTGGGCTCTCCCCTTAAAGTGCTAGTTAAAATCCTT
This sequence comes from Sternotherus odoratus, assembly GCA_032164245.1. Lineage (NCBI taxonomy): Eukaryota > Metazoa > Chordata > Testudines > Kinosternidae > Sternotherus > Sternotherus odoratus. The sequence goes on from JAVMKO010000002.1 coordinate 149,297,056, forward strand.
CCTTTGCAAATGAGTCCATGTGGAACGTTCATTCTAACATCAAGTTCTGCAGGCCTGCCGACAGCAATTCCAGGCATCCGGGCAGAGCAGTCAGTGGGTCCCCATTCACGTACAAGCCGCACCCACATGGGCGCGATCCGCCTGACATTTGGGCTGTGCGGTGCTCCTGTGCTGGATGGTGCCCAGTGAGCTACTGGTTGTGCTGCTGGGCACACTCTTCCGGCTTCCACATGATCCCCCACCCTCTTCCCCAGTAGGGTTGCTAACTGTCTAATCACGCAAACCCAAAGACCTGTCTAATCGCACAGAGACCATGCCCCTGTCCTGCCCCTTCTCTGAGGCCCCTCCCACTGCTCATTCCATTCCCCCTTCCTCCTTTGCTCACTCTCCCCAACCCTCACTCACTTTCACCAGGCTGGGTCAGGGGACTGGGGTGCAGGAGCGGGTGCTGGCCTTGGGAGGGAGTTTTGGTGTAGGAGGCGGTGCAGGCTCTGGGAGGGGGGTTAGGGTGTGGGAGGTGGTGTTTGAAGGGTGCAGGGTAGGGCTCTGGGAGGGAGTTTCGGTGCGGGGGGGCTGAGTGATGCTGGAGCAATATGTATAGTGCTGAGAGCCATTGAAACAAACTGTAAACCCTGTATATGATGGAAGCCACTTCAAGCTAGGGGGTGTGACAGCACCCCTAGGTCCATCATCTATCGGCTCTTGGGTACAGATTTAGACTGTAAGGGTGGAAACTAGTTTGGGTCAAGGACATGTCATGTATTGTCTGTAAAGCACAATGAAGACACATGCCATTGTAGAAGTAATAATACACATACACTGGACAAATACAATTCCAACTTAAAGTCATTCATAATTAAACATACATTCTAAATAGCTTTACTATTTGCTGATGAGCCATGTATATCGTCTATAGCTAAAAGAGCAGTTCTTCCATAAATACATTGCAACCAACGTAACAGGATTACAGTCAGTCAAATCCCTCTCTTATCTATACCAGCTCTTTTTCACTCTCTTTACCTATATAGTTACCAACTGTATGGATTTCACTTACCAAGAATAATTACAATGCTGTACTTGATAGCTTTAACTTTAGCCTTTGATATGAGCCCTCGATTGGTGTAGCTGGCACAGAATTTGCCATCTGGGAAAATAAGAGGGAGAAAGGTCAAAAGCAGGACCCCCGTTAACTAGCAGGAAATATAGGGATCAATGGAGTTATAGAATCAGGCCAACCTTCCACTAATGAAATCAGTGTTCATCAGATTCTCAGCACTAGAACTGGATGGGAATCTTCTGAGAAACATTTTTAATTTTCAAAAATGCTGATTTGTCAAAACCAAAACTTCCCAGAGATGTGATGGATTTTCCTATTTTGGACAAAAGTTTCGAAATTATGAATCTCATTTTGACAGTTTTGAAATGTCAAGTGGTGTTTTCTGGTTCAAAATGTATTTTCATTTTGAAATTTTAATGAATTTATACTAAAAAAAGTTTAAAAATAAAAAAGGTCAAAATATAAACAAAACATTTCAAAATTAACAAAATGAAACATTTCAGTTGACCCAATCCAAATATTTTTTTCTTTTGGATTATTAGTTTTATTTTATAAATTCAAAAAAAATTGTTTTTGACATTTTGACTTTTTGTCCTGATTTTTGGGGCAGGAACATTTGTAATCTTAAAAACTTTTGCAGGATGGGAACACTGTTTCCTGCCCAAGTCTACTCAGCACGTTCTGATAATCGGGCCCATTTAAAGCATCCAAAATCACTTATCACTTCTGAAAATCTTAACCCAGCTAACTACATACCCAGCAACAGCAATGCTACTTCACATGCAACATTTTGTTAAAGTGTTAGAAATTGTCATAAAAAAACCCCTTGAACACAATTATTATTCATTTCTTAAGTGCATTTTATTAAGAAGAATTTAAAAAAGCTCTGTTTTCAGTTCCCTTAAGTAATAATTTTCTCTTTTTTATCCCTTGAGAATCAATCATACATTTTCCCGTGTTCATGTTTGTTTAATAATAATTAAAAAGGGGTTTTGTTGAACAGCTTCTCAGAAATGAAATATGCCTTGAATTTAGAAGCCCTGAACCTGACTCTCTTATTAATTACACTGGTGTAAATCAGGTGCAACTCTATGGAAGACACACTATTGTAACTGAGAGGAAAATCAAGAACTATTAATTGAATGACCCCAAAGTATTTACTATAATATACATGATTTCACTGTGATTATCCCTTTTTCTTTTGTTACTGTTCTGTCACCCTGAGGTTTTGAACCCACCCTAAGGCCTCCCCAGACAGCTTCTACATCCTGGCCTACACCCAGTGTCTGCTAAAACTGGTTGAGATAAGAAGCTAGTAGGACAATAGGCTCAACCAAGGTTCCTCCCACAGGAGCCCTGATTGGTGGATTGCTGGGCTCCAGTTGATTGGTCCAACCACACTATGTAAGCCAGAAGATGGGACAGGAAGTCTCTCTCACTTGGGTCTCAGATGATTTCTTGTTGTGGCTGCATTTGACCCTGCTTGTTCTCCTGCACCAAACCTTGTTCATGACTCTTGCTCTGTTCCTGCCTCACTCCTGCCATTGGTCCTGTTTCCACAGTGCTTCTGCTCCATGCTGGGTTCTTATCTCTTCTCCATTTCCTGCCCTTACATCTCATCCCCAATTAACAGTTACCATTCCTGGCTTTGATCCTGGCCTCCAATTACTCTGGCTTAACCCTTGGTTCTGGCATTTAGTCTAACCTAGACTCAGCTCTGACCCTCAGCTTTGTTCCTGGGTCTGACTCTGACTTGACCTCTGGCTATAGTGATTGGCAGTTGACTAACCAGCTGGTGCAGATCCTTGGTTTCATTTCCCAACCTGGATGCCTGCTGTACCCACTACTCCTGCTCTGACTACGAGCCCAGACCACCTACATCCTGGTCCATGACAACTAGAAGGTAAAATTAATTACATTCAATTTAGTAAACACATTTTGGGATCATATTTATTAACTGACGTCTTGTGTAGTCTCAGCATAGAAGTGAAACTTCAATGATCTCTTTGGTAATGGGGCACTCTGTATAGTAATGTCTTCTGCACTTCTTACAGCAAGAGCTTGTTGAGGCTACATAATTGGTGTAACTGGTAAAAAGGATCAAGATGGCTTTGTAGCTAGTGAAAGATCCCATCTGGAGGCAGAACTAGCTCATATTTAATGTTAATGGGCGTTAAGGACTAGCCCAAAAAGGAGACTATGCCCCTTTGATGAGAAGATAGGTTTCTCTTTCCAGGCTACCTGAGTCTTGTTACATTATGAATTTGGGGTGGCTGGAAATCTAAACCAGCACTGCTCAGACTTGCTGAGGGAAGGGAAATCTTTGCAAGTTGTGTGATTGTTAGGTTTGCTAATTATGGTGCAATGTTGACTGTGGAAGCATCACCATTTCATGATTGTAGCCCGTAAGTGTCCATTGCTCCTGTCTAAATGGGCAAACTTCTGTACATTTAGATATTCAAGTTTGCATAGCTGAATTTACCTGATTTATGCATGTCAGTGTGGGATCTGCTAGCATTAAAATGCTGTGTGCAAATTTTGGATGCATAATTTTATTACTGGTAACCTAGAATGTGCACATCAGAGTGGTATAATAATAAAATCCCCCTCCCATCCAGGCATTCAGATTGTTACAATTTGTAATAAATATAATTAAAAACAATTGAGATACCTGCATTTGAAATATGAGTTGAAGATAAATCTCCAGAAACAGCAAAGCCCTACGTGTAACTGGAACCTCAATTCAGGTGGTGTCACTGACTACACATTTTTGGTTTTATTAAATCGTAGTTCTCCATCCTATCTCAGTACTGTGGTTCAACTTGATCTTCACTGTTAATTGATTATTTCATAGCACATACTGTTGTGAGTAGGGGAATGAGTAAGATAGTGACAGCTAGTGAGTAGGAAACATCAGTGGCTGGTAGTTTGGGTTCAGAGCAAATAGCTTCCCAAAAACTCCCACTTTTCCAGCTCACATCAGAAGTCTGAGTCTCTTTGGCCTACAGAAGAGGATAGAAACCTAGGAGAACAGGTCTCTGTTACTTTTGCATTGGGGTATTTCTGATGCTGACTGGAATCCAGAAGCGCAAAGGCCTATCAAAATGTAGCAAAGGTATTGTACAAAGGCCTTTTGAAAAAAGTGTTGGTTCTAGACATGAAAGCTTTAGAGGGAATAGGGGATCTCACTTTTTTTCTCATCATCTATCCCCAGTGAAAATGGGCTCTGTCCAAGGAAAGAGGAAATTGTTCAGAACTCATTGCTAACCTATCTGTACAAACTGCCATTAAAAGAAAATAATTCCTTCAATAATAATAATAATAGTAATTAATTATGTAACAGATAGCCTTCTCACCCCTCTTCAGGAACAGGCAGGAAACTCTTCTTTTGCTCCAAACAGTGCTCTTTATTTCACAGTGCAAGGCCCCACCACCAATATACACAGACTTATACACAGCTCTATAGCTTACAGCTCTAACTCAGCTCTACAGCTTACAGCTCTACACGACTCTATATAGTTCAGCTCTTCCTCTCACTCCACACTACCATACCACCACCACCACCCTGGGCTTCTTGTCTGGCAGGCTTCTATCCCCCTGGGGAGGCTTCCAGGTGCAACCCATCCAGGCTGATTGCCCTGCAGCCCAGGTGGCTAATTAGGCTTTCTGCAAGGGAGGTTTGCAGAGGGCTTTTCTCCCTCTTAAAGGGGCAGCAGGCTGGGTCAGGCCCACCCTGCCACAATTAATAATATAATTAATTCTTTGATATCGGGATCATACCAGGACTCTAACTTCAGATGTTCCCAAACTTCAAGGGGATCAAAAATTATAAGATCTACATCAGAATTTTATGGCTTTAGTCCATCTCTAAAGTCTAGACTCACCAGTACAGTTGGAAATAATCGCAGCATGAGGTTTACTCTTCATCCATATGGTTCGAATCACAATGAAGTAAATGACACTACAGTTGGGAAGAGAAGAGGGAAATAAAATAATCTTTGAGACTGTGAGGTGCAGTGAACTTAACTAAGGCCCTGGTCCTGCAATGGCCTCTGCACGTACAGATGGCAGATGGAGTGGTTTGGACTTAATTGCAGGATCAGAATTTAATACTTAGCTCTTGTTATCAGGAGATCTCAAAGTGCTTTACAGGAGAGTATCAGTATCCCCATTTTATAGATGGGATTGGAGAAGAGAACCAAGGTACGGAGTTGAAGTGATTTGCCCAAGGTCAGAGAGCACATAAGTGGCAGAACTGAAGACAGATCCCACTTCTCCTGAGTTCCCGGCCAGTGTCTTGTTGGTTGTCTCATGTTTAGGGAAGGACTCAGTACAAAAATGTCACTTTGCCTATGAATTCTCATAGACTCATATTCTGCCTCCAGCCATTAAGGATTTTTGCTACTGGCAACCACCCATGGGCCACATGCATAGGCAGTCCCATCATACCATGCCCTCCATGAACTCATCAAGCTCAGTCTTGAAGCCAGTTAGGTTTTTTGCCCCTCCCTTTCCTGCTCGCTCCCCTTGGAAGTTCCAGAACTTCATTCTTCTGATGGGTAGAAAAAAATCATCTAATTTCATGCCTAAACTTGTTGATGGCTAGTTCATGTCCATTTATTCATGTGTTCACATTAGCACTTAACTTAAATAACTCCTCTCCCTCCCTGGTATTTATCCCTCTGTATTTATAGACAGCAATCATATCTCCCCTTAGTCTTTGGTTAGGCTAGACAAGCCAACCTCTTTGAGCCCTCATAAGACAGGTTTTCCATTCCTCGAATCATCCTACTAGCCTTCTCTGCACCTGTTCCAGTTTGAATCCATCTTTCTTAAACATAGGAGACCAGGATTGCACCCAGAATTCCAGATGAGGTCTCACCAGTGCCGTGTATAATGGTACTAACACTCCCCTGTCTACTGGAAATACCTCACCCGATGCATCCTGGGACTGCATTAACCTTTTTCACGGCCCCATCATATCAATGGCCCATAGTCATCCTGTGATCAGCCAATACACCCAGGACTCCCTCTGTCACTTTCAACTGATAAGACAACAAACCAAGATAATTGGAGATATCTACTTTGAAGACTGCTTATCTGTTTTTATAATGGTAATTCATAGTCATTCATAACAATGAACAGCCTTTGGGCTAGGAAGGAGTTTGAGATTGACTTTACCCTGGTGGGGTTAGCACACTCACTCAGGATGTGGGAGACCCAGATTCCAGTCCCCCTATTCCATTGACTATTTATAAAATTATGGATCTGTTTCAACAGGAGAGGCTGAGCAGCCTCTGCTTCCAAAATACCCATAGACCAGTAAACTGGCACTGTTAGGACCGGAAGACATTGTGACGGGCAACCACTAGAAGGTGTAGTTACGCTTCTGAGTCAACTCCAGGAGAGTGCATAATGGTATCATCAGATGTGAGAATAGCCATGACCTTGCTGTTATCTGTGTGTTTGGGAACGGAACCGTTCCCAGCTGTGTGAGTGTTTACCCCGTCTGTGTGAGAACAAATGCGTGGGAAACTAAATGGGGAAATTAAGGCAGGACAGCGTGTAACCAATCAGTTTGTTGCTTGCAAATGAGACATGAGTATGTATGAGATGCAAATGTGTGAGTGTACTTAAACCCACACCTGTGGGTTGTCTGTGAGCTTTTTCCTTCCCAGCAACGGCTCCGAAGTGCTGGGCACCCTTTCTGCAGTCGCGCTGATCTGAATCAAGCCCCCTCAGCGCTGAGGGACCGAGACCTTCCAATAAACTCATCTACTCTACTTAACCATGTGTGTGTGCCTTGTCTCGCAAAATCCAAAGTACCTCACAACAGGCACTTTCCTACAATGGGAGAAGAAGCAGTTCCAATCCCTGCTCCATCTCAGGCAGAGGGGGACACTGAAACCCTGCTCTCCAACCTACCTCTCATTACTTAGCTGAAGGGTTCTAATGGTGGCTGCTACCAACAGACAATCAATCAACAGTTAATTCTTTCTGAATAAACTATTTTTCCAGAGCACTTGCCCCGCTCTTTATACAAAGTGAGATCCTGTGCTGCACCTCTGGGAGCAGCACGAAACTCGCAGTCTAGAGGGAGAGGTCACTACAGGGGCTTTAAACTACCTCTGCACCACCCAATCTTGGGCTGCTCCAACCATCGGAGAGGACCTTGGTGTAACTTGGCCAACACTGGAGACCTAGTTTAGTAACAGCAGCTTCCTCAGGCTACCCTCTGGGCTCCAGTGTTGCTCAGAAGCTCTGAAATGCTGTGTCGGGGTCCCACCCTTGCATGCCTCTCCTATCCCCTCATTGTTCCCCAGTATCCAGCCCTATCACACACACGGGGTTGCCAGAAGGTCTTCAGGAGACACCCCGATGACAGGCCTTCACAGGGGCCGCTCTGGAGGAATCCTCCTCCAGCTTTCAGGGCTCTTTTACATTGCTCTAGTTTTTACCCATTTAAAGGGGCCTGAGGGGCTGTGTGGGAACTGAAGAATTCAGTGGTAAACTATAAGATGAAACATCCCCTCTGCGCTTCTTTCAGTTGAAGAAATGGAACCTGTCCAGGGGTTGGCAACGTGTCCTTACTGGGCACAAGTGTCCACGGTAAAAATGTTAAGGTCTGTGGGGGGTGGCCAAGGGCGGCTCCCTGCAAGTGGCTCCCCATCCCTGTTGTTGCTGGTGGAGGTGCAGCCAGGCAGCTCTGCATGCTGCCTCCATCCCCCTTCCCTCCCCAAGTGCTCACTCTGCAGCTCCCAGCCCATTGGCCGGGAACCATGGCCAATGGGAGCTGCTGAGCATGGTGCCTACAGATGGATGTAGCATGCCCACAGAGCTGCCTGACTGCGCCTCCACCAGCAACAGCAGGGATGGGGAGCCACCGGAGATGGGTCTCCTCGCAAGAGACTCCCCATCCCTGCTATTGCTGGTGGAGGGGGCTGCCAGGTGGCTCTGCAATCTGCATGCTGCCTCCGTCCCCCCTCCCCGAGTTCTGATTCTGCAGCTCCCAGCCCATTGGCCGGGAACCATGGCCAATGGGAGTTGCAGGGGTAGCGCCTGCAGATGGGGCAATGCACAGAGATGCCTGGCCACGCCTCCATGTAGGAGCTGGAGAGGAGACATGCTGCTGCTTCTGGGAGCTGCTTGAGGTAAGTGCTGCCCACAGCCTGAACTCCCCCATATTTCCCCAGGCCCCAACTCCCTGCCTCAGCCCTGATCCCCCTCCTGCCCTCCAAACCCACTTATCCCAGCCCGGAGCACCCTCCTGCACCCCAAACCATTCAGCCCTACCCCAGAGTCTGCACCCCCACCTCACACCCCACACACCCTAACCCCCACTCCAGCCTGGAGCCCTCTCCTGCATCCCAAATCCCTCATCCCTGTCCCCACACCAGAGCCTGCACTGGAGCCCTCACCCCCTGCCCCCTTAATCCAAACCCCTGCTCTAGCCCTGGGTTCCCTCCCGCACCATTAACCCCTCATTTCTGGCCCCACCCCAGAACCCACACCCAGAGCCCATACCCCCCACCCACATCCCAACCCCCTGCCTCGGCCCGGAGCCCCCTCCCACCCCCTGCCAATGTCCATCACTAAGTCTGGTAATTTTGTCAAGTGTCTGTCATGCAACATGGTGGTGCTGACCCCTGCCTGTACCTCCACCTTCTTGGGATGAGTCCTGAGTTGGAAGGATATAAGAGAGAAGAAAATCAGGTATATGGTTGTTGCCATTCTAGGACCCGATCCTGCCCCTATTAGACAACAATTTTATGCAGCTTTAGAAGCAGTTGCAGTGCAGTACCGACCCCAGCCATAACACACATACATACTTCCTGTTTCCTCTTAGCTTTTCTAAACTCAAAGCATGGGATCTGGATCTAGAAACTCCACAGTGAACTAGGCTGAAACTTGGGCCTGTTTTTGGTAGCTTTATAGAGATCAAGAACTGTCTTTCACTTCTATCTTTCTATCATATGGCTTCATTAATAATAAATAACCATTTCTTTTGTAAGTTGTCTTAATTTCAAGTCACTTTCAGGTAGAGCTCAGGGAATAATGCAAGAGGCTTTTCTGTAGATATTCTCATTTTGAGATTTGCAATGGCTGTGTTTGCATCCCCTTTGCATTCATGTCCGTAGAAATTAGTCATCTGGTTTCCAAGCACAATATTTATGAAAATAGAATTTCAGTATCTGAACCAGAAGCATTTGCATGTTCAGCCAATAAGGATTTCATGTACATCAGCTAAAGATTCCAGCCTGCTCTCTTTGTTCCATTCATTCAAACATTTGGATAACTCCCGGCTGAGTTTTCCTTTTGATATTCAGAGGTTTTCAATGACTGGATCATCTGTTTTGGCATGGGTGAGATTTCCTTCACATCCCTTTGCAACCTTTGAAAAATCTATTTCTGTCATTGACATTTCTCCTTTCATTACTCTGAGGCAAATAATTCATTTATTTTATTTTCTAACAAAGCCTACCTGTTCGCACAAGAAATTATCTTGACAGCTTGTACAGATCCTTTTTGTATTTTATTTACCTGACCTCTTTTTTTTCCTTTATGGGCCAGAACAATATCTGCCTCAACTGTAATTTAGTCTCTAACCTTCGATTGTGGTGTTATCTTTAACAATTCATTCTCTTATATACTCTGTGTTTCTCATTCTTACCTTTAGTTAATTCCTGACCTTTCTTACATATTTACATAGGCCTTGATTCATTCCTGGTGCATTCACTGCTATCAGATGATACATGAACAGCACTTAATTGTTTGGTTTAATTATTGTTGTTTTTTTCCCCTTCTCGGCTCTTTGACTGAATTATCCCATTTCATCTGAAGTTTTTTCGTACCAAAATGGTGCTAAAAGCCATATCCTGAAGTTTTTGCTTTTTGTTTCCCTTCAGTCCACATTTGAACGCAACCAGAGTTCAAGTTGTTTAAGGGTTTATATAAGCTCTTGAGGATTTGAGATGATCAGCAACGTAACAAATAGTAACTAACAATTTACATTTAAGTATCACTTTGAGCAATGAAAGATCCCATATACATACACGAACATTTTCAATACAGCCACCTCTGTGAAGGACGATGGTGGTAGCACATTAGTGGGGCAGGAAAAATGACACTTTTCATAAGAGCAGTGGTTTGTCCTGGTTATCTTGTCAAGAGATTTTTCAGACTGTCTACGGAAAGTAATAAATCATACAGGAGCGAGTCCTGCCTTCACTGGCAAACAGCTGTGCAGCAGTAGTGGGGATTAAGTAATCACATGTATGTATGGCACAAAGAACATCCTTCCATCCCATGGCAGAGCACCAGAGTGTACTGGTACTTTGTGTCTAAGCAAGTCTGCTGCTGGTGAACTGAGGACATCCTACAAGTCTAGTTGGACACCTAGCCTCATCCATTTTACAAAAAATGATGACCCTGTAGGTCATCAAGTACACCCTATTGCATAGGGTGACCAGATGTCCCAATTTTATAGGAACAGTCCTGATATTTGGGGCTTTTAAAATGTGGGCTCTTCTTACCCCACCCCCATCCCCTGTCCCGATTTTTCACACCTGTTGTCTGGTCGCCCTACCACTGCAGTACATGGCAGCAGCTTCCAGAGCATTCTTGTGTGCACGTATTCCAAAACATGCCAAACCAATTATTTTGGCTCTGCATTTGGTGAAGAGTATGTTGAATTAGGTATTCGGTCTAAAAGTCAGAATACCTGGAGCCCAGAATCTAAAACACTCTTCTGTAATCTCATTTAGGATATATCCCTCAGCACTGTATTTAATTCAGGGGACACTATTTGGTCAAAGCTGATTTCCATTGTGGGAGAGAAGCATGAAGACTTGTGTTTATATCTAGTTCAGACTGAAGATATGGATATCATATTTTAAAGCAGAAATGATAAACCTGAGTCTTTAAGATTTCAGCCCAAAATGAATTTCATGATTCATTCTGCATCCTGTAGAGAGAGTAAGAGGAACAAACCCTGCCAGGATTTGAATATGTAGTTACATCTACGTATTATTCAGTTGTGGTCCGTAAAGCACCCCTGGATTCTCCCCTGTGTATCTCACTGATGTTGAAAATAAACGAGAACATGGTAAAAAATCAGAAGGATAAACATCTGAAAGATAGTGGCTTCAAACAATGTCACTGAAGGCCTTGAGCTACTTGATGAATCATCAGAAGAAATATATGCACATTATGTACTGTGATATTCAAAAATCAGGGCCACAGTTCACTGTGGGTATCTTGTTTGAATATAGCTATACCATGAATGATTTTCTTTTTGATGCTTTTATGTATTGTTTCTTTTCTAAACTCCTACAGCAGGCTGTATTTGGAAATGATTTGGGGATATTGGCTGCCTTGATTGGTAGAGCCTAGATGTGCTATAATGCAGCTAAGTTTGGGTTCCTAGGACTGCTGTTCCTCTGTGACTGCTTCCTGATGGTTGTTTGATCTCAGTTAGCACTTTAAAAGTGCGATTATCATACAAATTATAAGTACAGTTAGCTATTCTATTGTTCAGCTGCAAAGTCATGGAATTATAGACAATGGTAAAGATTTGTACTTTTAAAAAAGTTCCATGTGTTATCCGCTGAAGAATTGGTTTTTGTTGTTGTTTTCAGTTTAAGTTAACTGAAGGCTTCTGCTTACGTGTTCAAAGCCATGGCAAAATGAGAATCTATTCAAGGCACAGTCCTCCCTTCTTTCTTAAGAAGGAAGAGCAAACAGAAAAGACAGTCCGAAAGAATAGGAAACAGTTCCCATTTGTGGGAGATTGAGATGGCAGACAAAATAAGAACACAGATAGGGAATGTAGTACAAAAATACAGCCATCTTTATGCAAGCTGAACACAATTCCAGGCATCTCTCCACCTTGTTTACCATCTCTTTGTATCAACATTTGTGGCCAAGATATAAGCAGACGTTGTAGATGGGCGCACAAGCTTGTCGTCTCAACAGAACTCATTTAGCGATAGACAAGGTTTTCTCTACAAGTCTCTTGATATAGATTTAATATATCTGAAAAGCCCCGCTCATAACAGCCAGGGTGATGACAGGAGCTGTGGGGGAAATCTGGCCCCTTCCCAGACTTCACCGGGACCAAGATTTTGCCCCGTCTCTCTGCCTGTACAGCACTCAGCACAATGGAACCCTAATCCTGAATGGGAGCTTGGAGGCAGGGGCAGGTTATAAACCCCAAACTGACTGTGAAAGGGTTGACTACAGCCTGAGACCTCTAACCCCAACTTGTTACACCTGGCGGGTGTGGCAGCCTCAGGAAGGAGTTAAAAGAAAGATGCTCAATGCAGTTGAGTGAAAGAGACTTAGGAGAGAGGTGGAGGGTGCTTACTCTGTGGGAAGGATGTGATGGGAGAGCCTAAGACGGACTACAAGCTAGGGCTTGGGGTAGGTAGAAATTGCTTAGTTCCTATTTTTTGTCTCATTTTTGAGATTTGCTGAGGGACGCCCTGCAAGCTGCTGCCCTGGAAGGAGAGTCAGATAACTTTTCTTCTTAAATTAAAATGTCTGCGGTTTTAAGGTACATACAAGTGTTAATGATCCTCCAAATCTGACAGGAAAACATTAGGGAAAGTTAAATCTACTGTGGCAAGGTGGCCCCCCGGGCTCCCCGGATTCAGGTTCTCAAGCAGCTCTCTCTGGCTGAGTTTGGCTCCTCGCCAGTTAGGGAGGGTGAACCCCCTCCTGGGAAGGGACTCCTTCCGGCTTCTCTGCCTGCTGGCAGCCTTTCTGTGTCTGACTCTCACTCTCCCTCACTCTCTTCTGCTGTCACAAAACTCACTCTTCCAACTCCTCCTGCCTCCAAACACACTCCTCAACTCCCACACCCCCTTTCTGGGGAGGAGTCTCTTTAAAGGGCTCTGGCAGCCTCCTTAACCGGTCTCAGCTGGCCCTGCTTCTGACTGCCGTAGCCTTGCTCAGCTGGACCTAATTTAACCTGCAGTTACCCCTCTCACCACACCCTTCTTTGGCAGTCTCTAGCCCTGGGTTTACCACACTACTTAGCTTTAAAAAAGCAAAATGGTTGTACTTTGCATTTGATAAATATACTGTGGTAGCAGCTCATCCAGGCTCAATATTTAGAGGCTCACATAACCAGAATGTTGATGATAAACAGATTTAAATTCATTTTCTGTAAAACTGCTTATAATTATTATCTAAGCTTCTCTATTCCTTTTTCTCTGCTTTGTGTAATGCCAGGCAGCTGCATAGCTGTACTATGCCTCCTAATTGTTGGCAATGACTCAGTGTTTGTAAATAAATTAACTAATTTGCTTACAGACAAATAATTGTAGGTGTAATAGGTAAGTGAACTGCCAGGCGGACATTACAAGTAATGTCAGAATCTAGGTTCTTAGATGGACTCAGAAGCAGAAACTAATCAATCAAAGTCAACAGACTGACTTTGATATTTTTATTCCTGTTCACTGATTCTTCACTAGCCCTTTGTCTCACCTAGCCTCTTTCTCACTCCAGCATCATGTATTGAAACTCCATTTTCTTTTAGAATATTGATTACTTACTTTTTCTCTGCTTATTTTTTCCCTTGCTGCAGTCTGATTGTTCCCATCTGGAAGATTATGTTCTCTGTTTTTTTGTGAATTCAGACTGGTACTAAATAAGTGACAAGGTGTTATTAATATTACTCATATATTTAACAGTTTAAAGTACAGGGAAGGACAATTTGTGAGTTAAATAAGCCCCTAAACAGAACACAAACCTTTCACAGATTCTGAATTTCTGGAAGCACTAAGTTCTAAACATATCAAATATGAGCTATTAACTGTAGTGAAGGGCTGACACAAGAGTATTGAAAGAAAAAAACCTTCTCTCTAACCTCTTTCACAGGACACGAATGAGTCAAGGGTTCATATGACAGAAGTCTATATACACTCCAGTGTATACTCCAGTGGCTACTGTTCCAAAGAAATTGGCCCATCATTAATGGGTGACAGGGCTGACATTACCATGAGGTGAACTGAGGTGGCCGCCTCTGATGACAGACTGTGGAGAGGCACCCCTAGAACCCAGAGTTTGGAAATTTTGTCTGCTGATGGTGCATATGTATTCTCTCTCCTCTAGAGATGGTGAAATGCTGTGCTGGAGGAAGGAGGGCACAAGAGACATAGGCAGGCAGGAGAAAAGGCGAGAGGGAATAATAGAAAGCAGCGGGAACTGCAGGGAAAGAAAGGAGGAGGAGCCTCTTATGTACCACTCTAGCACCCCCAGGAGCCTGGACTGATTAACACCAGCTTCTCATGGAGCTTCTTGTTTCCTTCTGCTTCCCTGAACCTACTTGAGAAGAACAGGCAGTCAGCTGAAGTAGTAGGAGCCGGTTAGGCCCTTAAGATGCTGATATCTTTCCTTACTCAGGCCCTGCCACCAGCCTGCTTATTTGTCCCCTTCAATTGAGTGTTGAGAGCCACTCTAGCTGGCACAGAACAGCAGTCATGAGTGAAAGAAGAAAACGCCCTTCTGGGGGCAGCATTCAGAAAAAGAAAGAGAGCAAAGGAAGCTTTTCTATCTAAGTAGGAAGGAGCTCACCTGAGATACAAAGACACAAATGTTCATGGTGAGCCTTCCAGCTCTGGTGAGGATTTGAGAGGTGAGAAGATGCCTGATCTTCCAATTAGTCAGAGTACAGGTAACCCGGCAGCTACTGCAGCATCCATATTTCCATCTCAAATGGATGTAACCATGCGGATTCCTGAAGAAAAGTGTAGATCAGAGAAGAGTGTGGTGGAGGCGCAAGAAACAGCTGCAGATGAGTTTAGTTCCTTAAGTCTAGAAGATGATCCAGGACTTTGGACCCAGTTGAGCAGTAGCCTGAGGGACTTCCTTGTACTGCATGGGCCACAGCAAGTGAAAAACCTCATGTTCCCCAAAGACAATCAACATAGAAGTTTCCATCCATCACATTACTGGCATGAAATCTCCAATGATGACAAAGTGGAGAGGCCATGGCTTATGTACTCAGAAACCCAGAATGCTGCATACTGTTTTTGTTGCAAACTCTTCCAGTCTAATGTTTGAGCCACATTGGGTTCTACAGGAACAAAGGACTGGAAAAATCTGGCATGCCATGAGAAGTCAGCAAATCACGAGAGAGCATTCCATAGGTGGAGAGAGAGAGAGATGAGACTAAAGGCCACCATAGAATATCAGGGTTAGAAGGGACCTCCAGAGATCATCTAGTCCAACCCCCCTGCTCAAAGCAGGACCAATCCCCAACTAAATTATCCAACAGATTTTTTTGTTCCTATCCCTAAATGGCCCCCTCAAGGATTAAGCTCACAACCCTGGGTTTAGGAGGCCAGCACTCAAAACACTGAGCAAACCATGCTCCACAGTGGAAAGAGGTGCAATTGTCATTTGGGGCCCTCCAAACAGACCCACACAGCCAGGTACAAGTACCTGTCCCCAGCTTCTCTCCTTTTGATGATCAGCATCAAGAGACAATTGCATCAGAGTCTCCTTACTGGCAAAATGTTCTGAAAAGGCTCGTTGCCATTGTGAGAATGCTTGCTACCCAAAACCTAGCACTGCATAGCACTTCAGATCAGCTGTATGTGCCAAACAATGCAGTTTTCTGATACTCTTGGTCATCTTGGTTTCAGGTAGGTTTGAAATGCCACTCCAGAATAGTTGGGAATTTTTCCTGAATAATGACTGAAAATGGTCTGTTTTGTCTTGTTCTGGCATTTCTGATTCTCACCTGACAAAAAACAATAATTTAGGAGGAGCTTTTGTGATGAATAGTACATATACCCCACACAGAATTCATCATGTGCTTTGGGAAGAGGCTCCAATTACTTCTTTTTACATTCAAACTGGTTGTGGCACATGCTTAGTGGAGCTTGATAAAACATTCACAACAAAACACCAGAATGCATGAAACTCTGATTTTCATGGTGGATTGCAAGCTCCCAAGTCACCCCACTTTGTGGAAAGATTCACTAATCCTAGTGGATGTTTTAAACAATCCTGGTCTGATTTATGGTTTTGTGTTAAAAAAACAGTATGGTTTTGAAACAAAGAAAAAAAATTGAAACTTTAGTTGTGTAGGTTAAATTTTTCCTTTTGTTTGTTCAAACCATAAGCTCACCTTGTAACTCAAGGTATACTAAATTTTAGATTATAGATCATATTAGGTTATAACTGTACTAAATGTTGCCTAACTGGGTGGTGGTTCTTTAAATAAATGTATAGAAGGGGAGGAAAGTAAAACAATCTATTAATTGGTTGCTGAGACTGAGGTTCTGATGAGATGTTATAGGAACAGATCTTCCTAGATTTAGGTCACTCATGACCTTTGCAGTATTGCCATTCCCAGCTGTGCAAAAGTCATGAATCCTGGTCCAAAAAATGAGCTCTTAGGTAATATCTGTATATTTCTCTTCATATTGTTTACATTTTGGTTTCTGAGCCTGTAGGGTACCCCAGGTTACATTACGGGGGCTCTCCTCTGCAACCTGGAGGGTGAGAAATGTTCTTTGTTTTAACAAAAGCTTAGTTTCCCTTCAGGAATGCTTTGGGCCATTATTAAGAACACCAGCTACTGTGAGACTTGTGATACAATTGCAAGAGTTGGTCATGTTGCTATTCCTCATATTTCAGTGCCTTGGGGATGTTCCAGTTGGAAGTAGAAATTTATGAATTCTGCAGTTTCCTTGCAAACAAGATTGCACCAAAGAAAATACCAATGTCCTGCTTCGCCAAATGCAGAAGGGACTAAACAAAAGGAGTTATTTTAGTTTACAGCCTGAAGCCTTGTTGGGCAATGGACCTATAACCTCACTCTCTTGCTTTCTCCAGGGTACACGCTGTGCGCACAGAAACAGCTCAGCCTTCTTGCTTCCACCCCTCTCTCTCCGTTCTTGTCTGTTCAGTTTCTGTGTGTTCTCTCCTTTCTCCCTCCCTACCCTTGTCCCAATACCCAGTGGGATCCTTTGATCACATGGTGCTAGTTTCTGGGCAGATTCTATTAGGCCTGGGTTTAGATGCGATCCTTTCCCTGTCTTTATGTATCTTAAATGAAGGTCCTGTTAGTGCATCAGTTTGAACGAGGTTCTAATTCAACCAGCTCATTACAATAGCAGGTGCTATAAATCAGCTCCAGTATGAGAGAAACCTGAAAGACATGTATTGTAACTGGAGTCTGACCAGAAAAAACTGTTTGTTCAAACTTTGCATCTTTATAGTGAGATACGTTTTGTGTCTGAAGACGTATAAGCTTATCCCTTGGTTACACTTTGGATGTCCCCTCCCAGACAATGTACCATCATTCTAATCAGTACACTCTGTAGAACAAAGAGTCTTTATAGAGATTCAGACAGAGCTAACTTAGAATGAATTGCACCTGATCGTACCTTCAAAAATGTTTCAAATGTTTCTGCAATGTGCTTTGAAAATTGATGAAGCAGGTGTATCAAAGCATTTATTACAGAAATGTTCTCTCTCCCTATTTTCACGTTTTGTTGTAAAAATTCTCTTTCTAAGTACAATGTAGTAAGTTGTCTGACTTCCTGTTTAAACATAATTCCTTTCTTCTGTGACACTGTGCTTGTGTATTTGGTGGGCGGTATTTTAGTTTCAAGTAAAATTGAAGGAGATGGGAGTAGGGATTTGACAGAAACGGAGGTCTGGGGGATTTTAAATGGCATCTTGATTTAAAGATAATTTTTTCTGCATGACAAAAGAAAAGCCCTGTTCAGTTTACTAAATTATGCTTCATTTTAAGAATTACTGTTGTGTGGTAAAGTACTATAGGAATATTACAGATCTGATACAAATTCCTTTCTCCCTCCTCCTTTTGAGATGGTGCCTTCTTTGTGATTAAATGTAATATGCATCTAAAAGCATTAGGCTGATGCGTTTAAGTACCTACATACCTGGAAAATAGAAGCTTTATGCATAGTTATAATTATTTCACAAATTCTTTAAGTGAAAATCTCCAACTGTCTTGGCTTCATAAACCCATCAACATGGCTCACACGGGCACTTAGAGCCTTTTAACTAGATCCTGCACCCATTGGTCCTGATAATCAGTTAGTACATCCAGATGCTTAGCACAGGCAGGGAAGAGGGAAACAAAGGTGGCCCTAGGTACTTTCAAGTTCCCCGGATACAGGTGTCATTGGGACCCACGGCAATCGCTGGGGTCAGAGCAGCCTCGACACTGCTCTAATCTATGATCTGCATCACATAACATCCAGGAGCTCTAACAATCAACCGAGGCTGGAGCACACTGAGCTCTGGCCATACCTCCTCCCTGCTCCAGACTTCCCCGTCATTCCACGCCTCATAAATGATGTGTCCTATATCAGTGCTTCTCAAAATTTTTCTATTGGTGACCCCTTTCAGACACCAGGCCTCTAAGCGTGACCCCCTTTAGGGGTTGGGCTTGGAGGCGGGGCAGGGGCCGGGCTGGGGAGGGTGCCAGCAGCCCCCCCGGGGCAGAGGCTGGGCTTGAGGGGTTGTGTGTGCCAGCAGCCCCCCGGGGCAGGGGCTGAGCTGGGGTGTGTGTGGGTGTAGGGCAGGGGCTGAGCTCAGGGGAGGGTGCCAGCAACCCCCCCGGGACAGGGCCCAGGGTGCTGCCGACAGTCCGCCATGGCAGGGCCTGGGGCTCTGGGCACTGCCGGCAGCCCGCCGTGCCATGGGCTGAGTCTGGGGTTCAGGGTGCCGCCAGCAGCCCGCCGCCGGCCCGCCGCAGCAGGGGCCAAGGCCCAGAGCACTGCCAGCAGCCCGCCGCAGCAGGGGCCGGGGCTCGGGGCGCCGCCAGCAGGGGTCAGGGCCAGCTGCCAGCAGCAGGGGCTCGCAATCCCCACATAATCGGGTCGCGAC
Organism: Sternotherus odoratus; assembly: GCA_032164245.1. Lineage (NCBI taxonomy): Eukaryota > Metazoa > Chordata > Testudines > Kinosternidae > Sternotherus > Sternotherus odoratus. Next base: position 149,315,990 of record JAVMKO010000002.1, read on the forward strand.
CCCTCGAGGGGTCCCGCGACCCCCACTTTGAGAACCTATGTCCTATATGTTGTGGGCTGGCATAAGCTTGCTCTGCCAACTCCACCTGGGTGTGTTCTGAGCCCCATTTAGGCCCCATCTATGCAGCCAATAAAGCATTAAAGGGGACTTAGTGGAATGGAGGACCAGTCTCATCAAATTCAATGAGAGTTTTGCCATTGTTCTTTTTAGGAGGAGTGGGTTGTGTGTCCGTGAAATAGGATCACACCTATAATACTGTGCAGCGTTGGTAGTTCCTATTGTATATTGTGTATGACAGCCTAGAACATAGCAGTTGCCACCACCAATTATGTTCTTAACTGATTCTTAAACACCGCATTGACCATAGCTGACTTCAGGATCTTCAGATCAGAAAGAGCATAAATCTTCCTGGAAGATCTACATTAGGAAACCCAAAATGTGGGATGGGTCCAACCTCCAGACCCCTCAGACCACACAGAAGCATGTTTGAATGAGCAAGGTAATGTGCTCCAGTGCAAACATATTTTCCCTGTTGAGATGTTGCTGTGGAGTGGAAGGTTGTGGAGTGGAAGGAGTCTTCATAACAGGGAAGTAATAATTTACCAGATCAAATTTTCGTTGGCCACCTTCACCCAGAGACACACCTTACCTCTCCTTCTCTTCCACCTAGATGGGTAAATTGCTAATAATAGCTGAAAGGGTTATTTCCCAATGGCCACTAGCTATTTTAGATATCCGAGTTTATACATTGCAGTGAGTGTAGATGGATTAACTTTTTAAACTGCTGGGCTTCCAAGAAATAAAACCATAACTAAAGGTGACTTGATACCATAGTGATAAGCACCAGACAAAGAGCTTTTGAAGTTGGGGGTTGCAAAATACACTGTTCTCTGAAGTACTGAACTGAAACACATTTTTAAAAATAACAAACATTTTTATGGTGCATGGCATTTGTTGACCCTTATAGTGCTACTGATCTTATCATTTTATCCTGACACTAATCCTCTGTAAAAGTATTTGTATTCCTCTCCCTTCATCCTATAGGGAAATGTCATCGACTTGTAGAAATGGCAATAAAAGTACTTTTTTTTTTTTTTTTTTTGCAAACCAACCAAATAAGAAAACAGAGAGCCCCATTTGCAGGCCCTAGGACTTGATGCCAGGACCTCGGTAGGGACTAGCCTGTCTTAGACCCCCAGCAACACCGAACCAACTTTTAACAGCCTATATACAATTTTGAATATGATGGACCCCAAGGATATTAGTCCTAATTCAATAAGGTCTATCTTAATTCAACAAAGTTAATCTTAATGGCAGACAATTTGTTCAGGATACTGTCAGTCTGTTACACATTTCATTTATTAATGAATTGTATGATGTGGAGGAGTGAAAACCATGTAAGGTTTTTCTCACTTCTATTTTAAGTTAGTATAATTAGGAATGTTTAGATTCAAGTATGCTTGTTAATGCAGAATTCTACAGATGAAGGATAAAAAAAAGCTATAATCTAGTCTCTTCAAACACTTAGGCCATGATTCAGCAAACCCATCCAGTTCAGGAAAGCACCTAAGTACGTGCTTAACTCTGAAATAGGTGCTTAAATCCTCTGGACCTTAACGGGGCTTAAGCACCTGCTTAAATCCTCTGGACCTTAACAGGGCTTAAGCACCTGCTTAAAGTTAAGCAGGGATGGGAATGGATTTAAGCACATGCCTAAGTACCTTGCTGAACTGAAGCCTAATTTAAAAACATGTCTCATTCTATTGTGAATTATAGGTGTATTTAAAGTCTCCTGGCTTGCTTTCCAATTCTGACTAGCTAGACACAGCATAAACTTTACAGTCAATGGATGTTATCAGCCACTCCCTATGAGATTCTATGTGATGAGAAAAGCATGTTGACATGACTGCGAAAGGGACTTTTATATCTCTAATAGAGGATGAGGGTTTTCCCATAGAAAACTTCAAAATTTCAGACACATAATTTCCTGAAGTTTAGCAGTTCTTAAGACATTCCTGGACTCACAATTATTCCCAAGTTGTCTGTTTCTCTAAAAAAATTTGTCTTAGAATTGCAGCATAAAACATTACCCACAAAAGACACTATGCTTTAAATTGGTTTATATGTATCTTGTTTATCCTTTTTTCTCCTCTACCTTCACTCAAGTTTCATTCTTATTTAAAAGTAGGCTACCTTTAAAACACTAAAATGTACAAGAAGAAACAGTCCTTCCCGGGACAAACGAATGATCCAGCGGGTGTTTTCCATCTGAGGCTTTTTTATTTTATGAAGAGGATCAAATGATGACTATGTATGTTACAGCTGTGCAATCTAGACCAGGGGATGGATGGCTTAATAAAGTTAACTTGGCTCTGAGCAGAATTCAACAGTTATTGCTTTTCTCTAAAGAATGACTTTAGGACAAATTGTATCAGCAAAAGCTTTGGTTGACAGATGCTCAGCTGAAATTGATGGTTTGAGCCATCAAAGGTCCCATGATCTCACAGTTTTTTTGTTCTGCTAGAGACGTCAGTTGCTCTTAAAAGCTGCAGACCCAATCGCTATGACTGAACAATATAACTTCACAACACTAATTGCCAAAGAAGCTGCAAACACAACACATCAAGCCCACATGCTTCCTCTATCATATGTGGTAGAGATCAGACTGGTACTGAGTCAACTCTGATTCATAAAACACTCAGCCTGTGTCTATTCTTCTTTGTCAGGGTCTTCTCTCTCTGACTGTTAAATCTGCCTACTTCTGTTACTAGCCACCTAACCAACCTCTAGTATCCATGCCCCCATACTCCCCTTTGGGTGACTTACTGTACATTCCTCCTACTTCCCCACCTGAGGGACATTGGGATATGTTCATACCGCAATAAAAAACCTACAGCACCAAAGCCCTAGTCAGTTGACTTGAGCTTGTGGAGCTAAGGTTGGAGTGGGGGCTCTGAGACCCACCCTCCTTGTGAAGTCTCAGATCCTGGGCTCTGTGACGGGTCCCCTCCCCTAGGGGACCACCTGGAAATGGGGTTATCACTGAGCCCTCTGACCCACCAGCCTGGGCTCCCTCTCTCACTGTATTGCTGTGATATGCTGCAGACCTACTCCCGGTCCTACATTTCCACCAGCATTAACACAGGTAAGGACACACCCAGCTACAGTTACATACAGGCTCTATGACCAGCCACTGCATGAAACAACAGTTGAAAGGCTACAGCCAAGGTGACTCTTAGCTCCCCAGCCACACACACCCTCTAGAGCATAAACCCAAAATTATACCATCTTGCAGTGCACAGGAATTTGTACAGTGTAAACTCGTAGAGTTTGTGATTCCTTCCCCCTTCAATTTGGAGAGGAATATACAACAGCCTTTGCCTCTTGAGCTATGATTTCCAAGGCATTTCACTCACTGGTTTAGATAAAGCAAAAACAGATTTTTAAGTGATTGCCTAGTAAATTAATAAAAATGACAAACTAAGCCTAAAATACTAGAAAGATAGGATATGAATGAGCAAATTCTTATCCTGGCTAATGATACAAGCAGAGTGCAGTTTCTTAAGGCACAAGCTATACTTGCTTTACAGCTTGGAATCCCCAGGTTTTCATACACAGGCCAGAAATCCATTTACCGTGGGTCCAGCACTTCCCCCAGTTCAGACTTTGTTCCTCAGCTGTTTACAGGAGTCTCTGTGTGGAGAGTGAAGAACAACTGATATCACTCCCTGCCTTGTATAGCTTTATCACATGGCCGGAATCCTTTGTCTGAAACTGTTTATGGAAAGAAAAAAAACCTGACATCCCAAGATGGCGTCCAGAGTCATGTGGCCTGGTTACATGTCCTTGCATACCTTGCTGAGTCATAGCAGCCATTACTTACAGCCCCTCTGGAGTATTCTTAGGAAGGTTAAATTCTTCCAGGGTCCAGTGTCTTTCCTGATAGGCCATCAGCACCGTCTGGCTTCTTCATTTTTGTACCAGAAAGACTAGTTGTGGGTGTCACCCACAGTAAGCACGACTGAAATGCAGATACATAGGCAATATTCCTTACTTTAGATACAAAAATGATACATGCATACAAATAGGATAATCATATTCAGAAAATCAGAATTGTTCCAGTGACCCCTCACATGACCTGACATGTACAATCCGCATCACAATTATGCCATAATCATATCATAATACTAATATCACTGTGAAGAATATGGAGTTCAGTGTTACAGCAGGGTCTCAGATCCTGGGCTCCATCCTGAGCTCAAATGTCTATATGACAATTTTATATTCCCAAAGCATAAGCTAGTAATAGAATCATAGAATATTAGGATTGGAAGGGACCTCTGGAGGTCATCTAGTCCAACCCCCTGCTCAAAACAGGACCAATCCCCAAGTAAATCCCCAACTGAATCATCCCAGCCAGGGCTTTGTAAAGCCTGACTTTAAAAACTGCTAAGGAAGGTGATTCTACCACCTCCCTAGGTAACCCATTCCAATGCTTCACCACCCTCCTAGTGAAAACGTTTTTCCTAATATCCAATCTAAACCTTCCCAACTGCAACTTGAGACATTACTCCGTGTTCTTTCATCTGCTACCACTGAGAACAGTCTAGATCCATCCTCTTTAGAACCCCCTTTCAGGTAGTTGAAAGCAGCTATCAAATCTCCCCTCAGTCTTCTCTTCTGTAGACTAAACAATCCTAATTCTCTCAGCCTCTCCTCATAAATCATGCACTCCAGGCCCCTAATCATTTTTGTTGCCCTTCTCTCTTGTTGTCCATGAGAACCACGGCTTGTGATCTAGTGATCTAGTAACTTCTCTTAGTTGCTGGAAGAAAGCCTGATCCATCTCATCCCCCTGGTCTGGTGGTCTATAGCAGATTCCCACCATGACATCAGCCTTGTTGCTCACATGTCTAAACTTAATCCAGAGACTCTCAGGTTTTTCTGCAGTTTCATACCAGAGCTCTGAGCAGTCATACTGTACTCTTACATACAATGCAACTCCCCCCCCTTTCTGCCCTGCCTGTCCTTCCTAAACAGTTTATATCCATCCATGACAGTACTTCAGTCATGTGAGTTATCCCACCAAGTCGCTGTTATTCCAATCACATCATAGTTCCTTGACTGTGCCAGGACTTTCAGTTCTCCCTGCTTGTTTCCCAGGCTTCTTGCATTTGTGTATAGGCACTTAAGATAACTGGCTGATTGTCCCACTTTCTCAGTATGAGACAGAAGTCCTCCCTTCTTGCACTCTCCTGGTGGTGCTATGTCCTGGCATCCCATTTCCCCACTTACCTCAGGGCTTTTGTCTCCTTCCCCTGGCGTACCTAGTTTAAAGCCCTCCTCACTAGGTTAGCCATCCGGCTTGCAAAGATGCTCTTCCCTCTCTTGGTTAGGTGGATCCTGTCTCTGCCTAGTACTCCTCCTCCTTGGAATACCATCCCATGGTCAAAGAATCCAAAGCCTTCTCTCCGACACCACCTGCGTAGCCATTCGTTGACTTCTAGGATACGACGGTCCGTACCTGGGCCTTTTCCTTCCACAGGGAGGATGGACGAGAACACTACTTGTGCCTCAAACTCCTTTATCCTTCTTCCTAGAGCCACGTAGTCTGCAGTGATCCACTCAAGCTCATTCTTGGCAGTATCATTGGTGCCCACATGGAGAAGCAGGAATAGCTATGCTGCGGGTCTCGTATTGCAGTGTAGATGTACCCTTAATCCATTTCCTTGCTTAAAGAGATTCTGAGCTATTCGATTCACTTCAAGTTACATTTGGGGCTCTCCAGTTGCTTGTTCAGATAACTTCAATACACAATGTTAATGGGGCACCATTCAGGCCAGCTAGCTTGCTGCCCTGCCTTTCCAACCAGATCAAATAGCCAATACAGTAAAACCTCCATTTAACGGACTAATTCGGGCGAGGGGGTGTCCGTTAAATCAAAAAGTCCGTTATTTAATAATAATAAAAAAATGAGCTGTTGGAGCAGCAGCACGCCCGCCTCAGGGTCGGGGCGGCAGCTCCGCAGCCCGCCCGCTGCCGGGAGCCAGGCACCGGCTGCCGGGAGCCGTCAGCCAGCCCGCCCGGGCACCGGCTGCTGGGAGCCGGGCGGCAGCCGGCAGCCACCCCGCCAGAAATGGATCAGGAATGCATCAGACTTGCTCAGAAATTTTGTCCGTTGCATCCGAAGTCCGTTAAATCGAGGTCCGTTAAATCGAGGGTTTACTGTATAGCAATATTCTACTACAAAATTGCTTTCCCATTTCTCTAACAAATAGGGCGCCCTTTAGTCACTATCCAGTGTCCCAGACGATACAAATAAAGTATCATTTTCATTGAACTGCTTCCAGGCTGAAATATCCTGTTCAGATAATCATAGAAGTTTCTTCTGACCTTAATCTGTCACCCCCTCCTCCCCAAAACTGCCCTTCTGCATAACAGAGGCCGTACATCAGTGATTAGTGCAAGTGAAATGGAAAATGGAAAGGAACAACTTTGTATCTGTAAAGAAAGCGAGGAATACTTGTAGCACCTTAGAGACTAACTAGTTTGTTTCAGCATAAGCTTTCGTGAGCTATAGCTCACTTCGTCGGATGCATAGAATGGAACAGAAGTAAAATGCATTTATACATGCAGAAAGAAAAAGAATAAAATAAACTAGTTAGTCTCTAAGGTGCTACAAGTATTCCTCGCTTTCTTTACGGATACAGACTAACACGGCTGCTATTCTTGAACCTGTCACAACTTTGTATCTGATTCTCATCTCATTTACATGGATGATAAAGCAGGAGTAACTCAACTGAAATAAAAGGAGTTACACTGTAGTAAAATCAATGTGAGATGAGAATCCGTCCTAACTGAAAGCATGAGACATTGTAAGAAAAAATGAAACATTTGACCCAGGAATAGTCCTGTAAAGCAAATATATGTAGAGCCTAATCCTATTCCCATTGAACGGGGGAGCAGATCCTTAATGGGCACCTTTGTCCTGAAACCATTTGCTTTTGAAGAACAAATGCAGGAATTTGTCTTGTCAATAACTATACAACCCCATGAATTGCACAGTGAAACTTAATCACTGATGGCCCCATTCACTTTCCAAAATGCTCTCTTGTTGACATTGCTGTGCATGGCTTACTAAATTCAGCTCTTTCTGTAGACTTCAGCCAGGCCTTTGACTCAGTGCATTGAGTATGTTTGTGAGTCTGCAGAGATAATGGTGCGTTCGTAGAAATAGTGTCATTGATGAGCTCTATAATGGAACAGAAGGCCGGGTTTGAGGCAGTGGCAGATACACCACGTGGTTTCCTTCTTCATGGAAGTTCAGCAAGACTGTTGTGTCACAATAGTTCAATATCTGCACTGATTGGTTGATTCATAAGTTTGAGGCAGCAGTTTTTGACACTGAGATGAATTCCATTCTGCTTCCAGATTCTGACTATGTTGATATTGTCTTGGTGGCTTCTCTCGTAAATCATTGCAACGGATGGTGGATTTGGGTGGGCAAGAAGCAGTGTGCATGTGTCTGGTTATTAATCAGAGTAAAGCAGAGTTCCTGGCCATTGCCATCAAGGAGTATCCGGCTCCAATATTACGTGTCTGGATGGGACATTGAGCTGGTGGCAACTATCAAATACTTGGGCAGAATCATAGACAGGGCTGGAGGATGCTTGCAAAATGTAGATGCTCATATAACAGAAGCTGCTGCCATATTTAAGGACCTTCTATGGCCTCTGTGGGGACATTGTGACACCAAGCTTGCAACAAAGCTGCTTATCTAGAGAACCACAGTTATATAAACTCTGTATCAATGCTGCTTCCATCAGCACTGGTTCGGTTTTAGTAGCTTTCTTAGCACAGACGTTGGAATGAAAGACCAATGAATTGCAAAGCATGTGCATCAAGAGATGCTGCTCCACAGCTGGTGATTACATGGGCTCCAAAAAACTTCAGTGGCATGATAACATTGCTAGTGTTACAGACAAACTGAATAACTAACCAGACCACGATAAGGAGCTAACCAGAGATCGATCTGGTTGATCCTTGATCTGCAAGGAGGCACGCCCCTTTGGGATTTGCCATGATGATCCATTAGGTAATGAATGGTTCCACGAGAGCTATTGAAATGTGTGTAGTTTTCATGCTGTCTCTCTCTTACAATGCATACTAGGAGTGATGCAGTCACTACTTTAGTCTACTCTAAGTCCAGAAAGCATGTAGTTTAAAACAAAATATTTACTTATTCTTGCTCTGCAGAAATGAACCCATAGTCCAACTACTCCAGTATTCTGTCCTTAACAATGACCAACAGCAGATGCTTCACAGGAAGGCACTATAACCCTCAAATCCTGCACCTCTAATCCCCTAATTGCAGTCTGGGCGATCAGGAGAACCAGGTTCCACTGCAGACTTCCTGGGCGACACTGGGCAGGTCACATAACCTTTTTGTGACTCATTTTCCCCCCACTTTCAAAATGAGAATAATAATGACCTACCTCATTGGAACCTTAGAAACATTTTAATTCACTCATGTTTTTAAAGCACTTTGAGATCCACAGGTGGAAGGTGATCAACAAGTATAGTATAAAATTGTATTTATTTATTATTATGCACCCATTTGTACAATACTATCTTGGGGGAGGAGGGGAGAAAACATCCTTACCGCTACTGATAATCAGTTTTTTATATACAAACATAAATTGAAAGTGTCCTCATTCCCTAAGTTTCAGGGTAACTAGAGTAAATGCCATTTCTGTTCTTTTATTTAAAATATTCTTCATTAAATATCAAGGTGACAGCATATTATAAAGAATCCTTTAAAAAATCCTGCAGTTATAAAGAGTCATCCACTTGTGGACTCTATTCTTGTCCAGGTAAATGTTTTCTAACTATCACTCTTGGCAACTTCTATGCAATATTAACTGCAGGGGCTCCTACAGTAGGATAGACCCATTAATAAACTGGACAAGTATGGAGTTTTACTCTGGGTCAGTTATATCAAATCTGTTTAGGATAAAATATTTATATAAAACAAATGCCAAATTCATTAGTTTTAAAAACTCCCTGTGCACCTGCCAGCTAGATGTTTTCAGCAGGTATCCATTGCGTATAGATCGTATAGTATCTTACCTGATGATAATCAAAGGAATGAAATATACCAGGAAAGCGACCACAGTCATGTAGGGTATCCAGTAGGAATCATCAGGCCAGAGAGCCCAGCACTGCACTTCCCCATTGGACAGCTGCCGTTTCCCAAATATAATGAGAGTCGGAATTGAAAACAGGAAAGAGAGGCTCCAGGCCACCACGATGAGAACTTTCGCCTGCTTTTCTGTTCAACAAATCCAAACAGATTTTTGTTAGCATAGGTCCTGGTCCTTCTGTTGTTTTTCTTTGGACACATACAGCAGCCTAAAGGAAGGATGGGTAGGGGGAGATTTCTAATTTCCAGTCTGATGCTGAAAATGGAAGGAGTTTTCAGCATCAGACTGAATTTTGGCTAATTTTCTGACTGACATTTTTGATTTTTTTGGTGACTTTTGCGCCAGAAGTCAGTTGATCAAGAAATCAAGTGCTGTGTCAAAGACCCAGGACGCTGGGAACAAGACAGAAATATAAGCTTTGAGAGGTACCACCTAGACAAAGAAGTTTCTTTAAACAAGGATGGTATGGACTTGTGCAGAAGTGCTCACTTTCCGTGGCAAAGCAAAATTGAGGTCAATATGATGGCATGTCAAAAACAAAAGAAGCCTTCTCCCTGCGGGTGACAGAGGAAGGATGTTGTTATGACTTTAACCAGTACTGCGAGGTGTGGATACTAAAGTTACTTTTGAGAGAGTGAGCCAGCTAGTCAATGGAGCTACACTTTCAGCAGCTAAGGATCTCTCTTCCTCAGAATGCTGGAGGATTGCAAGAAGAAAGTTCTATAGGAAAATCATAGCTCATACTGCCTGGGGACTCAGATATTTTGACAAGTGTTGTTCTAAATCCCCGGATGACTGACTGTATGCCGAAGTAAAAAATCCCATTACATTGTACCCAGCAGGAGGCTATTTTAAAAATCTATACTCCTTGAAGCTTCATCATTTTAAAAGAGCACTATAAAAGTAAATAAAAGCATTTAATTTTTTTGCGGCATCCAACCATCAGCTGTAATATTTACCATTACTTTTAAAAGTTACACATGATAAGCACAATAGAAGCTTGATTATCTAAAGTGCTTTGAGGATATCTGTAACAGTTAGATAAGTAGTTCTCAAACATTTAGGTTGCACCCCCCTTTCCAAATGTTGTCTTCTGCAGAGGTTCTCAACCTTTTCCTTTCTGAAGCCCCCACAACATGCTATAAAAACCCCGCAACTGACCCAGGTCAGGTAACTGGCTCGGGGGGCTCAGGCTAAAGGGGCTATAAAATTGCAGAGTAGACCTTTGGGCTGTAGCCTGGACCCTGGGACTAGTGTCAGCAGTGGAATCAGTTCACTGCCCTCATTTGGCACGTGCTGCAGGCTCCCACCAGCAGGATTCTGGGACCAGCAGGTTGTCATCCCAGTAGACCAGGTCATCCTGCCCCACTGATTCCATGCTCAGCACAATGTGCAACACCCGGTCAAACCCGCCTGATGTCGGAGGGTTACTCAAGGTGCGGTTCAAGTCCCTGATTTTCTGGTGCTGTCTTGAGTTGCTTAATCTGCTCCCTTTCAGTGGTCAGCAGGTTGGTAAATTTCCATTGCTATTTGCTGGTATGCATGTGATCACTCCCGATTCTCTTACTAAAATTCACTACAGTATTTGGCTGGCATCATACCATTGACCATGGCATCAGGCCACATAGCATGTGACCATGAAGCAGCATACTTTGCAAAGGGCTTCTTCTCATCTGTGTCCATTGTCAATGTAGAAGGTTCTCTCAAGGTGTGTTTGCAGCTTGACAGTCAGAATAAAACAGAAGGGTAAAACGTTGATTTGGTGAGCTACTGCACTATAAGGGAGGGGGCTTGCTTCCTTTTCCATGTAGTCAATTGGTGGCTCTTGGGTGGGGTCAGGAGAGGGCAAAGGAAATTGGCCCATGAGACTGTGGGCTATTTCTAGTGAACTCCCATGTCTGGGGGCGGGGCCTGCATCTGCATTGCAAACCAATAGGGTTTGAACACTAAGTCTTGGCTTGACTCTGACTCAAACCCTACACCCTTGTGCACTCCTAGGATCCTGGGTCCAAGCCTGAGTTCGAGAGATTTGTGTGTAGAAAGGAGGTTTGTGCTCAAGCCTGAGTCTAAGGCCAGGCTTCCATTGCAGTGTAGACATAGTAAGGCGGCATGCAAAGCTTGGACCTCAGTAGGTCATTAGCAACAAGTTTAAAAAAATAAACTTGCTTCCTTTCAATATGATATATTATTCTGCAGCTCTTGGCATCAAGGGAATTATATCAAATGCAGAGAGAACTTGATTGAGCCTGTCAAGAATACACTCTGCATGGGAGAAAGAACACTACCCTCCCTATAGAAGGAAAAGAAAAGATAGATATGATATGGGATTAATTCCTTAATGTAAATAATTTGCTCTAATGTCAAACCTGTATTGTAGCTATTTATACCCTCAAAGTGCTCTGTGAAGATTAACGTATAAAGTCCGCATAATTAAACCCCTAAATCGAGGAAGAAGTCTAATAACTACTGCTCTTTCTATTTCACAAATGAAAATACTGTGGCAGTGAGGTTCGCCTGCTCCAAAGTTAGGCCCTCAAAGAGCTGGTCAGAATTTCAGAAATGTTGAGCACTCAACAGCTCCCCTTAACTTCAACAGGAATTGCTGGCTGCTTAGCACTTTTGAAAATCTGCCTCCTGGAGCTGATTTTAGCCCCCTGTTTTGAAAATGTTGTTGTCCTAAGTGCCTAAACATGGAAAATATTAGAATAAACTTCAGATTGGTATTTGAAGTTTTTGGATCTTATCCATGTGCCTAAATCACACAACTACCTGATCTGATGGATTCATAGATTATTTTTTTTCCAGCCATGAGGGACCATTAGGTCATCCAGTTTGACTTCCTGCATAACACAAGCCATAGAATTTTACCATTACACCTGTAATGAGTACAGCAATTTGTGTTCTGATTAAAGCACATCTTAAAGAAACCAACCAGTACTGTAATCCTTATCCTTCCTCACCTCATTTCTCTCTCCTCCCCTTCCCCCACACTTCTTTTCCCCAACATCATATTTAATATTGTAAACTTTTTGGGTATGGAAACATCCTTCAGTATTGTACAGCAGCCAGCATGCTTTTGGGTGTTGTAAAATTAATGAAAATAAAATGATTCCCAACATCTCTCTACACCTTCTGAATGGCATTTATCATGGAAAAGAACTACCCCTTTGCAGATATTTAAAACTCGACCTCCTCCAACCCTAATAATTTCATACAGTGAGCCAACAGACTGGAGGAGCTCATGCTGTATTTAATACTGTACATTATTTCCTCAGTTTTACCTATTTACATTGAAAAAAAAGCTCATTCAAACACTATATGTTAAATTAAATGGTCCAAAATCATCCCAGGTGTGATGCCCATAGTCAATGGAGTTGTCCATTGTATATAGTATTTTTTTGTCCATTGTATATAATAATCCTTTTCTCAAAATGCTGGAAGATAATGGGAAACCTTTACACTTATTCAAGTAGTTTTATTCCACATGATATAATATTGCCAAGACTAGAAATTAATAAAGGATTTTAGTACACTGATCATGAGAATATACCTTTCATTGAAAAGTTGTTTAACGAAATAAAGATGTTAAGGCCACATCTAGAGCAGTAGCAAGGTACAAAATTTCTCCTACCTCCCTGAAGGAACTTCATTGGATAAACTATGGCATGGTAACGGTCTATGCTGAGTGAAACCAGAACATAAGTTGAGGCATACAGAAGGACAACCTGAGGTAGAAGAGGGGGGGAAAAACACTTATAAGCAATTTCTGTTACAATGGGTAGAATCCACAAGGGGAACTTAGATTAAGCATGGCAGTGCCTAACTTTAAGGCACCCTGTGTGAAATGTACGGCCCTGAGTTGGGTGCCCGTGCTCCCTATATAATGTACTAGCATAAGTGCCCGGCGCTGCTCGGGTCAGTCGGAGGTGGGGAGGTGGCAGACAGCTGACACCCCCTGACCAACCCCAACACCCACCCCTCACCCCTCACCCACCCCGACACCTTCCCACCCCCCGAAGCAAACCCGAAACCCCCACCTCACCCCCCCGACCGAATCCGACACCCCCACCTCACTTACCGTCCCACCAAACCCAACTCAGATCCGTCGCAGGCGGGGAGGGGGCCCAGAGCCGAGGGATTCCGGGGACCTTCGCAGGTGGGGGGGGCACAGAGCTGATGTAGTCCGGGGTTCCGTTGGGGAGGTGGGAAGGGCAGAGAACTGAGGGATCTCCGGGGTTCCGTTGGGGAGGTGGGAGGGGCAGAGAACTGAGGGATCTCTGGGGTTCCGTTGGAGGAGGGAGGGGTGAGCTGAGCGAGTGAGGTGTCTGTTGGAGGGGGGTATTATGACATCATCACCACCTAACTGCCAAGCTGATGTGATTGGCCCTGAAAGACTTTCACCCCTGGGGGGCGTCAGAGGTGAGATCCGAAAATTTTTCGACCCTTACCAGCATCTAGACCCCAAGACCCCTCACTGTACCAAAATTCAAGTCTCTGGCTCAAACGGTGCGGGAGGACTTCGCAGTCATACGTACATACATACACTCATACATACACCACTTGACTTTTATATATATATATAGATATATAGATATATAGATAGATGGTGAGCGTTAGGTGCCGGAATGTGCCTAAGCTGCCAGTGGGAAATGCTGAAAAGAGGGATGTGGCGTAAGCCCCACCCATCCAAGGGAATTAGGTGCCTAAGTCTGGGTCTGAGTGAAGTGGCTCCCTCTCCTTAGGATTCACAGCTATGTAACCCCACCCTTTGCCCAATAACAAGTGCACTCACTTTCAGTATAGGGGACACAGGTTCAAATCCCTGCTGTGTGTGAGAACACACTATCCCTAGGCTATTAGGTATTGTGTGGGGGTAGGTCTTTCACATTCTCCTGCTGGAGCTGTGCCATGTTCTCTAAAATACTTAACTAGTCATTGGGCCAGAAAGAAAGAGAGGGACTGACTCTATAACCCAGGGGCTAGAGCATCCACCAGGGATGAGAAGCCCAAGATCAAGGCTTTACTCCAGTGACTATTTAAAATGGCTTCTGAGCATATTTGCTGGACCAGGCCATCAAGGAAACATCCACTTTGGTCTTAGGTGCGAAGCTACTAGTGATGTCAGGACTGAGGCAGCTGTGTGCATGTCCATTGGCAGAAATTTAGGACTTTGCTAGGGGAAATGTAGACCGCTTATCAGGTATTCTGAGGATCTAAATATTGGATTAAGGCCACTCTAGGGACATAAATCCAGCTTGTGAATCTCCTCTCTTCCCCCAGTATTTCTCAGTATGCGATATTTGGCAGACATGTAGGGCAAGATTCTGCCACCCTTTTTTTGAGTAGTACCTTACTCCATGAGTAGTCACACTGAAGTCAATCAGTGAAACTACCTTCTGATTAAGGTGCTACTGTGTGGTAGAATCTATCCCTAAGATTCCAGCTGGGATATCCCTGTGCGGAATTGTTTTAGACTGAGGAGTATGAACACAGTAAATTATAGCAAGCGCTCATTCAGTTACGATTTCCTCTCCCTGTCTCAAAATTTGGTTGCAGTTGGCAGGGTCCAACAACCATAAAATCAAACACACAATTTGCGAATAAACAGAAGCCCTATTAAATACCATCATTCTTCATGATCAAACTATACAGGATTACCAAGAAGATATGGCTGGACCAGCTAATCAATAACTATTGCTTTTGAGCCTTCTGCCACCCACTAGACATCCTTACTCTTCAGAATGCAAACCTCACTCTTCAGGATAATTTCTAGGACTGGGCCAGGTTTTTGCTCTCAATTACATGACTGTGAATTTGAAATAAGAGCACTGATTTCTGTGGTGTTGCTTTCAGTTTACAACAGGCTAAGTGACATCAGAATCTGGCTTGCTATTTTTTGGGCTGAGATTAGAAATAGGGATTTGGGGGTGGTGGGGAACATGAAGGGAGAGCTTTTCAAAGACACAAATGTCAGTTAGGCACCAGACTCCCAGGGAAGATCAATGTGAATTAGGGGTCTCTTTGACATTTTTGATTTTTGCAAAATCTCCCTTGAAGACTCATTACTTTTAAACACTGATGTTACTGTCATTAAATGGCACTTTTAAAAAGCTTCTATTATTAGGGAGTAGGAGACAGGGGACTATATACATTTAATGGCTAAAACGATGGGACAAATTCAGCTCTGGTGTAAACAAATTCAAATCTATTGTCTTGAATGGAATTTGCACTTGCTTACAACTTTCTCCATGACTTTTTTCATCCTCGTATTTACCATTTAATATATAAGCAGTTAAATTTTCATGACTTAGTCTTTAAATGCCCATTTTGTTAGCTTCTTTGATGATTGGGGGTGATTTAAAGGCTTTTATACAACAATGTAAAAAGTACTTAATGTTACAGTATATTGGGATACAAATGTTTGAACTCTTATCTAGTCAGAGTGTGCAATTGTGGATACTAGAAGAGTGTCTGTACCTGCAGGTAGCGAACAACTCTGCAGACAAGATCAGGGGCCATGAAATCTCCTGTGAAGCGCCAAATTATATCAGTCAGTATATTTATGAATCCTGTAAAACAATCTGCAAACAAACATAAATAAAGATACATTAATAGAAACAAACACATGGCAGTAGTTAGTTTAGTTATTTACTGTTACATCACTTACTTTATACTACACCTTTAAATCTTTAAGGACACATCTGAGACATGCAGCTAGGGTAACCAGATGTCCCGATTTTGTAGGGACAGTCCCGATTTTCGGGTCTTTTTCTTATATAGGCTCCTACTAGCTTCCACACCCAAACCCAATTTTTCACACTTGCTGTCTGCTACATACAGCCATTTTGTGAACAGTTAAGTGCAGACTGTTAGCCTGGAAATGCACCAAATTGAGACTTTGCCTTCTGTTCTTCTTTTAACTTGTTTCTTAATCTAAAATAAAATCCATTCGATCCACAACAGTATAAATTCCATTTTTAGGCACCAGTAAGATCCACAAGAGTCCCACTCAGCTGTCACCTAGCCCCTAGGTGCTTAAATCTTTCTCAGTGCCTAAGTTTTTGCACTAAGAGTTCCTTTGGTACCTATGATGCTGCCTCTGGGCATGCCCATTGCAACCTCACTCTTGCACCTGGACTCCTATTTCCCACTGAAGCACCAGAACGATTCCTAAATTAGGGAAGAGAGGTGTTTCAGACATGCCAAGCCTGTGAAAAAAAATGCAGAAATTGGGCTCGTTTTTGGCTTAATTGGCTTGTGAATTGCTTGTTGGCTAGTTTTTGACTTGTTGCTTCCTCTTTTTTTTTTTTTTTTTTTTTTTGACTGGCTCCTGGTAAGCAGGAGCAAGGGAGGGACAAGGAGAGATAGTCAGGGGTGCACAGCGGGCCCACCACAGTCCCAAACTGCACACTGGGGGCATCTTTTCACAAGAGTGTTGAGTTCTTAGGCCTTGTTTTGGCCTTATTTTGAAATGTGATTAGATTGATTTTTATCTTATTGTGCAAGTCAGGGTGCTTATTTACTGTGTGAAAGTTGTCAACTGTGAGGTGTTTAGCTGCCTGAGTGTGTGTGTGTGTGTGTGTGGTGGTGATGGCGGCGGGGCTGATCTGGTAGGCATGTTCAGAGGGAGCCTACCCATTGAGCGCTCTTGCTGAGTTTACACACAACTACCTCGGGGGAGGAGGAAGACTCAATCTATCTCTCTGTTCTAATCAATAATAATAATTGATTATTCTGTTATTTAAAGTGGAACAACTTCTATAGGAGAGATTAAGGGAGACCCACCTCAGAATATCCAGGAGTCCAGTGAGACAGGCAGAGCCTTGTTCAAATCTCTTCACCGCCTCAGGAAGGGGATTTGAACCAGGGTTCTTCTGCATCTTGGGAGTACCCTGCCCACAGGGCTAAAGGGCAAAAGGTGAGCTCCTCCCCCCTGACTATTTTATTTTTAAGTCACATGCACAAGTTAGGCAGCTGAATGCCTTTTTGTCCGGGTGCCTAAAAGTTAGGTGCTGTGATGCTCAGCATTACAACGCCCAAGACCTTTTATGGATCCCACCCAAAGTAACTGATTGCTTTTCGCATACAGAGAAACATAATGTGTTAGTTTCATGTATGAGGAACTGTTAAGGATTCTTCACCCAGGGCTAGATCCTCAATATGACTCATCACATGCTTAAATTTAAGCATGCACATAAGAGTTTTGCTGGATCCTGGACAGAGTGCTCAGCACCTTTTAGGACTGAGACCATGATGTTCTGGTTTTGCTACAAATTCCAAAGTAGGCCTAACCTAGCGCATCATTTCAGTGTGATTTGCAAAGCATTCCTGTGAATGTTTCCAAGTAAGTCAAAAAGTCTGGGCCACTTTATGGTTTTGAATTGCATTTGCTTAGTTTTTTAAAAAAAAAAAAATGGGCAAAATTGGATTTGATTTTGGTTTTGTAAAAGAAAAGTTTATACTAAACCTAAAACTGGGATTTTCCAAATATCACTTATCTGACACCTCAGAGTTGTTTTTTTTCAGCCATATGGGTCTGGATTTGATCCATCTCTAACTTCCACAGATTTTCTATAAATTACCATTTAAAGATCACATTTGGATAAGGTGTGGGTTAGAATCCAGATGTACAGGTATTTATCTCAACTGAGCCAAATGCCTAATTGTTTGAGGCTCATCTCATTACTTTTATTATCCTTTTAACTGTAAAAGAGAAATATCTCTGCAGGAAAACATCTGGGGTGGAATCATGCCCCTTCTCTCCATTTAAGTCACTGGGAGTTTTGCCATCAACTTCGATTTGGCCATGATTTTACTACTGGACTAAATATTTTGCAACCAACTCTGTGTCACTGTAGCGGGGTCACCACCGCTCCTGCTCAAAAGGGCTTAAACAGCCCTGGGAGAAGCAGGGAAGGAGATAAAGGACAGCTGGGTCAACTGAGTGGGTAGCTGACCACAGCTGTGGTCAATGTAATTAGGGCCCAGCTGGCCCTTATAAGAGGGCAGTGGGCTAGAGGCAAGCAGTCCTTCTCTAGCCTTTGGAGAGGGAGGACCTGACTGCTGGGGCCAAGCAGGGTACCAGGAGTAACGCAGGGCGGGGGGAAGGATAGCAGGGCTGTGGAGCTCTGACCTGGAAACCCCCCAGGCTGCCTGGCCTAGTCTATGGCCAAATAGGTATTGGGGTGCAGAGGGCAGCCCCAAGGGTAGGCAGAGGCAGCAGGTCCAAACCCCCTTGGTGGTGATGAGTGGCAATGATACTGCAGCCTGCCCCAGAGAACGGGGGCAAGTGGTGACTGGCAGTTGCCTAGACTGAGGCAAAGTGGGGATAGGGAGATTTGTGGGGCACTGCAGAGGTGCAGCACCCCAGTGGAAGAGGGCACTGGGGTCCAGGAGGGACATGGGGCCAGCACTGAGTGGGACATCGGCCTGCAGAGGGCGCTCCGGAGGCTGGTAAACTGATTCCCGAGACGACCAGCAGGAGGAGCCAGTGGGGGTGAGTCGCCGCACGTTTACAGTCACCTTAAAGCTAACCACCTTATGTCTGTTCCTGGTCACTGTTACCAATAAATTTATGCCTCATACGCTGTTTTTGGAGTAACCCAACACCAGTGCTCCTAAAAGTAGGATGATAGTTTCTCTGTTACTAGCTGAACAAATCAACATTCTAAGCAGTTCAGTATTTTATGAAAACCTATATAGAGAGAGTCAATAAAACTGTTATTCCTCATAACCTGCTAAACACTACTGAGTTCCTGTATTTTTTTTATGTCCCTCCCTCAAGGACAGGATTAATTTTAAATTGCTATGACTGCATGCATAAAAGCCACTCTTCTAAGGAAAATGATACATAACTCTTGAAGCTTTCTACCATGTAAAAAGATGCTAAGGGCAGGTTTCTCTGCAGAAATTGCGTGGTGAACTGGTGGATTCTATTAATTGGATCTAGCTAATCTTTTGATCTCTTTGCACATAAAGCATACATGAAATTAAAATACAAATGTTCTCATTATTGCTGCAAAAAATTAAAATGAGATTGTATTCATAACTTTATCTTTCTTTTAATCCTCATACATTATTTCTATGCCTGCCTTGATTGTCCTTCATCCTCCATTTCCAGTTTCCCTTGTGTCTCTGCTTCCACTCCTTGGTGTTTTCCATCTTCCTCGGGTCAAGCTATGATTCTCTTCTGGAGCCTTTATGATGAATGCTACTCCTTAAATTAGTGGAAGTGCCGTAATCACCTTGGTGCTTTAATGAGTTCTTTCCTGCTGACATATCCCCTGATAAAGTCAACTGTGCTCCACAGGGTGGTCCTTGTGAGGAAACTCCCATCACCCTTGTCTCTGCTATAGAACCAGCTGGGATTAAACGATTGTGTTTGTTTAGCAAGTGGACCTTGTTAACTTGACAAATAAAAAAAAAAAAAGAAAAAAAAGTTTCACTTTAAAAAAAAAAGTCTCTGGGAACTTTTGCAAGGGCCGATTGCTCTGTGCTGGATTAGAGAGCTGGAGCAAGCTACTGTGTATTGTTCAGAATGTCAGGGTTTCTCCTGACTCTGACTGTCTGTGGCCTTGGACTCAGAAACCTGTATGGAATTTACTCAAGACCACTATCCCAGGCAGTTGGGTGGGCTGAGCATGCTATGTTTTTGGACTGATTTAGATAATCTACAGATGAGTATCCAAACTTTTGAGTGGTTTCTTGACTAGATTAAGACTTCAGGACACTTTGATGTTTGTCGATGGGTACTGTATACTGGTTCTTTCTAACAACTAAGGGAATGGATGAACTCTGAGCTCATCACCTATCCTTTTAGGGGCTCAAAGTGTTTGTCTGAATCTTTATGCAGTATAGCATGAGCCTGAATACAATATATAGTGTTCAGTTCAAAGCACCTGTAACCAAATTTAGAGATCTGCAGAGTCTAAATGTATTGTTTCTCCTCTAACTACAGAAACTCTCCCATATAAAACCCAGTTTATTGCCTTCTGGAGACTAGATTTCAGAAACCTATCTATCTGTTTTGACCACAGCATACAGGTGACCAGCTCCTTCCCAGATGCCAGAAACCCTACCACTCTTTCCCCCAAACAAATGAGAATGTACTAAACATATACAACTGTGACACAGATTCCAAACCCAAAGCCAGAGGTAAATTTCTCCTACAAATTCCTACTCACTGATATGGAATGCTGGATTATTGCAACTACTGGTGTGACTCTTTGAGGAGTGAGGATTTTGTGTTCCTAGAATTTGGCTTCCCAATGATCAGGAACTTGGAAGTCAGCCGATTTCTTCTATAAGGTAGTGGCAGTCTGTATACGGTGTTTGCATTTGGAAAGCCTTTTCTATTACCTGTATTGCTAGATTGAAGAATCAATGTACCAGCCACAGTAAGTGTGGCTCTAGGAGCCTAAGATATCTGATTTATGTATCTGAGCTTCCAGGTTCTCATCACCATGGTACCAGTGCACACACCATTTAAACAGTTGGCTTCCTTCCAATGAACAGTTTTAATTATATTGCAAGTTTTAAAGTAACTAAGCTTTCATTCCCCAAAACAATGCAATCTGTCCAGCTAGTCAGCTTTCACTCACATCTGTGAATTTTTTTAAATGCCAATATCATCTACCTTCCCTTCTTTATCTGTGTGTCATATGCCTTCTCCCTATGTTGCTAGGCAATTGCAAACACACCATAAATAATATTATTTCTGTTTCCCCCTCAACGAAGAGAAACAAGTCACAGATTTAGTTCTCTTTCCTCTCCTTTTAATGGGAAAAATAACTGTTTATAACTGGTGAATCTGAAAGTATTCCATGACCCTTAACAATATGATCTCCTCTGCATAAACACAAAGACCAGACAAGCTGTTTCCTTTTAATACAAGAAACAATAATTGCAGTGAGATGGGGGATGAAGGTTAGTGGTTCTATATTGAGAGGAAAGGAATTTTTGTTTTGTTTTTTTTAATTGCTTAAAGTTCCATGCAACGTTAAATAAACAAATAAAAAATCTGAGTGGGATGGGTGAACTAGCATCTGCTGTTAGTAAGGACCAAATCCTGGTTGGGGTTCTAAGGAATGTTCCTTTGACTTAAGTGGGGCTATTTGGCAAACAAGATTTGGCCTTCTGAGTATGAGGCTTTTTGTTCTTAAAAGACCCGATCCAAAGCCTGGTGATCTTAACCTGTTTAAGAAAATGTAAACTTTACAAAATGCAACCTTTTAAAAAAAGAGATTTATTAAAAAGAGAGCGAATCACTGGAGAGTGGGGGTGGGGAAGATCTTATGGTTTCTAGGAGACATGAAACAAAGCACTGAAAATCCAGCTAGAACTTTTATGGCTGGAAAATATTGCAGGCGTTGAGGCGAAATCTGAAAATAATGGACACCAGAGGCCATTTCTGCTCTGTTACATACTGTGTTCTGTAGAATTACTTTGCATTTTCACTAGTGTAATTGAGAGCAGAATTTGGCCCTAGAGAGTTGTGACTAATGGAGCAACTAAATGCATAAGATGACAACAGGGACTCATGTGGCACTGCTTCCTGAAATGATTCAAGAGAAGATAAAAATGAAAGGGGTGCACACTTCTGAATGCTTATGTGCCATGGAGACTAACCAAACAAAATAGAGACTATTCCATTACCCAGAATAATTTAAGGTAATTAATAGGGCTGTTGATTAAATGCAGTTAACTCACACAATTAACTCATAAAATTCATGATTTAATCGCAGTTTTAATTATATTGCTAAACAATAGAATACCAATTGAAATTTATTAAATATTTTTGATGTTTTTCTACATTTTCAAATCTATTGATTTCAGTTACCACACAGTGTACACTGCTTACCTTATATTAATATTTTTATTACAAATATTAGCACTGTAAAAATGATAGATAAAAGAAACAGTAGTTTTCAATTCACCTCATACAAGTACTGTAATGCAATCTCTTTATCATGAAAGTGCAATTTATAAATGATAAATACATTATTCTGTGTTATAATTGAAATCAATATTTTTAAAAATGTAGAGAACATGCAAAAATATTTAAAGAAATTGTATTCTATTATTGTTTAACAGTGAAGTTAATTCTAATTTTTTTTAATTGCTCTCCAGCCCTAGTAATTAATAATCTAACGTGACAATATACATATGCTGGGTTATTCTTACTGGATCAAATTGACCTTATTATATAGTCAATGGAATTGCCCATGTGATATATCTGGTTCAATATGCAGGATGGCTAGAACCAAGGACATGTCAAAGAGAAAATGGCCTGCCACCAGTGGATAGCTCATTATAAAAACGAATTCAGCACACCATCCTGGTAAGAAAGTGGAGGCAGACTCTCTCTTGCCCAGAACAACTCGATTTATTTAATTATCTGTAATGGCATTGCTTTGTGTAGTCACTTCCCCTGAAGACTCTGCAGGACTTTTTTGTTGGAAGTGGAAAGTGGATTTCTATGAAGTCATCACTTTTTTCATCTACATGGTTATTGGTTGCAAATGCAGTTCTGCTTATTGTTGAGAACAGGCCTGTTAAGCCAGACATGGTGACCCACTAGATTTTACTGAGGCTTTATACTAAGTTGATTTTCTGCACGTGATACTATTTGGTGGCATTATCAAAATACTTTCTATAACATGGAAATACAGTAAAGAGAACATAAAAAGGAATGTTTGGGGTTGTTTTAGTTACAGCATTAAATTGCACAAAGTAAAATAGCAGCACATGTTGTAATACAAGACAGAGGGCATTTCCTTGTAATGATACAGGGTTTCCTTAGCTGAGTCTTCCAGGGATTTCCTTGCATATATATATTTTCTTCACCAACCTCGGCCAAAAGGACACTTCCTACATGGCTAGAGGACTCAGTAGTTTCTTGTGCCTAGCATGTAAGGGAAGGATATAACTGTGTGATTACCCTAGTGAGCTAATAGGGCTCTACACCCATAAATACTGTGGTAAACCCAGGGCTGGAAGGCTGTGGTGAGAGGGGAAAACTGCAGGTAAATTAGGTCCAGCTGAGAAAGGCTGCTGCAGCCAGCAGCAGGGCCAGCTGGGACCAGTTAAGGAGCAAGCCAGAGCCCTTTAAAGAGACTTCTCCCCAGAGAGGGGTGTGGGAGTGAGGAGTGTGTTTGGAGGCAGGAGGAGTTAGAAGATTGAGTTTGTGAAGCAGAAGGAGGTAAAGGCAAGTGAGAGGCAGTTACAGGGAGGCTGCCAGCAGGCAGGGAGGCAGGAAGGAGCCCCTCCCAGGAGGGAGCTAGCCCAGCCTAACCAGCGAGAGGCCAAACCCAGACGGGGGAGCTGCCCAGAGGACTGGAGCCTGGGGTGCCCAGGGGGGCCCCCTTGCCACAAGTGGTGTCAGAGGTGGGATAGCGTGAGTAGACGTGCTGGCAAGACCCCTCGACCAGGGCGAAAAGCCCCCCCCCTTATTCAAAAACATAAAAAGAGAGAGAGAAAATGGAGGAGGTGGTGAAGGCACTGGTTCAGGCCACTGCGGCCCAGCAGGAGGCTGTTCGAGTGCAGCAGGAAACCAACCAGTTACTGATGTCCCAGGCAGCCCAGGACCGAGCCACATTGCAGGAGTTAGTGAAGCAGGTGAAAGTCCTGGGCACCCTGGCCCGTGGGGGTCCCGATGCCCGGCCGCTGCGGGCAAGCAACTATTTACAGAAAATGACGGCGGACGACGATACCGAGGCCTACCTCTTCGCGTTCGAGAGGACAGCCCTGCGAGAGGCCTGGCCCCGGGAGCAGTGGGCAAGCATCCTGGCCCCTTTTCTGTGTGGAGAGGCCCAGAAGGCCTACTTTGATCTGGCAACCGAGGCTGCTGCAGATTATCCCCAGCTCAAGGCTGAAATCCTGGCAAGGGCGGGAATGACGCCAGCCCTGAGAGCCCAGCAGTTTCACGACTGGAGGTACAAGTCCGACAAGCCACCAAGGACCCAGCTGTTTGACTTGATTCACCTCGCCCAGAAGTGGCTGCAGCCTGAGACCCACAGACCCGAGAAAGTGGTGGAAATCCTAGTCCGGGACAGGTATATGCGGGGGTTGCCACCCGACATAAGGGGTTGGGTCCGTAAGAACGATCCCTCCTCCTATGACGAACTAGTAGCCCTCGTGGAGAGACACCTAGCCTCCCAGGAGCTGCCTCGGACTACCAAGGAAGGAGTGCGCCCGAGTAGGAGGCAGGGCACAGGGCCAAAACCCCGGGGTACCATGCCCCCAAGCCGTTACATAGAGGGAGGGAAAGAGGCTGGGGATCAGCCTGAAAGCATGGAGAAGCTTGGGGACTGGGGAAACGAGACTCGGGGGGTACGGCCTAACAGTCCGAGAACCAGGGTGCTAGCCCGAGCGGGTATACGCTGCTATGCATGTGGGGAAGTAGGGCATATAGCGGCCCAGTGCCCAAACCAGGCTGAACCCATGCAATGCGACCTGGGGGGGATGGAAGGTCCCTGTGTCCTAATAAGTCAGGTGGGGGTCGCGGTGGTCCCCCATAGATACACCCGGCCCGTTAAGATGAACGGCATTAGTACCACCGCGTTAGTAGACTCCGGGAGTGCGGTCACGCTGGTCTCGGGGAAGCTGGTCGGGCGAGACCAACTGTCGCGGGCCAAGCGCTCCGGAGTATCCTGTGTACATGGGGATGTCAATTATTACCCCACCATCCCCGTAAGTATAGACATCCTGGGAAACCCCACAAAGGTAATGGTGGGAGTAGTCCCGAAGCTTCCCTACCCGGTCCTGATTGGGCGAGACTTCCCAGGGTTCGATAACCTGCTCCCCGGAAGGGAGGCAGAAGGTGTTAGTGCCGAGAGCCAGGAGAGGGCGCCCAGGGATTGTGGACCCCCGGCCTTCCGAGAGTTTGACCCAGGGCTATTTTCCCTGCCGGGGGGACCCAAGAAGTCTCGGAAGGAGAGAAGGGCAGCTAAGGATTTGGGGACGAAGATTTTGACCCAGTACCGAAGGGTAGCGCTGGTAGGGGAACAAGTAAGCCCCAGGGGGAAGAGGACTCGGCGAGCTGCGGGGGAGCCCGACGCCGGACCGAGTGCCCCCCAGACTGACCCCGAGAGGGAGCCGGGGATAGATCCCCCGGAGCTAGGACCGATTGGCCTGTCAATGGAAAGCTTTGGGCAGGATCAAGCCAATGATCCAGCCTACCACCATATCCAGAAGGAAGTGGTGGAGGTGAATGGAGTCCCAGTAGAAGGGAAAGTTAAGGGCCAAGGACCGTATTATGTGATAAAGGGGGACCTATTATACAGAGTAGTCCGGATGTCGGACCAAACCATAGAGCAACTACTGGTTCCCCAGAAACACCAGAGAGGCGTGATGGACCTAGCCCATAGCCACCTCTTCGGGGGCCACCTAGGGGTGGATAAAACCCTCGACAGGGTCCTGAAAAGATTTTTTTGGCCAGGAGTCTACGCGGCTGTCCGACGATATTGCGCCTCCTGCCCGGACTGCCAATTGCATGCCCCCCGGCCGCACTTGCGGGCCCCATTGGTACCTCTGCCCATCATTGAAGTCCCCTTTGAGCGGATCGCTATGGACCTGGTAGGCCCACTAGAGAAATCTGCCCGGGGCCATCAGCACATACTGGTTGTGCTTGACTACGCCACCCGATACCCGGAAGCTGTGCCCCTACGGAATACTATGTCCAAGACCATAGCCCGGGAATTGGTGCAGATTTTCTCCCGAGTAGGAATACCCAAGGAGATCCTAACCGATCAAGGGACCCCCTTTGTGTCAAAACTGATGAAGGACTTGTGTGACATGCTCCAAGTGCGGACCCTGAGGACATCGGTTTACCACCCTCAGACGGACGGTCTGGTTGAACGCTTCAATAGGACATTGAAGAGTATGATGCGGAAGGTAGTGAGCCGGGACGGGAAGGATTGGGACACCCTGCTCCCCTACCTACTGTTTGCCGTGAGGGAGGTACCGCAGGCCTCCACGGGATTCTCCCCGTTCGAGTTGTTATATGGACGCCACCCTCGGGGCATACTCGATATAGCCAAAGAGGGTTGGGAGGAACAGCCGAAGCCGGAGAGAAATGTCATCGAGCATGTGTTACGGATGAGAGAGAGGATAGCCCAGGTCACCCCCATAGTGAGAGAGCACATGAAGAAGGCCCAAGAGGCCCAGCGGACGTATTATGATCGTCGGGCGGTGAGCCGGAAGTTCCAGGTGGGGGACCGGGTAATGGTGCTTGTACCCACGGCTGAAAGTAAACTGTTAGCCCACTGGCAAGGGCCCTATGAGGTGATCGAAGCTGTGGGAGACGTGGACTATAAGGTCCGACAGCCGGGACGCCGGAAGCTGGAGCAGATCTATCATGTAAACCTACTGAAGCCTTGGCAGGATAGAGAGGCTCAAGTAGTCGCGCTCGGAGCAACCCCCCGGGAAGGGAACCAGCCTAGCCAGGTAGGGATATCCCCCGAGCTGACCCCAAACCAACGAGAAGAGGTGATCAGCATGATCAGACGGCACCCGGACGTGTTCTCGGAGACACCAGGCCAAACCAGGGAGGTATGCCACCACATCCGCACGGAGCCTGGGGTAAAAGTGTGTGTCAAGCCCTATCGGATCCCAGAGGCAAAAAGGGAAATGATTGGAACAGAAGTCCGGAAGATGCTGAGATTGGGGGTCATAGAAGAGTCCCATAGCCAGTGGTCCAGTCCCGTGGTCCTGGTACCCAAGCCCGATGGCAGTGTAAGATTCTGCAATGACTTCCGGAGGCTGAACGACGTGTCCCAGTTCGATGCCTATCCGCTACCACGAATAGATGAACTGATCGACCGATTAGGAACAGCGCGGTTCCTGTCCACCCTGGACCTGACCAAAGGCTACTGGCAAATCCCCCTTGCCCCAGCGGACAAGGAGAAAACAGCCTTTTCCACTCCAGATGGTCTGTTCCAATACACGGTTCTCCCCTTTGGATTACATGGGGCCCCCGCCACCTTCCAGCGGCTTATGGACAAACTGCTGCGGCCGCATCGTAAGTACGCGGCCGCTTATTTGGATGATGTGATTATCCATAGCCCCGACTGGGAGACACACTTGGGGAAGGTGGAGGCAGTGCTAGACACCTTGAGGAAGGCCGGTTTGACTGCGAATCCCGCCAAGTGCTCAATTGGACTAGCAGAAGCCAGATACCTCGGGTATGTAGTGGGGAGAGGCCTGGTGAGACCCCAGCTTAACAAGTTAGAGGCGATCCAGAAGTGGCCACGACCAGTCCGGAAAAAGCAGGTCAGGGCGTTCCTGGGGTTGGTCGGCTATTACCGACGGTTTATTCCCCATTTCGCCGCCCGGGCATGCCCACTAACTGACCTGACGAGAGCCCGTGGCCCGGATATCGTGAAATGGTCGAACGCAGCAGAAGAGGCGTTTAAGGATCTGCGGACGGCCCTCTGCACCGACCCCGTGCTAATAGCCCCGAATTGGGAGAAGGAGTTCTTATTGCAGACCGATGCCTCCGAAGTAGGGCTAGGAGCGGTGCTGTCCCAGATGATAGATGGAGAAGACCACCCCATTCTGTACCTCAGTCGGAAGCTCCTGCCCAGGGAACAGAAATACGCCGTGGTAGAGAAGGAGTGCCTGGCAGTGAAGTGGGCCGTAGAAAGCCTCCGCTACTACCTGCTCGGAAGACGGTTTACCCTGGTCACGGACCATGCTCCGCTGAAGTGGATGCACCAGAATAGGGATAAAAACGCAAGGGTCACCAGGTGGTTCCTCTCGCTACAACCCTTCCACTTCCGCGTACAACATAGGTCCGGCCTCCTGCACGGAAATGCGGACGGCCTGTCCAGGGTACACTGCTCAGCGACCCAAGTAGCCCAACCCCATGGTGTTGAGCGGGGGGGGGGGATGTGTGGTAAACCCAGGGCTGGAAGGCTGTGGTGAGAGGGGAAAACTGCAGGTAAATTAGGTCCAGCTGAGAAAGGCTGCTGCAGCCAGCAGCAGGGCCAGCTGGGACCAGTTAAGGAGCAAGCCAGAGCCCTTTAAAGAGACTTCTCCCCAGAGAGGGGTGTGGGAGTGAGGAGTGTGTTTGGAGGCAGGAGGAGTTAGAAGATTGAGTTTGTGAAGCAGAAGGAGGTAAAGGCAAGTGAGAGGCAGTTACAGGGAGGCTGCCAGCAGGCAGGGAGGCAGGAAGGAGCCCCTCCCAGGAGGGAGCTAGCCCAGCCTAACCAGCGAGAGGCCAAACCCAGACGGGGGAGCTGCCCAGAGGACTGGAGCCTGGGGTGCCCAGGGGGGCCCCCTTGCCACAATACCAATGTCTTTGACATAGCTTGACAGCTTTTCCCACAACACTGTCTTGCCTGTTTGCTGTTTATAACTCTCCCTCTGGTGATATCATTGCTTTAGATTCTTTTGATTTATACTTCACGCTTGGCAGTTTGTGGCAGAGTTGCCTTCCAACTTGTTTAAACAGCTGATTTCATTATAACTCTGGAGACCCAGATAGAGAGAACCTAAGAGCACTCCGTTCATTTTATTTTATCAGACCTGGAGACCAAAGTTCTTCAGTTATCCACAGAATGGGTATAATATAAGCAGTAGCAGTGTAAGCTTCCATGTCCCCACCTTCCACACATGCACATCACCTGCTTATGTAGCTCAGAGAAGTGGAAGGGCCTCCTATGAGAGTAGAGAGGTCATCCATCCTTTGGGCTGTCTTCTTCACTAACCCTGCTAATAAGGTTGGTAGTATTCCCGGCTTTGGAAGCACCTTTGTGATATGGACTCGTGTCCACTAGAAACTCATCCTTTCTTCTCCAGCCTCTCACTCCCTACAGCTATCAACACAATTTACCTCTGACCTGGGTCGGATTTGAACTGGTGTCCTAGAATGAAAGAATCTATATCCCATTAGCAGTCTCCTGAGCCATTCAGACAGAAAATTGCTAATCTTCTGCAAAGGATTTTAAAGTCTGTTGCTCTTTATTGTCTTCCTCTCTCGGTAACCAATCATTTAATCCCGGTTGCTAGCACTTGAGTTTGCAAAATCTCCCTCCAAACGTCATAATGCCTTAGCTTAAGCCCTGGCTTTTTATAAGCTAACTGCTAAGGCACCACAAAGCAGCTGGCAGTGGTCTGGCAACAGCAATGAGTGCTATTTCTCCTGCCGTCATGCTGGACAGCACCACAAACAGGTGACAGAAGGGTCACAGCAGGGCCAAGCTGAATTTATTTATTGAAATGTTGATGAGAAACAGCTGGAGATATTCATATTTCCTACTAGGTTACTAAGTCCCCAATGGGGAATGCACTGCCAATAGCAGATGTATTGGCCCAATGGCATATTGCTATGAGCTTTCCTTGGAAACCAGCAAAAACATCCACCACCTCTTTGTTGTGGCACAGTGTTACGTTAGTCTGTGCACCAGGGAGTAGCATTAATGCTAAAAGTGTGCTCCATGCTTCCCAGAAAAAAACACACACCCCCCAATACGTTTACAACATCAATACGTAATGCAAAATGCCCTGTAAAGGGTGAGTGAGAGCAGTTTTTATTGCCATGGGATAGCATTTTGGAGCTGCTATTCCTTGCTGAATGCTATACAAACACACTGAAAGACACGGTACCTGGTTCAAAGAGTTTCCAGTTTAAAAAAGACAAAAGGGCTTTGGGGGGAGGAGTAGGGGTATGACATACAAAAAAGGGATCCGATACTTACACTTTTATTTATTAACAAATCAATCCCTATGTGTCCCTTACCCCACCATTGGAACACTCAGCAACAGCTCAAAAATTACAGCGGGGTGAATAAACCAGCTGTTTTGCTGTATGTACCATGCTTAACCTAGCATCCCACTGATTTAAAAAGGCTACTAAAACAGTAGCAGTGGAGCAGATGTAGTAGAGGACTGGTAATAAAAGTGATCTTGTTAATAGCCCTCCCAGAACATTCTACGTTGTCTATGATTTTGAGCATATGGTTTTAAGAGTCCTTCAGAAGGTGGAACATGTGTTCTCCCATATGCCTGGAAGGATCAGGGTGTGGAATGGAGAGTACTGCCAATGCAAAACTATGCTTCCAAGATCTAGTGTACCAGGGAGCCAGGCAGAAATGCAGAGGCCAGGGATCCTTGTCTCTGAAGGATTTCTAATGATTCACAGATTTGAAATATTGAGTTGCCTGTATGGTAGGGATAATTCATTAGAGATGGGGGACAGGACTCTGCATCTCCCACCTCCCAGGCCTGACCACCAGCCTAAACAGTTGTGCTCTCTCTCTCTCGTTGACTCTTTCATTATTTATCCACAGTGGAACAGTTTCAGCAGGAGAGATCGAGGGAGCCCCACATCAGAAAATCCCACCGTTTAGTGGTTAGAGCACTTACCGGAGAGGTGGAAGACCCTTGTTCAAGCCTTTCTTCCTCTCCAGAAAGAGGAGCGAATTGAACCTGCTTCTCCCATGTCACAGGTGAATGCTCTAACAACTTGGTTAGAAGTAATACGGTGAGCAGCAGCCTCATTGCCAATGCCACTGATTCCCATTCCATATCTGGCAGGAGTTCTTCCATGCACACCAACCAGATTGGGCCCTGCATGGAAGCTAGGCAGGTGAATGCCTAATTTCCCTCAGTTGGGAGATTGCTCTGGAGCTTAGGTGGGAGACAGACATTCAGCTGTCTAGAGGGAGGCAGCAGGGCGCATACCCAGTGGTAGAAACTTAGACTTGGTCTACAATGGGGGAGGGTTCAACTTAAGATGTGCAACTTCAGCTACATGAATAACGTACCTGAAGTCAGTGCATCTTAGGCCGACTTACCTGCCGTCCTCACGGTGGCAGCGGTCAGCAGCGGGCTCCCCCATCGACTCCAGCTTGCGTCTTTCGGCAAGCTGGAGTTCCAGAGTCAATGAGAGTGCCTTTGGCGATTGATTTATCATGTCTTGATGAGATGCAATAAATCAATTGCCAACAGATTGATCACTACCTGCCAATCTGGCCGGTAGTGAAGGCATACCCTTAGGTACCTAAGGAACTTTTACCCTGAAAATGTAGGTCCCAAGTGAGTTTTGGCATCTGCAGGGTGTGGTGGGAGTTTTGTGGATCGCGGTGGAGCTAAAATGGGGACTTAAGTGCCTGAAGTAGGTTTGTGAATCCCACCCCTTATATTAAAAGGAAAATAAAAACCTCAGCAGCAACAAAGGTGTCTTGTGGAAGTGAACATCTGAAAAAGGCTGAACGTGTAGGAAATGCAAGATCAATCCTTCAAAACAAGAAAAAGAAAATACCCAACGCTGTAATTGTCAGAACAAGAATGGTGTTTTGCTCTAACCTGACAGAAAAAACAGTCTGTCCTACTTCAAAAGTACACAGGCCATGTTATTGGGTGTCAAGTGTACCCATACAGTACAAAGGCCAGAACAATCAAACAGGAGGCAGAAATGGCTATTGTAATAAACATCATGGCATTTATTTTTACTCCTGGGAATCAAAGGGATGCCTATGGTCCTGTATGTGTTTTTGTGGGAGCATATGAGGCAGGGAATGTAATAAATGTAAAAATAGCTGCTGCTTTTACACCCTGGGATTGCAGAAAAATTGTTTTTTTTTATGAAGAGCACTACATATAATGTAATACAGTGCAGAAGCACTGCCATTTTGGTATCCAGGGATTATAATAAGAAAACTTAGAATTTCACATTTTCAAAGTACAGTAAACCCTCGATTTAACGGACCTCGATTTAACGGACTTCGGATGCAACGGACAAAATTTCTGAGCAAGTCTGATGCATTCCTGATCCATTTCTGGCGGGCTGGCTGACGGCTGCCGCCCGGCTCCCAGCAGCCGGTGCCCGGGCGGGCTGGCTGACGGCTCCCGGCAGCCGGTGCCTGGCTCCCGGCAGCGGGCGGGCTGCGGAGCTGCCGCCCCGACCCTGAGGCGGGCGGGCTGCTGCTCCAACAGCTCATTTTTTTATTATTATTAAATAACGGACTTTTTGATTTAACGGACACCCCCTCGCCTGAATTAGTCCGTTAAATGGAGGTTCTACTGTACTTTATTAATATCAAGTAAGAGAACCAAACCCAGTTGGAAGCTGTAAAGTTCTAAAGAATTTGATTAGCCTTCTATACCTGAGCCAAAGCCCACTGAAATCAATGAAATGTTTCCCATTGACTTCAATCGTGTTGTTCAGGCACTACTTTTGGTTTTGAGGCCACACCCCAAAGCAGAAATACTAAAATCCTGCTTAAACAGCCTCTGCCATTCTGTTGTATTTCCAACCCAAATGAAACCACAAACAAGTTGACAACATTGCAAAAAGTCAGGTAACTTCAAAGGTCTCAGCATTCTTTTTAAGAGATGAACTTTGGAGGCGTATCCCAAAGATCCTGGCTAGTTTGGAGGGTTCCCTAAGTTTGGAGATCCTGGCTAGTATCCCAAAGATCCTGGCTAGTTTGGAGGGTTCCCTAAGTTTGGAGATCCTGGCTAGTATCCCAAAGATCCTGGCTAGTTTGGAGGGTTCCCTAAGTTTGGAGATCCTGGCTAGTATCCCAAAGATCCTGGCTAGTTTGGAGGGTTCTGACGAGCTTCCATCCCACTCCCAAAAAGAAAAAGTTCTTGGGCTGTCACTTCAGCGAAGGCAGGGCTGGCGCAAAACATTTTGGCACCTGAGGCGGGGACCTCAAATGATGCCCCCTCGCTTGGACCAAAACTTTGAAAGGTCTCAATTCTGCTTTCTTCCTGTTCTCCTCCTCTCATGGTACCGCTCTGCTACCTACCCCAATAAAGGAGAACTAACAACTTAAAATGCCTCGATCAAAGACGTTAAGTACACTTAACTTTCAAATCCCTGAACAACAAATGTTACTTTTCTTGTCAGCATAGTAAACACTGGCATTTTTATCTGCTTGAGTAATCAAAGTGATGGTTTCTGTGCCTTCTTGGTTGCAAAGATTTGAACTGCTTCCTGAAGGTCCACAGTCTGGGCCAGCTCATGCTCTGTTGAGATGGTTGCAAGGTTGACCAGCCTCTCCTGTGTCATTGTGGAGCAGAGATGTGTTTTTATTAACTTCAGCTTGGAGAAGCTGTGTTCTCCACAGGCAACTGTTACAGGAAGTGTTAGAAGTATGTGCAGAGCAACAAAAGCATTTGGAAAGAAGGTGGCCATCTTATTTGTGCACATACATTCCAGAACAGTCTTTGAAGTTGATCCTTCTGTAATGTATCTTGAAAGGGCTTTCAGTTAATCACCTAAATCACTCACATCAATATTGCACATGACATCATGTGTCAACACTGTCTCTAGTGCCCTGCATCGCTGGTGTAGGTTTTCTTCAGGTATAGTGAGGAGTTTTGGAATATCATACAACATCCCAAATATGCTGCTGAGATCCCTGAGCTGCATGAAATGTTCTTCAACTGACTGTATTGCACAATCTAGCACCTGGTTAAATAATTCAATTTTGAGTTGTTGTTTGGGGTCTCTTATGTGATTATCCCAGGCCTTGTAATCAAAATGTCATCATCTTTGGTGACTCTTGTATTCTTGAATGGGCAGGAAAATAGCTGCGGTATGAAGTTTCTCTGCCAACTTCTGTTCACTCTTCTGAATGTTTTGAAATCCCTCATCTAACTGGTAGGACTGTAGATATTGGACTTTGCTTTGTCCAGTTGTTCCATTGCTCCAGATATATCGAGGTCAAAACCTTGGAGTCTCTAACACATTTATTTCAAGCAGTCTGTCATGCCACAACACTAAGCCATACAGAAATTTGAAGTTTGTTTGTTTCTGGTGATTCCATTAGCGGCTGCCCCTGTTCTCCCACGAACAGTTCCTGTCTAGCATTAGCCTCCATAATGTCAACTATGGCATCCTCTATCTTCCCAATGTGGTGTTTGATGGGCTTTATCACCTCCACTCAACTTTCTCATCGTGTGACACTCAGTGGTTTCAGTTCCAGACAGGATGTTCCCAAATGTTTCTTTAAAATTTGCCACCGATGAGTTGACGCAGAGAAAAATACATTGATTCTTTGAATTACATTAAATTCAGCAGCCTCACTAGAAGCTGATGCTCCATCACGGACCACCATGTTCAATGAATGAGAACTGCATGGGATAAAAAAAGCTAGAGGGTTTAACTCTTGGATCTGTGTCTGCACTCCTCTGTTCTTTCCTCTCATG
Source organism: Sternotherus odoratus (assembly GCA_032164245.1). Classification (NCBI taxonomy): domain Eukaryota; kingdom Metazoa; phylum Chordata; order Testudines; family Kinosternidae; genus Sternotherus; species Sternotherus odoratus. The sequence continues at coordinate 149,350,354 of JAVMKO010000002.1, forward strand.
TTGGTACCATTATCATAGCTCTGACCTCTAAGGGCTATTGCAATTCCCATATCTTCCAGCTTTTTAAGAAGCACATTTGTCATACCAGCTCCTGTAGTATTATCAATGTCAATAAATTCTAGAAAACTCTCTGACAGTCACTGTTGCAGGGACATTTTCATTAGGTTCTGTTGTTGTTACAAACTGCACCACTGACCCATTGTTCCATATGGCTGGTGTCCAGTGTACAATCCGGAATAACAGAGTAATATCTTGCTGACTTCAGATCCGCCACAATCTTCTGTTTGACTTTTGTTGTCAGTAACTGTCTGATCTCATTTTGGATTGTTTTTTCAAGACAGTGGTGTGTGCACATTTCTTGGGTGGTGACACTTCTTAGATGCTCCTGGAGTACGGCATCAAACTCAGCCATCAGCTCCACAATTTTAAGGAATTTTCCATTTTTGGCACATACAGCTGATCTGAAGTGCCACGCAGTGCTAGGTTTTGGGTAGCAAGCATTCTCACAATGGCAATGAGCCTTTTCAGAACAATTTGCCGGGAAAGAGACTGATGAAATCTTCTCTTGGTGCTGATCATCTATTTCTGTGGTGATCTTTACTCTCATCTCAAGCTCTTTCCACCTATGAATGCTCTCTGGTGATTTGCTGCCTTCTCATGGCATGCCAAATTTCTAGCCAGATTTTTCCAGTCCTATGTTCCTGTAGAACCCAATGTGGCTGGAACATTAGATTGGAAGAGTTTTCAACAATAACAGTATGCAGCATTCTGGGTTTTTGAGAACATAAGCTGTGGCCGCTCCACTTTGTCACCATTGGAGATTTCACGCCAGTAAAGTGTTGGATGGAAACGTCTATGTTGATTGTCTTTGGGAAACATGAAGTTTTTCACTTGCTGTGGCCCATGCAGTACAAGGAAGTGCCCTGGACTACTGCTCAAGTGGGTCCACAGTCCTGGATCATCTAGACTTAAGGAACTAAACTCAGCAGCAACTGTTTCTTGAGCCTCCACCACACTCTTCTTCAGGAATGTGCATGGTTATATCCATTTGAGATGGAGATATGGATGCTGCAAAAGCTGCCAAGTCACCTGCACACCTGCATCTCCTCACCACTCACATCCTCACTGGGACTGTAAAGCTCACCATGAACATTTGTGTCTATGTCTCTCAGGAGAGCTCCTTCCTGCTTAGACAGAAAAGCGTCCATTACTTTCTTTTTCTGAATGCTACCCAATAGGGTGTTTTCTTTCACTCATGACTGCTGTTCTGTGCCATTTAGAATGGCTCTCAACACTCAATTGAAGGGTACAAATAAGCAGGCTGGTGGCAGGGGGAAAGAGATCAGCATCTTACGGCCCTAACTGTCTCCTACTACTTCAGCTGACTGCCTGTTCTCCTCAAGTAGGTTCAGGGAAGCAACAGGAAGCTCCCAGAGAAGCTGGTATCAATCAGTCCAGGCTCCTGGGGGTGCTAGAGATATACATAAGAGGCTCCTTGTCCTCTCTCTCCCTGAAGCTCCTGCTGCTTTCTGTTATTCCCTCTCACCTTTTCTCCAGCCTGCCTGTTATGTCTCTTGTGCCCTCCTTCCTCCAGCAGAGCACTCCACCCTCTCTGTGCATCTAGAGCAGAGCGAATACATATGCACCAGCAGCAGACACAATTTTCTACATTCTGGGTCCTAGTCGCTCCACCCCACAGTCTGGCAACTGAGGCGGTCACCTCCGTTCACCTCATGGTAAGGCCAGCCCTGAGCATAGGTGAGTAAGTGCGGTAGATATCTGTTCAACTGACATGTGAAATCTCCCCTATGCAAAACAATAATAGATTTACTTAAAAGTAAAATATATTGCTGTCTGCAGAAGCTAAACTAAAACAAATACAGTAGACTCTCCATTATCCAGGATCATAGGAAAAAAAGTAATTCTGGTTAATAAAATCCTGGATAATCACCATTCATAGGAAATATGGGGAGTGGGGGTTGATTCACCAGCCATCATTCACCAGGGGGAGGGGGTGTTGGTTCACTGGCTGCCCTGCACCCTAGCAGGGTTTTGTGTGTGTGCTTGGGACGTCAGCAGAGCCAGAGCCGGCCCTGCGAGTTGCGCGTATTTTTTTTGACATCCTGGTTAATCCACATCCTGGATAATCGAGAGTCTACTGTATTTCCATCAGGTCCTACCTTGCTTGACTTTGAGCATCAGCCTGATGTTCAAGCATGCTGGACACGCTTGACTCCAACACCAGTCTTTGGAAGCTTTTGTTGCTTGATGCCTCTGAAAATCATCCCAGAGCTGGTTAGCAAGTAGCTTGCCTGGACAGACTTGTGTAGTGTGGTAACAAAGTCCTGTGGCACCTTAAAGACTAACTATAAAGTTTTGAAGCATAAGCTTTCGTGGGCTAATACCCACCACTGCTTGCATCCGATGAAGTGGGTATTAGCCCACAAAAGCTTATGCTTCAAAACTTTATAGTTAGTCTTTAAGGTGCCACAGGACTTTGTTACCTCTGCTATTCCAACACGGCTACCTCTCTGATTCTTGTGTAGTGTGGTGCACCATAGTAGCCAACAATACTTAAGAACTAGTGTGGCCCATGGATCAAACATGGGTTTGATGTGGCCCTTAGGATTTTTTTTGGCTGCCAAAGTTCACTGAATCATTTTTTAAATTTTTTTTTTGCATCTTCAATTCAAACAGCACATTTTTGTAAAGATTTGAGTTCTGTCCCCTTTGGAACAAAAATATACAGGCGACCCCAAATAGTTGTACACAAATATTTTCAGTGAGCTGTGTGTGGATATCTGTCCAAAATGAATATAATCAGGAAAGCCAATAGTTAGTTACTTTAACACTGAGACTAAGTAAATTACATTTAGGGCTTGTCTTCACTACCCCCCCGGATCGGTGGGTAGCAATTGATCTGGTAGAGATCGATTTCTCGCATCTTGTTAAGACGCAAGAAATCTATCGCCTGCGGCGCCCCCGTCAACTCCGGAACTCCAGCTCGCCGAGAGGCACAAACTGGAGTTGATGGGGGAGTGCGCCGCTGCCTGCCGCTGCCGTGAGGATGGCAGGTAAGTCGTCTGAAGATAAGCCAACATCAGCAACGTGATTCACGTGTCTGAAGTTGAGTATTTTCAGTCGATTTCCTCCCCCCCCCCCCCCAGGTAAGACCAGCCCTTAGTGTGGAGGAAAGATAATCTGATAGTTAAATCACTCACCTGGGATTTTGGGAATATAGGTTCAATTTCCAGTTCTGCTACAGGCTTTCTTTGTGGTCTTGGGCAAATCACTTAATCTCTCAATTCTCCATCTGTAAAATGGGGGTAGCAATGCCTTCCTCTCATTCTTCATCTGCCTTGTCTATTTACATTGCAAAATCTCAGGCATGCACTGTATCTTATTGTGTGTGCGTATGCAATGGAGCCTTGAACTTTGATTGCAATAGCATCGAGAGGCCTCAAAGTAATAATTCAAAACCTGCCAACCTGGGGGCAGTCCCGTATGACTTTGTGCCTCCTGTTGCTTAGTGTCCTATGAAAGCTCAGTGTGTTCATAAGTGATCAACTTGCAGTGTGCAATTTATTTCATGAATTTAACCCTTTTTTTCTAAACATTTGAAACCAGGCTGAGTTTTTAATTTGTTTACCTATTTCATGTTGTTCATTAAATGTTAGCTTTCAACCAATGGATGGTTCTCAAACTGTTGGTTGTGAATATTCTTCTGCGTTATCCATATCAAATTACCAATATGTGAGCTGTGATTGGTCAGGAAGTCACATGGTATTGTTTCTGTTCCCTGATTTGATGATGATGTTTTTTTATAACAGACTTCCACTTCTTCCTGAACACAACATTGTTTATTACATAAGAAGTTGTTTTGTCTCTAGATGAACTTTGGATGCAAGCCAGAAATTTATTTTCTACTAACATCAGTTTGAACAAAAATTTGCTTGCATAAGTGTTGCTGCAAACCTAGTCTAATTGAAACTATAGTTAGAAGCCACCTAAATATTAGCTAATATTTTTTCTTTCAATCAGTTAATAACTGTTTTGGACCTCACTATGATGAAGAGGTATCTTATGTTGGGTAATACCTTTTATATTAAAAATGATCATCTTTACTTTTTTATGTAATATGCAGGAGGTCAGATCAGATAAATCTAATGGTCCATTCTGGACCTAAACTCTGTCTTAGTCTACAATATCCACAGTAAATCCCCTTTTTTCCTGCTTCCTTCCTCCAGTTCAGCCTTTATTGATTTTATTCACGCTAACAAAATGTCTCTAACATAACAGAGGAAAAATCAGAACAAATGATAGTAGTAACAGAAGGAATAATAACAGAGGGTGGGTTGTATTCACTCTCTGTAAACAGTCCTCTGTAAAGTGTGGCCAATTGCTATGGTATAGGATTCATGTTGTACTTTTGCAAGCCAACCTGACTCTGGGTGTATCATAGGAGATGTAATCCAGGGAGGCTGGCCTACTCAGGGGAATGAGGGCATCAGGGTCCCTGGACAGACTATCTTCCACAGCCCACCCAGAGACACGAGCATTCCCTAATAGACTAGGAAGCTCAGTTAGCTGCATTCATATTGCACTACAAGAAGTGTAGTCCTCCGGGGAGCTCAGCCCATAGGAGACAATGGAGGCCTGAACTACAACTCTCATAAGGCAATTCACTAGGGAAATACAGTTAAATTATTTTTTTAATGATTTGAAATTAAACATTTGGGGTAAATTCATTAAAATGAAAATCAAACTCAGGTCAAACTGATCCAAATAAAATATGCAGTGTTGTTGTGGCCATGTTGGTCGCAGGCTGTTAGTGAGATGCGGTGGGTGAAGTAATATCTTTTACTGAACCAACTTCTCTTGGTGAGAGAGTCAAGCTTTCAAGTTTACACAGAGCTCTTCTTCAGATCGTTCCAGGAGTTGGGCCAACAAAAGATATTACTTCACCCACCTTGTCTCTCTAAAATAAAATTTCACTTTGATTTGGCAGAAAATTTCAATTTTACAGATAAGATTTTCCAATGGAAAAATATATAAATGGAAAATTCCTGACAGCTTTATATTTGATACCAAACCAGTCCCTTGTGCTTACATTAGTTATTCTGCTACCAAACAATTATCACTCATAGGGTTTATGGGATTAAAGGCAAATTAGTTTGCTGACACTATTTTCAAGGATCTGCTTAAAGGTCTACTATCTGGCGATTATACAAGTTAATTAAATTCAGAGTTAATCCTTCCCCTTCCCTCAAACCTTGTCATATCCAAACGTTGCAACCTCTCTACCTTTTCAGTTTCTAAGGGGCTGATCTCCCCAGACCCTCCCCTCAAAATCTCCACACGGGTTACGCTTTATACTCTTCCTTGGTCTCTTTGTGTTCTGAGGCCTTTTTGCAGTAAGCAGCAGCAACCATTAGATAAAAGTGGGGAGTCATGTCACGTATGAACTGTAGAAAACAACAGAGCATCTGACTTGATCAATCTATATATATATATATAAAGTCAAATGGTGTATGCGTGTATGTATGTTCCCTTACTCCTTCCACACCATTTGAGCTAGAGACTTGGAATTTGGTACAGTTATAGGCTTTAGGGTCCTAATCAGGGTAAGAATCGAAAATTTTTCAAATCTCACCTCCTGAAATTCTTTAAAGCCTATTAACCTGCTGCCCAGATGATTTTAACACCTGCTGTTCTCTGTGACATAGTTATGATGTAATAATACCCCCTCCAACGGCCCCCGCACTTACTCAGCTCTCTCCCCCCTCCCCCCACTCCAACGGCCCCTGCACTCGCTCTGCTCTCTCCCCCCTCAGGTAAGAATCAAATTTTTTTTAAATCTCACCCCTCCCCCCCACATCTAAATGCAAGAGAATGAAATTAATTAGACAAAATGAGACTTCTGAGCAAAATTTGTATTAATAAAAAACATTGTAGTCTTTTTACATCCCAGTTTCCAATTACAAATACCCCGAGCAACGCCGGGTATTTTTGCTAGTTGTTAATAAATATGAACAGGTTAAAAATATTACTGTGTAAGGCTCTTCTGCTGGGAAAAGGTCCTGCAGCCCCATAGAGGTGGAAGGCTTATCCCTGAGGGCTGTGATTCCTGAGCTTAGACAGATTGGGGAGGAGGGCAGCATGGTGAGATTTTTGACCATGTATTGCTCTTTGACAATTGCTTCTGACTAGCTCAGGTAGCTCAAATTGATGGTTTCTGTGAACCCCTTTCTTAGGTGCTTAAGCTTTCCCCAAGCACTCCATGGGAAAGATCGGCTCCTAAAATTTAGGAGTGTTGGCGTAAGTTCCCTTGATGGATCTAGAGCACGGTGCTTCTTTAGTTCTGGCAGTAGATGCTTCTGCTCTTAGGACCCAAGTTCAAGCCTTGCTGACAATGACCCACTCAAGGATGCAGAATTATAAGCAATAGCCTGCAGCGGGGATCTGAGCTGGACCGACCTTTGCAGCTTGGGAACAGAAGTGGTGTGTAACCCATACCCACTCCATGCTTTCTCCCTGTCTTGTGGTGGCTGGGTCTACACGACTAGAGAGGAAGTAGTTTGCTCTTTGATTTAAGATAAAGGATGAGAATGACTGTTAGCTACAATCAGCCTAGGACTATAAGTAAGTGATATGTTAGATCAAGGCTACGGGCTGCTAATATTAGACTGTGGTGCTCATGCTCAGTAATCATATGCTTTAGATTCTGTCTCTGGGCCAGTTTTGACAACACCATGGCTACAGTGCTGGGGGATTGTCGGTACCCTGACTCTAGTGTATTCCCACTACAGCTAACAGCAGTAGCGTTACATTGGGGTTCGCAACACTGGGATTTTTCAGATGAAAAGGCTACTGGATACAAAATCACTGTGGGGAAGACAACGAAAATGATCAGTGTACTCTCTCTTTCCGACACAGCGCCCACTGAGAATGAGAAGAAAATGGATTTCAAAGAAGCTGTTTACCGTAGAGTATGTTTAATAACAAAAGCAAAACTAGATTGGGAATGGCACTCTACATGTTCCAACATGTTAAGCGATGTTCTATAAATGGGCTTGCATGCACCAGCCACTTTACTGTGAGGATTGGCTTTTATGTGATCACTGGTGGGTAAAGCTAGAAAAACAGTTTTCTAATAAAAGAAGCATAAGGGAACAATTTATTCAGAAATATTTACCCAGTGACTTGATGGATATTGTTACATTTAGGGTTAACTGGGACTCCATCTATGGGCTGGATTAACCCAAAGTGGTCCCAATAGCTAAAACCATATTCTAGGCACAAGTACATCCTATGGGAGCGAAGGTGCTGGGATCACCACCAGCTGCCCTCTGTTGAGGGAGCGCAGGTTTAGTTGGCAGAGTTTGCTGTGATTCAGTGCATCCCCATGTCACTCTGTCTACACCCACTCTCTGCTCAGCACAACCCAGTTTATGAGCTGCACTGGTCTCACTCAAACAGAGTGAGGATTGGGGTTTGCTTTCCTTCCACCCTCTGACAGACTTTCTTCTTTTCACCAGCCCTAGAAGACTTTTCTCTCTCTGGAACCCGTGTCAGGGCTATTTGTGCTTTGTAGAACCTCAGGTAACTCTGCATCCAAACTTCAGATGCGTTTTAATTCAGGATTTGAACTGCAGGTGTGGAACCCACATGAAGTTTGCTACCATCCCAATGATCGCTTGGCTTATCTACTACACTGTACAATGCCTAGGATCATGGGGCCCTGATTTTGGTTAATTCTTAAGCACTACCAACTGTGGCAAATTACTGACACTATATTGATGGGTCCTGCCCTTTTCTCTTCTTATGGGGGTTCAGGGAGCCATTTCTTGCCCCTGAACAGAGTATTAACTGTCCCACTAGTATCCTAGAGGGGAGAAGTGGAGAGGGAGGGACCCGGCCCACCCCCTACTCCGGGTCCCAGCCCAGGGGCCCTAAGGATAGTGGTAAACCACTTGAACTAGCTATTCCCTCTCCTACCCTTCAGCTTGTGAGGGCTTCCTGCCCTCTCTCTGCACAAGCAGGTGTCCCTTTACCTAGGGTCTGCGTGGTCTTAGCTCACCGCAGCACTTCTCCAAACTCTGCTCTGCTTTCCTCCACCAAACTGCTCTCCGCGCCAACTCCTCCAAACTCCCTCCAAACTGTCTGATTGAAGCAGGGTTTTTTTTTTATCATGTGACTGGCTTCAGGGGCTTTAATTGGCTTCAGGTGCCTTACTTGGCTCCAGGTGCTCCAACCACTTCTAGCAAACTTGCTTCCCTCTAACACTCTCCTGCTGCCCGCTGGCCATGCTGTATCACACAACATAAACATGATGAAATAAGCTGCAAAGTAGTCAGAGATGCAACCATCCACGCTTGCACATAAACTGCAAAAGGACTTCCCCACAACTGTAGTAGAGGCATTGGTCTGTAACCTTGTGTCATTGTATCATATCACCTGTGGCATTAGAGAGGCACTGCAAGATCCCTGTTCTGAACACCTCAGAACTTTGCAGAAGTCCAGAGCCAAACTGCATGGCTCAGGCCTGTTTCTATGTGAAATGAGAGAATTATTTTGAGGTGGTTCCCTTCTTCCTCTCACCCACATAGCTATGTAACTTTAAACACCGGGCATTTTGTCCCATGTACAGCTCCATTACTGTTCATGCTTTACTATATGACATAGCTAGGCCAGGTGCCAGCTCATGCCAAAGTCCCCATGTCGCAATTGAACACTGAGAAATATGTAGCTGGAATCAGTCTCGTTCACCCATGTGGTGTTATTGTTAAAATAGGTCTTAGAACACTAAAATGTGGTTAGAATTTCTGGACTGCTTGTGAGCTGCTGCATCACTAATCTCATTTATAACATCTACCGTATTTGTCGTCTTATAGGACGCTCCGTCCTATAAGACGCCCCCTCGGTTTTTAATAAAAAAGCCGGGGGGGGGGGGAAACGCCTCGCTCTCCCGTCCCCGCCGCGCGGGCGGGCTGCCGAGGTTCCCCCCTTCCCGCCGCGGGCGGGCTGCCGGGAGCGCTCCCGGTTCCCCCCTCCCCGCCGCGGGCGGGCTGCCGGGAGCGCTCCCGGCAGCCCGCCTGCGGCGGGGAGGGGGGAACCTTGGCAGCCCGCCCGCGGCGGGGAGGGGGGAACCGGGACGCTCCCGGCAGCCCGCCCGCGGCGGGGAGGGGGGAACCGGGACGCTCCCGGCAGCCCGCCCGCAGCGGGGAGGGGGGAACCTCGGCAGCCCGCCCGCGGCGGGGAGGGGGGAACCGGGACGCTCCCGGCAGCCCGCCCGCGGCGGGGAGGGGGGAACCGGGGCGCACATTCTCCCTATAAGACGCACCAACTTTTTCCCCCCCGTTTTGGGGAAGAAAAAGTGCATCTTATAGGGCGAAAAATACGGTATATCCCACATTGTAAGATAATAGTTGAGCAGTTGTATTGTGAGACTCTGTGACTGTGTAATTAATGTGAGGTGTTGATCTTCAGCAGAAGATGTTACATCCTTCTCCGCAGGAACGGGTCTGTTGACACCACACAGACTATTGTGGGATGTTCAAGGTGATCAAAGACATTTGTTTGTCTGCTCTCCTCCTCCCTCAAAGATGAGTCATGCAAGTGGGTTCCTCCTGGCAGCTGAGTTTTCAGCTCAGAGCACAAGGCAGGAGGGAGAATAAAAATCCCTACCAAATAGGAACTGATTATCTCTCTCTCTGTTGCTTGGACGTGGGAGGTTAGAGGGGACACATGTTTTCTAGGGATCCACAGCTGCATTTAGCCTTGGGTAGCTCACCTAAAGGACATATCATAAGCAAACTCTACAGAAGTTTCTATTACCTTTTGAAATTTAAGATTGTAACTAACTTGTGTACGTTTACCTGCTTTAGTCTTGTAAATAACTCTCGTTTCCTTTTCCTATTTAATGAAGATTTATTAGTTTATTACAGGATTGGTTAAAAGTATTGTTTTTAGTGCAAGAGCTAAGTTGCAACTGACCTGGGGTAAGTGACTGGCCCTTTGGGACTGGGAGTAACCTGAATATTGCTGTGATAGACCATCTACCACAAAAGTATGCTCGCAGGAGCGAGACAGATGGGTGTAATCCAGGGGACCATCTGACTTGATGTCAAGGCTGCAATAATTTCTGAAGTGTTTACACTTGATAATTGGTAGATGAAATCTGATTACAGAACTCAGATATTCCCGATCAGCGATGTATGCCAGAAAAGCCATCTACAAGCGCAAATATGAGGCACCAGAAACAAAGATAGAAAACTATCACTTTGAGATTTGTGCCCAGCGTCTTAACAGTCTGTCCTGAGGTTGGTACCTCACGCGCTTGAGTTACTGTAGGCAGCATTAGAAGGTGTAGCTCCCCACTGGTGTAAATCGCTCAAGGAATACTCTGAATTAGTGCATCTTATAGCTGCTCTATCCCTGCCTGCTTCCCAACCAGCACTGCTCACGTTGACTGCTCTGCAAGCAATTCCCAAACACTTTTTTGGCAGATTTTCCACTGGCTCCGTTTTCTCCCTTCCAGAAAGTGACACATTTTAAGTAAAAGTGCTTCTTACTCACGACTGAGTATGGACCTCCTCAGGGTGTGGCACAGCGTGTGGGCTAAGATCTAAAAGAGAAAGCGACTTCCTATGTGAACTCCCTATGTGATTTCAAGGAGGTCACCAATGAATCCAGCCATCCCTAGCTGATCCAAGATTATCTGTTTCTCCCATACAAACGTAATCCCCTGCCCCTAGCAGATTTGTTCCGAAATAAGGCACAGAGAATAAAAGCTTGAAAATTGAGTGGGTTTGTGGAGCGATAAGCAGCCAAATGTCATCTCTCTCTCCTGCACTTCACTACAAAGGTGAGATCTGCCCATTTTGATTAGAGCCTTGTGTAGGACAGGTTGAAGATTTAAAAATAGCCTGGACGTTACTCTGCGTGTACTACAGAATAAGTCAGCCTCTGACAACCAGAGCAGGAGCTGTTCAGCCAGTCTCAATACCAAACTAATTTAGAGGAAAAAGTCCTAGACATGCCAGAGGCAGCAAATTATATTGTATATCCACTAGCCTCTGAAACTCATTATTTGGAAACACGGAACTTAAATATGTATTTAAATAAAATGGAGGCAAAAAAAAAACCTGGTGAAAAATGGGTCTAGTCTAGTTAGAGCTCATTCTGTTTACATGAGGGTAGAGAAAGCAGGGAACTATACTTTTCCTGAATCTCCATTGCTTTGCTCCTTTTGTCGTACAAAGGAGGCACTATAAAGTGCCACCAAATGCGCTCCACATTCACTTTGTACAGACATAAATTACCATGAAAGGTACAAAGCAGTGGAGAATCATCTGAGCTGCTGCACTTTAAAGGGTTTTCCTTTTATTGCCTCCTGTGTTTATTTAGGTACCTTTTAAAAATGCCAAACATCTGGTTTGGTAGAACATTTTCCACAAAAATCAAAATGAGCTGTAGGTGCTCCCCACGCTGAAAGAAATCTGGACCTTTATTTAGGTGCCTACTTCCAGCACCCACATTTGGAAATATTGTCCTTAGGCTGTCCAGTGATCCAGAAAGTCTGTGTCTTGTCAAGTATCTTAACATCACAGGGCTCTCAGAAGCAGCACTATCTATAACCTGGATCTGCAGAAACATCTGTGTAAAGTGTCTCAGCCAAAGAAGAAACATCATTGTAACTGTTACTGTTTTACTTCCTTATGTTTTCAGAAGATCTGCACTCATACATTTCTACAGGGTCTTTGGCAATGCCCTTATTTCTCAAAATTACAAGAATCTCTCCTTTCACATCTGACGCATTGAATTTCCTCTCAGTAGGTGTACAGTTTGCTGCCCTCCTGCTCTAAATTCAGAAGTATTGATATTTGGTTCAAGCTGTTCCTGAACAATATTCTCTTGGGTCTAGAAAATAGAACAAGAATCCATCTTGCCTTGCCCTGGGGAGTACCGATGGTTTCTTTTAATGATGTAACTTGCACTGCCTACCTGTTTAGGAAATGTAAGCCATACAAACTGGTTTCTTGGTCATTTCTAGCAGCTTCCCCATCACAAGCGCCAACTTTCAGCTTTCCCCGGAAGGGTGAGGGTGCTCCACCTCAAGGCTCCACCTTCACTCTGTATGGAGGTTCCTACTGTAACCTACACATTGTTACTGGTAACAAAGAGTCCTGTGGCACCTTAAAGATGCATCCGACCAAGTGGGTATTAGCCCACGAAAGCTTATGCTTCAGTACTTTAGTTAGTCTTTAAGGTGCCACAGGACTCTTTGTTACCTCTGTTATTTCAGACTAACACGGCTCCCTCTCTGATTCTACACATTGTCGTAAGTGCCGCTTCCTGATAGACCCAGCTCTTCTGTCTCTTGGACACGTACACTTAAAGCTGTGTGCAGCCACCTTGCTTGCTGTCTGCTGAGGATTGATCAGACTCCAGCCCCTGGAGTCCTTGTGACATTTTCAGAGAGTGCATCTCCCATCTGTTGTCAGTTCTTTAGTGTGGGCCTCTGTGCAAGTGGGTACTACTCAGCACAGATGCAACAAAAGGAGAGGTCAAGTCCCACAAGGTCAAGTGCACAGAACTGTTGGCTCATCATTTGTGATCGGGAGTCACAGATGGCAAATCGCAGCTCTCTTGGCAGAACTGGAGTTTCCGATTTGAGCTTTTACTGTATGTATTTATTGTTTTGCTAGTGACTGGGTTCCTAATCTTTGCGTGAGCCCTTGGAAAGGGACTTGTTCACTTACAACATTCATCTCAAGGCCTGCCGGTCTCCCCCACTACTCTTTTTCACAGTAATGACTTCTGTGTTTGACAGTGTGTTTTTGGCAGCATTTGAGAGAATCCTTCAGGGAAATTACAATATATATCCAGTGCTGTTGATTCCTAATTAATACTGGATGTCTTACTTTTGCACACTATGAGCCTTGAAGGTTAACTTGGCAAGTCAAATGAGATTCTAATTGAGAAGGCACAATGAGAATTGTTGCCAATATCTATTCAACGCCAAGAGTCATAGTGTGTTTCAGAAAGTGTTAGTGGCTTTCAGTAGCAACACCTTGGGACTCAAACCAACATAATTGGTTTGGGGGACAAGGGGTTGTTCATGCAGTCATTCTTTTCCAATCAGATGTTAAGGGGAGAGATGCTAGCAGGCTAGATGACAGCTGTTGCCCAGACTACGAGCATTGGATAAGAACTGACAAACTCATAGCTGGAAACCAGGCCAGTTCATCTGGCTATTAGTTTTGCTCAAAATAGGTATTAGTCATGTAAGAACATATTTAGTGTTTAGACTCCATGGAATGCTTGTGTAAGAGTGTCTTCCCTCTCTCTTAACCTGGGGTACAGAGAGGGGACTCTTCTATGCCAGACCAAATAACGACAAGCTGCTTCCCAGCCTAAGGTAAGTCTTTTCACCCCCAACACCCACACTCTACTAGTAGGGAAATGGGGGTACCCAAGCTGCCACCATCCAGGTGTATCTCCAAAACCCTAGAGGGGGGCACCCGGACTCCCCCAAACTCCTGCTCTCTCTCCTGAGAGCTGGACACTCAGAGGCTGCTTCCCTTCCCCCTCCCCCTTCTAGCCTGAAGGTAGAGAGAGACAGACTCCTCACTCCAGCTCATACACTGAGCTTGTCCTTAGACCAACTCCCCTTCCTCCCTCCCTTCCCAGTCTGAAAGCAGAGAGAACCTTAAGGGAAATAAACCAAATGCTCTTTATAACTAAAAAGATTTAAGAAAGAAAGGAGAATAAAGCATACACTTACAATACAACTTCACAATCTAGAGTTCTCTAACTTCCCCTCTGAAAAGGCTAGGGACACTCTAAATAGGTACAGAAACTTATGGAAATCAACATATTATACTCACAGCACAGCTAGTTATGAATATAAGAAGGAAAGTAGGAGTTTTCTCCTCCATAGCTAGAGGCGAAAACTGGGTCTCTTGCCAATGTTGGAACGGCAGGAAAACTGAAACTTAAAACTCCCTCCGTCCCTCTGCCTCGTGGTCCGGGGCTCTTACGTCACTCCCTCTCAGGTAACATTAACCCCATACAGGCAGAATAACACTCTCCAGCACTTTACACTTATGACAGCTTGTAAATGGCTGTATGTGTTAATCTCACTTGTAATGGCTGCATGTGTTAATCTCACTTGTAATGGCAGTGTTCCCTGCTATAAAAAAATATGCAAGTTTTGCTTTCTAACTTTGAAATTGTTTGCTCTGAATTTGTGAACCGAGGCCTGAAGAATGTCTCCTCCTCCACCCAGGAGGGAACAACACAATATAGAGGTTTGGTTAATGGCTCTATCACACATTCTACGTGCAAGGACAGTCATTGTGTGCTCTTGGAAGCAAGGAAGGAATGAAGGAACTAGAACGGGTGGGCCACCTATTTGGCCCAAGGGTCACATTGGGGTTCAAAATTGTACCGAGGGCTGGGTAGGGAAGAATGTGCCTCCCCAAACAGCCTGGCCCCGCCCCCTATCTGACCTCCACCCACTTCCCGCCCCCTGACTGCCCCCCCAGAACTCCCCACCCATCCAATCCCCCCGCTCCTTGTCCCCTGATCGTCCCCTCCAGAGACCCCCACACTCTGACACTCCAGGACCCCACCCTCATTTAAGCCCCCCCCCCCGCTTTGTTCCCTGACTACCCCCTCCTGAGACCCACCACCCTAACCACACACCCCCAGGACCCCTCCACCTAAGTCCCCCCCCCCCACTTGCTTACCATGCTCAGCCGGGCACTCCACCCTGAGCACGGGGCCCCGTGGCTCCCCACGCTCGGCCTGGTCCCTGGCCCGGGAGCATGGGGCCACTGGCACCAGTCCCCCAGCCTGAGCTCGCGGGCTGGATAAAAATGTCTGGGGGGCCGCATGTGGCCCGCGGGCCATGGTTTGCCCACCCCTGAACTAAAACAAAGCCAGAGGAACACTTTTCATCTCTCTTTTTGCTGCTTGAACTCTGACAGGGCCAGAGACTACACTGAGGCAGAGATCCCCACGCGTTACCCCCCATCTCCATCCCGGCAGATCCACCCTGCAAGACACTTTGAATTGGCAGAGCCTACAACCCTGTCACTCTTAGGATTAGATGGTAACTCATGTTTGTATGTAGGGTGGCCATATTTCCCTATGCTGAATAAGGGACACCTGGGAAAATTACTCGTATTGAGGAAAATTCCATAGAAATCCATCAGAACTCTGCAATATAAATGTTCAAACTAACATCAAGTTGACTGAGCCCCTGTTAAAAAGAAATACTGCATAGCTGGATTCTTTTCATTTACTTTGTTACACACATTCGCATACATCTCTCTGACATGGACTTGGGGGAGGTGGCTGACCTACCTGACCCTCCCTTCTGGGCACTCGCCACCCTCCATGTCTGGCTGGCCCCTCGGGACAGACTCACCTCTCCTGACGCCATGTCTTCCCGAGGCAACACTAGGGGAGACATGCAGGGTCACATATCCCTCTTCCCAGATTTCTGCCAGGGTTCACACCAGTATGTGGCCAGCAGCAGCCTTTTGGCACTGTGCAAGAGGGAAGGGACCACAGCTGATGCAGCCATGAGGGTGGTGGGGGAGGGATGACCTGGCTCGTGTCTTTGCAGAGCTCATCTTCACCTTCCTCCCACCCTCTGCTCCCCTGTGTCTGGAAGCAGCTTGCCCCGTCCTGCTTTCACAGTGTTGAAAGGCAGTTACCACCCCCAGACTGCTGCTGACCACTGGCATAACCCAGCTGCCTCCTGTCCCCCAGCTACAGTGCAGGCAGGAAGGGGTTAAGTCCTAAGGATGCATTGGTGCACCAGGGCCCAGGGAACCTGACTGCAGGGGCTTTAGCCAACCCAGCCAGAGCGGTGCCTCAGCAGGGGAGGGTGCCTAGGTGATGGACCCAGGGTGCAGGGGTGAGGGGGTGGGTGAAGAGGGTGCTAAGCCCTTGCCCCAGGACTGTCCCTTTAAAAACAGAACATCTGGTCACCCTCTGGGTTTGCTTGCTTGATCCTGTAAATAATTCTTATTGCTTTTTCCTAGTTAATACACTGCTAGAGAAGAGGAATGGCTGCAGGTGTTGTCTTTGGTATAAGATCTACAGTGAGTGACTGGTTTCTTGGGCATGGAAACAACCTAAACCTGGTGTGATGGGTGCCCAGTGACTCAGCCATTGGAGGACGCTAACTCCCTCCCTTTCCCCTTCCCCTTCCCCACTGGAACCCAGACCACTCCCCAATGCCAGGCCGCCTGGCCCCAATTCTGGGTGTCCAGACAGTGTGGTCTGAGCACCGGGCCCACAGCACAGTCCCAGCTCCAGCTGCTCTGAGTTCACCACGGCAGGTCACCCGGCCCCAGCCATCCTGGGCCAGGGTAGAGTACCAAGAACTGCAGGCATGCCAAGCTCCCCCAGCCTATGATACCTGCCACCCATGCATTCATCACTAAGTCCAGTCTGTCTGCATGGCAAAATAGACTGCAAAGTCTAAAGGCACTGTCTGACTTCTTGGTATGACAGTCGGCGTGATCCAGGAGTTCACATTGGTTACTGCCTGAGTGAAATCGAACTATAGAACATACCACCAGATTGGATGTCTTCCCTGAGATAGGCCCTCGTGGTTGTGAGCCACTTCAGGCAGCGTGACTGGGGGAACCGCCAGAAAAATACCTTCATACTTATTCTTTCCTAAAAACTAAGTGACAGGTGTAAACCACCACTGCTTAGTCCTGCCCTGAGTGCAGGGGACTGGACTAGCTGACCTCTTGAGGTCCCTTCTAGGCCTGTGATTCTATGAGTCTATCCAGACAGTTGCAGATGTATTCCTATAGATCGTGAACTGAAACAGCTACTTAAAAAACAACTTTGTATGAAGAAGAAAAATCAGGCAACATGAAGACTGTCAGAGTCTTCTGCTATTATATGACATGTAGTTTTAGGGATTAGGGAGGAAGTAGATGCTTGTGTGGTTAAGAGATGTGAGGGGTAGTCTGGTTTCAGTGCCTGGTTCTGCCAGACTTCCTAGGTAATCCTGGTCAAGTCACTTGTCTGTTCCTTGGTATCCTAAACTATAAATTAGGGCTAATACTTTTTCTATGGTGTAAGGCTATTAATGGATATTTGTAAAGCATGTTGAGATCCTTGGACATAAGGTATTATAAATATGCAAAGGATTATCATAGCTATGCCCTTCCTGGTCTTAGAGTAACAGTGCTGTCTTGTTTGTGTGGGTTTGGGCTGGAGCTCTGGCTCTGAACCCGCCCTCTGCCCCAAGCTTCTGAGTTCAAGTATTGATGTCTACACATCTATTTTCAGCACTGTCACATTAGCCTCTAGACCCAGGCGCTGAGACTTGCTGCAACAGGCTGCTGCTTGGTGTGTTGATGTGGCAAGTTATTTATGGTACAGCTCACAAGGAACTGAATCCAGAGCGCCCAAATCCCAGAACAAATTGCTCTATTTTTTTCTTCCCGGATACTATTTTTGCTCTTGGTACGTTGATGCTCAGGGGAGAGTGGAAGGGGAAGGAGTTTTATCAAACCTAACTCCTCCCTTTCCTGCAGGAGAAAGCGGGATATAATCCATTGTTTGGGTTTTTTTAAGTCTGTCACTTAAGATAAGATTCATCTTCTATACAGAGCCATTAGCCTCCTGGTTGGATTTTTGGGAAGCAAGGCACTTTATGTAAATGGATACCTTAATTATTTGTTCTGGGATTGAGGCTAAATTAACAAGAGCAGGGGCAGTGAGTTAGAACTTTTCCCCTGTGCTATGCCTTGTTGGGACATATATTTTCCTGCAGTCACAGAGCCATGAGCGGATGGATTTTTAGTCTCTGACACAAGATTATTTTCTATCAGGAGGGTAATGAGTTTCAGTGTGTCTGAGTGACTAATCTAAAGAAGAGCTCTGGGTAGCCTGAAAGCTCGTTTCTCTCACCCACATAAATTGGTCCAATAAAAGATATTACCTCACCCACCTTGTTTCTGTAACTTCTCGGAGGAAAAAGATAACATGATCCAAAGATGTTCTCTTCACTATATGATATAGAAACTTCGGAATTGTTTATGGGCTGAGTGCTTCTACCATCTTTTATCCCTTCATAACTGAAGAAGCTGGCAGTGTGGGAGAGGGACCTTTCCAAACTATCTTCCCTGTAATTATGAAGCCACCTTGTAGGATTCAGTACTTAATTTGAAATTCAAAGTGATTCAAGACAAAGAATTGAACAAAATCTCTGATTAGAAGAAAGATCCCAATAATATTACATTTCATAAAGGGAGAGTCACACCTGAGACACGTTAACTCTTATTTTTACAGTAATTAAGATGGAATTTAATGCAAAATTATTTCATTGAAACAACATGGCCATTGAGTTACACTATCTTGTGTTGCAAAATCTTTTTACAGCTCATCACCCACAAAATAAAAAAATAATAATTGTATGGTGCAGTTCAGCAGAAGTGGTAAATCGATGTTAATGCTTCTGTATTGTATTTCTTCACTTGGTCATGGCTCTGATTTTTCAAGCATGCAAGTAGCTCCATTGAAGTCAATGAGTCTATGGTTATCTACACTGCAGTCACAGGGAGTGACTGCAGCATGTGTAGACATACCCAAGCTAGCTCAGGTACTGGAGTGGTGACGTTGCAGCAGCATATGCTTCAGTGCAGGCTAGACACCTGAGCTTCTGGGTAGGCTTATAGAGCCTGCGCTGGTACCACAGGTAGCTAGATGTAAGTCTACATGAAGTTGCAATCACACCCAGTAAATACACTGTAGACATACAGTACAAAGTTAGGCATGTGTTAGGGTGACCAGATGTCCTGATTTTATAGGTACAGTCCCAATATTTGGAACTCTGTCACATATAGGTGCCCATTACCTCCTACCCCATCCTGATTTTTTACACTTGCTGTCTGGTCACGGTAGCTAAACTGCCTTTCTGAACTGAGGCCTATGAAAACAGACATTCTTAAAGCTCTTCTGATAGTATTTCTGGGTCCACACAAAGCAAAAAGCATCACAATAGAGCAATGTTTCCAGTTCATCTTTCCAGGGGTAAGTTTGGAATAATATAACGAAGATTTCTGTATAAGCTTCTGAACTTTTGGACACTTAAGTGAACCTTAATAGGTTGTTATCACTAGCTGGGTGAATTATAGACAAATAATGTGCTATTTGTCAGCTGTGTTATCGAATTGGTCAAATGATGAAAAATTAGATGAATAATTTATCGGACAAATAGAATCATTTGTCCAGCTCTGCTATTGATATGAAGAGACACTTTTGTCAACGGTCAGAGCAACGATATAAGAAAACCGCTCCCAAGAGCTCTCATTTGGTAGGATTGGATAAAGTAATCTAGATTCATGGAATAATTATTCTCCAGAAACACTGTCATTCATTAACACTTTAAACCTACATTGCTGGGATTGTGCTATTGTGAATTGGCTGAGCACTTTTAAAGGAAAAAATATCCAGTATCCGTTTGTGCAAGACTGCTTTACAAATTGCTTCTCATCATTTGCTCTGATATAAATCAATAAGCACCCAATTCAAACTACATACTCATTGTGCTGCCCACGATTTAACATCTGCAGTCTGGTTACAAATAAATGCTAGTATTTTTAAAGCTTCTTTGCCATGTGAAATCTGGATTTTCTCTTAGGATACAAATCTTAATCTTAAAGCTATCTGCACAGTATATTGCTAGTCCGCTTCTAGAAGAGGATAGAAACTGTAAAATATTTTTATAATGTAATTACACTATAGCTCTCATTCACTTCTCACCTGAGTTTTACCCTGATGTAAATTTGTTGATTTCAGTGGAGGAACTCTTGATTTATGAGAACAGAATCATGCCCTATGTTTTCATTACAAATATAAAGAGAACAGCATGCAATAGAGTAAATTATGTAAATTATGGCTGGGATGATTTAGTTTGGGGTTGGCCCTGCTTTAAGCAGGGGGCTGGACTAGATGACCTCCTGAGGTCCCTTCCAATCCTGATATTCTATGTAGGAGCTTAGCTCCTCCTTGTTCAGTCAGCTGACACCTAAGGATTATTACCTGAGTCCAGCACAGCATTTAAGTATATCCTTAACTCTAATCTAATGTCAGAGGGACTTAAAGTTAAGTATATGCTTTGCTCAATAGGGATGGGCTTAAGCAGCGTGTTTAAAGTTTTTTGCTGAAGGAATACCCACCTGAGTAGTTCCATTTTAAGTCAATGGGACCTCAGACATGTATAAATTTTGGACCGTCTTTAAGTACCTTGTTCAAGTGGGGCCTAGGAGAGGTCCAGTTTGTCTCATTTCTGTGAATTTGCAAGTTATTGAGCAACCTGTACCACTGGATTTTGGGGGGCAGGCGGAGGAAATGCTTTAATTAGTTTATTCCCACTCTTGTGTCTGGCATAGCAGCTCACTGTCAGGCACATCATCACTCATTAACTAGCCAGGTACTTCTGACGAAATTGTTGTTTCTGTTCCCTGCATTCATTTTATTTTTTTGCTCAGATAATTAACGGCCACATTCTCTTAACCATGGCCCCAGCCACAGTTGAGGATCAAAATAAAAAATAAAATAAAGCTTGGAAATAACTGCAATAGGAAAGGAAAATCCATTTCCACCTCCACAGGAACACAAACAACAAATATTTCAAGAATCCAGAAACAGAACAAAGTAGTACTGTTGAATAAGCAGAAGCCTCTTTTTGCTAGAAGATTAGCAATTCAGGTTCTATCTTACAGGATCTGAATGTGTACCACCTACTGGCATGTCACAAAGTGATATGATGAGCAGTTGTTTTTCATAATACACTGAATACAATTCATAGCTTGGTATAAGTGAATGCTGACCACAGCTGACGTGTTTTGTGCCCTGCTACTAATTTGATATCTTTAGAAAAAGCCCAACAGCTTCAAAGTTAAAAGCCTACATTAATTAATGCCATTTCTTCACTCCAAAATAATCACAGGGACTCATCCAGGGGCTGGATGTGAATAAATTAAACGTAAAGATTTGGTTCCTGCATCATAAAATGAGTCAACTCTAGTCTAAAGGACTAGATCGTTCCTGGCTTATGACAGTTTGCTTTAAATGCAGAAATTCCTGGTGTGTTTTCAAAGAGCACTGCTGTGACGTAAGGGGGAACAAACTGTGGAACATGAGCACTTACAGGATTTGATTTTGAAAAGTTAGCTTGAGGGTTAATGTTCGGAATGGACAAAGTTCTGAAGGATCAGAGATTGTGTGCACCACAGCCTCCCGACTGCAAGAGGCTTTGATTCTAAATTAAACCTCTTGAATTTTAATCTCTACTCAATCCCTCTTTGCAGCTAAGAATAAGACATCCTTTCCCTCTGAAACAATAAATTAATTTCAGCTGCTTAGCTTCTCAGCCTTGTCCCCGTCAAATCTGTACACAGCTAATATTTCCTGCCTATCCAATTCTATTCTGACACCTATGAACACTTCCACCTATCACCTGTGGCCCTTGCCCTGTCCTGCCTCAAACGAAAATCCTATTCTCTACCAATGGAGCAGATTCCTTTTCTAACAGTGAGCTGATGAGAAACCTTGTTCCTTTTCCCTATACCCCTTCTGAGCCCTGGTCTACCCTATAGTGTAAGGTCGATGCAAGACAGCTTACATTGACTTTAGCGTCCACACTAAAATTTCACCCCACTGATGAAACTCGCCCACTACACCAACTTAATTCCACCACCACAAGAGGCCTAGCGTTTGTTGACGTACTTAGGTCAACACAGTGTCAATGTAGACACCGAGTTACTTGCATCAACTGCTGCTGGCTTTCAGAAGCACTCCTACAATGCCCCACACTGACAGTTGAACAGGTGCAAGTGTGGCTTGTGAGGACGGACACTGCCGATACAAGGGGCAAAGTGTAGACACGCACAAGCAACATAATTACTATGGCAGCTGTATGCCAAAGTAAGTTAGGTCAATTCCATTTCGTACTGTAGACATGCCCTTTCGTCCACAAGATTCCAAAGATACACCCCTTGGTCAAAGCTCTTGTTCGTGGTGTTATCTTGTATCTCAACTACTGTAATCTCCACCTCTCAGGCCCTGGTTCCTCCAGTTGTCCCCTCCTTAAATCCAATCAAGATGCTGCCATTGGGAGTATCCTCCTGGCTCATTGCTCCAGTCAGGTCACCCATCTATTTGCATCCTTTCACTAGCTCTTCCTTTTCTACTGCATCAAACAGGAAGTTTGTCTTTAGGATAAGGCCCTTCATGTAGTGTTCCTAGGGGGCTTCATATTGTAGTACAGTGCTGATGACTGCCTTTGCTCTGACAACAATGCCAGCCTTCCTGTGTTTCTCCTTACATGTGAGGGCCATCTTCTCGTCCTTTAAATCTCTCCTGCAGATGTTCCTTTGCCGAGATGCCTACAAGACACTGCTATCCCATAATGCGTAGTCAGGTAATAGAGACTATCAATTCATTTTGCAAAACATGCTTCACCGACGTTTGCCCCCTCCTCCTATCCTGCCACTCCTTTGTCTGTATTTTTCCACCTGTCATGTCTTAATCCTAGAGAGCTCTGTGGGCCAGGAGCTCTCTCTCTCTTGCTCATTTGCATAATGCCTAGCACGACAGGTCTCACGCCTTGATTGGGGCATGTCAGCCAGTACTTAATTTGGCACTGCATAGCCCCAGCCACTCTTTCACTACAAATGAAGCGCTGATCCCAGCACTACTGTAAGTACGGTATCCTCTTATCCATGGGTGCCAGATATAGGAGGCCAAGGGTGGCTAAATCTCCCCAGCTCAAGGCAGCCCACTGCTCTGCCGGTGGTGCCTCTTCCTGCCCTGCTTCTTCCCCCCAAGTCCCGCCCTCACTCCTCCCCTTCCCCTGACTACCTGCCGCTTGCATCTCTCCGCCCCTGGTGGGCAGCGGGGGTGGGACCTCGGGAGGAGGAGGCTGAGCATGGGTGGGTCTCCAGGCACAGCAGGGGCCATGGGCCCCCCACTTCTAGGGAGCTTCTGGCACCTGCTCCCAGCCTCCCCAAATGCAGGAGTCACACACACCCCATGCTCTTATCTCCCTGAAAGGAGAGGGGTTCTAATGAAAAATGCTGCTAACGCATATCCTTGAGTGATAAGCAAAACCTTTCATTGTGTAGGACTCATATGAAATTAACAGGGGTAATAATCTGTCAGTACTGTACAAAGGAACTTCCACAAACATTTGCTTCTGTGGCTTGTAAAACTTCTTGGCCCAGATTGTCTACAGAGTTATGGGCTGGCCCCTTTGCACCACTCAGCTATCTAAGCTAAGCGAGAGAAGGGAAATCCCTGCTGGTACAAGTGTTCCCATTTCTAAATCTGAAGGGTTCCTGGCAGATGGGATGTGTGCTGGAGGCATGGCACGGTGGAGCAGAGCTACGCTACATCTGTCCTTCGCCGGCATATGGTCCCTTAAGAATGTTACTCCAGTGGTGCAACTTAGAGCTGCTGCTGGGCTTCTCTACGTCACATGCAGGATGGGCCAGCCCTCGAATCAGAGAGCCGAAATGAGCTCTTTGATTCTGCACTCACTTCTGTGCCAAGCAGAGCTCTGGTACAGGTGAGAATCTAGCCCCTCACTACTTCCCCATTTAGCAGGACTTCATTTACTTGTAAAGCGAGGGGTGTAAGAGGCTGAGGAAGCTGTGCAGTTGCTTTTTCAGTTTAAACAAAAACTGTATCTCAGAATCCTAAGGATGGGTGCAGAGTCATTGGGCGGGGAAACGTAGGAGGTGGTTCTTTATTGGAAATGTTTTATTGTTCCTGAAATATATGCTGAATATGATCATAAATATAGCGCAAAGTTCAAACTTGCATCGTTTTGTAGAAGGGGTCTGGTGGGAAGATTTTGTTATGGGGTCTGGTTCTATTCTCACTGGAGTATTTTTTTTTAAATACCTGCAATCCAGGCATTCCGAAGGCCATGAAATAGTGCTCTTTAGACACAGGTGTGAAACATATGTGCACTTTTCATTGTCGTGATTTGATTTCATTCTTATCTGGCATGATTACTACTTTACCAACCACTGATTTCCTATCAACTTTCTTTATACATTTGGGTCCCATTGCTGTCACTAGGAATCGTTTTCCACTGAGCTGTGGATGGGGCCACGTTCCTCCCAGTCTAGAAACCAATGCCTCCCTCCTCTCATTTAGGGTGACCCAATGTCCTGATTTTATAGGGACAGTCCCAATTTTGGGGTATTTTTTTCTTATATAGGCTCCCGTAACCCTCCACCCCCATCCTGATTTTTCACACACTGTCTGGTCACCCTACTAGCATTTCTACATATGCATTTTCATGACCAACCAGAACCCCCGATTAGGAAGCTGTTTTTTTGCAGCACGGTATGCATGCTGTCAGGGATATTAGTCTTTTAAAAGCTTTTGGCAGAAGAGCATTGGAGACACATTCTAATCCAGTGTAATATGAACAGGTCTGTGATGACACCTGGGAGCAGGGAAGTGGTACAAATTCAGACTCCCAGATAAGCCTCCATTAAGCAGTCAAATTGGCACCTGTGTCCAGCACAGCAAGTGGAGTATTTTTTTCAGATCAAGGACCAAATTCAAGCCTAGTTCAAACAGATGTTGCATTGAATTCAGTGGAGTTGTACCTGTTTATTCCAGGGCTTAATTTGCTCTCAAGAGACGTCTTTATTAAATGCAAACTGAATTATTCACCTTTCACCTTGCATTTGCATAGCAAAGTAATGAAAACTGCTGGTCTTAACCCTACTCCTGACCCCACTCCATATCCCCCTTCCCAGACAATACCTGTGATGGCTAACTGTGTTACAAAAAAGGTCATTCGGGATTTCCTCTTCCTCTTCCATGTAGAGAGCAGCACGATGGAGTTTCCAGCAACTGTGACAATAAAGAGAATCCAAAGAGTAACCAGCTGCTCTGTCTGCATGGGGAGGGAAAAAAAGAAACCAAGTAAATGGATCAGCGGGTGGGTGAAAGCGGCTTGGGTTAAACAAGGTGATGAAGACTTGGCTATAACAACCAGGGTGGGAATTAATACAATGGGATTTACATATGAGTTGACACTTGATTTTTCACTTCATCCAAAAAGACTATTTTTCATCAGAGAATGTTAAAATGCAGCAGCCGTTTTTTGAACAGCGAAGTCCTGGTTTTCATTTGATAGTGGCTAAGTGGGGAGGGTGGGGGTAATACTTTCACAAAGCCATCAGAAGCACAAAGCGACCTTCAGTTTTCTTATGTTGCTCTAGTGGGCCATTAAGTCTGTCTAAGTATAGAAAAGAAATTTAGGGATGGGCTCCCTGAAGAAACTAGGGGGATAACATGCTTTGCTGTACAGTGGAAGAGCTTGCTTTCTAATCCAAGCAAGTAGGGGTCATGCAAGTACCTCATAAAAATCAACTCATTATATAAGAGGAGGGCACTACGCCTAAAAAAAGAACGTTGTCCTAGAGTGGAATCCTGCTGTTCAGAAAAATACATAATGGCAAAATGCCCCATAGAGGTAGTATATGTAAAAAATAATAGAAATGAAAGAGAGGTTACCCAAACCTTTCAATACCTAAAAGATTGAGCAACAAAAGTGCACGAAGAGGGAGGGCGGCAGAGGTGCCTGTCTATGCAATCTGGGTCTTTATAACCCATTTGCTCATGTTGAGATATGGATACAATTTCTGCACCCCTCACCCCCCCACACACACACTTTTTAGTAAAATTTCTTTGTCATTGGGAAGCACAAAAATCATGTTTTCTTCTGTTAATGGCTCTGCTGCTCAGTTCTTAGTTTTAAGAAGCACTGAACCTGGTGTTAAGTGGGATTAAAATGGAGAGAAGAAATAGCATTGAGACAAACAGTTCATTCACAAAAACCTTGCCACTTATGATGTTGCCCATGACAAATAGCCGGTACTCCAAAGGAGGCCTGCACTGTCCTTTGACAGCTTCTTTTAATACACTGGCTCTTAACTGCAGTCCCATTCATAATGGAGTGAACTTTTCATGGTATGTAACGTCTCTGGTGGGGATGTATTGCAGAATCTTGGTGAAATAGGGTATTAAAATGTGACAAAACATAGTGATCTAATCTTCCCCAGCCTCTCTACTCACACGATTCCCATTGTTACAAAAGTGGAGCTGGTTCCGATTTTAACCCTAACGATAATGTTAAAATTCAGGCAGTTCCTAGGCAGTAGGACAAGTTGAGAGTTGGTTTTTAACCTAGGCAAGGGAAAGAAAAATGAAACACTGTTTTTTCTTTCCCAGAGTCAACCCCAGAATGTAGGCTACTGGGAGCTGAAAATGAGACGATGGGCTGGAGATGAACGAAGAGCTGACCTTTTAGCCACCTCCCACCTTGTAGCCATGACCCTCCCCTTCAGCTTCAGGAGCTGCTAGGTGGGGATGGGGTACGTGAGGGTTCTGCTAGTGTTAGTGGCTCTCCTGCATTGCTTGGTGGGGATGGGGGACAGGAGGACGTCTGCAGGAAACAGTTCCTTAAGCAGCAGAGAGCAGCAGTGCCAGGTTTACAGTGGCTCCAAATGGAGCCAGCCCATGCTCAGAAGGGGTCCCGGCCTCCTCCACTTTCACTGTGACCCGAGACCCTGCTGACTCCCCCAGCCCACCACTTGCTCCTCTCGGCCTGCCCGTCGGCTGGCTAAGGACTCCTCTCTGCCCTTCTGGTCCCACCTCCCCTGTTCCTCTCTGCCCCCCTTGGTCCCATCTCCCCTGTTCCTCTCTGCCCCCCGGGTCCCACCACCCCTACACCTCTTTGCCCCCTGGCCAGACCTCAGTGAACCTCCGGCTCTAGGCAGTCTCTGCTTCCTGCCACCTGTGGGGCCCCACCTGTCACCCAAAGCTGAGCCACCTGGGATGGGTGAAGAAACCTCAGCCAGGTGTGTCTGTGTGGGTGGGTGGGGGAAACAGTGTGGTGGGCTTGGCTGGGCCCCTCCAGGCAAGTGCGTCTTGAGAGACCCTGGCTGGGGCAGGTCCTGGCCTGGTTGAGTGCGCCACTCCTGAGGGGTTGAAGCGATTCCCGGTCCTGGGACCAGCCCTGGCTCACTATTGACTCAGCCCAGCAGACAATGTCGCCGCCTAGCAAGGCCAGTGAGTGTGGCTGGGAGGCAGGGCTTGGGGGAGTGGGTCTGCGGGGAGTCTGGTGGGGTGCTGGGCTGTGAAGGGGTGGGGAGGATCTGTGTGTGTTGGGGCACTAGGGAGCGGGGGGTTCTGCATGGGACTTCTGCTTGAGAAGTCTTCTAGGCCAGTCAGTGGTGCCAGAACCAGGGGGGCTAAGACACTCCCACTTTCTGCCAAGCTGACCCTGCCCCCTTTCCCGTCTCTCCCCCCAAGGCTCCACCCCTCAGCCAGGCTTGCATGGAGCCCGGCTCGGGAGGGGAAACCTGGGGCTGAGAGCAGCCCCCCAACCCATATCCCCACCCCCGAGGCTCTCCACCCAGCACAAGGCAGTGGAAATGGTGGGTCCCCCCAACTGCCTGCATAGCTCTCCCTGACCCAGCTCCAAGTGTGTGTCTGTGGGGGACAGGGGCCTCAGAGCCACAGCTCAGCTATGGTAAGAGCAGTGCCACGGTCAGCTGTGGGGAGCCACAGACCCTCCTCCTTGGCTGGGGACCCGGGGAGATCGGCCCAGGAATGCTCTCAGTGCCCCATCCAGGGCTGGGGAGGGGGGTGTTCTGTGGCCCTTAGCCAGCTTCTGGCTTGGCAGGGGGCAGAGCCTTTGTGGGGAAAAAAGGAACAGGGCTCCTGGAGTGGGCCCCCCAGCAGCAGGAGCCCTTGCTGTGCCTCCCCCCCCACACACACACACCTTTGGGAAGACTCCAGCGACTCTGAGGCCAATCCCCTGCTTTTTAATTCTCTAGTTACTTGCCCTGATGTTTGTTGCTGAAAAGTAACCTTGCCGTAGCTCACATTTGTCACTGAGAGCAAGAGACTGACACAAGGGAAGAGTTCAGGATAGTGTTTCTTGCTGGGAACCGATGCAAACTATGAATGAGGCAGTCTGCGCTCTCCCTTTCAATGGTGCAAGTCAGGAATAGCGCCTCAGAAATCAATGACATTATGCTGGTGACGGTGAGAGCTGAATCGGGGCCATTGTTATTAAAATCTTCTTGAGGTTTTGCAGGAAGAAATAAATGTAGATTTGAAGATAGCGTGGCCCATCTAGCTGGAGCACAAAACACATTCAGCGTAAGGAGAACAAATGCCATATAAATCCTAGCTTGCTTAATTAAGGAACAATACCTGACTGTGTAATTCTGTATTCCATGGAGATGGACAATGGAACTGCCCCCACACAGATAATAACTCCGTTAAATGAAAGACGAATACAAAAGGGAACGTTTGCCTGACATTAAGATTACACAAAGGAATTGAATCTAGAAATAAGGCTTCTGTTCTTCTGTCCGGCAGGGATTTACACCACTGAGAGAAGAGGTGCACTAATATGAATTAATGATCAACAATGACCTGTTTTAATTATCATAGTCTTTGCAGGCTGACTTCAGCCTGCATTTAAAACCGCATCCCATTGACATCAATGCGATCCAGGGCAGCATCTGGCTCTGTTTACCATGCTAATGATGTATAAACAGATGCTTTCATTTTATTTACTTGTTTGCTTTTTTTTAACCAAAATACTTGTACAGCAACTTCCAGTGAAGATTCTGAAAATGATTTACACATCACTTCGAATGGTCTCCCTTAAAAAGTAATTATTTCCCGACGGCTGTCAGTTACTACTTATTCTTTAAAAAAAAAAGGCGGGGGGGGGGGGATGAGAGAGGTTGTCTCCTATTCCACAGCATGACAACTCTTGGCAAATGGTGATTTTGTAAATGGTGACTGCTGTAATTAATCTGCACAACATCATCTTGTGTATGTATTATCAGCCACTGCTTACCCATGGGTACACAGTTTCATTAAGTGACATGGCCAAAGTCACAAAACCAGTCAGTGGCAGAGCTGAGCATGGCAGGCAGGAGCTCACAGATGTTTGTAATCTATTGTGACTACTACTGACTCTATGAGATGACTGGCTTTGGAATGGGGCAGTATTTATCACCTGACGCTGATATGAATATTTTGCTAATTTACTTTATGATCAAGGGCAACCTTTGCCCATGAACCAAATTAGAAAACTGCACTGGAAACAAGAGGAACGCTGCAATCGGCCTTGTCCTGCATTTTGTATTCAGGCAAAACTTCTTTTGACTTCAGGGAGTTTTGCCTGGCTGAAGACTCCGAGACCAAGCCCCATGTGGATCTCTGTGGCTCTTTTGGAAGTATGCGAGCTCTTCCACTGTACAGCATTTGAATCTGCTCAGTGTGTTTTACAAGGGGGAGTAGGCATCATTAGCCCCATTTTATACCTGGGGGCACAGAACTGAAGCAAGTCACCCAGAGACTCTCAGCAGGTCAGTGACAGACCTGGGAATAGGAGCCAGGGCTCTTGCCTGCCAGCCCAAAGGCCCAGGACCAAGGTGCCTCTCTCAAAAAAAATGCATAACTTGATTACTGTGAGTACTCATATTTTGGAAAATGTAAGGCTGGTAATTCGCCTCTTTAATTAAAATGA
Source organism: Sternotherus odoratus (assembly GCA_032164245.1). Taxonomy (NCBI): domain Eukaryota; kingdom Metazoa; phylum Chordata; order Testudines; family Kinosternidae; genus Sternotherus; species Sternotherus odoratus. Next base: position 149,379,986 of record JAVMKO010000002.1, read on the forward strand.
ATGGTCTTCGCTCTATTTGCCCCCAGCATGGCCTAGACAAAAGCAGTACAGACACAGTTTGAGTGCTGCCGCTTATTCTCCACTAACTAAAACAGCATCTGGCATTTTGTCTCACATGGCAGGATGTGATTGGAATAGAAAAACAGAAATTTCTATCAATAATGGATGTCAGCAATGTCCTTTTCACAATGCCTAGCTCAGAAGTGCCACTCTGCTGTGTTTGGGTAGGAGATGGACAGTAACTGGGGACAGCCTTACTCCAGCTAGATGATTTACCAGCTCCACCCCTCCACACAGGCACCCTTCAGGAAAGGGATAACTTGTTACATTTCTGAATGTCAGCGCCTAAGCAGCATTTCTTTTCCCTTACTTATCTTTTCAGGTAGTGCGTGTTCAAGGAATAATTACATAATTTCTGCATTTATAGAAAATTAGCTAATAGAGATATACTGGATCAGACAAGGGTCCATCTTCTAGTTCTGTTACCGATGTGTGAGTAAGCATAAGCAGGTGTAAAGCGTATTGATTAGTATAAAGGAATCTAGCTCACAAGTCACAACAGCATTTAACCTGAGATAAAATTGTAAATCCTGCTAAACAAGTTCACTCAGAAAAATTCCCATGTACCTATTGCTCCTGCAGAAATCCACGTTCACATGCATGCACAAATGTACGCAGGAGCATACGTGGAAAAAGTATTTCTATGCCTCAGTACTTTCACTATTACTTAGCACTCCAATTCTATCTCCAATTCTTATTAACTAAACTAAAATGTATTAAAAAAGAAAAGAAAAAGTATTGGTTAAAGACCAGTGCAGTTTTGAGATTAGTTTCATAGCAGAGATGGTGAGCTTTGTAGTTGCAAATAATTCTTTCAGAATTAGGCAATAGGTTATAGTTCAATGTTCATATGCAGGGAGATCCAGGTGGGACTGAAGATGTTAGTCTTATGAGACAAACTTCCGTGTGTATTTGGGTAAGATGTGAAATATTCATTAACCTGGGAGGTAATGTGTCCAATCCTTTGGGACTGGTAGAACTTCCTTATAGAATGAATAAGATTTTCACAAATCTTTATCATATTTGACTTGGGTGTCTAGGTAGAAGCCCAAGGCTGGGTTGCTTTAAGGGGTGTTTTGGCTTCTAGATAACCAGTAAGGTACTATAGCTGTTTTGTGCTGGCTTGGTAAATATAAGTATTGGAATATCCACACACTTTGGGGATTGTCTGTCCCAGTCTTTACAGCTTGCCCTAATTGAGTAACCTCAGTATGGCTCTGGTCACACCCTACAAAACATTTCTGTTTACATATTGTAACCTATGCATCTTTGCATTTGCATCATGGGGAAATATACAAATAAGTGGTAAGTGCCATATGCATCCTCTTCCTTGCAGTGGGAAGAATTAAGACAAAACTTTTGTATAGTTCCAAGAACTTTCAGACTACATATGTGGCAATATCAGAGAAGAAGAAGAAGAGAGTGATTGTCATTAGATAAGAGATGCTAATTTAAAGGACATCAAGAATATAATAGCCTATCATTTTGCAAAGAAATTCTGGAGTAGTTTGGTTTGAAGGCCAATATATTAGGCTAGCTGCTAAGAGCTAAAGCCCAGATTCTCACAAATTATTTAGTTACCCAAGTAAGTGCCATTGTAATCAATGTCAGTTAGGTTCCTAAATATCTTCGAGGATTTGGGCCTAAATGCTTTTTTAATGGTTCAAAGCTGGTGGAAAGGGAATGGTTTGTCACCTGAAGGAGATCTGTTCTCTTCTAGTAGTTTGTTTCAGCGTAAGACTGGGTGGTTTCTTGTTCTCTGTAGAATCTGTCATTAGTATCCAGGACGAGGAAAAGTCAGCATGGTTACATAGTTCAGAGCATGTCCCACTGCTGTGTTCCTGTCCCACCATGATTCTGTATGTTATCCAGATGCACCCCCTAGACAATCTATGGCACGTAACGGCCAATTCAAACTTTGCGTGTTAAGTTCCACTTTGGACCTCTGGAGACATGATGTATGGTTAGACTGGCGCTTTGCAGCGCTAAACCCCTCCATTAGCACTATAATTATCTGACCCTCCACACTTGCAAGTCACATTTTGCGCCTTTAGTCACCCTTCAAAGCGCAAGTATAAAACCACCTCTCCGAGAGTCAGAAGCCTTTTAGTGTATTCCCTGTAGCATGTTAGGGACAGTGTATACAGTCAATTTCGCGATAAGGCAGCGGTTTTAAAAAAAAAAACTGACCCCCCCTGCGTCCCGGCCCCAGTCCCTGCACCGGGAGGACTGCCGGGTCCGCCCGGGTCTCCGCCGCTGCGGGCAGGCTGCCGGGTCTCCACCGCTGCGGGCAGTCTGCCGGGTCCGCCCGGGTCTCCGCCGCTGCGGGCGGTCTGCCGGGTCCACCCGGGTCTCCGCCGCTGCAGACAGTCTGCCGGGTCTCCGCTGCTGCGGGGAGTCTGCCGGGTCCGCCCAGGTCTCCGCCGCTGCGGGCGGGCTGCCAGGTCTCCGCCACTGCGGGCGGTCTGCCGGGTCCGCCCGGGTCTCCGCTGCTGCAGGCGGGCTGCCGGGTCCACCCAGGTCTCCGCCGCTGCACGCGGGCTGCCCGCAGCGGCAGAGACCCGGCAGCCCGCCCGCAGCGGTGGGGGGAGGAGGCGACTGGGGGCTGGGGCATGGTGGGGCGTCCTCACTTTTAAAAAAAAAATTCTGCTGCTTTTCGGGGTCACAGGGAATGCTTGCGGAGGGAGCTGTGTGGAGCCTGTCAGTTTGAAAAGTCACTGACAGCCTGAAAAAATTGTCTCCCTGCTGAATGCTGGGATACCTGCCCTATCCCGCTACTCTCACTGCCGCCAGAAGCGCTGCTAATGTGTTCATTCTTTGGCGCTAGAGGGCTTCAATGTGCACAGCCTCTATCGCAACACCTGTTGTGCTAAATAGGGAAGCGCTATAAAAAAACACGCTACAATCGGTAGTCTAATCATACCCGATGATGAGTGGAAATAAAGCGGAGAAGGGCTCCTAGGTGAAGTGAGCTAGGGAATCCTGTCACTACCCTTTTCTCTGCACTGATCATAGCATAGTATTAAAGTATAACCAGGGACTGGGACTGCTGAATTAGTGATTATTAAATTCATACTTAAATGTATATAATCAGGTTCTGCAAAAAAAACAGGGCGACAAAGAAAGGAACCTGAACATATGTCACAATTGGGCTTTCGTGGATATTTTTACCCTGTACAACTGCAAGACGTAAGTGTAGCAGCGATGTGACTATGCTGAGAATGGGCCTCCATATGTTTCTTGAGAAGCATTGGCCCACCTTACCCACAGACTCCACTGTTGGATCTTCCACGCTGAATGAGCAGATGGATTCAACACCTTTCAGAAAAACAAAGACAAGGGTCACGATGTCTGTGTGCAGCATGGATATTCCACAAGAAAGTGTTAGTGTTAGAGTTCTCTGTTAGTGTTCTCTGCTGCTATTCCCTGCTAGTGCTGGCCAAGCAGCTACAGTCTTGAGGACTATAAAGGAAGATGTTTGTTACTTTGAGGAGAAGAGATGCTTTGTCTACCAGGAAAAATGAAAAATGAGAATTAGGGTGAAATCCTGCCATCAATGGCAAAACTCCCCTCGAATTCAATGGGGCTGGGATTTTGCCCTTAAAGATCTGAAGCGTAGTTATCTTATGTGGAAGAAATTCAAATACTGCGGAACAAGGGAGCAGGAAGGCATTCAGTGAGTCTTTTGTACCGTCAGGATGCCAGTGTCCTTACGTCTACCACTTCTGGACACAGCACTCCAGAGAACAATATGCCAGTTTGGCCCTTTACGTTATATCTACTGAGACAGGTGGGCAAGAACACTTTGCACTGATCCAGTGTCTTTCCTCTGGGTCTCTCTTAGTGGGGGAAATGATGTACAGAATGAGCAGGCAAAGGTCACACACGCAGGCAGTTACAGGGGAAGGAATGGAATGTTGGCCTCCTAAGTCTCAATCCTCTGTTCTAACCTGCCTCCTTTCATAGCACCTTATGACCAGTCATCTCATTTTTACAAGCCATTCAGTCTCAGTTCCCCTAACATCAGTATTTACCACGCCCATTTACAGCTAATCAAAGGGAGAGATCAAATGACTAGAGCTAGTTGGAAGAAGGTTTTTCTGTTGGAAGAGGCCACTTGGGTGAAAGTAAAATGGTCTGTGATGAAAATTTTTGATGAAATTCCAGTGCAAACCTGCCTGGTTTCCTACCCACTCACCCACCAGACTCTTGAGCAACCTACCTGGTGGACTGATGGTGAGCCTGGGCTCCTGGCTGCAGGACAATCCACCAGGATGTACAGGAAGGATTACCGTCCAATCTCTTGAATACGAGTGGAAATTGAGAATAATTCCACCGACTTCACTGGAGTTACACCAGCTCTACACTGGTCTGTCCGCGATCAGAATCTGTCCCTGAACCTATCCATCTACATCTTACTCATCATCATCTAAATGAGTACCTCAATCTACTTGTCTGAATTCATGATGGCACAGAGATCACTTTCAAAGGTAGAAATACTCTGTCATCCACAATACTGTATATATTTCTACTTACATATTTTATACTGGGAACTTGACTGGTACCACATATCTACTGTAACAGGAGCATGGCATGTATGCAGCCTGAACTTAAGTGCTATATAAAGGATGACAGCAGCCAAAGCAATTTAAATTAAGGATGTCATTCATTATGTCACACGCCACAACCTGTTCCCTGCATTCACATGGTACAGCGCTGGGAAAAACAGAGCTGCACTTGACAAAATGCATTCATTCTTATCAGTTCCATTCTCAAAATCCCTTTCACTGCTCCGCTTGCCACATTCATCAAAACAAGCTTTGCCTCTCCTTCAGAGCCCCCCAAAGTGCAAAATCCAGTCAGCACCACTCATGATTAAAAACAACTTTTCTTCTCTGTGTACAACCTGTTGCTGGGGCTGATAGATAATTGATATCAAAGGCTACATATTCAGGTGACGGTTGTAATACAGAGTTTAGCTAAGAGACTTAATTCCAATAAAAAGCAACGGATATGAAAAGAAAATCTGTATAATGACATAGCAATCATAGGGATGCAGCACCATGCTATTATGCCTGATGAAAGATCTTTTCGGGCTTCAATTACATGGCGCCCCTCAATAAGTACCTGATGCAGGAAATAGTCCTTACAAAGACAAATCACAGATTTTAGGCATAAACTCATAGTATGAAGCTTTTAATAATTAATCTGAGTCTTCCCACTCCCTCCCACCTCCTGCCAAACTACTGAAAATGCAGAGAGCTGCAAGCAGGTGAGAACAGTAAATAAAACATGCTGCCTGTACCTTAAAGGAATAGTAGAAGGATCCCCATTCCTCATCCTCCACCACTTCAGTGAAAGTCATTGTTCCTGTACAAGTTACAAGTGTAAAATCCAGCCTCTCTCTGCTTCCATTTAAGATGCTGCTGGCTTCTGTGAAACTGACTTGCATTGCTAGGTTTTGTTCTGGTTAAGTTGGTGTTGCTGCTCTAACAGAGAGTTAAACACAGCCAAGCTCTCCTCAGAAGAGCACAGCAAAAAAAACAGCTTCACTGCTCCACCACTGGCTACACGAGGCATGAGGCTACCATGCAGCTGAGTGATTAAAATCCAAGCTGGACGCTTTCCCCCAAACCGTCCATACTGACAGAATTCTGATGACAGGTGGGCACACATTCCTCTCCTGTAGTAGCACCAGCAGCAGCCAGTAATGCTAGTGCACATGGTATCATCTCAAAGCCTTGCTAATGCTTGCTTGTCCTACATCCAAAGTGTCTAACTCTAGGAGTCAGAATTACCTGTAAAAATGTCAAGCACCCATGATGTTATAGTCCAATACACTGGTTAGTCCACTCTGCATCTTAGCTCCTTATCTTTAGCACAGCCCACTCAGGTTTTTTTGCATGGATTGATTTTGTTCTAGTCACCCCTCTTGGATTATATAGCCATTAGAGAGAGGCATCCAGTTCCATAGCACATAGGCTGAGGAATGACAGGGCACTGGTAACTGACATGCAGATTGTGAAAAACTTTGTGCACAAAGTGAAAGTGAAGATTGATGGCCAAATTAGCAAAGAGTCAAAGGACTTTTAAATTGGCCCATTTAAACTGCAGGGCTAGGTTCTTATGTTATGTTGGTGGTAGTCTGGATTAAATTTCAGGGTCATCAATGGTGATGTTGAGTTTGAACTTTACCCTGGCTTCATGGCTCTGTCTGAACTTTTGACCAAGGCTCTGACCTACGGACAGCCCCTCACCCCCTCTCCCCCCTTAAGTAGCCATCTCCCCTTTGTCTTTGGGATTTACATTTCTTAAGCAACTGTAACACTGGTTTTAACTTGTTTTACCCAGTAGAATCTTGATTGATTATGCATGACCATTATGATCTGTTAATTACTTTGTTTACTTCTGTGTATAAATATTGATGCTTACCCCTAATAAAGTTGCCACACTTACTCTGAAGCTTTTGAGCTAGGAGTAATGTGAGCCCGCTGATCAACGAATTTGTGTCTGTGTAACTTGGTCTCTGACAGTTTGTGAGCCCTATACCAACTCCGCACAAACTCGGGTGCTGGAGAGGTGAGTAGGACTTGCTATTTTACCTAACAGTGATACTCCAGAATCACAGCAATGTAATTGAGAAGATTCTGCACTCCCCCCCCCCCCCAGTTGACCTAAAATCTGATCTCATTTACAACACAATACATTCAGAGTAACCTCCTGCTTCAGTGGCATTACTTTGCCTTCCCATTAATGTAACTGAGAGCAGAATTTGGCCTATTTCAGAGTCAAACACTCACATGCCAATATGTAATTTCTCTTTTGTTACATAATCACTGATTCCACCCCAGATTGTCTAGCAGTCTAGCAAAAGAAAAAAATAATCTATTTTCCATTTATTTCTGTTTGGTCCCAAATTGAGTCCCTTGGTAACCGAAGGGGAGCAGGATTCTATTTCCAACACTGCAATACATTTCCAGTGTGACCTTGAGCAAGGCACTTCAGGATAGATTCCGATGAACTACACAAAGTATGTAAGGGTCTTATCTGGGCCCTGATCCAAAAGTCCATTAAATCAATGGGAAAACTCTCATTTGCTTTAGTAGGCTTTTGGTAAGGTCCTTTGCAAGTAGTCCATTTTCAGCAGGACCATTTGAGGTGTAAGATATTACTCAAAGTACATAAGGGCAGGGAACTCTGGCCCTTAACCTCAATGTGCTTGAGTTTCTTCCTTAGCAAAATGGGGATTATATTTCCCTCCCTTGAATAAGTGATATGATGCTTTTTAAAAAAAAACACAGAATTCCCCCAGGAGTAGACAATGGGTAAGTAAACAATGTGGTATCTCTGTCTGGCCTAGGGGACAGTGGTAAATCCCGCCACTGAATGAGCTGGTCCATTTTCGGGGAGCACATATGTACTAGCAGAACTAGAGACATCTAATCTGGGGAACTAGAAACTGTTTCGTTTGGCAATAAACCTGGCTGGCTGCCTTCGTATCTTATCGGAGTCTGTGGTCATTGGGCGTTCTCTTGTAGTCTGTGCAGAGTCAGAGCAGCACACATTTGGAACACACACATGAAACCCACTTATCAACATTGAACAGAGCAGAGCACCACACTGGTGACATCTGACAACATTGGTGACCCTGACCGCTGATCTGGTGAGTTAGCGAGCTGTCCGCCGTAAGAATCGCGATTTAACATGACAGAAAACCACAAGCTACTGTTAACCGAAACAGGAGCTAGAATTAACAATGGCCAGGAGTCTCAGTCTCAGGTTCGCCTCCCTTGCCGTATCTTTTAACTGGGGGTTTGTGTTCCCAGATGTGACTCAGACAGAATAAAGGTAGAACAAGATTTATTAATGGAGTGGCAAGGACTCCCAGGTAACAAGGTGAGACAGATAATAAAACAAAGCAGGCTGTATCAATAGGGATCTATACATAGGGTTCAAAATGACAATGACTGTTCCATCTCTAGTGGCTTGATTTGATAGTGTCTTCTTCTCTTCAGGATAGATGCATCACGACAGGATCGCCGGATCCCTCAGATGGAGACAGGACCTCCAGGCAGGACCAGATGAACGTTTTCTTGGATAAAATGAGATAATTTAGGTAATTAAATCCCTCCCCCTTCCTTTACCTGCATCATCGTGCATGGGGAAGTGATCACTATGAAAGATGGATTAGGTGCATGTAGGTAAGTGTATTCCCTGCTTAAGATGACCCTTGTGGGGTGAATGGCCTACCCCATTAACCCTCAGCTATTTGCTCTGACTCAAACAGACAGCAACAAGACTCTGCCACTCAGGCGGGCAGCCACGAGCTAATCTGAGCACCACTTTATACAGACATTGGGTTGCTAGGCAGATTAGCCGTTTAACAGTAACTATCTTTTCCCACCTAAACATAAAACGAGTGAGGAGGGGACAAGAAGGGCTTACAAAATGGATGCCTTGATGTCTTTTACAGGATCCAAGATGGCCTTAGTATTTTTACCTCTACAGTAGAGAACCTCTGTATCCCTCCCCTTCAAATCCCCACAGAGTTTGATAACTCGTGGACCCACTGGATTGCCAGGAAAGAGGAGCCATATGAATTTTTTTTTAAAGTGGGAAAAAACATGGACTGGCCTATGTAAAACAATGGTAGAAAGAGAAGCTCTAAAATAGTAACTAAAACTAAAAAACCCCTAGATTTTGCAGTTAATGTGCATGGCAATATTATGGCTTAAACAACACACCACCATACTGGCCCGGCAAGTAATGAAGAAAACTGGGGAAAGAGAAGAGCTAACTAAAGCTTTGGAGGAAGCAACCTAGGCAGTTGAGCATTGGAACGCCCAAGCCCTTTTAACAGGGAAACAGGCAGTCCAGACTCACGATATGCTCCAACAGATAAAGCAGGAAAATAAAAAAATTGGCGACAGCTGTTGAGAATCTACAAAATCAAAAAGTACTCTCCCTTGTTGCTCAGACCTTGAGTTCTTTTATAGTACCTGACGGATGGGGATAGAAATGGAAGCAGGTAGCCCTAGCTAAATGAAAAGATGGAACGTGGGATAATTGGAATAGACGCTGCACTGAGGACATGTGGAATGACCCAGCTGGATCACCCTCTCTGGACCCATGGGCAGAGGCTACAGCACCGCAACTGCCACCTTATGATGAGAACACAGAAACAGTTAATAACGCAACTGCATGGGATGCAGCAAGTCCAGCGCAATTCATCAGCACGGTTTTGAAATTAGTGTGTGAATGGAAGGAAAGCGACAAATGGAGCACATCTTCAGGGTGTCACTCTTTGCCATCATGATGGCTTGGGGATGGACTGTTGGAGACCGTAGTAAGGCTCAGCGTGTTCCTGTCTGGGAGGTCGAGGGTGCCCAATGACGGATTGAAAAGGAACTCACTTTGAGTAAATAGACACAGGGAGAATATGCATGCTGTTGATATTGATCAACAGGCATGCGGTTAATGTTGTTGTTAATTGTGATCAGACTGTTGTTTTACTGCACTTCCTCATGCAGATTCCATTAACACTCCTCACAGTCATAGATCAAGTGAACATGAATATATACAAACTACGAAAAGAAAACAAGTCACTCTGGAAATGGAGCATGTTCTAGTGGCACCAAAGCAAGTAGTGGAGCAATATTTCACTGGAGTGGTGGGGGAGGATCTGATTCTGGTATGCATTGTCCAAGCATGCAAGCTTGAGGCCAACACAATATACTTGGACTGGTTTTGAGCAGTAGACATGATAATTACTTACCTAAATGGAAGTGTAAAAACATACAGTGATTGGAAAAGCAGGGTGGAGTTTACTGATTTTCAGGATAAGATTCTCATTTGTAACATTCAATTTAAAGATACAGGGACATACACGGGAATTTGGTCTATAACCGCATGCATCAATAAATGCATCTACCATGTACAGGTATGTGAAGACGCCTGTCCAACAACAGCCCCGATGCTACCTCCTCCCACTCCTCCACACAATGACACTACCCCAAGGAGCGAGTGTCCCACTGTACAGTCATGGCCTATTTCAGGGATTTTCCTACATTCCACAGTAAAGTATATGGTAGAAAATGTAGGATGGGTCTACGTGCCCTAAAATTTGATTTTGCCAGTGTGACCATGCCAAAACAGTGCCCCGGACACAATAAGGATTGGTTTAATTTGGAAATAGAGATGCAATTGCAATTTTGGAAGGGCTCCCAAATCACCCTACAACATAATAGAAAAAGAAGGGATTTATTAGGAACAGAGTTGAGAGGCTCCAGTGTTGGCATGTCCATACGGAACTCTTCAGATGTTGAAAAGCTTAATTTAAAGATAAACACCTTTGTGAATGGAATAGGCAAAGCAGTTAAAACAGGAGGAGGCATTAGTAATTTATTATTAGATCAGCATGCAATCACTATGGATAATATGCAACTGATTGCTCAAGGGTTTAGCCACTTGAATGCTACCATTCTGTCCCACATCAACAGAATACAAAATAATGATGTTTCATTGGCAGTTGCTTGCATGGCCTATGGTAATAGAGTAATTGACATAGTAGAGCCAAGTTTGTTGCCGTTGCAACTTCAGAATTGGCCACGGATTTTAAACCCCACAGCCATCTTAAAATAAATACAACAACAAGGCATAAATCATTTTGTGCCTATCTTTTTCCAATTTGCTAAATTTGATTGGGTTCCAGGATTGGACCAGGAGGACGGTAAAAGCGTATACCTCATGGTGGCAGGCCCTAGATGATTGCAAGAGCCAGTTAAGATATATTACACAAATAGTGTGGGGATGCTTGTAAACAAGATATATGTACAGCATTATCCCACTGTGCACTTAGTAACTGAAACTGGCTCAGAAATTAATCAAGCTTGCGGAAAACATAATGGATGGTGGCTATGTGAGTGCTCTGCCACAACTGATATTAATAACACAAGAAAAGGCTGGGTTCGACTGGTACAAAAGGAACTGGTTAATGAGGTAGTATGAATTCAGGACATGGTCTGTACTATACATTATCATATTTTTTCTATAGCTGGGTTCTGCGTGACTGTTACCAGTGCCATTCAAATAGGATCCCTGACCTTCTGGCGAACAAGCAAAGGCAGCGCTGTCATTGAAATGATCAGCCTACATGAACACTTACAAGACTTACTGACTGAACTGTCCCCCCCAGAGGATGTGACTTTACATCCAGTGGTCCAAACCCTTAGCATAATCCTAACGGGATTCCAGGATCTAATGGTAGTTGTTCTCATGGGAATGTGCTGTTATATAATACATTGAACCATGAATGCTAAGCTACAGCACCAAGTGAAGAAGGGGATGGAAATGGCAATCAATACTTCTGTGGTACAACCAAATAATCATTTTAAGGAGTAAGGTGTTGAAGCATATACTGCTAAGTATATAAACCCCTCATGTATTACAGATGATTATCCATATGGTAATCATAATAGATATTCATTTATGTCCATATATTCATGCTATTTAGATAGTTCAGATATGTTTTCCTTAACAAAACCCTGTGGATTAAAAAATACCAACAAAGGCCGATTCATCACCAAGTGAAGTTAACAAGCCCAGACCCAATACATCAGTCAAGGTCCCTAACATTACCAAGCCCACCATAAGGGACTAAAAATAATTGGATAATACAATCTATCTGTCATACGAAGGAATGTGCAGATGAAGGGACAGATGGGGCATGAATGTGTGGATGGTAAAATAAGGTAATAACGTAAGTGTTTAGCCCACTGGGCTCTCTTTAGTCCATACATTATGCTTTTCTCAGACGACAGTTAAACATCCTTCCCATAAAAAGGCAAAATGTGGGGAAATGTAGTAAGATGAGGCCCTGGAATATAAACCCTTATATCAGAGGCCTGGTACGAGGCCTAAGGCCTGAACTAAAGTAGTGGTCAAAAGTTTGCTAACATAAAGCAAAGTTAAGCTGAGAGCCAGAGGCAGGCCCTGCTCACAGAAATTGGCAAGAAAAGGACTGATGTTGAAAAAATGTACATACCTAAAAGGTACTGGACATTAGAGATATAAACATATTCTAGGATGGTACCAGAACACTGTGGTACCTGCACATCCCACACAAATAACAAGGAACAGGTTGACCCATCCTAAAGACAGGAGCAAAAGGATAATATGAGGGATAGAGCGGTTTTGATCAAACCAACACGTACAAGGTGAGGGTGGCACCTTACTGCACAGAGGGGTTGCACTTCAGTACATGAGGAGTGATGTTTAACTTGTTTGTACCTGTAGTTTTGAAGCATGAGCTTTCGTGGGCTAATACCCACTTCGTCGAATGCAAGCATCCGATGAAGTGGGTATTAGCCCACGAAAGCTTATGCTTCAAAACTTTATAGTTAGTCTTTAAGGTGCCACAGGACTCTTTGTTACCTCTGCTATTCCAGACTAACACGGCCACCTCTCTGATTCTTGTTTGTACCTGTGTATAAGAATGGGACGGTATCTGTCTGGCCTAGGGGGCAGTGGTAAATCCTACCACTGACTGAGCTGGTCCATTGTCAGGGAGCACATACGTGCTAGCAGAACTGTAGACATCTGATCCGGGGAGCTAGAGACTATTTCGTTTGGCAATAAACCTGGCCAGGTGCCTTCGTACCTTATCAGAGTCTGTGGTCACTGGGGGTTCTCTCAGGATCTGCTGTGACAGCTATCTGTGCAAAGCTGGGGCAGCACACAGAGGGAAGACACGCACGTCGCCGATGGTTATCAACATTGAACAGAGCAGAGCACCATACCGGTGAGGTCTGACAACAATTTGTTTTAATTCTGTGGCTTAATGTATGATTTTGATATTTGGAAACACGCTGCCTTTTCCCTTCTGCTTTACTACATACTGGAAGTATGTATTAATGACCATATAAAACATGCATGGGAGCATCTTTCCCCCCTAATTATTATACTGTACACTAACTTCATGGTATTTTTTTTTTTTGGCATTTTAACATTTATTTTACAATCACGTGGTGAAAGTAGCCTCTTAGCATATAATGGTATGATGCCAGAATGATGGAACTTTAACAATATGCTACTGTGACATGGGATGCATGAAAACAAGAAGCTGTTGTTTTTGGATGGTCAGAAACATCAAGTCTATCTACATGCACATATGTACAGTTTTATTACAGTAAAAGTGGAGTCATCTGGCCCTGTATCAGCCAGAAAGCTCTATAAACAAGCATTTCTGATCTTTATTGAAAGTCCGGTTTATACCGGGTCCAGAAGGCTCCCTGGTCCATGGGTCCAGAAGGCTCCCCGGAGGCAGCGACATGTCCCTGCTGCTCCTAGGCAGAGGAATGGCCATGGGGATTCCGTGCACTGCCCCTGACCAAAGCGCAGGCTCCACAGCTCCCACTGGTTGGGAACCTACCAGTCCCACCCCCTGCTCCTTTCCCCACTGCCCCTTCGACTGACGAAAGGAGTAGAACGCTCCAACCCTATCCTCCAGGAGGCTGGGGCTGCAGTATACACAGATGGAGCCGGTGGAGAGGCAGTTCCGTGGAAGGGCAGGGGGTGGGGCTTGGGGCAGTACAGCCATGCCAGAGAGGAGGCATGGGGCCACCAGCTCCTTCGGTGTCTTTCTGGTATGGCATACCTCCTATAAATATCTTGCTGGTACAGAGTACCAGAGTGTACCGACCTGCTTGCACTGCAGTGGATAACAAAGCTTTTACTGCAGTATAGTAAATGAAAATGAATTCACACTACTGTGGCTCTTTTGGGTAATCACTGATTTGGCTCCTGCCCCACTAAGGTCTGAGTATCACTGGTGTAACACTTTAGGGAGAGATTAGATAGATAAAATGGCAGAAGCAGAGGGCAGACTAGGTGAACTAGATGATCAAGAGAAAAATCTAACTTTCTAGAATTAGATACTTATATGGTCCCCATCTCCTAACACACAGAACTAACAGCAGCTGTGTACAAAAAGGGAACTATGTTGTATTCAATGCAAATAGGGAGAAAATAGGCTGGGCAAACAATAACCAGGCACAGGGGATCCTGGAAGGGCAAGAAAAGGGAAATCTAAGCCTAACCGACTATATGGCTGCATAGCGCTCTAGATTTCACACCCTAGGAATTCTGTCTCCTAGAATTCACACAGTGTGATTTGCAAACAAGCAAATAATGCAAGAGTGGTGAGGGGAAACAAGAAACAAAAGACTCCCCTAAGAGAACGTAGAACTGATTGGAAAAAAGATATTCTTTAATCAAGTCTACTCCACTAAATTAAGGTGCTACTTTGGTGAAACTAGAAAATAGTTTTAAAAGTTTCCTTACTCTCTAGTCATTCTCATGCCAGATGTACACTAATAGTAGGGAGAAAATAGGCTGGGTACACTAAGATTTTATACTGCTATAGCTATGTCCTTCAAGAGTGTGAAAAATCCACTCTCCCTGAGACACACAGCTATACCAACCTAACCCCCAGTGTAGACAGTGCTAGGCCGATGGCAGATTTCTTCCATTCTCTCTGATGGGAGAACCCCTCCTGTCAGGGTAGGTCATGTCTACACTGAAGCGCTACAGTGGTGCAGCTGCTGCAGGAGCAACGTAGCATTTTAAGTGTAGACAAGCTCTCAGTCCTCAATATGGCTAATCTTGGCCACTAGAGTCCAAGACACCTATTCTAATCCCTAAAGACTCCTACTAGCTTTTTGATATCTGGAAACAATATTTTCTGCAACACAAGATGATCTGTTTAAAGACATCTAAAAAACCAGATGCATAGAGAATGAAAAGAAAAACCATCCACCCACCAGGGAGATTTTCCATAGCACCAAGGCCCAAGTGCCCAGAAGAAGGAACAAGATTAAATTTGAGCAGTTCTTCTGAAGAGAATTATTAACTTGTTGGTTCTCCACACTGACTTCCTAGTTTCTCGCTTCCTGGACTTTGGCAAGAAGATACCGTTTTGTGAAAAGGCAACCTACTGAGCAGTTCTAATGCCCCTATTTTACAGAAAGAGTTCAGTATACCCGCTTCCCTAGTATAACTTGCTCTCAAGCTGTTCCTCTCAGATAAGGTCTTCTCATTTTCTACACAATGTGATGTCATTTTCTTCCCCTTCAGTATTCTGCTGTCAGCATGCTTGATTAAAAAAGATTAAATTATTAGTTTATTTCCCAAATTGTTTAAGTAGAGAGAAAGCATAGCTGTGAGGAGATAGGGATGGAAGAAGACTAGTTTCAGAGGCTATTTGCATTCTTATGTTATGCATTCTCTTCACACTATTTCCTAAAGGCTACAAAAAGTCTTGCTGACCTCCTAAATGCCTTAGTCCTATCTAAATAAAAATTAAAGCCGCCATGCGATATTGTTTTGGAGCATAGTTTTCCCTGTAGGTGAATGAAGTTCTGGGAAGAAGACTTGAATACTAATGGACTGAGTGAGGAGGAATTCACCTACCACTTCTGGAAAAAGATTGGATGAGGATCAAGAATAATTTTGTCTCTGTGGCATACAGTTAAAAGAGGATCAGCCAAGAAAGCCTGCAACTCACTAACACCACACAGTTGTAGTTGGGATTTAAAATGCCATCTTTAAAAACAATTGGAGTAAAGAGCACTAAGCACTTAAATTGTGAGTCGCTGTACTTCATCAGCACCTGGATGATTTCTCTGACAAGTGGCAAGATGTTTATGAATCCTGTAAGGTTGTGAGGAGTGAATGAATACATTTGTCAGATGATACACTCAGATAGCAGGCAGGTGGCCCTGGAAAGAAAATGAAGAGGCCAAAGCCTGCTCTACACTAGGAAATTAGGTTAGTATAACTATGATGCTCAGGGTGTGAAAAATCCACACCCAAGTGACACAGTTAGACCAACCTAATCCCTGGTATAGACCGTGCGAAGGCAACTGAAGAATTCTGCCATCAACCTAGCTAGTGCCTCTCAGGAAGGAGGATTACCTATGCTGACACAAGACACCTTCCTGTTGGCATGGTAGCATCTTCACTGAAGCTCTACAGCAGCATATCTGCACTGGTGCAGCTGTGCCACTGCAGCAGAAGTGTAGACAAGCCCCGAGAGACTTTAAGGGAAGTAAACAGGGCAGAGTAGATTTAAACAAAACAAACCCCTCCAGCCTTGAAATTTCACCAGCATGGATTCAAGGGCCCAGATCCACCAAATTATTTAAATCATAGACATAGGTGCCTAGCGTCCACAACACTCCTGCTCAGCTGCCACCTAACCCTGTAAGCTCAAATTCACCTGGCACCTAAATTTCTGCTGTCAGAGTCCCATAGGCACCTAAGTTTCTGTCTCTGGCTATGTGCACTGCTGCCTCTCTAGGCAGCCAGGCACCTGTTTCCTACCTATGCCCCAGAGTGCTCCATGAAGCAGGGGAAGACAGGCAGAGGCCTGAGCCAGTAAGTATGCTTAGAGGACACCCGGGGAATCAGGTTCTATCCAAAGTTGGGGGTGGGAGGGGGTGGTGTGGCCACCATTCACTTTATAACATTGAGCTCAGCTGTTAGAGCAGCGATACTCAGACTGGGGCTCAGGAGTCGTAAGAGGCTCTTTAATGGGTCTCCTGCAGGTCTTTAAAACACAGTGATTTGATTATTAACTTAAGTTATTAACACAGTAAAAGCCACCTGTTTGGTCATTAATCAACTGTCGTTGATCAAAAGAATACTACTTGGTCAGTCATTTTGCTGTAAGATTAATTTTATATATAAAAAACTAAATAGGAATATAGTATCCTAGTAAATGGAACAATGAATTCACATGACTGTGGCTCTTTTGGGTGATGCAGATGGCTAATTTGGCTCCTGAACCCTGGAGTTAGAGGATTCATCCAGGATGTGGGAGATCTGGGCCAACTCTAGCCCCTGTCTCCCCCCCCCCCCCCACACACTATATGGGGAGATTATCCTACCTGCCACCTCTCAGGAGAGTACCATAACCACTGGGCTATGGGCTATTCTGATGCAGGGGATTCTCTCGAACTCTCTTGAAGCTGTTCCCCTATTGGTAAGCAATGACTATAGGCTCAGGCTTAGCACACCCACCTGGGAAGTGGGAGACCCAGAGTCCAGTTCCCCACTTCAGTGACTATTTATACACAGAGGAACAGCTTCAAGAGGAGAGACTGAGGGAGCCCCACTTCATATTAACCCATAGCTCTTATGACATGAAACAGGGCGGGGAAGGAGTGAGACACTCAGGATCACAACACCAGAGTCCCTTTGTTGGTCTGTGCCTCCACACACATAGCCCTTTTAGAACCCTAGCCCTGAGTACCCAGTGACATGGGAAAGCTCCATTGGGTGCTGCTGACTAGGAGGTTGACAAAGCTCACAGACATCCAACGAATGGGAATGTGAACAGACACCACCTGCTGAAATAGTGTATTCTTTGAAAGGGTTGATTTTCCATTCTTATAGTGGGGGTGCTGAGAGCCATTGAACCAAACTGCAAACCCTAGACAGGATGGAAACCACTTCAAGCCAAGGGGTGTGGCAGAACCCCCAGCACTCTTAGCTCCAGCACCTGTGATATAAAGGGACGATAAACAACAACATTCATTAATGCTGATGACTCATTGTTATCCCTATCAACTGAAAATTGAAACCACGATAATCTATAGATAGATACATTGAAACCAAGATAACCTATAGCATCAAAAGTTGAGGAACTTGTCTATTCAATTGGAATATTCATGCCTTCAGATATCTGAGTATTATAATCTCATTAGGCAGCAAATCTGTACAAATTCTGTTATATGCCTCCTCTACAACATCCAAGATCTTGACAGTGATATGGGCATATACAGCCACCTAACAGATGGAATACATTCACACACATCACACATGCAGTCAAGAAGCACTGATCCCCCACTCCCAATTCCACAGACATTTTATTATGCGGCTCAGCCAGAATGGAAAATATCCCAGATCTGATCTGCCAAGGGGAAAACAGCTTCAGATATTCTTTTCTCTTTTCCACTGTGAACTGCAAAAGTCAAGAATTAAAGCTGATAAATCCCACTCAGAGCTCAAAATACTTTTACATCATGAAGAAACAATTTCATTTGCAGCCAATGGGGAGATGCTTTGCTTCCTCTCCCCATCTCGCAGTAGTTGAATTTAAAGTGTTGATTCATTTGTCAAAGCTTTGACTGGTTTGACAGATACTGTCTGTACTTTAAGTGGTGTTGGTGGACTCTCCAATGGAATGGAGAGGGGGAGAACAGTCTTATGGTTAAGGCAGCAGACTGGAATTCAGGAAGGATCTGTTGAGTTCCTGGCTGTGCCACAGACTTCCTTTCCGTAAGTCACCTTGTGTAAGTCACCATATCTGTCACATAGTTTTCCATGTGACAAAGGGAGATGGTCCAGACAAAGGGTCGGGAGGAAGGAAGTATTATCCTATTTGGACAGTGAGCACTTTGATGCAGGGATTGTCTTAGTATATCTACGTATACAGCATAGCACAAGTCATCCATGACCTCTGCTATGAATGTACGGCAGTGCACGTACTCCTTTGTAAAACGAGGTTATGCTCTCCTACAGGTGTCAATCAGAATCCTTGGTCTCCAACTTCAGAACTGCGGAAACTTTAATATGCGAAGATGCGCTAAGAGATTCCAACTCTTCATTCTAATTTGAGAAAGCAATTTAATCTGGAGCAGTAATGAATAAAATCCATCTTTTTGTGATGAGAAATTGAAAGCAGAAGTATAGCTTTACAATGGAGAGGGGAGGCCGGTAGATGAAGTTGCATAACTTTCCTATTGTTAGTTATCATACATTAACTAGAGAGGTTATATATCCACTATATAATGGCTACAGAAACCGTGCCTAGCCAGAGCACCAATAATCTGCAGCTACCCACTGCTGTCACATTTCCACAAAATAGCAAGAATAAGTGTACTTGGACAGAAGGGAGCAGGTTACACTCAACCTTCCCTTAATAAAGCATAAGATAGTAAAATAAATGTCACCATACTTCTCTTATGAAGAGGTAGGTGGGATATATTGTGATGTGCACGATTTGCTTACCTCTTATAAGCCCAGTAGGAGAGGCCTTCCAGAGAAATGGATGGCATGCTTATAATGGTATGCTCCACTCCAGAAGTGGTGCAAACATTTGCTAAAAGTTGCTCTCTCTTTACATGGAACATCTTTTCTTAATGGAACCACATAACATGAATGGGTTGCTGATCATATTGCAAAGTTGGATGCTCCTGTGTTAAAATGGCTTGTGGAGTATCATTTTCCCCTTTTTCCTTTATGGGACAATATGCCCCAAGGACTTTGCTATCTGTTTAGAAAAGGGCTTTGAAAATGGGCACAAACCCAAGAGAGATAGAAGATTACAAGAAGGATAATCCTGTTCTGTATGCAGCACTTTGAACAATAAATTCACCACATTCTGTCCAAGAAATAGGTCACAGTTTCTACCTATGGAAATCTGAAATGGGCTCAGGACAGGAGCCTAACCAGTTATTGGCCTCGATACAGGAGTAACAGGATGAAAGTCTATAACCTGTGTTATATAGGCAGTCAGATTAGCTGACTCAGTGCTGCCCCCGGCCTTTTAAACAAAAAGCTATGAATACCACAAGTACCAGTGCTGTGGAGAGCACATTGAAAACTATCCTTGAAGACACTTAGGGTATGTCTTCACTACCCACCAAATCGGTGGGTAGCAATCGATCTTCTGGCGATCGATTTCTCGCGTCTTATGAAGACGCGAGGAATCGATCACTCGTGGCGCCTCCGTCGACTCCGGAACTCCAGCTTGCCGGGAGGCGCAAGCTGGAGTCGACGGGGGAGCATGCCGCTGACTGCCGCCGCCATGAGGATGGACGGTAAGTCAGCTGCAGATATGCAAACTTCAGCTACGTGATTCACGTAGCTGAAGTTGTGTATCTGCAGTCGATCCCTCCCCTCCCCCCCGTAGTGGAATCCAGCCCTAAGGGAATGGAAGAATAGTATAAGCAGAAACATGAGGTTTTTTAACCATAAATAGTCAAATGTTCAAATTTGCTGCTTGTAAGATGTGTTCTGACTAACACCAAACTAAATATTAAAAACATTTCAAAGATGAGTAAGGAAAATTCTGTTTGTAGATAAATGGAAGTGCTAAAACAAAATCTTGTACGGAAAATAAGAGTAAAACCAAAAGGGTTCTCAGCATAAAGGAATCAAAGGAAAATCCAACAGAGCAAAAAGAATACATTGTTTTGTTAAACAGTTTTAGAAATAACATTTGAGTCAATGTATTGCTTATCCTGCCAATAGCCGTGTTTTCAGTCTCTCATATCACTGAAAGGGGAAAAGTTGCTGGAGAATGATGTAGCACAGTCATGGTTAATTAGCTTTTCTTCTTGGTACAGATAGGAGTTTTTTGTGGAAAAAATTAAAGATAAAGAAAATATTTTTATTGCTCTTAGGTCACAGGTCCTATCAGGGAGATATAAGGGGATGAAAAGTAAATGGTTTGAGTAGTTGCAGAACTTGCACCCAGTATAGGTTACAATTTTAGAAGGACTTTCTATGATTATGAAAATGAGAAATAACTTTAGAGTGTAAATTGAAGTACGGCTCTGGGATAAGATGAGAAATTAATATCGTCCTCAGAATAAGGATTCATTAGCGATCCTAGACTTCAGAAGGGAAAAGGGGAAAAAATGCAAGGGTATTCAGCGTCTTTGATTTGTCTCTGTGGTTTACTCTTTTGGAGGTATACCTTGATAAATGTTGATTAGCTATTTCTCATGTTTCTTCCCTTTTCTTCAAAAGATTAATCGTCATTTTATTTTATTTTTTAGCTTATCATATAACTCCCCTTTGAAATGCCAATTTAAGTTAGATTTGAGCAACTGTAGGCAACATTATGTAAAATATTTAAGGTCTGCTGACAGATGAATTGAAGCAGTTCTTGTGCAGCACTTTTCTATTTCTTCTTTCACTATTTCCTCCTACCCTTCATCCCAATATTCTAAACTGAGGAATTAGTTTGAAAGCCCTTGTTATTTCAGGCAGGGCCTGGCCATACTTGTATGAGGCACTTCAAGTTCTTGACAAAAACAGGAAAAACCCCACCCCCACCCAAAAAAAGGAATAACTGCAACAGATTGTACATGTTGCAGCTATTTCATAGCACACCATACCACTCTTTCATAGTAATCACTATTACAACAGACACAGCACTGAAATCCACCACAGACACAGTAATGAAGAGCAGACGGTAGTTTCCCCTAATATGGATGCCTTATGCCCCTCAATTCAGCAGGACACTGTCTTGTTAATAGTCCTGGCTGGATTTCCTCTCGCGCCCACAACTCCATACAAAATTTCATTTACATTTTCAGTGGAAAAACTGACCCATCATCAATAAACTGAGATCTGAAAATTTGATTATTTGCCATCCCAAAATGTCAGTTTTTCTGATTAAAATGGAATGGAAATCACACTTTCCATATTTTGTAAACAACAAAACAACCCAAAAAACAACACACACACACACACAATAAGTTTCAATAGAACAGATTTGACTAGCCTTAGTTGTTAATGCTATTTGCCATTCTGTAGGAACCTTTCACGCTTTAGGCATGGCACAGTGGGGTTTGGGTAATTGTTAGCTAACGTGTTAACTAAACCTGACCCCAACCATGTCTTTTTCTCCTAGCATAGACTCAGTTTACCACCTTTTACCTCCTAGGTTTGAGCCAAGCCAGTTTGATTGAAGCAAAGAGGGTTGATCAAGGTCTATACTAAGGAAAATGCTGTAGTGCGGTTGGGTTTGGCCCTTTTACCAGTCTAGATATATCCTCGGACACTGGTACACTGGCTCACGGATCATCGGCTCCTCTTGCCGTCACAATGAAATGTATTTCATAAATAATGCCCAATGATTCTTGCAACCCGTTTTCTTCTTAAGAAGCAAATTGGATACTTTGAGTGCAAATGTGAGGATTATGATTCATAGACTCATGGACTCATGATATTCTAGACCTGGTCTCAGTGTGCTTTACAAAGCACTTGAGGCACAGAAAAGGGGGGTGGGTGACCTTGAGCAAGTCACCTCAGCAGGCCAGTATCTGAGCTGGGAATGGAGCCCAGGTCTCATGAGCATTAGGACAATGCGCCATTGTCTCTCCCATACAGATCATTAGCATTTTCTAAACATTGGAAAAAAGAGAACATGTATTTAAGACGAGATGTGCACTGGGGCAGATATTCAGTTGGTGTTAACTGTCATAGCTCCACTGAGGTATGAACTTGCATCAGCTGAGAAATCAAATAGAAAAAAAATCTGTGCAGAGATTCAATAGACTTAAGGCTTTTTTATGAGAGCTGAAAGTACATAAATTTAGTGAATTTATGTTGTGCAAGCAAGGCATGATTAAAAGTGCATCAAAACTAACATGTATATAGTTATCAAAAACTATTTGAAAGGCTTTGAAAGCAACCTATTTTCAGCATTAATTTAGCTACAAACATGCCAATAAAGAATTTTAAAAAAAAGTTTCAATCATTTTAAACATGACTGCCCCCATTCCATCTTTCCAATAGTTGAAACTGCTCCAACTTGCTTTCATAACCCATGAAAGGGTTTTTCATTTGAAACACACTGTCAGGACTGTTTACACTTGCTTCCATTCAAGTAGATAGTTACACTCTCATAGACTTCAACGGAATGTCATCCACCAGTCGCTGGTAGTTTATAGAAGGAGTGACTACATTTTGGAGACATTCAGGTTATCACTAAGATAATTTTTTGTTGTTGTACCTCATCTCCTGAAGTAACACCGCGGAAAGTAGTTAAACTGTTTTTTTATAGTGGGTACTGTAGAGAAATCTCAGTCCTTGATGAGGTATGCATGAAACAGACCATTCAGGCTGTATCTAGTTCATATTGGCATGTGCAATATTACAAATTGGGAGTTGGAACCACCTGACAACGAAACATGGTATTTATTACATTCCATACAATACTATGGAACTCCTGCATCTATAATTACAAATAGGCCTGATCCTGCTCACTTTGAGTCAATGGCAAAACTCCCATTGAAGCCAATGGCGATAGTATAGGACCTATCAATTTGAATGGGGGTTCTAGTTCCTCAGAATGTGGCCAAATGGAAGATCCTTGTAGTCAGCAGCTCTAGGGATCTGATCCATTGTGAAGTCCATTCTCCCTCCCCCTCCCCATAGTAACCCAGTGTTTCTCTACGTGGAATTTCACTACAACTACAATTATAAATTGGCACATTGGAACAATTTAGGACTTCAGTCCTACTACACTAAATAATGGAGTTTCCTTCTAGATAAGTTAACAAGAAATGGATTGCACAAAAATACCATGTTTCTAACGTGTCTTATTCCTGAAGCCTACCCAATATTTCTATTGAAAATATCTTGCAAGAAGCAACGTAGAAGTGACTTACCAGCAAGCTCACCCCCCACCCCATGACTAAGTGGAGCATTGCAGGACCTTCTCCTCAGATGCTTCCTTCTGATGGCTGCTCAGGCCCTCTGGTGATTTAGTTCTAGTGACTCACATCAATACAGTCTCAGCCTGTCCAGGACATCAATGTCCAATACAAAACTAGTCATCCATACAAAATCTTGCACTCTTCCTGGGCTTATCTTCAATCCCACTCTTCCAGTGAAACAGGCTGCCAATCTTGTCCCGAGAAGGATTAAAAAACCCTACATGAAACCAGGGCCAGATTTCCCAGTAGGCACAGTAGAGGTGCTGGCATTCTAGGATTGCCTTACTCTCTAAAACAGTGTGCAGCGCTGTCAACTCTAGGAGGGAGGCACTGAAGGTGCTGGTCTTAAGGGCACAGAAGGTGTAAATCTGGCCCTGGATGGCTTCAAAAGATGGCCGTGCTTTCATGCCTCAGGTGGGCTTAATCAATGAAGGAGGGAAAAGTCTAAGTAAAAAAAGATTATCCTGAAGCTCAACACCAAGGCTCAAACACAGGAGTAAGTCAAAATACAAGAGTCAACTAGATGTGGTAGGAAAATATCTGAACGTTTTCTGATTTTACCCTATACAGCAGGGCCCTGCAAGATGTTGAGTGTTATCAACTCCCATAAACTCCCATTCAAATAGAGGACACAGCAATTCCTAGAATTGAGACATACATGAATTAAAATAAATAACTACAGTGAATGGTCACATTTTCTGTTTCCATTCATAAACTTCCTTTCATAATTGTGCTCGCCAGGCAAAGTAATAATATGAGGGGAGGCTAGAGGAAAAAGAAAAATGCTACATAGGAAATTACATTGACAGTCATTGAAAGTTAATTTTTTACTATGCAGTTTTCTCTTCCTGTTTTGAATTCTATACTCATCCTGATACTAATAAGTCATATTGTTACTATGAAGGAAGAAAGTTAAAGCCCAGGTAGAAATGTAATTGGTGCGGTGATGGCAATCACTCTTCATATCAGTAACTAAGGGTATGCCCCAATCCCCAGCTCCCTCACAGAGCTAGACCCCCTAGGTTCAGGCTCCAGGGAGGCACCTATCTTTGCTTGCAGTTCACAAACTGGGGAAGATAGGTGGCCAAACAGATAAGTCACATGCAGTGGCCTGATCTGGCGGGTATGCTCAGAAGCAAATGAGATTTTTCCCGGTTCATAAAGGATGAAACATTTAAAAAATATTCACACTGTGAAAATACAAAAACTCCACATCAGAGGCAAATTCCTCTGTGCTGACTTTCCCTCAGGCCTCTCCCAGCTCATGAAAGGGAAGAGAGAGCATGAAACAGAGCATGAAACATTTTCTAGGCACTGCTTAGACCCAGCTGGCTTGGAAGCACATGGGATCTACAGGATGGGTCCAACACAGCAATCTGGTGACAGATCACAAGGGGGAAACTCAGTCATGGTTGAAAAGGAACTGATGGACCCCTCAAACAATGTTATGAGCAACCCATTTTTGATGGTTTGTTGTTCATAACATTATGAACGGTTCCAACGGCTGGTACTTATTTAACAAATACTGCAACCGTTGCCTTAAGTATACGGATATGTAGTATTCATGGCCTGTTAAAATAAATACTTGTGTTATGCTCTACAAAATTTTACCTAGCACGTTACAAACCAAACCAAACTGCAGTTATCCTTCCCACATAGGCACAATAATGAAAGAACTTTAAATACCCCACCTTTCCAAATATACCAATCTCAGCCATTGCCCCAAAAGCCAGAGACAATGATGAGTCTTTTAGCATTTTCAATACTTCAACACTTGGAGGCTATTTTGGACCAGCAATGAGGAGGTGTTAGTTCCCTCACAAAGACACACTGCCAGCAATTTCCTCTTAGGAAATATCTATACTTGAAAAAAACCTGCAGCAGCGAGTCTCAGAACCCAGATCAACTGACTCAGGCTTGCTGTACAGGGTTAAATATAGCAACAGAGAAGTTCCCACTGGGCCTGGACCATCATCAGCATTTCTCAAATGCGGCCACCAGCAGATATGCATCCACAACAGCCTTCTAGGCAGAGATGGGGGCAAAGCAGCAGCCCCTGTCTGCAGTGTCCAGCTATTTCTCGTGGATGCACCACCTTGGTGTTTGCTGGTGCCACCAGTACGGATCAGCGTCCTCCACCATGTAGCTTCCTCGGGAGCTCTCGGCAGCACCTCTGGAGACATGTGGATCTGTTATGCACAGAGCTGGAGGATCCTGGGACTTCGCAGATGGCCAGTGAGTTCCTGACCCACCTTCCTGGGGGTGGCAGAGCTCCGGGTTAGAAAAATTGTATGCCGGCAAGAACTGGTGGCTGCACTCTGAGGCCACCAAAAATGTGTTGCGCCCAAGTCAGTTGACCTGTACTCTGAGACTTGCTGCCATTGTTTTTTTGGCTGGGGTTGTTGGGTTTTTTTTGGACCAGTGTAGATGTCCCCTTACTGACCAAGAGAAATCCAGCTTGAATGCCTTTACTGATGGCAACTGTGGCATTATCACACGGGGAGAGAAATGGGTCTCTGGAATGCTGGTCTCAAGCCATTTATGGCTTTATAGATAAACAATGTAAACTCCACCTGGAAACCAATAAGCATCCAATCCAGACCATTGAACATTGGTGTGAAACTGCTGTCAGTTAAGTTAATAGTCACTGATGAATTAACACATATTGAGGGCATGCTGCTGCTCCTATTCAATTCAGTAGCTAAATTGCTACCAACTTCAGTGACAGCAGGAGCAGGCTTTTGAGGAGATTTAATATCTGTTGTACATAATGTACTGTGCATCTAGCCCAGTGTCATATCTCAGACAGCAGCCATTGCCAGATACATTGGAAGGTGAAATCAATCCAGCAGTAGGCAAATGTGAGTTTATGCCTCCCATTAAGTAGTCTCATCCTAACCCCAAATAGGCAATTGGCATAAATCCTGAAGCATGAGATGTGATATCCCTTCCAAAACTCTTAAGCATTAACCATTTTAACTTGATCTTCTTGTTACTCATATACATGTCCAATCCCTCTTTGAATCTTGCTAAATTCTTGGTTTCAGTGACATCCTGTGGAAGTAAATTCCATAGACTAATTATGCTGTGGCAAAATATTGGCTTTGAACTTGCCACCTTTCCATTTAATTTTGTCAGTTCCCTTTTGTCCTAGTATGGGACAGGACAGAAGCACTGGGATCTCTCTTTTCCATGCCATTAATTATTTTATTCACTTTTGCCAGAAGCTGGGAAGCTGATAGGGGATGGATCACTTGATGATTACCTGTTCTGTTCATTGCCACTGGGGCACCTGGCATTGGCCACTGTCAGAAGATGGGATACTGGGCTAGATGGACCTTTTGGTCTGACCCACTATGGCCATTCTTATGTTCTTATGTCATGTTGCCGTTCTACATCTCTTCTCTGAGTAAGAAATTCAAGTCATTTCAATTTGTGCTGATATGAGAACTTTCCTTAAGTGTACAAAATAAAGCTGTATTTACTTCAGCAAATTGCTTCTTAATGATTGTGAAGTCTATAATAAAATATGTCATCACAAAGAGAAGGAAGATACATTCCCTGGTGTTAGCAGAGTGTGTTCTATTAATAGGTTTCCATTAGAGCTGAGATGCAATGAGATTTTTCATTCCACAAAAAATTCGGAGATGTCTGAAAAAAGTTTGTTCTGTAGTGGAATGGAAATTTGGGGGGGATTTTTTTCTTAGTTATTTGGGAAGCAGCAAGGGGTCCTTGGGAACTCAGGGTCAGTGGAGTCTTGGCTCTGCAGCAGCCCAAAGTCAGGTAATCCTGGATCTGGGCAGTCTTCCTGGTGGTCTCCCCTAGAGTTGGGGACCTTGGAATAATGGGCTATGAAAGATTCATGGGCCTGAGAACCCAGACTCTCAGGTCCCTCTCAGCTTACAGGTAGGAGGCTAGGGAGCTGGGTAAGTGAGTTGGCAAAAAACAGGAAGAGTTTCTGCCTGTTTTCCACCAGAATTAACAAGGTCCCACCAAACTTTTAATTATTTGATGTTCTCTGATGGAGAAATATTCAATCAGAAAATTTCTGACTGGCCCTAGTTTTCATATTTCTATATTTTTGCTGTACCTCTCTACACTTCCCATGTTTCATACTATGTGTTTTCCCAGAGCAAAGCCAATATTTCGCCCTTCCAGTCTATTTATTATGCATATATGTGAGGGATTAAACCAATCCAAGGCTGGAGCCAGCCTTGGGGCCATCAACAGAAGATGAACCAAAGATTTTGAAGTCTGATGCATTCACAGTTAAGTCAACTCCCTATTCAGTATCTCTGAACAAATAGCTATTGCATTTAAAATAATAGACACTCCCATTCAATAACTGCACTCCTAAGCAAGTCACCAAAGGAAGTGGTTAAGTGCAATGAAATATGTATTGTTAATGAATATATATCGTATGTTATTTGATCGTGAATATTTGCATTTAGCAGCTTACTGACAAGATATAAAAGGATTTGCTAGTAGCAACTCTTTGAACTCATATGATTGCTATTTGTATATTGCTAGGCACATGTCTGACGAAAGAGTTCAAATAATGTGGGAGAGATGTACTGTACACAAGCAGCAATTCAGAAAAATATATTGAATTGGTAAACATGGTACAAAAGTAGTTTTTAAGGGCCTGATTTTAGCATTTAGCACATGCTTAAGTATTACTGAAATCAGTGGAACTGGAAGCATAGGTCTAAACTTAGTTAAGAGTGTGCTTAAATGCTTAATTGAATCAGGGCCTAAGGAAAGACAATGACATTTTGGATTATTTCCATCAGAGTATTCAAGACAATATATTTAGGGAAATTCACAAGCAGTTAAACAAATGACCAGGTTTGAGTTGCTAACAAATGAAACTGGCAGAGTTAAAAACCACTTTGTATAGTGGCATTCTTGCAAGTGGTCATTTTTCACTGTCAGGTAAAGCTGATTTTGTTCAGGGAATGTTTCAAAAGCCATTAATATATCAGTGAGCTAGTAAAGCTAAACCTTTTCTCCTGCCATATTAGTAATTTTCATGTGGTATTTGGGGGAAAACAATGCTGCATGAAACGCTTGTATAAAATATGGGAATGATCAGTTATAACATCCAAATGTTTGGATGTTATAAAAACTTTCTGTGGTTTCCAAGTGGAACACTTCACCCCATATTTTTCATAGAAATATTGTTATAATATGATTATAGCATAACTAAGATGAATTTTATGCAAGATGGGTTATGTGAGATATCATTGGAAAGGTTATGATTTACTGAATATGATTATCCTATTTGTGTGCATGTATTATTTCTGTATTTGAAGTTAGGACTATTGACTATGTATCAATTACAAGTGTGTTTACACCTGGGGAATGCCCATCACACAGAATGCAATCAGTCTAGATGGCTCACTGCGAGAAAGAGCCATTAGGGAGAACCATAGGTCTCAGAAGATATTTATCACCCACAGAGAAGTCTTTCTGGGGATGCTGCAAATAAACTCTGAGTTGTGGCTGCAGGATCATGTGATCATGTCGTTTGATACTGGACTCCATGATAAAATTAGTACTTTTGCACTGACTGGCGGTGGGAAGACAGATGATTCCCAGCATGTGTAAAACTGATTTAAGTTAGGGGAGTGACATAATAGTTGTTTGTTCTTCCCTGAATCCCCACCCATTATGCCTGCTGGAAATATCTAAGAAACAAGAACTGGGGGTGGAGGGGAGAAGGAAAGGGGGAGAAGAACTGATCCCAGGCTGGAGGGCTGTCTAGCCTGTGAATGAAATATCTGAAACTTTAAGATGCAGGCCAGTGCCTCTGGCTTTCAAGAATCTCTGCAATTTGCCTAAAACAACATTTAGGGTAAGAATTGGCTCCTTGTACCACTTTCTTTAGTACCTTAAGCTAAGTTTGCATGATTGTTTTATTTGCTCAGTAATCTGCTTTGACCTGTTTTCTATCCCTTATAATCACTTAAAATCCATCTTTTATAGTTAATAAACTTATTTTTGTTTTCTCTAAAACCAATTTGTGGAATTCATAACTGGGGGCGAGGAGAGGCAAAAAACTGTGCATAGCTTCCTCCACATTGAGGGAGGGGATGAATTTCAATGACCTGAAGCTGAAACCTCAAAAAAATACAGATTCATATCAGCCGAAATATTTCATGAAATTGTGTGGGTTTCACCAAATTGGTTCAACTGGAAGAAACCCTAAAACATCCAGAAAAAGTTAACACATTGTGATTTGACATTTTCTAAACAAAATATTTCAATTTGAAAGGACTTTCAAAATTTACTTCAATTTTTATAAAATATTAACCATTTTTAAAAACTTGAAATTGAAATGAAATGGTTCATTTCATCCAATAAAATGTTTTTATTATTTTTCAGAACAGCCAGCTCTATTTGTCTTTTAGTTAAATGGAAAAAATAAGTTGTCTCTGCTTCATTATCCTCAGTAGCTGAACTGCTAGTTAGCAGAGATCATCACCAGTAAAATCTTGAAACTTATCATGTAGTAGCAATGAGAGCATTAGCAGTGGACCAATTTTTAAGGCTTCATAGCTTTTATCTGCACCACAGTTGTGAATATTTTGCTTTAGCAAAACGAGCTATTAGTATTGCTTCTCACAAATGCAGTGGTAAGTGAACATGCAGCTAACAACCCCTATCTGCTGTTGAAAACAGGAAATTAATAGATCAACATTTACGAGTTAACAAAATGTGATAAAATTATAAAACTGGACTAATTTATCCACAAAACAATTGATGCCCACTGAGTACATAGTCAACTCATCTCTTCAAATCAAGTTGCAGTTCAGCATGAGTCTATTATTGCATTACGTTTGCTCAGCAGTGGTGGAAAATTCTCCATGAATATCAAAGTGTATATATTTCACTGGTGTAATCAGAAGCCAACCAATAAAATACAAGTCCTAAGGAAATCTATGCATTTAAATTTATAAAAACACTGGAAACTGAACGTTAACAGAAATATTTGCAGCCCCAGAAATACAGCAGGAGTGCAACAGAAGAGAGGATGAGTTGTGGAGAGGGGGGGGGAGAGAGATATGTTAATCAGTACTTTGAACTCTGCACCCATTGAGCTGTATACATTCTCTAAAACCAGTAAAAAAAAAAAAAGAGTTATGCTCTCTCCAGTCATTTCTGAAAAGACTAAGTGCAAATGTATAATTATGCCTATGACACTGGAAACAGTAGAATCTGCATGGGACTTTAGTATAAATATTCAAGTAGTATTTTGACTGTATAAATCAGCTACAGTGGATCAAATTATGCCTTCAAATACATGATTTCAACGGGTGCTTTTTGTGTGCAGAATTAGAATCTGAGGCCATCTGAATACAGGGCCTCAGCTGTACCAATGCAGATGCATCACTGAAGTGCGTCTGGTGAAGACACTCTGTGCTGGCAGGAGTCACAAGTTATTCTGACATAGGCTGTGGCGTAGACCTAAATTCCACCTAAGCTGCATAGCAGGCTATCAAGGGCCACGTAGAAGGGAGAGGTTCCTCTTCCCCAGCCCCACACTTTTTCAGCCAGTGGGACTAGGGAGAGTTCTCTCTCCCTGTCACAGCTCCGGGGCAGTCTCTTTTGCACACCAAACCTCTCATCCCTGGCCCCATCCCCAGCTAGAGCCCTCATCCCAAGTCTCTGCCCCAGTCCTGAGTCCTCTCCCGCACTCCAAACCACGCAGTCCCACCCCCACCACACATCACCTCCATAATGATACATATACAATTAATTATGCACATGGATTAAAAAAATTAGAGGGAACATTGGTAGCCATAGCCTGAGATTAGCTTCCATTGAACGGCATTCTAACACAGCTTGGGTAGAAACACCTTGTGTTAGAAATGTTTAAGTGTTCTATTAGTGTATATTCCCTGCCTCCCACCTATTCCACTTCTAGGCGGGATAGCTTGACCACTAAGAAAACACATCACATCTGGCCCATAGTTCAAACCCTAAACCTTTTATTCACAGAACCTTCATTCATGATGCTCAATGAATAACCTGCTATCCTTTGATCCCGAATCCATAGACTCATAGACTCTAAGGTCAGAAGGGACCATTATGATCATCTAGTCTGGCCTCCTGCAACGCAGGCCATAGAATTTTACCCATTCCTAGAATATATTCCTTTCTATATTCCTAGAATATATCTCACCTATATCTGAACTATTGAAGTCCTCAAATCATGGTTTAAGGACTTCAAAGTACAGAGAATCCTCCAGCAAGTGACCCATGCCCCCTGATGCAGAGGAAGGCGAAAAACCTCCAGGGCCTCTGTCAATTTGCCCTGGAGGAAAATTCCTTCCCGACCCCAAACATAGTGATCAGCTGAACCCTGAGCATGTGGGCAGGACTCACTAGCCAGACACCCAGGAAAGAATTCTCTGTAGCATCTTAGATCCCATCCCCTCCAACTTTCCATCATATACCACCAGGCCCCTCTATTACCATAGTCAAAGATCAATTGCCAAAAGTATGTTTTCCCATCACACCATCTCCTCCATAAATTTATCAAGCTTCATCTTGACGCCAGCTAGGTCTTTTGCCCCCACTGCTTCCCTTGGAAGGCTGTTCCAGAATTTCATTCCTCTAATGATTACAAACCTTGTCTAATTTCGAGTCTAAACTTCCTGTTGACCAGTTTATATCCATTTGTTCTTGTGGTCACAATAGTACTGAACTTAAATAATTCTTCTCCCTCCCTGGTATTTATGATATATTTGTAGAGAGTAATCATATCTCCCCTCAGCCTTCTTTTGGATAGGCTATAGCCCAGCTCCCTGAGTCTCCCCTCCTAAGACAGGTTTTCCATTCCTCGGATCATCCTCGTAGCCCTTCTCTGCACCTGTTCTAGTTTGAATTCCCTTAGGATTCCTTGACTAGAGGGTGAGACTAACTCAGGGAGAACAGTGGTTTAAAAACAAACAAACAAACATTGGTACATGTATGTACCAATGACATAGAAAAAGATAGGAGAGAGGTCCTGGAGGCCAGATTTAGGCTGCATGGAAAGAGATTAAAGTCCTCCACGGTATCAGTTTCTGAAAAGTTTCCAGTGCCATACACAGAGCCAGATAGACAGGTAGAGCTGCAGAGTTTCAGTGTGGAGATGAGATGATGGCACAGATGGTGCATATAATAAGCCAGGGCAAGCTGAGCCTCCCCTGGCAGAGTCGTGGATGCTGGACACCAGTTGTAGGGCTTGCAGGGTGAAATTTTTGCTTATTATTATGCCTCACGCAGGTTCCAGGGTGACTGAGGACGCAGTATGTGCTACTCAGCTTCCCAAGTTCATCAGTAATCTCCCTGGACTCCAGAGAGACTACTAATGAACCCAGGAAGCTGAGTAGCAGATGCCTTGGAACCTGCATGGAGCATATAAAAAGCTCAGGTTGGTTGGTTGGGCAGAGACACACCTTTCCTGAAAGGGGGAGCAATGTGGTTGGTGGGGGAGGGCTTCAGCCACCCTGGGGCTCCTCCAGCCATGAGGGGAGAGGGAAACTCGGGGCTCCAGTAGACCTGGGGCTCCTCCAGTCCCTCGAACACCAGGTGTGTCCTGGGGCTCTGGTCAGATTGGGGGTCCACTGGTCATGGAGGGGGGGAGTCAGAGCTTCTCAGGGGTGGGGTGGGGGCTTAGGGCTCTGGCCACGGGGAGGGGCCTCAGGCGGGAGGGATGGGGCCAGAAAAACCCATAAATGAAGGTGTTCAGAAGGGAGTTTAGGTTTATTAGGAACTGGGGAACCTTTTGGGAAAGGAGGTGCCTATATAGGAAAGATGGGCTATACCTAAACCAAAAAAGAACCAGACTGCTGGCATGTAAAATTAAAAAGGTTGTAGAGAAGTTTTTAAACTAAGGACTGGGGGGAAGCTGACAGGTGCGGAGGAGCACATGGGTTGGACAGAGATATTCTTCGGGGATGATTTATTAAAGGGGATACTCTATATCCCAGTAAAGAGATGATAGAAGTTGAAAAGTACAGATAGGAATGGAAGAGAAACTGTTAACAAAAAGAGTTCCATTCAATTACATCATATGAAGGCAGACAAGTAAATACTGACAAATTCTATAAGGGCTTGTATTCAAATGGTAGATTTTTAAATACTATAATGGGTGCACTTGAGTGTCTTGTATTAAATAAGACTATTAATATAACAGGCATCATTGAAACTTGGTGAAATTATGATAGTCAATGGCACATCACAGAAGACCATGATGTCCTTAAATGAGCTGAACTGATTTATTATCTCATGTTGAGTTCAATTTTTGACATTGTGAACACTATCATCTAACCATCTTTGTTTTTTATGTGCTTTAAAAGCTATTTTGGGTAGAAAACTCATTTATACTAATTCTCCAGTCTGCATTATAGCTAAAGAACACTGATCCAATGAAGAATAAGAGACCTAGTAGAGTGGTAACTAGTTAATTAAGTTGATTTAACTAATGCATTTTATAACATCTCTCAGACTATCCTTATTAATTCTATCCTTTTAAAGTAGCTAGCTGAAGGACACAATGGGTATGTCTTCACTACCCGCCGGATCGGTGGGTAGCTATCGATCTTCTGGCAATCGATTTCTCGCGTCTTGTGAAGACGCGAGGAATCGATCGCTCGTGGCGCCCCCGTCAACTCTGGTACTCCAGCTTGCCGGGAGGCGCAAGATGGAGTCGATGGGGAAGTGTACTGCCGACCGCCGCCGACGTGGGGACAAACGGTAAGTCGGCTGCAGATGCGCAAACTTCAGCTATGTGATTCACGTAGCTGAAGTTGCGTATCTGCAGTCTATTGCCCCCTCTCCCCCATAGTGGGGACCAGCCCAATGTTACAATTTGGTCCACTGATATTCCTAGATCAGTTTTAATCACTAACACATACATAACCATTTAGAATATAATTGTTAATCTCCATTCTAAAAAAATGGAGAGTCATACAAGTCACTTGTCAACCATTGCCCCCCATTATATCCAGGTTCTTTTCAGACAAGCTCTTTCTCTATTCCTGAACATCCTTGTCAGTTTCAAGTTTGCAAATTAACAGGTCTGATTCGGCATTTCTTCCTTAGCAAAGAAGAGTGCAAAACAGATTTGCCTTAACAGTGATTTTGTAGGGATTCCACTTTGTCACTCCCTAGTCTGTTTCCATTTACCCTGATTCCTATACTTCAATCAAGCTACATTTCTGAGGAGGGTTTCTCCACATTTACTATCCTGATGCTAGCATTTATATGCTCATGTATTAAGAACTTTCATAAAGTCAGCCAGCTGTGGAGCCTGTTCAGCAGCTTCACTTCTCCAGAGTTGACACAAATATTCTCTTTATTTGAAATAAACTCCAATATCCGAAGTGAAATTATGTTGAAAGTGACAAGTGCTTCAGATTTGCTAAAAAGATTTTGGGAACTTCAGTAAAACAGCAGAAGAACAAATTACTGATGATACCAAGTAGCTTTAGTGAGATTTCTGGTTTCTTCTCAGACCGTTTTGCACATCCCTGCCGCCTTGGGGAGGCAGTATCGGCTAATGGATAAGTATGGGACTGGTTATCAGGAAACCTCACCTCTGTTACCAATTCATTCTGCAGCCTTGAGAAAGTATCTTTGCCTTCCCCAGGTGAAGTGATTCTACCCCATTTCGCATTTACACAAAGCATTTCATCTGAAGATTGAAAATCTACAAAATATGTACTGCAT
This sequence comes from Sternotherus odoratus, assembly GCA_032164245.1. Lineage (NCBI taxonomy): Eukaryota > Metazoa > Chordata > Testudines > Kinosternidae > Sternotherus > Sternotherus odoratus. Next base: position 149,415,286 of record JAVMKO010000002.1, read on the forward strand.
TAATTCACTCTCATCCCAAATCTCGTTACATCAGGTGAGCAGGACTGAAACAGCACCTCATCCTGGTCAGACCTTGCTGTCTCTTCAGTTTCCTCACTTCCACAGTGAACCAAAGCCACCACAAACTAGTGCTTAACAATGCCTCTCCCTTTCTGAGGACTGATTTAAGTTGAACTGTTAATATATTAATAAAAGAAGGAATGTCTAGTCCTCTTCTCCAGCCTCACCAGTTCATTTCCCCCTCCTAATCTCAGTAGTCCATTACACTCTTCTTAATGGTTTGGTCCTTTCCCTAGCTGCAGGCTGCTCTAGCCAGGCCTTTCCTTCTGGCTGCTGTGGAGGACTTTTCCCCCCAGTCACCTCTAGATCCCCTGTGGGACAAGCTCACTCAGAGTGAATATATGCAGACCAAAGAACTCAGCAGCTCCTTTGCACCTCTCCCAGAACTCAAACTGCTTTTTATATAACTCAGCAGGCCTGACCCTGAGACACAGGTTCCCATTATGGGACCCCTGGACTCATTCCCTTTTTCTGGGGAGGTGAGAAAAACCTAACACAGGTGTAATTAGGCCTCAGTTCCCTTAATGGGCCACCTCACACTGACAATCTCCCCTTTTCTTGCAAATACACAATGATCTGCGCAGTCTGTACTTGTCCAGGTGTTTCTCCCCGGTCCACTAGTAAAACTCTAACATTCTACTGTACTGCACTATTTGGAAAGGCTAGAGTTAGAGGCCTGTACTTTCCCATATCATCTCTTGCTATAACATTAAATATGACTGTCAAGAGAGAGCCTCTAGAGCCAAGATAGCGCTCCTGCTACCCAGGTGGAAAAATTGGCTCTTTTATTTCTTCTGTCAGCTCATTTCAAATGCTGGGATGCACGCCAGGAGCTTTCTGTAGCGGTTACCTGCTGTAGAGAGCTCTTGAAATTGATAGCTCTTTTCCTTCCCAACAACTTCTTTTTTTTTTTTTTACATACACCTAAAAATGAAATACTGTAACAATTTGAAACAAATCTAGTGAATTCACCCTTGGGAAACCTTTCCAACAACAGACCACATAAAATGTAGTATATATTTTCCACAATCTTATTCTTTTTCAAGCACACTTTCTAAATACTTAGCTCTGCACGAGTAGCAGCTAAAAGTGACAGAGGAGCTGTACACAGTAGAACTAAGTTATATTCACCTATCCAGCCCCAACAGGCTATTCTAGCAAGCAGGGATAGGTGGAGAAGTGGGGTGCACTGGACAGGCCCCATTTTCCACAGCCACACTCCTAGGAGGGAGTTGGAGTACAGCCATTAGTTGCTGGTTCTGTGCTGCCTGTAGATTCCCCTTGCACACAAGAAAACCTCTAGGGAGGTAGATAAGCGTATGGCTCTGAGAATCTGGTCACTGGTCCATTTCATTTTGGCCTACTGAGTAGGATTCTGCCATCAATTTAAGAAACATGTTTGGTGTTTTGTTGACTTTCCCTATTTATTGTTATGACAAAAAAAACAGCGACCTACCACTATGCCTATCTTGCCTGGGCAAGTTTATGAAATGACTCTTGCAGTAGTCAATTTACTTTCAAAATCTATACTGCTCCATAAACAAACCCATCTGGGAACCAGGGTGAGTAAGTTGATTGTACCACTCACTGTGTCACAATAACTTTCTCAGCAAAGTACCCAAAGGTCTGTATTTCCTAGCTGAGTGCGTTTATATTTATTTCACGTCTGCGGAGCTACACAGTTGTTCCTTAACTTCTGTGAGTCTCTGGCAGTTCAGCCTGCAGATGAAGGAACAAACTCTCAGAAAGCAACAGAATAATATAAACGCTACCCCTGGCAGCATTACTGAAGTTATTCCCTACAGTGACTTGCGTCCTACAGAGAGGCAGTACAGAAACAAACACTCTCTGTAAGATGCTGCAACCCCCAGCTTCACCAGTATTCAACCTTAGGAAGCAGCTCAAAGGCTCCAATGGATGTTCAGAATTATACCACATTAGTGAAAAAACCGCTGGCCTGTCTTGAGCTCCATGGGATGGTTTTGGACACTCTGGCTGTGCAATCCAGCCACTGTTTGGCCTTGTGAGTGAGGATTAATGAATACCTGTTGGTGATAACTTGCTTTCCAGAGGTGTGCCAAGAGTAAGCTCCCTTGCAACATGTTGCAGCCAAGTGGCTTACAGACATAGCATTTCTTAAGCACTGTTTCTATGGCCCACAATGTAATACAGGAAGTGCAATGACTGCTTGCATCCGACGAAGTGGGTATTAGCCCACGAAAGCTTATGCTTCAATACTTTAGTTAGTCTTGAAGGTGCCACAGGACTCTACTATTCCAGACTAACATGGCTACCTCTCTGATTAATGACATAATGGTTCCTGCAGAAGCCACAATAAGCAGGTTTAAGTGGCAAACTAGTTGGCAGATAAAAGGTGAGATAAAAATATACGTATAACCTATTCTCGTTGAGATCTCCTGGCACCTGGGAGTAGAGAGAGAATATCTGGCTCTCTTTTTTTTTTAGAAGCTAGGCCGGTTACCCTCTCTGATACACTGAATGGCCATGATACCCTGAGACTAGCCCCGTGGCTTTTTAGAACTACACAGTAGCGGCTTTCCATTGGGAGGCATTTTCCCTCATTGTGGGGCATCCTACAGCGATATGTAAATAAGGGCCCGAATTGGTAGAACATCACTCAAATTTGATGCCTCTGTAACTCCACTGATTTCGCTGCATTTATACGATTGCACAACTGGAACAACGATGATGGATCAGGCTCCGATCTAGACCACTGAAATAATTAATCATTATTATTTGACTTCAAGTGGCATTCATGCATTATTATTAAACACACTGAGCTCTTATTATTCATTGGATTGTAAAAGCCTAACCATATTCTCTCAGGATTTTTCCTTCATAATCAGAAAGAATAAGATATGAAATTTACATAAAAGCCACAAGAAAACCTCAGAAACATCTTCATTTGTAGCTGGGTAGAAGGAACCAAAGATTCCCTTCGTTCATGATCTTGTCTTCTGGGAGACACAGTCAGCTACAGTGTCTTTCGGTAGGTTCTGCTATCTCATTCTGTTAGGATGAAATTCATCCCAGTTCGCACTGCACAGGGTATATGCCACAGGGAAGTCGTTTAAAAAGAGTTAAAGTGGTTCAGAGACCTTGAACCGGCACTCTATACAAGGGTAACTAACTTCTAATGCATATCCTCACTAAGTACAGTACTAGTGAACTGGGACAAAGGATTGCCTATAATTATGACCCTCTGGGTGAAAAGTCCCTTAGTGATCGGGGTGGGGGTCATTTTAGAAAATTTTGGGGGAGAGCAAAATTCTGTCAGTATATAAAACACTATATATTATTACATTATATGCTGCAGAATCAGGGGGTAAAAAGTGAAGCAGTGAGACCTCCCTTGGCCCATAGCTACTGATGCCACTGTTACCACGAAGTTCAGATCTCAATTTTAATTTATCCAGCTGATCAGAGATGCACAGTGTGACGGTGTACCCCATAAGGCTTTATGGGGGGGGGTGCCTGTAAATATATGTATGATACTGGAATATGGTTTTGCTAAAAAGTTATATCTCTGTGGAGGTAATGATCCACTAGATCTGTTCATCCTATTTGTATGTATGTGTCTGCATTGTTTTGAGAGTTATGAATATTGACTATGTGCTTGGTTGGTTGTATGTGGACTTTGAAAAGTAGCTGAACAGCTCTCTGAGAAAAAACTATTCTCAGTTAAGCCCAATTGAGAACCAATCAAGCAGACAATGAACTGTGTAGACGCCCATCGACACCCGAGCTTCCTGAGGAATGCAGCCTGGCTGGTGGTGAGGGGAGTCTGGTTCGGGCCTGCAATTGAGCCATGTGCTCTGAGAGGCCATGTGGACTCTGCATAGGAAGGAGGAGGGGCTCTCCACACGGAGGAAGAGGTCTATATAAAACTGGGAGAGACCTCTCCATTTTGTTCTCAGCTGGCTCAAGCAACAGCCCTGCATCTCCCAAGGATTCCTGGAAGAAACTGGAACAGAGGACTGTGACTGCAGGGGGGGGGGGGGGGGGGGGGGGGGGGGGGAGGGTGTGAGTGAGTGCTGGACCCAGGCTAACAGGGAGGTTAGCCTGAAAGAAGAAATTCAGAGGGTGAGGTTTTTTACTGTAATAGTGTTAGATTTGCGTGTTTTGTTTATTTTGTTTGGTAATTCACTTTATTCTGTCTGTTACTACTTTGAACCACTTAAATCCTATTTCCTGTCTTTATTAAAATCACTTTTTACTTATTAATTAACCTGGAATACGTGTTGGTACCTGGGGGGGGGGGGGCAAACAACTGTGTATATCTCTCTATCATTGTTATAGAGGGCGAACAATCTATGAGTTTGCCCTGTATAACCTTTATACAGGGCAAAACAAATTTTATTCAGGGTTTGACCCCATTGGGAGTTGAGCATCTGAGTGCCAGAGGTAAGGATACCTCCGGCCTGTTTCCAGGAAGGTCCACAGCTGTTAGGGGACATGGCTCAGACCTGGCAAGGTACTGGGGTCCTAAGCTCTTTGGGCAGGAAAACTGAGGCAGGAATAGCCTTGGCACATCAGGTGGCAGCTCCTAAGGGGTTTCTGTGATCTCAACCCATCACACACAGTTCTGGGTTTGAGCTGAGCTCCCATCCCTAACTGTATGGCTGAAGCCCCCTGGATTGGGAGAATGAGAGTTCATAGAAAGGATGCTTCATTGCAGCAGATTGTAAGTGCACAGACACCAGCTACTGGGACGAACCTTCTTTTTACATTCTAAAGATCGGTCCCAGGCTCCATTCCTGAGGAATTACTCTCCTAAACATTTGTGGTGAAGTGACTTGTCAGGAAACTTCATGAAACGGACAGTCAAAATATCTATCAGAACAATAGCTAGTTGCATGTTGGCTATTGCTCCGCCCCTCTCCCCGGCTGTCTTTGAAGGGTTTAGACATCATTTGTTTGATGTTACAATGTTTAAGCAGGACCTGCTCCAAGCACCAGCATAGCAAGCAGGTGCCTGGGGCGGCACTCTGTAAGGGGCAGCATTCCGTCTATGCCGCCCTCCGTTCGCTCCTCCGGCTACGCACGACCCAGCTAGTCTCCAGGCAGTACTTGTATTTCAATTGTTATTGTTTAATTATTTCCCGGTGGTAGGGAACAATGCTGTCATTTCTCCTAATAAGTCTTCTCTATTTCTTCCTCACTCTTCTCATGTTGACCAAAGTACTGTGCGTCAGACTAATGTTCCACCTTCTGTCTTGGTGACTCAGAAAGCTCAGGCAACTAAGTTAAACCAGTCTTGTTTTGTTTGTTCTTTCCCTCATGGACAAAAATATAGCATGTGCTGTACTTTTTTTACTCAACTTGCAACTTTAGCTCCTGTTGCTAAGCCAACAGTTATACTTTGTCCTGTGTTTTAGTCACACTTCTGCCCAGAATTTATGATGTGACGCTGGGCAAATTAGTTGTGCCTGTGACAGAGTCATGAACTGGCAACCGTGCTGAGTCACACTTATCCAGAGGGAGCTCACTGCTTTATAAGATAACATGGATCTTAACTTTTCTGTGCCTCAGTTTACCTAATTGTAAACTAGGACTAAAAAACATTTACCAGGCACAAGGGGATTTTGGCTTTGCTCCAGTAAAGCATTTAAATAGAACCATAAATTTAGGCAGGTAAGTAAACCCCATTATGTGGCTATCTACATGCTTAAGAGACTTGCTGGGTCAGAGCCTTTGTGAAGATTAAATTAAAGCACTCCGAGGTCCTTGAGTAAATGGTGCTTTTAACAAAGTGCAAATCTAGCCTGTGCACCTGCCTCCATCAAAATCAATGAGAAAATGTCTCTAGACTTTGGTGGAGCCTGGACTTTTTTTCAGGTTGAGGCTCATAGCAGTAAGCATTGCAGCAGAACCTCAGAGTTATGGGCACCTCGGGAATGGAGGCTGTCCCTAACTCTGATATTAATTCTGAACAAGAGGTTACGGATTTCAGTGGAGGTGGGGGCAGGGAGAGGGCAGACAGGGAGGGGGTCAGTGCTTCTGACCCTTGGGAGTACCAAGGCTCGGGGCTTTAGCCCTGCGGAGAAGTGCTGGGGCTTGGAGCTTCAGCCCCACAGCTCTGCTCCTGGTTTCAGGCTTCGGGGGGTGGGGGGGAGGAGGGGTGCTGGGGCCCTGGGCTTCAGCCCTGATCCCGGCTTCTGCCCCCTGGAGGGTAATGGGGCTCAGGGCTTTAACTATGGGCAGGGATGCTGGGGTTGAAACTGGTGCTCCCCGCATAGTTAAGGCCCCAAATGCTGTCGCCCCACACAGGGCTGAAGCCAGGAAAGAAGCTGTGGGGCTGAAGCTCCAAGCCCCAGCACTCCCAAGGGTCAGAAGCCCTGACACAGACCCCTTCCCACAGAATCCTGACATCCCTGGACCCTGCGGCTGCAGCCCTAACTCCTCTGCCCCCCGCTGAAGCCCTGAAGGGCTAAAACCCCAAGTCAGTAACGTATTTGCTATTTTTAATGTGTGTGTATGTGTGTGTCTCTGCTGCTCCTGCTTCCAGAGGATGTCCAGTTGACTGGTGAGTATATAACTATGGTGTTCATAACTTTGAGGTTCTGCTGTACATGTGGTAATGCGACTACTCATGATGGTGAGCATTATGGCAGTAGAGTTTGAAGGGCTGGGTTCTTAGATTGATTTCTTAAACGCAGGATTTCCCTTCCCTCCCCATTTGCTAAGTGCCAACAATATGCTCGGTGCTGTACAGAACAAATTAAGTTTTGGGTCACAGCTCCAGTTGATGATAAATGGTGCAGCTTCATCAGCTGAGGATTTAACCCTATGTAGTTTAAGACTTAGCTTTAAAGTGATCTTGTCGGTCTAGCTGTTTGCTTAGCCATTTGAATTCTCTCTCTCTGTAAAGAGCTCATGCTTTTGTTAGATTGTTCCCTTGGGCTGGTTTCTGTTATGTTTTGAGTTGACCAATTCTTATCTCAAAGGAATGCACTTTGTTAGGGTGTACAATACGTTCTTTAATATTCAACATAAAAGCAGTTATCCTGCCTGAGGGAATGACCCTAGAGCTTCCTACAACATTTCAGGGGAGACCTCTCCATTGAAGTTAGATTTTACAATGACAGATGTTAAAGTTATGCCTTCCATGAAGCCCTAGACAACATCAAGATCTAGTGTACAACTTTGAGGCTATGTGGCAGGACAGTATAGCTTAGGTTGTAAGATACTCTGCTCTTCCACACTAGCATCTCTGCATTTCTTACAGTTTCCTTTTATGTAAGCTCCAGCAGCTTTTTGGTTGTGCGGAACTTAATTCACAGGGTAACCCTTCTTCCAGGTGTCAATGGCAACATCAAGTTCAGTCTGTCTAGGGTCCTCTTTTCCCCCAAAAAAATAAGGGAAACTATGGTTCACGTCCCAGAACCACACATATTTCTGTCTCAGGGAAATTAAATTATAACCTCCCTGCTCTCCTTTATGGGGGGTTCTTGCCCACTCACATGTCTTCGCAGGAATCCTTAGGAACATGGAACCCCAAGTATCTTTATCTGGGGAAAAACAATCAAAAGAAACATGGGAAACCCTCTCTATGTACTCACATAAGAAAATAAGCAACTCAAATCAGTGTATCAGATATTTGTTTGGCCCCAGACTTCAAATAGTAATTGTCCAGCTTCTTGAGGTTCAGAACTCCTAGTCCACCAACAACCCCACTCATGGGTCCAATCAGACTATGGGGGTAAAGGCACAGCTCTCCTCTGCTACACTTCTACAGTCCTTGACACATGTAGATAATAAAGTTTGTGGATGACAAAGATGGAAGGTATTGCTAGTTCTGAGGAGGACCAGAATATCAAACAAGATGTGGATGGCCTTGAAAACTGGAGTAATAGAAATAAAATTTAATAGTGCAAAGTCATGCACTTAGGCATTAACAACAAGAATTTTTGCTATAAGCTGGGGATGTATCAGTTGGAAGCAACAGAGGAGGAGAAAGACCTTTGTGTATTGCTCGATCACAGGATAACTATAAGACACCAATGTGATCCAGCCATGAAAAAGCTTAATGCATTCCTCGGATGTATCAGGAGAGGTATTGCCGGTAGAGACAGGGAAGTGTTATTACCATTATACAAGGCACTGGTGAGACCTCATTTGGAATACTGCATGCAGTTCTGGTCTCCCATGTTTAAGAAAGATACATTCAAACTGGAACAAGAACAGAGAAGGGCTACTAGGAAGATCAGAGGAATGAATAACCTACCTTATGAGGAGAGACTCAAGGAGGTTGGCTTGTTTAGCCTAACAAAAAAGGATAGGAGGAGATACGATTGCTTTCTATGATTACAAAGGGACATCCACCAGGGAGGGAGAGGAGTTATTTAAGTTAAAGGCCAATGATGGTACAAGAACAAATGGGTATAAATTGGCCATCAATAAATTTAGGCTTGTGTGCCAGGATCCCCAGGGTGCAACCTGGGACTGTAGGAACACTGTACCTCTCTTAACTCACTAAGATGGGTTGTCTCTCACAATGCCTTACTGGTGACAAGCAGCAAACCCCTCCAAGTGCTGTTACCACTCAGTAGAGCAGCATGTGGAGTCCCATACCCAGCTAAATTGTACGAATGCTCCCAAAGCCACACACCAATCACACAGAGAAAGGCACCAGCCAAATCCCCCCAGCTCCCAGTCTTATACCTCAGGAATATACCCTCTTGCATGGTTCAAGACCCTTTCTTGAGCAATGCAGGTTTATTAATTGGTTTACCATTTCGTCAATGAATAGTGGATCTACACTAGCCTTTGTAAGTGAGCAGGTTTACTAAGCACTTCAGTCAAGCTCACTGGTAAAGATAAACATTAGAATAAGTTTATTCATTACAAAAGATGGATTTTAAGTGATTATAAATGGTAGACAAAAAGTCAGAGTAGTTACCAACGGAAAATAAAAGATAAGGCCGCAGCCTAAACTCTCAACCTATAGACTGGGCAACATCTAGATCAGGGGTCTCCAAACTACGGCCCGCGGGCCGGATGCGGCCCGCGAGGCCCTCTCATCCGGCCCGTGGAGATCTTTTTGGCTCTTTTGAGAATTTTTGGCTCTTTTGAGAATTTTGCAGGGACGGCTCCGCGCTGGGGCCTGGAAGCGCCGTGCGGGCCGCCGCCACCAGCCGCGGGGCCGGGACGCGCCGCGTGCTCCGCTGCCCCCAGCGGCCGGGACGCGCCGCGTGCTCCGTTGCCCCCACCGGCCGCGACGCGACGCGTGCTCCGCTGCCGCCGCCAGCCACGGGGCCAGGACGCGCCACGTGCTCCGCTGCCGCCGCCCAGTTACAGGCGGCGAAACAAGGAGCCACCCACTGCCAGGCGGCGAAAAGGTCTGGGGGGAGAGACCGGGTTGAGCGGGTCAGTTGGGGGTGGGGGGGAGAGACCGGGCTAGGTGGGTCATTTGGGGGGGGGGGGTTGGAGGAAAGGAGGTTTGGGGGGGAGAGACCTGGCTGGGTGGGTCAGTTGGGGGGTTGGAGGAAAGGAGGTTTGGGGAGGAGAGACCTGGCTGGGTGGGTCGTTTGGGGGGGGGGTTGGAGGAAAGGAGGTTTGGGGGGGAGAGACCTGGCTGGGTGGGTCACTTGGGGGTTGGAGGAAAGGAGGTTTGGGGGGGAGAGACTTGGCTGGGTGAGTCAGTTGGGGGTTGGAGGAAAGGAGGTTTGGGGGGGAGAGACCTGGCTGGGTGGGTCATTGGGGGGGGGGTTGGAGGAAAGGAGGTTTGGGGGGGAGAGACCTGGCTGGGTGGGTCATTGGGGGGGGGTTGGAGGAAAGGAGGTTTGGGGGGGAGAGACCTGGCTGGGTGGGTCAGTTGGGGGGTTGGAGGAAAGGAGGTTTGGGGGGGAGAGACCTGGCTGGGTGGGTCATTTGGGGGGGGGGTTGGAGGAAAGGAGGTTTGGGGGGGAGAGACCTGGCTGGGTGGGTCAGTTGGGGGTTGGAGGAAAGGAGGTTTGGGGGGGAGAGACTTGGCTGGGTGAGTCAGTTGGGGGTTGGAGGAAAGGAGGTTTGGGGGGGGAGAGACCTGGCTGGGTGAGTCAGTTGGGGGTTGGAGGAAAGGAGGTTTTGGGGGGAGAGACCTGGCTGGGTGGGTCAGTTGGGGGTTGGAGGAAAGGAGGTTTTGGGGGGAGAGACCTGGCTGGGTGGGTCAGTTGGGGGGTTGATGTGTAGTGTTCATGTGTAGTGAACAGGTGTTCATGTGTAGTGAACAGGTGTTCATGTGTAGTGTTCATGTGTAGTGAACAGGTGTTCATGTGTAGTGTTCATGTGTAGTGTATCAATGTGTTATTAAATAATAACTGAATAAAATAATATTAAATAAATAATTAAAAACAACATCCATGTTTTGATTCTTTTTTATTTGGACCTCGAGTGTGTTGTCGGCCCCCGAACTGCTATTTGATAGTTAATGCGGCCCTCGGGCTGAAAAGTTTGGAGACCCCTGATCTAGATTAAGAGTTTTTCTCACCCCACTGGACCAGATTGGTCACAGTCTTTCATACAGAAGCTTTCCCTCTTAGCCTCGGGACCAGCCTCCTCAGCTTCAGACATATCTTTTTTTAAAAAACAAACTGCATACCTGTTTTCAGTTTACTTTATCGTGTAGTGCCACATCTTTCACACACACACACACACACACTTATTCCATGGTGTTTAAAGTGTACTGTAGGAGATCCGCTTGTTACCCCACTGCAAACACAGGCACGAGACTCTTCTGTGACTCACCAGTGCTCTTTATTCACTCAGTGCAAACCCCCCACCTATATACAGCTCTATACAGTATTAGCTCAGTTTCAGGTTTGGCCCAGCCCTCAGTTTGGCTGGCCTCAGGAAACAGGTAGCCCTTGCAGGCAATTAGCCTCAGCTACCCCCCTCTGCTCCTTGCTACCCTGCACCTTCACTCTGTCTTCCCTCTCTCAGACCTTTCCCTGTCCATGTCTCTCTCTCCTATCTCTTCCCCAGGGCCGGCGACAGGGGGGTACTATGGGTAGAGCTGTACCGGGCCCCGGACTTAAAGGGGCCCCCCAAAGTCCGGGGCCCGGTACACAGCTGTACCCGTAGTCATCCCCCCTTGTCGCCGGGCCTGGAGAGCGGGGAAGGGGCAGGGAGGCGGCGCGGCTCTCCTCCGGATGAGCGCGTGTGTCCCTGGCAGGAGCAGTGAGCCTGGCCGGCGGCAGCGGAGCACCACCGCCTGCAAAGAGGGCGAGGGCGGGGAGGCTCCGCAGCAAGGTAGGGCTTCCCCCGCCGGACGTGGCATCATGCAGCCCCTGCACCGTCTCGCGCAGGTCCGGGTGGGAAAGGGCGGGCGGGGGGGGGGGGGGAGCAGCAAGGGCGGCTCGCACCGCTCCCAGGCTCGCGCTCCCGCAGGACCCCGCATGCCACCAGCCGCTGTCAGCTGGGGGGGGGGGGACCGCCGGCTGGGCTGGGGGGCCCCCCGGCTGGGCAGCCCCTCCTCCCCCAGCTGCTGTCAGCTGGGGAGGGGGGAAGCACCGGCTGGGCTGGGGGGTCCCCCCAAATGATCAGAGTAGGGGGCCCCAAAATTTCTGTCACCGGCCCTGCTCTTCCCCACTGGGCTTCCTCCCTGCCAGGCTTTTTTCCCCTGTGGAGGCTTCCAGGTGCAGCACCTCAAGCCCTCTGTAGCCCAGGGTTACACCCAGGTGGATAATTAGCCTTCCCTGCAAGGGGAGGCTTTCAGAGGCTTTACTCCCCTTAAAGGGGCAGCAGGGCTGGCTCAGGCCCGCCCTGCCACAGTACCAAAGGGGTTTCTACTCCTGAGTATGCAGCCAGTCCCAAACTCAGACTCTTGTCAACAAAAGGCTTGATACAGCTTCCCCCTATATCTGGGGTAATCATTTGCATCAGTGCAAAGCAAATCATCAAATGTTAACCAAACCAAAATACATGTCTTTATGCTCACTTTGCACAAAAAGACTGTGCAAAAAAAGCCCTCTAAAACCTTTATTGCGTGCCCATATACCCATTCATTGACATAGATAGATAGATAGATAGATAGATAGATAGATAGATAGATAGATAGATAGATAGATAGATAGATAGATAGACCGACCTCAGGTTCACTTTACACTGTTCTGAAATTAAGGTCCATATATGCCTGTAAAATTAGATCTAGAGATAAATCCACATGTTTGGTCATAGTGTGAGATGTGGGATTACTATCTTCAGAAATGTTTCCACTGTTATATCATTTTGCAATTGGCTTTCTTCAGTATCTGTAAATATTAGATTAGATCATAACACACTGAAGCCAGTAGCAAAGAGCCCATTAACTTCAATGGAAACAGGACTGGACCTAGTGTCTAAGTGCGCCTCCTAAAACCATCATATACAGAATTCAACATTACCTAAAAAGGATCCATTTTTATGTGTCCCTCTTCCCCCACATTTATCACCCCTGTACCTTCTTAATTTAGAATTCAATGTGATTCAAACCATAGATTTTATTTTAGCTGAAGGGCCCAGCCATTATTTTTCACTTGTCTCCATTTCAATCAAATCATGACACCATTGTTTCTCTTGAGTTAGCTTGCAGGATCTCCATGTGAAAATTTCTCATGCATTATAATCAATCTACAGCATTCATAATTCTAATAATCCTATTCTTAAATGTGATAGGATTTGTTATCACTACAATAAAAAAAAAAACCAAATGAAACTTAATTCGAGTGCAGATGATCCACATAAAATTTGAGTTAACTGATTTGTGTCCCATTGCTTAGGAAGTGTGAAAACATCTAACTCTGTTGCCTTGGTATTACAGACACAAACTGGATTGTTACAGAAGATTTTCACAGGTCTTATAAGTGCCAATAATGATATGAAAAAGCCAGAGAAGCAGATTTTGTGTGTGTGAGCAATATGATATTACAGGAAATAAATCAGCTGCTTCTGAGAGATAACATACCAGCTAAGATAACTGATCTTTACAGGAGAGTTAATTAGTAATGCTAATGTAGGGTAAGCATCAAATGGACGCAAGGGATCATCTAGGCAATTTTAAAAGTAGCTTAGTCTCTTCTAGTCCCTTCACCATTCATATCCACTTTAATCATATCATCCTCCCTTTCAGAACTGCTCCCGTTCATCACCTTCGTTCTAATTTATATACGGCATGCACACTCGCGCACCCCCCACACTTTTGCAATATTACAGGCTTCACCAGCATTTGGGGAACACGCCCTCCTACTGTGTCAGAGTAGCATCTAAAATCATCATCATCAAAAACAATTGCAGCTTTATTACATTTCTTCCCATCGCATAAGAAAATGAGCTTCTCAAAGTTAAAACCTGATGCTGAGGAACCATCCATGAACCGTCACTGCTGGATAATCCACTGTAGTCCATAGTCCACTACAGTCCAAGCGTAATCCATTATGCTTATGGTTAAGACTCCTTCATTAATGTGCCTTAATTCCCCCTCTCAGCATGCTCCTTCTTCAGTATCTCTTTCTTGTGGATAAATTTTAAGAAGAGTTTCTTACATACAGTTTGTTTTACCTGCCCTTATAATTCACTATGTGAACATCTATTTATGCCTTGGAGGCAGTCAAGTTCTTTAAAAGCTTGAATAGATCAGAGATTTTTTTATTGTACTTGCTTTAAAATATTTGTATTTCCACACTGGTTCTGCTCCTGATAGTGGAAATTCTATATGCAAAATGAGATCCACAGTATGCTTGTGGAACTGCCATCTACACAGTTGGGCCAACAGTATGTGGCATAGAATTGGCCCTACTCATTAATATAGCTTTTATCTAGCACTTTTCTTCCATAGAGCTCAAAAATGCTTTACAAAGGAGGGTAAATATCATTATCCCTAGTTTTTGGATGAGCAAATAGAGGTGAAACAACTTGCACATGGAGTCGCAACAGACCAGTTGGTACATCAAAGCTTGAAACAGAATCCAGACTATCGCCCCGGACCCTTTAAATTTGCGCTGGCTCCAACAGCGGAGCTCCGGCAGCAATTTAAAGGGCCCGGGCAGTAGCAGTGGCAGGAGCCCGGGCCCTTTAAATCATCGCCCAAGCCCTGCTGCCATAGCCCTGGCTGGGGCCTCCAGTGGTGATTTTAAAGGGCCTGGGGCTCCCAGCCACCGCTACTGCAGAGGAGCTCCGGGCCCTTTAAATCTTCACCAGAGCCCTGAGCCCTGGGGTAGCGGCAGCAGCCAAGAGCCTCTGGGGATCCATTGGGGATTTAAAGGGCTAGGGGCTCCACCATGGTAGTAGCAGAGCCCTGGGCCCTTTAAATCACCACCGGAGACCCCAGCCACCACTGCTATCCCAGGGGCTCCAGTAGCAGGGCTCAGGCGGCAATTTAAAAGGCCCAGGGATCCAGCTGCCACTACCACAGGCCCTTTAAATTGCTGCCTGCTCCAGCAGCAGGGGCTCCAGCAGGAATTTAAAAGGCCCGGGGCGGTAGCAGCAACCGGAGCCCTGGGCCCTTTAAATCACCACCTGAGCCCTGCTGCCGGAGCCCCGGGGTAGTGGTGGCAGCTGGGAGCCTCCGGGGCTCTGTTGGCAGTTTAAAGAGCCCAGGGCTCCACTTAGATGTCTAAGTTCATTAGGACTAATTTTTAAAAAAGTTATTTAGGTGGCTAAAAATGCCGATAAGCATTAGGTGATATTTTCAAAAGGGCCTTGGTGCCTGACTCCCACTGATTTCAGTGAGCATTAGGAGCTCAGGCACTGTCAAATATCCCACTAGGCACTTATCTGTATGTGTAGGCATCTTTATTATCTGCCCATGAGTGCAGTAATGACCATTTAAAGTCTGTGGTGTTGTGATTAACAGGTCGGTCTGATTTCATACAATAGACTGCCTGAGTGCAATTTTTATTCTGCAAGCAAAGCTATTGCCAGAAGCAAGTGGATTAAGCAAATGGAATTTTTCTTGATGTTCTCTTTCCATTTGATTCTTATGCACTTGCCCTGAGTGGAGATCAACTCTTGAATTAGTGCTGTGGTGGTGAAAAGCAACAGCAATAAAAACCCATGGGAAAATACTATAATGAAGTATCAGTGAAACACAAATATAACTTCTCATGCTAAATAATCACATTTGGGAATGGATTTGCTGATTTCACCCTAAGATGAGCTGGTTCCAGAGCTATTAACATGACTGAACTAGAGAAAAATAGTATAAAAGGTGGTTACAAAATAATTACAAAGATCCATAGTAGTATTTGGTTCAAAGAATGACCACAGGACATACCAGTCCATTTAAACTAATTGATTGGATCATTTTTCCTTCACTGCCGCAATTTATCCTGCCCTGTAATATTCCAAGTGATATTCCACTAGATGGCAGAAAAAAATCTTGGTTGCCAATCTGAGATTCCATTTCTGCTATCAGGTGACGATACTGGGGAAGATCCTCTGGTGGTGTAAATCAGCATACTCATACAAAGAGATTACATCCATTCATATGGATACATCGGGATTTATTCATACCATTTATTCTACCATTAACAGTGTCTGGATCAAGCTACAGAGACAACCTACAGGAGGAGGATTTAAAAAGTCATCAAATTCAGTGAGAGCTCCCCTCGTTACACCAGCCAATGATCTAAACATGATGTTTGTCTCTAAGTAAACGACAGATAAAGATTTCTTGATGGCCAGGTTGCCACACCTTCTTTCACAAGGAGTAATCTTACTCCCAAGTAACCCAACAACTCCTTTGGGACTATCTGGGATCCCTTATGTTGAGACTCCACAATCAGGTCTCAAATTATTTGATATCTCTTTCTATAGGTCCAGTTCCACAGCCTGGTATAGAAACTTGCATTGGGACCTGATTTTATAGATGATGTTCATATTCTTTACTCACATTTTTAAAAATCCAAATCCACAAAGATAATAATAACAAAGGAGAGAAATAACACATGATGCTTTGACTCATGCTAGGCTAACCCTGTCACTGGAAATAAAATATTTATAGCCCTCATTAAGGATGAGTTTAGGGTTCAGCTTACAAACGATTGGGGTCAATGGCTGGGCAGCACACTAGCAATGACTGCCTGAGGAATGCACTGCAATGCTTCAGCGCTCCCTCTCCCAGCCTTTAATAGCATGGAGCACAGTTTGTTTTTTAAAAAGGCCTCCTCTCCCTTGTTCTCAGCAGCTGCCCAAAGCCAACATCGAAGCATTCTTAGTACAGTTAATATGATAGATTAGCCATGTTTTCTACACACACACACACACCCTGCCCCACAGCCCCATCCACCCACCCAGTGCTTCTTCCCGCCTCACTCTCCAACAGAGTCAAAATAGCACCAGGAAGCTAGTTCAAGATTACACACTGGATTCTCAACTCTAAGCAATTATCCATGAGCATCACCCCCATCCCTGACTGACTGTCAATACTCTTTGTAAGCTCTACAACTGACTAGGCAAGATTGGGCCAATTTCCCTGCTGGGGGAAATTGGAACACTACCATTATGGTGGATGAAACTGCACTGGTTTACTTTAGCAGAGAATTTGGTCTCGTATCTCGTCATTACAATATAATTCAGATCCGCCTATTTCAGGATTACTACCACAGTAAATATGTCTCGTGGGAATAGCCAGAACAGTCTTATTTCAGAACACCCCAGTATTCACAATATTCAGCTATCACACGCCTCTTAACGCTTGGCCCTCCCACTTCAAAAACATGTAACTTTAATTATATGTTTACACCCTCTATCACCCTAACTGAGCCCTCTGGCTCTCATTAACCCTTTTGTACCAATGTGCTGTATTTACACCTCATCATACAGAGGCCTGGAGAATGATCCTGAACCTCTTTAATGACCTTTACATGTGTTGCAATTAACAAGATAAAAATTCAACTTCCCTGACTTCTGTTCATTTGTTCATTATCCGTGTCCTATTTCCCTACATTTCCCATCTATATATCCTCTCTTTTTAAAGAAAACCTTTGCTTTTATATTGTGTATATATTAAAAAACAGTAAAAATAAACACATGCACAAGATAGAAATACCATATAAATAACAGAATTCAGTGTTCATTATTTGTAAAACTTTAATATTAAAAAAAAATCAACACCTGAACTCCTAGAGATGATGCAGGATATCAATTGTTAAAGTGACTAAATGGATAAATAAATATGACCGTAACCTATGAGTATTGGGGACTTAAATACATATGCTAAATTGCAAAAGTATGCAGTAGTTTCATGTGTTGCCAGACATCCGTATCTTTTTACCAAGTGTTTCTATTACAGAATTTTTTTTCTATTAATGTAGTAGTAGGAGAGAGCTTACTAAGCCAATCTGTGTATGAGGGAGGAATAGCAGATTTCCATATTCTCAAAATAAACCTTCTGGCCACTAAAGAAATGGATTCCATTAACTATTTAACATTAACTAGTAAGAACAACTCATCCAGCACCCTTAAAATAAACAAGCTTGGAGAAGGAAAACAACAATACAAAGTTTTTAAGAGAGCATTGAATTTGGTCTTCCAGAAGACATGCATTTATTTATTTTTGCACGCCAGGTATACAGGATGTGTGAAAGGTTGGAGTGGGGCTGTTTGCATCTCCAACTTTCACTGTGTGTTGTCAATCTAGCCTTAAACCTTCTAGAGGCCAGTAATACCTGTTTACTATCTTGTGCTGGAAGAATTGCAAGGATAAAGAACTTGAAGTGTCTTTCAAATTAAGCCCGCCATCCTCCCAAGTTTCTATTCTTTTGGGCCCCATCGAGTACACATTCAACTTGACTGGATAAGGGTCCAGTATATTTGGCACTGATTAGAAAACATAAGAGGTTTTTATTATTTGGACCAGTCTTATGCTTTCCCTGCAATTCATCTATTTCCTAGTCCAGAGGGTCTAGTAACTTGAATCTCTCTTCTTTTGGGAGGTACAGTTTATGCATGCACCCAATACAGTAGCTTTCAGAGCTTCCCAGAAGATGATCTCTGAGGTGAGCAAGTGCTTATTTTTTTGTATGAAGTTAGAGATGACTGGATCAACTGTGGAACAAAGCTCGGCATCTTTTAGTAGCAGAGTGTTTGGCTTCCCTTTAAATTATTTTAATTGTGTGTAACCAACATTTATGGCTAACATAATTGGAGCTTGATCTGCAATTAACATATCAATAACTGTTCTAGGAATGCTGGAATCAGTTCTGAAGACACCAGAAAAAAATCAAGTCTGAAGTAAGATAAATAGAGAAATATTTATAGTCACACGTGTCAGGGTGTCTCGGCCTCCAGATGTCTTTTAAATCAAGTTCATTTATTATTAATGTGGATTGGCGTACTGTGTTTTGAAAGCTGGGTCTCATGTAATTACATTTGTCCAGGTTTCTATCTAGCATCATATTTCCCCACTGATATTGTAAAACTACATCTCTAGGACATAGTCTGTCTTTATATATATTAGATATTGATTGGTTTTGAATGAATTTATGCTTCAGTTGATCATTTAAGAGCGTCAGGTATACAAAAAGATCTATTGTTTAATATTATGCATCTTCCAAAGTACATTTGTAACAAAACAAGAAAAGTGACAGACTTTAAAAAAGCCAGAATGCACACATTCAGATCCCGGATGACTTCAGTTCCATTCGTTCCTCCCCTCCATCTATTATCTAATAATCTAAACATCTCTAAATACAAATATATTTAAGTCAAATATCAAATATTACCCTGTAAATACCATAGGGTATTCTAGAATATATATACAGTAACTCCTCACTTAAAGTCATGCCAGTTAACGTAGTTTCGTTGCCGATCAATTAGGGAACATGCCCATTTGAAGTTGTGCAATGCAGCCTTATA
Organism: Sternotherus odoratus; assembly: GCA_032164245.1. NCBI lineage: Eukaryota > Metazoa > Chordata > Testudines > Kinosternidae > Sternotherus > Sternotherus odoratus. The sequence continues at coordinate 149,434,183 of JAVMKO010000002.1, forward strand.
ACATAGTTTGGCAGCTGCCTGCTTTGTCCACTGCTTGCAGGAAGAGCAGCCTGTTGGAGCGAGCTGGTGGGGGCTTGGAACAGGGTGGAGCTTTCCTCTCCCCTATGTTCCCTGTGCTGTACCCCACTGCCATGTGCTTCTCCTGCCCTCTGCTTTGAAGCTTCTTCCCGAGCATCCTGCTTGCTGTGAGGGAGGGTCAGGGAAGGGGGAGGCTAGTGTCACAGTGTCCCCCTTCCCCCCCCTGCACCCCGCTTATCCCATCTTCCATAGAGCAGGGGGAACATATAACCGGGCTCAGGACAGAGGGAGCTTTCTGGCAGCAGCTACAGTCTCAGCTTGCTGATCTGCTTAACAAGGCAGTATACTCAAAAAGGGTAAGGTGCATATCTCTTTCTCACACACAGTGTGCGTCTCTGCTCTCTGTCTGCCATGCTGTCCCTCCCTCCATTCCTGCTGCTTTGGAGAGTGTGAAGCTACATTAACAACAAGTTAACCCTTGAGAGCTCAGGCAATTGCTAGTTCATCATTTAGCAGCAAGGCGTCCCCTGGGAAATATCCCACCCTCTGACTTCACCACCTCAACCAAGCTTCACAATCATCTTCCTTGTGTACAGTATTAAATTGTTTGTTTAAACCGTATACTGTGTCTGTATGTATAGTCTTTTGTCTGGTGAAAAACATTTCCCTGGAACTTAAATCCCCCTCCCCCCCCCCAATTTACAATAATTCTTATGGGTACCTGATACTGTTTCTGATATTGATTCACCTCCTGCCTTCCTCCCCTCGCCCGCCCCCCCCAGCTCAGGATTTACTTTATGCCATTGAATGGAGCCTTTTGTTTTTGTTTTTGTTGTTAAGTTTAGCTGAGAAGTCAGGAAAAAGAAAATGTGTGGCCTTTGTACATATGGATTTCAGCTTTTCCTGCAGCGTTCATGAACATTACCTTATCAGTCCATTTCAGCAGCTTGAAAAAGATGATGGGTCTGGGCTTGCCAGACTCCTGCCTTCTATTACCAGCCCTTTGAATGTCTAATGAGGGCAGCTAGGGGTCCGATTTAAGTAGGTCAGGGAATAGCTTCTGAAGAGGGGCTGATAATATCGTTCCCCTTTAGACCTTCAGCAGTCCCCAAGAGGCAAAGGTTGTCTAAGTCATCCTGCTTTTCCTTTCAGTTTGCCTAATGAGTCTAAGCTTTAAGGAGACAGTTTCTTATTTGATTTCCCTGGCTTCGATGTCAGTCTTCTGTAGCTCATTTTCCAAGTGACCCATTCAGGATTTTATAACACATACATCTTTAGAGAGGCCATAAATAGCTTTTGAGAGTGAACCCACTTGATCTTTCTTGATTCTTTCAGTGCCATGGTATCCTGGCCTCAGTTCTGCTGTGGCCTTGCGGGGTCTCCCTCTTCAGCTGCTTAGGTGATTCAGGCTTAGCTCTTTTGTTGCCTCTCATTTTTTCATTAGAATCCATAGTCAGTTTGAAGTTTATCCAGGGGATTAATTTAAACTTTTACGACAAACGTATTGCTAGGAAGGCAATTATTACAGCTGAATTGATATGTGGGGAGTGAGGAGGTCGGGACTAGGCAGGCATCTTCCTCACAGGTACTGGGTGTCACACGCACACACTCCGAGACCCTTTCTACCTCAGTAAGTGTGTTTCTTTTAAGTTACTTTTGCTACACACTGCGATCTGCAGTACTTTGGAGATGTATGGCCTTGCTCTTTGTTGTACAGTAAGCATTCAGATTGCTCCTTGTGTGCCCTTTAACGGTTCCCAGGAGGTGGTTTTTTTCAAAGGGCAAGACATCAGTCTATTTTAAGGTGCTTATCTAGCCCAGGGATGGGCTGCGCTTACCAGTGGTACTGCATAATGATTAGGCACCTGGCTCGTGATTCTTCCCCATCATTAGCAGCCCGAGCCAGGGGTCTTTCTGACACAGGTGTAGTTTTTTTTCTGGAAGATAGTGACTCAGGCTTCCAGCCAGGTCACCAACTGAGTCTTCTCCTCCCACCCCCCGCCCGGGGGTGGGAGACAACAGCATCCCTCCCAACTTTGCCTCAAGCTTTACAGTGTCTCTATTCCTCTTAGCTCGTGGGGAGAGAAAGGAGGGGTTCGTGCCCCCTTTGTTGAATGGGGGTCAGTTCAGGAACCCAGGGCCTTCCTCTTCACTGGGGTCTGGCCCAGGACTCTCAGAGTGCTTCAGGGCTGCCTCCCCGGGCTGCTTCTTGTCTCTCACCCTCACAAATGATCCACCAGACGATGGAGTGAAGGTTTCCCCAGGGAAAGGCTAATCCCTCCACTAGGGCCTGGGGCAGCTGCCACTTGCAACCATGATTCCAGTGGGACCCTTATTCAAGGGCACCTAAGACAGCCTGTCCTCCGAGCCCGCCTGCCCCACTCTGAGATATTTAACACCTTGTTAAGATCCTCCAGCTGGAGTAAGCTCTGCAAGTGCAAGCAGGCAGAAGTGACTGGGCCCAGAACTGCCCCTACACAAGCTCCCAGCGGCACAGTATCCGAGTGCCTCACAATCTTTAATGTATGAGTACACAGTACCCCTCTGAGTACACAAGTAGTATCCCCATGTTACATCTGGTCACCTGTGCCGCTGCCAGAGGGAGAACTGCCTCATCGCTGCTGGCCGTCCTCAGCAAAGGTATCCTGAGAGATCTGGGAGGTGGGTGTGTCAGGAAAACCTCTCATTTGTGTGCTTAATGTGCCCCTCCAAAAGCATTCAAGTTTAAACCCTCCACAAGCCCCTGCTAACTTCCTTTCCAGGAGCAGAGTTCATGGTCTGAAACCAAAGCTCCAGCTCCAACCACCACCACGTTACCGAAGGCTGTGGTGCACTAATCACTGTGCTGGAATTGTCCGCTGTCACTTAAATGTGTAAAAGGGTTGCTGGTTCTGTTTGCAGACTCAGGGGATGTGTAAGGAAGTCCACAATCACAGCCAGTCTGAAAGGTGTGTCTGAAATGTGGGGTAAACTGTGCCTCTCTGCCTTAGAGCAGGTCTACACTGGAAGCGCTACATCTGGGAAGTCGCAGCAATGTGGCACAGTTGCTGTGGATGCTCTATACCAGTACTTCTCTAACTTTTGTACTGGTGATCCCTTTCACATAGCAAGCCTCTGAGGAAACCCCCCCCCCGCCCCCCCCCCCACTTATAAATTAAAAAACACTTAAATTAATTTTTTTAACACCATTATAAATGCTGGAGGTGGAGCAGGGTTGGAGTGGAGGTTGACAGCTCGCAACTCCTCTCCCCCCCCCCATGTAATAACCTTGGGACCCCTCAAAGAGTCACGACCTCTAGTTTGAGAACTTCTGCTCTATACTGATGGGAGAGCGCTCACCCTTAGGCATAATTATTTCACCTCCATGAGAGCGCAGAATGGTCTCCTCACTCTATGGGAGTTTGTGTGTTATTCTGAATTCGAAGCTATAACATGGTGTTATGAAGTTGCAGCTTCCACAAAGGAGTATTTTATGTTTATGTAACTTCTCCCTTTGTAAGCTGCGAAACATAATAGAGAAATTGGTGATGAGGCTGGGATATGAAAAGAAAGGAAAAATAATTGAGTTCCTATGGCTCATTTTTTCAAGAAGCAGGGCAGGTTAAATTGATAACTCTGCTGGACACTAAAAACCATGAACTTAAGCCTCTGGTTTTATGGCTTATTGCAACGATTTGTAACACACCCGGCTGCCTAATACCCTCCTTTGTCATACAGCTGCAGGGGTGTTAATTGCCCATTTCATTTTAAATGCTTACCTACAACAGGGAGAGCCCAAAAAATTTTGGCACCTGAGGCGGGGAGCTCAAATGACACCCCCATGCTCCCTCGCTTGGACCAAAAGTGTGAAAGGTCTCAATTCTGCTTTCTTCCTGTTCCACTCCTCTCATGGTACCGCTCTGCTACCTACCCCAATAAAGGACTACTAACAACTTAAAATGCCTTGCTCAAAAATTTAAAGTAATAATTTTAAAAGGCCTGAATAGGAAATGTAACTTTTCTTCTCAGTCTGCCTAGTAAACACTGGCATTTTTATCTGTTTGAATAATCAACGTGGTGCTTTCCGTGCCTTCTTGGTTGCAAAGATTTCAACTTCTGCTTCCTGACGGTCCACAGTTTGGGCCAGCTCATGCTCTATTGAGATGATTGCAAGGTCTCTTTTGTCATTGTGGAGCATAGATGTGTTTTTATTAACTTCAGCTTGCAGAAGCTGTGTACTCCACTGACAACTGTTACAGGAAGTGTTGGAAGCATGAGCAGAGTGACAAAAGCATTTGGAAAGAGCGTGGTGTTTTTATTTGTGCACATCGATTCCAGAACAGCCTTTGGAGTTGATCCTGCTGAAATGTATCTTGAAAGGGATTTCAGTTCATCACCTAATTCACTCACATCAATATCACACATGTCATCATGTGTCAGTGCCCTGCATTGCTGGTGTAGGTTTTCTTCAGGTAAAGTGAGGAGTTTTGGAATATCATACAACATCCCAAATATACTGCTGTGTTCCTTGAGCTGCATGAAACTTTGTGCAATACAGTCAGTTGAATAATCTAGCACTTGGTTAAAGAATTCCATTTTGAATTGCTGTTTGGGGTCTCTTATGTGATTATCCCAGGCCTCGTAATCAAAATGTTGTCGTCTTTGGTGACTCTTGTATTCTTGAATGGGTGGGAAAATGGCTTCAGTGTGAAGTTCCTCTGCCAACTTCTGAGCACTCTTCAGAACATTTTGAAATCCCTCATCTGACTGGTAAGACTGTAGCTATGACTTTGCTTTGTCCAGTTGTTCCATTGCTTCAGATATATCAAGGTCAACATCTTGGAGTCTCCTGCTTACAACATTTATTTCAAGCACTATATCACGCCACAACATTAAGCCACACAGAAATGTGAAGTTATGTATGTTTCTGGTGATTCCATTTCCCTCTGCCACTGTTCTCCCATGAACAGTTCCTGTCTAGCATTAGCCTCCATAATGGCAACTATGGCATCATCTATCTTCCCAATGTGGTGTTTGATAGGCTTTATTGCCTCCACTCGACTTTCCCATCGTGTGACACTCAGTGGTTTCAGTTCCAGACAGGATGTTCCCAGATGTTGCTTCAAAATTTGCCACCGATGAGTTGATGCAGAGAAAAATACATCGATTCTTTGAATTACATTAAATTCAGCAGCCTCACTAGAAGCTGATGCTGCATCACGGACCACCATGTTCAATGAATGAGAACTGCATGGGATAAAAAAAAAAAGCTAAAGGGTTTAACACTCAGATTTGTGTCTGCACTCCTCTGCTCTTTCCTCTCATGTTGGCACCATTATCATAGCCCTGACCTCTCAGTTCTATTGCCATTCCCGTATCTTCCAACTTTTTAAGAAGCACATTTGTCATACCAGCTCCTGTAGTATTATCAATGTCAATAAATTCTAGACAATGCTCTCTCTGACAGTCACCGTTACAGAGACATTTTCACTAGGTTCTGTTGCTATTACAAAATGCACCATTAAAGTAATTTGCTCCATATGGCTGGTGTCGGGTGTGCAGTCCAGAATAACAGAGTAATATCTTGCTGACTTCAGATCCACCACAATCTTCTGTTTGACTTTTGTTGTCAGTAACTATGATCTCATTTTGAAATTTTTTTTCAAGGTAGTGGTGTGTGCACATTTCTTGGGTGGTGACTCTTCTTAGATGCTCCTGGAGTACAGCATCAAACTCAGCCATCAGCTCCACAATTTTAAGGAATTTTACATTTTTGGCACATCCAGCTGATCTGAAGTGACTTATAGTGTAGCTTTTGGGCAGCAAGCATTTTCAGAGTGGCAATGAGCCTTTTCAGAACATTTTGCCAGTAAAGAGACTCTGATGCAGTCTTCTCTTGATGCTGATCATCTATGGTGGCCTTTAACCTTAGTCTCATCTCAAGCACTTTCCGCCTATGGAATGCTCTCTGGTGATTTGCTGCTTTCTCATGGCATGCCAGATTTTTCCAGTCCTTTGTTCCTGTAGAACCCAATATGGCTTGAACGTTAGATTGGAAGAGTTTGCAACAAAACCAGCATGTCATATTTTGGGTTTTTGAGAACATAAGCCATGGCCTCTCCACTTTGTCACCATTGGGGATTTCACACCAGTAATGTGATGGATGGAAACTTCTATGTTGATTGGGGAACATGAAGTTTTTCACTTGCTGTGGCCCATGCAGTACAAGGAAGTGTCCTGGGCTACTGTTCAAGTGGGTCCACAGTCCTGGATCATCTTCTAGACTTAAGGAACTAAACTCATCTGCAGCTGTTTCTTGAGCCTCCACCACACTCTTCTCTGATCTACACTTTTCTTCAGGAATCTGCATGGTGACATCCATTTCAGATGGAGATATGGATGCTGCACTAGCTGCCAGGTCACCTGCACTCTGACTAACTGGAGGATCAGGCATCTCCTCACCACTCACATCCTCACTAGGACTGGAAAGCTCACCCTGAACATTTGTGTCTATGTCTCTCAGGTGAGCTCCTTCCTGCTTAGACAGAGAAGCTTCCTTTGCTTTCTTCCTTTTTCTGAATGCTGCCCCAGAGGGTGTTTTCTTCTTTCACTCATGACTGCTGTTCTGTGCCAGCTAGGGTGGCTCTCAACACCCAAATGAAGGGGACAAATAAGCAGGCTGGTCGCAGGGCCTGAGTGAGGGAAGATATCAGCGTCTTAAGGGCCTAACTGGCTCCTACTACTTCACTTTACTGCTTGTTCTCCTCAAGTGGGTTCAGGGAAGCAGCAGGAAACAGGAAGCTCCCTGAGAAGCCGGTGTTAACCAGTCCAGGTTCCTGGGGGTGCTAGAGAAGTACATAAGAGGCTCCTCCTCCTCTCTCTCCCTGCAGCTTTCAGTTATTCCCTCTCACCTTTTCTCCAGCCTGCCTGTTATGTCTCTTGTGCCCTCCTTCCTCCAGCAGAGCACTCCACCCTCTCTGTGCATCTAGAGCAGAGAGAATACATATGCACCAGCAGCAATTTTCTACACTCTGGGTCCTAGTGGCGCTCTCCCACGCTCCCCTCCTCCCTACTCCCACTCTAGCACCTGAGGCAGCCGCCTCATTGTAAGGCCAGCCCTGACCTACAACATATGTGAACTTCCTATACTCAACAATGTGTCACACACCTGGTATTTAGCTTGGATACTCTGGTTACTTTTCCCAGAGTTGAGGAAGAGCTGTGTGGCTCGAAAGCTTGTCCTCTCCACTAACAGAAAAGTTGGTCCAATAAAAGATATTACCTCACCCACAGTGTCTTTTCAAAAAAGTGGCAGGTGAGTCATCATAGAAGAGGCAAACTCTGGAGGTGCTCCGGGGCTGGAAAAACGGGTGTCAGCAAGACAGGCAGCTGAACCAGTGCTGGGCACACACTTGCAGTTTAATCTATCAAAGGACAAGCCAAATCAAACCTGTCCAGAAATGTACATCATTTTTGGAAATCACACTGAGCATGGTTTTCACTTGCTGTTGAACAGTGTCCAGTTGCACTCATTCCTGACACTCACACCCAACATAAAATGTAGAAGGTGCTTTATTAAAAATCAAAATATTACAATTACCAACCTTGGGGCAGAGGCAGTGCTGGAGTAGCCCCGTGGCTACTCTAACTTGAGTAATGGACTAGTTCAGCTGGGTACCCCTAGGAAGAGGGCACTTGGGAAAGTTGCTTGGAACCACCTTTACATCCCCACCCCCATCAATCTTTGTGTGACCTGGTGACAGTTGTGACTAACCAAGCTGCGCAAGCTACTTAGTGCCCTAACTTAAGCCAGAGGGAGCTGCGGGCAGGGAGTTCTTGGTGAGGGGCCCCCTAAGTCTTGAATTTATCCCCCCCCCCCATCCACCAAAAGCCATTTGTTCTACCACACTGTTCTGGGAGGAGGGGCTGGATAGGCGGCAGGGTCTTGTGAGCAGATGACTGGGAGAGCTTTTTGGGGACTGAGACAGTTTGTAAGTATTTTGGTTTAACAATTCACACGCACACACACAACAACATGCACTGAGAGATTTAATTTTAAAAATTAAGCATGTTGATCAATAAACTTAATATTTTCTAAAATGTAGTTGCCAGCTGCCAACAGGGAAAAAATGAGAGGATGTCCGGACAGAAGACAGAACACTGCAAACATCTGGAATCGTCTGAACTGACTCCATTGGGTTATCTTCTCCTATAAAGTGCTGCAGAGTTTGCTATAAACATGCACTCTTCACAAACTGCGGCATTCTTTACAGCAGGGAGCTCAAACGTGTGGCCTGAGGGGTTATTTTCTGTGGCCCATGAAGCTCCCCATGCTCCCCCCCAGAGTTATTTCCTGCAGCCCACTAAGGTCCCCCCTCCCCCTGCCCCTCTCCCGGTTCCTCTGCTTACCTCCAGGCACTTCCCACTGCCAAACAGCTGTGGGGAGCCATGTGTTCAGGGGAGGAAGCAGAGAAGAGGCGGGGCAGGGACAGTGATTTGGGGAAGGGATTGGAATGGGGATGGGAAGAGACCAGGCCTCATGGAGTAGTGGTGGTGTCAGGCACGGGGGGGGAGGGATGTCAGTGATGCAGCCCTTGGGCCACTGTACTAGTCCTCACGTGGCCCTCCTGGTGATTTGAGTTTGAGATCCCTGCTTTAGAGCAACATGCAGACAAGAAATGCTTAGCACAGCTGCCTTCCCTTTATCTCACCTGCTAACCAGTCTGCCTACAAACAGTCCCCTCGTCATGGATGCAGCTTTAGCAATATGCACTTTGCATGTCCAGGTTGGGTTGGAGTGGAAGCTCCTTTAATGGTGACCCAGGACATACAGTTTACACCACAATCATTGCCCCCAACTCCCTATGGTCATAATCCATACCTAAAAGAGGTCATGTGAAGTATCCCATGCAACTGGTAACATATTGGCCATTATGATTGTGTGATATAAATACAGGTGGTGTATAAAAAATTAGAGGAGTGCTGGAAATACGTTCTTAAAGAGGTGTTTGTATAAGCCCGCCTGTTCTAGACAAAGGAAAGCCTGCTTGACTCGGTCTCTCGTGTAAGTTGAGCCAAGTGAGACCAGAAACAATGAAAGGAAATGTACATAATGTAAACAAAAGCCATCAAAACTAGCAAGTGGTCGGGAGGTGACCATTTAACAATCACAATGGGGACTGGACCATCAGGCAGCCTTCCTGGTTCTTGAAATAGAGACGATGGACTTCAGGAAATAAAAACAAACAGAAACCCATCTTGGCATCCATCTCTTGAAGGACAACAGAGGCCAGAGCTCTTGAAATCTGAGAAAGTTGGGTCCTTCAGCCAAGGAGGCTGAAGTTTCTGGAAGCTGACTATAGAGAAGAAGCCTGCTCAGACAAAGACTAACTTATTGCTAATGAGTTTCAGTCACTAGAAAGCATCGTTTGTTTGTAACCTTTCATCTCCCTTTCACTCAGGGGAAATCACTTAAATCAATTTTCTTTGTTTTGAAAAAAAAACCACATATTTGTGTTTTATTATAAAGCCATCTCAGTGCTGCTCTACTGAAGTGAAGTGTGAGTCTTCAGCTAGCTAAACGGGCTGGTGTATGCTCTGTCCCTTTGGAGGCAGTGAACTTAACGTCCGAGAGCGTCTTGTGAGGGGGACTGGTCCCTGCAGAGAGGCATCTCTGGGGGACTCAGGAATTGGGGTTCACTGATTGCTACCTGCAAGGCAAGGTTTGGACAGAGCCCTGAAGAGTTTGCTGGCAAGTCAGAAAAGCTGGTGTGTTGGGGAGCTGACACACAGCTTAGCATTAGCAAAGCTCACTCATGTGGAGGCAGAGCAGGAACAGTGACTCACACTTCTGGGTGAGCCGAGAAAGACATCACATGGATAAATCTGGGAGATGCAACAATTCTCCAACCTTCTTTCCCAGCTCAGGCCTGTTAGATGAATGCACCCATTTTGGCTAGGGTGACAAGAGGTCCCCCTTTTATAGGGACAGTCTCTATTTTTGGGTCTTTTTCTTATATAGGCTCTTGTTACCCGCTTCCCCCCCCCCACACACACACACACCCCACTCCCCACCACATCCAGCTTTTTCCACATTTGCTGTCTGGTCATCCTAATTTTAGCAGAAATCTGCTTCCTCAAACTCTGAATTTGATCACCACCTCCAGGGTGGTAGGCTGGTGCCTCATAACCCAAATACAGAAGGCCTTGTGGAAATTGCTCCAGGATTATGGGGCACATAATTTCATCCACATTTTGCACATCTGTATTTCACCAATGGGTAGCCCTGGAGCATAAATCTCCAACTCATCTAGCAGCCTAAAACATCTGTTGACACTTCTCTGTAGACAAGCTCATTTAGTCTTATAGTCCTTGGCCTGTTCATCACTCAAGGCCATGTAGGTTGCTCAAGCCTCCCCTACTAGGCAGGGTCCTAACCCCAGGGATTACATGCCTGTGTCCTAGCCAGCTCCCATTGCTACCCCCTCAAACATCACTAGATGGAGTCATAGGAGTCATCTGCAGGCCCCATTTTACACAAGCCAACCACCTACCATTCCCTGTGCCAGGACTCACCAGTCTCTGAAGCAACTGCTGCAGCACTTGTGCTTGCCCTGTGATAAACTCCTGTTGCTCCATTTGCAATGCTAGCTAGGATTGGAAGGATTATGTGATCTGTTGATGCTCCTTCCATCGCTCCAACAACCACTCCATCACCCACACAACAAATCCTTACAGTGACTTCTCCCATGTGTCTCTCAATCAGGACAATTGAGGGAGTCATGCTCTTAGACAAGCCTCCAAAATTGTAATGGGGGAGGCTCCAGCCACACTCTCTGATGCCCAGAAACCTCTCAGGCTCTCCTGCGAGTGTCACCTCCACATTATTTATGTATAGTCCCACAACTAATCCCAATATAATCTCATGCAGCCAATTTACAAGGATTTCCCATAGGCCCAGAGAGGAACAGAAATCTCCTTGGCTTGGAAGACAAAATAAGGCTTCCTCTTCCTTCCTGTGTCTTTTTATAGCCATCAGCTGAGGGCTCAATAGTTCAGTCTCAGCTGGATCAGATAATTAGTTGCATACTCCTGGAGAAGGTTTATTGGGGAGGACTAATTGGTGCCTAAGTGAATGGCTCTCTCCACTTTTTAGCCACCAGCACTCCTCCACAGAGATGTCTTTTTAGATATATATTTTTGGTGCCTGAATGAAAACCCTGGCAGCCCATCAAATGCAAAACACTAAGGTAGGTGTTATTCAAGGCAAAGGGAGAAATGGCCTGAAGAGATGTTAAATGTTCGGTCGAGAATTTAGTTGACTGAAAAACAAGTATTCAAAAACAAACCACCCAACAAACCACAAATCCAACTGCACAGGTCTGGCTCAGGCAGACCTCCCACTGACTTCAGGAGTTTTGCCTGACTAATGATTGCAGTCATCTGTGATATTTTGATTCAGCAGCAGCAGCAACATGCAAATCCTTCCACTGTAATGTAGAGTGTAGGTGAAAATCATGGGAGTACATTTATCACAGTATCTGGCAAGCAAATGCCTGTGTGTTGGTGATATCTTTAGAGGGGAATATTTTGACTCCCGCTGTGTGAAATATTAGATCCGAAAACTGGTATCACAAAACTTCTAGTTTTGCTACAGCCTGGAACCTCATCCTGGATTTGTTGTAAGGTTTGGAAGCTGAGCCAATTTTTGATTCCGTCAAAAACATGTGAAATACTTTGTTTCTTCTGAGTGGTGGTTTTCACTTGAGTTCAATCAAAACCTGAAGTTCCAAACTCAAGACAACTTGCATAGAGCCCTACCCGGGGAGGAGCTGTAGTCTCCCCTCCTGTTAACTTTGTGAAATTGATGGGCACACATGCACTTGCAGGTCCCAGTCCTGGGAGGTATTCCATTCAGCTGAATAGAAGTTGAGGGGATTTAGCCCCCTACCGAAGCAGGACACAGCCCTGATATTCTGACAGGTCACAGGGAAATCTGTGAAGGGGGTTTCCTCTTTCCACAGATCTCAGCTTTGCTCTTACCTCTAGCCGCTACCAAGAAAGCCAGAAAAATACTTTGGGCCTGCTTCACCATTTATTTGATACAGATTTACTCCAGTGTAACTCAGCTGAAATCACCGGTGCAGAAGAGGAGTAATGCAGTGCTAAGAAGGCTGAATACTAGGGCTGTCAAGAGATTACAAAAAAATTGAACAATAACAGAAGACCATTTAAATGTTAGATGTTTTCTATATTTTCAAATCTATAGATTAGTTACATTTACAGGAGATAATGCTTCCTGCTTCTTATTTACAATGGTATCTAAAAGTGAGAAAAGTTGTTTGCATGACACTTTTTATAGGCAGTGCCCTTTCACACTTTGGCCACCATTCCAGAGGACACGCTTTTAGGTTGATGATTCTTGTTACAAAAATAATGCATTAGTTAAATTTGTGACTGAACTCCTTGGGGGAAGACTAGTATGTCTCCTGCTTTGTTTTACCCAGAGTCTGCCATACGGTTCATGTTATAGCAGTTTTGAATGATGACCTAATACATGTTATTTATTTTAAGAACACTTTCACTGCAGATTTGAAAAACAAAAACAAAAACAAAACCCACAAAGAAGGGACCAATGTGGGATTTCTGAATATAGCTACAGCACTCAACCCAAGCTTTAAGAATCTGAAGTGCCTTCCAAAATCTGAGAGAGACAAGGTGTGGACTTTAAGTCTTAAAAGAGCAACACTCCACTCTGGAAACTACAGACCCCAAACCACCAAAAAGGAAAATCAACTTTTTGCTGGTGGCATCTGACTCAGATGATGAAAACGAACAAGTTCATGCATCAGTCCTCACTATTTGATTTGCTATCAAGCAGAATCTGTCATCAGCATGGACATATGTCCTTTGAATGGTGGTTGAAGCATGAAGGGACATAGGAATTTTTAGAGCATCTGGTATGTCAATATGTTGTGATGCTGGCTACAATACCTTGTGAATGTCTGTTCTCACTTTCAGGTGACATTGTAAACAAGAAGCAGGCAGCATTATCTCCTGCAAATATAAATAAACTCGTTTGTCTGTGCAATTGGTTGAACAAGGAGGACTGGGTGGCTCTAAAGTTTTAAATAACTGCATTCAAAAATAAAAACTATTTTTGTACATCTTTCTATGAACGCAAGGGTTTTTATACATCATACATTTGTAATTTGTACTTTTATGATGAAAAGATTGCATTACCATACTTGTATTAGATGAATTGAAAAGTTCTATTTCTTTTATCATTTTTACAGTGCAAATATTTATAATCACAAATTATAAAGTAGGCACTGTACATTTTGAATACAGTGTTGTAATTGAAATCAATATATTGGAAAATGTAGAAAAATATCCAAAAATACTTAAATTTCAGTTGGTATTCTATTGGTTAACAGTATGGTTAAAACTGTGATTGAAATGGCAATTAATATTTTTGAGTTAATCTCATGAGTTATCTGTGATTTTTTTTTTCAGCATACACTGTGACAAGACCTGAGATGCACGTAGATGTATTTGTGTCCTATGCAGTGAAGTAAATGTGTACATTATACAACCCAGTAGAATTCATCTCTATTCTTCCCCCTCTCCCCAAACAAACAAAAAGAGAGGAGCATGGGCCATAGACGAGCTAAGGAGAAAAGCAGTGAACAAAGTAAATGAAAAACATTCTGCCACAGGAGGAAAAATACAGCACAAGAGACTTCAACTGCAGAGGAAAGAGAGCAAGGGTTAAAGAAAACCTGAGGACAGTAGGCTAGATGTGGGCGAACAAAACAGAAGCAGACAGGTGAACGGAACATCCTGGCGTTATTTAAATAGAGTTTGGCATTTCGTTTCTCCGTGTGCTTTTCATTTATTTATTTATTTTTAAGAACAATGTTCAGTTCAAAAGCGTGAATATGAATTTATGAGCAGTATTATCTAGGGAGGCTGCGGAATCCCCATTGCTGGAGGTTAAGCAGGGCCGGCGACAGAAATTTGGGGGCCCCCTACTCTGATAGTTTGGGGGCTCCCCCAGCCCAGCCGCCCCCCCCCAGCCCAGCCGACAACAGCTGGGCTCCCCCCCAGCCCAGCCGCCCCCCCCCAGCCCAGCCGGCGCTCCCCCCCCCCCCAGCTGATAGCTGGCGGCAGCGGGAGCGAGAGCCCGGGAGCGGCGTGAGCCGCCCTTGCTGCTCCCCTCTCCCCCCCCCCCGCCCTTTCTCCCCTGGACTGCGCCGCTGCTGCCAGCCGTGCTCACTGCCCCTGCCGGGGCCAGGCGCGCTGGTCCGGAGGAGAGCCGTGCCACCTTCCTGCCCCTTCCCCGCTCTCCAGGCCCGGCGACAAGGGGGGATGACTACAGGTACTGCTGTGTACCGGGGCCCCCCTAAAGTCCGTAGTACCCGTAGTACCCCCCTGTCACCGGCCCTGAGGTTAAGAAAAGGTTAGACACTGGTCAAGGATGGTCTAGGTATATTTAATGTCTCAATACAGTGGCCTCAACCAGATGACCTCTTTTGGTCTCTTCCAGCCCTACATTTACATAATTCTATCATTATTTACCTTGAAGAACTGGATGTTCCAATTAATCAGGAAAACACTTCTCTCCTTTTAAATATCTTGTATTTAAAAAATATCTCTTTTTAAATATCTTGTGCCTCATTGACCAAAAGGGCTGCACATTTTCACAGATTCTAGGGCCAGAGGGGACCATTGTGATCATCTAGTCTGACCTGCTGGGTAACAGGCCGTAACACTTCCCCAAAAGAATTCCTAGGACAGAGGTTTTTTTTAAAAAAAACACAACAACAAAACATTCACTCTTGATTTTAAAATGGTCAGTGGTAGAGAACCTACCATGGCCCTTTGTAAATTGCTCCAGTGGTTAATTATGAAAGTAATTAACTCATAAAATATGACATCTTTACTAAATATCATGCTAGTTAATTAAAACATTGCACAATGAGTGTAATTATGCACACCTTAAAACATTAAGGAAATGGTTATTGCAGAAAAGTGTATAGCCAAGTTTTCAGAGTTAATAAGCTTTTTTAACAAAGACCCCAACCAGCATCAGGGAACAGGGGTTAAGCGCTCCAGACAGACAAGACAGACAGAAGGTGGGAGAAATGCCCTAAACCCCTCATTTTGCAGATGGGTAATTGAGGCACAAATACATTAAATGACTTGCCCAAGGTCACACAAGAAGGCTGTGAACTAAAAAAAGATCCGAGTCCCAGTCACTTGCCTTAACCATAGGACCATCCCTCATCCCCTCTTTTGAAAGAATTCAGATGTAGAATTAGGGCAGGGAAACATGGCATAAAATGATCCCTGAGTGATTCCCTCTTTTGGGGGCAAAAGCTCATTATGAAGGGGGAAGCATCTTCCCCCATCTGCAGAGATCAACTGGATGTACTTCTGCAGGGCCAGAGAAAATACAGGAATGTGCCACTGAGCCAGCATTCCTCCCTTCCATGCGTCCCGCCTGCACACCCAGAATCACTGTTTTGGCTCCCTGTGCTTTTGGGAGTGTGGGTGAGCCTTTGGCTCACGTTACTTAACATGGTTTCATTAGAGACATACAGGGAGAGCAGTGCACCTTTTTTCCCCCCTCCTAGTTATTTGGAGGGAATGTGCAGCACGGATGATGATACCCATATCCCTTATAGCATGCTCCAAGCAAGTCATAGCTTAAGAGAGAGTTCAGGGAGTTTGTATAGCAGGAAGTCATCAAAATAAAGGGGAGGCAATGACAGATGTTCTCAACAACTTGTCAGGCAGCTGCTGTGAAGAGATTTCATACCTCAGCCTGTTGTTACAGTTGGTTGAGTTCACAGGCCCCAAAAAGGTTTTCTCCATGTAACCTGATGATCAACTAAATTGAAGATGGTGCTGGATCTGTATTAAAGTGATACAGACAAGCATTAATTCACTTCACACTCTCAGAGAGAGTTAGCAGGAGGACAAGCAAATACATAAGCTTTTCCCTTCCAGAACAGGATCACATCCTCAGCTGCTGTGAACTGAGGTTGCTTCCTTGGCTCCTATGGAGTGAAGTTTACTTCAGCTGATGATCTGGCCCATGATTTAGAATTCAGTCATTGATGAGCTTCCTGAAACTGCCATCTTTTGTCTCAAGTTTTCCAGGCTGTCTTTGGCCACAGATCATTTCTTCTAAGCGTTTAATCTGATGTGGCTCATTCATTGCCTATCTTGTGAAGTAAAAGCTGCACAGCTCCTAAGGTCCACTGGACGTTTTAGGAGGGCAGAAGGAGACGTTTCCTCTGTGGATTTTGTACTCTGCAGGGAATTGGGCATTCTGATAGTGCCTAGCTTGGTAGAATTTTATTTTTAACTTGTCAAAAGAAAGATTCTGCCCAAAAATATATATATGTTGGGAGAAGACTGGACAATGGCAAACTCAAAGTGAGTGTATTAAAGATGCATGTGCAACCTTAGCTCTGCCCCCATGGCACATGTTACAATACAGTCCTTAATTACATGGTATATGGCCTGACTGCTCTCACACAGACTTCAGAAAATAGAGCCAGATTCCCAAGGCCAGATTCTCCCTTGCCCTGCACTTTGTGTAGTCATTTACACTTGATCAGAGTGGCTGTGGGTGTGCTCCCTTCACACCACAAAATTAGTATAAAATCCAAGTGCAACATTGAAAGTGATGCTGGAATATATAGGTTACCTATATTTGCTTGGAAATTAAATATATGGAGACATACCTATCTCATAGAGCTAGAACAGCCTTGTCTAGTCCCCTGTGTACACTGCCCCCTGACAGATTTTTTGCCCCAGATCCCTAAATGGCCCCTCTTAAGGATTGAGCTCACAAGCCTGAGCTTAGCAAGCCAATACTCAAACCAGTGAGCTATCCCTCCCTTGAATTACATTTAACATCTGCTGCTGGTTGAAAATAAAGTCCAAAGTTATTAAAATACAGTGAGAAGACTTCAGCACACGATGCATCCAAGTCACCTCTCACTATTGATTTACACTAGCAAGAGAAATTTCACTGAGGTTACTGGAAATATAGTTTTAAAAATCCTGTGCAAGAGAAGACTCAAACCCAAATGTGTACATTCATAGAGTTATACTGGGTCATTATAAACAGTAGTTCAAATATACAAGATTTCATAGCTAGTCAGCTGGTGTACACTGGCATGGTTGGATTCAAGTCAGGGACAAAATGATGTACATCAGCTCAGGTTTTACCCTTGTGTATCTAGAGACTTGTCAAAAAATGGTCTGGCCTTATTTTGTAGGTAAGAAATATGCATATGATCATGTAAATAAAGGCAGTCTATTCTCCCACGTCCTCAAAAACAGTATATGCCTGAGGGGCAGTCAGGCCCGTTAGCACAATGTATACGTGCAGAGTTAAGGCTGTGCCCGCACCCTCCTTTTAGTCATTCCCTGACTTCTGAGTGCATAATTGTGCCACCTTAACAGTCTCAGTGTATTTGGTGGTTTAGTTTTATAGGAATATGCGATGAAGTCCAAGGTTCTCATATAATTTAAGAGCATCACTTTTAAGGGCTTGAAAGAGTCAAGAACAAATGCTTCAGCGTTATTGCTAATCTTAATATCCTGTGAAGTGAAGCTTTAGTTGTGGTAGTACTATAGTACTACGCTAACCTAGATACATAATAAAATATTCTACAACAATGTGGGTGTTTATCATTGCATTTCTAGGGAGAACTCTAAAATAAGCATGGTGACATTTCTAGTAATCAGTGGATATTTAATTTTCAAAGGACCATTAGAATTCTATTTATAAACAAAAAATGTGCACCACGTTGAGTTACAATTAACACTTGGTAAATGAAAGTTGTTAGGTGGGTAATTATGGTTGCATCTCTGATAGAAAGACAAGACCTGGGGCTATCCATAAAAGTCAAATAGACACCTGACATCTCCTCTGTCAGAGCTGTCCCATTCTGTCAAGAACTCCAATCCTACAGAGGGTGACTCAGACTAGCCTGCTTATTTTGACAGACTATCCATAATCAAGATGCACTGCAGAAAGAAAAGGAATGAACGTGGCGGGAGTCAAACATGCAAGTAGCAAGTAAAGTACGGCCACTGCACGGAAAACTTATCTGAAGGGGCTAGCAGTAAAGAAGCCTCAGCTTAGAGTCACTCATTTCATTATGCACATGTCCCTGGCTGTTGTAGCACATACATCTGGAAGAGACCTGCTGATACAGTGTATTTCTCAGCTGCAGTTCAGCTTGTCAGTCAGGGATTATGCACCTGATGATGCTAAGGGCTCAGTTAAAACCTTGACTTTTTGATGACTACCACATTTCCATGGTCAATAGTGACAACAACAAAAAAGTTCCAACTTTTGATACAGATTCATTTGTCTCGTAAAATTCTTTTTTTTTTAAAAAAAAAAGGAAGAAATATTTGCAGAAGGAACGGGAGAATTTTTAAGTGCTCATGAAAGTGAACCACTCACAGCCATTCTCTGCTTGTCACATTACAAGTTTAGTTTAAAAATCCTCGCAAATTAAATACCAGTCCACCGTAACAATAAATTTACAAAAATACAAATTATTGTAACATTGTATATAACTAACATTGCTTTGCTGCTATGCCAGCTACTCTTTTAAGTGTATCAAGCATCCTGTTTAAGGATATGCACAGAAACTAATTAAAATACTTGAGTATTTGATTTAGAGACTATTGGGCTGATTATGGACCAGCTGCTGAAACCCCCCAGAGGCTACTGTTTGCCACCAGACTGGCACCAAGTGATCTTAAAGCTGCCCTGAAAAGGCAGTTGAGCCTTAGCCAGTTTCATACTAGCCCATTCTGGCCCCTCCTTTAGCTCTGAGGTTTCCTGGAGCCAACTGGAGGTGAAGCCTGAGTGCACTAGGGACCAGTGGGACAGGACTAGATGATTAGGCCCTTGGACAGTTCTCAGGTGGTTGAGCAGTCCCTAAATGACTGTTTCAACTAGTTGCTCTAGCTTGTGATGGGGGGCACCTTGGGCTTCACTTGTCCCAGGACTGGGGGAGACAAATGTAGGTCCTAATGATGGTCCATACATTTGCCATACTTACTCACATTGTAACAAACACCACCACCACCCCGCCCTTTGTGGTCCCCTTGGTTTCAGTGGGTTTACTAGAGGAGTAAGGTACCACTCCTGGGGAGTGAGGGTGGAAGAACCTGGCCTAGAATAGTAATTGACATTCTGCCTGTATAAATTGGCAAAGTGGAAGAAGAGGTCAGGCTCTGATGATGTTTGCCTCACAGACAAACCCTCCTCCACCCCAGTGATTTATACAGTAGAATGGTAACAAAGAGTCCTGTGGCACCTTAAAGACTAACTAAAGTTTTGAAGCATAAGCTTTCGTGGGCTAATACCCACTTCGTCGGATGCAAGCAGTGGAAGAGTAGAGAGTACAGTAGACAGAGTACAGTAGACAGAGTGCAAGCAGTGGAAGAGTAGAGAGTACAGTAGAGAGTTCACATACATTTTCATTTTTCACAAACTTCTAATGGGGATGGAGAGCGAGCGAGCCTCGCTTTTCCTTCCTACATTTTAAAGTGCTTGACCAATTTCATACCCAAATAACATCATTGCCATATGGATTAACACCATAATTCCACCTACATACATACTTTAGCAAGCATCCCGATAGGACACAAATGAGATATGGAAGTGACACATTCGGTACCACTACTGAGCAGCTGTGATCTGCAAGTTCTGTTCAAGTATTAGCGTCAAGTGTGACTGGAACAAATTCAATAAGTATTAGTCTATCTGAACATAAACTAATTGTGTTAGTGAGAAGGCCAGAATGACAAATATCATCTGAATGACAAATGTAATGTGTTTTGAAAGCCTAATCATAGTTGTAATTTCCACATATCCTATGTGAGATGTGAACCCATCTGTTGTTTTAGACATCCAGAACTCCAAGGGAACAGTGATTTAATATTTGTGCTAGAAAAAAAAAAGATCTTCCTCTAGATAGAGACTTCAAGTGGAGCAATTAAAAAGTCTGCTGGGAAGGAGGCAGGGCCTATAACAATTAAATGACACCATCACTATCAATTCTTAGTCAAAAGGATAAAGTGACAATGCTAACATTTGTTAAACCTCCCATTTTGGTTCGGAAATTACATCAGGAGAGCTAGTTCACACAGCAAAAGGCTTTTTTTTTTTAATAAATTTCAGGCCCAGATGGTTGCTAGCAGTTGCTATAGTAGCAAAATGTAATCTTATTTTTTTCCTTTATTAAAATTCTCACCTAGTAGCAAAGGACAAAGTGGAAGGAAGACAGGTCTCTATGCATTATAGCATCATCTGTCCAATACTGATCACACAACTGCACTGTAATGAATTCGGTCATTCTTTCTCCAGTCACTAATGAAAGAATCATCTCTTTTTAGCCAGCACCTCCCTTAATTTGCATAGAAGTTGGAGTTAATTCCTTTCTGAACCCCAACAATCATGGGATACATTGTAGTGAGGCCAAAGACATTGGACTTGCTACAATATGCCTACCATCTACACCCTTCAAAGCTGAAAAAAAGGATACATAACCGTAATTCATGAAATATTGTTGATATAATTCTGTAATTTAAACCCAATAAATATTCATGTCTACAATAGTTTGAGCATCCGTGAGTGAGGAACAGTAACTAATACTTTTTGCTAACTATAGTTAGTCATTCAGCTTTCCAAGAAGATCTTATCCTGTAATTAAAACTTGCAGGTTTGCTCCGAAAGATGTGATCACCGTGGAAAAGAGAGACAAAATTACAATAGACAGATTGCTCACTTTTCAACTCAGACTGGGTTTATAATTAGGCAATTGCTTACTGATAAGGATGTTTGTAGATGTTTATACCAGAGGATGTTGTGAAGGCCAAGACTATAACAGGGTTCAAAAAAAGAACTAGATAAGTTCCTGGAGGATAGATCCATCAATGGCTATTAGTCAGGCTGGGCAGGGGTAGTGTCCCTAGCCTCTGTTTGCCAGAAGCTGGGAATGGGGAACGGGATGATGGATCACTTGTTCTGTTTACTCCCTATGAAGCAACTGCATTGGCCACTGTCAGCAGACAGGATACTGGGCTAAATGGACCTTTGGTCTGACCCAGATGGCCATTCTTATACCCCTGTGTATACCTTGATGTTTCCCTCCTACGACTGTATAAAAATAGCACCTGTTGTATGAGATTTCATTGAGACATGTTTGTAATTTTATTCTGGGCCATTTCACATTTTTGTAACACGCTTTTTAAAAGTGACATGCAAAATATTAGTGTGTTGTGGATTTAGATGGCCCCATTGCCCAAGTTCCCCGAGTGCTATCAGAAAACAGAACTGCTTGGTTGCAAAAGTACAAGGTATTGTCATAAAAATCGAGCCATTTTAGGAATTTTACTCCATTTCTGAGGTAGCCAACTATTGCCCCTTCCCCACACATAGGTAAGCATAAAACTCTAAACTTCAGTTCCATACACACAGGTCTTCCCTACCCTACAAAGGTAATGGGTACCCTTGCTGAAAATCAGATAACGGCATCAATACTTGAATGTTACAGCAGGCTGGGGCACAGGAAATCTTAGCATTCCCATCATTGCATCAGGAGCCAATTTGCAGTCACTCTAACATTAGATTAGGCCCTGTGGATGGCATTATGCTGAAGACAGAGTGTACCTAAACTGTGTCAAAAACTAAGAGGAAATTGTTGCCATCTGCATGCAGCTAACCAAAGCTCCTTTGATATGTCAAAATACAATGTATTAGTTACCAGTTCTACTGAAGATCATTCATTAAATAGTAACCTGTGCAGTAAGTTAGAGGATGATAGAACAAAATCTCAAAATGACTTGGTCCCACACTGTTCTCTCTCTCTGCCCGTCACCCCCCAGCCGTGGTATGGGCCACCAACCACAGATCATTCCATCTCTGTTGTTGGTGTTTCAGTAGCAATTTGGTTCCCTACAGGGTGGAGTTGCTAGCCCCACGCCCATGTTAAGCCTACAGTACCTGGTATTCCTAGGAGGTCTCCCATCCAAGTACTAGCCAGGCCCGACCCTGCTTAGTTTCCGAGATCAGATGGGATCGGGCGTGTTCAGGGTGGTTTAGCCGTATTTCCCACACTGTTAGGTACACAGTATTTGTGTAAGCACCCTTTCTCACTCTTAAGTCAGAGACCTCCTGCTGAAATCTGTTTCAGGTCTGTCAATGTCTGCTGGGCCAGCTGCTGTCTTCAAATGTAGGCATTCTGGAGCGTCCCAGGTCAGTGGTGTGTACAATATTTTGTGGTTCCACCGCCTAATTCTGCAGAAGCCTGAAAACGTGTTACATTTAACTAGAACAGCAATCCAGGAGTACATGAGGCTGAGTGCCAGACATGATACCACTACTCCCCGCCCCCACCACCACAGGCCTCCACACAAAGAAATCAAAGACAGAGCTTCTAGAAAAGCAAAAGGGAAAGTTGGGGCATACAAAAAGGTATAAGATAAGAGGTCTAGAGAAGGATTAGATCAGAGGGAGAAAAGGAGAGGAAAGAAAAACTCAAGGTGTTCAGATAAGTATCCAAACTTCTGGGGGCTATTCTGAACCAAATCCTGAGTATTCAGATTTGCCCATTATTGTCTGAGTTATACATTTAACAAATCAAACAAAGCTTCTACTTTTTTCTGAGTTCACGTGTGGTGTTAGAAGCCACATTTGCTAACTGAGTCTAATCTTTGCACATGGTGCAAAGACATTTGGTGACCAGATATTTTTAGACCACTCATTTCTCAAGGGTTCAGTAATAGAGATGCTAAGGTTATGAATTCAATAGATTTCGGAGAAATCTTGTCCACGTTATGTGTTATAAGCAACTTCCTACACAGTCTCCCTCTGTCAGCTACAGAAGGACAGCCAAATAGAAATAAATGGCAAGCAGGTGTAAAATCTGTCCTGTGATTCAAATACCGGTGTTACTCAGGTTCAGAAGAGTGGGCAATGTATTGACAGGAACATGTTATTGAAGTTTTGATTAAAAGGGAATGAACAGCTGCTGCTCAAACAGGTGTTGCAGGTGGGCAGCATACCCAGACTTCTCTCCACTGCCAGGTGATGGAAGGGTGGGGGAGGAGACAGGTGGGTGGAAATGTTACTTCTCTGCAAACCATAACTAATTCCCCCCCTTTCCCCCACAGTGGGAGAGAGGAAGGCTAGTCCAGTGAGTGTGTCTGTAAGTGGGCCAGAGATTTAAAGCTTATTTTCAAAAGGCATGGCACATACCCTGTTTCTTTGAAGTAATTGTCTTGGTTGGCAGGAGAAGAGATTGCCGGGAGCTAATGGAAAAGATCGGGAGAGTACTGGGTCACAGGGATTTCAGGATATCTTTGGTTTTTGTGTGCTTTCACAGCCAATGAGTTCTGGGTTCTAACACTTCAAAGATTCTTCTAAAACCTGTGGAGTTATATGGTAGTATCAGGGTATCTGAATGGGGGGGGGGGAAGACACCATGCAATCTTAAATCCTGTAATACAGTCAGAACCCTTACACAGAAGTGTCTGATCCCCTAGAACTGGCTTTAAAGAGCACCACATCCAAGGACACTTTTGCTTCCCTTTCTATGCCCCAGTTAGGGTGACCAGATGTCCTGATTTTATAGGGACAGTCCCAATTTTGTTGTGTTTTTTTTCTTATATAAGCTCCTATTACTCCCCACCCCTGTCCCGATTTTTCACATTTGCTCTTGTCACCCTAGCCCTAGTCCCCTGCTCTGAAACTACCCTCACCTCCAACCCAGCTAATGCAGAGATCAAAATCCACCACATTATAGTTTGCACCTAAAAACACAAATCCCTCCCTGACACGAGGGGAGAAAAGAGGAGATTTAATTGAAACTCAAGTCCATCATGACTTAGCCAGGTTTGTTCTATGTTTCACAAAACACCATAAACCTTATTTTGTCAAGTTTGTGTTGAGTTTAGAGTTCATACTGAAATCTGAAAGGATGTGTACTTTCCTAAGTTTATGGTTTGGTTGTAAACATTTTATCCAGTTCTCAAACAGCCACAGGAAAGAAAGAAGAGTGGCCACAGTGTCTTTTTCTCTTTACATAATTGGAAGAGAAATCATGTGGACACAGCTGGATTCCAAATAATGATTTTACTAACTATAAACAAATCTGCAAGGCTTATCTATATATCCTAGGCTGGCTATGGCTGATTTCTGGCAGGGTCTAAAAACATAGGGAGTGTCACTAGCAGGCTCACAAACCATTCAAAGAGATAGTACCCAATTCCTATAGATCACATCACTCCAACATCTTGCCTTCATTAGAAAATTTAGAAAAGCAGAGACACAAATCCTAAATTATTCCTCTTTTCTATTGAAGTGTGCACAAGGGGGACGTGTTTGGGAAACTGTAGAGGTCTCAACTCTGAGAGCTGCTGCCATGTTCTCCTCATTCATTATTACTGTCCCTTTTGAAAGACTAAATTGTAGCCATAAAAGTGGGTAAGGTGGTGTGACCCTGTTAGCAGGAAGGGTTTGAGGAGCCACAGGCAAATCTAGTGCTATCCCCAAGAGATAAGAATAGAACTCCATGCACGGACTGCTTCTGTCTGACTGGGGCAGGCACTAATGTCTGTATGCCTCAGTTCCCCACCACACCCCCAGCTTCAAAATGAGGATAATAATGGTCACCCAGTTTTGGAAATCAGTATGCGGACAGAGGGAAAGCACTAATCATCATCATCCCTTCATTATTCCAAGCCTCCCTCTGCCTCTAGCACACTTAGGCACCTTGGTGTTATTTGATCTCTCTGTGATGGTTTGTTACACCTTTCCATGGTGGACAGAAGCCGTGATGGGTGAGAAATAGCACTAACTGAACCATAGCGAACTGAGCAATCAGGGCTGATCAAAGTGGCCTGTAACTGGACAAAGTAACTTTTGGGGGAAGTTTGATGTTGGTTGAAACTTTCTGAATTTTCAATGAAAAAAAAAAAACAGAGCAGGGTTTTGTTTTTTCTTCTCATTTAACTTCCAGAAGACAGGGTGGTAGCGGGGAATAAAGTATGGAAAGATCATGTGGGGAGACCTTTGTTGGTTTTGGTAAAATGTGGACGTTTTCAGAAGATAATAGATTATTTATTCTCCTCCACTCGTTTTTGTTTGGGCAAACAGTTCCCCTCGCTTGACCAGCTCTAATTGATATAGATCAAGAGTGAAATCCTGGCCTCATTGAAGTGAATGGGGCCAGGATTTCACCCATAAATCTGATCTTGAATAATGACCCCATTTTAAACCAGTTAAATTGGCCATCCCATAAACGATCAAAAATGTTTCTCATCTTGGTATGTTATTCCGTCTCCCTCTATCGGTTCTACAAAGGCTATAGGTCTGTTACATGTCTCAGTTTGAGTGCCTGGCTCTTTAGTTCAAACTATAGAGATTCATACTATTAACTCTGGAGGTCACCCATTCAATCCCCAGTATTAGCCAAAATGGGGTGGGTTTACCTAGCATCAATCTGCTGTGGGCCTCAGATATGTAGGAAGTATGAAACCCACTGGTCAGGATACCGTCTATCCTATGTCTGACTGACAGAAGGGGACAAGAATCAACAGCCAGCACATAAACAGAGACAAGAGATGGCAGAGGGCAGGGATGTGTGTGCAGATAATAGTGGCAAGGTTATACATGGCAGATGTACAAGGACAACTCTACTGCTGCAACAGGCATTTCCCAAGAACCATTGTCCTGAAGGGGTGACCCCGATGACTCCCTCCCTCTCCCCCACCCCCGACTTTAGATACAGAGGAAACTGACATGGACTGAAAGGAACTCACCCACTATTCACCTTCAGGAGTTGGAAATAGTGATGCCAGAAAAACCAACCAAAACAGAACATTTCTTGAAGGCAAATGGCAAGAGAAAGGAGGGATGCAAAATAAAGCCTCAATGTGGAAGTACAGTATATTTTTGCCTCGTCATTTAAGAGACTAGTTAAGTTCATCAAGATTCAGTTTTGTTAGAGGGAGATATGTTTATAAGAGAGATTTTTCTCTGTATGCAAATAGTTACTAGATAAGACACCAGCTGCTGGCATTCAAGAAAAGAGATTATACCTATTTTTCGTAGGAACAAATACATTCTGTTGCTATGCCAAGCAAATGGCTTTCTGTGTGCTGCTCTGAAGAATCTGGGTTACAACTGTTTCGACAAGACTCAATTTTACAGTATTTTAAATGTGCTTCTAGGATAGGATTATTATACTCTACATAAACAAACAGGCATATCAAGATTATAGCCCCATTCTTTCACAGCTCAACATTAGCACAGTGTCACTGCATGATAGTAACGCTTGTGGTAACTGTGCGCACAGATGCAGGCTATCAGCATTTCCAGAATCAATTTTAGGTGGGTTAGAAAAAAACCAAACAGTAAAAAGGACACGGTCACTTTAAATTCTCCCATTCCCTCACTGCATCTCTTATAAGTCTGACAGAAAACCGGCAAACAAAACCTCTCTACCTACATGAAACTGACATTCTATGCCTTGCAGAAGCACCCAGTGCCCCCCATATTCCTCATGTATATACAATTGTGATCTTGCATTTAAAGCATACCATGTAAGGCATTGGGGGAAAGGTTATGATCAGGTGAAAGTCACTGTTCTATCTAAATATGTAGATCATTAATGCCATATGAAGTTATGAGAATTGCATTGTGTGGTTGTCACTAAAACATGCTTTAAGTTGGGGAATCAGCCAGATATTAGCTCCCAAAGACAACAGTAAGGAAAGTAACCAACGTCCAGGCTGGTGTCAAAAATCCGTCAACAGCCGTTGTTCAGCAAGGAAGCTACAATTTAATGATTCACCTGCATATGGCCACACCAGGGGAATTGTTCAACCTTCCCTGGGGACTCAGCAATACCCACCAAGCATGCCCGGACTTCTGTTCTCCAAGCACATGGACAAAGGGTATAAAACAAAACACAGTGGCCCCACGCTTGGCCTTTTTCCCCTCCCCGCACCTATGCTGCAAGCAACAAGGACACTCAGAAGACTGAAGACTCCAACAGGAGGGTGAACCAGTGTCCATGTACTGCAATATCCAATGGGGTGAGAAAAACGGCTTACTCTAGATGTTGCTTGAAAGTTTAGAGTGTGTGCTTATATTTTGTTTTCTTTTGGTAATGAGCTGACTTTTTTGCCTATCACCTATAATCACTTCAAATCTATCTTTAGTCAATAAATTTGTTTACCCATTTATCTTTACCAGTGAGTTTGCCTGATGTGTTTGGTAAATCTGCTCAAGTCTACAAAGGCTGGTGTATATCCACTTTCCATTGATGAAGTGGTGAACCAGTTAATAAACTTGCGCTGCTGGTCTTGAGCAGGGCAAGATGGTATATTCCTGAGGCACAAGGCTGGGAGCCCTGGGATTCAGCTGGTGCCTTTCTCTATGTGATTCATGAGTGACTCCAGGAACATTCATGCAATTTAGCTGGGTGTGGGACTCCACATGCAGTTGTACTGAGTGATAACAGTGTCCAGAGGGGTTTGCTGCTTGTCATTAGCAAAGCATTGAGGGAGACAATCCAGGCTAGAGAGTTAAGGGGTCAAGTGGTCCCACAGTTCCAGGCTGCACCCAGGGATCCTGTGACAGAAACCTTATAGTAATGTGGTAGTGTAAACACCTGTGACATGGAGTGATGTCTCCCCCATAAACCACATGTAGGCAAAGCAGTCTAAAGCCAGAATCTAATTTACCAGACCAAATACCTCTATTCATTCTGATATATGGGGGGTTGGGGGGGGGAAGGGGGGCAAACCAAACAATTAATAGTGTTTTTCTCCAGACAGCTTCAGCCTCAAAGAAAGGAAGGTGAAGAGGCAGAGGAGGAGCCTGTATTATTAAGAACCAGGCACTTTCAAGATTATTTTTTTTTGAGAATTATGGAAAGTGATTAAAGAAAAGGGCTGCATTTATAACAGGAAATTAAAATAGCAGTAAATAGAAACATACTGTGTTTGTATATGGAGGAGGAACCATTTGAATGAATTAAAACCCTTCCAAGTGTTTTTCTTCCCTCCAATATGCCTAATTTGTTTGTCTCAGTATTCTAGCGTAATAGGCAACAGCACTCACTAAGGCAGAGCTTTCTAAACTGTGTGCCGCGACACATTAGTGTGTCGGCAGCAGTGTGTAGGTGTGTCGCGGGAACTAAAAGCACTTCCCTGGTCAAAACTGCTGGAAAGCAAGCTGCTGCTGCAGGCTTGGCCAGTGCCGGCCAGCAGAAGGGGGGGGCGAGAGGGGGCAGAAAGCCCACTCCCCTCCCTCCCCCTGCAGAGACAGTCGGAGGCAGGAGACTCTGTGGGCCTTGCATGCAGGTGCCGGGAGGGGGAAGGAGGGGAAGAGCCCAGAGAGCCTCCCCCCACCCCGCAACCTGGCTCTTCCCCCCCCCCCCCAAGGGTCCCCCAGCTTCCCCTTGCTGCCCCCTTTCACCTTCTCCCCAGCAGCAGAGCGTCCCTTCTCTTCAGTTCCGTGCAGCAACATGCTGCCTCCGTTGCTGCAGGGTCCTAGCGCCCTCCTGCTTCTGCTGCCTGTGATGGGGGTGAGTGAGTATGCTGCTGCTGAGGGGTGGGGGCAGGAAAGGAGGAAGCTGACCCAGAGCTTGCTGCTGCTGGCAGGGAAAGGGCTGGGGGGAGTCCTCCTCTCTGGCTTCAGTCCCAGAGCAACCTGCCTACACCCATCCCAAGCCTGCCCTACCCCAGAGCCCACACCCCAGCAAGAGCTTATCCCCCCGCACCCGAATCCTCTTATTCCACCAAATATTGAAACGCTGTGTTCATCCCATCAACCTTACACATCCCATTAAAATGGTAAGTAGTTATTGGTGTTATTCAACTTTTTTAAATTCTTGCACATATTTACATACTGTTACTCATAAATGACAATAATATATATTATTATCTTACAAATCATATATTTTAAAAAATATAAATGAAAGGTTTTCATGAGATATGTTGTGTCCCCATTCATTTCGTTATTACAATTTATGTATGTGTCCATATCTCTTATAACGGGTTAGTTTAACCTCCGGTTTGCTAGTAAAACTGAATTACTGTGTCGTGAAATGATGCATGTTTAAAAAGTGTGTCACCAACATGAAAAGTTTGGAAAGCTATGCACTAAGGAGTTGTTTTGACACTCCTCTATCTGCTGTATTTCATCAGGTGGAATAATTTTGGAATGATTTTTTTTCCCCCTTGATCAATGCTCTTCCCACCTCTTTAGTTTTGATCCTCAAATACTGGTGCTGGGCAGCATCCATTTTGGGATTGTCAGTTGGGAGCTGTGGATTGCCACGGACTCGCAGGG
The DNA here is from genome assembly GCA_032164245.1 of Sternotherus odoratus. Classification (NCBI taxonomy): domain Eukaryota; kingdom Metazoa; phylum Chordata; order Testudines; family Kinosternidae; genus Sternotherus; species Sternotherus odoratus. The sequence continues at coordinate 149,463,590 of JAVMKO010000002.1, forward strand.
GCAAGGAAAAAATTGCAGTCCTGTTATTTACCAGGCTGCACGTGGCAATAAACTATATAGGTAAGAGATGCAAGGGGAGTGTGGGTCAGGACGTGAGCTGCAGACACACACACACACACACACAACTAAACTTAATCAATTTAAAGTTTTATTGGGGATAATTACAAGGGGTAAGGGAGCAGTTTTTTGATTAACTAATAGACTTAATGAAACTTAAAACACGCAATGACTAAAATATCTACTAACAATATTTACAAACAAAGATGCAGCATTTAGTAATAATTGATACTTACAAATACAAACCAACGCATAACATGACCAGTAAACGTAGAAGCTCTATTTGAAACACGTGAGCTGAGAGAGAGGCTTCGAGGTGATCAGGCTCGGTTACGTGGGGTACACGGGATACACGGATACACGGGATTCATTTTCCTCTCTCTGTCTGCACATGGCAGGCAGACCCATAAGTACCAACTATGACATCACAAAAGTGTCATAGGGGACGGGGCCCAAAACCTGTTTGTGTTCGCTTCTGATTGGCACAAGCAAAGTTTAAACCAAGTAGGGGAGCAGGTGCCTCAAAGTCTGGCTTCGCCCCCAAAGGTGAGGAAATGCACATTGTTATAGAATGCATGTGAAACTGAATGACAAAAGAAGAGGCCAGGGCAATACCGGTATGGGCAAGTGTTACAGGATGCAGACAGGAACTCATCTGAACAGGAGCATAGAGCCTGACTGATCTCTTCAGAGAAAGAAGATCTTTAAAAAAAAAAAAAAGAAGGGAGAACACCCTACTTAACCTGCCACATTTGCTTCTTGGAATTCGTTCCCATGTTTCTCTTGAGGGAAAGAAGCTCCCCTCCATCCGCCCCCGCAATATCATCGTCTTCTACCCATCTATCTTCAGTATCAGCTGCTTGAGCTAACAGTACATGTGTGAGAGTGGAGGGGTGAAGTAGGCATTTGTGGAAGATTCTCTTGAATCTAAGAACCTAAGTGGATGTCCTGCAGAAAAGCTATAGAGCATTAACAGGAAAAAAAGTCTATTGATGTGATATGGCTGCCGGGGACTAATGGGGGTTCATATAACAGGGTCCTGTCAGTCTGTCCTACAGTGGCTTGAGTGCACAGGTACCAATCTCAGGGCAGACTGTTAAACTCCCAGGCACAAACCCCAAACTAATTGTGAATTCTATAATTATATTTCACCAACCAATCGAATGCAAACTCCTCAGGCACTACAAGAGCCTTAACCCAGAGTCTCCTTAGATACTCTGATACATCTTGCTTATTTTGAGCTTATCTTTCTGATAGAGGGCTCCTTACACCCATGGTTTTCAACCTTTCCAGACAACTGTACCTCTTTTAGGAGTCCGATTTGTCTTGCGTACCCCAAGTTTCATCTCACAAAAATATCACAGCTCAATAACTGGAAAAAAAAGGCTTACTTTCTCATTTGATCATAATTATAAAATAAGTCAATTGGAATATAAATATTAGGGCTGTTAAGGGATTAATTCAGTTAATTATGTGAGTTAACCGCAATTAATTGACAGCTCTAATAAATATTGTACTTACCTTTCAGTGTACAATATAGAGAGCAGCATAAACAAGTCATGGTGTGTATGAAATTTTAGTTTGTAGGGAGTTTGCTGATGCTTTTTATGTAGCCTATTGTAAAACTAGAAAAATATTGAGATGTGTTTATGTACCCCCGGAAGAGCTCTGCGTATTCCTGGTTGAGAGTCACTGCCTTACACACGGATCACAGCAATATTCAGGTTACTCTCAGTCCCAATGGTCACATCACTTACTCCAGGACCCAGATCAATTGCACTTTAAATCTCACATAAAAAAGACAACACTTCTAGCTGATCCTGTTAAAAACTAAATAATAAAAAAAAACTAAAGATTTTTTTGAATGGAAAAATGAAAACGAGTTGTTTACAAGGTTAAGAGGTAAACACACAAATGAGTTATTTTTTGAAATTTAGGATTGTAAGATGGATTTTGCTCATTATAGATGCTTCTGTGTCCTTTAGGGCTAACTCAGGCTAACAGCTGGAGCTCCCTTACTTAGGCCTAGAAAGCATGCTCCCAGAGTCCAGGCAGCAAAAAGAGTTCCTCCTTGTTAAGGGTTTTTATTCCCGTCCCCAATTCTTTGAGCTGCAAACTGAGCTAATGGGAGGAATTCACTTACAAGACTCATCTTCACGTGAATTTTTCACATCCCTGAGCAACAATGATACTGATATAAGTTTATAGTGTAGACATGGCCAAAGTCTTCTGTCTTCTTTAGTGTTCCAGTCTAGTGTCAATGGACTTTCCTTGTCAGGCAGCACATAACACATTCCTTTGGAGGCCAGCATTTCACACTAGTTAATGTCTCTCTTCTGTCTGTTGATTCACACAGGCAGAGGCTTACAATGTGAATGCTCAAGTATTACTTTACAATATAGAATACCGATGTTAGAAGAGAGAGAAATGCATCCAGCAACTCACAAGCATTCAATCAAGTCTGAACAGATTCTTATCATTCCAAGACCTATTTTAATAACACTAACACCCAGGTGAGCCTTTATTGACAAATACCGAGCCAGAATCTTCAACTAAGGCACGGAGACCTTGGCAGGAGCTGGCACCTGATATGCCAGTATCACAAGCCCTTTTAAACATTAACATTCCACACAAAAACGGTGATTTTATTCATGATTTCTGAGATTGGTTCAATTGCCAGTCTAAACAGCTTTCACCTTTCATCTATATAGGTCCAATTCTCCATCTTGTTGTACCAGTTTCATGTCAATGAACTCCATTCATTTCCCCATCTACAGCCCAGTCCTGGAAAACCGCACTTCCATGATTTCATCCATCACATATTCCCCTAAGGTCAACGTGGACCACCCTGTAATACCCCTGCAAGATAGTTCCAAGTACCTGTAGTTAATACCGCTTTGCTCTCCCTTTCTCATGCACCTTTCCCGCAGGATAAATGGCTAATTTGTGTAGGATTAAAAGACATTTGGTATCATGTAGGTTACATACATTTTAAAATCATACAAAGGCATAGCTTTTCAAAATATAAACTTCTGGCCTTCTTATAGTCCACCACAAGCTGAACATGATCTTTTCTTATTGCTTAAAATACATTGCTGGAATATGCTTCGGTGACATTTCAAATATATCATTTAATTATGAAACCATAATAATCTTGATTGCTCATAGTGTGGGGTTCAGAAGAGTTAACTAAGATAATTAGCAGGCCTTTTGTATGTTCTATTCCACAATCTGGAGTTCATTGTATATCCTCAAGTAGAGCATGCACTTAATTCTCCAACTGATATTTCAGTTGTTGTAGAGAGCAGAGGGGCACATTTGGTGAACAGATTTAGACCACTTTTGTTTGAGAAACTGCTGAATTTTAATCACTAAATCCAGATCTTTAGATTTAAAAGGGATTTTGACAATTTACATGAAGGTCATCTCCATATATCATAAGGTCATCTCCATATCTCCGGACTGTTTCTTGCGCAGGGCTATCAGAGTGGCAAGCAGGGATTTTAGGATTAAACTGAATAGCACAAGTAAATCTGAAGAGTTCTGTATGTTATTATCAGTGGAGAAGAAAATCAGTATTGTGGCACTGGGAAATAGATTCAATAAAACAATTTTGAGATTTAAATGCAAACCCACAAATTCACCCATTCATTTAGTTTGGTCAGTCTTTAAGACTAGTTCAATGGCATTGTTGCAATCAAGTCTTCAAGGTCTTTTGGCTCCCATAGGATGTGTCATCCTCCCTGGCACAAATTACACCCAATTGTTCATAGACTGAATCCCCTATTGGCTTGATTAAATCACTATGAGTATTTTATGATTTACAACAAAACTGCTCTGGAATTAGTACATTTTTAAGGGTCTCCCTTAGTTACTCATGAGGAAGCCAATAACCTTGTTCAGGGATGGTATTCATTTCATTAATATTCAATAATTAACCAGTGTCCAGAGATACAGGAATAGGATTGTATAACCTTCTGGAACAGCCTCCTCATTCTGATTTTTCTATACCAAGTTCTGCCTCCACCATTGTTGACTTTTGCCAATTATTTTTTCCCTTCAGTTAAGAGACTGGGTCATTAAGGAAATGATAGAAAGCAGTTTTCACAATCATTATTTGATTCAAGCTTCCACACGGCGTTGTGGAAAGAAGCAGACAGCTTAATTTTATCTGACACAGAAGTAACCAACAGTTTCATTTTCTAATACAAGGATACCCTAGAATTGCTGCATTTTTTCCCATAATCAGTCAAGTGTGCAATTTACAGGCCACCTTTCCAGCACCAGTGGATTAAGACCTATTCAACTCAAGTTCTTTATCATCTTGTTATGCTCCAATTTGCATGAACGGTGATGTGAAGTTTAGAACACACACACTTGGTCAAAACAGTGACCGAGCAAGTGATCAAGTCTCTCTGCGGGTATGGTGGACCCAAGCACCAGCCTGGAACAAACAATAAACACTGCCAGTTCCATGTATAGTAGACTCTCGATTATCCAGGATCAGGTTAAACAGGTTGTGGATTAACCAGGATGTCAAAAAAAATATATGTCCAACTCAAAGGCCGGCTCTGGCTTTGTTGCAAACCAAACACACACACACACACACACACACACACACACATACACACACACACACACAAGAAACCCCACCAGGGTGTGGAGCAGCCAGTGAACCAACACTCCCCAGTGCAGGGTGGCTGGTGAACAAACCCCTGGCCCCCATATTTCCTATGGATGGTGATTATCTGGGATTTTATTAACCAGGATTAATTTTTTCCCTATCATCCCAGATAATCGAGAGTCTACTGTATAAGACCTTTATCCGCATACAAATGAAAAGCAACAATCCTGTTCTCAACTGAGATTGTGGGCCCTCAGAGAGCTAGAGAGTCTGGACCTTTCAAACCCTGGTGGGAGGGGCAGGGGAGGGGGAAGAGTCCACAGAGCTTGCTTAACTTCTTGCAGCCTTCCGCGGAGGCCTCAGGGATGCTTGCTCTCAGTCATCTCATGGTGCGGAGACCCTCATTTATACTTTAAAACTGTTTTCCCCAAGTAAAAATTACATGTTACTTATAGAGGCAGATCCTCAGCTGGTGCACGTCATCATAGCTCCAGCGACATGAGCTTTGACTTCAACAAAGCCACGCCAATTTACACCAGCTGAGAATCTGACCAATAAAGATTCACCGTAGCCACCACCACTAAGGCTTGCCACACAAGAGCCTGGAAAAGAGATGGTCATCCCCATTCTCTATCATTGCTTTGCAACGTGAGTGGTCATTCACCCACTTTTTGCTGGTTTAAAAACAAGTTACCCTTGTCATTTGCACCAGTACAAGTGACTGCACAAGGTGCAGAGAAGAGAGAATCGGGTCTTGACAAAGGGAGAGAGATTAAAATAATTCCCTCTGGTACGTGACTCAAGAGGGAGATCACCTTGAATATGGAATGCTTTTCGGGGGGGGGCACTGCTGGAGAGATGTAGATAGTTTGGAGGGAGTTCTAAGAGAAAAAATAAGAATGGTTAAGGGACTGGAGAGGCTGACTTGTGAAGGAATAATTAAAGAGTATTTTTTGATTAAATGAGGACTAAGGGTGACAATCTACAAGTATTTCAAAGGGGTAAATGCCAAGGAGATACAGAAAATATTTAGGGCAATAGAGGTATTTCAATTGTATTCATGCTCTCTTCTCCCATTTTTTGCTTTGTGCCTTATTTCCATACCATTGAAGCCGACTGGGTAATTTGCAGGGGCATTGGGGAAAACTCAAAGTAACTTTTCTTCATTTTCAATCAGCATTTTTCCAGGTTTTTATTTTTTTGTTCCCCCTCCCCTACCCACTGCAAAAAAAAGTATGAACCAAAATTCAGTTGCCAGAAACAGATTCACTAACAAAAAACCCCAACAGTTCTAAAAGAAAATTGAAGGGGATTTAAAAAAAAAAAAAAAAGTTTCAGTTAACACTGACATTTTCTGCGGAAAATCATTTCAACTGAAGATTTTCAACCAACCCTACATGTCATCTGTGCACCTCAAACACCTACCCCAGTGCCTTCCTTTCATTAGTTCTCTCATTTCCAGAATCCTTCTTACATTGGTCCTCACAGATTAGAGCCATGATTCTCTGTTCTTGTAGCTATTTTCTAGTGTATTATCTTGCCCCTCAGCTGAAGGCTGCTCAGTGTGGGGACTAGGGATGTGCTCGAAAATTGACATTTTAGGACTAATTTTCAAAGGGTCTTCATCTTAACTTCTCTTTCGCACATGCAGCTTTGATTGGGCAAACATATGCATGCCCACTTTTCAAGCACCACCATTTACACCTGCAACTGATCAAAGCTATCATCTCTCCTTGTACAGGGGATAGTGTTTGTAAAGGAGTATTACACAAGTTTTGCGCATGGAAAGCTGAGCACATGCAATCCCAAAATAAATGTTTAAGCTTGATGAAGCAGTAGAAATATATTGTAGAGGGCAATTCTGCACTGGAGGCAGGGAATTGGAGTGAACGATCAAACAGACAGAGTCCATTAGTAGTAACCAAAGAAACAATGGATGCTGACAGACCAGGTGCCAACTCATGCACAGCTGGAAGCCAGTCGTGCTTACCTATGTGCATTATCATTATAAAAAATAGATATTAAATGTTACATTGATAAGAATGGGTCTAGTGTTTAGACTTTATAAAATGCCTGGAGGGGGCTGCATGTATTCATCTCGCTTATAACCTCTCTAGCCCATGGTTCAAAGTTAGGAGTGTTTGTTCTGTAAACCTCAACAAACAGGAAAAGAATTAAGGTAAAGGGCCCATTCAGTGAACAATATGAGCCATTGAAGGCCAGTGGTGCATCAGAGGAGAGAAGCCATGTTGATTGCATTCCTAACTCCCTTCAGGAAGAAGGGACGTACAAATGAACTCATCAGTTTGGATTCTGGAGAGGAGGGATAAAAATCCCCGACAAGAAGAAACTGAGGCCAGGTCTACTCTACACACTTAATTTGGTATAATTACGTTGCACAGGGGTGTGGATTTTTATACCGACCCCAATTCCCCATGTAGACAGCATAATATCAGTGGGAGAGCATCTCCCTCGGACATATCTATCCCTCTCACAGAGGTGGAGTTACTAAGCCAATGGGGAGCTCTCTCTCTCTCATTGGCTTAGAGTGTGTTCATTAGAAGTGGTGCAGCATCTATAGTGTAGACCTGCCATGAATCTCTTATGTGGTCTATATTCTGAAGAGCAAAGATCCCTATACATAAGCAAAGAGATCTCCTGGGCTAGCTCTGAAAAACATTTTGAATGGACAGATAACAACTCTAGCACATTTTGAATCATAGACAAACTCATTTGTGTATGTATTATCTATGTTTGCTTGCTTTAACCTGTAACTCGTTTCTTTTTCCTTTAGTTATTTTATTGCAGGACTGGCTACATGTGTTGTCTCTGGTGTGCGATCTAAGATACAAATTGACCTCGGATGAGTGACTGGTCTCTTGAGACTGGGCACAACCTGAATAAGTTGTGATCTTTGGTGTAAGTGACCATTTATCACTAGTGTCAGCTTGTCTGGGTGGCAAGATAGTCCCCTTGGGAACTCCAGTCTGAGACTCCATGGTAAAATGGTTAGTGATCCAGTAGTTCACATTTGATACTGAATTGGTGAAATCTAATTCTAGAACACACTCCCAATTTGGGATGCCTGCCCTGTTTTTTTGACAGTCTGCCTGGGGTTGGCACTCATGGTAAAGAACCACTCCAGACAGTGTGACAATTAGGGAACTGGAGTAACAAACAGATTGGTTACTACTAATGGAATCCAAGAAACAGCAATGCTAAGATACAGATATTTAAGCTTGAGCCAAGTCAAAATAATCAAAGCAAATGGAACAATTTAACGGTAAGTCATTAAGGAGCAAAATAACGTGACAGAACATCAAAACAAACATTTTTTTACAATAGAGTGCAGCTAACAGCAATGAAAAGGTTTGCTTTTCAGGTTGCACAGCCAAGATGATAAGTTAATGAGGGATTTCAGCAATTAGTATGTCAACATAAATATAAGCCCAAATGTCAAGAGTCAAATATGACTAGATTTCTTTTGTTGGCAAAAAGCGGTAACTACAATAAAGCTAGTTAATTATAGTACACAAGGCTCTTTAATGTAACCTAAGTGGGAGGAAAAAAAACAACCACCACCAAACAACAACAATAATTTGTCAAAGCAAATAGAATCAATAAAACAAAGAGATATGCAAGAGTGATAATCTCAAATACAGCTTTTGAATGAACCAAATAGGTCCAAAAATCCTTCTGGTCAGACAGATAAGATCCAAGGAAAACTAATGAGATGGAACAGAACTGGGATTCATAAAGCCCACAGCTGCTGTTTTAATTTCCACAAAGTCATTTGGCTCATGTCTGAATTCATCTACCTGGCAACTTACATCAAGGCACAAAGTGACTACATATGTTGACATCCGAGGAGTAGGCCTTGGAAGGATTCCCATCACACAAAAAGGCAGTGAAAAGAGTGAGGGAAATGAACAACAGAAATTAAGTGGACATTTGTGAAAGGAAACAGATGTGTGCGCCTCCGATAATTCATGTGAATATGAAAGTTTCACTGGGCCGAAAACTGAAGACCTTACCCGGTTTTTAGTCAGACTTTAGTCAAGCAAAACTCATTGAAGTCAACGGGAATTTTGCCTTCTGAATAAGGACTAACAAAGGCGAATAAGAAATTAAGAATCTAGCCCATTAAAGTAAAAAATAATAATAATACAGAAACACCATCATTTGACCACTTATATAGAATTAAATGGGAAGCAAAATATATTGACCTAGCTGATGACAATAAGCCAAGCCCTGGAGTACTTAAATACATGGACAGTGGCTCAGAGCTGATCAAGGTGTACATGTTGGGGAGGGAAGAGGAAATTCAGCCTCCTAGCCCATGTCACTAACTATGTATCAGCTTTTAAAACTGAAATAATATCTATTAGCATCATTTTCTTTGTTAAAGAAAAAACCCACAACATGGATGATGCTATTAAACATGCAAGCCAAGGGCTGCCCATTCAGTCTTTGCATCAGTGGATCTGTTTCTAAACTGACCTAATTAAATCATTACAAAAACACTACTTTAGAGAGTCCTATAGATTCAAGAAACAGCTGCATACATTTATTTGCACATCCTCAAGTTCATGAGATCAAACAACCCTGTTATTTAAATGGGCTTGTGCTGTGCTTCAGCTGTTTATGAAGATGGAGGTTTTTTGCCTTGGTAATAAGGACAACAGAGAGATTTGGGGAGAAAGAAAATTAGAATGAAGAGGGACCTAGTGGCTATTTGGGAATCCAAAAGGACTGAAGGGAGGAAGCTTTGATGACACCTAAAAATGGTTCGGAAGAAATCCAGACACATCTGAACTGTCACACTTTCCCAGAGGTGCTGGAACAATTTTTATAGTGGGGGTGCTGAGAGCCATTAAGTCAAACTGTAAACCCTGTATATGATGGAAACCACTTCAAGCCAGGGAATGCTGGAGCATCCCTAGTTCCAGCACTTATGCACTTTCCAGGGAAGATCCACCAAACTTTTGAGGGATTTCATGGTCAGCTCTGTTAGTGTCTGAACAGTAACTATCCTCTGGGTTGGTCACACATGCTCAGCATAGAATCAAGGGGCTAAGGACAAAGGTAGCATTACACCCTCTTGTGGTCTGCTGGTCCAGAGGCTGAACTGTTCAGCCCCAGGCAAAATTAATTTGCTGGCTAAGGGATAATCTAATTTGTGCCCAGCTGCCTAGGACCTCAAAAGACTGTTCCAGCAGCCAGAGATAGCAGTGGCATTTGGCCCATTCCCTCTTTTCCTGGATACACCCTCAAACTACCCAAGGATTTCAATATGCTTTAAAAAAATCCAAACATTTATAATACTTAGAAACTTATTTGCTAAATGGAAATCTCGATAGACTGAGGTTTCTCTTGCACGTGGTCTTAAATCTGTCTATTTAGTGCTCATGAAAGGTATCAGCTCTGAACTCCTCTATTTAGCCACACAGCAGGTAGACCCTGAGCCACAGAAGGGTGATCTTCTCCTCAGGCGACCACTATTCCTCAGTCCTGCTCTAGGGGCCATCTCCTGGGGTAATAGTTTGGTTTTCTAGCCTGTTCTAGCTTTGGTCTCTCCACTGAGGCTGCTAGCAAGGCTGCCCGTTACTGCCAAATTTGGCAGTTGATCACGTGAACACCTTTCCATTAGGTACTAGGTGAGACCTCGAGTTTATTTCATACCAATGGACAACCAGCAAATGGCAGTGACTAAGGAGGAGATCCACAAAGGCGCTAAAGCATGAGTGTCAGGTTTAGAAGCCCGAGTTCCACTGCAAGCAACAAAATTTCAACTGAATGTTGTAAGCACCTAAACTCACCCAGTGCCTATGTTTTCAGAGTTAAAATTCTCTAGGCATCTATGCTTCTGCCTCTGGGCATGAACATTGCCATCTCCCTCTAGGTGTGAGGCCACTTATCTCCTTCCTAAACCCCAGAGAAAGATTCACGAACCAGGGGAAAGATAGGCGTTTGCTGATGTCAAGTGTGGGGCCCATTCTGGTAGGACTGCTCAGAGGTTATCTACCAGATCGGGTCCCATTCAAAAAGATCTAGCCACAGGAGGAGATGGCTGTAATGCTGCTGGTGGTGCCTACCTTGTAATTTTTAGCCTGTTAGCACACTTGCCTGAGATGTGAAAGACTCAGGCTCAATTTCCTCCCCTCTGCCCACCTCCTTCCCCTCAGCCAGTAGGAGAGAAAGAGATGGGAGGCCTCCAACTACCCAAGTAGATACCCTAACTACTTGACTACCAAGTCTCTCTCTCTCTCTGGACCAGTGGCTATTTATTTACCCACAATGGAAGAGTCATTGCTTCAGAGAGATAGTGATTGTCTCTGAAACCTAGTGGTTATACCATTCTTCCTCCTCTGGCTGTTGTATTGAGCGAGGCAGGCTTGTAATGCAATTCCCAGGAAACACCTTTTGCACCTAAGCAACCTCCAAGTGGTGGGTTGCCATTTGTAGATAGGTGCCTCCCTGAGTCCCAGATTTCGGCTCCCATCTTCAAGAGGGGATAGACATAGCACACACCCATCTTGTCAGCATCTCCCATTGACTGGTTTAGGTGGCTCCCCACTTAGTGTTCTGGTTTTTGTAGCTCAGTTTAAGGCAAACATCTCTCCCCCTCCATTGTATAGGAAGCTTAAGTGCCTTTGCGGATCAGTGTTGTTCCTGTGATTGTCTAAGTGCGGCGACACTCAGTTTTACAATGCCAAAGTACCTTTGTTGAACGGGGTTTAAGGTTGCTACTAACTTGGATGTAGAAGCAAGGATGGCCTAGAGCGGGGGTTCTCACACTGGGGTTTGGGCCCCCTCGGGAGGAGGGGTCACAAGGTTATTACATGGGGGGGTCCTCAAGCTGTCAGCCTCCACCCCAACCCTGTTTTGCCTCCAGCATTTATAATGGTGTTAAAATCTATATATATAAAAGTCAAATGGTGTATGTATGCGTGTATGTATGTGTGTATGTACGTTCACTTACTCCTTCCACACCGTTTGAGCTAGAAACTTGAAATTTAGGACCCTAAGACCTATAATTGTACCAATCAGGGTAAGAGTTGAAAATTTTTCAAATCTCACCTCTGACGTCCCCCAGGGGTGAAATTATTTAAAGGCCAATCACATCAGCTGGGCAGCTGCTGTTCTCTGTGACATAGTTATGTCATAATACCCCCCTCCAACGGACCCTGTACTCGCTCCGCTCTCTGCCCCCTCCCCCCTCCAACGGACCCCGCACTCGCTCAGTTCTCTGCCCCCTCCCCACCTCCGATGGACCCGAGTTGGGTTTGGTCGGAGGGTAAGTGAGGTGGGGGTGTCGGGTTTGGTCGGGGGGTGAGGTGGGGGTGTCGGGCTTGGTCAGGGGGTAAGTGAGCCAGGGGTGTTGGGTTTGGTCTGGGGGGGTGGGAAGGTGTCGGGGTGGGTGAGGGGTGAGGTGTGGGTGTTGGGGTTGGTCAGAGGGTGTTGGGTTTGGTGGGGGGGTAAAGTGGGGTGTTGGGTTTGGTTGGGGGAGTGAGGAGGGGGGTCGGGGTTGGTCGAGGGGTAAGTGAGGTGTGGGTGTTGGGTTTGTTTGTGGTGGTAGGTAGGGGTGTTGGGTTTGGTTGGGGGGGAAAGTGAGGTGGGTGTGTCAGGTTTGGTCTACGGGGGTGAGGTGTGGGTGTTGGTCGGGGTGTTGGGGTTGGTAGGGGGGTGACGTGGGGGTGTCAGGTTTGCTCTCTGCCCCCTCCCCCCTCCCCCCTCCAATGGACCCCACACTCGCTCAGCTCTCTGCCCCCTCCCCACCTCCGACGGACCCGAGCAACGCCGGGTATTTTCGCTAGTATATTATAACGTGTTTTTCCATTTATAAAGGGGGTGGGAGTCGCCCTCAGAGGCTTGGTATGTGAAAGTTTGAGAACCACTGGCCTAGATATTAAAAGTTTCATATCCAATTGCTAGTTTCTTGATCTATTCCGTCTTCACACATTTGATTCCTAATACTGTATCACTTTTGGGTTGCACCTTGTTCCTCATTTCACTGGCTTCCCACTGAAAAATGTGGGAAACATTAAAAGATGACATTGCAACAATAAAACAGTCTTTTCTATTTCTTATGACGTATAGGAGAGAGAAGGATGAGAAAGGTGGTTTTCCATCAGGTTATGATGAGTTGCACAGTTAGATTCCCATGACTAAGCCTCTCCAGTGGGAGAGGTTTAAAAGACTGAATTTTAGGTTAAGAGGCCATGTGTGTAGCAATCAGCATGGAGAACCAGGAAGCAGTTAAGTAAACTTACGAAGCACATAGACCATGTTTTGGTGACTGTAGCAGGCCAGTTACTCTGCTCTTAGGAGAAAAGGTTAAAGACAGCAGAGGTAGGCTACTTGGGAAGTCAGCCATAGCTGTGGCCACACTCAAGCAGGCTACAGCTGGCCCTGATATAAGGGCTAAGGGAGGAGCTAGGTTAGTCTCACTCCAACCTTGGAGTGGGAAGGACCTAGCTGCCTGGGACCACAGAGTTCCTGAAGCAGAGTAGTGCTGGGGAAGGCAAGAGGAGCTGAGGAGCTCCAGTCTGACCTAAGGGGATACTGGGGCTGCAGAGGTAGCTGGTCCAACCCCCTTGCCAACGATGAGTGGCCATACATACTGCAGTTTACCCCAGGGAAAGGGGGCTAGACGACTGGCACTAGCCACGGAGGCCAGGTGAGAACAGGGGAAGAGGGTTCCCCTGGGAGGGGAGACTCAGAATGTAGGGGTGGTGCTGTGGAGAAGCACCCCAAGACAAGAGGGCACTGGGGTCCAGAGTGCCAGGAGAGACTCTGGCAGGAGGCACTCCAAGTGCTGGAACTGAGCTAATTCCTGGATGACCAGCAAGAGGCACCACGGCAGTGAGTGCTTGATGTGCTACAATGACCTGTATTTCACCAGTGGGGAAAACCAACTGATATCAAGCAAAGAGTGTACATGTGTCTGAAAAGTTAAAATGAAACATTAAATTTTTTTCCCTGCGTATACTATAGAGCTTGATGTAAAAGTTGAAGTATTTCATATTTTAAATTGTGGATCATGAAAATGTACTGCTCATAGTATTCATATTATGCTTGGCATCAGAAAGAAAAAAAAAAGAACATTTTGAAGCACATCACAGTTGCTTTTACAGAAAGCCCCTGACTTGCACTGATCTGCAGATGTTTAATTCTAAATTACATCTCATTACAATAAATTAATTTCTCCCCTGAGAAATTAATCCAAAATTAATTTATTCAAACTAAATTAAGAAGGCCCATATTAGCTTATTCTTGGTTGATTAATCACACACTGATTAAGTAAACCCATCTTTTTACTCATACTTAAAATATTTTCTGCAAAAGAGGCCAAATACATAGGCGTAGAATAGCTGAGTGTTGCTGTTAAGTAGTTTGGTTCTGCTGGGATATCACATGGAAGGTAAAATGTACCTTGGGAACGTGAATCGATTATATACTCAGGTTGTTGCAGTGTTGTAGCCAGATTGATCCCAGGATATGAGAAAGAGAAGGTGGGTGAGCTAATATCTTTTATTGAACTGATGGCTGTTGGTGAAAGAAAGAGCTCCGTGTTGCTTAAAAGCTTCTCTCTTGCAGTTGGTTCAATAAGAGATACCAGCTCACTCACTTGGTCTCTTATATTCTTATAGGCACAGTGATTTACCATATTCCTGATGTTCCTGTGCTTGTGTTCCCAAGGGATGCTTAACATACATACTTTCAATAGCATGAGTATTTTTGATGTAGCTTAAAATGCCCTGATAGTTACAAACATTTGTCTGTCAGACAGCAACAGATTACAAGATCTTCGAAAAGAAGGTGTGAAATAGTTCTGAATAGTTCTGATTTATGGCAGTGAGCAAGCCAACCAACACCTAATCAAAACAAACCTGACTAAATTAAGCAAATTATTCCCTGGAAACTTTTTAAATTATCCTCTGGGAGCTCAGCTGGCAACTAAGACTGATAGCAGTTTTGTGACTGCCCAGTGTCCTAGCACAGCTCTGGCCATGCAGTCACATCCAAATAGGTATCTAACGTTCTCTCTTGAATATGCACTAATTAAACTTCCCCGGGCACCACATTATGTGGGTTTGTGCATTTGCCAGATAAGCATCTGAGAGCCGATTCATTCTTGAAACCTCATGTCTTATTTCTGAGTTTGTGTTATTTTCAACCATTTTGTTGTTTTCAGTTGCTTTTTTTGTTGCTTTCTACCATGAAAACTAGGCATTTTCAAAGGACACTCTATAACTCCCATGATTTATCTGCAGTAACCCCAATATAAATTAAAAGGAGAATGTCAGCAGTGGAAGAGAACATTTTAGTCAAAGCACTCGAAAGCTAGTGAGATGGGGGGGAGGAAGGGGAAAGAGAGCCTGATCTGGTGATCCTTATTCAAGCAAAACAGTCACTGGATTGGATGGAATTTTTCCCCAGAAAAGGTTATAGTACTAGAGCCAACACTGGTGAAGACTGAGCTAGGATAGAACTCGGGGCAGTTCGACCGAGGGGCTGCGCTCTTGGGGCGCAGCGGAGCAGGGATGGGCGCAGCGGGAGCGCGGGTTCCACGCCGAACGCGGCGTCACAATGGGTTGCCAGGCGCCCGGCGGAGGAAAGATGCAGCCGGGCGGGCGGCGCTAGCCGCTGCGGGGTGGCGGGGGCCATGGCCGGCGGGTACCAGCTGTGGGCGCCCTGGTCGCCGCTGGACGAGTCCCTGCAGTGGCTGCGGGGCGCCACCCCCCGGCCGTGCACCAAGCACCCGTTCCGGGCGGCGCCGCGCGGCGGCTGCCCGCAGAGCACGGCCGCCGACCTGGAGGTGCAGCTCTGCTTCCAGGGGCTCAGCCTGGTGCTGGAGCCGGGCGCCAAGGGGCCCGGCCCGCCGGCGGGGGAGCCCCGGCGGTGCGCGGCGCTGCGCAAGCCCCAGGCGGTGCGGCTCCGCGGGCTGGACTCGGTCTTCGGGCGGCTGGTGACGGCGCAGCCCCCGCGCTGGACCGGCTCGTTCCGGGTGTCGGAGCGCTCGGCTTTCTGCCAGGTGATCAGCCCCCGGCAGCGCTGGCCCCGCGGGCTCCCCGAGCCGCAGGTCCGCATGGCCGTGGCCATGTGCCGGCAGATGCTGCGGGCCATCCTGCTGCTCTACGCCGCCTACAAGAAGTGCGCCTTCGCCCTGCAGCACTCCCGCTGAGCGCCCCGGCCGGGCCGGCAGGAGCCCGCACCAAACCACACCTGGCTGGGCCGACAGCGCGCCTGGCTGGGTCCGCCCGCGGCCGGGCTCCGATTGGACTGGAGCTGCTGACTGACACCCCCACGCAGCTCTGCCGATAGCGCCCCCGCTGGCTTCATTCGCCTTACAAGTCCCCTGCTGGCTTGGTGGGAACTCTCTGCAAGACCTGCAGCGTCAGCGGACGCGCTTCGAACTGCAGCCATCTATTTGTGTGCACAGCCAATGGGGCAGGCGCTTCCATCCCAACTGAAATACAGGCCAGGTGACCATAGATCGCGCTAAATTCCTAATTTTACCATGCACTGCCCCATAGGGGTTTGTTTACAGCTGAAGCGTGCAGCCTCCACCCAACGGAGGTTTGCATTACAAGATGGAATTTTAAAATATGCTGGCAACTAATATGCACGAGTCTTTCCTGCATAAAGTGCACCCCACAATCTTTTAATGTCAAAATCTTTATGGTTTGTTTATACATAAAGGATGAAGCCTAGAAGCATAATTTTGCTTTCTCATAGTCAAACTGAATACTGTCCTTTAGGTTCAGACTTGATATAGGGAGGACCTCACAACCAGATTGAACCACTCCAACTTGATAGACATGAAGATTTACAGTATGAAATATTTTCCCTGGTGGATTCATATGTACACATTTGTCTTACAAGAGTAATATTCAGTTTTTTTGCAACCAACTGGACCTCTGCCTTGCAACATTACTAGTGAAATAAATCTTAGTGTTTGCTACTAATGAATGAAGGAGTTCACAGTCCAGCCAGAACATCTTAGACATGCCGTTGTCACACATAACATTTAAAGGAAAAAAATCCTTATTCATTCACGTCAGGTTACAAGATGCCAAGACTATTGAGTGTTAAGTATGTGGCGTCTTCCTGCATTCAAAGGAAAAAGTGTTATGACTTATGAACTTACAAGAAGTTCAGTTTTGATTTACAGTGTTCAAAGTAAAATCTGTATGGATTGGTTAAAGCTAATGGATGAGTTTTACAAAGAAACGCACCCTTTATCTCACAACGTTCAAGTAAACTACTCTCACTTTGAAATATTATTTGTTCCTATTGAATAGAAGACTTACAACCAAACGGATCAAAACAAACAATTAAGCATTGAATAAATGCATTTTTGCCTTACATGTATTCAAAGTCACTCTTATTTGTTTACATCTGAATGGCTGCAACTGATAAAAGCATCATTATATAGATTTTAAAGTAGGACAAACTCCTTATGACTTGTTTACAGCTAGTGGATGTAGTTTACAAAGAAATGCACTTTTGCCTTACAACATTCCAAGAAGAGTCCTGATCATTTGTTTACAGTGAATGGATACAAGAGTCAAGAAAAGCACCTTTGCCTTGTAACGGTCAAAGTAAAAAATAGTTGTGATTTGTTTCCAGATGATGCAGGCCATTTATTAAAAGTGAAACTTTTGTTTTATATCAAATCCAAAATCCTTAAGATGTTTATAGCAGATGTATGACGTATAAATGCACCTTTCCCTTTCATTCATAGAGAAAAGCTTTTCTAATGTCTTCAGTTACTACTGCAGGTCACAATTAGACCAGAGAATTACTCTTCAGTGTTTGGGAGCTAGCCACAGGTCTATTATCAGAAGCTCAGCTTTTACTTGCTGCACAGTACTACTCTCCCTCCCCCCCCCCAGGGGGTGTTGGGGTCCAGACCTATTCCTGTGGAATTTGGTGGACACTGGCCTTGTTCACAGAGCCAAGCCTGCTTTCCAGCCAGTTCTGTGCCCCAAGAAGCTCTGTTTCTGTTCCCTCTCAAAGCCATGGCCAGACTGGTTTTATTGTCACCTGCTCACTCTCTGGTTCCTTTCACACTCACACTTGTAACCAAATCAATGTCCCAGCTCCTGGGCTTGCAACCAGTCTCCAGAGAAACACATTGGGTAATGGCTCAGCTTCTAATCAGGCCTGGCTATGCTGGTCTGCCTGAGGTGGGGGCCTTTATTGTTTCCATTAATGCGAAGCAAAGGGTATTTAATTGCTCCTTCATTTAGCCTGAATGAAAGGTAGCTAGCACACCCAGCAGTTTCAAGGGGGCCCATAGGTCAAAAGGTCATTTGCTGGCTGTGACAGTCATTAACACTCTCTAGCCCAACAATATTGGTCTATCCCCTAAGCCAGATATACCCTAGTGCAGTCACTAATGTGTATCCAGTACAGGAGCCCCATTCAGTATTTAAACCAAAATGCATATTACATTTCTACTAGGGCCATATGTCCCCAATACTGCAAGCATATATACACACACATGTAACTTGACCACTGGGAGTAGTCCCACTAAAATAACTCACAGAGCTAATGCTAAGTACATACATAAATGTTTTCAGGATCAAGCTGCAAAGGAATATGGCTCTGAATTGGACTCCCCTATTCCACTTACCATTTCTGCTTTGGAGAAAAATGGTCTCAGCATGCTGTGAAAACACAGTGTATATATTCCACTGCAAAATATTTGTACTAGATGGAATAGAAATCGTGTCATTTCAATACCTCCCTTCCAGTTTCACCTGCAGGTTTCAGTTATGCAATTTGTAATGTTAGTTGGTATGCTACCAGACAAGACAGTTGAGCAAAGATCCTAATGGTACTGCCAGAGGCAGGCTTCTTTGAGGGCTCATCTGGTCTGCTGTCAGATCAAGACTCAGTTTTCTGTGAAAATATGCAGGCTATCCACACAGATTTTTTAAGCTATGCCTAAAGATAGAGATAGGTGGGTTTTTTGGGGGTGTGGGAGTGGGGGTGTGGAATGCACTATACACCTAAATACCTTTGAAAATCTGAACCAGAAAAATCTAACCCTGCCCCAACATTACTAGTCCATTTAGTATATTTTAGCAATGACTAAGGCAGCTTTTAGGATAATTTACTTAACCAACAGAAGACTAGTCATGCTGCTGTAATCTAGCCTGGCTGTGTTCCAACCTTGTCTCTGCAACTGGTTCCTGACTTCTGCTGCTACCAACACATAGATAACAGGAATTGTAGCACAGCATAAACACCTGCAACTTTAGTGTTATAGCTTACCCCTTTCTACCACCCTGTTATTGACAGACAATTGAAATGAGTGGCTTTTTTTTAAAACCGATTCAAGACAGTCATGAGCAGATCTTTTAATACTGCTTCGGCCTTAACCACAGCAGCATTCTCCTTGGCCATCAGATTCTGTAAAGAGCCAAAGTTACCCCTGTGCTGAGATCACAACAGGAAATTGTTTATTTTAGCTAGGATAGAAATAGGCTGATTGATATTTGGCTCATAGCACTAGTTCCCTGTTGAGTGCCTGAGCTAAAGTTATTTCATCCCCTTCTCCCTGCAGCACATACACACCTAAGAGTGCACCGAGAAATCTTATTACACCAATACTGTTTTTTTTTTATGGCAGCTGTTAAAAAGTCCTTTCATAGTCCGGTCTGGAATTCCTCCAGTGTTTTACAAAATGGGGTAAGAAAACCCGACACGACGGTGAATGTGTGTGATGTAGGAATAGCACATTGCAGACAGGCACATCAGTAACATTTTTTGCACAGCTTTATAGCCACAGGAAATTTGCAACTTAAATTACACGATGTGTTGCCGGATTTCATTGATCCTTTCATCTATCAAAGAGTCAAGAGGATTAGACTTGGCTTTGGCAGTGACAAACTGACAGCGAAGTGAAGTCGAGCATTATTGATTATTGCCAAACAGTGCTTGTGTGCGGTTTCGTTACCTGCCGAGAACATGATTTAGACAAAGGGGTAAGATTGGTCAGCAATTGCAAATGGTGACTGGATGCACGTTAGTTTGCAAACAGGTGAAAAATAAGCATTAATAAGTTTTCCCAAGTTATTCTCGGAAATGTTAATGAGAGGCGCCTTTGGTTCTCTACTGGTGTGAGTGGCTGGAGCTCTCTACACAAGCAGAGAATTTGGCCTTTGTCTGGATCCAATTGAGAGGTTAACACGTGTTGTCTTATCTTCACAGTCATCGAAGCCATTCATCCCCTGGCAGGCCACAGAGATGCTAGCAGCATATTGACCACAAGCAGAGTTCTCTGTCTCCAACTCCAGAGCAAGCAGCAGGTCCCCTCCATACAGCTGTATAACACAGACCCAGTAGATACCCAGCCTGTCTGCTGGATCTGGGGCAGATTTTCCAATAAAATCTCAGTCAAGGGGCTTCAATAGACTAGTCTGCTGCTGCCCTAAATCCTGGATCCTTTTCTTCACATCTAGCTAGGACTTAAAGCCTCTCTTCTTTTCAAAATTGGTCTGATCAGGTAGAGCTTTAAGTAATTGCTCATTTCCCCCCTCCCTTCCTCACCACACACACTCTCCCTGGTTGTTACTAATGAAAAACACTCACTGAAGCCAATGGGAGTTTTGCCTGAGTAATGACTAAGGAATTTGACCCCTAGGTTTTGGATTGTATTTCAAATCCTTCATTTTCTGAACACAGATGCTAGACTTCTAAATCCAAATGGTAGGTGTCATGCCGATCTGTAGGCAGATGTGCCAAAAAAAAAAAGTCTAATTGTAGCACACATTAATATACAGGACATGTAAAGAACATAGATTTTAAGCAGAGTTTATAGACTCTACTTCTTAAAGAGATCTTAACCTAGCAACTAGATCTGCATTTGCAATACAACCATTTGTATGTATCTGTAACAGGGTCAGCGTCCACCTCTCACGATCACCCCCCTTGTCTCTGGCCGATATACCTACAATTGGTGTTTTTTCTAGGGTGGCACCCACTTCTCATGAGAGGCCCCCTTTGGTTGGTTGGGTGTGAACCTGCTTTTCTTTTTTGTTCTTATATCGTGGTGCCACTCACCTCCTGTGACCCCCCCTGCAGCTGATGGTTTTCTTGCCAGGTCTTCGGCAGCTCAGCCCTTCGGCCAAGCTGCACACACTGTCCCCCCTTCTGTGGCTTGCAGTCCCAAGGTCTTATCCCAGCCCTGGTATGGGGCCACAGTGCTTAGGCTTCTCCCAGAGGCACTACCTTCTTCAACCACTCCGCCAGGGTCCATCTCGGTACCCACAACTGCTGGGGTTTCAGCAGGCCTCCCTGGGCTTAGCCTTCAACCAGATCAGTGGAGCCCATCTCGGTACCCTTGCTAGCCTGCACAGGTTCTGTGCTCAGTCCCCCTTGGCTTCAGCCCACCCACACTGACCTTCCACTGGTCCTGCTGCTCTTCTCACCAGCCAGGCACCAAATCTTCAGCAGCCAGCCTTGGTCTTCAGTCTTGTCTGCAGTGAGCTGTCCATGGTACTGCTGTTCTGCCAGCCAGTCACCCAAGCCTCACTCCATAAGCACCAAACAGCAACTACACTTTGCCCTTCTTCAAAGTACACTAGGGGTCCATTGCAATGCATCACAGAACAATGACAGAGAAATGTGCCAGAAATATGCGGAGTCAGAAGAATAGAAGGATCAGATTTAAGCAACAGAATTTGGCAATGCAGTGGTAAGATGGTCACACTTTGGGAGCTCCTTGCAGCCTTATTAGCCTCAGGAGACCCTTACCTAAGGGTGTATTTTTGACATTTTGGGAGACGTGTTCTTTACAGAGTCACATAGCATTATGACGCATTTCTCCTGTGTTCCCTGATTCCACTGGTTCAGGAAGCCTTGTGTTGAGAGAAGATTGCTTAAGAGGGTATGCGAGGTTAGCCCATGCTGGAGCCCTGGCTCAAGGCTGATGGCTACCCTGCAATTGCCCTAGGGTCCCAGGACCCTGCAAGGTCCAAGCTTGAGTCAAGCTGGGAGCCAGGGTTCAAGCCCTATTGCTTTGCAGTATAGCTGGAGTCCCACTTGACTGAGGTCCTGGAGTCATCCAGAAGTATTCCACAATTTCATGTCCTGTCTATCCCAATAATCTACAATGCACTCTATGGAAAATCGAAGCACACACACCTCGCCCCACCCCATGGTGAATGGCAGCAACTCAGGTCAGCACTAACCCATTGTGTTCTGATCACTGATCTGCAAGCAGGCTATCAGAGAGCCTCCTGGGTGTGCAATGGAGAGCAAACCCACCTAGCGTTTTGCAAAGTGAGCTGCTTCCTGGGAATGTACAGGGTGAGCGGTAAAGATTTCCCACAGTGCACCTCATTCCTACGGCTAAAGCGGTCACATTCTGGGGGGAAGGGAGGTGCTAGGGACTCGCATATGGTTACTTTGACATGGGACTGCACATTGCAGTGTAGATGCCTAGCCCAGAGCATGGGTCAGAAGAGTCTTAACCTAGGGTTAAAAAAACAATGTAGATGCTCAAGCCTTGGGTTCCCTAACATGGATCAACTGATTTGAGTCCCACTAACATTGAGTTTACATTGCAGTGTAGACATACCCAGAGAGACATTCTCCGGAGCAATTTTTTTCCCTGGAAAAAGGGAAATACATATATGGACACTACACAATGCTTTTGTTCTCATCTTCCTGTCCCTAGCCAATGAAGATAGTTGTACATATTAGGAATTTTTGGTGCCTTTGTCACTGTGGTATTTGAGCTCCAAATTCCATATTTAAGAATGCCTTTGGCGTCTTTGGTTCACCGCGAGTGGCTGGGGGGGTGTCTTTGGTATACACTACGAGTGGATTGCATTCTTACACAAACACTTTCCTTTCTCTGATTCCCATTAGCAAGTTAAGGATGGAGCTGCAATTCTGAGAGATTATTCACCTTCAACAGGGTGAAAACCTTGAGCTACATTTTAAGATATAGCAGCTGCCATTACATACTAACATACCTTGCCTTGAGCCAGAGCCAAAAGAATGGGGTTCGGAAAGGCAGTGAGTTGGACTGTTAATGAGACTTTAATGACACTTTTTGGTTTTGTACAAGTTTTATTGAGTCTGTTTTAGAAATGGAAGTTCTTAATCAATTTTAACTGAATTTATTTTTATGAGAATTTACGGCTGATGAAAGGAACGAAATTAAGCATCGTGGAGAGAGAGATGATCCATCACAGAATCCGAATCAGCACCAGCAGCAGTGCGAGCCTCCTCATGTATTCTTCTGCCATTGTGCTTCAATCCAGACCTGTCAGGATTGCCTCTTAACATTAGAGGGTATTTCATTAGTGGTGAACTGCTTAGCAGGTGTGCTCTCTGCAGCTTCTGCCACCAAGGTTGCTAGTTCTGATGGGGTGTTTGTGAAATGTAGACCTGCTCACTGACCATCACCATCACATTCATTTCACATACGCCACCCAGCAGCCTGGTTCTCCTCTATATTGTTAAATGCCAGCAGAATTCCATATTTTTAAACACTCTCTACATACACATTAATTAGTCAGTAATACTCCAGTATTAAGACTTCTTTAACTACAATATTAAAATCTCAGTGTGCCTTCTGATTTATAGCAGTTTATCTGTTATTTAGGCCAGATTCTGGTTCCTTATACAAGAGCTGAGAAAATGGGCTTTGCAGAGAGAATCTCCTGAGGGGTGATAATAGATGGGGCACCAACACAGGTCCTGGGCAGTAGCAGCAGATGCAATCTCTTTCCTACCCTCATGCAGGAGTATTGGGTTGGGGAAGTCCCTAAAGATGCAACTTGACAACAATGAATAGATCAGTGATGACAGACGCTTTAGTAGCCTTCTGCCGTTTTTTGTTTACAATGATATATGAGAGCCTCTGAATTTGCACTTGTAATTCTTGCAAGTGTGATTACTTCTAGAAAGAAATAGCACCTTCATGCAGGTAACATAATCTTCATTTGCACACACAAGTACTACTTGCATGCATAAATCTAGAGTTTGGTACTGTGGCAGGGTGGACTATGCCTGGAGGCCTCACGGCCCTTCATCACCCAGAATAGAGCAAAGAGAAGTCCTCCAGGCAGCCTAAATGGCTGCAGAGAAGTGGCCAATCACGGGGGCTGATGGAGCAGCCAATCTGGGGCCAGAAGGGCCCTATATAAAATGAGCAGCAGAGCAGAGAATAGGTGCTTTCTATCCAGATACCCAAAGTCCGTTTTAGTAACACTAAAGTGTTGTTAGTGAGAGGCCAGCTGGTGCTCTCCAGTGTTCGTTTGTACCTATCCTGCACCAGAGAATCAAGTTATATCTTCTAGGGTCGCTGTTGGAAATGTCGCATCTCCTGCAAGGAAATAGCTACATGTGAGTAGGATATTAAGAACCCTTTCATTTCCATCTACTCACTTTTAGCAGATTCATAATTTTTTTTTCAAATGAAAGACCTTCCGAGAAATACTGAAGCATCTACAGAGGTTTGTGATACACCCTAATTATTCATTTTGAACAGTATTACCTCGCCATGGCTCACAACTCCCAGCAACGACACCGGATAGATAAAAAAAGAGCAGAAAGAAAATACAATAATACTAATGTATTTTGTCTTCAAATTTGTCAGTAAATTGAGACTCTTTGGAACAAAGGCAATGGCAAAAATCTGGAATTGCTTGAACCCAGGGCAGATCTTCTTACACTGTTAAATAACACTCTGCCCTCTACCAATGAGAACCAATATGCCATTTTTATTATAGTTATGTTTTTAATCAATTGACCTCAAAGCACTTTACAAAGATGGGTAAATATCAACTCCCTTTTCTTGAGATGGAAATGGAGGCACAAAGATTAAATGATTTGCTAATGGTCACACAAGTCAGTAGCAGAACTAAAAATACAACTCTGGTCTCTTGACTCCCAGTCCTCTATTCCACCCATTGGAGTACAATGCCTCTCGATGGGCTTTTCTTTTAGACCATTGTTTGGTTAGAACCTGTGCTCGCTTGAAACATGCATCACCCTTTGAATTTGCACCAAGTCACAATAACATAAGCAATATCACAGCTTTAATGCACAAACTTGACACAGGTATCAGAGTATGATTTCCATCCAAGAATATCAAAACAGCAACCAGTATATTGCACAGGATCCAATGGTTAAAAATACACTGTGATCATGGCATATTAAAGCTGAATCTGCTTTGCAAATTACAAAAATAACATCCATTGCCATATGTCAGACATTTCCAGTTCAGCAGTATGGCAGGAGTAAAATGAATTCAGCACATCTGGGGAGCTCTGTTAAAGAGGCATCTGTGGTGAAATCCTTGCTCCAGTGACATCAATAGGCGTTCTGCTATTGACTTCAAGCGAGACAAACTGCAGCCCTAGCATATTTTGGGAGGAAGGAAAAAGGCAAATAGCTTCTGCATTCCCAGCTGAGATTAGTGGTGAATTCCTCAGCTGGGAATGCAGAAGCTAGTGGTGAATTCCTCAGCTGGGTGCATTACAGATGTTCATGTGGAATTTCTGCTGAATAGAACCTTAGAGTGATACTTTGCCCAGTCATGCATGGGTCTCAGGGGAGGAGGAGGTAGCCTCTTTACCACCATGAGCAAGGCACAGTACATCCCTACCATTCCCTTGAGCGCTAGGCAAAGGAACAGTTGGTACCTTACAGCCCCAGAGTGTAATTAACTAGGAAGCTATGACAAAGCACAGCCAAGCTACGATGTATCCGAGATGATACACAGCTCAGGGTTCAAACTGAAACAGCCTAGCCTAAGAGTTTGTTTTTTCTTAGAAACTTTGGGCCACACCTACGCTTCGTGTGGTGTAAACAGACCTAACTTTATTTACTGGTGGAGATACACTGACAAAACAACTCAGGAGATGCCTCTTTATCTTTCATTCATTGTGATCATTCAGAACAAAAACCTGGTGAAAAATCCTCAGGAGATGCACTGTATTCACCATGAGCAGTTTGTGTGTGTTCTGCTTAACCTTTGTTCATTTTTAAGTAAGTTTTATTGATGGATATGTAAAAAAAAAAAACACCAAAAAACCTCACTACTAGAGCAGGGCAAATAACATATTCAATGGATTTAGCCCCACTCCACCCCCACCCGTGGAATATCCTCAGATTTAATTGACAATTTCAAATTAGTTAGCAAATATCATTTCATGTTTTTACTCTATGGACTGACTGCAAACATTCTGAATTTCAGCAGCATTGCTACACTGTGGTTAGATAAGTCACACAGTATTGTTTCTATGTTCCGATAGGATGAGCACTTGCACAATTACAGTTTGGTTTCCACAAATACTTTTCATAACTCTTTTATGCCCATATAACTTAATCACTTCAATGTTCACAGAAAAAACAAACACGGAGGGCTCATGAAGTGACCAAATTCAATTTTAGACAAACATTCATGGAAAACATTTGAAATTATTGACCCAGGTCTGTTTAACACTAGTGTATATCGCATTTTGCATACGATTATGCTGTGTTCGATCTACTTTCCAAATAGCTTCCCTCATGACACCATCATGACCATATATAACTAGAAACTGTTGCGCCCTTTTACTCGAATTCAGACACAGGGAAGCTTTTGTTGAAGAGAAGTAGATTCAAGTCCTGATTACTTCATTATACGTTCACATCAAATGCTTACTGAAGATTCTCAGTGATCAGACCCTACTGGAGGTTTCAATGGCAAAGGAAGTGTAACTCACCCTCCCCCCACCTCCGGCTTGAGAGAGCTGTACAGCATAAATTATGGTGTCTGGTGGAATCACATCTCACTGCATCTCCATTGGGGAGGTTTCAGCAGTCAAGCAAACTTCACAAATCTATAAGTTCATGAAGATAGATGAAATGGGTGAGCTGCCGTCATTTATCATTTAACATTTTCTACACCGTTCTTTGGGAGAATTTGCCTTTGGGTTCTAAACATGCTGACCAATGAAATGAGTTACTAAGAAAGGGAGCCAACATTATTTTAAGTATCAGCTGAAGCAAAATCAAATTGCATCATACATCACAATATTAAGGTTTTGTTTATCCAATAATATTTCTAAGAATGCATGAAACAAAACCAATGGCTTAAAACATGGTAAGGGGCCTAATGTTTTTTCCCCTGGTTCTTTACTGTTCATTCCCAGTTAATGCCTGTCATAAGTATAAAGTAGCCCAGAATTACTGTTTACCTGTAAGGGGTTAACCTGAAGGTAACCTGAGAGGGGGATAGGGACCAATAGGAACCGGAGATGCTAATCAACCTCGAAGACAAAGACAGTTTTAGTTTCCGTTTATCTCTCTCTTTCTGTTCTTCTCGGGCTATGGGATGAACCACACCTATGTCTTCTACTTTACCTATCTATACTCTTCTAACAAGTCAAGTTCAGCAGTAAGTGAATTGTAAGCTTGAATTGTATCACTTGATAAATTATCCAGTGTGTTTCTTTATCCTGTTAAGCTTCAGCAGAAGGAGAATCCCTAGGGAGGGGTCAGTCCTTTGTGATGCTGTTGTGATGCAAGTGGATTTTTATATTGATTTCTGTACAAGGAATTTATTCCTTTCTGTTTTTCTTTAATTAAAATCTTTCTTTTAAGACTCTGACTGCTTGTTTACCATTGTGTAGATTCAGGCTTTGAATCAGGAAAAGTCTCACAGGAAAAGTGAGGGAGTTTTTCTCAAGCCTCTCCCAGGTAAAGGGAAGAGGTTTGGGGGATAGATTTGAGGGGTTTTTGAGGAAGGGTCCCAAACTACCCAAACCCATTGTTTTGTGGGCTTAGTTTGGTGGTGGCAGGTACCAAGTCCAGACACAGGAGAAGTTTGTGTTCTGGGGAAAAAGTTTTAACCTAAGCTGGTACTATAAGCTCGGGGGGGTATTTCCTTTTCTCATGCAGGTCCCCACATCTTTACGCTAGAGTTCAGAGTGGGGAGGCAATCCTGATAATGCCAAATATAAACACCACATGTAGGATATTTATTAAATGATAAGAGGTCAGTTTTTCAGTGAGAACTGCTTCATATTGAACACTTTGAGAATCTGGCCACTGATTGTTTGGTTCTGTTCCAAAAACAAATCTCTCTTTATTGGCAGTTGGCCAATCCAGTTTTGGAAGTCACTTTATGCAATGATTCAATGGAGCATAAAATCCAATCTCTAGCTTTCTCTGCACCATTAAACACTGTCACCAATCACCAGACAGCTCTGAGGTACACACGAAATATTCCTAGATAAATCCTCCATCCCCAGAGAAATGTGTTTCCTGTACAACTGTAAATCCAGGTTCTCTTTCGAAGATAATCCAGTCTGGCAATGCTATGGCCCTAGAAAAGTTTCCTGGGAAACTACAAGTTTATGCAATGGCGAAGTCATCCAATGTTTTCATGCCACTATATTGTATTAAAAACACCTGTTTTATTTGTACAATGACTCAAATGGCTTACAGATTAGGATTCTACAAATAATACATAAACTTTATAGCAAAAAATATACATAAAATAATTAATCCATCTATTGTTTACATAAATGATGTATATTTCTCTGTGTATATATATATGTGTGTTATATTTATATTTGGTGTACAGATGTGTATTTACACACACATGGTATACATTTATATATAAATAAATGTATATCTGTTTGTGTGTATATATAAATAAATGTATATATGTGCCTGTGTGTGTATATATAGACATAAATATACATACACACACATATATACACAAACATTGAGTATGTGTGTACTTTGCAGAATCTGCATACAAACAGTGCAGTCCTTCATTGGCTGTGAACTTCAAAGGTATCAAAGATACCAACATTAAAGTCCTTGGAGATAGAACTAATGTCACCGTTGTGGACAGAGGACTGGCTTGATGCATCTTCCTTTGTGATGAACTAAATTTGCTGGACAGTGGCAACCTGCAACACATGGCTTATTGCATGGACCAATCTCATTCCAGTTGTCACATGTTTTGACACATCCAGGCCCACAGGTATCATATACGGCACCATGTTTACACTGGGTTGCTGAAAGGCAGTTAAAAAAACAACACCACATGATTAATAAAGATCACATGACTAGGATTAAAGATAAGCCATTTTAATTACATTTTTAAAACCATAATGCAATCCTTTTTCTCTATGACATTAGTCATAGTTGCAGGTATTTAATACATACATCTATTAAATAGAGCATCAGAAACAATCATATGAAAAAGTGCTTTATATAGATATTCTGCTTTATTGTGCTAAAACTGAGCGTGAACCAAAGTCACGTATCTAAAACAATCCTGATTTTTGTAAGAATTCTAACCTGGAGCCTAACTTCAGAACTGTATCAGTATAAAATGCAGAAACTAAATTGTGGATCTAGAATACCTCCAAATGTGGGGAATGTTCAAATCTAGAACCAGATCAGAATTTTGTAGTTTAGGCTTATCTCTGCTTTGACTATATAGATGGTATAATGCCTTTCATCTGAGATTCTTGCAACCATTTACAAAGGCAGATAAATAACATCATATGTCCATTTTTCAGATGGGGAAAACTAAGGAACCAGAAAGGTAAAGTGGCTTGTTCAGAACCAGTGGCAAAGTTGACAGTGACAAGTCTTCCGTTTCACAGGCATTGCTTTTCATTTCACCAATAAAAATCGGTGCTAAAGCACTATACCACTATGAGATTAGAACTTTCAACTTTTAACATTGTATACTCTATTCCAATATGGAGAATAATACATGGCTCAATAATAAATAAAAGACTGTTATTCTTTCAAAGGGCCATGATGATGTAAAAAAGAAAGCACAATCAAGCGGTTTACAGATGGCAGTGGACTCACAAGTATCCAGAATCCTATCTTGCTATTTACAGTTAAGTAGCTGTACGAAAAAGGTTACTTCTCTCTTGATTGGTAGTACAGGTCCACACTTGTTAAAGAATTCAAGTCACTGTCTGTTAGAGACAGGGCTCATTCTCTCCATGTGTGGGTCTTAGAATGCCATTACAGCACTGCCATTATTCCCAAAGAAAAAGCAAGCAGAGATACTCTTATTAAAATACAAAATCTTTAGTAATGTCATGCTAAGGGGAGGAGTTTAAACACGAAGGCCAGGTCTACACTAAAAAGCTAGGTTGACCCAGCTACATCACTCAGGGGGTTAAAAATTCTGACCTAAATGGGTGTGTCCATGCACACACTCCTGCGCACTGTAGCCATGGATCGTTGGTTCTCTCCCTGCACCTGGACTGGATACCTGGGCTGCTGGTGCTGGGGAGGGGGAAAGGACAGCTTAGCAGGGAAGCCCCAGCCACTGCTGGCTGTGGGTCACTCTGGCACCAGCTCACCAGCTGCTGTGGTGATGTCACTGCTCTGGTGCTGCTGTGGCCACCTGCCTGATGCTGCTGCTGCTGAGGGGATGCCACATGCAGGCTCCTCTTTCCTCCCTGCCCATTCATGTATCCCCTTTCCTTCCCCTCCCCTTTCCTCTGCCCATTGTCCCTTGCCCCATCCCCCTTCCACTGCCCACTGTCTCTTCCCCCCACCCCACTCCTTGACATGCCCCCCTGCTGGCACTCCCTGTTGTATAGGAAACTGGCAGGCACTAGGACCCAAGAGGAAACATGCCGGGTGGGGGAGGCACAACATGAGAATTAACTGACAATTATTGTGCAAGTGGAATACTGAAAAATACGAGAGCTGACATTTAAACCTGTTTGGGCATTTCACATTTTAGATTGTGATTAATCCGAAACATTCCACTTTGACTTTAAGTCAGCCAACAACTAAAAAAAAGAAAAGAAAAAAGGACAATATACAGTTAAACCTCCCCTGGATTGTTGACATGGGTCATGACCATGTAGACACAGAAAACAGAAGGGATGCTTTTATACCCCCCTTCTGGTGCAAATACTTTAAAAAAATGTGAACACACTGATGTTAATTTTCCCAATATGTTAGTACAAAACAAAAACTTACTACCAATGTTCCAAATAATACAGCATTTTGCACCATTATCAGTCCACTAGGATTTTTCCACTCACCTTCAAAAACCTATATTTGGCATTGCTGCTTATAATCCAGTCCTGACTTTATGTTTTTAACAACCAGCTCCTAATTGTCCAAACATCTCTGCATTCCTCTCAGTCATCCTGGCCAGGATGTTTCTTTTCCTTCCTCAGCCCTATAAACATCTCTCTTCTGTCTTCATCAGTCTCTCTCTCTTTCACCTCCTTTTCCCCCCACTCTGTCTCTTCCCCCTTCACTTCTCTTTCTATCCTCTTAAACCTCCTTCCCTTATTTCTCTCCTTGTCTCACCATCCGGAGCTCTTTTCTCTTCCCCAATACACTTTCTTAATCCCCAGATCCATCCTCATAGTTTCTCTCTCTCCCCTCAACTCATCCGCTTCCCACACATCCCTTCCTGCTCTTCCAAACCTCACCAGTTTACACACTGGCCTCGCCAACCCCTTCATCCCATAACCTATCTTTTTTCTTTTTATCCTTTTGTAACAAATCTCCCGTTCACTAATGTCTTCTCCACACCCTTCTCTTTAGTGTCATCTTGTATCACCTGCGCACTTTATGCCTTAAACAGCAGTGAACATGTGCTATTCATTTAGGAAATGAGTAGCAAGAGGATCCACTGTCTGGTTAGAAGGGGGAAAAGTGTGTAGAGAACAGGACATATGTTTAGTCTCCTGTGCATCCCATTTGGCTGACAGTCCAGACAGCACAGGTATTCTAAAGAATATTATTTATCCCTGAGCTAGGCATACAGCACTCTGGGTATAAGAACTGGCAAGCACACAAGACCTGTGTTTTATAACCCACAAAAGAATAATTAAAACCTAACTTTATTAATAAGCACACTCCATTCCCATTAGAACACGAGCCTTCCAAATATCCTGCTGTCTATGAAATGTCAAACAGGAAATGAAAGTCACGGATTACTACATTTTATGACATATATATTTTTTCATAACTAGAAATGTTTATCGCTACATACGACAAAATAATTGTAATGGTAGGGTTGAACAAAAGGCAGTTAAAGCTTAAAACCTTGATACTGGTTATTGTTACCATAAGAGGTGTATGGAGGCACTTTAATTTTTATGAGTTCCCGGCACAGTCCGTTTTGCTGTATAAAATGTGCCACCTTGACACCACCCAGATATCGATAGTGTGAGCTGAACTAAAGGTCAGATGATCAGATACAGCGTATCCATGGGCTAACAGATATTTGTAAATGGGAACCCTTTGGAGGAAGTGTACAGGCCCTGTATGTTTTGGAACTTGTAGCCGGGAGCTGGTGCAAGAGGCACCTAATTAGCCCCTGCTCAGCCAGCCCCAATCAGGGGAGATGGATTGGGGCTGGGGAAAGCCTGATGTCTGGCCTAAGGATTGGCTACACCTGCTGGCCTGAGGACTAGGAGGAGGCCAGAAGACAGAGGGAATGGTCAGGGAAAGGGTTGTCTGCTGACTGGGGCCTGACTCTGTGGCTAGAAGGAGCCAACTCGGCTGGTAAGCCTTGTATATAGCTGGACACTGGTGGTGGGACAACGCTGTAAATAAAGACATGGGTGCTGCACATCTAAAGCCTCTCAGAGCTTTATTGGGATGGTCAGGGGCCCCCAGGAAGTGTGGTGGCAGGAAGACCCTGTTACAGCCCCCCCCCCCCCCACGTAGGTCCTTTTGCAAATCTGAGCCAGCACTGAGATTTTCAGAGCCCAGGGAATTTAGAGACACAACTTCCATGACAACTAATGACAGTTGGCTTTGGAAAAAAACAGCCAGCCCTGGCTAGGATTTGCTAATGGTCCCAAGGGAAGCCCAGATCCTAATGGGTCTTAGGCTATGGCTAAGTGTCTTAGTGTCTTAGGGTATGGCTACATTACAGCCTACGTTAGCATAATATTGTAGCTCAGGGGGTGGTTTATTCACACCCAGAGCAACATAAGTTACACCAACATAAGTGTTCATATCTCCCGTCTGCATAGACTGTCTTCCCCAGACGTGCTGCAGCGCTGGATGTATAGACTTGGCCTTACTCTCCCTTTGAAAAATCCAGCCCCTATATTTTATTCTCACATCCCAAATTGAGTATGAAGTAGAAACTCCAAGGTTCTTTCCTTCAGACTGTACATTACATTGAAACAAAATAATCTGAATATCCTTACCTGCACAGTGCTGCTCAGGTTTCCATTGGACTTTCACCCCTTCTCTCTGACAGGTTCGGGCATAGGCAAGGAATGACTCGCAGTAGCAGTTCTTATGAACTGGACACTCACACATATCTGTTATACAGGATCTACAAAACACAGCCCAGAAACAAACAAGGAATAAAAGTTTTGACAAAGAGCCCTCAAGGTTTGGAATTATTTTTTGATATAATCACATTCCGTTTAAGGCTGCAACAACCTGTGCTGGAGAAATGGCAAACATGTTGAACACTTTTTACTCCCAAATCCACATAGAGGGTCTAATCTCTGCAGTTCTCCTTTATTCTATTCTATATACTCAGAGCCGACAATTCCAACAATGAGAGAGTCATAACAAAGTAGAGTGCCCAGAATATGAGAGTCAAGAACTGCCCTGCAATGAGGATCAAAGGCTGTATACTGCAATGATGGATCAAGGCAAAGAATTTGTAGCAAATACAATTTTGTCTTAATAAAGACTCCATCTCGACTCTCCTGAATAATGTCTATTGCGACAACATTTAAGATTAATTCCCAGAGTTAACAGCATTATAAGGAGCAATGAAGACATGCACAGTTACTATGCTATGAAGTCGTCAGGGTTCATGATACAACTAGAGCATAGCAAAATTTTTCAGTTGAATAGTAAAGTCACTGAAAAATGCAATTATGGGATGACAAAAGCTATTCATTAATTTGGCTCAAATTTGGCATATACTTTTGGTCAAATAAATTAAAATTAGAAAATGTTAAAATATTTCATTTTGGCATTTTTTATTTTTCATTTTGAATTTTTTAAAAAATGTAGCTAGAATTGGTTTTAAAGAGATTTACACATACAAATACCTCAAAAATGTAACAGCTAGAAACCTGGGGGGGGGGAATTATTTCAGTGAGGAAAAACTGAAAAATGTTAGTTTTGGCTTGGAACAAATCAATTTTTTTCTGGATTTTTCAGGGTGGCCACCAAACCACGAAAAAAAACACCCCATAACAAAAAGGCACAAAACTCCCCAAGAACCAATTATTCATTCAGCTCTCAGTTCGACCATCTCTATTTCACTGAATAATCATAAAATGTGAGAGTAAGTAAATCTGCTACTGCACGTGTCTGTATACAAAATTAGCTCATCTAAAAGGTGTCAATTTGGCACAGGCTGAAAATACAAGAAC
This sequence comes from Sternotherus odoratus, assembly GCA_032164245.1. Classification (NCBI taxonomy): domain Eukaryota; kingdom Metazoa; phylum Chordata; order Testudines; family Kinosternidae; genus Sternotherus; species Sternotherus odoratus. Next base: position 149,497,664 of record JAVMKO010000002.1, read on the forward strand.
TGATAAGAAGCAGTGGATTTGCAAAGTTTGCCATTTGTGTGTGTTTTATATTGTTATAATATGCTGGAAACATTAAGGGACTGATTTTCAGAAGTGCTGGGCATCCATAACTGTCCGTGGGAACCCATGGAGATGCTCAGCTATCTGAAAATAATTTCCCATTTTAGTATTCAGGGTCATCTCCTGTTTTGTTTACGTATGATTAAAGCTATGCTTTAGTCTCGGGTATTTTTAGTAAGAGTCATGGACGGATCACAGGCCATAAACAAAAATACACAAGCACTGTGACCTGTCCATTAGTTTTACTATAAACACCTGCTGTGTCTAAAGCTTGGGCAGGGGTGCTCTTGGGGGTGAGGGGGAGTGGGAAGAGTCCATGGGTGTTGCTGATGCTGGGGGGGGGATGCCAAGACCCCCGCTGGTACTGGGAGAGAGGTTGGAGGGTCGGGGCTTCCTACCAGCTCCGTCCCTGCAGATCCAAGATGGTGGAAGCAGGAGCATCTCCGCTGGTCCCACCACAAGCGCAGTCTGCCGCAGCTCCCATTAGTGGGGAACCACAGCCAATGCAAGCTTTGGGGGCAGAGCCTGTGAGCATGGGCAGCTTGTGGTGCTGAGACACCACCCCTCACCCCTCCACCACCTAGGAGCTGCAGGGTGGCCCCCGCACCCCAGGTAAGCACACCTCCCCACACACATACCCCAAACCCCTTCCATTAGCCCTGAACCTCTCCCACACACCCAAACTGCTGCTTCTGTCAGTCCCTGGGCCAGCACCGGCTGCTGCAGAAGTCATGGAGGTCACAGAATCCGTGACTTCTGTGCGAGACTCTCAGCCTTACGTATGTTTCACTGAACAAGTTCCCCTTGTTGAGTATCGTCCTACCACAGTATGCCTGCAAATCTTCCTTGGTATCCCAAAGCAGTGCTCTGAATGCACCGGCACTGTTACCGAATGTAAGTGGTTCCATCTTCCCCATATCGTTTAGGAGGTTTATATCTAGGCTTGCCAACTTTCTAACGTCCAAAAACCAGACTCTACAGCCAGGGCCGGCGACAGGGGGGTACTACGGGTACAGCTGTACCGGGCCCCCCAACTTTAGGGGGCCCCCGGTACACAGCTGTACCTGTTGTCGTCCCCCCTTGTCGCTGGACCTGGAGAGCGGGGAAGAGGCGGCGCGGCGCGGCTCTCCTCCGGACAAGCCCGGCCGGCGGCAGCGGCGCAGTCCGGGGGAGAAGGGGAGGGGGGAACAGCAAGGGCGGCTCACGCCGCTCCCGGGCTCTCGCTCCCACTGCCGCCAGCCGGGCTCCCTCTGCTCCAGGGCTGGGTCAGGAGATGCAGTCCCTGATGCGGAGCCTGCCTGCCCACAAGATGCATGTTGGAGCTGGCCCGAGCTGAACAGGGGCTATTGCAGGTTGATGACCCTGCCCCACAGTAAACAGACTTTTGGTATCTGGTCAGCACATCTGACTGGAACGGCCCAGGTCTCCTTTTGACCAGACTTTCCAGTCGAAAACTGGACACATGGCAACCGATATATCTCATTTCACAAAGCAGATTCCTGATGTGCTATCACAGGAAATTACTGTGAGAGTCTGTTGTATTCCTTGCCAACCAATTAAGATAGGATGCCTAGGAGAGAATAAAACTATTATCCTCAACTAAGCTTGCCTTATCAGCTTTTACTATTATGTATACATAATTATTCATACAATAATTATTATATTATTGATATCCAAGGTGTTGGGAAGTGGGGGAGGTAGGATTATGCTTGCTTATGGCAGGCTGGCTGTGTGCATGCTGAATTCCCACCTTGGGACTTATAAAATGTTACGTTTGAGTCACTTCATCTGGTTTTGAGAACACAAAAATCAGAGCTTCCTGCTGTGAGAGTTTCTGGCCACAGAGAAGAATGTCAGTTCCAACACCAGGCCAGATCAGTTGCCTTAAAATAAAGATAAGTCTCCATGCACAAAACTCAATGTGTCTAGATGAGCCAAACCCAAAACTCCAGTTTCAAACACCCATAGACCATGGACTAGTTTGTATCCAGATCCAAACAACTCTAGTTCTAAGCTACTCCTTTCTAACTGGATAAGCATCGAGTCTGGTATGGGTAGCATTAAATATTCCTTAAGATAGATAACACACCAGTGTTTACCAGAATGAACAGTTCTCTAATTCACTCCATTTCTCATTGGCTTCAAGTTATTCTACTTCCATGAGCTGTATAACCCTGGGAAGAGCTAATGGGCTCAATCCCCTGGTTTGGCTAAGGCACAATTACACAGGGCCCAGCACGAAGAGGTATGTGTGTTGTTGTTGCTTTGTTAATGATTGCGGGTGATCATCTGTGTACTTATTTAACAAAAGTAAAAGTAAACAAAACTGTATAAAAGTTAATATTCCTCAATCATCAAAATAGAGACACTTTTTCTAATGAGACTCTGTATTAACAAAACTAATACACTAACGATAAAAAGTGTTTGTTTAAAAAAAATCACTTCTGAAGCTACAAGGGAGAAAGTATTTGACCCATTCATTAGATAGCAAAATACAGTCACTACTTCCCTCTTGTGGTCCAAGCTGGGAACTCCATGCAATCCCTTTGTGTGATTGAAAGGACAGCTTTTTGCGAGAACTTCTTCAGGCAAGAGATGCTTATTCTCTGAAGGAAATAGGGCAAGAGCTCTAGGTCAATTTTTTTTAAAATTGTTTTTCTTATAGGTCAGTAAAATTCTTAATTTCAACCTTATTAGATTCCCATTGGGAGTTTGTGTTTTTGTTTGTTTTGTTTTCATTATTGAAACTTCCCCTGCCAAACAAGCAGCATGCCTCCCACTCCCTGCCCAAAAAAAACAACAGTAGATGCTTGAGTGCAATTTACAAGTTCTAATGCTGATCGGTGTCAAAAAAAAAGAAAACTCGTTGTGATACAGGTACTGATTTTTGTTTTCTTTTTTCAGTTTTTCTGGGATCCATTTCCTACACTCCAGTGAATGGCTACTTTCAAAATAGCAGCCGTGTTAGTCCATATCTGCAAAAAGAACGAGGAGTACTTGTGGCACTTTAGAGACGAACACATTTATCTGAGCATAAGTTTTCGTGTGCTACAGCCCACTTCATCAGATGGAATGGACCATACAGTAGGAAGATATATATACACAAAGAATATTATTGGAGCTCATGCTCAAATAAATGTGTTAGTCTCTAAGGTGCCACAAGTACTCCTCATTCTTTTTGCTAATTTCAAAGTTCGGCTCACCTCCCCCATTCCCTTTTTGCATCTCCTCTGATTCTATCAAATAAATGAGGAGACGCTAATAAACAGATAGCTATAAGTATGTACCTGGAAGCATAGGGAGTGCCTGTGCCCTACAACTGAAGCCCAGTTTCATCCAAGAAACCCCTTTTCTTATGATAGTATATTCTCTAATAATAGAACATTTTGACTTTGCTGGCCTCTGAAGTGTTCCAATTCTATTCCAAGGTGAAAACGTTTGTTTAATTAGACTTAAGACTGAGGCTATACAGGAACCGGCCACGACATTTTGCCGACCAGAGCAGAAAACCTTTTCAGTGTCTCTCCCCTATTCCACTAGAGCAGCCAAGTCTAAATAAATAAAAAGGGGCCAGTCAATCAGTGGAGCACACACCCAAGTGGCACAGCAGTATGGGTAGAAGTTGGCACCAGGCTGATGGTCACGATTGCCTGCCCCTGGACCAGCCCTGAGAGTACATATCGGTAACCTACGGTAAAAACATTACAGACATATTGTAAAAGTCCTATAACCAAGCCCAGGAAATTCAGAGTTAAGGTTACACTTAAAAAAAAAAATCCAGATGTGTTAAGTAAGGAAGTACAGTAAGGCAACCAAAACAGCCTTAACTCTGTGCTGTAGTGACACCATGTGATTTAACAAAAATTATGATAAAGGCATTTTAGCATTTGTGGTCCTAAATTAGATTAAACTAATTTTAAAGACATTTAAATATACATCTCTCCCTCCCTGACTCAGCTCCCCAGTTTCACCACCTTTAGCAATAGGACAAAATCCTACAAAAGGGATAAAAAACTGCACAGCATGGGGTTAGGAAACTTCAAGGACACACTGATTGAAAGAGCAAGCACACTTCCCTTATGTAAATTGATGTAATTAGTTTATTTTTGGATCATGTGATGGGGTTCAGACTCACAACCACAGCGTTTCCTGCTGTTTAGACCGGGAATTAGCTTGCAACAGTCCTGGAGCACCCTTGGCCGGTGGTGTCCCATGTCTCCGGACCCACGTTGTTCCCTGCTTGGCAGCGTCTGCTTCAGGACACTGCCCTCTGGCAGTGCCCACTACTTGCATCTCACCCCCTTCCGGGTGGAGTAACAATAGTCCTTTGACTGTTACCTGCCTTGGTGGCCAACCACAACCCCAGAGTCTAGCCCCTTCAACTCAAGGGCCGGTTGCAGTCCATCTCAGCCACTCTTCCACGGGCAGATGAGGTACAAGGGAGAAGGGAGAGGACCCAGACCCACCCGCTACTCTGGCAGGAACCCTCTGGCAGCAGCCTCTCTGCCCTCCTTCTCACCCCTTGTCTGACTACGTTCCCTGGGCCAGTTCCCCACCTTCTCGGCTCTTCTAAGTAGGGGCCTGCAGCCTGGCAGGTAATGGGCCAGAGCTCTTCTCTGGTCCCCCAGGCCTGCCCAGCACTGCTCTGTCCAAGGTGCTGTTCCTTGCCTCAGGAGTCTGCCCTTCTCCCTTATCAGGCATGGAGAGACTCCCTGCTGCTCTGCTAGGTAGCCTTTATATAGGGCCTGGCTATTGGCTGACTCTAATCTTGGCCCTGATTGGCTTCCAGTAGGCCCTTTCCTGATTGGCTGCCAGCCTACAGGGATGCTCTGGCCTACTCTAGCCCACTCTCTCATGGGGCCGTACCCACCACAGATACATACAAATAACCACCTATTGTCAAGCCACTGTGCACTTGTGTGATATATTAATAAACATTGTGTCCAAAATCATTAGAATGACCACCGTAAGCATTGAAACGATATTGAATTCAAACAGGGAAATGAAACTCCTCATTCTGTTCCTATAGCCTTCAATATACCCTGCAGTGTTCTCCAACTTCAGTTTGGATGTGCTGTTCTTCAGCAAGGAACCTTCTTGATAACAAGCTGAGATTGCAGTGGAATGAATCTTTAGGTCTAACAAGTATGGAAGTGGTAATTATACAAGGCGAGAATAAGACTAAATAGAGTCCAGAATGAACAGACAACAAGACTTCAAACCTGCTTGCATTTTGTTCAGGCTGAGGAAGAAGTGGGTTCATTCAGGACCTAAACTCTTTTTATTCTGCCTTGACTTTCCATATTAAGGACACTTCACTTTTCAAATCACTGGCCTAGAGCAGAGGACGAATATCTCAAACTGTATTCCTTTTGATGGTGTGTGGGTGGGTGGGTGGGTGTGAGGGGGGGCGCTAATAGGGTGTGTATAATCACAAAATGTTGCAAGGAGAAATCCATGAAAGTGAAGGCATCCGGCAGCTGTCAGACACACCCTTGAATTAGACAGCCCACATTGCTCCCACATCTTCAAAGCAAACCAGAGGAGTGTACTTCTTCAGCTAAAGGCCTTTTTCACATTACACCATGGAAAGTGTCCAAGTCCCACAAGAGGGTAGAGAAATGAATCCTATGCTAAATGTACTATTCTAAATAAGAAAAGAACAGAACAGAATAGAACAGGACAGAATTGCAGCTCAGAGGTTGCTGCTGCCTCTAACAATGCTGGGCAATATTGAAATTGCAGATGTTTGGTGTTTTTCACTGAACATCTGCAGTTCCCTTTTCTTCACAGGGAACAAGAAGTCAAAAAAAATCAATCATTAGGAGAGAATGTCTTTTGCATTAAATATTTTACTCCTTTCCCTTCACAACACTGATATGGTGTAGCACATACGAAAACGTATCAGTACCTCCAACCAATGACACTGCATAGATGAAAGGCAACATAAAAGTCAAGTGAAAAGACATGAATGTTTTGGATTTAAAAACAGATACCAGCCATCTTGAAGGCCTAAATTTTAAACACTATATTTCCAGTGTGTAGCCTTCCCTAATCTAACCTACACCTCAGTTAAGACAGGTGGAAAATGGGATTAGCCACACATTTACAAACTGAGAAGAGCCACCATTTCAAAGACAAAGATCATTCAGCAAGCCCAGCATCCTGTGAGATAGTTGTCTTGAGAGAACTCCATTTACTGGACTGCACAATACAAGATTTAGTGGCTGTCTCACCTAATTTAACACCAGCAGTGAAGACATCCAAAGTCTATATGGCAGCCAAGCAAGTCACTGCCTTAGTCACATTTCAATGCTCACAGTTTAGCAGCAAGATGCAAGAGGTTTTTTTTCCCTGATCCACGAGACCTCATTTTTCTTTCCTCATGAGAAAAAAAAAGAAAACAAAATGCTTTCTAACATCAACTTTGTTTTAAAACTGCTAGAAGGATTTGGTGAGTTTTGTTTTTGTTTTAAACAAAGGCCTGTAAAAGGTTTTTGTTATTTGTTGTTCCCATGTACTGTATAGAAGGAACCTCAGAAGGGAAGAGGATGCCACATCCCAAACTATAACAGAAGTGGAAGATAGAAACTTGGAGTTGGAAACACTTAATATCTTCCTGAGAGACACTCAAGAAATGACACCAAAGCAGCAAATAACTCACGAGAAAGGTAATTTTGGAGCCTGAGTAAAATACAGAAGTCATCACATCATTCCGAATACATTCAAAACACCTGCCTAAGGAACAGAACTGCCTAGTGTGCTAAAGATTAGTTATTTCATTCAAGATTAGAGTGCCAGATCTTTATCCAGCGTGGGCAGCTCCAACACTGCAGAATAGTATAAACCTGCCTTAAATCAAGCAACTGAGTTGTGGCAAAGTGACTTGCTAGTTAGCATATCACTTTGTGACTAGGTACGGCATCGCAAGGTTTCATCTCTCTAGTCCTGCTAACCAGATCTACTGGTGGCCTCCTTTTGACCTGGGACTTTGCCCTCCAGCCTGGTCTCACCCCTTTCGGGGTAGTCCCAGGGTTTCACACCAGGTGGACAGCCCTGTCCAGAGACAATATTCTTTCTGTCGCCTTGTGTTTGAGGTTTTCCCAATGAGGCTGTGGGGAAACTCGGTCCCTCCCTCTACCCAGGGTTCTAGGCCAGGGATCCTTGTAACAAGTGGTTAAGGACACCCTGGTCATGCTTCTTTCCTGAGCTACTTCCTACATCAGCCTGCTTTCTCCTCCGGGAGCTCAATTTCTCAGGTAGGTAGATAGGTAGCTGGGTGGGTGGTGTTGTCTGTCCCAGGGCTCAGACCTTAGTTCTAGTCTTCAAGGCAACAAGGGAAAGGAAATTAAATTAACATAAATAAGAGCTGCACCAACTTCTCTGTCCCACCAGGATCCTCCAGCCATCTACCTAAGCACTCAGTGCTTGCAGGCAACCAAAAAATAGCTGTCACTCTCTCCCATGCCCTTTTCTGGAAGTAGAGGCTGAGAGATCTATATCTCCCTAGGCTGGAGCCTTCTGAACTCAGCTTCTCCTTTTCAAGGCTCCTCCTCCTAGATTAGGGTGACTAGGTGTCCTGATTTTATAGGGACTATCCCAGTTTTTGGGTCTTTTTCTTATATAAGCTCCTATTAACCCCTCACCCCCATCTTGATTTTTCACACTTGCTGTCTGGTCACCCTACCCAAGACTAGCATGCCTGTAGGTGTGTTAGGGCAAGGCTGCTTGCTTCTTCACCCCTTCTTGCCTGGTGTGGGGTTTGCACACTGATCACACAGGGGTTCCTCTGAAATGGGGGAATCCCCAGGTGGAATAAAGCCAGCATAACTGAATCTTCACCTCCCTTTCCTGGACCTCCAGCCACCAGGTTGCTGAACTTGCTCCCAGAAACCACTGGGAATGTGATAGCAGGAAAGCTTCATGCAACCCTTCTCTCCTTGAGTCCTGTGTTGAGCACAGCTTGACCAGATCTGAAAACTGCAGCCCAGAGAGGTTTACTGTAGGGAGCTCTATAAAGAGGGGTTGTTGGCGATAATGTTTGAGAGTTCCGCAACTGTTCCTGGGAATTCCAGGTTGCAAAGGAAACCTGTGGTTTATAGGTTACAATACTGGGCTAGGAACTGGGATTCAAACATATCTAAATTGCGGACTTGCTATGTTTTGTGCCTCAAACAGCCCAGCTGAAAAATCTGGTAAAATGCAGAATCTCACTGAAAACAGTATGGTGCATCTGAGCTGAAGTTTCCTGAGCATGTGTGTTACACACATACATTTTCTACAATTCTAATGTAACTTTCTGCGAATGCCAGGCTTCCTGTAACATATATTATATATAGTACTCTGAGTTAGTTAAACCTGTAGAAGATGCCCCATTCACCCTTCCACTGCCAAAAATTGTTTGTTAAAGGAGTTTTATAATTTGGGGTAAAAGATGCTTCAAATTCAATATTTTTTTTTAACCTTCAAAGTACTGGAAAAAAACCTACAATGCATTTTGGATTTCTCAGCATGTCATTCCTTTCAAACTATTTCTGGGTGTGCAATTTCAGAACCCACCCTTTCCCTCCAAACTGTAAGAAAATATGCTATTTTCCAACTCAATGCAATAAATGCAGGTCAGTGTAAAACCTTTTAAAGTTATACTACGGTGTGCAACATCCCTAAAAACCTACAACGTGCTGCTAAAAATATTAACTAACGGCTTTTCTAAAAGTGCCAAGAAATATTATATATGTATTATTAACCTTTATACAATGAGAACTCTCAGCCAGATGGGCTTTTTATTGCTTTAACCAACAATACTCCGCATTAATCTTATAAAATGAAGAATGAAATGCCCTGGAATATTATCTAAAACCACACAAAATAAAGTTCCCAGGATTGCACAACCCTAACACGCACCTCAATCTTCCTTGAATCTGGAGCCAGGCTTAAAGGCAGTTAAATCAAAAAAGAAATAAAAGCCTACTCATTTCCTCACAGTATTCTCTCCATGATGCACTAGGAAGGCTTTGTCTGTCTTGTCCTAGAAAGCCACATGGGCTGCTGTGTACTAAAAATCCAGGTTCTTGAAAAGGAAAGCCTGTATAAAAGCTCTTCAGTGAAGTTGGGTTGCAGAAGACAATCAGGTCCTACACTCAGACTCATGCAGAATTCTGCCTGACTCAGTCCAAATGTTTTCTGGAGCTGCAGGGAAACACACAGTCCAGCAACGGATCCACCACCCTTTGACACGGTCCGTCACGCACTTACTTCCATGCCAGCCAGCTCCATCAACTGGGATGCAGGAGGCCTGGGGCCACGGTCCCATCTTCACTCCACCTCTTTTCAGGACGCAGGAGGCATTTTGTGCCCTCTTCCTCCTTGTGTGTATTGGTGTAGGGCTGGTCTCAATCTAGCTCTTAAAGCGATAAAGACCATAAGGGGCTCCTCATTAAGAACATTTTTGGACTAGAGTAAGTCTATAGAGTTCATATTTTAATGTCTTTCAGGCAAGGGGCCAATAGCTGTGGACTCTGCAGCATGCCAGTCAAATCCTGCTTACCTTAATCTTCTTAGCAGTATTCATGCAAGTAGTCCCATTAATTTCAGTGTAACTAATGAAAACAGGACTTGGCCCTCTGAAGTCATCCGCAGCCTAGATGTGTGGTTGAGATGAATAGTAAAAGGACCTTAATAAGCCTGCTTTTACCCTGATCTTGTTACAGAAAGGCAACATGCATAGGATGTGTAGACCAATATAAAGAAAGAGAGGGGAATTTTATGATTCCCATCTGCAATACAGGAACTCGGTGTCTGCAAACCACATATCATTTTCGCTAATTCACATCTGTGTTCATCTGTTTGCAAATATATATCCTAAAATGTGGTAAAAACTGCTCCAATGTTATGTCTGGTAATGCAGATAATGATGAGCATGTCCATCTGTAAAAGCACATGGAGGAAAAATGATAGGGGCATTGCACATAAAAGCATATTTGAGTTCAATGATAAAAAGACTAGGTCAGCTCTTAAGAAGCTTTCATAGGTTTTTCATAGGACCAGGCGTACCCCTTTCTCACACCTGACAGCCTACGGGTACTTTCTCGTCATCACTTTCTCATTGGGGGGTATAACTAGGATTCTAATAATTGCTGGAATCTTCTAACCAAACCTGTCCCCTCCCTCCCCGACAACTCCTCAAAAGCAATAATTTTGCAATGTTATACAATCAAAGTTACCTATTACTGATTCTGCTATCTCAGGGTCTTATATTACATATATATGTACTTGCTCAACACTAAGGCTGTTATCGGAAATAGCATTGCAGATGCAGAGTCACTGTATTATAATGAAATTTTCAGTCTCTTTTGGAAAAAAATAAATACTAGTAAGCAGCCTTGGAAGTACATAATATGTATAACTTCATATTTTTCTTTTTATCGGGGCTTAATCTTTAAAGGGGGGGTAGGTTTTTTGCAGGTACAACTAAAAGCTCTTTTTTTAAATTATTCTCTGTACAGAGAGAGAGGGGGGAGAAGTAAATATTCATAGGCATAAAAAAGATAGAATTTTTTCACACTCTGCAAACATAATGGAAATCAATCAAGTATTATCACTGCACCAGTTATTCTACTAGTCAGAAAGCTCATCAGTGCATGGGGCCACTTTCATTTGAAAAACGATGACAAAAGACAGGATTTTTTCAGGATTTTTTAAAACAATTTTTAGAGTCTCAGAAATTGCTGGGAGATTTTTAAAGCCACAGCTCCAGTGAAACAAACAAAATAAAGAGATTATTGCTATAAACAATGCAAAGTTTAGATCCTCTATTTTTTAAAAAAGTCACAATAGATCATTTCCTTATTCCCATTTTTAAAAAACACCCAAGGGATGGTACAGTATCTGGAAGTGCCCAACAAAAAATACATCACATTCAATGAAAAGCAAAATGAGAGCAAGGAGTGGGAACAGTTTCCATAATATAAACACAACTGAAGTTATCTTCAGCTTCTGATGATTCACTGTGTTCATATCCTAGGAGGTCTTGTGATAATAATAAACAGACTGTCTAGTTTAAAGTCTCACAGTCTTATGCTCATTACAATACCCTTCCTGACTTAACCCACAAAAAATTAATGACTATCAAACTTATTCTTCCTCTAGGTGGCTGCAGAGCATTTAAAAGGCCGTGGTCTCCAGATGGGAATTCTATTTAGACAGCTATTTTCTTTCTGCAGATAGGCCCTGATCCTACTCCAACTGAAAACAACAGCCAAATTTCCAATGCCTTCGCAGGAGCAGGCCCATCATGTATTTTAAAAGCTGTTTCATTCTTTGTTCTTCATTAAGAATATTTGACTGGAAACACAGCCTTTTATTATAAGAGTCCATCTGATCCTGCTTACCTGAGTTCTAATCCTCAATATTTGTGTGCTCTATTTCTGACTGGTTTCCTGTAGAGTCTTGGGCAAGTCACTTAATCTCTCTCCAATTCTCCAATTTTAAAATGGGGATCATAGTACTTATTTACTAATCTACTTCCCTGTGGGGGTGTTAAACTGAATTCACTGTTACACATGAAGCACTTTGAGTGCCTTAGATAAAAGGTTGTGCATGTGGTACCAACTTGGCAGTCATTTTTCTGCTCCCGTGGATTTTTCCACAGGTGGGGAGCCTTAGGGCCCATGTGACCAAGAAATCATGAGCAGATTAACTCTCTGAAAACAAAGATCCTGTTTTCATGCCAATATTCCTAGCAAGAAAAGAGGAGAGAACAAGAAAAACATAAAATACAGTATGATAAATAGAAGGAATTTTTTTAAAAAAATAGGATCTTTTCAACATTTTCCATTAAACTTTGGTTCTTTGCAGCGCATGTTTTGGAATGCAATTCCTTCATGCCCTCAGGGTTGTCTGCATTTTATGTTAGCAAGGCAGCCCAGTTTATTCCTAGCAGAGCTACTGTGCATGAAACATTTCAGTCTAAAGCTGGTCTGCCACTGCTGGTACATAACTTCTCTTTCAACATTTTGCTTATGAGCTCTGAAAGATATTACCAGTATGTCATTAACTATTTATATAGGCAGGGTCAATATTTTCCTTACATAAAAATCATGTCAGTGTTTTTCTGTATCAGCCACATCTAATTTCTGCCACTGATTTTCAGAGCAAGAATTTAACTGTTTTTTTTTTCACAAAAAGAAGTTTGCTTTTTGTGGCTGTTAAGTGATTACCTCACAATGGGTACAGTGCTGAAGAATAAAGAGGGAGTAACATTTGGATGTATCTAATCTTATCCACATCATGGCTACATCTCAGATGGGATCCAAAGAAAACCGATCAACAAACCCGCACACAGAAAAAAAGAAGAAATAAAGTTTATGAGTCATGGGCAGGTGAGCTAGAATCAGGAGAGGTTTCTGGGAGCTCATCCTCCCCCTTCCCCCGCCCTTATTGATGCAGTTTATAGCCAGAGTTTAGATAGGTATATTGGGGAGGGAAGAAATACCAGCACAAGCAGTCCTGGAAAGGCAAGTCTGGGTGGGATGAGGGTAGGGCCACATTCCTGGCTCCTGGACACCAGGCAATGCTGGGAGGGAGTGTTGAGTAACTGCTGGCTACGTTTACCAAGTTCCACCCAGAACAAGGTTGAGGTACATTAATGGGGTTCTAGGAGGTCAAGAAACTTGTAATGTCATACCAGTTCTGTGGATACAAAGAGGGGTTGGTCTCCAGGGCTGCCTTTCTTGAGAACTTTAGAAGCACCAATACAAAATTCATGAGCACTTCAGGAAAATATATTAAAATAAGGGGGAAATTGCAAGTTCTTTACCATTCAATTCATGTGTTTCTAGGAGTTTAGAGTTTTAGGGGCAGAGCGCCAGCCAGTGTGAACTGTCTCAGTTCCATGGCGAGCTGGGGTAACATACACCCACTGATGGATCTCCCATTTCATTTTTTAAGACTCGTTACAAATAAAAAGCAGTTACAATTGAATGTTCTTGCGGGGCTGGAAAGAGAAATGAGCAGATAGGTAGATTTGGTGGGGCAAGAAGAGGGAAATGGGACATATTTCATAACACGAGAAAGAGTGAAGCAAAAAGAGGAGAATGAAAGGCAGAAGAACTTCCTTGTTAAGGGCATGAACTCAAGAGATGTTAAGCATCTCTCTCTGCAAGTAAACCAGTCAGGTCAAAAAGAGTTTGAATTTGCTTTGACTAGGGTTAGTTGCTGGCAGAAGACATTGACATAGCCAAGTGTGAGGCAGCTATTCTGACTGGAAAGCTAGCTGTCTACCATCTCTTTAGGGCATTGATAATTGTAATGCCTAGGCTCCAAGGTACAATTCCAAACTGTAAAGAGTGTGACATTGATGTGATACTAGAAGAAGAGGCAGAGTCCTGAGAGTCAAACACCATGGGAACAAAAGACACAGACAGAAATGGAGGCTAAAATACAATAAGCATCTGCAGATTCAGTTGTATGTGGTGAGGGCTGAATCAGTAAGGAGGAAAACACACGCCCAGTTAGCATCTAGCAGCCCGGAAACGAAAACCAAGACGACTGGTGTAGAAATATTCTTTGAGATCAAAAGTCTGGCCACAATAAAAACTGCCTCTTGTGTTGAAAAATGTAGATGGAAGGAGGATGCACACTCTCACTCATGGGAACATCTGCTGAAAGAAGCCACTTCAGTAACCATGCAACAACATGGGAGAAACATCTGCAGTGTGTAGACCACCAGCTGTGCAGGAATAGCAATACTTTAAATATCTACCGTGCCTTTCCTCTGAGTATTGCAAAGCATTTTCCAAACAAACTGAGCTTCGCAACAGCACTGCAAGGTAGATATTTAATGGAAGGTGATTTTTTAAAATCCAGAACAGAAATGCAGCTGGCTATCAGTGAAATGCAGCACCTGTTTATCAACACACAGCACAATCAAACCATTTTCAGAAGAGGAAGTAAGAAAAGTTTCATAGTTAATTCAAACAGCAGGAGAAATTCAGGTAGTGCAAGATGTAATCTCTAGAACTCAAATTTAGCCATATTATCATGGATATTAATCCCTTTTTGCTGTGACAGGAAGTACAAACACAAGTTGTCAGTCATTGGCTTTATGTCATATGATAATTCAATAAGACCCCCTGGGTATCTATAGCTGGTAAATAGTTAATAGATAAGGTGCCAGTAAATGGTGCTCATGAACATATGGCATAGTTTTGGGGCTTTGTAAACCAAGCAAACTTATTTTTGCATTGCAACTGGCTCCCTTAATATAGTTCTTTACAATAACCTTTAAAAGGCGCTTCCAATATCACTAAGCCCCTAACCTCACACTGGGGGGCACTGATTCAACCCAGATTTACAGGGAAGAATGCTGTCACTCACCCCACTTTCTACAATGTTTTGTGTTTCTCTTAGGGTTTTCCTGAGTAATAGCCTGGTCTGACCTTGTTCAGTGAGAGAGAGTGGAACATAGGTCACTACAAGGTTGCAGGAAAATAAGAAGTTGGAAGAGACAACAAAAAAATTTAATCATTTATTTATTTATTGACCAAAGACAAGCACCCCACTGAGAAAGCTGACTTCCACTATCTGCTTCTTAGCACAACTACTTTTCAGACTAATGGAAATGTTAGCAGAGGAAGCAGTCTGATCATGATGAGGAAGCTGTGTTAGGCAATGTAAAATGCACACCAACTCTCCATTAGATGGTGCAAAGGACTAGTGGAAAAATGTACAAAATATTGTACAAGAGAAACCATCCTAAATGTGGGCCTCAAATCCAAAAAATGATTGTATTTAGATCTGACTAGAAGTCCCCTCTGGTTTTCTGGGTATAGATTGCACTAACATGTGGTATAGGAGGGAGCAGGAAGTTGCTAATACTTTACAAATGGTAAGAGACATACTGGTTCTTTTGATATCAAACGCATCTCACACATTCTGTAGTTGAAAACAAATTAAACTATTAAGTTTCACACACATATACCCTGTGCAGGGATAATACCAGGTCTCAGATGAAGTGGTTATCCTCAGCTCAGCTTCCCCCCTTTTTGAAGAGGTGTTCAGGAAAATTACATTAGTTGGCTGCTTGGGAGACTAAGGCTGTTTGTTTCATGGCTAGAATTTTCACGGGAGATCGGCGGGGCGGGGGGGGCTGCGGGAGGCAGGAGATCGGCGGGGGGGCACGGGAGGCAGGAGACCGGCCGGGGGGGGGCGCGGGAGATCAGCGGGGCGGGGGGGGGGGGCCGCGGGAGGCAGGAGATCGGGGGGGGGGGGCGGGAGGCAGGAGATCGGCGGGGGGCGTGGGAGGCAGGAGACCGGCAGGGGGGGCCCGCGGGAGGCAGGAGATCGGCGGGGGGGCCACGGGAGATCGGCCGGGGGGGGCGCGGGAGGCAGGAGACCGGCCGGGGGGGGAGGGCCGCTGGAGATCGGCCGGGGGGGGGCCCGCGGGAGGCAGGAGACCGGCCGGGGGGGGGCGGGAGGCAGGAGACCGGTGGGGGGGGGCGGGAGACCAGCCGGGGGGGGCGCGGGAAGTAGGAGACCGGCGGGGGGGGGGCCCTCGGGTGGCGGGAGATCGTCCGGGGGGGGGGGGCCGCGGGAGGTAGGACACCGGCGGAGGGGGGGGCCTCGGGCAGTGGGAGATCGGCCGGGGGGGCGCGGGAGGCAGGAGGGAGGGGAGCGCAGGCGGCGGGAGACTGGCCAGGGGTGGGGGGGCCGTGGGCGGCGGGAGATCGGCCGGGGGGGGCCGCGGGTGGCGGGAGACTGGCAGGGGGGGCCCCACGGGCGGCGGGAGACTGGCGGGGGGGGGCCCCCATACGATCTGCCGTACGGGGCCCCAAAATTCCTGTCGCCGGCCCTGACTGGGAGTAGCTTCCTAACCAGTCAGGCAGTTCCCCTGAGGAGTGTCTCCCTCTCCTCCAGAGCTTTCTCAGTTCTCGGGCTTCCTCACTGAGCCCTCGTCAGTCTTTACGGAACTAGGCAAGGTGCTCCTAACCACCTAATTAACTCCCACCCAGCTACTTAGGCAATTAATTATCCAGAAGAGGATCTGGACTGGCTCATTCTCCTTAGTGGAGTCTGTCACAGATAGGCTCTGTGCCTGACCCCAGAGGCCAGGTGCCCTGTGACACAGGGATATAATAACCAAAACCCTAGATCCAAGAGCACTCCTACAGCTAAATCCAAACACTTTGCCTGGTCTTTATCTCAGTAACAGGCAAAACCAGCCCCATCTGATCCTCAGAAGTTTGACTCTGAATCTACATTCATACCTTGTATCTTGGTCCGCAGTATTTTCAACCCTAAACCATAAATCAGCCCAAGCGACAAAGAGTCTTGTAGCACCTTATAGACTAACAGATTTTAGGGATCATGAGCTTTCGTGGGTTAAGACCCACTTCATCAGATGAATGTTGTTGAAATCTCCAGAGGCAGGCATAAATATGCAGGCAAGAAAGCAAGGTAAATTCAATCAGGGGTGGTGGTGAAGCCCACTTCCAGCAGGTCATCTGGAGGTGTGAACACCCAGAAAGGAGAAACTGCTTTTGTAATTGGTGAGCCATTCACAGCTAATATTAAGTCCAGACCTAATGCTGTCGAATTTGCAGATGAACTGGAGCTCAGCAGTTTCTCTTTGATGTCTGGTTTTGAAGGTTTTTTTGCTGCAGGATGGCTGTCTTGAGGTCTGCAATTGTATGTCCAGACAGGTTAAAGTGTTCTCTTACAGACTTTTGTATATTGCCATTCCTAATATCTGATTTGTGTCCAATTATCCTTTTACATAGGGATTGTCCAGTTTGGCCGATGTACATAGCAGAGGGGCATTGCTGCCACATGATGGCATATATTATATTGGTAGATGTGCAGGTGAATGAATCAGTGATGGTGTGGCTGATCTGGTTAGGTCCTGTGATGGTGTTGCTGGTGTAGATATGTGGGCTGAGTTGGCATTGAGGTTTGTTGCATGGATTGGTTCCCGAGTTAGAGTTATTATGGCACGGTGTGCTGTTGCTGGTGAGAATCTGTTTCAGGTTGGCAGGTTGTCTGTGGGCAAGGACTGGCCTGCCTCCCAAGGCCTGTGAAAGTGAGGGATCATTGTCCAGGATGGGCTGTAGATCACTGATGATGTGTTGGAGAGGTTTTAACTGAGGACTGTAAGTGATGGCCAGTGGTGGTCTGATGGTTTCTTTCTTGGGTTTGTCTTGCAGCAGCAGGCTTCTGGGTACATGTCTGGTCCTGTTAATCTGTTTCCTTACTTCCTCATGTGGGCATTGCAGTTTTAAGAATGCTTGGTGAAGATTTTGTAGGTGTTGGTCTCTATCTGAGGGGTTGGAGCAAATGCAGTTGTACCTCAGTGTTTGGCTGCAGACAATGGATCATGTGGTGTGTCCAGGATGGAAGCTGGTGGCATGAAGGTAGGCATAGCTGTCGGTAGGTTTTCGGTATAGGGTGGTAATGTGGCCATCATTAATTTGCACCGTGGTGTCTAGGAAGTGGACCTCCTGTGTAGACTGGTCCAGGCTGAGGTGGATGGTGGGGGTGGAAGCTGTTGAAATCATGGTGGAATTCTTCCAGAGTTTCTTTCCCATGCGTCCAGATGATGAAGATGTCATCAATGTAGCGTAGAGAGAGAAGGGGCATGAGTGGACGAGAGTTGAGGAAGCATTGTTCCAGGTCAGCCATAAAGATGTTGGCATACTGTGGGGCCATGCGGGTGCCTATAGCGGTGCCACTGGTCTGGAGGTAAATATTGTCACCAAATTTGAAATAATTGTGCGTGAGGATAAAGTCGTAGAGCTTAGCAACCAGTTGTGCTGTGGCATCATCTGGGATACTGTTCCTGACAGCTTGTATTCCATCTATGTGTGGGATGTTTGTGTAGAGAGCCTGTACATCCATGGTGGCTAGAATGGTATTTTCTGGAAGGTCACCAATGCATTGTAGTTTTCTCAGGAAGTCGGTGGTATCACGGAGATAGCTTGGAGTGTTGGTGGCATAGGGTCTGAGTAGAGAGTCCACATATCCAGACAGCCCTTCAGTAAGAGTGCTAATGCCTGAGATGATGGGGCATCCAGGATTACCAGGTTTGTGGATCTTGGGTAGTAGATAGAATGATCCCGGTCGGGGCTCTAACGGGATGTTGATTTGTTCCTGTGTTAGTGTAGGGAGTGTCCTGAGTAGATGGTGCAGTTTCTTAGTATATTCCTCAGTAGGATCTGAGGAAAGTGGCCTATAGAATTTGGTATTGGAGAGTTGTCTGGCAGCCTCCTTTTGGTAGTCAGACCTGTCCATGATGACAACAGTGCCTCTTTGATTGTAATGTCAGTGTTGTTTCTAAGACTGTGGATGGCATTGCGTTCTGCACGACTTAGGTTGTGAGGCAGGCAATGTTGTTTTTCCACAATTTCTGCCTGTGCATGTCGGCGGAAGCATTCTATGTATAGGTCCAGACTCTCATTTCGTCCCTCAGGCGGAGTCCATGTGGAGTTCTTCTTCTTGTGCTGCTGGTGGGATGGTGTCTGTGTATCAGCCCACTTTCACTAAAAATGGCTGAGGTTCTCTGAAGCCTCCAGGCTGGGATCTCTGCCATACTTTCCTTGCCTAAATGCTGGGTTAACAATGAAGCATTAAATTTGTTTTCCCTAATCAAGTAACTTTGCAGCAGTAAACTTTGTAAAGTCTTAGAACCCCACACCAACTACTTTTGCTCTCGTGTCTACCTTCCTCCCAAAACCTGCTTAGCAAATCCAACACAGTCCGAACAGTCAGTAATCTGTGGACAAAGCTGCAGTAATCAAACTGAACAGGCTGCAAAATCAAACCTGTATAAATAACTTTTTCAACTTTCCATCCTCAACCCCACCCCTATTGCTGTAAAACTAACAAAAATAATTACATGTAAAGCAATTGGGAGCAGTTACCAGCGATCTAAACTCTAGAGAACAAGCCCCCTCCAATGTGCAAAGTCACTAGATGGGCAATGTAGATGGTGTGAGGCTCAGACCAGCACTGAGCCTATGGATAAGCCACCAGAAAATTTCAAACCGTTCCTAGCATGACAGCCAATGGAAACCATGCTGTAAAGGTCACAATGTGGTCACAGCTTTAAGATCTCTTGATAAAGAGGGTTTTTTGTCTTCATATATAAACTGAGGCTAAAGTTTATATCAGTGAGTATAAATGAGCATTTGCACAAAATGAGATAATTGCATAGCTAATTATCTGTTTGTGCGTGCAACTGCCCAACCGGTATATACCTGAAGTCAGTGTGGGCTGCAGATGCTCGTCAACTCTGAAAATAATAGCCAACCAATGATGTCTAAATATGGATATAAGTGCCTAAGTCTGAAGATTTTGGCTTAAATGTCTTGACCTAGTTCACATGATGAGTGACAGAGTTGGGAATAGGACCCAGACCACCTGTGCTTCAATCACTAGACCACACACCAGGCGGTGAAGTGATGCTTACTAAAGACCTTTTATGTAAGAAAGTGTGCATGTTTGTTTGAAGAAAAGCTTTCTTTTCTAGATTTAAAATTAAAGTTTGGGAAACTTGGAGAAATGGATTGGGACTCTCGCCTTTTCCATCGCTAATTAGCACAACAGTTACCTCTCTGCTTATGTTATTCTCTATTTAGTATCAGAGAGTAAATATTACATTTCAAGTGTAGAAGTGACAAAGAGTCCTGTGGCACCTTAAAGATTAACCGAACTTGAAGCATAAGCTTTGGAGGGCTAATACCCACTTCATCGGATGCATGCAGTGGAATCCATGCATGCATCCAACGAAATGGGTATTAGCCCATGAAAGCTTATGCTTCAATATTTTAGTGAGTCTTTAAGGTGCCACAGGACTCTTTGTCACTTCTGAAATTCCAGACTAACATGGCTACCTCTCTGATTCTTTACATTTCAAGTGTGTCATTCTCATCTCCATTTCTAAATAACTCAGCCCTGGATCTCAATTGTATCCAAAAAAACCAAGCAACCCTCTCCCCTGTGTTTTCTGCCAAAAGCTGTGTACTCTGCATCTACGGCGGTCCTCTAGGAGCTCAGCCCAAGCTAAGACAACAAACTATTTTGTGTTATGCAGTTTAGATATGAAGTTAGGTTTTTCGGAAGTCAAATAGAAACATGACTCCAGCTCAGCTCCAGGTGTTTTTCGTGCTCTTCAGGCTGTGTTGTTGTTGTTGTTGTTTTTTAAGATGGCTATCCTCTATATTTGAAGGCTGATATCCCATATGGAAACCCATCTCTTATACGTACATGATCAACCAGGCCAGACCTGTGAAGAAACATTGTGTGGGATATCTGTGGTATAAAACAAACTCAAAGCACAACCACCCACCAGCCTGGCTAAATTACTGAGAGAGCATTCAGTTTTGAAACTCCAGTTCCTGTTCTTGCTAATGGATGATAAAATGTTCTTGCTGACTTTCCAATAGGCTTGATTTGTGTGCGAGCTGTTTTGTGTACTACTGGTAGCCACTTTTATATGTATATAACCCATTAAAACTCCTCTGAAACATGAGGCTAAAACATAAGTGCACTGAGATCCAGAGTAATTCCAATGTACGTTGGCAAACAAACTGGAGAATGCAGCCCTTTTCCTCCCTCTTAGACTCTCTCACATATTTCTCATGGGGGTTGGGGGAGAGCAGTGATAAGAGAAAAAAAAGGAAAGAGTAAAGAGCAGGAAATGAGAAAGGGCACTTCAGGTTAGAATTAATTTCCTTAAGAGTCAGACGCTAATGTTTCTACAATGCAGATGTAAAAATTCATCTGTTTAATTTTACTGTCCACAAATGCAGGGCTAATCACAGACCTCATTCATTAACTTCCTAAAAGACGTATTGTACAGCTACATCTCAGACTCCTCTCTCTCCCCCCATGCCCGTGAACACAAGTGTCCCTGGGCAGCCTGTCAGCAGCTGGGACCGAAGACAAGACCTCTGGATCTGGAAGCATGAGCCTCCTCTATGCCAGGTCTGTTACCTCATCACCATTAGCAGACTCATAAAATTGTATATATTCCAGCCACTAGATGGAGACAGAGGTCCACGCGGTGTACGTGTGGGTTATAATATGAACCACTAGTGTGACTGGCAGAGCAGCAGTGGGGACGTAGGTGCTGCTTCTCCACACACATCAGTTTTAAATGGGTGAAACTCCATTAATAGCAGTGGAGTTACTCCTGACGTAAGTCATTTTAAGTAAGAGGAGAATAAAATTAATAGATTAGCCATTGAGATGTTTCCATTCAAACAATGAGCTAGATCAGTTGTCCCCAAATTTTTTACCTCATGCACCCCCTTAACCCTGTCCATCTCCCCTTCCCCAGCCCCCAGAGCCAGGGCTGGGAGCAGGGTTGCCGTTCCAGGAGGGGGGGCTCAAACAGGAGTAAGATGACTGAGGCCAGGACCACAGATGGGGGTTAAGATGGGGCTGGGCACAGCACCTGAAAACACTCCTCGGCACCTCCACTAGAGGGCACACTCCCCAGTTTGGGTACCTCTGAGCTAGATCATGGAGCCCTTCCAGGCAGGGATGAACCACCACAGTAAAGCCGACTGGTCTCCTCTGATGAGTAAATGGTCACCGGGATGAGCTAGGACTCCAATAGTCAGGCTCACTGCTTGTTAGACACATCCAGGACAGAAGGGGAGTGATTTGTTTAGGCCACCTCCATGTTTGGGATACAATTATCATTTGAAACCAATAATTTGTCCAAGCAGTTCACATTATAGTCCCCTTTCCTGATGATGGCTGCTTAAATTTTCTGAGCAGAAGGAAGTTCATATCATTGGTACTGGAGGCTCTTAGGATGTGTCAGATCAATGCATCAAAAGGGAGATTATTCCTGAATGCTAAAACCACAGTGGAAATGTTCATGGCAGCCTGAAGGCAGTCTCACCCCAGGACGGAGGACCAGCATCTCTCAGCTGGGGCTCTTAGGCAAACACTTCATATTTTACACAGAGCGAACAAATCACACACACTGTGGTTCTCTAACACTCTTTAATCTTAACACAGCTGCAAGCCTCTTTCAGCAGAGAAGCCTTCTGGGTGAGTCTGACCTTTGGAAAGAGCCTTGCATGTTCTCTGTGGTAGTATTTATTGTTACCGTCAGGCAAATGATTCACTTTGTGAATAGCCCTGGGAGGGATCTCTCCTTCCAGCAGCCACACAGACTCGTAAATATGTTCCTCCACCACCATCACATCAATACTGAAACAAGGCAAAACAAGGCAGTAAAAGAAAAATGTTGGGACTCTGATACTTGCACGCCAATTTCTGTATAATCTGCATCCTTTGGAGCAGAAAGGCCAGCATTAAAGTTTACAAGATATCACGGGAATAAGTATAAAAGTTGAGGCAACTGGTCTCAAGTTAGACTTATCAGAAAGAATAGCTATTACAGCTCTTTGGAGGCACCATCTGAAGGAAAGGGGTAAATGCGTATTCCTGTGACAAAGAGGCACTTTGAAGCACCTCAACCCTGCAGGACACTCCACTTCCACACAGACACTGGGCATTTAAAAACACCACAACAGCTTGTGAAAAACCACACATCTCTTTGCCAATTTCATTATGCCACTAGAAAAGGGTTTAAATATGTTTGCGTTACAGCCTCCACACCAATATTATCATGATGGTTTCAGCTTATTCCTGGACATATACGCAATAAACCTCCCCTGGATCATTCCACACTCAAAGAACAACTTGGACCCTGAATTCAATCATCAAGGAACCTAAATTCTTTCTAACACAGGGCTGACTTTATAATTTGGCAGGCCCCAAGCTGCCTGGGAAAGGAGGTGTCATGGAACTACTGAATCAATTGCCTCCCCAGACCAGCTACTGAATGGGAGGTTGGGTTAGCCCACAAAATACAAAGCCCCCAAACAATCCACTTGCTTAGGGTTAGCCCCATTCTCAGCGCCCAACAAAGGATGAATCAAAGAGTTGGTTCACATCAGACTGAAGAGTTGGTTCACATCTGAATGGATAGCAGACTCAAGAATTTCATTAGCAGCTAAGCCTGAAGGTGGAGAAAGCTGCCAGCATCAAGCCAACATCTGTGAGCGATTATGTTAATAGAGAATGCAAGAAACAGTTGTGCTCAGATCTTTAGCAATGTACATAATTCAGGCAGCAGTCAGAAAGATAAAAATACATGTGCCACATATGTAGGAGTGACAGTTAAGTAATACACTGGTTTCATAAGCTCATGATCTGAATTTCTGATTCAAGCTCATCTTGCATTCAGGTTTTCAAAAAATAAAACTTCCAACACAGAAGCAAGATCAATGGCTATCTGGTATTAGCTGAACATTGTTCTGTAGGAAGTAAGTTCAGTTGTTTCTTCTTGCTTCTTATAAAACATGTATCAACATCACCATAATTGATGCTAATCAGCCTATTTGCTGGAACTCGCAGAAGAGGGACAGACTGGGTATGGAGAGCGAACTACCATCTGGCCCCAGCCTTGAGAGACATTAGCTAGGTCGATGGAAGAATTCTGCCATCAACCTAGCTGCATCTGCAAGTGGGCATTAGGTCAACCTAACTACATTGCATATGGTATGACATTTTTCTCAGTCCTTAGCAACGTAGCTAGGTCAACCTAAGTTTTAGGTGTTGACCAGGCCTGAATATTCCTCTCACAGAGTGAGGATGAAACATAATGGCAGGGCAGCGTGGGGAAGCTTACATTACCGTTAAGTATATTGTACCTGTTCTGAGGATAAATAGATGCTTTTACTCCAGGGCTGCCAATACAGCACCTTCCATGAGCTCTGAAATGAACATACCTGTATTAACAAATACATCTTAAAGCTACACATCCCAGTTTGAAAGGCTCCTTACAGTAGAACTACAGCAGTAATAGATATAAAAGGTGTTAAAACAATTGTTTTCCGAATTAAGAAATGTGAAAATATTGTCCTCAGTAAAGATTTTTTTTTCTTTTAAATGAGGAAACTTGCATATCCAGAGCAAAAAGTTACCATTCACTATTGTTCTCAAAACCAGTAAATGGATAGTACTTTTGCTCTTAAACCAGCTTCTTTGGGTGTGAAAATAAATATTGTAAGCCCTGTAGTTGTTGCTGTCATTTCAAAGACTCCCCATTGCAATGCCATGGTTTTTATGTCTATATGTTGTACAGATGAACACAGCAAACTTCAGAGTAGTTCTGAAAACTGGAGGAACGACTAATTATACTGTAAACAGATTGCAACAGCATGCAAACTTCTGTTTTCAGTCAGGATCCATATTTATTGTGCCTTAGGGTAAATAATGAACTAGGTTCCCCCCAACAATCAATGTTGGTTCTCAAGTCAATAAATCTTGACCACAGAATAGAAACCAGTAATTGCTTAATAATTTCTTCTTGGCTTTGATTATAAAGACTGAAGGAAGATTTCAATCTCCTGATTTCCTTTTCATATGGAAAAGCTTTTAACCATTTTGAATAGTCTGCTTGCCTTTGGGCCCATTCTGGTTATAGAACATAGATATACACCTACAATTTAGTACACACATAGGTTCTTTACCTTGTGATAAGCCTTTGAAACCAGTGACTGTATGTACTCTAAGGACAGTGAGGTCAGTACAGATAATAAATACCTTCTCTTTTATGCTAAAACCATTAACTCCAGTTTCTTATCCAAATTCCCCTTTCCCATGTAAAAGTGTTACTCTGATACATGGAGACTATTGACAAGAATCCATGTGGTATTTAGCTACCAGAAAGGGATCCTGTATAAGCACTTTTTCATTTACAAAGAACAAAATATGGACAGTATTGAGAGCAAAAGAGAGATACGACGGATGGATAAATAACATTCTCACACTACTAGTCAGTGTAGGATTTATAAGTGACTGGTAAGAGACCCAGGGCCGGCGACAGGGTGGTACAACGGGTAGAGCTGTACCGGGCCCCCGACTTCAGGGGGGGCCCCCTGAAGTCGGGAGACCGGTACAGCTCTACCCTTGGTTATCCACGCTGGCCGCTCTTTCCGCGGCTGTGTCCGGCGCTGCGATCCGCTTCCTGGTAGCTTCCTGCTACCCTTCATGCTGGCGGCTTCAGCTGAGTGGCCGGGCGCGCCGCTCCCGCTCCCCGGCTGCATGCGACTCCCCCGCCCACGTGAAAAAGCCGGGCCAGCCCTTTGCGGGGGGGGGGGGAGGGGGCTCCAGCCCTTTGCGTGGGGGGGGGAGGGGGCTCCAGCCCTTTGCGAGGGGGCTCCAGCCCTTTGCGCGGGGGGAGGGGGGAAGGGGGCTCCAGCCCTTTGCGCGGGGGGGGGGGAAGGGGGCTCCAGCCCTTTGCGCGGGGGGAGGGGGGGGAAGGGGGCTCCAGCCCTTTGCGTGGGGGGAGGGGGAGGTGGGGGGCCCCAAAACACTGAGGGGGCCCCCAAACGCTGAGGGGGGCCCCAAACGCTGACGGGGGGCCAAACGCTGACGGGGGGGCCCCAAACGCTCACAGTAGGGGGCCCCAAAATTTCTGTCGCCGGCCCTGAAGAGACCCACAAACTTCCAAAATCACACAGTAGCCCACTATCGTGGCCAAGACACCCTGTAACAAAGATGATGATTATGGATCTCTCTTACTGGCCAATACTGCCGTGTGGAGACCAGTGTAGGCAAGTCAGAGAAGAATCAGAAGACAAACCAAGTATGAAGTACTGTGAGCTTGATTTGCCATTGCATCACTCCAAGTTTACAATAGTAGGCTTCACTGAAGTCAATGGAGATACACTGGCATAAAATATTTACAACAGAGAATCTGAACTTGAACCTTTTGGAATCCAGAATTCAAATGATAGGCATTATCTTTGCTAATTTTGAATGTGCTGTGAAATCTGTAATTCACCGATATGCAGACGGTGGTGAAACCTTTAAAACTCCAGTGCCAGATGTATGACTTGTGTGACTGTAAACCACTGCTATGTACTACCATTTTTGTGAACTTCTTTCTATTGAACAGATTACTTCAGAGCGTCTTATACAGTCCCCTCACTGGTTGAAATGAAGATGGTCCCTCACTGTTTCAGTTAAAAGGTTTTTCTTTGGAGCCAAAGGTCATGACATATATTCCTCACACCATGTGAAGCATGGGCCTGATTTTCAGAGGTGTTGAGCACCATAACTCCAGCTGAAATAACCGGAAAATGCTGCTACCTCTGAAAACCAGGGCCTATCTGGGCTTAGCTTACTTTGTATGGTGATTGTAAGCTGGTGAGCAAAAGAAAAATATCCCTCAGTGTCAACAGAGGTGATGTCACTTTTCTCAGGGGCAGCTTTATAAATCAGCCAAATAACAACAGTTAACAAAACATGATATACGTAGAATTTTTTTTCCAATTTTGGGCTAACTCAGCCACCCTAGTCCAGGATTCAGAGCCCAAGGATTCTCTCGGTGGTCGCTCTTCCTGCTCTTAGAGCAACTGCTTTTACAGCCCATGGGTAATTACCAGGGACAGGTTACTGCCTTTGAACAACGTTACTGAGTCATTGTAACAAACTGTGCCCAAGTTAAAATACTGGCTCCTATGACATACTCTGTAAATTATCATTTATCTATTTATTTTTGATGTTTCACCTAATCCTAGAAAGTTTCATAATCCATAAACATGCACAGAAAGTGGGACACAAAGGTTTCGGTTCCTGTAGGATATATAAACCTGTTGCCATGTAGACATTAAGTATACATTTTAATCTGATGTATTTTTAATAAGTTTCTGTTTGTGGGATTTAGGGTAGCTTTTGAAGCAGCTTGGCTTTGAGCCTTGATAGAACAAAATAACCTTTCATGTAGTTCTCCAGGCAGGGTGACAGTTCTGTAATTTCTTACTGTGATCACGAGGTCTCTCAGGCCTTAAGAAAGTGTAAGCCTTGTAGTACCAGTGGACATCAGTAAACCTAGATTCAAAGCAAATCTTACCACAGATCACTAGAGGTCACCCTCGGTATGCAAAGAGTCTAACCTTAACTCATTCTTTCCACAAGGGAAGGTATAAACTGCTAAGTAAACTGCATAGAGATAGAAAGGCTAAGTAAATGATTTAATCATTAGTATTATATTGGTTTTGGTTAAATTATTATTGACTGGGTTCATGCAATGATA
Organism: Sternotherus odoratus; assembly: GCA_032164245.1. Classification (NCBI taxonomy): domain Eukaryota; kingdom Metazoa; phylum Chordata; order Testudines; family Kinosternidae; genus Sternotherus; species Sternotherus odoratus. The sequence continues at coordinate 149,524,845 of JAVMKO010000002.1, forward strand.
TTATCACTTGTTGGTTTTTGAATTGTTTTCATACTAATTAACCAATTTTAAAATGTACTATTGTAAATCTTTTGATTTGATTAATTCCATTTACATTGTAACCTCAATCTGATTTTTATATCCCTTTGATGTTTTAAGGAAGTGTAATACATTATTTAGCCTTATCATTGTTTATGCTCTTAAATAAAAGCCATAAAACACACTGAATTGCTTTCTCTGTTCAAATGGCAATGAGGTAAAAACAATGGAAATAGTACTATCCTGTGCTGTGCAATGACAGGCACAACCATCTTAACAGCACGTCTGTTCTCATCTCAGCTTTGCTCTTGATTTCCTTCAGGGGAAGTGGGGAAGGGAGGCAGTATTAGGATCTCATTCTCAATTTCCCCAACTTTAAAATGGGTATGTGTTGAGACTTGATAAATTGTTTGCACAAACAGTCTAAAAATCTAAGGTGCTAAGTATGATCACTTAGGAAATTAATTTTGTAAACTTCTTCTTCACTTTCATGGTACCCACTCTGTTCCACAGTCTTTTACTCTTGATATACGCATACAGCACCTAATCTAATCACTCACTATCTCTGTAAACTGCATACCCCACTTGAGAGATGATGTATAAATATCAGCTGTCTGAATACCTTACCACTTACAACAGCTTTCTCTGGGCTGGCCATATGAGAAATGACTTGATATTAATTTTCATATGCTGGGGTTTTTTTTAGCTTTTATGCTTTAGAAATATTATATAAACAGAACATTAGTTGTAGGAGTACACAGGAATGCAAGTGCATGTACGGCTTCAATTCCCTTCTCAACATTTTGACAGTCCCCAACATATTTAATTTCAACTGGGCTAAATGGGAGGCAGGAGGAGGCAAACAGTCTCAATTGCTGAATATCGAGACTCCAAGTATCAGCCCTGCTCTCAGATATGCACAGCCACCATGCTAGGATCTTGATAAATTAACTAGCGGCAAGTGCTGTAGGTGATTTTACCACATACATGGTTTTCCTCACTGCAAAACCCTTCCATCCCATTTGGGTGAGAGCAGAACTCAGCCTTTAACGTATGAGTATGCTACATATTATCAAGGATTAGATATCATGGTGATAAGTACTTTAGACAGAGAAGTAATTTAGACATAGGAAACTTACCCCTATATATCCTTATTTCCTGTATGCCTTTTCCCTATTCGTTTTGGGAGTTATTTTGTAGCTGCTAAATGCATTGGTTTTAAATAGGGTTTGAAATACAGAGGCTTTGCAGTTATGCATGTTAAGGGAAAAGTAATAAAATGTCATGCTTTGAGGTGTAACGTGATCATTTCGCAGGCCTGAAATAGATTTTCTCTCCAATGTATGCCACCACACATTTGGTCAGCTACATTTTGGATGAAGCACCAGATATTTCTAGCACCAGATATTGGCCTCTGCCAGAGAAAGAATAGTGAACTTGATGTGCTAACTTTTGGTATGGTGACCCCTAGGGTTATTTATTTACTGATATATGCATGGTGCCCATCACCTCAGCATCTCTACATTTAGAATCAACAGGGTTTTCAACTTAAAATATAGTGTGTCAATCAGGATACCTCATGGAAGAACATTGGGTCTGAATCTCAGAGAATAATTGAATCAACTGATTGCATACACTATTATTGTATTATACAAGTGTATCGAGTAAGGCAGTGGTTTTCAATCTTTTTTCATTTTCAGACCCCTAAAAAATTTCAAATGGAGGTGTGATTCCCTTTGGAAATCTTAGCTATAGATGGTGGACTCCCAGGAGACTGCGGACTACAGGCTGAAAACCACTGGAGCATGGACTTACAAAATGGGATGACACAATGGTGATTAATATAATTGTGAAATGTATTTATAAGCATGATATGTGGAATTATGTATACCTAGTGAAATTATGCTTTAAAGTCTGTGACCAAACAAAGGCAGAAACAGGTTTTCTCCCAGGTAGGAGGGAAGATAGTTCTCTCCCCATGTCTAATGTAAATTAAATATTATGGAAGCCCCATTTACACGTGAGTCAACAGGAAAAGATGAACAGCAAGGGGTCATCCTGATTCTGGGGGCAAAAGACTGAGTCTTGGGAAATTTAAAGAGAAATAAAAGGCATTTTGGCATCCATCACGTAAGGGACAAGGCACTTTTGGAATCTGTGAAAGCAGATCCCCCAGTTATGTGGGCTGAGAATATCGAGAACTGACTAAGTGAGAAACTGCCTGAGACCAGGGTGGTAATCATCTCAGTATTAAAGTACATGGCATTTATCCCTCCGCTAGACTGGCAGGTTGGTGTGTGCTCTCTCTCTTTGGAGGCAGTGGACTTGGTAATTTCTATGAAAGTCCAATGATAAGGGCTGCATACTGCAGATGAATGCTCTCCAGGGGTTCGGTAACTGGGATTTATTGAATGTTACCTGAAAAGCAAGGTTCTGACTGGAAGAGTCTTAAGGAGTTTGCCTGTGAAGCAGACAGAATGGTGTGGGAGGGAGATGACAAATTGTTTAAGTTCCAGAAAAGTTCTCTCTCACTGAGGCAGACATGCCTTACCTGTTCCAGATGCCCCAAGGAAGCACCACAGATAAGTCTAAAAACACATTTGAAATACATAAAAATAAAATGTAAAACAGTTCCCTGTGGCAGAAGTGTCACGGAGGTTAATTAAAGATGAACCCAAGACCTGGGGTTTCTAGTGGCTGTAGCTAAAAGTCTTCTAAACCATTGAAGGGAGACTTGGGGCGATTTTCACTGCCGCTGATGATGCTCGTCCCCCTTCCAGATAGTGATAAATCATCCCAGTCACCCAGGACATTTATCGCTCTACCTAGTAACAATACTTCTGAATAGCAAATACTTTTGCCTTGGGTATGGATCAAATTGAACTAATTTGCAGGGTTTAAAAAAAACAATTTTCAGAGGGGAAGATTATCCCAAATATCTCCTACAAGGTTTTCTCCACACCTGCATGCTATCTAGCTATACAAGTTGGATATTGCGCTATTCTACCAGGATACCAAGGAAATTTGTCAGAAATAAATATTTCCAGTAAGTGCACTTTACATAAAGTTTGTTTGCCAAATAGTGTTTCATCCATCCTTGGGGACCACTCAGCTGCTTGAAGCGACATAAGGGTTTTGCTAGATCAGAGCCTTAGCAAGAAAAATCAAGTGAGGAAGCTCCCTCTTAATATATTGGTAGAAGTAATGCTTCTAGGGCATTTAAAAGCCTGTCAATTGGGCTTTGGAAGACCACCACAGGGAGCAAGGCACAGAAATGAAAATTTTCCTCTGTGAGCACTTTGCTCTCAGGAACCAGATGTTAAACTCAAGAACCAAGTTGGATACACAATAGTTAAAGAGGCAATTGCTCAGATAACTGGGTGCCAGGTCACATAATGGTTACGATGTACAAAGCCACACCCTAAACTGCACCCAGAAAGAAAGCAGTAGCTGAGCCCTAGAGGTGTGTTCACAGAGGCTCACTTCATTCAAGAGATATTCAATAAATAAATACAGAAATCAAATAAATAAATAATACCCAGCTCTTATACAGCCTCTTTCATCAGTAGACTGCAAAGCACTTTACAAAAAAAAGCTCTGTATCATTATCTCCATTTTACAGATGGAGAAAACTGAGGCCCAGAGTGAGGAAGTGAATTCTCTAAGCCTCCCAAGCAGGCCAGTTTTAAAGCTAGAAATAGAACCAAGAATCTCCTGAGTCCCCATGCAGTATTCTATCTATTTCTGTGCCAGCTGGATCTTGTTAAAGCAGGGTTTCTCAAACTGGGGGTCGCGACTCCCCGGGGGGTCGCCGAGTGCCCCCCGGGGGGTCGCCGAGTGCCCCCCAGGGGATTGCGAGCTCCTGCTGCCGCAACTCACGGTGGGGACTGGGGGACGGCGCGCAGCCGGCAGCCCGGGCCGGGGCAAATTTGGTGGCTTTTTGGTGGAGGGGGTTGCGCTGCGCTGCCAGAGTAGGAAAAGGGGTCGCGGTCTCGACAAGTTTGAGAACCGCTGTGTTAAAGATTGCCCAGAGTACAGCAAATTGTAGAAAGCTAGACTTGAGGCTAACACGCCATGGATGAGTGTAACAGAGTCTGCATAGGAGAGGAATAGGCATAAGGTGAAATCTTGGCCCCACTAAAATCAATAGCAAAATTCCCAGTGACTAAAATATGCCATCTGTTCCCCAGAGGTTCCAATCCAAGTGTAGAAGAAGAAGAAAATCACTGTTTTCCACCACTGTCTCCAGGCCATCCATAAACTGCAATATCACCAGTGCTACTCCAAGACTACAAATCATAGTGGGAAACACGCTGGGAACAGAAAGTGCAGTCATGACTCCAGGTTATTCCTGTAGATTTCATCCCTCACCCACCATCAGGATCAATTTGATCTTATTCAGATTGACAGATGTGAGGATGTATATGTGGGCGTATAAGGTCTGATACTGGGAGACCAGTGAAACATCATTTTATTATGAAATATCTGACTTGAATTTCATTGACTCAGGTAACAAAACAAAAGCCAGTTAAGTTTTACTGGATATAAATTGGATACACAACTTATCCAATAATTACATACAATCTGCACACACAATTATTGAAAATAACCAGTGGAAAGAGAATGCCTGAGATTACACTCACTACTTATTAGAAAACAACATTTCATTTAATGTATGGGCATTGTATCAGGAATGATGCCCATTATGTAATTAGAGTAAGCAAAGCAAAAACATTCCGGACATGCAAGGGAAGCTTCTCTGGATTTTAATCACAGAATAGTATGTGGTTTCATCTGGTTTTCCTATAAAATCTTTTCCTCAAAAAAAATTCCAAATAGGGAAGCTCAGAGTGGGTCATCAGAGAAGCATGCATTTCTCAGACTGGAAGAGAGCCATAGACAGTCCCAGGTGAATGGTGTTTGTCCAACACCATAATCTGTCAGATTCCGAAATTCTCGCCCCCTTACCTCCAGCCCCCTGCTTCTAAACACCCCACTCCCAATACCTCAGCAGGAAGGGAGACATCTGCGAATCCTCTGGCACTGCTTCAATGTTTTACAGCTGTAATAACCAAAGAGAAGAGTGTTTTCTAGCCCAAGATTCCTGAGGTATTTTTCTAAACAGATACAAGTGTGTGGGACTCAGTACAGGGAATAATACCCCACCAGGGGAGGGCTGTGGGGAAAGATGAAGGGGAGTCATGATCTGTGAATAATTGATCTCAACTCAGGTTGATTTATCTTCCCTGCCCACTCAGCCTATTTGTCCAAGTCCAAACTTCTAATCCTTAAATCCAAACAGTACTGCTGGCAGGTTGTACTCATTCTTGGCCATGTCAAATGAAATGAAAAATGCTGCAAGGAGGATGCTTACAGTAGTGGTGATTTCTGGGTTTGCTATATATGTAATAAAGTATATCTGTAGTACGCTTCATTAGCAGCATCTCGGTGTGTGAATGTGATGCTTGCTGTTGGAATTTATTACCGTATATTCCGGGGTATAGGACGACGGGGCGTATAAGACGACCCCCGAGTTTTCCACTAAAAAAGCCGGATTACAAAAAAAAAAAAAAAAAACCCCACACACAAAAAGCGCGTGCGCCCCGCTCTCCCGTCCCCGCCGCGGGGGGGCTGCTGGGAGCGCGCCGCTCTCTCGTCCCCGCCGCGCAGCCACAAGACTCACTTCAATGCAATGTTTCTTAAAGACTCGTGATCAGTACTTTATTCATTGCGATCAGTGCTATGCACTTAAAGGGGGATTTTCTTGTCCTCTTTTAGACCGGACTGGAGAGGTAAACACTCCCCCCACCCCACCCCCTGCAGCCCCGGGGCAGAGTTTGTGGCAGGCAATTGAAGGCGCTGGACGCTCGGGTCTCACGTAAAAGCAACTAAAATGGAGCGGGGGGCAGGCGAGCCCTGGGGATGGTGGTGGTGAAACCTGGGGAGAGGGGCAGCGGCGGGGCCCTGCAGGGAGGTGGGAATCAGCGGGGTCCTGGAGGGAGGAGGCGGGGAAAGGGGGGCGGAGGAATCCCCTAGGCATCTCCGGGAGACCGCGGCAGGGCGAGTGTTGCTCTGCAGCAAGGAGGGGGCGGGATCAGTGCCAGGGGTTGCTGTCCCTGCATCCCAGCCCGCTCCCCGGGGATGGTGCTGACGAGAAATACTCAGCTACCGTCCCTGCCGCTGGGGTGGCTGCTGCAGCCCAGGGCTCCACCTCCCCTGCCGCGGTGGGGACGGGAGAGCGGCGCGCTCCCAGCAGCCCGCCCGCGGCGGGGACGGGAGAGCGGGGCACACGCGCTTTTTGTGTGTGTTTTTTTTTTTACCGGCGTATAAGACGACCCCTGAGTTTAAGCCAGGAAAATAGTCTCAAAAAAGTCATCCTATACGCCGGAACATACGGTAAATGCATCTGATCCCGCAAAGTTTGTGGTTTTCCCCCATGCATTATTAGCCCACCACAAGCATTGCATGCCATGGTACCTCAGGCCTATCCTATATAATAAAAGGCCAGAGGATGTTTGTCCGAAGCCGTCATGCGCAGTAGAGAGGGCCCGGACAAACAGCATGCTGGGAGTTGTAGTTCGGCGGCACAAAATGGCCACCGCGTGTGCGCCGCCGTGAGCCATAGAGACGGCCCGGACAAACAGCATTAAGCACTTTGGCCCATGTACATGGGCTTCTACACTAGTATATAAATAAGACACTATGATATTTGCCAATATGCAGCCAGACCATAACCGTTGTAACAGTCCTTTGAGTGGTTTTGAAAGAGATCTGAATTCATATTCAGTCACAAATTAGAGAAGATGGTCAAGCTGAACAGTCACTAGAAAAAATTACTCTGAAGCATAGGATTCCTAGTGGGGTTGTGGACACCAGCTCTTCAAATGCCAACACACACAGATTAATTCCTTTGCACATTTCACCAATGTCAGTCTGCAAAAACTCACTCCACACAGGGAAGGCTCCAGGGGTATGGAGGTGGTCTATATTGCAAATAATTCAATAAATACATTTTTAAAAATCCCCACACTAGTGCCTCTCGGAGCCCAAGTGAACTGATGTGGGCTCTTGTGGCTTATGCTATGAGGCTCAAAACAGAGTGACCAGATGTCCCGATTTTATAGGGACAGTCTCAATTTCTGGGTCTTTTACTTATACAGGCTCCTATTACCTCCCCAACCTGTCCCGATTTTTCACCTTTCTGTCTGGTCACCCTAGCTCAAAATAGCAGTATAGGCTCAGGCTGGAACCCAGGCCCTGACACCTTCCAGACCAGATTTCAAGGCCCAGGCTCCAGCCTGATCCCAAACATCTACACTGCTATTTTTAGACCCATAGCAAGAGCCCACTCTGAGACTCTCGGCTGCAGTGTACCTGTAATACAGTGGCTAGCTTCAAGTGTATGGGAGATCAAAGAGCCTGCAACAACTATGAGCATTTGCTTTGATAAACAGTGTGGACTCTATGATCTTGGAAACCCTCTCCTCCCAAGAACTGCAGCATCATGTCAGAATTTCTTAGATGGCAAACTTTTCAACATACATGTTAGATGCATCACTTTTCAGAGGCAGTACTTTGGGTATTATGTAAACCTTGGTCGGACTTTCCAAGTACCAGTATTACTCCCTGAGCTATCACGACACAGTGTTTTACAGATACACCAATTTTCCCTGATCCTCTAATTCCTGATACTGTCTTGTTTATAGTCACTCTTCCAACAAGACTTTCCTTTGCACTGTCCCACTGCATGAGCACAGAGCATTGATTCCTTGGCCTTACTGATTTCATCATCAGATACAGAACTTCATAGTCAACTGTGAGTCTAGAATTTAGGATCTTTTGCTTCCAAACCAAAATTTGCTACCATTTAATGTCAAGAAAACTCAACATTAGTTGTACTAATGATAGGGCTTATGCACTCTTTATAGGCTAATCACTGGAGTTCACATATAGCATAAGAAGATGAAAAATATACCTATGATTTATCTTCTTATTCTGAATAACAATCTTCTCTCTTGTTACATAGAAATTCTTAGAATAACAGCAAAGACTGCAAAAATGACTGCATTGAAGGAAATCATCTAATTAGAGTTAAGACAGAGTAATATCAGCACAGTCAGTTTGAATGTTTATGACACGGGTTATAATTAAATAAATTGGCAGTTACTTAATGTATTTGATTAACTGATTGAATCAAATGAGGCCAATTACCATGTTGTTAATCAACTACTGCTTTTCTAGACCAGACTGGATATGATTAAAAAGAGAGATTCGAGGTAAAAAAAAAATGCAGGTCTTAGATTCATATCAATTTCTTTTACACAAGAGACAATAATAGGTACTATAATCAGTTTGTATGGTCTAGACTATGATTAAATTACAATATTTAGTCTTTTTAATAAAAAACCCTACAAAGCTTGCTTGTACAATTTGTATAACCTGAAGTAAAAGATTGAATTGCACATTAAGGCCCAGATATTTAATAATGCACACTTTCATGATTTTTGCATGCTATCATAGCCACTAACTATTATATACTAGCTGTAAGAGTGTCCTTCCCTTTCTCTGTGCTCTGGGGTACAGAGAAAAGGACTCTTCTATGCCAGACCAAATAACTACAAGCTGTTTCCCAGCCTAAGTTAAGTCTTTACACCCCCACACCCCACACCTTACCCGTGGGGAAATTGGGAAATCGCTGCCACCATCCGGGTGGATCTCCACAGCCCTGGAGGGGGGCACCCGGACTCCCCCAAACCCCCTGATTCTCTCCCTGAGAAAAAGGGACCCTCACGCTGTTTCACCCTCCCTGATAGCCCAAGGCAATGTAGTCACAGCACTCCGGTCTCACTTTCTGTGAGATCCCCAGATTCAAGGCTCAGATCACCTTACTAGAATTACCAGACAATTCTTATAGGTATAAAAAGTTTAATAAAGAAAAGAACAAAGCATACAATTAAGACACTACACCGGTATAGAATTTTCTAACCTTAATCTGCTTGCATAAACAGACTTTCCCCCCACCCCCCTTCTTTGCTAATTACACAGATGGGGACACCAAAGGTTGAATGCAAGCTTATGCAGGATACAATCTTACTTACTGTTTTAGCTAGTTATGAAGACATACAGAGAAAGGACAAGATTGTGGGTCCATAGCTGGACCAAGAGGTCTGAGTCAATCCAAAGCCCACATCGAACTGAACTCTACTTCCTGGTCTCTTTAGGTCTAGTCAGACTCCTCTGACAACACTGCCCTCTCAGATAACATTAACCCCACACAGGCAAGACAACACTCCACACATATGACACTATCTAACTGGTCATTTGAGTACACAATCATAGAATCACAGGACTAGCAGTGACCTCAAAAGGCATCTAGTCCAGTCCCCTGCACTCATGGCATGCGTGCATGCTAACAAGCACAGTAATTTTAGATGCAAACAGTGTGCACTGGTTTTCTGTAAGCACAGATCATATACATATTTAAAAGTCTGGGCCTAACTCAGTCCATTTTGACTTTGCATCTGAATTACCCAGGACACTTGCACATATCCAGTTAAATAGATTAAAATGACAAAGATGTTTTCTGTCATTTAAAAAATCTTTTCTCCACTCAATCTTTACCATAATCTCTTGGGAATTTGAAGTTGTTTCCCTTCTTAAATGAATTTTCCTCTGTGGTGCTTAAACCTTGACAAATAGCCCTAATATTTACAGTGTTTCTCACGAGCAGTGAACTAATAGCACTTTTTCAAAACCACCACAACAAAGAGCCCATAAAACATTTTTGTTTCAAAACAAAGAATTGCAGGATTGTTGCAAATCGATATATTCAAGGAAAAGTTTTAATTGTCATCACACTTTACAAATAATCCTAAATCCCCACAACACCGCAATAAAATGGGAACGAGGAAGAGGTGCTCAGTGACTTCCCAAAGGACACCAAGTGTGTGTAAAGATCAGGATCAGAACTCAGGATATGAGGGTTCCTCATCCCGTATTCAAACAAATAGATTGACTATGTTTTTTGGATAGCTAACAATAGCATAAGATACAGCTATAAAAAAAGAATCTTAAACTGAACTTGAGATGTCACCAGAGAAATCTTTTCAGTAACACAGTGTTCAGCTAAACATTTGCAACACGCTTTTCAGTGCCGTTTTTGGTATTTAAAGAAATCACACCCTAATTTGAAGTGTTCCTGCTGAGTTTATTTGAGAATTCTTGTTAACAGCAGATCAGCTAAAGAGCAACTTACTGAAAATGAGGCAGTGTTAATAATGAAGATGAGAATGACCAAGGAAGGTTAACATCTGAGAACATGATATTACAAATGGAGAAGTTATGGAATGCATGATAATAGAGAAGAATGAAGGCAATGATATGTAAATCAATCTGTTCAAGCTACTCAGTTGAAAAGGGAGCTGGATGGAAAGAAACAAGCAGACACATGGGCACCTATCCATTTTACTTCAGGTACATTTAAGTTCCACCAGAAAACTTTGTTTCTCTTTAAAAATTCACAAATGGAAACATCTGAATAAAATCATACAATGAAATTCTGTTGACAGGTGTTATGGATAGAATCATGTGCATTCTGTGAATATTTTTATTAATCCCGAATCAAACTGTTTTGGAGGTATGTACACACCCTTATAATTTTATTTCTGTAAATGTTCATTTGCTAATAATGTTTTGTTTAGCAGAATGTTCAGGAAAATTGAAATGCCGTACATTTTCAAGTAGGGTGGAGATTTATGTTGAAAAGGATCACATGGCTGTCTTGTAGTGTGGGTCAGGTAAAAAAGAAATTAATTTGACTTATGAAACTAATCACATGACAAAATACCAATTTTTTATTTTATTTTACAAATTTTAATACTCAAGGAAATCCTCTTAGTTCATGAGAAATCCATGAATCCGGACTAAAATTTGTTTACAAAATATTTGTCAAACGTTTTAAAAATAATGAACAAATTTGCAAACTTCACTTACAGGTTGTAGAAAGTTTGCGAATATGTAAAAGGGCCAAATTCACAATAAATTGTTCTCAGCAAACTTTTCACTTGGTTCTAGTAACAGGTAATGTCTGTACTGAATTTCATTAGGCATTTTGCTTTTGTTTCCCTTAGCTGCATCTGAGTCACCCTAAAGTCTGAAAATATGAATGCAAAGTTTCTGGGAATAAACTCCAGAAGAATTTGATGCTCATTCCAAATCAGAGTCTTTTAAACTGTAACTTGAGCTGGTAGAAAATTTGCTGACAGAACACTTTTCTATCAGAAAATGCAAACTAGACTGAATTGAAACTTTCTGCAGGAACTTGTCAATGGAAACTAGCCTGGGCGCACTGTGCTGCCCGACCCCAAACCAGAATTTTATAAACTGTCCACACTGTGGAAAAATTCATATATCCAACTTTTCATTTCAAATGGGAATGATTTTTTTAAAAATGTGAAATTTTCCATGCGATAGACAGTCCAGTTCCCACATAGTTTTATGTAAAACAGGCTTTTTTACAAAAGACATATAATCAAGAAAACTTTCATTCTGTTTCCAGATCTGACACAATACTATTTTCTAAAGCACAACCATGGTATTTTGTGTGAGGATCCAAAGATCTTTCCTGGCTGCACGTGCCAAGATATAAATAATTTTCTTTCATGGTGTCAGTGTGTGCATTGCAATAAATTAATCACAAGCCACTTTAAAGGAAAGAGAAAAAAAACTAAATGTGAAATGAAAGAGAAAGTCTAGTTTAAACTTTCTGTGCCTGTTCTCTATTTTCATTTTCAACACTTAACTTTAAATAATGGCAAAAGTGAGGTAGGAATATTGTCGAAATACATTCAACACTTCTACTGTGTCTGTTAGCATCTCTAATACTCTCTGTTGTCCCCAACACCAACAAAATTAAACATTATAAAAGTTACAGATAGGACCTCCCTCATGCTTACATTATCTCCCTATCTTACGAGCCAGGCAATAGACTGAAGACCCAGACAGACATTGCCTGGAAACCAGGATATGCTGAGTTTTCTAAAATTCCCCTGCATGCAGCCATACTCTGTTAGAGTAGATAAAAGGCTTTCATTCTCCTCACAGAAGAGGAAGAAAGGCAGTTCATAAGGGAAATACAGTAATTTTAAAAAGCCATTATAAATGAGCCCAGTAGTTTAGCAGATGTGCTCAAGTACAAAAGCTGCAACTATGAAGTTAGTCAGTTCCATCCACAATCATGCAATTCTGACCCAGCTTTTATCTTTTATGTCAGGCAATCTAAAGAAAATAGGATTTTATTTACTGGGAGAGGGGCAAATAAACTCTGACAATTAAAGAGCAGAAATAACGTCTCAGTGGTTTACGCCAGGGGCATTTTAATGATAAAAAGGCTTAGATAAATTACTCAAGCCAAGTGTCTTGGTTGTCTTCCCTTTTTCTTTGCTCCCAGGGTGAAACAGGCAGACCTGGCTCATTCTATTTACTGTATCCTTTTAAGCTCTAAAACACACACATTTCGTCAGTTGGGAAATTATGGTACAACTGTCTTAAACAAAATCAGTTTTTAAAAGCCCATGGGAAACATGGAGCACTGTGAACTAAATCTTGGTCCCATCAAAGTCAATAGAAGTTTTACTATTGACTCCAGCAATACATTGTGTGGCCTTGTATTTACCCCTATTCTCTTCTGTGGGCGTTTCAAACAGCATTCTTCTAATCTGGCAATTATAAAGCTTTCTTTTTCAATTGTAGCTGCTCTCTTGCCCTTTCTGTTCCTATTTCCACTTCTAGGACCTGATTCAAGAAAGCTGTTCAGCATGTGCTTGAGTCCTATTGAAGTCAATTGGAGTTAAGAACCTGCTTAGAGTTAGCACTTTCTTAAGTACTTTCTAGAATCCAGGCCAATTAAATGCAGATTTGCATCACCACATTCCCACACAACAGCTCTCCATCATTTCCCCCCTCACTCCTCGGCCGGCTGCACTTACCGATAGAACGTAGTATAATCCACCATTGAGTGACAATTCTGAAACTCCCAAATCTTGAGTTTCTGGCATTCCCGGTGAGCCCGAAGTTTTACCCTCACTGTTCCTTGGCAAAGCTCAGGCACAGGTTTCTTCTGTGGGCGACTGCAGAACTCATTCGACTCTACTCGCCAGGACTCAGCAAAGTCATCCACATCAAACTTAAAATTCCCATCACCCCCTACCAGGTCGTCTCTCTTGTGCCCATTATAGTTGCCACACAAGCCACAGAGTTTGCCTTTCAGATGTGGTGCAGCCATGACTTCGACAAAACTGTCTCCATCCCAAGAGATTTCCAAGCCTATTTCAGAGAAGAAGAAGAGGAGGGACAATTAATAATTAACATCTATTTGTGTTTATAATCAAGTTTTGATGGGCACCTAAGTAAAAACATTTAATTTCCTTCTTGAAATCTATATATGCCTCTGGAAGGGCCTCCTCTACAGTAAGTGCAATATTACTCAGATCAGAGACGATTACAAAGAATTATACGTGTTAGGTGGATCTGGATAGGTTTGTTTTTCTGGTAGAAGGTGCTCGATTGACAAATCTGGAGATGAAACAGAAGTACTCTAAGCAAAATACTGACCTCATTGAAGTCAATGACAAAACTCCCAGGATTTCGATGGAGCCAGGATTTCACCCATTATATAGAAAAATTACAGCACAGGCAGCAGGTAGATAAACTTTCCCTATACCACAGCACATCCCCAATGAGTTCTGGAGAAACCACTTGCTCTAAAAGAGCACTCAATCCCTGTCCCTATTCTCGTGTTGCCAACTGATAACTCTTTTTGATATGAACATCTAGTCTGAGACCAACAATTCATTTCACACAGGTCAATACAAATATGTCCAATGGGTAACAATGTTCAGACAGTACCAACCTGAAATTGATTCAAAATGCTTAATTCAGAGGGGTTATGGGCTCTGTAAACCCATTACCAATCCTTGACCCAACTAATCTTCATAAATTACCAACCCAGTTAAAAGGGGGAGAGGGACCAAACATTCACCCAATAGCTGAGATTCAGATGGGTTGCTACATTCTGTGTCTGCCCGCACTTTCTTAAAACTAAGATTTTGCACTTTCAGGACATTGAATTTTAAATTGTTTTCTATGAGAAAGTATTATAATAAATCCCCAACATTTTGTTATTATTTTGGATTTTTTAAAAAGAACATTGGGAGCTGCTAAGGTTTGAGTCCCACCAGCAACTCTTAACCTTTATTTTAATTCTTATAGTCACTATCACTGCTAACATACTTTACACTTATGTAGCATGTTTCCATGAAAGCAGAACGAAGCACTCAACCAACATTAATTTCTCCTCCTAACATATCATTACCCCCATTTTGTTGGAAATGAGACATGAGAGAGAATAAATGATTTTTATCAAATTCACACAAGAGGTTAGTGGCAGAGTCCAGAGGACTCTTACATTACACCCAATCCTGTCACCCATAATGCCATCTGTATTCCCCCCCCCCCCATCTTTATGCATACAACTAACTAAAAACACTAATCCCTCCATTCAAAACTGACAGTTTCTTCTGTAAAAAGTTCTCATTGGCTCACACTACAATTCCAGTGTGCATAGCCCTCCGATAAAACAGGATGTGGTTAAATGGTGATTGCAGTCTGAACAATAGCTGCAAATGAGGTGCTTTGTCATTGGCATATATTGCCGTGGCCACACCCTGTCTTGAGACATGTAAGCAACAACAGTTTTGGGAGACGGTTGGCAAGCAAGGTTTTGCAAGTACCTGCACAATATTACTCCTCCACAGGTTGTTTCTGTAGTATGGTTTCTTATCGTGGCTCTAACACATTATTGTGGAAGTAAACAGTGATACAAAAATGTTAGGTCCTAATCATGTCTGAGAACAGTTTCTGACATGGTTGTAAGTTCTAGCATGGACAGAACCTTTGTGTCTTCTCATCGTGGCACTCTAAGTTTTGATGCAATGTTCTATTCACTAGGCAGTGTAGCTTAGCAGATAGGCCCATATACTGAAATACTAGAACCCTGGCCTTATTCCTCTGCCACTGGTTTGATGGGGGACTTTGCCTCGCTCTGTGCCTCAGTTTCCCCATCTAGAACATAGGGTTAATGATACTTCCCTCCTTCATAAAGTGCTTTGAGATTGTTACAGAGAAAAAGCACTCTAAGGGGAACTATGTATTTACTATGCAGTTTACTGACCAAAAAAAAAAAAAAAAGGCTTCACTATTTTTGTCAAAGAGTCAGCAGAGCAGCAAGGAGGAAAAAGTTCTTTTACACTGCTTCAAGATTTTACACTGCTCCAGCCATCTTTGTATTTGACAACACTGCACAAAATAAAACACAGGTTGATTTTCAGACCCCATAAAAGGCTTGCTGTGCTGGCATTTTGAAAAATCTTGCCATTGACGCTTAAACCGAACTGTTCCCATGTGGAAGAGTCACTGACATAGGATAAAGATTGGAGACCACATTTGCAGAATAATTTTTCAGAACTAGAGATAGGACTGAGCCACAGAGTACAGATCTGAATCCAAATAAAAATGTCTGCAAAGTTTGGGGCACCCAAATCTAAGTTCTAGTTCATCTTGGTTTAGAACTAAACTCTACTTTAAGAGTTTATGCTCAACTCATTCCCTTCATGAGGCTGCTGACCTGAAGTGGAGTCACAAAGGGACGGGAAGGGAGAATGGCCCACACCCAACTAGTTGACGAGTAATGTTGATTCAGTAAGGGTTAGATTACACAGCCCTTACTCATGTTGGTGAGCACTTGAATTGTGAAAAATGGGTGTCTACACTTAGCATTTCCATAATTATTTTCCATCAGCAACTTGATTTGTAAAAAGTGATTCACTGACTTCAGTGGAACTACTCATAGTTACCAGCATTAATAAGGCTTGTGCAGTCCAGCCCTAAATAAACTATTCTAAATGTTCCTGAATCCTTTACAACAGTGGTCACCAACTGGTCGATCATGACTGACAGGTCGATACTAGAGGATCTCCCAGGCGATCGTGATTTCCGGCAACACAGCGAGGCTGCTGCTAAGACAGGTTCTCTGCCTCCCCAAGCCCCATTCCGCTCCCAGAAGTGGCCCCCCTGGGGTGGAGGGGAAAAAGTCTCCTTCCCAGAGCTTGCACCCCTCCTGCACCCCAACCCTCTGTCCCAGGCTCAGCCCAGAGCCCCCTCCCACACTGCATACCTCAGTCCAGAGCCCGTACCCCCTCCCGAACCTCAATCCTCTGTCCCAGCACAGTCAAAGTGAGTGAGGGTGGGGGGACAGCGAGTGACAGAGGGGGATGGCGTAAGTGGGCCAGGGCTTTGGGGGAAGGGGTGGGGCAGATCCTGGGTTGCCCTTAAATTCAAAAAGTTATCTTGGACATAAAATGGTTGGAGACCACTGCTTTACAATATTTTAAAGAGCTAGTCAGTGTGTGTTCATGTCCCCCTCTCTCCGAGCTCCATCCAGAGAAGATGTCAGTTACAGTCTCCCACTACAAATTCTAGCTCTTTAACTCAAGCTGTAGACATTAATACTTCTAAATGTTTCAGTTCCTAGTTCAATTCCCAGTGTTGACCAAGATAGCAACTGTCGCACTAGTAAAACAGGACTTTTCTAAAATGCATATAGTTTTACTACACTATATCCTGACTTAATTTTCAGGCCTTAATGAACATTTTGTTACTCTATAACGCTACATTTTTAGATTAATCATTTTTCAGTCATTCAGTGATGCATCTTCGGTTTTGACGAACCAAATAAAGATTTCTCTCTCTAATGGAGCCTTTTCTGCTTTTGGATAAGGAGGAATCATGTTTATATTATGACATTAGCTAATACTGTAATATACATGATATTTTCATTCTTGACTGCTCACACTGTATAATGTGTATCCTTTTGTTGGTGCATTTGTGGAAAATTTAGTTTGTTTAACTAAACCAACTAACAAAGGGGGATTATTCTATGGAACAATATTTGAAATGGTCTCCTTGGCAGACAGAAACTGTTTGAAAGTGTTACTTGGTGCCTATTTTTTTTTTCACTGAATAGATGAGTTTCCCATTCTCTTGGATGGGAGCCAGGATGTAAGTAATTGGCAGGATTTGAAGTCAAAGGATGCAGCATCTGAGGATGTGCAGAATAGGAACATTTTTTGAGTTACTTTTTAGAGTTTTTCAGTTTTTCCTTTTTTAAGGGATGCTAAACCAACCTGTTACTCAGCGTAACTTGGCACAATATACTGAATTGTAAAAATTCATTATTCATTTATGCATGTCCCACACTGAGTCTCACATCTGGAGGCTCACATCAGTTGTTCTGCAGGATTTTTTTTTATAATTAAGGCATCCTCAGGATCTGGCAGCCAAAATTCTGCTCTAAGGATTTAGGTCCAAATACTTGTACACAAAGCCTCAGCAAATGGGATTTGTGCAGAGGATCTGTGCAGGTTTAGTGCGGACAGACTTGTTCCCCACCCTGATGGTAGAATGAAGAATTCCTGCATAATATCAGCCATGCTCCCTTCTGTTTTCTACATGGGGATTTTTGACAAGGTCTCTACAAAACCATAGCTCCACTACAGTACACTTGACCAACTATTTGCGCCATCAGGGAGCACGACACCAGAATCTATGCTTCCTGGTGCTCAACGTGTTCCATCTCCCTGCACAGCCTCTCTGTAGCAAGTTCTGCCACCGTGCAGAGGAGCCAGGTAGTTCTGTTGTTTTCAGACGTCGTTTGCCCAGGCAAAGAGGAATTGGCCCTTACTGGTGTGTTCAGTGAAAGAAATCTGTTCCTCGTTCATTAAAGGGAAGAATTATTTGGACTATAATTTGCAGCGATTGCATACTATTCAGGATGTTGTCATATGCCATATTGCACTACAGCTTCCACCACAGGGACAAAGATGTGTGCAGTTGTTTATTGGCATTATGTCAACAACAAATGGAACAGCAGCAGGATTAGCTGCCAGTTGTCTTTGATTCTGAACCTCTCTAGGCTGTGGTAGGCTAATGAATTCCACACCACTAGAATTCACAATGTTCTGCTGACAGCAAAGAAAAACCCTCAAGATGCTTTAAATTAGGACTTTTGAGTAATGGACATCTTGTGTGCATTTACAGACAGGCGCAAAAATCTGCCTTGTCGTTTTAAGGAACAAGTTGAGAGGTGGGATCCACATTGTGCAGGGTTACATTGCCAGTGGATATGTGAATAGGTATCTCATTCTCATCTCAACAGTGGATGCTATGGGACATGTAAAATAATCATGCTAACTAATGAGTAGCAGTGTGCCTCATGTCTGTGACTGTACCACTTTATAGGAGAGACTGGTTTCACTGCTTTCACATGGCATTTAATTGAATTAACAGTAAATATTATTCTCACTGAAACAGTACTCCACTGCACAAGTGAAATTTCTTGGGACTGACACACGCTAATGAGTAATTTCTTAACTTCCACTCTGTGTTTATCTATGCTGGGGTTCTACGAGCTCAGATCAGTATATCAAAGCAGCTGTATACCCAATGGTCTCTAGTATTTCGACAATTAACCTATTTGCTCGGATTCAGGAGACCTGGGTGTCTGCTCTCTATTCGACAATTAACCTATTTGCTCGGATTCAGGAGACCTGGGTGTCTGCTCTCTCACTTCCTTATTCCTTCTCAAAAGTTGCCAGATGTTCTGACTGTTCCCATTTGTTCCCACTTCTGGGTCTAACAACACAAAGGAGACCAAACGCCTGAATCATTGCTCCTCACAATACGCTCTCATTCAGAGAAAGAAAGAACCTTACAAGCAGCTGAGGTAATACAGCAAGCCAGAGCCTGCTTTTTAAACTGGAGCCTCCATTTTGGTGGGCATAATTTGGTATGCCCAGTGAATTTTGTCCACAAATTTGCATATGCAATTCATTCAGTCTTTGCCTGGCAATTCACTGTGGGCGTGGAATTGTGATTATAGATACACGCTAACATGGGGCACAATTTTTTGCTGTCACTGAAAACATGAAGTCCTGTTTGAGATCAGCTTCCTATTGTTCAGTGTTACAGCATGTGACATGGTAACCATAGGCAAACAATTTAGAAGTCTCTGGAAGTGAAATTCATATATTCATTTACACACATGAACTGTCCATGGACAGGGGTTGCCATTTGCAGAAAGTAACACATTTTGAAAAAAGAATCTGCATACGAATTGTAATTTGCAGATGAATCTCCACTCTTGCATGCCTCAAAGGGATGTTGGAATATCAAATTAATTAATATTGATAGAGCTCTTTGAGATCCTCAAGCATAAAACTCAGTATAAGCACAAAATGAACATGATTCTTGCCTCTGAATTATTGTTTCTTCATGTTTGCAATTCTGGGACTGTTGCCTTGGAGATTTCACTAGATACAGGGCAGACACCACCATATTAGCATCTTTTATGCTTCTTCTAATGTTTCTTATTTGGAGCAAGCCCCACCTGCTTTGGTTGTCACTTTCAGCAAGTAGCCATCCAAGTTGATCTGAAACTGAGGAGTTTCGCAAGGCAGTGATATCCGGGTCCCATTCCATTTCACCGTGAGGTGCTGCTGGAGGCTGATAGTGCTTCTGCCCAAGACAAGGTCCACAGATTTTGTCCAGGAGAAAGAACGGGTCCGACGGGCATCGTTTTTCACCAGCACCTGGAAGGGCGAGGCAGAGGAGGAGCAGTCTTTCGTCAAAACATACTGACATGTTCCCTGAAAGTTAAATGTCCTTCCATCAAAAGTGTTGTAGTGGGGGTCTCCAAATACAGTGCAAACTCCAGGCTCTGCAGGTGAGTGAGAAACAAAAGCATCATCAAGACCAACTGAAGTTTGAAAAGTAGCAGTTGATAAGAACTTGAGACATAGCCCACCCTCATAAGCCCAAAAGTTTACAGTTAGGTGGAAATAGAGGGCAACTAATAATAATAATAAATGTTGTGGGGTTTTTTTTTAAGTTGAATGACAAGTGTGTTGCATTCTATTTTTTCAATGTAAACATTCCTGTCAGGGTTAGAAAAATAAACATCAACATTTGGGAAACTAGCTAGAACTAGCTAGAAACAAAAGACAAACTGACCAGTCTAATTCCACCACTCCCACTGAATGAAACATAGAAAAGAAATGAACAAGGGGGAGGTAAACTACGTTAGATTATTGAAAACATTTCAGTGCCAGCAATCAAAGGCCCTGATCCCACAATAAAATCTGTGCCCATGCCCAAATCCTTATTTTTGTGCAGAGCCCAGTGGAAGTCACTGGGGCTTTGGGCAGGCACAAGGGGCTGGGCGTGTAGGTTTTATTGCAGCCTGAAGGCGTTAACAGTGACAGAAATATGTTCCACAATATAACTCATTTTAATTATAGATATAAACAAGTTATATCCTGACCCCATTGAAATGAGTTGGCATTCTGCCACTGACTTCAGCAGTTTCTGGATCTGGCCTTACATCCTTATATATTTATATACATAACATTTATATTATAGAAATAGACAGATATAGTTATTTGGCTAGATTTAATTGTTTGTTCTGGCTGGCCTGCTCTGCTCCAGAGACATAAAGTAGCTGTAAATTTGCCTACCAGTGACTACACATAAAATGTACTCTCACATTCACTATATAATTCTATAAAACATAATCTAACCACTAATATAATTGAGACACTTCGATTTTTTAGTCAATATGGTTCTATTGATACCTGGTTTAAGTCAACATTTGTTGAAAAACAAGCACTTTGTGAATATCGAATAGTGTGATTTATTTACATCAATATTTTCTACAAATGTAGGACAAATTTCTGGCTGGTGTTTTCATCTGTGAATGTGTTAGAGAAGTCACAGGTCAATGGGGAGCAAAGTGCATTTTTTTCCCACCTTGATTATTACCTTTATAGATTTTTTTTTTTTGTATTGCTGTTGCACGTAGGGGAACCAATCATAGACTAGCGCCCCATTGTGCTAGGTACTTCACAAAAACTCAACAAAAAGACAATCCCTGCTGTGAGGAGTTAAGTAGTTCTAAGTCTACACCACATCGTTCACAGCAGCACAGCTTCACTGATGCAGCTGCACCACTGTCACATTTCTGGTGAAGATGCTCCAAGCCAACAGAGAGCTCTCCCATCAATTTAATAACTCCTGCCTCCACGAGAGGCAGTAGCTATACACTGGCACTTAGGTTGGTATAATTTACATGCCTCACAGATGGGAATTATTCATACTCCTGAGCGATGTAAATTATACAGAAGTAATGTGTAGTGTAAATATAGCCTAATGAAGGGCTCGTCTTCACTACGGGAGTAAGTCCAACTAACTTGCGCTACTCCAGCTACGTGAATAAGATAGCTGGAGTCCACACAGTTTAGGTCAACTTACCCTGGTATCTTCACTGCGCTAGGTTGATGGGAGATGCTCTGCAGTCAACTCCCCTTGCTCTTCTCGGACAGCTGGAGTACCGGGGTCGACTGGAGAGTGCTCTCCTGTCAATTTAGTGGGTCTTCACTAGACCTACTAAATCAAACCCTGCTGCATCGATTGCAGAAGTGTCAACTGCCCCGTAATAAAGACCAGCCCTTAGATTCTAACTCCCCTACAACGGAGAGGCTGTGTGCAGGCTATGCATGACCAGAGATATGGAGGAGACTTCAGTGGCAGGGTCTGGGATTAAGGTGAATGGCTCACATATATTTTAGTGTTTCAACCTCCTGATGCAACAATAAACACTAGCAACACTACCATCAACTGATTACTGCTGTTCCTGACATGAATAGTCTGCATGGTAAGGATATACACAGTGCTGCAATCAGCAGAATACAGGTGTACATTAATGATGCTTTTGAAACATCAACATACACTTGTCTGGGGGAGGGAACTTGGTGCAATAAAAAGATATTATCCACAGCAATCAGGCAGTTATCACTAAAACTATTCATTAAAAGATGGAAGTGGATAAAGAAATTATAGAAATACCATTTATGTTTTGAAAATATATATATATAAAAATCATCAACAATCCATCTGGTTAATCCAGCCTCTTGGGTCTAAAATAGACTAATTCAAAGATGGAAGGAAGTATGGTCTTGTGGATAAGACATAGAATTGGGAGCTGGGAGGTATGCCATATATCCGTCCTTTCTCTACCACCTACATCACTTAGGTAAGCCACTGAGGTCACACTTTTATATGTTTGGATGCCCACCTGAGGACCCCTGGGGTCTGACTTTTTCCAGAGATAAGAGCAGGGGTCTCAAACATGCAGCCCGCGGGCCACATGTGGCCCGCCAAGCCCTTCCCTGTGGCCCGCGAAGTCCCGTCCCCCCCCCCCCAGCTCCCCCCGCCCACCTCGTGCATTGCAAATGCAGCGTTGCTTTCTGAAGCGGCTGCCGGCACTGTCCCTTCCGAGGGGAAGGAAGGGGGAGGAGACAGAGGGCTCCTATTTGCCTCCCTCCAAGCATTGCACCCCCACAGCTCCCATTGGCTGGGAACAGGGAACTGCGGCCAATGGGAGCTTCGTGGGAGTTGTCTGGAGGAAGCAAGAGCAGCACATGCAGGGGAACCCTCCGGGTGACTCCCTCTCTCCCCCAGGCTGCAGAGACTGGTTGCTGCAGCTTCCTGGAGTGGAGCTGTATGGGGCCGGAGCCGCTCTAGGTAAGTGGCACCAGGCTGGAGCTCGTACCCAGAACCCCTCCTGCACCCCAACTCCCTGCCCTGAGCCCCCTTCCCTGACCCACCTGCTGCACCCATCCCCCTGCCGCATCCCTCACCTCTCTTACACCCCACACACCAAATCTCTGCCCTGAGCCCCCTTCCACACCCTGCACACCTGCACCTCAACTCCCTGCCCTGAGCCCCTGCTGCATCCTGCATCCTTTCTGCACCCCCTGGGGGCAGGGAGGGGGCAGCGTTGGGGTGGGGACTTCGGGGAAGGGGTTGGAATGGGGCAGGGAAGGCATGGGAAGAGGCAAGGCAGGGGCAGGGCCTCATGGAAGGGGTGGAGTAGGGGCGGGGCCAGGGTCAGTATCAGTGATGCGGCCCTCGGGTTAATGCACTAGTCCTCATGTGGCCCTCGTGGTCATTTGAGTTTGAGACTCCTGGATAAGAGCATCCCCATCACCTGCTGAAGTCAATGGGAGCTGTAGAGTCTTGGCACCTCTGAAAATCATGCCTTACAAATTACCAAATGAGCACTAAAAATAAACACATTTTTGAAAATGTGGGCACCAACCTCTGTGTGCCTCAGTCTTCTCATCTGAGAAGGATAAGGATAATACTATTCACCTCACAGGAGTCTTATTTTACCGTTGACTAGTTCTATTGATTTCAAGTGATGGTTACCCATTTAAAGAATTATAGCATCAGATTCTGATGCTACAGTAAGTATATTAGCATTTTGTCTTAATTTTCCTGTGTACCAATGCAATTATTTGCATAAAAATTATGTCTTTATTTGTTTTAAGAAATTCGATATTATTTCTATTCATGTGGGCAAGGAACTTGTAAGAAAGCGAGGAATTCAGCCACAACAAAATAGCCCAACCATGGTAAAAATTTCAATGAAAAGAACTGTTTTTGTCTGTGTTTCTGGAGGCCAAGAAAATGGGGTTATTGTACATATTATTACCTAGTGTCTTTTTTTCTTCAGCTAAGACAGAAATGGTTAAGAATCAAGACACGGAGAACAAACGTCATTTAGATATGTGCCAGCTAAATTGTTAATACTGACAGGATCCCAAAGAAATATTTGTTTTTAATTTCTAAAGTGTTATGCAGAGTAATGTTGGTTTATGTTATGTTACATTGTGTCACATCATATGTCAACTTGGTGCAGCCCACTTACAATAAAAAAAGAAGATATCCTGTGCTAGACAATTCAGTGTCTGATGCAAATGTTGTTGTTTACTTTAAGAACTGAAATTTTAAGAGAGTTACCTAGGAATAGTCTAAACTATCTGATAATATTCCAGTGCCTTTGTATAAAATATTTCTGAAAGTTTTGTTAGAAATGTGTTTTTAAAAAATGAATAGGTTGCATGAGTGTGTGAGAGATACCTCAAACACCAGCCAACAAGGAGGACTGTTGGCCTGAAAAGCAAGCTTAAATACAGAGTAACAGGATTGTAAAGGACACAAAAAGGGCTCCAGCCACCATTTGGAGCTTGCTTCCCTCTCCTCCTCATCCAGAAGGGTTTCAGTCACAGATTGTTTATGTTCGTTTCCCCCCAAAGATATCCCCCATAAGACCTACTGGAAGCATTGACCCTCTAGTTAACAGCATATGAGCAGCCTTCTTCAGCTATACTGAAGTCCCTCAGTGGATGTACCAACAGCTGACCTGCAAAGGGGCTAGCCCACTCCCCTGTGTTTACATGCAAATTCTGTCCTCACCTCTTAAAGACTTTGACCAAGATTTTCAGAAAGTCTAAGATTTTCTAAAGGGCAAAACAGACTTAGGTGATTATCTCCCAGTTGCATCCCTAATTCCCTTGGGGTCTTTGAAAATCACATCCTAAACCCACATTTTGACTCCTAAATAAGTAATCTAATTTTTCTAAACTGCTGAGTTCAGTGAGATCTACTGCGTAGTTGGCATTTTAAAAATAAGATCACTTATTTAGCAGCCTAAACATGGATTTAGGACCCTACCATTAGGCTTCTGCTGTTGAAAAACTTGGCCTGTGTACACATCTCATACAATATACTTAGTCTCCACCAACCAAGGATCTAAAATTTGCCTGTGACCTCGATAGTTCCAGTTCCTAGCAGACTGGCTTAAATTTGACTTACATAAAGCAGGAGGTCATGCAGTGGGGAGCTGATACCCTAAATAAATTATTATTTAACCACTGGAGTGAGCTCTGGGAAAACTGGTTTGGACATTTTCTAAGAAAAAGAGGGAGAGTGAAAAGTAGAAGTTTACTGGCTCAGATGATTTATTTGTACATCTATAACCCAAAAAAGACTCAGCTTTTTAAAATCAAAATGAAACTTTGAATGTAATTAGGCCAAATGGTAAACTAAGCCCTAAATTAAATGGGGCAAATTATTAACAGCATATGTGCACAACAAAATTCCATATTTTTTTAATTTAAAAATGCTAATCCATATAATACTTTCATCATAATTGACCCACGGTACAGCTTGATATAATGCACATTGTAAGGTGTTTTGTCAAAAAAAAAGAAAAGAAAAGAAAAACCCTCCACAGGAAGAGACATGGTCTAATTCATAAATAAAATGGCTATTCAGATTTGTCTAATTATGTACTCATACAGTAGACCATGTGTCATAAGTGTAAAGTGCTGGAGAGTGTTATTCTGCCTGTATGGGGTTAATGTTACCTGAGAGGGAGTGATGTAAGAGCTTCCGTGCCACGAGGGAGGGAGAGAGTTTTAAGTTCAGTTTCCTGCTGTTCCAGCGTTGGCAAAAGACCCAGTTTTTTGCCTCTAGCTATGGAGGATGAAAACTCTACTTTCCTTCCTATATTCCTAATTAGCTGTGCTGTGAGTATAATATGTTGATTTCCATAAGTTTCTGAACCTATTTAGAGTGTCACTAACCTTTTCAGAGGGGAAGTTAGAAAACTCTAGATTGTGTAGCTGTATTGTAAGTGTATGCTTTATTCTCTTTTCTTTATTAAATCTTTTTAGTTATAAAGAGTGTTTGGTTTATTTCCCTTAAGGTTCTCTCTGCTTTCAGGGGGAAAGGGGAGTAGATCTAAAGGACAAGCTCAGTGTATGAGCTGGAGTGCGGAGTCTGTCTCTCTCTACCTTCAGGCTAGAAGGGTGAGGGGGAAGGGAAGCAGCCTCTAAGTGTCCGGCTCTCAGGAGAGAAAGCAGGAGTTTGGGGGAGTCCGGGTGCCCCCCTCCAGGGTTTTGGAGATCCACCCGAATGGTGGCAGAGATCCCCCAATTTCCCAGCTGGTAGAGTGTGGGGTTTGGGGGTGTGAAGACTTAACTTAGGCTGGGAAGCAGCTTGTAGTTATTTGGTCTGGCATAAAAGAGTCCTTCCTCTGTACCCCAGAGTCCAGAGAAAGGGAAGAGACTCTTACACCATGACAGCTGAAAAGTCTGTATGGGTAAATCACATGCAGTTTTTCTAGGTATTTACCCTTTCAGTCTATTTTGTTGATATACACTTCCATGAGAGAAGTTTTTTACAAAGTGATGACTATAAAAGAGAACAACGTGCTACAGTAAATTAAGGTACCAGTTGTTACTATCAAAGATTTGGATTCTAATATAACATGTCACAGGTTTCAAGAATTTGGTGACCTCACTCTTGCCTTGTCAATTATAAAATCACAGAGTGATTCGGCATAACTGGTACACTCTGCCCAGAAAAAGGCCTGTAACTGGAATAATAATAAACAATTATTTTATATAGCACGTTTCATTTGAAGATTTCAGAGTGTCTTTAAAAATCTTAATTAATTAAACCACACAACACCAAACTGTGGCAGGTACTACAGGTAAGTTGAAGTACAGAGTGGTTGTGACTCAGTCATGATAGCAGGGGTGATAACTGATCAGGATTAAAGCGCATCCACAGAGCTGTGGTAGGAAGCTCTCACAGTACCTATGTCCTCTACAACTCTAGCAGGTGTTGTCAGTCCTTCTAAGCAAGGACGAGAGATTTAACCTGAATTCCAAATTTCCTTGCTTTTAGTCTTGAGTTGAGGATAGATTATCAATATAATTTGAATGTAGTTTAGTGGTGGTTGCGGGGTATCTGAAAATGACTTTGGTATAACGTAGGATTACTAATTTATGGAATTGACGTCGGTGGCACTTTTTGTAAAGCAGGCCCAAAAGACCATATTTCATTACACTTTTACAACAGGATAAACTAAACTGTTGAAGTAAATGACATTTTCCACCAGTCAGACCACTGTGTTAAATTAGTAATAACTGTACACCAGCCAGGGAGTTTAGGAAATGATGTGCCAAAACTAACCACAGTTAATCCCAGCAGCAATAGACAAAAGGGACTCACTACTCCTTTAAGAGACTAGGTACCTTTTCTCTCTGCCACAAACTGTTTTGAAAAATACATTTTAAACTAAAAGAAAAAAATTGTCTTTTAACAATGACTGTTTTGGATCCAGTTTGTAGAAATTGGCTATGAACATCAGTATTCAGCTCTCCTGAGCACAAGTGTGTTCTTGTATCTCCTATGTTGTTTTTGCTTTGGGAAGTGATGTCTGCTAGACTGCCAGAAATGTCTAGCGTATGAATAGGTGTAATGTGTGTACATCTTATCTTATCAGAAGCAGGCTGCTGTTGCAAGACCTCTGACAATCTGGCACTTCGCATTATGACTATACAGTTCGGAACTCGTTAGTTAATTAAAAAAATTCTTCTATAAAAGCTACATTGTGTTTGATATTTCCCCCTCAGTATTGGGGCCAGTGCTGAGACACAAGGAAGATCCAAGAAGAATTGTACTTTTAGTCGGTCCAGAGGACCTTGCCTACTGCACCAACTTTTAGGATAGTGTAAAATGCTCCCATTTCTGCATCCAGGCAGCTCTGCCAGCCAGTGTGAGCAGGAGGGATGGGCCCATAACTCTCCTTCTGTCTGTTTTGGCTGGAAACTCTACAGCTACTAGGAGGCACTGCCGTTATCCCGAGCCCCTGCACAGAAAAGGCCTGATCTACAGCCCATTGAATTGAATGGAAAGACACTTACTGACTTCTGGAGGAGTTGAATCAGGCCCAAAATGCAAGAGGGGCCTGGTTTCTTTAGCACTCCCCTGTCTGGGTACTTGCCCAGAGTCTGGCTCACTCTGTTCTTACATAAGGTGTCACTTGATGAGCTACAGTTGATACTTCAATAACAGCAGGTGTATAAGCTTCACACTCTTCTTCACTGGTGAAGGCACTTGGCCTTTGGGTTCATTTGTGTTGAGGGTTATTGCTTACATAAATCACCACGGAGTCTTTTGTAACCTCCAAAAGTCTTTTTTATCTTAATTTAATTACTTTTATTTTAAACAAAAACAACAATTCCCCTGGCACCTGGAGAACAGAACACCTTGTAATTCAATGAAAATACCTCTGAAAAAATGACTTCACCCTCTTCCCTTTATCTATCTCTAGAAGAAGGGCACACAGTCCATTTGCAAATACTTTGAGTTCAACTCAAGAAGGCTTGCAATGGTAGTGACTTACATGGTGTATCACCCATTGGAGATTTTAATTTACCTCCCTCTCAAATGATCCTGATGTTGCCGTACCATAAATTATTGCCTAAGAATTTCTACAGAAAGCTTCCCATAACATCAAGTCATGTTGTGATTTTGTAACTGAAAAGGTGACCACTAGAGACAAGACCAGGGCCAGCTCCAGGCACCAGCGGAGCAAGCATGTGCCTGGGGCGGCCCTTGATAGGGAGCCGCAATTCCATCCATTGTTGGAGCGGCGCAGTCCAGGCGGCAGCGGGGCTTTTGTGGTTTTTTTGCTCAGTCAGTCCGGGTGGCAGCAGCCCAAGCGGTTTTGTTTTTTATTTATTTTATTTTTTTTTGCTTGTGGCGGCAAAAATGGT
The DNA here is from genome assembly GCA_032164245.1 of Sternotherus odoratus. Classification (NCBI taxonomy): domain Eukaryota; kingdom Metazoa; phylum Chordata; order Testudines; family Kinosternidae; genus Sternotherus; species Sternotherus odoratus. The sequence goes on from JAVMKO010000002.1 coordinate 149,553,449, forward strand.
AGAGCCGGGCCTAGGCAAGACTCAAGTCACCAAATTCATGTCACTTGTTAAAGGTCATATTTGAACCCAGGTCTGTGAAAGTTTATGTGCCTTTGAAACTGAAAAATGTATATCTGTTAATTTTATAACTGTTAAAGCAAAACCTACTTCATTTCAAGATCCTTCCAGCTGCTCCTCTTTTCTGTCTCTCATTCTGAGTCTATGTCACATATTTCTATGACCAATGTCACTCATTCTAGCCTTGGAGTACTGAGAACTGGACGTATGGTAAGAGATGTGTTGGATTAATTTATTAATACAGGATATTACCACAACACCAATTCAACCATAAATTCCTTTACTAAGGCCAAATGGTGTTTATACATTGCTCTAAACATCGCTAACAGCAATATGTTAAGAGCGCTTCAGTACATTTGAGATGCATAGTGGAAGAAGTAATGATTTACTGCACATAATCTGTATAATCTGATAACAGACGACATAAATGATGATAAAGTACAGCTGATGGCGGAGTTCAAAAAATTTAAAAATGTAGACAAAAATCAGACATTTTCCACAGAAACTTTTTTTTAGTTTTTGGACTGTTCTGTTATAACATATTAAGGCCCTGACTAGCAGTGCATCCCTATTCAGTAAAGCACTTTTGATAATAAGGTTATCTTTGCCACAGACTTCCTGTTTGACCTTTGCAAACCTTTTCTGACTTCTACAAATCAACACTAAGGACCTGGAGCATGAAATCTGATTATGCTTCATATTTCTTCATATCACTACTTTAGCTCGGATAACTGCAAATGTTATTTGATCCATTCTGGCTACAAATTTCGCAGGCAAACTATAATTTATACTGCATAAAGAGAAATGTTTCCTCTAACTTGACAAAGGCAAAAAGTTGTATTTGGAAGATTAAAAATTCCCTTTGACAGATATTTTATTTTTAATTTATGAGAGATATTATACTAACTCTGTCCCCTGCTAAAAGCACCTGCCTATGCCTCCATCAAAAAAGAGAGATTAAATGCAAACATGTTTTGACTAAACTTTTTCCTGATAGAATAAAAGAGAATTTTTAAAATGTGAAGAAGGAACTTACTCACTTTCAGTGCAAATAGGACAGCATCCTTTTCTGTTCAGGATCTTACCCTAATTGGGAAAAAGATAGACTGGTTTAATGAAAGAGTTTTTGGAGCAACAACTATTATGTTGTAAGGCTGGATAAACCTTTGAAAATAGTTCAAGTTGTGTTTGAACTCAATGACCTGGTTACAGCTTCAAATATCAGGTGTTAAAAACAGACAGAACTATTCAAAACGCTTCCTGGCAGTCCCCTATGAAATAAAATACTAAAAGGGCTCTCTGTTGCTACTATTCTCTTAGAGAGAGCAGGGGGACTTTGTACTCGTGTATTCATGGCTATCTAAAATAGACTAGTTGTTCTATATAACTAAAACTCCACCCTTTTTCCCATAAAACACATATGGTTTATTTCTGATGCAGATTGCTTATATCCCTTCAGTTGCTTATGGGAAATCCCTACTAAAGCGAGTCATTCATCCAGATACAAATATAAGCAAGAGATCTCACTGGCACAAATCAAGTTTATTCAAATTCTCTTCCATGGATAAAAAGGGTGATATCCCTTACAAAATCATATTACTAAACTAGAAATAGTGAACCTGATTCTCTACTGGAGCCGTGGGTATACTATTTACATCAGCAAAGACTTTGTTCCAATATTAGTAATATTGCGCAAAGGCTCAATCCACTTTGCCCAGGCCAAGGTTGTGTGTGTGTATGCACGTGCGCGTCTGCGTGTGCACGTGTCTAAATAGTTCTGTCTCAAATAAAGGTTGCTAGAATTAGGAAATATGTGCTTTTGTTTGTGTGTGTGGGGGGGTGTATGTGTTCTCTTAAAATCTTCACTGACTAAAAAAGTGGCCTAATTGATTTAGTTCAAATTTGCTGAAACACACCGTCAAGTTGAGAATAGAGATGGAACATCTCAACCTGGAAGATGGATGTTTCTGAGGGTTTGTCAAACACAAAAAGTTAGTCTGCAGCAGGCTACTGCAGGGCAGAGATTCACAGCCCAGCTTGCCATGAAATAATTGTTTGTGTAGACAAACCCTTAGTGAAACCTAAGGTGATTATAACTGAAACTGCTTTGTAAGTCACACAGCGTACCCATGCAAGGAAGCAAGAGGTATATGGAACTTCCTTATGTCCCTGCATTGGCTCTACACATCACTGGTACCATCTCATGGAAGGGGAGAACATCTGTAGGGTTGCTACTCAGGTTCTCTTACAACTGGGCAGTGACTAGGTGGAGCTTTGGCTCTGCCCCTCTCAGTGCACCAGCCAGAGCAGAAGAACGGGCGAGAATGGAGAAATAATCAGCAGCAGGTACGGAGATCATGCGGGTTAACTCTCTCCCAGAGCAATGGGAGAACCAGGGACCAGACTGTGATTCCAAGTCTATCAAGCAACTTTTATAATAAAACACTGTTGAACACCTTTAACTAAGCACCATATAAACCCCCAAAATAATATACAGAGAGATTTAGTTGGGCAACCCTTATTAGCATTAATAGGAGACATGCAGCTTAATGCCCATACATTATACTGAATATTCTTACCTCTCCGTTTCAATGAAAGGGTTGAAATCATCAGCCAAGCTGGAAATGGCAGGAATTCAAGTGAAATTGGAATCTACAAGGCAGCCTGCTGAGGCTGGTTACTTGAGCCACTATGTTGGCATGGGATCCTGTTTTTGTCTTGTAGAATAAGGAAGCCCATTATTGCTAACATGTGCTGCAAGAGTTTGTTAGCACTGAGGGTTCCCTTAGGAGTGGGATAAGTGATGTGATCCCATTTTTACCTATGAATATTTATAAGCAGACTGCATTCAAGTCTCTTTATTTTCTAGGATTTTTCTTCTTTTTCATGAGTTTTCAAGTCTATGTTTGAGGAGGGATTTTTTTAAAGGCAAGAATAATTAGGGTATGGGGGGAGGGAGGGTTGGTTGTGCAATAGCAACAGCTGTTGTTTTTTTTGTGCCTCATTTGGCATTGCAGTAAAAACAGCAACTTTTTGTTTGTAATAATAACAGATGTGTATAAAATTAAACACTGTCTGTGCTTGGGATGGGAGAACGTGTTCTGAATGAATTTTAAACTCATATGAAGTTCACGGGTTCAAAATTTATCCACAGAATCAAATCCTGTGAAAGGCTTCATGTGCAATGAACTTAGTTCAATTAACTATTTCACGGAAATGGTGCTCAAAGACAATTTTATGCTTCAAAATCACCATGCACATTCATAGTCGCATTGCAAGAAAAATATCTACGGCAACTCAGCTTTAGCCCTAATTAGGTGGTTTGTACTGGTGGTATGAGGAGGACAGCAGCAAGGTAAAAAAATGTTAGGGAGAAAAAGAATGGAGAGGATATAAAGGAACCAAAAGATTTGGAAGAGTAAAGACTGTGGAGAGGAGAAAGGGGTAAGTGAAGAGAATATGGGCTTAGCCTTATCTTCATGTACAGCAGTACAGCTGTCAGTTCCTTCCCCACTCTGAAATCTAGGGCACAGATGTGGGGACCCATATGAAAGACCCCCTAAGCTTATTTCTACCAGCTTAGGTTAAAACTTCCACAAGGCACAAATCCTTTGTCCTTGAACAGTATGCTGCCACCATCAAGTTATTTAACAAACATTCAGGGAAGTCCACTTGGAGCCCTAACTTCCCCCAAAATATCCCCCCAAGCCCTACACCCCTTTCCTGGGAAGGCTTGAGAATAATACCCTCACCAATTGGTACAGGTGAGCATAGACCCAAACCCCTGGATCTTTAGGATAATGAAAATCAATCAGGTTCTTAAAAGAAGAATTTTATTTTAAAGTAAAGCTAAAAGAATCACCTCTGTAAAATCAGGATGCACTAGCCTTAGTTTCAAAGTTACAAAAAAACAAACAAACCAGGAATAAACCTCCCTCTAGCAAAGGAAAAATTCACAAGCTAAAACAAAGGATAATCTAACATGCCTTGCCTGGCTTCTGCTTACTATTTTTGTAATATGAGAGACTTGCTTAGGATTGTGTGGAGGAGATTAATTTTTTCATCTTGTCCCTCTCAGTCCCAAGAGCAAACACACACACAAACAAAGAGCACAAACAAAGCCTCCTCCCACCCAGATTTGAAAGTATCTTCTCTCCCCATTGGTTCTTTTGGTCAGGTGCCAACCAGGTTATCTGAGGTAAGGGGGAATTGTAGGCTACTCTTAGCTGTATGGTTATGACAGCAGCTGTGCCTCACAGAGTTTTAGTAAAGACACTACTACACTGACAGGAGAGTTTTATCCCATCAGTGTAGTAAATCCACCTCCCCAAGAGGTGGTACCAAAGTTGATGGAAGAAGCTCTTGTTAACATACACTGTCCACATTCACTGTTAACATACACAGTCTACACTGGGTGGTTAGGTTGGTATAACTGCATTGCTCAGGTCTGTAGATTTTTCACACCTCTGAGCAATGTAGTTATATGTTTATAGCCTTAGAAAAAAAGAGGATTAGAGAATATCTACCGGGACTCAATCCTGAAGAGGATAAGTTTACTCCATTTCAGTAAATCGCTTAAGTATATGTTCATGTACTTAAACATATGTGCATGTCTGTTGGCTTCAGGCGGACTACCCACATGCTTAAATGCTTTGCTGGATTGAGGCCAGCACGGTCAGCACATTGTAGAATGAAGCCCAAGGTAACAGAGGAAGTGCACCTGTAGAATCAGTGATGAGAAAGTGGAAACAGAAACCATTAGCTAAAAGACTCACTGGAAACCCAAAGCAGGGCTGACTTTGCTATCAGTGTGGCTGGACGGCATTAAAATAGAGAGACATACATTGTCTCAGTGTGCAAATGAAAATTTCAGGAAGTGCCTTTCTGAGTTTATCAGAAATAGTAAAAGATTCAATACCAAAAAAAAAAAAAAAAGTAAGAAAAAATGTGTATAACCTTGGGGAAAATGAAAGAAATGACAGAAACAGTCTCACAAAATGTGGCAAACTGCCACCAGTCCAGACAGTAATACAAGTGCTTACAGGGTATAAATATATATATACATCTTTACCATTGTGAAGCCTGTTCTACGTCACACAGAAAAGTCCTAATTAATTTAAAGTTCGGTTGATGAATGAATCAATATTCCATCAGGAAAACTTCATGAACAGAATGCTAAAGCTGAAGAGTTAAGCTCTTATAAGTCAAGGTATAAGTATGTAAGCTTGCCTGCAAATCCTTAACTTTCACCCTTGTACGTGTGCATTATGACATGGAATTTAATGGCATGATCACATGAAGCCACTCTTACTCACACCAAGCAGTGTCTTACTCCACAAGTAACCCCACAAGAGTGGGTCTAATGGTTTAGAGTGCTATTCAGAGCTAGTAAGGAAATCAAGGTCCTACCCATATTTTTCTTAAACAATACAATATTATCTTGCACAATTTTTCTTCAGCCTAGCTCATAGTATGCTTACAAACTTGAAGCATACACATCACTACCAAATCTATATCTTGTATTACACAAAGTATAGGTTTGCAACAGAACAGCCTTGACAGGAAGGTTTGTGAAAGGATCAAAGGAACATATGTTATTTGCTTTAAAATCCCTTAAGAAGAAAATGAGAACCCAACACTATAGGGTTGCTTTCTCCTTTCTTCCTTCTAATAGCCCTTATCTTGGAAAACAAAATGAGAATAATGTGTTTTTACATTAGGGTAATGTTTTGGTGATGGGCTGGTTTGTTGATTGCGGGGTTTTGGAGCTGGGAAAAGCAACAGTGTTTGCTGCAGACTGTGAGACTCCATTTTGAATCCCGGGACAAGATGGCTTGGTTATCATACTATCATAGAATATTAGGGTTGGAAGGAGGTCATCTAGTCCAACTCCCTGCTCAAAGCAGGACCAATCCCCAACTAAATCATTCCAGCCAGGGCTTTATCAAGACTGACCTTAAAAACCTCTAAGGAAGGTGATTCTACCACTTCCCTAGGTAACCCATTCCAATGCTTGACCACCCTACTAGTGAACAGGTTTTTCCTAATATCCAATCTAAACCTTCCCAACTGCAACTTGAGACCATTACTCCTTGTTAGTCAAGGGAAAAAGAGCAAAAATGGAGTAAACTCCCAAATCCAGAATAAGTTTCTGAACTAAGCAACAAAGAGTCCTGTGGCACCTTAAAGACTAACAAACATATTGGAGCATAAGCTTTCGTGGGCTAATACTCACTTTGTCGGATGCATGCATGCTCCAATATGTTTGTTAGTCTTTAAGGTGCCACAGGACTCTTTGTCGCTTAGTTCAGAAACTTATTCTGGATTTGGGAGTTTACTCCATTCCTGAGAACCCATCCCACGTTCAGAAGCTTAATTTGGATTGGGATTCCAACCCCAGCTAGAGCCCAGAGCTGGCACAATTTAGTTAACAGTTTCAGATAAAGGCCTTTCTATCCTAAACAGGGATGTTTATTTCTTATGAGGCTGCTAATGGCATTTTGTAAGTTAAATTTACATGCTTTCTGTGCTTCTGAACATTTTAAATCCTTTATTTTCTATATTTTAAATGAAGGACTTCTAACTCTTTTTGCTCTTTTTCCCTTGACTTCATTTATGAGTCTAAGACTCACACCTCTCATGCTAGAACTGTAGCATGACAACTTGAAAGAGAATGTAAGTGTGCCTTATGGGTCAGAGAGTTAAAGCTATTATAGGAATGTATGTGGTGAATTTTCATGTGGCATTGTTTTCCTCAATTGATTGTATGAACATCAAGGGCAACAGTACATTTATTTATTACTAGCATAAGTGCCCGGTGCTGCTCGGGTCAGTCGGAGGTTGGGAGGGGGCAGACAGCTGACACCCCCCGACCAAACCCGACACCCCCACCTCACTTACCGCCCCACCAAACCCAACTCGGATCCGTCGCGGGCGGGGAGGGGGCCCAGAGCCGAGGGATTCCGGGGACCTTCGCAGGGGGGGGGGGGCACAGGGCTGATGGAGTCCGGGGTTCCGTTGGGAGGGGGGAGGGGCAGAGAACTGAGGGATTTCCGGGGTTCTGTTGGAGGAGGGAGGGGTGAGGTGAGCGAGTGCGGTGTCTGTTGGAGGGGGTATTATGACGTCATCACCACCCAGCTGCCCAGCCAATGTGATTGGCCCTGAAAGACTTTCACCCCTGGGGGGCGTCAGAGGTGAGATCCGAAAATTTTTCGACCCTTATGACCATCTAGACCCCAAGACTCCTCACTGTACCAAATTTCAAGTCTCTGGCTCAAACGGTGCGGGAGGAGTTCGCATTCATACATACATACATACACCACTTGACTTTTATATATATAGATCTTAATGGGTCATTTCCAGTCCATTCAATTCTTAAATGTATTTAAATGAAATATAATGTAATGTTGTATTTTGCATATGGGTCATATTAAAGTATTTTAGCAACTTAAGCTCTGAGGATCTGTAAAAGCTTAAATTGGGTAAATCTAGCACACTTTAGAGGGGCACCCAATTTTTTCTATGTTGCCACGCTAAGAATTCTCATAGAAAACTTGATGTGCTAGATAAAAAGTTTTCTCTGATCTCAGGTTCTCATTTCCTACATGCTCCCTAAGAACTGCATGAGGGACCTCCTAATATTCCCAGAAGAGTTGCATTAGTGTACAACTTCTAAAGTATACAATAGCAGAGCTTCTTTCTTGTGAAGCTTAGGAGGCCTAAGGACTGAATGTTCAGGAGAAGATTGCCTCTACTTCAGAGAGTTCTGAAGGTTCTCTTGTGCAGTGACCCTGCCTCTATAGCATTTCGAGATCCAAAGTACAAACACCTTATTCTATAACACCTCTACCATTGCCTTAGGCTTTCAAAGTCACCAAAAACATTTTTAATCACAGGAGTCTGATTCTGAAAATTTTATATACAGATATTTGTGACTAATATTTTCTCCTTTTGGCTTCCATTACAGAGAAAGAAACATTGAGAAGGAGTAATGCTAATAACTTGGAGGTCTCTTCAGCAGGTTGTTTTAAAATGACTCTCTGCATTAGATGTCATTTGAGACCTGCTTCTCCTGAAAGCTTGCACTATTAAAACGAACTTATTTGCAAATGACAGGCATCCAAAACACAAAATCCTAGCCATCAGTCCAAAACATTATTAAAGAATCATTTTTTAAGTAATTAAATAATAGGTGGAAAAAAAACCTAATCTTTGGATTCACTTCAACTTTTCACCAAAAAAAAAAAAAGTCTTCACCTTAGGAGAAAGTGGCACCGTTTTGGTTGAGATCATTCTTTTTTTTCATGCCTAACTAAGTGATTAACAGTTGTATCGAAAAAGTGAACAAAACCTTCACTGCACATCTCCATGGTACACAGACACGATCTACTGACTTTGGCAACCTTGCTACACCAATAACCAGAGCTTCGGTTCAGATATAAAAGGGGGAGCAAAAGCACGGTAACCTTCAGAGTAAAGAGAGAGGCCTGAGGACAGAGCGAGGCAAGCCTGAAAAGAGATGCTACAGTGCTTTGAGTATTCTAGAGACAAGGTGGGTGAAGTAATATTGTTTATTGGACCAACTCCTATTGGTGAAAGAGACAAGCTTTCAAGCTTACACAGAACATTTCAGAAGTTGGTCTAATAAAAGATATTACCTCACCCGCCTTGTCTCTAAAATCCTGGGACCGACACAGTTTACAACAACACCGCACACAACAATTGAGAGTTCTAGTCGACTACAGACCTAAGAATTTTTGACAGTTCCTTCTTCCTCAGGCTTCGTGTACACCAGTTTGAATGAGTAACACTGACAAAGATAAATGAGGGTCAAGGGAGAGAACATATTCCATTAAAAACTCACATGAGGGCAGCTGTTGACTGGAATGCACTGCTTCTTGCGACACTCGGTCTTGCCTTTCACACAAGCACAGATGGTGCAGTTAACAGAGGACCACATCTCTCCATCCTGCAAGAGAGAGAACACGATACAGCTATCAGCTGGGGTGGCAGAAGGAAGCTATTCCAATAATGTATCATTTTCACTGCACAGAAAACCACTGCTTTCCCTTTTGGAGTTACATCATTGTTTAGTCTAAATTATTATGATGTGCTCATCCACACCCAGTCTCCTTAAAGATGAAAATGAGTAGGGATTTCTTCCCTCTGATCCTTCAGGTTAGAAAATTATTCTTCCAAGTCCATGTTCTCATTTTCCTTGAATGACCTGATTAGTTTAATTGTTTCTCTCGCCAGTGGGATGTGATCACACCGATTGTGACTTTTCATTTAAGATGACACAATTAGAAAAATATGATTATCATCTTTGGATAACTGACCTGTTTAAATTATTGCATGTGAAAACATTTCACTAAGATGCCAGAATATAGTGAATTTATTCCCAGATGTGGCATCATTTTGGGTCCACAGGATCGACATATAATGAATTCTAATTCAGATTATTTACAGTACTTTAGCAGACCCTTGATCTGCTAAACATCTGAAAATGTTTTGAACAGATACAATATTAAACTACCCAAACGTGTAGTAGGGACAGTATTATTCAGAAGACAGACAGTCTGTGTCTCTAAAAACGTATTAAGTGGGCAGCAGAGTGCTCTTCTTATGTTTTTAACGTACTCAGGAAAGTATGAGGAACTGTCCTGGCTCATTTCTACATGTCTTTGCATTTGCCAAGGGCATTTTCTAAAGCATTCTACCTCACCCACATACAGTCCTCTGCTGGCCCACGTAGAGCCTGGATGTACAAGCCTTCTGTTTACGGGACACTTGAGGAGGAAGAGTGAGGGGCAGGCACACAGAAAGGGAGTAGAGGCAGTCCAAGAGGAGAGAATGTGATTATGGATCCACCTACACTAGAGTTCCTCAGTGTTGGGATCAGAGTGAAAGCACGCTCAAATTTTAAGTGGCAAAACAGCCTGATTTTTTTATGCACAGCATGATTTTTAAAGGCTGTCCTGCCTTGTCTTTTATTCTGAGGTGATGCAGAATTATCTAGCCATTTTGGTGCAGCATGAGTTGACAGGCACCACGAGGAAAAGAAATGATCTCCAAGCATGAGAGTAACTAAAAGATGATACAACAGTTGCCCGATTGTGATCTCACATCTGTTTTACACTTACATAACTCCATTGACTTATATAGAGTTATTTCCAACAGTTGTATAAAATAGGTAAAAATCAGACCCAGTTCCTACCCAGCCCTTTTTTGTGTTTTCATTAACATTTGTTAGTAAAATAAAATAAATCACAAGAAGCCGAGTATTTCATTTAGGTACTCAAGAAGTAGCTATTCATATCTGAAATATAATAGTGCCATTGTTTAAGTTCTAGTCAGATCAAATGTTGTTTCTTTGCACCTATTAAGTATGTGTTTGTTCACATATAATTTGCAGAATAAACGTTTCAGCTACATACAAGTAAAATAGAATTAATGAAAAGCAGTTTGGAATGAGTAAACTCAGTGTATTCAAGGGATTTAACATTTGATCTGATTCTCTTAATTCAGAGATAGTCAACAAGGTGACAGAGTCTGTTCCAACACAGTGTGAAAGAAGCTGCACTTGCTTGAAAAAACAAACGGGGACCTGGCAATATAAGAAGTGTTTGGCAATACAGGAACTCCTCACTTAAAGTAGTCCCGGTTAGTGTTGTTTCATTGTTACATTGCTGATTGAATAGGGAACATGCTTGTTTAAAGTTGTGCAATGCTCCCTTCTAACATCATTTGGAAGCTGCCTGCTTTGTTCACTGCTTGCAGGAAGATCAGCCCGTTGCAGCTAGCTGGCATGGGCTTGGAACCAGGGTGCACCGGAAGCCCCCTCATCAGCTCCCTGCTCCCCTAAATTCCCTGTGCAGCAGCTGCTCAGCAGGCTATCAATTGCCAGCAGTTCAGATGTCCCTCCCCTCACTCCCCTGTGCTGCTTCTTCCCTCTGCCTTGGAGCTTCTCCCGGGAGCTTCCTGCTTGCTGGGGGGGGGGTGGAGAGAGAGTAAGAAGAGGGCTAATGTATAAGTGTCCCCTTTCCTCCTGCTCCTGCACCATGCTTACCCCATCTTCCACTGAGCAAGGGAGACACACCACATGACAGGGCAGCAGCTGTGGCTCAGCTTGCTGTTCTAATTAACAAAGCAGTGTACTTAAAGGGGAAATGCCAGTCTCTGTCTGCCCTCCCTCCTTTCCTGCTCCTTGTAGACTGTGAGAGTTAACCCTTGAGGGCTCAGCCAATTGTTACTGCTAAATGAACTAAGGCATTCCCTGGGAAATATCCCACCCTCTGACTTCTCCACCTCAACCAAGATCCACAATCATCATCACTGTGTACCGTATTAAATTGTTTGTTTAAAATGTATTGTGTGTGTGTGTGTGATAGTCTTTTATCTGGCGGAAAAAAACTTTCCCTGGAACCTAGCCCCATCATTTAAATTAATTCTTATGGGGAAATTGGATTCGGTTAACCTCATTTCCAGGAACATAACTACAACATGAAGCAAGGAGTTCCTGTAAATCATTACAGATCTACAAATTTGGAGTGGGAAAGAAAGGAGATCATTGCTACATGCAGTTCCAATATAGGGTGCAGGAAGCAGGGTCTGCAACATAATTGAGAACTGTAATATATTCAGAATTTCCAGCTGAGAGAACCTTAGAATAATTCCTACTGGCTCAACCTGGAAGAGGCTCCCTTTTGACACAGCTGATAAAGACCACTAAAAAACAAGGTTACTTACCTGTAACTGTTGTTCTTCGAGATGTGTTGCTCACATCCATTCCATTTAGGTTAGGTACGCGCAGCGTGCCTGGTTGCCGGGTAGATTTTCCCCTAGCTATAGCCTGGGTGAGCAGGGAGCCCCCTGGAGTGGCGCCCTTATAGCAGCCTATATATACCACTGCGACCCCAGGCACCATCTTAGTTCCTTCTTGCCGGCTAATCCGACAGTGGGGAAGGAGGGTGGGTTTGGAATGGATGTGAGCAACACATCTCGAAGAACAACAGTTACAGGTAAGTAACCTTGTTTTCTTCTTCGAGTGATTGCTCACATGCATTCCATTTAGGTGACTGCAAGCAATACCTAGGAGGAGGGGTCGGATTGACCCATTGCTGATCGTAAGACCGCTGACCCAAACGCCGCATCGTCCCTGGTTTGCTGGACTATGGCGTAGTGCGCGGCGAAGGTGTGGACGGAGGACCAGGTAGCCGCCCTGCAGATGTCCTGAAGAGGGACTCCCTCCCGGAAGGCCGCAGAGGATGCCTGCGCTCTCGTGGAGTGTGCTGTTACTCTCTCGAGCGGTTTGCCCGCGAGTTCATAACAGGTGTGGATGCACGACGTGATCCAGGAGGAGAGTCGTTGGGCTGAAATCGGCTGGCCCTTCATTCTTTCCGCAACTGCTACAAACAGCTGGGTCGTTTTCCTGAATTGCTTTGTCCTGTCTAAATAAAAAGCAAGAGCCCTCCTAACATCCAACGTGTGTAATTGCTGCTGTTTTTCAGAGGTATGTGGTCTAGGACAAAAGACTGGGAGACAAATGTCCTGGTTGATATGGAAGGGCGAGACCACCTTAGGCAGGAAAGCCGGGTGGGGACGTAGCTGCACCTTGTCCTTATGAAAAATGGTGTAGGGCGGCTCTGAGGTCAGTGCACGTATCTCTGACACTCTACGAGCCGAGGTGATAGCTACTATGAATGCCACCTTCCAGGAGAGGTAGAGCAGGGAACACGTGGCGAGGGGCTCGAACGGGGGTAACGTGAGGCGTGAGAGCACAAGGTTTAAGTCCCAAGGTGGAATTGGGCGCTTCACGGTCGGGTACAATTTGTCCAGTCCCTTAAGAAAACGATACACCACAGGGTCAGAAAATACCGAGCGGTTTGCCTGGCCAGGGTGGAAAGCCGAGATCGCAGCCAAGTGGACTCGAATGGTGGAAGTAGACAGGCCTTGGTTTCTAAGGCCTAAGAGGTAGTCCAGTATACGAGGGATAGGAGCCTGAGTCGGGACGATGGCCAATCCCTCACACCAGGTGGAGAAACGGGTCCACTTTGCGATGTAGGTGTTTCTAGTGGCAGGCTTCCTGCTACCCAGAAGGATGTTCTGCACCTCGGCTGAGCATAAAAGCTCTGGGCCTCTCAGCCATGGAGTAGCCATGCTGTGAGATGGAGGGACTGAAGGTCCGGGTGCAGGAGGCGACCGTGGTCCTGAGAGATCAGGTCTGGGCATAATGGGAGGCTGATGGGAGGGGCTCTGGAGAACTGTAGGAGGGACGCATACCAACACTGCCTGGGCCAGGCTGGGGCTATGAGGATGACGTGGGCCTTGTCCCGTTTGATCTTCAGGATCACTTTGTGTAGAAGCGGGATCGGAGGGAACGCGTAGAGCAGGTGCCCCGTCCAGGGTAGGAGAAAGGCATCTGTCAAGGACCCCTTGGCGCTGCCTCGGAAGGAGCAGAACTGGAGGCACTTCCTGTTCTGCCTGGAGGCAAAGAGATCGATCTGGGGAAACCCCCACCTTAGGAAGATCGGTCGAATAACGTCCGGTCTGAGGGACCACTCGTGAGTCGCAAAGGACCTGCTGAGGTGGTCTGCCAGCGTGTTCTGAGCACCCGGGAGGAACGAGGCCACAGGGTGAATCCGGTGGGCTATACAAAATTCCCAGAGAAGAAGCGCCTCCTGACATAGAGGGTTGGAACGGGCCCCGCCCTGTTTGTTTATGTAGAACTGGGCTGTGGTGTTGTCCGTAAGTACCGCTACACATCGGCCTTGTAGCGTATTCCGAAAGGCCTGGCAAGCCAGGCGAACGGCTCTCAGCTCCCTGACGTTGATGTGAAGGCAGAGATCCGATTCCGACCAACGGCCCTGAGTCCGGAGGTGACCGAGGTGGGCCCCCCATCCCAGGGATGAAGCGTCCGTCACCAGAGAGAGGGACGGGCTGGGGGGGAGGAAGGGGACGCCGCGACACACATTGTCCTGATCTTCCCACCAAGCCAGAGTGGATAGTATGTCTCTGGGGATAGTGAGGAGAGTGTCTATATTGTCTCTGCGGGGTCTGTAGGCCGACGCTAGCCACGACTGTAGTGGACGGAGTCTCAGCCTGGCGTGTTGCGTGACCTGCGTACATGAGGCTAAGTGGCCTAGTAGGCTGAGGAACGCTCTGGCCGTGGTCATGGGACAGGCGCGCAGACCCCGAATGGCCGACTGTATGGCTAGAAAACGAGTGTGAGGCAGGGACGCTCGTGCTACAGTGGAATCCAGAAAGGCCCCTATGAACTCGATCCTCTGGGTCGGTTCCATTGTGGACTTTTCTCTGTTGAGAAGGATTCCCAAACGTTCGAACGTCGTGATGACCAGGTGCACGTGTGAGCGCACTTGGTCCTTGCAGGTGCCTCGGATTAGCCAGTCGTCTAAGTACGGGTATAGCTGTACCCCGTTGCGCCGAAGAGATGCTGCTACCACTGCCATGCACTTGGTGAAAACCCTGGGTGCAGTGGAGAGGCCGAAGGGTAGAACAGCAAACTGGTAGTGTTCCCCTGCTACCAGGAAGCGGAGGTAGCGCCTGTGCGATGGGTTTATACTTATATGGAAATACGCGTCCTTCATATCGAGGGCAGCGAACCAGTCTCCAGGATCCAGAGAGGGTATAATGGTGCCTAAGGCGACCATGCGGAACTTGAACTTGCACATGTGGGCATTGAGTCCTCGCAGGTCTAGGATGGGCCGGAGGCCCCCTTTCGCCTTGGGAACCAGGAAGTAACGGGAGTAGAACCCCTTGCCTCTGAACTCCTCCGGTACGGGTTCGATGGCTCCCAGTGCAAGGAGCGACCTCACCTCCTGTACAAGGAGTTGCTCGTGAGAGGGGTCCCTGAAGAGGGACGGGGAGGGTGGATGGGCGGGAGGAGTGGAGGACAGTTGGAGCGAGTATCCCATCTCCACCGTGCGGAGGACCCACTGGTCCGAGGTGATGTCCGACCAAGCACAGAGGAAGTGGGACAAACGGTCTCCGAAGGGAGGATCCGGAACTGAAACTGGTGCTCTGCCCCCGGGCGCACCTTCAAAAGTTTTGTCGAGGCCCGCGGGGGTGGCTTCGGGGCCTGTTGCCTCCCACCTTGGCGTGGGCCTGGGCGCCGGCGATAAGGTCTCGGTCTCCTTTGCTGGAAGTCTCGAGGTGGGCGGGCAGGTGGGAAGAATTGCCGTCGCGGGGGGTAGAAGGGACGCCTCTGCGCTGACGGTGCCTGCATTCCCAGGGATTTAATGGTTACCCCTTTGTCCTTCAGGTTCTGGAGACGAGTGTCCGTGTCTCCGGAAAAGAGGGAGTCCCCTTCAAAGGGGAGGTCCTGGATTTTGAGCTGCATAGCCTGGGACAAAGTGGTGGACTGCAGCCAAGCCGCCCGACGAAGGGCGATCCCTGAAGCCATTGCCCTTGCCGCTGCGTCAGCCGAGTCCAGGGCCGCCTGCAGGGCATATCTTGAAATGTCCCTGCTTTGGCGGATCAAAGCCCTATACTGTGGCTTATTGTCCGGCGGGACCACGGCCTCTAACTTCGCTAGGGCCTCTGTCGTATCAAAGTGATGACGACTTAGAAGGGCCTGGTGGTTGGTTACCCTTAGAATAAGGCCCCCTGAAGAATAGACTTTGCGACCGAAGTGGTCCAAGCGCCTTGCCTCTTTAGTCTTAGGGGCCTGCGCTTCCTGCCCGTGTCGCTCCTTATCATTCACCGATTCCACGACGAGTGAAGAGGGAGGAGGATGGGTGTAGAGATATTCGTACCCCTTAGCAGGGACGAAGTATTTCCTCTCCACTCCCCGAGCGGTGGGGGGAATGGAGGCCGGGGTCTTCCAGATCGTAGCAGCGTTCTGTCTAATTGTGTTAATGAACGGTACTGCTACCTTCGACGGGGCCCCTTTAGACAACATGGTGGTCACAGGGTCCTGAACCGTCGGGGTCTCCTCCATTGGCAAGCACATGTTAGTTGCCACCGCTTTTAGAAGGCCTTGGTAAAGGGCCAGGTCAGAGGAGGGTAGATTGTCTGATGACATGCCCGCCACCGCATCCCCCCGGGCAGGGGAGGCGTATGGACCCAAGTCGCCCGCCACCAAAGAGGCACCAGAGGGGCCAACTATTGAAGATGGTCCTGGCAGAGGGTCATCGGTGCTCCCTGATCTCAAAGGGAACCCTGGGTCTGACTGCGTGGTCTGGGGCTGATCATAAGCCCATTGCTCCCAAGGTGGCCACTGCTGTTCAGAGGCGGGTCTTGGGGACACCGAACCTTGGATGGGGGCCCAGGGTTGATCTTCCCTGACGGGCTGCGAGGGTTGGGTGAGAGAGTCCTTAGGCTCCATGGCTGGCTCTCGCTGCCCCGAAGGGCCCGGCCCCGGGCTGAGACGAGGTCCGCCTCGGTACCGGGGCGGTGATTTGTTGGGCGACCGGTGCCGCCGAGGAGAGGGGTCCGAGAACCCATGCCTAGGAGGAGAGCCGTTGGAAGAGCGGTACCGTCGCGGCGAGGTCTCAGGGGTCCGGTGCCGGTGCGAGGAGCGGCTATAGGACCGGTGCCGATGAGAAGAGCGGCTATAGGAGCGATACCGGCGCGGAGAGTGGCTATATGACCGGTATCGACGAGGGGAGCCCCGGTGCCGGGAGTGGGACCGGTGCCGAGAGTCTCGCCGGTGCCGAGGCGGTGATCTGCGTCGGGACCGGGACCGGGAGCGGCTGACGGAAGGTCTGGTGTAGCGGCTCGACCGGCGTCGGGGTGGCGATCTGCACCGGGATAGTGAACGGCGCCGGGAGCGAGATCGTCGCGGGCTCCCCCTATGCCTGCTAGCCGACCGGTGCCGAGAGTGTGACCGGCGCCGAGAGTACGACCGGTGCCGAGCAGAGCGCGGGCACCGGGACTCAGATCGGCGCCAGGACTCGGACCGATGCTGAGACCTGGAGCGATGGGAGAGCGCCTCGGGGGATTCAGACGGCCTCCTCGCTGTCCTGTGCCGGGGCTGCGACCGGTGCCGCGATACCGAGCGGTGCCGGGAGCCCGAGCGGTGCCGGGAGATCGAGCGGTGCGCAGGCCCCTGCGGGCACCTGGCCGCGATCTCGGTCCCAATCACGGGCGGTCTGCCCCTCGATTGGACCTGGCTCAGCTCCAGACCGGCAGCAGCGATTGCCTCAGAGGTCGAGGGAAGGTGCTGCGGTGGAGGCACTCTAAGTGGCGAGGCCACTTGCACCGGACTCGACGGGCCCTGCACGGGTACCGGAGTCGACGGTGTCGGTGCCGAGGGCTGCCCCTCCGAGCGGGCTGAGCCCATCGGTGCCGCGATCACCGGCGGCGGCTGCTCGAAGTGGTCACGGCGCGGTGTTGGAGCGGCGGGTGCCTGCGAGTCCCTCTTTCTTTTCCTTGAGGGGGAGTCTGACCGGTGCCGGGGCTTTGCCTTGGCTGGTGCCTTCTTGGGAGCGGATCCCGAGGTCTCCCCTGCGTCCGGAGCCAGGGCTGCCTCCATGAGGAGTTGCCGGAGACGAGTCTCCCTGTCCTTCCTCGTGCGGGGCTTAAAAGTTCTGCAGATGCTGCAGGACTCCGCGACGTGGGACTCTCCGAGGCACTTTAAACAATGAGTGTGCGGATCGCCCAAGGGCATGGGCTTCCCACACTGCGTACACGCTTTGAAGCCTGGGGCCTTAGGCGACATAAGCCCCAGGAGGCAGGGGAAACCCCTGCACTTACTATCTATTTACACTAAGAAAATAATTAACTAACTGACTGCTAACGGCAGAACTATTTACACTAAGTATTTAACTATTAACATAACAAGAGAAAAAAGAAGCTAGGAGATAGAGAGAGACTGTGGGACACAGAGCTCTACTGTTCCTGCAACCAGCTCGTCTGCGGTAAGAAGGAACTAAGATGGTGCCTGGGGTCGCAGTGGTATATATAGGCTGCTATAAGGGCGCCACTCCAGGGGGCTCCCTGCTCACCCAGGCTATAGCTAGGGGAAAATCTACCCGGCAACCAGGCACGCTGCGCGTACCTAACCTAAATGGAATGCATGTGAGCAATCACTCGAAGAAGAATATAACTTTTCTATGACTATCAGAATTTGTTTGGGAAGGGGAAGCTTTTAATAACAACTCTCTTATTAAAAATGCATTATTCAGCATGAAGCAGCAATCTGACTCTCTGTTTGGGGAGAAGGAGACAGCATGCCAAGTATAGGACAAATTAATTCTAATTTTTTCGATCATCAGAACTTAAACATAAAAAACAACAGCAGATGGCAATTTTTGCAAATATTTGTCTCCAAGCTACTCTGTTGATAGATTCATAGAATCCAAGGCCAAAGGGGACCATTTTGATCATCTACTCTGACGTCCTATACAACACGGCCATAAATCTTCCCAAAATAATTCCTAGAGCATATCTTTTGGAAAAAAAATCCAATCTTGATTTTAAAATTGTGAGTGATGAAGAATCCATTACAACCCTTGGAAAATTGTTCCAATTGTTAATTATTCTCACTATTAAACACGTACACCTCTTAGCAATCAGCATAATGAAAATTAAGCTAAAAAGCAAGCCCCAACACTAAATTAAAGTAATCCAGTGCTATTTCAGCTATTACAATGATACCTATTATTGAGCCACACCCAAAACATTACCCGAAAGATCTTATTCCCGAATTTGCACACTTTCAATTCCTCAGGCGAGACGTATGAGACACATTCCTGGCAGCAGTGTTCCTGGCTTTTATTGCATTCTCCAGGAGGTGAGCACTTCTTCTTACATACCACTGTTGAATTCTGAGCAAAAGGACAGAAGAAAAGCAAAGGGGACACTAATTTATTAGGACAATGTCCACCCCCAATCATAACATCTGTGTGTGTTGTGGTAATCATTTCCACCCAATGTAGCTAATAACTACTTTGATTATATCTGCTTAGAGTAAAATATTGTATTGAATTCAGGAAATCTTTCAGAGTGTGTTCATTTAATAATGGAAGCAGGACCTAATTCTCAACTTGAGCCTTTGTAGTCATGTAAAATCTGACCATGTTGATTTGGTAGTCTTTTACATTCCCTTTGCCTGGAAGTAAATGACCACACAAGGTACTTAGGAGTACAGAGTCAGGCCCTGTAGTTCTCAAGTCGTACAAACATCTCTCCTAGGCAATGAAAACCACAGCACACTACTTAGAAATATTGTTACTGACTTACCCGGCAGGTACACATAGTGCAGTTGTCATAAACAAAAGAGGATCCATTATCATAAACATCACTGTGAAAGAGGCAGCTTCCAAATGGGAGGTCAAACACTTTCCTCTGGCCTGAATACAAACAACAACAGACACAGAATGTGATTAAAAGGATGCCATGTTGTCAACAAATAACAGCTTACTGTTCCCAGACCAAATTCACGTACAATATGTCATTTGCTATATATTTCCATTTGGGTGTCTAGACTTTTTTTTTAAAACAGTTCCCTATTCATTAGGCAGATATTAATCTGAGTAAGGTCCTTTGAGATGTAAGGTCTCTATCTACATTCCACTGAGAGTTTACGCATGCATACCATGCATCGGAAGACAGAGATTTTGAAAATAGTAGTGTCCATTGGTCCATGCATGTGCTCTTGGTTCACCTCATGGTTTCGTCCGAGGTGGTAAAGGGAGGAATGGACTAACCACATCTACAATTCCTTCTCCACCACAAATCCAAGAGAACCACAGCAGAGGGGAATGGGGGTGGGAAGTGGAATACAAATAGGGATCACACATCTCAAATAACTTCCAGTTACAGGTAAGTACTTCTTCAAGTGGTAGCCTGTATTGTATTTCCCTGAGAGTGATTAACAAACAGTACCTAAGTCGGAAGAGAATGCGAGAAACTCAGAACTTTAACTGGTACACAGTGTGACTCTGCACTCCATAATGTTTTATGGAAATATGCTTATGAGTGTGAATATGATATAACTGGAATATGCTTTATGTAAAAGGTCTCGTGTAAGGTATTATTACAAAGCTTATGGTCTACTGAGTGTGTTCATCACATTTATTTACATGTATTATTTCTATGTCTAGAGTGAGATATAAACTTGTATTACTGATGTAAACATATTAAGTGGAAGCCATTAAGAGTGCTTCAGAATCAATTACCTGTAAATGGCTTGCAAACCTTCCTGGGTACTGCAGGCCAGCCCAGGAAGAATGGAGGCTGGTGTCTCACAGGACATGTGATCCGTGTCACCTGATACTGGAATCCATCTTAAGTCTGGTACATTTCCATTTAGAAAGAGGGGTGTGTGGATCCAGAGAGATAAAAAAATCCTGCCTTGTGTCAAAGCTATAAAAGGGGGTAGAACAGAACAAACAGGGCTGCCATTCATGAGAACACCCCTGCTTTCCACTTAAGATGGCTGCTGAAACTAACAAGGACTTATCGGGGAAAGGATTGGGCCCAGACTTGGAAGGCATCTAGTCTGTGAAAGAAGCTTATTGGAACATCTCTGAGGGTGAGATTTTATCTGTAAACAGTTTCTTAAAGTACCTGTGAACAGTTTCTTAGACTTGTGTGTTTTTGCTTTATTTTGCTTGGTGACTTACTTTTCTCTGTCTGTTATTACTTGGAACCACTTAAGTATAAAAAGTAGGATTTAATAAAATCACTTTTGTTTATTAGTAAACCCAGAGTAAGTGATTAATAGCTGGGGGAGCAAACACCTGTGCATATCTCGCTATTAGTATAATAGACGGTGGATAATTTATGAGTTTACCCTGTATAAGCTTTATACAGAGTAAAACGGATTTATTTGGGGTTTGGATCCCATTCAGAACTGGGTGTCTGGGTGCCAGAGGCAGATAATTGAAAACAGCTTAGCAAGTTAAGTCTGCAGATTTGGAGGTGTGGACCAGACCTGGGTCTGTGTTACAGCAGGTTAGCGTGTCTGACTCAACAAGGCAGGATTCTGGAGTCCCCAGCTGGCAGGGAAATTGGGCTCAGAGGTAACTTCAACACATAAGGTGAGAGTTCCAAGGTGATCTCTGTGACTGAACCCATCACACATAGTAGCACTTTTTTGCCGCTGTGGGGGTAGGCCTACATTTGTCCAGCATATACCAACCCATTCTACCTGACTCAGGGATAGCATTGTTGATTGGTAGATTAACTCTACCCCACACGAGTGAGTGAAGTAAGTCCAGCAGCTTATGCTAAGTGTCCTGGATCTCCTCCAGGGAATGTGCAACTCTCCAGCCACTCTACACAGGAGCTCCTGGGACTGGCAGTAGTCATCAGGGGATGGAGGAGAAGCTGAAGCCACTGCAGGATCTGATGAGGATGACAGGAATCTCTCCTGTTCCAGTGGTACTGTCGGAGCCCACTGAGTGACTCATCTTCCATTATCAGTTCCGAGCATCTATTCAAAGGCACCTGACAGTAAAATACGTGCAGCCTCCCTAATGTAACGGACAGATTCAAAGGGTGAATATTGGCGCCAGGATTCCCTATAGGGTCAGCATGATACATCCGGAGGGCGTTGCAGAGGACCCCACGTCATAGGAAGCCAATGGCTCTGTGACGGCTGGAGTGGGGGATACTGGCACAATGTAGAAGGCCTCTATTGGTACTTGTAATGGTGGAAAGGGATGAATGGTGCCTGTTCCTCATTTCCTCACCTTATTCCCTCAAAGACAACTCAGGAGACCAGTTCCATTGGCAGTGTCAATGGAAGGGAGTACACAGAAGAAGTGGGAAGGGGGTGTGAGGAGTGTCTCAGATGTGGCATGTTCTGTCCCGGAGATAAACTCTACTTGGAAGTAGAGGGTGCCAGAAGGTCTGAAGACTTTGACTCTCCCAACATAAACACTTCCTGGGGCTTTGGGGCTTTTCCAGACCTCCCAGGAGTCAAGGATACTTTCTCAGTCCCCAGAGTCAGTACAGGAGCACTGGTCTTTCTGGAGAAGATGGTTCTCTAGCTCTGATGGACACCAGTGCTGACTGCATATGCAGGTCCACACCTGGTACCAGCGAATCCATCAATTTCCGTGGCTCCTTTACGTGTTTGTGCGCTTTAGGGCACACTCCGTCCCCATGAACTTGTGGAAGGAGTCTCTCTCTTCTTAAGCTTAGAGGGAGACTTACTGCCATGCTTATGTGCATGCTTCCTTACCTCTTGAGTAGGCCCCAGCATAGGGTCCATACTGGTGGCACTGCCAAAGGCGACCTCAGATTCAATAACTGGAGTGCGCTCCTGGTGGCCTCAGACCGATATACAGTGGGGAGGAAGAGAGTTGCCTAACCGGGGTCCAAATCAGGTCTCATGGCAACTCCCATGAAGTGCTTCCGGAGATGGAGAGCCCGACTGTCTCAGGTACATCTGGGGAAAGTTTGGCAGACACTGCAGCTAGATGAAATGTGGGTTTCTCCTAAGCAATAATGGCAGCTGACCAGTGATTCGTTGCTGACCAAGAAGGAGGATGGGCAAGAGGCTCAGATTTTAAAGCCCTGGATTTTTAGTAGAGTCCAGTACTTGCACGTGGGTATAAGGGCAGGAAAGCAGGGGGGTATTCACATGGAACTAAACCACCCCAGAAGAACCCCACTTCTCCTCCTAAAACTACCAAAGTACTAAAAACTACTATAAAAACAATAAAACAGTAAATCACTCTAACGCTAATGATATACAATTGTGTATTTTTAAAGTGCACCACATGCAAGATGACACTAATAGTTCTGATCATGTGGTGATGAGAAGGAACTGGAGATGAGGCTGGTCTGCCCTGCCCTTTACCACTCTGGCTGAAACTATAGGACAGCCCAGGGCAGATTCCTGGAGCAGCTGACACTACTACTTTCAAAATCTCAGGGTTTCAATGCATGGTGCATATGTGTAAACCCTCAGTGTAATACAATAGGGACCATCACTCGAAGAACTACTTTTCCCATAAGGGAGGGGATTTTAATATGATTTAGACATCTTTCTATTAGGAAACCTTCCCCGGCCCCACTACCATTCAAGTACACCTGTTACCTAAATCAATTTAAAATCAGCCAGTACAAACCCCAACATAGATGCACTTAAACAAGTCTAAACTACATTTATGTTTCTTCATTCGGTGTAATTACAGAATTAAACTAAGCTGGGTCAAGCATGACTCAAAGTGGTTTAACATTAGGAATTTGCAATTTAGCTACTTTGGCGCAAAAGTGCTATCTGCTGGACTGCCATTAAATTATTAGTCTCTGTAAAGATGTTTGATACGCTCATTTAGTGAACCTTTGTGTATTATGCTCAAACATGTCTACATAAATTATAGGAATTTATGTAATGTTAAAGTAACCTATATTCATCAGAATGGAACCATCAAAAATAAATAAAGGGAAGGGAATCAGTGTGGAGAATATACATTCCATGAAGCAAATTACATGGCTTTGGAAGGAGTTGAGGAAAGGTGATATTATGGAAATGTTTTGTTCTCATGATAGTAAGGGACCTGGCAGCTTAGGTCAGAGTAAAGTTTAGAGAAGCATCAGTTCCCTCCCAAAGCACTGCAGCAACTCAGTCTTCCAACACCTTGTAATTCTGCAAGCAATGCAAATCCCCAGACTTGCTATTCCACCTGTCTCTCTTCTGTTCTTCATATTCTGTGTTATTGAATTCTTTTGAATGGACGGACAATATATTGGTTCTCTGATACAAATCCACTATATTCCACATTGCAATTAATTTCTTTTTAGTTAATATCTGGTAAAGGAGCAAAACCACTAAATGAAGAGGCTTTCAGTTTGTCCAAAGATAAGATGAAATAGAAAGATAAACAGATAACAAAATATCTGTTTAGTTAACATGAGATTTTCACAAATGCTAAGATCACTCTCTGCTAAAAGAATGCTCTTGTCAAAGAATGCAGTGTTTTAGCCCTGTTAGTCCCAGGGTATTAGAGAGAGCAGATTGGTGAGGAAGTATCTTTTATTGAACGAATATCGGCTGGTGAGAGAGAGAGGCTTTCATGCGTAATCAAGAGCTACTCTTCAGGTCTGGGAATGTAGAGTGAACCAGCGAGTCAACAAGGTGGAACAGATTGTTTAGCATAAGTAGTTAACACATATTTCAGGGGACTGGCCAAAGTGGGTCAGACTAATAGTGCATCTAGCCCAGTATCCTGTCTTCTGACAAAGAAAGCGAGGAATACTTGTAGCACCTTAGAGACTAACTAGTTTATTTCAGCATAAGCTTTCGTGAGCTATAGCCCACTTCGACGAAGTGAGATATAGCTCATGAAAGCTTATGCTGAAATAAACTAGTTAGTCTCTAAGGTGCTACAAGTATTCCTCGCTTTCTTTACGGATACAGACTAACACAGCTGCTATTCTTGAACTTGTCTTCTGACAGTGATCAATGCCAGATGCTGCAGAGGGAATTAACAGAATAGGGCAATTGATCAAGTGATCCATCCCCAGTAATTTGGTTCCAGCTTCTGGCAGTTGAAGGTTTAGGGATGCTCAGAGCATTGGACTGCATCCCTGACCACCAATAGCCATTGAGGGATCTATCCTCCATGAACTTTTTAATCGAGTTATAGTTTTGGCCTTCACAACATCACCTGGCAACGAGTTCCACGGGTTGACTGTGCACTGTGTAAAGCAGTACTCCTTTTGGCTTGTTTGGAACGTTCAGCCTATTAATTTCATTGGGTGACCCCTCATTTTTGTGTTAAGTGTAGGGGTAATTAATATTTCCTTACACACTTTCTCCAGACCTTTCATGATTTCATAGACCTCTGTTATATCCCCCCTATCGGTCAGCTCTTTTCCAAATTGAACAATCCTAGTCTTTTCAATCTCTCCTCATAGTGAAGCTGTTCCATACCCTTAATTTTTGTCACACTTCTCTGTACTTTTTCCTATTATAATATATCTTTTTTCAGATGAGGTGACCAGAACTAAATAGAGTATTCAAGGTGTAGGGCTTCCTCTGGATTTGTGATCCAGAGCATGAGATGTGTCTAGAAAGCCCCAGAGTACATGTGCTCTGAGACTTCTCAGATATCCAGTAACATAGTCCAGCTGAGAGACCACTAGGTAACATCAACTGTCCTCAGCCACAAGGGACAGGGTTTCTGGACTTCTCTTTTCAAGGTGCTGGCCATTTAGAATGATGGCAAAGCAATTCTAAAAAGCTTTCTTGGCACTAGAAGGAAGCAGCACTCTCCCAGCCCATACCTGAAGATCATGATGCCACTTCTGGAACCAAAAGTTGAGATGAGATGAGTTGGGGAGTATCTGAGATTAAAGTAAATACTTCATACAATACTTTACTAAGGGTAACTCATTTCTATTCCAAACCCTGTAATCTTTAATTTAACTTTAATACCTTGCATGTAGACAAATGGCCAGACTGATTCTTTCTGGTCCAAATTGGGCCCCCACCAGTGTCAATAACTGGAGGGCAGATGTTCCTACCTCAAGATTTCACATTGTTTACATTGCTTGATGTTCTGGGGCAAAAGAAACCATCTGATGCAAAAGCATGTACTGAGTTACTGAAAATCTTCCCAGTTCAGACTATGATGCCCCTCCAGGGAGTGAACAATCACACAAATTAATAGTACCTAGCCATTCTGACAATAGCTCTTAATAATGACACTTCAGCGCAGGGTCTTCCTTTGATTGCTATTTCCTCAAAACCAAAAATTGGGAAACCAGCTTGAATAAAATTACAAAAGGTGAAGCATCTTTCTAGGATTTCTGGACATTACAATGAGTCACCTCCCCCGATCTCACCCTGTTTTGCAAAACATGTGTGGTAAAGGTGGGAATCAACTATAGTCTTTTCTCTCACACAAACAAATTTCCCAACCCCTCTCCCAAAATTTGTCCTTTGTATCTTCAAGCCCCTACTATGTCTATTGAGGCTACCTGTGTAAAAATCAGACTGTAGCCTTTACTACCAAGTTTCACTATTCTTTGCTTTTTATTGGCTGTGAAATATTCCTATGAAAGTCACTATGCAGAAATATATTGCATTACATACATCATTCTTGTGAAAAGAATCACTCACCTAAACATTTGGGGCAACAGTGTCCAGAAGGAATGTGACTGAGATGCTGGGGACATGACAGAATGGGGCAGACTTCTCGTACGCACTGTGTCCTGCCTCCCTATAGGAAAATAGGCTCAGTTAGAGGGAAAAAACAAGCAAACATATGCACACACACTGGTGACAAGTCTGACAGTAGCCTTAGCAGAAGCAATATTTACCCCCATATATTTCTGTTCATACCTGGTACAGAGACTTTCTGCAACTGCCATAAAGCACTTGCTACATTCCTTGGAGAATCTCTATATTCATTACTGTTTTTCACCCTAGTAAACAATAAGCAAGTGATAGCTGCACAAAGAGAAGTGCCTGACTGATTTCTCAATACGGATGTGGGAAAATTTAGAATAAAATCATAACACAGGAACCTTTATTGAGGTTCCAAAAAGTCAGTGAACACTTTTTCCCCCTTATTTTTCACCGCATATGCCGCTGCATAGGACTTCTGGGTTTGTCTGGGATAGGAAGCAGAGTTAAAGAACAAAAGTAAGAGGAGAATGGGTATTCTCCCAGTATTTCCACCACTTCAGGAATGCCAAGTAACCACAATCATTCATGAAAGCACATTCTCAGTCCAACTGTACACACCCAAAAAGTATGCACTGTTCAGAGAACAAAGAACAGATAGTCAACGAGAGACAATGAGTGTGGCAGATAGAAAGAGAGGAAAGAAGTGTATATTGAAGGAGCGGGGGAAAGTAGAGGCGAAAATGAGAAAAAGGCAAAAGAGAAACAGTATCGAAAGTGTAAGAATAGAGAAACCAGTTGAAGGAGATCAATCAACAATATAGTGACAAGAAGGGGAGAGTAGAAATAAGGTCAGACTTATAAGGTAGGACTTGGTAGGACTTGGTTCAGAGGCGATTTCAAAAGAAATCTGGCCTTGCAGATAAAGGATGGAGAAAGAGGCAAAAGTGTTGGGACTGTAAAGGTGACACAGAGATAAATATTCTTTACTGAAACATTATTTATTACTTCTAACGCAGTAGTGCTTCAAGGCCCTAGTCGGGAATCAGGGCCCTATTGTCCTAGATGCTGTACAGTAACACATATAGTAAGAAAAGACCATTTGTGTCTCAAAGAGTTTTCAGTCTAAACAACATCCTGTTTTTTATACTAAAAGGGAGGTTTGTAGGGGATGGTGGGGAGTAGGGTGACCCGATCACAAGTATGACAAATTGGGGAAAGGGGCAGGGGAGAATAGACTGTATAAGACAACACCCCTGTCCCTGTGAAATTGGAACATCTGGTCAATTTAGTGGGGCGGGGATATTCTGGCTTATGATGGAGAGAGAGAGAGACCTTTCTTCCCTCCATTCTTTGCCAAAACCTTTCTGTGCACATATCAAGATCTCAACCAAAATGTCCTCCACACCCAGGACTGGTACCCAAGTTTTTCATTTTAAAGTATGGTCACTCTTTGTCCCATGAAAGGAATTCAGTTAGCTTAATCTAAATGACCAGTCATAATCTAGGGCAGAAGATTCCACCCACAATATACTCTGTATTCCTGGATGCTGCAGGAAAGAATTATGAGTAATCCACAGCCATGTGCATTCAGGATGCTCCTCTGACCTTCCTTGAAACAGATGGAAAAAGCCATTATTTTAAGAGTTCACTGTTTGAAATTATGGTACAAGACTCCCCCCCCCACACACACACACACAGTACAATAGCACAGTGAACCATGAGTGTGCTTTTATGTAGCAAGAGCAGACTAATCCATTCTGATAGTATTATGAAAAAAATGAATGTACTGTCTGTACCACATACTGTAACAAGATTTCAGATCCAGAACTCTCTGAAAAGAACATTTTTTCCTTTCTGTCCCAAGGGAACCAGTGAAGTATCCTGAATGCACATGGCTATGGCCTGCTCATAATTCTTTCATCACAGCATCCAGGAATACAGAGTTTATTGTGAGATGAAACTACTGATCTAAATTATGGATCAAACAGGAAACTTTGACCCCAAAAAATGAATTCCTTCACTGAGGATTCTTCTGATGCTCAGGGAATAGCTCTTTAGGAAGAGGCACAGGTGCGGAATGATAGAATAAATCTCTCTCCCAGGCTCACAGAAATGGTGCTGTCACTCCACCGAGGGGAAAACTCATAGAAGACAGAACCCTGAAAAGATAATGTGAATGAGTAATTAGGGCATGGAGCCCTTGATGAGATGGGGGTGGCGGGAGAAGAATCCTGACGGGGGTTAAGGAATGATTTAGTAGCTTGATTGACCAGAGCTCTGAAATATGAAAGCGCCCCTTCCCACAACCTCACCTATGGATTTTATTTTCTGCATATACACATCCCTAGAACTGTTTAGGAGCCCCACTTCTTTGACTATTCAAGGCAAAACTCAGGTATAATCCTTCATTGAGAAACCCCTTTCTAGTCTGTTCTGTTCTGCTTAAGTGTTTATACTGCACTCCTCACAGTGCACTGAAGAGTTTAGGTGTGTATGTATATTAACCCACTGTGTGGTTTCTGAGGTTAGCCTGTCAAGCCTTTGTTCAGGGCTGAGTAAGGGAGTTAATGCAGTTTTGCTCATCCTATGTCAAATAAATATCAATCTCTGCATTTGATTGGTGAATCAGGAATGAAAGTCCTAAAAAGGGGGGAGCCTCTGATCATGTGTTCTCTTTTCCTCCAGATCACCTCAGCACTGGCTCACATTATTTACAAAATAGCTTCAGTTCATCTCTCAATAAGATTGGCTGCTGCAAAGCCACAACTGGAAAACATCCTCAGATTAAATTATATCACATGGAGCCGAAGGTCCTTGGTAACCTTACTTCTGCGCTGCTATTCGCAGCAGCACTGCCTTCAAAGCTGGGCAGCCAGAAAGTAGGAATACTGCCTGGGAGCCCTGCTCTGAATGCAGCACCACACCCAGCAGCAGCACAGAAGTACTGAGGTCATGATATGATACTGCCACTCTTACTTCTGCATTGCTGCCTTCAGAGTTGGGCCCTTGGCTAGCAACTACCACTCTCCAGCCACCCAGCTCTGAAGGCAGCAGCGCAGAAGTAAGAGTGGCAATATCATACCATGACATCCGTATTGTTCTGCTACTGGCAGCGGTGCTGCCTTCAAAGCTGTGCTCTCAGCCAGCCACTTCTGCTCTTTGGCTGTTCAGCTCTGAGGGCAGCACAGAAGTAAGGGTGACAATACTGTGGACTCTCCCCACAATAACCTTGTGCCTCCTCCGCCTCCCCTTTTTGGGTCAGGACCCCAGTTTGGGAAACACTGGTTTCCTCTGTGAAATATGTATAGAGTAAAATTACACAAAAGATCAGATTTCACGAGGGGAGACCAGATTTCATGAACCGCAACATGTTTTTCACGGCGGTGAATTTGGTAGGAGCCTATTGATAAGTAATGCTAAATGCTTGTTTGTGTTCGCCTTTTATTTTTAGTTCCTTTGTTCTCAGCACCTTTTTCCATTCTGCTCACCTCTCCTTTCCCCAATCCAGGAATTTTCTCTCAAACTGAATCATGTCTGGCTTTTTATCACTGGTTTCTGATTCCAGCTGTTATGCGGTTTAGATCCTAAGAGTGAAGCAACATTCCAGGTCTCTGCTACCCAAGATAGATATTCCAGGCTTACATGTCATCATATGGTATATGTTCAAAAAGACATAAAACAAAACAACCTATTTCATTTAAAATAACAGTAATTCCTCCCAGGTCTTCAGCTATTATAGAGAGTTGGTGAGTTTCAAGCTTTAAGATAACATCAAAACCTGTACAGTGCTATGATCTGAACCTTTATTCTCCTAAAACCACATAGCATTACTTGTCCTGGGTTTGAAGTCCTAGGAGGACTTCCCAGTGCTTCAAATGGCATGAAAAGAAGTTTTGTACAAATACACTACGTTGCTACAATAGGTCAAGAAAAAAGCAAACGGAAAATACCTTGTTGCCCCACTTCCCAATATTAACGTTGGTGACTTTTGACACTGACCCATATGACATTCTGTGATAGGGTGCTGGGAAAAGGGTTGCTGACAGTTCAGCTGCCTTTGCCATTTGTAGTCATTTTTCTGGGTTTGGCGGTTTTTCCTCAATAATCTCACCTGTTGGAATCACATGTCCCTCAAACAATCCTGTGTCTAATTATGGAATCTTTAATGTCTCCAAAGTTACCCGTGGATGCCAATGTTCTCAGCTCTATAATGTAAGCATCTATTCCCTCTTCCGCTTCTTGGTTTTGGGTTTTTAAAAAATCTTTCTAGTGTCTCATTCTGTCTAGGATCCAGTAATCCTAAAACACCCATTCAGCTGTCCCACTGTTTTGGGTATTAATCCTGGTAACAGCATCTTGCTCACTATCAGGGGGCACGTCACTCACCGCCATCCTGGTGCCTCCTTTTGGTCACTCTGGAGACTAGTTTGAGGCCGACACCACCTGTCTGTGGCTTCCACACTGTCACACTACATCTCTGCATCTGCCTGCCATCTCAGGAACCACGGTGCCCTCTTTGCAACTCATCCATGTTCACCCTCCAGGATTAGTGTCTCATCCAATAATCATGCCACATTCCTGCAGTGGCGAGTGGGGGCAGGGGGGCTGGTGCTGCCCACTACTCTGGGTTCCAGCCCAGAGACCCTGTGGATAGCAGCCTCAAGCTGCAACTCTTTAACTTCTCCCAATGCTGCTATGTTTCCCTGGGCCACTGTCTCATGGCCCCCAGCACCTTCTTGGGCCTCACTTCAGGACACACAGGTGCTCAGTCCCAGCAGTCAGTCAGGACCTCCCTCTCACTCCCCCAGTCCCTACCAGCAGCTGCTCTGTCCAAGGTACTTACAGTTCTCTCAGCCGTCCAAGGACACGCTCCTCACTCCCTGAGTTCCCAGCAGCAACTACCTCTGGCCCTGCAGTCCTTTTTATATGCATCTGCTGGGCCCTGCTTGGCTGCTCCTCACAGACCCTCTCCTACTGTCTTTTCAAAGTGTTGTGCAAGAATAAAGGAAACCTGCACAACACTTTTAAAAGACCAGCCTGGGAGCTTAAATTCATAACTTTGCTAGACACAAATAATCATGGACTGAATAGAGAGAGATGGGATTTACGGCTTGTAACAAAAATCTGCAACCCACTAACAACACCCCGCCTTGCTGCTTTCCCCCCCATGACTAAAGGGATGTTAATGGGTCACTTCACTTTGTATGGTCCCTGGAAATATATGTTTAGTTATGCTAAACAATCTGGTCCACCTTGTATTTATCAGTGACACCCTGAGTATGTGTCCCAGACTTGAAGGAGAGTTCTGTGTAAGCTTGAAAGCTTTTCTCTCTCACCAACAGAAGGTGATCCAATGAAAGATATTATCTCACCTACCATGTCTGTGGAAGGAGGAGCCATTACAGACTGGAAGCTTGAACGGGGGCAGGGAACAAGATGGGGCAGCATTTTGAAATGAGATCCAAATGTGGGCACAAGAAGAGCTATTTGTGACCCTGAGGGCAAGAGCCAAGAACTTGAGCTTGATGTGGATGGAGCATAGAGAAGACATTCAAGTAATAGACAAGGAACATTATTTTGACATTTTAAAAAATGTTTTAAGAAACTTCAGTGAAAATAGAGGGAGGAGCCAAACTATTTGTGATTAATATCACTGTTACACCAGATATTTCCAGAGTATTTGGAAGCTTTACTATGAGCTACTGCAGACTTATTTATTTCTTTTCTGAAGAGAACTGTTTCTATAAAATTGTAATAGAATATGTTATATTAGAAGCTGTCCGTGGACAGAGAAATGACTACAAACCACTAAAAGCTTGCTCAGTTTACTCCTACCCCCCTCCAGATAATGAGAAAATTAGAGTTAAAGCCAAGAGGGACTCCTGTAGCTTCAGGTTTTAGCTGCTCAGCAAAGTAGTGGCTTTGAAAACAAGATCCTGGCCTCTCCCAGCAATGAATTTTTCTCTGAATTATTTGGACAACATTTCATTTTCCTTGGCACTAGGAACACATGAAGTACAGTTCAATGACTCTGCAGTGGTGTATACATCACTGATGGATTTGCATAAAGTTTCAAAAGACTAACTTGATACTTACAATGTGATAGCCACTGTCACAATGTAAGTGTATGAGTAGCACTCTGTTTTTATAAAATAAACTTGGGCAAAAGGTTGTTTTTCCAAGGATTTTTTGGTAACTCATCTACCTCACTGCAGTATAAGATTTGTTGTATGCACTTACAAGATCCTTTTGCTAATATCACAGACCGATGTTATTCCTGTAAATACAACATTAAAGCAAACTACCCAAATTACAATATATCATAGAGGCGAGTAGCATCACTCTAGTTAATGTTGCATCATGACATCTGTTTAAAGGTCAACTTTTCTAGGTCCTCTAAAATTAACATACTTAGTCTGATTTCTTTGAAATGTAGTATGCCTCAAGAGGGTGCATGGCAGAGTTGGTGTTATTCCAGCCAGTGGTTCCACGGACACTGCTACAAAAGCCTTCTGGCTCCACCCACATTTAGAATATATATATATATATAGGGACCTATCGAAGAATAGTCATTTAGGAAAAAGTTTTTAGGTGGGGTTTCTTTTGCCCACAGCTAAAGAGGAAACTATTGATGTGATACAAGTTAAAATAGTCTCAAATTGTTAAGTTTTACCCAAGGTAATGCATGGCACCCACTAAATCTTTGGGGGGACCCAAATTGAGAATGGTATTTAAGAAAATGTATACTTTTGACATTGTGCATCCACCAGTACAGAAAAACAACTAATGGGTTTCCATTCCTGCCATTTTATATGCTTTAAAGATCAACTTTTGTAAGTGCTCTAAAAATCTGAATAGTTACTTGGATTGCTTTGATATGTGGTATGCCTAACCGAGGCATGGAGTAGCATTAATGATCCAAATTGGGTGTCATTTCACCAACGGGTCCCCAAGTTACAGCTCCCTCCCAAAATAATCGTAGCTTTCTATTGTAAAGCAGAGAGATACTATTGACTGGATGAGTCACAAACCTCTTGATGGCTGTGAACTCACCCTTCAATTAACATAACTAAGGCTAAATTAGTCACAAGCCCCCATCTAAAAGAAAAAAAGAGTTTTGGAATGAGGCCTGGTCTACACTATAAAGTTAGGTTAATTTAAGCAACCTGGCATCAACCTATTTGTGTATATGTCTACACTAAAATTTTTCACTGGCTGGCAAAAGTGCCCCATTATGCGGATGCAATAGCAGCATCTTCCTTAATGGCATTGAGCTGTGGTGGAACTGCTGAGGTCAACAACAACTGTGTGACCTATATCGAGCCTAATAGTCCCACAATACTGGATACTCACTTCTCTGGTCACAATTGTTAACTTCACTGCGTAAGGATCATGGAGACTGGAAGCCACCCCACCAACATCTTTAAAACCCTCATATTTTTGAAATGCCTTTTCCTGATTGTTATTCTTGACAAGCACACCTAGTATCTTTCCCTTGTTGTGTGCTTTTTCTTTTCTGTTTTGGTCCTTTAACCTAAATTTAGATGTAATCCTGTGGGTGGGGTGAGAGTGAGTAGATCGTAAAAGGAGGTGAAGAGCTTATATATTTCAGCAACTGTACGGGTGGCAGAGTAAAGTTGTGTGTGATAACAGGGCATATTGGGGAACTGGTGAAAGAGAGAAGAGTTAAGGTTGCATGGGCAGCCTTAACTGCATTTCCTGGTTTTCAGAAGTTTGAGTTTTGCTCAGCTCAACTCACAGGACTGACATACCACTCAGCAACCTTAACTCTGCATTAGTACAGTTATTTTTGCCATTGTGTCTATTATTTTGAGAATGACCATTCCCTTAACATAGTTCATTAACAGAGAAATATAGGTATTAAATACCTTAAATGCCCTGCATTAGTTATACATCCAGAATAGTGGGAGTGGGGTATACACAGGGAAGTGAAACTCCTTCACTGTTTCATCACAATTCTGTAAAGGGCTTTCATTACCAGGAGACACTTCAACCATAAACAGAGCGGGAATGGTTAAATAATTAATTCTAAATTATTAATAAATTACTAGATTTGGATGGACTAAAGCCCAAAGAGAATCTATGTTTAGGCACTGAACTAGAATCTATGTTTAGGCACTGAAATAGGGGTTTTATTTCATAGGGCATTGACTGCCAGCTCAAAGACAATCGGAGTAGGCAGTGCTCAGCAACTCATAGGATGGGAATTTTAAGTGGCCTGATATTCAGTGTTACTGAACACCCATCATTCCCAATGAAGTCATCAAGAATTGTACTTGGCAATTCTGAAAAGCTGACTGTTTTTGTTTAGGTACCCACAAAGGAACTTATGCGTTTCAGGCACCTAAATTTGAATTTTTTTTGTCTTAGGCGGGGTTTCTCAAACTGGCGGTCGCCGAGCGCTCCCCGGGGGGCAGGGGTCGCGAGCTCCTGCCGCCGCCAAAAAGCCACCAAATTGATTAGTTCCGCATTCAGCGGCTTTTCGGCGGACATACAAGGGTCCTCTGCGCCGCCGAGGAACAGGAAAAAGGGTCTTAGGACATCTCTATACTGCCAGCAGTTTGGATAACAGGGGTGTGTACAACAGTCGACACCCGCTGAAATTTCACTGTGTTGACACTGCAAGCAAGAATTTAAAGGTCCTTCCTTAGTTGGCACTAAAGTAGTCCTTTTCAAACAGGATTAGATTAGTATGAAATAGGGACCTTTTAGTTCATACCCACACTGTTCACACAGGAGAGTTACAGCTCAGCACTTTAGTGCGCACTGCTCTTTGCACTTCCATACTCCGAACTGTGGAACAGTGTAGACATGCCCTTAGCTCCACAAGTGCCAGAAAAGCTGACCAGCTCCTGTTAAATCACTGTTCAATTCAAGAGAGGGGGGAGAGCACTTTCTACACATGATTCAGCACAGTGAGGTAAGTTGTCAGATTAGTGCTGTGGTCATAAGAATGGCCAGACTGGGTCAGACCAATGGCCCATTTAGCCCAGTATCCTGTGCCAGTGCCAGATGCTTCAGAGAGAAAGAACAGAACAGGGAATAAAGGATGGAGGCATACATGGTCCGGCCTAGCTGTCACATCTGGACTGATGTCCACGAGTTAAGGATGGCCTAGAGGCAATAGTTTGCATGCAGGGATCAGAGTAATCACTAGTGCGGGATCAACAGGCAAGAGTCAAGCCAAGGTCAGAGACCAGAGTCCAGAAAGCTTTTATTTGGGGTTTGGACACCATTGGGAACTGGGCATCTGGGTGTTGGAGAAAGATGCACTTCTTAAGCAGTTTTCAGCTAAGCCTGCAGCTTGTGTGGAGCGTGGTTCAGACCTGGGTCTGTGTTGCAGCAAGCTGGTGTGTCTGGCACAACCAAGCACAGTTTTGAAGTCCCAAGCTGACAGGGAAAATGGGCTTAAAAGTAGTCCAAGCACATGAGTTGGCAGTTCCCAAGGGGTTTTCTGTGATCCAACCCATCATACCAAGCACCTAGAATTAAGAGATTCTCAGACAAACAGGTGGATAGATACAGACTAATACAAAGATAGCATTAGCCGACTGTCACCAGGCTAGACCAAAGCAGAGCACTTCAGAAGTGTACTTGTACATATGCAACCAATTTATACTCCTCCTTAAATGTCTAGGACTCGGGGATCACACCACATATTATAGGAAATACAAATCCTGGGGAAACTACAATAAAACATTTCTCAGATTTGACCCATGACCTCATTATCATGAGATAATAATAATAATAATTCTAATACAGATAATGAACAGGGAAGCAAACTTAGGTTCTGGTTTGTGGGATCAGAGCCTTTTCTGTTCTGTAAAGTCTGAATTGCACCCGTATGGTAGTGTGAAGTGGTCTTACAACCAGTGTAAGTATCCAGCTGATGAATCTCCTTGCATGATGAGTCCTTCGGTGCTGTACAGCTGGTACAGATAAGGGGAAACAGAACCAGATACACACATTTCTATATGAAAGTTTTTTCCAGACTGTATTAATTTGAAAGGGTAGCCTTAATTAGTAGGACATATGTCTAAAAATGCCACTCATTTATACCCCTATTTCTTAGGCGAGTAGCTCTGCTCAGATATATTTGTTCAAATGTACATGACAGACGTTCTTGAAGACTTTTTCTTTTCTTAGTTTCATTAAATATTGAAAAGAATTTCTCTCTCTTTTCCCCCAGCATGTTTTTAGTGTTTGTAGTGTTCTCAGCTGCATAATCTTGCCATTATTAATTCTCCTTCTACCAGTTTTGTTCTAGCAGCGCTAATGGTTTTCTTGATATTGTGAGAAGATGTCTTTTAAAATTACTGTAAAAGGGAGAGAGAGGAACTACGTGCTCTAACCCATAACTATATGTGGATGGTGAATGGCAGTGCATATCTTTCATAATGATATAACAATTGTTATCACTATTTAAAAGGCAGGTACATTGTATGAAACCACTGGAGTATTTATTTAGATAAGTGCTCCTCTACTCATCTAAGTGGAGGCTGATGACAGATCTGTTTTTAAGAGAAATATATTAACTCGAGATGTCAGCATCTGCTCTATTTCAGCCTAGCCTTTCAGATTCACACTTCATTTTTCATCTATGAAGAAGGTCTCTCCCCCTTTTTACAGTGAATCTAAAAATACTGGTGTGAATTACTGATACTGAGGCCTGACAGTTTTATTAGGATGTCATTGAGGCTACATGTGTTAGTTCTGGTTAGATGTACAAAGTGGCTGGATTCAACAGGTTCATTCTTCTCCAAATGAGGGATGTTTGCACTCGCTCCCTTCCCTGCCCCAAGGAGTTTTCCACCTGACTGTTTAGAGACTTGCCAGTCAGTATTTGCTGAGTTAAGTGATGCCTGTACAGAAATCCACTGGGTGACTCCTGAGGTTAATTGCAAAAGCACAAAATAAAATACTATACTCCAGATTTGGCCTGAGGTTAAGACTAAGCCCAACCATTTAGCTTGGCCTAAGAGTCTGTTATCATTTTCATATTATTTTATTGTAGTAATGGTGGTATAAATAATTTAGCAAGAGCTGTAAACTTGTATAGTGCTTTACAGAACACACAGGGCTGGTTTTGTGTACTGAAGGTAACAGACCACATTGTGGGGGATCAGTATATTGCTTGGATTGCCTCTTAGAGGCACAACCTCTAGTCTACAGGAGGGAGAATGCATGTCACACCTAGGTCATATTCTCCACTCCACTGGACATTTTGCTTGCTGCTGTCAAGGGGAGGGGACTGCACATTTTTGGTATGGTTACCACTCTAAGGTTATGTCTTCACTACCCGCCGAATCGGCAGGTAGCCATCGATCTTCTGGCAATCGATTTCTCACGTCTTATGAAGACACGAGAAATCGATCGCGCACAGCGCCCCCGTCGACTGCAAAACTCCAGCTTGCTGGGAGGCGCAAGCTGGAGTCGACGGGGGAGCCCGCCGCCGACCGCCGCCACCGCCATGAGGACGAGCAGTAAGTCGGCTGCAGATACGCAAACTTCAGCTACGTGATTCACGTAGCTGAAGTTGCGTATCTTCAGTCGATCCACCCCCCCGTAGTGGAGACCAGCCCTAAGAGATGCTAGAAAGAAGCAGTGCAGCTAGACGACATAGCAGACCTTTTCTATTGTTATTATGAGTGGGCCAAATCCTGCAGTCCTTCCTCAGTAAAATTTATTATTAACTAGCAAAAATACCCGGCGTTGCTCAGGTCCATCGGAGGGGGGGAGGGGGGAGAGAGTTGAGCGAGTGCGGGGTCAGTTGGAGGGGGGAGGGGGGAGAGAGGTGAGCAATTGGGGGGGCGTTGGAGTGGGGGGAGGAGGGTGAGATTTTAAAAATTTTCTATTCTTACCTGAGGGGGGAGAGAGCTGAGCGAGTGCAGGGGCCGTTGGAGGGGGGAGGGGGGAGAGAGCTGACCGAGTGCGGGGGCCATTGGAGGAGGGGAAGGGGGTGAGATTTTAAAAAATTTCGATTCTTACCTGAGGGGGGAGAAAGCTGAGCAAGTGGGGGGGGGGTGTTGGAGGGGGGAGGGGGAGAGAGCTGAGCGAGTGTGGGATCCATTGGAGGGGGTGGGGGAGAGAGCTGAGCGAGTGGGGGGCCGTTGGAGGGAGGGAGGGGGAGAGAGCTGAGCGAGTGGGGGGGCCGTTGGAGGGGGGAAGGGGGCAGAAAGCTGAGCGAGTGCGGGGTCCGTTGGAGGGGGGTATTATTACATCATAACTATGTCACAGAGAACAGCAGGTGTTAACCTGCTGCCCAGCCGATGTGAATGGGCTTTAAAGAATTTCACCCCTGGGGGGCGTCAGAGGTGAGATTTGAAAAATTTTCAATCTTTACCCTGATTAGGACCCTAAAGCCTATAACTGTACCAAATTTCAAGTCTCTAGCTCAAACGGTGTGGAAGGAGTAAGGCAGCATACATACACGCACGCAGGCATACACACGCACACACGCATACACCATTTGACTTTTATATATATAGATGTATTGAAATATAAATCAACCATGTGCTAAGTGCTTTACAGAATGGTCTGAAGAGGATGTATTCCTGTATGACATCACTTAACTCAGCAAAGCACTGATTCACAAATCTGAAACAGAGAAAGGGGAAGTCCAAACATCACTGAAGAGCCTTACAGTCTTAAACAATGTACAAATAAAGGCTGGGCAATGGAAGGCAGTGCAACTAAACACTGAAGATGTATCTGTATGTCATGTTAGTGCCTTGGGTTTTTTATTTGTCTGAATTAATTATGTGGGTGTTCTTTCCTTTACTTGCATTTATAGGCTTGCAGGGAAAAGTGTATTTTTAGGAAAATTAATATTAAAATATTAATTGTAATTGACATTTTAGAGTTTCCTTATTGTGCAAGTGGTAATCATGTTTAGAACTGGCCAACATCCTATTTCAGTGCCTGTTTAACAACCATGAAACATTTAATATTTTAAAAAATTAACTTCTTTTGGTGAACTTTAAAGCAGTATTTAAAACAAACACAAGAGACACTGGATTAGAGTGTCTTCCACTGTATTTCAAAGGCTCCAAAACATCAATTGCAATTTAAAACTCTATTTTCAAAATCATGTAACAATTTACTTATGACGAGAAGTGCTTTTTGCTTTATGAACTTTTGTATTGCTGAGAGGCAGGTTTAGCTTTCTGTATGGCTAAAGCATGACCCTAGAAGAACCTGGGTGCCATTAACTCCAAGTCAGGGGGTTAGCAAAAGCGTGACATTTTGGGAAGAGGAAAAAAATATTACCATGTGTTTTGGGCTCTCGGTTTCTCCCAGGGCCTCTACAGTATAGATTGCCAGATGCAAACTGCATTTCCTGTGCCAGCTAGGACTACTGTAAGGCCGATGAGTCAGATTTACTCAAAGATCTACTCTGGCATGGTCCCCCAGCATGGGAGGGGGGAGCTTTGCAATGGTGGAAAGTGGCCACTCCCTCTCCTCTGCCAGAGAACCTGAAATTGGCACTAGCAAGAGAGATGACATAGGCAGAGCAGCTGTGGGGTAGTGGTGCTTCCTCACATGAGCGCCGATGCAAGCACAAATGGATCAAAAGACAGAAAGTAAAAAACACGAGGACTAAAGATTCATGCTGAAAGCCTCTCCCAAAATGCTTCCCCCTCCTTCAGACATACAAATATAGATATAGATACAAGAAGCAAAAAAGGAGAAAAAAAATCTTTACT
This sequence comes from Sternotherus odoratus, assembly GCA_032164245.1. NCBI lineage: Eukaryota > Metazoa > Chordata > Testudines > Kinosternidae > Sternotherus > Sternotherus odoratus. Next base: position 149,593,286 of record JAVMKO010000002.1, read on the forward strand.
AAGGGCACTGAATAGATCCCATCACTCTTTCTATATAACATTTTGATCATTTTTTTTCTAGCTCTGTTTTAAACAAGCTGGTGTGATTGAAATAAATGTAAAGCAAGAGAGATTATTATGCATCCTTCTCCCCCTTCCCCCAAACACTTGCTTAGGAAGGGCTCTTCTTCAAAGCCAAATGAAGCCTTCTCTGTTATCTCTTCCATCCGTGGCCCTCTCAAACATTCTTAATTCATTTTACTGCTAGTTTCAAAGAGTTTTCCAAGTTGGCTCAAATCCCTTTAAATAGCATATCAACATTAGCAACAGAAGATATATTACTGTTCTTTTTTTTTTTCCGTCCAAGAGGAAACAAGGAAGGATGATCAGTCACGTTAACACAACCAACAGCATGAGACAACTACTGTATCTCAGTCAGACTCTGGACTTTGTATATTTTCCCATGGTTTGATAGATCCTATGGCTTTTGTTTATTTTTTGGCAAATCCTAAAAGGGTCAGTCCACTCCATAATAATCTTGTTTAGTCAAGACGGGGCTGAATTATATTCACAGGCATTTCTTTCTTTCCATCTTCTTCAAGTTTTAGTGCCACACTCACAAAATTTAAATCAGATTTTTTCAAAAGCCCCCCAAAACCACTAAATAGATACAATGGAACCCTGTTTAAGCAAGACCTCTGACAAGAATTTTCCTGATGTAGGAAATTCTTATGAAGAGGCATGATGCTTTTCAAAGTATGCCAGAGTAACTTTAGGGCCAAATTTAAACCCATGTAACCAGGTGCCACTCTAATAAAGTCTGTTTTGAACACAATGAAGTTACAGTCACTTACAACAAGGCTAAAAAAAATTTCAGTTAAATATTCTCCATTTGCTCTTTCTTAAGAAAAAGAGAAAGAAAACAAACCTCTGTAAAACAGTAAGAAACCAATAAAAAAGGATTCTACTGTTTTTGTATAAATTCTTCGTAGATTGCAGCATGCATCTGTCACATTTACAAATCCATAAAAAGAGAGAGAGCTCATTCCTGATAGTGAAGCTTTTTAATTACAAACAGGGCTTCTCAATGGTATTATAGAACTATACAATGAAACAGCAATCCAACATGTCTAGCTATTTTTAAGTCCAATTATACAAATAAGAAATCTTGCGTGCAGTATGCAGTATAGAATTACTAAAACTTCTCTCACAACATCCATCAGGAATTAGCAGAACCTTGAGTACAATAAAGTTAACTGTTAAAAAATGTTTTGAAAAGCAATGTTTCACTATGTGAACTTCTTAAACAAAACAATATATGGTACTTCCTTTTCATGGTCCCAACAGTTATGCCTGAAAAGAGATCAGCAACATCCTCTTCTCTATGTTTCTCATGCCACAGGATTTGTTTTAAAAAAAAAGTTCTCCATCCACCAAATAGTTCCTTATACGGCAATGAATTAAATGGAATATACCCCTTTTACAGGTAGGTAAACTGAGGAACCAGCAGGTTAAAGTCACACATGACTGAGTCAGAAATAGAACCCAGAGGCCATATTCTCAGTTACTTTTAGTAAAGTGAGCCAAAACAGCCCTCAGAAACTTGAGATTCTGTATGTAGATGACTTTGAAAAATCAGTGGTCAATGGGTTGTGTGACACTACCTTGTTGTGAGGTCTTGACATAGAAAGCCATCAGAACCTTATAAATGTCCTCTATGATCCATCCTCACTGCTCTTTTCTTATCAGAAGGGTGGATCTCTATTGCATGATCTTCACTCATTCCATGTCCCTGACTCTTACTGAAGGCAATAAAAATTCTGGACAGGAAATGAGAAGCACAATATGCAAGACAGGCTTTCTCTATGGATACCTCAGGACTGTACACTAGTGAGAGTGATTTTTGCCGAAAGACAATATGACAATAAGGTGGCTGAGTAGGACGCTGATACACTGCAATACAAACTCCAGTACAATGCGCATACTGCAAAAGGATTTCTTATCGATCTTACCACAGAATACTGTACTTACTAGAATGTCTCAGTCATGAGCCACACAAGGAAAACGTGCAAGCTCAGATTCTCTACATAAAATTATTTACACCAAAGACTACTATACAATGTTTCTCTCATCCTCTCTCTCCCTGCGCCCCCCTTCCCTCTGTGTGTTCTTCACAATATTTTTTCCCCTCGTAAACTTCAATTTTGATTTTATTTTATAATCCATCCCTAGGATTTTTCTCATTTGGATGAAACATAGTATTAAGCTATTCTCTTTGCACTGCCCAGAGTAACTTCCAGTTGTAGTATGTCATCCAGCAATATTGCTGCAGGATTCTCCCTTGTGGAACCCCAGAGAGCTCTTTCCAATGTGTCTTGGCAAAAGGACAACTGGGAACTAAGCCACAATCAGCTTTGAAAGTCAGCCCTCTAGCTGCGTCCTTCAGCCACCGTGCCACACTGGGCTCTTGTTCTCTCTCACTGAACTGTCTGTTCCATAGGAGCTGAATTTTGCATGATCGTTACACAGCTGTATGGAAACAGCTCAATTCAGTAGGTTTAATTAGAATAATATTTTGCACTTATACAGGACATTTCCTCCAGGAATCTCAAAACACTTTATAACTGTGAGCTAATAAAGCATCGAACATCCCCGTGAGACTTGGTAAGTAATTTTATATCCATTTTACAGGTAGATAAACTAAGGCACAGGCAGATTAAAGTCACGTATGACTGAGTCAGAAATAGAACCTATAGGCCTTAGTCTCAGTTATGATTAGTAAGGTGAGCAGAAACAGACACCTCAGAAAAAGAGCCTCCCCAGTCAGCACAGATCTGGTGTAAAGGTTTATATGTTCCCAACCCCTGGAGTAATGAGCAGATGGGAGTGTGGCCAGACAGCACTGCACTACAAATATTCTATACAAGATCATGAGAAACGCAGCACCACTTAGAGCAGCCTAGAGGTTGCTCTAATTACAAGGGTCAGGCACTCTTTGCACAGTCTCAGAATATGGGAAGCATAAAGGTGATTTACAGTTATTTTTCCCCATCCCTGCCCCAAGCACAGGAATGGAGTAACTGAGAATCAGACCCTGGAAGTCTTGACTCTCTGTCTCCTGTTCCAAACATTAGGCAACACTCTCTTTCTACAGGTATATATACTAGAGCCAGAGCACTAAAAATACCAGTGTAGTCAAGGCAGGACGAAAGACAAAAAGGACTTGCTGCCCGAGGGTCTCGGATAGGATCGCACTCAAGGCAATTGTCTCACCCTGCTGTTCATACCACTGCTGCTACACTTCTATTTTTAGTACGCTAGCTCAGTCAAAGCTAGCATAGGTATGTCTGCTCAAACTGGGTTTACACCTCCAGCTCAGGGTAGACTTACCCTCAGAGTCACCCTATGGGACACGTCTGCAAATAATATAAATATCTGCCCCGTCACTAAGAAAAATGGTGTGTCTGACTGATTCTTGAATGCAGTGCTAGCCTAGATGAGCCACATTGTAAATAAGACTGTAGAATGGAAGGGAAAAATATTCCACATGGCTTTATAGCCTTACCCATGCTGCATTCTACTGTAGATGTAGAGTAATAATGATGCAATTCCCTCAGACTGCTTTCTTTCCAAAACCCATGACATATGTTCCCCCAGGTTTAACATTTTCCAGCTAGTAATTAAATGAGTTGTCAAGCAGTGCTTCTATATGTAAGCAGAGCCATTGTTTATTAACCCACTGGGGCCCTCTCCTGAGCACTGCTGAGGATTTAACAAGCCTATCAGATACCAGGCTAATGCTATAGTCAGCCATGTCATGTTCACCACATCTGTGTTGCCCCATGGATCGTGCATTAGGAAATGCTACCTCTGCTAAATGACATTTGTTAAGAGCAGAGATGGACTCAAACCAAAACATCAGCTCCAGATACCCTATGCCCTTGAGGGAAGTTTTGAATTCTAACCCAGATCTTGATCGGAGTTTAGAAGCTCAGGCCAACCTCCACCTAAGAGTTCTAATTGTATTATAACCTTTGCACAGTAAGCACAGCCGGTCAACATTAAGTGAAAATATTTATTATCCAAAGCTTATCTAAATCTCTTCAGTCTGGAAAAATCCTGATCTTATTCTCTCGAAGTTTGCCCTGAAAGTAGTGCTTGTTTCTGCTGGGAGGGCAGGATTGAAAGAGCAGTCTGCTTCTCTCATTATTTTATTCCATCTCCGGTTGTAACCAGGAAGTGCAGAAGTGAAAAATGAAAAAATAAGTTCAATCCTGGTTTTGAAGTTTAAATAAAAGGTTCTGCTGACATTCTGCACGATGAGACAGGTTGGCTCTTATTTTAATCTCAACTAACTTTTCTATTGTGGACCCCGTGATTAGTAACTTGAAGATGTCCTCTTCTCAAATCATTTGTGCTAAAACTTATTGTTCCTGTCAAGGCCCTTCTAACAGAATTCATTTAGCATCTGAGTCAATTTATGCATTTAGCAGACCATGGGACAACAGAAAGATGATTTATGATTTTCACATCACTTGTACAAGAATTGAGACTCACATTCAGTTCCTTGTGAACTGAGCCAAAACAAAAGTAATTTCCACAGATCAGACAGCCTGACAGACCTGTTTCCTAGATCAACCTAGGAATGGCAGGCAAGTCAACATAGCCATGCAGGAGGTGCTAGTCTTAAGAGCCCCTAATGTAGGGTCCTGTACAGTTTCAATACAAGTGTTTTTTATGCAGAGTACAGTAGGATGTATATCGTAGTTGCACATTTAAAGCAGTGTTAAATTGAGTGCTTTGTACAAAAGAGAAAGTTAAAATGGGACTTATTTCTCCAAACTGGATCACTGTGGAGAATTTCCACGTGGCTCTTGTCTGGCAGAACAGCAATGCCATTCTGGGAAGCAGGAGTGTAAGTGAAGGACAGAAAAACTGAGCCAGGACGAATAAAAAGGAGTCAGAAGCAGATATTAGCAAGGTTGTGGGGAGATGACTGAGCACTTCAACACAATGGGGGTCTATTTCCCTTTCTCTGGAGAGGTCCAATCTACAGGGAGTTCAAGGCAAGTCAGGGTTTTGAAATGCTCTGTATAGAAAGGTGAACTCTGCACAGGAAAATTAAGGAACAACAAGCAGCATTTCTCTAAGTGACTGTTCCAGTCTTATTGCAATAACATTCTGTTCTGTTTCCTAAACAAGGATTGTTCTGCCTATATGTTCCTCCCAATCTTCCCTCCTTTCAGAGTGCACCAGTCACACCCCATTATATGCCATGGGACCATGCAGATGAGGCAACACTAAGTTCACCTTCTTGGGTTGAAAATTGCACAGAAATTATGTGCTTTCCATTACCAGAAGATAGATGTGTTTCTTCCCTACTCTCCCCTTAACATGCTCAGTTAAGCATGTCTGCTTCATTTGCTACTGATAGATCCATTTGTGTACTTTGCTATGAGCACCAGAGAAAAATCAATCATTCTATGATTAAATATGGTTGTTTCTGTTACATGTCCTGCATTTGGGGGGGTGTCTTTTTTACAAGGTAAATAGTGCTATAATTTCTACAACTGTCTCATTTTGGACATTTCAAGGATATTAGATTAATGGACACTATTAAGTACCCCCCGCCCCCCAAAAAAGAAAGAAATAACAATTAAAGGGAAAGCATGGGAAAATGTAGAGATTAAGCATTCCAGAATGAAATGTACTTTTCTGTTCTCCTGCTGGCTCTTTGACTGACTTCACAAGATCCTCATGTGGAGAGAAAGATAAGGTGTGAAGCAAGGGTCAGGTCTCTTCTGATGTCTCACACAAGACAAGCCACAACTGAGGAAAGAGTATGGCAACTAGACCTTGCATGCAGATGTCTTTCAAAAAGTCAGGAAGGGCCAGTCCCTGTGGAAGGTGAGCTCATACTAGAGCTCAGTTGGCTTGGTGCCTATTTTCTTCAAAGAAGGTGTTTCCAGTCCAAAGATATAACTAGGTTTAATTCACATGGAGCTTTCCCTACTCCCTCAAATTCTTCTTCATTAGCCCTGTAATTTAATGTACTATGCAAACATTTGTGTTTCCAAACAGCAGCAGATTACACACTCCACAGCTAAGATTGAATTTTTTGAAAATTCAAAACAGCTCATTCTGAATTCTCTATTTCTTTTATAAATTGAATAAATTATATTTTTTAAAGTTTCTTTTAATCCAAGGCTGTTCTCTGCTATTGTGGTAAGACATGTCACAGACATGTCACCCTTGGGCAGATTTAATTCTCAGATATTTAATAATACCTGATATCTTTATAACTCTTTCTATTGCATGCCAATACTTCCTGACACGTCTTGTTCTGCAAACGTGTTGAGATACTGTATTACTCAAAACGTGTTGTGGAATTGTTAGTACAACAAAAAGGTGGATGATTAATATGCAAGCAAAACTGGAGTGGCTATAGCAGCAACAAGTATCACCTTTGCAGCAGTGCTTATTTGAAGGGACCCAATGGAAATGGGCTCTTAAGAATGTTGCCTAATGATCTATGTTTGGGATAGGGAGAAACTGGCTAGCTAGCACAAAATGATATGCAATAATGAATATATTTTGTCTTATCCACAGAGATTACTCCAAGGAAACAATACTCTGGTGTAACAAAAGGACAACTCCATATGAAAGGAGTTGAATGGTCTGTCTTACGACTGATAGTGAGGACTACGTGCACTAGATATGTGCACTAGGAGTTCTGGCAAGGACCAGTTTAGTGGTTCTTTCTGCAAACTTGCACATGAACATCTCTGTGTTTAGCTAACTTTTATTTCATGATGCTCTCTGTTTCTGTAAGATTGCCAATAAAAATGCATTTTGATTCTGACTAGCAAATTGAGGTAGGTCAACTTTACAAGGACTGGTGCACTCTAAGAAAGCAAAGGGTCGCAACCATGGATCCCAAAATAGAATGTGGTCATAAAAATGTAATTTAATTTTAATGTGGTCCCTGCAATAACACGGTACTTGTCATGGATCCCAAATCCCACGTTCTAGCGAGGGTCCTGTGTAGTCGGTCATTCGCTGTTTTCCAAACATTATGGGAAGAAGGGAAGGGTTGAAAGTGGGACCTTTCCTTTTTATTTCCCTATCCCTTGTCAGCCTTGCAGCAATCCTACTTAGAGCTACTGCAGAGTTCATTTGATTTATAATTCTGGTATTGCTCCTAACTTGAGTCCTGTCCACACACAAAACCCCTTAATTGTGTGTGCCATGGTGCTTTTAACTTGAGTTGACTGACCTGTCCGGGGGCACAAGCTACAGTGTGAGTTAGCACAGCTGAGTAAGCTGATAATGCAATCACTCTGTAGCTCATACATTATTTTACAATGTCACTGCATTTATACAAGCTAGACTAACTTGAGAGAAACATTTCAGTGAAGATAGATCTTTAGTTATCTCTTCCTACAACTATGCCCAAAGCAGCCACGGTTTGGGACCAATTATGTATACTGCAGTACCTGTTTGCGTAGCTTGTTGTTATGCTGTGCTAGGAAATTTCATAAGAACAGCCATACTGGGTCAGACCAAAAGTCAATTTAGCCCAGTAGCCTGTCTTCCAATAATGGCCAAAACCTATCCTCCATGAACTTATCTAGTTCTTTTTTGAACCCTGTCACAGTCTTGGCCTTCACAACATCCTCTGTCAAAGGAGTTCCACAGGTTGACTGTACGTTGTGTGAAAAAATACTTCCTTGTGTTTGTTTTAAATCTGCTGCCTATTAATGTGACCCTAGTTCTTATGTAATGAGGAGTAAATAACACTTCCTTATTTACTTTCTCCGTGTTAGTCATGATTTTATAAACCTCTATCACATTCCCCCCTTAGTAATCTCTTTTCCGAGCTGAAAAGTCCCAATCTTTTAAATCTTTCTTCATAGGGAAGCTGTGCCATACCCCTACTCATTTTTGTTGCCCTTTCTGAACCTTTTCTAATTCCAGTACATCTCTTCTGAGATGGGGCGACCACATCTGCAAGCAGTATTCAAGATGTGGGTGCACCATGGCTTTATATAGAGACAATAAATTTTCTGTCTTATCAATGCGTTTCTTAATGATTCCCAATATTCTGTGCACTTTTTTAACTGCCGCTGTACATTGAGTGGATGTTTTCATAGAACTATCCACAATTACTCCAAGATCTCTCTCTCTCTCTTGGTAACAGCTAATTTAGCCCTTCCCCCTCCCCCCCCCCCCCCATATTATATGTAAAGTTAGGATTATGTTTTTCAATTCACCCTTCACCATTTTTTGCTAATGGTTTACTGATTTAATTTAGTTTTATTTATATAATAAACAATGTGCACTTTTTAAACTCACTACTTTAACTAGAATTCATGTAGATATTGCCTTTTAATTTCCTAGTTGCTTATATCTCCTTCCCACTTGTCATCTTTTAATTTTAATGTAGCTGAAACCTGAAGCCCATGTATTAATTCCCTGCACTCCAATGCTGCAACTATCAGCCTAAAAATTAAACATTACACATTTCAAAAATCAGTGTCATTTGTAATCAAATTCAACAACTTTGTAGTGCTAACCCCTGAGTTTCCTTACTAGAGAAAAGAAGAGGAAGAGCATCACCCAAATAGCAAGGTGCAAATATGTAAAAGATTACATTTTAAACCAAGAGAATTAGTGTAAACAGATCAGAAAAATGTCAGATGTTAGAACAGTGCCTTTCAGTTCTGCAGATCTTGATTTAAATTGGTTTTAGACTGTCAGTGAAAATGATTTTGGTCAGCCTCCAAACTCAAACATGAAAGCAAGTTTTAAATGTATTTTTTAAAAATCTCATTATTTTAATTATAATCTCTATAATTTTGGACACCCCCCCCAATCATGGTTTTGAATGCTTGCAGTTGGTAGTACTGTTTATTATGCTCATGCTTAACTTGAGCATGTGCTTAAGTCCCCTGGAAGACAATGGAACTAAAGCATGTACCTAAACTGCTTGGCAAATTGGGAGACTAAGTGAAGGGGATAGTGGACACTACCTCCCCTTCCTTTTCAGCTTTTGAATACTGTGAAGTGATACAGTAACATTTATTTGTTCCATATTTTTAAACCATTTTTGAAATGTGGTAGTTCAAAATATGTAGTGATGTGGGAAAATGGTTCAGTAACATTCATACAGTGCTTTAAAATCCTTTTGTTTCATTTTTATAAGGCACTAGCAGAAATAAGGACAGACCCTATAAAGTCCTTTGGACATAATCTTTTTCATTAAATGAATAATAGAATCCTTAGGTATGTGCAACAAACACTGAAGCACTCCTTATTTTGGATTTTATAAAATGATTACAAAACAATAATGAAATAGCAATGTGTGTCTCATTATTTAATATAGGTGCACAGGGATCCTTTAAAACATACAAAGAAAAAAAAGACTGGCAGTATTAAAAAAACCCCACAAAGCTCTATCCTCCTCTGTACTTGTTTTAAAATTAAGAGGGAAAAAATGGTGCACTGCAACCTATTGAGTGCCTTTTTGATTTGTTTTAATTTTCTTTTAAGAGCAGCAATAAACAAACCAAATGACATGTGTACACTAAAACCTCTTAATTTGTATGTATATAAAATCTTTTTAAAAATTTTCTTTCTGGACTTCAGCTCAGGGCACCTAAATATCCCAGAATAGTCTCCATTGCTTACCAACCTTATATATGCAAGGGGAAGGAGACAGGGGCAGTTCTTACTACAGTCAATGAGATTATGAGACATGGGGGGGTTCACCTTATCCTTTCAATCTGGTCTGCATTTTATTCTCTTTATAATTCTTAGCCCCATTACCAGCAGTAATTCTCATTCTAGCAAGATGAAATAATCAGCTTTCCCTTGAGAGCAAAATAGTTTCATGAGAAGGCCACTAGGTGGTGCTGGAAAACAAGATGGTTATACGTGGCTCTCTTCAGAGAAAGTCTCTGAGTCCTCATCTTGCAGATGCAATGTATACGTGAATGTATTTAGCATTGCACTAGCAATGTTAGTGAAGCAGGATACTCTCTCTAAAAAAAAGAGAGTGTATTTTCAACTGATCAAAAACTGGCAAAATAATCCTTTCAGATCACAATTTTCCATGCTTGATCTTGGAGTAACTTTTTTTTAAAGATTTTGTATAATGTTTGACATTTGCTTTGCCCATTTTTGTTTTACAAGATAGTAAAATAAATTAAAATTATAAATCCAATTCAGCCATGAATTAACTCTACTGAAATCAATGTAATTAAACTGGGGCTTAAATTGTCTCAATGATATACAGAGCTTTTCTGCTCAAATTACCCAAAATGGCCCTATTTTTCAAACCTAGACATAGCATAGACAAGCCTTTAGTGACTACCAATCTCTTTTCCTAGTTAGGCTGTCAGAAATATGTAATCAAAAACTATATATTACCGAGCTTACTTAGTTGTCAGTTTCATAACTTCCATTGTGCCATTGAAATCTAATGTTGATGAAGAAAATCAAATCTCAAAATGGCGGAATATTCCATTAGAGTAGCCATTTTCATTTTAATGTTCTAATCTCTTTGTTGCCATTTTGTTTCCCTGAGGTAAAAGATAAATACATTTCAAACTCCAATAAAAGACGACAGAAGGGAACTGCATTAAGGAAGGAGTGAAATCCTGACCCCAGTGAAGTCAATGGGAGTTTTGCCATGTACTCCATTGGCGCCAAGATTTCATTCCTCATCTTACTGCTGCAGCTGCAGAACTCTCATCAACTCTAACGAGAGCTGAAGGTGTTTTCTTTTCTTTTAAAAATCAGGCCTTTTATATTTTGGTATCTAAATGTGGAGTTAAGAACATAACCTTAAGCAACCAAATTTAAAATTGTTGGCTTTAGTCTTTTTTAACGTTTTTCCTCTCCACTGAAATTTTGGAACCTTGTGTTCTCCAAGCAATTCCATCTATTAATAAGCTAAAGGAAAACCTCAGAGTTTGTGTTGGTATTCTAGAGAGTTGGCACTCTCTCTTTTAGTGGCTGGAACTTAGAATGAAACTGTCATTCCTCAAATGTATGCCTCTGCAATTTTTTTTGATTTGGGTTTATTTTACTATTATTTTAGAAGTTTGTAAAGAGGACCACATATGAAAATTAAAAATTTTATCCACACACTTCTGAATTGTGGATATTTGAAGAGAGGGTAGTTATTTATTTGCATCTAAAAGTAAAGAATATATACTTTTCAAATCTTGTTTTTGCTCCCAGGTTGGAGAGAGAAGCTGGAGTCTGATGCTCTCTCTGATACATCTAGAACCAGGAATATAATTCTTAATGAATGCATGCTTGATAAATTTGCCCTTTATAGCTCATAAATTATGAAAGGGTATGATTTACTCAAATGTATCCACTAACAAAAATCACTTATTTAATTTAATTCTTGGGTTGTAGCTTATTCACAAGCAGATTTATTGCCAGTGTTTGAGAGGCAAAATTTGAGCTGTTTTGACTGGACATACTTGGTACATTGAATATTATTTTTCTGTTCTCTGATTTGGCAATGGTCATCCCTAGCATCAGGTATCCTATGTGAATAAAAATTATTGTTAATTTTAAATTTTCTTGGCAAATATTTTTTCAGTATTTACTTAAAACTTGCTGTTTCAGTAAACATTACTGCCAGTAAACTTGGTCACTAAAATATTCATAGGAAGCAAACATAGTAAAAGAAAATTAATGTAAAAGTTTGAACAAATATTAGTGGAAATTCTTTTGAAGCAAACACACCCAACTGCACCTCACATGTCATCAGAGCAATGAAAGAGAGCGGACAGGCAGAATCCCCGTTTAGTTTGGGAACATAAATGTATCCACCACTATCTCTTTCCCTAAAGCTTCTAGTCTGAGGAACAATGATGTAGGATGCGTCCGTCCACACTACAGACCGCAGCACTGAAAAGCAAACCGCATACACACTGCAGTGCATAGCTACATGGCAAAGAGAAAGCAGAAGGGAAACAGCCTTTCCCCCACTAAGGCAGCGTGGATGCACTGGGGAAAAGGCTCAGCCTTTTGCAACTGTGAGGGGCATTTCTATGTGGAGGAGCTTCCCTGCTATCCCTCCCCACTTGCTGAAACTTTTCTCTGTACCGGAGAAGGGCTCTTGCAGCACGACACTAGACTGCTAAAAATAGCAGTATAGAGGAGAGGCATGTCTTGGTCCAGTAGAGAATGTATAGAGTATGTATTCCAGGTATACATCATCACCCTTCAGGCATGCCTTTACTCTACTGGCTTAATCCATGCCGCACAGTCTCCACTGCTGTTTATACCTGCGCTGGGGGAGGCTATGCAGTACATGCACTACTACATGATGCCAAAAGAATCCTGAAGTGTAGACACACCCTTCTAGAGGATTTCACAGTGACTGACAACTAGGGGTAGCAGTTTAATAAAATAAGATACATAGAAATACATACCTAACCATACATTATGCAAACAGGATGTGCCTTTCTAGTCAATATACATATTATAAATATCCTCATTTGCCTCAGCATCAGTGGAAAATGCTGCCGAAACAAGCAGTCATCTCACTGAAACATTAAACATTTGATGCCAAATCTCCAATAGCTTCCCCCGAACAAGTTTTATCCTTTGACTTCACTGTTATTATGAAGACTCAGAAGTATAAGATAACTGTTCAGTATTTTAATCTTTGCTATATTCATTACCTCAGTATTCAATATGACTGCCTACACCCTGTCATAGGAATCAACTGTTGAAACTTCAAGTAAAACCAGTGGGACAATTCCACTCCCTGCACTTCAGAATGTAGTAATCCTATAGCTGACCACCATGAATGTAACACCAAAGGGAAAGAAAATGTCTTGGTGGCTTGATTTCTTCCATGTGCCAAAATTTATGGTTCTTGTTCCCATTTAGCTATTTCACTAAATGTTTGACATGATAGAATCAGATTCATAGTCAAAAACAGACACTACAAGAGAGACTAACCAAGCTTTTATGACAGTGTAGGCTATCACTACTGAAGTCTGCTGAACATAAGGACAAATACATACAAACCCTTGTTTTAATGTAAATCTAAAGAAGCCTATGGGAACAGAAGTGTGCAAAAGGTTCAAGGGAGTTGTGGCGGGGTGACCACCCGCCCCCTACCGGAAGAGGCTGGAAAGAGCCCAAAGGAACCCGGGAAGGGGTTAAGGCCAGGGGCTAGCAGGCTTCCAGGCCTGATTGGGGAGTGGGCCCAGCTGAGAGGCCACGCCCCAAACACTCCCAAGCCAATATATAAGGGCTGGGAGGCTGCGAGGCAAAGACAGTCTCCTCTGTACCGAGAGGGAGACCGGCCTAGCTGCTGGGGCTAAGCAGGGACCTGGGTTAAGGCAGGGCTGGGGCAAGGCAGAGGGAGCTAGGAAGGCTCCAGCCTGGGAAGCCCCAGGCTGTAGGGGCCTGGAAGGAGGCCCCCACCCAGGGTACTGGGGTTGCAGGGGCAGCCCAGGGCCAGAGATAGAGGCAGCAGGCCAACCCCCCTTGCCGGTGATGAGAAGCCATGATACTGCAGTCTGCCCCAGTGAGTGGGGGCAAGTGGTGACTGGCAGTGGCACATTCTGAGGCAAGGGGGGGGTAGGGGGTAGAGGTTTCCCCCAGGGAGGGGAGAACCTCATACCAAAAGGGGTACTGCAGGGGCACACCACCCACAGGTAGTGGGCACCGGGGTCCAGGAGGGACACGGGGCCAGGAAAGAAGTGGGGCATCAACCTGCGGAGGGTGCTCCGGACGCTGGAGGAGCTGATTCCCCAATCAACCAGTGGGAGGCGCCGCAGGGGTGAGTGTGAGCCCCTTGACAGGAGTTAAGAATTGCCTTCAGGAGGGACCATCAGCTGGTTGCTGAGAGAAGTCATGCATCAGTAATTGCTACATGAGGATTGCTAGGATTAATTGCTATTCAGACTGATTCAGGAGAAGGAGAATTATACATACTGTGCAGTCTGAGGCCAATGTGCTGATGAACACTAATTCCTCACACTATTTGGATTTAGTTATTTGAATATAGATTGGTTTTGTTTTTAAATTGCAGTGCAGCACCCTGAACGCTCTGGTGGGGGAGTGAGACTAGTAAAAATAATTATATTAACATAATCATTCGATGTTAAGATTTTAGACTAGCCCCCCTTTTTTTTCCAGTGGAAAAAAGGTTATTGAAAAGGGCATTTTAAACTTCATCTTGCTCACAGCAAATTTCCAGGTGTTATACTCTGGAGGGGGAAAAAAACCCAAACCCTGGATATGGATGCAGACTGAAATGTGAGATCTGAACCTGCTTGAAATTAGATCTCAGCCCTTTCTCTAGTTCTGTAACATTAACTTTGACACCGAACTAGGGCTGATTAAAAGTTTATTTGAATAATTGGGTTTGTGACAATGTTTTTGTGAAAAAGTGGAAAATGTCAACCTTGCATAAAAGAATTTCCAGCAGAAAACCAAAACCTGTTTGTTTTTTCAATGATAATTCAAAAATAATGCTGGATAAAATCAGAGAGGACAATACAATAAATGTAGAAGAATCGACTCCAGAACCCTTTTAAAAACAACTGAACTTTGTCATTGACATTTCACTGGATGAGACTTGTGACAAAATCCCAGTATCTTGTACTTTACATTAATAACCATGGACAATATACCTAATTTTGAGCTAAACTGTGATGTGAAAAAGCAACAACAGTAATGTGGCCATGGAACTCAGAGTAAAGAAGATAGAACTGGAGAAAAGTAAGAGAAACAAATAAAGGAGATGAGATATGATAGTAGACATGCACCGAGTAACTTGGGAGCTCCTATATCTTGCCTTCAGATACATACACCTACTGTACAGTGAACTGCAAGAATAGTTCAGTGCCAAATATGTTCTGTTGGCTGGCTCCGAGACAAGTTGTACTCAAGATAGGTGCAAGGAGGAAAGATCAAATTATTGTCAAAAATTAAAGCCATTTTTTTTTCCTTCTCTGTTTTCTGTACCTATTTCAGTGGTTATTGGATAATTCTGTCTGCATCTCTCTCAGCCAGACTTGTAGGATGTTGCAAACAACCTTTACCTACCCAACATGTTAATTTTACACTATTTGCCTCCACTGAGCTTCCAAATACTTATTGACTCCCGTAATTAAAAGAGGTATTGAAAATCAGTAATAAGTGCATGAACATAAAAAAAAAGGTCCATGGATCTCAAAGTGCTTTATTCGCATAGATTAGTCTTACAAAACATAGTAATAACTTTACCCATCGGTGACATTCAGCGATGTCAAGGTTGGAACACATCAGTAGTTTAACAGCACACAACACTTGTAGGACTAAAAATTAAAGTAGTATCCAATTTAAACTACAATGTGAATTTAAATAGAATATAAAGACAAGGTGGAATTTGGTCCTGTCACTAGAGCATAACAAGTTCTTATATATGGGAATTTTAATGACCACAAGTGGACAAGTTGCATTTTATGTCTCATACAAAAGACTTTAAATCTGAACATTTTCAGTGCCTACATTTACTAAAATATGCTTTAAGAATAAATGTGAAGCACTCTACAGATCAGCCTTAGTGAAAACAAAATCAAAACACCCGAAACAAGTGTATTTTCTCTAATCTTTACAAATTTTCTAGTCTGTGTAGATCAAAAGAAATCAGATATTAACTATATAGTGAATTTATTTCACATATGAAAGTTCAATTTAGTAGCAATATCTGCTATTAAAATGTTTTGGTGCAATTCAGAAGTGATGTGTAACAGTTTAAATTGTTAGCTACCCCCCGCTCCATTTACGATCACAGGGCTCAAGAAATACAAGTTCAGTTTCAATCACAATGGCAACAAACAATGAAACAAGCACTCTTACCCGTCAGGGTCTCTTCCTCGCATACAATAGAACCTCTGAGTTTTGAACACTTCAGAAATGGAGGTTGCTTGTAACTCTGAAATGTTCCTAATTCTGAACAAAATGTTGTGATTGTTCTTTAAAAAATTTACAACTGAACGTTACTATATAGAAGAAAAATGCTGCTTTCCTTTTTTTAGTAGTTTTCATATAACATAGTACTGTACTGTATTTGCTTTTTTAGGAGGTAAGGATCTTTGCCGCTGGCTGATTGTTCACTTCTGGTTCCAAATGATGTGTGTGGTTGACTGGTCAGTTCATAACTCTGGTGTTCATAACTCTGAGGTTCTACCATACTTTTCATGAGGGGAAGGAAAGTATCTAGCACAGTACAGAGTGGCTCACACAGTGCTTTTGCTATTAAAAAACAAAAAACAAACAGCTAGACAATAATCTTAAAATGTATCCAAACTGAAGTATAATACCAGCCAAGTGGGTCTTGGACTCTTTATAAAATGTTTTGCAAATAAACTCTCTGATAATTGACAAGCTGTTGTTTATATGAGTTCCTACTACAACTTGTGGGAATCTTTTAGTCCTAAATCAATTTTATAAACAAGTTGTCCCCTGAGATATCATACACATTCAATTTAAAGCAATTTATGAAAAGTGCTACCACAGCCAAATATAAATTCATTATGCTTTTTGGACACATCTAAGGCAACATGCAGTCCCCCTTCCATACCCTGCTGGCTTCCGGATTTTATTTTGTGGTTGGTTTTTTAACCAGGTCCCATGGTTTCCTCACTTGCAGGCCTCCCTTTCTCCCAGAGAAAACAAAGCAGACAGCTTTTTGCATTTTCTAAGAAGTTACAGCGAAGGTGTTTGCAGTCATTACGGAAGCCAATAACAAGCAGCCTTTTCATCACAGGCAGCCTATTAATAGCCCATTTTATTGTCAAAATGTTGTGTACTTCATTCTTCTTTTTCACAAAGAGCAATCAATTCTGGCTTGTTAATTAGGAAATTTTACAAACTAATGGACAGATCCTTAGATGATATAAATTGTTGGCTCTGTTGAAGTTGAGGGAGCTTTGACAGCTTACACCTACTAAGGACCTGTCCATTAGACTTGTTGCCATTTAGCATCATTATATAAGACCCGGTTTACATAGAAAATTAGGTCTGTTTAACTATATTGGTCAGGGGTGAGAAAAATCCACACCCCGGGTGTTGATGTTAAGCCAACCTAAGTCCCTGCATGGTCAATGGAAGAATTATTCCATTGACCTAGCTACCACCTCTCAGGGCGGTAGACTGCCTATGCCAATAGTAGAAGACATCCCACTGGAGTAGGTAGGGTCTACATGGAAGTGCTACAGCTGCACTACCGTAGTGTTTTAAGGGTAGATATACCCTAAGTTTTCAAGCGGCATTCAGTTTTTATAAACGTTAAGAACATAAAAATATCTTCCCCTATGTACTCATTGTCTATAGTGTCCTTCAGACATTAAAATGAAATGAAAAAGCAAAGGTCACTTTATCTCAGTTTTTATACCCCATAAAATTGCATTCTGTGTAGTGTCTCTCATGCAAGCCAATGCCCACAATGCTACAGCAAGTTAAACAACACAGTCGCTGATGTCCTGTCTACATCAAGGAAATTTATAGTCATGTAACTATATCTATGTTGATACATCTGCCTGAAACCACTAAAGGAGGTGTGCTGCCACAAAGCAGGGCTGACAGCTGTGCTGATTTATCTGGTAACATGCTGAAGAAAATGGCTCTGGTATCAGCCCAACTTTGTGTCAATGCAATGCATCTGCTTTAGACACATTGCCAATATAATTACACCAGCATGAATTCTCTCAATGTAGACAGGGCCAAAGCTAAAATCAAGATCAATGCACAGTGAGTCAGAAATAATGAGGTGTAGTCAGGGAAAAATGTTTCTTTCAGATGAGATTTGTGATTTGAGGCAGAAAAATACAATACAGCAAGGCAGGAACTGAAAAGACAAATGCTCTTCTCACAAAAGCGAGAGGACAGAGAACTGGTGCTCCAGTCCCCAGCCTTTACTCGACCAGTATACCCAGCCTTTGCTGTCCACCACTCAGCTTCTCCCACCTTCTCCTCCAGGCTTTCTCCCATGTCATCCCACTGGGCCACTCTAAATCAGTGACCTGTCACTTCATTATTTACCACTTCCCCAATTTTTGTGTGTCATCTGAAAACTTTATCAGTGATGATTTTATGGTTTCTTCCAGGTCATTGATAAAAATATTAACTAGCATAGGGCCAAGAACCAGTCCCTGAGGAACCCTACTGGAAAAAACCCACTTCATGAAAATTACACTACTGGAGCAACATAAAGGAGAATAAAGCCCATAGAGCCAAAAAGATTTTGTTTGGGTAGGCGCTGAACCAAATATGCCTATATGTGGCCCAGGAAGATGGAGTGATCCACATTGTCAATGGCTGTCTCATAGTGAAGGTAAGCAAGAGTGGAGAACAAGCCTTCATCAAAACTAAGTAGGCCATTAGTACATAGGAAAGAGCACTTTGTAAAAGATAGCCATAGTGTAAATCCAGTTTATAAATGGCCATGGATAAAGTTACTCCCATCTCTCAAAACTACTTTCTTACACACCTTCCTGAGCAAACAAACATAGCAGATGACTTAGCTATAGTGACAGACAGAGCTGAGCAAATAATTGATTTTCTGATTTGGCGGCCAAAATGAAATATCTGAAAAAAAATTGTCTAGTTTCAATCTGTAACAATTTTACCTTTTTCTGCCAAAACAAAACAAAAAAAATGGCTTGGGTTGAATAAATAATCCAAATGGAGTTTCAAAACAACTTTTTCTTAACAAAATGTTAATTTGAAATAACATTTTCATAATGAAATGTCGGAATGGTTCATTTTGAAAATGCCAAAATGCAAGAGTTCAACATTTTCAAAAGATTTATTTGCCAAAAGTATTCACCAAATTTGTTCCAAATAAGTCAATAGCTTTGGTGTCCTAAAAAACATATTTCTCCCCCTGCTCTAGTGAGAGATGAGTCTGGGAAATTCTTAATGGAAGCAATGTAGACAAAGATGGTTCAGTGCAAAGCAGGAGGGAACTGCTAATTAACCACAATTTGGGGGGTAATAGTAATTAATCACTTGTTTCTCATACCTATTCCCAATCAGCATCGTTTTTTTTTTAAAAAAATGCTGGTGCTTTATGTCAAGCTACAGACTAATGATGCTGCCTAGTATGACCCTGCGCAGAACAGTAGCATCTACAGGGCTCAGAGTGAGGGTGGAGGAGTCAGGGGTGCAGATTGTATTCTCGTCCATCTTCCAAATAGAGCATACGGTCACAAGCAGAGATGTGCATCCTGGAAATATAGGCATAGTTGTGCAGGTGATGTTGATAAGAGACATTTGGCTTCCTTGACCATGTGATGCTGCTCTGGAAAAGATGATTAATGCGAAGAGAGGGAGTCCACCATCCAAGAAGGGGAAGAGCATTTTTATGCACCAACTTACCACCCTAGTGAGAAGGACTTTAAACTAGCTTCAAAAAGGGCAGGTGACAAAAGCCTACAGGTAAGATTAAAAACAAGGTGATCTTAAACAAAATATCAATGCTGGGAAAGAAATGGAAAAGTACAATAGGCTCACAGGAGCAACAAGAATGAAACCATTGGGGGAATCTACTCCACATCTTAGTTGTCAATATTCAAATGCAAGGAGTATTTGTATATAAATAAATAGGAAGAACAAGAAATGTTAGTATTTAACCTAAATTAAGACTGGATTGACATCAGAGAGACTTGTTGGGATAAATCTCATGACCAGCATTTTGGCATAGAGGGGGATAGCTTGTTCAGGAAAAAGGGGAATATGCATTGCATTATACATCAAGAAAACACACTTGTTTTGAGGGCCTGAAGGAGGTGAGAGGAAGACCAGATGAAGGCCTCTGAATAAAGATAAAAGGGGAAAAATAGAGGTGACGTTATAGTAGGGGGTCTACTATTGACCACCAAATCAGAACTAGTAGGTGGATGAGGCATTTCTTGAACAAACATACAACAGAAATATCCAAAACACAAGACCTGGTAATAAGGGAGAGGAGTTTAACTACTCAGACATCTATTGGAAAAGGAATACAGCAAAATACAAAATTTCCAATAAGTCCTTGGAATGTATTCAGAACAACTTTTTTTCTGCAGCGTCTGGAGCCAGTAATAAGGAGGACACCATTTCAGACTTATTCTGAACAACAGGGAGGAATAGGTTGTGACTCAAAGTGGAAGGCAATTTGGGTGAAAGTGAACACAAAATGGTAGATTTCATGATTCTAAGGAAAGAAAGGAGTGAGCAGCAGAATAAGGTAATGGACTATGATTTAGTTGGGGATTGGTCCTGATTTGAGCAGGGGGTTGGGCTAGATGACCTCCTGAGGTCCCTTCCAACCCTGATATTCTATGATTTTACAAATTCAACAAACTCAGAGAGCCAGGAGGTAAGAATAGTGTAGATGGATAGTTCTCTGAAATCATCCACTCAATGTGCAGCGGCAGTCAAAAAAGTGAACAGAATGTCGGGAATCATCAAGAAAGGAATAGATAAGACAGAAAATATCATATTGCCTCTACATAAATACATGGTATGCCCACACCTTGAATAATGCGTGCAGATGTGGTCGCCCAATCTCAAAAGATATAATGGAATTGGAAAAGTCTCAGAAAAGGGCAACAAAAATTATTAGGGGTATAGAACGGCTTCCATATGAGGAAAAAAATGATAAGACTGGGACTTTTCAGCTGGAAAAGAGATGACTAAGTGGGGATATGATAAGAGGTCTATAAAATCATGAGCGGTATAGAGAAAGTAAATAAGAAAGTGTTACTTACTCTTTCTCATAATACAAGAACAAAGGGCCACCAAATGCAATTAATAGGTAGCAGCTTTAAAACAAACACAATAAAGTATTGTTTCACCCTTGCCAGAGGTTGTTGTGAAGGCCAATACTATAACAGGGTTCAAAAGTGAGCTAGATAAATTCATGGAAGATAGGTCTTCCATATCCTTTACTATCAATGGCTAATGGCTAATAGCTAATGAGCAGGAATGGTGTCCCTAGCCTCTGTTGACCGGAGCAGGGATTGGGGGTCAGGGCATGGATCACTTGATGATAACCTGTCTGTTCATTCCCTTTGGGGCACCTGTCATTGGCCACTATCAGATGACAGGATACTGGGCTTGATGGACCTTTGGTCTGACCCAGTATGGCCATTCTGGTGGGTTTTTTTATGTAAATCTAAAGGATAAAGGTGTTCAAGGAGTGGGTAATATTATCTCCTTGAGAAATAAAGGCACAAGTGCAAACTGTCCCAATGCAAAGTAAAGACTAGTAAAATACTAATCTGGCTCCATTAGGAGCTCTTTAAATGATATGAAAAATTAAAAAGGAATCCTACAAAAAATGGAAACACAGACAAATTGCTAAGGAAGAATAGCACAAGCATGTAGGGACAAAAATCAGAAAGACTAACGAGACATAAAAGGCAATAAGATAACTTTTTTAAAATACATTAGGAACAACGGAAAGACAAAGTAAAGTGTCGGTCCTTTACTTAGCAGGGAAGGAGAGCTAATAACTGATGACATCAAGAAGGCTGAAGTGTTGAATACCTATTTTGCTTGTCTTCAATCCAAAAAGACTGAAGTATTTAAAATGACCTTGACAAATTGGATAATTGGTCTAAATTCAACAGATGAAATTCAATAAAGGCAAGTGCAAAGTACTTCACTCATGAAAGACAAATCAAATGCATAACTACAACATGGGAAATATTTGGCAAGGTGGTAGTACTAAAAAGGATTTGGGGATCAGAAATTGAACATCAGTCAACAAAGTGACGTCGCTGTAAAAAAATCTCGTATTCTCGGGTTGTAGTGGGGTGGCTGCCCCACTTTGGGGAAAAGGGCTTAAAGCAGCCCAAGAAAGGGTTGTGGCTGGGAGCAAGGAAGCTCCAGCCTGACTGGGCTGAGCAGCCACAGCTGTGGCTGGTTCAATTAAGGCCCAGCTGGCCCTGATAAAAGGGCTCAGTTTGGTGCACTGAGGAAGGGAGTCTCCTCTAGCTATAGAGGAAGACAGGCCTGGCTGCTGCTAGCTTGACAAGGTACCTAGAGGGAAGCAGGGCTGGGGCAAGGCAGGAGGAGCTGAGGAAGTTCTAGCCTAGAAACCCCCAGGCTGCAGGGCCTAGGGGAAGGCCCAGCAAAGGGGTACTGGGGTTGCAGGGGCAGCCCATGGCTGTAGAGGCAGCAGGCCAAACCCCCCTTGCCTGTGTTGAGTGGCAATTATACTGCAGTCTGCCTCAGTGAATGGGGGCAAATGGTGACTGGCAGTTGCCTAGACTGAGGCAAGGTGGGGATAGAGGGTGGAGGGTACCCCAGGGAGGGGGGACCCTGAGACTGGGGTGAGTACTGCAAGGGTGCAGCACCCTCAGTAAGAGAGCACTGGGGTCTGGGAAGGACACTGGGCCAGAGCAGCAAGCGGGACAGCAGAGGGCGCTCCGGACGCTGGCGAGCTAATTCCCGGACAGATCAGCAGGAGGCACCATAGGGGTGAGTCGCCACCCTGATACACGGGTATATTAATAGGACTGTTGTAAGAAAGACATGGGATGTAGTTGTCCTGCCATACTCAGCACTAGTGAGGCCTCCGCTGGAGTACTATGTCCAGTTCAGGGTGCCACACTGTAGGAAAGATATGCATAAACTGGAGAGCAGTGCAGAGGACAGCTACCAAAATGATAAAATCCTTAGAAAACCTATGAGGAAAAGTTATAAAGTCTTCAAATACATTAAGGACTGTTATGAAGAGGATGATAATCTATTGTCCACCATATACACTGGAGGCAGACAAGTATTGGGCTTAATCTGCATCAAGGGAGATTTAGATTAGATATTAGCAAAAACTGTATAACTACAAAGGCAGTTAAATTCTGGAATATGCTTCCGGAGGAAGCAGTGGAACCCCCATCATTGCAGGTTTCTAATAACTGGCTAAACACAGGCTTATTCAATCTCACCTCAGCCCAGGGGGCTGGACTTAGTGACCTCTTGAGGTCCCTTTGAGCCCTATGTTTCTATGATTCTATGCATTATATTAAAGTGTTTAATTGTGTTTCAAATAAATTGTAGTTTATTTTGCTTGTATTTTTACTCTATGGACCTTTTTTGTTGGTTTTTAACTTTTACCCAAGGATTCCTTTTGGACTAAAAGTTCTCAGACTTGTTCTGAGACTTGCATACAATTTTTGAGGACAGTCTGAATGACTAAACAGATATTAAAACATGGGGCGGAGGGGGGGGTCGATATTTTTCCAGCCATTTTGTTTTTAAAGAAAAGATTGTTCAAACACTTCTTTGTACTTGGATATATCCAAAATTAAATGGATTTAAAATTTCAGAGTTGGCACATACTGTAGGCAGTCTTCAAGGAAGAATGCATATTTTTCTAAGTTTGAAGAAAATCTAATAAATAATGTAAGGGGAAAGTCTCCAGCCCATGAGGAGGGGGTGTTTTTTGTTTTGCTGATTTCAGCACACACTAAGCCCTTCACCCTGCAGGTTGCTCTGCATTCAGAGTGCTTCACCCATTAGAAGCAGCTCCTCAGGACTGGGTCCCTAATGAAGCTATCTAAAAAAATTAACTTGCATGTGTGTATATAGATAGCTACGTAAGGTCCAAAACAGCCATTGAGTGCCTCACACTATCCCTATAGCCTAGTAAGGCCTCCCTGAGTCAAAAGAGCCGCACAATTTGGAGCTGCATCAGAGCACACCCAATGAATGGAACGGTCAATGATGGTCTTAGGCACAACAACAACAATATGGTGGACATCTGAAGCTGCTTCCACCAAAATGTGAGTTAGTTGAAAGATGGAGTTAAACAGATCGTGCCCCCTTCAGTTGCCAGCAATAGGGATTTTAAAAAAAAATAGTCTGCAAGTTCTTGGAATACCTGTCCTCCAAGTTCAATTCTTGTGGGAAAAGAATCACTTTTCAGTAGCTCTCAATATTTGTAAAATCAGACTATTTAATGGTATCATGGTGCTTTATAAATCGTTTATTAACTGACTGTAGGGACCTAAAATGTTAATATATTATGTTGCCTACTTATTGGTTCAGAACCTCCAATAGTCTCAACTTCCATTTCTTTGTGCACAACTTTCTTCACACCATTTTTGCATACTAACATTCCATGAGCATAAATGTCACACCTTTCCTGCACAGACTCACATTTACACATGCAAAACAGGAGCAAATTAGTTTTCTACATATGAACTCTACAATTGGTATGCTTACACAATAGTATGAAAAATTTACACAGGCACAAATGAGGTTGGGGTTTGGGCCACTTTTAAATTCTGCTCCTTATAGGCTCCAATTTCATGTGCCCCAGTTTAACTAAATTTAACACACTCAGACATCATTTGTTTCTAATCACTTCAGAAAACTGGCTTAGCAGGTTGGTAGTGCCTGTGTGAAACTTATCTGCTTGGTAACAAATGGCAAATATGTTTTTGGAAGACCATCATCAGTAACTGCTTTCCTGTGAATTCCATAGAGGATACCTATTCCCCATTCCTCCCAGTTCAAATAAAGTACAACACTCAGCCATCCCAACAATGCAGTAATCCAGCCTCCAGTTGTTTTCCTTATGGGATAAGCTATTACCTCTCTCCCTCTCCCCCAGCTGGACATTTTATGTAAAACTTGTCCTCATCTGTAGCTACTCAATAGCCCTGGCTTCTCTCAGCATGGTGGTACCTCATACCTCCACATGCCTCACATGCCAGAGCTCACAAAGCCTAGAGTCTGGGTAACACTGGTATATGAGGGCTTCTGCAATCAAAAGGACCTAGTTATGAGTTTGGAAAACTACCATTTAAAGATAATGGTAACCATGGAGAAGTTTCTCACACAGTCACTTTCTTGCCAAGCCTTCCCCCACCCCCGCTTTTTTTTTAAAGTGCTACTTCAAAAGAAAAGACACTTAAGATAATTAGACTCTGACTATTTTAATATAGGCTGTAAGAAAGAAAACATGTAAGCCAACTTTTTTTCACTATGTGAACAGGAACTCCCTCTCTCAGTCTTGTAGAAGTAGTACCTGAGAAATAACAGATTACAGTCACCAGTCCTTCACTTAAGTAGGTGCTTACTGAGGGGGAAAATATCCAGGTCTTCTCCAGAATTCTCCACTGGCCTAAAATCAAGAAATGTAGACTAATGCGAGACAGATGAATTATAGTACAACAGCTGGGTTTCAGTCTATGTGAGAAGAGATCCACATTATCCCTGGCCACCTTTCCCCAAAGAAAGTGAATCACTTCAAGCCAGCTCACTCTTGACAGGCAATAGAAGGGGTGATACATTTTCATTTTCAGCAAAAAACTTGAGTCACCCTAAGGACTAGATAGCTCAGCGAAGCAGTAATAGAATACAGTCTTTCATCTCCATGTCCCACTATGAATACAGCCTGACTCAACAATGACCTAGAAGTTATTAGCTGGTAGTTGTTTAGTGACCGATGTGAAATGAATATGATGGTGGTTGTTGTCTTGTCCTGTGATAAATCATATTAGGTCATGAAGTTCGAGAATTAGGGTGACCAGATGTCCTGTTTCTAAAGGGACAGTCCCATATTTAAGCTCTTCTACTTTTTCTTAAAAATATGTAAATTGTCCCATAGTTTCTGTCTCTGCTCTCCCCCCCCCCCCCCCCACCTCTCATCCCTCCGCTCATTACTGGTAGGTCTGCTGCTGTCCAGATTGCTGCTCACCAGACGTTCGCCTGCCAGTAGTGAGGGGAGCTAGTGGCTGACAATGGGGGTGGGGGTATAAGGCTGGTGAGGGAGCAGAATGCAGTGTGTGGGGCCAGGCCACTCCCCCTGTTGGTCAGTCAGTGCATGCCCCACTTTGTGCCAGCTCTCAACCAGCAGGACCCGGCCCCCCATCCAGCTGGCACTGGCTGCATGCTGCACACCATAGTGGCTGGTTACGTGTCACCTCTGCTGCCCTCCCATCAGCCCTTTACATGCTCCCTGTCTTCCTGCCCTCTCCCTGTTTTGCCCCTTCCCCTCCTCCCCCAGTCCCACTGCTCCTCCATATATCCACCAGGTCATCAGGTATCTCACTCCACATAGGTTCCATCATACGTTGGTGTATCTGAAGGTTTCGGTCCAGCTTCAAGTAGAGAATAGCTAGCAACACAAATGGGGCTAAGTGGGGGGCCTTATCAGAGAGCTCAGCAGAGAGGATAAGGATTGAATATCCTTGGAGACTGAACTACCCATATACCCTTAGAAACTGTCTAGTTCAGAATTAAGAAACATGGGCATAGCACTGTGAGGAAGATTGCTCAGCCACTGCCTATTCCATACATGTTCTACAGATAAATGGATACTTCAGTCTCCAGTGCACACAATCTGCCACTATTCTCAGGCACCAAATTCACATCAAGAAAAACAAACAAGTCATGTTACCCTCTCTTATGCTTTTTGGGCTCAGCCATATTCAATAGGCAGACTTGTCTTCTAAACAGTATGGAATTGCATCCATCCATTCATTGGGTGAAGATGTGCAGGAATTCTGACTTTTCCTAACTTTGGAGTGCTTACATTTGCAACCTTAACATTTTTAAGGTAGATTTTTGGAAGTAATATCAGTATAACTTCTTTTGATGAATTTACTGAGTGCAGATCATCATTCAGAGGAGACAATACTCGTTCATTTTAATAATTAACTTTAAACCCCTGGCCATTTATCCTACTAGCTATGATGGACCTAAATATAATCCGGACCCCCACCATGTGTCATTAAAAGGTAAATTCTTAGTCCCTAGTTTTGTCTAACACTGAAATGTGACTATCACAAGGTGTATATATGCACAAGTCCTTTGTCAGCACTACAAAAATATTCTTGCAGAAACTTTTTTTCACTTCATCTCCTCTCCTCTTCCCCAAAAGCCATGTGGAATAGTTCCAATCTCACTTCACAGGAGAAATCTAATTAGGGGTGAGGAAATACCTTTCATCTAATAAAGTCCTCACATGTTACAGCACATCACTCAGGAGGCTGTTCCCATACTATCGCATGACTAGATAGGTATCTTAAGTAAGACATCCGCTGACCACTCAGATAACAGATTCACTACAAACCCCTTCTTTAAAGGAAAAGGACACAGAACAGGCAGTAAACTGCTATCAGGGTTCTTAAAATGATGCATTGTTTGCCACCAATTTAAATGACATAGAATGTAATATGGCCCCAAATTCTGAAGAAAACAAAATAGGCAAGAAGCAGTTAGGGGGAAGGGGAGGAGCGAGAGAGATAACAATGATCATGAGTTACAAAAGGAACACTGCCTTGTTACTGTGTGCAAAATTCAAGGGATTGGATTTTTGTATGGATATCACAAATATCTGCATCAGCCTTTTTTTAAAATGGATATTAAAACTCATGCTTCAGGGTTTAAGTCAACCACTAATTATCGGAGACTATGATGAGACCTAGATAGAATACTGGGCTAGATGGACCATAATCTTTTCCCTATCTTCCCAGCAGTACCAATGCCAGAGGGAATGAACAGGACAAGGCAATCTATTGAGTGACCCATCCGCAATCATCCAGTCCCAGTTCTGGCAGTCAAAGGTTTAGGGACACCCAGAGCATGAGGCTTGCATCCCTGACCATCTTGGCTAATAGCCATTGATGGACCTCTTCTCCATGAACTTATCTAGTTCTTTTTTGAACCAAGTTATACCTTTGCTGTTCAAAACATCCCATGTCAATGAGTTCCACAGGTTAACTGTGCATTGTAAGAAAAAGTACTTCTTTGTTTGTTTTAAACCTGCTGCCTATTAATTTCATGGGGTGAACCCTAGTTCTTGTGTTATGTGAAGGGGTAAATAACACTTCCTTATTCACTTCTTCCACACTGTTCACGATTTTACAGATATCTATCATATGCCCATTTGGTAGGTCTCTTTTCGAAGATGAAGAGTCCTAGTCTTTTTAATCTCACCTCATATAGGACCTGTTCAATATGCCTAATAATTTTTGTTGTCCTGCTCTATACTTTTTCCAGTTATACTATATATTTTTGAGATGTTGCAACCAGAACTGCATATAGTATTCCAGGTGTGTATGTACCATGGATTTGTACAATGGTATTATGATATTTTCTGTCTTATCTATCCATTTCCTAATGGTTCCTATCATTCTAATAGTTTTTTGACTGCAGCTGCGCATTGAGCAGATGTTTTCAGAGAACTATCCACAATGACATCAAGCTCTCTTTCTTGAGTGGCAACAGCTAATTGAGACTCCATCATTTTGTATGTATAGTTGGGATTATGTTTTGCAATGTGCATTACTTTGCATTTATCAGCATAGACTGTCATCCGCCATTTTGTTGCCCAGTCACGAGAGATCCTTTTGTAGCTTTTCACAGTCTGCCTGGAACTTAACTATCTTGAGCAATTTTGTATCATCTGCAAACTTTGCCACCTCACTGTTTACCCCTTTTTCTAGGTCATTTATGATTATAGTGGACAGTACAGGTCCCAGTACAGATCCTTGGGGGGACTCAGCTATTTCCCCTCTCCACCATGAAAACTGACCATTTGTACCTATCCTTTATATCCTGTCTTTTAACCAGTTACTTATCCATTAAAAAGACCTTCCTTCTTATCCCGTGACTGATTACTTTGTGTAAGGGCCTTTGGTGAGGGACTTCGTCAAAGGCTTTCTGAAAGTCCAAGTACACTATATCCACTGGATTGCTCTTGTCCACATGTTTGATGGCATCGTCAAAGAATTCTCATAGATTTGTGAAGCATAATTTCCCTTCCAAAAGCAGTGTTGACTCTTCCCTGTTGTATTATGTTCATCCAAGTCAGATAACTTAGATAACTCTGTTCTTCACTATAGTCTCAACCAATTTTGCCTGGTACTGGCATTAGGTTTACTGGACTGTAATTACCTTTTAAAAGGTACTTAGTAGAACTTAGTAGTTCTGCAATTTCATATTGGAGTTCTTTCGGAACTTTTGGGTGAATACCATCTAATCCTGCTGGCGTATTACTCTTTCATTTATTAATTTGTTCCCAAACCTCCTTTAGAGTTATATAATCTCCTCATGCAGGGCCGGCGACAGGCGGGTACTACGGGTAGAGCTGTACCGGGCCCCACACTTTAGGGGGGCCCCGGTACAGCTCTACCCGTAGTCATCCGGCTCGGCTCTTCTCCGGACAAGCGCACGTGTCCCCGGCCGGAGCAGTGAGCCCGGCCTGCGGCAGCGGCTCAGTCCGGGGAGAGAAAGGGCGGGGGCGGGGGGGAGAAAGGGCGGGGGGGGAGAAAGGGCAGGGGGGGAGAAAGGGCGGCTCACGCCGCTCCCGGGCTCTCGCTCCCGCTGCGGCCAGCTGTCAGCTGGGAGGGAGCGCCAGCTGGGCAGGGCGGGGGGGGAGGCGCCTGGGCTTCCTCCCCCAGGCGCTGTCAGCTGGGGGGGGGAGCGCCGGCTGGGCTGGGGGGCCCCCCAAACTATCAGAGTAGGGGGGCCCCAAATTTCTGTCGCCGGCCCTGTCCTCATGACAAGGATGCAATTGCTAATCTCCATATACACAATTGCAAGACAAGTACAAGATCCAGAGTACGCCCTTTCATAAGTGTAAAGCTAAAATCCCTCTGGGGTAGCCACAAGAAGAGAGATTGGACATGGGTCTCCTGGCTTTTAGACTTAAGTTCTAATCTTTTCTCTGAAACTGACTTGCTGTGCAATACAGAGCAAGCTACTTAAATGCTACATCTCCGTTTCCCCATGTTATATTGGGTAATGATGCTTACCCTCTAGGTAAGCCACTTTCAAGCCCACAAATAAAACCACTATATAAAAGCGAACTATTTATAAGATGTCATAAAACATATAGGAGCATTATCTGCATAAACACTACGGACTATAAGGATGAGAGTCCAGTACTGAGCTAGAAAAGGGTTAGTCATTTCAGTCAGGGATCCAGCAGTCCTTACAACTTGGGAAGTTTGAAGGTAACTCTTGTAGATAGACACACTCAGGTGACTTTCTCTGTAATGGGACAATTCCTAGTATGCTAAAAGCAAAACCATACATTATTGCTTGCCCTCAGAAGGCTTATGCTGAACCAATTAGTTCATTGGTGAGAGCTGTGTCAACACAAAGCCAACTGAATCATCCAGTCAGGTCTACAAAAGGCAAGCAAAGACAGGTGCCATGCCCATATTTTAATCATTGTGGTGAGGACTTTATTAGCCCTCCACCTTCCATTAAGCAACATAACCCACAGGATAAGTTTAAGCCCCTTGCCATATGTTTCTGATCTGAAACCCCAAGCAAGATCAATAGGACATATACAACAGATGTTGGCCAATAGATGTCAGATGAAAATCCTGTCTCCTGTTGTCTTCTCTCTGTAACCCAATCTCAACAATAAACAAAAGGCTCTCACTCAGAACCAGCCTACCATTTGGACCATCAAATCCCCAGTTCCCAAATACACTGCTTTACCTTCTCAACTACACATAGCCATGAAAAGTATGCGAACTTGGGAATGGAAGTAGTGCTATAGAAAGCAATTATGTAGTGAAATCTTCAAATAAAGCTTGAACTCCAACAATCAGAGGAAAGAAGAGTGTGTATTAGTGTCACCTCCCCTGCATATATTTTGCAAGTTATGACAATAATAATAATAATAATATGTCTTTTGAAGACTCTACTGGTAGTTACAATATCAAAGAGAAATACTTACAATACAAGAACACTTGGTGCATTTGTTTCCTTCCGGGTGAAATTCCTTCCCTTCATGGTAATGTCTACCTTCAAATATACAACCTGAAAAGCAGACTTTGGGTAAGTGTGACTTAGACTGGGACACTTAGTTTGTTACATGATCATACTGTAGAATTATGGGGAAAGGAATCACTTCATCCTTTCAGTCCTATGCATCCAACAATAGAATGTGCATTGCAGTACAGTAACCTATGTAACCCTTGGGAGCCCTACAAAGTTAGTTTGGTTTCAGGATGGAGGAGGAAGAGGTTTCACAGATTTACATAGAGAATTTCTTTTATGGCAGATAGTTTGTGCCAGGAGTCCCATTTTAATCAACTTCTGTTTACAGAAGATTTCACTTTTTTAATACTGTGCTTGTCCACATGAAATTTAAATAAATATAATTAAAAATGTAGCCAATTATACCACTAGAGCAGCAATGTTCTCCCAGTTATATAGTCCTGCAAAAACTAATTTGACAAATCTACCCACAAAACAATCCTCCAAACTATCTCCTTCCTTTATTGCCCAGACACATCAAATGCTAGGCCTAAATAATCCCCTGCACACTCAATATAATCCCCATATTCCTACTCCGAAAACAACCCCCTGCATGTCAATGCTGCGACGTGTGTCTCCTGGCCCTTCTCCATTCGCCTTCTATAGATTCATCCCTAAAACATGAACCCCAGCCAGACCCTGCACAGCTGCCAAAACCTCTGGAATACCTTGCACATTAAAAACTAGACAAGCTGCATTCTAAGATGTTTAAACTCTTCCCTATACTATCTCCCTCCCCTATATTAAAAAATCTCCCACCATATGTCCCAATAATGGTGTTCAATTAAAATAAAATCTATTCACTCTATGCCATTCAATACATTCTATTTTAGTGGTCCACATTTCAGTAACTTCCTTCCTAATCCCTCCATTATAGTGGATATTTACCAAATCCTAACTAGAAATATTGTGCACAGATGGAAGAACAGAGTCCCTAGGATATCTTACCTGGACAAGTGGGACAACATGTTCCCGGCAGCTCAGAAGGGTTTTTGCAATGAACAACACACCGCATCTCAGATTCTGTTACCACTCCTTCCTGAAAGACAACAAATCAATCAAATTATACACAATTATAAGGAGCAAAAAGAAAAAAAACCTGGATGCACAATTAATGACATGAAATATGCTGCATAACAAAAAGTTTTTAAATCTTTCTTTCTGTATCTGCGGCAAATCTCTCTTTCGATATCTGCAGCTCACTATCAGGATTCAGATTAATCCACACTCAAAAGAACACTTGAATCTCCCTGACTACAGCCATGAGATTTGTCTTAAAATGCATCAGTTAAGAAACCAAGCACCTTCTTAGGAAAAGGAATTCTGCTTTATCAGGGGTCCCCACCCATAGGAAACTTGGAAATAATCTGCCATGCAGCTTTGATGTAAACAAAACAGACACAAAGCATTCCCTACACTCTCCCCCTCAGAGGAAAAGGGTTTAGAAAGGAGATAAAAGCATCTCATTCTGTAGATGGGAGCCTCTTATCTAAGATGCACCTCCTGATAGGTACTAGTAAATTATCATTTCCTGCACTTCTTGTTGAAGAAGCCAAAATCCTGCTGAATGAATCTGGTCAAGAGTATCTGGACGCAGTCTGTTTTTTGTGAACAAACCTTTACATTTGTAAACCCAGGAAGCCTAATATTCAAACTGTGAGCATGTAGGGTAAATAGGATTACCTGATTCTCCATTTTGGACATTCAGACTGGCAATTAGACCACTAGGTGCTCATTTCAAACATGCCCACTACTGATCAGATTATCCAAATGTAAGCTTTGAACATCTTATTTTAAAGAAAGTGTATGGCTATAGGCTATTGTTGCTCTTGTTTAATTGCAGCTCATAACATTCTCAATGTATGTACATTTAAAAACTGGGCAAGCTTTTACTTTTCCTCTGTAAAGCGGTTTTGTGGACAAAGCCAGTTTTAGAGGCCCATGAAAATCATTATTGCAGCAGGTGGGCCTTAGTAAAAAAGGAGCAAGTATCTGACTACCTGGGACCAAAGGGTACCCATAAAGACCTCTTTGAATATTTCCAGTCCCCTTCAAAATATTTGTGCAGAGTATTCAAACTTGGTCATCTACCTTATTTGTAAAAGTATTACTGACATGAGTGTTGGGTCAGAAGAAAATGCAGTTCTTATTAAAGAGTTTTTAGCAGAACTTTATATTTTCACCCCCGAAAGAGTGTGATCAGATCCATTTGTATGGACAAAACTAGGGCTCGTCTTCATTACTGCAGGGAAGGATCGATCTTTTGGCGATCGATTTATCGTGTCTCGTCAAGATGCGATAAATCAATCGCCAGCGGCTCCCCCGTCGACTCCGGAAGTCCAACTCGCCAAAAGGCGCAAGCTGGAGTCGACAGGGGACCGCGCCGCCGTGCGCCGCCACCGTGAGGACAGCAGGCAAGTCGGCTGTAGAGACGCCGATTTCAGCTACATTATTAACGTACCTGAAATTACGTTCTACAGTTGATCTCCCCCCCCCCCCATAGTGGAGACCAGCCCCTAGAGACTACAGAAACCTCAATTAGTCAGTAACCTGGCTTGTGAGCACAAATGCACCGTGTGTGTCTGCAGATGAATACTCTTGTGGATTTTATGAGTGCAACTCAGGGGGGCTATCAGAAATGTAGCCCACCATATTGACAAATCAGTAGCTCAGGGAAAATAGAGGAGCTGTTTGTTAGCTTATTTTAATTAGTATTCCAGGTTGGTGTGTCTCTCACAAACAGGTGCACATTCATATTTTGTTAAAAGTCTAATGATTGCTGAGAAAAGCAAAATAATTCCAGTGTTCAGGCCAGCGCTCTATCCTTAGCTCATTCAAGTATGTTGTAGATTAGAATCTCTGTATTTAAAATAAGTAAGCCTGTTGTTCTGAAGGTTGCATCATAGCTGGTCACAATAGAATGAGTTAAGGACAAAGCAGCAGCCTTAACTCTGAACATGATGTCTTGTTTTTCTTGGCTTACGAAACTGAAGATTTTAAATTTACTGTTTGGATTTAATACAAAATGATTCAGACTTTCATGAGAAAGAGCGAACAATTCTGCATTTGTTAACTTCATGACTTCCAGCCCTTACCTGACATTGATATGCAATACATGGATTAGCTGGGGCTTGCCATTTCATAGAGCTGTTGTAGGTGTTTCCTTCAAAAGTGCAGCCTAGAGAAAGAGAGAGGCAGGACAGTTTCTTACTTTATGATCACAAGATGTTCTGGACAGAAATCGGCAGGTTTCTATAGAAAGATTTTCAAGCCCAAGCTGCAGAAAAGCTTCATATAAGGAGGACAGAGCTCAAGGCCTACTAAGATCTCCCCAAATCCAGCCAGTCATCCATGTATGGATACATTGTGGTGCCTCTCTTCCTGAGGCATGCTGCGAGTACTTTAGGGTGACCAGATGTCCTGATTGTATAGGGACAGTCCGGATTTTGGGATCTTTTTCTTATATAGGCTCCCATTACCTCCCACCCCCATCCCGATTTTTCACCCTTGCTGTCTGGTCACTTTGGTCACCCTAGAGTACTTTGGTAACACCCTTGGGGTGGCTCAGAGACAAAAGGGAAGCACTCTATATTGATAATGTTCTTGGCCCATCATGAATCATAGGTACATCTATTTGATAGAATTATAGCTATGTTGAAGAATGCATCTTGAAGACTGAATGATGGGAACCAGTCCCTTGATTCCAAAGTGGGAATTACTGATGCCAGAGTAGCCTTCCTGAATTTCAACTTCTTTATGAATGCATTGAGATGTCTTAGGCCAGGTCTATGCTGCAGGCCTATGTCAGTATAACTACCTCACTCAAAGGAATAATAAATCCATACCCCCAAATGACATAATTATACCAAACCTAACTGCCCCCTCTGTGTAGGCAGTACTGTGTCAACAGGACAGCTTCTCTCATCAACATAGCTACCGTATCTCGGAGAGGTGAATTAACTATGCCAATGGGAGAGCTCTCTCCCATCAGCATAGGAATGTCTTCACTTAAGTGCTACAGCAGCGCAGCTGCAGCGGTGTAGCTGTGCCAATGCAGAGTTTTAATAGTAGACCTCCCTTTTCCTTAAGGATGAGAAGGCATCTGCTCTAGAAACCCTTCCCGATATTGAGGGTGAATGTTCTTAATAGTCCTGAAAGAAGGTAGCAAGAGGACCTTTTGTTATCAGAGGACCTCATGAAAAGGGACAGGGAAGGGTGATTGGGAGTAGCTGGTGTCTGGAAATGGACAGATAAAACTGGCATGTTTTAAGACCACTAGTTTAAGAATTGGCTGTAGTAACTGAAGATCTCTCTTTTTTAAAAAAAGTATATGTACAGATCTTGGAAGCAATATTTTGCAAGAGTTAAAACCTATAGATAGGTCTATCTTCTAGTTCATAAATCAACAAGTAACCTAATTTAGAAGTTACAATGCACGGATTGGCCAGTGCAGAGATGTTAGCAATATCATGGGCAGGAGTTTAGCAATGTTCCCAAGGAGATGCAAAGAGGACCAGGTTAAAACATTAGTATCATCTTTAAATGACAGAACCAAAAAAAGATAATTCCCTTGTGCATGGCATCACAAACATGGGTAATGTGGACTGCTGTCAAAGGGTCATATTATCAGTTGGTATAAACCAGCATAGTTCCCTTAACATCAATGAAACTATGGCAGTTTAAACTAGCTGAGGATCTGGTCTATAAAATCACTTCCACAAGTAGGCTGACTATATTTCCTTGAGACAAAAACGGGACATTGGGATGGCAAAAACGGGACAGGGTTGGGGGGTCTCACCAGATGAAGTTGGTGCAGTGGCTGCAGAATGTGGGCTGAGGGGCGCTGGGGGGGTGGTTGGGGGGCTCTGGGCGGTCTAGGGGGGCTCTAGGGGCCTGAGGGTCTCACCAGATGAAGTCAGTGCAGTGGCTGCAGAACGTGGGCTGAGGGGCACTGGGGGGGTGGTCAGGGGGCTCTAAGGGGTCTCTGGGGGGGCTCTAGCGGGGTCTCACCGGATGAGGTTGGTGCAGTGGCTGCAGAACGTGGGCTGCTTGCACAAGCGTGCGGTGACTTTGTGGCTCTTGACCACCTGGATCACCTTCTGGTGCAGCGCCCCCTTGCGGCAGAACAGCAGCTTGGCCAGGCACTCCAGATCAGTGGGCGAGGTGACCAGTGCCATGGCCCCACCTGGGCCTCACAGCGCCGGGCAGGGGGGGAGGCAGAGGGGGGATGGGGGGGATGGATGGAGGGCCTCCCTTCTCTCCATCCCCCTTCTCCATCCCTCCCTTCCTCCCTGCTCTCTCCCTCTGTCCACTGCTTCCTCTCGCTCCCTCCATCCCTCCATGTCTCATAAAACTTCCGGCCGGCAGCCCCCCCGCCGGCGCGCTCGGCCCCCGGCTGCGGCTCCGGACAGCTCCGCTCCGCCGTCGGCTTCAGCCCGCCGCCCGCTGCCTCCTCTTCTCTCTCTTCCTCCTTCTTCCCTCCTTCTCTCCATCCCCCTTCTCCATCCCTCCCTTCCTCCCTGCTCTCTCCCTCTGTCCGCTGCTTCCTCTCGCTCCCTCCATCCCTCCATGTCTCATAAAACTTCCGGCCGGCAGCCCCCCCGCCGGCGCGCTCGGCCCCCGGCTGCGGCTCCAGACAGCTCCGCTCTGCCGTCGGCTTCAGCCCGCCGCCCGCTGCCTCCTCTTCTCTCTCTTCCTCCTTCTTCCCTCCTTCTCTCCATCCCCCCCCTTCCTCCCTGCTCTCTCCCTCCATCTGCTGCCTCCTCTCGCTACCTAAGGACAAGTATCAGATGTCAAAATCTCCGATGAGCAAACTGCATCTCGCCAGCCCAGCACCGACACTGGTGCTGGGCAGGCGAGATGCAGTTTGCTCATCGGAGATTTTGACATCTGATACTTGTCCTTAGGTAGCGAGATTCTTCACCTGAGCTGACCTGCCGAAAAAACGGGACAAAATTGATATTTTTGTTAAAAAGACGGGACGGTCCAGAAATATGAAAAAAAATGGGACTGTCCCATTCAAAATGGTACGTATGATCAGCCTATCCACAAGCGAACCGTGGA
Organism: Sternotherus odoratus; assembly: GCA_032164245.1. NCBI lineage: Eukaryota > Metazoa > Chordata > Testudines > Kinosternidae > Sternotherus > Sternotherus odoratus. The sequence continues at coordinate 149,630,138 of JAVMKO010000002.1, forward strand.
AGAGGTGTGGATCCAGGGCAATGAAGTTCAAGCTTTGGTCTCAAGAATCCAAGCAATGAAGGATGCCCTGAGGATGGACTTGTTTTCCTTGTACATGTGAAAGCTTAAAGTCAAATGAAGAGAAGCCTTTAACTATCAGTCCCCTTCATAATTTTAATTCAGGCAATTATTTTACTCAGATGAAAAGTTTAAAAAACAAACAAACAAGAAAACACCCAATTCAGAGGCATAATTTAAAAAACAAAAATAGAAAGCTAAGCATACATAGTGAATCCAAACAGCACATTTTTCCTCAAAAAGTGATGAGCATATGGAATCAGTTTCTAGGAGAGGCCACTGGAGTAAATGGCATAAAATGGATTTAAAAGACAACTGAGAAGTCTTCTGGAGGAGCAAAGGATGTTAGAATATAGCAAAATAGCAGGGGGAGGGTATTCAATGTCACTCAAAAATTGAACAGGCTTGTAAAGCCAAACAGCCTTTTCCTGTTTGTTAAAGATCATCTGTTTTTTTAGGAGAATTCCTTAAAGCACTTATCCTTTCAGTGTTCCGCTGCTTCCCTGCATTAGTGCTAATGTAGAATAAGCTGGAAGCTACAGTAATACAGAAATGACAGGTCTTTTTATGAAAATAGGGGCCCATCACAATATTGATTCTCACTGCTCAGTTGCCTCAGAGGAGGCCTTTTATATGAAATGTACAGCACTGCGGGTGGGGGCAGGGGGTTGGGAAGGTCTCTTCAAGCACACACTTTTTTAAAGCAGATCTGCATGGATGAGGCCCGGTTCAAAGCTACTGATGTCAATGGGAAGACTCCCAAAGAGCCTTAGCAGGACAGCAAAAGAGAAATATACAGAGATAATAAAATGAAAGAAATTACGTTACATAACAGGCATAGATTACCTGTGCCCTTTCTCCTCAAATCGCACTAAAATTGTTATTTATAAATTTGTGAAAATTGTTCTTTTTAAAAACTTTCATCAGTAAAAACTGTGATTCATTTAGGGAATACACTCAATAGTGTCAGTGGGCAAGATTGCCAGTACCATGGGTGGGAGCTGTTCTGTTTTCTGATAAATCTATGTCATGTCGGCATCTCATGAGGAAATCACCCATTCTCAGAAATACCAGGCAAGGTAGAGCAATTTGAATAAGTGATATAACTATAATTTCAAATAATTTGATTTTTATTTGTTTATTGTTTAAAGCACTGATTTAAATCAGGGTTGGAGTTTGTAAAACTAATCTGAAAGTTCTAAATACTCCTCTTTAAAATGTCACTAAAAGTCTCTTATTTGTCTTCCATAAAACGTGATAGGCAAAACCACAATATTGCAACTGATGCTTCAATCACATAAGCAGATAAACTCTGCTCACGTGAAAGGAGCTCTGATGAATAGTCCCACTGTTTTAAAGTTAACATGTGCAGAAGTGTTTGCAGCATCTGGGACTAAAATTGTATTTTTATTAAAAATGTCTTAGTGGAATAAAACCTTTGTCACTTCAAAATAAATTGCTTCAGTGTTAACAATGAGACATTATTGAGACTCTACACATTAACATTGTTATTCTCAACTGTTTTGTACACAGAGGCCAACATTTTCAAAATTGGAGCCTAAGACCATATTTTCCCACCTAAAGATGGGATTTTTCAAAAGTATTTAAGTGATTTAGCATTTCAGCCTTCTTGACTTCTGGAAGTTCAATATGGCCTCAGTTCTACAAATTGCTGAGCACTCTGGTCCCCATTCAGGAAAGCGCCTAAGCTTGCTTTCAAGCACTGGTATGGAACCATTCACCTCTTGCACATTAAGGGCCAAAGACAGAGTGGTCAGCACTTTGCACAATGGAGCTCTACATCAGAATGTGGGACTTGCTTGTGTGTGTGTACACACACACTATTAATGAGATTCCGGACTGATTTTTTCAAATTAGGAAACTAATAAAGGTAACAAGGGTAGCATTTTAGCAATTTTAAATTAAGACTCCTTTTGATTTCAGTGAAGCTAGTATTTCACCCTCACTCTCTTTCTCACTTGGGAAGCCAAATGGTAAATACTACTCCTATTTCAGTTTATATCTGCAAACAAACCAGTAACGAATTTTATTTGGATTTAATCCTAGTTTGTTTTGATTTGACTACTCCACATTGCAGAACACTGGGCAGAGTGCAGGTATCAAAGTGATGAGAGGTGAGAAACAGAGAGAGGTTTTAGTTAACCAGAAGTTTTTAACTGAAAGAGACAAGGAGCCCACAAAGGGAGGCTGACATGGGCAGAGCATTGAGAAGGAAGGATTATTTTAGCAGATGAATGTTGGTAAGATTGAAGATGGGATAAAATCATTGAGACTGGAGAGAAAGTAGTTACAATAGCCCAAGTGAAATTTTCATATTCTTTTGACCCCTTTGCCCATAGTTATGTCCTTTGTAGTTCCAAAAACTGCACCCATAAACACATTCTTCAAAATTAAAAGAAAACAGACTGCATACCAGCTAGTGTTCCAGACCTGTACTTTCAATACACACATCTTTCAGCTGACACTGCAAGCACAAAGCAGGGCCTTCTGAATCCACTTAATCATACCATGGAAGTTTGAGACTAGCCTGAAATCAACTGAGTAAAAAAACCCTTTCTGCTTCAATAAGCTTATTCATCCAGGTAGAATTCTGCCTACTACATGATTGAACACACACCATATTTAGCTCAGAAAATCGCAATTTCTGAATATGTGCAATGTTATCAGTGAATGTATTGCCTTCTCTTCTGCACAATCACAGACCTTAATGGAATCCCTCTTCAGGACCCTAAAAGCCTAATTCTCACCAGGATTAAGCTTTTGCTAGCCATTTATTATTTGAAGATGGGGGGGGGACCACGTATAAAAATCTAGGAACACCAGAGCTCAATTTAAATACTGTTTAAGTATTTAAATACTTAGTTACTTCAGATAAAATGCACAAGGGACAGCATAAGGAACCAGACCAGACCAGACTGATTTCAGTGGAACTATGCTGATTTACCTAGTTAAGATTCTGACCCTAATTTACAGTCCCTCCTATTCCTTCTCTTAGAAATCCTGGTGTATTATTAATGTAGAATATTAACTTTCCATTATCTGTGGTTTTGTTCCTATAAGCTACCTGGGTCCAAATTGTTCAGATAAGTCTTGGATAAGCATAGAAGCTTTGGGTTGCTTATCTGAACCAAACCACTGAATCTTTTGAAGTTGGTCCATTGTAGTCTATTAAGTGAAAACTAGTCAATAGCTGCTAAAGGAACCTGATAAAGGCAAACTGATAAGGACCTAAATCTCGACTAGCTACATAATAAATGGAGGCAATATAGCTAAATTAGCTGTAAACTACTGCTTCAGTTGTTACAGCTTCAGTTATTTCCTGGACAGAGCCAAAAGCAGAGCCAGGGATCCATACCAGAGAGACAGCAGCCAAATTTTAGAACTATAGGGTCAACCAGAGACATAAGCCAGAGGGGAGCTGGGACTGGAAGAAGGGCAAGCACAGCTGCAGGCATGATAGAGGTTAAGCAGCCACTGGTCTGCTGTGGGGACCAGGCTTACATAAGCAGGGTTGCTAAACTAGCAGCCAGTCAGAGCTGTGGCCACTCTGACAGTTCCAAGGCAGTGCAGCTGGGCTCACTGGTTGCCTAACAGCAAAGTTAATCAGGGAGCAGGCCAGTATCTGATCCTAGCTGGTTTGAGCCCCGACAACTCTGCATCTGGGAATGAGCCTCTCAGCCTGCGTCCACAGACTTGTACTGGCTGCACTAACATGCAGAAAACAGCTATATAGACATTCTATGTATTTGATGAAGTGAGCGATAGCCCACGATAGCTTATGCTGAAATAAACTAGTTAGTCTCTGAGGTGCTACGAGTATTCCTCGCTTTCTTTTCAGATACAGACTAACACGGCTGCTATTCTTGAACCTATATGGACATTGTCACTCATGCTGCAGCGTGAACTCTCAAGCCGACCCATCCGAGTTCCCTAAGCTTGAAAGCCCGAGCTCCAGTCCAAGCTACAGCTACACAGTTATTTTTAGCCTGGTAGCTTGAGCACACGTCTGGGGACCAAGGCTGGGAGGCACTCTCCCAGATACAGAGATACCCTGTGTGTATTGGCATGCTTATTTTGGAATGAGAGTACCCTATTTTGCAATAACTTAGATCAATTTTTTAGTTTTCCATTTAAAAAAAAAAGAATAGCGCACTTTTATTCCAAAAGAAGCATGCTCTCACACAGATTTGAACAAATATAACTAACGATGTGAATTACAACCGATTGAGTTTTGTTCTATTTACCACGTAGACAAAACTGGACAGTCAGTAAGCCACTCGTCATCCCACCCCCGAATAAGAATTTTAAGGAAACTTTTTTCCTCCTGCTCCCCAGCAGTCCATGACAGTAGTACTTCAAAAAGAAAAAATGGGCTGGAAAAGATGGACTAGCATACTAAGGCTTAGAAACAGTGTCCTCAGGAATTCATTAAAAATAGGACTTTATTACTCAATTTGACAGTGCCCAACAAGATTCCAGAAAGAATTTGTGCTTATTTTAGGCTAATGGGAATTCTATAGACAAGTCATTTCCCATAGTCCCAGGAGAAAATATCAGATTAACATATTGTAGGTTGGCTCCATGTCCTCCCATTTCTAAAGCATCTTTCTTCTCCTGTTTTTCTTTTTTCCCTTCGCCTTCTATTAAAAAAGTAACCTCTCTATTGGCATGAAAAACAAACATCAGGATAAAGAAAACAGTCACCAGACAGGTTTTATTTATTTTTTGACAAATTATTCCTCAGGGAAAAACCCAGACAAACTAGCACAGAACTATCAGATCAAGCCAAAAAAACCCTTGCAAATTCAGCTGTATGTCACTGACATTAAACCGGTCGGCCAAGTTAAGAGAACTGCAAATCCCATATGTGGATGTTATTAAATCTATTTTCATGTATTTCATAATGTTACAGTCACTGACACCTCCTGACAAATGCTGAAATTCTATGTAGAGACAATTCTGCATAAGAAAGGTAGTTAGTATTCCTCTGCTGTTTTTTATTTATGTGCAAAAACATGTTTCTTAGGGGTTAATTTGTTTCCGCTGCTTACATGTCACTTGGGTGATATACATGCAATGTCCTCCACACCACTTACACCTAACATTAGAGAGACAAATCCAGCTCCCTCCTGCACAGCCACAGAAATCCTTGGCCCAGCCTTGTTGGGATTACAAAGATTGTGTCAGACAGGAAAGTGCAAAGGGAGTGCTCAAGGGAGAGGAGGTCTCTGGGTAAAGGAAGTAGGAACAAGGACTCAGATCCTTCCATTAGCCCATTTCACTGGGGTAGTGCAGAAGCCAAGAAAGTTCCCCACAATAGAAGGACCATTCCCCTGCTCCAATTCCCAAACCCCAGCTCCTAATGTGGGGTGGCAGAGGAGTTGGCTTAAAAATGCTCTGAGATAATATTTACCCCTAGTGCCTCTAGAGGACCACAACATTTCAATTTGAATTGGGGCTGCATGAGGGGCCACTGATAAAGAGCCCTGTGCAGCCCTGTGTATCAAGGAGTAGTTCTCCGCACTAGCCCTGCATAGTACAACGTGGATGGCAACAAGGAAGGTGGGTCAGGAGAGAGACCATGGGATCTGCGCTACATGGTCCCACAACATTGCCCAAGGGACAAGAAGTAGGATGGGTTGGGTATTCTGAAGGGGGCAGTCAGGGGCAGGAAGTGGGTGGGGTCGTATGGGGGTGGGGTCATATGGGGGTGGGGTGGGGTCATATGGGGGTGGGGTGGGGCCCTCCCTACCCGGCCCTCTGTACATATTTGGAACCCCGATGTGGCCCCTGGGCCAAAAAGTTTGCTCACTCCTGCCTTAGAGCAACAAACACCCTTAGCCTCCCACCTAGCACATCTTTACGTGGCAATCTCATAGCAATCCAGAGGAGATGCACACTAGCAGGAACAAGGAGTGGATTATTGCTCACAGTTATAGTACACACATCTTATCCATCTCTGAACCACTAATAACAAACTTATTCAGAGAGCAAATAATTTATTTTTAGAGATGGAGAGAATCCCAAATTAAAACAACAAGGAGTACTTGTGGCAACATAGAGACTAACAAATTTATTTGAGCATAAGCTTTCATGGGCTACAAAGGACATCTGTCCAGCTAAATATGAAAGAGCTGCCAAATCCGTTTCTATAATCCACAATGACCTCATATGTTTTCATTAAAATGAGATACGAGAAAAGGCACTTTCCTCCCATGCCACAGTGACAGGACATACTGGACTGGGATGCCAGTTGAAAACCACTGTTCTATGGTAACAAGAACCTTTCCCAGAGCCCTTACACTACACTTGCCTACAAATAATCTGTGGACCCTCTCCCCACCCCCCAGATCCACAGGTTGAAAACCACTGTTTAAGGGGAATATATTGTGTTTATCTCAGCAGCTTTCACCTGCTACTATTTTTTTTCTCTCATCGCACAGGCGGGTAAGGTTTTGTTGTTGTTTCAGTAAAAGCAGAGAAGAACTGCTAGAAAATATTTAAATAACACACACAAGTGTGCAGTTGGTAGCAAGGGATCACTGCTCAGTATGCAGCTAGGAGAAGGAAAAATTCTCCCACAATGTTTCGAATTCCAATTATTTTTGTGTGCATAGATAGGCAGCAGAGTGCTCAGCTGGATGCCCAATCAAATGCATAAAATCAGATTTTCAACGGCTGTGGTGACATGAACTACACAACTGGAAGTGTAATAGCCCCCAAATCCAGTCATTAGGAGGCCTCCCACATAATAAAACAAAACCACTAGATGTCCTGCCTATTTTTATGGTCATCACAAACTGTCTGAAGCTGGCTTCTTCTTTCATACACAAAGCCAATTTTGAAATTATACTCCCTACCTTTTGTTCATGATATTATAAACACCTTTATATTTTAAATGACAAAAGCCAACCATCCAGTTCTACATACGGTTGGGAATTAACAAAGAAAATTACAAGGTAAATTAGTAACAACCACTATGTTTCGGTTGCTCAACACTGTCCATTATAAAAGATTCTGGTGACTTTGAGAAACTCTAACATCACTATTGTTTGCAACAGACCTTTGAAATTAGGTATGGAGAAATCCACTGGGCTCAAGAAGTGCCTTTTCTTTGTCCCAGGAAATGTTGTTCAGGTTTAACTAAAATATAAACTTAAAAATCATCATTTCACTTCTCTTTCTTGAGTTGCCCAGGAACTTTTTGTTTGTTTGTTTTTGGTAAATAGCCTAACAAAACAATATCTGAATACAAATATTCTGAGGCCATGTCCCATGCTGCCACCAAACCAGGGGTACATCCTGGGAGCTGTAGAGGAAGGGGGTGAGAAATGGGATCCCCAACTTCCACCCAGCACACTACATGGCCCCAGCAGATCACACACCCCTTTGGGGGTCACCAAATGGGACAGGAGCTCCCCCAGCTTCCCGGGTGGAGGGCAAAAGAAACAAAATAAGAAACCAGGCTCCTCACAAAGACATGTCCCAGAGGCTTATTTCCTCCCCTGCCTCAACAGGGAGAAGAGCCTTTATTTGCTACCAGCTAATCCAGTTAGTTCTGTAGCTCAAGCAGTGCTGAAGATTCATATTCAACCCTTGCTGATGAAATATGATAGGGGAAGGGGGGGTGTCACTCCAATTTTACAAAATACTAATTACAATACAAAGTTATGTTATTTAAGTGGCAACGTCAAGCTCTCAAGAGATAGGAAATTCCAGAATTGAAGGTTCCCCCTGCAAACATAATTCTGTCCCTTGTGGATATTGGTTATGATCAAGTTTTAAATTACATACTACTTCACATACTACTTTTTTCACCAAACCTGTGCCTTATTCATTACACAGGAAAATGCCCCACAAGGAGGGAAAAAATCAAGGTTCCATGGGCAACCTTAAATATTTGCATTTCCTAACTTTTGAGTCCTTGAATTTGTAACCTTAATGTTTTTTAACTTGGATTTTTTGTATGTAATTTCATATGCAAGAAAGTGAACATCTATGCATCTGGTATGAACATGGGGATTTGATTTCCAAATCAGTTCAAAACATAATTTAGGAACTTTATGCTGTAAAGCTATAGCAAATTATTTATTGTTTGTGTCAATGAAACACAGTTCATACATTTTTAGGAAACAGTTTAATTTCAGTGTCATCTTGGCTTAAAAAAAAGTGTCAAGAGTTTTAGACAAATCTATGAATTTAGGTTTGCCACGCACGTTCAGAAATCTAAAGCTGGACCACAGAAGCAAAGCATAAATAGATCAGCCATCAAATGTCTTTAACCATCCAGGAAAAATACATATCCATCATGTCTCTTCTGCGTGAATTATAGAGCAGTCCGTTTTCCTGCCATTCTATTTTTTCCGGCAGGGTGGTAGAATGTTTGCATTGGGTTTTGGATTCAGAATCCCCAGCAATTTATTCTACCCTACTTCCCTCCCAAAGTCACCCCTACCACCACTGGGAAATAAAAATAAAAAAGAGAGAGAAAGTAAAAGCTGACTGAATCTAAATTCTTTACTTTATCAACTGAGTACTATTGAGCAGTCTTTCAACAGTTTTACAGTGTTTTATGGCATATTGCCTCACTGTGTCGCTATAAAAAAAAAAGACACTTTCTACTGATTTTAATTACAAAATTTATCACTTGTATAAGTATGGTAATTATGTAAAGAACATATTTCTTTCTTACCACAATGCATTTATTGTATAGTAAAGGACCAAAAAAAAAAAGAAGTGGGAATTTAATAATTAGCTAATTCAATTTCTAAAGCACTTTGAAGATGAAAAATGCTAGCTGAGAACTAAGCATGTGTTGTTTGCATTGTTGCCTAGTTCCCTTTTTAGGAAATTTTAGTTTAAATTATCACCACATGCAAGTCATTCTTACTAAAGTCTAAACTGTTTACAAGATTTATGGCTCATTGCTCTCATGTATATTAATAGAATTGAATAACATAAAATACACTGTGTTAGTGAGGGGGATGTTTGTTTAAAACAGAAATGCAGAAATAGCAGCCGCTGCCATGCAATTTTCTGAACTGTACTTCTCTTTTTCTTCACTGAAAAAGAGGTGATAAGGGCGCTTCTAAAAGCATATGAAGTTAGCATCTGCATATTTATTCACTTGGAGGACACATCAAAGAATGCCAGCCAGAAATCTATGAGCCTGTAGGTGTGAAATGTGAAATCTCTAATATAAGGAAGAAAAGTTAGAGGTCTGCTTGAATGTTCAAACCAGCTATCACTTCACTTCTGACCACAGTAATCTCTTATGGATGTGGTGGGAACGATGGTTGGGTGGGGTGAGTAGGAAGCATCTTGGCCAACTCTTCACATTGGTTGATAGTGATAGCAAACAGTGAAAACATGCAAAAAATAAATGTTGGAAAGGAAAGGGTGAATTCCTTCATATCCAATGGGGAATTATTTGGGAGACAGGATAGAAAAGTAATGAATATGGGTAATAAGGTAGCAGCAGCAAGGACTCTTCATCTTCTGATGGAAACTTGGCAGTCCTGCCAAGTGTTCGGAGTCTGTTTCACTAACTCCATTAAGATTTTGTTTCCATTTAGTGCTTAGCCTCATGTTGGCATCCTTCCTCTGGGAATAATATTATAATTTTATCATAATAATAAAGCACTATTAATGAAAGAGAAACAAAAGTGTGTTTTAAGGTATTATGATATCTTGGAAACTAATTATTTTATAGTTCATATTATAGCTGTGCATCTCCCCATGGCAGTAATTTTAAGAAATCCCCAAGCTATTTTGGGGGCCACCAGTAGCCAGAGATGGAAAGCTTTGGACTTCACTTTGCATCTGGCAAAAAATTCAAGAACTGAGAAAATTTCTTTAAAAAGAGAGAATATATGAAGGAAACTGCACCTTTGCATTGCTCACAGCAGGCTCCTCTTGGCTTAATGACCAGAGAACACTCCTTGGAAAGCACTGGACACTTCTCTCGTTTGCATGTCACTTCCTTATTCTAGGCAAAAAAGGCAAAAGTTGTTGAAAGCAAAAATCAAACATTTATTCTCCCATTTCTTGACACTCCAAAAGTGAAATATGGGTTTAGTAAATCATTCCCTGCTTGACAAGAGACCTTTGTGATTTAGAATAATCAGAAGTTCCCTCATAGAAACAGACGGTATTTTTCCCTTATGTTACATACTGAGAAGAGAGGACCAGAGGGTGAGGCGGGAAAGCACAACATTAAAGGGAGATCTAACCTAGATAAAGTAATGCCAAAGGAAATGTGTGATTCCTTTTCCCATTCTAATATTACTTTTTGGTATACTGTAGAAACGATAATATTTTTGTAAATTATATTTCAAACTGTTGGAGTACCTGGTCCAAGACTTCCTTGTGTGAACAAAAATATTTATGCACAACTGTACAACAGTCTCAAACAGTACAGTGAATTAAAGTGCAACCATCTAAAGTTCCAAGCCAAATAATAACTACGTTGGTTTTGAATGGATTCAGTTAAAAAAAAAAAGATATATAAATGCCAAGTGAGGCGATATTTATGAAAAGTTCATAGCACAGGGACAGCTCTCTGATAATAAGGCCATATTAACAAAAGAGTTTCAAGCATTTTCAGTTGCTGTTATTTCTAAAATGACAGCAGTTTTAAATACAGTAAAACCTCAGCGTTATGAACACCTCAGTAATGGAGGTTGTTCATCACTCTGAAGTTTCATAATGCTAAACAAAAACATTATGGTTGTTCTTTCAAACATTTACAACTGAACATTGACTTAATAATTGACTTTGAAACTTTACTAAGCAGAAGAAAAATGCTGCTTTTAAGAACCTTAATTTAAGTACAGAAACAGTTTCCTTACCTTGTCAAATCTTTGATTTTAAACTTTCTCTTTATTTTTTTATTAGTTCACATTTAACACAGTACTATACTTAAGGTGACCAGATGGCAACTGTGAAAAAACGGGTAGGCAGTATTAGCGCCTATGTAAGAAAGTCCCCAAAAATGGGACTGTCCCTTTAAAAAAGGGACATCTGCTCACCCTAACTGTACTGCATTTGCACTCCCCCTCTCCCCGGCTTTTTTTTTTTTTTGTCTGCGTTGCTGCCTGATTGTGTATTTCTGGTCCCAAGTGAGGTGTGTAGTTGACCAGTCAGTTCATAACTTTGAGATTCTACTGTATACACATACTAGCGAAAATACCCGGCGTTGCTCGGGTCAGTCGGAGGTGGGGAGGGGACAGACAGCTGAGCGAGTGCGGAGTCCGTTGGATGGGGGCAGAGAGCAAACCTGACGCCCCCACCTCACCCCCCCGACCAAACCCGACACCCCCACCTCACTTACCCCTCGACCAACCCCAACTCACATTTTAACACCCCCACATCTCCCCCCTACCAACCCCAACACCCCCTGACCAACCCCCCACACCTCACCCCCCCGTAGACCAAACCTGACACACCCACCTCACTTTCCCCCCCAACCAAACCCAACACCCCTACCTACCACCACAAACAAACCCGACACCCACACCTCACTTACCCCTCAAACAACCCCGACCCCCCTCCTTACCCCTCCAACCAAACCCAACACCCCCACCTTACCCCCCCACCAAACGCACCACCCCCTGACCAACCCCAACCCCCATACCTCACCCCTCACCCACCCAGACACCTTCCCACCTCCCCCCCCAGACCAAACCCGACACCCCCCGGCTCACTTATCCCCCGACCAAACCCAACACCCCCACTTCACCCCCCGACCAAACCCAACACCCCTGCCTCACTTACCCTCCGACGAAACCCAACTCGGGTCCGTCGCAGGTGGGAGGGGGCAGAGAGCTGAGGGATTCCGGGGTTCCGTTGGAGGGGGGAGGGGGCACAGAGCTGAGGGATTCCGGGGTTCCGTTGGGAGGGGGGAGGGGGCACAGAGCTGAGGGATTCCGGGGTTCCGTTGGAGGGGGGAGGGGCAGAGAGCTGAGCGAGTGCGGTGTCTGTTGGAGGGGGTATTATGACATCATAACTATGTCACAGAGAACAGCAGCTGCCCAGCTGATGTGATTGGCCTTTAAAGAATTTCACCCCTGGGGGGCGTCAGAGGTGAGATTTGAAAAATTTTCGACTCTTACGGTCATTAGGACCCCAAGACCTCTAACTGTACCAAATTTCAAGTCTCTAGCTCAAACAGTGTGGAAGGAGTAAGCTTACATACATACATACACCATTTGAGTCGATTTTAGCCTTACTTCTCTCGTCAGGCAGGAGTTACAAATTCGATTTTGAGGGCCCTTTAAATCGACTTTAAGGGCATGTATGTGAAGACAGGTACACGTTTAATTCGACCTAACGTCGTTAAGGTCGAATTAAAGTGGTAGTGAAGACATGCCCATATATAGATACACACAGCTTAAATTCAGCCAGAGCCATCCAGAGCAAAGCTCTGGTAAATATTTTCAAACCTGTGGGAGCACCGGTGCCTCCCACGGACTGAAGCCCCAAGACTCAGGGCTCTGGGAAACATTCAGGGAGAATTTAAGGCCTGCACGCACATAACAATGCACATGGAGCCTGATAAAATTAAGCACACGCTTAACTTTAAATATATGTTTATGTCCCACTGCAGTCTATGGAATTTAAGCATATTCTTAAAGTTAAGCACATACTCAATTATTTGCTAAATAGGTATGGGATTAAGCACATGCTTAGGTGCTCTGCTAAATCAAGGTCTTAATACAGTGACATTTATTTGGAATTGTTGCTTTGGTTGAACATCTCTCAGGGAACAGATTTCATGCCTCATGAGAGGAAATGATCATTAATGCTGCTTAAGTGGGAGAATGATAGCAACAACAACAAATCTATTTATTGGAGATTCATTTGTCCAGTGCTAAAGGGTTAATCAGTGTTTAACTATTTGTCATACATGGGAGATTATAAAATCCAATAATTTAAAAATAATTTGCAAATAAAGACTAAAATATGATGTAATGAATAATTTGTATTCAGTAAATATTTTCTTGACTAGGACTTTCTATTACACTTGCTGAGTAAACTAAAACTCCTTGGATTTCAATGAGAATTAAATGGATTTGGTTCTTCTCAGGAGCAATTCAATTACCTTCCAGAATTGGGCCCATAAGATTATTTTGCATGTATAACTTTTGCATTCCCTAACATTTTTGTGTTTAAATGGGTCAGTTTTTACATTGTGTTAACATAGGCATTCTGATTCTCTACTGCTTTCACCTACACTGGACTGGAGTAAGTTACTACACAAAAAGTGCAAAGACAGAGGACAACCACTCCAATGGGTTATTTTTGCATTTGATTTACAGTACATATACACATTTTTACATCGCATAGCATATATACATACATAAATATACATACACAGCTGACATAAATTGATGTGGTTACAGTGACTTTAATGGAGGAAGCCCAAAATGCTCTCATGTATCCAGTGCATGGTCAAATCATTAAGAAGAACAATTCTTTAGAAATATATAAAGTATTCTCTTTTTTTTGTTGTTCAAATATGAGCTGGCACAAAAAGCAGCTACAGATTCTCCGTTCCTACCCCTTCCCCCAAAACTATCTATTTTGAAATCCTTCTCAACTCCCAATCCCCTTGGGAAAATCCTAGGAAAACAAATAAGCTTTGCAACATGACCTGAAGGCCTTCAGATCTAGGATCTATCATACCAACGGGCCAAGCTGGTGCAGACCTTCCTTTAATAACCTGCCAGCAGTCCCAAACTCGTTTAAATCAGGGAGCTGTTTGCTTGAGCCCTCAGTTTCTATCTGCCTATCTGCCTTGGGATCATGAGAGATTGTCATAAGTGTAAAGTGTCTTAGAGAGTTGGTTTACCTGTTAGGGGTTAACTGAGGGAAGAGGGGGGGGGGGAAATAACGTAGAGAGCCCTCCTCAAGGAAGAACCAGGAAGTCAAGTTCAGTTCTGTCCAGAGCTTGGACTGACTCCATCTTTTTCAGCTATGAAAACTCCTTTCTCCTCTCCCACCCTTTTGGGAGAGATGGGCACCTTTCTATTTCCAAGATTATTCTGACAGTGAGTACAGATTGATTTCCTAAGTTTTTGTACCTGATTTTAGGGTGTCACTAGCCTTTCAGAGGGAGGGGTTAGAGAGCTCTATATCTGTGAAGTTGTATTGTAATTGTATGCTTGTTCTTTTCTTTATTAAACTTTTTATATCTATAAGAATTGTCTGGTAATTCTAGTAAAGTGATCTAAGCGTTGGATCTGGCAGGCTCACAGGGAGTGAGTCTGGTGCTGCGGTTGCTTTGCCTAAGGCTAAAGAGGGAAGAGGGAAGCAATGTTAAGGGTATGTCTTCACTACAGCAGTAGGTCGATTTCCTTTAATTCGATTTTGTGAAGCAGACTGTATACAGTCGATTTTGTATGTCTTCACTAAGCACAGCAAAGCACAGCAAGTCGACAGTGTCTGTCCGCACAACTTTTGCAAGCGTCGACATAACGAGCGTTGTACTGTGGGTACCTATCCCACAGTTCCCGGATCCCCCAGCAGGCACCATTTCGAGTGCTGCACTATGGGTAGGCATTTCCAAATTTCGCGCCCTTTTTCCGCGCCGCCGACCCCCATTACGAGCGGTGCACTGTGGGTAGGCATCCCATAATTCGCGCCCTTTCTCCGTGCCGCATTAACGCCATATCACTGCAAGCATGGAGCCCGCTGACACCACGGAAACAGTAATGGCCGTTGTGAAGACCTCGATCACGGTTGCGGATTTCATGCTGAACCGTCTGCAGAGGAATGCGATCCGGGACAACTGCACTTTCTGGAACCCGATGACAGTGAGGAGGAGATGGACAAGGACGTGCACAGCAGGGACGACAGGGACACTGCCATTTTTGGAAGTAGGGCGACTGACAATCTGTCAAATTTGGTGGCAATGGGGCAGGCTCATGCCATCGAACGCCGATTCTGGGCCAGGGAAACAAGCACGGACTGGTGGGATCGCATAGTGCTGCGGGTCTGGGTTGACTCCCAATGGCTCATAAACTTCCGCATGCGAAAGGGCACGTTCATGGAACTTTGTGACTTGCTGTCCCCAGCCCTCCGGCGCGAGAATACCAAAATGAGAGTGGCCCTTACAGTTGAGAAGCGAGTGGCGATAGCTCTCTGGAAGCTTGCAACGCCAGACAGCTACTGGTCAGTCGCGAATCAGTTTGGGGTGGGTAGGTCTACAGTGGGCTTTGCTGTGATGCAAGTAAGCAGGGCAATCGTCGATCAGCTGCTACACCGGGTTATAAACCTCGGAAACCTGCAAGCTACAATAGATGGCTTTGCCGCCATGGGATTCCCTAACTGTGGTGGGGCTATAGATGGGACTCATATCCCTATCCTGGCACTGGACTACGAGGCCGCCGAGTACAGAAACCGGAAGGGATATTATTCAATGGTCATGCAAGCAGTGGTTGACCACAAGGGACGTTTCACCGACCTGTACGTGGGGTGGCCGGGAAAGCTTCATGACGCTCATGTTTTCAGGAACTCTAGGATTTTTAGACAGCTGCAGCAAGGCACTTTCTTCCCCGACCAGAAAATTTCCGTGGGGGGGGGGGTTTGGAAATGCCGATTGTTATCATTGGGGACCCAGCCTACCCCCTAATGTCCTGACTTATGAAGCCCTACACAGGAGCCCTGGACAGGGGTCAGGAGCTGTTCAATTACAGGCTGAGCAAGTGCAGAATGGCCGTAGAGTGTGCATTTGGCCGTCTGAAGGGGAGATGGCGTTCGTTACTGATTCGCTCAGACATCAGCAAGAGAAATATCCCCATTGTTATTGCTGCTTGCTCTGTGCTCCACAATATCTGTGAGAGCAAGGGGGAAACATTTATGGCAGGCTGGGAGGCAGAGGCAAATTTACTGTCTGCAACTTACCAGCAGCCAGACAGCAGAGAAAGTAGATGAGCGCACCATGAGGCCCTGCGCCTCAGGGACGCCTTGAAAGACAGTTTTATGAGTGCCCGACATGGCGTTTGAGAACCTGCTCCCTTGCTGTGCTCTAAGCCTGCTGTCCTTGATCCCTCTTTCCCTCCCCCCTCCCCATGCTTGCAGAGGAAATAAAAACACTGTTTGAAAAATCATGGTTCCTTTATTGGTTCATCAGAAATACAAATACAGGGGATCACTGTCATGGTAGCCCGGAGGGAAACCAGCAGTCGCACTGGGGGAGGAGCGGACAGAGGGGGGGGGGGAAGGGGGAGAGGAGGGGTGGCCAAGACACAGCAGCTTTTAAAAGTTTTCAGAGAAGGTCAGCCTGCTGCTGCTGCTGCTGCTTCTGCTGGCTTGTGGGGTGGAGTGGATCGGTCCACGGAGCTTGCCCCCCCCCCCGGGTTCTCACCCCGCATTTGGGTGGGGAAGCTATGGGACTTGGGGAGGGGGGGATTGTTAGACAGGGGCTGCAGAGGTGATCTTTGGCCCTGCTGCAGCTCCACCAGAGATTGCAGCATGTTGCTTTGGTCCTCCATTATACGGATCAAAGCATCCATGCATCTTTCTTTGCGGTCCTGTCGCTGCAGCCACTGTTCTTCCCTCTTTTCTGCCGCGGCTCTCGATTCCTTGCCTGTATCTCTTGATTCCTTGCCTGTATCAATCTTTCCCTCCATTCCGTCTGGCGGGCTGCCTCAGCGCGCGAGTTCTCCAGGAGTTCACTGAACATATCATCGCGCGTTCGCGTTTTCTTTTTACGCTTTTGTATCAGCGATGCACGGCGGGAGGAGCAGGACGGGGGATTCTGAGATAATTGTTCATCTGTGGGCGAATGTGGGCAAAGAAAGTTTAAAAGTTATGACACAGATACATTCAAGGTTAGGAAGCAGATGCAGTCTCGGACGGTACACCATGGGAGTACTATGCCATTAAAAACCTCAGTATTCACAGGCCTGATATGATTTCTGTACAAGGTCATGTTCTACACCTAAAAGTGACTGAATAGCTCACAGAAAAGTCAGAGCATCTCAGACACATATGCGTGCCTCAGCCCAACACGGCTTCTGAAAGCACCGTGCAGCCGGCCATGGTAAGTTAAAAGCAGCACTTGCATATTGTAGAGTAACCCCACCCGCTTCCCCCCCACCACGTGGCTCCCACTGAACCGCAAACTTCCAAACAAAGGCCAAAAAATCTCTCGCTAAGAGCTAAGGGCTGGTTGGGGCTCTTCAGACTGCTTGCACACTGTTCAGATTCCCTGCTAGCTACCGCTACGGGCTGGAGGGGGGTGAGCGTTTGGGGGGGGGTGCGGTTGGTCGGTCCTCAGCAGAAAGAGTACTTTGCAGCTGGGAATCTTTATCTCCCTACTAATTGCAGTCCGTATTTCAAACAGGCAACCATGAATGACATCACTCTGCTGAGAATTTCTCAGAGAGATAGAGAGCGCATGCTCCTTGCCTCCATGCAAAGTCCTGGTCCCTTCGCTGCAATGCTAGCCTGCTCAATGATACCAGACTACTTACTACTTTCGTGGCGTGGGATGGTCTCCTATCACGGGGGACCACATAAGGCGGCTCTCCCCAGAAATCTGCTGCGGAAGATTCATCGCTACCTCCTGGATAGCTTCATTGAGATGTCCGCGGAGGACTTCCGGTCAATCCCGGAGTATATTGACAAACTCTTTGAGTAGAAATTGACCAGCAATGAAAGCACGCTAAGTCCTTAGCGCAAGTTACTCATTAATAAATGCTTCCTTTAAAAAATCACACGTCATGTAATCCCTTAAAAAGAAACACTTACCCCCCTGGGAGGCTTGGGAGGGTGCTGGCTGCAGGGTGATAAACAGCTCCTGGCTGTCTGGTAACACGGTTTCTCCGCTGGCCTCCTGCTGCTCCGTGAAATTTCCCTCCTCCTCATGGTCGTCTTCATCGGAATCAGTCTCCTCCCTGACGATTATCCCATCGGTGGAGTCCACGCAGAGCGGTGCGAAGGTGGTGGGGGCGCCCCCCATTATCTGATTTAGTTCATTGTAGAAGCGGCATGTCCGCGGCGCGCCCCCCGATCGTCCGTTTGCCTCCTTGGCTTTCTGGAACACTTGCCTCGGCTCCTTAATTTTCACGCGGCATTGCTGGGCGTCCCTGTTGTGGCCCCTTTCTAGCATGGCCTTGGAGACTCTTCCATACGTGTTGGCATTCCGTTTGTTGTTGCGTAGTTCCAACATCACGGATTCCTCTCCCCAGATAGCGATGAGATCCAACACCTCACGAGTGGACCATGCTGGAGCTCTTTTCCTCTGGCTGGTCTCCAGGGCAGCTGAGCTCTGCATGGAGTCTTGTGATGCTGAGCTCTGCATGGCGGCTTGTGCTGCTGATTGCTCTGAATGGCGACTGAGCTGTTCAGGTGAGCTGGCCACGCTGACCAAACAGGAAATGGTATTCAAATGTTCCCGGGTCTTATCTACCTGGCCAGAGCAGCGAGTTCAGAGTGCTGTCCAGAGCAGTCACAGTGGAGCAGTGAGGCAGTCCAGAGCGGTCAGAATGGAGCATTGTGGGACAGCCTCTGGAGGCTATTAATGTCGGTTGCGTCTTCACTAGCCCACAATCGAGCTTGGAATGTCGATTTTAGCCTTACTTCTCTCGTCAGGCAGGAGTTAAAAATTCGATTTTGAGGGCCCTTTAAATCGACTTTAAGAGCGTGTATGTGAAGACAGGTACACGTTTAATTCGACTTAACGTCGTTAAAGTTGACGTTAAGTCGTAGTGAAGACATGCCCTAAGTGTCCCGATCTCTCAGGCAGAGAGGGAAAGGGAGTTGGGGAGTTCAGGTGCCCCTCTCCAGGGTCTTGGAGATTCACTTGAATGGTGGCAGCGTGGTTCTCAATACCTAACTGGTAAAGTGGGGCTGTTGGGGGGGGGGAGCTTTAACTTAGGCTGGGAAGCAGCTTAGAGTTAAGGGGTCATAGAAGAGACCCCTCACTAGAACCCCAGTGTTGGAGTGAGGGGAGGTTCTGCTCTTCTCAGAGATGCATACAGTTCCTGAACTGTTCAGGATCCTAACAACATAGAGCTTTATGGCTTAATGTCCAGCTAGAGAACAACTGGTAACCACCACAGATCACATATTTGATGTGCTCCATGTGGGAAATCCCACTTAACTGGGAAGCCACAATGTGCACTCTCTACAATTTCCTGAGGTTCTCAAGACATAGTCCCATCCACGGCACGTTTTAGTGATCCTATTTTGAAGTGACAAAAGCAGATACTGATGGAGAGGTCTGCACCCCAAAGGAAAAAAAAAAAACACAACCATATGCCAATGTTGATAAGTATTCTTGGCAATATCCCAGCCTCTCTCAGAAAGAGGTTGTTATAAATTTATGCCTTGTCCTCAAACTGTTCAGAAATCAGAAGACTACCCAAAAGGGTAAAATAATTGCATATTATACTGCCACCATCCGATAGAAGAAAAGCCAGTGGCCATCCTGGAGGATACCACTGAATATACTAAGAAGAATTAACACAGGAATGTATAGCACTAGGTAATCCATTGCTAGGGCCCCTCATTTTTCAGTTTTTATTTTGTTCAATTTTTCTCAGGAATGTATCAGTGTTTATTGCCACAACAACAAAAGCAGGTGACAATCATTGTCAAAAACTATTAATAATTTTTCTGGGTAAATATTGGGGTTTATTTTGGTGGACAGAAAGACAGGCGGGAAAATATTCCGTGGATTAATGCTCTGAATTCTGTTGATCAATGTCATTTGCTGCAGAACTAAAACAGAACTCACAACACAATGCCACCTCGGAGTTTAAGAAAACAATGTATCTAATCCCCAAATAAAATTTTTCATTTGAATAAAGTTTCCTGTTGTAAACTTCAAATTATTTAATAATTGGGCCACACCATTTGCAGGGCATACACAACTTCATCCTTTTCTCCTGTTTTTGGTTTTTAAAAACTTTTGTATACTTCCTTGTGTTCTGAAACATATTCTGATACAGATTTTCATTTTCTTCCCACTTTAGTGTGTCAAATATTTAAACTTTTATCTGCTAGCAGCTTGAAATGGGTATATGGTGGGTGTGCAATTCAGCAATACATTCAGATGTGCATGCTCTTCAGAGCTTGCATGTGTGCCAGTTTGTTTATTGTGTGCATCTTCTAGACAAATACATAGCCTTTTTTCAACAGGAACTTTGCATACACACACAGACTAATGTTTTATCATAATACATTTATCTCATGCAATGTATTGTATCTTCAAAAAACCGCAATTTATTTTTACATATTTGAATGATACAAAAATAGAAAGAAAGAAAAATAATCAGAAAAAAAAATGAACACCACTTTTTGTAAAACCCAGGAATTTTTTGGTAAAAATTGGTTTAAACTAAAAATGAAGGGGCTTATCCACTGCCTAGATAATAGCAGCTCCTCAACCTTTGGTTTTCCCTTATGATTGTCAACCACACTGAACAACCCTAGCACTGAACAAGAGTAGAAAACAAACACATTTATTTTTTAAAGTAAAATTTTGCTACTTGAAATTCCTGTCTTAAATTTAGTCTTCTGAAGTGAACTCCACCTATAATTACTAGCCCAGTTCGTTAAATGACACAGGTGGCCATTTGCCAGATGCTAGTGTCTCTCTCAATGGATTTTATGGCTTAATTAGAGACTTAAAAATCAAAGAGGTAGAAAAATGTCAATCAGAAATCTGAAGCACAAGAGGCTCTGCACATCATCCCTTTGCCTCCGTTTGCTTCCTGTGGCCTTGCTCAAGGTGCTTGTGAAGAAAGATGCTTGTAAAGCTTTTATTACAAGCCTCTTGGATTTAAAAATCACAGCTTTACTCTTCTCACAGTCACTGCCTAATCTGGTGAGGAGTAGAAAGGGCTTGATTCTTACAGCAGCATAAACCAGGAATAACTATTAAAATCAGTATGAAATTAGTGTAAATGAGAATCAGGCCCTAAAGGTGTTAACGCACATGCAGTTGTAGTCAAAAACATGATTATTGTAACTAGTGTGACAGATTCACTGACACACTACTCCAGTTTTGCACCTCTCCCATGTTGCAAAGCAACCATAAACCTGGATTTAATCGGCCATTTAAACTGAGTTTATGGCACTTTTGCAATGCTGGATTGGCACAAAGCAATCAGAGCACATTAGTGAAATTGGCTCTACAACTTCTTATTTAATGTAGTATGCCAAATTCTGCTTTTACTTACACCAATGCAACATCAAGGCTGAAATCAGTGTAAGTAGGAACAGATTCAAACCTACAGCATCTGTGGACCAAATCCTGAGATCCATATTCAAAACAATTCAGGCAAATCCTCATTTAGTTTAATGGAAGTTTGTCTCAGAAAAGGCTGAGTAAAAACTGAGGGTTTCATCACCCCCTCCTCTGAAAAAATTCCACTGGAGGAGTTGAAGGGAAGAGCATCTCTGCACTATGTCCCTAGAAATGTTCCTGCTGAGTTGTTTCATTGGCAGCCATGGGGGTAAGAGAGGATTTTCCCAAATATAATACAGGTCATAGAAGCTGATTTATAGACTTCATGAATCTCAGGGTATCCGGCAGACCCTCTGTATCCATAGGCCTCCTCTGCTCTGTGCCTAAATAGTTCCATTGGAGCCATGCTACCAAAGCATCACCAGGTGGCAACTACCCATGGGACCCTAATTTGAAGGGGGGAATCACTATTGCAGATGGCAGGGAGGGTGACCAAAAAGGATTACACCACAGTTTGGATTAACTTTGTTCCCTGATTGCCAGGGGAATGCTGCATCTCCTCCACCATAACTCTACATCCTGCCCACCCACTCCTCCCCTGAGCACACTAATTTCCTCTCCTCTCACATACATCCTGACCTTCCTCGGAGTTTGGAGGTGGCTGCCCAGCCATTCCATACTAAGCACTGGAGATGGATGTAAGGATGAGCCTTCTGCTTTAATTTAAAAGGGGGATACAATTGTGTCCTGATTAAAGACTTCATATTTGGCCCCATAAATCTGATTTAAATCTGCTTACGTATTTGCCAAAGACAAGTTTTTATTATCATTGGCACCATAGAACTAATAAAACAGCGACAGGACAAGTTGCATCCTACTCTGCTTCGTGCATCATCAACATTTTCAACTACATCATGATTGTAGAATCTTTATCACGGATGATGATGGAAGAGGCACATAAGAACCTACCATAAAGATCACATCTTAGATCTGAGTTAGAAAAGGCATATTAGCAAATTTTGGAAATAACTGAGAAGAAAAAATAGTCCCAACATGGAATTTTACAGAGTAACTTTTCTGAATTTCAAAGTACAAGTAATAATACAACATATACTATTGAAAGCCTCCCTGTGTGTCAGATTTCTCCATGCACATAGAAAGGAGGGGTGGGGGGAAAGCAGCATGGGCATAAAAGACAGACATCTTAGGTCAAATTCAGCTGTAATATTATTATTCTTACTATTTGTATTACAGTAGCAGCTAGACTTGGGAGGCCTCAAAAGAGATCTGGGCAGCACTAGTGTGTGTTGTACATACTAAAAGATAAAACAGAGTGTACAGTCAAACCAGAGCGTAAATAGTCAAGACTGTCAAAGGGAGGAAAAAGGGAAGGATTATTTACTATATTCATGTTAATGATGGGGGGGGGGGAACAGACAGATTAAGCAATTTGCCTACGGTCAGCTAGGAAGTCTGTGGCTGAGCCAAGAATTAAGCACTGATCTCCCAAATCCAATGCCTTAAGCAAGAGAGCATTATGTTTTCGACATAAACAAGCATAATTCCCCTGAAGCTCATGGAGTTCCACTTGTTTCTTCCATGATTGACTTTAACTCTTAAACTATTGCTGAATATACTGTTATGGTGTTTTAGTCTTCCATATAAAATGACATCTTAGCAAAACCCAAGACCAGGGGCACTTGATGAGGAAAGGGTTAACACTATGCATATCATTCATACAAGACAGAAGATAAAGCAGAGCTGGTAAATCATTGTTTAGTCTATTGTACTCTGGTGTTATACAATGCAGATCTCCTAGGCCCCTGGTGTGCAAGAGTAAGAAGATAAAACATTACCAAACAAGGAGGAATTCATGAGGGGGCGAGGGGTTTCACCCAGCCTTCCAAAACATTGCTTGTAACATGTACCACCAGTCTGCTTATTTCAATTTCTCTTTCTCCTTCCCATTGGTTTTGCAAGGATGCAGCAGGCTGAGCCAGCAATTGAGCCAAATGGATTTTAACAGCAAGTCCTTTCCTTCCAAATAAGTTCCACCCTCTAGTAATCATAACATTTCATTACTTGTCCAAACCATACATTTAAGGAATTGTTAACTAGCAGCATGAAGCAGAACTATATTACCAAGTCTGCATCTGTGTTGTTAACATTGTTCCTGAAGCTGTTGAAAGCTCTCCGATACTTCAATATTGCTGTTCTTAAGAGGAAACCTCTCAAACTGCAACTTGCAGAAGCCAGCTTTCATAAGAGTGTTTTTTGTTTGTTTGTTTCATTAAAAGGACACGCACTTGGGCATTGAAAAGTGCATAAGAGACACGTGGGACGTGGTTCATATATACATAAACCATTTGCTAAATCAGAAACCTGGGAGTCAGTCAAAATCCATAATAGGATCCCCAGATTCATAATAAATAACTTATAATTATAGTCCTACACAATAGTTATTTTAAACAGATGGTTTATGGATTCACATCTGGGATTTTTTTAAAAATTTAATGTTCATACACAGAGAGAAAATAACTAGACTGCAGCTAGGTTTGTTTTATTAGTGTTGGGGAAAAAATAATTTTTTAAAAGGGGTCAAGGTGATTCATAACAATACTGCCACAGCTGATGTAACTCCCTTGTGACTACTCGGCAAAGACATATAGGGTTCATGCTTGGAATCTCAGACTCACATGGAATAAAGGACTTCGGGACAGGCTGCAGAGTCTGACTGAATCTTCTTTTCTGTATTAATTGAGTCCAGGCACCTGGAGAATTATATTTCTAATGTGTTCAAGAAAAGTTTAGAATATTTTGTTTGGAACCCACTTTTTTTTCCACCTCTCTCAAACCTTGCCACTGAAATTTTCTTCTTCAAAGTAAGTGCAAAGGAGATGAAAATTCATTTACATAAAAGATAAGTTAGCCAGAGGCAATTTTAGTGCTAGAACCTCATGTTGCCTTTTCTGGAGCTTCCTCTCATCATAATTTGTTCATCTGCAACTTATAGCTCATATTTGTACCTTTCATCAAAGAATTCTGTTCATATTACTCCGTTCTAATGACAAACAATATCAAGACAACAGTCATATGTTCACATGGTACAGTAAAATAAAATGTCAACATGAAAAGAAAGAGTAAAAAATAATTGAATGTTTGGCAGAGACCTTGCACAGGACTCGTGCCAAACCACAGTTTGAAGCAACAGTTAAATTCCTACTGGATTCTCTATTGGGTCTCTGCTGTTACACAGAACAACCACTAGGAGGACTATTTTCTGTAGCCTGCATTTGGCTTGGAAAAGAAAAAAAGATTAGGAGTCCTTGTTTCTTGGTGGACACGCACCAGAGTGATCCAGTTGACTATTTTCCGAGTCCATTGTTTTACTGGCCACTATAGAGGTAGAACTGGCTTTAAAGTTATCACTGATGCTGATTGTCAAAGGATAAATTTCCACCGTGACATTCTGGTTTGTTTGTTTTTGAGGCTTATATTGAATCATGTACATTTTAAATATCTATTCTGTGCCTCTTTGTTGAACAGGAAAAATATTACCTAAACTTTCATTTAAACAAAACAAACAAACAAAATCTGTGTACAAAGGGGAAACAAGGAAGACTGGCAGAGAAGGTTGATACCCTGGGATAGAAATCTGAGCTTCATTAAGCCCCAAAACTGCAGTTATTTCCAACCACTAGTTATGTTATGGGGGTCACACAATTGCACTCTTAAGAGAGTCCAGTCTTAACTTTATGCCTGGATTTCAGTGAGATTACACAAACACAAAATTAAGGACATGTTTAAATTTTTGCAGAATAGGAGCCTAAGTGTTTGTATTTGTCCTCTGAAACAATAACATGTCACACTGAAAGTCTTCAAACAAGGATAAAAATCATCCTTCAAGAATTTGGGGTCAAATTTTCAAAAGCATCTATGGAGGTTATATCTATACCACCACTTATGTAAGCAAAATGTACATCATTAAGTGGTGTGAATAATCCACCCTCCTGAGGAACATAAATTCCGCCGGTATAAGCACTAGTGTGCACAGCATTATGCTGACTGGAGAGCTTCTCCCACCGACATAGCTAAAGCTGCTCATTGGGAGTGGATTAAATTATGTTGACAGGACAGCTCTCTCCCATTGGCGTAGAGAGACTACATGAGAGACCTTACAGCAGCGCAGCTACATGTCTGTAAATTCCCTAGTGTAGACACAACTTTAGGAGCACACTTCCCACAGACAATCAAACGGACATTTGCACTGAAGTCAGGTGCTTTTGAAAATCCCACCCTCGATCATTTGATACTGTTGCTTAGCTTATGATTCAGATTCCAGTTCTACAATCTTCTCTCACAAAATTTTTCTCATTTTCATTGTTTCCCCTCAAATTTGTATCTGGTTTCAGTTAAACAAATGACAATTTTTTCAGGTAAAAGATACTAAAACAAAAAAAGTATACTAAAAAACTGCTTTGGTGCAAAATAGAAAAAAATATCTCTCAGTGAAACTGACAATTTTCTGGGGAAAAAAAAACAAAACAAAAAACCCCATTGTTTTGATTTACAAATTTAAATCCATACCCTGCGAACACGAAGGCATGTGCTCACCTTCATGCACACGACTAGTTCCATTAGCTTTAACAGGAATACACACATGAGTAAAACTAAGCGTATGCTTAAAGGTTGCAGATTGGGGGCTTGCTCATGGTAAAACTGTTACCAGGTGTTCAGCATAAAGTTGTGTTATACTGATATAAATATTTCATCATGAATCAAATGTCAACTCAATCCTTGCAACAACAACAAAAATTCCTCGTGTGAACAAAAAGCCACTCTTTTTCAAATACAGCACACAGTAGTTTCTTGCTTGTTTCCACATTTTCATAATCTCTTAGGCTCCTATGTCCCCAATGCCCAAAGCAGCAGGCCACTGTTGACATTGAGCAGGGCTACTGCTACAGATCTCTCCGCAATGGAGCTCTGCCAACATCAACTACTCCCTTCAGAATTTCAGTTCTCCCCCAGGAAGCACAATTAAAAACAAAGCTATTGCTTGCTGAAAGAAGACCCCAAATTTCACTGCAGATGTGTATTCCCCACCACCACCAAAAAACACAGTACTATGTACAAGTAGTTCAGTACTCACCATTCACAACCCTCTTTAGACCAGACATACCATTTCTGCAATATGCCTAGTGTTCACCAGCTTGGAGAAATTGACCTCTGTGGTCAGTTGCAAGCCTGATTTTCCCTGAAGACAGCCCAGTGGCCTGCTATTTCAGCACTGTGAGTAGGAGGAGCTTCATTTAATATGATCATTTATTTGTATTCCTATAGCACCTAGAGGCACAATTGAGATCACAGGTCTATTATGCTACTTAGCGTGCAAACACATATTAGGAGATGCTCCTATCCTGGTAAATTACAATTATAATAGACAAGACAGACAGACAACCAATGCACACAGAGGTGAAGTAATTTGCCCATACTAGATCAATGGTAGGGCCAGGAATAGAACCCAGGTCTCCTAGGTCAGTGCTCTATCCACTAAAACATTTTTCCTCACTTAAACCTTTTACAGGTGATAGGGGCAAATTTTTGTCCCAGTGAAGTCAAAGGCAAAGCTTCTCACCATTCAACAGAATAGAATTTGAAATTCTCTGTCTATAGGAATATGAACCTTAGGTTTCAGCACAAAGTTAGAAGCATATACAGTAACACAAAATATTATCTATAAACTGGAAGACAGGTAAAAGTTGGAAGAGTGATGTTATGGTTTTGTGGGAACCAAACCTTTGAATTTCCTGATTTGTGTGCATTTAAAATTCTTAGCTACAATCGTCCATTAGGGATTTTTAAAAAAAATTAAATATAAATGTTTTATATTTCTATTAAAGTTTATATCTGATCTCCTTTAAGCACTTTGAGATCTACTGCCAGAAAGGGCTATATAAAAGTGCTAGATATTAGCATTATTAAAGAAGTAATAGTAAATACTAAGAAGCTGTTTGTCAATGGGGAATCTTATGCAAATTAGCAGTCAGTAAGAAAAGGAGGAGCTTGGTCAAATAGGATATGTGTCAGTTTGAATCTAAGTCTATGACTAAGAAAGCATATTGTATTTCCCCAGTTATAGCTGTGTGTCTCTTGCGTATACTGTACAACTATGCTGATCTAGCTAAACTGATGCAAACCCCTCATGTAGGTAAACTTCAGCGAGTTTAACCTTTGCTTAGAATAACCTTTGAAGTTCACATAGCTAAATTACCAAATTAAGCTAACCTGATTTAAGCAAGGGTTAAACTGTTCAAAGTGTTTCTGTGGGCTTGTCTTCACTACCGCTGGTAGCCATCGATTCACGTAGCTGAAGTTGCATATCTTCAGTCGACCCCCTCCCCTAGTGAAGACCAGTCCTATGTTAGGGATTTGGGTTTAATTAGAGTTTAAATTAGAGTTAATAAGATCTGTTTAAAACCAATGTAGTTATACTGGTGCAAGTTTTCCTAATGTTGACCAAGCCAAAAAGCTTTAAGTTCTGTTCAATCTCTGAACCTTCCATCAACTCTGACCCATCAAAAGAGCAACCCTTCCACTTCTATTTCTTCCCATCTTGGCCCCATTGCCTGTGCTCTGTTTATTTCCCAGTGTTAGCTTTATTGCAGCAAAGTGAAGCACACTACCATGAAAATACAGAAAACTCCCAGACACATAGCAGCGTCTGTCCTCCAAGTTCAAGATTTCCATTTTCTGAGGAAGCCAGAGCCTGTGTTTCTGTTTGATCTATGTACACCAAGTGGATAGTCCTTAATTTCTCTTTTAGTGCTGTAATGTGACTTTATTGAACATTTATTTAAAATGGTTCCATTAACTAAGTTATTTTAATTAAATAAAATGTAATGACATGCCCATCATTGTGTCCGAGAGCAACCTTTATTGCTTTTTGATTCTTATGTCTGCTTAGCTAAGCTTTTACACTGGAGATTCAGGTAGTGGCCTTTTGGGGCTTTCTTAAAGGCCAGAGCCTGTATGAAAAACTCAAAAAAGAAGCCCCTGAAGCCATGCAGTTTTTAAAGGCTTTTACAAACCCCACTGGGCCTCCTAGATTATTTTGCAACAAGTCATATCCCATGAAGAAATTCACTTCTGTACAACCCAAAAACAGAGTTAGATTAAAGAAAAAAGGGGGGGGGGGAAGAAAAGATGATCCCCTGCTGATCTGCCTGATCTTTTACTGCCCATATCCTCTAAAGAAAAGATGTTCTGATGATATATTACTCCAATACATCACTAAATGACAGTGTTCTCATGGTATTGTATCCTTAGAAATATGATGTATGCCAAAAGCTGTAACAGGGGATACAAAGGAGTTCTTTTTATTCTTTAAAAATATTTTCAAAAAGACTTTTAAAAGGTATGGTGGCTGTTGGTTTTGTTCAGGGAGTCCCATAATACACACACCACAATATCAAGAAGAGTCCTAAAAGTTTCTCAAAATTGGTAGATTACCAAAAAAAAAACAACCCAAGACAGCATCAGAGAAATTCTTTGTTTAAGCAGGCTTCCAAATAGGATGAAAGTTCTTGGGGAACAACCATCAAATAAAAATAGTAGTCAAAAGAAAGTAGCAACAGTTTGTTTTCTAAGCACGTGGTCTCCAGGCACTGCTGTTTTAGCCCTGTTCAAGTCTGTTAAGTGCTGACCTGCTTTTTGTTTTCTTAGGTGATCTTGCCTGTGATACACAGCAGTATGTATTACAAAAAGAAAGAATTATTCACGGAGGCCTGTTGAGGCAAAGGGAGTAGCAGTGCTGTGCCAATTTCCACAGAGGAGCAGGTTAAAAGGGAGGTGCAAGGAGCATGGCCATTTCAACCTGGCCTTTTTAAGGAGGCAAGAATTTTCAGGGTCTTTTCTCTCTGACCTTCACCCCGCAGTACCTCCTCCCTCTGCACTTCATAACCTCAGGTCAAACAAGACTGAGCTTTGTGCTGCAGTTATTAGTTTCACATTGAGGCAGTTGCGCTAATCACTGCATGGATAGCTTATCATGGTAGCTGGTTTTCCAAGGGGCTGATCCTCATCAGATTGATATGAGATCAGAGTAGGGCTCAAATGAGGTCATGGTCAGAAAAGTGACTATGAAAAAAAATTACACCTTATTTGACATATCTTCTCCTTGTGTGTGTGTGTCTGCTTCCTGACCACATTTTTTGGCTGGGCCACTGCTACTTTTGGGCTAGTTTGTGGAGTCCTTACGCATAAAGAATATTTTCACTGCAGTCCATGAAATCACTAGTCTGAGTTAAGCGACTCAAATCTGGCTCTTTGAAGAAGAAAAACTCAGAATGCCTTGTGGTGGTGAGCAGACCCAGGTAATTACATATTTATTTGTAAATGTTTCTCTGGAAAGAAAGTTACCATGTCAAAAAGAAGAAACAAATATTGCACAACCCATGTTCTGCCTGAAAAATTCAATGGCTGAAATCTCAGCTCTGCAGAGTCCATCTCACTTCTGCAAAGCACATTCCCTTCTCTTTCACACATGTACACACAGCGTCTAGAATGTCCAAAGTTTATGAATCTCAATAATAATAATGATATTGAGCAGAAACAATACAAGTATATTTTTCATAAACTGTGTTCCCTTTTCCTCCTCCCTACCCGTGGCTCCACTTGCACGGCTGGAAGTAACAAAAATACCTGTTCTTGACAAGTAAATGGAGCTGACATCAGACTGAAGCAACAGCGTGAATGAGCTATGCACAACCCATTTGTCATCTTGACAAAGTGACTTTTGGTCACCAGTGGGACACTTTAAAGACATCTGAATGGCTGGCCTTGACCACCAGCAATTCTTACAGCCTATAAGGGGTCCTGTGAGACTGAGAACACAACCTGCTTTAGAACTGGCTCCTGCAGTTATGTCTCTTGGTGGTTGTAAAGGCTGTATGATATATCAGGTGTGAATAAGATCTTTGCTAGCTGGTTATATTTAC
Organism: Sternotherus odoratus; assembly: GCA_032164245.1. Classification (NCBI taxonomy): domain Eukaryota; kingdom Metazoa; phylum Chordata; order Testudines; family Kinosternidae; genus Sternotherus; species Sternotherus odoratus. The sequence goes on from JAVMKO010000002.1 coordinate 149,660,417, forward strand.
ATAGGTATTGACTGCAGATAGCATCTTGTTAGCCCAAATAATAAGCCTCAAATGCCGGGAAAGGGGATTGTGCATGGCTAAAAATCCACAGAGCTAGAAATCCAGCCACTGATGATTGCACTGTGTGTAATGGCACAGATTAGTCTGAAGAGCCAGAATTCACACAGCAATACTATTATATAAGAAGAAAGGAAAACACAGGAAGGAAGGGGAGGAGGAAAAGTCAGTCTGAAATTCAGAGATTCCACAATAATAGTGCACAAGAGACCTTAGCAACTTTAAGATGACATTAAATGGTGTGTTACATGGGATGTGTAACAATGAGAACCACTTAGACGTTTTAACATTCAGCGAAAAGAAACGAGGGCCCTAGACATATATGAATCACACAAGACTAGGGTAAAATCTTGAAAAGACGCTTAAAATCCTTATAAACACTGCTGTTCAACATCTGGCTCTGGAACCACATTGAACTTTCATGGAATGAAGTCCCATCTAGCTCTTCTCAGTGCCAATCAACTATGCCAATCGCAAAAAAGCTCTCTATGGTGCCTGGCACAAAACAGAGAACAGTGATCAAACAGACAGGAGCCAACCGGACACATTGTCATCCTGCAAAAATAGTAGATTTCAAGTAAGCTTCCCTTTGTTAACTCTGACTTTTGTACATTTCAATATGCCATAGCATCTCAGAGTTAGAAGGAGAGCATAGTCCAACCCACTGCTCAAAGCAGGACCGATCCCTATTTTCACCCCATATCCCTAAATGGCCCCCTCAAGGATTGAGCTCACAACCCGGGGTTTAGCAGGCCAATGCTCAAACCACTGAGCTATCCCTCCCCATGTGAGTGAGTTGGTTTAACACACCAAGAGATTTGAGGGTGACAAAAAGACCCCCCCACTTTTATAAACAATAAGATATTGAGCACAGCTTTGGGTACTGAACACATCACCCTGTGTAATGAAGGGAAGGTAGAATTTTGGAGATTCTTAATGCTGATGCCATAGCTAGCATCAGAGTAACAGAGCTCTTTGTTTGTGGATTAGAAACCTTACCAAACCTCAATAATTTATGTACCACCAGCTGTATAGATGGTGCATTAGCACTATGTCCTAAAACTCCTAGTGTTAATGTTAAACAAACCATACTTTTGCATGGTATGCAAGTATACACTAGCTACTAGCTACTTATTAAATCTCAGGATCATAATGTTTTCCCTTTCCCCATAGATGCCTAATGAGACTAGAGCACAGGTCTTACCAGGCCTCCTCCCAAAAAGTTCTTACCTGTTACTCTTTCAATATTTCAAAATTTTCCAACATTCTTTCAAAAAATTATTAAAATAAAATCATCGTTTCCAAGGTAAACTATTGCAAGTCGCACTTGCAGCACAAAATGAATTTTTTTAGCAAAGCATTTACCAGTTCAGATCACTGATCCCCCAATTCTTGTAGACCAACTTCAGCCATAGCCAATATCAGATGTTAAAAAAACAGTGATAAACATGAAAATTAGTTGTGCCTTATAAAGGAAAAAAACATTTTCTTTCCCTCAGAAGTCATTAAATAATACTCTGAAATATGGGATTTGGTTACCCTTGTCAATGTCTTTCCTTGCACAGCTACCGTATTTTTCGCCCTATAAGATGCACTTTTTCTTCCCCAAAACGGGGGAGAAAAAGTTGGTGCGTCTTATAGGGCGAATGTCTTATAGGGGAAAAAAAAAAAAAAAAAAAAAAAAAAAGCGCCTCGCTCTCCCGTCCCCGCCGCGCGGGCGGGCTGCCGAGGTTCCCCACTCCCCGCCGCGGGCGGGCTGCCGAGGTTCCACCCTCCCCGCCGCGGGCGGGCTGCCGAGGTTCCCCCCTCCCCGCCGGACCAAAAAAAAAATGTGCGCCCCGGTTCCCCCCCTCCCCGCCGGACCAAAAAAAAAAAAAGCGCCTCGCTCTCCCGTCCCCGCCGCGCGGGCGGGCTGCCGGGAGCGTCCCGGTTCCCCCCTCCCCGCACGGCGGGGACGGGAGAGCGAGGTGCTTTTTTTTTTTTTTTTTGGTCCGGATTTTTTATTAAAAAACGAGGGGGCGTCTTATAGGCCGGAGCGTCCTATAAGACGAAAAATACGGTACATGTTAGGTTAATGGTCCTTTTTAAAAGCCACTCCAGCCAAAACATTCTGACATGATTATACCCTCCTGTAGCAGTGAATTCCAAATGGTACAGCCTGCAGGTGCTTCACTGACTGGCATCATGAAAACCCCATCATTAGCCGGCCTTCAAGCAATTGTTTCTCAATTAATTCGTCTTCTTCCCCACCCCTCCTCAATTATACATAATCACTAGCCATGACTCAGTCAGACTAAAGAAAGAAAGCACAAGATCAAGACAGTCAAGATCTTTAATTCCTCCTTTTGTAGCTCTCCAATCACTACTAGACCCTCTCACATAAATAAATAAACACATACACAAACAAGCAGAAGAACAACATAATCAGGCACAGGGTTTATAGGCTTTGGGCCCTTTCCATTTTCCATTAAATTCAAGGAACATAATAGTGAGTATGATAAAATAAAGCCAGCACTTTTAGCCTAGGAACTGTCAGAAATCAAAATTACCACTCCCACATTTCATGATTAAGATCCTGATCCTATAAAGTTTTAGTCATGTGCTTCACTTTAAACAATAGTCACAATACATAAAGCTAAGCATGTGTTTTAAATGTTTGCAGGATTGGGACCTGAGTACCTAGATACCTTACCAGGTATCGTCATTAAAAGGATTTAAATTGTACATATCCCAGTTTAGAGGGTCTTAAAAGAGTGGTGTTTCTGTTGTTTTTGACCACCACCTCTCTGAGATGGGAGTGGATAATTGGCAGATATGCTGTGCAAATAATAATGCAAATATCATCTCTTTTTTTCCCGTTTGTGAATTGTCTGTGAGCAGATTGCAATTTTCTGAAATGTACTCACTATTCAGAATTATTTGTTAATTTCTTCAGAGAATAATGCTTGCTCTACAGATTATTTGAAAATAGTTCATGGCTGAGACTGACAATGAAATTATAGAAGCCTCATTTTGATAGTCTATATTTTCCAGATTATATTATTGCCTTTATCTTAATAGTAAGGATGTATGTGAATAATGATAAAGGGAGGGTCCTGATGCTAATAATGTTTATGTCAACGATACTGCTCATATGAATAAAATTATTCATTTGAATAAGTATTTGCAACACTGAAGCACAAGACAATTATAGAGCTTCTGTAAATTCTCATCTGTCATAATAAAAATGAATATGTATGGAATCTGATTTCCCCACATTTGGGGCTGAAAACAGCTTATGAGATTTTGACATCATTAAACGTGGCCTGAACTTGATTCATCCTGGAACCCAAACTCTAGACTAAACTTGAACATTGCAGCTGACCCCATCTCTAGTTTTATTACTGTTGGAACTGGCTGAAAGATGGGGAGAGCAAAGGGGAGGGAATTGCAAAAAGGCTCCTAATTTTTCCCTCACTCTTTACTGAAATTTATAAATTTCAAGATTTTTCGTTTCTTAGAAACGAAAATTGTCAGAAAATTTCACAGAAATTTTTTTGATCTTTCACCCAAATTGTGACACATTCAGCATTTTCCAACCAGTTCTAATTGTACATTATTTTGTTTCCCCCGCCAAAAAAAATACAGAAATTTGGGGGGTTTCAGTTTTTCAACAAAAATCCAAAAACATTTCAAGAAAAACTTTAGCAAAAACCAAACCTTTTTTCATTTTCATCAACATTTTTCACTGTAACAAAACACATTTCCAACTCCAGTCTTAATTAACAGCACTATCAATCTGCTTGGCAAATTACAGGAGAAAAAAGCTGTGGTATCTTCATCTTAAAAAAAAGGTCTAAAACAGAAAAACACCAGATGTGGCAACCTCAGTCCAGGAGAGTGCAGGGAATGGATGAGGAACTGTGGTTAACAACAAATAAAGAAAAAGAAATCATCAATTGTGCATGAAGATATTTTAAAATTTAAAACTAAGGTATAAGGAGGGAGAAATACATAGCACTAGCATAGAGTCTAGCTTTGGAATGCCAGCTAGAACAGGTGTTTTTTAGGGAGAGATTTGAATAGGATTGCTAAGTGCCCAGATTTTTACCAGAAAGTCTGGTCGAAACAGGGGACCCAACAGTGTCTGGTCAGAACTATTGACCAGGCACCAAAAGTCCAGTTTACTGTCCGCAGTCAGCGTCCGTTCCACCATGGGGAAGGCGAGACGGGATGAGCAGCTGCTGATGGAGCTGGAGGAGCATTCAGGACCTGCGTGGCTCCAGCGGAGAGAGGTACCAGCAGCCGGCATCCAGGAGGAGGAATCCTGAAGCCTGAGGCATTTGAGGAGTGGGGGCGGTGGCTGGACTCAGGACCCAGGTCCCCATCTCAGCCTCTTTTGTGCCCTGCCCCGGGGTTCTGCCCCCACATCCTGCCCTAGTCATCCCTCCACCCTGCTCTAGTCTACTCTAGTAACACCCATCCCTGGAGTGTGGTTCTCCCTGCCCTGTCCTGCCCCAGTCACCCCTCCCACTCTAGAGCCCTGGTGGCGGGAATAACATTGTTATTTTCTGCTCTTTCTGGTTCACATTTTTTTTCTTTCTTATGAAGTCTGTCATTTGCCGCAGATGAATGGTTTTGATAGTTTCCACATTTTGCTCCTCCATAAATCTTACAACAGTTTCTACAGCACTCAGGGCTTCTGTGGGCAAAATTTTGACATTTTCAATGACATCCTCGTCATTATTAGAATACTCGCCATTACTTTGGCAGTCCAATGTAACCTCGCAGCCAGTTAATATTTCTTCCTCGGACAGAAATTCTGAAGTCGGGCAATCTTCATCCATCTCCAGCCACTCGGTAATGATTTCTGGTGATGTATCCAAACTAAAATCTTTTATCATTTGAAAGAGAAGTTTACCTTTATCCTCTTTTGTCTGTGTGCGTGTTTGTAGAACATCTTCTTCCAAAAACCCTTCAAAGACTGGCTTTGAATCAGTGCCACTGCTGGAGTTTTCTGAGTCTGGCCGTCTTTGACAGAAAAGGCATCACCAAAGCCTTCCTCCAGCAGTTTTCAATGGAATTTTGTTTTACTCCGTCCCAAGCCTTTAAGCTAAATAAATAATTTCCTTCATGTTTCACTGTTTCAGGAATTCAGAAATGCCTGAAGACGTGCATGACACTATCACCAAAATCAGCTCCCGTCGATAACTGTTTTTAAAATTCTGAATAATGTCCTGGTCTAAAGGTTGAATTACTGATGTTGTGTTCAATGGTAGGTATAGCACTCAAATTTTTCCAGTGATTTGGCTGGAAGATGGGCTGGACAATTGTCAAGTAGAAAAGTGTTTTTGCTTGGAGCTTCTTCGACCACAGATGCTTACGAACAGCTGGAACAAAGCTGTTGTGGAACCAGGCGTCAAAAATGTGTCTCGTCATCCAAGCATTTTTGCTGTTAGCGTATATTACTGGCAGTTTGGCTCTACTGAGGTGATTAAAGCAGCAAGGGTTATGAAATCAGCCAACAAGAAGAAGGGAAAGCCTAAGGCTGCCCGTCTTATTACTACAAAAAAGAAGAGTCACACCATCTTCTATCTTTTTAAATCCAGCTGTTTTCTGTCTAGTAATTAAAGGCTAAAGTCTTATCAGGGAGCAGTTATGCAAATAAAGCTGTTTCATCACAATTATAAAGTTGTTCTTCGTGGTAGTCTTCATTTTGTAAAATAGATTTTAACTCAGCGGAAACTCGTTCGCGTCCGAATCATCGGCTGATCGGCTTTCTCCAGAAATCGATACCTGCGCTATGCCATGACACTTTTTAAAACGTGCCTTGCTGGCTTGGAATGATTCATCCCCCACTAAATTTCCAAATTTTGTTGCTTGGGCTGGAAGAATTGGGCCACTTAACAGCATTCCTTTCAGCCTTTCCTGAGAAAACCACGTGCACATGACTTTGTCTATTTGTGGGTTTGGAGAATAGTGCACACGTTTTCACTTAAGCCACACAGCAGAATCAATATTTTGTACAAAGCCATTCAGGTTAGATTCATTTTTTAGTCATCCTCAGAGAGTAGATTCGACAATCCCAATATCTTTTGAAACTTTGGCCTGGGTTTCTCCACTATTTACTCAATCTATTTCAGCTAGCTTTTCTTCTACAGTGTAGGAACGTTGATGCTTGCCCTCTGCCATTATATTAGGAAGAGGAAACGCCAGTAGGCCTACAACACATTTCCACTCTGCACTTCCTGTAGATTTCTAAGTCAGTTCCTGTACCACATGTTAACGACTCTCGCATGTTAAACAGGCAGCACTGGGAGGCATGGCACTACTGCACGCTAAGCGGATTTGCGCGTAAACGGGTCCGTACTGTAACAATAATTAACCATTTACAGTTTTATAGTGGCTTTCATCAGGTAGGATTCCAAAGCACTTTACACACTTAAACTGATATTGCAGACCAAATGCTAGCTGAAAACAGAAAATAGCTCTGATCCACCAAAGGACTATGTGACAAAAGCAATATAATTTATGACTATACACTGGCTATGAACAGGTATGGCAGCATAATACATTCTCACTCAGAACCAAAATAAATTACATGCAAGGTTTTATGCAGGCAGCGTGGCCTGGTTATGGTACCCATATTTGTCTGTGGTAGTACATATACATCACACCTGTCCTCAACTCTATTTGGGGAAGCCCCAAGAAGCAGACTTCTCCATATGTTTTCAGGAAAGCCGGAACTAGATGGGCCATCTTGTGTGATGTGTTTCTAAAGAGTGCTGGTTTGGTTTGTGTGCTGTTTTTCTGGCCTATGCACCCAGATAAGCCAGAATCTAGCCTTATGCTGACTTATTGTATATGGTAGTATAATGATAGCAGAGTCTATGAGCTATCTGCTAGCTCACCCCATTGCAGAGTCTACTAAACCAAGCTGTTTCTACAGCAGGTAATTAACTTTAGTTTATGATTTCAGTAACTCCTCACTCCCACCAATATCTTTACAGACACACATCGGCCTCCAGTGTCTCTGGCAAAAAAAATGCAGATACTCAGCTGCACCAGACATTTTTCTATTTAGGAAACAGAGTATATAATTGCCTTTTTAAAATTGGAAGAAAACTAATAAAACCCAGCATTATGTAGGGGCATGTTTGCGCTGTAGGAAGAGCCTTTCACATACTGATCAAAACAACATTCTCTCAGTATGAGTCTATGCGAGTTACTATTAAACCACTGTGACTGAGGCTTTTTTGTTTCTTTGGGTGGCGTTGTTTTTGTGGGGTAATAAAGTAATAAAGGGGGAGAATCATTCAAATTGACAAAAGATGCTCTTTTGGTAAGTTCTTTAGATGAAACTATTGAAATTATATTAAATAAAATAGGTATGAAAGAATTGTTTGATGATTTTTTTAATATACACTTTTCCACTAAAATTCATCTGGGCTACATTATATCTTGACACAATAAAAATTGAATCCTGATGTACTAAAAAATTGCCATCTTCATCAAACATGTGCTGAACATTTGCTCTCATGCTGGCCAACCACTCTCAGATATGGATTTCTGCAAAAGAAACCAACTGGGATACTTACAGGTAAAGAATCCCAAAAATCCAGGTAGGATAACTTTCTTGCTTTTTTTCTTGGTTAGGTTATTTTTGTTTGGTTTGCTATAATATGTTAATCAAAAACATGCTAAATTAGGTGGAATACTGATTCTTATAGCACTGAATTTAACATATTTTTTATCAGCAAAGGTGAAATTCTTATATTGCATATTTGGAGTTAAAAGCCGAAATAAAACTCATGCCAAGCAAAGCTCTGATTTCTAGTTTCCTGAGCTCCTGCCTCAAAGTTTTTCTCAGATTTCCATCACTGGGTTACACTTTCTGGTTCACATTTCTTTCCTTCTCCTCTGGATTTTTAGATAATAAAAGGTTGAGAAGTATGATTACCACTCCTCAGGTGGAGTTGGCAGGTTTAAGACAGCAGGCAGAGTAGGGGGAAGAAATGGAAGTGGGTTACATGTGGTTCATCAAGGTTACCACTGGCTTTTATCAGCTGTCATTTCATATGTGACATACACAGTCTTTTTACGGATCATGGGGAAAAAATACTCCACTCCCACACTAATACCCTACTATTCTGGATAGCAAAAGAACCATTTTTGCTGTAGGTCTAATACATGAGAAATAAGCTCCTGCAACCATCAAGCAATCATTACCTGTCTAGGGTTTAGTCACCCAGTTCTTTGTAATTAAGGACAACAGACACTTCTCACCTATCCCTTTAAACTGGTATGCTAATTTTTTTCCCCCATTTAAAACTACATCCATCTGATTCCAGCCAACAACTAAGGTTATTCTTGGATCCCTCTTGCTTCTGGCAAACTATTTGGGTTTATGCAGACCATGATGAATGAGTATGAAATTACATGGCTCTCTTCACCACCACAACCATCCATCATCATCCTCATCATCCTCATCGTTACCACCACCACCACTGTTGCCATGAGCTCATCTCACCTTTGAAAAATTCAGAGCTCAAAAGTTTAATTCAGGATAAATTGATTCCGTTGGACTTTACGTTTTTGAACTTTAATTATATGCAGGCTCTCATCTCACCTACTTCTGCCAGACTATAGCATTTTATGTCTTTTCCAAGCTTATGTTGAAGTATATATATATATATATATATATATATATATATATATATATATATGTATATATATATATATATATATATAAAAGAAAATACTGTGATATCAGATGTGAGCCTATTTTCAGCTTCAGACCACTTTCAGCCAAAACTCTGGACCAACAAAAACTGAGTTAAACTTGCCCATTTACTTTAGTTATAACATAGTTTAACTTGAAATATTCCATGCACATTTTATATACAGAACATTCATATTAACCAATTCTAATCTAAACTTCCCTTTACATTCAATAATAGTACTCAGTTTTTCATTTTCCTTTCAAAATCTTGAGTATAAAAGCATACATCTGAACTCTGAAAAACTCAAACCAGTATCCTACATGATAGGTCTTCCTATTTATGTAACTTCTCACTAGTCCATGTTTCACCTCTGTGCCTGAGTAGCGTCAATACTATAGCTCTGTGCATTTAATGTTCCCACGGTTGTATTACCTGGTATGATCAAGTCCTTTAGTCTATGGGTATTTTTGGATTGGTGATTTTTTTGCACATTAATAAACCTGATTTCCATAGATCTGTGAAGATATTTTTAGAATGGAATTTCTGCAGCTTGTAGGTTACATTTGATATTGTAGCTATAATCCCCAAAAGTCCTAAAGAATTTAATGGCAGGCATAAATGAACAACCCCCTTGAAATGAATCAATACTTTGCTGGTATACATATGAATGTCATCAAATATATCTTTACCCATCATAACACATTAAACACATGCATGTTCTTTGAAGCCTGGACTTCTTCCAGTCAACTACAGAGTCCACAAAGTTACACAGCTTTTGTTTTCAGAAAGAGCGATATTTTAGACATTTTAATTTTCAAGCATTAAATTAGTACAAACTGATTTTGTAGCCAAATTCATTAATAAGTACCATCTTTCATTTTCTGTGTAATTCAGTAGAACATACAGTATCATCTAGGGACACTTGGATTCTTGTATAAAATGTGAGTAATCATTTTTCCTGTAGATTTTCAATTTACAGTGACAATATTGTTTCTACTGGTGTTTCTCAGAAGGTTGGTTTACTTCATCTTTGTTTACTACTAACTTCTGATATAGACAGTCACCGTCCCTGTTTATCATTTCTTAGTGTTAGAAAAAGTCTGCTGCACTGTTTTGACAGAAAAGTCCAGATCCCATTACGTTTTCCAGTTACTGTCGAAGCCTCCATATACAAGAAAGCAGAGGCACTATTCTTATTTACCTTCAGCCTGCTTTGCACCACTCCAATGGCACAAACCAGACAGCAAAACAGCTTACATGGGACTGGGAATTTTTCTGACAAACAGGTATTTCCAAGGAGGCACAGGGCCACAGACGTTGGGTGAGTTGCTAGTACAAAGGGGAAGTCAGAGCACCTCTGCACTTCAGTTATCCTAACACATGGAACAGCACTTTAAGGATGTTGGCAGCCAAACATAAGTTAAAGCTCTCAAAATCCAGAAGTCACACAGCTGGCATAAAGCCATCTTTTGCCCACCCAGAACTTAAAAGTGATTTCAGTCAGCAGACCCAAGAATGGCCGACCACCACTTTAATTTGCCCTTCATTGTGGTGAGAAAATAAAAGTTTGTTTGCTAATACTGCCACTATACTATCCATAGCAGTTCACAAAGGGAAGTCTTGTGGATGGAAAAGGATGGTTTTGTGGTTAAATCTCTGGAATGGGTGTTAGGAAACCTAGCCTTGATTTCTTCTTCTGCCCCGGATCCCTTGTGAGACTTCTGTGCTTTACATTTCTTGTCTGCAAAACTGAGGCTATTAGTGCAGTGGCTAAATTAATTAATGTTTGTAAAGAGCTTTGAAATTATTAAATGGGAAACATTATAGAAATGCAAAGTAATTTTGTGTAAGAACTCATATTAAAACTATTGTTTTATAGTCATTTATAATGCCATAGTTTTGCTTCTTTACAGATTAGTTGTTTGACCCTGTAAACACACTTAATACTAATGAGTAGTTCCATCCTGTACACAAAAGCAAAAGGGTAATTTATCAGATTTCAGTTAGTGGTAAAATAAAAAACCTTTTAAAGATTTTCTTGCACATATTATAGTTCATGTACTGCCTGAGAGACTGTTCTTTAGGCCAGGGGTTCTCAACCTTTTCTTTCTGCGCATTTCTCCCCCTCCCCCTCCACCCCCCCCACCTCCCAATCATGCTATAAAAACTCCACAACCCACCTGTGCCACAATAATTGATTTCCCGCATTAAAATGCCAGGACCGGCGTTAAGGGGTAGGAAGCAGGGCAATTGCCCAGGGCCCTAGGCCACAGAGGGCACTGTGAAGCTAAGTTGCTCGGGGCCCCAGACTTTAGCCCCATGCAGTGGGACTTCGGCTTTCTGCCCTGGGCCTCAGCAAGTCTAACACTGGTCCTGCTTGATGGAGCCCCTGAAACCTGCTTGTGGCCTCCCCTGGGGGCTTTGGTGCCCAGTTGAGAATCACTGCTTTAGACCATATAGAGTCAAAATCTTCTAATCTTCCAGTATTCGTTGCAATGTTCATCCACTTTGTTTTCATGCCATGTTGATCCATGTTTTCTAAAAGTGCATCAGCTGAGTCAATGTTACAAACTATAAGAGGTCTAAACATATAAATATTTTCCCTGATGTGTTACTTTTAGTCTGACATTGAACTTCTACATAAATTGTTGCTTCACCGCTACTAACTCCTTTCTGTTAGTTAGAGCTGTGTGGCAGATATTTGGGAAACATTACATCTTGGCCCCATTATAAAATCCATCTTCATGTATTTTTTGTTTTTCCTCTTATTTCTTTCCTCTCCATGTCTCGCTCTTTTTTCCCCTTTGTCATTGATATCTAAAAAGTTATCATTGGGCCTGATCCAAAATCCATCAATATCAATGGAAAGATTCCAATTGACTTCAGACGTTTGCTCACCTAAAGAGCATCCAAAATGTTTAACTGTGAAACTGAAAGCCAGTGCAAGAACAAGGGATATTTCCTCAGGAAAGGATTACAAAGAAGTGTAATTGTTAACAACTACGGCAGCTGAATTCCCAGCACAAACAGCAGTAACATCCTCCGAATGACCCTTTTTATAAAAGTATCATGTATGTTCATGCTGTCTTCTTATTATAATCAGTCTAGTCAGGAGTGCCTGAAAATATACTGTGTTGTACTTTCAAAACTAAAGTTCTGGACTTTAAATCATCTGAATTTTTTTGCTTTGCTAACTTGTTGCATCCCTCATTTTGGCTCCTTATGCCATTTTTTCAACAGTCAATATCTGTGTAGGTTGAAAGCAATAGCACCCCCAAACTCCATATTTCAAGCTCTTTGCCCTGCTCATAGGTATTGACTATGCAGAAATCTTTTGTGCTACAGCACATGTGACTTTGTGAAAATAATTCTCACATAGAATGCACATGATGAATGTAGTAATCAGTGAGTCTCACAATGTCATATTAAAGTCATTTATGAGTTTAAGGTCAAAATGATGATTCCAAGATAGCGAACTGGAATATTTTCTAGTTAGCTCAGCACTCAGATAACCTTGCATTGCATAAAGGCAACAAATACCCATGATTTGATTATACAATGTATTCCTTTCTTTGTACAGTTACTTTTAGTAAAGTCCTTAGTTTTCTTATTACCTGAAAACCAAACTTACCAGGCAAATGCACATTATGCAAGGATTGTCGGTGATAAATGGGATCTGTAAAACCTCCCCTTCATTTTCACATTTTGCAACAGATCCTGAGATGGAAATCAAAATAAAAAATATGTTTTCAAATTTTATCTAACTGGCTGTCTTCAGTATACAGATTCCTAATTCTGATTTAAACTCCTGTACAGCTCCTAGTCCTCAATTTTAAATCTCACCTGCTCTAAATAACCAAGAATATCAGAAACAAATGTACAGAAACTATTCAGTTTCAAAGGGGCACTTTCTATAAAATCCTGATGAGAGCTGATAAATGGCTAGCCTTTTTATTCAGTACAAAATCTAGACTTTCCTAGTGTGCACCATTTACAGCAGGGATGCTTTTTCTCCTCTCAGATAACCTATGCGATAATGAATATTTCATTAATAATAGGATACTTCTGTAAGTGACCTGATGGAAAACTTATTGAAATCAGTGGAAAGAATTCCATTCACTTCAGTGGCCTTTGGGGTCAGGCCCTTGGTACAGTACCAACAACTTAACCCAGCACCTTTTTCTGATCCATGAAGAACAGACTCCCATCAGAGTTAATTTACAAAAGGAGTCAAATTAGAGATACGATCTCTACCCCATTAGTCCTGTATTATCTCAATCGCTTTTTGAAACCTAATAGGTCTTACTTTTACTAGAAATTGACTCAACATTTTCCTTTATGCACCAGGTGTCAGTAAAGTATGTCCTTCAAAAGGGGGGGGGGGAGAAGCAGCAGGTACGGTCTTCACCTGCCTGAATACATTTAATTATCCCCTACGACCGTTAACCTTTTCTTCTGCAATGCATTTTTAAAACAAATGAACGTAAGGCAGATCTAGTACTTTCAACAAACAAGGCAATAAATAATACAACAAACAAAGCCAGGGCTCTTGATTGATCAATCCTCCGAGACCCCTGGGAGGTGGGAATCTGGTTTGATGTCCAAGAGCTTCTGGGCTTGAGCAGGTCAAGGCTGCCCGCCATCCTTAGTAAAATCGTTTGTAAATGGGCACCGCTTCTCTCGCGGGGCTTATCCGCCCCGCTTCCCCCGTCCCGGCTGCTGAGCGCTTCCCTGGCGGGTCTCCCCGCACGAGAGCCCGGCGGGATGCTGAGCGGAGCCGGTCCCGGGGATCACGCCCGGCGGGTTTCCCCAGCCCCTGCCGGCCGGGCGTGAATCGCTCTCGCTCTGCCCGTGGGGGGGGGTGACCGTCCGTCCGGATTTTAAAGGGACAGTCCCGTGTTGGGGGGACTTTTCCCTATATTGGAGCCTGTCCTCTCCCCCCCCCCCTTGTCCCGGCGCTGTCCGTGGGCGGCGGGCGCGGGGCGCCCCCCCCCCCTTACCTGTCAGGAAGGAGGACGCCAGAGACATGGGGACCCACAGGGGGCCGAGCAGGAGCCAGGCGGCGAAGGGGGCGGCGGCGGGGGAGCGGAGCCGCGGAGCCAGAGCCCTGCCGCGGGGGAGCCAGAGCATCGTCCCCGGGAGCCGAGCCCGGGCTGCGGCGGCGCGAGGGGCTCCCGGCGGGCGAGGAGCCGGGGCGGGCGGGACGCGGGGCGGGAGGCGAGGTCCTGCTGCCGCCGCTGCCGCCGCGGCTCTGAGTCTCCCCCGCCCGAGTGGGCTCGCGCAGGGCGCCGGCGGGCTGGGCGGGGGGCGCGGATCCCGGCTCGCGCGCTGACAGGGCGAGTGGCTGGGCGGCCCCCGCCTGCCCCCGGGGGCGGGGAGAGGCAGGGCCCGGCTCCGCGGGGGGGACCCGCGCACCTGGGGGTCGGTGTCCGTCCGCTCGGGGCCGGGGAGGCAGCTGTCAGCGCCCGACCCGCACAGTCCTTACACCCCTCCCCCGCCCCGCGCAGTCCTTACAACCCTCCCCCGCCCCGCGCAGTCCTCACACCCCTCCCCCGCCCCGCGCAGTCCTCACACCCCTCCCCCGCCCCGCACAGTCCTCACACCCCTCCCCCGCCCCGCGCAGTCCTCACACCCCTCCACCGACCCTCTCAGTCCTTACACCCCTCCCCCGCCCCGCGCAGTCCTTACAACCCTCCCCCGCCCCGCGCAGTCCTCACACCCCTCCCCCGCCCCGCGCAGTCCTTACACCCCTCCACCGCCCCGCGCAGTCCTCACACCCCTCCACCGCCCCTCTCAGTCCTTACACCCCTCCCCCGCCCCGCGCAGCCCTTACACCCCTCCCCCGCCCCGCACAGTCCTCACAACCCTCCCCCGCCCCGCACAGTCCTCACAACCCTCCACCGCCCCGCGCAGTCCTTACACCCCTCCCCCGCCCCGCGCAGTCCTCACACCCCTCCCCCGCCCCGCGCAGTCCTCACACCCCTCCTCCGCCCCGCGCAGTCCTTACACCCCTCCCCCGCCCCGCGCAGTCCTTACACCCCTCCCCCGCCCCGCGCAGTCCTCACACCCTCCCGCGCCCCGCGCAGTCCTCACACCCCTCCCGCGCCCCGCGCAGTCCTCGCACCCCTCCCGCGCCCCGCGCAGTCCTCACACCCCTCCCCCGCCCCGCGCAGTCCTCACACCCCTCCCCCACCCCTCTCAGTCCTTATACCCCTCCCCCACCCCGCGCAGTCCTTCCCCCTATCGCCCCTTCCCCGCACCTCTCCCCTGCTACCCTCCCCATCCCCGCACCTCTCCCCGGCTACCCTCCCCATCCCCGCACCTCTCCCCGGCTACCCTCCCCATCCCCCGCACCTCTCCCCTGCTATCCTCCCCATACCGCTCAGCTCTCCCCTGCTATCCTCCCCATCCCCCGCACCTCTCCCCTGCTATCCTCCCCATCCCCCGCACCTCTCCCCGGCTACCCTCCCCATCCCCCGCACCTCTCCCCGGCTACCCTCCCCATCCCCCGCACCTCTCCCCGGCTACCCTCCCCATTCCCCGCACTCTCCCCGGCTACCCTCCCCATCCCCGCACCTCTCCCTCCTACCCTACCCATCCCCCGCACCTCTCCCCTGCTATCCTCCCCATCCCCCGCACCTCTCCCCGGCTACCGTCTCCATCCCCCGCACCTCTCCCCGGCTATCCTCCCCATCCCCCGCACCTCTCCCCGGCTACCCTCACCATCCCCCGCACCTCTCCCCGGCTACCCTCCCCATCCCCGCACCTCTCCCCGGCTACCCTCCCCATCCCCCGCACCTCTCCCTGCTACCCTCCCCATCCCCCGCACCTCTCCCCGCTACCCTCCCCATTCCCCGCACCTCTCCCCGGCTACCCTCCCCATCCCCCGCACCTCTCCCCTTCTACCCTCCCCCACGTGTATCCCCTTTTAACCTCCCCTCATCCCCTTCGCCCGCACCTCTCCGCGTCTACCCTCCCGCATCCCCCCTCACCTCTCTGCTTCTACCTCCCCTCATCCCCCTTTTCCTCCGCACCTCTCCCCTTCTACAGAACCTCCCCCATCGCCCGCACCTCCCCCATCTCCCTTCGCCCGCACCCCTCCTCTTCTACCTCCCTCCATCCCTCTTCGCCCCGCACCTTTTCACTTCTACCCTAACCCATCCCCCGCACCTCTTCACTTGTACCTCTCCCTAGCACTCCTGTGCCGCACCCCTTTCCGTTTTCTCCCTTTACCCGCACCTCTCCATTTCTACCTTCCCTTGCACCTCTCCTCCCGCAACCCTCCTGCTACCGCCTCTGCGAGCATATCACACCCAGCTTTTCAGCCAGTATAGCCCCCCGCCCCAAGCACCCCCGCCCCAGCTCCTCTGCCTGAACCCGCTTTACTAGATCCCCATCCTTTTCCGGGTACAGGGTTTGAGGGGTTTCCCCAGTGCCTTCCATGTGCATTTGGAGCACTAAAGATGGGGTTGCGGGACGGAGAGATTTATACTAAGTTGAAATAAAAAGAAGAGAAGCGGTTTGATCCGCACTGCAAGTGTAAATGGGGACTGCTGTGGTGAAGGAGGAGGTCACGTTTGATTCTGTCAGTTTGATTCATCCTCAGTCCCTTCTCCCTAGCCTGGGTCAGCAGGGTTTGGGTTTGTATGGGTGGGTTTGCTCGCTCTCGCTGAGCAGCAAGCAGGAGATCGGGAAGGGAGAGGCTGACTTCTTAAAATTCCCCAACAGTAATTTATTTACTCAGTCTCTCACGGGAAAAGCTACTCCACGCCGGAGAGACTTAGCACATAGCGGCAGAGAGAGGACATGAGAGAGAGAGAGGACAAGATAGAGATTAGTCAGTCACACTGCTGTACCCATGCGATCCTCCCTCTGTACTCCCCGCTGCCTGTGCTACCTTCCCCCCCCACCACCACCACCCATATTACAGCCGCAACAAAACCTGACACAGCCAAATTTCTAGCCACCCACCCACCCACAGCCAGGGGGGCTGGAATTACACCTTTGCAAACCCAGTCGGTCCTTTCTGGAGGAAGGCAGCATTAGCAAACATACTTCTGCATATGTTTCACCCCGTCCTTCCTGGAAGAAGATTATTTTTTAAAAAAAAGCTGGGCTTTTCATGAGTGCTTTGGTCCCAATTTGCCGATTATAGCTCATGTTCTCATTTACACCAAACTAAGAGGGAGGAGGGTAAAATGCTGCTATTTTGACTGTGTGGTGTTTTACACTCATTTTACCTGGCTGTGAGTTACTTTACAAGGGCCAGGGCAATGGCAGATCACTTAGGTAGGTTCTGATGATAATTTCTCCATTCCTAAAACTGATCATGTGCTTTGAGCTCATGAGTACATTCACTCCATGGCCATCCTTAATCTGCTGGGCTATACCTTAACATTTTCCATCGCTATTATTAATATAAACTCAGATGATGTATACACATTCACATAATATAATATAAATGTATACCTATATGTAATATGTGTAATACATAGTTTTCTTCTTGGAAGGATTTTGGAACCTATCTCACAAATCATTCTCATCCTACTGTGATGTTTCATTCATGGAAATGAAACCTCTTAAATATAAATGAGTTTGGTGACACTTTGAAAAAGATCCTTCAGGTTGATAAACTTTTTCGTGTCTTTTCCTTTCCACTCTCTTCCCCCCCCCCCCTCAAATGGTTCTGAGTTTCAATGTTATTACTCAAAAGAGGGTAAATCAGGTGCATGACCACAGGCTCTGTGGTTAGAAATACTTTTTGTTGCCCACTAAAATGCAAGGTTATCAGACTTTCATGCTTGTTTTTTTTTAAAGCAAGAACAATTACTATGGAAACATGTATCTTAGGCTTGGCTACACTGGTACTTTATAGTGCAATAAAGCCACCAGGAGCGCTCTACTTTACTACCGGTCCGCACTGGCAAGGCAGGTAGAGCACTCTGACTCCGTGGCTGAAGCACTTCTGGTACTCCACCTCCCCGAAAGGAATAACATTTGTTGCACTCTGGCTGGAGCGCCGCAGCACCAGTGTGGACACCTAATGGGCTCTGATTGGCCTCCAGAAGTGTCCCACAATGCCTGTTCCACCCACTCTGGTCATCGCTTTTGAACTCCGCTGCCCTGTCCTCAGGTGACCAACCGTCAGACCTGCCCTTTAAATTTTGAAAATCCCCTTCCTGTTTGCTCAGCCAGGCGTGGAGAGCTCTCAGCGCACCTTTCCAGGTGACCACGCCTCCACGCACCAGGCGATCCCCAGCATAGAGCAATGGCGAGGTGCTGGACCTCATCAGTGTTTGGGGGGAGGAAGCTGTGCAGTCCCAGCTGCTCTCCAGCCGTAGGAATTATGATACCTACAGCAGATACAAAGGGCCATGATGGAAAGGAGCCATGACCGGGATGCGGTGCAGTGTCGGGTTAAAGTAAAGGAGCTGCGGAATGCCTACCAAAAAGCCTGTGAGGCAAACAGCCGCTCCAGTGCTGCCCCCATGACCTGCAAATTCTACAAAGAGCTGGACGCGATACTTGGGGGCAATCCCACCTCCACTCCAACGACCACCATGGATACTTCCAAGCCCAGCAGAGCAAGGGGGGAGGAGGAGGAGGAAAGCACAAGCGAGGGTGCCGAGGCAGGGGGAGACACCCCGGAATCCCTCAAGTCATGCAGCCAGGAGCTCTTCTTGAGCCAGGAGGAAGGCAGCCAGTCACAGCGTTCGGTGCTTGGGGAAGGACAATCACTAGAGGAGGTTCCTGGTAAGTGGCTTTTTTTTTCAGGAAGGAAGTTTTTAGGTGCAGGCTCTTGGGGCGAGGAGGGTTAAGGGCTGCATGCAGGCCTACATGCAGAATAGGGCACTGATGTGCTCTATCACATCGTGGTAATTGGCATCAGTGATCTCTTCAAAAGTCTCCGCCAGAACGTGGGCAATGCGCCTGCGCAGGTTTTCTGGGAGAGCCAGCGTGGTTCTTGTCCCAGTCAGGCTAATGTGTCCGCGTCACTCTGCTGCGAGGGGACCATTTCTGCAGACAGGCAAGCTCCATATGGGCCAGGGTGGAAGCCGCATTGTAGTCGAAGACTCTCCCTTGTTTCCAAGGTCACCCTCAGCAGTGAGATATCTTCCAAGATGAACTCCTGTGGAGAATATTGAGACAGTGTTCAGTGTAGGTGCCCCCTGCAGCTGTGGGCTCTCCTCAAGGCACAGAATCCCAGAGGACACTACAGCCATGAAACAATCAGTCCCCCTGGACCCTGTGCTTACTCACCATTTCTGGGGTTCTCATCGGTTATATGCGCTCGATTTGGGACAGGTAAAGTATGGTTTCGTATGGACTGTGATTACCCTCCTTACGTGCAGGGGAATCATTGCTCTGTCTGGTGTGTACAATGCTGCTTCTGTTAAGTGTTGCATTTTGCCTGTATAGGTGCAACCTTGAGATCTCAGCTGTCCGTCTTATGACCAGCCGACAGACTGAGAAGACTCAGGAAGAGGCCTCGTAAAAGCAAAGAAGACATGCTGCACCAAGTGATGCAGCAGTCTGGAAGAGAATCGAAAGGCACAGAAGTGGAGGGAGAGCGAAAGGAGAATCCGCCAGGGAAACACGACACACAGGCGGTAAAGCACGGAACGGCTGATTAGCATAATGGAGCGCCAAGTGGACTCTATCCAAGAGCTCATCGCCATGCAGGCGGAGCACTACTGCGCTTGCCCCCCACTGCTGCCCTTATACCAAAACTCTTTCCCTTGTGTCTCCTCCAACCCACTTTGACCAACATCCGGGTTCTTACCACCCCAGCTGCCTCCTACACCGTAGCTTCACCACTCACCCACGAAAACTACAACCCTTATCCACTGCACTCAACCCCCCTCCACGTGCCTTATCACCATCCTGAAGTGCAGCACTCAGTGCACAGCACTCCAGACAGGATTCCAGAGTATGATAGCAGGACATACTCAAGTCTGTGAGTGAACCAGTCCCCACCCCACCCCACCCTGCCCTTTTGGTATTTCTGTGTTACTTTGATTTTTTTCAATAAATGAATTTTCTTTTCAATAAATGAAGTTTTTTACTTTGAAAACATACTTTATTAGTGCATAAAGCAAAATATACCTTAGCCCAGGAAAGCAATGAGCACTGCAAGTCAGTGTACCAAACATCCACTGCACTTAACTCCCATGCAGAGCACCAGACATTCCTGGTGGCTTTCAGCCTCAAATTGCTCCCTCAAGGCATCCCTAATCCTTGTAGCCCCACGCTGGGCCTCTTGAATAGCCCTGCTCTCTGGCTGTGCAAATTCAGCCTCCAGGCGTTGAACCTCCAAGGTCTATGCCTGAGTGAAGCTTTCACCCTTCCCTTCACAAATATTACGGAGGGTACAGCATGCAGATATAACCGCAGAGATGCTGTCTTAGGCCAAGTCCAGCTTCCCATAAAGAGAACATCAGCAGCCCTTCAAATGGCCAAAAGCAACTCCACAGTCATTCGGCACCAGCTCAGCCCGTAGTTGGTAAGGGTAGTTGTTGGGTTTCATGAGCCATGGCATTAAAGGGTAAGCCCAAGGATCACAATGGGCATTTCAACTTCCCCTACGGTGATCCTCTGGTCTGGGAAAAAAGTCCCCGCTTGCAGATTCTTGAACAGGCCAGTGTTCTGAAAGATGCACCCACGGTGATCCACAAGCACCTGGAGAGCCATGGAGAAATACCCCTTTCAGTTAACGTATTCGGCGGCTAGGTGGTCTGGTACCGGAATACGAATATGCATCCTATATATCCCCCCTCTGCAGTTAGGGAAACCCATTTGTTCAAAGCCAGCCACGTCATGCATGTTACCCAGAGTCATGGTTCTTCTAAGCAGGATGCAATTAATGGCCCTGCAAACTTGCATCAAAATGATTCCAACAGTTGACTTTCCCACTTCAAACTGGTTAGCAACCAATCAGTAGTTGTCTGGTGTTGCCAGCTTCCAGATTGCAATAGCCACCCGCTTGTCCATCATCAGGCAGCTCTCAATCTCGTGTCCTTGCACCGCAGAGTGGGGGTGAGTTCAGCACACAGTCCCGTGAAAGTGGCTTTTCTCATCCGAAGGTTCTGCAGTCACTGCTCGTCATCCCAGACCTGCATGACAATGTGATCCTACCACTCAGTGCTTGTTTTCTGAGCCTAAAAGCAGTGTTCCACGGTGGAGAGCATGTCCGTGAATGAGACAAGCAATTTCGTGTCATATGCGTTACACAACTCGATATCATTGTCGGAGTCATCCTCAGTGTCAGTTTGGATCTGGAGGAGTTCTTGACTGGCAAATGAAATGTACTGGCGAGACTCATCAGCATGCTCCTCAGCAGTTCGGGCTCCATTCCTGCAGACCGAAAGGGAAGGCAGAGCGCGCTTTCAGGTTGCATAGAAACATCAGTGGTATTCAGGTAACTGAAGAAATTGACTATAGAGAAAATGTTATCTGATTTAATAAAATTTTGCTGTAGATAGGTAGTAATGGTAGATGAAGTAGCACACTTACCTCACAATTTAACTCATTCTGGTAAACAGAGCAAGTCCATCTCTGCCTCCTTAAAATAAAACATATAACATCATATATTTGAAGGAGAGTAGTAGTGAAGTAAAATAAATTAACTTCTTTGGCCAAAAATATTTGATTCAAGGTGCTACAATAATATAAACAATACAATAATAATTATTATTAATTCCTGTCTGAAGAACGTTCAGCACATTAGTTAGGCCTAAATGCACCTCTCTGGTGAAACAACTTTTGAAACAAGAAAAGGTTGTATAGGAACTCTATGAGGTTCACCCTGCTGAATTCACAGGCCTGACTGATGCTCTCCTTAGACTGTTTCATTTGAGGCTTGCACAAAGTGTGCAGGGTGGTGAATTTCCAACTCTTTAGAGACAGAGGATCCATGAGGAAGTGAAGCTGTAACCCTGCAGATACCAACACACCTACACTACTTCCCGAGAACCTCCTGATAGCATGGTGTTTTGAGAAGTCACGCTCCTATTGACTCACTTGATGCACATGTGCCTACATCCTCTTTAAGTTTTGAGGAACGGAAATAAGTGCCACTAGAAGTAGCATCAGTTGTCAGCTTTCCCAGGGATATTTTCAAAGGTGCCAGATGCTAACATGGTATGCAGAGTGGCTGCTTTTGGGGTTAAGGTTCAACCCAACATGGGAGAGGCCTATGCCATATTAGCGATACTCTTTCCTCCTCCTCCCCCTCCCGTCTTCCTCCTTTCCGTGGTACAGGGTCACACACACACCCCACTTATTACTTCATCAGAGGCAAACATCTTGCCCTTTTTACTCCTATTTTGATATTCTCATACATTACATAACATTTCAAATGCAAATCTCATTAGTAATAGTTCTTGAAGATCATGAGTGTGAGAACAGAATTTCATGTTTTTAAGTAACATTCAGGAAGTGATACCTTTTAACAGAATCAAAGCCTGACACTAAAAATCAAATTCTGCTATCAGATACACACAGAGACCTCATATGTATCTAATGATGGAACCACTTACTTTGTAGGGGCAGTAATACAGTCTTGTCCTAACAAAGTAAACATACATTCAGGAGAACAAATATTTGAAACATACAGCTGCTTTAGGCTATGGAATGGCCATACAAACTGATGGAATTTTAGGTCTTGACATAATATATACATGTATCTATCAACTGAATGTTTTGTGAGTGATGTTTTCCTTATGATCAGTAAATTGTTAATGGTGTTGGCTATTAGATTATGTTAATTCGGCTTCAAAGTTAACACCCATCTAAAAGTAACAGATTATTTCTAAACCTATCATTACATTAAAAATAATAAGGAAGTTCATACTTTCCTAAGTGTGAATCTGGTTAGTCAGCAGACTCAAGAACAAAATGGCTAGAAAACCCTCATTCTTAGATTCTCTAGCATTCTGCAGAATTTCATGGAAAATCCTAACCCCTCAGAATTCATACATTTTTCTTGTGCTCATGGATTTCTATTGTCCTAGCAAGACAAGATTGTGTAGCGGCACTGCTGAAGATCATATAGTGTGCAAGATCTTATATCTCAGACTCGCAAGTAAAGGAATATCTATCTTCATTGTGTCATTTAAAGGTAACTTCTTTATTTTTATGCTAGTTTTCAAAATAAAAGGAAATATATCACTAGGAAAACTCATTTATAGAAGGCTGTAGATACAATTATAGAAGCTTTGACACAATAGGTTGCTTCAGAGCTCAATTCCACTGAGTTACCATGTATTTACAGTCCTTTAAAAAGATAAATAATGGGCAGCAAATGTGATGATGTACAGAATAAATGCATACAATGCTTTTATAGGTATTTTAATTACTAACTTTTTATTAAAGATCAACAGAAATTGTTAACCAGACAAGTTACTTGCTTTAATAAATATTAAAGGGAGGGTGTTAGATATTTGTTAAGATGTGGATTATTGATTTTCAGATGCTGTCAAATTCTTATTTAGGAAATTATTAGTAATCTTTAACCACTAAAATCAAGGCATAGCAT
The DNA here is from genome assembly GCA_032164245.1 of Sternotherus odoratus. Lineage (NCBI taxonomy): Eukaryota > Metazoa > Chordata > Testudines > Kinosternidae > Sternotherus > Sternotherus odoratus. The sequence goes on from JAVMKO010000002.1 coordinate 149,683,712, forward strand.
TCCAACTTTTTTGGTGATATTTTCACTGTGATGGTTCATCAACACATGACAACAATGAGATGTAATAATGAATTGTCATAATAAACATTACCCTGCTATGCAAGACAGCTCTCCTTAACTATTCTGAGGCTCTCTGTGCGATTCCACCAGAAGGCAAAGTGGTTGTCTAGGTCTTCATGGCTGAGTACTACTAATCTGGGCTATGATCCTGCAAAATGCCCGTACATGCTTACCTTAAAGCACATGAATACTGCATTAATTTCAGTGGGACTACTCATGTACTTCAAGTTAAGTGTGTGTGTAAGCATTTGTATGGTCAGGGCCTTACACCATATTTAAGAAGGAACAACACTTCTTGCATAACTATTTGTCCTCCAAGACAGAAAGCCTATAATCTCAGAGAAAGGCCTAAATATATAAAAGAGGAATTTAAGATATAGTTCCAACTTCCTTGAAATAATCAGAGAAATCAGAGAAATAAACTCACATGTGAGCCGGTGAATATTCAATGGTTTGCTGAAAACTACATCAAGACCAAAAATTACACAGAAACCAATCCAATTAAACTAAGTGTGAGTACCAGGAATGAGGATACTACCAACATCTTAGCCCCGAAAGGGCCTTTGCCAATGCCACTTTCTTGAATAAATATTAGAAGATAATACCAAATAACTTTTTATCCTGGCATTTTTGAACAAACATCTGGCATTTAGACAACATCTCATTCTAAAAATACATAGTGGTATATTAAAAATCCTTATGAATACTATTCAATGTCCATGGAATGTATAGGTATATCTCAAAGTTACATACATGGTTTGATTTAGTTATATTTTACAGGACACCAGAAAGCAAGTGTCCCCCAAGAAAGATGGGTTGCTTTCTAAATTTAATTGTTGAAATCATTACAATTTTTACTTATACAAATGCAAAAAAAATCAAATAACCCCCCTTCCCCAATCTTAAATTAGAAAAGTGATTTTGACTTAGGTGGATTTGGGCGGGGGGGGGGGGGGGGACACCAATATAGAGACAATGGATAGTTGTCCTTTTACATCTCTCACTCACAGAGCCCAGAAAACTGGGTATGATAAGAGAAATGCGGATGCAATCTTAACTAGAAGTGCTAGCGGATGCCATTAAATAGGCCGCAGACAAAACAAACAGAATAAGCTGGAGAGTGTTTGTATTTCTTTTTGTTACTTAGCTGCTGTAAATAGTTTGTCTTCCAGGGATAATAAAAGGTGTTTTGTGTAAGTTACATGTGTTTGTGTTAGTTTTACTCTTGAACATCTGGTGGGTCTGATAAAGGGTAAGAGTTAATGAAATCACACACTAAATGATGTGAATGATGTGCTTCTTTGTTCTGTAATTGCAGAACAGACTAAAGTCTACATTTTCCCAGATATTAAATTAACTAATGAATGGCACAGGTGAGGAGCAATCCAGAAACACTTTATAGAATGGAGGATTAAGATATTTTCGATTGGAAGTTTTGTATAATAATGACAGCTTCCTCACACCGTTGGAAATCACTACGGTATAAGAAATAAGAAAGAAGTTGATTTTGACACAATGTTCTCTCTCCTTCCAGGATGCAACTTAGCAGCAGCAGCAGCCTTTTTCAACTGCAGAAAGGCAATAGCTCTTACTCTTGCCAAAGAGAAGTCATATATAGTTTTTAAAAGCCTCAGTAGATCAAGTGACTATTTGTCAGGATATATTAAAGTCAGTTTTCTCATCTCTCTTTTTTCCATTCAGTAGCTAGTATTTAAGAGGAGAATTTCGATGGGGTCTTTTTGACTGACAGCTGAAGGTTTAAAAACTCTTTACATTGAGCTGGCGCCCCAATAATAAAATATATTGGGTCTGGTTCTCTTTTCATTCATGCCTAGTTTACACTGGTCTCCTGATTTGCACCCAAACAAGTGGAGGACAAAAAGGCTGACCAATTCTAAGTCATATAATAAAAAATTATGGTTTCCTGATAACAGGCAAAGGCAAAAAACTGTTGTGTGTTGGAATTGCTGGCAGATGGCAGTGTTGGGAGCCATTGGCTTAGCTCTGTACGGCCATATGACAGAGCAGATAGAGAGCTGCTTCCACAATTAACCTGAGCCAGAGTTCTGTTTATAACAATCTAATCCAAATGTGCCAATGTTTTGTTCCTACATCCGTAAAAAAAAAAGCTCTCAATTTATTTTCAAGATTTACAATGTTTTTTAACTCATCTGACTTTGAAGGCTAGATGCATTCAGGTTTACTGCCCTTGAAGTAGTAGATTATATGTAATCTTATGCCAGAAACAAAATAAAGACTGTTACAATCCCCCCTGACACCCTAATCTTGTTAGCCTTTTGGTTTAGATCAAGTCCTGATATGGCCTATTGAGTGACTGTACTATGCATTTACAGGGGGATTAATAGGTTGATCTAATTGGTCTTTTCCATCTCTAATTGCTGTGCAACACATGAGTGCATCTGGGACTATGGCAGACAAAACTGAAATTAGAAATTAATAGTTACCTACACTAAAAACAGGAAAATAGCTAAATTCAGCTCCCTTCTCTACTATTCATCAAGGCCCAGATCATCCCTTTCTACATAAAAACTTGTGGGAAAGGAAAATGTACTTTAAAAAGTCAGTGTGGTTTGCCTGAGCTGCCTTTCTCCCACGACATTCCTGTCAGGTTGGGATAGAGGGATCACTAACTGTGCTGGAACAGGGCTAGCAAAACCTCTTTAGACTGAAGATCTTCAGGACGCTTTGGTCCAAATCCTAAATTCTTTCCCCAGGGCAAATCTATAAATATATATTTTAAAAATATGGGGAAAATAGATTTTAAAAAGTGAGATTAGTAACACATGAATAGGTTAAATTCATGAGTGACATTTGAGTTATATGTGACTGATGCAAACAATTAACTATCAAGTTTAACATTTTATAGACTTTAAAATTTGGTATGTATTTACGTGTGCCATGTGCCATTTATTTCAGATATCTTTAAATATAGACTCTGAATTCTCAAAGAAAGCACTTCAAAGTTCTCTGATTTTTATAAAAGTTTATTTAATGATAAACTTTCTTTAGAAGTGAATTCAGATGTGTAATGAAATTAGATTTGAGAATAATAACCTATCAAACTACTTTTCAGTCAGTGTCATAAAGTTCAGTCTGACTTTGGTGTTAATATTTTTGGTTAAATCCAGAGCATCCTGCAGGGATTTATTGTAATTTGTACAGTTATGGTCATTTTAATAATAAATAAACATAGCTACAATTAAGCAAAACAGTTTTACTACATTGGGAATACTTTAAAAACAGACCACCCAGATAGCTGACTAAATAATTTAGGCCCCGATCCTGCAATTGTTACATATCTGGATAACTTTACATATACGAGCAATCCTAATCAGTTTAATGAGATATTTAAATCATGTGTGAAAAGGTATTCATGCAAGTGTTTGCTGGATCGGGGCCTTAGTGTAAAAAAATGTTCATACAAGCATAGAGAGGTTATTGGCAACATTCAAAAGAGCCCACTTACTTTGGGTGCCTCACATTATGGGTGCTCAAGCTGGCAAAAATATGATTTTTCAAGACACTGAGACGGACAGATATATGGGGACCATTGTAATACATTTATGAGCAGTTTAGCCCCTGTAGGAGTTAAAAGTGTGCATGTGTGGGGAAGGGGGGATTAAAGTGGGTCTCTAACATTAAACAACTCCAGAGAGGTACTATCCCTGGTGTGGCTCGAGCTGAGTTTTCCAGATACGAGGAGACAAAGAAAGGACTTTTGGTAGAAAAGGATGTGCTTGAATTGGCACAGAGCCTTCATTGTGATTCAGCAAATGGAGATGACAAGGCCCCAACCTTTGTTGAAGAGTTGGAAGGGATGCTGGCCTACCAGGCTCGCTGTGTGGAAGATGGGTGATTTCTGATATGTTTTAAGTGGATTTCAAGCTGTTTTTTTTTAAATATATGTTTTCTTTATAATACCCTATGAATCAATGTGCTTGCTTGGAAGAATTGTGTGGTATCGCTGGTAAAAACACTGTCATTGTCCTCTGAGAGAAAATAATGCACAGTGTTTAGCCTTTTGGCAGACTGGCTTGCTAGAGATATTACAATGGATGGTATGGGTGTGTGCAGCCTGAAAAAACCCATTTAGAAAGGAGTGGGACAAGGGTTCCTCCCCAAAGACAGATGATGCCTGGAAACCTGAGACCTGAGTGGCCTCTCCTGTAGTGGACTAGGGAGGGGGCAATACAGATACAGTTACCCTGAAACTTTGTCAGAATATCTTAAGAACATAAGAACGGCCATACTGGGTCAGACCAAAGGTCCATCTAGCCCAGTATCCTGTCTTCCAGCAGTGGCCAATGCCAGGTGCCTCAGAGGGAATGAACAGAACAGATTATCAACAAGTGATCCATCCCATCACCCATTCCCAGCTTCTGACAAACAGAGGCTAGCGACACCATCCCTGCCCATCCCGGCTAATAGCCACTGAGCTCTCACTGACTTCCATTGGAGTTGTAGGTTTTTAGTACCTCTGAAAATGTGGACATAGTTATCTTTAGGTCGAGCACCCAAAACCAGAGGCACACAAGGTCATATAGCAACGCAATGGCAGCCAGAGACAGAACATAGGTCACCCAGCTCGTGGTTCAGTGTCTTACCTCCTGGAGCACAGTTCCTTCATAAGCACCAAAATTACACACTAAAAAAAATGCAAAATACAGTAGAACAGTGTGGGGGAATGTTATTGAAAGCCAGATGAACACCAATAGAGGGGCTGGGGTCTATCGATTCAGGACAGGGGTTGCATGAAAGCAATGCGAGGCCAAAAATAATTGAAAATTGTATTTCTTATCCAAGTGTTAGATATAATAAGAAACTACCCCAAAGCCCCTTAAAATCTATCAAGCTGTCTGGCATTACAGATCATATGTGGCTCAATCCTTCTGCATGTTGAAGACATACTACAAGATTCTACCTAGTGCCTACAATGTCTATTGACTTCACTTGTATTTGGGTGATCACAGCACTTTGTAAGAGGCAATCAGCACATTGCAGGATTGAGATATTGATCTTTGCTCACAGGATGTTATCAGTACCGCCCAGCATACTGCATGTGCATTCCTTGCCATTCATATTTAATTCCTTGTATATTCTTCATTTAGGCAATGGGTTCATTTTTATGTTTTAAAATATAACATAAAATTAAACTATCAAGCATTGAATTGTGGGGATAAGAAGAGGGCTGTGTCTGGTTTCATTAGTACAGTGACATGAACATAATTGTACACTCTGAAGATCACCTTTATGCATCTCACTATTAAACAAAAAACAGAAAACACCAAGACTAACTCCCTTTCAAATGGTAATGAATTGACTTCTGGGAAGTGACAGTACATGCGATACATTGCTCAAACTAGCATTCAGTGAGTACTTACCACTGGCAACTTCTCAATATTCCGTTTCTGGATCAGTTCCAGTAGGATGAATAGACAGTACAATTTCCAAAAGACAGGAATTTTTCTGCTGTTTTGAAGCATTCCAAGGATAGCAATCACCCCTCCTCTTCATAATTATAGGATTTCAAAAAGTGGCCATTTATTTTAAAATAGTCTCTACGGTTTTTAAAGCGATTTCGACAGGATATATGCGGGATAAAATGCACATGTCTTAGGCGGGTCTTTCTGCTGCTGGCCCTAGTGCAGAAAAGGATTATGAGAAGATAGAAGAAATAAGCAAGAAAATAGGTATCTGGAAACTATAGTTTAGTCTCTTTATACAGACAAAAATGTGTGAGGCAAATTAAGTATTTGTTCACACTTGTAAGAAATAAAATGGAATATGGATGTACAGTAAAGATATGCTATGTGGATAGAGAGAGGGTTCCCCACCACCCCAGTACAGCCAGCTCAATTCACTTAGGCCCAAATTTTCAAAAGTGGCCCCTCATTTTAGGTCCTTCAGTTTTTGGATGCCCAGCTTGAGTTTTCTTGGAGCTGATTTTCCATTCATTTCATTTGCACTTCAGCCAAGTTGTCTCCAGCTCAGCCCCTAAAAATTAAATCTACTGTCAACTTTGAAAATGCGGGCCCTAGTGGATGCAGAACAGAGACTGAGCTAGACACAAATATGGTGGTGTTATACTATTCCTAGCACAAAAGAGAAAACGTGTGATAACACCTAGCAATTCCCAGGGGAGCATACTCAAGAACGCTGTGAATGATTGCAAAGGGCCACTCTCAGGTGTGATGCAAACAGGCATCAGTGTTTATAATTACTTGCTAAGCACTGACAGCATGCTTGGTGCCATGAGTAATAGGAGGATGTAAAATAAGTAAATAAGGGCCAGGCTATGACTTTATACCAATGGCTGCCGTAAGCTGGACAGGGAGAGTCAGGCAGCAGCAAGAGTCCTTGGAGAGCTTTGGACGAATAAGAAGGAATTCTGGCAGCGGCTGGCTGCCTGCTGTTTCCTCAGAGGGGAGTCACCTTCTGGAAGCAGAGGTTCACCCTTTGCTAAAGTGCAATGCGGACCCCCACAGCTCGCTTGGCCAAAAGACGTGCAGGCCTTGAGACTCCAAATTCTACTTCTCCTGCCTACATTTGGTCAGCAGCTACTCAGCTGATGTAAATTGTCATAGCTCAGTGGCTTCAACAAAACTTTGACAATTTATATCAGATGGGGATTTGCCCCGAGCCCCCATATCCCTTAGCCTCAACTTCTGCACAGAACCAGCAACAGTCTGGCCCTATATAACAAAACACTGAATAGGTAGGTATAAGAAATTAAGGCATGTCAGGGTGCAGCTCTATTTTACACCCTCCGGTTGGTTTTTTTCTTGCTACAACTGCTTTTGCACCAACTTGGTGAGTAAGTGATTCCCAGTTACTTTACCCACTGATAGCTGAATCAGTGAATGGTATACAATTGTATCATGTACAGTCATTTTCTGACCAATTTACATCCGTTGCACATTTTACCCCATCTTCTAGGTCACTGCTGAATTTGGCCCTATAAGTAGCTACAAACCAGAGCAAAAGTGTTGCAGGCTGTAAAATATCTGTCTTCCAGCGGCAGTTATTGTGGGAGCTCATGACGCTGTACATGAGCGAGTGCAATAAACAAACCCAGAGCTACAATAAAAAGTCAATGATCAGGATCAGCTCAGAGGCCCTAATCCTGCAAATATTTAAGCACATGCTTAACTCAATTCAAAGGGCCCACTCACATGTTTAAAATTATGCACATGCATAAATCTTTGCAGGCTTAGGGTTTTCAAGTCTATACTTATGGAAAGGAAATTATGGAAGTTGTAAAGAAGAATATTTGTACGGGAAACTTGATTTTAAGTTACCTCCAATCTGGGAATAGAAATAATGACATGTGACCTAACATCTAACCAGTACAGTTCAAATTTTGTATAATTGAATATCCAGAATGAACTTGCTTGCGAATAGTGTCTAGAGCAGTGGCTCTCAACCTTTCCAGACTACGTACTCCTTTCAGGAGTCTGATTTGTCTTCTGTACCCCAAGTTTCACCTCACTTAAAAATTACTTGCTTATAAAAATCAGACATAAAAATACAAGTGTCACAGCACACTATCACTGAAAAATGGCTTTTTCATTTTTACTATCTAATTATAAAATAAATTAATTGGAATATAAATATTGTACTTGCATTTAGTGTACAGTATATACAGCAGTATAAATAAGTCATTGCTTATATGAAAATTTAGTTTCTACTGAGTTGGCTAGTGCTTTTTATGTAGCCTGTTGTAAAACTAGGCAAATATCTAGATGAGTTGATGTAACCCTGGAAGATCTCTGTGTACCCCAGAGGTACACGAACCTTGGTTGAGTACCAGTGGTGTAGAGAACGAGAAATGTTTGAAGAAATGATTTGGGAGATCATTTCAATAACTTGAGAAAAATATGAACAATGGACAATCAGGGCCAAAGGCGCCTCTAATTTTGGGTCTTCCCATTTGTCTGTGTCCACTGTGAGACACATAGGGCCTAACTGTCAAAAATATTCCAGATGGAGTCGGGTGTGCTGAACACATCTGGAAATCAGGCCGTCTCAATAAATTTCGCAAGCTAGGAACTCAGTATATGAGGAGCCCAAAATTAGTAGCTAGTTTTGAAAATGTTGGCCTTAATAATCAGAAAGCATGGTTAAATTCATCAGCTCTGTTACTCACTAGGAATTATTTGCTCAGCTCTAATTTTAACTTAGTCTAATAAAAGGTACCAGTTCACGGTCTCCGTAGCTGTCTTACAAAAAAACAATGCAGGTACCAATTTTCCTCTGCTGGATGACATACTTGGGCCACAGCCCTTTAAAAAAAAAAAGCACTATTTTAGAACTCATTTGGTTTTCCATATATTATTTTTCTGATGCTGGAAGCAATGTTATTCATCAGAGAGAAGAAAAGCTACATTGTATTGCTAATGTTTAACCAAAATGCTATCTTCGTTTTGCTGCAAGCTAGACTACTGCTTTCTTTCAGAGCTTTAGAATACATCTACAAACTGTGGTGGATCAGTGAAACCATCATTTTATGCTTAATGGGAAACTTTTTTAAAAAACATTAATCACATGACTGCAAAGGCAAATCCCCATTTATAGAAATGTAGTTGACCAGAATAAAAGAATGAAAGCCATTGAAAGCCTTGATGACTTTATCAGATTAACAATTGAACCATATGAAGAAAGATGAGCCAAATCGGATGAGCTGGTACAAAACAAAAAAAAAGTCATTGGTGTAGTTCAGGGGTGTGCAAATGTTTTGGCCCAAGGGCCACACTGGGCTTCAAAATTGTGCAGAGGGCTGGTAGGGAAGGCCATGCCCCCATCTGACCCCCACCCACTTCCCGCCCCCTGACTATCCCCCTCAGGAACCCCAACCCATCCAACCCATCCTTCCTTGTCCCCTGATCGCCCCCTCCAGAGACCCCCCCACACTCTAATTGCCCCCAAGGACCGCCACCCCCTATCTAGCCCCCCGGCTACCTGTTCCCTGCCTGCCCCCTCCTAAGACCCCCCACACCTAACCACCACCCGCAGTCCCCACCACCTAAACCAACCCCTCCTCCCCCAACTGGCTTACCTGCTCAGCCGGGCGCCGGCCCCGCAGTTCACAGCGCTCCACCTGGCAGGGCATCTTGCCGCCCTCGGCCCTGCACCCTGGCCCGGAGCACGGGGCCCTGCAGTAAGACGCTCACGGCTGACCCTCTGGCCGGGAGCACAGGGCTCGGCCCAGCCCTCCAGCTGGGAGCGCAGGGCCGCGTGGCTTGCCGTGCTAGGCCAGGCACCCCGGCCCAGGGCCCCGTGGCAAGACGCGCTAGGCCGGGCCCTCTGGCCGGGAGCGCAGGGCTCAGCTGGGCCCTCCAGCTGGGAGCGTGGGGCCCCGCGGCAAGACACGCTCAGCCCAGCACCCCAGGCCGGGAGCGTGGGGCTCCGCGGCTTGCTGCGCCTGGCCCAGGGCTGGGTGGGTGGGGCCACTGGCCCGGGCCCAAGCTTGCGGGCCGGATAAAAATGGCCGGCGGACCACATGTGGCCCATGGGCTGTAGTTTGCCCATGTCTGGTGTAGTTTAAAAACAAGTGGTGCCTTCTGTAGCACATAAGAAGCTATAATACTTCAACTCTGACTCAACCTTACACTTTGTGTTTCTCACCCTTTAACAATTAGGTAAGAAATGAATTGGTACAATCATCAATTCTATGTATCTTTAATTAGGAGTTGGTAAGCAAAAATCAAGTTGCTGGTTGAAATTAAAACTGTTGGTTTTCTGGAATTCCTACCACATGTTATTAGGCTCCTAATTTTTCCTGTGATCCCCGGATCTCTGTCTATTCTAATGGACACAGTATAAAACCAGGAAGGTGAGTGAGTGTGGGAGTGAGAGAGAACAAGCCCAAATGACAACAGTAAATGGTTGAAAATATTTTAAAGGAACAATTTATTTGTATTTTTCGGTAGATGAGTGGTTGTTTTGGCCACACCCAGGCATTCCATGTTGTGTCTTCCTCTACTGCCCATTGCTGCCAACTTGAAGACAGACTGGCTGGTGTCTTAATATTTCTTCCCACGTACACTGATTCTGGGGAATTGCCTTGTCCAGATGAGACACTCATTCCCTCGTCTTGTCCTGGGACAGCAGTCCTTGCAGTTCTGTGAAGCAGCCAACAAAGGGAAAGTTTCAGTCTTGCAAGATGACAAATGGGTGAATGCACTCAGCACCTCCCAGGATCTGTCTATTATTTCCCTTCACTCATCCCTTCCAATGATAATCCTAGGGCCGGTCACAGTCCTATGGCCAAATACACATACAATCCTAAATAACTGGGCCAAGCACACTCCTGCCCAAATCCCACTCCTCTTCTTCCTGTACAGCAAAACAACACTGATTCTGCCACTAGGACTAGGGGATCCTCCATGGCCACAAACACCTTAATGTACAATTTCCACAAAGAAGTTGCCCAGCCTCCATTAAGCAAGATAAACGCCCAGGCTTTACCACCCTGTAAACAAAATATCTAGGTAGCTCCTAAACACAGAAGTCAAACATGTTACTCGCATATACTCTTCTTGTTTGTATTGTTACATATTCAATCACATCATATGCAGATTTGTGTTTTTCAGCGAGAATTCCTGGTTACAATTAACAACATAGCAGAGAGAAGTAATTTTATTCAGGCTCCTAGAAAAGCAGCGTCTCCCCCGCTCCACTTGATAATATATGCAATAAACTGATATTTATGGATCCCAACTGTCTCCACCTCACTGTGTCATCAGGGGAAGGATACCTACAATAATCTCCTTTATGTGTCTGGCAATTGATTCTGTCCATGGTTAAAATATGTTGTGGGCACTTTAAGTAACTATTAATTACTGAATGTTTGCCTCTTAATGAATTGGATATCATCAATCGACCCACTTCTCAACATATTCCCCAGCTAAAATATTACATCTATTAAGCTATACTACAATACTAGTAAATTAATACAATACTAAGAGAATATTTATTTAATTTCAGATGTTCCAAAACATATTGTAAACTTTGCCACACCACCTTGGACTCTGATCTCATCAGAACTAGCAAACTAAGTAGGATTAGTCTTAGCTAGTGTGTAGATGAACGTCCTGTAAGGATAGGCTGACCATATTTCCTTGTGACAAAAAGGGGACATTGGGATGGCAAAAATGGGACGGGGTTATAACTCCCTTCAGACCCCCAATATAACCCTACAACGCCCCCCCCCCCATATCCATAAAGTCACCAATACCCAACCCTCACATAACCACCTCCAGGCCCCCCAACACCATCCCACTACCAACCCTCCAGCCCCTTATACCCCCCCAGTCTTCCCTACACAACCTCTCCCCATAGCCCCCACTAGCAACCAATACACCCCCCAGACCCCTCCAACGGCCTCAAAACACAGTCCCACCCCCCCACAGCCTCCCACCTCCCCCATGACCCCCCAGCTCATCCCACCCCTGCAGGCCCCACCGCTGTGCCCCCCCTCCCCAGCCACCACCTGCGCTGGGCTCAGCGTTTCCTCCATGTGTGGGGGGGGAGCGAGGCACCAGGCAGCCCCTGCCCGGCCAGCAGCCCCCCTCCCCAGCCCCTACCTACGCTGGGCTCAGTGTTTCCTCCACGTTGGGGGGGGGGGCGAGGCAGCCCCTGCCCGGCCAGGAGCTCCACTCTGCTGTTGCGCCGGGCTCAGCTGTAACCGGCTCGCGCGACACATGGGGGCGACCCAGCCAATTGCGCCGCGCCGGCTCTGCAGCGGCTGCAGCGGAGGGGAGGGGGGAGCAGGCCGGGGAGGGGAAGGGACTGAAGGGCTGTGGGAGGAGGTGGGACCCGGCTGTGGGTCCCTGAAATAAGCCGCGTCCCATTTTTTTTTACGAAAAACGGGACAAATTTGATATTTTTATTAAAAAGATGGGACGGTCAGAAAATCTGTAAAAAACGGGACTGTCCCGTTCAAAACGGGACGTATGGTCAGCCTATGTAAGGAAAATTCAGGACATTGTAAGCAGTGGTGCTGAGTACGTTCAATAAGTGGCGCTCTTCCCTCTGAATCCAAAATGAGCCAATGTCCCTGAATGTTAGATGGCATTCTCCTGATGGAGGTGCCATCGTTGGCAGGCACATGAAACGGAGGCATTAATAACAAGTGTGTTTATTTAGGAGAACCGTGCCAGCCAATTTTTTTAGAATAGAAGGTATCAGCCTGCTGTGCTGACCAAACTCTAAAATTGGTCAATTGCATTTTGCTTACCAAACCTTCCTCCTCCTAATATGTTCCTTCCACAGTTTCAGATGAAGAAGATATTTTTCTCAACTTGTCCTTTGGATAGTGATGTTATTGTTGTTCAGCAGGTGCCATATTCCATCCTGGAAATGACACTGTTTCAGGAGTGAGTGAAGTAACTCCTTTACATTTTATAGATTGTACAAGGCTTTGGAATTTTTCAGGCTAATATGTTCTACGTAAAATGTAACCTTCCCCACTGTTAAGCTGCAGCCACTTCTGGGGTGGAATGAAGTAATTGACTAATGGTGCACAACAGTATATTTCTACTGTCTTCCTTGACATCCTGTTGTAAATTTTACCTGGGAGAGCTGCACTTTTGAGTGACCCTCAGTATTTATGTCAAAATATAACTAAGACTAATATTTATGTATAGCTGTGCTATGGTGACATTCACCATCAATGAAAGAAGAGTTGGGGCCTGCTTCTGCTTCCATCAAAATCAATAGTAAAATACTTACATGAATTCAGCAAAGCTAGGATTGGGCTCGTGGCTTCATATCAATGTCCCCCTCTCAGGCTCACGGATCAGCCAATAGCATACAGAATCAGATCAAAGGTTGTATCCTAGGTTCTGTTAGTTGAATACAGTATCAGTCAGTACCCAGCGGGGCAGCTTATGTGGGTCGCGTTTTGAGAAGGACAGTCTGGACTGGTTATTTCTGCTACGGAAACATTGCATTTCTCTAGCCCACTCCAGATGATGAATTAAAAGCTCTGACCAAACATTGTTATCTGTAATTTTCCTCTGGACTCTTAATTGTTTTTCCAAAAGCAAGTGCTATGACTTTCCAAAGAAAGATATTATAATGAAAATGTCGATATCTACAGTAGCACTGCAGAAATATATTGTAGTCGCACTATACCAGGTCTTAAATACTACAGACAGGGGGGCAGATAAATAAATTAGATTAACTTAAAAACAGGAAATTGGAGCAGACTGGTTGTTTCCCATGAGGAAAATATTGTTTTGGCAGACTGAAGAGGAATACAGCAATTGCCATACTGGATCAGACCAGTGGTCCCTCTAGCTCAATAGCTTTTCTTAGACAATAGTCAATACCAGTTGCTTTAGAGGAAGATGTATGAAGTCCTGTAATAGGCAGTTATGAAATAAGATGCCTAGCGGAAAAGTTTCATCCTAATCCCTATGAAAGAAATTTCAAACTATAACAATGACTGAGTCTAGCTACTAGTGTGTTATAGTGCCCATACAGATTCCTACAACATTGAAACATCTGGGAAATGCCACAGAATTTAATAACAAGCAAAGAATCAGGGTATATTTCTGCTTTTTGCACTTCTTTTGTGATCCTGACCAAAGCAGACATACAGACTAGGGTGGCCAAGATATGTTGCCAGAGGAGACCAAGTCAAATCACTTAACTGTGGTATGTTTCTACCCTGTGACTAATTAAATCACTTGTTCTACATTTAATGCTAATAAAACTGCTAGATATCTGTGCTGTGATCTGGTGGTCACAGTTAAGACATTTGGGCACACAGGAGATCAGCAAAGCAGATATACCAAGATCCCAAAATAAATAATCTTTCAAAACATTATTTTTAATCCTGTGTTTGATATTTCAGGTTCTACCCTTCCTTTCATCAGAAAGAATGTGGAGTTAGAGGGTTGGTATAGCAATTCCTGACATTATTTATTACATAACACTGAAAGAACTTGCAATACAGAGGAAGATGAAGTAGAGAAGTGGTTTCAGACTCTAAACCAAACCACATTTTTCAACCTTTACATTAATTATAGAATCATAGGGTTAGAAGGGACCACAAGGGTTATCTAGTCTTACCTCCAGTCAGTGACCATCCTGTCTTTAATTTATGATCCACAGCAGCATCTAAAAGGCCTGTTTTCATAAAACTGATGCATTTCAAGACAGGGCAGCTTTGGATCACATTTACTAATCATAGGGCCAATCTTGCCTTCTGGGAGATTCTGACCACCCCAAATCTTTCACTGATTTTGAAAATTGAGGGCATTCAGTGAACTTGTCACATCATGATTCATATCAATAAACATGATCCATGATTTGCAAAATTAAGGATCTCTCGGGTGCAAAAGCGTTAAGTCCACTATAGCATGCATGTGTAACTATTGGAAGGATGCTGTGTAACAGGTTAGCCAGTGTACAGAAAGTTTTGTGTCAAAAAGTAATTGTATACAAAACAACAGCAAACTTGAGACTAATTTCAAACAGAGCAATAAAAGAAGTTTGGTACAGAACTGTGCCACATATTGTGCAAATACCTTTGCAGCTTTTTTTAAAAAAAATATAGACAGTGTAAACAGGATATTTTGATAAGGAAAGATATTTATTAAGCATGATGCATAGACTGTAATTTTTTTTCCTACTGAAAGGTTTTCACATAGAAATTACAATCTCTGCTCAGCATACCTTAGTTCATGGCAGTAAATTACTTTTCATATGTAGTACAAGAACAAGTATAAGAACATTCAGAGACACCTCTAATAAAACCTGTATAGTGAATGTTGAAGAGGAGAAAACACATACTATTATTAAAGTGAAATCCAGCTCCTTGAAATATAGAAATGTTATTCTTTGTCTTAGCTGAATATTATTTGGATAGTAGAATCAGTGTGGGACTAGGCAAACCACAAGGGTCTGTTGGTTTGAATTCAGGGTTGTATTCAAACCCCAAAAGATAAACTGAGCCCAAGTTTTCAGAAACTCAACTGGATTGTGGTCATTACACAAGTAATCCTACTAGTGTGTTGTTCTAAAAATACAACGGGGAGAAAAAGGAAGAAAAACCCCATGGACAAATATTGTTCACCAAATAAATTTTACAAAATATGCAACTGTTCAAAGAAAATCAAATGTATCTTTCATTTCATATTATGATTTATTTTAGAAAATACATTTAAAAGTGCTGTAGCTATGAACAATAAAAATAGTTGTTACTGCTGATAGGATGGTATTAAAATGTCACAATGTACTCACTCATTCTACATTTAGATGATTGCTTAAACCACACAAAATATAACATACTCTTCAAATAACTTGATGAAGCATAGACATTCTGAATAGTAAAGTTTGATTGAATGAAAATAAGAAGCTGTATATGAGTATTCATTTTATAGTGTAAATAACTGGGATTGTACATAAGAAAATTGTATTTACATCCCAATCTCATTTTGAAATAATGTGGTCGACTTATTAGCAAGAGACCTGACAGAGTATGGTGCAAAGTTCTGTACATTATAGAATGACATGTCCAGTAAAATCTCTCTTTGCCTCAGAAACATTGATGGTGAGAACTGAACATTTGATTCCCTGAAATTAGTAGTGCTTCCTTCATATTTTTGGCTTGGATCACTTTTTTTTTTTAATCTTATAATTTTGCCTTGATTTCCCCCCCAGCCATAAAGATCAGATTTAAAAGAAAAAAAAATCATACTAAGTCTGAGCACTGCTGAGAGCTTCTTCATACTATTTCCTGTTGCACTGTTCTATAAACCACTAAATTGCAGTGACTTATTTCCTCTGAATTACCTGGATTATTTGGTCATGGGAAAAACAAATGGTTTTTGCACCCAGTTCAAATATCTCTGCTTTAAAGCCTGATGATACTATTGATTGGCATCATTTATCACATTATAAAGAGATCACAAAATACTACTATGCACAATTTTCTCTTCCTTTGTTTTATAACCAATATGTTTTTTCCCCATCAACAGTGTTATGGGTTGACTCTCCATAGAGCCTTCCTCTCCCCTGTGTGGAGTAAAATAAGCAAACAGGAGCAACATCAACACAAACAAGTATCACTGATGTCAAATAAATGCAATATAAATAGAAGCATTTCACATAACTTACGCGAATCTCTACTCATTGCTTACCCCAAACTCCCAATGAAGTCAATGGCAGTTTAGGGTGACTGGATGAGATCTAATAATGATAATTATTACAGTGTAATATATTCCACTAAAGCCCTATGGTGTTCTTTCCCACGTATAGTATATAGGAATACAATAGTACAGGATTCTTTGGTTCAGGATTCTACAGTGTAATGGCACTTCTATGGTACAGTAAAGGGATTTTTAATAGTAATTGCAGTTGATTTCTCTAGGTTACCTAGCAGCCACTGAGAGCATAGAAGAAGATTTGAAATCTGCGGTTAAAGTTTAAGCCTAACAGCTAATGTAATTGATCAGTTCCCCATGGATTTTCTTTGGTCACTGAGGTGTGTACAGTGACTACAGGAGATTTTATTGTGCAATTTTAGCAGAGTAGGGAGTCTCCTTATAATGGATCACATACTGCTCTCTGCAGGAAAATATGTGGGAGGGACAGAGAGGAAAGAACACTCCAGGAGGGAGAATCTTTCCAGGCTAAAGAGATGGAGTTTCTCCCCCAGGGAGGTTTTTGGCTCCCAGGAGCTGTAGCTCCCTGATAGCTGCCAGGGTACAGGGCCATCTGGATGGAAGCCCTGAACTTCACTTCAGATCCAGGGCCACCTGCTCCCTGGCTGCTTGGCTCCATTAAAAAAGTCAGCTAAAAAAAAAGACAACTCTGTACAATTGCAGCGATATAAACGTTATTGATAATCCTGATGGAGCAGCACCACGGAACTGCATTGGAGGCTAATGGGCAATGCACAATTGATACAGGAAGGAGGAAATTATTTTTGGAAAAGGGGAGGGGGCAAAGGAGTTGAAACTAGACTTTGTGCTTATGAACGTTACTGGACTGGAAGTCCTGGAGAATAAACGTCCATTTTTATCCTTGGAACAGATATAGGGCAGATGGCAATAATATAAATTTGCAATTGTCTTTCCTACCAGCAGGTTTCTGAGCTGGGGGAATCTCTTCTATGGGTGAGAAGTTAGAACAGTGAATCTCTAGGCTGACTTAGGCAATGGCTACATTATGGACAGCTGGGGGGGTTGAAAAAAACACACCCCGACCGACAAAGGTTTTGCTGAGAAAAGTGCTGGTGTAGACATAGCCTAAGTCTTTGGTGTCTCTGCTGAGACAGAAAACACAGGTAGGGTGACCAGACAAAAAAAAGGGAAAAATCAGGACAGGGAGTGGGAGGTAATAGGAGCCTATATAAGAAGAAGACCCAAAAATTGGGATGTTCCCTATAAAATCGGGACATCTGGTCACCCTGAACTCAGGTCATTGATTTTTGCAATGTGTGCACTTGTCCACTAGGAAATAAGCTGAGATCAACAATTCATTTCATATGTGCTGCCAAACAGGCTGGAAATTGTACTTTTGTATGATCCACCATGAGACCAAACAAAAAGGAAGCAGATGTTGGCTGCATATCTTCTACACTTGGAGCCAGGCCTCAGTTATTTTCAGATCCTTCCACAGATCTTTACATTGACACTGCAGCCATGTCACTCTCAGTAATTAATTTATGCGGCTGACATTTCAAAAATCTAGGCCAAGATTTTCAAAGGTGATTTAGGGTGCCTCTATTGTAGGGTTAGCTGTAGACACCTTAGCAGGACCTGATTTTCAAAGAGGTCAAACTGTCTGAAAATGGGACACCATTTGAACTGTCTCAGATCAGGTTCACAGAACTTAAGGCACTCATAATCACATCTGAAAATCTTGTCCCTAACCAGAATAGACTGATTCATAAGAATAACAGGTATCAGCATACTTAATGTGTCAGTAGAGGGCATGATAAGAAGACCCATGTGTTAGCGTTAGGTTACACTTACAGGATTATAGCGCTTTTGGTTATAGGTTATATACCGCAATAGGTATAGCGCTATAGGATGTCCTGGCGTGGCCACATTTGCTGCAACTGCCACGGCACAGGGAGTGGTACATTATGGGCAGCTATCCCAGCATTCAGCTGGGTGCAACGTGCTTTCCAAACGAGGAGGGTGAGGGGGAACGGGTACGGAGGAAGAGAGCTTCATGTTGTCAGTGATTTTTCTCTAGAGAAAAGTAGCAGGCTCTGAATTTCACTCACACAGCTCTATTGGTAAGTATTTTCACTGCTTAATTGCTGAGTTAAGAGCGGAGTTCTGTAAAGAAACTTCCGCATTCCTAATTCCCTTTGCAAAACAACACAAAGACGTCAATTGCCTTAAATGGCTCGGAGGCATGCCAGAGATCCCTTATAACGTAATGACTGATTACACTTGCCATAACATGCTACAGGGAATACGCAAAGGCTTTTATTCCTCTCGAAAAGGTGGTTTACAAGTAGCGCAATAAGCTCAGACTTTTAGCGCAATATGTGCCTTGCCAATGTGTTCAGGGACAGAGTTATAGCACTCCTGGAGGCTATATAACGCTATAAAGTGCCAGTGTAACCAAGCCCTCAGTGTGCTTTGGGTAATTACAATGTAAACTTTATTCACATGTCTTATGTAACAGGAAAAGGGAAGGAGACATTTTGCCCTTGATATAACCATATTTTATGCTGTATCTCTTGAGAGCAAAAGTATAAATCAGGGAGGAGGGGGGGATAGAGAAGCCTTTCTTCTTGTGGTAAATTCACCTGTGTGGAAATTGTGATTGGTTTGCAGAGGAGGGAAGGAGATGGCTATTTTTCGTCCAGACTGAGACATTATGAGAAAATGGTAATGTAACTGCAAAGGGAAAGGGAGTACACAGCATATCTAAAATAACAGTTAAAACATACCATGAAACAAAGGTTGCTTTTAACTGTATGTAAATAGTCTTTGATCGGTCAACAGAATCTTTATGATGGGCTGATATTGCAGATTAACAAACATTTGCTATAACAGTTTGCTAAGTGGTTAGGCTTTATCCACAGATTGGATGCTAAGACTAGTAGCTGGCAAGGAAATCTAATCAATTTGATGGGAATAAACTTTTTTGTACAATTAGTGGGACCTTCTCCTTCTGAAGGCTTCATTCAGAATAGAGTAACATGGATTGGTACAGCTACATTGTTAATACTTTTGACATCAGATAGAAAAATCCTCCTGAGGATCCTCTTCAGGGTTTTCATGGCTTTTCTGCTTCCTCTAGTGCACCCTGCGGAAAATCTAAAGGAGAGAAAGACAGATGAGGATGCTTAAAAAAATTGGATTATAGTTGGCACGCATATGCAATACATTGTCAATTCCACCACAGTTTAGAAAAGTCTTGGTTATATTAGAGGAAATAATTCACTGCATACAAAAAACTCTATTAGCAGAGTTAAAGAATGTTAAAGTTGCAAGATCAAGCACTCAAAAGTTAGGAAATACCAGAATTAAGACTTCCTGTGCAAAAGTAATTCGGCCCTGTGGTGCATATACATTATGATCCAGTCTTAAACTTACATGATCACATACCACTTTGTCCACATCAGGCATTTTGTTTATTAATAAAACACATCTTTTTAAATGGCTATATGTATATTCAAGGCTGACACTTTGGAGAGACTGATGTAGCAAACTACTGGTCTTGGAGAAATTTCACTTATGAAGCCTTATTGATGCTTTTGTTTTAAAACATCAAGAGTACAACAGGAGGCATGTCAAATTTGAATATGATAGAAATCCACACGATAGCGAACCTGATGGAAATCAGAAATCTGGGAGTAAGTGATCAAAATTTCTCAGACTGAAGTAAATGTGGGAAAAGAAAACAGGGAATAATCAAATTAAAGCCTGTCTAAACACAAACTTGCATGGTTTAATTAAACTCTTATTTCAGTTTCAAAGTATCTTATTGTGTTCTAACTTAAAACCAAACTACACCTGGTTCAAGCCAAAATAAAATAACTAAATAATCATAATAATGCCTAGCTCTTATATATCACCCTTCATCGATAAGATTTCAAAGCACTTTATAAAGGAGGTCAGTATCACTAATCCCATGCAATGGATAGGGAAACGGAGGCACAGAAAAGTTAAATGAGTTTCCCAGGAGACCAGCAGCAGAGTCAGGAACATAACCCAGGGATTGTTTTGTCCACTAAGACACACTGCCTCCATAACCATGTCCATAGAACCTTTTTCTCCTGTTTAATTAAACTGGTTTAGAATTACACACCTTCAATGTAATTGTTGTAACTCTGTGTGTAGACAAGTCAGCTTTGCCTGAAAGGCAAACAGACAGCAAGAGCTCGGGGATAAGACCATAGTGACACAAAAGACCAAAGCTGTGGTTTCTCAGCAAGAGTTTTAAGTCCCCCAAAGTGATGAGGTTCCACCAAATTGACTATTGTTTAAGAGGACAATTAAAAATACCATGTTGAGAGCTGATTTGGGTTTACAAAGCTCCTCTCTGGCCCAGTAGCTCCTTTGTTCAAAACTGTTAGCATGGAGCACATGCTGGGGACCCATAGGGATTGGCATTAGGCCGTGTCCTAAGTAATGCCTTCATTAATGATTTAGAGGAGGAAGTGAGCAGCATGTTAATTATAGGTGCAGACTATCAAAAACTGAGATGAGTTGCAGATACTGGAGAGGAGAAAGAAATTCTGCAATGAAGCCTAGAGAGATTAACAAAAGAGACAGAAAAAAAGAGTCAGATTTAAATTGAAATACATTTGGGAAATAAACAATCTGAAACACACATGCTTCTGGGAGATAGAGATGCAGCAGCATCGAGGCTGAAAAAGACCTACAGGTAATAGATTACAGCGAATGAAAAAAAAAAGTTTGCAACATGATATTAGGCCAAAAATGCCCGATGCAATTTAGAACGGCAAAAGCATTGCATCATGGAGCGGGGAGTTAACAGACCATTTATGGATGGCTCTCCTGTGATCACATCTTAAATACTGTGTTCAGCTTCAGAAAGATATCCAAAAATTGGCCTGATCCAAAGTCCATTGCAATCAATGGAAAGAATCCAGAGATTTCAGTTGGCTTTAGACCAGGCCCTCAAAGAACAACAAATACATGACCTGGTGACTGAAAACACTGCTTCGGAACAATCCTACAGAAGCTAAACTTGCATCTAGTAGATTAGCTCAGAAACAACAAAAAGGTAGACATGGAACTTGATAGTCTATATCTGAAGGGCATAAACCACATGGAGAGAGTAATTATTTTTGTTGGGACAAGCGGGTGTAAGTAGTAGTAGTAGTGGCATGCAATTAAGACAGGGAACGTTTAGCTAAATATCAGAAAAAACTTCCTGATAGTGAGATATTTTAGTCTTCAGAATAGTTCCCCAAGGGAAAAGACTCATCATTTAGACATTTAAAATTATACTGGACAGAAAACATAAAGGCCAAAGTTTTCAAATGTGACTAATAATTGTGGGTATCCAACTTGAGACACCTTAAAAGTGCCTAATTTTTCAGAAAGTGCTACGCACCCACCCTCTGAAAAATCAGGCTCCTTTGATAAGTCTCTCTTTCAGCACCCACAATTTGCGTCCTGCAAAATCATTAGATACGTTGGAAGAATCAAGCCAGAAAATGTCTGAATGTAGGCGATAGGTCTATTGGCAGGGAAATGGACTGGATTACTTTTAATACATCTTTTTCTTTGTGTCTTGACCGATTCTATGCATTGATTCTATGCTAAAAATGGGAAAGTAATCATTATTTGGGATATAAAGTAACACCCAAGAGTCTCAGTAACTATATTTTCATGTCACTGATTTCTTCAGGCTGTTATTTCTAAAAATGGCCATGATAAATTATAGTGTTGATGATAAACAATGTAAATTCCTGAAACATATAGTAGATTATCACAGACAAAGGTCTTTTCTGATATAATTATAGGTTTGCAGAACAAAGGACATTCAGTGGGCACAATTTATCTTGATTTCACATACCTCTTTGACACAGCACCAAATACAAATTTAAATAACTTAGATCCAGTATGAAGAGTATCATGGAGTATGGGTGAGGTGCATTTATGGATGAGGTGCAACTTTTGTCTGGTATTAAATTGTGAAACTATCTCATGGAATGGTGTATTAAGATGTGTCCTTCAACAATGGATCTTGCAAGCTATGACATTAACTTTTCCACGTACAGTATTAATTAACCTAAAGATGTGTAAAAATGCACATTGATTAAATCGGCATATGATAAATTAGTACAGTGGATAATTAATATCAGAGAGGTTAATCATCAGAATGCTCTGGCAAGCTTATGCAGAATCACAAATATATATGTTGTAAGATTTAAAATACTGCAGATCAGTGATTCTCCAGTTCATTTAGAAAGAGTCCCCACCTGGATCAAGTCTTTTTCCACCCTCCCAGTCCCCGCACTGCATGGTTCTCAAAATGTTTCATTCTGCAGACTACCAACCTTCCACAAAAACAGTCTGCAAACATTGTCATGGATAAGTTTACATTAACTCATCAACAAAGATTAACCATCTACCTAGCTACAAACTGGGAAACCCTTACTTAGAAAACAGTAATTATGACATTCACCCCTGTGTTATGCCAGCACTAAATCCACAAAATAGGGCTTAAATTTGGGAGTAATTTAAGTCAGAGCATAGACAATGTGCCGGTGATTTTCACTTTAAAGGAGTATGCTGGGAGTTCCAATGATCAAAAACTGAATGTAATAGTATGTAAGAGATGCCGCCCTCAGCTTGCTCAATGACAGTCCTGAAAACCATTTTTTGCATTTGACAACTAGAAAATGTCCCCACAATGTTCACACTGTTCTCCAGATATTTCATATACAACAAGT
Organism: Sternotherus odoratus; assembly: GCA_032164245.1. Classification (NCBI taxonomy): domain Eukaryota; kingdom Metazoa; phylum Chordata; order Testudines; family Kinosternidae; genus Sternotherus; species Sternotherus odoratus. Next base: position 149,706,702 of record JAVMKO010000002.1, read on the forward strand.
ATTCAGAATACCGCAGTTATGTTAATTCGCTGTCAACTGAAATGTTTTTAAAGGTGGTCAGCTATGGAGATATCATTTGTAATAACAGTAATTCCATGCATAGACTATGGAGTGCAGTTTTCAGTTGCTCATTAAAAAAGATTGAAACGTGAAAGTTCAAAGAAGGGCAAGTAAAATGAGAAAAGGGCTACAATGCAGTGTTGTTGTAGCTGTGTCAGTCTCAGGATATTGAGAGATTAGGTGGATGAGGTCCAATAAAAAAAAGAGATTACCTTACTCACCTTGTCTCTCGAAAAGTGCTACAAGACATCTGAAAGATACTTGACAGAATTATTTTATGACTAGAGTGATATTGCAGAAGGGAGAGGAAAGGACTGTGTTCTGCAGTCATGAATTGGTCAAACAAGGCATAATGGTGTAAAAGTTAAGATATAAACATTCAGGTTAGACACGAGACAATATTTAAGAGTCATGACAATTATGCAAGGGAATAAACTGACTAATGAGGTAGCTGAGTCACCTACATTAGGGGTTTTCAAAGATTCATTAGATGAAATTCTACTGGAATGATCATAGAAGATGCAGAGGAGCTGGATTGGATGACATGAGGGGCCTTCTCTAACCCTATCATCTACACTGTTATGATTCATTCAAGCAGAATATTTTGGACTCATGAATTACTGGCTGAGTATCCAGGATACTCGTGTACATTAGTTTGCTCGTAGCATGCATAAAACTTGGCCAGAATCCAAGTGCTAGATCTACAGTATTCAATACTTCCCAACCTCTGTTTCATGTGGTGACTCAGAGGTAAGATTCATAACAGAAGAACAAAAAGCTATTTCAGTTTTAGTTTAGATTATAGAGGCACCACTTCCCCACACAAAAGGGGAGGGAACACACAATGTCATGGACAGTTTATATACCGCTATTCCTATACCATACATGAATGACCTCCAAATAAACCAAAGTTTTAAAGTCACTGCTTAACATAAAATACATAAAAGGAGGGAAAAGGGCAAATGTACCAAATGACCAAAGTTAATAATAGTTATTTTTGCTTCTTTGACGCTTTTGCTTCTTTGTTAGCAAGATAAGACACAGACTTTTCCCAGAACCTTTCAACCATGATGGAAATCGTGATAATTTCCTTCTTAGAACTCCATCCATCTATTGTTCATAATTTTCATTATCACTATAAAACTATGTGAGCAAAAAATGTAGCTTCCCTTTCCTTAATATGTAATCTTTCTTCCATGGACATGTGCTAAAATGGTGATTCAGCAAGCCTAAAAAAGTAATGGTAATTTGTTAATCCCAAGAAAACGGTGACCGAGTACCTTGAAATGTCTAGGGGATTGATATAAATTCATGATTTTTAACTGTCATTTTGAAGATAGATCATGGTGATGGATAAGACCAAATTATTTACCAATTGTTTCCTTTACTACTTTAAGGGAAACATCTATAGAAATAGGACTCAGATTTGTGTTCAATACCATATTATGTGGAATAGCTAATTAAGAGTACACACCACCATTTTTGAGTCATCAATTGATTATAATATTATTTTATAGAAATATGATTTCACCATACTGTGGTGAGGGCTTTTGCATTTGAAAGGGGCATGGTACTCGAAGGAGTGGGAAGGCAAGACTGCCACATTCACAAAAGAACAATATAATTCAACGAGTCTGTTTTACTTTTGGTTTGGGAAGTGGTAGCAATGAGGTGTTAATTTCATTTATGTCTGTCTTGGGGGACTGGAGAGACCATAGTATGGATAACAGGATACAGTGTTTTTCATCTCTTGGTCACTGATCTGAATGCTACTATGGTACAGTAGTTGCAACTGATAGTCATGACTATGTAATATTTGTAGTGTTGTTGTATCTATGTGTGTTGATCCCAGGATATCATGGAATCATAGAATATCAGGGTTGGAAGGGACTTCAGGAGGTCATCTAGTCCAACCCCCTGCTCAAAGCAGGACCAATCCCCAACTAAATCATCCCAACCAGGGCTTTGTTAAGCCTGACCTTAAAAACCTCTAAGGAAGGAGATTCCACCACCTCCCTAGGTAACCCATTCCAGTGCTTCACCACCCTCCTAGTGAAAAAGTTTTTCCTAATATCCAACCTAAACCTTCCCCACCGCAACTTGAGACCATTACTTGTTCTGTCATCTGCTACCACTGAGAACAGTCTAGACCCATCCTCTTTGGAACCCCCTTTCAAGTAATTGAAAGTAGCTATCAAATCCCTCCTCATTCTTCTCTTCTGCAGACTAAACAATCCCAGTTCCTTCAGCCTCTCCTCATCAGTCATGTGCTCCAGCCCCCAATCATTTTTGTTGCCCTCCCCTGGACTCTTTCCAATTTTTCCACATCCTTCTTTTAGTGTGGGGCCCAAAACTGGACACAGCACTCCAGATGAGGCCTCACCAATGCCGAATAGAGGGGAATGAGCAAGTCCCTTGATTTGCTGGAAATGCCCCTTCTTAAACAATCCAAAATGCTGTTAGCCTTCTTGGCAACAAGGGTACACTGTTGACTCATATCCAGTTTCTCATCTACTGTAACCCCTAGGTCCTTTTCTGCAGAACTGTTGCCTAGCCATTCGGTCCCTAGTCTGTAGCAGTGCATAGGATTTTTCCATCCTAAGTGCAGGACTCTGCACTTGTTCTTGTTGAACCTCATCAGATTTCTTTTGGTCCCATCCTCTAATTTGTCTAGGTCCCTCTGTATCCTATCCCTACCCTCCAGCATATCTACCACCCCTCCCAGTTTAGTCTCATCTGCAAACTTGCTGAGGGTGCAGTCCACACCATCCTCTAGATCATTAATGAAGATATTGAACAAATCTGGCCCCAGGACCAACCCTTGGGGCACTCCGCTTTATTCTAGCTGCCAACTAGACATGGAGCCATTCATCAGTACCCGTTGAGCCCAATTATCTAGCCAGCTTTCTATCCACCCTATAGTCCATTCATCCACCCCATACTTCTTTAACTTACTCGCAAGAATACTATGGGAGATCATATCAAAAGATTTGCTAAAGTCAAGGAATAACATGTCCACTGCTTTCCCCTCATCCACAGAGACAGTTATCTCGTCATAGAAGGCAATTAGGTTAATCAGGCATGACTTGCCCTTGGTGAATCCATGCTGGCTGTTCCTGATCACTTTCCTCTCCTTTAAGTGCTTCAGAATTGATTCCTTGAGGACCTGTTCCATGAGAGCAGCAAGATGGGTGAGGTAATATATTTTATTGGACCAACTTCTGTTGGTGACAGACAAACTTTTGAGCTTACATAGCTCAGGTCTAGGAAAGATTATCAGAGTGTCACAGCTTTAAACACAAGTTGGAATATATTGTTTAGCATAAGGAATTAACATATGTTGCAAGAGAACATTCAAGGTGAAGTGGGTAGTTAACACCTTTGCAGTTATAGGACAAAGGAGGGTTAAGGGGTTACCGATTGTTATAAGCCATAAATCCCGTGTCTTTACTGAGTCCATGATTTTTAGTAGTTATGAAGGTAAACTCCCAGGCTCATCTTTTGAAGTTGTTGTGAAGGTTTCCTTTGAGGATGAATACTGGGTGGTGGTCAGATATGGAGTGACTGGTTTGTGAAAAGTGTTTCATAACTTTGTAATAAGTCAAGCTTTGTCCTACAGTTGCAGAGGTGTTAACTGCCCACTTCACCTTGAAAGGTGTCAGCAATGAGGGCCTGCAACTTGTCTGCACAGGTTTGATTGCAGCAAATGTAGACATACCGTAATTATCTTTACTAAAGCACATGTACCAATAGCAGTGAAGGTGTAGCTCCATAGGACTGAAAATGGGCCAGCCACCCATGTAACTATCCAGGGTCCCAGGGGGGCTTTTACAGCCAATGATGCCAAAGTTTCATTGCTATTGGTACCCATACTAACTAGATTAAACGTCACTTACACATGTGCTGCAATCACACCTCAGACAGCAGCATACGTACATCTCATATGTTGCCCCAGTTAGAATGCATTTACAACAATCTAATCCGAAGATAACAATGGAATGAAGTCAAGAATCAGAGAGGTAACCGTGTTAGTCTGGAATAGCAGAGGTAACAAAGATTCCTGTGGCACCTTAAAGACTAACTAAAGTATTGAAGCATAAGCTTTCGTGGGCTAATACCCACTTCATCGGATGCAAGCAGTGCTTGCATCCAACGAAGTGGGTATTAGCCCACGAAAGCTTATGCTTCAATACTTTAGTTAGTCTTTAATGTGCCACAGGACTCTTTGTTACCAATGGAATGAATGAAATGATTAAGGGAACCAGTAATCATTTGTGCCTCAAGTAAAGCGAGTTGAAAATTTTCCAACTAAATGTTTTTCAAACAAAAATGGCTTTTCAAATAAGCAAGAATGTTGGCTGAAAATTTTCCATTTTCATCAAAGGTATTTGGGCTGTCATAAAAAAATTCAGTTATCAAAACAAACGAAAATCAGTTTTCGGGGTTTTGATTTTTCAGTTAAACCCTGAACATTTTTAGATAAACTCTGATGGAAAACAAGAGGGGGGGGAAAGGTTTCATCCACAGTTTTCACAGGAAACCCAGATTTAATTTCCAGGTTCATCTAGAACAAATAGTTTTTTTCAAGTTACAAATCCCTCAGAAATGAATACAAAGAAGAGTTTTCATTGGAATGATTGAAAAGCCTTTTGTTTTCTTCCCATGCTGGTATTGTGTATGTTGATATTATTCTGGATGTTGCTTTATACTGGTATTTAATGTGAAGAGAGTCTGGAGCTAATGCTGATTTTAACTGTGTTAAGTGTTGGAAATACACTCAGAGGGCTTATGCAATCTGCATAACACAATTCTAAACACATAAATATAGCCATGAAAACATAATACTTCATTACACGTTATATTTCACATCCAATACCATTCAGAATTGCTGATAAGCTTATAAGAAATTGTTGTCTAATTAGCAAATTAGTTATCAGATATAATGAGGAGAACCACATATGCCTCAATTAGATAGACACAAAGAACAAGACATTTGTAGTGCATAGGTAATTTTGCCTTTGCCTTAGAAGAAATTATATTAGCTATTTTACTTCTGTTAATTATTGGTTGTTCTGATGGCTTACTGTCTTCACCAAAAAGGTGGAAGATTGGACATCTGACAATTAACAACTGCCTTGTCTTCCCAGACAAGTGATCCTTATGATTGATAGGCAAAACTGCAGGAGTTGGTTACCTTTAGGGCAAGATTTTCCACTATTTTCATATGAATGGCAGTGAAATGAATGCTTCTTGTAGAGGCAGCCATCCAGTGCCTGCCTGCAGGAAGAGTCAAGACCCTTTAGGATACGGGAATTACAGCAGTTTTCCATTATTGGATCAACTTCTGTTGGTGAGAGAAGCATATTCCTCACCCACCTCCTGTCTCTAATATCATGCACCAACATGGCTACCACTCGGCATACAGAAATTTTCCATTCATGGAGACAGATTGCACTTCAAAAGTGACATTTGAAAACTTATGGCCTCATTGTTAAAAAGTCTTACAACCCTCTTCATCCATCTGAGTCTTGCTCTACACTTCAAATTTAGATTGACCTAGCTACATTACTCAGTCACACTCAGGAGTGTGAGCATCATAGTTAAGCCAACCTAGCCCCTGGTGGAGACACGGCTACACTGATGGAAGCAATCTTCCACTGACCTAGCTGCCACTGCTTGGGAAGGTGGATTACCTACATTGATGGAAAAATATCTTCTATCAACATAGGAAGTATCTACACCATAGGGCTACAATGTCATAATTGAAGCACCATTGCGGTGGCCACTATAGTGCTCATAGTGTAGATATGCCCTAAGTATAGAGTTACCATACGTCCAGGTTTTCGAGGACATAGCCTCTTTTTTGAAAAAGCGACAGTCTTGTAGCACCTTATAGACTAACAGAGGTTTAGGAACATAAGCTTTCGTGGGCGAAGACCCAGTTAGTCAGATGTGTCAGATACATTCATCTGACAAAGTGGGTCTTCGCCCACGAAAGCTTATGTTCCTAAACCTCTGTTAGTCTATAAGGTGCTACAAGACTCTTTGTCGCTTTTGCAGATCCAAACTTTACGGCTCCCACTCTGATACTGGACCTCTTTTTTGAGTTTTCCTTCTCTGTCTGGGTGGATTTTTCAAACAACAGGAAATGTTTGGGGCTTTTGCACAGCAGGCAAGCTGCAGCTCAGAAAGGGCGCAATTGGTCCATTTCCTGATTGGTCCCTCCCCTGCAACCACAGCTGACTGGTCCATTCCCCTGCAAGCCATAGCTTCCGAAGCCCACCCAGGTCCCAGCCCTGGGAAGGGGCTCCCGGAGCCCCTGACTGACCACTATTGCAGTATCCTGGGCTTGCACCAGGTGCCCTGCCACCATGACGAGGAGCGGCACTGCCCCCCGCCTCCAGTGAGTACCCCTGACGCAGGTACTCTCCAGGACCCTCAACTGTACCCCTTCCAGATTCCCCTCTTCTTCCCTGCCCCCCAGCTCTTTCCCCCTCTGGCAGTGTCTTCTTTTTGGGAACCTGAAATATGGTAACTCTATCTAAGGACTGGTCTTCACTGGGGGGGGGGGTTGACTGAAGATACGCAACTTCAGCTACATTAATAACGTAGCTGAAGTCGGCATATCTTCAGCCGACTTACCTGCCGTCCTCATGGAATTGAGATCCTAATTTAAGCTATCCTCTTTATATGGATAATATAAATGTCAGGAAAAGCTCTGAATAGGCTAACTACAATACTTAACGTGCAAGTTGTAAACTGGATGAGGCTTTCAATACCCTCAACATGGCAACATGTGGAATAACAGGGATCTTGGGGTTAGAGTAAAAACCAAACTAATGACATTTTGATGAATAGTGAACCCATTAAAAACACATACTTACTGTGCAGTCCTGCATTCCTTGTGAACCTTAAATTTCTATGGCCACAAAACAAACTAATGCATGTTTGGGCTCCTTGCATAGAGGCATTACCTCCTTCAGCAAAGACTTGGCACACTTGCTCTACACAATCCTGTGAAATGGCATCACTCTTCCGTACCAGGGGATGTAGACAAATTGGAAGAAATTCAGAAACAAGCAACATAAATGACTGCGTGGCTGATTTATTAGGAAACACTAAAATATGTGAGGGGGAGAAATCTAGTAACCATACAGCAAAGGAAGATTGGGAATTTAGTATAATGTAAATGGGTAAGACTAGAAGCAATTAAAAGAAATCAGGAAAAGGCATATTGAGGTTGCTTAATGTACAAGTAGAGGTACCAAAGGTGGTGATGGAAGCCACATAGTTTGGCACATTTAAAAGTTAGATAGACAAAGTGCCATAATAGAGAGAACAATCCTGCTATTTCAGGGAGATGGTCAAGATGATCTAACAGGCAATTTTCAGCTCTTACTTCTGTATGTATCATTTAACAGATCCAAGTTACAAATTCCTATGTGTTTTGTAATATGCCCAGAAATATTAACTTTTGCTTACCAGCGAGTTTTCAGGGAGTGAATATTCTTTAATATGCTGTTCTGTTTAGCAATGGTACATAATAGTGCAAGTGCTAAAATCATATTCAAAATTTCCATGGATTCTTCTGGAAATAACATTCAACGGGGTTTTACCATTTGATGTCATTTTTCCTTTGGAATCTTGGGGAAGATGGGAAAGTTGAGGGAAGGGAGGCTGATTTGGGGGAAAATGTGTCTAAAAAATAACAAAGGCAAACTAACACTTGTGTAATATTTTCCCATCTTGAATTTCACACATATACTGTAGCTTAAAAGGAATGAGAAAAATGCTCCAAGACCTTTTTCCAAATGCAATCTTTTGATAAGTTCCAGTGTTGGCTTAAAAGCAAAAGAAAAAAAAAGGCACATATTAAAGTAATAGCTGTGAATTCTTGTATAGAGACTTTTTAAAAAGCCTCTTTCTATTGTTTTTCAAATAGTATGCCTTTTTTTTTGTTTTGCCTTTTCTATTTCATCATTTGTAGCTAAAATCCCATTTTTGCAAACATGAAGGGTGATAGAATTATGCTTTTAAGAACAAAACCAATGACAACACATTTTATATTTTTGCTATCATATTATAGCCCCCTATTAATGGTGTCATAAAAATCAGTCTGCTAAAAGACCTAGAACCTAATTCTCCTCTCACTTACACAACTTTTCCATTGACACCATTGACTGACTGATGTGAGAGGAGAATCAGACCCCTTATTGCTAGCTAAGGGTATGTCTTCACTACAGGACTAGGTCGATTTCCCTTAATTCGATTTTCTAAACTCGATTTTAGAAAATCGAATCAGTGTGTCCCCACCAGGACAGCAGGTCGACAGTGCAATGCGTGCCAGACCCTCCCCCCCACCCAAGCAGCCCCGTGGACCCCCCCGCCCGCCTGAACAGCCCCCCCGCCGGGCCCCCCCCCGCCCACCCGAGGGGGGGGGAGCCGGCGCGGGGCTGCTTGGGCGAGCGGGTCAGCTGCCTGGTCAATTTCAGGTGAAATTGACCAGGCAGCTGACCCGCTCGCCCAAGCAGCCCCGCGCCGGACCCCCCGCCCCCCCGAAAAGCCCCGCGGACCCCCCCCGCCCGCCTGAACAGCCCCCCCCCTGCCGGACCCCCACCCGAGGGGGGGGGAGCCGGCGCCGGGCTGCTTGGGCGAGCAGGTCAGCTGCCTGGTCAATTTCATACTGGGTGAAATTGACCAGGCAGCTGACCCACTCGCCCAAGCAGCCCGGCGCCGGACCCCTGCCCGCTCGAGGGGGGGGGGGAGCCGGCGCGGGGCTGCTTGGGCAAGCGGGGGGGGGGTCCACGGGGCTGCTCGGAGGTCGGAGGCTTAACTTCAGATGCCTCTTCACTTAACTCACAGTAGACATAGAGAAGTCGATTTTAGCCTTACTTCTCTCGTCAGGCAGGAGTTACAAATTCGATTTTGAGGGCCCTTTAAATCGACTTTAAGGGCATGTATGTGAAGACAGGTACACGTTTAATTCGACCTAACGTCGTTAAGGTCGAATTAAAGTGGTAGTGAAGACATGCCCTAAATCTTGGTGCCCGTGTCCGAGCTGCCAATTTCAATATTCACAGTACATCAGCTGTAGGTTACTTAAATATGATGATCCAATTAAGAAGTTCCCAAATCTGCGAGATCCTGGGTTCCTCCTGCAAGATTCTAATCACCTTCAGCTCCCATGGAAGCTAACAGGCATTGAGGGAGCACAGCACTTTGCAAGATCAGGCTCATTAGCACTTGCATAAGATTGGCTGAGACAAAAACAACAATTAGTGGAATCCAATGGGCTTGCACATAAGTTTCGGAATGATGAAAGCAGCATTTTTAAATGCAGCATGGTTTCTCTCAGAGGCACAGGAAACAATAAAAGCTTAGTAGAGTTAGCATGCAGGGGAGCAATATAACTTTTATCGGTTTGTGGGATTTTGTGAGAAACAAATCCAACTCCTACAGAAGGGCTATTGCCCTGTTGAGCTAACAAATTCATTGTTGACAAAATTTCAATATTTATACATTCGGTTGCTTCAGTAACTTCAGTAACAAATGCAGCTTGAATTCAAATATATGTTTTCCAATAATAGCGCTGACCAGAATTATCAATAAGTTTTCTGCCATGAAAAAGAAGCTGTTTGGCTAAGTTACAACTCTACCAAGACCAAGAATAAACAATCAGATTTTTGTTGATTATGAACTGTACAGGATCATTTCCTTAGTAAGCAGTCATGTGAATTAAGTTTGTAGCCATGTCAGTTCCAGGATATTAGAGAGACAAGGTGGATGAGGTAATGACTTTTATTGGACCAACTTCTGTCGATGAGAGAGACAAGCTTTCGAGCTTACACAGAACTCTTCTTCTAGTTTGGAAAACTTAATATAAACCTAATGTTTAAAACAAAAGTATACACAATTTAAGAAGCAAGGTACTGGACATCTGGAGTCAGGCTTGGGTTATGGGGGATTGTAAGTAACAGATACAAGGTTTAAAAGGTACATACATATCACATAACCAGCATAGATCCAGATTGGGGCGTGGGAGTTTTTTAAAGCGTCAGTGGATAAGTGTATTTGGGTACGCCACCCATGGGATGTAGTAAGAGTCCAAGTCAGCGGTGGTGTAGGCAGTAAGTACATGGGTGGGGTGCGTCCCTCTGTTTGTCAGGGAAGGGAGGGGGTGGGTTATTACCCTGGTCGGCGGTCTCGGTTACTCGACCTGGTACTGGCCCCTATAACCCACTAACAACCAGGCTTCCCTCTCTCCCCCTCCTTTTCCTTCCTCTTTGTGACTGGAGGGGTGTTAACAATCCATTTCTCCGTGTACGGTCCCTGGAAAAATGTGTTAACTACTGATGCTAAACAATCTGTTCCATCTTGTAAGTAGCTTTGACACTCAGGCTATGTCTACGCTGCAATTAGACTCCTGCGGTGGGCCTGCCAGTTGACTCAGACTCAGGCTAAGGGGCTTTATAATTCCTGGTGTAGATGTTCAGCTTCAGGCTGTAGAGTGAGCTCTGGGATCTTATCATCTTGCAGGGTCCTAAAGCCTGGGCTTCAGCTACACCGCAAGTAATCAGCACTTTAACCTGAGCCAGAAGCCTGATTCAGCTGGCACGGGCCAGCCACACATGTCTAACTGCAGTGTAGACATAGAATCATAGGACTGGAATGGACCTTGAGAGGTCATCTAATCCAGTGCCCTTCACTACTGGCAGGACTAAGTATACTTTGAGTAAATAGTCCAGACCTGAAGAAGAGCTCTATGTAAGCTCAAAAGTTTCTCTCTCTTACTGAAGTTGGTCCAACAAAAGATATTATCTCATTCACCTTGTCTCACTAATAAAGCAAAGGGACAGATTATTTACCAAATACCAGCAAAATGGAACTAACTGGCAAAAGAAAACTGTAATTTTTGAAACAATTTCCATAAAATATACCAAAACTTAAGTGGGCCCATTGCTCTTCAATTTCTCAATAAAGTTACATTTATTTTCTTTTTCTTTTTTGGTGGAGTTTTGAAAATCATCATCAGCCTAGGAAGACTAATTAAAATGCCAAATCACTCTGTGGTTAAAATGTTTCAAAACAAACTGTGAAGAAGAAAAGAAATAGGAATCTTAATTCAGGCCTGCATACTACTAACACTTACACACATACTGTGTACTGCAAAAACTTACACTAAATTTATGCACATGAGTAGTTCCATTAAACTTAAAAAGTCCATTAGGAGTATGTGGTTTGTATTTTTAAAAAATCAGTTAACTCATTTTATTTTTTAAAAATTCTGATAACATAACACTAGGAAATACTTCAAAAAACTAAAATTGACAAATTTGGAAGAACAAAGAGCACCCTTTCAGGTCACAAGCCAAGGCCTCAGTTCTGCAAGTTTGTCCATGTAGGGTTGTAGGCAGACCCCTTTGCCTACACAGAACTCTGCTGAAATTTACAAACCTCTGCATAGGTGCAGGATTCTCCCCGAACAGAACATCTTACAGGATAGGGGCCTGATGGCTCATTCTACAAATGATAACGATTTTTAAAAAATCTTTATAACTGGTAATATTTTCATTGCCACCCCTCCACCCCAATTTCAATGATGACAAAAAAGAAAAAACCCCAAAACTAGAACACTACCTTTGAGTGTGGCACAAGAACCAGAAAATGTAACAGAGACTAGGAAACTAACCAGTCTAGATTTACAGTACAGACCAGTTTATGTGCGGATGTCGGGAGTGAAGCAGTCACGACCACGGGTTAATGGACCGCAGGTGAAGAGGACCATGCTGAAATATCTTAAGATAACTATACCTAATCAAATCAACAAGACAATTTCTAAATTTATTAACACAGACTACATATATATTACATGTATCAAGAGTCCACAATGATATATAGTCCTTGGCTCTAAAAAGTGTCTATGATTCACTTAGAAAAAAACGCCGTTATTTTTTGCTCTTTCTGGCTCATCTTTTTCTTCTTGTATGAAGTCTGTCATTCACCACAGATAAATGATTTCGATAGTTTCTGCATTTTGTTCCTCCATAAATCTTACAACAGTTTCTACAGCACTCAGGGCTTCTGTGGGCAAAATTTTGACCTTTTCAACAACATCCTTGTCATTACTAGAATTCTCGCCATCACTTTCGCAGTCCAATGTAACCTCGCAGCCCGTTAATATTTCTTCCTCAGACAGAAATTCTGAAGTCGGGCAATCTTCATCCATCTCCAGCCACTCGGTAATGATTTCCAGTGATGTATCCAACTAAAATCTTTTATCACTTGAAAGAGAAGTTTTGCCTTTACCCTCTTTTGTCTGCATGTGTGTTTGTAGACATCTTCTTCCGAAAACCATTCAAAGTCTGGCTCTGAATCAGTGCCACTGCTGGGATTTTCTGAGTCTGGCCATCTTTGACAGAAAATGCATCACCGAGAGCTTTCATCTAGCAGTTTTCAGTGGACTTTTATTTTACTCCATCCCAAGCATTTTAAACTAAATAAGTAATTTCCTTCGTGTTTACCTGTTTCAGGAATTCGGAAATGCCTGAAGACGTGCATGACGCGATCACCAAAATCAGCTCCCGTTAGGGTGACCAGATGTCCCGATTTTATAGGGAAAGTCCTGATTTTGGGGTCTTTTTCTTATATAGACTCCTATTACCCCCCCCCCAACCCCTGTCCCAATTTTTCACACTTGCTGTCTGGTCACCCTGGCTCCCGTCGATAACTGTTTTTAAAATTCTGAATAATGCCCTGGTCTAAAGGTTGAATTACTGATGTTGTGTTCAATGGTAGGTATAGTACTCAAATTTTTCCATCACTCGATACCAGTGATTCGGCTGGAGGATGGGCTGGACAATTGTCAAGTAGCAAAAGTGTTTTGGCTTCGAGTTTCTTCCACCTCAAATGCTTACGAACAGCTGGAATAAAGCTGTTGTGGAACCATTCGTCAAAAATGTGTCTCGTCATCCAAACATTTTTGCTGTTAGCGTATATTACTGGCAGTTTGGCTCTACTGAGGTGATTAAAGCAGCAAGGGTTATGAAAGTGGTCAACGAGAAGAAGGGCAAGCTTATGGCTGTTCATCTTATTACTACAAAAAAGAAGAATCACATGATCTTCTATCTTTTTAAATCCAGCTGTTTTTTGTGTCTCGTAATTAAAGGCTAAAGTCTTATCAGGTAGCAGTTTTTGCAAATAAAGCTGTTTCATCACAATTATAAAGTTGTTCTTCGTGGTAGTCTTCATTTTGTAAAATAGATTTTAACTCAGTGGAAACTCGTTCGCGTCCGATTCATCGGCTGATTGGCTTTCTCCAGAAATTGATACCTGCGCTATGCCATGACCCTTTAAAACGTGTCTTCCTGGCTTGGAATGATTCATCCCCCATTAAATCTCCAAGTTTTGTTGCTTGGGCTTGAAGAATTGAACCACTTAGCAGCATTCCTTTCAGCCTTTCCTGAACAAACCACGTGTGCATGGCTTTGTCTATTGTGGGTTTGGTGAATAACACACACGTTGTCACTTAACACCCGCAGCAGAATCGATATTTTGTACTAAGCCATTCAATTTAGATTCATTTTTTAGTCATCCTCGTAGAGTAGATTCGACAAACCAAATATCTTTTGAAACTTTGGCCTGGGTTTCTCCACTATTTACTCAGTCTATTTCAGCTAGCTTTTCTTCTACAGTGTAGGAACGTTAATGCTTGCCCTCTGCCACTATATTAGGAAGAGGAAACACCAGTAGGTCTACAACACGTTTCTGCTCCACACTTGCTGTCGATTTCTATGTCAGTGAGTTAGTGAGCAAATCTGTAGCACTACACAGCAAGTTCGTGTACTGCATGTTAATGAGTCTCGTGTGTTAACTGGGTAGCACTGGAAGGCATAGAGCTACCGCATGTTAAGCGGATTCATGCATAAACAGATCTGTACTCTATTATCCAAGCAGAATGAAATACAAACGGCAAACCATTGGCAGATAGTGATGAAAGGCAAATTATATATTTTTAAATATTTCTTACATTTTACAGCACAAAGCAATAATACCTTAATAAGGTAAGGATATGTTCTGGTTTCTTTTATACTTTAAAAAACTTGATGGTGTTCCTTTAAGAAATACCCAGCCCATATATTAAGTTGAACACAATATAATTTTGTTTAAAACTTGCTTTCTGTGGGAACTGAGGCTTTTATTTCTCTAAACTGTTCTCAAAGGAATTTGGGGTTTTACATATGGTATTTCAAGTCTCACTGTAGGAGATTTTTACATCAAAGTTCACACAGAACTCTAAAGACTCCATTGGAGTTTCTCAGAGTGACAGTTTAAGAACAAATGCAACTAGAGATCTATTGAGACAGATTACACCACAGCAAAAATGAAATACAAATAGGATAGATGAAGATTTATCAAAATCTAGCCGGTGGTAGCCCCAATGTATTGAGCCATAAAATCCCCCTACCACTGTTTTGTAATGTGCTAGATACTACCCTTTCTTTCCCAGAAGCAGTTGCAGTTCAGAGGTGGTGTTGCTGTAAAACACAGTATTTTATGTTCCTGTTGGAGGAAAGGCATTATACATATGTTAAATATTATAAAGCAAAGTTGTGAAAGTCAGTATTTTAGCCTTTTTGATCCCGAGATTGAATTGTTATTCTAACAGCCGGTGAAGATGGAGAGTAAAGAGAAGCAAATCACATTTTGAGCAATATTATATACATACAAATGACACACAATAAGCATAAAACATAGAAGAGATGTGCAAAGAGTCACAAATAAGCAGTAACATGAAACAAAAATTGTATTTATCAATTCAAATTCTTATTGTATTTAGCACCTTCCCTTCCCCCCACCCACCGAACCAGAGAAGCAAAAATATTGAAGTCTATTTGAAATAGGTCCAGAGACTGGCACATGCTCAGTGTGACACAAAAAGGCCAAAGCATTGCCCTAAAAGTTGAGGATTCCCCCAGCATGGGGGAATCTCCTGCTGGCCAACATAGACAGCTCTGTGGAACTCCCTCAGAAACCTCCTGATGTAGGATGCACAACAGGAGGAAGCATTTAGGTTCTAAATTATGCTGGAGGATAAACTGACCCTAAATAGGTTTTAGAGTAGCAGCCGTGTTAGTCTGTATCCACAAAAAGAACAGGAGTACTTGTGGCACCTTAGAGACTGACAAATTTATTTGAGTATAAGCTTTCGTGGGCTACAGCCCACTTCATCAGATGCATAATTGGAACATACGGTATAAAGATATACACAGACAGAACATGAAAAGATAGAAGTTGCCATACCAACTTTAAGAGGCTAATTAATTAAAATGAGCTGTTATCAGCAGGAGAAAAAAAACTTGTGTAGTGATAATCAAGATGGCCCATTTCAGACAGTTGACAAGAAGGTGTGAGGATACTTAACATGGGGAAATAGTCCCAGGTATCAGAGGAATGAAAAATTGGCTTTGTCCCCACTCAACTCAGGAGCAGAACTCTGGTGCAGGAGAGGATTTGACCCATGTTATTTATAAAGTATTAACAATTTACAAAGCATTTATTATGGGAGTCTCCAGAGCCCTTGTAACAGGACAGGATTCACTGTGTGAGATTTTGTACTTTGGGATATGTCTACAGAGCTATTGTTAGCCCTCTTCTATTGTGAGTCTGTCTACCCAGGCTCAAAGCTCACTCCCAGATGAAATGTAGACATATCCATAGTGCACTAAGCATTTCTTCATACCCCATACCACGGTAGTTTAAACTTAAATACAAGAGAAAAGATGACTGATAAGTGTGTAAGAGGACAGGAGTTATAGCAATAATCTTATGTACTTTATCAAGTAGGTTTTTCTTGCTTCATAGAGTTAATTGGTTGCTATTATTGGTTATTTAATATTAAACAATATAGATACTGCAAGTTCTACTTCAAAAATACATATCTCATGGCAATGAAATAAATACTTTAAAGGTGGCCTCAAGACACGCAAGATAACACAGTAGACCTGATACCATACCCCTGAGTCTTAACTTTCCTCTCTGCCACCAACGGTTCAACTTTACAAACTTGCCCATAAGCGTGGGTCAATGACAGATGCAACAAGAAGCAGCAGAGCAAGAGACCAGTAAAGGGAGTATCTGTGTTGCTGTGGTTTCCCTCAAAACTTCTGGCTTTGGTGATGCTTGTATGTTGTTGAAGTGCTTCCACTTTACTTGGGTCCTGATCCAATACCCCATTGGAATCAATAGGATTTTTTCCCACTAACTTCAAGAGGTGTTGGATAGAGACCTATACTCACCAAGTTTATTTCTGGACAAAGTCTTAATTTGACTTTTATTTATTTATTTCATCTATTTAGGTTTTTTTTTTTTTTTTTTTTACCTTTTAGCCTTTCATTTGTGCCACAGCACAGAATTCAGCAAGATGCAGTACATTCAAGTAATAGGCCAGGCTTTTCCAGAAGGAGGAAGGGAAGGAGAGAGGAAAGAAGAACCTGTTTTTGGCAAGTTTTTATTATGCCATTTTGAGCTATTGAGTTTTAAATAAGGATACAGCATCCAGAGCCTTAGATAGGTGCTTTTATAAATGAAAATCATTGAATTCCTTTGAAATAATAAAAGGCTTTATCTTATCTGCCCTAAAGGGTTGTTCTCATCTGTCCACACTTCAGCCACAAAACAAGTTTTCCACACTTAGCTAGGATAATTTATGTTAGTCGGTGAGTTTTCAAATCATGACACAAACTGGCATTGGCTCCAGGGTGGACCACAAAGCTCAGTGGGATACGAGTCAAATGATGTCATGAGTCAACAGCAGCCTGTAGCTGATTGACTCTGCCTCACCAGTAGGCGTTACTTCAGCCATTAATACAGATTGTTCTATGGACGACGGGATATGTATATCTGCCAAAACACATAAAAAATATCCAAGTCAAACTAAAATCTGCCAGATTCTGAAAATATCCTATAACACCCTGTTGTGTATCTGTAACAGCGTCCAAAGCAATATTCGAGAGCTTACTGCAACCACACCTGTGTGTCTGCCACAGAGTTTGAAGTTTTTTCATTGGTTGCCACTTCACTTAATCATTCAAAGCAACGCTTGGCATTTTGAGTGCTATGATTTAGTGCAGCAACAAGAATAATCCAGATCATGGCTTAAACCATTCCCAGTACATCCAAGACTGTTTATTAGCATTGGCTTCTGGTTTACTAGGTAGTGTCAACACTCTTAATATCGAAGTTCCTCCTCTGACAGGTCCGGTAAGGCCAAAACTATCTCAAAAGAAGGCCTTATACTTCTCTTACCAGACACTTTATAACTGTGCTAAACCTTTAACTGTGTTAATTTACTTTCCCTCATTCTGAAGCCAACTGAAGTGGAGAATGTTCAGCACCTCTCCTTGTAACACTGGGCCCAAAATCTGCAAAGCACCTGAGCAAAGGCTGTATGGGATGAAACTCAACTGCACCTCCTCAACCTGTCGCCGGCTGCAATGCAATAATTCCACATTTTTTATCCCAGACCATAATCTGAGATATCAGATGTTGTCACATGTCTAAGCAGGCTGTTAGACATATTGGATCTTTAACCTCCCTCCCCCCCCCAACATCTTGACCTTTGAACCTTGCCATCTGCTGACATATTCTGGGGTGTCATGGAGCCCCTTTCAGGGGCACACAAAGGATGCAGACATCACCCTATATGGCCAGTTTTCCATCACATAGAGCCTCTCTGATCGCATGGAAGAGTTTTGGAAGCTTTATAACACAATGTGTGATATTCGCCCTCCAAGCACTTGGATCCACATGAGATAAAAACACGAAAGCCTCCACAGGGTATTTAAGTGTACCCATGCCTTGATAGCCATCTGACATTTCACCACTCATTTATTAAGATTAGACAAAGAAAAGAAAATGTCCCCATTAATAACTTAACATAGACCTTGTTCAGTATGGAGAATTATACCACAGAAATGTCAGAAAGAAATTAGCTGGAGATCAAATGGGAAATATTTCAGCATTAGTTTTCTTAAGAAGTGGCTTCATCTTTTTAATTTAATAATGTTCTTCACTAAATGTTTTCACTGTGCGCTTATGAAAACTGAGCATTTGTGTCTACACGATACAGTACGTGAAAAGGCAACGTCATTCAGTATTTCTTCTATACGTAATATGAAGCAATAACATTTCTGTGTGAGACATTTGTATTGTAAATGCAACGCTTACAAATGCATAGCGATTGAAAGCAGGTGGGGCACAGGTCCAGGATATCTCATCCATTCTACCCATATAATTTAGCTCACTAAAAATAATAAAGCCTCTATGCTTACTCAGTCTTGTACTCGTTTTAAAGCTCAGCCACCAAATTGTGCCAAATGATGTGTTGTCCAACTTGGACTGAACTGAGAACACTAAGCTCCTTTTCCTAGCTAACTGTGCTGTATTTATGTAATTTCTGCATTACAAATAGACATTATCTATAAGAAAAGAGAAAAACAGATTTTTTAAAGTGTCAGAACTGCTTCCAATTTTTATCTCAGTCTCGGTACAATCTTAAAGAAAATTACACTTATAATAAAAACATATTAAGGACATATATATGTATACACTATAATATATTATTATGTAAGTCACATACACACACACACACAAACAACCAAAGTCTATTCTATGGATATTATTTATTTTTCATCTTATAGTTGGAAGCCTAATTTTTTAAAATTGCAAACGTTAGATGCTACCATCTTGAATGCTCATTAAAGATTAACAAGTTAATAGTAAAACTTTTACTGCATTTGTTTTTTTGCTAACTTAAAAACAAGCAGTAGGGTATAAGAGATTGTTTGCTTTTCATTTAGCAAACAACTATTGATGTTGACAGAAATGTCTCAAAACAAAAAAAAAAAACGAAGCAAGAGGGCACATGTTAAAGCTAGAAATGACTGGACTACTTCAAATAAAATAAGAATTTTAAACCTTCATATATAACTAGACCTGACTCTTTTTGCATATATGAAAGAGTGCAGTTAAATTTTTCATTATTTTTTATTTTCCCTCTCATCTTCCATCCTTGTTTCAGGCTGGTGTCAGAAATTAAAATGTAGACATACAGTGAGAGAAGCCCATTTTGTGATATTTCTGACTTGACAGGAAGCAGAACATGTAAATAGTGTCCCCCCCAAAGGCTGTTCTTTTAAGTTTTCTTGATCAGTTTATTTTCCAAGAGGTTGGAATAACTTTGAGATAAATAACCAAGTTTAGACGATTATCCAGAAGTTTGACAGTCACTGCTTATGTTGCCTACAAGATGTATGGACTCTCTAAAACTATTAGAGGTGTTGGTTTGAACCTCTAAGAGTAAAGGTATTCAGAAAATTGTATATTTGTCCCATGGAAAATGTCACCATTTCCCAACTAGTTTCATGAATTGGAATGGAAAATCAAAATATTGAAAATTCTAGCAAAACAAAAATTAGAATGAGTTTCAAATCAAAAATGTCAAAACATAGAATGTAGAGTTCTTGATCAAAATGCAGTGCAGGATCAGGCGGTAAATGAGCCTATAGGCCAGATTCTCTCCTGCAAAATCAGGGAGTTGTGAATAGTGCTTGATTTTGAGGGCTGGCTCTAGCCCCAGAACTACATAGAGATGCTGCCAAAAATTCTAAATTGCAGCAGATAGGTAGGGCCTGTGGGGAGAACTGTGCGGAGAATAGAGGTGCAAATATGGGTCAGACATCGTAACATCTAGCAGAAAGTTCCTTTATGCCAGTGGAATTCTCTACTGGAAATCTGCAGCCAGCAGAGAATGCTGCCTGAGCAGTGTGAAAGGGCTAGATCTCATTAGGGACTCTTTCTGTAAAGAATGAAATACAATTAGCAATAGACTTTTTACTATTTTAAATGAGTATTTTGAATTATTAACCCCCCTTTAAAACTATACTAATGAAGGGATAAACTGACTACATGAATACACCAGAGTGGCACAATAACACATGCCATTACTATATTCTATACTATATTCACAGATTTTAAGACCAAAAGGATTTGGATGATGATAATCAAAATTATGACCATCTAGTCTGCATAATAAAGAACACAGAATTTCACAAAGTCATTCATGCATCAAACCTCTAGCTTCTGGTTGAGATAGAAAGATATTTAATCTTGATTTAAATATTACAAGTAATGGAGAATCCATCACATCCCTAGGTAAACTGTTACTTATTGTTCAAAATTTGCATCTTGTTTCTACGCCTGTGTTTTTCTAGCTTCAGCTTCCAGCCACAGATGTGTCCTATGC
The DNA here is from genome assembly GCA_032164245.1 of Sternotherus odoratus. NCBI lineage: Eukaryota > Metazoa > Chordata > Testudines > Kinosternidae > Sternotherus > Sternotherus odoratus. The sequence continues at coordinate 149,727,064 of JAVMKO010000002.1, forward strand.
CTTGGTTCTACAATAATAAATCTGTATTTACGCATATCAGTTTTATATTTTTATTAAACAAATGTAAGACAAAATTATGAGAGACTAAAAGATGTCTGAGGCATATACACTATCGACCATTTAATTCCATCTCTAGCGTCATACCTCCAGGGTGAAAGATAATAATCCTAAATCTAACATACGCTGTCTACTGAAACGGTCATTGCTGCGTTAGTCAGTATGTTCAATTTGTCAATACTAGAGGGATTAAATCTAGACAAAATACATATCTGAGCAAATTATGCCCAACATGGATCCAGTTTCATCATTTGTCAGCGAGTGCTGATGGATCCAAGGAGATAAGTGATGACACCAGATAAAGTCTCTGCACGTAGGGGCAGTGGATTTTTTTTTTTTTTTTTGTTCCAAAGCACAAGAATGACCTTACAAGGCCTATTTAAAAAATTCTGAAAGCCAATTGATCTTATCCACACAGAAGCTGGTATTATTTAACTCATTCATTGCCAAACAATTTCCAACATAAAATACCAGTGTACTTTTTAAACAGAGTGCCTCTCAGGTGTTACGTAAGAAATACCAGTCAGGTAGTTCTGATCAGCACAGTGGTATATGCCGATCCTATGGAAGATTGAAATGTTGAGATCTTGAGAATCCTGGATCCAATAAAGAGCTGGAGGCTGATCCTGCAGATTTACGCTGGGAAACCCCCTCCCCTCCCCACACTGATTAAACTGGAAATTTTCTCCAGTGGAAGGACGTAAAAGTGACAAGTTCCTTTTTCAAGGAGCTCAGAGTTTAAATTGAGATATAACTCATGTGGTCCTGGTTTATTATTAAGAAAGGATCCTCTTAGCTCTTTCCCCATAGTGTCAGGAATCAAGGAATGAAGAAGGGAAGAGTTGAAAACTAACAAAAAGTGAGTTTTAAGGAGTGCTCTGAAGAAACACTGAGAGGTTGCATGGCACACTGGACTAGGAAGGATGTTCCAGAGTTAGGGGCTGCAGGTGGGAGACCAGGTGAGCTGAGCTATACTCAAGGTGCATATTTTATAAAGAATTGTGCAATTTTATAAGAATTGTGCAATTTTATAAAGAACAACAGGTCACCCTGTTCATCCACAGACTAGGAACAATGTGGTCTGACTAAATTCTCTCTCCCTAGAGGCCTAAAACCCTGAGTTTGGTTCTGACAGCTGCTCTACTGAGGGCACTACTACAACACCAAAAGCCAGCAACTCCAAAATTGAATACACTGACAGTGGGACCAGTTCATCAGATAATTCTTCACTGGCTCAAACGTGACTGGCTTCTGTTGACTAGCTTCTAACCACTTCCTGGTTTTAGTTTGTCTATTTATTCTTACAACACCTGTTTTGTATTTGGTTTAAAAAAAATAACAAACAAACAAAATCCCTTGAAGGACAAACAACAGAGTTTGTAACCGGCAAGGCTAAGAGTTTGATGCAACGCATCCTCTGGTGCCCAAACCACAGTCAAAGTGGTTGCCAGCTAACCCAGTCTTTCTTGTTTTGGCTCATATGCTGAATTCTCTCAATGAGGAGGATTTGTCCCATCACTGAAATAGGAAACTGAATTAAAAGACAGCTGTGTAAACAATTTGAAAGTCTGTCCAAAACCAGTGATTCAGAGGCCAGTTATTTGTGGCATATCAAGAAAATTAAACTGGGAAGAGTCTTTTAAGTTTGCACCTGTAAGTCTCTCCACGGGTGCACTTTTACATAAATATATATGCAAAAGTAGAAATGGGTTGGAAATGTGAAATTCAGAGCATGGTCTGAACTTCTTTGAAGACTGAATGTGTTCGGAGCTGGAGTTTTATTTCAGGCCCATTATTAACTTTCAAAAAGTTGGTTGGTGAATTAAAAGAAATCTCCAGCCTACCTATCACCTCTTAGTCACGATAATGCTGTTGATTCTTGCCTCCAGTTGGCCCATGATACCAGCTTCCATTGCCAATTTGTTACATTTTCAAACAAGTACCACTATGCCTTTCTCCCATGTTGAACCACATGCTTGGGAGGCACTCCCTGTAAACATTCGCAAACGTACCTCATTATCCATCTTCCTTTGCTACTATGTCTATAAATATAACAGTTTGGCTGCTAGTGTGCAGAGACCACAGCCTATTCTGTTTACCAATATTGTCTCAGTGTTTACTTGTGCTCCCCCATCTGACTGTAGTTATTTGTTGTCTCTTGTCTAATATCTATGCCATCTCTCATACACTTTAAGGTCAGAAGGGACCATTATGATCATCTAGTCTGACCTCCTACACAATGCAGGCAGCAGAATCTCCCCCATCCATTCCTGTAGTAAACCCCTAACCTATGTCTGAGCTATTGAAATCCTCAAATCATGGTTTAAAGATTTCAAGGTGCAAAGAATCCTCCAGCAAGTGAATCGTGCCCTATGCTGCAGAGGATGGCAAAAAAACCCAAGGGCCTCTGCCAATCTGCCCAGGAGGAAACTTCCGTCCCGACCCCAAATATATCTACAATACAAACATTGGTCAATTCAAATTACATCAATGTAAAGTTGCCACAGTTAGTATATTATTCATGTGTGTGCATACTTGGTTGTTTGTGTCAGCGCTGTGCATACGCACTATGGTTAGGTATCCCCTCATGCCACTTCCCATCAACTGGCACACTGAATTTTGAGATTTTTTTGCAAGGCATGGTGGGCCCGAAACAAGTTATGCAGGGGTGACTGGTAGCCATGGGTCAGTTCCCATCACAAAGATGTATCTATTCCATAATGCCATCCGTATCCTATAATTTCTGCACCTTTAAAAAAAAAAATCTCACGAAGCCACACAGCACTTTTTTCTGTCCACCATTTCAGACCGAAGCATGGAGCCTGCAGAGTTCAGTACTGTTGCCATTCATGTTGCAAACCCCACTATTTGCAGAGTGGCAGGAAGAACCACAGCAAAGGGGGCATGGCGATTTCTTGGGGGACAGATTGCTAAGGGACATAGGAAAAAACAATTCAAGGTTGTTGGTGGCATTCGTGGAGCAGCTGTAGATGGTGTAGCTCTGTAGCAGGACGGCGACTCACCCTGTGGCGCCTCCCACTGGTCCGTCCAAGAATTAGCTCTTCCAGCATCCGGTGCGCCCTCTGCAGGCTGATGTCCCGCTTGCTGCTGGCACTGTGTTCCTCCCGGACACTGGTGCCCTCTTACCGAGGGTGCAGCATCCCTGCAGTACCCCCACAGTCTCAGGGTCTCCCCTCCCTGGCGAACTCCCACCCTCTAGCCCCACCTTGGCTCAGTCTAGGAAACTGTCAGTCAACACTTGCCCCCATTCTCTGAGGCAGACTGCAGTATAATTGCCACTCATCACCGGCAAGGAGGGTTTTGGAGCCTGAGAAACAAGCAGTGACTTGTGGGATTGCATCATAGTGCAGGTGTGGGACAGAGTGGCTGCAGAACTTTTCACCTCAGAAAGGCCACATTTGTGGTTCTGAGTGCTGAGCTTGGCCTAACCATCCAGCACGTGGACACCAGAATGAGAGCTGCATCGACAGATGATACGCAAGTGGCTATCACACCGTGAAAGCTTGCAATGCCGGATTGCTACTGGTCAATGGAAAATCATTCTGGCATTGAAACAGTGGAGGTTATCGTCATGCAAGTGTCTAGGGCCATTAATGGGATCCTCTATCTAGGACTGTGACTCTCAGCAAGGTGCAGGACACCGTGGATGGATTTCCAGCAATGGCATTCATAAACTGCAGAGGGGCGATAGACTCAACATATTCAGTTACAGTAGACTCTCTATTATCCATGTGGGGGTAGTCAGGGAGCTGGGTGGGTTGGATAGGGGGTGGGGTTCTGGGGTGGTGGTTGGGGGGGGAATAGGAGTCCTGGGGGGTGGTTAGGGGTCTCTGGAAGGGGCAGTCAGGGGACAAGGTGGGAGGGGGGGGAGTTGGCTGGGTGAGGATTCTGAAGGGGCAGTCAGGAGATGGGAAGTGGGAGGGGGCCGGATTGGGGGCAGGGCCTTCCCTACCCATCCCTCCATATAATTTTGTAAATCTGATGTGGCCCTCGGGCCAAAAAGTTTGCCCACCCCTGATCTATGAACTAAGGAGTGTAACTTTAGACACACAATTTTGAAAAACTTGGTTTAAGTGTTGTAATCTAATATGTGACTGCACTGTCACAAGCCTTCCCCCTTTTAAAACAATCTTTGCCCTCCCCCCTTTGGTCAGGTGGTAGAAATGTGTAGTTTTTCCAGTCATATGCTCTAGACAAGGAGGATTCCAGCCCCCATTCCCCAGACAGGTTTCTGTGAAGAGATAATCCACTTAAAGGCAATGACCCCGTTGGCAGAAACCCCATTGTTTAAGCAAGTGAGAGCCATTCAGTGCTGATGCTCTTTGAGTGCTTTATCACACCTTTGCAGACATAGCTCCTCACTATGCCAGGTTCCTGTTACCAAAGGGATGATCTAATTCACAGTGACTTTTACAAGTACAGCTAGTATTCATAAAACCAAACGAAATTCATAACTGAATACAAACCTAGTCCCCTAATGGTCCCACAAATCATCTCAGTAATCCCCCTATCTCACAATGTCTTGTCCCATTTCCCCCATGGATTTCCTAACCAAAAGTTTAAGAACGTGAAATTTTGGGTGGATTGATCTAGTTGGTTTAGAAGCTGATGGGAGGGGAGAAAATCCAAACTTAGCTGATGATGGAAAACCAGCTGCAAGCTTGATTATGATGAGAATAGCATTTCCCATAATATCACCTGCATCCCACATTTAAACGGCTTTCAATAAGTTGCTAAAAAGCTGGAGTAAGTTAATAGAAAAAATATTTATGTAAGAAGGAGGCAAACAAAGAGGAACCCTTTCATTTGTTGGTTTGCCCAGCACCCGGATCCACTAGTAAAATAAAATACACGCTGAATGTAAGGAAAATGAAATCTAGAAAAACTAGGGCCCACACAACAGTTTCTTTTTATGTAAAGAAGATATCACTGGGCATAGTAGGAAAAACTTTCTGTCTATGTACAGTGAGTTTCAACAGACACAGTACTGCTAACCTATGAATGTTCTAATTCAACTTCCTGATGCAAGCAGGGATCACTACAGGCACAATCCCCCTTTCCCCATCCCCAGTGAAGCTTCCCAATCACGACCAAAGTCATAGAAGACACCTTAAAAGTAAAGATTACTGAAAATTATGCCCCTAAAAGGGATATGCTTACCAAAAAGACTCTCTGTATTGTGTAGAACTCGACAGAATCCCAAAATCCTTTATTGGCAGTAACGGTAAATTCACATACAGGATTGATGAATACAGGTTTGAATGTGAAAGTTAAATAAGCCCTCAGAAACTACAGTCCATCCTTTTTGGCAATGTAAAGCTATTTGAGAGAGGAAACAAAATCTTGTGGCACCTTAAAGACTAACTATAAAGTTTTGAAGCATGAGCTTTCGTGGGCTAATACCCACTTCGTCGGATGCAAGCAGTGGAAATGAGAGAGTAGCACTACCTTGTGCAGTGATCCTTTCAGATGTCATAAATTCAGCAGGGTTGGATTGCATGGCCTATTTCCAAGTGAAAACTAAGTGCTGCAGGTAGTGCTACTGATGACTGAGCACGTAATTTGGGGCTCGTCTTCACTCCCGCGGTGCGGGATCGATCTTCTGGCGATCGATTTATCCCGTCTTGTTAAGACACGATAAATCGATCGCCTGCGGCTCCCCTGTCAACTCCGGAATTCCAGTTTGCCGGGAGGCGCAAGCTGGAGTCGACAGGGGAGCGCGCCGCCGCCTGCCGCCGCCGTGAGGACGGCAGGTAAGTCGGCGGCAGATACACAAACTTCAGCTACGTGATTCATGTAGCTGAAGTTGCGTATCTGCTGTCGCCCCCTCCCCCGCCCCCCAGTGAGGACAAGCTCGTAGTCTCAAAGCAACAGTGAGGCTTGCTGGTCAGAGAGAGAGCTGTTACCTCCAGTGAACACAATCAATATAATTAAGCCTCACAGCACTCCTGTGAGCTGGTCATGCGTTTAAAAGGATCGCTTCTCCTAGCATGAAAATGTAGCCATATTTTGGATAACTCTAACAGCAAATTCCTGATCTCTTGTAGTCAAAGATTTTGTGGCATTTTGTATGCAATTAAGAAGAGGGGTGTTCACGTTGGTATCCTGAACAAATTTCAACAAAAGTAATTCATGGTACCTAGCTAGATTTCCCTTGCAGCTTCAATTTGATAGATTCTTCTCCACATTCCCACTTAAATAGGTGTGCTATGCGCTATTAAACAGTTACCACATTCCCACCCAAGGATGAGTACATTTCAGTGCTTGGTGAAGTGATCCTTATTTAAATATTGCTTGGCTCACAGGAGTGCTGTGAAACTTAATTAAATTAATGTCTGTAAAGTGCTTGGAGGTTCTAAGATGAAAGATGCTATAGAAATCCAAAGTACTGTTAACCTTCTAGGGATGGGTGAAGCAATTTGGATAAACTAAAAACCTACATAAATCTTCAATCAAAGCAAAATTCTTTAAGGTTTCAATTAACTTCTTGTTTTCATTTCCAAATACTTCTCAACTTTATTATTTCTTCAGTTGGCAGAAACAAAATATGATCAGCTAAAACAAGGAGTAACAAAGCTTCATCCTCATTCTGTCTCTACCTTATTTGTAAACTCAATGGCTTTCACCAGCTGCTTTATGGCATTGCTTTGGAAGATCATGGCCTTCTCCATTCCTGGGAGCTGCTCTATAGGCAAAATTAATAACTCACTAATAATCAAGGTCCTGTGTATTTTATAGTCAGGGCCGGCGACAGGAATTTGGGGGCCCTGTACGCAGATCGTGCGGGTCCCCTCCCCCCCAGCCGGTCTCCTGCGCTCCCGCCGGTCTCCCGCCGCCCGCGGGGGCCCCCCCGGCCAGTCTCCCGCCGCCCACGGCCCACGACAAGGGGATACAGCAGCGTACCGGGCCCACCCCGGATTTAAGGGGGCCCCCCCTTAAGTCCGGGGCCCGGTACAGCTGTACCCATTGTACCCCCCTGTCGCTGGCCCTGTTTATAGTTCAACAGTTGCAGCAGTTTGAATCCACCCTTTGCTGAAAAATTGTACTCCAGAATCTGTTTCTAATTTTAAAAATTAAATTTCTAGCCCTCATAGCTGGAAAAAACCCTGGATAATGTGACCCACATTTGACATGACACAGAGTTGTCTTCTTGATTATGCAGACAGCAAAAAACAATAGCTCTGAGAGGTGGCACTAGTTATCTTTATGGATTGTTGTGAAATCTAAAGATTACAACCTGTGTTTTAAGAAGTGACTAGTTATGTTGGAGAGCCTCCATTTCTGTGCGCTTAAACTGAGACGCTTCGAAGAGGTCTGATTCATTATGGGACTAACAGTTCTAAGCATCACCTTTTGGAGTATTCCATTACCATACAAATAGAGGTTGGTCATTTATATGCCCCGTAAGAGGAAGACAGATATATTTATAAGACACAAACACAGAACACCGATTATTAAAATCATGTTATAGCATGTAAAAACTCATATCAGTTTGCCACACAAGCTAATTACATTCCAGCAATCTCATGAAAAAGCTTGTTCTCATTAAATTCACAGCCCGATTTCCAAACCAAAGCAATATGAAAAAACATCCTAAACAGTGAAAAATTAAGTAAACCAAACTTTTATTTTGATGTTTGCCTGTTGCTTGCTATTTCCCTTTGAGTTTAATACTGAGGAAGAGAACTACAAGTCCTATGATCTGCCATAGGGCAACAGATTATGTAGGAACCTAACCGACCATGTGACTTCTCCATTCCAGCATCACTCTAGTTAGTGCAGATCAAGAGTGTTTAAACTCCTTCAATGCATTTTAAAACTTAAAAATAATTATGGTAGCATAGCACTGACGTGGGAAACCATTTTTAATTTCAGTAATGCTTGGGTGCCTATATGTTGTGTGGTAATTACAGAGGACGGAGAGGGCTTTGATCGAAAGGAAGGAAATCCCAGTCTTTGTTCTCTAAATATACATAGCGTAACTGCATATACAAATTGATGTTTGGTCTGCTTGACTATAGACTGAAGATATTTATGCCTCCTGTTTTGAAGAACAGAGGACAATCACATAATATCATGCCGTGCATGAAGCGAGAAATATTGAAGTATCAATTACCACCTAAACTCTACACCAAAATGACATTTAGTAAATTGCATTGCTGAACAAGACATAGCATGTACTACCTAGATGCAACTTTAAGGGTGGAACATGGGTGTGATTGCCATGGTGGCTGTAGAATATACTGCTTTGGTGTGTACGCCACAATACAAAGGGTGCCTCTACCACAATCTGGCACATCTTTCACTGTTTGCCACTGTGGGCTGCAAAACATCTGTCTAGACAACTCTGTTCAGAGAAAGACAGGATGTAGGGAAGGAAGCCAGGAGACCTATCTAGGACAGTCCCCTCATTTAAGACAGCACGTCTGCCACATATTTTCTTTCAAATCCCCATCCATTTTCAAAAACTATTTATATCCGTTGCTTCTCTGTTACTTTCTTTCTGGAGGCTGCACAGTATTAAGAACCATCTGTGCCAAAAAGCAAGTCTGCCTGAATTCCTTTGCTACACTGCCTTTCCTGAAGCTTGTTTTTAACCCCTTATTTTTGTTCTTGACTCTAGCTCAGAAAAGTCTTATTTCAATTCCCTTATGAAATATGTCAACTTCAGTGGGATCCCCTCCTACCTTTGTTCCTGTAGAACCCAATGTGGCTGAAACATTAGACTGTGGAAGAGTTTGCAACAAAAACAGAATGCAGGATTTGGGGGGGTTGAGTACGCAAGCCCTGGCCTCTCCACTTTGTCACCATTGGGGATTTCATGCCAGTAAAGTGTTGGATGGAAACTTCTATTTTCATTATCTTGGGGAAACATGACATTTTTCACTTGCTGTGGCCCCTGGAGTACAAGGTACTCCCTCAGGCTACTGCTCAAGTGGGTCCACAGTCCTGGATCATCTGGACTTAAGGAACTAAACTCATCTGCAGCTGTTTCTTACGCCTCCACCACACTCTTCTCTGATCTACACTTTTCTTCAGGAATGTGCACGGTGACATCCATTTGAGAGGGAGATATGGCTGCTGCAGTAGCTACCAGGTCACCTGCACTCTAACTGGAGGATCAGGCATCTCCTCACCACTCACATCCTCACTAGGACTGGAAAGCTCACCATGAACATTTGTGTCTATGGATCTCAGGAGAGCTCCTTTCTGCTTAGATAGAAAAGCTTCCTTTACTTTCTTTTTCTGTATGCTGCCCAAGAGGGCGTTTTCTTCTTTCACTCATGACTGCTGTTCTGTGCCAGCTAGAGTGGCTCTCAACACTCAGTTGAAGGGGACAAATAAGCAGGCTGGTGCCAGGGCCTGAGTGAGGGAAGATATCAGCGTCTTAAGGGCCTAACTGGCTCCTACTACTTCAGTTGACTGCCTGTTCTCCTCAAGTGGGTTCAGGGATGCAGCAAGAAACAGGAAGCTTCCTGAGAAGCTGGTGTTAATCAGTCCAGGCTCCTGGAGTACTAGAGAAATACATAAGAGGCTCCTCTTTCTCCCTCTCCCTGCAACTCCTGCTGCTTTCTGTTATTCCCTCTCACTTTTTCTCCCACCTGCCTGTTATGTGTCTTGCGCCTGCCTTCCTCCAGCACAGCACTCCACCCTCTCTGTGCATCTAGAGCAGAGAGAATACAAATGCACCAGCAACAGACACAATTTTCTACACTTTGGGTCCTAGTGATGCCACCCCACAGTCTGGTACCTGAGGCGGCCACCTCAGTTTGCCTCATGGTAAGGCCAGCCCTGTGAATATTAGTGTACCTTTTGGATTATTGTGCTTCCTTGGACAAAAGCTCATGCAAAGAAAGCAACTATCAAGAAGAATGTGGTTCCTGCTTTTGGGATCTTTGCACCTGTTAACAGCTGGTTAGGATGCCTCCGAGAACCAATTTCAATATTGTACCACTAGAAGGACAAATTGGCTATTCTGTCAACAAAGAACACCAAGAAGATGACTAGTCTTGTTATTAGATTGGCAAAGATGAAATGTGCAGAACATTCAGCCGACAAAGGAAATGTATAATGGAGACTCTTCAGGATTGGGGTCAGCCTGTTAGGAGAAGTTTTCTGCCTTCCCAGCTGACAGAGCTCATACAAAGCCTTTGATGAAATCACAACTACCTTGTCTCAGTTTCAGAAAAAGACAGACTGCGGACAGTTTAATTAGCACAGCACCATTATTATCAGCCGCAGTTTCACAACCCTGAAATGCTGCCCTTCTCAAAAGCCATTTGCATGGGGGGAAAAAAATTCTCAAGACACAACAGACATGCTGCCCAAACAACAGAGTAATTCTCATACAATCCGACGCCATAACTAATTATTAAACACAAAACCAACCCAAAAAGCCCATTCTTTTTAAACAAGGAAACAAAGGGATGCAAATTTTATCCAGAAACATTAGATTTTAAAAAGAGTAAAAATATCCAAAAATCAAAACAGATCAACATTGTAAAGACTTCCTGCCCCCTCCCCCATGCATTGCATATGCACTCAATTGATTCTGACTATAAGAAATGAGTACATATGCTGTTCATGTTCCTAACAAATGCAATAAAAATAATAATAAAACCAAACTCTGTTGGAGCCTTTTTTGTCACTTTCACTTCATTTCACAGAACTCGCCTGCTTCATTTATACCCTATCTTGTTTGGGTTAATCAAACCATATTTAATTTTTAATTTGGCACCTCTAGAGATCTTATTGATACACTGCCTGTTAAGATAAGTGTTCCAGTGTTCTTTCTTCTTGCCATTAGTCACAATTTCCTAATGCTGATATTTTGCCAGGAAGACAGAGGAAGCAGTTACAAATGCAAGTGATTGGTATGTGTGTGAGTACTTTGAGACACAGTTTTGGTTACTTACTAATACAAATATTGAGCTGGCTTAAGGGCATCTTTGTGCCATTTTCCAGCAATATAAAAATATGCACTCTTTGTAATAAGTTGCTACTAAACATTATTTCCTTGACTTCTATCGAGTTAACTGTGCAAACATCTGATGTTTATTATTAATCCTGTACTGTATTTTGGACATTTTAAAATCTTGGTAATCAAAGCAATATGTACATTTGTGAATGTTCTTCTAAGTCCACAGTGGCCATCATCAAACTATACAGAGATGCTTAAGTGAACTTGATGTAGATTATTCTTTCTTAAGCAGTCTACCAGTGTAGTGGACTAAAACTAAAATTGTTTTTAGATAGCACCCAAAAGCATGCAAGGGGCTTTAAAGACAAAGAAGAGACAGCGGGTAAAATCTTGGCCTTAGTGAAGTCAATTGCAAAACTCCCATTGACTTAAATGGGGCACAGGATTTCAGCCAGGGACGACGCTTGCAACAGTTGTGCGGACAGACACTGTCGACTTGCTGTGCTTTGTGGGGACACACAAAATCGACTCTATACAGTCTGCTTTCAAATCGACCTACTGCTGTAGTGAAGACATACCCTTTGTGTCAAAGATCTTACAGTATAAACTTAGACAAGGTTCAGTGAGTGAGACACACAAACAGTGGAGGGGGAGACAGTGGAAGGGGATCATAAAGGACAGTAGAAGAAATAGGGGAAAGTGATGACAGTATAAGTGAGAGAGAAAGACAGACAGTAAAGGATGGAGGCAAGGAGCTGGAGGACAAATGCAGGCAGCATCGTGGGGTAATGTGAGCATGCAAAATCAGCGGGTGGCGATTAAGCAAGCGATAGCAGAGAGTTGATCAGTTGGTGAAATGCAGGGTATGCAGGGCAATCAGATATGGTTACTGGAGGTTTCTAAGAACAGGTTAGACAAACACCTGACAGGGATGATCTAGTTATTACCTAGTCCTGCCTCCAGTGCATGGGACTGGACTAGATGACCTAATGCGGTCCCTTCCAGTCCTACATTTCTATGATTCTATGAGGGTGCGGGAGGTATTTTTGGGGTGATGAGTTACCTGATGGTGTGAACTAGTACTGAGCTGGCACAAGGGACTTTGTGGCTAGCACAGCAGTTCAAATAGCATCTCTGATCTGAAGTGAGAGGCAGGCCCGTTTCTTCACCCCTAAGGTCCTGGTCCTGTGTGGCTGAGGTGGTGATATGGGGATTTTTAGCCCTAAGGCTGCTGTAACTCACAACAGCAGCCTGGCAGGTATCTGTGCAACCCCAGAGTCCAGGGAACAGAAAGGTGGTTTAAAGCCCATTGAGCACCACTGCCTTCCCCTTCCCCCGCCAAGTCAATTTAAATAGTCTGCTGATTCTGTTAAAATTTGATACAAATTCTACTAATGTATTTATTTTCAATTCGGCATTTAATTTAATTCACAAAAGAATTATTCCATTCCCATCTGGACAATGACTATAAAAACCCTATTAGGAAACCCCTGTTTCGGTGGTGAGGAAGAAAAAGATATGTATGTCCCCACCCACCCACACGCCAAAATAGGGGGGGTGTTTTTGTTAGAAATATAAACTTGATTCCAAGGTGACAGCTCATCTCCCCCTAAATCCAGATATGTTTTTTCTAGAAAGCCTACCAAGTTGCAAAGAGTTTAGAATTATATACAAAATAAAAATATGACCAAAAGGAAAGCTTTCATCTCTCATGGAAGCAAGGGCTGTTTTTGTTGATACATATGGAAAAAATTAGGCCCAATTATATGTTGTGCTTTGGCACTGGGGTTCCAACTTCACCACAGGCTTATTTTTTTCCACAGATATACCATTACAGCCAATTCCACTCTTGAACATTTGAACTCAAACCTTGTAACACAGGCATTTTTGTTGTTAGATTACTTGCGTCCTAGATGAAATGCTCTGTGCTACAGTTGTACTGTATTTGGAAGTTACAAAACAGTGATCTCAACAAAACATCACAAACAAAAATACTTTTTGAATAAACCATAACCTACGCTTGTTTGATCATGAATATCTTTATGCTTCTTGATCCTATGGTTCCAAAAATTCATTCAAACGGTATTGGTACTGAATGAATAAAGAAATGCTCATTATATTCTTTACTACAGTGAAGACATTTCTTTCCTTATAAGATAAATAAAGTTCACATGAATGAGGCCAGTCTGAATTTTGAGCTTTATAAAACATCTGAAAAAGCAGTCACATTACTGAAATAAATGACATAGCTAGCCCTACAGGCTGGAAATCCTGGCAACTGATAAAAGAGGAGAACCTCCAATCTTTCTGCACTTACATACTGTAGCAGTACATAAGAATACAAATTTATTTCCCCTGGGCCGCACATAGGCTAGATAGCTAGGTCTAAATATGGCCACAAGATACTGAGCTAGGATACCATTATATCTGACACAAGTAGATAGGATGCTCCCACAAACCTACTGCACTCAGCCCAGAGGATGTGTTCATACTTAATCCACGGGAATGGCATATCCACAACTCTAGATTGAAAAAATGACAGTCCTCTCTAATTAATTCTCTGCTCACACCCGCTCCATTTGAAGATGCAGACTATATTCCCTGCTACTGAGACAACCAAGTCCAATGACTAACGCCATACATTGCAATCCTAATAAAAAAATATTAGCATTTATCCTGCAAACACAAATAAAAAGTTCATATAACTCCACACAGCCACTTGGGCCTATGCATACAACATGGTATCTAGATCTAGTCAGACATGTTTGCTGCCCCAAAGAGATTATGATCTAAGAGAGGTAAGAGAAGGCATGGAACAATAGATAAAGAGATGGAGGACATGGGGAATTATTGAGAAGTTTTTGGAGGCAGGCCAGAGATGGTCATCAGAGCCAAGTTAATAAAATAAGAATGGGGATAAGAATTTTAGCAGTATAGATCATGAAAAAAAGAGGAGATTTAGGTGATGTTAAAGCAAAAAAAAACCTATTGGAACTTAACAAGATAACGGCAAGAGAGCAGAAGAGAAGGGGAGAGGAGAGAGAGAGAGAGAGAGAGAGAGAGAGAGAGATTCTGGGAGACAAGAAGACTATTAAACTGATACCACTCACTGCTGACTTTTGAAAGGATAACTGACAGTGCTCCAAACCAATCTACATGCTCAGTAGAGTTGAACAATGCAGCCCAAGTCCTCCAGATGAGAAAAAAAAGTTTCACGGGATATTTTTCCTCATTACAACAGAGAACACTAAAGCAGAGCTATCTCAGTAATTGACACTGATCTTATTTAGCTCATATGGTATGGAACGTGTGATTGGCCAGAACTCCAACTTTCAGATCTGAATTGAGATACACATTTCCTCAAATCTTAGGAGTGTGCAGATCTGAGGTTTGGTTGGACTTATCTATAGTCTGGTGGAGGAATGAAATGCCTTTCAGGAAAGTCAGTCAGCCGGGTCAGCCAACTTATCTGCCCTGCCATACCTTCTTATCTAATGTCTACCCAATTGCCATATTCTATTAATTGGTTCTACCTGTGCTCAGAAAAGAATGAATGTTATATGCAGGGAATATGGAGCAGAAAGAGCCAGTGAAAAACAAATACAAATGGTAAGGAGGAAATATTCTAATGAAAATACACATGACTTACAGTGAATACAATACACTTGAGCCCTCCTACTGCCTAGGGGAGGTCTTATGAGGTTCCTTTTTTCCACAGACATAGCAAAAGCCTTTCAACTAGAATTCTGTTTTAAACTGAATCACTTATGAGGAAAAACAGACACAAAAATTACAGAAAAAAGTTTATAGACTCAGACCAGTTTTGTGAACATTTCAAACCTCCAAAAATACTTCAAGAAATGTGCAAAATCTAGAGTCACTCAAGGTTCACTAGGTTGTTTTGTTTACTAAGCGTTCCAGCACACTTTTCAAATAAATATCAGCAAACTGAGATGTGAATAGGGTTACTCCCTCGGTTTCCAATCCTACATGATACAGGCTATGGCTATACTAGAGAGCTTACAGCAGCCCAGCTGCACTGATGCAACCGCGCCACAGTAAACTCTCTAATATAGCCACTCTAAGCCAATGGGAGAGGGCTCTCCCATCAATTTATATAATCTACCCTCAACAAGCAGTGGTAGCAATTTTGGCGGGAGAAGCTCTCCCCCTGACATAGCTCTCTCCACACTGATGCTTAGGTTGAGCGACATAAGTGGCATAGACACAGAGGCTGAAAAACACCTGTTCCTCTGTGGAGCCCATGTGAGATTACATGTAAATCATGCAAGCACAATCCTTTCCTTTGAAAACGAACAATGACCTGACACATCAAAGTAAATTATAAAAATAATTAAGCAGAATATGAATTCAAATTGCTTACATCAGATATACTTCAGCCATCCTGAAGAGACCAAAGATGGTTCTGTGAATAGTGTTCTGTCCTTTCCAGTCTCTCTAAGGAAAATATTTTCAATATCTATTATCTTGATAGTATGGATAAGATCATGTTTGTCTAGAGGTTGCAAAATTATTATACTATTCAGTTTGTTGGATACCTTTCATTTTATGCACAAAGGCAAATTAGGCTGAAAATCACGAAGCAACATAGCATTCACTTTTTAGAGTAATAATCCTATCAGGTTGATGCTATATTCAAACCTCATCTGTAAGTAAAACAGGCCTTGATAAACTGATAAAGATATGAATCAGTAATTTCACTCTGTGAAAGAGCTGAGCTCTTGTATTAAAAAAAAACGGCACAATGAATCAGAAGACTAGAATTTTAAACAAGAGATAAATAACCAATTGACTTCTCACAACTCAATAGATAAAGCTGCAGTGCCACAGAATTTGTTATCTTAAATAAATAGGAAAAAATATATAAATTCCAAAAGAACTGCATCAAAAACAAACAATGATCACAATGATAAACCCATTAGCAGAATAAAATCCGATAATGGGTGAGTGCACTGAAATTGAAACACCACTGACTGCCAATTTTATACTTTGTTTTAAAGGGCTACCCATTTTTTCCAGTATAAAACAGAAAGTAGTATATGATTATGTGCAAATGTACATTTTTTATTGTTAAAAAATAGGATGGTACAGTAATAACTAAAAAAATACTGATAACACTTTTACCCTTATAATTATATTAAGACAATGCTTTTATATGGAGAGCATTTTTAGAAACTTATATAACTGGCTGTTGATTTAGCAGTATCGAAAAGTTTTAATGTCTTTTTAAAACTGCTGTGGAAAGCTCCCTAAGATAGTTAACGGTCATTCATGACAAATTGAGAGGCAAAGATCATTAAAGTTCTGATTATACTTGAGCGCATGCCCAACTTAAAGCCTGTGATTAGTCTCTGACTTCAATCGTGCTTGAATTTAGGCATGTGCTGAAGTCCCTTGTTGACCTGTGCCCTAAAACTGGGGGCGGGAGGCAAGAGGAGGAAGGGGGAAACTATCTAAAACTCCACCTGTGCTGGAATATTTTAAAATGGAAATTCAGTGGAATACCCTCTGTACAGCAAGAAATGCCTCCATAGGAAGGCTGGCTTTTAAGGCTTGAAGACTGTAGAAGTTTTCCTCTGGAATTAAACACAAGGTTGTCTACTCTCTTATTTACTTTTATATTAAAGTCTCAATAAGTCCCAAATCCCACAGGAGCCAATGAGAAAGCACCCTCTGGTTTAATGGAAGTTGGATCAGCCTCTAAGAGAACAATTCACTGTACTCCTTTCCTTTCCTTCCATACTCCTTGGTGTCTCCAGACAGAATTATGTGGGCCGGTAGCAAAGTTGCTGCTTCAACACCCACTCCCTTATCGCTGGATGTGGTGTTGCAGCACTTTCACCCCAGGCTTGGTCTACACTACAAAGCTAGGTTGACATAAGTCACCTTGCCTTGACCTATCTGTGCATGTGTCTACACTCAAATTTATCTGTAACCTAAGTGCCCCATTGTGATGATGCGTAACACTACCTCACTGAACAGCATTGAACTGGGATTGACCTACTGAAGTCGATGCAGCATAGAGTATATACACTCTGTGACCTATGTCAACCCTAACAATCTTCCAGCAGGGACACTAAGGTCCCAATTATGAAGGGATCGTGGAAAACAGAAGCCACCCTCTTTCCTCACCTTTAGCTCCATGTATTTTTTAAATGTCTTTTCCTGATTTCCCAGCTTGGTGAGTGAACTTTGCATCTCTCCCTGGTGTGCAACTGGCCAACTGACCATGCCAGCTCCATGCACTAGATGCACGCCCATCTGGAGCAGATCGGAAGTATTGGATCACCTGGACTTATGGGGAGAAGAGGCTGTGGAGATAAAGCTATAGACCAGTCGTAGAAACGTGGACATCTAAGAAAAGATTGCACAGGGGATGAAAGCAAAGGAACTGTGGCAGGCATATCACAACACGGACGCCAACCATAGATCTCCCAGAGACTACCATAGATGCCTCCTAGGAGCCCAGGACAGAGAACTTGCCATGAACAGTGGGCAGGGTGAGACATGCAGCCGAGGGCAACTATGCCGTGAGCCAGAATCTTTTCCAGACTCTGCTGCAGTCTAGCAAGTCCCACCAGCATAAACAAGCCCACTGAAGAGAAAGGAACCACGGTTAAGTGTGCACATGAATTTTTCCTTACACTGTTTAAATGTAAAGATAGCATCCGGCCTAGCCTCAAGTTAGAAAGACAAAGATAATAAATTTTCATTGTTTTACTCAGATGAGAAGGGCTAGCAGTACAGAGGTACAGTTGTTATTGGCTTTTCATTATCGTGTAGGGGTGGGGGTTAGAAGACATGCAGAACAGTTTGTTTATGTACATAGATGTCCCTTGTCCCTCCTGAGAGATTACAATGAAACTTTCATGAGATACTCCGCAATTGTGTCTCAGAGGTTTCTAGTGGTGGTTGCCTTATTTCTTCCTCTGAAGTAGGACTCTACTTCCCACACCACTCCTCAATGACCTAGTCAGGCACAACTGCAATGAACAGGTTAGCGTCATGTGGGCCCAGGTGGCTTTGGGACATAATCAGCAGCTGTGCTCTATGTGACTTTGTGACCTTCAGGAGTGAGACATCAGCTAAAATCACCACCACCACCTGTGGAAAATAGTACTCAGGACTTGTCTACACTTAAACGCTACAGCAGCACAGCAGCTGCTTCGCCACAGTAGTGTTTCATTGTAGACATTACCTATGCCGACAGGAGGAATTCCCCCATCAGTATAGGTACTCCACCTCCCAGAGAGGTGGTAGCTAGATCGATGGAAAAATTCTTCCATCAACCTAGAGCCATCTACACAGGGACTTAGGTCGGCTTAACTACATTGTTCTGGGGTCTGGACTCCAAAACGGGAGCATTAATAAGCACGTCTTATTTAAAACCCTAATCGGAATAAGAGAAGGGAGTTTGGAAACTTCTCTTTTGCTCTCCGTTTTAACTGTAAACAGAATGATATATCTGTCTGTTTTATCCCCCCATCCACAGAATATGTGACGCTGATGAAGATAAGAAAGAAGCGGGTTAGGGACGACTTGTTCAGCAAGTCCTACAAGCAAATCCTACAAGCCTGTGCTTCGCTGGACCGTGAACAGAGGGAGAATACGGCAGACCACTTGGAAAAGGTGACAGCGGACTGGGGAAAGGCCCAGGAGTCTGAGCAAGAAAAAAAGAGCAAATTTCACCTGGACATAATGGGGCTTCTCAGGAACCAAACACAAATACTGCAGATTCTTGTGGACCTACAGGTCTAACAGTCATGGGCTCACTCCCTTTGCAGTCAATGGAGAACTCCCTTTTAGCAGCTCTCTATCCACTGCAATATTCTGTGACACATCATGGGCTGCGACCTGATCCCTACCACTCCATGCCTGTAAGAACAGTAAGGACAACTGCAGCTGAACATACATTTGGGAGTTCTGCCTAAGTGACTAAAGAAAATCAAAGTAAAAATTTCAGGATTTGGTCCACTGACTGGATTCAAGGGCAATAGCAGTCAAATATTGTCCACGGATGTAAACACTTCTCTGAGAACATGCTCTTTTGGCTAAAGCCATGAGTAATATAGTTATTCTTCACTCGTATCAATAAAAATTGTATAGCTACTAAAAACATCACCTTATTCTATACAGTATAGCTAGATAGATATCATATATGAACACCCGTATCAATCAGTAGATATTCTTAACCATGACTGAAATTACTACAGACCTGTTAAGGTCCCAGTTCCAGAAGGTGCCTTCAAATATCATAAAAAGCCAGGGGAAACTGAGATTGCTCAGAACTCCTCATGACGAGGCCTGGAAGTGTTTGAACAAGACTGTCTCTAGGTATTAACTAATACTGTGATTCAGTCTATAAACTGGTATTCCCTGAGGCCTGGGCATTTCAAGGAAGTTGGCTTGCTTTCTTTGGAGGCTTGCAGAGTACATATACTGTGGCAAAGTGGCTTCTCGGCCCCACCCTGACTCAGGTCCTTTGGGCTCGTGTGAGGCAAGTGCCATGCCGGCAGCCTGCCTAAGAAGCCCAAAGGCAGGCTTTTTTCTTCCCCTAAGCGCTCCTTTCCGGCTAGGGTTTTTCCTCTCTGGCTAGGTAAAGCTATCTCCCTCCTGGGAGAGGCTCCCTGTCCTGCTGCCTCCAACCTGCTGGCAGCTTCACTCTGTCTATCTCTCCCTCCCCTTCCTAGCTGGGGAGGAGGGTTTTAAAAGGTCTCTGTCAGCTTTTTTTAATTGGGCTCAGCTGATCCTGCTTTGACCAGTGGCAGCCTTACTCGGCTGAACCCAATTAACCTGCAGTTACCTCTCTCACCACAAGCCTCTCTGGCAGTGGCCTGCCCTGGGTTTACCACAATACCTTATTTTGGAGAAAAGGCTGCTTGCTCCTCATCTAAAGTAACATCTATGTAACATGCTCCCAGATTCCACAGTGACTAGAGTGCCTTTCATATGCCTGTAATAATCCCATGACTGAAGTGACAACAATTTAACAATATTTTTGTGTAACCCTGATACAAGTCTACACTGATAATCAGTTCATTATAGTGAAGCTGTGAAAATAAAAGGGCTGTCCTTAATAGGCCTATCTGAGGGCTGGGCTGCACTTGTTGGGGGGGAGGTCCGAACTAAGATACACAACTTCAGGTACGCTATTCGCATAGCTGAAGTTGAGGTATCCTAGTTTGACTTACCTGGCCATCCCCACAGCAGCGGGTTGACAGGGGCTGCTCCCACACCGACTCCGCTTACTCCTCCTGCCAAGGTGGAGTACTGGTATCAATTCGGGGATCGAATTATCACGTTTAGATGAGACGCGATAAATCGATCCCTGATACAACAAGCACTGTTCACTGATCCGGCGGGTAGTGTAGCCAGACCCTGAGTATCTACCCATCCTATACAGTTTAACTTTTTTACTATATATTCAAGTAGTCTCCTAAAATACAGAGTTTAACACAGTGCTGGGTTAAAAGGTTTTCTTGAAAGATTTCTCTCTCAGAAACTCCTCTTTACAGAACAAGTTATATGTACTTTCATTCAGGCTGATTTTAACATCTATTGACCATAACTTCTAAAACTGACAATCTTGAAGTAGTTTTGCCTTTTCTCAATCTTTTCAACCTGTCAAAGAAAGAAACTGTGGGTTATGGTTCATTTCACTGCAAGTGGCTAGAAGCCGCATTATATCACTGTCCCCCACTATAGATTCTCTTGTTCTCTTTCTCTCTATTTATAAATGAAAACAGATGATCTCAATAAAATATAAATTCACAGAATTATGGTTTCCTTTATTCTAGTGGTACACAAGTTTATGCATAATTGGCACATCATTTTATCCTGTGGTTTAAACTTTTTTTAAAACTTAAAAAGGAACCATCCTGTTTAAGAGTTGATGGTTTCATTTAAATCCTGTCCATCATATTTTCTGATGTTAACGAATGTGGATTGACTGAATAGGACCAATCTGCAACATCATCCAAAACACAGGAGAGCTCCATGGCTCACCTTCCCTAATTCAATCTCAAACCTGAAGTCTAGACTATAGCAATAGATTGAGACAACCAGTGGTTTATCAATAGTACAGGCATAAAACTTGAGGCCATTCTTCTCTCAGTTAAATGAATGTAAATCCATACATTGATTTTCATTTAATCTAGAGCAGAACTCTGCTCTAGATTCTGAAAAGACAGTGTTAGTGAAACATACCTCTCTAGATATTTAATGTTAAATGTGAAATTCACCTTAAAGTTTAACATTTTGGTCTCCTACTACCACTTGGATGCCAAAAACTGTCCATGGTTCTATTTAGTTAAGTATGGGTCAAGCAACATACAATTAGCAAGCCTATTACGTATTCCATAGACAACGCTAGTGAATGCCAATTTCAATAACTGACTGGCACGCAAATGTAACAAGTCCACTGTTATGTTTCCATTGGGCTTGAATTAAAATAAACTTTGTAAAAGGAAAGGCCTTTCATATTTGGCTCCAAAACACAGGATCAGATCCCCAGCACATGTAAACCAGCAGAGTTCCATTGACTTCAATGGATCTGCACAGAGTTATACCCATGAAGGATCTGGCCTATAATGTTTTTGGGCCCACAGCTCTTTACTATCACAAAATTACTATTTATTATAAAAGGGAACAAGGTAAGGTAGTCTTTAGATGTCACCCAACATGTACTGTATCTAGATAATGTTCCTATTACATCAATGTAAAGAAAAGTGTAACTGTGCAAGCCCATTGTTTCAGGAAACATCTGAAAAACTCTTTCACATTTACTTTTCCACAGTTTACTTAGAGCAAAAAGAAGGAAACTTTGGGGTATATTATAGCGTATAGCTTATGTAATGCAGAAACAACAAACAGTTCATTCCATGCTATCACATCATGAAATAACTGACTTATCAATCCTCTATATTGCTTCAACCTACATGGAACTTGCTCCATTGTTATCACTAAACATAAATTCCTTGATACTGTTGCATCAGTGTACGCGTTCCGTATATTCTCAAAGTTACACACATTAGGGTGCAGAATCAAACTGGAAAGATGTAATTAAAGTAACACAGCGAGCCAGATTCTGTATCCATTAGCGTCAATAGGAAATAATGCCACTAACAAAAGTGGGTGTAGACTGAAGCCCAGTGTCAATAAAGGATCTCCCTCACTAATTTTCACGAGTTTTCAAGTTTCAAAATTCAGCACCAGCAAGTTCACATTATTTGACAATAAATATTTTCTCAAAGGGTTCCCAGTCCCCTCTGTTTAAGCTACTGCCAACTTTATTTACTCTCCTGAAAATCTGTCCCACATTCCTCTCCTAGCCTGACTGAGTTGGATAGTGACTAACATGGTGACCAGTTTCAGAATGTGGATATACACAGTGTAATCCCAGTATGAGCTCCACTCTCCTCCTCCAAGCCATATTTTGGATCTGGTCTCATGCTTCTTTCTTAAGCAAAATTCCCATTCAAATCAGCGTGGTGACTGCTTCTCACTGAAACAAATAAGGAATGTGCAATTTACCCCTTAAAGATAATACAAGATCCTGAAGGCTGTCCTGTTTCAATTTTAAGCTAAAATTTACTTAAAAATATATATACATATAAATTTAAAAAATAAAATGAGAGCAGACATTACAATCGCAATCAAAGCAGTTGCTTATGGTACTTTC
This sequence comes from Sternotherus odoratus, assembly GCA_032164245.1. Classification (NCBI taxonomy): domain Eukaryota; kingdom Metazoa; phylum Chordata; order Testudines; family Kinosternidae; genus Sternotherus; species Sternotherus odoratus. The sequence continues at coordinate 149,749,764 of JAVMKO010000002.1, forward strand.
CATCATAAATATATTATAAACTACATTCAAAGGAATCTTTTTACTTTTTAATTTCTTCCCATTTCAAAGAAATTATCTTTGGAAAATTATAACAATATGAACACACTTTGTGTGTGTGAACATGAGAATCCTACTTCTCAGTCATGCAGCCAAACATACCCTCTATTATAAAGCACACCTTGTTGTATGGTATAACTTACAAAAAATATTATTCACAGTAAGTTTATAATAACATACCATTAGCATTAGGATAATAAACATGGTTAACAAAAGTTCTATAGTTGGCAAGGTCATTGCTGCACCTTATAGTAGCTGGTGGCATTTCAAGATAAACTCACTTTTTTAATCAAAAAATCAGAGGATTATAGACTTTTAAATGTGAAACTTTTTCTGGCAGAAACTATCAGAGGAAGCAACTAAATGGATATGAAACAAACAGAAGCATATTTTTTTTAGTTTAACTGTTAGCATAGCCATTTTTATTTCTTACTTTCTAGCCTATGTCAAGGTTGCTCAGTCAGGAAGTTTATGCTCTCCTAAACCTATAGTGTTTCAAAGAAAAAATAAATAAAACTAAAGCACTATGCAAAGCCAGGCTATAAGCAAAATAGAAACTAGCAAAATGTATTTCTCTGATGCAGAAAACATAAACAAAAACAAAAAAACCCGAAATGGGATAAAATTGATGAAATATGAATCACATGAAACTAACCAAGGCAGAAAGCTCTAAACCTGATCAGAATTCATTATCCACTCTCCGATCCCTGACAGCATATGGGTCTTTACGTCCTCTACTAATGGAAATCATTAACACCACCTTCAAAGAAACACAACTACTAACCTCCCTGCAACAGTCTTCTTACCGCAGGGGTGGACAAACTTTTTGGCCCGAGGGTCATATCGAGGTTAAAAATTGTCTGGAGGGCCGGGTAGGATAGGGAATCCTGGCCCCACCCCATATCCAACCCCCTCCCACTTCTCACCCCCCTCAGGCCCTCAACCCATCCAACCGCCATTGCTCCCTATCCCATGACCGTCCCCTCTCGAGACCCACCCTGCACCCCCTAACTACCCCCCAGGAGCTCCCCTGCTCCTTGTCCCCTGACTGCCCCCTCCTGAGACCCCCCACCCTAATTGCCCCCTCAGAACCCCACCCCCTACCCAAGCCCCCCTGCTCCTTGTCCCCTGACTGCCTCAACCCATATCCATACCCCCGCCCCCGACAGACCCCTGGGACTCCCTGCCCTTATACAAGGCCCTGGCCTGGCTCCGACCCCCTTACCATGCCACTCAGGCCCACTAGAGTGAGATATGCTGCCCTGCTGGAGTTCGCAGCCCCTCCCCCTTACCACTCCTCTCAGAGCCGCAGGAGCTCAGGACCCGCTGGAGCGAGCCGTGCCACTACAGCGCTGGCCCAGAGCAGCGGCCCAGAGCGCTGCCCACGCGGCGCACTGAGGCTCCAGATGTGTAGCCCACAGGCCGTAGTTTACCCATCCCTGTCTTAGTGTATGCACAGCTCACCTCGGGTGGCGCGTGACAGGGGAAAAGCTCCACATAACAAGTTGTGACATCTGCCAACAGCTAGGTTGCTTCACAAATCATTATCCAGAGCACTACACAGCAAGGACATATTGTTAGTAGCACTAGAAGACAATCTCCTTATGACTATAAATACAGGCTGTATCTTTATACTCATTCTTCTAGAGCTCCCTACAGTATTCTGACTTGGTAATTCACAAGGTATCCAGCCTACCTGATACAATGGAAGTAGATGGTGCGGTGCCAACATGGCTCCAATTATTCCTTTCTAGCAGAACCCAAAGAGTAGTGATGAATAGCTTCTCCTTTCCTATGTACAGACTTTCACCTGCAGGAAAAGGGTTTTTTAACCTGTTTCCCAGAGTAATCAGCCTGAGCACCTCACTGCAACAAGGCAAAGAGATTAATAGTGTTTCAAAAAGAGTTTTGACATTTACATGGGCTCAGCCATGCAAATATTAATGCAAGTATCTTGACTTATGAGTGGAATTAATTTCACGAGTAAAGCTACGTGTCTGTGTAAGTGCTTGAAGGATCAGGCTCCAAGGTTCTTCATATTCTGCTGCCTGCACAAAACTTGCTGATTGTTTCATTCTGCAGTTCTCAGTCGCACAGCTTTTCCATTTATTTAAGAGAGCTCATGTGTCACTTGGCGACGCTGTATAGTAGAGGATGAATCATGTCTGGTCCTCCCTCCGCACCCCCTCGATCTTCTAGAGTGATAGGGAAGGAGACTAGTCAAGTGTGCAGACCACAAAATTAACAAAACAGTTAGTCTTTGATGTCTCATTCAGTAGTCTGTCAGAGACATTGTAAGAAAGCCAGAATTAGGTAGTTGGCTAAGCTTAGGCAAACTGGCTAATTCAGTATATTGCAAATAGAGGTTTTAATTCAGAAGGCCTGCAGAATATAGTGTAACTATCATTACAAATCTGAAAACAGAAGCCTATTTTTTACTCTTGAACTTAACCAACATTACCAGCCATAATTATTTGGCTTGAACATATTTTTAAAATGTGCATAAATGTGGTTAACTACATTATGGGCATAATGGCATAAAGATAGCAGCATTTACGAGTCACAGGTTTCCTTCTTCTATAAAGGCTTGGATTCATAAGACCAGGACTCTCTGATGTATGCCAGACTCTGATACAGAGATGGTAGATGAACTTAGGTAGTCATTTAATTTCTCTCTGCCTCTATAAAATGGAGCTAATTCTGAATATTCAACTGTTTTAGCTAAAGGAAGTTCAAAATTCTACAGTGAATTCAATCATCAGGGCATAATACAGGATGCATGTTTAATGGAAGCCAATATACTTCTGATATAGGGACATTTGAGACTTCATTCACATAATGTCAGTAAAATGCCTTGAAATCCTCAGACGGAGTACAAAGTACAAATATTATAATTAGCATGAACTTAAATTTCATTATCTTCTCCTATAGTAATCGTGAGCACCAGCTGTGACTTAGGAGTCATATATCCCTTGATAGAAGTATGCTCTCCTGTGACTTTATTTTAACTGACCTTCTGTTTGGGTCCTGGAGGAAGTTTATGCTCTAAGCAGGCCCTATCACGGCATTTCCCTCTATTTGGAGTCAGGATCCTGTAAAATGCCTTGTATCCTCAATTCCCCATTGACATTATTGGGACTTGAGAGCACCTAGCGCTGTGTAAGTTTAAGCTCCTTGTTCCTCACGTTCATCTCAACCCTGATAGTTAAATTTGGGAACTTGGGAGCAGATGCAGTTCATTCATCCCCCCTCCACTCCCAAATGGGAATCTTCAGATACCACTGCAACACTATGCCTGACTCAGCAGCGCCCCTTGGATGCCATCCTGAACTTCATGACATTCTCCCATAATATAGCCTGCCTCATCTGAAGAAACACCACAGAAATGGTGAGCTGATCTGCTGTGAAATCTTATGTTCATTCTAACCATTTCTTTAAAATCTACACATTCACATTGCTTTTCTATGGTCACTCACTAGGCTGTGCATCCAGAGTAGCAGCCGTGTTAGTCTGTATCCGTAAAGAAAGCGAGGAATACTTGTAGTGCTTTAGAGACTAACCAGTTTATTTCAAGAGTAGTAATTCTTCTTCCCTAATGACTTCTAATCATCTTATCAGGTTATATATATAATCAGCTTTTTCTATGATTTTGCCTCATGGGTGCTCGCTCCAGTTGGTATAGAACACTAGCCGTCAGTAGACTGATTAGCACTGGATGAAAGTGATTTAACTTATTGCCGTTACCTAGATAAATTGCCCTGTATCATTACAGTGTTGAGCAGTGATTTGGGAGTTCCAGGGGCAGCACTGGGATGGAAAGGTGTTGGAAGTACAGTGAAACCTCGATATAACGGACTAATTCGGGCGAGGGGGTGTCCGTTAAAGCCGAAAGTCCGTTATTTAATAATTTTTTAAAATAATTAAATAACAGGACTTTTGGCTTTAACGGACACCCCCTCACCCGAATTAGTCCGTTATATAGAGGTTTTACTTATCACGGCCGGCAGCCGGGAGTCAGCCCGCCCAGCGGCAGCCAGCAGCCCGCCCGCCCGGGACCCCGGCTGCTGGGACCCGGGCGGGAGCTGTTATTACATTATAGACATGTCCTTCTGACAGGTTAGGCGCCAGCAGCTAGCCAGCCCACCCGCACGCGGGAGCCAGCAGCCAGCCAGCCCGCCCGCAGGTGGGACCCGGGCGGGAGCCGGCAGCCCCCAAATAACGGATTTCGGATGCATCGGAAATTTTGTCCATTTTTTAAGACAGTCTCTACTTCTATGTGTAGGACCATTTGGGCTACAGTAGGAGTTGAGCACAGCCAGCACCTCCAGGAGCTGTTTGAGATTTTGTGTGATCAAGCTCCAAAGTTATTTCCACACCAAGAGGGCTGCAACTTGGATAGCTAGCTTATAAAGATTCTTTCTGAATAAAAATGATGTCCATAAACATCTCGGAACAAGAGCCCACTCACTGCCTTTTCAAAGCACCACAGTCTGTACACAGCCTATGTACAAATATTATATTCTGATAAACAGGATGCTTCAAAACAACACTTTTTTTTGCTTTGTGCCTCCACTGTTTGGAATGCAAGCACATGCAGTTTGGAGGCAACCTGCAGAATCTTGAGCTCCGTACTATTGGTGTACTTCACATTTAAAGTGTTGTGATGTGCATTTTTCAAAAACATTTGTTGTCCGGAAAGTCTTTATATACACGGAAGAAGCAGCATTCCTCCCAAGACCATATTAGAGTGGAATCACTCCCCAAATTTTATTTCTATTTTAGATTAAAGCTGCTTTGTGTTTTAAGAACCTGAAAGATTTTGTCTCTGATCAGAAAATTACTTTTCACCCCAATATGACTAAGAATGCCTACAACACAGAACTTTATCATACTGAGAACTGGTACCCTCAGTTGAATACACACCAAAGCAGTCATAATGAAGCATTGATGATTTATTTTTATTTTTTGGGGAGTGGGGGGCAGAAAATGTACTCTTGGAAATCTATGAAGGATTTTTTTGATAAGTGCATAATAGTAGAAAACCTAAATGGGTCTCTTTAAGGCCAAGAAAGAGATATAATGTAAATAAAATTTATTTTACTTCAATTAGCATGTACATTATTGGTTAGGTTCAGGTGGCAGGTACTGCTGATGTGTATGTGTTTATATTGTGCATATGACATATCTTCAAAATTAAAGCAAGCCCTTGAAACAACTGGAAGGTCTATTGTCAGTTATGAAATTCTCTAAAGATAGTTCTAGGAACCTTCAAGTTGAATATCCTCATTTCACCCCTACATTACAGTGGTGACATATGTTTATGTTATTACATTATAGACATGTCCTTCTGACAGGTTAGGAGTTAATGTTTCTGGTTTCCAAAGAAAAACAATGGCTTCTGGGTACCAGTTAACCAGTATAATGTGGCTTGTTAATGCTGCTCGGAAATTATATGCATCACTAATATACTTCTTACACTAAGGCCAATATTTTCTTTAGGTCTGGCATTTATGCTGTACATTTTTACACAAACGTCTCTAAATTCTTTTACATTATTTCTTCCATAAATCAGATCTAAGAACACATTGGGTACCACAGTTGCATACAATCCTTTTTGTAGAATTCCATTTAAAGGTCAGCTATGCTTGTTAAGATTTTTAAGGTGTCTGTTCCATTTAAATCGAGTTAAAAAAATGGAATGGAATCTACTATGAGAGAACAATCCCACATAAATGAAAACCATGTGCAAACGTTCAATAGGCCAACTATGTAAAAACGTGTTATATACTGTGTTTATATGTCTTTTATTCACAGAGAAGGTTTGTATTAGGATTATATTGATTTCCTGGTGCACATGAATGTTAACTGTGCCATTGTACCATTGTGTATATGTTAAATCCCTTTCTCTAGATTTAAATAGAGACAAGTATAACACAGAAAGTTGACTGCTTCTTTCAAAAGATGATTTTAACTTGTACTTGATTTAAAATCTATTTTGATTGGAGATCCATACTGGTAACCAGATTTATTTGCAGATGGCCCCTACATATAACAGACAAAATCAACCTCCCAGATCTGAAAACCTCTGAACTTTGGATCCAGATCTGAATTGTATAGGACTTTAATCAGAAATGCTGGCCATTAAATTGTACCCCAATAGGATCATTTCCATCAGACCCAGACTGTGCAGTGTCTAATTTCCTAGTACCTGAGTGAGTTCAAAATCCAGAGGAGAGCAAGTAGGCTGAGGCTAAATCCAAAGATCAATGAGGGGACACAGGGAAAGAACTTGAGGATACTACAAGGATGGGCCTGATCAAGCCAAACGCTTAAGTATGTTCTTAATTTAAGCACGTGAATAATCCAATTTGATTAGACTACTTACATGGTTGAAAACAAGCAAATGCTTAAGTGCTGTGTGGAATCAGGGACCTAGATCTTGTCCCATTATTGAGAAATCGCGATCGCCCTATCTTTAAGAGCTTTACAACCTGGGAGACGCTCACTCTCTTCCTGGGATCCCATGCAGCACAAGTGGCCAATAGCCCCTTTTTTCATTAGCATCTGATTAGACCTTGTCTCCCCCCACCGCCATAATCGGGTCCCATGCTTGCATAACTCCTAGATTACATTAATGCAGAACACCGCATTTGTGTCTACCCTTGAAGACTTCACAGATGTTACAGAACACAGCATTGTGTTAGGTGCAGTCATCCAGTGGGAGCACATTACACAACTTCTCCTGGAATAGACTAGCTCCTACTTGCATCTCAGTGCAATTCAGAGTCATGACATGGGTACCTGAGTGACTGTCCTTCTCATGTGCCAAAAATGCATCAGAGGCATTTGATCTACCAGGCTACAGAATGAACTGGTTATAGGCGTTCTCACTGTAGGGCCCTTGTCTGAGGAATTTGCTCTCCCTCTGAATCCTAAAGAATCAGAGGCCACTGGCCTTTTCTTTTCTCAAGCCAATCATTTGAGTGGCAGATGGGTGTCATTGTTGATTGCAAGAAAATATTTGTGAAGAATCTTCTTTCCCTTATGCTGTTTAACTAAGCAGCAATCACAAACGTTGTATTTAACTTTTGTGCACACATCCTAAGACATGTGCAGTACAGAAAATAAAGTTTATCAGCAGAAAAAAAATTGATGGTACCAATGATGTCACAGAATGATGAATTTGCTGCATGCCTCTCACAACTGGTTAGCAGAGGCACTCAGCATACAAACCTGTGCTTCCTTTCCTTTTTTGCCTTAGTGATTGCTTTAAATATAACAGACTAAATGTGGCTACAATACAGTATATTTTTGGTTTCCATTTGTCAATTTTTAGCCAAATATGAAAGCCCACATCCTATCTAAATAAAACAACTCAAATGAAAGCATTATCCCCTTTCATAGAAAGTGCTGTAACTTGGAATTAAGGGCTTTGTTTCCCAAATAAACTGAAGAAGAAGAAATACAGCTGAGTACAATTTAGAACATGATTTTCAAACCAAGTCTCTGCTTTTTCAGGCATAAGTTTCACATGCATTGACTTGCCAGGAAAAAGCCTGAATAAACTATGAGCACAAATATGAAGATTTTGAAAATCATGCTCTATTTTCCATACACAACATTATGACTGTGCTATTTCCCTTCCTTCATCACTAGCAGTCTATTCTAGTGATGTAGAAAAAGGTGGTCAAACTTCTCATAGAATGTAGCTCAATGTAGCAATGAGGCCCAACCCAAAAAACCCAGACTGAGCATTGATAAATTAGGTCAAACAGATCATAATCCAAACTTTGGACCATCTCCTCAGCTGGCATAAATCGGCATAACTTTTATTAAAAAGTCAATGGAGGTACAGGTATTTCCACCAGAGAGGATCGGGCTCTTCATCACTAGAACAAGCTACACAAACACTCTGGATATTAAAGTCCTGGGCCAGATCCTCCATTGGTGGAAAAAGGCGTAGCCATGTCTCAAAAACCAGAAGGCTCAAGAAGTTAGATCTTCAGCTGCTGGAAACAGATGTGGCTCAATGGACTGTAATACAGCTACAATGATTCTACTCACTAAGATCTGACCCTGTAACCTTTGGAAAGGACATATTTGGGTCCAAACTCTGCTGCTTGGGCCCTTCTCTTTTTCAATGTTACCACTTGCTACTTGAAAGATTTTGGAATATTGAAGAACACTGATAGAAATCTTTCTAAACACAGTGTGACAAAGTCAGTGCTAACAGATATAAGAGAGTGGTGAGGGTAGATATATCAACCCTACAATGGTGAAGGCCCTGTTCCTTAAGAGTTGAAAAAAAGGTTACCTCAGGTTAACTAGAGACACTTGAGGCAGGCCAAGGGCTGCCAGTGACCTTCAAAAACCCTTCTGGTGAGTGAGAGGAGCGGAGAGATGAGAGACAAGCTGCAGCAGGGGTAGTGGCAGCAGGAAGAAAAGGCTCCCCCTGAGTGGAAAGCTGACTCTCTTCCTTATAGGGAAAGAAACTATTTTAGCTACTGCTTGGGGAAAGACTGACAACTAGGACATAGTAACATAACGCCCCAGAGAGGGGGCAGGGGAAAGTATTTTTTTTAGGAGTAGGTTGTTTTGCTAAGAGAACTTCTTGGGCCTACCCCGAGGCCCACCATGTAAACAAATAAAATAAAACCAGAGTGAAGAGAAAAACTCTCTGGAGTCAGACTGTTTTACTCCAGGCCCCATCACCACCCAAGGGAGAATGCTGAGGCAGACGAGGTATCCAGCCACAACAGAAAATGCACCATTAGGAGTGTTTATCCTGTTGTATAAAATTGTTCTGGGAACCCCTCATTTCAAAATAAAGCTTAGAGAACAGATGGAAACATCTAGGGTGACCAGATAGTGTGAAAAATTGGGACAAGGGGTAGAGGGTGATAGGTGCCGATGTATGAAAAAGTTCCAAAAATCGGGACTGTCCCTACAAAATCGGGACCTCTGGTCACCCTAGAAACATCACAGGAACTGATGTACAAATGTTAATGATTAATCAATGTTAAGAATAATTATTTAGGATAAAACTCTTGTCTTATGATTTAGCAATTGATAAGTATGTTTCCAAATCATGACTTTGTCAAGACTACCAGATAAACCCTGTAAGCCCACCTCCTCACTTCTAAAAGCAACCTCTTACTTTGTCATTCTTCTGTTCAAATTGTAAATTCTTTTACTTGCAATGTTTCTTTTGTTTTCTTGAAACTGTATTTAACAATTACTACTTGAACTAAATAATAAATCAACACTTCCTACTTCCTCTGTTATATCTGTGATGTTTACAAGTGGAAACCTCCCATATGGGAAATGTATTTCCTGATGTAGAGCTAATAAATGCAATAGTTTTCCCTTTCATTTATAAAAGAGTGTCAAATAGCTGCCAAACTAAAAAGAAATAAACTCTTTAAGTCTGGTTAAGAATACAGTGGCAGTACTGAGTCTGCCCTTCAGAAAAAATGATACATGGTATATATTAACTTTTTCATATGTTGTCCATGTTATTTTAACATTTAGTGCCAATACGCCTCTGTTTTGACTATTTCATTAATGAGGACAATTCATGCTGTGATACCATGGATGTTCCAAAGACAGGTTCCAGAAACGGAACGAGGTGCTGATTGATACATCCTTATGCACTATGTTCACATTTTAGGGCCAGGTAAAGTTCAATATGCTTCATTTCTCCCTATCTGTTTTGCCTATCCAAAATTAAAGAACTAGGATGTAGGCTTTCAATGGAATTTCACTTAGTGTTTCCCTAAGTGCATTATTACATGATTCTCCAGTATTCCACTGAAGTATCTTTGCTCTGTGCTGAGCTGAAATAGCTGCCTTGGATGGCACTAGGATTTCCAGTCAATCAGCAAGAGGAAGTGTTGCACTGAGTCCCAATGCAGTATGTCATCCACTGCAGGTGACACTGCATATAGACAAATTATATCAGTGTTTTGGAGGGGGGGGGCACATGTGGCGACAGAGTGGAGAGTAAAGAAGGAGAGAGAAGAGGAAACAGAGAAGAGATAGCAGTATATTTGTGTAGTGGGGCAGCTGACTCACTCCAGGAAAAGGGGGTTAAAACAGCCCTGGGAGAGGACTAGGGCAAGGGAAAAGCTTGGCTGATTGGGAGGCAGCCTCAGATGGGGGCCACACCCCAAACAGACCCAGTTGGCCATATAAAGGCCAGGGAAGCCAGGAGCTGAAAGACAGTCTCCTCTAGTTATGGAGGCAGACTGGCCTGGCTGATGGGGATTTTAAGAAGGTACCAGGAGTGGAGCAGGGCTGGGGGGAAAGGCCAGAGGAGCTGGGGTGCTCTAGGCTGGCAGCTCCCCAGGCTGCAGAGCTTAGTCTGCAGTGAGAAAAGGGTACTGGGTTTGCAGTGGGCAGCCCATGGGTAGGTAGAGGCAGCAGGCCAACCCTCCTTGCCTGTGATGACTGGCTTATACAGACTGCAGTCGGCCCCAGTGAACAGGGACTCGATGATGATTGGCAGTAGCCCATAGGCTGAGACAAGGTGGGGATAGTGGGTGGGGGTCCCCCAAGGAGGGGAGACCCTGAGATCTGAGGGGGAACTGTCAGGGGGCAGCACCCCAGGGAAGAGGGCACCAGGGACAGGGGGCCAGCGGGACACCAGACAGCAGAGGGCGCTCCGGAGGCTGGAATGCTAATTCCCTGGAAGACCAGCAGGAGGCGCCGCAGGGGTGAGTCGCCACCCTGCTACAATCTCCAATACTGCTATCTTTGTTTGCATTTGCTTCATCCCTCTGCTCTGCCTTTTTTTTTTAATAGTACATGTAGGACACCCCCAGATAACACAGAAGCTAAGCAAGGATCCCATGGTGTGAAGTGGGGAGTCCCATAAGAAGGGGCAGGGCATGCAATCCAAATATGTGATACAAAAATGTTTTCCTAAACATTTGGGTTCCCCAGATCGTCTGGTATTTGGAAATTTATTTTATTTTATTTTAGGTTTAATAATAAATGAGTTAGGTTTAAAAGCCCCAGTTTACTATGTCTTTTGACAATGGCTAAGCCACAACAGCTGTCTGGATAGAAGCAGCCTGTCCACTCTATGCCCAAAGGTTCGATGCTGGCGATTCATACAGAAGTATTGCTATTATAGTACTGATAGTAATAAACACTAGGTTTAATTTTAAATGGGGCTTAAAAATCCATTTCCTTCCCTCACCATTTGCTATTTATTTTTCAGCTACTCAGTATTCCTGGAGAGTTGGAAAAATCTTAAACATTTCAACACTTAGCCATACTGTTGAAAACTTTTATCTTTAACAGCATAATATTTCTGAATTAAAGTTTCTTGTCCGGAACTGACTAGGTAAATACATACCATGCATGTATATTTTTCTTTTCAAACTTCCATTTTAATGTACGTCTTTCAGTTTCAAATCACCAATTTCTATCATCTGCATCAAGGCTGAGGGATGGCGAAGGAACAAGCTTTTAATGCCAGCATTCCCCCTTCCTAGATCCCACTCTCTTGAATGGCCCTTTCAGCAGCTTTTGGGCTTATGAGAATTATTACAAGTACAATGTTTTTCATCTGGATGTCGGTTTATAATACATACAAGTTCCAGTTCTGAGATCCGGCAATGCTTATAACTAACAGAGTAAGACTAATTCTCCATTTTGTGAGACCCCTTTAAATGCTACTAGCAACACCCTTGGTGTATGAACAGACTCTAGATGGTGTAGGGGTCAAGGTGTTTCAGAGATGAGGGGAAGGAAGCTTTGGTGAAGAGCCACTGAACTCAGGGTGTTCTCAGCTGCCAGAAAAGTCCTTGGATGTGGTAGGCAGCCAGACATAACTTAGAGTAGCTCCTGGGCTGCTCTTACCTATAGACGCCTACTGTGATTTGATGTGTGGGTAAAAAGAGCTATTTGTGCTCAAACTAAGTTTCTCTTTCTAATCATTTCAAGCTGGAGTACAGAAGCCATGGAGGGAAACTCTTTAGAAGAATAACACAATTGCCTGAGGGGCTGCAGGAGGAAAAAGGACAATCAGTCTTTCAGCTGCAAATGGCCAAGATAGTCTGTTAATACATAGACCATAAAAACGGCCATACTGGGTCAGACCAAAGGTCCATCTAGCCCAGTATCCTGTCTTCCGACAGTGGCCGATGACAGGTGCCCCAGAGGGAATGAACAGAACAGGTTATCATCAAGTGATCCATTTCTTGTTGCTCATCCCCAGTTTCTGGCAAACAAAGGCTAGGGACACCATCCCTGTCCATCCTGGCTAATAGCCATCGATGGACCTATCCTCCATGAATTTATTTAGCTCTTTTTTGAACCCTGTTATAGACTTGGCCTTCATAACATCCTCAGGCAAGGAGTTCCACAGACTGATTGTGCACTGTGTAAAAAAATACTTCATTTTGTTTGTTTTTAAGCCTGCTGCCTATTAATTTCATTTGGTGACCGCTAGTTCTTGTGTTATAGAAGGCGTAAACAACACTTCCTTTTCTACTTTCTGCACCCCAATCATGATATTATAGACCTTAGTCATATTCTCCCTTTAGTCATCTCTTTTCCAAGCTGAAAGTCCCAGTCTTACTAATCTCTCCTCATATGGCAGCCATTCCATACCCCTAATCATTTTTGTTGCCTTTTTCTGAACCTTTTCCAATTCCAATATATCTTTTTTGAGATGGGGCGACCACATCTGCATGCAGTATTCAAGATGTGGGCATACCATGGATTTATATAGAGGCAATCTGATATTTTCTGTCTTATTATCTATCCCCTTCTTAATGATTCCCAACATTCCGTTCACTTTTTTCACAGCCGCGGCACATTGAGTGAATGTTTTCAGAGAACTATCCACAATGACTCCAAGATTTCTTTCTTGAGTGGTAACAGCTAATTTAGACCCCATCATTTTATATGTATAGCTGGGATTATGTTTTCCAATGTGCATTACTTTGAATTTATCAACATTAAATGTCATCTGCCATTTTATGGCCCAGTCACCCAGTTTTGAGAGATCCTTTTGTAGCTCTTTGCAGTCTGCCTGGGACTTAACTATCTTGAGTTGTTTTGTATTATCTGCAAATTTTGTCACCTCCCTGTTTACCCTTTTTCCACATTATTTATGAATATGTTGAATAGGACTGGTCCCAAAACAGACCCCTGGGAGAAATCACTATTGACTTCTCTCCATTCTGAACACTGACCATATATACCATCCCTTTGTCCCCTATCTTTTAATCAGTTATCAATCCATGAGAGGACATTCCCTCGTAAGCAAAGTAGGCAATCATGGGATAAGAAGAGCCTTTGGTGCAGGACTGTTTGAAAGGCTTTCTGAAAATCTAAATACATAATATCCACTAGACTCCTTTGTCAACATAATTGTTGCCCCTTTCTTTCACATATGCCACTCCTCCCCCAACACGACCTGTTCTGTCCCTCCAATATATTTTATACGGTGGTATTACTGTGTCCCATTGATTATCCTCATGCCACCAAGTTTCTGTGATGCCTATTATATCAATGTCCTCATTTAATACGAGGCACTCTAGTTCATCCATCTTATTATTTAGACTTCTTGCATTGATATATAAGCACTTTAAAAACTTACTTTTGAGCTGTTTCTCATTATATGATGTAATTGAATGAGACTTTTTTTCATTTGACTCTACCTGTATTTATCATCTTCCATACTCTCCTCCTTACTAGGAAATAGGGAATCTCCCTTACTAGATCCTCCCCCAAGGGATGTGTCTATCCGAATGACATGCTCCTCCACACCTGTCGGCTTTCCCCCAGCCCTTACTTTAAAAAAATACTCTGTAAACTTTTTAACCTGGTTCCATTTTGGTTTAGGTGGAGCCCATCCTTATACTGGCTCGCCTTTTCCCAGAAGTTTCCCCAGTTCCTGATAGATCTAAACGCCTCCTCATCTCATCTACACATCGAGACCCTGCTGTTCTGTCTAACTGTGTGTGGAACTGGAAGCATTTCTACACTAGAGGACTGTCTACACTTAAAACCCTGAAGCAGTGAAGCTGCACCACTGTAGAGCTTCAGTGAAGACACTACCTATGGTACTGGGAGAGGCTCTCCCATCGGCAAGGTAATCCACCTCCTCAAAGATAGGAGAATTCTGCCATTGACATAGCGCTGTCTACACAAGGTGTTAGGTTGATTTAACTGCGTCACTCGGGAATGTGGTTTTTCACACCCCTGAACAACATAGTTATGCTGACCTCATTTCCTAGTGTAGACCAGTCCTAAGAGTGCTTTATTGTTATTGGAATAATAGTATACTGGCAAAGCACGCCTACTGGAGATGCAGCTATACCTGAAAAGCCTTTATTTGGATTTGTATAGTAAAACCACCTGTGACGGTGCTGTTCCTGGTGGGATCCAACTGTGAGTGTCAGATCAGGACAGATTGCTTCCAAAGGGGCAACTACAGCCCAAAGCTGGGGTTTTTCCACTCTAATGTGAACCAAACCAGCCAAACAGAAAAGACTGGCTAACCACAAGTCACACAAGCAATCCCCTTAGACACTCCAGGTTTCCAGTATCACCACCAGCAGCCACCTGTCCTGGGGATCAATGGTTATGAAAACCAGTGCCCCAAATAAAGAAAACGGTTCTCCCCAATTCCAAAGAATCAGGCCCCAGACTCAGGTCAATATACAAATCAGACCTTCCCACAAATCACACTGTTGCCAATCCTTTAGAATCTAAAATCTAAAGGTTTATTGTACAAGGGAAAAGGTATAGGTGAGGGTTAGGAATGGTTAAAAGAAATCAATTACATGCAGTAATGGCAAATCTCTTGGTTCAGGCTTGCAGCTGTAGAATAAACTGCAGGTTCAGATAAAAGTCTCTGGAATGCATCCCCTCCAGGGATGGGTCATCAATCCGTTGGTCAGAGCTTCCACGTGTAGCAAAATCCCATCCAGAGGTAGGTGCTAGCTGAAGGTTGCAGATTGAAGACAAACATGGAGGAAGTGTCTCCCAGGTTTTATAGACTTTCTCTTCTGGGCGAATACCCCCTCCCTCCTTCTTATGCAGAGTCCCATTGCAAAAACGAAGGTTCATAGTTCAAGACTCAGTTTCTAACCAGGCAGATCACACTCCTGGAGAAGATGGGGTGTGGATAGGCATCTACAAAGTTCATTGTGTAGCTGATAGTCCTTAATGGCCCATCAGCCAGGCCAGCCAAGTAAACAACAGCTTGTCTGAGATTTCACCCAGCAGCCAAGCATAAATTTGAAATACAGGCACCATATAGCCAACATCCATAACTCTAACTACAAAAAAGATACACACATACAAATAGATTAAACATAATCAGCAGACCATAATCTGGTCACAGAAACCTTATCTGGACCCCTTTACATAATATTTGGTACCCCAATGATCTATATGGTCCCAAATTATTTCAGTAACATGACACCACCCCACAGTTACATTGTTAAAACAAGAAGTGACAAAGAGTCCTGTGGCACCTTAAGGACTAAGTATTGCAGCATAAGCTTTCGTGGGCTAATACCCACTTCGTCGGATGCAACTGTTCAAACAAGTTGTACTGGTAAAAGTGCTGCTTTGTCAGTATAGGTGTATGTAGCCTAGAGACTTCTGCCAGGACACACATGTCAGTCAGTGATCACACAGCTAACCAACATAGCTGAGCAGGCAGAAGTCCGTAGCACAGATTTAGCCTAACATTCTGACAAAGAATGTCTTTGAAACCATTTTTTACAGAAAATATTTATTTCTGGTTTGTTTTTGTGGTTGGTGTTTTTTTTTTTCATTTTTCCTTGATCAAAAATTTCAAGCCAAAAAGGAACAAAAAGATTGTTTCATTTTTAAAATGTTCATTTTAGTTTTTTGGGGATTCCCTCTACCCCCCAAAATCCTCTCTCTTACGGATTTTTTTCCCCCCATGAGAATTTAAAAACTGAGGCCTTGTTTACACTGGCACCTCATTCAGAGGTGGTAAAAAAACACCTTCCCGAACAACAAAAGTTTTCTAATGAAAAGCGCCCATGTGAACAGCACTTTGTCGGCAGGAGCACTGCTGCTCGTGGGGGGTGGAAGCTTTTTGTTGGCAGGAGAGCTCTCTCCAGCCGACAAGCAGCAGCTACACCATGCACCTTTTAGCAGCGCAGCTGTTAGTGGCACAGCCGAGTGGCTAAAAGCCTCATGCTGTAGCCACGGCCTAAGTGAAAGTGCTAGGCTTTTTCTTTCTCAAAAAGCGAGAGATAGGGAAACCAAAAAACTGAAATATACTTTTTTTAAAAATAGAAAATGACAAAATTCTAACAAAACAGACTTTTTATTTCTTCCAATAATTTTCACAAAAATCAAATTTGAACCATCCCTTTTTGTGACTCATTGCTGTGGGAGGGAGGGGGAAGAGGACATATATCATGGGGCCCCTCATTATTAACAAGTAGCTGTAAATTCAATAAACCCAATTAATTGCCAGAATAATTCCATTGGTTTCAACTGAATTACACAAAGGATTACTTTGAATCCATTTGTCTAAACAATGTGACCTAACCTACTGAAGGTTATAAAAAGCAATAGCTTCTTCAAATTGTTTTACTGAATTTGCCTTAGTCTATATTGAATCTCAGTAAGACAACAAATATGTAGCTTCTTATAGGATTCAATATCTTAAAATGCATAACAAAAATCTGGTACCCAAAAATACTAATCCTGAGAAACCTACAGCACCTAAAACAGACTGATTTTGTCAGTTGCTTATGGATTATAGGAGTCAATCTGACTTTGGCAATTTAACTACAAATAAATTCATATAATTGGTAGGACTTCATAACTTAAAACATATTAATAAAAAAAGACAAAATGTAAGGTTTTCTAAAAAAACAAAGACAAAAGTTAGCAGAATGAATCAGAATTTAAGAATTGCCTTTAGCTATTGCCCTTCCAACTAATTGGCAGCACCCAAATTCCCTTATATTTTCTCTTTTTGATACATTAATTATGTAAAATAATCTGACTCAGGTATGTGTGGTCAGAAACAAAAGCAATTGCACTCATTGATCTACACCCAGTCAAACAACATAGTGCCTAAAATCAGCTTTAAATCTATGTGGAATCCTAATGTCTTTTTAAATGACGGTTTCAGTTTGTTTTGTATTATATTCAATTCAGAGCTGTTATAGTGCTATTTAATTTTCAGGTTCAGACAGCTGATGCATGGAGTATCATTTGCACTCTAATCACAGCAGATTAAATTCTCACAGAAGGTACAGATACATTTGTAAATTATAATGTGCAGAAAACTGTTTGTTTTTACTTTTTGATAGGCACATCCATAACGTGCAATATTGCTACAATTCAACATTGTCCTGACGAATTGCTACAATTCAACATTGCCAGGAAAGATATCTTAATGCTTTCCACTTGAAATCATAGTAGAATGTTAAAGATAGTCATCTAACAAACACACATTTTATAAATATTTTGGAACCAACAGAAATTAAAACTTTTTAAAAAAATTCTAGGGTAAGATTCGTAACAACAAGCCCAGGGGGAAAAAAATCTTTCATATATGTATCAGTGTGCATGAATTTACCATACAGTGTTGTGAAAGCAATGGTGGTGCCAAGGGACAAACTGTAGGAATTTGCAGCCTCCTGATGAGCCTGCCACCAAATTGCCATGTTGAAAAGGGGAAATTATGGCTGGTTTAGAGGTGTTTTAAAAAAAATTATGAACAGCTTCTTTGTACGTGGGCAATGTTCAAAGATGCTTTTGCAAACAAAAAAGAAAGAGGTAACAAAGAGTCCTGTGGCACCTTAAAGACTAATGCCACAGGACTCTTTGGGTACGTCTTCACTACAGCAGTAGGTCGATTTCCCTTAAGTCGATTTTCTAAAGTAGACTTTAGAAAATCAACTTAGTGCATCCCCACAAAGGACAGCAACTCGACAGTGTCTGTCCTTAAACTTTTGCAGGGGTCGACATAGGGAGTGTTGCACTGTGGGTAGGTACTCCACAGTGCCAGGAGTCCCCAGCTATCACCACCTTTCAGGGCAGCCAGGCACGCTCCCCAGGGAACCAGCCCCAGTCCAAGCAGCTCCGTGGGCCCCCCCCCCCCCCGCCCGAGCAGCCCCACGCTGGACCCACCCGCCCGAGCAGCCCCCCGAACTCCCCCCCCCCGCCCGCCCAAGCAGCCCCGCAACCCCCCCCCCGCCCGCCCGAGCAGCCCCACGCCGGACCCCCCGCCCGCCCAAGCAGCTCCGCGAACCCCCCCCCGCCCACCCGCACAGCCCCGTGCCGGACCCCCCGCCCGCCCAAACAGCCCCGCGCCGGACCCCCTGCCCGCCCAAGCAGCCCCGCGAACCCCCCCGCCCGCCCGAGCAGCCCCACAAACCCCCCCCGCCCGCCTGAACATCCCCGCACCTGACCCCCCGCCCGCCCGAGCAGCCCCGCGCTGGACCCCCCGCGTGCCTGAGCAGCTCCACGGACCCGCTCCGGCGGGCGGGGGGGTTTCTCGGGGCTGCTCGGGCAGGCAGGGGGGTCCGTGGAGCTGCTCGGACAGGCGGGGGGGTCCTGCGCGGGGCTGCTCGGGCGGGCTGGGGTCCGGCGCGGGGCTGTTCGGGCGGGCGGGAGGGGTTCGCGGGGCAGCTCGGGCAGGCGGGAGGGGTTCGCGGGGCTGCTCGGGCAGGCGGGAGGGGTCCGCGGGGCTGCTCGGGCAGGCGGGAGGGGTCCGCGGGACTGCTCGGGCAGGCGGGAGGGGTCCGGCGCGTGGCTGCTTGAGCGGGCAGGGGGGTCCGGCGCGGGGCTGCTCGGGCAGGCGGGGGGTCCGGCGCGGGGCTGTTCGGGCGGGCGGGGGGTCTGGCGCGGGGCTGCTCGGGCGGGCGGGAGGGGTTCGCGGGGCTGCTCGGGCGGGTGGGGGGCTTCACGGGGCTGCTCGGGCGGGGGGTCCGGCGCGGGGCTGCTCAGGTGGGCGGGGGGTTCGCGGAGCTGCTCGGAAGGTCGGAGGCTTAATGTCACCTGCATCCTCACCAGTTGAAAATCGACCTAGAGAGAGGTCAATTTCAGCTACTCCTCTTATTAGGGAGGAGTTATAAAGTCGATTTTGATGTCCCTTTAAATCAACTTTAAGGGCATGCATGTGGGATGGGTACAGGCTTAAAGTGGGGACCAGGGCTTTGTTACCTCTGCTATTCCAGACTAACACGGCTACCTCTCTGAAAAAAGAAAGAGGCTTTTCAAAGCCTCAAAGGTAGCCACAAGGTTACATCCCTCAAAAATCCAAGGTAGCATTTGTGAAATTGCATATATAAATACAGAGGGATTATGCCACTGATTCAGCAAAGCATTTAAGCATATGCTTAATCCCATTGATTTTAATGGGATTTATGCATGTTTAAGTGCTTTGCTGAATAGGGACTAGATTACTCTCACATGCTCAAGAGTTAAATACATGCTTAAGGCCCTTTTATACTGAAGGCCTCCATTCATCAAGGTACTTAATGAAGTGAGTAGTCTCATTAAAGTCAATGGGACTATAACATGTTTAAAGTTATACCTTGCTGACTGATGTCTCACATCATTGTCTGCAGGACAGACTCCAGGAACTTGCAATTTCTTTCCACTTAAAAAAATAAAATAAAGTAATGCGAATGTTATGAAATAAAGATCCAAAGTTGAAATTTCAAGTCATGCCTGTGTAGGGGCTTCAGAAGAGTGTGGTTGGTCTTTATATACTACAATAATTAGACACAACAAGGAGAGGATGTTAAATAGTTAAATCTTTCAATTTGCTTGTGTTCGTCAATTTCTGCCACAGCCAGACTGTTTTTTTGTCAAGTGTATTGTGCACCTGTTACTTTTATACTATGATTAAACACATCAACATTTTCTGGTTACCTAACTCCAGAAATGAAACTTAATGTAAGTAAACAAGCCAGTTAGTCAGGCAGTTTCAAAGGCGTGTGTGAGAACTGGGTGCCCAAATTCCAATTAATTTCACAGGGATGTGTGTGTCCATGTCCTTCAGACTGCTTTGCAAACCATGCCTTAATGTAGGTTAGGTCCATTAAGGCCTGGGGTCATTTATCAAGAAAGTAACTATCTGAGCCATACTTTCAAAAACTAACACACACACCCCATCCAAAATGGCAATAAAAGGGGTGTGTGGAGGATGGGAGTTAAGAGAGGGTTTAAGCTTCTTACATTCAATGATTTACATGTAGCAACTTAACCTTATACTTGAATATGATGTTTTCACAGTCACTACTTAATAACTTTATTACTTCCCGTTAGAGGCCCCCACCACTGTCCTATGGCCTTCTACAAAAATTACACTTTGGCTCCCACATACCTTTCCACATCACGGATCTATCACTGGATCACTAATCAAGCAGTTGTAGCCCGGGGCTGGTAAGAGTTCAGAAGGAACTCAAGACTACAAAGGTGTGATTTATGCTCTCAACATAATATTTTCATAGGACGTTATCAGGGGAATTGTGTGTGTCCAAACTAACTGTACTGATTTAATGGCTCTAAAAAATCTGTCACACACACAGCTCACTATCTCTACAGGAAGGGGAGGGTTGAAAATGGGGTCTCACACATTTTTCAGGGAGTCTCTCAAACATGACGGGGCTTGGCCCATTAATCTTAACAAGTAGCTTTTTATCCTTAAATTCAGTGCCAACTAAACTTTGTAGGAAAAGTTGCTACCATTTTCATCACACAGTGGTATCAGGTAACATTAACACAACAAAGGATGCAAATATATTTGGCAACTACTGTTAGTAAATACCAGTAAGAAAATAACAGCAGCATTTGGAGGCTGACCTCATGTTATTTTGAAATATAAGCACTTTCCACCCACAGGGCAGAAGTCAAGGTGGGTTTGATTGTGGAGTCAAAATAGTCCTATCGCTCTGTTATTTTAGCCTCCCTTTCTTCCTCCTGATAACTCCACTCAACATAATCTACAGTGTTCAGTGATAAATTTGCTGGCACACAATTTATAGAGAAATAACACTTGTCTCTCTTTCCGTTCACTTATCTTTTTAAGCAATGAAAACTATATATAGTGTCTCCCTGGCGTCTAGCTTTTTTTTGGGGGGGTATACAAGTGATACATCAATGTTTTGCAGGACAATAGAGAACCGTTGTCCCTTCCACTTGAATATAATACATGCTTTTACACAGATCTAAAGGCAGCTAGAATGCATGGTTGACTGTGTAAAGTGGCAAGGGATAACAAGATCAAGTTATCCTAAAACAATATTTTTGCTTTGCCCATTTTGAAGGGACCAAAAGCATTGACTTGATGCCATTAATTAATTAATTGGTATCTCCTCAATGATTTAAATATAACAGGAGTAATTACAGCAGCTGTAAAGAAATAAGTGAAGCTGAGAATAGCAACTTTTCTTATAAAATTAGACATGCAGACGTATTTCTTAAATAGCAATTTCTTAAAGTGTGGGATGGTCAGAAAAACAACTCAGAAAGAACCTTCTTTCTCAAGGAAAAGCAGGACCTATTTAGTGAAAAATTCATGCAAAATTTGTCATAAATGTGTTCTGTGAAATTTTGCAGTAAATCGCCCCTCCTACTGACGAGTCTTAACAACACAACTGCATATGTTTCCCCATAAAGGGAATAAGGGTAATGGTAACTAATATTTATATATGTATAGTACTTTACAAATACTATTTATGCAATAGGTAATAAGGTAGGTAACATTGTCCTCATTTTGCAGATGGGGAAACTGGGGCCCAGAAAGCTAATTTTTAAAAAATGGTCACATTTTTCAGCTGGATGGGCTATAAAGACTGTGCAGCCACAACTGTAATTCTAATAAATGAGTTCTTAGAATCTGCAGGTTTCTCTGCACTTCTAAAAATCAAATGATTATTAGTATCTGACAGTGATAAAGGTGGTGATCAAAAAAGGACCCCATGGTTCCCAGACCTGTGCTTCATCCACTTGACCAAGTGACTTTTGAGGGAAATATCTACCACCAATGAAGGCATTTTTTATTTGAAAGTGGGGTTCTAATTTTTACAAACATTTTGATAAAGGAAAAAATTCTCACTTTAAATTTCATCCCAAATACTCTAGATTTTTTGCAAAATTCTCTCATTTTTAATTTTTTTGTGAACTTGTCCAAAAGTAATTTTGGAGGACAAAAGAAAGGCTTTTGTCCTAAATATTTTACCCTCCTCCATTCAGCTTCTTTTTCTCCGTGTATGTCTTTCAGTCATAGCTGTGACAAAACCAAGTTCTTACCAATTGGTCCTGCAGAATCAATATGCAGTACCTATAGATAAGCAAGCTGGACTTTCCACATCATCAAAAAATGTCTCACTAACAAAAATATCAGCTAAATTCTGATTTGAGACTCTTTATTACTAGTGGCGAGGCATGAGCCAGCAAGAATCTAGAACACTATCACATCCCAGGCTGGAGCTGCAGATCTGACCATTAGAAAAATCCTCTTTTTTTAACCAGAAAATGGAATCCATTAGGTATGAAGGATTCTTTTAGAATGTCCCAATGATGGTAATATATAATTCTCCTGAAGTACAAGAGGGAAATTTTCTCTGTCTTTTTTGTTGTTGTTGTTTTAAAGAACTAAAGTTGGTGGGGTGGGGGCTTTGTTGGTTTGTTTTTAATTGACCTGTTAATGAATAACTCCTGCTTGGTTCCAAAACCAGCCTTGTTCAGAATCTGTGGTCACCATCTGGCAGCCATCGAAGTCCGCCATTATAAAAATAAATTAAATAAAACTTAGTGTGCAAGAGAAAGATGTCTGCTGGCTGAAATCGAGCACTTTCGGCAATACTTTCTGCCTTATAGGCCTCCTTCTACCTGCTTTTAATACTTTTCTGACAGAAGAAAGCACAAGATGAAATAAGGATAATACTCTCCTAAACCAACAGTACAGAGAGTCCACTTACAATCAGTGGCAATATCTTGACTTGGCTCTTACATCAATAGGCATGTCTGTGCTCGTGTGCTCGCCACATGGAGGCTATGTAACTGCAACAGAGCTAGGAAGCAATATCCAAGGGATCCATTTATATGTGTTTTTGAAGATGAGAATTTATTAATCTGAGAGTCCATGGGGTGCATAGCAGTAAATCTGTGTGTGAAATGAACACACTGAGATTGAGTTAGGAAAAGCAACTGAATTCTTGTAATACTTAGAGCCTGACAAATCAATATCTCAAAGCTGCTATTTCAGAAGAGGGTGCCAAAGATATAAATCAAATACTGAATTACAATGATAACGACAACTGTTTTCTAAACAGTATGAGAAATACTGATTTAATTCAAGCCTGAAACTCCTCTATTGTACTGAGTTGTTTTTCAAGCTACTTTATGAGTTCCTCCTGTCTTGCAGTAACACTCTTTGGGACAAAGGACATGAGCTATGTTTCATTATCACGAAGAACAAAATAATACATCAAAAGGCCAAAGAAAGGTAAATACACCGCAAATAGCCCTAAAGTAGATCATCACTAACTTTCACTTCACTACTCTGAAAACCTCTAAATGTCTACAGTGATCTCCAACCTTTTGACATCCAAGATCACTTTTTGAATTTAAGGGCAACCTAGGATCTACCCCACCTCTTCCTTGAGGCCCCGCCCCTTTCCCAAAGCCGTACCCTGCTCACTCCATCCCCCCTCTCTGTTGCTCTCTCTCCTCCTCCATCCCTCACTTTCACTGGGCTAGGGCTGGAAGGTGGGGATGTGGGCTCTGGGCTGGGGCCAAGGGGTTCACAGTGTAGGAGGAGGCTCTGGGTTGAGGCTGGGACAGAGGATTGGGGTGCAGAAGCGGGAGGGGGGTTCAAGCTCTGGAAGGGTGTTTGGGTACAGGAGGGGGGTTTGGGCTGGTGCAATGGGTTGCGGTGCAGGAGTGGTATAGGGTGCTGGCTCTGAGGAGGGGGTCAGAGCTGGCGCAGGGAATTGGGGTGCAGGTGGGGGTGGTGTTCTGGCTCTGGGAGGGGACTCAGGGATGCAGCAGGGGTTTGGGGTACAGCAGGGGGTTCATGATTCAGGCACTGGGAGGAAATCAGGGCTGGGGCAGGGGGCTGGAGTGCATGAGGGAGTAAAGGATGCTGAATCTGGGAGCAGGATCAGGTCTGGAGCAGCGGGTTGGAGTGCATGAGGGGGTTCGGGATCCAGGAGGGGGGTATGGCATGCTGGCTCTGTGAGGAAGTCAGGCCTGGGGGTTGGGGTGCAGCCTCCCGCCAGGCAACACTTACCATGGGTGGCTCCCAGGCAGTGGCGCAGCGAGGCTAAGGAAGGCTCCCTGCCTGCCACTCCCGGAAGGGGCCAACATGTCTCTGCGGCCCCAGGGACAGAGGTGGGCTTGTAGCTCTGCGTGCTGCCCCTTTCTTCAGGCACTGCCCTCAAAGCTCACATTGGCCACAGTTCCCTGTTCTGGTCAATGGGAACTGTGGGGGCGGGAGCAGCGCGCAGAGACCCCTAGCCCCCTCCCTCCCGGCGGACCCGCTACACCACTGGAGATTGCGATTGACTGGGAGAGTCCCCAGGACCGACCTGTTGATCGTGATTGACAGGTTGGTGACCACTGGTAGGACAACAGGTATTCTCACCACCTCTGCCTCTCAGCAAAGCTTTAATGATGGAGGGTTGCATTGATATAGCATATGGCTAAGACAAATATATTTAACATATTAAATGAAGTACCACATGTAAAGAATGTCCTTGTAGTTAAGGCACCAGCCTGGTATTCAGGAGACCTGGATTCAATTCTGGCTCTGCCACAAGCTGTGTGACCTTGTGCAAGTCACTTAAACTCTTTTTGTCTCAGTTCCCTTCCTGTAAATGAGAGGTAATAAAAGTCCCTTTCCTCACAGCATTTTGAGGATTAACTCATTATTGTTTGTGAGGCACTCAGATATCATTGTATGAGGGACTTATCAGCAGAAAACAGATGTAGAGTAGGCTCATCAAAACAAATGAGCTAAGTACATTTTGTAATGCATTATCCTGGACTGTTGAAGCAGTTTATTTCACTCATCACTTAACCCTTACCTAATGCTGTCTCAGAGAAGAAGGATGGACTAGATGATTTCTTGAGGTCCCTTCTAGCCCTCCATTCCTATGAGTGATCTGGATCACTAGGTAAACTGAGCACAAGCAAACAATGTGCAGTTTAATACAGGTAAATGTAAATGTATACATATAGGAATGAAAAATATAGGCCATACTTATAGGATGGGGGACTCTCCCCTGGGAATCCATGACTGAAAATGATTTGGGGGTCATGATGAATATTCAGCTGAACAAGAGCTCCCAGTGAGATGATGCGGCCAAAAGAACTAATGTGATCCTGTGAAGTATCAACTGGGGAGTCTTGAGTAGGAGCAGAGAGGTTATTTTACCTCTGTATTTGGCACTGGTGGGAGTGCTGCTAGAATACAGTGTCCAGTTTTGGTGTCCACAATTCAAAAAGGATGCTGATAAATTGGAGAGGGTTCACAAAAGAGAAAATAAGAATGATCAAAAGATATTAGAGAAATGTTAAAAGAGACTTGATTTCAGTCTATAAGTATCTACATGAGGAGCACATATTTAATAATAGTCTAACAGAGAGAGCAGTGGCATGTACAGGAATAAATATTTGACCACTTTTGACCTACTCTGGCCTCAGGGCCAGAGGAGCTTGCTCTCTCCGCCTTGGCCTTGGGACTGGAGTTCTGTGTCCCTGCTGATTATTGGGGGGGGGGGGGGAAGAGAGGGAGCATGCCCCTGCTCCCCTCCCTTGTGCATACTTCTGAGAGAAAGATATAATACAATCCAATGGCTAGAAGGTGAAGCTAGACAAATTCAGACTGGAAATCATGTGTACATTTTTAACAAAGAGTAATTAACTCTTGGAACAATTTACCAAGTGTTGTGGTGGATTCTCCATCACTGACCATTTTAAAACCAAGGTTGAATGTTTTTCTAAAAGATCTGCTTTGGGGGAGTTCATGGCCTATGGTGTACAGGACGTCAGACTAGATGATCACAGTAATCACTTCTGGCCTTAGAATCTATGATATGATCACACTGATTCCCAAACTTTGCATCTGCAGTGAATTAGCTAGTTATTAATCCCGATTATCCAGGTTCTGTTTTATTTATGATATGTTTAGCGGTAGCTCTTCAGATGGTGTAAACTGTCATATCTTCAAATGGTGATTCATAATTTACACCAGCTGTCTCTGAACCTCTAGCCACATGAACCTTGGGTCCTGTGTCACCCCGAGGGTCTTTCAAAAATCACAGTGCATACAAGAGATCTGAGTCCCAAAGAAGGAAGTGTATTTACAAGGTCAGACGTACCATCTCTACAGGACAATGGAGCCTATAGGTTCCACAGAACATTACTGGCCATGGAAGATTCTGTCTTCCCTAGCAGGTGCAGGAATTCAGTCGGAGGGAGGAAGGCTGAGTTGAGAGATGAAGGATTCCCTGTAACCCCATGTGAAACAGAAGCAAGTGAAGATTGTTGGCAAGTTCCTGGTATTCACAACAGTGTGTTGCCCTAAACTTCAGAAAAACAACATTCACAACAGTGCTGAGCCAGATGCAGGCTAAACCAATTTCCTGTAGCAACAAGGAACTTCCGAATACCTTTCTCAGCTCTTTACTATAAGAACAGATATTTGTATTGAGACGCTCCCGACAGTACTAACACTTGCTCTCGGACTTCTACAGTTATACACAGATGTAGCAGTTAGCACATAGCAGGTACCTATGGAGGGGCAGAGAAGCAACAGCAGGCAAAACAGAACGACAGCATTTTAAAAGGTAACATCCATATTGTCCATTCCCTTATAACAAGTCATTCTGAAACACTGAACAATACTATGATTAGAGTTGACCCCATGTACTATATTAAGAGTCCAGTTCATCCTTCCTTATAAAATAATGTTATAATTACACAAATATAAAATTATTGGGAAGTTATTTCAAAAAGAGATTCCCTCTCAGCTCACCTTCTCCCAGAATGGTGGACCAATCAGAACTATAGTTTTGTAACCTCTGTTTGATCGACACAGACAGGATTGTGCCCTCTCAGAAGTTTACAGAAGGAACAAGAGATAACGAGGCTGAAGGCTGGTTTGTACAAACACACGCATTTCCCCAAATACCAAAGAGCATCTGAATGTTTGTTTCTCTTTGTAACATATAAAGATTTATACACTAAAAAAACGAGAGGAATAAAGAAACTTACCAGCAAAATAAATTATTTTAATACCAGTGTCTTCTTTTTTCAAGTACCTCTTTAAAGTCCCAGTTCTGATTCTATGCAAGTAGCAAAAAGTCTAATACTAAGCTAGTGAATTCCAAACAAAAGCATTTTTCCCATCTCCCTGACAATATACTTCCACTTTTTAATTATTATTGACAAACGCAGACGTAGCCGTTAGCACAGATTTTCAAGTGGGTTTATTTTCCCCATTCATCTCTAGATTTTGTTCTGTTCTGAATGGAAGAAATGGTGTTTTCAGTAGCTGCATGTCGAGTCAGCTGAACTTCTGCCCATCGTCTGATTTAACGTGATAATAAAAGTGTTTGCTAAACAATGACAGGTCATTATGTCCTGGCTGTTCTTCCCATCTTAATCTTTGATGTATTCAGAATTTGTCAGAACCTTACATCAGCACCCCAGAAAAGTGCCGTATATTCATCTGTCTAGCTCAGTCTGTCCACAACAGCAAATAGCAGGGAAGTGGCAGCTACTAAAGTCAAGTTCAAAAGCAGATCTCTGTAGTAAGGAGAGTCTGTTGGCTCTAGCTTTTTATTATGCCACAAAACAACTAGGAAATTCCATTTTCTGTAGGACAAAGGCCTTTGTTGTGCCTAAGTCAAGCCTAGTTGGTGTTGGTCCTGCTTTGAGCAGGGGACTGGACTAGATGAACTATTCTAAGTCAAAGATGACTTTGTCACTTTTTCATAACTAAACAGCAAAGAATAGTTTAAAAGTGACTAGCGAAAATATCCGGCGTTGCTCGGGTCAGTCGGAGGTGGGGAGGGGGCAGAGAGCTGAGCGAGTGCGGGGTCCGTTGGAGGGGGGAGAGGGCAGAGAGCAAACCTGACACCCCCACCTCACCCCCCCGTCCAAACCCGACACCCACACCTCACTTACCTCTCGACCGACCCCCCCTCCTCACCCTCCAAACAAACCCAACACCCCCACCTTACCCCCCCACCAAACCCAACACCCCCTGACCAAACCCAACACCCCCCGGCTCACTTACCCCCCCGACCAAACCAGACACCCCCACCTCACCCCCGGACCAAACCCAACACCCCCACCTCACCCCCCGACCAAACCCAACACCCCTACCTCACTTACCCTCCAACCAAACCCAACTCGGGTCTCTCGGAGGTGGGGAGGGGGCAGAGAGCTGAGCGAGTGCGGTCTCCGTTGGAGGGGGGAGGGGCAGAGCTGAGCGAGTGTGGTCTCCGTTGGAGGGGGGAGGGGGCAGAGCTGAGCGAGTGTGGGGTCTGTTGGAGGGGGGAGGGGGCAGAGAGCTGAGCGAGTGCGGGGTCCGTTGGAGGGGGTATTATGACATCATAACTATGTCACAGAGAACAGCAGCTGCCCAGCTGATGTGATTGGCCTTTAAATAATTTCACCCCTGGGGGGCGTCAGAAGTGAGATTTGAAAAATTTTCTACTCTTACCCTGATTAGGACCCTAAGACCTATAACTGTACCAAATTTCAAGTCTCTAGCTCAAACGGGGTGGAAGGAGTAAGTGCACATACATACACGCACGCACGCATACATACACGCATACACCATTTTACTTTTATATATATAGATTGTGTTGAGAAGCCCAGCAGTGGATTGAAGTGGCTGACAGAAGTGGGAAAAAAGATGTTCTCACGCAGGAAGTGAATACGATCTCACTCAAACTGGTGAAAATCAAGAGCCACATCATCGAAGTCAGGGATGTTAAACCACTATAAAGCTTATGTGAGATCAGAATCAGGGTCACAGTGTCTTGACTAGAGTGTGAAAAATGCGCCTTGAGTGCACTCAGTCAGTCGGTACAAAAAAGCTACAGAGGTCTCACACTAGCTCTGGAAGGAGCCATACTGTTTTGCAGCAGAGGTGGCAAGTGTCATTACATGCTTAAGGGAGAAGATTAGTCACCATTAACTCTGCCAGATGAATTCAAACACAATTTTAATAAACTGGTTCGGCAGAGTGATTATTCTCGGCCACTGCTGGTACACTTTAATCTCTAAATGCCTCTAGCAATTAGTAGGCCCCAATTCTATTTAATAAATGGCCATTTACCATGCGAAAATGCGAACTTTTTTGTTGTTGCTGCTGCCACAAACTGGCTACTTATTTCAGCTGCAAAGCAGAACAAGGAAATAACCAACTTAGCCCTGTCTTCTGGGTTCAGTTATAGTTGCTGTAGTCTCCAGGGTAAAACAAAACAAAATTAGCATTATTTTCAGTGCTGGTAGTTATTGTGTATTTGGACTGTGTTAAGGAAAAACTAGTAGCAGCCTAGAAAAGATCTTATTGTCAGGCAACCTGGGAAAAATCGAAAAACAAGCCTGGGCACGTGAAATGTAATCAACTCACTACTTTCCAGGCAAGCTGCATTTGAATGGCACTGAAAAGGTGAAGAAATGCATGTTTTGCATATGTCCTGCTAAATTCATCCTCCGGCTCAACATGGCCAGTTGCGCCCCATATTGTGTGGCCTATGTAACTTAACATCACACAATGGCCCAATGGGAGAGATGAGAACAGAATCTCATGATTTACAGCCTGATGCTCTATTCTCCAGACAATTCTTACTGCTACTGAGCCACAAAAGTGAAGACATCCAGTCAAATTTTTCAGAATTCAATGATATTCTTATCTTGAGGTTTGGTTTGGCTCATTATAAAGTTAGAAAGTAGCCACTGCGTTTGGATGTGAATTTTCCAAACTTCAGTGCTGCTTCGATCTGGACTCTTTTTATTTGTATAAGTAGGGGCATTTCCAGCAGATTGAGGGACGTGATTGTTCTCCTCTATTCGGCATTGATGAGGCCTCATCTGGAGTACTGTGTCCAGTTTTGAGCCCCATACTACAAGAAGGGTGTGAATAATTTGGAAAGAGTCCAACAGAGGGCAACAAAAATGATTAGGGGGATAGAGCACATGACTTATGAGGAGAGGCTGAGGGAACTGTGATTGTTTAGTCTGCAGAAGAGAAGAACGAGGACGGATTTGATAGCTGCTTTCAACTACCTGAAAGGGGGTCCCAAAGAGGATGGATCTAGACTGTTCTCAGTGGTAGCACATGACAGAACAAGAAGTAATGGTCTCAAGTTGCAGCCGGGGAGGTTACATTGGATATTAGGAAAAACTTTTTCACTTGGAGGGTAGTGAAACACTAGATAGGGTTACGTAGGGAGTTGTGGAATCTCCTTCCTTAGAGGTTTTTAAGGGCAGGCTGACAAAGCCCCGGCTGGGATGATTTAGTTGGGGATTGATCCTGCTTTAAGTGGGTGGTTGGACTAGATGACCTTCTAAGGTTCCTTCCAACCCTGATATTCTATGATTCTATGATTCTTGTTTGTACTCCCTAGTATGTATTCTTCCTGGTGTTAAATTTGAGGCTTATTTGCCACTTGGAGATATTTTCAAGGAAAATTAGGTGACAGCCAGTTTTTATTTTCAGCCTGGCATAACATATGCCTGCCAATCAATGTACTCCGTATTTTAAATTGTAGAATAGAACAACAGTTTGTCTTGGAGGGAGAGAGGAACAAAATGTTTACAGCTAATCTTAACTGAATATTTAAAAAAATAACCCGACTAAACAAACAAACAAACAAACAAACAAAAAAAAACCACGGCAAAACCAATGAAATTTGAGAAGTAGCCTGCTGGCATAATCAATATGAGAGACAAGTTACAATTTCCTCATTCAAATTTTTATGCTATATTAAAGATCATTTATAGTTAACTTATGCTCACTGTCAAAGTATGTCTCATTTCAGCAGTGCTGATACAGAAGGGCTTTTAAAAATGTGAAGATCATAAACCTGATCACAATTAAGGGGAATGAATGAATGTGTATTTTCCATCTCCTTTCCATATGCATCTAATCTGGGAAACTGACTTACTCTGTTCCTGTTCGGCCTGGATATAGGTCAGGTTTGTGTCTGAGCTATTCTGCCTCACCCATGTTTGAATGGAGATTGCCAAGGTTCGTCAAGGCTGTTTCCTAGCTTTGGATATTGTGAGGAGAGCAAAACTCATTGAATACACAGTAGGGAGGCACGGAGGAGCTCACCTATTGTAACATTTCATTTCTCTTCAGAGTTGAAAATCAATCAGGTCTTGCTAATTTGTATTTAAAATTTGACTAGAAATGTATAGTATGGATATAACTTTACATTGATAGTAAAATGAATGTAACAATCAGCTATTAGAGCCATTCCTGGTATCATTCCCAGACTAGACAGTCATGCAAAATATGGTGCTCTGTCTCACATTGCTAATCATATAAACCACAGGGAAAACAAAAGCAGGACCGAGTCAGCATTCTCTAGTAGAAACAAACACTATGCAGCTCACCAGCTTTAAGAAAGGAAGGTGGTGACTTCAAATCAATAATAAAAATAAAAAATTTTAGGCTTCAGAATCTAAATGTTCTTTAAAACAAAAAAAAAAAGAAATTGAAAATAAAGAGTCTTGGATTGCCATTGAATGATCCAAGTTCAGCACATGACTGGATGAGTTAGCCTTGCTAAATACAGTTAATCAGGATTCCTAGGTTGTGAAAGCCAGTTCTATACATCAGCATGAAATCGCTGGCTAGTGTACATGTAGGTATCAATGCACTCCATTGGATAGAATGGCAGACCACTTTCTGTGCATATCAGATCTCTTTGCTAGCTCCTTTTGCCCATCAGATTTTTAGAGCAAAAGGTTTTCATTTATTTTCTCCATATAATATGTATGTGATTAGCTCATGATTCTGCCATATGTGGAGGGTATGTTCTAACTTGATGCCAATGGGCTTTTTACTCAGTGCAGTGTGTCTGTCTGTTTAGGACAGGTATATGTGCTCCATTGAGTATGATAGCCTTACTAAGGCTCATGGAAATGAGAACACGCTTATTAAAATGTAGATATATGTTTGAACAAAAGCAAAAAAATATCTTATTAACAGGAAAATCCAGAAAAAACCCTTAATCTTAACCTTCACTTCACAATATATATAATTACATATTGTATACTGGTATAGTTCCTTTATTAGGATCAATGATTACAAAAGTACACCACAGATCATATACTGGTCCTAATTCTGATTTTATCTTTGCTCTCAGATATGGAGCTGGAAATCCAAGGACCACTTAAGGGAATGGAGTTTTGCTGGAGTTATACAGATGTAACAGAGAACAAAATCTAGTCCACTCATATAAACAGAGCTCCCTCTGATGTATACCTGATCCAAAATCAGGCCATCTGTACACACAACCACCACCACTGAAATGCAGTCCCCTTGGGCTGGAGAGTAATATCTAATCAGTGCATGGCATGAGGCAGAACTATTGAGCAGCAAACACCACCTATTTAGAACAGCATTTTTTTCTGTCAACCAAGAGCAGTTTTGGGGGTCTCATGTAGAACAGAATGCCATATAACAAATAGCATGATATTCACTCTATATAATTCAGAAAAATGAAAGGCTAAATCACCTCTCCCAGGATTTGTCTCTGAGGTTCCAGAGAGTCTAGTTATTCCAGAACTGACATTTATGCCCTTGAGCTGCCTCTTCATGGTGCTCATAAAATCAGCTGCATATTCCGTTGGGCAGTAGGGAGGCTGACTCATTCTGGCAGCATACATTCAATACATGAGTAACTTTCCCATTCAGTAAAGGAAACTCCAGAAAAATAAACATGCTAAAGAAGTGTCATAATCAGACCCAGCCGTTGGGTCCATAAACTCCGCAACTTCCAGGGACCTGAAATGTTAGGGCTAATTTCATCTTTTTTTAAAAAAAAAAAAGTAGGTTTATAGCCATTTCCCCACTAAGATAGTCTTTGCAACATACATTTATTGCTGGTGTTGAAAGTTTATTACTGATTTTTCCTAACTATCAGTCATTCACAATTCCCCCTCCTGAAAAAAATTCTTTGAGATAAGAAAAAGTCATGGGCACAGGTCCTTTGAAGTTCTGGAAAGATCTCATACAAGCGTCTGATGGTGAGGCCCAATTAATTAGGGCACTGCAAGTTCTTTTCCCAGCAACTGCCTATAGCTGAGCAGCCAGTAAACTGTTGACTACAGAGCAGGATGACCAGACAGCAAATGTGAAAAATCATGACGGGGTGGAGCGTAATCGGAGTCTATATAAGATAAAGACCCCAAAATCGGGACTGTCCCTATACAATCGGGACATCTGGTCACCCTACTACAGAGAGGGGCAACTCAGTTAACAGAGTGATCTAGTCATGTGGACTAAGCACAGACCTGAAGACAGAGAAATCCTGCATTTTAATCCCTGCTCTGATACTGACTCCCTCTCTGACTTTAGTTTCCCTATATGTAAAATGGGGATAATAATGGTTACCTATGCCAAGACAGGGCAGTCATGATTAATCAATGCCTGTACGTGCTGATGTCAGTGATGATATTCAGCAGAATGCTCACAAAACTCTGGGTGCTGCGACGTCCCCAGGACCTAATTTATTTGGACAACAAACTCTTGCAGACATTTTTTAAACATTGGCAGTGATGCACAGTTTCAAGCAGGTAGTGCCACTTGTGTAGTAGGAGATTGAGGAAGGAAATAAAGATGCCCCAACTCACACATTTATATAAAATGAAGCAATTGCAGTCAGTTTGTGTACCCCAAAGATGTTACCTTACTTTCAACCAAATCCTCAGGGTGGCTCTGTGCACTGTGGTGTTTTCATGATGGACAAAAGTTAATTATGGTTATGGGAAGGGGGGAAACTGATTCACAGGCCTATTCAAAAATGCTAATTCTAGTTCTGACTATAGCAATATAGCAATGTTCTGGCCAGGTATAGGACAATATAACATGCTCTAC
The DNA here is from genome assembly GCA_032164245.1 of Sternotherus odoratus. Taxonomy (NCBI): domain Eukaryota; kingdom Metazoa; phylum Chordata; order Testudines; family Kinosternidae; genus Sternotherus; species Sternotherus odoratus. Next base: position 149,783,929 of record JAVMKO010000002.1, read on the forward strand.
ACACCTATACAAGCCCACATATAGAGACATTGACTTAACAGCTGAACTGTAGCTTTAAATAAGGAAATTCAAACTTTTACCTCTGATATGCACTAATAGCACATTTAATTGATTCAGGAGGCAATCATTTTTATGCAACTGGGAATTTTTAATTCAAGCTTTCCAAAATATATGGTCATGTGTTCTTTCATCTTTCAAAGGGTTTTGAAGAGTACGGGAAGTATACTACTGCAATTTCAACGACATCTGCAACTACCACCATATTGGGACCAATTTTGGGAGGCTTAGCTTTAGACTTTCTTCTGCTACATAATCAATGACCTTCCCCTTGTTGTGTCTCTCAAATCTTTTTTTCATCAGACAGCTCAACATTCAGGAAATACCACCTGAGCAGATGAAAGAACGCAGAAAATACTGCAAAAATTGGTAAAATGGGAATGTGATGCAGATGCCTCTATGTAGCTTTTAAGATCAGATGAAGCCATGAGGTGAAACTCATTTGCAAGAATAGCAAAGAAAATACTTTCAACACATCCTTAACACTTAGAAAAGAACATTTCTTCTGATGGTGGTACTTCTCCTCACTCTGCTAAAATTCTGATTTTAATATGAAAAAGTGTGAACCAGTTTAAAGTTTTTAACTTAACAGTTTGAAGCATTTACTATCAATTGATTTTAAACAGACTGATTACTAGGGTTGAAAGCCAGCCATGTGATTTTATTTCAGCCCAAAATCAAGAATAAAAAACCCAAGGAAAGTAAGAATGACACAAAGAGACCATCTAATAGTTTTTAGATGATCTTTCTGTGAAAGAGCTAGTACAGTAAAACCTCGATTTAACGGACTTCGGATGCAACGGACAAAATTTTAAAGAAAGTCCGATGCATCCCAAATCCGTTTGTCGAGGTCCGGCTGCCGGCTCCCCGCTGCCGCCCGGGTCCCGCCTGCCGCCCGGGTCCTGGCAGCTAGCTGGAGCCTCTAGCCCCGGGGAGCGCGGATCAAGCCGCGCTCCCCGGGCGGCGGCTGGAGCCACGAGCCCCGGGGAGCGAGCCCCGAGCCCCGATCAAGTCGCACTCCCCTGGCGGCGACTGGAGCCGCGAGCCCCAGGGAGCACCGCGCGTGGAGCCCCGAGCCCCGGGGAGCGAGCCCCGAGCCCCGATCAAGCCGCGCTCCCCGGGCGGCGGCTGGAGCCGCGAGCCCCGGGGAGCGCCGCGCCTGGAGCCCCGAGCAGCGAGCCCCGAGCCCGGGGGAGCGTGGATCGAGCCACGCCCCCCCGGGCGGCAGCTGGAGCCCCAACCTCCAGCGGGGACTTGGGCCGGGGCGCATGGGGGTCCAGGGCACGTTTTTTTTTTATTTTATTTTTTAAAAAAATCGGCGGCTTTTCGGCGCAGGGGAAGTACAGTAAAACCTCAAATTAAGGACTAATTGGGCAGGCTGGGTTTTTTTTTAATTATTAAATAACGGACTTTTGGGTTTAACGGACACCCAGTCGCCCAAATTAGTCCGTTAAATTGAGGTTTTACTGTACCATTTTCACTATCACTGGCCTACTGTTTAGAGTCTTGTACTGAAAGAATCAGTTCATCATGCCATTTGTCATATTCTGACAGAATGGCAATATGGATTTCATTATGAATGAGGGAAGATAATTAAAAAGTATCAACATCTGATTAAGTGTTCTTGATCAAATTAGTAGCTTTCTGATCTTTCCCTTTCCCTTTCTTGCATTTGAAACATCTACACCAACTTGTTCAAAGACAGTAATTCCAGTTACCACAAATCCATTTAGTTTTCAAGCTGTGAATACAAAAATTATGGGAAGTGGCACTAATAATGCTAATTGCTTCAAATTTGTGTTTAATAATGTTGCTTGCTACCATTAAAAATGTAAATAAAGATATTGTCCTCTCTACCCAGCACGGATAATAATGACAACAAGCACTTTCTAAATACCAATGAGACAGTTAAACTTAACATGACTAATACTGTAACTGAAAGAAAATTACCTTGGCTTCAGTATTCCAATGCTAGCAGCCCAACGAATAGGAAGAGATATATCACCATTCTCTTCACTGAAATATATGTGGTATTCCATAGAAGCGACTTTGATCATATTCTCACTTCTTACAGTGATTTTTATTGTATCAATAGCCAATAATATACATTTAGCACAACATTTTGCCTAACAATTAAGTCAGTGATCAACTACTGTGCAAAAAGGAAAAGAACAGTCGCTTCTTCGTTAAAGTGTTTGGAATTGAAACCAAACCAAACAAAACCATGGTACAGTGAATCTTGACTATGGCTTTAAACACATTAGCAAATATGTATCTCAGTCTCCCATTTCTCCCATATTTAATAAAGCACAGTATAATCCCTTCCCTTTGCCGGTAGGTGGAACTTGAAAGCCAATTGTGCTGATGAGATATACTTGTAACCAGGCAGCACTCAATGAGTTAACTTGTCTTCCACAAAAGCGAAGAGTTTTGCTGACCCAGTGAGAGATGGGCTGAACAAAATTCAATTCTGTTGCAGTCAACAGGAAAGTAGGAAGGAAAATAGGATTTAACAAACAAAGCATAAAAAGCCCACAGCAGGAAATCATTATTTGGGCAATTGTTCACTTTGTTAAGAGACTGGACTATATTAATATCTATCAAGGCACACTACTGTGTTTGTGGTTCCTCTTTAGTACCACGTCTAGTCTAATTATTTACAAAGTGGTCATACTGGCTGGAGAAATTTGCCATTGTGTGGGATTTCCGAGGAATACATATGCCATTGATGCATAGTTTGGCACTACTAGCTTATTCTGGTTAAAGTTGAGTGGGTTGGCCAAAATTGAATCAATACTACAGGAAGCTCAGAATGCCAACAGAAGTGGTTTACAAAAATAGTTCACTGACCATTACATCTGCAATGGATAAAGCATATTAAATGGTTTGGTTTAGAATACAGATATACATAAATAAATGCACCCATACATTTTGATAATATATCTGCAGTTAAAAGCCTTATAGGAATTCACATTGCATTATTTCACATGACCATTGAAAAAAATCTGTTTTTTAATGTTTTACCAGTCTTGTTTTAGAAATAATGTGTGTTTGACATTTCATCTAAGATAACAGATGTTTAAAAAGGAAAACCCCGCAAACTGCTAGAGCAGTTTGACATCCTAAACACTATTATGACACACAGAAATTAAATAATCTGGCGGAGGAGGAAAAGGATAACAAGTCATAACCAAGGTAGTGCCTGCACAGTTTGTATCAGAGCAATTTTTTAATTTCCATTATCACAAATACTGTCATAAAAGAAACAGCACGTGCCCCTTATTTTAATACCTGTTTATATCGTCGCTGCAATTTTTTCAGGGAAAAAAGGAATATTTCTATGGCGGGCTGTGTTAAAAAAAACCCTCTTTCAAGCTGCTTAAGCATCTGGGATATTGAGCTGGATAAATGGTCAGAATATAGGTGATGTAGTAAAAAAGGCTTACAGTATCACAGTGGTCCACAGTTTATCACATACTCTATAGCCTCAGCTGGTGTAGATCAGTGTGAAGTCAATAGAGCTATTCTGATTTACACCAGCTGAGGACCTAACCCAATGGTTTGTACTAAAAGCCCCACAACTTTACTTGCTTTAGGAGTACAGCCGCACCCAGCTGATCTCATGGTACGGCAAGTAACAGCCTGGAAACAAAAAATATGGATGGCATCCTACATTGTCCCAATGCACATCTCTCTCTGACCTGTCACTGCATCTCATTTCTCATCTCTTGTGGGGTTTATTATGACCATCTCCCTTTAACCAGTGTAGAATTGTACATTTTCTACAGTACACAGGGAGCCTGCTACCCAGTTACTCAGATCTGGAAACTGGAAGACATCCCATATGTGCAGCCAACTGGTGAAAAATGCACCAGATGGACAGAAGTTAGCCTTTTCCTCCTGACTCACTAACCCCCCTCCATACAACTCTGACTCTTCCATAAATATCTGCGCATGCGTCATATCCAGAGTGCTGAACAGGGCTCACATTTACCAACATAAGCAGCATGATTTTCTTCTGTCATGGAGTAAGCTGACCATTTTTCAAGCCCAATATTCAGCAATGTTCTAAAACCTCTCTAGATGAGCTCTAAGGTGAAATTCACACATGATGTGTAGAGGGTCAGTGCAAGGCTCTCCAAAGCATTTAAGCTCCACATGCAGACTGTGTAGGAATGAGTTAGTGAAGGAGCCATGCAGGATATCTCTGCACACTCTATTCTCTGCAGGAAGCTATCTGAGCTGGCCTTACATAGTGCATTTAGAAAGTCACAAATGGGGTTGCCTGAGACCTCAGATTTTATTTTATGTAGATGCAGTGGCCTCGGGATCCTGCACAACTAACATATAGGGACTGTACTGGTTGTTTCAGCCCAGTCAGAATGAAAAGAGTCACACACAGTGAAGTGTATGGTGTTCACTTTATATGCCTAAGGAGGATGAAGGATTGAAATAACCCTAGGGGTTTGCAAACCTTTGAATTCAGGCAGTGCCAGATTTTCAAAACTCGGTAGTTATTCCATCCAACAGCACAACTTGAATAAAATTCTGTACCCAGTAACACCAGTGTAAGCCTGTAATAATTCTACTTAGCCTGACTCTCCTCTCATTTACCTCTGTTTCACTTGGGTATAACTACAGTGATTTCCATGCTCTTGATTTACACTGGTGTGAGTGAGAGAAGACCTCACTTCCAATGGCATTATTCTGGATTTATGCTGGTGACACCAAGAGCAGAATTTGTCCCATTTGTAAGGATGGAAGACCAAAGGTGACCTTTTCATATTAGATCTTGTGGCAAAGCTTTGGCCTTGTCCCTGTGGGTTCCGCACTTCCAGGCGGTTTGTGCTAGCCTCAGACCCTCCTTTCTCTCTTTAGGGACCAGGTCACAGCCTATTGAGCCATTTTTATCATAAGCCAGTGATTAGTTAGGGGACATAGAAAGGGGGGGAGCCCAGGCCTGCCCTCTACTCCGGGCTCCAGCCCAGGGACCCTAACAGTATCAGCTAAGATGGCTGACCTTTTAGCCACCAAACACAATACAATTCCTTGGGCTACTTCCCCACAGCAGTCCCTGCTTCTTCACACTCCACTTCACCCTTACCTTAGGGCCCCCTTCCTCGCGTATGATATGTTGTCTGCCACTCAGTCTCACCAACAGCACAACTCCTGACATCCACACCCACCTGACTGACTAGGAGGATTTAACTGGTTTCAGCCAGCCCCTGATTGGCTTCAGGTGTCCCAATCAGGTTAGCTATTTCTGCTGCTTTCTAGAAGCTTCTTAATTGGCCCCAGGTGTCTTGATTAGCCTGGAGTAGCCTTTGTTTGGCTATCCAGGGAACAGGGACCTGCTCATCCTGAGGCTGATATACTTCCCCTCCAGTACTCTCTTATATCCTTCTGGTCTGACTCCGTCACAATCTTTACTGACGGCCTCGTCTATAAACAGTAATTCAGTTATAAAACTAAAAACTTGATACTAATGTTATTTTATATAACCTTGCAATTTATTTGTTCAATAGGGTAATCTTATGGGTAAATTACAGAGCATTAAATATGTAATATTTACAGATTATACTGAGGACAACTGCCAAGAGATACCACAATTATAAGTATTCTTTCAGGTGATGTGCTGCAGACCCTTGTAAAATAATACAATCTCATTAGTACAGTGAATTGTGCTGATAGAAAAACTGACATTACAGTTGAGAGGATTTTGAAGGACAGAGGAACTCAAGACTGTAACTGTAAATTTTGTTCAGTCAGGAATCAAGTGCCAAAGTTATCTCTGGTGAAACTGCATTGGAGTTATATTGAGGTGACTTTGATCCAACATATTTAAAATTTTATATAGCAAGAGAAATATTCATTCGAACTTTTAAAAGGGAACACATCAAAGTGCCACAGGCAAAAATCAATCTGTGGGAAAGAATGCTCTTGTGGTTAAGGTACTAGACTTATACCCCTGCTGTTGATTTTCATCCTGACTTGAAGCACAGTAAAGTCTGGTATAGGCAAGCCCTTAGCTTCGTGCATACATGGAAGGGAGGGTGGAAGTTAACCATTTTTGTATATTATTTACACCACTGCAGATTCTGGCCCCATTTATATTTGCTAACCTAAATACATATTTCAAAACAATGAAAAACACAGATTAATCATAATTTTTGAGGTGTAGAAATAGCTGTTAAATAAAAATATTAATACAGTAGACTCTCGATTATCCAGGATTGGGTTAACCAGGATGTGGATTAACCAGGATGTCAAAAAAACTACGCGTAACTTGCAGAGCTGGCTCTGGCTTTGTTGCCACCCCAAGAACACACCAAAAAACACCCCACTAGGGCACAGGGCAGCCAGTGAACCAACACCCTCTCCCCTCGGCGCAGGGTGGCTGGTGAACCAACCACCCCTCCCCATATTTCCTATGGATGGTGATTATCCGGGATTTTATTAACCAGGATTAATTTTTTCCCTTTCATCCTGGATAATCGAGAGTCTACTGTATAGTGACCTATAAAGGGGATATTACTATGAATTATAAAAATGCTAACATCTGGCATCCTAATTAGCTATGATCTTCTCAACACTTAGCATGTCCTTTCTTTCACTCAGAGTACATAATCTATTGATCTTGTCTTATAATTTACAGCAAGATTTACCATTATTTATCATTTAAAGTCTCTTTCCATTAATTTATTGGCTCTCAGTATAGGTTATTTTAACTACTGACAATTATACTTTAATAGCATTTGATTCAGAAATCAAAACAACAGGTACTTCAGAACGAGGAGGTATTGCCATTGAAGAACACAAACATACGGGAAAAAGACATTTGTCGTTGCTTCTGCTAGTGCCCAAAGGAGATCCACATTCTCTACTGCAGGTGCTATTAAAACTTCACTTCTCTGAGCATTACAACTTTAACTGCCCCTCCCTCTGGCATGTCATATACACACACATTAATGAGTCCACCTATCCTACAACACCTGTACTATAATCATTATACTCTACATACATGCACTATAATCCTTGTCCTAGGCATATAAACACTAGCGACCTTTTTTTCCCAGACTGCATGCAATTTGTCATCTCTTTACCAAACATATGCTATAATCAATCTCTTCTTCTACTCATACCACAGAAAACTTTCTCTTCCTTTTATGATACACAAGGCATCTAATCCCTTTCCATTGATTTCTTTTAAATTGCAAGAACCATCATGTTATTTCTTTTATGTCTCTCACACACCATTTTCACACATTTTTCCACTAAAAGACGCAGTAATGTAAGACTTTTTTGAAGGGGGGGGGGGGAACCTGTCCAGCGTAACAGTCTTGATTTATTTTTTCTGCTCTTAATCCCACCTTTTTACCATACCCATGAATCCTTTCCTTCTACCAACACTGAAGACATCTGAACTATGAATTGTTTTAATGCCAATCATAGTGAAAAATAATTATTGCACACAACAAATTTCCGTATCAGATTCATTGAAATATTTCCATTGTGAACATTATCCTAGGGGTTTCTTCTGGGATGGCAGCCTTTATGGAATGTATCTGCATGTCCAATTTGTCTGCAAAATAGAGTTAAAGGCCAGGAGGAACCACTAGATCACATAGTCTGATCTCCTGAATATGACAGGCAACCACTGCCACCCAATTGCACACTAAACCCCCAAACCAAAATTAAACCAAATTTTACAGCCCACAGGAATCTGGACCATTCTGTGCCACAGGGAGGGAAAAGGAGGGATTGACATGCATGAGTGCTTGAGGCCCCTGCAACAGCAGGAAAAAAATAGATGTAAAACTAGAAAAAAATCAAAATCAAAATGTAGGGAGCTGAAGCATTTCCATGAAATACACTGTGTCATACCAGCCACAATGCTAATTGTCTTTGATCTTTCTGAACTTATGAATCATGTGTGACTAAAGAATTCTTTACCAAGAATTATTTCAGCCCTCTGAGTTAATGAAAATCCCGCACGCACAATCTATGGAATCAAGGAACCAAACATTTAAAAAATAGTCATAAAAAAGCCACAGGAGCCTCTAACGGGAGACCCCTCACTCTCTGTATGGATCTATTACTTCATATTTTTCTGGCAGATTTATTAGGTTTCATTTTAATTTCTTCATCTTTGCATTAGTGTTTGTACAGAAATTCTTAGGAGTAAGAATGTAAAGAACGCAATGAAACCGCTTTGTGAATGCAAACCCGAGTGATCCCAGTAATAACAAGGAGACTATGGAAGACCCCAGTTTCTCATGAAGCTAATATCGGCCTTATTTCTCGAACTGAAAGGCACAGAAATACAATACCTCTTTCACAAAGGTTGATTATGAAGAATTTTTAACCCTTTGTTTGCTCTGTGCAGCAGTGACTTCCTTTGAAATGCTGGAGTTCCATGGAGCGAGTTGCCACCTTCTTCATTTGCAGGCAAAAGGAAGAGATTAAAGAAGCAGTGCAAATGGACACCCATGGATTAGATCCTGCACCACTGAAATCAATGGGAACTTTGCCACTGACACACACCTTTAAAAATCCCTGAGGACACGGGTCTTTTGCATCATTTCATCTCCACCAGTGTTGGCAACCTGGAAAGCCCTAATTTAGACAGGCAACCAGCTGCTGCCATAACTGTAATCACTGTGTCATCTGAGGGCTAGTCTTCACTACAGAAGTAACTCAAGTTATTGAGTGTTTCCCCTAACTTGAATGCCGCCTATACACAAAAACGCTTCGCTCCAGTGGTGCTTTTAACTCAAGTTGGCTGGCCTGTCCCAGGGTAGAAGCTACAACTTGTGTCTGAACAACTCACTGACTTCTAATACAACCACTCTGTATAGCTGGATGTAGCCACTTCACCCACCCAAGCTAGGCTAATTTGAGAGGAGTTATCTCAAATGTAGATAACTTGAGTTGTGCTTTAGAAATAGCTGACCCATCTATGCAGTCCTACTTCCTCACCTCCTAAAATCATTAATCTGGTTTAAAATTCCTTCTGGGCATCAAGATCCCTTGGTGAAATGAAAGTTGTCAGTTCTAATATTTTAAGACCTTATAAGTCAGACACAGAAAAGTTCTACTGGTTTACAGAAAATTCATCATGGTAAGGTATCCATTGATAGTCATTAATGAGGTAGTTTTCTGGATCACATGTGAAACTTGTGGAAATCATCACATATTATATAACCAGAAACAATCTTGTGTGTGCCTTTTCCTCCAGTTAGCCTTTCTGCAATTCCTCCTAGGCGGTGGTAGGTCTGGCGAAGGATTACAGAGAAAACAAGCAAGGAGAATAAATGTGAATCCCTCACCACAGCAACACTCTCTCTTTCCCAAGCATAGTTCCCTTGATAAGTCATTCCTCTACTTGAAAACATATTAATATCAAAACCTGTTTCTTTCAGAGGTCAATCATAATGGATTGATCAGTTTAGGTTAAGGAAGAAATATACACCAGAAGGTGACCCAAAGGAAGCTAAAAGAGCTTTTAAGCGTAAATAATTTTCCTAGTCAATGAAAAAGAGAATTCACAAGTGACTTGAGACACAAGGTACAATACACATTCTTTTACATGTATTTCTATATGTAATTTTCTACCTACTAAAAGGAAAAATAAATGATATACAAATGTTTAAAAACCTTGAGTATTGCCATACATGTGGTCTCTTCAATGTAATCACAACTCAGCATTTAAGGTTATTATAGTTTTCTTTATTTGTCAAGTGAATTCCTCAACCACATCTAAAATTCACACTAATTTCTGGCCAGTTAGAAACCAGGCAGTGTATAAATAGCCTGTTTGTATAACAGCTAACTATTGTAAAATGCCCAACTGGCAATAGACTGGATAGCTAAAACGGACTAGACATTGGTGATAGCACTTTTCCCCTTCAGATGATTGGTTCAAATCTGACCTTGGTTGCTAGTGTCCTAAGTTTGGGTGTTCAGTGGCCTATTCAAATGACTTTGGGGGGCCTCAGTCTACAATCCCAGTGACAAGTAACCACATCACAATAACACTGTCTTATGGAAGAGTGCTAAGGAATTAAACAGAAAATAGAAATTTCTCCAAGGCCTTTTTAGACCATTTTATAGAAAATTATATTCTGGGTTTAGATTTCTCTGGGATGATTCAACTTCCCCACCTCTCAAAAATGGACATTCTATATAAATTGTTCTAATGGTACTTGTCCTATTAAATTATATAGAACTTTGCTAATGGGACTACCAAAACTGCTCTCTTCTTGGCAATCTTAGATGCCATCCAGGCCATGTTCAAAATACAGTGGTGGCATAATATGGAAAAATGTGTACTACTGCTGTGTCTGAATTTTTCATCTTCTTTGGAATGTCCCACAGAACTGAATAACTAATAGGTTCCTTAGAGACTATTCTAAAAAGCTATACAAATTAATAAAGAATGAGATCCTTTGTTATTTAAAAAAATCATTTGTATAGAATTTTATGGCAGAGAAAGATTTTATACTAAATTCTATAGAAATTATCAAGAAAACTATAGAAATTTAGTCATTTTCTATTAAAACTGAGCACATGCTTCAGAGCTTTGACAAACCACTGCCTAAAGTGTGTCAAAAGAAAGAAACAAAAATCTGTTTTACATACAAACTGTATACTATGCTCAACATTTTCTCTAAAAATAAAGTACCCAAAACTATACAGTCTGGATTGTACCTTGCCAAGAAATATCTAATTTAGCAGGTCTAATTATAATAAAAAAAATATAACTCAATAGTAAATATAATCATTCTCAAGTTGCTTAGCATGTTCCATCTGTAGATCTTAAAGTACTTTACAGACATTAATAAAGTAAGTCAAAATCTTATTAGGTAGAATAGTATTATTACGGCCACTTTACAGATGGAAAAATTGAAGTTCAAAGAATTTAAGGGTGTGATTTTTAAGGATACCAAAGACAGTTGGACAGGCAACTCTCACTGAAAGTCAGTGGGTGCCTAAGTGACCAGATACACTGGTGAAATGCTGTACAAATGGAAATTCATGAACATTTGTTCAAATTCTAAAGAGGATTCTATAACATTTTGCAATTTCCAGGCTCTCTTATTTACAATATTTCCATTATCCCTCCTATGCCAAGAAGATAATCATAGTGTCAAGAAATGTATCACTTAGTGGCTAGCATAAGCTTTCGTGGGCTGATACCCACTGCGTCGGATGCATGCCAAGCGGGTATTAGCCCACGAAAGCTTATGCTTCAATACTTTTGTTAGTCTTTAAGGTGCCACAGGGCTCTTTGTCACTTCTGCAGATCCAAACTACAATGGCTACCTCTCTGATTAGTGGCCAGCTAACTCTTGCAGAACTCTTCCCAGCAGAGCCATGGTAGCATTGAACTCACTTTCAGTGCAGAGCTATTGTCTGTAAAGGGAGTACCCTTGCAGACTTACAAGCAAATTTTACAAGGATTTTCATGGTCATTAAGGGGGTCAGTTCAGTTAACCCTTTATCAATAAAGCTTCCCAACAGGAATACAGCAGTTTTCCAGTTTCAGATGATTCTTAGTTTATTCATCCCCCCAACTTCATTGCTGGTGAAAAACTGAGCCTGTACTGTTGACGTGAATCTTAGGTCTCTGATAATTTACTTGTCCTTTTTTAAGATTTCACATATTGTAACAATGCCCAAAATATATGGCAGTCAGAAAAACGTATGTGAAAACATGTAATTATAAATATTTACTGCTTTCCTATACAGACCAGGACTTGAAATTTAATACTGTGTCAGTGGACTTTTTCAAAACTACATTTACACACACTTTGGCGATATGTAACCTCTGTTGTCTCACCCTTATATACTTTCAGTTTCAAAGCAGAATCCAGAGTAATGAGAGGCTGGCCCCAGTTTCATAACATCAAGGCACTGGGCCAAATCAATCCCTGATGTAACTCCATCAATTTGGTCGTTGATGTTTTTCCCTGGGGAAAACATTTTTCCGAAATATAAAATTTAATCCATATCCTTCCCAGTCTGTGAATTCCTGTAGGACATTTAAACTCGTGCTTATACTATGTTCCCTGCAATTAATGGAATTTAGCACAAAGGCTCTGTCTACACTGAAGTTTTACTAGAATTAGAAAACCATTTTAAGGTGTATGTTTAAAAATACAGGCTTACCATAATTCGCAAACTCCGTGGTGACTTGGTGAAATCATTTTTATAAGTATTAAAAAACTGTCCTTAGCTGCTGCTGGTGATGTGGAAGGAGATGGTGGCAGAGAAGAAGAAACAACTAACTACATGAGGAGAGACTATTGTGGTGGGGGAGGAGGGAGAAAAAGGCATCTGACTATGGGTTTATATTCAGATCAATTGCAAATCTCCCATTAGGTTCAATAGTGAATGTTCAGACCCCATGTGACTAGATCCTGATTCAGGAAAGGATCTCAATTGAGTAAAGCCTTTAGGCAGATTCTTAAATTAATGAGACACTTCAGCACATACTTAAGTGCTTTACTTAATATTGATGGTCCTAAGTATGTACAGAGTTAAAGAAAAGTAACATATAAGCAAACACATTTTCCTGAATCAGGCTTCCGGAGAGGGAAAACAGCAGCTGAGGAAGAGTGACTTTCAATGTGAGGGAAAACGGTCATATAATCAAGCTCATGACTAGAACTGGCTTTCTGAAAGAAAAGCTTAGTTCTGGAGCAAATCAGACGAATGTAGGCTTGGCCTTAGATAAATCTCAATTTTTACAATTGTTTTAAAGCCTTGCCTTTTCTATACTTGAATGACAGAGTGATGAACGGGAAATGTAAAGACTATACCATGTCAAGTCGCAAACCAAACAACTAGTGTGTTTTGAATGCAGTCTCCTGCAAGATGAATGCTCTGAGGCCAGATAAGACCAGGGGGTGCCTTCTCTGGCTAGAAAGGCAGCTATTTATTCCAAGATGGAAAGAATTAATAAAACAAATAAATCCAGGACACGATTTCTAATCTGGAAAGCAAATTGAATCACGTGCTAGACTGGACTAATGCAGTAAAAAATGGACAGATCAGAAACTTTGTATGACTGGGGAAAAGAAAATATCTACATTCACTAGTGTTATAAAAACAGGTAATTTTAATTAGATAGAAATGTTAGAATAATAAGTTTGGGTAAACAATATAAAAACTCTGGGCCTTTCATCTGGAGTAGAAGACAAGGAGTTAGCTGAGTTTTTAGAAAAATTGTGCCTAACTTTAACCCTGGATAAAACACTGGGTTGAATCTACATCAAAAGGTCCTATCAAATATACATTTTGAATCTCATCCTAATACCACTCAACTCCCTATAATCACTTGCAGCATCTTTTAATCTAGGAATAGAAAGAGGATTTTAGGAGTCAAGAGAGACAGACACTAGGCAAAGAGAATCAGATTTTAATCTTTCCTGATATAGGTACCTTGACCTATGCTAAAAGAAGGCAGTTGGTACCAATTAAAGATCCTTCCTACAGAAAAAAAGTGGAAACAGCTTTTCTACATGCATCAAAATGCAGGTTTATCATAAGGGTTGGCAATATTTTTCTTTAACTGAGTTTTCATGTGGATTCCATGTGAAAACACATGTTGGACAAGGTTTGCTGAAATGATAACAGATTGCAGGAAAACTTTTTGGCGAACATGGCCTTAAGTTTCAGCTTTTTAACTAAAGATTTGCGTCACTCTCTATGGAGATGAGAGGGGATGCTTTCATGAGTCTGCGCCTACTGCTAGGAATCCACAAGACCAGTTCTAACACAGCTCTGCCGGAGATTCCCTTTGCAGCCCCAGGCAAGTTGCTTAACCTCTCTGGTGACTATCCTAATGGGGGAGGCCAAACTTACTGACCCTTTGTGCGGCATACGACAATCTGCACAAGTTCAAGAGCCAGGACTTGGGGTTTCAGCCCTGCTCCTGTTGAAGCCTGCTTGGGCACGTGTGCCCCATGGGGCTGAAGCCCCAAGACCCCGAAGCCCCAAGACTCTGCTCCCTGCTGGGCAGAAGTGTGGGGGGGAGCACATGGGATCACCTGCCTCCTCCCCAATTTTTTGCCAGGTTTTGCTGGCCCCACTCAGTCTCATGGTGCCGGTGGGCCCCCTCCCTACAAGGCAGCTGCTGAAGCCAGCAAGCTAGGAGCTGTGGCTAGAGTCATCTTCATCTTTGTGGAGCTAAAGCAGTGGCCCATCCCTGCAGCTCCCAGCTGTTTGCTGCTGCATTTCCACAAGGAGCTAACACCTGGGAGTTGCAGGGAGAGGCCGCTGAGGGTAAGTTGGGGGACCTATGACTCAAGGTGTTGTGAGTACAAACCTTTAAATTGTGTCCCTTCACCCTCAGCAGGTACCAGTCGTCTCTGGCAGAAGTCCATCACCCCACCACCCTGATGCAGGACAGAAGCCCCAAGCTCCTCCCCCACTCTCTGGTAGGCAGAGAATGGGGCGGGGATTGTAAGAGGCTCTGTGAGCCACACTTTAACTGTAAAAGAGCTGCATGCAGCTCACAAGCTTTGATTTGGCTGCCCCCCGAGGTGAAAGTAAGCTGGTACGCCCCAGTACGGCGTACCGGCAAGAGCTGATGCGCCGTACTGGGGCGGATCGGCTTCCCCAGGCGCAATTTAAAGGGCCTGGGGCTCCCAGCAGTGGCTGGAGCCCCAGGCCTTTTAAATTGCTGGCAGAGCGGGAGGTGCTACTGCCCCAGGCCCTTTAAACTTCCACCGGAGCCCCCGCTGCCGGAGCCCGGGGGAGGCTGCGACGGGGCTCCGGTGGCAGTTTAAAGGGCCCGGGGCTGTAGCAGGCTCTTTAAATAGCTATCAGAGCCTCGCCGCTGCTTCCTTAAGGTTCCGGCAACAGGGCTCCCGTCCCCGCGGAGCCCCGCTGCAGGAGCCCTAGGGAGGCTGCAGCAGGGCTCCGATAGGTATTTAAAGAGCCCGGTGTGCCACTACCACCCGGGCCCTTTAAACTGCTGTCGGAGTCCTGCCGCAGCCTCCCCCGGGCTCCTGCTGTGGGGGCTCCGGCAGCAGTTTAAAGGGCCCGGGCGGTAGCGGCGCACCGGGCTCTTTAAATAGCTACTGGAGCCCCGCTGCAGTCTCCCTAGGGCTCCGGCAGCGGGGCTTCGCGGGGACGGGAGCCCTGTTGCCGGAACCTTAAGGAAGCGGCGGCGGGACTCCAGTAGCTATTTAAAGAGCTCGCTACCACCTCGGGCCCTTTAAACTGCCCCTGGAGGCCGGGGGGTTGGGGTGGGCTGAGGAGGGGAGTGGAGGGGAGGAGGCCTCTTACCGGTATGGGGGCTGGGTTGGGGCTGGCTCTGACCCCCCGGCCCCGCCCTTCCGCTCGAGGCCACACCCCTTCTGGGGGTCAGAGCTGGCCTCAGCCAAGCCCCCGTACCAGTAATAAAGTTAAGTTACTTTCATCCCTGGCTGCCCCTGATATAAGTACTTCATAGCACTATTTTGAAAATCACTTAGATAAGGCCCATGAAGAGCTCTGAATATGAACAGCACTAGATAAGCATTAAGAACTAATATTAGTAAAGAAACCCTCTCTCATCCTCAGTGAAAGGTGGAGGGCAGGCCAGGACATACAGAGTGACTATCTGCCTTTTTCTTTTCTTTTAATTTGGAACAATGTCAAATTGTTGGGATTTTTAAAATTTACTACTAAGTAACTGCAGCAAACTCAGGAATGCAACCAATGGTTATCATTGCTTATGGAGGCTTAAGGTCTGATTAGACTTGTATTTTCTCAATCTTAAGAGTCATAAATAAAATCAAATATTTCCATTCAGCTACAGATGTTGCAAATAGCTTCAGTAATGGCAGCAGGATTTGAAATAATCTTCTTAATAAAAAAGCTCCCCTCTTCGGTATTAGTGTGCTGCACCAAAGTAAAAATTGCATTAAATCTGACAGCTGTAAATATCTGGCCGTCCCTAAACATGCAGGAATTGAATAAAGGTTGTACCAAGAGGAATTGCACTTTATTGGGGGAAAGCAATTAGGTATCATCTTTTTATCAGCTAATCTGATATTAAGGTTACTGTGCCTGCTCTGTTGCTGCCCTGATTATTACTTAGGCCATGTAATAAGTGCTCCAAGGGCCTTAATGGGTTTTGCATCAGACCCTTATCTGTTCTCATGGCTAGATGCTACATAAAAGATCCTGAACACACAACAAATCCAGGCTCAGGAGGAGCATCAGTTCATTTTTAATGGCTTGATTGATCCTGATGGGTGTGAGGTATAATAAGCAACTCCCCATGATTTCATTAGGAGGTGTGAGTGCTCAGAAACTCTCTGGAGGCACTCAAAATTACTTGTTACTTTAGAGAATCTTGGTTGAATTCATGTGGAGGAGATATTTCTTTCAGAGCACAGCAGAGGAAGTGATAGGATATCTAGATCCCCAAATTTTCTTCTCTGAAAGGGATAAACCACACAAATTTTACCATCAGTGGGTGATCTATATGGGATTTTCATCAGCAGCTTCCAAAGATCATGAACCAGATTCTGCCAATCTAGCCCCCCTGAAATCAATGGCAAAACTTCAACTGACTGCAAAGGGATAGGATTTCACTCCTAAAGTAATACCTTACTCCTTGACCAGTCCCACCTAAATGAATTCAACAAGGTACTATTTAAAAAGAATAAGGATGGTAGAAACTGGTCCAAACAGCTATTTTTCATCCTCAAGGAACCGTCACTATCTTATTTTATTTATTTATCATTTACATTTTATTTTAGGATGTGAAATCACGTGAAGAAGGTAGCACGTTCTACTCACTGGTTCTAACAAGGCAACAAGGAGTTATCCTGTTACGTGGGTTCTAGTCCTGTCTCTGCCACAGACTTCGTGTGAACTTTCATGAGTCATTTAAGTTTTATATCTCCATTCCTCCTTTTGTAAAATGAGAGCAGTAGAACTTACCCATCTTTGTAAATCTTTGAGTTCTCTGGATGAAAGGCACAATATAAGTAGGCTTGGCAGAATTCAATTTTAATTTTTTTTTACAGTTTCAATGGGTAATATTAATGGTTATTTTTAAGGATCTTCCCTGATTTTTACATATTTAAATGTTTACAGTTCCAGGAAATTATGGGTTTTAAACATTGTTTTCTGCTTTTAATCAATGTAAATTTTCACAGATGCATGAAACTATGTGGGGAGGGTCGACAATTATTTAATGAGTAGATTCAAAACATTAAGGCTCTATAACCATTTTTTCAACATCACATGTCAAAATACACAAATTAACTATCCTTAATCTCTCAAACTCTCAAGCAGCATTTTGCATTACTTTTCCTATCTGTAAATTTTGGTTATTATTAATGTATTTTATATAAATATTTTTCGTTGGTGTGTATGTGTGTGTGGTGAATCTGACATTTACTGATAAAAAATCTAATCCTTCCAAGCCTAAATCAAAGTGCAACCTTTTGTTATTTATTAAGGGAGCTATACACCACAGGCCCTCTTAGTGTTATTTGCCCCCCTTTCCCTTTAAATCTATCAGGAGAATTATTGATTAATAACCACATCACCTTCACGTTGAAATATAAAATCAATATAAATATGCCTACGTCCCACAAATCAGTCATCCTAAGCAGTGTGTTACCTAATTTTAGCTATTTAGCCTAATGCACCTCCACTTTAGACGTTTTTAGTTGTCTAAGTGGATACACTTACCTTGGCCAATCATAATTCTTGTGGGTGGCATGTTGGTGTAAGTGCTGAGGTGCTCTTAGCTGTTGTTTATGAACTGCTCACAAGTCATTACAAAGATCAACTCCCGCTTCTTTATATTCCAAAACTTGCAAACTCAGTGCAGATTTCCAGCCCAAATGCCAGGACTAAAAACTGAACTTTTGTCTTAAACTGCAGGCTATTTATAGTAGCTCCATAGGACAGCTGAACAAGGAAACTGCATCAACCAGGGCAATATTTGACAGATCACTCATGAAAACATCAGACTAACTGCTTTTAGCAACAACATATCTGAACACATTCACCAAAAGGGTTTGTTGTTAGGATTACTGTTACTCCGAATAAAGAGTGTGAACTACCATATATGGTTATTCCGTGCAAAGATCAAAAAAGGTGCAATGTTAACATTTACTCTTTGCAGATAATAAAGGCAAAGCACGTCAGAGACTGATGAGAAGATGTGTTGGGAAAAAAACATGATACATTTTAAGAGAAACAAATGTCAACATCACCAGTCCATTTGCCAATTATTAATTTCATTTTTGCATTGCAAGGAGTTGAAAGCCACTACAACAATATCTGCATGTGTGCCTTTCTCTAGCACAACTCTTTCTATAGGAAGGCAGTAATGTAGGTCAGTGTTTCCCAAACTGTGGTACATGTACCCCGGTGGTACACAAAAGAGTTTCAAGGGGTACACAGCAGAATTTTTTATTTTACTTTATCATAGGGTTTTTTTAGCAGCAGAAAATAATTAATTAAAATGTAATATATAAGAATGGTGTACACTTGTACAATAGAAATACACACAGGTTTACATTGTAACTAATATGATAACGTGTTCAGTTATCAAAATTATCAAAATGATCTTTGCCAGAGAAGGGGTACGCCGGTAAGACAAATGTCTCAAAAGGGGAATGTGAATGTTGTAAGTTTGGGAAACACTGATGTAGGTAATGAGTTTCATTCGAAAAGGTAGGCCGAAGACATGAGGTGGGCCCTAATTATGAAACTGGATCCAGACTGAAATTTCAAATCTCCTAAGATCAAAAGCAATGCAGGGGTTTGTGAACACAGCAGAAACCTGGTGGAGAGTGTAGTATGTATATCCATGTGATTTTTAGACATGAGTTTTCTGTGAACTTTAAATGTAATGACTGCACTAACTACAGAGGGAGGCACTATTTTATGTTCAGTTTACTACAACCTAACACAGGTGTGCTCTCTTAAGGAGACTTCCTATTTGTGCTCTTAATATAAATATATCGTATGTAGTAGTGGTAATAAGCAATAAGTGTGGCACCAGTGGGTTCCAAGTGCACAAAAACCCCCAAATGGCTTGGGATCAGGGAATTCAGGGATTAGGTAGATTTTCCCAAACCCAATTATTTACTAGAAGCATTCAGACCTCACTGACAACACGGGAGGTACTCAGCACATTGCTGGATCAGGCTATTAGCATACCTGGCAGTACGGCTGCCAACCCTCCAGGAATTAAAGAGTCATTTTTAATTAAAGATTATGTCATGTGATGAAATCTCCAGGAATATATCCAACCAAAATTGGCAACCCTCCCTGGTAGGAAACAGATTTCTAAAGAAACAGATGAGGGCATTTTTTCTACAGTAACCCTGCAAATAGATGAGACCAAAAACAAAGCCAAGGAACATTTGGAACTTTTGAGAAACTGAGTGTCACCACTATTTCATTTGGGAAAGTATGCAATGAATTGACTGGCTGCCTTGCAAGTCTCAGTGCAGCTGATGATTTTAACAGGTGTCTTAACTACTTTTGCTGCCACACTTCCCATTGAAGCAGCTCTGTCTTTACTCTTATGTGAAAAGCAATAAGCAATGCAACACTCCCAACCATTTCAACAATGTTCTCTTGGACGCACTGCATAGTTAAATGGACTTTATTAGGATTTAATTGCTTCGGGTTATACCTAGAGAAAAAATATAGCAATAAACACAAATAAAAAATATAAACAATTAGCCGAACTGGAATTCTGATGTCAGACTACCATCTGTCAGATCTGCGAGAAATGGAGTGTGGAGTAGCAGCCTGATCTCATCCAACTTTGAAAGGAAATTTGTGGTGTAAATTCCTTCTCACACTGTGTGAGATACTCTAGTTAGCTTTTCATACATGTATCTACTTATCTAGATATATATGGTTTCATATACTAGAGGTATTCCGAGCTCTGGTGTATCCAAGGCATTTCAGATAGCACTGAAGATGTGTGGAATAAAGATTACTATCAAGCAAGAACAGAGATTGATTCTAGCTTCTTTTTTGTTTTGTTATTTATTTAAATTAAAAGTTTTGGTTCCAATTAACCACATACCAGTGAAAGTTGCGACATTAGTACTCATATTGCAGGAGCACCTAGATGCACCAGGCAGAGATCCAGGCTCAGCTGGGCTAAGCCCTGCACACACACAAAATAAAATAAATCATTCCTGCATCAGGCCTTGATTCAGCAAAGTCATATGTATATGACTAATGTTAAGCATATGCCTAAATTCCACTGGCTTCAGTTGCTTAAGTGCCATGTCGAACTGAATCTCCCAAAGAGCTAGTCATGAAGTATCATGCCAGAAGGAAATTATAAAATAGGCTAGCAAGGTCTGGCTTTTCCAGTAATTGATAGCTACTAAAAAGTTATTTATTTTATACTGTTGTTGTTTTTAACAGCTGAAGTAATGGTTGAAAACAAACCCCAAGACATCGCCTATTGCAGAAAAAATACCAGATGAACATCACACTTTATAGAAAATCTTGTTACAAGTCATGAGACTGAGGCTGTAAAGATCACAACATTCAGTTCATTCAGGAATATCTCACAACGGTAAGGTTTTAACTCTCTTCTCTCCTCCCCCAACTAATTTATGGGAACTCTTCTAAAACTTGTACTTCTACCACACATCACTCAAAGACAATCTAACTGATTCCTTCATATAATTACTGAACATTAGATCTCCCCTTATGGCTCTTTAGCCTCCTCAGATATAAATCTTGTATTTTCCTCCCAGACAAAATGGATGCCCAATTTCTGCTCTACAAGAATGATATTAAAGAGATAACCCTAGTTGAATTGCTTGCCATATGCCTGATTCAACAATTCTCATTGAAATTTTTCCATTGACTTCAATGGGTTTTGGACTGGCCTCCAAATCTCTGCAACCAATAATCTAATGCTTTTTTTTTTACGGTACATTGTTCCTTTTGAAATCTTTACTGATGTCACACAATCATCATGTAAGATGATTTGTTAAAAAAAATATATATATATAAATGGAGATATACCAATCTCCTAGAACTGGAAAGACCTTGAAGGTCATCGAGTCCAGTCCCCTGCCTACACTAGCAGGATCCCCCTGCCTACACTAGCAGGATCGAGTACTGTCCCCTGACAGATTTTTTTTTTTTTTTTTGCCCCAGATCCCTAAATGGCCCCCTCAAGGATTGAACTCACAACCCTGGGTTTAGCAGGCCAACGCTCAAACCACTGAGCTATCCCCCCACCCCCCTTAAATGGAGATATACCAATCTCCTAGAACTGGAAAGACCTTGAAGGTCATTGAGTCCAGTCCCCTGCCTACACTAGCAGGATTGAGTACTGTCCCCTGACAGATTTTTTGCCCCAGACCCCTAAATGGCCCCCTCAAGGATTGAACTCACAACCCTGGGTTTAGCAGGCCAATGCTCAAACCACTGAGCTATCCCTCCCCCCAAACAGTTGAACACTGAAAACTCAAGATTATATTACCAAACTTCAAGTAACAGAAAAGGCTACAATTAAATCACCTGGTTGACTGTACATGAGAAGCTAATCAGATTTTCAGGTTTAAAGTCAAATGCAATACAAATCTCTCACTGACACTTTCAGAGAAAGTAATTTAGCTGAGCGGATATTTATTTAACTTACGGGCAGCCAATTTAAACACATATTATAAATTTATCAGTTTTGTCACAGAGTCTGTTATCCTTGGTAATATAATTGTCAAGAATCATACATGCATGATAGAGTCAAACTTCAGCTACACTGCTGCTTGCAGGAGGATAAAGTGTCAAGTGATGTTTTGACTACATAGCATTTCCTGTATACAGTGAAACCTCCATTTAATGGACTAATTCGGGCGAGGGGGTGTCCATTAAATGAAAAAGTCCGTTATTTAATAATTAAAAAAAAACCCTGAGCTGTCGGAGCAGCAGTCCGACCGCACAGGGTCGGGGCCGCAGCTCCGCAGCCCGCCCGTTGCCGGGACCCGGGTGGCAGCCGGGAGCTGTCAGCCAGCCCACCTGGGTCCTGGCTGCTGGGACCTGGGCGGCAGCCAGGACCCGGCAGCCAGCCCACCAAGGTCCCGGCTGCTGGGAGCCGACAGCCAGCCCGCCCGCTTGCGGGACTCGGGCGGGACACGGGAGCCAGCAGCTCGCCTGCTAGCGGGACCCGAGCGGGAGCCAGCAGCCAGCCTGCCCGCCAACCAGCCCTCCTGCTGCCATGACCCGGGCGGCAGCCGGGAGCCGACAGCCAGGCCGCCCGCTTGCGGGACTCGGGCGGGACCCGGGAGCCGGAAGCTCGCCAGCTAGCGGGACCCGGGCGGGAGCCAGCAGCTAGACTGCCCGCCAACCAGCCCTCCTGCTGCCGTGACCCGGGCGGCAGCCGGGAGCCGGCAGCCAGCCCGCCCGCCAGCCGGCCCTCCCGCTGCCGTGACCCAGGCAGCAGCCGGGAGCCGGCAGCCAGCCTGCCCGCTGCCGTGACCCGGGCGGCAGCTGGGAGCCGGCAGCCAGCCCGCCCGCTGCCTGGACCCGGGAGGCAGCCGGGAGCCGGCAGCCAGCCCGCAAGAAATGGATTTGGGATGCATCAGACTTGCTCAGAAATTTTGTCCGTTGCATCCGAAGTCCGTTAAATCGAGGTCCGTTAAATCGAGGTTTTACTGTACTCAGGAAAAACAGATCTTTTCCGGATAAAGAACTAGGAAAACACAGAATATTAGTAGAAATATGGCTTTATGAAGGAGTCAGACCTCTGAATCAGTATTTTTCCTTTCCATAGGACTTTGTATGTAGCACTCTTTCAAAGAGTACTAAATATGAAACCAAAAAAATAATATTGTCTGTAAGCAAGGCAAAATTTGGATGGGCTGTCTCTACTACCTTTAAAAACCATAGAGATTGATCTAATTCCCATAGAAGTCAAAGGGAATCTTTCTATTGAGTTGAACAGGAGCAGGCTGATGATTAACACTGTAATAGCAATGATGGAAGGAACGCTGCTGGTGGTGAATTTGTGCAAAATTATCTAGACTATTTTTGGTTGTTCCCCCAGTAGGACTTAACTTTTCCACAACAAGGCAGGATATTATTGTATGTAGCTACAATGTCATTTAGGGCTCCCTTCGAGACACATCAGTCTACTTTTCACAGATCAAATCAACCACCAAAAAAATTCAGTGTGAAATAGAGCCATGGGAGAAAACACACCACGTTCAAAAACAGTGTGAAATATCAGTTCTGCTCATCAATTGCACTTTAATAGTTTTATGACAAACCACATTTTGAAGTTGTGTACACACTAGCTGGAAAGAAGCTGACAATAACTCATCAAGAAAAACATAAAAATGCCTAAACACTCAACTGATTTGCAGCAGCTGTATTTAA
Organism: Sternotherus odoratus; assembly: GCA_032164245.1. Classification (NCBI taxonomy): domain Eukaryota; kingdom Metazoa; phylum Chordata; order Testudines; family Kinosternidae; genus Sternotherus; species Sternotherus odoratus. The sequence continues at coordinate 149,807,371 of JAVMKO010000002.1, forward strand.
ACAATAAATGAGCACTGCAGCTGCTCAAATTAAAATTAAATGCTGATATTTTTAAAACAATGCAGTACTTGGAAAATCATTATGAAACAGAACAAGACAGATAGCAGCCATGGAAAACAGGCTGCAATGAATGCATGAGGATCTCACCTTCTCACATACTTTCCTAAACAGTTCTTCCTACCTGCTCCTCCCAAAACTCCTCCTAATTAATGTCTCATTTATTTCCTTCTCTGTTTCTTCATGTCTTCATGAAAACTTCCCCCAGACTTGGAATTCCCTCCCATTTCTTGTGGGCATCCTGCAGCAAAAAAAACTTCAAGACCAGACTTTAAAGAGAAACTGCTGAGCTACAGTTCATCTGTAAATTCGACACCATCAGGTCTGGACTTAATATAGACTGTGAATGGCTCGCCAATTACAAAAGCAGTTTTTCCTCTCTGGGTGTTCACACCTCCAGATCACCTGCTGGAAGTAAGCCTCACCCCCCCCCAATTAAATTTACCTTGCTTTCTTACCTGCATATTTACACCTGCCTCTGGAGATTTCCACAACATTCATTTGATGAAGTGGGTCTTAACCCATGAAAGCTCATGATCCCTAAGATCTGTTAGTCTATAAGGTGCTACAAGACTCTTTGTCGCTTTTGTATAATTTGAGGCATTTTTGATGTAAAATTCCAAAGTTCCATTACCTCTTGAGAAATGCACCTCCCTGCCTCTTCAAGCAGAACACAGCAGCAGTGCTGGTCACAAGGATTTGCATGGTACATCCTTTGATGCACAGAAGGAAAAGCCAACACGCTAGGTGAATTGCTCAAAAATCTCTAACGTTTATGGGGAGAGTTCTTGATCTGAACAAGTCCCTGAGTCTGGAGGTCCCCCAGATGAGCTCCCCCTTCTAGAGAGGACGCATCTGTGACCAGAATCATGAAGGGCGGAGAGGAACAAAGGGACCCCTTTGTGTACAGTGATGAGGTCCATCCACCTATCTAGGGATGACAAGACACCTGAAGGTGTGTGAGTGAACATGTCCACTGGTTGACAAGATGAAGAGTGTGTGTTCGTCCGTTGATTCGACGAGGACCACTCAGTCATCCGTGAATTGCTGGGGCAGATTCTGTCCGTGTGTGCGCAGATGGCTGATGAGGCCGATCCTTGCACGAAAGGTCCGATGACAGATAGGACAGGAGATGAGGAGGACATCTCCAGCAGGGTTTCTGGCACGGGCTTTTCTGGCTTGCCTCTTTTTTCTGCTGCAGCCGTCCTTTTGGCCTCACATGATTCGGCACCTTTATACACGAAGGAGCGCCATGTAGTCTGATTCATTGCGCTCTGTTCCGAAGAGTCAGGATTGATGTCAAACGCTTTAAGGGCAACTTTGAGAGTGTCTTTGAAGCGCTTCTTCTGACCCCCATGGGACCGCTGTCCTTGTTGCAACTCGCCATAGAAAAGTCGCTTTGGTAGCCGATGATCTGACATACGGACTACATGCCCTGCCCAGCATAGCTGCGACTGCATCAAGATGGTAAAGATGCTGGGCAGGTTTGCTTGGGCGAGTACTTCAGTGTCTGGGATCTTATCCTGCCACTTGTTGTTGAGGATTTTCCTGAGGCTTGTTGTGTGGAAGTGGTTCAGCTTCTTGGCATGGCGCTGATACACAGTCCAGGTTTCGCTGGCATAGAGCAGTGTAGGGAGAACAACCGCCCTGTATACTTTCAGCTTGGTCTGGGTGGTGATGCCTCTTCTATTCCAGACGTTGGAGTTTAATCTGCCAAAAGTTGCACTGGCTCTAGCGATCCTAATATTCACCTCATCATCTATGGTGGCATTTTGGGACAGTGTGCTGCCAAGGTATGTGAATCTGTTCACTGCATTGAGTCTCTGGCCGTTAATAGTAATGTTGGGCTCAACATAGGACTTCCCTAGGGCCGGCTGATGCAAGACTTCAGTCTTCTTTGTACTGATGATTAGACCGAAATTTGCGCAAGCGTTGGAAAACTTATCTATGCTGCGTTGCATATCAGGTTCTGAGCCAGCATTGAGAGCACAGTCATCAGCAAACAGAAAGTCTCGGATGATGTCTGTCATGACCTTGGTTTTCGCCTGAAGTCTCCTTAGGTTGTACAGCTTACCGTCAGTGCGGTACCTGATGCCAATTCCAACGTCTCCATCTCTGAAAGCATCGGTCAACATAGTGGAGAATATAGATGAAGAGTAAGCAGACTTCAACCACCTCTGCATGTCTCTAAGCTGAAAGCTAGCTTGCTGAGTCATGTGTGCACAAGCTGTGATATGCCCCAGAATTATCAAGCAATTTCTTACTGCTGTGCACAGGCTCAGGACCCTGATCTGTCCACTGCCAGATGTTTCACCAAACATTCCTGGATCAAGTTCAACATAAATAAGAAATGTGTGTTTAATACAGTATATAATGGGGTTATTAATCAGGAGTCTTGAAGACAAGAGGCTATTTTCTTCTTTCAAGGATATATTGCCAACATGTATTAATCACTCCAATAATGCAAAGTGAATGCAATTTTGCTCTGGAAAGCCTACCCAGCATCCTTTGGCTGACTTAATACCTTGCCTGTACCACAAAAAAATATGTAACTAAAATGGAAAACAAAACATTATCTGAATTTAATATACCACACACAAAGACTTTTCAAATTACATTATCAAGGCAAATAAGACTATAACATCCATTCCATCTACCAATAAAATTACTTTTTACCCAGGCTAAGGTTAGGGGATACAGCAATAAAACTAGGGTAAGCAGCCTTAACCTAAACTTTTGAAAAATAAGTGGGGGGAGGAGTGGAAACTGAGTGTTAAATCTTAAATAGGCCTCAGTCCAGTCTCTCATGAAGTTCTACACCTGCACCTGTAGGAGCAAATTATGGGGTTTAACCATCTAACTACCGGATCAGCAGGTGTCATCAGGTATTTAAATGGCCAAATCCAAAAATATGTCTGCTCAATTAATTGAGGGAGCAAAAGAATGTGGGTACAATTAAACCACAGGTGCAAATTCTCCCCTACAAAGTTAGAATCCGTCTTTCAAAAGCAGTCCCCTCGGGGGAAAAGAAGAATTGCTGACACTTTCCTGAAAATTTGCAAAATAACAGATCCTTTTATCTGGCTGCCACAGGACTTTTCTGTTAGAAGGAAATTTGAAACAAATAAAATAATTCCAAATGAAAAGGACCTATTGGAGGTATGCTAGTAATGGGTATGTTTTTTTTCTTGCTGTATATAATGACACAAATCTGATCTGAGCCAAATTAATCTATAAATCAGATTAAATAGTAACTCTAATTGAGGTTTCCACCCCCGACTCTTTGGATTTAAATTATTAAATGACTTTTTCCTCCCCCTAGCAAAGATGTAATATATTCTATTTATAAGCTCAGCAATTCCATAAACCCATGAATTCTTTAATTAGTCTCTTTGCAAGTCCCAACACAGGCAGCCACACAACCTGTCCAATGTGAAGAGAAGTAAGAGAAAAAAAACCCCTCTCTCTTTATCCAACCCCCTAATTTCTGTCAAATAAGAGCTATGAAACTGTATAGTGAAGTTAATTAATTATAGAGTCAATTGGGGGTGGTTCTTCTTTTGGTTCCCGGATCTTTTCCTGATGTAGGTCTTTGAACTTCTGCCTGCACTAAGCCCATGAATCAGTGTCATTTACAACATGCATTAAGATAATTGAACATAGTAAGGCGGAAATGTATACAAGAGAGCTAATATTTCATGTAGAGAGGCTAATTTTATCAATGCAACTGTGCAAAATAGACCACCTCACAGTTAATGTCTTTGTGTTCAGAGCTAAAAGGAAGTTACATTGCACCACTGTATAAAAAGAGATTTATTCCCAGTTTTCTTGGTTTTCTTCATATTGTTATCATTACTTTCCCGGACAATTAAAAAAAACCTGAATTCTTCAACAAAGCAAAATTAAAACCAACAAATAATGGTACATGGTTTAAGAATAAAATATGAAGACTAGAGAAGAAAAATGTAGGTTTTTTTATTTTTCCAGTTGCAAAATAGTTTAAATAACTTTTATAAGTGTGCGTGCATGCACACACACACACACACACACACAAAATGGAAAGTAACTTATTTCATTCACTGAAAAATAACCAAGGTTTAAAATCCCCAAATTATGGGAAAATAAAGATATATTTAAAAAACCCTAAACAGGTCCTAGTTGAGGTTCCAATCCAGGGAACAACCTGCTTTGAATAACTTTATGTATGTGAGTAGTTCCTTGATTTCAAACTACTTGTATGCATAACGTTAATGCCGTGGGTAAGTGTTTGTAGAATAAGAGCCATAATCAGCTATGCAAGCCAGCTAGCTTACAACTGCATATGAAAAAACAAACCTTTACTTTAGGCCTCAAGTTTTATCACAACCCTCAGTAAATAACCCTCAACAAAATAAATTCCTTAAAAGCTGTATTGTTGGGAAATACCAAGAACATATTTTAAATGAATAAACTAGAATAATTACTTTAAAATATATATAAATCAAAGAAATTAGACTGGGAAATCTCCAGTTTCGGTATCATTTTCATAACTCCTTTTACCCTTCAATGGAAAATGACAGAACATAAAACCACTGAGCCTCCAGTTAGATAAGAAAAAAGTGAGTTAAAGGAGAGCCTGCCCTTGCATTAAGGAGATGTCATTTTCTTGACAAAGAACTCTGCTTATCAGACAAATGTCCAAGGGAGAGTGCCATTATTTCGCCTAAATAATTCCTGTTTAAAGAAAAGTTATTTAAATCAAGCCTTTGTAGACACATAAATCTAAAGAGACATAGCTGCACTATTACCCCTTCTCCATGGGCACAGGCTCCTTTAAATCAGACAAAGAAAACAAAACACTGATTAGCCTAAAAATTAGCCTGTAAAAGACAGCAGGAGCATAAGAAAGAAGAACAATTAAGATAAATATATATCAGGTCTATATCCTACCTGGGCTAACACAAGTATATAAGCAGCAACATGTGTTTATGTGACTCAGATGTAGAATCAGAGGGTAAAATGCTTGTGTGGTTTGGGGGTCATGTGCAAGGCCTTCAGCAGAACTTACTTGTTACAAAGTGTGCATGTATATGGAATGTGGGCAGAAGCCATGAAGTGTTGCCTGTGCAGCCCTTCTGCACTATGGAAATGGTCCCTATGCTAACTCTTTCACAGACTAGTGCAAAAACCATGGTGGAGGTTGACTAGAGAGGAAGCAGAGAGTCATAGGATTCACATTTATGCAGCTCCAGAAGCCTCTAAGTGCTAATTGGTAAGGATGGGCTGAAGCTGATATTCCAGCGAACAGAAATGTATGGAAGAAGGAAAGAGAGGGACCGGTGGAAAGATTTTTCACGCTCTAGGCGAAACTTCCACTTTGTGCCCACCCCCAAGCCCGGGGAGCCCTGCGACAGCTCCCCACCACCCCCTCTGCCCAGGGTGCCCCCCCTGCGGCAGCTCCCCACCCCAGCTCACCTCGACTCCGCCTCCTCCCCTAAGCACACTGATGGCACCGCAAGCCTGGGAGGCGGGATAAGTGGAGTGTCACTCCACTTGTTTACCTAAGACACCAGAGGGTCCCTTAAGGAGTTATCAGGCAAAGCGTTGCTTTTGTTTAGGACAGGTGCATTGAAAATGCACGCAAAGTATGTTACCATTGAGTCTGGCCCTAATAAATCTTTAAATATTTTTTTTTAAATTCTCTTTTTATCGACTAACAAGTTACTAAACTTCATTTTACGACAAAACCAGGTAGAGAAAAGAAGCACATACACAAAGTTAACCTTCATCCTTTTTGGCCTACTAACCACCACTTTTCAGAGGGCCTGATTCTGTTCTCACTTACACTGCTATAAAACTGGAGTAATTCCCTTTAACTTAATGGAGGAACAAAATCAGTGTGTGGAGGTTCCTGCCCAGAGTGTTTAGTATGATTCTTCCAACTTAGATATATTTTGTGCACCCATCATCATATCATTTAGGCCTGGGGTAGGCAACCTATAGCACACGTACCAAAGGCAGCACACAATCTGATTTTCAGTGGCACTCACACTGACTGGGTCCTGGCCACTGGTCCGGGGAGCTCTGCATTTTAATTTAATTTTAAATGAAGCTTCTTAGACATTTTTTAAAACCTTATTTACTTTACATACAACAATAGTTTAGTTACATATTATAGACTTATAGAAAGAGACCTTCTAAAAACATTAAAATGTATTACTGGCATGCAAAATCTTAAATTAGAGTGAACAAATGAAGACTTGGCACACCACTTCTGAAAGGCTGCTGACCCCTGAGCTAGACACTAAGCAACCTGGCCTAAATACTGTTTCTATCTCAATAGCCTTCCACCTTTTCAGTAAAAGTAAAAAATATTATAAAAATAGTCTTTTTATCTTTTAGTCAGACTTGGAATGCTGGAAACACAAAATCCAAGTTATTTTATTTTTCACATCCTTTTTCCCTCTTAAATTCAGTTTAAAAAGAGACACATTATCTTGTGAAGGAAAGGGTTTGTCTTGTAGCAGAAAGAATTAAAGGGAGTGACTGAAGTCTCTAAGGGTATGGCTACACTACTCGCCGGATCGGTGGGTAGCGCTCGATGGATCAGGGATCAATTTATCGTGTCTCATCTAGGCACGAGAAATCGATCCCCGAATCGACACCTGTACTCCACCTCGGCAGGAGGAGTAAGCGGAGTCGGCGGGGGAGCGGCTGTGGTTGACCTGCCACCATGGGGACCGCCAGGTAAGTTGATCTAAGGTACTGCAACTTCAACTATGTTATTCGTGTAGCTGAAGTTGTGTATCTTAGGTCGACACCTCCTCCTCTTCCCCACTCCGTAGTGTAGTCCAGCTCTAAGTGGATGGCAGAAGCAAACAGGAGGTAAGCCTCACAGGAGGAGGACAGCAGACATGAACAGCACAGACTTTTTTTGTGGAAGGGACAAAAGCAAAGTTAGGGGGAATACCGTATTTTTCGGCATATAAGACGCCTTTTTAACCCCCAAAATATTCTTAAAATTAGGGGGGGCGTCTTATACGCCGAATATATGACCAGCAGCTGGAGCTGGGGCGGCTGTAGGTGGCCCGGCGGGCGGGGCGGGGCGGCGCTTCCCCCCGAGCCCACCCGCATGTGCTCGGGGCCGGCGGGGAACAGGAGCAGCTCGGGCCCCGGGGCCCCTGGGAGCGCCCGCCCGCGCGGCGGGGACGGGAGAGCGGTGCTCCCCCAGCAGCCCGCCCGCGCGGCGGGGACGGGAGAGCGGCGCTCCCCCAGCAGCCCGCCCGCGCGGCGGGGACGGGAGAGCGGCGCGCTTTTTGTGTGTGTTGTTTTTTGGGGGGGGTTTTTGGGGTTTTTTTTTTTTTTTTTTTTTGGTCCGGCTTTTTTACTCAAAAACTCGGGGGCGTCTAATACGCCGGAGCGTCCTATCTGGCGAAAAATACGGTATCTTTTGTGCTGGAAGATGTCTGTAGATGTTTTTATGGGAAAGCACATTCTACATTTCTGCAGAAAGAGAGCAGTCCCCCAGGTATCTCTCACCACAATCCTTACTCCAAATCTGGGAGTGCCTGTTAAAAGGGGCCTCCTCGAAGACTCTTTCTTGTGGCAAAATCAGGCAGCAGACATTATTGCAGGTATGTTAGTAGTTTCTTAAATCAATTCTGTTTAGCCAACAAGGATTTCTGTTGTTATAGTTGATAATAAAACACTGCAGGTATGATAAAATCAAGCAAGCAAACATTAAGTTCACAAATATGAAAGGGCATTGAAACACTGAAACTAATGTCATAAAAATTACAGTCCACTTCCCATTTCTTCTAGAGAAACTGGGGAGGGTCAGCACTTAAGAAACACCCACGTTCAGGGAATCGTGAGGATCTTTCACTATATTAGAAATGAAAGAAAGAGAAAGTCGTCAGGAAAAATCTTATAACAGGAAATAAGTATTTACTAGCTGCAAGAGACGAAGTTACAATTTACAGCCGTCATGTTACTGACATTCAAAACAAGGCTCAAGGGGGTTGTCTCTCCCAGAATTCCACGGGCAGATATCAGAGGAAAGCATGCTGGTAAAGGCCTTTTAAAATGAGTGAATCCACAATTGAAAGTTTAGTAATGACCTGGAAGTCAAAGAGAAGCTGTTGAGAAAAGGACCGTAAATCCTCATCTTGGAGGACCAAGCACAGAGGTGGAAGACATTCAGGGAGTTTCAGGCTGGAAACTGATACATAATGTATTTAAGATAATTCATTGCATGGAATATATCAGATACTTTTAATTTATGAATTGTGTGTGAGCTGCTTTTTCAGTATTTGAAATTTATTTGCAGAATAATTTCTGAAAATAAACTCCTGGTCTATAAATTGTTTGAGAGCCAGCTGCATGTTTTGAATATTCAATATTTGAAATTTGAGCTGTGTTGGCTACCATTTTGATTGGTTATCTGGTAGTGTTTCTGTCCTGTGGTTGCAAGGTGTGACATCTAGAATCAGATTGCTGGTGCTAATACTCATATTTAGGACTTCAAACTTAGCTTTCCACATACACAGGGAGGGGCATAGAGAACCCCTGGCATAGGGAGGGGGAGAAGGGAGGACACCTAGAGCTCTTGAAATTTGTCTGAGGGGAGATGGGGGACACATATAACCCCTGATGTGGAGAAAGGCCTAAGAGGGGGCATGGAAGGGAAGAAGGTATCGGAGGCATACACAGACATTTCCACAGCAGGGACAATGGGGGAACCCAGTATGGAGGGAGGGAAGAATGGGGATACAGAAAGCCCCTGGCACGAGGGAGGGAATGTGGGAGGTGCAGGGAGACTCTGAAATACAAGGGGATGCAAGAGTGGCACGTAGGGTGTTTATGAGGGAGAATGAAAAGATGCAAGGATCTCATGGTTTGGATAATGAGCTCAGGCTACAGGTGTAATGGAGCGTCCACCCCTCTAATAATAATAAATAAATAATTGAATAGTTATAAATAAGTTGCCATCACAATCCTTGTTGTATCACAATTAGTTACATGACAATAAACACATAACATGACACAGTGCCCACAAGATCATAGCTTAAGTTCAGGATCAACCCCAAAGAGAAGCTAACTGGTAGGACAAACAGCTCTTAAACACACACATCTCCATGTCAGAACAGGCAATACAAATAATTGCTGGCACCAGACATTGCTTTTGGTGTCAATATTCTGTGTTTTTAAGTTTGCCCTTATGTTGAAAATTCTATTTCATAGGTCAGCCCTGCCATGCTGGAATCCACTAACTTGAATACTAACATTGTAAGTATTTGTGATCCTGCAAAAACTAATAGAACACTGGATATGACAGGTTAGTTTAAGTGACTAACTGCTTCAGCAAAATTCTGGAAATCAAATGCAGTTTAAGATTTTTTGTTTGTTTGTTTTGTTTATTGTATTATATTGTAGGCATCAGGCAGCTCAGCTACTATGTTCTTTTTACAAAGAATATCAGAAAAATGAGCAGTAATTTAATTCCAGACAATTCCAGATTGATTTTCAGCCCACACTCAGATGTCTCTTACCCCACCAGAAAAAAAAAATATTATAAAGACCATGGACTAACCCACACATAATTCACATCTTGTCACCCAAAAGCTAAGGTTTTGGCTATATCAGAGATGTTAGAGCCATTACTTTAAGGCACTTGTGCACTGGTTCAGACTCAACTTTCAAAATGGGGGCCATTACATAGCCCTCATTTGGAGTGCATGTTATCCTGCTAAGGAGGATGGGCGGAGCAGCTATCATTGGTGTCAATTCCTTGATGGTGTCATCACAAAGCTATAGAGACAATGCTCAGTTTGGCTTTTTTAATGGCACTGCAAATTCCCTACAAAATGAAGTGGAAAACCTATTCACAATTTCGATAATCCCCTCCAACAATGAGCATGTAGGAGCATGCTTCCTCATTCTCAGGCATGCTAATAATTCTTTGAGAGACCGTCAATATTTCCATTCAAATATCTTATTTTTCAGAGGTAGCATGCTCAGTCCTTACAGGGGTGGAATAGATTTTAGTAGTTTCAGGTGCCTTTGTGCAATCTCATACTTCAAACAGGGCTTTTAAAAAATAAATATTTTAAGCTATTAGCTCATAATGTGGGAATTTGGGGAAAAAACAACTTCTGAAAATAAGCTACAGCACCTGCACAATATCCTTTTTCCAACAAACATTTCCTCAGGCTTTAGTTATTCTTCTTTGTGTACATGTACAGTGGCCAATGTTGACAAGATACAGAGGCAGCCTTGGCATTTTGTGGTATGCCTGGAAAGCAGTTTTCCAGCCGTATTCTAAACTTAACCAATGCCTGTCCACCATAATCACACATTTCCATGCAAGAACCAGAGTCAGGATTCTAGGAAGGTTGGCGAGACTCACAGATATTAAAGCCAAAAAGGACGGTCGAGATCATCTAGTTTGACCTCCTGCATAACTCAGGCCACAGAATTTCATCCAGTTATTACTGCATCAAGCCCAAAATGTCTGGTTAAGCCAAATGAATTTTAGGATTGCCTAAAACTTAAAGTGAAGATTTTCAAAGATTCAATGGGGCCTAAGTTGGGTGCCTCACTCTAGTTTGTATCTTTGAATATCTCCTCCTAAATTAATCATTTTACATAAACAAATATGGCATAATGCTTATAGGCAGCCACTTCCTCCTTCTGCCCACCAAGTTTCTGTTAGGGTCCATGTAGAGCTGCCATTGTTCAAAAATGTTCTACAAGGGGTCAATTCAGGAAACAAACTGAACCCCTGGCAATCACTAAACCCGCTCTGGCTGCAAAGTTTGATGGGCATTCTGGTAACTTTTAGGTGAATCTTTTGTCTTTTTTTCTTTAATAATGTATCTAGAGAGCTCAGAAGCTAGCAATTTTATTAGTGTCATATAAATTGTCGTATTCACCCAGATAGGTACTCTTCTACTGTAATTTAGTAACAGTTTGAATAAATAATTAGCAAAAAGTGTTCATAGCCAATCCATCCCTTTCCACAAACATACATATATATGGGATGTTGCTAGAGAACTGCAATAAACTAAACTCTAAATAATTTACTAACTTAAAAGTCTTTTCTTTCTTTTCTACTTTATTTCATTTCTTTGTCCTCTTTTCTCTGTATTCATGTCTGGCCTCTTCTATCCCTAATTCATAACATTTTCTCTCTTTTTAAAATGTCCTTTTCTTTCTTTGTAAAGCACCTCCTTTCTGCTCATTCTGTCTTTGTCAAGTACAGCGTATCGTCTATTGTCCACCCTGTTGCTCTCTCATATAGGGCCTAATCCAAATCCTACTGACATCAATGGAAGTTTTCTCAGAGACATCAGTGAGTTCTGGATTGGCCTATCTTGTTCCCAGTTTCTTTGCACCCCACATTCTCATTTTTCTGTCTCCAGTGCTTTGCAAACAACTTTCAGAATGCCCCTATTAATCCTCAGATAAAAAAGGTCACTTATGTAAATATTATTTTATTTTTCCTATTGAATGCAGAGATTCAGTCACTCCACGACATTTGGATTAGATTCCAAACATCCGAAGTTCTAAGACTGGATCTTACCTCAGGCCCATCTCTGCTAACAACACTGATGGGGAAAGGTGGAGATTCTGTATCTGGAACCTGTCCATCTTGCTTCATTTTCTCTTAGGGCACAGCATTTATGACATTTCTCCTGAATCACCACATAAAAGTGAAATAGGGAATGGTTACTAGCTTGTTCCATAACTACTGTTTCTCAAGACGTGTTACACATGATCATTCCACTTCGGGTGTGTGCACATCCAGTGCACTGTTGTCGGAGATTTTTCCCTGAGAGATATTGCTGGGGTGTTTCATGCATCCTCTGCTGCCCAATGCTGCAGTGCGATAGCATGAAGGGCATAGCCACTCAACTCCCTTCAGTCATGTGTCTCAGAAGTCTGGGGCAATTCCTTACTGTTGAGCCTTCAGGCCTAAAGAAATAGGCAGAATTGTTTAGGAGAAGCTGACAAACGGGACACGGGTAAGATGTCCATTACAAACATGTCAAATTGGCTCATTGGCATTCCCAGGCTGTTTGGGCAAACTAGTGGCCACTGAAGAAGTAGGAGGGAGTGGTCTCCTCCAATAACTTTTACTCTTCTTTCTAGCCTGGTCCTGGTGATGAGGCGTAAATGAAGTATACCAATGAGGGGACATCACTCATGTGTCCCTCATAAACTCAATGGTGTACACAACTGTTTCTTCTTTGGGGCAAGGGTATAAATGCCCAAAGATCTGAGTGTATATCTAGAGTCTTTCAGGATATACAACTTGTGATTGGTCTGTTCTGAGAACAGTGACAACCTCTCTCCCCCTCCCCCCCCCCCAAAAAAAGATCTTGGAGAGTTTGTTGGACCTCGTGAGGAAGACCTGATGAATGGAGCCAAGAACGTCTGTGCATCATAATGGCCAATGCCATGGCCCTAGCCACAGAGTCCGCAGCATCCTAGCATCTTGAAGCAAGATCCTGACTACTAACTTTCCCTCATCTACCATAGAGAGGAATTCCAGTCTCGACTCCTCTAGCAATTTGTCCATACATTATAAAACATTAGCCTAGAGGTTAAAATCATAACTGTCCCAGCAATCCTTGCTGTTTAGCAATCTTGAGCTGTTGAATAAAGTTTCCTGCCAAAGAGATCGAGTTACTTTACATCCTTTGATTTTGGGGGTAGATGGTTGCTGCCCCTGGGACTTTCATTAACAGTTGAGACTACCACTCTGAGACAAGGGTGGTTGTAAAAATGTTCAAATCCCTATGAGTGAACATATTGTCTGCGTTCAGTTCTTTTTGCTGTGGATGGGATGAAAGATGGCGTTTGCCACAGCACTTTAGTAGGCTCCAGAATAGCCTTGTTAATGAGGAATGCTATTTGAGAAAGCCCCACAGAAGCCAAGATATCAACCAGTCTGTCAGATCTCGCTTGAACCCCATTCACCTGAATATCTAAAGTGGAGGCCATCCTCTTCCAAAGGTCCTGATGGGCCCTACAGTTGTCTAGCAGCGATTGGGAACCTTCTGACACCACTGCCTCATGGGATAATGAGGAAAAGGAAGCCAAGGCTAGCTGAGGTGGAGCCTCTTCCAATTCTTTCATGGGGGAGTTCACCAGAGTAGATTGCTCATGTTTGGTACCAAGCCCAGTAGTAGAAGTGGCATCCTGCTGCTCTTCATGGGGCTAATGTCAACCTCTACTAGATGAAGTAGACCAGGGAAGGAGTGGAGATAGCCTGGAGGCAGGTGGCAAAATCACCACTGGTATGGTCCCAGAGCTCAATTCCTTCCTGGCCAAGGGTCTCTCACAGACAGCCAAGATGGAACTTCTGCTAGGTACTGGGGTGGTAAATGGTTGGCAGGGAGCAATGGCTAATGTGACATGGCTACAACACATACACGCCAACTTCCAACTCTGATTTAGAACCAGAATCCCCCGAACCAGGAGGAGCTGCTTTTATTGGTGCCATGGACTAGTGCTGCGAGTCCAGAGAAGAGGGCATCAGTACCAGATGCTGAGATATAGCAGATGGCAAATCTTGACTAGCAATTGTTAGTGCTGGCCAAGATGATGCTTGGACTGCCAGCAAAAGAGGTACTAAGAGACTCAACAGGCTGTGTGCCGCACCATATGATTCAAGTGCTGATAACGGGTCATAGTGTTTTGTTGCTGATGAGCCCATAAAGATTTCACTGTTGAACTAGCTGGCTCCATCTTAGGGGTTGGTCTCACAGACTGCTACCAGCACCAGAGTTGAATACCCTGCCTGTGGAGAACTCTGTTCAGGAGTGCTTTGGTCTCAAGTGCCCTCCACCCCTCTTGCTACATGTTTGCTGAAATTCAGTGCTGAAGACTTTGATCTCCTGGGCACTGAATCCTTTGATGCCTTCTTCTAGTGCTGAGGAAGAGGCACTGGAGAGAGAGACTGGCATTGCAAGTTCACCAAAACAGGAGGAATACTCCTGACTAAAGCAGATGTGCTCCATACACATGCTGAATAGGGAGACTCTAAGGGTTGATGCAGTGCTGCCTCCATCAGAATGTGGTTTAGTCTGACCTCCCGGTCCTGTTTTGTTCTTAGCTTAAAGCTTCTGCAGATTTGGCATCTGTTTCTGACATGAGCCTCTCCTTGGAGTGCAGGAACCTGAAGTGCAGATCACTAACTGCCATGGGCTTCTTACAGGCATCATGGGGCCTTAAGCCTGGCGATTGAGGTATGCACTGGTACTTAGTACAAGTACACAAACAGTGGCAACCAAAGAGTACAAAAAAGTACTCTAATAAAATAAATCTACTATTAAACCTATTAGCTATTAACAAGTACCAACTGTATGCAAATGTAAAAGAAGGGAAAACTTACAGTAACGAGATAGAATGCTTCAACAACGGTCACGGAAGTAAGAAGGAACTGAGGGATTACAAGAGGCGGCTTTGACATTTGGCACAGCGATGCGAGGCAGCAGAGGGTGAATGCATGCCCAAAGGGAACTAATGAGGGAAATATCTCTGACAACAGTGCACTGGGCACACACAGCCCTGAAGTGGAATTGATTTGTGTAACGACTCAAAGAACGTACTGTTCTTGTCTCCTGGGCAGTCACTAAAGAGGCTTGAATTTGTGAGAGACTCTAAGTATATATCGCATACTCAAAAAGGGAACACTGAAAAAAAATCTCACAGATTCTGGGAAGGGATTTCATAGATGGGATTTCTTTCATTTTCATCAGACATATTTCCCAGGAAATGTATGCAGAAGCTTCCACCAAAAATGAAACTGCAGTTCGGTTGGTCTTGATTTAATGAAGGAATTATCACGATAATATTTTAAACTATGTTGCTCCGCAGAAAAGCAGACTTTAGGATAAAGAAAATTCCCATAAGTCTTCAACATCGTTCATGGTAATGGTAATTTCGTAGCCCAGTGATTCTCTTTGCACTTTTTCTTGTGAAAACAATTAAGTTTAACCATTTCAAAGTATCAGATGGACCCAGCTGCAAGCTCTTGCTATCTATTCCTTTAGGGAGAAACCTCCACACTGAGAAGAAAAGAATTTAGTCTCATGGTACTGATCAATGAGAAATGTATAAGCGGGGTTTTAAAAAGGTTAAGTCTTTCTTCATGGAGCTGAGTCACCATAGGTCTCTTCATCTACCTGAGTCATCGTAGGTCTCAGCATTTAGTGCTTGATTTGTTATGATCCTAATTTGAGACACCTGATTAACTCAAACAAAATCTATCCTGTTCAAACCCACCCCTCAAAATGCTTCTAGACTGAACTAATGCAATCAGAGCTAAATTCATCCTTCTGCTGACTTCAATGGAGTTACACCAGGGATAAATTCAGCCCTCAATCATTTTCAAGAATCAAGTCAAGGAGGCTACGGGTCCTCAGTACCTTTGAAATCAGGCCTTTTTTTTTTAAAGGAACTGAAACATGAATTTAGTAGCTTAACTTTAGAAAATCTACATTTAAAACTGTGGCTATCATCTTTTAAAATGGGGTCAAATGCCATACACCTAAGAATCCACATTCATTAAACTGACTGTTTTGAAAAGTTCCAGCTCCTTATAGACATGGCACACTATTCTGGACAGTCTGCACATTTTTCCAAAGAGCTCTCCAAGTTAAGCAAATCTTTCCTTCTACTCCGTCTGACATATAATGCAGCATTGTGATGTGACTGATTCCTGTACTTCTAAATATACTTTCTAATCTGAACAAATTAACCACTGACCTACATACATTGAAAATTATCCTATGTGCATCAGTGGTAAAAATCTCAAATATGCTCAATACCTATTGTAGCAGCTATGATGGCAATTATAATGGCAATCCCAGTTGAGCTGCATGTTGTAAAGCTTTTATTAATTCTTCTCTCTGCCATTTGAAATGTCATCAGCTCAGATTTTAGCCCTGTTGATTTCTAAGACATATAAATAACATAAATCTAAATGTATAGCTAATACTGAAATCTTTATAGAACAATCTTCTTTATAAAAAAGGAGATCTTTGTTATATATTAAAATAATATTGAGAGCAGATTTTTAAGTATCTTCAGATTCTTTCGGTGTTTCGGTCTTTTGGAGATGCAATATGTAAATCAGCAGAGTGTCTGGACAGTTGGCAAGCAGACAGGTGAATTTATCCTCAAGCTTTCTGCTCTTTAGATGTTTTTCACAAAAGCTCAAGATAATCCTTTTCAGAACTGAAATACATGAGATCCTGGGTACAAAATATCATCCTGTATTGTCACTTTTTAATGAACTATCCTGGGGACCGCAGCATCATGCTGTGCTAGACATTCTGAGAAGCCATGATTCAAGGAAGCACTTAAGCACGTACCTAAATTTGTGTGTGTCAGTAGTTCCACTGAAGACAATGGGACTACAAACATGCTTACAGTTGGGCATGTGAATAACTATCTTGTTGAATTGGGACCAAGTAGTGTAATCTCATTTGTCTTCTCTAGGCACAGCAAGGAAAAGTGAAGGTCCAAGGCAATCTTTGTTTAGAAGGACAAATTTAAGAGAGACTCTTAAATTGCATTCACAGAATCTGCTCGAACATTACCCTTCGCTTATGTGGATAAAATGTGACAGTGTGTGTAAACAGGCATATAAATTACTGTACTTGCATACTTACTACGTGCAATTTAGGAGGCTACTTTGAAAATAAAGCCCTGAATGTCTTTGATTTATGCATTTTATGTCTCAACCTTACCATTATTTTGTTATAGTTGTCTGTGTGTTTAATCAAAAGTAATAAGCCAGATGCTTCAAATTAAAGAGAGATTTAAAAATCTATTCCAGTCCATAACAATAAATTCTGAGACTGTTTTAGGTTTTAGAGACACTGATCATGAAATGATATTTATTTTACAAAATATAAACATACCCAATGAGAACTCTGAAATTGAATCTTTACGTCATCTAAATATTTTCATGAGGGAAAAATAAAGTTATTTAACTAGAAACTGTGGCAACACAGTAGCAAGTGCAAACTCGGAAGTTCTGGATAGAAATATTAATTTAGGGCTTGATTTTATGACTCTCACTGGGGTTCAGAGTCATACTTGCTCTTCTGAGTAGTTTCAGTTAAATATTTTTATACTGTATAAACAACAAAATGCAAATGATGGGCCACATCTGTCCCATCCTTATCAGGAATAGTACTTACCACTCAGAGTACAGGTAGCACAAACTGGCCCTAAAATCTGAGAATAGTATTTGTATTTTGTTGATTGTATTAAAATATTTTAGAGGTGAAATTGTCTGCAATGAGGGGGACAACAACTTTACCACATGTGAACATTTAAACAGCTGCATGAGATGACATTCAACAAATCTGCTTCAGAATGTTGAGAGATCCTGAATGGCCGGTGAGGAGGTAAAGACGACCTTCTGACTCACACTGCTTTTTCAAAGGTGACTTTGCTGACTTTCGTGAACTTACTCCTGATTTACACTAGTGAGAAAAGAGGATCAGGTCCTTTCTGTTCAAAGTGTGCTGTTAAAAGTCTTTCATAAAGCAACATCATGTGCTGACACAAACAGAAAACAGTAAATTTATTTGTCAAGCTAGGGCAGGGGTGGGGAACCTTTTTTCCGCCAAGGGCCATTTTGACAGCTATAATGTAATCTTCCTCCCCTCCCCCCCGAAGCCCAGGCTGGCAACTGGCAAGGGGCCAGCAGGGGAAACCAGGGGTCCCTGGCCGGCGGCTCCCCGAGGCGCTTTCGGCCTCTTTGCCGAGCGCGGAGCCGCCCCGGGCCACCAGGCGGGGGCGGCTCCGCGTTCAGCGAAGGGGCCGGGAAGCGCCTGGGGGAGCCGCCCCCGCCTGGCAGCCCGCGTGCGGCCCTGGCCGGCGGATCCCCCAGGCGCTTACCGGCCCCAGCGCGGAGCCACGCCCGCCTGCCGGCCAGAGCGCAGAGCCACCCCCGCACATCCCTGGCCGGCGGCTCCCTGACGCACTTCCGGCCTCTTCGCCGAGCACGGAGCCGTCCCAGGCCGCCAGGCGGGTGCGGCTCCGCGTTCGGCGCGGGGGCGGCTCCGCGTTCGGCGAAGGGGCCGGGAAGCGCCTGGGGGAGCCGCCGGCCAGGGACGCGCGCGGGCCGGATGGAAGGCTTTGGCGGGCTGTATAAGGCCCGCGGGTCGGAGGTTCCCCACCCCTGAGCTAGAGTCTTGATAATTACAATCATAATGTGTATGTTTATTTCTCTCTCAGACTCAGGACCTGTTTATGATGAATTTACTTTTCAAATAGTACCTGCATCAAGAGTGTTTGCTACATTCAAATATAGGGTTTTTTTTTACTGGATATATATTTAGATTCATTCCCCTACAATGATCCTCCACAAACCAGATAGCAGCTCATTTGATAACTGACATAAAGAAAAATTACACTATTATGTTCCAGAATATGTGAAAACCTCTCCCTGAAATAAAGTTGCTTTTGCACCAATTTCTTCATGATCTTAGCAAGAGTTTAATGAACGTTAAATAAGAAAATGAAAGAGGGCAGAAAGAAAACAAGGCAAAAACAGAGTTTGAAGGAAAGTCACTAAAACCAGGCCAGTAAAGGAAAAGGCAGTGTTTTCCTATCACTTGGCTGTAAAATGTTTCACTGATCATTCTTGCACACATCCAAAGCAAAAATCACTGGAAAGTGCATCTTCCTCAAACTACAGTAGTAGCAGTAGAGGAGCTAATAGAGAGGGTGACCATCCCCGCTGACAGCCTTAAGGTGCATGTGAGCCTTTCAAGGCCTATTCTATAACTGACAAAAGGAGGTGTAGAACATGAATTTTCACACAGGACTGGAGTACGAGCCTTCCTTTTACTTACCTGGCAGTAATGTCTCCTCTCCCACGGGGCTGGGCCCAGCTGCCCACTCCAGACATGGTGCACAGGGTGCCAAGGTGCTGTGAACCCATTCACCATTTTGCAATGCCACTCACTCCAATTTGACTCAGCCCCTTCCCACCGCATCAAAACAGAGAAGTGGTTGGGCCAAACTTAAATGTCATGGTGACCTTGCGAACCAGGTTGCAGTACCCAGAGTTCAGAGTTGGGCCCAGGCCCGCAGGACAGGAGCCACCACCGCCATGTAAATACAGAGCAGACTCACTCTCCAGGCCACCACCAATGACATCATTTCCCTCCCTCAGTTGCAAAACCTATGCCACTAATTATAAGCACTCCTTTATGATGCGGTGGGCCTGATTCTAACCTCAGCTGTGGAATGACAACACACTAGTATTGTAAAAAAGCAGTGTGAGATTAGAATTAGGTCCAGTGATTGATTTATTAGCTAGCCTACAACAGTCTATTTTTTCTTCTTTTGTAGTGAGTATGGTTTATTTACAGCTGTGTCACAGAAGGAGTGAGCGTATCCCAGTAGCAAAATGTGCCTCCCAAAGTGGCTCATTGATGGAGCTAGAGTGATTTATCTCCTCCTCTCACTGACTTGCCAGTAAGGGACTATTTTGGCTTCAGTCAGAGATATTAGGGTGGGGCTGGTACTACCACCTATTACGCAAGTTGCATTACACTTCCCATTAAAAGATCCTGTGTTCCGCTGCTGTCTGTCTGTCTGTCAGTCTGAATCACTATTACTGAAATTTCCACCAAAATGGTTCAGCCATTTCCAGGAATGAAGCTAGGGGAAAACCTATGCTTTCTCCATGTTAAAACATTCTTGACACCTTTCTTTTGAACTGTTCTACGGTGCCCATATTTCGGAGCAGAGACTTGAAATTTGGGTTGGCCTTTGCATCAGGGATGTGTGTTTTGCCATCCTTGTCAAAATCCACCCAAATCTGGCTAATTAACAAGCCTTTGAAAAATCACAGTTCTCACATGCTCAGCAGAGATTTGCCAGAGCTAAATGGCTAAAATCTCCCAAGACTGCCATTCTCACTGAGCACGGTTGAGCCTAAAGGGCTAGTGCTGACTGGACCATGTATCCATACACTACAGAATGACTGAGCACGCTGTACCCCAGAACTATGTGGACTCAGACAGATTTTTCCTTTACAGGCTGTTTTCCAACAGCTCTGGCCCCTGGTGCGGCTGGGCACTGGAACCGAGAGCAGAGAGCCTCTCTTTCCAGCACTCTCAATGAGCATTCCCCGCTGGAACCCAGGTAGCATGGAGAAGAAAGCAGTCTGATGGGAATGAAGATGAGACAACAGCTGAACAATGGGAGGGAAAGGAATCGATTAGGACTAGGTGTCTGGTGAGATAGGACTGGAGTGGTAGAAGAAACTGTGACTGGGAGTTGTTGGAGGGGGGGGACTGGTTGGACAAGGAGACTGGGAGCTGGGTCTCTTCCTAATTAAAGACTATCATAACACATACACAGAAGAGAGGTGACTTAAGGTTGCACAGATTATCTTAATTTTGATATTTCCTTACTTTTGCAACCTTAATAACTTTATTTTAACATTGTTTTGCATGTAAAAACACTCGGTGATCCTGTGAATGACACCTTGTGTAAGTTCATTCATTATCATACAGAAAGGGCCCTAAAAGTTGTTCTTCAGTGGATATGGACATTTACTTTCTCCGGTTCACTTCCAACTTTTGTTTTTGTCATTTCGTGTTTGAGAACTGAGCTTTGTTCCAGCCTGTTAGCCTATGTCAGCTGGAGACACATCTTTCTCCTGATGCAGAAGTCCTCATGCTGAGGGTAAGGTAACTGCATTTCCTTTTTTGCTGGGCACCCTATGCATGCAATTAGAAGATTTCAACCAGTACATAACACGGCTGCTAAGATTCTATCTGGCACCACGAGGAGCAAATACATGACGACAGGGTTGGCTCAGTTTCTTTGGTTGGTGGTCAGAGTATGCATTAGATTCAAGGTCCCCTATTGACCTACAGAGCACTTTGGCATCTCTCACCTTGGATTTGGTCACTTCAATCCTTTCATTCGTACCTTCACCTCCTAGTGCTGGCTGTTACTGCAAACGTTTGCCTTGGGATTCTCTGCATAGAATTGTTGGGCACCATGGCACTTGTTCACTCCAAAGATGAAGAGGCACCTGTTCTCTCCTTTGCTTTCAATTGTTTGGCACCAAATCCTCAATTATTAAACTGTTGATGATTTTCTGTAATGTACCTTGAGATGCCTAGGCATTATAAGGTTCTTTGTCACTTGAAGTTGATATATTAAACGAAACACAGTTGTCAACTGCAGAGAATAGAAGCTACTGTGCTACCATTTTTGCTGTCTCTATGTATGTATAAGGCAGTAAGTCTGTCACAGAACTCACGGATTCTGTGACTTTCCGTGATTTCTGCAGTGGCCAGTGCTGGCTCAGGGGCTGCCAGGCTCCTACTAGCATGGCCCAGCTGCTCTGAGGTGGAGGGGTAGGTGGTTCCACCTGCTGCCCGCACCTGCAGACCCTGCACCCGCAGACCCCGCATCCGCAGACCCCAAACCCGCAGCTCCCATTGGATGTGGTTCCCGGCCAATGGGAGCTGTGCAGCAGGTGCTTGTGGCAGGAGCAGTGAGCGGAGCCCCCCAGCCCCTCTGCCACCTAGGAGCTGTAGGGACACGCGGAGCCGGGTAGGGAGCTCCAGCACCAGTGCCTACCCCTTCCCTCAGCCGCAGCAGCAGTCCCGGGCCGCACACTGCTACCTCAGAGCACCAGCATGGGTCCTGGGCCATGCGCTACTGCTCGTCCCTCCCTAGAGAACCTGCCACCCACCTGGGCCACCCTCTACCCAGAGCACCCAAGGTTTAGTCAGGGGTATATAATAGAAGTCATGGACAGGTCACGGGCCATGAATTTTTATTTACTGCCCATGACCTGTCTATGACTTTTATTAAAAATACCCAATATTAAAATGTAGCCTTATGTATGTATAACAAACAAAATCTCCAAGGAAACTGAAAGTATAGCACCTAAACTCATGCCCAAATATTTGTTTGAGGCTCCTTCATAGACAGGAAAAAATACAATGAGAAAAATACAGCATCTTTTACTGGCTGATCAGAGTTATAAAAACTCAATGTAAAATCACACACAAAGATGACACCTAAAATGCAAACAATGTTCATCTAGAGTTCAACCTAAGCACCTTGGTCTTGCCTCTGTCACTGATGTTCAGGCTAAAACCAAGTCCTTAAAACCCTGTACAGAACAACATTGCAATGCTGTGATATCATTCCTAGCGTTACCTTATGATTTAAGCAGCTCCCTTGGCTCTTGCACTTGGAGCATTTAGAATTTCCAGACAGCTCAGTGGCAAATATTTCAGGCTCACTATAGTGCAGCATGGCCGCTGGGCAGTTCATTCTGACCAAAAATGAATCAAACTCATTTATATAACACAGTTATAAACTGAAGACTAATTTAAAGCTTTCAAAATTTTCATTCCAGTTTGCATGCATCGCCTGTCCTTCACAGAGTTATCAAGAATCAACTAAAGGCAAGTATATAATGCAAGGTTGAATTTTTGTCAAGGATTTGGACCTGCATCAGAACATGCAAGTCACATTACTGACTTTGTGGATGTTCACATACACTTTGCATCATCTCTCTATTCTGCCTGTCTGCTGTATTCTTATCAGTCGGACTGTCATTCAAACAGACAAGAAAGTTATTCATTAAAGCATAATTATAGAATCGTAGGACTGGACGGGACCTCGAGAAGTTATCTAGTTTAGTCCCATGCACTCATAGTAGGACTTAATATTATCTAGACCAGGGGTCTCAAACAGGGGTTTCAAAGATAATTGCTAATGGCTCAGATATCTGCTCAGTCCGCTCCTTTAGTATTCTAGATGCATTTAATCAGGTCCTGGTAGCTTGAAGACATCTAACAACGATTACTTACACCTTTCCCTATTTTAGCCTCTGATCCTATTTCATTTTCACTGGCATTCACTTTGTTAGATGTTCAATCACCATCAACTTTCTTGGTGAAAACCGAAACAAAGAAGTCATTAAGCACCTCTGCCATATCCCGATTTTCTGTCATTGTTCTTTCTCCCTCATTGAGTAATAGACCGACCCAGTCCTTGGTCTTCCTCTTGCTTCTAATGTATTTGTAGAATGATTTCTTGTTATCCTTTGTGTCTCTAGCTAGCTTGATCTCATTTTGTGCCTTGGCCTTTCTAATTTTGTCCCTACATATTTGTTTTATTTGTTTATAGTCCTCCTCTGTAATTTGACCTAGATTTCACTTTTTGTAGAGTATTTTTGATTTTTAGATCACTGAAGATTTCCTAGTTAAGCCAGGGTGGTCCCTTGACATATTTCTTATCTTTCCTATGCAGTGGAATAGTTTGTTCTTGTGCCCTTAATAATTTCTCTTTGAAAAACTCCCAACCATCTTAAATTGTTTTCCCCTTAGACTTGCTTCCCACGGAATCTTACTTATCAATTCCATGAGTTTACTAAAGTCTGCCTTTGTGAAATCCATTGCCTTTATATTGCTGTTTTCCCTCCTACCATTTCATGATCACTTTCACCCAGGTTGCCTTCCACTTTCAAATTTTCAATCAGTTCCTCCCTATTTGTCAAAATCAAATTTAGAACAGCCTCTCCCCTAGTAGCTTTCTCCACCTTCTGAAATAACAAATTGTTTCTAATACATTCCAAGAACTTGTTGGATAATCCATGCCGTGCTGTGTTAATTTCCCAACAGATGTCTGAGTAATTGAAGCCCCCCATCACCACCAAGTCCTGTACTTTGAATGATTTTGTTAGTTGTTTAAAAAAAAGCTTCATCCACCTCTTCTTCCTGGTTAGGTGGTCTGTAGAAGAACCACTACCATGACGTCACCCTTGGTTTTCTCCCTTTTATCCTTACCCAGAGACTTTCAACAAGTCTGTCTCCTATTTCCATCTCAACCTCGATCTAAATGTATGCATTTTTAATAAATAAGGCAAGGCCTCTTCCCTTTTTTTCCCTGTCTGAGCAAATCCTTCTATACCAATATTCCAGTCATGCGTATGATAGTTGTTTTTATTTCCTGGCATTTCGAGTTCTTCCTGCTTATCCTTTTACATTTCAATACCATGTCCTTGATCATAAGGATGGACCAACAGCAGAGAGAAGGGAGGGCCTGGCATATGTCCTAGGTTTGTTGTAGTCTCCTAACAGTGAAGGTGGAATTTTATTGGGGTTGAAGACTTTGTTCTGGAGAGATGATACATTTCTCCAAGATCAGAAGGACAGTTAAAAAAATAACACAGGTTAAATTGAGTGTCTGTCAACCCTGAGAGTATCTTTTTGTCATATGCCCGGATGTCAATGGAGAAAATCAGTATTCTCTGCCTTCTACAGGTTTTTCTTGTTGTCCTTTTCATACTAGATTGTTATTCTGAAGTTCAGAATACTGGAGTTCATTTACATATGGAGAAATTTTGCTGCAGTATACTGCATAAAACTTAATTATTTATAGACTTGGAGGGCCAAATTTCAAACAATAGCCACCTAAATTTATCTTACCAAATCCAGACCAGTCTGGGTCAGCCTTTGCTTATTCTATCCACAGGGTCCACCTGATCAAATGAATTGTGTATTTTCCATGTTCCTCTTCGTATTTGTCTTGATTTTGTCAAAGCAATTATGCAATGTGTGAGCTGAATTGCTCTCTACAGAAACACGTGATGTCATCCTGCTCTTTGCATGTTAAATAAAATTAATATTATGTAGTTATTAGCTGACCTACATGCAGGACTCCTCCCATTGTATCTTTCACTTTTATCATATTATATATTGTTGCATCTTCCCTCCCTGTCTATTATTACACATTCCCCAATGAAACATTTGAAGGTAAAAAATAGCCCTTAAACTCTGCTTACGACAGGTAACTGTTTATGCAAACACATTTGTGTACAAAACAGTTAGTTGGTCAGGCAAACAAATCATGAATTTGTAAGTATACATTTTGTGCACACAAATATTATTTTGCACACATAATTCACCTGTTTCTGTTAACCACACAAGGATTTTATAGGTATCCATATATACCCTGTTTCCCCGAAAGTAAGACATCCCCCGAAAATAAGACGTACTTCCAGTTTTGCCTCTCGCTGTAATATAATGTAATGTAATTTTGGGAGCAAAAATTAATATAAGACACTGTCTTATTTTCGGGTAAACACGGTAACCAATTAGGCTCTGTCTACTCTATCGGCTGCAGCTGTACAGCTACGGCAGTGCAATTATGCCTCTGTAGCACTGTAGCATACATGATTCCCACGGCTGTGGATAGGGTTTTTCACTGTAGGTAATCCACCTCCCCGAGCAGCAATAACTACAAAATATTCCTTCCATCAACCTGGCTGCATCTACACTGGAGGTTAGGTCAGTTTAACTGCAGAGCTCAGGAAGTGTGAATTTTTCATATCCCTGAACACCATAGCTATGTTGAGCTATCTTACGTATAGACCAGGTCTTAGCCTTCAATTCCTGAGGGCGCTTGCCATTCTTCTTCCCCGCCTTCATCCTCCATTTAGATTTGTGCCATGACACCATCCTGGTAGTATGAATGTGAATGTATTTAGTTCTAATATTCAAAACCACTTTCAATGCAATGCTGTGGAGAAAAGTATGAATGACTAGTTCACATTTAAATTAGATATCATACATATGTGTATACAAAAAGAATGCTGATGTGTTTGTCCCATTTTAAAAATCATTCTAAACAGATCTCTCAATATTACCTTTCTAATGAAGTAAATTTTACCCTGTTTTCAAAGTGCACACAAGTAAAAGAAATCATTAAAGAGCTGATTATATTTTAGAGAAATCTGAAAATAAGTACCATAGTTAACAAATCATGTTTAGGATCACCTATGTTTAGAATGGCTGATCATGAGAAATAAGTCACTTAACAGAAACAGAATTTAGTAAATAAAGCAGAAAGCATCTTATGGGGCACTTTATTAAGTTACAATGCATTCGTTTACCATTCTTATTCTCAAAATAAGTTAATGCTCACAGAAAATGTATCACTGCATGCAATGTATTTTACATCCAACATAATATTGTTTGATATGTCCAGTAATATTTTTTCTGAAATTCTAGGAAGTCTTCCACAAACAGTAAGTAATGACCACATTTTAATCAACTGGAATTTATATCAACTAAGTATATAATTCCCAACAATAAAAACCTTAATTAAACTGAAATATCCTAAACTTCATTTCTACCTAACCTTCAACTTTCAGAAAGGAGGTCAGGTTTAAAGTCCACAGCTACCTCATTCATATCGTGTTGTAGGACCAGATCTTTTCAATTCAGGGGAAGTTATTCACCTTGGCTAGAAGTCTCTACTCTATTCCCAGCATTTCTGAGAAGAAGGCCCTGAAAAAAAAAATCTGAAGAATTACAGGATGCTATAAAATTATCAAATTTGACTGAACCAGGAAAAAATTAGAAGTATTCTAGAAAGGTGTTGTTCATTTACTAACCAGAAACTTAAACACAGTTGGAAACACCTCACTCAATTAATCCTTTTCCTGCAGACACCACGTATGGGTTAGATTTGTTCTGTATTTGAAATACAAGTGAGTAATTTTCCTTCTCTTACCAGGTTTGGATTTCTGCTTTGTGAGGTGCCTGTGGCTGGTAAACATTGTTGTGGAATCCTGTACACCTGTCCTTTCCTCCAGGTCAGATTCCGGGATGGAAGTACAGCCACCTAGTTGAAAATATAATAGAATACCTTCATGTGGTGCATATGCAACCAGAACAAAAACAAGAACAAGAGATGATAAACAAAGTGGCAAGAGTCCCAAAGAATGTATAAAATTGGAATGGTCTGCAGTTTAACCCTTGGTGAAAAATACTTTGAATAGAGAGTGTGCTAGTAGCATTCGGTTTAGTATATTGATTATGCCTTGGTGATACCTCACTTTACTCATTTCCGCCATGTAAGGAATGTGTTAAACTTATAGCATACATAAAACTCACTTTACACAAAGGATAGAAATAGGTTTTAGCATGAATTGTGTTGAGTATCCGATCTCTGGAACCTGGTATAGTAATAAAAGATCAAGCATGTATGAAATAATTCTACAGTGAGCAACGCCTGTGAAGACCATTAGTTTGCCACAGAGAGTGTCTCATGATGATATTTTTTGGATGTGTGATTATACACATTGATTTTCAATACTTTCTACTATAGCACCATGACATATTGCACTGCCCAGCACCACACTGCCATGAGGGATGCTTGAAGTCAATAGTGATCCCAGGCTAGGCTGACATAATTTCTCTTTTGTAATTTGCAATATTTACCTGTATGACTTCATGTAGATATTCCACTTGTCTACTTCACTACATGTTTAAGTAACTACCTGCAACTATCGTTTTAAATACATATAAACTCTAATTAAAAATGTTAAGAAAGGGAAAATCTAGAGCACAAAGGAACCAGCTGTTTACCAGTGCCACTGCTCACCTGGAGCTAGCTGCAGCAGTTTGAAATGGATTAGGATGATTCAAGTCTGCTTGAAAAAGCTGCTGCTTCTTTAGGGTGACTTGAAGAAAGCCAGAAAACAAAGGAGGAGGAGAAGGAATCACCACAAGCAGAAGGAAGGAGGGGCAGAGCAACGGAAATAGGACTATGAAGAAATATACTTTCACGGTTCACATTTCCTTGCAGGATGTGTGTGGCTAAAACAGAAATGAAAACCCATGCATCATCACAAAGAACTGGAGGCACACACGATATCACACACAACGAGCACAAGCCTTTTACGTTCCAACACCATGTCCTTGAGCACAAGGATAGACGAACAGCAGAGAGAGGTGGAGTATGCGCATAGCTAATAAGATAGCATACAGCATGAGTGTTGAGCATACTGTTTGTTATTTTCAGTAAAAAGCTCCAGGGGCAGCTTCCATTGTGCCCATGTAAATCTGGAAGAAAGGAAGAACTCAGGAAGTTACTGGGTTTTTACCCCAGCTCAGAGATCGTGGTCTTTCTGAAACTTTTCTGAGGGCCAAAGCGATGCATATTTTCTGCATTTTCTCTTTTAATGCAGCAATGCAGGCCTCTCTTATTTTGCTCAGCAGCTTCAAATCAAACACTTGATCAGAAGTCCATGAAAGGCTTTGTGCTTAACTGCTTAACAGGGGGGGGGCCTGAAGTCCGGGGCCGGTACAGCTGTAACTGTTGTCGCTGGGGCTGTGAGCGAGGCGCGGCTCGGGCAGCCGCTGCCGCGCTCACCAGCCCCCTCCCCCGGCCCCCAGCAGCCAGCCCCGCCCCCCTTTGCTTCTCCCGGCAGCCAGCCCCGCCCCCCTTTGCTTCTCCCGGCAGCCAGCCCCGCCCCCCCTTTGCTTCTCCCGGCCGGCCACGCGGCCGCAGCACATGTGGGGGTTGGGGCCCGCAGGAGGTAGGAGACCGGCGGGGGGGCCGCGGGAGATCTGACGGGGGCCGCGGGAGATCGGACGGGGGGGGGCGCGGGAGGCGGGAGATCGGACGGGGGGGGGCGCGGGAGGCAGGAGATCGGACGGGGGGGGCGTGGGAGGCAGGAGACCGGCCGGGGGGGAGGCCACGGGAGATCGGCGGGGGGGGGGGCGCGGGAGGCAGGAGACCGGCCGGGGGGGGCCGCGGGAGATCGGACGGGGTGGGGGGGCGCGGGAGGCAGGAGATCGGCGGGGGGGGGGGGGCGCGGGAGGCAGGAGACCAGCCGGGGGGGGCGCGGGAGATCGGCGGGGGGGGGGGGCCGCGGGAGGTAGGAGACCGGCGGAGGGGGGCCCTCGGGCGGCGGGAGACGGGGGGGGGGGGGGGAGCGCAGGCGGCGGGAGACTGGCCGGGGGCGGGGGGGCCGCGGGCGGCGGGAGACTGGCGGGGGGGGCCGCGGGCGGCGGGAGACTGGCGGGGGGGGCCGCGGGAGGTGGGAGACTGGCGGGGGGGGCCGCGGGAGACTGGCGGGGGGGGGGAGCCGCGGGCGGCGGGAGACCGGGGGGGGGGCCTGTACGGGGCCCCAAAATTCCTGTCGCCAGCCCTGCTGATTTACAGCACTAGAAAACCTGACCCAGCATTCTTTGTGTTCAGGAAAGGGAGAAAGCATGAGCTACTCTACCCCAAATATGACCTGCCAGCCACTTTGTGATGTGTCATGGACTCAATATGTAGTTTCAGAGGTGGCTGAATCTCCTGTCCTTTCAGTTCAGGAAAGGAGGTTTGGGTGCTGGTGGTAAACCTACTGTGAAAATAGAGGTATTAGCACAAGCAGAGATTCCTAAAATGTCCACCACATAACAGAAGGGGGGAAGGGCAAATCTGATAACAGGAAATATGAACACTATGATATGTTAATATATTGCAATATATTTCTACCAAATAACACAATATTAAATATACATGTACATGCATCCAATGAAAATAAAGTATTTGTTAATCTCCAGCACATCTAATCCCACCTGCAAACTATATGACTCAAAGAATTAGAAACTATTCCTCTAAGATTCAAAGTAGGACACTTGTAATTTTTGTTCCTTAGATAAAATCTATCCTGTTAAACACTACTCTGTAAATACCTTATAAATCATTCAAGATCCATAAAAACAACCACCTGAGAGTGGTATCATGTATTAAACACTGAGATTAAGAGTGAAAAGTCACAAAACCCATTAGTTCATATTGGGTTTCTGGAGACAAATAAGAGAACTTTGAAAAGTTTGCTCTGAAAAGTGAAACTCTATAGGTTATATGGCCTTGAGAATTAATGGCTTTTGATGCCAAACTATTTCATTAGTCATTAGCACTATTTTCCAGTTGATGATAACTGAATCAGAGTCGGAAAATGTCTATTTGCCCTTAGGCACCCCATGCTATTGGTTGGAAGGAAGCGGGACTTCCTGCTCTGGGTTTTGATGTCAGAGGTTTGTTAAGATTTACTTGTTAACTGATACTGTCAAAACGTACCAGCACGAAAAGCAAAATTCATTTTTTCCATTACCTTACTTTTCTGATAGAGAACAGTGAGAACTGGAATTTCCCCATTTAAATTGAGGGATTGCATAGGTTACACATAAAGCAAACAGGCTCTGAAAAAACCGGAAAACATACTATCAGCCTCATTTACAACACATACATTCAACATATTCCCTACCCTTCAACAGAATTTGTAAGTATACCGGTATTTTATGTTGGGTCACTTTACCTGCTGTTATATAAAAACAAGGCATTATTACTATGTTGTAAGCATAGAGACTGTAATCACAGCTGTACAAGACACAAACAAAAACATGGGGGTGAAATCCTGGCCTCACTGAAGTCAATGGAAGTTTTGCTGTTTACTTCAGTAGGGCTGGATTTTACCCTTGATCCTTGAACTAAGGAGCATTTAAGCTAAAGATCAGACACCACTGAAGATGGGGATGCCATTAACTCTGAAATTTTTCTCCACACACTGGGATGATGCTGGCATTATATTGGTGACGTTTAGTGTTTGCTCAGCTCATGGAAGAAGTGAATTTTCAGAAGGGATTTGAATGAAGACAAAGTGTGAAACTTGTGCACCAGGAAGGGCAGAGAATTATTCCTCAGATTTCTCAGAAGAAGTAAATGACAGATGCACTGCGGTTGGCATCACTAGCAGAAGGAAGACGCAAGATGGGGAAAAATTGAGATATAACATTTCTTTCTTACCATGTGTGACAGAGTGCTCAGGTCTAATAGACCGGTCAGCATTTTGATCACAGTAACCTCAATTAGTTTCCCCAGCAATGGCTGATTGAGGAAACAGGGAAGAAGTAGCTAAACAGACAAAGAAGTTACATGAGTTAAGGAACTAACTGACCCATCGGCTGACAAGCTTGATAAAAAGGCAGGAAGGAAGTGTCAGGATGTGGGAGAATAGCGTTAACTGTGCCCACACTGAAGGCCATCCCAAGGAAGACACATCTCTTTTCCTCACAGGGCCCTGTTGAACAGGGTTTGACGTTCATAGGAATTAGGACTGGTGTTTTGCACTTTGCTGATGTTGGTGGGAATAAATTATACAGAGTGGCCACTAAAAGAAGAGCAATTGCTGGGGTAGCCAAGTATCATATCACACAATAAGAGATCAAATTTTTCTGAACACATAAAACAGATCTTCTGTAGAATACTATGCTGCTCCACATTTCCAGAACCACTGAACTCCATAACCACAATAATACATGGCTTTCTGTTTGCCATGGACACCTTTAAGAAAGGAGAGGTGTCCACCCTGGAAAATATTAATTGTGTTTCAATGTTTTAGATACATTATAAAAGAGCCCGGTTAACGAGTGTGCTCTTACATATGATGCTGGCATTTTCAAGAGACTAAGGAAGTCTCATTGAAATTCAATGATAGCTGGGCTCCTGACTCCCTTAGGTGCCTGTGAAAATCCCAGTCTAAATGTATACATACTATAATCTGACTTTATTTTGTTTCTATCTGGTTGATCCTGCCTCCCTACCATATCAATACAATTTCTACTGATTTTGGCACTAATGCTCCCTTTACAAAATATCTAATGGTTTGTGTATTAGATAGCTGTACAGTGAAACCTCGATTTAACGGACTAATTGGGGCGAGGGGGTGTCCGTTAAAGCCAAAAGTCCGTTATTTAATAATTTTTAAAAATCATTAAATAACAGGACTTTTGGCTTTAATGGACACCCCCTCACCCGAATTAGTCCCTTATATAGAGGTTTTAGGAGCTGTCAAACCCCCCCCACCACCACCTGCCTGGCTCCCCGCAACGGGGAGCCAGGCGGGTGGGCTGAGAGCTCCCGCCTGGCTCCCCGCTGCGGGGAGCCAGGCGGGAACTGTCAGCCCGCCCGCCCAGCTCCCGCTGCGGGGAGCCAGGCGGGAACTGTCAACCCCCCCGCCCGGCTCCCCGCAGCGGGGAGCCCGGCGGGAGCTGTCAACTCGCCCGGCTCCCCGCAGCGGGGAGCCCGGCGGGAACTTTCAACCCGCCCGCCCAGCTCACTGTCAACCCCCCGCCGGGGTCCCCGCAGCGGGGAGCCCGGCGTGAGCTGTCAAACCCCCCCCCGGCTCCCCGCAGCGGGGAGCCCGGCGGGAACTTTCAACCCCCCCGCCGGGCTCCCCGCAGCGGGGAGCCCGGCCGGAGCTGTCAACCCCCCCCCCCCCCCGCCCGGCTCCCTGCTGCGGGGAGGGGGGGTTGACAGCTTCCGCCTGGCCCTCCGCTGCGGGGAGCCGGGCAGGAGCTGTCAACCCGGCCGCCCGGCTCCCCTCTGCAGGGAGCCGGGCAGCCGGGTTGACAGCTCCTGCCCGGCTCAAAACCCCCCCGTCCGTCCGTCTCCCCGCTGCGAGGAGCCGGGCGGGGGGGTTGACAGCTCCCGCTTGGCTCCCCCCAGCGGGAAGCCCGGCGGGAGCTGTCAACCCCCCCGCCCGGCTTCCCGCTGCGGGGAGCCGGGCGGGAGCTCTCAAACGCCCCCCCTCCGCCCGGCTCCCCGCTGCGGGGAGCCGAGCGGAGGCTCTCAAACGCCCCCCCGCCCGGCTCCCCGTTGCGGGGAGCCGGGCGGGGGGGTTGACAGCTCCCGCTCTGCTCCCCCCAGTGGGGAGCCGGGCGGGAGCTCTGACCCCCCCCCCCCCCGCGCCCGGCTCCCCGTTGCGGGGAGCCGGGCGGGGGGGTTGACAGCTCCCGCCCGGCTCCCCCCAGCGGGAAGCCCGGCGGGAGCTGTCAAACCCCCCGCCCGGCTTCCCGCTGCGGGGAGCCGGGCGGGAGCTCTCAAACGCCCCCCCGCCCGGCTCCCCGTTGCGGGGAGCCGGGGGGGGGGGGTTGACAGCTCCCGCCCGGCTCCCCGCAGAGGGGAGTCGGGCGGGAGCTGTCAGCCCCCCCGCCCGCCTCCCCGTTGCGGGGAGCCGGGCGGGGGGGCGGGGGGGTTTGACAGCTCCCGCAGGGGTCCCTGCTGCGGGGAGCCGGGCGGGAGCTCTCAACCCAGCCGGCTCCCTGGGGCGGGAGCTGGCAGACCCCAATAACGGATTTCGGATGCATCGGAAATTTTGTCCGTTGCATCCGAAGTCCGTTAAATCGGGGTCCGTTAAATCGAGGGTTTACTGTACATTGCCTGTTACATGCATCCTTACTATGAGCCTTATCCCATTCCTGTAAAAACCAAGATGGATTTTGCCTTTGGCATCAATGGCAGCAGCATCAGTGCCTTTGTATTTCCTGAGTCAGGAGGGAAACATGCACTGCTACATGATTACTGGGAAAACTGTCAGAAGTGCCTACATAGTTTAGGAACATGTGTCTCATTTTCAAAAGTGATTTATGCATTTATGAGTCTAAATCTAATTGAAAATACATAGGATTAGGCTCCTAAGTGCCTAAATCACTTCTGAAAATGGGACTTAAATGCTTTCAAAAAAATTTACCCAATGTCATCCTTTGTCAAAAAATACTTCATTTTTATGTAGAGATGTGCAAAAAGGAATACAATTTTATTCACAGAGCACTTTTTTTTTAAGCAGGGCTTTAACATTCATAATAAAGACTGAATGTGTAATGCAGCTATGTTGTGGGACCAAATCCTTGGATTATTTACAGATTTGTTTGGACAAATAATTTTCTCATGTAACGTATATTGTTTTTACCACAAGCAGAGTAAATCCACCTCGAAGCTACATGTCTCTGCCTCCCCTCACACGAGACAGAGTTATTAATGTATGGCGCATCTCTTTCTACATTTCAAAATGGAAATGGCCCAGTTCTACATTTCACTGAAGGCCCATGGTAGTCATTTAACTGACCTGAAAGGGAGCTGGATCGGGCCCCACATGCACGGTGGTGAATATACAGTTTAAACTGTACTTAATTCAGTTTTTACTCTTTGAAAACATTTTTCACCCCATAGGACAAATACCACCAAACTGAAAATATCATTACAACTCCATGTCCTTCACACCTTCTGACTGCAGGGGTGCTAGTCAACATGTTTAAATCGGATAGATCTTTATCTTTACATTCAGACAGTTCTATTTAAATTGGTGTGTGTCCCTGTGTGTGCGAGTTGTTTCAGGAGTTCCCACTGATCATCTATTTCAGCTACCTACTATTATGAACGTTTGTCCATCCCAAGGACTGAAAAAAATCATAGTAGCATAATCATTCACATCCATTGATAATTATTTAAGCAAACTATATCAAGCAGAAAAGTGAGCTATTTACCAAAAAAGCAAGAACAGCATATAAATCTCACAGATTGGAAATGATCCAGGTTGAGAAGTTCTCCAGATGTCAGTCTATAAACAGTGCTTTGTGAAATGAATTTCCCCATTAACTGTTGGCAAGAACAGAACCTAGAATATGTTACTGCATTATGACCCACTCTTCCCCCTTTTCTGTGCAGCTGAATTCTTGTCTGACACCTCAGATCTTTTATCAGTTGTGATAAATCCAGCACTTTGGGCAGGCAAACTGCGGTCAGCAAAATTGTTTGATAGGGTACGATGTTACGGCCAAGTAATTGTGAGCTTTCTTCACTGAAGGAAATGAGACTGCTCTTGTTTATTTTCACTACATCTGTTTTTGTAACACATTTAGTTCTTAAGTTGGAAAGAGACACACACACCCAAAGGAAACATAAACATATGATATCTACTTTTTCTTTAATTGAAGTACTGACAGTTTTGCTACAGGGTCCTATCACAATGTTTTTACACGTTCACATGGTTCTTAAAGCTCAAAAACAGGAAAACAAGAGTAGTAAACAGCTGTAGAAAGAAAGGAGCTTGGCAGGAATGACTATTTGTGTTTCCTTTTTCTTTTCCAGTTGATCAATATCTAGACCACTCATCAACAAAAAGTGCAGTCTATTATCCTCCAGCTAGATCTCCCCTTCACAGCACAGAGAACGATATATGATTTTTGGACATGTTCTATTATTTTAAATTTTCACATAGTTATTAAACTCCCCAAAACAAAGTCAGAATTAAATAATCTCTTTTCTGGGAGTTTCCATTTCCACACTTATTTCTCTTCTGAATTCTCCTCTGAGATTAACTCTTAACAAGAGTTCTTGCAGAAGGGGGAAAAAAAACGTTACACATTCAGTCTCAGTGGCAAGAAGACCAGACCATGAGGTGAAAGCTCTGTAAAAAGCAGATCTTTCCTTCGTATGTACACCTCTGGAGATAGACTGAATAGCAAAACTATTTCACAGAAGAACTCCCAAAGTTCTGGGCAATTTCATATTCAATTACTTGTAGGCTCTGCTTGCAATACATACTGAAACAGTAATCCTTCTCGAAGTGCAAAGAAACTTCAGTTTTCAATAGTGTTATAGTCTAGGTGCCACTGATGCATTAAATGGTTCATAATGGTCACTCCAGTTGTGTACTATTTGGGGAGCAGAAGAGACAAGATTGTTCACTCTAGAGATTTTCCCCTTTTAGCAAAGTCTCTTTGCAATTGTAAAGAAACAAAAAAAGCATGGGAAGCTTTTCCAAAAAGATTTTTATTTATTTCAAGATATTTTTACATCTGCCTAATGGAAAATGGTCTTCTCATCAAGTTTCGATGCGGGAAATGCTAATGGAATTGCCGATTAATCAGCTAAATACGGCAGAACAAACCAAAATCGGACAAATTCATATTTTTCCCACTGTTCCCAACTGATTCATGGACAATGTTTCTAATTTTTGTGCAATTAAAACATATTCTGCTGAGTTAAATATATAGTCCTAAATTACCGCGGACAGTCTAAACACACCTCCAGTTGGGAATACACTGTGGAATGGTTCTGCGGTTTCCTTTTTCGCTGGTTTGTTCACTGATTACGGTAGCCTGTACTAGTAGTTTGGTAGATTATTCTATAGAAAACTGAGGCCTGGTCTATACTGCCTAGTTAGGTTGATGTAAGCTGCCTTGCATCAACCTAGTCGTGCATGTGTCTACACTTAAATTTGTCTTCCCTTGGTGTAAGCAAGCACTGAGCCATGGTCAATGTATTGAGATCAACACGGTGTGAGATAGCTACATTGACCCTAACAGCCGTCAGCTGTCCCACAATGCCTGACACTGACCTCTCTGGACACAAATGTGAACTCCACTGCCCAGCAGACCTGCAGACCTTCCACACCCTTTAAAATCCCCCCAATTTTTGAAATGCCCTTTCCTGACTGTCCACCTTGGCAAGCACACCTAGCAGTTCTCCATTGTTGTGTGCAACTGCCCGGCTAACTATGCTGGCTACATGCCCCAGAGGCACTCTGGCCTGGTGCTCTCCTGGACCTGTGGGAAGATGGGGCTGTGTGGGTACAGCTATGGACCTGTCATAGAAAAGTGGACATCTACAAGCAGGTTGCATGGGGGAATGCAGGAGAAGGGGATCAGCAGCAGTGCCATGTGAAAGTGAAGAAGTTGCAGCAAGCATATCAGAATGCCAGGGAGGCCAACAGGCAACTCGTTGCCGAGCTGAAGACTTGCCACTTTTACAATGAGCTGCATGTCATACTTGACATGTGACTGGGGAATCCAGCTATGCTACGAGCCAAGACCTTTGAGACTCCACTGGAGTCCAATCAGTTGAGCACAGGCAAGCCTGATTCCGGGGAAGGAGCCTCAGGTAAGCGTGTAAATGTATTTCCTATTGCCGTGATGTAATAATGGCGCCCCCAACTTAACAGGACACCTCTATCGACTTTTCATTGATTTACTCATATTAAGAGAGGTAGCATTATCTGCTTTTTAATTCGCTGCAGGAGTTAGGTAGAGGCTGGAGGGGGTGGGAAGGCCATGCGGACCAGCTTGTTTATGTACACAGAGATATCCCCTGAGAACTCCTTATGGATCTCAATACACTTTCATTGAGTACTCTGCAATTCTCTTGCAAAGGTTTCTAGGGACGGCAGCCTTATTTTGCCCTTCACTGTAGGACACTTTCCCATTTAAGTCACTGAGGACTTTGGCAGGCACTATTGCAGTAAACAGGCTAGCAGCTTAAGGGCCCAGGTGACTTTGGAAGACCACCAGCAGCTGTCTTCTGTGACTTTGATACCCTTAAGAGTGAGATATCAGCTAACATCACCACCACCTGTCAAACATGGTGCCAGTACTCAGTGCCATTGCCCTGTACTCATAGATTCATGCAACCGAGCAATTGTCTCCTCACTTCTGGTTCATACTCCCCATGGCTGGGGCAGAAGAGCAGATGTGTCAATACATAGGTCTTGTTCAAAACTTTAGGGGAGCAAGGGAAGGGAGTTCTGAAACTTACATTTCGCTTACTGTTGTGACTATACTGACAATGGTACTTTTATCTGTAGCTACTGTCATTGAAGCCTTGAGGGATTCCCTCTCCACAGCTGCAGAATGCCTGACCCAGATAAGGAGGAGAAAGAAGATGACTCGAGATGATCTGGTCAGTGAGGTCCTGCAAGCCAGTGCTGCATCAGACCATGAGCAAATGGCCTGGTGGTTGAATATTGCAGACAGTTTGGAAAAGGTGCTTGAACTAGGGACGATGGGGGTGCTGCAGCATCCCCTGGCTTGAAGTGGTTTCCATCATATGTGGGGTTTACAGTTTGGTTCAGTGGCTCTCAGCGCCCCCAGCATCCCTGCAAGAGTACCAACAGGAGGAGGAGAGGAAGATGCATCAACACACAATGGGGCTTCTCTGGCATCAAATACAAATGCTGCAGACTCTTGTGGACCTACAGACTCAGCACGCATGGGCCCATCTCCACTGGCATTTCAACATCACCAGTGGTAACCCACCAGTTGGGAAAGAAAGTCCTCGCTTGTAATGTTCTAAACAGTCCCGTGTTCTTAAAAGTGCAAGCGCCATGCACCTTCCCTGACTAGTCAATACTGATGTCAGTGACGCATCCCCAGTGATCCACTAAAGCTTGCATAACCATAGGAAAATAGCCCTTCTGTTGATGTACTCTGTGGCCAGGTGGACTGGTGCCAAAAATCAAGATATAGGTGCTATATATATCGCTCCACTGTAGTTCAGGAACCCTATTGCTTCAAATCTATGTCCAGCATGTTGCCTAGAGTCACAGTCCTGGGTATCAGGAGACCACTAATGGCCCTGAGCACTTGCATGACAATGGCCCCCACAGTGAATTTTCCAACTCCATAATGATTCCCCACTGACCCATAGTAATCTGGGGTTGCAAGTTTCCACCGTGCAGTCACCACTCGCTTCTCTACTATCAGTGCAGCTCTCATTCTGATGTCTTAATACTGGAGGGCTGGGGTGAACTTGGCACACAGATCTAGGAATGTGGCCTTGTGAATCCAAAAGTTCTGCAGACACTGCTCATCAACCCAAGCCTCCATTATGATGCGACCTGAACAGTCAGTGCTCATTTCTGAGACCCAGAAGTATTGCTCCATGATCGGCAACCGCTCCATAAATGACACCAACAACTTTGAATTGGTTCTTGCTATGTTCCACAGCAATCTGTCCTCCACAAAACTGTCATATTCCCCGCTGATTCAGTTCTTCTTTCTACTCTGCAAATATCAGAGGACCGTACATCCTGTGATTGCAACGCTCATGACAATAGTGCAGAAGTGTGCAGGCAGTGTGCTTTTGTCAAATATGGCAGGCAGCGAGGAGAGCCCTGTGGGTTTGTGTTTTTTAAAAGGAGAAAAATTAAGGGATATTGATGACATTATGGGATGGAGAAAGTTGCATGTGGGAAATTGACCCCTTGCTCACCTGCGTGACTTGTTTCTGCCCCACCATGCACTGCTAAAACTTCCAAAAAGACAGCGGGCTGGACAGTGGCTAGTTGCACAGAGGGATAGCTACCCATAATGCAGCATGCTGTACAGCGAAACACACACTCCTGGTGGGTACGCACAACGAGATCACAAGAAGCAAAGTATGCATGCGCACGAGCAATATACTGTGGCAGCTTTATGCCAACATCATTTGCATTGGCAAAGCTTGTAATATAGACATGCCCTATGTAACTTTTGAGGTCGGAGTGTGGGAAGATAATCTACATCCGTCATGCAAGAGTCTAGCAGGTTTGTGTGACACACAGAGAATTGGGATACAATGACTTCTTTTGAATTCATAAGTTGTCTCAACCTGTAATAGTGCAGGGGATTTTGGAAGAACACTCTATTTTATGACAACACATATGCTGTTTAAGTCGTCAAATCCGCTTGGGCATTTTTCCAGGAAGAGGTTGAGTGCATGTGGTATGCAAGTCATAGGAATGGCATTGGGAAATGCCACTAAAAACTGATCTAACAGCTGTTTTCATTAAAGAAGCATTATAGGACATCATGCAAAAAACACTGTTAAAATCAACTCTCTGCAGTACCCTTAGTAAAGCATGGCTGAGAGTGGAATAATTTTAATCTATCTAGCCATTAAATATCTAGCAAAAGTAGTTTCTTACTAGCTCTGAAAAAAAGGATTAATAATGATAGCTCCCTTCAGTCACATAAGTCTGTTGTTTCATCCAACAATGCACTCACCTGACTATCATGCACTGCTTGGTAAATAAGTTCCTTCTGTTCTGGTTTGAGTTGGAGAAGGTTAATATTTCTTAGTTGTGCAGGACTTGGAAGAGTTCCACCTTCCTTTGTGTAATGGCATGAAAAATCAGTTTACAAGGAGGCCTTTTCAAGGGGAATATCAGCTCAGAAAATAACTCTTGACAAATGCCAGCATAAAGCTATCAGAGTATCCTTCTGACATAAACATCTAGTTTTTGTTGTCATCTGGGACTCAGGCCCTACACCTTTATTTTTAGAGTGTCTTCTCCCCCGACTATATTTTGTATTTAGCATAAATGTGTAGGGCTTGTTTGGTAAACGTGAAATATTATGGGAACAGAAATAATAGCATATTATTGCAAGCAAATTCAATTATACAGATTTTCAGGGCATAACTTTGCTCTTTCAATTATGTAAACCATAATCGATGGCTGTATTTTTGGAGGTCTGGGGTGAGGGGAGAAGGGAAAGGTCATCTAATACATACACACTAATACAGACACACTGGCTAATACACAACACACAGAATACAATTAGGGCTTCTGATTTTCTGATTTAACCAACAGACACTGATCAAACATGTCCAATACAAAACAAACATAACCAATATACACTGGAAAAACTCTGATAATAGTTACTTATATCTAAGGGCTTTTCTACATAGCACAATAATGCACATTATGGAGGTGTGATTTCTAAAGCACATTAACATGCTGCACATTAATTAGTCTGTGTAAACCCTGCTGATGAGCACTAAATATTCCCTAGTGTGCTTTAATATATTGCTTTTTGCTAAAATTCTCCTAGAACTATTAACATGTACTTTCATCTTACTTAAAATCTGATTACGCATAGTCTACCTTGCATTGCATCAGTGTCAAGGGACAGACAGTATGGCTGCTAAATTAAGAAAGCACACAATGACAAATCATGCTATTCAGATCACTACAAAAGAACAGATTTATATGTTAATTTGGTCTGAAATGGCCTGAATTTAATGACTTTCTGGGCATGTTTGAGGGGTATTTGGTGGGGTAAGAGTACGAAGGGGTGGATAAAAGTTTCTCTGAGGGTAAGGTTACACTACAGGATTATAGCGCGTTTACCTATTGCGCTATATGGGACGCGCTATAACCATAGCGCTATGTCGTGGCCACATTTGATGCTGCGGCTGTGGCACTGGGAGTGGTGCATGATGGGCAGCTATCCCAGCATTCAGCTGGGTGCAAAGTGCTTTGCAAAGGAGGGGGTGAGGGGGAACAGGGAACGTGTACGGAGGGAGACAAGTTCAGGCTGTCATTGATTTCTCTCTACGGAAAAGTAGCAGGCTCTGAATTTCACTCAACACAGCTTCATCGGTAAGCAGTTTCACTGCTTAATTGCTTCTGTTAAGAGCGGAGTGCTGTAAAGGAACTTCTGCATTCCTAATTCTGTTTGCAAAACAACACTGAACACGTCAAATGCCTTAAATGGCTTCCTAATTGCCTTAAATGGCTCAGAGGCGTGCCAGAGATCCCTTATCGCGCAAATGACTGATTACACTGGCCCTAACACGCTACAGGGCTAGTGCAAAAAGACTTATGACTCTCGGAGAGGAGGTTTACAGTTGCGCTTTAAAGGGAGACTTTTTGCGCAAAATGTGCATTAACAGTGTGTATGGTTAGAGAGTTATAGCACTCCTGGAGGCTTTTTGCGCTATAAAGCACCAGTCTAACCATGCCCTTAGTATCTGTCTGAATTCCTGTTAAATCAATGCTGCTGGGACTTTATGGCGTTATTCATAATGTTAGGACACCTACAGACTTGGAGAGGTGTATTTTTATTATTTAAAATCTAAATACATACTGAGATAATATTTAATAACTTTTCAGAAACTGTTGTTCTCCAAAGACATTGTATCTCTCTATGTAAACAAATTACCTCTGTGGGGTCTGTGTTAAGACCTAGAGAGAACTCCAAAAATTCAGTGTTCTGTGCTGTTGAGCTCAGCAAAAGGTATCCTCATCAAAACATATTTGCTATCAGCAATGTTCATCACACTTTGTTTATCAAGCCTGTAGCCTTTTTGATTACCCTATCATTCTATTATTTATGTTTTGCTAAAACTGTATATTGTAACACTGATACCCTGACCCTTTTTATATTCAGCTCCCCTAACACATTAGACACCAAATGTCCTTATCCTGTTGTCATTTACAGCATATCATTGTAGAGCCAGAGATGCACAGTGGCTGAAATAGTTCTAGGGCTGACGAGTGACACTCCAATGGCATGATCCAAAGCCAGCTGAAGACAACGGGAGCGTTTCCGCCAACTTCAATGTGTTTTGGGTAGGGTCCAAGTGAGGAGTGGGACCAGCGGGATGAATGCATCAGCAGTTTCAGTGATACAATCATGATGAAAAGGAACCTCAGTTCCTTCAAAAGATGCTCTTCACAAGAGCTAGAGAAAAGGAGTCCTGGGCTTGACTCTGATTTCACTTACACCTGTGTAAATCAGAAGTAACTATTGAACCCAGTGGTGTTAAACTAGTATAAAAATGGTGTGAAAGAAGAATCCGGTTCCATCACTGCTATTGTTTAAAGCTACAATTATGTCACAGGGGTCATGGAAGTCACGGAATCCATGACTTCCAGAGACCTCAGTGACATTTTCTGCCCCAGGGCTGGAGCCCCCAGCCAGCTCCTCCATCCCCAGCAGCTCTCAGCCCCTGTCCTAATGGGGGGACCCCGCTCAGCTGCCCAACTATGGCAGACGGAGCCTGCAGCTGCTTAGCCACAGTGGGGGAAGCCCCAGAGCTCCCAGCCACCATGGGGAGTGAAGGGACCCTGCAGCAGGGGACCCCAGAGCTCGCACTTCCTGCAGGTTGCAGGATACCTCCCAGAGCTCCCTGCTGCCACAGATTGTGGGGGGCCCCCAGAGCTGCTCAGCCACTGCGCAGAGGGGATTCCAGACCTCCGACTAACTGCAGTGGTGAGGGACCCTGAGCAGTGAGTGCTGAACCCACCTCCCCATTTTGTCAAGAATATTTTAGTGAAAGTCAGGGATGGGTCATAGGCTTCTGTGAATTTTGTTTATTTCCCGTGACCTGTCCATGACTTTTACTAAAAATATCTGTGACAAAATCTTAGCCTTACTGTTGTTTAGTAAAAGAGTTCTGCTCTCTATGACTTCCACTGACTGACTTTTCATATCCTCTTCTATTCACAGCTTTGCTTTTCAAGTTTAGTGGCAGAAATCCAGGCCAGAAACAAAGTAGTGGTCCTTACATTTCTCTAATGAAATACAATTATTGTCATGTTTGAGCCAAATGGAAAACAGACACGAGGCCAAGACATTTTTTCTTGCTTTGTTATGACTGAAGGTCTTATTAATTATTCAGCCAAGCAAGTGCCCTATATAGTATTGTTAGCCAAGATTTTTCAAAAGTGGCTAGTGATTTTGGGTGTGTCATTAGAAACATCTTAAGGAGCTTGATTTGCTCATGCTGTCGCACACCCACTTTCTGAAAATCAGGCATCTTAAAATGTCACAAGTTGGGCTCCCAAATCTCTAGCAACTTTAGAAAGCCTTGAACCTTGAGCTTTTCAGACAAGAGAGGGGCTTTAACTTGGCTAATGTCACCGAATGAATTTATATCTACAAGTCCCAAAGAGATAAAGGACATGTAGGGAGAGCTCAGTACAAGACAACCTGCACGGTTTGGGAAAGCAATCTCTGTTTTTATAATAAAATGCTAAGAATGAGACAAAGCGGCTTTTTGTAGGGGGGGAAGACACAGGATTTACTGTACTGCTTCAGCTTTTACAAAATTGACAGTGCCTCTATTGTACAAAAGAAAAATAAATTGTACAAATGACAGAACAAGTAGAGTAAAGAGATGATCTTTTTCAGCTATTTTATGCCATATGTTCATATAATTCCTCTAATTCAGCTACTTGGTTTTCTAGGACTTGCTTTTAGCTCTTAGTAAAATAAAAAAAAAAATCCTCAACAAAAGAAATAATGGACTGGAGCTATAAAACAGAAATCAGACCTTTGCTAAAACTTAAAATTTGCCTTTTTGAAATTGGAAGCTCTTTGGTGCAGATAACATATACATCTGTACCGCGCCTAGCACAATGGGGCACCGGCCTCTCTGGGGTCTCTACGTGCTACTGAAATACATATTTTAAACAACAAGAAATGATGATGATGAATTTGACTATCTTTCACAAAAATGTGTTGTAATCACAACTCTGTTTTTCTCAGTAAAACAGTCTTCCTTCCCTCAAAACGCACAGTGTGTCACAGCAGAAATGATGCAAAAGAATGAAATTGTTCAATCACGTGGTCTCAGTCCAAGTACTACCAATAAGATCATCCGTTAAAATCATATACGAGATGGTATCCAGAAGATCCTTTTTTACATTGTCACTACAAAATAAAAAGGACTGCAAAAATTCAAGCTACATTTGAATTTGGGGCTTATCGTGTGCAGAATGGTTTCTGATACATTTTAATATTTCTTCAGCAGAATATCTAATAATCAATTTGCCCCAAGCCCATGCCATCTTGCCTGCAGCAGTCCAGACAGTCAATCTGCACTTAGATTTTGGGCTGACTGAACATTCTGGAGACCCAGCTACTGTAACTTGCTCTCATTGGTTGAGACATGAATCCCTGATTTTTTAAAGGAGGAGATAATACCTTCCAAATGACACCTCCACTAATCAAGTGTCTTTTCAATGACAAGTCTGGTTTGTGGAGGAAAGATACAAAAAAATCAAGTTACTAAACTCTATGCAG
Source organism: Sternotherus odoratus (assembly GCA_032164245.1). NCBI lineage: Eukaryota > Metazoa > Chordata > Testudines > Kinosternidae > Sternotherus > Sternotherus odoratus. The sequence goes on from JAVMKO010000002.1 coordinate 149,851,680, forward strand.
TAGACACCTGAAATCCCATTCACACTGGTATTTTACAACCAGGTTAAAGGATTCACTATGGTTTAAATCTGGATTGAATGTTTTATGTCCACAATACAAAGGTTTTAAATTGTGCTGTATCTGTGTTACAGAACTGTATTCAAATACTATCAGAGTGTGGAAGGGAATGATCCAGTGTGACATGAGTTAGTACATCTGACATTGGTATTGGAAGACTCGTAAAACTGCTTCAAACCCTGGCTCCCTTTTCACTAGCATGAACATGGTTTCAAATCAGAAGGTAGCCTTCTGTGTGCCATGAATCTATTGATTTGAGAATTTTAGTGATGTCCCTTTCTATATACTGATAACATTACTGCCTCCTGCCAGTTTCTTCAGTTCTTCAATTCCACTCCCCTCAATGCCCAAAAATGAAAAATCATGCATGCTTTCCCTCTTGCTTGTGCATCACTTCAAAGAAACTAGTATGAGTTGTCAACCATTTGCATCTGGATGACAAAGCCAATATTTTCACATAACTGCAAAGTCTGCTGTTTAAAAAACCTGCAGTTTATGTAACACAGGATCGGCATTTTAATAAATCTGAATAAAATAATTTTACTACATATTTCTCACATTGCACAAAACTCTCACCATTTAAAACAGTTCCACATTTTTGAAAGTCTTGCTCCGGTTGTTAATCCTAGCAGCTCTTTTTTCACAGGAGTCCAGCTACAACAATGTTTCATTCTGAATGCAATCACATTTTCTGGTCATATTTTATTTTTCACTCATTGAGGGCTGGCTTCTCTCTGACGCAGAGTGAACTTCCATTAATTCAATGGGACAGCCAACCATTTATCAGAAGGACAAATTTGAGAGAAGATGTTTTTTTTTAAACTGCCTAAACACCAGACCAAGTCATCAGAAAAACATTTTTGCTTTACCACGTTATATCCAAATTTGTGTTATATCGGATCGCATTATATCAGGGTAGAGGTGAATTATAAAGGGGTACCTATCCATATCTTTGAAGTACTCTGATATAACTTTAAAATACATCATAAAAGTACTCTCAGTGCAGGAATAAAACTTAATATAACCTGCTACCCTGTAAGCCAGACAACTTTGAAACGATTGTTCATAATATTTATCACCCTCTAGTTGCACATTTCCAGCCCAACCATCCATTTGAATTGAGGCATCCTTCATCATTCCATACACATCAGATTCTCTCTTTGATCTCCAATGGTAAATTTAAGGGCTGAGTAAATGTTCTTTGAAATGCACAGCATGGCACAGCTGCTTATTGTTACATGGAAGACAGTATGTCATTAAAATGGAAACTCAATTAATATAGTGGAACATCCCCCTAATCACAGTCCAACTTTGAAGTTACACCACTTTCAATGATAACTCTAATTTACAGTCAACTAGTTTTCTTCAAGTGCAACAACATTCAGCCTTCAGCTGAGGTCAGAATTAATAAAGCACATCTTTCATCAAAACACCGAGAGCTACTGGCAATGCTCTCTGCTGTGGTATTTGAAGTTAATATACTGCTAACACCCAGCAGAGGGGCATCCTCCCATGTTAATCACATGAAACTCATCAAGTCTGCAGTTTTTATCATTTAGCTGAAGGTTTTTATAGCTCTACAAGAAATTATTTTAAAATTAATAATGTTAATTTAACCACACATTGCATTTATTTATTTATTTATTTACTACAGAGTGTTTCAGCAACATTCTAATTAGGGAAGGGTGAACTAAATCTTAGCCCTGAACTGAAACTGAACCAAATCAAAAACATTGAGATTCAGATTTGCTCAGCTTCTCACCATCATCCTTCCTCCCCACCTCTCTCTCGCTACTTTGTGGTTTCCACCAATAGTAGAACTACAGAAGTATAATAAGACAGGTTCCAAAAGTGCCAGAATCAAGAAGCTCCTCATGCCTGATTTCGTTACATTTCCAGTTCAAATGTCAGATCAAAGTGTCAGAACTGGCCAAATCTGGATAAACTGTCTTGGATTCATGGATATGGGCCTGGCACTCTCATTCTGCAATACAGAGCCTGCACCAGTTGCAGAAGCATCTACACCAGCTGCAGAAGCAAATGGTAGGGATGCTTGTTAACAGAGCTCATCAGTGCACCCTTAACTCTCAATGGTTTTAGGGTACACGTTATTTATTTAAGAATAAGGAAAGCTATGAATTCAATCTTTATTTTGTAAAACCTAGTGAAACTGAACCTGACATTTTTTGGACAGAGTGAAGAAACCATTCCCTTCCTCCTGCTCACACACTATGGAGGCAAATTAAAAGCAGTGGTCCTTTTCTTTCCTTCCAGAGATGGGAAGATGACAAGACACCCTCCCCACATCCAGGCAGGAGAATATGAATAAAGATCAGGGTTGCCCTCCTTCGGTTTAATGGAGAAAAGAGCAGTCTTTGGACATCTTCTCTCTCCAGACCTGGTATATAGGGCTCCTATCAGTTTGCATCTGTCCTTTAGGCCCTGCTATTAAATTTTAGGATGGTAGATAACATGAATAAAGGAGAAAATATAGGAACTGGGGAAAGAATGTCAAAAAGAGGGAATTTTTTGGTGAAGAGAGGAATTCTGATATATATAGAATAATATATAGATATGTACTATAGTGAGCAGAAACAGAAGAGAGTTTGGAGATAAAGGTGAACATAGTGGGAAAAGGGAGAAAAGGAAATAATGAGCTGGAGAGAGAGACATAATGAAAGAAAAAAGAAATGATGGAATAATATTAGTAAAAAAAAAGAAATTGAACAATTTCAGAAAGTATTGAACGTTACAGAAAAACTAGACAGAAAACATATATAGAAAAGATGGAGCACCAAGAATCAAGATATTGCTATGCCATAGAAGGAAAGAAAAAACAGAGTAAACCAGAAGAGAAAAAGGAGGCAAGACCAAATACAAGGAACGCTTAGTAAGTTATTTTTATAATTAGTATGGCTTTCATTGGTAGGAAAAACATTACTACTTATTTATGGTAGTTTGCTCATTATGCCCTTTCCAAGCACTTACAAAGGTCAGCCACAGCAGTTCTGAGAAGCTCTCACCCTAAGAAAACTATAGTTAAGGTTACTTTGAGACTGCCTCTCTAGCCTTTTTTAATCACATTTATGCATGTCTGAAAAATTATTTTTGGTTGCAATTTCACATGCTAACTCTCAGTACCAACATGATTTTTTTTGTTTTAAATATTAAAGTATTTTTTTCACCCAATAGAGTTATGAGACATAAAAATACTTTTTCTGCTGTAAAAAGCCATTAGGGACTCTTTTCTGTGCAAACACACCTCAAAGGCAGCTGCACTTTACAAGTTAAAACTTTCCAGGTTCCTAGTACTCTCTCTCTGTGAATCTTTGGCAAGCCAATCTGAAAACATTAAAAACAGAGGGTAAGTCTACACTGTGATAAAAAAAACCCACAGCACCAAGTCTCTGAGACTGCATGACCTAACTCGGGCTGTGGGGCTTAAAACTGCAGCACAGACATTTGGGCACAGAGTTGATCCCGGGCTCTGAAACCCTGCAAAGAGGAACGGTCTCAGGGCCTGGGTTCCATCCCAAGTTTGAATATCTACACTGCAATTTTATAGTCCCACATACAGGCCCTGACCTGGGCCATGCCACGGGTTTTTGATTGTTGTGTAGACCAGTGGCTCTCAACCTTTCCAGACTACTGTACCCATTCAGGAGTCTGATTTGTCTTGCATACCCTCAACTTACACTTCATTTATAAAATACTTGCTTGCAAACTCAGACATAAAATACAAAAGTGTCATAGTGCACTATTACTAAATAATTGCTTACTTTCTCATGTTTACCATCTAATTATAAATCAATTGGAATATAAATATTGTACTTACATTTCAGTGCACAGTATATAGAGGAATATAAACAAATCAGTGTCTGTACGAAATTTTAGTTTGTTCTGACTTCGCTAATTCTTTTCACGTAGCCTGTTGTAAAATTAAGCAAAAGCTAGCTGAGTTGATGTTCCCCCTGGATGACCTTGACATACTCATAGGGGTACACATTCCCCTGGTTGAGAACCCCTGGTGTAGATATACCTAAGGACCTGAGTCAACTTAACTGAAATGAATAGAAAGACTCTTGTTGATTTAATCAGATTTTGGATTAGGCCCTTACAGAGTTCAAAGTAATAGAAAAAATTAGTTATGTACATGCACAAAATTTAAATTTACAGAAGGATGTTATTTTATAGAACCGTGGAATGAAAAATACATTGTATTTAATTAGTTATATAAGAGTGGTTTTATGCTGCTATTTCATGGAAATCCATGGTTGCATATGTTTTCCTCTATGTAACAGGCCAGATCTAAGGGCTGGTGTGTAGGAGGTTGCTCTAAGCATCAACTTCCAGGGAGCACCACGCCACTGTGTGGCTCAGCCTTTATTTTATTTTATTGCACGTCAGGCTCTGATTGGCCAGATGTTTTGGCTCTGTTGATTGGCCAGAATTTTTTTTCTTTTTTCTTTTTTAGCTCTGCCGCTGTGTGGGAAGAAGAGGGAGGTCAAAACGGTCTCCTTATCCTTGTCGGCAAAATGGCTATGGTTGTTCCTGGCAAGTACACAGTGAAATCAGAAGAGATACTAGAACTTTATTTTTTTAACTTTTTAAAAAATACAGGGTTAAGACAAAAATAAGTAATGCAATGTTAAGCTGCAGTTTTAAATACTGAGGTCCAATAAAACTTGGAGTAAGAAATTTCCATCAAAAATCTCTAGGCAAAATTCGGTGGTGATGTATTGTAAACAATTTTGTAAGTTAAAAATTGAGGCTTACTCTGCACTCACACCTCGTTTAGAGTGATGTAGTTCCACTGATTTCAACTGGGAGATTCCAGGTTTACATTACAGTGAGAAGAATTAAGCCCACTGAACCTAAATTGGTCAGAAAATGAACAAGTGGTGGTAAAGTGGCAATGCTGTGTACATTGCAATGTTCAGGCATTTATTAGATATGCAAAAGAATGTAACACACATCAAGAGGGGCAGAAAAAGATGTTGTCCCAGGAAAAATAATTAACAAAAGACTTCTTTTACTCTATTTTAGCTCATACTACATCATCTCTGGATTCCCAGATATACATCTGTTGGTGTAAATGCGATCATCTCCCACTGGCTTCAGGGAGCACTATCGCTGCTTAGGCTGCTGCTTTGGTTCCCACAGAATGTCAAAAAGGTGATAGAACTGTTCTGAACACCCTCTCAATACCAAATTACTGCAATTCACTGTTCTCTTCCAGTATATCTGATGAGCTACTATACTAATTAAATTACTACTGATTTTTCCCCTAAATGTACTGTGTGAAATCCTGCCCCTATTGAACTTAATGGAAAATTTTCCATTGACTTCAATAGGGCCAATTTTCCAAAAGCTAAAATCATCATAGTAATTTCAATTCCTCCACATCACCCCCAAAAAGATGGATTTATACTTATAATCTTAGATGTGTACCTTAATATACAGTAGACCCTTTGCATTCTGAGATATGCATGGACAATTCTCATCGCCTCAATTTTGTGCAAAATAAGTGAGTTATGATTATTAGGAGATCACTAGGTCAGATACTAGTGATAAGTGGGCAAAGCTCCACTGACGTCAATGGGGATACATCCATTTATACCAACTGAGGATCTGGCCTGTTAACCTTGGTTTACCCTGGCTGGGTGTTTAACTCTTGTAACCTTAACAATACCGCACGGGAAAAAAAATGGAATCCAGCATCACCAAAGAGGTCTTCAGTCAGTCCTGGTTGCTTTGCTGACTAGTGAATACTTGATTTGTCAGATTGTATCCATTTTTATGTTCAATAAAGACGTTGGGTTTTGTTGTTATTTTAAACCCAGCAAGCGTGTCTACCACCCTTGTTAGCAACATGCCCTTAATAAAATGATGAAGTGATTATTAAAGTCCAATTTTGGTTTAGTTTAAAAATAAAGATTACATCACTAGTTATCACCTCTGAAATAACTATCCATGTTTCCTGTCTCTTGTTACTACTTGCAAGAATTCGAAACAGAGGGTCAGAGTCATAAAATTCTTTATCACCATGCTGATTTTCTGTGGTTTTGAGCAATTAGATTCTTCCTTCTGATTCAACATTACATTTGCTCCTACTCTCCCAAGAAAACAAAATATTACAGAAAATGAAGTATAATGACAAGTATGGTTATTAGGGAAAATTCTTTCGTAGACAATTATTTTTACCGAAAGCCTATATCAACATTATGAATCATTTGTGATCACTTATACTTAAGCTGGATAGATTAAAATTTAATCAGCTTCAACACAAAGAACTAGCAATAGGATTCCACACCCCAAGGCACTAATGCATTGATTCAAAATGTACTTAGATGAGGTGAGTTGGAATTGCAGGGCTGCAAACTAAATTTGATATAGTACAACACATGATTGAATCCCAAATCTCAAGCGGGATTTCTTCTTTCATTCATTATGAATGACTTTCTCTTCTTTAAATTATTCATTTTTAAAACTTTATTGCTTTAGCCTTTTTAACCTTCATATTCCTTCAATTTCTAGATTTTGCTTGCTGTAATATCAGCTGAGGAGTGCAGTGTTTTTCCAACAACATAATAAAAAGCTTTTCATGATGCTTCATACTGATGTGTCTTGCTACCCTTCCACCCTTCTGTACTTCCTTTCACCAGGGGAATTTTGGGAAGATACATATTCTTGAAATTTGCATGAAGAAGAGGACAGACTCAAATCAGGCATGTAACATAATAATTAAATCTGATGCATGCAGGGTGGATGTGTGTTTCCCAGAAAGCTAGCAGCACTCTTTGTTTGGGGCCTGCACCTTCATCTGTCATAAAACAATGCTTTGCCTCAGTTTTTTGATCTCACCTGAATGAGCAGCTGCCAGCTGACTCCACCAAACTGACAAACAGCTGGCTAAAAAATTGTGCATCAAGGACCTTTACCCACCAAGTTTGGCTCACATTAACAACTTACCCCCACTGACCTAATCTTCCAGAACTTTCTCCACACAAGCTCTTGAACCATATCTCCCAATCCACAAACAAAGGGGTCAATTCCTTACCTCTCTCTCTAAAAGTGCAAAGTTTCAAAAAGTTCAATGAATAGAAGATAGTTGGCAGTGGAATAGATCTGGACAAGGAGAAGTAGTCTGTCAATAAATGTCAGAAAGGAGGGACAGGCAGTAGAAACAAAAGTTAAACTGTTTGAACAGCATATTCCAGAAGTCTTGAGATCTTTCTGAGTGTAGCCTTCATTGATTTGAGATTTACCATACCATTCTCTCACTAGAAGGGAAAACCTATGATGGCAGCAGGCCGTAAAAGAGACCCAGTTGAGAAATATTTGAATGAAGTTCCTCTGCCTGTGGGTAAGACAGGCATGTGTGCAAAAATGCAGAGTGCAATAAAAAAATGCAAGGCCTGGTTGCCTGAATGAAATAACATCATGAGAAATGTTCTTTCTCAGGAGAAAGCTGTGTTGAAGATGATGAAAGGAACATGTTTGAACATGCTGGATCTTCAGGTTGGTAACAACCAACAAGAATGCACTTTTATGTAGAAATCCATGATTAAATCAAGTCTTCCTGACTAGTGATTTAAATCAAATCCACCTTGATGCTCCAGCTACAATCCTTTTTGACTGCATTATGTTTCAAGAGAGTTTGTTCTTGGCACACCTTGTGAAGGCCAAATGAAATTCAATACCAGAGATCTGCTAGTCCTTAGTAGGTGAGAAAACTGGGATAGTGTGAAAAGTAGTTCCAATGTTGTTTTAAGATCACTGCATGCCAAAGAATTTTGAAAGTGAGAGAAGGTGACAGTACTGGTAGTCAGGCACAGTGCAGAGAAGCACTGTTCAACTTCTCACAGCTGTACAAAGCACTCCTAACCTGATTCTTAAACTTGTATGTCTAGAAGTGAATGAGCGACAAAAATATGTAACAGGTAAAACGTAAACATAGACATTTTCAGATCACACACAGATGAGTGTGGATTCTAAACATTTAATCCAACAAAAAGAGAAGGCATGATAACTTTTCAGCATAGTACAGTCTAAATCTAAATCTATTTAATACAGTTAGCAAATGCTAGAACAAAAATTAGTTGTCTTATTTTTATTTTTTTAAGCATAGAAACACCACCATATGTATCAGCTGTATCAGACGGAATAGGTTTTGGTACCTTACAATGTACTGAAGATTACGTCCCTCTTCCCTGGGAAACCTCAAGATTCTCTCCTGGCAAAGTATTTGATTTAAAGGATGCTGGAAACAAAAATGAGTGAGAGTTTCCATTGTAGTACTTTAATTAAGTGAGCCACTTGAGCAGTGTCCAAAGAAATGTTATATTACTAGCGGTTTGAAAGTACACATGGCACAAAAGGTTTTCTAATTTTCTTATGATATTGACCCTGATAACAGTCATCAAACTCTGTAAATGAGTTATTAGTACTCTGTTTGCCAACTTCAAATTTAAGATACTAATCCAATGCTCGACATTCTCTGGGGTCTCTTTATTGATCTGAATTATGGGAGCAGGATCCTGGTGATTTGGAGCCTGCTGCTGGAGTACTTAAGTTTCTTGGTGTTAAGTGTGAGGCTGAGTTGGTTGTAGGCCTCAGAGAAAGTGTTGACTATTTTTTGAAGATCTTCTTACGAGTGGACACACAGGGCAGAATCATCCACACATTGGAGTTCAAGGACTGATTTAGTGATAGTCTATCTGTCACAGAAAGCTGACACTGACAAAGAAATTCAATACGCCTTCAATGCGCCAGTGCAGTTTTTGAATGCTTGAAAAAAGATGTCTTTGAAGATTGTGACAGCAAGAATTGAACTAAGCTTCTTGTGTACCGGGCCGTTGTATTCCTGCTCTCTTGTACGGAGCTGTAACCTAGGTCACATACAATAGAAAAGCGAGGGATGGCTTTCAGTCTCTGTGACCTCTGGCCAGTGGAGTTAACAACTGTGACCAAAACAGTCCCTGTTGCAGTGAATAGGGCATTGCAGAACAGCTACTGGAGGAGTTTTAGGGTTGACACTGGTCAGACAATATTTACCCTCACGCTGCATCAACTGCAGTAGGTTAACCAGGACTCCATGCTGTTCAGGGAGGTGGTTTTACTGTGTTGTAACAGGGTGGTTATGTCAGTTGGAGACAAATCGCAGTGCAGATACATGCATAAATCCATCAACAAAAGTCAATTTACATCAACCTAACTTTGTGGTGTAGACCAGGCCTTAAATTCCTAAGTACCTTTGAAAATGTGACTTAAGAACCTAAGTCACTTAGGAGCTTTTGCAAAAGTTACCCTTTGTTTTATTCAATAAGATGATAAAGATGAATGGGCAATATTAAGAAATAACAGATGAGAACCGGCCTAGACTGAAGTCACTAGGAGTTTAGCCATGGCCTGCAATATATCAGGATTTCATCCATCATGTATATTTCAGCCTCCTTACATGGAAAATCACTAGCAAGTCTAATAATGTATATTTTAGTATAGTTGTGAACAAATTTTAAATCCTGTTTCTCTTTAACTAGATATAGTATTTATTACATTAATCTTTAGCATATTCCAACACACTTTAAGAACTAGAATTGCTTAGAATGGGATATGAATCAAAGAGATGACAACTTATCCCAACAAAAAAATATACTGTAGTCTAAAGTAAATTTGCCAGAAGCATTTAATGTGTAAATTGAATGAACTGATTAAAAAAATCTGAACTGATAACAGTACATATAAACATGACAGTAGCATGGATATTAGTTAAGAAGAGAAATCTAATGGGTACATGAAAAAGAGTTTTGTTAGAAGAAAATAGCCAATCAGGTCTTAGCTAGAACATATGTAGTGCAGCAGAAGTAGAACTGTATTTCTGCAGGTCCACAGCAGAGACCAAACCACAAAGGAACTGATACATCAGATCCCATTCTCCAAATATAAACCATTTACCGGGGGCGGGGGATTGTTTTAAAGCATTCTTTTTTAAAGAAGTGATAAATTGAAAAGGAAGGGGAGGGGAGCTGAGTTTTAAAAGTAAAAAATGTTTGGCATTCACTTTTTCCAGAAAACACATGGAAAAGATTTTAAAGGGGAATTAAGTTTCATACTGGGGAGTAGGTATCTTGGGAGATAAGAATCTCTATTTGGGTCAGACGCCTGGCTTTAAGAACAGATTAGCACTCCTAGATGCTTCTCAGAACCCACGTAGAACACAACATAAAAATATCAATGCACATTGATTCAGCAATAGCACCTCAGCTAGAAAAGAGGTCTTCAAATTGTGGTCTGTGGAGTACTTGTTAGTAGTTCCCAGAGAGCTGGTTGGTCCATAGTGGTGGCTTCTCTGCCTTATTTGAAACTGCTAAACAACATTAAAATAAAAATTACAAAACTTTCAATAGTTTTCTAATATTACTTTTCAAGGTAAACAACCACTAGAGTTCCTGAAGAGATGTTCTACAATCATAAAAGGGAGCAGGCAGTCTGTGTAATTGTGAATGGGAGGGATGGTGATCTATGAGGCAACTTACATTTAAATAGGTCTACACTACAGAAAAAGTTATACATTATCCGGAAGTCTGTTTCTTTCAGCTAAAGATACAGATGGAAGAACCACAAGTACTCCTGTTCTTTTTAGATGGAAGAACCATTCATCTATGATAAAAGAAATTAAAGAAAGCCTTTATCAAGTTATATTTTAAAGCTGAAACTACTGTGCATCTATAACACATACTGTTAAATTTTCAGTCCTGAAGAGTCCATGGTCTGTTGATCAAATACCATAGGAAAATACTACCTTCAACCTCACACCTGGCACAAGTGCAATTCCATAGACTTTAATGAAGTTACATTCACACTAGCTGACTTCCAGTTTCAGTAAATAATTTATCAAGTGCTCCAGCCATGTCAAATTGAATAATAAAAACAAGTCACTACACACACAAAGGAGAAAAATACTTGATGGAAGAATAAAACAAAGCAAAAAAGAATGGGAGGGAAAGAATGGTCCTAGTCAACAACAAAAATAATCCCCTCACCTTTAATAGCAAATAGTTTAAAGATTATTTTTTATGGGGAGAGTTGAATCAAAGCGTATGCATTTTGGAACATTAGAACCGCTGCAGCAAAGGCAGGATCACCAACTAAAAAGAAGTCATGGTAGTGGATGGCATGAGACTGTAAATACAGCTCCTATCAGAATGAGGCCCAAAAAGATCTTCACGAAAGGCACAGCCGACACTGCTTAGGACTTTAAAAACCAGCACTGCAAAATACATTAGTATTATAAGGAACTTGAAAAGCTACAAAATGTATTCACTGTAAGTAACCTGGATTTATACTGTAAATTCTCCCACCCATTAAATGTAGTGCATAACAACCTGGGTGGCCTACACCACCTTTCAACAGAACTTCTCTGGCCCTGACCCATACTAAGGATTGGCACAGTTCCCCAAACCCCTCAGCTTTCTTCTAGCCCAGCTGTTTAGGCTTTGCCAAAGCCAACAAAGTGCAAGATGTAGCCTGATGTGACTTGCAGTTCTCTATGAGCATACTGGAGAAAGGGCAAAAAGTGCTCAGAAACCAGTGTTTGATGTACTGAGTCTTTCAAAGAAATCATTTCCCCCCAACTTCATTCTATTTTATTAATTATTCTGACATTAAACTTCCATAACCCCATGAATCGAGCTCTTCAAGGCAGTCTGTTTTGAAAGCTTATGTATGTATTTATTCCTGTAAGATTTCTTTAAGGGAACTACATTCTGACATGGTTGAAGAATAGAATTTTTTGGAAATTAATACACACATTTCACATATACACTCACCACATATGTTGAGGTGACAGCCAATAAATAAATAAATTGCACACCTGTATAATAAATTGCATTTTATGCACTTTTGTCTATCTCACCTATGCTCTGCCCACTAATTCATCTCCATTCTAAATCTCTGAGCAGTGTCAAAGAACCATGTCCAAAAAAAAAAAAAAAACCTGAGTGACAGAAAAAAAATTCTATTTTTACCTGCCTCCCAAAATGTGGAACTCCTTCACCAACTCTCTGCACTGCCCAAAAAATGTACCCTGAGCCACATCTCAGGATAGTCAATATTCCATCCTATACTGGTGACCTTTTAAAAGTCAGATTAAAAAAAGGATTTTCCAGTTTCCCCATTGTCAACTGAGAGTATCAGTACTTTATTTTAAGTTATCTGTAACACTTATAAAACAGTTACTCTTTAAAATATACAGTAATAGCAGAAATACCCGGCATTGCTCGGGTCCGTCGGAGGGGGGGAAGGGGACCCAGCGTTGTTCGAAGAGAGCTGAGCAAGTGTGGGGTCCGTTGGAGGGGGGAGAGAGCTGAGTGAGTGGGTGGGGGGCATTTGGAGTGGGGGGAGGAGGGGGAGATTTTAAAAATTTTCGATTCTTACCTGAGGGGTGAGAGAGCTGAGCGAGTGCAAGGTCCGTTGGGGGGGGGGAGGAGGGAGGGGGGTGATATTTTAAAAATTTTCGATTCTTTCCTGAGGGGGGAGAGAGCTCAGCGAGTGTGGGGGCCCCTGGATGGGGGGGAAGAGAGCTCAGCGAGTGTGGGGTCCGTTGGAGGAGGGGGGGGGAGAGAGCTGAGCGAGTGCCGGGGCCGTTGGAGGGGGGGCAGGGGCAGAGAGCTGAGCGAGTGCAGGGTCCGTTGGAGGGGGGTATTATTACATCATAACTATGTCACAGAGAACAGCAAGTGTTAACCTGCTGCCCAGCTGATGTGAATGGGCTTTAAAGAATTTCACCCCTGGGGGGCATCAGAGGTGAGATTTGAAAAATTTTCGACTCTTACCCTGATTAGGACCCTAAGGCCTAACTGTACCAAATTTCAAGTCTCTAGCTCAAACGGTGTGGAAGGAGTAAGGGAACATACATACACGCACGCACGCATACACACATACACCATTTGACTTTTATATATATAGATGTGCAGTATAGAATGCATAACTGCATGATATTTTCATAGCAGATTTTATCAGCACTTATATAGAACTAGCATAAGTGCCCGGCGCTGCTCGGGTCAGTCGGAGGTGGGGAGGTGACAGACAGCTGACACCCCCTGACCAACCCCAACACCCACCCCTCACCCCTCACCCACCCCGACACCTTCCCACCCCCCCAAGCAAACCCAACAACCCCACCTCACCCCCCGACCAAACCCGACACCCCCACCTCACTTACCGTACCACCAAACCCAACTCAGATCCGTCGCAGGCGGGGAGGGGGCCCAGAGCCGAGGGATTCCGGGGACCTTCGCAGGTGGGGGGCGGCACAGAGCTGATGGATTCTGGGGTTCCGTTTGGAGGGGGGAGGGGCAGAGAACTGAGGGATCTCCGGGGTTCCGTTGGGAGGGGGGAGGGGCAGTGAGCTGAGTGATCTCCGGGGTTCCGTTGGAGGAGGGAGGGGCAGTGAGCTGAGTGATCTCCAGGGTTCCGTTGGAGGAGGGAGGGGCAGTGAGCTGAGTGATCTCCAGGGTTCCGTTGGAGGAGGGAGAGGCAGTGAGCTGAGTGATCTCCGGGGTTCTGTTGGAGGAGGGAGGGGCAGTGAGCTGAGTGATCTCCGGAGTTCCGTTGGGAGGGGGGAGGGGCAGTGAGCTGAGTGATCTCCGGGGTTCCGTTGGAGGAGGGAGGGGCAGTGAGCTGAGTGATCTCCGGGGTTCCGTTGGAGGAGGGAGGGGCAGAGAACTGAGGGATCTACGGGGTTCCGTTGGGAGGGGGAGGGGCAGAGAACTGAGGGATCTCCGGGGTTCCGTTGGAGGAGGGAAGGGTGAGCTGAGTGAGTGAGGTGTCTGTTGGAGGGGGTATTATGACATCATCACCACCTAACCGCCCAGATGATGTGATTGGCCCTGAAAGACTTTCACCCCTGGGGGGCGTCAGAGGTGAAATCCGAAAATTTTTCGACCCTTACCAGCATCTAGACCCCAAGACCCCTCACTGTACCAAATTTCAAGTCTCTGGCTCAAACGGTGCGGGAGGACTTTGCAGTCATACGTACATACATACATAAATACATACATACATACATACACACACCACTTGACTTTTATATATATAGATTACCTCTCTACATCATTCATGGGCAACGAGGATATCCCATATTCATGCAGATTAAGCTTTTTACCACACCAAACTGCATTCTTTCCATAATTAATATTATTTGATATTCATATTACAGTAACAACCAAAGTCCACAATCAAAATAAAGCTTCTATTGTGCAACTTGATCAAACACTTTCAAGGACATGTTTCCTGTCTCAAGGAGCTATACCGATATCTACAGATTTAGTGCATGCAAATATGTTTGACATTCCACACATCATGGAATGACTTTGAATGAATGCCAGATATTACAAAACAAAATGATAGGATCTCCACAAAGATTATTAATGTCAAGGTATGACTCAACTGAGTTATACACTTTTTGATCAAAGGGAAACACAGTGGCTGCCATGAAAAATTTACAAACTACAAAAATAAAAACAAATGAACTGGAGTCTATGAGGGGCAGGGATGGAGAGGGAGGAGGAGATTACAACATGCAAACAAACTATTCAAGCTGATGATAGGTATGCATCTTAACAATTACATGATTGTTGGTTTTTCTTCTAAGTATAAGCACACTAAATTCCATTCCCCAACATCCTTCCTTCACCCATTGACCCACCTCACCAACCCTCTATCTGAGAGCCCCAGAAATACAGCGTCCTTATGTCCCTGATTCCTAATATATGAATCTCCCATCATGAGAGGCCACAATATGGTCCTATACCTTACAGACAGTAACTGAGCGGCATTTATTCAACAGCATGCCACAAAGATCTTAAATTATGCACAATAAAGATCTAAGTCAATGTACAGAGTCCCCTCATCTTTCATGGGCTTTGGATCATGTCCTACCGTGTTTCCCTGAAAATAAGACAGTGTCTTATATTAATTTTTGCTCCCAAAATTACATTACATTATATTACAGCGAGAGGCAAAACTGGAAGTACGTCTTATTTTCGGGGGATGTCTTACTTTCGGGGAAACAGGGTAGAAGTTTCTAGTAGTAGTTTGGATACTTAGAATTTAAAAGTGCCATACTTAACTGATTCATCTACTCCACAAGTTCCACCTTACCCAGAAAACTGTCCTTCTACTAGCAATCTCCCAATATTTCATCCCAATCAAGTTTCAATCTTTAAATTAAATCATTAAAACGTGCCTAATATTTTGAGTTTCTGATTAATTTGAACTCAGAAACATTAGGTTAGCCTGTCCTGTCCTGTCCCCTGTCCTGCAGCAGTGATAGTAACTGGCAGCAGTGATAGTAACTGTCCTGTCCTGTGTCCTGTCCTGCAGCAGTAATAGTAACAGGCTTTCATTCATTCTGTTACTAAGATTCCAATAATATAACAGGATCAGTGGTGGAAGACACAGCCTCATGTGGGCTTCAGCACTGAATCCTGTCTCAATGATGCTTGTTATGAAATTGGTGTTAATAGCCCGACACTGGGAGTCTCAGAAGCTATGGGATCACTGACCCTGTGGAAGTAAATGGGTGTGCTAAATGCTCAACTGAAGCACTTAGTGTAGTTAAAATTGCTGCAGACAAAAGAAGGGGATTGATGGCTGGAACCACCTGACAAGACCCTATGCCCCCCAGGGGACAGTGGAGCTAATGGCTTTTTTAACATTTTAAACCCAGGATCTGGAAAAATATTCTGTGGGAGCTCACAGGAGAGTCTGACTTTTCCTGTGAATCTGCTTGGGTCTCTGGAGTCTGGAGAAGGAGAAAGGCAGAAAACTGCTTCTTCTGACAGGGCAAAGATCCTATCCAAAAGGCTTCTGCAAACAAGAGTTGCCTGGATATAGTTTTGTTCCTATTACTGTCCAGAGACACACACACACATGCATGTACACACACTGTACATAAATGAATTATACTAAAAAATACCTTGACTTCTTATCACCTATTTCTCATCCAAATGGAAACCACCTTGCAATACCCTGAATTTAATCTTCCACTTGCCAAAAGGAGGTAACACTACTTTAAAACAGTCTAAATTTGTGTTATCTTGACTTCTTGACTGCATTCATATAGGGCTGTTGGCCTATTTTTCCAGCCCAGGAAGGACTAATGGCAGGCCTAAAAGTTTGATTATGCCCTTCTTTCAAGGCACAGTTTATTCTTCAGATACAGTTCAATATAGGTTCCATATGTACACCTGGCCTCTTCCCCTGACCCAGGTCTCAGTTCCTGAGGTAACTGAACCTCTGACCCATTTACAGCCTCCTGGAGGGCACCCCAATTAGGTCTTAGACCTCTAGCCATCACCTTTCTCTGCCCCCCAACTCTTCCCCTAGACCAGGTGATTTAGTCTATTCTGCCATTCACTGTGATAACCTCAGCAGGTCTGTCTTTAGTTCAGCACCTGCCATCCTGTCCTCCTAGGGGCAATAACAGGGTTAATTAGTAAATAGACAGTATGCATATAAAGCAAAGTATGCATATAAAGCAAAGTCAGAGCAAAAGCATTACAGTGAAAACAGATCACAATGCAACAAACAAGCTTACCAGGTATCATTATCCTTACCAGGTATCATCATCTTCCACATGGAAAACCTGGTAGATTCAAAGTACTTTAAATATGGTAGCTACTGATCAACTTTAGACCAGCTTTAGCTTGAAATAGTTTTTTTTTTCTCTAATCCACATTTTATTAGTTAGAAGAAAAATATAATGGATAATATTATATTTATTACCACAGAAAAAGAAAACATATTGCTCTAAAACCACATGGCATCAAAATTCCAGAAGAATATTTATTCAGTGGTTATCCTGGAATTTCTGAGATGGAAAGGAAAGGCATTTCTCCTGGCCTCTCTCGTTTCAGTGTAAAATAAAGTCCAAATCTAAGCAAAGGTACATTCTTTTTAGTTTGAATATATGCACACATTTTGAGTGACAAACATGTAGTAATATCTTACCTGACATGATCATAGTTTGCTGAATATTTGTGTCTGTACTTAAACATAGGCGACCACCTTTGGCCAATCTATCACAGAGTAAGGTGATGTGTTTCTTCAGCCTGCTAGTATCTTTGGGTATATTCAACTGACTGGTGAGAGTCAAGGCCTGTTCTTTAGAGCTCTTGGATAGACATGTTCTCAGTAAGTGAGAGATGGCAGCATCCACACTTTCTTCCCAACCCTGGATGAAGGAAAAAGAAACTCGATTAAACGAACTGTAAAATCCTCCTCCTGGTTTTAAACATACTGACAAATATATAAAACACAAACTGATAAAGAAAAGCTTCAGACAATACTGATACAGAAAATATAATTTTTGGCTTAATGAACTACCATGAAAACAGAATTTTCAAAGTTTGTGGAAATGAAAAAATAACTAGTAAAGCTGATAAAAATGAAATGTATCTCAAACACTAAAACTAAAAAAGTAGTTCAAATCAGAGACAAATATCTGCACAGGAAAATTATGAAAAGGTTGGTCAAACTGAATACTCATTAAATGATAAAAATCAGAATTTACTATAAGCAAAATTAGAAACAGATCTAGAAGAAATTACATGTAAACACAAATGTTATAATATTTACCAAAAACACTGAAGAGGGCAGAGCTGTGTTCACCCTATTATTTTGCTTTTGGAATTACCAGCTAATATTCCACAAATTTAGGAGGAAACGGTTATGTAATTTATATTTGTAAATAGCAGGAACAACATGGTGAATGGGAAAGTATATTCATAGCTATCCCATTGATCCTCCCCTCCAAGAAAAAGTCATTTAATTCTTTAGGGCTAAAGTTGAGAAAGCACTTGCTTAGTAGCATTGCCTAAATGATTTTGGACCATATTCCATCCTGAGTTTTACCCAAACAATCCTACGTATACAGTGGATTGCACGAATAAAACTAAGGGCTGAATTTGTTTTGAAACCACACCAGGGTTTCCTGACCTGATTTCTTTTGCATGAAGTGTGAAAAAAATTATTTCCTTGACTAAAAATATTATGAGGGGAGAATGTGCTTCTTTTATCTATCTATCTATCTACCTATCTATCTATATAGATAGATAGATATCTTCTTAGAAATTAAATAAAATATTAGAGCTTTCATACTCACAGTGAAAATCTATTCTATAAAAACTCTTCCATCTCTCACCCACATATTAGGCACTGAAAACTAATCACAGTTGGGACAGAAAAAGCACTAAATCCAACCCCTTCAGAGATGCTAAAAAACATTACAAATTATAGAACAAAAAGTTATATAGTTTGAGGATTCACTAGAAGACAAAAATGTCCATAGTTATATTCTTGTCAAGTGTGCATCTTTCTCTACATCACCAAAGTTTCTAAGTTTTTCTAAATTTTAGCCTGGTTCAATGAAAGTCTTGGGAAGGTCCTAAACAGATCACCTGCCCCTTCTGAGCCCAAGCATTATTAACTGTGCCAAAGGATCAGATCCTGAAATGGTGTCAATTTACAGTGACTGAGGATCGGGCCCAATATTTCCCTCCAAATAAGTTATAAAAATACAAGCAAAAAGAATCATTTAAATAAGAAAACCAAAACACAAACTATAAGTCAGGAAATTAAAAGTGGCTAGCATTCTGTCCTTAGCTCTCACAGGCATGTTTTATTTTGTCTCATAGCCTTAATAATTTGTAAATCTAGTTTTTGTATTTAATTTCCATGTAAACCTGGTGTTTCAATAGACCATAAAACCACTCTTTCTAATTCAAGGATTGTTGACCTAATAAGTCAAGTCAACTGCAAAAGAGCCTTTATGATTGGCAAAGGAATATGAAAACTACTTCTAAATGACGTGTCTCTATAGAATTGTTATTCAGGTTACTTTGTACAATTAAGAATTAATTGTCTTCAATAATACAGTATTTGTTAGCAACTTTTATTACTGAAAGAGCGGGGAGGACTAAGGACATGGTATACACACCACCATGTATGGGCTGAAAAGCAATTAAGGTCTAAAAGGGAAAAGTATGCTATACTACTATATATAAATACCCACATAAAGGTCTGATTCAACATTCAGGCTCACAACACAGAACTCTGATTTTTTTTAATAACCTATATGTTTGAGCGTTGACAGCAAACACTTAATGTTCGGCAGGTCAGATGTGGTCAGTCTATTATCCTCCAGAAAACATTGCCAGATCTGCAACTCTTTCACAGTTGTGACAGTAGAATCACAAAGGTGGCATTGTTGAGAAGATTAGGCACAGCAAACAAGTTCTTCATATCATCATCTGAAACAGTCATATCAGGAAGACCTAATTTATTGAATATAATTTGTTCCAGGCTTGCTGGAACAAACAATGCTACCGAGCTTCCTCTGATTTGTAGCCAACAGGAAATGGTTTTTGTCTTCATCCTTTTGCTTCTGCGCCCAGATACAACGATAAGCTCATTTGGAACATAGGTAAAATAGCGTTTTTATACTTTTTAGCCAAATCAGAGATACAAATCTAGAATTTTGAGATTTAATATGAATCTGTGACAATATGCAAGACTGTGAGACCACAAATCAATGAATTAGACTCAACCATATATGTTATTATACACTTCATGGCCCTCATGTAAACCATCAGGCAATTTCCATGTGTGAAAGTTAATGAACTGTGGATTGGTTTTTGGCATGGTGGTAGGTCCTGAATGCATGACCTCTGGAGGATATTAAGACCTTCCCACTCTTTTAACATGGTGGAAAATCTAAAATGATGTTCTCTCTTAGGTAGGTGATTATCCTTCTGTATCCCAAAAGTCTAGGAAATAAAACAGAATCCTCTCCAGACAGGAGCATGGACTAGCTAGTGAGACATTTCAAACCTTTGTTGTCCATGATCATCAATGTTCAAATACTCCCAGAATCCCCCTGCCTTTGTATACATTACTCACAGATCACTATCATGTATTAAGTGCTAAGAGAGGAAGTTAGGTAACTGCTGTGCTGGAGTTGCAGTGTAGAAGCTATTCAGCTACATCATACAGAGTTTCTATATGGATCAAGACTGAGGCTTATGAAAGCAGCTTACTTTCAAAGCTCATAAATTGGCCTAACTTTCAAAAGCACTTACCACCCAACAGCTCCTGTTGAGTTTAATGAGGCAGAATTTCTGGCACATGGAACCGAGAAGCATGATTGTGCCCCAGAGTTTTCCTAGCAATAGGGCTGAACTGCCTCCTGCATCCACACAGACAAGATTGAGCTGGTAAGTGACAGACTGAGGAGATGACCCAGCATATCTCATACGACTTTTATCAAAAAACCTCCCAATAAAGATGCTGTATTTACTATCCATAATACATACATTTAACATGAACATTAAAAGAACCTACATGTGTTGCTTTTAATTGCTAATCTTAAAGGTGGTTATCGAAAAAAATGGCTAACTGGATCTAAGAGTTTCAGCTGAGTTTATGCAGACAACCATAAGTAAACAGTAACAACAAACCACCCAACCCATACTATTTAATGCTGCATTTAACTATTTGTTTTTACCAGTGCTTCACACCAGATCCAAAGGTTTCAACTTTATTAACACCATTCAAACTATCCTAATCAGCATCGACACAGCCAAGCTCAGCCCACAGTTACTAATGATCTCCGTTAGAGCCAGAGTCTGTTTTCACTGATCATTTAAAACAGCAGTTGCTCAAATCAAAGACTTTCAGGCACAGGATACAAGACAATCTTAAAGAAAAATGTTAATGGTGGACAATCAGATTGATACAGCAGATTACAAGAGATAGATATAAACCTCCCAGAAATTACAATACTTCCATTTATTTCATTCACAAGCCATGCAAGTGTCCACTTTGTACACATACATATATTATTAAGCACTTTACACTAAATCCCCACACTGAAAAGATACAAATCATGACCCCGAATGCACGTCTGTAAAATACTGAAGGTTTTGGCTAGATTTTTGCTCCTGAAAGGCAAACAGTGTAATGATGCAAATTACGTAGTAATCTACTTTCAAGACAACAGCTTTCATTTCCAAGTTTTGAAAAGAAACAATATATGCAAGTTTAAAATGAATAATTCCAAAAGACATTAAGATTCTTTAAACTCTATTGATATCAACAGAATGAAAGTAATAATGCTTAACCCTACAAACATCCCGAAGGCTCTGTTTTGACTAAATGCTACACACATTTGTTTACAGAAGGTCACCAAAATGGTTGTACACTCAAGATAAAGTTTTCAGAAGTGTCTAAGTGATTTAAGAACCTAAGTCCTGCTTTCAAAAGTATTTTATGTGTTGCAATGCTGAGTGCTAAAAAAAATAAATAGCTTAAATTATTTTTGAAAATGAGATGTAGGCACTTTTGAAAATTTTAACCTAATTTTACCTTGCTAATTTAGTGATTGAAAGAAAGGGGGGGGGGGAAATGGTATTTGTAAATGCAGATTATTTTAGAATGCCTGACACGATGCATTGCATTATTCAGTTCAAAGCGCACAATTCATCTTCTTCGATCACAGAAATTATTTGAAATTTTGAAAGTTAATTGCACCCAAAGTTTTCTTGGTCTGGAACATACAACTTACCCATTAAAATCTATCATTAAAACCTTTAGACATACATTGTTAAGTGAGAATCTTACTATTTCATATGCTTTCTGTTCATAATTTGAGCCACCCTCATTTATTTATCAGGATTACACTTGCCACTCTCAGAATCGTCAGAACCTTTCATAAGGGCACAAGCATCTGGTGACATGAGCCTAAAGAGGCAATATTCATAACATTCCTCTTCAATGTGAATGTGAGGGATGCCAGGTGATGTTTAGGTCGGCCTCAAACCTCATACATTTGGGCACCACACAAAGCAAAGGGTACATTTAAAAAAAAAACACCTATTTTTATTTAGTTATTTCAAGAAAGATAAGCAATAATAAAATGACATTCCCATCCTCAGGTATGCTCCAGTCTTGCAGTTCTCTCTTTCTTTTGAACCAGAAACACCTAAAGCCCATTTACAGAGCCACATCCTAAATTTCTAATTTTTAAACCCGGTATTATTTTCTTTATAAGAAGGAGCTATCATCAACAGCACTGATGCTAGAGGCCCCAGTTCAGCAAAATACTTGAGTACTGCACCTACATAACTTCATACACTTTGAGCTTCAGAGTTAATTGGGACTTAAGTATGTGCTTAAGTGCTTTGCTGAACAGCAATGGGTATGTTAATAATAGACCTGGTCATTAGACCTCTCTCGGATGAAGAAAGCCTTCCATAAGTACAATAAAGTAGTGTGCATGAAGCATGTTAGCTCTCCATTTGGAAGTGGGCTATAGCCTACAAAAGTTTATGCTGAAATAAATTTGTCTCTTTTTCCCCATGTTATGTATCCTCACACCTTCTTGTCAACTGTCTAATATGGACCATCTTGATTATCACTATATATTTTTTTCTCCTGCTTATAATAGCTCATCTAAATTAAATAGCCTCTTAGAATTGGTATGTCAACTTACACCTGTTCATGTTTTCTGTGTGTATATATACATCTTACTTCTGTGTGTTCCATTCTATGCATCCAATGAAGTGGGTTTTAGCCTATGAAAGCTTATACTGAAATAAATTTGTTAGTCTCTAAGGTGCTACAAGTACTCCTGTTCATCTGGAGACTGTGACTTTATAGAAAGAGAGCAGAAAATCTTTTGGCCCCCAGTTCAGGCTCCGTGGCAGTGAAGCACAGGGTATCCAAAGCTAAAGCAGGGAAAATTCATTTTTATTTTTTGTGTTGTGAAGCTAGAAACTTTGGCTAGTTTATTTTTTTAAATACAAATTCAACACAACCACTGACCAGTATTAAAGGACAATTATTTGTATTTATAATTATAGCCAGATCAGGTCCAAACATCAGTTTAAAATATTAACTGTGGTTATTTTTTCTATATTTTAACAAAGGTAATAACCAAGGTGACTCAATTTTGGCCAACTGTTACAGTTTTCCCTCACAGAAAATAATAGCAAGGATTTCCTGTTTGAATGAAAACTGTTTGCTCTTCACTGCATTTTGTGGTGTTTTTAATATAGCATGAAAACTATTTGACAGGTCAATAGAATTAAGCATTCTACACTTCAATACTAAACTGATTAAAAGGCTTCCTTGAATCTCCTTTCTAATTAGATAAAAATGGAACATAAAGCAACAGAAAGTAAACATGGAAATGCCAAACGAAGAAAATTCATTATTTAGCTTGCAGATTATAGCAGTGTTTTAAGAGCCAAAAATTAGAAATGAAGACAAATGAGCTAATGATTTACTCTGGAATAAAAAGCCACATTGTTCTGCATACCCCTACTCTTGTGCTAGGGTAACACTGAAACACTGAAAGAAGAATACAAACAGAAGATTGTTTTGTTTGTTGATGAGAAGTGAATGCTGTCTCCTGAAAGTCTGCTGAGACAAAATGCACAGACAGGATACCATGTCTTTGGGAATGGTCTAAACTCTTCAAGCACAAATGTTTGCCCACCAGATTATCAGTATCAAAGGCTTATTCACAATCAAGTCTGTAATATGGAAAAATTATTCAGTTCACTGCATAACATATAATGTATTTTAATAGGTATCTCTATCACTCAAGAACTACATCGACACTTTGTTTAAAAGTTTGGCTGTTAAATATGTATATGCTGGAATCTCTTCCCCCTCCCACAAGCTGAATTTTTTAGTTAGAGAATGCAAATAAAGAGCAAAATCTCAACATAAGCCATATGCTTGTCAATAATATAAACCACAAAAATAATGCAGAAAACAGGGGAATAAAATACAATAAATTCTGAAATTAGAAAACAATGTTAGAAATAATGTAGCTGGATTTGAAAAAGTTGTTGGAGAATTTTATGAGCAATAAAATTTGTAGTCATGTTAAGATAAGTATAATCAAACTTTATTTTTCAGGACAAAAAGCTTTTATCTTGAGAGTCAAGTGGCCTTATGGTTATGTTGGTTTGGGATTTTCTCTTTGCAGTGGTAGATTGTGGGTTTTCCTCAAAATAAATCCATACATATACAGTTCTACCATCTTGAAAGATTTTACTAGGTAAAATGGAATTCCCCATTTTAAAGATAAGAGATATATCTGGAACTGGTAGAATCTTTCGTACCAACAAAATTCTTTAAGTTGTTCCACTGTACATGTATCAGACTCCAGGTCTTGTAGATGTCAAACCAGATGCCCATTATCCATAATGCCATTTAGCTATTAGAATTTCTACTTGAATTTGAATAATAGACTATTGCTTAGTTGAAATTCTGACTCAGTCTCAACAGGTGTTGATAGCAGCATTAAAGTGAGAATAAACCAAGTCATGTAAGACAAACTAAAATCAAGAGTACAATAGTACAAAACAGAGCAAGCAGGTTGCAGATAAATTTCTTTAAACAAACATAGCAGCAATAACATTTCATTTATACCTGAGAGAAAAACTACAATGGAAGATTGGGACAAACATTTTCTTTTCAAACAATCAGATCTGAAGTCTTAACTTATTATCATCAATTATATGTATTGCGGTAGCACCAAGGCCAATCATGGATTAGTGCCTCACTCTGAAAATACATGACAAAGAGATGATCCCTTCCCCAACGAGCTCACACTTTAAGTATAAGACAATAAGCAACAAGTGAATACTACAAGACGACAGGGAAGTATACAGTAATAATAAGAGAATACAAGTTATCATGAAAAATCAGTGGTAACAATTTACCAACTACCTAACCACCGTCAAGTTTTCTGTAAGCATTATGGCAGAGGAGACTTAAGGAAGGACAAATTAAGAGCTGGTGAACAAATTATTATTCCAAACAAACAAATAAAAAAGGCCTAGTCTGAACTGTAGGCAGTCAGAATCCCCCTAATGCCCTCCTTCTAGAATATACTCTGAACTGGTATAAGACACTGCTTAAATCGCATGAGTTCTCTGCTGAGTAAACGAATCTTCACGATTCAGACTGGTAGCCATGTTAGTTTGTATCCATAAAAAGAACGAGGAGTACTTGTGGCACCTTAGATTAGCCTCTTAGGGCTTGGTTAGACTGGCACTTTAAAGCGTTATAAAGCCTCCAGGAGCGCTATAAAGCTGCCCCCGAACACACTGGCAAGGCACATTTTGCGCTAAAAGTCTGATCTTATCGCGCTGTTTGTAAACCACCTTTTCGAAAGGAATAAAAGCTTTTGTGTATTCCCTGTAGCATTATGGCACATGTAATCAGTCATTACGCTATAAGGGATCTCTGGCATGCCTCCGAGCCATTTAAGGCAATTAAGAAGCCATTTAAGGTAATTGACATCTTTGTGTTGTTTTGCAAAGGGAATTAGGAATGCGGAAGTTTCTTTACAGAACTCCGCTCTTAACTCAGCAATTAAAGCAGTGAAAATGCTTACCAATGGAGCTGTGTGAGTGAAATTCAGAGCCTGATATTTTTCTGTAGATAAAAATCACTGACAGCATGGAGTGCTCTCCCTCCCGTTCCCCGTTCCCCCTCACCTCCCTCCTTTGGAAAGCACATTGCACCCAGCTGAATGCCGGGATAGCTGCCCATAATGCACCACTCCCTGTGCCGTGGCAGTTGCAGCAAATGTGGCCATGCCATCGCATCTTATAGCGCTATAGCTATTGCGGTATATGGGTACCGCTATAACCAAAAGCGCTATAATCCTGTAAGTGTAACCTAAGCCTTAGAGTTGGTATGGCAATCCCCATCTTTTCATGTTCTCTGTATATATATATATATATACATATATATATATATATATATATATATATTCCTACTGTATGTTCCATTCTATACATCTGATGAAGTGGGTTTTAGCCCACGAAAGCTTATGCCCAAATAAATGTGTTAGTCTCTAAGGTGCCACAAGTACTCCTTAATCTTCAGGAGTAATTATTTTCATATCAGTTCAAGGTCTCTGATTCCAACAGTAAAATCTAGAATTCTGGGTGGAGTGGGATTAATGTACAAGCAAGGTCAATTTTTTTTTCTCCATCAGAAATATGCTTGTTAATTCTACACAACTGGGATGTGTAATCAGCAGTTAGTTTTAGATTAGAAAGGGAATGGAATCATGATCTGTCCAATGGAAAAATACTCCTTTTCGACCACAGCATGAAGAACAATCTCCTGCAACTGATAAATATGAATTCATACTGCTTGGTAAAATGCATACGAATGCCTATGGCAGTTCTACATCTCTCGTCCAGGGGAGCATACATAGCATATAAATGCATATGCCTGCCTCTTTCCTGGGGGGTGTTCTTTACTTTTTATCAGTATCTTTGCTCTGGTATTTTTCTCGTCTAAGAAGCAACTTGTGGCCCACTGTATTATTTGATCTCAGTTGTAAGGACATTAGAAGTGAGACAGATATTTTTTGAAGGGCTCTAGTCTGCTAACATATATTTTGGGTACTCTTTTTACACCGAGTTTGTGCCAGAGCCTCTCTTGAGAATGAGCAGAAAGATGCGTGCCAATTTGACTTGGAAACAGAGTGGCATTCTTAAATCCATCTTATTCTCATACAAGATCAGTACTAGATTTCTATTGACTGAGCACCTAACTCCTAAACAATTGCTGTATGTTTTGCCAATTAAAAAAGTGGTCTTGATGGGAAAACAATACCTTATGGGAATACCGTACTGATCTAGATGGAAAAATCTTGTAGGCTCAGAAAGGGGTAATGTACAGCTATATTTAAATTCTAGAGGAAATCAGTTCGCTAAGGTCATCAAATACTTTCTGAAGTGTGCAAACTGTAGGCATTTTTTAGAATTCTAGTACTATTAGGATGGCTAGATAGTACCGTAAAGCCTTTATCATGAAGTTGATAGCTGCTACTTTAACTATTAAATATCTGGTACACAGTCCTGCAGAAAGACCCACTTCTAGAAACAAATGGATATTAGAGATTGTAGGTTTTCTCTGACTAGTGCGGTGCACTAATATAATGAATGGTAACCAAATCAGAGAATATGCCCTCTAGAATGTAGCAGATCTTTTTCTAGATGAGGACTGTGTTAGACACATTTCTAGAGTAGGTTTATACTTCCATTCTCCTCTCCCTTTCAGTGATCTGTTCAAGAATGAAGGGACTGAATGACAAATTGGAACCTGATGTATCAGGTCCAGTCTAGGTAGTAATTTTATGGGTTCTTGCACAGCTATCTGAATGCTCTTGGACATAGGTGAGCAAACTACGGCCCATGGGCCACATCCGGCCCATAGCACCGTCCTGCCTGGCCCCTAAGCTCATGGCCCAGGAGGATAGCCCCTGGCCCCACTCCTGCTGTTTCTCCTCCCCCGCAGCCTCAGCTCACCATGCCACCAGCGCAATGCTCTGGGCGACGGGACTGCGAGCTGTTGCAGGGCAGCGCAGCTGCAGAGTTGTCGTCTGACCCAGTGCTCTGTGCGGCGTGACGGCATGGCTGACTCCATCTGGGCGGCACAGCTGCCTGTCCTGGTGCTCTGGATGGTGCAGCTGTAGCGCTGCCAGCCACTAGAGCTCCAGGTAGCGCGGTAAGGGGGAAGGGAGAAGGGGGTTGGATAGAGGGCAGGGGAGCTTGGGGTGGTGGTCAGTGGGTGGGGGATCTTTATAAAACATCCATGTCTCCACCTGATGGTACATGGAGGTAGGTTCTTTTTTTTTTTTTAAAGGCTATCCAGGCAATCGTTATGAACAACAAAACTGATTACAGATATCTGAGATAGTGCATGTATTTGCTCTGTTCTTATAGGTCCAGGATTGTTTTCATATTTCCTAATTTCTGCTGGAGCATGAAGAATATTTATTTAGTACTTACTAAAGATCAGCTGGAGGAAATGCTTTTGTTGGCTTATTTCTAGCAGATACTGAATAGTGATTAAGATGTTTGAGTGGCTGGTGTTCATGTGAGTGTATGAGAGATACAGAGGTGGGTCTTTCAATACTGATAATTATAGGTATCTCCTTACAGAGTTTGGGGTAGGTTCCTTATAATAACTGCAATACTATGAGCCCATCCTGACTGAAATCATGACAGACTATCCCGTATCAGGAGTATCTGTTTACTGAGATTCATTGGCCAGTCACTATATGAATCTAGGGTTAGAGGAAGATTTATGGCTGTAGTTTGATTGACTTTTCGCTCTCTTAATACCCTGATCTAGGACTGCCTCTCCAATATCCTTGGTGCTTTTTTTGGATAACAGAGTTGTGATGGACAACAGGAGCTGTTGTATTCATTGCATAATCTGTGAGAGTTGAACTGTGTAGCTGGCTTGCAAGCTATCTTGTTTTGCTGCCTAGCGCTGGAATCATCTAACACCTCATCTATCTTTTTTTTTCTTCCCTTCCCTCAAAAGCATTACGCTGGTAAATTGGCTGAAGTGAGGTGCTGCTTGGCTTCTGTAGCCACTGTCAAAGCGGTTTGCATGCATACATGCTGGTAGCTCTGGATCTTGCTGCAGAACTCAATACATCCAGCAATGTGCCTGCCACAAATGGGGCCAAAAGTTCAGTGAAACTCGGTGAGATTTTCCTGACTTGGAGAACAGCTGTTGGACCGTGATATATTTACTCTGGTGAAACAACTGGATGAAATGGATGCTTGAAAAGATACTGCTGAGGCCTCACAACGCATCTCAGGACAGCTTTTATTTTCATGGCAGTGGTGTCCTTAGGGAATCACCTCCCTTCTATTATGATAATATTCTTTATTGGATCATCACCACAACATCTACTTAAAGAAGGATGATGTATGAGTTTCTCTCTTTCTGGGACCTGTGAAATTTGGAACACTGCCTATTCAGACATCTGGATTTAATGGGTTGCTCCCATTTCATTGTGTTTTTCACTGCCACAGGGAATCCCTATTTCTCCCTTTGAGTTCAGAGAAGCATTTACCTGTTGGCAGTTTAATCCTCTGTAAGTATATGTTTGGCTTCCCAGATCCCTTATAGCCCTTTTAGCCATAGTTTTAAACTGTCTCAGTGTCTGATTCTCCTGGTTCTGATAGTCTCGCCCTCCTTAGTTGAGAAGGTGAAGGAGAATGCCAAACTGGTCTTGTGTCTTTATTTGGACTTCTTAGATTTGTGGGTTTTGCTACATTTAGATTCCTTTTTCTTGGTTTCTTGCTAGACTTAGGGGGTAGCCATGGGCTCTCCTGTGCCCCCTTTCTAAATTTAATCTGCTGCTTCACCTCCTGGGTAGAAAGCCTGGACTCTGAGTATATCAAAATCTCATTTTGTTGAAAGATCCAGGCCAGAATTATTGAAATAGGTCATACCATGGTCCTGACAGTTTCTCAGTTCTTTGACTTTGGCCAGGGTGAAAGTTCAAAGAGGACAGTACACTCAATTACTTTCCCAGATCACGTGAAGAACACTGAAGGGATTATTTTACAAAGTCAAGGAATCCTTACAGGCAATCAGGGACTGCTTCAGTTTTCTTAGTTTTATTTGCTAGTTGAGTCCATTTAATTTTTGTCTTGCTGGGGCTGTTGATGTTGTCTGATGTGCAGCAATCTACCTGCCAACTATATAGACACTTGAGGGAGAACCAACATCATTATTAATTTATGAAATTAAGAAAGATGTTTTCCATGGACCAGCAGACAAGGAATCTCCCACCATATCATCTGTAAAAATGGCAGCACTTTGTTGAAAATAAGTGATCGTGATCTCAGGGATCATTTAACAAACTGAAATGTTTTCCTGATCTCCTGGAGCAAGATTGAGATGTGGGGAGCATCTGGCTTCTTCCTTGGGCTCGTTAGCAGACAACATTGTATTTGTGCACTGGGATGCATGACAGATACATGTTGCTAGATAAACATTTGTTGAAAAAACAAATGTCCTTAAAAAGTGGAGAAAATAACCAAAGGAGGGTTTAAAGCAATAGGATGGCTAAGAATCCCTGCCATTTGCCCCACTATTGCTGCCTTAATCATTCCTGCCTTTAAGGGAAGACGATTTGAAGACAGGTGCCTTGGTGACTGAATGCTAATATGGCCTTCTGCATACAGTTCTGATATCCTTTGGTTCTTGAACAGCAGAGCAATATACTGTACAAGATCATGCTGCTGACACTACCTTTGGTCTGCAGATCTTTTAATCAAGAAAAAAATATCCACAGGACTCTTCATTGACATTATTCTGACTACTTTGAAATAAATTAAATCAATAGAAATGAAAGGGATTATGTTATGGACTGTAAACGCCTGAAAATCTTTTGAAGCACATATTGAGAAAGAATTGTTGTTCACTGTAATGCATCAGCAATATCACTAAGCAGTCTAGATGAAAATTGTTGTGAAATGCCATAGTGCATTGCACATTCAGCAGTTACTACACTTCTGTAGTTTAGGTGCAATCAGACACTAACGATACTTAATCTAATTAGCTTAACAAAGAGAAGTCTGAAGTGACTTGATCACAGTTATTAAGTAAATACACAGAGACAAGATTTCTGATAGTTGAGGGCTGTAACAGAAATTTAATTTTGGCAACTCCTGCAGCTGAAATTGCTGGATCCAGAGAGCTGAGCAATTCCAGGTGGCTTTGAGTTAAACAGGCAAAGCACAAGAATACAAGGTAAATTCCCTGATATTTGCCAAGGATGAGGTTGCTGCTGATATCCTATGTGCCATACCAATGAGGAAAAAGAATAAACCACAATGAAAGAGGCTTTAGATGCCCATATAATACAAGTCCTTAAAACAAGATTTGAGGACTTCAATAGCTCAGATATAGGTGGCCTGAGTTGTGCAGGAGTTCAAAATAGATGATCATAATGGTTCCTTCTGACCTTAAAGTCTATGAATCTATGAGAATATTATATATGAAAGGACCAAATTTAATAGGAGGAGCCAGGATGTTTTTATTGCTGCAATTCATAGTGTTGCTGAACACTGGAAATATGAAATATTGAAAGAAATAAAAAGAGACAAGTTAGAGTTGCTTTTATGCCAACAATTATGTAGAGCCCTGAATAAGCTGCCATCAATGAAAGAAAAAAAGACTTCCAAGAAAGATGTTAAAAGTCTACAATGATTTTGCTCTGACAGCGATTTCCAGCATCTGGGGTATATAATTGTTAACCTCACATTACCACCTGCCACTGCCTAGTGATATATCTTAGAAGTACTGGAAAAATATTTGCAGAAAACCCACAAAACGTAATCTCTATAGGCCTGTGGACAAAAGAAATACATTTTAAAATATTTAGGACTAAAGAGGAGTTGATAGAAACTGAATGGTGCAAAAAATCAGGAAGGGAAAAGACCATCTCACTACATGATGCATGACAGCTTTGGTACTTCCACTCTAAAAAGTTGTTATAGAAGATATGAATTGGGTGGAGACATCCTTGGGACTTAGTCCGGATTTACTCTGGTTGAACTGAACTCAAGAATCTGGACTGTACTTGTACGCAAATTAGTGAAAACAGCAAAGCAGTGATTCCTGATAGGTTTTTAAAAAGGGTTATGCAAAGAACATTGCTGTCCAAAAAGTTTAAATATTTTTTTTAACAATAGCAAACATTGGCTGAAGGAGTCAAGAAGTGTTGAACACATTATTAGCCTTGAGAGAATTATACATATCAAAATTAATTCACTTACCACTTGTATTTATTCTTGAGAACTTTCAGTCATGAAAGGATCCCCTTACACAAAATGGAGCTCTTTGTATTAAAGAAACAAAAATATGCAACAAACAAAAAGCCTCCATCATGTAGAAATGCTAGGAGATAGCTCTCTTGTCAAATTAGTGATCGTATTCTCTTTCTTCCCACTTACACACAACTTCCTGTTCTAACTTAAATTGACATTAATTTCAATGGGACTACTATTTGGAATTTAGTAATTTCTTTTGCCACCATGGTTTCCTCATGTTATTTTGCTTTAACATATACTGTGTCCATATTCTCTCTGTAATTCAGTAAGATCATTAACTCAAGTTTACAGCATTACATAACATAGTCAACTATTTTAAAAATAATGATTTCTACCTTCACAATTTCTCTTTCCCCAAATTAAAACTGCAATATGAGATTAATTAAAGATTGAGTATGGAAACAATTTAGCCAGTAGCTATAATATCAAATGTAAAAAATAAAAAGCAGATACCAAAAGGCATCTCCTAGCGAACATTAACTATAATATCACAAATTTGACTATAACAGAGAAGGGATGATTTTGTGCAGTGAAATTCCTATTATGACGTTATTTGCTAACATCATGGGAACCATAAAAGTATTTATTTTTTGATTAGGTTCCCATACAGCACTATATTTATGAGGGTCCTATATCAGTCATAAAATTAAGCAGTTAATAGTGACAGAATTTTTTCCTTTGTAATTTTATAAACAAAGAGGTTTTTAATAACTGTACTGATAAGACATCTGAGTCATCACTCAATCCAGACGCCATACAACCATAACATCACAACTATCCTGCGCTGTATGAACCCTTTGAACCTTTTAAATTAGCCTGGATAAATTCCCTGTCCTCCCAAAAGGATTTCCTATTGTAAACATATGCTCTATCACAAACTCAACATGTTTAGAATATCTCGGTCTCCAGATCAGTTTAACCAAGACACATACACACACACAAGAATCAGTGGAAGAATAAACCAGAAGGTGCTTTTAAAAAAAATGTTTTCCCACTCTCTAATCCATATTCTTGTTCTCCTCCTTAGTAAGATAATAATAAAAAATTTAAAAAATGTATCTGTTCTATTAAAAAAAACCCACAATGTTTATTACCTCAAGACATCAATAAAAAAACTACTGCCATAGATATTTTTTCCTCCCAAAACAACGCCAAAACACATTTTAAAAAAATACATTTTAACTTGTACTATAGTGAATAAAAGTAGCATAAATTATATATATTAAAGTATAATAGGGTGTGTCCTAGAGCAATACTTTAACTGAATTGCATATACGTTCTTCCACAATATCTTGAATATGGGCTCAATCCTACTCCTACTGAAGCCAGTGGCAAAATTGCCACTGATTTCAATGAGACCAAGATTTCCCTCTATTGACTTTTGCCATCAGCTTCAATGGGAATAAGATCAACACTACTTTCCATCAGATAAAACCAGCAAATTTATCACATCAAATAACACTTCATTTTTAACATGTATCTTCCAAGGACAGCCTTATTGACTCATTCTAGTGCCAACTCATTTAATCTGGTTCAGTTCCTGATGTTATGCTCCTTGGACTAAGCAAATGTTGGGAGTTATATGGAATAAAAGAAGGAATCACAGAGAAAAGTTTTGCTTTACAAGTATCAAACTAGAGTGACCCTTTCACTCAACTAAGATGCCCAAAAGAATCTCACTTAGCTCTCCTTGACTGGATGGATGGAGTTTTAGTATGAGTATATAAAGTTAGCTAAAAGTATAATGCTAGTCATGATACATGAAAAGTCTACACTACAGTGGTACATCGGCGCAGGTGCACCAATGCAGCTACACCACTGTAGTGCTTCTGGTGAAGACATACTATGCTGACGGGAGAAAGTGTTCCACCTTGGAGAGAAGCGTAAACTATGTTGACAGGTTGTCTTCCGATGACATAGCGCCAGTGCGTACAGCATGAAACTTGCGTCGCTCAGGGTGGGCTTTTTCACACCCCTGAGTAATGCAAGTTAGATCGACTTATGTGGTAATATAGACCTGCCCACAGCTCCTTAGGGATTGAGAAGGGAAAAGAGAGGTAATTTCAGAGATCTAAAGACACTTTGGTTAGCAAGACACAAGAAAGAAGCACAACCTTTCTTTTCAGGATCTTTTTTTTTTGAAAGAATGCACTAATCTTTTTATTTTGACACATCTTTGTAGGTGGCAAAACTAGACTTTACTTCAGTTAAGGGTGTGTAAACCATGATATAGTCGGCAACAGGAACTGTTTACTAGTCTGAAAAGCTATTGCCAATGGGAACTTGAAACACTGAATTACTCTTATGCTAAGTGTCTAAATGAAGTGCCTGGCAGGTCCAGAAAACAAGAAGCAATCTCTTCTAAATGGAATAGCATCTGTGAGATTAATGTTGATGTTATGGATAGAAGAACGTGGGTTTTTTTTTTACAGTAACAGTATGTTCTAAACATTTTTCCTTTATTAAAAAAGCACTTTCTGAGTTTAATGTTCATAAAGCAGAAAATATTCTAAAGAGGTATATTGTATCCCAACTATTTTCTAACACATTCCACCCAAATAAAAATACAACAAACCATTGTGCAGAATTGTTTGAAGAGTAAATAAAAATTC
The DNA here is from genome assembly GCA_032164245.1 of Sternotherus odoratus. NCBI lineage: Eukaryota > Metazoa > Chordata > Testudines > Kinosternidae > Sternotherus > Sternotherus odoratus. The sequence continues at coordinate 149,886,094 of JAVMKO010000002.1, forward strand.
TTCAGAGTACTTTCTTTTGCCACATTCCACTCAACTGCTTGTGGAGAAACCTGAACACTAGCTGGGAGCTTCGGTCTGTAAATACCATTGGTATTTCTGAAGCTTCCCTCCCCCGCATCGAAACTGCTCTTTAAATTACATTCAGATTTTTGTGGTGCCATAATAACTACAATATGGGGGATGTATTTCAATAGTTCGGTAAAGGCTTCTTTTAAATTTCCAACCCATTATCTCAGGCTTACATTTGTCATCCCAGCTTCTCTGCAGGATTCACATTCCCACATAAGGTCTTGCATCTGAACATGGAAAATTGTGAACTACTTTATCAAAACCACATCGAGATACATATTAAAGTGGTATCTTTTATTTTAAGATATCAAACAGATTTTCCCATGTTGTACCAGAAAATGTGTCAAAGCAATACAGTAGTATAAGCCTTAATGGAACAATAAAAGTGAGCCATGCAAAACCAGATAGTTCCCACTTTCAGGGGACTCAAATGAACCTTTTGCTGATTTACACCCCTGACTTTTTCACTTTCAGTTTCAGGTTTTAGTAAGCCCAAACACCAAAGCTCAAATACTGACTGTTTCCCCAGGTTTGGGGTAAAAACCATTTGAAACACCAAGTTTTATTTGTTTTCTAGGTGCATTTGGAATGCATTCTAGGTGCATTTGGAATAATCCACAATGTAGATAAGCCCTATTACAACTCATTCAAATGACCACAAACTACAAAACTATTATCACAACTGCTATTGGCATTTAAATAGATGTATACATATATTGGATATATGAAGAATTCCATTTGGTTTGACAAGCAAGGAGTGGTTAACTTGAAAGTTAATTGGTAGCATGCAAACCTGGAGCTGTACAAATTGAAGGCTTCATAGCAGCTGATGAGGAAGAATGGATTTAAAGTAGACTCAACCAAACCTTACAACTATCCTTCTAAATAAAGTTTTTTCAATACAGTATAGCGGGAAGGGAAATATTACATTCCATTAAAAGGAATGGCCATTTACAGAACACACTGGGAAAACCAAGTTAATTGATCAGTTCATATTTTTCCACATATCCAGATTTTCAGTAAATCTCAGATCCTTACCAGCTGTTGGGTATCCTGCATTAATGGCAAAAATGTAGCTTCCAGAATAGCAACTTGGTCGGTACTCAGTTTCTGCCATAGACTAATCAGCATAATCACTAGCTGGGTGGCACTTTTCAACTTTGTGAATGCCTGGATCATATTGGTTTGGTTTTCCTCTGCCGCATCTGCTAGAGCTATTATCTGCAAAAATCACAATTTTTTGTTAGTTATAATTTTACCCATTAACACTCCACACTAAAATTACATTTGGCACATTCTTGTTTTTCTTTAGAAGGACCTGATGAACTTTGTCTTCCATAAATACAAGTCATAGAAAGTATTAAATAAGTTATCATCTGTCAAGGCAATTTAAAATCCATGTGGCAGTTGGATTAATCAGTAAATTCAGTCGGTGTAGGGAGGATTCTGTTTAATGCAAATTCTACCATAAGGCACTCCCCAGGTTGATTCCCATCACCTAATGTAATACAATAGTTCCTAACCAACTATAAACACTGAAGATTATACCACACATGAATTAATCACTGTTTGAGCAACATCCTTGTAGATGACTCATAATCAAAAGTATTACATTTATTTTATTTTGTTTTGCTTAAAACTGTAATTTAATATGTTAAGTTATTTCTATATGGAAAAAATTGCCATGTTTTTTATTTTATTAGGTGGAGTTCTATGCATAGTTCAGCTAGTTTAGCATTACACCAATAATGTACATGCTCTGGCATGTGATTGGTTGGGTGATATCATTTTTAACACCAGTGTAAAATATTGGACTACACAGACCTTGAAAAGAAAATTCAGTGTATGCTCACATTAAATATCAGCTCCTTTTCCTGTAAACTGCCATGATATTTTTATCCTCTTCAGTACTCAGTGGAAAAAACTAGAAGCAGAACCTGAGAGGAAAACTTGAAACTACTAAATGGAATATTACTAATATTCATAGGCATGCGTACAGGGTGTGCCCGGTGTGTCCAGGCACACCCTAATGTCTCAAAAAAAGGGGGGGGGGCTTTGCATTTTAATTTAATTCCATGATACGCTCTTTTGGTTTTAAAGTATGGATTGTTGTAGTAAGAATTATGTATTATGTATTATTGTTGTATTATAAAGATAATGTCCTTTATGACTGAGTATTCAATAAATGTTTGCCTTTAAAAAAAAATTCCCTGGGTGCATACCCTAATGAAATGTGATGTGCACGCCTATGCTAATATTAGGTGTGTTTTGTCACTACTGTCCATTTTCTATAAATGTATGCAGATATGTGAGAAAAATAACATATAGATTACAAAGGTGTAGAATCTAAAGGTCTCTATCTCTGCAACTTACTATTGCTTTCTTCAAGATAATTTCCTATCATTTCAATGTAATTTTATGCACCAGCAACAGATTTTTCATGCTACATAGATTGAATGTAAAGGAAATGAGCATTGTCTGGGGGCTAAAAGTGGGGTTTGAGCCACAACTTCCAAGACATATTTTAATCTCAGCTACTGACATTACATATTGGGTTGGTTTTCAGAGGTGGTGACCATCTGCAGCCGCCATTTAAATCAATGCACAGCACATCTTCAAAATCAGGCCCTTAACCTCTTTCTTCTTATGTTTACTCATCTGCAAAGAGACAATACCTGCTTAACAGGGATGTTGTGAGACTTAATTTTGTAACGTGCTTTGTGATGTTTTCATGAAAGGTCGTCTAGAAGAGCAAAGTATAATTGGTATTGAAACAGAATTAATTTACAAAGGAAAGCTAGGATAAGCTTACCTGATTAAAGTTCAGCACTATGTGAAAAAGACAAATACTATACAATGTATCTTCAGCCTGGAAACAACTGTAGGCAATTGTTCCTTTGCCTTAAGAACCCTCTCACACGGGCACAAAAGGGATCTTTTTCGCCCACCATTCCCTTTAAGTTGTTTTGAGACTGGGGAAAGGGGAAAGTGAGGAAAGATGAGCTGAGATGCATTTTCTATGATACCCAGCGCTATGCCGCTACCATATCGTAATGGGCTAGAGTTGTGTAATGAATAACTCGGAGTCTATGTGATCTTGGGGCTTGGATGAGGGCTAAGACTTAACCTAGATTAGATTCAACTAATGGGTTTGGAGGAAGCAGCTGGACGAGATGACAAATCTATCAACACTCATAATTGAGAGAGAGTGACAGCCATTTGTAACTGGTGAACAATATGGGTACCTTATTGAATCCTGAGCTGTTGCCCATGGATGCCCAGATGGGCAAGATCACTTTCTTTTATTTGCACTTAATGAGCAGGATGGGATTTTTTCCCTCTCTGATACAGATCTTGCCACAGTTATCTATTGCTTTGTCTTCAAGACTATATTTTAAGATTACCACTATTGTAATGAGTTACATTTTTGAGACAACTTAAACTACAGCTAGTGCAAAATGAAGTATCCCGCTTACTAAGTGGAGTTTCAGACCAGTACTCTGGAATAAGCACTAACATCAATACATTTCTGTTTGAGAAATCAAGGTGCTGGTTTTAATTTATAGACTAAGTAGTCTGGAAGGTGGTTATCTGAATTACAGACTCACACCCTGGGCTATCCTGCCCCAAATGACATCATCTGATTCACTTACATTTAAGCCCTTCAATAGAAATGAAAAGGAGCTGTTGGCTTGGCTTTCTACATGAGGGGTGTTCCACTTTGGAATCTGCTCTAAAACTTGTCTCAAAATATCCCACGTTTGTAAAATTTTCAGTCAGACAGCCAGGTTCATTTACTTCCCAGGATTTGGGGAGTGGGATGAGTTGAATCTTGCAGTGGCTTGATTACCATTGTTTACCATGAAAGGGTCTTATTGTTTGATGTTTTATTTGTCACTGAGGTGAGGAAGCCTCTTCCAATAGAATTGTGAGTTATGTCCAAAGCAAAGGATACACACTTTTATGTTTTAAAAATCTAAATAAATATCTAGAATAAAGAAGAATTCAATGAATAAATAAATAATTCCACCTCCCTGGAACTACTTTTAACTTGCCAAATCTCTGAAGAGTTTTAAGAAGGAGCTTTAAAAAAAATCTACCTGCCATAAGAATGTTTTCTTCTTTGTCCCAAAATTACTCTGTTCTAAGATGCACAATATGCAATCTGGTTTTGCATCACTGAAAGGCTTAAATTCCTAAGGAAGCAGGGTGGTCTTCGGGTGTTGCAACCCTCAAACACATGCCAATGAAATCTTTATACCACACCATCATGTATTCTACATATACACTATTCCACCCAGCACTTATAGAGAAACCAAAAGAAAAACCAGTTTTTAAGTCTAAAATCTTCTGCTTATAGATGAGGAATTGCAAACATTTAGCTTCATGAGATCTGAAACATCTGGGATTATAAAGATTTTATTACCATAAAACAATATACGTCTACATTGACAATCTCAGTTTCAAAATCCAATCTCTATAATTGGATAGGGCAAAGGTTACAAGGAGAATACCCCTTGAGGTCTGTTCTGAACTAGATGTCTTAGTAATACAGAAAGCAGCTGGGACAGCCTCCATAATCTTTGCAACGCAATCCTCATCCAGATCCACACATGGTTTCACTCTCAATGTATAGGATTAAAAAATAAACCTTTGCTTAGAGAGGAAAATTTCTTTGAACAATTCCTAAGACATAAGGTAAATGTCTTTAATAGTTCTTCTGAGAAGTTTCATTCAGACCCTTAGGAAATTTGTGAAAAGTATAGGTTCTTAGAACTTTTTCCAAAATCTCAAAGTAATTTCCACATTTTACTATTTCCTCTTCACCTGGACATTATTTCTGATAACCATTTTTACAATGAGGGAAAAATTAGAATCTTTGTCTTTGCAACTGAAATTCTACAGTCTCCCTAGATTTTATTATGATTTCTCTCTAATTTCTAAACTATCTTCTAGTTTATCAATTTTTCCAGCTGCTCATTGTTTCAGATAGTGTCTTCTTTACCTTCTGTATAAAGTAGTAAAGCAAGGAAACCTCTCCTTCACTTACAGTAGAGGCCTTTCTAGGTACCTTATTTCTTCATGACCGCAAGCAAGCTTTAACCCCATTATCCCTTGCTGCCACTAATTTTGATCAGACAGCCTCTAGGAAAGAGTCTATCAATCCAATGCAAGGCCCATTATTGGATAGTCATCTTTTTTTCCCTCTGGCTCCTTGTTTCTTAGCAACAAAGTCTTCAACCCAAAGATAACCAAGAAAAAAAACAGGTTTCACAAAACCTCCATACTCAAAGCAGTAGAAGAGGGGGAAATGACTGGCAGAGTAAAGATCAAAGAGGCATTGGCAAAGGCCGAAAGCATAGCATCTGGTATAATATTTGTTTAAAAGTTGATCACAATTTTCTTTTCATTTATGGCCTTTTTTGTGAACTCTTTTCTGGCTGACCAAATTCTAACCCTGTTCCAATAAACCAATCTACAGTAAAGCGGAACCCTGCTTTAAAAAAAAAAGTTATTAATGGAAGCACATTGTAAAAAAGAAACAACACCCAAGAATAAATATTCTCTACATCAAGGTCATGCATTTAACACACTTCCATTAAATTTGACATTCACAGTTGGCAAGGGCAAAGCTCGACTCCAGAATGTTTTTATAATATTCTGAGAAATTCATAGACTTCACCCTCCATGAGTAATACCAACAAGATTTGTTCCAAATAATTTCTAAGTAAAGAGACTTTGTTTTGATTTCTGTATATCATATTCACGTAGGAAGATGTGTCAAAGGTTAACTGGTTGGTTTTCCTGCATGTCATCTTTAGTCAGTACTTCATTTGTGCCGGGGCTTGTCAGGACCAAACTCCAGCACCTCTAGTCTTGGCAGTTCGTAGCACTGGCACCTCTAGGCTTGCTCCGCCAGTTATGAAAGTAAACAAATTGCCTGATCCGCAGCATCTCTTTCGCTACAAATTAAGCACTGCCTTTAGTCCTTTGAAAAATGAGTAGTGGATTTTTGGGTGCTTCAGTTTTTGGCTGTCCAACTGAAGACACCTAAAAGGTTCTGATTTTCAGAGCCAGCCCCCCTACTCCTAAATGTACATACTCAAAATCATTTTTTGAACAAAAAAATTGAGTGTATTTATATTATACTAGCAAAAATACCCCGCATTACTCGGGGTATTTGTAATTAGAAACTGAGATGTAAAAAGACTACAATGTTTTTTATTAATACAAATTTTGTTCAGAAGTCTCATTTTGCATAATTAATTTCATTCTCTTGCATTTAGATGTGGGGGGGAGGGGGAGAGAGCTAAGCGAGTGCGGGGGCCGTTGGAGGGGGGAAGGGGGCAGATTTTAAAAATTGTTGATTCTTACCTGAGGGGCCGTTGGAGTGGGGGGGAGGGGGGAGAGAGCTGAGCAAGTGCGGGTGCCGTTGGAGGGGGGAGGTGGCATAGAGCTGAGCGAGTGCGGGGTCCGTTGGAGGGGAGTATTATTACATCATAACTATGTCACAGAGAACAGCAGCTGCCCAGCTGATGTTAATGGGCTTTAAAGAACTTCACCCCTAGGGGGCGTCAGAGGTGAGATTTGAATTTTTTTCGATTCTTACCCTGATTAGGACCCTAAAGCCTATAACTGTACCAAATTTCAAGTCTCTAGCTCAAATGGTGTGGAAGGAGTAAGGGAACGTACATACACACATGCACACATACACCATTTGACTTTTATAGATATAGATATACATACACAGAGAGAGAGAGAGTTCTGTTTTCTACAAAGAGGAATATTTATTTTGATCACACAGGCTGGTTCTAGTAGGTGCTTATTTTCCACAGAAGTCAATGAGAATTGTAGGTATCTGGAATTTCCTAGAATCAGGGTTTGGTAGTTATTTACATAAAGCAAGAGTCTTCATCAAGGAATGTATTAGAAGTACAGTAGACTCTCGACTATCCAGGATGATAAGGAAAAAATTAATCTTGGTTAATAAAATCCCAGATAATCACCACCCATAGGAAATATATGGGGGGGGGGGGAGATTGGTTCACCAGCCACCCTGCGCTGGGGGGAGGGGGTGATGGTTCACTGGCTGTCCTGTGCCCTGGGTTTTGGAGAGGGGGGGTTGTGCTTGGGGCAGCAACAAAGCCAGAGCCAGCCCTGCGAGTTACGTGTATTTTTTTTGGACATCCTGGTTAATCCACAAACAAGTTAACCCGATCCTGGATAATTGAGAGTCTACTGTATAATTATTCTGATGAGACATGGACCCACCCATTACAAAACAAACAGTTATTGCGTGCTAATTAATTCTGCAACCAGTGTTACTCACTGCCTACTGAGGGATTCCTAGTGGCTTTGTGTAGTACCACACTCCTTTCTCACCTCTGGTGCCCCCTGAAGGTTGACCTTGGTAGCTCCTTAGTGGCTTGATGTTTTGGCTAAGTCACAAAGTTCAAATGAAACCCTTCCAGGGTAATAAAGAAATCCAGGATTCTGGATTTCCCTAGGGTCTTTAGCCCCAGCTCTGGGCCTTTTCAATTCAGCCCTTTGGTAGGGTTCCCATAACCCATAACCTTTTGGGGGTTATGCCACTTTATCTATGATGTTAGGGGAGTCTGGGCCCATCCAATACTCCAGGTTCCAACCCAGGGACCCTATAAACAGCAGATATGTATGGCTCAACTTCAGTCCTCTCATGCTATTTCTATGAGACTCTTCCTACTGGGACCTTTTAGTTCCAAACCTATCTCAGGGCCAACATCCTCAGGCTCTTCTCCCTCTGTAGTCGCAGTGTAAACTCAGTCAGCCCTACATTCTGACTACTTTTCAGGCTCCTTTGGACAGCCAGGAACTGATCTGCTAATGCTCTGCAGCTTCTTTTATATGCACCTGCTGTTTCTAGCCTTTGGCGGAGGAGGTCTCTCTAGCTTCCAAGATGGCTTCCCTCATGAGGTTTCTCTAGGCAGGCCTGGAGGATCCACCTTTGCTACTCTTTTCCTCCCACCTCACTGGTTCCTGGGGTGGGATGTAGCAGAGCAGAGGGGCCTCCAGCAGGGGCAACAAAAGTCTGGTATACCTTGTCACAGTGCCCCACAATAAAAACTTAAATTATGTGGAAGACTATTTGCTCACAGTGCTTCAGAAGGCAAAGTCATTCTATGTTTGGAAACAAGCATGCAAGCTGAAAAACTGATCATGAGTTCATAGATCTCTTCTGATAATTATTCTGAGACAAATTCCTCACAATATACAGTAGACTCTCGATTATCCAGGATTGGATTAACCAGGATGTGGATTAACCAGGATGTAAAAAAAAATATGCGCAACTCGCAGGACCAGCTCTGTCTTTGCTGCCGCCCCGAGCACACACACACACAAAACCCCTCCAGGGCACAGGGCAGCCAGTGAACCAACACTCCCACCCTCCGGCACAGGGTGGCTCGTGAACCAACCCCCACTCTCCATATTTTCTATGGATGGTGATTATCCGGGATTTTATTAACCAGAATTATTTTTTCCCTATCATCCTGGATAATCAAAAGTCTACTTAACCTACCACCAATATCTCCTTGATCCAACCCCTTTTCTAGAATGTTTAAAGATAATTAGGTCAAGCACCTCATAATTTATAATTTTGTTGATACTGTGCTCAAAGAAAGTATACAAGTAGAGAATATAGGATGTCATAGATTCCCCAGTTCACTCCTATGAAAAGAGATCACTATTATTTATCTCACTATACATTTTTTCCATGCTCTTCTAAAAAAACTTACCAGCCACACATCTTGTATTACACATGTAATGGCATTTTGGGTCACAAAGTATTATCTTTTTCTGCCCGAATTAATGTTCAATTTGTGTATATACACCCAGCTATTATGACTGGCACACTAAAAATACATACTGTTAGAACAGATACGATTGTCTGATAGTATTGGTAATTTCTTTTTAAAAGTTCTAATGCCCTTTACTTCAGAGTACAATTTATTTTTCCATAGCCGCTTTCATGCAGAATTCTCAAAGCTGTTTATAAAGCAATGAGATGAACACTAGTAGCAAAAATCAGAGAGGTAGCCGTGTTAGTCTGGAATTTCAGAAGTGACAAAGAGTCCTGTGGCACCTTAAAGACTAACTAAAGTATTGAAGCATAAGCTTTTGTGGGCTAATACCCACTTAGTCGGATGCATGCAGTGGACGCCTCCAGGGGCAGATATAAATAGGTAGGCAAGAACCAGGTTAGAGATAACAGGGTTAGTCCAATGAGGCCGCTAAATCGAGGTCCGTTAAATCGAGGTCCGTTAAATCAAGGTTTTACTGTACTGCATTGCATTACATATGAGACTACAGTCTATGCATACCTGACCCTGAGATAAGAGTGCCAGTTAGTGCAAACTGTGATGGTGCTTTCTGAGATGTTAGCACATGTCCATCATGAACCAGACAGACCATTTCTCCTAGGAAATGCCATTACATCACTAGTAGCAGCAATGTTAATAAGCAGCTGAATTTGGATAAAATGACTGAGCTATTATTTCAACCATTCAAAGAAAGATGATACAGAAATCTGAAGGTTTGATACAATCTGGGTGCTTTAACAGCAGTACAGATTACAGTCTTTTTTTAAAAGAACAATAAAAAAAAACAACAGTTTTTCATTCACAAGGTTTTAGTCCTCAAACCGCTTTGGTATCCCCAGAAAGATTTCAAGTGGGTATTGTATACTATCTATAGGACGGAGATGGAGTCTACTCTGTGGACTGGAAAAAGGGATATGATTGATACAAACCCAGACAAGATCACTTAACAGACTGATGTCAAGCAATTCAGTAGGAAATCTCCACTATGGCTAGACCCAGGGAATATGAACAAGCCAGACTAGTGAAAGCCAAGCATGAAACAAATCTGGCGTACTCTACCTTATGTGAATGTATGGATACCGGTGGCACCAAGTATATACCTTAAGTAGGTGTAGTTGTGCTGCTCTACCTATCATGTCTATCAATAAAAAAAGGATCTTGAGAAATGTTCCATTTACATGTGGGCAATACTAAAGCACTTGCAACGCAAGTCTTGGATTTCTTGCATATTTGGTTTGTTTTTAAAATGTATTTTAGGATTTTATATTGCCACCCATCACCATACTATCTATGTGCTTTCCATGTAAAATAAAGAACAAAAGTGAAGTCCCCAGTTGACTTCATGGATTCTCTCTGGCACATCATTTTGCAAAACTGTTTGAGATTGGGTTTTGCGGGGTTATTTTTAACTTATTTATTTACTTTTACTTTTTGCAATTGATGATTTTTTTCAGGGGCTTTTGCGGGGGAGGTTGTTTTGTTTTTTGTTTGGTTGGGGTTTTTTTAATAGAATGGGGTGACTTAAATAGGTATAATATAAATATACTGCAAAGAGGAGCCTGCTGAGGTAAGGATTGTGCACTGGGAGGAGAGGAGGGAAAGTACAGCCTCCCATCCCACTACCCTCCTGAAACCCAAACTGTGCAGGGGAGAATCCACACACAGGCTGGGGGCACTTGGATCCAGGTGGTCTCTCTCCTCACCCCCAATAAGTGGGCTTGGAAAAAAGCTGCATAGAGGAGTCAACCAGAGACTCCAGCTGCTAGGGACAGAAGCAGCCAGAACACAGAGTACCTTGGAGAACTTGCTACAGTTTTGACTAAACTTTCTCTGCCCTGTGCTAACTGGCTGTTTGCTCCGACAGTACCCGTTCATCACCATCTCTTTCCCTCAGAATCATTCCTCTAATCATCTTCTCCCTCCCAGTTCCCCTCACTTTCCCTTCTCTTTAGCGTATCTCTCTTAACTAAACTCACAAAATAAGTAAATCAATCAATCAAGGAACTTACATGCTGTATGATGCCATCAGATGGTTCACTCTACTTCTTTCTCCACCCTGTGTCTATCTTGTCCGTTTAGAGAAGGGGTGGGCAAACTTTTTGTCCCAAGGATCACACTGGGGGTGTGAAAATGTATGGAGGGCTGGGTAGGGAAGGCTGTGCCTCCCCTCCCTATCTGCCCCCTACCACTTTCTACCCCCTGACTGCCCCCCTCAGAACCCCTGACCCCCCACACTCCTTGTCCCCTGACTGCCCCATCCCAGGACCCCCCCCCATCCCTAACTGCCCCTAGAACTCCACCCCCTGTCCAACCACCCCTGCTCCCTGTTCCCTGACTGCCCCCCACCTGCAATCCAACCCCCCTGCTCCCTGTCCCCATCCACACCCCAGCCCCCAAGACTTCAACACCTGTCCAACCACCCCCTGCTCCCTGTCCTCTGACCACCCCCCCAGAACCTCCGCCCCATTCAACCACTGCCTACTCCATGTCCCCTGACTGCCCCCCCCGGAACTCCCCGCCCCTTAATCCAACCCCCCCCCCCTCGCTGCCCGCCCCCTTACCATATCGCTCAGATTGGCAGGAGTGGCAGCTGCACCGCCCCGCTGGAGCCCACCGTGCTGCCTGGCAGGAGCTTGCAGCCCCACCACCCAGAGCACTGGCGGCACGGTGAGCTGAGGCTGCGGGGTACAGCAGGAAAGGGGCCAGGGGCTATCCTCCCTGGCCAGGAGCTCAAGGGTTGTTTGTGACCCTTAGGCCTACAGGTTGGATGTGACCCTTAGGCCGTAGTTTTCCCACCTCTGGTTTAGAGTAAGCTCTTTAGGAGAGATACACTTTTTGTTCTGTGTTTAAACAATGCACAGTGGGGTCCTGGGCCCTGACTAGGGCACTCAGGCACTATAATAAATAATAATAATAAATGGATCAAGTGCCCTCTTGCCAGCTGATCCACAAGTAAGTATCTCAGCCTGCAAACAAGCAAATATGAGAAAGAGGGAGAATGGAAATAGATTATAAAATAAAGCACTGAATATAGTTTATTCCAAAATACACATAATTCTTCCCAATACATTCAAAAGTGAATTTGACTGTATATCTAAATTGAAAGGTGGAGTTATAAAATTAGTAGCTTATCTAAGGAAAAGAACATCTGGTACAAATTATATAGCACTCGAGACGCCAATGACTTACAATGAATCCTTTACTTATACTTTCAAAACAAAAATGTTAAGTACTAGGATGTGCCAAATTATGTACATACACACATGGAAAGGAACTTCTAATAGTCAATTAACATAGAGGACAGAGAGACTTTCACTGCAGAGTTGCTATCTGAATTAGCAGCTAATAAAAAAAAAAGATAAACCAAACACCAGCTGGCTTTACACCACTGAATATATTATGACCTTATGTAATAAAGAAGAGGGTTTGTTTTTATTTTAAAGTATTTTCCTTTATTTATAAATCTGCCAAATCAGACAATGAATCTAAAATTGATATTTTCTCACTTTCTTGCAAAATTTGCAATGCTTTCACTCCATGAAGAATGGGTAGTTACGAGTTAAGGGTGCCCAGTACCTCCCGGAAGTTACTTGGACCTTAATCCTACAAAAATTTATGAACACGCTTAACTTTAAGACCTATGGATGAAATCCTGATTTCACTGAAGTTAATGGGAGTTTTGTCCCATTTGTTTGTTGAAGTCGTTGACTTCAGGGGGGTTGTTCACACTGCAGTTAAAATCCATAGCACCAAGCCTCAGATCAGCAGAGTCCCCCCAGGTCTGACCTTGCAGGGTCTCAGAGCCCAGATGTCTAAACTGCAGTTTTATCAATCTGAAGCCCAAGCACCATGGGCCCAAGTCAGCTGACCTGGGACAGCTATGGCTGTGCCGTGGGTCTTTTAGAGAAGTGTACACATACCCAGCGAGGCCAGGATATCACCCTATGAGTAATGCCATTCACTTCAACAGGGCTATTCATGTGCACAAAAAGGAACACATGAGTGTTTGCAGAATCAGGGGGTTAGATATCAGCATCTGGGTGCTAGTGCAGTATAAAAATTGAGATTAAATAAACAGATGATCAGCATCTAGGAGTGTCTGGGACACAACTTTATCTCCAAAAGCAGTCTTTTTCTCATACTTTTATTATATTGTATAAATATAGGATAAATATATTCTCTAGCTCAGCAAGTCCTTTAAAAGATTCCATACAAACAAACCCTAGCAATAACATACCACCAATAATTTCATTTACATACATGAACAATAAAACCCTATTTCTATTCCACTCTAATGAAATGCTGAAAATATCAACGCACAGATACTGCCAAATCAAGAAAACAGACTCATTTCAGTTAAACACTGAAGTCCTCAGGCTAAATTCCAGTTCTTGTTACACCCACCGAGGCAACTTCATTTGAAATCTTTTCACTTCTGCCTTATGCTACACAACCTGAGAAGTTTCCCAAGATTTCCAATGCGGCTGAACACCATATAATTTCAAGTGAACTGAAAATATTGTGGTTCCTAATATAGTATCTGGAGGTAAGATCAAGGCTCATCCACTGTTAAATTAAAAAAAGTACACTGGAAACATTTTCTAAAATTAGCAATTAAAGAAAGAGCAGTAAGCTAATTAAAAGCTCAACATTTTGTACTAAATATAACTATTTTCAGGACCTCTCTTTTCTTAACGATACAAAGTTTTCCCCCTATTTTGAGCTGTTTTTCAGGCCATCTGACCTACAGTATTGTTAGTAGAAGCTTAAAAAACATTTGGAAATGGGGGTTTTCTCAAATCAGTGCACAAGAACACAGGAACTTATTTCTTCCTTGTTTCAATACCTGACTTTGAAGAGAGGGTTATTCACTTTGTAGAGTAGCTGAGGTTCTTTGAGATACTTGTCCCTATTGGTGCTCTACTTCAGGCAATTTTGAGAATTTGGTCAAGGCCGCAAAATGCCTCCCTTACCTCTGAATCACGTTCTGCAACAACCCAAGCATTTCCATCAGTTGTATTTCCTAATTCCTAATTCAAATATAGAATGGCAGTTGGAGACCCATTCTAGACCTAGGAGCCCTGAACAAGTTAATGAAAATACAATGATCCTACGTTCAGGGATGCAAATACACCTAAAGTGGAGCACCCATTGGGACACTACTTGAAGAAGAGAAGGTTACTTACTTTGTGCTGTAACTGAGGTTCTTCAAGGTGTGTGTCCCTATGGTGCTCCACTTTAAGTGTATCTGCATCCCTGGGTCTAGGATTGGAGATTTTTATTAGCAGTGCCCGATTGGACTACCCATGCGCTTTCACATCTCCATGTGGAGCAGCCACATGGATACTACTCCAGGAAAAATAAGACGTATTCTCATCATTTGTTTTTTTTGTTGTTGTTGTTTTTTTCCTGTAGCAAATATAACCATTGCAATACAAAAAATGCTCTGGTCAAATGGAGATGTTAAATAAGAGTATGAAACAGAAAATAGCACCTGTGTAAAACTCAGAGAACACAGCAAGAAGATTAGGTTAAAATGTATCAGTAACAAAATAAAAATGGTTTCAAAATATTCCTTCAAATAAAAGTGTGAATTTGATGCTAATGCCAAAATGACAGCCACTGCGAGCCTAAAGTCTTTTATCCATCCATGGACCAGTTACAGCACTGACTGTGACGGTGCAGACTCCCTAGTAATGTCCAACTAATGACCCAGAAGAAGTTCCTTTAGGGGTGAGAAAACTGTCCAACATCTGTGCCACAAAATACTTGACCTCTCTGCCAATTAGACTGCCACTTAGTGCCATCTGTGGTGGTATTCATTTTTCTGATGTTGACACTGGTCCACTGGGATTTGGACCACTAACTCATGAATCCCCAAAGATCCATTAGAGGGTAGATTCTTTCACTCAGCCTACCTGAGTTGGATTCAAAACAACAATCGATAGGTGATGATCTACATACCCCATTATTAATCCCCTAAACTATCCAGCCACTCTAAAAAAAAAATACCTCTCAGAAAATGAAGGGGGGAAAAACCCAATGTGAAACAACAGCTGTAACAGTCTTAATAACAGTTCTTCACTTGGTGATCAAAAGAAAACATACACTCAGGGCACTGGGTCTCTTGCTCTCTTGATACAATCATGCACATGACGTGTGTTCATTCATCCTTCTAGAACTGCGCCTTCTTTGTCTCTTTTAGCTCTGTTCTTGTAAGCTGGCAGAGTAAGAAAATTCTTGTTTCAATTCCCTAATGGTTCACAAGAACAAAGCTAGCAGGAACAGGATCAGATGCAGCTCACTTCACATCACACCTGCACTGGCTGCACAACAAACCCAGCATGCAGGGTGATTGGTCTTCTAAGCCTTTGAATTTGGATTTTAAATAGTACTCAAAAAACCATTTGTGTTTGTCTACATGCTACATTGATACATGCCAAGAGGCTAGCATTTATCTTATTGTGGTAAGATGCGTTTACCACCAGGTAATTTTGAAAGAACAATGCTGGATCTCACCATAAAAAGGTGCTCACTGCTGTGCAATAAGTTAAATGCTAACATTCAGCATACACATATCTGTTTACAGGATCAGGGCCTTCGTTTCTACCACCATACTTCCATATATTTTCATTGTTCTACATGTAATACATTTGAGGCTTTCCACATTTTTAAAATTCATGTCATAGGATACTATTTAATTATGTACTTAGGATTTCTCAATAGTTAAAAGATATTATCAAAAGTCATACAATGACTGAGAATATTGGGGGTGGCCCCTTGCAGGACCTGCAATCCCATACCCCTTTCTTGAGTGAATGCCCTCCCGTAATCCTTCTTCCAATTCCCATTTATCGGGGAACTGGAATCCCAGTACTGGACAGTTGCTAAGTTATGAAAACATGAACATATTATGACCTACAAGGCCGCTTTAGGGGAAATGGCACGCTGGGTGAACTTGTATTTTGGCATCACCCTCATCACTCTTGGCCCCTACAGGCTCCCTGGGCCTAGCCCTTCCCCCTCCCCCCCATCACCTCTGGGCCCCACTGCCTCCTACAGTGTTTAGTTTATATTGAAAGAGATGTCTGACACTAGAGCTCATGTTTGAAAATGGCTACAAACTACAAATATTAACAACTGTTTTCTTTTGTTTCAGTTTTGTACAATGCTCCTGGTTGCCCAAGTGAGGGTTTAGGAACAGCTTTACTGAATAATCTTTGGTTTTAACAAATCCAATGGCAACTAGCCATCTCAAAAGACAATGATGTAAGCGCCAAAGCAATCCAGTTCCTGTATACATGTTGCAACATTGCGAGTGGCTAAGAAGTCCAATTCTCAAATGACAGTCCATGCCACAGATAATGCAGTGATAAGGCCCAGGGCCAGATGCTGAAACCAGTGTAATACAAGAGCTTGAGGCCTACTGTACTTTCCTCTTCGCTCACCTCTCTTCAGCCTCTTAGACTTCCTGGTGCAGAACAGTCCTCCAGTGTGGTTTGTTCCTAGCTGCATCTTCTCAGCTTGGCTTATCAATGCTGAAAGTTTTTAAGTTCCTCTTGAAAGTGTCCTTGAACCTGGACCTATGTCGGTCCAGTGGTTTTAGAGTATCTGCCAGTTCTCCATGGAGGAAATCCTTTGGAACCCATCTATCGTCCACATGTTGCAGGAGACAAAGCCAGTTGAGACGTCTGTGTTTGAAAATAGAGATTAGATTTGGCAATCTTGCTTTCTCAATTACTTCAGTAGCAGAAATTTTGGTTTCCCACTTAATATTTAGAATATGGTGAAGATAGCAGGTGTGATAGGTGTTTAGTGAACAGAGTTGTCAGCAACAAGAAGTTTTCTCATAAGAAGATGTTTAGCTTAGCTTCTTACTCTTAGATGTGCAATGGTACAACATAAGAATTGCCATACTGGGTCAGACCAATGGTCCATTTGTGGCGAGATTCACTGCTGTTTTCTGGGAGTCAGAAATTTAGGGTTACTGTGAACATGTTGACCATATGGGCTAATAGCCATCGATAGACCTATCCTCCATGAACTTATCTAGTTCTTTTCTAAACGTATGCTTTTGACCATCATTAAATCTCATGGCAATGTGTTCCACAGGTTAATTGTCCATTGTGTGAAAAAGCACTTCTTCTCATATGTATTAAGGCTGTTTCCTATTAATTTCATCGGGTGATCCCTGGTTGAGTTGTGAGAAAGGGTAAATAACACTTTTCTATTCATTTTTCCCCACCTTTTTGTATCACCTATTGCCATTTCACTGTTCTTTTTGGTTACCTGGTCATTAATGAATATACTGAACAGCACAGGTCCCGGTATGGATCTTGAGGGACCCCACTCTTTTCATTGCAAAAACTGACCATTTATTCCTACCCTTTGTTTCCTATCTTGTAACCCAGGGGTCTCCAAACTACGGCCCGCGGGCCAGATGCGGCCCGCGAGGCCCTCTCATCCAGCCCGCGGCAGGGGTCGGGAACCAGCCAAGGGGCCGGGACGCGCCGCGTGCTCCGCTGCCGCCGCCGGCCGGGACGCGCCGCGTGCTCCGCTGCCGCCGCCGGCCAGGGACGGCTCAGAGCTGGGGCCGGGACGCGCCGCACCGCCACCCAGTTACAGGCGGCGAAACAAGGAGCCACCCACTTCCAGGCGGCGAAACGGTCTGTGGGGAGAGACCGGGTTGAGCGGGTCAGTTTGGGGGGGGGGGGAAGAGACCGGGTTGAGCGGGTCAGTTGCGGGGGGGGGGAAGAGACCGGGTTGAGCGGGTCAGTTTTGGGGGGGGGGAAGAGACCGGGTTGAGCGGGTCAGTTGGGGGGGGGGAGAGACCGGGTTGAGCGGGTCAGTTGGGGGGGGGGGGTTGGAGGAAAGGAGGTTTTGGGGGGAGAGACCTGGCTGGGTGGGTCAGTTGGGGGTTGGAGGAAAGGAGGTTTTGGGGGGAGAGACCTGGCTGGGTGGGTCAGTTGGGGGTTGGAGGAAAGGAGGTTTGGGGGGAGAGACCTGGCTGGGTGGGTCAGTTGGGGGGGGGGGTTGGAGGAAAGGAGGTTTGGGGGGGAGAGACCTGGCTGTGTGGGTCATTTGGGGGGGGGGTTGGAGGAAAGGAGGTTTTGGGGGGAGAGACCTGGCTGGGTGGGTCAGTTGGGGGGTTGATGTGTAGTGTTCATGTGTAGTGAACAGGTGTTCATGTGTAGTGTTCATGTGTAGTGTATCAATGTGTTATTAAATAATAACTGAATAAAATAATATTAAATAAATAATTAAAAACAACATCCATGTTTTGATTCTTTTTTATTTGGACCTCGAGTGTGTTGTCGGCCCCCGAACTGCTATTTGATAGTTAATGCGGCCCTCGGGCTGAAAAGTTTGGAGACCCCTGTTGTAACCAGTTACTGACCAATGAGAGGACCTTTACTATTATCCCACAACCACTTAGTTTCCTTAAGAGACTTTGATAAGGGACCTTGTCAAAGGCTTTCTGAAAATCCAAGTGCACTAGGCCAACTGGGTGCACTAGGCCAACCCTTATCCAATGCTTGTTGACACCCTCAAAGAATTCTAATAGATTGGTGATGCATGACTTTCCCTTACAAAAACTATATGGACTCTTCCCAAACAAATTTATCTAAGTGTCTGGTAATTCTGTTCTTTACTATAGTTTCTACCTCAGGGGTGGACAAACTATGGCCCGCGGGCCAGACCCGGCCCACGAGACCGTACCCACCAGCCCGCCTGAGCTCCAGTGGAGGAGGCTGCTCCTGGCCTGCCCCCGCCTTCCCCGCTCCTCTGGAGCTCAGCGCAGCTGAACTCCAACAAAGGAGACTGTTTATTGGAGTTCAAGAGTTGCTTCCGGCCCCTCCCCTGCTCTCCGGAGCTCAGCGTGTCTGAGCTTCTGGCAGGGGAGGCTGCTCCCAGCCCCTCCCCTGTTCTCCTGGAGCTCAGCGTGCCTGAGCTCCCGGCGGGGGAGGGTGTTCCCGGCTGCTCCCGGCCCCTCCCTCACTCTGCTGAAGCTCAGCGTGTCTGAGCTGCCAGCAGGGGAGGCTGCTCCCAGCCCCACCCCTGCTCTCCCAGAGTTCAGCACGACGCGCAGGGCTGCCCGCTCCTCCGGGAGAGTGGTGCAGCCTGTGCAATGCCGGCAGGGCCACCAGTGTGGTAAGGGGGCACAGCGGGGGGGAGGGGTTGGTTAAGGGACATGGAGTCCTGGGGGCTGTCAGGGGAGAGGGAGGCTATTGGATGGGATGGAGGTTCTGGGCAGGGAGGGGTCAGGGGATGTGGAGGGTGGGGGCGTGGATAGGGCATGGGAGTCCCGGGGTGGGCGGGTCTGTCAGGAGGCAGCAGTGTGGATAGGGGTTGGGGCAGACAGAGAGCAGGGGGAGTTGAGAAGGGGGTAGGGTACTAGGGGGCAGTTAATGTGTGGGGTCTCTAGAAGGGGCAATTAGGGGACAAGGAGGGGTTGAATGGGATTCTAAGGGGGGCAGTCAGGGGGCGGGAAGTGGATAGGGGGCATGGCTGGGCTGTTTCCGGGGGCACAGCCTTCCCTGACTGGGCCCTCCATACAAGTTTTCAACCGCAATGTGCCCTCGGGCCAAAAAGTTTGCCCACCCCTGTTCTACCTGATACTGAAGTTAGGCTTACCAGCCTGTAATTGCCAGGATTACCTCTGGAGGTCTTTTAAAAAATTGGTGTTACATTACCATCTTCCAGTCATCTGGTACAGAGCCTTGTTTCAGTGATAAGTTACATGCTACAGTTAGTAGTTCTGCAATTTCATATTGGAATTCCTTCAGAACACTTGAGTGAATACCATCTGGTCCTGGTAACGTATTACTGTTTTTATTTATCAATTTGTTCTAAAACTTCTTCTACTGATGTGTCACTGTGGGACAGTACTGTTAAAGAGTTTTCTATGAGATCTTGTATGGAGATTCTCATCTAGCACCAAGGGTATAAAGTATTACAAAGCAGCAGAGAGAAGAATATATTGAAGAGTTTTGATGTCAAAATACATCCCTGTTTAACACCACTGATGATTTCATATCTGTCAGATTGATAATCATCATACTGAACTGTAGCCTTCATGCCATCATGGAAGGATCGAATCAGAACCAATTCTCTCTAGCAACTGGAAAAGGCCCTTTCTGCTAATCAGGTCAAAAGATTAGAGAGATCCATGTAGAGAGATTTTCTTGTTCTTGACACTTTTTTGCAGTTCCCTTAGTGCAAATACCATATTGATATGTTTCAACAAACAGTACCCTGAATTATGTAGGATGGGGAAAAGGGCTAATTTTTCAAGGCCTCAGTGCGTGTGTGTCTGACTGCCTGTACGTGCATGCACACACACACACCAACCACTAAATTGGCAACAAATGCTCTTAATTATTTTGGCTGAGATAAGTTTTCTGATAAGAAGAATTTAAATCCTAGAAAAAAGTTAAGTACAATTTGAACACTTTTATCTGGTTGCCCTGATGTACTGCATTTTAAGTTCGTGCTCTCATTCAGTCAAATCTAATAGTTTTAACTTTGTTTCACCCATTACTGGTCATAATAAGATGTATTCGAGAGTGCATTCATGTTCTCTTTATTGTACTGTATCAAAGATATCAACAGACATCTGGACAGTAAGTATGCTAGCCATATACCGACTACCCACTACTCTACACTGAAAAAAAAATTCAAAAAAAGTATTGCCCATTGGGGTGATTGAATAATTTGGCCCAAGTTCAGGAGTGAATTCATGTTCATTTTTTATTCCAAGTTAAAGGAACTAAGAAACATGGCCCATATTATACACTTAGGGTCTGGTGAAGAGCAGTACTTGGTCTTTCTTTAGCATCTCCTGAGATTAACATAAGAGAAGCATTCTTGTTCACCTTAGAGAATCTGTTGATCTTCTGAAGAGAGAGCATGATTAAAACAGGGATAAAATGAGGAGAGCCTATGGAAGGAAGTTTGTTAGGAGTTCACAAGGTTCTCTGATCTATCATATTTTTTCCTTGAGCTCTGAGCCTTCCTCTATTATTATTATTATTTTGTTGTTGTTGAGAAGGTGAAATAAATGCTTCCCTTATAGGAATAACATACTATCCCCATAGCTTGTCACTATTGTAAGTGGAAAGTGCTCATGGTTATGTTTCTGTGATCTGTCACTGTAGAGGGATGGTGATGGTATTTGAAATTCACAGAATTTGTGGTTTACTGGAGTGCTGGTAGGAAGAAGACTGCAATTGGTTCAAAACATGCTCTGCCCCTATGGTAATCCTAAACCAAATGTCACAAAAAGAAGGGCTGCCTCACAATGGAGGAATAATGGTGATCCATAAGACGAGTATCAGGTGACAAACCCACTTTACTGAGCTGTGTAACAAAGTTAAATTGATAACTGGAGGACTCAATGATGAGTTACTGAACACCACTTGTGCGGGAACAACTCCTTAGGAGAACCTGTTGTGCTAAGGGAACCTGAACCAAAGGCCATGTCCCTTTTCAAATGCAAAATTCCAAACGGAAAATATAAAAATAAACTAATTTCTCAGAGATGGTGGTAGTGAAAAAACTTTGCAAAAGGCTCTCTCAGCAGAACAGAAGAGGAAAAAATCTGCTTCCCCATATGAAGGCAGAAAGACTGAGGAGAATGTGGTAGGTCCAGCAAAGTGGAACCTTTGCTTTAAATATCTATTCCTCTATTAAGACAGACTGAAAAGAAATATACAAGGTATAACTTTTGACTAGAGCAGTAGATCTGCTCAGCAGAGACTTACATTGTCTTTTCTGATTCTGAAAGGCACTACAGTATATTCACATAGGGGTACAAACAATTTGGCAAGCCATATACAGTAGAAACTCAGAGTTACAAACACCTCAGGAATGGAGGTTGTTCGTAACTCTGAAATGTTCATAACTCTGAACAAAACATAATGATTGTTCTTTCAAAAGTTTATAACTCAACATTGACTTAATACAGCTTTCAAAGCTTAATGCGGAAGAAAAACACTGCTTTCCCTTTATTTATTTTTTAGTAATTTACATTTAGCATAGTACTGTTTTTCCTCCCCCCCTTTTTATTCTCCCCCCTCCTCTTTTTTGGGGGGTCAGGAGGGGTTCCTACTGCTTTCTGATTGCATACTCCCAGTTCCAAATGAGGTGGGTGGTTGATTGGTCAGTTCATAACTCTGGTGTTCTGCTGTATTTCAATAGTGCTAGGGTCACTGTAACATAATCATCCCAAGTTCAGTTGAGTTCCCACCTGATATATACAGGTTGCAAATGTCACAGATGTTTTCTGACATCAGCCTTTCTTCTTCAGGCAACAGTTTTAGAAATGCTGGCACTCAAAACACAGATTAATAATAATAATAAAAAAAACCAAACCCTAAAACTCCCCAGGTATTTATAAAATCCACATAAAGGAAGTTGTTTGTAATACTGTGGCATGCATCCATGTGAAATACCTTCAAAGGACAATGAAACCTCATTAGACTCAAACTACACTGTCAAGAAATAAATGCAGGATACAGCTAAGTAACAGACTTCTAAATAAGATGCTGACATATGGTAAAATATTCCAGTGTAGAGGTGCTGTGAACGTCTCTTTGTTTTTAAGAAGTTATAAGTTTTGTATTTCACACTAGAACATTTCCAGATTTGCTCTTTTTCCACTCCTGTCCTCCTCCTCAAAAACATCTTCAAAAGGGGCCACTTACATTATTTTTGCTTTTTCAAAGCTTGTTACTTATAATCTACCCAGCATTTGTTTACATAACTTGTGGTCATTTCACAAATACTAATGAGAAAGCCGAGTGATTTTCAAGAAACACAGCACTTTACTGTGCTTCATGAAATACCTATGATAAATAACACACATGCTTGCTTAGTGAAGAGAGTATTTTCTGTTCAGGTCAAAAGCAAAACCTATTAAACACAGAAATGGAATGACTAATAAATACACTTCCTTTACCAGAAAACTCATGTAATTAGGATAATCTTTCAAATTTCAATTAAAAGTAAAGTACTGACATTCAAAACAGCTTTGTAAAAATAGTAACCGGATACCACATTGTGTGGTATTAAGTTTATAAAAAAAAAAATGTACCAAAGCACATGTTGAACAAATTAGCGCAACAAAGTACTTATTTTAGGAATACACATATTGGTAAACTTTTTTATTCTAAGCACAGTACGCTTTCAGTCTTTAATTACCGTTTTGAGGTATTTCCAATGTGGAAACCCTACAGTTAAAGCTCCAAGTTCTTTCCCATGCAGAACATCTTACTGGAGACCTGGGTAGTTATAAGCACACTCTGAGGTTTGTCAGAATTAGCACAGTTCAGACAGCCTGCATAGATACTCTGCTTCCTTTTCCCCTGCTAACAGCTACTTTATATCACTAAAGAAAGAAAATAACACATTCCAGCAAGACTGCTTGTTTGCTTAGATTATATTCTTTATATCAATATAATAATGGTATTGTGAAAGTGTCCATATGAACTTTAGGGGTAATATTTTAATAGATGCCTACAGCAGAGGTGGGCAAACTACGGCCCATGGGCCCCTGCTAACCAGCCCCTGAGCTCCTGGTTGGGGAGGCTTCCCTGACCCCATCGCCGCTGCCCTCCCTCCCCCGCAGCTTCAGTGTGCCGCGCAGGCACTGCTTCTCCCGGACAGCGCTGCAGTGGCGTGGCTCCAGTGGCACTGCACACTCCTGGGGGGCAGCGTGTCTAGCTCCAGTGGCTGCGCAGAGGGGGTAGAGGTTCCAGGGTGTGTGTGTCAGGGAACAGAGGGGTTGGGTAGGGCATGGAGTCCCGGGGGTGTGTCATGGGGTGGGGGTGTAGATAGGAGTCAT
This sequence comes from Sternotherus odoratus, assembly GCA_032164245.1. Lineage (NCBI taxonomy): Eukaryota > Metazoa > Chordata > Testudines > Kinosternidae > Sternotherus > Sternotherus odoratus. The sequence goes on from JAVMKO010000002.1 coordinate 149,909,866, forward strand.
GGCAGTCAGGGACAGGGAGCAGGGGGAGGGGAACAGGGGGGTTGGATAGGGCGTGGGAGTCTTGGGGATCTGTCAGGGGGTGGTGGGGTGGATAGGGGTTGGGGCAATCTGGGATGGGGGGTTCTATAGGGCATGGGAGTCCTGGGGAGTTATCAGAGGGTGGATCAGGGTGAGGCAATCAGGGAACAGGGAGCAAGGGGGGTTGGGTAGAGGGTGGAATCCTGGGGGGGGGGCAGTTAGGGTGGGGGGGGTTTCAGGAGGGGTGGTCAGGGGACAAAGGAGATGGGGGCTTAGATAGGGGGTGGGGTCCCAGGGGCTGGTTAGGGGCAGCACTGTTCCCTCTAAGATGTGCATATGTGTGCATGCACACAGATCCTAAACCCCGCACACACGGCAAAACACCACACGCACAAAAATTTGCAAAAAAACACAAAAATTTGCACAGAAGAAATTTTTTGCACACACGGCCCATCAAAAATTAGAGGGAACATTGGCAGGAGGGTCCCTGGAGGGTGGGTCAGGGGACAAGGAGCATGGAGGGCTTGGATGGATCGGGGCTCTGTGGGGGGCAGTAAGGGGGCGGGAAGTGGGAGAGGGCAGATAAGGAGTAGGGCCAAGCTGTTCAGGGAGGCATAGCTTTCCCTACCTGTCCCTCCGCACAATTTTGCAACCCCAATGTGGTCCTCAGGCCAAAAAGTTTGCTCATGCCTGGCCTACAGGTATGTCTACGCTGCAACAAGAGACACACAACATGCCCATGGCTGGCCCGGGTCAGCTGACCCAGGCTCACGGGATTTAGACTGTGAGACGATAAAATAGTAGTGTGGACGTTTGGGCTCAGGCTGGAGTCCAGGCTCTCAGAGCTTGTGAAGGAGGATCGCTGAGCCTAGCCTCCAGGGCAAGCCCAAACAACTACACCGCTATTTTTAGCCCTGCAACCCAAACCCTGCAAGCCCAAATCAGCTGATGTGGCTCTGAGACTCAGTGCTGTAGGTTTTTAATTGCCATGTAGACATACTCTACATGACTTAAGACTAAGTCCCGCAGAAAATCAATGAGGCTTAGGCCCAGATTTTTCAAGATATTTAGATAGTCTATTCAGTATTGCTACACCTAACTGATTTAGGAGCCTATGTCAACTATCAATGGGATTTAGCCTGCTAAGTGCCAAAAACCCTTTTGAAAATGAAATTTGGGCTCCTAAACAAGTTAGGCATTGCAATGCTAGTACAGCAAAGGCCAAGGACCTTTAAAAATCTGGGGCTTAGTGCTATTAAAAATGATCCTTAGTCACTTTTGAAAATTTTAGCCTAATTCTTCAACATTTGACAAAAGAGTTGGGGCTGGGTTTCCATCTCCAATGTTAACAATGTTTTCTACATATCATAGAAGTAAAGCAAGAATAAAATCTGTGATATTAAGCCCCTCAGGGCCATAGGAAGAATATTTTCACGGCTCGTAGAGAGATCAGATTTTGACATGAACAAGCGAAGACCAATTTAAAAACTATTTATAATATATTAATCTATGAATGCAGATTTAGTATTTCTTGAACTAATTTGCTTGAGGAATTAAAGTGGGTATTATTCTGTCTACAGTAAAAATCCTCTCACAGAAAATAACTCTAAAAAAAAAAACCTGTACTATCCTAAATGTCAGGTCTTGAGTTTGTGAGCATTCATAATACTTATTTCAAAAGGTCTATTCAAAGATAACTTTGTTGCTTTTTTAAAAAAAAAACTCACTGGCAGGTCTCATCTCCTTTTATGCAGAAATTGGACAACTGTTTGATATGACATTAAAACAGTTTCCAACACCTTTAGCAACATTTGCTAAACTGCTTGTCAAGGAATCACATGAAAAATCAATTAGTATTGTATGCATTTGTGACATGTCCACCAATGTATCGTGCTATTATTTATTTAGCTTTCTTTCTTTCTTTCCTTCCTTTCCAATGCTCTTACTCATTTTACAAAAATAAAATACAAAAGATAAATTTTAAAACCCAGATAGGAACAAGAGACTATGCCTGGGACTGTCAAAGGAGCACAAGCGTGAAATTCTGGCTTCAGTGAAGTCAATGGTGAAACTCCCATTAAGTTCAATAGGGCAAGGATTTTACCCCAAGTGATAGAATTTCAAAGGAATTTAGATACCTAATTACCTCAGGACCCTTCCCCTTTGAAAATCTGACCCTACATATAGTGGTATATTCTGGTGTAGTTTGTGTGTGCTGTCACGTACATTTAACCACTACCTGGAATCCCTCCTCACAAAAATTTAGCAAACCACCACCTTTTCCCATAGCCACTTATTATAAGGGGTAGACTTCAAGTGGAGACAAAAGGATTCTTCTTTTGGAGAATGCAGAAATAAGTACGGCTTGCACCAAACCCCTACGGGTGGTCAGGCTCAACAAAATCACTCACAGAACTTTATTCCTCAGCCCTCAGCCCTCCTCCATGAAAACCCTACCCTTGGCTCCTTTAAGGTATATCTCCGCCAATCAAAAATTCTTGAGCAGAGGACAAAGTGTCCTGAAAACAGCTATCATTCTGAGGCAGAAAGTCAAAAGTTACTACAGAAACAGCCAGGATCCAAGTCATTTAGGACACACTTGTGGAATAATCCTAGCACAGCCACATGTGGGAATGAAGGGAATAGTGATTACTTCATCAGACACGTCTCTGTTCTGGTTACTGGTAGGAGCACAGAGGTGGTATGCTAGATGCTACCTCCATCAAGCATGCAGAAAGAAAGTAGGCAAGGAGATGATGGAGCCTATTCTCCTCCTCTTCCTCCGCACACCACCATTTGCTAACAAGCAGAACTAGTTGGCTGTGCATTGAGAGTAAGTGCATCCTGAAAAATGCTGTAACCGTCAACTTTTCTTCTCTTCCCCCTTCCCACTCCCCACCCCCCTAGTTCCAGCATCTATGCTCTCCTCAAGATGGCTGGGAAGAAACATTGTGCTTTTCTCAATTTGCCCCTTACTCAAACCATCACATAAAATGCATAATCCCATCCAAGGTTATTTGCAAATGAAGAAGAAGGAAGTCCTGAATAGGCGGTAGAACCTGAGGCAACCAGTGGACAAGGTAAAGCATTGTCACGATATGTACCTGACAGTCCATTTCACTTAGAGAGCAATACCAGTTTTAGCTTCTGGGTAGAACAGTGTGCAGATGCGGATCATCATAGCTAAAGTCTTTATCCAACAGTAATAAAGGTGCAGTGTAATGGCTAGCCATATGTGGAAAAGAAGTTTAGGAATGATAGAACAACAATGGATATGTTCACTATTAAAAACCCATCAATTATTAACAGTTACTGTATGGTAGTCTCTGCCACACATACCATTACTACAGCTTTCTCTTACACTTAGCATAGGAGATTTCTGTAGTGTCTATCTGGTAACACTTGACAAATGTCTTTTTAAGGCTTCTACAATGCTAATAGTAAATAGAATTATAAAATGCAATAGAGTGTCATTAATTTTATATTAGAGGTCTAAGTACACGATGATTTCCCTTATTGGGAATAACAGACTATTTAAAACTGCAAAAGCAGCCAAAAAAGTGGTTCAGTCCAAAGTAACCACATGCATTTTTACTTCCCGTAGGAAATAATTTTTAGTATATTCTGTTTTGGATTCATGATCCACAGATCTCTAAACAATTCTGGTTGGAACCAAATTAAAAATTTCTCTCTATAATTGTTAAGAAGGAATATTTCCTTTCCCATTGAAGCCAGACTGTCTCACTTAAATTTACATACCACATATATTTGTAACAAAATCAAAAGTTGCCCAAAGCAAACAAATAGCTTGGGGTTACTTGGGTTTAAATCATCTTCTTCAAGGGAACATCAACAATATGAGGGCTATTACTTGGATTCTTACTGACCATTTGTGGAACACAACATTCCACTACTTCTAAAAGATATATTATCAAAGACAATGTATAAACAACCACATAGAATTATTTTTAACTTCTCAGACCACAAGATGCTATATGCATTCCTGATATAAAAAATCTACTCCATTGATAAACACTGTGATGAAGGCACATGGATTTTAGGATGCTGTGAAAGAAATTAGCCAGTTTGAAAGTGAAATTTAATCACAAGCAATGGTAAGCTAAATTAAAATAGCAAGCAGTTCTGGAATGGAAATATTATACATAACCATCCCAACTGCCATAATAACTGAACTAACACAGAAAAGCATTCTAAAAACCTCTATAACTGGATTTAACAAAAATCAATACCCAGTCCCCTCTAAGAATATGTCTGAGATGGGTCAATTCTTCACTTTTTCGACAAAGAGGAAAAACAATTTATGAGGTGGTTATGGTCACTGCCATGGTTGACAATATTTATCATATGGCTCCACCAACAATAAAGTTTATATTTTCACTAGTGGTTTAGAGGATCCTGCTAATGCTACTGAACATCAGGGGAGAAACAAACCGTAAGGTAAGATGACACCATTGGTCCATATAAGCTCATACAACTATTTTAAGTCAAACACACACCTGCTTGTCACTATATCCTGCAACCCTCTCTTTTTAAAATATCTCCTAAGCAGTAAAAGGTACATTATAAACTTTTTTCTCTGTGTTTAAACAGATCTTTTCAGATAGGAAGAGACAGGCCAACTGACCATATAGGGAAATAATGAAAGACTATACACTAGGAGAAACTCTGGCTTTATTGACATGTTGAAGTCAATGGGGGTTTTGCCACTGACTTTAATGGGTCTACTATTTAACCCAGGGAATGGTCAACTGCATATTGTAAACAAACTGACAAAATAAGTTAATAGATGTTGAAGCAATCACAGTATAATGCAGTTTTATTGCCCATGAATGACAAACAGGTAGAAATAACCTATACTGAATGTTCCCAGAATTTCAAATAGGAATGCTTAACTAAACTGATGCAGAAAAATCAGTGTGTGATGTCCTTTCTTTATACTGAGTCATTACTCAGAGCAGAAGTAAAACACACACAAGCATAACAATTCCCTTGAAACATTTCATATCCAGTATATCATGCAAACTGTACAGCCAGCACCACATTCCTAGTTAATCATGTTGGATGTGCCAACATTTCAAATAAAGCCAGTTCTTCAAGGACTGAATATGCCACTCTTTATTTGTAGAATCATCTATGCAAGTGGTTTTCAATCATTTTTCATTTGAAGACCCCCAAAAAATTTTTGAAAGGAGGCATGGATCCCTCTGGAAATCTTAGGCATAGGCTGTAGACTCCCAGGGTTCCATGGTCCACAGGTTGAAAACAACTGACCTAATGTAAAACGTTAAAGATGAACATATATTCATGTAGGCAAACCACTTAAAAATACTATGGAAAAATTCTTTAAATAACAATATAAAAAAGCCTGTATAATTAACAGATAATGGATCTGAAAAAAAAAATTCCATAGTTTTTAAGTAGGTTGTGACTAGCCAGAGGATATCCAGTGTAAGATGGGATGTTAATATTTTCTCTTTTTTATTTAATTTTTATTTGCATTAGCTTGATTTAGGAACTCCACAAAAAATCATATACTTTTAATTACAAAAAGCCAACACTTAGAGCATGGTTCAGAAGGAAGCATGGATTCAGCAAGATATGGTCTTGTCTTGTGTCCATCTTTCAATAGTTAGTACTAAAGGGTATTTTGAAGATAGAAGATCCAATTCTCAGTTAAAACAATTCTACTACAGACATTTCACGATGTGGGCAACAGACTAGACAGCACCATCTGAAGAAATTCAGATATTTACTGAATTAGCACTGTTTAGCGCAGCCTAAAGATGAATAGAATCAAACAACAGATTCAGAAGTGCAAAGGATTAAGAGAGATTTGTTTGTCTACTGTACTAAATAAACCACAGAATTAGATATTGTCTTAATATATTTTTTCACAGATTCATAGAGTTTGAAGCCAGAAAGAACCATTATGATTACTATACAAGACAGGCGGTAGGACTTCCTGATTTAATTCCTGTTTCAAGTCCAAAGATGTGGTTGAACTAGACCAGTGATCGGCAACGTTGGCACATGGGACGGCAGGGTAAGCACCCTTAGCGGGCCCCGCCACCTTATTTACCTGCCATTTCGCCAACCGTGGCTCCCACTGGCCGCAGTTCACCTGCCGTTTCGCCAGCACCGCACCACTTCCCGCAGCCCCCATTGGACCGGGACGGTGAACCGCAGCCAGTAGGAGCCGCGGTCGGCGAAATGGCAGGTAAATAAAGTGGCGGGGCCCACTAAGGGTGCTTAACCTGTGGTCCCACATGCCAATGTTGCCGATCCCTGAACTAGACCAAAACGTTCAGTCAAAATCCAATCTTGATTTTAAAATTTCTGGAGATGGAGAATCCACCACAACCCTTCATACATTTTTTCAGCTGTTAATTACCCTCACTGTTAAAAATGTACACTTTATTTCTAGTTAGAATTTCTCTAGCTTCAACTTCTAGCCATTGGATCCTATTGCAAATTTGTCTGCTAGATGGAGTGCCTTCTATTTTCAGATTTCCATTGCCCATGTAGGTATGTATAGACTGTGATCAAATCATCTTCTCTTTTGATAAGAAAAACAGATTGAGTTCATTGAGTCTATGATCATAAGGCATGTTTTCCAAATCCTTTCAGTCATCCTGATGGCTATTCTTGGAACCCTCTCCAATTTTTCAACAACCTTCTTGTATTGTGGAAGCCAGAACTGAACACAATATTTTAGTAGCAGTTGTACCGGTGCCAAATATACAGGTAATATAACCTCCTGCTTCTGACGATTCATGTTTCTGCATCCAAGAAGTGCATTCGCGTTTTTGGACAAGCGTCCCACTGGGAAATGACATTCAGACAATTATCCATCCTGACCCCCACATCTTTTTCACAGTCACTGCTTCCCAGGAGGGAGATCCTCATCCTATAAGAATGGCCTACAATCTTTGTTCCTTGATGTAGGACCTTTCATTTAGCAGTATCGAAAAACACTGCTAGCTTGCACCCAGCTTACCAAGCAATCAGCTTACTCTGTATCAATGACCCTGTCCTCTTTGTTATTTACCATTTCCCCAAGCTTTGTATCATCTAAAACGTTATCAGAAATGATTTTATGTTTTCTTCCAGGTTATTGATTGAAGTACCCCAGCACAGAGTCAAGAAGCAATTTCTGTGGGACCCCACTAGAAACACACTCCATGATAATTTCCTATTTACAGTTGTATCTTGAGACCTGTCAGTTAGCCAGGTTTTAATCCATTTAATGTGTACCATGTTTCTTAATCAAAATGTGTACAATACCGAACCAAATGCTTTACAGAAGTCCATCTACATCAACACTAATTCCTTTATCAACCAAACTTGTAGTCTCATCAAAAAATATCAAGTTAGTTTGACAAGATCTATCTTCTGTACACCCAAGTTGATTGAAATTAATTATATTACCCTCCTTTAATTCTTTGTTAATTGTGTCCTGTATCAGCCATTCCATTTTTTTGCCTAGGACTGATGTCAGGCTGACAGGCCTGTAATTACCTGGAGCATCCATTTACTTTCTTTAAATATTGTCATACGCTAGCTTTGTCTTTGTCCTCTAGAACTTCCCTGGTTTTCCAGGACATATCAATCAACATTAACAGTCCAAAGAGCTCCCTGAGTACTCTTTTAAAAATTTTGAATACAAGTTATCCAAACCTGCTGATTTAAAAAGTCTATCTTTAGTATCTGTTTAACACCATCCTTAAGTTACTGTTGGAATGGAAAATATAACATCATCATGATATGAATACAATATCTGCCTTTTTCCCCAAACACAGAACAGAAATGTTTATTGAACAATTCTGCCTTTTCTATTACTATGGTATATCAGTAAAGCCATAATGAAGAAGAGCAACATATCTTGTCCAGAGAGACATAATTTAAATTTTAAATAGGTCTTTTAAAACCACCCAGAACTGATGAACATTTACACAGCCAACTTCTTGATTTCAAAGAAAGGGTTCCTTAGAGTAATTGATTTCCTACCTGCTGTGATCTGCAGAGAAACTATGCTACTAATTAACTTAAATGGAGGGGAGACTCAAGAGGTTTCCTCCCTATTGTGGAGTGACCTTTTATATTTATCGCCATGCTGTGTTTCTAGTCTGACTAATATGACTCTGGTCATCGTAATCCACAGAGAGCCATTTATGAAAGACAATCCACACCTGTACCTGAATTTACTCTTAAAGCTTTCCCCTTAATCTGAATTTAATCTTAAAGCCAAAAGTTCAGTTTAACACAGAAGTATGCCCATGCATATGCATGCAGACAGAGTATATTTTTCTTACAGTGAAAAACGTATCTTACTATGTATAAAGTGTGAAATGTATTTGAAAGTACATTTGGCATTAATGATTGTAATGCTGATGGCTGCCATCTTGCTAAAATGGAAGATTATTTTGGACACTATCAGCGTAAGGGCCCATAACACAGATAGTTGTTAAGCTTTGCATCCTAATTAATACTATTTCAGCTCCTGATGGTTATTTGGAAGCTTCAGCTTAATCAGAATGCCATGTCTCACCACTGGAGTGAGCAAGCAGTTATGAGCCCATAACACTGCTCTGTGATTGTCACTGGCTATCTGATTACCTGTAAGTGTAGTTCAGAATGTTCTATAAATCTCTACATTGTCTGGGACACAATTCACTGGGAGATTTTCATTCTCCTCATGTCCTGCCATGGGGCAGCTGGTTGGTCTTGCTGTTGATTCCTGGAACTGGATTCTCCTCTGTTCTTTCTACAGGACTATTATAGTTCTATATTGGCAATTTTCAGGACAAAGCATAAGACTTACTTCTTTGGGCAGGGTTCTGATCAGATTTATAAAGGACAAGGGGGTTGCTAATAAGAAGAAAGCTCTGTTCCAAGTTCTGTTGTGACTACTTTTATTGATGTAATTGTGCAGTGATTTGGCCATAGACATCAATAAAAAATTCAAAACAAATACATTTCACATACGAGTTGAGTTTGGTTCCCATAAATGAAAAGTTAATACATTAGCCTATTACGCTGCTTCATTCTTGGACAGCAGAAAAAGCATGTGTTTTAGTAGCACCTTTCCCTCCTTTATCCAACCTTATTCTGATTCCTTTGGGTCTCACTAATTTCTTTTAATGTAAATCTCCTGATTTAAAAAACAAATGTTATCTTTTAATGTTTTTTTTTCATAATTCCATACTAACAATTTTATATTGTGTTAGGAACAGAACCAAGAAAGAAAGTTTAAATCAAGGGCAGAAATCCTCTATCAATTTAATTCATGGCACCGCCAGAAATAATGCAGACTGAGTCACAAGTATGATTTGTTCTCATCCTAATGCATGTATATTCTAGAACATGATTTAGATGAGGGCCCATTCATCTAAATGCTGCTTACTTTCACTGTCAGGTTATAAGGTTTTGTAAATACTGTGTATGTTTGCTTAAATAATAAAAGAAATATGCTTGAAAACATATGCATCTAATGTAACAGTTTATTATGATTCAGGGAGAAGAAAGTGTTAAAACTCACTGAAGCAGTACATACCTTATTGCCAAGCCTTGAGGGCAATTATATGACTTCATTTCCTAAAGTGGCATCACATTCCTTATCAAAAATTTTGTACATGGCCTTAGTGAAAACATGATTGCAAACAAAGAACTGGTTGGTTTTAAACGCAAATGTAAAACATGTCCAAGGTACGAAGTATGCCAAGCAGAATGGATATAAATTTAAATAAAGCAGAGCTGTTACAAGATTATTTTTTTAACATATTGGAAGTATGAACAGGAAGAACTCCTTAGTTATTCTCTTATTAAGACCTTAAGGGTCATTTTTCACCTGAAATGGAGATCTACTACTCCTACTGAAGGTCAGTATGAGTAGCAAGCACATTTCTGAGAGCAGAATTTGGTCCTAATTGTTCGTACTTTGATTCCTTTATTTTACTTTATTTAGGACAAGCTCTAGGTGTCTCATTCTCTTCTCTTCAGCCAACTTGCCATCGTAGCCTTGTTTTGACCATTATGGGTATATCTGCATGTAGAAAACCCACTGATGTCATGAAGGCTAAGGTACAGGGATTTAGGGTATTATGTGCAGCAATTTGGCTTCATCATTTGCAGATGCAAATAAGAACATTATACTGTGACAAGAAGCCCAGTGTGATTGGGGAACAAATGAGTCCATTCCTAAGTGTAAATTTCAGCAGATCATGGTAATAACTTGCTACTGGTGAAATTAAAATTCTTTGCTTTAACTCCCCCCCCCCCTTTCTTTTAAAACAGACAAACTGCCACCTTTTGCTGAAATTAGTGGATAAAACAAACTTGCCCCTGAACAAAACTGATGCGTTTCTATAAAGTTCATTACATTATTTTCTCTTCAAAGGAAATAAAGTGCAGGTTGACCCCTTAGCACCATACAAAAAAAGAAGGAAACATAATAGTTTTTAATTGAGTTCTTTGCTCTTAGCTGTCTTTATGCTTTCAGAACAATCTCACTGCCTGCTTTTTAATCCTTGTCTAGGATAAAGAATTTAATTTAATTGAAATGTTATGAGCTCTTAGCTTCACAGGGTGAAGGAGAAGGTAATGTCATTAGGCACATTTTCCTCTTTGTCCTGGCTTTTGGTATTAAGACAGTTTTAATGAGTATTTTAACAAGCATATTCCTGATTCCACACCTTTACTTCAACTGTTGTCAACAAGAAGTACTCCCCATGGAAACACACAATAAAAGACTAACTTGACATTTTTAACAAAGGCTCTGTCCTTCAAAGACATGGGGTAAAGGACCAATTTAATTAGGATGGGAAAAGCAGCTGCCAATCAAATTTAGAAACGCTATTAATTAAATAGGCTAATAGATAAAAAGGGTGCCACAATTTCTGGAATGCAATCTCTTCCACTGCTTCAAGCAATACCTCACTGAACACAAAGTGCTAAAAGGATTGACATAATATATTTGGGGTGTGCAGGTTACAAATGTTCACATATTCCCGTGAATCACTCTTCCATAACACTTGAAAAGTAATGCTGGTGCATTCCCCTTGGGCAAACACCTGTTTACAAATGAGGACATGTCATTAAAAGTGACTTCAGCTTCTTTTATGCTCTGTGCCAAATTCAGTGTAACTCATTTGGATTATGCCAGGACTGGCATTCCAATCCCATGTTCTGGACAATTAATTGCAACCTTTAGTTTCTCACTACTTATCTACTTTAAAACAGTGCCTGAAAACAGAGAAAGAGACAGCAGTCACATTTTCCACACAGAAAAATGATGCCACAAGTTTAGTTAACACAAATACACCCTCAAAGCCTACAAATGAATGAGGTAAGTTATTAGCTCATATTCAGCAAGTCTAATTGATACACTGATGATATCATACACATTTATAGTGTAACCAAATCCTTTCTTAAATATCAAAAGAATAAATAAATATGTCAGCACATCATAGAGAAAACATTTTATTCTGAGAATTATGCATCAAAGAACGAAATGTGGCTTGTATCATCAATACCATTTTCTTCTGACTCAGGTATGCAGTTTAAATCATCTTTTTGCCACTTAAACTTATTTTCACTATTTTTGTTGATTCACTCATAGACAAAGACTAAAAATTACATTTTAACAAACTCTAAAATGTTGTGTGTGACAAGTACCATGACACTGGATTCATTTTCAAAGCTGGGTTTCCAAAAGTAGACTCCTAAATCCTTATGTAGGCTTCTAAATAGTAGTCTGATTTTCAAAGGTACTACACCTACATTTGGCACCCAAGTTTGAAAATTTTGGTCCCGGTATTTTTTATAATTAAATTATCATAGCATATGTTAGATTTAAATTCTTTTTATAAAACCCATTTCTCCTTGGTTATCTCAAAGAGTTTTCTATTTGTTTAAATGCACCTCCTAGTGCTAGCAAATTGCACTAAAAAATAAAAACTATTGATGAAACATTCTGATACATAATTTTAGATATGGACCTCATGCAACTGTTGGTAGTCAGCTGGCACATAGCAACTGCAAAGTCAATTTAACTGTTCTCCTAGCATGGGAGATCTAGGATCAGTGTAGTCAGCTCTATACCATGCACTCTGATCCTCCACCTCAAGTACTGGAGTTATGACACCAGTATAGCCACATCTTGGTAAGCCTGACAGAACCAAAGACCCCACTGGGGGCTAGTGCAGCCAGATCACTTTAGAGCAATTCTAATGCTTCTCTAATTTACCAAGGGCCAAACGGATCCGTGGTCAACTCTTGGATTTGGAGAGGAGAGTTCAGAATGGTGGTGTACCATCACCTTTTTCCTCAAGTCTTGTGCCAACCAGAATTCAGCAAGACCCAAGGACTGAATATATAGTATTTTGAGTACCTAATTATGGTGGGATACTGTTGATCTTATATTTATGTAATGATTCTTCAATTTACATCTGGCAGATGCTTCATCACTTACTAGTCAAACTTAAATTGTTAAGAAATTCTATAACTTAAAATCTGAAAAGAAATATTGCGAGGCCATTGCTCACAGAAACATCTGATATAATAAATCATTGAAAGTATTAGGAAGAGATTAGTACTAAAATCAATTCCCAAAAGTACATACCAAATCAAAGAAAATGTTTCCAAATTTTTTTTAGCAAACTGAAATAGTTTTGGGTCACCCAAAACCTCATTTTTCAGCAAACGAACTATATTTCTAAAAAAATTTCCCCAGCTCTACATATATTATCTCTAATGGGGAAATTATTCCATGTGTTTTGACACTACAAAAGAGATGAAATTCCTTTATTAACATAATTTATACAATTTTGTAAAAAGCAAGTTTAGTTTGAGAGGTTCCTGTTCCATGATATCACATCCCCTTCTCTACCCTAGGAAAAGCAAACACATTTGAGTATGTCTTGCATTTCAAAAGAGCACCAGGGGACTTTACCTTTTGGCAACCCCAGTATTTTCAGTCTTTTCGAAAAATATATATCTTAACAATGGTTATAAATATATTGGTTAAAATATAATCAATTATTTTCTGTTGCTCAGTGCTGTCAGACATTCACTTAATTTAGGGAAATGGCTATCACTGGATTTTTAAATCTCTCTGAAAAACTGGCATAGCCAATACCTGATGGCCACATGAGCAAAAAGTAGACCAAATGGGCAATCTCACATCACCCCAGCACTACAGACACGCTGCTACTGGGGAGTAATTACTACTCCTTGGCAATATCCACTTTAGCAAATTAGTCATCTCTCTTCTAAAGTAGAGCTGGGCAAATTTCAAAAGGTTCAGAGATTTGAATGCATATCTGAACCAGTCAATGTTCAGTTGCTTATCTGAAACTCATCTGCAGATTCCTCACATTATCCTTCTTGAGTCTCCAAATCCAGGCTAGAAATATTTTCAAACCAAGCCTTTTTGTGGTATTTTTGACACCTCTGTTCCTAATCCCAGATGCAAAGAGCATGAGAACAGTCCCTTTCACTGAGTGCTTCTGAGTCCAGCTGCCAGACAGAAAGCAGAAGTGAAAACACAGATTGGATGTTTCAGAATCTCAGAAAAGAAAATGTTTGGTTTGAGTTCAGCTCCAAACAAAAGGCTGGGTTCTTATTTTATCTGAAACAGTTCACCTATCCCTACTTTTAATCTCAACAAATTGCCGCATACAGCATCGACTAATCCTGTTAGATTTAGAGGTTTGTCAATAATTACTTTTAAAAACATCCAGACTGATTAGGACAACAAATATATAGACATTTCTTTGCTAGGCCTGTTCAATTAGTTGGAATGTATGAACTCAAACATGCCATAAAGCATTTATGTTTTTCTTCCTTGCATCTTGCATCCAATATCAACTGAAAATCTCTGAGAATCTGCTTCACCCTGGAGTCTGTCACGTACTTACTGACATAAAAACACTTCATATTTACCTTCTGCGTTGTAAACTAGTACAAAGCACAAGAAAAATTGTCAGTTATTAAATTATAATTGTATTTTTAAATTAATGAAAATTAATATAGGAAAGCCCTCAAAGAAAGAGTATTATTCTCAAAATGTTGCTTGTATTATATTAGGAAGATCCAATTAGTGGCCATTTTATTTATTCTTTGAATGAATGAGACCCTCTCTCTTCTTTAAGGTTTGCCCTCTTCCCCACTGCACAGATGCAGTTATCATCTTTTAAAATATCTCATATAGGCTTGTTAATAAAAAACATTTTCATTATGATATGAATTTGCCCCTCAAAAGTTTTATAACAAGCAAAGCCATAGAAAATTAAAACAATCTTTTCTACCCGAAAGCATAAGAAGTTATAGGTTAAGACCACCAAGTAGTAAAAGAACACTAATAAAAATCAGTTTCACACCACTCCTCTGTATGTATTTTCTGACATCTCAAACTAAATGGTAGTATCTGCAATTAGACAAGAATTGTTTACAAAAGATAAATTGGTATTACATTAATCTGTGAGTCTTGCATTCATGATTTTTCTTGGTTTACTTCTGCAGCTTGATTATGAGCTATTACTACAGTCTGAGGCCTAACCATTTGGTTATCTCTGTGTATAAAATATGTGCATAGTTCTTGAATCGTTGCAAAAATGGTTTTAAGCAGACATATTAGCACACTGAGCTGCAATAATTAGGACAAATACTTTAACTGTATTCAGGGACAGATTATGACATTCTGAGGCCCAAAGATATGTCAAGTGTTAGAGGCCCCATTCCATAAAAATTTAATTTATTATTTTCACAGAAAGGACATTGAATATATAAACACAGAAGCTTTATATGTGCATATATACAAAGGCAAAGTTTTAAAAATAGAATAATCTAACTAAAACTTGTATTGCAATATGCCTGTTTGCATTACAAAAAACAGTTTAAAGTTAAAATATTTTCATCTATGATTTCTTAATTAGTAGGTATGAAAACTTTGGGTAAAGTGAGAAAGACCAAAAGAGTTGTAGACCAAGCTGGATGAGCAAGCAGAAAGCCTACAAGGAGTGGAAGATGGGAGGGATCAGCAAGGAAAGCTACCTTATTGAGGTCAGAACGTGTAGGGGTAAAGTGAGAAAGGCCAAACGCTAAACAGAGTTGGACCTTGCAAAGGGAATTAGAAACAATAGTAAAAAGTTCTATAGCCATATAAATAAGAAGAAAACAAAGAAAGAAGAACACTGAGGATGGAGTGGAGGTTAAGGATAATCTAGGCATGGCCCAATATCTAAACAAATACTTTGTCTGAGTCTTTAATGGGGCTAATGAAGAGTTTAGGAATAATGGTAGGGAATGAGGATATGGAGGTAGATATTACCACATCCAAGATAGAAGCCAAACTTGAATAGCTTAATGGGACTGAATCAGGGGGCCCAGATAATTTTCATCCAAGATTATTAAAGGAATGGGCACATGAAATTGCAAGCCCATTAGCAAGAATTGTTAATGAATCTGTAAACTTGGGGGTTGTACCGCATGACTGGAGAATTGCTAACATAGTTCCTATTTTTAAGAAAAGAAAAAATGTGAATCATACAATTTGACATCATAATATGCAAGGTCTTGGAAAAAATTTTGAAGGAGAAAGTATTTAGGGACGTTGAGGTCAGTGGTGGTTGGGTCAAAATACAACATGGTTTTACAAAAGGTAGATCATGCCAAACCAACCTGACCTCCTCCTTTGAGAAGATAACAGATTTTTTAGACAAAGGGAACACAGTGGATCTAATTTACCTCCAGTTCAGTAAGGCATTTGATATGGTTCCACATGCGGAATTATTAGCTAAATTGGAAAAGATGGGGATCAATATGAAAACTGAAAGGTGGATAAGGAACTGGTTAAAGGGGAGACTATAACGGATCATACTGAAAGGTGAACTGTCAGCTGGAGGGAGGTTACTAGTGGAGTTCCTCAGGGATCGGTTCTGGGACAAATCTTATTTAATCTTTTTATTACGGACTGTGGCACAAAAAGTGGGAGTATGCTAATAAAGTTTGCAGATGACACAAAGCTGGGAGGTATTGCCAATACAGAGAAGGACCGGGATATCATACAGGAAGATCTGGATGACCTTGTAAACTGGAGTAATAGTAATAGGATGAAATTTAATAGTGAAAAGTGTAAGGTCATGTATTTAGGGATAACAAGAATTTTAGTTATAAACTGGGGAACATCAGTTGGAAGTAACAAAGAAGAAGAAGGACCTTGAAGTATTGGTTGATCACAGGATGATTATGAGCCATCAATGTGATATGACCGTGAAAAAAGCACACTTATTAGGCATTGTCACTGAGGTTACTCTGTAATGAGTTTAAGATTGGAAGTCAGGAATTCCTATTCTCTACTTCAGGCTCAGCCACTGACTCACAGAGTGGCCTTGGCACCTAATCTCTATGCCTCAGTCTTCCCATCTTTGAAATAAATTGAGTAACAATATTTACAATTCCTACCATAATCTCAAGTAACAGACAAGATTACAATCTGAATTATAGAACAATGAATAATCACATCACATTTCTGTTAAACCTCACAATACCTTTTGTCTCTCAACAAAAGAGATTCTACTATCCAAGGCTGTATGTGAGCTTCTGCAGACATTGGCTGTTCCATTTGTTTAGTTAAGCATATTAGCAGCACTTAATTCACACATTTGTAAAGTACCTGAAAATACCCCAAATACAAAAGATGCTATGTAAATCAAACTAAATAGTATACTTTGGCAGTGACCCCTCCAGTGTCACCTTTATAAGTCATTTTTTTAATATATATTATAGTGTGTGTGTGTGTGTGTGTGTATTTAATCTGCTCTATATAGGCATTCCTATCAAAATAAGCAATGGAAAAATCCATATACTGACTGGCTATCTATGTTCATGTGTATTATATTTTTGGTGTATTAATAAAACCTGTAAAATTGAACAAGTGATCAAGTCTACACTAAACTCAAGTAGCTATTTTCAGGAGGCATCCAAAGCTGTAGTATAATACCAACCAGTTTTTTCACAAATTATTTTTTGCGAAAGTAGCCAATACATCTATTGCACACACTTTCAGGGTTGGAATTCTGCTGTCAGAATTAGGGAGGCCCAAGAGCATTTAGCTGACCTCCCATCCTGAGAAGTACTGGAACTCCTCCTTGAATGACTGAGTCTCAGCTCTGGCTAAGTTCCAGCACTGCACTCGCTTCATAAATGTGCTTTCAGAGCCAAGACATCTGTGTATTATAGTGACATACAAGTAATAAAAGGGGTGTTTATATCTGACTTCAGTATAATGTGAAAGTTTAGCAGCCACAAGACAGCTTTACATAGAGTCTGGCCCTCACTTAAAAGCTTCATTGTATTTCAAATTACAGTACTCAACCAGGTGAATTTATAAATTGATCACTTACTTCTAATAATTATAAATCTCTCTTTGGCGCTTTGGATACACAAAGATGGCCCCAATGTCAGAAAACATGGCAGGAGACCAAAGACTGAATTATTTAATATGTATTCTATTCTGACAAACATTTCTCATTATTGTTATTCAGTGCAGCAAACAAGAAAGCAAGCTGTAGTTGATACAAAATGCACCAGTGCATCTGCTTAGCAGCAGAGACTTCTGTGACCACATCACCCCGATGCTCAGCTCTCTGCAGTGCTTCACGATTCAATACAAAATCTAATTCAAGGTCTCTGCCCTGCCATTCAAAGCCCACCATAGGATTAACCCTAGCTACCAGAAAGATGGACTCTCCCATTATAACCATAACCTCTTACATGGCTGTGTTCCACTGGAACAACGACATTGCTAAGAGATGATTCATAGGAGCTGGCCTTAAATTATGGAGCTCGCTGCCATATGAGATGTGAATGACCAGAGAATTCATCACTTTAAAAACAAAATGTAAAATTCAGTTCTCACATTTGGTTTTCCTACCGTTACCTATACTCAATACAATCACACATGATATTAAACACAAACAAACATCCCATTATGCTGATCGAGCCATTTCACCTATTGAGTTGAAAGGAAGAGAGAGAGACAGAAACAAAAACTTACATCTATTTTGAGATTCTTAGACACTACAGTGATGGAGGTGCTATTTGACTGGACAACTGAATGAACTTCCTTCCAACTATAATGGGAAGTGGAGAAAACAATTTATATACACAAGGCATTACCAGTCAATTAAAGTGCCAGTAATAGTGGTCATTTGCACTTTGAAAATTACATTTGAATATCCCAAGGGTTCTCAAACTGGGGGTCGAGGCTCCTCAAGGGGTCGGGAGGTCATTACATGAGGAGTTGCAAGCTGCCACCCTCACCCCAAACACCGCTTGCCTCCAGCATTTATAATAGTGTTTAATATAAATATAATATAAATTTAAAAGTGTGTTTAATTTACTGGGGGGTCATACTCAGAGGCTTGCGAGGTGAAAGGGGTCACCAGTAAAAATGTTTGAAACCCACTGGAATATCCAGTTGGTGATGTGACAACTTGTGTTACTAACCCACCAACACCAGGATTTGAATGGAACAGCTGAGATTTTCAGCAGAGATACCGATGTAGAGACAGGCAGGAGACATGTTGGAAAGGGAATGCCTGAGTAGGGATGCAATAGACACTCCAAAAAGGCTCCTCAGACATTCAGTTCCACAGCATAAGGACTTTGTTGTTCTTAAATGTCCACAAAGTGCCAGGCACACACAACCCGCTTCCCTTCTTGCAGTAATCTCTCTAGTTTTATTGCTAACTTTTCCTATTTCATATGTTAGGTTCCTTATACACATCTTTGCTTACCACAAACTACCTTTAAATATATAACCCTGCATCTTAGAATATATGCAGATCAATCAATAAGAAGAGCAGGTTGTGTGTGTGGCATTTTAGTAACATCATACAATAACCTTATGATTAAGGGATTCTGTGTTAGTTAATTTAATCTGGAACTATAAATTTTTAAAAACATTAGATTTTTTTCCCCCTCTCACAAAGTCAGTACAGGTCAGAGTCAAAGTTGTTTGAATGCTTTAATTGTACATTTCCATACCTTAGCCTGCTTGGATTTTTTTTTCAAATTAAACTTAACTTTGAATTTCCTGCTTGGTTTGGGGATAATTGCAACATTGTTGTAATTAACTATATCCTAAATACTGATATGTACTCTCAACCTTAACTACATCTTAATTTAGGTTTTATATTAAAGATTTCATACAGAAACACAGACAATAAATTCAAAGAGACTGTACCTGGGGGATATCTCTAATGATATGAAGACTCAAGCTTTTGCTTTACCCCATACTGATACAGCACAAAGAAGCCAGAGCATACTGGCCAGTTAAACTGGCTTTTCAGCTCAACGTAGCTGACGAGTACACCCTACTTTCCCCTTCCCTCCTGTCCTCCGAATTCCCCATGCTTCTTGCACACACTCCCAAATTCCACCTTGCGCTGTCCTCCACATTCCCCTGCACATATCACCCTCTGTTTTTCCCTCCTTCCTCCACCACTTACATTTCCAGGCACAAATGGGCACACACACAATCACACAGATTTCCCACTCCCTTCTACACTTTCATAGTCCTATGCGCTTGCCCATACCTACATTCACTACTTTCCCCCCTCCCTCCTGTTGAACAAATGTAGTGCAATGGATATCTTTTGAAAAGAAATATTTACGGTAGTAGTCATTTTTCCATTATACTTCATAACTGAAAGCTTGAAGCAAAGGCTGCTGCATGAAACCTCCTTCAGAGAAACTCACAAACAATTGCCCTCTTTCAAAATCTCCCATTGTTCCCAAAGATGGTGACTGCCTGTGTATTTTTCACATATAATGAAATAAAATCCTTGTTTTAAGTGCAAAACTCATCTCCACCTTAACCATGGAGCCACGACTGGCATCTCAAACTTTATCCATTTTTTAGATGTGCCAAATGTTAATGCAATTCCAAATAAATACAGGCCTGTTAAAGACAGCAATATTTAAACAGCACAGTCTACAAAGCATCTTCTGTAATCCCTTGGTCACTACTCAAAGCATCAAGCTTTATGAGACATCCCTGAAGCCTCTCTGTTTATAAAGCCTTGCTTACAGAAGAAAGTCTCCCTCCATCTCAGACAGTATGACTACTAGCACTGTAATGAATACAATTATGTTAACATCAAAATGAATGTAGTGTGAAGTGAGAATAGCGACAGCTAGTTATCTATGGCCTTTCCAGCTCTAATGTAGTTGAAATATGTTATGAGTATTCAGTGTAGCAGTTTAAACATCTAGATTCCTTTCAGAAACCGAGAGGTAGATGGAGTGTCTTTGGGAGTTTAGAGCAGAGAACGGGGAGCAAGCACTAGGTTCTATTTCTAGCTCAACTAGTGCCCGTTTTATGTGGCTGGAAGGTTGCGCCTCAGTTTTCCAATCTGCAAAATGAGTATAAAAAGGTATCTTCCTAATACAAGAGTTGAAAGATTTAATTAATAGCCCTGTGAAGGAACTTGAATTTCTATTTCACAGGAAATTCTGCAATTGAAAATCTGAAAGAACACAATTTCAAAATGTCCCACAAAACTACATTTAGAAAAGATCATTTATAATATAAAAGACAGTCCAAAACAAAAAGTTGCTTCAGAATGAAAAATCAAAATGTTCCATTCAAAAAGTATTAGAACATTTTGACATTATTAAAATTCATTTCAATTTTTTTTCAAAACATAATTTAGTTGAAAGTGCCATGGGCCTATGGAAAGTTCCAATTTTGACAAAACAGCATTTTCCCATGGGAACATGTTTCACCCAAACATTTCTGAGCAGCTTTATTAATTAATGTGTAATGTGTTTTCAGATCCATGAATAAAAGGAGATAGGTATAAATGCAACGTATTATTATTTTAATCCTATTTAAAATAACAAATCTGGCAGACATCAGTGGAATTACTGTACTGCCCATTTATCCAACTTGAATATGGTCCTTGAATCCAAGCAAAATTTCTACTTGTTTACTTATCACTCTGTGCTGTTCTTTTGAAACTTTAATTATTTTGGGAAATGTTTCAAACAAAGTATATGAAAGTATTTCAAACACAAATTTCTGAGTATTCTCTTGAGAAATTTTTAATATAAAAAGTTCAAACATTCATATATTGCAAATAGCTTAGACACCACAAACCATAGTATTCTTTTCATATACTATATATTATGACATGAACTATGGAAACAAGTAGTTTTGATCTTAATCTAGTTCCTTTTCCTTGACAAACATAATATAGTAATTAGAACTGAGTGTTGTAGGACTGAGATGTCACAGATTCATCTGTCAAACTGAATCTTGAAATTGCTCAAAATAATATTGTAGTAGTAATGCAGGAAAATATCTGTGATTGATCAGCCAACTGTCCAGAGGATACTCTTTGAAAAGAGTGAGAAGAACTAAATATCAAAGTACCTTGAACTATTCCAGGGGTAAGGACAGTGACTGAAAGAGTAGAATGACACTTGCAATTGTTCCTTTGTAAACAAAGGTTTCAAAAGGAGTGGGCAAACTACGGCTCCCCTCAGCCCCTCTCCTGCTCCTCTGAAGCCACGCTAACACACAGGCAGCACTCTGTGGGGTGGGACTGTGTGCTCTTGCGGCGTAGTGCGGCACCGTGTCTGGCTCCAGCTGAGCTGTGCGTCTGCCAGATATGCTGCTCTGAGTGGCATGGTAAGCGGGGTCTGGGCTGGGGCCAAGGTGTTGGATAAGAGGCAGAGGGTCCAGGGGGGCGGCTGGATGGGGCAAGGTACGGGGGTTGGGGTGCTGAGGGAATGGAGGGGAGGGGTGTAGGATAAGCACTGGAGTCCCGTGGGAGTCCCAGGGGGAGTCTTCTGGGGCAGTGTTGCCTCCAGAAGAAGAGATTTAAGAGGCAGGAACAGAGGTAGAGGTGAACTCCCACGCATCTGTCATGAAGGTGGAAAAGCTAAAATCAAATAAAGTAATGGGGGGGAAGTAAAATATAAGTATTAAAATAGTTTCTGATTCAATCCCAAAATATACTAACTACCCTTTCTAGGTGATCACCTTCAATCCTATATGGCCAGCTGGAAGTATTTGTACAGTATTTTTCAGTGCAAAATAACCATTAGTAGGCAACCCTCTTTCTAATGTAACCAGCAGCAGCCTAAAAATAGTCCCTGTGGCAGCTTCTCTTATTATCTCATCTACAAGTCTCTGTGAGGATTCCTAATATGTGAATTTCTGCCAGTTCTGCAGTAAAAATGCATAGGAATACAAATGAAACAACCCCTCAACAAGAACTTCAGTACCCACAAAACTCTTCATGGGCCAGTTCAACCCCACTCCTTTGGCACTGTATCCTCACCATGTATTAACAGACCACCTCTTACAACTTGAGTTTTCCATTTTTGAGTGGACTATTGCTTGTCACACTGCAAAAGTGATGTGTGTGTGTTTAAACAAGTATTTCATCCCAACTCAGTTCATCTTCCACTCCTACTTCAGCCTCCTGTGAAGCTATACGGGCAATTTTGTGATGTTATAGTCATTTCTATTGCTTTATGGGTTTTGGATTTGGGACTGTTGGGTCATACATTAAATTAGATTGTGAGGAAGTAAGGAATCACATACACAACTGCCATCACAGTAAAAGGATTGCTGAAAGTTACTAGCAAAGAGTCTTCTCCTGTTTTCCATAATTGGGTTCCCCTTTCGTTAACCTTCGTGTTTTGGTTCCAGTGGATTGTTCTCTTTTAAATCTTATTTTTACTTTATTATTTTCTCTTTATTTTTATTTTACCATTTACTCCTCTTATTGATTCACAGGATTGCTGGCTACTGCTACTTGTTGCTTTAAATGGCTGCATAAGGAATCAACTAGGAGCAGATGTTTTCACTCCTGCTGATCAGGAGCAGTTGAAGGAGTTTGGGAGGAGGCAGCCAATAAGCTGGTTTGTTATGGCATATCCTATAAGCACCTATGTTATACTGGTCAGATTCTAGTTTGTCCCTGTAGCCTATAGGCACAGGCATTTGCTAGATAAGGCACAGATTTAAGTTAAGGAAGTAATGTAATGTGCCTACAAGGCCTGTGTGACAATAAAGCTTAGCTAAACAAGGCATCAAGCCCAAGAAGTCTTAGAATAATCAGGCATGACCTAAATCATAAGTTATCAAAAGACAGAATGCTGTAAGGACTAAACTGCTGATGGGTAACCACAAGGTGCTAGTTTATATCCACTTGCAATATTTCAAGTTAGGAACATCAGCAGATATCTAATCACAAAGCACCATGGTAACTAACTGGCATATATTGTAATAAGCTTGAAGTAAATGAACTAATAACCTATGGGAGAAGGGCATCCTATCACTAAGAAATACAGTACATATAAGAAAAAGGGGAGAAATCTCTACTGAATATGTATTGGGCAGAGTGGTATCAGCGCCAGCGTAACATATTATTGAAGTTGTATCCTAACCTGTGTGCCCTGGGAGACGTAGTTTTGGGGGGATGCCATGATGATGAGCACTGGTGATGATGGTGAGTTGGATGATGACTAACACTCTGGGTCCCTTTGCAAGGGATGGCATGAGTATATGGAATGGAGTGTTCGTGACTTTCTTAATTGTGTTAATTCAACAATTGCAAATTCAAAAGGCTTTTCCTAAGTGTGAGTATTGCAACCGTGTACATTATGGTTTCCCATCTGACCAGTAATTCTAATATTACTGGGCCTGATCTTCAGATGAGAACCTAAATCTCAGAGAATTGTGAATTCTTAAGTGATCAGCATAACTAATGCACAAAAAAATAGACCAGGCAACACCCCTGACAGTGGTTCCTATTCATATGAAATACTTTCAGAAGTAATTGCTTATATGAAAGTCACATACCACAAAACACATTATAAAATTATGCTTTTTTTCACTCTTCTGCTGGATCTCATTAGAGATGAAGCAGTAAAAGTATTAACTAAATTGATGGTTTACTGATTCTTGAACCATTTTGTTGGATCATCTTTCCTCTTTGTGCAAATAATTTTGTAACATGGCTCATTCTGAATTGTTTTTATTAGGATTTTGAGGCATTATTTCAAAATATGTAGTTACAATTAGCTTTCTGAAATTACATGTGTACATGCTGAAGTTTTTGGGGATCAGGTATCCTACATTCTTAAAACACTCAATAACTCAATATCTCTTAACTAATAACTAAACAATGAATTAAATACAAAAAATACCTAAGATAATGAAACATTAAGATTGAAAATCAACACAATGTGGAAAAAAACAAAAGTAAGACTTTTGCAGCAAATTAATTTGCCCATGTACCCTGTATTAAAGTTTATATTTGAAGAGTATAACAAGTAAGCAAACATTTGATATCCACAATGTGGACAAACTAGAATGGCTATAAGTATCTAAATATTTGCATCCTAATTCTTTCATTTAAATCCATTTAAATTTGCAACCTCAGTATTTCATTAACATAAAAATTGTTGGTTTTTTAAACCAAGAAACTTAAATGCAGAAAAACATAAATGGAAAATAAAAAAGGGGTAAACTGATGTAGAGACCATCTGGATTCATTTCCCCAAAGCATCTAAAAATAAACTGAGTAACATTTTGATGAGACATTCAGTACACCTCGAGAATACCTCAAGGGAAGATGTTTCAGTCTCCCAACCCCCAACCCTCCAGGAGGCCAATGTCCTGGAACAAGAGAACACTCATAACAGACTCTGGTTCAGCTAAAGCAATGTCAGGCTTTATTCTCATAATACAATGCAGCACTAGAGGCTGAGGAACCAGCCAGCTGCTGTGTTGAGCACATGCTGACTGGCACTAGCTGAGTTTTTATATAGCTCGGGTGGGCAGCCTTTATTGGGGCAGACGATACTAATTCAATTACATTCCCTGCGCAGGCTGCAAAAGTTCCTTACAGCCAGGTAGAATGCACAAATGTCCCATCACCAACCCCCTCTCGGAAGCAGGGTACAGGAATTACTTTTCCCCCAGGGGGAATGGACACAGACACCCATCTTTCTCTCTCTAAGACCCATTTTATCCCTTCATGGGATCTTTTCAGTCTCTCGCAATAATCCATTTCTCTTCCACAAAATCTCTCCCCAGCTCTCTCTAATCCTCTCCCTTCCCAATCACATTAAATCTCATGGAGTGTTTGGGTCAGATAGGAGCATAGCCAGATTTTGGTTGATCTCCAATGTGAGGCCAATAAAACAGTGGATTTTAGTACAGGTACCAGGAATGACCATATATATAAACAAATAGCAAAGAAGCTGGCAGCACTGGGAATTTACCAGACTGGTGACCAGCTCAGGGAGAGGATTAAGTGGCTAAAGAGCAAGTACAGGAAAACCAGAGTCCGGAACCGCACCTCAGGCAACTTGCCGACATCATGCCTGTTTTATGAGTTTGCCAGGATGCTGGTACTAGCAGGGTGCTAGCTGGAATGGAAACCTGCTGGCCCCAGAATCCAGCATGGGAACGGATGGGAGCCAGCAGCAGGCAATGAATGAGCCCAATGAAGTGACGCTGCTCCTGACACTGGTCCCAAAAGAGACTTAGCTGCAGGAACAACCATGACACACCTTGGGGCCGTAGTTGGAGGAGCTTTTTGATGAACGAGGAACAGCCTGCTGCAGAACCTGCACCAGAAATGGCAAAAACTGCCCCAAAGCCTAGTAAATTTTGGACACATTTTCATGTATATAATTAATATAGGAACGAGGGGCATCTCTGTTCTATGAACTGACACAAAAGGTATTACAAGCAGTGTGTATCTGCTAATGGCAGGTTGTATACCACCACACGGACAGCCCTCCATTTCCCCTCCCCCACACCATCATGTGGAGTTCAAAATGGCAATCGGCAAATGCAAACTATAAAAGAATGCCTTGAAAAGTGAATTTTCAAGAGAAAAGAGCACATTTTTGCAAGTCCATTCCTGTTTGTTAAAATAATAAACTTACAATGCCATCTTTGTGAGTATACTGCTCTCTGAATGGTGTAATCACTCAACAGTGTAACGAGCAGCCTGAAAACACTAAACTAGAAGGGAGGGAGTGTGGAAATGTGTTCCACTTACAGATCGAGTCCATCTGAGTTCATGCAGTCCCATAGGTGATTAAATCATTTGTCCCAAATACGACTGGGATTTTAAAATTTGTCCATCTGTACACATCTCAAATGTGATTTCAATCTGCCAAACACACATTCAACAACCATTCTGCACCTGTTGAGAGTGTAATTAAACCATCTTTTGCCAGGGCCTTTGAAATCAGGGTATAGTTTCAGAAGCCAAGGCTCTAGTGGGAAGGCAGAGTCCCCCAGAATAACAGTGGGAACAGAATCTCCATTTATAACAATGATATTTGGCAGGAATAACGTCCCAGCCTGTCCATGAATGTAAACTCCTGACTGGTGAAAAACCCTGGTGTCATCAGCTCTTCCACTGCAGCCCAGGCTGATGTTCATAAATCAGCCTCTGTGGTCCACAAGGGCCTGCATAACAATGGAATAATATCCTTTGCAGCTTATGTACTCATGTGCTCCTTGAGGAGGGCAGACTATGGGCACGAGTCCCACCAGTGACTCCAGTGCAATTCGGAAACCCCGCAGTCTAAAAGCCAGCACTAACTTCAGGAATATCTGTTATGCCCGCCACTTTGGCATAAACCACACACACTGATTGCCTCAGAAACCGGCACCACCACTCTACCTATAGTCACCTGTTGGTTGACAACAGATCTATAGCAGTCAGGAGCAGCCAGCTTCCAGATGGTTATACCAACCCGCTTCTGAACTAGCAAGGCTGCCCTCACGCACGTGTCTTTATGCTGGAAAGCCGAGGCAAGATGCTCACAGAGCTCTAGAAATATAACTTTCTTCATGTGAAAGATCTGTTCCCACTGCTGGTCGTGACAAGTCTTAAAAAATGATATGGTCCCACCAGTCTGTGCTTCTGCCCTGTTCCAGAAGTGACAGCCTACATAGGGACATCAGCGGCTACGGCGAGTGTCATGAGCAGCAGCATCCAGTTTGAGCCTGCCATGTTTGCATCCTCATCCTCCTGCTGCTGCTCCATCATTAGCTCTGGTCAAGTGCCTTTGGTGAGTCAGGAATTGCCAGAGAAATGTCCACCAGCATCTCACAGAAGCTCTGGCTATTTCCAGAAATGGGAGTGAAAGTACAAGCGAGAGGAGTTCTTCAAAAGGTGCCTCCTCCGTGTTGCTGGCTCTGGTTGTTGAGAGCACACAACAAAATGATGGCTCAGCAGGCTGTTTAATGTGCTGACGGACTATTCGAACTTCCTGTAACATACAGGAGGGACAGTCAATTTTTCTCATGCTGCACCATGAACAAAGGGCTAGAGCGGACATATTTTGGGAGGGTGCTAGGAAGTATGGAATACAGTTGGTTGGACTCAAGTCTGCATAATGGAGAGTAGAGCCCCCCGCCAGATTAAAAAAATTCTCAATCTAGGGTTGACAATCAGTGTAGACACTTAAGCCTAGGTTCTCAAATCCAGGATACACTGACTTGAGTCCCCGCTCCTGGACTCCAGCCTAAGCCTGAACATCTACACTGGAATTTTATAGCCCCACAGCCAAGCCCCATGAGCCAGAGTCAGCTGACATGGGCCAGCCATGGGTGTTTTTTGCAGTGTAAAGAATTAGATCTTTTGGGGCATATGCTCCCTACTTCCCTCAGGCAGCTATCCAGATCTGAATAAGCCAGTTGCTGCCTCCAGAGATGAGATCCCAGGAAGCACAGTCTCATGGCTGCCAACCATTTGTCCTTCCATGACCCATGCATCTTAAAACTTGGTAGAGATTTTTAGTGCATATGCCAGGAAGAGATTGTTTCACTGTTTATACAGCTGTTTGGAGAAGAGAAACAAATTTTGTAATTTTTTTTAAACTTTCAAACAAATTTCTTAAGGTATCCATTTACAACCCCATTCCCTTAGTACTAAAAATATATGACCTTTTTTTTCAGACTGATCTTGTTAACAAGAGATTTTACTGACTGGGGGTTGGATTTTCAGAGATGTGGACGCTTAGCACTCCATAAAATCCACCACTGAGTCAAATCTAAAGCATGTTGAAGTCAATGGGAAGACTGCCACTGACTTCAGTGGCCACTGGGTCAGGTTCATTGTGCACTAAAGAAGGATACAGTACTAATTTTTAACTTGTGGCAATGTGCTTGGAAGAGAAGATACTCAATGCAATCTCAACACAATCAAATGTACATGATTATTCAAATTGAAAAAGTTCTAATTTCTTCATTTCGGCATCAAGTAGACCTACAGTATTGTTGTAACCACTCTGTGTGCTTGGCTTTACTGTATATTTTAATCATGCATTCAGCTCCAGGGACCTACATAATTTAAGTGATCATAATTATACCCTAAGGATTATATGGATGGACCAAAATGTCAGACTGCTTTTACCAGAATGATGCTTTCAATTCTGTTTTCTTATTTTTGTAATGCAATGCTTTCAGTTACTTGTCTGTCCTGATCATGAGAGCTATTGGGAGGATGGAGATACAGAACAATGACCAAAAATGAACCCAGGTCTGAGGCACAGTCTGCCTTTCACAGCTTAGTTTATTGCACCACACTACATTTCTGATCCTCACTGCACTTAAGTTGGGGGAGGAGAGGGGGGAGGGGGAGTCTGAGCATTACCAAAAAGGTGCTGCTGCTCTCCCTGTCTTGTCACTAAATGTGAAATGGGTTCTGAATCACAGCAAAGGTTTCTCTACAAAGCTCTTCACAAAATATTACCTAAGCTGAATTCAGCATAATATTGGCATTGCTAATGGGATGAAACTAGAGCAGTATGAATAATACATTACATGCACCAATCAATGTTACGGTGTAATGGACTGATGGAAAATATTCTCCAGGAAAACAGAGGAAGAAGTTCTGAACACAAATATTGTATGTTAATTCATTTATTATCTTTACAGGATGGAACTGTTGCAATGCTGACAAAAGAATGTAAAAGTAATATGAATGTTGCTTTATCCTTTCCAAATTATTCATCTACAAGTCATCCAGGGTAGTATTTATTATTGCTTTGAAGCTTGGGTGAGCTTTTGCCCTCTGTATTTTATTCCTATCTGTTCTCTGCAGAATCTAAGCTTTGCTAGTTTTTTTAACTTGTTTCTAGTCACTCTGGTTGTGAAAATCCACGTTCTAGTCCAATAGCAGCTGGTGCCATACATTACAGGGGGAGCTGCAGGTAGCAAGCTGCCCCACACCTCCTAATACCCCCTGCAGGTTAGACAAAGTCTCAAAGTGAAAAAGTAGGCCACTGTGTTCAGTGGAAGGGTGGCCCCACAAGAACATGTTCCAGCAGGAAATGGGGGAATTTACTTGGCAATCTCCCCATGTCAGACTGAAAAACTTACACTAAAGGGCAGTTAAGGGAACCAGTATTTATTCCTTGGTGATCCAAATTTGCTGTTCTCTCCTAGTACTAACCTCCCCACTCCCAATTTAGCACTTACCCTCCTATCTCACTCGCATTCTCAATTGACTCTATTCTTCACTGTATTTAATTCTGCATACTCAATCCATCCCCATCCAAGCTCGGAAGCTCCCTGCCCCTCACTTCCCTCTTACCCAACAGATCAGAAACACACACACAGGCTGAGAACCCTTCCTCTTCCTACTTAACAGCTCGGCAGCTGGAAACCACACAGAACGTTACAAACTCTCTCCCTTCCAACAACCCCAGACTCAGAACACCAAGGCTGACATCCCCATCTTCCAGACTCAGATCATGTCTATACATGCATTGGCACAGCTATATTGGATGAAGACGCTCCATGCCGATGGGAGAGAGCTCTCCTGTCAGCATAATAAAACCACCTCTGCCAACAGCAGAAACTCTCCTGCTGACATAGTGCTGTGCACATGAGTGCTTTGTGTCAGTGTACCTAATGTCGCTCAGGGAGGTGGTTTATTCATACCACTGAACAACATAATTTATGTAGAATAGACATAACCTCAGAAAACTCATCCTCATGCTCAGAACGGCTTCCCCTCTTACCTTACACCCATTATCACCAAGCTCAGAACTACTCTGTTCAGAACATATATGCTACAGTGCCTGGAGAAGCAAAAGCAGAGGCTGCAAGGAGCCCTGTGCTCTAAAGTCCAACAGAGAACTGTATTTGCTGCTCTGTGTCTCCTCCCCATTGCTACTTGCAGCCCATGTGCTATAATGGCTCAAGGGGCTGAAGATTAGAAGGAGCATGTGGTCTCTCCCATCATTTAAAAAAACTAAACTAAACTAAAAAGGCCTTGACTCCATGCTCTCACTCAAATTATCACCCCATCTCCCTGCTCCCCTTCATCTCCACACTCAGTGAGTGCGCTGTCTACCACTGCTGTCTTAAATTTGTCATCTTGTTACATTCTAGAAACACCCCACACACACCACAAATCTGGCTTCCACCCATACACTCCACTGAAATTACTCTCACTAAAGTCTCTAATGACATCTTCCTGGCCAAATTTCAGAGCTATTGCTCCCTCTTCACCTTCCTTGGCCGCCTTTGATAATGTCAGCCATAATCATCTTCTCAAAATCCTGTCATTCCTAGGCTTTTGTGACTTCCCCCTCCTTTGGTTCTCCTTCAGATCATTCCATTGGCTTGTTCAGCTCATCCACCTGTTAGGTTTTGGTTTTTAGATTGTAAGCTAGTTGGAGCCATATAAATGCTAAAATAATGGACAATGTTGGGATACCTTAATTATAGGTGTTGCTACCTGTACCATCTATTATAATAGCAGCAACAAACAGCCTTATACTCTACTTCTGGGGTGCTAATGGAAATAGTGCTCTGTATCTTTTTCCTCTGCTGCCTGTAGTCTGTGTGCTGCCCCAGTCCCAGTCCTAACTCAGGACAGAATACCCTGGGCTGGTCTAACTTGTGTCAGGTGGCTAGAGTCCCCTAAGTTCCACTGAGGGCTATGCTCCCCAAGAAAGCATAGTACAGTCACTCCCCACATCTGTGCCCCAGAATCTGCCCCCAGAAGGGTTGATTGGGGCCCCTTGATCTTTTTGAAATAATATGGGTGGTCCTGAAGCTGGAGAGAGTGTGTAGCACTGGCCTTTAGTACTTGTTATATATCCACATTCCCCAGATCATGCATCTTCCAAAGTGTGGCATTTGAGGAAACGATTCACAGCTTTTGGCCTCTAGGCAAAGTGGCTAGCGGATTGATATAATGTGCCTCAAGGGATATATAGACCTGTCTCAGTCACATAACTGTCAGTTCCTTTTCAACCTAGGACCTAAATTATTGAGTAGTTCAACTCTCTAAGGGAGGGCTGGGTGAGCCATAGATCCATAATATTTTCAAAGAATCCTTTTTGCAGTAAACAACTCCTTAGAACTAAAATCCTAGCGGGAAGTCTCTAAAGATGTAATCAGCATAGAATAATAACTGCTGATAACGAAAAAAATCTGTGTAGAAAGATTTTTTTCATGACTTCTAAAAAAAATGAACCAGTTTAAAGCAGCGCCCACTTAGATTTGGGGCCAGATCCTCAGAGGTGTAAATCAATATAATCTCAATGACTTCAGAGGAGCTTCTCTGATTTACACTTGCTGAGCATGAAGTCCTGTATGTCTCAAAGTAACATTATCACAGGATCATAGAAACGTAGGGCTGGAAGGGGCCTCAAGTAGTCATCAAGTCTGATCCCCTGCGACATGCAGGACCCAAGTAAACCTACATCTTCCCTGATAGGTGTTTGCCCAGCCTGTTCTTAAAAGCCTCCAGTGATGGTGATTCCGCAAACTCTCTTGGAAGCCTATTCCACAACTTAAGTACCCTTATCGTTAGACAGTTTTTCCCTAATACCTAATGTAAATCTCCCTTCCTGCAGATCAAGCCCATTACTCTTGTTCTACTTCCAGTGAACATTCAGGACAACTGATCACCACCCTCTTTATAACAGCTCATAACATAGTTCAAGATTTATCAGGTGTCCACCTTGGTCTTTTTTTTCTCAAGACTAAACATGTCCAGTTTTTCTAACCTTTCCTCGTAGGCAGGTTTTCTAAATCTTCTGTATCATTTTTGTTGCTCTCCTCTTGAGTCCAATTTGTCCACATCTTTCCTAAAGCATGGTGCACAAAATTCAGCACAGTACACCATCCTCACCAGTGCCAAATATAGCAGGACAATTACCTCCCATGTCTTGCATATGATACTCAAGTTAATACACCCCACAATATTAGCCTTTTTCACAGCTGCATCTCATGGTTGGACTCATATTCAATTTGTGATCCACTATAACTCCCCATCCTTTTCAGCAGTACTACCTCCTAGCCAGTTACTTTCCATTTTGTTGTTGTGCATTTGATATTTCCTTTCTAAATGAAGTACTTTGCACTTGTTCTTGTTGAATTTCAACTTGTTGAATTCAGATCAATTCTCTAATTTGTCAAGGTTGTTTTGAATTCTAATCATGTCCTCCAAAGTATCTGCAACCCTCTCCATCTTGGTGTCATCTGCTAATTTTATAAGCATACTCTCTACTCCACTATTCAAGTCATGAATGAAAATATTAAATAGTACTGGACCCAGGACTGACTCCTGCCAAGCCTCACTAAATACACCCTCCTTCTTTGACAGCAAACCATTGATAATTACTTTTGAGTATGATCTTTCAACCAGTTCTGCAGCCACCTTACAGTCATTTCATCTAGACTAAATTTCTCTAGTTTGCTTATGAGGATGTCGTGTGAGACTGTGTAAAAGCCTTACTAAAATCAAGATACACTACATGTACTGCTTTCACCCATGTATTAGGGCAGTAACCTTGTCAAAGAAGGAAATTAGATTGGTTTGCATGATTTGTTCTTGCTGGCTATTCCTTATAACCCTACTATCCTCCAGATGCTTATAAATTGATTGTTTATTAATTTGTTCTAATATCTTTCCAGGTACCAAAGTTAGGCTACCTGGTATAATTCCCCAGGTCTTCTTTGTTCCCCTTTTGAAAGACAGTTACTCTGTGTGCCCCTCTCCAGTCTTCTAAGACTTCACCCATCCTTCAGGAGGTCTCAAAGATCATTGCTAATGTTTCCGAGATTGCTTCAGATAGTTCCTTAAGTACTCTTGGATGAATTTCATCAGTCCCCACCAATTCAAATATATATCATATTTAAATATTTTGAACTTGCTATTTTTTATTTTGGGTTGCATTCCTTTCTCTCTTGTTGAATATCTGATCATCATTACCTTTTTTGTGAAGACTACAGCAAAACAGGTATTAAACCCCTCAGTCTTCTTGATTTCATCAGTTATTTGCTCGCCTTCCCTGCTAAGCAGAGGTCCTATACTTTCCTTCCTTACTGAGAACATCCCACAACCCCATGAGCCACAGTTCTTTCTTTCCAAGACAGTACATACAATGGGGCAGTTTTCATAAAGGGAATCTTTATAATGCCATACGCTATGTCAAGGAACATAGCAACAGTATCAACGAACACAGCAAAAACATCAACCATCTAATTTTTTAATTATTTTTACAACAAAAACTAATAATTTTGCAAAAATATTATATTGTAAGTTTATATAGAACTTTTTATGATTATTTTGTAGGACTGCTTGCGTGCCTAGATTAAAAGAAAGACAACTTATGTAACTATTTAAGCACTTATTAAGCATTCTTATCAGCATTTGAAGCCCGAAGCCCTTGCTTAGACATGTGAAATACAGACAAGAATGAAAGTCCTCAACAGGGCTGGCGACAGAAATTTGGGGGCCCCCTACTCCGATAGTTTGGGGGGCCCCCAGCCCAGCCGGGGCCCCCCCAGCCCAGCCGACAGCGGATGGGGCCCCCCAGCCCAGCCGCCCCCCCCCAGCCCAGCCGACAGCGGATGGGGGCCCCCCCAGCCCAGCCGCCCCCCCCCAGCCCAGCCGACAGCGGATGGGGCCCCCCCAGCCCAGCCGCCCCCCCCAGCCCAGCTGACAGCGGATGGGGCCCCCCAGCCCAGCCGGCAGCGCATGGGGGCCCCCCCAGCCCAGCTGACAGCGGATGGGGGTCCCCCCAGCCCAGCCGGCGCTCCCCCCCCCCCCAGCCCAGCCGGTGCCCCCCCCCCCCGCCAGCTGGCGGCAGCGGGAGCGAGAGCGGCGTGAGCCGCCCTTTCTCCCCCCCCCCTCCCCTGGACAGCGCTGCTGCCGCCAGCCGGGCTCTCTGCTCCTGCCGGGGCCAGGTGCGCTTGTCCAGGGGAGAGCCGCGCCGCCTCCCCGCTCTCCAGGTCCGGCGACAAGGGGGGACACAACGGGTACAGCATTGTTCCGGGGCCCCCCTAAAGTCGGGGGGCCCGGTACAGCTGTACCCGTAGTACCCCCCTGTCGCCGGCCCTGGTCCTCAAACAGAAGCTACCTTATAAAGTTGGTTGTGAACAGTTTCCCGATATTTAGCCAAAACACATGGGCAGGATTAAAGCTAATGAGTTGCTAAAAGTAGCAATCACTTGTGGTTTTTGGAAAAGAGGGTTAATTAAAAGGGACACTAATTATTAACATTTTGCACAACTATCATCAAAACCCAAAATACAGGAAGCACTTCTGACTGATTTCATACAAAGATGAAGCTAATACCAGGTTCACAGAAAGCCTAAAAGGTTGGTGAGCCTGGGCCAAATTTTTATTTCGCATTTTAAGCAAGTAAAATTCAAGGCTTTGCATAGTTTTGATAAAGAAAGAAAGAATGCAAGGGCTTGGTTACCCTGGCACTTTATAGCACTATAAACCCTCCAGGAGCACTATAACTTACTACCTGTCCACACTGGCAAGGCACATAGAGCGCTATAAACCCACAGTTATACTGGTCCTGGTAATCCTCCCTTCCCCGAGGATTAACAGCTATTGTGTATTGACTGTTCAGTATTATCACCAGTGTAAATGGGTATTAACACTTCAAGCATTTAAGTGATCTCTGGATACGCCCTGAGCCATTTAAGGCAATTGACATCTCTTCCCTTTGTTTTGAACTCGGCTGAAGGAATGCGGAAGTACGTTTTCAGAGTTTCTCTCTTAACTCGGCAGATAAGCAATGCAAATGTTCATGGAGGGAGCTGTGTGACAGAGAAGACTAGCAGGCTTGCTGACCAGCTCTCCGGAGGACGAAAATCCCCTCAGCTCTCTCCCTCTGCATACACACAACACGTTCCCCCTGGCCCCTCCTTGTTTGAAAAGCACATTGCACCCAGCTGAATGCTGGGATAGCTGCCCATAATGCACCACTCCCTGTGCCGCTGCAAATGCCGCAAATGTGGCCACGCTATACCGCTGGCGGGTCTCAATGTGGACATGCTATAGCGCTATCCCTATAGCTGTATACGAGGACAGGTATAACCAAAACCACTATAAAGCTGTAAGTGTAACCATGCCCCAAGTAAAATTAGGTGGCTTCAGGAAAGCTTTGCTTTGAATTCTGGGGCTTGTTCAAATTCAAACTTAAAGTGAGTATTTGTTCACAGCTGGTAGCAAGGAACACTACAACAGATCATTTGAGACAGGGATGGTGTTTTTGGCCTTTTTTCATTGAGCACCTAGAATTAGAATGCTAAGGGGTTCTGAGCCATGATTAGGGCTCCTAGGCACTACAATAATTCAAATAAAACAGTAGTAAAAGTACCTTTTAAAACAGCATCAAATAATTAAAATTAAATGGAAAAAGAATACCACAAAGCACTTCATCCATTCTATGAACAACCACTACATTGCTAGGGAAAATGTGCCAAATTTATGCTGGAGTTATACCCATGAAGTAGGCCGAATACCTCTACACCCAAAATACAGCCTGTAGCTTTCCAGATGTTGTTTTCAACTGGATGTACAATGTATTCTATAAAACTTAGCAAGCAATTATCTTCTGCATATGAAAAATAATTGTCACAACACACACATTTTCTCATTAGTGATTGAAAGATTCTTAAATGTTTTCCTCCCTTCTCCTTCTCTAAATCTGTAAAGTCTGGGCAAAACTGAGATAGGAATAAGATATGAAGATCTTAACACTTTTCTTTCAGCTCTGTCAAGTTTTATTGGAATGGCAAAGGTCAATAACTCATTCACTTCAGACTAAGGACTGGGTAAATCCAATAACTTAGATAAACAGCACATCAGCAACTACAGTTCTTGAATCTGAAATCATCACATTATGCAACAGCTATCCTAAATATCTGCATGTTCTTATCACTCTAACCTACATCTTCCTTTCTCACTCTGTTGTTTTCTAGACACACTGATATGCATTGTGTTAAATTTAGACGGCAAGCTCTTTGGAGAAAAGACTATGTTTTGTTTTATGTTTGTACACCACCAAGCACAATGGGACCAGGATCCTAATTAGTGTCTTTAGTAGCTCTTGTAATATAAATAATAATATTCATTATGAACATTTGGCTAGATTCGAGTTATATAAATTATCTTAGTGGGTAGATTCATGAAAAGTAGAGTTGAAGCTGGACATTCCTTTGAGATTTTTTGCATACACATTAAATATACAGTGTATGTAATTTTCCTCAGCTGACCAAGTACCTCCAACACTTATTAAAAAGCCTTTTAAGGCCTATTTTCTGTTTTGAAAATGTTCTGAAAGCCATTATTAGCTTTAATAGATAAAGAAGACTATATTTTTATGGGATATCTTTGCCATACAGGTATTTAATGCCCAACATAAAAGCCAGTTATGCATATATATCTTCAGTAACTGAAGATCAAGAAGGAAATAAAGTGCACATAAGAGATTATTTTTGTCAAGAGAAATTTTGCCTGGGTTAGAACTAGAAGGTCAGGCTCAAACTATGCATTTCAGCCTAGAACTCATTATTCTCACACTACATATTACAAGTTACTTTGAACAAGGACTGCCATTCTCTGTCTCATATACATTTTTTAAAGTAACTACTCAATAACTATTAAAATCAACTAATAATCAAATATTTATTTCTTGTGACATCTACCTATAATAGAATCAGAGAGGTAGCCGTGTTAGTCTGGAATAGCAGAGGTAACAAAGTCCTGTGGCACCTTAAAGACTAACTATAAAGTTTTGAAGCATAAGCTTTCGTGGGCTAATACCCACTTCGACTGCTGGCATCCGACGAAGTGGGTATTAGCCCACGAAAGCTTATGCTTCAAAACTTTATAGTTAGTCTTTAAGGTGCCACAGGACTTTGTTACCTCTACCTATAATAGTGACCATCCAAACAACATTTACATAAAAGGACGAAATGCCTCTTCCCTGTCTTAGCAGAGGAAGGAATTGGTTGGTCAGACTGACAATGGAATGACAATGCCTTGAAGTCCTAGTTAGAGGACATGCATCCCCTCTTGCACTGGGACTATCCTTCCTTCTCTCCTCCTTATGGCCAGAATGCACATCATGCATGAGTGAGGGATTGGGTTGGTGAGAATGGAGTGGCATTGAGACCCCTTAGCCAGCACTGGTCTGATTGGGGGGAAGGGGGGGGGGGAGAGAGAGAGACACAGACAGATGAAGGGTGCTTAAGCATTTCCAGGCATGGAGCAGCCATTCTTCCTGCTTAAAGCTGGTCAGCCTACTCTGTCCTCTCGGTTGTATAGTATTTATAGTTGGGTTTCTAGGTTTGCTGTACATCTGACCAGAACAATTTTTAGGATCAGGAAAAAATGTCCTTCTGGGGAAGCCTGGCAACACATTAATTTTCCTTCTTCACAGCATCCCTCCAAGTCTGGTAGGTGAGATAAGAAAAATAGGAGATAGTACAAGTGGGCTGAATTATCAATTTAGCAAGAAGCAATTGGCTAGCCGTCCCAACATGCACCCCTCTGGATGCCTGGTGTGAGGCCATTTAACCCTGTACTGGATTAAATTAATGCCTGGTAGTTTGGGGGAGAGGGTCAGTTTCCCCACTCCTGAATATTAAAGTTAAAAAAGCTGGGTCCTACCACTTTAAAAACACTAATGTGTCAATTTTCATTCTCCCGGGTGTCCTGATCAAGGAATTATTTACCTGTTACTGTGAAACAAAGCACAATGCATCATACATTCGATGCAGTGGCATCAGAGTAGCTAGAATGAAAGAAAGAAGTAGCCCACGATTATGGAAGGCAGTACTGTCTAGTATATTGTGTGTGGGAAAAGAATGCAGGAATTCCTAAATTTTAATTCCAAATCTATCGCCAATTTGCCTCATAGTCTATGATAAATTACCTAACGTGCATGTAATACAGGAACAATAATGCTTAGTTACCTACAACAGATAGGTGATATTAGTATTTATCAATACTTGAATAGATCACTTAGATTTAACATGCTAAGTATTAGAAATTAATAACTCTTTAAATGGGTTTTTCTGTATTACTGTTTCTCCTGGCTAGTTCTGGGTAAAAACTCTCTATGTGAGTTTCAGCAAGCTATATGATAGAGAAAACCTATTTAACATCACTCTTCTGATACAGGATCTCTGTACGTGTTTTGATATTTTATAAATTGTGAACTTATTTTATTCAAATTCCTTCCTTTCACAACACTGCAAGCACTTGAAAGGAAAACAAAGATATATTTTGCAATAATTGTCTTTTGCTGCACTCTGCTGGAACAATGCATTTTTCATGTGAAAGTAGTGGTGCTCCATATATTGTTTTAATAAATGTAATTCATTGTCTAATTTCACATGAGAAATTGGACTGATTTTCAGCATTTTACATTTTTCAAACAAAGGTGCCTAAAATTAGGCATCCAAATCTATATTTATGTATCCAAATAAGAGTGGCTCAGTTTTCAAAGGTATTGAGACCCCTGCAGGTATCATCAGCTTCAATGGACTTTGAGTGGGCTCAACCTTCTGAAAATAAAACTACTAAATGCCACAGTTAAGTCCTTTAAGCACTCAGATTGGAAAACATTGGCCTTCATTTTGAAAATCCCTTTTTAATTCAATAAACATACCATGTTAAAAAAAAAAGCAACCTACACGTTTAAAACAACTTCTCTTTCTACCCCTATACAGAACAGTATAGACTTAACATTTACCTAAGCTGAGGCCAGACTTTAATCTTTTTAAAATTTACTAAAGTTCACTGACCATATTATGCAAGATATAAGTTTTAGTCCCATTTGTTATATTACTAACTAAAACCTGATGATGCTTGCTTGGAACAGACCCTCAGCTCATTTAAATTGTCATAGCTCTATTGACTTCAATGTAGCTCTATCACAATTTACTCAAGCTGAGGATCTGCCCTGAAATGACCCAAACATGCCATGTCTCAAACTAAACATAACTTCCTTCTGGCGTTCCCACCCACAAATATGCATCTGTGTCAAAAAAAAAAAAAGACCGTGTATCTTCTGGAGAAAAGTAAATCTATTTGCATTGGCACAGAATTTCATGAGAAAGGGGGAAATAAATAACACAGATGCAATGGAACAGAAACATGGCAAGCTTATTTCAGCAATCTTCTAATCACAATGAGAAAAAAAACTTTCACCCTGAGTCCTGTTAAGTGTTTCACACTGGCCCTGGTCCCAGGACACACGACATACTTCTCAATTTTCACTAATACCTGCTAAAATTATGTCTTGGCCTCTTTGCTTGAAAAGAAATTGACTCTATACTTTATACTCTATAATCCACATAAATCTCTTAAAAAGAGTCTTCACAGAGAAAGTTTTCCGTGGAACATTTCTCCTGCAAAAAACACTTAGGTTTTTGCCACTTCACAGATTTCCTTGCTGAACTAAAAAAGCAGACCAAATACAGTCAAGGGTCAACAAACCACAAAAAAACATATATGGATTGAAGAAATAGACTCGGTGACTACAGCTACCCAAACCCAAAAATGGTGCCAGTAAAATGGAGACCATGACAAAAATATTAACCAGAGAAACTACTGGCTTCAAACTACCGACCTAAAATTGAGGAGACAAGCAATTTTTCTGTAAATGCACAGCTGGGAGTTTGTTCCTATTTCTTTTGCCTAATAAAACAATTTAACAAGACATATGTACATTAATTCAATCAGCGAAGACAATTTCCTAGAAAAACAAACCCAAACACTAAGAGCAAAATGTTCTGCTGGTCCATGAATGAATCAGAGCTGGAGGAGAACAGCAGATGAATGAGGTGAAGTAGAGTTTTCTCTGCATACTCCATTCCTATTCCCAATAGGAAATTCTGAAAGTATAAGTATTAAAGCCCACTCAACATATAAGAATGGCAGAGGATAGAAGGGCAAAAGAAGATTTTGAGCCTTTAAAGGCAAACTGGAAATTCAGTCAACAATTAGAGGAATGGTTAGGGATAGCAGGGATTGGGTACTGAACTGGAATAGTGGTGGGGAGCTTAATAATATTGCAAATCTAACTCAGGAGAGCTCATGGGAATGGAAGAGGAAGGGAGGCACCAACATGAATGGGGGGGAAGCTGTAGGAATGCAATGGGAAGGATGAAGAAGGGAGAAGACAGAAGAACAAATTAATGTATATGAGGCACAGAGGAGACCGAAGCTGAATCGGAAAGAAAATATGATCCCGTACAAGGAACTACAGAGTTTCTCCATTCCAGGGAGTGGTGGGGAACTGTGGTCAGATTAGTACTATTGTTGATACAGTATGGTGGCTTTAGACACCTAATGTCCGAATGAACCTCCCAAACAGGCCGTTTGCTTGTTCCCTTAAGACGTGGGCATTCATGATTACAACATACAGATGATGAGTGGGTTTTGGTAGAACATCTACCTTCCTTGAAAGCACACCTTATTACCTGGAGGTGATGCAGATTTGCAGCAGACAAGAGAGTCCACCACTATGGACCCATAGTGGCATTTTAGAAGAGTGGTGAGCAAGAAGTGTGGCTGCATATCCTTTACACATTTTGGATACTTCTACATAGTGGAATTCTTGATAAAAAGTGGCCTTGACAAGACGAAATACATTCAAACTGTGATGCACATCACCACAATCAGCTAAAACAGGGATCGGCAACCTTGGCACATGGCCCACCGGGGTAAGCACCCTTGGCGGGCCCGGCGGTTTGTTTACCCGCCGCGTCTGCAGGTTCGGCCGATCGTGACTCCCACTGACCGCGGTTCACCGCTCTGATCCAATGGGGGCTGCAGGAAGCAACGCGGTTCTGGCCACCACTCCCCACAGCACCCATTGGACCGGATAATACACTACAGTATACCCTGGCTAATGTTGTCAAGATCCACTTCTAGCTGTACATTGTGGTTTAGAATGACTGCATATATTTCTACACAGCAAACTAAAATTGATGTGAAATTGAGATGAAACACAGAAAACTGTGGCCTTCACATTTTAAAAAAATGATTGCCACGGACAATTTAATAAACTGTATTCCAGTGACTACAACCAAAGAAATATCCAGACATTTCAAAGAAGAGCAGCTGAAAGAGTTATTCGCCTAAATGTAGTCTGCTTTATATTTGTTTCAACATGCAGATAGTAAAAACAATATGTGAGAGCGTTACATAATCTTTAAAACTAAAAAGAATAATTGAAATAAGAGGATAGGACATATTCAAGCTAGACAGCCTTTTTTTAAAGTAGAGTAGTTTTTAGTTGTATTTAAAGAACAATTTATGCATGTATTAGAACACAGTGTGTTCATTAAAGAGGGGAGTAAACAAAAATAGAAGATTAGCTCAGTTTTCCTCTAAATTCCAAAATCCAAAATTAGAACTGAGACA
Source organism: Sternotherus odoratus (assembly GCA_032164245.1). Lineage (NCBI taxonomy): Eukaryota > Metazoa > Chordata > Testudines > Kinosternidae > Sternotherus > Sternotherus odoratus. The sequence continues at coordinate 149,951,661 of JAVMKO010000002.1, forward strand.
AGGGCTACTGTTTTCTTTAAAATAACAAATATTCTAATTAACTAGCAAATATTTAACCCATGGATAAAAATCTGCTCTTTAAAGAAAGACTAAATAATGAGGGGTAATTAAGGTAGCAAGGGCAAAAGGTTACTTATTTAGGGCATTTCTATGGTAAGGTGTTTAAATTATAGGTTTTATTCAAAACGTATGGGCCAATGCACAAGAAAAAAATGCAATTTTAATGGAATGCAGAACAAATTAACATTTTAACATTATAATACTACTCAGTTGTATAATGGGATTTTGCTAAGTGTCACAGACCGGAATATAAAAGTAACACTCCAAGGTATGCTTGTTAAACTCTTCAAGCTAAACATATTATAGGCCTACTGACAGCTGTAAATAGACACATTGTAACATGAAAGACTCTGAATTCAAAGGTTTTTTTTAAAAAGGAGGTGTACAAAAAGTGTAGCTGAACAAGATAAAAATGTTGTTCATATCAAATTACCTTCAGACTTTTGTAAGGAGGAGTTTCACAAAAGATTTCCCCCATTACTCTAATTTTCATGGCCCGTATTTTCATCAATTCCCCTCTATCTAATCACATGCTACAGCAACTTAGACGGGAGAAGACTCTCTGAAAAGCCTCTATGCACCACCTTCTAGACTGGTGTAAAGGTTTTCTCCAAAACACATGAAGTACCCTCTCTCCCTGACAGAGGCTGCCTCCACACCATATTCAAATCCTGTTGATCCAGGGCCCTGATCCTGCAAAGCACTTAAGTATGTGCTTAACTTAAAGCAGTTTCAATAGTTCCAAAATTGCACCACACTGAATTATCAGGAAAAAAACCATTAATGAAATATGGGCTCAAAGAAGCCATATTAACATAGGAATTTATTGCACATTGAGAAAAGAGAATACATCCTGAGTACCCAAAAGCCGTTTAATCATTTATTAATGACTTATTAGTAAAACTCCTGAATGTAGTGTTGTAAGAATTATTCAGTACTAAACCATACAATAAATTTATTGTACAGCAACATTATTCAATACTGAATTATGCATTATTACATCTTGAATATCGCTTCTCGGCCTTCTGGCTAAGAAAGCATTATCTAAAAAGTTATTCCTATAAGTGCGTCAAGAAATCTAATTATCCTTCATCACGTTTCAGAATGTCCAGCTGCAAATACATTTTTTTGAAAGGTTTATTTTTCACTCAAAAATAAGAATAGAAAAAATACCTTATTCCATAAACATTTTAATATAGTAATTATATAACGATCATGGAACATATTATTATGTTTATTTTCTTATTCCTCAGCCCCCAATATCAGTGCATTACACTCACTGTTCAAACAACCTTATTTTAAAAAAATGCTGACTAAAACTGTCCACAGTGGGATAATTAAAAGCTTCCCAGTGCGGAATTACTAACAATATGAAAGTTACTAGTTAAGCACAACTAAAATACGAGTTAAGTCTGGGAGACTATGTAAATTGGCAACAATAAATTGAGAATAAGCTTTTTTCCCCATTATTTTTTTGGTGGGATCAGTTTACAAATTTAACCCACGTTATAGCTCCAACATAAACTTTTCTTTTTATTAAAAGGTCTAAATTGGGGAAATGACCACACCAGTTAAGTTATTTCTCAGAGAAGTAGTGGTGAGACCAGGAGTTTGAGCTGAGATTGTGCTGACTTTAAGGAATGCAGAACCAGAGGAAGACAAGAAATGTTATAAATGTAGAGCAAATCTGCTATTTAAAACTGTTTTTCTTGTAATTCATAATAGGTAAATGCTGTGTTACTATTTCAACAGAGAGTTCTCTTAAGATGTTTTTCTTCAAGGATCCATAGTCCTGAATTATGTTGCATCTGGTGAGTGGAATTGTGAATTCAATTGTGAATTCATTGTGAATTAATTCATTCATTATTCATCATTGTGAATTCATTATTCACAATTAACTAGAAGCAAAATCTATGAGGGTATCCATAATGAGTGTATTAATCATGATTTTATAGACCACGTAGCCCAGTAGCTAGAGCACTGGATTGGGAATCAGGAAACCTGAGTTCTATTTTCTGGTCTGCTGGGTGACCTTGGGCAAGTCATGTCACATCTCTGTGCCTCAGTTTCCCCTTCTGCAAAATGTTGAAATGATACTACATACTCTACTCTCTACAGAATATTAAAAAATAACCCCAACTATACATACAATACAATGCATACAATATTATTTACCTACAACTAATTAGGAAAAACATCTTGGAGTCATCATGGATAGTTCTCTAAAGACTGCAGTAGCAGTCAAAAAAGCAAACAGGATGTTAGGAATTGTTAAAAAAAAGAGATAGAGAATAAGACAAAGAATATTTTATTGCCCTTCTATAAATCCATGGTGAGCCCTCAATACTGCATACAGATGTGGTCTCCTCATCACAAAAAAAATAATACTGGTATTAGAAAAGGTTCAGAGAAGGGCAACTAAATTGATTTAGGGTTTGGAAAAGAAGAGACTAAGGGCTTGTCTTCACTCGCGCAGCGCGGGATCGATCTTCTGGCGATCGATTTATCGCATCTTGTTAAGACGCGATAAATCGATCGCCCCGGGCTCCCCCGTCGACTCCGGAACTCCAGCTTGCCGGGAGGCGCAAGCTGGAGTCGACGGGGGAGCGCGCCGCCGACTGCCGCCGCCGTAGGGACGGCAGGTAAGTCAGTGGCAGATACGCCGAATTCAGCTACGTGATTCACGTAGCTGAAGTTGTGTATCTGCCGTCAATCCCCCACCCCAGTGAGGACAAGCCTTAAGGGGGATATAATAGACGTCTATAAAATTATGAGTGGCGTGGTGAAAGTGAATAAGGAAAAGTTATTTATTTGTTCCCATAATATAAGAACTAGGGGCCACCAAATGAAATTAATGGGCAGCAAGTTTAAAACAAATAAAAGGAAGTTCTTTCTGTGGAATTCCTTGCTTGAGGGGTTGTGAAGGCTAGGAATATATCAGGGTTTAAAAGAGAACTGGATAAATTCATGGAGGTTAAGTCCATTAATGGCTATTAGGCAGGATGGGTAAGGAATAGTGTCCCTGGCCTCTCTTTGTCAGGGGGTGGTGATGGACGGCAGGAGAGAGGTCACTTGATCATTGCCTGTTAGGTTCACTCACTCCGGGGCACCTGGCACTGGCCACGGTCGGTAAACAGGATACTAGGCTGGATGGACCTTTGGCCTGACCCAGTACGGGCATTCTTATGTTCTTAATCAACTCTTCTACTGCAATGAATGTGGGTTAAAAATGTTTTTAATACTTTGGCGGCCTGTTAGTGGCCCATCTTCACATTCCGTCCATGCTGCTTTAGCAGACCACACATCTGTCTCCTTAGAATAAAAAGCAGCAGATCTTCCAACATCAAAATGCCTGTTATTATGGTGTTCTCACCTCTGCATGCAGTCATGCAAAAAAAAAGTATCAAACAAGATTTGCTTCAGATTCTTGACACAATACAGATATTGGGAGTAAGTTTAGACTCCTTCATCTCAAACTTTGGCATCTTTGGCAAGATGCCAGAGTATACAACATCTATTCACATACTGTTAGTTTTCTTTTCACCTACCACTGACTATTAAACAGAATACAACACAGAAAGTCAAAACGGATGGGTTTCAATGTTTTTCTTTGCTACTGTATCACAAGGGCCTCTCCACCACTCCCTCAAAATCCCTTTGCATGCTAGCATAAAAAGGCTGTTTTGCATGGCATGGACCACTCAAGACTGATCCCACTATCTGAGATTTTTCATGGCCATTCTGCAGGGCTTGGCCAACATACAGCAACAATTTTCTGAACCCATTCTCATCAAAAGAATGGCAGGTTCTGGTTAGTCAAAAATCCCAATTAACTAAGAATTATACTTACCAATGGAGGGAGGCAGTTTGGGTATGGGAGGGGGCTCATGACTGGGGGTTAGGGCGTGAGGGGGGTATGGGATTAGGGCTCTGGGAGGGAGTTGGGGGGGATTTGGGGAGGGGTTGGAGCCCATGCTCTAGATAATGCTCATCTTGTGTGGCTCCCCCCAAGTGGCAACATGTTCCTGCTGCTCCTAGGCGAAGGTGCAGACAGGCAGCTCTGTGTACTGCCTTCGCCTGCAGGCACTGCTCCGGCAGTTCCCTTTGGCTACAGTTCCCGGGCAGTGAGAGCTGCAGAGCCAGCATTCAAGACAGGGGCAGCTCATGGCGCCCCAGTGGCCGTTCTTCCACCTAGGAGCAGCAGGGACAAGTTGATGTTGTTAAAATTTAAAGCCCTTAGTGCTGTAGAATCCAGTTACCTGAGACACCATCTCTAACCTTATAGCTTTTCAAAGCAGTTAATGGTGGCTAGGACACTTGTCGACTGTTGCTCAGTGACAGATCTCTGCCTTTGAAATTTAATTTCTTCAGCATCCAACAGAACCCAGGTTTAGTGAGCTTCAGGAAATGAGCAAATACCCCTTTATTTTGTTCAACATTTGATTGAATGTTTTGGTCTGCTTTTTAGTTTATTTAGTTAGTTTGTTTATTCTACATGATTTGTTCTGGTTCTGTTGGGCTGTTTTGCATTTGTATCAAAAAGACCTATCACAACTTGCTAGTCAGAGATACGGAAGCTGCAGTTTCAGTTTGTGTATCCATCCCTTTTGAGGCAGCATTGGTAACGTATGAAAACAATTTTTGAAACTGAAGCACTTCGTTGCTATGATAATAGAACTAGTACTATCACAATTATTGGAATGAGTACATAAAATACACAAAAATCCCCAATACAAGCCTAAAGAGATCTAATAGCATTTCAGGCCAAAACACCTGAAAGGCTCTTTCAATAGTAATTCTCCTAAAAAGTTTAGGGAAATTAATTGAGATGACATTCTGAACATATTGATATACATTCTCCGAACCAAATTATTTTCTCATTTACGCTGCCATAAATCTAACGTAACTCCTTTGTAGTCACTCCCAAATTACTCTTGTGTAACAGAGTAAAATTTGTCTTTCTATATCAAATACTGCTGCAGTTAACTTCTTTGGTATAAGGTCATTCATTTTTGTGATACCAGAAACATTAAAACACACGAGTCAGAAAAAAGAGTGGGGGAAACAATGAACCAATGGAATGAAGAAATCACTATGAGAATGGGAAAACACTTAATGCATAGTGATTCATACATAATAATACTGCATGAACAACTATCTAAAGAAAAACTAAGCAATTAAGATTTTTAAATATCAGCATAGTCCACAAAGCTAAATGAATGAAATGATAAATATAACACTTCCTGAAAATTAACAAAGGAAATACAATTAATCTAGTCCTGATCCAGGCTACTAACAGACATGGGGACAATGAAAATTTCATGGAGATGTAACTGGATCCCTAAACTACAGATTAAACATAGCCATATCTCAAGAGATTGGAAGTAAAACAGACATAAGTGAATCTTTGACTGGAAGAGTCAGACTCCCACTTATGTGCTAAAAATCTTCCTCAAAGTACTCTACTAAAATATACAGAACAAATTGCCACTGAAATATAATTCTTCCACTGTGCCACCATTTAGAATTATTACTAACTTATTGAAAAACAGATGTCAAGAATTCCTTGAGACACCTGATGATAAAACTCCCGAGGCTGTTATCATCATATAATAAATCATAACTAAACCTTGAAGGATGAGTCTTGTTAATAACCTAGAAAAGTAATACAAAGAATGACATTTATTGGACAAGACTGAGCAAAGTGTTGATCTTGAAATATGTAAACTTGAAAAAATTGGTACGACTTTAGACAGAAGCCCAGAGACTTTTAATCACTGATGTAATCATGAAGCACTCACTAGAATGAGGAGGAACAAAACATTTTAGATGAGTAACTGACAGATTAACATGGAATTTTGAACTTGGCTCTGGAAGGATTTAGGGGGACTGAACAGCACCACTTAGTGAAAACACATCAGTCACAAGAGGCAAAAAGTCACTCATTCTACAAGCTGCAGTGTCTTCTGCCAGGGATAATTTGTAAAACAGTGGTTCCAAAAGATGCTGCATTAATTTATTTATATTTATATATTTCATTAATTGACTATGATAAACATAGCATATCCTCACTAGTTCAGTAAAAAAGAAAGCAGGGATTGTGAAAGTACAGTTAGAGAACATATACCACCACCAGATAGGTGTAGAAGTTGCTTCAAGCAACACAGGAAGGGATATATGGAGATTAAATCCTGCCAAGTTACAGACATTTTCCATTTGAAGATGCACAGTTTCACTCTAATCCTTCCAAGCATTTCAGAGGAGTTGGGGCGCCTAGTCCTTGTACACATCAGCTCACTAAATCCATTCCAGCAGAGATAAAGAGCCAGGTTTAGAATACAATGTTCTAGTATAGGATTATCAGATGTAATAAGAACAACTGACAAAATCATTTCATTTGAACAGATCATTCAAATTTTCCTATCAAGCAAGTGACTTTGGAGGCTGCATAATACTGACATCTCCCTACATCACAGAGATTAAATGAAGAAAATCATGTGCAAAGGTCTAATTTTAAAGAAAAAAAATCCATTGCAGTTATGATACTTCCTGGACTTTGAGCAGAGACCACCGTAATTTGTTTGGAGATGACAGAGTTCTTTCATCCTTACTTTTCAATTCAAAATTACTTATGGATAATACCATTCTAGTTAGTCTATTATTGAGACTGGTTTCCTTAAAAAGGTAGTCACTAAAACAGATTAATTGTATGCAGCTCATCTTCATCGTTTCGCTTCATGAAATAGGAAGTAAGATGAGTTATCATATTTGTCGATGGAAATGTCATGGCCTGTATGTCTGTTTAAGTGAAAGTGCACTAGGTGTTCTTGAGACTGATACTTCCAGGTCAGTTATGTCTGAGATAAACAGTCATCTGAGTCCTTATGTGATTAAGGTATTGGGGATATAGATAGAGATATGCCTAGTGATACTTACAAACACTTCATTTGAAGTAAGAAGTTGCTACATGGATATTGCTTGCCAAATTCCTGAAGGCTGAAGCTAATGCAAACTTACATCACTTTGTTACTCTGTGCCATGAATTTCTGGAACAAATAATATATTAGAGCGGAGACTGTGCAGTTGGTATCAAAGCTTTCTGCCTTCCCATGCTGACAGTAACAGCTTTTTCCTCTGATTTTGACACAATAAAAGGAGCACTGAATGTTTCCTGTCAATAATTTAAGCTTCAGCATTGTCCTAAACTTGGCACGCTATAGGCTACATAAATGACTCTTCATCAAGAAATCATCTCTTGACACAGACTCTGACTCTCCATTCTTGGGAGCTACTGTTGTAGGAGCTGCAGACTAGTTCCTCTTTCACTCCATCAAATGTAGACAGGATTTTGCTCTCTCAGTCTCTGCAGTGATTCCCATTGATCAGTCTATCTGCTTGGGCTAAGGATGGGGTACAGGATTTGACCTTACAGTGATTACCATTATGTTGTACTTCAGTACATCTATGCATTGGTTCAACAGTGCTTCAAACCACACAGGGTTAACGATGTAAAACAACTGTCACCAGGACCTTTATGCTCTAACATTTTGTGCCATCAAAACGACAGGTACATTTCACACAGAACACCGTGCTTTTCAGTGGCTGGGCATGTCTCATGTTCCGCATAACCAAATAACTTGCTTGCTGCAGTATTTTTCATCAGTTGAAGATAGTGTATTGCAAGCTGGAGAATTCTGTATGACTGTTTTGCCTATCACTGGAGCAAGTAATTGCTACTGGAATAAAAGGCAGAATTCTTGAGCCAGCCATCTTGATATATGCTTCTCAAGAGTGACCAGCATCTTTTGGGTGCCTTTGGAATATCTTCTGAAGTAACTGGGGTTGGGGAAAACTCTGATAACATCCTAATGAGGCCACACATAAAGCTAAATAGATCCTATGCAAATAGAAATACAATCCTATTCTGAATGCAGTAAAACATAGTACTTTAATTATTTTTAATAGCCAATAAAAGTGGCTTAGTGGGTATTAAAATACCATATCTAGCAGGAAAAGCAATAAAACAAGAGAAGCTATATATAATTCCTCAAAAAACTTGCATATTTAGTTAATCCAAAGATTTATGTGTTGGGTGAGGAGCTCAGTGATACTATCAGGGGAAAATGACTATTACACCAATGGGTGTGATAGATAGCCTTTGAGTCATGCATGGTGAACTCTAATGCTTTTGCTTTGAGGTAAAAGTCCTTACTAATCAAACTATGAATCATTCCCACAATGGCATGTTTCTGAGGCCATGTGTGTCAAAAGTATGAATCTAGAGAGAATACTTGATCATCTACGACTGGTTCTGAAGTCTTTATCAGTCAATTAATAGACAAGTGAAGGAGTTAAGTGGCTTGGGCAAAGAATTATGGACCTTTAATGCCATTCTAAATTTATTTTAATGAATAAATGTAATGACTTTTCTAACCACCCCCATAACTTTTGTTCAGTGTCCTATGCACTGACGGTCTAAAAAAATAATCACAGCACATTCATCATTGAAGCTTATTTTATTCTATACTCTTCCAGTAATAATTATTTTAAAGCACTTCAAAAGTTAGAAAATAATAACGGTTTAAAGGGTTTTAAAAAAATCATTAAGTACATCTGTTTTTTAAACAAACAGATTGACATCATCTGTAGGTGACACATACTTATTTGACATCACACCAGTACCACCATTCACTGCCCTTCTAAGAGACTAAGATTTAGATAGGTTTAAGATTAGCATCTGTGTTAGTCTGTATCCATAAAGAAAATGAGGAATACTTGTGGCACCTTAGAGACTAACCAATTTATTTCATAGCCCACGAAAGCGTATGATGAAATAAATTGGTTAGTCTCTAAGGTGCCACAAGTATTCCTCATTTTCTTTAAGATTTAGATGTAGGCATATAAGGATCTTCCTATCCAAAATCAATGGATAGTGAGGGAAGCAAGGTAAGAGGAAAGATCATTACGAGAAAGAAGCTCCTGATTCACACCTGTGGCATCTTTTGTGTAGCTGATAGTTGAGTTAGCATCTGTTTTCAAAGTAGTAAATTACTGGCTCTAATCTCTGCAGGTATGATGCTGAGAAAGGGATGTTTGAGAAAACAGATTTAGAACTGGAGTTAGGAATGGTGACCAAAACAAAGGTCAGACAGATTAGAGTATGTCCATATATACCAAACTATAAATTCCATTTTGTTTTGTGCTGTGCCTAATTTTGCCTTTTACCCTCTATCTTATACTGAAACCTCCCAAGCCATTAATATAGAGGGTCTCCCATTCAAATGCAAATATCCTCTCTGAGAGCTGACACCAGTTTCAGAGCCTTGGAAATTGGTCTCCACTACCAAGAGTGTCACACGTGGGGCTTGCACCCAGAGTGTCTATCTAGACATAGAGAGCCAGACAGACAGTGCCTAAACTTTGCCCAGCCACAGCAAGTCAAGAGCACATGGGACACAAAGTCTGAGTCCAGTACAGCAGCTTGGTAAGTGTAATAAAAATGTACTAAAAGGCAAAAGGAAAATTCCATAACTGTTTCTGATTCTTGTATCTGATTCTCAGTCATTTGTTAGCTTACATGCCTAAACTGTGATAGGAACTCTCATTCTGAAGTCAAGTGTCATGAAAACTAAACAGAAGAATAATGATGTAGCTAGGAAACAAATAAGCTATTTTTACAATTTTGCCTTCTCCTGCACGCTGTTATTTATCATACTAGATCATATAAGGCCAGTGGAAAATGGAGCATAAATCAAGGAAAGGGAGTGTGTGCAAATTTGGCATAAAACTCATCTTTCTACTCCCCTAATCTGGAATCTGTTGTCTACCCCCATCTTGGTAGTCGTTTAATGCCTGGAATGTAAAACCAAATCCTAATGGACTTCAAGGAATCTCTGGCACTTCTTCCTTTTCAGGGTAAACACTATGCCCTGAGATAGGGTTTTAATTTATTTGTTTTTTAAGTTTGATTTGTTTGAGGGTAACATTTATTTATTTATTTATTGCACTGATTTGGGGAGCACAGGTATCACTGTTGTGAGTGGAAAGGCTTTCTTGAAGAGGAAGATTCTACAACATATCTTAAAAGTTATGGATTGATCTAATTTCCTTTTGGAAATGTATTCCATAACCGGATCTCCTTGACCAATAATGTTTTATCCCCAGCTCTTACATGCTTTGTCCTGAGTTCTGGGACTTGTATTGTTGCTAAGAAGTACAGTGTCTCAATTATTTGCTGAGGATGGTAGTCTGGGAGGTCTTCAAGATTGAATGAGGATTTCTTGAGGTTTGGGTGAACTATTGCATTTTTCATGGAGATTGGCATGCTTCTGAGATGAAGGCACTGACTATTTCAATTAGTAGTGGGTACCAGGATGCATTGCCTAGCTTGTGGTTTTTAGAGCTTCTTGAGCTTCAGCATGCATGAGTGGGCCAAATCCAGTCAGGGGCAGTATATCCGGTCAGGGGCTGTGACATTATATGATTGAATACCACTGATATTACCACTCTTATACAAATGCAACAAATCTTGTATAAAGTATGTCATGTAAGGGCTCAGTGGAAAAGTTATGATTTGCTAAGTATGATTATCCTGTTCATATGCATGTATCATCTTTTATCTGAAGTTAGGTGTATTGGTGTGTACTAGTATCTTATATATGTATTGTATTCCTAGGTTATACCCCACAGATAGAATTTACATTATGGCCAGACAGCTATGTACTGATGATCCATCAAAGACATTTAGCTCTCACAATAAGCCATAGAAGAAACTTGTTCTGCCCAGATAGCTCTTTCAACGAAACAAGGACAGAAACAGTTTCCTTACCTTGACAAGTCTCTTTTTTAAAAAAACTTTACTTTTAGTTTTTTAGTAGTTTACTTTTAACATATTACACTGAGTGCAGGGTGGGGGGAGAACAGTGTGGCTGATGCTGCCTGATTGCATACTTCTGGTTCCAGATGAGGTGTGTGGCTGACTGGTCAGTTTGTCAATCTAGCGTTCATAACTCTGAAGTTCTGCTGAATATGATCCATTAACCATTTTTAACTCTCCTTTTCTTTTATTATTAAACCGTTAGTTTCTAGTTACCAAAAGACTGGTATCAGCATGATTACTGGGTGAGATCTGAGTTATATATTGACCTGGCTAAGTGGCTGATCCCTTGGGATTAGAAAGACCTTATATTTGATGAAAATGGTTTTCAGCAACCACTCATATAGAGTCTAGTGCAGGGTTAGGCAATCTATGGCATGCATGCCAATGGCAGCACGAGAGCTGATTTTCAGTGGCACTCACACTGCTTGGGTCCTGGCCAACAGGGGCTCTGCATTTTAATTTAATTTTAAATGAAGTTTCTTAAACATTTTAAAAACCTTATTTACTTTACATACAACAATAGTTTAGTTATATATTAAAGACTTATAGAAAGAGGCCTTCTACAAATGTTAAAATGTATTACCGGCACACAAAACCTTAAATTAAAGTGAATAAATGAAGACACGGCACACAACTTCTGAAAGGCTACCAACCCCTGGTCTGGTGTGTGGTTGGTGAGCCAAGGGCTGCAATGCCTAAGGAGACTGTGGTGAGACAAAATTTCACTTTTGTTACTGGTTTGGTATACTCGGATGATAGAACCACCATCAGTTTGGGGTGAGTCTGCCCCATTTCTCAGTGATCTATCCTGAAGTTGGCATTTTCAACTGTGACCCACTAAAGCACAGTGGCAGGTGAATAACATGCTGTGAATGCAGCCCTGGTACCAGGCACAAACTGGAGCAGCCTGAGGGCTATTCTAATTTATGCCTATTGCTAATAGTCCCATTGGTTCAAAACAGCAGACAGGGAACAAGCATAATCCCTGTGCCAGCAGCAGGTGTCAGGCAGTTAGGAGCCTCTTTTCTGGCTCTACATTGCTAGATTGATCTCTCTTGCCATGGGATGATCCTCCTGGTGCCAGTTTACAGTCAGTGTGGCACAAAGTGACCATGCCACATCATAAATTCTATGGTAATGTGTAAAATTTTATGTTAGCATAGAATCAGAGGAATGGAAGAAACCTCGATAGGTCATCTACTCCAGTCCCCTGCACTGAGACAGGACTAAGTATTATCTAGACCATGCCTGGCAGGTGTTTTCTAAACTTCTCGTAAGCACCTCCAATGATGGAGATTCCACAATTTCCCTACGTAACCTGTTCCAGTGTTTTAACTAGCCTTAAAGTTAGAAAGTTTTTCCTAACGTCTAATTTAAATCTCCCTTACTGTAATTTAAGTCCATTACTTCTTGTCTTGTCTTCAGTGGTTAAGAAGAACAATGAATCATAGAATCATAGAATATCAGAGTTGGAAGGGACCTCAGGAGCTCATCTAGTCCAACCCCCTGCTCAAAGCAGGACCAATCCCCAACTAAATCATCCCAGACAGGGCTTTCTCAAGCCTGACCTTAAAAACATCTAAGGTAGGAGATTCCACCACCTCCCTAGGTAACCCATTCTAGTGCTTCACCATCCTTCTAATGAAATTTTTTTTCCTAATATCCAACCTAGACTTCCCCCCCATGCAACTTGAGACCATTGTTCCTTGTTCTGTCATCTGGTGCCACTGAGAACAGTCTAGATCCATCTTCTTTGGAACCTCCTTTCAGGTAGTTGAAAGCAACTATCAAATCCCCACCCCCACCCACTCTTCTCTTCTGTACACTAAACAAACCCAGTTCCTCAGCCTCTCCTCATAAGTCATGTGCTCCAGCCCTTTAATCATTTTTGTTGCCCAACTCTGGACTCTTTCCAATTTTTCCACATCTCTCTTGTAGTCTGGGCCCCAAAACTGGACACTGTACTCCAGATGAGACCTCACCAATGTTGAATAGAGGGTAACGATCACGTCCCTCGATCTGCTGGCAATGTTCCTATCTATACAGCCCAAAATGCCGTTAGCCTTCTTGACAACAAGAGCACACTGTTGACTCATGTCCACCTTCTCGTCCACCATAATCCCTAGGTCCTTTTCTGTAGAACTGCTGCCTAGCCATTCGGTCCCTAGTCTGTAGTAGTGCATGAGATTCTTCCATCCTAAGTGCAGGACTCTGCACTTGTCCTTGTTGAACCTCATCAGATTTCTTTTGGCCAATCCTTTAATTTGTCCAGGTCCCTTTGTATCCTATCCCTACCCTCCAGCATATCTACCACTCCTCCCAGTTTAGTGTCATCTGCAAACTTGCTGAGGGTGCAGTCCATGCCATCCTCCAGAGCATTGATAAAGATACTGAACAAAATCAGCCCCAGGATTTTGGCGCACTCCGCTTGATACCGGCTGCCAACTAGACATGGAGCTACCCATTGAGCCAGACGATCCAGCCAGCTTTCTATTCACTTTATGGTCCATTCATCCAGCCTATACTACTTTAACTTGTTGGCAAGAATACTGTGGGAGACCATATCAAAAGTTTTGCTTTCCCCGATCCACAGAGCCAGTTATTTCATAATAGAAGGCAATTAGGTTCGTCAGATATGACTTGCCCTTGGTGAATCCATGCGGACTGTTTCTGATCACTTTCCTCTCCTTTAAGTGCTTCAGAATTGATTCCTTGAGGACCTGCTCCATGATTTTTTTTCAGGGACTGAGGTGAGGCCTCTGTCTAAAGGAACTCAGAGACTAAAGGAACAGGCCATCAGAGCTTGTTACTATATAAAGAAGTAAGATGGCTTTCTCTTGGGAATGGTCCTTGTTCAAAGTAAGGAAGAACTCATGGTATTTCAAAAAGAACCAATGTTTGTGACCTTCTCATAGATAATTTTTGGTGCCAATACTGCTAGTTATGTGGAACCAACTCAAAGCAAGTATGCAAAGTGGAAATACTGGTAAATTTCATATGAAATTAACTTTTTGAAGATGACATTTAGATGCAGGAAGTCTGGAATCAGATATGTTCCTATTCGCTGCTGATGCAGACTTAACTGGAGACACACTGGAAACAGTAATCTATGACCACTGCTACAGACTAGGGACCGAATGGCAAGTAACAGAGTTATATTACGTGAGAAACTCATGTACACATGAATCTGTTCAAGCTGTGATGCATATGCAGACTGCCTCAAGGAGCAAAAACTACTAGCCAAGATAAACAGAGCATATGCTAAAGATAAAGTAGAGTGAATGGTACTGGACAAATTCTAGGTGCTTGTAGAGAAAACACAGTGAAATTGTATTACTCAAGCTATGTTACTGTTGTTGCCGTTTGCAAGTACGTATTCCTCAGAGATGAGCTTTTCAACAAGGATGGAAATAAAGAACAACATAATAGAACAACTGAAGTCTGGAGAAAAGGAACGGAGTTTGCACTAACAGCCACTGAATTTCAGTTCTAGTAGCTCTAAAAATAAAAAAAAGCAAGTTAGGTTTCCCCACTAATGGCAAGTAGGGACTTTTAAATTTAGAAAGAAACAGCTTAAAATGTGTGAATTAAAGTGTGCTACCGAACAAACAATGTAGAGAATCATTACATTCGGTAGTATTTCATTTTTTATAGTGGGCCAGGAGCTCCACTATAGTTAAAACTGAGGCAAGCTTACTGTTTAATAGCCAATTTTTCTAAGTTTTAGTCTATGTTTTATGGTTATGCAAGGAAAGATGTGCAAAGGAACAGACTTAAGTTGCCATGAAATCCCTAAATTCTGTATGATTAAAATCTTTACAATTAAGTTATGAATTCTGAGACAAATTACTGCGACACACTACTCAAATATAGAAGGCCCAAAGACTCAAATATTTGGTCAGGATCGACTATAGCAGAGATATCACTGAAGGGACTCTATCCCACTCCTCACAGAAGATCTCTGTAGTAAAGCATCCATAATTCTCCCTATCCCTTCCCCCAAAACTGGCATTGTATTGGCATTCTAGACATAGCTGATGGGCCTTTGCGCCATTTAAATCTACTGGCTTAAACTCCATGTGGACTAAAAGGGACCAGTTGGAATATGCATTTCGTCCCCCATTACATCTATTAGTAACTCCAGCTAATACATGAAAATCCTAACAATGCGTGGTCAAGATGCCAAGATCTGGCTCCTTGGCCAGAAATGAAGACTTCAGCTATTATCAAGATAAAAAAAAAAACTTTTAGCTTGGATGGCAGAAAACATATTATAAAGACCACACTACCTTTTCAAGCAAACAACACGTAACACAAGTGAGTATTATACACAACACACTGTGGCAGGGTGCTGGCCAAGAGTGCCTGAGCCAGCCCTGCTGGCCCTTTAAGAGGGAGCAGAAGCCTGCAAACCTCCCTTGCAGGAAGGCTAATCAGCCACCTGGCTTGCAGGGCAATCAACAGGGATGAGTGGCACCTGGCAGCCTCCTCAGGGGGATAAAAGGCCTGCCAGGAAGCAAGCCCAGTGTGGTGGGGATGGTATAGAGTGTGGTGTGGTTTGAGTGATTCAGAGCTGTGGGTTAAGAACTATAAGAGTTGAAAACTGTAAGATGGACTATATAGAGTCTGAAGAGCTGTAAGCTGAAGACTGGATTGTATAAAACTGTATATATTGGTGGTGGGGTCCTGCACTGTGATTAAAGAGCACTGTTTGAAGCAAAGAAGGGTTTCCTGCCTGTGTTCCTGAGAGGGGTGAGAGAGCGGTCTGTCACAACACACAATTTACAAAAATTCACACAGAATGCTTCAGTCTTGTTCCATATTCATAGGCTTTTTAAATCTGACAAACCTTTTACACAACCTCATGTGCTGCTCAATTTTCCATACATTTGTCAGACAAAATCCCTTCTTAAAATGAGAGCTTTATTATTATTGTATCCTGTGGTGTTTGGTCCTTTCAATCACTGTTCAGGGCACAGACACAAAATCCATCACTTGTGACCCACTGTTTTCATGGTAACCTCATGAGAGGATGACATTTTTTTCTTCAGTTGTTCATAATGATTTTATACTTTCCAGTGTAATAACTCATTTTTTCCTGTCTAAGAGCAAGAAAGGTAGCTGCTACAACTGCCAGTATTCAATTAAATCTATTGGAACTACATTTATAGGACACTATTACACAAAGAATAATTACACTAGACCAGATTAAACAGGAAGACAGAAAACAAAATAAAAAGAAAACCTCTCACAATTATAGACAGTTGAAGGCTATTTATATGTTTTTCTCCCATCATGTGGAGGTAAGGTTGCCATTTCCTTATAATGGACCCATTAATAGTTTTATTATACACTAAGGCAGGATGTATCAAGTTCTACATCTCTAAGGACTAATACAAAAAAGATTAGATCACAAAAATGTATTTTTACAAAGGAAACAAGTGTGGCTTGATTAATTTTCTCTGGCTCAGCAGATTGTATTTTCACTCAAGTAAGTAACTTTGTATCTAATTAATCTATAAAGCTGAAAATTAGCCTTTAAATTCCACATGCATTATGGAAATCATGATTTAGAAGTTCATTCTGAATATATACGCTTGACATAAAAGGAATGCAAAGATAAAAGATTACACACAATTCATTTAAAACAAATACCAACCTATTTGGGAAGTACTTTAAACTGTACTAGCTGGGTACTAATCATCATTAGGCCTATATTTCTCTCCTTCCCTCTCTCTCTCTCTCTCTCTCTCTCACACACACACACACACACGTTTTGATATATTTTATCAGTACAGCAATTCTCGTACAGGAAAGGGAATAAGCTACACTATTATAAGGCACCTTTATATCAATATAAATGTATTTACACTAGGTGTTGTACCAGTATAGCTATATCAGTAAAAAATCCAATCAATGATCAAAATAATTATACCACAGCACAAAAACTTTAAGCAGACCAGATCTAAGTCCCTGGTCAAACAGTCTCTGTCTCAGAGTGAATGAAAAAGTATATAATGGGTAATACCAAAGAAGCTATTCTTACAAACTTTAAATTGCCGAGTTTTAGAGGAAAAAATTTAGAATACTTGCAGAAGCTGTTGTTTTTACAATCATCCTCCCACAAAAATGTTTACATTAAAAGGGTCATAGGAAAAGTCAAAGGCCAGAGTATGGGACTTGGAGACAGTTTTGAGTTAGAACAGGGGTGGGCAAACTATGGCCCGCTGACCGGATCCAGCCCACAAGCTCATCTTAATAGGCCCCCGAGCTCCAGCTGGTGAGGCTGCTCCGGACCCTCCCCAGCTGTTTCCCCTGTGCCGCGTGAACAGCACTCTGGGGAGCGGGGCTGCGCAACAGTGTGTCTGGCTCCCAGAAGACACGCTGCGCGCTCTGGCGGATCAGAGCGGCCCCGTGTCTGGCTCGGGCCAGACACACTGTTCTGGGCAGCGGTGTAGTAAGAGAGCGGGCCGGGGCCGAGGCCGAGGCAAGGGCGAGGGGGTGTGTGGATAAGGTGCAGAGGGTGGGGGGGGGCGTCAGGGGATGAGGAAGAGGGGTGTTGGATAAGGTGTGGGAGTCCCAGCGGGCATGTCAGGGGGCGGGTGTGTGGCTCTGGGTCGGGGCAGTCAAGGGACAGGGAGCAGGGGGTGCAGTCCTGGGAGAGGGTGGTTAGGGTCTCCTGAGGGGGCAGTCAGGAGACAAAGAGCAGGAGGGCTTAGATAGGGGGTGGAGTCCTAGGTAGACAGTTTGAGTGGGGTGGTCTCTGGAGGGGGCGATCAGGGGACAAGGAGTGGGGGGGGGGGAGGTCTTATAGGGGAGCGAGGCCAGGCCATTTGGGGAGGCAAAGACTTCCCTACCCAGCCCTCCACACAATTTTGAACCCCAATGTGGCCCTCAGGTCAAAAAGTTTGCCCACGCCTGAGTTAGAGGCAGTGCAGAATTACTGGAGTATTCCTGGGGCAGAGGAGCAACATGTGCACTGCTGCACCTTCCTGGTAGCTGTGCAGATGACATGGAGTTTTCTCATTTTCTTTTTTCTCTTGCTCCCAGTAGTGAAAGAGGGCGATACCCTCCAGTATGCAATACTGGCAAGAGATTGTTAGCAGGTACAGGGAACCAGAAAGATTAAAGGAGCAGAACGCCGCTAGGGAGCACATTCATTCTTTATATGGCTTTTAACAACACAATACATATATGCTAACAGACTTAATCAGGAGTCAGGAGTCCTCCAGAGGGGAGAGACGAGGGGAAGATGGACAGAAGGTGTTTAAATAGTGTTTTTTATTCTGTTTTTCCCATTGGTCTGAATTATCCATGACATCCATACTGCATCACGTCAAGTCCAAATCATTAGAGGAATGCCTCTGCTTGCATGGACAACAGGATGGTTGGATTCTAAGGTCAGCTCGATTCTGCAGCCTGACAGGAATCACGTGTTGTCCCCAGTGTACACAGAATTCTTCTTTCCATCCAAACTAGTCTAACTGGCATTTTGTTAAATGGAACTGGAGCAGCAAAACAAAGAAAAAAAATGCCTCATTTTCCAGTTTGTGGATGGGAGAACTATAAGTGAAGATTATAATGCCGGACACTGATGGCCTTAAACGAGCTGCCTCAGGAATCTGCCAAGAACTTTGCTGAAAATATGTTCCTCATCTTAGCAACAGAGCTAAGCCTTATCACATATCTGCCCACCTTTATTCAAATGAAGCTCCTTCAGATCTGACAGCTCAGGCATTGTCAGTTTCATCCAGAACAATTTACAAACTTGGAATCCAATCCTGTAAACCCTTAATCACCTGATCAGTCACAGTGAAGACAATGGGACTATTTGCATGACTATGGACCACTTTTGTGGTAAGCGTTTCAGGAGTCTGTTCTGTTCCTATAAAGGAAATTGAATCTCCCACTGAAATGCAATGTTTGGGTACAATACCATAATGCAGTTTAGGATACAGGCCTACTTAAAATGTGCCTTTTAATAAGTCATACATATACTGAAATGGCTCCTCACCCAACTCTCATATTCCATATAAACAGACAGAAATACTACGCATTTGGCAGAAAAGTGAGTAGTTAAGCATCTTGATGTTTGTATATACAAAAACCCATTTTATCACTGTACTGCAAAATATAGTAGAACTTAATTATTTGAAGGCAAATTTTTCTTAATAAGAATTCTGTTATAAACTTTTCTGTCCAAGATGCCAGTATATTTTACAAAATAAATCTAGTCATTTATAAACAACATATCCAGTCCAAATCTTTATGCTAATTATTGTGATTTTAGTACCATATTTTTCTAATTTTAAAAAGCCTCTCCTCTAGGCAGTGTGAGAGTCACACAAACAAAAGAAAACAGCTGACTGACTCATAGATGAAACCATGAAACTAGTTATACAGAAAATGCTGTCAAATATACAAAGTACATAGACTGAAGAGAGAGAAATATTCCTTTGCTTTCCTTCAGTTATAGTAGTTCTACAGATAACTTCCAACAATAGTAGATTTTAAAAAATTCAGTCAGAAATGTGATATTGAATTGATTTCCCACACACATATAAAGTCAGAATGTCAGATCAAATACAGTTCATTTCAACTATTTTATTCTGATCATATTCTTTGGTCTCGAACCAGCAGCTCTCAGGACACAGGAGGACTGCTTGCTTATCCAAAGTCACATTGACTTCAATATGCGCAGCGTTCCATCCATGTGCTGAATCAGACTTAGCCCTGGTCTACACTGGGGATGGGGAATCGATCTAAGATACGCAACTTCAGCTACAAGTCGACATACTTAGATCAACTTATCACAGCATCTTCATGGCCGTGAGTTGACTGCTGCCGCTCCCCTGTAGACTCTGCCTGCGCCTCTCAAAGTGGAGGAGTACAGGAGTCAAAAGGAGAGTGCTCGGGGATCAGTTTATCACATCTAGACTAGACACAATAAATTGACCCCCCAATAGATTGATCGCTACCCACCGATCCAGCGGGTAGTGTAGACATACCCTTAGTTTGGTACTTCTTTTTGAAATTAGGATTCAATAATGCTATTTAAAAGCATCTTGGAGCCATGAACATACCAGGAGGCAACAACAAGGCAGGCTGGAGACGACAGACTAACCAGGTTTTCTAGCAAAAAAGCATGAAATGCCAAGAAAGTGACTTGGGACAGAAGCGGAACATGCCTTGGGACAGGGATGACTCAAGCAATATGAGCTCAGGTATTAACCAACACTGGGGTTTTTCTGTTGTATTTTCTGGCAGGATAAACCTTGTTTGGTATTATTTGGTTTTATTTGTTTTTACTACTCTTAGAACTCTTGCATTCTGAAACCTTCAAGAAATAAGAACCTTTGAGGAAGGACATGGTCAGCCTCAGATTATTGTGCTGTGACTGATTCATCAGCCAAACTATTCCCACCAGTTTACAGTGCACCATAATATATTTATACAGGCTATGAACTATCAAATATTTTCACATGAACTATAAAATATTTACACTATCCACATCAGTTTGGAAAGAACAATGTGCTGTTACATTGTAATGACCCAGGAGTAGAAATTCCGTGGTTGTAGATTAAATAAAACTATTTCAAATCATCAGGAAACTTGAGGAAAATATTAGGTCAAACAAATTATGGCTTCCTGGTCTCTTGGCTGGTAACTGTAACCAGGAAAGTACAGCCATGTGTTTGAAACTGAGTTTTAGCAACAATGTAGTAGGTTCATAAACAAACAGCACTGACCTGTCTGTAAGTTCCTTCTAGCAAGGTGTCCAGATGTTGAAGGGGAGCAGGTGTTTTGTCTTTGAACCGAGTTAGTAATCGTCGTTCAATAGCTCTAAATTGTATGGCTCTTTCAGACAACAGTTCTTCAAATTTTTCAGCATTCAAGCGAAGCTATAATTTATGGAGTTTCAAAAATTCAGATTAACAGTTTGATCCAGTAGATAGATTTTTACCTTCAAAACACACATTTATAATAAATGGTAGAACAATAATAAAATTATTGGAAGACTTAAGAGTACTGATAAATTCAAATAGCCACCTTCTATGGTCACAGTGACTATATGCAGCTTCTATTGGTGTGCTTAATTTCATTTTCATCCTGAGATCTACCAGTGGGTTGCAATAACGCCAGCTATTATTGAAACTGAAAATAATTGTTGACAGCCACAGCAATCTGTGATAAGGCACAAAAATCTCATCATGAGGTTTTATGACAGGAGTGAAATTAACTCGTCACTTCTAGCATATGAAGACTTCTCCTTACTTCAGTATGCTGTGTCTGTGGCACATATGTATAACATATGAAACAGAATACTCACTGCATAAAAAGAGAAGGGTTATGACTGTCTTTACATGTCTTTACATGTCTTTACATGTCTAACATGATTTAAAGTATTAAATTCTGCCTTTGCTGAGATTAGATTTTCTCTTTTGGGGAAACCTTCCCCTCCTCCTCACCTCCCAAATAACCAGAGATCAAGTGTTGCAGCAGGTTTTCTTGAAATAACCACAAAAACTTGGCAAAATGATATATCAAATATCAAACCAATAAGAATTCATACAGCTATCTGTATACCAATCTCTCTATTTTATTTTCCAGTACAAGTCCCTATAACACAACAATCACATCACAGAAAGACATTCTAAAAAATGGCTCTCTAGCAGTAACTGGAGTTCTCCAAATAAGTACTTTCCTCCATATGATTGGCACACTGTGAATACCAGAAGTCATCAAAATAAACATTGCAAGACATGCTGCTCCTAGGACATGGGCAATATGACATTAGTCTTCCCTAATGCTTCTCAAGTGACCATGAAAGAGGAACAGCAAAACAGAAGACACAACCCATGATACATGGATAATCAACAAGATTTCCACGTAGAACAGCTCAGGGAAGCTAGAGCAAACTAAGCCATACCCTTGAGAGTGGGGGGGAAGAAATAAAGAGGGAATTTGAAAATCTCAGATGATACTCTTGCAGTGCACCAAAAAAAAGGGGGGGGAGGGAGGGTCTGTCAAAATTAATAAGGAGGGAAGCATGAGGATTGCCTTAACGCAGAACAGAATTTGCTCTGTTCAAGAGAGAGGAGACTCTTTAACCAGATAATAAATATTGCTGCACCTTCACAAGCCATCTGAATGAGCAATGGCTATACGGTGACCAGATGTCCAGATTTTGTAGGGACAGTTCTAATTTTTGGAGCTTTTTCTTACATAGGCATCTATTACCCTATGTAAGAAAAAGCTCCAAAAATCACACTTGCTGTCTGGTCACCCTAAATGGCTATGATATATTAATTGAAGGCTAACCTACTATATTTACAATCACACCGGTTTTTCAAACTTCAGATGTAATTAGGCTTATTTAGGCTTCAAGATTTATTTAGGATTGGTCAAAGTTAGCCAGTTAACAATATCCAATCTTCTATTTTCATTTGGCTAGGTTTGATCCTGTTCTGATTATAGTTAATGCGAGTTTTTCTAGCTTCACTGGGAGCAGAATTGGGCTGGATGATACAAAGACTCTCTCTTTTCTGTTTGCTTAGCACCCAAGACAACAAAGCCCTAATCTGGATAACTATTAGAATATAAATTATTAATAATAATTCCGGCCTTTTCAGAATTCACTCAGTAGCCCTTGGAGTAATTTTACATACACTAAAGGAGTACACAGCAGGAGCGCACCATTTCCTGCAGCCCCCATTGGGCCAGAACGGCGAACCGGGGCCAGTAGAAGCTGCCGTCAGCGAAACGGAAGGTAAATAAAGTGTCGGGACCTGCTAAGGGTGCTTACCCTGCGGCCCTGCGTGCCAACGTTGCCGATCCCTGCACTAGAGATTTAATAAATTAAACAAATATAAATGTTACATTAATTAGACTATAGTAATGCTCAGACTTTGGCATCTTTGGCATCAGTTTCAGGACTATTGCTTTCTCTCATGCAAGAGAACTTTAATACCTAAATGGCAGCACACTTCAGCAAAAAAAGAGAAAACTCTAGGGCTATGAGTTATAATACATCATGAGCCATATCCCATTATTGCCAATGGATAGAGCTCAGGCCATATAAACTGTATCTTAGATTAGCCATTAAAGAAAATAATCATACTCAGAAGAGTTAGCCAGTGATTAAAAAGGAAAATTAGATTTGGTTATAAGGGAGTTTTTAAACCGTTTTTGGAGCCAGGTGTCAAATAAACCCCATGTAGGTTGAAATTATACTCAAAGGCACAAATATTTTTGCCCAGTTTTTCTTGTTTTCTGACTCACTTTGGTCAACACAATTTTTCTAAAAATTTATCAGGTGGAAGCAGGAGTACACTTTTGCAACTCATTTTGTGAAACTACTGGGGGACTCTGAAGCTAGGCCAGGGCCTACACAGAGCCTTCTGAAACGTTACAGTATCGTGATTGGAACTGATGTCTTTCTCCATGATAGTCCCATGTCTGAGTGATGTGACAGCATCACAGAATTTTTACAAAATTATCTTTAATTCGTACATCCATGTGTCACCTCCTTTGCCCCATATACAATATTTCAGTGATTCTCAACCAGGAGTCTGGGGTCCAAGCAGATTTCAGGAGGTCGGCCAAGCAGGGACAGCATTAGACTCACTGGGGCCCAGGGCAGAAAGCTGAAGTCCTACCACCTGGGGCTGAAGCCTGGAGCCCTGAGCCTTTCCACCTGGGACTGAAGTCGAAGCTTGAGCAACATAGCTTCCTGAGGGCCTCTGTGGCAAGGAGGCCCCAGGCAATTGCACTGCTTGCTACCCCATAATGCTGGTCCTGTTTTTTATATGCAGAAAACTAGTTGTTTTGGCACAGGTGGGCCGCATAGTTTTTTATAGCATGCTGGGGGGGGGTTCAGAAAGAAAAAGGTTGAGAATCACTGCGGTATTTTATCTTTGAAAAGAAACAGTATTCAAAAAGTGACAGAGTCCTGTGGAACCTTAAAGACTAACTAAAGTACTGAAGCATACGCTTTCGTGGGCTAATACCCACTTCGTCGGATGCAAGTGGATATTAGCCCACGAAAGCTTATGCTTCAATACTTTAGTTAGTCTTAAGGTGCCACTGGACTCTTTGTCACTTCTACAGTTCCAGACTAATATGGCTACCTCTCTGATTCTAGTAGTCAAAAAGCTATTCTCTTTCACAGAACTTGCCAAATTCTAACTTACCCAGGGAGATGGGCAGTATATTTGGTTTGGTTTATTTTATTTTTTATTTAATTTACAGAAGCTAGCTAAAATATTGGGATTTTTTTTTATCATTATGGTCAGGAGGGAAACTGTGCAGGCTTTGTGCCTGGGCCAACAATGTGTGAGATGATTTTGCACTGCTGCCTTAACAAAAGAGGTAACTGGAGGTCAATATTTTTCAATCTAAAGGGACCTTTTGTGGTTAACAAAATGAGTCAGTCAAAACAAATGTTCATGGCTTCCTTATCATGGCATTAAATTGTTAAAAACAGCAAATGTAAATTGGCACATCAACAGCGACAAATCCTGGAGCCATTAGAATGATATGAGTAAGTGAGGAATTTAGAGCCTGATTATGGTCAGCTCCTCTCCAGAGGCACAACGTGGAGAGTGCGCAGAGTATCAACCCCACTTGTATCACTTGCCCAGTAAAACCATATGCTCCCTCAATCACAAAGGTTGCTCAAGGCTAACACATGCTCCACCTTCCAGAAATTAAACACAAAATAAGGGGTTTTAGAATAATTTTCAACAACCCTTTATATTTTTGACAGCAATGGCAAAAATAGCGTCTTTAAGCACTAGACAATTTTAGGCTTTCTTACATTTAAACATCACTGACTTAAATAATTTTGTATTCAGAAATTAACTCCCATAATAAATAAATGCTTACCAATAATACAGACCTTTTCATCTTCAAAGACCTTTATAAAAAAGTTAATTAATCTTAACAGCTCTGAGATGTAGGTGTGAGAGATATAGCAATTTCCTGTCATCCTTGGGAGACCTTCCTGAATTATTAAGTTTAAGTCTTTTCAGAGTCCACTGTATTAAATTAATGGTTTATGTATTATTTTGGGGTGGGATTGCATATAACTTCTCACTGTGGGATGAGGAGGGCGCGGGGGGGGGGGGGACGGGGGACATGGGGGAATGGGACATATGCTAAACCTGTGGGTTCAAAGGACTATACTGAACAATGCCAGACAAGGAGGGACTTTTGGAACAAAATGTGTTAAATTGTTTTCTGGGGAATCTCTAGGATGACCACCTTTGATTATGCAAAACCCCAGCCTTTTAAAGCCATACCCTGAGAAATGGGTCACCTGCTACATGAGACCAAGATCAAAGGCCTAAGCTTTTTAAGAAAAAAAATCAAACTATTCCTGATTATTCTGGTTCTGAACTTGTAACCGCAGGAAAAATCCATTGTGGATTTTGAAGAACTGATACCCACCAGAGCCCAAGTTTGGAATTAGGGTGACCTCTGGTAAGCTTTTTAGCATCCACGTAGGTTCTTTTTTTGTTTTTAATAGGTTTTGTCTGTAATGCTTTCATCTTAAGAATACATGTGCCTGCTTAGATAGAGCTGTGTGGTAAGTTCTAAATGTGGGCAAAAGTAGGAGAATGCAAAGTGGAGACACTAGCCTTCTTAGAAGTCTGGTTTGCTGAGGATATCACAGTGTAGGCAGGGAACTGTGAAGCCTGGTAAAACCCCAGTCAGGAGGGAGACACACACTCTACGGAAAAGAGGTGATGGCTGAGGAGCCAGGAGTCTAGATTGAGTGCCTTTGATGGACCCTGGAGGAGGAATACAGGTGCAGTTGTCCTGAACTGTGAGTGTATGCAAAGACATAATATCTTCCAGATGTGGAAACTAAGACTGAGACTTTAAGTGACTTGCCCAACATCACAAAGGGAGTCAAATGAGAGAGAGGATATCCTGATTCACATCCTGAGTTCAGACCCCTAGGCAAGCCACGCTTCAATACAGTTGCATTGCAGGCTCTAATGCACTACATCAGAAGCCCATCATTAAGGTAGAGAGAGGTTGCCCCGGTTAACATTAGAAAAAACCAGAAATACTGTGGTAGGGATTAAAGACAACTAATAGTGAACAAAACTGACTATTACAAAGCAATAACATATCTATCAACAGCTTAAATATTATGAGACATACCTCAAAATGGCGATCAATTAGTTCAAAATATTCTTGTAAAGGAATTGAACCAGAAAAGGTACATGTGAAGTCTTTGCTATTTTGTTTCTTGAAATGTTCTTCAAGTCGAAAAATGAGCTCTTTTGTGATTAGCCAAAGGTCTCCTAATTGTTCACTTTGGATTCTATACCGCTCTTTAAAAACAAAAAAGAAACAAAAAAGAGTAAAGAAAGATGAAGCCATATACACTCGTTCACATACTATAGATAAGCCATTATACAAAGGAATTAGCCCAAGCTGTGAAATAGTTCCAAAATCTTTACTACAAGGCTTCATAAAAGAAACAATTTTGTTAATGTTGTTTAAGTATTACTGATATTTCATCTACCTAAGGTATCATAGAATAACAGGGTTGGAAGGGACCTCAGGAGCTCATCTAGTCCAACCCCCTGCTCAAAGCAGGACCAATCCCCAACTAAATCATCCCAGCCAAGGCTCATTCAAGCCTGACCTTGAAAACATCTAAGGAAGCAGATTCCACCACCTCCCTAGGTAACCCGTTCCAGTGCTTCACCACCCACCTAGTGAAAACATTTTTCCTAATATCCAACCTAAACCTCCCCCACTCCAACTTGAAACCATTACTCCTTGTTCTGTCATCTGGTACCACTGAGAACAGTCTAGATCCATCCTCTTTGGAACCCCCTTTCAGGTACTTGAAAGCAGCTATCAAGTCCCCCCTCACTCTTCTCTTCTGCAGACTAAGTAATTCTAGTTCCCTCAGCCTCTCATCTTAAGTCATGTGCTCCAGCCCCTAATCATTTCTGTTGCCCTCCACTGGACTCTTTCCAATTTTTCCACATCCTTCTTGTAGTGTGGAGCCCAAAGCTGGACACAGAACTCCAGACGAGGCCTCACCAATGCCAAATAGAGGGGAATGATCACATCCCTTGATCTATTGGCTATGCTCCTACTTATACAGTCCAAAATGCTGTTAGTCTTCTCGACAACAAGGGCACACTGTTGACTCATATCCAGGTCCTTTTCTGTAGAACTTATAGATCTGTTCCTTGATTTTTCCAGGGACTGAAGTGAGGCTGACTGGCCTGTAGTTCTCCAGATCTTCCTCCTTCCCTTTTTTAAAGATGGACACTACATTAGTCTTTTTCCAGTCATCCAGGACCTCCCCCGATCAGCATGAGTTTTCAAAGATAATGGCCAATGGCTCTGCAATCATATTCACCAACTCCTTTAGCACCCTTGGATGCAGTCCATCTGGCCCCATGGACTTGTGCTCATCCAGTTTTTCAATAGTCCTGAACCACTTCTATCTCCACAGAGGGCTGGTCACCTCCTCCCCATACTGTGCTGCCGGTGCAGTAGTCTGAGGTGACCTTGCTCGTGAAAACAGAGGCAAAAAAAGCATTGAGTACATTAGCTTTTTCCACATCCTCTGTCAGTAGGTTGCCTCCCCCATTCCGTAAGGGGCCCACATTCTCCTTGACCTTCTTCTTGTTGCTAACATACCTGTAGAAACCATTTTTGCTACTCTTAACATCCCTTGCTAGCTGCAATTCCAAGTGTGATTTGACCTTTCTGATTTCACTCCTCCAGGCCTGGCAATATTTTTATGCTCCTCCCTGGTCATTTGTCCAATCTTCCACTTCTTGTAAGCTTCTTTTTTTGTGTTTAAGATCATCAAAGATTTTGTTGTTATGCCAAGCTGGTCCCCTGCCATATTTACTATTCTTTCTATACCCTGAGATGGTTTGTTCCTGCAACCTCAATAAGGATTCTTTAAAATACAGCCAGCTCTCCTGGACTCCTTTCCCCCTCATGTTATTCTCCCAGGGGTTATTCTGCCCATCAGTCAAAGTCTGCTTTTCTGAAGTCCAGGGTCCATATTCTGCGGCTCTCCTTTCTTCCTTATGTCAAGATCCCGAACTTGACCACCCCATGGTCACTGCCTCCCAGGTTCCCATCCACTTTTGCTTCCCCTACTAATTCTTCCCTGTTGGTGAGCAGCAGGTCAAGAAGAGCTCTACCCTTAGTTGGCTCCTCCAGCACTTGCACCAGGAAACTGTCCCCTACACTTTCCAAAAACTTCCTGGATTGTCTGTGCACTGCTGTATTGCTCTACCAGCAGATATCAGGGTGACTGAAGTCCCCATTGAGAACCTGGGCCTGTAGTTCTAAGTTACCTACCTTGTGATTTTATCCATGTTTTTCCAACACTTAAAAGTAAAATTTTGTAGCCAGATTCCCAAGTTTATGGGCCTGAACCAAGTGAATTGTTTTATGCAAAACTTTAAGTCCGCAAAATATGATTTCACCAAAATAAATGCATAACTTAAAAACTATTTCTTTTTAGTCACGTTATAGTATTAATTCTACAAGAGCAATATCAGGCTACTTACCTGCATATTTTGACTTTGTTGTAGCAAAGGCAAAGTATGAAAGTATTTATTGCTTGAATGTTATTTACTGTAAACTAAGAACTAGATCAAGGGTAGGCAACCTACAGCATGGGTACCAAAGGCAGCACGTGAGCTGATTTTTAGTGGCACTCTCACTACCTGGGTCCTGGTCACTGGGGGTGGGGAGGGGGGTGCTGCATTTTAATTTAATTTTAAATGAAGCTTCTTAAACATTTTAAAAATCATATTTACTTTACATACAACAATAGTTTAGTTATATGTTATAGACTTAGAGAAAACATTAAAATGTTATACTGGCACATGAAATCTTAAATTAGAATGAATAAATGAAGACTCGGCACACCATTTCTGAAAGGTTGCTGTCCCCTGGACTAGATCATGGAGCAGAAAGGGGATGGAGAACTGCCTTAACACAATATTGTATGAGGAATTCCAAGGTGATGGTATAAAGCTAATATAGCTAGCTTTATGCTGTTCACTCCCACCACCCAGGTTTAATGAGCTTTCATGGGCAGGTCAGGATGAGAGCTGAAGTTCAATGTACTCCAATAACAAGAGGCCAACACAACAATCCTTATGGAACCTCTATTAATGAAACATTAAGTAGCCTTTAGGATGCTCTGAGTTATGGTATGGGTCAAGAATCAAGGAAACAAACATGTGGCTCTTTCAGACCTGTATGTTCAAAGATATAGATAAAACCAACAAATTAATTCTACCCAGAAACCATCAGGCAAGTATAGATCCCAGCGCAGAATACACTGAAGTAAATTAATTTGAGAAAAGCATGGATTATGGTATCTAAATCTGTATCTGTAAGAAATAATTGAAATCTTCTGGGCAGATTGAGATTAAAGTGATACCTGCCTAGATATTACTGGTAAACAGTTGTCCAACAGCAGCTAGAAATTTAATAATGCACCAAGAATGTGAAATTTAGGAATAAATGACAGATATGCATCCTCAATAAGAGGGGCAGATGTAAAGCATGCCATATCTTCCAGTTCCTTCCCCAAGTACCACTTCAATTTTATTAGGAAGCACCATGCTAATAGATGTGGCATCTTTCTCTTATTTATTTATTCAACTCATTTTTTAAAATGATGGGTTCATGCACAATCTTTATAAAAACTACACAATGACATTTTACCAGTATATGATAATCCCTCCAAAACCAAAGCTTTCTGAGCACCATCACCCATCTACAATATTCATCCAGAAAAAACCCTGGAGAACAGATACAATTTGCAGTGTGATCAGTTTTGGCTCATGTATGCTCTGATAAACCAACTGGGGAAGAGAAGTTATCAGCTGAAGATCCCTCATTTAAAATTCCCTGGCTCTCGCCTCATCATGATTACATCAGGTAAAAATGTTAAGACTGAGCACTCTTGGTGACCTAAAATGCTACAGTATCAAACGAGTAAAGTTGTGGTACCAGTGATAAGCAGGCCCCATCTCATTTAAGGTCCTGACAACCTTCATATGTATATGCTGATTTGATTCCCTAGGCCACTTCCCCAAGGTTCCCTCTTCCTAGCTTCCTAGCTTCACCCTTACCTCAGGTCCTCCTCCTTGCGTATGATCTGGTGTCTACCACTCAGTCTCACCAACAGCACAACTTTCTCCCACAGCTCCTGACATCCACACCCCCACCTGACTGGGAGGGTTTTTAACTGGTTTCAGCCAGCCCCTGATTGGTTTCAGGTGTCCCAATCAGTCTAGCTATTTCTACTGCCTTTTAGAAGCTTCTTAATTGGCCCCATGTGTCTTGATTGGCCTGGAGTAGCCTTTATTTGGTTATCCAGGGAACAGGGACCATCATGAGGCTGATATACCTGCCTTCCAGCACTCTCCTATACCCTTCTGGTCTGACTCCGTCACAGGTAATAGAGGAATTTTATGAATGTATAGAAAGACTTTGTAATGTGCTTTGTGATCCTGCTGGATAAAAGTTGTTAATGTAAGAAAAAAATATTAAACTGAGACAAAAACCAGTTTTGGCATTAGTCCTTGTCGTTCTTAACATCAATTTAACCTAGTTAAGTAATATTTTAATAAGTTGCAAATGATACAGCTGAAGGAAAGAAGCTACACTTCTGATTCTACATCATATTTGCATTTCTTCTCTCTCCAGTTTCTTGTACAGAAAATCAACACAAACAAAAAGTCAAGAAAGGAAAATGCTGTTGAAAACCATAATATTTTTTTAAAATAATGTTATCCAGAGAGACATTTTAAAACAACACAGACATATTTCTTTTCATTATTCATCCATCAATACACTGTCTGACAGGAAATACAAAAGTGCAGCTGTGATGCAAAAGGTCATTGAAGTTTTGGATACAGAAAAATAGAGACTATTTTAATCAATTTTCTTTACTCATTAGCAAAGTTAACAATAAAATCAAACGAAGCAGAAGTTTTTAGAACATTAGTATACTCAATTAAACATGTTCTCAAAATTAGTAATCCAAGATTGTTTGACATTAACACTGGCATCATTCCCAGAATATGCATTTCACTGAACGGAGAATGACAAATTCCATTTACAAAGTTACAGGAAAGAAGCAGGTTTTATTTAAAAACATGTCTATTAAAGACAAGAACACCATCTGTTAAAGATAACATTCAACCGACTTTCCATTTTTTAAATTCTCACAGTGAAATAGCTGGGCCTGATGGATACAGCATTGGATTTGCCTTTTCTTTCCTTTTAGTGAAATGAGCTTGGAAAGTTTCAGACCAAATCAACGGCCACTTCATTTATAACTGACATAATTAATACATTAATTAATGGTTTAAAGTGTGTGGGGGGGGACCACCTGCCTACTTTTCCCTAAAATAGTTTCAATACATTTTTTGCTGGTCAATACAAACACAATCTAATTTTATTTGAGGGCAAGGTAGTAATGTACTCTATGTAATTTAGTAGGCTATAAGGCTGAAGGAGAAGGTTAATTAGATTTGGAAAAAGTATATATGAATAAGGAAAACTGAGATGCCTTAACTGTACTGTATCAATGCTCTAAAAATTGAAATTCAATGGAAGAAGTAACAATTAGCTGTAATTCTGCTTTCGAAGGAGTCAATATAATATAATAGTCAACCAACTTAACATTTAAATGTAGAAAAAGCTTATCCACTGCAAATTACAAGTACATTTCTTTCAGAAAAATCTGACATAGGAAAGCAAATGACTCCGTGGACTAATGGATCACAAACTCTTTCAAATCCAACCTAGGATGAGAGTGACTGAAAGTGTTTACAACTCAATGATAGTTTATCTGAAAGGAGTTCCAGTCCAGTGTGTAGGAGACAAGCACCTATATCACAAAAAATGCCAACACATTTAGCGCTAAAGGCTTTTTCTAGACTAGGATAAAAAGGTTTAATTTTTAAAATATGTTGGCTAACACATTTTTTTAAATTTCAGTGCTAGGATGACCAGACAGCAAGTGTGGAAAAATCAGGATTGGGGGGGAGGAGAGAGTAATAGGAGCCTAAAAAAGTAAAACCCTAAATATTGGTACTGTCCCTATAAAATCGGGACATCTGGTCACCCTACTGAGTAACATACATTCAAGGTGAAACTTCATCTCCACCCCAGGATTCATTTTGGTTAGCTAATGTGATGAACGTGCTTTTTCTACATTAGGGTTTTATAATTCTTAGTTAAAACTGATTACCTAATACAATAAAAACAGACACAGTAACTGGCGTCCTTGTTTGCAGCCTTAACAAAGAAGCTATAAACTAAATAGGTACAAAGACTTTCACCACAACTGCACCAAGTCCTTCCAGATCAGGATTGAGACACATCTGAGGTAGAACACGGGAGAAATTTGCACTTCCTCTGATCCACAGTATACTTATTCCATCAGCAAAGGACTTCAGTCTCAAAGCACTGTTATTTTTCCAGGGACCATCAGTTCATCTGGTACCGGTCACTTGCTCTACACATTTTTTTGTATTTAAAAAAGGAAAACTTCCAAATGATCTCACTGAAAAGGAAAATTTTATTATACTAACAAACATAGCTAACACATGATTCATGTGAGAGGATAATGAATGGTCCCTAATATTTATACATTCAGTCTGCACTCCCGGACACAGACAACTTAGCCATTTAAACACAATTTATTTTAATAGCATGAAATTCTACCAAGCATCATCATTTTAAATGCATTTGTATTATTGATAACCCTTTGCTCATAGAAGCCCTGAGAATGAAATACCACTACATGGACTTTCCTTATGTATAATATTTTTACAAGTGTTTCATACAAATTAAAGATTTTTTTTTAAAGATACAGCTTAACCAAGAAAGATTTGATATATTTTGTAGCTACTCCGCCAATGTGAATTAGATGTTAGCCATACAACAGGTTGCTACATGGTAAGTGGCATTGTAGTGGGGTGACTGCCCCACTCCAGTAGAGAAGGGTTTAAAACAGTCCTGGGAAGGGCTATGGCTGGGGGCAAGCAGCTCCCAGGCTGAGTAGGGTAAAGCTGGGCTGATTGGGAAGCGGGCTTAGCTGGGTGGCCACACCCCAAACAGACCAGGCCCTTATAAAAGGGCTGAGAGGCAGGGGCCTGAGAGAGAATAGTCTCCTCTGTAGGCAGAGGCAGACAGGCCTGGCTGCTAGGAGCTTAAGGTACCTAGCGTAAAGCAGGGCTGGGGCAAGGCAAGAGGAGCTGGGGGAGCTCCTGCTTAGAAACCCCCAGGCTGCAGGGCCTAGGAGAAGGCCCAACAAAGGGGTACTGGGGTTGCAGAGGACAGCCCATAGCTACTGAGACAGAAGCAGCAGGCCAACCCCCCTTGCCAGTGATGAGTGGCAATTATACTGCAGTCTGCCTCAGAGAACGGGGGCAAGTGGTGACTGGCAGTTGCCTAGACTGAGGCAAGGTGGGGATAGAGGGTGGGGGTTCCCCAGGGAGGGGAGACCCCAAGAACTGTGGGGGTACTGCAGGGGTGCAGCACCCTCGATAAGAGGGCACCGGGGTCCAGGAGGGACACGGGGCCAGAGCAGCAAGCAGGACATTGGCCTGCAGAGGGCGCTCCGGATGCTGGTGAGCTAATTCCCGGATGGACCAGCAGGAGGCGCTGCAGGGGTGAGTCGCCGCCCAGCTACAGGCATGAAACACCTCATTTGTTTTCAAAAGGTTTCCCAGACAAGACAAGAAAAATTATGCTTAGTTCAGATTAGGGGGAAGAATAAATTATTTAAATCTTCTATGTAGTGTGATCCTTACAGTTCAGGTCTAGGAAACAAATAAGGCAGTGTGGGAAAGTTTACATTAAGACTGTAAGCATCATTCCTAGCTTGTGAATAAACAAAATCAAAATGGAGAGGAAAAACCCATGGAAGGATTGAAAATCATGTCCTCACTAAACATTAAAATACATTCAGTCTAGAGTGTCAGATCAACTCATGTAAGTCAACATGGATCTATCCCATACATGTGAAATGTTTAATAGAACAATTCCATAAAACAAGAATCTAAGTAACTGATTTTAACCTCAGTTTATAAGTAAAACTCTATTTACTTATCCTTTAAATTCTTTGGTTCCTAGAAACCATTACTGAATGTTCCAGTTATTTCAAACTGTTTAAATTCTACTGTCAACTTAAACAAATATTAAAAGTTAACAAACAATAAAACACAGCACACAAATAGTATACGCATAATCTAATTCAAACAAATATGAATCCTATAAATGTAAAATGACTGCTCTTGTGAAAGGTCTTTAATAACCACTGTCAGATGTTTCCAATCTTTAATGGCTTTGGTGGTATTAAAAAGGTACTAAGTATTTTCTCAGAGTTTAGAACGCCTTACCTTGATACCACTAATATTTATAAAAGCCATCTTGAATAAATGATTTTAAAAAGACATATTTCTTAGTGATTTGGATTACACTAAAACCTCAAAGATATGAGCACCAAAGTTATGGACTGACTGGTCAACCATCTTAAACCGGAAGTAACAAAACAGGCAACAGCAGAGACCAAAAAAACCCAACCAAATACTGTACTGTGCCTATATTGCATTTGAAAGGTAGACACATACAAGCTGCCTTTCCCCATCCTTATAAAAAACACACACACACACAGAACATCCTCTTACAGCTAGGAAGTGAAGATGCTGTGATTCACAGGCAAAGTCCAAGGTAGCTGGACCAGGAGCAGCATGGAGTCTGCACTGCTTTCCTGCAGGCTGTGGGTGCTGATTTCACCCTCATCCTCGCCAGGAGGGGAACACACTATTTTCACCCCTCCACTCTGGAGAGAAGGGGGATACAAGCTTGTCTGGGCCAGGAAAAGAAGCTGTCTAAAATGAAGCTGCCTAGCTGCCTCTGGAATCTGGCCTGGAGTTTGAACTTCTGGAGCAGGAGCTGGATTTTGTTCAGAGTTACGAACATTTCAGAGTTCTCCAATCTCCATTCCTGAGCTGTCCGTAACTCCAAGGTTCTACTGTAATTTTATTTGAATAAAAATATTGCAGATCAACAAACTAGCTTTACTCTCTATCACTTAATCAAGATAGTGTTCACGTATCATATACTCTATATCCTCCAGTTTGAACTCAGTGGTGGGCAACAAGGTATTTTTCTAACTTCCACTGACAGTAAAGGGGCATGGAAAATTAAGTGGAATTACACACTTAACATGCTTGAGTGTTTTGTAAATCCCACCAGATGCCTTTCTGCATTCTGAAGCACCTAAATACCTGACTAAAGGCACATTTCCTCTCTGAGATTTTTCAGTCTTGAAAAAACATGACATTATAAAATTTATATGCAATAACTTAAAAAACCCCAACTTATCTGGCACCCTTTTAGTGGTTTTCAGAAAACTACTATACGATAACTACGTAGAATTTTGTTTGGTTTTAGCATTTCCTTGCTTTTCTAAAATATTATTGGAAGGTTCAGGGATTTTGCTCAGGGACCTCCTTTTCACATTAAGACAACTTCTGTGTAAAATTCCCCATGCAGCAACTAGTATACTACATGTGGGCAGATCCTCAACTGGTTGAAATCGGCATAGCTCCATTGACCTCACACACCAGTTTACAATATGGCCCATAATCTTATTTTAATCCATAATTAAATTATTTCAAATATTACTCACGTGAGGTTTTTGAAGCAAGAAGAGTGATTCTAGAACCAGTTAAGAACTGAAATCCCAGAACATTTACCTGATCTTCATCAGACTGATCAGCAAAGTCTACAAGAGAAAATTCAAAATAAACGACATAAGTATCTTGCTATAATTCACTAAGAGATTGCAGAAAACTTGTGAGCCACATTAAAGGCTAGACTGTCTTTGCTCAGGTAACACATGCGAGAGAGATCTGCATACGAAGGGAGCCACGTAAAGGCTGAGAACAAGAGTAATTGCAACAGCAGAGATTGCTTGGTCCATGCTTCCTTCAGGAAGTAGATAATCAAGAAAGGGGCAGAGATGAAGCATGGCCACGGCCCCTTCTCCTACCCATTCACCAGCCCACAGAATATGACCAGGGCACTGTGGGTTTCAATCTGCAACATCCCATAAGATAGTACAGGGTGAATCCTGAGCAGCCCCAGAAGAGACTATATACCTCCAGAATGCTCCCTTGGGGGAGATGCAATTCCACATTGCCCTCTACTCAAAATTCTGTGGAAATTTCATAAGAAAATAAGAACATAAGAACGGCCATACTGGGTCAGACCAAAGGTCCATCTAGCCCAGCATCCTGTCTACCGACAGTGGCCAATGCCAGGTGCCCCGGAGTGAGTGAACCTAACAGGTATGATCGAGCGATCTCTCTCCTGCCATCCATCACCCCCCTCTGACAGACAGAGGCTAGGGACACCATTCATTACCCATCCCGGCTAATAGCCATTTATGGACTTAGCCTCCATGAATTTATCCAGCTCTCTTTTAAACCCTGTTATAGTCCTAGCCTTCACAGCCTCTTCAGGTAAGGAGTTCCACAGGCTGACTGTGCGCTGTGTGAAGAAGAACTTCCTTTTATTTGTTTTAAACCTGCTGCACGCCAATTTCATTGAGTGGCCCCTAGTTCTTCTATTTTGGGAACAAGTAAATAACTTTTCCTTATTTACTTCCTCCACACCACTCATAATTTTATATACCTCTATCATATCCCCCCTTAGTCTCCTCTTTTTCAAGCTAAAAAGTCCTAGCCTCTTTAATCTCTCTTCATATGGGACCCGTTCCAAACCCCTAATCATTTTAGTTGCCCTTCTCTGAACCTTTTCTAGTGCCAGTATATCCTTTTTGAGATGAGGAGACCACATTTGCACGCAGTATTCAAGATGTGGGCGCACCATGGATTTGTATAAGGGCAATAAGATATTCTACGACTTATTCTCTATCCCTATTCACAGATGAGCCCCACAACTGTATAACCTATTGGAAAAAAACCTTTAGATTTTAAGAGTTCAGTTTCATCTTTCAGTACATAGTCATTCTTTGACATCTACCTTGTCAAATTAGCCACTATTCAATTTTACAGTGAAACCTCGATTTAACGGACTAATTGGGGCGAGGGGGTGTCCGTTAAATCAGAAAGTCCGTTATTTAAGAAAGTAGGTTTTCCGAATGCATATGTTAAAAAATTGACTTTTGTGTAATTAAAATTAAGTACTGTATGTATGAAAAGTTTAATTTCACAGAAAAGTGTTCTGTATGTATTATTGCTTATGTACTCAGCGTAGTTTTGAGACTGTAATAAACAAGTATGCGATCTAAATCGAAATAAATAAACATTTTTCTGAAAACACACTTTACTGTACTTATATTTAACTAAACAAATAAACAATGTTCTTAAAAACGAAGCAAAATTTAAATTTTATAAAAAGAATGGAAAAAACCCCCAAACCGAGCTGTGGGAGCAGCAGCCCCACCGCCACCACAGAGAGGGGGCCGCAGCCGGCAACCAGCCCGCCCGCGGCTGCAACCCCGGCGGCCACAGAGAGTGGACAGTCAGTCCGCACGGGTCCCGGCTTCCGGGACCCGCCAGCAAGTCCAGCTGCTGCGGGGAGCCGGGCGGCAGCCCCCCACCCCGCAGCTTCAGCCTCGGGCAGCAGGAGAGCGGACACAGGTCCCGGCTCCGGGGACCCACCAGCAAGCCCAGCTGCTGCGGAGAGCCACAGCCCCCCGCGCAGCTTCAGCCTCGGGCGGCAGCAAGCCCAGCTGCTGGGGGGAGCCGGGCAGCAGCCCCCCCCCCTGCAGCTTCAGCCTCGGGCGGCAGGAGAGCGGACACAGGTCCCGGCTCCCGGGACCCACCAGCAAGCCCAGCTGCTGCGGAGAGCCACAGCCCACCCCTCCCCCCCCCCGCAGCTTCAGCCTGGGGCGGCAGCAAGCCCAGCTGCTGGAGGGAGCAGTGCGGCATTCCCCCCCTCCCCCCCCCGGCAGCTTCAGCCTCGGGCGGCAGCAAACCCAGCTGCTGCGGAGAGGTGGGCAACACACACACACACACACACACACCCCGGCAGCTTCAGCCTCCGACGGCAGCAAACCCAGCTGCTGCGGAGAGGTGGGCAACACACACACACACACACACACACACACCCCGGCAGCTTCAGCCTCCGACGGCAGCAAACCCAGCTGCTGCGGAGAGGCGGGCGGCAGTACACAGCTTCAGCCTCGGGGGGGCAGCAGGGAGCCCAGAGCCAGCCCTCCACAAACGGATTTCGGATGCATCAGACTCTGAAAAATTTTGTCCGTTGCATCCGAAGTCCGTTAAATGGAGGTCCGTTAAATCGAGGGTTTACTGTACAAGCAATTGGGCTTAATACGGTGCAAAGGGAGTGAAATTTCATAACCCATGAAATAGAGGCCAGTTTAGGAGATCGAATTATTTAACACTCTATGAAAAACTCAGTGTGGGGTGAGGAACAGTCTTTGCTGTTTTACTGGGGGGCCTGCTTGCTCCCCAGAATCAATAATGAGCAAGTGG
Source organism: Sternotherus odoratus (assembly GCA_032164245.1). Taxonomy (NCBI): domain Eukaryota; kingdom Metazoa; phylum Chordata; order Testudines; family Kinosternidae; genus Sternotherus; species Sternotherus odoratus. Next base: position 149,990,166 of record JAVMKO010000002.1, read on the forward strand.
GGAGATCCGGGGTGCAGCCCAAACATCCCACCGGGCTGGCCAAGGGCAGACATCAGGCCTGCATGGGAAAACATGGGGGTGGCAGTGACTTCACCAAGGCCTTTGGCAGGAACTCTGCCTATTGGCCAAAGGTAGTGAGGTGGCTGTGACCTCACAGCGCTCCCTTGACAACACCAGGCAGGACAGGGATGCGGGGTAGCGGGGACCCCAGAGACCCCTGTAGCCTGGCTGTAGGAGGTCTCCAGCTCACGAGCTCTCGATGGATTGGTGTGGAGGAGATTCAGTGAGCTATCTGATCACTGGTGTGAGGATTTTTTAAAAAGAAATTGTCATCTGTGTAGAAGGTAAGAAAAATCTCGGCTTTATGTACAGGATGGGGGACTCTATCCAAGCAGATCCTCAGGGAGGAGTGGAGAGGTTCGATAACTCTGTACTGGGCATTGGTGCAAACACGCCTGGAATATTGTGTCCTAAGTGAGACCTAAGACTCAATTCAACTGCATTTCTTTGTCTGCAAGGCGATAATTTTTGAAGGCTACATCCAATTGATTCCAAAATGTCAGGGAATTTCTAGGGATCCGTGGAAAGAACCTTGTTGATTTTGGTGACAATTGGAAAGTTACACCCCCCAGAAAAGCCTCGTTTTCACACTGGGCCCCTTACATTGGTGTTGTTACCTCTGCTATTTCAGACTAACACAGCTACCTCTCTGATTCTTTACATTGGTGTTGTGAGCTGAAGGGCATTGTGACCCTACCGTGAATTCAGCCAGTCAGGGCTGACTCTCCACCGATGATTTGCATAAATCAGGGTTGGTGGAGTCAGTGGGTGACAGGCGGCCGAGTTACCTCTGATGTCACAATGTCACTGCTCAGGTTCCTCTGCCTGCAGCACCACCTGGGCAGTGACTGTCAAGGGGGAAGTTTTGGTAGATTTGAACCTTATAAAAGAGAAAGCCCAGAAGAGGAATGGTTTAGACAATTTGGCAATAAAATGCTGGTTTTGTGGCAATATCCTGTGCCATTGCTACTGGTTGAGGAATGGAGACAGTGTTCCGGAATATTTTCTTCAGTTTAGTTCATGCACCTATTTCATTCCAATTTAAAACACTGATTGGGAGATGGAAAGGATGAAGGCTTCTTTTCCTCTTGTAACGTATAAATAAACTCTAGATAGAAGGAGATGTGAGCTACTACTTCTAATATCTGGAAGGATGTTTATGACCAGGAACAATCAGTTCAATGCACTAACAAACCTCAGTTTGTTTCAATCATTTTTTTTCACTTCAGTCAACCTTTTTGTTTTTATGTATCCTGTAAAACCAGCAAGTCAACGTGTTTTAATGGTGGCCTGTTCATAGAATCATAGAAGATGGGTCTGGAACAGAGCTCAGGAGATCATCTAGTCCACCCCCTTGCTTAAAGCAAGACCAACCCCAAACTAAATCATCCCAGCTAGGGCTTTAGCAAGTTTAGCATTAAAAACTTCTAAGGATGGACATTCCTCCACCTCCCTCGGGAACCAATTCCAGTGCTTCACCACCCTCCTATGGAAATAGTGTTTCCTAATATCCAGTCTAAGCCTCCACATGGCAACTTGAGGCCATTGCTCCTTGTTCTGTCATCTTCCAGCACTGAGAATTTCATGAGAATCAATCTTTGATTAGGAAAATAACTCAAAAATACAAATACAAAACATCTGGAATGAAATCAATCCACCCTGATCTTTAGTGTCTGGGGGGGTGGGCCTATGAGGCCAGACTGAGACCCTCATTGGCTAGGAACACCCAGGAAGCCAGTAAAAAAGTCCCTGTCATCTTAGCAACCAAGCCTCCATCATCCAAGGAACCCCCATAGGCTGCGGGAGACAGGGGGGTGCTGAGAATGTCTAACTCATGACTGCAAACACAGAGATGTGTCATTGGCTTTGGATGGGGGACAAAGAGCAAAGTCGTCGGGATTCTTGCCCCAAACAACACTCATTCTCCTTCAGAGCACCAGGGCTCTAACACGCCTGTCGTGCTCAACTGTCTCTCCTGCTGGGACTTAGAGAATTGTCTCCATCCCCACGATACAGAGGTAAAGAGAAAAGAAGTGACCTCTCTTTGGTCGCACACCAAAGTCATGCTAGAGCTAGAAAGAGAAGCATAAGAAACAAAGTTGTGTCAACATGTTTTGCCTTGAGAACTAGCTGATTTCTTAAACCAAGGAAATTTGCTGTGTGGTTAGTGAAGTGAAATGATACGTTCGGGTCTCCACGTGTTTCTAAACTTATGAACCAGCAGATCCATCCCCTCACACCTAGTTTTACTCCAAGAGATTGGGGCGGTCTACCCTGGGGGAGGGTTTGTTTTGGCAGGGTGGCCCACCCGGGCGGGGGTGTTGTTTCAGTGGGGCGGCCCACCCGGGGGCTGGGTTGTAGTTGTGTCGGCTGGATTGCCCAACCAGGGAAGGGGGGTGTTTTAGTGGGGCGGCCCACCCGGGGTGGGGGGGTGTTGTTTCGGTGGGCATCCCACCCAGGTTGGAGGGGTGTTGTTTCGGCGGGCAGCCCACCTGGGGTGGGGGGGTGTTGTTTCGGTGGGCAGCCCACCCGGGGGGGGGGTGTTGTTTCGGTGGGGTGGCCCACCCGGGAGTGGGGGGGGTGTTGTTTCGGCGGGCAGCCCACCCGGGGTGGGGGGGTGTTGTTTCGGTGGGGCGGAGTTCAATCCTTGGGGGGACCATCTGGGGGAAAACTCTGTTGGATGATTTAGGTGGGGTTGGTCCTGCTTTGAGCACGGGCTTGGGCTAGAACCTCCAGAGGTCCCTTCCAACCCTGACTTACAGGGCAAGAGCCTGCTACTTATTTCTAGCTGACGGTGTTTGGCTGCCAGAGGCCAAGGACCCTGGGCTGCAGCCTTGCTAATGGCCCTGGCTTGTGTGTGTTGCATGCATATGTGCCAGTAGGGGACCTGGCTGTCTTTGTGAATTTCGGTTCTAGAGCACACAGACTCGTTCCCAGTCTGTTAGGACACCTGCGGTGAATCCTGCTCCAGAAAGAGCTATTCCTTAGGGCCTGCAGCCTTTAAGCGAAGGGGCCATGGGACCCCAAATGTTGGCTGTCCCAGGACTCTTCTCCACCTTGTGAGATACTAGACGGAGCCTTGTTCTGGGCAATTGCCAAGAGCTCTGGTGCTGTTTCTTTTAGGTCTTTGGACAGATCTTCTCAGAGGCCCAGAGAAGATCTTTCCTCCATGTAGCGCTCCTGGCCATAAATGACCCCCAGAGCCGGGTCAGCCAGGCTGGGCTGGTCCTGACCTATGCGATGCTAGGGGAAGTCAGACAACTTATAGGGAATGAGGTAACCAAATAAGGATCAACTGGGGAGGGACCCCCAGGGCCTTTCACCTCCAGGCGATTGACAGTCACTCCCATCCCATCCCCATGAGGTGACCTGGGAGCAAGGAGAGGATGAACCTGGGCAGGTGCCATTGGTGGGTGCCAGCTTGTCCCCTGAGCAGCTCAGAGCAGAGCAGACCCAGCTCCCCAGCACGGCTATTTCCTAACACATCAACACGACACGCTGCCATGGCTCATGCTAGGGGCTGCCAACTCCCCTAACGACCACTGTGAGCCTTTCATACCCCTCCGGGCCTCAGGCCGGTTCCTAGGGCCCTAGTATCCTGTTATCCCAGCCACCCCCTGCTCCGGGAGAACTGGGGGGAGTCAGTCAGCAGAGGCTGCTCCAGTGCCCCATTCCCCGGAGCTACTGTCCACAGCATCACCATGACGATGGGGGTCCCTTGGGGAAAGGTGTCCACTTCCTCACCCTCCCCCATGACACTACTGCCCAAAGCCTCCCAGCCCCTCAGCTGGAGGAGGAACAGGCAGCTGAGGGGATTCTGGGGAGCGGAGCTGAATCCTCAGCTTGGTTGGGAGGCAGAACAGCTCTCATGGGGGCTGAGAGGAAGGGGGCAGGAGTTCATTCCACTATGGTGGGAGTGGGGCTGGAGGACACTAGACAGGAGACAAGATCTCGTCTCGGGAGTTGGGTGGGGGAATCCGTCCCTCAGACGTGGGGAGGAGTGGGGTGGAAATTTTGCTGGCTCCCGGTGCCGTTAATGCCCTTCGTTGCCATGGGTGTCCGAGTCTCTGACTGATCCTTGTTCCCTTGCAGGAGGAGGACATAACACCTAGGGTCATGGCGCACCTGTTCAACATCCGGTGCTTGCACCAGGTCCCTGAAGCGCTGCAGGGACTGTGGGACGTGACCTCTCTCCACCAACTCCCCTTCCCAACACCTTCCCAGAGCAGACGCAGGTACTGTTCTTTCTCACTGGGCTTAGGGGAGAAGGGCTGGGGGTGGGGTGGACATAAACCCCACAGCACTCAGAGAAACCCAGGCCGAGCTCCTCGCGCTCACCACCCTACCCCACCCCGACCCCTGGAGCTGGGGCCAGGCCACATACGGTCCCTGTCCCCGTGCCCAGAGGTCAGTTTCGGAAGCATCAGGCTGTCAGGGCCATGGGGCTGGCCCGGAAATGAATCCGCAGAGCCAGGGGTTATCTTCAATAACCACTGCAGTCTGGGAGGGGTGGCCCCTCTTGGAGCCCCTCCCCTGTCATCACAGCTCAGACCTCCCCATGGCCCGTGTCAGTGAATGTCTGACCATCCCCCACCTGGGGCCAAAGCCACCCATCTGGTATCTGAACCCTTCCCAGCCAGGAATGATACTCCCCCCTAGCAGCTTGGGGCAGGGAAGGATCCTCCCCATCTGGCAGGTGGGGTCTGAGACACAGAGGAAGGGCTGTGATCCTGAGCACACAATCCCGGGGGGATATCTGGGAACTGGACTGGGTCCCAGGCTAGTCCCTTTCGCCCAGGGGCACCTTCGCTTCCTGCCCTTTATTCTCCCCTCCGGCAAGGGGGTCTCTGAGTGTGAAATGGACCAGGAGGGTGATGGGGTCCTGGCACAATGCCGGGGTGGGAGCTCCCCTTGGCCTGGACCCCAGGGTCAGAGACATCTTTGCCATCCTGCTCTCCTTCTTTTATTCCTAGGCCGGGAGTCCCCAGAGGAGGCCTCCGTATCCTCCTTGCCTTATGTAGCCCTGCTCCAGACCCTCCACCGACCTGCTCCCGCATCTCCTTCTCCTCCTGATCCTCCCCAACCACATGGACTTGGACTACCTGGTTTTGACCCTCGGCCTGTATCTTGACTCCTGTTTGGACATTGACTTGGCAGATCTTTCGTCTCTGACTACCCGCTAACTACCTCTGGCCCGGACTTAGACTCTGGCTCTGGTTGTGCTCTGGCTTTGTCGATGGACTCTGACCTCAGTTTTGACCCCGGACCTTGATATTGGCACCACGTTTAGCCTGGGCCCAATCCTGCACCTCGCTGTGACCTGCGCTCCAACCCCTGGGCCCATGGTTATCAGATGCAGCACGTGACATTAGGTGGTGACATTAGGTGGTGCAACTTTTTGCAAGAAAGCAGGCGCTCCGCACGTAAGTGGAATTAAGGCTGTCCCTGCGTACAGTCCTGAAAACCGGACCTAGGAGTTTACGAGCCAATAAACGTTTCCCACAGGTGCCCAGGCCCTTTTTGGGAAGACGAAATGTGGGACTCTCGTTAGACAATCAGCTCCTGAAAAAAATGATTGTTTGGAACCATTACCCCCCTGCTGTGAATCCCCCCATGGTTGGCTCCCAGGAAATCTGCCATGTTGTTCATCAAACTTCATCTGGGAGGATTTCCAATCTAACACTCATTTGGGCAGGGGACAAATGGAAGACAGATTTCAAAACACACTATGGACATTTTAACTGTCTGATATGGCATGTGAGCTCACTAACGGTCCCCTGCCCTTGCCACACTTCATCAGTGATGTATTTGCTGATCTTTGGAATCCACACCGTGTCATCTGTTCAGGTGACAGACTTCTCTTTTTGGAGAACCCAGAGCAGCACGCACACCACACCTGAACCTGGAGAGGTTTCGGCAGCAGAATTGGAAAAGCCTACCTCCGGCCAACTCTCCACGGGGTATTGGGGGTACATCCTCTCCCCGGAAGATGTGACGAGTGATCCACATAAAGTGGAGGCCATTCCTAGATGGGACCAAGTTTGAAGTCCTCAAGAAGACAGCGCTCCCTAGACTTCCCCAGCTTCACTGCTGCTTCGGCCCAGGGTTCTCAGGGCCCGGAGAGCTCTCCTCCACATAATGGCCGCATTCGTTTGGTCGCCCAAGTTCCAACAAGCCTGCAAACAGCTCAGAATTGCCTTCACCACTGCACCTATTTGGAGGCTCAGCATTCCTCCGGGAAGTAGGCGCATCCACTGTGATCACCAGGGCCTGCTTCATTTGGTGGTGCCAGATGTGGGCTGAAATTCAGACTTCTCTTGACTGACGTGACTTCTGCGCTTTCACCAAGGCGCCACACACCAAACTCCTTGGCCTCTCAGGCCTCTGGAGACCCTGCTTTGGCCATGGGCCGCCAAGGCCAGGAATTTTACAGAATCAAATGGCCACATGATGGCGCGCTTCATCCCCTGGGGAATGTGAACCGTCGATTGAGAGGACAGATCAGTTCTGGATTTGCAAAGGCCAATGACTCCTTCATTTTGTTAGCTATTGATTTCCCATGGATTTCAGGCCACACTACAAATGGCCTCTCTGAACTTCCCAGCTATTGACCTGGGTCAAGGAATCCATCCCATTCCAGAAGAGCGATGGGAGTCCCCTTCAGGACACTGGGAAGGAGCTGAGATAGTCTACGGCCTGCTGATGATAAGAGGGAAGCCATTTGCTGAAGGGAGGTACAAAGCCCCTGGCACTGACCGAATCCCTGAGTCCTTGTCTGTGGCAGCAGTTCCTGACCCATCCCCCTTTGCTGACCTTCTGATCCCATCCTCCTCCCCTGGCTCTCGGGAGCAAATTCTGGGTCCCTTCCCTCACTGTGGCACAATCCTTGCCCGGAGGGTCTGAGCTCCTCGCTGACAATGGGACTCTCCTGCCTTCCCCTCCTGGTGTGTGTGGGGCTAAGACTAGAACCCCCATTTTACAGACAGGGAATGAAGGTGATGAAGTGACCTCTCCAAGGTCACACCTATCAATGGGAGCAGAGCTGGGAACTGGACTGGGTTCTACAAGAGGGCCCCTCCCTTCTTGGCCCATCTTCAAAGGGGGGCTCTGAAAGGGAAATGAACAGGGGTTTCCTCCCCCTCTGTCTTCCAGGCTCTGGGATCTGTCCATGTCGCCTACAGCAATGCAGCCTGCAGCTGGCCAGCTTGGGGAGTCATGACCTCATCCTGTGAAATCAAGATGTGCTGGCTCTCAGTGAGATTTAGATAGAAACCCCCACACCCCACACGGAGGTAGGAACCACCCATTCCCCGGTTGTCCTGAGGAGCCACGATTCCTCCAGGAGCCGGGGAAGAGTCCAGTGATCAGTCTGTCAAAGGTAAGGAAGGATGGTGTAAGGAGAGGGTCTAAGAGAGGGGGAGCGTGAGCTAGGCTCTGTATTTGGGCTTGGCAGGGATCAAGAGAAGGGACGGGGGCTGTTAGAGGGCAATGTTGAGGTACAAGGGGTGTCGGAGGTGGGGGCAAGGCCTGAAAAGTTCAGCTACTTTAGATCAACTCTGCTAGAAAATCACCGGTGGAGAAGACATGGAAGCTCTGAACTAGGGCTGGCCACAATCATCCTCCTCAGATGGGAAACATCCCAAAAGTCTGCGGAAGGTCAAGCCTCTGAGGGGAACGTTGTGGCCCAAACCTCTCTCTGCTCTGTACCTCACAGAATTCCCATTGGCTGTTCCAATCCAGGATGAAAACTATGCCCCTGGAGTCTCACAGATCCTGTGCAGTGAAGTGCCACTTAAACCCGCTGTGATTCACAGACCTCACCGTGGCTGTCTGCACAGGGCTGAATTTTGCTCCTTGAAAGTGTAAGGAAATAATTGGCTTTTTCTTTTCAGATGTGGTTCTAGTGGGAAAGAACCATGGGGATTTCTCACCTGCATTGCTCCAGGGACTGGTGCTTCAATGAAGCAGAGAAGTACTGCTACATTGGTGGATTTTTGCCTGCTTTTAATCTACTGTCTTCTTCTCTTAACAGGTTTTCTAAGGGAACCCCGGGATTCATGTGGGCATTCTTGGGTGGGCAGATCCCATCAGACCTGCACCTCCCTAAATAATAGTGAATGAAATATGCAGACACTAAAGTTCTGTAGCCAAACTCTCAGAAACTTTCCTCTTCAATGTAGGAACAAGATTTTGTTTTTAATTGGATTTTTTTATAGTATTAAGGGGATGCTGCACTATAATAAGAAGAAAGAGAAGTAAAAACGGAAAGAATCCTACTTAAACCAATGAACGGATGCAGAGAGTGGAAACACGGCAAAGCAAACCAATGAATACTGTGAGCAGATAACCTGACAGCAAATGGGGAAGAAAACCTTATCTCGAGAATTGTGTATAGAGATCAGGTTCCTGGTACGTAGCCTGGCTGAAATCAGATCTTTCCCCTGGATCCCAGAACTTGGATTCTGATGTCATTCTCAGTGTTTTGTCCTTATTTTATTCCTAGTAAAAGGATTCCCAAAGGAGGTGTAAGGATCTCGAACTCTAATGTCAGCAAGAAACTTCAACCACTTTCCCAGGTAGAAGTCACTTTCTTTCCCACAATGCCACTAGTGCACTTACTGCTCTCCAGGTCTCCTCCCTGCAGCAGGACAGAGACACCCCTTAGCTCCCTGAGTCCTGATTTCCTGCCATGCAAGGAGCTGAGGGGTTGCATTGCCCCCACCCCTTCCATCAGAGACTTTTCCTGGTGAGAATTTCCCTAGAGCAGGGGGGAAATCTGTTCTTCCCTTAGAACCAGACTGCTCAGGAAATCCACCCACACTGGCCTCATCTTAGCTGCTTTGTTTGTCCCAGATGAGTGGTATCTTTGGAAAACCCTTAGCGTGTCGGGATGTGAGGTGGAGCAGGGGGGATGGGAGCTCCAGCAGATTCCCCTGAAGAACACCCCCTGTCTTTCTCTGGTCAGGCTTGGGCTAGCCCTCCATTGTGGAGGTGAAGACCAGATGGGAGCTGCTGGATTGACCTTGATACGCAATGTCCTTGTGTGCATGAAGGACTTACATCTCAGAGATGACCAGCAGCAGATGTTCCACATGTGTCCAGGAATAGGATAAACAGCCTACACTGATGGGTAAGTAAAGTCATGGACAGATGTAGACACCACAGGAATTGGTGGGGAATGAAGCAGCTTTCTGTTTCCTGCTGCTTCCCTGGACCCACTTGAGGAGAAGAGGAAGTCAACTAAAGTAGTAGGAGCCAGTTAAGCCCTTAAGATGCTGATCTCTTCCCTCACCCAGGCCCTGCTACCAGCCTGCTTATTTTTCCCCTTTGATGGAGTATTGAGAATCACAAAGGAGATGCTACACTATAATAAGAGGAAAGAGAAGTAAAAGCTGAAAGAATCCTACTTAAATCAATGAACAGATGCAGAGAGTGGAAACACGCCAAAGCAAAGAAATGAATACTCTGAGTAGATAACCTGACAGCAAATGGGGAAGAAAACCTCATTTGGAGAATTGTGGCTCTCGGGACAAAGATCAGGTTCCTGGTACGTAGCCTGGCTGAGATCAAATCTTTCCCCTGGATCCCACACCTGGGATTCTGATGTCATTCTCAGTGTTTTGTCCTTATTTTATTCCTAGGAAAAGGATTTCCAAAGGAGGTTTAAGGATCTCGGACTCTAATGTCGGCAAGAAGCTTCAACCACCTTCCCAGGTAGAAGTCACTTTCTTTCCCACAATGCCACTAGTGCCCTTTCTGCTCTCCAGGTCTCCTCCCTGCGGCAGGACAGAGGCACCCCTTAACTCCCCGAGTCCTGATTTCCAGCCATGGAAGAGGCTGAGGGGTTGCATTGCCCCCACCCCACCATCAGAGACTTTTCCTATGGGAATCTCCCTAGAGCAGGGGGAAAATCTGTTCTTCCCTTAGAACCAGTCTGCTCAGGAAATCCACCCACACTGACTTCATCTTAGCATCTTGTTTGTCCCAGATGAGTGGTATCTTTGGAAAACCCTTAGTGTGCCGGGATGTGAGGTGGAGCAGGGGGGATGGGAGATCCAGCGGATTCCCCTGGAGAACACCCCCCTGTCTTTCTCTCATCAGGCTCGGGCTAGCCCTCCATTGTGGAGGTGAAGACTCTGGAAGGGCTGGGCTGCTGGATTGACCTTGATACGCAATGTCCTTGTGTGCATGAAGGACTTACATCTCAGAGACGACCAGCAGCAGATGTTCCACATGTCCAGGAACAGGATAAACAACCTACACTGATGGGTAAGTAAAGTCATGGCCACATGTAGACACCACAGAAATTGGTGGGGATTGAACCAGGGTTCTTGAGCACCAGCCCCTCCCTCTCATTGTCAACCAATCCAGCTCCACCCACTAGACCACGCCCCCTTCCAGAGTCAGGGAACCCAGGAGTCCTGATTCTCAGACCCAGTCCTCACATCACAAGGTCAAACCTCCTCCCAGGATGGGCCCTGTAGAAAGGACCATCTGCAGAATCCCCTCAGGTTCCAGACTGTGTGGGGTGCCACTAGGACCCAGAGTGTAGAAAATTGTGTCTGCTGCTGGTGCATCTGTATTCTCTCTGCTCTAGATGTGCAGAGATGGTGGAGGGCTGGGCTGGAGGAAGGAAGGAGGGTGCAAGAGACACAACAGGCAGGAGAAAAGGTGAGAGGGAATAACAGAAAGCAGCAGAAGATGCAGGGAGAGAGAGTAGGGGGAGCCTCTTATGTACCTCTCCAGCACCCCCAGGAGGCAGGATTCATTAACACCAGCTTCTCAGGGAGCTTCCTGTTTCCTGCTGTTTCCCTGAACCCACTTGAGAGGAGCAGTCAGTCAACTGAAGTAGTAGGAGTCAGTTAGGCCCTTAAGATGCTGATATCTTCCCTCACTCAGGCCCTGCTAGCAGCCTCCTTATTTGTCCCCTTCAACTGAGTGTTGAGAGCCACTAGAGCTGACAGCAGTCAAGAGGGAAAGAAGAAAATTCCTTTTCTGGGGCAGCATTCAGAAAAAGAGAAAAGCTTCATTTGCTTTTCTTTATCTAAGCAGGAAGAAGCTCTCCTGAGAGACATAGACACAAATGTTCACGGTGAGCCTTTTGGCCCCAGTGAGGATGTGAGTGGTGAGGAGATGCCTGATCTTCCAGTTGGTTCGAGTGCAGGTGACCTGGAAGTTACTACAGCATCCATGTCTCCATCTCAAATGGATGTAACCAGGCACATTCCTGAAGAAAAGTGTAGATCAGAGAAGGGTGTAGTGGAGGCGCAAGAAACAGTTGCTGCTGAGTTTAGTTGCTTGAGTCTACGTGATCCAAGACTGCGGACCCACTTGAAGAGTAGCCTGAGAGGCTAAGTGTAAAACGTCATGTTCCCCAAAGACAATGAAACTACACGTTTCCATCCAACACATTACTGGCGTGAAATCCACAATGGTGACAAAGTGGCGAGGCCATGGCTTATGTACTGAAAAACCTAGAATACTGCATACTGTTTTTGTTGCAAACTCTTCCATTTTAATGTTCCAGGCACATTGGGTTCTACAGACACAAAGGACTGGAAAACTCTGGCTAGAAATGTGGCATGCCATGAAAAAGCAGCAAATCACCAGACCAGAGAGCATTCCATAAGTGGAAAGAGCTTGAGATGAGACTAAGGTTAAAGGCCACCACCGATGATCAGCATCAAGGGAAGATTGCATCAGAGTCTCTTTACTGGCAAAATGTTCTGGAAAGGCTCATTGGCATTGTGAGAACGCTTGCTACCCAAAACCTAGCACTTCTGATCAGCTGTATGTGCCAAACAAGGGAAACTTCCTTAAAATTGTGGAGCTGATGGCTAAGTTGATGCTGTACCCCAGGAGCATCTAAGAGTCACCCCCCAAGAAATGTGCACACACTACTACCTTGGAAAACAATTCCAAATGAGATCACACCGTTACTGGCAACAAAAGTCAAATGGAAGATTGTGGCAGATCTTAAGTCAGCAAGATATTACCCTGTTAGTCTGGACTGCACACAGGGCCGGCGACAGGGGGGTACAACGGGTACAGCTGTACCGGGCCCCGGACTTCAGGGGGGGGCCCCTGAAGTCCGGGGCCCGGTACAGCTGTACCCGTTGTCGCCAGGGGCTGTGAGCGAGGCGCGGCTCGGGCAGCCGCTGCCGTGCTCACCAGCCCCCTCACCCGGCACCCAGCAGCCTCCCCCGCCACTCTTTGCTTCTCCCGAACACGCGGCCGCAGCACATGCGGGGGTTGGGGCCCGCGGGAGGTAGGAGACCGGCCCGGGGGGAGGCGGGGACGGGAGATCGGCGGGGGGGGGCGGGGGCGGGTGATCGGCCGGGGGGGCGTCGGGAGATTGGCCGGGGGGGGGGGCGTCGGGAGATCGGCCGGGGGGGCGTCGGGAGATCGGCCGGGGGGGGGGGGGCGTCGGGAGATCGGCCGGGGGGGCGGCGTCGGGAGATCGGCCGGGGGGGGGCGTCGGGAGATCGGCCGGGGGGGCGTCGGGAGATCGGCCGGGGGGGGGCGGCGTCGGGAGATCGGCCAGGGGATGGGAGTCGGGAGATCGGCCGGGGGGGCGGCGTCGGGAGATCGGCCGGGGGGGGCTTCGGGAGATCGGCCGGGGGGGGCGTCGGCGGGAGATCGGCGGGGGGGGCGTGGGAGACTGGCGGGGGGGCCCCGCGGGTGGCGAGAGACTGGCGGGGGCCCCGCGGGTGGCGAGAGACTGGCGGGAGCCCCGCGGGTGGCGAGAGACTGGCGGGAGCCCCGCGGGTGGCAGGAGACTGGCGGGAGGAGACTGGCAGGGGGGGGCCTCGGGCGGCGGGAGACTGGCGGGGGGGCCCACGGGCAGCGGGAGACTGGCGGGGGGGCCCCATGGGCGGCGGGAGACGGGGGGGGCCCGCGGGTGGTGGGAGACGGGGGGGGGCCCGCGGGTGGCGGGAGACTGGCGGGGCCCCGTGGGCGGCGGGAGACGGGGGGGGCCCACGGGTGGCGGGAGACGGGCGGGGCCCCGCGGGTGGCGGGAGACTGGCGGGGCCCCGCGGGTGGCGGGAGACTGGCAGGGGGGCCCCCCGCAGGCGGCAGGAGACTGGCAGGGGGGTGGGGCGCAGGCTGCGGGAGACCGGGAGGGGGGCCCGTACGATCTGCCCCAAAATTCCTGTCGCCGGCCCTGACTGCACACCTGACATATAAATGACTTTAATGGTGCGTGTTGTAACAACAACAGAACCTAGTGAAAATGTCCCTGCAATGGTGACTGTCTAGAGCATTTTCTAGAATTTATTGCCAATGATGATACTACAGGAGCCAGTATGACAAATGTGCTTCCTAAAAAGCTGGAAGATACGGGAATTGCGAGAGCTGACATGAGAGGTCAGGGCTACAATAATGGTGCCAACATGAGAGGAAAGAACAGAGGAGCGCAGACTCGGATCTGAGAGTTAAACCCTCGAGTTTGTTTTGTCCCATGCAGTTTTCATTCATTGAACTTGGTGGTTAGTGATGCAGCATCAGCCGCTAGTGAGGCTGCTGAATCTTTTAATGTACTTCAAAGCATCTGTGTCTTTTTCTCTGCATCAACTCATCGATGGCAACTTTTGAAGCAACATCTGGAAACATCCTCTCTGACACCGAAACCCCTGAGTGCCACACGATGGGAAGTCGAGTGGGGGTGATAAAGCCTATCAAACACCAAATTGGGAAGTCCTGGCACACAGACAACCCGCCAACCTTAAGCAGATTCTCACCAACAACAGCTGATGGCTAAGTTGATGCTGTACCCCAGGAGCATCTAAGAGTCACCCCCCAAGAAATGTGCACACACTACTACCTTGGAAAACAATTCCAAATGAGATCACACCGTTACTGGCAACAAAAGTCAAATGGAAGATTGTGGCAGATCTTAAGTCAGCAAGATATTACCCTGTTAGTCTGGACTGCACACAGGGCCGGCGACAGGGGGGTACAACGGGTACAGCTGTACCGGGCCCCGGACTTCAGGGGGGGGGCCCTGAAGTCCGGGGCCCGGTACAGCTGTACCTGTTGTCGCCAGGGGCTGTGAGCGAGGCGCGGCTCGGGCAGCCGCTGCCGTGCTCACCAGCCCCCTCACCCGGCACCCAGCAGCCTCCCCCGCCACTCTTTGCTTCTCCCGAACACGCGGCCGCAGCACATGCGGGGGTTGGGGCCCGCGGGAGGTAGGAGACCAGCCCGGGGGGAGGCGGGGACGGGAGATCGGCGGGGGGGGCGGGGCCGGGTGATCGGCCGGGGGGGCGTCGGGAGATCGGCCAGGGGGGGGGGCGTCGGGAGATCGGCCGGGGGGGGCGTCGGGAGATCGGCCGGGGGGGGGCGTCGGGAGATCGGCCGGGGGGGCGGCGTCGGGAGATCGGCCGGGGGGGGCGGCGGCGGGAGATCGGCCGGGGGGGGCGGCGGCGGGAGATCGGCGGGGGGGGCGTGGGAGACTGGCGGGGGGGCCCCGCGGGTGGCGAGAGACTGGCGGGGGCCCCGCGGGTGGCAGGAGACTGGCGGGAGGAGACTGGCAGGGGGGGCCTCGGGCGGCGGGTGACTGGCGGGGGGGCCCACGGGCAGCGGGAGACTGGCGGGGGGGGCCCCATGGGCGGCGGGAGATGGGGGGGCCCCGCAGGCGGCGGGAGACGGGGGGGCCCCGCGGGTGGCGGGAGACGGGGGGGGCCCCGCGGGTGGCGGGAGACTGGCGGGTCCCCGTGGGCGGCGGGAGACGTGGGGGGGGATCCCACGGGTGGCGGGAGACGGGGGGGGCCCCGCGGGTGGTGGGAGACGGGGGGGCCCGCGGGTGACGGGCGGGGCCCCGCGGGTGGCGGGAGACTGGCGGGGCCCTGCGGGTGGCGGGAGACTGGCGGGGCCCCGCGGGTGGCGGGAGACTGGCAGGGGGGCCCCCCGCAGGCGGCAGGAGACTGGCAGGGGGCGGGGGCGCAGGCTGCGGGAGACCGGGAGGGGGGCCCGTACAATCTGCCCCAAAATTCCTGTCGCCGGCCCTGACTGCACACCTGACATATAAATGACTTTAATGGTGCGTGTTGTAACAACAACAGAACCTAGTGAAAATGTCCCTGCAATGGTGACTGTCTAGAGCATTTTCTAGAATTTATTGCCAATGATGATACTACAGGAGCCGGTATGACAAATGTGCTTCCTAAAAAGCTGGAAGATACGGGAATTGCGAGAGCTGACATGAGAGGTCAGGGCTACAATAATGGTGCCAACATGAGAGGAAAGAACAGAGGAGCGCAGACTCGGATCTGAGAGTTAAACCCTCGAGTTTTTTTTTGTCCCATGCAGTTTTCATTCATTGAACTTGGTGGTTAGTGATGCAGCATCAGCCGCTAGTGAGGCTGCTGAATCTTTTAATGTACTTCAAAGCATCTGTGTCTTTTTCTCTGCATCAACTCATCGATGGCAACTTTTGAAGCAACATCTGGAAACATCCTCTCTGACACCGAAACCCCTGAGTGCCACACGATGGGAAGTCGAGTGGGGGTGATAAAGCCTATCAAACACCAAATTGGGAAGTCCTGGCACACAGACAACCCGCCAACCTTAAGCAGATTCTCACCAGCAACAGCACACCGTGCCATAACAACTCCAACTCAGGAACCAATCCATGCAACAAACCTCGATGCCAACTCTGCCCACATATCTACACCAGCAACATCATCACAGGACCTAACCAGATCAGGCACACCATCGCTGGTTCATTCACCTGCACATCTACCAATGTCATATATGCCATTATATGTCACCAATGTCCCTCTGCTATGTACATCGGCCAAACTGGACAGTCCCTACGAAAAAGGATAAATGGACACAAATCAGATATCAGGAATGGCAATATACAAAAACCTGTAGGAGAACACTTCAACCTGCCTGGACACACAATTACAGATTTAAGTGTCACCATATTGCAGCAAAAAAACTTCAAGACCAGACTGCAAAGAGAAACAGGAGAGCTGCAATTCATTTGCAAATTTAACACAATCAATCTGGGATTGAACAAAGATCTTGAATGGCTTGCTAATTACAAAAACAGCTTCTCCTCTCTCTGAGTTCACACCTCCAATTCAGCTGCTAGAGGAATACCTCACCCTTCCTGATTTGAGATAACAAGCAGGTTCAGGCTCATTGGACTAACCTTGTTACCTCCTACCTGGTTCTTGCCTACTTATCTATACCTGCCCCTGGACACTTCCACTGCTTGCATCTGACGAAGTGGGTATTAGCCCACGAAAGCTTATGCTTCAATACTTTAGTTAGTCTTTAAAGTGCCACAGGACTCTTTGTTACCTCTGCTATTCCAGACTAACACGGCTACCTCTCTGATTCTGTTCATGGGAGAAGAGTGGCAGAGGGAAATGGAATCACCAGAAACATACATAACATCAAATTCCTGGGTGGCTTAGTGTTGTGGCATGACATACTGTTTGGAGTCTCTTGCTTACAACATTTATTTCAAGGTTTTGACCTTAATATATACCTGGAGCAATGGAAGAACTGGACAAAGCGAAGTCGTACTTCATAGACTCATGGACTTTAAGGTCAGAAGGGACCATTATAATAATCTAGTCTGACCTCCTGCACAACGCAGGCCACAGAATCTAACCCACCCACTCCTGTAATAAACCTCTCACCTATGTCTGAGCTATTGAAGTCCTCAGATCACAGTTTAAAGACTCCAAGGTGCAGAGAATCCTCCAACAAGTGACCCGTGCCCTACGCTGCAGAGGAAGGCAAAAAACTCCCAGGGCCTCCGCCAATCTGCCCTTGGGGAAAATTCCTTCCCGACCCCAAATATGGCGATCAGCTGAACCCTGAGCTTGTGGGCAAGACACCAGCCATTCTAAGAAAACAAAACAACAAAAACAAAAATGGCCATTTTCCAAAAAAAGACTTGTAAATAAATCCAGGCCAAAAACTATTTAAAATGTTTATGGTAAAATGATTTTAATTAGTCAAATTAGCTAAAAACATAAGGGGTTTTATTAATACCTAACCCCCCAAAAAAGGGATATTTGTTATTTGAAAGCTAATTAGGGAGGGCAATACATGCTGAAGGTGCTTATTTAAAAACACGGGCACAGCCTGTGGAATAAGACACCAGTCAGATGAGAGATTTCAAAATGTTCAGAAAAGTGCACAGAAGTTGGTAGAGGAACTTCACACTGAAGCTATTTCCCCACCCATTCAAGAATAAGAGAGTCACCAAAGAAGACATTTTGATTATGAGGCAGGGGATTAGAGACCCCAAACAACAATTCAAAGTTGAATTCTTTAATCAGCTGCTAGATTGTGCAATACGGTCAGTTGGAGAACATTTCACGCAGCTCAAGGATCACAGCAGTACATTTGGGATGTTGTAGGATATTCCAAATCTCCTCACTATACACCAGGAATGCAGGGCACTAGAGACAGTGTTGACACATGATGGCATGTGTGATAATGATGTGAGTGATTTAGGTGATGAACTGAAAGCACTTTCAAGATAAATTTCATCAGGAACAACTCCAAAGGCTGTTCTGGAATATGTGTGCACAAATAAGATGACCATCCTCTTTCCAAATGCTTTTGTTGCTCTGCACATACATCTAGCACTTCCTATAACAGTTGCCAGTGGAGAACGCAGCTTATCCAAGCTGAAGTTAATAAAAAAACATCTACACTTCATAATGACTCGGGAGAGGCTGGTCGGCTTTGCAACCATCTCAGCAGAGCATGAGCTGGGCCCAGGCTTGTGGACCTTCAGGAAGCAGAAGCAGTTCAAATCTCTGCAACCAAGAAGGCCCGGAAAGCACCACTTTGATTATTCAAACAAATAACTATGCCAGTGTTTACTATGCAGACAAGAAAAGTTACATTTGCTCTTCAGTCGGTGCCAGCTTTAGATGAGGAGAAATACCGTTCTACAGATGAGTAGAAACACAATCCATGACAAAACAGCAAAAGCAAATGCAGTGGCTGTCTCAGCCAACGCAAGACACATCTGGACACAAACGTCCCTTCACCTGACCTCCTGCAAAAGATTCACATCTCTTGTAATCAGAACTGGTGGAACTAGATCCGGAGATGGTATAGACTGGAATAGCCTGAGGATCAGTAAATCAAGACCTTTAATATTCTGAGTGTCTATTGTGTTTTAAGTCTTTGATAAATAAAAAAAATACCTGATGAACAATCTATGTGCATGAATATTCTCGCATGTCTCTTGGATTATGTGTCTTTTGATCAAACTACCTCTCCTGGGCAACTTCTTGTTACTTTCTGACTCAGGCTATATTTGCTCACCAATGGCTGTTCATGTTGGCTGTCCCTTTGCGGAGCTGTCTCTGAAACCCAGGACTCCACACAGGCACAAACTCCAGCTCCCTTTTGGGGGTTGTTCTCCCTCCCAGCACTGATTCCTCCCCTGCCCCCTTTTCCTCAAGGGCTGTGGTCTGTGGTCTCTGGGCTAAGAGTGTCTACTCTCTCATCAGCGGCTCCTTTTCCCAGCAGTTTTCCCTCCCCTATAAACATAATAAATAGAGTGTTACTATAGGTGTTAGCATCTCACCAGAGATCACTGTTCCTAGAGTGAAATACGGAAACCTAGTTCATGTCTGTGTAGAAGGAAAGTTTGGGGAGGGGGCATTCAGAGATAGATGGTATCAATGTCATTCAAGATGTGCAGTTCCTCTTTATAAAGCAAACACATAAAGATGGATGTTCCCATTCTGTCACCATTCCACATTAAATGAGGCCACATTTAAGTCAGGTATCATTTTAAGTCACATATGACACACAAAAAAAGTTTGTCAAACCAATATGTTTCCAAGAAACATTTCAGTTTAGAGTGATTGGCATTTTTGAACAGAAAATAGTTTGGTCAACATTTTTACATCCAGTTCTTCACATTAACTTTCCAATTAGATTTCTCCTTTCTCTCCCCCTCCGCCTCCCATATCACAGGCTGTAGGTGCTCTTCCTAATTTGAAACACATCCATCAAAACTGAAGATCTGAAAGACAAGTCCTAGATTACAGAATTGTCTTTTGTAACCATAAAAGTAACCTACAAGCTTCAACCACAGACATGTGGGAGACATCAGGCCATCCACCCATCATCCCAAATCTAGCCTGGGAAAGAAGATGTTCTCCCTCCCAGCACTGATTCCTCCCCTGCCCCCTTTTCCTCAAGGGCTGTGGTCTGTGGTCTCTGGGCTAAGAGTGTCTACTCTTCTCATCAGCGGCTCCTTTTCCCAGCAGTTTTCCCTCCCCTATAAACATAATAAATAGAGTGTTACTATAGGTGTTAGCATCTCACCAGAGATCACTGTTCCTAGAGTGAAATACGGAAACCTAGTTCATGTCTGTGTAGAAGGAAAGTTTGGGGAGGGGGCATTCCCAGAACATTCCCAGAATGTTAACACAGTCAAAGAACTGTGGACCAAAACAGAAGCAAGTTGCAAAGCTGGTGACTCGCTCTCCCCAAAAGATCCCTAGCCCCAAATTTGAATCAAAATATTTCCAGAGTAAATGTTCTTCAGAAGATACCAAGAGGACCTGACCTCTTTCAAAACAGCTTCTATCTTCTATTGTTCTTGAGGACGACAGGGTGCAAATGCCCTTTGAAAGAAAATGGCTCTCTGTGCTGGGGACATGGGACAACAGCTTCTGTGAGGGCAGCTTAACTTTACTGCTTTGGAAATCATGGCAGATGGTGGTCATACTGAAAGAGGACCTCTTTGCTTAAAAGCAGCTGTAGACTCATTCCTGTTGACAATGATGGGAGCTGGTGGCCATTTTGAAAGGTTGCAGTTCTCCGAAGAAGAACGTTATTCTCCGTTAAAGCTTTCAGAAAATGTTTCCTTTGCCTAAGGAGTGTGCAGTGTAGAGAGAGCCTTAGGGAAGCAGTTTGCTTTGTCTCTCCCTAGTTTAAGGTTCTCGCATGTTATTGATCTGAATTCTAAGGAAATAAAAGGGTTATGTTGCAACCTTCCAAAAGTGTATTTTAGGCTTTCATCTAATGTCTCTATTTGTATGATGTGAACATAACACTGATTTAACCCAGTAGGGGTCAGGAGGATTGGATCTGCCATCCCATTCACCATGAGAGTGGGCTGAGCACTTGGGGAGATGGGGGTTACATGAAAGATGTTTTATTTATTTAGAATAAAAATAGAGCAGACTGCTACAGTGCTATTCTGATAGCATAGAACTTTCATACAGTCTAGTTGGCTTTAGTGAATTGATATCATGCAATGAATATTAGGCGTTTATCAAAAACACACCACACATCTGTGATCTGGAAGAGCCTTTACACTGTTTCTGGTGATGCTGCTGGCATGGAAGTCTTGATTCCACCCCAGCCGAGACCCCTTTCCCTACCACCCTTCCCCATTAGTTACTCTGAAGTATGTTAATGTAGATTTTCACTGAATAATAATCACTTTTCTACTTAGCACTTTCCTTACAGCACATTTCACATCCCTGTTCCTCAGGCTGTAGATCAGGGAGTTCAACACGGGGATCACTATGGTATAGAACACGGAGGCTATTTTATCTGTATCCAGCGAGTAGTTGGTACTGGGTCGCATATACATGAAGAAAATTGTCCCATGAAATATAGTAACAGATGTCAGGTGGGAGGCGCAGGTGGAGAATGCTTTACGCCTGCCCTGGACAGAATGGATCCTCAGCACAGCGATTACAATAAGAATGTACGAGACGATGATGATCAGAAATGTGCTCATTTCAAACAAACTGCCACAGATAAAGAGTAGCCTCTGGTTGACAGAGACATCACTGCAGGAGAGTTTCAGGAGAGAGGTGAGATCACAGTAAAAGTTATTGATGACATTGGAATCGCAAAAGGATAATCTCTGCAAACTGCTTGTGGTTATCAAAGAGTTAATCAAGCCACCACTAGGAACCCGCGCGCGCGCCTCCTCCCCCCCCCCCCGCCTCCCTTCTACTGCGCCTGCACGCCTCGCGTTCGGGGGAGGGAGCGAGGGGCGCGCGCCACTCTAGAGCCTCCTGCGCGCGCCACTCTAGAGCCTCCTGCGCGCGCCGGCCCCGCTCTGGGTGGGGGCGTGACGCGAGTGCAGCAGCTCGCGCTCGGGCGCGAATCAGGTGACCTCGGGGGTTACATGAAAGATGTTTTATTTATTTAGAATAAAAATAGAGCAGACTGCTACAGTGCTATTCTGATAGCATAGAACTTTCATACAATCTAGGTAACAAAGTCCTGTGGCACCTTAAAGACTAACTATAAAGTTTTGAAGCATAAGCTTTCATGGCGACGAAGTGGGTATTAGAATTTGGCTTAGTGTCCCCTAAAACCATTCCCATGAAAATGATGCTACACTTCATATGTAGACAATGCTGAGCAAGTGAAATATAACACCACAGAATACTTTTGAAAATGAGCTTGTATGGATGGTGATTTAGAAATAAATTACTATGTGAATTGTTAAAAGACTATGACTCTATCAGTAGTGTTTTGTTAATACAGTGAAACCTCGATTTAACGGACTAATTGGGGCGAGGGGGTGTCCGTTAAATCAGAAAGTCCGTTATTTAAGAAAGTAGGTTTTCCGAATGCATATGTTAAAAAATTGACTTTTGTGTAATTAAAATTAAGTACTGTATGTATGAAAAGTTTAATTTCACAGAAAAGTGTTCTGTATGTATTATTGCTTATGTACTCAGCGTAGTTTTGAGACTGTAATAAACAAGTATGCGATCTAAATCGAAATAAATAAACATTTTTCTGAAAACACACTTTACTGTACTTATATTTAACTAAACAAATAAACAATGTTCTTAAAAACGAAGCAAAATTTAAATTTTATAAAAAGAATGGAAAAAACCCCCAAACCGAGCTGTGGGAGCAGCAGCCCCACCGCCACCACAGAGAGGGGGCCGCAGCCGGCAACCAGCCCGCCCGCGGCTGCAACCCCGGCGGCCACAGAGAGTGGACAGTCAGTCCGCACGGGTCCCGGCTTCCGGGACCCGCCAGCAAGTCCAGCTGCTGCGGGGAGCCGGGCGGCAGCCCCCCACCCCGCAGCTTCAGCCTCGGGCGGCAGGAGAGCGGACACAGGTCCCGGCTCCTGGGACCCACCAGCAAGCCCAGCTGCTGCGGAGAGCCACAGCCCCCCGCGCAGCTTCAGCCTCGGGCGGCAGCAAGCCCAGCTGCTGGGGGTAGCCGGGCAGCAGCCCCCCCCCCTGCAGCTTCAGCCTCGGGCGGCAGGAGAGCGGACACAGGTCCCGGCTCCCGGGACCCACCAGCAAGCCCAGCTGCTGCGGAGAGCCACAGCCCCCCCTCCCCCCCCCGCAGCTTCAGCCTGGGGCGGCAGCAAGCCCAGCTGCTGGAGGGAGCAGTGCGGCATTCCCCCCCTCCCCCCCCCGGCAGCTTCAGCCTCGGGCGGCAGCAAACCCAGCTGCTGCGGAGAGGTGGGCAACACACACACACACACACCCCCCGGCAGCTTCAGCCTCCGACGGCAGCAAACCCAGCTGCTGCGGAGAGGTGGGCAACACTCACACACACACACCCCGGCAGCTTCAGCCTCCGACGGCAGCAAACCCAGCTGCTGCGGAGAGGTGGGCAACACACACACACACACACACACACACACACCCCGGCAGCTTCAGCCTCCGACGGCAGCAAACCCAGCTGCTGCGGAGAGGCGGGCGGCAGTACACAGCTTCAGCCTCGGGGGGGCAGCAGGGAGCCCACAGCCAGCCCTCCACAAACGGATTTCGGATGCATCAGACTCTGAAAAATTTTGTCCGTTGCATCCGAAGTCCGTTAAATGGAGGTCCGTTAAATCGAGGGTTTACTGTACTACTGTATGTAGTGCACTGTAAAGTACACCTGATTTTAGAAGGGCTGGACCAAGGGCATGTAATAACTCTACCATCATTGCAAAAAAATCAGAAGGAGTAGGGGAGACAATAGCCAACATGCAATAATGGAGCCACACAAACATACGGTTTCCTCATAAGAGAATCTATTCATCACCTTATTCAGACACTATAAAAAAAAACGATGAATTTAAAGCTACACAATCTGATGCATCCTTTTGGCCACAAGTCTGCAACATATGTTTTAATTAAATACTGTAATTACATGTGTTGTTCTGGACCAGTACAAATTGTTTTGGGAACTTTGGACAAATTGTAAATTTTGCTCTATGCAGGTTTCTCTTTTTCAAACATTTTTCAATTTGATCAATAAAATAATATTAATGTGAATCGCAATTATAAAATAAAATGCACTATTTTAAAAAATATCTATAAAACAGAAACTCTTAACAGGGAAAAATTTTCAAAGCTTTCAGATAACACTGGAACCTATACTGAAACCTAAATGCAGATGACAAAAAAAACCCAGAAAGGCAAGTCTTTATAGAATTACTTACCTGAAATTTAAATAAATACATACAATATATTGCATATCAATAAAAGGGAAAATAGTCACACTTGAAGTAATGCAACATCACAGTCACAAATGAAGCACTTTGATATGTTGGTTTCCATCCAGTAAACCATAATATTATAATATTTTAACAAAATGTAAAACCTTACATTGATATCCTGATAATACATACAATACCTTCAAACACTAAAGCCAACCAAAAATATTCAGCTTTGTATTTATCATTTGGCAATTATCTTATAATTACCCTATCATTACTTCCTGTTGAAAGATTCCAATCTGAATTCCTAACATTTCTTATCTTAGACACATCACCATCAAATGTCCTACCTGGGAAAAGGTTCACAAGACTGACAGGAGGTTTATTGGTATCAATAGTTAGTTTGTGGTTTGCTGTTTTTGAAGGTTGAGCTGGAAAGCAAATTAACTGCAAGGGTAGTCTAAATTTGCACTGAGCAATTCTTGGTATTCCTGCAACGACAGGACAGATAGTTTGCATTAACAGTGACAATACCTGTATTCTGAGGGCAAGACATTTCATGACATTGTTTATCAAAAAGCTATCTACATTTTTAGTGTAGATCAGAAACTAATTAAACCAAAATGGTCAAGCCATGCAAACTTTTGGGTTAAGGTTAATTTTCTACCTAAACATGATTTTAAAACTAACAATGAGAAACATTCTTTAATGACTAATTAAAACTGAATGTTTTGGTTTCTGACTCCATGCAAATACTATTAACAAATCTATTAAAGCTGTATATCCATATTCATAGTGATTATATAGCACTAAAGATTATTGTAAGTTTGTACAGACCTTCAGCCAAACAATTCCACTTTAATATGACTGCGACTTGCACGGCATATGTCTCGTGTTGAATGGAGTATACGGATACAGCAGCAATGTATTACGGTATGCACTCCTCTAAATTATCATGACAACTACACACTTCTTCAGAACATACATGCTTGTTTATTTGTCATACGATTAAACCAAATCTGTCCTCCATCAAATGGAAGCAAGTTTTGGCTTAATGAAATACTGTCCAGTAGATGTTAACATTTGTCTAACCTTTGATAGAATATATACGAAAGAAGGCAGCATGCTGAAAAGATACCTTTTGATTTTTGCTTACAAAGGGCTGGGTGCAATTTCTAACAAAAACAGACATTTGTACTTAAAAAATTAAATGTCAACTTTAACCATGCTACAATTATAACTACAGCGAACTGCAGAATAAGAAATAAGACTTACAAATTATCACTGCACACCATTAACTACATTTGGTTAATGTTTAGCATGACCAAATTTTCAGAGGGAATAAACTAAGACCACTTTTATGGATGGGATGGGCATAGAGGAGATGTGAAGACAGGAAAGTGACACTTATGATAGTCACCAGGGAAGCATGCATGGAAGGTAATAAAGAAAAAGGAGCTCAACCTTCCTCTCCTCGGCCAAACAATCCCGCTCCATCTCACCTCTTTTTCTTGCAACCTATGGATTTGGCTCTACATGTAAGGAAGGGCTGCTTCATGGACTTGTGCAGAGACAAGGTCACTGGGAGGTCTTGAAAAATCAGGTTAGGTATCAAGGCCAAGTAACAGACACACATGCATTCAGCTGTCCTGTTGTTAACTTCACTAGCGCTGCTGGCTGGTAGTACCTCCAGGTGGTAAGCCTTCAGCACTTTACAAAAATCATAATAAAACTTGCTTACATAAAACTGTCAGGGACACAGAGACAAGCCTTAAAAACTGGGCATTCCAGGGTTTCAGGGACACTTACTTCTCAATCAACTTGTGAATTTTCAAAATGCTGACTTGAACAATCTTTACATAAATATCTTACAACTCTCTCCATAATCTACTAGAAAATTTTGTTTGTTTCCCTCAATAAGGCACAATACAAAAGTCTTGATATTAACTCTTGAAACATTTCAGAGGGTTGCCAACAAGAAATACTTCACAGAATTTGCCACAAAGATTTTGAAATACTTTCATATTGAAAGCAAGTTTATTTTTTTCAAGTATCATGCCAATTGTTCTTGGATCTCCAGTTCTCAGTTTGCCTCATCATAAATAATTTTTAACACGTGCAAAGGAAATGCAAATCAAAACTATGACAGAACTTTACTTCCTGAAATGAAAATCTCAATTACCTCTGGCATATAGAGACAGTGTCCAAAAAATCACTGAATCAAAAGGAAGCAGAGCAAAAAACTACTATATAGAGAGCATAAAATTTATATTGGAGAATTCTTTCAGATATGCTTCTTTGCTACTTTTCCCTTCAATTGCGCGCGGAAGGCAATGCATGCCAGGAATACTACCCACAGCTCCTTGACAGTTATGTGTAGGGTCAAGACCTGGGCTGACCACAAACACTGAGTCTGAACGCTTCCCACATGGGCCCCCCAACCCAGGTCGGAGGCGTCAGACACCAGCTCCAGAGACAGAGACACTTCGTCTGACGAAGTGGGTCTTAGCCCACGAAAGCTCATGATCCCTAAGATCTGTTAGTCTATAAGGTGCTACAAGAGTCTTTGTCAATAAACTCTTATGTGTTTATGGCACCCAGCGAAAGAGCCTGACGGACATCGAGGTCAATCCACTTGGACTCTGCTCTGGACTGCTGCTGAATGGTGAACAGTGTCAGGAATGTTCCCTCGACTGTGACCGGGACCACTCTGGGGGTGACTGCGGAGAGCCCAGCAGTGGCTTGCCTCTGGAGCATGGAACTGATGTCAGTGGCGCTCCAGGTACTGGCAGGGTCAAGACATCTTGGGCTGCTTGCAAGGCCTCCCGCAAGGAGAAGACATCCAGACATCCGGAGAGGCCTGCGCTGATCCGGCTGGGCTGCTCCGCTCAATGTGAGTCAGAGGCCTGGAGGCTGAAGGGGATCGAGGACTGCCCGATACAGGTCTAGCCTCTGCCCCTGGTGCACAAAGTACCACTTCGTCGAGGGCGTCTTCTTGGCCCTCTTATGCCCTGAGAATGGGGAGCGGTGCCGACTGGACAAAGGCGCCAGGGGATGGCCAAGCACCAACATCACAGTGCCCGGTGCTGACTCAGAGAGCACTATTTATTCAGTAAAACCAGCAGCAAAAGAGAGAGAGAAGGAAGGCAGCCAATATCAGTTTCATTTACCTACTCATTAGTTGCAGCAGCTTCAGCTCTACCTCTCTCAGACTGCTCAAAAATGGATGGGTAATGAAAGAGGCTGAGAAAGAGAAGATTTCAAACATAGGCCCATTAAGCAGTCCTATCTCCAATGGGAAATCAAACAGCTGGAGACTTCCTTCCCAGCTGACCCCCAAACTGGGGTTTCATCTTACTTTTTGGGTGAATGGGGAATTTACAATGAATACATTTCTTATTAAATCAGCAGAATAAATGCATATCCCACAAGGACTTAATATATGCCTTAAACATACCCACACAACAGGAAGGCTCCAAAACTCAAGAGCTGTTCTTTTTCAGCCTGCCTAGATGCTAGCTACCTTTCTATTCCTCTTTTATCCTACTGTGTAATGTCACTTTGACAGCGGGCACCACTTGAAGCCATGATACCTTTCCCAATAAGGGCTACATTATGTCTAAGCCTCAATCTCTCCCATAATTCCCAGCAGTCATCCCTAGAGCAGTGCCAACCTAGCACATTGTACCAAAGAAGGAGGATACAAAAGCTTGTAAGAGTCACCTCCTAAAAACTACATTCACAGTTCACTTCCAAATCTGCTGCATTGAAAATCAGCTGTCAGATATAACATTCTGTCCAGTTTTAATATCTGTTCTTTCACTCACCTTCAGGATTGAGATCTACCGCATAATCAGCAACAGGAAGAAGGGAGAGAAAAAAAGGCAAGAATATGTAAGATATTATTTAAAGAGGAAACAATGAAGAGATGTAATAATTAACAGTTTAGAAAAAATAAATGTAACTTTTGTTAAAGGCAAAATCCAGTGTTTTTTTTAGTGTGTCTAAATATGTAACACATAACACTAAACAAAAATAACCAGAAAAGGCCAGATTCATCCCTCATGTAACTTCAACCAACTCAGTAAAAACAAATTCAATTAAACTGCATTGAATTCCACAAAGTTACACAAACCATAAATTTGGCTCATAATGCTGGATCATTTAAACAAACAAAAATCCATCCAATGAAAGGTTCCTATTCAGATATAGAGAATCA
This sequence comes from Sternotherus odoratus, assembly GCA_032164245.1. Classification (NCBI taxonomy): domain Eukaryota; kingdom Metazoa; phylum Chordata; order Testudines; family Kinosternidae; genus Sternotherus; species Sternotherus odoratus. The sequence goes on from JAVMKO010000002.1 coordinate 150,017,864, forward strand.
GAGAGGTGCCACAGGACTTTGTTACCTCTGCTATTCAGATATAGTGAGACAATGAAAGAATATTTTTTCATGGGACTAAGTGCTATCTGAGGACAATTCTACAAACTCCAACAGGGATAGTGTGCTTGTATATAATTCTATTGAACTACACAGGCCTAATTATACATCAGAACTTCTGAACCATTAAGTCATTTACTTAATTATTTTATGCTTCTTCTACTGGGCAAATTCCACAATTAAACACGACATGTTCAAGTGTGGTCCTATTCTAAAGCTATTCTGTATGAAATGACTAAATAGTGTTCTACGATTACTGTATTTCAAAGATCTCAGATCAAATATACCCTCAGGTTACAAGAACTTGTTTCCTAACTGCAAGGCCTATAAGCTCAATATCTGAAAGTCAACCTGGGATATTTTCTTTCATTATAATTAACTATTACAAAGTAAATAATTCATTAGATAATGCAAAGAAATAAGCATTCAGCTCACTCTCCCTTTGCTATACTGGCTCCGCAGGGCTAATAGGAACAAAAAGCAGCAAAAATGCACACCACTAAAATCAGGGGGTATGATTCAAGAAACCCGAGACCAGATTGTGCAATTTACATGTAGCTCTTTCCTAGAGGTTGTCTGCAGACATGTCCACATAGCCCCAGACAGAGTTCTGCATGCTCAATCTCTAGAAGCCACCAAATTCTGACATCCCTAGAGTGCAGGAACTGGAACTGTGCTGCTTGTACCGATGATCTGGACTGGAGCATGGGCAGCATCCTTTGCCCTCTACCCTCTGCGCACCCTGCTAATGTAGCCTGAAAAGGACAGATCTGTGTTACAATGAGCCATTTTATAGTCAGATTTACAAATAAAACTGCACTTCAAACTGCTAAAATAGGTAGCACAACACAGCACATCTCCTTGAACTGTTCCAACCCATCACAGGAAAAACTTCTCCAGCGATGATCCATTCTCAAATTAATGCTTAACCAACGTATTATGCTTTGCTAACTCGGGCTCTAATGGCCCACAGGACAGGAGGAATCCCAAAGCAAAAGGTTCACTAGCAAAAATGTTTTGCAGACTCAGGTCCTTCAGAATGTAAATCCCAGGCCTGTCAGAAGAATTCCTTGGATGACATCATGTATAGTTTCTTAAGGAAAACAAAAGATGCTGTTCTTGATGCGTTTTAGTATTGTGTAGATGTATCTCTCAGAGCCTCTGAAGGGGGCTATGGTTCTTAAAGAGTCCAATGGTCCTTAGGCGTCCTTAGATCAGAAAAACACCCATTACTGGAATGCTGCTTCCCTTACTACTAGACATACGCATGGTAGTATGGGGAGTACTGAGCACATGAAACAAAGATTGCCTGAGGGAGAAATGCCCTTCATTCTGTTCTTGCAACTAGCGGAGAAGGAGGAAAACAGAAAGCAGATTTGGTGCCAAATCTTCAGCTGATGTAAATCAATGTATTTCCACTTACTCACTTTCACCAGTAGTATAAAGTGTAACCCAGTTTTCTCCAAGACACATGTTCTGACTGAGAATTAAACAGTGTGTGTAGTAATGTTTAAACATGAAATGGTCCTGACATGACATCGATCATTCAACTTAGCTCCTTATCCTTAGATGACATCTGATTAACCAGCAAGATGTGCAAAGACAGGTAAACTGTCAGGGCAAACTGACCTGTTGTGTCACTATGGATGGCCTGGGGACATTAGGTCATTATAAAATGCAACAAGTCACATTTTGTTCTTATTCTAAAGAAGTAAAACAATGCTATTATAAATGCTATTCCAAAGACTAAAAGGGAAACAGGGTAAGGGAATGATCAGTCTCAGCAACCATTTAATCCTCTTCTTCTATGCAGAGAGAGTAATTGTCACTTTTGTTGGCAGCCTCTGCAGTGAGGTCAAGGACTGAATGGTCATAAAGAGGTAATTAACTTCTCACCCCTAAAGGAGGTCCCTCTCAGATGAGAGGCAAATTGCTGGGACAGCACATGGGAAGCCCGTTTCCCAAGTTGTAAATGAATATTGTTAACTCTGTAAACAGGTCAGGCAAGTTAATGGTGCTACATAAAATATAAACTAAAACAACAGGAGACCAAATTCTTCAGCACACTACTATTACCTTTAAAATATTTTAAAGAAGTTAAAAAGAAAGAAAGAAGAGCCTTATGGGAATCAAAACCTTTAAAAAGAAAAAGCTCTTTGAAATCTCATGTTGCTCACCTGTGGGTGCTCTATAGGAAGCCACAGCATTTCCTTCCAGCTCTGCTGGTGGACAATTCCCCTTCAGAAAGACGGACAGGGCTACAGTTTTAGATCCGCACGACTCTACAATAATAACAAAGTACATTAAATAAATAAAGCTAGTTGAAAGAAAACCTAACATTTTCCAATATTTAAGGATTTTTTTCTTCAAGATTATATTATTAAAAGCAAAAACAAGATGCTCCAATTCAAAACTCTTAAACTGCAACTGTGAAATGTCACAGTGCAGCAAATATAAGATAGACTCAATACAAATGCAATTCTATATTGAGATTATAGCATCAGGGCCATCAGCCCTCTGTTCCTTAGGGAACATGCGTTAGGACCATAGGAATTGGCATGCCAGAAGAGACCAAGATCTATCAATTCCATTATCTGGTCTCAGCACTGACCAATGTTAGATGCTTCAGAGCACGGTTGTCAAACATACGGTCCAGGCCCTAGGACACTTTTCTCGGGCCTGCAGCTTCCTCTGCAATTTTCAAAGCAATCCAGCCTGCAGCTGACAGAATTTCAAAGAGGCTGTAAGAAAGCCAGAGTGGGCAGTGCTGAGAAGGAAGCTTATGCCTGACTGGGCACAAGTAACTGAATTTTCTCTCCCTTCCTGTTGCTCAGCAGAGGCTCTTTGTACAGGCACAGTAACCACAATACTACATCTTTTTCGAGATAGAGTGACCATATTTTTTGAGGTAGAGTGAGGTAGACTGGACACAGGTTTGCAAATTAGGATGTACCATTACATTATTTCATTGTCTACTATTTCCAACATTATTTTCTATCTTTCTGGTTTTGCACACATCTTAACATTCTGTTGGGTTTTGTGACTGCCACTGACTTTTTTTTTTTAAATAGATCATCATCATCATTATCATCATGTCAAAAGTTAAGCTTGGTACATGTCTACCATAGGCGTACGCAGCACATTTCATTACAGTGTGCACCCAGGGAGCCCTGCCCTAGCCCTGCCCCGATCCACTCCCTCCCCCCTCCATTTCCCTCCTCAAAACTCCCACCCTCACTCCTTGTCCCCTAAATACCCCCTCCTAGGACCCCTGCTCCTAACTGCCCCCAGGATCCCAGCCCCTATCTAAGCCTCCCTGCTCCTTGTCCCCTGACTGCTCCCTCCTGAGATCCCCGTACCCCAACTGCCCCCTTAGGACTCTACCCCCTACCTGTCACCTGACTGCCCGACACTTATCCACACCCCCGCCCCCAGACAGACCCCCTGGGACTCCCACACCTTTTCAACCGTTCCCCGCCCACTGACAGGACCCCCAGAACTCCCGACTCATCCAACCCCCCTGCTCCCTGACTGCTCAAGAGACCCCCTGGCCCTAATCACCACCCTGGAATCCCATCCCATCGAACCCACCCTGCTCTCTGTCCCCTGACTGCCCCCAGCCCTTAGCCAACCCCTCGGCCCCCTAACCATGAGGATCCAAGTCCTAGCAGCGTTTGGCTCAGCACAGAGCCAGACCACTGCCCTGCGAGAGCATGCAGCCCCCCCGTCCTCCAAAGCAATGCCCTTGCAGCAGCAAGACTCTAGGGAAGGGGGGAGCCCCATCCTCCCCCGAGCTCTGCCCTGCATTAGGGAGTGCCTGGCCACACTCGGCACACCCCATGCATAAGCCTATGATGTCTACTTAGAGCAGGGGTGGGCAAACTGCCCGCCCCGGCCCCTCCCGCGCCTTTCCCGCTCCCTGGAGCCTCAGCATGCCATGAGGGCAGCACTCTGGGGGGGTGGGGCGGCGCGGCACACCCCTGTGGATCAGCAGGGCAGTGGGTCTGGATTCGCCCAGGCAGCTGCCAGAGACGTTGATCTGAGCGGCATGGTAAGGGGCTATGGCCGGGGGGTTGGTTAAGGGGCAGAGGGACCCAGGGGACAGTAAGGGGGAAGGATTGGATAGGCGTGGGAGTCCTAAGGGGCCTGTCGGGAGTGGGGGTGCGGATAGCAGTTGGGGCAGTCAGGGGGCAGAGAGCAGAGGGGTTGAAGTCCTGGGGGGGTCATTAGGGTCAGGAGGGGGTCTCAGGATGGGGCAGTCACAGGACAAGGAGGGTGAGGAGGGGGTTGGATGGGTCAGGGATTCTGAGGGGACAGTCAGGGGACAGGGGGTTCGATAGGGGGTGGGGTCCCAAAGAGGTGGTTAGGGGTGGGGGATCCTGGGAGGGGGTAGTCAGGGGACAAGAAGCCGGGGGTTGGATGGTTTGGGAATTCTGATGGGAGGGCAGTTAGGGGGTGGAAGTGGGAGGGGGCAGATAGGGGGCAGGGCCAGACAGTTTGGGGAGGCACAGCCTTCCCTATCCAGCCCGCCACACAGTTTTGCAACCCTGACTTGGCCCTCGGGCCAAAACGTTTGCCCACCCCTGATTTGGAGGGTCACTAAGTAAATCTCAGAATAAGGCTCAAACAATCCCAATAAAGCAATACATTATAATACTTTGTAACAGTAAAAGAAGAATTTACCTATATCATCAAAGATGAACTGGTCATGGGTCAGTGCTAAAGGAGGTTGTACACATATTGATAATTTCGTTTTCTGTGCAGCCAATCGGCTCTGTAGTGTGATCTGAAGTAAATTGGAAGTAAAAAAGTATTTACACACGGAAGTACCACATTAATCTACTAGCATGCCAATAAGCGTACCAAAGTTCACCGCAATTGTAACACAGATTCTGACAGGAGCAGTCCTTCAAATCCCCACCCAAGGGGATTCCTGTGATTGGTAGTTCATCACAGCTTCAGTTCAGAACAAGTACCCAGGATCATAGGGCCTCAGAAGGCCCAGTCCTTCCAACCCTATGCTAAGGATAGAGGCTCTCTGTGCATTTGTGGTCCTGTCCATTTGCTGGATAAGGAAGAAGGCACTGAGACAGTTTAAAACTAGGCTATTTATCCAAAAATCCTTTTTTTGTCTGTTGGTCCCTGGAGAATCCAGGCTGAAGTAGTATATACTTCACGGGGGTATGGGGATCTCAGGAGGGAGGGATAGCTCAGTGGTTTGAGCATTGGCCTGCTAAATCCAGGGTTGTGAGTTCAATCCTTGAGGGGGCCATTTAGGGATCTGGGGCAAAAAATCTGTCAGGGGACAGTACTCAATCCTGCTAGTGTAGGCAGGGGACTGGACTCGATGACCTTCAAGGTCTTTCCAGTTCTAGGAGATTGGTATATCTCCATTTATTTTATTTTATTTTATATACACCTCTCTAGTGGGGTGGCTTCAAAGGGCTGATAATAGTGGAAGTGCATTATCATCCCCCTCCTTCTAGAAAAGAGACATACGATTCCATAATAACACAAACATAGCAGCATTTTTAATACAATGGACTAAAAAGGTATTAATCCTAATTCAATAAGATCTAATCTAATTCAGTAAAGTTTATCTTAATTTCATAAGACTTGTCCAGGACACTATAGGATATTGACTATAGGACACTATAGGATATTAACTATATCCTAACTATAGGATATTGTCAGTCTGTGAGCCTGCACCTTGGGAATCTTTTCCCAGTTGGAGCCGCTAGGGCTCCTTTTATGCTTCTCTGGCCTTATTGATGGCATAAAGGGGCCTGAAGCAAGGGTCAGGATTTTGCCCATTACCTACTTTTATAAGCCTTTTCTGCTGGGCCAATGGCTTTTTGCAGAATTAAATACAATCCTTAGTTAGAACCCTAGTGGAAAAAATATGTCCACAAAGTTCTGTGGTTGTATTTCCTACACAGATTTTCATGTAGCAATCAAAATCAAAACAGCCATAACTTTGCTCACTTGGAAGAATTAAAATCCATTAACTATTAGCCTTATTCACACTGCAGAAAACATGCCAGGTTATACATATTGGTAATTGTTGTAACAGAACTCAAGGAGAGATTTAATTTTGAAAATTGAGCATAAACTTGTCAGACACAATCAGGTAGTCATCTTGTTTGAATTAATTTAACACGTTTTGTAATGTACAAATGTAATGTGTGAATAGTTTTTATGTTCTCTCATAGCGATAAGAGCCAGGGTTGATAAATTTGTAAATCATAAAAATATAAAATTCCATTAATTAAGAAAGGCTTTTCCATCAACTACATTTAGTTATTTTGAATGAAGAGCTTCTACTTAAAAATCAATAAAGTAGGATGTAGGGCCATCAGTGTGTTTATTTGATTAGTAGTAACTATTAATTGTCCTGTAAAACAATATGATGCATTCTAATTAATCTAAAGTCACTACTGGGAATTTTTATTGCAACATCTTGTGTAATTTAGATTGATTTACGGCATCAAATAAAGCTTTAATTAAACTTATAAATCTACCCACCAAGTAGAGTCTATAAACACATCTGTAAATCTGTACTGATTTCCAACAATGTTTGGCTTTTTCCCTTGTTTTTTCCAGATTAAGTTATATTAAGTGCATGGATGTTCTGATTAGACGAAGAAGAGCAAGAAAAGTTATCTGCACTCCCAATAACAACAGTCCTCCTCTACCCTTTCCCAAAATGTTTAGTTGTTAGCTATGATGCCGTGCTGTCTTTGTCTGAACTAAGTTCCAGCATAGGGATACATTTAAGCACCAGCGTAAACTAACTCCACTGGAACCCAGCCATCCTGAAGTGGTTCTCTAAGGCTAACAACATCCAAATCTTCACTAAGGCCCAAATCCAAAGCCCAGGTCAGAGGAAGTTTCCCACTGACTTCAATGGGCTTTAGAAAGGCCCTAGGTCATAGCTCCCATCTCCTACCCCCAAAATATAGAGTAGATTAATTACTGCTAGGGGAAAAATGCTTGAGGGATTTCAATCTTAAATTACTGTGTCTAATATTTTAGTCCTGCAGTTTTAAGGATGGAAAAACATCTTTTATCTCATCTAGGAATGCTATCTATCCCTCGGTTTATAGAATTATCCTTTTTTCATGTCTCATATTTTGTACCACACCAAAATATTTATATAGTTCCCAATTCATCAAAATATATAAATATATAGTTAACCGTGAACATGAGAGTCTTGTATCCCTATTCACCAAAAGACTTAAGCACATGCTTAAATTCCAGATGCTGAAATGATTGGCTGAATAAATACAGGATTACTCACATGCTTAAGAACTTTGCTGGATCAGAACAGATCGACTTGATCAGTATGGCTATTTCCTTATTTTAATTTATGCTTATCTTTTTTCATAATGTGTCCAGTATTAGCCAAATTATACATATATTAATTTTTAAAAACTATGCTAACCCAACATTAATATTATAAAAGTGAATGTCAGAAAAAGTCCAAAAATGCAAAAGTTAAGGATCTAAAATTAATATTAACTTGTCAACAACATACAAACAATATCTTGTTAGGCTACACATTTCGCCAGAGAAACAAGAATAGAAAACATTACGCATGAGCAACGTGGTATCTTAGGAATCTTATCTTTTGTGCTTCCACGCTTTTTCTGATTTTGCTGTGCAAAAGAGCTTGTCTACACTACAGAAGTTCCCTATTACTGTATGTAGTTGTAAGCAATGGCAACTGGTGCTAAACATAGTTTGTCCTTGTCTACACCAGCAGCCAAACTATTCAGTGCTATTTTAGTTGCACCAGCTGCCAGCAACAACTGTTTATTATTTGCAGTGGAGACAAATATTGCAACAACAACTTTTTTCATGCAATTTTGTGGGGTGGGATGGTTTGCTTATTTAAAGAAAAATAGAGGAATTGCTTGTGGTTAACAATGTGAGAATTTAAATAATCCCAATTAGACTTTGATGTGCATACTTCAGTGTACATGACTAGAAGTGGAGAGCAGCCAGTTCTACCACTAATATTGGTGCTTGGCTGGAGATAGTTTTCTAACAGCTTACACTGCAACGATTGTGGGTGAAGTCTTGGCCAGGCTGAAGCCGATGGCAAAGCCCCCAATGGGGGAAAAATAGAAACAATTTATTTAAGTGGAAGTTTAGAAGTTACAGATTATTCCAGCAGAAATTACTGAGACCATAGAAATTGTGGCAACCGTGGTTTTTTTCATAATCCATGATTTTCTCCTCTTGCTGTTGTTACAACAGTTTCGTTGAAAATTTTATTGCCTGTGTTTCAAATGAGATGTTTAAAATCCCCCTTATGTAGACTCAGATCCTGATAACCCTTCCTCATAGTACCTTACTCTACAAAAGTCATCTACTCATGGTGTAAGGTGCTACTTAATTAGAATAAGATATCAGAATCCAGCCTATGATTTGTTCTCTTTAGTCCCTGTGCTTCTCAGTCTAGAGAGAGAAAGAAAGGGCAGAGATATGAAAAAGCAAGGCCTTTATTTTGCTGTGCTAATAATCTCAGAAGTTACTGTGGCATGTTCAGAAGTTAAATTAATATCAATTTGATTTAATACTCAGAATGAATGTTTGTGTATAAATATATTATATAACTGTGTGTGCATGCACGCGCACACACATAAATCTTTTCTTCAAAACTAAGCCCAAACATTAATCTTCACTGAGGACTATGACTATGTTGTTTCAAATTAAAGCTCTCAACTATTTTTGCTGTAGCTACACGTAAATGCATGAAAAAAAAGTTTTTACAAATAGGACAAATGTATTTATTTTCACTCTTTCATAACTAAAAAGACATGAGAAGAGATTTTGCTCAAACTCTCTAAAAAAAATTCACCTGTTGAACTGAAATGTTTTCTTTGTGCAAAGGTGAATATTTCTAAAAAGTTCTGCGCAAAGACAGGGTTCCAACAGAAAAAGTTTTAGATCCTTAACTATAGAGTACGCTGTCAGGCACCCACTATGAAAAACTCCAAAAACTACTTCTTTCCACTCCATAGTATTTACATATCTTTTATCTGACTTTTCTGTAAAAGCAAATTAACACAGAAGATACATATATCTTCCTAATCACTCTACAATTCTGGCAGGAAGTTAGAAAAAAGTTCCCTTCCCACACCAAAAAAAGGAGATAAAATTGTAAATATATATAGCATTTCAAGCTCTAGTCTCATTTCCATGACATAAGCAAAGGTGATAACGAATGTGAAAGGTTTGCTGAAATTTGTTGCTACTGTTTTAAGTGTTACTGTTTCAGCTGAGCACAGTACCTTTACTGTGACTGAAGGAACTGCCTCTGCTCTCACCTCACTGTCAATGGCTTGCTGTGAAGAAAAAGATGAAAATGGAGCAAATGCAGTAGTAACACACATGAATGAGTGAACACAATGAATGCAGTATTACCCTCCCACCACCAACTAGTTAAGTAGTGAGTTAACTGTAAAGAACTTATCACTCCGATGACAGATTAAATACACAAAATAGATTTCTGGGCCCCTTCTTTAGAAAAGACAAAATTCCTGTTTAAAACTTCCCACAAAAAGCATAAGCAACAGTCATGAATATTTTGTATATAAAAAGCAAATACATTTGGATATATATTTGAATATTTGGAACTATTTTGTCTGGCGCGGTTCCTTCTACTGTGAGTTTATTCAAATTTTGGAAACTCCTGGCATTATTCAGTAAGGAGAGGCAACTTCCAATCTGCCTACATATAGTATATATACTACACCATACCATAAAATGCATAATCACCACACACTATCTTATAATCATAATAAAATAGCATACTGTGTATGTCCAGAATTTGGGGGGGGGGCGGTATTGGCATTTCTTATTTCTATTTCAATAAACAACCATGTCCACAGCAAAAGTTAGCTTGGCCCTACAATAGACACACACACATTCTTATACAGCATATATATATATATATATATATTATATACACACTCCCACACATACGCACAAAAGAATCCTTACAAAACCAAACCATACAGAAAGACAATTATACCAATATATACTGTAGGAGATTATACCTTCATATGGTAAAAGGTAAAGTAAAACAATGCTTTCTGCCAGCATAAACAAGATACAGTGTCTGCTACTGTCCCATCCTCCTTCCCTCCCCAACCCATGCATTGGGATTCACTAGCAGTGTCCCTGGCGCACATGCAGAATTCCAAAAAAATCAATGGGGCTCCCTCTGGATGCAAGGATCGAAAGGTGATGGATTAGATATATTTCCTTTTTTCCTTCCCATGTAGTTCCTTATTGAACTTTCACACTGTATGACTGCAATGAGAACGACCATGAAACCTTTTTCCTCACATGAAACTAAGACATACAACTGCCTCCAAGACCATGCTCAATATCACAGTTCCCTTTGCAGGAGAAGGTTGAAGCAGATCAGTTTGCATTCACAAGGTTAAGTGCATCAATGTGACAAGAGGACAGTTTTCTGTTGACCTAAGGAATCTGAAATCTGCAAGGTTATTGTCTGTGTACACCGCAAGGAGGACAGAAGATTTGTTATGGATTTTAATCAGGCTGTAACTTTATTATACAGAAGTCTGGGACTACCCAGCAAATAAAGTGTATGGTGCAGGCAAATCCATGCTTATTCAGATCAATTCTCTGGGGCTTTCACCAGCCCCTCTGTTTCCATTCAGGTCCCCAGGCCGACTCATGGTTTGGACCTTACCATCCACCAGCCTTGTAAGAGGGCTAAGGAGTGCTGTGAGAACAGAGGGGATTGGCTCCCTGCTGTACCAATCATAGGAGTCCCGAAACCCTCCCCCACTCTGTTCTTTTATCCAGTACCTCCTTTTAAGTTTTTTACCAGGCCATTTATCTGGTCACTGGCTGCCCTCCTTATGGAGTACCTGCACTGAACATCCGCCACAAGGAGGCACAGGCCATTTGCTTGGCTGCCTCCCCACAATCCCGTCAGGTTCCCAGATATCTGCAAATGGCCTCCCTACTGGGGAGAAACAACCCATTGTCCCACGTGTGATCGTCAAGAGGCCCCAGCAGCTGCATTGTTCTTGACCTGGTAATGGAACAACAGCCCTTAATGGAGGGTTGCACAGGCAACCCATTTTCTGGATCCTTGAATTGACAGAGGACTCCGTAAAACAAACAACTTGTAAGATGGAGCCAATAATGTGCATTCCGCCAACCACATGACATTCTGAGGTTCCAGAGATTCCCCCATCTTACGTAATTTGGCAAACTGGAAATGAGACAAGGTGTCTCCTATGCCATTATCCATGCCTGGCATGTGCGTGGAAGAAAAAACAGATGTTGAGATCAAGCACTGACCTGAGAACAAAAGCCCTTACCAACTTTCCAATCCTGTGCAATCTAGGATTTGGCAATTTATAACCTGTACCACTGCCATATTGTCGCACACCCTTATATTAGCCCCAAATTAATAACTATTTGTACCTGCACAATGATACCCCATTAAACTGAGTTAGAAAACTTTTCCACACCCACAAGTCTTACTACATCTATGTAGTGAATCGGATGTAATTGTGTGATCTGGTTATTCCAGCCGTTGCCGGTGCAAGCCGGGCAAAAAAGACTGCCCTGGGGCAACAACCCTGGAAGCAAAGTTCAGCTCAAAGCCCAGGTAGGTTAATGTAGAGAGAGGGGCTATTTATTTATTTATTTTTGCTAGGGGTTCACCCAACTATTTAGCCAGGGCACTATTTGGTTTAGCCCTGCTGACCACACCACTGTGCAGTGCAACACTGTACTGAATTTCTGAAAAACTGCACAAGATAGTGAACAGCCCTTGTCGAAATAAAATTTCTGGTGGCAGCTGTCTTGCAAACATGCCTATATTTACAGGGGTTGTGAAAACAACCACCATTATTAAATGCCCAGCAAATACTATTATGTGCCCAGAGCCCCTTTTGAGCTTGTTGCGGTATGAACAAACCCCTGGCACTCTTGGTGTTATGCCCTTGAACCAGTGTGTGATGCCATCTTAATGGAAACCAGAACGCAGCCAGAAATCACCACAGCTGGTACATGAACCAATTAAATTTTCCTTACCTTGTTCTATCCCGCCACCCCCCATGCATGTTAATTATTTCAGACACCGACTCCCTTGCCTTGCTCCCTCCCCCTCTCAGGATATGCCCAAAATTAGAGGAGAGGGCAAGCCCATGTTGATGTTTATAATCCCTCATTCCTAGGTGATGAATCTGCCACCATGCTGACTGCTTTTCCAGCAGCTTTACATCTCCCCTCCTCCCACCAGCCAGAAAGCATTGGCCTGTTCTCCCAGCCAGACAGACAACCCTCCCACCCCTTGCTTAAAGTGCAAGGTGGTGACTATGAGCTTTCCTTGTTATGTTGTACTTGCATATTCTGCATCCTTGCCAATTCCCTTTCCCCAACTGCAGCTTGTAGTCTGCCTACCGAAGAATTCCAATCTGATACATGCACTGACAGCACGGCTGGTACATGAAACAGTTGCATTTTCCTTGCTGTTTCCAATGCCATTTGCTGCTTTCCTGGGGCCATGCTGCTTCCACGTGGTCCTGCAGCAAGCCTTAGAGCCCCAGCCTGTTCCTGCTGGCTTCCTCACTGCTTGGACACAGAAATTTGCCTCACCTAGGTTTTGTGCCTTTATGCACATTTAAGCACCTTTTGCAACAGTTTCTGACCTTCCTCCTCTTCCCGCCCCCTCCCCCAACCACGCCGCAGAGCTGCCTTTCTATGGGGAGGTCCAGACTAGGGTGACCAGACAGCAAGTATGAAAAAGACCCAAAAATCAGAATTGCCCTTATAAAAATCAGGACATCTGGTCACCCTAGCCCAGACAAATTCCGCCCCACCTTTAGGTGTCATGTAGTCATTAACACAACGAGGCAAGACCAGGCTGCCAGATCTCTGTCCTCTCTTTTGCATTAAGTCTTTCCTATGGACAACTGCTAAGACATAAAGAAACAATGCATATTGCTTAGCATATGTTAATAATCTAATAAAACATTTTTGATAAAGAATACGACAGTAATACTTCTAATTATAAATATTAAAAATGCAGTTCCATTTATATTTTTCAAATAGCAAGTAATCCCAATAAACACAGTGTTGTAAAAATACATAGCCAGAAATGACTAGTTAACAGCTGTTTTGGCACAGCATTGTACATGTTCTGAGAGGTTTATATATTAAATTTCAGTGGAAAAAAATAAAATTGGACATAAGAGATTCCAGTAGGCTGGAGCACTACAACACTACAATATGACTGATTCAGTTCTGTATATGTTAAACTGCACTGCAGCATCACAGAAGTTAGAATGGCAAAGCTCCATCAGGCCATCTTGCCAATCTCTCTGCCAAAGCAAGATCACTCCCTACAGGGTATCTGTGAATGCTTTGTGCAGTAGAGTTTCAAATGATCCATGTAATGGGGCTTCTACGTTTTTCTCTTCAGACCATTAACAGTTTCTTTTCAGACTACTAAAATAGTATAACAGAGCTCACCGCTAGGAAATTATTCCAGAATCTCATCTTAAAATTTTCCTTTGCTCAGTTTCATCCAATTTCTAAGGGCTAAGATAGTTATGTTAATTAAAACTATTAATCAAAGTGCTATGTATTGACATCTTTGCATCAAATACAATAAGATCTCTGTCAGTTACACAAGCTAACACATGTTAGTATGTCATGCATCTGAGGTGGTTTTAACGATATTTTAGGGGATTTTATGCTATATAAGATAGATTGTATAAAACAAAATGTGATGCTTGCCAAGCTGAAAAGTTGATCTGTTTTCTTCTCTCGTGCTCTCTTTTAATTATAGAAAATAAGTGAATAGTTATATTTGGCAACATTCTTCAATGCCTCATTCATATCTGTGGGAATGCAGATAAAAGTTACCAGTACTATTTTATTCAATAAGGATCCATATACATTAGTGCAGACCCTGCGTAATCAATCCTTCCACAGTCAAAAAGGCTTGTTGACACATGCACATATTCAATTTCTTCACATAAATACCATTCCTCAAAGCCTATCCATGAGTCTTACCATCTGTAATACAGCATAAAAAAGTATCAATTCAAGCAAACCTACAAAAAGAATGCAATCCAAACTAACCAGTGTATAGTGAACACAAGCAACTTGAAATGCTATTCAAATGAGTATTACAAAGACAGCCTTTCAAAATTGTACATGACCTCTTATCTGGGGCAAATCATATTTATGTATTCACTTTTTTTTTTAGACTTATAACAAGAAAAATATCTTTAGTTTCTTGCAATGTCATCATCACAGTAAAAGGGAAGCAAGCAGATTTTGCACCTGGACCGATGAATTCTCATGAGAAGATTCAAGAATAGCAGCCATGTTAGTCTGGATCGGTAAAGAAAGCGAGGAATACTTGTAGCACCTTAGGGACTAACCAGTTTATTTCAGCATAAGCTTTCATGGGCTATAGCCCACTTCATTGGATGCATAGAATGGAACAGAATTAAGATGCATTTATACACACAGAAAGAAGGAAAAAAAAGTTGTACATTAGCATACCAATTCTAAGAGGCTATTAAATCTGGATGGGCCATTATCAGCAGGAGAAAAAAATACCTTTTGAAATGGATTTCTATGTCTGCACAAGATAGCAAGTGTTGAAGGTAAATTAACTAGGGAAATGCAGTCAATTAGTGTAATGAGAGAACCATTCACAAGTCCTATTTAGCCGCTGGTTAATTGTATCCAATTTGAAAATTAATTCCAGTTCCTCAGTTTCTCGGTGGAGTCTGTTTTGGAAGTTTTTCTGTTTCAAAATCGACACCATCAAATCTTTAATGGAATGGCCAAGAAGACTGAAGTGTTCTCCTACTGGTTTTTGAATGTTATGATTCCTAATGTCAGATTTCTGTCCATTTATTCTTTTGCATAGAGACTGGCCGGTTTGGCCAATGTACATCGTAGAGGGGCATTGCTGGCACATATCACATTGGTCGATGTGAAGGTGAATGAGCCTCTGATGGTGTGGCTGATGTGATTAGGTCCTATGATGGTGTTGAATGGATAGGAGGACAGAGTTGGCATCAGGCTTTGTTACAAGGATAGGTTACCTGGGTTAGTGTTTTTGTTGTGTGGTGTGCGGTTGCTGGTTGGAAGACAGACCAGTCCTCGCTTACAGACAGCCCCCCAACCTGAAACAAATACTCACCAGCAACCGCACACCACACAACAAAATCATTACACTAATTGACTGCATTTCCCTAGTTAATTTACCTTCAACACTTGCTATCTCGTGCAGACATAGAAATCCATTTCAAAAGGTAGTTTTTTCTCCTGCTGATAATGGCCCATCCAGATTTAACAGCCCTCTTAGAATTGGTATGCTAATGTAGAACTTTTGTTTCTTATTTCTGTGTGTATAAATGCATCTTACTTCTGTTCCATTCTATGCATCCGATGAAGTGGGCTATAGCCTCTAAGGTGCTACAAGTATTCCTCGCTTTCATGAGAAGATTGTAAAGGCAGAAATGGCAGAAAGTAACTTGATAGCAAAACCACTTCATATTTTTGTTAACTACAAAGTAACAAAAAATTACTGATATTGGCCGTCATGTTGTATATCTTCAGTTGTCACTATACTTTAAATGTGATCTAGGACAGGTTTCCTATATGGTTTATACTCTATGGGTGGAGACACCATATCCTATTCTGTAGCTGTATGTAGCAGTCTGTCATAGATGTCCAAGTATGATATCAATTAGATTTAAAGCCTGCAGTCACCTGAGGCCATATTTGGTATTCTACTCTTCTGGGAGATGGGTAAAGTACTAGCTTACTAGTTGTGCAGCAGCATGATAATTTTCCTGCTGAACCTAATGTTCAACACAGGGGAAGTGTTCAGCTATTGCACCTACCAACACACCACAGTTCCAAGGTGATATCATCTTCCAGCTAAGGTGAGTAGCCAATGTTCACAGTGATATTGCCAATATATTCTAGCCAGGGTAATATACAGTTCTTTTTTTAAAAAGCACCAGCATTTACCCGACCATACATTTAGACATACATCTCATCTAGACTCACTCCTGATGTCCTTTCCTGGCTGATAGCATCATGGGAACAGAAGGCACCTGGAAAAATAGCCCTGCTTCCTCTTCTAGTGTTGGGATTTGAAAGGGTAATTTGTAATAATTTCGGAACATATGTGGATTTCCAAACTCCTCACCACACCTTCTATATCTAGATTGGTCTGTTACACAAGAAGGTCCAAATATTGCTTCAAGGATATTTAGACTACGTATATGGAGCCTATTGATTAATTTGTGAGGTTTATAAAGCTTCTCATGGGTCAGAAAATTCCCATCTTTAAATGAGGGCATGGAGTTATTCTGGTAGGACTAGTATTTCCCACCCAGAAAAATGCATAGTTGCATGGCCTGATGGCTTTTTTTTTTTTTTTTTGGTGTGGAAGTGTGAGCACCTGTGGCTTCCACTGAAGTCAGTGGGAGCTGCAGGTACTCAACCTATGTGAAAAGTAGGCCATTAATATAAAAGGGCATTTTGTGTTTTCATATTTATTTCCTCTCAATAACCTCTAGATCAAATGTGCTTAATTTACAAGTAAAACTGACTGAAATTTGTGTCCTCTATAGCTAATGCATTTTCACCAGCAATAAAGATTCTGCAGATCCAATTCTGCCCTAAATTACACCTGTGTAGCCTCACAGCCTTCCCATTCTGCCATCGTTTACATCTGTGAACAATGGAGCTCACTGAAGATCATGGTGTAATAGAGGAAAGAATTTGGCAACTGAAATTTAGTTAATTCTGTAGATGTTCTGGAAGCCAGAATAGGATCCAGCTCTCTCTCCCCCCCTAACTGTGCTGTTCTTCCAGCACTACCTGCAGTAACAAAAAGATGTGATAGCTACTACCCAGATTAATTCATACAGAACTCAGATTTACTGAATAGGGCATTATCTTTTTATATTTTGTAGCCACTTGTCAAAGTAGAACCACATTTTAAACTGCAAGACTATGGTCTCTGCACTAGCTTTACAGGTTTAGTTTTGGTGATGTGATACAGATGAAAGACAAAATTATATGCCAAACTGCTCTCTTGTGTTGTTTCTCTGCAACTGTATTAAGCCACCACTGATAGTCTTTGTACAGCAAAAGTAAATACCAAGTGGATCATAAAGAAACCCTGGTTATGAACTATTTAGTTTCATAACACAGGACAAAATACATTTTTATAACATTCTGTCAAGAGTTGCAAATAGGTTAATATTACCATTTTTATACAGTTTGCAACACTGTTCACTGTTTCAAATATTAGTAAAACAGTTGAACCCTCTTGGCTACAACAATTAACATATTTCTTTCTCAGTTTTCTCATCTGTAAACTAGGAGCAACACTTACCCATTTATCTCATACAGGGATTGTGAGGATGAATATCTGAACAGTGCTAGGAATATCTAAATCACTATTATTATTATTGTAATATTATCAATTCATTTTTAATGCCCAAGCCGAAGGTAATTTCCTTGTCTGTATTTGTATTACCTGGCATTCCCCAAATATATGAGCTAAATTCATACAAATCATTCTATAGGTCAAATTCTCTTGTCATTCATTATTGCAATAATGTAAGACCACTAACATAAATTGCTGTTTTGGAGATGTAACAGAGCAAAACTGGTTTTGTAAAACTTTCCCATTTAAAAATTTACTTACAGATACTTCGTCCAAGTCAGGTGAAACTTCTGCCAAGATTCTCAAATCATCATAATCTTTTTCAGATTTGGGCAAAATATCTGCAAGAAGAAAAGAGAAGACAACCACCCTTACTTTAACAGATTCTGAGTAGTTATATTCCTAAAAGCAATTTCTACAGTGAATGGTACAAAGCTTGCACAAAGTGCACTTTTGTTTTTTAATTAAAGGTTCCCAAAGCAGAACCGGCAGCAAAAACTCATCAGCAAAAATGTGGACTTCAGAGGCATCCCAAGTGCACTTCTTTCCAACCAAGTAGAGAGCTATAAAGGTGACATGTTTGAAGTCCACAAGACTGCCCTGACATTACTGCTCAGAGAGCTGGATGTTCCAGTTCATGAATAATAATGCTTGTAGTTCACAGAAAAATATTCTGTTATTTTGGGATAAGAGGGGAAAAAAAGTCTGTAAAAAATGCATTCATACATTGTCTGAATGTACCACCAAGCAAACCTTCCAGTTTTCAAGGATTCATAGAATCTCAGAGTTGGAAGTGACCTCAGGAGATCATCTAGTCCAACCCCCTGCTCAAAGCAGGAACAATCCCATTTTTGCCCCATATCCCTAAATGGCCCTCTCAAAAATTGAACTCATAACCCTGGGGTAAGCAGGTCAATACTCAAACCACTGAGCTATCCCACCCCCTCCCTCATATGAGTATCTATTTATTTAATCTATCTCTTTACTAGATTGCCTTATTTTCTGGTTCATGGATGGCAGAGGATTTAGATACATCTCACAACAGATATTTCAACAACCACCTTAACTCTAACCCTCAAGGATTATAAAAAGACAGTAAAGATTTAAAATATTTGTTTTATCACGTACATTGCTAATATATTTGGGATGTGTTGGACCCCTCTTCTGGGATGTCACCAGACATACTGGGATTTCACTGAGCCTGCAGACTCCACTAGCCCGGGCTCTCTCCCCCTGTTTTGCTGAATTAGGCTCTCCAGCCAGTCTGCAAACAGCTCTCTATGACAGGACTCAGCTAGGAAATCACCCAGCACTCAAGTGCAGCTCCCCTCTGGAAAGTACACCCAAAATAAAATTGGCCTGTTGTCTGTGGGGTGTTTCCCAAATACACACCCAGTTGTAATTGTTACATAGTCAATATTCCTAACTTTAGATACAGAAATACAGATTGGATAACCACATTTAATAAATTATAACCTTTCCAATGATACCTTACAAGACCCATCTTGCATAAAATATATCTCAGTTATGCCATATCCATATCATAACCATATTTCCATAAAGAATATGGGGTGTAGCGACATAACATCTGACCAATGAAATACTGGAAAAAAGCAAAGACGGAGTAAAAGAAAGAAGATAAAGCAGTGAAAAGTGATGTGGGGAAAGATAAACGAAGAGCGGTTTAAGACCTAGCAGTTGAATCTGAAGCTGCTGCTACGATAGGAAGTCACAGAGCCATTTACAAAGTGACTATAAGCCACTTTGGAAACTTCAGAATAGGAAATGGGCCAATAAAAAGGAAAGATGAAATAATGTTAACAACTGAGATAGAACTGAAAAGTAGATGGGAAGAGCTTTCAAAGAAATCCCCAATAGATCCAGCCCCATTTTAGCACCAGACTTCAATGAAACATGCAAACCTGAGCACCTTCACATTAACTTTAGTCCAGTAAAGGTGTCAGGAGCATAGGCCACAATCCAGAAACTGAAAAGTAACAGCAACGAGTGATGATCAGATGAGAGCAGAGACACTAAAGGCATTTGATATTACCACCTTAACGAAACTGACACAGCTGTGTAATGGAGTCTTGGAAAAAGAGACCCCTTCTGACCAGTTCAAACTACACAGACTGACAGGCAATGGACGCAAAGCTTTGAGGAGAAAAATAGGCTGCATTCAGTCCTGTAGGACAGCAGCTAAAGTCATCAATATCATCACAGCCAAGTACAGAAATGCCAAGTGTTCTGTAAGGGTGAACAACCGGATAACAAAAGTAGTTCAACACACACACTGGTGTGAAACAGTGCTGCCTATTGCTGCTGTTGTGTGGGACTGCTACAGACTGGTTAATGAAAAAGTGCACAGTATTAACAACATAGAAACTGGTATAAGGTGGGAAGATGGCAAATGTCTAGAAGACAGACTTTGCTGACAATATTGTGGTGCTGAGTAACACCCTCAAAAAGTTACAAGTAAAGTCAGACAACCTGGCAAAAACAGAACACACACAAGGTTCAAAATTTGTTATGCTAAAACAAATATCCTTGAAAGACAGATACCAAGCAGTATGAGGTTACTCACCTCGGGCAGTAACTGAGGTTCTTTGAGATGAGCCCTTATGAGTGCTCCACTTCAGGTGTCGGTGCATTCTGGTGCCGTCGATTGGAGATTTATAGTAGCAGTGTCCGCTTGGGTCGTGCAGTAGGCATCTTGCGGTGTCATTTGTGTCGCATCTAGAGTGCACATGATTTGAGCTCTCCAATTCTTCTCTACCACAGAGTCCAAATTGTGAACTCTGAAATAGAGGGGAAGAAGGTAGGTAGTGGAGCACCCACAGGGATACACATCTAGAAGAACCTCAGTTACTGCACGACGTGAGTAACCTTCTCTTCGTCGAGTGCTGTCCCTGTGGGTGCTCTACTTCAGGTGACTATAGAGCAGTGCCCTCAAAAGGGAAGGAGGGATTTTGGGTTCACTTGAGTCGTACAGGTAAGTATGGTTAGGCCAACTATGGTGTCGGCTCTGGAGTCTTCAGTGACTTCATAGTTCTCAGTGAATGTGTGGACAAAGGTCCAAATACTTGTCCTACAAATCTCTAGTATCGGAACATTGTTGAGGAACGCTACTGAGTTAGAAATAGATCATGTTGAAAGTGTTCGGATGTATACGGGAGGATCCATGTTCCGAATAGGATAGCACTATTGAATGCACGTGAAGGAGATCCATTTAGACAATCTCAAAGTGGAGATTATACTGCCTTTCGAACACTCAGTAGAAACAAAAAGTCTAGGAGATTTCCGGAAAGGTTTGGTCCTTTCCAGGTAAAATGCTAATGTTCACCTGACGTCCAATATGTGCAAAAGGGTCTCTGTTGGAGTCTCATGAAGCTTGCGATAGAACATAGGAAGATGGATTGGTTGGTTCATATGGAAGGATGACGTTACCTACAGTAGAAATTTTGGGTGCGGGCGTAATGTGATTTTGTCTTTGAAGAACATTGAGTAGGGAGGATCGAACATGAGCACCCCGATCTCACTCACCTGTCTGGCAGAAGTAATGGTGACCAGAAACGTGACCAGAAAGTGCATAGTTCCTGCACATCATCATCGTCATCTGTGCACGGGTGTATTGTACCATGAGATGTATGGGGATCTCCTCTATAACTTACCAGAGAGCCCCCATTACTGAGTAGTAGGGACTGTAGTGCCAATGACATAGCCAAGTCTCTTTGTTGCGGTAAATTCTGTCGGCACCAGTGGGCCCATTCTCCTCAGTGCTGACATTGATGCCATTAGATATAGTATGGATTTAGTGGGCACCATTGGTGCCAACTTGGTTTCTTCCACCAGTGCTAACTGCAATATTGGCGCCAGGGGCGGACGCATGATGCCTGAGGAGACGCTCAGCACTGGGTCCTTTATGGGTGAATTCGGTGCGGTGCAGGAGGCATGTTGCCATCTGTGCCTCAACATATCATAAATATGCCATAAACATATCAAGGAAGTAGAATAGTTCAGCACCACATTGGTCAATGGAGATCTCAGAAAGGAAATGACATCAAAACACCACCGTCTTTTCTAAACTTCATAGTATACAGAAATCAAAGATACATCACATCAGAACAAAAGAGAGAATTTTCAGTTCAAACAATCTCAGTGCTAACATGTTGCTGTAAAAACTGGAGATCTGCCAAAATATACGACTGAAAACTAGACACCTTCAAAAATAAGTGCCTAGGAAAGATTCTGGGCATTGGGTGGAAAGACTTCATTACCAATGGAGAGATCCATGAAATCACCAACCATAAGCTCACTTCCACCAGAATCAGAAGGAAGCATTGAACATATCTGGGGCATATACTCCAGATCCCAACACACAGACTCCCAAATGAAGCTGTCAAGTGGAAACCAACTATTGTGCGGAAGTGAGAACACCCAAGAAAAACCTTAAGAAGAACTTTTAGCAGGGAGAGCAAAATAGTCTAACTACAACACCACAGAGCAGATGGCAGAAGCAGCAAATGACACAGAGGAATGCAACAGACTAATTTCTGCTCTGTGTGCCAACATTTGAATAAAGGAATGCAGAAATAAATAATAATGTACAGTGTGAAACGGTAAGCAAATTACCATGCATAGTAAGTTTTAAGAGTTAAAAGAAGGCATCTTAAGTTGCAGTATTTTAAAAATGCTGAGACAGTCCCAATTTTTTAAGTAATTTTAAATTCCTAACTCTTCAAAGTATTTACTTGTATATTTATCAAAATTACTTTTATTCCCTCATAGTCAGTCTATTTTAAAAAATACGATGCATACCTTCCTAAATTAGAAAAAATGAAACCTTCACGTAATAGGAAAAAAATCAATATAACCTTAATCATGGGGTATCTATCAATACTTCCATAATCCTGCAAAAACTCTAACATCTAGAGTATATAAATGTTTCAAATGTACTCCAAATTAATGTAGTTACCTGATCCACTTAATTGACAACATAGCCTAGAGAAAAAGATTTTGGTGGGGAAAGGAACATCAATTCAATTTTCATGCTCATTTTTTAGAGCCATTGAATAGGCATAGTGAATGAACTGTCCTCTTCTCCATACAAGTGGTCACTATAGGACATACTTGAGTTCTACTTTTAGAAGAGAGTTGGGAAACCTCTTAGTTGCTGTCTTTTCCCTGCCTAGATAAGGGAGATGTCACATTCAAATCCTTTCTTTATCTAGGCAGGGAAAAGACGCCACCTAAGAAGTTTCCCAATTCTCTTCTAAAAGTAGAACTTAAGTATGTCCTATAGTGACCACTTGTATGGAGAAGAGGACAGTTCATTCACTATGCCTATTCAATTCTTTTTGCTAAAATTTCTAAAAACAGTCTTCTTAGTGCCCATTATGATGGTGAGAATTTTATCAGATGGTCATCTATGCACTAGGAACTGGACTGAGACCATAAATCCACCTTACACAGAAACCAACTTGTGGTCACTATCAGCTGGGCTAAATTCAATTGGTGGCTGAGATGTGAAAGGCTCTATTCTAAACCAGATGGATATCACATAACATAACAGGTAAAGTCATAAAGAACACAGGACCATTGCTCACACATGAAACCACAAGACAGAAAAGTTAATGGCTCACTTTAGTTTAAAGGTTATGTATACAGTAATTGAATGACTGCCTATGTTCCAGAATCTTTGGTACTCAACTATCCCTGATTAACAGTTATTTTAAGAGTTTTTTCAAAGATATGAGAAAAAAACTAAATGTACCCACAACATGCAAAAACTAAAAGTGAAAGTGAAAGATTTGTGTTGTAACATGGATTTTCTGAGAAGCTTTATATGCAATTAAAATGAGATCAAAACCTCACTAACACATTTCTCCAGAAGGAGGTAAAAATTCAGGAGACATGATTTGAACCTGAAGTTCACGCCTTGCAGAGAACATTTAAAACCAGTATTTTTCAAATTGAAGTTTAATTTATAAAAAACAAAACAAATATTCACAACAAATTTATCAAGTTGTAAAAGTTTCATATGTGTATTATTGATTCATTTATGTTAGGAAAGGAATAAAAGGGTAGTGTATGATTTGTTCTCTCATCTTCTTTTGATTTGGTTGTTCATGTTCTTGGAACTACATGAACTGAAGCAAGTTACAAAAAAATCTGCTCATCAATCATTCAGGTACAATGCCACAATTGCAAGATTTTTGTTTTTTCTCCTTTCCTTCTTTGGTTTGGTACTGGCGGCCTGATAAAAGAAAATTTCCCAGTGTTCAGACACTTATGAGGATGTATCATGGTAAATTGGGCCTTTTAATTTTGAAAGCATTGCAGCTTTAACAACTGGTTATTGGTTTTATTAATTTTCAAAGAGCAGAACAAGTTGATGATGACCAAATTATTACAACAGTAATGGTCATAAACTAAATACAATTTTCTAAGGTTCTCAGAGATTCAATTTCGTTAATCTATAACTTGCAGAACCAACCTCATGAATCCAGTAATTTGCAGGTACCACGGTTTCATTTCTTATTTTCCTTAGCTTCTGATTGTGTAGTTTTTATTTTGTTACTTGTTTCCCATGTATTCTCTCAAAACACAGGAACAATTTCTTTAGTGTATTTTTAAGAATTAATTTACTTGACCCTGGCAGGCCCTGAAAGGTATTTAAAATAATGCCTTTCATAAGTCTAGCTGAGACTATTTTTTCACAGTTCCCAGTAAAATTGTATGGTTGTGATTGTCCTGGCAAGATAATTGAGTAATTTAAAAACTCAGCTACTAAAAATATAATCTTGGATGGAACAGTTTCCAAATGGTGTGCCATAAGTTATACTACATTTGGTCAAGTAATTAGGTGTGCATGTAAATTCCACAATTTGAAATGATCACTTCTTTAGTGCGGTGCAACACATTTGGTAACTCCTTTACCATATTCAAGTATTTCTGATTTTGAAAGAGGTAACAGAAATGTGACTTTAACACAATTCATTCTTTGTTATTTTCATGAAATTCTAGAAACCATGTTTAATAAAAAACAGAAAACTGGCAACACTTTTGTTCTTTCTGAAGCCTGAGAAGTGCACTAGCCTATATATGTGAAATTACTGAAATTTTCTTGCCTTTTTACAGGAGACTATACCCCACTGTCAGTTTTTTTCTTTGAAGCACAGTACTAATAAGCTTGCTCTGAGATCTGACATAGGCCTCCCTCAGGTTCCAACAGGCATGATGAAAAGAAATACCCTATGTGTCCAAGAGCCACACAGTCTATGGTTTTGTTTGCACATTTGTAATTAAGAGACAGTGAAATGCTTTGACCTGAATACATTTTATATTACATTTCATACGCACTGTGAAGTATGGTCAAAGTATAGCCATAACAAAGAGTATTGAAAACTGGTATATAAAAGTTAGGTAGTTGTGCTGGTAGTATACAACTATATGAAGAACGGATGTACCTTGTGTTTTTGTGGACTCCTTGATGATTTTCTGAAGCTCTTTCATTTCTCTGTCAAGTTCTTCATAGTTTATTTCCCTAGATTCAACCTTAGGAGCCTGGAACAGAGAAGGATCGGTTCCAAGGTAGGAACACTGCAGGTGCCCACTGTCACTCAGAGTAACTATAACACCTTTCAAATCTCTGTATAAAGAGAAATAAAATCTCATTAAAAAATTGAGAGGAATCACACAATCAGTTATAAAACTCTATAGAGATATTCTCTGATACTGTTTCTAACAAAGAGTCTGCTGCTATAATGATATTTTAAACAAATCTTTCTTTAAGATCATTTGACCAAACAAAAAACAAACACATTAATAATAAAAACAATCATGTTTATTATCACATTGCCCAGGGACCGAGCAAGAATGCTGCCACTGCCCCCGTTCCAGGCACTGGACATACACAGAATACGATAAAGTCCCTGACCTAAAGAGCTTGATACGATGACTGCAAACATCATGTTTGTTTTGGTTTTGCCTTATTTAAATCCTTTCAATGATATTAGGTTAGGAAGAGGATTAGTTAAATGAAAAGACTAAGGAAAGGAAGGAATGAGCCAGGTTAGTGTAAACAACCAATCAGTGAAGAGACTGTTCAGAGTGCCAGTCTCTGGCAAGATGCTCTCTGCAGTTTCTTTCCCAAATGTCAATTGGCTGTTAGGAGGGGAACGCCCCACACTGGTCTTAGTGCTCTGCCACAAGGAAGTCTCTCTTTCACAGTTCTGGGTCTAGTGAATACTGGGGGGAGGGTGGCCATAGGTAGGCCTCATTTACCCCTTCCACAGCCCCAGAGCAACAATATCTACTTGAACTGCTTTCTGCAACTAGTATACCAAATATTTTCCCTGTATTTTGTTCCATCTAGTCATGTACCATACATATAAAACATCTTTTAAAGGAATTTAATAAGTCACTGGTAATTAAAGGACTGCTGCAACACATTCTACTTAACTTGAAATTTGTAATAAGTAGGAAGAGGACTTTCTCAACATGTACTAAATAAACAATAAAGCAATCCTGTTAATGTAAGGTGATAATAAACCAGTTTCCATTCTACTTTTAAATTGGTTTCACATAGCGAACTTTAAGGTTTAGTATCTATAAAAATCATGATAAGTCACCACAGTCTTGGCCTGTAATATATTCTTATTAGAGCCCTGGGCCTCTCCAAAATAGACATCACACCATTGTTGTCAAACCTGGTGATTTTCTGGTGTAGGGACTAGAATGAAACTACCAAAACTTCAGGTAGTTCAAAGCTTCACTTAGGACTGGGCTACACTGGGGAAGGGGGTCGACCTAAGATTCGCAACTTCAGCTACATGAATAGCATAGCTGAAGTCAAAGTATCTTAGAGCGACTTACCGGGCTGTCCTCATGGCAGCAAGTCAATTGTTTCCACTACCCATAGACTCCACTTCCTCCTCTTGCTGAGATAGAGTTCTGGAGTCGACGGGGAGTGCGTTCGGGGATCAATTTATCGCGTCTAGAAAAGACGCAATAAATCGATCCCCGATACATCAAACACTACCTCTGGCGGGTAGTATAGCAGTACCCTTAGGATACGTCTACAGTATGAAATTATATCGAAATTATTCTATTTGATTTTTCAGAAGTGATTTTATACATTCGATCTTGTGTGTCCTCACTAAGCATGTGAATTGGGCGAGGTGCATCCACAGTACCGAGGCTAGCGTCGACTCTCGAAGTGGTGCACTGTGCATAGCTATCCCACAGTTCTCGCAGTCTCTGCCACCCATTGGAATTCCGTTTTTTTGAACAGCATTCCACTTTTTTGGATGGAGTTCTGCCTGCTCAGATTCTTCTCTCCATACTGCGATCAGATCCAATACTTCCCGTTTGATCTATGCTGGAGCTCTTTTGCAATTTTGGGACTGCATAGTCACCTGTGCTGATGAGATCTGCGTGGTCTTCTGTGCTGGTGAGCTCTGCATGATCCCCTGTGCTGATGAGCTCGCCATGCTGGCCAAATGGGAAATTAAATTCAAAAGTTCCCAGGGCTTTTCCTGACTATCTGGCTAGTGCATCTGAGCTGAAAGTGCTGTCCATAGCGGTCACAATGAAGTATTCTGAGATAGCTCCTGGAGGCCAATACCATCCAACTGTGTCCACAGTACCTCAAATCCAGAACAGCGATGCTGAATTTAGCGCTACTCCTCTTACTGAGGTGGAGCACAGAAACCGGATTTAAGAGTCATTAATTTCGACATAATAGAGTTGGCTGTGCGGACGGATTCAGTTTTCATTCGGTATACCACGGCTAATTCCAAAATAATTGTGTAGTGTAGACCAGGCCTTAGATGATCAAGGCTAATGTACCATCCCACTATACTATCTAGGCCTGCCTAGAAGATTTCATTATACCAAGTTCATGCTGTAATATTACTTTTAAGAACTGACTAAAACACTGTAAATCATGTACAGTAACTCCTCACTTAAAATTGTAGTTATGTTTCTTAAACATGCGACTTTAAGGAAAATGATGCTAAGTGAATCCAATTTCCCCATAAGAATTAATGTAAATGAGGGGGGGGGGGAGGTTAGGGTCCAGGGAATTTTTTTTTTTTTTTGCCAGAAAAAAGGCACTATATACATTTTAAACAAGCAATTTAATACAGGTACCCTGCATGAGTTTTAAACAATTTTAAACAAGCAATGTAATACAGGTATCAAACAGGCTGTCAGTTCTCCTATCAGCTCCCCTATGCCCCGCCCCGCAGCGCTTCCCGCCTGCCAGCAGACCTCACCTTTCCCCTGCTCTGCCCACAGAAATCAGCTGTCTTGCGGCATTCAGGAGGCTGGGGGTAGGATCAAAGAGGCAGCATGCAGCCTCCCCTTCCCTCCCTTGCCCGTGGCAATCAGCTGCTTTGTGGCATTCAGGAGGCAGGTGCTGTGGGGGCACATAGAGGGGCTTCCAGCCATGGACAAAGCAAGCAGCCAAGCGATGTCATAGGGGAGCATTGCACAACTTTAAACAAGCATGTTTTGTAATGGAGCAAGGATGTAAGATCGAAACAACGTTAAGCGAGAGGATGTTAAGTGGGGAGTTACTGTATTTGACAGCCATTTGAGAACCCACCATAGTATACCATCCATTAAAAAAAAAACTGGGTTTATTAAAATAGCAACTCAAAAAATAATGGTATTTCTCTGAAGATTCGGCATTTACACACACTACAAAGTTCAAGTTTACACATTTTATTTAACTTTTGGGGTTGTTTGTTTTTTCAAGAGGGAAGCAGGTTGTGGGTAAGGAAAGGAGTTATTGAAGGGAAAAATTAAGGGTAAAATACTAAGGACTAGTACTTAAGTAGGACTAAGTCTAAAGTATTAAATGGTCTGAATCAACTCCATTATTATCAATGAAGCTAAGTCAATATAAACACCTGAGGACCTGGGATAATATGCTCAAAAGTAGCCTCTGAAACTGCAGCTCTCCCTAGGTACAGTTATGTTTGGCAATCATATATTTTATTGACATCTAATTTATGAGTCAAACCAAAGCTGAACACACAAATCAGTCATTTACATATTTAAATAGACTGTTGCCTTTGAAAATGCAATTTGCCATCACATATCCAAATTTTGGCATACCCATGTTTATACACAAAAAATCGTGAGCACAATTTTAGAAGCTCACTTAAAAAACTTTTGTATCTCTGAACCTTAAAAATAAAACTATGCCCATTTTGGTCAACTGCTCTTTCAGCCATTAAGTCCTTTAAAGCTGCTCCAGTTCAAAAACAAATGAGTTGTTTTAAGAAAGCAGCATAACCAGCAATATTCTTCCTTTGCTTCAGCTAGCTTTTTGAAATGGCTTTATGGTCCTGCTAGGCCCTAAAATCTAGTGTTTCATATTGATTTAAAATGAAGTATCTACAATTATATGAAAGCCTTTTTAAGGATTTTTCTCTTGTTAATTCTTTCTGTGCATTTGTGGGTATATTAATATGACAAGAGGAATGTAGCTAATGAGTTGTAGCAAGTGAATTATGATGTATTAATTTTTCTATTGGAATGTTAGTCATCCAATCAGATTGTTTTATTTTCTCAGGCTTTTAAAATATTGTTTAAAGATATATTTAATAGTTTTATAGCAGTTTCCCCCAACTACTGCATCAATACAATATCCTGCAAAGGTTATTCTTCATTTGCCACATTTTACACTCAATCTGCAATTTCAAAAATTTCTTTTACTGACTGTTTTACTATACATCACACAACAGTCAAAGCAACACTGAATCTGAAGGGACACTTTAACAGTGAAGAACTCAAAATATGAAACAAATTATTTTGGTATTTAAAATAACATTACTGAACAAAGCAACTCCTACACACATATGGTAATAATTTGAAAATCTACCTTTTATTGGATTCTGAATAACAATAATGGCATATGCTTTTGTAGGTCTTCTCTTACAAAACAAATTGTTCACAACATATTTTTTAATAAATGTAAATGCTTTCGATATTTCCAGTAATACAATACCAAATTTGTAATTCAAATAGCTGGCTTCATAGAATTACAGATTTAACTACTCCAATTCTTATTTTAAAATCAAACTAAAACACTACTCCATCACTTTTGCCACAATTAATTTTTACATTTTTAAAAAAGTATTTAGAGTTTAATAGTCAATATCACTTATTTACAGAAGCAGCTTTGTTAATCTGAGTGATGGCAGATGTAAACTGTTTGTGGCGGGGATTGTACCTTGTCAGTCCTTTTTGGATCGGGGGGGGGCATAAACTCCCCTCCCCTCCCCCCCCCCATCCTACTACCCTTTCGGTAGTCAGTTCTGTGGGGCCTGATGGCCAGCAGCCTTATAAACCTTCTTCCCTTTGCAGGGGACCACGGCCTAGCAGCCTAAGTCCCTCTCCCAGGCTTCTATAACAATGTGGCCAAATGGCCAGAGTCAATCCTAAATCCCCTGAGAGACTATGGCCTAGCGGCCAGAGTCCATATGCTAGGCTCCTATAACAGCATGGCCCAATGGCCAGAGTCCCTCTCACTCTTCTCCCCTAATGAGAGAGTGCAGCCTACCAGACTGGGAGTGGCTAGGTCATTACACAAACTGAATCTATTTCCCCATGTTAAGTATCCTCACACCATCTTGTCAACTGTCTGATATGGGCCATCTTGATTATCACTACAAAAGTTTTTTTTCTCCTGCTGATAATAGCTCATCTTAATTAAATAGCCTCTTAGAATTGGTATGGCAAATTACACCTTTTCATGTTCTCTGTATGTATACATATATCTTATTTCATTTCATTTAATAGAATATCAGGATTGGAAGGGACCTCAGGAGATCATCTAATCCAACCCCCTGCTCAAAGCAGGACCAATCTCCAGTTAAATCATCCAACCAATTTTTGCCCATCTTCCTACTATATGTTTCATTCTAAGCATCGATGAAGTGGGCTGTAGCCTATGAAAAATTATGCTTAAATAAATTTGTTAGTCTCTAAGGTGCCATAAGTACTCCTGTTCTTTTTGCCGATACAGACTAACACGGCTGCTACTCTGAAACAAATTACTACTGCCATCTACTGGTGACCATAATATTATACCATGTAACTAAATGTTTTCACACTACTACTACCTGGAACCAAAGAGATAAATAAAGCAACTTGTAAATACAAAATGCCTGCTGTTTCAAATTAAATGAGTAACAGGATTTTTCATTTGTTTACACAAGATCAGTATAATAGTCTGACAATCTATGAGTAATTCTAGCAATACAGTATATATAAATTGTTAATAATATTTTCCATTGATTCTTAAGTTATGGAACAATAGACACAGACAGTGGCAGGTCAAGCAAGTGATATTAAGCCTTGTGATAGAGGAAGGTCAGGGAGCTGTGGCAGAGTGTTTGAGGGGAGATATATCAGCTCCAGGTTCATTAGGGCGTGGCTCCCTGTAGACTAGGGAAGCAGGCAGCAGGTTAATTAGGAGCACCTGCTGTCAATTAAGGCCTTAATAAAAACCCCTGCCTCAGGCAGACAGGTGTGGGTGTTTGGAAGGAGTTTGGAGGCGTTGGAGCAGAGAGCGGTTTGAAGAAGTGCTGTGGTGAGCTAAGAAAGACCCAGACCTTAAGTAAAGGAACACCTGGCTTGTGTAGAGAGAGGGCAGGAAGCCCCCCACAAGCTGAAGAGTAGGAGAGGGAAGTAGTCCAGGGGAAGGAGTAGCTAATCCCAGTGGTTTACCGCTATCCTCAGGGCCCCTGGGCTGGGACCCGGAGTAGAGTGCGGGCCTGGGTCCCTCCCTCTCCCCTTCTCCCCTCTAGGATACTTATGGGACAGTTAATACCCTGTTCAGAGGCAAGAAAAAGGCTCCCTGAATTCCCCCACAAGAAGAGAAAGTGCAGGACCCATCAATATCGTGGGAGTAATTTGCCACAGCCTACATTATAATTTTCCATACCACACTCTTAATTAGTAATATAGTGATCAACAGTAAACTTCAAAAAAAGTAATACACCTCTACCCCGATATAAAGCTGCCAGATATAATATGGGTTCGCATACAATGCAGTAAAGCAGTGCTTTGAGGGGCGGGGCTAAGTGCTCCAGCAAATCAGCACATCTGGCTCCGACATGCTGCTCTGAGCGGCATAGGGCGCCGACTCCACGGGTGCTCCCACGGAAAAAAAACAGTAGGTGCTCTGCACCACCACGATAATCAGTTGTGGCAGCTGCAAATAGGTTCTCGGGCACACGGAGCCACATGAACCTTTGGCAGGCGGCTGGTTTAGTGGTTTTTAACCAATCAACTGTAGCGTGCAGCCGTCTATCAGCTGTTTTCAGGGGCGGCTCTAAGGGTTTTGCCACCCCAAGCGCGGAAGATCTGCAATCAGGCTGTCCTCGGTGACATTCTGGCAGGAAGTCAGCAGCTGCTGCGGATTTAGCGGTGGTTCTGCAGGAGGTCCATGGGTCCCACAGCGTTGATGTCTCTGCTGCCGAAATGCTGCCGAATCCACGGCAGCCACCGACCTCCTGCCGAAATGCCGCCACCTCCTTCCCCCCCTCCCCACCCACCGCAGCCAGCAGCAGTGCTAGCAGTCCCTGAGCCAGAGGTGCACTCAAAGCACTTCATGTGGGTAAAAAGAGTTCTCACCCAGCTGATAGGTCAGATAGGATGAGACCCAGGAGACAGACATTTCTGGCTAGCCTTGGCCAAGAGAAGGAGCCTGGTGAGTGCTGATCTCAAGTCTCTCCCACAAAGCTGATCGGTTTTATTTTCAGTGTCACAGTCAGTGCTTCCCTGAGACATTTCAATTGCTCTTGGTGGAAATAAGAGGAAGTATTATTGTACATATCTCTGATTTCCAATCTTTTTTTCTTGAAATAGTCAATGGATCTTCGGGACTTTTGTTAATTAAAAAAAAAATCCTGGAATGTTCTTAATTCTACCTGGTTGTTACAACCATAGAACAGGTCTCTTTAGTAACTTCCTTAATATTTGAGTATACTTGTCATAACCATAAGGGTAGCCTAAAATTCCTCCTTACCTGTAAGGAGTTAAGAAACTCAGATAACCTGGTTGGCACCTGACCAAAAGGACCAATGGGGACAGAAGATACTTTCAAATCTGGGGAGGAGGAAGGTCTTGTTTCTGTGCTCTTTGTGTGTGTGTTCTTAGGGAAAGCAGAGAAGCACCAAGTCAGCAACTCCTTCTCCTAAAAACCATCTATTAAGTCTCAATATTACAGAAACTGTAAGTATAGCCAGGCAAGGTGTGTCAGTTTATCTTTGTTTTATTAGTTTGTGAATTTTCCCTTTGCTAGAAGGAGGTTTATCCCTGGTGTGTGTTTGTAACTTTGAAACTAAGGCTAGAGAGGTTTCCTCTGTGCTCTTTATATTTTTTTGTTACTCTGTAAGGTTACCTATCATCCTGATTTTACAGAGGTGATTCTTCTTACCTTTTCTTTAATTAAAATTCTTTCAAGAATCTGACTGATTTTTCCATTGTTTTAAAGATCCAGAGGGTTTGGATCTGGCTCAACTGTACAATTGGTGAGGGTTTATTCTCAAGCCTTTCCCAGGAAGGGGATGTATGGTTTGGAGGACATAATGGGGGAATAGGAACTCCCAAGTGGTCCTTTCGCTGGTTCTTTGTCTAATCACTTGGTGGTGGCAGTGTACCCTCCAAGGACACAAGGTATCTGTGCCTTGGGGAAGTTTTAACCTAAGCTGGTAGAAATAAGCTTAGGGGGTCTTTCATGCAAGTCCCCACAGCTGTACACTTGAGTTCAGAGTGGGGAGGGAATCCTGACATACCCGTGAAAATGACATTGTTTAGAGGGAAAATTTTCTTAACATTTAAGAAATATAGTGTCATGTTGTATTTTCATTAAGACACTGTTAAGAATCGTCCAGTTCACTGTATATACATACTCAGAATTTCTTATTACATTGTAAAACTGAACTCTTTCCAGAGCTAAAACAGGCTTTTAGATCAGTCATTTGTAAATGCAAGTTCAATTTTAAATATTTTTTTAATGTTTTGAATCTTTATTCCTTTAATATCTTGAATTGGAGTGTGTTTTCATTTGAGCTGGAGAAATATCAAATGAATTGTATCAACAGATTACAATATTTTTAAGACTCTATTTGTAATTGCTGACTAATTTAAGAGGGGGGAAAATCACACTGTCATTGCCTTTGTTATCTTTTAAGTAAGCTTATAAAATAATTGTTGTAATTAAAGAAAGGAGATACAATTTAACCATTAAAGAACATATTTATTTACTGCATATACGGTGTTCATTCTAACAAAAATGATTTGCTGACTATTAATAACAGAAATGCTCAGGGCCAAAACAAGTTCGATATAATGCAGTTTCACCAATAAAGTGGTAAGACTTTTTGGCTCCGGAGGACAGCCTTATATTGAGGTAGAGGTGTAATTTATTTATTTCATCAAAATATTTATCTAAATTCATAAATGACCACTAATTTTTTCTCTGCTTTAAAACTCTTTTCAAAAGAAAAGACATCTTGTTAGAAAAAGAATCATGACAATGTTACTTATGTCACTAGTTAATTTTACATGATGTCTTGAACCTCTCTTCAAAACACTGGATTTTAATTCAGCCAAATACATTACTTCCAGAAGGTGCGTGGCCTATCAGCCTCTAAGTGTTTCAGAAAGACAAGCCTTTGTCATTTATAAGCTGAAACATATAAAGAACATTCTTCTAGTTTACATAACAATGTGCAGTTGACTAGTCCTTCAAGTGGACAAATCTAAGGCCTGAATGTGCTCTAGTGTCCAAATCTAAGGCCCATCTGTGCTCTAGTGTACAATCACTTCCACAGTGAGTGCACAGGGAGTAACAGGGTCTGTAGAGCCGCTCTAGAAAATGGGAGATGGTAGCATAACTACTCTGGCAAAGTGGAGAACATTTGCTGTACCAAGTATAAATCTAACATTTTATCGTCACCCAGGAGCAGCAAGGAGACTGGGAGAGAGATTTCAATTATCTAACTCACAATCACCCTCCTCCTGGGCAGTTCCGTTACTCTGGGAAGCTTAGTAACCAACAATCTAGCCCTTAATTGATACTTATGTACAGTAAACCCTCGATTTAACGGACCCCGATTTAACGGACTTCGGATGCAACGGACAAAATTTCCGATGCATCCAAAATCCGTTATTCGGGGGCTGCCGGCTCCCGCCCCGGGGAGCCGGGCAGGAGCTGTCAACCCGGCTGCCCGGCTCCCTGCAGAGGGGAGCCGGGCGGGCGGGCTGACAGCTCCCGCCCGGCTTCCCGCAGCGGGGAGCCCGGCGGGAGCTATCAAACCCCCCCCCCCCCGCCCAGCTCCCCGCAACGGGGAGCCAGGCGGATGGGCTGACAGCTCCCGCCCGGCTCCCCTCTGCGGGGAGCCGGGTGGGGGGGGTTGACAGTTCCCGCCGGCTCCCCGCAGCGGGGAGCCTGGCGGGCGGGCTGACAGCTCCCGCCCGGCTCCCCGCAGAGGGGAGCCGGGCGGCCGGGTTGACAGCTCCAGCCCGGCTCCCCGCAGCGGGGAGCCCGGCGGGAGCTATCAAACCCCCCCCCCCGCCCCGCCCGGCTCCCTGCAACAGGGAGCCAGGCTGGTGGGCTGACAGCTCCCGCCCGGCTCCCCGCTGCGGGGAGCCTGGCGGCCGGGTTGACAGCTCCCGCCCGGCTCCCCGCTGCGGGGAGCCGGGCGGGGGGGTTGATATCTCGCTCCCGGCTGTGATCTGTGAAACCTTGATTTAACGGACTAATTCGGGTGAGGGGGGTGTCCGTTAAAGCCAAAAGTCCTGTTATTTAATTATTTTAAAAAATTATTAAATAACGGACTTTTTTGCTTTAACGGACACCCCCTCGCCCGAATTAGTCCGTTAAATCGAGGTTTCACTGTAATGAAAAAATTACAATGTGCAGTTTCTTGTATTAAAGGTTACTGTGTATTCAGATTTAAAAGTTTGGTATGTTTTAAGATTTTGATACAAGCTGACAAAGTGGGGAAAAGACAGGAAAGTCAAAGGCATAGATAACACCAAGTTTTAAATTATTTCTTTTTTGTTTTTTGTCAATATAAGTTAAGGGCTAAGGTCTCAATCTTGCAAAAAGCTATGCTGATGTTGAGGTTAACTTTTAAAAGTCAAAGCTCCAAAATATAATTCATTCAGCAGAATGCTCATAACATCATTTTGCAGATTGTCACCCACTACTTGCAGCGCAGTATCTAAGAGGGTTTGTTGCATTAGCAGACGTGAAAGTGGATATGCAGTTTGATAAAGAAAGCATGAGGATGTTAACAAAGAGCAGAGCCTCCAGCCTAACTGCACAAGACCAGGACAAAATAAAAATTATGGTGTGGTGTCATCCAGAATAGCACTGGAGTTATCAGTGAGGAGAAAATAAAGGAGAACTGTGACATACCTAAAGCAAACCTCCCACTGCCTCACCTTCTCATGTTGTTGAGTCTGGAAAAGTAGTAGCAGAGCCAGCAAGAATCATGTGCAAACAATCCTTCGCTCTGCCTCTGTGGGTAGCTCCACAGCAACTAGTATTCCTTCATCTGTGCCTGCAATCTGTGATGTAGGGCCAGAAGTCTCCCATTGGCAGTCAGGCATATTACAGCTTCCAGGAATCCCCTGGTAGCAGCATGTGGAAATACACCCTATAGCAGATCAGTCACCCTATGCAGTACTTCACTGGTGGGTCCTAGTCTCATTAGCCCCTAATAATCAGCGGTAACAAAGAGTCGTGTGGCACCTTAAAGACTAACTACAAAGTTTTGAAGCATAAGCTTTCGTGGGCTAATACCCACTTCGTCGGATGCAAGCACGAAGTGGGTATTAGCCCACGAAAGCGTATGCTTCAAAACTTTATAGTTAGTCTTTAAGGTGCCACAGGACTCTTTGTTACCTCTGCTATTCCAGACTAACACGGCTACCTCTCTGATTCTTAATAATCAGCTCGTCCAAAATAAAAATCATCCAGCCATCATCTTTCTAGTCTCCCGCTCCTTCTATAATTCAGTTACTACCATCATCCAGTACACCCTGGGCATTTTTGCTATGACAACTTATCCAGTACCACTCTGCACGGTCACCAGTCTGTTCAAAGTGGACCCAATCAATGGGTCCCATATTTATCCAAGCCACCTGAATCTGAGTAGAGTCTAGTCCCTGTTTCTAGCTCTGTGCGTACATGGCACAGTCCCAGGTGCTAACTCTTGTTGACACCCTTCTTTGGGTTGAGTGGAACTGCCACGTAGCCACTCTAGAACATGAAACCACTACCTGAGACCTTCCAAGCTCCTCCAGTCACTTACAAACACTACCCTAGCCCAGAGCTCCACCGAGGCTGTGGGGTCTCTAGGCTTCTACTTTAACTCTTTTGGGGACAACATGGCAGAAAAGAAAGAAGAAAAGGCTTAGCAAAAGAATTCCTTACCCACAGAAACTGTACTCTTAAAGCACTCAGAAGTTACAAGGCTTTGAAACAACAAAAGTCTTGAGATACACCCTCCCCTAGTCTGATCTCATCCTTTTTGGGACTGAATTTTGCCAGCATTTCAGGTTGGGCAGAATCCATTTTGCCCTCTCTCTCCTGCAAGTCCTGCTTGTACATGGCAATGGTTGGCTCTCCTACAAAAGGCAGAGCCGCACACTTAAGTTATGCCTATGCTGCAGGCTAAGCTGTGACTGCAGCTCAGGTAGGCAGACTTGCACTAGCTTTACCAGTGCTAGGATGGCTAAAGTTAGCAATATGGATGTAGCAGCACAGTCTTGTGTGTGAACTGTACAAGCCTGCTCAGAACCCTGGTACCTACTAGTGTTGCTGAAGCCTGTGCCACCACATCTACACTACTATTTTTAGCAATGTTAGCTTAGGTAAAGCTATGCTAGGTATCTCTATCTTAGCTGCAATCATGCCATGGAGTATAAGCAGACCCTCTATCCCTTTGACATGTGCTCCAGTAGGATGCTCCACTACACACTTTCCATCATGCTTGCACCACCCTATACAGAAAAAAACATTGTTCAATGAGTAGTTCAGTGAGTGATTAGCCAGTAGTTAAAAGTCATTCAAAATAGACAGCCCCAGATGGTTCTCAGTTATAGTCTTTCAATGACATGTCCAAACATTTTTTCACGGCAGGACAACTGTCTGAAGTGCATTACAGTAAACTGGCCTTAGGCAACTCAAGCCTAGTGTTCAACACTTAGTACAAAGTGGAGTTCATAATTTGGTAGAGACCTGCCATTCTGTCACACTGCCAGCCCCAAACATTCAAAAATCATGCAATTTTAAAAAGTTAAAAATATTAAATTTAGGATTCCTTTTATTTCTCTTCAAGCTTTCCCTTGCAAAGATCAGGCTAGAAACTTGCTCTTTTATTTTCTTTTTTAAATAAAAGCTGAAAATCTCACATAGTCACAAGACTCTAGGAGTCTTTAAACAAAAACACCAAACATCATGAGGCATGCAATTTAATCAGAAGAGTTGGCAACAATGGATGCTATTCTTTACACACTGCAAGCGGTCCCATCCAGTTCTTCAAGATCTACCTCTTCAGAAAGTCCTCAGACATGAGAGAATTTGCAGGGTGTACAGTTAGGCACATATGTAATTTTCTGCAGGCTCAGAGTCCTACTTAGGTAAAGAAATACAATCACACCTCATATTTTGAAGCATTATAAACAACATAAAACAATCTTTTATTTAAAGAAGCCTTTAAAAATGGCTATATTTTGTACATCTCTACCCAATATGGGTATAACTGATGAAAAATATAAATGTAATCACTTTCTTCTTTCCTACCAAATATTTCCTTAAAGTGGAATTAGGTGTAAATGTAGAGAGAGTTTCTAAAAATCATTGTATTTAACTTCTCAGATCAGACAATGTATTATTATGGCATACTCAATTTAAAAAATATAGCCATTCAGTTCATACTGTGTGTCATGCATAACTAGCATCACTTCTGTTATAGCACCACCATGCAAAAAAAAAATGGAAAATCTTTCGGCAAACTACAGACTTTGATTCCTGCAGTTTTCTTTCCATCAAATTGTTTAGTAAGTGTTAAGTTTTACCATTTTTATATGGTAATGCTTTAGCAGTTGTGGTAGTTGTGGTGATGTCAGTTATAATAAGGAATAACAGATGGGCTGGAGTGAAGAACAAAGTATTTTCTAGCATCTGGATAGCTGTAGAAACTGAATAAGTGGTGCTTTTATTTTTAACTCCACCCACTACTACCCGTTATTTGATTGCATTTTTACATCTTTTATACTTTCATTCAACTATAATCTTTCTTCATATTTTTCTCATTAACTCCAGTTCCTGTTGCCTTTGTGGTGTTTGCAGACACACAGCTGCATACAATGCATTCACCTAACCACAGTCCGCTACATTTTTGCAGTAGAGAACAAGTCATAACTTCAACTTTGAATTTGGACCAAGTTTACATTTTCTCACTCAAATTAATCACACATTTTAATTTTCTTTTTAAAAAATTATTGGAAGGCTAAACTCAAAAAATCAAATATGCTGGGTTTTATGAACTGACGGTTAAACTTCTTACTTTTCAACTACAGTATTTTGATTAAAACTTTCTATAAAAACATGCTAGTCAAATTGCTACACTACAATTCACTTTTAAATTTGGGCTTCAATCATGCAGATGCATGTACCTCAATTAAACTAAGAATTTAAGGACCTGATTTGGTGAACAGGGATAGGCTGCTGAATTGGTGCCTTAGGCACATGCATAATTTTACTCACAGGTAGTTCCATAAAGTTATGTACATGCTTAAATGTTTGCCTTGTCAGGGCCCAAGTTATAATCAGACGCATGAAATAAGGCCTCATTCTGTGTGGCTACTGAACAATTTAGAAGGAAGCACACACATTATACTTGTTCTAAGTAAAAAACACAGTAATAAATTATTAAAGGATTTACTAGACAATTTTGTTATGTAGCACTAGGAATAAACATTATTTGAGTCTAAAAAATTACAAAGTTTAGTTAAATAATTTGGCTAAAAAGTAACTTTTTTTTAATTTAGCCCCGACACAAAGTAATTGCCTAGTTACTGCTTATTTACTGATAGAAACAGGTTTCTTTTTTTAATTTAGAGCAAGTAGTACATTTATCACATGCTACAGTAGTTTCTTCTCAATATTTTGTTTCCCTTCCACATGTAAGAAAATGAACACACATGTAGGTTTAAGTTCAGTGGGAAAGAGTATCAGTACCAGTCCCTTGGATGAAGGTACACAATTTCTGTTGCTTTTTAGTATCACCCAATCTCATAGGGTAAGTGCCAGATTAGTCTGGGGATTTAAGAGGAAGCAAAGGACAGGAGCAGTCAGGTAAGGAAACATCCATCTCTTCAACAAATAGGCTTTCGAACCTGCAGATAAAGTGGCAAGAAGATTCTTGAACGCAGCCAGTGCTTTCTCCCTGCTCTCATGGTCATAAGTGAATCAACCTCATAGACACACATCATGTGCACATAGTGCCAGGATGAGACAAATATCAAGCTTCTCTTCTCCATTCCATAGGCACTCTGCTTGGCTATGCTTATCACTGATGGTTGCCTCGATCTAGGACAATAGGGCTAGAAAACCAGAAACCAGTAGCAGAATGAGTGTGTGCACCTAACACACACAGAAAACAAAAATGAAAAAAATAAAAATCAAACCAGGCAGAATGAATTATATATGAAAGAAGAAAGAAAATGGTCAAAATAAAAGAGGAGAGGTAGCTACAGCAAGGGCATGGTGCAAGAGTGGGCTTGATAGGGGAGCACATACACATTCCCAAAAGGAGGCTCCAAACAAAAAAAGGATGGATGACTGAAGAGCTGAGGACAAGACTTCCTGCCTCTTTCATAGTTGTACCAAAAGTGTTATAGATACCATAGTGTTATGATGCTGATGTTGAGGAAAGTTATTGGGATCACAAAAGGAAAGCAGCTGGTAGGAGGAAGGGTATATGATTTGGCCTACTGCAGCAGACTATCATTCCAGTAAACTGGGGTCTTGTCTCCAATAGTTGCCTTACAACTCTTCTTGCAATGCACCTTACTGACTTTGCAATATGTACATTGAGGGGAAATTCCTGCCCTACACCTGCAGTGATCAACTGGTACCTTGAAGCACAAAATATGGCAAGCCTTATTTTATCATGTTTAATTCAAATGCTGTTCATAAGAATATTCAGTCCTTCTGTAAATTCTATTAAGGGATAGATGAGGGAATTAAAGTTGTGTGAATTATTTTAACTTTTCACAAAGTTAATAGCAAAAGGAGGTAAAAGGATATGCTATACTAGCCACACCCAACACTACCCAATGTCTTGTGACAAAAACAAAAAATGAGAGAAAGAAAAAAATATCTTTCACATATAAATAGTATTAGAAAGAAATTTCAGATCTGAAAACTACTAAATTGCTTTGTTGTCTTACAAGTTATAAATTTGCATATTGCTATTTTAGATTAATTTCTTCAGCCAACAATTCCGAAGTGATATGGTAGTCACTGCATTTCCACATTTAAGTCTAAAAAAATTCACCGTTTTTACTATATTACTTTTAAACTTCAAACAGATGCTTAATTTTTTACTATTCCTTAAATAGAGTCATGACCTAAAACATTAACACACT
This sequence comes from Sternotherus odoratus, assembly GCA_032164245.1. Taxonomy (NCBI): domain Eukaryota; kingdom Metazoa; phylum Chordata; order Testudines; family Kinosternidae; genus Sternotherus; species Sternotherus odoratus. Next base: position 150,059,109 of record JAVMKO010000002.1, read on the forward strand.
AACCTCTGAGTAGATGACACACATGTGGTGGTTGAGTGATGCAGATGTTCATATATTAAGTATGGTGCATTGTCATATGGGTTATGGCTCATCCCATTAATAAAGAAGATGTACAGAAGGACAATGGTTATCTTTTGGAGTTGAGTGGAAGGTGAATGAGGATATAACGCACAGATAAGGATGACTAGTAAGTTAAAGTGAGAGCATACTTGAAGAAGACAGAAAATAATTGACTAAACAAATGACTTTCAGATGGCAGGATGTTTGCTGGGTTGGTGGTGAGGGGAAAAGATTTTTTATTTGCAAATTTACTAAGCAAATTTGATACAGTGTCAATGAGATAAACATGGAACCCCACAATGTCATTTTTACAACACCATTTTTCAGGATACAAATACAGCCAGACTTGAAGTTCAATACAGAATTAAGTCTGGTTTCACCTTCTTAAGTGGTCCTGGTTTGTTTGTTTCTAAAGTATAGGCTCTACTTTTATTTCATGTGTTTTAAACATCTGAACTTTTAAAAAAACCTATGTTTTTTCACACCTAAAATGATTATATTTATTGCCTTAACTTCATCTTAGAGAATTTACATCTGGGAACTGAATATTTTAAGAAGTTCTATAGATACCTTTTCTTTTAGGGTAATAAATGCTTTCTGTTTATTCTTCAGTGAACACACAATTCCATTACCAAATTAAATGATATTTAGCTGCAAGATAATCTTGTACTCTAGTAACTTTCACTGACTTGTTCTTACCTGTTACCCCTTCTAAATAGACAGTCTGTCCTATTTTGGGGCCTCTCCTTCTGCCCCACCATCACCACACAAACATAACACAGTCATGCGGTGGCCTAGAATCCTACTTTCAACATCTCTGATTCAAGGAATATTTCCAACACACCGCCGAACAGCACACTAGCCCACAGAAAGCTTCCTAACAACACAACAAAAAGGATTCTGCATGGACCCCTCCTGAAGGTCAAAACAGACTGAACTTCTACATAGAGTGCTTCTGCCAACATGCACGGGCTGAAATTGTGGAAAAACAGTATCACTTGCCCCATAACCTCAGTTGTGCAGAACACAACACAATCCACAGCCTCAGAAACAACTTTGACATCATAATAAAAAAAGCTGACAAGGAGGTGCTGTAGTCATTGTGAATAGGTCAGAATATGAATGGGAGGCTGCTAGACAACTCTCGGACACCACATTCTACAGGCCATTACCTTCTGACTCCACAGGATTACCAAAAGAAATTACACCATATGCTCAAGAAACTCCCTGAAGAAGCACAGGAACAAATGAACACTGACACACCCCTAAAGCCCCAACCAGGGGTATTCTGCTACCCAAAATCCATAAACCTGGGAATCCTGGAGGCCCCATCATCACAGGCATTGGGACCCTGACAGCAGGATTATCTGGCTATAGACTCTCTCCTCAAGCCCTATGCTACCAGCACTCCAAGCTATCTTCGAGACACTGACTTCCTGAGGAAACTACAATCCTTTGGTGATCTTCCAGAAAACACCATCCTAGAAACTGTAGAAGCTCTCTACACTAACATTCCACATAAAGATGGACTACAAGCCATCAGGAATAGCATCCCCGATACTATCATGGCAAACCCGGTGGCTGAACTTTGTGACTTTGTCCTCACCCACAACTCTTTCAGATTTGGGGACAATTTATACCTTCAAGCCAGCAAGACTGCTATGGGTACTTGCATGGCCCTACAGTATGCCAATTTTTTTATGGCTGACTTAGAACAATGCTTCCTCAGCTCTCGTCACCTAACGCTCCTACTCTACTTGTGCAACACTGATCACATCTTCATCATCTGGACCCATGGGAAGGAAGCCCTTGAGGAATTCCACCAGGATTTCAACAATTTCCACCTCACCATCCACCTCAGCCTGGACCAGTCCACACAAGAGGTCTAATTCCTAGACATTACAGTGCTAATAAGCGATGGTCATATAAAGCCACTCTATACCAGAAACCTACTGACCGCTATACTTACCTGCATGCCTTCACCTTTCATCCAGACCACATCACACAATCCATTGTCTACAGCCAAGCTCTAAGATACAATCGCATTTGCTCCAATCCCTCAGACAAACACCTAATGCCCAAATAAATTTGTTAGTCTCTAAGATGCCACAAGGACTCCTCGTTGTTTTTCCTGTCTATAAAGGAGCACTTAAAATTTAAAAATGCTTAATTAATTCTTAATATTTAGTTCTGTGTGTTTACTTTTACATTTGCTTCAATAGAATCTTTCCCCCATGAAGGGCAAGTACAGTGCTTTCACTCATGGATAAAATAAAAATTCACAAGAGAGTAAATTACTGTCCAGATTCTTACCCCCAGATTTCTGCTCTTAAGAATGAGACAGACTGAATATCCCTCTTGAGAGCTTGCTGCATTTCATGGATAGTAAGGGAAAGGAAGAAGAGAAGCTCACAGTGTAAGGGCAGTAATGGGAGCAGCAGATGTGATATCCTGGCCAACTCCCTCCACCTCAAAGGACACTGAATCAATCTGTAGCTCCTGTTGAGTAGTCAGAACTACTAATAATCTCTAGGGGTTGCTCAGAGTCCTCCAGTGTATAGCCTTTCTGATAAGAGCTTCAAATCAACGAAAGTCAGTTCTCATCTGGACCCCTTCCTGCTTCCACTCAAGGAAAAGATCTGGCAAGCCATTGTGCATCCTTAAACCACAATGCTTTACCCAGCCACCAACATGATCCTGGTACAGATCCTATGCTGCTTCTGGAGGTGGAACCAAAGTGCATATGTTTCCAACTTCTCCCATCCCTGCCTGAACTCATGTCCATATGTGCATGTTCTCATATTTATGTATACATAATAATATATATTATAAACAGGTGCATGTGACTGTTGCTGTATATGTTCCTCCTCTCTCCATAAAACAATACTGCAAAAGATGACAGGCATGGGAATTCTGAATATGTGAAATTACAGAATACTGATGTGAAAGCGTACTTGGCAAGACAATCTGGGGGAAATTATTGGTTCCTTAAAAATTCACTAAAAGCAAAATCTTGAGGTTTCAAAATCCATGAAACAGACAAAAAAATAGCAAGGAAAGTTTTAAAAAATTGCACTAATTTCTTCCTGCCGCAATTAAAACAAACATTTGGATAAAGTTTATATACACACACATAACTGTCTATACTGAATTCTATTTTTAAAATGTTAGTCTGATTTCCTGTCATAAAAATAAATGTTTAACAGCTTCATGTATTTCTTACCAGATTGAGATTTTTATCCCAGACTTCAAAAGTTTTAGACACAAGATACCCTGCCATATGCTGTATCATTAACTTACTTTTTTATTTTACACTGAGTGGCCCAGCAGAAAACTTCATGATCTTTTACACCTAACACTCACCCAATGAAAGAGATAACAATCTGTACTCATGTTGTCCCACGTTAAGTTAATTTTGTAATTTTCATTTATTCAAAAAGCATTAGGTAACCACCAGAAGAGAACAAAAAGCTTTTGTAGCTCTCTTCACAGATTCCAAGTCTTAATGTATTTTAATGAGAAAACTAGTTAGTCAGACTTTGAATTTTCCCTTGATTGTGAGCCTCTGCACTTGTGAAAAACATGCAACCTACAAGTCAAGAAATAAGGCTATTCAACAATTGTGTTCCATTTTTTTCTGCTCTGCTTGCTGTACGTCAGTGATAGGAAACAAATATGTGCAATAGTGTCACCGTTTCTTTCCTTGCTCTGAATGCAAATTTGAAGAATTTAAACAAAATACTAAACTATCAAACCTAGAAAGTAGCTTTAGAGTACAATAATCAATTTCAATAAGAGCCTCTGGAATTCAGCTGCAATTAGACTGATAATGATGAATAAAATTCCCATAGAGACTCCCCACTTTCTTGTCTCAGAGATTGTATTAGACTGAAGTGCTCTCTTGAAATCTTTGGCCCATCTATCATTGTTTCACAAAGAAATTATTTTGCCAGAAACAGATGCCAAGTTTTGCCTTCACTTCATACCAATGTGAATCCAAAGTAATACTAATACAAATTATTCCAAATGTATTAGAGAAATGGCATAAATTGATCGAGTGAATATACCATACAATATATCAAAAACAATATTTTTTTCTTTTTATAACCATCTCTTTTTGTTAAATACTATGCTTATTAGTATCTGTAGAGTGTTTTTTTTTTATGGAAACAAATCTTTAAAAAATGAAACTTTTACAAAGTTACTTACTGTAAATTGCCCACTCTTACTGCTACAGAAATATGGGGAAGCTGAGTGGCCCACTTCAATGTCACATCCTGATAAATATGCAACATGTTATTATGATTTCCAACCAGAGTGTTTATTGTTCCTTCAGACACTGTTAAAAACATAAAAACAGTTTTAAAACAACAGATGTTTTCATGAGAAAGTGTTTTCCTTTCAGGTTCACACTATTTTCCTTTCTTTGGTGGGTGGGGGGAGCCACTATTGCGTATTTGTGAACATATTTGTTTTCCTTTTTATTTATATACTATTAAGCAGCCAAAAAAAAAAAAACCCAAGAAAATTACACAGACAATAACCAAAATATATGTGATTAATCATGGACACAGATTACAATTATATCAGTGTGTGAAATATAAAAAGAAGTGCCAGACACATATCTGGTACTTCCAGTACTATCACTTGTAAGTGATCAGAAGTCTCAGAATGCCCCAAAAGTAAAATATCATGGATTTGTCAACATTGTTATGAATGCACTGGGATAGACATGGCACAACACACACACACTGTTTAAGTAATTTTAATCAACAGACTCTCATATGTTTACACAAGAAATTACAGAAAATAAAATAAAGATGATTATGAGGGTGTATGTAAAGTTAAAATCTTAAAGTAAATTAGTTAATTTAAAAACTTATTCTTTGCTACTCTGGTACCAAAATGGAACTATAGATTCTTAATTCTGGTCTTTATCAATTTGTCAGCCAAGCTTTATAGCATTCAACCACAGAATCAGAGCACCTCAAAAGCATTTATCCTTACAAGACCCCTGACTTTCTTGCTACATTTGAAGCCCTGAAAAATTAATTGATCTCAGCTGCTCTGAGGCACCATGCAACATACTTGAATACCTTAATCTTAGTGGGACTTTACCTCTCTTCTACGCCTACCTTATATGCCTTATACTTGAATCTAGGCAAGATTTTGCTCTTTTTATTTATCCATAAGTGATTTGCAAGAAAAGTAGTAAATAGAACCCAAATTTTAGGATACTTGATTCTTTCTGTTCTCTGAAAAATTATCCACTTCAGTTACAAAATGTCAGGGACAATTGGAATTCTACATAAGCATTTATATTAATTCCGGATATATTCAAAAGATTGCATCTTCCTAATGAAAAAAATTCTTAGTTTTAAATGTAACTAGGTCAAAGATTCTAAGTTCAATTTTTCTTTTACAAACCTGAACAATAAGGAAGGAAGCAACTTGGACTCCAATCAAGTTTTTTCATGAATCGAATTTGCCCGTTATCCTTAAGGCAAAAGAAATTTCTCTCACCAAGCACAAAAACATAGGAGGTCTGATTAAAGGACACAACGCATATATCCAGTGCTTGCTCTCCAATGTTTAAAACCCAATCCATCTTCAAAAGAGAAAACATAACCAAAGATCAGTTAACAGCTACGTGTATAATAAAAGGTTTAGGAAGAAGGTTCAGTCTACAACAAACCAAATGAATTTTCAGCAATGGTGGTGAGGGTGAAAAAGGTAAAATGTTCTTTATTTTAGATGCATATTATTTTCAGGAATGTTGTGATTTTCCTGATTCCTCCCACCCCCGAAAAAAACTCACCATGTTGGGGGGAGTGGAAAGAAACCAGCCCACAAACATTTTATGAAATAAACCATAAACACATGCTATGCAATTCACTCTGTAAACGTATTGTGGCAGGGTGGGCTTGACCCAGCCTGCCGCCCCTTTAAGAGGGAGAAAAGCCCTCTGCAAACCCCCAGTGCAGCAAGCCTAATTAGCCACCTGGCTTGCAGCCTAATCAACTTGGATGGGTTGCACCTGGCAGCCTCCTCTGGGGGATATAAGGCTGCCAGGAAGGAAGCCCAGTGTGGTGGTGGCATGAGCTAGTCAGAGCTGTGTGAGTTTGCCTGAGCTATCAAGAGCTGTGTGTGTGTGTTTGTATCACTGTTTGCTGGACTACCTAGAGTCCCTAGAGCTGTGTTAACTGTTAGCTGGACTACCTAGAGTCCCTAGAGCTGTGTTAACTGTTTGCTGGACTACCTAGAGTCCTAGAGCTGGAAAACTGTTAGCTGGGCTACCTAGAGTCCTAGAGCTGTGTAAACTGTTAGCTGGGCTACCTAGAGTCCTAGAGCTGTGTAAACTGTTAGCTGGACTACCTAGAGCCCTAGAGCTGTGTAAACTGTTAGCTGGACTACCTAGAGTCCTAGAGCTGTGTAAACTGTTAGCTGGACTACCTAGAGTCCTAGAGCTGTGTAAACTGTTAGCTGGACTACCTAGAGTCCTAGAGCTGTGTAAACTGTTAGCTGGACTACCTAGAGTCCTAGAGCTGTGTAAACTGTTAGCTGGACTACCTAGAGTCCTAGAGCTGTGTAAACTGTTAGCTGGACTACCTAGAGTCCTAGAGCTGTGTAAACTGTTTGCTGGACTACCTAGAGTCCTAGAGCTGTGTAAACTGTTTGCTGGACTACCTAGAGTCCCTAGAGCTGGATATTAATGAGCTGTTTAAGAGCTGGATGTTAATGAACTGTTTTAAGCTGTATATATTGGTGGTGGGGTCCTGCACTGTAAATTAAAGGGCACTGTTTGGAGCAAAAAGGGTTCCTGCCTGTGTTCCTGAGAGGGGGGAGACGGCGGTCTGTCACATATGGTGTCAGAGGTGGGATCGCTACACCAGCAACACAACTGGTGGCCCCGAGATGGAGGGAACCCTGCAGTGGCTCGAGGAATAACAGAAGCGGACCCAGCAGGCCATGCACGCCTTGCAGCGAAACCACCAGATGCAGCAGGCTCAGTTGGAGCAACAAAAGGTACGGCGGGACTCTTTGAGAGGGCGGCCACCACAGCCGGGTGGGAGCAGACCACCCGGGCCCTCCGTCTTGCTCTGTACCTTGTGGGCAGAGGCCCAGGACTTGGGGACATTATGGACTCCCTGATATTGGAGCAGTTTTGCTCAGCCTCCCCGAGACTGTCCGTACTGGGGTAACGAGGCACCAGCCAGAGACGGTGAAGTCTGCGGTGCACCCGACCAGAAGTACATGGAGACAGAGGTACCTCGGGGAGAAGACGGACCACGACGGGTCCGGGATTTGGGGCGATGGCCCATGGACTGGGGTTTGGGGGCGGAAATCGTGTGGGGTGATACCCACTCTGCGGGTGCAGGTGGGGAGGAAGTCCCAACCGGGGGTAGTGGGCTCAGCCTCCACCTGTACACTGGTCCGCAGAGCGTTGGGGCCCTTGTTGAGCTGAGCGAAGGCTTGAAGGGTCTGAGCCAGCCCTATGGGGCTAGGCTAAGGGGGGAGGTGTGTGGCAGGGTGGGCTTGACCCAGCCTGCCGCCCCTTTAAGAGGGAGAAAAGCCCTCTGCAAACCCCCAGTGCAGCAAGCCTAATTAGCCACCTGGCTTGCAGCCTAATCAACTTGGATGGGTTGCACCTGGCAGCCTCCTCTGGGGGATATAAGGCTGCCAGGAAGGAAGCCCAGTGTGGTGGTGGCATGAGCTAGTCAGAGCTGTGTGAGTTTGCCTGAGCTATCAAGAGCCGGGGGAGACGGCGGTCTGTCACAGTATTTATCGTTCAAAAAGTAAAAATGCACACATTGTCCAAAATGAAAAAAAACTTTGAAAATCTGGAAATAAAACACAAGGTCCCCCATTCTACTAACTAGTTAAAGTCTACCACCTCCTTCGTGTCTGCCCTTAGGTACTGATAAATTTCACCAACTTGTTTATCAGCTCCTATGCAAAGTTATAACCAAACCAATCAAAGTGCTAAACCACACATGACTGGCGTCAAGATGGTTTAACAGGAGAACTGGGCTTCTAAAACTGGTAAAATTCTCAGTTCAACCATCCTGTATTTTGTGGTTTTGAATCACAACTTTCTACCACTGTGATTAAAAAACTGAGGAATAACCTTCAGAAACATACTGGTAGAGTTGAGGTAACAACCTGCACCTTCCATTTTAAAATGCTAAAAATTAATGAAATAAATCAGAATTATGCTACATCATCCACTTTTCAATAAATTCTCTGTTCTAGGATTAACTGAAACCCATCGTATTGCCTAGGTTAACAGAAAGATTCCATAAAGTGGGCTTTTTTGCCCTGAGAAATTTTAGTACTTGATTAATCTGATGGATTCAGATTTCCATTAAGACTCCAACCAAGAATGATCAAAAATTCCCCCTTATGTCCTTCAGTTACTTTTATAAATTTAGTGTCAAGTTTAAATTACAGTTCCTCGTTGGTAAAATGTGTGTTATATTTGTAGTGCCCTCAGTTCAATACAAATTTCAACATACTGTACTTCTGGTAATGGGATCAAAGGTGAATTCATAATCTTTCTGAAAGCTCTATCAAGCGCCATCAGGAAAGTGGGGTACCAATCTTCCTTTTTCATTCAAGTAACACAAAAACTGATGATAGTTACAGAATAATTTTTGAACACTCAAAAATAGTTCACAGCTTTTGTCTACCCTCAAGAATAGACCTATTTCAAAAATCAATGTAGCTGTACTCCAAAGCCTACACAAGAACATGCAGGGATTTGGACTGCTACAGCAAGTTGAAGCTTAGCACTATTTGTTCTTAATTTAAGGGTGAAAATCCCTCATGTCCTTGTCCAGTGCAGCTACACCTATTGCTGGCCACCAGCTGCTGAACTGAGGGCATCCCTGAGAGTAGACAAGGTTTGGAACTGTGTTAGCAATTATTCCTTTCTCAGAATGATTTAGATTCTGGACACCCATCTATCAGAAATTTGAGATGAGTGAACATGGGAAGTTCTCTTTTTTTTTCTGTCTTATTTTTATTGCCTCAGACAAAAAAGATCATCTTCTTGTACTTTTCTCTGAATTCTTGGATGACATCTTCAGCAATCTGGACATAATATTCTTTCATTTTCTTTTCACAGGCAGAAGCAATTGCATTAGTTATGCATTTTTTCCCCTGTGTGGATACTTCTACACATTATCAGCTGGTATTGTTTATGGTAAAGTGTATTGCAATGCACTCTAAGTGGGGTTACATTTGAAGACTGTTCTTTGATGTGAAACATATTACAGAATACAGTCCTCACCTACTTAGCAATGTTAATTAAAGGGAACATAGACACTAGTTATCTAAGAACTGGTTCTCTACTTGCTTCCATGTGTAATTCAAGGTGTTGACTTTGATTTATATAGTACAAAAATGTTTGGGTTCTGACTCTTCCAGAGACCACCTCTCTCCCCATGTGCTATAATGGAAGATGAGGTCAGCTGGACTATTTAAGCTAGCACTTTCTGGAGTATCTTAAATGGTCAAGCACTTGTCAGTGCAGTATCACCAAGGTGGGAGTGCCTTTTCCCCCACTAGTCCAAAATGGCCTGAGTAGGTTAGCCTTAAGGCATAATGTACGACATGTTAATTACTCAGGTTTTTCCCTGCAAGGGTGGGGGTGGATGGGCAAAGGAGTATGGGATTCAGGAGGATGGGCAAGCTGTCTATTTGAGAAAATGTCTTTTTTCTATAATTATCGTATATATTATATATATCGTATTCTACTTAACAACATACATGCAACAGGTTGCATTTTAGAAATCTAACAAACTAGTCATAAAAAGACTTTACATTTAAAATTTAAGCAAAATTTAATTTATACATATTTCAACACATTCCATCTTGATAGAAATTAACATGGAATTAACACTTTCTATTATGTTAATTTCTTCATTCTTAAAACAGATAACAATGAATATTTTGCTCTCAATCCAAATTGCAATAAAATTTACTCAAGTCTTTCCATTGTCTTAAATGGAAGTTAGATCTGGTCCTTAGTGACAACACTGTGTTGTCACTGTCAGCTAGTCTTCTCTCTTTTTAATATTTATGCACTGCAGAGTATGGCTTATGTAAAATAAACAGGTCTCACAACAAGCCTTTTTCCAGAACTCAGTTTTTGCTGCTCTGTCTCCTGTCTTTCATCAGCATCTGTTGCAAATGCCAGCACTTGGTACCTGTTGTAAAAAAAAATACAGATAGTATCTCTTTGCAGTTGATCAGTTTTACATCAATTTTTTTTAAAATGTTCACTACAAAGGTTATGGCAAAAGCAGAATCCAAAAATATTGTCAGAAAACCTACTGTACAATGCATTTGTTGATATAATCATTCTTACAGAGTACATGCACTAAAGTATAGTATCTAGAGAATGTATTTTAAAGCAATATTTAAAACATGCTGTCATTCAGATTTTTTACCTTAAGGATACATCCTTATCTAGTAGTGGAAGAATTCAATTTTTTAACTTTATGTAACACTGACAGATCTTGGTTGTCAGCAGGCAGGACTGAGCCATTGAACCATGAGCCTCTTCTACAGCATGAGCTAAAAGCCAACAACCTGTTAACTGTAGAGAAAACTCATTTTGTCTTTCCCCTAAGTGGTCTCGGTATCACTAAATGGCACTGAACACCACACTTTTTTTCCCACAAAAAAGCTCAGATTTTATTTTGTTTGTTTAAATTAAATGTTAGAAGTGGATGCTGTAAATGAGAGAGAGGCCAGAGACAATTTATTACAGCATTTTGGAAATAGGACTTTACGGCAGTGAGAAAAAGTATAAACTTTCCTCATTTCAAATAATCTCTCATTTTAAACAAAAACTTAAACAAAAGCTGAGATAGAGTAACACTTGCCTACCTTAGAGACATGTTTGAGAATTAAATGGTTCTACTCAGAAATGTGTTTCTGTAAAAATGGCACTGATTAGTTGCATAGGTTTCATTTTACAAGACAGCCCAGTAAACTGATTCAAGTTGGCTTGTTTCTTCTCACTCATTCACTATCAACAATAATACAAATTATGCAGGCCTATATCTGTCCTTATTTACACTTATGCAACCCCCACAATGCTCAGATTATACCCTCAGTGACATACAATTCCATTTCCTTCCTGGGTTTGCAATGGTGTAAATTTAGTAAACAACCCTGTTCCTGTCGCACGAGGAATTGTATCAAACACACTCTCTTTTAGTTGGCTCTGCTGATCCAAGAGGAATAAAAAACAGTATAAAATATGTTACTAATATCTTACTCTTAACACACATGGGATAGATCAGCAAGAGTAAGACTGCTCCATTTTTACAATCACTTTTCAGAGAAGCAGCACACTTTAAAGCACTTTGAGACTAAAGATGATATAAAAGTGTAAAGTATTATTACAATATCATGAGCCAAATGTATCGAAGAGAAAGTGTAACAGGTATTCAGCACATACAGTGAAACCTCGATTTAACGGACCTCCATTTAACGGACTTCGGATGCAACGGACAAATTTTTTCAGAAAGTCTGATGCATCCGAAATCCGTTTGTGGAGGGTTCCACCGGGGTTTGAGCCAGGGGTAGGCTGCCGCCCGGCCCCTGCCACCATTCACGCTCCGTGGAGGGTCCCGGGAGCCGGGACCCTGCGGACTCTCTGCCCGCGCACAGCGGCCGCCGCGCTTTTGAGCCGGGGGCGGGCTGCCGCCCAGCCCCCGGCACCATTCATGCTCCGTGGAGGGTCCCCGGACCCGGGACCCTGCGGACTCTCTGCCCGCACGCAGCGGCCGCCGCGCTTTTGAGCCAGGGGCGGGCTGCCGCCCAGCCCCCGGCACCATTCACGCTCCGTGGAGGGTCCCAGGACCCTGCGGGCTCTCTGCCCGCGCGCAGCGGCCGCCACGGTTTGAGCTGGGGGCGGGCGGGCTGCTAACTGCCACCCGGGTCCCAGTAGCCGGGACCCCGGCGGGCGGGCGGGCGGGCTGACAGCTCCCGCCCGGGCCCCGGAAGCCTGGGACCTGGGCAGGCGGGCTGACGGTAAAACCTTGATTTAACAGACTAATTCGGGCGAGGGGGTGTCCGTTAAAGCCGAAAGTCCTGTTATTTAATAATTTTAAAAAATTATTAAATAACGGACTTTCGGCTTTAACGGACACCCCCTCGCCCGAATTAGTCCGTTAAATCGAGGTTTCACTGTAGTTGATTTTAGGCAGGCATGTTAAATGCCTTTATCTTTATCATTTAGCACACACTCCTACATATCAATAATTTTCTTAATACTCTGGCCACTTTTAAGACCTCACACTCCCTCGCAAAACTAATCAATGTATTTTAATAATTTTTTCAAAGTTTTACCTATAAATTAGGGTCAAGTACTGTAAATATACTGAGTCCGCTCCTATTAAAATCAGGCTCAGGCCAACAGAGAGTTCTGAATGTCCCAATTCTCCCTGAGGATTTCAGTAACTTAATAGCAGATTAAATATATTTTAGTTTATTCCAAGACAAAGTTAAATACTAACACACTCAATGCTAACATTTCAGGTTTATTTCTGTATTTGTGGCAATGGCTGCTAAAGGATTTTTCTTAGTGGTTTTAACTACTTGATTTGGGAAATGCAATTGTTCAAAAGCAATTTTTCTATTGCCTAAATAAAATTACTAAATAAATTGTTGTTGGAGCTACAATACAAATAGTCTCTCTTACCAACTTTGCCTTCCACACAAGCAAAAAACACTCTGTTTTCAAACATTTAAAATAGATGTTGCAGATTCTGATGTAGGGAAAAAAAATCTCTCTTCACCACATAAGTGTTCAATGACATGATCTTAGGAACTTGACTTTATAGTCCAAAATACTGAATCAGAAGCACTGGACTGAATACAGTATTATTTTACAATGTAACATGGAGGTGATCTACATTTTTCAGACAAGTCTCTCACAAATCACAAAAGTGCATTGATATGAAATGATTGACCGAATGGCAGTTTCTTGTGACACTAAAATGTTAAAACCACAGTACACAAAGAGCCAAACAAATCTATCAAGCTATTTAGCATTCTTTCATGTCACATCACATGTAAAAATAACTTAAATATGGAGAGAGTTGTTACTTTTCAGAGACTGAAAATACAAATCAATCTAATAGTCCTTGCTTGCTGACGTGAAGGCACTGTACTGTACAAATCTCAGGATAGCAGCGAAATTCAGAGCAGGACAAATTGTTCCATGTTTCCATGTTAGAAAATACCAGTCTGGATGGTTGCATGTTGAGTTTGCCAAAATCAGAAAGACATATAATTTCTTTAAAATAAAACATTAAAAACTAAATTTCTTGTGCTTTACTACATCTGGGTCCTATTTACCCTCACCTTTGAGGGCTCAACTGTGCATTCAGCTTTGAGATATAATTTGTGTGTAACTCTCTTCCAGTATCCTCCCCTTATCTTATATAGAATAGTAGTAAATCCTACTTTGGAATGTAACATAATACTTCAATAATTATATTATATTATGTCTTTCTCTCAAAGTATTGTGGTACATTACATGAATCAAAATCCTGAAGGATCTCAAAGTACTTCACAAATTATACAGCACTTCTAAAACAAACCTGTGACAGATATTGCTACCATATGTATTATCTTTGGGGAACATATTGTATTAAGTTTATGTATCACTGCAGACCAGGTATAGCATGTATGACTCTGTTCTACTCCACAGGACAGAAACTAAAATGATGGATAATGATTAATATGAACTGCTCACATTATAAACACCTTCAGAGAGGTACCACCCTCTATGAAAGTTTGTGTATACTGGTTCAAACTGGATTTTCCAGAGACCAAAAGACAAAGAAAGGGTTTTTTTACATAAAAAGGTTGCATTTAAATGGACTCAGAGTTTCCTTTCTGCACCAAATCTACAAGGCATTCTGTCCAAGGGCCCCAACCCTTGCAGAAAGGTTGGAAAGACTTTGACCTACCAGGATCCCATAAGACTGATGGATAACCTCTCGTAAGCTTTTTGCGTGTATATAGGAACTTTTATTGTTTTGTATATGTCTTCTCTGTAATGCTTTTGCTCTAAGAATAAATGTAGTTTGTTTTGTGAAAGCTGATTGGTTACCAGTGTATACTGTTATAGCCCAGGAGAAAGCATTAACAATCACATGTGCTGGATCCCTGTGGTTGTTAAATCACAAATAAGATGCAGAGGGACTGCAAGCAAGCCCCAGTCTGAAAGGAGAGACACATGGGTCTCCCACCCCAAGAGAGGTGATGGGTAGCAAGCCTAAAGCCATAAGAGGGTCCCCACAAAGAAGACAAGTGGTAGAAGGGAGGGATCAAAGGCCTGGCTAATCCTGAAACTGTGATAAAGACCAACACTGAAGTGAATGGTGACAGCCAGGCAGACAAAGGGAAAGTTTAGCCAAATAAACTAAGATCTCAGTTTTTAAAAAGTCTCATCTGGAAAATTCACAAACAGTAAATTCTACTGTTATCAATTATCCATCTTGGAAAGAACGGACTGATGCCAATTTTCTACTTATTTCACATCTTTATGCTTATACCACTATACTTTCCCTTGGTCAATGCAACTATATGCAAACTTTGCAGCTCATTTAGTATCCAGGAGTAAACACAAAATACTCCCACTAGTAGAAAGCATAAAAGCTCCATTAACTGAGTATGTTGTTTGAGAGAGAATAGAAATTCTGGTGCAAGAGCAGTAAATATTTATTATGGCAGTAAAAGCAAAACCAGGTTGTGTTACCATTAGATAAATTGTACTCTTGAGGCATAAAATGCAAAACAGAAAAAAAATGGCTATATTCCTCTAAATCCTTTGTGTTATGATTATCTCTAAAATCTTCATTCCTCCTCCCCCTCACAAAGATGATGCATTTTGGCTATAAGCCTTTATGATGAAGGAAAATGTGCATTTTTGGTCTTGAAAGCAGATGAATTTGTCAGATTGGAATGTTGGGTAAGAGTTCATAGGAATCTGTGTGCTTCATGCAGATTAATTCTTGCCAAAAAGAAAATCGCTAAACTAATCGTAGTATCCTTAAACTATATCACTCATGTAAACAGGCCCAAATTCCTTTGCCGGAAGCACACTTTGCTTTATATGTGACATGAACTAGTGACATGTAGGTAGAGACTGATACATAGCTAGCAGATTCATAATCTGCAGATTGCTATGATTAACCAGCACTGTATAGGGTAGAAGGAAGGGGAATTAAAAATCATTGGGATGGCTGGGAATATTTTCTTTCCAACTTGCTAAAATATTCAGTATTCTCAGGGGAAGCCCATGAGGCAGACAGAGATGGTCAGGACAGCTACTTCAGTAGCAGAAGAAATATTGGACCTCTGGTCAGGAAACTTGCTTCCTCTACTCTGGACAGGAAATTTCTTATGCTTTCCAGATCATTGTTGCTGAGGTGGGACCCTGAAGACTCTAGCGGACACCAGGTCAACCCCCGGAAAAGGGTCCACCCAGCCACCAGGTCAGCCTGACATCTGAGCAATGGCAACAGGTCACTCAGCTGCTCTAGAACCAGTTCCTGACTATTCTCAGTAAACAGCAGCAAAAGAATGTAGGACATGACGACAGATGAGCAGTGACAACTTCAGTCAAACTGGCCCACAAAAACAGGGAGTAAGTCACCAGGCTGATGGGGTAAATACTGTGATGTGGCTCTCCAGATCCATTTCATTATCCCTTCACGGGGGTGGAGTGTGAAAGAGATGCAAGGCAAGAGCACTTCCATAAATTAACTAGTACCAGTACTGTACTCCCAACCCCCTACCTGAGTGTTTTAGTATACCAAACAATAGAAAGTCATACAGCCAATGCAGGTGCTGCAATTCTGGGGAAGAAATCACAGTGGTCAAGTAGATGAGGCTTTAGCTGCCTTTATGGAGAGAACTTGAGAGACTTGCCTCAGCCAGGTAACAAAGGCTTATAAAGAACACAGCTCCCTTCAATTCAACCAGTGCTTCTGCAGGTCCCTGCTTCTGCACTGCAAAGTATAAGGGGAATTTATCAGGTGTAGCTGGTGGTTTTAATTAAAAGGTCAGTCTCACACAAAACTAGGGAGATTACATTTCTCAAAAGAAGGGCAAGCAGGTTTAATCACATAGGATTTTTTTCCTTATGTTCCTGGGACCCCTGGTGGCCAGTGAAGCATTATGGTATAGCACATGGCCAGTCAAAGTCTGCAGCAATATCTTTTATTGGACCAATATCTGTTGGCGAGAGAGACAAGATTTCGAGCCACACAGAGCTCACCCACTTTGTCTTTCTAATATCCTGGGACTGACAACTACAACTACACTGTATATACATTCTTATGCATTTAATGATCACTTTGATCTATACACAAGTGAATTGGCCTGGCTTCCAGCTGTGAGTTTGTCCATTCTCAGCTGATGTCTAGCCCTTGGCCACAACTGGTACTCGGGCTGCCAGCATCACATCTGTTAGCATTCAATTGCCAGATAGATTATGTATCCCTCTCAGAAAGGGAAAAGCCAGCAGTCCAGCACCAATTTTAACACTTCTCAGTACTGAATTACATTCAAAAGTCAAGAAGCCCAGGATCTCCAATGATAACATAAGAAAACATCAACACACTGAATCTGAAATTTTTTTTTACCTAAAGTAAACTCCAATCACTGTTTGAGCCCCTGAATTTTGATTATTTGGGAACATGCATTTTGCTTTCCAGATGACTTCAGCACCCTAAAGCATGCTCTGTCAATACCCACACTTCCAACACGTTACCATGAAGGGATCCTTCATCGTACTAGGATGCTACATGGCCTTTACCATGTAGATTTCTGATGGCATGGTGTGCATTTCTTCCTAGTTACAATGAAGCATCACTATAAAGACAGGGCTCTCTAACTGCATTTTCTAATAGTCAAATACATCTGAGGAAAACTGTTTCTGGGTCTAATTGCACCAAGCACTGATTTAAAATGTCAGCTAGCCACAGGCTGTTTATTGTCAAGTATCCAGAAAACTTACATCATTTCCTACATGGTTGCCAGTGGAAGCCAGTAATCTAGAACCAGAGACATACTGCCACTGCCTGAAGCTTTAAAGACAAAGACTGGCTGTTCCACAGACTTGAAAAATAGTTCAAGTATTTTATCTTTCAGATATAACCATAGTTTACCAGCTAGTAGCTTGGGCTTACACTGGAAGAGAAATTCATGTTATGCCATCCTTGGTTGAGAAAGGGCTTCGCTCTTCCACAATTTCAGCCTGTTAGCTATGGCATTCTGCTGAGATTAGTGCTCCTAACTAAAAACTGCATGCATCCTATTATTCTTGTTATCTCATACACTCAGCCCTGTTTTTCTCATCTGCTTGTTATATATGGGCTTAGACTGCAAATTCTTTGGGGGTAGGGGCTGTCATTGAGAAAAGTCTCTAGGTACTACTGCAATATAAAATAGTATTTATTGAAACACTGGCTGAAATCCCCAAACCATAAAAGGGAGTTCTGGGATGTAGAATGATGGAAAGATGGGAGTTGAGCAGGACTCAGAGGATCTGTACTGGTCTATTTGAATACCTTTTCTCAAGGTGTTATCTCAAGACCTTAACAGTATTTGTTAAATGGATGGGAGCATCTATTTCTTAAAGATCCCTTCATGGTAACTTATTTTTGATGTTACAGAGACAAGCTTCTCCTGAGCTTGACTAGGCATTTATTAGGACACTACATGGCCTTTACCATATCAAATGATAATCTCAGTGGAGTTTGGGGCAAAAAGGAACATACTTCACCACCCCTTCTCCAAAACTGACTAGAGGACGGGGTACATGTGTATGTGCAAACAGCGTGGTCTATCAAAACACTGGCATTGGAGAATACCTGCTTTGTTGCCGATCTGTTCATGTGAAAGGCTGGGAGACTGGTGATTCCCTAGCACTTTATGACAGTAATAAAAAAGGATATTGTCATCTATGGTGGGATTAGGTCTGCAAAATATGGCACAATTTAATTTAGAACTGTTGTAGTCATGAGTGCTTTGAGCCTACTGATATATAGTCTACAGGCAGAAGGCACTCTGAATGTTACCATTCACATCATCAGCACATGGCAGGTAGATAGAGTATTAAACTTATTGAGCAGGATTGGTCAGCTTTGTATAAAAATCTAATTTTGTTCTTTTATCTTTCCTAAAGGGTAATTCTCTTAGCCCATTATTCCAAATCCAAGCTTGGTCTCAGAAACAGGAGTCCAGGAATATGCCCACATCATCTTTGGTAGGGACAGGCCTCAATATAGGGCACTAGCTAGAGGCACTCCCACTAATATGCAAACAGGAGCAAAATGAAGTTAATCATACTGCACGAATCATGACCACACACATTTATCTGGATGTTATATCCATATGCCCTACCTATTGTTGGATCTTAAATCACTTAATTTGTGAGCTTCCCAGAGAAGGGACTCTGTCTTCATGTGTGTTTATAAAGCATGGGTCTTCTATCCTGAGTGGGGTTTATGGCTCCTACCAGAATATCATTAAAGCAGCAGCAGGTATGATTCCCTCCATAGGGAAAAGTCAAGAGGGAAACCTGTTGGTATGGCAACAAGATGTAGGCAAATCGACACCTACAACTGCATAGTTAAAGCCAAGGACTTGGGATGCAGGCAACCTGTTAATATTTTAGCAGATAAGAATTAACTCCTGTTAAAAGGCTAAAGTAGAAGACAGAAGATTTTAACACAAAAATCTGTGTACAGATCTGTGTGTTCATTTGTACAGAAGTCAGGGTGGAGGCTGGCACTTGGCAACCACAGGTCTGTAATGTTAATTAGGGGTAATGCTACAGTACTAACATGTTTACTTAGTAGCAGCATGTTTGGAAAGTTGAATGGCACAGCTTCACAGCATTGTTCACCTTTTTGGCATACTTGAACCATTTATATAAAACTTTTCCTCAATCATTCAAAACATATATATTTTAAAATTTATTATCAGTAGCTGTGTTGCTAATCAGTCATCTCCACTGAGTACACCTTTATTGGGAGCTTACACAAGCAGTGTGGCTGGATGATATACTGCTTAAATTGACTTCTGCCTGGCTCTGATAACTTTCAGATTTTGAAGGGCTTTTGAATAAATTTTTTGGTAGCTGTCTAAAATAATGATTCACAAAGGCATGCTGTCACTTATGGGGGAAAAATGAAGCGGTGCTAAATTGTTACTACTCAAAACTAAATACCAAGAACTGAAGTACAAGGACCCTTGAGATTCACACAATAGTTTCTTGTTGCTTTCTAAAGAGATTCATAGATGCCTACTTCATTCTTAAATAGAACCATGAGGCCAACATATTCATAAGAAACCCCTTTTATTTAGCCCAATGATATGTTGCTTGGAAACTTGAATTCAAAATACTAACATCAGCTAGGACTGTGAAATTACTACATCTCTTCTGATTCTCACATTTAAGGATATACACAAAATTTCTGCTCCTGTTTCTTCCTCATTCCCTTTGCTGTACAAACCTCCTCCTTAACCTTTACTTTTGTAAAGAGTCACTTCTCTTTAAGCCTTCTGTACATAACGACCCTTGAGCTTGTAGCTCCCTTCTTCCCTCCATCAATGAGTGACCCTCTCTTCACTCAACTGCCTACTTAACACCACCTATAATACACTCAGCAACCCTAATACAATCAGCTATCATCCTCTGTACATGACCCAACGCTAAGAAAAGCCATCATGCTGCACTGAGATCTAACATTCTTCTGGTAATCTGGTGTGCTACATCTTTAAACCATTCTGTTTAACTGTTAATTCCCTGAGGCAGTGACTGTGCGTTCCTCTGCATTTTGTACAGTACCAAGCATATCAATGATACCCAGTGAAACAGCAACATATTTTCCATCTTTCCCCCATCAATCTTTCATTTTCTTTCTTCACCTATCAATTTCACCTTCCTTCTACTATGGCTTCAGGTCTCACTGAGAAAGCACCTCACTCCAAAGATGATGCCATTCCCCATCAGTCACTCTCCATACTTTAAAAGCAATGATCTATACCTCACCACGTTCTGAAAAAATGTGCACTATTCCAATCTAGGACGTATTCTGATTTCACCAGATTAATGCATGAGTGCCCAACGGTGAACGACCTCACCACACATTATGTGTTGGGGACCTTTGTCGGGTTTGGCAGAGAAGGTGAGTTGCCCCATTTAAAGGCAGCTAGAGCCAGTGAGTTACCTCCAACACAGAGGTGGGCCCATTCCAGGTCAGCATAGGGACACTGACCCATCCACCCCTAGGTGATCAGGAGAGGAGGAATATTTATGCCCACATCTGGGCAGTGAGAGCCCTCTTTTCACCTGGTCAGGTTAAGGAGCCCCCACCCTCTCTTCCATGGAAGTATCTACAATACCAGATTTTCATCATTATCCACTGTAGGCATTACATTATTCGCTCCTTTCTCGGGGGCTGGGAAGGAATTTTTCCCTCACCACCAGATTGGCTAACACAAGGTGAGTATTTTCACCTTCCCCCAAAGTGGGTTGGAGACTTGAGGGAGCAAAGAACAAAACAAGAGTTAGACTATGATGCTGCAACTTATTATGTAAGCTTGGGGCAGATGTCCAGTGCAGGTACTCTGCAGGGAATTGATAGTGATCAGAATAAATCCTTTCCCAGTCCAATTTAAGAAGGTATGCATTTAAGGAGTAGAAACAGGGGTGGGGGGAAATTGGGGTTCCTATGGCTGATATGGCAGGGAGTTAACTCCATCTCCTTTATCTACCCCTTGACTCTCATTCAAGGCGGAAGGTGAGGAAGGTAGCGAGATCCCAGCAATATCTTAGCTGGGTATCAGGATGGGTAAGGGGGAGCGCTGCCAGCAGCCCCCCCCCCCCCCCCCCGATATATGTAAATAATTATGGAATTACCTCCCCTGTACAGTTTTATCTGGTGGGTCCTCACAGACACTTAGGAACAAAGTTGCAGCCTAATTAAACCACATCCACTGTCTCCCGTCCTTCTGGAAAACCCGGACAACAATTCAAATCTGAGCTTCAGGTGACAGCACCAAGAAAGGGCATCTATTCTTTCCTCTTTTTAAAAGTAGATAAATGGTACAACATGAGTAAAGCAAATAAAATATTACAGTATTTATATTTTCACAAAAACATGACTTTTTATCTTCAGTATATTTACATTATATGACGGCAGCCCTAAAAGAAACTACAATTACTTATTTAACATTTATACATACTTGTAGCTCTCAACTTGTTGACAGGAAGAGACTGTAATGAAGGAATCTGTTCGAGAGCTGTAAGTTAACGGACCAGGCAGAAGAAAACCAGGTAGAAATCGGCCAAAAGCATAGCTTTCCTGTTCAAACAACATAAGCATGCCATCCATGGATTGTATGCATATCAAATCTCGGCCTAAATGAAAAGCAAACAAAGCACCGTTAATCACATATTATGAAAATATATAGGCCTGAATTCTCATTTACACTAACTGTAAATGAATACTAATTTACCATATTGGGAGCATAAAGGGGCTTTAAAGTAGACATAAATGTAATGTACTCCCACTTTAAGTCTCCTTTACACAGTCAGTGATTTAGAGCAACTGAAAATCAGGCCAGGTTATTTATGGAAATTAATAATGACGTTACATTACAGTTAGGTATAAACAAAACAAAACAGCTGTGAACCCTCACACAAAACAAAGAGGTGAAATATTGGCCCCATTGAAGTCAACTTCTAAAACTCTCATTGACTTCAGTGGAGCCAGGATTCCACTCAAAATGTTCAAAGTTGAGACTGACACTCCATTACCATTATTTATATAAGGCTAGTGTCCAAAGGTCCAATTAGAGATCCATTGTGTCGAATTCTGTATAAAGTTAAAAGAAGATACAGACCGTGTCCTGAAGATCTTACACTTGAAATAGACTAGATAGACAAAGCGTAGAGGAAAGGGAAACAATGTACGAGTAATATGATGGGGTGACATTTGACACACTTCATGTTAGTTCTACTTTATTTTATAACTATATATTATGGGGCAGAGGAAGGCACAAGGGGATGAGTTAACAGGAGTAAGAGACTAGGTAATAAAAAAAGAAAACTGGATAGGGAAAGAAAAAATGACAATGAGAGCAATGCTGGTAGCAAAAAGATTGTGAAGGAAGGAAGAACAAATGATGAATCGGCAAAAAGAGGAAAATATCCATAATGCAAATAGAAAAAGCGCCAAATCCAATGTCTTCACAGAAGTCCAATCTGTGAAAATCACTCAGCAAATGGAGAAGGGGTGGTTCACACCTGGCTTTATCTCGAGGAGTGCTGCTCTTACCACCCTAGAAAGCTATTTGGCACCTGGTACCTCATGAAGCGGGAGAATCACCCTCCATTTTCAGAGAATGCCTGGAAGAAATTACACCTGCTCTGGTGCCCTACACCCCACCGCCACCCCCAAACTCTTCCCCATGAGTGGGGGAAGGAAATCCCTGACAACTCACAGAAGCATTGCTCATCTCATTCCCACCTGATCTTTCCATAAGGTAATTTAACCCACAAGTAAACTGCTATCAGGGGGGGAGGGATAGCTCAGTGGTTTGAGCATTGGCCTGCTAAACCCAGCGTTGTGAGTTCAATCCTTGAGGGGGCCATTTAGGGATCTGGGGCAAAAAAAATCTGTCAGGGGACAGTACTCGATCCTGCTAGTGTAGGCAGGGGACTGGACTCGATGACCTTCAAGGTCTTTCCAGTTCTAGGAGATTGGTATATCTCCATTTATTTATTTTATTTATTTAAATCACTTGAAGGACATCTGTATGTTGACTTCATGAATTTTGCCAATTTGGCTAACAAACCTATTAAACAGATTATTTTTAATGTATAAATAATCCTCTAGAACAAAGCGAACTAAACCTTCCAAAAGTTGTAAAAACATTATTTGGTAAAACTAGTTAACTGTTTCCTTTCATAGGTAAATAACAGTACAATAAGAAAAACCAAAAGATAACAAAAATGAGTTTTTCTGATTTGATTAAGTTAATATTCTAATTTAACTGAGGGAATACAATTATTAAAATAAAATAAAATATATGACCCTAAGATCAAATTTTCAAATCTACATATAATTCCAGGTATTTTAAATGGTCTAAAATAGAAATCATTATGAAAACAATGTTAATATTATAGTGATGACATTCTCATCAGGTAAGGCAGGTAAGGGTGCAGAAGGTAAATAGCTATACTGGATCTCTGTTTTCCCCCGTTTTTGATTGCCTGTTCTATACTCACAAAATGGTCCCTTCATCCTTCCCACCAAGAAGATCTGTCCATAATTCATTCCATTCCCATGAACACTGCTGCACACATTTGATGGGGAAGACATTCAAGAATGAAATATGGTCCTGTTCTTTTCCCAGAGGTTGAGCTCAGTGCTTCTCAACCTCCTAGGAAAGAAGGGAACCAAATTTCAGTACTTCATAGGGAAGCACACTGATGCTAATAGATAGATGGGCACTTTTAAAAAAAATTAATGTAATTTTAGAGGGGGCTCATGATAGGATTTCAACCAAATCTGAACTATTGCAATGGCCTATTAATCCTAAATATAGATTTCTAAATTTTAAATAAATGATTCAAGCATAAGTTCTCTCTTTTCTTATCAGAGGGCTAGCCGTGTTAGTCTGTATCCACAAAAACAACAAGGAGTCCGGTGGCACCTTAAAGTCTTTAAGGTGCCAATGGACTCCTCGTTGTCTCTTTTCTTAAAGCCATAAACTTAAGATCAGTCTTATATTTAACACAACATTTTTTGGGGGAGATGATTTACTGACTGCTGATGCAAAACATATTTGTCTTATATCAACTGTTTTAATAAGGCAGAAATAGCACTCTGGTTTAACAAAATCATAAATCAACATATAGAGAATAATTTTCTTCAACTTTAGAAAAATCCCATTTCCCTTATTAAACATGAAACAGAACAAAATAGTCCATTAATCAAGAGGTCTATGGCGGCTTCTAAAGGAAATTTAGCTAAGCTAACAATGAAAACCAATCTTCTCAAGTTAAATCATGCTAAGATCTGTACTGATCACCTATATTTTGTATAAAAGCATCTGTAACATGGAAATCATTAGGCAATGTTCAAAAGCTCTCAGACTAACATTCTGCCAGCTACTGAAGTAAGCCAAACTAATGCCTTTCTTTACAACTGCAAGCGATAAAGACAAAATATATCATACCATTTAAACCACTGGCTGCAAGGTTCATTGACAGCTTCAAGTTGATGATTTGGTCCCATCAGGTTTAATCTATAATATACTGAAGTTTGTTTCATGTTTCCAAACAGTGGCACTACATTAATCTTTCCTGTTGCTTTGGTAGATAAGAGTCGCACACCTTTTTAGGAAATGTGAATTCTTTAATTCTGTTAACAGTTTGAAGTCAATGAACAAATGCTTCTTGTTACTAAATGCAATAATTTTAATAGAATTATGAGTTTAACATGAGAAATCCTGATAGCATTTTCCAAAAGGTACAACTGTTTGAGAGTTATGAATTTCCTAAGGTTTTCTTGCACTGAAACACATGTTTTTTAAATTATAAAGCAGGTTCTATGGCTTCTGTTCAAATCTAGATTTTATTGTTTATAAAATTAGAAACATATTTTATATTATACATATATTATATATGCATATACACACACACGTACCGTATGTGGACAGCCAACAAGTTTCTTTTTGAAATTGTGTATGATGTGGATTTATTAAAAATGGTGTGGATTTATTTCCAGTCAGTTGACCTCTTAAAATACTATTTATATGGCTCAATAGATCTAACACTTCATTTTATGATTTATTCATAATTTGTCACTCATATTCTGAGGTAGGTTGTATTCAAGGGGTTAAGTTAACCAAACTGATCACTGATTATAGTTGAGAAGCATTTCATTCATTGTTTAAAGGTCAAGAAGCTCTGAAGCATTAGCCAAGGTCAGAGCAGATGATTTCATCAACATATTATTTGAAAATTAGTCAATGGAAATTATGTATTAATAAAGTAGCATGCAATATTGGAACAAAAAAAATCATAACCAAGGCGCCTGAATTCAATTAAAACCGGTTTAATATTAAGGGTATCACTTAATTTTTAATTCTTTTTTTTTTTCCATTTTAGCATGGACACTATTCTTAACCAATGCAGCTTCAAAGAAAAAAAGAGAAAATGGCATAACTTAAGCTAAAGGCAGTAGGGTAGACTTAATGTTCTTTGTTCTAGCTTTTGTCAGTTTAATAAACCAATCACTCATCATGGTAAATAAAGTAATTTGCACTGGCGTAGCACCTTCCATACATTCTGTAATTAAATGTACACTTTGTATTAAATAAAATGAGGAAGACTTTGTAGCACCTTAGAGACTAACTGGTTAGTCTCTAAGGTGCTACAAAGTCTTCCTCGTTTTATTTACAGATACAGACTAACACGCTGCTAATCTTAAATTTGTATTAAATGTACATTTTGTATTCTGTAATTAATAACAATATTTGAAAATATAGAAACCATCCAAAAATATTTATAGTAAATTTAAATTGGTATTCCATTATTAACAGTGCAATTACAACTGATTAATCACTACTTTAGAAAAAAATCTCACAATTTGTTTAATTGTTTGACAGCCCTAGACTAAAAGAAACAAAAATCAGCTAAAAAAACTTTGTTTGGAAACAGTTCAGGTAAAATTTGAGAGGACGTCATTTGGTAAGAGGAAGAACTTTGAGGAACTCACATGAATTGTTATAACACCTTCAATAAAAGGCATCTATCTGTACACCGTCAAGGTGGTATACAACCTCCAAGTCCAACTGGACTAAAATCTACTCAAGAAATATTAGAGAGCAGCAGTGGTTTTTTCATATTTAGCTTGTTGGAAAACAAGCCCTTCCATTTTAGATGCTGACCTGACTACTGTTATTCAAGCACTTGTCATCTCAAGACTAGATGACTGCAACATGTGCTCTTCCTAAAAGACCCAGAAGGCTAGTCGGAAATTACAAATAAGTCTGCACTCACTATTCCACCACCCATATAAAGTGGCCAGACAAAAACATACTGAACAACTCCTCAGCATTCTACCTTGGCAACCAATCAAATTAATTTTACATCCTTGATCCTTATCTAATAACAACCCCTAAAGAAACTTGTACCAATGCTGGCTCAATACTTGCATCATGGAGTTTCCTAAGAATTTTACCATTGCTAAGGACAAGATTTGCCCCTCCATGAAAGAAGTTTGAGGTTGAAATCTCTACTGGAGGCCAAGTGCTTTTACACCAGTTCTAGTGCCCTCAGGCGTTGATCTCTAGCCACAAAAGACTTGCCCACCAATTGTACCTTACAGGAGAAAAAGGAATAGTGTGAACTTTTAAACAGAGCCCATATGTGCTGCAATTAGGGATTCGGTTGTGTTAATGTAAGTGGGATTATTGGGGTGATGGTGCATGAAATGCTAAAGTCATGCTAAAATCCCCAGCATCATAGTGGTGGCCATTTCCATGAGAAAAGTAGTAGCTACATGTATACAGGCTCCCCGACACATATATCTCGGAGATAATCAGCTCGTGATTCTTAGTTTGATCAGGACCTTCCGACAACTGACTGCATGGGCATCAACTGCAGTATGAATATTTATTTCCTCTCCTTTCTTTTTGAACTTTTCTCAGCAGACATCCTACAGGCATTCAAGAACAGAAAATACTTATTCTTTATTTTAGAATTAAATAAAGAGGGGACAATCAGCTTGGCTGAAATACAATTAATTCCAATGGTTTGGTGGAGAGGTGTTTCAAATTAAAAAAAACAAAAAACAATTGACACATATTTGCAATAATAAAAGAAACCGAAGTACACTACATTGTAGAACAGACTGCATTCTCACAAAGTATCTCTCCCAAATCTCTAGAAGCCAGACAGCACAATGTCACAGATAAGAACCACTCATTATGCTCTCTTGTACTATCTCCCCCAATGAGAGGACAGAAACTTTTCAGGTACTTATTTAATATTTCTCCTCTGTTCTACTGGCGTATTACAAAAGTATTTTTCAGGAAACACTATTTTTAATTCAGGGCTCTATGCTCCTATCTTGGCTTATTCCTGGTCAGGGGAGTAGAAACTCCATGAGTTTCAATCACTGAATGTCCTTTCTGTTCTTCCCTCTGTGGGAAGAAAAAGGAGAGTTTGCACCCCCAATCACCCACAAATGAGGCATAGGTTTCAGCCGGTAAGCTCAAGGATCTCAGAGATGCACTGGAATCAAGGGCTGTCTCCATAGAGCTTCACTCTCTTGCCTTCTCTCCCTTTTCCCTTGGCTGCCCCTTGACAACATCACTGTGCTGTCTGAGAGTCCTCTTACCATCACTGTCCCTGAGATCTTGAATATGGAGGGGGAAAGAAACAAAAGTTACTGCAAACTCAGTTGGCATAACCCATGCTGCTCAGTTTTAAACTTTCTAAAATCAGTATGCACAAAGAGGAAAAACACCATAGGTAAAGCATCTTATTTCTCTCCACCTTGTCAGCTAACTCTGGCTCAATTATCACTAGGAGGAAGATACACCTTTTGAAATGGAGATCTGTTGTCAGTAACTTTTGTGCCAGGAATGCCCCTCTGCTATGTACATTGGCCAAACCGGCCAGTGTCTACGCAAAAGAATAAATGGACACAAATCTGACATCAGGAATCATAACATTCAAAAACCAGTAGGAGAACACTTCAATCTTCCTGGCCATTCCATTAAAGATTTGATGGTTTCAGTTTTGAAACAGAAAAACTTGCAAAACAGACTCCAACGAGAAACTGAGGAAGTGGAATCAAATTTCAAATTGGATACAATAAACCAAGGGCTTAATAGAAGTTCAGATTGGTTCTCTCATTACAGTAATTAATTGCATTTCCTGAGTTACTGACAACAGATTTCCATTTCAAAAGGTGTATCTTCCTCCTAGTGATAATGGACCATCTACATTTAACAGCCCTCTTAGAATTGGTATGCTAATGTATAATTTTTTTGCTTTCTTTTCTTTTTCTTTCTGTGTGTATAAATGCATTTTACTTCTGTTCCATTCTATGCATCCGATGAAGTGAGCTATAGCTCACAAAAACTTATGCTGAAATAAATTAGTTAGTCTCTAAGGTGCTACAAGTATTCCTCGCTTTCTTACGGATACAGACTAACACGGCTGCTATTCTTGAATCTGGCTCAATATTTATACTTTGCATTAAATGCTGCCCTCAGTTATCCCCATGAAGATTCACTGAAATCAGCAGGGCTGCAAAGGTGTAACAGAGAACAGAATTTAGCTTATTTCTAAAAGAGATTGTTACACAGGTAAGCATCTGGGCTACCGTCTTAGGCATCAGACACCCACACACCAAAACATTCCAATGAGGTATAGTAACTGCAAAAAATAAACCTAGTTTCAAGTGATTAGAATCCAGAGAGATGTGTGTTTACACAATCTTAATAGTTTTGTTGACTTTTCTTGTATTTGAATGATAAAACAAGATTTTTTTAAAAAGCAGAAAACTATTAAAACCCATACAAAAGATATGCAGGAAAGTGGGGGTCACTGGTACAAAATTATATCTATATATACACACATACCACACATTGGTAAATATTTTCAAGTTTATTAGATTACAATACAAATGAAATCAGTTTGTTAACATACTATAATTCTATTGTTTAAAATACTATAAAAGTTGCCCTGAAGATCACAGAAATAAGAGACAGAAAAGACATAATATAATATGGTCCATCCCCTTACCACAGTAGAAGTGTTCTCTATAGTATACGGTCTAATGTTTTGTACTTCACACTCTCTTAGCATTTTAAAGGAAGGCATTTCTATTTCTGGCTATGCTGTCACAGTTGTGAAAGAGCAATATTTCTTGGCTGTGAATAATGGGGGGCTTTTTTCAACAAGCAGCTAAAGAGATTTTTGGCTATATCCTTTAACTAACAAATACCCTAAGTTTTGTTTTTAATTATTTCTGTTTCTGTAACAACACTTTAAAACACACAGAGACACGCTACAGGCAGCAGTAATACTGTAAAGACGCTGATTCAGTTATTTTAATAGATTAAAAATAGATGTCTGCACAGTTGTTCATCCACATTGTTAGGGTAAGTCAGAAGTAGCAAAAAGTTTTGATCTGACACAAATGATGAGATATAAAATGTAAGTTTACCATAATCTGTTAAATCATAAAAATAATAAATCATGAAGAGTGGAAATAAGATTTACAGAACATTCAATAGATATGTATAACAGTGAGTGGGGGCTATTATATTTATTCCTCACTGTTCACAAATGAATCTTAGACTCTTCAGGGATCTCCAAGGTAGAATAGCAGGTAAATAGCACGTAGAATAGCAGGTAAACCGTATTTGTTAAAAAAACAGCAAAAGACATTTAATCCATATAGGGCCTGATCCAGCAACAAGTCAATGGCAAAACTCCCACTGACGTCAGTGATGCAGCATCAAGTTCTAAAGCAACAACTAAACTTTGTGTTTGTCTTTGCATCGTCTGTATTATTCACTTCAAGTTTAGTTAAAATGCAAATTTACAATAGTCTGTTACATGACTTAAACTCCAATTATGAAAACTACTACAAGTAAACCCAAAGAAAAGTTCATACAAAATTAGATTTTCTTCATAGTCCAACTTTTTATAGTTCATTTTGTTTCCTTTGGCCATTTGTTTTTAATGTGTAACCAGTGAATGGGTTTTTTATGTTTCACTTTAAAAAAAAACAGTCATCCAAAAGCTCAGCCAGAAATGTCCATTTCAAAAAGCTTACTGCAGCCAGTTGGCTTTGCCAGTGACATATTTATAAAGTGAAAATGTAACCCATAGTGTTCTCTGCAGATCAGATGGAATCACTTAGTGTACTCTACATAGTTTCAGCAGCCTCAAGAGGAATGTCCCTCAGCCAGCAAGTGTTACTTTAAGTAATAGTCCAGCTACTGTTGTTTTGTAGTTTTTGTTATTCTAGTGTGAAACGAATATATTTGTGTCACAGGGCTTTTTTTTATAAAAACATAATTTAATTTTAATGAAAAGCCAATATAAGAGGCAGGTGGTGGCTCTTTGAAAACAAGCCTGTAATTAAAGCTAGTTTGGATCTGGAGTTCTTCTTATATGTGAATGATTTCCTGTGCTCTCAGCCTTCCCCCTGGCACCAAACCATTTTCATAAAAATAAATACATTATGTAATCACAAGGACTGAGCACCATGTGACAAACAGTAAGAAAACCTGCAGCATCAAATGGGATAAATTATAAATCAGAATAAACTTCATAAACTTACGGCTTTTTGGCGAGCAACAGCACAGATGACTCTACAACCCAAGGAATGCTAATCAAAATCATCAGTCAAATGTTCAATACAAGGAAGACAAAAGACTGGTATATTCAAGGTAAAAGAAAAGAGCAATTTCCATTTTCATATAGTAATACCGTATTTTTCGCCATATAGGACGCTCCGGCCTATAAGACGCCCCCGAGTTTTTAAATGAAAAAGCCGGACACACACACAAAAAAAAAAAAAAAAAAAAAACCACCCCACCACCACACACAAAAAGCGCCTCGCTCTCCCGTCCCCGCCGCGCGGGCGGGCTGCCGGGAGCGTCCCGGTTCCCCCCTCCCCACCGTGGGCGGGCTGCCGGGAGCGTCCCGGTTCCCCCCTCCCCGCCGCGGGCGGGCTGCTGGGAGCGTCCCGGTTCCCCCCTCCCCGCCGCGGGCGGGCTGCCGGGAGTGTCCCGCCCGCGGCGGGGAGGGGGGAACCGGGACGCTCCCGGCAGCCCGCCCGCGGTGGGGAGGGGGGAACCAGGGCGCACATTCGCCCTATAAGACGCACCAACTTTTTCCCCCCCGTTTTGGGGAAGAAAAAGTGTGTCTTATAGGGCGAAAAATACGGTAGTTCCTTTTCTTCACATCTAATACTGAGGGTTTAAAGAGTGCTTCCCTTAAGCATCACAAGGTTTAATTTACACAGGAAAAGGCAACCTAAAGTCCATGAACCAATGCAGAAGTAAGTATGGCCTTACTTTCCCACACAGAGACTGTAAGAGAAGGCCGCCTTGGTCACCTGCTCTGGCATGGGAAAATGGGTGTTTTAAGCACTGAGTTTCTGAATGGAAACCCTGAAGATGGTTCCTGTTCAGAGGTGCTTTGAGAGCTCAACTCACAGCTGGGTTTAGTTTTCAATGCAAAACAAGTGTGGGTCAACTTTGAGCAAAGCACTTCAGGAATTGCTCCTGACTAGTGGAAAAACCATTTGAACGTATGTTGGGGCAGTTCTTAAAACAACCTATGCTTATTAAAAAACAAATCTTAGCTTACTTTCACAGCCCAAAGCAGGAAACACATCAATGAGCATTCAGGAAGAATACTAAACAAGACTAGCTTGGTGGTCTAATGGCAGCACAGTATACTGCCACAAAGGGGATCAGAGTTCAGGACTTCAGCTGGGTTTCTTCATTCCAGGCAGACAGAAGATGAGAACATGACTGAGGCAGTGCTCTGACCACCTAGGAGGAGGGAAGGAAAAATGCCTTCATCACTCACCAGCAATCCCCCAGATGATTTAAGGAACATTGTATAAAGGCTCTTGTGGGAGCTAGATTGAGTCTACTTCTGTTAGGAACATAGGTTACTACAACACGAGCCCCTGAAGCAGGAAGGGAATGAAAATAAGTGCAGCTGATGGGATTTAAGAAAAAACTCAACCCAAGAAAAAGAGAGACTGAATGAAGTTAATGCATTGAACTAACATTTAAAATTATTTTCTAGTCTTTGCCTGATACTGTGGATTTGGAACTTGAACTAGTATAAGATCTCTGAGTTTTCACAAATCCCAACAAGGGACAAATGTTGGATCTGCAACAGGCCAGACTATTCATTAGCAAGTGTCCTCTGCCAAAAAGTACCCGAGCGAATCAATATAGGAATGGTGCAAAGGAGAGGAGTTCCTTTGTATCCCACCACTGTCAATTTTTAGGATCAAATGTCTTCCACCCAGTCCCTTGTACATTTCTATGAACCCTAAAATAGGATTTAATTGGACAGGCATTTCAGCCCAAGATCAACCAAACTGATGAATGCACATTTTCTCTCCCCATCATCCCTGTTGGAAAAAGTAATCTTCAAGCCACAAGATCCATTTTTTCTTTCCCCAGCTGACCTCTAAAATAAAGCAGTGAGTCACTATTAACCTGCTAACTTTGGGCAGAGGCCTTTTAAAAACTAATATGGACCTGAGGCTTGGGAGGGCAGACAGGAAAAGACTATTAGTCATGTTAAGTGAGCTCCAAGTATCTGAATGCAGTACAGGCAATCAGTCAATCTCCAACTTTGAGGAAAGGGTGTCTGCTGGAAGAATCCCTACATTTAGCATTCTACAGCCATGAGAGAAGTGAAACATCCACTTATCTAAATAAGTTTTAGTTATTATTTATTTGTTTATGGTTGCCCTCACAATAGGATAAGCATTTTTCAGACATTCAAGAAGAGACAGACAAAGCACACACACTCAGAAAAAACATTCAGATTGGCAGAGATCATAAAATGAAGACCAAATACAGATTTTTTTAATACAAATCAAACCAGTTTCATAACAGAAGTGGGTCTATAAAAGAGACTCAAACATGAACAAGGGAGAGAGTTTACACATAGCTGTGATTCTCCTCACCACTGCATGAGAGCCTGAGGCTATAGCCTCCCTGACCATAGGTGGCTCACAAAGCTGTTGTAGAAGTCAATTTTCTAGATAAGGTCCTCCCTCTTTATTAAATAATACACAATTACTATTTTCTGAGCTCAGCTGGCTTTGTAAATATAAATCTAGTTTGGGGCACTTAATATAACTTATAACTGTATGAAGACAGCTTTGAGTGAGGTTTTGGGGGGATTGCTGCATATTTGACCAGGCCATCAAGGGAATTTGTTCACAAAAGGAAATTTTAAACTACATACTCTTTCATGTTAAGTTGCTTTTATCTGCAACTGTATTATCTGTCTGTATACAATATTTTTTCTTGCATGTGAAAATCAGCTTCACAAAAAAATATGAAATCAATACAGACAGGCCTATTGTTAGAACTTTGCCAAAAAGCACCAATAAACTTTGAATGAAGGTCCTCCAAAAATTTAACCCACATGCATTAAATTTTATCCAACTCTCACTGAAGTCAATGGTAGTCTTTTTACTGAGTTCAATAAAAGCTAAATCAAGCCCTAATTTTACATGATATATAAAGTGGCTCAAAAAATCACCAGTGGGCTCTGAAATAAACATCTGGATATGCCATTCAAATGACAAATCAATTGTCTTAAAAGTGGAATTTCTTCATTTTGAAAACCCAAAAGACACATACACTTGGAATTGTAAACAGAGACTGGAGCAGAGTGTACTCAGCTGCAGTTCCTTTCCCTCTTCCCAGAAGGAGAACTGCACAGCTCAAAGATAGGATCCTATATCATGTCCTGTCCCTCTTCCCCAGCAAGAAGCAGATCTCCACTTTCTCAGAAGGTGGAAAGCAAGCCTGACAAACACAATGTACCTTGTGTGCCATTTTGTGATAGTTTTGCTGAGAAAGAACTATCAAAAAGGAATATTTCATCTAGCTGTTTTTGTGACACATAGACCCTTCAATGCCAACTAGAAAAAAGGATTACACTAATATCCTGATATGTACATTCTGGTTCATTAAAGATTTTCATATGATGTTTACATGAAAATGGTGGTTGTTATTCTGTATTGTTGTAAAATGAATGTACAGATACTATGTAAGGAACTATGTACCGGTATGTGTACTGAAAATATGTTTTAAAGTCTGTACAAAGACAAAGTTGACATATATGTTTTCAGTCAAATAATAATAATGCTGAGTCACTTGTCTCTCAAGTGCATAAATTAAGCGTGTAAGTTAACACAATGGAGCGTCATTTACATACTAAATCAATGGAGAGATGTGAAATCTAAAGGGAGACACCACACGGAAAAATAAACTAAAGGGAAATGTAATAAGAAGCCAAAAGTCAACGCTTTATCCTGCATCTAGGAAGTAAATAGGATATGTTTTCATTAATGAAAACACGATCTCAATCAGCCTTGGTTGAAACACTGCAGAGGATATGCATGTGGACAGCTAGCCTGATACTTCTGTGAGTGTTCAGTGGAAAAGCGGCTGACCACTATAGGGGAATGCTTCAAAAGAGTCTCAGGGATGGGTACATCTATTTTTAACCTGCAAGGCAAAGTAAGGGTTGATACAGAACTGAGGAGATTGTTTAGTGGCGAACAGGCTGATTGGATCTGAGATCTGAACACCCACATAAGAACAAGCAAGTCTCCCCCTCGCTGGAGTCAAGGGAGTAACAGGATGACTCACAGTTCAATGTACTCTAAGGGCTTGTCTTCACTATGGCGGAGAGGGATCGATGTTTTGGCGGTTGATTTATCGCGTCTCATCAAGACGCGATAAATCGATCACCAGCGGCGCTCCCGTCGACTCCAGAACTCCAGCTCACCAAAAGCGCAAGCTGGAGTCGACGGGGGAGCGCGCCGCCAACCGCTACCGCTGTGAGGACGGCAGGTAAGTCGTCTGTAGAGACGCCGACTTCAGCTACATTATTAACTTCAGCTACGTTATGAAACAACACAGTTTTGAATACAGATTCATTGACAAACTCTTCTAAAGGAGTACTGTCCCCAGTGGCTATAGTGAAAGCAGAAGAACTCTTTAAAAAGCAGTTTGTAAAACATTGTCTCACAGTTGTAATGAAAGGTGGCACTTTTTATTTTAATTAAAGTGATTTAAGTTGATCTTGAATATCACTTTAAAAGAATTTTGAATATCCAAACCAAGACATTTGTGATTAGAAACAAATCATACAATGTGATTAGACAGACATAAAACTGAGGGAACGGGTAATCAATGCAGACACTTTCACATCAAGGTCACTTGTTCAATTGTTGCCCAGGATAGTAATAACCAACAGAACGGAGTAACAGCTGCTTGCTGGCTAACTATTAAAGGAGTTGGTAGATTATGTCTCTATCAGAATAACCACCATCACCATTCATTACCTTTTTGGTAGTCTGACAAGTCATGATTTAATGGGCAATGAACAATTTTTTTACCTTGTCCCTTCAGAATGGGGTAGCAGCACACTGCAAATAACCATATGATCTTATTATTGTAGTCCAGCCTTGCAAAGGTTTGTTTGCCCGTGCATGTATGGCCAGTAATTATTTTGATAGGTCAGTACAATGTCATGAATTTTTTCATTATCAATCAAATTAGAATGCAAATGAGTACATTTTATGCCTGGATAGCTAAATTTTCACAGCAATTTTTCAAGGCTTCTGTAACCCTACTGTACCTTACCCCACCCCTCTGTTTTTGTAGCTTTCATTCACTAAATGATATTTACAATCAGACTACAAGCTTTCTGGGGCAGGGACCATGTCATGTCATCTTCTTTCCATTGCTAATGTCTGGCATATTTTTGGGCACTATAAAAATGATAAGTAATTATCACTGTTAATGTAATTCTTTGCCTATCGACCAACAGAGCACTTCAACATCCAGTCCTTTCAATCCAGCACATTTTCAGAAGTACTAAATATATAAAACTAGCAAAAATACCCGGCATTGCTCGGGTCCGTTGGAGTGGGGGGGGAGAGCTGAGCGAGTGCGGGGTCCGTTGGAGGAGGGGGGAGGGGGGAGAGAGCTGAGTGAGTGGGAGGGCCATTGGACGGGGGTGAGGGGGGTGAGATTTTAAAAATTTTCTATTCTTACCTGAGGGGGGGGGGAGAGAGCTGAGCGAGTGGGGGGCGGGCGTTGGAGGGGGGAGGGAGCTGAGAGAGTGCGGGGGCCGTTGGAGGGGGAAGGGGGGAGAGAGGAGAGAGCTGAGCAAGTTGGGGGCCCGTTGGAGAGGGGGGAGAGAGCTGAGCAAGTGTGGGGGCCGTTGGAGGGGGGAAGGGGGAGAGAGCTGAGCGAGTGGGGGGGCCATTGGAGTAGGGGGAGGGGGAGATTTTAAAAATTTTCAATTCTTACCTGAGGGGGGAGAGCTGAGTGAGTGGGGGGGCTTTTGGAGGGGGGGAGGAGGGAGAGAGCTGAGCGAGTGCAGGGTCCGTTGGAGGGGGGGAGAGGGGAGAGAGCTGAGCGAGTGGGGGGGCGTTGGAGGGGGGGAGGGGGGAGAGAGCTGAGCGAGTGGGGGGGCGTTGGAGGGGGGAGGGGGCAGAGAGCTGAGCAAGTGCGGGGTCCGTTGGAGGGGGGTATTATTACATCATAACTATGTCACAGAACAGCAGGTGTTAACCTGCTGCCCAGCTGATGTTAATGGGCTTTAAAGAATTTCACCCCTGGGGAGTGTCAGAGGTGAGATTTGAAATTTTTTCAATTCTTACCCTGATTGGTACAGTTATAGGCTTTGGGGTCCTAAATTTCAAGTCTCTAGCTCAAACGGTGTGGAAGGAGTAAGGGAACGTACATACACGCACGCACGCACACATACACGCATACACCATTTGACTTTTATATATATAGATTTAGAAAAAAGGAACTAGCAGCATAAAGAGAAAACAAAGAACACATATTGAAAAATAAAACTTGGAAGTAATACCAAAAATTAATCTACAAATATTATTTTTAAGACTCCAACAGTCCACAGTGAATAAATATATTAAAGAGTCATGATACCTAAACCACATGGCTTCAAGGAGTGTGACTGGCAAAAAACTCATACACTTGCAATCTATTTAATATTTATTCCCACAAAATGACCAAAAGCCAGTTAGCAGCCACAGTAAATAAAGTCATCTACACCTCAAATTCTGCTGTACTGATCATCCAACATCAGCATTTTTCACCAACTCTTGAGTTTCTATATCAAATTCTAACCCAGCTACACTCATTTAGGCAAACAATCATCACCAGATTTTCATAACAGTATGTCCATCAGTTTGCTTCATGAATCCTATTATTCAGATAAATGGATCATCCATTTGATCCATTCTTAAAATCTTAAGTCAGCACTTAGCTCCACAAATTGACAGTGAAATAAAACTGTTTAAAAGCATAACCTCTTTTTCCAAGGCTTAGCTGCCTAACATTTCTGCATACTAAACTAATTAAGTCACCTAGTCACTCTACCTAAACTAGAGATTAAACAATGTTTATCTCATCACCACTTAATTTAAAAGCAATGTAAAAATGTATCTACTTAATTTAAAAATCCCCAGTGAAGGATAGCATTTTAATTTAAACCATGAAACAACTTCATGTTCTGGTTTCCATTAATACTGAAAGTTAAATACGCAAATATTCCATTTTAATAATAATAATATATATTAAATATATATTAAGTGTTTGTCAGCACAGGATCAAGCATTTTTCTTTCAATGTATCATTTATTATCTGATATTATTTGTATTATTGTAGCCCCCCGTCATGGACCAAGACCCCATTGTACTAGGTACTGTATTAACACAGAACAAAAAGACAACCCCGCCCCAAGGAGCTTACATCCTAAGTATAAGGGCTTGGGGCTTGGTTACACTTACAGCTTTATAGCGGTTTTGGTTATATCTGCCCTTGTATACAGCTATAGGGATAGCGCTATAGCGTGTCCACACTGAGACCCGCCAGCGGTATAGCATGGCAAAATTTTCCACACTTGCAGCGGCACGGGGAGTGGTGCATTATGGGCAGCTATCCCAGCATTCAGCTGGGTGCAACATGCTTTTCAAATGAGGAGGTGAGGGGGAACGTGTTGTCTGTATGAGGATGGAGAGAGCGAGTGGATTTTGGGCTGCTGAGACAAAAATCTGGAGCCT
The DNA here is from genome assembly GCA_032164245.1 of Sternotherus odoratus. NCBI lineage: Eukaryota > Metazoa > Chordata > Testudines > Kinosternidae > Sternotherus > Sternotherus odoratus. Next base: position 150,097,127 of record JAVMKO010000002.1, read on the forward strand.
GCTAGTTTGCTCTTTCACACAGGCTCACTCCGTAAACATTTGCATTTGAGTTTAGAGATAAACTCTGAAAAGGTACTTCCGCATTCCTCCAGCCGAGTTCAAAAAAAAAGGGAAGAGATGTCAATTGCCTTAAATGGCTCAGGGGCGTCTCCAGAGATCACTCACAGGGCTTGTAGTGTTAATGCCCTTTCACACTGGAGATAATACGGAGCAGCGAATATGCAATAGCTGTTAATCCTCGGGGAAGGAAGGATTACCAGGATGGTATAACTGTGGGTTTATAGTGCTCTACATGCCTCACCAGTCTGGACAGGTAGGGAGTTATAGCGCTCCTGGAGGCTTTATAGTGCTATAAACTGCCAGTGTAACCAAGCCCTGAGAGACAATAGATGGATACAGACATAGGCGTGCGCATGGGGTGTGTCGGGTGTGCCCAGGCACACCCTAATGCAGGGGTGGGCAAATGGCCCCAGAGACCCTCACCTCTAACCACCCCCCGGGATCCCACCCTCCTCTAATTACCCCCCCCCCCCCGGCTCTCCCAGCACGGCAAGCCACAGGCTCCGCCCTCCCGGGCCAGAGCGCACAGCCGAGCGCAGCAAGCCGCCAGCCCGTCCCCCGCCTTCCCCTCCCCTGGAATCATGCCACCGCATGCACAGCGCTCTGGGGGCCAAGGCTGCCCACTCCTGCGGGCCAGTGTTTGCCTCCACGGGGAGGCAGACACACTCCCCACTCACCTGGAGCCATGCTGTGACACACGCAGCACTCAGGGGAGGGGGCGTAGTTGCATGCTCCCCTGGAGCACACGACCGCGCACAGCATTCTGAGGGGTGGGGCTGCCCACCCCAGTGGGTCAGAACATGCTGCTAGGAGCCTCATGGTAAGGGGACCGGATGGGGGGTGGATAAGGGGTGTGGGCAGTGAGGAGACAGGGAGCAGGGTGGGTTAGATAGGGGGTGGGATCCCGGGGGATGGTTAGAGGTGAGGGTCTCTGGAGGGGGCAGTCAGGGAGCAAGGGGGGTTGGATGGTGCGTGGGAGTCCTAGGGTCTGTCAGGGGGTAAGGGGGTGGATAGGGGTCAGGGCAGTCAGGGGACAGGGAGCAAGGAGGGCCCTGGGGGGGGCAGTTAGGGTGGCAGGGTCTCTGGAGGGGCGGTCAGGGGACAAGGAGTGGGGGAGGGTTGGATGAGTCAGGAGTTCTGGGGAGGGGGCCTGTTAGGGGGCAGGGGTGTGAAGGGGCTGGGGCAGTCAAGGGACAGGGATCAAGGGGTGTTGGATGGGTCGAGGGTTTGGGGGGGCTGTTGGGGTGGGGGGATGGATGGATTGGGGGTCCTGTCAGTGAGCGGGGAGCATTTGGATAGGCGTGGGAGTCCCGGGGGGCTGTCTGGAGGCAGGGGTGTGGGCACTCAGTGGACAAGTAGGGGGTAGGATCCTAGGGGGGCAGATAGGGTGGGGGAAGTTTTTGGGGGGCAGCCAGGGAACAAGAAGCAGGGAGGCTTAGATAGGAGGTGTGGTCCTGGGGGGCAGTTTGGGGCAGGGGTCCTGGGAGGCGTAGTCAGGGGACAAGGAGCACGGAGGCTTAGATCGGAGGTAGGGTCCTGGGGGGCAGTTAGGGGCAGGGGTCCTGGGAGGGGTAGTCAGGGGACAAGGGAGAGGGTTGAAAGTTCTGAGGGGGGCAGTAAGGGGGCAGGAAGTAGGATGGGGTGGATGGGGGTGGGGTAGGGCTAGGGCAGGACTCCTTGGGTGCACAACCTAATTAAATGTGCTGCGCACGCCTATCGATACAGAGTGATAGGAGAATAGACGGATACAATAAGACTATATAGGTCAGCATAATATGCTTTGGTTTCACACCAGCAGCCTAACCATTGTCAAGTTATTTGTAGGTATCAGAGCAGAGGAACGTTTTGAGGACATATCTGAAGGAGGATAACGAGTTAGCTTTGCAGATGGTTATGGGGAGCACCTCAAATGTGAAGCACAGCATGGGAGAGAGCACAAAAGGTGTTTGTTTGATAATTTAATAAGTGGACCACTGAGGATGGAGTCATGTACCATTGGAGACAAGGATCCACCCTGGGATACTGAGTGAGAGATGTCTGGTAGGTTGAAAGTGAATACAAGTACGTATATTTGATGCAATAGAGAAGAGCAAGCCAGTGGCAGGATGCAAAAAGAGAGGTGATTTGATCAAAGCAACAGACTAAGAAAATTATCTTTGAATGGATATGAGTGAGGCAAGACTGCATTTATCAAGGGTAGAGAAAAGGCTGTTGCAGAAGTAGACATGCAAGATTCTGAGAGCTTGGATGAGAGTTATAGCTGAATGGATGGATTGGGAAGACTGTATTTTAGAGATGTGATGCAGAAACAATCTGCAAGGTTTAGACAACCTGGATGTGAGGAACTTGCACACGGCCTATGTGAAGAATGAGAAGACGCCCAGGGATCAACATTTTGAGGTTGTGGGTACTCGTTATAAAAAGCTTTTGCAAGAATCAGGAGTTAGGGCCGTAGGAAATTCTCTGGTTTTAGTCTACCACCAGGCTTTATTTTTATTAAAATATTTGCCCCAAAGTAAATGCTCGTTTTGCAGCCCAAAATGGCAGCGTTATATCAGTATCAGCTACTCTACCTCCATCAATGGAAAAACTGCATGAGGTTCAAACAAGAAGAAATATAAAACAGGTCTCTCTTACACCCACATGTCCTACGTTGCAACTTTTGAATTACTCAAGTTCCTGGTGATCCAGAAATGGGCCCAACACTGTCATTATGGTCGGTAGTCTGCCAGCATGGGTTGTCCAAAATTGCCAGTTGCCACCCACAGTGGCAACAATTTATTTTTAACAATGTTTTTGCAAACAATATATGGACACATTCAGACAGATGTGACAGTCAGCAGCAATCTGAACATGTGCAGTATTATGAAGGTTTTCCTCCCTGGGTGGAGATGACCCACACATGCTTTCGTTTTGGCTTTTTTAGTTCCAAGAACTCCTCTTCTTAGTTCCTCACAATCTAAATATCAAAAAGTTAATATCTAAAAGCTGCATATTTTTGTCTTCGTTTTACAAAGTTTGCCCTATTCTGAGCATATGCTAAGATTACTTATTGACACTCACCCTCCAATAAAACTTTGAAACAAACATTAATCAAGAACAGAATTCTGTGTTCAGCAACTAAAAATCACACACAAACCACAAAACAAGCAAGCCGTGTCTACATGTACAGTGCTACAGCTGAATGATACAGCTGCACTGCCGCACCGTGTCTGGTGAAGACGCTCTATGCTGATGGGAAAGAGTTCTCCCATCAGCATAAAAAATATATCACTCCCGTGAACGACACAAGTTATGCTGGAGATAGTTCTCCCGCCAAAATAGTGCTGTGCACATAGTGCTTACGTTGGTGTAATTTATGTTCCTCAGGGGGGTGGAATATTCAAACCCCCGAGCGACATAAGTTTCCCCAACATAGGCAGGAATGAAGACATAGCCTCAGTGACCCAAAGGAATCCATAGTTCATCCAAAATATGCACTTTTTTTGGTAGGTTAGCTAGCCAAATCTCCTCTTGAAACCACAAAATAATCCTAGACTGGAGTACAAGTATCAGAAAGTATCACTGCTTGAAAAAGATGATGCATCAGTACCGTGAGAGAAGCACCACCATGAACCATGGTTTGATAACCACCAGTTTAAAAAAAAAATCTAGACAGCGCTGACATATTTAATAAAAAAAGTACTACAGAGCACAAGGATAGTCACTGATGGGTAATAAAAGAATTAAGAGAAGATGTACCGCTATCTTTACTTTTGATGGTCCTTTGAGGATGGATAAACTCTCTGAGATTTCAAAAAGAGCAAAAGTGCCCATTTTATATGTGGGGGGAAAAGGGGGCAACCCAAAGAATTACAGAAAATTAGATAATTCTGATGCTTGCTAAACTGCAACACACAGATAAAGAGGAAATGAATTTGTAAAAAATAAGGTGATATACAAGAGGTATGAAGTAATCAAAAATGAATCATGCCGAAGTAACTATTTCTTTGACAGGATAACAATATACTGGATAAAGGAATATAAAGGACAGCATCTCTAAACTTCAATAAGACATCTGATATGATATTGCATAACTGTCTCACAGGAAACTAGAGAATGAAGAAGGTTGACTACGTTATCGCAGCAGAGAGAAGAATCTGGGTAGAGTAGGATGATGAATTAAATATGAGTAAACAATATAATGATGTCACCAAAAAGACATATGCTATATTGCATCATATTAGTAGACATATCCTATTAAAAACAAATGAGATAATTGTTCTTCTGGGTACTTGTGGGGCCTTGACTTGATTACCCCAACAGCTAGAACCCTGTAGGCAAACTGCACACTAATAATGCACACTTCACACTAGCAATATTTACCAGCTGTTCACATTTGGGCACAAGTATTTTTAAAGACAAATTACAAAGCAGTACACAGTTGCCTACTAAATTTATAAAAGATTTGGAAAATAAGACCAATGATGAAAGGGTAAAATAATTTGACTTTCGTTCTAGAGATAAAAGAAACAAATGGGCCTTAAATTATTTTAAAATATCTATGATAAAGACTTAGGGATAATTTATTTTCATTAGCCATTGAGGGTCAGATCAAAGGTCCATCTAGGCCAGTATCTAATCTTCCGACAGTGGCCAATGCCAGGTGCCCCAGAGGGAATGAACAGAACAGGGAATCATCAAGTGATCCATCCCATCACCCATTCCTAACATCTGGAAAACAGAGACTAGGGACACCATCCCTGTCCATCTTGGCTAACACTCATTGATAGACCTATCCTCGTGAACTTATCTAATTTTTTTTTATGGGACACTTTGCGATTAAACATTAGAAGAAAATACCCTACAACAACAACAATCAGACAACAAAAAGTGCTGCCAAAAATGCTGCATCATTCCAAGGGATGCTTTTAAAGTGAATTTACTACTTATGAGAGGTACCAGTCTGATAGCCTTGCAAAATGGTATCTGTTTTTCTACAGAACAGGACCAGCATTGAACTCCTGAGAATGCAGAATTGTGGAGGTTATACAAAGGAATGTTTCCCATCCATTCCCACTGAGCAGCTGTGACAGCAAACTAGCTTCTCTTCTGGATAGTTTGACCTAATACAAAGTCAGAATCTAGGACTTTCAAGGGCATGTATGTTCAGCACAAAAGCCCAGGATCATACTGTTCTGGATAGGACCTGAAAACAAACATAGAAGCTCACGGATTCCTAGACTCAATTTTACACATTTCCTTGTACATTGTATTTATCAATCTTATACTTAGTCTGTTTTCATTATTAACACTCCAATTAATAGTAGCTGAAATGAATGATGGCTCTAGTTATATAGTCAGCTGGGATAAAATCCTGGCCCACTGAACTCCATTTGAGTTTTGCCACTGGCTTCGACAGGGCCAAAATTTCACCCATCACCTAAAAGAAAAAAGAAGAGAAGGGGAACTGTTTGGAAAGAGATGCAGTGATGATTTTCCTTAATTATTTTCCCCATGACATGCTCAGCTTACAGAAAAGGTTATATCATTATTCAAAGAGAAAACACACCACTAATAGCCTTTCAAAGTTATGTTATATGGGGAGGCATTCAGGAGCAGAGACTGGTAGATTTATCCTTTTAACAAAATCCACAAAAGAATGAATATACAAATAATCTTTCTTTAAACAGAAGTAATTTAACAGGAAGGTAATAGTTAAACACCCTGCTTCTTAAGAGAACTAGCCGATAAATCAATGTCCAAATTTATATTACTGCTCTATTTAAACATAGCTATAAGAATCATTTAACCTTATAGCATAAAAGTCAGCTGATAATTTTTTTCTGACTAGCACCTAATAAAATTCATTCTTGGAGAATTGTGGAAAAGTTAAGTACAGTCCACCGTTCTCATGAAGTTTCCTGTTACAAGGTTGAACGGTTTACACGTATGTTGTATTTTATTATTTTAAAAATTCCTCCTTATAGCACCCTCTTTGTTGTAACACTCAAATATACTTTGTCTCTAGGCCAGGACTATAATAAAAGTGAAATGAATTCAGACAATTTGCTGAGAAAAGCTAGGTGGAGGGGGGGAGGAGTGGGTTTAAAATCTTTTTGCCTTCTTTTTTTGCTTGTAATTTTTTCATGCTGCAATTTGTATTTTCTTTCTTTAAAGCATTTGCTTTTGTTTTTATTAGTTCCTTTTATTTATGCAGTACCTGTGGAAAAACTTCCAACAAATCTGTGCAGTTCTGAAATCCATTTCGTGATCTGGGAATCCTAATTTCAAAATCAGTATACACTTGATCACTAGGATGACCGAACTCTACAGACGTTATCAACTTATTTAAAGAAGCTATAGGAAGCGAGCTGAATTCAGTGATCATTTTAAATCCATATAAACATTTTTCAGTGAAAATAAAAACTTCATATGCATAGAATTCATATACATCACTATAAAACAACTTCAAATATACATTACCTACACACAGAGAAAATGAGCTCTGTTTAGTTAAGTGTCTTGTGTGTCAACAATTCCCACTAGTTGGGCATGAGCTATTCATGTATTATCTATTTAGTCCTTAGATGGAAGTCAGCATTAAACTTTTATCATCTTTTGTTTTTTAATTCAATCAGCATTCAGGATGTTCATACATGCAGCTCAAACACATCAGTTTTTCCCCTCACAACAATCATAAAACCCATCTGACACTTGGGAAAGGTTGCTTCTTATTATGGCATATGGCCATTGCCACATTTCATAGGCACTTTAGATAGAGGCCTAGGAAATGTCAGGCAATTAGCAATCAGTTTGGGAGGCGCAGGATCTCAGTATCCAGTTTTTCATTATTGCATTCTCACTACCTTTTTAGTTTACACATATGTTGGCTGTTTTCCTGATTGCTATTTGCTCTGGCACATATTTGATTGCATGGATTTTAGGAATTTTTATTTATATCACAATATATAAGCCTACAAAACTTCAAACAATCACTTCATGATTTAATAATGCTTCTGCACTCTTTCTTACATATTCATCAGAAATCTGTTCATCTTACTTAGGAACATCCCAATATCTCAAACTCATTTTCTAATATTATAAATATTTATAAAATACTTTGGCATTACATAGGACTTTACTGATAGTTAACTCATCCCTTGCCCAGAGAGTTTACAGTCAGTCTAATGGTCAGATTGTGGCCTGTCCTGAAGAAGGCAGTATAAAGGGCATAAAATGTCCCCTTACTTCTTTGCCCCTGGGCATCCTACTACCTACTTCCTATATGCAAAGGGAAACGGGGTCCACAAAACTGGTATAAATCCACCTTAAGATTTGAGGGAAAGAATAAGAGTGGAATGAGCCTTGATTCCAACCTCTTCCCACCATGTAAAGGAGCCTATGCTGAGACAAGTATAAAACTGTGGCATTTTACTCTTTTTCTGGAGCAACTAGGAGACTGATTTCTAAAGTCACAATCTCACTCCTGGACTTATTCAGGGGAAGCACACCACCACTCTGTCCCTTACTAGGAACTAAATCACAAACTGATAATTTAGCCCTAAATAAGAGAAGACAAACAAGTCAAGACACAGAATAATATTTATTTCCATTTCAAGAGCAGAGGAAAAAGGCAAAAGGAATGACAAGAAATAGGGCTGAATAGTGGGTGAGGCTGAGAGTGATTCTGAAGTTATGCAGGACAAGAAAGAGAAATCTGCACAAATTTCACACTAAATATTACATCTGTGTGCCAGAGTTTTTGTGATGTACATTTTACTACTTTTTAAAAATCATTTTGGAGGGAAGTGGGGGAAAAGCATTATGATTGCAATTATAGTCTCCTCTACTACATTAAACAAAACAAAAATCATTGAAGTAGGTATAGAGATATATAGTACTGACAGCACGTTAGGAAGTGAACAGTTCACTCCACCACCATCTGAACTTTTCAAGATGATTTCAAGATCCTAGTGTCCTTTTAAAGCCCTTAATGGATAAGGGCCTATCTTACAAACAGTAACAGTAAAGTTGAAGGGCATCAGAGTGAAATTTGTGGGAGCTTTACATTATCAGTGCAGATCTTTTGCTTATGAACTGCATGCATGGCCCATATCTATCCACTTTTAAAAGAATGCATGACCAGTTGCTTTATACAGATCTTCTCTAAACTAGAAAATAATTCTCCTAAAAAATACAGAAGCCACAAAGGCTTATTCAATAAAAATAAAGGGCTGCTTTGAAAATAAACACCAGAACTATTCCATATTGTCTAAGAGCCACAAAAAATTATTAGGATTTTTAGAACTCTCACTAAAATTCAGTTAACTTTCAGAAATATTACAGGCTAATTTGAAAAATATAAAATTAAAATCCTTGATTTAAAGGCATCTTTTCCTGTGTGCCTTTCCCCATCCCCCAACCAACCTCATTTTAATTAAAACCAGAGTATACAAACTGTTGATGCATAGGGACTCCATTAATGACTCCCTGGTTCAGCTCCCCATATACCGGTACTCAACTTACAAACTACAGCTGGTTTGCCAGTTGCAAAAGCTGGTCTGAGAAATCACCTATTGTTTGTTAAAATAGGCTTCTCAGCTACTCATAAGTTGGGTCTGCTGCAGAAGGAGCCTCCTATTAGGCATGGAGAGGAAAATTAGTCCTTCCAGAGCTTTATTGGATGGGCGTAAATGGAATCAATGGATATTTTTAAGGGGGGAAGAGGACTGCAGGACAAAGATGAGAAGACAAGGCGTGGGGGACATTAAGAGGATGCTGTCCCCCGCATCTTTGTCTCCAGACATGCAACCTCTGCAGTGGTCAGTGCATTGCAAGATAAATATCTCTACAATATTGTAACTAGGCTTAAGAGACCTCTACTGTTGATGTAGGTCTTCTCTGCTCATTCCATATGGCTATGTGGACCCTCATTTTTACTGTAAGCACTATACAAGAATGAGGTGGTATTATTTAACCATGTATGTGTAATTGGTGAAAGTAGAAATGGTTTAATTCTCTAATACAAAACTATCCTGTTTCTCTCATACAAAGTAAAAGTGGGGGGAAAGAATTTGAGAGATAAGAAGAGTAACAGTGTGGGAAAATGAAAATGTGTGAAAGTGGGAGAGAATGAATGAATGGAGAGCAGGTGACAATGATTGGGGAGTATGGAATGAAGAAAGAGGGAACAAGACAGAGGAAGGAAGGAAGTGAATGCAGAGGCACACAGAGTGTGTGGGAGAGTACACTCAGATCTTAAACTTGAGCATGGATGGTCATTTGTTCCACCCACAGGAAAAATATAAGAAAAACTGCTCCACTGGCCCTCTGGCAGAAGCCACGCAGCGCACTCATGTCTTAGGTTTCAAGGGGTCTGCAATGATCCAGCCATGGATATGTGCACTCTATCTTCTCTCTCCTATTCCTAGGGATTATTCAGGGACCTAGCACGCACAATCTACTTGTGTATGGTTGTGCAGAGGTGGTGCTGCTGTCCAAAATAGAGGTAATCAATCATTATGGGGGTGTAAATATATTTGGGAAAAATATATACTTAGAGTGTTCAAAACTTGAAGTCCTCATATGAATCATGCCCTGAACGAAGAACAAGTCTCATTTGGTGCCAACATCATTGGATTCATCTTTTCCATCAAGGACTAAGTTCATCCTTCCTACAGCTAAATTTCTTATGTTAGGATGACATCTATACCATCTATTCACAAGCCATATTGATATTGACACATAAAGGTTGTATATTATTGCTGTATCTCACTTTGATACTGTATTAATTTACCAAGGTAAACATTCAGAGTTTAGAAACTTATTTCTGTGCACCTCTAAGCCATACAATTCACATGCTTCATTCCATCCAAATCTAACAAGAGCCAAAAAAAATTAACATCGGGCATCATCATCTGGCATGCTGAAAGGAACACTAACCTGGCATGTTGAAAGGTTCAGTTAAGTGCTTTCATCATTTAAACAGAATATCTCCTGTGCTTATAAGTGTGAATACAGACTATGCCCACATGGCAGCTGGGAGATGTAATTCCCAACATGGGTACACAGCCAATTGCTAGATATGCTCAAGCTAGCCCCTAAAAACAGCAATGTAGCTGTGAAGGCTCAAGCAAGCCCAAGCAGTGCCCATGCCACAGCTATTTTTAAGATGGTAGCTCAAGCAGAGCTAACATACATGTATGTCTGGACACAATTGGGAATAACATTTCCCAGCTGTTGTGTAGAAAGACACACAAGGGCTTTATACTAGCAAAAGGAACTACTAAGTTCTGGCCACTGCCCCAAGTGGTATATTGAATTCAAATTATGCAGCACTGCAGTAGAATTGGTACAATATCTATCTATTTTCTTATTAAATTTCATTTCAATTTATTCTCCTTAACATTTTCAATATGTTGCAAAATTTTCCTCAAATACATAGCCACACTGTTAATGGTGTCAGCTCCAACAGGGCATTTGGGTGCCAAAAGCCTCACAAAATGTGGCAAGTCATTTTGGTTGCTGGTGATCAGGAGCCTGTTGAAGCTCTTTCTTTGGCTTGCCTGGGAAGGGATGTATTTCATCCTTCATTTCACCTTTGTGGGCAGAGGTGAAGTGAAAATTTTGGAGGAGATGGAAGACTTCCTTCTTCACCCAAGCGAGACTTGAGGGCAACCTGCAATATCATACACACTAATTTCTGGCACTACAAACCACAACTGGGTATTTCAGTTTAATGATTCTGCTAAAATGAATGGAAGCAAAATAACTCACAAAACTGACATTATCCTCATTAGAATTCAGACTGAACACCCCACTAACACTCATGGGAGACACTTTCAAAGTTATTATTTAAAGCAGCTGCTTAGGCAAGGGGTGGGCAAACTATGGCCCACGGACCATCATGCCCAGCATGCCTGAGCTCCCGGCTGGGGAGGCTCCTCCCCAGCCCTGCCCCTGTTGTCCTCTCTCCCCCGCCTCCTCTCTCTCCCAGACTCAGCGTGCCGCATCCAGGAGCAGCCCTGGATAACGCTGCAGTGGTGTGGCTCCAGCGGGGCCTGAGCTCCTGCCACTTGGAGCGTCATGGTAAGGGGGTGGGGCTGAGAGCTCCAGCGGGCTGGGCAGCCTCCAGCCATGCTACCAAGGGGGTCGGAGCCAGGAGGCAGGGGGGTTGGATAAGGGAGTCCCGGGGGCAGTCAGGGGACAGGGAGCAGGTGGGCTGGATGGGGCGGAGGTTCTGGGGGGGGGTCAGGGAACAGGGGTGTTGGATAGGGCATGGGAGTCCCGGGGGTCTGTCAGGGGGCAAGAGGGTGGATAGGGGTCGGGGCAGGGGGGGGGGACAGGGAGTGCGGCGGGTTGGGTAGGGGGCAGAGTCCCAGGGGAGTGGTTAGGGATGGGGGGAGTCTTGGAAGGGGGGAGTCAGGGGACAAGGAGCAGAATGGCTCAGGGATTCTGAGGGGAGCAGTCAGGGGCAGGAAGTAGGTAAAGGTCAGATAGGGGGCGGGGCCAGGCTTTTTGGGGAGGAACAGCCTTCCCTACCCAGTCCTTCATACAATTTTGGAACCCCAATGTGGCCCTTGGGCCAAAAAGTTTACCCACCCCTGAGTTAGGCAGACATCACTGCATCAGTTTATACTGAAGATTATACTTTCAACCAAAAAGGGAAGAGGGAGGTGGGGGGGTGTAAAATGAAAGCTTAGTTTCTGGAGCAGAAGTCTAGCCAAATCTGCAACAGTTTCCCCACCTCCAACCCCCCCGCTCTGCTTCACCCCACCAATGGCTTTTCAGTAAGTGAAAGTCAAATTCACCTCCACTTTTCTACAAAAACCCCATAAGCCATGAAAAACATTTGGTTTTAGTCACTAAAATACTTTCTTCAGAGCACATTTTCAGCAAAAGTATTTCTGTATTTTCCACACCGTGTTAAGTCTTGCAGTAAATGCACCTGTAGAACCAGACCATCGGAAGTAGTGTTAGAAGTGTAGCAAAGCCAATGACTGTAACCAGAGGACCATCTAGTGGTGGTTGGGCCACATCTCATGCCCTGGCCATTGTGCTGTAGCTATTTAAGGCAAATATAAAAATACACCGTTTCTTAGAAATAAATCATAAATTTGAAGAGTGGCAACCCTGGCAGCTTCTTGACTCCTCAGAGTTCCTAAAACTTGATTATTTGGGAAACAGGCCAGGGTATGAGACAGAAACTACAGTGGTTGCATTAATTGATTCACAGTTCCTAGCAATGAATGAAGACAAAATGTGTCCAGGTAGACTCTTTTAATCAACAGCTTTTGATACCAATCCTAACGTTCTGTTAACTCACTACTAGATCATGGTAGGAATGGATAAAGTTGCTGTTGAATGACTCCATTCTCATACCCAGAAGAATCATGGGCAATACTTCCTCTATCCCAAGATTTCTCTTCTATAGCATAACACAAGACTCCCCACCCCCGTATCGCATCAATTCCATGTGTATATGAGGCTGACAGAATCAGTAGAGACATGGGCTGTACAGTATTAAATATAACATACTTCTCCAACACATCTCATTGAGCCAGATCCACACAATAAATAATCCAATGTTACAGTGAGTCTGAGGCTTGGACAAAAGCTAACTGACTGCAAATTAGTCCAGACAAGACTGAGCTAAAGTTGGCAGGGCTGGGGAAGAAGCCAGAGAGTTGTTAAAGCTTTTATTGGTGCTCGAGACTGAAAGAGAGTCAGTCATTTGTAAAAGCCTATAATCCAAGTTTATTATTAGAGATTGGCTTCTCTTGGAACCCCAGCTAGTGGCAGTCACCTGAAGCACATTTTTCCCCCACCTGGCAAGATGAGTCATGCCTTCTCTCTCTGATGTGGACCTTACCACACTTATGCGTATCTTTGTGACTTTGAGACACTTTGCTGTAAAGTGTTCTTTGTGAGACAATACCTTGAGAACATGCAGAAAGTGAAGTTTGTGTAATATGTGGTCCACCACATTTTGTGTAGAGTTTCACATTGGCAGCACATTATGCCAGCGCTCCACAATTTGTATTAGCTGCCAATAGGAATACAAGATAATGATTTCAAACCATCTAGGGCTGTTAATTTGATACTACTTCTTTCTTTATGTCACTCTACCACAAGTGCCATCAGTAGAGGAGCTTGAGTTGGCATTCCCTGCTAAAAGGGCTGGCAGGGTCCTGCAGAAGGGATCTTCCACTGTGGAACTTTGATCAAACAAACTGGGGAGTGAGCTCAGATTTTGTCAACTTCCTAGACATGTGAGATAGTGCTTTTTTAGGGGGGGGGGGGGAAGAGACCATCAAGGAGAGGGGATGGTGACTCCCAACAGAAGAGGACTGGGGAGGTTTGGGATCATTTTACTAATATCTACTCATGAATATTTCTGTCAGCCCTTAACAATGTATTGTTATTTGTGTTAGGTGTTTTTATTTTATGGAATGGATGACTAGACATTGAATAGCCATCTAGAAACATTTATGTACAAAACCTCAAATTAGGAACCACAATTTGTTTAGTTTCAGTTCTTTTTATTTTCATCCTATAATTCACAGTACCTTTCATTCAGGGGGAAATATGGAAGCCCTCTAGTGGTTAAACACATGTATATTTACATAAAGTCAGATTTTGATACCCCCTACTCAAAATGAGTAACATTAACTTCACAAGTAGTCAAATTGACTTCTGCATATAATAGTTCAGTAAGGCCCTCAAACCTGCAAACACTTACATACGTGCATAAATAAAGCATGTGCAAAAAAGTATTTTCAGGATAACAGGAACAAAGCATTTTAAATTTGGCTGCAGAGGACTGTAATATACTGAATAAAGAGATGTCTGCTTAATATTTCAAAGGATAACATTACATAGACTTGCTTTTAAAAAAGATTTAACAGAGCAGATGGAAGTGAAGGGGGAGAAGCCAAAAACAAAAAACACACATACAGCAGTCCGAAGAGTAAAGAGGATAATTCTATTTTCAATGTCCAATCTCGGCAAAATGCAGAACATGACTTAAATGTAGTAAAACAAAAGATATTTTCAATATATGAATTATTACAAGGAAAGGAAATTTGGGTTTTATTTTTTTTAATATAGTTTTAACATAAGTGTCCTTATGATCCAATATCCTTATTTCAACACTCAATTTTTAATCATCCTAGTATATTCTGTATTTAAACTTTCTTATTTTAGGTTCACTGATATGTTAAACAAAAGCAAAACAAATGATACTTCCTAATTGTCCTCATCCCAACTATTAATCTAAAGATGGGAGCATCACAAAAACTCCCAAAATAGAAGCTTATTCACATTTTCATAAGAGGCCCAGGACTGAATGAGCATCAAAATGAACTATTCTTCAAGCCCTACTTAATTTGCAATATTGCTGATCCTGCAAATTAGGTTGCCACCACAATTTTATCAACTGCCTGGGCAGCTACAGGTCCCGTTGTCAGCCAGAGCCCCAGGCATTAATGACAGTAATATTGTTGCAGCAAAATGTCTGGTTATAAAAAAAAATTAGCAGGCATAACATAATACCTGAATGTTTATATTGTTCCGGCAAATTTTCTTAAAAACAAATAGGTCTTCTCTGGCTTTTCCAAATTACCACAATTATAATTAATTTATTTACTTATTATTAATTATTACTTTTCAGCTATTTTCCATGTCTTGTTTGCAATTCAGACACAATTATTTGACAATAATTACGCAATTCACTATTCTTTAATTCCTAGACATTCCCAGCTAAATGTAACATAGTTCCAAAGTGGGAAAGCTTACATATGCCACAAGCCCATGTTGTTCTTGATCAATGTACAAACTTTAATCCACAGGCTAAAATTCACTTAGAATTACTTTACCTTTCACACCACCAAATGGTCCATAAGTCATGTTGCAGGCTGTTCTCTGAAGGTTGTGTTCATACATAAGTTTGATCTGATACTGGTTCCCATGTTCCACACTTCCTAAAATTCCTATGAAAAAACAAGGAACAATATATACATCTAATTTTTAACTCTCGTGATTCACATGATGGAAAAATAGGAACTTTTTTTAGATTTAAGAACATTATATGGTGAGGCTATATCTATTATTAGTTGCTTTGGGATGGGTGTGAGGGTTGACAAGGATATATTTTTAGGAAAATGGCAAACATGTTTATGATTGTACATCAGCAGTAGGTAGAGGCCAAAATCAGGAGTGGGGTTCCATTATACTAAGCACTGGATAAAAAAAGTAAGAGATAGTGCCTGCCCTGAATAAGCCTCTGTGTTTGAGGATCTTTCCACAGTAAATGGTTCAACCATTTGATCAGAAATCAATTTACTCACCCAAAGAAGGCAAAACAAAATGTTCTGAATTACGATTCTGCAGTTCTAGGATCCAATCAACAAAGTATGCCTCACAATTTTTTTCAGCCAAAACATCTTAATCTCCTTAAAAGAGGCTCAAAATTAGGCCACATCAGCTCATGACTCCGTTTTTGCACTATGTTTCTAATGTTTGACAAAACCGATAATGACCCAAGTAGTAATTCAATGTAGTGGTGGGTATTACAGGTGCCACATACATATTTTGTTAATCCCCAAACATGATGATAACTTCAACCTCCTGCAGATAGATGCCTGGAAATATTTGAGAGATATATAATCTATATCTCAGAAGCATCTGCAAGATCTTTGAGTTGGTATCTTTGGGGTATTAATAAAATTTGAAAAATCATACTTTTAAAATTTGGAAAATATCTTGAGAACCAGAATAGTAAGTTCAGGGCTGTGGTTGATGTAATGCTCAACAATGAAAGGAAGGACTATGTAGTCTAAAATGGGCCTTAGTATAATTTGAAGTGCCTATATTCCATGCTGCATCATCTAAATTGAATCCAACCACTGTTGATTTGAGCTTTTCTGCCCTGAGCCCTATAGCTCCAAAAATTTCCTCGCACCCCATATAATGCTATTAGCTGCCCCAGATATCAGATGTACTACATCAACAAAGAGAGCACGTTTCCAATCATGAACAAATCTGTACACCACCACTTGTTCAGCTACAGAGTGCCAATGGATCCATCAGTAAGAACAGTAATAAACCTAACTTTCTGTAATCCTTTGTGAGATGTTAATATAGTCTGGTCAAGATTAAGGGGGATCCTTTTGACCTACAAATTGGGCATTATTTCAAAATCCCTAAAACTGAAGTCATGTTTAGCAACTGCGTACAAAATGTTAAAATGAGGCAAACTCCTCATGTTTCAGTTTAAGCAGAACTCCAGCAAAAGGAGTTTTGTTTGTTTTGTGTGTCTTAGAGATCCAAGAATTCAGTTTCATATTTGATTACATATTGCAAACAATACAGATGCATCAGTTCTGTCACATTCAGACTTTTTACACTCTAAAGAAGGGGAAGAATCTGCAGGTTTACGCTTTCACTTTGCTATTCTGGCCTCCTCACTTTCATTGATTATCTTCCCCAGAGCTACCCTCCAACCATCTAGGCTACTTGCAAAGATTATTTTCTTATTTGAAATCAAGTATCAAGCATTTAATGTTTAATGAAATTTAGCTCATTTTCTAAAAATGATATTTACAGGGTATCTTTATTTGCCAACAGTTTATTCATTAGAGCTCTAAGTATCTGCTTCTGTATTCAAAGTTGTAACATAAGATTTTATTGACAAACACATTTCTATTGAGAAACACACCCATTTACTTTTGCTTGTCCATGCTCAAGTTTAATATTAATTTTCCCCATGCTCTCTAAAATAATTATCTGAATGGTAAAAGCTTGTAACAAAGCTCAGAACGTGCCAAATGGTTCAGTAGCAGAGCTACTGCTTCCACAAGGTAGATCTGCTATATCATTCTTCAAGCAAAAGGGAACTTGGAGTGTTGCAGAGGTAACACTAGTGCTTCTCTTTGAAGAGTACAGTCTACATAACTACAACTCCTTAGTGGCCTGGCATAGAACAATTCAGCACACTCAGAGCAAGCTGCCTGCTCTCTATTAGCCACAGCATACATTTTATGCACAATTGATACTGTATGACAAAGAAGGACCAATAGTGTGCAAGAGAAGAAGCATCATTCCAGAATGGAAGGACAGTGTGAGAGTTCTTCAAACACTTTGATTGTGACTTTGCACTGTCAGTACCAGAGAAACTTCTCATTAAACATGCCTAGTCAGACCACATAGCTAAACTGATCAAGAGCAAAAAAAAGAAGGCAGACAAAGAGATAGACAGCTATTCTGGACAGTTTTTTTTACCTGAGACAGCATACACGCACAGTTTTCTGCAATGCAGTACAGCCAGATGAAGTAGTTCAGTACCACTGAATGAGGGGAAGGGAGGAGAAAAAGGAAAAAATTGGTTAGAGTTTCTCCAGTAAACTGCAGCACTGAGGGCCTAATCTAAGACACACTGAAGTCATGTAAAGCCTCCTAGTGGACTTCCCCGGGCTTTGGATCAGGCCCCCAAATTCTCAAATGTTAAGTATCAGCAAAATGAAATATTGTACAACTAAATCATCTTTCAGAATTAAAACATCTGAAATTATAGTTGATAACTAATAATTGTTAAGTTATCTGTAGATCCCTGAGAGACATTTTGCAGATGTGAGCACATGAAGCAAGCAAGCTTTTTCTGATTCAGCCTGATCCTGTTATCGAACAAGCTGGCACTAATATTTCCAGAGAGAGTAATAGTAAGGGGCAAATGTGTGATTGTCACTTTAGATGAGCATCATTTGATAGATATGGATATTACTTTAAAGTCTGTATGAGGCACAGTTTAGTAACACTAGACTCAATCAGTTAGTCTACAATTCAAAATCAAAACCCCATTATACAAAGAAAAGTCACAATATTTTATATTCTGTACCCATCAATACATGAATAATTTCATTTACTGCAAAGGAAGAGCTCTTGCACTATAATAATAAGTAATTAATAATAAATAATATTTATAATAATGCAGTACTTTCAATTAAAAAATGAAGGGTGTTGAGAACAGAGATAGGCATTACTCTTAAATTGGCTTATAATAAATAAAATAGCTTGAAAAGCAACATGTCTGATGCATACTTAGTAGACAAGTACTTTTTTAAAGAAGCATAACAATGTTTACAGGCAGCATCAGAACATAAGTAGAAGACATTTAGGGATTTTAATAAAACCTAAGACTTTACCTTCATGAGCATAAACATTTTTTCCATTTATGCGCTATACCATATACATCAATAAATAGATGAAATGCATAATTCAGAGTTCATGAATTTTTTTAATGGCTGTAAGAGTCAAACACCGCCCCCTCCCGAGACATCCCCCAGTCCCTAATCACTCCTCCAGGACCCCAATACCTATTTAAGCCCCCCTGCTCCATGTCCCCTGACCACCCCTTCAGAGATCCCCAACCCCTAACCACTCCCGCAGGACCTCACCTCCCAAGTCCCCCTGCTCCTTGTCCCCTGACTGCCCCCTCCAGAGACTCCCCACCCCTAACCACCACACCCAGGACCACACCCCCTATCCACCCCACCCCGCTCCTTGTCCCCTGACCCTGAATATGTTGATTCAAATGAGATAGCTCACACCTAAACCCCAGGCACTTTAAAAAATTAATCTAGATGGTCTTTAGGGAGGCAAGTTAGCTACTATGACAAATTAGCCTAAGGCCTCCTAATTAGTGTACCATATTTTTCGTCTTATAGGACGCTCCGGCCTATAAGACGCCCCCTTGTTTTTTAATAAAAAAGCCGGACCAAAAAAAAAAAAAAAGCGCGCCTCGCTCTCCCGTCCCCGCCGCGGGCGGGCTGCCGAGGTTCCCCCCTCCCCGCCACGGGCGGGCTGCCGGGAGCGTCCCGGTTCCCCCCTCCCCGCCGCGGGCGGGCTGCCGGGAACGCTCCCGGCAGCCCGCCCGCGGCGGGGAGGGGGGAACCGGGACGCTCCCAGCAGCCCGCCCGCGGCGGGGAGGGGGGAACCTCGGCAGCCCGCCCGCGGCGGGGAGGGGGGAACCGGGACGCTCCTGGCAGCCCGCCCGCGGCGGGGAGGGGGGAACCTCGGCAGCCCGCCCGCGCGGCGGGGACGGGAGAGCGAGGTGCTTTTTTTTTTTTTTTTTTTTTTCCCCTATAAGACATTCGCCCTATAAGACGCACCAACTTTCCCCCCCCCCCCGTTTTGGGGAAGAAAAAGTGCGTCTTATAGGGCGAAAAATACGGTAATTATTATCAGCAACATGGACTGTTTACTTACGAAACAAATTTTCCTACTTCCACCTGGAGTATTGAATCTCGCAGTTGCACTTCCAAGAGCAAATCTTCAGCTTGCATTTCATCTCCAGGTTTGACAGGGTGAGGATTAAAGATTCGAAGATATCCCATATAACTGCCAACAATTATTTTATCTGTAGAAAAATTTCCAACAAGAGGAAAATTAGAAACAGAGAAATAAATGTGCTGCATATGTGCTTAAAAATGTACTCCTAAAATGATGGGATGTTTACACATAATTATGCTGACATTTTGCAGCCTAGATACTTAATTGACTTAGAATCAGAGAGGTAGCCGTGTTAGTCTGGAATAGCAGAGGTAACAAAGTCCTGTGGCACCTTAAAGACTAACTATAAAGTTTTGAAGCATAAGCTTTCGTGGGCTAATAATTGACTTAAATATTTCAACAGTGAGAACAAGGAAGCAATAATTCTCCAACTCCAGTCCAGTCTCCAAAATCCACTCTATGAGTATAGCCAGTACTTCCAAATGTTCAGCTCCCATGTCTTAAAGATTTGACAACACTCTTCCCACCAAGCAAGCAGCAGAATGTTGACTTTTAAAAATCTGGTGACAACAATATTATAGATTGGGGTGGGCAAACTTTTTGGCCAGAGGGCCACATTGGGGTTGCAAAATTGTACAGAGGGCCAGGTAGGGAAGGCTGTGCCTCCCCAAACATCCTGGCCTCACCCCCTATCCAACCCTCTCCCATTTCCCACCCTCTGACTGTCCCCCTCAAAATCCCTGCCCCGTCCAGAGACCGCTCCGGCGTTAGCCACTCCTCCAAGACCCCACCCCCTTATCTAAGACCCTCTGCTTCATGTCCCCTGACTGCCCCTTCCAGAGACCCCCTGCCCCTAACCACCACCTCCGGGACCCCATCCCCTAGCTACCTCACTCCGCTCCTTGTCCTCTGAATGCCCCCTGGGATCCCCTGCCCCTTATCCAATGCCCTTGCTCCCCACCCCCTTACCATGCCACTAAGAGCAGCAGCCCGGGTGGAGCTAGACACATTGCCAGGCTGCCCTGCAGGAGCGTGCAGCCCCCACGCCGAGTGCTGCTCGGGGGGGGGGGAGGGGGGGAATAGTGGGGGAGGGGCTAGCCTCCCTGGCCGGGAGCTCAGGGGCTGGGCAGGATGGTCCCACGGGCTGGATGTGGCCCGTGGGCCATAGTTTGTTATAACCATCCCTGTTATAGATACTATCCAGATGAGAAATTGAGGCCTGATTACTACTTTTTCAGGTCAATGTATCAAAAACATTGAATGGGCCAAATTCAGGCTTGACATAAGTGGGTGAAACTCCCACTGACCTCAAAGTGAATTTGGTCCAGGATTCCTGTAGTAATAATATTTATTATGAAACAGTATTTAATGAAAGCCAGCAAAGATTCTTAAGAAACACAAATCTGAAGTAAACAAAAATGATTTCAGAAAGTACCCTGTACCTCAGAAGATCAGTTCTGTTCAGAACCTCCAGAGAAGACACTAACATTTATCTCCTCCAGACATCAATCTGTATCTGAGATGTATCCAATAAATCCTGTCCGTAAGTCACACAGACATACTCAGAGTACAAAAGATCTGACTGATTCAGAGCAGAGGCAGCCAAGGTTTACGAGGCTTTTAGCCATTTGGAACAGTTTCGTAAGAGCCCATTTAATGCAGGTGGAGAAACAGGCAGCTATCTTCATCTCTGCTGTAGCGAACAACATTCATGCTGCAATTCATTCAACTCAGAGCATGACCTCTGCCACTGGCACTCTAATCTCTACCTCCTCCATTTCTGTCACAATTTATCTGTATAGCACACTGACAGATGAAGATGACAGTCATGAAAACATTTGCATGTCCCTTAGCTCTCTAAAGCGATCTAATTTACACATTCTTTACAAAATATTTTCTTACATTTGATTTGATAAACTTGCCTAAAGAGGGATTTTTTTCCCTTCATCCAGATGTGCAGGCAGTTAGGTTTACCTCTTATTTTATTTACTTTTGCTCAAACTCCACATCAAAGAGTCTCCCATCAAGTGCTCTAGCCACCCGTAACATATGTATAGACAACAGAACATAGGAAAGGCAAAGTAAAACAATTGACCAAAGCAACAATACTTCTTCCTCCCACCTTACCACTACTGAATATCCAGTAATATGACCTACACGGTTTAAGCTCTTCTCCCCCGGCAATAGCACTTTCCCACTAGACAGAAATTCCACCTTTAACTGGTTCAGCTAATACCTGCTGAGAAAGATGACTTTTGGGCATGCTACAAAACCTAACAAGTTTCAGCTATTTCAGACATTTCAAAGGAAAGGAGAACACTTTGCCAGAAGCCTTCCCCACTCCCCCCCACCACCGTTTGTTCTTTAAAAAAAAAAAACACAAGGTCAGAGGGAAGAGAAATCAAGCTCAAGGACTTTTACTGATTACAACTGCAGCAGAATGGCACAGAAAGTCAGACTCAGGTAAGCAGATCCTAAAACATTTAGGGATTTATAGGTCAAAACTAACACCTTAAAACTCTTGGTACAAGGTCCCAAATGCAACCCTAGCTACTTCAAACCCAAGCTGACAGCAAACATAACCTCTCATGGCTGAGCTAGCACTAGCTTCATTAATCTAGCAGTTACTTTATTGAATTTCCCACAAAAAAGATACCCAAAACTGTATTTTGCAATTATACTTGATAAGTTTCCTCTTCAAGTGTATGGCAATGTTTTCAACAATTCTTTAATATTGTATGCACACTGAGGTAATATTAAAAATATTAAAATAGTGCCACATACTTATGAAAAAATGCCACTTTTAAGAAACCCTGCTAGAGCATGGAACATAAGCAATGACATTAAATCAAATCAAATGAAATGTATTCTAGAATATCTAAGTGAACTCTGACAACAAAAACAAAGGGGATGGGGGACAAAATGTAGTAATATATGCCAAATGCCTCCTACTTCATCTCATTGATAAGCATTTGGCACACACTGCTGGAGTAAATAAAATTTGCAGTCATGTTTATGTCACCTTTAAAATCAGAAGGCCAACTCAGAATTTCTGTTTACCTTGTCCACTGCCACTGTTGTCAACATCAGCTACACATAAACACCCTTGATCAAATTCTTCTTTTTCTCCAAGAGTTGTTGACCACCAATCTCGGGCTTTAAATAAAGACATTCTTCTTCAGGCTAAAAGGAAACAGACTAGGTAAAAATCCATACTTTTCATATCAAGTTATACAGATCATGTTAGATTTTCTAGGAAGCATAGTAACCTAAATTATTTTTGTGTTGATTCCACATCACATTTGTACAAAAACAAATTAAATCAGGAATTCTAAATATCTGTGAGGTGATTTCCCTGAGGAACTCATTGTCAGGGAATGTTGTGAAGGCCAAAAAACTAGAACTGGGTTCAAAAAAGACTTAGAAAAGTTCATGGAGAATACGTCAATCAATGGCTATTGGCCAAAATAGTCAGGCTTGCAACCCCCTGCTCTAGGTGTCCCTAAACACCTGACTGCCAGATACTGGGACTGGACCACAGGGGGATAGATTACTTGATAATTGTCCTGTTCTGTTTATTCCCTTTGAAGCCTCTGACATTGGCAACTGTCAGAAGACAGGATACTGGGCTAGACAGACCATTGGTCTGATCCAATATGGCCATTCTTATGATATAACAACCTTTTCAAAGGTATACAATTGGAGCATATTTTTCAGAAACAATATTAGTTTGTACAAGATTCATAAGTTAATTATTAACAGCATATAATAGAAACATAAGGAGGGAGATGGGGAGTTCACACAAAATCTGACAAGCACAATTTAAAAAAAAAATACTGGTAGGTATAAAATTTCTGTTATGTCTATTCTTGGGACTTCAATCACACTGCGAAATGAATTAAGCCATATATCATTTTACTGTCTTTCCAGAGCTCCTGGTAACCTGGCTTTATCACAGAACCTATTTCAGGACCTGGACATCACTAACAAAAGACATTTCTCAGTTAAATACAAGAACCATTTTCCCTAAAGGATTCTTGAAAATTAATCTAAGATGACTCTTGGCATTATTCTGGAACCTTTACATGATGAAGAATTATCTTTGCAGCTGCTTGGCAAGGTAGCTGTCCCTTTAAAAGAATACCAGCCTAACAGCATATGGGATAGGGGATCTTTCCAAAAGAGGTTTCTCCTCTAATTCAAGGGATCAGAAGAATCATAAGCTTTGTCTAGTTTTCCTAAACAGCAGCTTGTTTCTCAGAGCACACCAAGATAAAAACAGATCAGCATCAAGACCTTCACTGAATAATCGCCTTGAAGAAGATGCCCTCATTACATGAGTGAAGAACTCTGATAGTAGAAAAGCCGATTTGTGCTCTACCTGCCTGTTATCTTGGGGGGGGGGGGGGGGGAGAGGTGAGAGGAATAGAGAACGAGACGAGAGAAAATAAAATCCTTTTGCAGACAGTGTGATTGTATAAGATTGCGATTGTTTAAATCTAGAAGTTATCTTTTTAAAGCATTAGGTACAAGATTGACTCTCAAAAAATATGTTTAGTTACACACCATGCAGAATGCACAATCCTTGAATTATTTATTAACATTTTTAGTATTTATTTTCACTTTTTTGGTTTTTAAAAAAGAACTGCTATGATGCCTTGGCACTCAATCATTGTTATTTTTATTTATTGTAATTAGAAAAAAACAAAAAAGCACTATGCGACTCAAAACAGCCAATATAAGGCCTGTTGCCTGCAGGGAGGCTATAAAGCTCCAAAATATCAACTATTTAATGACTAGCGGCAAAATACATACAAACTTTTAACTAAACTGATAAACTTCTACTTTGCATAAATCAACATTCACACAAAAGCACTGCAGGGCATTTTAGAGGGTTAATAACACAGTCAAAGGAGAGAGCAAAAGATGGGGGAGGAAGTAGGAAGATCTAGGAACGATTTTTCTCTAATGCCCTATTGACATCTTTTGATTATTGCCTCTGCTTCTCATCACGGTTGGGTGAGGAGACAATTTCTGAACGAACACAACAGGGGGGGAATAAGTGTCACTTTATATTTGCCATAGATATGGGATGGGGGGGTCCAGGGCACCTCCAGGTCCATCACCCAGCACGTTTGCGAGCGTGGGCTTTGTCCGCTCTAGTTTTAAAGCTCCCAAGCGACACAGCTCCACGTTTCCACGGCACTGCACGAAGCATTGGAGGAGACAAGCGGGCTACTCACCAGACCCGTCCAAGCAGGAGCCTCTGCCCGGCCCCGGCGACCTGCGCTGGACACTGAACAGCAGCCGCGGCGGAAGACGCGTCTACACTAGGGACGTGCGCGGGCAGAGTGGTGCTGGGTCCGTCCCAAGCCACCGGCCCGGCCCTGGGGCTCAGCGGGTCCTCGAGGACGGCGATCAACAGGCGGCAACCGCAGGCACCAGCCGGCTCAGCCCTCCCTGCTCGCAGCGCCGCGGGGTGGAGGAGGGGCTGGGGCTGGGGCTGGGGCTGGGGCTGCGGCTGCGGCTGCTGCTGCTGCTCAGGGGGAGGCTGCAGGCGGCACCAGCTGCCCCGCGCGGCCAGCCGCGACGGCCATCTTCGCGCCCGTTGTCATAGCGCTTTAACAACCAACCCCGCCCCCCGCCCTCAGCGAGCGGAGACCGGAAGCTGGGGGGGGAACCTGCCCCGGAGCATCCCGGGAGATGTAGTTTGGAAGACACGAGAGCGGCCCTGAGAGGGCGAGTAGGATTGTACCATTTCCTGAGGGAGGGGAGAGCATCCCCCCTCTTCCGAGAGCAGGCCCGCCGCGGAGCCATTTCAGTTGTGTTTCTCTTTCGACGTAGTGAGACAACGAAGCCGCTTGGAAGCGACACAACCTGCCGCGGGGGAAGAGGGAGGCTGATAAAAATCGCCCTCTGAATGGTCTTTCCCAACGTCCTCCCCTCCCTCCCTTCTGTGTAGTAGCGTCGGAATCCCATCTTCGCGCGCCGCGTGCTGCTGTCGGGGGGTGGGGAGGGGGGGCACCCAGACTTCCCAGCCCCGCATCCCCGGAGAGGGAGGAGCCGCCATGGACCGGACCGCGGTGGCCAGGATGGGAGCGGTGGCCAGCGTCAGCGTGTGCGCCCTGGTGGGGGGAGTCGTCCTGGCCCAGTACATCTTCACCATGAAGAAGAAGACGGGCAGGAAGACCAAGATCATCGAGATGGTACGTCCCGGCGGGAGCGCGCCTCGCCCCTGACACCCCCCTCCGGGGGGCGCCACTTAGCACGAGGGGAGTATCAGGGGGGCTCCCCCTCCCCCTCCCCCTCCCGAGCTGGGCTTGCCCATCCTGACAACAGCGTGAGCCCCCCACGTGTCCCCGGCTGTCCGCGTCGGGCGGTTCCAAAGTCTGCTCCTCCTGGGTCTGTGGGGAGTGGGGGCTCCGAATCCGTTCCGCCCTCGTGTGTCTACACCGGCTGGCCTGTGGGGATTAAACTCCTCCCAGGTACACGCTAGCAGCATCCCAAGATGGGTTGGGATCCTAGCGGGGGAATCCGCCGCTGGGCTCTGAGGCGCTGATGTGATAACGTCAGAGGAAGAAGGGTTTTGTTGTTGGTTTATTTGCAAACTGGTTGCCAGGGGGTGCTGAGAGCCATTGAACTAAACTATAAACGCTGTATATGACTGAAACCACTTCAAGCAGGGGGTTACGGCAGCTCCCCTAGTTCCAGCACGGATACGGGTTGCAGTTTTACAGTGGAGTTGGTTGGGTGACACGAAAAATGAGGAAGTGGTGAATGCAATGCTTGTGAAAGGCGTCAGTGCAACAGCTCTGCAAAGTGTAGTGCAAAACTGGTACCAGTACTTGTATTATGTGTGCAATTATCCATACTGCCTCAGGCTTGTTACTAGAACAGCCAGCTCCAGTAACTGTAATTTGCTGCCCATTGCATATTTAGTAACTAGCCTTTTTGCAGAGGCACTTGACAAAAGTACCAGTTGTTAAGATGGGTTTGTGATGTGGACACGTGTCCACTAAGAACAGGACTGAGACCACCAACTCATTTCACAGCAGCCCTGTATGATGTATCAGGGACCTGCTGCCACTAGACTTGATTTAAGGCCTAGATTTTTATAATTATTCATACATAATTTGTTCTAACGGTTACCACAATTGTACATGCACATAGTAAAATGTCCAACTGTTCGTTTGTGCAATTACTCCATCTGTATATGCAAATCACATGATTATCAAAACATGAACCCCAGCAAAAATCCATTGTATGCTATCACTAATATCCCTGAATCATCTCATTTTCCCCCCAATGAAAAATCTTTACTTGCAATGTGCAATGTATAGAGAGTATGGGGTTTTGGTTTGGTTTTGTATGGTTTTGGTTTCCTGTTACAGCTGCTTGTGGAATAAGAAAGTTGAGGTTTGTAGCTTCAGATAGCTCTATTTTCCTAAAATACTTGGAAAGCGGTTAGGAGGATTTAAATAAGGCTTTGTAAAATGTGCTATTTACACTGTAAATTAAAATTAATAAACTAAATTATTAAATGCTAGTTTTCTTAAATGTTATCATTGGTAGGTTATCTTAGTTTATTGCTTATAGCCATTTTATAAAATTCAAACTACTGAAAATTAAGATCCTGAACCCACAAACACTTAAGCAGGTACATAACTTTTTCTTGCATAAATAGTCACATTGACTTCAATTGGACTATGATTAAAGTTAATCATGTTCCTAAGTATTTGCAGTATAAGTGGCTAAAATTGTATTATTTTTTTATTTAAAGCTTTGCTGTTGAGCTATGCCTTTACAGGGGGGTGCATTCCATCTACTAACTGATCTGAAAATTGCAGACTCCCTTGTCCTCACTAAGACTTTACCTTGAGTTAGCTAACTCAGGTTAAGAACACTCCTTTTCCATGTTTTTTGTTTGTCATTTTCGTTTAAGTGTGTGAAGGAATATATGCGTTTTTGGAATGTTAGAATTAGAGTTTTGCAAATGAATTGGTTGGAAGAGGGCAAGTGAGATGATCAGAGATGCAAAATAAGTGCAGTTTATTCCATGGCTGCAGAGATGAAGGAGTGTATTCCATGGATATGAATGAGTGTGTGAAGCATAAAAAGTGTTGAGGTATTTAAATTAAAGGGAAAAAAAGAAGAAAAGGTACCACTACTTTTTTGGGAAGAGTTGTTAGCTGTCAGTTGTGATGAAACAAAGTAGTTCTGCCACAAAGAATGCTGGTCTTCCCAGGTGAGTGGCAATAATTTTATACCACACTTCTATGTATTTTGTTTGTGCTATTCAGTGTTTTTCTCTTTGTATTTTGTTGTGGGTTTTAGTCTGTGTCTTTTTCTATTTTATGTACATTAGTTACTATGGAAACAATGGTGTCACATTAGTAGAAGCTGGAAAACCTCCATAAGTACAGGGTGAAATCAGTCTGTTTCATTCTGTTTGAAATAAGGAATGTGTAATACTTTACACTTACATAACATCTATGCTTCAAGAATCTCAAACTTATTTTCAAAGATTCATGAGGCTTCACAACACTCCTTGAGGCAAATAAGCATTGTTGTATCAATCTGATAATCACTGCACCTCAGTTTACCTATTTAAGTCACTATCCAATGGAAGAGTTAACAAAGTCCTGTGGCACCTTAAAGACTAACTATAAAGTTTTGAAGCATGAGCTTTCGTGGGCTAATACCCACTTCGTCGGATGCAGGCAGTAGAAGTCACTATCCAATGGAAGTGGCAATCAGGAAAAAGAATGTGTGGGTCCTGCTGCCTAACCTCCTTTAGTAGCCACTATACACACTCCCTCTCCGATTAGCATGACAACTTTGAAAGATGCCCAATATGATGGTCCGTTTGAGAGAAGGAACACTGCGAAGGGGATGATTCTGAGCCTGATTCAAGAGTGATTTGGAGAATATCTCCTGAGGCGTTAATGTTGGACCAAACATTGCAGCAGTGACCCTTAGAACCTTCTAATTCCTGGGAATAAGAGTATTAACAGAATGGTTTTTTTAAACATTTTCCATTTCAGTATTAAACCTGGTTTAGCTGGCCAGTGGAGACTAGTGTCTAGCTAGAATAATCATTTTACTGTTTTGAATGATACGTTCCCAAAGACCGCCATAACTAAAACAAGTTGGCATTGCCTGAAGACTCTTCTAAGTCCCATGTCTAGTAGATAATTAGAAAATGGTCTGTAAAATTGGTCTATTCAGGCCAGGAAGAGCATATAAAATTAGTCTATTCAGGCCAGGAAGAGCATATTTACACTATATTAGCATGAACTGTGTTTAAACATTTGTTCTCCAAACAGGCTTTTTCCAGCAATTGTAAATGGGTTCCAAGTAGGAGTTGAGACTTCAAACATTCTGCTTCTGTGATCCAGAGTCTAGAATGCTCTTTTAGGCATTTTTGTCGAGTTCTAGAGACCTATTGGAGGAAAAAATATGGCCTCAAAACAAAATGCCAGAGTTCTGGGCTTTTTCCTAAAGTAGGTACAAAACCTATTTATATTTTTCTCACCTTTACCACAGTCAACTGAAGAATCAGTTTGATCTTCTCTTTTCTACAATAGAACTTAGTCCAGTCAATAAATGAAATTGATTAAGGTTTTTTGGTCCAATATTAGTTTTGAAGTACAGCTTCTTTTAAAGCATGGACAGGTTGATGAAATCACCATTACTGACCTATCTTCTTTGAAAACTGACTCCTCGTAGTCTTAATAATTATCAGTAAAATGTGCTAACAGGTGCAATTTGACCCCCCCCCAAGTGATTCAATGCATCTAGTAGATGTAATTTTATTTTAATATATATATATATATATATATATATATATATATATATATATATATATATATATATATATATATATATATATATATATATATGAAAGAACAGTAAGGTAGCTCTAAATTTGAAAGAACAGAACAGTAAGGCAGCTTGTTACTAACACAGTTTTGGTGAAAGAGATAGGGGGTGGAAGATATGTCTGTAAAAAAACTAAAGAATTTTTTCAGTTTCATTCTGCTCTGGAGCATTTTTTTAAAAAATTGCCCTGAAATTTGCCCTGAATCTCCGGGTGATAAGCCATTTTGTTAAATTAACTTTTTTCTTCATTCATAATTCACAAAAATTATGTATGATACTTTTCAATGTTCAACTAATAATGTTAGTTTTAAAAAAAAAGTTTGAGACATACACCAAATCAGTTCAGATTTTTGTTGTTGTTGTTGCTAATTGCAGTAGTATTGTAATAAGTTACTCACTGACTCATTTTTCCTTCAAAATTCAGGTGTTAATCCAATGCAGGAACTAAGTTGACATCTGTCTCAATGCTTTTATGACTAGGTTTTATGAATGCAATAGATGTTTTTGGTTTTGCTTTTTAAAATTTATGTTCAAACAGTAGAAATTTAAATTCTAAGTATTTTTTTAAAATGAAAATAAGCATTATTTCTTGACTAAGCTTTGGGTGAAAAATTTGTGGGCATTCTCTACAGTAGACTTTTTTTTTCTTTTGATTTTCCACAATTACTTGGAAATGTCATGGAAATTGGATCTCAAGTGGAAAAAAAAAAAAAAAAAGCCACTGACAAAGATATTACAAAAGAATCTAGAATGATGACATTTAGGATTACATTTCCAGCTATGTAAATTACAGCTAATCTGAGTGGAATAATGTGGTAACAGGGTTTTCTCTGGTTTCAGTGAAGATCCTGTTCATTTCTGGCACCAAGAGACTGAGAGCTTCTTAGGGGTTGTCTTCACTAAAGCGGGGAGGGATCGATCTTTGGGCGATCGATTTATCGCATCTTGGCAAGACACGATAAATCGATCGCCAGCGGCTCCCCCGTCGACTCCGGAAGTCCAGCTTGCCAGCATTTTGTCTGTTATGCTTAAACAGTAGCACTATGACGTAATACTTGGTAAGATCTGTTGAGCTTTACTACTGTAACTATATGAATTTAGAAATGGTTCTTTGAAGAGCCTTTCCACAGTTTGGTATAAGACGTCTTTGATTGTTCTAGTACTTGTCAGCATAACATATGTTTGGGTCTTGAGCAAGGCCTGTTTTTTTTATCCATTCCCCCCCGTCTCTTTCCTTCTTTGAATACTGACTTTTTGATCATTCACATACAGCTTCTCCCTGGAAAGGGACTGTATTCAATTGAAATTATTTGATATGGCATTGTATAATGGAATGGGATGTGAACTAAAAAGAATTTATGCCACAGGGATAACAGAGGCTTGGACTCCTGGATGGACACTGCATTCAGGCTGCCCGTTTGGAACTTTGGGGGGGTTTGAATTTGTAGGATTGCTGGTTGGCTCCTGGAGATAGGGAGCGAGATCACAGAGCAGGTCAGGGAGCTAGACTGACCATGAAGGGAAGCACTGCGAGGCTCCGATCAGACTAGGCCTGCCCTCCCAGTCCCTGAGTAAGAAGTAGAAGGGTTACTGAAAGGGATTGTTATGGTGAAATTATGTTTAATCTGGTTAAATAAAAGTTGAGTGGTTTTTCCAACCCAGAAAGTGGCATAGTCAATCAGTGGATTTAAAGAGAACTGGAGGACCCCCGAAATAGGGTTAAGAGAAGCAGCTGGGATTGACCAGTATTTATAGACAATGTTCTGAGGGGTAGAAATGCGGTTTTAGCAACCCAGAGACACTCAGGCTGAACAAGGTGTGTGCCCAGGAAGGATAGGACATGTGACACCTGTTAAATTGTACCTCGTCGAGACTGCAATGGCTTTTCTTGATTTTGTTTAGTTCTGTACTAGTAACAGAATATTTTCTTTGCTATTTTCTCAGATGTTGGAAGCAGATCAAACTGAATTCCAATTCCCAGTCAAGCTCTAACTTATCGTTAAGGCTCTAGAGTGCAGTTCAAAGCAAGACATATCTTTACACTTGCTGAAAAATACTAAAAATTAAGCGTATGCTCATAGTAAGCTAGCATACAATTCTGACACTGTCCTTAACACCTAATGATTATGCATACAAATAGAGAACCTTAAATTAGTGATACCTGTGTTGTAGTCTTCTTTGTATACCATGGTTTTCAGCAGGAAAGGTGACAGGAAAAAATATGTGACTTCTGCTTTTATGTATTCCAAGCTAAAAAAACCAGTTGGCTAGTTAAAACTGCAAATATTTTATTCGTTTACAACATGTATTTCTTAAGTGCTATGGAGATTTTTTTGCTTTTAAGTACTTCTAGACTTTCTGATATTTAAGATAGCTGAAGTAGCCGAGATATTCATATACAGTGAACGCCATAATAATGTCTTTGTCCTTAACCCTGCTTCTTTTAATATTCTCCCCCCTTTTACAACGATATTACCGTATTTTTCGTCTTATAGGACGCTCCGTCCTATAAGACGCCCCCTCATTTTTTAATAAATAATCCGGACAAAAAAAAAAAAAAAAAGTGCCTCGCTCTCCCGTCCCCGCCGCGCGGGCGGGCTGCCGAGGTTCCCCCCTCCCCGCCGGACCAAAAAAAAAAAAAAAGCGCCTCGCTCTCCCGTCCCCGCCGCACGGGCGGGCTGCCGGGAGCGTCCCGGTTCCCCCCTCCCGGCAGCCCGCCCGCGGCGGGGAGGGGGGAACCTCGGCAGCCCGCCCGCGCGGCGGGGACGGGGGAGCGAGGCGCTTTTTTTTTTTTTTTTTTTTTTTTTTTTTTTTTTTTTTTGGTCCGGCGGGGAGGGGGGAACCTCGGCAGCCCGCCCGCGCGGCGGGGACGGGAGAGCGAGGTGCTTTTTTTTTTTTTTTTTCCTATAAGACATTCGCCCTATAAGACGCACCAACTTTTTCCCCCCCGTTTTGGGGAAGAAAAAGTGCGTCTTATAGGGCGAAAAATACGGTACCTTGGGGTCAGTGCTAGTCCTCAAATCCTCCCAAAGGGCCAATAATGTCACTCATGCTGCCCCCCCCCCCCCCAAAAAAAATCCTCTGCTCCCCAAAAACACACACACCCCACCTGCCTAAGACTCTAGGAGGGAGTTTGGAAGGGGGAGGAGGTCTGGAATTGGGGTGCAAGCTCTGGGAGGGAGTTTGGGTGCAGGCTCTGGGCGGGGCAGGGGTGGGAACACAGGAGGAGAGGGTGGGGTTGCAAGATCTGGGAGGGAATTTGGGGGTGGGAATGGGTGTGTTGGAGGGAGTGCAGGCTCTGGGAGGGAGTTTGGGGGCTGAGGTGTTGTGGGAAGGGGGAGGGGTGAGAGTGCAGGCTCTGGGAAGGGGTCTGGGGTGCGGTGCTTACCTGGGTCTCCAAGGTGGGGTGGGCCGGGGGGCTTCCGCACACTGTTTCCCCCCAGGAATCACCCCTGCAGCTTCCCATTGGCTGCAGGGGCATGCGGGGAGAGGCCAGCAGCCGCTGGAGCTGGCAAGTAGAGGCTGCTCAGCTCTGCTGCACTGCCTGGGTCCTGGGACGGAGGGGGGAGTGCCCGGGGGAGTCAGGTAGGGCCAACAGAGAGACCCGGCCCCAAAACTGCTGGAGCCCCGTGGGCCACAATGAGGAGGTTCATGGGCTGCAGATGGCCCACAGGCCACAAGTTTGAGACCCCTGCTATAAGGGATCCTAAAAGATAATAAATTAACTAATTTGATTGCCTTAGTTGGTAACTTTATCTGTAGTATATTGACACCATTACATTCTTACACAAGTATTTAGCGTGTAGCTTGATGTCTAGGACTGTGTTGTGGCTTAAACTTTGGACTGGGGATTTTAGTTCCAAATTGGGTCTCACAGTTCTACTTTTCAAAGGTCAGAGTTTATTTGATCTAGATACAGCAGTCTTAGACTTAGTGATTTCAAGCAGATTTTTTTCTTACTGGTAGATAAGAGAATCAGCAGCAACCATTTCTGTGCAGATCTTAGGTAATCTAAATTTCACTCTAGATAAAGTCTTTTGTTGGAAGTGTGTTTTCTAGGTAAAATGCATTTACAACCTTCAACATACAAACAGATAAGTTTAATTTGGACTGTGACAAGTCCATATGTAATTAGAAATCTATATGCTGAAAACGATCATAAGTCTTGTGGATCAGAATTACATTGTTATAGTGTGCAAGATAAATTTTCACATTTCATATTAATTAAATATGTGACCAATAAGGGCAGCAGAATATTTACATTTTCCAATTGTAACTTCCATGTTTAGTTTTTTAATATTATAATATTTGGGTCATGTATTTTGTGTAAGGATTTATTCACAGTAGCAACCTTAAATGTAAATTTACATCCAATAATGTGGTTTTTTGTGTTTTCATGTTTCTGGTTGCGGGGTAAGAGGGAATTCTTTGGCTGTAAAATCTCCTCTCTCCTTGAAAGACCTGGTGTTCTCTAACCAAAGGTCAGAAGTGATCAGGTCTCTCTAGCACTGCTGCTCCCCTGCCATACCAGCATTAAAGGGAGCTGCTCAGTACTGATCAGGCAAGGTTGTAAATGCAGAGATTTTGAATGTTAGGGAGTAATCTGTTAGTGAAAAGACTGGAAAAGGAAGAAAAGAGGGAGCAAAGCTGGAGGGAATAATTAAAAAGTGAAGCCATGCCCCAAAAAATCATAGCATTCCTATCTCCTGAGTTGCCTCACCTACCAAATTATAAATATGAAAGCCCAGCAGAAGTTTCTTCTTTGAATTTCAAGGTTGGTGGTGGAGGAGAAGAGAGAAATGGAGTAGAAAGTTTCGGCATAAAAGTAGGTTCTTCATTTATGGTTCTCTCTAGGTAGGGAAAGTTAAGCTCCTACTTTGTCTGTATATATTCAGTCTTGGTCCTTGTGCCTTTGGTGCTGCACAGGAACCTACTTCAATAGCACTATGCACATGAAGCCTAAGGTTCCGGCCCAAGGGCCAAAAGCATGGCTCACTTTTGTCTTGCCTCAGTTGGGTGAAGGTCAGAACCTTGATGCCATACCCTTCAGATCTTGGTAGTTAACTCTAGCTCTGTTCCATTTGGAGTTTCTTCCTGGCCACGGTTCTCTGCTTTTGCTCAGTTATTTTTGTTGCCATCCAATATTTTTTTTTCTCTAAAAGTCAAGAGATATATGTTGTGGCTTGGTAAGATGTCACTTATTGACCAATGTTCCTAGTACTTACAGTTCCTGAGTAAAAGTCACTCCCAGATGCCTACTGAT
This sequence comes from Sternotherus odoratus, assembly GCA_032164245.1. Classification (NCBI taxonomy): domain Eukaryota; kingdom Metazoa; phylum Chordata; order Testudines; family Kinosternidae; genus Sternotherus; species Sternotherus odoratus. The sequence goes on from JAVMKO010000002.1 coordinate 150,131,601, forward strand.
CACTGAAAGTACATATGGTTGTGACGGGTTGGATCACAGAAACGCCCCTGGGGCTACCAACTAATGTGTCAAGGCTACTTCTGCTCCTGCTTCCTTGCCCCAACCATCTTGGGTGATCCACAAGCACCTGGAGAACCATGGAGAAGTACCCCTTTTGGTTAACATACTCGGAGGGTAGGTGGTCTGGTGCCAGAATAGGAATATGCATCCGCAGTTAGGGAAACCCATTTGTTCAAAGCCAGCTACAATGTCACGCATGTTACCCAGATTCACGGTTCTTCTGAGCAGGATGCGATTAATGGCCCTGCAAATTTGCATCAAAATGATTCCAACGGTTGACTTTCCCACTCCAAACTGGTTAGCAACCGATCGGTAGCTGTCTGGAGTTGCCAGCTTCCAGATTGCAATAGCCACCCGCTTCTCCACCAGCAGGGCAGCTCTCAATCTTGTGTCCCTGCTCCACAGGGTGGGGACAAGTTCAGCACACAGTCCCATGAAAGTGGCTTTTCTCATCTGAAAGTTCTGTAGCCACTGCTCATCATCCCAACTTGCATGACAGTGTGATCCCACCACTCAATGCTTGTTTCCTGAGCCTAAAAGCAGTGTTCCACAGTGGAGCGCATGTCCGTAAATGAGACAAGCAATTTTGTGTCATGTGTTACGTGACTCAAAATCGTCGTCGGTCTCCTCAGTGTCACTTTGGATCTTGAGGAGTAACTCGACTGCCAAACGAGATGTGCTGGCTAGACTTGTCAGCATGCTCCTCAGCAGTTCGGGCTCCATTCCCACAGACTGAAAGAGAAGAGAGAGCGTGCTGCACAGAAACCATTGAAACTGTCAAATGTGGACAGAAACACAGGGATTGCTGGGATGCAAAGCGATGAATCATGGGGCGTTGGTACGGGATCCAGAATGCCCTGCACCCCACACCCCCTTCCCACTAGCCACAATGCCAGAACGAGAAGAGGTGCTCTGTGGGATAGCTGCCCATAATGCACCACTCCCAGTGCCGCTTCAAGTGCCGTGAAGGTGGCCACACCAGTTCACTTGCAGCTGTCAGTGTGGACAGACTGGAGCTCTTTCCCTAGTGTACTCTCCGAAGGCTGGTTTAACCCAAAGCGTTCTACATCTGCAAGTGTAGCCAAGCTCAAAGTCTTGTTGAGTCTTCCCTAGGAACCTAGGCTTGAAAAGAGACTGGGGGTGGCTGGGGTGTTAGACAAATTGAATCTATTTCCCCATGTTAAGTATCCTCACACCTTCTTGTCAACTTTCTAATATGGGCCATCTTGATTATCACTACAGAAGGTTTTTTTTTCTCCTGCTGATAATGGCTCATCTTAATTAAATAGCCTCTTAGAGTATGGCAACTTCTACCTTTTCATGTTCTCTGTATGTATACATATATCTTCCTACTATATGTTCCATTCTATGCATCCAATGAAGTGGGCTGTAGACTACGAAAGCTTATGCTTAAATAAATTCTTTAGTCTCTAAGGTGCCACAAGTATTCCTGTTCTTTTTCCTCAGAACTCTCACACCCAGTGAGATTCCAGACTCCATCTCTTGAAGAAATCAGTGAGGCTTTGTTCAGGGGCCCACCCATGTGAAGCTCATTAGGGGGTTAGGACCTTAGTTATTACTTGCTCAGAGAGAGCAGTAGAGGATTAAACTTTTGCATACAAATTTACCTGAAGCTCAGTTTAAACAGACTTATTCTTTTGACTTGATAATTTAAGTGTAATAATAATAATTTACTTAATTTAAGTATTTAAATATAATACCCAGTTCACAAGAGCAGTCCTGCAGTTAAACTAGTTCTCATCTTTATTTCCTTTGGTGGCTACTGCTAGTAAGTCTACCAAAAATGGGGCCCTAACTGTCAATACCAAAGGAGAATGAAAGGTCACTCTTCCCAGAAACTGTAGTTCTTCAAGTTGATTGCCAGTATAGCTCCATCCCTGCTTTTACAGAGGTTCTATTACAAACTCTAGTTAAATGGAAGGAAATGAGGGACACTAATGTTGTGGTCCTTTTTTATGCCCTCAAGAGCTAACATTCAGCTCTGTATGGAATCACAACGGTTATTGCGTTCTAGAAGGTTTTGAACTGACACTTGGGCGACATCTATTTTAACTACAGTTACTGGTTAATAATTTTTTGTTCTAGTCTCATTGTAGGTTTTAGTTCTTGGTTTGGCAAAAACCAAACAATCTTCAGAAGTGACAGAGTCCTGTGGCACCTTAAAGACTAAAACAATTCAGAATCTGACACTGATCTGGAAAAGCCAGCTCAAAGGTGGCAAGTTTTACAGAAGAGCTGCATGTATCTGACGAAGTGGGTATTAGCCCACCAAAGCTTATGCTTCAATACTTTAGTCTTTAAGGTGCCACAGGACTCTTTGTCACTTCTGCAATTGCAGACTAACACAGTTACCTCTCTGATTCTAAACAGTCTTCAGTCATCCTTCAAGCACAGAGTAACTCCTCTCACCTCAGTGACATTAATTTAGGTTTCTTATAGCCTCAATTTAGCAAGATACCTCAAGCACATGTTTAGGCTAATTGAAGTCAGTGGGCTATTTACCTTCTGAAAGTATGCACATGCTTCATTACCTTGCTGAACCAGGGTCCATATCTGTGTGTAATCAGGGGTGATGGACCAATTTTTATAGAAGCGTGTTGCTGATGGAAACCATGTATTCGGGGTTTGGTATTACTACTTGAAGCCAGGTAGCACCCCTAGTTCCAGCACCGTCGTGCATAACATCACTTTATAACTTTAAGTAATTTTATTGAGAAACTGTTTTCCACAGAAAACTCCTTGTTTGTTACATTTCCCACATTTAAGATTATTTTTTTTTAATTATTCACTGTATATTTGAGAGTTCGTTTTGATTTGGAGCCACACAATTAGTAACAGTCACAGTAAGCAGATCCCACTGTGTATGGACATGCATAACTGACTCTTCTTTAGTACAGATAATGTAAAAGGCCTTAAAAACGATCTAATAATTCAATCTATACAGTAAACCCTCGATTTAACGGACCCCGATTTAACGGACTTCAGATGCAACGGACAAAATTTCCGATGCATCCAAAATCCGTTATTGGGGGCTGCCGGCTCCCGCCCCAGGGAGCCGGCTGGGTTGACAGCTCCCGCCCGGAGCTGTCAAACCCCCACGCCCCCCCCCCCCACGCCTGGCTCCCCGCAACGGGGAGCCGGGCGGGGGGGGGCGTTTGAGAGCTGCCAACCCCCCCCCCCCACGTCCCCTCTCCCCCACGCCCGGCTCCCCGCAACGGGGAGCCGGGCCGGGGGGGGGGGCGTTTGAGAGCCCCCGCTCGGCTCCCCGCAGCGGGAAGCCGGGCAGGGGGTTTGAGAGCTCCCGCTCGGCTCCCCCCAGCGGGAAGCCGGGCGGGAGCTGTCAACCCCCCCGCCCGGCTCCCCGCAGCGGGGAGCCGGGCGGGGGGGGGCGTTTGAGAGCTCCCGCCGGGCTTCCCGCTGGGGGGAGCCGAGCGGGAGCTGTCAACCCCCCCGCCCGGCTCCTCGCAGCGGGGAGACGGACGGATGGGGGGGTTTTGAGAGCTCCCCCCCCGCCCGGCTCCCCGCAGCGGGGAGCCGGACTGGGGGGGGTTGAGAGCTCCCGCCCGGCTCCCCGCAGCGGGAAGCCAGGCGGGAGCTGTCAACCCCCCCGCCCGGCTCCCCACAGCGGGGAGCCGGGCGGGGGGAGGGGATGGGGTGGGCTGACTCACGGCTCCATATAACGGACTAATTCGGGCGAGGGGGTGTCCGTTGTCACCCGAAAGTCCGTTATTTAATAATTTAAAAAAATTATTTTAAAAAAATTATTAAATAACGGACTTTCGGTTTTAACGGACACCCCCTCGCCCGAATTAGTCCGTTATATCGAGGTTTCACTGTATGTAACTTTTGACCAACTGTAAGATTTCATAACTGCTTTTCATCAGCTGTTTTACAGTGGTGCTTTGACTTCTAGTTCTTGGGAATTCCAAATGATTCAAAATTTGAATAGGGAAAATGCCATATTATATACAATGTGTTGAGCCAAAATTTTAATGTCTAAAATCAGCCACAGTGAGAATACCTTTTATGGTTATGTCTTTTCTAATTCATTTATGATCATACAGTCATTTAAGTTGGAAAGGACAACTAATGGGTCACCTAATTTTCCTGCATCATATGTGGAGATAGATTTTTATTATCCCTGATTAAATTATATTGCATACAGTTTTTAATATCTCATGTGAAGAAGATTCCTCACCACCTCTGATAGCTTGTTTTGCTTTCTTGAAGGGTTTGGTGGCATATAAACATCTTCTGAATGTGTAACCTAAAATTTTGTTGCTGCATCTTTTAATCTGTTCATCATACTTGGATTTTATTACCTAATGAAAATACCTCTCTCTTCTGCAACACATCCTTTCTTATTTTTGGACTGTTCTATCCAGACTTTCCCAATTTAACATGCCTAGTTTGGTTCACCTTTTTAGGTTTTATTTTTTCACATCTTATTACTGGTGTTTATTTCTTTTGAAATCTGCCTCTCATATCTGTCTGTTCTTTTGGAGCCCCAGATTGAAGCCTTAACAGTTTGTATGCCTCATTTAGAGCAGAGTAAAGCAGAATTATTGTTTAAGTTGCAAGGTCCTTCTGTTTAGGCAGTATCTTCCATCTGTATTTGAGTCCGATTATTACTTTTGAGCCACTTCATATTTCTCTGAATTGTAACTTGTTAATTGCATCCTGTTTCTCTAAAGGTTATGATAATTTTTATCCTATTATTAGTGTCTCCCGGAATCAAAACATCCACAGATATGACTAGCATAATCTCTATTCCATACTCCAAGATTCTTGTAGATAAAATTAATAGTTTTGGATCCAAAACTCCTGCAGAACCCCCTTGGTAGCTCTATATTACCTCCAGTTATTTAACCTGCACCTCATTTACCACCTAGGAGACTATCAACTAAAACTATATCAAATATCCTGCTGGTGTCAAGATACAAGTTTACCACTGCATATCCATTCCATCTATTTAATCCATTAAGGTTGAAGGGAAGCTACAGTTTTAGATTACCTTCTTATAGATTTGTTTTATAATTCTCTCTCTCTCTCTCCTGCTTGAATTTGGTTTTAGAATAGTAAGGTTGAGTTGACACTCTTCTTTCTCTGGAAATGATAATTCAAGCAGTTTCTTAGCATCTGAAATTCATCCACTTGCTAATAGCTATTTCTTATGAAGTTCTTGAAAACTAGATACACAAATCTTAGTCTGTGTTTCCAAAACTATGTTTTCTGATCATACATCTAATTTCTTAACATATTACAAAATTCTCTGCAACAGAAAGCAAGAAATTTATATTCTTAAGAAATGTGAAAATAGTAAATATTGATATGTATGTACTCAGTTGTCCAACTACAGTATATCCACCAGAAAAAATAGTAAAGCAATGTACAGCTAATGAATGGAAATGGAGTATAAAAACAAAATTCAGTAATCTCAAAATACCATGTGAACTGAACATAAGGCAGTAAGTTGATTATAACCAAAAGAAAAGTAAATCTTACATAGAGCGGTGATTCTCAATCTTTTCAGGTTGATAACTCCTTATTCAAAGCCAAACATTCACAACTCACTTTAATTTACTATAAATGTAAAAATCAAAACAACATGGGGAAAAAAAAGATTAATTGACCCATCTACATAAAATTTTGGTGTATGTGTTTCAAGAGATTGACAGAATACCTGACCTTGAAGGGTAAAGAAATGTGGGAAATCAGATTCTTTGCTTCAGGCTGTATTTTTTTTTTTTAGTAATGTCTAGCAACTCCTCAGTTGCCATCATGATGCCAACATCGCCCCTACCCCATCCCCTTTCCCTCCCCCTCCCCGTCCCCCCCACTGAATCTTGACCTATCAGCTGAGAAACACTGACATAGAGCAACAGAGTAAAAATTCAAATTAAAACATATTCATAATTTTAAAATATGAATTGCAAAAACCACACCTCTGACTACTTATTTTTCTGTTAATTAATTTCCCAGAATATTTTGTAATGAAGGTGTGTTTCCAGAAAAGCTGTACTACTACAGTACTTAGGTTCTATTCTAACCAGCTCTTTCTGGCTATCTGCTGAAATAATTATCCCTCCCTCTCTGGTGCTTAAATTATTTTAAAATGACCTTCAGTACTGAGAGAGTAAAGATTGTTCAGAGGTCATGCTGGTCTTTGTTCATATCTCATTATAAACAGATAGTGATTTTAATTTTGTCTCTGTACACAAGTTTGAAGAAAGTTTAGGCTAAATCCTGGTCCTACTGAAGTCAGCGGGACCAAGATCTAGTCTGTAATAAATAGCCATGTTACTCTACATGTTACCCTCTGCTGTGTGCAATGCTTTTTTTCATTTACCCTGTGTCAAAGTAGCAGATGTATCTGGCAACTTTTTTTAAAAAATGAGGTCTTTTTTTTTTTTTTAATTGTAGTGGAGGTCTTTCATTTCTAGCTATCCCACTTTCATAATGTGAAAACAATTGAATTATCCTTTCAAGAATGTAAGATTGGGCACTCTTACTAATTTGAAATGTGTTGTTAATATAACATGGTAGCTTTTTTATTTGAAATGTATCAATATTATGCTGGTTTTACATCTTAATTTGTACATTGTATAAAAAATTAAATACTAAGCTAATTTTAACACTTCCCCACTTAATTCAGCCTGACTTTCAGTTCACTTATAAAGTACAGAAGTACTTTTTTAAAGGAGCAAGCTAGGCTTCTTTCCTCCTTAAATTCTTGGTATCATGAGGTTTATCTTTATCTAAACAGTACCTAAGCAGCATTATGTGGTACTGATAGCCCATCATTTTTTCCATTGTTTGCAATACCTGACTCCACCACAGTGATAATGACATCCTGTGAGACCTGTTTCAACCCATACCACTGAGCTTTAACGTGCCTTGAAGGTGACACAGACTTCATCAAAAATGAGTCACAATTAACTAACTAGAAGTATATGGAGTGAAGCCCTTACATTAATACACATTCATATACTAGGCAACTTTTCACAGTTTTCATAAGTATATTTAAAATATAAATCCTTGTCTCCATTTTGGGCTGCAAAGTTGTCTGTCTTTATATTAAATAATTCAGACTGTCAAAATACTATGTATATCTTGTTTCAGTTGAAACACATTCTTATAGACTATTTATAAACCAAAGCATGTTAACACTCTCAAAATAGTAACAGACTCTACAGAAGCTATAAATGTTTGTAAATATCTATGCAAATTAACTTTCTAAATCATCATGTGTACCTTTGGAGGGTGCGCATTATGTTTTGAATGTGTCATGGAACAAATTTCCTGCTTGTATAACAGTGCAGTAACCTATGAGAAATAAGTTTTGGTCTTATTCACTTCCTAGCAGATGTCCACATAACCACATAGGGCCCTTGTTAGTAGTCTCCGAGGCAGAGGATGGTGGGCACAAAGAGGGAACCATTGCCTATCCTGAAGGTGGTCCCTTTGGATTAGTTAGAACAATGGATCTCAACCTGCAGCCCAATCGGCACACAACTGCAGCCCATGTAACATCCTCAGGGCCATAGAGGTAGTATTGGATGCGTCCCACAATGGTAAATAGGCTGACAGAATGCGTGCATATCAACCTGAGATTGGAATGCTACCCTACAACATATACCAGTCCACTCTACTATTTGAAAAATGTACATCAATATTTTTAAAAATGAAGAAAATAATAACTTTCTCTAAATGAAACTTGACAGTAGGTGAAACTCTAGAATTTTATTTTTGCCAAATGCTTGACCGCTACTGTTCTCCCTTCCATTGTGACTGTGCAGCACCTTCTAATATTGCGTTTGTAGAGCCCCGTCCTGTACCATCAACTGCCCTGATGTCTTTGGGACAAGTTCTGAGAGTCTGAAAGAGCCACCAAAAACCTAAGGACATGAAGGTTTTGGTGGGGCAATAAAGAAGCTTGTACTTGTGCTGTCACATTGGAACCTTTCATGAGCATTGAATTCACATGACATTTATTTTTCTAGAGAGTCTGGAAATGAGGCCGGGGAAAAAAATCTTTATCCTTTACAATAGTGGTTTTCCACCTGTGCTCCACATACTCTGTCTAAGATTTCTGAAGGGGTCCACACCTCCATTTTAAATTTTGTAGGGTTCTGCAGATTAAAAAAAGGTTGAAAACCACTGCTTTCCAATAAGAGAATAATTTCCTTTCAATCCCATTTGCTTCCCCAACTCTACCCAATTACTTTTTTCTTCATCCAGTTTGGCAATGTCCCTAATGACAAAATTGCTAAAGCATGTTAATTGAGGCTGTCCACCTCCCAAATACTAACAAACAGTTCTCCTGGATTTCCTGCTTCATTATTTTACAGAGAAGTAATGGCTCTGTAAATACTTAATTTCCTGTCATTTGTTTCTTCTACTAAATAAGTTGCATATATCTTTTCTTAATGAGATGTCAGGAATTCATTGCTGTCCTAAGGCAGTTTTAAAAGATTTGGTAGGGAAAGGATTGGAAATATACCAAAGAAATAAGCTTTTGCTTTGCAAAACAAGAAGTGCCTTACTCTGTTACAGAAATCCAAATTTGCCTGCTGCATCTATCAAAGCTGTTCATTCAGTGAAGGTCAAAGGTTCTGTTTTTGGTGCACCAGCTGATCATCTATAAGCTGTATCGCTGTGCTGTGCATTGCTGATGTGCGTCACAGGACCCTGGGCTTTTGCACAGGGATTAGTCAGGCTGTATTTGGAAACGCCCTCAACTGCACCTTGTGTTGCTATATTAGTGTTTCCCAAGCAAGAAGAATTTTCTTTCACTCCGTCAGCTGCTCCGGCAAACCCCTCCGGTAAGTGCATGTAATTCATGTAAACAGAAACGGCACTGTCTTCTGCCTGCATTTTGTAAGCCAGTATTATCAGTTGTGCGTTCCTTATGCTTGCTTATTCTGACCGCTTAATACATTTTCTAAAAAATCGATGTCTGATAGTGTAGACTTCAAAAAAGCATTAAGGGAATAAAAAAATGGTTGATCTAGTTATTTAATAGATTAACTTCTTACATGAAGAGGAATATGTAAAATGTGCACTGGTATCACTTAAAATATGGGTGATTTCAAATTGGTCTAAATATACACTGTGAGTGTCCATGCCTTTGTGTATATACAGCAAAAAATATTTTTTTATTCTTTTTTTCAAAAAATCAGATAATGTAGCAGACCATTTCTTTAAGAGGTTTACTTGGTTTTTATTGGCAGCCTGTATGCAAGCCCTGCATCTCTGGACGCTGCTTACCACCTGTGCTGTTGCAGTAGGACAAAATCAAGGACAGAAGAAGCAAGAGTGCCCTAAGCTCAACGCACAGGTACTCTCTTTTTAAACGCATGAGAAAAAGTGCTGTCAGTCAATTGTCCAAGAATAACCTCTTAAAACATGCACTTCTTCCAAAAATGTCCAAGTCAAAGTCCAGCTCAGCAGTAAGCACAGAAATTTGTAATATATCAATCAATTTTATAAACAAAATTCTGAAATGGGGGGTGGGATACTTTTGACTAATTTCAGATTTCAGTTTTCTTTTATTTCTTCTATTTTTTATTAAAGTGCATATTCCAATCCTTAGTATGCTTGGGTCTTAAATAAAACCTTCTTTCTGTCCCATTAGGCTACCCTTTTTAGGATTCTAGTACTGTTTCAAAATATGCTAATAAACAAATCAGCATAATCTATTCTTTGATATCTGAGTGCCATAATTGCAAAGATCAGGTTTTTCTTTTTGATCAGCAGTCTGGGACTATTGCTTAGTAAAGTTTCCTAGGTCACCAGAGCATTTCTTGCTATAGTATGGGAGGTATCTTACTTAAAAATCATGTATTTTATTTTTTTACTACGCTCTTGTTTTTTACCAGACACCCGTCAGTTCCAGTTTGGCTTTTTGCAGCTAGTAACTTTCAAACTTTAGAAGTTAGAAACTGAGGCTTTATGCCTTTTGAAAGCTGCAATTTAAGTTTACAGATACAGCTTTGGTTTCTAGCTTTAAAAATAACATCCCTGCAATCATATGAAATGTGAAAGGGGGATTAGGAGAAACTAAATGAAAATAAAGTGATGTGGGGTTTTTACATCAGATTTCGTGAAACAATTACTGTAGGTCATCAGGACAGTGAGATTCCCAACTTTTAGGTGGCATTAACCAGGGTTTCCAAAATATCAAATTTTAAAACTGTCACTGGTACCTTGTTCTGTCTTTGTGGTACTGGTACATAACAGAGTATATGATAGCGAGTCCTAAGCCTTGGACCAGGATATTTTTAATTCCCTGAACAAATTTAATCACATCATAATTTTTAAAGTACTAGTTTGCTTTTGCAAGTTGAGTTCTGTGACAGCTCCACTTGGCTTTTAAAATGTTACTGGAAGTCACCACCACAACATAGAAAAAAATTTGCAGTTAACTTTTTGTCATCACAACTGTGTTCCTTTCGTTTGTAGCTTCCTTGTTCAGAAATGGCATAAAGAATCAAAGTAGATTTTGTTTCCTCTGAATTAAGTTGCTGTTAATAGATTTAGAATCTGGAAGATTGCCTAGTTTTGTTGAAGCTTAAATTGTATATCACAATTCTGAAAACAAATGTAACAGCAGTTACAATTCCTGAGATTAGTAATATTAATACACATTAAAACAAAATCAACTAATTCTTACCTGATTTAATTCTTGTCCAAGATCTTAAAATTTTGGTGGCCATATGGTTGCCTTAGTTTTATTACAGGTTTACAAAGCGAATGCATACCAGCTTGCATCTCTCAACAAATTTAGTAAGAAAACAGCTAATTTCTAAAGGCTCTGTACAAAGAGTACTGACACACATGGAAATAGACCTTACTCCATAAAACAACTTGTGTACAATTCTCCAGTTGTCTTCTATTTTTATCATTATACCATCCAGGAGAGGAGGGAGGGTTCTAGCAGCTCTTCTTTTTGAGAAGCATGCATAACAATTAGTCTTGGCAAAAGAAGCAAGAACTTTATATACACCAAGTAGTGTAGAGTTACAAGGCTATCAGTTTAAAAATACACTGCCCATTTTCCCATGGCCTTGTTCAGGGTATCTCCAGAACAGTGATGTTTATAACCCTGGTTAGGAATCTTAGACTAGTGGATAATGAAAATCTGAGGTTATGACTAATCTTGTTCAGGTTGTTCACCCAGATCTAATTGTGGAGTCACTTCTATGTCTCCATACAATTAATACTGAAAATAATTTTCTGTTTCAAGTCAGATTTTGAGCTCCTCTCACTTACAGGTAATACAATTTTTAGAAAAACCTCCATCATCCTGAAATATCCCCCGGTTTGTCAATGGCCAAATAGGATTTGTTTGGAAAGCCTGAAATAAATTAGAGAAGCTGTTTTTGAGTTGTAGGACTTAAAAGAAATTGAGGTTTTTTACTTTCTCCACACTGTCCCCTACCCCAAATCTCTTAACACACAAAAAGTATGGTCTGTAAAGTTCAAATAGTTTTAGTTATGCCTCAATGAGAACATGTGCACAGAACTCCACATTGGATAATTAATTATATTAAAGCATTATTAAAATAGAATCCATTAATGTTGGGGACACTGAATTTCTCCCTGGGGATTATATATCTGTCATTAACTTTGCAGCTGTTAAAAGATTTATTTTATCTAAATCTCTCATTTAGTTTTTTAAACAGTTAGGTGTAGCCTTCCTTGTGAAGATAGCCTTCAAAATGTAAACTGACCACCAGTGTTGTCATTGAGCGACCTATCCAGTAACAAGAAGCTCCCTCAAGATCTTGATCTATGCTCATCCCAAAACTCCAGCAAAAGGTAGAGGGAGTCCTGCCGTGGCATTTTCACCCACTCTTCTCCCATAAAATCCATACATTCCCCTCAGATACCTGCTCTTGGCTTCAGTGACTGCCAGTAGCCCTCCTGCAACATATGGACTGATGCAGCAAACCCTATTCTTCTCCTTTCCCCAAAAAAGATGTAGCTTCATTTAGAGGGAAGGGAAGGATAACTCTCCTGCAGGTACTCTTTGAACACATGGGAGATTCTGAAACACATGCCTTTGTGCTGCCTAGAGTAGTGGGTTGATGGGAAGCAATAGGGATGTCTCTGATTCTGTTGCTCAGATAATTATAATAGTGTTGTATTATTAAAGCAGAAAAAGGAATTGATGGAGGAAACTGACAGTTATGCCTGGAGGATGATTTATTGGGATATTTACTTATCCTGTGTATTCCACTCCCAAATTAGTAGGTTTGAATTTTAAATCAGTTTTGATAAAATTGGATCACTCCAGTTACAAGCAAATCCTAAATAAGCAAGACACACTTTTGCAGAGAATTGTACCATAATCAATTTTTTTTCCCTTTTATATAGACCAAACAAGATCAAGATCTGGGAATATAAATTCCCAATAGATCAAAACTAGTCAAATTTAACATTATTTTTTACTATAACAGTCAAACAACCAAGATGGATGAACACATAACTAATATCAGGCTGGCACTGCTTAAAATGAATGTCATCACTTATCTCCCAGATCAGCTCTCTAGGTTTCCCTGTAGTTTTAAGAATTTGATAACCCCCCCACACACACACTCTTCAATAAAGAAAAATTTGGGAGACCTAAATCTTGAATTATCTGCCACCAGTTTTTAAATTAGATTTTGTAATATAACAAAGCAACTGTCATTAGAAGCACTATTTCTATTTATTGCTTTTCAGGAAGATTGGAGTCCTGTAAGCTCTTTTATTCTATTTTTAAGTCTACACGTGGTCTCATTGGCTTCAGTGGAACCCAGGATTTTGCCCTTTAAATTTAGTATGAATTTTGTCTTCAGAACTAATTTTAGTTTCTCTCTACCCCTCTCTGTCATATTCTACCTGTGTGATATAAATTATTGCAATAGCAATTAGGAAAAAACAGGAATAATGTATATAAATACCTCAGACACTATGTAAAAACAAACAAAAGAACAGGAGCATCATGCTCCATAAATTAAACAATAAACACACTTATAACACTGTCTTTCTCATTAATTAAATTCTTCTAACTACATACTAGGGTGACCAGATGTCCCGATTTTTGGGTCTTTTTCTTATATAGGCTCCTATTACCCCCCACGTCCTGTCCCGATTTTTCACACTTGCTGTCTGGTCACCCTACTACATACCCATGTGTGAGATGCAGATCTTAAGTACAGAATGGTCCTGCAAGTGGTTACCCTTATTCTCAGAACTTGTCTCCGTATCTTCTTTGTACAAGTTGTCTCCTACTATGGCTCTGTAGGATTGAAGGTTTTCTGAATCTGCGCTGTCAATTAGAGCTCATTCATCAACATGTAGGCTCGCGCACAATCTACCTTGGCAGTGTCAGAATTGCCTTTCAACACCACCACCTTCTTTTACACCCTAGCCCAAAAGGTAACTGTATCTTGATGGGCTATTCCAGTAATTTCTGCATCTCCTCTATAGAATGTTCCAGGGCTGTGGATCTTCATTCACATTTTTATTGTGTTAAAATAGGAGTGCCTAACTGACTACTTCCATAAAACTTGCATTAAACTTCATATATTTCTAATCCTTTTGAAGACCCTGGCTTCTTTGATCTTCATAGTTTTCTAGTCTTTCTGTTTAGACAAGGTGACAAAAACTGAACACAGGATTCAAGATGGTGATGTACCATCAATTATAGAATTGCCCATAATTGTTCTGCTTCTTGGTGCATCTTATTTTTTCAACCAACCAACACATCAGAATTTTTGATGGGCCTGTTTATATTGAGCTAACTCCAAGAGCTTTCCTGAGGGGTTACAGTTAATTCAGAATTTCTGTGTTCATGTGACTTTTTTTTTTTTTTTATGGGCTTTACCTTGTACACCTATGAAAGTTCATTTCTTTCTGTCTTCTGAATTCCTCCCAACTTGGATCCTCTTATCTACTCCAGCTATGAAGAATAAGATCATAAATGCACCAAAAAACAATAAGCTCCATAGTTGGGAACATTGGGGGGAAGGTACTGAAGTATAAGTCATATATATACTTTTCTCTGTAGTGCGCAATAGAAAGCTAGTGATCACTTATAAAAAGTAGTGCACTTAAAATGTACTAAAAGTACACATAAAGCTAAAGTAATTCCATGGTCGTCAAAATTTAGGTGAAATGTAATAGCTTGTATTCTTATTTGTAATTAAATTATCACTTGTAATTTAAGTGATTAGTTCACTGCTTTTTCATAAGTAGAGACATTGGTTTCAACTATTTAAAGATCCAACATAAACACTGTCTCATAGAGACTTCCAGTCTATTGAAGGACACAGATTGTGCCCATGATGCAGGCCTACTTCTGCCTGTGAAAATATCTACATTTCAGGATTTGGATTTTATTAACTAATGTGAGTTGTCCTCTCTTTGGAAGTGGCACTTTTGTTCTGAAATATTGAGTATTCAATCTGCCTTTCTTCCTTGATTCTCATGTAGAAGCTATATTGGAACTAAAGGAGCAGCACAAGTTCTCAGCATCAATTAGTACCAGTGAGAGTGAGGTAAGCCACTTTGCAACATAGGTGAGGCATGATGCTTTCTTTATGTTCAGAAATGAAGATATTGGCTTGCTGAAAATGTCGTGCACTGAAACAATCACATTTTCTTCTTTAAGAACAGTCTTTTTTGGCAAAAAAAAATAAACATAGTATTTTAAAGTGTTTTCAGGAACCAGAAAAGAATTTGGTTTAGTCCAAAGCAAAGCATTATCAGTGTCAAGATATTCAAATTATGCTCAGAGAAATCTCTGGGAATTAAAAAGTAGTTTAAATGTACCTCTCTCTGATCTCATTGCCTCTCTTCTTGGTAAGTAAGCCAGCCTAAGAATGTCTGAAACACTACCCGCATAGGACAATTTATATCATTTTTGCATTCCCTATCTTCTAAACATGCACCATCCATTTTATATAATTGAAATGAAAGGATTCAGAGGTGAGTAAACTTTCAGATTCCTGGAGTGAAAGATCCACAGATCAAGGCTGAGGAACTCTTTTCTTTCAAATTCTGTAGTAATTCTCTTGCTCAGGCATAAAAATATCCAGTTATTCCAGATTTGTCTATCAGCAATCCACAAACTGCAAAATGAATTTTAATGTGTTCTATAAAATGCCTCAGAAAAGATTGAAAATTGTAATGTTTTCTATTTCATACCATATGACTCTAGTTCACCTGATGTACTGACAATAGTTCTTGTGAATACTTTTTCTATAGCTGAATTACACATGCAACTCTGGTGTGACTCTCAAAGGTCTCACAAGAGGATTCTTGATTAACCAACAGATTTGACAGGCATTTTTAATGAAGATTTACTGTGTCCTTGTCAGAACTTTAATGATTCCTCATCCTTTATTTTTTCCTAATTTAACTTCAGATTATCTAACACTGTGAATATCCATCTATTTAAAAGGGACAAGAGAGGTCCAGATACTGAGTTAGATTGCACCACTGTATAAAGAGTGGTTTCCTTCTGCAAAGTGACTATATTGAAGTGTCACCTTAATACTCAACAGAATTTGTGTTGTTGGTGAAGGTACAAAACAAATGTATCCGGATTGCAGTCCAGTCCAGACAGTTTTCTTGGTTATGTAGCGCTCACGAAGGTAACAGCATGACACTGAAACCACACAGGAAATAAAGTGAGTGAGTGTGTGTGTTAGCAGCGACGTTCCCCACCAAAACTAACTTCATGAGCCATACTGATCACTTGTGAACAAAACAAGACAGTTCTAAGTTCCTACAAAAGAATCTGAGCATTCTGTCTTGGCAGTATTCCCACCCGGAACCAACCTGTAGCATGAGCAATTGGAAATGGATTTTTTTGTCACCTGAGTTACAGTGCTGAGTTCTACCAGTTCTCAATCAGTGTTGAAATATTTTGCTTATAATATGCTCTCAGTATGAAATCCTACACACTTAGCAGAAAACTAGTGTAACTGGCTTCAGTATGTGTTTGTAATAAATATTTGAAATTTTTATTAACGTCTGAGGAGCGCTTTTAACCATAGAAATTTTTTTGTAGTTTGCTTCATCAATTTCTGTTAATCTAAGACAATAATTGCTGTACTGTGATGATGACGCAAGTCTCAATTTTAGGTGTGCATTTTTAGGTATGCAATTTTTTCCAAAGTTTCTCCAAATCTTTTGATTTCGATAGCATTGCTCTATTCAAAATGGCTGCCATTTCCTGTTAGTTTTAATGGAACTGAAAGCAGTTAAGGTGAATACAACTTCCTTATAGTCTTTACAGGTGACCTGCCTCTGGTAACAGTGTTTCCAGTGGAACTGAAACTAGTCTGCCCTCTCAGCTATATGATTTGAAAACTGAGAGAGCCTAGGGAATGTGGGTCCTGAAGGAAGACTGAGAGAACAATATGAAAGGAATGGGAGGAAAAATATGGGTAGGAGAGAATTGTGGGACATGAGGCAGAAGAATGAAAATAAATTACAAATGGAGATTGTGGGGGGGGGGCCAAGAGAGGGAGAAAAATTATTGGAGAAGGAAAGAATTGAGAGCTCTTAAATCCTAAAATAAGAAGAGTAGCCCTCCTAACAGCTGTTGGAGGCCCCATTTGATTTAAAGCCTTTAGACTAATTACAAAGCATATTGGAAACAGTGCCATTTGGGGGCAATATGTGCCAGTGTCTTGTAATTTTTGAAGGTTGGCAGTAGAGGATAATGCTTTTACTCTGTCTAAATACAAATCTAAGAGTCATCTTAATTGTCAGTTACATTGTCAGCGTTCGCAGGATTTATTCCTCCCCCCCCCCCCCCCCCCCCGAACAAAAATGTCATTTCATCATGGAGAAAATGACAAAAGTGCTGTTAAGAAGGTTGTTTTTTTGGTTTTGTTTGGGTTTTATTTCCACAGCAACTTAAATATATAACAGACTCTGAGGGCTCATTGATGAGGGTACAGTATGAGAGAAATTAGTGTAAAGAACAGGAAAGAAGATCAGTGTTGCACAATTAGATTGATTTCTCTGGTAGCCCCCATCAACTACTTGAGAATCTAAGCTCTCTAAAAAACATTTTTCTAGTTTTTAATGTGGCAAAGATAATGTATATAATTACTTGATCAGTACTTTTGCCACTAACCTAACTAATCACCAACAGTGGAGACAACCTGCAAATGTTCTAAAGGGATTATCAGTTGAAACTAGATTTGGATTTGAATATAAATGTTTCCCAATAGTGTGTGCAACCCATGCAGTTGGAGCATTGTACTGACTCATGAAAACTCGTAAATGAACTAACTTTTACTGTTTAAGGATGGTAGTGTTAGTCTGTTGAAAACTCTGCCAGTAAGACTCCTCAGTCCTTCCACTTTTTCAAAAGTTGATATGCAAAACTTCTGTGCCATCTCCTAACAATACCATCTTAAATTTTGTTTCCTTGAATTTACATTTGTTCTAGCAATACTGAAATGTGACCTGTTGTATCATAGAATGCCCTGTATGGGTTATTGTAGGCACACCTTGGGGAAACAAGTAATGTTTTGTGCACAGTCCTCACAATTACGAGGTGGATTCTGAGGTCAGTCTTTATAAGTGAACTGAACATCTTAGGAACAACTAAAAGCCACAATTAAACCATTGTTTTTAAGGGCATACAACACTTGAAACTCTTAAACCCAACTCTTTCTACTTCTTGGTACCTTACTGCAGCCACTAGGTGGTACTGCAGAAGCAGCATTTCTTGTTTCTATTCTTCCTCAGAATCCCTTACTTTCCAGCTGATATAAGGGGGGATCATGGAAAAGGGGGAGTGGCTAACTGAGGAGAGTGAAGGAGAAATCATTTGGGAAGCAGTGTTGACAAGGATGAACAGGGATTGTACGCATTTTTTGGACCACTAGCAGTCAGAGGGCTGGTTTTTTTTGTTTGTTTTTTGTTTTTGTTTTTTTTTTTGTTTGTTTTTTTTTACTTCTCCATTATCCTACTCAATGTTATGCAAAATTCTTTATATACAATACCTGCCCCTTAAAGTTTAACAATGAAATGTCTGTATTTTAGTTTAATTTATTTCCTTCTCTGTTTTATTTCTTATAGATGCCAGAATTTCAGAAGAAGACTGTCCATATCAAGGACCCAGGAAGAGTAGAAGAAATTATCTGTGGACTCATCAAAGGTGGAGCTGCCAAACTTCAGGTGAAAAATGGGAAAAGATGTGTGCAAGTTATGAACAAACAATCATGCTGTTTGTTCTAGACCGGAAAGTGGAAATGTGTGTAAGACAGGAGCCAAGTTTCAATAAGTCTTCATAGTTGGGAGATCTGTTGAACTATCTCAGTACGCTTCCTAAATTCACATGTATAACTTCACCATTTTAAATTTTTAATGCCATTAAATAGTGAGTGACATATGGTAGCCAAGTTAGGAGATGTCTAAACCGTGGATACTAAATGGATAACTTCAGGACAGGATGCAAAGAGCATATTATTTTAATGAGTTACTCTAATTATAATGTATAATTGTGATTATTTATCATAATAACTGTTGTTTTAATTCTCCATAGTCACATTAGGGTATTTCAGTAGTCTTTATAAGGTGACTTGTGATAGCTCTATTGTCCTCACAGCTATTGGTAGTGATCATTCAGATTATAAGCATTTAATGTTACTGTGCATCTGTTTTATAACTTTTTTTTCCTTTTAATAGATCATCACAGATTTTGATATGACATTAAGTAGATTTTCTTACAATGGAAAAAGATGTCCAACATGTCACAGTGAGTACTTTTTCTATGAAGTGATTTTTTTAAAAAACTACTGCATGTAGTTTTCTTTCTTGTTTTTCCCTGCTATATGGAGACTTCACATGCGCTTGATTTATTTGAGTTGTACAATCTAATTAATGAGGTTTTAGAATGTCTTTAAAAACCATTCTCAATCAGTGTCTCAGTAGATCATAAGAGATCAAATCTAAATAACTCAGACTTGAAGTTACAGTGCACGACTCCAGTAGTGTTATCTTGTATTAATAATTTATGTGGTGTTATGCAGTTTTAGAGTAGCCTAGGGTTATAACAATGACATTAGCAAGAGTCTGCAGCTCTTGGAAATTTATGCTTTACCCTCCTCCTTAAAGCAGAGGAAACAAGGTGATTTGTCCTAATGAAATTGAGCTGCTAAAGTTGTCAGGCTACAATAATATGTTGAAACTTTTCAATTTAAAATTTTAAAAATAAGGGACCATCAGTATTTTATTTGGGGGGGTTCTTCTTTCCAATTAAATATTTTTCACTCAAATTCTTGAAACACAAGTATGCATTCTAGTGGGCTCTTGTATGAACAGCTGTGTGCAAACTTACGGAATAGGAGTACATACTCAGGAGTACATACTACCGATCAATCTGTCGGGGATCGATTTATCACATCTAGTGTAGACACAATAAATCGATCCTCGAGCACTTTCCCTGTCAACTCCGGAACTCCACCGCCACAAGAGGTGGACGTGGAGTCGACACAGGAGCGGCAGTGGTCCATTCGCAGCCATGAGGACATTAAGGTAAGTCTACCTAAGATACTCTGACTTCAGCTACGCTATTCACGTAGCTGAAGTTGCATATCTTAAGTCGACCCCCACCACCACAGTGTAGACCAGGCCTTAAACATTGCGCTTCAGCATTATACAAGGCATAGAAAATAAAAAGCTGAGAGAAATGCAGTCCTTTAGGTGAAACTTCTTGTGACTTTTTTTTTAATGATCTTTTCAGATGTCATTGATAACTGTAAGCTCATCACAGAAGAATGTCGGAAAAAGGTAACCAGAAAATCAGTTAGCCATTGATCACTGATACAGACTGATTTATTTCACTTTATATTTTAGTTCTAGTGTGATTTGATTTATACTGCACTGTAAGAAACAAGGAGTGAAACTCTGGCCCCACTGAATTCAGTGGGAGTTATTTTCATTGACTTCAGTGGAGTGAGGAGTTCACCAACCAAGCCCTCAAATTGTTAACCTCGCATAATGTAAGTAATGTGTATATTCCTATCAAAACTAGAAATAATCTAATTTCACAAAATGTTCAGTTTACTTATGTTTCATCTTTGTTATGTATGCAACTAACTTCTTGCACTCATCAGTATATTGGCATACAAAAATACAATATAAAGCATTTCAGATTCCATTAAAAACAATTAGTAATGTAAATATAAAAATCACAGGTAAATTGCATTGATGATTTAGATCAAAGCATGGAGGTTGGACATTGAATAATCACCTAAATGCTTTTTTTATAATTAACCAGAACTTCTAAGATCTTTTTTCTCTTCAGTTATTGCAGCTGAAAGAAACATATTATCCTATTGAAATTGACCCTGATCTTACCATTGAAGAAAAATATCCTTACATGGTTGAATGGTAAGATTTAACTTTTTTTAAATCTTTCGAAAATATATGGACTAAAGTTGATTTGTTGTTAATTCAGTTAATTTAATTCAACATTCTTTGGGGAGTGTTGCTGACGTTGCTCATTTGGGGCATCCTGAACAATGTATAATGTCAAGAATCAGAGAGGTAGCCGTGTTAGTCTGGAATAGCAGAGGTAACAAAGAGTCCTATGGCACCTTAAAGACTAACTATAAAGTTTTGAAGCATAAGCTTTCGTGGGCTAATACCCACTTCGTCGGATGCAAGCAGCATCCGACGAAGTGGGTATTAGCCCACGAAAGCTTATGCTTCAAAACTTTATAGTTAGTCTTTAAGGTGCCACAGGACTCTTTTTCTTATCTAATGTATAATGTGTCCCTCCTCAAAATTCAGTGATACATTTAGTGAACAAATTCACTAAGTATAACTTCAAAAACTAAGTATCATTCCCCATGTTTTGACTGGATACATAATTATAACTTGATCATAGGGTACTTAGAGGGTCTCACATTAGTAGATCATTTTAAAAAGCTTACCAAGAATTCAATGTAGTATGCTTCTAGAGACAAATGAAATTCAAAGACTTAATTGTGAACATTACAATCCTTAAGTCAATGGAAGTTTGACTCTTTTTCTTTTTTTTTTTTTCCATTCCTAGGTACAATAAATCACATACTTTACTCATTGAACAAGGTTTACAAAAGGATAAATTTGCAGAAATCGTGCAGGAATCTGATGTTATGCTGAAGTAAGATTCTTTGAGTGTCAGATCAGTTTAAAGTGTTTCCATGGACTCTACACTATTGCAATTATACTTACTGCTCGTATATCGGGAAACCATTTTTGTTGAAAACTCTAGATACATAATATTTTCAGAAGAAATTGGATGTGAATATTACATAACTCATTTCTATTTTGCATCTGAAAAATACATCATAAAGATGTACCAGAATGAACACTTAAGATTTGAAACTACAAATATTCTACTGTAAGATAACTTTAGACATGGTGTCTTACATGGCTGTTATTCCTATAAACTTTCTGCCTAAATTAGAGGTTTTAAACAGTACCACAGCCTTAGACCGGGCCACCACGTCCTGCAGCTCCCATCGGCGGGAATGGCAAAACGTGGCCATTGAGAGCTGCGTGCAGCTGTACCTGCGGACGCTCAGGTAAACAAAGTGTCTCGCAGCCCGCCAGGGGCTTGCCCTGAACAAGTCCTGAACCAAGTTTGGAAACCTGTAGGACTAGATGATCATTATGGTCCCTTCTGGCCTTAAAAAAAAAAACAAAAAAAAACGAAGCTTTGAAACAAACACAGTGAAATGCCTATGGAAAAATCACTTTTTACCTCATGAAGATGGGAAAGTCTTTTGAAAATTTACCTTTCATGTTTTGGAGAATTTTTTTCTGTGTTTTAGCTTGTCTTTACATCCTGTTCTGCAGGGAAGGATATGAGAACTTCTTTGATAAGCTCAATGAACATAATATTCCTGTCTTCATATTTTCTGCTGGGATTGGAGACATTCTAGAGGAAGTCATGCACCAGGCTGGCGTCTACCATTCTAATGTCAAAGTAGTTTCCAATTTCATGGATTTTGATGAGAATGTACGTATGAAATACTCCATTTCTGGTGTTGAAAGGGGTAGGTAGAGGGATAAAGTATGTATTACCCATAAAATACAGCACAACACTCTCAATGAGCATGTTAATGCTGCATCGGCCATTTAGAAAAGGAGCACTGTGTAGTCGGTCCTTGTCCTAGGCACAAAACAAATAGAAGATAACATTACCGAGGTGGTTGATAGCTTACTTGTGAGCTGTTCCTAGGGCAGCACAAGGGTGTGCTACGTCTTTTGCTCCTGGCAGATCACCGATTTGCAGTCTAGCCCCTTAGCAACACTTCTGCTCTCTGATAGTAATGAGTCTTGCATAAAACCTAAGAGGATTAAAAGAATAAATATTTGCCCAAAATAAAACATCTAGAGCTGAAATATACAAATGTCACTCTGAAATGTAATCTGTTCTCATAACATTAGAAATAACTTTTAGCATTTGTTTAATAGGGTGTGTTAAAGGGATTCAAAGGAGAATTGATTCATGTTTATAACAAACATGATGGTGCCTTAAAGAACACAGAGTACTTCAAACAGTTAAAAGACAACAGCAACATCATATTGCTTGGAGATTCACAAGGAGACTTAACCATGGCAGATGGAGTAGCAAATGTTGAACACATTCTTAAGATTGGCTATCTAAATGATAAAGTAAGTAGTTTACATATTGGTAAGTTTGGGGTAGGATATTTCCTTCCAATCACACATACTGTGGAGTAGCATAATAAAGACATTCTGTAAAGCATTAATTACCTACTAAAATTACCCCTTTAGTATGTTCTACAGTTCAAATGTATTCCAAACGGTTGACACGCAAAGGGGTTTCTCACCTCACACCAATGACTTGTTAAAGCACGAATTTAACTTTCCCCCATCCTTTAGTATTAGCTTTACTGGAACTTTTCCTGGAGCAGCTGTCTCGCTGGGATATGAAATTCAGGGGCTTGGGGTAGGTTATAAAGTAGTCAGTCACCTTTTTAGGTGGTGATCCTGTCCCTTTCCTTCAGTCTAAGAAAAGTTACAATATTGAAAACAAGAAATTTTCTCCTACATTGGATGAGACCCAAGACTTTGACTGCAAAACTAAAAGGCACTTCTAAAGTGAAGATGCGTTCCAAGTTGAAATATATACCACATTCATGGGGTGTAAAATACTGCCTGTATTTTCTTCTCATCCACTAATGACACACACAGTAGAAGTCAGCCTCTTCTGTGGATCTGAGACAAGTTTCAACCTGGATTGTTACTCATTGACAACATCATTATGCATGAAGTCTTGAGTACAGCCTGCCATAAATGTATACTGAAAAAAAAAAAAGCAATGTATACTTGAGCGCCTATTATACACACTCCTAAATAAGTGGTTTGAATTTTAAACTTGCTTTTTAGTCTCACTGTCACAAACTATGGAACTCAAAGCCTCAGTAGCTAGCAGCGGATATGCTTATTTCACCTTGATCATTGAGAAGGGTGAAAAGACTTGATACTAGTTTTATAATGGTGTCTGACTTTTCTACATTAAAACCTGTTAACTGGGTGATCTTTCTCCCCTTCTCCGCCCCCTCTCCTTTCATTCATGCTGATAACTAGGTAGAAGAACTTCTGGAAAAATACATGGACTCTTATGATATTGTTTTGGTGAAAGATGAATCTTTGGATGTGGCCAATTCCATCCTTCAGAAAATCCTGTAAATTGCATTCTCAAGTCACGCTACTTCTCCTAATTGAACAACTGGACAGAAGAGTGCAGTTGTGTTATCTTAGAGATGTGTTTATTATTCATATTATTTTCTGAACTCCTGTAATTCTTAATTTAAAAATTTTGATCATCATTTTGGTATTTAAAAGTAATATACAGCATCCAGTGTCAACTGGAAGCTTTATTATTCTTATGCCTCCTCTTGCTGTCTCTCACCTCTGCTCTGTTTTAACAAATGTGATTACAATTCGTTCTTCTAATCATGCATATGAGAGGGGTGTTTTAGAAATTGGAGTTGTTTTGTAACATTTAAGATGTAAACATTTGGTGATTAGCTAATGTGCAGGGATCTGTGTTGTATTTTGTACAGTCCTGAGTTCTCTCACACAAACAGATATATTCAAGAATCATAGTTGTACTTGAAGGCAGTGGTGTTATTTTAATATTTCACAGTATATGTTTTCATAATATATTGGGTTTTTCCCCTGGTGAAAATGATGAAACATAAAGATGTCGTGGTTCAGACAAAATGTTACGGTATATGGACTATCACTTTACACAATATTTTATAGCAAATCACATATTTAAATTCCTAAAGTTTACTCTTAACTTTCAACTGTTACTAATAAGACAGTACAATTTAGTTAAGTGTTAGTCACTTAAACTGTAAAGTTTATACTTGACTTGCTTTGGGGGTTTTGCACAGCAGTGTTAGAGAATAACTACCCCCCAAAAAAAATATCCTATGGCAGGCTGTAAAATACAGTGAAGGGAAGCAGTTTGTGTTTATGGTTACCTTTTAACGTTTATTTAGCCTTCAGCTGTGCAGTGGATGAACTACACAGGTAGCTTGCTTTTCTGATGTAATCAGTACTACACTTGAGTCAAAGAAAATTTCTCAGCCCTGTCAGGGCTTCATTCTTTATGCTGCTTTATATGTAGTAAATCACATCCCATAGTATAACAATGATTCTAAATACCTCTAAAGTGGCAAGTGGTGTACATACATACCTTGTTTTATCTTATTAAGCATCTCTTGTGAACCTAAGTTTTTGGGTTTAATTAGTGGTGTCATTACAGTTAATTGTGAATCCTGTGAAAAGAGGATTTAAACAGTAGCGTTCACCCATTGTCAAACTGGCTGCTACATCAGCCCCAAAATGTTATATACTGTTGCTGCATGTATTCAACTCCTATTAACGATAAGTGAGTTGGCAGTCAGTATTTTCCCCTCACCCACAAAGTAAAGGTGGTTCTTGAAGTGACTGGCCGTATGGATTCTGCTTTTCATGTGTATGTACTCCATGCACAGAGGATAGGATTGTTTTAGCCAGCAGTATCAGGGAGGCCACTCCTGAGGTGTCCTTGCATCTGTCTTCACCCAGGAGCAAAGCAGGCCCAACCATCCTTCTGTTCTCTTACTACTGCTGCATCTCTAGTCACTGTTAGTAATGTTAATTAGTCAGGAGTGAGTTGCAGTCTTTAAATTCTTTTTTGTCAAATGACAATCAGCTATCTTGCTTGGAGACAAATACAAGGGATCCAGTGGTATGATAGAAGCAAAAACCCCAGGGTTAAAAACCTGCTTCTTGTGTAACGCTGCAGTTCCTGCGTGCAGCTGCGCACTTATATTCCTCAGCAGTGTTCAATACACTCTCTCTAATCAAACAAAAAGCTAGAGAGGCTTGCCTTAAACTTTGTTGGGGTGCTCTGTTCAAGTCTTCAGACAGCAAAAGAGAGGATGTAGCTTGACCTCAGTTATCATGTCACTCCCTTTCCAGTGTGTCCCAGTGCCTCAAAAATCTACCCCAAGCACCCATGCTCTTGTCAACAAAGAGACTCTATTTGTTCACTTCCATTCTGCCACCGATGACCCCTGAGAGGTGTAGGAAGGAGCATGGCTCCAGCATCCAAGTTGAGATTTTGGTTACACTCGGCCATGCCTATGAAATCCAAACACAAGAGTCACCCTGGCTCTGACTCAATAGGCAAAGGGTAGCTAGCGGCCAGACTGAGGTCCTTTTGGTGCATTAGTACTACCTGTTAAACATATGCCTCTGGTACCCACTAAATTTGTAAACCACCCTTTCTTTTGCACTACCCTCCTTCTTAGTACCTTGCTCATTGACACCATCCCTAGTGGCACAGTGCATACACGGTATGGAGTGATGTCTATGGGCCCACTAGTGCAGTCACCCTTGCTAGGTAAGCGATCAGTTACAGAAACCTCACTACTGACTCATTTCCCTACTAGAGTAGACAGTAGAGCATTCCAACATGCCTGAAAGAGTATCCCCACCCCAGGAGTTGTACTCCTTTTCATTCTCCTTGATGTGCAAGAGGGACTCTTCTCCCCTCCATTGAGTTAACACTGACAAACATGAACTGCTCTCTCAAAAGGAAAGGGAAAGGATTTCAGAGAACAGGCCACCTGGTGTCCCCAATTGGATCTCACCAGTCTATATCAACATGCTTATCAACCTTTAATCCTGCTGGTTCAGATATGTAATACCATAGCTGAAAGCCAGTAGCTACTGCCTCCCGGCCAAGGCTAACACCCCTTCTCACAAGAGGCAATATAGATCTTCGCAGGCAGGTCACCTAAAGCAGCCTCAGATACTAGAGAGGAAGATCAGACAAGGGAAAACAACAAATCTCACCTAAAATTTCCTAATCGTCTAATGAGGCAGTAAACCCCTCACCATCTTCTCCAGTTGACTTACTTAAGGGGTTCCAAGATGTTAAAATGCATGGCAGAAGCTTGACCTACATTTGGGGGAGGTACAAGAGACCACAAATTGTTGGATGTTCTGCACCCTTCCAAGTGCAGTAGACTCACCAATGCAAAGAAACCACAGTTACTGTAAGGTAAGCAACCATTCCCTCTTTGAGAACATGTGCAATGGGAGATTAAAAAATATTTCCATAAGGAGGGCTGTGTGTTAATAAACTGACATTTTCCTTCTATGATCACTTTCTCTTGGGGGAATTCTGCACACAGTATTTTCAAATTATGCAAAATACTGCATATTTTGTCAAAATAACACAATATAATCACACCAGCTTCAAATATTTTAGTAATTTATTTCAAAATACCTCTCTGCACATATATCTGTAATGATATAAACAAAAAAGATTCAGAAAATGGTTTTCAACAAATTGATTCCTTACTGGACATATTGATACATAACTTTAAGTAATAATTCATTTAAACTACAATATAGACACATGAAGCAGTGAAAAGGTTTGGAGGAATCGGGTAACAGGAGCTGAGGAAGAGGGAAGTAATTGCAGAGAAGAAGCCTGGGCATGAACCTGAAGAGTTGTTGGGTATGGGTAGGAGAAAAATGGAACAGGATTTTATGGGGGGCAGGGGGAATGGTTGGGGAGCCTCTCCCATGAAGACTCTGGCTGACCCCTAGCCTCAGGCACATCTGCCCCATCTTTGTGGGTCCCTGCATCCCCGTCTCCATTTAACCCTGCATCCTTACTCAGCCACCCCCCTTCTCCCTGTGGCCCTGTAGCCAAATTCTCATTTGGCCCCCATCCCAGTGTGTTCCCCCATGCAGTCCAACTCCCTCCATATCCCCTGCTGCCTCATCTGGCCCCATGCGCAGGGCACTATGAGGAGCATAGTTCCATCCCCCCAGCTAGCTGCTTCTGACCAGGAGTGGCTACCTTCTGTTCTGGCACCATGGCAGTCTGGTGGGCAAAAAGCATAACTGCATCACCTCTCCAGCTGAAAGTATTTTCTGCTGAGAAAAAAATTCTGCAGGGGACATGAATTCTGCATGGATGCTATGGTGTAGACTTCCCACCAGGAGTAATTTCTTAACATCACTGTGGCACCCACAAATCTTACCTACCTGGAAGATTAAGCTTTGTACTTAGGGGGTTTATCCCCCAAAAAGCAAAAAAATACATAATTACTATCTACTTCCATTTCCTTTTCCAATTTATTCTGTTGGCTAGAAACAAAAGCCAGCATTGTATGACCAGCCAACTGTCCACGGACTACTCCTCTCCAAAGCCCTGTCAGGTGCTGAAACACTTCATTTTTAAAAAATAAATTAGTTTAGTTCTTATAACTTACTTAAGATAGCTGCATGGTTTATTCATACAAGTTTCAAGAGAAGAGTTTATTCATGTTCCAAAGTCCTAAACTAAATTTTCATGCAAAACCATTATTTTCCTTTTTCTCACCCTCCCATTTTGGCAGTGCATTTGAAATGCAGGTGCTGAGTCTGCCTGAATTAGAAAGTAGCATGAACTCCTGAGGACAACAAATAAGAATGATTATACTGTATGTGAATTTACTTACGTTTTACCTCACTCACCCTTTCAGGTCTCTGCTGTAAACACATTCAGGCTCAGATACCTGAGACCATCTATCAAAAGTTTCCTCCCAAACAGGTGTGGCAGGCTACTCAACGTTCACATGCTGCGGAGGATACACAGTAGGATTAAATGTCAGAAAGGCAGAGTGAGTTAAATGCAATGTGACATTGCCATGGGGCAGGCTATGAATGCAATAGAAGATTGTTTCCTAGTAGGTGAGGGGCTCAGACCTCCATTTACTATGGTTAAAGTGACAGCTTGTCTTTTTGATGGAACTGTAACAAAAATCTGGATATCTGTACACACTCATCTGGTACCTCTCCCTAGAGTTACATAGCAGTTTTACCATGCTGATTTAACTGGAATTTTTGAGACCAACTGCAGGGGAAATGTGTGGAATGATTCTTAAAGGTTAATCACCAACAACTTCTTAAACTGTGCTCACTGTACATTCAGACTACCCACCTGCCTTCCCCTCTTCCTCCGGGTTCTAGCACTGTGCGATTGGTTGACTTGTTTGGGTGTGCAAAATTGTCTCCAAATTTTCAGTGCCACAAAAAGGGGTGCCCAGCGTGCCCCAATTCCTTGAAGGTTGCTCTGTAGCTCCTGTGTACCAAAGGCACCTTTTATGAAATATGCAAAAATAGTATATTTGAACTACAGTTACTAGTGAGCTCTCTTTGTATTTTAGAACAAAATAGAGGAGGAAACTCTATGCAATATCAGGAACTAAACCTCCATAAGAACACTGTTTTGGACAGATGTTAATGTTTCTTAAGGGCCATTTGTATGATAATGCATGAGATTCCAACTGCAATCCATTAATACCAATATCCATTAATAGGATCTTCTACCATGCATTAAAGGGCTAAAATTGGTCCATAGCTACGTAGTTGGTCAGGATTTCCTTGTAGTTTTTAAACTAGGGTCCTAGCACAAGACAAAACCTCAGACATAAATGTAGTCTGGCTTTCACTAGCATGAGGACATTTATATATAAACCCCACCCTTATTAATGTAAAGTTAGAGGAACTGTGTTTATTTTCCAGTACAAACAAACTTCAAAGCACATCCTGAACAGCCCCTGCTAATGGTGAGATAGTATGCTCAAATTAAGAAACTCCAGACTTTCCAAAGACCCTTTATTAATATGATGTACAAAACTGAAATATGTTTAAGATTAGCAGCCGTGCAAGTCTGTATCCATAAATAAAAAGAGGAGTGCTTGTGGCACCTTAGAGACTAACCAGTTTATTTCAGCATAAGCTTTCGTGGGCTATAGCTCACTTCATCAGATGCATAGAAATATGCATATGTGTTATAGCTAATCAGTTAGAATTATTTTACTTTTCTCTCAGATCAAAGGGGTATTTTCTCATTGGGGTTTTAATTTCAATAATGAAACTATATAGATTAAAAAGAGAAATCTTGCATATGGTTTGTGTATAAAGTCCTTGTTCTGATCAAGATAGATTAAGCCCTCCACCCCCTAGGCAGAAAAAAAAAAAGAGTACAATCTGTGTTGATCAATATTTTATATAACAAAAGAACAATTATCCAGCATGTATCAAACCCAACAAAAGTTCATAGCATTTTCTGAAATGGGAAAAAAATATATAAAATATTTTTGTTTAATTAAAAATAGCAGTTTTTCAAATGAGTGTTCCAGAAAGTGTAAAACCAGCACGGTTCTTGTACAGATCAAGGAAAGCATGTGTCTCACTTCAAAGAATATAATGGAATCATACACCTCCCTTTGTACTCTTCTATGACTAGTGAGGTATTTCTGTGCTGTGTGTGTTGAGGGAAGTTCATGTCATTTTCTAGAAAAAAATTAATCTAATCGTATTTATTGGGTCTGATTGATTAAAACAATTTGCCACATTTACAGATCAACTGGGTGACTGTACCGGCTTTAACATACAGTAGACAGGATATAAAATTTAGTATTCATACCTTGACAGTGCTGTAACAGTTCTCTGAGTGAAGTGTTCTAGTTAAATAAGATGTAGGAAAGTAGCAAACTTCTGTCACAATACAGTAAAAACCCATCATTATACATTACACACACAACTTAAGAGTCATTTTATTCACAGCTTGCCAGAATTTTCCAATGGCATGTATAATAATTTATTTGTTTGTAACCTGCAAATGATAGATCCTACTGGAGATTATTAAAAGGGGCTTATTCAGTTATTGAAAAGAATACATGCTTTCTAAAGGGGTACTACCAATAACTCTCTAACCTGTTAATGCAGCTATTGTTATTTTGCAGGTATGCTAGTGGGCACATTTTTCTGTTTACATACCTGTACAATAACTTTAAATGCAAAAGGCTTTTTAAAGAACTAAAAAAAAATTGCATATTTTCTACTTTTCATCCAACCATGTGAAGCACATCATTCAATAATAAAATTGTGATTCTAAACATAAAAATTAACCATATTGTTCACACAACCATGTTTTCCAGTACATTCAATCTCTTTACAAATCCCACACTGAGGCCATTAATGGTTTTTTTTTAATGTAACTATCCCTTCTAGCTAAAAACCCTCTCCCGTGTAATAACCCACTCCACATACACTACCATGTACATATGAAGAATTGTATACAAACACCTTCCCCAAATACCATCCCTTCAAACACACACACAGAGTACTTCAAACATTTTCCGGTACACACACACACTGACAGTAAGTCAGTTCACTGTTTTTTTGTTTTGTTTTACAGTTCATCATGTTTCTCTGTGGTCTCTTGGTCTTTCAGTTTGAATTCTTCAGCTGTAATCTTGCCATCTCCATTTCGGTCCTGATTTGCGAACATATTTTTAACAATCTTTGCAGAGTCAAAGCCCGGAGCTAGTTTTCCTTTGCCAGAATCAACCTGAGTTTGAATATATTCTGAAAACTAGGGAGAAAAAAAAGTTCACAATGGAATAATTAAAACAACAGACTAAATGGATATTTTACAAAGACCAACAATTAGTCCCTTACTGCTCAATACGAACTACCAGGGAGGGAGAGGAGAACATATATGTTATTACCTTAAGATCTTATAATATAAATTGGATAGGTCAGACATGAGGTAAAATCTTACTACTCTGAAGTCAACAGACGTTTGGTCATTCACTTCAGTGAAGCCAGGATTTCACCCAAAATACAGATTCTCAGATAACCCATCTTTAAAGATCTTGCATAAGAAGAGTTTTGGGAAGGGAAATGAATGAAAAGAGAGAGGTTTGGTTTTGTGTACAAGTACAGGGAATTCCAAGTGCAAAGGTAACATTTCAATAAGTTTTTCTCATGCAATTTATTAATCCATTTATCTTTAACTACTTCAAAATTATCTATAATTTTGAAGTAGTTAAAGATAAATGGATTAATAATGGATATATATATTCCTAGAGCTATAAAAGGGCTGAGCAGAGGACATGGGGGGTCTATGGAAAATTTTTTTAATCAAAATGGGAGTCCTCAGGTTGCTAAAGTTTGAGAACCATTGTCTTACAACTATAACTAACACAACGTTGAGCCTCAGTATCGGTAGACTCAGAACCAAATCTCTCTCTTTTCATTCATTTCCCTTCCCAAAACTCTTCTTATGCAAGATCTTTAAAGATGGGCTATCTGAGAATCTGTATTGTGGGTGAAATCAGTTTCAAATAATGAATTAAAAATAGTTTCAGGCTCTACACCTGCATTTGAGCTCTCTAGACTCTCTTTTTTAAGCACATTTTCCTTTAATAAAGAATGTCCCTTATACCCTGTTTCCCCGAAAGTAAGACATCCCCCGAAAATAAGACGTACTTCCAGTTTTGCCTCTCGCTGTAATATAATGTAATGTAATTTTGGGAGCAAAAATTAATATAAGACACTGTCTTATTTTTGGGGAAACACGGTATGTTACCATCTAAAATACCACAAACAGGGATGAGGAAACTGTGCACTAAATGTTGTCCAATGCAGAAATTGTACAAACTGACTAGATTATTTTTTCTCTCTAATCCCAGTTAGAATAATCTCAGGTGCGATTTGTAACAATAGCAGCCATAAAACTTCAGATAGAAGTGTGATTTTTAACATTTACATTTTGACCTAACATCCTTTCTCACATCTTCCCCCCAGCCTCTCTATAGATCAAGCGCTGGTACCAACAATCACATCCAAGCTTCTCCCTCTCCATTCAGTTCTGAAACACAATAGAGCAGCTACAGGAGATAAGAGGAAAATTAAAGAGGAGTGAGGGAAAGAGAGCTAATAGGAAGAAGGGGGTAAAGGAATTTATTCATTTAAACACTTGTCTTTCTGCCTTTTGACAGCCCATATTATTCTTTGTAGGGTTTTTTGAAAATTTAAAATGTAACTTTCATTTAAAATGGCAGATTCCTGTTAACTTAGTAATAACCATAGCCTGGGCTGGATAAACTCCAAAATTTAACGACAAAACCTGACTTATCCATGAGCTAGATGGTGGTGGAGCTAAGAAAAAAGATCTACGCAGGTGGTTTTACCCCTAAACTTACCTCCTCCAGAAAAACTTCTCCGTTATTATCCTTGTCAATTTCTTCAAAGAGATTTGGAGAGACATCACCATGCCAGACAAACATGTAGCCATCAGGTAAACCAGACACTAGTTCCAGCAGTTCAATGTCAAAAACTAATACTGCGCTACCAGGAACTTCTCCTTCTGTCACAACAAATGGCACAGTTACATATTAACTTTCAGCTATGTGGCAAAAGGACAATTTAGGTTTTTTTCACAATTAAAAAAACATCAAAAGTGCAACTACAAGTGTTTCACTGGGGTCCGATCCAAGCTCAATGAAATCAATGGGAGTCTTTTCATTGACTTCAGAGAGCACTGGATAAGCCATTTATAAACAGCAAACTGGGGTTAGACCATACAATATTTGATCATAGGAGACATGTGCAGCACTACATATTTGCTATAAGTGACATATGTAATGTGAGTTTTAATCTTAAAGGCCCTGACTCAGGAAAGACATATAAGCATTTGAATGCAACTTAATTATTTGCTTAAATGCCCTTTCTGAATAGGGGCATGCTTTCCTGAACTGGTGGCCTAGCCAAGTTTCAGTCCAGTTATTTTGATAGACATTTAATATAAAAGTTAACCTTTCGATAATAATGGTGTCCCATTTTCTTATTACAGTGAAACCCCGATTTAACGGACCCCGATTTAACGGACTTCGGATGCAACGGACAAAATTTCCGCTGCATCCGAAATCCGTTTTTCGTGGGTCCCGCCTGCCGGGGGGGGGGGGGGGGGGGGGGGGGAGGGAAAGCTGCCTGCCTGCCAGCTCCCGGGTCCCGCCTGCGGGTGGGCGGGCTGCCTGCCTGCCGGCTCCCGGCTCCCGCCTGCGGCCGGCCGGGCTGCCGGCTCCCGGCCCAGGCAGCCTGGCGGTGCCGTCGGCTCCTTTCTTCCTGCTGGCCCAGGAGCCGGCCCGGGAGGGGCCGCGGCCCCGCGCTGCAGCGGGAAAGTTTCTGTGCGCGGGGGAGGGGGCCGGGGGAAGCGGGGCACTTACAGCCTCTTGTCCTGCGGCTGCAGCTGCCAGTGCATGGCCAGGGAGAAGCCGAACAGGCTGCCCGGCTCCCCTTTCCGCAGGATCACGTTGTCGGCGTCCAGGTTGAAGGCGGAGGCGAGGCAGGTGAAGAGGGACAGGTAGAGGAGCATCTGCCCCGGCGCCATCTGCTCCCTCGGCTCCGGCCGGCAGCGGAGCCGGCAGCCCGCCCGCCCGCAGGCGGGAGCCGGGAGCTCTCTGAGGCAGGCACTAGATTTGCCTTATTTACCATAAGTAAACTCTGGGGCTAAGTATTCCCCATTTGTGTATTTGCAAGTATTTTCATAAACAAGTTGTGTACTTGTTTTCAAGTCAGAAACCTCAAGCATCCTATGATTTTCATTCTACTAATTCGGGCGAGGGGGTGTTCATTCTCAGCCGAAAGTCCGTTATTTAAAAAATTATTAAATAACGGACTTTTGGCTTTAACGGACACCCCCTCGCCTGAATTAGTCCGTTATATCGAGGTTTCACTGTATAGCTATAGCTACACAGATACAAGATTGGGTTTGCTGTCTGATATATCTCCTCCACTAGGACTCTTCATTGAGGGGGATGAATTTGCATGAGTGTTTTTTTTAAAAAAAAGAAAACAAATCAAAAAGGAACTTCGGTTCCAAAATGAATAAAGGAGTTCTACCAGATAGGTAAGAAAATACGAATATAATCAGAATCATACAAGCATTTATTCCAGACCATATAGCCAATGTAATCTTAATAGTGTCTAATACCAATGACACATAATTTTGTACAAATTTTAAATATATCAGTGTTTAATTAATAATTTTATTGTGATCATCTTGGGTTCACATACAGATCAAAGAAGTGTTCAATTAATCTCTCAAATACATTCTATATTAAATTCAGTGTGATGCCTGATGCTGAATCTTTATACAACAGAAGTTGTCTATGTTCTTTAGGAATCCGAATCAACAAAATCAGAATGAGCTGTGGTGAGCCATCCTGTTCCATCAGAACCTAGAGTTTGATATAATTAGGACACCATTCTCCAAGTTCTTTTAATTGCACAGGCCAATAATAACTCCATTAATGGGAACGGATAGTCCTCTGAAATTTCTATGTTTTATAATTAATTCTTGGAGGCTTATAATTCCAAAATAAAAAGTCTCCATCCCACAAAGTTCCTCCTGCACATAAACTCTAACCCATGCATAGCTACAGTGACTCCAATGAGACTGTGCGCATGGACAAGTGGAAGTGCAGGCCCAAATACAAAATTATCAAACAATCCATCACAATTCCCAACTTTTAGCACCTAGCAAAATGACTGAAACCCCGGCTTTGTGAATCCAGCATCTAGGCTCCCAATACAATGAATGGGAAGAACAGGCACCTAAGAATGGGATTCACAAGAGGCAGCAGCACACTGAGTGAGGAATTGCCTGAGCTAATAAATAAGAGATGTAAAGAGAAAGTATATGCCCCAAGTCCTACCCTTCACAGGGACTTAGGAGTCTAAGTCTGGATTTCAGGAAAGCACCTGAATCCGTTGTGAACCCTCTTCTGCAATCAGGCACCTAAAGGGTTGCTTGCAAGAAACAATGGAGGATGAGGAGTTCCCTCATAACTTGGCCCTGTGGTTAGGGTACTCACCTGGGAGCTCCTCACTCAAGTGAGCGGCTAAGATGCTTTGTGAATCTAGCCCTGCTGCCCACAGCATTCCATTAAGAGAAAGCAACATTCCTGACACATGGAGGCACGCTGGCGCTCAGTGGTATCCCATGGTAATCAGCACACTGGCCAGAATGTCACATTTTCAGAGCCATAGTATTAAAGGTGGAAAGTTTATTTCAACCAAACACTTTTTTGTTAAATTACTGACATGGAAAAGCTCAAAAGAGAGCACTTGAATACTGTTGGATAATTTTAAAAATGCAAAAAAATACCCACCCAAAGGTTTAAAAATAGTATTTTTCCTTAACTTTTCAAGACACTTCTACCCACCTGCCCCAGAAATAATGAAAAACAAGATTAATAACACATATACTTCTGTCACTCATTAAGCAATAAGTTACACCACCAGTTGTCCATTAGGTTGCATCTACTTACCAACACCAGCTTCTCCATAACCAAGATGGGGCGGAATAATAACTGTTCGCCTCTCTCCAATGCACATATCTCTAAGACCCATGTCCATGCCCAAAACAACCTGTCCAGATCCCAGAACTATATTATATGTTTTACCAAGACTAAGCCTGAAAAATAGAAGAAAGAATTTTTACTACTTCCAAGTTACCACTCAAACTGTACAGTTTCTATATCAAGTCCCTTTGTGGCCAAAAATCAAGTTTACCCCTAATGCTATATGATTCTAAACAGCCAATAGGTGTAATTGCGGAGGTAACAGATTGTAGTTCCTATCTCATACAGACATCATCGTCATTTGAATTAAACCTGATTAAGGATGTTACTCCTCCCAATCAAAACCCTGAAATACTTAGTCATTCAAAAGAGGGCTTCTTGCCTTGCAAATACCTTTGGGAAAAACATTTTGTAAACCACAGGCCTGACTGTGCAAAGCCTTAAGCACATGAGTTTACTCACACAAGGAATCCCCTTGGCTAAATAAATCTGCTGGGATTTTCAGAGGAGTTCAAGGGAATCAGGCATCAAACTGCCACTGAAATTGAATGGGTTTTGGTCACCTACCTCCTTTGGCTCCATTCAAAATCCTAGTTTGTCTCTAGTATGTTAGGTAACTAATTTGAACCCCAAGGCAATTGGGGTCTTTATTGTTTCTAAGAAACTTGCAAATATTTTAATCTGATAAAACAAATTATAAATTAAGACTTGCTACTGGGGTCTTATTTCTAAGATGTATTCCTGAGAAGTGATAAATAACATTCTATATACTTTGTCTGCAATGTTGTTGTAGCTGTGCTGGTCACAGGGTATTAGAAAGACATGGTAGGTGAGGTAATATCTTTTATTGGACCAACTTCTGTTGGTGAGAGAGATTCTGTATCTTTCAGTCACTCAGGTGGTGATAATTATACCACCGGTTGTTTATTAGGTTTCATTTACTTACCAATGCCAGTTTCTCCATAACCAAGAAGGGGCAGAATAATAGCTGTTCGTCTGTCTCCAATGCACATACCTCTGAGACCAGGACCATCCCCAATACATTCAATAAAGGATATTACCTCACCCACCTTGTCTCTCTTAAATATACATATAATTCTAAAAGGCAAGTTTGCAATCTTAGGACTTTTTACTGGCACCTGTCTTTTCAGCGTCTGGCTTGACATGTGTAATTGAAGGTGGGTGAGGTGTCATTTCTTGGGCAACAGGATTAGAGAGGTAAACGTATCAGCTGGCTGGAAACAGAATGTCTGTACTAACTAAGATAAGGGGAGAACACTCGTGGAACCATTTACAATGGACAAGATAAATCCAGAATGTAAAGAGAAAGTTGTACACGGACATTGTGTGGAAGAGCACGCTGTACAGGAACCAGTTCCTACAAAGCAACCAAGACAATCCCAAAACATGCAATGCAGCGTATAGTAAATGCAAAGCACTGTGTACATGTATACAAAGGAAGAGGTTTTACTGTGCAAGTCTGACCATGTGGTATGTCTTATATCCACTGTGCTAGAGTGTGATCAACTGAGCGTTACTTTGCTGTGTGCCCAGTAAAGTAATCTGAGTGACAAAATTGAGTCGAACTGAGTTCTTGGGGACCCAAGTGGAAGGGGTCTGGGGAAACCCCAACAATCCTGGCCAAACTTTATGGAATTAAGTTAAATCTTACTGAATTACGTTTCATATCTTTGGAGTGCATCGTATTGAAAATGCAAATTTTTGTGTGCTATTGTGGGGTTGTATAGAACACCTCTTTAGGAGGAATGAGGATTTAATGCACTTTCTGGGAGACAAAGTGAACTTCAAAAGACTGTGCTGAACAATACAGCAGAGACAATCGATCTTTTGGGACAGCTATAGGAGTGGAATTCCTAGGATGTATTAGGTGGGGGGAGGGGTGGTATTGCAACCCCCCACTTTCTCACTCAGCCCTTACAGCTCTACCCTGAGGAGGGGGACCTTTGCTGTGCTGATCACCTGTTACAAGAGGACAGTTCAAAGACGCAATCTGGATTCTTCAGGGACAAAAGACGAAGAAAGGACTTTTGTTTGAACAGACTGGTTTTAAACACATTCAGGGCCTTCATTCTGATCCACAAAATAGTCAGGACCTCTGGTCCATGGGTGGTCCCAATCCTTAGGGATGGACTCAAAGGACTGACAAGGGCCAGAGTCCTGGTGGACTGGGGGGTGGGGGGGGGGGACCTCTAGTAAGCTTAGTAGCATGCTTGTAGGTTCTTTCATGGTGTTTAATTTATGTTCTCTCTAACACTATTACCCTAAGAATAAATAAGTTTGCATAGAAAGAGCTATGTGGTAGCTTATCAGTGAGCAATTACACTATTATCAGTCTCTGAAGAGGAAGCAAGCAGGTCTGCTTAGGCAGACTGTCTTTTGTTGGGAATAACATAATGAAAGCAGGAACTAACTGTTCAGTCTGGAAATATCTGGGTCAGGAGGGAGACAGACATAAAAAAAAAAAAAAAAAAAAAAAATGGAGATATACCAATCTCCTAGAACTGGAAAGACCTTGAAGGTCATCGAGTCCAGTCCCCTGCCTACACTAGCAGGATCCCCCTGCCTACACTAGCAGGATTTTTGCCCCAGATCCCTAAATGGCCCCCTCAAGGATTGAACTCACAACCCTGGGTTTAGCAGGCCAACGCTCAAACCACTGAGCTATCCCCCCACCCCCCGGTCTTCACCCTTGCAGAACTACTGGGGAAATACGGTGCAATTGCCCTGAACTGTGACAATTCAAATCTCTGCTTCACCACAGACCTTTTGTGGGACCTTGGGAAAGTCACTTAGCCACTCTATGCCTGTCTTTCATCTCTAAAATGAGCACAATAGCACTTCCCTACTTCACAGAGATGGTGTGAGGATAAATGCATTAAAGATTTGAGGTGCTGAGATATATGGCCACCGTTACCATATAAATATCCATAGAG
This sequence comes from Sternotherus odoratus, assembly GCA_032164245.1. NCBI lineage: Eukaryota > Metazoa > Chordata > Testudines > Kinosternidae > Sternotherus > Sternotherus odoratus. The sequence goes on from JAVMKO010000002.1 coordinate 150,170,395, forward strand.
AGAGAGAGCGATTCAACAATACAAGTTATAATGAAAACTATGGACTATTTCTGATGTTTATGTTCTTCTGTTAAAAAGTAGTCCTTCCCTACCTCACCTCCCAAATACAATACAAATAAGGTAAATTTAAGAGTACTAATATTATTCAAAAAGATGAGGAGTGCACAGAACCAAAAATAGAACAAAAGAACTTATTCAGTCATAGCAAACACTGTCAGAATTTACTTCAGCTCAATCCAAAATGTAAATAAAAAAAAAATAAAAAAAAAATCTAAAATAATCTATTTGATGTCACAACAAGGAAACAAAACCAGTCAAGAAGGATCAGGGATCAGTACAGATTTTATAGACATTATCAGACAGAAAAAATAAATTTGTCTCATGTTAACATGAATATTTTAACATCACTATTAACCTTTTTCCTTTCTGAATATCCTAATTGTTCTGTATGCTATTCATTTTGACCCATGCTTTCATAGTTACATAGAATATTTCATATGTCAAGTGATGTACTTACGTTGAGTCTAACAACGTGCCATCCATGAGTGAGGCATTGTAGTGATACTTCAAGTAATCTCCCTTCTTACTCAACACTGTGCAATTGGAAGGTTTGTAATGAGTAGTAATATTGACAGAGTCCAAAGGGTTATGGAAGTCAATCACATGGATGTCAAAAACCAATACTGCAGATCCTGGAATCTTTCCTAAATAGTAAGCAATCATATAAGGAGAAACAAACGTCATCTATGCAGCTACATACTGACTTCATACTGAACACAGTGAGACTATATAAAATATTGTGTCTTCTATTGTGTGATTTTGTTCTATTTCAGTTTACATTTCTCAGGATTAAAGCACTGAGGCACCTTTGCACACAACACAGATACAAGATGCTTCCAATGAAAGACACTTAAAATGCAGAGGATACCAATGAAAAAGTACTATATTAGCAGTCAGTTCAAGGATTAAAGAAAACATTTCCATAATTCAAGGTTTTAAAACTATGCACTCTCCTTTGCTTTTTTAACAGCACAGTGAAATTGGAAGTTTACATTTCCTGTGACCAACTTAGCCACTTGATTGGTATCTCACATACCAAATTGTTATTAAAGCAGCAAAATTGTAACAGAATATCAACACTTCCACCCCACACTGTCAACTGAATAGCATCAGAAAAGGGGTAAAACTGCTTGAAAAATCTTAAGTATGTGCTTTTTCTCACACCCAAAGTATTGCATGGTTGTACCAACAGTGAGAGATGCATCCACAGTCACCGACAGGTTTTTTTGCTCTAAATCTAACTCCCAATGAAACATTTCCTAAAAAGTTATTAATAGAAAATAATGGTTTATGTACTGGGAAAAGCTTTTTAAAACACAAGCACACAACTGTGATTGACTAGAGAAATTGACATAGTCACACTCTAGCAATACCTTTCCTAGAGGCGAGTGAGTTTTCACAAAGGAATTTTAATTGTATGTTATACATACACACATCCTTTGTTGTTACATGCATCCACTGTTTACAGCAGCGGCTTAGGTGTCCACAAAACTTGTGGCTGTGGAAGGAATGGGGAAGAAAACTTAACATACAGAAATCCTTTAGAGACAGTTTATTAAGATCTACAGGAAACATGCTCTCACTGCAGAGTTTATAAGCTTGCCGACTCCTGTCCCCAGTAGCCCATTTGTCTGAACCACAGATTATCCAAATAATTTTCATGTCCCCACCTACAGTCAGACAACTGAAACTGTGTATAATCATATCTAACTAAAATCATTTTGAAAACTCTGAGCCTAATTCTGCCACTTTTATGCCTTTGAGTACTATATTAATATACACACCTTTTGAAGACCAAAAGAAAGGGATAAACACTTCAGAGGTTAGCTAGTTTTAACTGCTCTGAAGAACAAAGGAAGCAATGCTTCCTATGAAAGACTGCACTGAAATAAAAACTGAGCTCACCTCTTCCTTCTTCGCCATATCCAAGATGAGGTGGAATTATTATTCTTCTCTTTTCCCCAATGCACACGCCAAGCAAACCTTCATCCATCCCTGCGATCACATAACCTTTCCCAATGTAGGTGTTATATGTATGGTTCCGGGAATAGCTATAGAAAATATTTTGTTTTAGTAACACTATTATCAGTATCAGCAGTTTTGTAACTTACCTAGTACTATAGAAAACTAACACACGTGTGTATGTTTCCTCTTCCCACTTTGTGATTGTAGTTTTTTAAACTGTTGTAACTTTAGCATTCTTTTTAAACCAGTTAAATCCAGATACATGTGTCCTACTGCTGTCGCGGCACAAAGCAGCCATTGTGTAACAGTGAATCTGGCCCATAATGTTTAGCCAGTCACAGGTGCATGTTTTGCTTATTTATGATGGATAAACAGATACTGAGGAACCCTGGCTGTGGAACAATGTTTTTACAACAACATCTCTGCAGGATACAAAAAGTTAATATTAAAAGTCAATAGTTACCTCCCTAGAGTTGTCTCCTTATGTATATAAAACTAAATGGAATTAAATTTTAATAAAAGTAACAGTTTTCTTCCCCTCAGTTCAAGCACTGCTTTCATCAGTTTTTATAAATAAGGTACTGGATTCATTTTCACCAGACATCCCTCATACTGTCTCAGTTTGTAGCAACAGCAATGAATAACTACTGTTAGAATAAATTGATATCTGGGTGGCTGCCACCTGAATCATCTACTAGAGGAATGGAGAGATGAGATGAATAAGCTCCAACAAGGAAATACAGGTAATATTCCTCCCTCTTAAACTATTGGCCAAGCATCAAAAGGCCAATCCCAAGCATTTGGACTAACATCTGTTACTAAAGAGAACAAATCTACCACAAAAGATGCTACTGCATGCTGCACCTCTTGGAGGCCAAGTACACGCACAGCCCAAAGGAGGAAGCACTGAAGTGGTGTTAAGCCACAATAATGGCCCTGGGATTCTGGAGGCCAGTGCAGCCCCTGGTGCAATTTAGGCAACCCTGGCTGAGTTGCCTGTGAGTAACCCTACAACTTAGAACTGCCCAGAATGGGTGTAGAGCTAATTACCTACTACAGCCCCACACATCTCCTACCCCCAGCCTCACTCCTGACACGTTCCCTATGCCAGTGGGAAAAGTCCTCCTGGCTGGCTCCTTTTGGGTGACTAATTACACGTTAGATATTGTTCTTACTTGTAACTTCTGCAGGAAATTAGGAGTGGCATTTTAAGAATGCATGCCATTTTAATGACTACATTTTATAACTAATATTTGTCAGCTCTTTAATATGATGTACAATTATTCAGATGCACGGGGTTACACAACATCTCTCACTATTTAGTCACAATAACCAAGATATAAATGTGAAGGAAATTTTCAAAAACTGCGAGTTACTACAGAAATAATGAGGCATAGTTTACAGTTTTATGAGAGGATAAAAATTTTGACAGATAACACTTCCTATGTTATGTTCAAACTCTACAGCGTACTCCAATAGGGAATATGCAACTTAGAGCTTTGGCATTCTATTTGCACCTCTGTCACTAATTATGACTCAATCTCTCTGTATATCAGTTCACCTACTGTAAAGTGGATATCCTATAATTCTATTAGTATCTTCCTCGGGGGAAGATAAATACCATGTTCGGAAAGCACTTTAAGATCAGATTACAGAAGCCATAGAAGCATAAAGTAGTATTGCTCTATTTATTCTAGCATGGTTTCATTACAATTTATCCCTGACTCCCAACAGTGGTCAATGCCAGGTGCCCCAGAGGGAATGAACAGAACAGGTAATCATCAAATGATCCATCCCCTGGCACACATCCCCAGCAGGCAAACAGAGGCTAGGGACACCATCCCTGTCCATCCTGGCTAATAGCCATTGATGGACCTATCCTCCAAGAACTTGTCTTGTTCCTTTTGGAAACCTATTATAGTCTTGGCCTTCACAACATCCTCTGGCAAGGAGTTCCATTGGTTGACTGTGTGTTGTGTGAAAAAATACTTCCTTGTGTTAAACCTGTTGCCTATTATTTTCATTTGGTGACCCCTAATTCTTGTATTATGAGGAGTAAATAACACTTCCTTATTTACTTTCTCCACACCAGTCATGATTTCATAGACTTCTATCATACCCACACTTAGTCATCTCTTCTCCAATCTGAGAAGTCCCAGTATTATTAATCTCTCCTATATGGCAACCGTTCATTTATGCTGCCCTTTTCTGAACCTTTTCCAATGTATCTTTTTTGAGATGGGGCAACCACATCTGCACACAGTATTCAAGATGTGAGCATACTATGGATTTATACAGAGACAATATGATATTTTCTGTCTTATTATCTATCCCTTTCTTAATGATTCCCAACATTCTGTTCGCTTTTTTGACTGACACTGCACATTGAGTGGATGTTTTCAGAGAACTATCCACAATGGCTCCAAGATCTCTTTCTTGAGTGGTAACAGCTAATTTAGACCCCATCATTGTATATGGATAGTTGGGATTATATTTTCCAATGTGCATTACTTTGCATTTATCAACCTTGAATTTCATCTGCCATCTTTCCTCTTCTTGATAAGAATTTAACCTTGCACACATTTTTCACCATATGGCTTTATAAATTGAAGTGTTCCTGGACACACAGGTTAATCGTATTAATAACTGACCCATATTTATGTCCTTTTTTTCTTTATCACAAATCTCTGTTATTCATTTTAGTATTTTTTAAGTAGGATGCTCTTGTGGTTAAGGCACAGGACTAGGACTAAGAGAGGTGGGTTCAATTCCCAGCTCTGCCAAAGACTTCTCATGTAATCTTGAGCAAGTCACTTAATCTCTGTGCCTTAGTTCTCCAACTGTAAAATGGGGATATTTCTTTTCTTCCACCCATTGTTAGTCTTGTCTGTTTAGAGTGTAAGCTATTTGAGACAAGGACTGTCCTCTACTATGTGTATACAGCACACCTAGTCCAGTGGGGCCCTAACTTCAGGTGATGTCTTAAGCAATACAAAGCATTAACAGCAACTCTTAATTCCACTGACACACTCAAAGTTTTGAATTACTTCTGATAAGGAGATACACCCTCCCAACTACCACCTGAAACCCACAAGTCCCACATGCTTTACAAATGGATAGGAAATGGGAAGAATTCCAGAGCATTCCTACTCGCTAAGACTGCTTATGGCAGTGTTATAAAAAGCCATATTTTATATTATATATATATATATATATATACACACGCACACTGTATACTGTACACATCTAGACTGGAAGTAATAATAATTAGCTCTTATACACTGCTTTTCATCACCAGAACTAAAAGTACTTTACCATGGAGGCCCGTATTATCCTCATTTTACAAATGGGAAAACTGAGGCACAGAGAGGGGAAGTGATCTGCCCAAGGTCACCCAGCAGGCCAGAGCCAGGAAGAGAACCCAGGTCTTCTGCATCCCAGTCCAGCGTTCTATCCATATAATGTCTAGTAGTTTGGTTACCTGGAATCAAACAATGTGCCATCCAGCAGTGTGCCATTATAGTGATATCTGAGAAAGTCTCCTGTCTGGCTTTTTCGCTCACAGGATTCAGGCACTTGTTGGTTCTCAATAGTGATGCCATCTTTTGGGTTATGAAGATCCAGAAGAGCCACATCAAAAACCAGAGAAGCCTGGCCAGGAATCTCTTTACCTATGTGAGATGGGAAAGAGGCAATTAAATCAGAGCAATTGTTCTAGAAATAATTCAACTTTTTGAACAATCTTTTTCATGATGTTGTTATTTATATTTTGTTTTCACATCCCAGGTAGCAGATTTGGCTATTAGAACAATGAATTAAAAAAAAAAAAAAAGTTTACTGCAGAATTATGCCCCCCTCACATAAACAAATCTGCTTTCAGTCATCCATCCAATGCTCCACCGGGGGGTGGGGCTACCCTCTAATTCTTTGAATTCCGTTTATTTATTCTAGATATATTTATACTGAGCCCATTGTGATAACACCCAATCATCCAAAATACTGGTCACTCCAATTAAAGATGACAGAAGTCTATGTACAGTGTATACATCTGACCAGGGTTTCTGAATTAGTGAGCATTTCTGCCATACTTTTGAGGGGGTATATATATTTTTTCACAATATATATACACTCACAAGATGGGTATAATAACAAATGGGACAGAGAAAGTTTACTGGAACTTCTGTTCTCCCTGTCCCATAAGAAAAGGACAAGTCCTGCCTTGAGTGCATTAACCAGATGGACCAGATGACCTCTTGAGGTCCCTTCCAGAATTACAAAATTCTGTAATTCTAAGAGGTCATTCGAAATTTAAAGCAGCAAATTCAACATCGATAAAAGGAAATACTTATTCACACACTGCATAATTAAGCTGTGGAACTCACTGTCACAGGAAGTCATTCAAGCCAAGCAAGATTCAAAGAGACTGGATAGTTATATGGATAATAAGAATATCTAGAGTTCTAATTCATAATGATAAAATCAAGGAAGGGATATTAAACCTCACTCTTCGGTGCTAAAGTCAATTTCTAACTATTCAGGATCAGAATGAGCTTTAATGTGGGGGGACAGGTGCCCCACATCTGCCTACTACAGCATTTTTGCCTCTTTCTTTGAAGATTTGGTACTGTTCACTGCCAGAGACAGGATGGATAAGGAAGACTTTAGCTCTGATCCAGGATGAAAATTCCAGAACTGATCTGGGATATATTGCGAAATAACACAGACAACTCTTTACCATCAATGATGAGCATGGGCATAGATTCACAAACACTGGCTCAGACAGAAATATGTGAGTGGACTCCAGGAAGCAGCCTACTGATGGACTGTTATTAGTGAGACTAGCAACAAGAAATAAACAGAAACTGGGAACTCTAAGATGACTTTCCATTTATTAAGAGAAGTCAAACTGCTGCGGCAGTTGTCTAGAAGAAATAAGGAAGCACCTGATCTCCAGTTTAAAAAGCATATGGAGTTTATTTTTCACAGAAAAAATTACCTGTAAAGAAATTTCAGCATATGTCTTGTATATTACAATTAAGTCAATGCTAAGCACTCATCTGTCAATAAACCAGCCTATTATTTATGAAAGAGAAAAATACCTGTACTTTGCTGATAAGCCACATCCTGAATTACTTTTCTAAAAGTATTTTCCATCCATATATAATTTAAAATAATGGTGCTTTCACAATGCCAACTATGTAATGCAAAGATTTGTGCTAGAAAATTGAGAGTTTGGGTGGGGAAGGCTGCTTTTACCATCTCCTTCTTCTCCATATGCTAGGTAAGGCGGTATCGTGATGATGCGCTTTTCTCCTACACACATTCCCAGGAGCCCTTTGTCCATCCCTGGAATCAGCCATCCAATTCCCACATACGTGTCGTAAGTTCTCATCCGATTGTGGCTAAAAATTAAAACAAAAGAATTAAGAAGAAAAAGTTAATATAGAGCCAATCAAAAAATAAGGAAAATTAATAACCAAAAGCCACACACATTCATCACAATGAGTCGCTAGAGATCACTTCACATTTGGCGCAAGGAATATAATTTACAACCTTCTGTTTCAAAAAGACAGGTATCTACAACTTGAGCAAATGGAGACTGTAGAGGGGTGGTAGGGCCCTGCCGCCTGGCCGCTATCCGGAGGAGCCGCTGGGGCAGCCGCTTCCCCGCTACTGGGAGAAGCCGCCGACACTGCCGCTTGCCAGCTACCCGGAAGAGCCGCCGACCCAGCCGGCCGCCTACTACCCGGAGGAGCCGCCGACAGAGCCTGCCTACTACCCAGAGGAGGACTTGCCAGACCTGCCACCTGACAGTGACCTGGAGGAACCTATGACCCTGGAACCCAGTGAGGACCCTGAGACGGCCCAGGTACCAGGGGAGGGGGAGTCTGGAAGTAGCCCGGGGGAAGGCCCCGAGCCAATGTCAGTGTGTTGCGGTCAGGATCCCCACTGACTGCAGCGAGCGTTCCGCAGTTAGGGCCCCGAGCTGGGGGGCAGTGGAAGTGGGTGGGCCTGCGCCCCCCCTGCCACCCACTGGTGGGTGACAGTCTCCCCCTCACACAGACACCTGGCCTATAGGCTCCTGAACTATTGCTCAGCCCCTGCTTAAGGGCCTGAGCCCCTGACTCATCGTACTTGTTATTGCCCGCCCTGACTCAGGGCCCGGGCCACTGAACTACTGCGCAGCCCTACTTGAGGGCCTGCGCCCCAGACTCAGTGTATTGGTTGTCGCCCGCCCTGCCTCATGGCCTGGGTCACTGAACTACGGCCCAGCCCCTGCTGGAGGGGCTGGCCCCGGATTGCGACCCACTGCGGCTCCCGCCCAGCGTGAGGGCGGGAGCTAGGACCCTGCGGCCCCGCTAATTCCCCTTAGGGGCCGCACGACAGCGAGGAGAGAGGTAGGATTTCCCGCTGGGCCGGCGGAAGCGGGCGGAGCCCCAGGTACCCCTCGCTTACAGAGACATTCTGGGTAACCTTTTCCAAGTGCCTAAATGATTTAGAAGTGTATGTTCTTTTTCAGAAGTGATTTAAAAGGTTAATCTCATAGTCATATGTAGGAGCCTAAGTGCTTCACTGAGTATTCTATATAGGATTTAGGCACCTCTGGATATTTTACCCTCTGTTATATTTCCACATTAGTAGTACAAGCCTTTAGAAGGGAAGAATCTCTCTCTCACACACACACACACACACACAAGCAAATCTGACATTTGATCCTATAAAGGATGCGGGTACATACACATACAAGCAAGTGCACTAAAAACACTAAAAATAGCTTCGGTGGAAGCCTTAAATTTACTAATCAAATAATTTATGAAGAGACTGGATTTTGTAAGACATTGGCAGCACAAAATTTCTCTTTCATTTTTCCGTGAAACAGATTAGGCTCTTGAAAGCGTGGGATTAATTGCACTGGCCAAAGCCTGCCTGGCAGTCACTGCAAAAGCTTCACACAAAGTTCTGCCAATATTCCAGGCAATCCTCTGTTGGGAAGCAACACACACTGGAAGGCTTCCCAAAAGGGTAGTTAAAAACTAGAAGACCTTGACCAGGCTAACCCCATTTTTAAAGAGCCAAATAACTAACCTAAAAGAAGATAAAAGATACTGACAAAATATTACTAACTTTGAAACATAACCCTCCCAAACCCCACCCACAACAACTCCCATACCTCCAATGGTCTTCTCATTCAGCATAATGTCCCAACATGAACTCCGACTATTATTAAAATAATACCCCCCATGAAATCGCAGTGAAGTATGCAGGTTGTCTCCCTATTGAGGAATTTTAGAAACTGAGAGACTATTTTATTTAACAATCCTGTAGAGCCTTGTAGCTAAAACTAGCACCACATATAAATATCAATATTAAAATTGTTACAAAATCTATTCATTTATTATAGAATATTGTCGGCATGGGGAGTGAAGGAGAGAGAAGCTGCCTAATGTGCATGGAGTAATAAGATATCACTTTTACTGATTTGAGCCAGTACTACATTCATATAATCCCTAGACACATAGACAGATGTGTATAACTCTTATGAAGCCAAACTGCTTCAACAGGCTTGCAAACTCCTCTCTCTTTATTTCACAGTGTAGTACTTAACATTATCCACTTGAGGGGGGGGAAGGAAAAAGCCTCCTTTAAGTAGCCAGAACAGATATATTTTAAAAAAATCCACAGAAAAGTATTAACTCCTTACCTTGAGTCAAACAGAGTCCCATCCAAGAAAGTTCCATTATAATGGTATCTGACAAAGTCAGACACCTGGATTGTCCGAGTACATTTTTCGGGCTTCAAATAAGTTTGAATTTGAACCTCATCTTCAGAATTCCAGAGATCTATCAGAAGTACATCAAAATGAAGCACTGCATTTGGGGGGATTACACCAGCTGAAAAACAAACAAAAAAGTTCAAATCATTATCATGTCACCCTTTCACAGGGCACCAAACTAATATAAAATCTTCTAACTTTACCTGGGCCACTGAGAGCATCACATGTCTGCCACACACAAAGAAGTTTCCAAAAGAAGGTAACCAACAATAGCTTTATACTTATTTACAGTCTTATACCATTATACTTTATAACTTCATATATTTTCTAAATGGCTGTAATTATACCTCCAGGAAAACAAAGCAGGGAACAAGATTAAATCAGTCCAGAACGTTGCTGAGCCCCTCAACCCCTTATGAACTCTGCCTTTGCTATAGATGAGGGCACTTAAGACTTTATAAGATCAAGCCCCAAGTAACTGTTTGATACTCCTGCACTATTCTCCTCCATTTGGGACTTGAAAATTTTACACATGAGCAGCGAGTAAGAAGCTTTCCTTGTGGAAACTGGGGGCTTACTTATTAAATTCTACCACATTTTATAAGGACAGTCAACTTGAAATCAAATTAGTAAAAAAAAAAAAAAAAGGTTAAGTCACTTCAGGTAGTAACACTGGCCCTGAGTCTTCAGTCAATTTTTGTGATTTTTTGACATTTTCCATTTAAATCATAGGACTGGAAGGGACCTCAATAGGTCATCTAGTCCAGTCCCCTGCACTCATGGCAGGACTACTGAAGCCCCTGCATTTTAATTCTTTAATACTGAATGGCAGGTCCCTGAAAATTGCCTTCTCACCCACCTGAAAAGCATCAAATAAGATGCAAATTTTACAATTCTTTTTTGTAACCTCAGATTTAGCAACTTAATTAAATCTCCTACATTCTATACAACCAAATTATTTATAACCATGCTGCTGTACTTACAAACTCCTTCACTCCCATAGCCCAGCTTGGGTGGAATTTTCACAAAGCGTCTCTCGTTCACACACATTCCAACCAGAGCTTTGTCCATCCCTGCAATAAGCTGGCCTTTTCCCACAAAGGCATTGAATGTGGAACCCCTGTCATAGCTAATGAGAGGGACGGAGAGAAAAACATAAATGGGTTATTTACAAACTGCTCTGAGTCCATCTTCTTGTCCTAGTTTAATTTTATCTTGTTCCGAGCTCACCCAGTAAGAACTTTAGACACACCTGCAATGGAAACCAGGTCTATACAAATGCAATCATCTCCTAAACTTCACTCCTCCATTTGACCCCAATTCAATTTCAGCCTGTTGTTATCCCTCACATATGCTTCCTAATGATGTGCCAGGTGTCTTCACGCAAACCTCAGACTACAGCTGAATTTTGCTAATTCACACCAATGACTAGAGAAACTATTGAAACATTACTGAATTAAGCAGCAAATTAAACTCTTTTTAAAAAGCAAGCAAAATGTACCACAATATACTTTGTTTATTTCTTTTGATAAGAACAGTTTAATTTTATAACACTTCAGAAAATACTGTACTAGTAAGTGCACTGTAACATATTGTGCAAAATAATGAAGCCTTAGTAACATGAAATTTCATTGCTACTATAATAGCTTTCCCTAGAAGCACTATTTTTGGTGCTAATTGTAGGATGTGTAATTAGCTAAATTTTTCTCCTCCACACCCTTTTCTTTGATATTAAGACTGAGATGAACATCAAAAATTTACAGATTTGCTTTATACAGCAAACTTGCCAGTTCCAAGAATGTGACATATACAGGGAACTTATCTTCCAATGGGATGATATATGAGTGTTTGGGGTAAATTTTGAATTATAATGAAGTTTTCCATAAAATGGTCACAGATGCACTGTAAATATGAAACTACCCCCAACAGTACAAGCCCGTGTGGTAAAAGCTTAATCACATTAAATTCAATACCAAGTACTTGCTTTGATGTAGTCATTCAGCTCAGTTTATTTGAGTGAATAAATGTTGCACTTAATTTTCTTTAACAAAAACCACAACATAACAGAAAGGCAATGAAGCCTCTGAAACATTCCCCATCTACATTGCTCCCCTGTTACTGCAAAGCCTTTATGTTGTCTTCGGGTCATTTTCTTCAGATAAGAGCCTTAAACCAAAAAAAGTTGCTATGTCCTCCTTTCTGCCTGAAAACTACATTCTCAAAACCAGCCAGTAGGTGAATTTTGTTCTAGTCAAGGCTTTAGTCAGACTGCATGCTTCCACACAACACAGTGAGGCTCTTAATAGCCCCAGGCTTAGAATTCCTAAACTGCTGGGAAATACGATCTCCCTGTTGACTCCACCATTTTGCAACAGCCAATAAAACTTTTCTTAAAGCAGACATTATTTAATACACATTATTTGCTTTCTACTGAACAATATCTCTCAGAAATGTTTAGAGAACTTATGCTGGAAAACACAATTTAAACAAGCTCCTACCAAATGCTGTTATATCTACAAGCACCCAATTTATAAGATTTTAAATCTATATGTTAAAGATTCTAAGTGAGAAATCAACACTTCTATTTTGTCAATTGCGGAATATATGACTATGTCAAGAATCAATTTAAAGTAGTGTATTATGTATTAAAAACAAATCCACAGTATCTAAAAAAAAATTGTATTGACAATCGAACTGAGCAAAACTATACCAGACCAAAACAGGTCTGCATGACTAATTTTACTGACAGTTTACACAGATGGCATTTGTTTTATTTCTTCAATATTCTATAGTTAAAGCCATACCTAAAATTCCAAATTATTTATATGGGCATGGAAATAAGCACACATATTTGAAGAAGAAACAAAATGGCATGAATTCTGTTTTTTAAAAATTGATGGGATGTAACAGTTACTTCCGCAATATATTTTACACGTCCTTATAAAACTGATTTGTAGCAAGGAAACCTAACTTGGAAGCTTTTACTGTACAACAATTTTCCAAGTTCCATGAAAGTTTTCATCACTGAAGCAGAAAGCTAAATAAAACTGACAATTATCCATCATAGAAACCTGCCTCTATTTAGGCTACAGAGGTCTTTTATAAAGCAATTTCAAATCACTACCTGAATATATTTTCTCTGATTTCATTAATGTAGTCTTCTCTTGCACCTTTAATTCAAAAAACTAGCTAGCAAATATAAGAACCATAATAGAAACTTTGTAATACATAAATCCAAAGTATACATTTGATTCAATCAATCTTTGAATTCCTCTATGGCAAGCATGAGCACTAAAGATATTATGAAAAACCTTAAAACAATAGGTCTTCAAATAATTTAATCAACAATAAAAAAAACCTCTTCAATTTCTAGAATTGCTAACTTGATGCACTGTCAGATTTTTACTTTTTAAATTATTCTAAAGTAAGCTGCAAAAATGTAAACCACAAACTACCATCTAGAGCAGAGTAACAGACAAAGAGACAATAGACAAATAGACCCAATTCATTTCTACATTTATTTATGTCGTATATGTTCTACATAGATTGTAGCTTTTCATCAGTATTTCTTACTAGTTATTAAAATAGCACACCGAGGACCTAGCCAGGTTTGGGGCTCTATTGTGCGGGGCATTTATAAGCACATGGGGTATGTCCATGCTTCAAGCTGGGGGTGTGATTACCAACCTGAGGGAACATGCCTGGAAGAGCTTTGATGAAGTTAGCACACTAAAAACTGAGCATAGCTATAGCAGCGGGAGGGGCTAGCTGCCCGGAGTACACGCCTCAAGTGGGTCTGATGGGTGTGTTTTTGGGGTGGGATAGCCCCTTCTGCTTCACATTTCACAGGCGTTTCCTCAGCCATAACCAGAAATAATGGACACCATTAAAAATGTATGGTTTATACAGTTTATATGCATACAATAGTCCCATATTTCCACGTGACTCACACCTTTGTGCAGTGCAAAAAAACTTATGACTTCATATGGCCCAGGGGATGGGGGAAAATTAACCAAAACCACTGCCCCACCCAAGGCAACCCTGGAGGCCCAACCCACTCCCATCTGGAAACCACCTTCTCCAAAAACCCCGCACTCTCCCAGAGCTCTTCAAACACCCACCTTTTATCAGAGAGAGAGAAAAATCTGTTATACAGGATATAAACCTCCCACTTCAGAGCATAAGCCTGACCAGGATGAGAGAACAACGAGGAGTCTGGTGGCACCTTAAAGACTATCATTTATTTGGGCATAAGCTTTCATTGGTAAAAACCCCACTTCTTCAGGCAGGGTGAGAGAGAAACTCCTACAGGGAGCTCACTCCACAATTGCCCACTATGTGGATTGCTTCTTGTGCCTCGCTCAGAAGCATCCAAAACCAGCCACTGTTAGAGACAGAGGTAACAAAGTCCTGTGGCACCTTAAAGGCTAACCATAAAGTTCTGAAGCATAAGCTTTCGTGGGCTAATACCCACTTCGTCAGATGCATCCAACGAAGTGGGTATTAGCCCACGAAAGCTTATGCTTCAATACTTTAGTTAGTCTTTAAGGTGCCACAGGACTTTGTTACCTCTGCTATTCCAGACTAACACGGCTACCTCTCGGATTCTTGTTAGAGACAGGATACTGGACTAGTGGACGGTGGGTCTGTTTCCAGGGACGGCTCCCGGCACCAGCGTCCCAAGCACTTGCTTGAGGCGGCCAGCATTGGGGGGGTGGCACGTCGTCCATGATTGGGGCAGTGCCCCGATTCTTCTTTTGGTGGCATTTCGGCCGCAGCTCCACGACTTCACGTTTCATTTCTTTTCTTTTTTTTTTCCATCGCTTGGGGCGACAAAAAAGCTGGAACCAGCCCGGTCTGCTTCTGTCTGGGAATTCCTTGGGTCGGAAGCCCCCACCTCAACCTCGGGTGACCAGATGTCCTGATTGTATAGGGACAGTCCTGATATTTGGGGCTTTATCTTATATAAGCTCCCATCACACCCCACTCCCACCCCGATTTTTCACACTTGCTCTCTGGTCACCCTACTTCAACCCCCCAAAAACACCCCACCCCACCTGATCTCCTTCCCCTACATATCTCCTGGCAGCCCCAAAGCAACTCAGCCCCCCAACCTAACCCACCCAACCCCACTCCTCCCTCGACCTCCCCACCCCGCAAACTCCCCCCGGGCAGCCCCTTCTCCCTGCGCCGGGCGGTACCTGGAGTCGAACTTGCTGCCGTCGGGGAAGGTGCCGTGGTAGTGGTAGCGCACGAAGTCCCCGCTGCGCACCGTGCGCGCGCACTGCTCCGGCACGAAGCTGCGCTCGAGGTGCACATCCTGCCCGTCCCAGGACTGCTCCCCGGCCGGCACCGGCGGCGCCTGGCACGCCACCCAGCTCACCAGCAGGGCGGGCAGCAGCAGCGAGCAGCAGCGGCGCCTCCACCGCCTGGGCAGCCTCCCCAAGCCCGCCATGCCGCCGGAGGGAAGAGCAGGGGGGGGATCCGGAGGGCCCTGCGAGCGAGTCCCGGCCTCCAAGCGCCGTGCGGCCTGTCCCAGAGCTGCTGCAAAATTTGCAAACGTGGTGGATTAAAAAAAAAAAAACCTCCAGCTCCCTGCCTCCAAGAGGGAGGAGACAGCAGCCGAGAGGGGGGTGGGGTGCCCAGGCGGGCGGGGTGGTCGGTGCACGGCCGCTGTTGCTACTGGGTAGCTGGGTCCTGTTGTAGGAGCCCAAGTTCTTTTTGTTCCACGTGGTTCGTAAGTTTCGCTGCACTCCTGGGAACAGGCCAGAATCCAGGCTCCACAGTCCAGGGGAAAGGGAGGGAGGAGAGGCATCGCAGCGCATCCCCAGGACCATGAAAGGCCGGGTCCACATGGTGCTTCTACGTGGCGCTGATTCTGAGTTCAGTGCAGTGTTGCTCTCCCCACCTCATGATCCTTTGCTTCTTTCAGGCTTTAGATCAAGGGTTTGGTTTAATTCCTCCAACATACACTTTTCACTACTATGTTGAACAAGTGATCACAGCCTTCATTTGTCTCCATTTCTTTACAAATGTATTCATGCATTGTACCACAAACAAAAATTTAAAATGATTAAATAATATTTTCATGTAAACTGACCCCCAAAAGTAAATTGCAATATTTTTAATAGTAACTTACCACCTGAATACTGCTTTTCAACTTCAGATTCCATTGCAAATACTAGCTAATCCTCAGAACATTCCTGTGGGCTCAGTAAACGTTACAATCCGCAGTGTTTTAAACAGCTGTGGAGAATGAAGTAGAGAGATTAAGTGATTTGACAAAGGCCACAGCAGTAAGTGTCAAAGCTGGAATCAGAATTAAGGCCAGTTATTAGAACATAAGAACAGTCATACTGGGTCAGAGCAAAGGTCCATCTAGCTCAGTATCCTGTCTTCCAATAGTGGTCAATGCCAGGTGTCACCCATTTCTAGCCTCTGGCAAACAGAGGCTAGGGACTCCATCCTGGCTAATAGCCATTGATGGACCTATCTTCAGTGAATTTATCTAGATCTTTCTTGAATCCTGTTATAGTCTTGGCCTTCACAACATCCTCTGGCAAAGAGTTCCACAGGTTGACTGTACTGTGTGAAAAAATACTTCCTTTTGTTTATTTTAAACCTGCTGGCTATTAATTTCATTTGGTGACCCCTAGTTCTTGTGTTATGAGAAGGAATAAACAACACTTCCTTCTTTACTTTACACTCTGATTCTGCAAACACTTATGGACATGCTTAACTTTATGTATTGTTGGTAGTCAATGGAATGACACGTTGGTAAAACTAAGCATGTCCATGTGTGTTTGCAGAATTGGGGGCTTTGCAGCAAATGTTGGTAGACCTATAATCCACACACACAAAAAGATAAAGCAAGATAGATAATCCCTTTTATTTGACTAAACACCAATTTCTAACATGAGCTTTCTGGCTAGGATAGGTACCTACTTGAGGTACAGTTGTGATGCTATTTATTTGGTGTTCACTGATTATACAATTTGTTTTTGATCATTACGGTAGAACCAAGGCCCAGTCTTGCAACTTAAACTTGTGCCAAAGCAGATACCCATGCAACTCGGTGGGGCTTGGTGCACAGGCAGAAGACTGTTCATGTGCATTGCAAATTGTAGAATAAGGGCCTATGGGCCCAAATCCTCATTCTTTGTGCACCCAAAACTTCCATTGGAGTCAATTTTCCAATTCGCCATTTTGTTTTGCCTGAGTTGTGGTTTGTCCTCCATATTGTTACCCCTTCCTGTTTGCCAGTTGTCCTTTCTGTTCAAGGCAGGAAAATTAAGATGTAACAGTGTCATGTGATCTATGTCAGTGTTTTTCAAAGTTCAGGTCACAACCCCATACTGGGTTGTGGCATGTAAGGCACTGGGTTGCCTTCCTCAGCACCGAGGGACCCTAGCAGCTCTGGTCAGCTCTGCCGACCAGGACATTAAAAGTGCCGTTGATGGTGCTGCCCAGCTAAGCCAGGCTAGTACCTACCAGCTCCGACACCATGCTGCGCTCCGGAAGCAGCCAGCAGTGGGCCTGGCTTCTAGTCAGGGGGCATGGGGCTCCATGCCCTGTCCCTGCTCCAAACACCAGTTCCACACTCCCACTGGCCGGTTCCCAATGTGGCCCTCGGGCCAAAAGGTTTGCCCACCCCTGGTCTATCATTTAAATCAGCTTCAGTTCCAGAAGACTGGAGGATAGCTAATTTAATGCTGATTTTAAAAAAAAAAAAGGCTCCAGAGGCAATCCTGGCAATTGCAGGCCATTAAGCCTAACTTCAGTATCCGACAAACTGGTTAAAATTATAATACAGAACAGAATTATCAGACACATAGATGAACAAGATTTGTTGGGAAACAGTCAACATAGCTTTTGTAAAGGAAAATCATGCCTCACCAATCTATTAGAATTATCGGGGGAGGGGGGGGTCAATAAGAATGTGGACAAGGATGATCCAGTGATTATAGTGTACTTGGACTTTCAGAAAGTCTTTGACAAAGTCCCTCACCAAAGACTCTTAAGCAAACTAAGCAGTCCTGGGATAAGAGGGAAGGTCCTCTCCTGGATCAGTAACTGGTTAAAAGTCAGGAAACAAAGGTTAGGAATAAATGGTCCGTTTTCAAATAGAGAAAGATAAATAGCAGGGTCTCACAAGGATGTGTATTGATATCAGTGCTGTTCAACATATTCATAAATAATCTGGAAAAGTGGGTAAACAGTGAGGAGGCAAAGTTTGCAG
The DNA here is from genome assembly GCA_032164245.1 of Sternotherus odoratus. NCBI lineage: Eukaryota > Metazoa > Chordata > Testudines > Kinosternidae > Sternotherus > Sternotherus odoratus. The sequence continues at coordinate 150,188,433 of JAVMKO010000002.1, forward strand.
ACAATAAAAAAGTACTCAAGATAGTTAAGTCCAAAGCAGAAGATGAAGGGTTACAAAGGAATCTCACAAACTTGGGTTGACTGGGCAACTAAATGGCAGATGAAATTAAATGCAAAGTACAGGGCTGGCTCTAGGCCCCAGCAAAGCAAGTACGGCCATTTCAAAATTCCACCAATGTATGAAAAAAAATACATGAAGATCAAAAAAATCTCCAGTAGTGTGATAGGTGCGTGACGTGAAAAATATTGTGCATGCTCACTCATCATGTGAATGTGCGTAAATGTTGTGACAGACCGCTCTCTCACCCCTCTCAGGAACACAGGCAGGAAACCCTTTTTTGCTCCAAACAGTGCTCTTTAATTTACAGTGCAGGACCCACCACCAATATATACAGCTTAAAACAGTTCATTAATACACAGCTCTCAATAGCTCCACAGGTTCTGGCTCTACAAACTCTATATAGTTCAGCCCCTAATACAATAATACAAACTCAGCTCTTGATAGCTCAGACACCACCACCACACTGGGCTTCATTCCTGGCAGCCTTATATCCCCCAGAGGAGGCTGCCAGGTGAAACTCATGCAGACTGATTGGCCTGCACCTCAGGTGGCTAATTAGCCTTCCTGCCAGGGAGGTTTGCAGAGGGCTTCTGATCCCTCTTAAAGGGCCCGCAGGGCTGGCTCAGGCACTCCTGGCCAGCACCCTGCCACACACCTCCCCCCTTAGCCTAGCCCCATTGGGCTGGCTCGGACCCTTCAATATTTCCCAATTAAATTCAATAGGGCCCTTGAACCTTTGTTCCTCATTTCTTTTACCATGGCAGCATGATCCTTAGGCTTCTGGGTGTCATGCCCGGCCATGGCGGAGACCCCTGCTGCCTTCTTAGGGCTAGGGCCAGCTTCCTCTTCCTCAGCTTCCCTTGCAGCTGCGGCAGAGAGCCCTACTTCTAGCCTTGCGCAATAGAGGCAGGGTATCGGCCGCCCCTGTGCCCTCCGACGCTCACACCACTCACATGGTGCCTCACCGCACAGGGCAACTTCCCCGGCCTCAATTTCCCCCTGGCTCCCACAGGAGCTTGGGGCTTCATCTGTGGAGCTCTCCTCCTGTCCTTGTCTCTGTCGTTCAGGGCTGGCTAGGCCCTTCACTGGGTTATTGGGCTGAGACCCGCCCCTTCTCTCGGCCGAACCCCCCGTATGGGTTCGCACGCTCGGCCTTGGGGCAGCCCGGGGCCTCGTACCTCCCACCGGGCCCCAGTCCCGCCCAATAATTACAGGGCACGGCAACCCCTCTGGCACCCCGACCCGCTTCCAGCGGAATCGTCCGCTGATTTCTAGGGGGACCTGGGCCACACGACAGGTCTTCCTGTCCCCATGGACACACTGTAGGTCCATGGTAGCCCCCGGAATTAGCCACTCGGGGCGTACCAACGCCCTGCGGACGAGCGTACAGGGGGAGGCTGAATCCACTACCCCCGGTTGGGACTTCCTTCCCACCTGTACCCACAGAGTGGGTATCCCCTTATGCGGTTTCCGCCCCCAAACCTCGGTCCACCCACACCAGTTAGTGTAATCACACTCCATGGCAGGGCAGTCCCTCTTAATGTGCCCTGGCTTCCCACACTGCCAGCAGGTAAGCCGGGCCACTCTTCCTGGTGCCCCCCTGGGCTCCCCATCAGTCCCTTTTCCCTTAGCTGGGGGGGAGTCCATGGGCCGACGCCCCAAATCCCGGACCCGTCGCGGTCGGTCTTCTCCCCGAGGTCCCTCTGCCTCGATGTATTCCTCGGTCAGGCGCACCGCAGACTCCACCGTCTCCGGCTGGTGCCTCCTGACCCAGGTACGGACAGTCTCGGGGAGGCTGAGCAAAAACTGCTCCAAGATGAGGGAGTCCATAATTTCCTCCCCAGACCGGGCCTCCGGCCTCAGCCAACGCGTCGCCCAGTCTCTTAGCCTCTGGGCAAACGCCCGGGGCCGCACCGCCTGCGTCCAGCGGGCCGCCCGCAACTTCTGTCGGTATCTCTCTGCAGATAAGCCGACCCGGTCCAAGATGGCCGCTCTGACAATTTCAAAGTCCTGGGCCTCTGCATTCCCCAGGGCCATGTAGGCCGCCTGGGCTTCGCCCACGAGGTACGGAGCGAGTCGGAGGGCCCAGGTGGTCCGTTCCCACCCGGCTGTGGTGGCCACCCTCTCAAAAGTCCCCAGGAAGGCATCAGGGTCATCCGCTGGGCTCATTTTACAAAGTCCCCAGCCCGGCGGCTGGATGCCTCCTCCTGCCCCGGACTCACCAGCAGCTGCAGGAGTTTCGCCTGGGTGTTCGCCTGCTCCTTGATAAAGTTCTGAAGCATCTTCTGCTGCTCGGCTTGAGCCTGTTGCGTCTCCTGGTGGATTTGCTGCAAGGCGTGCATGGCCTGTTGGGTCTGCTTCTGTTTCTCCACGAGCCACTGCAGGGTTCCCTCCATCTCTGGGCCACCAGTTGTGTTGCTGGTGTAGCGATCCCACCTCTGACACCATATGTGACAGACCGCTCTCTCACCCCTCTCAGGAACACAGGCAGGAAACCCTTTTTTGCTCCAAACAGTGCTCTTTAATTTACAGTGCAGGACCCACCACCAATATATACAGCTTAAAACAGTTCATTAATACACAGCTCTCAATAGCTCCACAGGTTCTGGCTCTACAAACTCTATATAGTTCAGCCCCTAATACAATAATACAAACTCAGCTCTTGATAGCTCAGACACCACCACCACACTGGGCTTCATTCCTGGCAGCCTTATATCCCCCAGAGGAGGCTGCCAGGTGAAACTCATGCAGACTGATTGGCCTGCACCTCAGGTGGCTAATTAGCCTTCCTGCCAGGGAGGTTTGCAGAGGGCTTCTGCTCCCTCTTAAAGGGCCTGTAGGGCTGGCTCAGGCACTCCTGGCCAGCACCCTGCCACAATGTGTTAACCTTAATGGTTATTGATTAATTAAATCAGGAATCACGATTACTTGTGTGTGCTTTGCCGCCCAATCGGTGCCATTTGTGCCAATTTCCGTGTTGCGTCGGTGCCAGTGGTTTAACGTTTGGTACTGAATATTTTGCTTGTGTTTGAACTTGTTTTAAATCGTTTCAACTTTCAAAGTAATCAAACTTTGGTAAAGGTGAGTAAAGTATTTATTTATTTACTTATTCTAACTACAAATTCTCTGTTTTCATTGTTTATTTTATTTTAAACAGTCCAAAAAGAAAGCCAACCCCATTGCAAAGTGCAAACGTGTAAAAGCCAAAAAAAAAAGGAGGGACGGCCAAAATTTGTTTTGCTTGGGGCAGTAAGAAAAACTACAGCTGGCCCTGACATTGGAAAACATAATTCCAACTATACAAACAAAATGATGGGGTCTAAAGTAGTTATCACTCAAGAAAGAGATCATTATCATTAGAGTCATTATGGATAGTTCTCTGAAAACATCTGTTCAATGGGCAGTGGCAGTCAAAAAAAGCTTACAACATTGGGAAGAGGGTGACCAGATGTCCCAATTTTATAGGGACTGTCCCAATATTTGGGGCTTTTTCTTACATAGGCTCCTATTACCTCCCACCCCAGTCACTATTTTTCACACTTGCTATCTGGTCACCCTAACTGGGAACCATTTGAAAGGAATAGATGATAAGATAGTAAATATAATAGTGCCACTATATAAATATATGGTACATACAGATCTGGAAAACTGTGTGCAGTTCTGGTCACCCCGTTTCAAAAAAGATACATCAGAACTGGAAAGACAAAGAGAAGGGAAAACATGATTAAGGGTATGAAACAGCTTCCATATGAGGAGAGAGTAAAAAGACTGGGACTGTTCAGCTTGGAAAAGAAATGACTAAAGGGAGATATGATAGAGATCCGTACAATCATGAATGGTGTAGAAAGTGAATAAGGAAGTGTTATTTACCCCTTGTGATGGAACAGGACTCATCACCTCAGTGCCTCCTGCTGGCCATGCTGGGAACTAGCTCTTGGTTGCCGGTGCACCTTTCTCTAGTGGTGTCTCACCACCATCATTTCTGCTCCACCTCTAAGATCCACGTTGCTTCTCGGACTGTGGCATCCTTTTCTGGGTACAGCCCTCCAGCTTGCAACACTCCACTTTCTCCCCCACTTTCGGGGGAACTGGCTGTCTCTAGTTCATCACTTGCTGCTGTGGACCACTGCAGTCTTCGGTCTAGCCCATTGGTTCTCAAAGTGGGGGTCAGGACCCCTCTAGGGGTCACAACCCGGTTTTGCGGGGGTCGTGAGCCCCGGCTGCCTGCAGCCTGATTTTACACGTCCGGCGCCCCCACGAGCTCAGTCCCAGTCATGGCGGGCTCCCTGCGCCCCCCCCCCCCCCCCAGCCAGCTCCAGGCACCCCCATGAGCCCAGCCCTGCTTGCGGAGGGCTCCCGGCGCCCCCACCCCCACCCCTGGCTGGCTCCAGGCGCCTCCGCAGCCCGAGACCCAGTTGCGGCGGGCTCCAGGCACCTCCGTGAGCTCAGTCCCGGTCGCGGTGGGCTCCCCCCCGCCCCCGCGGCCAGCTCCAGGCACCCCCACAAGCCTCTGGACGGACCAAAGGAGGGACAAAAATTCTAATTAAAAAAATACAGTGGCCAAGATTTGTGGGTATGCAGCTCCTTTTGACTTCACCATAACTAGCACAATGGAGGCTACAACCTGATTACCCTCTTTGGGTGCTACTGCACAACAAATAATAATATCCGATCAATATTTTTTCTCTCCAGTATTTTTCCTTATCTTAATAGATCTCTTTTCGTAAAGGATTTTTAACTGATGACAATTGTCACATTTTGTTATCCTGATTTTACGCTTTGTGATTGGTCCCATTCTTGGCTGCCGAGTTTGGGTTGTGACTTCAGCAACCTGCCAGTGAGATCTTCAAAGGTATTTCGGCTCTTGATTTCCAACAGAAACACACTGGCAGTGGAAGTTAGGATCCTAAATACCTTTCAGCATCAGGACCTTAGTATTTGTTTCATACCTGCTCAATTCTATGCCAATTCTTCCACTCTCTGATTTTGTCCCCATGTTCTCTTCATAATGGAATGCAATAATCTTTAACTTTGAATTGAACTTTTGAAACCATGATGTTCAAGTGAGTTAGAAATGAGACAAAATTATTATTGCACACTCATCACTATTTAGTAATGCCTGGAAATATGCAGTTAAAAAAGAGTCACCAATCCTCTCTCTGCTGATTTTGGATGATTTAAAATCCATCTCTAGAGCCCTGCATGGATACAAAATTTATATCCACAACCAAACCATAAAAATGATCCATGGCCATAAAGTGCATATCTGCAGATTTGCAGGGCTCTACATACAAAATTTGTATCCACATCTGATCCACAAAAATGGTCCATGGATATTCACGGATTTGCAGGGTTCTATCCATCTCATCTTTCCAGTAGACCCTGAATGAGGTTAAATTGTTGGGATGTTTCTTATGCCAGACATCCAGTATGTTACATGAGTGATTCACTCTAAGGCCTGGTCTACGTTTAAAACTTATACCGTTGGTTAGGTAGACAAGGCCCAAGGCCCAGCTTCTGTTCACTGCAGCAGAGAGGAAGGTGGACAGAAAAATGGTTACTGCTCCCTGATTCTCATGGAGGGTCTGTGAAATGGCATATAATAAAGAAGTCTGGAAACTGCTGTAACTTACACTAGCTGGCATTGGTCCCTACAGGACAATATGTCAGCTGAGCATAGTCAGCAGCATGCTTCAGCCATGCTCCAACCCAATTCCTCCCCACATCTGACATGCCCTATGCCAAGGCCAAATAGAGGGAGTGGTATCTTCCTACACCAATGGATTTCTCAGCTGGCCAGATCTGTCTGCTTTCTGACTCCTCAGTGCTGCTCAGACAGCATAAAGGGGCTAGCTCAGAATAGAAAGAGTCCAGTGTGTTTGTAAGGAAAATTATTCTTAACCATTTAACTAGTTTCTCAAAGGGAAAACATTTAGAAACCCCTACTTATTGTTCAGATGAGTTTCTGTCTGCATCCTGTAAACTTGCCCATACCGGTATTGCCCTGGCCTCTTCTTTTGTCATTCAGTTTTGCACACATTCTAAAACAATGTGTATTTTCTCACCTTTTGGGGGTGAAGCCAGACTTTGAGGCACCTGCTCCCCTATTTGGTATGAACATTGCTTGTGCCAATCAGAAGCGAACACAGACAAGTTTTAGGCCCACTCCCTATGACACTTTTGTGATGTCATAGTTGGTACTTATGGATCTGCCTGCCATGTGCAGACAGGGAGAGGAGAAAGAAAACGAGTCCTGTGTATCCCTGTAACCGAGCCTGATCATCTCGAAGCCTCTCTCTCAGCTCACGTGTTTCAAACAGAGCTTCTACGTTTGCCGGTCGTTATGCGTTGGTTTGTATTTGTAAGTATCAGTTATTACTGAGTGCTGCATCTTTGCTTATAAATATTGTTAGTAGATATTTTTTAGTCATTGTGTGTTTTAAGTTTCATTAAGTCTATTAGCTAATCAAAAAACTGCTCCCTTACCCCTTGTAATTATCCCCAATAAAACTTTAAATTGATTAATTTTAGTTGTGTGTGTGTGTGGCTGCAGCTCGCGTCCTGACCCATACTCTCCTTGCATCCCTTACCAATATAGTCTATTGCCACGTGCAGCCTGGTAAATAACAGGCCTGCAATTTTTTTTTCGCCCCTGCAAGTCCGTGGCAATCCACACTTATATGCTGATTAGGAAGAACAAATGCACTGCAAATTAACTGGCTTCCCTGGCACTATTCTGGGTAATGCCTTCCATATTCTTCACCAACTTGAAAACCATGATGACTATTTCCTTTGGGCAGGAAGATGAGCACAGACCTGCCTGAAGTTACTGCAGAAACATGTCCTAATGGGAGGATTGTCATTCCCAGACTTCAAAACACCAGACAGCCAGAGGGCATTCTCTCTGGGAGAACTGTCTTTCAGGAATGCCAGTGGATAGACGTGGAATAAGGAGTGGGGAGAGAGAGAAGAATTATAGCCATTAGATGAAAAGAATGCCCAGAAACATGCAGAAATTCACTCCACCCAGCAATGGTTTTCCATGTAATGCTCAATCTAACCTAAGCCCATCCATCATGATATGGAACAATATCTGGGCTTGATTTTTCAAATATAGTAGGCAGGGGACCAAAATGGAGTTGGAAGGGCTGATACACTTCTCCTGATTGTTTTGCTCCTGATTGTTTTGAGAGGTGAGCGTTCTTTCCTTGGAACAGATAAGAAAGAAAGTAAAACAGCCAAATAATTTAACCTTCTCATAGTTACAGATGTGGAGCTTTGTTACTCAATTCACTGTCACAAACTATGTACCAGAGAGCAGTGTTACTATTTGAGTTCACAGGAGATTTTCAAAGGGACATATGGCAAGAAGTAAGACACCTAACTGCCATTTGCTCCTCTGAAAATCTCTCCTAATGCTACTTACACAAACTGAGTTTGGAAACATTCAGGGAAACTACAGATGGTGTTGTGTTGTCTTGATGAATCCTCTCAGCACGAAGAATTATTTCTGCTAGCGTGGGAAAGAAAACTAAATGCCAAGCTTGAGTCTGGCGTATGGAAAGATATCATTCTTGTGTTACTTGAGATCATGTTCTGGGTTTTTATAATATGCTTGAAATGAACTACAAGACTATATTAAGATGGTAACTCTAGTGTAAATGAAAATACTCATGACACATCACATGGATAAGTATAGGAAAGTGTGCCACCAGCAAGATGGGGGATGAATCTACAAGATATTCTGCTGCATAGCTTGTGGATTTGTCTAGCATTCAACGACCAGTGGGTCTTAATAACCCATCATATAGCAAAGATTATAAGACTGGCGATTCTCCTGATGCCTGAAGTGTGTGTGCAGTGTAAGCTATGTGGTTATGTGGCGGAGACAGTAAAACACTGGCTGAACTTTTAATGTTTTCAGAATGCTCTGTAATCTACAGACCTGGCAGAACATAAGCAGTCATTCTTTCTTAGAAAAAGTATGTCAACCCTGGTGTGCTGCAAATAAGTATAAATGGTGGCAGGCGAATTTAGATAAGGATTACTACTTAAGAGCTATAACAGAAATTTGTGAGGTACATAAAAAAATGAGAGCAACGAGAAACATGACTTCCTCTGAACTGATATAAACGCCAGATCAAAAATCTGTAAGTATCCTAATTACCCAAAGTAATGTGCGGAAAGATCATATTTGTGATAATCTTCGGTGAATAAATGGCTTGTGGGAAGGAACTCAAATGACTTGTCTCCCCCACAGATCTCAAATATCACTCATCTTTAAAACTCTTCCTGCTTTTTTTCTACATGCACTCTGGGGAACAGTTCTTAGTTTATGTTTCTGTCAGTTCTGAGCTTAAAGGGGAAAGGAAAGAAAAAAATTATACTCAACATTGATTTCTTTCTTTAGAATCTTTGTAAAGTACTTTGCCATTTTCTGATGAAAGAAGAAATAGAGGTGCAAAGTTTTAGTAGTAATTTTAAGTATTAAATATGATTTTATGATCATTTCCTGGATAGAAATTCCAATGTGAAACCACATATCAGGCTTAGAGTGTAAGCATTTTGGGCAGTGGCCATGCTTTCTTGTGTGTTTACATTGCATCTAGCTCTAGCAGATAGTGAGCATTATTGGAAACAAATTAATAATACTGTACTAGTAGGTCACCTGATTACTCACTGGGCTAAATTCTCTTCTAGCTTTACCAGAGCAACCATCCTTCTTCTCTTTTTTCACTTATGTGAAAACTGGACTCACAATAGACCAAACTGTGGTATTCGACTACTGACACACATTACAGACATTGTGGTGATGGTGGTACAATTCCTTCCCAAATAGCCTAGTGCGGTAGTTCTCATTTACCATTGTGGGCCGTATATGCAGCTCTCCATGTATTATGTGAGCCACATCCACACAATATATATACTACCTGTATGTCCTTGAGTATATCACATGAGCTGTAGCTGTGTGCTGATTGGACTGCAAGCAGCCCAATGGCCGAGAACCACTGGCCTAGTGCATGAGGGAACCATGTAAGCTTTACCATCAGTGTCTGCTCCCCCAAGGACAACCAATTTTCTCCAGGGATGGAGTGAAGCTACGGGCCCTCCTCTTCCCCAGGGGTGCTGGAACAATTGTATAGTGGGGGTGCTGAAAAACATTGAACCAAACTGCAAACCCTGAATAGGATGAAAACAACTTCAAGCCAAGCCTCTCACCCTGACTCCTCTGAAAGCTAGTCTATATCTCGAGTAGCTGCACCAATGCAGCTGTACTTCTGTAGCAAATCTAGTGAATACGCTCTACAACAACAGGAGAACATTCTCCTGTTGGCATAATACATCTATCTCTGCAAGAGGCAGTAGCTATGTTGATGGAAGAAGCCCTCCCACCAACATAGCGCTGTTCACACAAGTGCTTAGGTCGGTGTAACCTATGTCGCTTGGGGCGGGGGTGGCTTATTCATACCCTTGAGCGATGTAAGTTATACCAACGTAAGTGGTACTGTAGACCTGGCCTGAGATTCTGTCTGTTCCCAAGGGGGATCAGTGGGGACAGTCAAACCACTTCTCAGTATGCAAGAATAATAACTACAAGTGAATCTTGCACAGGTACGTGGGGAGGGAGGAATCTTTGCAAGCTTTCCTCACCCTCTCTGAGCTTTCATACAAAGATCATTCACTGCAGTCATCACTGCCATCATCTATCAGGACTACTCAGCATTAACCATATATACATGAAAGTTTTTGCCTGCATAACTTGTTATTACTAATTATTTAAATTTTTCAGTAGTCATTGCAGACTCTGATAGTACATATGTATACAGCAAGTCTTGTGACCCATTTGTACTGTCATATTCAGGAGACAAAATCATGGGATCTTATGAGTGTTTCTGTATTTCTGCTTGCTCAGCAAAGCAGTGTTTATCTATAGAGCAGCTCCCTTACAAAGGATGAATAACAGCTCTAGGCTCAGATTTTCAGTGTGTGCTTAAAGCTAAACTCCTGTTGGGTTTCAGCACAAAAGTGGCTTGATTTTTAGAGGTGCTGAGCACTTGCAGCTCGCACCAGCGCCACATGAGAACTACTCAGCTGAATTACTTTACTGGCTTCTGGCTTGGCACCAGAGTTCATCAGAGCCATGTTGGGGGGAAAGCTAAATCAAAAACTCCTTCTGCCCTTCCCCGACTTGCATAGGTGAGCACGTGTCAGCTATAACCCAGTTCTGTTTGCAAATTGAGTTGGAATCCTTTAGAGTGAAAGATGCTAATGAAATAACAGATATTATGTTATTGATGTTCATGTAAAAGTAATTACAAAGAAACATTATAAAGTGGGATGGGCTTCTGCAGGGGTCGGCAACCTTTCAGGTGAGCCGAATCTTCATTTATTCACTCTAATTTAAGGTTTTGCGTGCCAGTAATACATTTTAACGTTTTTAGAAGGTCCCTTTCTATAAGTCTACAATATAGAACTAAACTATTGTTGTATGTAAAGTAAATAAGGTTTTTTAAATGTTTAAGAAGCTTCATTTAAAATTAAATGCAGAGCTCCCCAAACTGGTGGCCCGGATCCAGGAATGGTGAGTGCCACTGAAAATCAGCTCGCGTGCCACCTTTTGCACACGTGCCATAGGTTGCCTACCCCTAGGCAAACGAAGGCCCAAGGGCCGCATCCAGCCCGTCAGGCCTTATAATCTGGCACCTCAAGCTCCTGCCAGGGAGCAGGGTGGGGGGCTTACTACACAGATCCCATAAGCAGCGGCATGTCCCTCCTTCAGCTCCTATGTTTAGGGCAGGGGTGGGCAAACTACGGCCCACAGGCCACATGTGGCCCGCCAGCCATTTTTACACGGCCCACGAGCTTGGGCTGGGGAGTGGGTCCAGTGGCCCTGCCTTCCTGGCCCAGGGTGCCGGGCCGAGCACCGCAAGCCACACGGAGGGGGAGATCAGGAGTGGGGGGGTTGAATGGGTTGGGAATCCTGAGGGGGACAGTCAGGGAGTGGGAAGTGGGTGGGGGTTGGATAGGGGGCAGGGCCAGGCTGTTTTGGAAGGCACGGCTTTCCCTATCCGGCCCTCCACACAATTTTGAAACCTAATGTGATCCTCGGGCCAAAAAGTTTGCTCACCCCTGATGTAGGGGCAGCTAGGCGGCTCTCCACACACTGCCCCCACCCCAAGCACAGTCCTCCGCAGCTCCCATTGGCTGGGAACCACAGCCAATGGAAACTGAAAGAGTGGCGCCTGTGGATGGGGCAGCATGCAGAGCCGCATGGCCGTGCCTCTGCGTAGGAGCCAGAGCAGGGACATGCCATTGCTTCCGGGAGCTGCTTGAGGTAGGTCCTGCCTAGAGCCTGCACCCTGATCCTGCACCTCCATCTGGAGCCCTCAACCCCCTCTTCCCCTCCTGCTCTCTGAAGCCCTTGGTCCCATCTCAGCAAACCCTCCTGCACCCCAAACTCCTCATCCCCAGCCCTACCCCCGAGCCCACACCCCCAGCCCTACCCCCGAGCCCACACCCCCAGTTGAAGCCCTTACACCCTCCCACACCCTAACCCCCAATTTCATGAGCATTCGTGTCCCGTAAAACAATTTTTATACCCAGATGTGGCCCTCAGGCCAAAAACTTTACCCACCCCTGTTCTAAGGTATATTTCATAATGAAATTGCCAAAAGGCAAATAAAAGCAAGTGGCTTTCAGCCTTCCCTTGAGATATATTCTCTATATGTATTTTGTGTAAAAAAAAATTCAACACCAATGACATGTGTGTTACTAACTTAATCCTAAGACTTCCTGTTCAAGTCAGTAACAGATTTTCTTTGGTCAGTGAAGAACTTTTTCATCACCCTGCTCTGCAACTCTCAACATTCAGAATTTTCTTCCTGGAAGACAGAAAGAAAAAGAGAACAACAGAACTGTGACTTTCAATGTATTTGTTTTTCAGTACCTAGGAAACAGCTGCTGTAACTTGGCATATTGCAAGTATGTTAATGTAATGCTTAACAGGTGTTGGGTTTGGATAGTGTCCCTTAAGAGGGAGCTGGGCAAATAGACCCCGTGCCTTCTCAGCTGAACCCCAGTTGGGGAGGGATAGCATGATATTTACAAGAGGTAGTTTTTATCAGGTAGAATCATGGTTTTTATCATCCTCGGAAAATCTAGTTAATCCCAGTTTAACATTTTCTATTTTAAAAACTGTTTTATTAATACCCACCACATTACACTGAGTTTTAGTTACATACTTAAATTATGGCTACATAAGGCAGTAGATGTGTACATTATTTTGGACTGTACAAATAAAAAGTAAAACTGAGGTGAGCATAATACTAATATCTGCTATGGAACATCAGAATGTCTGTCTACATTTTGGTTTGGTATTTTTTCAAGGAAGTTATACACTTTAAGACATGTTTTTTTTCAATATAACATAAATAAATTTCTTGCAGTTGTAAAAGACGGGCTACCAGACAATGGAACTGGCTCCAGTTCCTATTGAACTCAATAGCAAGACTCCCGTTAACTTTGTGAGCAAGACTACAATTTTTAAGGTCTTGTCTGCTCAGCATGAACACTAATGGTCATTTGGTACATTTCATAAGAGATCATAGATTCACAGAATATCAGGGTTGGAAGGGATCTCATGAGTTCGTCTAGTCCAATCCCCTGCTTAAAGCAGGGCTAACTACAACTAAATCATCTCAGCCAGGGCTTTGTCAAGCCTGACCTTTAAAACCTCTAAGGAAGGAGATTTGCAGGGGTTGCCCAACTGTCCTCAGCTAACATTTTAACTTCCTTGCACTGCTGTGCAATGGGCTATTCGCATTTAAGTGCTACTGTTGCATACAGAGTTTGTGAAGCATTTTACAATCTACAACATCATTACTGAGGGAAAACTCACACTGAAGTTAAAGGGAGTTTGGCTTCAGTAAATACTTATAATATTTGACTTAGTATTAACAGGACGGGAGATAGACATAGATATATTCCTACCAATTACAATATTACAAAGTTTTAGGCTAGCAACTATTCCTGAATAATGTGAGTGAGACTTTATACAGAATGACTTTGACTGCTTATAAGAATTTATATTTAACGATAAAAATTAGAATCCTAAGGGGAAAAGGCTCACAAAAATAGAAAGAACAGTTAGTTAGATAGTTCAGAACCTCAGAGTTTGGTTAAAATGACGAACAAAGATTCAAAAACAGAGCTTTTTCAGCCAGTGGTGACTCAAGAAGAATAGCTGGACATTTTGGCACTGATCTGGAATAGATCCTTTGATACCGCCACTGCAGGTACTAAATAACTACTGAGGCAATATCTCCACAGAAAGATGGAGGGGGAATACACAAGCAATGAACTACCAGAAGTCTGGAAGACAGAATTTACAAAACAGTGTCCAATCATACCTGTTGTAAGTACTTGTTGAACAGTCTTTGTCTATTATTGTGCCTTCTAAATAAAACCTCCATGCAAGCCAAGATGATGGATCTGGCTAGTGGAAGCATGGAGAGCCTGGGAAACATTTTCATGATATGCTCCACCATTTCACTCCAACCCTGAGGAAGCCTCTCTGTGGTGCACCCTGACATCCAGATCTGGGTGCAGAGAACAGGTTTGGATTTTACCCCCTCCCCAGACCTTATGGGACAAAGTCTACAGCAACATGCACAGACAGTATGAAATCCCACCACCAAAGCCAGGTGGCAGCTAAAGTCAGGGGAGCTGCTGACATCATGGCTCCATTAGGAGCCACTCCATCCAGGAGTTGCAGGAAATTAGGGGCAGGAAGGAGCTGAGCAGCACTGTGATTGTGAGAGGCCTTGGATGGCTTCCCAAGACTATCGTGGTTCTTGTGGGTTCACATGGCTAGGCGATGGAATCCTGGCTTTTTCACAGGTGGAGGGGAAAGGGGAGGGACACATTGCCCCACTTAATGGCAGAAATTATTTAGGTTGAAATTTACAGTTTCCATTCACCTATATAGCAGCAATCCACAGAAGGGAGAGTGAGGCCCCCAAAGCAGCAGATTGTATTTTTGTATTTGTTTATATTGCAAATGCTAATCATCTCTGTTTTACCAATTTGGGCCCATCAGTATAATAAGTCAGTTTAATAAAATGCTAAGGACCTACATAATAATTAAAGATTACCTTGTAAATCCACGTAGTGACCACAAGAACAGTTAACCTATAATCTGAATTTTTAAAAATATGGCTATAAAGAACTTGAATGGACAGCCATAGAAACAAAATGATTGCATACGAAATTAGAATCTGTTTTATGATTTGTTTGCCACATAATAATCTGAGTCAGATACCAGTCCAGAACGCTATCCAGCCAGAAATATACACAGGTAAACAGATTCATCTCTGGTGTAACTCTATTGGCTCACATTCCACTCTCAATTATCTCCATGCAATCCTATCAATTTCTTTGGGATTGCAAAGCTATGACTGAATTTGGCCCAGTCCATATACACAATCAGACAGATTTGGGTCTCCGATATGCTCATGCAATTTCCATTAAATTCAATGTCCCAGACACTTGAGTCAGGATTTGAGCTCAATTCTAGTCCCCTTTAAATCAATGAGAGTTTTGTGCTATATTTACTGGAATCACAATGAAGCTCTTGGCCCTTATTCTAGAATTTGTGGCTGAAAAATTCAGGTTTTGCTTCATTTTTTAAAGTAAATATGGTTGTGGAGAGTCTTATTTAATGTTTTTAGTTTCCCATCCTGGTTCCACAACTGACAAATATAATATTTCTCTTGTAGGTTTTTCGAGATGCAGCTGCAATTGCAATGTTTGTACTTGGGTGTTTTGGTGAATGAAGGAGGAATTGGAGCACCATGGTGGTGCGCAATTACGGTAAAACAAACTATAACATTACATAGAAAATAAGAATCTTTAATTGTTTATTATTTACTATATAGCAGTGAAAGAAATTAGCTCAAAGGACCAAATCCTCAGCTAGTGTAAATCAATTGAAGCTAATGGAGCTACCTGATTTATAGTAGCTGAGAATCTGGCTCCAAAATGGATAGCAATAAAATTAATCTTGGCACATTTTCTGTTGTCTTGTTTTTCCCAGTTCCTTATATCTGGATTGTCTCTATTTATACTGGTGAAAAAACTCTCAGTTCCTTGGCTGAGTGTAATGATCACAGTACCACAGGAATCCAGGGCTTTTTCAGTAAAGGAGAAAAAGAAAACCTGAAAAATAATGAATGTGAAATTCTAAATAGATTTTTTGGGAGGGGAGACTCTCTTCACATCTATGTATTTCTGAATGTCACTTCAGTGTGATAAAACAAAAATAATGTTTTTAAATGGTTATAAGACATCTATGAACAAACCCAGTAGAAAACTATTCAAATCAAATTGAAGAAACAACCAGTCTAAGGCCCCAATCCTGCAAAGACTTACACATATGCTTCATTTTACATACTGAGTACCCACAGGGTACAAAGTTAAGCAAGTGCTATGGCCTTTGCAGGATTAGTGCCTATATTTACAACCCATCAAAACTCAAGGATGTAGCACAGGGACAATCTCTATTGTCCTCAGGTAGAACACTCTATTGATGACAAAGATCAGTTCTCAGAGATCAAAAAGAAGCCATATCAAATACAAAAAACAAAGAAAGAGGAGGGGATCCAAAAGCATGTCAAGGAAAACTCTGCCAAAATAACTGGATGCAACAGGAAACCAGTCCCGGTTTCTGTGAACCTTTTTTGCATAATACGTGCTACAACCAAGGACCCGTGATAAAAAAAAAGAAAAAACTGTTTCATTGTCTGGTCCAGACTGAACCTAGGACCTGCTCAAAGGCCACTGAAGTCAATATGTAAAGAGGACTTTAGATCAAGCATTAAGGACATAGTTAGTCCAGCCAAGTGTAGGACAATGTGAGGTACCAACTGAACTTCATAAATCATTTTATAATCTTAGAATTTCAGACCATTATTAACACTGCTTTCCAATCAGTATATTGAACACTTTGAATAAACAGCTACACAAATACCTGTCATTAATAAGGGAATAAAGGCTACTTGGTTCTATTTCTGACACTCCCTGGGGCATATCACTTAATTGTTCTATGCCTCAATTTATCCATCAGTAAAATGGATTTAATACCTGCCTCACAGGACACTATGTGGCTTAGTTAATTAATTCTGATAATCCACTGAGCTACAATGGTGATCATTCACTGGACGCGTGTGGAAAAATAGAACACATGGTCTTTGGCCCCAAAGACTTCAGACTGTGCCCAACAAAGCCAAAAATAATGTGGAGTGAAATGTTTCAGGAATATTTTTTCAGGAATATTTACATTAATACAGTTGTTACTATGCCTGTTCGGACAAGCAGCGCTACCTTTATCAAGTGCAGTGACTGAGACCAGGTCTACACTGTAAACTTGTATCAGAATAATTACATTGCTTGGGTGTGAAAAATCCACATATACTGACCTAACTCCTAATCTAGACAGCACTATGTTACTGGCAGGGATTTCAAGCCTCAGCATAAACTCAGGGCCTTTCAGGGATGAAAAAATAATGGGATGCAGGTCTGCCCTAGCCTGTGGCCAGGCCTTCTCTTGCCACCATGTCCCCTCGCCTCCAGCATCCCTGCTGCACTCAGGCTGCGGCAGAGGTGGCAAAGTTCAGTGCCTAGGCTTAGCCTAAGCCTCCTCCATTTGGGCCCCTGCTTTCTATTCTTGGCTTCACCACAGACCTGCTTCTGACCTGGGGCAAGTCACTTCACTGCTCTTTGTCTCAGTTTCCTCCTGTGTCAAATGAGGATAATGATACGTGTGCCCCTCTGTAAGATGCTGGGAGACAAGTGCTATAGAAGCGCTAAATGTTCTGAGTTATTATGAACTGTGCTGGGGTCTGCCTTTGTAGCTTTTAAAATATAAAGCAGACCAAAGAATATAAAAAAATATGAGAGGAGCTGGGCACTATGAGCAGGTAACCATTATCTCCAAACTGATGGGGGGATGGGGGAGAAGAGGGTTCCTGTCAGGGGTGCTGTAGGAATGTGTATAATCAGGGTGCTGAGAGCCATTGAACCAAACTGTAAATGCTGTATATGATAGAAACCACTTCAAGCAGGGGGTGCAGTAGCACCCCTAGTTCCAGCACCTCTGGCTTCTGATTTGCTGGGGTGCCCCTGCCCAGCGGGGATGGGCAAGGCCTCAGACTGGGCTGCCTGGCTTCTTTCTATAGGGTCAGTTCCCCCCTCCTGGTTCTCCCGCACTCGCTCATTGCTTTGATCCTTACTAACGCGGCGGCCACCCTTCAAACTCCCGCCCCAGGCAGCTTTCCCCCTTTCCCCCCTTGAAGCCAGTGTCCCGGTTTTGCAGGGGGCTGAGCTCAGCCGGGCCGCTCTCTGCCGGGCGGGGAGCAGCCGCCGCAGCCCCTTGGCTGGGAGCCCCTCTGCCTCCGCGAGCGCTGGAGGAGGAGGGGGCGCTGCCCGGGATCAGCCAGCCCGCCGCCCGGGGGAAGTCCCTGCTTTGCCTGCAGCAGGGATGGGAAGTCAAGCGAAAGTGAAATCAGCCACGGGGGGAGGGGAGGCGCCGGCCGGGGCGGGCGCTGCTGCTGCTGCTGCTGCTCGGCTCTGGGCCTCCCCTTCCCGCGGGCCGCCCGCGGCCGGGGCCCCCATGTCCCAGAGGCGGGGGGCGCGGGAGAAGGCGGAGGCCGCCCCCGCCGAGCGGCGCAGCCACAAGCGGCCCGGGAGCCCGCGCGAGCCCCTGGCCGGCAGCAGCGGGGGCTGCAGGGGGCTGGAGCGGCACGAGCAGAAGAGGAAGAAGCGGGAGGTGCAGCAGATCCAGCAAATCCAGCACCTGGAGTCCTTGTAAGGGGGTCGCGGGGGAGCAGAGGGAGAGGCCCCGGGACAGGCCCCTCTGGGGCTGGGGAGCTGCCCGCCGGTGCCCCGCCCAGTCATTGCAGAGAGGAGGCCCGGCCTGCGGGCAGCGCTCCGTTTTACGGCTAGCCCCTGCTTCTGGGACAGGCTGAGCCCAAACCCCGCCCTCTCGCGGGCCCATCGCCCTGGTATCTGAGCGCCTCTCCTAGGCGTTTGCGAATGGATCATAACACTGGTGATCTGGGTCCCCCCGGAAGGGCGCTGGAAATCCGGCTTGAATCTTGGGAGCGGCATTTGTCATTAGCTGATGTGCTTGGCCATTACAGATCATGAAAACACACCTATGATTTTATTTTGCAAATGAAAATTACAAAGGGAGTGGAAAAGCCGGAGCTAGGGGAATGGGACCATTTTATTATATCACCTGCTACGGGCTCACTTCTAATTCTGGCTGATCATTGGCAATGGGGTGTTTCAAAAGTTTGACCTGGGTTTTTTAGGGGCAATGGGCCATGCTCTACTGCTGCATGGACATGCCATCTAAACATGTGCGCGCAAAAGCAATGTTCATGTGCTCCTAAATCCTGTGTGGAAGTAAGTCCATCCGCAGCCCCAGGCCCTGTACTGGTTACCTTTGTTCCTAACAGGAATAATCAGTGTATGAAGCCAGAGCAGAAGTTTTATTTACAAAATCCAGTAGGACCTAGCCCAGAAAATGCTTCTCGTATGTCCCTCTTTTTGAGGAATGTCACTCAATTTAGTTCCAAAGTTACCTAATTCCCCCCCAAAATCTGTGTCCCTTCACTCTTATCATTGAAAATTGTATACATTAGAAATGCAGAATCATTAAACTGATGCTATAGAGCTTTCTACACTGAGGAATAAGTCCCATCGCGTTTTAACTTTGCTGCATGAATAATATTTTTATGGCCTCAATTTGGGCCATTGTCGCTCTTTGTGTTGTACATTTGGGCCTTGCCAGAGTGAGAGGTGTACTACTCTGTGGCTAGCGTGGTGGCTGTAGTGAAGCCTCTCTGGTCTCTTTAGGGTCTGGGAACTTGAAGCAGAGTGGAAAACATGTAGCCAGTGTTTCACCTGCGGCGCACAAGTCTCTGTGCAGTGACCTTCCAAATGTGGCCATTTTGCATAGAAATAGGTCCAGGATTTGATGCGGTTGCTGAGTCCACCAATTTCTCTGATCATTTTACAGAAGGCAGCCAGTCTGTCCATTCTCTATATACCTGTCCATGTGAAGACAGGTAAAAAAAATTCTGTCACCGAGTCCTGCTCCCAGTTCTTTCCCTGACTTTGTATCTGTCCTGTTTGTTTTTTAAGTGACATTGCGAAGAATGTCTGTAGTTTGGCAGCAAAGCATGATCAGCAGGATCCCTTTGGAGTGAATGAAAAAAATGTACAATGTGAAAGACTTGAGATGTACTGAGTGACTCCTCTGATGCTGTAAAATATGTGTGCCTTAATTTATGAAAAGGGGATTGGGGGGGTGGACATATCATGGGCTGCAAACATAATTTAATGTTAATTCCTTCACAGTGGGAGTAGGGATTTATTGTTGTGAATTACTCCAGACCGTGCTCAAAGTGTTGCTGTTGTTAAGAAGATGGTCAAATGATACCTCGGCATTGAACACCGATGTGTGCATTGTCTCCATTGGTGTTTTCCAAGTCAGATCTCCCCACTGTATGGACAAAAACAAGTCTCTCTTTCTACCGTCAAGACTGCTGATCTAACATGGCTGCAGAACAGCCTCCTGAGTCATCAACAAAACTATCCTTGACACTGTCTTCAGATTAGTTATTGGTGATGTTGAATGTACTAGAGAGACAGTTTGATTATCCTATACTAGGTTGAGCTTGGAGTGCTGGCAGGAAGACAATTCTTGCTTTGGCATTGTCAGTTGAGCATATTTATGACTCAGTGTTGGAAAAACTAAATATGGTCTGGCAGGATGTCATTTTCCTGCCATAGCTAGATTTTTAAGATGAGAGAGTTATGAATTTCTGGCACCTGAGGCTCAATTGGATGCACAAAGCATCACAATAAAGCAGCATAATGAAGTTGTCATTTCCAAGCAAACACACAGAACCAAAGCATGTTTGCAAATTAGAGTGAATTGTGCGATTTGCAGAAGACCCTTTTTGTGGCTGTTTAGAAACACCACAAGCATCACTTCACTCTGTTTGCGTCCCTGGGTTGCACTGTGGCTGCTACACTTCTTAAGGAGTGTCATTAAATAAAGCTTTAGGTTAAGTATGCTTAAATTATATGAATTTTTTAATTTTATAACATTGAACAGCTTTGTTTTGTCCATGTATATGTCTGATACTAAGTTATAGATAGTAATTTTATTACAACTATATTTTTATTGTTTTCCAGCTATGAGAAACCTCCTCCAGGGCTAATTAAGGTTAGTAATTTGCACTAAATGTTTGGTATTTAAAAGAACCTGTAAACACCAGGTGGAATCCTGAGCTCATTAAAGTCAATAGGAATTTTTCCATTGGCTTTGGGGGGACCAGATCCACCTTGTATGATTCCCTCACTCCTTGCCATTAACATCATATTAAATTAGCATTTTTTGTGGAATTTCTCTTACCAGATTCAGAGAGTCAAAATTTAGTATTTGCAACTTAAACAAAAAGGCTTTTGTAATCACTATATTCAATTACAAAGAAGAGAAAATCAAGAAAAGTTGAAAAGTGTTTAATTCTTTTAATTTAATCAATTGTTGGACTAAATGGAATAGGAGGGAAGCAATTCAGCAAGAATATTCAGGCTTGGAGGGAAAAGTTAAAGATAGCAAAACAGAAAAATGAGTTAATGTTACTAAAACGGGTTCAAGAATGAAGTTATTTTATGGGTATAAAAGATTAAAAGAATTTCAGGGAAAAAGTAGGTCCATTAGTAAATGACATATTCTTATACACTTGGGTTATTTATTTTAAAATAAGATAGACAAAATAGGGGGTTTGTTTTGCTTACCATTTCTATAGGAAGATGAAACTAAGCCAGAAGACTGCATACCTGATGTACCAGGCAATGAACATGCTCGAGAATTCCTGGCTCATGCCCCAACTAAAGGACTCTGGATGCCATTAGGAAAAGAAGTTAAAGTTATGCAGTGTAAGTGTAAGAAGCATCCAGATTTCATTGGGCCTTTTTCTTTTATACATTGTTTTACTTTAGGCAAAAAATCTTGGTGATAGGTGACTATGCAGTATAAAAGGTTAATTCCAGATATATTGACTTCATATTAATATAATAGCAGCCAGTGGGTATGTCTTCACTACCCTCCGGATCGGCGGGTAGCGATCGATCTTCTGGTGATCGATTTCAAGACGCGAGAAATCGATCGCTCGCGGCGCCCCCGTCGACTCCGGAACTCCAGCTTGCTGGGAGGCGCAAGCTGGTGTCGACGGGGGAGCGCGCCTCTGACCACTGCCACCGTGGGGACGAGCGGTAAATCGGCTGCAGATATGCAAACTTCAGCTATGTGATTCACGTAGCTGAAGTTGCGTATCTGCAGTCGATCCCTCCCCTCCCCCCCTCCCCCCCGTAGTGGGGACCAGCCCAGTATCTTAAAGGCTTTTGTAGCTTTGCAGGCAAATTTAATAGTTCGTTTCTCTTTATTGTGCTCCAACTACGTAAAGATGTTTTCCATTAATGTTTTTAATCTGTTGTGAGCTGACTCAAAGATTCAGTTTGCTTCTGTTTTACTAAAGGTTGGAGATGTAAACGTTATGGACACAGAACAGGAGATAAAGAATGCCCATTCTTTATTAAAGGCAATCAGAAATTGGAACAATTCAGAGTAGTAAGTAAAACTATTATAGTATTGGTTGTATTTTTCATTAATAATGATGACTAATCTTGCAGTGAAAAGAAGTCTAGTATCATATTGATGTTGAAACCTGATCATAATCCTCTTATTAGAGAAAAATGTGTTTTCTTCATACAAGGATATGATTTAATATATTATTAATTTGCAGAAAACCCGCTCTTTAAAAGGAAGATAATACTTATTTGGATATAGATTATAAGTCTTCAAGAAACTTTCAACCATTATATTTAATTAATCTTTTCAACATCAGTTATTTATGATTAAATATCAATGTACTAAAAACTCTTAAATAATCAGCGGTGAGTTGCCCAGGTAATATGAAGAGATTTGGATTACCTCTCATCAAATGAGTTTGTAGGCCAACCTGTGAGGAGCCACAAGAAAGTTAGAAAGATGGTCGAAGAGGGAATAATGCCAACATTTTAGAAATACCTTATCTGTAAAACTGCCATGTGATTTGTCTTACATTTCACAGAAAAATTCTATCCTGGGATGACATAGGGTATGTAAAATTTCAGGGGGATTGTTTAAGTAGAATTAGTAAGGGGAGGGGTTGGGAATCAAATTTAAAATAGGAAGCTAGCTTCTTCCTTTACTATGGATTGACAAAATGCCTTCCACATATATGATTTGAGTGCTGGTGCTTAGTAGGTATTCTCCTTTATGCTAATGTACAGGTGTCTCTGAAATACAGCTTGACCATAGAAATAGTGGTAGAGAAAATATTGGAAGATTATTTTTATTAACATAGGGCCTAGGAATCCTATTTATAGACCAGGACCCCATTGTGCTTGGTACTGTACAAACAAACACCTGCCTCCAGGAGCGTAGCCT
This sequence comes from Sternotherus odoratus, assembly GCA_032164245.1. NCBI lineage: Eukaryota > Metazoa > Chordata > Testudines > Kinosternidae > Sternotherus > Sternotherus odoratus. The sequence goes on from JAVMKO010000002.1 coordinate 150,211,057, forward strand.
AGAGACAACAGAGGATACAATACTGAAAGATGGAATATGAGGAAACAATGAGACAATATTGTTCAACATGGGAGGCAGTGGTTTAAGCACGCCAGTGTATGAACTGTGGCCAGATTGTTTGAGGCATCACAGAAAAAAAAGGGGTTTGAAGGAACGTAATGAGGAAGTGTTGGAGATCTTATATGCATCAGAGGCAGCATGGAAGAAAGGACGTTGGTGTTTGTTTGCAAATTTAACAAGTGGCAGTGGAGGCTGGCATCATGGGCTAGTCAGAGACGGGAACTGATATCTCAACAGTGAATGAGAAATGATAGAATTAGGATGGAAGAGTGGCTTGAAAGGGAAGACAAGCAGCTTATGTTTGAAGCAATAGAAAAGACAGAGTCAATGGAGGGATACAAGAAGGGAGAATTATCTTTGCAGCAGCATTCTGAATGGATATTAGTGGGGCAAGATTGCCTTTGTTAAGGCCAGAGGAAAGGATGTTGCAGTAATCAAGATATGAGATAAAAAGAGCCTGAACAAGAATTGTAGCTGTGTGGCTGGATCGGAAACGTCATGTTTTAGAGAAAATAGATCTGCAAGAGTTAGATGTTGCATGGATCTGAGGACCTGGAGAGAGGATGATGCCCAGGTTATGGTTCTGACTCATAGGCAGTATGTCAGTGTTGTTCCCAGTGACTGAAAAAGGAAGTAATGGAGAGGGAAGGTTCAAATGTGGTTAGAGGCATATTTAAGATTATTTCAGGACTTCAGCAGCAGTTCTAATTTATTTATAACCAGTTTTATGTCTCATATCACCATAATATTTGAGCACCTATAGGAGATAGTTCCCAGCTGTAGGAGGAGACGTGTTGTGGGTAAGGAGAGCCATATGCAGTCAGCTACATAGTCTTTGGATTAGAGATGCAAAAACCTTTCCTGATCCCAAAAACCAGCCCAAATTCACCAAAAGGTTTGCAATAATGTCAGTGCATCCTTGTGAATTGAGAACTTGGGACTAATTGAAACTTTTCTATTGGAATCAATGTTTATTGTTGGATTGGGTATTCCAATGGTAGGAAAGCGTCATAAATATGTGTTTCAGTGGTAATCTCTTTTACTGATACTGGACTTTCCCTTTCCTCTTTTTCAAAGGCACACGAAGACCCCATGTATGATGTAATAAGGGAAAATAAACGCCATGAAAAGGAAATGAGGTAAAGAAATGTGCATCTCTGTAGTAAATAATTTTTTTTTTAATGTAAGCCTTTATTTTGATATTATACTGTGAAAATTAGGTATTACTGGCAAAATTTCCCTCATTGTTCAGCTCATCACATCCAAACAAAAGTTAATTTTTAATGGTAAGCTTTATATTTTAATAAATAGCTAATGCAGAAGAGGAGATGTCATTTGTCCCTTCTTAATAAATACTTGCTGCTCATAAATTGAAGTGATTTATATCTAATGATTCCTAGAACTGCCTGTTCCAAAAGTAGACATGTTCAGTTTTGCTAACTTTTTCAAACTTGGAAGGTTCCTAAATCTGTTTTTCTGTCTTTAGTAAAAGTGGTCTGATTTTCAAAGGTGCTGGGCACTCACATCTCCAGTTGACTTCAGTAGATTTCCTAGCAGTTCTGAAAACTAGGTTGGTTTTATTTAGATACCTCTGTAAGGTTTTAGGAAGCTAGCTTTAGGTACCCATATTTGAAAAATGTGGCTTTTATTCCTACTATTAAATTGTTATTCAGCAAATAGGGCAGCAGCGTTTCTTGTTCCTTGCACTGATGAGCAACATTCAATCAACATTTGAGCTTAAGGGATAGGATGCAGTGTAGTTGCAGGTGACCAGTTGCATGTGTTTAAAAAAAATACACACCAAGTTGAAATGGATGGTACAAAATAGGAATAATCAAGCGAGTAAGGAGAGTTTCCTTATCTGTTAAGAATCCATCCTAGCATGGAACTAAATAGGAAAGGCTTTTGCCTCAGAAATTACCTGTTTTGGTAAAGGAGAACCTGCTTTTTATGTCAGTGATACCAGTGACTTCCCCCTCTTCATCATTGTAACCGAACCTCATCATTTATTCATCCCACCTTCACCTGCATGTCAATTAAGAGTGGTATAAAAATTGGTATGGGGGCATACTGATGGCTGTTTAATACATATTAAAATAAAAATATCAAATAACTGCGTTTGCTGGGTAGTAGTAGAGGCTTTCCCCTTATCAACCACCCTACCCACAGGATGGAAAAACCCTTGAGTTGGACAATGCCTGGCTGAAAACAGGAGCTCAGAAAGCCCCAATTTGGACTCTGACTGAATATTGAAGGGAGAGATTTGCATAGCCAGGGATCCTCCCCAAAAGAGAACCTGGTGACCAGTTCTCATAAGTCTATTACATCATTCTTTTTTTTTTTTCTGTTGGGGAGGAAGGGGGTAGTGAGAGGTGGCATAGTGCTGCACACATGGAGAAAGGATTCTTTCTCATATTAATTATTGTGTATTTAGGATACAACAATTGAAGCAACTGCTGGAAGACTCGACTTCAGATGAAGATGGAAGTAGTGGGAGCTCCAGTTCCTCAGAATGTAAAGAGAAACACAAGAAGAAGAAAAAGGAGAAGAAGAAAAAGGAAAAAAAGAAGAAAAAGAAAAGAAAGCACAAATCTTCTAAATCAAATGAGAGGTCAGAATCTGACTGACAGCAGTAGCCTGCTAAGTGCGTCTTGACCCCAGATTGTGAACTGTAAGGAAACATGCAAAGAATGAGGAAGAAACAACCAAAAAGGGCTTTGTAATAGTCTAGGAGAACATACAAACGGGGACATCTGATGTTCCATTTGTGCCGTCCTTTTCTGTCTCTCTACTCTGGTGCACCAAGCAAGGGATGAGTTCAATTATGGCTTATTTATCAAGGAATGATTTTACTGGAGCATACCTATGTACTGTGAAACGTGGGCTAATGATCATCTAACTTGATAGTTGATAAAATCTCACTGTAATGCTGCCACCTGTTAAAAAAACAGCTACGGCTAGGGGATTGCTTACAGATTTCAGCGGAGCCCTCTAGTGAGGTAATGTTTACCCCGTAAAACAATTTAATTACACACACAGCTAAACTGTAATGGAAATTGCAGTTTGTACTGTTTGAAGCATTGAAACATGTTAGGACTTCTTATTTATAGAAACATTCATTGTTGTTTTCTATGTCCAAGCTAATTGTAATCAGGCTGTACTGTATCTTCCCCGCATGCTGATGATCACTGTGATCATCCCATGCTTGGCAGCTGGCAAGGCTTTAAAATGTGTGACATAAGGAAAAACCTATTAATGTTAATGAAGGGGTTTTACTTTAAGGCAAAAATGTATTGTTAGCAGGGTGTATTTTTATTTACTTGAAGAAGCGCAGTTCTGTAATTTTAACATTATTTCTGAGCCACGCTCTACATCATTGACCAACACCTACTTGTTAAAATAATCCTCTGAACTGCTAAACTGACTCTAAGTGTGAAAATCTCTTGCTAAATAATAATAAAACTGCCCCACTAATTTTGCTGACAAAAGCTAGCATGTTAGTTGCTTAGAAAGGCGTTTTCTTGTTTGAAATAGAATGGGTAACAGTGTTCTTCTGAGCATTGTTCACTACCTATGTTGTATTGATATGTGTTTGTTTCTAAAAAGGTTTGGGGAAGTAACTTTAAACATGTTTTAATGTTACATATTTAGTAAAATATTTAATACAGTAATTTGTGAATATGGACAAATACAAAGAATATTCTTATATTAATATGTGGAAGGAATCCCAAATGTTTTACAAGTATATACAGTACCCATAGTACTATAGAAATGTACCCCCCCAAAAAAAGCAGGCTAGAAACAAGGATACTTTGGTCAAGGACATGAGGACAAATCCCTGCTTTTACAAAAACGGTCGTTGGGATCTCTAATGTTCTCCCAGGGCAGACAGGACTGGAAAGGTCTGTACAACAGTAAACAGTATAATACCAGATATATCTGTCCCTGCAAGATGAATGGCTAAACGGATCTCACTATGATGTGAACATATAGTTGCAGGGAGTCTAGATGTTTAAAAGTAACATGCAAGGGAAAAAGGGGGGTTGTCCTGTGGACTCTTTGAAACTGCTTTATCCTTTTTTGTTGAAAATACCAGAAATGGCAAAGCTGTTTTGTCTTTGTTTTGTGAGAGACCTCAGCTATAGAATTGGACTTTTCCTTCACTGGTAGGAAAAAGGTGTGTTAAAATCTGATCTCAGGCAAGGCAGTTGTAGCTGGTCAAGGTAAACCCAAACATAGGTACCGCATTTTACACTGAGCAGCTATCACGTGGTAAAGCTACAACTGCTTTGTTTGTGTCAAGCATGAAATCCTGACAGTGTTGACTTGAGGTGAAATCCGAACATCACCAAACATTTTAGTACATGTTAAACATGCACTACTTCTCGGCATGAAAGCTTTCTGAGCCTTTAATGGAACTGGGTGGGAATGGTGAACTTAAAAAAAAAAAAATCCTTTTTTCCCTTTTCCTGCAGCAGTTTCAGGTATTGGAGTTAATAGTTTAAACAATCTGAATAAATATTGAGAGGGGAAGATATACTAAGTCACTAAATAGGTGAAGTCTGCAGAAACCTGCTATTACCGTGCTTCCAAAAAGATACTGTAGTGACTGGAAAAAGGATGGAAAAGCCCTACTTAGAAGAGAACTTTTTTTCCTTGCTCGATTTTTATATCAACAGAAGCAAAGGGAATTAAAAGGGGGAGACAAATCAATTTCTTCTCCTTTACAAGACCTCCTCCAAATCTAAAGCATAGACCATGTAGTCACCGTCATCACAGCTGTGCATAATCCTCTCTTAAATCACAGCAATGTAACATTTTAGATAATGTTATCTGTATTCTATTTTAAGTCCCCGAAATGAATGTTCCAAAAGCAGCTACAGGGTATCCTCTCTAATAGTATTTAGTAAACAAGTTGTCTAGATGAAAAGGTACTGTTACTTATTAGTGATTATTTAAAGTTCTGGAATGCTCTATGGTAGGGTAACTGTGACATCTGGCTAAAACTGCCGTTTTTGGTCAGTAGCTTTGGCCGTTGGAACTACCTGAGATCTGTCTTGATTGATCCTCTTTACAGTGCTGCAGTGAAGATACAAGTATTGTCATCAGAGCATCCAGTTGCTTGTTGGTTTGCAGCATGGTTGAGGGAAGATGGGTATGAGAAGCCACCACACTTAGGAACCCACACAAATAGGTTCTGAGAGATGTCTTGCAACAACTCCATAACTTCCTAGCCGTGGCTACAGCAAAGCCAATCTTTAAAATGTAACAGAGGCTTCATGTAGGTTATTGCATCTTTCCTTAGAGTTTTTGCTTGGAAGTCTCTCCTGAAAGCCATAGTAAGGTTTCTTTATAAAACTTCATCCTATTAATCCTTAATGGCCCCAGCCCTTTCTGCTACCTCCTTGGGTGTTTATCTTTTATAGTAGGGGGGCTGATTGTCTTTCTACTATTATAAGCGTTAAGCTTTGCTAAACTTTTTTAAAAAAATATTTTTTCCTTAAAATGTTTAGAAAGATTTTAACCTCTCACTCCACTCACTTTTTAAAAAAACATGGCCATATAAACTCAGCAGAATAACTGTTGTTCTGTAGGCAAGTGAGAATATTCTCCCTGTACATCGCTGTGGAACAGTTAGTAGTGATGGAAAAGAAGTGGCTCACTGACCAAACAATTGTTATTAGGAATCAACAGATGGTCATTTCTAATGTAATTTCCCCCCAAGGATGTGTTGTCAACCCATTACTATTTACAGTTTTAAGCAATGACCTGGAATATATCACTACTGATAAAAAAGTTCATACATGATACGGAAGTAAATGAGAATGACAAGTCACTGCTACAGAATGATGTGACTCAAACATGTTGTAATAGAGTCAAATGAAAGAGCTTTACCTATAGAAACAGAAAAAACAAGGAGTCCTTGTGCCCCTCAGAGACTAACAAATATATTTGGGCATAAGCTTTTGTAGGCAATAAGGCATTTCCTCAGATGCATGGAGTGAAAAAAATACAGGCAGGTATAAATACACAGCACATGAAAAGATGGGAGTTGCCTTACGAAGAGTGGGGAAGACTACTAATGAGGCCAATTCAGTGAGGGTGAATTTGTCATTCCCAATAGTTGACAAGACAGGGTTAATATCAACTGAGGAAAATTATTTAGTAGTGCACCTGGAGGATTTCTATCAAGTGTTCTTAAACCTACAATACCCACCAGCGGAAGTGAAGAAACAGGATTGACAGAGCCAGCAAGGTACCAGAAGTCACCTACTACAGGACAGGCCTAACAAAGAAAGAAAGAGAACGCCACTAGCCATCACTTATAGCCCCCAACTAAAACCTCTCCAGTACCTCATCCAGGATGTACAACCTATCCTGGAGGATGATCCCTCACTCTCACAGACCTTGGGAGACATGCCCACAACCTGAAGCAAATGCTCAGCAGCAGCCACACACCTCACAACAGAAACACTAACCCAGGAACCAATCCCTGTTGCCAAATCTGTCCACATATCTATTCCAGGGACACCATAATATGGGGTTTCTCAAACTGGGGGTTGTGACTCCCCGGGGGGTCACCAAGTACTCCCGGAGGGTTGTGAGCTCCTGCCACCACCCAAAAGCTGCAGAATTGAATACTTCCGCATTCGGCGGCTTTTCGGTGGACATACCGAGCACTCTTGAAGCGCTCGGCCTGTCTACCGAAAATAGCCGCCGAATGCAGAAGTATTCAATTCTGCAGCTTTTCAGCAGACATACAAGGGTCTGCCACACTGCCGAGGAACAGGGAATAAAAGGGTCGTGGTTCTCAAAAGTTTGAGAACCTCTGCCATAATAGAACCTAACCACATCAGCTTATTCACCTGCACATCTACCACTGCGATATATGCTGTCATGTATAGCGTCTGGTTTGGCCAGTCTCTATGCAAAAGAATAAATGGACACAAATCAGACATCAAAAATTGTAACATTCAAAAACCAGTAGGAGAACACTTCAATCTCCCTGGGTGCTCAATAACAGACTTAAAAGTGGCCATTCTTCAACAACAACAAAAAGACTTCAATGAGAAACGGCAGAACTGGAATGAATTTGCAAACTTGACACCTCTAATTAGGCCTGAATAGGAGGGTTACTACAAAAAGTAACTTTTCCCTCTGATACCACAACTTTTTGTCAACTGTTCGGAATGGGCAATATCCACCCTGATTGAATTGGCCTCTAACACTGACACACACACACACCCCCCCTTCGTAAGGCAACTCATCTTTTCATCAGCGGGTAGCGATTGATTGGTTAGTGATCAATTTCTCATGTCTGGTGAAGACGTGAGAAATTGATCGCCAGAACCCCAGCTTGCGGAGAGGTGCAAGCTGGAGTCGACAGGGGAGCACGCCGCTGACCGCCGCCGCTGTGAGGATGGCAGGTAAGTCGGCTGGAAATATGCAAACTTTAGCTACGTGATTCACATAGCTGAAGTTTGTGTATCTGGAGTCAGTCCCCCCCCCCCTCCCCCAAGTGAAGACCAGCCCTCAGCTTCAAAATTGATCATAATTTAGAGCAGGCTTAGAAGAACAAGACGACCAACTTCTTGTCCAGGAAACACAATGCAGCACTATCTGTTTACTGAATACAAAGTTAAGAGGGAGCTTGAGTGCATTTTTTATGTACCTATACCGGAAGATGTTTGATAGTCCTTTTAGCACATGAAGTCTAATGGCTGTAAAAATCAAGTCATACAAATTTAAATTGAAAATAGCATAAGTAGGCATTGTTAGTAAATTGGTAAGGTATGTGGTAAATTTTAGAGTTTTAAAAATCAAAAGGGGATGTCTAAGATTCTCTAGTTCAAGCAGAAGTTGGACAAAAAAAGGAATTCCTCAATTAAGTATTCTGATTTGGTTTGCAGGTAAGAATAGATAAATAATGGACCTCTCTAGCCTCAAGAGAAGGAAAAACAAAAAACCCCACCATTGAGCTATTTTTTTTTTTTTTTTTAAATGGAGATATACCAATCTCCTAGAACTGGAAAGACCTTGAAGGTCATCGAGTCCAGTCCCCTGCCTACACTAGCAGGATCGAGTACTGTCCCCGGACAGATTTTTTGCCCCAGATCCCTAAATGGCCCCCTCAAGGATTGAACTCACAACCCTGGGTTTAGCAGGCCAATGCTCAAACCACTGAGGTATCCCTCCCCCCCTTTATTCCATAAAGTGTTCAGTTGAGCAACTGGCATTAACCAGCTATGATTAACAATTTACTTATTTAAGGTACTTGGTAGTTATTTACTTCAGCGACTGAGGCTTTTAACAAGTTTCTTGCCTCCAGTGCATGTAGAGTGAGTTTATCATGTTACTTAGGAGTGCTAGAATTATAAAACATTCATTCAGATGACTAGACAAATCAAGAGGAGTGTAGCTAAAACATGCCTACCACCTCATAGAGCTGAGTCATCCTAGCAAACTTTTTGGGACTGATTATCAGTTAAATGTTTTTTTCCTCCTTAACACTTGTGGCATTACCAGAGAGCTCTAAAGAGAAGAAAGATGTTTGGAGCAAGGATACTGATGTTCTGCATGCACTGACAAAGTCCAAGCATAATAAGCTACTTAAAATTCAGTGGGAGGTCAGAGATCACTGACATTCTAAAGTAGTTGATTAAAAGCCCACTAGCACAACAAATCAGTTACAGGGAATGTGTGTATTACACTACACCTGTCTTTCCTTAGCAGACCCATACCATAGTTAGCATGCAAGAGGTATTTTTTAATAAGTTTTTTTGCATTTTTTTAATTTAATGGAAACAGCTGCAATTTGATCTTTTCAGCCAGAAGCCAAGAACAAAATTCTTAAGTCAGCATTGAAGGAGAAATTGTATAACACCAAAACAGACAAACATTCTACACTCTGACTGTGAAAATGCTGAATTGAAATTTGACATGCAAAGCCACCATTGGCATAAGATTTGGTGATTATACCCTCACCCATGCTCTGACAGAAGTCTTAGCTAGCAAAATGTAGTTTTTAGAAAAATTGAGTCAGAGGCAATAAGTCTGTCCAACAAAACATCCAGTTTTGGAATCAGTCTGTTTGATTCTCCTTTGCCAAACAAAACAAGGGGGGGGGGAGGGGATTTCACCCCCCCCCTCCTGTAGGGGTTCTTGCATAGTCTGCTGAAGTCCCCAAAAGTAAAATGCAGAGCTATTGCTGCCTAAAACGGTAGTATAGAGAAATCCATACAAACAGGCTGTTCAACTGATTTTCTGACCCTATGGAGTCAACAAGGTGATTTAAACTTAGACACCCCAAGCTGGTTAGGTGCCTTACTGAATCAGATATACTTCAAAAAGCTGTAAAGGAACATCAAATGTAAGCAGGGTCTACTTCATGATTAGGTGTATGCTGACCCACTGCCATTTTGGCCCATAGCCACACTAGCACAATTCTGAGCCATTTAAATTGAAATGCCCTCTCCATCTCTCTTCCATGTGTCTCTACTCAGCTCCCAGCATCTACTGCATCTGAGATTTTTTTTTTTGAAATACCCCAGTGATTTGTTCTATTCCCATCCACCAAGACAATTCAGAGAGGTATTTTAAACAGGAAGCTACTTGGAATACATGTGTAGGGACATGGCATTTTACAGCCATTCTAGGATTAATTTTTAGGATAAGAGAATTTAAGCATTAGAGTGGTGTTAGGCCCAGATCAGGTGTACCCAAATTCAGAGTTAAACATAATGGATGTATGAGACCACTAGGTGCAGCAGTGGAGACGCCAAGACATCTGCAGAAGTTGTCCCTTAAAACCAGAGTGCTGAGGATCACTTAACTGTTAGCACTGTGTGCGCTCTCTGGATAGAGCACTACAGCCTGACAGAGGTGGAGACTATCATTACATAAAGCAGCAAGCAAATATTGAGTTTTTGGTTTTGTTTGTTTTTTTAAAAAAACCACCCACTATATATTAAATTTTGGTTCAGGAACCAGAAAAATCTCAATTCTGAAGAGTTTTGTCATTAGTATTTTCGACTGATGATTAATCCTTCAGCTATCCTAGACCTAGTTTTCCTACAGGAAAGAGGACCTCAGGGAAAGTCATGGCTGGACTCCTGAAACAGCACTCCGACAGTCATCCCCACTGTTCCGGTCTCTGAAGACAGAAAAATTTAGTTACCTGAAGTCTTGACCTCTGAAAAGCAGCACTGAAGTTAGGGTTACAAAAACAAGCTTTGCAGTTGGAACAGAGTTTAGAACTATATGGTAGGAAGTGCAGTTGCTTAGGTGTTTACTAGGAGAGACAACCAATCCTTACCTTAGACTTGTGCTTCAGTACAGTATTCAGGAAAGAAAACCCACACAGTGCAATTCTGTTAACTTTATTACTTTTAAGCAATAAATGAGTGTGCTTATTTACAATTCAGAGTGCTTTATTTCAAGTGTTCCTTTCATTTAATATAGTGTACTTCAACTCTTTACAGTGTTACTTCTTACCCTTTAACTGTGCATAGTAGCTTAGAAAGATTTATACCAAAAAAAAAAAAAAAATACTTATGGACTCATTTTAAAGATTAAGAGACATGCAACCTCAGTATGTTTGTGTTCTTCCCCAAGGATTTGTAATAAATCAGATTTCCCCCTTGCATTTGCAATAGTTAGATTATCTTCTTTTGTAGAGAGACCTCTTTGATCCATACCCTAAAAAAAATAAAAAAAATTGAGAGATTTAGTTTTTAACATATGCATTTCCCCTCACTGATGCTTGTTGTAAAGTCTTCCTTTAAAAGAGTCAACTAGCAAGTGAGCTATAGTATTGCAGGAAGTAAACTAGGAGTTTGAGACATACTGAAGTCCCACCAGCTCTGCAGCACATATCCTGGATTGTATAGCAGAAGAACAGAAGATTGGGAAATGGATTTTAAAGATAACTGGTTAAATATTCAACAAACTAATATCAAACCGGTAATGATATACTACTTTTTTTAATTTTGGTGCAGGACTATCAGGAATACATAAATGCATTGCAGAAACTGAAGGTGGCAAATATGGGCCATTTTTGGCACTAGCAGGGAAATACAGGAGGCAATTTGGAATGCTCCTACTAAAGATCAGGAGTGAAATGTCATCACTGTGTACATCTTAAGTCATAGTTAGGCTTTGGGACCATACGGATTTTGATTAGTCAGGCACTTGCACTTCTGAGCTACAGTTCAGATTCACTCTACTGGTTTATACTGTTTATGTGAGGAGGGTTTATTGTGGAAGCCCCATTTCAGTAGGGAGAGAGTTTTTACCTTCATGCTATTCTCTGCACATGAACAGTCTTCTTCCTCCATTAGATCAAGCAAATAGGCACTTTCCCACCAAATGTCCCATAGAAGAGTCTCATCTTTGAGCTAGTGTCCAGTAACCATGGACCTCTACTCTTAACTCACAATGCTTTCATGAAGTCACATTAGTACATATTAGTGTAAGACTAAAGAGCTCGGAATTAACAATAAATGTTGGCACATATCTTAAGACAAAATAGAGATGTAACAAACTCAAGTGGTTGAACAATTAAAGTCCCTGCTCTACAGCTATTTTTTGAATGTACTGTAAGTATTAGTACCATTTGTGTCATATGAAATGCCAACAATTCTTTTTTGTCGAGTGTGACAGGGTCAAAAAGTTATTTTATGATCAAGGAATGTGCGTAAAGGAGTATCTAAAAAGATACTCAAGTTTTGAATGTAGATAAGCCAAGAGGGAGGGGGAAAAACAAAAACACCCCTGCCCCCCAGTAACCTTAGAGTTACTGCTAGAACACATCTAGTGTTTATGGCATGTAATAGCATGCTAACCTTTGTGTGCACTGGGTTTAGGCATTTCCCACACTTCAATGTCTTCTGCCTCACATCTTGTGTCTCTACGCTTGTAAGGGGGTTTGCCTATCCTTTTCCTTTTTGGTTTATCCAAAAGCAGATTACCTGAATGATCAAATAAAAGTAGCATTACTCTTTCAAGCAATTCAGAATATTTAGTATTCACTTAAGACAGGCTCACTTAAGTTTATAGTATTTAATAACTTTTACACTTTACTGAAAGAAGGATTCTCTTCCCCCACATACTTTTCTGTCACTCTATACAATTAGTGTGGATCAACAGCTATAGCCAACATTCTCTAAGAGCAGCATCTGCATAGGCTAACATGAGGTTTAGCGATAGAGTTCACTTGTCAAGAAGAGTAAAACTACTGCTGAGGATGCACAGAAGAGTTATGTCTAACTAGGACAGTGGTACAGAGTATTTTAACCATGTAGCAATACACTGTTGTAGTAAAGTCTGCATTGATACATAGCATCATTTTTTGCCACATTAAGATATACTGCTGTAGGAAGGGGGAAAAATTGCACCTGTCCATTACAACTACCTCAATTCTCTCCATATGCAGGCACCCTCCCCTGCAGAACAGCCAGAGTTATAGATTATCTGAGCCATATCATGCAGTAGCAAGAACACAACCAACATGTATTTCCTTCAAAGCAACTGTTAAAGATCCCACCAAAAGAGCAATTTCTTTGAATATTTAAAAGAGGATTGAGGTGTGACAAGAAATCAGCTGTACCTTGTTCTTTGCTTTTGGTTGGGGGTGATAGGCTACCACGTATCAGGCTGGCAAACTTTGGTTTAGCACCACTTTTAATCCAGTACTCATCAGCTGTCATCCCCATGTTTTCCTTTAGTAACCTTACTAATTGAAATATAGCAAGACATTGGAATAATATCAATAAGCAACATTACCATACTGACTTGTTACAGTTGATGTACAATACAGAGGCAAAATGTATAGTCTACTGAGGCCAGTATTTGGTATCTATATAAGTATTATATTTATTTTTTTAAAGCATCTTCAATCACTGGTAGCTGGGCACCAGTTTGTAGGTTTTTTTTTTTTAAATGTTGTTCATTGACTCAATATGCATGTTTATCATATTGTACCTGTGTGTATTACCAAGTTTGATAAATATTGTGAAAGGGCTTAAAAAACAACAAAAAACCCCACACCTCACATGGAACCAGTTACTGCTTGATTATATTTGTACATCATGGCCACTTATGACAGTGCTTTTGAAGAAAGCAAGAGCAGAATGACTAATTAATAAACTGATCATTAGCTAGTTACAGTGACAGGAGCTCAGTTATCTGAAATTGACTTAGCTAGAAACAAAGACAAGCAACAGGAAATACTGTATTCTCTCCCAGGCTAAAAGGAGTTTAGCAAAACTTTAAACTAAATTAGGATTTTAAAAAAGTGTGCTAAAACTATTTAGTTGTCTTCAACAAGTTAGAGCAGGGGTGGGCAAACTTTTTCGCCCGAGCGCCACAGTGAGGTTGTGAAACTGTATCCCCCGCCCCCCCATCCACACTCCTGCACTCTGACAGGCCCCTTGGGACTCCCATACCTATCCAATCCTCCTGCTCCCCATCCCGACTGCCTTCCCCCCCAGAACCTCTACCCCATCAAACCACCCCTCCTTCTCTCTGTCCCCTGACTTTCCCCCCCGGACCCACTGCCTCTTATCCAATCCCCCTGCTCTCCGACCTCTTACCATGCTGCTTAGAGCAGGACGACTGGCAGCTGCACCACCCAGCTGGAGCCAGCTGTCCTGCACGCGTGACAGTGTGGCTACAGGGGAGGAGGGACAGCAGGGATGGGACCTGAGGCTAGCCTCCCTCGCTGGGAGCTCAGGGGCCGAGATGGACAGACGCACAGGCCGGTTGTGATCCACAGGCTGCAATTTGCCCACCTCGGAGATTATCTGAAGTGTCAATATTTTAAACTACTGCTTTCTTTTTAGTTCTCCTCCAGGAGGTTCCTCTAGTTTTAAGCAAGCTCAGAAACTTTTGAGGGCAGCAGACTTGGCCCAGCCACCTCTCTGTAACAGAGGGGTGGCTGGACCAAATCCAAGTTGCATTATAAACTCATGTGCCAGGCTACACCACCACCCACTCAAATCTCGCCTGGCCATTCTCCACCTCTCAACTATCGTCATCACAGAGGAACAGTTTGACCAAATTCGAGGGGCAGCACACTGATTTGAGTGACCTTCATTACCTATAGATACAGGAAATATGTTTATATCAGCTAGCGTCATCAGTTCTTTATAAAGAGGTCCCCCCACCATAGCTAAGCCCATTTTGTAACATGGGGTATGGTATGGTAGCCACTGTTTTCACAAATGTAAGATGCCATTTAACAGTGGGAAACAAGAGTGTCTTTCAATAAACTTAACTTGCTAAACAAACAAGTGCATCATCCAAGTCAAAAAGATTAAATGGGGATCAATCCACACTAATTTGTTTACTAGCGGACATCATTTGAAGCTCAACTTTGGGTAAAAAAAATAAATAAAAGTTCTACCCTATCTACTAATATTAACCATTTCAAATTTAGCCTTAGCCAAAAGTTTGCCAGCTATGCACAAGGCAAAAACAGTAAACAAGAACATAAGAGTGGCCATATTGAGTCAGACCAAAGGTCCAGCTGGCCCAGTATCCGGTCTTCTGACAGTAGCCAATGCCAGGGCCCACAGAGAATGAACAGAAAAGGGAATCACTCAGTCACTCATTCCCAGCTTCTGGCAAACAGAAGCTATGGTAGGGGTGGGCAACCTGCAGCCCACACATGGCTGTCAGGGTAATCCTCTGATGGGCCACTAGACAGTTTGTTTACCTTTGCATGGCCACCCACAGCTCCCATTGGCTGGGAATGGTGAACTGTGGCCACTTGGAGCAGTGGGCGGAATGCAAATGAACTGTCTGGCAACCCACCAGAGGATTATCCTGATGGGCCGTGCACAGCCTGCTGATTGTCCACCACTAGTCTAGGGACATCATCCCTGCCCATCCTAGCTAATACCCATTGATGGGCCTATCCTCCATGAACTTTAGTTCTTTTTCAGACCCTGTTGTGGTCTTGGCCCTCAGATCATCATCTTCTGGCAAGAGAGTTCCACAGACTGACTGACTGCATTGTGTGTGCGTGGGGGTGGGGGGGGGGAGAGAGGGAAGCCCACTTCCTTTTGTTTTAGTAGGTTCACTATAGTTCTTTAACTAAAGGCCAGAAGTACTACAATTCTCTAAGAGTCACTTAAGATTAAATGCTGTCACTTTCCCAGCCTTCACAGTTTTAGGGAATACAGCTAGCACTCAAAATTAGAGAGTTAACACATGCTGCAAAGTATTTCAAATTAGGATCCCACAGCACTTCTATTCCAGTCATATTACTCACCTCTTGAAGACTTCTGTGAAGTTCTCTTATGGTCAGATCCCTCTTGGTTTGCTGTAAGCCTCTTTTTTCCATAGTACCCATAATTGCCATACACAACCTCATCCTGCTCCTTCTCATTTGACTTGTATGCCAACCCAGTGCTTTCACAGAACCCACTCTTCATTTTTATTTTCTCCCGAGCAGGCCAGCTAATCAAGTGAGCTGGTATGGCATTTTTAGGTGGTTTCCAAAACACCCTCTGGCCATTCTGTCTGTAGAAACTGCCTTTACCAGGGATAAAGGGTCCATATGGAGCGGCTTCTTGAAAGAAATATTGAACTTCATCCAGATCATCCTCCTCGTTGTCACCCTCTTCCACAAAGTATTCTTCAGAGTCTTCAGCCTCTGACAGAGACAAACTCTTAGCAGCTTTTTTCTTTAGGGAGTAGATTTTCTTTTGACCAGAAGATCTAGGGAGGACCCCAATCTTTCTACCTCTGCTGGCCATCTTTTTAATCTTCACTTTTGAACAGCTTTTGAAGTTCTGGCTATTGACATTGGTCTGCTCCCTTCCCACCACTTCATCTTCATTAAGGGAGCCACCACTTTTAATCTTCTCTTTTTCTGAGCCCTCTGTACTTTTCTGGATAGCATACATGCTCTTCTGAAGCACATAGTCAGGGACAAAATAAGACACTGGTACATCATCAGTTGATGAGCCTTCGTCTTTAGAAGACATTTCATCAGAAGACAGACTGAGTACACTTTGACATTTCCTTTGTGGCAAACACATATTATAGTTGTAGTTAGTGTCCATGTCATCCACGCAAGCTAGCCAGCTATTAGAAGGAACATACTTATCCACAGATTCTTCACACCATAAGCTTTTATCCGTTATCTGACTTACACTGGTTGGACTGCGGCTCTGGTTTAGCTTTTTCTGCAATGGACTTGAGTCATGTGTTATTTCTGTACTGGGTGGAAATAAAACTGCTTGCTGAACAAAGCTGGACTCCTCTTCAGAAGTTTTTGAAGCAGCAGATCTTTTCAAACTAGGTTTTTTAAACAGCGTGTCCTGCCTTGCCACTAGCTGATCATTATTACAAACAGTTCTGGCCAACTCAGCAATTTGCATTGCCCTGGCTTCATCCAGAGGGGATTTTGCTCTTTGGCTTGCATTTCCCTGCTTTTCTGCATCTAATCTAACTGCATTGTTTTGGCCCCCTTTTTCCTGCCCATCATCTTCACCATTCTGCTTCAAAGAAAGAGCAGTTTTTCGTTCATCTGAATAAGAAGCACAGGACACCAATTCCTCCCCTTCACGAGGACTATATATTACCCCTTCACAAGAGCTAACAGAAAACAAGTCACGTTGCACAATATTCTCTGGGACCGGTTTACCACTTGCCACATCATACAGAGGAATAGTTTCTTTAAAGGACTTCCATAGCTGAATTGCAGGTGAGCCATTTCCATACTCTATTCGGACCTCCTCTTTCTCAAAAGCATAACTCCCAGAAGGAATGTTTCTGTACTGTGAAGAGCTGGAAGAGCCCTTATTTTGAAAGTCTCTTTCTGGCACAAGAGAAGATCCAGATGAATCTTGTTTCACTGAAGTACTTTCAGTTTCTGTACCCATCCCAGAAGAAACACAGGCCATATTTCCTGCATCACAGCCTTTCGTTTCTGTACGGAGATCCTGATGCTTTTTTGGTTTATTTTCAGGCTGCCTAGGATCAGTCTGTGTTTCTTTGGTCACCGTTTTTTTCCCAGGCCCACTATAGTGTCTAAACCTTGTTGCATGATAAAACAGAGGAGAGGGTGGGGGAACATTAAAATAAGGTCTTCTGTTAACTCTTGCGTGCATGGGATGTTGTGGAACAAGATATCCAGGGTACTCGTGTAGTGCAACAGAATAAAATGGAAAATATGGATTTCCACTTCTGAAACCTAGAGATATTGAAGAGGGACAAAAGGAGAGAGATATGCATTTGTCTAGTTAAATAGCACTATCTTCGGAAATAAAAGCTGAAAGTCATCAGAATCCATTAGGTACATAGGAACTGCCAGGCTAGCTCGGACCAGTGGGCTATCTAGTTAAATATCCCACCTCCAACATCGTCTAGTACCATACTTAAGAGGAGAGTGCATTAACTCCATAGGTTGGTAATTACAAGGTTACATTTCTTCCTAATTCCTGAAGCATGAGATGTTATTTGCCCTCCAAACTGCTGGAGCTTTTATCTACTAAGTTATTGTCTATTAGAATGCCTTTTTAAGAACAGCTCGAACTACAGTTAGAAATTCAATATTTTTATAGATATAGGTAAGCACTTATTGGGCAATAGTATGTAATCTTAAAGTGTGTTATGAGCATTTTAATAAAGTCATCTAATGGTCACTAGGAGTTCCTACTTGAAACTATGCAGTCTTATATTAGCCAAGGCTAATCAGAAAGCTAGAAAAAATAATAAAATTAGCATTTGGTGTTGTCCCACTCATGAAACAGACATCAAACACCAGTTTACAATACAGTTGAACAAACTGACAAGGAGAGCACATTTATACACTAATTCTAGCCTCCATGATATTAGGGGAAATACAAAAGATACACAACCGATGAAAGGAGCTTTAATACAAAATTTGCATTTCCTTCACTCAGGCAGTAATTCAAAAACGCATGTTTTCCTCAGAGATGGCTCTATTTTGCCTTACCTGGGGCAGGTACGCAGTATGGATTATATACATGACTCAGGTACCATGGATTTGGGAAAGGTTGTTGTGCTGTTGGCTGCGCATAAAAAAACGGTCTTGTGTGGTTTGTAGAATATGGTCCATTTTCTGAAGCTGGAGCAGCGTTCATTTTTTAAACTGAAAGACAAAAAACAATTTACCACCTTAAAACTACTAAGGGGCATGACAGATCACACTTCTAAACAAGTCATAGTATTGCAAGGAGAAACAGACTAAAGTGTCCAAATTAAAATTAATTATATTCTTCCACACCCATGCAACTGACTCCATCTTGAAAATTTTCACTTGACTTCATTTTTGCCCCTATTAGGGGAGAAGATATGAAGTCCACAGTAATATCTAGAGATAGTAAACCTGATTTTTTCTATCAAGCCAAGAAGTTTGGCACTCAGTTGTCATTTGTCTCTGTAGGCAGCCACATGACAAAAAAGACAGTCATTATGCACACCACTTATAAGCATATACCAACCAACCAAGAAGCCAATACAACTTCATCCATTCATCCCTAGATTCCAGGGTGTTTTTGTTTTAAAAAAAAAAAACATACATTTTTTTCTCTTTTCTAGACAAGCAGAGAAAGCCTTCTTATAAACTATATACCACCAGGCTTCTCTGAAACAACCTGCATAAGAAGCATCCTGATGTCCACAATTAGCTTACAAGTGGTAAAAGACAGACAGTTGGCACTAACTAGTATGAAGTGAGAAAGACATTTTGGTGAACTAGAGACTTTATAAAAGTAAACAACAGCCTGTTACAGATTGGTACACAGCTCACCCCTCAGGTGAAAGAAAAGCACTCAGGGCAGAATCCTCTTTTCTTCAGATTCCATCTAGAACAGTTTCAACACAGATTAACTAGCCACCATGATGAACCTACATGCTCCTTTTACTGCACCCACTCTTCTAGAGCAGACACTCAAAAGGCTAGTTTGAAAAAAAGCAATCCCTACTGAGATAAACTATTCTTCCCCCACCACAGTCCTCCCAAAACTAAGGTCCATGCTGCTGCTTACAGCCCAGCAAGAGACTAACCACACCTTCACCTCACCTTGTTTATGGAACACAACTACCACTTTCCACTCCCTTCAACACCTGTGGCTCATTTAATAGTGATCCAGGGACCTTTTCCATCAATCAATGGGAGTGGTAGCCAATAGAGGGAGCAGAAAGAGAGGCAAGTGTTCCAATCTCCAGGCAGAAGACTACAGGTAACAGTACCCCAATCCTGCAAACACTTCCATGCATTTTATTTTCCAATATGTATAAGAATTGCAACCTAACTAATGTAGATTGCAGGCAAAAACAAAATATAATCAATCCTGAACTTAAAAGCTGTAGTTCAAAAGAGAATCTTTTTGTGAAAAAAATCCTCAGAAAGCATTAAAAAAAACATTTGTCAAATGTTATTTATTGATTTTACTCCTCACTGTTAATACTAACAAAAATAAGAGACTAATGGTTTTATGTCAACACAAGGAATTAGACAACTGAAATTCACATCCCACCTGCTTTTAAGCAAGGTGTGTCTGCTCCAACAAAATATACTCCAACACTTCAAAAGTATAAAAATTATTGATAGAAAAATTATGGAAATTTTAACTGTCACTTCATTGAGACATCCCAATGAATCACAGAGCACCTATCACTCTTGGCACCCACAAGAGGGAAAAGAGACATGTGATGTGCGGAGGGGGAGATTGACATGGGAAGAGAGAGAGAGATGTGAATGAATTGGAGTCTCTATGGCTATCTCTACACCACACACCTTTTGGTGACACAGCTGTGCCATTAAAAGGCACGCAGTGTAGCCAGTATTTGTCAGCAGGAGAGAGCTGTTCAAAAGGGAGCTAGATAAATTAATGGAAGATATATCTATCAATGGTTATTAGCCAGGATGGGCTGGAATGGTAACCCTAGCCTCCGTTTGCCAGAAGTTGGGATTGGGTGACAGGGAATGGATCATTTTATGGTACCCTGTCTGTACATTCCCTTTGGGGCACCTGCCATTGGCCACTGTCAGAGGACAGGATATTGGGCTAGATGGAATTTGGTCTGACCCAGTATGGCTGTTATGTTCTCTCCCACTGACAAAAAACTTCCACCCCTGAAGAGCATGGTAGCTTTGTCGTCAGAACAGCTCTCCCGCCAACAAAGTGCTGTTCACGGTGACCCTTTTTGTCAGCAAAACCTTTGTTGCTTTGAGGCATGTGTGTGGAAGTGTCACATATGTGAAGGACAATTTTATCACTCAGGTTCCCGTGTAGACAAAGCCTATATCTAAGTAGGGACCTTTCTCCCAACGTTTTTGATCTGGTCTCCTCGCACTATGGTGGTAAGCTTTGTTTCCTCTATTGAAATGAGCGCTGTATGGTCAGGAGCTAGGATTTCACCCTCCTCACACCTCCCCCCTGAATCACTCTCTCTTCCTTAGCTGCTGTGTTTCCAGCCAGTGTCTGATCACAAGTCGCACGACATTTTTGAAGCCCCAGCTCCTGGATTCATGGGATCATGCAAGAGTCTCCGCTTCCATTTTCTTTTCCAAATTAAATCGCTACCCTCGCCCCCCCCCCCCCCGGGTGGACGGGCAAGCTGGAAAACGCGAAGCCTGACGGCTCGAAGCCCAGGGGGCCGCCACGGCGCACCCAACACTGATTATTTTGACAATCCGGCTGGTTTTAAAGCCCAGCTCACGATCTCTTCATCCTCGGGCCACCCCGGTCGGTGTCTCTCCTCTTCGCTCCGGGCCACCCCAGCCATCGCGCCCCCGGCGCGTGCCCGCCTTCCCCCTGCGCATCACGGGCCCGCGCCAGAGGAGCGAGGAGCGGGACGGCGCCACCAGACGCCCTGAGGTGGGCGACCCGCCCTCGCTGGCGGGCGGGAATCAGAGCGAACCTCAGCGGCCCGCGCTTGCTCGAGGCGGCAGGGAGCGCGGTCTGCCGGCAGGGGGCGCCCTCCGCTCTCTCCCCGCCCTGCCCCGCCTGTTTGATTTGAACGCATGCGCCCTCGTCCCTTCGCGAGACCTGCTCCCTCCCAGCCACCCCCGCAATGGGCTGCCCGCCTCTCCCCCTGCTTCTGCACAGTCTCCCCAGGCAGTGGGGAGGTCAACGGCAGACTCGGTCGCCTGGGTCCCAGCCCGGCGCGCTCGAGACACGGCGCCTGCGCGAAAGGGATGGGAGGCGCGAGGTGTGTGCGGTTCTCTCGCGCATGTGCACCACGGACGGAAGTGCGCGAGGAGGGCGGCACAGTTGGGAGCGCCGCTCTCCAGTTCCCTGCCGCCCACAGCCGAGCGGGCGCGCGCGCGCGCAGGATGCCGGGGGCGCGCGCCGCCGACCTTAACGGCCGTTGAGGGAGGAGGCGAGGGAAACGAACGCGCGCGCGCCCGCGCCAGACCGCCTCCGTCCGCCGCCCGGGTTTGACCGGATCCTTCCCCGCCGGCGCTGAGGCTGAAGAGGAATCGGCGGCCGGAGGTTTGTCGGGCGAAGGGCGGGCGAGGGGGACGCGGCGGTGGTTGTGTCCCCCCTCCCCGCCCCCCCCGCGGGAGGGAAGCCGAAAGGAGATCGTGGACCGCGCAGCCCCGAGCCCGCTCCGCCGCGGCCTGTGCGAGCGGCTCCCGGGTGCCGGGGGCTTCCCCTCTCCCTCCCCCGGCCCTCCGGCGATGCTCCCTCGCGCCGCTGCCGTGTCGGCTCGGTGCGGCCTGTGGCTGGGCGCGGCCCCGCCCGGCGCTGCGGCTGCGAGGGGCACCGGGACAGTCCGGCAATAACAGCAGCCAGCGGGGGGCGGGGGACACGACTCGGGGCCGCCCCCGCCCGCCCGGCTCCCAGCGCGGCGGCCCCCGGGGGGGGGGGGGACTGTGTGTGTCGGGCCTTCGTGGGTCTCCTGCGCCCCGCGACCGGGCACTGGCCCCGCCGGGGAACCTCGCCACGAGCGGGCGAGGCGGTGGGTCACGACGGACGGGCTCTGCGGTGCCTGCGGAACCCCCCAGCGGCGCGATGGGCCGGGCGCCGCGCACTTGATACCCCTTGGGGGGGATGTGGAGCCGCTTGGCTGTGCTGGGAGGTAATGACGCTGCTGTCTTGTCCAAGCCACCCTGGACTCGGCAGTACATCCAGTGGCATCAGTGCGCAGCGCTGCTGCTTGCCCGACGCCTAGGCTCCCTCCGGGGTCAAGTGTAGGGTGGCTGGAGGGTTTGCTAGTCGCTTTCAGCGTCAACTGGACTCTTCTTGATGTTTAACATGACATACGGCGTCCTTTTCTGAGGTGGCGACACAGCTTAGACGTACAATGTGCCTCGCACAAGATGTAGAATAGTTTCGATGTTTTCCATCCTCTGCAAATTGTCTCCCCATCTTCAACACTTGGCTTTGGAGTTTTCCCTTCAGCAGACAGAAAATGATTGGACACATGCATTAGCCGCTGTTGAAAAAAAAAATTAAATTTAGTTATTTATAGCACTATATCTGTTTTAATTCTTATATTGTTATAAGGTGAGCTGCAAAGCACCAAAAAGAGAAAAAGTTGACCTTTTTTGCTGCTTTGTGATATAATGAAAGCTCAAAGATTTATTTTTAAAATTTCTGTTGGTCTCTCTACTTCAGAAATGTACTTGGGAAAGCTTGACGGGAGAGCAAGTGAGGTTATTTCTATTCAAATCTCATTAAGGCTGAGAGGATATGAAGGTAAAGATTCTTACAAGAATGTTGTAGTTAAGGAGTTGGGAGATGATCGTTAAAAAGTCAGGAAACTTATAATGAACATTAATTATCAAGAAACAGAAGCATTTGAAAATTCCATATCAAGTATTAAAATTATCTTGTTTGTGCAAGTCATATAACCTGATCTGGTCAAAGAAGGCATGCCTATGGAGACACTTTAGTTCTTGTCCAATCATACCCTATTCAGCCATCTGTCAGGGGGCAGAGCAGTTGGGATAGGGAGCAGGGGGAGTTGGGTAAGGGGCTGGGTCCTGGGGGAGTTGTGTGTGGGGGGGTTCAGGATGGGTGGCTCAGGGGACAAGGAGCAGGTGGGTGTAGATAGGGGATGCGATCCCAGGGGGATGGTTAGAGGTGGGAGGGTCTTGGGAGGGGGTGCTCCTGGGATAGGGAGCGGGGAGGAGGGGGTGGATAGGGGCTGGGGTTCCTGGGGGTGGATAGGCATGTGGGGTTCCAGAGGGTGTGGTTGGGGACGGGGGGACAGGGGAGGGTTGGTGGTTCTGAGAGGGCAGGAAGTAGGAGGGGGTCAGGCCAGGCTGTTTGGGGAGGCAGCGCCCTCCATACAATTTTGCAACTTTGATGTGGCCCTTGGGCCAAAATGTTTGCCCACGCATGGTATAATATTTCAGATACTCTGGCTCATATGATGTCTCAAAGTCCACTATTAGGTCTTTGGAACTCCATGTCCTCCTCCTTCAGTATCAGAATCCACTTGGTACCTTTAGGTGTCAAGACTCAGTTCTATAAGAACTGATGCCATGGCAGTATCAGAACAGGCAGAGGAAAACATCTAAGTGATGAAGCAGTTCCATGCATCACCTATCTCTTATTCAGTAGCGTATAGTAGCATTCAGGCTGAATATTTGACATGTTACCCAAGAGTCCAGAGCTAGTTCTAACTTCTGCTTCTCCCTACGTTCCACTTTTTGTCATGGAGATCCCTTGATTAATTTAAATGATCAATTTTAATCTTATTTAGGATTTGTATTTTTCAGGTATTTTCATTCTTATTGGTTGGTATAACTGTTGAAAGCATGTTAATTTGCAACTAAACATAGCTTTTACACCAAATTTGGTGGTACTTTGAGCTAGGAGGATACAGTATCTATACAGGCTTATTTAAGCAGCTATATAGCTCTACATTTATTCACGTAACTCTTACATTTTGTTAGAAGATGGCGAATGACATTTATTCACTAGATTTTTTTTTTAACTTGGTGAACTGCATTTAGATGAAAACTGGAATTCTATTAAAATGGAAAACTGAAATTTATTTTAATCTTATGTGCTGGATAATAAGAAAAATTAAACTGATCAAAACATATTTTTCTTTTAAAACAGATTTATTAAGCAGAAGAGGAGGTATTCATTGTAGTTAGTGAGTTGAATGATTGTTCCTGAACACCCTGGCTCTCCATGTTTTTCAAGTTATTAGAATTAGTAGATCTCATCCTCTCTCACCTGGTTTTTATTCATTCATTAGAAGACTGAAAACAAGCTTTCCTGCTCTTTCAACTCCAAGTCGGTTACTCAACTTTAACTGAACTTGTCCAAACAAAGAAAATATTTTGTCGCACCTGCTACCTAAACCGAAACCAAAAGTAATAAATTCAAATATATTTCTGTTCAACACAGTATTTGGTCCATTGTAAAGATTGAAAATAACAGATACTTAATGCCATCCTAACAGTGTGACATGTTTATAGACCTTGAGTTGATTACAAGAAGTTAAATCTTCCCCTCATTCTGGATATAATTAAAAAAGCAACACTCTTTAACTCATTAAAGTTTGAGAGCTCATTGATGCAACATGTATTTCAATTATTTTAATAATTTAGGTTTTAACATAGCTTGTCATAACTTCAAAGTTAAGCAGTTTTTAAAAGAAAAATATATTAGATTTTTTAAATTAAAAAAGTCACATTTTTAATACATCCTGCCTGTTACTAGGTTTTGTTTCAGCTTGATGTGGAATTGCTGTGGATCAGTGGATAACAGATCATTCTGCTTGAATATGCTATCCAGTCCACTTCAGCCTCTCAGCTCGTCCCCACCAGTGCCTCTTTAGGTATTCTGTCATGAGACCAGAGAGAGACTGCACATTAAAAGAATTGGGCCGTTCAGGTGTCACAGTTAGACGTAGGGGACAATCTTACTCATTGTCCTGCTACTGAAAAAGATTTTTTGTCCTATTCTCTCTCCAAAATCAGAGCAGCTTTTTCAGAAAGCTCAAGTTCCACATTTTAATGCTAACTTCCATCATCCGTACCCATTTCCCCTTCAGACTTAAGATGTCTATTTCTGTATAGCTTTTGGAAAAACTTATGGAAAATCCTTTCTTTCCCTAGGGAATGACCACTATCAGTCTTTTTGGTATCAATTACACCAACCTTACCAGGTGTCTGGCTGTGGTAGCTTCACCTCTAAAGGCCTTCATGCATAGGGAGACAGTGTAGTTTAGTGAATAGAGCACTGGACTGGAGGAACTCAGGAGACTTCATCCAGCAGCCAGTGGCAGATCTTCAGCAAGGTACTGCATCACTGTTCCTCAGTTTCCCCATCTGTAAAATAGGGATAATGATACTGTGCCAAGTTGAGAGCTACTATATTACTGGATTACTTGCCCTGAGATATTAATCAATAAACATGATCATGCGTGTCCTGACTTACATAAAGCATCTTCTTTACATATGCTATCCTGGTTTTCCCATGGTTATGGGCACTTTTGTGAAATTCCAGGAATCTTAATGAGTTGTTCTCCTGAAGAAGAATTCTAACTTGTGTGATCCCACCAGAGGATAGTGGGACTCCGGGCCTCTTCCACAAATATGATATATCTTACGCACATCTCAGAGTAAAGCTGCCAACATTGGCAGTAAAATTCAGATCCAATGTGGACAATATGAGGGCTGAGTACTTCAGAGTTTCTCATGGCCTCTGGAAGGAACTACCACACAATGTTGAAGGAAGTTAATTTCTGACTGACCATCTACTCTAAATGGGGGAGCCCAAACATTGATCTGATATTTCATAGGTGGTTCACAGTCTTCATATACATTTTCTGCAACTGACCTCTAAAGTACCTTCAGACCATTTCTGACACCGATCAAGATTATGTTTAAGTGTTTTTCTTTCAGCTTGTCTTCTCCCAGGTTCACCAGTCTGCTGATGTATCTTCTGCTACTGCATAGGTCTGGCTTTCAGTCATCCACCATCATTACTAGACCTTTCAGAAATCTTACTACTTGGCACACAACCTGTTCTTTCATGGAATCTTAACCTAGTGAAAGTAAATAGACTTGACTTTTAAGTCCTTAAAACATGATTTGTTCTGCCTGTTAAAGATATTTTAATTTAAAATATATTAGAGTAGCGAGTTGTATTATTTTAATGGCTGGTTTCCTCCACCACGGTCAGTGGTAATGGAAATAAGTTGTCATCTGTTCTCATTCAGACCTGTAACAGAGATGGTACTGGAATTTCATCTGAATCAGACTGTTCCGGTTATCAGTGTTCTCATCAAAACTTTTTCTTAGCCAGGGTTTTAACTAGGCTTCAGACACTAAATGTCAGTAGGGTTTTGAGTTATTTGGATAGAATTAAGGCCATGTCTAGACTACTAATTTAAGTTGACTTCATGTAAGTTAACATCGAGCCTCTATCTTGCATAGCCACACTATGCTCATTTTGTCAGTGGAGTGCATCCTCACTAGTAGGGCTTGCATTGGAGCACTGCACTGTGGGTAGCTACCCTACAGTGCACACAGCCGAGTGGAATTTTGGGTTGGGCTTGGGAATGACTTGTGAGATCAAAACATTGGCATGGGTGGTTATGGGAACATGGCATTAGCCTCCCACAATGTACTTTTTTCCCTTCCTCCCTGAAATCAATAGGAAACAAACCAAGCCTTTTTCGTGCCTTTTTTCATAAACATGGGTTACCTTTGCAGATGCCATAGCACCATAAGCATGGACCCTGCCTGATCAGCTGTGCATTATTGTAAGCATTACAAACATTATGGCTTATCCTGCAGTATTTACATAGCTGATACAGGAGCCGCTGCACGGAACAATGTGATGCCATGCAAGCAACCCTGCTGGAAGACCTAGAACGGGACAGTACGCAGTTGCTGGCAACAGTTGTCCATCACCTTGACATGGTTGGGTGCCATTTTGGGGCTCAGGAAACAAGCACTGACTAGAGGGACTGCATTATTACGCAGCTATGGTATGACAAGTGGTGGCTGCAGAACTCTTAAATGTGTAAGGCCATTTTCCAGGAACCGTGAAGAGCTTTCCCCAGCCCTGACACGCAGGAAGAGTTTTCAAATGGATTTTAGGCTTTGCATTAAGGCATGCTATACATTAGTTACTGAGGTAGAAGTCTCATTACAGTGATACAGCAGTGTAGGGTATATTGATTTGGTGTAATGTAAGCTGTGACTTGACATGAAATGCCTTTGCTTTTTGACCCAGAACCCTGCTATGCTTTTACATCTGTTGGTGACTTCCACGTTTAGTTCACTAGAAACTTCAAAGTCTGTATCAAGTTAGTCATGTTAATGTCTAGGAGTACTGGAAGTAGTTAGTACAGCAGTTCTCTTACCCTTCTCTGTCTCCTGTTCTCGCCCCTCCCCCCCACCAAAAATATTGCCACACCCTTTTAACCTTTAGATATTTTTGCACTTGTTTCAGTATTTTTCTAGAAATGTGTGTGGTGTTTAAAATTGTATTTCAAATAATGGCAACCATTTTAGGCAGGAGAACTGTGAAAGGAGAAATTGTGTTTTTAAAAGGTACTAATTTGTGAACCAATTTTATTTTCTTGCTTGCAGCCACTGATCATGAGATGTTTCCACGAAATCTACCTCAGACCTCACTTTTGCTTATTAATGTGCTGCAGCATTACAAATCTCAGCAGAAGCTCTGCAAACACTCTTGAAAAAGTCTCGAGGGAACAGATTGTGACACCAAATCAATGCGTAATGACCTAGTAGTAGGTTGAAGTCTGAAACATTCTTGATACAGCAGTCAGATGTATTGATATAATTTCTAAACGCTACAAACAGCTTCTGCAGTTTCTTCTTGTTACGCCAGAAATATTCTACATTTTCTCCTGCAGAAAGATCCTTGCTTATCTAATCTAGTCCTGGAAATATTAATGGAACACAGTCATGTCTACTCAGGACGAAAGGCAGATCAATACAGAATATGCTGTATCCTTGCTGGAGCAGTTAAAATTGTTCTATGAACAGCAATTGCTAACTGACATAGTGTTGATTGTTGAGGGCACTGAATTCCCCTGCCATAAGATGGTTCTTGCAACATGCAGCTCTTATTTCAGGTAGGTGTTCAAATAATCATCGTTCGTTCATTCATTCATTCGAAGACATACTGTACTGTTTTGTAAGCAATGCTAGACATACATAGTTAAATGAATGTACAGCCCAACAATTTAAAGGTTTTTAGTGCTGGAAGTCTTAAGTGAATAGTAGAATTCTTAAATATTTCAAGTAATGATAACATTATAAAAGGTCAGAGAACAGTTTTCTAGCATCTCATTCCAGCCAAGGACAGTGCATCACCATCCAGCATTTGGAGAAAGGAAATGATTTATCATCAACAGCCCCATTCTGGGGTTAGTTCAGGCTGTGTAATGCAGTTCATTTCCTGTCTTCATCATGTGGAACAGTTTTTTCCAGATAAGCTAGACATTTAGTACATAACCTTTGTGTTGACATGGTTCTAAAATAGGCTAAGGTGAGTAGGGATTCCCCACTGAGAGGACACAGTCCCCATATCACCTCCCCCAACACTCTCCTTGTTCTCTGTGGTCCTTGAACAAGTGTCTTGCTCCTTTTAAATGCAGGGATTTCTGAGGAAGCTTAAAACTTCATGTTTTGAGCTGGGTAATAAAAATGTGGCTTCTGCTGTGCTTAATCTCTGCTTTGGGTTTCAAAGAGGACGCCCAACAGGATGGAGGATTAAGCATTGTTTTAATCCTGAGATTCTTACTGTGCTAGTGCTATCCAGTTCTTTCCTGTACTGCTAGTGTTGTTTTAAATCCACTAGGTCCTGTTACGTTTACCTTTTAAAAGGGGTTTCTTTTAAGTGTATTTGTTAGTTCTCATACTATCTTTGTGGATTTCTCCATACCAAGTTTTAGAAAGAAGTGTAACCTATACTGGGATTTTGGAGCAGGGCTTAGTCATGCATACTGATGCCACTGAAACATTTTTCTGCCTTCCTGGAAGTGAAAGCCTTGAAAGTAGAGTCTGAAACTGATAAGTTAGTAGTGATCATGGATCTTCTGTATCACTGGTTCCGAACCAGTGGGGCTACACACATCCTTCCTTTCTTTAGAGCCAGCTAGAATTGGGTTTCCCCAAACTTCTGTTCCTTTTGTAATACGGTTCATAGGATGAAGAGTATTGAAAACCACTATTCAATGCATTTGGCCCTTGAGGCAAAGATGGCAGTGATCTCTGAAGATGCGCTTCTGAAGTACTCTACAGCAGTGGTCGCCAACCTTTCAGACCTCAGGGACCACTAAACTCACAATTTTGAATCCCGCGGACCACTAACATGAATTTTTTAAAAAAGGCCCGGGGGGGAGTGGGGGGGGGGTTGTTTAACTTTTAAATGACTTTTGTGTTATGCCTTTTCATATAACCTTGTTTTAGAAACTCTGTATTGAACTTTGGTAATCTGTTATAGCCCCCAAGGTAGTATAATTAAGGTAAAAGAAAAACGTCTCTGCTAGAAGTAGAATAAGATCTCTCCCCCCCCCCCCCCGACTTTATAATCAAGTGCCCTGTTGAGTGAATGAGGAAGGAGAGACAGATCAAGGACAATCAAACTTGTCAAGTGGGCTAAGAGCAGACATAACCCTCAGGGGTTAGCACCAGACCAGAGAGAAGCAGCAAAAAGGAGCAATGGACACAGACCCAGATTTGCAGGAGAGGGAAGCTGCTATAAAATAGCAAACTTGGCAAAATTTTTACCTTACGCCTCTGCCCCCCCCCCCCCCCCCCCCAATTCCCTTTTCAAAATCGCTTTAGGTCCTTGTTTGGTGGTTTTCTCTTCCTGGCACACAACTCATCTAAATATCACTACTCTTTCATTTATTACAGAAAAAAGTTTTTAAATACCCTGAAAACTATTTAAAATGCAATTTGCTAATTTAAAAATAGAGATGATGGTAGCTATTCCCTGCAAAGTGGGAAAGCACCCTGTTCCCCGGCAGGCATGCGGGGCTCCCGCCACTTACCCCCCCCCCCCCCCCCCGGCTTGCCTCCTCTCCCCTCCCAGCTCCGCTCTCGCTCTTCTTCCCCCCCACCCCCTCGCCTCTTCTCTCCCGGCCCCGTCTCCGGCCCCGCTCTTCTCCCCACCCCCTCGCCTCTTCTCTCCCGGCCCCTGCTCCGTCTCCGGCCCCGCTCTTCCCCCCCCACCCCCTCGCCTCTTCTCTCCCAGCCCCGGCTCCGTCTCCGGCCCCGCTCTTCTCCCCACCCCGCTCGCCTCTTCTCTCCCGGCCCCGGCTCCGTCTCCGGCCCTGCTCTTCCCCCCCACCCCCTCGCCTCTTCTCTCCCGGCCCCGTCTCCGGCCCCGCTCTTCCCCCCCACCCCCTCGCCTCTTCTCTCCCGGCCCCGGCTCCGTCTCCCGCTCTTCCCCCCCACCCCTTCGCCTCTTCTCTCCCGGCCCCGGCTCCGTCTCCGGCCCTGCTCTCCCCTCCACCCCCTCGCCTCTTCTCTCCCGGCCCTGGCTCCGTCTCCGGCCCCCGCTCTTCTCCCCACCCCCTCGCCTCTTCTCTCCCAGCCCCGTCTCCGGCCCCCGCTCTTCTCCCCACCCCGCTCGCCTCTTCTCTCCCGGCCCCGGCTCCGTCTCCGCTCTTCTCCCCCTCCCCGGCTCGCCTCTTACTGACCCCGCCCCTCTCCTCCGGCTGCGGCTCTGCGGACCACCCAAATTTTCTCGCGGACCACCAGTGGTCCGCGGACCACTGGTTGGCGACCGCTGCTCTACAGCGTAGGGGTTTTCAATACAAAATTTTTGGTGGCCTTAGAGTGCTGCTGCCAGCTCCTGCTGGTGGCCGGTCTGACAAACCTCTCTCTGTCCCTGCCTCCCATGGCCCTCCAGCGAGGGCCTGCCCTGGGGAAGGTGGGTCAGGAACTCACCAGCTGCCTGCAGAGTCCCAGGCGCCTCATTCCCTGGCCAGTCAAGAGTCAAGGAGCTGCCCAGGGGAATGCCTTGGCAACCAAATGCCACAGCCACCTCTGACTAATTGCCTCCTGTGCCACGCATACTGGCCCCACATGTCTCCAGATGAGCTGCCCAGAGCCCCTAGCACAAACACAAAGGCAGCCCATTTCAGTACCCTTGGTAACAACTATTCAGGCGCAACATCTGGGCACAGCAGGAAGGAAGGAGCTGCTGATTTTCTCCTTGAGATCTCTGCCCATGCTTTGGAGGCTGTTGTGGCCACAATATAATCTGCAGGTGACTGCTTCCCTCCCTTTGGGGGAGTCAGAGGCAGTCTTTGGTGAGTTGGGAAGTGTTTGGCTTGCTCTCTTACACAGCCTGACATGGTTTTATCTTGGCTGATATTTTCTAACAAAATGGGAATATCAGACCCCAAACTACTCTAAGGGTATGTCTTCACTACCCGCTGGGTAGGCAGGCAGTGATCGATCTATCGGAGATCAATTTATTGTGTCTACTGTAAATGTAATAAATCAGTCCCTGAGCGCACTCCCTGTCGATTCCGGAACTTCACCTCTACAGGAGGCGGAAGCGGAGTCGACGGGGGGCGGCTGCAGTCGACTCACTGCCATGTGGATGGCCAAGTAAGTCACCCTAAGATACATTTGGGGGGGGAGAGAGGGAACGGGACATACGCAAATAGTGTAGCTGAAGTCCGTGTATTCAGGCTGACTTACCTCTTCATAGAATCTCTGAGTTGGAAGGGACCTCAGGAGATCATCTAGTCCAACACCCTGCTCGAAGCAGGACCAATCCCATTTTTGCCCCATATTCCTAAATGGCCCCCTCAAGGACTGAGCTCAAAACCCTGGATTTAGCAGGCCAATGTTCAAACCACTGAGCTTTCCCTTCATGGTGCTGAGTCAACTGCTGGCACTCCCCCATCGACTCCACCTGCGCCTCTGGACATGGTGGAGTTGCGGAGTTGACGGGAGAGCGCTCAGGGATGTCTAGATGGGACGCAATAAATCAATTCCTGAAATATTGATCTTTACCCACTGATCCTATGGGTAGTGTAGACCTGGCTTAAGTGATTAGGAAACAGTGTTTGAAACTTTGAAAGCTTTCATAAAGTATTAGATTAGAATGTGCAGTCAGACCTCTTTCTAAAATGTGCCTGGTTTATATATTAGAATGGGAAGTTGGGCACGGTATGGAAGGGATATGAAGTTCTGTGGTGATATCACTCTTTCTCTATTTTCCTCTTCTTGGCTTTCATTTTAAATAGTTTCTTAAATCCTTGTAATGCAAAGGTAAGGTTGACCTAAACACTAAAGACAAGAAACATTCACATATTCAAGTTTTCAACACTACCCTTAATGCTAAACTGCATAAGCAAAATTATACACTTTTGTTGTAAATACTGATTTAATAAAAGAACACTTCTCATCGACTGCCAGTATGTACAATAACAAAGCATAGCACTTGTTGTGCTTACAGCACTTGTCAGAATTAAATTAGGCAAGTAATGTAAGTGATATGTATTATATATGGAAAGAAAGATACAAAACCATCCTGTTTTAGTGATTGTTTCACTTTTATTAAACTTTAAAGCTGATCTTCCAGCCTTAGAAAGGAAGTTATGCAAGTACTGATTTCTGAAAAAAAAAACCTGGCAGAAAAAGCATGCCAGACTTCCAAATCTGAAAAAAGTCCACTGTGTTTAACAAATGGTAACTAAGCCATAAGACTTGCATGGAAGGCAGTTATAGTCTATCGACCCAAGCAACTCTAGATACTCCTGACCTAACATGAGTTCTTATGTAGCCTACATAAGATGCAACAGGCTGAGCCATATGAGGTTTCTCTAAAAAAATAAAATGAGAACCACATTTATTTTTCAGGAAGCATTTTTGCATTTGTGTCTAGTAGCTTCTGCTGGAGAACAGGTCTGGTCCTTGTAAGATGACAAAGTATAAAATCTCAATTTTTCTGGCAAAGTATGCAACCATGTCGTGTCAGTCCCTGCTTATGAATTAAAATTTACTCCGGGGGGAATTCTGTGCTACTGCACATGCACATAATAATTTAGCCATGCATATTTTAATTTTTTTTTTGTGGCAGAAAAAAAGCTGCAGAAATGTTTCTGCTGTTCTGCTTTTTGCCCCCCAGAGGGTGCTGTGGTGAGATAAAGCAGCAGCAGCTCCTGGCCAGCTAGGGAAGAGAGAGCACAGTGCCTGTCAGGCCAGGTCAGGCCATGGGCTATAGGGAGACCGTGTTGGATGATGGGGGGTCAGATGTGCTCATAAAGGCTAGTGGGGGAGGACAGACTGGGGCAGGGTCTGAATCGGAGTGGAGGCATGGGGGGAGGGAGGTGCCAGGCCACATGGTGATGGGAGAGGGAGTGCAGAGTTACATAGGGACAGGATGGCTGAGTGGGGGCATGGACACATGGGGAGGGGGTACAGAACCACAAGGGGATTCAGAGCCCCATGGGGATGGAGGGAGTAGGTGTCTGAGTAGGGTGGCGAGGGGCAGATGTGCCTGACTGAATGGGAGAGGTTAGGGGTCAGGCAGTGTCTTCATGGGGAAAGATCCCTAACAATCCCTTGCTGCTGCCTTCCAAAAAATCTTTTCCATACTTTTCCCACCCTTACCCAACAAACCTCCAAATTACACCCAGGCTCCTTCCCAGCAATTTACTTCCTTCTCCCTCAGCTCTTCCCTTACCGCAGGCTCCCTCAAGCCTTTGTACTGCTTCTGAATGGTGCAGGAAATACAGTCCTGTATTGTAGTTAAATAAATTATTACTCAGAGTTCTGTATTAATATGCTTAGTGAGAAATCATTGTCAAAAATAATTGAAATGTGTGATTATATTGTGTTATTTTGACAAAATATGTAGAATTTTGCAGAATTTTAAAATCCACACTATTTTTAATTTTTTGTTGCAGAATTCCCACAGGATTAAAAAATGTATCTTACATAACTATTGAGTACTAATTTTCATGATAGAGAATACTGAAGTTACTAATATAGGAAAAAAATTGTTAAAACATTTATCTTAAATGCTGGGTGATCGAAGGTAAATACTACATTAATGTAAATGGAAAATCACATTAGGAATTTTTAAAGTGACAAAAGAAAATTAGGTGTTTCTCCTTTGTAGTTGGAGTGGCTGAATAACCAAAAGCAGTTATTTAAGATTACAGTATGTGTTCTTGTCAGTCTTAACGTGGTATTTTTCTCTTCAGGGCCATGTTCATGAGTGGGCTAAGTGAAAGTAAACAAACACATGTACACCTGAGGAATGTGGATGCAGCCACTTTACAAATTATAATAACTTATGCATACACGGGTAACTTGTCAATAAGTGACAGCACGGTAGAACAGCTTTATGAGACTGCTTGCTTCTTACAGGTAGGAACAGCATGTATATTTTGAGTAAAAAATGCATGATAACTTAATCTCTGTACCAAAATATCTGGGTCTATTTTTTTCCTTAAATTTCAATTAAATACCTATCTGTCTCCTTTTTTAAAAAGAGAGTAATTTTAAAAATTACTATAGTTTGTTCCTATTAGTGTGGACAGCCATTACCAGAATAATCCCACACCCACCCTATTTTTATAGTTTCTGAAGGAGTAGAATATCAATTTCTATCACTTTACTTTTGTAAGAAGCTAAGTAAAATGCACAAACAGGTAGAGGGTCAAACAGTTTGCATGTCAGGTAAACAATTTGAATGGCAATGCTTTTAAAAAATCATATTGTGTAGTCAAATTTCATGCATCTTTCTGGATGGAATGACGGGTTCTTGGCTCAAACCTGCTGTGACTGTCAGTGCAGTATTCCCCCCCCCCCCCTTTTTTTTTTTTGCACCTTGTTTGTAGGTAAAGGAATAGGTCTTTGTCTGCTTACTGAAGTGGTCTTTTATTTTTTTTTTGTCTTTACAGGTAGAAGATGTGTTACAGCGATGTCGAGAATATTTAATTAAAAAAATAAATGCAGAGAATTGTGTGCGGTTATTAAGTTTTGCTGATCTCTTCAGCTGTGAAGAGTTAAAACAAAGTGCTAAGAGAATGGTAGAGCACAAGTTCACAGCTGTGTACCACCAAGATGCTTTCATGCAACTGTCACATGATCTACTGGTAGATATTTTAAGCAGTGACAATTTAAATGTGGAAAAAGAGGAGACAGTTCGTGAAGCTGCTATGTTATGGCTGGAATACAACACAGAATCACGATCACAGTATTTGTCCTCTGTTCTTAGCCAAATCAGAATTGATGCACTTTCAGAAGTAACACAGCGAGCCTGGTTTCAAGGATTACCACCTAATGATAAATCGGTGGTGGTGCAAGGATTATACAAATCTATGCCCAAATTTTTCAAACCAAGACTTGGTATGACTAAAGAGGAGATGATGATATTCATTGAAGCTGCTGCTGAAAACCCTGGTAGTCTTTACTCTTCTGTCTGTTACAGCCCCCAGGCAGAAAAAGTTTACAAGCTTTGCAATCCTCCTGCTGACTTGCATAAGGTTGGAACACTTGTAACTCCTGATAATGATATCTATATAGCAGGTGGGCAAATTCCTCTGAAAAACACAAAAACCAATCACAGTAAAACTAGCAAACTTCAGGCTGCCTTCAGAACTGTGAATTGCTTTTACTGGTTTGATGCACAGCAAAACACTTGGTTTCCAAAGACTCCAATGCTGTTTGTTCGTATAAAGCCATCGTTGGTCTGCTGTGAAGGATACATCTATGCAATTGGAGGAGATAGCGTGGGTGGAGAACTCAACAGAAGAACTGTGGAAAGATATGATACTGAGAAAGATGAATGGACCATGGTAAGCCCGTTGCCTTGTGCATGGCAGTGGAGTACAGCAGTAGCGGTTCATAACTGCATTTACGTAATGGCCCACAACTTGATGTACTGTTATTTTCCCAGGTCAGATGCTTGGATAGAAATGGCTATGAGACAAACTAGTAGATGCTTTGCTTCTGCTGCTGCTTTTGGTGACAAAATATTCTATATTGGAGGATTGCATATTGGCAGCAATTCTGGCATAAGACTCCCAACTAGCACTGTAGATGGGTCTTCCGTAACTGTGGAAGTCTATGATGTGAATAAAAATGAATGGAGAATGGCAGCTAATATCCCTGCCAAGCGGTATTCTGACCCTTGTGTAAGAGCTGTTGTAATCTCCAATTCTTTGTGTGTCTTCATACGAGAAACCCACATGAATGAGAGAGCCAAGTATGCCACCTACCAATATGATCTGGAGCTTGATCGGTGGTCTCTCCGACAGCATATATCAGAACGTGTGCTCTGGGACTTAGGAAAAGACTTCCGATGCACTGTAGGAAAGCTGTATCCATCTTGCCTTGAAGAGTCCCCATGGAAACCTCCAACATATCTCTTTTCACCCGATGGGGCTGATGAGTTTGAGCTGGATGGGGAGATGGTTACCCTGCCACCTGTATAGCTCCCAAATCAGAGACTGCACACCTGCTTCTGGGCTCAGTTACCTTGAAATAGAAACTTTGATGAAAGAACAGGGCTAGAAATTGAAACATTAAACCTGTCTTTCATCATTTTATTTTTGTCCTACTTAACATTAGCGGTCATTCAGTATGAATCAGTGACTTTTATAAGCAGATATGCTTCCATAATTTGAGAGAAACCTATATGTATATCATGAGCTTAAGCATCTGACTACTGTCTGAAGAAGAATTAATTAATTTCTAGTCCTATGAAGTCTTTCAGTTCAAGAAAAATCACAGAAGCAGTTAATGTTGCTAGGATGGTATGTCACAATTGTTCTGAAAACATCTTCCAGTTATATTTGAACTACTTCTGGATATTCTACTTTAGTGCTAGTTATATAATTTTCAGTGTGGCCTAAGTAATGGAATGTGCTGCACTAAACACCAATATCCGTATCGGTATAGTAACGTCATTTGAAAGAAAAATAAACAAATCCCATGGATCTACCTGTGGTAGGAAGGGTAGATCTTCCTTCGTATGGTAACATGCAGGGCAAAATGACTGCAGGTTCAGTCAAGGTGTATTATTAAGTGCATGTATTCTATTTTCACTAACTTATACCTGTCTGTTTAGAATACAGGTCTTCCAAGCAGCTGGTGGTTTACCAGATGTGGACTTAAATTGTTGGGCTTGCAATAGGAATTGCCAGCCACTCATAGTGCGGGTCTGTGTGGAGCTTTAATCAATAAATGCCTCCACATTCTGTATTACAGTAACATTGGCTCATGTATAATACTTCCTGCTGCTGATGTATTTTTCCAATGTAAAACAAAGTTTTAGTGTGGATTAACCAGGTCTTTATTTTTTGTTAATTTAATAACAAGCATTACTGTAGTGTGATTGTGTATAGATATCCCTTAGCTATCAGGTTTTTTACTTTTTTGCGGGGGGAGGAGGGGCAGGGGGAGCAAATTGTTCAGGAATATTCTGTACGCTGTGTGCAGGAGAGCAGATGACTAGTGCTGCTCTGGCATTAATCCCAGGAACCACTAGCAGTAGCGGGGCGCCGCCAATCTAACATGAACACAGGTGCTTCATGACAACCTTACTAGCATGTTCAGCTGCATCATGTTCTGGCACTGTATTTTGAATGACATTAATTTATTAAAAAAAGACTGAATCTAAGTGAGTTTTGGTGTGCTTTGTGGTGGGAGCTATGAATTTCTCTTTCAGCAGTTGGCTTGGTGACAAGAAGCTAGCTTGTTTAAGAGCTGTGAAGATGAGTAAAGAGACGTGCATGTTTGAAAGCTGTATTTGTTCAGTGAAACTAGAAGTTCCACTTGATGACCTATTTGAGATTAGTAAATTAATGTCTACTTAGACCAGATTACCATATAATGCTTATCAAATGCAAGAAGGAAAAGTTGTGTGGAATGATCCTTACAGTAACAACAAATGGAACAAAAGGGAAGTTGACAGTAATTAATATAAATCAGAAGTTAGGAATTGTAGAAAATAGATAAGGAAAGGAAGGGACACAATGACAAATCTATGGCTGAGCACATTTAAAGGGGCCTATAGATGTTACAATTATGTATGCATCTCAAGTGCCAGTTTATTATTTGTTAGGTATTTTTTTCTGAAGGCAGGCTTTTATGGGACTGACCAAGAGTTTGAGAAAGCGGGCAAGGGGATAGTCTAGGTCTACATTGATCTCAGGATCAGGAGGAGAGAGCAGATTTGGGAAGAAGATAAAGGCCCAGTGGTGAACAATCTGAAGGGGTAGATGCATGAGCCAACAGAATGAAGTAATGAAATACTATAGAATGCTTTCTCCCTTCCTTGTGCCATGAGAGAGACCGGATGGCAAGAAGAATGGTACAGATAATGGTATTGCTTAAGCGTAGCCAAACTTGTGGTTGGTTTGGTCTTATTTGCAATGCTGAATTTGTTTACTTGCCCCTTGTTTCAGCAAAGGAGTACATAAGTGTCATTAACACTTCTTAATGTAGAACAAAGCTATGACTATTCAGTTGAAGACACAAGTGAGCTAGTTCTTTAAAAGGTGAAAAGGATTGCGAAAAATCTTACATAAAATATGTACATATATAAACCTTATCAGCGCCAGTTGAATATCCAGTCAAATAGCATCTACTTAGTATGGGTACTGCATGCATGGTTCATTTTCCCTAAGTCAGATGTTATATATAGCACTAGATGTACTTAATGCTATTTGGCTGGATCGGTTATCTAAACACCATAGCAGTTGCAAAATACAAACTAGTAAATTATTCTTCAGCTGTAAAAGAGGAAAATTGCCATTCTCTGAGTAACTATGTTCACACTGATGTGCTGACTGAACAAAGCGTAGAAACCAGGTATTGATAGGTTTTAATTTAATCTCTGCATACCCTCAGCAAGTTACCTTAGAGATACACAATGCTAATATTCAATGGTCCCAAAGGAAGTTTAACATGTGCACGGTGTTTTTTAAATAAATGTGAAGTGTATGTGGGAGTGGGTGGGGGTAGAGGTATCTCATCTGTGGTTTAAGGTTAACTTTGACTGGAGTAAGCTAAAGCTTGACACTAACAGCAACACGACTAGTTTGGAGATTCGCCAGGCATCACTTCTGGCTCCTGTCTTTCATTGTTAACCACTTTTTTGCCATTACTGGCAAAGCTGAGGAAAGACCAGCACGCTACAGTTTAGAAGAGAGCTACTTTGCTTCAGTTAACTTGAGGCACATCAGAAGAAATCTACACATTTACAACAGGATATTAGTCATGGGGAGGAAGGCTGGGTGGCAGTTTCGAGTAGTCAGAAAAGATCAGAAGGCACCAAGTTAACTGCATTAATATTAATCTCTTCCTCTTTCCAATGTGTCCCAGCTCATTTTAACAAAAATAGATTGAAACAAAGCTCATGAAATGCCCACTGCAATAGAGTAACTTAAGACTAATTTTTCTGGGCAATATTTAGTATCATAAAAGGTCTATATGACATGTGAATGAAAACATCTGTCATTTTCCTGTAGCAACCTAGTTTCTGGTCACCATGCTTTTTTCCAAACAAAAACTTAAATAAGAAGTGAAAATATAATTTGAATACAACCTGAAGTCTAAACATGTCCTTGATTAATTTTCTTCATGCTGGACCGGCTCCAGAAAGAAACTCTTATTTCCTCGGTAAGCTGTAGACTCAGACAAGTTAAAAAGATTTAATAGAAGACCTCTACTACTGCCAAAGACACACAATAATTATACCTGAATTATAAGAACATGTGCTTTCATCAATACAAGTAAAATGTATTCAAGAAGGGCATAAACCGATCAATTTTATTTTCTATCACTTTTAGAACAAAATATACATTAGAATCATTTCAACACAGTATAATTAGGCAATGATTTGATTTTAAAATAGTCCCAGAAGTAAAGGATTTGACAAAATGCCTAGCTAAAATTACAAAGTGTACAATAGCAGCAAAGAATACTAAACTGTTTTATGATCAGATGTTATGCATGGTAACTGGTTCATACTACAGCACACATTACTTTATACCCAATAAAGTGATCAGATTTAAATTGACAGTTGTTCAATGACTTTGAATTCTTATAACAATTTGCAGAAATGTTTCTTTAATAAACACTCCCTGTATCTGGTAACAAATGAAACAAATTCTAACAGTAAAAACTGGAGAGTCACTTAAGCCTTTTGTCAATTTCCATTCCATATTAGCATTAAAAAACCTTAGCACTTTATCGCATATCCATGAAGGGACTCTCTATGAAAACTTGAAATACTAGGAATTGTACTGGAGTACAGAACTTTTTTCTGGCTTGAAACTGATAGGTGCACATTCTCTATATTTCTAAAATGTGCAATAATGAAAAATAATACATGCAAGTGATCAGTTATAAATATACAGGAAAACAAGCTATACCCCTGTCATTTCCACTGTTTAAATATATATTTTCTTTCAGATAGTCAGTAGAAAGGTAGACAAATACAAAGGCAACAAAGTTTTACAAAATATTAGACTTACTTATGCATGCATCTCTTTCAGATTTGAAAGTTGTTATTCAAGGAAGTTATTTTCTTTCCCTTTCTAATGGAAACAAATTACTTATCAAAACTCTATATATTTGAGAATGGCTTCAGGATTTACCTTGATCATAGTCTTTAGCATGTTTGAAGAAATTAAAAACAACAAAAAAGACACCCTTAATGTTATATAAAAGCAAATAAGGGGGGAGAATATTATTGCTGCCAACCCATTGCAAGTTGTACTGATTGCAGAGAGTCACTTGGAGCCTCCTGCATTTGACAAGATATTTAAAATGCCCAAGTATCTCTGCATTTTTATGAAGCTGTTTAATTTAAAGTTAATTTTTAGGAGGCTGTATCTAGTTTAAATTATTTTACATCTCTTCAGTGGAAAGCTCTTGATGAGACGTAACAGTTTCAGTCACTTGGGGAAAAAATACTAGCTCACAAATAGATGAAACACGTATTTATATTTCAAAAAGTCACACTGAACTATCCTATTACCCCAAATCTGCAAAAGCAATCTCTTAGGAAGTAGTTACTTTAACTGGACTATAAACTATAGTTTCTCACAAGTTGGCCTCATTATGATACTACAAGAATAATCAGTAAAATGAATGTTGATTTTCATATTTCATCAGTTTCAGAGGTCAGTGGCTTAAGATCAGTCACTGAATGATGGACAGCTATCAGTGTGCCAAGTATTAATCATCATTAAATGACTTATCCCACAGGTATTTATAAATTCTTCCAATACAACAGCTTTCTGAACAGACAGTAAAAGCTTTTAAACAGGCTTGATATATTTATTTCCAAGCCATACACGCAAAATCGCAACCAGATATAGTATATGAGTGTAGAGTTATCAAATACCAGTCTTTTATTTTAAAAAATTGCATTTATACTTTCACTTTTACAATTAAATACTGCCACAGAACAGTTTATCTGCTAATAATAATTTTTTTGGCTGAAATCGGAAGTTTTCATTTAGGTAAAATACTAAGTTTAAATTACAACAATGCTTAAAACACTGCAGAAGGTGAAATGGATGAAATACATTAGAAGATTGATTCCCAACTGCTATTTATTAAATTGTAGTAACATTTAGATAATCTTAATGTCAGATGTGCAAAAATTTTAAAGTTATGACATCAAGTGACTGATGAAAAAAAGATGAGCATCTGAGTCCATCAGAATTTCATTATCAGTAGTACTAAGTTTCTCTCTTTAGGACTTTGCATGCAGGGGTGAAAGTAACTATAGGCACTTACCAGTATGGGGCTGGGCTCGGGCCAGCTCCGGCCCCCCGAAGGGATGATACCTCGGGCGGAAGGGGCGGAGCTGAGGGGTCAGAGACCGCCTCAGCCCACCCTATACCGGTAAGTGCCTGCAGTTGGGGTAGCTGTTCCCATTACCCACCCCGCCATTGGCGGCCGGGGGCAGGAACGTTAAAGCCGATGGGGGGTGATGGTGCAGCAATGTGGCAGTGCTTTAACATCCCTGCCCCTTTTGCCTCCCCTGTCTGGGACCCTGTCAGTACAGACCCTACCAGCAGGGACGCCAACTGGGGGGGGAGGGTGACGGGCAGGGACGTTAAAGTGCTGCTGTGGCAGTGCTTTAAGGATCCACAAAGCAGTGCTGTGGCAGCGCTTTAATGGTGCTGCCCTTCCCCCACCTCGTCAGCAGCCCTGCTGATAGGGTCTGTACTGGCAGGGCACCCGACAGGCGAGGCAAAATGGGTAGGGACGAGATAGCGCTGCCTTAATGTGGGGTGAACATGGCCAGTACAGATTCTTACCAGTATGCCATACCAGCCCACTTTCACCCTTATTTGTATGTGATTCATATAGATCCTATAGG
Source organism: Sternotherus odoratus (assembly GCA_032164245.1). Taxonomy (NCBI): domain Eukaryota; kingdom Metazoa; phylum Chordata; order Testudines; family Kinosternidae; genus Sternotherus; species Sternotherus odoratus. The sequence continues at coordinate 150,253,431 of JAVMKO010000002.1, forward strand.
TTTGATTACCAGGACGGCTCTCTATGCTTTTTGGCACGTACAAGAGCACTCAAGCAGCCAGAAAGTGGGAAGAGAGAAAATGTTGGAGAGGAATCACAAACAGCCACCAAATTGTGGAGTGACCTCCAGATGTGCTAAATGACAATATCACAGCTCAGTCATTATGGGCAGTGTCTTCAAAATTGTACTGTGGCTCAGAAACCAAGCAATGACGAAATGGCTCTGCAGCTCTTCACGATGAGGTATCACTTCATGAGTCTCTTTGGACTGGTTTTATGTTCATACTGAAGATTTAAGACATGTAAACAAGCAGAAGGGTGGCAATATAGTTTGGAGTTTGTCTAAGATTTACTAGAGTGGTTACTACAACTGTTAATTTAAGAAGGCTTGAAGACATTCATTTGTATAGTTTTTATGTTAATTTTGGTGGCTGCATGCTCTACTGTCCAGAAAGAATTAAAGTGGCTGTTCAAATGAGAATACATGCTAATAATCACTTCACCTACATCCACTGGAATAAGTCTGACAAATACTGTCCAAATTGCTAGCAGGAAGCTCATCTGAAAGACTATTAAAAAAAATATATCACAATAGCTTCTTCCCATGTTATGTGCATCATTCACCCTAGGGCAGAAATGAAGGCGATCAGTATTACATCTTGGATCAACTTTTGAGGGCTAGAAGAAAGGAAAATACTGTTGGTGAAGCCTGTACCCCTATCCCCATAACTCTGGCAAGACTGTGGGGAGGGGGAGACTGTTTTGAGCGCCTGTCCTAGACTGATTGTCAATGACAGCAGGACCCTGGAGCACTGCGACTCCTACTACACAGCAGCACAGGCCTGCTGTTGCAGAGGACATTGACCTGAAATAACACAGAACAAAGAGCTCTGAGCAGTCCTCAGCCATTCTGATGCCCTGTTCTTGGGGAAGGGGAGCCATGGGATCAGATCAGAAGGAAGAGAAGTGAAGGAGAGGTGGCAGAGAGAGACCAGGGTATTAAAAAAATAATACAGAGAAGAGGGCCACCGCTTCTACACTTTGTAACTGTAAATAAACCTAGTTACTTGCCAAGCTCCTCGCTTAAACTGCACTAGAATGCTTACGTCCCAGAGGTGATCTACACAGGTGCTCAAGTCCCAGAGGCCACAGATTGCCTTTACTACAAGAAAACGTTCAACTACCAGAGAGACAGGCCAACCGTATACATACTGTTTACTGGTTCATAAGTATCTCCCAATAGCAAACTGCTATTTTCTAATCTCCACGCTAAACTGGAAAACTCTGTAGGACACTAATTAGGAACCAAGAAAAGCTTTTTTGATTACACACCTAAACTAACTATCAGAGAGATGCATGTGGCATAAGGTATGCCCTAGTCTCTATGAAGACGGAAGCATCTACTACGTGAAGACTAAATACTGCAAAAGAAAGCAAGAGGGCACAGGGAGCTGAACAATATCCAAATACTGCAGCAAAAGTTACAGAACAAAATGTATATATGCAATCTCAAAGCAACAAACCCTGCATTTATTAGTATGTGCCAGTTATATTCTGGTAGAAGGTAGATGGTGTGACAAGCAGTAAAAAAAAAAAAAAAAAAAGTACAGTTTTCTAGAGACGCTATTTGCTTTGCTTTCAAATGAAACAACTCATCTAGCTGAAAACTTTCAGTTTAATCCATGGTTCTTCCACTTGTAATTTAGCTTAAAATATTGATATTACCTTAAAAAAAACCCTATAATGTTATTTTAGATTGTTTAAAGGGAAGCAGCAAAGCTAAAAATAGAAATACAACAATAATACTGGAACAGAAAAGTTGCCGTGAAAATAATTGGTAGATGAAAGCGCGGCTTTCAACAGCTTTTCAAACACAAGTTATTAATTTTAATTCCTTATGTAAAAAGAGGTGCATAAGGAGCATCAGATACTCATTTATGAAAGGTGAAAAGCTAGTGCAAGCTCCAACCAACTCAGCCCATGTCTACTTACAGGACTACAAGAGTAGGGAGGGATGTCCAAGAAAACTTGGGGGGAAATCCTGGCCCCTTGACAGAGAATGGCAAAACTCCCACTGATGTTTGTGGTGTTATGATTTCATGCTAGGAGAATGTCTTTGTTATTTAACATGGGAATTTTCGTAACTATAATTTAGAAAACACAAATCTGAAAGTATGTTAATAGGTATCATCTCGAGGTTCTAGCAGGCATATAGCATTGAAAGAAATAGCAAAGATTCAAGCCTGAAGAACAAGAAATGCTCTGGTTTTAGGATATGTACCCATACAGATTACAAAACATGCACAATGTATACAAAATACAGGAGTATCACAACAAGTAGTACAAACAGCTATGCTATCTTATTTAATGTTGTGACTGAGCTGCTTCAGTTATTCTTAAAATAGAGCTCTCTCTTTCCTAATGCAAAAACAGTTCTGTGAAATGGATATTCCTTGACTAAATGAAAGTCATCTACCTGGCCAATTTTTACTCAGCAAGGTTTTCATGAGTACCTTGCAACAAAAAGAATTCAAGAGTTTGTTAAGAACTGTGTTAGTTTTAGGGACAATTTTAACACAGTGTGTGTACATACATACATAGATATGTACACACACAAACTGCATTTATAAATAGAGCAGGTCTGCACAGAGTTGCCTACGGCTCTAATTTTTGATCTCAGGGAACCAATTATTTTGTTGACATTTTCCCTACAGAATGATGTAAAGAAATCTCTCCAGCTGGAATTTCTCTTATGTCCTAGGATAAGTATGGTGGCAACACTATTCAATGTTAAGAAAGAGCTTATATTCTGCCCTATGAAATGAATGAGGACAATATCAAAAAGAAACTGATTGCATAATTGCCTATTCTCTCAGGTCTGCAGGTTCAGAGAAGAAAGTTAGATACAGATGAATACAATACATGTATCTGACGGGGGAGGTGTGGGGGAAGAATCAAAAACAGTCTCAATCTACACCAGTGTTGAATTTAGTTTGGAACTAAAAGCACGCTTAACTAAGAAGGTTTCAACCTGGCTTTCATCGTTAAGTTCACAGGCATGCCATTAGTTCCAACCTAAAATGTGAATCAGCATTATTATACTGCTTCATTCTAACAAACATTACAGCAAATGTTTGACTATTTGAATTGTAAAATACAGCTAATTTACATAGATCTATTTACCGTCCAAAATGTACAAATCTGAATGCAAATCTATCATTTTGCTTGCAACAAACCCTGTTTGCTAGAGTATAAAGGCCCAGATTTAAACAAGAGTAGTCATTTAAAAACACAACTAATGTACTGTGAAAGAGATTTACATGCCATTCCTCATGCTCTGGAGACATTCATACTTCTAATAAATCCAAAGGGTAACCATTACATTTTTATCTGTAAACAAACACACCACATTTTGGTCCTCCATGACTAAGAAGTCTCCATACCTCATTTTGGAGTAGTCTTTGTACAGCTTAGAGAAATGGATACAACTGAAATACTCAACAGCAGAGTGCAACGCCTGTATTCAGACTCTACTTTTAGTCCCCGAGGCCTTGTGTTGACTGGGTAAAAGTGGAAAGCCACGAAGACATGGCTGATTTTGCATTTGTGATGGCCCCTCCTACTGACTGACCTGCATTATAAACAAACAAAAAAGAGAGAGAGTTACTCATTGAAGTGTAATATGATTTTTCTAGACAGTATATACCTGTAACGTATATAAAAGACATCACAGAATGATTACAAACACACCAGTGGTTTAATTTGCAACTTAAAATGCAAATACCCAGATACACTCAAAGAATTTAAAGGTGGCATCTTAGAAGAAATTGTTTGTGCCAACCTGCAATAATTACAGTCTTTCAATGGACTCTGCAGGTCCCAACCTGAAAGGCTCTCAGGGCCCAAGCTCATCTCAGAACACAGCAGCAGAGGCTTCAAGAGAGAAGAGGGAGCGGGCAGATCACTTCCATTCTGAATAATCCATTCAAGAATTTTGGCAAAGCCACAAGAGAACAAGCACTTATAAGGCTCCTTAACTGGTGGCCTTGTGTTCTCTCTCACCATTTGATGAGGTCATGCTGGACAATCAAAACGGTATAGGTTTGATCTAAAGTCCACTGAAGTCAATGAGAGCCTTTCTATTGATTTCAGTGGTCTTTCTATCAGGCATCGCCAGAGAAACACAAAATGAGAATACAGTAAAACCTCCATTTAACGGACTAATTCGGGCGAGGGGGTGTCCGTTAAATCAAAAAGACCGTTATTTAATTAAAAAAAACCCGAGCTGTCGGAGCAGCAGCCCGCCCGTTGCAGCCCGCCCGTTGCTGGGACCCGGGCAGCAGCCGGGAACCGTCAGCCAGCCCGCCCGCTTGCGGGACTCGGGCGGGAGCCGGGAGCCGGCAGCCCGCCTGCTGGCGGGACTCGGGCGGGAGACGGCAGCCCGCCCGCAGGCGGGAGCTGGGCGGGAGCTGGCAGCCAGCCCGCCCGCTGCCTGGACCCGGGCGGCAGCCAGGAGCCGGCAGCCAGCCCGCGAGAAATGGATTTCAGATGCATCAGACTTGCTCAGAAATTTTGTCCGTTGCATCAGAAGTCCGTTAAATCGAGTTCCGTTAAATCGAGGGTTTACTGTAATTTGTTATTGCTGGAGTGTATGGCATAGTAGTCAAGGCACTTACTGAGAATGAACAATCTTTCATCTGAAACCTTAAAAAACAGATATCTACTCTGTGCAAAGCCCGGCTTTTAAACAGAAGTTTACTCCAGTGTCCTTATCTAAAATATCTCCTTGTCCTATTGTTGTGTAGTGTGCTGTGTCCCAATTATCAACCTGTCTGCCAGCCTTCCCGCCTCCCAGAGGTGCCTGCATTTCTGTGGTGGGTAGATACATCTCTAAAGCCCAATAGGATGAAATGCACTATAGAAATGTAATACACTATTATTAAATAACCATGGCATGGCATGCTTGCAGTATCTAGCTAGCTGCACACTCTTTCAACCTGGATAGAGACAAACAGATTTCGTACCTACGGCTTTTCCTGTTTGCACAACATTCCGGCTGGTATTGACCATGGCAGTTCCAATTTTCTTGCCTCGTTCACTGTTCTGGACAGAGCTAAGCATGAGAAATGTTGAAAGAGCATTAGTTAACTGACTCACTACCCCACTCAAGGGACAGAATTTAGTCTAAAATATCAATTATAATCAAGCTTATAAGATTCAGATCCATCTTCTCATTCCACCACAGACCAGTTATACACATAAACACATGTTGGGCATGGTGGAGGAAGGGGAGACCAGATTCATCTTTATGGAACATACTGTACTCTTTGGGATAAGACCCAAAGACATTTGTGGGAAGTGTTTCTATGTAAACTACAAGACAAATTCTTACAGCATCTACAGTAAGATATCTTTGAAAATTTTACCCTTAGTCAATAAGCTTTGTTAAAAAGCATGTGCTGCAGGGGCTGGTTCTGAATGTTTGTTGTTGCTTTGTCCATTCAGAAAAACGGTTAATTTTACTTTGTGATTCTATCCATAAGAATAATTTTTTTGAACAAGTATGCCTTTCATCTCATGCTTTTTCAAACAAGTAAGGGAGAATTATATTACTATCACTGAAGAAAAGCATAACGTAATTAGTTTCTATTCATTTTAAATAGCAGCAGTTGTAAAATCCTCTCATTTGGTTTTATAATATGACATTCAAATAAAAAATGTCTGTTTCCTCATCCACTCCATATATATGTACATATATCAAAACCTTAAAGAATACTGCTCAAGTCTAGCAAGCTGCATTGTATTCCACTGAAAGCATTTCCATGCAAATTGTCAAATAACTTAAATCTTTTTTGTTGATGTATAAAGGATAAAGAGCAGATTCTTTTCAGGTACCAGTTTGGGCTGAATTTGCAAAGTCTAATTTTGATAAGGTAGCATTTTTTACAGCACTGGCGCTTATGGAGAATAAATACGTTGTTGCAAGAATATTTCTTTCATTAGAATCATACTTTAAGGACTACTGATCCCCTTAAATTCAGTTTAGAGTTTCACAAAGTGTTAATGTCTCTCCTCAAAAAAAAAAAAAAAAAAAAAAAAAAAAGTTAAGGTGATAAAATAGTATCAAATAAAATGGGGGCACCAATGGCTTTGGGGATTAGAAATGAGTTACAAAATGACTTATCTCCAGATTACAGGCTAAAACAAGGTCTAGTTTAAATTGATAGCAACTGTCATTATCGTGGTAAGGTAGCCTTTGTGAAATGGATTTCTGATCTCAGTTTTCACCATGGTAACCTAGCCACTGTTACGATGAGGACAGGCAACAAGGACCAAATCTTTTCTCTCTAGAGCTGTCCCTTGAAGTCAAGTTTTATTTTACACTAAAAAATGGACTGTAAAAATGATACCTTTGTACCTCCATAGATCTTCTCCCTCTTCTTAGAAAGCCACATTTGCTAACTTTAGTGACAAGAGTGACAGCTAGTGAACGGGCACAGCAAACGGGAGTTTTATGAGAGAATTCTCCAAGGGAAGGATGAGAGTTGAGTGAGTTTGTTTGTTGTCTATTTGTTTGTCGTGTGCTTGCTTACTTGCCAAACACTTGCTGAAAGCTTACTAATGAGGCTCCAGTTTATCTTAAGATCCCTAACCCAGTTAGGATCCCTTAAGGAGGGAGGGGGGGGGAGGTTTGGTGCTAACTTAGGGAGCACAGGGTTTTAAAAAGCCAGCTCCTAAGTAACCAGAAGAGCTAGTAAACGGGAGTTTTGCTAGGGAGTTTAGAGACTGAGTATGAAAGGCACATACACCTAGCAAACACTCTAAACATAGGCCACTGAGAATACCCCTCCTGGGGCGGGAATCCTAGTTACTAGGAAAAGTCAGTAATGGTAATGGGGGATTCAATTATTAGAAACTAGCAAAAATACCCGGCGTTGCTCGGGTCCGTCGGAGGTGGGGAGGGGGCAGAGAGCTGAGCGAGTGCGGGGTCCGTTGGAGGGGGGTATTATGACATCATAACTATGTCACAGAGAACAGCAGCTGCCCAGCTGATGTGAATGGGCTTTAAAGCATTTCACCCCGGCTGGCATCAGAGGTTAGATTTGAAAAATTTTCAACTCTTACCCTGATTAGGACCCTAAAGCCTATAACTGTACCAAATTTCAAGTCTCTAGCTCAAACGGTGTGGAAGGAGTAAGGCAACATACATACACGCACACATGCACACACCATTTGACTTTTATATATATAGATAAGGATAGCTGGGTTTGTGATGACCAGGAGACCAACATGGTAAATTGCCTACCAGGTGCAAAAAAGGTGCATGTCTCATGAGACATTTAGACAGCCTTCTGTGCAGTGCTGGGGAGGAGCTGGTGGGATGTCTCCACCCAAACTGTGTGCTCCTCAGCATCTGTTGCTTTCCCCCAGCCCTTAGTTTAAAAACTCCTCTACGACCTTTTTAATTTTACATGCCAGCAATCTGGTTCCGTTTTGGCTTAGATGGAGCCCAGCCTTCCTGTAATAAATCTAACTCTCCTCCCTATACCATCATCTCATCCATGCATTGAGACCTTTGCTTGTCTTTCTGGACCTGTGTGTGGAATTGGAAGCATTTCAGAGTGCTACCATAGAGGCTCTGGGCTTTAATTTCTTACCTAGCAGCCTAAATTTATCCTCTGGGACTTCCTCCTACCATTTACTGAAGGGGGAACTCTATATCCTAGTAAAGGGGATAGGAACTAAATTGGTAAAGTACAGGTAGGAGCTAGTGAGGAAGAGTCAAACATAAGAGTCTCATTTATATACAACACAAAGGCAAGAACTGAATATTGACAAAATGAACAAATGCTTGTATATGAATTCTAGAAATCTCAATACTAAAGTGGGTAAAGAGTGTCTGGCATTAAAAGAAGATATTGATACAATCCACATCATGGAAACTTGGTGGAATGAGGATAATCAGTGAGATGTGTGAATACCAAGGTACAAAATATATATGAATGAGAGAGTAAGTCACGCTGGTAGGAGAATGGCACTCTATGTGAAAGAAAGCACAGAGTCAAAAAAAGTAAAAATGTTAAATGAATCAGACTTTATGATATGGTTCCAAATGAGATGTGTGATTGACCAGTCAGTTTGTAACTCTGGTGTTTGTAATTCTGAGATTCTACTGTATAAGCACTCAAGGACCAACAGAGCTAAGAGAGTTTTATCTATTGACGCTCATGCATCAGAATTGACAGTTAACTTGCAACTGCAAGATTGAACTTATACCTATAAAACTCCACTGAAGATAACAGGGTTCCCCAGGTGTAACTGAGGGCAGAATTAGGCTTGAAAAATCTTTACTGTTGATGGATGCCGGAACAGGAATGTACCCAACTTGATTCTAGAATCCAGGCTGTTTTCAAAGCTGAAGGTTATGGAAATAATATTTTTTTAAAAAAAGTTGAATCAGGGACAAAAATATTGAACCCGAAAGCATCAATTTTATCATTTTCAGTAGCAACAAATTGAATTTAAAGGACCTGATCCTCTGCTGGCTTAAAAATCAGTGGAACTATACAGAAGATCTGGCTCAGAGTTTAAAAAAAGAAGAAAAACAATACCAGGAAAAAAAATCATTGTACTTAAAATGTTTTTTAAAAGTTTTAGATTACAATATTCACAAGTAAACATTAATAAGTAGGTTAGCAAGAAGAGGTATTGCATTATGGAAAATGCAGCTCTAACAATGTTTATAGCCAGCAATTATTTATTATGTGTGTTGCCCCAATAAAAGGATCAAGGACCTACTGCACTAGGCATTGTACACATATGAAAAGACAGTCATGCACTGGCAATATTTTTCACTATCTCAGGCACATTGTCCATCCTTAGATGTCGCTAGTTTAGAAAGAGTGGAACATATAATTTCATGAAGAGAGTCAATTTCCCATATCTTTAAAAGAATCTCAATTAGCTCAGTTTAGAAACAGACAATAAAATATCAAAGTATTATATACTTACTGTGATAATCTTAACTTTACATCTGATACAGAGTATTGGCCTTGGAATGGGTGGCTGGAAGGGGAAAAATATAGTGTTTTAATTTTGTCATTTTTTTCCATAATGAAAAACCAGCATGGTTTTATTTGCTGGTTGTCCTCCACTGACACAAAGAAAATATCTAGTTATATATATCCCAGTTGTGATTCAGTTGTAGGAGTTTGACGAATCACCTGCAATCTGCCATCCATTTACAAACTAGACATGTTTCATCTTCTTTTCAAACCTCATAAAAGCTGACAGCTGAGACGCTCCTCCTGCTGACAACATGAGGCATAATGAGAGAAGTGATGTCTCAGGTAGCCATATAGGGCTTCATAGATTTAAAAAAAAAAAAAAAAAAGCCATAAACTGAACTCAAACAGCAGCCAATGCAACATATGGAGTACAGGTTTAACTAGCTCTATGCAGCCTGCTGCCATATTCTGTACTACCTGAAGCTGCTGAATTGTCTTCAAATGAACCAAAGTACAGCACATTTGCACAGTCCAATTTTAAAGTGAAAAAGGCATATAAACTATGGCAAAGTCTACATTTAAAAAGGAAAGAATACAACCTCTGAACCAACAACACCGCTGGTAAATGATCCTGGCCACTACTACTCCCTTGAAATATAGACGCAATCAAAAATCCACAGGAACCAGCAGACTGTAACCTCTAAGGAAAGGTGGATGAAGCTCCACACACTTACCCTCCCCCACAAGGACAGCCAACTCTCACAAAGTTAATTAGAGACTTCCTACCAGCTTCACTTCTGCCTTGAGGCAGAGCTTTAGCAAGCTTCTTCTCATCTATGCCCCATAATCTCAGTCAGGTACTAGTAATGAGAAAGACTGCACCATCCTGGTCTGAAGAAAAGGGGGTACCGCCAGAATCTTTACAGTACAGTAAAACCCCGATTTAACGGACCCCGATTTAACGGACTTCGGATGCAACGGACAAAATCCGATGCATCCAAAATCCGATGCATCCAAAATCCGTTTTTCGGGGTCCAGGCAGCGGGCGGGCTGGCTGCCGGCTCCCCGCTGCCTCCCCGGTCCAGGCAGCGGGTGGGCTGCTTGTCAGCTCCCCGCTGCCAGCCCGCCCGGGTCCCAGCTGTTGGGACCCGGGCGGGAGCCGTCAGCCAGCCCGCCCGGGTCCCAGCGGCTGGCTGCCATCGGGGTCCCAGCAGCCAGGACCCCGGCGGGCTGGCTGACGGTTCCTGCCCGGGTCCCAGCAGCCGGGACCTGGGCGGGCGGGTTGACGGCTCCCGCCCTGTTCCCAGCAGCCGGGACCCGGGCGGGCGGGCTGACGGCTCCCGTGATAGGTAAAACCTCCATATAACGGACTAATTCGGCTAATAATTTTTAAAAAATGATTAAATAACGGACTTTCGGCTTTAACGGACACCCCCTCGCCCGAATTAGTCCGTTATATCGAGGTTTTACTGTAGTTCAGTCCTGAATATCTCAGAGTTTCCCAGAGTTGCCTCATATAGGCTTGCCGGGAGGGGCAATGAAAGAGAACTTTGTAACATCCCACACAAAAGCTCTGTGATTCCATATTAGAACAGCACAATAAAATCTTTATTTCCCCCCTTATTGCTGAACTTGGTTTCTTACCTAGAATTTACCTCTGCAAGAGCAGGATGCTTGTTGCTGTTCCACACTCTGTAGTTGTGTGTATTTTTCCAAGTTGCTACAAAGGCTGTTCCGAAGTCTGACAGTATCTTCTCATTGTCTGATGAATAAAATACAGAAGGTGAGTGAACCTGTAACAATGCACTGAGGATGTGAAAGAAGAAATGAAAAGGAGGTTTTGAAAGAAAACAGATGTCCTCAATTCTTGTCAGAGAACACAGGGCTCCGGTTCCATAAATGTTAGCAAAGCAAGAAGCTCATTATTTTGGGTTTAAAAAAATGCCACTGCCCAACACAAAGAGTTAAGGAAAGGAAAATGGAGTTCAGACAAAAAAGAAATTCATTTAAAGGAGCACTGACAACTTAGTTTAGATACAACTTACGTGTTTTTTTAAAAAAATATATCACTAATATGAATAAAACTGTATTTTGATTTTTTGATACCAACCTGTTAAACATCCCCAAATCATGAACCCAAGCTGCACTGTGTCAGAATATGAGAATCTGAAGGTAAGTGGCCTAGCTCCATTACAAGGCATTACCCAACAGCAGGAAACATGTCATAGAACATGACATCACCTGTACTGATCTTACCCTAACAGCAGAACTCTGCTTTACTGTACATTAAACTGCAAATTAAATTTAAGGGTGAAGCTGAGAGTTACTGAAGTGTGAATTAATGAATAACCATCATACACTACAAATGTATTATGTTAATGTCCCGTAAGCAATATACAGTAAAACCTCCATTTAACGGACTAATTCGGGCAAGGGGGTGTCCGTTAAATGAAAAAGTCCATTAATAAGTCCATTTAATAAAAAAAAAAACGAGCTGTCGGAGCAGCAGCCCGCCAGCCACAGGGTCGGGGCGGCAGCTCCGCAGCCGCCTGTTGCCTGGACCCGGGCGGCAGCCGGGAGCCAGCAGCCAGCCAGCCCGCCCAGGTCCCGGCTGCTGGGACCCGGGCGGCAGTGGGGAACCATCAGCCAGCCCGCCTGCTGGCGGGACTTGGGTGGGAGCCGGGAGCTGGCAGCCCGCCCGCTGGTGGGACCCGGGCGGGAGCCAGGAGCCAGCCCTCCCGCAGGCGGGAGCCGGCAGCCAGCCTGCCCGCTGCCTGGACCCGGGCGGCAGCCGGGAGCTGGCAGCCAGCCCACCCACTGTTGTGACCCGGGCGGCAGCCGGGAGCCGGCAGCCAGCCCGCCAGAAATGGATCAGGAATGCATCAGCTTGCTCAGAAATTTTGTCCGTTGCATCCGAAGTCCGTTAAATCGAGGTCCGTTAAATCGAGGGTTTACTATATTTACAAATACAGAAAATCAATCCAGAATATTCAGAAGGGAAAAGTAAAATCTATCCTGGGGTTCCTGAAAAGCATGTTATGCCACAAACGGTTAGTCACCTTAAATAAAAGTACAAAGCTGGCTGATATATTAAGTCCTCTGTGTTCTCTGTATCTATGTTTGACGTGAAGCTTGATACAGTATTTTCTCAGGAATATCATACAGTGGATACGGAATTGGTTGACGTACAGTCAACTGAGAATAATTTTGAAGGGGAGCACAATTAAAAGGATGAATACTGGGCAAACAGAACTTTTCCTAAAAGATTTAGAGAATTAGCTGTTTAAATTCTGCATAAAGAATTGAGAATAGCTAAAGTTCACAAAGAGACCCTAAATAAGCAGGATGTTTGCATGTATAAATTTCAAGTACTTCTATTTATGAGGCGAATGTAATGGAAATTAACACAAATACCCAAGAGAAGATAACAAAGGGGGGAAATAATAATTGCTAAATCAAGAGTTAACAATATAGAATAAAGTAAGAAAGTAATGAAGATGGTCAAGGGATTAAAGACAATTTACAACTGAGATAAAGGATGAGTATGAGCCAAGCTGAAAATGCAATGGAGCAATTGTTTACTATGCATTCAGCATCCCTTGCCCATCCTCACCTCAGCCCCTAAAGAGGTTACCAGAATTTACCTGGCTGCAGCACAGCAGCAAGCAATGCATGAAGATAGGCACCAAACTGAGCCCTGATCCACTCATCTCCTCCCTCCCAGCCAGTGCCATCGAGGAAAACATCATCCCTGTTCTCAGTTACATGCTTCACCAAGTAGTCTGCAAATCTCAGGTCAGCAGTTGTGAGGTTCAAGATCTTCCTGAGTTCTGGATCATGGATTTGGACAAGGGCTTCCTCTATCTGATTGAAATAATCCCAAGGGGAAAAAACAGTCTAAATAAGACTTTCAGCATACATAACCTGTACTACTTTTTGTCATGTGAATAATTCATCCCCACCTACAACCACAACCAAAAGTAAGGAGAAACTAATAAACCAAATTATGCTGATCTGAAGTAGTCTGAACTTGATGAACTTCCTGGCAAAAGCTACGGAAGCTCTTTGTCAGAACTTTGGGTACCTTCTTACAGGATATGTTCCTGAAGATTCTCTTCTAACACACCGGACATGTGTTAGAAGTGCGCATCGCTATAGCGCTAATTCACATATAGCGCAGTAGCAGCCATGGATCCCAAATTTAATTACTTTAATTGGGATCCATGGTGATGCAGTCCCCGCTATAATGCGGTCCCCACGATAACACGGTTCCACGCATGGATCCCAAAACCTGCATTCTAGCTGGGGTCCAGTGTACTTTGTTTTATTGGCTGGCTGAGTTAATTTGCTACCGATATATAATTTTTCAATGTTATTGGGTGGTTATCATTAAGCAATTGTAAACTTAATTCTTAGGGCATCTACAGCCATGTTTGGGCATTTTTTATTGTTGCTTAAAGGAACATATTAGTGTTACCATAATTGTGTCTGTTTCTCAGTTATAAACATTTATTTTTAAGATCTTATTAGGCAGTCGTGAAAGTTCACCATGAGAAAAATAAACCCTGACTAACAAGCAGTCATATGGAGCTTTAAGTGTAAACACTAGATATAATGTGTTACACCAGAAACTTAATATTTTTGAAAGTGAATAAAGTTAAGGTTTTCCTGCTTGATAACTTACATAAATGCAAGTATACAGAATTCTAGCATCACAGATGTGAGACTTTTCCATCTCTATTGTGTTTAAGGGCTTGTCTCCACCACAGTGAAGTTGTTCTGGAATAAGATAGGGTATGAATTTATAGCACTATAGCTATTCCAGAATAGCTCTTTGTGTGGACACACAGTTGATTCAGTCAGTTTCCTTTGATAGACAAGCCCATAGCACAGGACATAGATAGTAAACTGAACACACATCATGAAAACTTGTTTAGTTGTCCATATTAAACAAAGTATAGAAAATTTCAGTGAACCTAACTGGAAGGTTAGGAATATTTTTGTATACATTGTTTTTTAACAAAAGCTCTTTTAAAAGAAAGTGTGCAGGTAAGTTCTTTGGAGCAGGAACTACCTTTCTGTTGTGTGTTTGCCTAGACAGAGCCTAGGACAGTAGAGGTTTCCTCCATGACTGGAACTCTTTTAGGTACCAACACGATACAAATAATAAAAATAATAATAATAATGTATTTAACAACTTCATTAGTAAACAATGGCTCTTATTTTGACTTAAACACATTCATAAGGCAATCACTTTTTAAGTTTAAAAAGTTGTTAAGAGGAGAATTCATACTTCCACAATTGCATCACTAAGATGCTTCTGCTGACGGAAGAGGATGTTGGTGGCTCCTGCAACAAAGCCACGGACTGTTACATCAGAGAGGAGGTGATGCTGTTGTAGTGCCATGTATGGCAAACAAAGGTAACCCTAAGATAATAGAAATGAGAAATGATTAATAAGAAAAGAGGAAGGGCAAAACACTCCCCCCAAACCCATCTTACTGTACTTACCCATCTCCATAGTCCTAGAGCTAAACAAAAGCAAGATCACCACCACACAGAGAGCCTGACTATTGCTCTACACCACGTTCCTAGCCACACTGTCACTGGAGTCTGATGTTGCTTTGCTACGTTAAGCAAACATAAGCAGACCAGGTTTCACAGAAATATTTGGTAATGGCTTAAGGCGGCTTTCACTCTTAGATGACTGGTTGAAATCCAGCCCAAACAGCCTTCAGATGGTAACAGAGTTGACAAATGTGAAATGAGTTTGGTGGTCTCATGTCCTTGGCATGCACAGTAAAGAGGACAAGAACTGAATGGACAGGCAGACCTCTATTCTCTTTTCCACAGCATAGTCTCTTCTGGCATGACTCAGGTACACTGCCAGGACAGTTAGACACTCTTGCACTGCTGCTATCCATGTTTTTCAGGGGCAGACTTTCAGGCACCAGGGAGAACTTTTTGTGTGCATGTGTATACCTGCTTTAAAAAAAAAAAAAGCAGCAGGAGGAAAAGACGATGCGCTGTGCTTTTTAACTGCTGTGTTCTTATGATGTGAATTATACCAATGCTTTCCAGGAAAATTTGCTATTTAAAAAAAGTCTAAGTCTTTGATGTAGTTGATTCTACATTCTGATCACCACATTCTAGTGATACAGCCAGAAGCATTAGGATTTTCATTTTAAAATAAAATCAATGTACCCCTTGAAACTCTAGCCCAATTCCAGTTGCTCAGTTACATAAAGCATTGTCCAGTTAATTCACTAACACTAACAGAAGGACTAGAGTGGGGGTGGGGAACCTCCGGCCCGCGGGCCTTATACGGTCCGCCAAATCATTCCGTCCAGCCTGCGCGCGTCCCTGGCCGGCGGCTCCCCCAGGTGCTTCCTGGCCCCTTCACCGGGGCAGCTCCGCGCTCGGCGAAGGGGCCGGGAAGCGCCTGGGGGAGCCGCCAGCGCTGCGCGGCCACCATTAGCTGGGCGGCGACAGGAGGAGCCGCGGGGAGCCGACGGTCAAGGGGGAGGGGGGTGGGGGGCTGGGCTGGGGGGCAGGCAATGGGGCGGTGGGGGGGGGAGGCCAGGCTGGGTGGGCGGGGAGGGGGGCAGGAGACTAGGCTGGATGGGGTGGGCGAGGCGTGGGTGCGGGAGGGAAGGAGGTTTGGTGGGGGGGAGGCTGGGCTGGGCGGGTCAGGCATGGGGGGGAAGGAGGCTGGGTTGGGAGTGGGAGGGGGGAGGAGGTTAGGTTCGGTGGGGTGGGCCGGGCCAGGCAGGGGTGGGGGAGGAAAGGCGGTTAGATGGGGGGAGGCTGGGCGGGGGTAAAGGAAGATCACCCCCAACACCCAGGCTGATAGCAGGAGCTGACTGGGGCAGGCGGCAGGACCCCGGCTGGCAAGGGGCCAGCGGGGGAAACCCCAAAGCAGTGCAGGGCTAAGCACTCTGCCTGCCACTGCTTTGGGGTTTCCCCCGCTGGCCCCTTGCCAGCTGGGGTCTCAGCTCCTGTTGCCAGCCTGGGCTTCCTCGGGGGTGGGGGGGTGGGGGAGGGGAGCGGCCCATGAATGACATTATAAATGTCCAGATGGCCCTTGGCAGAAAAAAGGTTCCCCACCCCTGGACTAGAGGCATATTGGACAAAACAACAAGAGTGAATGTACAGCAGCATGCAGTACATGACAATTTGAAACATATGGAAGAAAGGAATACAACTACTCCTTTTTTCTAGATTAAACACAGGGATCACTATCCAGATGAAAACACTAACAACTAAAACAGAACTGTCTTTGTCAAAGAATAACAATCCTGTGTTAGTCAGTCACCAACCTGGAGCATTAGGTTTCCCGAAAAATAATATTAAGGAAGTTGACAATGCAATATTTAATTGTCATATAATTTTAACCACCAGACAAGTTGTGAAATTTTAGAATGCTTTGCCATTTAAAATAAAGAGGGCCTGATTCCAAACTCACCATGCAACTATGACAACTTCTGATTTACACTGATGCAAATGAGATGAGCATCTAACCTTACACAGCTGGCACTAAAATTAGTAACAAAAATCCATAACCTATTTTTTCCTTGCAGTTTTGTGCTCTTTTATACTAGGAAATACATTACCACATGGTCAATTAAGCCAGTTCATGACCTTTTGACACATCTCATTCATTCAAGTTTGGTTTGATGGACTAAACCAGGGTTTCTCAAACTGGGGGTCGCCGAGCGCTACCCGGGGGGTCGCGAGCTCCTGCTGCCGCCGAGAAGCCGCCAAATTGATTATTTCTGCATTCGGCGGCTTTTCGGCAGACGTACTGAGCGCTCTCGGAAGCGCTCAGCATATCCGCCGAAAATAGCCGCTGAATGCAGAAGTATTCAATTCGGCGGCTTTTCGGCGGACATGCAAGGGTCGCGCCGTGCCGCCGGAGAGCAAAAAAGGGTTGCAGTGTCAACAAGTTTGAGAACCGCTGGACTAAACTGTCTTTCCATAGCATGGGACAAACAAACAAAAACAAGAAAACAAACTTGTAAATAATCTTATCAAAGAGATTCGCTGATTATAAGTCCAGAAGGGATCGCTGTGATCACCTAGTCTGATTGCTTGCATGTTCCACTCTATGTACCTGATGAAGTGGGTTCTAGCCCACAAAACCTTATGCCCAAATAAATGTGTTAGTTTCTTAAGGTGTCACAAGTACTCCTCGTTCTTCCCTTGAACCAGAGTAAAATCTTTTAGAAAAACATTCGTTCACAATTTTAAAATTTCCAGATCTAAAATGGAGTTCAGTTTCATGTGACAAACTTAGCTTTACTTATTTCCAATTGCAGTACGAGTAAAATATGTGCTAGGTGAAAGTGTTAATTTTTAAACATGCTGAGTCACGTTTGTCTCATTAGTCAGCTCAATGCTGCAAGCAAAGCAAGGTATCCCCAGTAGAGGGTAACCTGCAATGCCAACAAATGGACTATGTTAAAGCCAAAATAAACACATAACCCTCCTACATGAAACAAATGGGCTGAACTTTTTTTTTTTTTTTAAACAGATATTCCTCAAGTAATGCCTCCTTATGAAAGATAGAAAGAAGAATGAAAAACTCCCTGATGTCCATTAGGGACCTTATCTTGCAGATTTGTCTAGCAAGTGCTTAGCTATTACATCAGAGAGACCTTTAGGAAAAGCTTAAATGGATGGGATACATAGTAGCACACCCTAAATGAGTACTTCCCACATCTTTGTGTTATCAAATTTTATAATTACATTAGAAACTCTTGTACTTAAACAACAATCCTTTCTATTAATTAAGAAGTTACTAAATAAAATTAAGATCTCCAAGTTCTTCGGAAGTAAAACAGAAACAATACATGGGGGGCCCATCTGGGACAAGCTGTTTGCATCTGTAGCTAGTTGATCAAGGAGTGTCTGCAAGTCACTGCCTGTTAACAACATGACTTAGAAAAATAAACTGAACAGTCATAAATCATAGGAATTAGTGTTTATGCATGCAGGGTGGAAAATACATCCAGGAAGGTGGGATTTTTTTAATTATACAAAAATAAAGTTACTTGTAAGAGTCTGCACTTGAATATGAAGCAATACTTTAAACAGGCTTCAAGTTAGGCACCCAAAATTGCTAGTCACTTTTGAAAACTTTGGCCTGAAACTGTTGGTAAATATTTACTAAGTATAATTATCAAAAGTTTACCTTAGTAAAAATAGCCAATGGCATGCCATACTGGTCCTCCTCCAACCCCGATATGAGTCCTGGAACAAGAACCACATGTCCTGTTTTAGCCTGAGGTTGCACAGTAATTGGAGGGCTTTCCGAGGTTGTGCATTCCTTTGAAAGGATTTCAGTCTGTTCTGATGTCATATTTTCATGTTCTCCCTCTTTCAAGTTGGGATCCTCCAAAATACTAGGATCCAAGGTCTCCCAGTCGCTTTCAGAAGACTCTGGAGAAGTGCGTGAAGGAGGTTTCAAATGTCCAGTGCCATTGGAGGACTGTGATCCATTGCAATTCTTTTCAGAATGGGATAAAGGCACATCTGTTTTCTGCGCCTCCCGCACATGGTTTGATGATATCTTCCTGCCTCCCTCACCCATTCCTGAGTTTGTATTTGAAATGTCAGCAGCAGACACAGAAACATAATCATCTAAAGGGGGAGTAACTTCCCGCAGGCCAGTATCCTCAGATACACTCTTTCGCGGTCTGTACTGCGAACTGTCAGTAAGACCATGTTCAATCATACCTGGAGGACAAACACATACACAATATCATCTCACCAAAGATTTTAGTGATTTTTGATAATAGCAAAGTAGGAAATGATTTTTAGTACATCGAAACAAGAGTCATGCATTTTCATTGCCACTTTAAAAATCCAGTCCACTTCTGCCAGATGCGCCGATTTTCTAATGTGCTGGGGGTTGCTCAACCCCCTCTCTGCCCCAGGCCCTGACCCCACTTCACCCCTTTCCTGAAAGCCCCACCCCCACCTGCCTCCTCCCACCCCTGCTCTGCCTCATTCCACCCCTTCTCTGAGGGCACACCACCCTCGCTCCTCCCCTGCCACTCCAGCGCCTCCTGCACACTGTGGAACAGAGGACTGTGGCGGGCAGGAGGAGCTGAGGGGAGGGAGCGGAGCTGATTGGAGGGGGGGGGGGGTTGCCGGTGGGTGCTCCAGCCCATAACACCCATGGAGTCGACGCCTATGACTTCAGCCCAAATGGATCAGCACTGACCTTCTGCTTTGGCAAGTGTTATTTGAAGTTCGATAAACATTTGGAAGGAACACAGAACC
Source organism: Sternotherus odoratus (assembly GCA_032164245.1). Lineage (NCBI taxonomy): Eukaryota > Metazoa > Chordata > Testudines > Kinosternidae > Sternotherus > Sternotherus odoratus. The sequence goes on from JAVMKO010000002.1 coordinate 150,272,725, forward strand.
AATGACTTCTGATTCACTGACATATCAAGAGTGCCCAATATGCAGCCCACAGAGATAAAATAGACTTAGTTTCTTATTATTAAGGTAAGGAGCACTCCATAAATATTAAGTGTTATCAGGTTGTGTGCATGTGTCCTTCATAAAAATATTACATAGCTTTGTGTGTGAATTAATTGTGGCTATTATACTCTGGCAATATACCAACACAGCCCCTGTGTCACAAAAGTCCCTGCCTCCCCCTACCCCCTCCAAAATATATATCACTGTCAATTTCAGTTATGAAAAGAAATTACACAAGAAAGAAATAGCCAAAAGCTGCTTTTACTTACCAGGAAAGAGAGACAAGACAGTCATCAGTGCTCCCACCAGTCTATTTACTGGAGAAATATAAAACAACACCTGTGGGGAGAGGGATGAAGGGAAAATTAAAATGACAGCTTAAGTCAGAGAGAAAAACAAACAGAAACAAACAAACAAGAGAATCTGAGGACATCTAATGTCTATATCTACCTAACTAACTAAAAATAACATAAAATAAAAATCAGTTCATGGAGAATTTGATAAAAAGTCTCCATAACATTTTTATTCAGATAAAATAAAGAGAAGACATAATAAGGCATTTACTACACTTGGACGATTCACTCTTATACTGGTTGGTTGGATCAATTTCGGGGGTGGTGAGAATGACTAGCTACAATCTTAATGATTGCAGACGGTGATTTTTGCAGTTCAATCAATCTGGTCCTTGCTGGTGCTCACTGTTGAAAAACAGGAGCGATGCCACATTGCCTTTAGCTGACTAGAGAATTGCCCTAGTCAGGCAGTTGGAACAGTTCTAAAAACCCATCCATCTTCTTCTCACACAGGGCCAAAGTTTTGTTTGTGGCATGGTACATTATATATTTAAGGTTAGTGCTTTCCGTAATTCTAGTGTGATTTTTTCTTTGGTTTGTCTGAGTGCACATTGACTCCCTTTTCCCTTGTAACAAGCCAGCAAATAGCGCGATCCTGGCAATAAATATCCAAATGGCCACCATCTGGAGAGAGTCTCTCAACCCAGGAGTAGTTGGGAGTTTGAGACATGCTTCCTCCTACCTGCGGGACAGTCTTCAACCCATGCATGGATTAATGGGAGTTGAGCCACAGAACAAAAGGCAACTTTCTGATCAAGAATGGGTGGCATTATTGGGCATACTGGCTTAGTATGTTTAAGGTCTTTGACGGTACAGGTTTCCCCACAACTATTCTGGAACCGGAGGAGCTGTTCAGAAGCAGGCAGTACAGGAAAACAGTGTGCTCTCTCTTTTTGCAGATAGAACAGTTACTTACCTCGTAACGTTGGTTCTTCGAGATGTGTTGCTCATGTCCATTCCATGTGTGTGTGCGCACCGCGCATGCATGGTTCCGGAACTTTTTTCCCTAGCGATACCCGTAGGGTCGGCAGGGGCGACCCCTGGAGTGGCGCCGATATGGCAATGTATATATGCCCCTGCCGACCCTTCCCCCGCTCAGTTCCTTCTTGCCGGTACTCCGACAGAGGGGAGGCGGGAGGGTTTCGGAATGGACATGAGCAACACATCTCGAAGAACCAACGTTACGAGGTAAGTAACTGTTCTTTCTTCTTCGAGTGATTGCTCATGTCCATTCCATATGTGACTTGCGAGCAGTTATCTGGGAGGAGGGTGAGGAGTACCTTGAGTTCCTACCGCTAGAACCGCCTGTCCCACGGCGGCATCCTCCATCGACTGCTGCACGATGGCGTAGTGCGACGCGAAGGTGTGTACAGAAGACCACGTTGCCGCTCTACAGATGTCCAGGATCGGAATGTGAGCCAGGAATGCCGTGGATGCAGCCTGCGCCCTGGTCGAATGCGCTGTCAGTGCTGGGGGAGTAGCATTCGAAAGGTTATAACACAGTTTAATACATGATGTAATCCAGGTCGAAAGACGCTGGGTAGAAACCGGTAACCCTTTCATCCCTTTCTGCCACTGAAATAAAAAGTTGTGGAGATTTACGAAAAGTCTTGGTTCTGTCAATATAAAAGGCCAAGGCCCTCTTCACATCCAACGAGTGAAGCATTCTTTCCCTATTGGTAGCGTGGGGCTTGGGACAGAATACCGGTAAAAACACATCCTGGTTCAAATGGAATGGTGAGATTACCTTGGGGAGAAAGGCCGGGTGAGGACGCAACTGAACCTTATTCTTATGGAAGACCGTGTAGGGGGGCTCGGCAGTGAGAGCCCTAAGTTCGGAAACTCTACGGGCAGAAGTAATTGCCACTAAGAAGACAGTCTTCCATGAAAGATAGGATAGTGGGCATGTGTCCATAGGCTCAAATGGAGGTCTCATCAATGCCTTCAGTACGAGGTTGAGGTCCCACGGGGAGACGGGTTGGCGGACTTGGGAATACAACCTCTCCAAACCCTTCAAAAATCTGAGAACCAAGGGGTTGCTAAATATCGTAGCGCCCCCAACCCCTAGGTGGAAAGCTGATATAGCAGCCAGGTGTACCCGAATAGTAGAGAGCGCTAACCCCTGCTGCTTCAGCTCAAGTAGGTAATCCAAGATATTGTAGATTGTAGAGGTCATAGGTTCTCTACCTTTCCCTCGGGACCACAAGGAGAAACGCTTCCACTTGGCCGTATACGTCACCCTAGTGGAAGGTTTCCTGCTACCGAGGAGGACATCCCTAACTGAATCCGAGCACTGCATTTCCTCGGGATTCAGCCACGGATATTCCACGCCGTGAGGTGGAGCGACTGCAGGTTGGGGTGCAACAATCTGCCGTGGTCCTGGGAAATCAGTGTTGGGGACAGGGGCAGCGTTAAGGGACTCGTCACACACATTGACCTCAGCACCGTGTACCAGTGCTGCCGAGGCCACGCCGGGGCTATTACTATGAGAGACGCCCTGTCCTGCTGGGCTTTGATCAACACCCTGTGTATGAGGGGAAATGGGGGAAACGCATAGAGCAGACCCCCTGACCATGCTACCTGAAAGGCATCCCCCTCTGACCCCGGACTGAGGTTGAGGAGGGAGCAAAACCTCTGACACTTCCTGTTGACCTTCGTGGCGAACAGGTCTATGAGGGGAAACCCCCACCTTAGGAAAATCGAGTGGGCAACATCCGGTCTGAGTGACCACTCGTGACCTCTGAATGAACGGCTGAGCGTGTCGGCCAGCACGTTCTGAGTCCCTGGGAGATATGTGGCTGTGAGGGAAATCCCTCGAGGAATGCAAAAATCCCAGAGGGCGAGGGCTTCCCTGCACAGGCGAGAAGAGCGAGCACCACCCTGTTTGTTTATATAGAACATCGTGGCTGTATTGTCTGTTAGGACTGACACATACTTGCCTCGTAAGAGTGGTTGGAACGTCTGGCATGCAAGACGAACCGCTCTGAGCTCCCTGACGTTGATGTGGAGGGACAGTTCTTCCTGTGACCATAGGCCCTGGGTCCGGATTTCCCCGAGGTGCGCTCCCCATCCGAGGGAGGAAGCATCTGTCACTAGGGTCAGAGATGGTTGTGGCTTGCGAAAGGGAACCCCTGAATTTAGAGACTGAGGTTGGAGCCACCAGTGGAGGGAGCGTCTGACCTGCACTGGAAGGGTCACTATGAGGTCCAGCGGGTCTCTGCGCTGGTTGTATACGCCTGCAAACCATGCTTGTAAGGGTCGGAGGCGAAGTCTTGCGTATGGTACCACGTAAGTGCACGCTGCCATGTGTCCCATGAGGACCATACAGTTTCTGGCCGTCGTGGTCGGGAACTGCAGAAGTGAACGGATAATGTCCGAGATGGAATCGGCCCGGGCCGGAGGTAAGAAAGCCCTTGCTTGCTGGGAATCCAATACGACCCCTATAAACTCGATCCTCTGTGTGGGAATGAGGGTGGACTTTGGAACATTCAGGATAAGTCCCAACCGGAGGAAGGTTGCCCTGATAAACCGTATGTGCGTTTTTAAGAGGCTTCTTGAACTTGCTCTTATGAGCCAATCGTCCAGGTAGGGGTAGACATGAATGCCCTGCCTTCTGAGAAAGGCTGCCACTACTGCCATGCACTTTGTGAATACCCTTGGGGCGGTCGAAAGCCCGAAAGGGAGAGCCGTGAACTGGTAGTGTTGTTGTCCGAGTACGAACCGCAGGAATCTTCGGTGAGACGGGATAATAGAGATGTGGAAATAAGCATCTTTCAAGTCGAGGGCCGCGAACCAGTCTCTGTGTGCCATAGCCGGGATTATGGACGCCAATGATAGCATGCGAAACTTCAACTTCTTTATGTGCGAGTTGAGGCCTCGCAGGTCCAAGATGGGGCGAAGGCCACCCTTGGCCTTTGGAATGAGGAAATAACGGGAATAATATCCTTTGCCCCGGAATTCTTGAGGAACCTCCTCTATAGCACCCAAAGACAAGAGGGTCTGTACCTCCTGATCTAGGAGTTGCTCGTGAGATGGGTCCCTGAAGAGGGACGGGGAGGGCGGATGGTTGGGTGGGAGGGTGTGGAATTGGATAGAATATCCCACCTCTACGAGGCTGAGTACCCATCTGTCTGAGGTGATAGATTCCCAGGTGGTAGAAGCGGGATAAGCGGTTCAGAAATGGCAAGGGAACTGGTTCGTGGTCCTCGTGCGCACCTTCAAAATCCTGGTCTAGGTTGTTGCGCACCCGAATTCTGGGATTGCCGAGATCCGGGTCTTGGGCGGCCGCGGCTAGCTCCCCTTCCGCCCCTCCTAGGCTGGTCTCTCCGCGCTTGGGGAGGTTGGAAAGGTCGAGAATGGAGGGGGAGGGGGTGGTCTGAAGGGCCTCCTCTGGGTCTGAGGAGTGTGTAGGCCTAAAGAACGCAGCATTGCCCTTGAGTCCTTTAAGGACTGTAGCTTTTTATCTGTATCCAGGTGAAACAGGCCCTGTTTATCGAAGGGCAGGTCCTGGATGGTGGACTGCACTGGGGGAGGGATCCCAGAGACTTGGAGCCATGCCCCCCTTCGCATCACCAGTCCTGTCGCCAGTTGTCTAGAGGCTGAGTCGACTGAATCCAACGCTGCCTGTAAAGCAGCTCTGGACACTAATCTGCCCTCGTCCACTATGGCCTTGAATTCTTTGGCCGAATCTTTATGGACATGATTTTGAAATTTGTCCATGGCCGCCCAAGAGTTATAGGAATATCTACTCAGAGCTGCCTGCTGGTTGGCCACCCTGAGTTGAAGTGCAGCAGATGAGTAAACTTTCCTCCCCAAAAGGTCAAGCTTCTTAGCGTCGTGAGACCGGGGGGTGGGACCTGTTTGGCCTTGACGCTCACGGTGGTTGACGGCATCAGCTACTAGCGAACCCGGTGGAGGGTGAGTAAAAAGGAATTCATGCCCAGTACGTGGGGCAAAATAGCGTCTCTCCACTCCCCTGGCTGTGGGTGGGATAGACGACGGGGTCTGCCAAAGGTTGTCCATTGTTGTCTGTATTTTTCTAAGGAATGGCAGGGCCACCCTGGACGGAGAATCAGACTTAAGGATGTCCACTGTAGGATCATCCTCTTCCTGGACCTCTTCGACCTGCAGATTAAGATTTTGGGCCACACGGCGAAGAAGATCCTGATGGCCACGGACATCCATTGGCGGCAGCGATGTAGAGGACCCCGCCACCGCTTCATCAGGGGAGGATGAGGAAGATGCCAGCTGAGGGTCACCCGCTTGCTGTAGATCATCAGTATCCTGTTGAGGTTCCACCTGTAGGGTGCCGTGGGTAATAGTAGACTCCGGTACCGAGGTACCCAGTGCCGATGGTGCCGTATACTCCACCTCTGTCTCCAGCTGGGGTCTCGTAACCGTCGCTGAGACGGGACCCCGCGGCACCGAGGGCAGCGACGCCGTTATGGAGGCCGGTCCCTGCGCCTGGTGAAAAGCGAAAGGGGTCCAGAAGGGCCATTGTACCGGACCCCGACCGTCTTCCCTCCAGTCGGTGGTTCGGCGCCGGTGGGATGAGTGCCGGTGCCGGGAATGATGCCGGGATGAATGCCGACTGTGCCTGGAGTAGGACCTATAGGACCTCGAGTCGGACTCAGACGAATAATCTGAGTGTGACCAGGGAGGGGCGGTGCCGTCCGGTGCCACCATCGGGCGGGTCGAAGAGTAATGCTCCCGGTGCTGACTCGCCGGCTGACTCGGGCCCTGGAGTGGCGGCACCGTTGACAGTGCTGTTGCACCGGACGTCTCATGAGACGTTGGCGGTACCGTCTCCACCGGTACCGGGGTTGGGACCATCGGCGGGATAACCGGTGCCGATGTCCTAGGGAGCGGTGCCGGGATCAAAAAGTGCGGAACTGGATCTCTGGTCAGTTCCAAGAGATCGGTTGCCGCATCGAACGCCTCAGGGGTTGACGGCATGTCTAACCCGGGCTGTTCTCTCTCTGGGGAGAATGTAGGCTCCTGAGAGACAGGCGCGGTCTCCACGACACACGGCGCCGCCGGCACAGGCTCCGCGCGGGGTTGTTGACTATGCCCCGGAGCCGTTCGTGCTGCAAGGTGGGCACCGGAGGTCTTACGGGCCGGAGAGCGCCCCCTTGCCTTCTTAGACGGCACCGGCGATTGCGAACGGTGCCGCCTGGAGGATCCTGCATGGTGCCGAGGCGATCGGTGCTTGGATGCCTTCTTGTCCTTCGGTGCCGCGGCACCGCGGACTGATGCCGGTGCACTAGCCGAAGTGGAAGGTTCGCATGGCTGCAGGGCAGACTCCATCAAGATCAGCTTAAGACGATGATCTCTCTCCTTTTTTGTGCGAGCCTTAAAACCTTTACAAATCGAGCAGCGCTCGGTTTGATGACCCTCTCCCAAACACTTTAAACAATGGGAGTGAGGGTCACTCACGGGCATAGGCTTACCGCACTGATTGCAGTTTTTAAATCCCAACGCCCCAGGCATAACCTGGCGCCAGGACAAACAAATTTAAGAACTATACAACTAACACTAACTACACTAAGCTAACTAACTATAACACGAACGATGGTAATCAGAACGAGTATCACGGGATAGCACAGAAGCTGTTCCAGCAACCGCCACGGACGGAAAGAAGGAACTGAGCGGGGGAAGGGTCGGCAGGGGCATATATACATTGCCATATTGGCGCCACTCCAGGGGTCGCCCCTGCCGACCCTACGGGTATCGCTAGGGAAAAAAGTTCCGGAACCGTGCATGCGCGGTGCGCACACACATATGGAATGGACATGAACAATCACTCGAAGAAGAAGCCATAGTTCACTTTCTCCTGGTAAGTTCAGAAAGAATTCTCACGTTTATCCAATAGATGTCCAGCTTTTTCAAACTAGACTCATGTGTTTGAGTCATTTGCGCACGCCTGGGAAAGCTTCTCTCTCCTCTCTTCCGGTGAATGTGTGTCTTGTGGTTTAGAATGGAATTATAGCTCTGTACTATTTAACTAGAATGTTTAGCTGTAATTATAAAATGCTACCATAATCGGTTTTTAAATCAAATAGGCAAGGCGGTTTCTAAACCATTTCTTGTATCAATGTAAAGCGAAACAATTATTTTTAATTCTGAAGTTTAAAATATTTGTAGTAAACTTTTGAACTATTTGGGAAACTATTCAACAGACAAGTGTAGATGTGGAATGTGAAACATACCTAAGATTACTGAAACTAAATGTTTTATATAACACAATAAATGTAGGAAAATATTATATTATATTTACACATACACATACATATACACAATTTTAAACTGACAGGCTTTTTGGTGTACTTTGAGACTATTGCTAAGATTACCACATGGCACTGCTAATGACTTTTGGGGAATTAAACTCAACACGTCAGTTTTGGCAAATAAAAAGGCTTGAGGATGTAGAAAAAAACATGTATTTGAGTAATTATAAGTTCATCTCCTTGACAGAATGGCTTGAAGTTGCCTTGATAGGAGAACTATAAAAAAAATTATTCATTGAAGGGCAGGAAGTAATATCAACTAATCCAATATGAGCAGTTTTAATCAAGGTTGCACAAAAGAAATCAGAAGTCAAGAAATGCATATAAGATTGCATGCACAACCTTAGCTTTGCCCTGTATGCATTGTGATAACTTACAATTTTGCTTGTTCACTGGGGGAGCAAAGTAAGATTTTTACTTTTAACATGAAAATTAACATTGTAGGAAAAAAAGATCCCTGTTGTCATGTATTTGTGATCTGATATTCAATCACTTTACTGAAAGATCTTGACCCAACATTTGAATTTACAAATTGGAAAACATTTGTTTCTATTCCTTATCTGTTTGTACATGTTCCAGATTCCTCTTAAATTGCCAAGAGAGCACCACTTTTAGGCAGTAAGACAGCCTGAAGAAAAATATAATTGAGACGGACACTTCTCTGTGGATTTAAACTAGGTTGACATACTTATTTTAATATTTATTTTTATTGACGGTGAATCAAAGTTAACATGACGAGAGGGACATGACCTTGAATACTAAACATATATTTCAGATAAGTATCCATACAATTCACAAAAATCTAAATCTGGAGAAAAAATCTAAAACTTGCTTCCTTTGGTATTTATTTATTTTGTTTGTTTTATTTGTTTTATGTTTAAATGAAGTTCTGTTTTACCTAATCTTATGCACTAAGAATTTTCACTCTACAATGGTGAGGGCATTATTTAGGTCCTGATATTTCCCATCCATTCCCTTATGCAGTTGACCATTTCTCATTATCATTTGTACCAATTCTCGCAGTGGCTTTTTGTGATATGTCCCTCCAATCCTTAAAAACTGTTATGAAAATTTCCCTACACAAATTTACCAAATCTCACTGGCCTTTGCTCTAGAGTAACTATCAATAATGGAAAAAATGTATAGTGTGTGAGCAGAATTTATACATCAACACACACAGAGCAGTTAATCAAGGAAATAAAGTTTTCTAGTTTTATTTATGCCTGCATGTAAATATACTTGAGCATCGTGTTTTACTCCAGACATATTTAGTGTAGCATTTATCTTTCACTAACATATGCTCTATAGCATCATATAAACAACTACATCTCCATTTCAGTCCTCCCCTTCATCCCACAGACCCTACCTTTTTCTCTAGAAGAATCAATTTAAAAAGAATTAAGATCTGCAAAATAAGAAGAGAAAATTAACATGGTGGGTGACTAAGAAACGGGGGAAAAACACACACTTACATGAGTGTGCATATGTGTAATATAAATAAGTTCATCTTTCATTTAAAATGTTTCCCTTAGCTATTTCATTGGCCGGGAACAGCGAACGGCAGTCACTGGGAGCTGCGGGGTGCCGTGTCTGCGGATGGTCAACATCAGCAAAATGTCTTGCAGCCTGCAATCAGATTACCTTTATGGTAAGGTTGCCCACCACTGCTCTAAGATTTCCTTACCCCCACAATTTACACAATAGCCCAGTGATTAGGTCACTTACCCAGGAGATGAAAGGCCTGGTGTCAAATCCCCACTCTGCCTGAGAGGAACAGGGACATAAACCCAGGTCTTCACCTCCTGAGGGAGGTGCTCTAATCACTACACTATGGTATATTCTGAGGCAAGTTTCTCTCAATCTCTACTACTGAAGTTGTTCCACTTTGCATAAAATGATGAAATATTCATTCAGCCATAGAGAGAATGAGAATGACACTCTAGCCCAGCAGTTAGCGCACCTGCCAAGATGTGGGAAAGTCAGGTTCAAGACCCTGCTCCTATCAGGCAGAGTGGGGATTTGAACCTGAGTCTCTCATGTCCTATGTAAGCCCGCTAGCCATTGGGACAACAGATTTAAGAGGGGTGGCACCACCATCTCCTATTCCGTGGTGCATGTGGGGGCTTTTTTTTGTGGGGTGTTTTTTGTGACGTGCATAAAGGAAGTGAAGAGTACTGGAAACCTGCCTACTGGAGATACTTATAGCAGGGGACGGGAGGGAAGAAAGAGGGAATCCCTAACAAGGATAGAGCCAACAGAGCAGGTTGCTATGCCTCTCTCCTCACAACTCCTGGCAAGAAAATATGGGTAGTGTGTGGTGGCAGGAAGAGTGAGTGGCTGGAACATATCTCCAGATGATATATGGTCCTTCAAACAACAATCCCCAGGTTGCACCAACCTGCATCTGAGGCCAGAAAGTCCCAGGAGGCTGTATCCAGCTCCTTAGCAGCACCCCCTAGGTACAGCAGAGAGTCTGGACCTTAAAATATGAAGAAGTGTATGTGTGCATGCTTAGCTGTCAGTTGCTCATCATGCAACCTACATTTTTACCATGTAAAAAAAAGCATGCTGCTGTTGTACTTTAGTAGCCACATGAAGGAAGCATACCTTGTGTCTAAACTGAAGGACAAGATCTCGAGGCGACAGACCTAAAACATTGAGAACCAATCCATTAGTGAAGCTTTGCAAGGGGTATCAACTCCATTCTTCCAGTCCCCCATTTTTTTATTGACCAAATTACATAAGCTAAAGTGACACACAAGGATTTCCCATTCTCATGGAAAACATGCTGGTGACTTCATTAAAAGAATTCATACCACTGTCTGTTCCTTCCAACAATGAGAGTTGAAAGTAAGATGGAGACTCTGCATTCCAGAAGATGGCTTTTTACTTTCATACTGAAGCCAACTGGCTAAAGCATTTCCCTATGGGAGCATTTGATTAAACGACTTATAGTTCTCTGTCTAGATCAATTCTTCCTATGGTATGTGGAGCAAAGGATGTAGGACAGGGGTCTCAAACATGCGGCCCGGGGGCCACATGCGGCCCGCAAAGCCCTTCCCTGCGGCCCGCCAAGCTTCCTGGCGCCCCCCCCCCCCCGGTCCTCCCCATAGCAGTTTGCAGGATGGAGGGGCCAGAAGTGGAGGCTTCTCTGCTGCCTGGCTGGGCCGCGTGTGTTTCTAGCTCTGGACTTCCTAGATTGCTCTTGCTTTGTTTGCCAAACAGCTGTTGGTGGTGCCTAGTGCTTTCCAGGAGGGAATGGGGAGCTGCATGCTCAGAGGAGGAGGTGGGGCAGGGGTGGGACCTCATGGAAGGGGTGGAGTGGGGGCACAGCCGGGGCAGCGAGGGTGTGTGTGTGTGTCAGTGGTGCGGCCCTCGAGCCAGTGCACTAGTCCTCATGCGGCCCTCGTGGTCATTTGAGTTTGAGACCCCTGATGTAGGAGGAGATTTTTCAAGGCACTAAAGGCAGTTTGATGCTCAACTCCCTTCAGAACAGGGGTCTCAAACACGCAGCCCGCAGGCCACATGCGGCCCACCAAGCCCTTCTCTGTGGCCCGTGAAGCTCCCCACGCCCCCCCCCTTCCCCAGTTGTTTTCTGGAGCCGCTAAGCTCTCCGTCTCCTCCCTCCTCCTCACACTCCTGGTGCTCTGCTTCCGGCTGCTCTACCTACCGCCAGGCAGTTCTCTGGAGGCACAGCAGTTTCCACGAGGGAGGGGCCAGGAGTGGTAAGTCTCACGCAGAGGGGAGGAGGCCTCGCCAGACTCCCCATGGCCCCCCACCCCACTCTGCGGGTGGCTTGCCGCTCCTAGCCCCTCTCTCCCAGAAACTGCTATGCCGCCAGAGAACTGCTTGGTGGTAGGTAGAGCAGCGGGGAAGCGGGGTGGGGTGGGGTGAGCACAGCTTGGCAGCCCCAGAAAACAACTCGCGGGGGGAGGGGGAGAGTCGAGGGCTGAGGAAAGTTTGTCCCCTCCCAGACACCCAAGCCCGTAACATCCCTCCCTGCGGTGCTGCCAGCACGGGCACTCTTGGGCTCACTGCTTTCCACCGGCGGAGCATAGCCTGCAGGGAAACTTCTCCCCGGGGCAGGCTCCAATTCCCCTCCAGTAGCTCTGTCAGCGGCTCCAGAACTGGCTGTAGCCCTGGGATGCTCTCCAGTGCAGCTGCAGCTCGGGCAGAGCAGCATGTCAGGGCCGAGCCCTCAAGTTGCCTGGCAGGGAGTAGGAGGGGGTCGGGTTTTCCTGGCTGTCTGCAGTCCTTGGATACTCCCCTGCATGGCTGTAGCTCCGGCAGAGCAGCAGGTCAGGCCAGAGCCCTCACAAAGGAGGCTGCCTGAGGAGGAGGGGGAACAGGGGATTTCCTCTCCTCCCCTCCCCTGGCAGGAGGGAGATTCTGGAAGTGGCACCCTGCAACCCATAGCCTAGGGCCAGGTACAGCTCTCCATCATAAAGGGCTTTTTTTAAGTGCCTGCATATGTCACTGCTTTAATTGCTGTATCAAAGCCTTGTGCCAAGGAAGAGAGGAACAGATAAATAGTTACAAGGCTAAAACAAATGCAGCAAACATGATCCTACAGTGGGTAGCTGAGAACACTGTCAGGAACTGAATCCTTGTCTCTTAATTCTGCTGCAGACTCACTGTCCAGCGACTTTGGGGAAGGAGTTTGAAGGGAACAAGGAAGGGGTTGGAAGAAGCAGAGCAGGAGTGCAGCCCAGTGCAGGGGTGAGCTTTAACAGAAGTAAAGAAGTTAATAACAAAAGTTAGTAAATTTAATAGCACACTATATTACTCTTCATTTTTGGCTATACTTTTGTATCATTGTAGGTGTAACACAGGCTGAATATGAGGCTCCAATTTGGTAGGCGGTGGAGTAGTTCACCTAAGGCAGGGGTCTCAAACACCTGACCCACAGGGTTATTTTCTGTGCCCCACCAAGCTCCCCGCGCCCCTTCTCTCCCCAAACTTGATTTCCTGCAGTTGCCAAGCTCCACATGCTCCCCTGCGTACCTCCAGGTGTTTCCCACTGCCAAATAGCTGTTGGCAGTGTTTAGTGCTTTCTGGGGGGAGGAGTGGGGAGCAGCGCACTCAGAGGAGGAGGCGGGGCAGCGGTGGGTTCTCATGAAAGTGGTGGAGTGGGGGTGGGGGTGGGGAGGGGTGTGTGTCAGTGATGCGGCCTTCAGGCCAATGCACTAGTCCTCATGCGGTCCTCGTGGTCAGTTGAGTTTGAGACCCCTGCTTTAGAAGTTAAGAGGAACTGGGTTCCTATCTGCTATTTAATCCAATGAAATCCCTACCCCGCAATTAAATTTTTTCAAAAGAGCATAGTTTTCAGAAGGAGCTGAACAGCTCACTCACTAAATGTATATCATACCTAGAGACATGACTGAAGTATCATGGATTACAACCTAAAATGAGATCCACATTATGGAGAAACAGATAAAGAGTAGTCTACCTGAAAATCATTTAATTCCACAAATGAAAGGGAAAATAATAAAGTGCCATGCAGGCACATAAACCTGTGGTGCTAAATTTTAATGCACATAAACAAACTAGTTCAGAGGGAATGATTTGGCTGATATAACATTATATATTATTGCTTGTAAAAACGTCCCTTACCAAGATAAACTTGTGACCCCTCCAGTGTAGTTCCTCCCAAAGAGCTATTCATATGCTCATAAAGTTCCTGTAAAAATTAAATAAAAAATATTAATGGCATATGAATACCGCACCTGATTAGTAACACCTGTTCTAAAAAGCTACCCAAGGGACCAGAATAAAATAAAATAATTTGCTTCAGAGAGATGGATGGACAAAAGAACATTTTTGCTTATAATGGGGTTGTTACTTTAAGGGTGTCATTGAATATATTGTTCCTAGATATTTCACTAACCAGAAATCTGTCCCTTTCTCAGATTCACATTAGGATATTATTTCATGTAATTATTTAAAATAGCTGAATAGAAGTATCATCTCTGAAAATGCAATACACTGATTAAAGAATGTTTATAATTTAAAATCTATAGCCATACACAAGGGGCATTACACTGTGGTAGTATATATTGAAAAGTTACCTTAAGAATTGAAATTTGTGAGAAGTCTTTTTCTTCAAAATAGGCGTGAGTAATGAGCTGTAGCTTTGCTTGAAGTAATCCATACAAAGGCTTGTGAGACAGGGAAATGGACATATTATGTCATGTCATTATGTCATGAATGAAAGGCAGATGAAAAAAAGCACATTTGTTGCTGGTTTCTAGTTCCAGTATCCTTCCTCCATACCCCCTAACTGTCCTCAGATCTGGGGAAGGAACTTCTAGTGTCACAGCAAAAGCTGGGAGTACCTTTCCCAAACCTGAAGAACAGCTCTTTGTGGCTCAAAAGCTAGTGTCTCTCACCAACAGAAGTTGGTCCAACAAAAGATATTATGTCTTATATCTTTACTAGCGAAAATACCCGGCGTTGCTCGGGTCTGTCGGAGGTGGGGAGGGGGCAGAGAGCTGAGCGAGTGCGGGGTCCGTTGGAGGGGGCAGAGAGCAAACCTGACACCCCCACCTCAACCCCCCCGACCAAACCCGACACCCCCACCTCACTTACCCCTCAACCAACCCCGACTCACATTTTCACCCCCCCCACCCAAACCCAACACCCCCACGTCACCCCCCTACCAACACCCCCTGACAGACACCCACACCTCCCCCCCGTAGACCAAACCTGACACACCCACCTCACTTCCCCCCCAAACAAACCCGACACCCACACCTCACTTACCCCTCGACCAACCCCGACCCCCCTCCACACACACCCAACCAAACCCAACACCCCCACCTTACCCCCCCCACCAAACCCAACACCCCCTGACCAACCCCAACACCCACACCTCACCCCTCACCCACCCCGACACCTTCCCACCCCCCCAGACCAAACCCAACACCCCCGGCTCACCTACCCCCCGACCAAACCCGACACCCCCACCTCATCCCCCCCAACCAAACCCGACACCCCTACCTCACCCCCCGACCAAACCCGACACCCCCACCTCACTTACCCTCCGACCAAACCCAACTCGGGTCCGTCGGAGGTGGGAAGGAGGCAGAGAGCTGAGCGAGTGCGGGGTTCCGTTGGAGGGGGGAGGGGGCAGAGAGCTGAGCGAGTGCGGGGTTCCGTTGGAGGGGGTATTATGACATCATAACTATGTCACAGAGAACAGCAGCTGCCCAGCTGATGTGATTGGCCTTTAAATAATTTCACCCCTGGGGGGTGTCAGCAGTGAGATTTGAAAATTTTTCAACTCTTACCCTGATTAGGACCCTAAGACCTCTAACTGTACCAAATTTCAAGTCTCTAGCTCAAACGGTGTGGAAGGAGTACGTGCGCATACATACACGCATACACCATTTGACTTTTATATATATAGATATATGAGTTATAAAAAATGAGTTATAATAAAATTTGAGTGTCTTGATCTTTTAACACTGATGTGATTTCAGTGCTCATTTTGTTACATTTTAAAGTTTTTCTGACAAAGAACATTTAAAACAATGAAAGTTTCCAAACAAAAATTTGTCAAACCAGTTTTCTGTGTATATTCTTTAAAAAAAAGTTTAACTATTTGTTAGTCGCTCTCTTACCAACTGACTTAGAACACAGACACTTTTCTGTACGGTTTCTCGGGTGACATCTGCTTGCCGCACTTTCAGTGCCTAAGAAAAAAAGTATTACAATATTTTTACATATATGTATTTTAAAAATTATTTTTAAATCCAGTTACCACTAATCAAAACAAAACCCAGAATGTACTAGTTGAGAATGGGCCTAACCAGTGGTATGCAAATAACATTTTTAATAAGGTATGAAACAACTTTTTAGAGGATAGATTAAAAGATTTTTTTCTAATGTACAGATTGTGATTAATAAACCAAATACATTTTTTGCCAAATACTAGTAAGCCAAATATAATGAAACCTGAGACTGCACTAATACTCGATTACCTAACATTTCTACTGAAATCAAAAATCTGTTCTTCTATCTTTTGTAAGAAACTCCTCGGTGATGAAGGCATAAAAATCTGGTAAATCGCACAAGTATCTAAGCAGTTCCTTTTCGATGGTCAGTGAAACCAAGCTGGACAGGTGTTTGACGCACTGCGTGTTGTGTGTGAATGTCTAAATGTGCTTTAAAATTGAAAAAAAGACCTTTCCACTGTGGCTGCAGAGTAGGGAATAATCAGAATGAAGGTAGCCAATATGTTGACCTTAGAGAAGCAAGTTTGTAAATCCAGCACATGAATACTTCTATACAAGTCAAATGTACCTTCCTCTTGCCACTGCTCTCATTGGTACAGAGCACACAGCTTGGAATGCAATCTACCAACGTCAAAAATATTTGGATAAGATGCTTCTTTAGAGATTTGAGAGCATTAACCAGAAAATGTGTCTGGAACTCCGTGAATTGTTTTGGATTCAGCAACTGTACAAATTAAAGTTTCACTATACTTTCAAATTGTACCAATAACTATTCTCTGATATTGTCAATAATCTCAAAGAAGAGACGTTTATACATTGCTTGGCCTTCACTTGCACTTTTTTCCCCTCAAGGTTCATGTGCACCTAACTCCAACACCTCTTTCCAAAACTTGTCAAAAATGTGTTGCTTTCGACTAATTTGCTCTAATGTGTCAGGAGTCTGCTGAATACAAAACCCAATATCGTACATCTTAGTTTAAAGAACGTGAAATCACTTTTATCTCTTCAAACATGTTGTTGCAGAGGCAAAGAAGAAACACAAACTATAAAATTATCAAGCACAATCAGCAAACCCATGGCTGAGTGAAAAGACTGAGCATCCCAAGCTACTCGATTCTGCACCACACTTTTGAAGACTTCGGTCAGAGTTCTCTCCTCATTTTACAGGTTACACAAGCCTTGAATGATGAAAATTCCATCTTGTGGTACAAACAGAAGACTGTCTCCGTTTAACTAGGTTTCCAAGAAGTTAAGTCCTTTGAAGATTGGGGGGGGGAGGGCGGAACCATATTCCTTCTAAATTTTTGAAGAAAATCAGTTTGCTGCAAAACTGAGGACAAGATTTAAAATGAACAGAAAAGGGCACAGAGAAACTTTCCATTAACAGGTTTCTGAGGCCTACCTATGTCGTCTGCCATTACTGCTACATTGCCATATGTCTGAGCTACACACCTTGTCAAGAAATTTAGACTTCTGGCATAGAGTTTCAACATGCTGGCAAAGGTCAGCTGCAGTTCGATTGTTACTAACGTCATTAAGAGCAACAGAGTGTTCTGCAACATCGCCTTAGTCACATAATGCAGTACAGTCAAAAGCTGGACTTACTGGACTGACACTCCATTATGTAAAATAGCAACAAATGGTGTTTCCTCAATTTCTTTGGCAATGGCATTAAGTTGGAAATCACTTACTGCTTTGATGAGATTATTCTTAATTGTTTGATATTCCAGAAAATAAAGAAGATGGTTCCCAAATGCTGCTTGATTAAAGGATCGAACTCCTTGACTTATTCTAAGGTTTCTACATAATTGCCCCGATTCAGGGAGTCATCCGTTTAGTTATCCATACAAAACATCAACTCTTGTTCACTGAGATTACATAAAATACAAAAATAGCCTGATTCTGACAGTCTTTATTGTGTTGTCTCACAGCACTTCTTCATAGCTCATCTATCAGTACAAGCTTGTCCAAATGTTCGTAACTATATACAGCCTGCTAGGAGCTGCTGGCTACCAGTGACAACCACAAGCTTTATAATGGTTCTTTAGGTCGTTGTATCCTGTCTTATTCCATACATTCTTCTCATTGATGAAAAGTAGACCGGATCAGTAGTATAGCTTGTTTGTCTTCACACACGCACAGATCCATTCACATTTGTACACAGCTTCGCTGAAATACAGTTTCAGATCACCAACTACAATTTTGGTTTGAGCTTCCATTATTTATAATGTCGGTTTCTGTTCTAGTCTCTTGCACTAAATGAATTAGTGAACAAATTTGGCACGAAACTTTCCATCCTGATGAGGAGTTGACATTGCTAGCTCTGTTCAATCACAGACTACTCATTTCTGCACTTGCAAGCTTTCGCTACTTTTTCCAGTGCACAGCTGGTCAGAAAGTCAGCTGCCTACAGTCATGTTGCCTAGGCAATATGATGCAACTTGGGAGCACTACACCCTTTGCCAGCAAAACAAGACAACAGCTGACATGAACAGATTAATTACATGCAAGCTTTCATATGCTTGTTGAATAAAACATTTTTTGTGAATTCTGAGGCATGCCATGTATGTTCTGAATACATAGACAGCACACCACTCGGCCTAGCTCATTATTGTCTATGCCACCCCCCACCCCATGTTACTGCCACTGTAATTTCCATCGACTTCAGTGGTGCAGTATTAGACCTTAAGGCAATATGCTTCACAACACTACAAATAGTCAGGATAATTGGTCACAGTTGTGTTAACTCACTGTGCAGACAATAGTTGCAAATAGAATCATAGAAATTTAAAGCTGAAAGGGACCTCAAGAAGCCATCTAGTCCACCCTCACACCCCCATGCTGAGGCAGGACTAAGTATGCCTAAACAGCCTCTGACAGGCGTGTGTCAAACTTGTTCTTAAAATCCTCCAAAAATGGGAATTCCACAATCTCCTTTGGTACCCGTTTATAGTTAGAAAGTTTTTTCTAATATCTAACCTAAAATTCCCTTGCTGCAGATTAAGCCTATTGCTTCTTGTCCTACCTCTAATGACTAGGAGAACAATTGATCATTGTAAAAACCTCTTAACATATTTGATGATAGTTATCAGGTTCTCCCCTCAGTCTTCTTTTCTCAAGACTAAACAAACATAGGTCTTTTTAATCTTTATACATGTCAGGTTTTTTAAATCTTATCAATTACTGTTGCTCTCTTCTGGACTCTCCAATTTGTCCACGTTTCCTAGCACATGGTGCCCAAAACTGGACACAACACTCCAGCCCTGGCATTGCCAGTGCAGAGCAGATTGGAACAATTATCTCCTATGTCTTGCATATCACTCACCTGTTAATACACCCCAGAATGACATTTGCCTTTTTTCACAACTGCATCACAATGTTGTCACATATTCTATTTGCGATCCACTATAACCCCAGATTCTTTTTTGGGATAGTAGTTCCTAACCAGTTTATTCTCCATTTTATAGATGTGCACTTGATTTTTTCCTTTCTAACTGTATATTTTGCACTTGCCTTTATTGAATTTTATCTTGTTGATTTCAGACCAATTCTTCAATTTATCAAAGTCATTTTGATTTCTAATCCTATCCTCCAAAGTGTTCCAACCCTTCCAGCTTGGTGTCACCCGAAAATTGTATAAGCAGTCTCCATTCCATTATCCATGTCATCCATGAAAATACTAAATAGGACTGGACTCATGACAGATCCTATGGAGCTCCACTAGATATGCCCTCTCAGTTTGACAGTGAACCAGTGTAAACTACTCTGAGTACAAATTTTCAACCAATCATGCAACTATTTTATAGTAATTTAATCTAGACCACATTTGCCTAGTTTGCTGAGTATTACTAAGATGATACACACAGTCTTGGTACTGAAGATTGTTTAAAAGGCACCAGCAAAAATAGAAGGCAATGGGATGGGGAAGAAACAGGTATGTCCAGCTTGTTATCTCTAATCAGGGAGGATGAGGTATTCCTCTAGCAGCTGAACTGGAGGTGTGAACAGCAAGAGAAGAGAAACTGGTCACCATTTTGCAACAAAAAAAACTGCAAGACCAGACTGCAAAGAGAAACTGCAGAGCTGCAACTCATTTGCAAATTTGACACAATCAACTCAGGACTGAATAGGGACTATGAGTGGCTAGCTAACTACAAGAGCAGTTTCTCTTCTCTCGCTGTTCAGACCTCCAGTTCAGCTGCTAGAGGAATACCTCATCCTCCCTGATTAGAGATAATAAGGTTGTCCAATCAGGCTGAACCAGCTTGTTATCTCTAACCAGGTTCTTACCTACTTATTTATACCTGCCCTTGGACACTTCCACTGCTTTCATCCGACGAAGTGCGGATTAGCCCGCGAAAGCTTATGATTCAATATTTTAGTTAGTCTTTAAGGTGCCACAGGACTCTTTGCCTGGAAAGAGTGTTTCATGCTGGGGCATTTTCTTCTAGCCAGCTGTAAATGGAAGTGGCAACACCTGTGGAGTCAGCTGCTCTCTCAGCTAGAACAAATAGTTCTAACATTTATCAGCAGTGCTAGACAGGGTAGAAGCAGAAATCATATAGCCAAATGATTCTTTTATATTGTACAAAACAGCAAGAATGTGGATTACAGCCCACATATCTATCAAAAAGCCAGATTGGGCAGGATGCTGAAGTTGCTGCTACATAAAACACATATTGCTTTATATTCCACTTATTCCAAAATAGTTCAATTGAAAATCTATTTACCCTCTTAATGGTTAGTAAACAGCAGAAACTGAAATCAGCAGTATAATAAAACAAAGTTAAAACAACTGTACAGTTCAATATGCAGAGAGACTTTAACCACAGGATATCACAATAAGGGCCTATTGCACAAATACTGAATAAACCAGAGTCAATGCAAAAAAATAATAATAGAATTTCAATTATGCATTTAATATTGTAAAGTTGATTCAAACAAGAATTAATAAACAGACTTTAAAGTGCTGTTTAAAGGGGACAATATAAATAAAGTACTCAGCATGTCATTTAGAACTTCTGAACATGAAAATTATCCAGAATTCCTTCTAAAAACTATTAGACATTCGGGGTTGTTGCATGTCATTGGAAAGGTTATTATACTTATTTTAAAATAAATGTCTAATATAACTACAAACATTTATAATGTGCCCATCACTTTTTAAAATCTTGGCACATTGCACATAGATCAGATCAAGTACAAGATAATTTCCCCTGTGGGACAATATGCACTACAACCCCCTTACCGCCCCCAAATACTTCCCTGAAAATCTAACTGGTCTGGACAATAGAGAACTACATTTAATGGAAAACCTGTGCAAAGGAGAATTTTGATCCACCTTGAAAATTTTCTTTTTGCACATAAAAACCACCACCTGAACTGGATTGTGTTCCACCTTGGTGAGAGCCCTCACCAGCTGAGAGAGCTTTTCACCCCCCCTTTTTGTTGCCCCTTTTGTGGCTCTAGCATTAGGTTCACCAGCCTTTTGCAACACCAATGGTTGGACAGCGAGACACAGATGTCCATGCTCCTAACAGCTACCACCCTTGCCCTTGCGTCCAGCATTGAACCCATTCTGGATGCTGTTACCCACGTCTGTGGGACTCCCGAGTCCGCAGTCACCCTTTGTTTTCTGAACATATTATTTGAAACAGTTAGTACCACTTTCAAGGTCGTTTTTAAGATTTTTTGAGATTTCACGTTGCCCACAAGTGCGCTGGGGCTTACAATGCTCATCCCCTGGGTCAGAGGGAGGGACACTAAAGCCTCTCTCTGTATTACTCGGTCTAGTACCACCGAGGGTCCATAAACCACGTACGAAGCCCCTTCCGGGCAGAGCCAGAAACCCTACTTTTTTTTCTTCTTATACTCAGGCATGCTACGCTGAGAGTGCATGCACCAAGGATTTTTTCTTTCTGTTGGAGCGAGGATCCCTAAGCCCTCCTCCGATTACCAGGCACTTTTATGGCCGGGGGTGGACTCACCTGCACCCTTCCCCCGCCAACTGGAGTGGAGGGAGGAATGCTAAACCTCCTTCCAGTTCTCAGTCCTGCTAAGACTGAGGGTTGGTAAGACTTTTAAGCATGAAATTCTCAACATATAATGCCAACCAAGCGAGACAGAGCAACCATGAAATACCAAGGGCAGAGAAGTTGGTGTGCTCCACAGGGCTCCTCCCCTTCTCCCCCGCATTCTCCACCATTATTTTGACAGATTTATGTTACCAATCTGCCTGGGCCTCAGCTGATCAGGCTGGGGCCGCAGGATTTTTAGGGGCGGAGCTAAAGAAACACACTAAGTGACTAAGTTTAAAGCTTTATTAATAAAATAAAAGGTGGAGTGTGCTGTGGGTTTCCCATGTTACTCTGAGGAAGGAAGAAAGTGTTAATGCCCAAGCCCTAACCCACTTTCATACTCACACATGCACAACCCAAGGCTGGCCAAGCCTGGGTGTAACGTAAGAAGAAGAGGGGGAAGGGTGGACAGGAGTTCTGCCCTGTGCACCGGTTGTCTGAGGTCCATTGTAGATCTCCGACCTGCCCTGGCTCTTGGGAGGATTTTTAAGCCTTGGGTTTTTTTGGGGGGGGGGGCGTTCTATTCAGGGACCTTTGTCCCCCGTGCTCTTTGTGTCAGTCCGAACTGTTTTTTAGCGGCTTCCTCAGCTTTTCCAAAACACACAGGCTTCGGGGACAGGAGATGGATGTTTTTCCATTCACTGTTCTTTGCTGTCTCACTGTTTTCGCAGCTCCTGCAGTTTTGTTCCGTGACTTTTTCTCACGGCTGGACAGGGTTGAAATCTCAGCTCCCCATCTTTCTTGGAAGGTAGCAAATAATCTGTTGTGTGCAGTGGCCTTGGGCTGGAGTCAACCTCATATTTTCGGGCCCAGCTAAAATATCAAGTTAACCCGTTCCCTTCTCTCTCCCCCACTTCAGCCTCTCGTATCCTGCAAATAAATCTCTTATTCCACTCATACCGTCAACCCTGCCCAAAATCCCTTCCACTACATACCAAAACCGTAGCAATATATAACGCTGGTTCTCACCCCGGGGACCACCTGGGGGGGCAGTTATATTGTGACAACGAGACCAATATCTTTTCTGGAAATAAAGGAGATAACATGAAGGAAGAATTTGTGCATCTGTGCAATAGACAATAGAGGTACCCAAAGATCTTCTGAGGCTGCTAATAGAATAATTAAAACCTGCTTTCTGCAAGGAGTTCCACTTCCCTGGCAGTAAAAATTCTTAGCTAGCTAGACAGATTCTTCCTGCTTGCTTCAGCTTCTGGGAGCTCTTGCATGGTAGATTTGCATATAACTTGATGAACGGGAGACTGACACAGACCACAAATGTTCCTGGTGGTGAAAGGAAAGACAGACTTCTTCAGCTCTGAAGGTGCCTGCTCCTCAGATTCATAGGTTTTAAGGCCAGAGGGACCATTCTGATAATTTAGGGTTGATCTCTTGCATAATACAGGTCATAGAATTTCACCAATTCATTTTTGTATCAAGCCCACAATTTTACTCTCACATATTTGCGACTCTAAATTACCTTGGCTTCAATCTGCCTATAGCAAGAGACACCGTATATTGTGGTTCGATCTCCACATCTTGGTGGCAAGTGGAAATACACAGTATCTATGAAAGGAGAGAAAAAACTTCATCAGCCACCAACAGAACTTTATATCAACATTTTGTATTTTCAGCTCTGTAGTCATCCTTTTCAACATTACTCATTTACAAAAGCCTAACTGAAGAAATTGCACTTTCTACCAGCTCTACCCTTTTGTTGGAAAAGCTGAAGTCTAAATCTGTGATGAAAATGTTCCAGTAACTAGTAAACAACTCACTTTCTCTCCATGCAAAAGGTGCCAAATAAGCAATATTTAAGCTATGACTTGACAAAGGGCACCAAAAAAAAGAGCTTTTCATTAAAGCTACAGGGTTTACTTCAAAGCTATACAGTATTTCATAATTATGCAAATAGATATACTACTGCCACTGTTAATTGCTAATTTATAGATATAGCAAAGGCAAAGCACTCATTAGAATAATTCTGTTTTGCAGTTCACAACATTTCACTATGAAGCGAACCTTGTCTTAAAAGTGACTAAAATTGGTTACTAACTTTATAATAATGAAATGAAACAGAACTGTACTTAAAAAAATATGGAGTAGTCCCTTGAGACAAGAAGTTAGGTACTAAAAATTGTCAGTCCCTTTTACAGATTTCACTGCATTCTAAAGAGATCAGCTCAGGGTTTAATAGAATTTTTAATAAATGTCTCTCTAAGCCAATAAACAAGTAACCTAATTCCCCATTTCACAGGACACTGGTAATTCCTACACTGAATTACTCATGACCTGCACAGGAAAACCAGGCCCAATATGTTATAGTAAATTTACAGTAATCTTATTTTGAAATACAGTTAGTAATTCCAAATTAAGTCTTTAATGTGTTTCTGGCAAGAAAAGGATATACACGTCAGTTTTAATTGCTTTGTTGCTATGCTAGTTTTGAAGTAATCTCTCTTACTTCAGAATATTCACTAATAATCCGTTGCAATGAAATGACAGAAAGTCAATTATTTAGCTTTCAGGCATAGGGCTGTGACACTGCACCAGTGCAAAAACAACTTCACTCACCTGCTCCTACTTCCTGCTTTAGAATGCACTCACTAGATCATCTGATATTTATTATACAGAAACAAAATAAATCAGGACCCAACCCAGAGTCAAGGTGCAGCCTTTTACTGATGCAAAGGAATTCTTTTGATACAATGACTTTACTTTTGCTACCAATTCCAGATAAAATACCTCTAAAATTTAGAGGGTCAGACAATTTGAATTAGAAACATAACAAAATCCTAATTAAAAGTAGTATCAGGGTATTTTTTGATTTTACAGTTTCTTTTTAAAAGTTTTCTTCTCCGCTGTTGCTGTGCAGAGAAAAAAGTTACTCACCTTCTTGTCAGTTTTGTTCTTCAAGATCTGTTGTTCATGTCCATTCCAATCAGGTGTGCACATACCGTGTGCAAGACAGCCGGAAGACTTCCCCCCTAGCACTATTTGTAGGGTTGGCCTGCGTGCTCCTTGAAGTTGCGATTTCATGGCATCCAATATAGGGCCACGCAGACCCAACCCTTCCTTAGTTCCTTCTTGCTGGGTACTTCGACAGAAGGGTAGGAGGGAGGGTACTGGAATGGACATGAACACCACATCTCGAAGAACAGTTACAAGAAGGTGAGTAACCATTTTTCCTCTTCTACTGCTTGTTCATGTCAATTCCAATCAGGGGAATCACAAGCCCAATTTCAGGAGGCGGGGTCAGAGTTGTCCATCGACTGGCCTACCTCTCTACCAAAGGCTGCATTGTCTCTGGCCTGCTGGGTAATCACATAATGTGCAGTGAAAGTGTGTATGGAGGACCACGTTGCTGCCTTACATATCTCCGGGGTAGGAACCTGAGCCAGGAAAGCTGCTGAAGAGGACTGTGCCCTGGTGGAGTGTGCAGTTATTGGAGGATCTGGCACTCGTGGCAGGTTGTAGCACTGTCTAACGCAGGATGTGATCCACAATGAAATTGTTGAGAAGAGTCTAGTAGACCCTTCCGTCCGCCACAGCCACAAACAGTTGAATGGACTTCCGAAATGGTTATGTTCTTTTGATATAAAAGGCAAGTGCTCTGCGGACATCCAAAGAGCAAATTCTCTGCTCCCAGCCACTCGAGTGCAGCTTAGGCTAGAACACTGGGAGGAAGATGTCCTGGTTGATGTGAAACTGGGAGACAACCTTCGGGAAGAAAGCTGGATGTGGCCTGAGATGAACCTTGCCCTTATAGACCATGGTGTAAGAGGCTTCTGATGTTAGGGCCTTGAGCTCAGACACCCTCCTGGCTGAGGATATTGCCACCAGAAATAACACCTCGTATGAGAGGTAGAGCAGGGAGTACATTGCTAGTGGTTCAAAAGGCAGCGCCGTCAGCCTGGAAATGACCAGGTTGAGGTCCCAAGCTGGGAGTGGCTGACTTACTTGTATATAACCTGTCAAGACCTTTGGGGAAACGGCTGACCATAGGGCTGGCGAAGACTGACCGGCCCTCTGAGCCAGGATGAAAGGCAGAGATGGAGGTCAAATGAACCCTTATTAACAACATGGACAGTCCCTGAGATGGAGAAGATAGTCTAATATAAGTGGCACAGAGGCGAGTGCCGGGGACGAATGATGCTGTGCCGACCAGATTCAAAATCTCTTCCACTTGGCAAGGTTGGTAGCCGTGGTGGTGGACTTTCTACTGCCAAGAAGAACTTGTCTAACCGCGTCTGAACAAAAGATTCAGCCATAGAGCTTCCATGCTATGAGGTGCAGCAACTCGAAGTTTGGGTGCAGAAGCCAACCGTGATCCTGAGTTAGTAAGTCTGGGAAGAGCGGCAAAGTGACTGGAGATGTGTATCAGTTATGACAGACAACACCACGGCAATATTTTTATATCAACAAATGGGGGTGCATGCTTCTCTCCCCTGTGCTGTGGGACTTCTGTGTAGACCATTTGATACATCTACAAGCATCATACCTCCCTGAAGTACAAAACGAGTTGGTAGACTATCTCAGAAGGTCATTCCACAGTCACAAGTAGTCCCTTTTCCCAGACGTTGCAAACTCAGTCTTCCATCAGTGGGATTTTCTCCAGATAGATCTGTTTGCCAAGTGATGCAACAGGAAGTGCCAACAGTTTTGCTCCCTCCTGAATCACAGCCCAGGCTCCATGGTGGTCGTGTTCAGCCTCCCCATGGGAAGGCTATCTCCTATACATGTTTCCACCTATTCCTCTCTTTCACAAGGTGCTCCTCAAGATATGGAGGGAACAAGCTTTGGTGATATTGATAGCTCCAGCCTGGCCTCACCATCACTGGTACACATCAGTCATGGAAATGTCCGTGGAAACTCCAGTCACCTTGCCACTCTTCGCAGATTTACTAACTATATACAACCTATAGTGGGACACTGCTAAAGGTACTTGCAACAGCAAGAGTGGGGGAAGTTCCAGCTAGCCGTTACTGGTGGTAAGAAGAAACTGAGGAGGGATCGAGTCGGCAGGGCCCTATATTGGGCTCCATGAAGGCGGGACTCCAGGGGGTGCTCAGACCGACCCTACAGGTATTGCTGGGGAAAAATCTTCTGGCTGTTGTGCACGTGACGCACGCACACAACGGACTGGAATTGACATGAACAAGCACTCGAAGAAACAGACAAATTGACTGTACATGGCATCACAGGACAAAAGAAAAAAAAAAGTACTGTAACAAATGCACAAAGTAAAAAATCTGGAATGAAAAAAATAAAACATTTTGAAGCGTCCATTTTAAAGTGATCCCTGTTCCAGAATTGGAAACTGCAAATCCCAAACAACGGGACTTGTGTAAACTGATCCTTGGTTTCTCAGAAAGCTGGTTGTCTTCAGGAGGAAGCATAAAGCAAGATGAAGAGAAAAATTTTAAATAAAATATTTCATTTTTCCATCTATAGACAGAGCAAAACCATCTATAGATATATTTATCTATAGACTGTTATGCCTTGGCTATGTCCTAAATAGTAACAACATGGCCAAATGATTATCCCACCTTTTCATTCTGAAGGCCTCTACTCTTCATAGCAAGTCCTCCTGCCCTTCTCATTGGTTGGTTCTTACTATATGATTTCTGCAGACTGTCAATAAGGATCTGTAGAACACATTTTGAAAACCACCGATCTATTTAAGCAAAAACAGATTGCTTTGTTCACACATTTTTTAATACGTTTTCTCTCACATCCAAAAAATATTTATAGGACCAGATTTCCTTAATGAAGGTTTTGGGGAGTTGTGGGTTATTTTATTTTATTTTATAACCATAGGCAAGTGAAGTTGTACTCTTTAAAGGAACCCCCTGTATTGAATGAAGATTTCCTACTGATGGATGTATTCTCTTGATCAGGGTTCACTTTAAAGGCGCAGATGTTTTAAGTTGCTTCTTTTTACAGATTTCATTTCTGTAAAATCAATCTCTGCAGTTGTGGACTAAACTTCAAAATAAAGATTAATAGAATTCAAGTAGTCAGGTTAATTAATAGTTCAAGTGTCAGGATCTTTCCCCCCCTAGTAGAAGCACACAAGAGGACCCAGTATCTTCAGCTACTGCCACAGATCCTCACTCAGATGTTGTAACCTGGCGTTTGCTTTCTTACCTTCTTGATAGTTGTGAGCTCCATCTGGCAAGGCAAGGAAAGGCAAGTATTTCCATTCTTCTGGTAAACTGTGGCTGTCATGTCCTTCTCTTGGGATGAGGGGAGGATAGGAGAATTCAACCTGAAAGGGAAAAAAAGACCACGTTACCAAAAACAGAAAGATGTAGAAACTGCCACACCAGATTAGTCCAGTGGTGCTTCAAGTCTGGAATTTTGTCTCCACTGGAGGCTAGAACCAAGTGCTTCAAAGTAAGGTGCAAGAAATTTCATTGTGGACAACCTGCATGAGGGTCTACATCCTTTATACCATCTACTTGTGGATGATTTCACTACAGTAAAACCTCAGAGTTACAGGAATGGGGGTTGTTTGTAACTCTAAGCAAAATGTTATGGTTGTTCTTTCAAAACGTTACAACTGAACATTGACTTAATATAGCTTTGACTTTTACTGTACAGAAGAAAAATCCTGATTTCCCTTTATTTTTAGTAGTTTAGGTTTAATATGGTACTATACTGCATTTGTCTCTTTTTGGGGGTGGAGGGTGGTCTCGGGTGCTCCCTGATTGCATATTTCCCCTTCCAAATGAGGTGTGTGGTTGACTGGTCAGTTCATTCATCATTCACTCATGAGAGAAAGTTAAAAATTACTGGTACACAATGCCATTTAAATCCCTGCAACAATGCTGAATTATGTGTGCATCAGCTACCCATACAAAGAACTGACAGACAAGTAAAAATTAATTTTAATTCATGTTCAGTTCAAATTTTAAACTAGAGTTTACAGGTGATATAGAATTGTAAAGGAATCTCATAGTTCAGATATTAAAATATGTTAAAAGAGGAAAAAGCTCAAGTATGGAATTGTATAAAGTAATATCTGGGTAATCATTTGAGGCTAGTATGGGACTTCAAAAAATAACTGCAATAACATTAAAATAGTTATATTGTTCTATTAAAAAGCTTGAAGAACATTTTAAACATGTGTACATAAAATGCTAATTAAGGGAAATTATTTCCCCTCTGTGCATGTCTAACTACTGTAAGTTAGAAAGAAAAAGGACCTTGTGATATTGTGTACAACATTAAAGAAACAGCGAGTATTAAATATACTATGTATAACACACACACAGTATTCAAGACTCTGCTCTGTGTTTAAAATTCTTCACTTGCTCTAAAAAGGCCATTGAGAGTAGCCCTTTCACATATAAAAATTAAATGCTTCTTACAAAATTAAAAACTGTATAACGTAAGAAAAACACAGTTTGGCTAACACACAGCCATTCATAGGGTGTTCTATGGCACTCCTCGCTGTAGGATTTCAGTGCCTCACACAGATTAATGATTTTATAATTGCAATACTCTTATGAGGCAGCTAAGTATTACTACTCTCTGATCCCCACTAGAAGTAAGTGATGTGTCCAGGGTCACAAAGGAAGCCAGCTGCAGAGTTAGGAACAAAAACTCAATCTGCTGATGCCTAGTCCAGGGCCTTAACCAGATAGTTTTGCTTTAAACAAACAGCAGGATTGTTTTTAAAATCAATACAGGTGTCTACTGTACAACATCTCACTGCTACACAACACACACATATAAAACATTAAAAGAGGTGAAAGAAAAGCCATCCAATTCAAGGACACCGTTAGACAACGACAAACAAATTTAGCACAAAAGGAAACCTTTGTAAGGCATGTGCCAACCAACAAAACATATTGATTCAAGACTGGTGGGGAAAACAAGGTTAGCAAAAGCAAAAAATAAAAATAAAATAAAAATCACAGAATACAAATGTCTCCCCTTACTCCCACCAAAAGTGCAAATAGGTCAAGAATAAACCATCCCCACAAGCAGCCAGAGTGACTCCAGCACACCTGCTCCAGAAAGGAGTGCCAAAACATAGAACTCTGGAGAGCAGATCCACCCTACCAGATTGCAATTGCACGGCAGAAAGTGAAAGCTTAAATATTTTGAACTAGGTACAAAAAGAACAGACTATAACCTTCTTTGCTTATTAGCTGTCTCCTACTTTAACAAGCAGGTTAAAACATAACTCATTGAAAGGGAAGCATACAATTTCAGGATGTTTTTCCCACATGCTTTCTTTAGGCAAGTGGAAAAAAGGCTATGCACTGATTGCTCAGGCCAATTGCACATTACTGTACACTAGGCTTTCTTTAGGTACATGCATGAATGAGTATTTCTCAATTATTGAATGAGTGAATACATAATTTGGGAACACTGTAAAGTTAAAGTATTCTTCAGATGTAAGAAAATATGTTCAACTAAAAAGTAACTCTTTTTAAGGATTACTTATGTTTCTTATGGTTGATTTTTTTTTAAGTTAAATGTTTAATTCGGTGTGTGTTATTGCATCTTAGAGGGAAGAATATTTTAACTTTCCAATGTTCCTAAATTATGCATTAAACATAGGTGAAGAACAAGTGCCATAACACTGGAAAGATAGTATCATAGTGGCAATACCAAAAAAGGGTGATCTTACTCTGTGCCCAGACTGGAGAAGTATTATACTGCTATCAATTCTAAGCAAAGTACTGGCTACCATTATGCTGAATAGAATTAACAATGCAATGGATGAAATATTACAAGAACAGGCTGGATTCCCTCTAGATAGATCATATTGTAAACAGACTCTTCGACAAAGCGTTGAAAAAGCTACCAGTTGGCAAAAATCCATCTTAATCAACTTCATCAACTTTAAGAAAGTGTTGATTGGGGAATATTGCTAAACGTCATGGGATACAAGAGAAGCTGATCAACAGAATAACGAGTTTATATGATGGAAGTAAATGCACAGTAAGAATAATGTAGACCTGGTTTTGCTACTGGGTGATGAAGGGGCAATAAAAGGCATCATGGATAGAGCAAAATGGGTTAGAGGATGAGTTACACAATCTTGATTTTGCAAATGACATTGTGTTACTAAGTACAACGTGGAACATAATGATTGCCCTTACATCAGAGGTAGAACAGGAAGCATTAAAAATTTTAAGTTGATGCAGAGAAAACCATGATTATTAAGGTAGGAAACTGGACAACAGATGCAAATTGTGACAGATATGGCAATTTCCTCCAATATCCTGGACAAACCAGATTGAATAAGTTAAATCTTACCGTATTAATGTATGTTTCACTGTGGTCTTCTAGGCACTGTATATAATTTCATGGGGGAGGGGGACCTCAGTCCTCCAGGAACAAAGAATAGTGGTAATTTGGCAAATTCACTTGGGTATTAACACATCCTGAGAGGCACAGACCTGCATTTATTGGTTCAAACTGGATTCTCTAGAGACCAGTAAACAAAGAAAGGACTTTTGAATAAATAACCTGAGTTTAAAGTGATTCAAGGCCTTTTTACTGATAAAGCAAACAAGGAGGACCCCAATCCTTAGGGAAGGATTCGAAGAACTGACACCAACCAGAGTGCATAAGCCAACAAGACCACTCTCCCTGTCTCCTCATCTTATTAATGTGTGTAGTTTCTTTTAACATGCTCTCTTTACCTTAAAAATAAAAGGTCAGCTTCATTCGAAGCAAAAGACCTACGTGGTAACTCAGCTGTGAGTCATTATGCTGTTTATAGCTTCCAAAGAGAAAAGCAGAGCAGGCTTGCTTATGTAGTCTGCTAGGGAATTCATAGTGTAAACAGGGAACTGAGCAGCTTGGAAAAACCCCAGTCAGGAGGGGGAGAAATGCATTTGTCTGACCAAGAGAGGTTATGGCTGGAGAGCTGGAAGCTTCTGTGTGGGTGCCTTCCTGGATCACTGAGGGGAATACAGGTAAAATTGCCCCGGACTGTGACACAAAAGCATCTGTGGATGGAAAAGAAAGTGAACAGGTAGAAGAGTTCTACTACCTGGGGAGTATGATGAATATGAAGGTGACTGTGAAAACAACATATATGAGATTAGGAAAAGCAAACAACTTTTGGAAGGTGGAACATCATCTGATGAAAAAGAGGTCTCCACACCAAATTAAAGGTCAGATTATATACCATGAGATGGCACTGAGCATGCTACTGTGTGAAGCACAGACTTGGCCAATAACAGTGGTTAAAAAAAAAGAGATCAGAGGATGCCCACTACAGATGGCTGAGGAAGATTCTACACATTTAATGAAAAGACAAAACAACAAATGCAACACTAAGGGACCGACAAAGCAGGATATATTGCAATATATCAAAGAAAGAAGGCTCAGGCAATTGGAACAGGCATGCTATATGGAAAATGCAAGACAGGTTAAGCAAGCATTAAATTGGGTATGCAAGAAAAGAAAGAGAAAACAAGGAAGTCCAAGGAAAAACTGCCAGAAGACAGTGAGAGGGGATACTGAATATGCTGGCGTCATCTGGGAAGAAGTATCACAACTGGACTGGCTGATATGCCAACACCACAGAAGAAACTAAAAGTCTACAGTAAGGAAGACAATATCAGTGGTTTCATTCCTGGAACCCACACTGTACCTGTAACGTAATACACAGGTAACTTATAACTCATTCTGGGGCAGGGGGAACACAAAACCAAGCTGCCCCCTGACATGTAAGCTATGCTGTTTTTTCATTACCGTACTTCTAGGAAAAACAAACTTTCCCATTCAGTGGTTATGATACTTGTTAAATACACATTTTAGAAGATCTCTCGGAACACAATCTTTTGCCCCACTAAAAAGAATAGGTATTTTTGCACTGAATTGGTCCACTATTACATGTATTCAGCAACTCATTCTGCATTAGATGTTATTAAATAGTCCAAGTAATTTTATTCACAGTAAAAAAACTATTTTGATTAAATAATAGCCACCAGGGACTTTGGGCAAGTTTCATAAGTTGATCAATGACATTTGCTATTTTATTTTTTATCCAGAAAGTGGCATTCCATATAATTTTTCCACAACAAATGCATCTACACAGCAAATGGCAGCAAGTCTCAGAGCCTGGGTGACAGACCTAACCTTGCACTACGGCACTAAAAATAGCTGTATAGCCCTTTGGGCTCAAGCTGGAGCTTGGGCTCTGAAGCAAAGGGAGAGGTGTATGCTACACAGCTGATTTTAGCACCGTAGTCTGAGCCATGTAAGTTTGAGTTTGTCAATGACCCAAGCCCTAAGACTCAATGCTGCTTACCTGTAAGTGTTGCACAGAAATCCATCATAGTATAGTATTCAAATAGATCAGGGGTCTCCAAACTACGGCCCGCGGGCCGGATGCGGCCCGCGAGGCCCTCTCATCCGGCCCGCGGAGATCTTTTTGGCTCCGCGCTGGGGCCTGGAAGCGCCGCGCGGGCCGCCGCCGCCAGCCGCGGGGCCTGGAAGCGCCGCGCGCTCGGCCGCCGCCACCAGCCGCGGGGCCTGGAAGCGCCGCGCGCTCGGCCGCCGCCGCCAGCCGCGGGGCCTGGAAGCGCCGCGCGGGCCGCCGCCGCCAGCCGCGGGGCCGGGTCGCGCCGCGTGCTCGGCTGCCGCCGCCGGCCAGGGACGGCTCGAAGCTGGGGCCGGGACGCGCCGCACCGCCACGCAGTTGCAGGGGGCGAAACAAGGAGCCACCCACTGCCAGGCGGCGAACCGGTCTGTGGGGAGAGACCGGGTTGAGCAGGTCAGTTGGGGGGCTGAGAGACCTGGCTGGGTGGGTCATTTGGGGGGGGGGGTTGGAGGAAAGGAGGTTTTGGGGTGAGAGACCTGGCTGGGTGGGTCATTTGGGGGGGGGTTGGAGGAAAGGAGGTTTTGGGGTGAGACCTGGCTGGGTGGGTCAGTTGGGGGGTGGGTGGGAGGGAAGGAGGTTTTGGGGTGAGAGACCTGGCTGGGTGGGTCATTTGAGGGGGGGGGTTGGAGGAAAGGAGGTTTTGGGGTGAGAGACCTGGCTGGGTGGGTCATTTGGGGGGGGGGTTGGAGGAAAGGAGGTTTTGGGGTGAGACCTGGCTGGGTGGGTCAGTTGGGGGGTGGGTGGGAGGGAAGGAGGTTTTGGGGTGAGAGACCTGGCTGGGTGGGTCATTTGAGGGGGGGGGGTTGGAGGAAAGGAGGTTTTGGGGTGAGAGACCTGGCTGGGTGGGTCATTTGGGGGGGGGGTTGGAGGAAAGGAGGTTTTGGGGTGAGAGACCGGGCTGGGTGGGTCATTTGAGGGGGGGGGTTGGAGGAAAGGAGGTTTTGGGGTGAGAGACCTGGCTGGGTGGGTCATTTGAGGGGGGGGTTGGAGGAAAGGAGGTTTTGGGGTGAGAGACCTGGCTGGGTGGGTCAGTTGGGGGGTGGGTGGGAGGGAAGGAGGTTTTGGGGTGAGAGACCTGGCTGGGTGGGTCATTTGGGGGAGGGAGGTTGGAGGAAAGGAGGTTTTGGGGGGAGAGACCTGGCTGGGTGGGTCAGTTGGGGGGTTGATGTGTAGTGTTCATGTGTAGTGAACAGGTGTTCATGTGTAGTGTTCATGTGTAGTGAACAGGTGTTCATGTGTAGTGTTCATGTGTAGTGTATCAATGTGTTATTAAATAATAACTGAATAAAATAATATTAAATAAATAATTAAAAACAACATCCATGTTTTGATTCTTTTTTATTTGGACCTCGAGTGTGTTGTCGGCCCCCGAACTGCTATTTGATAGTTAATGCGGCCCTCGGGCTGAAAAGTTTGGAGACCCCTGAAATAGATTATTGCCTTTCTTAATGTATTGCTGCAGAACATATCACATACCAAAGGGATCCAGTTTCCAAGACAGCATCTTCTTCCCATTCTAAGAAGTCATTATCATACCCACATCATCTTTGTGGTGAGGAGGTATGGTAAGCAACTCCTTTCTGAATATTTCATCAATGTCACTACATAAGTAGTCAATAATGGATGCTAAACCAGCAGTATACTTAGATGCCTGCTGCTACAGAGAAACTGAACATACGGCTCCTCAACAGGCTGAAACTCTACTAGCCTGAGAGATCCCCATGATCTGTTCTTGAAATCAGGATTCTTGATTTCATGCTGCTTCTACGCACTGCAAATCCATCTCAATGGGCAGAGGCAATTCTGAAATTTGCACAACTACCCAGAAAACGTAACTGTCAGCTTTCTCTAGTTGTTCACAAGGGCGGCTCCAGGCACCAGCGCAGCAAGCGCGTGCCTGAGGCGGCAAAAACCATAGAGCCGCCCCTGGTTGTTCAGCAAACACTCTATTTCTTGTGTTGTAAATATTTGTCTCATGTTATATAAGCTGGCTTTATCCAGAAGAAATCACAAGATGAATCAGCTTAGACAAGAGCATTGCAAAAATTACAAGTTGACCTCATAAACTCACACTATAAAATCACCTCAAATAGGCTGATGCTCTGAGGTTTTTCATACGATCACCAAATAAATCATTTTCATGTACAACTAATTGTGGTTCTGTACAAAATTTTAGAAAAAAATAAAATACACCCAGAAAAAATATTTTCATAGACATTAAGGTCAGAAGGAACCATTATGATCATCTAGTGACCTCCTGCACAACACAGACCACACTCTCACCCACGGATTTCTATCCCAGTTCCCTAAATGACCCTCTCAATGATTGAACTCACAACCCTGGGTTTAGCAGACTAATGCTCAAACCACTGAGTTATCCCACCCCCTGCTCCCTGTCCCCTGATGTCCCCTGGAACCATTATCCAACACTGCCACTCCCCACCGCTTTACCATGCCACTGAGAGCTGCAGGAGCTCCCAGCCCTGCCACAGCACTCCCTGACAGGAGCAGTGGGCCAGAGTGCTGGTGGCACAGCGAGCTGAGGCTGCAGGGGACAGGGGACAGCAGGAGCTCAGAGGCCAGGCAGGACAGTCCCACCAACCAGATGTGGCCCACGGGCCGCAGTTTGCCCACCTGTGCTGTAAAGAATGTGGGCATGAGAGAAAATGAGAAGGAGGGGGGAAAAGACAAAAAGAATGATACTTAGAACTGTTTGTGTTAACCACCATTAATAACTTTCACTGATACAACAAGAGCTCACAATATAACTGAAAAAATGCTTACTATAGCTACTGACTGTGCTTTGGAAACCTTTTACTCAGGAGAAATAATCTCACTATGGCTCTCTCTGCAGATAAAGATAATGCAGCCTAATTTGATGACTGTTTAGGTAACAAACAAAAAACAGCACTATTTAAGATTTTTTTGCTGGGAGTTGAGATGAAAGAGGTTGTCCAGGATTTCAAGAGTTGAGATGAGATATAGCTAAACTAATCTCACCAACCTAACTTCATTTTAAAAATCAATAAACAAATGTACATTACAAGGTAACAGTAATTCAGCATTAGGCCATTTAACACTGTTATGCAATTCAGTAATGTCTGCCAATTGCTGGATTACAAATCTGGGATAGCACTGGCTGTCTTGACAGGGAGAGGACAGGAGAAGCAACTCTGAACATTGTATTTATGTTGATTCTTCCTTTTGATACTCAAAAGCATCTACAAGAAACATTCCAGACTCCAGCAATCAGACACAAGTTAGAAATTTAAATACCATGATAACAAAGTTCTTTTAGTTAAACAATGGAACGATAAGTCATTGCTTTATGGCTCGGGAACTGTGTGAACCGGCCAAAATACCACACAGGTTTGGATCAAAGTCCTACACTGCATCGTTGCTCTGAAATAGGTACAGGAAGAAGTACGAGAATTCAAGGAGAATAAAGTATCATGCTCATTCCACATTAAACAACTGTAAACAAAATCATACTATAGTGGAGGAGAAGGATACCTACCTAACATTTAATACAAGATTAATATTCTGAAGCCACTGACCTTTTCTTAAGGTTATGCCTGTGATGTTACAGTGACATATTGGGCTATCGAAGGGAGAAGGTGGAGTAAACTAGAACTTATCCAACTCTTATTTTTTTAAGCTGTCCTGCATTTATAAATGCTTACCATTTTTAAAATCTCTTTACCTTTTGGGACATTCCCATTCCCTATAGCCCATTCCTGATCAGTATCTATTATTGTAAACAGCTATTTTAGTTTAAAATATCTTTGTCTGCATAGTCAAATCCTATTCTCCCAACTCTGTTTAAGATCACTTTATCATAAGAATGAAGTTCTTAAGTCTGAAATTAGAGAAAATCATTTATCCATCTGAATAAATATTAACTTTTATATAGCCAACATTTACCAACTGAGTCATTGCTTCTCTAAGGACTAATTATTCTCAAAGGCCAGTCGGAGCAAATGCAGCCTCACCCACAAAAGTTTTATATCAATTTCTACTGCAATATATATACAGTAGACTCTCAATTATCCAGGATCAGGTTAACTAGGTTGTGGATTAACCAGGATGTCAAATATAATATGCGTATGTCGCAGGGCTTGTTCTGGCTTTGTTGCTGCGCCAAGCATACATGAAAAAAGGACGGAAAAAAAACAACCCATCAGGGCACAGGGCAGTCAGTGAACCAACACCCCCTCCCTCCCGGCACAGGGTGGCTAGTGAACCAATCCTCCTCCCTCCCTCATACTTCCTATGGATAGTGATTATCCGGGACTTTATTAACCAGGATTATTTTTTCCCTATCATTGCAGATAATCGAGAGTCTACTGTATTTCTTTAATATTCAAGTATACACACTGACAAAAAAAGCACTGAGTGGCTAATGAGAAAACCCAGAACCTTAGGACCCAGATGTCATATGCAACTTCATAACCAGTCTCTACACTTGAAGATGGGGGGGGGGGGAGGGGACAAGGAGGGTGCATGAGAAAAAGAGAAAGAAATCAGTATGGTACATGGAACTGAAATATAACAAATAATAAATGCACAGAACTAACAGACCTGCTGTTAAATCCCACACATCTGGGGGAAATCTCCCTCCTCTGGGGCCCCAATTTTATCACCCTTATTCATGCTGGGGAGTACCAACCATAGGGGAGTACTCACACTAAACTCTAAGGGACTGCTCATCAAAGTAAGTGCTACTCAAGGAAGCAAGTGTGCAGAATCAGACACCCAAATTAGTTCTAGGGACAGCATGCAAAGTCTCTTTGGTAATGAAAGGATTTTGCTGTATTTGTCAACCATGATTTTCAATAAATGAGTGAAACTTCCTAATCTCATTGATATTATCTCCTCCGGTGAGACACACAGCAAGTGACCCCTGCCAAAAAAAAACCAGTAATAATAATGCAGACACGCTTGTATCTTTCATCCTGGTTCTGAAAGACACAAGCACAGACACGGGAAGGGGGCCCAGAAGTAGAGGGGGTTAGATGTGGGGTAGGAAGATGAAGGGAAAGGAAGATGTGCGTAGGGAAGGGCAGAAGGATGGAGGAGGAAGACACAAAGGATGGGAGGGGAGCAGATAACGAACTGAAGACAGCGGGGCGGGGAAGAAACGGGTGGGGGGGGGGGATAAGCAGATGTTGTCAGACGGGGGTGAACAGAGGTGAAAGCCGGGGGGGGGAGGGTGAAAGGCGAGCGAGGGAGGCTGTGGGGAGGGAGCACAGGGCAGGAAGCAATGCAGGCCGGAGGGAGGGGGCAGGGGAGCCCGGGCCTCTCCCCTCACCTGGCAGCCCTTCTTGTGGTGGAACCCGACCACCACGATGTGCAGCACCGGCCCTACGCCGGGCGGCGGGGGCTTCCCCGGCGTCTCCATGGAGCCCCGCGGCGGCCTCTCGGGAGGATGTTGACACCCGGCCGGGCTCCTCTGCGCGCCCCGCCTCCCCCGCGCAGGGGCCGACGCGGAATTAGCCCCGAGCCGGCCAGGGGCGCGCCACGCTCCTCGCCTGCGCCTCCCTCCTCCGCTTCCGCAGCGCCGCAGCCGGCCCGGCCCGGCCCGCCCCGCCGGGGGTGGAGCGGGGAGGGGGCGGCGCAGAGCAGCGGGGCCAGCCGCCTCCCTCCTGCTCCGAGTCCTTCTCTCCTTCCAGCCGCTGTCTGAACCTTCCTCTGCGCCTTCGTTTGTCTCCTTCCTTCCATCCTGCTCCCCTCTCCCTCGCTCTCGTCTTCGCAGGCTGGGGAAGGCCGGGAGCTGAGGGGGCTCCAGGGCCAGCAGCATGTAACACACCATCCATTTGGTGGCCGTACTGTACCCTCCCGCACGCCCCCCTTACATCCTTTGGAGGCCTTATTCTGTCTACTTTCAGAGGAGGCATGGTGGCGAGCTGACAAATAGTTGCTGTAAAAACGGGGGTAACCGGTGACGTCCTCAACAGGTTAAAATGACCACTCTGAAATATTTGCAGTCATTTATTTTACGTGGGTGGTGCTATCTATCATTTCAAGGTCTAATATTGGGTGTTTTTGTGAGTGCAAAACATCACAACAACCATCTAATGGATAAAATATAAGCAAATAATGAATGTGTACAGGAATCATTGAAAAGTAATGACAGGTGACGTCTCTAATAAACATCATCATCATCATCGTGATCTCTGCTGAGAGTGCCTGGGTTCCCACAGTCTTCATTGCCTTGAACTGGCATGCACATAGTTATGTACAGGAAAAACTACAGACATAGCTGATTGTGCAGCAAGCCCCTTCTGGTACAGGCACAAATAAGGTCTTGAAAATGCTCAGAAGCCATTGGCCCTTGAAGAATACAGGAAGTAATTCATCATCCACATTTTCCCATCCCTGTTGCAATGGTGACCCAATATCTTGTTTATCGACATGTGAAGACATCCAAATCTTTGTTTGCCAAGATGTTTTGACATAGTCTTCAAAGGTGTCCTCACATGGTGGGAGTTTGGCTAGCGACTTATCCTTTATGATGGTTAGGTTCAGGCACAAGCAATTCAGGTCCCTGTGCTTCTTTTTTTCCCCTTGCTATGGTCATACAGCACCACCAGCTTCCTTGCTGCAGAAATTCTAACTTGTCCAATGTCCTCTTTCAATTTGACAAGTAAATTCCCTTTAGTTTGACATTAAACACAGATTTTTTCCCCCAGTACCAAATAGGAATGACACAGAATCTTTGTGACGTTCCCCTCTGGTGTTATCTGGACCAACGATGTGCTAAATCACTCCAATCCTTGACTCTGGGAGCCAGTCTTACCTCTCTTCTGCTGTGAGAACTCCCACTCCTGGGCTGTTCACGCATAGCCTGCCTCTGGCATGTAAGCTGCTCCTTGGATTGTGCAACCGAATGACACTAGCCAATATCTCTGGTCCCAGGAACAACCCTAGGAACCTCCGTCTTGCAGTGTCCAGTTATGCCCGCTGGACGCTACAAGCTTATATGAGTTTGTCAATTTAACAAAGATATTTATATGTACTCGGCTTGTTATCTCAAAAAAAAAAAAAAAAACCCTGACACACTTCAAACCAAACACACTTCTTCTGGTATAAGAAACAAACAGATTTATTACCTATAAAGATAGATTTTAAGTGATTATAAATCAAAGCATAAATCAGATTTGGTCAAATGAAATAAAAGCAAAACACATTCTAAGCTGATTTTAACACTTTCAATGCCCTTACAACTTAGGGCATAGCTACACTTGAAACTTTTAAGTGTTATCATGGTAACGCTCCCACAGCAGCGCTTTGAAGTGCAAGTGTGGTCGCATGAGAGTGCTGGGAGAGCGCCCCCAATGCTCCTGGTAATCCACCCCCACGAGTCTGTCCACACTAGTGCTTTAAAACGCTCAGACGTCTGCACTCCGTGGGGTGATTTTTCACACCCCTGAGCCAGCAAGTTAGAGTACTGTAAAATGTAAGCATAAACAAGCCCTTAGATGCATCTCACCACTGGCTGGCTGGTTGCTCCTCAGCCAGGCTCTCTCCTTTGATTAGCACTTTGGCACTTGGTGTGATGTCAGTAGATGTAGGTGGAAAAGAGAGGAAGAGCATGGCAAAGGTCTATCCCTTTTATCATGTTATTTCTTCCCTCTTGGCTTTGCTCCATCCCCCTTCAGAGTCAGGTGAGCATTACCTCATTGCAGTCCCAAGCTGACCAAAGGAAGGGGGGATGACTCACTGAAGAGTCCCACAGATCCTTTTGTTTCTGCCTAAGCCAGCATCCTTTGTTCCTGTGAGGCTGGGCTGGGTTTGTCCCATACATGCCCTGATGAATGTGAACTGCCTCTCTGCTCTTGGTGAGTTTTTTTGCATGGGCTTATTTCAAGTCATGAAGACACATTTTTAGCCTCATAACTGTGTACATGAAATTATAACCTATAACATTACTGTAACAACAATTACTATAACATCACTGTAACAACAATGCTCAGTGCATCATGAGCCTTCCGAAAACACCCAACATGACAAACTTTGCATTAAATACCTCAGAATCATTTTATAAAGAAGAACATGGGGGTGTAGGGTCTTTCCCCAAGGTACAGAGAGTCACACAGACCTTCAGTCATTAAGCTCCTCTGTGGAAATCAGATGAAAGGACTATTTCTAAAAGCATAAAAAAATGCTCCAGGAAAATCTCAACATTAACACAATACCCCAGGGCTCAAACTATAACAATAGATTAAAGTCTATAATTACATAATATTTCTCAGCTTCAACAGAAGTTCTATTATGTAGAAAATATACTTTAGGGAACAAAACACTGTAGGGAACAATCTGCCCTGGCAGCCAAATGATTAGTTATTAGGCCTTTTCTGTCTCACTTTTTTGATTGTTAGTATAATTTCAAGTAAGAAAAGTGATATGAAATATTAGCTGCTGTCTCCTTCAGTGATGAACTACATCACTCAATGCTATAAAAAGGGTAGGGGAATATCTGCTTTTCATATTCAGTTCAGCAAAGAAATTAACTGCTCTCACTACTATGCATTTTATGATGTAGATGTTGGATAAATCCTAATTATTGTTTCATTGTTCAAAATTCTCTTTCCTGCTATGTGAGGCAATAGAACGGATAAAAAATTGTTCTGCAAAACGCCAGGCTATGCAATAAAACAGGGAGCCTGCTGCTATATTTTAAAGCAACTTGCTTGCCATATTCTCTGCATATTGTGCAGCTCACCCTATTCATTTTGTACCCATGTACTTATAAAAGAGGAAGGTAGGTGGATGTTATGATATACACAGTTGGAACAGTCGCAGACACAGACACCTTCCTTATGGAATTTACTATGTGCATAGCTAATATACATACAACACAATTAACCATATGCTAACCATAGCCCTCTTATGCTTAGCTGTAATATTTTAATAATGTTGACTGATACTATACCGTTGGCACAACAATTAGAGGGAATTTCTTTATCTGTTACTACATTCTTAATTAATGATAACCAGGAACTGCCAACTCTTTTTTATTTGCAGTGATGCCTCTTTAATAGATATGCTTTAAATCAAATTTCTCTGATTAGACACACATTTCTACAACCACTATAATGTTCTCTTAGTTGAAGTCTCAAACATACATTTCTATTTCTCAGATATAGGCTTAAATTCAGCAGAATTTTATCTTCTGCTTTTCCATTGTAAAAAACGTTGGAATATACTTTTCATGTAGTTCTGCTTACGGTAGTGTAACATTTGCAGAATTAATTGTGTAGAATTTGTATTTGGTTCTAATTTAGACCAATTATATGTATGGAGATAGGGCATATCACTGAGTGTGCTGGCTTTTAGAGGAGTTGGGACTCAGCTGCACCTGTGCCAGGTTTAGCTCACTTCCCATGGTGAATGAAATGAGAGCAAAAGGATCACAATGGACAGCATGTGACAAAAATAAAAAAAATGTCTTTTGGGACTGAGGAGCAGATAATGAGCAGAAAAAGAGTTGTGAACATTAGTCTATAGAGTGGGAGGCTGGTCAGGAAAAGCCGCTGGGAGCTACAGTCTATGCTGATCAGGGGAATTCTTTGAGTTTTGTGTTTAAACAACAAATTGTGCCCTGAGATAAGGGCCTGAAATAGACTTGTGTGTGTCATTCATTCCTCTTTGGACTGGTGAGACAGCTACTGGTGAGACAGGAGGGAAGGAAGGACAAGGAAGTTAGTGATAGCAGAGTGTGGAGTTCAATAGTATGTCTGTGTTCTAGAGTATGAGGAAGTCAAAACTTGTTCTATGCAGACACAACATCTCTCCTTGGATATGAAAAATAGCCAAGGAGGCAGCAGTTAAAACAAACAAACAAAAAAGATCATTAGAAAAAGTCTTCAATTTTGTTAAAATTACAAAAAAAGGCAATGAGGCAAATGTTGGAAAAAATACAAAAGTACAAAGGCTCCTATCCTGCACAAGCTGAGTGTTATGTACATGAGTAATCCCATAACTTCAATGGGACTGTTCAAATGCTTAAACTTAAGTATATAGGTCAACAGAGAGAATTGTGGGCATTTAACTCTAAATTCCTACAATTCTCTCAGAAGTGTGCGGGTATCCCACTATACAGCATGATTTCCCACAAGGCGATATTCCTGAAGATGGCATGGAAGACACTGGGATGGCTTCCTACAGTGCAAGTATGCCTTCTGCAATAGAAATTGACACTGCCTAAACAGAATGCACTCACACCCACAGCCAAGTGTGAACACACTCTGCTGAAATAGTTTTGTTGTTAGCACTGTGTTGGCTGAACTTTTGCTGGTAAACTTTCTAGTGCAGACATGGCAAGGTTTAAAAACATTTTGAAAATAAAGATAATCAAATAAAAAAGAATGAAAAATGAAGTTTCACACATACAAAAAATTAGAAAAGGTTAGAAAAGTGCCACTGCACCCTTTCTCCCACACTTTTGTTGTCTGCTTGGTTCTGCTATTAAAAGTAGCTGAGCTTCCACAACTCCTGGAGGTTGTGCAGCACCTCAGAGTCAATAGGACTAGTCATAATATTTAGTACTACCATCATCACACCTCAGGCATTGCCACTTTAGATGCCAATCCAAGATGGGGCACCTGTGTCCATCTGTATCTTGTAAACTCATTTTGAGTTGGGATTCTTTATGGTTTGTGTACGTGCATATTGTTAGTGCTAACCAAATTAAATGACCAAAAAACTTGGCTAACGCCGAGTTAAGGTTGCCCAGTGGTCTCTCATGCCCTAACAGAATGTGGAGGCATAACTTAAGCTTCTGAAAACCAAGAAATTAAAACTTAAGGTGACACAAATGTAAAAACTCTGAAAACTAGGAAATAGAGTTATGCTTCCCTGTGCAATAG
This sequence comes from Sternotherus odoratus, assembly GCA_032164245.1. NCBI lineage: Eukaryota > Metazoa > Chordata > Testudines > Kinosternidae > Sternotherus > Sternotherus odoratus. Next base: position 150,316,464 of record JAVMKO010000002.1, read on the forward strand.
TCTTCACTCTGCTCTCCTGGGAGTTGGCAAGTCACTGGAACTGATTAAGTAAGAATGATTTGCTTTGAGCCTTCCCCCCTCACCCCACAACTCAACTTTCCTCCTTGCCACTCCATGCCTCTCATAAGCTTGGAGGGGACACAGAGAGTTGGGAAGGCTGTGGTGCTGTGAAGTGTGCCTATACAACCAGAGACAGAAAGGGGCAGAAGAATGGAGATGCAGAGTTCCTACCTGAAACCTGGGCCCAGTATATCCCTATCCATCTACAGCACAAGAGGCTGAGAGGTGTGAAGTAGCCCATCCATCTCAATTAGATTTTCTCAGCAGAATAAGAACATCCCATGGAAATGAATACATCTTGAAACAGTAGGTCTAAGATGCAGGAACTGAACCATTCATCTCAGTGAGTGTTCTCATGCTGCTCCTCAGTGTCAGTACTTGTGAACCTGTCCTACGCACTAAGCATGTTGTCAATCCTGAACTCTTCACCTCCTCGTGTGCTCCAAACATTACTGTTCTCAGTTTCCCATCCAGAAGGGCAGGGTCCTCCCAGATCCTGGCTCACACAGGCAGAAGGGAGTTAGAGAGAGGGGCTCGCATGAGGGGGGAGGGGAAGGGCTCAGGCTCCCTCAGAAGGGCATGGTTCCTCCAAATGTCAGCCACGGAAGAGGGTCCGGGAGAGGGTCCCTCCAGAAAATAGAGTCACTTCTAAAGTAGCTGTACTACTCAGAGCCCATTTCCCAAAAGTATAACATCATTTTGATCCAGACTAATGGTAGTAACATTTCCACTGATCATTCTTAGATTTCTGACAAAGGCAGAGTTTAAATTCACAGTGCATAGTTCAATAGCCACAGCCTATTCCTTTGAACTACCCATCTGTTGGAGCAATAGTCTGCCCGGGAACCATCTTGTTTCAGCAGGGCCCTAGTTTCGTTGCATGGGCATGTGCACATTTCATTCTCTGTGGCTCCACCCCAAAGGGGCAGTCAGTGCCGTGCACTAGCTGAGATAAATCCCAAGTGACAGGTTGGGGAGGATCAGAGCCATAAGTCTCAGCCCCAGATGAGGGCAAAAAAGTTGGAAGAATTAACTGATTTTGTAAATAATAGATGCTGTATCTCAGGTATCCCATAGTCAAATGACCACAAATTTAGACCAGCAACATTACAGAGAATCACATGAGGCACACCAAATTTCAAGCCAATCTGAGTAAGTATAGGAATTTTAGCCCACTCAGAAGAGTCAAATTCTAAAAGGAAAGTGATGTTATACCTAAACTTAGGGCAGAGTTGGCCTTCTGTTAACATGGTACTCATGTTAGTGGGTGCAAAGTTGAGGCCACAATGACATTTTTGCTGAGGTTTTGCCTACACCACAGCCCTGAGAGGTGATAGCTAGTCAACCCCTAGTGCTGTCCACACTAGTGGGGGAGGGTTGAGTTGGTTTAGATACATCTCTCGCGGTGTGGATTGAGATGTAGCTACATCAATGGAAATTCCTGGTGTAGACCAGGCCTGAGTATTTGATGTAGTGTTGCCACCCGCGAGGAACAAAGAAATGGGCCATCCAGGAGGCTCATGAGACCGGACAGCTGGTGGCAGCCCCTTTGCGGATTGCCCAGGGCAGCTAGCACAAAAAAGGGACAGGAGGAGCCAACCCTAATCTGGAGCCGCAGGGCCCAAGTCCCCGCGTTTTCCGTGGGATTTGGAAGGAGGCGGCGGAGGGTCGCTCAGCATCTCTGCAAATCGGGCCCTTGGGGCACCTGCCCCGCTACAGCCAGAGCCTCGGAGCCGCAGCAGCCGCCCCGCGCCCGGGGACCCCAGCGGGAGCACGATGACTCGGACATCCATTGGCTGGGGCTGCTGGCGGAGGCGGCTCCAAGAGCGATTCACCCGCCCTCACTTCCGCTCGCCGAGAGCTGCGATTGGTTAGGTCTGATTCCAACATGGCGGCCAACGCAACCACCAACCCCTCTCAGCTCCTGCCGCTCGGTAACTCGCTCCCCCGCCCCGGGACCGTGTGTGTGTGTGGGGGGGGACGGTCCTGGTTTTCTCCGGGGCGGGGCGGGACTTTTGAGGGGCCCGTTGGTGACGCTGGGGGAGGGGCGGTCTCGTGGCTCCCCTTCTGCCGGGGGCGGGGCGGGTCTCGTGGGCCGTTGGGGCCGTTTGAAAGAAGAGGGACCTGGAAGGGCGGTGACGTCGCAAGGCCCGGCCCCGGGACCCGCTCGCGACTCACGTCTGTCAGCGCCAGGGCGGGAGGGCAGCGCGCGCGCGCCTCCCCCCCCCCCCCCCGGCTTGGCTCCTCTCCGCCCAGGCTGCCGGCCGCTGTGTCGTCCCCCTCACCCCCCAAGCGGCGCAGCTGGGGTTGAGGTCTGGCAGCATTTGCAGCACAAGAAGCGGCGGGTGCCCGGCGGGCGGGGTTGCTGGAGCCCCGCCCCCCATCGGGCGTGTCGTGGAGTCTTCCCCCCTCCCTTCCCCTAAAAAAACACGCGTGTTCTTAACTCGGGTGCCGCCTCGGGGGGCAGAGCGGCTCCGTCGGGGGCCGGGGCCTTGATTCCTAGCGCGAGGCAACCCAGCCGCCAGTTCTGGCCCGGCTCGCTGGCTGGCAGCTACACCCCTCCTGGGGGTGGTTGTTGGGGGCTCTATCCCAGCGCTCTGCCTGGACTACACAAGCCCCGTTAAAGCGCTGTCCTGGCCAGTGCAGACCTGCCCTGGCTAGACGCGCTACATTGGCACAGCTGCTGCATCGCTGACCAGAGAGCTCTCCCAGGGGCATAATTACTCCACCTTCCTGACAACTGGAAGCTGGGGGTGGGGGGTGAAGAGGGAGGAGAGTATTTCCCACTGTCCTAACCCTGGTGTGGACAAGTACTTAGGTCACTGACCGTTCCCAGCTACAGGATTTTGCACACCCCTAAGCAACATAAGTAATATCCATGTAAGTGGTAGTAGTGTAGACTTGCCCGGAGAGGCTGTAGTTCAGTCAATGGACTTAGGTTGTCTTAATGCTGCTCAGAGGTGTGGATTTTTCACACTGCAGACCAAAGTACAGTAAAACCTTGATTTAATGGACTAATTCGGGCGAGGGGGTGTCCGTTAAATCAGAAAGTCCATTATTTAATAATAAAAAAAACCGACCCGTTGGAGCAGCAGCCCGACCGCCACAGGGCCGGGGGACGGCAGCTCCGCAGCCCGCCCACTGCTGAGACCCAGGCGGCAGCCGGGAGCCATCAGCCAGCCCGCCCGGGCCCCAGCTGCTGGGACCTGGGCAGCAGCCGGGAACCGTCAGCCAGCCCGCTGGGACTCGGGCAGGAGCCGGGAGCCGGCAGCCAGCCCGCCCGCCCGCTGCCTGGACCCGGGCAGCAGGCGGGAGCCAGCAGCCAGCCCTCAACAAATGGATTTCGGATGCATCAGACTTGCTTAGAAATTTTGTCCATTGCATCCGAAGTCCGTTAAATCGAGGTCCGTTAAATCGAGGGTTTACTGTACTCAAATGGATGAAAAAAATATTTCCATTGATACTTGAAATTTACAAGGGCAAAGTAAGAAAAATGTTATTTGAGAACTTACTAGAGTTTGATATAAGAATATTTGTATATTTTGACAATTTATTTTTACATTATACAGCTTTTAAGTTTTTGAGTTTTGGTGTCCTTAAATAATTTTCAGATCCCCCCCACAATTTACTGTAGCTGTGAAAATTTAAATTTAAAAGTGGTGCGGGGGAAATGGTTAAAGCCCATAATTTTGTAAAGCTGTGAAAATTTAGATAAAAATCTAAAAAAAAAAAAAAAAGCTTAAAAATAAACATCTGTCAAAATTATAAGAGTGAAAATTAAATTCTGCTAAGCCTATATATATATATTTATATATGTCAGTGTGTTCTAGGTGTCTTACAGATATCTTAGGGTGCACCTTATGTATAATAGTAGATATAAAAATAAAAACTATTTTTGTATATACAGTTTTATAAGTATACTTGGCAGTCACTTTGAACGTGTACAGTATTGCCACATATTCTTTAAAAGGAATGTGTTAAAAATATGACCATTTAGTATATGTTTAAGTTTAGATTGTAATCTTACATAAAATATTTTCTGATTTACAGAGCTCGTGGACAAGTGTATAGGTTCACGTATTCACATTGTGATGAAGAGTGATAAAGAAATTGTTGGCACACTCCTAGGATTTGATGACTTTGTCAGTATCCTTTAGATGGAATATTTGCTATTTACCAATTTTCTTTTTAGACTAAGCAAATTATTTAGCTGTTTGGATATTTTGAATTAGATGGTTAGAATGAATGCTTCTACTTTTTGCATGGGTAAATATGCCACAGTAGCTGAAATTATTTTAAAAATTAGGCCACACTGTTTTTATAAAATGAAAATACAGGTAAAGTTATTAAATCAAGGATATTTTAATGTTGTTTTCCTTGATGTAGACTTCAGACATGGTGTTAGAGGATGTTACAGAGTTGTAAGTATTGCTTCATGGTTTTTTGTTGGTTTTTTTTGGTGGCTGTTTGTGTGCTGCTTTTCCCTTTCCCATTTACAGAAAAAGTATATTCAATTACAAAGCAAACCACTTTGACCTCTTTAAAAGATTTGACACAATTTAGTAATTTAGACTTCAAATTTAAACTATTTGTAAATAATCTGATGGGGATTCATCCTGTACAGCCAGCTCTTAAATAGCTGTGTGTGGCAGGTGGCAAAGTTAGGTGCTGAGTGTGCTTAGCATGCCAGCATCCATGCTTTGTAGTTTGACTTTCTGTCCTGACTAGTAGGTAACAGGTCATCTGCTAACCAGCTATAGAGCACATAAAGATGTATTGCCTTTGCAAAAGGTGGAACTTCTTGTACTACTTCTTCACTGCATACAAAAAATAAAAAAGTGTTTTTCCACTCAACCTGATAACTCATGTGAAAGTTATACATTGCCTTGTCTTTACTTGGATTTCACATTGAGTTAGTTGACTCGGGTTAAGGATGTTTTTTATTTATTTATTTTTGATACTGAAATCGGCCTCACAAACATTTGTCATATTAAATGTTTTTAACATTTCCTGTTTGGCACGCTTGACTTTTTCCCCCTCGACTCCATGTTGAATTCTCTATTAGTTTAATATTTGCCTGTTTGCTTTGACACATAGACAAAGAGTTAAAAAGTAGGTGTAATCTGGGATAAGACAACATTTGTCACCTTATCTTGCAACATTATTCATGTTGCCAGTTGAAACTCTTTTTCATATGTTGAGGGCAGTGGAGGTTGTCCCAAAACTGTATTGGGATTCATCTAAATTCTGTGTTGCTCTTGGTAAAAAACCCAGCCTATTACAGAGCTGTGTGTAACTACAACTCTTACCACAAATCCAGATTTATTTTGTAAAATTTATATACCGGTACTAAATATTTTTCTTCCTAATGTTTGACCAGCGAAATCACACCTGAAGGAAGAAGAATCACAAAATTAGATCAGATCTTGCTAAATGGAAATAACATAACAATGGTAAGCCAGGTGTTTTTGCTGCTTGTTTTTGCACTAGTTCTTAGTATATATGGAATTCAGTTATTGACTAATTCATCCAAGTAAGATTGAACTCAGGTTTATTTTAAACACATGTTCTGACAGAATAATCATATGAAATCTCATACTGTAATCCTAGATTTAAATTTCTTGATTTCAAAATATAACATGCAACATGAGTAAACAAAAGTGAAAATATAAGCATGAACTTAGTTGTATCTTAACATACAGTAAACTTAAAACATAATACTCCTAATGCATGCGAATCAGGGCTGAAGTAGTAATTGATTATTGTAGGTCTGATCCTGCAGCCAATATTTTATTTTTCTTATTGCTGACTATGGGCCTGTTTTTGCACCAGAGAAGCTTAAGGCCCACTGTAATCAGAGGGATTAAGTACTTGCTTAAATGTTGTAGGATGAGGACCTGAATGACTAAAGACTGCACAATAAATACCTATCATGGTAATTGGTTTTGTCTATTGTCTTTAAAGAAGAAAACTATTTGTTCAGTTTTTCTTTTTTTAAACAGAGAAATATCAGTAAAAAAAATGATAGTTTCTATATCTTTTTTACATTTCCTTATTTAATGCTTGAATTAAAGCATCACCTCTTAAATTGAACTCTGAAGAGAGCACATGGTGCTGTCTTGCTTCTTTGTTACAACTGTATCTATGAATATCCACGCTTAAGCGAGTCTGTTTGTAAAAGCAGCTGGAAATGATCAGCCAACTTGTATACCTTTATTTGGGGCTGCTGCTACACAAGAAGAAGAGATGAGACAGGCGCAGAAAAACTGGTCCTCATCTAGGAAGCGAACTTTAAAGTCTACCTACTTTTAAAAGTGTGCTGTTGTGTTTTTAAACTGAAAATCTTCCCACCAACTGAATGCCAAAGAAAAGAAAATTAGTAGCAGGTTTTTATCTAGACATTCCTTTTTATTGTGTTGCATCTTCCTACATTCCTTGGTTTCTCATTACTGAAACATATCTAAACATGAATTTATCTGGTGGCAAGAGATTCCCACCGGAGTGAGGGAAAAGTTTTATTCAATCATGACTTGTTGGCTAAATACATATATAAAATGAGACCATTTACACTGGTAAATGCTCTTCTCAAATGCTAATCAGTCATGGTATATATGATACACAATATAGGATAGAGGACTAGGAGATTAGCAAGCACAGGAATTTTCACGACTTTTCACTATCTAATAAAAGCTATAATGTCACTCATTTTTATCTGATTTAGCTAATCTTTGTAAGAGTAGAATTAGGGAGTCATTTAGTTCAAAATGGGTCAGTTTACCATAAAAGTACACGTGTGTTGTTATGTTCTAGTATTACTTTAAATTTTCCATCTGTTTGTAATACATATTTTCAGTAGTGTTTAATAATAAATATGTACAAAGCCGTATCGGACAATTGTCTTTTTAAATCTTGAAATAAAATGTGTACTGTGTTTCTTCATACTGTATCTCTTAAATTGTCCTTTTTATACAGCTGGTTCCTGGAGGAGAAGGACCTGAAGTGTAAATTGATTCATTTGTCATCTATGAAGACTCTTGTTATATATTCTGTTATCTCAATTGAGTGCTTTTAGTTTTTGTTTTGTTTACATTTAAAGTTGATATTTGATAAAAAGTAAAATTTCCTATTCAGGGAAGATGCATTGCTGATGCTGACTTTGTAAGTTAAAATCATGACTTTATTGTAAAGACTAATTGTTCAGAATAAAACAAACATTTTCTTTTTGTTAAATATGCTGCTTGGTTTTTTTTATTTAATGCAGCAGAAAGATATCTGCACTTATAATAATATTTTAAAATAAAAAAATAGGAAGAAACAAGGAACTTGAGATCAGAAAGTTAAGGCTGAGACTCAAAATCTGAGTAGCTCAGAAGCATGCTCAGACTCTCTTATACATGGTTCAAAATAGTACCATTCAACAGTAAGTAGATTCTTCTGGAAAGCTTTTCCTCTTGACCCAGAGGGCTCAGCTCATTGGATGTGATTCCATGTTTGTTAGAGCTTTTCTAAATACAGTAAGAAAATGGTACAGTCTTTAATGTAATAGAGAAGAAAAATGGAGATTGACTCTAATGTATGCCCCCTGAAGCTTATTCCTCCTTTACACTCTTCCTCTTTGTTCCCCTCCTGCCTTGGAGAAAGATCACCGCTGCCTGCCGTTACTGCACAGATGTACAGGAGAGAGGGATGGACCCTGTTTTGGGTAACTAATGAATTGCCTAGTATTACCAGAAAAGGGAAGAAGAACCAGTGGAAAGGGCTTGGTGAAAGAGGAGGCTCCAGGGAGGTTGGAAAGTATAGCAGAGAAATTGTTTTTCTGGACTGTGCTGAAGCAAATGATGTCCTACTTTATTTGACTGAGGTAAGCCACGGTCTCTGTTTGCTGGGACCCTGGCTGAAGTAAGCTGAGTGCAACTTTGTTTAGTCTTAAATGGGGAAAGGCCTTATTTCAGTAAAACTTCTGTGTGGATTTGCTTTGAGTGTGAGAATTATTTTTTGTCAGTCCTACTTAGCTTGGCCTGTGACAGTCAACCTTCAGTGGCTTCCTCTGTCCTTCCTCCTCCAGCCTCTTCTGTGATAATGGTTTAATTCTATTTATTGTTTTACAAAAGTGGTAACTTTCAGTTGATCAGACCATTATCCTTGCATGCTATATAACCCCCAAACTCTCTGTTTCATTTACTAGGAATTGATTGTCTTCACTCCTTTTAATTGGCTCCAGCCCGCACAGTTCTCAGTCTTCTCTATCCTCATAGTAACTATCCTAATCTTCACTCTCCTGACACTGAAATTAGGCTAGTGCAAAATATACCTCTTAACTGTAGCTCATTTTGAACGATATCACTACTTTTCATCCCAAAGCTACCTACATTCCACACAAATTTGGACTGGTATGGTTGAAAATTGTTTACATAGGAAATAAAGAACCAGGAGACTTAGAAAGTTGTTTTTGCTACATGACTGAATCTCAGAGCATTTGAAAGTTTTCCCAAAGTACTTTTTTCCTCTTTGAGTCTCTGTCACATGCTGTTTTCCGCAGTTGGGCATTGGCAGGTTAGGAGGTACCTTGTAGAATCTTGTTCCAAAATCAGGTACTATAAATAGTTGTCTGTTTACACCGGGCTTTATTGCACTTGGTATTTTGCATATATCTTTATAAACTGAATATGCAAATAAGAAATTTGGGGAGAGTAAAGTTAGCAGAAGTTGGTCGAAAGGGAGTTTTGAATGGGAAAGACGATCAATATTTGGTCTTTTGTTAGAACACAAAGAGTGAAGTGTATAGCATTCTATTCTCTGCAGGCATGAAATGTTCTCATGAGAACTAAATTTATATTGCCTCATTCCCTTTTTTTGCTCTTAGTTTCTTACTATTCGTAAAGAGGAAGTGCTAATATTGTTATCTCGGTGAGTGTTTTGGTATACCACTTTCTGAAGTCTGCATATGTTCATCTTGATATATTTGTGTGTACGCCTATGATATTAAATATTCACAGGTTACAAGGGAGCAGAGTTAGTGCTCTGGAGATTACTTTCAACTTTGTGCTAAAGAACTGAAATATTCCTGTAGTGGCGCGATGAGTCACCGCTGCAGCACCTTCTGATAGCTGGCAGGAATTAGCTCCTTTCCTGCTCCAGAGTGCCATCTGCCAGCTGGTGCCTTACCTGTCACTGGCCCCTGTGTCCCTCCCAGACCCCTGTGCCCCCTTAGCTGGGGTGTTTACCCCTGGTAATGCCCCCACACTCTGCCTCTGGATCTCCCCTCCCTGGGGAACCCCCAACCCTCTAATCCCCACCTTGCCTCAGTCTAGACTACTGCCAGTCATCATCACGTCCCCGCGCCCTGGGGCAGACTGCAGTGTAAAAGCCAGTCGTCATAGGCAAGGGGGGTTTGGTACCAGCTGTCTTTGCCTAGCCCCTAGTACCCTCCTTAGGCCTCACTTCAGGTCTGCGGCCTGGGGAGATGCTAGGCTGGAGCTCTGCAACTCTCTTGCCTATTCCCCCAACACTGTACCTGTCCCAAAGACAGCCAGGCCCTGCTTCCTCCCAGCCTGGAGAGAGACTGCCTAGCTCCTGATTCTCAGTCCTTTTATCAGGGCCAGCTGTGGCTACTGTTCTGCTCAGCCTGGTTTTTGCTGCTTTCCCTAGCTGCAGCCCTATCCACTACAGCCCCACTACAATTCCCTAGCTGCAGCCCTATCCCTAGCTGCCCCACTACAATTCTGCACCTGTTATTTGTCTTCCAGTGCAGTTTCTCAAACAACATTTATACCACTTGCCATTTTGGAAGTGCAAATAATAAGCTTTTTAATTAAATGAACTATGTATGATGTTGGTTTCTCTGGAAAGCTTGCACTTTAATCACATTGATACTGTACTGTCCCTAGAAATATCTGAGTCTGCATTGCTTTTCAGAACACAATGTTTTAAGTCACCACTAGAGGGGACAATAGCTGAACTAAAATTATACAAGGTTGAGAACCAAAAGGTTTTTATGATGTAGCTTTATAAAATATACAAATATAAAATTAGGAATGCACTTTTTGGTCTTAAGTTAAAGTATGGTTCAGGGGTAAAATCAGTACATTTTGTTTGATGAACACAGTTTAAAGTAATATTGAGGGTTTTCTTTTGCCAGATTTTTCCCTGTATGCCAGGGGTCTCAAACTCAAATGACCATGAGGGCCGCATGAGGACTAGTGCACTGACCCGAGGGCCGCAACACTGACACACACACATACCCTCGCTGCCCCGGCTCTGCCCCCGCTCCACCCCTTCCATGAGGACTAGTGCACTGGCCCGAGGGCCGCACCACTGACACACACCCTGCCCTCGCTGCCCCGGCTCCGCCCCCACTCCACCCCTTCCAAGAGGTCCCACCCCTGCCCCACCTCCTCCTCTGAGCACGCAGCTCCCCATTCCCTCCTGGAAAGCACTAGGCACCACCAACAGCTGTTTGGCAAACAAAGCAAGAGCAATCTAGGAAATCCAGAGCTAGAAACACGCGCGGCCCAGCCAGGCAGCAGAGAAGCCTCCACTTCTGGCCCCTCCATCCTGCAAACTGCTATGGGGGGACCGGGGGGGCAGGGGGGGCGCCAGGAAGCTTGGCGGGCCGCAGGGAAGGGCTTTGCGGGCCGCATGTGGCCCCCGGGCCGCATGTTTGAGACCCCTGCTGTATGCTATCTGATATAGTGACTTCAACTTGTCTAGCCAGTGAAACTCTTGACAATACTATTCTCTAATACAGGCACAAGCTTCTTTGTACTACTTGTCTCTCACCAGGTTCAGAACCCCAAACAGCAGAAAGTAAATATACACCCCATAGGGACACTACTCTCCTTGGTATAAGGCCTGCAGGTTCAATCCTTTCCCGACAGCAGGGTTCTAGAGTAGGGCAGGTGGCCCTGGGAAGATGGAACTCAATGACAGGAGGAAGCAGACGACCATCATGTAGTCTCCCAGATGTAGGTCTCATGTAGTGTCCCCCCAAAAAAGTTGCTTGACATATCAGTTGTAGAACTTCACAGATAAGAACTAGAAAACCTAACAACCAATGTCTTAACTGAACTGTAATTTGGAGTTTCAGGATTTTAAATTGATCTCAGTGTTTTATGTAATAATAGCTAGCTCTTGTATATTGCTTTTTGTTAGCAGATAAAGACGTGAAGCAAATACTGAAGATTCATAGGAGTTGATTTTATATTTGTCTACTGCACTCTTATTTTAAAAAAAAATCACCTTGAATAGGACTTTAGAGATTTTTCTATTTTTTATCATTCTTATTTGGAGATATTTTCTTTGAGTGTTCATAGTCTTACCAAATTAGATGGAAACAGAGAAAAGGTCCCTGATATAATACAAAGTAATACATTATTTGTAAGCTTTCCATTATTCAAGTGCATAGCAATTAATTTGCGCAAGTTAAGCAATCTTAATAAAAACTTACACCGTTTGAGTGCATAGTTTTGTGATTGTGTGGTGGAGTTATTTTTATAAAAAAAAAAAATGATTTCCCCACCCTACTCACCTGACTGAAAAGAACTAATAAGTGGCCCTGGGGAATGTAGCTGTCTGCAATCTTCCCATGTCAGCTAGTTTTCAAAGTGGAAAACCACAGCAGGTACATGGTTGGGGTAGTGGTTTCAAAATGTAGGACATGATTGGTCGGTTATTTATGGTTTTCCATGACAAGAGTTGACAGAGCTGCTGTGGTTGGGTCTCTGTGGTAAAAGATTTTCCTATGCCAATGTATGCTATGAAAATCCCCACAGACTGAAACATTTGATGGTTTATAAAATAAAAGTAAAAGATGCATGGGGCCAGATCCTGGTTCCATAATAATCAGTGGCAAAACCTGCACTAATGTCTGGTATACTAGGATTTTACCCTGGATGTTTGTTTGAAAACTGAAAATAAATAAACAGGGCAAATATAGTTTAAAGTAACAATTATTTTTTGTCAGTTTAATCTCCCTGCAAATATAATGTAAAGTTTAAAAAAAAAAAAATTGGGGGGAATCTTGGAATTGGTTCTAAAAACAAGCCAAAGTTGACCCAAATCACCCCACATCAAGAGTTAATGTTGACTAGGGTCATCTGTCCATTTCGGCCCTAGCCGATCTTAACTAGAAGATATGATTATTGACTAATTGTAAGTTTCTTTTTTGTTTTGACATGCTGATGCCCAAGTTCAATATCCAATGCTATGAATCTCTTCTTAAACGTTATGGGTATCTTCAATAATTTTTAGTCGTTATCCTTTTGTGCATCTGTTATGGATTCTGATTTATGTTTGTAGCTATTGGGGACTGAGATTATGTTCCAAAACTTATTTACTGATCATCGTCCTGTGAGTAGACTAGTAGTTTGTGATACAGTGCATATCCTTTTCTCAACTGTATTAAGCTTCAACAGTTTATATTAGGATGTTGACACTATGCAACTAATAGAATAAAAAGTTTTGCCTACATTCTTAATTTTAATAGAGAATAATGCTCATTTTCCTTAAAGAAGACATAGTGGGTATTTGAAGTGGTCTTGGAATTGAGTGAAATATGTTTTCAGTCAGAGATCCTGTTAACACTTTATAAACCATTAATCCAAAACCTTACAACAGGGGTAGTTAATAAGTGGAGTGTGGGCCAAATTCAGATCACCAAATGCTTTTGACTTAGACCCCAAAATCTATTTATTTACTTGTTATTTTTTATATTTCTCTGGAGTCTGAACCTTGACTATACCTTGACTAAGACATTTTAGACTTGTCAAAAAAATAGATTATCCCTGTTTTAGAACTTGTGTATATATAGTCTGTTGTTAGTTCTGCTTTTCACTGTGGATATTATGGTTTATTAAAGTATTTCTGTAAACAAAAGCAGGCTTTCTTGCCCCTTTCAGTTAGCTATAACCAAGCAATACAATATCTACTAAAGGTATTTCTGTATCCTTAGCTCCGTCAATCCTTATTCACTGTCAAGCAAGCCTAGGAAGAGGTGCAGTGGTGAGTCTGTGTATTAAGAAATTAGAGACAAATTTTCAAGAATGGCCTTCAGATCTGGGCATGGAAAAATGTGAATGCAAAATTACTGGAGTGCAAATCAGCACTGACTTCAGTGGAGCTGTGCTGATTTAAACCAGCTGTGGATCTGGCTATAGGTTGATATGCTGTACACAACACTATGATCTAGTTGCCTCTTAGAAATAAACAGTACTTTAATAATAAAAAAATAAGATGACCCAATTTAGTTTCTGTTGTGATGATGTTCCAGATGGAAAGAACCCACCTTGACTGAAAGCCCATGGTAAGTAAGTAAGCTTGTGCAAATGTCACTAATGATATAATCTGAAGAAAACAAGGTTACATGAAAAGCATAAGGGCTGCACATATTATGGCTTTTCAGATGGAAAAAAAATCCAGTTTGATTGCTATAGTCCAGTTGACTTGGTGGTTAGAGTTTTTTTTGTTCTTTTTTAACTTGCAAACTGAGTATACTTTATATCTAGATATCAGTGAGACAAAATGAATGCACAATATCACTTTGTAGAGTAAAATCTTAGTTTGTCTTATTTGGATAGTTGCATATACAGTTGTTTGTATAATATATATATACAATTGTTTTTGTCAATATGATATTGTCTCTTTGCATAAGGCAGTTAGTCCAACCAAAGCACTCAGTGACTGGGAACAGATTAAGAATTTGGGGTGAAATCTTTAGGTGCTGTAAATCTGTATACTTGACATCACCTGAAGTTCTAGCCCAGAGACTGAAAGAGAGAAATACTTTTACTGCAAAAATTTAATCCCATTATATTCTGGGAGAACTAAAACTTACTAGTATTTGACACTGTTTTGGTTTCTAGACTGATGCTTCTATGGTTTAAAGTTTAAATGCACATATAAACAATTTTGTAGAAAAACATTCTAAATGGGACCCTGACATGCTTAAAACTCACTGAAGTCAAGTCCTGTACTAGCCCCATAAATTTTGTCTGCTAAAGCTAATAGGTAAATGGTGTGTCTATATGTATATGCAATAACACATGACAAGTTACCAGGCAACTGCATGCCCCAGATGCAGCGGGAGGCACAAGGCAGCTGGCCACTTGTTATCGATCGGTGGAAAAGTACAGATCCTCCTGTAATATTTCTCCTGTCTATAGTTGGTATTTCTGTCATGCCCCTCATCGAGAGATTTTACCATGTTTTTCTAAACATTTTATTTCATAAATGTGTTTTGTTTAATTTTAGTATCTTAAGTGATGACAAATTTCAGGATTCTCACATTTAATTTTGTAGATTATGTTGGGAAATAAATAGCTTGTACTGTAACAGGTTTTTGTTTAACAGTCTGGTATTGAATGATCTAGCTAGTTTTTGCTGCTCATGCATTATTTTCAATGGCGGCGGGCATCAGAATGAATGCACGGCAGCTTAAGTGGCTTTGTAGCAAGAAAAGGTAGTTCAATTTGTGTCTGCCCTGACTACAGCTACAGAGTTTGAATGCTAATTGATTGCAGGTAACACACATGCGCAAAGACAAATTTAATATAAGTAGGAATATTTTAAGAAAAAGTAATTTCTTTTGTACAGGTGTTCATCGACGTGGAATAAGGTATCATTTATCATTAAATCCCCCTCTTTTCTGATACACTGCTAATATGTCTGGTTTGGAGATTCTTCCTTTAATCAGCCTATTTATGCATGCACCGAACTATAATACTTATATGATCAGACTAGTAGAGAAATAAGTGTATGTAGCACTTTAAATTTGACATAAAAAGACAAGGTGTCTACCCTACAAGCTTACTCTAACAAATGATGAATGAAGGTATGGAAACATCAGTGAAGAGATGAATAATAATAAATACTATTGTATAGCACTGTTCATCAGCAGATTTCAAAGAGGTCAGTAGGAAGGCTTCACATCAAAAAATGGCTTTGAGAGATTTGAAGACATACTGGTATGCAATTTTAGACTGTGGTGAGGAATGTTTGTGTAAAGGTGGATATTTTACCAATATGTTTTACACATGAAAGCTAAAATGCTGATTGCCAAAGTCCTGAATCTGACACATGGGGGCAGGTTTCAATAGAGCTCAGAACCTTATCTGCTGTTTAGGCACCTAAATAATGACTTCATTTCCATGTTGGGTGCTAAAATCTTTTGATAATCTGGCCCTGGTTTAAATGCCTTAAAACACCCTTTTTCTTCTGAAAATCTGACCTAAATTGTGGGTGCTGAGCAAATGAAAATCTGTCTTTTTACAGGTGTTCCATTTCTTAAATCTTATCTTTTCTGTTAAACTGATATGTCAATAGAAACGGCAACTAATGGAAATGTTAAATCCATCAGAGATTACAAGTGCAGATAGGGAAACCCTTTCAGAGAGGAGAAAAATCCATCCTATCCTTTGTCCAAAATTTGAACCAAACCTCCTTTGCGGCTGGAAATTTTTTAAATGAGAATTCCTCATTTGAAAAATTAGATAGCAGCAGAAAGGCCAAATTACAAGAATTATTGATAATTGGAGGTTCTAAACTGTGTTTTACCAACTCACTGGGCTAAGATTGTTGAGATGAGCATCCATATTTTTACAGTCTTATCCAGTCAGACTTTAAGGTATGATTCATCCAACTTCAAATTGAGCATTAAAGGTGGAGTTGTGTAACGAGCTCATGAAAATAACATGAAAATATATTTAGATCAATAGTAAGTGTATGCCTATACAGTTCACATAGGATATATCTATATTGTATATTCTTAACAGCACTGTGAAAAAATCTACCCTGCATGTCCCCTTAGCAATAATATAAATTACTATATAGACGAGTAAGGACACACCTAAATCCTTAGAGTACATACCCTATATGGCACTTGAGATACCCAACCAATGCCTTGTAGCAGTGTAATGTCCTGCTGCTTCCCTGCTGCTGGAGCTTCTCCCCTGACACAGGTTGCTGCCAGAGCCTTTCCCCACTGCAGTGAGTCTCCAGCTGCAGGGAACGTTTCACTGATGTGTGTAGCTACACAATGTGATATGGATGCAGTCTATTTTTAACTGTTGCTTGTAGCTGCGCCTACCCTATATGCTGCCACCAGTGGTGTGCAGTATAGCCATACCTACACACCCTCCATAAAAAAAACAACTTAAAATAACATTAACTTCAAAATGAAGTACTCAGTAGACTGGAAATGCCTAATTTAAGATTCCTCCTAAATCCTTAACTTTCAAACCCTGCTATGAGTGTGCAAGATTCTGTCTGTAATTATTGGTTCAGGGTCATTGCCTTATTCAGTATGTAGGTTGGACAGTGAATAAGGCAATGACCCTGCACCAATAATTTCTGTATTCCGTTTCTTGCAATGTGTTGGTGTGCAGTAAATGAGGTAGGGGAGACATATTCAAGATTGAGCATAAAAAATACATGGATGCCTGTTATAAGTGTGAAGGGTGCCTTGCCTGGGTGGGACTATGTTATCTAACACAGTGTGCCTTGCCTGGGTGGGGCTTGTTATCTGAGACAGGTAACGTAGGAGTTTCCCTGCCATGGGGGAGAGAGGAGCCTCGAGCCCATGAAGAAGGGAGGAGCAAAACAGTCAGTTCCATCTTGGCTGGCTTCCAGGGAGGAGGCCAGGGCCAGAGAGCTCCATCTTGGCTGGTCTCCAGGGAGGAGGCCAGGGCCAGGAGAGTTCCATCTTTGCTGCACATGAGGCAGGAGGCTTGCCAAGGTAGCTGGCAAGGGTTTTAGACCATCTTTGGCTATAAAGATGGCTCTACCTTTTTCTGATACTTCTACTTAGCTGATGTAAGTAAATTTGATTCTTCTAATAAGCCGTGCCTTTTGGGGTGTTGTTTCCTTTTCAGACCAAAGTGGGAAACCCCAAATGTAAAGTGTCTGTATTTCTGCTTTAACCTTTTTCTTTATTAAATTTTCTAGTTATAAAACCGTCTGGTTTATTTCCCTTAGGGTTTTTCTCTGCTTCCAGTCTGGGAAGGGGGAAGGGAAGGGAATAGGAACCAGGGCAGCTAGGGGCCTAGCTGGAGTGTGAAGACTGTCTCTCCTTACCGTCAGGTTAGACGGGGGAGGGAGGAAGCAGTTTTCAGATGTCTGCCTCTCAGGTACAGAGAGACAGGGGTGGGGGAAGTCTGCCTTCAGCCGAGGAGGGTGAAGGACAGAAAGCAGCCTCCAGGTATCTGACTTTGAATCCCAGGAAGGGGTACAAAGTTAGGGTCTGGCTCTCCGGTTGAGAGAGACAGGGTTAAGGGAAGTCTGCCTTCAACTGGTCAGGGTGAAGAGAAGCAGTTTTCCGGTGTCTGACTTTAAAACCCAGGGAGGGGGTACAAAGTCAGGGTTAGGGGAAGATCGGGGGCCCCTCCAAGGTTTTGGAAGTATACCCGATTGGTGGCAGCGATTGGTAACTCCAAGAACCCCAACTGGCAAGGTGGAGGTGTGGGGAGAAAAGGACTTGTTGGTCTGGCATAGAAGAGGCCCAGCCTTTGTACTCAGGAGCATAGAGGCTGGGGGAACCCCCTCTTACAATGCCAAACATCTGCCTCTTTCACAGTTTTCACTGAGTAAACAGGACTGAGCACTGAATGAGGCAGGGCTCCATAGCCATCCTCAATGTGTATGCATATTAATAAAACCTTTACAGCCCTGCTGCATTTCACTTTCATGCCTTGTACGGAAATCCAGATACAATCTCACATGCATTATCTCATACGCATTAATAAATAAAAATTTCACTTTCCTTTCTTAAGTGTCCAAGCATAGAGGCCATAAAACACACAGAGAGAGAGAGATTGTATGATGGAAGAGAATTTCTCCTTAACCTAGGTATTGTCACATGAGCAATGCCTTGGAAATGCTGGGAATTTTGGCTGTTCAAAATGATGTCTAAGATACTGACAATAGCAAACAAAACAAAATCAGAAAGATCAAATGATATAGACTGAAGTCTCTGATGACTTGACTCATTTGAGTTTCAGCAATTAGATTACCTTTAATTTATTTAATTTAATTTAAGTCTTGCTACAGGTCATTTATGTGACCCGGTGATGTGAAGAAAGAGAATATTATGGCTCCACTTAACTGTTTGGCTACCCCCATGGAAAATATCAGTGTTCCAATCAAAATCATTTGTTAATTTTGAGTGAAGTTTGCTAGACTGTATATCCTGACAAAACAAAGCAATCCACACAAGAAAGCGAATAAGGGGGAGATTTTCAAAGGCACAAATGGGAGTTGGGCACACAATACCCATTTCTGACTTTTAAAACTTCCCTGTAGTCATTTAACACCCCATCTATGCTCCACTCATGAAGACACATCAAGAGCTTTATGAACCTGATCATGTTCCTTTATATGTCAATATGGAGAGAAATGGAATCTAGGAAGTCTGACTGTTTGATCTCATAGGTCTTTCCCATTTTTACTGATCCTACTGCACAAGTTTTCTCTCCTTGTTTAGGATTATCTGAGGGGGTTTGATGGGTTCCACTCGGGATACCACCTGGAACTGGGGTACCGCTGAGCCCCTCTGGTCCACCACCCTAGGCTCTCTGTACTGCTGTGACCAATCTGCCATGTCCTCTCCCAGGCTTCAGGCTGCACATTCACCAGCACACATACAGGAAGGGACACCCAGCTGAAGTACATGCAGGCAGGCTTTTTAACCACTCCCCGCATTGGGCTTTAGCGAAGACATTTCACAGCTACTCAGGTACACTCCCCACCCCCACCCTAGAGTGTAAACCTAAAATTATGCCATTTTGCACTGCAGAGAGAACTGGACAGCATAAGATTATGAAATTTCCCCCCCGCCCAATGTGCAGAGGAAATATAGAACAACTTTCTGACCTTAGTTATAGTTTCCATACACACTAGTTTTAGACAAAGCAAAAAAGTTTATCAACTACAAAAGATAGATTATAAGTAATTATAAGGGATAGCAAACAGATCAAAGCAGACTACCTAGGAAATAAACAAACCACGTAAAGTAAGCTTAACATGCTAAACAGATTTGCTATGAATAGCAAATTGTCACCCTAAATGATAATACCAGCAGACTGTGGATTCTTAAGGGGCAAATTGCACTAATTTACATCTTAAAATCCCTAGGTGTTTCATTCACAGACTAAAAATCCCTTTAGCCTGGGCCCAGCACCTCCCCCACTTCAGTCTCTCTGTTCCTCAGGTGTTTCTAGGAGTCTCTTTGGGTGGGAGTCAGTGGCAAACTATGATGATGTCACTCCCCTGGCTTATATAGCTTTTGCATAGGGCGGGAACCCTTTGTTTCAAGGTTTGGTTCCCATTCCACTCAGTGGAAAAACACTGGTAGCTCAAGATAGAGTCCAGTACCAAGTGACCTGGTCATATGACTAGTGTCATAAAATCCATGAGTCAGAGGCTGTTTGTAGGGTCAGGAAGACCCCTCCCCACATCCCCAGTGGGAGATAAACAACTTCTAAGGCCTATTGTTTTCTTTAATGGCTCATTAAACTGAACGGGCCCTTGTTCAGCCAGCCATTTGTACTGAGTGCATTCTGCCTAGTGGGCGTTCCTCAGGTGTAAACACATTTGTAATACAGATATATAGTCAATATTCCTAACTTCAGATACAAAAATTATACATGCATACAAATAGGATAATCATATTTAGTAAATTATAAACTTTTCAATATCTTACATGACCTATCTTGCATAAAATACATCATAGGTATGCCATAATCTAATAATAATATCTATGAAGAATGTGGGGTGAAGTATCACAGGGGGCATACTGTAATTTGGAGACATGCAAGCTACTTGTGCCTACCCACAGATCGGTAGCACATAGGCTGTTAATAATTTCCTTGTGTGAGAGAAGGCATTGAGAAGGTTGCATGTGGCTAATCTCTAAAACTGATCTGTGTTAGGTAGAAAACTTCCTACTGGAAAAAGAAATAGCATTTGTCCATTGGGGTGGAAGCAAGTTGATGATTCATACCACTCAGGGCTTTGCAATATTAATCGGAGCACAGTGATTGTCTCCTCATAGAATTTGGTTGTTAGTTTGAGCTAAGATAATGTTTGTCCATGAAATGTCCAGCCAACCTCTATACACCAGTGAGCTGCTCAAGAAATGTGAAAATACAGACCTATAAATAATGAAAATAAGAAAAAATAGAAGGCACAATGCCTACATCAGTAATCTGAAACTGTACACTTTAATTCTCTATATAATAGAAAATGGATCTACTTTGCAAGAAAAGGATGCTCTGAAAATAAAAAGATGATCTTAAATTTACTATATAAATGGTTATTAATATTAGATAATTTTATTATTGAAGTCAGTTCCATCAGGGATGAATTTGTTCTACAGGTGGTTTTTCAAGCATACAATTTTTTTTTTCAAAATTAAAAGAAATCCTAAGAGCCTACAACTGGATAATCTGTCTCAAACACAAATGTATCTCAAACATTTTATATATCAAGGCTGCTCTAATCAGTTGTTCTATGTTAGGATCTCTAGCTTTTCCCACAGTAAAGTACATATACTCTATTTCTAGGGTAAGAAGGGACTCTTAATCTCAGTAAAGGAGCTCCTTAAAATGGCTAGAGTGGAAGAGAAGCTGAGTTTTGAAGTGGAGACACAACAAAGGCCCTGTGTTCTAATTCCTGAAGTAAAGAGCTATTTTGGTGGTGCTCCCACAATGCATCTGTTCATTTCATCCAGTACCTGAAACCTTTCCATCAGTAATTATTACGAAACAGGAGCTATGAAGGACCCTCAAAATTTAAGAGTATGTTTCAGCTACCTCTTGACAAAGGCCACTCTGCTGAGATGACGCTTCTTTCCTGAGTTTCAACCACCAAGCCAATATTAACTCAGGTCTCTCATTCATCGAGCTTTATTTTCACATCTGTTTCTCTTTTGTCACTGTGATCTCAATTTGTTTTTCTCATATTTGTAATGATCGGATAGAGAAATAAATCAGCAGAGGCTGGATCCTGCATGGAGCTGACCACTCTGGCCCCAATCTAGCAAAACACTTCAATCCATGCTAAAATGTTAAGATCACAAGTACTCCCATTGAATTCATGATAATCACATAGGTGTTTTGCTGGACTGGGGCTAGTGTGCTCAGCATCTTGGAGCATCAAGCCTTAATTGCAGTTCACTTATCATACATTTTACAAACTTGAGGTTGAAAAATATTAAGTATATGAAAGAATTAAAACATTGAGTGGAAATTAATAGTTAATGACATTATTAATCTTACACTGCCCACATGATAACACATTATGTTTAGCAAGTAGGGATAAATGTATATTTTGTCACAACACCAATAACCCAGGGACATCCAATTTGGGATGATAACTTTCATTGAAATCATGGAAGCAGGACTAGACCCCAAATTATCCATAACAAAAATATTTAACTTTGCCTAATTATGTGTATTTTTCAAATATGAGTAGATGAGTTTTCAGGGAGATTTAATTATATAAAACAGCCAGGGCAAGTAACTAAAGAAATTATTAACGGATGAGAGTATTAAAGTTAAAAAATCCTTACTGTAAGTAGATCTCTTGGGGTGCGTCACCGGGTGACCGATCTCTTTAAGGCAGGGGTCTCAAACTCAAATGACCATGAGGGCCGCATGAGGACTAGTGCACTGGCCCGAGGGCCGCACCACTGACACACACACACACATACCCTCGCTGCCCCGGCTCCGCCCCCACTCCACCCCTTCCATGAGGACTAGTGCACTGGCCCGAGGGCCGCACCACTGACACACACCCTGCCCTCGCTGCCCCGGCTCCGCCCCACTCCACCCCTTCCAAGAGGTCCCACCCCTGCCCCACCTCCTCCTCTGAGCACGCAGCTCCCCATTCCCTCCTGGAAAGCGCTAGGCACCACCAACAGCTGTTGGGCAAACAAAGCAAGAGCAATATAGGAAGTCCAGAGCTAGAAACACGTGTGGCCCAGCCAGGCAGCAGAGAAGCCTCCACTTCTGGCCCCTCCGTACTGCAAACTGCTATGGGGGGACCGGGGGGGAGAGGGGGCGCCAGGAAGCTTGGCGGGCCGCAGGGAAGGGCTTTGCGGGCCGCATGTGGCCCCCGGGCCGCATGTTTGAGACCCCTGCTTTAAGGGGAAATGGGAGCAATCCCACTCGTGCCATAATTAGATGCTTCCCAGACTAAGGTTGGCAGGACTAAATGGAATCAGATGACAGGCTGGTAAGCACCTGGAGTTCATAAAAGGGTAGATAACTCGATGTGGGAGAGGAACTAAAGGAATAAAATTAGGCTTCTATGGAAGGCCCTGGGAGAAGCTGGGACTCCCGGAGGCAGTGCTCTATCCCAGAACAGCGAGACTTAAAGGTGGCCTGGAAAGGGATAGGAACTGAGCCCAGAGGGTGGTCTGAAGAGGAACTGAAGCAGAATGGAAAATCCTTTTGTTTGGACTTTTGTTACCCTGGAATTGTTTAAGATTTAGTTAGTGACTTATCTGGAGGGCTACACCTCAGAAACTCCAACTCCATGGGGACGGCTGAAGGGACCCACCTTTGAGGAGGAAATGGAGGGAGGGTGCTTTGCAATGGCATGCTTAGCCAGCAGGGGTGCTATGAGACTGCTATGCCTAAGACAGCCTGGTAGAAATGTTATGCCAATCTTAAACATAAGTTACTACTGTAATTCCTCTCACAAATATATACTGTTGTACCATGGAAGAAAGTGCTCTCCTTTCACCTCTAGAAGAGGTCTGTACTGCTAATAGGAGGAATCTTATATACTATACACATTATTTTCCAATATCTCTACCCTATATTGGCTTTAAGATCCTTGCTAACTTTTTTTAACTAATAGATTAGATATAAGGCTTCTGAAGATTGACCAGAAGGATGCAAAGGATGTTATTTTACAACTGATAGTATTTCTCAATTTTAGTATTGTATAGTCCATGTTGAACATTAAGCTGAAGCTAAAGTTGTGATCCTGCATTAAGCTCTCTGCAGGCTGACTTATACACTTCCTTGAGATAAAGTAGACTAGTTCTAATCTTTGTATCTCCCTTAGATTCTGTAGCCTAAATTTCAAATATGAGTCAAATTTCAGAGTTAAGTTCCCAGGAAAAACTCAGTGTTAGTGGTTAAGTCTTATCCCATTTCCTCTGTCACAAATAAATTATCATCATACTTCTCTTGCTGTTGACTTTTTGATGCTTCATTCTTTACTTTTATTAATATGGGATGCTCTTTCATCTCCTTCAAGAAAGGCTGATAGCATGGTAAGCATTCAGGTAAAACATATCTAGTTTAATTCATATAATTGGTGTGTCTTTGTCGGACTGATGGTTATAAAAAGAATCTCACTATGGCAATGATCCCAAGTGGCAAAGCGGAAGGGACCAAATGGCTTAATTAATCCTCCTTTGCATTATTTAAAAATCAACCAACAACTATAAACAATAAATTGCAAGTAAAAGGCCTACTATAAAGTGGAAACAGAACATTCATAGCTTTTAAGACTAAAAGAGACCATTATGTCTGTGCTCCTGATAATATAGGCCAGAAAATTTCATCAGGTGATTCCTGCATCAAACCAAATAACTTTGTATTTCTTCTTATTTTATTATTTATTTATTATGGTAGTGCCAAGAGACCAGCTGAAAATGGGTCTCCATTGTGACAGGTATTGTACAAACGGAGTTAGTAGATAGCTCTGCGCAGAAGAACAATCTAACTAGACAAAATAGACAAAAGGTGGGAAAAGAGAGAGAATACAAGGAGAGTGAACAATATGATTGCAGCAAACGTCAAGTTCGTTCATTTTTGGGGTGAGGTGAGGTTTTGTTAGGAGGGAATTTACTAAAAGGAAAGACAAAAGGAGAGGGGAACAGCAGGGGAGTAAAGAGAGGGGAAGAAAATAGAGCTGGGTGGGAAATAGTTTTTCTGCCCTGGGAACATTTTTGAGATTTTGAAAAAAATTCTAGTTTGGCATCAAGATGAAACCAAGATAATTTAAAATTGAGATTTTGTGTGTGTGTGTGTGTATAAACATAGAGAGAGCTAACTGGTTATCACAATAGAGTCTCACTCTCGACCCCTCAGTATTTAATTATGTATATAAAGTGGAAGGAAGACTGAGACAGACTCTATGGCATGATGATTAGACACTGATATGGGAGAGGGGCAACACAAACTCAGCATTTGAGCCTGAGCTTCTTACATCCTTGTTGAGTAGCCTAACCATTAGGCTAAGGCCTATTCTACAGTGCTGTACTCTCACTTCCTCTTCCCCACACCAATTCCATCCTGACAGACTTTTCGTGTTGAACTGGATACCTCCCCACAAAGAAATTCAGTTTTGACAAATCAGCATTTTCTGGCAAACAAACTTCCATCTAAAATTTCCTGATCTAGAAAAGACTCACACAAACATATCTTCGACTGCCAGATCCTGCTGTTAAATGGTAATGCTACTGTGTCAGAGTCCTGAGAACCATCAGTAGAACCAGCACTCTGGTCACTATAACTCTAATTAGTTTCCCTGATTGCTGGAAGCTGAGGCTAATTACTAGATCAGTCTTAGCTGGGGGAGCTAACCCATTAATGAAAGATTAGAAAGATGCACAGGAAGGAAGTATAAAGGCAGAAAGAAAGAGAGGGTAGCAGGGCCAGAGTATAGGGAGATCTCTGCATGAAAATACCTTTTTTACCTGGCAGAAGGGGATGATTTATGTATGTCACTGTACATAGAATTGCTGCATGGGACTGTAAGTGCAGAGGTGGGGTGAGATAACACAAATAAGCTACAAAATAGATGTTAGAGCTATTTGTTTGAGAATACAGGTGTAGAAGACTGTCTTGTCAAAGCTGTTTGTGGCATCATAATAATTTTCTTGTGATGTCTTAAACATATGGTTAAGATTACTTCATTACAAGAGCAGGAAGAGCCAGAAGCTTGGCTGTGAGGGTGAGGGCTTTTGTTAATATGTAAATATCTTCTGTTAAAGCAAATTTGTTAAGTATATATATTACATCTTTCCATCTCACTGACTCTCAGGTCTGTTTCTTTTTTTTAATTATTTAGTTTGGATTCCAAAACTGTTGTGCATGTATAATATTGTGTGCCTATGTTTTTAGGATTACATATGCAAAATGTTGAGGTGTCACTCACTAGCAGACAGCTGTAGATGCATAGAATTGTATGACTGGAAGGGACCTTGAGAGGTCATCTAGTCCAGTCCCCTGCCCTCATTATCTAGCCCATTCTTAGAATCTTAGAATATCAGGGTTGGAAAGGACTTCAGAAGGGACCTATGGAGGTTCCTGACAGGTGTTTGTCTAATCTGCTCTTAAAAATCTTCAATGATGGAGATTCCACAGCCTACCTTGGCAGTTCATTCCAGTGCTTAACCACCCTGACAATTAGGAATGTCCAACCTAAACCTCCTTTGCTGCAATTTAAACCCATTGCTTCTTGTCCGATTCTCAGAGGTTAAGAACAAGAATCTTTATCCCTCCTCCTTATAATCCTTTATGTACTTGAAAACTGTGATCATCTCTGCTCCCAGTCTTATCTTTTCCAGACTAAACAAACCCATTTTTTTCAATCTTCCCTCATAGATAATGTTTTCTAGACCTTCAATCATTCTTGTCACTATTCTCTGGACTCTCCCCAGTTGTCCACATCCTTCCTGAAATGTGTCACTCAGAACTGGTCACAATACTCCAGTTGAGTCCTAATCAGCAGAACTACTTCTTGTGTCTTGCTTACAGCACTCCTGCTAATACATCCCAGAATGATATTTGCTTTTTTTGAAACAGCATTACACTGTTGAAGCATAGTTAGCTTGTGGTCTGCTATGACCACTATTGACTTTTCAAAATACTCCTTCCTAAGCAGCCATTTCCCATTTTTTGTGTGTGCAACTGATTGTTCCTGCCTAAGTGGAGTACTTTGCATTTGTCCTTATTGAATTTCATCCTATTTATTTCAGACCATTCTCCAGTTTGTCCAGATCATTTTGAATTTTAATCCTAACCTCTAAAGCACTTGCAACCCCTCACAGTTTGGGATTGTCCACAAACTTTGTAAGTGTATTCTCTGACATTATCTAAATCCTTGATGAAGATATTGAACAGAACTGGACCCAGAATGATCCCTGCAGGCTCCCACTCACTATGTCCTTCCAGCATGACTCTGAACCACTAATAACTACTCTCTGGGAATGGTTTTCCAACCAGTTATGCACCCAACTTATAGTAGCTCCATCTAGATTGCATTTCCCTAGTTTGTTTATGAGAAGGTCATGTGAGACAATATCAAAAGCTTTACTAAAGTCAAGATATACCACATCTACCACTTTCCCCCTATCCACAAGGCTTGTTACCCTTTTTTTCTTCTCCCTGCTAATTTAGTTTCTGTGTCTAGTTCTCTTGCACCTGCTTGTAACATTCATTATTGAAAACAACTTGGCCTACTTTCCATCAACATTTGTTTGTATAGATTATTGTAGAATTTTATGAATTTTGAAATCTTTTACAATTGATCTTACAGTTAGGGTAAATGTGTAGGCCCAATTGTCATAAGTTACTGCTGAGTATATGAAGTTCCTTAGGGTCAAATGCTGCTGATGATCCATCAAGAAAAAATAGTATGTGATTGTGATGGGTGCCACCTGGAACGGGAGTACCTCTGACCCACCAGACTGGGCTCCCTCTCGCTCCATATTGCTGTGATAAGCTATAATGTCTTCCAGCCTGCACGTTCGCCAGCATACATACAGGTAGGGACATAGCCAGCTGTGGTTACATGGGAAAGGTACTCCCAGTTCCTCAGGTATGCACCCCCTCTGGAGTACAGACACAAAATTATACTGTCACACCCCCTCTCACAATATGGAGAGGAATATACAACAGCCTTTTGCCCCTGAGTTATGATTCCAAGACACTGGTTTAGATAAAGCAAAAACAAGTTTATTAACTACAAAAGATAGATTATAAGTGATGGCAAACAGATTAAAGCAGATTGCCTAGTAAATAAAAAAATGAAAATTAAACTTAATATACTAACTAGATTTAGGGTGAAAAAATGCTATTCATACCCAGAGTTTATATAAGCAGGCTGCAGATTCTTAAGTGGCAAGCTGCCCTTGGTTTACAGTTTGGAATCCCCAGGCGTTTCATTCATAGGCTAAAAATCCCTTTAGCCTGGGTCCAGCACTTCTCCCAGTTCAATCTTTATTCGTCACGTGTTTCCAGGAGTCTTCTTGTGAGGGGAGCAAAGAACACCAGATGAGGTCACTTCTCACCTTTATATAGCTTTTGTATATGGTGGGAACCCTCTGTTTCAAAGCTTGGTTCCCAGACCGTTCTGTGGAAAAACATTGACATCCAAAGATGAAGTCTAGAGACATCTGGTCACATCACATGTCTTTGTAGAGTCATAGCAGCGATTACTTGGAGTCTGTCTGTAGCCTTCTGTAGGAAGGCTCCCCAGGTGGGAGATAAGCTTCTCCTAAGGCCTGTGTTTTTTTTCCCCTCAGTCTCATTACCCTGAATAAGCCCTTCCCCACCCAGCTAAGTAGACAGAAATCCTCTTGTCCAGTAGGCATTATCCAGGTGAAACTACATTTGAAATACAGATACGTAGTCAATATTCATAACTTCAGATAAAAAAAGATGCATGCATACAAATAGGATAATCATATTCAGTAAATCATAACCTTTTAAATGACCTCTCACATGACTTAGCTTGCATAAAATACATTATAATTATGTCATAATCATATCCTAATAATATAGCTGTGATGAATATGGGGGGCAGTGTCACAGTGATAATGCAATTAAAGACTGTATCACAATGCCTTCAGACATACTGGCAGATTTCAGATTGTATGGGCAAGTTTAATTCCAGCCTTTCCTAACTTTGGAAAGCTTTACTTTGCAACTTTAACATAGGTGCCATTTCATAGTCCCATAACACTGTGTGGTGTTAAGAGTTACAAGCAGCATCTAAGGACTGGGGGACTGTAGGACAGGAAACAGGAAGGAGGGGGGAGGAGTTGAGCTAAGCCTGAGTTAGAGCTACAGAGGGGTGCAGCAGCAGCTCTGTAAAGAGGTTTCACTGTTGTTAAATAAAGTCTGTTGAAGTTTGTTAGTACCTTGCCTGCTTGATACAACACACTGCTATATGCTGAATAGATCATTTGTTCTCCCGCCTTCACTCATTCTATATAATTTTATGTTTTCAGTTAATACTTTAAAATAAATATCAATAACTCCCCATCTTACCTGAAAAACAAAGAAAATTGGGGAAATGGTATTGTCATTCACAAAGGGATATTTATTTTCATTCCCTCTCCATGTGCTTATAAAAAGTATAGTTCCTCTTGGTGAAGCAACATCCTCAGGGAGAGAGACATTTTCACCACCTGTTATCTCTGCTGCTGAGGCTCTGATCCCTGAAGGGAAAACCAAGGACAAGATACAGAGACAGAAAAATTGAGAGAAAACACAATTAACTAAATGCATAGGGCAAAGAAAGAAAAGGCTGTTGGTCTAATCCCATCCTTTAGCTTTTTATTCACTAAAGCATTATTTTTGTCCAGATAATAAAGCAAAGGAAATTCCCATTGACAACTGCATACGTCAGTACTGAGTTGTCTTGGAAGCATTGCTCTCAACCAAAACAGCATAATAATAGACGAGAGAAATGAGCCTGCCACTCTCAGAACTGGGAGCTAGGAGAAGGAAATAAGCCTCTTTAGGAGATGATGGATCCTTTATATGAATAGAAAGGGGGAAAGAGTCTACATAGGAGATGATGGACTGCGATAAACAGCTGAGATTCTTTTTCGTTGATGTAATTGTATTATTATTATTAATTTATTATTAGTGCTAGTTCTAGCACAGCAAGCATGCGTAAAGAAGCAGGAGAAATAATACTAAGTATGGAACATGTGTGCCCACATTACTATGGTCACCTTAGCCATTCCTCAGTGTCTCTTCCCCCTCCTTCTCATTGCATCCTAGTTGCTTTAATGTATTTATCCTCATAGTACTCCACTGACCGTGGGATGTGCTGGTCCCCCCATTTTACCTGCAAGGAACTGAGGCACAGACAAATTAAGTGACTTCAGATTTCCACAGGAAGTCTGTGGTCAACCAGGGACTTGAATGCAGGTCTCACAAATCCCCAGGGAGAGTCCTAATTGCTGGGCTATTTTCCCTCTTTGCTTATAATCATGACAGAACACACAGAAACTATTTCTCTCTCTTTCTTTTACTGTTTTTACAGTAAATGTAACATTGAAAGACAAAGACAGCAACACATTTCAAAAATGTTACTTTACTCCTGGTGTCTTACCGGTAGTATGATCACATCTTTTAAAGCGACCCAAGGCCTAGCCAATACTCAGACTCTTCTATTACACTGCTCATTCCTCATTGGAGTATTAGACTGCTTGCTGACCTGAAATGGATCATGGATGGATCCTGTAATCTCAAATGGATCCTGTAGTCCAATGTTTTCCCCAGGAATTGAAATTGGGGGGAGGGGTGTTCAAATTTACAGGGCGGGGTCAGGGCCGATGAGAGGTAAGACTATGAGGGTGAAGATGGGCTGTATGGCACCACAGTAAAAAGTGAAAAATGTTTCATGACCATTTTATTAGATTTAACTAATGTTTTAAAATCATCTCACAAATTAAAGTTGGCTACTCAAGCCTTCTAGAAAGTAATATATCTACATGCTTCTTGGTTTCTTGTTATAATTTTGTACAACTCCGTTAATGAACTTCTTGAATGCAATATGTTCATCTTTGGTAGTTTCTCATGTGTCCGGTATTTCCATTCCTTCAATTGATATGCTCATGAGTTCATTCACATGATCAAGCAGAAGGTGACTTCTTTCAGAATAAAAAATTCTATTCAATGATGAAAAAGAACACTCAACTGTAGCTGTTGTGACTGGAAGTAGCAAGAGATGAATTCTTACTTCTTTCATCCCAGGAAACAGAGCACAAAGATTGGGTTGAGCCATTAGTGATGATAAAAAAAGAAGTTGAAGTCAAATCTTCATTCATTCATCGTATGATATTCCACTCTGTGTTCAAATTCTCTATTCTGTCTTGAGCACATGGAAGACCCATTACTGGTAGTGCCTCACTCCACTCAACTGGCAGTGTTTTATAGGACAGGGATCTGTAAAAGCGACATAGAGGTTGAGTAGAATCTAGAAGTCACTGTTGTAGATTTTTAAGAATCAAGTCTGTACTTTTTCAGTTGACTTAATAAACACTTCTTGTCCTTTTCACTTAAGAATTCAATATATATGCCTTCATTAGTCAATTTATGTACCAAAGTCTTTGTTTCTTCTAGTACTTTTTCAACAGATAGCTCTCTGATTGATCCAAATGTAGCTTCTATTCCTGGACAAAGATCTACTA
Organism: Sternotherus odoratus; assembly: GCA_032164245.1. Taxonomy (NCBI): domain Eukaryota; kingdom Metazoa; phylum Chordata; order Testudines; family Kinosternidae; genus Sternotherus; species Sternotherus odoratus. Next base: position 150,346,966 of record JAVMKO010000002.1, read on the forward strand.
CTGTTGTAGCAAATTCCTGGATGACCCAAGTGGTTTCAACAGTACAAGAGAGAGAATGACAATAGTCTTCTCAGAACGTAGTAGCAAAAATAATCCACCAGCCTCACTTCTTAGATCCATCCCATCTTGGTAGATACTCTCCAAAGTCAGTAATAATGTCTGGAGTAATTTTAAGACAACAGCCAAGGATTGCTCACGAGAAAGCCAGAGGGTTTTCCCAGGTTGGATTAATTTGAACTTTGGTCCCAGTGTATCTTCTATATTTTCCAAGATATTCAGTCTTTTTGGACTCTTGATGAAAAAAGAATACAAGACATTAAATTTATAGCTTTTTAAGTGTCTTTTGAAGAGTCTGCAGCTTGTACTAGTGCTAGTTGTAGTAAATGGCCTCTGCAGTGTTTGTAAAATAGACTAGGAGAGAGGCTGGTTTGAGGATTGAGGAGAGCACACTTTTCTCTGAGCAAAGCTCGTACTCCACCATGTCTTCCAGAGAAGTTTGCAGCTATATGCACAAGCAGCCTTCTGTTTGGGGTCCAATTGACAAGCATTTAACTCTTCTAATATGTGGGTTGTCACAGATAAAGCCAATGTGTCTTCTATAACTTGAACAACTAGAAATGCATCTACTGACCTACCACTGATATCAAGATAACAGACACAATGACTTAATACGTGATGCCATTTTCATTGGTGTATTCATCAAACATATATATGAATTTTTTGAATGTGGTGAGAGTTTTTCACTTTTCAAATACTGAGTCTTTCACTGTTGCACCACATGCTTCTAGACAGTCTAGCTGAGTTTCTTGCAGAAAGATAGTGAGCATTTGCCACAGTGACCTTTGTGAGTTGGGCTCTTGAGGGTCCATCCAGCTCTCAGTAGGGGAACCTCGCTGCTAGTGCAGGCTGGACAGTTTCTTCCACAGAAACAGTGTCCCACAGCAGGTCTAAGGATGTAGACCTGATTATCAGTGATTTCAGCTGTAGTGGTCACTTAACAAAACAAAAGACTATGGAGACTAATCAGCTGTCTTTAAACAGTGGAGAGGGGCAGGTCAAACAGTACTTGTGACTCAGGCAGACCATCAAGTAAAACACCTGTCCCTGCACTCTCTCTTGGTGCCCTCAATAAGAATAACAACATTTCACACACACACACATTCAAGTGATTTGTAACCCAACCCCAGCCAAAATCTATTATTTGGGCAACACAGCTCTGTTTGCTTGATACCTAGGTAGTTTAGGTCTGAATGTAAATACAATCTGGTCCTGAAACCTTTCTCCCTAGCCCCCAGCTCATCAGTGGCCATCAGGGGGAGCTCATTTAAACTTTGCTTACAAATCATAATTTGAAATTATTAGGTTGGTCAACATCGCCAAAATGAATGCACTGACATTGTCATAAAAAACAAAAGTTATACAAGGAAGTTAATCTATGTTCATACTTTTCAAATCTATTATACTTTTTCAGATACATGTATTTTACCATACACTTTATATGCTTTTAAATTGTGTATTAATGTTTCAATTTCAATTCAAATTTCCAAACAATCACTAAATTGGCAACACTACATGTAACTAGTTCACAGAACTGCAGGGGGGTATAGAGAAATCCCTGGGGTAGTCTCAAATTCTCAATCAACAGCCTGTTCAGCCCCAAGCGCAGAGACGGGTTGGGCTGGACTGCAGAAGGGTTGGGTGCGTGTTCAGAAGATGTCCAGGGTTTGCTGGCTGGCTTCTTCCACTTCCCATCTCAGGAGGGAGCAAGCAAGTCCATGAGCCTCTCCACTTTCATGAAGGGGAGAGAGAAGGGGGGGGGGGGACGCAGCCACCTCCAGTCTGACTCCACCCTCAGCAGAAGCCTTGCAGCAGCTTGGGCGCCACTGTCGTGGGGGAGGAGGGAGACGAGGCGCCAAAAGCCAGCTGGGGCCACCACAGCTCCTCCTGCCACAGCAGCTCTCCTGGGAGCGCAGGCGGGCGGGAGAGGCGCGCTCCCACCGAGAGCACAAAATGCAAACTCTCCGCCCTGCTTCCCAAGCGCCAGCCCGCTCCAGCTGGGGTGGCGAGGAGGGAGAGGACGACTAGGGCTGACAAAGTGCCCGAACAAGGAGGAGCGGGTGTGCAGCGGATTGTCCTCTGTCAACAGCCACTACAGCCCGGGCGGGGCGGCCACTAAGCCCCCCCGCCCCGAAAGAGACAAGCAACTCCCCCCTTCTGCTCTCCGGGACAGGGACAAACTTCCAGGGGAGAGGAAGCGTGCGCCCGCCTGCCCGCCCCAGCGGCGGGGAGGAGCCGGGCAGGGCGAGGACCCCCTCACCTGGGCAAGTTTCCCCCCCTCGGCGCCGCCATGGGCTCGGTCACCTCCGCTCTCAGCCGGTCCCGGACCACGGTGGTGCAGCTGAGCTCGGAGCCGGGAGCCGCGCCGGAGGCGAGCAGGAGCGTCCAGGGCCGCAGCAAACTTCGGGCCCCCAAGAGCCGCAGCCGGGACAAATGGGCGCCCCCCGCAGCGCCCGCCCGCCCCGCGCCTGCCCCGGGCGCCTGGGTGGCAGGCGGCGAGAAGCGGGAGGAGCGGCGGGCGCTGGCCGCGGTGCTGAAGTGCCCGGAGGAGGAGCAGCGCGCGGGCAACGTGCCAGTGCCCCCGAGCCCCAACCGCAGTGCCCGTGAGTGTCAGAGGCGTGTGTGTGTGTTGTGTGTGTTTCCTTCCGTTTGCCCTAGGCGCTCCCCCTTCCCCCCCGCCCCCCCCGCCTTGCACCCTCAGTCCTACCGCAGGCAAAACTTCCTCTGAAGTCTAGGGGACTTTCGTCTGGGCAGGGAGTGAGGGCCCTAGCCAGCTCCTCCTGGAGGCTGGACTGAATGGAGCTGGACCAGGCCCCGGGGGGGTGAGGGAGGGGAGGGGAATCTGTCTAGCCTATTAGTCATATTATTTAAAATAATGCATTTAACTGAATTTCTTAAGTAAGTCGGCCTCCAGCCCAGAGGACCCTGAGGTGAAGAGCGAGGCTCCAGAGAACACTGATCCAATATTTGTGGCAAACCGTTTGCATTACAAGAAAAGAACTATCTTCCAAGTCCCACTTATTTTCTGTAAGGGACTTAAGAGGTGTTTGGGAAAAAAAAACCCAAACCTGAACAGTTGCGCTAGAATACACACCTATCCTTACAAGGATAATGCTGTGGGAGTAAGGTTTATTGCACGATAGCAAGCCCTACAGAATTATGTCCAGCCTCCCAGTTTTCTCACCTTGTCTTTCACGTATGGACACAGGATGAGGAAAGATTTGGGTAAATACTGGGAGTTTCTTCCCAAGATCATCCCTATAAGAGTAAATGCCCTTTTGGAAATGTTTCAGATGTCTGCACTTACTCAGCTAGCATTTCACATGCTGTCAGTCAGTATTGTGCGAGTGCCTGGATAATGTGTCAAGAATCAGGGTGGTAGCCGTGTTAGTCTGGAATAGCAGAGTTAACAAAGTCCTGTGGACTTTGTTAACTCTGGATAATGTGTGTGTTTCCAGTACAGTCCTCCAGTTTCAGAAGAATTCACTCTTCTATTTGGGAAAGATTCAAAATTATTTTTTAAATATATTGATAAATAGTAAAACATAGGACAGGATCCTATACTGGTTAAAAATTATGAGGAGAACATAGATGCATGAGTATGGAAGGAAAAGACACATAATCAGACAATTGAATGCCCTACGTCCCATCCTGTTATCACCAGCTGGCTCTGATGAATATCTCCAGTTACACCAGAAGGTATTCAGTTAATATAATAAATGGAGATATACCAATCTCCTAGAACTGGAAAGACCTTTCAGGTCATCAAGTCCAGTCCCCTGCCTACACTAGCAGGACCAAGTACTGTCCCCTGACAGATTATTATTTTTTTTGCCCCAGATCCCTAAATGGCCCCCTCAAGGATTGAGCTCACAACCCTGGGTTTAGCAGGCCAATGCTCAAACCACTGAGCTATCCCTCCCCCCCATAATGCTTGTTGTAATGCTTTAACAAAATGTCCACTTTATACCTCTCTTGGGGCTAAATTCTATTCTCAGTTATACTAATGTAAATGCTCTGTGCACTTTAGCTGGGGTTAAACTCTGCTCTCATTTATACCACTGTACATTTAGAGTAACTCCATTGAAATCAGTGGATTTAATTAAGTTCAAGTGTATCAATTTAACAAAGTGCAATTTGGCCCTACATTTTAAAGTAGGGTCTGGCAGAAGGAGACTTGCCAGATCTTTTTAGCCTATATCCTTTAAGCTATATCAAGCCTTCTTTTCCACTATTGTACCATATCACAAACTTGGGGTGAGTAGAGGTGGGTGACCTGTATGTGTGTCCTGTGGAATTTTCTATAGGTTGCTGATTAACATTTCCTCACTCTTCACAAATGTTGTGATGTAGGAAATTTTGCTATTCCCCCTTAAGCTCCATGCAGATGGATGGATGGATGCAGGATCAGCTCCATATCTGCACAAACAATACAAATTCAGTAATAACTCAGGATATCTGTGACCAGATACTCAGCTGTTGTAGTTTCATTGAAATTAATATAGCATGATAAATTATACTAACTGGGGTATGGCTCCTAATATTTAACCTCTCTATGCTTTTTGAATTTTACTTCCTCCTCTCACAAGAAGAAATATATATATCACTGGCTGGACACCCTATTAAGTCTAATTATCTTCTAATGTACACTAGTGTAAATGAGAATTAACTTAATTCGAGTTGAAGTCTAAAGCATTATACTGGCATAAACTTGACATGAAAATCAAATCAAGCACTATTTATTCAGAATGATGTCACTAAAATAAATTCAACTTAGAAACCCCTGTTTTTGCCTGAGAGTGATTCATATATTGTGGACTTCAGATACTTTAAAATCTTGTTAACTGTAGCCCTGGTCATAAGCAACCACTGTCAGTTCAGATTGCATGTGTGGGAGTGCTGTGTTAGGCTTGGAGGTATCAATCACTAGTGTGACTTGCTGTTTAATATTTTAGCTCATATAGAGATATTAGGATATCTTTCATAGCGTGTGAGTCAGCCATACATTCTGGATCTAAATATTTACCTGTCTTGCTGATCTCAGCACTGGTGTCACCCCACTTCAATAGTTTGAGATGCTTAATACATCCTGCACATTTGTCCCAGGCACATGTGCAAAAAGCAGCTGATCAGTGTCAAACAAAATATAAAAAAGACTCAAAACTCTGCAATTATGTTGCACAGAAACATAATTGAACCCAATAATTAAGCCTTGAGGCAACTGCCTAATTAAATAAATGGGTTTACACCATACTCCAAAGCTGATTTTGTTCCATTGAAGTTAGTGGGAAGATTCCCCTTGATTTCAATAGAAGTTGGGTTGGGTCTATTTGCATAAATGTTAAGGATTCAGTTGTGGCATATATCCATAAGTCAATGTTGGAAGGGTGTGAAAGCTCATTATCCCAACAGGAGCTCTGGGAGTCATGTCTGAAATAGTAACAATGGTGCCTAGTCCTCTAAAGAATATGGTTGCAGGAGGGGAAATGGGTTTTTTTTTTCTTTTCTTTTTTTGGTCTCTCCCTTTCTGTAGACCTGAGAAAGGGCCTGGCACAATCTAATCCTAAAAATTACATGTGTTGAAAACATAAAATTGTTCAGCCATTTAAAAAAAATCTTTTTATCTTATTCCAGTGGAAATTTCCCTGTGGTTTCTGATGGTTCCTACTTACTTAAGGGCCCAGTCCCCTGGTCCTTACTATGTCATGTTGTTTTAATAGGTACTTCAGGAGCAGGTCTTATGACTGCAGGCACTGTATAAATTTACAGCCTATGAAAGAGTTAGAATACATAAGTATAAGAAAGTTTAACTTTAGCCATTGTATTGAATTTTCTGTAGCAAGACCTCAGCTAACATAGAAAATGGTTGTGCACCGATCAGTACACCATATGACCTATTGGCTACTTGTGAAGCACAGTGCAATTTATAGGATAGTCTTAGACATGGTATTATCCAAAGTCATGTGGATAGTCAACATGGGCCTAGTTCTTGACCTTGTTATCTTGTTTTTATGCTAGTGTAATTCCACTGAAGTCAATGGAGTTATTTCAGCATAAATTGCTGTATAAGGGTGGATCAGGTCTTATCTTTTGTGACAGACCAGTTTTATGTGTTCACATTTTGAGGAAAAGGAAAACCTGATGAAGGATTGAGAGGAGACAAAAACAAAACTAGATTATGCCTAGTGGGGAAGAATTGTACTTTATTAAAATGGATCTCATTAATCTACAGATGTTTTTTAACTCACACAAAAAATAGCAAGGATTTAGTTGAGGAACTTTATGATGAGGTCTCATGTTGTTTAGACTTTATTTATTTTTCAAAATAGTCCAGAGGAGGTTTAGCTGAACATTATGACATATTACAAAAATGCAATGATCACAGTCCATTTTGTGATGCACTATCCTTGAGTTGTGTGTGTGTGTTTATTCACTAATGATAAGACTGTGTTTGGTGCTTGTGTCTGGGTAAGGATGATGTGGGGGCTCAATCTTCTACTTAGTGTGTGGGCAACTGACCAGGCACGTGACCAGGATTGATCACTGAACTTGATCTGCTGGTTGGATCATTAACTTCCCGGGCTCAGGCTGGTTACTTATGGGGGTGCAACATGAATGTTGATCCATGCCCCGCAGAGGGCTCAGTGACCTGTACCTTCTTTGTCCCTGTACAGGTGCCACACACAGTGCCATCCTTACACTCAGAGAGCCTTGTAGTTAGAGAGAGTTTATTGTAGTCATCTTTTGTTTCATATTATTTCTATGGTTGTGGGAGTAAAACAAGGACAGGCTTTTGTTAGCTAGACCAATAAAAAAATCTCTGTGGAAATTTCAGAGTTCTTGAGAGTATATCATCTGCAGTTCATGTGTGGTCAAAAAGTGATGTGTTTGCATTGGATACACTTCAAAAGAGTTGATAATAAAATAAATAATGGATAACTATTGAACACACTTAAGTAAAGATGTACCTATACTAAAATAATTGATTCGTATCCAAAATCCCAACCCTGCAAATGCTTATAAATGTGAATAGTATATATTGAACTCAGTTATTCACATGCTTATGTGTTTGCATGTCTGGGACCTAAATTAGCAAGATTACAGGGTAATAGGAAAGCAACTAACTACTCTTTTGGGGACCAATTCTGCTCTGGTATAAACAGACACAACTCTAGTTGTCTTCTGTAAGGGTTTTATTATGCAAATACACTGAGGAGGAGAAAGAAAGTAGAAGAGAGAAGTAATGACCTAATTCAGATATCACAATCTTATCACTCACCAAGTAGGTGCTCATAGGGCAGCAGCAGAGGAGTGAAATAGGTGAGATCTGGAGAAGAAAGGACACAAGAAGGAATGTGGAAGACCTTTTTAATGGCATAATTTCAACCCCTGACCCTTGAGACACTCAGTGATGTCACTATCCCTATCAACTGCCAATAAGCAGATGAAAGAACGATTCACTTCCAGTGTCACTGAGAGGGCAGAAGAGAAAGAGAGAGAGAAGAGAGAAAAATAGGAGGAAGGGAGAGGAGAGATGAAGAGGGTGAGGAATCAGATGGGATGTTAACCCATGAGTATTCACAAATACAAGTTTCTAGATTGTACTTGCAATATATTTTCAATATTCAATTAAAATAATTAAAAATGGTAAGGATTTAGTTTGATTTTATTTTGCCATGTGAACTTTCATGTCCTTGCTTTATTAATTATCATTCAGCTAGACAACTGTCAGACCTTATATTTCACACATTTATTAGAGCTGTCGATGAATAGCAGTTAATACATGCAATTAACTAAAAATTAATCATGATTAAAAAATGAATTGCCATTATTTGCAGTTTTAATTGCATTGTTAAATATATTGATTTCTATTACAACATAGAATACAAAGTGTACAATGCTCACTTTATATTTTTAATTACAAATATTTGTACTGTAAAAATGATAAACAAAATAAACAATATTATTCAATTCACCTCATACTAGTATTGTAGAGCGATCTATTTATTGTGAAAGTGCAAGTTAAAAATGCAGATTTTTTTGTTACATAACTGAAGTCAAAAACAAAACAATTTAAAACTTTAGAGCCTACATGTCCACTAAGTCCTATTTGTTGTTTATCCAGTTGCTAAGAGAAACAAGTTTGTTTACCTTCATAGGAGATAATACTGCACGCTTCTTATTTACAATGTCACCTGAACATGTGAACAGGCATTCACATGGCACTTTTGTAGTCAGCATTGCAAGGTATTTAAGTGCCGGATATGCTAAATGTTCGTATGTCCCTTCAAGCTTCAGCCATCATTCCAGAGGACATGTTTAATGATGATGCTCCTTAAAAAAAATGATGCATCAATTATTTAGTTACTGAACTCCTTGGGGGAAAATTGTATGTCTCCTGTTCTGTTTTACGTGTATTCTGCCATATATTTCATGTTATAGCAGACGTGGATGATGACCCAACACATGTTGTTCCTTTTAAGAAAACTTTCACTGCAGATTTGACAAAACGCAAAGAAGGCACCAATGTGAGATTTCTAAAGATAGCTACAACACTCAGTCCAGCATTTAAGAATCTGAAGTGCCTTCCAAAATCTGAGAGGGGCATTTCAAAGGGCTTTAAAAAGCAATGCTTTGATGCAATGCTTTGATGCAGAAGCCACAGAACTCGAAACACCAAAAAAGAAAAGCCACCTTCTGCAGGTGGCATCTGACTCAGATGGTGAAAACGAACATACATCAGTCCACACTACTTTGGATCGTTATCAAGCACAACCCGTCATCAGCCTGGATGCATGTCCTCTGGAATGGTGGTCGAAGTATGTAGGGATATATGAATCTTTAGCGCAAATGGCATGTAAATATCTTGCAATGCTGACTACAACAGTGCCATGCAAACACCTTTTCTTACTTTCAGGTGATGTTATAAACAAGAAGCAGGCAGCACTCTCTCCTGCAAATGTAAAAAAACCTGTTTGCCTCAGTGATTTGCTGAACAAGAAGTAGGACAGAGTGGACTTGTAAGCTCTAAAGTTTTACATTGTTTTGTTTTTGAATGCAGATTTTTTTACATAATTCTACATTTGTAAGTTCTACTTTTATGATAAAAAGATTGCGCTGCAGTACTTATATTAGTTGAATTGAAAAATACTATTTCTTTTGTTTTTTACAAAATATTTGTAATAAATATATAAAGTGAGCACAGTACACTTTGTATTCTGTGTTGTAACTGAAATCAATATATTTGAAAATGTAGAAAACATCCAAAAAAATTAGACTTTTTCTATTATTGTTTAACAGTGCAATTAATTGTGCAATTAATCACAATTTTTATATTTTGATTCATTTTTTAATTGCTTGACAGCCCTATCATCTATCTAATTTTATGCCTGCATCTATAATAACTTTTTGAAGCATCCAGAACTGTATCCTAGAATGAATACAAGCCTGAAGAGAAAAAAAATCCTTAATTACTTAGGAATGATGTCTTAGCTCTCTGTAGTGTAGGCTGTATATGGAGAAAGGAATAGTTTAGGAGGCAATGTTTATATTAAGCAAGTGAGATGTTTGTCTCTAAATTGGCTCCTGAGGCTTATTTATAGTTAAGAGCATGAAGGTAAAATTCATTCATTACTGACAAGCAGTCTGAACACTGCTCCAAAATATGAAGTGTCAGAGTAGAATTTCTTTCAATTGGCTGCTGCTATTTTACATTAAATAACTATTGAATTGGTGTGGTGATTTTAGTAGACATGTGGCAAAGACATCACAAGAAGATGAGCAATTGAAAACTGGCATGATATTCAATACGGTGAGATCTGGCTTTTTCAGGAATAGGTAGGGACATGCTGCCAAAATGTTAACAAGGGGCTCTCAAAAAATGTTCAACTTAGGTAGTGATACATATGACAATGACCTTCCACTTCACTGCATAGATCTCCAGTATTTACTGGGGTTTGTATGGAGTTAGGATATGTAAATGCATTTACCAGTTTCATCCTGGTCCTTAATAGATGCTTGCCATTGTCATAGAATCACCACATAATTTGTCTCATTTGGAAGAAAATCTCTTCTCCCACAGAGTTCAAGAAGTTGTTGCAGGTCAGGAACTGGGTACAACTATTCATTGGCAAATCTGTATGTGGAAGTACACTGGGCCCAATTAAGTTGCTGGGTTGCAGCTAAAGTGCACCACTGTGTGTAAATTAAACACCTTCCTAATTTTCCATCAACTCATCTACCCAAACTGCTTCTACTCAACCTGCTTCCCTGGTTACATTATATGACACCATCTACCTTCTCCCTTGCGGGTGGATTCAACTCCCAGTCTATCCTGTGTTTAATCAAATCAGGAAGAGCAGTCAGGTAGGGAGCATGTACAGGGAATCAATAGGAGATAGTTTTCAGTATCACAGAGAATGGGTGAGACAGGACGCCTTCCAAGCAAAATCGGAGTCCAGTTTCCTGCTGATGGAAACTCTCTCCCCAGTTACCAAGACTAACATCCATAGCAGATGCACTCATGATGCTCCAAAATATAGAAAGCTCCTAGAATGTTATCCACCTTGGACTTGGCCAGCTTTACAAAGATGACATAAACAAAGCGAAAAATTTTGGAGCCTCATCACAAAAACATTGGGGAATTTTTTATATTTTATCCCAGAAATAAAAGAAGTTGGGGGAATCTGAGTCCCTTTTTCCCCCTTTCCATATGAGCTGGGATCTGGGGATCCCGCCCTTCTGTGTGTGCATTTGGGCATCTGAATCTTTCTCCCTGCCATCCATATGAACTGAAATCTGGGGGTTTTAGCATCTCCTGATGCCACCCCTCCCCCCCATCTCAGCCAGCATCTCTTTGCTTATCTGGGGGGAAGGGGATCGAGCCTCTTGCCCTGCCTTCCTATGTGTGAGCCAGGATCAGGGAGGCCCTGTCCCCCTGGGGGTCTCTATCCCCTCTCTGCCCCATCATGTGCTAGCTGAGATTCTATTTCTTGTATGGAGGCAGGAGGAGAACACCCATGGTGATGAATGGAGCAGTTCATATCTCTCTGCGTTATTGTGTCAGGCTGTACACCTCTATGGGGTGTTCTCATTCTTCTGAGAACGTCTCCTTGAGATGAATGGGCCACTTCACATCTCTCTGAACCTGCTGTGTTGCAGGTCGATGTGTATAGCCTCTTTCCCAGACAGTAGGAACAGATTTAGGGCAGGGAGGGACTCTGCCTCCCATTCTCCTGTCCCTTCCTATCTCCATGTGGTACATGCAATCCTCACAGTCCCACCATCTTCCCTCTTCTCCATTGACCCTCCAAGCTCACTAGGGTATTAGAGTGGTGAGGAGGAGGGCAGAACAGATGTGTGAATGTGGTGTTGGCTCAGAGCAGCAGGTGTGTGTGAAGGGGAGAGGTTAGAACAGTGGGGTGTGTGGGGTGGCCACAGAAATGGGCATGATGGAGAGAATGTGGGAAGAACTGGAGCAGTGCTGGGGGAACTATGGAAGTTGGAGTTGTGAGGAAGAGGAATAGGGGTGTGTGTGTTGGAACAATGCAGCGAGAAGATGGGAAGAGGTCAGACGTGTGCAGTGGATCATATTGGGGTGGCTTTCTCTCTGCCCCCCAAAATGCCTCACAATGCCCCCTTTGTCTGACCTCCCCACCAAAAACATCCTCTCTGATTTCATGCTAGTCCCTGACTGTTCCTTCCTCCTCTCCCATGGTCCTCAACCTTCAGGTCCCATGCTGTCAGCTGCCTCTTCATAGGGAGAGGGGAGAACCAGACTCTGGAGGAGAGGCAGAGAGACATGAGATGATGCAGGGACAGAGAAGGATGAACAGGCAATGGGTGCATTCTGTGGCTGGGGTAATCATTGCCAAGGAGCCAGAGATAGTGGAGAGGAGAGGAGAGCTGTGGGAAATGAGGGTGCTGATAAATTATTTTTTAAAAAACAAGGAAATTAAGTACACCCCAAACTTTGTTCACGTAGTTACGGTTGTCCAGTGGGGTCTTGTACCCTTCCAGAATGTGGAAAGTGGCTAAACTTAAAGCTCTGAATACTAGGAAATATACAGTTACGGTATACACCGCCTCACAATGCAACCTTAACTCTGCTCCCTTTAAGCGATGCCCCAACATGCCAATAACACACATACACATAAACTTTCCCCTCACAGATGCTATGGAACACTTTGGGAACAGAGCGCATGAGTACAGTAGGATAAAGTTTAACACCTCTGTGAAGGCAAAACTTGGTGTAACACCAAGTCCCTGGGTGGGTTGTTGGCAGCAGGGATTGAAACTGGGACCGCTGGTTCTCAAAATGTGTGAGCCTCTGCTGCTGTAGCAGGCTGAACCCTCTGAGTGGCCTAGCCACCACCAAAGGGGAACAGAGCACCACACGGAGGTGGCAGGGATTAAGTGAGGCATAGCAAACAGGAGCTTCCTACACCTCGTCTACAGAGCCTACATCACCCAAACCACCCTTGACTTGCTAAATATTACCACTCCACCCTTATCCAGATTTCTAGAAACATTGCCTTCACTTACCCCTCTGTAAACCTTGGCGACAACCACTCTGTATGCCACCAGATTGCTGGCAATACCCATGGCAAGAAGACCCCCGTACATTGCTATGGACACTACCTAAATATTTAGAAATTCCATGCTAAAATGAGGCATATTTGATCCCTCCCGGTACACATGCACCATTTTCATATCACAGTCACCACTCTGCTATGTTGCTACAACTAATCCCTCCAGCATTCAATACAACTACACCTAACACTGTGAATGCAGCTGGCATGCGTGCAGGCAGATAAATGCTGGAATCCATAGCTGTAGAACTTAACAAAATGAATGTCATGTTCTAGCAGCGTTTGCCAGACCTCCCAACGGTCCCATATATTAAGGGACTGTCCCATTTTGATCCACAAAATCCCTGTCCCAGTTGAAGCAGCTCCTGTCCCTCAAGGCTGGCTGGACTTGGCTCCCTGTTCCAGGCTTTGCAACCTGGCCCCTGGTGCACAGGGTTGCACTGCCACTCATGTTGAGCCTGCTCCCCTGATGGGGTGGAGGAGGCAGGTTACATTTGAATGAGTCTCCCATTCAGAACTACAGAAGAACAAATCTGTTCACATTCCTTGGAGCAATGATCCAGTTGTGGCCTATGAGTATCCAGATATTTTCTTTTCATGCTCCTTTGGTTTTGTGAAACATGGTTGGCTAGATAAACATTATGCAAACATTCAAATTTCAGTAGCTCACACAGAACGTAAATGGAGCATATAAAAGGCAAGCAGTGCTTGAAAGGAAAGTAGGAACATTCTGAACCAGATTCTGTAAACACTTATGTTGCACCTGCTGAATGTGTATGTGCAACCATTTTGTGTGCAAAGTCCAAACTTGTGCATGCAAATCAGTATTTATGAGCATAAGTGTTTGTATTCTTCACTGAAGGACATCTTTTCAATCATTTTATTATTTTATTTTAAATTAAAGCGATTTATTAAAAAGAAAAAGCTCCTGTCATTGCCAGGGGAACATGATGGCTGTTGCACGTATGGAGATGCAGTGTATAAGCTACCTGGTACAGAGCAACTTCTTTTGCAGCTCCTCTGGTCTGCTAGAGATGCAAGTGAACAAGAAAACCATGCTTATCATCAGCTCCTTATACCCTCCCACTCACCTGTGTACTGGCGCAGCACCTGGCAACAGTCAGACTTAGAGAGAGCGGGTTCAGTATGAGTAATAGAGTATGGATTTACTCTGTCCATATTAGCTTTTCAAGCTGCAGCTTTTAATAATTCAAATGAAATTATTAAATCACATGCAGGAAATTGCTGGCATAGTTCTCTGTCTAGTTTTTCCATTAACTGCTCTTCCTTCTTTATATTACTGTGCTCATTTTGGTGTGTGTGTCCATGTCACTATGTATAAATTGTTAGAAGTTGCTACTGGTAATCACATTTGCCTATCCAGGGTATAATTACATGAAAGCCCGACTCTGTGATTTTTAGAGTATATGAGATGACTAGAAGTTATTGTTCTGATCTATAATTATGTGCTCATTCTATTGCGGTGGGCCTTGAAGGGAACTTGATAGTTATTATTAACTGTAAGTGTGAATACATATAGCAGCACCAAACTCAATTGCAGCTGTTCTGTAATTGCCAATACAACACATCACTGAGTCCTCCCCCAGTTCATTTTCCTCATGGTTTTCTCCTTGTTCACAGAGCTATTTGCATATTTAAGCTTATATTCTACTCTCATGTCCTATATATATTAGTCCAAATCTTGGCCTCTGGCTCTGCCTATTTTGGGCTGCTCCAGTGGCAGAAAGTTGCCCCAAACAAGGATTCACATGATGTAGGCTGGAACCAGGGATTTGGCTTATTGGCTTTTGGTGCCATTTACGTCAGAGTGCCACAAAAACAATGGTGTGGGCAAAAGGGGATCTTGTATAGTATGTTCATACAGTATTCTCCCCACGCCACAGTTTTCTGTGTAAGCTTCTGGGGTTCTTGCAAAGGTTCAACATAGAATATACCGTATGTAGAATTTGCAGTTTGTAGAGGTTCATTAATTATGTAAAGAAAGAGCAAGTATTTCCCAATAATCTCATAATAATAAAATAATATAAGTAACACTTTGCAGTTTCACTCTGGATTTACACTGCGTTAACTAGGATGAGAATTGGGTCCCTTGGTCTCTCTTCTGATAGGGTGAAATTCACTCCTCTGTAGAAGGCCATTGCAAGGCCAATGCATTTCTTAAATTCCACTGAAACCCTATTTTAAGGAGTAAGTGGAATTTATGTAGTTCATAGACCTAGTGCTGCTCCTAACAGAAGGTTGAAATTCACCATTAATGAGCTTGATTGAACTCAAGCACCTATCAGAGTCAGATAGGTATTTTACTCAAACTGATAGTTTTTCTAATGTTTGAAAAGCATGGGTGGTACAAAACATATCTTTTGTAGAAGCAAATGTTTTCTTGGAAATGTTGATGCATCTCCAGAATGCTTATATATTGAGCCTTTTTAAACACTTCCTATTAAAGTTATCTCCAGAATCAGAACAGAATTCAGTGGTCAAATGAGTAGCATCCCTTTACTGAAGACTCAAGACAGACTTCTGAAAATGTAAGCATTGCTGACGCAAGATGAAAAGTACATCTGATAAAAATGTCATACCCTACAGTAAGACTGCAGCATCAATACTAATAGCAGCTCTTAGAAGATTTTGATCTGCAAGTCTGTAATCTATCAGAACAAAAAATTGGGCTTTTAGTTTTAACCTAGTCTTATCAACTTTATTCGATGTATGGTATTAAAAAATTGTTTACTAAAGCTTCTGAATAAAACCATCTAAAGGGAATTACAAATGAAAGTTACAGTTGCTTTGGATGTTTTTAGTATTTTTGGGCAGCTTTCCCAGAGCAAAATTACAATTTTATGTTTTTTCAGCATTCTTTAAAAATAAAAATATAAATAAAAGGGCAATAGGAATCCATAAATATGAATATTTCTTTCTCGGGAGGAAGAAGAAATTATTTAACAAGGTGTAGCGATGCGACGACTCACCCTTGCGACGCCTCCTGCTGCCTGTCTGGGAATTAGCTCATTTCCACACAGAGCACCTTCTGCAGGCCAGTGTCTTGCCATCGCTGGACCCCCGTGTCCTTCCCAGACCCCAGTGCCCTCTTTACTGGGGTGCTGCCCTCTGGCAATACCCCCTCACTCTCTGTGAGTCTTCCCTCCCCCAGGAACCTCCACCCTCTATCCCCATTGTGCCTTAGTCTAGGGCTACTGCCAGTCATCATCTAGCTCCTGTTCCCTGGGGCAGACTGCAGTGTAAGAGCCAGTCGTCATAGGCAAGAGAGGTTTGGACCTGCTGACTTTGCCGAGCCCCAGGCTAACCCTCTGTAGCCTCAATACCTGCTTTGGGCCCTTTATGCAAGGCCTCAGCCTGGAGAGTTGCCAGGCAGGAGCTCCCTAGCCCCTCTTGCCTTTTCCCAGCGCCGCTCTACCTCAGGTCCCTGTTCAGTTTCCAGGCAGCTTCCTCTCAGAAGCTAGATAGAAAGCGTTAAGCTCCTGGATCACTGGCCTTTTATAGGGCCAGCTATGGCCTGATTGGGGCATGGCCCCAGCTGTGGCTGCCTTCCCAATCAGCCTCATCTCTCTTCAAAGCCCCAGCCCCAGGGTGGGTTTTAACCATTTCTGGGCTGGAGCGGGTGACCACTCCGCTACACAAGGCATGTCTTATTTCTGGATTAGTTGCGCGCTCGCTCTCTCTTTTATCCCAAAGCGGCTTTACAGATAAGGGGAGCACTATAGCATTGATTGTTCCTCTATTAAGCGTATGATGTCCTTCCATCTAGTCAATGGTTGGCCTTTAGATCAGGCTGACCTTGGTTGCATTTGTATTATTTTTTTGTGATTCTATTATTTGTTTGTCTTCTGTGGTGCTCCCACCATTGTAATTTTTTTAAGTGTAGCCAACTCCATATCCTGAGTTTACATCTAACAGCTTGTCTGCATGGCCCCACAGTGTGGATTACACGGATGTGGATTGCGGAATTTACTAAAGTATTGCACTGTAATGGGACTATGTTCATATGAACTAAATATCTTTAATTTGCACTAGTAAGGTGTACGTGGGTCAATTGCAGCACAGTACTTTAGTGCACACTGCAGTTCATCTCCTCATAGTCTGCCTACGGTGGCATGTAGCTGATCTTCAAATGCTGGCAGCAAATCTCTGCAATGGCTGGTGATGGGACACTAGGTGGAAAGGGTTCTGAGTTACTACAGTGGATTATTTCCCAGGTGTCTGGCTGGTGGGTCTTGCCATATTTGGGGTTGGGAAGGAATTTTCCCCCAGCTCAGATTGGTAGAGACCCTGGGTTTTTTTTTGTCTTCCTGTGCACCATGAGGCATGGGTCACTTGCAGGTTTAAACTAGTGTACATGACTTGAAGTTTTTAAATCATGATTTGAGAACTTCTGTAACTCAGCCAGAGGTTAAGGGTCTATTACAGAGGTGGGTACATGAGATTCTTTGTACGTTAAGAAAGGGTGGGTAAGACTAGATGATCATAATGGTCTTATGAGACTCCATTACATGCACCAACAGAAGCAGCGGAAGAGGAAGAGTATGGATTTTATCAGCAACTGGATAGCATGGTAGATGAGATTCCTGATTATGATATGATTCTGATAATGTAATGTGTGAATGCAAAAATTGGTAAGCATGGTACCAAAAATGGTAAGCAAATGACTTGTAGGACCACACAGCACTGGGACAGCAAATTGTAATCCAGAAAGGTTATGAACTTGCTGTGAGATGCACAATCTGATTAAGGTGGTACTTGGTTTCCTCACAGACATGCACAAAGTTATATGGAACTCACCAGATAGTCAAACCAAAAACTATATTGATCACATCATTATCAGAAAAAGGCATAAATGGTCATTGCTGGATTTTAGAGTATAACTGAGTGTGGCAGTGATCATGAACTACTAATAGGAAAGATTAAGTTTACGTCCAAGACAAAGATGGGTGCAACTGGAGCCAAATTTGATCTTGGTAAGTTAAGGGACAACTCTGTGAGAAAGACATTCAAGGTGATGGCTGGAGGGTATTTTCAGGCCTTTAATTTGTAATGATGAAATCTCACTACAGATCAGATCGGAAATATTCAAGGAAATAATAGAAAACACAGTGAAGAAAGTTATTGGAAGGCATAAGCAAACAAAGAAAAGCAGGACAAGCAATGCAATGAGAACTTTACAGGAAAAATGTAAATAAGCCAGGATAGCTGGGAAAATAGAAAAATACATGAAATGGTGAAGAAATCACAAAGACTGGACAAACAAAAGTTTTGGAAAGCAGAGACTGAACAATTAGAGGTGACATCAAGAAAACAAGATATGAAAATGATGTATAAAAATGTTGTTGTATGGAAACACAGTGAGGCCAACGATACAAGCGATAAAAAACCTAACAAATGCTGAAGAGGTGCAGTAAGTACGGAAAGAGCATTTTGACAAAGTGGTGAACCCCGTAGTTTATCCAGATGTAAGCATTCTAGATGAACTGGACAGCTTGCAAGGCAGAATGGGTATGAACACTGAACCACCATTAGAGGAAGAAAACCTAGAAAGAGCAGTGAAGCAGTTAAAAAATGAGAAGCCTTCAGTACTAGGCAGTATAATAGCTGAGCTGCTAAAAATCATCAGGACAAGTGCTATCAAAGTATTAGAAAAAATATACAAGGAGGCATGGGAGCAAGAGGAGGTACCAGATTACTGTCTAATGCCAATAGTTGTACCAATTTTGAAGAGAGGAGATCCTGACGATCCAAATAATTATAGAGGTATAAATTTATTGTCAGTACCAGGAAAAATCAAGATGAAAGTAACTGTCAACAAATTAATGCTAGTTTTAGAGGAAGCAGTAGGCAAGGAACAGTGCAGCCTCAGACCAGGCTGAAGTTGCATTGATCAGATATTATGCTCTGATAGCTGATGGGAAAAAAGTAAAAATGGGGATTAAAGATGTTTGCTGTTTTCATCGCCTTCACAAAGGGTCATGCTGATGTCTTAATTTGTGAATATGTCCTACAGTGACAGACTGAGTTGATCTAAGCATATTAGTCAGTAGGTACCACATAAACTTCCCGATTCTAGTCTATAGCTATTTAAACCTACAATATTCTTCCCATTCTAGTTGTAAGACACTTTTGAGTAGGAACTGCCAATCATGCCAAATTCTGTGGTGGTTTTGTGATGTGCCTAAATGAAGTTATTGTTTTAGACTTTGAAAGTTTTAAATCTATATATATAAAAGTCAAATGGTGTATGCGTGCATGCGTGAATGTATGTATGTATGTATGTATGTATGGGTGTACGCTTACTCCTTCCACACCGTTTGAGCTAGAGACTTGAAATTTGGTACAGTTAGAGGTCTTGGGGTCCTAATGACTGTAAGAGTCGGAAAATTTTCAAATCTCACCAAGTCCCTCCCTCTTCCCTGAGGCAGGACAAAATAAACCTAGACCATCACTGACAGATGTTTGTCCAACCTGTTCTTGAAAAGCTCCAAAGATGAGGATTTCACAACCGCCCTTGGAAGCCTATTCCAAGTTTAACAATTTTCATCATTAGAAAGTGTTGCGGGGTGCTTATCTCGTTGCCGGGAGAAACGAGGCTTCACACAGGTGGCTAGATGGAAAGTGGTGAGTTTATTGGAAGGAGCGGCATTACCGTGCTGGGGGTTTCCGGTCAGCACTGCCGCCATACAGGAGGTCTGACACACCCTGGCGATGTCCAGAGAAGAAGCCCAACAAACAAGGGCGTGTCAGCACAGATATACCCATACTCATTTGCATCTCATACATATTCATCTCATTAGTAGCAAGCAGCAAGCTAATTGGTCACATGCTGTTCAGCACTTGTTGATTATGCAGTCCTGCCTCAGTTTCCCCATCTGGTTTCCCACGCATTCGTTCTCACACAGACAGGGTAAACACTCACACAGCTGGGAACTTGTTCCCAAACGCACACAGATAAGAATCCAAGGCCATTTTCAGATTAATACCATCATTACGCACTCTCCTGGAGTTGACTCAGAAGCGTAACTACACCCCCTAGTGGTTGCCCGTCACAATTTCTTCCAGTCACTACAGAAAGTTTCCTAATATCTAATCTAACTCTCCCTCACTGCAGATTAATACAATTACTTCTTGTCCTACTTTCAGTGGACATGAAGAACAATTGATCAGAGTCCTTTTTATAATAGCCCTTAACATATTTGAAGCCTATTAGATCTTTTTTTCTCAAGACTAAACATGCCCAGTTCTTTAAATATTTCCTCATAAATCAGGTTTTCTAAAGTTTTTATCATTTTTGTTGTTCCCCTCTGGACTGCGTCCATTGTATCCACATCTTTCCTAAAGCGTGGTGCCCAAACTGGCCACAGTACTCCAGCTGAGGCCTCAGCAATGCTAAATAGAGAGGGACAATTATCTCCCATGTCTTACATACAACACTCCTATTAATACACCCCAGAATGATATTAGGCTTTTATGTATCAGTTTTACAGTGTTATATTCAGTTTGTGATCCATTATAACACCCAGATCCTTTACTCTAGTACTACCACTTAGCCTAACCCAATTTGTAGTTATGCAGTTGATTTTTCCTTCCTAAGTGAAGTACTTTGCACTTGTCTTTTGAAGGTCATTTTGAATTTTAATCCTGTCCTCCAAAGTGCTTGCAACCCTGGCCAGATTGATGTCATCTGTTAATTTTATAAGCATACTCTCCACTCCATTATTCAAGTTATAAATGAAAATATTGAACAGTACCAGACCCAGCACTGACCCCTGTAGGACCCCACTAGATGTGCATTTCCAGTTTGTCAGTGAACCACTGATAACTACTTCTGAATATGTCTTTCAACCAGTTGGGCGAGGTGAGGTAATATCTTTTAGTGAGCCAGTTTCTCCTGGTGAGAGAGACTAGCTTTTGAGCCACACACAGCTCTTCTTTAGGCTTGGGGAAGGACCTCCCAAGCATCACAGCAAATGCAAGGTAGAACAGATTGTTTAGCTTGTTGGTTCAATAAAATATATTACCTCTCCCACCTTGTCTCTCTAATATCTTGGGACTGACATGGCTACCGCTATACTGGACACACCTTATAGTAATTCATCTTCTAGGTTGCATTTCCCTAGTTTGCTTATGAGAATGTCATATGGCACTGGGTCAAAAGCCTTACTAAAATCAAGATGCTTTCCCTGATCCACTTGCCCAGTAACCCTGTTGAAGAAGGAAATTAGGTTGGTTAAGCACAATTTGTTCTTGACGAATCCATCTTGGCGATTCTTTATAATCCCATTATCTTCTAGGTCAGGGGTCTCAAACTCAAATGATCACCTCAAATGACAAGGTGGGAGAGGTAATATATTTTATTGAACCAACAAGCTAAACAATCTGTTCTACCTTGCATTTGCTGTGATGCTTGGGAGGTCCTTCCCCAAGCCTAAAGAAGAGCTGTGTGTGGCTCAAAAGCTAGTCTCTCTCACCAGGAGAAACTGGCTCACTAAAAGATATTACCTCACCTCGCCCAACTGGTTGAAAGACATATTCAGAAGTAGTGCATTAACCCGAGGGCCGCATCACTGACGCTGACCCTGGCCCCGCCCCTACTCCACCCCTTCCATGAGGCCCTGGCCCTGCCTCGCCTCTTCCCATGCCTTCCCTGCCCCATTCCAACCCCTTCCCCGAAGTCCCCACCCCAACGCTGCCCCCTCCCTGCCCCCAGGGGGTGCAGAAAGGATGCAGCAGGGGCTCAGGGCAGGGAGTTGAGGTGCAGGTGTGCAGGGTGTGGAAGGGGGCTCAGGGCAGAGATTTGGTGTGTGGGGTGTAAGAGAGGTGAGGGATGCGGCAGGGGGATGGGTGCAGCAGGTGGGTCAGGGCAGGGGGCTCAGGGCAGGGAGTTGGGGTGCAGGAGGGGTTCTGGGTACGAGCTCCAGCCTGGTGCCACTTACCTAGAGCGGCTCCGGCCCCATACAGCTCCACTCCAGGAAGCTGCTGCAACCAGTCTCTGCAGCCTGGGGGAGAGAGGGAGTCACCCAGAGGGTTCCCCTGCATGTGCTGCTCTTGCTTCCTCCAGACAACTCCCACGAAGCTCCCATTGGCCGCAGTTCCCTGTTCCCAGCCAATGGGAGCTGTGGGGGTGCAATGCTTGGAGGGAGGCAAATAGGAGCCCTCTGTCTCCTCCCCCTTCCTTCCCCTCGGAAGGGACAGTGCTGGCAGCCACTTCAGAAAGCGGCGCTGCATTTGCAATGCACGAGGTGGGCGGGGGGGGGGGGGGAACGGGGACTTCGCGGGCCACAGGGAAGGGCTTGGCGGGCCACATGTTTGAGACCCCTGTTCTAGGTGCTTAAAAACTGAAAGTTAAATAATTTTTTTCCAGTATCTTTCCAGGTATCAAGGTCAGACTGACTGATCTATAATTTCTGGATTCACTTTGTTCCTCACCTGTCCTCCATGAGTTCTGAAAGATAATTGTTACTGAGATTACTTCCTTCAGCACCCTAAGATATATTTAATTAGGCCCTACTGGCTTGAATACACCTGGGTAGCTAAATATTCTTTAATCTTTATTCTTTAATCTATTAATCCACTTCCTCTTCTTGATTTGGTGGTCTCTAGATGACTCCTACCTTGATGGCACCCCTATTTTTTTGCCCTTATGTCTTTACTGAGATACTTTCATCTGGTCTGCTTCTCACCTCCTTCTGGACCTCAGAACACGTATATATATTCTTTATGTGTAATGCAACATGTTCTCCATTTTTATCTTGTTTGTCTTTCCTGAACAAGCCGTACTCCTCTATACCAATATTCCATCTGTGATGCCAATTAAGTAATAAATTAACTCATGAACTAATACTTCCAGTTCTTCCTATTTATTCCCCATACTCCTTAGATTTGTGGATTTGTAGACACCTAAGATGGTTAACAGATTCACTCATTGATTTCCCTCTTATTGCTCCAATGACTCTATTGTAATTTGCCATGCCCCCTCCAACATCTGTTCCAGTCAGCCTTTTTTATGCTTATCTGCAGGCTTTTGGCACTTGCCCATTTTGAACCTAGTTTAAAGGCCTCCTGACTAGGTTGGCGAATCAATGAGTAAAGATGCTCTTCCCTTTCTTGATCAGGTAGACCCCATATCATCCCAGCACACTTTCTTCCTCGAACAGCATCCCATGGTCAAGGAAACTGAAGCCGTCACCTCTAACCTGCTTCCTGAGGGATTCGACCAGCAGACACTTCTCACACCGCATGGTTTCCTTTTCCTGGCTTTCGTTGGTAGGGACATGCAGGCTACATTCCCAGGAAGCGAAGACCAGGGCCTGCATGGAAATCTCTGAGGTCTGGATGTCTGGATGTCTGGATGTCTGTCTGACGTGTGTGTGTGTGTGTGTGTGTGTGTGTGTGTCCACAGGTGCAGGCAGAGGAAGAGCTAGCAATAGTGTTAGCAACACACCATTTTCCTCCCTTTGCGGGTTCTTCCTTGTGGAATACTTGCAGGTTAAGGACAGGGGGAAAAACACAAACACACAACCCTACTTCCTTGCCATCCTCTGCTGGCTAACTCCCAGCTGCCTTTGTCACACCAGCCACTGGGAGACTGGGTGCTTTTCTGAAGTAAACAGAGATTTTTGTTAGGTGATTTTTGATGGTGGTGGTGGACACACCATCAAAGCAGCTCTTTCCCTAGGAACACTTTCCCTGTTAACTTTCTGTTCTGTATCGGGAAAGCTTTCCCTTTTTATAGCAACCTTTTTCTCAACGTGTCTTTTAGTTAGTCAGAACCAGGCAGCTACAAAGTCTGGCTTTCAATTTACAGCTACTGTCTGCATCCCCCTGGGGTGAAATCCTGGTCACACTGAAATCAGTGGGAATTTAGGCATTGAATTCAAGTGGTGCCAGGAGGATTTCACCTCCTATCTCTTCCTGGAGCAGTGCAGCTATATGCTGGTTTTGTGATAGTTGAGAATAAATCCTCAATCTAGACCAGGGATTGGCAACCTTGGAACGCGCCCCCCCAGGGTAAGCAGCCTTAGTGGGCTGGGCCGGTTTGTTTACCTACAGCATCTGCAGGTTTGGCCGATTGCGGCTCCCACTGGCTGCAGTTCACCGCTCCGGTCCAATGGGGGCTGTGGGAAGCAGCGTGGTGCTGGCCGCCACTTCCCACAGCCCCCATTGAAATGGAGCGGCAAACTGTAGCCAGTGGGAACCGCGATCGGCCGAACCTGCGGACGTGGCAGGTAAACAAACTGGCCCAGCCCGCCAAGGGTGCTTACCTAAGGGGCCATGTGCCAAGGTTGCCAATCTCTGATCTAGACTTTAAAAACTGGGAACTCCATAGTGTCCATGTGGATTCAAAGTGAAAGAACAATTTTCTGAATACTAAAATGATGACATTCACAGAAAGTTTGGTAGATTAAATAATCTTTTACACTAAATGGCAGAGAAATTCTATAGCAAACTAACCTGTGCAATACACATTGTCACTAACGAATTGTGTAATCTTGTTCTGCTCTCATCAGTATACTTTGCAACAAGAGACTGGAATGCTTAATACTCTTTTATGAAAACATTATACTAAGCCAATAGGCATCTTAGGTCTGGTCTACACCTAAAACATAACAACGTTGGTCGAGAGTTTGAAAAATTCACACCCCTGAGAGATGTCGTTACTCTGACTTAAGCCCCAGGGTGGATACCACTAGCCCGATAGAAGAATTTTTCCATTGATTTAGTTACCACCTCTCAAGTGAGTGAATTTACTCCAGCAATATAAACACCCCTTTTGTCATTGTAGCAAATGTCTCCTGTAGTGGTGCTGTCAGGGTGCAACGCCCCAGGTAAAAGGGCACTGGGGTTTGGGAGGGACACCGGGGCCAGTGGACAGCAAGACACTGGCCTGCAGAGGGTGCTCCGGCTGGAAAAAGAGCTAATTCCTGGACTGCCAGCAGGAGGCGCTGCAGGGGTGAGTCGTCATGCAACTACATCTCCATTGTGCGCTATGCCGTGTAGCCGCAGCACCACAGATGTGTCACCGTAGCACTTGTAGTATAGACATTCCCTAAGCAATGTGGAATGGCAGCATGTCATTAGTGTGGCAGTAATGATACAAAGGAAAACAATTCATACATACCAGATGGCATTTTTATCAATAGTTGTTTACAAATTGGGTATTAACTAGGAAACTCTGACTTCTGATTTTAGAAAATAAAAAAGACATTTGTCAACAACAGCTTGCAAGCGTCTGTGACTTTTAAAGGCCAACAATTTAATCAGGTTCTCTCAAAATCCAATGTTAGCTTGTCAAAACAAAACAAAAAGCCATAATCAATCATGTTAGAAAGTAAATTTACACATGGGAAAGTCTAGAGAGGAACTTTTTGGTTTGAACAAGCACTTCGATGTGTGAATACCTGTCAGCACCTTGTCTGAATCAGTTACGTCTGCAGATATAGGCTGGAAATTTCACAAGCAGAGGAGTTTGGTAAGACATATGGGGAACTCTTGTTTCTGAATGGGCTGAAGATGCCATGAAAACAGTGTCTGTCATGGCCTGGGAATTCTACCTCCAGGTAGTTCTTCTACCTCCAGGACACACTTTATGTTGGTTTGACACTTGTGTAACTTTACTGGGGTCAGTGGAGTTACTCCTGATTTACACTGGTTTAAGTAAGAGAAGAATCAGCCCCCTTAATTTGGTGAAGATGTGAGCCAATTTTTATTTGACCATGAGTCAGACCCAGTTTGCTTATGCCTACTTAAGATAAAATACTCTGGGTGTATTTAGTGAAATTCAGACCACTTATCTTAATGCCTAAATATGGATTTAGGAGTGTAACTTTTGGTTCCTATATTTGAAAATCTTGGACCACGCCTTTAAGGCACAGCTATGAGTTGGAGCTGTGTGGAGGGATATTTCCCCAGCTGTCTGCATGCAAAGTATTATCTTATTTTATCAATAATTGCTGCTTGCTTCTTCCTGTTCTACATAGCTTTGGCATGCACACCACTTCACACCAGCTAATCTAGATTCAGACAATCTGCAATTTATCATGTCATGAGAGGGGCTTAGAGATACACTTCATAATGTCAAAAACTGAGGAGATCTAAATCTAAAAAATATTTGTCTCTTGCAAGACCCCATGCAAACTGTGTCTGAATCAGACCTTTTTGCCCTTTTCTGCCTCCTTTCATTCCCCACTTTAAAATAGTGTGGAATAGAATTTTTTTTATGTAGAGATCCATAACTACAGAAATAATCAGCTCTTCTTGATCATCACCAACAGTAAAGATAACATCTGAAAATGACTGGTAAGGCAACTCCCATCTATTCAGTTCTCTTGTAGTTTAGCAATTTAATAATGTACCATTATTTCATATTGAAACCACAGCAACAACACCAGCAAATGAATTAGAGGCAATAAGATCTCAAAATCTTGATCTGGCTGACTGAATAGGAAAAATAACTGCAACAGCAAAACTTAATTCCTCCTAACAGGCTTGCCAGCATGATCTCAGCAATGCTCTTCCTTCGTCAGCTGAGCTGGACCCTTGACTGTGAAGGTTCTGTTTTGTGAAGAAGTGTCTAGGGTTCCTGGCATTACACTTCTGCCAACTCAGTGCAATGGAGTAACTATACAAAGTTTGAAGCTGGAGAAAAACAGAACAATTAAAATTAATAAGTCATTAGTTGAAAATCTGGGGCTAATTTCCAATGGGCTTCTTCAATTGCATCTCCAAAGAAATCTAATTTATGAATCAAAAGCCTGCATTTGTACAAGCACAATGAGGATAGTTTACTTATGCAAATGTTGGTTTTGCATGCACAAAACCTATGCACACCTAAATATTATGGGTGCAATTGAGAAGGAAAAATATGTCATTTATATATTAAAAATTGCAGTAAATCCTCCGAATGATAAAAGCCCTCTTGTTCATCACTAGAAATTGTGAGATTTTAATCTTTCACTGAGATGACCATTGATATTTAATCTCATCGGTTGGGAGAATCAGTAACAAATGTTAAAAATATGCATGGGATTTTGCTAACACTGTACTGTATTCAAAAATAAACAAAATACACCAATTGTTTAGCATCAGACAAATGAATCAATGAAAAACAGCATTCTCTTCAATAAGGCAGCCCGAGCAGCGAATGATACTTAATTACATAACAGGCCCAGAGGCAATCACAAACTTCTCAACATAGCTACATGAAGAGGTTTCCAGGGAAATAAATGTTACAGCTGCTGGAAAAATATTATATGCAGCTTGACATTAGCTTCTGTAACTGATATGCAGTGGAGAAAGGAAGGGAGGAGGAAGTGTATATGCTGCCTTGGAACACACTTCATTTTATCCATGCCACCAAAACCTCTTTATTTATTTTAAAAGATGCTGACCCCAGGCCTCTGGCTGAACAGACACACATCAAAAATACCACCCAGAGGAATAAACTACATAGATAACAATTCAGCAGCCAGTATCACCCAGCATAAGCAACCAGCCAACAATAAGTCATAACAATACAAAACACTTTCAGAACCAAAAGAAGCCCCAGCCTTTTCTGTTGCTATGTACCCTGACTTTAACCTATTTTTTCCTTCATCTCCCTCAAGTGAGCAAAGTACTCCATTCAGGGCTGGATTAAGGCATAGGCACTCTAAACCTCTTCTTGCAGCTTCTGGCATAGGGGGCATGGCCAATGTGTAGTGTGCGTTAGTTATTCTCCCCTGACGTTCTGGGCCCTTGGGGGGCAATAATGTCTCCTGTCCCATCATGTGGGATCTCTGGCAGTGTCCTTTATTCAATGTCTCGTTTTCTTTTACATGACAGGTCTCATACACACATTCTCTTTGCACTGTTAAAGATTCTAAAATACCTTGCAAAAGATGTTAGCCGAACAGTCCTTCTCAGATGACTTTTTAATCCCAGTCAAAAAAAAGTTAGCTTGATAAAGACTGTCAGGTAGAAATTATTGAATTAATAGATGTCAGGAAAGATATTAAGTAGAATTTAAAAACTGGGAACTGGAAGTGAGCAAGTTGGATATACTGGTCAGAGAGGTTTGACAGGCTATACATTATTTGAGAAACACTACAAAAATCGACTAAACTGAAATGTTCATTCATTCTTCATGCTAGCACAGTATGGTTTTATTTGCAGTCCTTGCAAAATTTGAAATCAAGAATTTATCAGTAAGATTTGCTGAAAACTTGGCGAGACTGTCTGGCCTAATGGACAGAGCACTGGAAAAGGACTCAGGAGGCCTGGTTCCATTCCTTGCTCTGATAAAGGTCAACTAGTGTGACCTGTGACAGGTCACTTCTCCTCTCTGTGCTTCTGTATTCCCCTCACACTCTTTGTCTGATTTGTCCATTTATATTGTAAACTCTTTGGGTCAGGGACCATCTCTAATTATGTTTGTAAAGTGATTATCACAATGCAGGCCCTGGTCTTAGTTGCGGTTTCTCACAAATAATAAAATTTTGGAAAGTGTAAAAAAGAGGGAGGCTTTTTCTCAGTATGCTAGCATTTTTCTTCTTAAAATCTGACAACTGGAACTATGAAACTCGATGACAGATCATTTTTAAATACCAGATGAGCTAAAACCTCGTGGCTAAATTCACTCCTTGAAATTGGTCGGTCTGCAGCTACTGCTCTTATTAGTTATGTTTTGTATCTTTATGCTGTATCTTGGTTGAATGAACGTGTCTCTGGTCTTCACATTTGGGTTTTTTTTCTCCAGTGAGCTTTCACTCTGCAGTGTTACAGTCATCAAGAATTAAGCAGAGTGATAAAATGCTCCCTCCCTTTGAAGTCAGGTCTGATAACACTAATTTTCAAACCAATTTGAACTCTTTTGTGGAAGAAGATGGGAAAATGATAGGGCAATCAATGTTTTTCAACTCTGGTATAACATGTATTACTGCCTTTGATAACTGTAACCACAGCAACGGATAGTGATGGATATATTGCACTGGGCCTTCTCATCTCACTAATCATATTCCACTTCCAGTCGCCTTATAGATCACAAAGTAAATTACCATGTAATAGAAATACATCAAGATGTTGCATAAAGTGTTCACCCTCCTGTTAGAAAGATGAGCCCTGATGCTTGAGGCCTTTGAGCCCTATCTGACCTTTCTAGAGAAAAGCTTGAAAGATGTAGAAGAAGCTGCTTTGTAAAGGTTAATACAGATGTCGGTCTGGATTACTCAGAAGGGTCAAACTCGTATCAAAAGATGGAATTAACTGAAGCACCAGATGGGTAGGAAGAAGAAGGGATTGAAGGGGCACCGTCCATTCCCCTTAAGTCCCAAATTGAGGATTCTGAAATGAAGTGCTGCTTTTGTGAAGTTTTCTTGCATAATTTCTTTTCCTAAGGTCCTAGTGACTTTGTTTTTTTCATTTTCTTCTTTGCTGGTATTTGTAACATAAGATATAGCAAAGAAGGAGAGCAGCAGTCTACGTAGGGTGACCAGACAGCAAATGTGAATAATTGGGACGGGGGCGGGGGAGTAATAGGAGCCTATGTAAGAAAAAGACCCAAAAATTGGGACTGTCCCTATAAAATCGGACATCTGGTCACCCTAAGTCTAAGCGTGCCTGCTGAGTTTCCCTGTAGAGCACAGTCCAGGCTCAGATGTGAGTGTATCATTACGGAGTGCCCTGCCCAGGAGAGACACATTTTTCTCATGGCAGGCATAATGGCTGCTTTGTGGCTGAAAAGGGAGGATGTTACCAGACAATGGCATTTCCTTTTGTCTGACCCCCTGGGGTTTTGCCCAGCTTGCTGTAGAGGAGAACATGGAAGAGGAAAATAGTTCTGACAGGAATTCTCGTGTAAATCAAAATGAAGAGTTTTATCCTGATTAATGTGAAGAATATGTAGCAGAGCCCCAACTTCTGGAAGAACTTGTATTTGCTTGAACTTGCTATTTAAAGGGTTGCTCGGTTGTTTTGGCTTTTCTGAATTGAGGTACATATAAGTGTTTGGCTAAACTATCACAGAGTAAATACATGCATCTTCATAGGGAAAGATATTTAAAATTCCTCTGTGATTTAGGAGCACACATATAGAAAATAACAGGGACTTGGGCTCCTAAACCACATAGGCAATTTTGAAAATCTCCTTCCCATAAGATTAGTGAATAAGATACAGTTACAGTAAAACCTCCATTTAACGGACTAATTCGGGCGAGGGGGTGTCCGTTAAATGAAAAAGTCCGTTATTTAATAATAATAATAATAATAATTTAAAAAAAAGAGCTGTCGGAGCAGCCGCCCGCCCGCTACAGGGTCGGGGCGGCAGCTCCGCAGCCCGCCCGCTGCCTGGACCCGGGCGGCAGCCGGGACCTGTCAGCCAGCCCGTCCAGGTTCCGGCTGCTGGGACCCGGGCGGCAGTCAGGAGCCGGCAGCCAGCCCGCCCACTGCCTGGACCGGGTGGCAACCGGGAGCCGGCAGCCAGCCTGCCAGAAATGGATCAGGAATGCATCAGCTTGCTCAGAAATTTTGTCCGTTGCATCCGAAGTCCGTTAAATCGAGGTCCGTTAAATCGAGGGTTTACTGTACACACATTAACTCAGAATATACTTCCTTTAGACTAGAGAAGGAATGTAATTTCTTTCAGCTCTTTGCAAAGGAATCATTCACTTCCTGTAAAAACCATTTGTAGTTTCACCTGCTATTTCTTTCTCAATAAAATCATTTATTTTAAATCACTGCTAAATATTTCCATTTCTTAGGTATGGAAATGAGATCAGAAATAAACTAAATTCATAGTTAAATAAAAAATAGGTTTTTTTAATATGACAAGCTAGCATAATTGATTAAATGTATAACTGAGAAGAAGTCTAGGTAATTGCACAACTGAAGAGACAGTGCCAAACATGCAATAAAGGAAACTAATGAAGTTTCAGACACTTTATCCAGCCAGGAGATTGGTTATTCATCTGATAATGGATGTTCTACAGTTGCTGGATGTTACCTCTGGTACAGTAAGTCTAAATTCTAAAATACATTCCATTCTTAAAGGAATATAACTAAAAATATTTGACTTTGGTTTTTAATCATATTTAATTAGAATAATCCTGACAATCTCTTTAGATTCGTGATTCAATAGATAGGGTATTCTCTAGAGCAACCTCAGCTATAAGTTAATGAAGTTTTGTATCTGTCTTTAAGAAGTCGTACGTGCTAAAATGTGTGTGTGTGTGTGTGTGTGTGTGTGAGAGAGAGAGAGAGAGAGAGAGAGAGAGAGAGAGAGAGATTGATTGAGTTAAAGAGCTAAAGGGAAAGAGGAATATAACACCTGGAGGCAGAGGCAGTGTATAGAGTGTTTTTCAAAGGTTAACTTCATTTATGAAGAAATAGCTTGAATGTGACAAGAAAATAAGTCCACAGTACACCCTTTCTCCATTACTTTGCTGCCTTTTAGTAGGGAAATAAGTGATGGCAGAAATTTTATTTTCTGTTGCTAGCTGGTTAATTCATAGAAAGCATCCATGGCAGCCTCACTAAACTTCACTTACCCTGGCAAAGTAATATAGAAATTTCCCTATGGGATCAGACCCATGGTCCATCTAGTCCAACATCCTGTCCCTGACAGTGGCCAAACCACATGCTTCTGAGAAAGGTGCAAGAAACCTCTGCTGGACAATTATGAGGTAACCTTCCCTTAAAGGAAGTTTCTTTCTAATCCCATCAGTTAGTAGTTCCTCTATGCTTTGAGATGTGTGTGTTTATATCCCTTTTATTTAAAAAATGTGTAGCAGTGGCCAAATACTGTTGAATTAGAAATCACATGTCTCTTCTGCATTTACTTTTGGTGTAAATCAGAAAATCCGATTTCTGAAATCTTCCCTCTTTGCTCAACGATCACAAATTGCCCCAAACTTTTTTTTATTTCACTATTGCTTTTAACCAGTGCTGATGGATTATTGTGTTATACTCACTGTCGTAATGTAGTCACTGTGTTTGTTAGTTATGTAGTCACACAAAACATCAGTTACTGTCACTTGGAATATGCTTATGTCTGATACTGCAGATTCTGGACATGACACTGCAGTTATAACTTTGGTTCCCTCCTGTGGTTCATGATCAACTTGCCACTACAGCATCCTAGGTCTCCTTCATGTTCTCTTTGGGCTATTGTCCAGTAATGCTCTCTCTGCAATAGCAATAGACATTAATGCAGAATTGGACCTATTTTGAGTTGCAAGAGATCACTGAAATTTGTTTGAAAACAAGGTGAAAATTTCAAACTGCTCATAGTACTTAAAGCATGAAAAGAAAATTTAAAGGAAATAGTGAGCAAATTGAAAATGCCAGCTGGCGTATTTGGAGGTTGTCTTTCAAATCCTTATTTGAACAATGTTAATCCTTAACAGTGATTTGGTACTACTTTTCCATTACAAAATTTCTAAAGGTCAGGAAGCTTTAATAAAAACCCTTCCATTTTTTTGAGCTTTGATTTAACTCATGTTCTACTCAATAAAGAAAACAAATAAAGGGAAAAACAAAAAACAACAACAAAAAAAACCCTCCCTATTTTGTGTTGATGTCCAGTAGCAAGAGTTAGAAAGGTATACACCATCCCACTGTCTATAAAATGTATATCTTGCTACAGTGATTGTTCTATAAACAATTGCAAAGGGATCTCTTTCCCATATCACTGAAATCCCACACAAATTTCCAATCTGTTTGCCATATTGTACCTTATATCCTTTTAAGTAACAATGAAAGGAACGATGGATTGTGGTTAAGGTAGTAGACTAGAGAATAAGCAGTAAATATCACATTTGAAGTGTTGGAGGGGACTCCTGCAGCTACAGCTTTGTTAGTATTGTCTGAACTAGTGCTGCAGCTGGGTACCAAAATGATATATGCAGGGTCTGATTTTCCAAGGAGCAGCCACAATTCCAGTTGGAGTCATTGAGAGATTATGGGTGAAAATCTCTGAAAATCCAGCCCTTGCCTAATAAGCAAGCTGGTGCTCTTTCTGTTTCATAAGGAGATTCCTAGGTACAAAATTGATTCAGGACCAATTAATACATATTCAATATCTTGTCTCCCCCTGGTGGCCCAGTGTCAGACTGGAATTTCATACAGTAGATTCAGTATAATTAATTATCTGGTATTTAATAAGTCACAGGATAGCAGATCATTCCCGGTGTTTTTATAAAATGTCATAAACATGTTTGATTTAAAACTGTATTTTTAGCAAATGTCATCAACTATTTGCTCAACATCAGACTCACAGGCTCCCATCAGTCAAAAATGAGTAATCATTCACGGCTGCTGCATAAAAAGTTGATCCTAAATAGAAATAATCCTGAATTGCAAGAACAAACAGAAAAAAAAAATTACCTTCCAAAAGGCTAATTGATACTTTTAAAGGTTATGGTCTAAATTTTCCAAAGGCAACCAATGATTCAGCATTTTTCAAATTTGGGTCGTCCAAACTGAGACATCTTAAAGAAGCCTGGTTTCTAGAAGAGTTGAGTACCTACCCTCAAAAAATCAAACCTGTCTATAAATGTTTCAAGTTAGGCAACCAAAACCACTAACCACATCTGGAAAATTGAGGCCCATGTTCTTTAAGGTGCCTGTCACACAGAGGTCTAATGTGTGTGGCTGTAGATCATAGACTCACATACCACAAAGGGCAAAAAGGAAGAAAAAACACCTTGGGTACATCAAAGAAATATAGGAAAAATACTTTTTTAAACTTAAAGTCCCACAGGAGTTGAAATAGTGTAAGGTATAGAGATTCCCACAGCACCCAGGTAAAGTAAAAACTTCCAGAATTAGCCCTTTCCTGGACTAATTTTGCCCAGTTTAAAAGCCAGTACACTTAGGCATTTTAATATTGCTAATATATTTTCTCATCAGTATAATAATGCTTGCTATAGTAGAATACCATTTACTGAAACATTCCCAGTGACATTTCACTTCCAGTGTCACAGCTGTGGATACCACCTGAGATGTTTGCATTTTGAATATCTTCATTATTGTTAGTTATTCTGGGAAATCAAAATTCCTCGAATGAGGGAATTAATTTATCAACCATGAACATCTTTTACTGAGCTTTGAATTCTTTAGCTCATCATTTGACATGAAGCATGGCATTCTTTATGAAACTTTACATAAGTCTCAGTACATCTCATTAAACTCCCCAGAAATGTCCCACAGAGCAACCTGTCCCTTTCTGTATAGCAGCCCTCTCTCTCTCTGTAATTCAGATGAGCACAGCAGTAATGATGATACTGTAATGTGCAGCATGTACTCTGATCACAAGCAGGTAACAATACAATAAATATTCATTTTCTATTAAGCCTCAGTCTTTGACATGCATTAAGAAGCTAAAGACTAGTACAATTTCAAAGTAAGCAGCAACATTTCCACAATCTTCAGTCTGAGATCTTTTGAAGCTTGAGGTTTTATCCCTTCTTTATCAGGGACAGATTGTGCCACCCTCACTTTCACTGAGTAGTATTTCACATCTTCAGTAGTGCTATTGCTGTCTATTTGTTGTTCTTGAAAATTGACATTTTTCAAAGTTGAATTTTTGACTTTTTCATTTTTTATTTTTATGAACATTTTCATCATGTTTTTATTGACATTTTCATTGAAGATGTTATCAAAATCATCAAAACATTTTTTTTTGTTTACTGAAAACTCCATTTTCCATAACAGCACAAAGTGACCATACTGGACTAGAGAATCCAGGCCTAAATTTCATAGTAGATTTTGTTTTGTGACTTCCTTGCATATTCAATCAGACCTGATTTACTGCATTTGCTCTGAGGCTGTTCACATGGTACTGTACTTACGATATCTAATTGGTAATTTATTGAAATGCAAGAAAAATAGAAACATTTCATTTCGGACATCCACTTTTAAATAGAAGTGGGTATTCACTTACCTGGCCACTGCATGTAGCCGTTGCTCCATACACTGGCAGCTGAAAACAGCAGTTGTTCGGAGGTAAGGCATAAAGTCTGTCTCTTACAGAAACAAATTTGGAAATGATAGATTCAGCATCTGTCATCTTTTCAGTGGCTACATTTGAATTTTGTTCTTGGGCAGTCATCATAACTGAACAAAAAGCTCTATTTGTTGTCTCCCTGTGGAAGGCGGTGATTTCTAAATCAAGACTTCAGAATCTCATATATTTTGGAGGGCATTTCTTTGGGAAATATACTGAGAAACATTCAAGGCTGTACTTTTGAACAAAGGCTCTCAGCTGCTACAAGTATTTATGATACAATCATTAAATGTGCACCTATTATATAACAAAAAAGCCCTGCAAGGAATACTCAAGACTATATTTATGGAAACCGGTAAGTTTCCTCAAACAGTCAGACTGAAAAGGTGTGATTGATTTAAATGAGTTACCAAAGACTGGACACTGATTCATTTGACAGCAAATATAATGATGAAACATGACATCGTTGTTAGAGACATGTCAGGTTTAAAAGGATGTAGTTACTTATGGTCCAACTTGCCTCTCACCCACTGTGGGCTAGGGTACAAAAACCTGTGAGTTGAAGGGGCAATGTGGAGTGCTACTTTGGAGACTGTTTTCCCCCCAGCCACTGTGATAGCTGCCGTGCAAGAGCGGGTGGGAGAGAAGGGGCAAGGCAGAAGGGATGGATGCTCTCTGCACACCATCCCTTGTCCATCAAATCTGAAAGGATTTCTGCCTCAGGGTCCAATCATGCAAACCGTTACTATCGGGTATAGTGCTTATTATTGCCCATAGTCCCATTGTAGTTAATGAGACTGTGGACAGTAGTAAGCACTACACCCAGTTGCGTTTGCAAATTCAGAAACTACAGTTATATTGATGTAATCAGGCTATAGGCCAGGTCCTTCTCTCCTATCAAAACACCCGCAGGAGGGATTTCAGATACAATGCGGTAATGGTCCATTGAGTGTGCTGCTTTATATTCAATTAAAAATTCACCATAAAACCATCTGTGCTTTATCTCCCTTCCTTCCTCTCTCTCCCAATGAGCTGTGTGGAGCTCAGCTTGTCTGCTGCCCAGAATCCGAGCCACCACACACCAAGTGGAAGCAGGCAGGAAGGGCTGTGGAGTTTTTCTCCCATGTGTGAAGCAAGAATATTTGAGTGGAAGCTTGCTGAGGAACCTCGGTGGTCTCCCTAAGTCCTGTGCCAGTTTAAAAAGCTGCTACCAGCCCAGTAATGGAACAGTGCAAACTTATTTCAAATCTCTGTGACTGAAAGTGTAGAATTGGAAACTGGAGGTTTGCAATTAAACACTGGGGCTAAATTTTGCTCTTAGTTCCTGAACCACAGACAATCACAGCCAATTGGAGTCTTTCCACTGATTAGAATGGGCTTTGAACTGGATCCTTATTACACTTTAAGCAACCCAATTGACTTTGGGTTGCACAGATTTAGAACAGATGGTCTTCTTGATGCACATATTAATTAGTGTGTTTGGAGCTCACATAGCATAGCGAAGGGCACCAGGGAAATACCTAAGAGAGCAGAATTTGGCTCATTCACTGTATCCATATATTTAAAAATCTGATATTCTTTTGGGCAGGTGTTAAACTGAGTGGGTCTCATACAGTTTTGCAGACAAATCATTTTAAGAAGGATTAAATTCAATAATTAGTTTTATGAAAAGGTCATGTTAGCTAGTCTTTTTGGGAAGTATAAAGGTTTGCTTTTGTATGGTTAGCCCCCGCCCCTGTCAGCCATTACAATTAGTTGCTGAGAGCAGTTTAATGTTACTGAATAAAGTTTGATAAAAAACTGCCAATTAAGCAATTTAAAGCTCATTACTTTGACTGTCTGAGGTATCTGACCTTTCAGTTTTCTACAGATCATTACATTTTTCATTTATTTAACTTTTTTGTGCATGTGTTTAAAATGCTGCTTCCTCCCTGAACATATATATGTACTGCTAGTTCTGTCCTCTCTCCCGTCTGTCTGTCTTTTTCCCTTGTTGAAAACTGGGACAATTAGATAGTGATGGTGGTGTGGGTAGTGATCATACCTAGACATACTGACAGGTAGAATTTTAGGTGTACATTTTTTCCCACTTGATGTTAACTTGTAAAGTCTGTCCACTGTATCACTGTAGTGGGGTGGCCACCCCATTCCGGCCCTGAAGGGGTTAAAACAGCCCTGGGGAACTAATAGAGTAGGCTGATTGGGGAAGCAGCCACAGCTGGGCCATGCCCCAATCAGGCCAAAGCTGGCCCTGATGAAAGAGCTGTGAGCCAGGAACAAAGCAGTCTCTCTCTAGCTTTAGAGGGAAAAGGACCTAGCTGCCTGGGAGCTCAGGGTACAGGCAACAGAGCAGTGCTGGGGAAAGGCAAGAGGAGCTGGGGAGCTCCAGCCTGGTAATTCCCTAGGCTGCGAGCCTTGTGTCATGCCTAAAAATGATACTGGAGCTAAAGAGGGGGCAGCCTGAGGATAGGCGAAGGCAGCAGTCCTACCCCTTGCCAATGATGAATGGCCATTACAGACTGCAGTCTGCCCCAGTGAGTGGGAGCTAGATGATGACTGACAGAAGCCACTGAGGCAAGAGGGGATTAGAGGGTAGGGGGTTCCCCTGGGAGGCAGCACCCCAAGACAGAAGGGCACC
This sequence comes from Sternotherus odoratus, assembly GCA_032164245.1. NCBI lineage: Eukaryota > Metazoa > Chordata > Testudines > Kinosternidae > Sternotherus > Sternotherus odoratus. Next base: position 150,384,254 of record JAVMKO010000002.1, read on the forward strand.
GGGGTCCAGGAAGGACACAGAGACAGCAGCCGGCGAGACAGCCTCCACCAGGAGGTGCTCTGAGGGCTGGAGAGCTAATTCCCTGGATGACCAGCAGGAGGCGCCACACTAGTGAGTCATCGCCTCACTACAATCACTAAACACAAGACACTTTCAAATGCAGTCTGTAATTAGTTCAGCTCAAATAGTGCTTAAGCTCATTAAAAGAGCATCAGCAGTGATTGGACATAGTCTTAACAAAATAGACCTGCCCTTGTGTTTTTCGACAGTAGCTCCCACAGGGATCAAAGACCGATGCATTAAAGACAGAATTTTTGTTGTTGTAGGTTTATATGAAGTTGATGTGATGAATAGTGGTTTATCTTTTATGGAGCTGTGAAATACATTATTCTGGGATATAGAGGAGTAAATCCTGTAATGACTTGGAAAGTTTCCACAGTGGAGTTTGAGATTAGTAAGTTAATATTGTACAGTGCTTTGACAACAGAAAATGTTCTATACCAGCTAAGTATGACTATTTTAAAAGAAAATACTTTTTCACCACAATACATGATTGTCATGTGGAACTCATTGCCACTCGGCGTCCTGGAGGCCAAGAGGATTAGATATTAATATCAGTGGTGAAAACTTCTACAGTTATATTAGATAAAATTGAAATACAAATAAAACATAAATATATAAAAGGGATATCAATACTTTAGCTGCAGGTCATAATATAAACTCTAACGGAGCAAGTTAGGAAGAACCTCCCCTCTGGGCAGTCTTGCCTGATTTGGGGGTTTTTGCACCTTCCTCTAAAGTTTCCTGCCACTGTTTGAGACAGGAGAGTGGCAATTTCTATGAGCTCATTATTGTTAGAGGTATAACAAGACATGCCTACAGCAAAAGAACACGTTTTCATGGCTCACTGTGGATCACTGCTGTGTGTTGTTAAATGCTGTTGACTCCTCCTCTCAGCCAGAACAGTTTGCATGCCAACAGTAGAGGTGGTTAGTGTATACTGCACATGATTGCATATGTGCACAATGTCTTCTCACAAACCATTGCTGGCTGTGATACATACCTATTGCAGGAATGTAGATGGGCCTTATACGCTGGGATGGGAGGTCTTCCTCCTCTCTCTTTTGTACACTATTTAGTCTCTGTTGGTGGCTGGTACTAGATGCTTCAGAGGAAGATGAAAGAAACTCTGCAATGGAATAACCTGCCTGTAGAACTTTCTTCCCAATCAATGGAGCTGCATTAAAAAGGACTTCTGAGATTGTGGCTGTCCATAGGGGTGGAGATGGGGGGGTTCTTAGTTACAGAGGGAAGCCAATCAAGGTGATACAGCATGGGGTTGCGTTACCTATTGTGTAGATTACGATGAGTTTTGGGATGGATGATGCATGTCTGTGGTAGACCCTTCCCATCTAGGTCTTCCACATTCAAATCACAGGGTACACATCCTATATAATAATTGGCTAGAGAAGTTTGTGTGAAGCCGTCATGTGCAGTAGAGACGGCCCGGACGAACGGCATGCTGGGGGTTGTAGTTCAGAGGCACAAAATGGGTGCCGCGCGTGCCCGCCTGAGGGATCCTCACTCACACGGAGCTAGAGCACCAAGGAGCAGTTATACATATAAAGTTAGACATAGTTGGAGGGAGCTGAGCGGGGGGGTTGTTGGAGGGGGAGGGAGCTGAGCGAGGGGGATCGTTGGAGGGGGGAGGGAGCTGAGCGAGGGGGGGCGTTGGGGGGAAGCTGGGCGAGCGGGGGGCGTTGGAGTGGGGGGGAGGGGGGGAGAGCTTAGCGAGTGGGGGGGCTGCGAGCCGTTTCCATTGGCCCGTGTCCACGGGCTTTTACACTAGTAAGTATATACATCAGTAACCGTACTGTGAACATTTTCTCTCATCATTGAGAAAATGACATGACGAACCTTATTTCTTTAAATCTGCATCTGCTGTTCCTGTATGTAATGTGAAACATCACTCATCTGAAATTTGCATTTTTTGTTCATAACATCTGCTTCTATTCTGTCATTTACATTTCAAGGAGTGGATATGAGTTAAGCAAACCAATGTGAAATTTACATTTCTGGATTTCAAAAAGAGGCTACATCCTTTAATTCAAATGTGTTAGTGTATGTTTGGAATCCTGGAAATAACACATTAAGCAACTTGCATAAATACATGATTACTTGTAATGCACTAGGAAACAGAATGATAGATAGTTGCAGAACTGATGGCTCCATGGCTATAAAAGCTGCTGCTAGCCACTTCCCCCCTCCTACTAGTTATTATATATACGAGAAGTTGTGTTCAGTCAAAAGGATGTAGCATGATTAGTTTTGTAATATATCATATAGGAATTTGCTTTGTATTTAACTTTCCTTGGGTATTGTAACAAATATACAGAGATAAATATATCTGGACAGAAGTGACACTAAAGTGTTAGCTTCCTGTGTGAAAGAAAGAAAGATGACTAAACTTTCTACAAGGCTACCAGCAAAATGTAAGTAAATCTGGACCTCTCAAGTTTTGTAGCAACAGGGTAGAATTATGAAATGAAATGAAATTATGAAATGATAGTTACACCCCATGCTTTCTGTGCAATAAAGGGACAAGTCCAGCCTCCATCTCCCCACTGTGGTGGATCCTTTGGCAGAGAATTAATATCGTTCCCACTGATCTGTGGGGACCTGGATGCAAAGAATCACATGCTACTCAGTGTACAGTTCAAACTTAGGGCATGGATAGACTGGGACAATGTTGAGACTTACATCTGTATGATCCCGATCCTCCCCTCTGTGTAAAAATCTGTGAAAGTACACTCCAGCCACTGGACTGAAGTATCCTTGGCAGAGTTGCTGTGCAGCCTTGGTGGTTGAGGATAAGAGTATGACTTATTTCATTTTTCTTCCCAAAGTGTAGCACACTACATTTGTCTTCTAACCTGAGGATAAGGGGTGAGCTGACTAATGGACAATTTCGCCCCAAAAGGGATTAGTTTGGTAAAGTTGTGGGGAGGAGGGGAAAGGATGGGGACTATAACTAAGGCTACATTTTAGTCATGGGCATTTTTAGTAAAAATCATGGACAGGTAACGGGCAGTAAACAAAAATTAGTGGCTTGTTCTATATACCCCTAACTAAAATGTGGGCTGGGGAGGGGCCACACGTGCTCTGGTGGAGTGGTCAGGGGGGTGCTGTGAGTGCTGGAGGATTGGTCTGGGACCCCTGCCGTCACTGGGGATGGGGGCTTGGCGGGGCTGGCAGGCTCCCTGTCTGGCTCTGTATGTCCCTGCAGTTCCTAGGTGGAGGGGCTAGGTCAGGGGAGCTCCACGCGCTGCCCCTGCCACAAGCTTGGGCTCTGCAGTTCCCATTGGCCGTGAACTGCAGCCAATGGGAGCTGTGGAGGTGGTGACTGCCTAGGTCAGGAGTTGCAGGGTCATGCCGGTCGCTTCCGGGGAGCTTCCTCTCCCCGGATAAGCACAGCCTTGCACCTCAACCCCCTGACTGAACCCTGAGCCCTCTCTCAAATCCAAACTGCTGCTATTGCTGGCCCAAGGGCTGCCCAAGTGTTCAGGCAGCCTTTGAGCCAGCCACACCAATCACTGCAAAAGTCACAGAGGTCACGAAAAGTCACAGAATCCATGACTTCTGTGACCTCCGTGACAGACACGCAGCCTTAACTGTAACAGAATATAAAAAACACTCATAACTATAGCATGCACCACCTACAGTTTCTGTAAGAGCATTCATCATCCTATTTGATGATTCCAGATACCCCCATAGTGTGAGATGAAATTGATGCAGTGTAATATATATTATATGTATTGTATTATATATATTGTTTTCACAAGAGAATAAAAGCAGCATTAAATATACTTAAACATGGAGTCGAGTCCAGAGCAGATCTGGATATCTGCAGTTAGATATCTATCCTCTGAATTAATAAGCCTTTCTGCTACTCTCCACTCCATTGTGGCTGATTGCTACATGCTATGTTTGTTATTGGAGAGCTAATAGGATTTATGTGTGGCTGTTTGGTTGAAAGGCAGAAGCACATTTTCAAGTGTTACTCCTCTCTCTCTAGTAACCTACTCTGTCTCTTGAATGCTGGTCCATATAGGTTGTTATATATGAAACTTGGATACTGAAGTAATGAGGAGGTCCTACAGTTGTAAGTGTGATGACTGACTAATGTAGGCTTACAACAAGGTTCCTACCTGACAGCAGGGCCGGCGACAGAGGGGGACAAGGGGGACAACTGTACCAGGCCCCGGACTTAAGGGGGGCCCCCGAAGTAGTGCGGATGCTCGGACCTCTGCAGAGGTGCGGCGCACGCGCCGCGCGGCCGCAGCTGATTGCATGCAATCCCAGGCGCCGCCGGCAACCCCAGCACTGCGCTGTAGCGCGGCAAGCACCCGCACGCACCACACGGCTGAGGCTAATGGCAGACTCCGACCACAGCGGGGGCCCGGGGAAGCGCGCCCGGCCGCCCTGGTGGTGTGCGGCGCTGACGGTGGCAGAGCGGAGAAGAGGCGCTGTAAAGGGGTCAAGGGGAGCCTGCCTCGCCAAGGTAAGGGGGCAGGGGGCCCGGCCCCACTCGGGAGGCGGTAGCTCCGGTGGGGCCTTTGGGCAGGCGGGTGGGCTCTGCGGTGAGTTCACCCCTACCTCAGGAGGTTCATTCATCGGCGTGGCTGGGGAGGCTGGGGGGCAGGCAAGGGGGCGGTGGGGGGGGGGAGGCCAGGCTGGGTGGGTGAGGAGGGGGGCAGGAGACTAGGCTGGAATCTGGGTGGGTGAGGCGTGGGTGTGGGAGGAAGTAGGTTTGGTGGGGGGGAGGCTGGGCTGGGTGGGCGGGTCAGGCATGGGGGGCAAGGAGGCTGGGCTGGGAGGGGGGGGGAGGAGGTTAGGTTCGGTGGGATGGGCCAGGCCAGGCAGGGGTGGGGGAGGGAAGGCGGTTAGAGATGGGGGGAGGCTGGGCGGGGGTAAAGGAAGATCACCCCCAACACCGGGGTGGGCCAGGCAGGGATGGGTGGGGAGGGGAGGAGGTTAGGCTGGGGGAGGGGATTAGCTTGGGGTTGGGTGGGCCGGGGCAGGCGGGGGGGGGGGGCGGAGCAGGGGGGCGGGGCATGGCGGGGGGCCCCACAAACGATCAGAGTAGGGGGCCCCAAAATTTCTGTCGCCGGCCCTGCCTGACAGAGGGTGTTTGCGTGAATCTGAGTGGAGACAACGTTGTTGAGATACTATCTTTTATTGGACTCACCTACTGTCATAAGTGTAAAGTAGCTTAGAATTACTGTTTTACCTGTAAAGGGTTAACCTGAAATAACCTGAGAGAGGATGACATAATGGAGATGCTAATCAACCTCGGGGACAAAGAGAGTTTTGTTTTGTTTTATCTCTCTCGCTCTGGGTCTCGTGCTGTTCGCCCGGCTATGGGATGAATCACACCTATGTTTCTTCCTACCTTTCTATAATCTTCTAACAAGTCAAGTTCAGTAGTAAGTGAATTGTATGCCTGTATCACTTGATAATTGATCCACGGTGTTTCTTTGCTGTTAAGCTTTAGCAGAGGAAGAATTCCCAAGGGGGCGGGGGGCAGTCAGTTATGCTCTGTGATGCAAGTGGGTTGTTTTTCTATTGATTTCTGTACAAGGAATTTATGCTTCTTCTTTCTCTAAGTAAAATCTTTCTTTTAAGATTCTGACTGTTTCCATTGGATAGATCCTGGTTTGGATCGGGCACGTCTCACAGAAAGTTAGGGTTTTGGTCTTTGTTTCTCAAGCCTCTCCCAGGTAAAGGGAGGAGATTTGGGGGGTGTTATAGGAGGGTTCCAATTTACCCAACCCTATGGTTTTGGGGGCTTAAATTGGTGGTGGCAGCGTTTCTAAGTCCAGACACTGGAGAAGTTTGTGTTCTGGGGAAAAGTTTTAACCTAAGCTGGTAAAATAAGCTTGGGGGGTTATTTCTTCTTTCATGCGGGTCCCCACATCTTTACCCTAGAGTTCAGAGTGGGGAGGCAAACCTTAACACCTACCTTGTCTCATAATATTCTGGGTTTGATAATGGCTAAAACAACACTGCATACATTGATGATATGGCACCCTGACATCCAGTCACAGCACAGTGTACACATAGTTGCTACTTATATGTTTCAAGTACATTCTTTTTTAAAAACAGGTTTGCAAGACATAAGGAGTCAGACCATCCATTGGCATCAATAGAGCTTAGTCTATTTATACCAGCTGAGGACCTGCTCCAGGAAGTATATTTTTTTAGCACATTCTCAAACCTGCCACTAGGTGCAGTCTATGACAACATTGCATTCTCCATATCTAAGTTATGAATGATCTGATATGAAAATTAAGGCTCTGACTCTCCTTTTATTTACCCCAGTTTAACACATAACCACTGGGTTATGGGATATTCTGATGTGGGGCTCTCTGTCTCTCCTGTTGAAGCTGTTCAACTTTAATTAAATACCAAGTAGGCCAGAACAAGAATGCCTCTATAGTCCAGTGGTTAAAGCATTCACATGAGCAGTGGGAGCCCTCTGTTCAAATCCTTTTACTTGTCACGCAGAGGGGGGGAACTGAACCTCGTCACAGGCACACTCAGAGCATACCTACCAGATAGGCCCTGCAGGCAAGATTGGCCGGGGAATAACCATCGTCTCCAGGTTTGAGGATTGCGCTGGGCCTTAGGCATCTGGATGCCTGCGTGAGGCAGTGTGCCTATCTAGAGGCAGAAGCTAAAGCACCTGGGGAACTTTTACAGTGGAAATTTAGGCGCGGAATGAGTTTACATCCCCGCAGCGTTAGGTGAATCACAGTGGTGCCTCAAACTTAGACTTAGGTGCTAAATCTGGGCTTTAGGTAAGAAGCCGGTAGCAGACCCTATGCAGCCGACATGAAAGCGCTGCTGAGGCAGTGCTTTAAGGTCCCTGCCCCCTTTGCCTCCCCCTGTTGGCGGTCCTGCCGGTAGAGTCCGTACTGGCAGGGCCGCCAACGGGGAAGGGGCAGCAACGGGGGGAGGGAGCAAAAGGAGCAGCTGCTCCGGGCCCTGCAATTTAAAAGGGCCCCAGGCTCCAGCCACTTGGAACCCCAGGCCCTTTAAATCGCAGCTGGAGTCTCGGGCAGCGTTGGGTTGGGTGGGGGACGCTGAACCCCACAGACCCGCCCCTTCTGTCCTTCGACTTACTTTCACCCCTGCCTTTAGGTGGTTAAGTCCCTTTGTGGATCTGTTCCTCCATCGCTAAAAGGACAGGGCCCTTAGAAATGTTGCTGCCAGGTATACTGATGTGGAGTTTTTTGGGGTGCATCTGGGATTTCCATGTGTGTGGGAACAAGATCACTGACAGTGTCTTCCAGATGCATCAGGCCCCAATTATTTTTATTCTAGTTTTTTAACTGGGAATAGGGTTGCCCTTTTGGGGGGGATGTATTCCAGAAGGTTTCATCACATGACATAACGTTTAATTAAAGATTAATCTTTAATTCCTGGAGACTCCAGGACTGTCCTGGAGGGTTGGCAACCCTAATTGGGAACAATTTTGTCATACTGTTGCACTTTATCACAGGCAGACCTACCCTTTGGTATATAGAAAATGCTGTTACATCTGGAAAAAAGGCTTTTTATTTCTGAAATATGTGCTTCTTTATTCTACTGCTCTTACTCCCCCACACTTTCCCCCACTTGATTATAATAACCTTTCTGTCTTTTCCAGTGCAACATTGTTTTATGATGTGTCAGGTCATTTAGGTCCATTTGTCTGAGGTTGCTTTCCCTCCAAAAAACTAGCGCTAAATCGATGATTATTTTAAAAGATTAAAAAAGAAACCTCACAGTATGTTTCTTTGTCTAGAGGCAGTGGCTGGTTGAATAATAACTGGTGTAGATCTTTGAGCAGCTTGTCATGCCTGTTTCAGATGCAGCAAATTGCAAGAGAACCTATCAAATGGAGGATTTAATCAACAATTTTGCTGTTTTTCTTGTTTCTGTTGGCTGACGCCAGTGGCCCCTTCTTTTTGAGAATGGTACTAATTAAATTAATAAACTAGGATAATTCGATTATGGTGCGCTTTCCCCACACCAGCTGCTTCCACAGGTTGCTTCCTATTGGTGCTCAGAAAGATACGAGACTTCCTAGTAAACTAAATATCCATTTTACTGGGGAAATCAAACTTTGCTGCCATCTGAATATATTTTAGTGATTGCTGACAGAGGTCTGTAAATTGTTTGCAGGAGAAACGGTGCTCCGAATAACGTTTCTCTTTAGCAGTTGTCCTTTTATTCTGATACTGCGCACACTAAAGAAACAAAAAATGAAAATGTTATAGCACTGAAAGGTGCCAAGCTAAATTACGGGAGAGTCCTTAAAAACAGAATGGGATAAAGCATATGTTTAAATTTCCTCTATATGGCCCAGCCTATTTGCCTAATTGACATGGACAGACTCCCTTCTAACGCCCAGATGAATTCAATCTGTATGTATTCATTCATCTCTCTGCTGACATTACCAGCAACAATGCTCAGTTATTCTGTTGGTTTTTGATGGTTCTGTCTGCTAATCACTTGTGATCACTAGCTAGGATTAAATGCAAATGTGTTCTGTGAGTGAAAGACGTCAGATCTTGCAACTGTCCTATTTTCATAGAACTATTTAGCAGAAATGTATGGGGCAGGTGGCTCATGGTTGCTACAAAAGGCAATAATAATAGAATGACTCCTGGTCGAAATGTTGTCAAAATTTTGAAACATAATAAATAATTGGAAAAAAATTGGATCAGCGTACTCTAGAAAGAACATTCTCTTATCCCAGTTGCTGGCCATTCATTTCCTCTTGTTAATTACATCTTCCCAATGCTTTTGGTACCACAGACATCAGAGACAGGGGCCAAAGGTCCATTGCCTCCCTATTTAAACAGAGGGGCATGGTCTCCCACTTTTGAGAACCTAAACTCAGCAGGGGCACAATGAGAAGGGTGCTCAGTGGCCCCGCGCCCCCCTTGTTGGCCCTGACTGGTGCAGAGCCATGTAATGGGAGAATCCCTTCCCTGCCTGCATGAAGGAGGGGCGGCCAGACCAAATTTGAGTGGCACTGTGACCCAGGGTCAGATTAACTCTTCTGTGGCCTACAGCTATTAGATTATGTGGGGCCCCCAGGGGTTTAGAGTGCAGGAGTGGGCTGAGGACTGGGGCAGTGGACTGGGGTGTAGGAGGGAGTGGGCTCTGCGGTGGGGCCATGGATGGATCAGGGAGTTGGAGTGCAGCAGGAGGTTTGTGGTGCAGGGCCTGGGAGGGAGTTTGGGTGTAGGAGGGGGCTCTGGGCTGGGGTAGTGGGCGAGGGTGCGGGGGGGTGGGGAGAAGGAGGTACAGGCACTTACCTTGGGCGGCTCCTGATTGGCAGAGCTAAGGCAGGATCCCTGCCAGCCCTGGCTCCATACTGCTCTGCTCCCTGTGGTGGCCGGCACATCTGGCCCCTAGGCAGAGAGGCCAGGCTGCTCTGTGGGGTGCACACTGCCTGTGCCCACAGGCACTGCCCCCGCAGCTCCCAGTGGCTGCAGTACCTGGCCAATGGGAGCTGCGGAGCCATTGCTGGGGCGGGGTCAGCGTGCAAAGATTCCCTGAATGCCCCTCACCTAGGGGCTACAGGGGCACATTGGCAAGCTGGCACTCCTGGCTCCAGCCTGTGCATTAATCCGGCTCTGCTGTGACCCCATGCAGCAGGTCGTACAGCCACTCACTCAGATGTGTCCGGTTTGGGTGGCTTGGCTCCCACACTTTTGCAGTTCTTTCCAAGCCCCACTTGGCACACATGCCATAGGTTATTCTACACTCCTTGCTATACTGGTGAGATTCCTTCTGGATGAGATTGTGAACAAAACTAAAGTGGAGTCTGGATGAGTTGACCGACTGGGGGAAACTGAGATTGAGATTGCTAAAAGGAAGCTGAAGATTTGATGAGAAAATTAAAAAGAGCTAATTAACAGAATGAGACCCATTTAAAAGACATAATAGCCAAACTTTCCAAATTTGGTTGACCTAAATCCATATTAAGACACCTAAATAAAACGGACCTAATTTTTTAGAGATGCTGAATACCTATAGCTTTCATTGACTTTAATAGGATCTGTGAGGTCTCTACATATTTTAAAATTCAGGCCACTTCCATTTTAAGTGCATGAATATGGATTTACAGCCCAGATCCTCCAAGGTGCCTAAATACCTTTAAGGATCTAGACCTAGGTTACAAACTAATGTTTGAAAATATTGGCCTGCATTTTTAATGAAATTTACTCTTTAATAGTTTCGTTTGCTCCTTTTATTTTGCATTGCTGTCCTGGTTGACAAACGCTGTTTTTGGTGCATAGCAATTAAAGAGCTTGAGAAGAAAATAATAAAAACTTGAAAGTGACCTTCTGTTTAATAGTCTCAAGAGATGTAAAGGGATTTGTTTGTGTAGATTGTGAGTATTCTCTTGTGAAAAACATTTACCTATTGAGTTTAATTGGTCTACAGATGGTACTCTCTTAGTTTTATTTAGTTTGGAGGGAAAATTGGGCTGACTACTTCGCTCTCCCCTCCACCCCCCACTCCCAGTTTTTTGTTTTGTATAAGGGGTGTGAGATATAAGAAATGCAGAGGAAAGGGCATTGAAGACAGAGGTTATTGGAGACCTGACATAGCAGATATTTTAGGGCTGAAGTATGATTATGGACTCACTAATTTAATAATAAAAATATTACTTATAGTACTGAGACTTCCATCCAAGGATCTTAATTCTCTTTCCAAGCATTATTGAATTTACTCAAACAACATCTCTGTGCAGCAGGGAAGTGTTATTGCTCCCACTTTACAGATGAGGAAAATAAAGTCTTAAAGTGGATAAGTGACATTCCCCAGTTAACAGAGGGGCCTTAAACTATGTGTAGTCACTTGGAAAGTGGGTACCATAATGTTACCATTCTGATTTGGCAGCTTTTTACATTTGCCTTACATGGGGGAAGGGAAGACGACTGCAGGATTAGGATACTGAAAGGTGCCTGAGAATTGAGCCCCTTATTTATTACCCAGACTAGCATGAAATGTTACATTTATTCTCAGTTTTTGTTGTCATGTTTTCTAGTTGTCAAGGTTACACTTAAATTTGTTCTGTTTAGTGAACAGCTTGTACGTCAGATTGAGCTTTGGCATTTTTACCTCGGTAGCAATGGCTAGCTTTGACTCATTATGCTCCACTTCTTTTGGAGATGGCAGAGTCACAAGACTGAAGACAATGGAATGCAAAAGGTCCCACTTGATATTCAAATCCACAGTCAGTTTTTGAGGTAGGTCTTTCATGCAGCTCTTTATAAACTCACTAGAAAAAAAAATCCATAACCCTCAATAATATATTAAATTGAAGACTGCAAATTCTACTCTCTGGTCCCCCACCAGTTCATGCCAGTGACTTATGCCTTTTTTTTTTTTTTTTGGTAGAACATAAAGGAATCAAGTGTGTTCTTGACTCTTGGTTTCATAACTGGAGCCTTAGACTCAAGCATTTAAACATAATAAACCGTTAGGCACTGAATAATTTGCAGGAAATTACTTTAGGTCCTACACGTTTCATAAGTAATCTTGTGCAAAGAAATCATCCTTTCAAGATTAGAATTTGCAGTGAGTTAAGCAGCATAAATTTCATGCCCTCTTTTAAATTGCTCCTAACATAGCAATTAAATATGCCACAGTTCTATTAACACTTTACTAACAATCATCCTTTCTTGGGCCTTGATCTTGCAAAATGCTGAGTGTTCTGATTCCAAATAAGGAAAATACTTAAGAATGTGGTAAACTTTAAGCATCTGAGTAGTCCCACTTTAGCAGAACTATTTGTGCGGTTAAAGTAAAGCGGGTGGATAAATAAATGCTTTTCTGGGTTAGAACCAGAAAGCTCAGTATCTTCCAGGATCAAATACTTAAGTATTACATTGATTTGGGACAGTTCTTCTTGTAGCCTAGGTAACAACACCATTGATATGGTTGAGTATTAAACTTCTCTGACATCTGAGGCAAAATAATCAGTCAAATGCTGCTCTCAGATATCTATATATATAACTTTCATGGTAGTTTGTAGGAGTTGGATGTACTTATTAAAAGGCAGAATTTGGCTCGATAACCTCAAGAAGATAGATTGTAAATAGAATAAATTAACCACAGGAGCTGTGCAAAAATCTTCAGTAGAATTATTTCTTCCCTCAACCATTAGGCAAGCCCTAAATTGTTACGAGGGTGGTAGTCTTATGATATTATCATGAGTCTTGGGATAGTGGATGTGTTTTTTAAAGCTTCAGCTCCCGGAGTCAGTTGATTACCTGAGAATCTTAGCTTTCATTTTAAAACAAAGTCAGTTTCTAGCTCTCATGGTTGCAGAGAACTTGGAAAAAAAATGACCCAAGTGTAACCCAAAAGGCTTAGAAATCAGAAGGGAAATAAAAAAAAACCTTTAAAAAAATCTAATGATTTTTGGTGGCTGACTCATGATTTTTAACACTTGGAATTAGCAACATTGCTAGCATTTCAGTTTGGCCGAACTCAATGTGCAGTGAATGTCTCAGCAGTCCGGCTTGGGAAAACTGATTGTGAAGAAATCTATATTTTCAAATTTGTTGCAGTATTTTCCACTCCATTCTGTCCATTTTACAAAAAGATAACTTGAATAAACATTAGGGGGCTGATTCCTCACTGCCTTGTGCAGTGACTTACATCTGTGCATAGAGACCGCTACTTAACCAGAACAGTAGCATCTTACCCTGCTTTGTGCTTACTCTGCATATGTATAAATGACTACACAAGGTGCAAGCTAATGACTGTAAGAAACAGCAGGACTTGAACTCAGGTCTGTAGAGCTACTACGTATCTAGCAGCACCACACTGTCACCCAACAGCTGCAATAGGGTTGCCTCCTATGCCTTACAATCCTCAGAGGTTCCACACCACTGGCAGTCCTGTCTGGAGAGATCTGACTTATAGTTGTTTTAGGAATCCCTGATTGGCTCCTTGATCCTCTTTAAGCCCACACTTTGTACAAGGAAGTGTTTAAACAACAATGTGGATTTCTAGCCAATTGCTGACTCTCCTGCTTCTGAACTCTTAGTTATGACATTGGTTCTGACTTGGATTCTGACCCCTGGATCCCCAATGCTGATACTGATACTGGCTCTCAGGCTGATTCCTGACCCTATCTCTGACCCTTGGCTTGACTCCTGACTCTGGCGTTGACCCTCATCTTGACTCTTGGCTATGGTTCTTAGCTGCCAAGCTCATACTATTAGTCTTGCCTCCCTTTTCCCAGGATCCTGATGGTGGAGAATTGGGCTTGTTATTTCTACAAGTCACTTTGGGGATGATTTCCTGGGTGTTTGTTGCAAGAATTGCTTTACATTTTGGTATCTGCAAATTTGATTACACTGGAACTTCTGCAACAGAAATGTCCAACAGAGAGAAGTTCATTAACTTATCTGCCCATCTGGGAACTGGTATACACAGGAGCACTGCTAGAAGGTGGAGACATGCACAGTTGAAATATTGGAAGTAGGTAAGATCTCCTTTTATTGCAGTAGCATGTTCTTTATTACTGTGATGGATAAAGATCCACGGAACCATAGTGGTTTGCAGAGCATGATTTGAGAACCAGTAGGATTAAAAAAAATGTCCAAGAATTGGATATTTTAAGTGATATAAAACTGAAGGCAGTGAAAGCAGATCAAATATTGGAGAATGGAGGATATTATTATTTAATACTTTTATTCACTGTCTGGTACATCTGTTTGCTCTAACAAAGTGGAAGTTCTGAAAGGACAGGAAGGAGTATGTGTCTGCATTAAAGGATTCAGTGCAGCTAGATGTTTATTGCCCTGACCCTGCTTAAAGTGAGTGGGAGTTGAGGACATTTAAACTGGTTAAAGATCCTAACTAGAGATGACTGGCTTGTGAGTGATATCACCATGTCAGCTACTTCTAAATTCACCCAGATGTCTATTTATTTCACGCTAGCAAACCAAGAGGAGTCTTATGGGACATTGTCAATTCTCTTAAGGCAACATTTTAAATTCTCCTAACAGACTTGTCAGAGGAGGTGTGCTTTCATCAGATCTCATGAAAGGAAAACATGAGGTTACTGAGAAATTATTCAGCACCTTTCCCACCTAGGTATTTATTACTAGATGATGGGGGAAAAGGTGTGTTTTGCAATTAGCAGTTTGATAGCTACTAACAATACCCACTCTATGATTACTTTACACTCCTGCTGACATCATGGGTGCCATTCACATCACAGAGCAGCAGGGTGTTCTCTGGGCCCATCCCCTTAGGCAGGTGTTGGAATATTGCTGGAAGATGCTAATTGGTTCCTGCTGTCACTAGTACTGCCAACCCCAAGCATTCAATTATGATTCCAGCCACAAAATCACAAGGCTGGCTTAAAAGTCACAAGGAGGGTTTAAAGTAATATTTGGAGGGTTTTATCTGCCTTCTGGCTTTTAGGGATCATGTTTTTAAGCTTTTCTCAACAATTATGAGGGCTAGAAGTGTCCTTTTTACTTTTTTAAAAAAGGAAAAATCTGAATCTCACATATTCACATGACTTCAAGATCTGAGACTTTTAAAACCCACAATTCCTTGAGACTTGCAACAAAAATCATGAGTTGACAACACAGTGTCAAGTTTACTCTGTCCCTGATAAAGTTGGAGGTGGGTGAAGCCTTTCCATAGGGAGATCTATGATCTATGGAGGTCATAAGGAATAGTAAAACAGCTAAGACTGGGAGGTGGTTTGAGCTGGAACTTGTTATATTGTTTTTTAAACCTCAGGAAGAGGCATGAGTTTCAGCAGATACAGCAAGTGCATTTTGTTTGGAGCAGGGTGTGGTGTTTTAGATGCTGCTTGTAATTATTAGGACTGGAGGGGCTGTAGGTCAGGAAACAGGAAGGAGGGGGGAGGAGTTGAGCTAAGCTGAGTTAGAGCTACAGAGGGGTGCAGCAGCAGCTCTGTAAAGAGGTTTCACTGTTGTTAAATAAAGTCTGTTGAAGTTTGTTAGTACCTTGCCTGCTTGATACAACACAGGGTGGGAATGCCACCTGCTTACACTGATGCGTAGACAGAGCTACTAGTAATTCACTAGTTAGCAGAATGGGTTTAGGCTCTTTTTAGATGCTGGGTTTTGCTCGTGCAGATTGACACAGGAAAAGTTGCTGGGGTCGGGGAGAAGTTGTAATGCAGGAAGCGAAGATTCAAAAGGGGTCAGTGCTAGCTGGGAAGTGGCATGGTCAAAAAGCACCTCCTCCCTGAGGAGCACTCAGAGACCTCTGAGCAGGAATTAAAGATGCTTCCTTATCCCACTGGAAAATTGAGTGTTTGTCTACATGAGGACATTCAGGAAAGTTAATCCAAATTAACTAAAAGTGTGAATTTAAGTGGGCACTATGAAAATAGCAAAGTTTGTAAGAAATCAAATTGGTGACCTAGGGGGAAAAAACAAGCCAAGAATAAGAAATGTCAGATTTCCTTGCATTTTGTCTGACAAATCATAAGCCATTGGTATAAGCACCTATTTCTGAAAAGGCACCCCCTGGGTGTCAATAAAAACATATCAACGTATTGACATTATATCTGAGGCCTAACAATCCAGGTACAAAACCGCCAGCAACGTCACCTCCCCCATCTACTTATAGATATACCGTATATACTCGAGTATATACGGTACTCATCTTCTCCTGTACATTGTGTTCATAACTTAGAGATTTCCTCCTCTCAAGTATAGCTACTTTCCTAGCTGATGCTGCTGAGCTTTACTTCTTAAATATGGCATAAGAGCTACTTGACTGCGAATGTTTAAGACTGGTTACAAATAGATGCTAGCCACTGAACATCTACAAACCTGCAAATTATGTTGACAGTTAATGGAATGATTCAAGGAGGAGGGGAGAAAACAGTTGGTGTGTAACAGTGTACAGGCCATTTAAGGCGGGAAAGTAAACTTCTGAATCCACTGTTACCATGTTCCAGGGTTTATACACGGCACTGAAACATCTTGGGGCTTGTAGGTAAGAGTAACAGCTGGCAGTTGTAGGCTACTGCAGCAAAGCATGTGAGGAGAGGAGGCAGGGTATATGAGCAGTCCCTTCTCTTATGGCTCTTAAAACTACAGAGGGATGGAGTGGTAAAAAGGTTTATATGAGACATTTAACGTGTAGAGGGTTCCCCCCCCCCCTTCCCTGACCCCATTCAGTTATACTTTAAAAGTAGGTTAAATAGCATCTAAAAATCCAGGCTTGATCCTGCAAGCTGCTTCATGTTAAGCAGTAACTGCATTTAGCATTTTCACATCCCCATCTTATTTCAGTCAAGGATTCACATCAAATAGGAATTTCTAAGATTATGACTTTGTAAGCTTGTGGGAGTAGGATCATCCTTTTTGTTATACATTTGGACATTGCTTAGCACAATGGAGCTGAATTACAAATAAGTAGCTGGCCAGGTGAAGCTGGATCGTACATTCAATTTGATATATTCCTGTCTCAATGTAATGAGATTACTTTTTGAATGCTGAATCTGATAAATTCCAAAACTTCAGGGAATGTTCTAGGCATAAAATGGGCAGAATCCTATTGACTTTGGTGAAGATTGGAAGGAGGGCATGGGGGGCACACAGAATCCCTGGCATGATGGGTTTGAGTGCAGCGTGTCCCTGGAGCAGAGAGAGATGAGAGGGTGCACATAGGGACATTCAGAGCATGCCTACCAGATCAGGCACTTTGGGGGCATGGGGAAATGGGAAAGAAGCCCCTGGTGAATGCAATGGGCTTGGCCTACAGAAGCAACAAAGTTTGTGATCCCATCTGCCTCAGCTCAGGTGTCCTGAACAATAAAATTATGAAAGATGAGAGTTGTTCTTGCAAGTGACCTGTCTGTGTCAAATTCTGTGTTGACATCAACCCTGTTGATTGCAGTGGTGTATGGAATTTTCCCTACTGTATTGAAACTGAAGGGTAAAAGGTGGGGGAGCTCTTCTTCTCATCTGGATATTGCTAAATCATCTCTGCCAGGAGTGAAATGATTGTTATCCCTGACTTGAAGCTACTTCTGAAGAGCAATTCCCTCCCTCTCCCACAAATGTGGGACACAGCACATTGCTCCAATACAACACTCAGTCAGTTCTGGGGGAAAATTCTGTAGACAACCCTATTAGGCTTTTTTCTCCCCCATCCTGCAAATTACTTACTCTCTCCAGACACTGTAGACATCAGTAATAGTCAGTAAGGAAGTCTTTAAAGCCTGAAATGGGCAATAATAGATGATTGTATAAAGAGGAAAGTAAATTGCATGCCATCTTGGGGAGGGAGTGTTTCTTACTAAATACTTTTATTATACTGGCATTGTGTTAGAAAATCAAGTTGCTAAATTGATGAGAAATTATTGTAATGGAAAATGTCTTAACCTATCTTAAATATCTGACAAGGGTACTTCAGAATTAAATCATTCAAATTCCTAGTTGCTGACAAGTGTAACATGCGGTCTTTTGTCATGATAATGTAATGTGTCTGACTTGCAAATTAAATATCAGCTAATCAAGGCATGAAAAACATCAGGAAAAAACCACATGTAATCGTGAAAATTAAGTTACAGTTTTTCCTCAGAATTGTGCAAAACAATGTCAAGCCAGGTAAAATTCTGAGTTTTGCTATGAAATAGAGAACCTGAGTTCAGATTCAGGACGCCTATCTAAATCAGGAGTAACTCCATTAAAACCAGTATACCTAGGGCTTGTCTACCCTACCACGCCGGTTCCATCTCAGATACACAACTTCAGTTATGTGAATAGTGTAGCTGAAGTTGATGTATTTAGATCAGCGGTTCTCAAACTTTTTGAGACCGGGACCCCTTTTCCGGCTGGGTGGGCGTGGCGCGACCCCTCCAGTCCCCGCCGCGGGTGGGCTGTCGGGTGTGCCCCGGTCCCCCCCTCCCCGCCGCGGGCGGGCTGCCGGGTGTGCCCCGGTCCCCCCCTCCCCGCCGCGGGCGGGCTGCCGGGTGCGTCCCGGTCTCCCCTCTCCATAGCGGGCGGGCTGCCGGGTGCGCGCCGTCCCCCCGTCCCCGCCGCGAGTTGCCGCAGCAGGAGCTCACGACCCCCCAATGACCCCCCGGGGGTCGCGACCCCCAGTTTGAGAAACCCTGATTTAGATCTACTTTCTGGGGTGTCTTCACTGGGGTAAGATGACATCTGACGCTTTCCCGTCAACTCCGCTTACGCTTTTCGTTCTGGTGGAGTACTGGAGTTAATGGGAGAGTGCTCGGCGGTCTATATATTGCGAAGCAATAAATTGACCCCTGCTGGATCCATTGCTGCCCTGGTGGGTAGTGTAATCCAGCACTTAGGTCACTAATAGCTGAGATCATAACCAAGCCCATTACATAAATGTAATCTCCAAATAAAAACTGAGGGGAAAGGCAGGTGTAATGGGTGCAAATCTACAGAGATCAGAAGCAGTCATGAGAGTCCAATGTTTTGAATTTTTTCTTAAAAATGCAAGCATTTTTTGAGTGATTGGCTTATTTTCACTCAGTATAATTTTCAAGGGGGAGAGAAAGAAATGTCTTGAATATTACACAAAATGGGGCCATGTTTTGAAAATTCCTAATGAAATGCATACATACATCTCAGGTTTGGAGGTACTGAATTTTTATTCATATTTTTCACACATCTCTACACTTTAATCCATTGATTATTACTGTTCTGTGTGAACATGATGTTACTACTAGAGCAGAGCAAATAATTGATTTTTTGGGGGGTCTTCTGGCAGTTCTGAAAAATTAAAAAAAAACTGGTTTAGATTGAAATGAAATTAAAAAAATTAGATGAATCAAAAAAGTCAGTATCAGGTGGAACAAAATGTTTTGTTCCATCCACAACATTTTGCTGGGTGTTATTATTGATTAAAGTCAACTATAGCAGCCAGGGCCGGCTCTAGCTTTTTTGCCGCCCCAAGCCAAAAAAAAAAAAAAAAAAAGAAAAGAAAAGAAAAGAAAAAAAGGTGACCGGATTGTGCCACCTAAGAATGGTCAGAATGCTGCCCCTTACAATGTGCTGCCCCAAGCACATGCTTCCTCATCTGGTGCCTGAAGCCAGCCCTGGTAGCAGCATGCAGAAATATTACTGGTTCCCAGTGAGCAAGAAATCCATTTAATCTCGTCTTTCCTCTGCCTTCATCCAGGTCCTTAGAGATAAAGGTGTCTTTGAACAGGTAGAACTCCATATCTGAGGGCAAAGGACTGAATGGAAACCAAGTTGGGGACTTCTTACTTTCTGATTATATTTATTTTAGGGTACTTGCTACAAACGTTAATCCTAGAGAAGACTTTGTTGCCCATTCCTCCCCCCCTGCCCCGCTGTATCATTTCGCTGCATTACATTAACCATTACTGAACTTGTGGACAACCCCAGGACTGGAAGGGGTAGCAAATAAAGAGGACAGAACCTCTACATTGACCTGAAGCAGTTTTCTGCAGCCTCCATTTCTCTGATGAGAATACAAGAAAATAATTCTATGCCTAGGGAGAGGAAATAAATGGCAATTTACATGTAAACAGGGTCTGGGGAAGTATTGCCTCGTAGAGGTGCCCCAGGCGTGGTGTGTAATTTTCTCGTTACTGGAAGGGGGCTCCAGCTGGTTCTGTGTTGTATTGTTGAAAAGGCACTCCTAGCTATTGAACCTGGCCCTGATTGCGTCCAGCTCCACCTGGCAGAATGTTTAGATTCAAAATACTGATGTTACCAACTGGTTGCACTGAACACGTGCAAAGCGACTTTATTTTCATCATGCCTCTTTTTTACTGTCCTCATATAGTACTTGAAAATAGAAAAATTATATAAAGAATGGGTCAATCACCTCAGAGGAGCTATGGGATCAAGGTGGGCAGAAAGAAAAGTGGTCTGTAACAGAATCTTTATCCAAGTAGTGATCTAAAATATGAGAAGTGTGAACCTCACCGATATATAGCCTGCTTTTCGTCACTACAAAAATAATAAAAAGCTACCGGCAAATAACTTTCCCTGGTTCAGATTAGGATAATGTTTCTACAAAATTGAAGGTGAGGTTCTTTGCTTACTGTCCTAAACTGTTGTATAGTGTTAAAAGTTCCACCCCAGCAGCAGATGGATGCATTACAACAGCTAAATTTAATAGCCTTACCAACTTTAGGTGCACTGATAAAGTTTCTATCAACTGAAGAGAGATTATTGGACCTACTTAGAATTGAGTTTTAAGAATAAGGACTATCTTTCATATCAGTAGAATCTTTCAGAAGAGGAAAAACCTCATGAGGCTATCATCAGGCATCATTAGTTAACATTTGTAAAATGCTTTGAGATACTATCATGGAAGGTGCTAGGGAAGTACAGATTATAAAACAATGGACAAATGTGTCTGTGCTTGTCATCTAGGTCAGTGGTTTTCAACCTTTCCTGACTACTCTAGCCCTTTTAGGAGTCTAAAGCCGGAGCCCTGCTGTCCTGAGCTGAAGCATGTAACCATGGCATGGGGCCCCAGGCAATTGCTCTGCTTGCCACCCCTAACGCTGGCCCTGCACTTGTGACTCCCCCCCCCCCCACGCGAACTTGTCCCGTGAGCCTCCCTGGGACTCACAAACCTCAGGTTGAGTACACTGATCTCAATGAGTTGGTGTATCCCATGGAAGACCTCTGTGTACCCCCGGCAGTACATGTACCCCTGGCTGAGAACCACTGATCTATATACTGGCAATAGTGCCACAAGTGGATTCTGTGTAGGGTGCTTTTTGCTATTAAAATCTAATGGTATCCTGTCTTATACAGTATATCGGATAACAACCTGAGATTTAAAAATCCTTAGGGTACAAGCACATCTGTTTCAAATATTTCCATAACAGCTAAGGAAGTGCATTCTCTAATGGAGTCTGTTCTCCCCTTGCTACGTATGTAGAGCTGCTGTTGACGCTAATGAGAGTAATGAGTGTGAACTGAGGGGAGAATAGTCCCCATTGACCTCATCAGTTTGATAGCCTTTAGGTATGCAACTATGCGGTCAGTTGTTTATCAGCTTTGGGGCACAATTCATCCCTGGTTTATCTCCACTAAATTTGGCCCAGTGTTTTTCCTTGCTCTCCTATATAAGATATTTGTGAAACAGACTGTTTGTCTAGCTTCCCTATGTGGATTGTGCCTGACAGTATTTAAAACATGACAGACACAAGGAAGATTATAGTTATAATAAAGCTTCTTTGACACCTGCAGCAAAGAATAAGAGAGAAACAAATCAGTTATTATGTTCTAATTTTTTGCTTGGGGGAAGCATGAAGCTGAATAACTTCTAGGGTTTATTTTTTCTCCCAAGACATTTCTAAGTACCAATTTGATTGTCACTTTTAGTGGAGATTGCACCAAACCGTACAAAAGTTGCATCTTTTTATAAAAGGAATCTGAGCAGAGATGTGGATCCTTTCAGAGTCTGTGAGCATCTTGCATATTATAATCTCTTCAGTTTCGGAAGTCCTGGCAATTCTGTTGTTGGGGCTGTTGCTAGGAGTTTTTTATTCTCCTCGGGGATTTATAGCTATAAGTATGGAAGTCAACTATATTAAACTAGATGCTAAACTTCAGTTTTCATTGTGTGTTGTAAACAGGGTTGAATCTGAGAACATAATGTCCTGATTCTACAAATTCAATGGAAATAAAGATATGTGAATAGCTTTGCAGGATCATGGCCTTATCTTTCCCTGTATCTTTAGGAACAATTTAATTTGCTATGAAAAATAATTTATCTAGAATGCATGCATTCATCTACTGTCTTAGGTATATTTCTGTACATATTAATGGGGAATATGGGCTTATTTTCTAACTGCACACTTCTTTTTTTGATGGTCTTTACCTTATTGGGTGGTAAGAGGGTGAATGAACAATGACCAGAAATCACATAGGTGGCCAAAGATGTTCTTGTCTAAATCCATCTTTATATGTCAGAATATCGTATATTATAAAATGTCTGAATGAAAAGCAAAATATGCAGTTCTTGAAGCAGGTGGGAATACCAATTAAATGAAGAAACCCACCCTGAAAAAAACCAAACCCAAACCCAAACAATCCCTGTCTCCCCTGAAAACAAACCCACGTTAAAAGAATATTAAGGTTCACAATCAAGCACTCAAAAATTACAGATGTCATAAGTACAGCTGCCTGTGCAGCCTTAATTTGGCCCCTTTTATCATGATAGTCCTTAGACTGCTTTAATTGATGCTAAGGATTAGGTGAGTGCCCAGTTGGCACCTCAACCTTCAATAGCTATGGTGAGTACTCTTTGGGTGCAGTTCTGGATCTGGGCCTTGTTATCTTCTGTGATTTCTCTAGAATTACTCACAATTTACTCTAGGTAAATAAGATGAGAATCAGGGCTTTTGTCTGTGTGTTTCTTGCTAGGGCATGAAAAATGATTTCATATAGAGATGCTTTATAAAGCCACATCTGTTACAAACCTGGCAGGAAATAATGATACCAAGCCTGTTTTTAGTCCCTATTCTAAAATGGCTGATCATATGACATTTAAATTAGACATTTAGAGGACTCTACCTATTTAGACAAAGACCTACTTTTTCCCTGAGGAAAAGGCAGGTGAAAGTGAGAATTTTTGCCTTGTCCTGCCCACACCTATTTTGAATTTTACCATATTCAAACTGAATTATGACATTCTCCCACTTTAGTGGGCCAGATGAGCCCATTCCTTCCATTCCTCAGTTAGCCGAAGGGGCGAGTGAAGGAGAACATCAACTATTCCTGCACATAAGGGCTATATGAATCTCACTAAGTGAGAGCTAGATAGATTCAGGGCCGGCGACAGAAATTTTGGGCCCCCCTACTCTGAGCGTTTGGGGGCCCCCCAACCCCCACCAAGGGCTGGCCCGGCTCTTGCAGGTGGGCGGGAGAAGCGCTGCAGCCGGGGGTGCCTCGGGAGCGGTGCGCCCCGCCGTCCTCTGCAGCCACCGGGGCGGGGGAGGCAATGGAGCCGGGGGTGCCTCGGGGCGGCTCCTGGGGGGTGTGGGACGAGCAGCGGCTGAAGGGCTCGGGAGGCAGCCAGCCGCGGTGCCGGACACAGCCGGGGAAATGTGGTGCGGTGCCCAGGGGGGACGACTACGAGTAGAGCTGTGTACCGGTCCCCGGACTTCAGGGGGCCCCCCTGAAGTCCGGGGCCCGGTACAGCTCTACCCGTTGTACCCCCCTGTCGCCGGCCCTGGATAGATTTAAACTTGGATCTCTGTGTGGCTGCACAGGATATGCCGCCTTTGGGCTTCCAAAGGCTCAACTGGGGCAACGTTTTCAGAAGTGCATATGCTATAGCTTGATGAGAAAACTAGGAATGTTTACACTGAGATGGCTAACTTGATGCAAAATGCTAGTGGAGACAGGGCCCTGGATCGTTTCTACCTCACTGTAGCCAGTCAGGATCAACCCTAAACCCCACACTGAGGTTTACATTGAGTCTAGCAATATCTAGGTAGAAACTATAGGCCCAGATCCTCAAAGGTATTTAGGTGGCTAAGTCCCTTTGGGATTAGTGCCTAAATATTTTTGAGGATCTGGGACACTGTTTCCACTAGGATTTTACTTCAGGATAGTTATCCTAATATAAATACACACCTCATTTGCACTGAAGACACAGTCCGAGTGATTTAGGAGACTGTGCCATTGTCAAAAATGAGTCAGTGGCACTTATGCTCCTAATTTTCCAAGTCAGTTCTGAAAAT
Organism: Sternotherus odoratus; assembly: GCA_032164245.1. Lineage (NCBI taxonomy): Eukaryota > Metazoa > Chordata > Testudines > Kinosternidae > Sternotherus > Sternotherus odoratus. Next base: position 150,408,048 of record JAVMKO010000002.1, read on the forward strand.
GGGACTTAGGCTTCTAAATCACTTAGAACTTTTGTAAATTGTACACTTTGTCTGCAAAAATATTGCACCATTTTAAAGTGTTTTTACCATTAACAAACAAGATTTATTTTGTCCCTGTCTGAAGGGATGAGGAGGAGAAAGGAGGGATTAAACTGATTATTAGTGACCACTAGCTTTTGTTACCACTATGGATCACATAGGCATTGCTCAAGCTTTCCCCAAGCAGCTCTGCTAACGCACCCTATGCTCTAGTCTAGCATGTCTGGATTTCCACTGAGCAGAGGCTGCCAGAACAGCTTGACCACCTGCTCTGTCATGTTGTGATGCTTTTGATTTTGTTTTCCATTGCCAAATGTAGCATAAACATGCTAGAGACACACACAGATGATTGTTGGCTGCTGATGCCGTACAACTGAAAAAATAAAAATGGAATTTGGGAAGGGAAAGAATTATTAAAGGCTTTAAGCAATCATCTGGGTGCAATATTTTTTTAAATCATTATTTGAATTAGTAAACCTTTTAAAATAAGGCTTATTTTTCACTCTCTGTTTTTTCATCATTTTATCTCTCTCCTCTTATAGAAGCTGTTTTGGCATATCTGACGTGTCCTCAAAACCAGGCTTTTATTTACTGTCACGGTGATGGGGAGAGTTCAAGTTATTTTTTCAGTTTCCAAATGTATTCATATGCATGGTATCAGAGCTATTGTGACGATAAAGTATGGGAGGTAGGGGGTGTTAGTTTCTTTTATCCCATCCTTAAAGATTACCTCTTCAGCCACTGGGTTAAAAAAAAACAAACAAGCACAATCATACAGCTGTGTTTTTAGGACATATATTGGACTCAGATCATTCTTTGTGTGCAAGAAAAATAGACTTTGCTTCTCCACCAAACAAATCTCTTTCAGGATTTCAGCATTCTCTCATTTGTTTGTACAATGTCTTTTCCCAAGGTCACTATGCATTAGCAATTTCTGCATTGTACAAGGGCTTATAGATGCTGTTGTTATGCCACACGTTCCCTTGGCTGAGGGGCCAGCTCATGTTTCAGAGAGAGATGTTTTGTATCCGTTGAACAAACTCTGCATCTACAATGGGTTGTGAAGAGAGTAGTGGAGAGATGTGATTGTCAAAAGGGTATAAACTGTAAAGATAAGTGAAATAAACATGTATTTATGGATGCTTAGAGAAATCATAACATCTTCAGAGTTTCATAGGTTAACATATCAGGTTTAACTTTGAAACACATTTTATAAATGTAATACATTTTTGTCAAATAAAATGATTTTTAAGTACATTAAAAGGAGAGTGACTTCTGTGGCTGGAAGGAAGTGCTAATGTGGACCTTGATCCCACAAACATTTACACACATGCTTAATGTGAAAAATTACTCACCTGAGCAAAGTTAAACACATGCATAAGTGTTTGCATGAAGCGACTTGAAAGCTAACGTGTTATTTTCAAATGTGATTAACCCCTGCTCTACACCTACAATTTAGATTGACCTAGCTATGTTGCTCAGGAGTTTCACACTCCCAAGCACTATAGTTAAATCACCTAGCCTATGGTGTAGACCCAGCTACTGATGAGTTTTCATCAACCTCGCTACCACTGCTTGGGAAGGTGGATTGCCTACAGTGATGGAAGAACCACTTCCATTGACTGTATGAAGCATCTATGCAGTGCTATAGCTGTGTCACTGTCATGCCCATAGTGAAGACATACCCTTAGTCACTTCAGGGGAGATTTTCAGAGGCACGTTTCAAAACCGAAGTCCCCGAGAAAGGTCTTGTTTATACTAGAAAGTTGACATTAGAAAAGTTAAAGTGCCCATATAGCTATCCTGGCAAACCCCTCTAGTGTAGATGCAGCTTATACTAGCATCAAGCGCTTTTGCCGGTATACCTTAAGTCCATGGGAACTGGACAGCCCATAGGGTATGTGTAAGCCCAGGGTCAATGGGAATTGAGTCAGCTGATTCATGTGAGGGGACCCTGGGCTTGAGTATCTACATTGTAATTTGACCCTATGTTAAGACTTTTCTAATCTGTGCTCAATCCTAGGAGTCTGGCATAGACGCTGCAGTGAGTCAGTAACCATATCCCAGAGTCCCTAGTGCAGCCTCTCCCCCGTCCTCCCCCCCAAATATGGCCGCTTTAGCCCTAGGACCATGGCACACTGTGGGAAAACTTTACTGCCCACCCTGCACCCAAGGCCATCTCTAGAGAGTGCAGGGCCCAGGGCATAGACACTGAGTTTCTAATCTGCTGCTCCCCCTGGCTCTGCCCAGGTTCCACCCCACACTCCACCCCTTCCATCAAGGCCCCATCCCCCACCCTGCCCCCATCCTGCCTCTTCTTGTCCCTTCCCCATCTCTTCCCGGGCCAGTTCTGCCTCCTCCCCCGAGCGTGCTGCGCCCTCGCTCCTCTCCCCTCTCCACAGTGCCTCCTGATTCCGCCAAACATCTGATCTGCGGTAGGCTCTGAGAGGGAGGGATAGGCGCTGATCAGCAGGGCCCACTAGCAGGCAGGAGGCGCTGGGGGGAAGGGGAGGTTCTGGTATGGGGGCTCCTCCTCACCCCTCCCATCTGCCTGCCTGGCTCCCTGTTTACCTCCTCACCCTGCTCCCCTTCCCTCCCACCTTCTCACAAAGTGCAGGGCCCCCCAAAGTGCAAGGCCCGGGGCGGTTGCCCTGATTTGCCATACTGAAGGGATGTTTCTGCCTGCACCTTATTAGGAAGCAGTTCACTTTGGAAAAGGTTTGATGGGTTCATTCTTTAAACCCGGGAGGCTGTCTGATCGTATACTTGTAGGTCGGTGATCGGAAGAGAATGGGTTAACATTGAATTGAACTGCTGCCATTTGCAACCGGGGGGGGGGGGTGGCTTCCATTTTCAATAGAGTGGATTGCAGATTAGGACTAAGGATGTTGTCCCATGGAATTGTGGGATACTTCTGACTGACTCCCAGGACCTGAGTCAAGCGGGGCTGTGTCTGCACTGCAAAGCAATAGAGGTAGGACACTGGGTCATGGCTTAACTCGAGCTTGGACCCTCCAGCTCTGTAAGATCCCGGAACCCAAGATCTGAGCCCTGGGTTAGCACAACTGCAGTGTTGACACTGCAACATGCTCTAAGACTGTTGGCTTATGGCACTTTTTTAGATATGAAGACCTTGAGATCCAGGCATGCAGGCTCCTGAAATGTGGGACTTTGTTCATCTAAAAATAGCCTTCAGAGGTCTGATGATTTGGGAAATCTGCCTGTATAGTTTATTAATTCTAGTTGATATTATGAAGTTGTTACAATGAAAATTGCTGTGTCCTACATTCCTCTATGTAAATGTCAAAATTACCATGGGCTTGTGGTGCTGTATCACATCTCTCCCAGACCTAGGACAATGATGGGCCATCAGAATTTAATGACTAGACAATAATTCTACTAAAGAGGTTGCCTGAGGGGGGGAAGCCAGTTCTCTCCAACTTCCCTCAACAGAGAACTGGGGGTTTGGAGAGTAGAGAGTTAGCAGCAGCAAAACAAAGATTCCAAGGTGAAGGCACTAGCCTCTAAAAAGGATTGAGAGGGGAAGGCTCAGGGATGCACTGGAAGTTTTGGGCAGGAGAGAGAAGGGAGGTGGACTGGCCAAGGTCACAGCAGGCAAGCTGGAGAGAGAAGACTCCATATTTCTTAGAATACAAGCCGTGCACTGCAACAGTAGACACTGAATGACCCCAGAGGATGCTGAGCACAGTCTGAAGGATGCTCTGGATTGGTGAGGAAATTGAGGGAGCAAAATGCATTATTTTTGGTATAAATCTATACATTTCTCATACTATTAAAGAAAGAGCAATAGTGTGTGACAATCTTGTGCAAAGTGCTCTTACATTTCATGCATTTCATTCACCATCTGCCTCTTTGAAGAGGTAAATCAAAGAGCTCATGTCTTTCTGTGGAGTTGTGGGAAAGTTCTGTGTTTAAGCTCCGGTGGAATCTGAGAGCTCGGTTCTAGGGGCTGGGCACAGTCTGTGGCTGTAACCCTCTTCTATTTTGGCTGCCAGATAGAAGATCTGCACCTCCAGAGTGTGCCCAGAGGTCCTAAGGCAGTGGCAGTACCTGGTCTCCTTTTAGACACTAGAGGCTTAAAACACTGGGGAATTCAGTGATTGGATGAATGGCTAAAGGGGGAAGAGGGAGCTCGACTAGAGCTGTGATAGGTATATATTAACTTATTATTACACATTGTGATTTCCCACTCTTCTCCCTCCTTAAATTTCATGTGAAGTCAATGACAGGAATATTCCTAAATGGAGCTGTCAAAGTCTATTTGCCATGCATGTTTGTCTCTTTCAGTGTGTTTGAGTAAAGATTTTTAGCTTTATTTCTGATTTGCAGCAATAGCCACTCATTGTAGCACATTCTGAGAGCTGAACAAGTTGACGTGGCAACAGAAGAACGCTTTGGGAGTCTGGGGCACTGAAAATGCTCGTTGATGGGTGGTGCGTTAATAATTAGTAGTATTCATCTAAATCTGTGGCAACGTAGGGCTTCACACTTGTCATTGGAGCTGGGAAGAAGATGGGAAAATACTTGTGAAATTCATATATGCTCATGAATGTTCACATCTGATTTGCATAATTCACTAAGTTGGGTGAATAGGGAAAATATATATCATGACATTTGTCAAAATAGATTTATTTGACTAGCTCTATCTTTCTGCGGTGCACCATTGCGTGAAGGGAACTTCATGGAGACAGCAGGGATAGAACTTGGCTTTTCCAGCTCCAAGGGCATGATTCAAAGCCCACTGAAGTCAAAATCCAAAGGCACAGGCCCCAGAGCATTTTCACATATTAGCAGTCTAGGGCCCTGTGAAGAGAGAACCTCCCCCCTCTCTAACACTGGGGTAGCAGAGGGGAGGTGTCTCTTACTGACTCCTTAACTGTAAGCTGCTTTCCCAGCCTAAGTTAAGTCTTTTTTTCCCCCAAAACCCACACTCTACCAGTTGGGAAATGGGGACCATGCTGCCACCATTCATGTGAATCTCCAAGACCCTGGAGGGGGCACACGAACACCCCAAACTCCCCTTCTCTCTCCCTGAGAGATTGGGACACTTAGACACTGCTCCCCCTTCCCCCTCCCTTTCCAGCCTGACAGCAGAGAGAAAGACGCAGCACACCGGCTCACGCTGTGAGCCTGCCACTCAGACACTGCTCCCCTTCCCCCTCCCTTTCCAGCCTGAAAGCAGAGAGAACTTTAAGGGAATAACCAAATGCTTCTTATAACAAAAAAGGTTTAATAAAGAAAAGAGAACAACTTACAACTAATACAACTTCACAGATATAAAGCTTTCTAATTCCTCCCTCAAGATTTTACCCCCTGGAAGGTTAGTGACACTCTAAATCAGGTACAAAACGTATGAGATCAAAATGCTACTTACAGTTAGTCTAATCTTACAAATAGAAGAGTGCTCCATCTCTCCCAAAGTTAGGAGAGGGGAGAAGAGCTTCCATAGCTGGAAAAGAGGTAGAGCTAGCCCAAAAGTTCCGGGACGAACTGAACTGACTTCCTGGTTCTTTTTCCAGGTGGGCTACTCTGATCTCACCCCCCCCCCTCAGTTAACCCCCAAAAGGTAAAACAGCACTCCAAGGCACTTCACATTCATGACAGGCCCATGGCACACGATTGGCAGTTCTTGTTCTATTCAGCAGAGGGGATATGTACTAGCCAGGTTATTATTGCTTGAGGCTACCTCTGATTTTCACTGTAGGGGTCTCATGAGTAAAGAGCCTCTGATGTAGTCACAATGTATTAAAGTTGGTGTTTTGCTTGAGGCAAGCTATTAAAATATTTACCATCACAGTGCATTTCTGATAAGGAATCTGATTGGATGAATGGCTCTAAATGCATTATGCTATACTCACTAGCTCTACCAGACTCATAAAAGAAAATTCATCATTCTTTGTGTAATGGACTTTGCAGTGAAACACAGTGAATAATTCTTTACCATCAAAGGAATCAAACAGAGCTCAGTATATTTCTGAAGTCTTTAAAAAATATCTCCTCATTATCAAACTAAATTCAGGACATGGATCTTAGAAGTCCAGCCCTGAGCCAGTTTTTTCAAAGATTTTCATTCCTTTAAAAATATTTTTAGGTAAGTTAGTCCAGGGAGACTCTTCCATTATTCAGAGCAGATGTTATAAAAGTAGATATTTAAGGAGCAAGATTTTGTATAACAATTTTAGTATTTGTACATATTTATTTAAAAAAAATTCTAAACTCAAGATTGAAACATTATATTAATCTAATAGGATGTGACTCATACAACAGTTGAAATATTTACTAACTATGAGGCATAGGTATGTGTTACATCAATACTTACAATACTCGCGTTCAGTATTTCTTTAACCATTTTTTGTCAGCACCAAAAAAAGCATAATAGCAACCTATGCAGCACTATGCTTTTGTGCCTGTGCATGAGTAACTGAAAACAACCATGCTCTCTTTTAAGTCAAGGGGCAGGTTGTTCATTATCCAAGGTGTTTGGGTTCACATGTACTGTTGCAAAGTACATCTGCAGCCTTTTCATGCATTACAAAAACCATAATTGGTGCCATGTAGACATATTCTGACCTTTTCACTGGTTAAAAAAAAAAAAGGTAAACAAAATACTTATTTTTCTGTTTTTAAAAGATCAACACTTGATTTTGTAGTTTCACTGCTGACTTGTTAACTTTCTCCACAATATGAGACTAGATTAGATGAGGTAATTTGGAATGTGGAGGACAGGACAGATTGTCTAAACTGCATGTTCAATTATGAGAGATCTGGACCAATTTGCCTTTCCTCTGCTCTCCAAGATACTAAAGATTCTCAATTGAAGAGGGTTCCATTTTTAGGCAACTTTTCTTGCTTGTGGATTTGGCTATAAAATCCCCAACCTCACCAGCTTTGAGGATGGCAGCTTTGAATTTTAGGAATCTGAACGTGAGATTCTTCCAGCTTCCAAAAACACTTCTTCCCAAGGCTAGATCTACTTAGTTAAGCATGTACCTCTGCGAAAGTGACAAAGAGTCTTGTAGCACCTTATAGACTAACAGATTTTAGGGATCATGAGCTTTCGTGGGTTAAGACCCACTTCATCAGATGAATGTTGTGGAAATCTCCAGAGGCAGGCATAAATATGCAAGAAAGCAAGGTAAATTCAGTCAGGGGTGGTGGTGAAGCCCACTTCCAGCAGGTGATCTGGAGGTGTGAACGCCCACTGAAAGTGGGCTTCACCCACCCCCACCCCCCGATTGAATTTACCTTGCTTTCTTGCCTGCATATTTATGCCTGCCTCTGGAGATTTCCACAACATTCATCTGATGAAGTGGGTCTTAACCCACGAAAGCTCATGATCCCTAAAATCTGTTAGTCTATAAGGTGCTACAAGACTCTTTGTCGCTTTTGCAGATCCAGACTAACATGGCGACACTTCTGATACTATGTACCTATCAAGTGCCGGGCCCCTGGAAAGCCAAAATGATGCTAGTCTCTGGTTTTCTGATAAGAAAGGGAAATGCATTTATTAATCAATTATTAAAGTTTTGGACCCAATAGAAGCATTATATCTGCTCTGCCAAAACAAGTTAATTCCTTTAACCTCTTAAGTGGCCTAGTTGATGGCTCCTAAAATTGGCCCAGCATTGGCTTTCTGTATAAAAATATCATCTATCCGCACTGAGGAATAAATCACATACAAAGATCCCATGGTTCCCAATCTTGAGAGGGATCTTTGGTACAATTAAGTACAAATTGAAGCCAAGCTTCAAACATTGGTCTATGCCTTATGTGTTTCTCAAGCACCCAGTGACTGAATTGCAGTTATCCATGCAGACCATTCTCTAGAACTTCTACATAGCAAGGAAAAAGATAAAAGTTGTTATGTAAATCTCAGACAGTGACAATACTACAATTCAGTATGCCCTCACTATAGGAGGGTAACAACTCCATTCCTTCTTTATAGGCAGGGGAATGGTGTGTGATTCCACTTGTGGATGGACAGGGACTTTAGTGATACACTGAAACTTATCAAGTAGTAGGCTCTTATTAAAGGATCCCTGGCTAAAAAATAGAGTGAGAAAAAACAGATTTCTTGAAATGGCTGTGGACATTTGCCAATAAAACAGACATGATAAAACTTAGAAACTGATGAGGTAATGTGAATTATTTCTCACCCCCAGGCAACACCACCTACTTCTAAAAACTGTTTCATAGGCCATGTCTCTCTCTCCCTGTGTTTTTTTTTAATCCAGCCCTCACAATATTAAGAAATGATTTCTCTCTCTCTGCCATTGCCTCTGATTTGCAATTTGTGTGTGAATTTGGTGCTTGTTTGTTCTGTAATTAGGTTAGAACAAATTAAATGTACACTTGAAGATCTTAATTTTTACAGGAACTGCTAAGAAGCAAGGATTATGTGCCAAATGGTCATATCAGAATAGCAACCATTTTTGTTCTAGCACCATCTAACTAAGCCCCAAGGTGGTTTGTTTCACTTATCACACACATATATATTAGAAGGAATAATAGAATTCTGTAATAACTCTGTAAAATACTTTGCTGGTATCAGACATAAATTTAGGTGCAAATTAACTAAAATAAAAGTTTCTAATATTAAAACATTATACTAGAGCAGTCACAATGTGAATATAGTAAAGTAACCAGAAAGTTCATAAACTTACAAATAAGTTAGCTACATGATGCTAAGCAAGTGGATTAAATCTGTTTTCTTTTAGCACTGTCTTGTTTGCCACTCCTATGTTGGTTTGCAGATTTCAGTGTTAGTGAATTAACAGCTTGGTCATTGTTCCCTGAGCAATTATTTCCCAAACTCAAAAGTGGCTAGCAATTAAGTACAGCTCTCTCTAAAGTTGGTCTCCTGTGAATGGTATAGATAATGATCCATAATCAGTATGATTCCACAGAATATAATTTTGACTTTTTTTTAGTAAATTTTTTTAATCCTAGGAAATTATACACAAAAAATCTATGTTAAAAGAAAGCTAAGATTGCAAAGTAAACTGCTTAAAATTTTAGAAATGCCAGAATTAAGGTTCCCTGTGCACAGAATGAGGCATGGATCCTGTGGAAAAAACAATATGTGATCACGTAATTAGACTATATCATAATGCATGAATTAGTGCTGAATTAGGTTGCGTAGGCAACCTTAATTCTGGTATTTCCTAATTTTAAGAGCTCATCATTGCAACTTTATCTTTCTTTTAACATAGATTTTTTGTGTGCATAATGTAATTAGAGGAGAGCAAATATGTCATAAATCTGAACTATCAACAATGGGGTAGATGTAAGACCATCTCATCAGCAGTAAGGATTATTTTCAATGTAACTTTACTGCAGCAACACATAGAGACGCTCTCTTGACATTTAGTTAATTCCCAAAGTAATTCCTATCACCATCCTTTTGTTAGAAGTGCTGTAATGGCAACCCCAGAGACAGCAATCCTCTGTTTACCCACAACCAGTTACTATATAACATGGGCAGCAGCAATGCAATCCTTCCTACACTGTCCTCCCAATCATAAATGCTGGCCTAGAAGGACAACATGGATGGTGTGAAAATAGCTCACTGTGAATGCCCATTCAGCCCTTGGCCTTTGTGTACAAGCTGCCAAAAATGAGGCAATTGTAGCAGGTTTAAGTGGCGGACTGTCCACTGAATTTGACTGAGACCACTAAGATCATCTCTTGTAAGTCTCAAAAAAATGCATTAGAATGGTGACGAGTATTGGACATTACCCAGCTAGATTTAAACTGGAGGTGAATTGCTCAATATCTATCCCATTATTAATCCTCTCCAGTCTCTGCAAAGCTACTCTGCTGAAAGAACATAGCCAATGGATTACAGCTGCTGTTTGCAGATTTAGCATGGAGTGGGACAGTACTCTGTAAAGGAAGGCTGGGTTTCAGTAATCATGCTTTTGAAGGATGTACTGTACAGACTCTTGTAAATTTATTTTAAATTGCACTGGATGTCTGAACCTTCTTTGTTTCCAATAATGTTCATACTTACAAATATGTGAATTGATTCTGGAAAAAGACCTTAGCTTGAATTTTTTTACAAATTGCAACTTTAATATAATATGTTGAAAACTCAAACTGGAGAATGGGGCACTTGGCACACTGATAATGGGGGCTACTTTTGTGTTGTCTTTAAGTACCACTAAGTGAAAATGTCCCTTGGTCACTGGTTGCTGCCTAGTGTGACACTATACAAAATAACACTATATCAGCATGCACTCTTAGTGATTTATTTATGTCAGTGATCCCACTGGAAGTTACCTAGAAGGCTAAGGCCCATTTCCCCCAGGATTTTTGGTTTGCTTAAGTTTTCTTTCATATTTCTTACCCTATAACCTATAGGGCATGAAATGAGAATATTATAGATTTTTATCTCCTCACCCTCACATCTGCACATACACAAAACTGTGGGGGGAGGGGAAGGGGGGAATGTAATGTGTTCTAGCCTCAGAAGGTGGCCTCATTTATTCAGAGTGGGGCTATGCAGACCACAGAGGGATTGTTCTGTTCATAAACCTCTTTGCCAAACCTTTTAGTGTGGTTTGGAAGCAACCAATCCATGCACATTCACTTAAAGGTCTGAGTATGATGAGTGCATGAATGAAAGCCCTTCAATCACCACCACCTCCCTGGCCCACCTAAGAAAGTCCAGTAGTGCTGTTTAATCCTTGGATTTCTACCAGGAGCGTGTGTGCATGGGACCTACTTTCCTAATTCCTTCTAAAATCACTAGAGCGGGTTGCAATTTTTTTTTCCAATAAAATCAGTTTCATTTTATATTAAATTCTTCACTTTTTCTTTTCAACAAATGCTTTTTTGTTTTATCACCTTTTCTCTCTTTTATTGTTCTTTCTCCTTTTATTTTCCCCCAGTGGAAAAAGGGGGAGAAAACTCTCTTATTTTAAGTGGAGTTGTTTTATTTTCTCCACCATGTCAAATGATTTTTTTTAAATGTCAGACTTGTCACTTTTCAAAGAAATTAATAAGAAAAATGGACAAAAATGATGTAATGAAATTTTTCCATGAAAAAGGTTATTGTTATAATTAAAACACCAATTTCCAATGCTTTTTTTTAGACTACTCTATAGCTAAACCAAAGGGGCCATATTGGTGTTACTAATAGAAAATGAATAAAAAATATTGGAATCTTTTTGTAACTCATTATTAATTTGATGAAAGGGTGATCAAACTGATTTGATCAAATCTGATGCCACACTGCTCTGAGTATAAGTCTGGTGCAGTTTACGTCTTCCCTGGAGCAGCAGAGAGATCAAGAAGCAGATTGTGACTGACAACCTGTTTCCAGGACTACTCCTGGGGTAGCACAAGTGTGCACGGCCACTTGCTCAGGGCATATCAAAAAGTGATTGTGTCATATTTTTTTTAACATTCTAAGAAAAAAAATTCTGTTTGTATGAGTGTGCATTGAGGACTATGTTGAAATTGCAAGCTATCACTTTACGAGCAGGGCATTCCTGGCCCTGCTTGGTAGCTGGGGTCTCTGCAGTGAAGTATGACATCAGAGTAATTAAGGATGGAAGAAACCAGCCTAGAAAATGGTGGTATTAGTGTCCCTTTCTGACTTAGGGAGCAGCTTGCTCCGTGTCTCTCTGTTTTTGAGTTCTAATGTGTTAGTGTTCTGAATTCTAAGAAATAAAGTACTGTTGTGTAGGAACCTTCTAGCAAAAATGTGTGTGTGTATATAATTATCTAATTTATCTCTATTTGACATGAAAATAAGTGTGTGCATTCTCCAGCAACTTTTGCTAATTTCCACTCTTTAAATCCTAATAATATCAATAAGGAAAACAGCCAGTACAGCAAATAGATTATAGGCCACATTAAATTTAGCAACAAGGACATTTTGGCCAGGCCAAAATGCCTGGGTTCAGGAATTGAATGTGGCCTGAGTTGTCTATTTTTGGACTCCTGATAATAAAAGTTGGAACTGGCGGTCTGTTTTACTTGCTCATGCTGGTATGATTTAAGAACTGGCAGCTGACGTGGAAAGGGAGTGATTTGAAATATATGCAGGCTGATGAATGACCACACTACTTGGGTGGCCCTAACATTTTGAATGCACTTTGTCTCCTTTACTAATGTCTTCTGGTAGGATATGTGCCTTTTTTATGATGTGACTTTGTTATATGAAGGATTTTTTCCTTGGCAAACCAAGGAATACCACTTTCATGAAGTGATGTATGCTTGTGATCTGGGTAGGGATGAAGGGCAAAAGATAGCCAGAAGTAAGGGGGGGTGGGTCTGGGAATACAGAGGTAACAGCCATAGAATCATAGAATCATAGAATATTAGGGTTGGAAGGGACCTCTGGAGGTCATCTAGTCCAACCTCCTGCTCAAAGCAGGACTAACCCCAATTAAATCATTCCAGTCAGGGCTTTGTCAAGCCTGACCTTAAAAACCTCTAAGGAAGGAGATTCTGCCACCTCCCTAGGTAACCCATTCCAGTGCTTCTCCACCATCCTAGTGAAAAAGTTTTTCCTAAGATCCAATCTAAACCTTTCCAACTGCAACTTGAGACCATTACTCCTTGTTCGGTCATCTGGTACCACTGAGAACAGTCTAGATCCATCCTCTTTAGAACCCCCTTTCAGGTAGTTGAAAGCAGCTATCAAATCTCCCCTCAGTCTTCTCTTCTGTAGACTAAACAATCCCAGTTCTTTCAGCCTCTCCTCATAAGTCATGCGCTCCAGGCCCCTAATCATTTTTGTTGCCCTTCTCTGGACTCTTTCCAATTTTTCCACCTCCTTCTTATAGTGTGGGCCCCAAAACTGTCACAGTACTCCAGATGAGGCCTCACCAATGTTGAATAGAGGGGAACAATCACGTCATGCCTCGGCTGCTAGGGGAGGATGGTTAGCCTTATGTTACTCTGCGGCAGAACTTAGCTAGTGAATCAAAGAAGCCAGTGGAACCTGAACGCTGGGCTCCTCATCTGATGTGATGAGGATAGGGTTGTGTAGAGGTTAGTGTTTACAGTACCATCTGTTGACAGTGGGGAACCATTTAAACAATGCCGCAAAGGCAGCTTAGTTCCTACCTCCTGCTGGAGTGGTAGGGCCAGACTGATTTCATTTACTGCAGTGTAAATCCAGAGTAACTCGATTGAAGTTACTGGAGCTCAGTCAGTGAAGCTACATTGATTTTCACCAACTAAAGATCTGCTCCCTTAGGAATATTACCGCATATACTCCACATATATTCATCACAAATACTGAATACCTCTTCAGCATGCCCTTGAATTTCTTTAGCATAAAATATTTCAAAGCTATCGTTCTAAAGGGAAGGGGAGAGGAGAGAAGAAGAAAATCCAGCAAGAACTGCAAACGATGTGATGAGTGACTCAGAAAGCACCTATCCTTTGTAAGATTTGATAAGCTGCAGAATGACTTCAGAAAAAATAGTGACCGCTGAGCAGCCAATCAGGATGCCATAATTTACATACACAAGCTAACTGGTCATTGTTGTTCTTGACCGCCACACTCTTGACTTATCAAGAGAGGTAAGGGAAAAGAACTAGACTAAATTCAGCAGTGGCAATAATTATGGTCTTCAGGAGAAACTGACTGTCTAAATTGTCTTTGGACTTGTTTACAGTGTGCTACATTGTTGACCATGGGTATGTTCATAAGTGCCGACTCTGTGAGTGCTCTGGGGCTGGAGCACCCCTGGGGAAAAATTAGTTGGTGCTCTGCACCCACCAGCAGCCCTGCTCCCTGCCCCACCTCACCTCCTCCTCTTCCTCCCCTGAGTGCACCACATCCCCGCTCCTTCACCTACCTCCCAGTGCTTGCCGCCGCCAAACAGTTGTAGCAAGCTCCGGGAGGGAGAGAACAGGAGTGGTAACATGGCGCTCTCAGGGAATGAGGCAGGCCCAGGGCAGGGATTTGGGGAAGGAGTCAGAATAGGGTCAGGGAGGGGGCAGAGACTTTGGGGAAGGGGTTGTAATGGTGGTTGGAGGGGGTGGGGCAGAGGTGGAGTCAGGGCAGGGCGTAGAGTAAAAGGGGGGTTGAGCACCCACCGACGCCAATAGAAGTTGGAGCCTATGGGTATGTGAACTGCAGAATGCATTAAAATGTTGCGCTCTAACTTCCCCTTGTGGATGCGGCTCACACAATCTAAAAGGTACCTAGTTCACGTTAACGTCGTCCTGAAGACTAGGTTTGCGTGAACTAGGTACCTGTTAGGCTGCACCAGCAGAGTGCACAAGGAAAAGTTAGAGCACAACACTTTGGTCCATTCTGCAGCTCGCACTCCTGTAGTCCACTTTGCAACATAGTGTAAACATAATTTTAGTTGCATGTTGGACAAATGTTTAACTCCATTGATTTCCCTGGACTCACCTGTGACCCGTTTTACCATTGATTGTTACTGAGGAAAGCAGAAGCTGGCCTAATGAGAGTAGTTTACACCAATTTGGTGTTCTGTGGTGACCTCATTCAGCTCTAGCATAAGCAGCAGAACTCCCATTTAAATAAATGGGAACTGCACTTGCTTATGCCAGAGCTTCTCTTGGCCTCAGATATATTAGGCATGTTTCAGATATAAGTTACTGCAGGGATTGGCAACCTTTCAGAAGTGGTGTGCCAAGTCGTCATTTATTCCCTCTAACTTAAAGTTTTGCGTGACGGTAATACATTTTAATGTTTTTAGAAGGTCTCTTTCTATAAGTCTATAATATACAACTAAACTATTGTTGTATGTAAAGTAAATAAAATGTTTAAGAATCTTCGTTTAAAATTAAATTAAAATGCAGAGCCCCCCAGGTCGTTGGCCAGGACCCGGGCAGTGTGAGTGCCACTGAAAATCAGCTCATGTGCCAACTTCAGCACGCGTGCCATAGGTTGCCTACCCCTGAGTTACTGTGTGTGTATACACACAGGGATTTATTTCAACTTATGCTGTCATGTTTGTATTTCCTGCTGGAACCTATTTTCCCACTATCTTACTTCTAATGACACTAATTTTGCATCCACACTGAATGCAGACACATCAAAAATTAAACACATCAAAAATTTACAGGGATTTCAAGTTCCAGTCTTTCAAATGAAACAGGATAACAGGGCTCAGTCCTGCAAAGTGCGGAACATTTTTTTGAGGTGCTGAATGTTTTCAACTGCCATTTAGATCAGTGGGAGCCCAAGAGGTGCAAGACTGAAGAAAGATATTTCCCAGCTGTTAATGACTGACTTAGCCATTCCTGACATTAAGATTTTCATTTTTAAAAGAAGTACTTGTGAATTTGGGGGTTTCGAGTCTCCAGTTATGGCCATGTTGAGTTGGATTTACCGCCATGCTGAGCACCCAAAGGCATCACTGTAATCAAATGAGTTGTGGATTCTAGGTGCCACTGAAAATCAGACTCCAGGTGTTGCTGGCACCCAAAAAGAATGGACACTTCTACCAATGGAGGCATGAACACATTGGGATTGATTCTACAATTGTACCTCCCATTGTAACCCCACTAACTTCCATAGTGATACTACAGATTTAACCTGCTATGTAGTAAGGACCACACACATTATTGCTATTGTAAGACATGAATATGTTAAGTATTGACACAGTTGAGGTGTATAAAATGTATTAATAGTATAGAGAAGAAAAAGTGGGAGGATGAATCTTGACTCCATGAAGTTGGTGCGAGTTTTGCCATTGACTCCAGTGGTAGCAAGTTTTCATTTGAGTTCTGATTTTTCCATTTCCCACAATACAAGAAGCAGGGGACATCCAATGAAAATTAGGCAACACATTTGAATGTAAAAAGGAAATATCTTTATACACAATGCATTATGAGCTTATGGGAGTCACTCACAAGATATTAAGGCAAAAAACTTAGTTGAATTCAGAAAAGGATTAGACCTTACTATGACTATGAACAAACTATCTGTTACTGTAGCTTGGACAAAAATATATAATGGATGCAAAAGCTCAGATTTTAGGACATAAACTAACTGCTAGGACAAAAGTATTGCCTAATTGTTTATTATGGGCTTTTTTACAACTTCCTCTGCAGCAGCTGGTACTGGCTACTGATGCAGGATGATATATTGAATGGATCAAAGGTTTGATCTGAGATTATTTTAAATTTTAATATACTTCATAACTATATATACAAACCCTTCCTCGCTCAAAAAAAGTAAAGGGTGGGAGTATTTGTT
Source organism: Sternotherus odoratus (assembly GCA_032164245.1). NCBI lineage: Eukaryota > Metazoa > Chordata > Testudines > Kinosternidae > Sternotherus > Sternotherus odoratus. The sequence goes on from JAVMKO010000002.1 coordinate 150,424,306, forward strand.
TTTTTGTGTGTTCACAAGTTAAATGTTGGCATGGATACAATGTGCTGTTTACAGCAATAATAATAAATATTTTATAGTCACACAATACTTTCCATGCAAATTGATTCACAAACTCTATACAGAGAGCACTTCACACAACACTGAATTGCAGCCACAAACTGTTTTTCAACAGTGGCCAACAGTTTAGAATAGGAAGTGAAGAATACTAGGCCCCTAGTGAAACTGGAGGGATGGTATGGGAAGGCAGAATATAATCACCAGAACTGAAATCTAGCTAGGAGCTGAAAGACACTAAGGGCTTGATTACACTGGCACTTTATTGCACTATAAAGCCTCCAGGAACACTATAACTCACTACCCGGCCAGACTGGCGAGGCACATAGAGCGCTGTACGTCCACAGTTATACCAGTTCTGATAATTCTCCCTTCCCCGAGGATTAAGAACTGCAGCGTATTGAGTGCTCCGTATTATCTACAGTGTGAATGGGTATTATCAATACAATGCTTTGAGTGATCTCTGGAGACACCTCTAAGCCATTTAAGGCAATTGACATCTCTTCCCTTTGTTTTGAACTCAGCTGGAGGAATGCGGAAGTACATTTTCAGAGTTTATCTCTTAACTCGGCAAATAAGCAATGCAAATGTTTACGGAGTGAGCCTGTGTGAAAGAGAAGACTAGCAGGCTTTGTATTTCAAAGGAAATTTGCTGACACATTCTCAGTATGCCAAAAATCCACTCGCTCTCTCCGTCCGCATACACACAACACGTTCCCCCTCATCCTCTTCGTTTGAAAAGCATGTTGCACCCAGCTGAATGCTGGGATAGCTGCCCATAATGCACCACTCCCTGTGCCACTACAAGTGCCACAAATGTGGCCATGCTATATCGCTGGCGGGTGTCAGTGTGGACACACTATAGCGCTATCCCTATAGCTGTATATGAGGACAGGTATAACCAAAACCGCTATAAAGCTGTAAGTGTAACCAAGCCCTCATTCTGAAAGGTGCAAAGAATTAGATGGGATCAAGCATAAAGTAACCAATACAGTACAGTATCCAATAAGAACACAAGTTTACACTTTTACCTTTCCCATTAGATATATTTAACTTGGTGCATTCTGGTTCTGGTATTTGGAGTCCTTTTTTAAGACTTTGCTTTCTTTGGCAGCACATTAGTGCTGATATAGGTGTATGACCTAAATAACCAGTGACCGAGAAAATGATTCTAGAATTTTAAACTAGTTATGGTTTTTTTACATTGTTTATGAGGTAGTTAGGCCCCCTCATTTATTGAATTACTCCTCAAATAACTTTCTTGCAGTGGCCACATTTCACAAGGACAGATTTTTAAAATTGCTGATTTTACACTCGTAACTGTGTGGCTGCAAATAATTGCAGCTGCAGTTGATGTAAGTTTCATGTCAAAGTACTTGTTATTTAATATTTTATAGTACAGTACTGCCAAGAGGCTCAGTCAGGATCACAGCCCCATTCCTGTAAAATGGGTACAATACATAAGTAAGAGACAGTCTTTGCCTTGATGAATGCACAGTCTAAGAAGACAAGTGACATATGAAAGATGGAAGCATCTTCAACATCTGAATTACCATAACTATAAGTGAAATATCTTTCCCAAATAATTTGCACCTGCAAAATTTCTGGTCCAGATATGGAGGCCTACTTAATACTGGGCTGAAACCTTGGCCTACAGAATTAATTTGATATGCAAATTAGTTTTAAATGTTTACAAATAATTACTTTACACTATTGAGATCACTGCTCTAGATTTAACACAGTATAAGTAGACTTAATTCCATTGACTTCTGTGGAATTGTGCTCACAGAAAGCAGTAGTATATTTGACCAACTGCTTCTACAAGTTCAGAAGTCAGGACTGGAAGTAAGGAAGGACTGGAGCTGTGCAAAACTTTCTTCTTCATCCAGATTTTCCTAGGACACTAATTTGGTTTCAGATTTTATGCCTGAAACGGACCAGATTTGCTGATGTTTGTAAATCTTTTGACATAGTTTACCCAAGCTTTGTATGAACTTGAGCTGAGTTATTGTTTTGGTTGGAAACCTTACAAAACTTAATGGGTCCATGTGGAGCCCATCCCAAACTGTGCAAAACTTAGTTTATAACCTGAGAAATCCAAGCATTCGAAGTCGGGAATTCATGACCAAGACCACAGGAAAAAAGGTTTGCAAGAACCTGAGTGAAATGAAACCACCATGTAGAGTTCTTGCCAGGACATCTGCGTGCTATTTATTCCTGGTCTGCCATTAACCTGCTATGGGAACATCTTCAAGTTTCTTAACTGCTCTGCTCCAGTTTGCCGATACATAAAAATGGCAGAAATGCTTACTTATTTCACCAGCATATTGCAAAGCTCAGTTAATAGTGTCAAAGTGTTTAGAGATCCTTGGACAAAAGTGCTAAGTGCAATATATTATTCTTGTGGTAGCAACTGCTGAGGAAAGGTCTAGAGCCTGTAGGTTTTTCAGTTTTTCACATGTTTTGCTGGATGCTTCATTGTCACCAATAATTTACTTTTAGTATTGTCTCATCTGCTCTAATGGTTAAATTATTGTCAATATATGTGCTTTAGGAGATCTACAACTATAAGGGCTGGAGATGGTGATTTATTGATGTTTACTGATGGTGCATTATAAGGATATGTCTTCATGTTACCTTGAGTGGGATTAAAAACTAGTGTTGCCCACAAGCACTGGGCTTGAATTTGAGCTGTATATATTTTTTGCACATCCATAAACTAGGAGAGTTATAAAGGCACAGGTTTAAAGCTAATGTTAGAAAATTATATAGTACACAAGTTAAGAAAAGTGTCTGTACATCTGGGTATAGCGCTTAGATTATTCACAAATACTTTGTGTTTGTTTTAAAAGTCATAAGATACATATAGCGCATAATCAGCAATAACCCAGATTTAGGTGAATAAATTTAACAATACGGTTTAGATATTACCATCCGAGTATTCGGGCACATACTCATTAAAAATTGCACAGAGACTTGGTTGTGGAAAGCAAAATATATCCAATACTACATGGAATACAAGGAGTGCCCGTGCTTAGATTCTTGAAAAATGTAACACTTCAGGTTATTTTAATTGTACTGTATACTGAACTCCTACCCAGAAATTTGACAATTGACTTGTTGACTCAGGAGTGTTACACTAATTGACTGTTAAGTTTGGATCCCAGAGCCTCTAACCAGTTGTTAAACTCCGAGTAGGCATGTCGATAACATGCCAGCGGCAGTTTTAGGGGGTGGAGAATACTGCTGGGTTCCTGTCTTTCGGATTCAACTCTCTGCCTTAGGAGATGTGTGAAGTCGGGTGTGAGCGCTGCTACAGGCGGAGATACAAGGACAGCTAATTGCTAGCTCAGAAGCTTTGATTCCACGAGGGGAGAACTACTGCTGCTGGAGTACAAACGGTCAGGATCATGACAGAGCCAAGCAGTAGAAAAGAAGGATTTAAAAAATGCCGGAGTGCCACTTTCAGCATTGATGGCTTTAGCTTTACGATTGGTGAGGCTTTTTGTTTTCATTCTTAGTTTTATTTCCCTCCCTCCCTTTTCTTCTAGCTTTCTTTGTATATTAGGCACAGTATGAGGAGACTGCTTATCCACCAGCAGTGCTTTTTGAAATGCATAGATGTCCTGTAACTTTTTTGCTTTGCTTTGTATCCAACTGTTTTCTTTATGTTCCTCTGTCGAAGAAATTTGCTTTTGACTAGTAGCTGCTCTGAACCCCTTTATATGTGTTTTTGGAACAGTTTAATTAAGAGGTTTGCACAACTTATGTTTTGGTGCTTTATCTCAGGAAGCACTGTTTTAGGATTACATGTTTCTAATTGCTTGATGCATTTCCTTCCCACAAGTCCAGTAATATAAGCACTGGGAGCTTGGGGGTGTTGTTGTTGTTGTTATTTCTCTGTTCATCTAGTAAGCTTTCAAAAACTTATGACCATGTGCTATTTTCTAACTAAAGTAGGAACGTATAATCTCTTTTTTAATATTAAAAAATTGCTAGAATTGGAAAGTGCAGCAGGAGAGGTTTTAATTTCTATGGCCACATTTGTTCCTGATGCAGTTGTTTACATAAGGAATGGATTTGATGCTTGGTGTTCATTATGCTGGTAGAGGAGGAAAAGTGAGCCTTCTCATAGCTACAGGTGTCTGCAGATTTATTTATTTATTTATTTTGGGTGAAGCTTGCTGTGCAAAGGTTAGGTGCACTGAGTAATTTGATTAGGCTGTTCTTTCAAAATTTTACATCTCACTGGGCTGCATTATGCAAATCCCCGTATATCTCAAAAAGAATACAAGTCATCATGCCTATTTTATTTTTCTTTGTAATCCAAGTGGGCATTTTTGATAATCTATAGGCAAGAAACCATCATTTTATGTTAGGGTGACCAGACAGCAAGTGTGAAAAATCGGAACGGGGGTGGGAGGTAATAAGAGTCTATGTAAGAGAGAGACCCAAAAATTGGGACTGTCCCTATAAAATTGGGACATCTGGTCACCCTACTTTATGTATATCTTTTAGAAATTGAAGTTTATTTAGAAGTTTATTCGGGATTTACATCGGTGTAGCTGAGTACAGAATTTCATTCTCTAATGACTGATGAAAACTTTTTGTTGGACGTGAGAACTTCTCTCGTCTTCTGAGCCTCTGTCTTGAGTTGTGATGCCTTTTGCAACTGTTACAACCTAAACTTTCTGGGAGAGGTAATTAAAGTTAGACTATGCACTGCAGGAAAATATTTTCATATAGCAGTATGTTAATGTTCATACAACAGTTTGAAGGGGAAAACTATAACACAAATATTATGCATTATTTTTATTTTATGTTAACTATGGAGAGGCTACCACCTCTCCATAACAAATTTTAATCAAGATTCCATTATAAAGCCCCATTTAACACCTTGTCTCTTTATGAATAAATAGGGTTATTTGGCATCACTTTGCATCACTCTGTGGCAGTTTGGGGGACTAGCATTCCCATGGTGCTGTTTCTCTTTTGGGCCTAGGAAGGACACACCAGTAGCTTAGGCAACAAAGCTTTTGTGTGTGTTCTTAATTTTAATAATACATACTTGGAACCAACAAGATTTCTGTTTTGGCTATTTGTCTGTTATTACTTGTTATGGTAGAGAAAACGGAACCACATTTTGCATCAAAGGACCTGGATTTACAATCCCAACTTCTTTGGGTTTTTTTAAGGTAGTAGTCATGTTATCTCACAGATGTTTTCCTCAAGATCTATGCACAAATGAGTATCCAAGGAAAACAACTAACCATTTGCATGTTATCGTACATTGTAGACATAGAATATGATAGGTATATTTCAAAAGGATCTGTGTGGCTTGACCAATGTGCACTGATTTGACATATGCATTTGTGGTAACTTTGCAAACATGTTTCCTAAGCTTACTAGTTCATAAAGGATTCTTGAGTGATCAAATATGTGTAAGTTTCTGTACTGAAGAGTATGAATACAGTAGACTCTCGATTATCCAGGATTGGATTAACCAGGATGTGGATTAACCAGGATGTCAAAAAAAAAATCCACGCAACTCGTAGAGCCGGCTCTGGCTTTGCTGCCCCCCCAAGCGCACGCACACAAAAAAAACCCAATCCCACCAGGGTGCAGGGCAGCCAAAGAACCAACACCCCCTTCCTCCCCCAGCACAGGGTGGCTGGTGAACCAACCCCGTCTCCCCATATTTGTTATGGATGGTGATAATCCGGGATTTTATTAACCAGAATTAATTTCTTCCCTATCATCCTGGATAATCGAGAGTCTACTGTATTTCTTAGTGATTGCACGCCAACTAAAAACTATGAGGAATAGTCTTAACATTAGTATTTCTTCCTTTTAATTGGAAGATAATTCTGCCTTGGTATTTAGAACCAGGCTTTCAAAGAGCTTTAGTGATTCCTTGGATTGTATGATTCCCACAACTTCTAATGGGGTTAATAGGAATTGTGGGAAAACTCAGTACTTTTGAGGATCAGGCACTAATACCGTAACACTATCAGGCTGAAAGCAATCTGTGCTGAGCTGGAATTCTGTGTAAAATGACATGCTATGTACATTTTAATCTGCCTATGCATCTAATTGCTGTCTAGGATATGACTTATTGTATGGCTGTTTGTTTAATGATGATTTACAATTAGACTTATTGTAGCTTTTCTTGGAGAAGGGTTTGGGCCTAATATTGAAGATAAGTTGTGTGGGATGCTAGAATTCGAATGTAGGGAAGATTGGGGAAATGCCCTTTTCCCACAACTCTGTTCTTTGGCTCAGGCATTCATGCAACCTTTATAGCGCCATCATTCTGGTGCTGGTCAGTGTCCTCTTCATGCCACAGTGTTAATAAAAGCAAGTTTGAGACTGCTGTAATTTTCAGCCTGGTATTGATGGCCCAAAGAAACTGTTCCGGGAGCTGGAATATCAGGAAAGCAGAGACACTGGCTATGCTCCTTTCTCCCAGCGGCAGCCATTCTGACTGGGGCTGTGAGGAGTCATGGTGTAGTGCTCTACACCAGAGGGAGACTTTCTGAGTAGTGACTTAAATTGGGTTTATGGTCCCTTTTGCATAACTCCACTAATGCAAGGGACCATAGTGGGTTTATGAATCAAGTCCCTTGATTTCCTTGGAACCATTCAGGATAATAAGTCTACCCTGTAGTAAGTAGGGTGACCTGACAGGGACAGAGGATGAGGGTGGGGGTAATAGGAGCTTATATAAGAAAAAGACCCCAAAATCAGGACTGTCCCTATAAAATCGGGACATCTGGTCACCCAGGTAGTAAGTGTTTGTTCTGAGACCTTTATTTGACTCCCCTCTCCATCTGGATATTTCACAGTCTATGAAGTTTTTACCTGGAGTGGGGCTATTAGATTTGAATTCTTCCAGAAAGATAAATTATCTCTGTAGCTAATTTCCCCATTCAGAAATAAACCAATCAGAGTGCAAGTGAAAGTTTAAAAGGCTAGCGATGAAAACACGGTGCCTGTTTCTTGCCTTGCACCCTGTCTTGTTACTCTGGTGTATAGTGAACGTAGAACACCAGTGTATCAGAATGCCAGTGTTTCATATCTGCTGTTTCATATCTATCTGGTCTAACTGACTAAACCAGGGGTCTCCAAACTTTTCAGCCCGAGGGCCGCATTAGCTATCAAATAGCAGTTTGGGGGCCGACAACACACTCGAGGTCCAAATAAAAAAGAATCAAAACATGGATGTTGTTTTTAATTATTTATTTAATATTATTTTATTCAGTTATTATTTAATAACACATTGATACACTACACATGAACACTACACATGAACACCTGTTCACAACACATGAACACTACACATGAACACCTGTTCACTACACATGAACACTACACATGAACACCTGTTCACAACACATGAACACTACACATGAACACCTGTTCACTACACATGAACACTACACATGAACACCTGTTCACTACACATGAACACTACACATGAACACTACACATGAACACCTGTTCACTACACATGAACACCTGAACACTACACATGAACACCTGAACACTACACCTGAACACTACACCTGAACACTACACATGAACACCTGTTCACTACACATGAACACCTGAACACTACACATGAACACTACACATGAACACCTGTTCACTACACATGAACACTACACATCAACCCCCCAACTGACCCACCCAGCCAGGTCTCTCACCCCAAAACCTCCTTTCCTCCAACCCCCCCCCCAATGACCCACCCAGCCAGGTCTCACCCCAAAACCTCCTTTCCTCCAACCCCCCCCCCCAAATGACCCACCCAGCCAGGTCTCTCACCCCAAAACCTCCTTTCCTCCAAACCCCCCCCCCCAATGACCCACCCAGCCCGGTCTCTCACCCCCCCCCCCAACTGACCTGCTCAACCCGGTCTCTCCCCACAGACCGGTTCGCCGCCTGGCAGTGGGTGGCTCCTTGTTTCGCCCCCTGCAACTGCGTGGCGGTGCGGCACGTCCCGGCCCCAGCTCCAAGCCGTCCCTGGCCGGCGGCGGCAGCCGAGCACGTGGCGCGTCCCGGCCCCGCGGCTGGCGGCGGCAGCCGAGCGCGCGGCGCTTCCAGGCCCCGCGGCTGGCGGCGGCGGCCGAGCGCGCGGCGCTTCCAGGCCCCGCGGCTGGCGGCGGCGGCCGAGCACGCGGCGCGTCCCGGCCCCGCGGCTGGCGGCGGCGGCCGAGCGCGCGGCGCTTCCAGGCCCCGTGGCTGGCGGCGGCGGCCGAGTGCGCGGCGCTTCCAGGCCCCAGCGCGGAGCCAAAAAGATCTCCGCGGGCCGGATGAGAGGGCCTCGCGGGCCGCATCCGGCCCGCGGGCCGTAGTTTGGAGACCCCTGGACTAAACTAACCTTGTAAGGAAGTGAAGAATAAGACTCTCTATCCTTCAGCTTGAGAAGATGGTACACTAAAATGTCAACAAGATTATATTTTCCTTCTTCGTTAATCATTTTTCTATGATTAAGAGCTAATTTTAATCCCGTGCTTTTCATATCTAGAAGTATTTGAATAACATTTTGTTTTAAACATCACATGAATCTAATGAATTTATTGTTATAGAATACAATTATAACAATTAGAAGTAACTGAATTGATTGGGCGTTCTACTATAACTCAACATTGTTTAGGTATGGGGGGGGGGAACACTGGCCTGAAATAACTGGTTTTATAGGTCTGATTCATAACAATGTTGTCCACCATTTATGAGATCTTGCAGCAAAGATTCCTTGAGCTCTTCTGTCCTTAAAAAGGACACAGCCACCATTCTGCATGCAGAGCTCCAATTAAAATAAATGGGAGATTTGTGTCCAGATCAATGGTAGTTCAGTCTCTGGTCAATATTTGTTCATAAGCTCTGATTCCACTGTGTCTTCAAAGTTTGTGATTTTCTGATTCATTGCTTGAACCCCCTTTCGATGTTAAATTTCAAGTGGTGACCCAGGGAAGTGTATTTATGAAATGCATAAACAAACACAAATAAGACGAGGAAGACTTTGTTGCACCTTAGAGACTAACCAGTTTATTTCAGCATAAGCTTTCTTGGGCTATAGCCCACTTCATCAGATGCATAGAACAGAAGTAACATGGATTAATACACACAGAGAGCAAAAAACCAAAAAGGTTGTACATTAGCATACCAATGCTAATTGGTGCTACAAAGTCTTCCTCGTCTTATTTACGGATACAGACTAACACGGCTGCTCATCTTAAACCATAAACAAACACAATGTTCTTATTAGGTCACTGCAGAAATTTACCTTGGTAATCTATTTTGTGCGTTAGTTATCTAAATATTGTAAGATCACATTGACACCCCGGAGAGAGGGGTAAGGAGCCTAAATTTATCTTTCCTGTAATGAGGTTGCATTTTTTCATGATCGTCACAATGGGATTCCCTTCAACTTCTTCAGAAGTGCAGTGCTAATTCCAGGAGCTCCCTTGATCATCTGCAACAGCTTTTAGAAGAGGTACAGTTGGTGGAAAACATCTTTGCAGTTGAGATGATATGGGTGCCTCACCCCACATTTGTACTGTGCTGCTCCAATATACTTCTCTTCTTTAAAGAGCCATGTTAGTACATTAGGATGGCACTTGGACTCAGCACTGCACTTCCTAAATACAATAGCTTACTAACTATGCTATTCATTAACCTAATTTAGTGGCTTTTCAGATTTTTCTTTCTCTTGATTGCTGTGAAAGAAAATGATCACTCTTTGGTGGCCAAGGTGAAATGCATTTTCTGGGCTCAGTCCATTTTCTAGTGGCCATGTGTCCAATGTCAGGAAAAACAACATATTTGGTACCACTATTGGCAGATAAGTCGAGGAACCTGAAGTACATTTCCATCACTGGAAGTGGACCTTCCAGGTCAGGACTGAATTCTAGTTTGGGGGTAGTGTGAAGAGAGCTCCACTTGCATATGCATGAGCTGTTTCTGTCCTGCAGATAGAAAACATCTATCACTGGGGATTTCAGTCAGCATATTTCACTAGTACTAACTGTTATGTGAATTTTTAAAAAACCCTGTTCCAGTCATGCAACTAAAAGAGTTCTTATCACTGTTTTTTGGTAGAGAAGAACTGATATTGGTGATTTTGATGTTTAGGTCAAGTATCTTGCCACCTGAACCAATAGAACTGGGAATTCTAAGCATGATGATGTGATACTAACCTAGCTATATGATACAAATTTGTGTCTTTAGTTATTTATTTTATTAAATAATTTGTCAGTCTACTTTGAAATCAATACAGATCCAATATGATATAAAGAAAGGAAAGACAAATGTAGTGAAAAGAAAACTGACAACAAATATATTTTATGTAGTGTTGTAGCCATGTTGGTCTCAAGGTATTAGAGACGCAAGGTAGATGAGGTAATATCTTTTATTGGACCAACTTCTGTTGGTGAGAGAGACAAGCTTTCAAGCTTACACATAATTTCTCTACAGGTCTGGTTAAGGTTTTACCAGACTTGAAGAAAAGGTATTAGTGATGTAATCAGTGACTTGTTTATACTGCTCTATATACACTGTACACTGAAATGTAAGTGTAGTATGTCTATTCCAATTGACAAAGAGTCCTGTGGAACCTTAAAGACTAACAGAAGTATTGAATCATAAGCATAAGCTTTTGTGGGCTAGTACCCACTTCGTCGGATGACTTCCACTGCATGCATCTGACGAAATGGGTACTAGCCACGAAAGCTTATGCTTATGATTCAATACTTCTGTTAGTCTTTAAGGTTCCACAGGACTCTTTGTCAATTGGAATAGACATACTACACTTACATTTCAGTGTACAGTGTATAGAGCAGTATAAACAAGTCACTGATTACATCACTAATGCCTTTTATGTAGCCTGTTGTAAAACTAGGTAAATATCTAGTTAAAAGAAGATGCATCTCCCTGGAAGACCTGTGTGTACTCCCAAATTTGTATCCCCAGTTGAGAGCCCGCTTCCACTTTCTGCTAGGGGAAGTATGGGGAAGCTACAGGAAGGAGCTAACTCTGTGGTGGGCCCTAAAACAGGGTCAAGGTTCCAGGTGTAGCCCTCTGGGTCAGTGTTCCAGAAGAGAATCCAGAGGGACTAAAAACTCAGGCCCAGGGCAGGTACCAGTGGCTAAAGTTCTGTGTGGTTTTGTTCAGGAGTGTTTGACTTCTGTTGGGGAGAAACCCAGGAACCTGCTACTCTGAAAGAAGAGTGGGATTGAAGAGGAGCCTGGGAATGGGGAAAGAGACTATATGGATGACTAGTAGTGTTGCTCAAAACTTTAATTTGGGACGTTGTGACCCTGGAAGGGTTGAGACTACATGACTTCAGTGGAGGGACAAGTTGCTAGAAGAATGGAATCACCATTGGGCCTGAATGACTCTCAGAACAAGGCCACTGTGGGTAAGGTCTTGCTGTGCTTTGCCCTTTCATCAGGGGAAATGTCAGCTGGTGAGTCCCTCTTCAGTATAGCACCTCACGTTCTTGAATGTATTTATCCTCACACAACACCCTAGTGAGGTAGGGAAGTGCTATTATCCCCATTTTACAGATGGCGAACTGAGGCACAGACTGACTAAATAACTTGCCCAAGGATACACAGGAAGTCTGCAGCGGAGTGAGGAATTAAGCCCATGTCTCCCGAGTCCTAGACTAGCATCCCAACCACTGGATCATGCTTCTTCCTTAGGGAGAGGATGCAGAGAGGGAGTACATGGCTCAGACATGTATATAACCCACAGAGCAGTGTTCCAATATGGCTGTCTCTGGTAGCAGAGATGGGATGTTCAGAAGCAGAGACAATGAATGGGATTGTCTCTCTGTCCTTTATGTATGATGTTGGATGGGGAGCACAGTGACAGGCTGCAATGATGATTTCCAACCCTGGGGGAGGGATGATTCCTTCTGCAAGCCTTGTTTACTTAAACTTTATCCAGGGATCGGTGAGACTTGTAGCTTGAATGCAGGGAAATTGCATTTGGTGTCAGATGTCACTTGTTGCAGGAGAATCATTGAAGCTTGAACTCCAGTCATCTCACCAGTTTGGGAAAAGCATTTAAATTCACCGCTTAGAACATTTCTATTTAGCTGACTTAGTCTGGGTTACCTCATAGGACAACAGACGTAGAAGAAGTAAAGACTTTAAAGTAATCTAATCGATATCTCCTCCAGAGTTTGTTATGGTCACTGTAATTTTAAATATTTCACTTTGGATACACTGGTGGCCAAACAAACTTGGTATGAAACAAGCTTGAATTTAGGAAGTTTCCCTCCCTTTCCAAATATATATGAGAAATCAAAGATAGAAGTGGTTGATTTTTTTTTCTATTAAAGTTGTGTATTTCTGGCCAGTACAAGAATTGGAGACTGGGAGAGAGAGAGCTTTCAACTCAAGTCTTTTGGTATTTGTTCTGCCACAGAACTATTTTAAAAAAAATCTTATGCTCCGCTAATTAGTCTGTTTTTCATATGCAGTGTCAATGCATGTTTGGGGCTCTGTAGGGATGTGTAGACACATAAAAGGCTGGCTAGCACTCTTCTCACTTACAGCACTGTAAACGTGGAGTAACACCTCACAAGTCAAGGGGTATGAAAGAGCATAGCTTCACTGAGGTGAAGAGAGCTACAATGATTTACACTAGCTGAGAATCTGGCCTCAAAGATTTACACTAGTGTGGAGCTGGAGTAATTTAGAAAATAATCTGACCTATAATTGAAGTAATTTAAATCACACAGGGTGAAGCCTACCAGCCATATTCATGTTCCATAGCGCATTTCCAAGAATTCATAAACAATTGTGTTGATTTTTCCTAGCTTCTGTCTCCAGTGACATAGATTGTATTTAATAGTTCCACTGAAACCTGACCCTGGATTTCTAATAGCTACCAATTTGAGATTTTCAGGACTCAGAATTTAACCCTTGGTATTACATCAGGATCTGGAGCCTCTGATCTCTGGCTGTTTTCAAGGCTGAAAATGTGATGAGTGGAAAGTTGTAGTAATTACTGAACAGATGCACTTAATAAGGTCTCTACTGGATTTCCAGCTGGCAACTAGAGCGGTGTGCTGGGACAATGTGACTGCAGTCACTCGGATCATTATGTGACATCATATCCTCCCCCTTGTTGTCATAGCAGCTGTAATCATTCTACTGAAAACTTCCCCAAGGAAGACTGCAAACATCATCCTTCTCCATTAAGTGGAAGTTCATGGTGTTATGTTGCTTGCTGCTATTGTATTATGCCATTTCTTATTCCTATTCATTTAAGACCTTCTTTCCCCACACTGATGTGTTAGGCAGTGTTACAGACCGTAAAATGTTTTGTAGTTGGGGGAATAAACAATTGCTCAGCCAATGCAACTTTAATTTTTACCTACAATTCCTTTACTGTTCCAGCATCAGAGTTCTCCCAAGCAGACCAAATTAGCGAGAAGTAAATGTAAGCTGAACCAGATTCAAGGAATCCTGGGCCTGAGTCTTAACTTACATCCGTTTCAAGTCAATGTAGCTCTACTGACTTCGGTAGAACTATAGCTCTTTTATACTGTGAGAGAACTGGGAGAATTTTGGTGTTAATGTCATTTTGTCATCTATTTTAGTATTAATGTAGAACATTAAAGCTGAAATCATTCTAAAAATGTAACTTAGTATTCTCTTCCCCATTTCTTATTTTTTTGCTTATTATTTTTTTTGCAATTCTTTCACGTTGGATGCTGTTTTATCAGTTTCACTTTTCATTTTGTAGTCTTTCATTTCTGGTTCTGATATGTTTGCACAATGCTAATATAACTGGATTTCCAAAGATGTAGGGAAACGGTGACTGCAATACAACTTCCACTAAAATTTTCTTCCTCCCTTTTGGTATTCATGTTCCATGAATAACTGTTCAATTAAGTTTTTGCTCACATAAAACAAATGATAAGCCATCATGCTCCAGTATACATATACAGTGAATTTTTTAATATACCTCAGAGGTAGACATGAAGCAGTAGCAGAGAAGTTCCAGTAGCAGAGTTTTAACATTAGTTAAAATAATGCAAATAATGAGCCCTGGTTGAAAATATACTGTAGGAAAAGGATTTGTGGCCAAAATAGAGTAATACTAATACCCATTATTTGGGTATTCCACCTGTTTGGATCCTATAGTCAATAATCATAGGTTTTTCGCTATGGTTTTCAGCTTTCTCAACATGTATAGATCAACAACAGATGAATTTTGTCCCTAGGCCATCATCCTGGGATTGAGTGTGCACACATGAATCCCCATTGAAGTCAATGGAGCTTAACTTTGGTGCACTCATTCAGTCAGCTGCAGGATTGGGGCCTCCTTTAATTGCCTAGCAAAGGTACATTCCATAATCAGTGGAGAACAATTCCATTTTTCTTTAAAAAGTGAACCTTGAAATTTTAACTGAGCAGAATTGCACTTTTGGGACACTGAATAGCTGGTGAAGAATAGGCTGTACCCTTGAGATTCATAGGTGGTGAAGCCTGTTGGCCCTATTGCAAGTCACATTAAGGGCTAGTCCATCTGTTAAAATCAATGGGACTCTTACTACTGATTTCCTAGTTAAAGATGCTACCATTTGGACTCAATATAACTTTGAATGTATTATTCTTTTCTTTATGCGCACATGTTTCATGCCCAAATAAGTAAAATGTTTGAGGAAAATATTAACTGGAGTGAGGAAATTGGAAGAACTACCTCTCCAATGATTATAAGGGAGATAATGTAGTGCTGAATATGTAGAGAACAGATGAAAAATCTTCTCTCAATTTGCAATAGTTTGTGGTTATACATCCTCCTCCACTCCCAGCAATGAACTTTATTAAATATCCAGATGCACACATACTATAAAGAATCAATGGAATTTGAACTGAAGACTGTTGTCACTAAACTGGCTTGACCAATCCTCGAAGTGCAGTTCTATCCCCAGAAAATGACTCTGTAAGAATATCATCTTTGACAGTTCTAAGATTTCTTTGTCTCTCAATGATTCCATATATTTGTGCAACCCTGAACATTGAGCAGATAATTTGGCGTGCAAGATTTTCATACTGGTGGTGATGTGCAAGAAGGAAAAAACACAGACTGTGTTTGCAGGGTTGGTGACTTTTGGGTGGGAGGTAAGGGGAGGGAGAGGAAGAGACACCCTATAGTTTTACTTGTAAACTGAGAAAATTTAATATGGAGAGAGTAATTGAGAAACAATGGTTTACAATCCCACAACTTCTACAATACCTTTTCAGAAAATAAATATGTTTTAAGTTATAGAATGATCTCCTCTAATAGAAAGAACCCGACATAACAGCAGTTCTATCATGCTCCAGTAGATGGCATTGAGACATATACTTTACTCAGAAGCTCTTTCAAAACTCACTTGTATGAAGTGTTTTAGAGAGACAAGGTAGGCAAGGAAATGTCTTTCATTCGACCAAATTCTATTGGGGAGAGAGAGAAGCTTTCAATCTTACATAGTGCTCTTTAGAAGTGTGGCTTTCTGTGGGCTCTAGTCACTTATTCCTGGGGGCATTCTGCCGCCTCAAAAATAAATTCTGCGCTCAATATTTTAAAATTCTGCACATTTTATTTTCAAAATAACACTACATAGTCATGTCTGCTTTAATTATTTTGGTGATTTATTTCAAAATACCTGTCAGCAAGTATGTTTGTAACAATACAGACACACAAAATTTCTCCCAGGAGTAGAGAGTTAGTTTGTACCGACTTCGCTAATGCTTTTTTATGTAGTAAAACTAGACAAATATCTAAATGAGTTCATGTATCCCCTGGAAGACTCTTGCGTACTCCCAGTGGTAGGTGTAACCCGGATTGAGAACCATTGAACCATAGCACCACTGAAAATCAGGTCATTTTAATTTAGATTCCTGAATATGGATTTTGCAGCATAATTTTAGGCATCCAAGGCTGCAAGTTTTGACTTTTGTTTCTCTGTTATTGTCATCTTTGAAAAACAGTTCTGAGCACACAATTCTACACTAATGTGGCTTTTATTTGGGTAAATGCAACAGGCGGAGTAATCTCACCAGATTCTAAGGGCTCCTTTCATTTTTACTTGCTCTAGTTAAAATTCAAAGAAAATACTCTTAACTTGCTTTATTCCCCCTGTCTGCTTCAGAGAACCATCTAGTTAAGAATTTGTCATTATTTGGCAAACATTTTAATATTTCTTGCCTTAAACTGCCTTTACATGAGCCAATATAAAAATCTACAAATATTTCAAATCACGTGGTGTAGTCTGTTTTTGTTGAGCAGATAGAAGGGCATAAGAAATATTGGACACTGCAAAATTTTGTAAAAGGAGCCATTTTAACCTTAAAGTCTTAAATCAGAGATTCAAAATGCAGTTTTCAGTTTCATTTAAAAAAATGACATCGGGAATCAAACTCCGTTTTGGAATGGGTCCATATGGAGAGCGTACAGTTCTATGATAAACCATGCAACCCTGCTGAGCCAGAACTAGAACCTCAGTCCTACCAAATAAATTAGGTTTCTACAACTAGATCTGTTAGCTGTCACCTGTAGAAGGGCCATTATGGTCTCTCTAGGCTGCAGCTGGTCAATAATGGGCCACATGCATGTCATGCCAAATCCTGCTTCCACTGACGTCAATGGCAAAAAATCCTCCCATTGACAGCTCTGCGGGTAGAAATGGCCCATTACTCCAGTTGGTTGCTAAGGGAACTGGATCAGACCCCAAATTATCCATCTCAAAATCATTAAGCTTTATTATAATGTCATCTTCAAACAACAGCCAGCAGATGAGTTTTCAATTGTATGGAAAGTTTGAAGGAGTGAGAGACAAAGAAATATTAGTTTAAAAGTCAAAATTTTAAATTAAGGTAATTTCTAATGACTCGTAACTCCGCTTGACCTATTTCCTTTAAGCTTTGCTGTAAGAGTAAATCTGGGAATTGCCAGTTTTTCATGCCAAAGTCATGATAGTGCTAAAATAGAACTTTCCCACCAATTTCAGTTATTATCTTAATGATGGAGCAATGAGTATACTGTAGAAAGGTGCAGTACTTGGGCCACATCTAGACTACACAAGTAAGTTGACCTACGTTAGGTCGATTTAAGGTATGTCTACACTATGAAATTAGGTCTAATTTATGGACGTTGATTTTTCTGAACAGATTGTATACATTGGATTGTGTGTGTCCCCATTTAACACGCCAAGTCGGTGGAGTGCATTCACAGTACTAAGTCTAGCATCAACTCTCGGAGCGGTGCACTGTGGGTATCTATCTATGGGTAGTCTCCGCTGCCCATTGGAATTTTGAGTTTAGCTCTCAGTGTATGATGGGGCAAAAACATTCTCATGGGGTTTTGTGGGTGAATCTCATCAGTCGCCCCTCCCACCGTGAATGCAATGGCAGACAGTTGTTTCTAGCCTTTTTTCTGTGCAGGCGCCATACTGCTTTCAGCAGACGGTGCAATACGACTTCTTTCCTGCTCTTCTGGTGCCATGAATCCACTTCTCAGATCCTCTCGTCCTTCTGAATAAATATATATTCTCATGGCATTGTGCTCTGCTGTTGCCTCGATAGCGAATTTTTCCATATTGTCTGTCATGGGCTCCCGGGACAGCATGTTCTTCATCGGGAAACCATTGTCATCCACCTCTTTCGCTGACACTCTGCTCTCCTGCTCTCACCCCGATAGCAAATTTCCCCAGTGATATCACGGCAAGCATGGAGCCTGCTCAGCTCACCGCTATTGTGACCGTTGTAAACACCTTGCACATTTGTGATGGGTTGGGATCACAGAAACCCCTTAAGAGCTGCCACCTGATGTGCCAAGGCTACTCCTGCCTCAGTTTTCCTGCCCCAACAGCTTAGGACCTCAGTACCCTGCCTGGTCTGAGCCACGTCCCCTAACAGCTGTGGACTTTCCTGGAAACAGGCCGGAGGTATCCTTACCTCTGGCACTCAGATGCTCAACTCCCAATGGGGTCAAACCCTGAATAAAATTTGTTTTGCCCTGTATAAAGCTTATAGTAAGCCATAGTCTTTGGCTTCTTTAACCTTCATCACATATGGGAATGGTCTTTCTCATTAAGACGCGATAAATCGATGGCCAGCGATGCCCCCGTCGACTCCGGAACTCCAGCTCGCTGGGAGGCGCAAGCTGGAGTTGACGGGGGAGTGCACCGCCGACTGCCGCCGCCTTGAGGACGGCAGGTAAGGCGGCTTAAGGTATGCCAACTTCAGCTACGTGATTCACGTGATTCACGTAGCTGAAGTTGCATATCGTCAGTCGATTCTCCCCCCCTCCCCTCCCCCAGTGAAGACCAGCCCGGACAGTAGTAAGGAGCAGTTCAACTATAGGCTGAGCAAGTGGAGAATGGTGGTAGAATGTGCATTAGGATGTTTAAAGTTTCGTTGGTGCAGTTTACTGACTGTTATAAACATCAGTGAAAAAGTATTCCCATTGTTTTTGTGGCTTGCTGTGTGCTCTACAATATCTATGAGAGTAAGGGGGAGATGTTTATGGTGGGGTGGGAGGTTGATGCAAATCGCCTGTTCGCTGATTACGCACAGCCAGACACCAGGGTGATTAGAAAAGCACAGCAGGATGTGATGTGCATCAGAGAAGCCTTGAAAACCAGTTTCATGACTGGCCAGGCTACTATGTGACAGTTCTGTTTGTTTCTTCTTGATGAAAACCCGCCCCCTTGGTCCACTGTACTTAACTCTAAGCCAACCGCCCTCCCTCCTTCGATCACCACTTGCAGAGGCAATAAAGTAATTGTTTCAAAATCATACATTTTTTATTAATTCCCACTAATAGGGGAATAACTGCCAAGGTAGCTCGGGAGGGGTGGGTGAGGAGGGAAGCACCAGGTAGGGTGGTGGATGAGGGGAGAAGGGAAGGACAAGACCACACTGCACTTCAAAACTTATTGAATGCCAGCCTTCTGTTGCTTGGGCAGTCCTCAGGGGTGGAGTGGCTGGGTGCCCTGAGCCTCCCCCCCCCCCCCGCCTTCTTGGGAGTCTGGGGGAGGAGGATATGGAACTAGGAGAAGAGGGCGGACGGTTACAGAGGGGCTACAGCAGCGGTCTGTGCTCCTGCTGCCTATTCTGCAGCTCCACCAGACACTGGAGCATGTCAGTTTGATCCCCCAGTAGCTGCAGCATTGCATCCTGCCTCCTCTCGTCGCGCTCCCGCCACCTCTCTTCTCGATCATCCCTCCTGTCCTCACATTCATTTACTGCTTTCCTGGACTGTAACAGTGTTTGTCTCCATGCATTCTTCTGAGCTCTTTCAGTGAGGGAGGACTGCATGAGCTCAGAGAACATTTCATTGCGCGTGTGTTTTTTCCCCCCGCCTTCTTATCTGTGCTAGCCACTGGGATGGAGATGATAGGGGGAGGGTGAAACATTTGCAGCTGCGGAAGGAAAAAAAGGGAGAGTATTATTTAAAAAGATACGTTTTACAGAACAATGGGTATACTGTTTCATGGTTAACCAAATTATTCACATTACATAGCACATGTGCTTTTGGTACAAGGTCGCATTTTGCAACTTATATTGTGTGCCTGCGGGTTTGGTGTAAGAGATCACACAATCAGGACCGGGCAACAGAATCGGCTTGCAGGCAGCAATAGTAAGCCATAGTCTTTGGGTTCTTTAACCTTCATCACATGTGGGAATGGGTTCAAAAAGCAGTGCCCTCCTTTCCCATACCAAGCAAAGCAAAGCTTTGTTGAGTTGGACATTTAAAAGGAGGTGCTGTGGTTTTTGGGTTAACGTGCAGCAGAAACCCAACTAACCCCCCCCCATCCAATTCTCTGGGATGATTGCTTCTTCCCCTCCGCGTGGCTGGTATCAGGGAAGATCCCTGCTAGCTAAACACAAACAGCTCAGTGTGAATGCCCCACTCCCCTGCTACCACATGGCTAACTGCGGGGAGGATTTATTTTCAGCCACAGGCAAACAGCCCAGCAGGAATGGCCACCTCTAAATGTCCCCTTAATAAAATTCCCCTATTTTAACCAGGTGACCATGAATGATATCACTCTCCTGAGAAACAAAGAACAGATGTTGCTTGAATGCCAGCAAACAGTGGGACCATACGCTGCCAGGTTTTGTCATGCAATGATACCAGACTACTTGCTACTGGCCTGGTGTGGTAAAGTGTCCTACCATGGAGGATGGAGTAAGGCTGATCTCCCCAGAAACCTTATGCGAAGGCTTTTAGAGTGCCTCCAGGAGAGCTTCATGGAGATGCCCCTGGAGGATTTCCGCTCCATCCCCAGACACGTTAACAGACTTCTCCAGTAGCTGTGCTGGCCACAAATGCATCCCAAGTCCTTAGGGCAAAGTAATCATTAAACATGCTTGCTTTTAAATCATGTATTATATTTACAAAGGTACACTCACCAGAGGTGCCTTCACTAGCTTCACGGTCTGGGATCCCACCTTGGAAGGGTTGGGAGGGGATTAGCTCCAGGGTGATAAAAAGATCCTGGCTGTCGGGGAGAACAGTGTCTCCGCTTGCCTGCTGCGGGCTATACTCAACCTTGTTCTCCTCCTCCACATCTTCCTTGTCCCAAAAATCCTCATTCCTGGTGTGTGAGACTCCCCGCTTGCAGGTGTCCACGGACAGGGGTAGAGTAGTGGTAGGGCCCCCCTCTACTATTGTATGCAGCTCATCATAGAAGCAACATGTCTGGGGCTCTGACCTGGAGTGTCCATTTGACTCTTCGGTTTTCTGGTACGCTTGCCTCAGCTCCTTAAATTTTCACACAGCACTGCTGCCTCTGTCCATCATGGCTCTGGAGACTTTGGCAAAAGTATTGGAATTTCATCTTTTCGAACGTAGCTCTGCCAGCACGCATTCGTCCCCCCATACAGCGGTCAAATCCGTTCGGTCCGTGCTGGAGCTCTTTTGTGATTCTGTGACTGCATGGTCACCTGTGATATTGGGCTCTGCATGGTCACCTGTGCTGATGAACTCGCCACACTGGCCAAAAAGGAAATGAAATTCAAAAGTTCCCGGGGCTTTTCCTGTCTACCTGGCCAGTGCATCCGAGTTGAGAGTGCTGTCCAAAGTGGTCACAATGGAGCACTCTGGGATAGCTCCTGGAGGCCAATACTGTTGAATGGCGTCCACACTAACCCAAATTCGACCCAGCAATGTCGATTTCAGCGGAAATCCCCTCATCAGGGAGGAATACAGAAATCGATTTAAAGAGCCCTTTAAGTTGACAAAAATGGCTTCGTTGCGTGGACGGGTGGAGGGTTAAATTGATCTAACACTCTTAAATTTGACCTAAACTCATAGTGTAGACCAGGGCTATGTCGACCTAAGCTTTATGCCTCTCATCAAGGCAGATTTGCTAGGTTGGCATAGCTGGTGAGTTACAGCGGTGGAAAGAACACTGTAGTGTGTACGCTTATGTAGTTAGGTTGACATAAGTTGCCTTACATCAACTTAACCTTGTAATGTAGACATGCTCCAAATCTAATGTATTTATCACTGTTACAGAGAAAGAACAATGACGAATTGTCTTCCTAATAGACAGTGTCCTAGATGGTGTAGGGAGTATACTATAATCTACTGAGGAGGGCTGATATTGCTGTAAAGTCATGTAAAGAAAAGAAGTAATTTCTGCTGCTACTAGGAAACACGGTAACTTTTAAAACCCATTTACAAAAGCTCATTTTAAGGGAGGTGAAGTAATAATCAAGAAGAGAGGGATTTTCAAAAGCAGTCAGGATTGGCCAGATTTGCTCCCACTGAAATTTAGTTAGTCTTTAAGGTGCCACAGGACTTTGTTACCTCTGCTATTCCAGACTAACACGGCTACCTCTCGGATTCTTGACTGAAATCTCTGACTGACTGTAAAGGAAGCAGAATTGGGCCAATACGGAGTGCTTTTGAAAATCCCATCCTAAAAAAAGATAGCGAAGACACATTGACTCCTGATCATCTTTATAGTTAATGGTTTGTTTTTTCATAAATAGTAGAACACACGGGTGGGCAAACTACGGCCTGGGGTCTGCATCCACCCTGCCAGCCGTTTTAATCCCGTCCTCAAGCTCCTGCTGGGGAGTGGGGTCAGGGGCTTGCCTGCTCCGGCGCTCCAGCTGGGGAGCAGGGTCAGTGTCCACTCTACGTGGCTCCTGGAAGCAGCAGCAGGGCCCCACTCCGGCTCCTATGCATAGGGACAGCCAAAGGACTTTGATCTGCATGCTGCCCCAACCCCAAGCGCTGCCTCTGCTGCTCCTATTGGTGGGAACTGCGGCCAATGGGACTGCAGGGACTGTGCCTGATGACGGGGCAGCACGCAGAGCTGCCTGGCTGCGGCACCACATAGGAGCCAGAGTGGGGACATGGCTGCTGTATCTGGAAGCTGCTTGAGGTAATTGTGGCCAGAGGCTGCACCCCTGAACCTCTCCCTGCACCCCAACCCCCTGCCCCAGCTCTGAGCCCCCTCCCGCCCTCCAAACCCCGTGATCCCAGCCCGGAGCACCCTCCTTCACCCCAAGCCCCTCATCCTGAGTCCCATCGCAGCCTGAAGCCCCAGCCAGAGCCTGCACCCCAACCCCTGCCTCACCCCTGATTCCCCGGCCAGCCTCCAAACCCTTTGGTCCCAGCCCAGCGCACCCTCTTACACCCCAAACTCCGCACCCCCAGCCAGAGCCCTCCCCTCTCTTCCCTGCACCCCACTCCCTAGCCCGGAGACCCCTCCTGCACCCTGAACTCCTCATTTTGGCCCTACCCCAGAGCCTGCACCCCCAACTAGAGCCCTCACCCCCTCCTGCATGGAAAGCCCAATTTTGTGAGCATTCCTGTTCTGCCATACAATTTCTATTCCCCGATGTGGCCCTCCATCCAAAAAGTTTACCCACCCCTGATATCACATATTAAGGTGAAATGATACAAAGGATGTCACTTAAATGTGTTTAAACCTGTGTTACCCCAAAGGAGTTATTCTTGATTCTCACAAGTTTAAATGAGAGGAGAATTGGGCCCAAATGTAGAAAGCAATTCAGGTACAGCCAATTTTATCATATTTGGTTATGGGGTGGAGGGGAGCAGAGAAGAGAATTCTTAGGGCTTGATTACACTGGCACTTTATAGCGCTGTGAAGCCTCCAGGAGTTCTATGACTCACTACCCGTCCAGACTGGTGAAGCACGTAAATCTCTATAAGTCCACAGTTATACCGGTCCTGGTAATCCTCCCTTCCTCGAGGATTAACAACTACTGCGTATTGAGTGCTCCGTATTATCTCCAGTGTGAATGGGTATTAACAATACAACGATTTGAGTGATCTCTGGAGACGCCTCTAAGCCATTTAAGGCAACTGACATCTCTTCCCTTTGTTTTGAACTTGGCTGGAGGAATGCAGAAGTACGTTTTCAGACTTTATCTCTTAACTTGGCAAATAATCAATGCAAATGTTTATGGAGTGAGCCTGTGTGAAAGAGAAGACTAGCAGACTTTGTATTTCAAAGGAAATTTGCTGACACACTCTCAGCATGCTGAAAATCCATTCACTCTCTCTGTCCGCATACACACAACACATTCCCCGTCATCCCCCTCGTTTGAAAAACATGTTGCACCAAGCAAAATGCTGGGATAGCTTCCCATAATGCACCACTCCCCGTGCTGCTGCAAGTGCCAAATGTGGCCACACTATACCACTGGCGGGTCTCAGTGTGGACATGCTATAGTGCTAGCCCTATAGCTGTGTATAAGGGCAGGTATAACCAAAACTGCCATAAAGCTGTAAGTGTAACCAAGCCCTAAGATGCATGTTTCACCGTTTCCCCTCTCAAATTGGCTCAGGAGTGATGGGGTCCAATAGCACTATCTAGCAATGCAAAGACATGTACTCAGTGAACTCATTAGGATCCATCAGCTGTTAAGTGTTTTGAGTAGGCTTCACTTAAACTAGCCACAGCCGTAACTTGAATCTGAATCTGTGTCAGATGGTATTACAGTAAACCCTCGATTTAATGGACTTCGGATGCAACAGACAAAATTTCTGAGCAAGTCTGATGCATCCAAAATCCATTTCTTGCGGGCTGGCTGCCGGCTCCCGGCTGCCGCCCAGGTCCAGGCAGCGGGCAGGCTGGCTGCCAGCTCCTGGGTCCCGCCAGAGTCCTGCCAGCGGGCGGGCTGGCTGCCGGCTTCCGCCCGGCTCCCACCTGCAGGCGGGCTGCCGTCTCCTGCCCGAGTCCCGCCAGCGGGCGGGCTAGCTGGCTGCCGGGTCCCGCCCGGGTCCCGCCTGCGGGCGGGCGGGTGGGCTGGCTGGCTGCCAGGTCCCGCCCGGGTCCCGCCTGCGGGCGGGCTGGCTGGCTGCCGGGTCCCGCCCGGGTCCCACCTGCGGGCGGGCTGGCTGGCTGCCGGGTCCCACCCGAGTCCCGCCAGCGGGCGGGCTGGCTGATGGTTCCTGGCTGCCGCCCGGGTCCCAGCAACGGGTGGGCTGCGGAGCTGCCGCCCCGACCCTGTGGCGGGCGGGCTGCTGCTCTGATAGCTCGTTTTTTTTTTTTTATTAAATAACGGACTTTTTGATTTAACGGACACCCCCTCGCCCGAATTAGTCCGTTAAATGGAGGTTTTACTGTATCTCATAGCCACATAGACACCACAACATCTCATTAAGCCTACTGTACTAACATACTCCAGCTTGTTTCCATCCCAGAAGTGCCAACAGTTTATCGTCATTCTAGGTACTTGTTGGCATTGTCATATCTCCATGGCTTAGGCACAGAGTTTAATTGTTCTTGAATCCGCGTGTGTGAGCATTGAGGATGCCAATTACAGCACCACAGAGAGCTAAGATTCACTTACTGTTGTCAGTTTGACAGAATTATCAGAGTAAATGGTCCTTAATGTGAGATTCTGTTTATTCTGTAGTGATGTTTTTACTTCTTGTTTCAGTCGAATGCTTTCTATTAATTAGAATTCATCATGCCATTTAACTGAAGTAGTTTCTTTTTACGGTGAAATTCTGAAAACTGATTTATCATTTACGTACATGCTCTGTTTGCATGCTTGCCCTTTGAAGCGCGAGCACTAATTTGAGCCCTTTGCTTTACCAGGCATCACTTTCTCACACTAACACTATATATACATAATTATCTTTTTCCATCTCTGCACTGATGTTTAAACGAAACCTTAGGGATGTATTCCCATCTGATGGGGTGTGTTTACATGTTATGTTCAGTCACTTGTATATGATGTCTATCTTATATTATGTTTAATAAATAAACTTTGTATCTTTACAAAGTTCTTAACTTTTATTATTTCGGTGAAGTTAAGTGCCAAACCTGCATAAGCCATTTTGAAAATTCCAACTTTAGGCACCTAAATACCTTTGACACTCTGGCCTTTGGACCCTTCTGAAACTTGTATCCATCATGCCTAGGTGCAGGGGCAAGGGAGATTTGAATTAGGAAGAGAGGTATTCTATAAATAACTAATTATGAGTGAATAGATCTATCAATCACGGTTTACATTTTTTTAAAGAAAGAGAATGGCATTTGATGGATCCTGAAATCAGAAACAAAAGGCATGACTGTCTGAAAATTCATGAAGAATGAGAGAGTGTCTGTGTGTGTCCGTCCAGACACTCCTGATATAATGAGCAGCTATTAGTCAATTCCAAAGAAGGAAACAAACTGTGGAAACATAAACTGGTTTTGTTCTATGGAACTGTTGCTCAGTTCAATTTAAAATCTACCTTTCTAATTTGAAGAGCAGCCAGCTGATGCATTTAACAGATTTGTCATCGTATCCCATTAATTGCTGGGAAAGGTGATGAAGGTCAGATTTGTCTTCTTTGGTACAAAATATTTCAGTGTTCATGACTACACCATGTTGATTGTTAGACTCAAAGGCATATTCAAATGATCAGGCCATCGGTGAGGCCATATATTTAGCATCTTTGGTGCTCAAGAGGAACGAACTCGAAGAATGGGCAAATCCATGCAGATACAAGAAGAACTGACATGCGTTTCTACCAGAACTTGAACAGAGGTGAACTCACAGGGAATGTGTGCTGAGGTTCAAAAAAGCTGGATTGCTTCATACATCTCAATTCTGTCTAGTTGGGTATTCCCACTCCTTTCCCACCCCTGAAAACAAACAAACACAAAAAGCATCCTGGTGGGAAGGGGCTGGGGGGGGGGGAATGGAGGGTAAGGTAACCCTTATAATTAAAAAATGATGTTTCTTTTGTTCAAAAACAAAAACGTTAACAATTTTGAAGGCAACACAACCTGTGTTCTCTTTTGTAACTTTTCATGGAGGGAAAATAAAAACCTCAAGAACTTTGACAGCTCTAATGGAAGGAATTTGAAATTTCACACACCAGCCCAATCTTTTTATCTTCCCCTGCTCCTCCCATCTTGATACCTTAACCCAGGAGTTGGCAACCTTTCAGAAGTGCTGTGCTGAGTCTTCATTTATTCACTCTAATGTAAGGTTTCAAGTACCAGTAATACATTTTAACCTTTTAGAAGGTCTCTTTCTATATGTCAATAATATATAACTAAACTATGGTTGTATGTAAAGTAAATAAGGTTTTAAAAATATTTAAGAAGGTTCATTTAAAATTAAATTAAAATGCAGCTGCCCCCCAGACCGCTGGCCAGGACCTGTGCAGTGTGAGTACCACTGAAAATCAGCTTGCATGCCGCCTTTGGTGCACGTACCATAGGTTGCCTATCCCTTCCTTAATCTAAGAAACGCAAATAAACCTTGGAGAAGTATTCAGAGTTTTGGCTGGTTAGTGTAAACGTCGGAAGCTCACTCAGCATTAATTGAGTTTCTGTATTTAAAAATTAGAGGCAGATGGATTTTCAAATAAAAAATGGTAAAGGGGGTACATAATTGCCAGCATTTGAAAACATTTTCCAGAGACGGTCTTCCTCAGCTTGAGACTGAGCTCCGTGCAGCAAGGATTATACTACTTTTAGCACTGTAGCTGGAGCCCCACTAGCATAAGTCTCTGGATTCAGTCTGGGAAGGGTGCTCCCAGATCCACTTAAGTTAGACTCAAGTTATGGCAACACAAGGCCAAATTTTACCCGGTAGAGCATAATATAAAGAGGCAGCAGACCATTTCAGTTATCATATACTGGCTAGCGTGTGTTCCACTACCCTTTATAAGATGGAATTTCACGTACTTGTCACCTGCTTTAGCTCCTGGCCCCCAAAGAAGATCTAAACTATGGTTCATGGGCTGGATCTGGTCCTCCAGCCATTTTAATCTGGCCCTCGAGCTCCCGCCGGGGAGCAGGGTCCGGGGCTTGTCCCACTATGGCGCGCCAACTGGGGATCAGGGTCGGTCTCCACTCCATGCAGCTCCCAGAAGCAGCAGCATGACCCCGATTCAGCTGGGAACAGGGTTGGGGTCCGCTCCACGTGGCTCCTGGATGCAGCAGCATGGCCCTCCTCTTGCTCCTACGCATAGAGGCAGCCAAGGGGCTTCACTCTGCATGCTGCCCCCACCCCACATGCCACCCCTGCTGCTCCCATTGGCGGGAACTGTGGCCAATGGGAGCCACAGGGGTGGTGCCTGCGGATGGGGCACTGTACAGAGCCACCTGGCCACAGCTCCGTGTAGGAGCAGGAGGGAGAATATGGCTGCTGCTTCCAGGAGCTGCCTGAGGTAAGTGCTATCCGACGCTTGCACTCCTGAGCCTCTCCCCACGCTCCAACCCTCTGCCCCAGCTCTGATCCCCCTCCCACTCTCCAAACCCCTCAGTCCCAGCCCAGATCACCTTCCTGTACCCTAAGCCCCTCATCCCCAGCCCCACCCCAGAGCCTACAACCCCAGCCAGAGCCCTCCTCCCCCCATGCACCTCACTCCTCAGCCTGGAGCTCCCTCCCACACCCTGAACTCCTCATTTCTGGCCCTACCCTAGATCCCACACCCCCAATCAGAGCCCTCACCCACTTCCACACCTCAACCCCAATTTTGTGAACATTCATGGCCCACCATACAATTTCTATTCTCAGATGTGGCTCTTCGATCCAAAACGTTTGCTCAACCTTGGGGTAAGGCAATACACCATGTTTATTGAGAGGAGAATTTAAGCATTGAAATTAGCATATGCTCTCTCTCTCTCTCTCTCTTCTGCAGCTGGATCTTACTGTTTCTCAGTCAGATCCAGTGGCCAAATGAAACTTGCACACTAAGGAGGTGAGCTGGGCTTCTGTCAAACATGTTCAAAGCATTGATGCTGATGCTGAATAACCCCCAAAGTCCCAGGGCAATAGAGGCTTCTTTTATAGTGATAAGTCTATGGACCCTGTTATGTCACACCGGAGCTGTCAATTCACGTGGTATTCAAGGTTGTTCTTAATTAGCATTATTTTGAGTTGTTACCGGGAGGATCCGCAACTGTTTCTTATCTGTCCCTTTGGCTCAACTCCTTATCTCATCCTTGGGGTATATGCCTTTGCTTTAGGGTCATCAATCTGCCACCTGGGTAACTGATAATAAAGTTGGTCCCTCTTGACGCCACCACCCCCTTTTTGACCATCTGGCCCAGTTGTACTTTCTCAGTTAATTACCATATATTCTTCACTCACACCAAACAGAAAAACATGGCAGAATTACATAGTAATGGGTATAATTACATAGTTCAATCCAGCCCTACTGTATGTGCAGTGTAGCCACTGTGTAGTACTGCTAATGAAAAGAATAGTCACTTGCTTATTTGACTGTAGTTTCATCTAGTACCTTTCAGTAGAAGAAAACTGACTGCGGCATTTTTCTTTCTCCTAGAATAATGGTTTCATTTCCGCAGTCACATGTATTTTTTAAGGTAGGGATGATGTGACATATTATCCCGTGTCAGTATTTTGCTGAGGAATTTCACCAAGGTTGTATAATCAGGCCCAGAGCTATTAAATACTCTCATGCAGGCCTTTTCTTTCCTGTTTCAGTTTGACTCAAGTTGGTTGTAAAGTGTGTCAGGCCTTTTCAAACATTAATCTTAAATATATACTAACACAAGGCATTTTTAAATTAAGCAGACTCTTTGGGGAAGAAGTGTATGTCATACTGGTTGTTTCTTTTACCGTTGAAGATAGTTTTACTTCATATAAACTATCTTGCATTTCTGTAACACCTGCCACTAGAAGATTTCAAAGGACTTTACAAGGTTAATCAATTTAGCCTTACAATTTTCCCCCTCCCCCCCAGTGTAGGCAATATTATCACCAGGTGATGGGGTGCATAGCCTATCCTGACAGAGAAAAAATTAACTGCGGCCAGACAGCAATTCGTGTACTCAATTGCACATGGAGGGTATGCCTGGCTAGGGAGGAGCTGGGTGCTGAATTAAGGATGAGTCCCTACTGAGGGGAGTAGGGTGATTAATAAAGAAAGGACTCCAGAGTAGCAGAAGGACTTTAGAATAGCAGAAGGAAGGCAGGAGACCCAGGAAAGAATAGGCCTTGAGATCATCTTGCAAGATGGTAGCTCTGGCAAAGGGCCAGGAAGGACATTTAGAAGTCACTGGGGTTGAGCAAGATTCTGTGGCGAGTTGACAAAAAAAGCAAGACCCCCAAGGAGGCAGCTTGCCGATCCTGTTTCCAGAGGAAAGAGAGACCGACACAGAAAGGCAGACAGGGAGACAGCCCTGGGAGGTGTTCGTGGGTACCAGAGCTGGAAAGACGTCTGCAGAGCCTGGGAAGGGGTGGTGAAGAGTCTATTGAAGAATGAGCCCAGGAAGGGGCAAGGGAAAAAGACCTAGAAACAGGCTTGGTAGGAAGTAGTCAATAGAGAAGCATTGTCTAAAGTTGGTCACTGGCAGGCTGCCACCAACAGTAAAAAATGTGCCACACCACTCTTTTTTCTATGCACTAACGATACACAATTTTTTCTCGATTTTCTGTCTGTAGCTCAGTTGTCTGATACTGTTCTCCAAAATTGGATTTTGTCCATTGTCTTCCACCCCAACCCATGCACTTCTTATGGCAACCTGGCAGACAGTAGAAATAGATTTCTTAACTAGAAAAGGGACTGACATATGGTGACCTTAACATCTCTGGTAGTGGCTTATGAAGAGATTTAGTGTCCTAGTCATTGATTCATGCCTGACTTGCTGAATGGCCTATTACTGAGATGTTTGTTTACTAAGTTTACCTTTCTTAGAGAACAACCATGTGCAAACAGCTTTTTGTGAGGAAACCCTTCCTGTGTGTGTCACCTGCCAGGTGGACTGGAGACATGCTAGCAAAATCTTATTCAAGATCAGACTTTTTTTCATGAGTTGTGGAAAATTCATCCCCTGCTTCTCATGTGTTTGTTTGGGAAGCCTTCCACAGTTCAGGAAGCTTAATCAATATAGGCAGGAGTTCTGAAACTTCCTGCTGTCTACTCAGAATGGTGCTAGAATCCTGTGTCAGATCTAATGGCGCTTCAGAAGGTGGCATATACTCTGCTGCTGAGGTTTCTGGGTGTACTTCTGGCACTTTAACAGCATCAGTTACAAGATCATAGGTGAAGAATCCTAATAACTTGCAAGTTCCCACCCTCAGACAGCTGTTGATTACTTCCGGAGGCCTTATTCACTGGATGACAACTGTTAAAGGGTGAATGTAAATAATAATAATTATAATCGGCAGACTAAAATGGGAGTAAAAAGCAAACACAGTAAGTTATTTGTTGAGTGATGTGTAAGGGATGGGGGAACGTGTGCGTGTAAATTACATATTAGCATGTGGGTTTAAGAGTTTGTCTACATGGCAAGCGAGTGGAGAACAAGCTAGAGTGTGAATTTAAAGTGTAGCACTAAATCCGCATATGGACCATCTTGCTCCTCACTAAAAGCACCCTTGTGCAGTTTAGCTTAGTCCACTTTAAAGTCCGCTTTTAGGCTTTCTGAGCCATGGAAGCTATTTCATCTACAGAAACAGAAAACCAGCTAGACCGAGAGGAGGCAGGTAGGACTTTGTCTTTTCTAAAGGACTTGGACCAAATCTATGTCTCGCATGGATGGTGAGATCAGACATGGGGTCTGCAGCTAGGGAGTGCTCCTGGGAGACCCAGAGCTAGTAACCGTGATCAGTCCACAGGGTTTAGCAGCCCATGGGATCAGGGCCAGTGCAACCACTAGGCGAACTAGGAGGCTGCCTAGGGCACCAAGTGGTTGGGGGTGCCAAAAAGCTAGTGTAATGAGGTTAGTATTCTTAAATTAACCACAAGGTGAAAACGAAGGGATGTCGTGCATTCCATCGTATCAGAATTTTCTCCTCACCATTTCTTAAAGACACAAGATAGAATAGGATTGTACTCTCTGCATACAGAACTACCATTGACGCTCATGGCACTTTTGAGTGCAGTTTGGTTGTAAAAGCCACATGAGAGCACACAGTATTTTCCTGTGACACACATTGGGCAGTATCAGATGCTTATTACATGGCAATAGAAAACAACCCATCACCTCAGAAGCAGAAGAGAAAAGTGGGCTGCGATACCTACATTATGGATATAGAAAGCTCTAGGTCTTTATCCTGCTAGAACTTTGTTTAGTGCTTGAACGATATTAGATATTTTAGGTATGGAGTTGTTTATGGTCTCCATGCTATTGAAGGAGAACATCTGCTTCTGTTTTTATAGTAGGTAACATTTTCAAAAGCACGTAAATGACTTAGGAGGAGCCTATGTTTCACTGAAAGTCAATGGGACTTAGACTCCTAAATCATTTAGATGCTTTTGAAAATTTACCCTGGCATCCATGAAAGAACACTTTGTATCAAAGGTGGTGGCTGTATCCACACAGTATTTCTTAGTGCTGGTGAGAGGGTTAAAAGGAGCAAATTTCTTGGTGTTGCAATAAGGAGACAGAGCACCCCTCTTTTAGGAGGGACAGTGATCCTCTTATTTAATAAGGAATATTTACCTGGCATGACTTGGGATACCCAATCAAGCAACCTAAACCTTTGGTGCAAATATGCTGAGCATTTATTTTCTACAGTGCACTGGAAAAACAGAGGTAACCTATGTTAATTGCAGAGTTCTGGGCTAGCATTTGTTACATTTCCTTCAGGTGTTCATAGTCACATCAGTGTTTTTTTGTGACCGTTTTGAAGGTTCTTGTACTGCATCCAGTTTGAACAACAGCATCATTTTTTTTTTAAATAATGCTCTGCAGAGGAATAAAGGTGCCCTCAAGAAATTCACATGGGATCTCATTTACTAGCAATACGAAATTCAAATCCAGGGGGTCACACCCACAGGAGCTTATTGTCAGGCTGTGCTTTACCAACAGAAAAAAAGTTTCCATGGTAACTGTAATGAATCTGCTGGAAAAAATTTTCAAAGAGGAACTCCCTCCTCCCTCCTCCCCATGGATTAAACGTTTGTGAAGCTACGCAGCTCCAATGCTGTTGTTATAATCCCTCATGGCAATGCCCGAGATTTTTAACATGTCCCATTATTTTCAAAGATTTCAAACAAATCCACACAACCTGGTTAATGGATCCAGTTTTAAAGAAAATAATATTTAGTACTAGGGCATGTGCTCTCCCTCACACTTTTTCTTTCCTTTTGCCCAGACGGTCAGTTCTGCTGTTCTCTGGCACTTTATAAATCTGTAGTAGCACATTAGTACAGTAACAAATCTAAGTTGCTGATTTTAGCATCACTCAACATATTTTTTTTCACTTTTCAATATACTGCAAATTCTAAGCTTTCATTTTCTTTCTGTTGCCAAGAAGCAAGCATCAAATGTTTGTCCTCTAGTGTGTGTGTGTGTGTGTGTGTGTGTGTGTAAAATGTGTGACAAGTTGTTCCCCCCTGCTATTTCTTTACATTAGTAAGTCAGGTCTCCTTTTATTTCCTACTTCTCCAAAGATTCTTTGAGCAGCTGTAGAAATTGTATGATCATATTACAAATACCAAGGACATTTAATTCTGAGGAACTTAGAGGGGAGAGAATTTTTAGACCAGTTGCTGAAAGCCTTTTTTTATCTTTGCTTTTGTTAATAACTTTTGTTATTTAACTCAAATGCTTCACAAATAGTTGGGAAAAGAGATCTGTTTGTTAAACATTCAGCACCCCTGTATCTTTAAGGGATTAGAGAGTTTCCTCTTACTTCCCTGGTCCACCAGTGGCCAAAACAAGGAAGATACAACTTCTTTATGCTGATGTACCTAAAGAAAAACCAGGTAGAAAACACATAGCTGTGGACCTGGTCATTATGCATATTGTGTTTTTCTACACTATCCTGACTTAATGAGGTGTGTCCCTTCTGCAGAATTTGCGGACGCCTCTATCATTGTCAGTCACTTTACAGGACACTTGCTCTTGTTGACTAAATTACTAAATGTCAGTGATCAATAACTGGCATCTTCCAATATCTTTGCTAAGGGTGAAGGGTGGACTTAGTCCTCCCACTCATAAAGCACCAGAAGGAAAATACTGTTGAACTATTCTAAAATTACTGCATTTTGCTCTGCATTTGTTTTCATTAGGACAGTGTCTGGAAATAGAGGATATAGTCATTCCATTATGTTCTTAATGCTTTTATACAGTGTGGCGGGGAGTCTGGACCTGCTTCCTGTGAAACTAATAAAAACAAACCAGCTCATTTGTGAGGACTCAATGCCTTTATTTCCCCCCCCCCCCATGCATCCCTATAAAAGATGCAGTTAAGGTGACAAGTGTGGATGCTGCTGTTCTGCTTCTTAAGGAGAGCCACATCCTAGAGTTTTCGCCTTTATTTGCAAATATAGCTTATTTTTAATAAAGCCTTTTCAGTACTTTACAGGAGTGTAAGTTAAATGACATCCTATCATGCTAATTTCCACACCTTTTTCCAAAATTAGGTTCTATCGTTTTAGCTGTGAAGATACTTTTCTTTACATTTTTTTTCAGAAGCAGGTAGGTAAATTTAGAAAAATGAAAATGCAAACACCAATGTGATCTGAATCTTCCATTGCTTTCCCTTTTTTAAAATACCTGATTCAGCTGCCCAGTTTGGCCATAATTCATAGAGTGGAATTTTTTTCCTACCCTTTGCAAATACAGTACGATGGTGTTGCTCAGAAGTTGGCAACTCTTGTTTTTAGATTGTTGATCCAAAATGTGGTGTGAATCAGTGTATAAATCTGATTCAAGGTGACACTTTTCAAATCAACCACGCTTCCATTATGCCCACCACCAACCTACGCTGAGCTTGAGTGCTCCAAAATCAGATGAAAAAACATGAACATTCCATGTTTGTTTCCAGTGCAGTGTTGAATAGGAAGCAGATTCAAAATTGAGCCGTTCATATTTGCATCTGGATACAAAGCATGGCCTTAGACGATAGGGTAGCATGGAGCTTCGAATCATGGCCTCTCCAGTCTAATATAAGAAAGGTGACTCAAACTTCTAATATAACATGCACTCAAATGAACATGCTCAGTGAATCAGTTGATTTTTGACAGTTGGGTGGATGATTGAAACAAAGCAGAAGAACTTCCTTAAAGAAAAACCTACATTGATAGGCTCAAACCAAAACTTTGGAGCCAAATCCTGAACGTTGAGAAAGTTCAAATTCTTTGTAACTGGGTTTCTTTCCAGTGGGATCTGAAATCTAGATCCAGATATTTCAATCCTATAGATCATGGGGAAGAAAAGTATTTGGGAAATGTAGAGAATACAGTAGGCTTCAGAGAGTTGGGGAAAAGAACTATCTATAGATTTCCACCCCAGCAGTATGAGACCTCAAACGTTCTTTATACAGAAGTGTCCATATCCCTACTTTTGTCAGCAAAAGGTGATAATTTCAATAGCGAATAGTTTCTTTTCTGAGTCCTTTTGCTGTTTAGGGTAAACTTCATAATTTGGGACTTCCTTAGTTTTATCATTCTCTGGGACATTTTTTGTGCCCCGGAATACAGACTGAGGTTCTAATACTCCATGGTATGTGAGAGCTTCTGAGAGAGACTGTGCAGTCTGGAACAGGAGACTACGGGAACCTGCAGCATCAGGCAGGGCGCAGCTGTTACAGCACAGATCTTCTACATGGGGGAAATGAAATGAAAGTAGGGAGCTTTTGAACTGTTACCCAACTGCCCCCAAATATTGAAAGTTTGGGCTTGGATATGGGCGGAGGGTCCAAAGCTGTTCATTTAACCTTAGCTTCCCACCTTAGATTCTCCACCAGTGAATTTGGAGCCACCAGTGCAATTGCAGTAAAAAAGGGGTTGTGCAGTTGAATCATGCACCAAGCCAAGCTATTGTCCTGCAAATAACCAACAGGATCCTGGGGTACTATCTAGCCTGGATGAGAGCTGCAGCTGCACCAGATATAGATCCCAGGTAAATTAGATCTGGATGCTGAGATTTTCCAAGGAGCCTCAAAGAGTTGAGCACCTAGCTGTCTCAGGCTCCTTTGACAATCCCAATTCGAAACTTTAAGTATTGCTGGTTTGGTAAGTGCAGGGTTTTTATTTTATAGAAATAGGTTACTTAGTTTTTGTTCATCCATTTTTGAGTTAAAAATTACAAAAGCACTCTGAGGCCTTGTACTGCTGGGTTGTCAGCAATGTAATGCCAGCTTTGTTTTCCACTAACACGTGGAAAACAAAGTGCCTGTGTGTATTCTATACAGGCCAGCCTAATACCATGTTTGCAGCATGCTTCACTGAAGTTCATGATTTGTAATGACTTTGCTTCTCCAAAGGTCACCATCTGGAACTAGCTCATGTGAGTTTTTATTCTGAAGGAACAGATTGATTATATTTAGAACTGTGAGATTCTCCCTAGAATTCTTTGTGATACTATGCTACAGCATCACACTGAATTTCAATAATTCACTTGGATTAATCATAAAATGAGTAATAACCAGAAAATAATAATATGAGAGTCTGCAATATCTTTTGACTCCTTAATGGGAAATCAAGATAGGAAGAATCAGAGAGGTAGCCGTGTTAGTCTGGAAT
The DNA here is from genome assembly GCA_032164245.1 of Sternotherus odoratus. Lineage (NCBI taxonomy): Eukaryota > Metazoa > Chordata > Testudines > Kinosternidae > Sternotherus > Sternotherus odoratus. The sequence continues at coordinate 150,460,309 of JAVMKO010000002.1, forward strand.
AGCAGAGGTAACAAAGAGTCCTGTGGCACCTTAAAGACTAACTATAAAGTTTTGGAGCATAAGCTTTCGTGGGCTAATACCCACTTCGTCGATGCAAGTGACTCAACCCCAGTTATATGGTTACTTTTCAAGAGTTATTCAGCTTTCTTTGCATCATCTGTAGCTGCTTAAAGTGTGTTTCAAGAATTACAATGTTGTAGTGTTAAAATTGTACATGTTATAAACTTTACAGCTGAGGTTTAAAGAACACTAAGTGAATAGCAATTCCCATGTAAAAAACATAGTGGATCAGATAAGTGTTCCATCTAGTCCATTAATCTCTCTCTGAACATGGCTGGTAACAGCTGCATCAGAGGAAAATACAAAAAACCCTTGAGGCCAATTAAGAAATATCCTGTTCATTGGGAAGTTTCTGTCTAAGCCCTCAGAGACTTTTATATTTTATTATTCCCTGTTGGTCAACCTTGGACTTGACATCGTGGTTTGAGGCAAAGGATGTTGCTCACCTCTTAAGCAGGAGTTGTCAGAGGAGACTCAAGGGACAATAGAGTCCTATTTTATGGACTGCCAGAGGGAGCGGTAATGGAGGGTAATTTTTTACCCTGGGGCAAACTCCTCTTAGCAAGAAGCCATCTTGAGGAAGGCTGTGGGGGACCCCTGAACTCAGTGGTGATTGGAAGAGAGGAGCCTGTCAGTTCCTGAAGGGGAAGCTGGGAAGCTAGGCTGAGGCAAAGGAAAGTTATAGGTACAGGCCATAGTAGGTGCATTTGTACAACTGCGGGGAAGTCCCTGCTCTTTGTCTGCTGGCTAGCTGGCAAAAGCTGCCACCGACAGGGAGAGACAAAAAGGGCAGGCATATAAAAGCACTGCTGCAGTAGTACTTTAATGTGAGCTGCATATGGGCCGGTACTGGCTTCTTACCAGTATGCTGTACCGGCCTGTACCAGCTTATTTTCACTCTGCATCCATTTAGCATCATGGCTTCCCATTTGTTTGCACACAGAACTGAAAGATTCTGTTATATATTTTGATTATCTTTGAGTTCAATCAACATGACCTAGGCACACAAGATTTGCCTTTGGGTCAATTCAGGCAAGGAAATGCAAAATTGTAAGCAGTGCAACATAAAGGCTAGTATAAGATGGTAGAGTGATTTGTATTTGTACACAAGTATGTGTGTATATATGTTTATGTACTGTGTGTGCACACATATTAATTAACTTATTACACACACACAGCCATATTCTATAGTAATGTCAGGAGAAAGTAAACAGAAAAGCTCCCCATCTTGGGGGTGTTTGACTGCTGGGGGCAGAACTTGATATTCCTCCTTCCCATCTCACAGGAAACGACTGTTTTAGCCCTTTTTCTGAGCTCTCATGCAAGGCGAGGGGAACACTGAAGTTTAACCCCTTATTCACTGAGAACTAGGTAGTGCCCCATACCATCCTATCCCACCTGTGCATCCGTGCTTTTCATAAAATGTGTTGCATACCTAGCAGTTTTCATTATTTCAGTGAGAGCTGCTGCATGTTCAACACTTCTGCCGATCAGGCCACTAATTTAGATCCCTAAATATAGACTTAAACACCTAATTTTAGGCAAGAATTGAAATATATCTTGGCGATACTTTTATTTCTCCATTTAATTCTTATTTTGACCAGTTATAATAGGATTATCTCAGTGTTCAACATGGGGGATGCTTTTCAGACTAGCAAGAGGATACTTCTTTAAGTACCAAATCTGGAAAGAAATAGATCTATTGTTTTTTATACTTTTGAGTTTCCTGGATGCAGCAAGATTCCTCAGCTGATCACTGAAATCACACTGCGAAACTGATGGTTTCCTTTTGTTCACCTTTGTCAGCTAACCTCTTCCTTAGGAATGTGTTGTTTTCTCTGTTGTATATGAATCTCTGCTATTATTTTGAGAGTCTAAAGGATTAGTTGATAAAAACATGCAATTAATTCCTGACTCTCAGACTGCTTGGACCTCCAGCAAATGAAGATCTTTGTTCATTGACCTTAGTTAATGTAGTTCAGTTTTTCAACTCATGTGCAATTGGCTTTCAACCCACACTAGTGACTGCTTTCCTGTATTTGTCATTGACGCAAATGGTGACCCTTCTGGACTAAGCCATCTAATTTACAAAAGAATCTGTTTTAGTACTAAATTACTTCAGTGTGTGCTAGCTATATATTTGTGACATCCTGGGATGATACAGTTCAGACCTGTCGGGGTCTGTGCCATTCCTGCTCTGCTACTTGGGTGCCTTACAATGGCTTGCTGAAGTAGCTCCTACCTGGGCAGCTCACAAACAGCTTTTCAGCATTAAAACCACACCCTGAGTGTTGGTGTAACTGCAGTCTGCCATTTTTACCCTGGCTTTCACTGGCCTAGCTTATAGTGCAGGATGACCCCAACATACCCTCCGTCCTGGTTTTTCCCCCAGAAATGTATGTTCTGTGCTGCCCAGTCAGCTCCTGGACAGTACTAATATTTTAAATTGATTATTCCTTTAATCTTATTATCTTAAACAGATTTACCCAGACATTCAGCTTAAAAACACTGGATTAAATGAAATAGTAAAACAAGCCTATTAACTAATTTTTTTAAAGTGAGTACAAGTAACGAGGCATAAAAGTTAGAAATGGTTACAAGAAAAATTAAGCTAAAACACAAGTGCCTAACTTAAACTAAATTAGATTCAAACAAAATTTCTCAGCATGTGCTTTTAGCAAGGTTGCTGACCAAACTCTTCAGATTGGGACCCTTCCCCCAAAGTTCAATGGCTGTTTCCTTTTGTCTTCTCGGTCGTAGAGAATGCGATGGGCAGGGAGAGAGGAATGTGTTGGAGTGTTTGTCCCCCCAGCTTTAAAAAACATTTCCAGCTGGAACTGTGGAAAGGTGTTCTCCGCTCTTTCTTTTTCACATGTTTTGAGCTTCCTTTGTTTTCTCTTGCTGCTTGATGACTCTGCTTACTGCTCAAATGCAAATCAAGGCAAATATACACTTTTGTTCAAGAAAGGCCTGTTTGACCAATTTGGTTCTATGTCAGTTTTGAGCATCATACAGGGAAATCTTGTAACTTTAGATACAGTGTTGCCACACGTTTTATCGGGACAGTACTGATCAGCAGATTGAGTTTTCAAATGATTCTGTACAAGGATACCTTGCACAAAGATGAACACAGTACTGTAGTGCGTAGGGGTTAATAGTGGGGTGTATTCTGTCACAATATTGTTACCTGACTTTGTTCTGGTTTTGTTCTTCCATTTAGTGTTGCAAGAAGTCATGCCCATGGTCTTCTCTCTGAGTTCTAAAGAAGTCTTGCATCGGTTTGCTGTTGTTTGTTGTTATATTTGCAGCTGCACAAGTGTCTGTGGTTTCTGTGCTGCTCCAAGCTTCCTTGTAATAATAATGCTCTCCTGCTATATTTTATATCCATATTTGATGCAACTTCTTCCCAACATTGCCTGCTGCTGGCATTGAGGCTGTCAGTTAGGTGGTTTACTATCTCTAAGACCCCCAATGCTTCAGAATGCTTCAGAAGTTTTGCACATGCTTCATCTAAGCTTTTGGATTTAGTGGCTGCTTTGTAGAAGCAAGTGTAGACATTTTCTACAAGAGTAATTATTGGCAGGCACACTATATTCTTGTCAGGTAGCTCTGGCTATTTTTTCCAGTTTGCTCTTCTGTATTTCCACCTCAATCTAGGGATAATGCTTACTGAGGATCATCATTCCTATCCAAGTAAGAATGGACGGGTGCTAGTGGTCGCATTTTATACTCTATAGCACAGGTGCACCAGATTACACCATGTTCAAGGCTGTTGAAGTGCGTGCTCTGAAAAATCCTTTTTAGCAGGGATTTTTCTCTCTAAGAGCCTGGAAGTGCTGCTGGCTGATAATGTGCTGTGAAATTAACTTTACAGGAGTGGGATAGGCTGACTAGTGGTCAAAAATTTTAATTTTCAGTGTTCTGAGAAAAAAGTTACAATTGTCCATGGAAAATTTTGGCAAACCTTATTTTTTAAGTGGTCCACAGGGGAAAAAAAGATTCCATTATCTGACCAGCTCCACCCACAATGTCAGACTATGAATACACTTTAATTGGAGTCGTATTCCTAAAATCACTTGCAATCCTTTGACAATGTTTTGTTTAGTTTTTTGCCAACTGCAGGCATGACAGAGTGGAAAAATCTGCTTTTTTCTCTTGCTTTCATTCTTAATTTAACAGCTGCATCTTGAACCACTTGAAATTCGTCGTCTCATGCAGTGATCATCCGGTGTATGAGGCTGCACAGTGAACACGTTTCTTATTTATTGGTGTCAGATTAGTGCGTTCCCAAAGGCACACAAACAGCTGCCAGTTTGCTGTAACCTGATTGTGTTAAATAAATTTGAAGTAAACACCTGAAATTGTGAGGCTGAGCAATTATTTCAGAGCCTTACTCTCCTAGGGCCTGACCCAAATCTCCTGGAAGTGGATGGAGGATTTCCATTGATTGTAATAAGAGTTGGACTAGGCACATTTACTATGGTAGCAATGCTAGACTTTTAGATAAAACCATCTCTCTTGCTGTCAGTGTCTGTGTGATTGAGACCTCTTCCGGTTTGTCACTACATTGCCCTGAAATGTCAGTAGCTTTTCAGAATATTTACCAATAGGCTGACTGTGTTTGGCCCTTTGCCGGTGTGAAGGGCAGGAGAGGGAAACTGCAGTGTGCTCTTGTCTCCCTGTGTATACAAGCCAGCCGCAATTGCAGTCCCTATGCTCAGGGGAAGCAGTCTGTTCTCTTTGTACTCTCCAAAGGGGATCATGACATTGGGGATTAAAGAAGTGGAAGTATGCCCCACCCTCACCAGGGCTCTTCCAACAGGCATCCCCTTATGCGTGCCTGGCGCTCTGGGAGGCTTTCTGCTCATAGAATGTCTATCTGTAATAGTCAGAATTGGTTATCACCCTCGCCCTGCTTTTCCGTCAAGCCAGTAAATAAAATCTGAGTCTGTCTATGGGGAATGGATAAATTGGCACAAAGTAAACTAATTATTTTTCTCCTGTTATGCGTATACTGGACTTGCTTCTCTGCTCCTCTTCTATTGTTTGTTCCTAGTCTTTCCATGGTGAAAACATTTTCATGTTTGCAAGTGGAACACAGATGATGAAATCTTGTGCTTGTAGAGACAGTGGATGTGCTTTCAAGGATGCACACTTAAGTTACCTGAAGGAGCAAAGCCTCTTTCACAGTAAATTAATTTTCTTTCAGGAATCTGACTGATCTACAGTTGAATTTCCTTTCATATGGAAAACATTTAATCTGTTAGCATATCTGACAGTTTTCTTCCAATGTTTGAGCAGGTATAGCATGTGATGTGCTTAAAGGCAGCTAAGCAGAGTCTGCACATATTTTCCAGGTACATTTTAGAATTGGCTTTGAAAACATGGGATAGACTTTCACCATTTGTACACAGGGATGATAATTGTCTGCTACAGGAGTATTCTGAAATGGAAACATGTCTATAAAGTGATTTGTGATCTTCAAAAGGAAGGCATTGAGGAAATGCAAAATATTATATAATGATCAAATCTGTGAGAAATTAAATTAATGCTGGGCCTTTTCCATCTAAATAATTTAAGTTTTATTAACTGAGCAGGCTTTCTAGTCCATAGAGGTGTATATCATTCTGATATATATTTTTCAAATCAGCAAAATATTAGCATTTTACATAGATTCAGCACTCACTTCTCCATATGTTAGTGTCTCTGTTGACTCTTTTTCATGTATTACATCACCTGCTCTAATGCTGGTTACAGTCGTGGTAATGCAGCTCATATATTGAATTGCTGAAATTATTGAATGGTACTGTACTCAAGCGCAAAATAAATCCATGGAGAGCTAACAAAGTTAGCTAGAGTTAGGTAGGGAACAAACTGTTCTTTGATTTCAGAGACTGTGGGACCATCTCACTCAGCCATCCATGGATCATGTGCATGGAATTTAAGTATTGATGGGTGAACTTCAAAAGTTTGAGAGGAGTGGCCAACCTTAGGCTGAGAAGGAGCCAGAATTTACCAATGTGCATTGCCAAAGAGTAACAGTAACATATCAACAGTCCCACATTAGTTCCCGCCCTGTCCTCAGTGTCTCCCACCTGCCAGCAGCACTGCCAAGCAGCACCTAACCCTCCATCCCTGCACCTTCCACGATCAGCTGTTTTGTGGTGTGCAGGAGGCTCGGGTGGGAGAGGGGAAAAGGAAGAAAAGGAGCAAGGGTGCAGCAGACTCAGGAAGGAACGGGAGCCTCGGGGGAAGCAGTGGAGTGGGGCTGAGGCCTGGGGCAGAGCCAGGAGTTGAGCAGTGAGAACCCTGTAGCACATTGGAAAGTTGGTGCCTGTAGCTCTAGCCCTGGCATTGGCACCTATGCAAGGAGCTGCATATTAACCTCTGAAGAGCCACATGTGGCTTCGGAGCCACAAGTTGGCCACCCCTGTAGAGATGTTCCAGTCAGATAAAGTTTCCATGGTTACCTGAAGGATCTGAGCTGCTTTGGTCTCCATACTGGGCTGAAAATTGCACAAGGAGCAATTGTCTCATGAAATTTCACATGCTTCTGATTGGATCAGATATTCCACAAGAATAGTTTTTTTTTAAAATCATCTGCTGGTTCTTCTGATTAAGGTCCTGGTTACTGAAAAATTGGCCAGTATGACCTAAAATAAATAGATATGATTATCTCAATGTTTGCAGTATTGCCTTGTATATTCCCCATACTTATTATTCTATTAAATAACTTACTTAGTTCCAATACTAACTGTTAAAAGTTATGTAGGTATATCAAGCAATTGAAAGCTTTTAAGAAGAGGCGCATGAAAATGAGAAAAAGGGTGTTTTAACCTCAAAGAAAATTCTGTTCAAATTTTGCATGAGTTGTGTGCTTATATGTATGTGTGTGAAGTATTCTTGCTTTATCTAAAGCAGTGTGTCCTTTTCTAATATTTTTGTGTTTAGTTCTTGATAAAGTGATTTGTGGCTTTTTTGGGGGGCATCTCATTTGTTAAATGGCAAAGTGGGGAAGGTGTGCAATTGTCTTAATTTGTCAGTCTGAGTGAGTTATTAGTACAAATTGGTATGTTTTTCTTTGAATTGTACTAGAGATTTTTGACAAAGAACTTTTGACAGCTTGATTGATTGAGGAGGCATACTGGTGAAATTGCTACCTCTTTTTTAAATAAAATAAAATAAAATATGGAGATACTATGCTTGTCCAGTTAAGTTAAAAATGTGAGAACTGACTTAATATTTAAACTGGTATACAATGTACATATATTTGAGTAGTCTGTTTTAGTCTGAGAACAAAACTATAAATATAACATATTTACTATTGCAATAATAAACCAAAAGGGTACAACTTCTGGCCATTCTGATAGGTGGTTGCATAACATAGTGCTTTTGATATGAGAAACTCTGATTGGTTGCTGCCCATTAAGACAGATGGCCATAGACAGCAGGGGAATGTTAGCCCAATTTTCACTGTAACGAGAACAATTTATTGTAATTTACTGTCTATAGCAGCTCTTGCTTGCTCTTAAGAAACCCAAATTGCTTTATAAACTACATAGGTAGTACTAAAGTGAGCACTGATATTTAACCACATCTGGGGTGGAATGCAGAAGTTAAGGAACAACCATATATTTGCACAGTTTAGCACAAAAACACTTTAGGATTGGAACTGAAGGTTTGCACAAGGGAAATTCTATTAGTTTTTGCACTAACCGTGTAAAGACCCATCTTGAAAGCCCTCTATTCACATGTCCTCCATTAGAGACCAAAACAAGACCATGTGATCTAGGTATCCAGTCAGATGGCACAAATACTACCATGTATTATGAATAGCACTATAATGGAAATGATAGTCCCAGTGCCAACTCAATTGTGATTCATCCATAGGTAGTACTACGTTGGTATAACCATTTGTTGAACAACAAATATTTTTGTACAGTCTAAAGCCCTGATCCTAAGCTGGCTTAAATTGCTGTATGTGTCCGGTTGTCAGTAGGGTTACACTGTCTTTCACCAGCTAAAGATTTGGTCCTAAAAGTCTGTTTGATAAGTCGTGAATAGAAAAATCAGCACTATGAATAGTTGACCCTACACTGGTTTGGACCCATTTAGTGATATTTCCAATTCTCCTTCTCTTCTTCCTCACCTTGTGCAATGGTTCTGCAACTAAAAGACCTTTGCACCTGTTGGGGAGTGAGTAGGATGGATTTGAGATTAAGAGTAGCTAAATGGTGTATCTATGTTACTTACGTCGCCCCGCCCCGTCCCCCCCGCTGTATCTGACATCTCACAATCTTAATGTATTTATTCTCACAACACTGTGAGGTAGGGAAGTGCTATGATCTCCATTGTACAGATGTGGAACTGAGGCAAAGAGAGGCTAAATGACGTTCCCAAGGTCATGCAGGAAATCCAGGCCAGAAGAGGGACTTGAAACAGAATATCAAAGTCCTCCACTAGTGCCCTAACCACTGGACCAACTTTCCTGATGCAGAAGATAGAAGCAGTAAAAAACAAAGTTGAATAAAAATCTGAGGGTGAAATCCTGGGAGTTTTGCCATTGACTTCAGACCCAGGATTTCACACTCTGAATTGGGGTCCTTCAGCGATCATTCATTAATGTCACTTTTGTATAATGCAGTAAATATTGCCTCATGATTTGCATATAGGATTTTGGGAGGAGATATCTGAAAACTGCAAACCATTTGTGTGTGCATTACTCTTACTAATGTTAGTGGAATTTAGGCATGTGTATGGAGAATAGACCCCACGTTCTTTTTTACATGAGGTGTAGCAGTTTAGTACAGTTCTGGGACTTTCCCCAGTTTGCTTGGGATTTATTGAAGTAGCGGTAGCATTAACACTATTTTAAAAGGAGAGTTGGCTTTTTCATTGTAATTCCAGACATCATTCTTAGCTACAGTACATTATGGTTCAATTTGCAAACATGGAAGCCTCAAGTTAGGTGTCCAATTACTTGTTTCAGGTGTCCAAATGAGCATTCAAGATTTAGGGGCTAATTTTCAGAGTTATTGAACACACCAATTGAAAATCAGACCTTCATTATTTTGAACTGCATCAGGCTTATGCTTGGTTTTAAAAATCAGCCGAGAGCACAACATAAAAAGGGGGCAGGTTGTGGTTGAAGAATGGATGTGGCTAAAGAGACATAGACTTGAAGGTGACATGACATTATGTGTTACAATAGAAATACAAGCAATCTCCTTGGGTGTGCATGGTGATTTACTTTCTTTAAAAGTCAACTTCTTTCCCACATTTGATTAACAAAGATCCACTTTCTCCCCAAGCATTTGTCAGGTTTTTGAGTTATATAGTTTTTAAGGGCTTGTCTACATTACCGCTTAAGTCAATGTAGTTTACGTTGCTCAGGGGTGTGAAAGAAACATCCCTCTGAACAATGTAAATTACATTGACTTAAAGTGGTGTCTCTGCTGCTATTCCGCTGACATAGCTTCTGCCTCTCATTGAAGTTGGGTAATTAAATTGATGGGAGAATACTGTCCTATCAATGTAGCGCATCTTCACCAGACGCGCTACATCTGCGCTGCTGAGTCAATGCACTGGCGCTGATGTAGCGTGGTAGTGAAGACAAGTCCTTCATAAAACACACTCACAAACCCCAAAGCATTTCAAACACTCTGGAGAGAGAATTCCTTTCTCGGTTACAGAGGTTTCATTTGCATAATGTTTCTAATGACACAAACCTCCTAGTTCTTCAGTTCTCCAGAGTTTCTTTCAGGAAAAAATATGGGAAACAAGACTGGAATGTCCACTGTGAAAAACAAGTGAGTGGAAAAACCCCTCTGATAATTTCATACACTATAAAATACACAAAAAAGGACAGAACTCCTCTCCACTCCCTCTCTCCCATCCCTTTCCATTTTTCAAATGCAATCCTAAACAAATCTGAGATTGTTTCTACACACCCCTCTCTTGGGCTGCTCTCATGCATGCTCTTAAGAAGGAATAATTGATAACCTTGTAGTAAAGTTCTCATTAGAAATGCAGCATCAAGTTCCCTTCTGCTCATCACTTTTCTTTTATGTACAGTATGTTCCTTTACTGAGAGAGATTGAAAATCAAATGGAAGGGATTATACTGTAAAATTCATAATAATAGCACCATCTACTGACTGATTTGAGAATTACAGTTGCCCGTAGACTCCATTGTAATCTTTCTGAAGATGTAGATAACAAGTGCTATCCTAGTTTTGATAAATATAAAAAGAATTGAGAATAAGAGGGGAAACCTGAAATGAATATGAACTAGATGTTTTTTGAAAATATTTTGTTTCAACATTGTGTTGTCTTCATGGAAATTTATGAAACTGTTTTCTTGTCACAATTAGTTTTCCTTGCATTTGATGCTATAAGGGAAAGATTCTTCCCACTGGTATTTCTAGTCCATCTCGGAAGCAGCATGGATCAGATATCCGCACAAAAGGACAACCTTCCTTGCATAGCATCTTCATTTCTGCGCTGCCTCTGGAAATAGGGTCTGATCTCCCCATGGAGAGTGGCCATGCCGGGGAAGGACAGCTCCTGTCTCTCCCTACCCTGGCCTGCATTAGCAGCTGTGAGCCCCCAGCTGAGGTGCTCTCAGCAGCCTGAGAAGATTGGATTTCATGGGGAAGGACTTATTTTGCGGTCTGTGACACATTTTTCATGGCTGTGATATTGGTAGGGCCCTAGTTATAGGTTTTACATGTGGGTGTTGTCTAATGTTAATGAAAATACCAGTATGACGTACACATTTTCATATAATATTTTTCTCTTTTCAGTTGCAAATGAGACAGGCAACAAAAACGCCCGACCGCTTTCACGATTTGCTCGTAAGTAGCCAATTTTTAACTCATTCTCTTCTACACCTACTGTGTTGCATAGAAATGCATATCTAGTAATTCTCATTAACTTCATGTAGCCTGCCAGTCCTGGACCCCCAGCTTACGTTACAATATAGAGTTCTGGAGACTTAAAATTCCTCCTGACCTTGCAGGAAATGTCTGTTACAAGAACACAAAGATATTGAATGGAATTCCTTCTTCAGAGCTGGGGAAGCTCTAGGATTATCTTCCTGTTTCAAGTTGCTCTTTTGTTATAACAGCATAGATGTTCGATAATCACCTGATCCAAAGTCCACTGAAGTCAGTGAAAAGACTCCTTTGGTCTCCAGCAGGCTTTGGATCAGGCCCTAACATAGTATCGCAAGGATGCTTTTTAACCAGATCAGTAAATCTTTTAGCACTTCTTGCTATAGATACACTCCGTTTGTGGTACTAGAGGGAGTGTAGAGTAAGCAAAAGAAAACTTGAGTCAGATATGAATCCTAAACAGGGGCATCTATTAGCTGGGGGAATAACTTTCTTGGGCCACTAGGAGAAGTCTAATCACATGGGTCTGACACTGATAGACAGCCAACCTGTGTATGATCCATAACAATTTAACAAGAGGCACTGACGTGTAATCGAGACAACCTTGTCTGTGAACTTCAAAGAGATTCATTAGACCAGCAATCATTAACCCATTTATTTGTAGAAATAGAAATCAAGGGTAGAAGCTAAGTGTATTTGTCAGTGTTTACATACAGTATATCTTGTTAGGAGTTTAACCATGTAACTAGATTAGCTTGTAAATGCTAATTCCCTTTCATGTCTTAATTGCCTTATTATTCAGGAGGATGGTTCAAGTTAACCTTAAGATCAAAGATGTAAGATCCTGTAGGAAACTAATATTGTCTTCAGCTTAACTTTCTATGCTATAATAAAGTACTCTAATTGCCTTATGTGAACGAACCCTCTACTTTACCTGCGTATGCATAGGAAATAGAAGATTAGCTTCAAAGCAATAGTCCGTGGATCATTGCCTGTTCTTCCTTCGGGGTAGGTCATGCTGTGACAAGAGGCTTGTCAGGTTGCTGTAGGTCTATAAAGGAAAGCCCCGGCCTGATCCTACCATCTCAGGTCTGCTTAAACTTTAACAGGGAAAGTTTTAATGCAGGGATGGGCAAACTATGGCCCAGGGGCCGGATCTGGCCCACCAGCCATTTTAATCCGGCTGTTAGGACCGGAAGACATTGTGACGGGCAACCACTAGAAGGTGTAGTTACGCTTCTAAGTCAACTCCAGGAGAGTGCATAGTGATGCTATGAGATTGACCTTGCTGTTATCTGTGTGTTTGGGAACAGTTCCCAGACTGTTCCCAGCTGTGTGAGTGTTTACCCCGTCTGTGTGAGAATGAATGCGTGGGAAACCAAATGGGGAAACTGAGGCAGGACAGCGTGTAACCAGTCAGCTTGTTGCTTGCAAATGAGACATGAGTATGTATGAGATGCAAATGTGTGAGTGTACTTAAACCCACTCCCGTATTTGCTCGTGGGCTCTTCCGACCAGGCAACGGCTCTGAAGTGCTAGGTAACCCTTTCTGCAGTCGCGCTGATCAGAATCGGGCCCCTCCGCGCCTATTTGAGGGACCGAGTCCTTCCAATAAACTCATCTACTTTATACAACCACGTGTGTGTGCCTTGTCTCGCAAAATCCAAAGTACCTCACAACACCGGCCCTCGAGCTCCTGCTGGGAAGTGGGGTCTGGGGCTTGCCCTGGTCCAGGGTGCAGGGCTGGAGGCTGCTCCATGCGACTCCAGGAAGCAGCGGCATTGGCCCCCTTTGGTGCTCCAGCAAGGGATTGGGGGGGGGGGGGTCACGCCACGCGGTTCCCAGATAGGGTGACCAGTTAGAAGTGTAAAAAATCAGGACAGGGGGTGGGGTGGGGGGGATGGGGTGTGTGTGGGGGTAATTGGAGATTATATAAGAAAAAGAGCCAAAAATTGGGACAGCCCCTATAAAATTGGGATGCCTGGTGGTCACCCTAGTCCTGGAAGTAGGTGTACTTTGGCTCCTGCACGTAGGGGCAGCCAGGGGCCTCCGCCCTGCATGCTGCCGCTGCACCAAGTGCTGCCCCTGCAGCTCCCATTGGCCAGGAACTGCAGCTCCGGCCAGGAACTGCAGCCAATGGGAGCTTCAGGGGAAGGACCTGCAGACCCAGCAGCATTCAGAGCTGCCTGGTCGTGCCTCTGAATAGGAGGCGGAGAAGGGACATGCCGCTGCTTCTGCAAGCCGCTTGAGGTAATTGCTGCCTGGAGCCTGCACCTCTGATTCCCCTCCTGCCCTCTGAATCCCCTCAATCCCAGCCCAGAGCACCTCCTGCACCCCAAATCCCTCACCCTCAGTCCCACCTCAAAGTCCACAGCCCCAGCCGAAGCCCTCACCCCCCGCAACCCACTTATCCACCCCAGCCCCACCTCTCACCTTATTTCTGGCCCCACCCCAGAGCCCGCGGCCCCAACCAGAGCTCTCACCGCCTCCCGCATCCCAACCCAAATTTTGTGAGCATTCATGGTCCACCATACAGTTTATAATCCCAGATGTGTCCCTCGGGCCAAAAAGTTTGCAAATCCCTGGTTTAAGGCATAAGACTAAGGTCTCCAGGTTTCCTCTTGTTCACCCTAGAATTCTCATGGAAGAATTTGAAGACTATATATGCATCTGGACTACCTATTGGACTATAACCTTTTAAATTGATTCCAGAAAGAGTTTAACAAATCAGGAGCCTCCCCATTTGATCTATGAACCTTTCCTAAGGAGTTTATTTGTATGTATATTGATCTTTTAACCAATTGCAATGTTCTTCTTTTTTCCTTTTTATTATTAAACCTTTAGTTTTAGTTACCCAATCACCATGGCAATGCCAATGCTTTAGTAAGGTCTGAGACTCATATTGATCTGGGGATAAGTGTCTAGTCCTTTGGGACTGATGAACCTCTCATATGGTGAATCAGGTTTTCAGTAATCCCTCACTATATTAGACTTGGCTGTCTAGATGGGAGTCAGGGGCTGGAATGCTTATAGGAGACTGTATTTGGTGTTTTTGTTAACCAGTGTGGTATAACAGAAGCTGTTTTGTTACTGGCTAAATCAGCGGTGTCCAATAGAAATTTGATGCTAGCCACACTGTGGTTTTGAATTTTTCTTATTATCCACATTTTAAAAAAGTATTAAAAAACATACTACAAATGACATTTCAAATGATTTTTATTAATATAAAAATAAATAGATATTGCAAAAATATTAATATGTACTTTTTAACACAAAATTTCTTCAATGTGACACTTTGTATTCTTTTTCTTATATCATAACGCTGAAAACTGATATATAATTCATACTGACTGTGCATCTTAACAGCCTCCAGATTTTCATCCATAATAATTGATCTGTACTTGGATTTTATAAAATTTACTGCAGAGAAAGGGGATTCACAGACCCATGTAGTTCTGAACATACATAGTAGCTTCGCAATAGCTAAGTTAAGTACCAAAAACACATTTTCTTTTAAAAGTGAGTCCACATAATCAAAATAGGCTCATCATTTACAGGACAATCAATTTGGCTTTGAAGCAAAAACTTAACTGTGCCAAACAAAACAGACTTATGATCTCTTGAGATAACTCATAATTATTGATATCAAATCGAAGTGGATTTTGTATAAATTGAAAGGCAGGTCTGAATATTTCAAGATCACAAAAGCGTTCTTCAATATTTTTTTGCAGATTCTGCAACCAACATAGATAGCACTGTCTATTAAAATGAGTGTTTCCTGCATACTGATTCATATTTGGAAAGTGTGAAATCCTGGTTGTTCATATGTGACACAAAAAGTTTTAGTTTACATATAAATTCCGGTACATAACTAGCCAGCTCACAAATTAGCTTCCCCTTTCCTTGAAGTTTCAGATTCAGTTTGTTCATATGTAATGTGATGTCGGTGAGTGCCACTTTTCATCTTCAATTACAGAATATTTAATAAGCGTTTCTTCCGTGGCAAGGAAATCTCCGATTGGAGTTAACAAAGAAATAAATCGTTGCAAAACCTTTCCACGACTCAACCAGTGAAGATTTGCAAAAAACACATCCACTGTCATCTACTCTGTTGTCTCTCTTGCACTATATCCTAGCCACGTTAACAAGCCATATATTAAAGCATACAACCTGTCTTCTATTACTGCTGTCTTCAATACACCAATGCATTGCTCATGCATTAGCCACAATTCAGTAGCCTATTCACCACATGTGGCTAGTGGCAAATGTATTGGACACTGCTGGGCTAGATTAATCTAATTACAGAATAAACCACCAGTTTGGGGATTGTCTGCCCTATCCCTGCCCTGTGTATGGCATTCTCAATGCAGTCCATCCAGGCACCCAGTTACAATGGGCCACTTAAAATTGGATGGGACAAAGCACTAGAAAGTAGGAAGGAGATGATTAGATGGCCTAATGGGAATTTTCCATCTCCACTATGAATAATTTCATGATGCTGTGTGATTACTTGGCTGAAGAAAGACCGTGGTTGCTATTAAGAAGGTTCATTATTTGACAACATTCAACACACAGTGGCAGGTATAATACTTAGCATGGATTAATACCCTCAGAAAACTGGTGTCTCACTGTGGGCAAAAAAAATATTTTCTTTTCAAAGTCTGACTATCCTAATATACAGCACACACATTGAATGTGTTGTGTCAAACCTGGCTTTGCACCTGCAAATAGACACCTTAGAACACAAAGCTTAAGTGCCCATTTAAAAAATAAATATATCTGACTTTTAAGGTTGTTTACATGTCTGTTGGTTGAAAATTGATTTCTACTTATTGAGCGCTTCAAAAGAAAATACATCTGTAGTGCAGTATTCCCACACGGTCACATGATGGCACTCTAAGCATATTGCACACCTTATAGATGAAACATAACTAAAAATCATAGCAGATATAATGATTCAGAGACTGACTGCTATGTATGCAGAGAAGCAAACAGGCTAAACTGAAGTAAGAAAATGCCAGTTTGATTTAAGATTTATTTTTTCCAAATTTATAGACAACAGAGCCTTAGGTTAGGGGACTCCGTCCCCTATCATTGCTAGTCCTTTGCTAAAATAGCAAATGGTGATGAAATTGCAAAGGAAAGCCGATGAAAAACATGAAAGTTGTTTGAACCTTTTTTCTCAAACTTCTTTTTTGTTCATTATAGTTGGTAAAAAGTGTGCTCTGGGATTGTAGGTTACTATTCAAATATCCCCAGAGGCTGAGTTTTTGGGTTAAGGGGCTATCATTTACTTATGCTGCAATATTCTGTTATTGTAGAGCCAGCATAAGTCATGATGTGAGACTGAGTCAGCATTTCAATACAAAACTAGACCTTAATAATAACATGGTTTATGAAGGCAAAGATGGTTGCGTATAAAGCATAGGCCTAAATCTCAGGAAATCTGGTTTCGGTTCCTGGTTCTCCCATAGTTTTGGATCCTTCAAGCCACATTTTTAGAGATGGTGCCCACTGAATTCAATACTGTTAGCCAACTCATGGCCTTCAGGTAAGTGCCATACATAGGAGCCCCTGCTGCAATCAATGGTTTCCTGACCCTGTGAAGTGAGATTCTTTGTTCCCAAAGCCACTTGCTGGCTGCCGAGAGTAATATTAATAAAACATAGAAAGTAACTCAATTTATCCTTTTGGATGATAATCATGGTGACAGCAGATGGGGTTCAAGTAGGTTAATTAAAGGAGTAAAAAGATCTTTTTTGCTAGGAGTTTGATCTTGTAACTTGATAGCCAGGCTGCAGATATAATGACTTAGTCAGTTTGGTGGTGATTACTCCTCATTAGGAGTAGTATACGGCAGTAACTCCTAACCTATAAGGATGTGAAAAACCCTAGAGATAGAGCTGTGTTGACAAAAATAGAGAGATCCATCAGGCAGTAATTATGTCCGTGTCTGATGCAGCAACAGGTGACCCCAAATGTTATAGGGAGGTAGCAATAACACTATAATTTATTGCACACTAGCAAAAATACCCGGCGTTGCTCGGGTCCGTCGGGGGGAGGAGGCAGAGAGCTGAGCGAGTGCGGGATCCGTTGGAGGGGGGAGGGGGCAGAGAGCAAACCTGACACCCCCACCTCACCCCCCGACCAAACCCAACACCCCCACCTCACTTACCCCTCGACCAACCCCGATTCACATTTTCACCCCCCACCCAAACCCAACACACCCACGTCACCCCCCTACCAAACCCAACACCCCCTGACCAACACCCACACCTCACCCCCCGTAGACCAAACCTGACACACCCACCTCACTTTCCCCCCCAACCAAACCCGACACCCCTACCTACCACCACAAACAAACCCCAACACCCACACCTCACTTACCCCTCGACCAACCCCGACCCCCCTCCTCACCCCCCCAAGCAAACCCAACACCCCCACCTTACCCCCCGACCAAACCCAACACCCCCTGACCAACCCCAACACCCACACCTCACCCCTCACCCACCCCGACACCTTCCCACCCCCCCAGACCAAACCCAACACCCCCGGCTCACTTACCCCCCGACCAAACCCGACACCCCCACCTCACTTACCCTCTGACCAAACCCAACTCGGGTCCGTCGGAGGTGGGGGGGGGGCAGAGAGCTGAGCGAGTGCGGGGTCCGTTGGAGGGGGGAGGGGGCAGAGAGCTGAGCGAGTGCAGGGTCCGTTGGAGAGGGGTATTATGACATCATAACTATGTAACAGAGAACAGCAGCTGCCCAGCTGATGTGATTGACCTTTAAAGAATTTCACCCCTGGGGGCGTCAGAGGTGAGATTTGAAAATTTTTCGATTCTTACAGTCATTAGGACCCTAAAGCCTATAACTGTACCAAATTTCAAGTCTCTAGTTCAAACGGTGTGGAAGGAGTAAGGCAGCATACATACACGCACACGCGCATACACCATTTGACTTTTATATATATAGATTTCCTAATTGGTGCCATATTTTAAGTGAACACACACAGCAGTACAATACAAAAACAAACCTTAGCTGAATGGTATAAAAAGCAAAGTATTCAAGGACTGGTAATTGAGGAACACCTGAAATAGTGTGGGATTGTTACAGATGGGCTCAAAGCAACAATTTTAGTTATATCTGGATTCAGGCTCTTAAAGAGGTAGAGACCAGCTCTGAAGTGTGGACCTGTATCCGAAATTCCTAATTTGGGGGATCTAGACTTTGATTTCAGGACTGCTGCTATATATAATGGAGGAAAAACAAAGAGGGACATTGGCCACCTGCTTCTGGCCAGAAAATTGTGCCCCATCCTATTTAGACACAGGAGGAGCTGGCATTAATGATCTACCACATTCATGGTCTTCAGAGCTGATTGGTTTGAAATAAAAGAGGAGTTAAGCTATATTTGTTCTGAAGGCTCATGTTAGTCAATTGTTTGTATTTTTAAATGCCAAGTTTCATTGTATGAAGGGATATTTGGCGATCAGCTCCTATTGTGAAAGTTGCTACTACTCCTATCTCTGCAATAGTTAGTGTCTAGTAGTGTTCCACCATCAGGCTTTGAACAGTTGTGCTTGTGGCTGTAGGGAGTTAAATCCATAAGGCTTACCATTCCGTGTTTCAGACAGCTGAAAGATTCTGACAGACGTCTGCCCATGAAGAGCCAAGGGGAAAAACAATCCTTTGCTGTCTGCAGTTCACCTAAGCCTAATTGTTTATGTATAATGAATAGCCTGAATGGTCAATTAAGATGGGTGGACATGGCATTTCAGCGCTCTAGTGAAGTGAATTAGATTTGTCTTAATGGTTGACTTACTCCAACATGTGGATCTTGATAAAAAATCATCAGACTATAGAGTTTCTAATCCTAGAGGTAAACAGCCAGAGAGAGAGAGAGACTCCTACCCCTGGGGGACAGGTTTGGAAATAAAGGAAACAATGTACAAAATGCAGTAAATAATTTTAGCACCTTTTCTTTTTCCTGCTGTTTTAATAAGTTTTCTCTCTCATAATTCAGCTTTTCCTCCTTTGTGGAGCCATTGGTTAATTTGATTTCCAGATTACTATAAAATTGATTTGTGTTGTCATAAATTGAAGACTGAAGTTTCTGCAGGCTGAGGTACGAGAGAAGGGACTGCAGGCCAAATAATGTGATCCAGACTTTGTTCATGCAAACAGTTGGATTTTGAGACCTGCTAAGCCCAGTACTAGAGGTGGTTGATTTAGGGAGAACACATAGTAGGCTAGGCAGGTTTGAGGGGCAGTGTGATCTAGTAGATAGAGCACAGGACTGGAACTTGGGCCACCTGGGTTTTTTTCTAGGCTCTTCATCTGGCCTGAGGTGACTTTAGGCACCAATGGCAGTTAAACACGTAATACCCTTTGAAAATCGAGGTAGTGAGGTGCCTAACCACCCAGGAACTCATTGTGCTCGGCATTATACAGGCACAGAACAAAGAGCTCTGTCCCAAAGAGCTTATAATAGACGTAATCCTTTTTCCTCTTGAGAGGATAGCATGGGTTGGTCAGGAGCTGAGACTTGGCTGAAGAAGAATTTTCAGAGAAGAGAGGCGAAAAATTATTTTCTCAGCGGCTGCCCGCCACACATCCCTGATTCTGGCTCCCCCTTCTCTTCTCTTCTCTCCCCCACCCCTCCAGAGCAGCCATGGTTGCAAAAGGATATTGCTCCAGCTTAGTTAGATTATATCCTAGGAAGTTGTATGGGCTGCTGACTGATAAACATATGGGTCAGGGAGCTCTGCTGGGTAAACTGACTAATCTGAGCCAAAAACTGAGGGAGGAGGGAGGGTTGTTCTTTCTGTCAGGCTTGTATGTTCTGAATTAGTTGGCCGCAGACCAAGGGCTTGGCTACACTTGCAAGTTAGAGCGCACTATAGCCACCCAGTACACTCTTAACTCACTCCCCATCCATACTGGCAAGGCACATAGAGCGCTTTGACTCCCTGGCTGGAGCGCTCCTGGTACGCCATCTCTGCAAGAGGAATAATGTCTGATGGCTGAGATGCCCCAGCATCAGTGTGGATGAAGTGTTGCATTACAGCGCTCTGATCAACCTCCAGAAATGCCCCATAATTCCCTTAAGTCAAGTGGCCACTCTTGTCATTGTTTTGAACTCGGCTGTAGAAATGCAGATATGTCCTTTCAAAGCTCTGTTTCTGACCTCTGGCATGCTTATCTGCTCCAAGACAAAGCAAACATTACTTAGGAATGTTGTTTGCTTTTAGTGAGTGAGAGAGAGGTGTGTGTGTGGGCTGTTCTGAACATACAAGGTAGCGTTCTGACACATTCCTAGCATGCGCAAATCCCACTCTCACCCCCACATACACACAACACATTCCCTGTCGCACTCCACCCCACTCCCCGCATTTGAAAAGCACGTTGAAGTCACTGGAATGCTGGGGTAGCTGCCCATAATGCACTGCTGCCAATGCTGCAGCAAGTGCTGCAAATGTGGGCCACGCCAGTGCGCTTGCAGCTGTCAGTGTGGACAGACTGTGGCGCTTTCCCTAGTGCACTTTCTGAAAGCTGGTTTAACTCAAAGCGCTCTACATCTTTATGTGTAGCCAAGCCCTTATAAGCCTGTATATCACTTTTCCTATGTGGTAACAGCATACATCTTTGATAAGACAAATAATGACACAGCATAACTGTCACCTTCTGTATACAGGAACAGATGCCATTAATATTAATGCTATATTTTCCTGTGACATCTTCTAAGGAGGTAGGGTGGCAAGAGTGCTTTATTCAATCTTTTACTGCCCACTTTATATATGATAATGGTAGTCAGGACTAATTAAGAACTGTCAGTTCTGTCATGTGCTTTTTAGTCAGTGCTACTGGACAGTTTGCTTCTGAATGGCAGAGGAATGCTTGGAAACTTAGTAGTGCTGTATAAAAGTGAGTCATTCACTTTAGTATGAACCCCATTTCTCCAATTTTAATTTTGCATGTAGTTACAAACCTCAGGAGCAAGACTAGAAGCAGGTTTGATATTTTGAAGAGCGGGGGCTGGCTTTTTATGCTATGAAATCCAATAGGACTAATGTTACATCATTGTAATGTGATGCCTGTTGGCACTACTATAGCTAATTTCAGTTTTAAACCACTCTTCTTGGGTCTGCTAACTAAACCATAAGCATTCTATGTTGTCTGACACTTGTCAAGAAGAAGGATTTTGTCATCGTAGTTGAGAACAAATTTTCAAAAGTGCTGAAGTGAGTTAGAAGCACAAGTCATTTGGGCATTTTTGAAGATCTCATCCATAGTTTTGTCCAAGTTTTTTTTATTTTACTGTAATTTTTTTTAGTTGCAAGACCTGATGTAGGGAAATGCTCCAATCATCATGCGTTTAAGTGAGAACATTCCTCTAAACATGTAGCTTAGCTGCTTTAGTGTATGCCACATTTTTCTCTTGAACTCTGGGGATTTTCACATGTACTTTTTATTGATAAGAACTGTAAAGGTGAAACCCTTTCCCATCTGCACAGTGAGAGAAGTCAGGGGATACGCCAAGCATTTAGCTTTTTAGGGCTCTACATGGCAGTGAAGTAGGTGTATCGCTTACAAATGGGTGTTAAGAATATTAGGTGATGCCTGTGTGTCACCTCTGAGATATTATGATCACACAAAGCTTAGTGATAGATCTAGTAATAAACCTTTTCTTTTTTTTCTGAAGATAACTATCCTTATTAAAAACGCCCCTCCAAGGGCTGGTCAGAATGCTTTCTGACAGAAAATTTTTCACCAAAAGTGTCTTTTTTTCCTCTCTGGACAATTTCTGTTTTTATTGAAAAAACTGAACACTTGGAAACCAAAATATTTTGGCTGAAAACTTGCAAAATATTTTGATTTGGAAATACTGCTGCAATGTCTCAGAGGAGTTGAAGTTCAGTGGCTACATATCACAGTTCTCCTCTGTGGGCTGGACTTCCAGGCCAGGTGGCATCTTCCATTATTCATTATGGTGAGGGACAGCCATGATGCATTGCCTTCCCTCTCCAAGGTGTGTGTGGTGGGGAGAGACCATGATGCATCATGTGAGATGTAGTCAAATCACAGATCCTCGCCTATAGAGAAGGGAGGGATCATGAGGAACCAGACCTACAACTCCCATGAGGTATCACAGCAGCCTTTCCAAATTAAATATTTTGATTTTTCACACACACTTGAGTATTTGAATTGCCACTGAAAAAAATCTAAATTTTTTCCATAAAAAGAAATCCATTTTTCAACCATCTCTAGTCCCTCAGGCAGACACATTTTTGGTCTATATTATAAACTTAATAAATTGAAAACATAACTAATTTTATTGAAGATAATAATTAGATGCCAATGTCTTGTGTTGAGCTGGCACTTAACTTGTTAGTTAGCTGTCTGGCTTAAATACAATCATGTTCCGACTACATGATCAGTTGTAGCTTGAGTCTCTAGTGTGAAGAATAATGGAATACTTTCTCCTGACAGGTTTAAGATTAGAAGCCGTGTTAGTCTGTATCCGTAAATAAAACGAGGGAGACTTTGTAGCATCTTAGAGACTAACCAGTTTATTTCAGCATAAGCTATAGCCCACGAAAGCTTATGCTGAAATAAACTGGTTAGTCTCTAAGGTGCTACAAAGTCTTCCTCATTTTATTTTCTCCTGACAATTATTTTTGGTTTGTAAATAAATCTTTAATCGAAGAGGACAGTGTAGGCTAGGATTTGAAAATGATATCCTGAATGTTAGTGTTCGTTTCCACTTTGGGCTTAAATCTGTTGGTACAGTTCCAAATTCTAGACACCCAATGGTAAAGACATAATTTGCTATGTTTCTTTCTCCAGACTGCTGAGAAAACAGGTTAATACTCTGATGAATTCATTTCTCTCTCTCTCTCTAGGGTCAAAGTCACAAAACTGCGTATGGAACACCATTCTTGGTGGACTTACTGATAATCTCAAAGAAAGGCCGAAGCCAACCATCATTCATGATCCTAGGACTCCAGAAGAAATCTTAGCAGATGAGCTACCGCCAGTGGACAGTCCAGAAGCATTAGTGAAAGCATCTTTCAGGTTTGATGGACATGAACACGTTTTGCTTTTTCTTAATTATTTTAAGTTAGGCAACTGTACGTTGGGTTTAATTAAATAAGTCAATAGAGTGTTGCCTTCTGTTATGTGCTGTGTGTACTGAACAGGACTGAAGAAAGAGGGTCATAGGTAATGTTGTTCGGATTGCTGACTTTCATTTTTCAGACATCATGACAAGATTATAGGCTAGACAGATATAATGCAGTAGAGTCAACATTCTGTTGAGAGAGTTTGTTACATGAAATCATCTTTGAAGGTTGGTATTGTTTCATGTGAATCTATTGTATTGATGAAGCCCTGCACTTTCAGGACAGGATTTTATCTGTCTGTATATAGGGGCAAACTGAGTCTTTTGTCTGTTGATCTGAAGTCTTGAGAACTGTATGGTGTTAATTTATTTTTGACAAGGAGGATGATTCCTAGAAAGGGGATTGTGTGCAGGTGACTTATTCTGTCATAAATGTGAAATACTTACATTATTGTACTTCCTTCCAACTTGCTTATTCATGTGAGTGTTCATTTGGCAAGTGTTTCTTTGAAGCATCTTTTGTTGACTATAGTTTTCCCAAACAAATGAGTTAAAGTAGAAAAGCTGCACCTGTGGGGTAGATATTTGATAGAAATTTCAAAATCTGAGTGCCGAGTGCACAACAATACCTAGCAATGTTTATTTTTCTTCTGGAGGCTTTGTTTTGAAACTATTCTCTCTTCTATAACTATTATCCATTGCTCCACACCAAAAGCATTTCCTATTTGTACAAATGACACTGTGTCAAAGCCTGTGGTTTTAATTATACTTTAGGATATACACTGATATAATTCTTGGTATAGTTACACTATTTTTAGTGTGGCTGTTAAAGCCTTTTGCCTGGGTACTGATCTCGGACACCTTGTGCACATTGCCTGTTATCTCAAAAAATCCCTTGCTGTGCTTTCATGCCTGCTTTCCCATAATTGAATTTTGTATTGAGCAGTGCTGCATGTTTCGGAATCTGGAGCTGCCTTTGATGATGAAATTGTGATTGTTTAATTTAGACAAAGTTTAGGCTAAACCTTTTTTCCCTCTTATTTAAAAAATCAATGATCAAATCAAAACTCCCAAATATAAATATCTCTCTCACTCAAAATCTTTCATTAAGAAATCATGGTCAAGAGCAACCTTTACACTTCTGTAATCCATATTATTCCAACTATTAAAAAAAAAAGTATTACTGCTTCTCAAATGGTGCAATCTGATTATATGGGTGGGGCTGTTCTTAGTGTATCTATGATCCCAGATAGAATAATAAGAGAAACTGTTGAATTGGAGAATGCAATTCAGTTACACAGCTCTCCGAATGTTGTGTAAACGGTTTTACAAATGTCAGAACAATCCTGCTATTTCATTTGTATCTGTAGGTAGTTACTTTACCATGAGGTGTGCTGTTTAGACTGTCATAACATTAAATCCAAACAAATTGTTGGTATGAAGCACAATTTATCTATCTTTTTGTTATACCAAGAGAGTGCAAATGCCCTATAGATTCTGCAATCCATGACACTGAAAATAATGTTTGTCCATTGCACTTCCTATGTTAAAGAAGACAGAAAATAAAGAAAATTAAAATATATTTATTATTTTATACTGTTTTATACTGTTTGCTTGGGTCCAATGATCACCTGTTTTATACTGTTTGGGTCCAATGATCACCATCTCCTTGAAAGTGTGTGTGCAACAGTGTATGAAATATATTGGACAGCAGTTGCAGCTTGATGCACAGGAACACTGGACAATGGTTATGAGGTTTTTTTTCAGTGGCATAGCAAGGCTTGAAAGGACCATGATGCAACAATAGGTTGGGGTCCTTCCCCCCCAGGGCCGGAGACCTGCTCTTTATCCATCCCTGCGACCCTTCCCCTGGAGCTGCTCAGCTCAACCACAAAGGGACTTGGGTTCTCCGCACCTCCTCCCTTCCCAGCCTGTACTTTCTGGAGAAGCTCCTCACTGGTGAAGCACAGCTGCAGTGAGAGTCCCGGGTCATGACAGCTGGGGCAGGGCCCATAGGAGCTGCAGACCCAACAGCGGGGGCAGTGCCATTAAGAGCTGTCCTAAGTGCTCAGTGCCTGAGCTTTGTGGCTACACTCGTACCCACACCAGGGACAGGGAGCAGCTGGGGATGAGGTGGGAGCACTTTTTGCTCTTCAGAGCCCCTGAGAGAGGGCACAAGCACTTCCCCTGAAGCCTGGCCAGCTGGGGGCTGCTTCCTGCTCCTCAGCTCCCTGGGGAAAGGGCAGGAGCACTTTGCTGGTAGTCTGGTTGGGGGCAATAGTCTTCCTATAGGTGGGGCAGCCTGTGCATGGCCCATACTATTGTGGGTCCTGGCACACCTGTACCACTTGCACCATAGTAGCTTTTTCCCAGTGTGGCTGAGATCTTCCTCTCTCAAGTACTGAGTACTCCGTGTCTATATCAGTCACTTTGATATCTCTAGATACAGTCATTCCTGGGAGTGACTTGTGAAGCAGTTTTAGACTGGAAAGAGTTAAGTATGTTAATGGTAATCATTAATCATTTGCAATTCTTACTACTACCTCAAGTACAGCAGGTAGTAACATGTGATTCACAGCATACTCAAGCATACTGGTGCAGCATAGCTTCATTAAGGGATTATCGAAGTGTCATTTTACTGAAGCAAGAGAGGTAGTCCATCAGAGAGCGAAAAGAAACAATAGGTAACAGCTCTGAATTTTCTTATGCAATATTGCATAAACATTGGGGGACTATTTTATGTACACAAAATTTGCTGCCTGAGTTTTCAAAGTACAGTCTGAAGTGAACTATGGCACCAAATTGCATTGCTGCTTCATAGTGTCCCGTAACAAAACTTGGAATGCCAAGCCAACCACTTAAGGATTTTTCTTTAATTAATTTGTTTTTGATGTACTGTAGTGGGTTGCCACCTGGATGAGTAGTATTTTAAATTAGCTTAGTCATTGGTTTTTTAAAACATGAAAGTCAAGCGTTTTCTCTTAATGTTTTTATATCCTTTTAAAGGAGACCGAGTTCTTACTAAAATAATTGTTCATTGAACCACAGTATCCTTAAAAATCATTATGATGGGCATCTCTCTGAACTCTGACTCATTATGAGGTGTATTATTTGCACTGCACCTACATTGATCTCAGTTCTACACAAACCTGCTGTTTATTCCTGTTAATTATGGATGTTCGTTATGACGAACCAAGAAGGAAATTTTTTTATTCCTTGAGGAAAATCTCCCAAATCATTCCAGCTTCCTTACCTCCAATTTTAATTCTCTTCTGGGTATGTGGGACACATTTTAAAAACTATGCACTTGCTCCATGGTAAATTGAAGTTTGATGACTCAGAGTGGGAGTGATGAGAGGAGAGGATTTTACAGCAATTACTGTTCAAAGGTTACACCCTAGTTCTTAGCACGTACCCCAAGTCAATGAGGTGGGTGGGGGTTTTTTCTTGTTGAAAAAGTGGCCTTCTCTTCTTGACTGTCATTGTATACTTGTTTTTATATGGTAGATGAATTATTGATAAGAAAAACCCAGTATTATTGTCACTATATCATACACCTCAAAAGACCTATGCTGATGATAAATTCATATGGAGTGGGGGATGTCTCATATCAAGCTCTTCCTCCCTGCTGTATTGAGTAAGCCCACTTCCAAAACAGAAACAAGAGTTCTATTGTTTCCTCCTCTTTGTGGGAGTCTTTCTCCCAGACTTTCTTCTTTACCATACTGCTGATCCTCTTCCTCCTTATAACCACAGTCAGCTAGCACCTGGACCGGGGTGGGCAAACTTTTTGGCCCAAAGGCCACATTGAGGAATAGAAATTGTATGGTGAGCCATGAATGCTTACAAAATTGGGGTTGGGGTGCAGGATGGGTGCGGTCTCTGTGGTGGGGCTGAGGAGTTTGGGTTGTAGGAAGGTGCTCTGGGCTGGGACAGAGGAGTTTTGGCGGGTGGGAGAGTGATCAGGGCTGGGGCAGGGGTTTGGGGCATGGGGAGAGGCTCAAGGGATGCAGGCTCCGAGCAGTGCTTACCTCAAGTGGCTCCTGGAAGCAGCGGCATGTTCCTTTTCTAGCTCCCATGTGGAGGCGCGGCCAGGCAGCTGTGCACGCTGCCCCATCTGCAGACACCGCCCCTGTTAGCCATATATTTTATGTTGAGCTCATAGAACAACACACCACGTATGCCTTGTGAAGAAGGGAGCCCAGAGTGAATCATCCCAAGCATGAGACTGCAAATCATCCCAAGCATGAGACTGCAAATAAGGTATCTGAGGTTACTATGTACAACAGGAGGATACTTTAAATGGCTTGGTGGCTTTTCTGTTTCTGGGCTTATTGTAATATACAGCTACTGAGCCAAACCATTATGCTCACAGCATATATAGAAAACTGATATTTTTCTCCTGTGCCAGTGTAATAGTATTTTCCTTTTAAAAGGAAATAAATTGCAGTGTGCCCCCTAGTGAATAGTGGCCAGGACTGGAACTCAGATGAACTGAGTTCTATCCCCAGCTCTGCCACAGGCTGCAGGGTGATCTTGGACAAGTCACTTCAGTCCTGTGCCTTAGTGTCCCCACCTATTTTTTAAAAAGGGGATAATGATCCTGATCTCCTTTCTAAAGTGCTTTGAGATCTATTGTAAACAAAGAGCTAAATATTATTAAAAATCTTATGGAGTTATTTTACTTTATTAAATATCAAGACCTTTGTAACCTTCATTTTTGAAGCAAGTAGGATGTAGGTTTTCTTACACCTTGACAGTAGCTAGAGTATCATAGATCAATATTGTAGATTTTTTTTTATTGCTTAAATTTGAGTAACAGAGGAACTCAAAGGAGGCCACAGAAAATGGAAGCCTGTATAAAACCTGTCCACACACCATATACAATATACGATTTTAAATGCTTTTAAATATACAGATAATAGTAATGGAAAGTAACCCTCACCTATATATTCTATGTTGTCACTTTTTTCACCCTAAGAGAATAACTTAAAATCTAATTTAGTAAAGAATAGAATATGAAATTCCATGAGCTCAGGCAAGAACCAGAAACCTTTCGGTGCGAACAACAATAGTAAGTCCGAAACATTAGCTGAGGGCTGTGCCTATGCTAAATTTGTGCACCATCTCAATAATATAAGGAGTGCTAAAGCACAAAGAAATGGGAGCATTTAACCCCAACTATTTTACTCCAATGAATTTCTGGGGCCTATAACAAGGCTTGAGTAAGTAATGCTACTGTGAGTCACCAAATACAATGGACCCACATAATTTGATAGTATCTGTACTGTAGCTGGAATGTTCATGTAAACTACCTGCTGGCAATTCCTAGAAACTGTTTTATGTACTACTCACTTAGAAAGCTATCATACTTGGAGCATACAACTCCCGTGGATATCAAATATAGTGGAGTAAATTGCTTTAGTTTGCAGTTGTTCATAGAAATTTTTATTTAGATTTCATTTCCAAATTCTTCAATTCCTGGAGTTTGGATTTTGAATGAACTTGAATGCTCAGAGTAAAACTCTGTTTTAACAATCACATTTCCCTTTCTTTCCATCTAAAAACCATAAATTGACAGAGAGTATATCTAAAACCAGGGTCCTATGCCAAAATGCTCTTTTTCTGGCAAACCCCCCCCATATACATCATACTTTCAGGTTTAAAGATGGACCTGAGAGTTTAGGCGTTTGTGGAGTTTAGGTCAGAATTTGGATCCAAGTCCCAACTTTCCTAAGGTTATTTGCATCTCTTATAGAATGTAGTACATATATAACCCACACTAGGGAATGTGGGTCTTTGTTTCCCCTCCTAGTAGCTGGTCCACATATGAGGATAAGAATCTACTCTAGCTGCCACCTAGAGCAGTTAATCCCATCGTTAAAACAATAAAGGATCATGCCTTTAGGTTCTGGGTTCAAACTCTGTCAACCAACTAGAGTTGTTATATGTAAGCTACTAAAGTAAGTCAATATTTTTATTTTAAAACAAAGTTTTTCCTTCCCTGCTATATGAGTGGATCTCTGCAATCAGCTGTGATTTTCAAAGATAAAGATTACTGAACATTTAATGTTTCTCAAGCACTTTCAAATACAAGGATAACTTTTTTCATATAACTGTGTCACCAATAATATCTGCAGTCTGAGTCTAAAAGATGGGTTTTTTTTATCCTATCCAATTCCTTGTACCAATTATAATTAACTCTGCTCTAATTTCTAATATGGTTGCTAGAGTAGTGTTCAAATTCAATCTGAAGATGAAAAGTTGATAAAATTGGATTTTTATTACTGTCCATCCCTTTTGAGGCTATTCCATTTCCTGGATTGTTTTTAATGTTGCTAATAATATGATTATCCAAAATGGCAGCAATACTTTAGTACAGTGATTATAGAAAATATTAATGTAAATACAGTGACCAGAACCTCAGCTGATTGCTGTGTAAATCAGCTCCAGTGAAGTCTGTTGGGTTATTGCCGTGTTGATTTACTTCAGCTAGGGCTCTGTCCCAATGTTTCTAAGTATAGCTCCTAGACTGAAACATTTATATTCTTTGTTTAATTTTCTTCTTACAAATGTAATAAACCTTCATGAGTTTCTTGCTACATCATTAATGATGTTGGTGACTGTAATATTAACTCAGATGTATTGGGTCTTATGCTGCAAGCTTTCTAGCTGAGGAATGCCCATTGACTTTCATGAAACCTCTGTGTTGAGGACTTGCGGAATTAAGTCTATAATTACCCTGTGCTTCAACTACTTGTGTGTTTTTTCACCAATATAATGTTGGTCCAACTATAGCTGTAGCGTAGAGCCAAACAGTGTAGTTCTTTTGATAGGCTGTGGTTGGAAAGCAAGACATTGTAATGCAGACTTTGGCTCAGATCCTCAAAGATATTTAGGCTTGTTACTTTCATTGATTTCAGCGTCACTCAAGGTTTGTATAGTTTTGTAAAGTTCCTCTATATACCACACAAAGGAGGGAGTTGTGCTTCTCATCATCCTTTCTTGTATCCTGTAGTATATCCCAAGTAACTGTGTTATCATGACATAAGAGAAGAAGGCCATTAGATTACAGAACTGCTGTCATGTCATGTGTGGAACTCACATGGACATCAGCATAGTACATGGTCCTTGGTTTTGCACCGAAGTGGGTAATAGCTGTATTAGGCATTTTTTCTAACCTTTATTTTACTCTCTAGAATTGGTGTAAAAGCCAGTTCAAATTTGTCACACCATGGATTTAATGCAATTTGTAGCAGTAGCAAACCAAATGGCTAGATGTTCCTAATAGCTTAAACTGATTGCATGTAATTCTCAAGGGTTCACTTTCAGAATGGTGTGCCAGGACTTACACAACTATCATTGATAGTTATGGGAGTTGTGTAGCTAAGTCACCACTCTGAGAGTAAAAACTCTGGTCTCTGATCTGCACTGCAGTTCTTTATTGCGTAGTCTTACTCAAATGCTGCATGGAACTCCCACTGACGTCAGTATGCAGTAGAGGTCTGCAGTGCGGATCCAAGAATGAGATTTTTCCTTGGAGAAATTACCCATCTGTGTTTCAAAACAACCAGAGAAAAGTTAAATGTGTGATTCTATGTAAATTGCATCTTTTGTGAATTGACTCTTCCGTAGAGAAGTCTATTAAAATGCAAGCTTCATCTCCCAGTCATCCAAGGAAATTGACACTGAGTTCACAGCTCATATTAAGATTGAAAAGTAGAATCTAGTGGAAATAGTGCAATTTATTGAATCTAATTTAAATGCATCTGAACAAACTATTTCTAGGATGTGGGGGTGAGGAGGAGACTAGCTGCAAACCACTCCATAAAAAAACGGAAAGAACTTTTCATTGGGGCATGTCCTAAGGTAAATGTTTGTTTAAGTTTCACAACTTGGGTGTCGGCTTTAGCAAAATCAGTGTAGCCTTACAATCGAGCAGTAATTCTGAAATCACTTCCTGTATAAGTGGTTAAAAGATAGGAAACAAAGAGTAGGAATAAATGGTCAGTTTTCACAATAAAAAAAATCAAAGCTTGTTAACTTAGGTGACTGCTTGTTGCTTTTGAAGAAACCTATTTCCTGAAGACCCACTAAACTTCCTGTTATTTCAAAAAATATATTGTTTAACAAATATTTTATCAGAAAAAGACACTGGGCCATGTTGTGCTGTCAGTTTTTAAGCAAAACTCCCCATTCATGTTAATTTCAAGGGACAATTCTGTTTTTTAAATTCTGTGTCCCACCATGTGGAAAATTGTCAAATGCACCTTTCTACAGTCGAAATGAGTGGTTAAAGTGATAGACGAGGTAAGTACGCTTTCTTTTTTAATCTTTGGGTGACTCTTCAGAATTTGTAACTGACCTGATGTGCAAAGTGTGCAAAACTTTTTGTCACAAATACAAGAATTTCGTTCATGTGAACTCAGCTGGTGATCTTTTATCTGAACAGTCAAATTGCATGGAACCTCTATGTATTCAGTGGTTGCATAGGTTCCAGAAATCTGTATATATGCCCAGATATAGCCTCACACATGAGGCCATATTTGTTCTTAGTTTTAACAGTGCAAATTCAGAGTTAGTGGAATAAACTTTTCTTATAAATCCAGAATCACTGAGAGCGATATTTGGCCAGCTATCCTCATAAAACATAACAATTAGAGCAGTAAGGAAAATGAGATTTTTTTCCACAAAATTTCATACCATTTTTCTGTTCCATTTTGAGTGATTTCATGGCCTTAGTCTTTCTTTATTGTGAGATTTTAAGGCAGTTTGATACTAGGATCACATAGAATCATCTAAAAGTACAGAAAGCCAGTTTCACTTAAGTTCAGATCGGCAAACTTTCAAGCAGAATCAGCAGTTTGGCCGCAGCCATCTTCTTTAATGTTAATATATATATGTGTGTTTTATTGGGAAGAGAAAGATGTGGGAAACCGTGGGAGAAATGGACTATAAATGTATTAGTTTTATATAAAAATACTGAATGAAATCCTGGCCATATTGAAGTTTATGGTAAAAGTCACTGACTTAAAAGGGGCCAAGATTTCTTACACAATTCCTTTTGTGATGGAAGAGAGGAAACTGTGAATAAAGATAATGGTGGTAGTATTTTGGATGGGGGTAAGGCTTATGATGGGGTACTAAATACAGTGAAACCTCGATTTAACGGACTAATTCGGGCGAGGGGGTGTCCGTTAAAGCAGAAAGTCCGTTATTTAATAATTTCTTAAAATTATTAAATAACAGGACTTTCGGATTTAACGGATACCCCCTCGCCCGAATTAGTCCGTCAACCCGCCCGCCGGGGTCCCCGGCTGCTGGGACCCGGGCGGGAGCTGTCAGCCCGCCCGCCCCCGGCTCAAACTGCGGAGGCCGCTGCGAGCGGGCAGAGAGCCCGCAGGGTCCCGGCTCCCGGGACCCTCCAAGGAGGCTGCATGGTGCTGGGGGCCGGGCGGCAGCCCGCCCCCGGCTCAAAAGCGCAGCGGCCGCTGCGCGCGGCCTCAGAGCCCGCAGGGTCCCGGCTCCCGGGACCCTGCAGGGAGGGTGACTGCTGCCGGGGGCCAGGCGGCAGCCCGCCCCCGGCTCGATCCGCGGCGGCTGCCGCGCGCGGGCTCAGAGCCCCGCAGGGTCCCGGCTCCAGCCTCGGGCAGCAGCAGGGAGCCCACAGCCAGCCCTCCAGAAACGGACTTCGGATGCATCAGACTCTGAAAAATTTTGTCCGTTGCATCCAAAGTCCGTTAAATGGAGGTCCGTTAAATCGAGGTTTCACTGTACTGTCAAGGTTCCTTCCCCACTTTGAACTCTAGGGTTTAGATGTGGGACCCACATGAAAGACTCCCTAAACTTATTTCTACCAACTTAGGTTAAAATTTCCCTAAGGCACAAACTCCTTGTCCTTAAGCAGTATCGCTGCCACCACCAAGTGATTTAGACAAAGAATCAGGGAAAGGACCACCCCCTTTCCTGGGGAAGGCTTGAGAATATATCCGCACCAGTTGGTCCAGGTGAACACCGACCCAAACTCCTGGATCTTTAAAACAATGGGAAAACCAATCAAATTCTTAAAAGAAGGATTTTATTTAAAGAAAAGGTAAAAGAATCACCTCGGTAAAATCAGGATGGTAGATAACTTTACAGAGTAACAAAAGATGCAGAAATACAGAGGAACCCCCTCTAGCTTTAGTCTCAAAGTTATAGGAAAACAAAACAGGGATAAACCTCCCTGTAGCAAAGGGAAAATTCACAAGTGAAAAACAAAAGATAACTGACACGCCTTGCCTGGCTGTACTTACCATTTTTGTAATATGAAAGACTGGTTCAGAATTATTTGGAGGAAATGAATTGCTCTCTGGTCCCTCTCAGTCCCAAGAGCGAACGAATACACAAAGAGCCCAAACAAAGCCTCTTCTCCCCTCCCCCAGATTTGAAAGTATCTTTTGTCCCCATTGGTTCTTTTGGTTAGATATCAACCAGGTTATCTGAGCTTCTCAACCCCTTACAGGTAAGGAGGAATTCTAAGCTACCCTTCTGTATGGTTATGACAAATACACTGTGTGGATGGAAGTTCTCTGTG
Source organism: Sternotherus odoratus (assembly GCA_032164245.1). Taxonomy (NCBI): domain Eukaryota; kingdom Metazoa; phylum Chordata; order Testudines; family Kinosternidae; genus Sternotherus; species Sternotherus odoratus. The sequence goes on from JAVMKO010000002.1 coordinate 150,493,962, forward strand.
TTCTTAGGCCATGTATAGGACACACATCAGTTGAGGGTAGCTCAAGAGCATCAGCAAAGTCATACACTTAGCCCTGTATCTTGGTTCCCAACCCATTTGTGGAAATATGACAGGGCAGATGTGAGCAGGTTCACGCCTCTAGCACTGGGGCAGCAGCAGGAAAGCTAGACAGACCACCTGATGTATCCAAGCAAGATCTCCTCCTGCTGCATTGAATGAGTAGCCAAAACATTACAAAATGTGATTTTTTTTTGCAGACCTGTGCACTGTACACAGATCCAAAATTGAAAATTAGCAATGAAAATGTAATGAAATGTTTGGCAGCAGCAGGGTGTCACAGATGCTTCAGTGCCACACCATACGTGTAATACACACAATTAAAATAATAGAAAGCAAAAGGAATAATAAGACATCTCCTAACCACTCAGGTAAAGTAGCTGTTGAATGGAACTGTTTGTCAACTTCATAACATCCAGAGTGGAGACAGAGTGAAGCGGTTTTTTGGTTTTGTATATCCGGCCTAAAAGAATGTGGAACATTTTACACTCTTGGAGTTGAGCCTACTTAGATTTGTTAGGGAGACATGACTAAAACAACAAAATCACCCTCTTCTTTTAAAATAATTGCCGCTATATATTTCTAGAACTGCAAAGATGATATAAAATAAAATAAGCATGTCAACCTAATCAGATAATTAAGAACATGCAGCAAATATGATTCTTAATAGGAAAAACTAGGTATAAAAGTAGAGATGGTTGAAGTTAAATAAATACATTGTGGAAAACCTGTTAAAAAATTGTAACTTCCATTTTGCAAGGTTTGAAATACTCATTTTAGAATGTTTGTTTCCCCATAATTTTGACATACAATTTTTTAATGGAAACTGATTACTATGGTTTTGATAATTTTTTTGTGAAAAATTTAAATTGGAAGTCCACAGGTATTTGTGAAACTTTTTTTCTTCAGCGAAAGGTCTTTTTTCAGCTAAAGCTTTTTATTCAAAAATTGACAATCTGTGCATACAAGCATGTAATAAACCACTTAGCAACAAAGGTATAAAATTGCTCTGGAAACCAGTCGCAACATTACAAAAAAGTATAAAGATGCACACTATAAAGTAGCCTCAGAATTAGGAAAAAACATAAAAAAGGAGTAACACAGGAAGTTCAAAGAAATTAGTTTTTGTGTGTCACAAGTTGGAGGCTAACTGGTGAGTTACTGTGGTTGTGTTTTGTTTGCATCTGGAGATAATTACAAACTGTTCTGCCTTTGCACTAAAGAAGCAGCAGATAAGAGTACCCAATGACAAGAGAGTGATAGCTGTGGTAAACCAGCAGTGTGCACATTTTCTAATTTTAGTAATTATGTGACTACTGAATAACTGGAAGTGTAGCCAAATCCTATATAATAAAAGGCCAGAGGAAGTTTGTCCGAAGCCGTCATGCGCAGTAGAGACAGCCCAGACGAACAGCATGCTGGGCGTTGTAGTTCGGCGGCACAAAATGGCCATCGCGGGCCGTAGAGACGGCCCGGACGCACAGCATGCTGGGAGTTGTAGGTTGGCACGAGGGCGAGAGACCAGGGTTGGAAACTGTTCTGCTCTCCACCAAAGGTGCAGACCTAGGCCACCGCCCGAAGATTTACTGGAGGGCGGCGCGTTAGAGTCGCTAGCTTGGGCCGAGGAGAGCAGGATTTTCAGCACCGTGCCAAGAACAGCTTCATCCCCTGGAGATTCCGGAGAGACGAAGTCAGAGGCCGTTGCCACCCCGGGGTGGTGGACGAGAGCTCCCTGCCCATCCCACCGAAAGGAAGTGTTAGGTTCATGCTCCAACCAGCGGTTACGCAGGGAAACCACAGGGGGGATGGAGGGACTTTGCTAGGGCAGGAAACAACTGTGTAAACGAATGTTTGATAAAACGAATCTCCAGTCCATATGATATGTACATATTATTGTGAGATCAAACGGCGTGTGCGCCGAGGGAAAGGGATTCCCTCTCCCCCCAAACTCCTTCTTTAAACTTTGGCATGCTCTCATCGACAGAATAGGAAAGTATGGCTGGGCTCTGTTAGCTCATCGGCACCAGGGAATTTGAAGCACTTTCAGCCACGCTCTACCCTGCTCCCCCTGTAACCTTACAAGCAACGTACAACTGTAAAAACATACAAGGAACCAGCCATCTGTCAAGAGTCGGATACTCCTTAGTGCAGGAACGTAACCGAGTAATAAATAGCGCTGGTGACCTCCCTTTGGCCTCAAAGCAGGACCAGAGGATGCGTGGTTAGATCCCAGAGCAGGCAGGCAATTGGACTACGGAGCATTGGGAATTCCAAGGTGCTGGCCAATGACAAATGAAACTCACCCCATAACGCTTCATGAACATGTGCCGTGCTCCTGGACAGTGCTCGCCCCTGGACTGGACAAACAGCAGTAAGCACTTTGGCCCGTGTACACGGGCTTTTACACTAGTATTAGATAAAACGTAAGAACCACACACTGTTCATCTCTTGTCGTGAGCTGCTGACAGTCACAGGGCTGGGATCTATGGACCTGATTTTCCTTTCATTTCACAAGAGTAAATCATGAGTAGTTCCACTGAAGTCACTGGAGTTACATCCTTGTAAATGAGGCGAGAATAGGCCCTAAGGCTCTGACTTTGTTTATAGATAATAGTTTCAATGTTTTTAAAAGTGCAAACCTTTTATGTGAACAAACTTAAATAATGTACCCTTGGCTTAAGAAGATTCCGCTTAAGTTGGTAATTTATCTGTGCCACCTCCCCTTATACCACCTTCACATGGGGAAGGTATAATTAAGCACTTACTCCTGTAAGCAGGATCTGAATGAACTCTACTCTGACATCTAGTGATGAGCTGTGGGAAGAGACTTCAGGAGAAGATGGTGTTTGTGTAGACACGCCTAGTCTCCCTAGGTGCGCAGCATATGGAACTGCTTTGCCAAAATGAGTAATTGTTGCTGGTTTGGATTACTCATCACTCTGGTATTTGAATGCAGGGGTAATGAAATGTTTTATCCGTATTGTACAAGTATAGGGCAGCAGAACAGTGGTTAGCATGCCCTGATTGAGGGAGTCACCCTAACTTTCCAAGTATGGGGCAGGGATGCCAAATCCCAGTGAAGATGGCGGGGGGAGGGGGGAGCACGGGCAAAGTAAAACATTTGGGTTCCACTGGACTACCACCAGTAAGGTAAGACTGATAAGGCTACTTTTCGAGGCTTCTGTTTAAAATCCTTAAGCCTAACCACTCCTTATTGCACTAACATTTATGACCATTAGGAACAATCCAGAGATCAGGGCTTGCCTTTTACATTAGACTGAGAATTGCACTTCTGTAACAGTATATCCTCTTGCCACCTCAAACTCAAGGTTGGTCTACACTGTATACTTACTTTTGTATAACTACATCACTCAGTGGTGTGAAAAATCCACCCCCAGAGCAATGTGGTTATACCGACCTTAAAACCCCATATAGACAGCGCTATGTCAGTGGGAGAGCTTCTCCCACCGATATAGCTACTGCCTCTCGTGGATGTGGAGTTAAGCCAATGGGAGAGTGCTCTCCTGTCAGCTTAGAGCATCTTCACCAGATGCACTACAGCAGCACACCTGTGTCTGTGTAAATTTGTAGTGTAGACCTGCCCCCCCATGTCAGATCACTGGGCTCCAGTGTAGTTGTCTTACTGACCAATCCACCAGGTTAAACTGCTCAGTAATTGATTAGTTGATTAGGTGAAAATCACCACTCTTCATTTCTTCAGGCACAGCACATAGTCACTGTGCTTTAGATAATCCTCCTCAAATCCTACACAGAATTTGTCACAAATATTAGTCAATATAGCAAGAAGAAGAAGAAGAAAAAAAAGAATGAGCCAACAACACAGAGACAAGTAATTATGTCCTTGTCAGATCATAATTAATGGATTGTATTTTTCATGCAGAATTAAATTGTCAAGCTCTTATTTCAGCTCTTGGAACTCATTCTGCCATTAGTGCTTGAGCTAAAAAACCCATTTGGACTAGATCACTCACTGGGACTGCTCCTGAGCCTCCCCCCCTCAAACTCCAGCCAGGGCAGGTGGAGGGTACTGGGTTCCACACAAAGCAGACTGGACTCCCTCGGCAGCTCTTACCATTGCTTGGGAATGACTTACAGCCTGGCCAAGGGGTGGGGCCTCGGGTGGGGCCACAGTGGGGCTTGAGGCTCCTGCATGTGTGCCGCCTTTTCCTTTTGAAAAGATGGTCACTCTAGAGCCATCTTAGTACCCATGGCTGTTCCCATGATTTAGAGAAAATGTTGTTGAATGTAAAATTGTGATGGGTGAGAATGAAAAGGATGAGTTTAGCGATATGTTTGGTGTGCGTATCTGACGGTTGTCCATTGTCTTGTAAATATTTGAAGTGTGCAGCTATGACACATTGTGAGGGATGCTGGTGTATAGGGAAGAGACATCCATGGTGGCAAGGATGGTGTTCTGAGGGAGGCTGTTAATGATGTGGAGTTTGTAGAGGAAGTTGGTTGTGTCTGGAAGAAGCTGGCCCTTTGTGTGGTCAGAGGTTTGAAGATGGTTTCTATGAGTCCTAATATTCCTTCAGTAAGAGTTCTGTGGCACAATACCACAGGTCTTCCTGGGTTCCCTTGGCTGTGCACATTGGGCAACATGTGGAAGACCCATGGTGGGCTCATGGGAGGTGGGATGAGTTTTTATAGTTTGTCTTGGACTTGTTTGGGGAAAGATTTGATATCTTTAAACTCCTGGGTAAATTGTGGCATAAGGTCATATTTGAGTTCTTTATAGTAGGTGGTATGGGCTAAGTTGTTGGTAAGCCTTGTAGTCATCATGGTTGAGGAGTATGGTGGCACCCTCTTTGTCTGCTAATTTGATCACTGCCTAGCGGTTAGATTTCAGTGGTTGTATATCTGTCCACTTGGTGGTGGAGAGATTGTGGTGATATGATTGTTTAGGATTTCATAGTTAATTTTTTCTTGAAGCAATTCATGTAATGATCGAGTGTGACTTTTGTCTACTCTGGGGTGGTGTCCAGTCAGATGATTCTTTTTTTCTTATAGTTGTGGATGGGGACCTGGTAAATTTGAGTGGTTTTGTCACTGTTGTGAAATTCTTTGAGGCAGAGTCGGTGAAAGAATTATTTTAGTTCTCTACATGTTAATATGGCATCAGGTTCTGTGGTTGGGCAGAAGTTGAGTCCCTTCAGTAGTTCTCAATATGCCCCTGGAGGTACTCAGATCTTCTGGGGGTCCATTAACTCATCTTGATATTTGCCTAGCTTCACAACAGGCTACATAAAAAGCAGTAGCCAAGTCAGAACAAACTAAAATTTCATGCAGACAATTATTTGTTTATACTACTCTACATACTATACACTGAAATGTAAGTACAACATTTTGTATTCCAATTGATTTATTTTATAACTAAATGATAAAAATGAGACTGTAAGCCATTTTTCAGTAATAGTGTGCTGTGACACTTGTATATTTTTTTGTTTGATTTTGTAAACATGTAGTTTTAAAATGAGATGAAACTTGGGGGTATTCAAGACAAATCAGACTCCTGAAAGGGGTACAGTAGTCTGGAAAGGTTGAGAGCCACTGCCTTAGAGAGGTCAGATAATTCAGTTCCAGTTAGGGGTTGTCTTGATAAATTGAAGATTTCAGATGTTGTGTAGAGTCCATGTAGTGGGAACTGGTGCCTTGGTTTCTCCTGGAGATAGTGTTCTATGAGTTGTGGAGTAGTTGTAGCTGGTTCCATTTTTGTGTTGGATGGTTGTCATCAGGTTTTTTTGACAGTTGTTTTGGATTTCTTGCATGATTTCTAGATAACTTCCTTGATTTTTTTTCCTTCCAGTATGTGGGAGCATGAGATGATTTCTTGTTTGAGGTGGTCCCTTCTGGAGTATATGAGATGCAGTAGGTTCCTCAGTTTTTCTGAAAACAGTCTAAAGAGCTGTTCATCATATTTGTAATTGTATGTAGTGTTCAGAGGATTAGAGATGGTGAGACCTCTGCGGGTGGAGATTTCTTTCTTGCATGTTCTTAGGAAGTAGATGTTGCTGTGAAGTTTTGCTTCCTTTTTCTTCATGTTGTTGACGTATCATTTTAGGCAGAAAAAATTGATATCTTCCATTGCTGTATGCGTGATGGTGTAGGCATGTTGGTCCCAGGATATTAGAGACACAAGGAGGGTGAGTTAATATCTTTTACAGAACCAACTTCTGTTGGGGTGAGAGAAGTTTACACAGAGCTCATGTTCAGGTCTGAGAAACTTATTCAGTGTGTGTCAGTTAAATACAAAGTGGAAAAGATTGTTGAGCATAAGTAGGTAACACATTTCAAGGGACCATTCAAGGTGAAGTGGTCTGACACATTCAGCATCAACCTCACCCTTCTACTCTTCATGTATCAGAATCTTGGCTCTGCTCATGAGAGGCAAGTGCAGGCATTCTTCTTTATAAATAATAGTGTTTATGATGTACCTATAGCTATAAAATTGTCCTCCGCTACCAGTATGAGTTTGCTGCTGAGCTGATCCTCTGTTCTAGTATCTGAAATCAGATAATTGGAAAAGCCAACTATCAAACTTCTATGGAAAATATTCGACCAGCTCTGATTTGGAGGTTCACTCAAAGCTAAAACTCTAAACCATCTGTATCTGTTTACCCTCACATATGTCAAACTCCTCAGCTGTGAACCAAAATCAGAGCTATTAGCAAAACTCTAGTTATACCTTATAACCCAACAGAAAAAAATGGTGACCTCCCACAGCATGTAACAGCATAAAATAGGATAGAAACCAGCCTTGGATTCATTTTGGCAACCTCTTTCTTCACTCCCATTCTGTGAAGAATTCCACTGACTCCAGTGGAACTGCATGGGATCTAAGCACAAAACCTGGCACATCTTCATGAAGACAGCATGGGAAATTAAGCAATGTTGTGGATTATTAAGGCAAAGAGTCCACTGGGTGAGACATGAAGACAGAGTCATACTTTGCACTCAAGCTAGTGTAAATGAAACCAATGGATGTGCAAGTGGTGTAAGGGAGATCAAATCAGGCCCTGTGATGAGGCTATTAATTGTTTTGTAACCCAGATGTATTTGAAACTTTCTATTTCAAGGCATTTTACTTGGTTTCGACATGGGAATTCAATATAATCTTAATTTCTATTATTTTCTGGGAGCTGCTCCTGGTTGTTGCTTATTTGGCATAACAGAATAAGAAAATCTCTTTCCCTTCCCCCCACAGATTACCTGATGTTTGGCAGGAGTAGGACTAAGGGGGGGAAATAATCTTTCTTGTAACATTTTCTGTACAATTTTCAGAGGTACTCTTTGGTGTTGTGTGGGTCTGTTCTGGAGCATTTTGACAGTTTATAGCCTTCAATAATTTGACTTTTAGTTTGGATGCTCTCCTGCCTTCAGTGCAGCTCCCCAACCCTCATTTCTTTCAAAGAGAGCATTTGTTGGAAAAGCTATGACGTAAATGTCAAGGAGTTTTCTCAACACTTGGTTCCTGTCCTGTGGATTTTACCGTGGGGAGGAGACAGTATGGACTAGAACCAAAGAATGTGCATAATTTTCAAATGGTAAATATACATAAATCCTAATTTTTGGAACAGATTAGATGTGCCAAGGCCAGGGCTGATAAATATTAATAAACTGGCTCCCTACTTTTTCTTGTTTTTCTACATTAATAGCTCTATTGTTTGTGAAGTCTGTACATAGTTTGTGTTGTAGAGTGATAAAGCTTTATAGAGCTGTGAAGATGATTTCTTTGGATTGCCACACTTCCCAGTGGATATCAAGAAGCTTTGCAAGAAAAAAACCCAATAGTATTGAAAAAATAGTATTGAGAAAATGTAGGCCTCCACAAAATCTAGGCTATAATTTAATGGCTGGTGATGATGCTGAAATACAACAGAGCCATGGGAAATTTAAATGGGTCCTACGTATAGTGGAACTAGTTGTTAAAGAGAGAATATAGTTGTTAAAGAGAGGATATATCATTAATATTGTCTTTTGTATTTATGGGGATTTGGGTTTTGATTTTTCTTTTGTATTGCTCAGATTAACTATATTGAAGTAAATGAGATTATACTAGTGTGGGAGCAGAATCAGATTAATCATTTCTCCATGCCTCAAAATAGTCTGTGGGATTGCATGACTAGAAATAAGACGAGGAAGGCTTTGTAGCACCTTAGGGACTAACCAGTTTATTTCAGCATAAGCTTTCGTGGACTATAGCCACTTCATCAGATGCATAGAATGGAACAGAAATAAGATGAATTTATACACACAGAAAGAAAGAAAAAAGTTGTACATTAGCATATCAGTTGTAAGAGGCTGTTGAATTTGGGCCATTATCAGCAAGAGAAAAAAAATACCTTTTGAAATGGATCTCTGTGTCTGCACCAGATAACAACTGTTGAAGGTAAATTAACTAGGGAAATGCAATCAATTAGTGTAATGAGAGAACCATTCACAAGTCTTATTTAACCCCTGGTTAATTGTGTCCAATTTGAAAATTAATTCCAGTTCCTCAGTTTCTCATTGGAAATTTAACAGCCTCTTAGAATTGATATGCTAATGTACATTTTTTTTCTTTCCGTGTATATAAATGCATCTTATTTCTGTTCCAGCAGAAGGAAGGATAGCAGTACCGCAATCCCCCCTACAATATACTTGCGACCCCCACATAACTCCTTTTTGTGTCAAGACCTCTACAATCACAACACCATGAAATTTCTGATTTAAATAGCTGAAATCATGAAATTTATGATTTTAAAAATCCCATGCCCGCAAAATTGACCAAAATGGACCGTGACTTTGGTAGGGCCTTACTTATATCTGTTTCTGTACTTTGAGGCTGGTATATTATTATATACTGTGTTGTCAATTACAAGCACCAGCATCAGTGAAAGTTTTAAAAAGTGAAAGCAGGGAAAAAATGCTGATAATATATTAGCTGACTTTGCCATAGTTTTAGAGTAAAGAATGGTAATTGCAAAATCAAACACTAGAACAGATGGAGAAAATAGACTATACGTTTTGCATTCTCTAGGCATGCTTGGAGGTTGTGTATATGGCTTTGATTTCCATGAGTTTGCATTCTTTGGCTCATTTCCACTTGTGAAATCCCACTGTGGATGCACAAGTATAAAAGGAAGTAAATTTTGTCTGCAATCTTGTAGCCTGGATATGAGAGAGAGAAGGTGGGTGGGGTAATATCTGGAAGTGGACCATCTTCTGTTGATGAAAAGACAAACTTTTGAGCTCCACAGCTCTTCTTCAGGACCTGATTTTATTATCTTTAAAATATAAAGAATATTGATCATCCGAGTTACAGAAGCAATAAAAATAATGTTCTTTCAACCAAGTGAAGAATCTTGCCAATAATCTGGTTTACAAACCCAAGAGAAGAATCTCACCAAGAATTTGCTTTGTTAGTGAAAGAGAGTCAGAAATAAAGCAAGTTGCAAATTAACCTGTTAGCACACAGTGGCTTGTGTGAAGTAGACAAATCACTGTGAACTACCAAATGTGATTCACATTTCTCAATTATACATGAATATAAATTCACAGCCCCTAGAGTGAATAAAAATGATCAGCCTTTCAAATCATAATCTTTGTATTAATTACATGGTGGTAACTGGAAGTGACAACACTTCTGGAAATGAAAGTAACAATGAAATTTAATGTTTCTTTTGCCATATTTGTGTGTTTTGTGGTGTTTTTTTTTCCAGAAACAAAATAAAAATGTAAGGTAGGTTGCTGTCAGACCTGGCTGAGGGAGTAGGTGTATAATTGTTACTCACACTGAGATATGTTTCTTCATCTATCAAAATAAATAAGCGATAATTTGAAATGAACATATACTTTTTAGATTAATAATTACAGCATGATTACCATGCTACTGAATATCAGTCAAATAATATACAGCGGGTTGTTGCAATAACTCAGCTAACAAAATAGTATTAGGAGAATTTATTCCCACTTATCATAATAATATGAAATAAAGAATAAACATCAGTGAAGTATGAAATATTTTTAGAGCTAAAGTATGTTCCTTTGTATTTCCAATGTTTTAATTATTTCTGAAATAGAAATTAAAGTAATTGTTCATGCAAAGTGTAATCTAGTGATCTGAGGCCCCAGATAAACAAGATACTTAAATTTGTGCCTAATGTTAAGATTATGACTTCCCATTGAATGTGCACTTAAGAGTTTTATCTATACCCAAATTGTTGTGCTTGTTTTCCTATTTTGGTAAGGGGTGTGAATTTTCTGCCCAAATAGTTAAATTGGCATAACCCTAGGGTTATAATGGAATAAAGGTTTCTTATAGGAATATAGCTTATTCCCTTTCCCTATAGGTGTATACCAGTATAAAGTACTTTTATAACTTCATCTGGGGTGGGGGGGGGGGGGGATGGGGAGGAGAGGAAGGGTGAAGGGATGTGTTGTACAATTTTAACTATATTGCTATAGTGAAAGTGGTACAACTTTTGTGTGTAAACAAGGCCGTAAGCATGTGCTGATCTACCTTGCTGAACTGAGGTTTGGATGCCTAAGACGTTTAAGTACACTTTATTTGTTGAGTTCACTGGGATTATTCATGCATGTAAAGTTCTGTGTGTGCAAAAGTGTTTGCAGGATTGAGGCCCATGTTAGCAAAATCTTGCCAGAAAAAAATAGTATTGTATTCTTTGTTTTCCACGGTTGGTAATTTACATTTCCTATTAGACCCTCAGTCTAAGAAGTCCTCTCTTCTTTGTTCTTCCTAAATGTCATGTATGGTGGAGAAAAAAATTGGCATTGGTCATGTATGGAAACACTGATTCTGCTCCCCTTTTCTTCCACAGACTGTATCTGTATCAATTCTGACTAATTGATAACTATCTTTCCATGGGAACAGCAAGCCATTACTTAGTGTCTCTGATGTGAAGTTTTAATAGTGGAATAGTGCAATTCTCAGAAAAGAAACCATAATCTGATGATTCCTTCAGCAAGGAAAGCACAAGGATCATCCTCTTCACTTATATATTGCTTGGCCTGTATTAGAATTTTTGTTTTTCAGGTATCACCCAGGGCTAGACTCTATAGCTGGTTCTCGTGTTTGTGTAAGTCAGGAAGAAGATACAGAGGAGGGAGCAAGAAGCCTTCAATCTCATGCATTCCCAACACAGGAGCCAGCCAGCCGCAACTGCAGTTCCTGTGCTCTCCTACGTGTAGGGATTGCTCCTTGATAGTGATACATGGGGCCCACCCACCGCCCCCCATAAAAGGGGGAAAGGAGATGGAGCCATGGCTCACCTGCTTTCTGCACTGATCAGATGAGCTGGCAAGTAGGATTGCCAACTTTCTAATCACACAAAACAGAACACTGTAGCCCCTTCCCTTCCCTGAGGTCCTGCCCCATGCTCACTAGATTTCCTCCTCTCTCGGTGGCTAACTCACCCCCTCCTTCCCTCCTTCACTTTCACTGGGCTGGGGGGAGGTGGATAGGGTGCAGGACTGGGTGAGGGCTCTAACTGGGAGTGGAGGCTCTGGGGTGGGACCAGAAATGAGGGGTTCAGGGTGTGAGAGGGGCTCTTGGCTGGGGCAGAGAAGTTGTGGGGCAGGAGGGGATGAAGGCTCCAGATGGGGATGCAGATTCTGGGCTGGGGATGAGGGGTTTAGAGTGCAGAAGTGGGCTCCAGGCTGCGGGGTGGGGCCAAGGGATTGGCAATGTGAAAGGGGGCTGCAGGTTGAGGCAAGGGGTTGGAGTGTCAGAGGGGGTATGGGCTCTGGGCTGGAGCAGGGGATGAGGAGTTTGGAGTGCAAGAGGGGGCTCTAGACGGAGGGGGGGGAAGATATTCAGAGGACGGGAAGGGGATGGAGGTTGAGGCAGAGAGTTGGGGTATGGACTCTGGGGTGGGGGTGCAGGTTTTGGGGTGAGGTCAGGGATGAGGGGTTCGGGGACTGGGAGGGGGTTCTGGGCTGGGGCAGGGGGTTGGGATAGGGGCTCTGGGCTGGGGGTGAGGGCCCTGTAGTGGAGCTAGGGATGAGGGGGGTGGGGTGCAGGAGGGAGCTCCAGGTTTTGGGGGGCTCAGGGCTAGGGCAGGGAATTGGGGTTGGGGCACAGGATTACCTCTGGCAGCTCCCGGTCAGCGGGGCTAAGGCAGGCTAGTGCCGGGGGTGAAAGCAACTCCAAAGACTTAGTGATACAAGGTCCGGGGCTGGGCCTCAGGCAGAAAGGGTAGGGCTGGGGTCAGTATCTCCCAGCCAGTCCTTCCAGGCCACCTGGCCTGCGCCTCCCGAGGCACCAGTGGTGATTTAATGGGCCTCGAGCTCCAGCCGCCACCGCTGCGGTAGCAGCAGTGATGGCCAGAGCCCCGGGCCCTTTTAAATCGCTAGCCCCAGGGCAGCTGCTCCCTTTGCCCGTCAGCGGCTAAGGGTGGTGGGAAAAGGGGGCAGGAACGTTAAAGTGCTGCTGCGGAAAAGGACCCTCCTTAAAGCACTGTGGCAGCGTTTTACCATTGCTGCCCCGTCCCTGTCGATGGCCAGCAGGGCCATCGACAGGGGAGGCAAAAGGGGCAGGGAGGTTAAAGCTGTGTATGAGCTCCCACCGACTTCTTACCGGTATGTTGTACCGGTCACTTTCACCCCGGCTAGTCCTGACCTGTCCTGGCACTGTGCTGGGCCCTGGAAGCAGCCAGCCGGTCCGGCTCCTAGGCAGAGTGGGCGTGGGGTGGGGGAGGAGGATCCGTGCACTGCTCTCGCCTGCAAGTACTGCTCCCCGAGCTCCTATTGGCTACAGTTCTTGGCCAATCGGAGTGCGGAGCTGGTGCTTGGGGTGGAGGCAGCACACGGAGCCCCATTAGGGTGACCAGATGTCCTGATTTTATAGGGACAGTCCCGATTTTTGGGTCTTTTTCTTATATAGGCTCCTATAATCCCCCACCTCCTGTCCCGATTTTTCACACTTGCTGTCTGGTCACCCTAAGCCCCATGTCCTGGTTGGTGGTGCTGACCAGAGTCGCCAGGATCCCTTTTCGACCAGACGTTCTGGTTGAAAACCAGACACCTGGCAGCCCTACTGGCGAGCTATGAAGGGAGATGAAGAGATCATGTGGTCCCGTTGCCTCCCTCTTCCAATATGTGCTAGGGTTTTCCAAGAAGACTTTTATCTGCCAGTGCTCTGGACAGGGTGATGCATCTGCACAGTGACCTCAAGGCAAGGAAGATATTAAATGCAATGGTCAGTCCCTGCTAAACCATCCATGTCTCAGGGCCATATTGTAGCATTTAACTACTGCCTGATCAGGAGGTAGTGCAGAATCAAGTGCCCTCCCCAGGAGGTTTGCTACACCGGGGCGGGAGGAGGGGGTATTGTGCAGGTGGCACCAGCTATGGCCCTGTCTCCTACTTGTCTGCTTTGAGGAACAGTAAGGACATTCCCCTGAATGTAAGGAGTAAAGTTGTGCAAGGCTCTTGTGCACACACCTCTCAGTCCTCTTCCCTATGATCTGACCCTCTGTACGTGTCTTTGCACGTGAGTTTCTGGGCATTGCTCTGCTACCATCACATGCACTGATGATCAAAGTTAAGGAAAATGGAAATTCCCAGCTGAACAAAACTCTTTTCTTATATGGATTACTAGTTATTGCTTTGCAGCTTGCAATGGTGGTTAAAAAAGACACATTCATCTTGTAGTAGTATGACGTCTTCCGTGTACCTACTGTTTTGTATGCTAATTGTTTTCTTGCTTGCTTTTGGAGCTGACTGGGACTGATGTAAACCAAACTGAGAGGTATTCTACATAGTTAGTACTTGGCTTGGGACTCTATATATTAGGCACAAAATCTGTGTTAATGAAAATAATGTTAGAGAGAGCAAAATTCACAAAAGGCAAAATATCTTGAGTTATAGCCATGACCTAATTCAGTCTTTGGCATGATGATGCTGAGCTAGGTATGTATCACTAGGTATGAGCTAGGTATGTGATCTCTCCCCTTGAGGAATTTATAAATGCAGGTCACAGTCCAAAGAAATGTGTGTGTATATAATGTTGGGGAACTGAAATCTGAACCCTGACTAACTAGTAGCCAGTGGATTGCTTCCGAGTGGTTGCTAATGTAGTGTGAGGAGCTAGACTCCGAGAATAGCAGATTTGATGTTTCCCCCACACCTGACCTCTTGGGACAACGTTTCCTTCTGAGCCATACTCCGACTGATATATCCCAGCATTTCTCAACCCCCCTTATATGTACCTCCCTAGAGACCCAACACAGATCTTTATTTCGTAGCACAAGACAGAGTGTAGAGTCCTTGCACTGCCCCCTCATACAACATAAAATAGAGCATTTTTTAATGTATTTTGGGCTGTGTGTTTCTAAGGAGGGAGAAGCAGATAACTTGCTTTGTTGTTCAGAAATGCATGATAATTTATTATCCAAAAGGGTCTGAAAATGAACCTTTAAGAATTCAAGAGTAAAAGAAGAGATGACTGACAGGTACAAAAAAAAATTGTGGAAGGAAGAGTTATCATCCAGATTTAGGAAGTTAGTCATAGTCCTCTTCCCCCTCCCCCCCCATATAAATTTACTCTCCATTTTCAGGTTTGCTCCTGTTCTTATTCCTGAGTCTCAGCCTCTGATTCAATGTGGCCAGACATGGGCAACGTTAAAATGTGGTATGTCCCAATTAGATTAAGCGTATTGACATTTTTGGCTTTCAACTATGCAGCAGGTCACCAATGTCAAATTATACATACAGATACTCAGAGCCGTCATTCAATAAAATGGATTAAAATATGCAGTCAGTAATTGCAGTTGATACTGACAATAAGGTTTCCAAAGAAGGCTATAATAAAAATAGCCCGAACAAGATAAATCTACTCCAAATTGACACACACATAGAAATCAATGAGTAATTCTTTATGAGTAATACAAATAGGTAAGAGAAATTATAACAGGCACGTTTTTTATATATATAGAATGCATCACAAATGAAAATGATGTATCTCAGGATGCTATATGCTTGATAACTTTACCAGAGCCCATTTTTGTTAAAGTTGATGGCGTTTTATCAGTCCTTCTAGAAAAATTGATACATTGCATGTTGATACAGTTGCCAAGTTTCTGATTAATTTTAGCAGTTATCTATAAATTGCATAAATGACCAAACGAAAGAGAACAAGGCTTAATCATATGAATATTTACCTTCAGTTACTTTCCAAATCAGATTTTATTGCATCAAATTTAATTATGCCACAGCTGTTGAACTGCACAGCATAGTGACTTAAAACCAGTTTTACATGAGCAGGACAACTTTAGGAATACTGAGTAAAATACACATTGCACTGTCAACAGTGTGTCTCTAACCATACAAGGAGAGCATGCTTTTGAAATGTCACTCAGAAAGGAACAGATTTTGCTACACATGTTCATACATATGTTCTTGATTTCCATGGACCTACTTACTTGCAGAATAAGATAGTATTCAATGCCAGTAAAATCTGACCTGAATAAAGTTTAGCTCCTGGAGTACATTTGGTAACTTTACATAAGTCATGATTATAGGCAGAAGTAAATGGAAATTGTTTTTCCTGGAGGATCATATTTCTTTCAAGGTAGATTTGGCAATGAAATAGTGATGCTTTACAAGTTTTGATGAAGATGATTTGAACTTTAATCAAACCTCTTGAGCATAGGTGCTGGAACTAGCGATGCTTGGGGGTTCTGCTGCACTCCCTAACTTGAAGTGATTTCCATTATATACAGGGGATTTATCATTTGGTTCAATGGCTCTCAGCACCTCCTCTATACACACTGTTCCAGCACTTCTGCTCTTGAGCGAAAATCATACCTCGTGTAATATCATTGACTTTAGCTTTTGGGAAACTCTGTATTTGGCATGTTTTGGTACCAGGAAATGCAGAGACATGGACAACTGAACAATTTCACAATCAGACATTAATAAAATTATAAAACAAATTGTTCAAGCCTGAATCTTCAAAACCATTCACTTTGATTTGGCTAGCAGTTTGGGCCAATTCTTGCTTTTCAGAACTTGTTTGCCAGTCCTCGTCTGAAGCGTATTCATCAGTGAATAGAATGTACCGGTATTCTAGTTGCACTTTTATGGTAAGACAGTAACATTGCACTGGAAAATAAAATACATAATTTATTTATAAGCTTTAGACAAGCAGGCATACTGAAGCATAAGAAGGCTGAAAATTAGATTGATAGACTATGAAGCATTTTATTTATACATTAACTGAAGAGCTGCCAAAGGAAAAGCCTTTCCTTAACTTAATCAGATACAATGGACCAGAATCAACTCTCGTGTAACTTAACCAAATTCAGTGGAGCTACACCAACAGTCAATTTGGTGCAATAACTTTAATTTAGAAGGTTATTTATTTAGCAGAGCTATTGTCACCTTCCTTTAAAAAGATGTTTTTCATCACTCATAGCCAAGGGCAGCATGTCAAGATTTGATAAGTAAGTGGCTAGCCACATGTGGATGAAAGTTCAGTAGCTGTGGAAGTGTGGTGTATCTCTGTCCATTTCAGAACTGCAGACTTCATTTATGGAAGGAGAGTGCTTTTTTCAAATCTGCTTTGGGCCGAATCACACAAAAATACCCAGATGCAAATTCTATCAAAATCTTAACTGTTTTCCAGAATTGGGCTGTGAAACTGCAGAAAAATGGGTCCAAGAAGAAAAGTAACTGATAAGATAATAACCCCGGCATCAAAATTGGTAACTTCAAACAGCCAAATTGTTTGGTTTTGTAATTTTCTTGTTTTTTTCTTTCTTTGATATCTTTCATTTTTCCTTGTGTTATGTGATGAGTTGCATCCTTATAACCATTGGACATCACAGTCAGCAATAGTGAACCTGGCATCCTTTAAATACTAAATTCAAAGGCCTCTATCCTGCAAATTAAAGGAAAACTCCTCTAACTATTAAGGGCCAGCCATGGTAAAGAGACCTGACTGCACACTAGGACAGTTTATCACATGTAGGCAAATGATTTAAAATTTGAAATGAATGGGGAGATCACTAGGTTATTAAGTGAAAGTAATCAACAGCAATGGCCAAGCTATTAATGGCAGGAGACCACCAGACCGATTTCCTTGGAGTTTAATTATTATAGACAAAGATTGTCAATCAAAGTTTACCGTTTACAAGCAAGACAACACCTCAGTATTTTTGTAAAGTTCTGGAAAATGCTGTATCACTTCTTTGGAGATAGTGAATCAGATTATGAATCTAGACATCAATTCTGACCACACCATTTTCAGAGGTAAGTATGTTTTGAACATGACTCAGTGCTTTTCTTCACTTGTGTAATTTGTGCAAACTATCCCCTCCTTATTTATCATATGGTGACCTCACAACAGTCATAACCACAAGATTCATTTACTGCTTAGACATTCAGTATGGCTTCTTCCTCACTTTTAGTATGTTGGGAATGCAGTAGCATACTTGTTCACAGTTCACACATTACCAGACCTGCATTCCTGTATTGGCTACCTAAAAGTGTCAAATTTGACTTTAAACTGGCATTGTTTTTTGCTGGAGAGCCTTGGGGCATACCCCCTGGATGCACAACTGTCTAGAAACTCCAGGCAGCCCTCATGCCCCCGGTGTAATGAGGCAGCAACAGCCAGAGAAATTATAGTAGTTCTGTGACTACAGTAGCAGTGATGTATGGAGGATGGAAATACTATGGGTCGCTAGTGCACATGATTTTAATTTAATTTTAATTTGAACTTTTTGGAGTTGGGGGAATAAACTCCAGAGGACATTCTGGATATGATATGGCAGTATACATTCGTAGGCTTCATAATGCAGTAGAATAAGTTTGCCTACAAAGCACAAGTGTCCCCTTTATTATTCAAGAGTTTCTTTCCCCCATTTAAGCTTCAAGGTCTCTTGGAGAAATACAAAATCTCATAGTTACAGTAAATTGTTTCATAGGATATTCATTTGGGGACTGATTCTTCTACCATTGCTCAGTTTGATTAGTTCTTGCATCATGAGTAGTCCCACTGAAGTCAATCAGCTTACTTGCAGAGGAAGATACTACTTCACCTTGATAAAAAGGGAAGAATTCATCTCGTTGAGACGATTAGGCATGCATTTCATTTTCAAAGAAGCATAATCACATTTATTCTTGTCAGTTCCTTTCTTCATGAGACTTATTTATTAAAAACGATCACGAGGCTGCCCTGTGAAAAATAGATTAACATACATATGCAAACAAAGGCCCATGAAGTCTGATCATTTACTGTGTGTGAATGGGAATGCTTAGTAGCTACTGCATTTTGGCTCAGAAGAACAGGTAAAGCGGAAAGTCATCACTAGATTTAAATAATGAAAAAGCCAATAAAACTTCAGTAACTTTCTAGCACTTTATTTAGCTCCGTGCCATCACTCAGAATTTATTTTGTATAGGACTGTAATTCATCACCTGTTTTAACTGAAGAAATGTTCTCATTAAAACAATATGCAACGAGGTGTAGTGTTTGTAAAATAAAAATTAGAATGCCATATATAAACATCTCTCATCTATAAAAGAGTAGAACCCTTTATATAGATAGCATGTGTGTATAATATAAAGTATGAACCATTCACCCGCTCCTAAATGCAGCAAATTCTGAGATTTTAAAGGCTCAATCCTTAGTCCACAAATTCAACAGACATTGTCTTGTAAATATGGCATTTTTATTCCAGCATAGGGCAATAATAAGGGACAAAATTTTTAAAAACCTCAAACCCTTATCCAATCAAATTACATAATGAATTTTTAAGGTGGTCAGAATGTGGGACCTCAGGGTTAGCATCTCTTCATTTCACTTCCATGTCACCCACTGCATTAACAATAATGTCACTAATTTGTTTTTAAAAAGTAAAGAAGTAAATACAGCTGGTTTTTGTCTTTGGGAAGTTTGGGTTTTGGAAGCATGGATGGACAAAGTTATAAGTATTAAGCTGTCTGGATCCCTTTCTGCACTGACTTTACATAACTAGGTATCTATAACAGTGATACAATTTGTCTTGGTTAAGCCAAATAGTGTATATATTTTATGAATCAGAGAGGTAGCTGTGTTAGTCTGGATTTTGAGAAGTGATAAAGAATCCTGTGGCACTTTAAAGACTAACAAAAGTATTGAAGCATAAGCTTTCGAGGGCTAATACCCACTTCGTCGGATGCAAGCATGGATTCCACTGCATGCATCCGACCAAGTGGGTATTAGCCCATGAAAGCTTATGCTTCAATACTTTTGTTAGTCTTTAAGGTGCCACAGGACTCTTTGTCATGCATATATTTTATGTTTACTAACTGCCAAAGAGATGCCTTATGGTCAAAGTCCTATATGCAGAACATTAATTAAAAAAAGAGAGAAAAGGAATTGTATTTGTATTTTTTCCCTCTAAGCATTTTCTGTATAACACATTATATCACAAAATAAGTTACCTCATTCCTTGGTAGCAGTACAACTAAAGCGCGCGCGCTCTCACTCTCTCTCTCTCTCTCTCTCTCTCTCTCTCTCTCTCTCTCTCTCTCTCTCTCTCTCTCTCTGTGTGTGTGCACGTGCAGGTGTGTGCAGGACAATATAGGCCAGCTCCCTATGATGTCTTCTCCAGCCACCTGGAATGAAGCATCACATGCAGTTTTATTTGTGAATTCTCCAGTACTTACATTCATAGAGCATGGAAAGGACAGGTTGATACCCTTAGCTCTGAATGTTCTTGGTGTTGAGAGAGTTATAATTAAGGCCCTACTTGAATTGCAGGATGATTGAGTTGTGGACAAGGCATGGAAAGTAGTGGAAAAGTAATAATGGACTTTTATTAATTTCTGATAAATTAATAAATATTTTGAGGAAAACAGACCTTCTGTGAAGATTTTTATTTTGTTAAAAACCCAATTTTCTATTGGGGAAAAACTTTTAAGCAGCCCTAATTTATTTTCATATGAGTAACTTATTCCCCTTAATTCAAATACCCAACCACCATATATATGTAAAGTAAACCCTCATTTAATCAGAGTGGCAGATACTGAACACTTCACAGGAACAGGTGCTTATTGAACATGAATATAAGATTTGTCACACTGAATCAGATCATTTGTCTAATGTGTATTGTACCCTGCCTTTGACAGTAGCCAGTGCCTGATGCTTCAGAGGAAGGTGAAATTCAAACTCCATAACGTCCGTAGTCAAATTCACAACACTTCCTATTGGGGAAGAGGAATTCTTTGTTGACTCTTGTGGTGCATAATGTGAGATGGGATTATACTTTAGTATGCATACCTCTGTCATAATATCAGACTGTTCTCTTTAATATCCAGCAATTTGACTTGATTACTTGCTATGGTAGTGATTTTTTCATGGGTTGACTATAATAACATTTAATATTTAGTTTTGTTTATGAAAATAAAGTATGTAATTTTTTAACACAGTGCTGAAATCTGATTATTATTATGGATTAAATCTGTCTAATGTAATCTAATCCAATTTATATTGCACTCATCACCATGGTATCTAAACACTTCATAAATATAGAATTATGCTATTATCTGTGTTCAAAAGGTGCTTTTTTCATTTCAGTACTGAATCTTGTAACTTTTATGTTACTAATAAATTGTTAGAGGGTAGCTGAATAACGTTATGGGATGTTGTTTTTTGTTAAAATTCTACCAACGATAGATATATTTTCCTTTCTTCTTTCAGGAATTCAATACATCTTCTGCAAGTTATGTAGCAATATAAAGCCTGGGTGAATTGAATTACTGTCTTGCAGCACATGCCTGCTTTAAAGTACAGAAGTAACAAAGTCCTGTGGCACCTTAAAGACTAACTATAAAGTTTTGAAGCATAAGCTTTCGTGGGCTAATACCCACTTCGTCGGATTCAAGCAGTGACTTCCACTGCTCGAGAGAGTAAACATTTGAAAAGGAGAAAGGGTATAGGAGGGAATGAAGAGGAAGAGAGAGGTTGGAAAGGGAGCATGAACTACCCATCCCCATGATCTCTCCCCACCCCTCCAGTTTTTAAAAAAAATTCTATTTGAGAACTACACAACTGCTAATGTGAATAAGACTTGTGATATACCCCAGCAGAGATGTCCAAGAGTTTTACACAGTAACAGAGGTAGTGGTGGTGAGGAAAAAGACAGATCTAGATATAAAGGCCTGAGACGTCATCATCATTTCAGGGCATTCACAATCATCAAGCATTGTTGCTCACAAGAGAAGTGTTTTGAAGGACTTCATGGTAATAAGACCATAAAGATACACAAATTGAGAGGGAAACAAACTTGAGTTCTTTGCAAGAATAAATGATCATTGTCCTGCATTTTTTTAAATGGATAAGTAAAATAGATCTTGAGCTGTAATCTAACCCCATTGTGCCTCTCTGGCACAAGAAAAAAATCCTAGGTGAGAATTCTCTTACTGTCATTTACAATAAGGCTCCTTTGGACCACTCTTGCAAGGTATAGGAGCCACAAGTGGTACAGACTGTAGTATAGATATAGTCTCAGGGCTTGTCTACATTACACACTGGATTGATGGGCAGCGATCAATCCAGCAGTGGTTGATTTATCGCTTCTAGTCTAGATGTGATAAATTGAGCGTGGAGCGCCCCCGTCAAACCCAGTACTCCACCAGGGCGGTCAGCAGGTGGAGCTGACAGGAGAGCATCAGCCGTTGAGTTACTGCAGTGAAGACACCAAGGTAAGTAGATCTAAGTACGTTGACTTCAGCTACGTTATTCATGTAGCTGAAGTTGCGTGATTTAGGACTTGGCTACACTTGAAATTTCAAAGCGCTGCTAGGGGAGTGCTCCCGCGGTAGCGCTTTGAAGTGGGAGTGTGGTTGCACGCGAGTGTTAGGAGAGAGCTCTTCCAGTGCTCCTGGTAATCCACCTCCAAAAGGGGATTAGCTCCAAGGGCTCGGAGCTTGTCCACACTAGTGCTTTAAAGTGCTCAGACTTGCTGCACTCAGGAGGGTGATTTTTCACCCCCCTGAGCCAGCAAATTAGAGCGCTATAAAATGTCAGTGTAGCCAAGCCCTAAGATTTATTTACCCTAACCCCCTAGTGTAGACTAAGCCTCAGTGACTGAACATGCTGACACTCAGTCCCTCTCACTGGCTGTTGCTGTATCCCAGACTTGGAGGCCTAGGGCTGTATGAAGCAGGCTCTGTCCCTCAGGCAGTGCAGAAATGTAACAACTAAGCAGGCAGGCTGCTATTGTTTCCATTGTTAGTTAATAGTTCTCATTCTTAGTCAGTTAAGGCTTCTATACCTTGCAAGAGTGGTGCAAGGGAGCCTTATTGTAAATGACAGTAACAGAATTCTCATCTAGGATTTTTTTCCTGTGTCATTAGAGAGGCACAATGGGGTTAGATTACAGCTCAAGATCTATTTTACTTATCCATTAAAAAAAATGTACGACAATGATTAGCAAAACTGTATGACTTTTATGTGGGAAAGTCTGAGCAATTTAAAGCACCATTCTACTTTACAGAAAACCAAAATAAAAGTAATGTAATTTAAATGAAAATCCAGTATTATAACTGGAATGCATGGTATGAGTTACCAACTATTTGTAACTTGACTTTAATGTGTTTAGAAAATGCTGAATAGTTGTGATTCCTCCCCTTCTGTTATTTTAAATAAATTAGCAAAATATGTGAAACTCGTGTAATTATATTGCATTATTTTGACATATAAAATATGCAGATTTTTTTTGGCCCAGAAACCCCCTCCCCCCCCGGAATAATTAGTGAAAATATCCATCTGAGTTTGTTTCCCTACAGGTGTCATATGGTTTACAAAAGACCACATAGGGATGCTATGACTGTCCTGGGATTAGGTCTCAGGAGTTACTGTCTGAGTCCTGTTTCATTCACTAAACACTGCTTCTTTATTTCAAAGTGTTTTCTTGCTCTGTAGCAGAAAGAACAACCCCTTTTGCATTCTTTTCAAAAGGATGGGGCACAGTTCACTACTAGAAATGACTGAAGTTTTTCTAACAAATAGTTTATTTGCTAATAAATGCTAATAAATGTGACCGTTGGATAGCTTTAGACAACTTCCCCCCACCCCCCAGGTTAGATTCCCAAAGGGACATAGGTGCCATTAACAAAACAACTGGAGTTGATGCCCCATGGTGAACAGTCCAGTGGGTGGGGCCTTCACCTGGGATGTGGGAGACCCAGCATTGAATTGTCATTCTGGAGCAGGGACTTTAATGCAGGTCTCCCCCATCCCAAATGAGAACCCTAACTACCTGACGCTGGGGAATGCTAGAGTGGGGCTCTCTGTCTCTCCTGTAGAAGCTATTCTACTCTGCATGACTAATAATTGCAGCAGAGACATAAACTTGGGTCTTCCACCGCCCAGGTGAGTGGCCTCACCACTGGGCTATAGAGTTGTTCAGTTTCATGGTCTGGCCCAAACATTATTCAAGCATTTTATACAAAATGAGAGATTGAGCAAAAGCTCAGTACTTCATAGCCAGGTGGTTTGAACACTCGCCTGAGAGTAGGGAAATGTAGGTTCAAGTCTCTGCTCCAGAATGAGAATTCAAACCTGATCACTGGGCTATTGAGCATGAGGATAAAACAACTTCTTGTCTGCTTGTTTTTGTGAGTTGAGCCCTTTGTTTCTTTTGCTTTTATTTCTTTTCAAATAAGGTTAAAAAAGCCTGGAAATTAAACATTTTTGTTTTGAGTTGAATGTTCTCAAAAATTCTGGTTCAGTTTGAGCCAGTCAGAATTCTTTTTGGAACTGCCAGCAAACAGAAAAACCAGTGATCTGACCAGCTCTGTTCACAACTTGTCTTTGACTAATATTAATGCTGGTGAAGGTTTTCAGAGAGGAATTAATGCATCTGGATTTAGCAAGCAGCAACCTAATCTTCCAAAATAATGGTTAAAGTGAAGCTGAATAATTCAAACTCAAATACTTCTGATTGTAGCTGAAAATGGGAGGAAAAATAACTATAATTGTGTAGGTCCAAAGAATCTATTTCTCTGCTTTAGTTTATAGGGTAAAGGGCTAACTTTCAGAAATATTAAATTGCTATAAGAAACATGGGGATTCTTATTTTGAACATCAGGAGTTAGAGATGTATTGCAGCATCTGTCACCCAAGATTAGCATAGAGCTTCAAACTGGACTTGAAATGAATTCAGAGGATGACATGATCACGGCGAGAGCCAGGCCTGGGGGAAGGACACGCAGGGTAGGAGAGCTAACCGGAACTATGACAGTTTGCCATGATTTCTGTGATCTACAGAAATGTAGCTTTCACTAACGTGCTGTGGACAATTCAGATGAAGCTATTTGAATGTGGTGGTAAAGTGACCTTAAATTCTGTTTTGTTTGTTTATTTTAAAAAATAAATGTCGGTGTAAACTGGTGGGTTACTTCAGCAGCTTGTGTGCACGCTAAGAAACACTCTCCAGTTACAGGATTCTGGTCCCTTTTTCTTCACAATAACTTTTTTTAACACACAACCAATCATTGTCCTTATGCCTGACACAAGGTCTCTTGCAGCAGCCCATCTACTCCCTGCATCTCTTACACTTCTTCCTAGCCTGCTTCTTGTAAATTCCTCAGGCCATCTACCTGGGAGTTGCATGCACACTGAGTTCTTCCTTTGATCTCAGGATTTTTCCAGCTGTTATTAGCAACGGAGCTACTTTCTGGCTCTTATGAAGACCAGGTGACGATCAAGCTATCACCTGATCCCTTGGCCTTACAGTCTCAGCTAAGAGGCACCTGATTAGCCGCAACCTCCTTAAAAGCCTCCACACCCTATTACGGCTAGATGTTTTTAAAAACCAAACAGTTCTGTTTCAAAGCCATGTTACTGCAGATGATGCCTAGATGAAAGTTAAATGGAGCAGTGTGGCAGAAGGCAGAGCCTTCCCTCTGTTGGTCATCATTAGAAAGTTAACATTTATTCACCAATATTTAGAAATAACTGCAATATTCCAGGATGTAAGTGCTGGATGACAAGTCTCATGAATTTTGGGGTGAAATTACTTGCCATTTAAAATAAGGAAAAAAAGA
The DNA here is from genome assembly GCA_032164245.1 of Sternotherus odoratus. Lineage (NCBI taxonomy): Eukaryota > Metazoa > Chordata > Testudines > Kinosternidae > Sternotherus > Sternotherus odoratus. Next base: position 150,519,081 of record JAVMKO010000002.1, read on the forward strand.
CCTATCAAGGTGCTAAAGGACTTTTGTTCTAACTTGGCTCTTGTAGAGATCCTTGGCAATGACTAGACCCCATTCTACTGGTATAGGAGAGAAAGCAAACTCACTTTTGATCAGTACAGTGTGCAAGAGATTGGGCATAGCCCCTCAAATTGAATTAAAAGCATCACTATCTAGGGATAGGACCGTATCCTATTTTAAATAAGCTGCCATCCTCAGAGCGTGTCTTAAGGAAATTAATAGTAGGTGTACTGTGGCCTTTATGTGTATGTGACTTCTGCAAGTATATTTAGGACCCAATTCTGGTTGTATTAACTTCATTGGGACAGGATTTGACCCTTGTAGACTATCAATGACTTGAATGAGAGATTGATTGGGCCTTTAAAACAAAACAATTGTTGTTAGTAATGTTTTATCCCCTTATATCTGCTTTTTGGAAATTGTGTGTGTGGGGGGGGGGGTGAGGGCAAGACTGTGTTACCATGATAATGCGTGCACTGGATTAGTTGTTGGATTAGCATTTGAATCTCAGCAATCATCCATAGATGCAAGGTGGCTCCTTAACCTGGCAGGCATGGACAAAAAATTACAGTTAAATTGCCACAGAGACTGCCTTTGGACAGTATAACATGTTCAGCATAATTATAAATTCATATTGCTCATTTGTGCATCAAAATCCCTGCCATAGATTTTTTTCCCTGAATACCTTTCTGGGACTCTTATATGTCTATGGTTGATCTTTTGTAAAAGTGCCAGTACAATTTGTACTGACACCATGGTTATCAATTTTAAGAACAGAATTAGCATTAAGGCGGAACTACCTTCTTGTCCCTGGCAACTTTCCTAGCACATGCAGAAACCCTTACAGGGACCCTCAGCTGGTGAATTGACACTATACCTCCCTTTGCTTTGCCCAGTCCAATGGAACAAATTTTAGATATGGTGTAAGTAGTTATAACTCCAGTGAAATAAGCGAAATTGCAGATGGGTGAATCAGGTCTGAATTTAGCCCTAAATGTTCAACTCATAAACGTATGATTTAAGATTCAGAATGGGTTAATTTCTCATTCACTGTAGTCATCCAACAAATTCCAACACCAGGTCACTTTTCTGTTGGAGTGAATTCAGCGTTGTATTGAGGACCAGCCAAAAGCCAATGAACCCCTTAAAAGTTCCACTTAAGCCCCAAATTGACTCTTCTCTACATGGGTGAATTTTTCACCTTTACTGATAGAACCTGGTGAATAACCTCTATTTGAAGGTTAGGACTGTGGCAGGTTGGGATCACAGAAACCCCTTAGGAGCTGCCACCTGAAGTGCCAAGGCTACTCATGCCTCAGTTTTCCTGCCCCAACAGCTTAGGACCTCAGTACCCTGCCCGGTCTGAGCCACGTCCCCTAACAGCTGTGGGCTTTCCTGGAAACAGGCCGGAGGTATCCTTACCTCTGGCACCCAGATGCTCAACTCCCAATGGGGTCAAACCCTGAATAAAATTTGTTTTGCCCTGTATAAAGCTTATACAGGGCAAACTCATAGATTGTTCGCCCTCTATAACAATGATAGAGAGATATACACAGCTGTTTGCCCCCCCCAGGTACCAACACGTACTCTAGGTTAATTAATAAGTAAAAAGTGATTTTAATAAAGATAGGAAATAGGATTTAAGTGGTTCAAAGTAGTAACAGACAGAATAAAGTGAATTACCAAACAAAATAATCAGAACACGCAAATCTAACACTATTACAGCAAAAAGCCTCATCCTCAGTGAATTCCTTCTTTCAGGCTAAACTCTGTTAGCCTGGGTCCAGCTATCACACACACACACACACACACACACACACACACTCTCTCTCTCTCTCTCTCTCTCTCTCTCTCTCTCTCTCTCTCTCTCTCTCTCTCTCTTCCCCCCCCCCTCTGTTCCAGTTTCTTCCAGGAATCCTTGGGGGGTGGAGGGCTGTTCTTTGAGCCATCTGAGAACAACATGGAGAGGTCTCCCCCAGGTTTATATAGACTTCCTCCTGTGGGGGGAGAGCCCCTCCTCCTTCTTATCCAGAGTCCACATGGACTCTCAGAGCACATGGCCCAGTCCCAGGTTTGAACCAGACTCTGCTCATTACCAGTCAGGCCACATTCCTGAGAAAGCTCAGGTGTGGATGGGCATCTCCAAAGTTCATTGTTAGCTTGATTGGTTCTCATTTGGGCTTAACTGAGAATAGTTTTTTCTCAGAGAGCGGTTCAGCTGCTTTCCAAAGTCTACATATAACTAACCAAGCACATAGCCAATATTCATAACTTTGAATACAAAACAGAAATATACATACAAATAGGATGAACAGGTCCAGTGGATCATTACCTTCACAGAGATATAACTTTTTAGCAAAACCATATTCCAGTAACATCAAACATGTATTTACAGGCACCCACCCCCATAAAAACTTATGGGGTACACCGTCACAAGGATCATATGGATATTTTGCATACTTCTCTTCCGAATTTTGGAAATATTGGGTTGCAGACTAGTCAAGAACTTTGAAAGAACCTTTCTCTTGTTATGTCTGAGTATCAAATGTAGCTGAAAATATAACTGAAATGTTTTAATATTTGTATATAATTACTGTGATTTCCCAATGGCAGTCTGAATTATGAAAAGAATTGAATTTTCTCTTTGGACAACATGGTCTGTGTTTTCTTAAATTAATTTTCTTGCTTGTATATAAAAAATACCTGGTGTAACAGGTGCTGGCTGGGAGAACCAAACCATGCCTCTGTTAGCCAAGCTTCAGTTAAAAAGGGTATTAGTTGGGGCTGGCTGGGAGGCCATGCCCAAATTACCTGAGGGGATGCACCTGCGGGCCTGAGTAGCCAGCTTGCTATATAAAGCTGGCTGGAAGGAAGCAGGGAGGGGAGACACAGGAAAGGGAGGAGCAAGTGGCTCTAGAACCATGGCTGGGGAAGCTAGCAGTCTCTCAGGGTGTTGGTTTGTAGATCTATATATATAAAAGTCAAATGGTGTATACGTGTGTGTATGCGTGCGTGTATGTACGTTCCCTTACTCCTTCCACACCGTTTGAGCTAGTGACTTGAAATTTGGTACAGTTATAGGCTTTAGGGGCCTAATCAGGGTAAGAATAGAAAATTTTTCAAATCTCACCTCTGACACCCCCTAGGGATGAAATTCTTTAAAGCCCATTAACATCAGCTGGGCAGCTGCTGTTCTCTGTGACATAGTTATGATGTAATAATACCCCCCTCCCATGGCCCCCGCACTCGCTCAGCTTTCTGCCCCTCCCCCCTCCAATGGCTCCCGCATCGCTCAGCTCTCTCCCCCCTCCCCCCACTCCAACGGCCACCCCACTCGCTCAGCTCTCGCCCCCCTCCCTCCCCACTCCAACGGCCACCCCACTCGCTCAGCTCTCTCCCCCTCAGGTAAGTATCGAAAATTTTTAAAATATCACCCTCCTCCCACCACTCCAACGGCCCCCCACTCGCTCAGCTCTCTCCCCCCTCCAATAGCCCCCCACTCGCTCTGCTCTCTTCCCCCTCCCCCCTTCCAACGGACCTGAGCAACGCCGGGTATTTGTGCTAGTATATGTATAGGTGGTGGGAATGGACACAAGAAATAAAAGAGCACTGGTGCATGCATTTTGGTTGGTCTCTGGGAGTTCTTGTGAGAGGACTAGCGAGGGCCCAGTTACAACCCTCCCCCCCCTTTTTAGTGTTCCCTTTATTTTTCTTAAAGGGTCAGACCTGTGATAGCTAATGTGAGCCAGAGAGAGACTAGATGTGCTGCATGGACCCCTTTTGTGAGCGTAACCTGAAAGCATTTGAAAGTGGTATTGAACTACTGAATAATTCACTGCACCTTTCAGACACGTGTGATGAGCCCACAGTGGAGGTGAAATCTTCACTTTTGACCCTTCTTTCCAATGAGTAAAGAAGAGGTATTGTACTTTACTGCGTATTGTATAAGATGATCCTAGCAGGCTCACAAAGGCTAAAAATAACCATGTTTAGAAATGTACAAAAGGGAAAATATGACTTTGAGCCTCCAGTGTCTAGGAGAATCTTACATATTTTTGTTCGGTGTCTCCAGTTTGAAATGTTTAGCTACTACAATATTTATCTGTCTCTGATTTGCAGCAAGCTGAAATCCAGTTTTTTAAGGGCATGCATTCTGTTTTATGGCTTCCCATAATTTTTTTGCTGACTCTGTAATAAACTAGTGTTACTGTGTTCATACCCTGAATGTTGGCAGATCACATGTTACAGTCCAAACATTTTATAAATGGGATGCCATGTTATTCTAATTTTATTATTCATTCCACTTTTTATGGTGCTTTTCTTTAGATTTTAGGTGCTCAATAAAAATAAAACTGTCTATGCCAATTTGAAAATGAGGCAATTGCAAAACTCCTCAGAAATCATCAGTTAGCTATTTAACACATTCATCACTAAACAAGCCCACCAGATTATGATGATGATAGTAGCAACCCCAAATCTAATTCACTATTGCTCCACTTCTCTACAAAATTCAGGGAATTGTAGGATGCTCTTGTATTCAGATTGCCTTTCAATTTTAAGTACAGTAAAACCCCGATTTAACGGACCCCGATTTAACGGACTTTGGATGCAACGGACAAAATTTAGGAGCAAGTCCGATGCATCCAAAATCCGTTAAATTGGGGGCTGGCTGCCAGCTCCCGGCTGCTCCCGGGGTCCAGGCAGTGGGCGAGCTGCCTGCCGGCTCCCCGCTGCCAGCCCGCCGGGGTCCCGGCTGCTGGGACCTGGGCGGGAGCCATCAGCCAGCCTGCCCGGGTCCCAGCTGCTGGCTGCCGCCCGGGTCCCAGCAGCCGGGATCCGGGCGGGCGGGCTGACAGCTCCCGCCCGGCTCCCCGCAGCGGGGACCCGGGCGGGCGGGCTGACGGCTCCCGCCCGGCTCCCCACAGCGGGGACCCGGGCGGGCAGGTTTGACGGCTCCCGCCCGGGTCCCAGCAGCCGGGACCCGGGTGGGCGGGTTGACAGCTCCCGCCCGGGTCCCAGCAGCCGGGGTCCCGGGCGGGCGGGCTGCTGACTGCCGCCGGGCTGGCTGCTGACTGCCGCCGGGTGGACTGACTCACGGCTCCCGGCCGTGAGAAGTAAAACCTCTATATAACGGACTAATTCGGGTGAGGGGGTGTCCCTTAAAACCAAAAGTCCTGTTATTTAATGATTTTAAAAAATTATTAAATAACGGACTTTTGGCTCTAACAGACACCCCCTCGCCCGAATTAGTCCGTTAAATCGAGGTTTCACTGTATCTATGGATAAGGAAAGTAGCACTTGCACAGTATTATTACACCCCACTGCAGTATGCATTACTATTAAATAATAGTTGGGCTGCTTAAGTTTGTAGCACAAGAATCTAACAGTTTATGATTACTGTGAGTCCCATAAGACCACCTTATCTGGTGTGCCTGTATCTGGAGTCTTTCTACCTCTTGTTGCACATTCAAGGTGTAATGAAAAAAAGAAAAAGTTGAAATCTAATTTAAAAAGTTAAATTATTTTTGATATGCTTGTTAACTCCCTTTCAGCCACTGCATTGCTTTCATTTTTCTCCCTTGGGGATGACAGTAGAGGGCCCATAAAGTCTCGCATGTCTAAGTATTCCTCGAGAGATCCCGTAGGGTGAGGTTAGACTGGGGCTGTTTTAGCGCTAAAACCCCTCTTTAGCGCTACAATAGCACTGCCAGTACACATTCCCAAGGCACTTTTTCCGCTTTTACTGACCTTTTAAAGCGGTACTGGTATACCTCAAAACGAGAGGAATAAAGCTTTCAGCACTGCTGTTTTAGTGCAAGGGATGCAATGTGTACTCCCCTTGCGTTATAGTTAGCCTCCAGCCTCCGGCATCCTGGCCCAGAATCCCCAATGCATCCTCTCTGGCCACCATTTAAAACTCTTCTGTCCTGTCCTCAGGTGACCCCATGTCAGAACCCTCCCCCATAGTCATATACAATTTGGAAACCGGGCCGCTGTGGGCGGCAGGGCTGCTGGGTCCCCTGCCGCTGTGGGTGGCAGGGATGCCTGGTCCCCACCACTGTCCCGGGTCCCCGCCGCTGCGGGCACGGCTGCCGGGTCCCCGTCACGGCGGGCGGCAGGCCGGAGGCGCTCCCAGCCCCTGCCCCGGTCCCCGCAGCTGCGGGCAGGGCTGCCGGGTCCCCGCCACGGCGGGCGGCCACCCTGCCATGCTCCCAGCCCCTGCCCTGGTCCCCGCCGCTGAAACCCCCCCAAATCAATGGTTAGGGAAGGGAGGTGCAGAGCCTGTCAGTTTTGGAAAAGAAACTGACAGCCAGAAGTTCCCTCCCTTCCCACTCCCCCCTCACCCCACTCCTTTGCAAGGAGGGCTGCACCCAGCTGAATGCTGGGATACCTGCCCTATCCCGCAACTGCTACTGCCGCCAAAAGCGGGACAAATGTGTTCGCTCTTTGCCGCTAGAGGGCTTCAATATGGACACCCTCTAGCGCAACACCTGTAGCGCTAAATCGGGAAGCGCTATAAACAATAGCGCTTCCCCCTGTAGTCTAACCACACCCTTATTGTTCACAGTGTGTCACTCTTCTGCACCAGTCCTTGATTTGAGGGAAAGAAGCTATTCACAGGTCCATCTCTATGGCAAAAACCTGCCCCCTTTGTTTCATAAATGGCCTGATTTTTTAAAATCTCATTTGTTGTATGTTCAAACGCCCTCTTCCTCTATTCAAGGGAGTAATCCTTAGCCACACAAGTATCTCCACTGAGTTCCCTGGGGCTGCTCACATGATTAAGGATTTACCAGGGGGCTTTTTATTATAAGCTCTTGAAGGCAGGTCTTAGATTTGTTCTGTATAGCTTCAGGCAGACTCTCAGGGTTGAACAATCTCAGGAGGATATTGTTGATCTTGAGATTAGGCCATCCTTTTCCTCTTTGTGAGCACATTGGTAAAGAAAAATAAAATAAATAGAGCTGTACTGTACAAACAAAAGGAAAAGAGCAATTGCAGCCCCTTGTTTATGGACATTGAGGAAATCTTGTCTTCTCTTCTACTTTGTCCTGTGGCACCTTAAAGACTAACTATAAAGTTTTGAAGCATAAGCTTTCGTGGGCTAATACCCACTTCGTCGGATTGGAACCGACGAAGTGGGTATTAGCCCACGAAAGCTTATGCTTCAAAACTTTATAGTTAGTCTTTAAGGTGCCACAGGACTTTGTTACCTCTGCTATTCCAGACTAACACGGCTACCTCTCTGATTCCTCTCTTCTACTTTGCTCATTCTACAGCATAATTGCCAAAGCAGTTGGTCTCTGGATTCCTCTTGTCAGTTTTGTCTGGCTCTTTGTGATTTCATTCTATGAAGCAGAGAGGAGGCAGGTCAATTATCACAAGCATAATAGAGAGAGCAATGCTGGAGAAGAAAAATGCTTTTAATTGCTATGTTTGTGAGGATATGACTGATGTAATGGGGAGAAAAAAGACATTTTAATTTTACTCAATTGATTGTTTTGGATTTAGACCATGTTTGTATTTACCTGATTCTTGTCCATCGACAGTGGAATTTCTTTTTGAAATGCATGTGGCATACAAATTTAGGTGAAACTAACTGTGATCAGTGCTCATATCATGAATGTGAAACCAATTAATAACAATACTAGTACTTAGCAGTTCCCTGTGGGTGTCAAAGCAATTTACAAAGCCTGGTAAAGCTTGCTAGGTTCATTTCACAGAGGGATGAAGTGCACAAGATAGAATAAGACAAAATGGTTTTGTAGCAACTAACATGGATTGCAGTACATTTACAACTAAAAAAGGCTTCTAATATTGGGAGGTGGGGGCTAGGGGGAACAGATTCCACTGCATAATGTATGTGAAATGATACAAATATGAATTTCTGTTTTTAGTAAAAAAAAAATCATAAAAGAGTGTGGTTATCCATCACTTTACATAGAGATTTGAAGTCAACCATGGTGCATGACTTAATCTGAGTCAGCGCCACTGACAAATTTTCAAGTAGAGTGAAAGTTGCGGATAGTTAAGCTGTTGATAAAATATGATGACATGGCATCAAGCTTGTTTTGCTGGAATAATTGGAAATGGGGAGACGGATGGGGTGCTCTCTGCAAACAAGCATCGTTGTGTTATATGCTATTAGGAAAGTACCTTGAGTGAACTAAACTCTGTGATTTGTTCTCTTCCCGTGAACAAGATACATAAAGAAAGCTCTCCTGAACATTAAAGGGAGAGCAATTCCCTAATCTACAGGGCCGGCTCTACCCTTTTTGACAGCGGCAAAGCAACAACAACAAAAAAAACCCACCAGAGCACCCCACCGCTGAATCAAAAAAAGAAAAAAACCCGTCTGGTGCGGAGTCTGCCACCCTACGAATGGACGGAATGCCACCCCCTGCCAGGTGCTGTCCCAAGCAGATGCTTCATAGGCTGGTTCTAGAGCCAGTCCTGCTAATCTATAAAACCCTATTGGCCTAATCCCTGTAAATTCTTTAGAACAGGTATCACCATGCCTCAGTGGGTCACAGCTGAGAATACCAAATTCAGGACAAACTGCTGACCCACCCCATCCCACATAGGATTGCTAATGTGGTAATATTTAAAAACTGGACATTCCAGCAGGAGTGCTGGAACCATCCCTGCCCCACCTCTTCCCTCCGAGGCCTTGCCCCCATCCCCTTCCTCCCCGTCACTCTCTGCTTTTCCCCTCCCATCCCCCTGTCCAGGTCAGGAGGGACTCACCTGTGGAGCCAAGCCTGGGAGCTGCAAACTGGCAAATAGAGATGAAGATGAATTTGCAGAAATCTAAGGGTGCTTGTCCATTGACATGCTAGTGTGTCTGTGGAATTATAATATAAATTCATTCAGCAAACCACAGCACTGATGCTTGGTAAGGCTAGAAAGGCATAAATCAGCTGCAAATTTTTAATCTGTGTGCCCCTCTGTCTTCCTCCCTAGTTGTTTGTTAGTCAAATCTGACATTTTATAGTCTAGCTGCCAAATTTGGAAGCCTAGTCATGTCAAATACTGAAAGGTTTTAGTGAATTGTTTTTATTAGTTGCACATTTAAAGTTGTTAGTTCTAGGTAGTTATAACACAGGGTTCTTATTTCTTCATTTATTTTTATAGTTTGACTATAGCTGATGTTTTTACTGAAAAATCTCAAAGCTTTCTATAGAGGAGAGAGTAATCTGTCCAAGATGAAGTAGTGGTACATTATCACAGGTTTTTGTATAGCACATTATAGTACAATACAGATGTTATGGACAAAGTAAGTGAAACGAGAAAAATAATGAGCTTTTCTTTGTTTCCAAAGTATTCTTGCAACAATGAATCTGAGTCTACTTCAGTGAAGTAAACAGGGTTTTTTCCCCATTTAATTCAGTAGAAACAGCATCATGCTTTATTTTTGTTTTGTGTCCCAGTGGTTTACAAAAGCTGAGTTTCCCTTTTGATTTTGTGTTTTGTTATTAAAATGACTTTCAGCTCTACAGAGCATTAAATGCATTTTCGCAGTTCTAGGCATCCATTTTTAGTTGCGTATTGATTTTATAGAAATTACCTGTAGAGCAGAGTATGAATTGGGACTCAACCTTAGGAGACACATAAGTGCATTTTATACTATCCCCTTGGTGAGAGCATAAATGAATAGAATGGATTCTAAGATACAAATTCTAAAGGGGTGGGGGGAAGGTGAGGGGTGCCTGCCATGAAAAGGAAACTGTCCTGCCTAGAAAAATGGGTTGGAAGAACTTAGCAAGGGTTGAAAAATGTAAAAGTTAGCAGACACAAGACTGCCACACAGGGGACCTTCTGAGAGTGTGGTGGCTTTTGTGTAACTTTATGAAAGTACAGCATCACTGCTAAAAAAAATTATAAATTATCCACAAATTGTCTCAGCATTGTTACCACAATATTTCTCATTGTAATCATAAGGAAATATTGTGCTAAATCAGATATCACAGCAGGCAAAAAATGACTTTATTGTTTTTTAGTGATGGCAACTGTATTTCATTGAAAGGTAGTTCTTCCGCTCCACCAAGAAATAATCGCTATTTTATAACATCACCTGTAATCAGTTAGACATTTGGAGGGCTGATGGGTAAAGCAGTCTTTAAAAGTCCTGATCTTCTGCAGTTAGCAATGACCCCTTAGCAGTCTCTGAAGACAGATGGGGGAAAGTTTTGAAAGGTACAAATGCTAGTTAGAAATTCAACAGGAGTTGGGCACCGATGGGAACTGGGCACCTAATTGCCCTTTGTGTCTTTGAAAATTATATCTTTGGTGCCTAAAGGTAGGTTCCTAAATCCATATGTAGGCCCTAAATAAGTGGCAGAGGAAAGAAGACATGTATACAGCAAGTAACCATAGTATGGTTGAGATAGCAAAGGGGATAAATAAGAGATAAAGGCGCTATTGTGTCAAAAGGAGTCTGAAAGCTCAACAGCACACATGTGATTGTAGAGATAAGTATCAGAGCCTCCCTCTCCAGCTTCATGTGAATTGCCATGGACTCGCAGGGGCGAAAAAAAAATGCAGGCCTGTTATTTACCAGGCTGCATGTGGCAATAGACTATATGGTAAGGGATGCAAGGAGAGTATGGGTCACGATGCGAACTGCAGACACACACACATACAACTAGAATTAATCAATTTAAAGTTTTATTGGGGATAATTACAAGGGGTAAAGGAGCAGCGTTTGATTAGCTAATAGACTTAATGAAACTTAAAACACACAATGACTAAAATACCTACTAACAATATTTATAAACAAAGATGCAGCATTTAGTAATAACTGATACTTACAAATACAAACCAACACATAACGACTGGCAAACGTAGAAGCTGTTTGAAAACGTGTGAGCAGAGAGAGAGGCCTCGAGATCAAGCTCGGTTACGGGAGTACCGGACAGGATACACAGGATTCGTTTTTCTTTCTTCTCTCTCTGTCTGCCATGTGCAGACAGACCCGTAAGTACCAACTATGACATCACAGAAGTGTCATAGGGGAGGGCCCCCAAAACCTGTTTGTATTTGTTTCTGATTGGCACGAGCAATGTTTACACCAAGTAAGGGAGCAGGTGCCTCAAAGTCTGGCATTGCCACAAAGGTGAGGGTATGCACATTGTTTTAGAATGTGCGCAAAACTGAATGACAGAAGAAGAGGCCAGGGCAAACTGGTACGGACAAGTTTTTCAGGATGCAGACAGGTACTGGTCTGAACACTTCAGTGAAGTAGTTTGGTGAAGTCAACACTGTATATACCCTCACCTAGTTTACCTTCCAGTAAAACCTACTGTGCCTTATCTCCGATAGCATTTTACAGTGGGGTCATTATTTGTCCCACTGTAATCTCCCATTCTCCTCCCCCCACACACCTTTTTTTCAGTGAAGTTAAAGCCTCAGATACCTTGTCCTTTCTCCAGAGTCCTTCTGTGGAGTGAGGAGAAGGGAAAGAGCCAGCCAAATAGTTACAGTAAAACCACTGAACAAAAATGGGTCTTTGGATGCAGTTGGTGGACCTGCTTGGGGATTGCTTAAATGAGTGCTGTCTTAGGGTCAGAGTTTGATTTGTGGTGAATTGGGAACAATGTACTCTAGCATTTTTTTGCCAGAAGTTCCCCTGTTTATGATTACTGTCGATTTATTGCTGCAATAGTGAGAGGGAACTGTAATATCCGAAGGGCAAACATATTCTCCCTTCAATACACGCACAACCCTCATTCATTCTAAAAATAATAATTTAAAGAGTGAAAAAAGTTGTTCTTACTCTACAGGTTTTTGCAACCTACAATCCCCTGTATGTTGGGGATTAATCAATTTCTATTAATCCCCCCTTCTAAATGTGCTTGTTAGGAAAATGGGGGACAGGCAGTGTAGAAGTGTGTTCAAGGGAAAATTTATTTTATATTGTTGGAGATTTTCATGGAATTCACAGGAACTTTTTTTTTTTTTTAATACTAATATGCCATGATTTCACCAATGAAAGGAAGTGACAAAGAAGGAATTTGCAGAGCCTTCCAATTCTGTTGGGTTTTGAGGGCAAGAACAAGCTGCAGCTCTTGTAGAGTGACACACATCCCTTATTTTAAAGGAAGTCTCTTATGTGGTGCCTAATGCCTCATTTCCCATATCAAGACAATACTATGCTGCACTCTGTCCTGTATTTTGGCATTCTTGTGCAGGATACTGTACAATTAAAAACTGAGGATTTTTGCACCACAAGAAAAGCTTTATGGGGTTTTGCCTTTTAAATCAAGCGTTGTCCTTTTAAAGTGAAGTGGTATGAAAAATATTTTCTTGAAATATTATCTTATCTGCCTGCTTATTATCCTTTGTATGCTCCATGTGAGATGTGAATCTTTTAGATAGATCTTTGCATTAATGGGGACTACATTAGAACTGTCTGCCCTGAAATCTTCCCAATACAGGTCTGCCAATGCCATTCTAGTCTGACCCTCCAGCCCAGGAGTGGGCAAACTACGGCCCGCGGGCCACATCCGGCCCGCGACACTGTCCCATCCGGCCCGCGGCGGGGGGCTGCCCCTTGCCTCTCCCCGAGCTGCACAGCCCGGGCTCCGCTGCGGGCCCTCCACCCTTCATTGGCCATGCCACAGGGGCAGCACTCCGGGGACCGGGGCTGCACGGTAGCGTCTCCCCCGGAGCCACGCCGACAGCGCTCTGGGGGCTGGAACTGTGCGGTGGCCCCTCCCAGGAGCCGCGGCTGCATGCTGAACTCTCCCCCGGAATCACTGCTGTGTGCTGGCCCCTCTCCCAGAGCCGCGCTGCGCGGGGAGCACTCTGGGGGCTGGGGCTGCGCACTGTCCTCCTCCCCCGGAGCCGCAGCTGCACGCTGGCCCCTCTCCCAGAGCCGCGCTGCGCGGGGAGCACTCTGGGGGCTGGGGCTGCGCACTGTCCTCCTCCCCCGGAGCCGCAGCTGCACGCTGGCCCCTCTCCCAGAGCCGCGCTGCGCGGGGAGCACTCTGGGGGCTGGGGCTGCGCACTGTCCTCCTCCCCCGGAGCCGCAGCTGCACGCTGGCCCCTCTCCCAGAGCCGCGCTGCGCGGGGAGCACTCTGGGGGCTGGGGCTGCGCACTGTCCTCCTCCCCCGGAGCCGCAGCTGCACGCTGGCCCCTCTCCCAGAGCCGTGTGGCGAGGGGAGTGCTCTGGGGGCCGGGGCTGCATGCTGCCCCCCTCCAGCAGCTGTGGTAAGAGGGGGGATGGGGGGTTCCAGGGTGGTGGTTGGGGGGGGGCTTTGGAGGGGGCAGTCAGGGAGTAGGGTGGGTTGGATGGGGGGGGTTCTGGGGTGGTGGTTAGGGGTTTGGAAGGTGGATAGGGATTGGGGCAATCAGGGGACAGGGAGCAGGAGAATTGGGTAGGGGGTGGGGTCCTGGTGGTTAGGGGTCTGTGGAAGGGGCAGTCAGGGGACAAGGTGTGGGGGGGTGTTGGATGGGTCAGGGATTCTCAGGGGCGGGAAGTGGGAGGGGGCCAGATTGTGGGCGGGGCCTTCCCTACCCGGCCCTCCATATAATTTTGTAAACCCAATGTGGCCCTCGGGCCAAAAAGTTTGCCCACCCCTGCTCCAGCCCCTTGCTGTTGCAGTCCTGGGTGCCTTTTAAGCAAAGATTACTAAATATGCCAAAATGCACAGTCATTTCTTTCCACTGTTCTGAGGCAGCCAAACTCCTATTTGATTGTCACCAAAGGCAGGTAGACAGCATTTAAATCCAGGTCCCTGGTGATAGATTGATGCATTAATTAACTTGGTGTTTCACCCCTTTTGAGTAAGTGTATTGCTTGCAAAACATGGGCTTGGCCGTTGAGAACAGAATGGATGCCTATGAACATCTGAAATGGATATTGTAACATTATTGCAAGCCACAGGTGGCACAGGTAAGTGTTCGTGCTGGACGGTGTTATAAAATCTGTTTAAATGAATATGATAGGCAATTTGTCCTTGAAAGAAATGCTCATTTTCAGCAGTGATGCATTTCTTTTTAGATGCTGCTGAGCATATCACCAGTGAACTCTGTGGTGCCTTAATGTCCACGGGTTAGGATTCATTCCCCCTTCCCCCCCATTATATCCTCCCAGGCAAACAAAACATTGCACGGTGCCAAAATTAAAATTGAGTCATTGGCATCATTTTATTTAATGTAAATGCAAATACATGTACCAGCAGATACTTTTTGAAATGAAGGGCATTTCTACTGTATACAAAGAAATGTCCAGATATCTCTGATATCACCATATCTACAACATTCTTTTTCACCATCTCTTCTAACATTCTTACACACCACATCATCTTCTCTTGTCTTGATTATTCCATCTCCTTTCTCTCTAGTACCCCCATGACCCAGCCCTTAGACATGAGAATTAGCAGAATGCTTCTACCTGCCTTTCATAACTGCAGAGCTCCATGATTACATCACCCTCTTCTCAGACTATTCTGTCTTCTGATTCATTCCAGTTTCCAGTATAAATTTTCCTTCTTGCTTTTAAAGCTCTCTAGGATCTTCCTGCATCCTGCCCCAGAGAAATAGACCTTGATACCCATCCTTCAGGCTTATCTAACACTAGCTTCCTCTCTATTCTGCCACACAATTATCGTAATTCAGTCTGTTACGATGGCCATCGATAGCTCCCCAGAATACAGGACTTACAAGAATAGAGAATGCCTAGAGGACACCATTTTGCAGAACACATCGCCCCTGTCGTGACCTTGCAATGCACGAGAGGTCACACTGGAGGGGGAAAAGCAGTGTGCTAAAACTGCATCTACAATGATACCAGACAAAACCACATCTGGTTATATACCGGACAGGGTCAAATCTGACTGTCTGGTTTAAAACCAGATGGATGGTCTGCCAGACTACAGCTGTTGCAGTGTTGTAACCATTTCTATCCCAGGATATAAGAGAAACTGAATGAGGTAGTATCTTTTATTGGACCAACATGTTGGTGAGAGAGACAAGCTTTTGAGCTTACACAGAACTGAAGAAGAGCTCCGTGTAAACTCAAAAGCTTTTCTCTCTTGCCAACAGAAGCTGGTCCAATACAAGATATTACCTCACCCACCTGGTGTTACTGACTGCAGCTGGGCCATTAGTCTCCTATTGGTGAAAAAAACCTCCTCTTCTTTAGCTCTTACCAACTGCAACAGTCTTGTTACTTTTCTGTGCCTCTGGTCTACAACATCTATTTGCATCTATCTCCTTGGCTACACAAGTAATAGAGCTGGTCAGGAATTTTTCTTCTAAATATTTTTGATGGTAAATATTTCTGAAATTTTTTTTTCTATAAGGAAAAATGTAGAAAGCTATAAATATTTACCTAGATGTTTTGATTTTCCAAATGGAAATTCAAAACAAAGTATTTTTGTCTTGGATTGGGTTGACCTGAACTGAAAAATTTGTTTGTCAAACCTAACTGAAATGGGTTTTTTTTGGTTGTTTTTTTTCTGCATCTGCTTATGCCATCACAATGTCTTATAGTTTGGGTGCTTCATGACACCATTCTCCCCATGGGCCAGGCTTTCTGGATGGGATACATCTCCTGTGATGCACCCTGGTCTGTCCTTTGACTGCATTACTGCAGTGCATTATGGGAGTCCCATGCTGGTCAATACCCTGATTCTGCAAACCCTCTTGTATATGGATACTGTTGAGCATGTTAATAGTTCCATTGTAATGAATGGGAGTTCTTGCATACTTACAATAATGTAATCATATGTGTTTGCATGATCAAATATATATAATATCTATCTATATATATAAAAGTCAAGTGATGTATGTATGTATGTACGTATGTATGTATTTATGTATGTATGACTGCGAAGTCCTCCCACACCGTTTGAGCCAGAGACTTGAAATTTGGTACAGTGAGGGGTCTTGGGGTCTAGATGCTGGTAAGGGTCGAAAAATTTTCGGATCTCACCTCTGACGCCCCCCAGGGGTGAAAGTCTTTCAGGGCCAATCACATTGGCTGGGCGGTTAGGTGGTGATGATGTCATAATACCCCCCTCCAACAGACACCTCACTCGCTCAGCTCACCCCTCCCTCCTCCAACGGAACCCTGGAGATCCCTCAGTTCTCTGCCCCTCCCCCCTCCCAATGGAACCCTGGAGATCACTCCGCTCACTGCCCCTCCCTCCTCCAACGGAACCCCGGAGATCACTCAGCTCACTGCCCCTCCCCCCTCCAACGGAACTCCGGAGATCACTCAGCTCACTGCCCCTCCCCCCTCCAACGGAACCCCAGAGATCACTCAGCTCACTGCCCCTCCCTCCTCCAACGGAACCCCGGAGATCACTCAGCTCACTGCCCCTCCCTCCTCCAACGGAACCCCGGAGATCACTCAGCTCACTGCCCCTCCCCCCTCCCAACGGAACCCCGGAGATCACTCAGCTCACTGCCCCTCCCTCCTCCAACGGAACCCCGGAGATCACTCAACTCACTGCCCCTCCCCCCTCCCAACGGAACCCCGGAGATCACTCAGCTCACTGCCCCTCCCTCCTCCAACGGAACCCCGGAGATCACTCAACTCACTGCCCCTCCCCCCTCCCAACGGAACCCCGGAGATCACTCAGCTCACTGCCCCTCCCTCCTCCAACGGAACCCCGGAGATCACTCAGCTCACTGCCCCTCCCTCCTCCAGCGAAACCCCGGAGATCCCTCAGTTCTCTGCCCCTCCCCCCTCTCCAAACGGAACCCCAGAATCCATCAGCCCTGTGCCCCCCCCCACCTGCGAAGGTCCCCGGAATCCCTCGGCTCTGGGCCCCCTCCCCGCCTGCGACGGATCTGAGTTGGGTTTGGTGGGACGGTAAGTGAGGTGGGGGTGTCGGGTTTGGTCGGGGGGTGAGGTGGGGGTGTTGGGTTTGCTTGGGGGGGTGGGAAGGTATCAGGGGGGGTGAGGGGTGGGTGTTGGGGTTGGTCAGGGGGTGTCAGCTGTCTGCCACCTCCCCACCTCCGACTGACCCGAGCAGCGCCGGGCACTTATGCTAGTTTTCAATAAATAAATATATTTGAAATAACATATTCACAATGAATATTACCACCAGCTTTAATTTCTCATCTAATCTTGCTATATTTTTGCTGTATACTCTCTCCATCCACTAAATTAATTGCACTGATTCTCAGCACTCAATTACTCGCTGTGTTTGAAGTCTATAAATTCTGCAACGCTCCCTTGTGAAGCAAAGATTAGAAAACCTATGAGGGTGATTCTGAGTTTTAGCTACAAATGTTTTTTCTCAGGTTTGCCTTAGATTTAAATCAATGGAGGAAAATCTGTGGTCTAGTCTCTGCATTTAGGAAGACTTTTTGACATTTATCCTTCCTGTGCCCACATACTAGATCATGTGATAACTGTGAAATCCAAAGACTAGAAGATAGTTTTAGTATGTGCTAAATGTGTGAGTGTTAACCTTCATCTTGGCTGGGACTGGCAATGGCTCTTCATGATGGAAAATATGTTTATTTTGACTTGATCTCTATAGCTGGCCTTTTGAGGGCAGTTGATTGATTTTTAAAACAAGGGTAACATCTGCGGGGGATGCATCTGATGTAACTTTGAAAACTGAAGATGTGCTGATTCCTTTCATATCTAATTGCTTTCAACAATTTGCTGCTTCAAGTGACTGATTTTTGACCAGGGGTGCATTACAGTATTCACTTCTAAAGCACCAGGGTTGCATTGAATGATACTGAAGATTTATGGTAATTTTATCTGTTTAGTGCATGCTTTAAAATCTATTTTTTAATATTTTAGTGTTGCTGCAAAGCAGTGAATGATGCCCTGCAATACTTGCAATCAGTCTTTTATTATAAGAGCAGGTGCTGTTTATGACACACATTTGGCATCTTTAAAAGTAAAATGAATTCCCCAGTGAATGTTTTTCTTAATAAAGAAAACTCATTATTTGTTGTTTCACAGTCCTATTCTTCAAAGACATTTAAATAATCAAACATACAGAAAATTTGCTTCTTGGGCTGAGTTTTTTGTTGGATTTTTTTCCCTTCCTTCATTAATAGTTTATGTGTAGGTTCGCATGATGCATCAGTCTCCTATTATGTTACTATTATTTTAATTTATATTTAAAGTATTCAGAAGCGTTTTAGGTGCTTCACAGAAATATATAAAGACAAGTTCCCTGCTTCAAAAATCTTATAATTTATTATGCATGTGAGTAACTTCACTCCCATGAACAATCCTATTTAAGTCAAAGAGAGTGCATGCTGCATTGAGTGGATCTTTGATAAGAAGTCTTTGCAGGATCCAGGCCTATTGCAGTGTATATGGAGAATTATAATCATGGATCTGGAGTTATAGTTACATACTACTAAGTTAGAACAGAAACAACTATGTATTCTGAATGTTTAGAATGATTTGACAGAACTGGAGTTTCTAGTCCATATACTTTAAAAAAATATTTTAAGATTTTTTAAAAATGCAGACCATTTATTCCTTTCTGTACCAGAAGAGGGCAAAAAGATGCACTAAGCAACTACACCTTTTAGGTATTTCAGCACTGTGACTTGGAGATATAGTCTTGTAAGGTTCTGAGTGTCTCCTAATGCCTGAAAACTTCCAAGCATTTTGCAAGAGCTTCTCAGCACCTTCTAAGATGGTACACTAGGGACTTGTCTTCACTACCAGGGTCGACCTAAATTATGCTACTCCAGCTATGTAAATAACGTGCTGGAGTTGATGTAGTTTAGGTCGACTTACCCTGATGTCTTCACTGTACTACGTCAAGGGGGGACGCTCTCTGGTTTACTTCCTTTACTCTTCTTGGAGAGATGGAGTCAACTGGAGAGTGCTCTGCTGTCGATTGAGCAGATCTTCACTAGATCCGCTCAGTCGACACCCACTGCATCGATTGCAGCAACATCGATCTCCCCTGTAGTGAAAACAAGCCCTAGGTTTGTGGATAATGAAGCCTCTGTGGCCTTGATAGGGTGTGGAATTAATTCCTCAGGATTAGAATGAAGGGCTAGCAGCCCCAAGTAGGTACCCAGCATTTCTGGTGGGTATATTTAGCATGCTAGCTCAATTAAAGCTAACACAAATATGTTTCCTGGGAGTCAGACCTCCAGCTTGAAGCATAGACATACCTTGAGTTTATTGCCTGTAGGGTACTGCAATATTTTGGAGTGAAAATTTACAATAATTTCTGAGACCAGTTGCTTTGGATCATGTATTGCTCTCAGCTGCATGTGTAGCTCTCACTGACATCACAAGGAATCTCTCAGCAGACTGAGAGTAATCTATAGTCAGTGTCCACTGCTGGAACCCAGAGAAATTTAGCACAAGAGTTTAAAATGTGTGAGCACCACAAGAGCAAGTGTTTTGCAAAATGAATGGCTGGTATTATGTGTCATTCCATGGAACAGGAACTCATGGCTTCAATTCTGTATTAACAAGTTCTACCCATTTTATTCCATGCTCAGGCTTCCGTGGACTTGAAAAGGATTTTTCCTCGGCCTTAAATGCGTATTTACAGATCCATGTTTATAAATAAGGTTGCTTTTTCCGCTTCCATTTAGTCATTATTTTTAGATTTTGTACTATTTAATCAAAGGCCCTATCATCCTGCTTAATTTTGATAGAATTTTCTGGGGTTTTAGTCTTTCATTCTATAAAAGAAGAGGAGAAGATTAGGAGAGTGGGAGGAGATTAAAGGCTGGGGAAATGGCACTTCGGGTTCATAGAAGGAGTCAAGTAGATATTGTGCTACATTTCCCCCTAACTTGTTTGGAAAGTGTACAGAATGTTGTGATGGGAAAACTCAGCCTGTGGGATGTTAAATAGGACCTTTGCAGAGAGAGATAAGGCATGCTGCTTCTTTACAGGAGTTTTTGCTTGTGTTCTACCCAGAAACCCAGCTAAATTCATACTTTGTTTTGAATGCTTTGTTGTTGACACGGTGATTTGAACTCCAGATGTACTTAGTCTAGCTACTGTAGCTTAATTCTGATGCCTATGAAACCAAGTCTTCTCATTTAACACTGTCATGCTGATCTGTCAGAGCGCACAGCCCCTTCCCCCCCCCAGAGCGCTGCTCGCATGGCGCGCTGAGGCTGTGGGAAATGGGGACAGCTGGGGAGGGCTGGAGCCGCCTCCCCAGCTGGTACCTCAGAGGCTGGATAGGATGAGCCAGTGGGCCTGATGTGGCCCAAGCGCTGTAGTTTGCTCACCCCCGAGCTATGACTTAGTAGGGTGCTGTTCCAAGGCCCTGTATGGGAGGAGAGATAACATGCCTTTTATATTCATTTTTAAATGTTGCTTACTTTGGTTAGTTTTCTAGAGTGTGAGAATACATAGTAAGGGCTGGGTCCCACCATATGCTGACCACCCTCTATGAGGATGAAGCTGGCCATAAATTTAGTGATAAAACAAATACGTGAAGAAATGCAGAAGATAAATACAGTGAAGGTAGCACACAGCTTGTAAGACTGGGTTCCTTGCTTTGATTTCAGACCTAATCCTGTAGTCAACTTTTGTTTTCAGGGAAAAATAAGGGACAAAACAAAAATCAAGCACATTGCTATGAATGGGCCAATTAATTGATTTAGCACTATCTTGTGAACAATTACTGCCAGGTTTAATCCCAGTGGACTTCAGTGAGACTCTGTCCAGTATTCCATGTCATACCTGGTATTCATTTTTCCAGGATCAGACACTATGGGGAATAAGTAGAATATAACATACATAGGAACAAGCCCACCAGATTTAGGAATTTAAACGTTCAGTAATAAATTATTTTTGTGCAAATACATTCATGAATGTTTGCATTCTGCCAAACAAACGGAAAGAGAACCCGGACACCTGGTCCCCCTAATATTACCAAATATACAAATATTTACATTTACATTTCTGCAGAAATCAGAAGAGTGACAGCTACTAAAATTTATGGTATTAAGCAATCGTTTCCTAGCTGTTCATGTTTACCTAGACACTAATGTCAACAGATTAAATCTGAGCGTCACATATAATCAATTGCTTGTATTATTTGTATACAATCAGATTTCTTTTGCATTATGTAATCTCTTTTTTGTTGAAAATAGAAAATGTATTTATTCCCTTCCTTTTTATCCTCATAGCATACTCAGAGGATGAAATGTTTCTGTAAAGTGTTATTTCTCAGCTCTGATTAAAAGTATGAGTCACAATTTTTCAGGTCGTGTGGGTTATTATTGCTCAGCCGAATCATTTCAGAGCAGATTATACTGAACTGGGTAGATGCTAAAATAAAGTCAGATCTGATAAAAAGTGGGATTTGCCTCTTTTCTCCCCTTCCCTGCATTCCTCCCTGAATTTTTTTTTAAAAATCTGCTTCTAGGTGCTTCTGAATATCTATCAATTGATGCCACAAAACAGTCATTAGCGAGGATATTGATCCAACATGATTGGTTAGCCCATAGCGGACACAAACTGCATGCTTGAGCCACTTCATGTTTCCCGCAGTGTAGTTATTATACTTCAAGCAGATTAGGGCATCTTAAATTTGAATTAGGATTTTAAACAGTGAGCGAGATTGATTCCGCTTTTATGCGTAGATAGTGATTTCACGCAGCATGAAATTATGAAGTGTTAAATTGCTGCCAAGATACAGAATGCACTATTAGCAGCTTGGCTTTTTGTAGTAAACTCTTATGTATTCCCAATTCTAAACACCTAGTTAATTGGCACACTGGGCCCAAATTATGCGTATGTTTTCAGGAAGTGCATTTTTAAATTAAGAGTTCTCAAAGTTTCCTTGTGGCAGTGTGTATTATTAAAACTGATAATTTAGTGGGGTTGATAAACCAGTCAGATACGTGTAATTCGGTACTCAGTTAAGAGCAGGTTGTTAGTACCTTTTAAAAAGTCAAAGGTGAAAACTTAATTACACGACAAGAATGTGACACACTTTCATGCTTTTGAGTAAAAAGTCTTTAACTGTAAAAGGACTAGTCAAATGTTTCCTACTGTATCTCTTTATCAATAACTGTAACTGAGTGAAAGACTAAAACTAAGTGTCAGATGAAAAAGAGAAGTTAATCAGTAAGGATCTTTGAAAGTAAGTGTGTGTGTGTTAAAGTTGACTAATCTTTTCCATTATAAGGAGACCCCATTTTCAATTGCTTATTACTTTGCAAACTTTAATAGTTCCGGTTGAAAAGTTAAATATGCAAATATGAAGAAATATCAGTATTACGGTTGTCCTTACATTTTCCGTGTACTTCCTTCACTTTCAAAAGCCCCTTGTTGTACTTTGTATGCTTTCCAGGGCAGGGACCATCTTTTCGTTCTGTGTTTTTACAGCACTTAGCCCCAGTCCATGACTAGGGGCTATGGTAATGCAAGTAAGAAATAATAATTATTAATACAGCCACCTTGTTAGGAGACAGTGTGGCCTAGTAGATAGAGTGCTGGCCTGGGACACAGGAGAAGTGGATTCTATTTCTTGCTTTGGCACTGGCCTGTTGAGTGACATTGGCCAAGTTATTTTACTACCTGTGTCTCAATTTCCTCATCTGTAAAACGGAGATATACTTACCTCTGTAAACCACTTAATCTATGGCTGAAAAGCACTGCAGTAGACCCACTAGTCCAGAGGTTCTCACAGCAAATTTTTTGGTGGCCTCCAACTCTCACTGGTGGCCACACTGACACTTCCCCTAAAACATTTAATTAAATATGCACAGATACACATCCAAATCATTGTAATAAAAATAATGCTGCCTCCCTCCTTGGGAGTGATATTTGTATATTTGGTAATATTAGGGGGACCAGGTGTCCGGGTTTTGACTGGAACACCCAGTTGAAAAGGGACCCTGGCGACTCCAATCGGCACTGATGAATGGCCTGTAAAAAGTCCGGTTGGTGGTGCCGTGGAGCTGTCTTGGATTTGTGCTGCACCCCAGAAGCAGCCAGTAGGTCTGGCTCCTAGGTGGGGAGGACCACGGGGCTCTGTGCACTGCTTCCCTCCTCCCCCGAGCACTGGCTCCGCACTCCCATTGGTGGGAACTGCAGCCAATGGGAGATACGTGGGTGATGCCTGCGAGTGAGAGCAGCACACAGAGCCACCTGCTGCACCTCGGCCTAGGAGCCGGACCTGTTGGCCACTTCCGGGGTGCAGTATGGAGTCAGGACAGGTAGGGACTAGCTTGCCTTTGCTCCCTGTTGTGCCATTGAGAAGGAGCTGCTGGAGGTAAGACTGAGCACCAACCCCTTGGCCCAGCCTGGAGCCCCCCCCCAAACCTGGAGCTCCTTCCTGCACCACCAACCCCCTTGGCCCCACCCCAGAACCTGCACCCCAGTTAGAGCTCTCACCCCCTCACACAACCCAACCGCCTGCCCCAGCCCAGTGAAAGTGAGGGTGGGAGAGAGCGAGCCATTGAGGGAGGGGGAATGTAGTGAGCGGGGGGGGGCAGGGCTTCCGGAAAGGGGGCAGGGCCTCCGGTAAGGGGGTGGAGCCTCACAGAAGTAGCAGGACTAGGATGTTCAGTTTTGTGTGATTAGAAAGTTGGCAATGCTCGGTAATATCACAGCGCACTTAGCAGCTATCTGGGAGGCTATGAAAAGTGATGTCTTATTAACAAACATACAAGTATCACTTTTCACAGATAGCTAGTAAGTCTGCTGTAAAAAGTGATATTTGCATGTTTAATATCACTTTTCTCAGCAAGCCCCAAGATCCATTAAGCTCTGGATGGTGGGGGGAGGGCGAAAGGGGAGGCAACAAGGGCCAGAGGTGATTGTGGGATAGATGCAGGGCTGGGGGAGAGGCAGCGGGGACCAAGGGCGATGGCGCTGGTTTCTGCTGCCATGCAGCTAGGGCCGGAGCTCAGTGCCCACAGTCAGAGTCAGGAGCTGGAGACAGGAACTGCGTGGATGGAGCCAGCGTTCGGAGCCTGCTGCCCCGCAGCGGGAGATGTGGGTCAGCGCCTGGTGCGGATGCTTGATGCTGCATAGTTAGAGCCTGGGGCTGGGTGCTGGAGTCAGGAGTCAGCGCGCACCGCTGTGTGGTGTGAGCCAGCGCTCAATGTAGCATGGCCAGCGACAGGGGTTGGCACACAGGATCAGCTCCCGCCACTGCACGGCCAAAGCCTGGGAACAGAGCTGTGCACTGTCACCTGCTGCCATGCAGCTGGGACAGGGGATCAAAGCCAGGGGCTGGGACCATACTGCTGGAACCTGTGGCCAGTCCCCACCACTGCACAGCTGGAACAGGGGGCCAGAGGTCAACCAAAACGCTGCGGCCAGTGCAAGGAGTCAGCACCTGCTGCCCCAAGGCCAGAGCCAGGGGCTGGCGCCCAAAGCCCTATGGTTAAAGACTGCTGCTGTGCAGTTGAAACCAGGGACTGGAGGCTGAAGCCCTGCAGCTGGAGGCCAAGGCTGCGTGGCCAGAGCAGGGGGGTCGGTACCCTCTGCCCTGGGGTCGGAGTCTGGGGCCGCACAGCCAGGCTCCTGAAGTCCTGCCACTGAAGGCTGACACCCAAACTCCCTCCCCTCTAAATGTGTCAAGAACTCACCTTGCTCCAGCAGCACTGCTTCCCACCTCTCTCCAGAGGCAGCACATCCAGGAACAACAAGGAGGGAGGGGAAACCGATGCTTGATTGAGAGTTCATACCACTGAACGTCTCCAAATTCAGTAGGTGTGGTGCACGGCATTGCTTTCTTCTCCTTCTTCAAATCCGTGTAAAGCAGTTTCCAATGCACTGAAGGCATTGGAATGTGAAGAGATGTCAACTTGGTCTTCATTTAAAAAAAAATAACAAAAGGGAAAAATAATCTCTCTAACGGGTCATTCATAAGACTGATGCTTGTAGAATCGCGATTCTACTGTATATGAATTAAGTGTTTATTATGATGAGGTGTTTACATTATGATAGCATGTGATCATGTAATTAAAGACTGCCTTTTCCACTGGAGCCTTGCCTCTTCCAGTGCACAGGATGGATGTTGCTCAGGTAATGAATAATGAGTTTTTTTTTGTTTCTTTTGATGAGGCCATTGTCTGTAGGACCCCTCCCTCATTTGTTGCAGATGCTGGGAGGAGAATGAAGCAGGGGAGACTGCAGGAAGAGAATGGATGGTCTCCTGGTCTATGGAAGCTGACTACAGTTCTGGATTCTATTCCTGTCCCTACCACAGACTCTCTTTGTGATAGGGAAAGTTACTTAAAACAAACTTTTCCAAGTAATCTTTATGTGTTCTTTATTTTCTGGGTGCCAGACACCAGGGACCAGATTTTCAGAAGTACTGAGTACTGAGTGCTCACAGCTGCAAGTAAAATCTATTGGTGGTGTGCTTTGAAGATAGAAAATGTGATAGAAACACTAAGAGCTCTGAAAAATCAGGGTATGGATATCTCAAGTTTTAATCCCACAATTAACAGATAGTGTTGTCATTAATCTTGCTGTGCCATAGATTCTAACCTATAAAATAGGGATAAATAATTTAATCTTCTCATAGGTAGAGCTGGTTAAATTTTTGATTAAAACTTTTTTCTTATGAAAAATGGCCTTTTTGTCAAAATGTAAATTTCAGCAAGAAATAACTCTTTTGTATGATTTATTTTGTGTTAAAAAACTATTTTTTTCTGTTTTCAGTCTCCAAAAAACAACTTTCAGCCTAACCGCCAAATTTTCCAGTTTGAGTGAATTAATTATTAAAATTTTTGTTTTGCCAGTCTTCATTTTTTTCTTAAAACTCAATTAATTTTTTTTTAAAATGTAAACATTTTGCATGTTAATTATTCTGGGGAGAACAAAACACATTTTCCCCAACCATGTTGTGAAGATGAATTATTTAATATTTGTGAAGCATACAAGTACTGCAGTGATGAGCACCACAAAAGGGCCCATGAGAAAATTTAATAATTCTGCCTTCAGTGCATGGAAAGGACAGTATGAAAAAATGGAATGTGATCATGCTATTAAATCAAAATGCAGTTGCAAAAGAATATCAAGTTGCACGGGCCACTTTTATTTCTAGCATTTCCTAATTTTGTAGTGCTTGACTCTTCAACCTTAACATTCTCTTAATGTCATGGGATTTTTTGCGGGGGAGGTGGGATGTAGTAATAATGTGCATACAAATAGGTAATATTTAAAATTATATTTGTATAAACACACATGTAATTTATAGCTCTATGTGTATTGGGTGTCCAGTTCTGTGCCAGATCCACAGAGATGATAGTCTCTTACATCTGATGTTAGCTCTTTAGTTCAACATGTAGAGAGTTATAATTCTCTATATATTTATATATAATTTAAATAATTGCACAGATGGAGGTCAACTGATGTATAGAAAAATGATCATTCCACATTAGATCAACAGTTAAAGCCAAGGTAATTCAGAAGCACTAATAATCCTCAGTACTGAAATATTATGGTGGCAGATGCTTGATACACTTAAATCAAACATTTACCAAAGAGTCATTTAATTGCTGCAGGTCATATATTTATAAAATGGAAACAGAGGGGTGAAGAAAGCACTGATTAAAGGAGCTGGTGCGACTTCTGTTTTGTTGTACATGTGGTCTTGGCAGGGGCGTGTTTTCTATTTATTATTATATTTTAGTAGTTGTCTGAGGAAAGGGCTACACAACATAATCAAGATGTCTATTAATTGTGGATTTTGTCAATAATATATTTGGAAATGTGTTTTACTTTCCCAATTAGGGCTATTTTAAGAATATATTTTTTTAGTTTTCTAAATTTAATTTTTGTTGAGTTAAATAAAGTACATTGCCCACATGCTTCTCAGGCATGATCTAGATATGTAATTCCATGTGGTACTCATGGAATGTACAGTAAATCATTTTATATCATCATGAAATAATTCTGCTTAGACACTAATGCATTTTTAAATGTGGTACCTCAGTTTTGTATTCCTTATAAATCATCTCTCTCCCCTTCCTCCTTAATCTGAGAATTCTAGTTTACATCAAAGATGGAGCTTTCTGTCAGTTTTTGGTAGGATATTTATGGAACTGACAAATGGTGAAGCTAAAACCAAGATTCTTTTAGGGCACTTGTGTCAAAGTTCACCATCCAATAGTGTATATGTTTATACGGGCATGTACATTAGCTGAGAAGCTACTTCAGGAACTCCTCAATTAACGTCGTAGTTATGTTCCTGAAAAATGCGCCTTTAAGCGAAACATTGTTAAATGAATCAAATTTCCCCATAAGAATTAATGTAAATGGGTGGGCGGGTTAGGTTCCAGGGAAATTTTTTTCACCAGACAAAAGAGTATGTTATATATACACACACGGTACAAGGTTTAAACAAACAGTTTAATACTGGTACACAGTGATGATGATTGTGAAACTTGGTTGAGGTGGAGGAGTCAGAGGGTGGGATATTTCCCAGGGACTGCCTTACTGCTAGTGAACTAGCAATTTGCTGGGCCCTCAAGGGTTAACTCTCACACTCTAGAATGCAACAGGAAAGGAGGCAGTGCAGAGACACACACCCTGAGAGATAGGGTTTGTCTTCACTACAGCGGGGAGGGATCGATTTTTTGGCGATCGATTTATCGTGTCTTGTCAAGATGCGATAAATCGAATGCCAGCGGCGCCCCCGTCGACTCCGGAATTCCAGCTCGCCGAAAGGCACAAGCTGGAGTCGACGGGGGAGCGCGCCACCGATTGCCACCGCTGTGAGGACGGCAGGTAAGTCGGCTGTAGATACGCCAAATTCAGCTACGTTATTAACATAGCTGAAGTTGCATATCTACAGCCGATTTCCCCCCCTAGACCAGCCCATAGAGATAGAGATAAACAATCTCCTTTAAGTATCAAGAGTAGGGTCAAAAGTACACTGCCTTATTAATTAGATCAGCAAGCTGGCAACAGCTCGCTCTGTGATGTGTCCCCTCTGCTCTATGGACTATGGGGTAAGTGGGGATGCTGTAATATTCAGTTTTAGGGTTTCATTTACATTAGTCATCAGTGTGTAATTTTTTTTGAGCATGGTTAAACACGTGTGTTTTTTGTACAGAGTCCAAATGAAAAGAAAATAACCAGCTGTACCCATCTGGATAGTCTATCCAATGACACATTTCAGTAAGTGATGACCTTCCAGTCTAATTACACAAGTCTTCATATAGAGAACTATTGCTCTAAAACATATTGGTCAATGGAACAGTATTCCGTGACTCTGTTTGTATACATGATTTAATTTCATTGCAGAAGAAGGGAGAGGGAGTGAGTTGCCAACAAAGTCTGTTCCATCAGCTGCTCCTGATGCTGCTACAAGCGTCTTTTAACATTCTGGGGTGTTGGTGCTGCCATGCTATCTTGAGAAATGGGTCAAATCCTTGACTCCTTGTAGATCAAGAGGAGGAAAACCTATTTCTATAGTGGATAGGTCAGAGAGCTGCTGATGCTGGAGGTCATTAGACTGTACTTTTCACTTGACTTCTCAGGCCCACTCCTTCTCCCTATACCTCTCATTCTTGTCGTATAGCTTTATTTCTCTCCCTCTTTCTCTCTCTTCGTGTTTGTATTTGTGTAGCCCAAGTGTAAAAGAGAACTGCTGTGATTGTGGGGGTAATACTTCACTATGAGATAACCAGTTTTACCTGCGTGCATTTTTATCCTGCATTCAGAGTTAGCCAGTATTTGTCTTATTGCTGATAAGGGTTTCCTGACCTGTCCTCTACCACATATTAGCTTAGATTTTGGGGGATCAACCTTGCCCCCTGTTTAGCAGGAAAAGCCTACAGGGCTTGGGGAAGCATGATCTTTGATGAACAGATTTTGGAGTCCTTATCCCCTCCACACATGCGGCAGGAGCAGCTGTTGGGGAGGAGGAAATAGCAGCTTATGCTGAAGAATCAGAGCTTTGTTGCCATCCTTCCCACACAAATATGGGCTCCCCAGTGGCAGAGATCCAAGCCAGTTGGCTTGGATCCTCTTGAGGTGTCAAGCTGAGTCCTCTTCACAACAGATAGTAGACTAGCTGCTTATTTTCCCCTTCAGGAGGAGTTAGGGACAGTTCTGTTGCCCCCAGAGGGCTCCACAGATATGTTTGGCATGGGGCCCACAAAAGGATAATCTGGCTCTGCCTAGCTCATGTCAGCACTGCTGAAGGAGAAGCAGTGGAAAGCAGTTGGGGAAGTGGTTCCCACCACCTCTCAATATATAAGATGGGTCTGATTCAAACACTTCAGTTTAAAAAGCACAGGTTGGTTTTTAATTCATAACAAAATGCAAATTTTCTTCTTAACATGGTTGCCCTCAAAGGCCATAAATTCATCACCATGACTATAGACTCTACCAGTCCTTAGTGTACTATTCTTCTCTTCACATGGTTATGACTGAATGTACAGTAGACTCTTGATTATCCAGGATTGGGTTAACCAGGTTGTGGATTAACCAAGATGTCAAAAAAAATATGCGTAACTCACAGGGCCAGCTCTGGCTTTGTTGCCGTTCCAAGCACAAAAAACAAACAACCCCCCCCCCCAAACCACCAGGGCACAGGGCAGCCAGTGAACCAACACCCCCTCCCGCCGGCACAGGGTGACTGGTGAACCAACCCTCCCGACCCACATATTTTCTATGGATGGTGATTACCCGGGATTTTATTAACCAGGATTAATTTTTTCCCCATTATTCTGGATAATCGAGAGTCTACTGTATTCCTTCATCCATGGTGCCCCGGAGAGCAATTCAATGCATCATCACTTCTTGGCTGCAGAGGGGTGCTGAGGTGTGTCTGCTTCCTGTCACCCTGTTCTGTGGCAACATGCCAGCCACTCTTTGTGATGGTCACCATGTGTATTCCACATGTGGGTATTCATGCGCTTGAGTCCAGAAATTTTTAGTGAGAGATGTTCATTGGTCCACATGTTCAGTTGTTCTTCTTGTGCTCCAAATCAATAATATAAAGGGCTGTGCGATTTCCTTCTATGTCCATTTTGATCTTCCTTTACTGTGTTCTTATGAATACAATTTGTAAATAGTTTTTAAAAAGTTAGTATTTTTAGTGTTTTATAGTTTGCACAGTTGGTTTAGTCCTCCCTGCCCCCAGGGAGCTTCTCTCTCCAAATAGGGACTATGGCAAGAGTTCTGGGATTCAAGAACTATCTTCCCTGCCTCTGTTCCTTTTCCATCAGTGACAACCACCCGCACTGCCTTATTGCCTTGGGGAGTCCTATATCATCACCAAGTGCAACATCTTCTGGTCCTTACCTCCTCAAACTCATGAGGGATCTGCAAAAACACCTCATAGAGTAAGTCATGAGACTCCATTCAGATTCAGGCTGGGGACCCGCCCCGTACAATGGCCTCAGACGGTGAGTGATGCCCTTTTGAGCATAAGCTATGTAGTCGAAGCAAAAACTCTTAAGCCTAAGAAACCCTCTCATGAGAATAGGGGATATGAACATAGGCATAAGGACAGATCTCCACATAGATATGCCTCTAAGAGAGAGGATCCCTCCCTATCTCGGTCGAAGTTGGGTGAGTCCTTGTGTGTGGGTCCCAAAGACTAAGGTCTGCATAAGCCTTCTGTCCCAGAAGGAAAGGCATAAAGAAAGAAGGACCTGACAGAATCATCTCTGGGTCTTCCCAAGAAACCTAATGAGCGGTATCCAGCAGTTCTGTCTAAGAGTTCAGTGCTGGGATCCCATCTGACGGCTCAGACATTCTTCATGCAGGAGAACACTAGACCTTCAGATGACCTGGATCTGCCAGTATCTTCGTTTGGACCTTCCCAGAGGACTGAAGCCTTTATCTCATTGGAGGATATCTTCTCTCTGTCTAACCCAGAATCCCCCTTGCTATCAAGTCCGGCTCTTCTTAGGGTCATCTCTGTGTCTGAGGAAACCACCTGGCGGGGAAGAGTATCCTTCTCTATTATGTCCACAACCTGGAATATGCTTCCACCAATACCATTGGCACTGCTAGTAGAACAAGTTTCTCATATCATCAAATGAATCTCATGCCCCAGATGAGGCTTTCCCCCAGGAGAAACAAACCAGTTATAGACAAAGGAAGGTATCAGAACCATCTGCCTCCTTTCAAACATGGCTACCCAGGAATTGCTGGTACCTAATACCTTGAGGCCCTCCTCCAGTGGATCCTTACTGGTCTTACTGGGTTTTGTGGGATCCATATAGCAGGCAGGCAGCATTGATCCATGTGGGAATCACACAGACTCTCCTCTCCCTGTTAATACCAACTGGCTCTGTCAGGATTTGTGGAGGAGGAGATTGAGCCAGATCTACTAGTTGTGCTGGTTAGGTCATCCTCCTCACTGCATGAGGCAATCGCTCCATCTCTCTTCACACAGTGACCACAAGCAGTACTAGGAATTGTTGCAGTGAATAGCAACCGAGTTCTAGATACCTGTCAAAGAGCTCCAGGACACACAACAGGACCTACTGGACATTTTCCAGCCCTGTAGCTCTTTGAGGGTAGCCCTTCCAGTCAACTAAGCAATTTTGGAACCTTCCAGACCCCTGTCCCTACTCTGAAAAGAGCTGAGAAATTATACTTCATGCCAGCTAGAGGGGCAGAGTTTTTATTCACTCATCTGGAACCAACTGCTTAGTGGTGCAAGTTGCTATAGAAAGGTCCAAAGTGCAGAACTCCAAAATTGTCCCAACTGACAAGGGTGCTAAATACCTCAAGCTTTTGGATAGGAAAGTATTCTCATCAGCCAGTCTCCAATTCAGAGTTGCTAATTACCAGACGTTAGCAAAATAAGATTTCCTGAATTATGCCAAATTTGCAGACTTTAAAGACACACTTCCTCGGGAAGACAAGGCCCAGTTCCAAGTCCTTATTGATGAAGGCAGGCTGGTGGCCAAGACATCACTTCAAGCAGCAATACTGCCAATACTGTCTCTAGAGCTAGAGTGGTAGTCATGAGACATGAGTCATGGCTGCAATCTTGAGGTTTCCCCAGGGAGAATACCATCAAGGACCTTCCCGTTGATGATTCTAACATCTTTAATGAGATGACTGACGAGTCTTTACACAATCCACACAGTTTAAAAGGCTCTAAGACAACTCTCTGCTTCCTGGGGATTTATACCCACATCCAAAGAGGAAACATCACAAGCAACCTTATAAGCCCCAGACCTTCTCCTCAGACATTTTGTCATCAATGCCCATATGAACCCCCATGTAAGAAGCAAAGAGTTCAAATACCCAGATATATGATGACTTCTACCTCCACAACCACCACCCAGCTTCTCGAACCATCCAAAAGATTCTTTATTGGTAAGCGCAGGAACCACTTACCAATATTGATGCTATGCCTCATTCCCCATCCCCCCTAATCTTTGATGGCTGCTTTACCTACCAAGCTCTCAACTGCAGACAAGTGGTTACTAGACATCATCCCCCAAGGCTATGTAATTGAGTTTCTTACCTCCCCACCACAAACCCCATTCCTGGCCCCTGTTCATGGACAACTCTCATGAGATTCTTTGTCAAGAGATACATTCTCTTCTCCAGAAAGGCACCATAAAACCAGTGCCGCCTCCAACATCAGAGGAATGGGCTCTAGACCCTATATTTCCTTGTTCCCAAGAAATCTGGTGGATGGAGAAAAACTCTTACCCTATGCTAACTGAAAGTATTCATTCAAACATTTAAATTCAACACGTTGGGATCAATAACCTTCTCTCTGGAAGAAGTCATTTGGTTCATGGCCCTCAACATGAAATATACTTACTTTCATATAAACATTCACCCACCCAACAGGTGGTTCCTCAGATTCCTCACTGGACAGGACCACTTCAGAATTCTTCTGTTCAGGGTATTTAGAGAGGCCAGGGTCTTCACAAAAATTCTTTCAGTAATGGCATCTTGGAGATACAAAATGGTTTCTCCATCTCTCCATATGTTGACAACTGGCTCTTGACTGACAAATCCAGCAGGGGAAGTCCAGTCAGCGACAGGTTTCCTAGTCCATCTTCTATCTACTCTGAGATCCTGCGTCAACTGTGGAAAGTCTACTTTGACACCTACAAAATCCATAGACTTCATATGAGCAACCCTAGACTCAACTACAAGAAGAGACTATCTTTCCACTGAGAGATTCCGCGTCATGAGTGATCTAATGAAACATAGTCACTTTCACACCATGGTCAGGATTTGCCTTATCCTCCTTGGCCACGTCGCCTCATGCATCCATATTACACCATCTCCAATGCCTATAAACCTGGCTTCAATACATGTACTCACCAGCAAAAACATAACATTGATTCAAAGTAAC
Source organism: Sternotherus odoratus (assembly GCA_032164245.1). NCBI lineage: Eukaryota > Metazoa > Chordata > Testudines > Kinosternidae > Sternotherus > Sternotherus odoratus. The sequence goes on from JAVMKO010000002.1 coordinate 150,552,339, forward strand.
AATTCCAACCCAAGTTTTGGCCTCTCTCACCTAGTGGATAACTCTGTAGAAAGTTAGGGTGGGAATTCCTTTCTTCAGACTCAGAGAGGTAGCCGTGTTAGTCTGGAATAGCAGAGGTAACAAAGAGTCCTGTGGCACCTTAAAGACTAACTATAACCCGAGGCAACTATAGTCACAGGCACCTCCTTGTGGGGAAGCTCATGTGAATAATCACACTGCAGAAGGCACCTGGACCCCTTGGGAGGCCAGAAAGCACACTTGCTTACTGGAATTAAGGGTGGTTCCTTATGCCTGTAACACATTCCTCCCACTCATCTGATCCCACCATATCCAAGTAATGTCAGACAATATGAGGACTGTCTTCTATAGAGTGGAGTCGCATTATAGGCGCATTTAACACGTGCAAATTCAACTTGAGGAGCTCCACAAAAAAAATTAAATTAAATAAAATTAAATAGTGCTGGCTGAGCGGGGCTGGGGCTGGTATCCCACACTGGCATCAGGCTGAGCGGTTCAGCCCACTGCTGGCCTGGAGTTCTGTTCACCCAGGCTGGCAGCAGGCTGAGCGGGGCTGACAGCCGGGACCCCAGGCCGTCAGTGGGCTGAGTGGGGCCGGCTGCTGGGACCCCAGACCGGCAGTGGGCTGAGCTGCTCAGCCTGTTGCTAGTCTGGGGTTCCATCTGCTGGCTCCTGCCAGCTGGAATCCCGGACACCAGCCCCATTCAGCCCGCAGCTGGTCTGGGGTTCCGGTCACCTGGCCGGCAGGAGGCTGAGCTAGGCTGGCGTCCGGGACCCCAGACCGACAGCGGACTGAGCCGCTCAGCCCGCCGCAGGTCCCGCTTAGCCCACCGCTGGCCTAGAGTTCCATTCGCTCAGCTGTCAGGAGGCTGAGTGGGGCTGGCATTGGGCTATACTCGACTACACCCGATTTTGATCTTGGAACCTAACCCCCAGGTAAGATGTGACTCCACTGTACAAACAAACGGGGAAAACAGATCCCGCTCTCTATGTTTAGAGACAATTGACCTCTGGAACTGGTGTATATGATGTCACATAATACTCTCAGCAGTATACCTTCGAGGTGTATAAAACTCCCTAACAGCCTGTCTCAGCAGACATTTTTCAACACACCATGAATAAGAGATTCATGATTCTGTTCTTAATGAGATCTTCATCCAATGTGGAATACCAGGCTGGGATCTCTTTGCCTCACAAGGGAACAGGAAAACCGCTGTACTGCTCCAGAATGGCTCTGGTCCGAGGCTTGAAGGTGACATACTTTTGTTATCCTGGAAAGACTGCCTGAGATATACCTTCCCTACCATCCTACTGATATCTCAAGTCCTGCAAAAGATCTGCCATGACAGGGATTGAGTCATCCTCATGATGCACAACTGTCCCAGTCAGTTCCAGTTTTCAGACCACCCGAAGATTTAAATCTGTCCATCCGTCGACATCCTACCATTTCCAGATCTGCTGATGCAACACAAAGTCATGATTAAGCATCCCAACCCAGGACCACGTACAACTGAAGGCCTGGTGTTTGGATGGATATCAGAAGGAGAACACTCAAGTTCAATAGTGAGTCACTTCATCCTCAACCAAAACAGGAAGAATTCTATCAGAAAAAGTTTTCCAGCTAAATGGAAGCGATCACCTGTTGATCATCACCACACACCTGTTATCTCCAGAGTCCTCTGTGGTCCCTGTTATCCTAGATTGCTTACTTACCCTTAAGACATCTGGTGTCTCTATCAGTTTCCTATGGGTCCATCTGGCAGCAAGTTTTCCTACCAAGGACTATACTATCTTCAATCATCCTATGATGACTCGATTCCTAAAAGGGCTTCTTAGATCTTTTCCACTTGTGGTGAAGCCAGCACTCTATGGGACTCAACCTCTTTTTTTCGGTTTCTTTCACCAAGCTGCTTTTTGAACCATTTGCCTCCTGTACTTTGTCCTGTGTCTTGGTGAAAGTTGCTTTCCTAGTCGCCGTTACAGAGACAAGATGGGTGAGGTAATATCTGTTATTGGACTGACTTCTTTTGGTGAGAAACAAGCTTTCGAGCTTACCTGGAGCTCATCTTCAGGTCCTGAAGAATCTTGAAAGCTTGTGTCTCTCACCAGCAGAAGTTGGTCCAGTAAAAGAGATTACCTCCCACCATCTTGTATCTCTAATATCCTGGAACCAACAAGGCTATAACAAAATAGTCACCATTACATCAGTCAGGAGGGTGCACACGTTTGGAGCAGACCTGCCATATGCCACCTTCCATAAAGAAAAGGTCTTTCTTCTCCTCTACCCAAAATTCATCCTAAAGAAATTTTGGATTTTCATATTAATCAAACCATCCACTTACCAGTATGTTTTCCAAAACTGCATTCCTCCAATGAGGAGAGAAGGCTTCATTCTCTAGAGATCTAATGGGCCATGGCCTTTTATGTGCAGTGAATAAAAGCAATTAGAAAAATACCTAGACTTTTTACTACCATAACAGAGAGATCGAGAGGTCAAGCTCTAGACACCCAGAGATTCTCTAAATGTTTCTGAATCTGCATCATCATTTGCTACCAGTTAGCTCATATTTCTCTCCCTCCTCCTTCCCTCACTGGAAGAGGTGAGAACCCATTCCACCAGAGCGCAAGTCACCTCTACGGCATATTTGTGAGCTGTACCTTTACTAGGAAATATGTAGGATGATCACTTGGAGCTCCTTACACACCTTTGCAAGACACTATGCTTTGCATAACCATGGGGATAGCAGTATTACAGACAACACTGACATCTGCATCCTCACATCAATCTACTGTGTGACTGCATCTTACTCATCTCCCACATGTGGAGTATATATAGGGGGCATCATCTGAAGAAGAAATGAAGGCTACTTGCCTTTAACTGGAGGTTCTCTGGAGGGTGTGGTCCCTATCTGTATTCCATTATCCACTCTCTATCCCCAGCTGCCAGATTTATAGTAAGATAAAGAACTGGACAGGTGTCAGTCTGCACTGCCTTTTATACTCTTAGTTTGGAGCATGAGTAGAATAACTGCTCCTGTGTGGACCTAGGGTGACCAGACAGCAAGTGTGAAAAATCAGGACAGGGGTTGGAGGGTAATAGAAGCCTATATAAGAAAAAGACCCCAAAATTGGGACTATCCCTATAAAATTGGGACATCTGGTCACTCTATGTGGACCAGACACCTCTTACTAAAAAATTCTGGACATGGCTCCTTGTGCTCATGTGTACCTGTGTGTGAAATACAGACAGTGGCCACACATCTCATAGATGTTACAAAGTTACAGTTGAGACAAGTAACTTCTTTTATCTGGTGCATTTTGAGCCTTCCACAGCTACCTGGTTAGCTTCTGGGTTACTTCCTGTATAAAATAGAGCTACTTTATTATAATGAGAAACAATGACCAGCTATACTGGGCGAAAGTTAAAGTTGCACAGTTAATCACTCTGGTCAGGAAATGGCAGCACAGGATGCTCAGCCTTAATTTTGACTTTGCATGTGTACAATCTTGAATTACATGACCACATGAAAATTCTCAGGTAATACAATAAAAAGTATCATATCATTTGGTTTTCCACAGCTTTACTCAATACATATTGTAAGGTGAGCTGGGAATGAGATAGGCCTATATGGAATGCTGTCCGCCGTACAGGGAATGAGGCAAGGCAAAGATTAAGGTCTGGTTTAGAAATGATTTTCATATTCTCTCTTTTTCTAGCATATGCTAATGACTGACAAGTAGTATTTATTAAAATGGATGAAAGCTAGCCAACTGAGAGCTTTCAAAATGTAATTGTAAATGTGGAATCATTCTCAAACAGGGGTGCTTCTTGCAGGGTCTTGCAGGGTTTGGTTCTCATCTCTACTCTATTTAACATTTTTATTAATGACCTGGAAGAAAACATAAAATCATCACTCAATAAGTTTGGAGTGGACACTAATTGGGGGCATGGTAAATAATAAAGAGGTCAGGTCACTGGTTCAGAATTATCAAGATTGCTTGGTAAACTGGGTGCAAGCAAACCATATGTGTTTTAATGTGGCTGGATGTAAATGCATACCTCTAGGAGCAAAGAATGTAGGCTATATTTTCAGGATGGGGGACTCAATACTGGGTAGCAGGGACTCTGAAAAAGATTTGGGACTCGTGGTGAATAATCAGCTGAACATGAGCTCCTAATGCAGTGCTGGGGCCAAAAGAGCTAATGTAATCCTGGGATACATAAACTGGAGAATCTCAAGTACGACTAAAGAGGTTATTTTACCTCTGTATTTGGCACTGGTGTGACCACTGCTGGAGTACTGTGTCCCATTCTGGTATTTGCAATTCAAGAAGGATGTTGATAAACTGGAGAGAGGGAAGAGAAGAGCCACAAGAATGATGAAAAGGTCAGAAAACATGCCTCATAGTGGTAGATCCCGGAGCTCAATCTATTTAGTTTAACAAAGAAACTGGTAAGTGGCAACTTGACAACAATCTGTAAGTACCTATATGAGAAACAAATATTATTTGATAATGGGCTCTTCAATGTAGCAGAGAAAGGTATAACCCAGTCCAATGGCTGGAAGTTGAAACTAGCTAAATTCTGGCTGTGGAAATAAGGTGTAAATTTTTAATAGTGAGGGTAATTAACCACTGGAACAATTGACCAAGGTTAGTGGTTAATTCTCCATCAGTGGTCATTTTAAATCAAAATTGGATGCTTTTCTAAAACATTTGCTCTAGGAATTATTTTGGGGAAGTTATCTGGCTTGTGTTATATAAGAGGTCAGAATAGATGATAACAGTGGTCCCTTCTGGCCATCGAATCTATGCATCTGTAAATCAATACATGTGTATAAATATATATGTCATGATATCCATGGATTTAATTTTTGACACCAATGAAATAAATAGATATCAGCTACTCACTGCAATCACATATTGTGTATTATAATACACAATTTTAATTATTATTGTTTATTTGTGTAGCAAACAGGATCAAGCAGAGTACATTTCTGGTGTAGGGGGCAGCATCAGTCTGTGTAATGAGGAGTGATTTGGATGCACTGGTAACATGCAAACAGGCAAGGACATTCCCTCCACCCCCCCCCCCCTTCTCAGTTAATCTAATTAATGGTAAGTGAACCTTGAACAGTCTGAGCTGGACTTCATTTTGGATAAGTTCAGATATTTATCCAAGTCTTTTGTCTGAAAAATCTGTGAGAACAGTCTGTTTCATGAGACAGAGGATTTCTAGCTCTTCTGATTCCAGCTGGAAATATTGCAAGAAAGTTGTCCAAATATTTCAGAGCCTCAGAAAATAGTTTGACTGGAACTTCATAGAGTATTTGCTTAGGGGGGAAAAAAAAAGCTAACGCTCAGGGAGTTTTTTATTTAACTCTCCTCTCTAATGACACGTAAGTTTATTTAATTAATTCAGTTTGTTTACCCCTTAAATTTCACCTTCACTTACTGTAATTATGTTTCATAGCACTGATTCCAGCCATCGGGCTCCCCTCCTTTTTCATTGTCTGAGGACTTTGTAAAGCTCCCTTTCCCCTAGCCATCAGCTCCCTATAATCTCTTCCTCCCCCCTTCTGCTTCCATGCATAGTAAAATATTTTTTAAGCCTCCCTAAAATAGGTTCTCTTCAAAGTGCTCTTCAGATTGACAGTGCTTTTTGTAATGCATCAAAGTGTTATTGCTGTGAATGAATTTGAATCTTCATTTATGAAGATCCTCATGGAGTTGATGCAGTGATGTCAGCTTATAACAATTTAAGTGTCATCTTCCTGGAAATCTTTAGTTTTTGATGAGTATCATAGTAGTTATGGGGATGAAGAAGAATCTGAGCAGAGACTTCTTCTCAATCTGGTTTCAATGGAGTTGAACAAGTGGGGCTCAACCAGATGAGACTCAAAACAGACCAGCCTTGATGAAGCTATTATTCAATGGTATTTGACAGACAACCTGTTGGTAGGGCTGGTTGAAAGTTTTCATCAAAACTGAGTGTTGCTGAACATTTGGACTTTTCAGAACACCTGACAACTGAAAATTTTGATTCAGAAATATTGTAGTTCAGGTTGCTCATGCTCCCATTCCTATGTGCTAGGTTTCCCGGCTGGTTGTTATTTCCAATGATGGAACTGCACTAGGAGCTCTGATGCATCAGAGTGCCTCAGATAGAGAGGAAACCATGGTGCATCATGGGAGATGTAGTCTGGCCTCAGAGCCTAGCTCATAGAGGAGAATGAAGGTACGAGGTACTTGAACTACAATTCCCAGGAAGCACCAGAGTGGCATTTCTGAATCTAAATTTTCAGTTTTAATTAACAATTTTTGGACAACATTTTTTTGATCAAAATGTTTTGGTTTTTGATTTTTTTTTTGCTGAAAAGCTGAAATTTTCTTCAGTGAGAGATTTTTTTTAACAGCTCAAACCAGTTACATTTTTTTGTTTTGCTGTACCGTCATAAAGTCTCATGGGATATAAAAGAGATGGTGGTGCTGTAGCTTGAGGATTTTGCTGTCTCCTTACATGACAGAATGGCATTGACCTTTTCTTAAAGCTCAGCTTTCGCAGAGGTTATAATCCCATGGGTTTTGATGCCAGTGCAGAATAGTTAAAGGATAGTTTTTGCATTAGATGCAGGAATGGTCTTGGTAAATTCATCTAGTTTTAATAAACTCATAGAATTTGGAATTACAATAGATATTTGAGACCATGGGCCTGCATTATACCTGTGTAAATTCACTGATGTCAGCATCCATTCACACTGCTGTGTAACTGGTAATTTTAATCAGGCCTCATTTCATGACAGACGGTTCATAATATGCACCCTCCAAAGTCTTGCTGAAAATTTGGCATGTAGTGTACTTCAGAGTTCACACAAGGTTTTACTTGACTGAGCACTAATCCTTTCTGAAGGTGAAGAAGAAAGATCAGTAGGTTGATTTTTGCAGCATCTGCCAAATGGTGGGTCAGAACTCTACATGAACCTAACCTGTTGATGTAATTCTCCATCTTGTGGCTGAACTTGCTGTGTTTTTGCAACTTACATGCTGCAGTGGACCCTGGCATCGAACTTGGACCCGCTTGCTTCTCATGCACCATCTTGCCTCAGCCAGCTAAAGAAAGCTTCCCCTTTACTCTGTCCGTAAGCGTTATTCATTTCGATGTTACTCCTGCACATTGTATATCAGTATGAAGATAAAGCAGGTTAGATGATATGATAATGTTGGAATTTTTTAGAATGTTTACAGCCATAATCATTGTCTTGGAATTTCCTACAAAGCTAAGCAGATTCTATTATATAGTGCAATTTGACAGGATAACAGCTTACTTGAGAAAGAGAGAATGAAACACCAAACTTAAGCACAAGTTGTTGTAATAATATCTTTCAGTTAAGTGCGCTCTGAAGTTTCCTCAAATGATTTATAAACAGACAGGTATTTTATATAGTAATTATACCACCCACCACTGAAATGCAGCTTCCCATTTGACACAACAGCTATTTAATAGTGCATAGCAACTCTTTAAAACAGGAATGAAGAGGATTATTATATCGAAGGGCAACTGCAGGAAGAGTTTGGATAGATTTTGCCCACAATCCCAAAGTTAACACCTCTACTTTTGAGGAAAATTGCCCGGAGATTTGAATAACCTCAAGAGGTTAAACCTCAGTTTTATGTCTCCTCTGAAAAACAACAGAATATAAATATGTTGGCCAGTACTGGCTTAGAGTAAAGAGAGCCACCTGTGGAATTATGAACACTATTGCTTCCTGCAAAACCTACGTTTCCACTAGGTATGTTCCATCTTGACCCCACTTCCTTCTGCCTTCCTTGTGAGACCTCGTGAATCACAGACAGCTTGTTGTTAACATAAGATTGGGGCTTGGACACAGACAGTTCACACCTGAATGAATGCTGAAGTGCAGAGAGATTAGAACTGAAAGTTCCTAATGCTTCACATTCATGCTTGCACCTGAGAACTGAAACAGTGTACATAAAGAAATATTTTCACATTCCATTTCACTGTTATCCCTTCCTATGCTAAGAAGTCCAATGTAAACCACCCTTTTCTTTCTTCTGTTAGCTCTTTAGAAGAGTTTTCTTACATCCCAGGCCACCTAATATTTTGGCATGATTTGCTGCTTATGCAGCTTTCATGATATCCCAGAAGCCTACATTGGAGTCCTTCAGGTTTGCAGGCTGCAGCCTAGAACATCCAACTGCTGGCTGAGCCTACAGAAGTCTCACAGATGGAAGGTGCTCGTCCATGCACCACAATTACAAGATTACTATTAATAAATGTTCACACTGCAGGGAAAGATTTTCACGTGGAAGCTTTTCCTCCCATTCATGATGCATAACATCCCATGGCAACTACATCAGTTGCCGAAGTAGTAATAGGAAAAAACATTTAATGTATCTTTAGGTGTTGGGGATACAATTTAACATCAGGAAACATGAAGAGCCTGCATAATTTAACCAGCCAGCCTGTTCAGTTCACCAGTAATTGCTCCACAGACCACCAGTTATCTATGGATTGCAATTTGGGCACGACTGCTATAGATTAATAGTAGAAAAGGTTCCACCTCCCATCCCCTGGAGCATTTCTGTGGCTAGAGGAGTTTGTTTGAATTATTTCCTCCTCTGTAAAAAAAAAAGATGCAATTATACTCTTTTTGTGGATAAGTGTTTTAGCTTGCACAAGCTTTATATTTAATGGTTAACTCTTATTGATTCCATTATACAGATGTTCAAGCCGAGGTACATAGGTTAAGTGACTTGACAAAGGTGACAGAAGGTCTGATTGTGTGAAGTGCTAATCCCCTTGCTGTGAGATATCAATACCTACATAGATCGAATGCATTGAAACCCTAATGGAATTGGAAGTTTGCCAGAATAAACTAAGGATTCTGCCTTCCAGTCCCCTGCTCACTGAATTCAGTGCTGAACTTGATTAGTAGCTTTATATTTTCATATTACAGGGGAGGGGGGAAGGATAAGCTACCACATTATATTTAGGTGATTGGTTTTTTTTAAGGTATGCGCAGAAAAAATATTCTTTGTTTTATAATCATGTAGAGTCTCTTTTTCCTAAGATTCGTCCGTACTGAACTTCTGTACAAAACACTAATGGCAGGACAATACACACAGAATGCGAGATCCCCCAGCTAATAGCTTTATTTAGTTTGTTAACTGAGTTGTGCTGCTCTTTACAGTCACACCAGGGGCCTGCTCCCTGATCCCAAGTTACATGCTACTTCTACTGCACTAAATCAAATGGGGACACTTCCCTGCTCACCACATCTGTGTCAAGCAGATAAACTTGTGGCTTTAGTCTCAACTTCCTTCAGTTATATGTCTCAATGCAGAAATATTTCTCTTTGGCAAGAGCAGCATTCTCGAACACATTCGCAGCTCCTCTCGGTCTCTTGTTTCAGACCTTCCATTGCCCCCCACAGCCTGCAATGCTGCCATCACTCTTGACAGCTTTTCCTCTTTTCCATCCCTCATCTCAGGTATTTGCATATCACGTCTCTGTACCATTGCCTGTAGGTACCTTTGCTTTAGTTCTTCCTCTGCCGAAATTCTCATCTCTGTCTTCACTACATCTTATCATGATTCTTGCAATTCCCTATCAATCTAGTCCTCAGTTCCCTTCATAGTGAAAACCTCATTTGACTTCAGCAGGTTTTTGCCTTGGAAAGGATGTCTCATTTGAACCTGACAGTTGCCCCAACTCTTAGCTTTTGTATTCTTAATATTATTGTTGCAATAGAGCCCAAATGTGTTTGGTGCCATACAGCTATCTAGGAAGACACAGTCCATGCACTAAAGACTTTATAATCTTATAGATCCCCAAAGATAAAAATATACTGAAACAAAACTCCATTGGCCCCATTATCCAACATTGCAGCCACCGAGGTGCAAGGCAGCCAAAAATTCGAAGCAACTGAATTGAATTGAATTTTTAATTGAATCCTATTGTGTACCATTCACACTAGGATTCAATTAAAAATTTCCCTAGTTCTAACCTGCACAGACATGCCTTAGCCAGCTAGCTACATAGGCCTCATCTCTCTTTCTACTCTTCCCTGCTTTCTCTATTTGTCTCACAGGCTGTGGAGCAACTGGGGGCACCACCTGAGCAGTGGTGTGACACCTCATGCCAGGTTGACACACTACTCACTCAAATGTGGAGAAGGTGAGTGTAGGGGGTTGCAAGTTGGGGGGTCATTGTCCTGGTGGTGGGGAAGCATCTGAGCAGCAAGGAACATGGGGGGGGGGAGGAAATCTATGGGGCCTCCATCTTTAAATGGTACTCTACTGCCTTTGATTTGTCTAGTATCTTCCTTCTGTATGTCTCTCCTCAAAATCTTGGCCCTCAAGCTAGGGCCACCTTCTGTGCAGCTTTTGCCATCTGGAGCAACATTCTTGTACCTCTCTGAGGTATCTCTCTCTCTCCACATCATTTTACATCTTAGCTGAGAACGATATTTTTTGCTTTCTCCCTGACCTGCCTCTTTCTCTATTTCTCTGCTGCTGGTCATCTCTGTACTATAATGTGTTTTTAGGACACCATTTGTATGTGAAATAATTAAATGTCAGGCGTTCAAAGTAGATGCTCTGTAGGTTTCTTCACAAATTTTTCTGACATGTCTTGTACCTGAGGTAGATGTACAAGATCCCTCAGGCACACACCTTATTCTACCATGTTATTACTCTTATGATGTAAGTTTTGCTGTATCTAGTATTCCTAAATTGAAATGGATATTCTTGTTACTTAAAGAAAAATACTTCTCTGGAGGTTGGATGGTTGATGGCACCATGGTAATGCTCCACTGTTTAGGTGATGATACTTTGTAGGAAATGGAACTTAATAGAAAGGGTTCTTCTATAAAGCTGAAGTGAGCAAATATAATCCTAAAGCTCTTTCAATAAAATCAAAAGTAATTTTTAAAAAAGCGCAAAGTACAGAAAGCTATGGGGACAGGGACTTTGGTCTTCCAAACATCTTAGGAAATGATACTCTAGACTACATGTCCCCAGATGCTTCTGTCTATATGAGTTTAAGTCCCTATGCCTGCACTTGTCTTTGTGTCTTTGTGACTGCAGAGCCTCAGGAGCCAGCACCTGGGAATCCTGTGCAAATAGGATTTTTACATTAACATGTGAATGTGTCTGCTATTTGAGCACCAAAATGTATAAATGATATCCTTACATTACGCATTCTGCACTTTGAAATTAAATCTACAAGGGGTCCAGTTTTCAAATGTACAGCACACATATTGGACAGGTGATGGGTAAAAGAAAGTAGTAACAATATGTTGTACTGTTCACCAGCAGAGCTTAATGTTTACAAAAGAAGCCACCATCATTATACCCATTTTACAGATGGGGAAACTGAAGCATAGGGTGGAGAAATTACTTGCCCAAGTTCACCCATTAGGCCAGAGGCAGAACAGGGAACCAAAGTCTGAGTCCCAGTCCTGTGTTCTGTCCACTAGATCATCATTTAGTTAAAACTCCAGTAAGACACAGGCTTGCTATTAATTTACTTGGATTTATTTCTAGAGAACAGAGCTGAGTGTGTGGGGAGGAGAGGAAGAATCTCATTGTATTTTTTTAAAATAAATAAATGGAGATATACCAATCTCCTAGAACTGGAAAGACCTTGAAGGTCATCGAGTCCAGTCCCCTGCCTACACTAGCAGGATCGAGTACTGTCCCCTGACAGATTTTTTTTTTTTGCCCCAGATCCCTAAATGGCCCCCTCAAGGATTGAACTCACAACCCTGGGTTTAGCAGGCCAATGCTCAAACCACTGAGCTATCCCTCCCCCCCCCCCCCAACGATAAAATGATACTATCACATTTTTTGTTATTTTGGCAGAAAGCAAAACATTTTATGATTTAATCTCAAACCTTTTTATTTATTGACTACTTTTAACTGGTGAAAACTGACTTTTACATTAGTGAATGTTCTACTTCACTATTCCTAAGTATGAAAAGCAGTCTTGATTGTATGGAAGTGGGGCATGGAATTTAAAAAATTAATAGCAAAACAAATCAAATTCACACCATGAATCATGCACCCTGCAGACCCCTACAACTATGCTGAATTCCACTGACTCCAGTGGGTCTCCATATATGTGAAAGAATCTGTGCTTTCATATCAGATGACAAGATATGGCCGGAGGAAGTAAAGCCAAATGTTACTCTGCTCACATGGGGTTTGATGGAATACAATGGAACCAGTTGCACGACAAGGAAAGGCTATTCATGTGCATGAGAGTTTTTAGAATCGGGCTCATTAGTGACTAGATCACGTTTCATACCACAAATTGCTTAGTGTAAACTGATAGATCTGTACAGCTGTAACAGAGAGGCATAATCAGCAAACAGATTTTCAGAGGTTGTTTTTTACCCACTGCAGGGTTGGTTTCTCAAAGGACACCAGATAGCGGCTGCATATGTGACAGAACAGGCTGGGTTTGATGGTTCGAAGTTTTAAAAATAATTTTCATCCCACTCCAGTGTTTTCAGCTGCACATGTCAAATAAATGAAATGAAAAAATGCAAACATAGATACATTGGCGGAGACTTCAGAACTGGCTAATATTGCTTCTCTTGGTGAAAGTTAGAATAGTTACTATTTGGATTATGATAAGGTTATTTTGGTTCATCCTTGTTCTGAAGGGAAACACATGAGGGACAAACTGCAAAAAGAAATGGGCCAGTTCTGCAGTTGAGCCGTGCCAATGGACTCTTTACACCCATGTGGGGCTAGCCTCTATCTGATTGCAGAATTGGGGCCTTAATCTCTCAGAAATAACCCTCTTAAACTTGACCTGTAGGTTCTGTTCTAGTGCTTATGTATTATAAATATTGTTGTTTATGTACCAGTACTATTTACTGTTCTTTACATTGCCTGAGGGGAGACGTGTTCATTATTAATGTTTGCACTGGACTTGATATACCTTCAGTGAATGACTTCCCTTTTCCTCTGGTTTTGGTGCTTGGTCACTGGCTTTATTTATTTTCAATTCATTTTTCCCAACTTGAAGCTCAGCTGCGTGTTCTCCGTATTGCTCACCCAGGAAAGCCCGCTGGCTGCACTCAGAAGTGAGTTGTGCAATGCACTTCCGTTAATTTTCATTCCCTTTTCATTACAGCCAACCTTTCTCCAGCTGACTGTTCTCTCACTCTGTGTGCCTCTGTGTGTGTGTGTGTGTGTGAGAGAGAGAGAGAGAGAGAGAAACCATTGCCGAGGCTATGCTGACAGACGACTTTTTCCTCAGTTGTCAGTTTTCTTGTCTGTCAGCAGAGCTGCTGGTAAGTGGAAGAAAACAAGGGAGGGGATGAGACTGAAATGAAAGAGAAAGAGAGGGAGCACTGGCACTGGAGGGAATGGGGGCTGCCTTTCACAGCACGGTGGAGTGAGGACACACAGGGTCCAGCAAATAGGGAAGCAGAGAATCGGGAAATGTACAACTGCCGATACTCCCCAGTCTTTCATCAGACAGCTCAATTGTCAGCAAGTGTTCCCCCGCCCCTCCTTGATAAAGATCGCTCAGCTGGCATTACTGATTGTATCCTTGGCTTATTGTAAAAAATCTGTGATGGCTTTCAATCTGGAGATCAGCCTCTAATCCCCTCCATCAGACTCAGGACCATGGCATGTTGCCACAGCTACCCTCAGTGTACACCTGGAGTTCTTGCTGTCTACACACACTTCCTCTAATCGAAGGGAGAGGTGTAGGGGTGTGTGTGTGGGGGGAGAGCGTTTGTAAAAATGCTTGCTGCTCCTGGTCATTGTTAAAGGTGGAGTGTGTGCATGTGTGGGGGGTGGCGTCCATACTCTCTGAGCTTTAACCAAAGTGATAACCTGCAGTTATGGAGTCACCAACTAAGGAAATTGAAGAATTTGAGAGCAACTCTCTGAAATATCTACAGCCGGAACAAATCGAGAAAATCTGGCTTCGTCTGCGAGGATTGTAAGTAATACTCTTTCTTATCCCTCTTCCTTCTCTCTCTTTCCTGCCATTGTTGTAAAATAATTATTGTAACACGTTACTGTTCATTTCTTTTGTGTATCTTTAAAATAACCCAGGAGTTTCCACACCTGCTCTCTGTCAATACAGTGACTTGCACTTTACTTATCACAAAAGAACAGTTTGCTTCCTTAAATGCGCTGAACCTGCTTGCTACAGAACTAATGTTTCCCAGTGAGGGTGCTGAAATATCATTAGAAGAGGCATTGTAATATAACAGTTACCAAGATATTAATTATTTTCCTTGCTATAGTAGGATAGCTTCAGTGTACACAAAGTGACACTTAATTCAGAGCCTAGGTATTTTTAAATTGTTGATAAACGTAGCTAGATTAAGAAAACATTCTTTTTGCTGTTTGTACACCAGTCCCAGAACTAAAGTGGTTAATATAAACAAATGGGGAAGAAGGCGCAGCTTGAAAACATTTCTAGTAGCAGTTATAATGGCAGGAAATCCATGTTCTTTTATTAATACTCAGACACATGGGCCAGATTGTGTTTATTAATTTATACATCTGTGTTAAGCACAACTTTGCCACATAGGGTGCCTCCTTCACAGAAAAGGTATGTTCACTAAATAAAGGTGCTGTGATGGATTAGAAGTAAAATTAGACAGTCCAGAGTGGTTATATAGATAGGATCTTTTATCCTCCTTGTATGTATTAAAGTGAATACAACTTACTTGCTCCTCAGTTTTTGATGAAGCCTATAGAAAGTTACTATAATAGGCTGCATCTGTCCAAATGTTCAGAACTGATTTTCTTTTAATCCTCACATGTTAGAATTATAAAATTTCTTCCCTCTGAGAAGAGGGCCAAAGAAACATATATAAAGTAGGCTAACAACCAAAAACTTAAGAGTCCAAGTTAAATGTGAATTGTTTTTTAGCAATATTTTGTGTGTGCAATGATGTCATATTTTATAAATAACATCCAGTACTTCTGTAAGAGTTTTAATGGCTTAAAAGTCATACATGAATATGTATTTCTCTCAAGGCTTCACTCCAGAAAGCCTGTTTTATGAAGAAAGCTTAATCAAACTAGATGACAGCTGTCTCATAACCATTCCAAATAGAACATCTATACAGAACCAAACCTCTCATTTTCTGCACCATGTTGTATAATTACTAGTTCATGAATTTGTGGCTACATGTAATAATAGCTGCATTCAGATTCAGACTACACCTGATGTTAAAATCTGTGCCTAAAGATTCCAGAGCATTGTTGTTCAAAATAAGTCTGACAGGCAGATTCTAATCTCATTTTACACCCTTGCAAATGGGGTAACTGCATTGACTTCAAAGGAGTTATCCCAGATGCACAATGATCAGAATCATTCTGTGTTATGTAAGTTACGTGCACTGTGCTAATATACTTTCCTTGTGTGAGCATACATACTGTATACTGTGCATCCACACAAAAAAACACTTATCTTGTGAGTTTCATGATCTCTCTTCCTGTAGGAAACAATGTATTGTAAGGTAGCTTTCCTTGATTTCCTGTAAAGTGTCTCACTGTAAGACAATACATTACAGCTTTCCAATTGTGTTACACTGATTAAGACTTCAGAAGTGTTTCCAGTTCCATTTGTCATGTTCCAGAGTTTAGCATCTGAAAAAAAATTGGCACACACTGTTTCACACCAGAAGTGTTCTTGTTTTTTCCATATGTGTGGGGATAATTTTCAAAGCAAAGATGTGGCTATTTTATATATTTTACAACTATACAAGGGCTTTCATCTCAAGAGACCACACAGCACTTTATAAACCATACACTGTGATAAATGTAGAAATCCATTCTTCCACCTTTGGAATGCAGACAGCCTTATAATGATGGAGATTTTTCATAGACACAGAAACTCCACAAAACAGAGAAAGTCAGAACATGAAACAGAATACTGACGGTTGAAACTGCCCTGGAAATTTTAGGTTGGCACAGAGTAATTATCGAAATTGGGAATTTGATTATGACACTTCTCATATGGAAAGGGCCATGGGATCATTAATGCTCACAGGTGCTTAGGGTTCAGTTTTACATCTCAGTCTCACTGGAAAGACAGCACCTGCAGCAACACAGTAGCCCCTAACACCATATGGAGTATTTACTCAGTAGTGACTCAGTTGGCGGACCAACATACTGAATCACCACCTTGATTTTCCTGGAAGGTCTGGCTAAATACTAACTGTATTTGAGCCTGCTTAGCTTTGTTTGACAAGATCATGGGGCTGGTACACTGTATTTTAAATTGATTGTTTTTGGACCACTGTATCTTAGAATAATCTCCTCTTAAATAAAGGGCAAATCCTGACCCTGGTGAGGGTGCCTGTGGACCACATTTAGTGTAGTTCTGCTGTGCAAAATAGGCAGGATTTGTGAATCGTGCACAGAATGTACACTGCCAGGGAGGTGTGGAGAACTCTGAGATAGTGTTTAAGGGACAGGTTGGGAAAGTTTTGGATTTACTGCAGTTTAAGTTATTTGGTCTTCTGCTCTGTGGACAAAGGGCATGCAAGATCCAACCAGCATGCTGAACTCTCCGGTGTAGTGTGAGATAAATTTCCTTGTCCTTATCCCTAAGTATTGTGGCAGGGTGGGCTTGACCCAGCCTGCCGCCCCTTTAAGAGGGAGAAAAGCCCTCTGCAAACCTCGGGTGCAGGAAGCCTAATCAGCCACCTGGCTTGCAGGGCAATCAACCCGGATGGGTTGCACCTGGCAACCTCCTCTGGGGGATAAAAGGCTCCCAGGAAGGAAGCCCAGGGTGGTGGTGGTTGGAGCTATTCAGAGCTGTGTGTTAGGAGCTAATCAGAGCTGTGTGTTAGGAGCTATTCAGAGCTGTATGTTTAGAACTGTTTAGAGCTGCATGTTTAGAGTTGCAGGTTAAGAGCTGGACTATATAGAGTCTGTAAAGTTGTAAACTGTAGAGCTAAACTATCAAGAGCTGCAAGCTGAAGGACTGTACAAAGCTGTATATATTGGTGGTGGGGACTTGCACTGTGAATTAAAGAGCACTGTTTGGAGCAAAGAAGGGTTTTCCTGCCTGTTCCTGAGTTGGGGTGAGAGAGCGGTCCGTCACAGTATCTAATGAATGTTCAGCCCAGCTACTAGGCCAAGGCAATGGCATGAGGATTTGGTCTTTAGTCCATGTACAGTCTAAATCCCCTCACCATTAACATTTGAAAATGGGCATATGCAGTAACACTTTTCTCAATGTTCTTTAATTGGCATCTACATATTAACAGTCTAATGATTCCTCATGGCCAATTTGTGCAATGTGAAGGAATATTGAGTCAATGGAGCCATAATGCTCTCCCAGGTAGAAGACTGCAAAAAATTGCCTCACCAAGGCAATAAATTATATCTGGCAAACTGTTAATGTATCTCTGATTAGAGATTTACATTGTAAACAATGACTGTTTGATAACTTACCTAAATACCTATTCAGTTGTTGGATTTATCACAGCTGGAAAAGAGTCTGTGTGCACTGGTTTATTAATGCATGTTTTACAAAGTCTGGTAATAGGCTATTACCTGTGATGAAGTACTGTCAGAGCTGTGTGAAATTCAGTTTTTGTCTTGCTGGATTTTCACACCCGAGAAGCTTGCTTTTTTTACCTCGTTTTCCACCTCCAAGATATCAGTTGAGAGATTTCAAATTTTCCCCTTTAAAAGCCTGCATCAGCAAAATTTTATCATGTTTCTGATGTGCCAACAACCAGCACTTGAAAATGGGCTCATCTTCACTGGAAACAGTTCTTCCAGTTTTGTTTCAGAAATAAACAAAACAAAAAAGCATGTGTCCCAGCAAAGTGTTTTTTCACACAAGTAGACCCATTTTTGAGTCTCTGACATAATGAAAAAAGGTCAGTTGAACTGTGAGCAGCTCTGGATTTCTTTATGAATGGCATGTGCAGCCGTTGCAGTTTCATTCATTACAAGATCCTCATGTAGAGACTGTCCATTGTATGTGGCTCTGGTCCTTCCCCCACAGAAAAGCAAGTCGGCAACCACTGTGGCATCTCCCCTGCAATTCCTGGACCTACAGAGAACTCTCTGCTAGTCTGGAGATCTATGCTTGGGAAAGCGTGACAGCTAACGGGTGCAGCTGGATCTTAAGGGAATGTTCTTTTTTTTTTCTTTTTTTTTAAAGCATGAGAGAAGTGGTGAGTGGAACACAATGAGCCTCTGGGCTAGGTGGAACCCTAGAAAGTATCCTGTGGCCAGTGGTATCTTTCTTATGGAGGAACAGTCCATAGAGACTTCAGGTTTCTGTAGGTGCTGCTCTACATTGATCTGCACGCTTTTGTGCTCAGATTAAGATAAAGCATTGAACGTCCCTTGTCTGTGGGCTGTTACTCTGTGTTAGTTGTGGGCTGCCTGCCATCATTTCCAATTAACGTAACTTAGGTGAGGATGTTAGTCTTCGGCGAGTTGCCAGCTGCAACCCTCAGCAGGGCACACCAGTCATAGTTTATCATTGGCTTCTGAACCTCATTGATCTGATGAGGTATTTACTTGGCTCTATGTTAGTGTATCACAAGGGCAGGGGAATGGATGAGTGCAGCAGGGTAGGTCAAGGATGAATTCTCAGGTCTGAATTTCCTGACTTTTATAAGGTAAAACCAGAAGCCTACCATTATTGCCATGCAGTTTTAGTCTGTCTGATACGTGTGCTCATGCTTCACCATTATCAATATCCACAGGTGGTTAAATAGTAAGCAAGCTGTCTTGCCTTTGCAGTGGGCACCCACATGCAGCATATGGGCACCCACATGCAGTTGGCATATTTGCAGCACTTGTCTTGTTGAGCATGTATTTAATAGATGAGCAGTTCTCGCTGGTGCCTGATATTTCTGAAGAGTACTGTCCCATGCAGTTTGACAATCTTAGAGGCTTCAGGAAGCGATGTTGCTGATGAATGTGATGAGTGTGTTTTTGCGGCTCCTAACAGCTGCTTGTGACAGAAACAGGACTCCTCATTTTCAGACAGGAGGTTTGTACTTGTCTCTTTGCAGTACATGCCTAATCTACAAGGCTCTTCTTCATTCAAATCTGTCTTGCCCAGCAAGGGGCTCTAACATCTTTTACTGATGAATTGCTTAGAAGTCGATAAAACTGGCAATCTGTAATTAACTCCATCTCATCTGTGCCCTTCCATTGCCACTTGCTAACAAAACTATAGTTGGTAAATACAGACCTGTGCTTCTCACAGAGGATGTTCATCAAGGGCTTATAAAGGACAATGTCCATGACAAAACTGAAAACCTGATTTTGAAACATGGCCTCTGATTTTACACTTACACTTTTTCTGTGGGTGTGAATATTTGTGGGTGCATTTTTAAACTTAGACTTCTAATTAGTGGACTATGTATTCAGATCTAGCCATCAGAGCTGTAATTGCTGTACAGGCTGGCTGCAGCTACATGGGGGTAGGGGGAAATGAGGAGTGGAGATAAGGTCTTTTTAAAAATTGGGGTTGAGTGTCTGGTTTTTGATGGTGCAGATCATTAGTTGATGTAAATCCAGAAGAGTTCCATTAGATTCAGAGTAACTATGCTGATTTGTACCAGAAGAGGATGTAGTCTGAAGAATTTTTCAATTATATTTTTTTCTGTATTTGTGTAAAAAATAAAACCTTGATTTCTAACTAACACGGTATTACCAACATCAGCACTGTCTGCTGCTCAGCATTGCTGAGGAATCATGGGAAAAAGGAGATTAATCTTCTTCCCCACAGCCAGGATTACAATACTAAACTGATAGATTCATAATAAGTCTCTAATTTCACATATAATACTTCCCCATGATGGTAAAGAGGAAATTATAGAGTAACCATCCCTGAATCAGAACTCACATGGGATGCTTTACCTTGCCTTCCTCATTTCCCTGCTCCTCCTATATAATTTAATTTTGAAGTTAGACTTCGAATCTGAAGGGGAAAAATAAAAATGCATTGTATAGATTTTGGTGATCCTTTAAAACTAACCAGTTGCACCTAAGATACAGATAAAGTACTTCCCTCAACTTATTTTAGGAAGTATCTTGAATACTGCTAATATTGAGGTGGTCTTAATGTCTACACTTATTCAAGATCTAATTTTGCTTCCATTGAAGTAAGTTGTGAAACTGACTTCAGTCAGAGAAGATTCCTTCCATGAGTTAAAGGGCAAGTTTTCAAGTAAGTGTCACCACTCTATGTATCTATTTATTTGTCTTATCTATACAGAAAGGTATGTATTCTACAGAATTTTTAGGTTTTCATCTTTAAAAATGCCACATACAGAAAAGCTGGTTCTCCCACTGAGAGTATTCTGGCCTGCTTCTTTTTCATTTACATAGCCCAAGTAAGCGGTAAAACAGAGAGCTCCCTTTAATTCCTGAAATGTTCCTACACAGTAGGCTTTCCCCCCAGATATTTTAGCTAGCAACAGATTGGGGAGGTTAAAAAAGCCCCTCAGAAAGCACCACTTTGTTAGCAAATGTGTAAATTAGTCAGTTTCTCAAGTGGAAAATATGAATATGCTAATTCCTTTCAGGAGGTGATCGAAGCACTCCTGCTGTCTTTGGTCTTGGTTTCAATCTTCTTGAATTTCCTGAGAGTCTGGGTTTAAACTAAAGCCCCGTTCACCGTGGGAACAGAACTGTGCTAGTGTAAGCGGGGGAATAGTCCCGCTGTTGTGGGGAACTTTTCTGGCTTCTGCACTACCCCGGTGAAATGGGCTAGCGGAAGGATCTGAGTCCTCGCTCCCACTTCCTTTACCCAGAGGCCTCCCTGACCTCGGTGGCTCCCCTTCCACTCTCCTGTCTGGTGGAGTCCTCATAACCCCAACAAGGCTGGGCCCAGGATTTCTGGGGGGCTCAACCCCAAACCGTGCTGTGGTTACCTAGGTCAGAGGCTAGGGTGTCCCCACTCCGGGGTGCTCCCTCTGCACTGGGCCCTTCACTGGCCCACATAAAACTTAAAGCAAATGCAAATTATTTAATGAACAATTTATCTTAAAAATGAACAAGGAAGAAATAGAACGGTTAGGGAAAACACATCACCCTGCTCCGTGGCAGGGAGCATCACACACAATGTCTCTGTAGTGTCAGGCAGGGCCGGCGACAGGAATTTTGGGGCCCCGTAGATCATGCGGCCCTCCCCCCCCGGTCTCCCGCCACCCGTGGGCCCCTCCCCGGTCTCTCCCCCCCCCCCCCGGCCGGCCGCCCACGGGGCCCAACCCCCACATGTGCTCTGGCCGCGTGGCCCGGCCGGGAGAAGCAAAGGGGGGCGGGGGGAGGCTGCTGGGTGCTGGGGGAGGGGGCTGATGAGCGCTGCCCGGAGCCGCGCCTTGCTCAAAGGCCTGGCGACAAGGGGGTACAGCTGTGTACTGGGCCCACCCCAGATTTAAGGGCCCCCCCCTTAAGTCCGGGGCCCGGTACAGCTGTACCCATTGTACCACCCTGTCGCCGGCCCTGGTGTCAGGACAGTTTACAGTCTGTTCCTTGTAGGGCCCAGGCCTCCTTCTTAGCTGTGCTGCAGGGTTGCTGTGACTTGGATGCTTCCTCTGGTGGAGTCCACACGCTCCCAGCCTCTGGACGGCTCCAGCCCACTTCCACCCTGTGTGTCAGCTCCACGCTGCCTCAGCACGACGACTGCTGCTGCTCTGCCTCCAGAACAGCCCCTCTGTCCCCTCCTGCTGTTACAGCTCTGCTTCCAGCACATGGCTTCTCTGCAGGCAGCCCCTATGTCTCTGCCCCCAGCACTGACCTCTCAGCCTCTGATTCCTGCAGCTGCTCCCAGGGCAGGTCTGTCTCTCTGGGCTGAGCTCTGGCTTTGGGGCTGCAGCTCTGCTCCCAGCACAGGGTCGGTCTCTCTGGGCTGCTTCCCTGGCCCCTCCGGATCTGGCCCAGCTCTATTCTCCAGCTCAGCTCTGGCCCCTCTCCCTCTGGCCCAGACAATTCCAGCTCACACAGGGAGGACGGGACCCATCCTGCCCTCCTGACTCCTTGATTAGTCTCCCAGCCTTGTCAGTCAGGCTGATCTGGAGTGCTGGCCTCTCTCCATTGCCCCTGGGGACCGCCAGTCTAAGGGTCCTGATTGCCCATTGACCCTCCCCCTTTCGGTCCTGGGAGCTAATAATCAAAACACCCCACTGAGTGTTAGTAAGGGGATAACAGTTCCCTTACACTAGCTCCAAACATATTTAAACACAGTTGTTGCTAATAGCTTTCTAGTATGATTTCCTTAGTGAATGTGGACATGGATTGTCTGTCTGCAAACCTTGTCATGAAACCACACTATAGGCCTCTTATACCTGATACAGATTTCCTCTGTATTCCATTTTCCCATTGAACATAGGCGTTCCGGATGCACAGGAAACAAAAGGATTGAACCCATAGTTGGTTCATCTATAGGACTGCTTGAGTACCCGTGATTCTCCAAAGAACAATAACTTTGTATTGGTTAGGGAATGAACGTGACATACTTCTTAGCAACAACTGTATTAAGACATGATTTGGGGGGGTCTCACCATGCTGAGCTTTACCTCGGTTGAGCTCTCTGTGTGAATAAGGACAACTCACCTGAGTAAATTTTTTCCAGTATTGGGCCCTTTCTTGGCACAGTCCTATTGGTAGTGTGGACAAGGCCCAAAAGTTTACCACTGGGCCAGTGCACAATGTGAGAGGACACAAGTCTACTTCATGCTTTCTGGAATGTTCTCTCTGAAGGAACAGAGGCAGTGAGAGAGACTCAGACCAGTTTTCTCTGATGAATGAGAAAGGGACAGGGTAGGAAATATTTTTAAAGAATAAGTAAAAGCCCCGCAGCTTTGGGAGAAGTTAATTAAAAAGAAGTGTTTGGAGGCAGAGTAGTTCAGTAGAATGTGATAAATTTTGCCTCAACCTTTCAGTCAGTTTTATGTGTCTTTTTATATGAATCTTAAATCAATAAATGACCCCTATAGATAACAATAAAAGAGGAAGACTGTGTTTCACATGAAAATGTTGACTAAGAAACACTGTTGTTTTTTTCCATAATCACAAAAATGCTTTTTACTCTTTTGGTAGTGCAAATGAATGTCGTCTACACTCTAAGAAGCAATTATTTATTCCCACAGTTTCAAAACAAACACACACAAAACGTATTGTGGAGTATAAGAAAGGAGCTCCTTTTGTAAACATTAAACTGACTGCTTTTTAAATATCAGTGCTGTATATCTGGGTGCTAAAACTCACAATCTTGTATAGAAAGCAGGGATATGAAAAAGTTATTTTCTGAAGATAAATTTAAACCCCTTGCTCAAGGGGAAATTAAGGATCTCCTTATGGAATACTGTAAACGAAACAAAACAAAACCAAAAAACCTTGTGGAGATGGGCGTCCATAGATGCTGAGAACATTGAAATGAAAAGGAGGGGGTGGGGGGAAGGGAGGAAGCAGGTGAGGGGAGAGCACTGAAAAATCCAGTGTTTTTGTTTTATTTTTAAAGGCAACGAGGCCAGCTCATCCTCTAATCTGCCATCTTTTGGCAGATTCAAGCACTATATTAAAACCAATTCAGCTTTTAAAAGGATTTTAACGTTTTTTTTCTTCCTGAAATTCATATTGATTATTCCTAGTCTGTTTTCCTCTGTCTCATTCTGTCAAAAATGTACACCAATCCTGATCTCTGTAACACTAAAACTATTTGGCTTTTTCTGTTGTCTGGTGGTAGATGACTCGAGACCCAACTCCTCACATCAGGAGTGACCTAGTAAAACACTAACAGTTGTAAAACATGTCTGATCAGATTGGAATTTCCATCAAAATGCTGGGGATTTGAGTAAATCTGAGGTTTTATAGGGAGTTTGGATTTTTTTTTCTTTTGGATTTACAAGGCTGTTCCCAATCTCATGAAGCACTACTATAAATACTAGGAGTAACTTAACTGAAGTCTGTGTAGTTAATAGAGGTAAAATTGGTATGAGGCTCACAGTCTCTGGAGTGTGTGTGTTAAACTATTTTCAAAGTAATTTAGAGCCCTATATCCTTAGAGCAGAAAAAAACATGGCCAATGGCAGTGGAAAATTCCCCCCCCCCCCCCCCCCGTGATGCCCTGCAGATGTGCCTCAACGCTGAAAGATTCATCCTGGGGTTACTAAAAGCAAGTCTCTGAGCCCACTCTACTCCTGGCCTCAGCAGACACTTGCCCACTAGTCTTTTGCATTCATAAAGGAGAAATGTCTGCATTAAAAGTGGATTAATTTGGAATGTGTCTTTGTATTTAATCAAAATTAAAGCTGTGAAGGAGACAGAGGGTGACATCCTCGCTCTGCTGATGTCAATGATAAAACTCCCATGGACTTCACTGTGGCCAGGATTTCAACCCAGAATGCAGGAAATCCAAGTTGCGGCGCTCAGAGAATTACTGAGCACTGAAGGTTGCTCGCTGCTGCCTTTTTAACTTGCTCCTGGCACACTGGAAATCAGCCACCGGCCCGGATAAGAGGCAGTTAGGTGGTGCACCTCCTCTGGGGGAGCTCTTCCCAAGCAGCCCAGTGGATCCTACCCCTCTCTCCTCTTTCTCTGGACGGATGTGTGATCCTGGTTGGGTAAGTCCCTGTGTACTCATGGGTGTAGGGACTGGCATGCAATGGGAGAGAGTCATTGCACCCATCAGTAGTGGACCCATGTTAGAGCTTGTCACACATCCGCTGTCAGAGAGAGACACAGCAAAGAATGGGTGTATCAAGATGTGTGTGTGTCTATACAGTGGAACCCCGCTATAACGCGACCGATGGGATCCAAGAAATCCCATCGCGCTAAATGTGGGGTTGCATTCTAATGGGGCCCCGCTCCCCGGCAGGCAGGGGCTGCGGCTTCTCTCCCCGCTGCCCAGCAGGGGAGAGAAGCTGCAGCCTGCGCCTGCTGGGGACAGAGAACTTCGGGGCTGCAGACTGCACCCCGGAGTTCTCTGTAGAAGCCGCTGCCCCCCCCACCTGCCGGGACAGGGGACTCTGGGGCTGCTTTCAGCCCCCGAGTCTCCTGCCCCTAGCAGGTGCGGGGGCAGCGGCTTCCAGGGAAGCCCCATCTCCCCGCCTGCCGGGACAGTTGACTCCGGAGCTCAATGCAGCCCCGGAGTCTCCTGCCCTTAGCAGACGCGGAGTTCTCTGAGGAAGCCACTGCCCCCACGCCTGCTGGGGGCAGGGACCACCG
This sequence comes from Sternotherus odoratus, assembly GCA_032164245.1. Classification (NCBI taxonomy): domain Eukaryota; kingdom Metazoa; phylum Chordata; order Testudines; family Kinosternidae; genus Sternotherus; species Sternotherus odoratus. The sequence goes on from JAVMKO010000002.1 coordinate 150,577,578, forward strand.
GCGCCTACATCCCCGGAGTCCCCTGTCCCGCCAGTCATGGGGCCTCAGCTTCTCTCCCAGCGGGGAAGCTGGGAGAGAAGCTGCAGTGGCGCCTGCTGGGACAGGGGACTCCGGGGTTGCAGGCGCCGGTGGTCCCTGCCCACAGAAGGTGCGGGGGCAGTGGCTTCCAGAGAAGCCTGCTGGAAGCCGCGGCTCCGCTCCTGCCAGGACAGGGGGACTCCTGTAGCCCCGGAGTCCCCTGGTCCCGGGGGGGGGGGGGGGGGGAGGGGAGGGGAGGGGGGGGGAAGCGGCTTCAAGGGAAGACGTGGCTCTGTTCCCACTGGGACTGGGGGACTCTGGCAACCCCGGAGTCCCCGTGTCCCGGCGGGCATGGGGGCAGCGGCTTCCAGGGAAGGCTCGACTCTGCGCTTGCCGTGATGGGGCTGCAGCCCCAGAGTCCCCTGTCCTGGCAGGCGTGGAGCCCTGGCTTCCACAGGGAACTCCCGGGCTGCAGTCTGCAGCCCCGGAGTTCTCTGTCCCTGGCAGGGGAGGCTGCAGCTTCTCTCCATGCTGCCCAGCAGGGGAGAGAAGCCATGGCCCCCTGTACCTGCCAGGGACAGAGAACAAGGACTTGGGAGCCACGGTATCATTGCGCTATAACTGATCTCACGTTATAGTGGGGCGCATTATTCCGGGGCTCCACTGTGTGTGTGTGTGTGTGTATATATATATATATATAAAAATATAGACCTAAAATGTGATGTGTGCCACGTTTTTCCTATATTGCTGTGTTGCTCTTAACGTGACACCACAAATGGATATTGCTAGGTCTGTGGCATCACATCAGTAGTAAAGTGAGTTGTTACACTCATGGGGTCAGATACCATATATGCATAAAACTCCCATTAGAGTCAGAGAGCTGCCTGGCATATATCCAAGGGTTCTGCTTGGCACAATTCTATGGCACAAAATTTTGACTCAAATTTGAATGGCTCAGGCTATATTAGTGACAAAGAGTCCTGTGGCACCTTAAAGACTAACGAAAGTATTGAAACATAAGCTTTCATGGGCTACTACCCACTTCTTCTGATGCATCCGACAAAGTGGGTATTAGCCCATAAAAGCTTATGCTTCAATACTTTTGTTCGTCTTTAGGGTGCCACAGGACTCTCTGTCACTTCTGAAGATCCAGACTAACAAGGCTACCTCTCTGATTTAAGGCTGTATTGTGGGTTTTAACCAAAGCACTGCTTTGCAGTGGACCCCACCAGAGTGTGAGGAAATGTCTTGTAGAGAGGCAGGCAGAGCATAGGGAAGAGGAGAGCAGCATAAACTCTCATGCCTGGCTAACCAATTTAGATGGGTGGTGCAAGAGAGGCTCAGATCCTACCTCCTTCTCCCCTCCCTCTATGGTGACTTGTCCCCATGGGTTCTCTGATAGGGAGTGGTTCTTGGTTTCAGGTGAGAAAAGATTTGCTGGTCCCTCCTGCACAGGGGAACAAATGAGATAGCCTTTCCTCTCTATACACCTGCCCACACTTGGGCTAAACACAGTGTGGCCCAGAAAACTCAGATTTCTTGGATCGGTTTGAAAAGTGAAAGGAGACTAAGTTGGGGAGAAGGCATCTGGAGATCACATACAGCAGTGCAGAGATCCACAGAAGAGAATGAGGAGGGAGATTGACAATTATTGTAAAAAAGGCAAAATAGAAGTCTAGCCATTCCTGCTTGTTTTCCCTTATCACCTTACCTCAGGTTTGTTTAGCTTTAAGCATATGATAAATTAAAGTTTGATACACACAAGATATTTACACACATGGAGTAAGATTTTCAAAAGTGCTTGAGAGACTTAGGAGCACAAGTCCCGTCTGGCTGCTCTGGAATTTGAATCCTCCCTTCAAGGCCACGGCACAGCAGCAGAACTAAAGACTAAAGCTGCCACAGCCCTACCCCCTAACATGGGGAAAGGGGAACAGAAACTATCTAAGAATGTCCCTTTCTAGCGTAAGTTTTTGAAAGCACCTAGTATCTAATAGCGGTAGGCCAAAAAAGAAAAAAGGGTGAAACTTTTATTCCCATCAAAAATGCAGATTTGGGTTGACTTGAAATATTGTGTGAGTTCATGATGAATTTGCCAAATTATTTCAGTAAAAAACACCAACACAACCCACCCCCAAATTCTGAAAAAGCTGAAGTAATTTTTTTAAAACTTTCAGTTAATCAGAAAATTCAAATAAAATGTATTGGGATCAATCCAAAATGATCCCCCTTCCAATTTCTCCATTTAGTGACTGAACCAAAAAAATCCGTTATTTTGAGAGCTCTAGTATATAAGTGGTTGTAGAACAATTAGTGATAGCACATAACATGCTCTAAACTATTGTCACAGTCCTCAGCATGCTTGTTGGTAGGTTTTATTTTCCTGCGCTCATTCATCCTTCTCTTTTTCTTTCCTTCTACATCATTGCCCTGCACTGTCCCTAATCTCTCCACCTCTGCAGTGGTTGCTTCTCAACTCCTACCGGTAGATGACAGTGTATGGGGAGCCAGACTGAGCCAGAAACGTGCACTGTAGGAGCATGGAGATGTGCAGTGCACCGCCTATCTGGTCTCCTTAACTTTGCCCTCTTCCCCTCCTCACTGGAACTATTTCTGTACTATTCTAAGAGGGTCATCCCTCCACATCCCAATAGAAGAGGGCAGAATTTACACTATTGTTCTGTGAGGGGAAGAAATGACATATACAATTGTTTCAATATCAGAGGGGTAGCCTCTGAGGGGTACGTGATTCATTTAGCTGAAGTTGCGTATCTGCCGTCGATCCCCCTGTTAGTGAGGACAAGCCCTAAGAGTCACCTTATAGACTAACAGATGTATTAGAAAATGAATACCCATGAGAGCGTATACTCTAATTGCTTCGATGTTTTAAATGGTGAAGATACACTGACAGACAGTATCGATATTAACAAGCTGTAGGTATGTGTAATTGCTGAGGTCAGAAACATTAGTGAAGCTTCAGGAGCTTCTTTTCCTCTGCAAGGGGCCACTGCGGGGTGTCTGAAAGGCCCAGTCCTCTGCAGCCTGCTTGCGTACAGTCTCACGGTTCTTTTACATACGCAAAATGATTGTGAACACGTACACAGAGTAAACACAGTTTATGAGAAATGTGCATGTTGTCTTTTCACGAGCAGGATATTTAATATTTGGTTTGTTAATTAGAAGCACTGCCAGAGCAACACCAGAAAGTTCCTCAGAGCACAAAGTAACATCACTGAAAGGATTGGATAATGAATTTGTAGCTGGATAATGAATTTGTAGCTGTTAGTAAATATCCAGAGCAGGGATTTTTGAGACGTTAGCCTTGTTTTGGAAAGGGAACACTGCATCTTTGTACAGCAATTTCTTCACCTCAGCTTTCGGCTTGTTGAACAGTAATCTGAGTGTTTCAGCCTGTAACCCAGAGTTGGGGAGGGGCTGGCACAAACATGAGATTTAAAATTCTGCGTCATACCAGCTGTCTAGTAGCAGACAGTGGGGGTGGTGATGAGGGTGGGGATGGGTTTGTGTGTGGGGGAACAATAACAAGCAACAGTCTGATAGATTTACTAGAGCTTAGGGCAAGATGTAGATTTGTTTTGTGACTTTGCATACAGTGCTGGACTGGGTTGATGTAATTCCAATCCATGTTTCCTGTCTTGATATTTAATCCAGGTTATGAATGATGACTCTTTCCCTGCCAACATCTTGCATTCTGTAACTAATCACCAAGCCACCCTGACTGAAACAAAACTGGACAGCTGCCTGTGTACCTCCATGGGATTTTCAAAGTGCTAATGTCACATAGTGGCTTTGATTGAAAAATGTAATCCATACCCTTTCATTTAATTAAAGTATGTTAACATTGTAGCTCTACTGGCAAGAACAAGATTCCAGCAAAGCAGGATTTGTTTGCTTTTGACATACATGATACATTTGTATTGTCATCGTCTGTCCCAGAAAGATTCTTTTAATCTGATTTTCAGCAAGAAAATTCCCTCTTGCCTTGCTTGTCGATATGACGTGTTTTCATAACCGTTTTTTTAGTAGGAAAGTAAACAGGATACAACAAACAGGAAAGGTTGTGTATACGGTCCCGTTATTTAAAGCCTTGTAATAGCAAGGAATCAACCTCACTCTCTGTGTTGCCATATGAACACAACATCTATCAGGATGTATACAGAATGCCAAGGAAATGTAGTCCCCACGCCTTTGCTCATTCCACAAAAAATGTAATAGTCTGTTTCAATGGGAGAGGTTGCAGAGTATGTGTGATCGGGTACCACCCATCCTGTACTGTGAGGGTCATCTCGTATTTCGTGCCAAATGTCCCATAAGTGTATCCAATAACTAAGAAGATTTGATCAGATAAAAAGTGTGTTTTCAAACAGGAATCGTGCAAAGGATCACACACTGTAGTAAAATGTTTTTTCACCTGTGCCCTCCAAAATGAATTAAACATACAGTAAAACCTCCATTTAACGGACTAATTCGGGCGAGGGGGTGTCCGTTAAATCAAAAAGTCCATTATTTAATAAAAAAAACCCCGAGCTGTTGGAGCAGCTGCCCGCCCGCCACAGGGTCGGGGCGACAGCTCCGCAGCCCGCCCGCTGCCGGGACCCAGGCGGCAACTGGGAGCCGTCAGCCAGCCCGCCTGGGTCCCGGCTGTTGGGACCCGGGCAGCAGCCAGGACCCGGCAGCCCACCTGCTGGCGAGACTCGGGCGGGAGCCGGCAGCCAGCCCGCCCGCAGGCGGGAGCTGGCAGCCAGCCTGCCCACTGCCGTGACCCGGGCAGCAGCCAGGAGCCGGCAGCCAGCCCGCGAGAAATGGATTTCGGATGCATCAGACTTGCTCAGAAATTTTGTCCGTTGCATCCGAAGTCCGTTAAATCGAGGTCCGTTAAATCGAGGGTTTACTGTATAGAGAACTACTTCTTTAAAACTAAGTTCTGTTCCATACTTTTCATATTGTTGGGATTTATTTCCTTAAAAGATAGGTTCCTTTCAGTGTGTATGTACACATACATAATATGTACATAGGTGTAGGAGATTTTTATTAAAAATGTGAGCATTTTGTTCATTTCTGAAAGGTGGGAAAACTCTGTTTTTGTGTGATTTTTCAGTTTTAATTGAAAAACTCTTTTTTAAAAAAAAATACACACACATGTTTGGAAAAAAGACCTTGGACAAGCTCTAGTAATGAGTGTAGTTTAGTCACTGTGGGGCTGACCCAAATCTCACTGAAGGTAATGGGAGTCTTTACACAAAAGCGACTTCGAATCAGGCTCATAGGGTCTAATCCTGCTCTCATTGAAATAAATAGTAAAACTCCCTCAGACAACAAGGGGAGCATAACTGGGCCTATTATTTGCATGCAGAACTGTAGTTGAATGCCCTTCACACCACAATGCTTTTGATTTAAAAAGTCTAAATAAGATATGGCTTAAACAGGTCTGATAGAAATATAATATTTAGTTAGTTAATAATGGATAAGTTACAGTCAGACATTGATTTTAACCATATAGATTTTTTTTCTTTAAGTGAATTCTGATTGCTTGTTATCATACTAATATAGGGTGGGTCAGAATAATCTGTGGTGTAACTCCATAGACTCCAGTGAGGGGATTTATAAGATGGTTTAATGTAATAAATTATGTGTAGTAATTTTTCATGTTTTTGGTATAAATTGATGGCTTATGTTTCTTATCTGCTGCTTAGTAACTTTATCAGACTTTGTGCAAGCTGCAAGTGAACATTCTGTAAAAATTAAACTAATCTAAATCAGTACAATCATCATATCAAACCATATTTATGCATATATGCATATTTGTCAGTTGAAAATAAAGCACCTTTATCTGGTTGATACATAATATTCAACTCTTACTTGAAATCACTTAAACTTATGTTCTTTGTTAATACACATATTCTTGTATTATTACACAGCCAACTCAGTGCTGTTATACTGAAGTAAAGTGTAGGTCTTCAGCTGTTCTGAATGGACTGTTGTGTGCTTTGACTCTGGAGGCAGCAAATTTAAAACCTTCTGTGAGTGTCTCAAGGGGAAGAGACAGTGCAGAAAGAAGACATCTAGAGAACTCAGAAATTGGTGTGCACTGATTGTTCCCTGCAAGGCAAAGTTTGGACTGGCAGAGTCCTGAAGAGTTTGCTGACAAGGCAGACAAATTGGTGTGCTTGGTGCGCTGACATATAGGTTAGCAGCAGCAAACCTCACTGTTATGGAGGCAGTAACACAGCACCTTACAATTCTGCATGATCTGAGCTAGACATCACATGGATGAAGATAGCTTGTTCTTGTAAAATTTGGTGGCCTCAGTGAATTGTTAAGATAGGTTCAGTGCCCACAGAATGAAATGTAATGCTTTAAAATGAAATTTGAATGTTGGTGGCCAAATTATAATCCAGGTTACATGATTTCATTTTTCAATTTGATGTATACTTTTTTATTAATAAAGGCTGTAGTACTTTGATGTAGATACATAGTTAATCCTGCTGTGATGATGCTTGAATTGATAAGCATATTGAAGTGATTGGGAGAGGAGATTTCAGTTTATTTAAATAATCCTATTGGTTTGTAGTGAGTATGCAGCCATCTATGTCAAGAGATAGACAAATGTAAATTTTAAACAAATATGTCAACCCCCCCTTTTTAAATAATGTATTTTTATCCACCTTGCGCTCTTCTCGTCACAATTTTCTTCTGCTATTACTACTTCTGAGCAATATGTAGTGATAGTTAACTATGTATATTACACTGACAGTGCCCCATCTTCACTTTCAGGGTTACAGCCATCTCCAGCATATGTGTTAACTCCCTTAATTTAACTGGAGTTGCACCTGGATTATAATTGGCCCAGCAGCCTACCTCTTTCTTATTCTTTCCCTCTTTTGCTTTCAGTATTTCGGAGAATCTAGTAGTAAAGACTGGTATTACAGCTGGGTGAAGAACTGATTATTTGTTTCGTAGTGGTTCTGAATTAAAAAAAAATCAGGTTTGAGTTGAACCAGATCCAATTTCTTTTTCAGAATTGTTGGTAAACAGAGTCTGATTGAATTGAATTGGTCGAATTAACATTTGTTGGGTCTGAAACACTCAGGTGTTGGGAATTTTTAAAAGGGCTAGATTTACAAAAGAAGAGGGGGAGGAGGTGACAGTGGCCTGGTGTACTTTTTTAGCCCATAGTTAGGGTACTTGGGTTCAATTCCCTTCCTTTGCTTGATAAGGAGCAGGGATCTGAACTTGTCTCCCCTCTCCCCAGAGAGTGCCCGAGGCACTGGGCTATGACTATTCTGGATTCTCTCTCTGTCTCTCCTGTTGATGCTGTTCCCCTTTGTATAAAATACTTGAATAGTCCATTGTGCCAGAGAGAATTTGAGAGTGACTCTCTGGCCTAGTGGTTAGGGCCCTCACCGGGAAGATACAAGTTCCAGTCTCTGCTTCAATGACTATTCAATTTATATTATACAATGTAGAATAGCCTTCAACAGGAGAAATTGAGATAGACACATCCTAGGCCTTGTCTACAATACTGGCTGGATCGACGGGTAGAGAGTGATCTATTGGGGATCGATTTATCATGTCTTGTCAGGATGAGATAAATCTGTCCCCAAAGTCGACTCCGGAACTCCAGCTCGCCAAAAGGCGCAAGCTGGAGTTGACGGGAGAGCCCGCCACCGACCACTGCTGCTGTGAGTATGGCAGGCAAGTCAACCTCAGATGCGTTGACTTCAGCTACGTTATTCATGTAGAGCTGAAGTTGCATATCTTAGGTTGACCCTCCCAGCTAGTGTAGACCAGGCCCTAGAATAGTTTCTGGGTTGGTAGTTGGGACAGTATTGTGAGAGATCCAAGTTCAAATCCCTTCTCCACATCAGGCAGATGGTGGAATTGAATCTGGGTTTCCTACATGGATGAATCCCCTAACCATAGCCTAAATGTTATAAAGGGGGCTATTCCCACGCCACTATTTTGTGACTCTAGCCTGATCCTTTTTTTGGCTAAAACTATTCAGCGAATTGACATCAAACTTGAGAATAGTTTGTTTGACCAAAACTGTATTTTTTGGTGAATAACTATTTGTCCAAAATTGTAACCCAGCTCTCGTTTACAATATATTTAAGTAACACGTCATTGGAAGTAGCTGGAGGTGGTGATGTCCTTGACTCTCACCCATCTATTTTGCCAGACATAAATTGTTCTTCTCAATTTCAGCTTGTTAAAATATTAAACCTATTTATAACAACCTCATTATAGGACCTATTGTAACACCTGGAGCCCAATTCTGGCAGTGCAGAAAAGCACAGATCCAACAAAGTCTTTCATATTATAGGATGGAATTTATAATACAGCAGCGCCTCTTTGTCTCTCACTGTTGCTAAATGACCTGATAAGATGAGTTTATATAGAGAGGTTATGATGTATGGCTGTATTTTGCCTGAGCTGAGAACATGACAGGACTCTAATATAAAGACAGACCTTATTGGGTGTCTGTGTTAATGGGTAATTAAACTCCCACTGGTATCTTAAATGTGTTAATTAACACTTTTAAATATAAAAAAGGAAAAGGAGCACTCTGACCCATGAAATACCTCATTTTCGTTATTTCCAGGCAGAAACCAGACATTGGAAGGTTGTGTTTCTGCTGGAAAAATGGCTTTGTAAAAAGGTACCTTCTTAAACAACAGGTATGAGCCCTCTGTGTGTTTAGAGCCAGATCTGCTAACTCTAGTGACAAAAATATGTTTTCACTGCCTTCCTCGCTTGCTAGCAATGCAGAACCGGCCCAGTGGAGAGAAGATAATGAATTGGATTATTTTCTGGCTCATGCATCATTATCCAAATTATTATCAAAGGTGCAATTTGCCAAGTGCCCAATTTTTACCTCACTTACACTGAAGAACTACGAGGCTGCACAGGTATAAAACTGAATGCAGGACTGGGGCCTTCAAGATTTTTATTACTGTTAATGATACATGAGCAGGAAATAACATTGCTTGACTTTTAGATCCCATGATGAGTTTCTGGGGCTCACAGAGAAAATAATTCGGATCCGACGAAGTGGGTATTAGCCCACGAAAGCTTATGCTTCAATACTTTAGTTAGTCTTTAAGGTGCCACAGGACGCTTTGTTAACTCTGCTGTTCCAGATTAACATGGCTACCTCTCTGATTCTTGACTATTCAGAGTGAAACTTCACCTAAGTGATTCGGATTATTCTTTAAAAATTGTGTAGGAGTGAAGGAGCAATTCGTTTAGCTAAGTAAGATTCTGAGTTGTGTGGTTTTTGGGGAAAAAAACCTACATAGCAGAGCTACTTAGCTTTACTTTCCCCCCCACTAAGTCAATTTAACTACTTTCCCCAGTGGGCTAACACATGGAAATGTAGTTATTTGAGATAAACACACTACTTGTGTGTTGCCAGCATGTGGGCCTGGATGCATCAAAGCAGTTAGGTGTTGTGACACTAATGGTCACAGTGCCTAACTTTTAGGTGCCTAGAAAATCACTGTGATTCATAAAGTCTGAGTTTTATATATTAGACCGCAGTCCATAAAAGCCAGCATGCTAGGCAGTAGCAGCCTAAACTAGCCAATGGGAGATGCTGACCAGAGTGGGTGTGTGTGCTCAGCTCCAACCTACTTATGGAGCTAGGTAGACCTCTGTGGTTTTTGCAAACATGAGATAACACAAAATAAAATGGAAAAACAATTAAAACAACAAACTTGCCTAGCAGTGGCAGCTCTTACGGCTCCTTTCTCCCATCTGGGTACTGTGGCCTGGCACTCGCAGCACCACTCAGGTTTGGCCCAGCTTCCACTCCATCAAATCTGAGTGAGTGGTATTGTGACCTGGTAATGGTGAGTGAGAGAACAAGACAATCCTGTTGACCCTGGAATGGGTCATTTATTTCTTAGAGAAAGTTCCAGGAAAAGGACAGAGACTTTGTCCATTGTTTTTTTGGCCTTCCTTGAGTTATGGCTCAAGTTTATATGTCCTAATTGCTGGGTTACCAGAGGATTATTAAAAGAAGCTTTCCTACTGCTCTATATGTTTTCTCTGGGAAGCCCCCCAGCTTTAGTGGGTAGCTGATGGTCAGCATTCTTACAAAGTGCACTAGTAGATCCAGATCTTGCTCCAACTTTTTAAACACTGTTTTACTTGATTTCTGAAAGAAAAGAAAGAGTTCAAAATTAAGTTACGTTTAGATAGTGTCTTTCATTCAAAGGATTCCAAAGCACCACTGAAATACAGCCATCTCTGGAATGCAGGAGAAAGCAGTGAACCAAACTGTGGATAGTAGCGAGAGAAGGAGAAAATAAAGTAGCGCTGATTAAGTAGCAGTGCTCAGTAATGTCTTTGTGAACCACAGCCTGGGAATATTATTTTATCTCCAGTAGATCTTTAATTCTACCTCACCAAGTCACTATTACCACTACAGATATTGATCCATTTATCAGTTTTATATTTACATTTTCCCCCCTGTTACTAAATGAGAATATTAGTTACTGGTTATCTCAGTAAAGGTCAACAAATGTATGTACGTGGAGACTGAGCAGTATCACACTTTTAGAATTGTTTTTTCCATGCAAGATTTGAGCTCCATTGACAACTAGTGTGATGAAATATGTATTGCCACCATCTGTGCTACAACTCTTCTGTTGACAGGGATTTTCAGTCTGCAGAGTTCTTTTCCAGCTCCTTTCATTATCACTAAATTTATATTAAAACTAAAACTTAAATCCTATTTAAGGATGGGCACTGTAAGGTTAAAATTGTTAACAGGTATATATTACAGATCTTCAGGATTGGTTAATGTAACATCACCTACAGAAAAGTTAGACTCAGGAGGCCAGAGGTCGGTAATATAATGAATGTGGCTGTGTAGGCCTTCACGGTCATCAAGAGGGAATAGAACTGCAGATTTTGTGTTCCCAAAGCACAGGCCCCAAAAACATGAGTTAAAGTCAAACTGTCATTAACTACAACAGTGTTACGACTTACACTGATTAGGCCAATCACAAGGGAGCAGAGTGATGAGACACATTTCAACATGACACTACATTACAGTAGGCAGCACTACCCGTTATTCATGCTAAAAATAATTCATGCTTTTATCTGCAGGAAGAATGTTTTGGGAATCTAGGATCCCAGCAAATAAAACCTGCTATGATTAAAATTTGTCTATTAGTATCTCCTCCTTCAGAACAGTACCAGAGAAACCTTCTTGGTGAACTTCATGAAGCTCTCTGCTGAGAGAGAAGCTACAAGTGATAACCTTTGTAACCACCATTGTGAGACTTGACCAGACAGATTTGTTTGTTTACAAAACTTTCTATTAGCTATGCCTGCAGCACACCTTCAAAATGAATGCTTTGTGGATGTTGGCGTTCTTACACCGTTTCATTGCCATTGGGATACTATTCAATACAGTTTAGGTAGTCACGGTTTTTGGTTCCTGTCCAAACCTGAAACACTGTGTATGTTCTCAATATAACACATTGTGGGACTCCGCTGATCAGTAATGCTTGTAGAGATGTACAAGCCAGTGACAGGTATGTTTATTATATACCCATATGGGGAGACTTATACAGGTGACATAATATATCCACAAAAAGGTGCTGGATTGCCATAGCTGGATACTGAAGTCTCTTTAGCTGCAGGACAGATAAAGCATGGATAGTGGCAGTGTAGGAATACTAGCAATGTGCCTAAACCATGATATGGAATAATAAAAAATAATCACTTATGAGAGGGTAAATCATCCAGAATGCGCGTTCTGTCCTTGGAGTCTCATTTTGCAAAGGTCTGTACAGAGCCTTTCATTTTGCTTCTGTGTTCCCTAGGTATGAAATTTTCCTTATCTCTTCAGAGATATGGAAAGTGAAGTAGCTGGCTCAGTTGATACATTGACTTTATTTCATTTGCTTCAGAGGCTCTATTGTAGCTATCCCCCATTTTGTTCTGCTCTGATATAATCTTTTTGCAGATGGATCACCCTTTTCCATTGGCAGCTTCATTTATTGTAACTGAGTCTGCCCTTGCACTGTTCTGAGGCTTTTGTAACAACACTGACTTTGGCGGAGTTATCCCAGGTTTAAATCAAAGCAATAGAGGGCCCACTGAGTCTGAGTCTTAATTTAATTCAGTATGAAAAAAAGTCAGCTTCGGTTAATATGTTCTTTGTTAAGAGCAGTTCATGGGAGTAATGCATTCCACAATAGATGGATTTACATTAATAATGCTTGCTGAATGGGATCTGTATATCCCTTTGCCAGAGCACCTGTGCAAGGAGAAGGAAACTGAATTTGAGTCAACTCCTTTTTAACCCAGATCTGGCAGAGCCCCTGAACCCTGTCATAGGTTATCAGCACAGGATGTCCAACAAGAATGAATGGGCATCACTCATGACTAAGACAACGTTTATGTCCCAGAGGTCGTGGAAGTCACGGAATCCATGACTTCCAGAGACCTCCCTGACATTCTCTGCTTCAGTTGGCAACTGAACGCTGGAGCTGGCAGCCAGTGGGGCTATGTCTGGGTTCCAGGGACAGGGGGCCCCATGCAAGGTTCCAGTGACAGGCGACAGACTCCTGAGGGGGCCTTCCTCAGGTCCCGGGGGGGGGGGGGGGGAAGAGGAGAGATTCCTCGGGCAAGCAGCTGGGGGTGTCCCGTTTTCAATTTGGGAAATATGGTCACCCTGCAGCTCCCAGCCACTACGATGGTGGGGGGAACCATGGAGCCTCAGCAGCAAAAGTCACAAAGAGGTCACGGGCTTCTGTGAATTTTTGTTTGTTGCCCAAGACCTGTCTGTGACTTTTACTAAAAATAACCATGACGTAACCTTACTTATGACTGCCTTCACTAGCCTGTTGTCATTCTGGTTACCTTTGTTTGTAGAAAGGGAGGTTCTTGTGAGATTCCACTGAATAGGTATCTGTTACAAGGTTTATCCCAAACTCTGGACAGAATTCTGCACCCCTGCGGAGGTGCAGAATTCATGTGGCCTGCATATTTCTGTGTCCCTCCGTACAGAAAAATGCAAAAGAAATTTTCAGGGGAACATGCGCTTTTCCCCTGGCATCCCAGGCAGTGCATCTGTTCTAGCATGCCTGGAGCAGTCTCAGAGATGCAAATCAGTGGGGGGGAGGGGGGGGGGAGGGGGGGCACTGGGTGTGCATTCCTGGAGGGGGCGGGACGAGATGTTGATTACCATTGGGGTTGGGCAACAAGAAAGAGATACTCGGTCCCTTTCACTTGTTACTGGGGCTTGCTAGGCATGGAGCGGGGTAAGTCTTTTTATTATGCACAAGGAAGGCTCTGTCCCCAAGGCAGAAATGTAATAGCCTGCCTGCTAGTCAATTGAGCTCATTCGCTGAGGCAGAAATGTAGCTGCCTAGCTGACTAATAACATATCTGTAACCTCTTGAGAATCAAAAAAGCACTGAAATATTAGTACCATGTTACAAAATTGTTTGTTTTTAAAGATAATAGCTTTTGTTTACCTCCCCCACACACATTTTGTTAATGTTACCACTGATGGTTAATGAATCCCATTCCCTGAGGCAGAAATGTAGCAGCCTGCCTGCACAGTAACATTGTTAATGTTCCTATTGTTAGTTATCTGTTCCCATTCTCAGTCAGTTGCCCATGGACCATAAAACCTGTAAAAGTTTTAAGGCCCCTACATTGCCAGAGTGATGTAAAGCCTTATAAATGACAATAAGGGATTTGGCTAGGAAGATCTGTGTGTTTTCTCACTTTTTTTCCTGTACCAAAATGGCACAATGGGGTTAGATGTATTTTACTTACCCATTTTAAAAAAGATTTTGAGGGCAAATAAAACATTTACCAGGCACTCAATAAAATGTCAGGACAATCAGAACCAAACACTTCCCAAAGTACCTAGTCAAGTCCAGGACAGTGATTAGCAAAACTCTGACTTTCATATGTGAAAATCTGAGCAATTTAAAATGACATTCTGCTTTTTTTCTGTTTGGTGTTCTGGAATGTAATTTAAATGAAAATCTAGGATTATAACCAATGTTCTCTCTAATGTTTGACAGGCTGGGTGCACAAAAAATTTCTCTGTGCAAATTTTTGTGCCTGTGGTGTTTCGCTGTGTGCACGGGGTTTCAGATCTGTGTGTGCACGCATACGTGCACCGCTTAGAGGGAACAGTGATTATATCTGGAATGCAGGGTATTAATTGCCAAGTGTTTGTAACTTTTCTTTCATATGTTAAGGAAATGCTGAATACTTATTATGACTTTTTTCTGTATTGTAGTTTAAATAATTTACCAAAACAATTGAAACTGGTCTGATTATATTGCGTTATTATGACAAATACAATTTGCAGGTTTTTGCAGAATTTTTAATTTTTTGGCACAGAATTTTTAATTTTTTGGCATAGAATACCCCAAGGAGTAAATTTAATTTAGTTCCAACATTCTCCTTTCAGATCAGATTCCTCCTGTAATGAGATTAATTTGGTAGCCTGTCCCACCTTTCCTTACATGTAGGCAAATGAGGCAACTGCAGAGGGAGTTGCTGTTCATTCCTGACCATTTCTGCTTGCTAACGCAAGGTAGTCTTTCAGTGTGTAAGCTCACATGAACATTGATGATTCTAGTCACTAGTGAATTCTGGCAGTGTTTTCAAAGGAATCTTAAATCAGCCTCTAATTTATGACTTGTGCTATTGTGTACCCTAACAACCTGATCTTGTGTGGGAGGCAAGTGCAAACAGGTAGATGTCTAACTGCTCTTATTTGTGATTGCATATTAGAGGCTGGTTTTGAAAACTTAGCTTTAAAGTGTCAATTCTTTCCCCTCACAGCTTTGATGATCATCAGCAACAGACTTTGTTTTTGTAACACTGGATGGAAATGCAGACATACCATACATTTATTGCTATATGCCTGCAGCTGTTGGTGTCACACGGTTTTTTTTTTCTCTTAAAGCACAGGCATGCATGCATTAGTGATACTGAGCCTGTAAACAGCTGTTCCTTAAACTACATTGTTTTCACCCATCCCATGCAAATTATATATCTATAAACAAAATCAGTAACTTGGTTTGCATATGTAAAGTGACTGTAATGGGAGTGCAGGTGTGGAAATTACAACACCACTAAAGAATAATGCTCTTTGAAAAGCAGGCAACCTTCCCTTTCCTAACACTGTTACCTATGATACTGCAAGGTTTCTAGTGCAGAGGTTTTCAATATTTTTTCATTTGTAGACAGTGAAAAAATTTCTTGTGGAGGCATAGACCCCTTTGAAAATCTTAGGCATAGTCTGCGGATCCCCAGGGATCTGTGGACCTCAGGTTGAAAATCACTGTACTAGTGCAATATACTGATCTCAGATGAAAACAGTGCCATGTGAATCCTTTTTAGTGATAGAAATCTACAACGGAGTAGAAGAGTGAAATGTGAGTCAAATACAAACAGCACCATAATGTAGGTCCATCTCTGTTCAAGAAATTGAAATTAGAGCTGAGTGGAAAACTTTGAAGACACAGTTTTTGGTTGGAAAATGCAGTTGAAATCAAAATACTTTGTGAAATCAGGTAATTTTGTCCAAATTTTGTCATGAAGTAAGAAGGGGTGTGGAAGTTCTGATAGTGTTAAAACAGGATGTTTCAACATTTTCTGAGCAAAGAGTTTTGATTTTTAAAATTCTAAATTAAAGGACATTTAGAAAGGAAAAGTTGTCTTAAATAAAGTAAATTAAATGTTTCAGTTGATCTGAAATGAATTCGTAAAAACATTTCTTTTGAAACTTTGGGTTTCTGTTCTGAATTGGAATGAAAACAAATTTTGGAATCTCAAAATACTCCACAGAAATTCCATTCTCTGTCCAGCTCTAATTAAAATTAGTGCTAGATAACTCCAAGTGACTTTGAGCTTTTTCTCTTTGTATATCATGGTTTTTGTGAATGTCAGTAGTAGACAGTATTTCATTAAGTCTTGATGCTACTGTTTGTGAATGTTTCGTTTTTCTACTCTTGTGTGTGAAGATTCTAACAAATGAATTTTCATACGGGAAAGCCTTAACTAAATATTTTCAAACTTTTAAAACTAAATATCCAGAAGTTTAATTAGTCCAATATTGCCCATTGTCTGAAAACAACCGAGTATGGGACAGAGATTGTTGTACCAAATTTGTACTATCCAAAGATAGTAGAGGGTTTACCATTTGGCAGCTATGATACATGGTCTGTGCCTTCAATTAAAAATTACATTCCAGTTATCCATGCATTTTCTGAATTTTATGTTTTTTAGTTTTAAATAATACCTTTTTACTTTATTATTCTGGGCTTGTCTCACAAAAAGCAGCACTATGAATGGACACACACAGACACACACACAGACACACACACAGACACACACACACAGTTTCTCTCCTGCTTCAACTGACGTTAATGGCAAAACCCCCAAACCTCCATTGACATCAGTGTAAGTGGAACTGGGCCCTTATCACTCATTGTAATCACAGCTATATAAGATTTGTTTCAGCAGACCAACACTGGGAAGAAAAAGGGTTATTCAATTTGGAACTTCCCCATTGCAGAGATTACTGTGCCTTAGTTTCTGATACTTGAATGCTTCTGATTTGGCAGAACTGGTCCATTCTTTCTGTGGGGGTTTCTAAGGCCTGGCCTCCTTATCTCACTTTTATTTATGTTTTTCCTGCAGGAGAAAATACAAGAAAACATCACAGAGGTAAGAGTGAGTCACAGAAGGCTCTGAAGGTGTTTGTAAGTCGACTGTCCCTTAAAGAGGTTGAAGGAAAAAAAATCATTTTCATGTACTGGTTTCTAATGTATTTAACATATTGGTTTTGTTCATAATGGAAATCAATATCAGACAGTTGCCCACTCTGAGGCACAATCCTGTGCTTATTACTCAAAACTCCCATTGGCATTGGTGGGAACTATGTCTGAGTAAGGGCTGAAGGATTTGGTTGTGAGTCCTAACAAAGTTTCTCTCAATTCCTTTGGCAAAATCTGCCAGTTCTTACTTTTATCAGTACACAAGCAGTAATAAAAAAAAATGATTTGTTGTCTTTTATTCTTGCTGATGACATGTGCCTTTGCGGGAAACCAAAGGAAAATTGGGATCCCATTGATAAAGAGACCCTATTACTGCCAAAAGATCTAATTATCTTACTGTCAGGGCCGGTGCAAGGATATTTTGTGTCCTAGGTGAAATTTTAACCTTGTGCCCCCCACATCCAGGAGACCTGCAGCAGCTCCCCGCCCTCTCTTGCCCATGGAGCCCTGGGGCAGCTTCCCGCTCCAGCTCCCCTCCCCTCAGACCCCTCCTTTGAGCATGCCGCTGCAGCTCCATTTCTCCCGCCTCCCAGGCTTGCGGCATCAATCAGCTGTTGGGCACGGCAAGCCTGGGAGGGAGAGAAGCAGAGTGGGGCATGCTCAGGGGAGGAGGCGGAACGGAAGTGAGCTGGGGTGGGGAGCAGTTCCCCTGCGTGCCCACCTGTTACTTGCTGCAGTTGGCCCTCCCCGTGCCCTCCTGCCCCAGCTCACCTCCATTCCACCGCCTTCCCTGAGCACTCTTTTTGGAGCCCCCCACCTCTTGGCGCCCTAGGCGGTTGCCTAGTTCGCCTGGTGGTTGCACCAGCCCTGCTTATTGTGCCTTTGCAATAGGGAAGCTTAATAGTGGTTTTCTGATTCACTGATCTCTGGGGAGCATTGTTTTTGTTTGCTTTCAGATGGTGTGATTGACAGTGGTGACTCTAGGTCAAAGTTTTAGGGTGGGACACTGCAATTGGCCCCAACATTGCATCAGATTATTAATTGGGGGCTTAATCCTGCGAAGTGCTGTGCCCCCTCCATTCCCATTGACTTCACTGGGAGTTGAGGGTACTTTGCACTGTGAAGGATTGAGCCCTGAAGGCGCTTCTGAATGTGCCCCTTGGTGCTGTGTTGTGGCTATTCCAGTGAGGTCCTACTGCTGCTGCTTTGGAGATCTCTGTACTGGACTGTGCAATTGTACCCTGCACATTGTGGGACACAGGAACAGCTGCAGTACATGGAGCTATTATCTGGGAGAGCTACTGTGTTAAATAAATAGCTTTTAATGTTGTAAAGAATTGGAATGAAGGTAAACATAGGTAAATGAAGGTTTCTGACTGGGCAGGTGCCCTAACAGTAGAACCTGTGCTGTTTGTTTGTATTCAGTTGAGCTCTATTCCTCTCATGTTTCACTTGCTGCTGGCTTGATCCGTTAGTTAATTATGTCATTATGGATGTGCCTGTAGCGAGAGGTATTTGACTGCACTGTGAGATGATTTGTAGGGAGCAGAAAATAATTTCATAGAAGCTGAACGATCACGGCGTACATATTTTGTATTGCTTGCATTGACCTGAGTACACAATCTAATTTGTTTTCTATATATGTTACTGTGGCATCGGTGTGAGTGTGTGTTCAGGTGGTGGGTTTGTTATATGAGGAGATATTTAAGTTACCATTGTAAGCATCAGAAGAGAGGTAAATTAGAATATAAGCTCATAGAAGTGAGACCAATATCCTCATATTTATCAACTTAACCGAGAACTAAAATGTGCGAGAGATTTTTATGACATATCAGGTTGTGTGTTTCTGTAATCCATATACAGTTACTCCTCCTGTTCACCACTACGAGGGTTAAGTTTTGTTGTTTGGGATTTTTGTTCCATTACTGATTTATCTCTGCATGTGTGTTGTGTGTAGTTTTGTGTCTTGTGCTGGTATCAGTGTCTGTTGACTGGTGAAATCCACATTTTCCACAACAGGATATATATGCTCTTTGGCCTTGTGTTATGAGACAATTGGTACTGGCCCCAGGGAAGTAAGAGGTCATTGCAGGAGCCTGTGCACAGCAATTACTTAAGAACCAGTAATGATAATCTTTCTTTGCAAGTGATGGATGTCAACCAGAATACCTTGTACTGCAGCAAGTTATTCTTTGTGCCTGGAAACCAGGCGCTGCCTCCCTGTAGGGCAAAATGGATGGCTTTGAGTTTCAATCTTGGATTTGCCACCCACTGTGTGACAAAGGTATCACATTGCAAAGGAAATTATATAGATGACCATCTGAGGCAGAAGTTTAATGTGCTCCAGTACTCCCAGGAAAGGATGCTGCAGGGTAAAAATACAATTAGGTACCACTTTGGCCTGCTATCTTTTGAATGGGGGTTTCCAAAAATATGGAAATGATTTGATTCCAGTTCTCAGCCTTAGTTTCCTTCCTCTATTCATTAATCATGTCTTTTTCTTTTTTCTTTCTTTCTTTCTTCCAAAGAATCAGTGATTTCAAATGTCACCAAACCCAAAAGGGGGGCAGCTGTAATGCTCTTTTGTTCGCTTTTGCATATAGTTTCATATGCTTATCTATTTGTAGTAGTATTGTTAATTATTAATTATTTATTGAGTGATGTATAGATCATTGGCAGCAGTTAAAATATTGGAAGTAAATATTCATGCTTTCAGCACCTTAGAGTCTTAAGGACTGATTTATATTGAGGCCAGCTCTGTCCTATAAACAGAACAGATAGTCACTTCATGGAGCAAAATATTGGAGTAATAGAGGGTGGCGGCTTTCTGTTTTGCCCAAGGCAACCAAATCCTTATAACCTGTCTTGGCTGATATAAAGCATTGTGGCAGTCTTCCAGTGTATGCAATACATATTAGATTTTATTCTCTTGTATCTTCATATATGATGGATTCAAGTAACATTTGCAGCTGGTTGGAGATTTTGATGAGATGTGTTTTCCCCAGAAAATGCTGATTTGCTGAAACCTCCCTCTAGTTTTTTGCAAAAAAATTAAAAATGTCTGAATTTCATCCTGATGCTGAATGAAACCAAGTGCCAAAACTTTTTTCACCAAATGAAATTATTTTTTTCCAGGTAGCCCTAATAATATTACAGTATGGAAAATTTTTCAAGTGTTATTAAATGGCTGCATGCATAGCAAGCCCCCAAAACTGAAACTGTTATGCATCTGTTCATCCTAATATACTGTATTTTGTACACATACTACTGTGATTTACAGTTCATACCAAGTTTTAGGCACTGTCAATACATTTTTCACTGAGTGGACAAGGATGCTTGAGAAGTTCAATCCAGACAAAAGAAACACACCCTGACAAATAAAGGATTGTAATCATCATGCTTTTTGTTGGTTTTGGATTTTGTCATATATACCTTATGATTTAGGGGCAGAGGTCCTATTGTTTATTAGAAAAACAATGTGAAAGATTCTCCTGCAAGTGAAATTTGCTCAATTATCTTAATGACATTTTAACGTCTCATTAAATGCCATATTTGCCATACAATAAGCAACAGCCTGAACTGGTCTTTTGCACGATGATTTTTTCAAGATGATAATTACCCAGGTAGACAGATGATCATATGGCTCTCATTACTATATTATCTGAGTCGTACTAAAGTTGTAATAGAGTATGACAAATATAGACTCTTGCGATTAAAGCATTTGAGTTACTCTTGCAATAAAACCTACTGTAGATTGATATAATCTTCTTCATAAACTTTGAAGTTCCACAGATATTAAGCAAACCTAAATTCAGTAGTCCCAAATTAGTACCTGAACTAGTGAGCTGTAAGACCAGAGAGACAGGTTATTTTAATCAGTATGTAGGCCATCTGTCATCTTTGCATCTAGTTCAGCGTTACGATATTCTGCCAATCAAAAAAGAGGACAGAGGGTGTGGCCTAGCTCCGCCCACTCCCTCCCACTTCCTGCACTCCTCCGAACCTTCAACTCCCACCCCTCCTTGTCCCCTGACTGCCCTCTCCTGGGACCTCTGCCCCTAACTGCCCCCCAGGATCCCACCCCCTATCTAAGCCTCCCTGCTCCTTGCCCCCTGACTGCCCCACCAGAACCCCCGATCCATCTAACCCCCGCACTCCCTGGCCCTTGACTGCCCCCTCCAGAAATTCTCTGTCTCTTCTCTAACCCCCTCCCCTCCCTACGGTGTAGCTCAAAACAGCCTGGGGCTCTGTGCTCAGCCGAACATGCTGCTGCCATGCTCCCCAGCTCAAGGCACAGCCCGGACCCACGTGCTTGGCAGCAGGGGAGCGAGTAGGCCAGCAGCTCTGAGAATGCAGGGGGAAGGGGAGAGGAGGGGGGAGGGGAACTATAGCTGCCGGAGAATCCGGACGAATGGTAACCCTAATTTCTAGTTAACCTTGGGTTAGTGAAGACTAGATATATATTGAGATCATTGCCTAAGATATTTTACAGGGTAGATAGAGTAACTAGCACAAAGGCAGAAACTTCCTAGGACTGTCAGATGGGATCCCAAGTTGTTGTCATTTTTCCTATGACAGGACTGTTCTATGCCATTATTGAGACTGAATTACATTCATATCACTCAACTGTATGAAGCCTGATCTTGTAAAGTAATAATAATATATGGAGATATACCTATCTCTTAGAACTTGAAAGGTCATTGAGTCCAGTCCCCTGCCTACACTAGCAGGACCAAGTACTGTCCCTGACAGATTTTTTGCCTCAGATCTCTAAATGGCCCCCTCAATGACTGAACTCACAACCCTGGGTTTATCAGGCCAATGCGCAAACCACTGAGCTATCCCCTCTGCCCCGTTTCCCCATGACCTCCTTAGAGTTGCTTAGCACCCTCAGTGACTATAGAAATGGATGGATATTTAGGGCATCCAGCAACTTTCAGGAAGCACTGAGTGGGTATCTGCCTGATTGGATTTATCTATCATCTGTTTAGGTAAAATTCACCCTTATACAGTGAGCCCACCAGGAGGGTTGTGCACCACTTAACACCCACTTCAGTTCTGAAAATGAGACTTAAGTGGTGCATAGTCCCTGTATTGGCCCTGTGCGTAGGGTACACATTTCTGTAGTTTGGGCTGGTCATTAGAATATTTGCATTGCTATTTTGATTGATGCACATTGTCTAATTGTCTAATTTGGCTTTCTGCATGCAGTATTGAGATGCAAATGCCACTCTTCACAGTGAACTCATTCTAAATAACTGAATAGTAGCAAAACTCATGACATTTTATCCATCAATTTGTTTTTAAAATAGCTGCTAATACTGCAAATGAGGCATAACATAAGAAAATGTTGCTAAGCTACATAAAAATGTGGCTGTGAGGTGGAAAAATAAAGCTTTGTAATAAGACCATGCAAAAACATTAGAAAGGTATTAACAGCTTGATTAAAAAACCACACTTTTGTAAACTTCAGGTTTCTGAGAGTGCCCTTCCAAGTTGGTACATAAAGTATGTCCCAAAAGTTAAAACATCCAAACAAAACCTTTTAACAAATTTTACAAGGATATTTTCCCCATGCCCCTACTGATGTTTTGAAGGGTTTCTTTGAGAGGCATAAAAGCAACAATACAAATTATGCACAGGCCATCTTTACTTTCCCCCCTCTTCTCTAGACAAATCTGTGTTTTTTCAGTTTTGCTGCTGTGGTTACTGTTAAACACACTCGTACAAACTCTGGAAATGAACATGTAGTGAACCACCCCCCACGGAAGTGTGTAAGAGAGGTGTTCTCATGCTAACACATGAGACAGGAAGTAAAACTGGCCATAAACATGTGGGATAGAGAGAGGTAATTTTATATGGTTGGGTGCCAAGTAATTGTATTTAAAAATATTTAGTCCGCAGAAACAAGGAATGGTGGACCATCTCTTACTAATTGTTTCCCTTACTGCCAATTCAGGGTTATGATTCTCACTATTTTAAACACAGGGTTTTTTCACAAATCTTAGGGGACACCATGATTAAGACTAAGCAAAAACAATCGCAATGAATTAATGGCTACATTATTATTAAAGAAGGGAAAATAAAACATTAAACAAAATGACACAAATGATAAACTGCTTACTTCAGTTACAATCTCTTCTGGACGACTCCTCTGTGGTGAGCTTTTAGCAGAGATTACACCTTAGAGAGTGGGCCCTGCCTTTTGTGGGGCACTTTTTCTCTTGGTAAACTGAGACCAAGGTCCTATTTCCCAAAATTGTCATGGATCCAATCTTCATATATCCTGAGATAACTAAGAAGGTTTATAAATGGACAAGATAATTTTGTTTTAGGACAGGTGAATCCTGTTGTTTATTTTTAATAACAGCCAGTTTATAGATGGGCAATGTAAGCAATCTTAACTGAATCCTATGTGATTGAAGAAAATAGTTAAATCAGTTACTTAAAAGAAGCTATTTAAGGAGCTGTCTTTAGACAAGCCAGTTAATAAATATTATGAATATTAAATCTAGCTGTTTCTTTGTTTAGTCCATGTCCGCTCTTCAGGAATACACAGTCTAACCACTTGGTGATGAACAAGATAAAGTTTATATTTTAAGTTACAATTGCATTTCAGTATTCCGGTAAAATCATTACAAGCTTTTAAATTTAATCCCTTAGATAACTTCCTCTCACCAATTCATTACAAAGTCTTGTGGAGGTTTCCTCAGATAGTGATGCCAATTGAGATATTTCCTGAGGATGGGGGGAGGGAAATTTCAGTCCCTGTCCCATTCCTCATCCCACTGCGGCAGGGACCCTGTTCTGGTCCCTACTCCTCTCCCGTAGGTCGCCATTGGTGCGGAAGTTTCCCCTCTCTGTTACCCACAGTGCAAGAACTGCTGCTGCTAGGAGTTATAAAGCCATTTGGCCATCTGGATAGAAGAGAAGTGGAGCCAAATTTGCGTGGCACTTTGACCCTATACTTCAGGTAGCAATGTCTCTCATTGAAATGTGGCCTTGCTGCCTCTCCATCTACATGTTATTTTTCCTTCCTATTTCCATGAAATTGGGAAAACATATCTCTTTCAGACTTGTTTAAATTTAAGTTGATTGCTGTCATTCATTAATTCATTGGCTCCATGACTTTGGGAGATATCACCCATCTTGTCTCTCTAATATCTTGGAACTGATACGGCTCCAAGTGTATTGCCTGAGTACTGCCAGTTGTTAATTAATTCTCCATTAATATAAATATTCTATACTTAAATGTCCTCTTACATTAGTAATTAGGTTAGCAAGAACATTTGATTCCAAGTTGGTACATAAAGCATTTTGGCACTTACATAACAATGATATTAGGAGCTTTGCATTTTGTTAACATATTTGCAAATATGCATTTCACAAAGGTTTGCCATTTTCACATTTAAGAAATAAACAAAAAGTTTAAAACATTTCTAGCTACTCATATTTTCCTTGAGTTTTAAACACACAAGTAAAAAAGAAAAGGGAGTTAGTATAGGCCTACTTTATTCTTAGATTTATTGCTCTGATAACGCAACCTTACATTCCTTTCCACAATTAGGTCTCTTCCTAAAATATGAATGTTTTACATGGTTTCTCTCCTTGAGATAAGGATTACATTTGTACCAATTGGTGTCTTATACAAAGGGAGATGTCCTGGTTTAGATAAAGAATCAGAGAGGTAGCCGTGTTAGTCTGGAATAGCAGAGGTAACAAAGAGTCCTGTGGCACCTTAAAGACTAACTATAAAGTTTTGAAGCATAAGCTTTCGTGGGCTAATACCCACTTCGTCGGATGCAAGCAGTGGAAGTGTTGCTTACATCCGACGAAGTGGGTATTAGCCCACGAAATCTTATGCTTCAAAACTTTATAGTTAGTCTTTAAGGTGCCACAGGACTCTTTGTTACCTGGTTTAGATAAAACACTCTTTGGATTCTCTCATGACTTAACTTCCTTAGAGTTACAATTTCAATAATCAATACTTCTTATAAATGTAGCACAAAATAAACTAGTATAAAGTTAAAGCCATGTAAAGTTTAAAAATGCAGTTTTTCTGAGTAGGTATAGCACTCTTGGGGGTAAGAAACTTGGTTTTATAGCTACGGAGGGGTTGGTTAACACACTTCTTGGGAGATAGAAGCAGAAGCCTCCTGAAATTTCTTTAACCAGCCTGAACATTTTACAACACAACTAGTTAAACATAAATGGTATTGTTCTATTTTCAAGAACTCCGGCTATAACATACTCATGGCACGTTGTATTATTCAGTAAAGGCGCAAACAAGTTTGTAATGACCTAATATTAAAAGATAAAAGTTGTAATAATTTTATGAATATAATTTTGCATCACTATTGAGGTCTGTCCACCACAAGCACAACAGTCTCACTGGCCATATACAAAGTCAAATGTCAAAAAAACCCAACAACCCCTGAATGTTTTCCTTTCTCTCTAATACTTTTTAGTTATAATCTTCAGGGTTACCCATAATAATGCATTTTTGAATGGACATATGAAATTCAAGTGGATGGTGTCCTAAGCAAGCATGCAAATATTTAGTTATTTAAGTGCCTAATTTGGGGTAATTGCTTATTTATCTGCCTCTTACAGTTTTGGTCTAATATAATGTTCCTTGAATAAACTTTTTCCTTTAATACTTTTAGGATATGACATTGTTACCATGTGTACTGTTGCCTTGGGAAGACGTGTGGAGCTAATTCCGATCTTTATTCAAGTGAAGCAGTGGCAAAAACCTGAAGTTTTGTACTTAAGGAAGTTGGTTAGTTAAAGGGTGGAACAGGCAGTTAGAGGTGGCAACAGTTGTCAGTAATGCGCTTTAAAAATATCAGCATGCCATTGAATAAGTCTTGACATCTGGCATTTTGTTTCATTTGACAATATACTTAGTCCAATATTATTTAGTTCTTACATTTTTAAATTTCTATAGCTTATCTACTGACCTTGAAAAGTTATCTTAATTACAAATTTTAAAAAATCCTTAATTCCTTAAGCTCTGCAAGTAATTATTATGCTGCAGAGCTCAAATTAAGTAATTAAAAATATATTTAATAAGATGACAAAATTCCAGCAATGTATATGATGTATCCAGGGTACATTAGAGGATTACAGTTTAATAACTAACAGAAAAAGCATTTATCCTATTGAAAACCTGATCTTGCAAGGGGTTGGTCATCCTCAACTCCCACTGTCTTCAACAGGAGTTGAGAACACTCAATACCTCACAGGATCAGGCTTTAAAATTTAACATCTGGCTAGTGAGGCTGCAGATTAGGTTATTCATAGTGGCAGTTCGTAGTCCTTTATAACGGCAATGCATAATGAATGGGGCAGGGAAAGAGAGTAAGAATGACTCTATAGCGTGGTGGTTAGGACACTCACCTAATGTGGGAGACAAGTTAACGTCCTTGTCCAGTGACTAGTTAGATAGAAAATGTGGAACAGCTTCAACATGAGAGATTCTCTCTCTTCAATGCTTTGCCAGACAGTCGGCTGTAGCGATCGTTTGTCATTTGGTCCATTCCTGCACAACTGCAAAGGCTTGAGGGCCTGAAAGTCCCACATCAGAACAGACTTGATGAACCCATGTAATAGGGATCAGCCTCTGGGCCACCTCCACCCCTTGGTTGGTGGAATTTTATCCTGGAAGTTACAAGCCACCTGGAGAACAGCATTCGCTGGGATGCCTTGTGGCATCCTTGAGACATGTCCGAAAAGTGTAAGGTACTGCCTGCGGACAATGGCCCCAGTAGTCTCTTGACCCAAGCAACCATAAACATCTGCATTACAGATGAAGTCATTCCATTTTATGTTCAATAGACGATGTTCACATTTTATGTGGAAAACCTCCAGTTTTGTCCATTCTGAGCGGCATAGTGTCCATGTTTAGCAGCCGTACAACAGTATGGGAATGCCATCAACACTGGCTGCACATCTGTTTTCAAGTTAGAGATGGCACATTTCACTTCATCCAATGGTGGTGCATCAGTACAAATGTCTGGATCCAGAACCACAGTGACTGCAAGATCATCTAGCTCTGAACAAGCAGCAGCTAGAGGATGGTTCAGGACCCTGTGATGATGTTCCACTCAGCATGAGAGAATGTCATCATCCAATTTACATGGATGGCTTTGGCTGTCGTTCAAGATGCCATTTGTAGTGACGACTTCTTAACCGCTGAGGTAGCGAATGGTGCAGAATGCTGGCTTCAAGTCGCCCCTGGCTAAGCCAAATTCAACATCATCCTCCACTTCCTTATAATACGTCTCAGGACCACAGAGTGCCAAGGTGTTAAATTTTCGCTTTAGCTGATTGAGTGAATTTATCACCACACTGCCCGGGCTGCGGCCTTCAGTTTAATGATCTGGAAGGTCTCCTATGATAGCGTGCTGGATGCCTATAGTCAATCATCTGCTCAGCAGATTGGTTGAGGGTTGAAATGAACAGGGACTAGGCAAACTCCATGTCGCCTGGCAGATTAGCTAGAGACAAGACTCTGTTGCTGATGTCAGTACAAAACCTTTTGGCTAAACCTGGCACATGGAGTGCGTCAATGTCAAACTTCATCATCGCAGAAGGCTTACCTGCCTGTTAGAGCAGGGGTGGGCAAACTACAGCCCGCAGGCCACGTCCGGCCCACGGGCTCCTCCCAACCAGCCTCCGAGGTCCGGCTGGGGAGGCTGCTCCGGTCCCTCCCTAGCTCTCTCCCTCCCCCGTGGCCTCTGTGGGTCACACGCAGCAGCTTTGGGGGGCGCGGCTGCGCAACCATGTGACTGGCTGGGAAAGCTGCTCTAGCCTCTCCAACACTGTCTGCCTCCCCCGTGGCCGCAGCTGCTCTCAGAGGGGGTGCTGCGTGGCTGGCTGGGGAGGCTACTCTGGCCCCTCCCCCACTGTTTCCCTCCCTCAACTCTCAGGGGCGGGGCTGCAACCACGTGTTTGGCTCCAGGCCAGACAACGTGGTGAGCTCCAGTGGATCAGTGGCGTGTCTGGCTGCGGGCCAGACGTGCTATTCTTAGTGGGGGTGGGTAAGCGAGCTGTGGCAGGCCGGGTCTGGGGCGGGGGCATTGGATAAGGTGGCAGACGGTCTCGGGGAGCAGTGAACGGGTGGTTGGATGCCCCGTGGGAGTCCTGGGGGACCTATCGGGGGCGGGGGTGTGGCTAGGCATCAGGGAGCAGGGGGCTTGGAGCGGGGGGGGGGCGTCCTGGGGGGTGATTAGGTGGTAGGGGGTCTCTGGAGGCGGGTGGTCAGGGAAAAGGAGCAGGGGTCTTAGGGGGTTGGGTCTTGGGGGAGATGATTAGGGGTAGGGAGGTCTATGGAGGGGGTAGTCAGGGTACAAGGAGCAGGGGGCTTAGATGGGGTGGGGTCCTGGGCGGCATTTAGAGTGGGGGACCTTCAGAGGGGTCGATCAGGGAAAAAGGAGCGGGGGGTTGGAAGGGTCGGTGGTTCTGAGGGGGGCAGTCAGGGGGCGGGAAGTGGGAGGGGCTGGATTGGGGGCGAGGCCTTCCCTACCCGGCCCTCCATATAATTTTGTAAACCCGATGTGGCCCTCTGGCCAAAAAGTTTGCCCACCCCTGTGTTAGAGCATCAGCACCATACAGATGACCATATAGGATCTGTGTTCACTGCGCATTCCGCACCACGATATGAGCGACATGAAGGATTCCCCCACCAGAATACCCCATACCCGAGGCTACTCTCCTTCAATGTGTAACATCCAAGTTCAAATCCCGGACGGAGGGTGGCACTGAACCCAGGTTTCCTATATCCCTGTGAGTACTCTAACTACTCAGCTAAAGGTTATATAAGGGAGCTGCTCCTCTCTTTCCCGCCATGTTTTATTAATCTACTCCCCCTTTGTCTGCATCAAATGTCTGGAATCTAAATGAAAAAATGCAAGTTAGGTTGAAACAAAACATTTTGTTTCAACGTTATTGAAATGTTTTGACTTTTTGGTTTGGTCACAACCCTGGCAAACTCAGCATGACTGCAAATCATGTTGGGTCGACCAAAAGCTGCATTTATAATGAATAAACAATTAGCTGAAAATATTTTACCTAGCTCTAATGTAAAGTAATATGAAAAATCTAGGTACCACAATTTGGGTATCCTAAATTAGTGGGCACTTTTGATTGTAAATGCTCTGTGCCTTAGATCCCTATGTGTAAGCCTGGGATAATACCACCACCTCATCTCATGTAAGTGTTGTTAAGATAAGTTAATGACTGTGAAGCACTTAAATACAATAGTGATGAGTGCCATAGAAACATGCCTTGCCAGTGTGGAATGTGGATGTTTCTTGCCAGTGTGGACAGATAGTGAGTTATAACACTCCTGGAGGCTTTATAGCACTATAAAGTGCCAGTGTAACCAAGGCCTATTCTATAGCATGTCTGGGAGGTGGGGTGAGATAGGGGTGAGAATGACTGAAGAAAATGCATAGCTTCAGATATTCTACCCTCCAGCCTCCATAGCTGCTGGTGCTGAGAGTGCTGCTGCATCCTCTGGCTTGAAGTGGTCTCCATCATATACAGGGTTTATAGTTTGGTTCAATGGTTCTCAGCGCCCCCACTCTACAAATTGTTCCAGCATCTCTGCCAGCCCCTTTATTAATGCCTGTTGTAGACCAAGGAGCATCTGTGAAGTTGGGCTCTACAAAGGCTGTGTGCACCTTATGCACAATGCTTGGAATCCTGCCCTGCTAAGGTGGTGCAATCATTCCTGGATAAAATTGCTGCTGATACAGTCCAGCTGGTAGTAATCAGCAACTGCTGTCTTCAAGAAAAGAATGCAAACTTGAGAAATTAAAATAATCTCTGCAGAGCAATGGAACCTGTACTCTGAATGTGGGGCAGATAGAGAAAGACTGTAGTCTTTTAGAATACTCTGAAAACCAAAGCAACTACCCAAATGTGATTAAACAGTAACCAGCTTCCCTTGCTTTTACCTTTATTGCTATTTTCCCTTTAAAACCACCCTTTCATTTTCATTTCTATGTATCATTTTTTTTCTGACTCTGTTATACAGTTCTGAGCACTTGTGAATCAGTAAAATATAAGATCCTAAGACTTAAAAAGTATTACAAAATGTTGAATGATCATAAGTATTGTCCAATGTCACTTAACAATATTTTTCTGTTATTGTGGGGGAGCTTTATTCTATCAATGAGATATATTACATGCATATGAACTTCAATAGCTTCCTCAAACTTATATAAATTTAGCTTAAGTCAGCTCTGACTCTGTGGTGATGGGCATCAGTATAAAGCCTTACTATAGACAGTTGTATAATGGAACAAAGCAGGATTCAGCTTTTTCCATGCTCATGTTTGGGTGAAGTCCACCTTTGTGTTGCGGGTCACAGAGTTGCTGGAGCCATTTTTATAGTGGAGGTGCTGAATGCGGAAAACATGGATTTGGTGGTTGTTACCACTTCAAAGTGGGATGCTACTGCACCCCCCCAGCATCAATAGTTCTGGCACCTCTGGAAGGCCAGGGAAAACCTAGGTACCATTTAAGTGGAACTTACAAAGTGAAATATGCTTTGTGTTGGTTGATACACCTGGGATACAATTTCACCTTTTGTGTTTAGAATTGGCAACACCGACTAGGTGCTTACATTTCAAAGCTTCTATACTGCAGTTTTAAAAGTTTGGGTCAAATTCTGGCCAGCACCTGGAAACAGGTGTAATAACCTCCTCCCCAAAGGATGCATTTTATGGTGCAAAATCATAGAAGCTGGAAAAGAGAAAGTTCATAAGAAGATATTTCTGCAATATGTTCCAGACACACAGAACCTGATTCTCCTCTGGCTGGTGTGAAATGCAAATCAGGCCTAAGCTTTTGTGATTTGTATAATAATACACACGGATAAAAATATTGTATTCAGTATTTAGTCATTAAACTGTTCTTGTGATAAAACTTCAGAAATTAATTAGAGGGTCAGTAAAATAAACTTCTATAAGTATGGATGATTCTCTATAACTCCAGAGTCTGCCAAGCTGGCCTGGCAAAATCTGATAAGGGGGAGAATAAACAGCCTCATGAGACTCCCAGTACTGTCTGCTTCTGTCTTTGTTGAATTGTTGTCTAGAGAGCTGGAAAGAGACAACTGGAGTGTTGATTTTCACCACTTATAAACGATGGTGACTGACACTGTATAAATAGCTGAGTTAGATTAGATGAAGAATAACCTTTGTTTGTGGTATTTTGGCACTTCTGTAATGTAGGAGCTGCAGCAAGGTCTAGGCAAGTTTCGAAGCACTAGGTAATTACAAAATATTGGTCATTTAAGTTATCCTAAAATGTAGCAATTCTGTGACTAATTCAAAACCCCAGTGTCTTTATTTTGTCTGAAATGTTATTTGAATTGATAATGAGTTGTTTTAATCCCTCTCTAGTTCAGCGGTCAAGCTGAAGGACGGAATTCTTTTGGGGGAGGAGGGAGAGAGAAAGGGAAAGCATGTTAGTATTTGACATACATGGGGCTAATGGGTCAATGAACTTTCACTTCTGGAAGCTTCTCTTTGAATGGAGGAAATAAATGTAACCCTGCTTACATTCCTAGCTTTCAAAATGTGTCTAACTTTCAAGTTGTGCCCCTCTAGCATGTGCTGGAGAGGGCTCTCAAGTGACCCCTGGGAGCATTTATTATTTATTATTAAAATGCTCCCACCAAATGGAAAGAAAGTGTGGGCTGCTTTCCCTGTCCCTGGTTGAATTCACTCCCTCTTGGGCCAAATTATCCCTCAGGGCACATAAAAAGCACATTTTACACTTCTGAAACAAGGTAGATTGGAGATAGGGTGACCAAATGTCTCGATTTTATAGGGACAGCCCCGATTTTGGGGTCTTTTTCTTATATAGGCTCCTATTACCCCCTACTCCCGTCCTGATTTTTCACCTTTGCTGTCTGGTGACCTAACTGAAGCAAACGGCAGGTTTTTGTTAAAAAATGTCCTGGAGATATGACGAAACTCTCCCCTCCCCCAATTCATAGAAAGTATTCTTCATCCTGTCTCATTTCAGGTTATGTAGATGGTACTCAGTGTTTGTAGTAGCAAAATTCATGATGTGATGACTGAATAAAGGAGAAGTACATTTTATTTGTCTTGTGGGGCTGCCCTTTTCCTCAGTTATAATTAGGATATTGCACTTTATTTTAGATGGGAACACAAATGAACAGATTCACCACTTCTTCATACCTTCTATTTGTGAGCATCACACTCTTTGGGGCAAAGAACTCTCACATGTTAAGGAGGAAATACTTGTGGAGTCCCTTGTTAAAATACTGGCTTTTTTGACAGGTTGCCACCATAGCGCTAACTTTAAAATTGGAAAATCAACTTTAAAAAACTAAGGGAATTGCACTTTGCTTGTGCATGCACTGGTTAAGAAAGCTGCCCATGAATATATTTCATGTGCATTATCCACTTAGTTTCTAGACCATAAATTCATTAAAATTACTCAGTGAATTACAGCATGAATAAAATTAAGGTGTATTTTATTATATTTTATGGCGGGTGTCTTCCTTCCTCCTAATTCCATTCATTTACTAGTGAATCAGAAGAGATAGGATCCTCATTATGGAATATCATACATAGTTGGACAGTTTCTGAATTGATGTTTTGTTCTTGGGGCTATTGTAGTCCATCTGATTTAGCTGTCTGTTGTGTAGAAGAATGTTTGCTTCCCTGTTTCTGTACAGTTTAAAGGTCATATTTTCAGGTAGCTGTGTGCAGTTGCTCACGTGTACCTACCTGTAAGTGCCTGACTTTGCAATTACTCTTTGTAAATATTTGAAGTGTGTTTGTATTACAGTTCAGTTACTTCTCTACCCACAGGGCTAGTAAAATGTCTAACTGTTCAGGCGTGTGCACAAATACCTGATGGAGTATTTGCACATGCAGGTTAGGCAAGTGTAAATGTATGTCCACATTATTTGCATCTAATTTAGAAAAGCTGGTAGTTTACTTGCTAAAATTTGGCATGATATCGTATAAAGATCTCTTCTGTATTTTGAATCAAGACTTCAGAAAAACTAAAGTAGATATTACTCCTAATGACTTGGCCTTGGTTTGTCACAACAGTATGTGTGAACAAGATTTTGGGGGGTTTAGTCAGGTCTACTATATATCAGTGTCCAGCCTGAATTATTTTTTTCAATAAAGCTACTAGCTTCTTACTTTAATGCTGATTCATGGTGTATAATCCCACACTCTCTCTCATCTGGATACAACACTAGCTTCACAGAGAGAAAAGAATCATTGGTTGAACATAATTAAAGTGGTATAGATAAATCAAGATCTCTTTTTGAAGTGATTAGCTCTAACGTGCACAAGTGTTTTATCTCTAGGCTCCTGTGCAATGCAGTCAGATTTACTGGTGCATGTAATTAAGGTTCATTGCTCTGGAAAACTCCTTGACTAATATTTACATAAACGTCTTTTCAACATGCTTCTAATTACTTTCTTGATTAGTATGTGATAAGTAAAAAAAAAAATTCCACTCTTTTAAGTTAGCTTCATCTCGTTCATTATCGAGAGCAGTGCACTGTGCAGTACAAGTAATTCTCTGTGGGAGATGCATATTCTCTAAGACCAAGAATTCTTCTAAACTTGTTGTCCGTTAGCTCATCTGAATACTTTTCAAAGTCTAGCATTGAATTAGCAGAGATTAGATAAAAGCAGTTTTGGTCAGGACGGTAAGATTGTCAGTGGGAAATCTTCACTGCAGGTGGCACCTAACCTTGCTGTCTTTTTTTCTCTTTTGAGAGTACTCCATGCTTAGAATCCTCCTGTATTGATTTCTTTGCTGGTTAAAGGACAGTTTTAAATTCCAGACTTTCTCCAATTCTGATCAAACTTAGCGATGCACTATTCACATATATCATCCCTGTCCATTTCTCACATCCCACGATTTGAACAAATTCTGACAGCACTGTTTATTGTTTATTGGGCATCTGCCTACTTTTGTGCAGGGCCGGCGACAGAAATTTGGGGGCCCCCCTACTCTGATAGTTTGGGGGCCCCCCAGCCCAGCCGGCGCTCCCCCCGCAGCTGACAGCGGCTGGGGGAGGAAGCCCAGCCGGCCTCCCCCCCCCCCCAGCCCAGCCGGCGCTCCCCCCCCAGCTGACAGCTGGCGGCAGCGGGAGCGAGAGCCCGGGAGCGGCGTGAGCCGCCCTTGCTGTTCCCCCCCCTCCCTCGGACTGCGCCGCTGCCGCCGGCCGGGCTCACTGCTCCTGCCGGGGCCAGGCGCGCTTGTCCAGAGGAGAGCCACGCCGCCTCCCCGCCCCTTCCCCGCTCTCCAGGCCCGGCGACAAGGGGGGACGACTACGGGTACAGCTGTGTACCGGGGCCCCCCTAAAGTCGGGGGGCCCGGTACAGCTCTACCCGTAGTACCCCCCTGTCGCCGGCCCTGCTTTTGTGACTGGTGAGGCGGTGTCTGAAATATTTGTTGTCGTGTAGCAGATCTCAGAATCCTACCCCAGATCAGTAGTGAGACAGAATAATTAGTATCCGATGTTGTTTGGTGGCCTGTGCGAAATGAGCTGGTGGCAGCAATTCAGTTTGTAGTAGTTATGGACCTATATCATGAAGCCACCACATTGATACCTGTGCATGTCTCTCCATTGAAGGATCCGGGTATAGATTAAGGCTTCCTAGTGGCATAGGGCATTGTTGCACTGCTGCTAACTGTGGGCTATATTGGCCCTGTAAATAAATAGATGACTTTGGTCTTCAAAGAAGTCAGTTCTACAGCTCTTACCTGCACTAAATTTGCTTAGGAAAGAAATCCAAGGCAATTTAAAAAATAGATCATACATTCTCTGAAAAGCAAGCAACTTGCTGTTACTTTTCCTTCATTCCTTCATAGTGACTAAGTGGCTGATATGTTTGTACTTCTTTCAAATTGGAATTAAGTGATTTCTCCTTCCTCTCTCCAAGGGAATATGCTGACTATTTTCACTTTGTGATTACACACATTTCTGCTGGGACTCTGTCAGCTACTAAACAATGGAGATGACCGCATGATCTATTTCACTTTATAGATTTAATTGTAACGATTCATGGAGCTAAGAGCTCCAATGAAATGATGAGTTAAATCACGGTTTCGCTCTTGGGTACATAGGGCTTGATCAGGAACAGAGCAGAAAGACGTGCCATGGAATTAGGGTTTAACTATAGCTGTCTAGGTTGTTTGTCAGTAAATATATTTAACAAATAAAAGAAGATCTGAGCAACTGCAAGCTGTGTGGGATAGTTCTTATTAATCCTTATAGCATGATACCCCTTTTGGTTCATAGGTCTTTCCCTGAGCCTGAGTATTTCTACAGGACCCAATATTTGTTTATGCAAGCAATATTTCCCTGATACATTCAAGAGTATTCCATTGACACAGGATTGAGGGTCAGTTCTTGATGAAAAGAATACAGCATGGCATGTGACAAATCAGAAAAATGAATAACATTGTTAGAGCACTTCACTTCAAGCGTAAATTTTGCTCTAACGCCCACACAAAATGAATCTTTACCAAATTGCCAATGAAGCCTCAATGAGCAACCAGACCTGTTGGTGTTAGTCTATGCTACATCTCTGAATATCTAATATAAGAGCAAGGGGAATATTCTTAGAATTGGTATGGTCATTTACAACTTTTTTTGGCTTTCTGTGTATATAAATGCATCTTACTTCTATTTGTTCCATTCTATGCATCCGATGAAGTGGGCTATAGCCCACAAAAGCTTATGCTGAAATAAACTGGTTAGTCTCTAAGGTGCTACAAGTAGTCCTCGCTTTCTTTACGATACAGACTAACACGGCTGCTAATCTTAAACCTGTCACCATACAAATGGTAACTGTGCTGAACTGAATGAAGCACTTAGGATACAGCAGCTATTTCTTTTTATAGACTCATCTTGACCTGGAAATTGATGCATGATTTCTCACATGTCAAGATGGCAAGCATCTGTGAAAACCACTGAAAATCTACTTCATTAGCAATCTTCTCATTACTTTTCTTTACAATAATTAGTAATAATATTAGTAATAATAAAGTGAAAGCACCTTGAATTGCTTCTAATCCTCCATTTGGTGCAACACTCTCTTGTTTTCGTACTGGCAGTTGCCCAACCCCAGTGAACTGCCCCTTGTGGACAATTTGGGTGTACAAGTGAGTACACAGCCTGCTTTGAAAGGTGGCCTTTTCCCTGTGATTACTCAGAAGCACCTAGTTGCTGAAAATTATACTTTCTGCATATTTTTTTCACTCCACATAAAGTATATGCTATGTACTATTTTTTCTTCAGTGAACAAGTTTCTGTTGCAGGTGACTGCAGCAACTCATTCTGTCATTTACTAATAACAGCAGTGTTATTTGTTGTAATACAGCGAGATAAAGCAATTGCATTGTGCTAAATTAGCTTGAGTTGTCACTTGGTGTTGCCATTCCTGTGACAATACCTCAGCATCTGTTTATTGCCTGCGACTTATCAGCACCTCTCAAGCCTTTCTGTTTAAAAGCCGAGGTCTGAAGCTTTGGCAGTGCTGTAGAATGGCTCCAGTAATGTTTTTAATACTTGCTTTTAGAGTCTAGAAATAAACTGCCATATGCTGTGGACCTGATCATGTTCTTGTCAAAGTCCATGGAGAGTTTTGCCGGGGACTTCAGTGGAAGCAGGATTTGGTCCCCTTCAAATTACTCTGTCATAATAAAAGGAAAAAAAGAACCTATCAAATGGGGTAGATTATCAGTTAAACCAACAACTATTTAGGTCTTGAAAGGATTCAAGAGTCTTGTCAACTTGAATCTAAAGTATCCAAAACGGAAATAGCTACTTGCTTTGAGACTGCATGCATTTTTTAAATGAGTGTCCTGTAGAATGTCGTTGATAATTAATAGTAAAAGTCACTGACCATATAGAGATGGAGTAATAACAACGTTGTCCAAAACAGATATCCGCCAAATAAATATTATTTTTTTGGAAAATTTATCTTGCATATAAATGAAAAAAGGCATGTTTTCCCCATCTGTTTCATTTGATTCAGACACTACATTACAATGCTCTTAGTTGTTAGTTTTGTGTTAACTTGCAGGAAGGTGACTCAGCTTCAGAAATAATGTAAAATTCTCAGTTGCCCATCAATTTTGGTATTACTTCAGTGAGTGAAGGAATTAAAATTTGAACACAAGGTTTACAATTTACTAAATGTGGAGGACATAATTTTTTAAATAAATATTTCCTGTATTGTAATATTTTTTTCTCATTTTAAATCTCTTCCAAAACAAATACACTAACTTTGATAAAGGCACTCTTATTCCAAAATAAGACTGTCCTCACACACAGAATTATTCTGGAATAATTTATGCACAGACAAAAGCCCTTAGTTTGTGTCAGAACAATTCACTATAGACTATTTAGGATTTATTTTGATAGTTTATTTAAATGGTTGTTTCCAAATACTTGGCCAAATCTTAAAGGGCCTCCTTTACTCACCTGCAATATTAGTGAGTGCATCTGGTGGCATGTGTAAACTCAAGATGTGCACATACAAATAAATGTTAGTGCATGAATATGTTTAAATGTATCTAATTTTTCTTACCCACCTTTGCACGTGCAGGCAAATGTACACACAAATATTACTGTCTTCGTTAAACTAGCTGTTCAAAAAATTGGCCAACTATCTGTCGGCTGTTTTGAAGTAAGCCTGAATTTGGCAATGCATGTCTGTCACATGGTTCAAGAGTTCTTTTTCAAATGTTCTCTTCATTTTGTTCTGGAAAATATTAAACATACATAGATAAAAAGCAAAAAACAAAATAAACAAAAACCAACTGAATCTCTGAAGACCTACTATGATGTGCATACCACAAGCTATTAATAATCAGTCATGCTTGGTTGCCTATTTGCTATTCTCCCATCCCTCTTTATTATTATGCTTTATAATTTTTATATTCCGAACTGAAAGATATTAAGAGGGGGTGTAGGGGGCCTGGGTGGCCTCCCTCCGAGCCAGAAGGGAAAGAATCACTCTTTCTGCCTGAGTGGGTGGGGTCAGAGCAAGCTGGCTCCACCCCCAGGAAGGGGAGGGGTGGGACAGGAAGTACAAAGGGCGGGGCCCATAGCTCAGTCAGGGCAGCACTAGGGAGGGAGGGAGACGCAGACCACGGGCTACTCCTTCTACCCCTTGTTGCCGAGCCAGGGGAGGCCCTGGATCCAGGGAACCCTACTCTACAGAAAGGACTGGGGTTTCCCGACCTGCCTGCTGCAAAGTACCCCGAGGGACTGCTGGAGCTCAGCAGGGACCCATGCCCGCTGGTGGCGAATGCTGAGGGAGAACCGGAGCTGCCAGGGGCAGAGTATCCCGGGGGACCGCCAGAACCCAGCAGCACCCCGTGGCTGACAGAAGCAGACAATGAAGGGGAACCGGAGCTTCCTGCGGCAGGCGACCCTGAGTCCTGCTGGTGCCCCCTCACCTGTGAGGTGCACCCCTAGACTCCTGCCGGCGCTCCCCTGCCTGAGGGGGCACACTGTGGACTCCTTCCGGCGCTCCCCTGCCTGAGGGGCGCACTGTAGAGTCCTGCTGGTGCTCCCCTGCTTGAGGGGCACGCTATAGTCTCCTGCTGGTGCTCCCCTGCCCAAGGGGCGCGCTGTGGACTCTTACCGGCGCTCCCCTGCCTGAGGGCCCCACCAGGGAGGCTTGCTGGCCCACCTCCCACCCTTAATTCCCCTGTGCCTGGGAGGTGCGGCCAAGGCCTTGCAGCAAGGCAGTAGCTCCCCACCGTTCCCAGCGGCTCGGAGGACTTACTGACCCTCGTACTGGGGGATTTATTCTTCTGCCCAAAAGCGGAAATCTAGGCTTTGGATCTCACCCATTGAACTAAATCCTTAAGACCCTGCTTAGACTTTTCTCTTTAGTTGTTCAGACTTGACCCATTATATCTCTTGCTGCATTTGCTCCCTGCTTTAATTTATTTAGCTGTGGCAACAGATTGTTCTTGTGGTGTTACAGAAATGAACAGATTTGGAAACACTTGACTATATCTGTGCAGTACTCCCCAACATCTACCTTATGTACTGATATGCTGAACATGAAGGAGCTGACCTGTTAATAGACATATCATGGAGCACCTCTTCCAAATGATGGCAAATCCAGGAGGGAGCACTCTGGCCAGCCAGTTTTGATTGGCACTGCAGTACTGCTTCCGGAAGTATAGCTTGTACGGTGATACAACACTTGCACTAGGGACTGGAGTGTACTTACCTTTGAGACAGCATATGCTTATCTCTATTCCTCTTTTGCAAATGACACTGCTGTCCCTTTGCTATTGTAACAAGTGTGTGGCTATCTATGACTTTCACAGTTGTCAGTGTGCTGCATCCTATGGCCATTCAGAACATCCCAGAGGCAGCTGGGACAGACGAGAAATCTGTTTCAGAATCTCCTAACGTTTGAGCTAAAGGAGCATCTTTTTTCTCTGCTTGTTCCATAGGGTCTATGACACAGAATTAAGCAGTTCTAGCCAGTTCCTTACACTCTATTGCCAAGAGACATGAGCTATGGGATAATTTGCTTTTGTGCCCTTAATAGTGTCTTCTTGAAAAACTGCCAACTCTCTTGAACTGTTTTCCCCCTTATACTTTTTTCCCATGAGATCTTACCTACCAACTCCCTAAGCTTGCTAAAGTTTGCCGCCTTGAAATTCATTATCTTTATTGTGCTGTTGTCCTCCTACTATTCCTTAAAATCATGAACTTTACCTTTTCGAGATCACTTTCACCCACACTGCCTCCACTTTCAAATTCTCAACCAGTTCCTCCCTATTTTGTCAAAATCAAATCTAGAACAAACTTTGTCATATCATGAGCTGGCAAATCCGTATTGATGACTGCTATCCAGTTCGTCACGTGTCCATGCAAAGTATATGTTACTGTGGAGCCTTGCCAGGGTACTGTTTGGTGCTGATGCCAATAAAATTGATGGGGAAAAAAGCCCTTCTGAATAGGCCTTAGACATGACGTGAAGATGCGGGTTACCCATAGATTAAAAGGTGTGTTGATGTTTTATCTTTTGCCTACATTTGTATGTGGACACCCTGTTTCTTGCCACTATTCCAGAAAGTACATCATCTGAGTGTCCAGTGGTGGCCAGAAAATAAAACAGGATAGAAAATAATATTTAAAAAAATCATCATGCCCTTGTGTAAATTGATGGAGTACCCTAACCTTAAATATTGTATTCATTTATGGTCAAAAAAATGAAAAAAAATGTAGTGGAAACAGAAGGGGTCTTGAGAGTGCTGACGCAAATAGAAACATGGAGAGGCTTCCATATGAGCAGAGATTGAAAAGGTTAGGACTGGTTTATTTAGCACTGAGGCAAACAAGATGGGACATATTAGAGGCAAACAAAATAACAAATGATATAAAGAAAGCATTAGGGGCTCCTATATGCCCTTTCTCATAATTCAGCAACAATGGGACACCGAATGAATTAGCTAATTAAATTTGATAAATAGAAATATGTGGTTATACGCTGTACAATGATTGCCAAAAGGTGTAATTCTAGGTAAGGAGTTCAATAGGATTCAGAATAGGTTTAGATATCTCTGTTACTGAGAACATCCACCTTCAAGTTAGATAAGAAAAATTATTGAAAGGGATACCTTTATATTTCAGGCCACAAATCAAACACCCTTTAATAAGGGCTAGGAAGATACTTTGGCTATAACAGGATTTTCTGTTGCAAGGTATTCTATTGCACCATCCTCTAAAGGTCATTGTCAAGGGCAAGATACCAGACTAAGCAGACCATTGGCACTCTGTTCTCTTAAATCTGAGAAGTGGGGTGAGACAGCCAGGATTTTGGACTAGCGATAAGAATTAGCAAGATTGTAATGTATTAATATTAACATTATATTAAGGTATCTAGAATTGCACTGTAAGAGTTCCATCCAGGGGTATTATTAAAGCATTTTGTATAAATAATTGGAGACCCCATTAAGATTCCTGATAATTTTTTCAGAATAGATGCCATAAAAATAGCAATCTCTTTTAAACTGAAAAGAGATTTTATGTCTTCTTTTAACCTGCAAGATGATTAGAGAAAATTAACTCCTTTTCAGTAACTGTACAATCTTCCTTTGACATTCAGATGGGAGCTTGATTCAGGTTAGCATTTCATAAAGAACTTGTGTATGATTTTCAAAGTGAAAGATCAGAAATAAATTTCCACAGACTGATTACAATTTTTTCCTTTTTTTATTGCAGCAAGGCAAAGAGGCAATAAAAGCAGGAAGTTGTTGACAGCATGTTGAAAATTACAAGTGAACCCTCATGAGTTGAATTTTGCCCTGGTGCCTCCAAACTCCTTTTTTCATTATAATGCCCATTTAAAAAAGAAATATCTTGCTGCAAGAGCTGAATGTGTTGTGTACTTTGTTAACTAATACTGTATAGCAAATGCTTGAAATAGAGCAGAAAGGGAAAGAAGAAAAGGTTTCAGGCAAGATGGAGAGAAAATGAATGAGTTCTGATGTTCAATTTATTACTTTGTGATGGACAGTGAGTTTCTGGAAGCTTTAGGATGAATTGCCCATCTTTGGGTTGATAAAACTCCATTATAAAATAATCTGAACAGTCAAAGCTATTCACTCTTCATAGAAAACGACTGGAGGACTTTGTTACCTTTTTAGATCTC
The DNA here is from genome assembly GCA_032164245.1 of Sternotherus odoratus. Taxonomy (NCBI): domain Eukaryota; kingdom Metazoa; phylum Chordata; order Testudines; family Kinosternidae; genus Sternotherus; species Sternotherus odoratus. The sequence goes on from JAVMKO010000002.1 coordinate 150,619,102, forward strand.
CTATCTTTGAGTCAAATTCTGCTCCTCTTTCTCAGGCTGAGCTTTACTACTCACGAAGTCCCATTTAAATCTTTGGGACTTCCCATAGAATCAAGTATCCAGCTTCAGCAAGGATGGCAAGACCCGTAATCTTTCCTTATTAAAACACAGATTGACGCCCATTAGGGATATCCAACCGTTTTTCGGTTTTTAATTTCATTTTTGTCTTGCTGTTCTTACCCTGACTATAGTTGATGCTGCATGTTCCAAATGTTGTATAATTTAGCAAAAAGCTGTTCAATTGGTTTTAGAAGCAAAGGGCCATTTGATACATGTATGCAGATTCAATTGACTTCAATGAGAGCCCTCTGAATATAGTTGAAGGAAGAATTTTGCCTAGTGAAATGAGGATTTAGAGTTATAGACAGTTCCCCAGTTAATTTCCTGCTTTGGAATTTAATAAAATGAGCAGGCGTTACCTGAGAAATGATCCAAAAGAAAAGGAGAGAGAGGATCACTAAACTGGAAGTCAAGTCATCAAGTGATGTTTTTGTTCTTCTCCCACAGTGCTTAGTGAGAGCACCATTAGTAACTGATATATGCAGTAGAAAATGATAATTTGAAGAAAACCCTCTCATTTGGCATGCAAATAGTTACTGATAAAGCAGTAGGGGTTGGGGAGTTTCTGATTAATCTCAACAGCTAACATTAACATTCCAAATGTCATTCTTTATTCATTTCACCCACTTGAGTCTGTCATGTCCTTTTGTGCCTAAGTTTCTTAGAGCACATTTGATATGCAGTATATGATAACAGATGGGGACCTCAAGAACTGTGTTATAACATTCCAGTCTTTTTTAAGGGGCAGGAGTTTTTCAGTGTCCAACATTTCTCTTTGGCTTTCTCTTGTTGTTTGACCACATACTGGGGAGTCCATCCAGATTAGCCAGGAAAGGTTTGTGGAAAATGACTGGAATGTACAGAATTTTGAGGTTTTAACCTGACAGCTTTCTGAAACCTCATTCCATATCTGCTATGGATTTCTCCACTTGACAAGGGACAGCATAGATCCCTGTTCTGTAAACCACATCCATTCTGTGGTATTGTCCTCCATGTGAGTCCAGAAGATAGAGATTAGTGACAAACTTCTGGTGTGGCACTCCTTTCTGTGCCACTGGTGAAGGGCAGCTATGATAACAATTTAAAGCATTTAATGACCCAGAGCTGTGAGCATCACAACGACATTTCCAATCCTTTTGATTCTTGTTAGGCTAAGAAGTAGAGCCATTCAAAACTTTTTCAAATTTTGAAATCTCTTCAACATTTCAAAATCTGAAAATTTTTTTTGGAAAATTGTTAATATTTAAATGAAAATTCTCCTCCCTCAGTGTTCAGATCAGCTTGGTCAACACTTGTTTTTTTTAATTTCAACAAAATGTTAAGGATACACTTTTGGGGGAAAAATGACCATCTTTTCCTATTATTTATTTATTTTGCCTGCTCTACCAAGAACTACATCACTGAGTTTCAGATCTGACTTCAATACCATATGGCAATGTGCTAGGGTTAGCCACAAATGACTTTTACAGCTATTGAATCTTCAACTTGTGTTTAACCAGCCACAAAACAATAATAGTAATACAAACACCACCACCACATATATATTCTCTAGAGCCATAAACTTTTGGTTCCTTACTAAATTTTGTAATCTAGTACTTAATGAAAATGGTCAATTTATAATTCAAGTTATCTTAATGTAGTTATTACAGATATGTAGCGGTAGATGTGGCAGAGACATATAAAATAATGAATTATATACTTAAAATTAGCTGTACAGCCTGGTTGCACTTTTTCATAATACAAGAACAAAAAGCCACCCAATGAAATTAATGCGGAATACATGTAAAACTGTTTTAAAATATCTATATATTTTATATCACATATAATTAATCTGTGGAATTCACTGCTTCAAAATGTTATTCAATTAAAGTCCCTCATAGAATTCAAAAGTGAGTACGTTTATATAAATAAGAATGTTGGCCATAATTACACTAAGATAAAAAGTTTATTAATTATTATTATTATTATTTATTATTACTACATGACAGTCACATTGCACTAGAGCCTACACGTCTCATCCAGAATGGGCCCCATTCTGCTAGGCACTATTTTAAAAATGGTAGTCCTTGCTCCAAAGAGCTTGCAATCGAAAAGAGAAGCCCGGACAGGTGCACAAGACACAAGAGGCTGGGTTGGGAAAATTGGGATTGTCGCTGTGATCACTGCTGCTAAATGACTAACTGTTATCAGGTTGCAGCCACCCCACTACAGGGCTAATCAAACGTTCTCCAGCTGAGCAGTTTTTTTTATGGAAAATTGGAGTGTTTGGAGCAAACTTTTTCACAAGAAGTGTCTGCTGGAAGATTTTGTCTTAAATCTTTTGGTTTTCAGTTGAAAATTCAAATTTCCCAGAGGAAACAAATTGTGGATCAGTTCTAATTACAGTAAACCCTCGATTTAGCGGACCTCGATTTAACGGACTTTGGATTTAACGGACAAAATTTCCGGTCCGTATGTCATATGTGAAAATTAACACCCTGTTAATTTTAAAATGCTTTTAACCAAGATTTGCTTATAATTAAATTAACAGGTTATTTTTTGTTATTAATTCACTGTTACAGTAGACTCCTGATTATCCGGGCGCGGGTTAACTGGGCTGCGGATTAACCGGGATGTCTAAACCGGTCGGTAGGGGAAGCCCCAAAGCGGCGGTGGGCTCAGCCTTAGCCTGCCGTTGCTTTGGGGCTTCTCCCACTGGCCCCTTACGAGCTGGGGTCTCAGCCTGCTTCCAGCCTGGGTGTAGGAAACCCAGGCTGGCAGCGGGCTGAGACCCCGTTTGGCAGGAGCCTGGGGGGAAAGCCCGAAGTGGCAGCAGGCTGAGTGCTGAGCCTGCTGCCGCTTTGGGCTCTCTCCCCAGGCTCCTGCCGCCTCCCCCAGTCAGCTCCCGCTGCCAGCCTGGGTGTAGGGAACCCAGGCTGGCAGCGGGAGCTGAGACCCCGGCTGGCAGTAGCCTGGGGGGAAACCCCAAAGCGGCGGCAGGCTTCCTACACCCAGGCTAGCAGGGGAGCTGACTGGGGCAGATGGTGGGGCCACCCCCCCCCCAACCCCCAGGGCAGCCAGCGAACCCCCCCCTCCCCCCAGTAGACGCGTGATTATCGGGGATTTTATTAACCGGGATTAAGGTTTTCCCGATCATCCCAGATAATCGAGAGTCTACTGTATAGAAAACTTTTCTGTGAAATTAAACTTTTCATACATACTTAATTTTAATTACACAAACATGTCTACATAACTAAAAACAGGTAAACTAACTAATTTGTCAATTTTTTAACATACGCATTCGGAAAACCTACTTTATTATATAACGGACTTTCGGCTTTAACGGACACCCCCTCGCCCGAATTAGTCCATTATATCGAGGTTTTACTGTATGAATAATATTACTACAGTTTGTAAAGGTGCCAATTAAGATCATGGCGGTGCTGTCTGCGCAGGTAGTTGTAAAAATGAGTACAGGGACATGGTCCCTGCTCTAAATTTACAATCTAATCTCATACCACAAAGCCACAGTTCCAGCTTCTTTCCTCCTCCCATTCATAGCACTGGGTTTCTTGAGACAAGTTATTTTTAAAAGCCTGAAACTGTGTAAAAGGTAAACAGACCATTTGTAACAGAGAGTTAATTTTTTAACTTGTATAAGTTTCATATTGCTTACTATAATTTTCCACAATTTCCTTTTGCTTTTATTGCAGGAATAGATGCATGGAACAATACATGTGTGTCTGATAAGCAGTCCAACAATAATGAAGTTATCAGTAACATAAATTAATTACTTTACCAAAAGACTAATTACTTAATGTACTTGACTGGAACTTGCTTCTGTCATAGTAGGAAAGCAACTTTTAGTTAAAGTTGGATAGGCTATTATGACAAGGCGTATTGGAATTTTCTCTTGGCTTTAACTACAGAATTGTTTTAGGAAAAAGAAAAGATTAAGAGGCTAACAGTGCTACACACTTTGCATAATATTGTCTTATTCTAGATATAAATCTCTGCCAAGATCATATTCATAGGATATCATGCTCACACACTTCTCCTAGCTCATTTGTGAAAATGCCAAACTTTGGAGAAAATGAAATGAGGTTGGCATTAACATATGCAGAATAGGCTGGTTCATTTGTGATATTACCCCCTCCCAAAAATTGTATCAAAACACCACACAATAGGTACCATAGAAAATATACACACACTGAAGGCAGTTGTATTTTCTTCAGGACAAACTTGCATTGAGATAAACCATATTTATCTCCTTTAGCTGTGCTTTGTTTTATATATTTACCAGACAATATTATAATATTTTGCTTTGAAGCAGTGTGGTGCAGTGGATTAAACCTGGGGACTTAGAGATGAGTTTCAGTCTCACCTGTGCTGTTGGTACACTGTGACCTTGAGCCAAGTCAGTAGGATCAATATTTTTAAACATGGATACACTGGACATCTAAATCCACACTTAGGTATCTACATTTTTTATTTTTGTTTAGAGTGCAGGTGTAACTAAAGAGAAGTAGAATTTTTTTTTAATGTCCTGACTGTCCTTTTGCGAGCTTAGATTGCTGTTTGTGAGGTTTCCCTACTTAAAGAGAAAGGACTTGCTATAAATAAAGCCAACAAAACCCCCTGGAAAAGAAACAAAATCACAAGAGGGAATAATGTGTTCTGCCTTTCACGCAGTGGAAATAGCGTATTTCAATATGCCTGCCTTTTTATTGATAAAATACCTGTAAATAGTTTTTAGTGTGGCACGAGAAGAAATAAAACCAGTAATAGCAATATTAATCATTTCAACTAGTTACATAATGCCATATTTTAATACCTGAGGGCTTCATCCATACAGAGAAACCAATTTCTGTTTCCTATATTAAATGCATATACACTTTTACACTGCCTGAAGGTCTGGTGCAACTCCTGTTAGAGTCAGTCGAAGTCTTTCCATTGAGCTCAGAGGGAATTGGAATGGGCCTCACTATTTTTCTTAGTGAGAAATTCATAGAGGAAGGAAATTGAGCTCTCTAGCTCTGCTTTACATTTAATTTTTTTTCTCATGATGTATGGCTAATTGAAACAGATGGTTTATTGTGATGAAGACTGTAGTGCCCTTCAAATAATTAATATAAAGGGTTTTTTTTTATTGTGGCAGCTGGATGCAGAGATATAATTTAGTTCTTCTCTCTACCTCGAACTTGACTAGTGCAGCCTGTGCTCTCAAATCTGACTTTATAGTCTTGCCTAAATCCTTGCTTCTCCTCCACAGTCATGGAATGGACATATACTCCCAAGACCAAAAACAAAAGAAGACTTCGTAACCCAGGATAATATCAAGTAACCAGGATTATCCATGTCATTCGATTTCTTTCCCTTCAAATATGGGCCCTAGCCATTTACCAGAAAAAAAGCATATTTTTGAAGATCTAAACATTCTCAGTTTTTCAGTCAATTAATATTGACTTTTAGCCTGTCCCATGGTCAAAATACTATGTGACTGGCTGCTGAAATTTTTTTTAACCAAATTTCACTCTAGGAGTAGCTGTACTTTAGTTGGGATTAAGTAATACCTGTAAAATTTGTAGAGCTGAATTACTCATTTGTAGTGAATAATTTATTCAATGGGTATGTATGATGTGATAGAGTTCACGAGTCATTTCTGATTTTCTTAGATTTATTCATTGTTTGGAATAGATGTATATAATGTGAATGTATATGAATAACTCTTGGTTGGATTGTTCGCAAGCTGTTTGCTGCACATATTTGTTATTGTCACTGCATTGCCAACTCTTGTGATTTTTATTGAGAGCCATGTAATATTTGGCATTCTTCTTATACCCCCAGCTCCTGGAGTGATGTGACTATGTGAGAATCCCGGCTTTGATTAAAAACTGAGTCTCTAGCCTTCACGTGTGAGGAAAAGCTTGAAAGCATGAATCCTAAAGGCTCAGAAGGCTAATTAAAAATAAATAATTTTAAAAATCTTATGCTTTTTATGCCACCCTCATGATTGTGGGGAGCCTGGCTCCTGATATTTGACAATGCATCTATCAATGACTTCACCAGAGGGGGTGGGGGCGGGGGTGTTCAACACTTTACAGTTTTTCACCCTATATGTGTAAGTTGCTTTCAGTTGGAGAGCACAGTAAACATGGAAAATACTGATACGGTGGGTGGCCAGCTTCAGAAAAAGCTGGTGCCTCCCTGTGCCACACAAAGCCCCTGTATGAGATAAGGGATTCATGCTGGCAAAGGACAAGCAGTGTGTCTGCTGCCACCATTCCTTCCTGAGGTTTTCTGTTGGTGGACAAGTTCCATCCCCTCATCAGAGGGAAACCTGCAGAAGCTGTGCAGAAAGGCATCTCTCCCGCTGGCTGCCTTGGCCAGAGCCCCTCCCTGGCCAGTTTTGCCTACTTCTCAGACTGCATTGATTCCTTTAGTCCATACCCAGTGTAAGGGAGGTTGTGTCCCCTTTCTTTAATTCACTGGTGAGTGTATGTTATGGGTCCCCCTCCATGCCAATCCACGAAGGATATGAGTTTTTACAGTCCCTAGCTACAGTCTTAGCTCAAGCTGAAGCCGCTTGCGTGTTTAGTTCAAGAGGTCCCGGATTCAGTCCCTGATGTGTTGGCCAGAATGGCAGCTGTCACAGCTGCAGTCTTGTACCTTGGCAGATTTCCATCCTTAATGACCTCTGCCAGGGTGTGTGAATCTGGACCTTTAATTGCAACACAGAAATATTGTTACTGTCTCATTCCATGTGACTGTTAGAACAATAGTAGGTGAAGGCAAAAATGCTGCTCAATGTTTAAAATGTTTTAACAAGTCTGTTTGCAACTGCAAATTTCCAGCTATGTTGTTGATACCTTTTCTTTCCCACTCTTGCCGTTTCCCCACCCCCCCGCACCCCCCAACTAGTAGGCTTGTTCAAGTTGAAGAGAAAAAAATATCAAATGTTAAAACAGTTGCAAATGACCCTTATGGTTTATTTAAGAGTCCTATGCTGAAGAAATGTCACAGTAACCTTGGCTGTGACCTTCTCCGTTGCTGCTCACTCTTGCATGGAGTGTTTGTAAAATTACACGGATCCTGACTTGGTGGTGTTGACTTGTTAAACATGCACTAATTATCAAACAAAATTTGCACTTGCTAGCAAGTTGGTGAGTGTTTTGAATAGTATTTTGTGAAATGAATTTACTTTTAGCTCCTCCTCCTCCTAAAACAAGCTCAAAAGGTTTCCTCTGGAGGGAAAATTCAGTAACACTAAATATAGTGCTATTAGTTATATCCAAACACTGCACTTAAGTAACAGTACAGAAGAATGTTACACATGAATATGAAATTACACATTATAGCAGTTCCATATATTGTTAGAACTGCAAATGGAACTGCATAGTTCTCTCCTGTAACATTAGTAAACATAATTTTGAGTGTAAGACTATCTGTAGCTTCATGGAATTTGCACATTCATTGTGTCTTGATTATAAAATAGTTGCAATATAACTAATTGTACTATAGCTACCACAAATAGTCATAGTTTTATTTACTACTTCAATGGACCTCCACTGCTTTGTGACCTGAAAATTACAGTATTATTTTATATTTTAAATTTTATACAGTATTATTTATGCTTTATGTAATATCATTACAATAATCCAGTTGTGTTATGGAAAGAGTTTTATAAATAGTTTAGGCTGTTCTTCGGGCACAAAGCATTATGGGTGAAGTGACTATTTTAAACTCCGTTGCTGCCTGTTTTAGCAAATGCATCAGACATTAATATTAATTTTATAGCATCCAAATTGACAGTGTACTTATATATAGCACCCAAATTGTATTACACAGTGTACTTAAATATAGAAGGACCAAGTCTTGCCTCAAAGAGTTTACAATCTATGGATGAAATCCTTGTCCTACTGCTATCAATAACAAAACTATTGACTTCCATGATGTCAAGATTTCACCCTATAAATTTCAATTTTATCACTTGCATACTAAATTTAATCAGGTAAAATAAGAGTTTACTATTAATCCAGTTGTTTAATTGTCTGTGTTTTAACAGATTCCTGCATTATACTTTATATAGTAGTCAATGTTTAATTACTTGCCTTTTCCTATGCTATGTACTTTATTTTCTATTTTGCTACCCTACTTTATTTCAGTTCTCCACTTTGAATTTGAGTCATGAATGGGTACATGTTTGTGATTTACTTCATTTATACAGTAATAATCCTGGTTCAGTAATCATCAGCTACAATATGTATTTACAATGCAACAGCCCACTACTACTACAGGAATCAGAGAGGTAGCTGTGTTAGCCTGGAATTGCAGAAGTGACAAAGAGTCCTGTGGCACCTTAAAGACCAACTAAAGTATTGAAGCATAAGCTTTCGTGGGCTAATACCCACTTCGTCGGATGCAAGCAGTGGAATTAATGTTTTATATATTTATATAATAATGTGTATATATATATATGTATTTATATAATAATTTATATAATAATTTATATAAATAAATTACTTCCACTGCTTGCATCCGACGAAGTGGGTATTAGTCCATGAAAGCTTATGCTTCAATACTTTAGTTAGTCTTTAACGTGCCACAGGACTCTTTGTCAGTACTACTTCAGTTACTGTAAGGAACATACCTACCAGAAGTACTCCACATCCATTGTTCTCCCAGAAGCGAGCGGCATATAATCTTCATAGTCAGATTGAAAAATTTGAGGATGTCCCTCTTATAATAGATATCAAACATGGAAAAAATCAGTCAAGCATTTTCATTGTAAAAGCTCTGCTGGAAGCTATTGGATTTATTTATAATCTCTGTAGTAGAACAGTTCCTTGACCAGCAGAATGTGAAATATCACATCTCATTGTGTACTGAAATAGAGAACGAGGCCCACACTGATGCCATCCGAAGTGTGTAACTGGGCATGCTCAGAAAGGATAACAATTCAGCCATTCTACATTAAAAGAAAATGACTTCAATCTGGTTGGCTGAACCTTAACAACAGGCCTGGTCAGGCCTTGACTAATGGGCATGGTTTGTTCAGAATGGGCATGGTTTTTTCTGTCTTAATCACGATCTGACGTGAATGTCTATCCTTTGGGTGCTTATCTCCCACCAACCTCTACAGTTGTTTTAAAATTAAATTAACTAATACAACTTATTTTTCACTCATATCCATTACACTGTGTCAACGATCTGGCTAATGGCTAGTCATACTCAGGTGAATGACAACCTGCTTTTGAGCTCAGCTCTACTCCCTGTTTTGTGGTGCAGTTTGTCTCTTTGTGCTTAGTGGATAGGTGAGCTTTCTGTTGTTAAACTGCAAATTGCCCATACTGTATTCAAAGAAGACTGGCCAGTCCCTTTTTTTCCCTACAGCACATGCAGGTTCTTTTGATATGAATTGCTATGCTTTCCCCCTTTCCACTAACTGAGCCCAACACCTTAATCCCCGAGTAATAGGCTCAATCTACACAGCACCACTTACATCAGAACCTATCCTATTAATGTACAAAATCATTATCTCCAGTTAGGAGAAAGGAACAGTCACCCCATTCCTAGCATGCTGAAGCAGCAATAAGCTATAGAGGTGTAAATTGAGGGAAAATGAGCCCATCTGTCTGAATGATCCCCCTGTGTGGTGCAATTTGAATGGTGTAAAGAGTTACGTCCTTAGGTCTAATTGATCCTGATAAATAAAAACTAACTCTCAAAAGAGATAAGCAAAAACAGGCCAGACTGGATGGTGGGACCCAACTTTGGAGGTGTGGCAAGGCAGTGGCACTCTGTTATTGACTGGATCCACAGAAAGCCTTGCAATAAGAATGAGTCCTGCCATGAGGACACTGTTTCTATGGCTAGGACAGCAACAGCTGCTAAAGAAGAAAACTAGTACGGGGTGAAGAGGTGACTCCTATCTTCCAAGATAAAGCCATGCATGCAGAGGAATAAGCTTCTGTACTCATCTGATGAGAGAGAGATGGGAAGCTGAAGTGTGCAGCCAAATTAAAAAGACTAAACCCCAAAGCCTTTCAAAGAACTTGAAAAATATTTTAAACTCTGTGTGTCTGTGTGTGTGTGTATGTATATTTGTGTATGTACACACACACACACACACACACACATATAATATGAAGAAAAAAGATGGAAAAGGCCTATGATATAATCTGATGATAATTCTTGTCTCTCATCAGCTTTACAAAGATATTCTTTCTGCTATACTATAGATAGGGAAAGTGGAGCACAGAGAGGTGAAGATCACATAGCAGGTCAGTGGCAGATCTTAGGATTGAACCCACGTCTCCTGATTTCCATTCTAGTGCCCTATCTAGTGGATTTACATCTCCCCAGGTGTGTGGTATGAAGCATCAACAGACATATGGCACTATAGCGCTAGCATAGAGCGGAAAAATTCTGCAGCGCAGATGTCACTTGGCTGGTTGTGATTGCTGCTTCCACCCCTCATTCCTTGGCACCAGTGTCTTATGCCAAGGGTCCTTCCATCACATGAGCAGGCAGCATGCCCTTCCAACAGATGGGCGTGAGTGCACGCAGGCCAGGAAGCGTGAATGAGCATTAAACATGTTTATACTGCGTTACAGGCTGGGAGGCAAAAGTCTCTGTGTCGTGAGCTTCAGCACTGACATTACAGTTATGAGGCTGCGGCTGTGCTAATCCTGGCTCTGAGCTAGATTAACTTTCAAAAATAAAAATAAAAGAAAATGCTTTAGCAGCCACACAAGGCCATTTTCTGATGTGCTAGTAATAGGCAGCGTGTTTGAGCTAACTACCTAGCTGGCTATCTTTCCAGCGCATATCCCCAGCTCTCATGGGACAGTTGCCTTTTGTTTCTTTTCTTTCAACAGGAAAAAGGCGGGGGGGGGGGGGGGGGAGGTACGGCGCGGGGCTGCTCGGGCGGGCAGGGGGGTTCGCGGGGCTGCTTGGGCAGGCGGGGGGATTCGCGGAGCTGCTTGGGCGGGCGGGGGGGGGGTCCGGCGCAGGGCTGCTTGGGCGAGCGGGGGGGTCCGGCGCGGAGCTGCTTGGGCGGGCGGAGGGGTCCGGCGCGGGGCTGCTTGGGCGAGCGGGGGGGTTCGCGGGGCTGCTCGGGCAGGCACTCCCGGCACTGTGGGCTACCTACCCACAGTGCAATGCGGGCTATGTTGACCCCTGCAAATGTTTAAGGACAGACAGTGTCGATCATTGTCGACCTGCTGTCCTGGTGGGGACACACTGATTCGATTTTCTAAAGTAGACTTTAGAAAATCGAATTAAGTGAAATCGACCTAGTCCTGTAGTGAAGACATACCCTAAAAAACATACTAAAACAAGGACAAACACACAGAAGCATACAAGTAAAGGGAAATGGGTGTTGACAGGCTCACATCATACTAGCTACATTTTTTAAAGTTAATTCCTCATCTGTCCACAATTTTCCCTCCATCATTCAACCGCCTTCATCTTCAAGTCTTGTGCTCTTACTCCCCTGTCCTCTCCCTCCCCCCGCAAAACAGTTCACCCTTCATAAAACAGATTGATAGGGATAAGTAGGTGACATAATGGCCAGTTGCTGCTTGTTGGCTTTTTAGAACAAGTGGATCTTCAGGAGGGATTTAAATGAGGAGAGGAAGTAGCTTTCAAGACCAGCCGATGAAGCAGTCCTCCTGCATGTTGTGATGTTCTGATTATGTTGGGAACAAATGTTTTGTGAAGAAATCTGCAGTGTCATTCTGCATCTGCTTCTATCACACATCACTGTTCTCATGAAGTTCATTCATCCCCCCAAACCAGCCACCTACATCAAAGTATATGTTCTTTACATATTAATCTGAGACATTTCCAGAGCTCACCAGGGGATGACCATTCTTTTTCATGGCAACTTGCAAGGAGGTTGAAATTTATTTGGGTTCTGTGCTGGAACAAACCCAAAACCATTTGAACATTTTTGCAATAATAGAGTTGTGTCAAAATGCCCATTTTGTGGTTGAAACCATAGCTTTTTGGTTTGAGACAAAACCTGTCATATTTTGTGGATTTTAGCGAGGAGGTGAAATCAGCTTTGTATGTGAAACTCCTAATGGAAAATCTAACAACTTTCACAATAGAGCAAATGCTGTTGATTCATAATTTTGGTGGCTGAGTTGAGTTCTCTTTGTTTCTGCATTGGCGTAATTATTTAAAGTCATGCTGATGTTGCTTTTGTTGAATCTATTTGTGTCTACATATATTTTTAGGTAAATTTTAGGCTCTAGGGCATCCTATTAGTATACATTTGTATTATTGTTGTTGTTACAGGTAGCCTTTTCCCCACAGTCTAGGAAGCCTCTGAGGGCACTTAAATTCATGCTACTTTTCTATACCTATCAATCATTATTTTGAAAATACTATAAATATGCCTCTAAAAATGCACTTGCATACGCTGCAAGAGCAGATCTTTACATTTGTGCACGCAGATTTTGCCAAGGTGCATAAATAACCTGTTCTGTAGGTTTGAAAATGTAACACTTTATCGCGCGTGTGTGTGTGTGTGTGCGCACGCATGTATGACACCAAACAATTGCTCCTACTGATAATCTCCTGCAACCTTGTGCTATTTCCCTTCAGCCTCCTTTTAACGTACAAGATATAAGTCACATATCTCTTCTGGGATGTGATCGTATTTCATTCATTGCTCAGTTCTATTAACACTGACTACTCTTATAACAATTTTTCTGAGTCAGGTTCAGGTCCTTAATTTGAAGATACCATTATTTTATCAGATTTACAAGCAAAAATTAGTCTTTGGTGTTTTTTTTAATCCAGAGTTTGTCTCTCTCAGCATAATATCACTTGAAAGGTTTGGATGCACCCATATAGGAAGAAGAGATTATTCTTTTAAATAATTCAGTCTAACCATTTTTATATATATCAAGGAAAAGTTTATTTTTTATAATTTTTAATCTCCTGTTTCCCATCTCCTTAATCATGCATTTAGTAAGAGAACAATACTCATCACTGCTTGTTCACTTGTAAGGATTTGATTCAGGCTCATTATGAAATGACTCCAGTGTATATATTTTAACAGAGGTGCCAGGCAATACAGTTTAACTGTGGATAAAGCAAGACTCCCCTTATTATAAGAAGATGAGCAGTTTCTAAAGACTTACTTGAGTAGTATTGTCAGGCCACACCATGGCTTTGAGGTAGGGTGACCAGATAGAAAGTATGAAAAATCAGGATGTGGGTGGAGGGCAATAGGAAAAATATATATAAGAAAAATATATATGAATATTGAGACGGTCCCTATAAAATTGAAACATCTAGTCACCCTATTGTAAAGGCATTTTCAAATGTATAGCAAAGTTTTGTGTGTGTGTATATATTGTGTGTATTATATTTATATCTATATCTATATATCTATATATATCAAATTTCTCATTCATCCCATACATGAAAATCCAATATTAATGACCTTGCCACACATTATAGACCTGTTTGAAACAGGGCTGGTCTTCACTACTGGGAGATTGATGCTGCTGCAATTGATACAACAGGGGTTGATTTAGTGGGTCTAGTGAAGATCCACAAAACTGACCACAGGATACTCTCTGATCAACCCCAGTATGCCAGCTCCCTGAGAAGATTAAGGCAAGTCGATGAGAGAGCATCTCCTGTCGATGCAGCGCAGTGAAGGCACTGGGGTAAGTTGACCTAAGCTACATTGACTGCAGCTACGTTATTCATGTAGCTAGAGTAGTGTAACGTAGGTCGGCTTACCCTGGTAGTGAAGGGAAGCCCTGTGTCTTTCTGTAGTAAAGCCAGCACTGGCTTGCTCCCACTGAGCATGTTCTTCAGAATACATTGTGATAAACAGACATTTCTAAGTCCAATTCACTGGCCTTCACAGACTAAACCTTGGCTGGTCATCTAACCATACAGCTGGTTTATGAGACTCAAGCTACATTCGGAAAGACCTTTATCTAAGTTTCACAGAAAAGAAATTCACAGTGATCATGTGTATTGTGAGATGAATCCTCATGTAAAGGAACAATTAAAAGATTGAGACAGGATCTCCAAACTCAGTTTTTTGAATCTTGCTCATAGTCATCTTTATTATTATTAGACGTCAGTTGCACTCATTCTTTATGTGCTTCCCAAGCAGAAGAAAATGCAAATCTTGACCTAAAGCGCGTCATGCCTAAGGGGACAAAGGAATACCGTATTCAAATAAGTTTATCCAGGTGATAGTAGACATAAGCCTTAGATACTAAATGCCTTCTCCCCTTCATCCAGGATTTTTCTCTATCTTCCCCTACTTGTCAATTTCCAGCTTCAGTTGTAGTGTACATATACCACTTCCTCCCAATATTTGATCCACTCATTCCATATAAGAGAGCCGGTCACTGATAAGCAAAATATATGAAATGGGTAAGGAGTGAACTCAATCAGCTAGTTTATTCAGAATGTCTCCAAATGACCCTGATCTCCATTTTATCCCACTTTCTCCCCTTCTTTTTTTCTTTTTTGGTGAATTTTTTGGTGGTTTTTGAAGAGAAGGGGACTGGCCGAGGTGGAACCTGGAGTAGTTCTTCCTTTTCTATTCCCTAGGCAAAGTACAATCCGACAGCTACAGAGCAAGTCTCCCTGTGCTGCATCACCATCCTGATTTCGAACAGATAGTCCTTCTCTCTAGGGGTATGGTTAGACTGGCGCTCTGTAGCGTTAAAACCCTCCAGTAGCGCTATAATTATCTGACCCTACACACTATCAAGTGACATTTTGCGCATTTAGTCACCGTTTAAAGCGCAACTATAAAACCACCTCTCCGAGAGTCAGAAGGCTTTTTGCGTATTCCCTGTAGCGTGTTAGGGCCAGTGTAATCACTCATGTAATGCTATAACGCTATAAGGCGGGGTTTCTCAAACTGGGGGTCTCGACCCCCCGGGGGGTCGCCGAGCGCTGAGCTCCTGCTGCCTCTACTCGCGGCGGCGGGCCCGGGGGGGCTGGCATGCAGCTGGCCACTGGGCCGCGGCGGGAACGGGGGGGCCCGGGCACACCCGGCAGCCCGCCCGCAGCGGCGGGGACCCGGCAGCTCGCCCGCAGCGGCGGGGACCCGGCAGCTCGCCCGCAGCGGCGGGGACCCGGCAGCTCGCCCGCAGCGGCGGGGACCCGGCAGCCCGCCTGCAGCGGCGGGGACCCGGCAGCTCGCCCGCAGTGGCGGGGACCCGGGCGGACCCGGCAGCTCGCCCATAGCGGTGGGGACCCGGGCAGCCCCGCCCAGCTCGCCCGCAGCGGCGGGGACCCGGCAGCCCGCCCGCAGCGGCGGGGACCCGGCAGCCCGCCCGCAGCGGCGGGGACCCGGGCGGACCCGGCAGCTCGCCCACAGCGGCGGGGACCCGGGCGGACCCGGCAGCTCGCCCACAGCGGTGGGGACCCGGGCAGACCCAGCAGCCCACCCAGCTCGCCCGCAGCGGCGGGGACCCGGGTGGACCCGGCAGCTCGCCCACAGCGGTGGGGACCCGGGCAGACCCGGCAGCCCGCCCACAGCGGCGGGGACCCGGCAGCGGCGGACCCAGCAGCCTGCTCACAGCGGCAGGAACCCGGCAGCTCGCCCGCAGCGGCGGGGACCCGGGCAGATGGACCCGGCAGCCAGCCCGCAGCAGCCGGGGGGAGGGGAGGCGACTGGGGGCTGGGGCGCGGTGGGGGGTGGGGGAACTGGGGCGTCCGCGCTTTTTTTAAAAAAAAATTCTGCTGCTTTTCGGCGGAGGAGTCGTGGGGAATGCTTGTGGACGGAGCTGTGTGGAGCCTGTCAGTTTGAAAAGTCACTGACAGCCTGAACTTGTCTCCTTGCTGAATGCTGGGATACCTGCCCTATCGCGCTACTCTCACTGCCGCCAGAAGCGCTGCAAATGTGTCCATTCTTTAGCGCTGCAGAGTTTAAATGTGCACAGGCTCTAGCGCAAAACCTATTGTGCTAAATGGTGATGCGCTACAAACAAACGCGCTATAATCTTGTAGTCTAGCCATACCCTAGGGGTAGAGGTAGTTCAGTTTCTATTTTACCTCAGTCCCAGGCAAAGACTCCCAGTCATGCTGCTCTGTGCCTATGCAATGGTGTGTGGTTTTTGTGAGAAGAACTCCTGTCCTCTGGGACTAAGCTGAGATCATCAAATCTGTTTTACTTAGGATCTTAAACCGAGCTTGATCCCAGGGTTCCTGAAGTGAAAGATGAGTGCTTTATCCATTAAAGCACCCGCCTCTCACTTTCCTCCCCACATCATCAGCTTGGCCCCATTCCTGCACACCATTCATATGCTGAAGTCCCACCAAAGTCAGTGGGAGCTCTGTGCCTGGAGGATTAGGCCCATGATGTGAATAAATTTTAGTGGTTGTGCCATTAAGCTCTAATATTTTTCCCCATTAAGATGTTTAATTGCCTTAAGTGTTTCTCTCCTTTTTAATATTTTCCTTTCTTGCACTTAGCTGTCTTCCTGTAAGTTATTAGCCAGCATTGCTGCCTAGATGTCTCTTTACAAGAGTGGTGAAAAAAATCATAAATCTTTCTAACATTATGGGGGCCTGTAGTAATAGTGCCTATAACTCTTAGACAGTTACTGATTTGGTGACCTCTTTTTTCCCTCTTTTTAACACAGCCATTAGCTGGCTTCTTCCATCACCCTACTCATAAATCTTTTGTTTGGAACCAAATAGTAACATTTCTGTCTTCCTCATTTCATGTTAGTAGCTTGCTAGCAGTTTCTGGGCATCTTTCACATATGGATTTTTTAAATTTAATTATTCCCTTTTCTAATTTTTCCAGCATACTCTCCCTCTTTTTTCAATTTATCTGAGTAAATTATACAAGGCACTACTGGGGCAATTTTTAATGAGTGGTTATGTTCAGAAAAGCAACTATAAAAATGATATCTTGTTTTTTCCATGAGCGTTGTTCTCATCAATGTAAAATAAATAAATAAATGGAGATATACCAATCTCCTAGAACTGGAAAGACCTTGAAGGTCATCGAGTCCAGTCCCCTGCCTACACTAGCAGGATGGAGTACTGTCCCCTGACAGATTTTTTGCCCCAGATCCCTAAATGGCCCCCTCAAGGATTGAACTCACAACCCTGGGTTTAGCAGGCCAATGCTCAAACCACTGAGCTATCCCTCCCCCCAATATGTATTTCATATCCACATTGCTCAATTTATCAGTCAGAAGAGGATTATTCAGATTGCCAGCTCTGCTAGTGCAGCCTGGTGTATGTAACTCAAACAATGTTATTTGGTCCCTCTACAATCTGACCAACTTTCACACAAAAAAAGAAAAAGAAAAAAGAAAAGAAACCGAAACCAGAATGTAGCTGGCGATGTAGCTGATGAGACTTGAAGCATAGTACTGTGCAAATAGCTTTCTTTTTCACAGCTATTTTATTCCTGGGCTACAGGAAGCAGTGAAAATGTATGAACTAAAGGCACATAGAATGGATTCATCAAAGGGCTAGTGGGTACATGTTAAGATTGTAGCAAATTTCAAGCCTCAGTTCAGGTAAAATTAAGCATGTGCTTAAGCCCTTTGCGAAATAGGCATGTGGTTAAATCCATCTCAGTTCAGCAAAGCACTTAAGCATGTTTAATTTTAAGCATTAGCTGAAGTCCTCTTAAGCACCTGCTCAAATGCTTTGCCATTGGTGGTGGAACTAGAGGTGCTGTGGATGCTGCTGTCAATCCATTTGGCCCTTAAGTCACCTGCATTTTCCCCGAAGCACAGCGTTCATGAAAGTAGAAATGTGGTAGGTATCGCTGTAGCTAGTACATATACACTGTGGATGACGGGTATGAGCAATCCCAAAATTAACAACTTTTGGTTAATAGCAAGAGCCAATCCCATCTGATTGACTTAAATGTTAATGGTCTTCGGATACGAGCAACAGCACACTGCTTATTGAGAACTTTATTTGGGCGAAAGGCCTTGGCCGCAGGCAGGATTGCAGAACTGTATAGCCGGAGAAGAAAGTGCTGGGAAGTGCCTGCCTGGCTGCAGCCCTGCAAACCTGCCGGCAGCCAGGAACCTGCCACCCACTCAGGAGGTAATGGGCTGGGATGCTCACAATCCTGCCAGAGTCCCATTGTGACGGGCAGGGAGGGGAAGCTGCAGACAGGGCAGCAGTGGGGAGCGGGTAGTGGAGGCACTGGTGCCCTGAGGGGATGCACTGGACCTTTCCCTGCACTCTCCAGGCTGCGCCTTGTCCTGGCACTGAAGATCTACCCTCAGCCTGAGCAATGTGAGCCCGAGTCAGCTGGCCCATGCCAGCCGTGGGTGTCTGACTGCGGTGCAGACATACCCTTAATTTCACTGCAAATACACAAGAGAATCAGAGAGGTGGCCGTGTTAGTCTGGAATAGCAGAAGTGACAAAGAGTCCTGTGGCACCTTAGAGACTAACTTAAAGTATTGAAGCATAAGCTTTCGTGGGCTAATACCCACCTTGTTGGATTCATCAAGAGACTGGCAGTACTCAGGATACATAAGTGTGGCAGAAGTGAGCTCTGAATCATTAGGTCATTTAGACAAGATTAATAATTTGTCTGCAAAGAATGGTTGTTGCATCTTGCTGTTCATGTTAACTTGGCTCAGTATGAACATGTAGGTGCTAATCGTTATTTTATTATTATTAAAACCCAGTAGAGATCTCTTTAGAATTAAGAACTAAAGCCTCTGGGTTTAGTTTATAGTCTGGTTTCTGTGATAAGAGCTTGGAAGGAAGGAGTGGCAAGGACAGAAGCCGAACAACTACCTATCCTGGAGTGCAGAATCTGTGGTTTATGGAATCTCCCTCTTTGTGCCAGTGAACAGGGAGGTGAGTCAGTCTTTGTGCTCGCTGAGCACAGGGGCTGCTCCACCGTGGTGGTAGTGTTGGCAGTAGCCTACCCAGACAAGGAGAGGTGAGTTGTGAAGCCTAGCTCCTGCTCCACATCAGCTAGTGGAGCTGTGTGAGACAAAAGTGAGTTGGGTTTGCTGCTCCTTTTCAAGGGATGTAGCAAAGGATGTTGTGACCTGCTCTCTCTGTGCCTGTGTTAGTTATAGCCCTGTTGGAGCAGTGGTCCCTGCTATGGGATTGTGGTTTGACATTCATAGTCTAGCCCATAGTTTTCAAAAAAAGTAGGTGTGACTTGCAAAGGTTCATTTAGATTTTTATTTTTTGGGGGGCATTGAGACCAATATTGCAATCTGAGGGGCTACTCTACTAGACGCATCTTTGTCGAAAACTGAGGCATATTTCCTTTTACAAAAAATCAAAGGCTTTATAAAAAATACGTTTTCTGGAAAAAAATGACATTCGTTATACTATTAACTCTACAGAAATATTTTGTGGACATGATGTTGTATAATAAATGATGTGAATATTTAAATATATATTAATCTCCCCACCATATTCCCTTTGTAATTGCAAAAGAGCTATCTACAAATTTGTTTTGTTTATAATGGAAAATATTATCCAACCCCTTCACTATTTATTATTTAGCAACCATCATAAAAAATCATGCAGTCATTAATAATCTTGGAAATGCTTGATATACCAAAATGTGCAGCATTTTGAATACACATTATGACTATCCTGAAGTCTCTTGTCACCAGTATTAATCACTGGATGTGCTGTCATTACGTAACACTAGCTGACTTGTTAATGCTGCCAGAGTGTGGCTACATGTGGAAAAATATTTTTATTGCATGATACTAAACTGGGAGGAGAGGTAGATACACTGGAGGGTAGGGATAGGATACAGGGGGACCTAGACAAATTAGAGGATTGGGCCAAAAGAAATCTGATGAGGTTCAACAAGGACGAGTGCAGAGTCCTGCACTTTGGATGGAAGAATCCCATGCACTGCTACAGACTAGGGACCGAATGGCTAGGCAGCAGTTCTGCAGAAAAGGACCTAGGGTTTACAGTGGACAAGAAGCTGGATATGAGTCAACAGTGTGCCCTTGTTGTCAGGAAGGCTAACAGCATGTTGGGTTGTATAAGTAGGGGCATTTCCAGCAGATCAAGGGACGTGATCATTCCCCTCTATTCAGCATTGGTGAGGCCTCATCTGGAGTACTGTGTACAGTTTTGGGCCCCACACTACAGGAAGGATGTGGAAAAGAGTCCAGCGGAGGGCAACAAAAATGATTAGGGACCTGGAGCACATGAGTTACGAGGAGAGGCTGAGGGAACCAGGATTGTTTAGTCTGCAGAGGAGAAGAATAAGGGGGGATTTGATAGCTGATTTCATCTACCTGAAAGGAGGTTCCAAAAAGGATGGATCTAGACTGTTCTCATTGGTAGTAGATGACAGAACAAGGAATAATGGTCTCAAGTTGCAGAGGGGGAGGTTTAGGTTGGATATTAGGAAAAACTTTTTCACTAGGAGGGTGGTGAAGCACTACAATGGATTATCTAGGGAAGTGGTGGAATTTCCTTCCTTAGAGGTTTTTAAGGTCAGGCTTGAGAAAGCCCTGTCTGGGATGATTTAGTTGGGGATTGGTTCTGCTTTGAGCAGGGGATTGGACTAGATGACCTCCTGAGGTCCCTTCCAACTCTGATATTCTATGATTCTATCCACCTCCACTCTCAGTTCTTGTCTTTGTTTAATCCACCACCTATTCTCTATACCAACCTCTATTTCTGTCCCCTTCTGCTCTTATACCTATCCCTGACTCCTGTCCTTGGTTTTCCCCCATTCTCATCCTTTATCATTTCCCCACCTCAGCTCCTGTCTCTGTCCCCTCTGTTTCTATTTCCCCATCCATTCTTCAGTTCTCTGGACATCAGTGGTGGGGACATTGAGAATACAAGCGAGAGACACTCAGAGCTCATAGTGACCACCAGCTGGCAGAATGAGCAATTGCAGGGAAGAGCTTGCTCTCAGGTCGAAACCTTTTGGGTGGAGTATGTTTACTTGCTTTGTGGGAATATGTGAAGCTCTCTGAGGAATCAAACATGCCCAGCACAGTCAGAATCTTTAGCTGCAAGCTTCTGACAAAACCCTCCGGTGCATGTACAAACTGAGAGTTTTGAAAAAAGTTTGTAACTTAGTCAAATTTGGGTTGATTTTTGCCAGAACAACAAAAGGCACATCCTGACACCAGTGGCCTTCCTGCACCAAGGCATGGCAGTGCTAGAGCTTCTCAATGAAATGGTTGTAAGAATTTGTTTACGTGGGCAAAACAGTTGTATTTTTTCTAATGTTGTTCTTGGAAATGGATGAACTATTTTCGTCGATGCTAAAACAGGCAGACACTCATCTGGGAAAATTCCAGTCCCAGCGGTTAAAGTTTAATAAAGTTATAAACCCCTGAATACGGGCTCTCATAATGGAAAGTGTTAGGCAGCCGTTAACTAAAGGTGTTGCTATCAGCCTGCCTGTAATAGATGGATTTAGGTCCATAGGCATGATCCTTCTCATTCATAGTATTGTAAATTGGGAGTCATTCCACTGAAATCAGGGAGAGCGATCACATTAGTGTTGAATTGTTGTAAAATCAGAATCAGGCCCTTATTATACAGTTTGTGAATGTACTCTGTCTCTTTCTCCTAAAAAGGATAATAAATATACAGTACAGACCCATTTACGTGTGACCCGTTTACACGTGATTCTGCTTAACGTGCGGTAGCGCCATGCCTCCCAGTGCTACCTATTTAACACGCGAGACTCTTTAACATGTGGTACAGGAACCTGCTATATAGTGCTAGGAATTTGCTCACTAACTCACTGACATAGACATTGACAGGTAGTGCGGAGTGGAAATGTGTTGTAGGCCTACTGGCTTTTCCTCTTCCTAATATAATGGCAGAGGGAAAGCGTCAACGTTCCTACACTGTAGAAGAAAAGCTAGCTGAAATAGATTGAGTAAGTAGCGGAGAAACCCAGGCCAAAGTTTCAAAAGATATTGGGATCGCTAAATCTACTCTCCAAGGATGGCTAAAAAACAAATCTAAATTGAATGGCTTTGTACAAAATATCGATTCTGCTGTGAGTGTTAAGTGAAAACGTGTGTGTTATTCACCAAACCCACAATAGACAAAGCCAAGCACACGTGGTTTTCTCAGGAAAGGCTGAAAGGAATGCTGCCAAGTGGACCAATTCTTCAAGCCCAAGTGACAAAATTTGGAAATTTAATGGGAGATGAGTCATTTCAAGCCAGCAAGGGGTTTAGAAGTCATTTTAAAAAGCGTCATGGCATGGCGCAGGTATCAATTTCTGGAGAAAGCCAATCAGCCGATGAATCGGCCGCGAATGCCTTTCCTGACGAGTTAAAATCTATTTTACAAAATGAAGCCTACCAGGAAGAACAACTTTATAATTGTGATGAAACAGCTTTATTTGCAAAACTGCTACCTGTTAAGATTTTAGCCTTTAATTACGAGACACAGAAAACAGCTGGATTTAAAAAGATAAAAGATTGTGTGACTATTTTTTTGTAGTAATAAAATGGGCAGCCATAAGCTTGCCCCTCTTCTCGTTGGCCGCTTTCATAAATTTTTTGATTTTCATTGATTTGATTACATACAGATATCTTAAGATATTTCATCATGGCCCTCTTAACCCACGGTCCGTTAACATGCAGTCGTGGTGGCTTGACTCCCGACATCCGCACGTAAACGGGTCTGTACTCTAGTTTAGTTTCAATTCTGTATCCTCCAGGCCAGTGGTTTCCGAACTGAACAAATTGATAACTATCTTGTTGAGGCTCAGAACTGAAAAAAAAATCATATAAAAATAAATGAAAGCCTCAGAAACAGAATTTTAATACTCTCACCTACATAGTAGGGTGCGCTAAAGTAGGAAGTGTATTAGCAACAGCGGGAGCATGCACACATATTGATGTTTGTAAGAAAAGTATTTTCCCAAGCTAGGGATGATTTCATAGTTCTCAAGTGGTAGAATGAAGTAAAGCCACAAGTGGGTTTGCATAAAGTCATCTCTCCCTAAAGAACTATGAATGAAAATACTGATGATTAAAGAGAAGGAGGAAATGTTGTTTGACATTTCCTGGTTGATGTAAATATTTTCAGAGAGAGGAGGAAAATGAATGATAATGTTTGATGAAGACTATTGGTAGCAAGATTGTGTTTTGAAATAGCGGCTGTCTTGTTTGTTAGTGTTTCAGCACCTGGTGATACAGTAATTTTTACTTTTGTCATCCTTGTATGAATCCAGTGTGCTACTGCTTCTAGAAATGTGTTTAATCCTTCTCCCTCTGGACTAAGAGAGAAATGAAGAGCCCATCTTAGCCCTAGTGCATCTATGCAAAATGCTAACTTTGATATATCCATATTATAGGGCCCATTTCAAAGAGTTATAAGGAATAGTCTGTATGGATTTGTCAAGAACAAATCAGGCCAAACCAACCTGATTTCCCTCTTTATCATTGTACTGGCCTACTGGATAATGGGGATGAAGTAGATGTGACATTTTTGGTTTTAGTAAGGCCTTTGACAGTTGCACATGACCTTCTCATAAGCAAATTAGGGAAATATGGACTAGATGAAATTGTTATAAGGGGTGCACAACTGTTTAAAAGACCATTCTCAGAGTAGTTATCAATGGTTCACTATCAAACTGAGAGGGTGTGAGGTCCTGCAGAGGTCAGTCTTCGATCCGATACTGTTCAATATTTTTATTAATGACTTGGGTAATGGAGTGGAGCGTGTGCTTATAAACCTTGATGACACCAAGCAGGGAGGGATTGAAAGCACTTTGGAGGATTGGATTAGAATGCAAAATAACCCTTGACAAATTGAAGAATTGGTCTGAATCTAGCAAGATGAAATTAAATAAAGCAAGTGCCAAGTACTTAAGAAGGAAAAATTAAATACACAACTACAAAATGTGGAATAACTGACTACGGTAGTAGTGCTCAAAAGAATCTGGGGATTATAGCAGATCACAAATTAAATATGAATCAACAACGGGATCAATTGCAAAGAAAGCTAATATCATTCTGGGGTATGTTGTGTTGTAGGTAAAACACAGGAGGTAATTGTCCCACTCTACTTGGAATTGGTAAGGTCTCAGCTGGAGTATCACATACAATTCTGGGTGCCATACTTTAAGAAAGATATGGACAAATTGGAGGGAATCCAGAAGAAAGCAACAAAAATGATAGAAGTTTTAGAATATCTGACCTATGAGGGATGGTTAAAACAACTGGCCATGTTTAGTCATGAGAAAAGAAGACTGAGGGGGAGCTGATAAGTCTTCAGGAATGTTAAGGGCTTTGATGAAGAAGACTGAGATCAATTGTTCTCAATATCCACTGAAGGTAGGATGAAAAGAAATGAGCTTAATCTATAGCAAGATAAATTTAGGTTGGCAATTAGGAAAAACTTTCTAACTCTAAGGGTAGTTAAGTTCTGGAACAGGCCTCCAAGGGAAGCTATGAAATCCCCATCATTGGAGGTTTCCGAGAATGGGTTGGATAAACACCTGTCGGGGATGCTCTAGGTTTACTTGGTCCTGCCTCAGTTTAGGGGGCTGGACTTGGTGACTTTTCAAGGTTCCCTTCAGCCCTACATTTCTATGGTTCTATGAAAGCTTCATGACTCTGAAATCTCCTTTACACCCTCGGTAGGGCTGTTTATGACTGCAGATGAAAATCTATATATATAAAAGTCAAATGGTGTATGCGTGTATGTATGCGTGCGTGCGTGCGTGCGTGCGTGCGTGTATGTATGTATGGGTGTATGCTTACTCCTTCCACACCGTTTGAGCTAGAGACTTGAAATTTGGTACAGTTAGAGGTCTTGGGGTCCTAATGACCGTAAGAGTCGAAATTTTTTCAAATCTCACCTCTGACGCCCCCCAGGGGTGAAATTCTTTAAAGGCCAATCACATCAGCTGGGCAGCTGCTGTTCTCTATGACATAGTTCTGATGTCATAATACCCCCTCCAACAGACACCGCACTCGCTCAGCTCTCTGCCCCTCCCCCCTCCAACGGAACCCCAGAATCCCTCAGCTCTGTGCCCCCTCCCCCCTTCGATGGACCCTGGAATCCCTCAGCTCTCGGCCCCCTCCCCACCTCCGACGGACCCGAGTTGGGTTTGGTCAGAGGGTAAGTGAGGTAGGGGTGTCGGGTTTGGTCGGGGGGTGAGGTGGGGGTGTCGGGTTTGGTCGGGGGGTAAGTGAGCCAGGGGTGTCGGGTTTGGTCTGGGGGGTGAGGTGGGGGTGTTGGGTTTGGTCGGGGGGTGAGGTGGGGGTGTCGGGTTTGGTCGGGGGGTAAGTGAGCCGGGGGTGTCGGGTTTGGTCTGGGGGGGATGGAAGGTGTCTGGGTGGGTGAGGGGTGAGGTGTGGGGGTGGGGGTTGGGTGTTATTCAGGGGGTGTTGGGTTTGGTGGGGGGGTAAGGTGGGGGTTTTGGGTTTGGTTGGGAGGGTGAGGAGGGGGGTCGGGGTTGGTCGAGGGGTAAGTGAGGTGTGGGTGTCGGGTTTGTTTGTGGTGGTAGGTAGGGGTGTCGGGTTTGGTTGGGGGGGAAAGTGAGGTGGGTGTGTCAGGTTTGGTCTACGGGGGGGTGAGGTGTGGGTGTTTGTCGGGGTGTTGGGGTTGGTAGGGGGGAGACGGGGTGTTGGGTTTGGGTGGGGGGTGAAAATGTGAGTCGGGGTTGGTCGAGGGGTAAGTGAGGTGGGGGTGTCGGGTTTGGTCGGGGCGGTGAGGTGGGGGTGTCAGGTTTGTTCTCTGCCCCCCTCCAACGGACCCCGCACTCGCTCAGCTGTCTGCCCCCTCCCCACCTCCAACTGACCCAAGCAACGCCGGGTATTTTCGCTAGTTTAGTTATAAAAAAGAGACATAAGTAATTAAGACAAGGGCACAGAGTAGAACTATAAAGAAGACAGGAAAACAAAAAGTTAGAATCTGAAAAATTGCATGAAAATACTTTTTATCAGTGCCTCCCTCTGCCAAGTACACTTAGCCAAAGTCAAAATAGCCACCACATCTGTAAGGATAGTTGATATGAACCTGAGTTTTGAATGGGAGGCCATCTTAAGAGTGTAGTGGTTTTAGGACATGACCCAATGCTCCATTTACTTCAGTACGCATTGGATGTGGTCCTTAACTGGTACTGTGATTTGCAGCAGTTGAAAAGAGTTACTGCCACATTATTAAATTCTACTAGATTACTTCAGGCTGCTCGAAAGCTTGTCTTTCTCACCTACAGAAGTTGATCCAATAAAAGATATTACCTCACCGACCTTGTCTCTTTACTAGATTACTTTGAAAGACATACAACTGAATCCATGGAACCTCTACCTGTTATTTGGCGAGAAAATCCCCTTTATTCACAGAAAGAAATAGTTGCAAATGAGCATGAAGTTGACAAAATTATATGCAAGGCAGATATAGAATAAAGACAACTTACAAGCAGTCACCAAAACGTGTGTATTTTTTCCATGATGTTTAAAAGTGGAAATTTTATTAGCAAAAACACTAATAGCTAGTGTTTGAATATATTTGATTATGTTGTGCAGTAGCTGATTACATCTTACTCATCTAAAACAATTACATGGTACAATATTTGCCATTTTATTTATAACATGTATAGAATTTGAAGACTATAATGAAGCCATGGGGTAGCTAGTTATTTCTGTAGGTGAGTTTATACAGCAGTCACTATCAGGGTCAACATTTTCCTTCAGTTACCATACAGTGGTAACTTAGGTAACTCTGTTATTCCTTTACGTTTGGAATAGTACATAACTGGAATCTCAGACACTAATGTGTGGGTGTGCCAAGAGGCAGGGACACTATCTGCCCTTCGATGAACAAGGAGTTAACCGCTGTGCCACTTCCTTCTCCCACTTCTCAGGAGAAAGGCTATTAGAACAGGCTATTTCTAGGCTATTTGAGAGGCAGACTAGAGAAGTGCCCTTGAGAAAGCTGAGCTTCATACTCAGGAGCCAAAGGACTGGTGTGAACCTTAAGCTGTTTATTTCTATTGATTTTATTGTGTGTTAACTTATTTTGCTTTCTGTAATCAACTTTGTCCCTTGAGGAAAAGACCGGCTGCATTTTCGTTTTCTGCTCAATGATTCCACTAGATGGCAAATGTTGTGGGTGCCCAGTCCAAGTGTGCATCGTTTTCCCCTAAAGAGAGCTTAGTATCTCAGAGGTCCAGAGCTGCAATAGAATCTTGCCTCGGGCAAGTGATATATCTTATGGTTTGTCATCATTTTGCTGATTTCAGCTTGTGCATCAGTGGTGGTTATTGCAAATATGAAAAAGAAAAGTAAGCGCATCTCACTAATAACCAGAAAGTACATTAGCAGTATAGTACTTTGGAGGGAAATGTTTTTCCTCATGACACGCTGGCATGTTTTGGTAGAACCTTTGTATCTTGGCCAATGTATCCTCTCTGAACCAAATAAATTCAAACACACAAGGCGCTATAGACCTGGTCCTGTACCCATTCAAGTTAATAGTCAGACTCCTATTGACTTAAATTACAACAGGATTGCACCCTCTATGAGCTAATTTGGAGCATATAATAGCTGCCATGCTGGTATTTGCCAAAAGAGTCGCGCTAGTGGCAATATTTCACTCCTTCTTTTGAAGAGCATTTTGACAAGCCTTGACTATAAAATGTGCAAAATGCACATCATCCCCTATTCTTTCTTAAATGACATTAGCGCTCCTAAGGAATCACACATGACAAATTCAGGCCAAACTAAGCATTCAACATTTTTGTAATGCCTAAACTACCTTGCAGGTGTTGAAGCCATCTCATATTTAGTGTTCATAACTTTAAAATTACAGGACAGGGTTACTTTAAATGCAGGTTAAATTTTAGGCCTCCTTGAGCGCTATGAAACAAATCAATATTAAAGTGCTGCTGAGCCATCTGCAGACAATATGTGTGATCAGAATATATGGAGGGTAGGGCATTTTTTCCCCCTCATGCAGTCATAATTCAGAAGCAACTCAGCCATTTTTTCTTAAATTTTCCAAACGTTCAAGTCCACCTCAAGGTACTAGTTTGGCAACGTTATGAGCAACTGAAATTGGAAAGTTATAATGGAAGTTGGAACTCAACCAAATTACACTGTAATATACACACTACGGGATACATAAATGCTATTAAAAAGAACACAGTTAGTCATCCGGGGCACAGCTTTGTGAAAAGTTCATCCGACATTTTTTTATTTTAGAAGTAAATTCAACAAACTCCAAATTCTCTGAAGTACAAAGTATGTCTATACATAAAAATCTGTGCATGGGCTAGCATGAGTCAAGCTGGTCTGAGTAGTGATAGCAGTGAAGACAGTGCAGCGTGGGCTTCAGGAGGGATTAGTGAGCCAAGTACTTCTCCAGGATCTGGCCCAGGCATGTGGACAATCTGCATGAAAGCCTGCACAGTGCTCTCTCCTCTGCTATTGTTATCAGCACAAGCAGGATTCAAGCTAGTTCAGATAGATTAGCCTGAGCCCAGTTTTTGCTGGGTAGACATCCCCACAATGAGAGGTTCTGGAATCATTTGAGAGAACTTCAGTAGGAAAGACACACAGGCATCTTTGGTCAGTGTCTGGCTAAATATAAAAATACTATTGTTTAGCTTTGTGGTTTTAATATAGGTGCCAGTCCTTCAACTAGATCCAGGCAGGATCTCTGTGCCCATGCAGAGCCCCATTAACTTTGATGGGCCACATACGTCTGTCTGCAAAACTCAGAATATATGCTGGGGCCCACAGAATTTTAAATATCTACAAAATAACTGCATGTCCTTTGACCGTAGCTTTGTCTCCATAGTCCTATTACCACAACTGTGGAGTTAAACCAGTGTATCAAGAAAAACAATGTATCCTTTAGTTCATCATATTAAAAATACATTAAGTAAGAGTGAATTGTGCAGTGGATAAAGGTCTTCTGGCAATGTACTTTTGTGCTTGGAACTGACCTCACTTGGTAATGTACAGCTTTTGTGAGCAATGTACATTGCTGATACATTTTAACAGCCAAAGATGAAGTAAAGACCTTAGGTTGTTCCTGCATGCGTGTCACCATCTCTCTGAGGTTACGAATTATGATTTCACAGTGATTGAAGATATAAATAACAGGCACTTACAGGCATTATATTTCTTTAAAAAATACTTTGAGTAGGGAACATTAAAACCCAGTTTTTCAAAATTGGAATACTTCCATCTAGTAATCCCTTTGTAATCTCTCTCTGTCTGGATGCAACAGCATTGCTGTGTGAACGAGGAGGTTTGTTTTATCCTTACGAGAAAATGAAGAAATCTTGATTCTCCTGAAAAGCTGCACCATTTAAAGGAGAGAGGTGATTATAGTAACTCCCTTGGTACCTGTATTTATTTTTTACTAGGAGAAATCATTTAATATAACAGTCCCCACTAATGTAGCTGCTGAGTTCTTGTATAGCTCCATGTGGGGGGTTACTGTAGATGAGGGAGAATCCCTGATTTACCCCTCCCCCAAGTGGCAGGGGTAGGACATGAAGTGTGCAGTGTCTGGGGGTGTTCATGTCAGTGGATATTGGAGGAAGTGTGTGGGTGCTGGGATGGATCAATACTTGGGTACTGGAAGGGGATGGTGAATGCTGAGCAGTGGGTTCCACAAGAGTAGCTGGATGCCTGGGGGTGCTATCTTGGTTTGTAGGTGTTGGAAATCTGTGTGGGGAACATCCTGAGGAAAGTAGCTGAAGGAGCCAGGGCCAGTATTGGTCTGCTCACCACCTGTCATTACAGCTGCTGTCTCCTCCTGATTGCAACTGAGATCCTGTAGGGGGAGCAATGATGGGGATGGCAGAGGAACTGCCTACAGAGTTGATATCCCAGCAGGCCTGGTGGTTGGGAGGTGGAGCTCCAGTTCATCCTTGCAGCTCAGCTAGACCATTCAAATCCAAATCCGGCGGGGCTCTAGGAATACATGCAGGGCTGCTGGTCATGTGAGATACATCACACCTGTCAGCCCTGCATTGAAAGATGAGTTTGGTTAGCTCTCTAACCAGTACCGTATATGCAATATCACACATTGTGATGTTGAAGAAGGTGATTATCTACAGTCTGGTGATGCAAAACTCATAGCACATAGGAAAAATACATGTGCCAGATTCTGTAACTCTTATTCACCTTATTCTCTGAGCAGCCCAGTCTGTCCTAGTCAACACACAAAAAAGAATAGCAGAATCTGGCCCTACATGTTATTGTTCAATAGAATTCATTTTTTATTTTTGAACACAAGCTTTTATTGCATTTAAAGCATTTCCTTTTCATCCCGTCTAAGATGGGGAAGGACATCATAACCCTCCTCTGATTGTTCCCAATGTTTACAATATAAATAGACTCTTTTGTGATCTGTTTAATGGATTAATTAGATCTCATTTGTGGACCACAGTAATGTCACTTTTGCTCAGATTTCCACAGTACACTAACAGCAGACTCTTTTATACTACTGTTTTGGATTTTCTCATTTTATTTTTTTAACTCACTGCCTGCAATGCCTTTGTGCATATCTCTTTTACACATCAGCCCCTGCTTTCAACAGGGAGACACATTGCTTCCAGTTTTCATTATTTTATCATGAGTTTCATGATATTGATTTTTTTTGTAATGCCTCAGCTCCTGGAGTCCTATGATTACATCAGAATTCCAGCTTTCATTTTAAAAACAGCGTAAGTATTTAGTCCACATGGTTGTGAAGAAAAGCTTGAAATTGGGAGACCTAAAGGCTCAAAAATCCATAAGCTAATAAGAACCCCACATTTTATTTTATTTTTTAAATTTTCAGGTTTATTTTAGCACCTCTGGTGGTTTTGGGGTGGGCTCGTTCATAATTTTCAAATGCTTGGAATTAGCTGTAGTGAGGAGACAGCTAGTACGGAATGTGCCATAGGATTGTATGATCTTTGCTAGATGTTTTCTACTGCTCTCATATATTGTAAGTCCACTAGGTAAATGCTTCTATAAAATACACGATAATCCTATATAATAAAAGGCCAGAGGAAGTTTGTCTGAAGCCGTCATGCTCAGTAGAGATGGCCCGGATGAAACGCATGCTGGGAGTGGTAGTTCGGCAGCACAAAATGGCCGCCACGAGCTGCAGAGATGGCCCGGACACACAGCGGTAAGCACTTTGGCCCGTCCCCAGTGAGGTAACAGGGCACAGTACTGAGAGGCAGTGATAGAGCGGGGGGACGGGGACCCCAGTGAGGTAACAGGGCACAGTGCAGCAGCACTGAGGGGCAGTGGTAGAGCAGGGGGGTCCCCAGTGAGGTAGCAGGGCACGGTACAGTGGGACTGAGGCAGTGGCAGAGCGGGGGACTCAGTGAGGTAACAGGGCACGGTGCAGGGGGACTGAGGGCAAACACCATTAAGCACTTTGGCCCGTGTACACGGGCTTTTACACTAGTACTGAATAAAACAGAACCTCTAAATCCTATGCTTTGGTTCGTTTATATAGAAAGACTATATCCCCTATGACAAGAAATCCAAAAATATCTTGTCAGTGTCCTGGCAAATGGGCAAGATTTGGCAGATGGTGTGCCTAAACAGATTTCAGATATGGATAGAGGGAATGCTCTATATCATTGATGGCAAACCTTTTTGAGCCCAAGTGCCCAAACTGCAAACCAAAACGACTTGTTTTTTTCAAAGTGCCAACACTGCAATTAAACCTGAATAACGAGGTTTTAGTTTAGAAAAAGCAATTCATACAGTTTTTCAAACTAATTAACAGCTTTTGTTTAAAAAGAAAAACACAATAACAGAGCTTTCCATTAAACATTTTTTTTTATTGAAAAAAACAAAAAAAACAAACAACAACAACCTGGTCTCTCCCCCACACCGCTTACCCCCGCTCCCAGCCCAGCCTCCCCCAACGCCCCCTTGCAAACGGCTTATCCCCGCTCCCAGCCGAGCCTCCCCCCAACGTCCCCTTGCAAACGGCTTATCCCCGCTCCCAGCCGAGCCTCCCCCCAACGCCCCCTTGCAAACGGCTTATCCCCGCTCCCAGCCGAGCCTCCCCCCCATGCTCCCTTGCAAACGGCTTATCCCCGCTCCCAGCCGAGCCTCCCCCCAACGCCCCCTTGCAAACGGCTTATCCCCACTCCCAGCCGAGCCTCCCCCCCATGCTCCCTTGCAAACGGCTTATCCCCGCTCCCAGCCGAGCCTCCCCCCCCCATGCTCCCTTGCAAACGGCTTATCCCCGCTCCCAGCCGAGCCTCCCCCCCATGCTCCCTTGCAAACGGCTTATCCCCGCTCCCAGCCAAGCCTCCCCCCCATGCTCCCTTGCAAACGGCTTATCCCCGCTCCCAGCCGAGCCTCCCCCCCATGCTCCCTTGCAAACGGCTTATCCCCGCTCCCAGCCGAGCCTCCCCCCAACGCCCCCTTGCAAACGGCTTACCCCCCCCCCCCCGTGCTTACTTGTTCGCTGGGTCACGCTGCTGTGACCCGACTCCAGCGAGGGAAGGAGAGGAGCGACATGCCCCCCAGCCTCGCGGTCACAGCAGCGCCGCGCCAAACCGCGTCCCCCGCCCCCCAGCCTCGTGGTCAGAGCAGCGCCACGCCAAACCGCCTCCCCCGCCCCCCAGCCTCGCGGTCACAGCAGCGCCGCGAGCCAGATGACAGGCTCAAAAGAGCCACATCTGGCTCGCGAGCCATAGGTTCCTGACCCCTGCTACAGTGTATGACTGTAGTCACAGCGTGCCCACAGAGACGGCTCGGCGTGCCGGCAGCGGCACGCGTGCCACGCGTTCGCCATCACTGCTCTATATCACAGAAATGGGTGGAACAGTTGATTTAAATAAGTGACCTGAACCAAAATGTTTCAGTTCTAAAAGTTTATCTTTTCTTTTAAATATGCTTTTCATGTTTGTGCACTTTTGCGCTGTCTACTTCCATCTAGAGCAGAAATGGAAAAGGCAAAAGACTATGAGACTGCTTGTTTGGTTTGGGAATTTTTGGCTCATCTGAAATCAGAAACTCAGAAGAAAATCTTTTCTCATTAGATTTCCAGTCCAAGATTACAGACTTTACAGCTGCCAATTGTCCCATTTTGCCCTCCTACCCCCGCCCCAATCCAGTGTTGACACTCCTTGCCAAAGTCTTGGCAACACCCTTAACTGACATTTTCAACTGGTCTCACCAATAAGGGACAGTGTTAATAAAGGAAAACTGTGCCTCTTCTGAAAATGAGTCAACTTTGAGTTACTGACCTATGTAATGTGGAAAAAATATTAGTTGGTAGTTCTGATGTTAATATCATCAAAAGATCAATCTTGAGCGCTCTGATGTTTTTCTATTTGTCAAAATATTTTAATTGTTAATTGTCTGCATTGCCATGCCATGTAATTTCTTTTTGATTAATGGAATATTAAATAGATGCCTGCGTTCTTCACATTAGTTGCTGTCTCTATGGAGACTTCTTTTGAATGTCATTTGGCCTCAACAGTGGAGTTTAATGAAAATGAATAAGCAAAAAAAAATGCTCATTACTTTGTGATATTTAAACAATAACACAGATGTCTTCTCTTTATCACATTTATTCAGTATAATTACATTGAGTACTTGAGATTTCAGGCTTCTGTTAAGGCTGTATTCATGAAACAAAAAAGATCTGATGTATGCAGGTCCTGATTCCCATTATATAATCACACAGCAGAGACTGTGCAACTTATTCCTGTTTTAACAAAAGAACACTTGGTTTAAGTTTTGGGATTAGTCCAATCCATACCACAGATTTACATGTTAAATGCACGAATATTTGACTTTCCAAATAGGTACCCATTTAAGAAAAGATTTCATGTGAGATTCTAATCCTTTCTGAAGATACACATTCTTAATTTTCTTATGTTCATTGGCAATGATGGAAGAAAGTTAGGAAGAACAGGATAGATCCAACAATTTCAAACTTGGGTGCTTAAAGTTTAGGTACCTGAATCCACAGTTGAGCATGTAAGTAAGTGATCTGGTTTTCAGAGATACTGAGCATCTACAGTTCCCATTCTGTTAAACAAAAAAACAAAACCCTGCTGGTTTTCAGTGCCTATGAATATGGCCCGCTTATTTTGGTCCTTGTCCCAAGGCTCCCAGCTTTCAGACTTTTGGCCTAAATAAAATGTGTATTTTGTCATAACACACTAGTATTGGTCTCAGATTTATTGCCCAAATAAGGAGTGAAGTCAGTTATTTTGGAGGACAGAAGGAAGAGAAGAATAAACAAGAATATGGAGTTAGAAAGAGTTGTCTATTTTCCAAACTACCAGCAAAATAAGATATATGAATAACTTGAATTATTTATAAATTGATAATCATAAAGGACAGCAAAGTTTAATGACCGCACATATAGAATCACTTCAACCACCACTGAAACTACATAGCTACATGAGGAGTTGAGTGGATCAGTTGTTTAGCAGAGGAGATATTTTAGGTAGTCAGAATTCTTACAAATACTGCTATGGGTTCTTCCTGGCTGCATATGATCGGTACTTCAGTTTTCCATTTTGTCTGAAGTACAGTAATTCAGAATGAATCAATAAGAGAGTGGAATCACTTTACATTGTAGCTTAAAATAACTGGAATCTATCCGTTTAATATGGTGCATTACCCAGTGCATTTCATCTATGACACTGGTACTCGAAACAGAAGAAATGTTTACAGTATACAGAAAGAGGAGCAGTGTAATAACCAAAATGATGGAGGAAGATAGAAGTACAAATTTGAGTCTTACAAAACACCCAAGGTTTTATTTATACAGTATTACTGATTTCAGAGATACTCCATGTACTTACAATAAGGAACACTGCTGGAATTATTGTGTGTCCGCTCTACCTAACAGAAAAAATACAAAAGCAACTTTAAGAAAGGAAGTTATGACTCAATTTCATTTTCATTTTGCTCTTCAGTTGGAATGATCAGCTCCCTCAGTGTTATCAACACTTTAAAAGAATCAGACATTTAAAAAGAATTCCTTGCTTTCTTTACAGAATGTGGCTGAATTTATATTAACTGTCACATGCCAGCATGAGTTCCACATTATCTACCCAATGAGATCTTGCTCTCTTTCTCTCTTGCTGTATAATAAAATACAATAGGTCATAAGTCAATGCTCAGAGTTTGGAGTTTATTCATGGCAATTTGTAGCAAGCCATCTATCCTCCAAATATCGAATGGAATATCTGTACATTTTTTCCAGCGTAATGAACTCCAACTGAACCCACTTTGCAATGTTCAAATTGACCTCGGAGTAAGGATTATTGAGCGTGGTAATGTTATTCAGGCCGACTGTCAGAATGCCAAATAAACTCCCTATCAATCCAGCTAACAAAGTTAAAAGGAAGCAGGGGCAATATGGGCAAGTGCCCATTTAGGAAAGTAATCAAAACTCACACTGTACTGTTTTGCTGGCAGAAGCTATAAGAAGAAGAAAAATGCAGACTTGTACTTTGAAGTAAAATATCAGAGTTCTTTTTAGCAATGGTACTGTGAGAGAAGCCAACCAAATAGACTGTTTTGTTAGTTATGCCTGTCAAACTGGTCTACCTAAGACCCATCACTGTAGTATCTGTGGGGAGTAGAGGCTTAAGATGCATCATGTCAGTCTGAACAGAAGTCATCTTTGATCCTCTTTCAGCAGCCCTAGTTCTAGAGATCAGAAGAGGTGGGGGGAGTCTAGTGATAAATGAAAGATGCCAGTCCCCCTTGTATTGTTCTTTGGGAGAAGAGCTTAACAACATTTCAGGTCAGTTCTCTACATGCTTTTTAAGGTAATGGTTCGGAGGAGAGATGTGGTTTTCTTCTCTCTGGTCCTGCTGTCTTAGTGGGAGATGAAACTGTAAGTTGCCTTCCACTGTGACCCATTTCCTTGGGGTAGATCTGACTGGTTTATGATTCTGTTTGTTTTGTTTTGCTTAGCTAGAGTTTTAAGGCAACCCCAGTACAGGTATGGTGCAGAGTAGACCGAGTACTGTTGAACTGCAATCTTTTGGCATGCTGGTGTGCTCCCAGCTATGGAGAAAGACCAAAAAATAGTCCTGGTGTATTGTTGCTGTAACAAGAATAGAGAAAGATTTGTCAGGATGCACTGAGGAGGTGTAGGGTTTTGATTTTGACCTATTTTATATGATCATTATTCATAATTATTTGTTGAAAGGCTTATGTGGACCTGTATTAGTCTATGAATATGCTTGGGAATTACTCATCACACTACAGCTTTGAGTAGTTGCTGGTTGTAATTTGCTATTTGATCCCCAAAGTCACATGGGGTTATTTTTGCTTCCCAGTTGGATGACTGCCAAATCTGGAAAGAGCTGTCGAGATGGCCACAAAAGGGACCCTGGTTCAATTACTCATACTCATACATAGTCACCTCCGTGCTGGCAATCCTTATCCTTTCTACAGACACCCGAGACAACAGTATTTTTTCTCACCTAAACATTCATTAAAAGAGACTAAAAATGTTCAAAAGATGATATTTATGTGATCATGAATCCTTTCTGGATTTTGCAGTATTTGCCCTAGCTCTAGTAAGCTGTGACAAAATACCATCTCAGCGGGGAATAAAAAGGTACTTTACAGACGGCTATTATGCAGGGGATGGGAGAGTGTTTGGGTCCATTTATCAAAGCATTTGCAGTTTTCATTTTAAGGCAAAAGTAAATAAATGAGAAGAGAAAATAATACATCTGGATCTACAGGGCTATATAGTAAATAAAAATATAAATAAAAGAAATGCTGTGAGCTTGCTGGCTTGTGCCTGATCTTGTTAACAAAGATTATTCTGCCTTTGGCAAGCCATTGCTAGACAGATCTATATAATTTTCTTGTTGTTTTGAACAAGTGTGTTAAAGTCTAGCACATTTATTTTTTCCCCTGGGTTCTCAGGGAAATTCCTGTGGATTTTCTGAGGAGCCTGTTTCTAATTCAGATTCCTCTGTGATTGAAACCAGAGGCAGGTATTTTTTTTTCTTTTTGCATGGTGCTTGGAGATTATTAAAGGCTCCTCTCGTTTTCATCAGTTTTACATACATGAATTAAATTATTACTGATTCTCGCTAAGTGAAAGGAGAATCAGGCCTTTAAGAATACAATGTTTTAAAGTTGGAGAGAGGCATGATTTGGTGATTTAAACATAGACTTTGAATCCAAGAACTTTAGTTCTAATCCTAGCTTTCATCCTATGCCACATTCTATGGCCTTGAGCAAGTCTCTTAATCTCTCTACCCCCTTTTCTCCTTTTGTAAAATGGAAATAATGATACTAATGTACCTATCTACATTTCAGAGGTGCTGTGAAGATTGTGTCTAACACACTTAGAAGATTAAAAAGAACTAATTATTATTATTATTTATTTTATTATTAAAGTATTATGACCCATGCCCTTCACTTAGGTTGTCAATGGGGTTTAAAATTGGGAGTTTCCGTATTAAAAACATGGGTTTCAATCAGTGGAGCATTAAGGGGTAACTCCTGCTGCTAGCTATAATAGAATCTTACCCTGTTCTGAGCACTCCCCACTAGCGGTGTCCAAAAGACAACCATTTCATTGTTTGCCACAGATTTTGGAGATCTTTACCTATTGTCATGGTGATACTTCTGGCCTGGATCCTCAAACATACTTAGGCTGCTCAATTTCCATTGAAATAAAAAATGAAACACCTTTGAGGGAGTTTAACGACCTTTTCAAAAGGCAGAAGTGGGACACATGCAGGAGCCATGACACCTTTATAGCTCTGCCCCTGCCCCAGCTCTCCCCCCCCCCCCCCCCCGAGGCCCTGTCCCTTTGCCAGCTTGGAAGATGGGCCTGGGCTGTGATAAGAGCTACTCAGGGAGTCCCGGACCCTCGACCTGCCCTGGGTGGAGGGCTGGGGGCCCGAGAGCAGTCTCCATCCACCAGGGCAGGTGGAAGGTCTGAGCTCCCTGGGCGTCTCTTACCACAGCCCAGCTCTGGCCTGGCCTGGCCTGGGGCAGGGCCTTGAGAGAGAAGAGGAGCAGGGACTGGGGCATTTGTGGGAGAAGGCTGGTGTCACCTCTGAGCCTCAGGCAGGTGCGGAGCGGCTCTGCAGGGAATCTGGGACAAATGCTGTCCTGGAGTCAGTGAGCCCGGGACTGGGACTTGAACTCTACATTTTGAAACTATCCCACCCAGTTCAGGATGGGTGGTCACCTTACTATGAGGGTCTGGGCCACTGTGACTAAAACAGCCCACTTGCTAAATCATTCTTAAGAATAAGTGTCTCCAGGGCTAATCACAGGGGGGCAAGCAGGGGCAGTTGGCCTCGGCCTCAAGCTCAAAGGGGGCCTCAAATTTAGACACTTGTTCATTTTTTGGCATTCGAGAAGTTTCACAACATGGTTTTTATGCGCATCCCTATCGGACCAAAATGTGACACACTCTCAGCTTAGAGCTGCCAATTTAAGCAAATAAGAGATGTGATTTAGTAAAAGACAGAATTTTTTTGGTTAACTGATATTGATTTTGTCATATTAAAGAGTTTAAAATGTTCATAAATATTAATTAAAATATATCGATTCTGATGGTACAAGATTAGATTTGATCGTTTCCGCTCAGATCAGCGGATTATATAAACAAACCACTATTTGTGGCTGGTGCTGGATCAAGTGTGTGTTGAAAGGGACCCCAAAAGCTGGAAGTGACCCAGGCCTTTGGACCTCTGAGGGGGCCTGAATGAGGAAAGGTGATCATGATGAATATTTTTTTTATAAAAGTCAGTATGTTTCACAGCCCTTGCTGTAGATGACTGCCCTGGATGGAAACTATGGAAGCTTCATGAAATGAAGTTCTGCTTGTTAACGTTTTGGGGGATGACTATAAAATAATGATATGAGCAAAGTGTTTATAAACCATAGGACTAATATTTTATGGTATGGTATGCAGATTAGCTCGTGTGCATGATGCAAGATTTGTCAGTTATAGTCATCGCGTTCTAGTACGTGAGCTTCGAAAGCAAATGTCTTTTATTTCTGCCCCACCCTGCCAATGCAATTAACCAAGTGTCTGCTGCAGACATTTAATGCTCACTCTTTCAGTTACACTTCTGTGCTTCCCTTTCTTCCCTCTCCCTATTATCCCTTCCACAGATCCCAAGGGATTGGTTCTGCCGAGAAGCAGAATGAGTCATTGCTCTTTGTGAGTAAAATGTGGCCCCCAAGTTCCCTGGTTCAAAGATTTATTTTCTGTCTCAGTAGGTTAGCATCTGTTGAACTTGAGATCTTTTGGTTTTCAGCTAATGCAAATGCACAGACAGTCTCCACAGGGAATAGCCTGTGTCTGTTGAGATGCTAGGAAGTGGTTTACGTTCACAAGTTGGAGTGAATCTGGTGGAGTTAATGTGATAAAAGTAATGTTTTTCAAAGCAGGAATATCAGACCAATTTGAAAACCTGAATCCTGCTTGAAGTTGCAGCT
Source organism: Sternotherus odoratus (assembly GCA_032164245.1). Lineage (NCBI taxonomy): Eukaryota > Metazoa > Chordata > Testudines > Kinosternidae > Sternotherus > Sternotherus odoratus. The sequence continues at coordinate 150,658,589 of JAVMKO010000002.1, forward strand.
TTTATAAAGCTCAGTAAACACTTCTCCTAACAATTCTTAGTGCATGACTGTGAACCTAACATCATCCCAATGTAAGAAGACCAGGGGCTTGCTGGTATCTGTTCATGCGTATCAGCTGGCCTGACCAGTTCAGTGTACCCCAACTCATTAATGTCATAACCTGTATCTAAAAGGTGTCATGTAAGATATCAATGGAATGTTAATAACAGACTGATTGTTAATATTATTGTGTGGTGTATGTACAGATGACAAATGCAAAATTGCAAACATTGGAAATTATGTTCTTAAAGTGTGTCTGCCAGGTAGGGTTGTAGTTACACCACCCTAGACAAAGGAGTGTGGTTCTGCCACCATAAAGATACTTCCAAGATGCATTGAGACAATCAGAATGGATTTACAGAAACTTAAACAAAAGCATCAAGTTAACAAGGGAAGGAGATGACCACCCAGCATCACACCAGGGAAAGGAAATTGTAGGAACAGATCACTTTGCATTTTAGAAAACACCAGTGGAGAAATAAACCAGAATGTAACTTTCTTGACCACCAGACTCCACATCTCCTTCCTCGCAGGCTGAATAAACTTTATCTTGGGGGTATCCTTCAAAATAAACCATTTCAAAGTTTCACTGAACTATAAAAGAGAGGCAAAGAATCCAAAGTGATTCTTTATCTCAGAAGAGAAAGGAACTGAGCACTTTGGATTTTGTGGGAGATCCTGACCAAAGGGGTAGTCAGCCAAATCACTAGAAGATAGCCTGGTGACAATCTTCCCTTGAGTCAGGACTGTGGTTTTGTTACATCTTAGTGTCCAGAGAGCGTTTTTCACTTTCATTTGCTTGTAGCTATTTCTAGCTCTTTCCTTTATACTTGAACTCAATTGAAATCCTTCCTCTTTTTGTTAATCAACTTGTTTTACTTTTAATCTATACCGGCCCAGTGCTGTGTTTGAATTGAAGAGATTGATAACACCAGTTAAAGGATAAGTGGTACAGTTTGTCTCCTTAAAGGAGCAAAGGGCTGGACATTGCAGAACAAAAAATTTGGTACCTAGGGGTGTTGGGGTCATCTTTCCCAAGTGTAACCAGGGCTGGTGGAGGCCAGTGTGTAGCTGTAGTATAACAAGCAGGCTGCTGGAGTCAGTGTTGCTGGTCCAAAGCTGTTTATGACACAGAGACTTTTGCTGGTTGAGGGCATCCAGACCAGGGAGCTACAGCAGGAGCACATTATAAGGCACCCAGAATTACAAGGCAGGTGATGACACAAGCTATCCCTGGTCGGGATTTCACTCCAGAGCGTGACAATCCCATTCCATTTTTTATTAACATAAAAGGGAAAATATGGGGGAATTCAGTTCAAATTCCGGGTCAATCAAGGGAAGGTTCTTCCTCGTCCAGATTTGGAGGAGCGCTGTCCTCTTCTCCCCATTTCCTCACTTTCTTATGAAGTGAGGACTCACCTGGCAGGGAAATGAGATCTGCCCGGAAGAGCTAGTGTCTGGCTGAATTGTTGCTGAGGCCGCTAGCCTTCCTGCTGGCAGGTGGAGCAATGAGACACTTTCTACATGTGTCTTCTGTAGGAAGATCAGCTCCCTTTCCTAACTGGAGGTAGGGAATAAAGAAAGACACCTGTCCTATTGATTTCTGGGGAAAGACTAGCCTAAACTAATCCTGGGGGCAGTAAAACAGCCATATAAGATCCGGCTCCCTTCTTTAGTCTCCTTAGTGAGGGGAGAGGGATGTGAATTCAAGAGAGAGAAGCAGATTGAGGGGACAATGGCATCCAAGTGGGTTGGGGAAGAACAGGAGTTTAGAAGAATGGACACTGGTGTAATTCAGCTGTGGCCAATGTGTTGCAATGGTACCAATGGAAGGAGAATTGGAAATGGCAGTGAGATGCTCCTTAGAAATATAGTACCTAAGATGGATTAATGGGAAATAAACTTTTGCCCTTCAGCTGAGACAGCCAGGCTTTTTCTGTCCATTAACTGTTACCTGATGTGATGAAGTTGTTAAAAAATACTATAAAAATTAACGCACGCATCCGACGAAGTGAGTATTAGGCCACGAAAGCTTGTGCTTCAATACGTTTGTTAGTCTATAAGGTACCACAGGACTCTGTCGCCTTTGCAGATCCAGACTAACACGGCTACCTCTCTGATTATAAAAATTAAGTGACTTGAATGCTCACGAAGGTGCCAGGTTGACAGCCCTGTAGCCTGAACTCCTTTACCCACAGGACAGGTATAGCAGGATTAGCTGTCCCATTAAATGTTATGACTTCATTGGCAAAAAAAGTGTTTGTACATCAAGGTTGCTATCTTGTGTTAGTTACCAAAGAAGGTCATTTCTGAGTCAAGGAACCTTCCTTGAAATCACCTGGCAGAAGCTACCAGATTTTTTAAACTGGAGAGCTAGGCCTTGATCCAGGAAAGTTGTGTATCTGCAAAACTGAAAACACAAGGGAAGTCCCACTGGAGTCAATTATAGCCACATGATTACCCACATGTTTAAAGTTATGTGAATGCTTAAGTACCTTCCTGGATTGGGGCCATACTGCATACAGCATGTCAGCAAAACTCATCTCCCATGGCTGTGCCTAGGGAAAGGAGTGGGTGTTCTCTTAAGGAACTACTGAAAAGGTCGGTATCAATCCATTGAATCTTCCCCAGAAATAAATAGGGAGCCAGTAAGTGGGCAATATGCGCTCTATGGCCAGTTACGTTAAGGTGTTGATTTGACATAAAGCTCTGCACCCTTCTCAGAGCAATGAGTGATATAAATGGCAGTTATTTAAAGTGAGACTGATTTTGTTCACATCACCGGGCCCTAGCTAACAGAGACGACCGTTGAATTTGTATAACACACTGGGAAGGAGGGGCATGTGAGGAAAAAATTGGCATAATAAAACTATTTCTAGAGCCACCCAGCAGCTATACAAGAAATGTTGGGTCTATTCTGTGCTCTCACTCGTTTTGCACTGGTGGTTTCAGTGGCGTTACTCCGTTCTCCAATGACTCATGGAATATTCAGCATTTCATGTTCCAGCTCAGAGGCTGGAAACACTGGTTTTAATAAAATTCATTTAATCCTTGGAGCCATTTAGCATCTGGAAAGCAACTTGTTCAAAACATAAAGCACATCTAATCCTGTGAGCTGCTCAGAGGCTATAAGAGCAGCTTTCCCCCCATAGCATGATTTAAAGCCACAGCTGGGGAATGGACTGATGGTTGGTGAAGACAATCAGGGTTTTGTACCAGGTGGTTAATGCGGAATGAAAAATGGTGATAGCATTGCCTGAAGTTTCCCATCTTAATATATATAGATATACTGGTGTATTGCCTAGAACTGGTGTATTGACCATACTGGTGTATATGGTCTTAATATATATATAGATATGGTCTTAATATATATAGACATCTTAATATATATAGATATACTGGTGTATTGACTAAAAAAAAATACATCTTCCTCATTTTGCAGCCATCTGTTTGTAATCTGCAGCTGACTGTATACTTTAGGATAGCTGAGTCATTTGCTAGCGAGCATGACACTCCTCATTTTCATTGCAGTAAATTGCTGGAGAAATCCAGGCCCTTTAATTTGGCTTTATTAAACGAGCTGAAATGGTGTTTGTCTTAAGCAATGCTAATTGCCGGTGAAAGAAAACCTCAAGGGATGTTTTGCTAAATTACTGACTCAGATGTATAAAAGTCCTGTATTGAAACACTAATTGATAGCAACGTATATGGTATATAAGCTCAAAACACAAAACAAATCAACAAAAAAAACCCCTAACTCTGAAAACATTTCCTTGTATTGAGCATTGTTTCCATGTAATGTGACCCTTTCTGTATGTTCAGATAAAAAGGTTAATATAATTTGTCCTTAAAGACCAAATCATAAAAGCTAAAATTTCCCAAAGTACCTATAAGAGTTAGGAGCCTAAGTTCCTCTGAAAGTCAGAACTTCTTAGTGAATGAGACTTAGGGGCCAGGCTGTCCGAAAAATTTAGCACCTAAAGATACCTATTTGGATTTACTGAAATAAAGATTTGTTTGGAAAAACTTAACCCCATTCTACTTAGACTCATAGACTTAAATGTCAGAAGGGACCACTGTGATCAGCTAATCTGACCTCCTATACATTATAGGGCACAGAACCTCACCTACACAACTCCTGTAATAGACCCAAATCTCTGGCTGAGTTACGGAAGTCCTCAAATTATGACTTAAAGACTTCAAGTTACAGAGAATTCACCAATTACTCTACTTTAAACCTGCAAGTGACCCAAGCCTCATGCTGCAGAGGATAGTGAAAACACTCCAGGATCGCTGCCAATCAGGCCAAGGGGAAAATTCTTTCCCGACCCAAAATATGGCAATCAGTTAGACCCACCAGCCAGACACCCGGAAAAGAAATCTCTGTAGTAACTTAGAGCCCGCCTCATCTAGTTACAATCTAAGCATAGGACAAGAGATGATAAATGGATATAGAGAAATGGGGGAATGCAAGGAAACTGTGAGACAATATTGATCGGCATGATGAGCAGTGGGCCAGTGGACTAACCTTTGGTTACCACAGAATTAGCGATGTTCTTGTTCTTGTCGACATTTATTATAGGAAATACTTTAGATATTAGGGATTTTTTATAATTGAAAAGAAGAACAGGAATATTGAAAATTCTGAGGCAACATTTTCTAATTACCAATACAACATTTTCAAACTTTTAGCTCCAAAAACTCAGGCCCCTGCTAGCAAAGGACCATCTTGTGGAGGACTTGAATGCACTAAATAGAAAATGGTTTTAGTACAGTACAAACCCATATATCTGAAAGTCTCAGGAAGATCATAAACTTTCTGATAACCTGAAATGCAGTTGACTATGAGTTCTGTCCCTGTGAGCTTTGAAACCTGTATTCATGCTCACATAAGCCAAAAGTGAAATGATTACAAACTCCTAGCCATTTTTTAACAGCTAGTCCATTTAGAACATGGAGGCAACATGTGCTAGGTTCAGAGATGATGGAGCCTAGTGAAAAGGCAGAAGCCAGCATAGTACAGGGTCTGGGGACAAAACAGAATCTTGGTCACTTGAACATTTTGTGTAACTGGCTTATGTTCTTACTAGCTACTGTTAGATTCAAATTCATTTTCAAGATGTAATAAAACATCCCTTCTCACTTCTTATAAGGATTCTCCCCTGCTTGCTAGCAGCACCTTTGAGGTTATCATATGTTCATCTCTGCTTTCAGTAGTATTGAGGGGATTAGAAAGTACATTAATGGCTGTTTCATTAAGCTGTGCAAATAAGATGTTAAATAGTGTGGTCTATTAAACCTAGTTATTATCAAAAGCTTGCTGTGGTTACTAATCTAATCAGATCTGTTAGGAATTCATGTCCTCGTTTGTCGAAACAGCCTGAGACAATTCGGTCAGAAAGTCAATTGGTGAGCATTCACGTCATTGGAGAGCCTTTATTCATTTCTTAAAATTAAAATAAATTAGTGTCAAATCAGTTTCTGAAGCACGATCGTGACAATGTTCTCTAACATTTGGAGGAGGGGACTAAAGTAGATGATTCTTGGATTCTAATGCCAGTTTTGACAACCACGACTTGCTGTGCGACTCTCAGCAAGCCACTTATGGCTGTGTTCTACTGTGTGAAATATCTGTAAAAATGGTATTTTAGCCGCCCACATTTGTGTCTCAACAATTTAGGTATCATGCGGGGTCATTCTACAAACAAAAAAGAAGCTTTATTTGACAGTGAACACTGCAAAAGTTACCTTGGTCTCTGAAATTCAAGATGGATTGTGGATCATCATCAGTACTAAACACTGCAGGTCAAATTAAATCCTTCCTTATGCCAGTGCAACTCTGTGGTCTTCAAAGACTTGCACAATGGATAACAGATAGGAATTTCATAGATAATTCTTTAGATGCTGGAGATAGAGAAGGGATAGAACCTAGCTCAGGGGTGGGCAAGCTTTCTGGCCCAAGGGCCACATCGGGGATGCAAAATTATATGGAGGGCTGGGCACGGAAGGCTGTACCTCCCCAAACAGCCTGGCCCCACCCCCTATCTGGCCCCTCCCACTTCCCACCCTGTGACGCCCCCCTCAGAATCCCTAAACCATCAACCCCCCCAGCTCCTTGTCCCCTGACTGCGCCCTCCAGAACCCCCCACCCTAACTGTCCCTCCAGGATCCCTCCACCTAACCCCCTTTGCTCCCTGTTCCCTGACTGCCCTGACCCCTATCCATCCCTCAGCCCCCTGACAGAACCCTGGGACTCCCATGCCCAATCCAACCCCTCCTGATCCCTGACTGCCCCCTCCAGAGACCCCCACCCCTAACCACAACCCCAGGACCTCATTTCCTATCCAACCCACCCTGCTCCCTGTCCCATGACTGCTCCCTGGGAGCCCCTGTCCCTTATCTGACCCCCTGTCCCCGGCCCCCTTACCATTGCTGCTCAGAACAGTGGCTGGAGCCAGACACAGTGTCGTGCAGCCCCCCCCCCCCCAGTGCTATCACGTGGCAACGTGGCTCCGGCGGAGGGGGAAAGGAGGGGGAGGGACGAAGCAGCCTCCCTGGCTGGGGGGCTGGACAGGACAGTCCCGTGGGCCAGATGTGGCCAGCGGGCCATAGTTTGCCCACCCCTGACCTAACTCCTTCTCTCTTAACTTTGTTGTTTCAGGCTAAGGTTAAAATCAGTAACTATATTTATATTTAAAGTAAAAAGCTATGGGTGAAACCCTCGCCCCAGTGAAGTCAATGGAAATTTTGCCATTGACTTCAGCGGGGCTAGAGCTTTACCCTATGTGATTCAACATACAAATGATACATAGAACTGCTCAGAAATAAGATGCTATTTTTATATAGTTCCTCTTTAGAATAGGACCACACTCTGTACCTTATCTTCTCTAGTGGTAAAATGAATCTAAGAATAAGAATACAACAGGGTGTTTTCCTGCTGAATGTTTGAAAAATACTTTGTGGACCTGTAATGAAGTGTTCTATGATTTATTACATGTTATAAAATAATGTTAATGCAGTGTTAAGGGTAGGAAAAGAAATGAAGAGGCCAAGAACTTGGTAGGATCCAAAAAAGAAGTATCGATTCGTACAGCGAATAATGGAAACATCCACAGTGACATAAGCGAGGGTTTTTAAAAATGCAGAAGGCATATAAATCGTTGTGCTCTGGGAGATACACTCATTGTAAGGAAGTTATTTCCGGTGTTACATTGTTGTCAGCTAATGTCTGGTCTACATACTGGGTTTTGTAATGGTATAACTATTTTGGGTAGGGGTGTGGGTTTATTTTAAAATATTGTAGTACTGGTCCAAGCATTTGTGTGGATGCAGGTATACCAGAGGAAAGGTGGCTTATGGATGTATATTTTTATTCCCTTTCCTATGCAAGCGACACCAGTATATACACCTTTTATACTAGTATAACTGCATCTGCATTGGAGGAATTGTACCACTTCAACTAGATCTGTATAATTAAAGCACTACAACTTGTGTGTGTAGACAAGGCCTAAGAGTTTCTTGCACTTCCTCTGAAGCATCTGGCTACTGATGAGGGACTGAGATCTTTTATGGCAATTTCTATATTCCCACAAAAGTCAGAACATTAAAAAGTTGAAAATTTCTGTCACACTGTTCAATGGGCCCCACTGCAGTTTATTTGTTTTATGGTACACATTTAATAACCTACCCCAAACTATATCAATACAATACAGCATAGAGTAGAACGTAAAATCCCATTATTGCACTTAAAAGAAAAATGACAGAAATAGCCATAAAAAGTGAACACTGAAAAACAGCACCATAATATACACAATTGGTACAACACAAAACCTTGCTCCTCTTTTCGTTATTTAACTACAGAATTCACAAACTGCTGTAGGTAGATCACTCTCTGTTGTTCTGCAAGAACTATAGCCAGACCCAATTAGCTTAGGGCTAGTTCCTTTTACTCTTTCTAGCCTCATTTGTCTTTTTGCTTACTCTGGAGTGAAGCAGAAGTGTCATGGGGCGGTTGACCTCTGTAACTGAAGTAGATCCAGCTCCCTTGTGCAAGAACAGATGCTCCCAGTTTGCCCAATATGGGAGCGGTGCTTCGCCCGAGGCAATAAAAGGTGGGAGGAGAGGCAGTGAAAGCCTGACATGAAAAGTGTGAGGGGGTTTTGTTGTGTGTGTGCATGTCGCTGAGAATCTGTGGCAAGCTGGAGACAGTGTCCTGCCTTATGACAGGGAGTATGTTACTTCAGTGGATCCAGTGATATTACACAAATATTATATAACAGGCGCAAGTGAGAGGAGAAAGTGTATTATAAGGGGAGCTGGTGGTGGCCACCAGCATTACAGTAGCCCATGCAACTTTAATTCACCCTTGTGTGTGTATTCATTATGATCTTTAATTATATGATCAGAGTAGTTTTGCCATAGGCCCTGCCTCGTTCTGTGTGCGGGCTGGAGACACAAGGGAACTAAAAAGTTCAAACAAATTGAAAAGTGTTCATTTTCTTGCCATTTTTTGTGCCCTCCCCCATTTTGATTTTTGCTCGCCTTGGACAATGAAAATAGACTTGTCATTTTCACTTTGTTCTGATCCATTAGCATAGTGCTACAGTGCTAGGGTTGCAAACATTATAAAGGAAGTTTTAAATCCCAATGGAAAACTATTTACAATTACATTGAAAAACACAATGATACTACTTATAGCCTTGGATTGTATAAACATCCCCTCTCCCATCCATTTTAAAAAATAGCCAAACTGATATTAGGGCCTAAAGGGCCTGAGGCTGTTCGTTTCACATGAAATGTCAATGTTGACATAAGTTAGCATATGAAGTTGTCACGCTGTCTGGAGTGGCTCACAACCGTGAGTGCCAGCCACAGGGTGGACAGTCAAAAAGCAGGGCAGTCCTCCTAAACCGGTGGTATGTTCTATAATCAGATTTCACTAAGCCAGTAACGAATGTGAACTCCTGAAATACTATAACATAGAATCATAGAATATTAGGGTTGGAAGGGACCTCTGGAGGTCATCTAGTCCAACAGCCTTATCATGGCGTTACAGATCATGCCTTTGGGCCCTCCATTCTACCTTGCCACCCAGGCAAGCTAGACTTAGTGATCAATGATCACTTATACCAAAGATCACAAAATATTCAGGTTGATCCCACTGCCAAGAGACTAATCACTTACCCTAGGTCAATTTGTACCTTAGATCTCACACCAAAGAAAATGTTTGTAGCTGATCCTCTAGTAAACTAACTATGTATTTATTAAGTAGGAAAAAGAAATGAGAGTTATTTACAGGTTAAAGCAGGCAACATACAAAGACAAATGAGTTACAGTCCATGGTTCCAAAAGGTGACAGAGATGCTGAAGTCTCTCATCACCGAATGTCTTTTGGGGTTCTGCTTTTGTTTTCTAGCTCCAGTCTTGTGAGAGTCCAAACAGTAGGGTGACAATATTTCCCAAAGTGAAAATGGGACACTGCACGGAGCTGGTCTGAGTCCGCCCCCCTCGCCCCCCAAGTGGGCTGGTCTGAGCTGCCTGGCATTTCCGCTCATCACCCTGAATGTTCCTCCGCACCCCCTTAAGAGGGCATGCCCAACTTTTGGGCAAAACTGGGCATTTATCACATTTGCTCTTGCCAGATGTCTAGTTTTGCTAAGATCAGGGCTTATAAAGGGGTCTGTCCTGGTCAAAATGGGACATGAGGTCATCCTACCGAACAGCAAAGAGATGACAAATTTTCATGTCAGCTATCTTCTTTCTTGATGGGCGGGGGAACCACTGCTTCTGCCTGGGTTCCCAAGTTCATAGCTGGCATTTTTACAGTTATCAAGCAAAACTTATATATTACCTTGTCGCACGGGATACAGACATTACAATTAAGATTAACGCATGCAGCAATTTACAAGCATTTTATACTAAACACTAGCACGCCTTAGGAGTCTAACACCTATCTTGAGCAATGCTAACATACGGGTGAGCTGGTCTGGTTTCCAGCTATGAATTTGTCAGTACTCAGTTGATGTCTACAACCTTGGCAAGAGCTGGCATCTCATCTACCAGCATCACAGCAGTAACCATGGGTAAATCTTGAAAGTATTGTAAACTTTGACTTGGCTAAATTTCTTCTCCAGTGCTTATCCTTTAGTCTGAAAAGCAGGCCGGAAATCTCAAGTGCTCAGGACTTCTGGTGAGACTTCTGCTGACTTCTGATTACAGCAAGGTCAGAAATAATGTGAAATTAGCTTTTCTCATGGTGCTTTAATATTTTCCACTTCCTATTTCATCTGAAACCAGTCAGAGCAGAAGGGAGAAAAAACTTACCGTATTTTTCGCCCTATAAGACGCACTTTTTCTTCCCCAAAACGGGGGGGGGGGGGAAAGTTGGTGCGTCTTATAGGGCGAATGTGCGCCCCGGTTCCCCCCTCCCCACCGCGGGCGGGCTGCCGGGAGCGTCCCGGTTCCCCCCTCCCCGCCACGGGCGGGCTGCCGAGGTTCCCCCCTCCCCGCCGGACCAAAAAAAAAATGTGCGCCCCGGTTCCCCCCTCCCCGCCGGACCAAAAAAAAAAAAAAAAAAAAAAAAGCGCCTTATGATTGCTCTTATTCTTAGCAAAAGAGTTCAAATACTAAAAATTGCTTTTAGTGGCCTAAGTGAAATGGATGTGATGATCTAAATCCAGTTCCTAGAAGACTAATTTAATGTCCACAAACACCACCCCGCACTTAGCATGAGTTGGCACTTCAGTGAGCGATCTTATCAGAGGGGAAGGACTAAATACACATGGTGAGTGAGCTATGCACTTACCCCCAGAGTGGTTCTTCATTCTGAGGCCTGGTCTACAGTATGTGATTAGGCCAAATTTAGCCACATTGTATCGAATTAAAACTCAATCTGTCCACACAACCAACCCCATTTTGTTGACTTAAAGGGCTTTTAAAGGCTCTTAAAGGGATTTCAGTACTCCACCTCAGCAATGGGAGTAGTGCTAAAACCAGCAGTGCTGGGTTGAATTTAGGGTACTGTTGATGCAATTCAATGTTATTGGCCTCCAGGAGCTATCCCAGAATGCTCCATTGTGACCGCTCTGGACAGCACTTTGAACTCTGATGCACTAGCGAGGTACACAGGAAAAGCCCCTGGAATTTTCATTTTCTGTTTGGTCAGCATGATGAACTCAGCAGCACAGGTGACCATGCAGCTCCCCCAGAATCACAGAGCGTAGAATGTTTCTGTGCTTCCCCTATCATCTCCGTCCCTGAAGTTATCGCAGATTAGAAGATGAAAAAAACCGCACATAAACTTGCACACGCACACTCGCACATACACACTTGCGATGACATGTTTTCTGAGCTCATGCAGTCCTCCCTCACTGATAGAACACAGCGTAATGCATGGAGGCATTCAGTGGCAGAGACCAGGAAAGAATAAAGTGAGTGTGAAGAGCGGAGGCAGGATGTGATGCTGAGGCTAATGGGGAAGCAAACAGACATGATGAAGAGTCTTTAGAGCTGCAGGAAAGACAACAAGAGCACAGACCCCCGCTGCATCCACTGTATAACTGCCTACCCTCCTCCCCATAGCCTCCTCACCCATAGAATGAAAGTGTGTGTGGGGGGGGGGGGGGAGGCTCCCGGCACTCAATCAGTCCACTCCAGAGGATGGCCTAAGCAACAGAAGGCTGTCATTCAAACAGTTTGATTTTTAGTGTAGCTACAATAAGCAATGTGGCCTTGTCCCTCCCCCACCCCACCCGGGCTACTTTGTCCATTATCTCATTTTTTAAAATTAATAAAGAAAGAATGCATGGTTTCAAAATAATAGTTACTTTATTTCAAAGTGGGGAGGGCGGTTGGCTTACAGGGAATTAAAATCAACAAAGGGGGCAGGTTTGCATCAGGGAGAAACACACATAACTGCCACACACCGTAGCCTGGCCAGTCATGAAACTGGTTTTCAAAGTCTCTCTGATGTGCAGCGCACCTTGATGTGCTCTGCTAATCGCCCTGGTGTCTGGCTGCTCAAAATCAGATGACCGGCGATTTGCCTCAACCTCCCACCTCACCATAAATGTTTCCCCCTTACTCTCACAGATATGGAGCACACAGCAAGCAGCAATAACAATGGGAATGTTGGTTGCGCTGAGGTCTGACCAACAGTGCCAGTGAGCTTTACATCTACAGGCACATTCGACCACTATTCTGCACTTGCTCAGCCTATAGTTGAAATCTTCCTTACTACTGTCCAGGCTTCATGAGATATTGGGAGCAAGGGGTAGACTGGATAAGTGTGACCATGCAGTGCTACCGGCTGGGAGAGCAGCCTGAGGCTGTAGCCTCCAGCTCGCAGAAGAGCAGAGTTGCCCACAACAGCAGCAGTGACGATGAGCTGAGTGGGCTCCATGCCTGCCGTGGTATGGCGTCTGCACGGGTAACCCAGGAAAAAAGGTACAAGATGATTGTCTGCTGTTGCTTTCATGGAGGGAGAGGAGACTGATGATATACCCAGAACCACCTGTGACAATGTGTTTTGTCAGGCATTGGGAGCTTAATCCACAATTCCAATGGGTGGCGGAGAGTGCAGGAGCTTGTGGGATAGCTACCCATAGTGCACCGCTCAGAGAGTCAATGCTAGCCACGAATCAGAGAGGTAGCCGTGTTAGTCTGGAATAGCAGAGGAAACAAAATCTTGTGGCACCTTAAAGACTAACTATAAAGTTTTGAAGCATGAGCTTTCGTGGGCTAATACCCACTTCGTCGGATGCAAGCAGTGCTTGCATCCGACGAAGTGGGTATTAGCCCACGAAAGCTCATGCTTCAAAACTTTATAGTTAGTCTTTAAGGTGCCACAAGATTTTGTTTCCAATGCTAGCCACGTTACTGAGGGCACAGTCCGCCAACTTAACGCACTTAGTGGGGACATACACAATCGACTGTATAAAATCTCTTCTGAATAATTGACCTCTATAAATGCAACCTAATTTTGTACTGTAGATGTACCCTGAGGCATATTAACTGTGTGTAGGCAGCTTTCTCTGCTACTGTCTGTACAGTGTCTGTTCTGTGGATAACTATGACATCACTTTCCAGGACTGTGAGACTGGCATCTTTTGCTAGCACTATATTTAAACAAATGAAAAGAGAACATAACAAATATGTGACAATTTAGAATGGAGATAACTATAAATCCAGGGAGTCCATTGCTTGTCTCCTTGCAAGAATAATCTGTCTCACTTCTTCTGGCAAAGTCCAATATGCGTGTTTGTATGTCTATAATTGAAATATTGTCCTTAATTAACCAGTACTCAGGTAATTGGAAGTTGCAACAGATGAAGTGAAAGGAAATATCAAAGTGAAATGCAGTTTTCCGCTGCTGTAAGCATGTCTTTTAGGTGCAGTATTAATGAGAATTCTCCACTGTGAAAGTGAAGTCTTGGCAAAAATGTCAAATTAAGCAGAGGTTTTTGGCTTACATTTTTAAAAGTGACTAATGATTTTTCAGAAGTGACTATTATTATTTTGTGGGTGCCTATCTTGGGAAGGCTTAAAGGGCCTAATTTTCAGAAATGATAGAGAACCCACCATTTGAAAATCAGCCCCTTTTAAAGGAAGTCAGATAGCACACCCTAAAATTAAAGCACCCCCAATCACTTTCTGTTGTTGAAAGCGATGTCATTGTTTTGGTCTGTGTTTTTTTAAAATTTAAGAATAGTGCTTTTTTGAAAATAAGTAATTAGCATAGAAAGAATAAAGCCTTTCTAGGGAGGTTAGAGGGTGCAATTCTACCTTAAAAGCAAGCAAACAACCCCTCCCAACCAGTGTAATTTGATTCATTTAGCAGGCAAAGGTTTACCAGAAGCAGGGGAACTCTTCCCTCATCTTCCTCAGTGAATACGGATGGTTCTCCTACACTCTGCACATACATAGTTTTAAAAAATGAAAACTACACTGGGCTGTTGGTGTATGACAGTGTGTAGCCAAGAGAAATTACCTGGACCAGGATCATGACTTCAGGAAAAACACTGCAGGATTAATAGCCTGTACGGTTCTGTACAGTGGGAAGTGTGATTTGACCCTTAGATCAGTAAGCGGTCACTGTAACATGGAAGCAGCTTTCCATAGTCTGCCAAACATCTAGGCAAGAGGGAAGACATTGGTGACATCTTAATAATGTATCAAGCAGGACCCAAAGAAAATACAACAGAGCAGCATTCTAGTCCGTCTCATCTTGATTAATAGTAAATTCTATAGCCGTCTGTGAGATTCTCCAGAAACTCTGAAAACAACATAATCTACCCGCACTTTATTATAATGCTATGTTGTACTAGTAGCGTCTGAATTCTGTGCTTGACTCTCCACAGTCTTGCACTGTGTATAGTCATTTATAGCTTTACACAGGTCTAATTGGAATAGTAACATTTTACATCCACTTTACTCAGATGTCAGTGACTGTATCAACTGCAAACTGCTGTGTGTCTTAATGTTACCACAGTGAAATTATCCTGATAAGGACCACCACTTGAGCTTACTTGAAATCTTCATGCTATTTGGACCCTTTTAAATGTGCTGCTAAAGGTATCACATATTCCTTTCTGGTGTCACAGAAGCAAGAGCAATAGGATAAAAACTACTCAGCATTCTTAAGTGGCCATATTTTATGATAATTAATTAGGGACTGGGTGACAATCTATATATAACATGACTTGTGTGAGGATTAATTTGTAGAGTGACAGTACACTATCACAATGCATCCAATACAAAAGAATAACAGTTTATTTTTGCAATTGTGGCTATAGACATGTCCCTCATCCTTATTTTTACTCTATATAAGAATGCCCTGTATGGGATATACTATGTAGGCATCATACAGAATACTACATACTTCATACTACATAAAGTAGTCAGAAACATACTTCATACTACATAAAGTATACTTCATACTACATAAACATACTACACACTAAACATGCTAAACATACTACATACTAAACATGCTAAACATGCTACACACTAAACATACTCTACATACTACATACTAAACACACTAAACATACTACATACTAAACATACTGCACACTACATACTACATACTAAACATACTACATACTACATAAAGTAGTCAGAAACATTTGGCATTTATTTCCCTGTTCCACTGGCTGGGAAGGTGAAAAAGCAACTAGTTGCATACCAGGCAAATTCTGTCTGAATGCGATTGATGAGGAACAGTACTGGGGGAATGTGTGCAAAGATTTGGCACATGTGTTCCTCAGTGTGCTGAAGTTTATGGATGAAAGAGTGACAATGAGTGTTTACTAGAGGGAGCTCTGTAAAAGATTTGGGTATATCCACTTTTTTTGTATTGCTCAGAGTAACTTTTCCTGTGTGACATTATCCTTAAGGGAATGTGTAATGTGAAAAGCCAAGAGAAGGCTTATTTTTCCTAGCTTTTCATTTCATTCCATAGGGTCAGTCCTCAAGGACATGGAGATTAAGAGAGGCTTTTCCTTGACCTGCAGTCACATTAGATTACCCTGCCTACATAGGTACCTTTCCCATTACTCTGCTAGCATGCTTTGCTCTCAGAACACTTGCAGTGTTTATTTATGCTAAACGCTTCTGCTTTTGTTCCCAGTCAAGAAGTTGCCAGCAAGGATTTTTGAATGGCCTAAAATGACCTGGTTGTTTAATTCAAAACATGGATGAATTCAGCCCAAATCCTACATGACTCAAAAACAACATCCATGAGCCCAGCAGCAATAGTAATGTAAAATGCTATACAAATACTTTTTATCATCCAAACACTGTATAAGCATTAATTGTACCAGGAATATTTGTAATACGAAGGATCTAATACCTGCAGTATGGACAACTAACATAGAATAACTGAAAAAATATTTGGCCTAGTACATACCAGATCCAAATAGAATTTCATCCAAAATGAAAACCTTTAAAACCCCAAATTTTAACCTGGTCTAATCAATACGCTATAAGCTTTCTGCCAAGTGGTTCTCTTATTTTCCAATTTAGCATCATTCTTAAGTTTCCCCAGAGATCACAATGGGTATTGTAAAATGTGGATGAAATGGTGAGGTGGTACTTATTGCACAGTTGTTGAGTGGAACTGGTTAGAAAATAGTAAGTATCTTCCACCAAAATAAACAAACCTCAACAGTACTCAGTGATTTCAGCTCATAGTAGGGGAGCCTCAGTTCTGGTGCACCAATGGCCCAAAGTGAATTCAGCTCAGCAGCCTGTAACCAGACTCCTAATAGAATCAAAATTAGCTCTGCTATTACACAATGGAGAGAGAAGGGGGTGCAATTGGCATTTAGGGCCCTCAGAAGGGGCCCATACCACCAAGTATAAATACCTGTTCCCAGCCTCTCACAATTCACTGAGTTTTGGAACTCATGTCCCTTGCCTAGTGAGTGTTGCTCAGTTGATGGCGAATCCCTCCATCATTAAAAAAAGGCCAAGTACAGTTCCACTGTCCTTGATTCACATAATCAGGATAATAACACTTTATTCTTCCTGCCCCAATAACAGAGAAACTGGGGATCTAACAGCAGCCAAAGTGACCATCTAGGCGGGGTGGGTGTGTGCCTATGCACATGAGATTAGCCCCTGAAGTTCTTTTCCACAGCCCACCACAACTCACCACCTGATGTCAGGGTAAATTCATCCTGACTCTGCTTACATCTATAGAAGAGAGATACAGGTTTAACAGGGATGTATTCAGTGAAAATAACTCTAGTAACCTACATAACTGTTTAGATCCTTCCTACAGGTGTTTTGAGCCATCATATATAATTTTATGGCCAACAGGCTCTTCTTATAGTATCTTTCTCTTCAGTCTGAAGGTAGGGTTTCTAGGCATCCGGTTTTTGACTGGAACATCCAGTTGAAAAGGGATCTTGGCAGCTCCGGTCTGCAGCTGACCGGGCCACTGATAGTCCAGTTGGTGGCACAGCAAGGATAAGGCAGGCTCTCTGGCTCCACACGAAATGGCCAGCTTTTCTGGTGTCTATGAGCAGGGGCAGCCACACGGGCTCTGCGCACTGCTCCCGGTATGAGTGCCAGCTCCGCGGTTCCCATTGGCCAGGAACTGCAGCTAGTGGGAGCTGTGGGGGTGATGTCTCCAGGCACGGGCAGAGTGCATAGCCTCCTGGCCCCTCCACCTAAGAGATGGACGTGCTGGCGGCTTCCAGGAGCCGTTCGGTGCCAGGTCAGACAGGGAGCCTGACTTAGACCCACTGGGCCGCTGATCAGAAGCCACCTGAGATAAGCACTGCTGGGCTGGAGCCTGCATCCCTCACCCCATCCCACACCCCAACTCCCTGCTCCAGGGAAGAAACCCCTCCCTCACCCTAATTCCCTCCCAGAGCCTGTACCCCTCAACCCCTCCCAAACCCCAACTCCCTGCCCTAGCCCTGAGCTGCCTCCCGCACCCAAACTCCTTCTGGGAGCCCAGACCTCCTCCTGCACCCCAACCCCCTAGCCCAGCCCTGAGCCCTCTCCCATGCTTCAAGCCCCTTGGCTCCAGCCTGGAGTCCCCACCTACACGCCAAACCCCTCATCCCCAGCACCCTTGCAGACCCCTCACCCCCCTCCTGCACCCCAGCCCCTTGCTCCAGCGTGGTGAAAGTGAATGACGGTGGGAGAGAGCGAGTGACAGAGAGGGGGATGGAGTGAGTGGAGGGCCTCAGAGAAGGTGTGGGGCAGGGGCAGGGATGAGGCCAGGCACAGGGCAAGAGTGTTCATTTTTGTGCAATTCGATGAGCAGAATGGTTTTTATTGTCCCGTCTGGTAACAATTCTGTGGATCTTGAAACTGTCTTCCATCCACCCTGGTCACCATTGTTCTTTTAGTCTGAATCCTTTCCACTCAAAATCACCAGTGTTCTTATCTGAAGTGGGAGAGAAATTGTATCTCCTGGAGAAAGTCAAGTGTTAGTTGAAAGGAGGTTAATTAAAGACCATGTGTCTGTTTCTGCTTTAACTCACAGGTCTTCTCACCAAGACAGAGGGCTGGAGACCAACTGTAATAATAAACATTTCTTGTTACTGGTTGTCTCCTGAGGGATAGTTTGGCATATAGTTCTTCCTTGCTCACTGTTTCTTGTTAGCAAAAATTAACCATAACTCTGGGCTTCAAATATTATGAAGTCAGATGTAAATGGTATGGGACCAATTATCTGTGGTGCTGCTGTCTCAGCCCAAATATTTTTGGACAAATTCTGGCATCAGTTATGTGCACAGAGTCCTATCAGTTTCATGGGGAGCAGGAGTTCGAAAGGGACTGAACAGCACACTTTTACAGCTGCAGGATGTTATTCACTAGAATTGGTCAAAAAGGTTCAAAATGTGTAGGTCTGATAATTTTTTTCAGACAAAATAATTGTATTTTGGTGGGGGAGGGGGGATGGTTCATAATTTTGGAGTGAACATTTCTCAGATTTGGTCTCGCTATTGACTGGTCTGCTATTCATCTCCTGGCACCATCTGAACAACTTTCAATGGCCTGGTGCAGTGTGTGTGAGAGAAGATTCAGAGCGCTGGAAAGGAGAAGGAATTACACTGGAGAGAGAGGTGCTGGGAAGATGCTGAGACAAAGGCTGAGTGTTTGGAAGAAAATGGTTAAATACAAAACCCACTACCCCTACTACCAACAAAACAATCAGAAAAATTAGCAAGGGTTAAAAAACAAACCAAAAAGTAGAAAATAGGAAAAATACTTTAAAAATAAGTATAAAAGAGCCAAAAGGAAATAGGGCATAATTAAAAATGGAATCTGCTGGGTAAGTTTGACACCCCTAAGCTACACCTCTGTCTTTTTGCTGGCATGAGTTGCTTCTGGCTGAGAATTTGTGACTGCTGCAACATAGCCCTTTGTTGTTGATTTACTATGCACTAACAGCACCATCATAATAACAAAAGAACAAATATTATTTTGTAATGTATGCTTCCCTCCATGTACTATACACATTTGGCATCTAACAATTGCTCTCCTAACTTGTATCTGCTCTTTTTTTAAATTGTGGAGAAGAGAGACAAAAATCCATTTCATAAGTGTTCTACAGCCAGGGCTCATTCTGCTTCTGTATAGCTTGATTGTACATCCTTGCTTCCTTATTCTCTCTGTCTTGTACTCAAAGAGAATCTGCTGTATTTCAGATGATTAAAGATTGCTGTTGTTTTAGAACAATCTCCAAATATGTTCATCAGTACTTTCTGTCTTTGGGTTCAGTTAATGCATGTATTAGATTCAGAAAGGCATTTTAGCACATGTGTATCTGAAAGCTAAGCATGTGCTTAAGTACCTGCCTGAATTGGGGCCACAATGCATGCATCTGACAGAATATCTGTTTCCATTCATACTTGCTTGATTGTTTTTCTGTTGTCTCTATCTCTCTTGATATCTCCAGCTTCCCTTAAACAGCTTTCTCCATATTGATCTTTACAAACCACTTAAAAACAAGCCTGTACTTTTTCAATGTGTCCTCAAGGCCAAACTCACATTGATTCAATGAGTGGGTTTTTTATAGGGGGAAAGCTAGCAATGTGAAATTTCAATGAAGTTCATGAGTCACAGAGGGGAAAACATCATAGCTGGAGTATGAGGACGGGAAATCTTGCTTATGAGGTGAAGACATCCTGCCTTTAGCTTTCATTGCTTTTCATTATCAAAGTCACTTCTGAAATATGTTAAGGCAGGAGTCTATTGATGGCTACTGTACAGCCGAGTTACCATTTGGGTCAAAATATTCAAAATGAAAGGTTCTTGTACGCACAGTAATTACCTTTATACTCCAGCCAGACTGCAGGAACATACTTATCAGCTGCTAGCCATTTGAAAGGAATGAGCTAATCCACCATACATGGGCCATGCAGCTGAGCTCTGAATGCTCGTGAGCACTCCGAACTGGCTGTGTTATTGTATTCCAGCTCAGAAATACAATGAGGTGTTTTGTGTTTATGTCCTAAATTAAGACATTGGGGTATTGTAGCAAGCTCAAGGCTCGCCGGTGTGGCGCCTCCTCCTTTTTGTTTCGGAATTAGCTCTCTTTTCTGCTCTGGAGCGCCTCCTTCTGGCTGGTGTCTCACTTGCCACTGTCCCCTGTGTCCCTCCTGGACCACAGTGCCCTTTTACTTTGGGGTTCTCTCCCTCTGCAGTACCCCATCACTCTGGGTCTCCCCTCCCAGGGAAACCCCCAACCCTCTATCCCCACCTTGCCTCCGTGGCTACTGCCAGTCATCATCTAGCATCCACTCACTGGGGCAGACCGCAATCTGTAGTGGACACTCATCATTGGCAAGGGGGTTTGGACCAGCTGCCTCTGCCTAACCCTGGGCTGCAGCTTTATAACCCCAGTACCTATTTTAGGCCCTGCACAAGGCCTGCAGCCTGGGGAGTTGCCAGGCTGGAGCTCCCCAGCTCCTCTTGCCCTATTCCCCAGCACAGCTCCAGTCGTACCTTCTTGGAGCTTTTAACAAGGCCCACAGCCTGGGGGTTTACCAGGCTGGAGCTCCCCAGCTCCTCTTGCCTTCCCCCAGCTCTGCTCTACTTCAGGTACCTTGGTCTCAGGCAGCTAGGCCCTCTCTCTCTACAGCTACAGTCAGCTCTCTGCAGCTCCTGACTGACAGCCGCTAGCTGTGGCTGCTTCCCCAATCAGCCTTTCCCAGCCACAGCCCCCACCCCAGCTTTTAATCCCTTCAGGGCCAGAGCGGGGTGATCACCCCGCTACAGGTATATTTCATCCAGGAAGAGAAACAACTTTCTTATTTGCTGGCACTTGCAAAATATAGGCCCATGTTTTTTGCCCACAAAATAAATTGTTGGGCCTAAATCTGAGGAGTTGATCCCATGGGTACTTGATTTATATCCATGCTCAGGTAGATAGGGACTCAGCTACTTAAATCTTTGTCTGAATTTGAATTTAAAGCAAAAATTCTGTAGTTAATTAACCACTGCTGAAAATATAGCCTTTAACATATTACAATAATACTCAACTGATAGACCTAGAAAGTTTGGCCTGTGTAAAGGGTGGAAAGGCAATGCTAAAATGAAGCCATCATTAACTGTCCTTTTAAAGTTGTTCTTCCATTATTTTTATTGTATTTTATGAATTAATACCTTCCTGGTTGACTTGCATTACTTTTCTTTCCTGACAAATTCAAAGAAAGAAGGAGATAGCAAATAAGAATTGCGCAAACCTCAGTCTGTGTCTCAGTTCTGAAGTGGAGACTTTTTTACTGGGCTTTTGAAGTCAGTTGGTATCATGGCGGTGAATTGATTCAGCCACAGCGTTAGAAGTTAGTCAGAATAGATGATATTATATAGTGAATACTCCACAGTTTCCTCTGTGGGCTGAAGGGCTGCGAAACATTTTCAGTGGAATTTCCATATGAGCTCAGCACTAAGCTACATCTGCTCTCACTGATATGAATGGTAAAACTCCTGCTGAGTTCACTGGAGGAAGAATTTGACCAGCTCTGAGCACCTCTATTTTAGAAGTTTGAAGGAGAGAAGTGTGACTTATTGAATTTTTTTGGATTTTTTTGCTTCCTTTTAATTTAGTTATGAAATCAGAAAATAATGAATTCAAGCATATCCCAAGACAGCATTCTGTATAATATTCCTTCAGCAGCTTCATTCGTAGAGCCAGAACATAACAGTATATTCTAAAAGCTCCTTTTGTCAGTTAATGTGAAACTTAATGCTTATATAGACTCATGGGTCTGACTCACTTACATTTATATTGACATTAATTTACTTTAGAGAGAGAGAGAGACCTATCTGTGATTATTGCTTCTCTAGAAGGTTGCAGTAGAGTCCTAAAATTCTAACAAGAAAAAAAAAAGTCTAACCAATTTTTCCTTTTCAGATAACTTTTAATCAAGAAAAAAACTGTAGTTTTTACTTGGCATGGGTGGGAGGGAAATAATTTATCTGTAACAAGTTCAATAAGCCTTCTGTGTCTTGTGCTTTGACTGTTGACCTTTAAGTAGGAATAATCCAAGGCTGATACAGAATAGAGAAGAGATTAGAAACAAAAGATGAAAATTAGATTTTAAAGCGCCAAAGGTGGTGGTGGTGGAAAGTCTACCAGGAGGAAACTTGGAACAATTTGAGGTACCTGCAATCACTGCTCATTTTTGCCACACTTAGGGTATGATTAGACTACGGGTATAGCGCTGTTTTTTATAGCGCTTCCCTATTTAGCGCTACAGGTGTTGCACTAGAGGGTGTACACATTAAATCCCTCTAGCGCCAAAGAATGTACACATTTGCAGAGCTTCTGGTGGCAGTGAGAGTAGCGGGATAGGGCAGGTATCCCAGCATTCAGCTGGGTGCAACCTGCTTTGCAAAGGAGTGGGGTGAGGGGGGACTGGGAACCTGTGTGTAGGGAGGGAACGTCTGGCTGTCAGTTCCTTTTCCGAAACATACAGGCTCTGCACACACACCTCCCTTCCCTAACCATTTATTTGGGGGGGGGGGGTGTTCTCAAACTTTGTGTGTGTGTGTGTGAGTGTGTTTGTGTGTATGTGTGTGTATATATATATATATATATATATATATATATATATATATATATATATATATATATATATATATATATATATAGCGGAGTGCTTCCCAGGGGGTCGCGAGCTCCTGCTGCCGCAACTTGCGGCGGTGGGATGGGGGGCCCACATGCAGCTGGCTGCCTGACCGCGGCGGGGACCCAGGACAGCGGCTGGGAGCGCCCTGCCGCCACCCTCTGCCGCCACCGTCGGGGACCAGGAAGCCCTCCCGCAGCCCTGCCCGCAGCGGCAGGGACCGGGGCAGGGGCTGGGAGCGCGGCAGGGCTGCCGCCCGCCACGGCGGGGAACCGGCAGCCCTGCCGCCACCGGCGGGGACAATACAGCCCGCCCGCAGCCCTGCCCGCAGCGGCGGGGACCGGGGCAGGGGCTGGGAGCGCGGCAGGACTACCGCCCGCGGCGGCGGGGAACCGGCAGCCCTGCCGCCACCAGCGGGGACAATACAGCCCGCCCGCAGCCCTGCCTGCAGCCCTGTCCGCAGCGGCGGGGACCGGGGCAGGGGCTGGGAGCGCGGCAGGGCAGCGGCGGGGACCCGGGACAGCAGCGGGGACCCGGCGGCAGGGGACCCGGCAGCCCTGCCCGCAGCAGCGGCCCGGGTTTTCAAATTTGACATGGAATATGGGGGAGGGTCTGACATGGGGTCACCTGAGGACGGGACAGAAGAGTTTTAAATGGTGGCCAGAGAGGATGCAAGGGGGATTCTGGGCCAGGATGCTGGAGGCTGGAGGCTCATTATAACGCAAGGGGTGTGCACATTGCAACCCTTGTGCTAAAACAGCAGCGCTAAAAGCTTTATTCCTCTCATTTTGAGGTTTACCAGAAGCGCTATAAACTGTCAGTAAAAGCGCAAAATGTGTCTTGGAAGTGTGTTCTGGCAGTGCAATTGTAGCGCTAAAGAAGGGTTTTAGCGCTAAAAAAGCCCCAGTCTAACCATACCCTTAAATAGAGGGGTTGGAAGTAGTTGTGCAGCTGCAAAAAGGAGTGACACAGAAGGCTACGTTTCTACTGATTCAGCAGATCCCAAAAGCAGTCTCTGCTTGTGTGGCTAAAATCCTGCCTAAAACTGAAAGCTGTTACTCCTGGCACTACCTCCAGAGAAAGATTTCCAGGTAAACAAAGGCATTATTCATGAGAGTAATTAAAGTCAATTACTACTTTCACAGGGTTGCTCACATGCATAAGGGTTGAAGGATCAGACCTTCGTGATATGACCGCCACACATACAGGAAGCTAATCATTTTAGAGACTACATATATCATGGCTGCAAAGAGAAGAGAGAGACAGCTGAATGGTCAATTCAGACTTTCCAGCATTCTCTGAGATACAAACTGCACTGTTGAAAGATTTTTCTGGATACAAAATGATCTTTATTTATTTTTATTTATTGGGGATATTGCAATCTAGAGGCTCCAAACAGGATCAAGTTTTCACTGTGTAGGAGCTGTAAAAATACATTATGATGGTTCCGTCCCTACATTTTAAAGTGAATAAAGTGAAAAAGAGGAACAGATGGAACCATTCAGACTTACATTTAAGTCCTATCACCCTTTTCAAATACAGTAGCAGTCTAAATAATTTTTGGTCTATCAGCTTTAAGGACTGAACTTCACTTCTTCCTTCCCCTACAACTCACTGTCACTTAGCACTGAGGCACAGTATCAACCTCAGCCATCAGTAGTAGTTATAAATGGAAGTACAGTAGCTGAGCAAGGAAACTTGTAATCAAAAGAGAAGAGTTGTTAAGGTGACCTCAAGCCTCTGTATGAGAAGAAAAGCAAAACTTCTTCAGGAGAAGAGGGAGTAGTGAGAGTTAGTGTGGCTAACTCCATGAGACTGGGCTGCTCTACTTAACTATAAATAAAAGAACTCTTTGGAGATAATCTTAAAGGAACAAGGACACATGCCTAGAAGTTTGTATCTCTAGAACTGCAACAGTATTTGCCTTATTGTTAAAATTTTCAAGGGACACATTTCCTTATGTCTGGCTGTGATTGTGAGTGCCAACCTCAGGCAGTCTGCTCAGAAACACGGCACAAACCCCAAGCTGGTTGGGTGTTCTATACTTAGATTTCACCAACCCAGTGTCAAGTATGAAATCCTCAAGCACTACAGCAGCCTTAACATGGAGTCACAGATAATCCCCTTGAGTACTCTGGTCTATCTCACCACCTAGGCAAGGTTGCCTTCCTGATAGAAGGTCCCTTTCACCAGAAATCGCAATTACAGGTTACTTCAGTCCCAAAGGACCAGTCACTTACCCCAGGCCAATTGTACCTTAGATCTCTCAGCAAAGACAATGCCTATAATAAACTAACGAAAGATTTACTAAGAAAAAGAAATGAGCGTTATTTACCAGGTTAAAATGGGTAAACACACACGCACACAAATTACTCTTAGGTTTCAAAAGGTGATGGAAGCTGTAATAATATGCGAGCTCAGTTTGTCCTTTAGGGCTAACTCAAGCTAAGCAGCTTGAGGATCCTCTGCTTAAGCTTAGAAATTTTGCCCTCGCTAAATTCCAAGCAGCATAGTGATACAGTTCCTTCTGGACAGGAATTTTTATTCCCTTCCTGCAGAATTCAAACTAATGGAACAAGTGTTGGCACCTATCTCCTCTTCCTGTGTGTGTGGCCAGTCAACAAAGTCTTTGTCCTTTGACGTTTCACAATGGCTCATTTAGTCTCATTGGGCCTTTTTGTGTGTAGGACTAGCAGTTTACATTAATTAATGCATTAACCTTTCGTCTTCGGTGAGTTACACAACTAGAGGTTTACAATGCAAACACTCAGTATAACTCTATACCAAGGGATACAGATACTATATTTGAGATGAATACATGCAGCATCCTACAAGCATTTCATCAAGACTAAACACATTCTTATCAACTTAATATCTCTTTTAACAATACTAACACACAGGTAAGCCACACTAGTTTCCATTGCATTTGTCAGTGTTCAGTGAGGCCTAGGGCCCTTGGCATGAGCTGGTACCTGATCTGCCAGGATTACATCTTAACTGATATGGTTAGCTACTTGATCGAATAAGTGTAGCCAGGAGTCAGGTCCCTGGGGGTTATAAGAGAGACTGCCTCCTATGTCCTTCAATGCTCTATACTGTCCCCCCCCCCCCCCGTATATATGTATAAAGCAACCTTAACTGACATGACATAAGTGTTTTTGTGAACTAATAGAATCTTAAACCTGCAAAACTATATTTTAAATCCAGTGCTACCTGAACAACAGTTTACAATTAGACTAATTACTGTTCAATCTTAGCAGTATCCCGGAGGGAAATATGTTTTATTGTGAGTGCCTTGGCATATCTTTTATTATTCTCTTTTTATTTTGTGATAGAATTAGGAGATTGGGTGCTGGTTTGATTTTTGTCAAAGGTGATGGATAAATTCAGTTCTTTAACATTGGGATATAAAATATACTGGATGTTTTAAAACTTATTAACAAAACAAGAAATATTTCTACTCAAAACCATATATTTCTTCAAAATTTCTTCATAAAATTGTTTGAAGTATTGTAACTGTGTTGGTAAAAGGATATTAGAGAGACAAGGTGGGTGAGGTGATATCTTTTATTGGACCAACTTCTGTGGATAAAAAAGACAAGCTTTCAAGTTTACACAGAGCTCTTTCACCCACAGAAATTAGTCCAATAAAAGATATTATCTCACCCACCTTGTGTCTCCTCGTAAAACTGTATATTCATGAGTCCATAGTTTAGTTTTGGTTTGTTCACTGCTGAGGTGCCTTCAAGCTATATGACAATGTTTTAAAAGGCTGTCAAAAATTTTAATGAGAAAGTTGTTTATATTGCAGAGTTTATAACTTTCCTGCTTAAAAATCATTAAAGCATGAAAGTGCTTGTTCAATTACTTTTTAGTGTTTTTTGGCTCTTGTGTATTATTTCATGCAGTTCTTGTTCAGTTGTGGGCAAAGTGACTGCTTACTTTTCAAGGGAAAATAAAACATAAATCTGTGTAAAGATTTTGTTAAGAGACAATACACCACCCTGAACAACAGATACACTTGTGTCCACATCAAAATTTATTTCCCCAGATTACCACTGGCCAAGGCCCAAGATGAGCAATTTGCATCTGTACTATGAATGAAAATGGAACCATTTTAAAATCTGTTATTTTCATGGCTCCACTAAGTTAAAAATGGGGGAAACATTTGCCACTGAAAAGGGGTGATTCCCAACTTTATTGCCCATTACTTATCTCTGACTCTAGAATACCTTAAAATACTGAATTTTAAAACTGTGGCATTTCTAGGTGTAGTTATGTTAGGGGTTTTAAAGGTTTTCTTTAAACTCTGCACAATTCATGACAAGGTAATTAAAGCACCTGACTTTACAGAGGAATGTATCTGAGAAATGGTCCCAGTAAATTGCTTATAAACTTTCCCATATGAAATAGCTTTTCAGTAATATATGTCTCATATGCAAAATACTTGATGGTGTGGCATGCCATGGTATAAAGAGTTTATCAGCATGATTTTGAAAATGACCTGAATTTGTCACAAGTGGCATAACCAGATTCCCTTAATTGCCATAGGTTTGATCCGTAGCCCACTAAAGTCACTGGAAAGATGCCAAGGGTGGGAAATAGGTGACATAACATGGTTTTTTTTCTGTCTCTCTTGACTTCTGTTCTTCCTTTGATAGCCTGTATCCTGAAGCTGAAGATCAAAATCTTCAACCTGGTTTTAGAAAGTCAAGTGGTTCGAACAGCCTCTGGCAAGCACCAGAAGTATTGAGGCCTAAGCTAAATGTGAACTGGAACTTTTTTGAGATTAATTCACCTATTACTACTAAGTTTCTGTCTTTCACTGGTACTAACTGTTGATGGAAAGTGAGTTGGACACTGTTGTCTTTGTTTTATGTTCATTGTGCATTTTGATGCCATAGAATCAATGGAGCAAGATGTAAATAATGTATGAAATTAAAATCCCCTGACCAATGTGTGTAGAAAGGCATGCACTGCTGTAAAATCTGTACTGTGGTAAGACCTGCTTGTTGATTAGCAAGATTGCCTACTTTCCAATGGTAGAAAGAACAACTGTATGAAAATGTGATCCAAGAACCTCTTAATTGCAACTGGCAAGGGGATTACAGAAATATCTTCATTTTGTTATACGTTATGGATCACCAAGAATGTCATGTGAGGTCTCAAATGAAAGCTGATGTCACAGTGGTCATTAATATAATTGTGAAATGCATGTACAAATACTATGTAAGGAGTTTATGTATAAAAATAGTGTATATAGTGATAATATATTCTTAGTCTGTGTTAAAGTATTAGTGACTAGCAGAGGTGAAAAACAGATTTTCTTTCAGGCAAAAGACATTTATTCACCTGTCTCTGTCAGGATGTAAGTTAAGGATTGTAAGCTAACATAATGGATTTCCGTTTACATACAAAGTCAAATGTTAATGAAAAGATCAACAGAAAAGAAGCACAGAGGAAAAAACAAGTGGGGGTGAGAGTTATTCTGCCTGGGTAAAGACAGTGAATGTGGAGGTATTTCTGGAAGGCAAGGATGACAACCTGTCATCCTGCACCTTAGAAGTAAACATATGACATGTTTACATTTATGAAAATGGGATTCCAGCCAAACCTGACTGAAAACGCTGAAGAGAACTTTAGACAGCAGGTTAAACTGTTAGTTAAGTTTAGTCTCTAGAAAATGTGTTATGATTTTGCTTTGTCTGTAGCCATTTGTTTCCAGTATCCATACTCACTATTTCCTGTCTCTCTAGTCTTTAATAATAAACTTATTATTGTTTTCACTATAAATATATCTCAGTGCCGTGATGTTAAGCAAAATGGTGATCCTGAGTTGAATCTTACAAGCTGGTGAGTGCTGTTTCTTTGGGAATGGCAGAATTGGTCATTTTGTGAGTGTCCCAGTGAATAAGGGATGGATGCTACAGGGAATATTCAAGGACTTGGACGTTGATATACACCTATTGCTACCTAAACAGAGACAGAAGCCTAGAAGGAATTGCTTGTGTTTCCAGGGGCTGCTGGTTTCAGGGAGCTGATCCACAGAAGGCACAAACAAAACTCCTTCACACTTTGGGCAGGTAATGGCAGGTGTCTCAGAACTGTGGGTGCCTGTGGGGAGGATCACAGAAAAATACAAGCAAAAGCTTCATTTTAAAGGTCAGCACTCAACAATAGTTTGTTCATGATACAAAATTAGCTCTAGACAAAATTATATTGTAACCGGGTGACTTCACTGGTGAAATATCAAACAGAGATCTCTTTATTGACAGATATTGAAGATGAAATATTAGGCACCTAAAAAGATCCATCATTCCACTGTATATTTGATATGATATTCAGTCATGATGTTCCCAGAAAATCCAACCACTGAATATGACACTGAACCTCCTTGCTGTTCTCACATTATATTTTTTGTTTTGTAATTATACTTTTGAACTGCATTCAACTTCTACAATACATTGGCTTGTGTATCTGGGCATCACTGGCTTCTGTCGGACTAAATCAGACCTGCTGAAGAATGTATCGGTATAATTAACTTATCCTCTAGTAGTTGGACTAAAACAGGATGTGATCCCTGTTTCTATAACTAAGAGACAGCTGTTCTAATTCTTTTTCTCAGAGTCTAAAACTGATGTTATCAACACTACTGTAAATTGGCAGTAACATCCCTGAAGAAAATGGAGATGTAAAATTTGTGTAACAAAAATAAGGCTCAAAAACTTGTGCATCTGGAGCAGGAAGTCCTGATTAGCACTGTCCAAAATATCAATTAAATATTAATCTTTAAATCCTGGAGACTCCAGAACAGTCCTGGAGGATTGGCAGTCCTAATTCTGGGGTGTTTGAATCTGAAACTTGAAGAGTCAGAACCAATATGGATAATAAGAACAAGGAAAAGACTGGTTTAAAGCCTTATTGAACAAACACTGAGTTTCACCTGGGTTACACTGAGGTTGTCTATGCTGCCAAATTACTTATGAATTATATTCTTCATTCCCTATAAGTTTAATTAGTTGGTGGATAGAAACCTTGCAGTCTCTGTAGGTTTATGTAAAAATAATGTAACGGCCAAGAAAATACAACCACTGATGGTTCTTAATAGGCTTCAGTAATTCATTTGTCCCACTAGACATTTTATACATTAAAAACTGTTTGTGAAAGAGCTTACCTATAAATGATGCTAGAAGAGAAGAAAGTTACACTGCTCTTTGTAGAGTGCTTTTGCAGAGTAACAAAATAACTGTTTTTAGCAACCTTGTGACTAGAAGTGAATTCCAGTCTTTTAGAGCTTATTTTATACTAGCGAAAATACCTGGCGTTGCTCGGGTCAGTCGGAGGTGGGGAGGGGGCAGAGAGCTAAGCGAGTACAGGGTCCGTTGGAGAGGGCAGAGAGCAAACCCGACACTCCCACCTCACCCCCCCCGACCAAACCCGACACCCCCACCTCACTTACCCCTCAACCAACCCTGACTCACATTTTCACCCCCCCACCCAAACCCAACACCCCCATGTCACCCCCCTACAAATCCCAACACCCCCTGACCAACCCCAACCCCCACACATCACCCCTCACCCACCCAGACACCTTCCCACACCCCCAGACCAAACCCAACACCCCGGCTCACTTACCACCCGACCAAACCCAACACCCCCACCTCACCCCCCCGACCAAACCCGACACCCCCACCTCACCCCACGACCAAACCCGACACCCCTACCTCACTTACCCGCCGACCAAACCCAACTCAGGTCCATCGGAGGTGGGGAGGGGGCAGAGAGCTGAGGGATTCCGGAGTCCGTCGGAGGTGGGGAGGAGGCAGAGAGCTGAGGGATTCCGGGGTCCATCGGAAGGTGGAGGGGGAACAGAGCTGAGGGATTCCGGGGTTCCGTTGGAGGGGGGAGGGGGCAGAGAGCTGAGGGATTCCAGGGTTCCGTTGGAGGGGGGAGGGGCAGAGAGCTGAGCGAGTGCGGTGTCTGTTGAAGGGGGGTATTATGACATCATAACTATGTCACAGAGAACAGCAGCTGCCCAGCTGATGTGATTGGCCTTTAAAGAATTTCACCCCTGGGGGGCGTCAGAGGTGAGATTTGAAAAATTTTCGACTCTTACGGTCATTAGGACCCCAAGACCTCTAACTGTACCAAATTTCAAGTCTCTAGCTCAAACGGTGTGGAAGGAGTAAGCTTACATACATACACGCACGCATACACCATATGACTTTTATATATGTAGATTTTTAGGATTTCATGAGTAACTCCAATTCTGCATTGGTGTTTAGGTTCTCTTCTCATAGGCGACCTCCCAGAAGCATGTAAGACAAGACATTATATTGTTGCTTTAGTATCTTATTGTCATAATTAAAAAAAAATCAGTTTCCAAAGGAAATTCCAGAACATCCAAGATTTGTTCAGTAAAATTCTAAGTTTTTCACTCTAGAAGAGTATTATATTAAATCCAATGTCCCTGGTACACCTTGAGAACACCAATTGAGACTAGACTTGTCTTTAAACTCTGAGTCAATACAATCTAGTGTTCAAAATTAGCTTCCCCCCATCCAACTACAATGAATACCTGAACGTGCATTTTTGACAGCAAAACTTTTCTTCATGTTTTATTATTTTTTTTCTGCGTTTTTTTGTGTGTCAGTAACAATTTAGGGGCAGCTTTTCAAAGTGAATTTCCAAATATGACACGGTATTTCTTTTTATTTTTTGAATGGCTGAGTCTATCTCATATGCTCAGCAGGGTAAGCCAGTTTCACTTGTGGAGAAAGAGGAGCTGTGTTTGTTGTGCTCTTATTGCATCCTGTTAAAAAAAAATCATTCAATCTAATGATGTGTCTATGTAAATCTTCATGGAAAGGTCTGGTGCTTTCCTGTTTTTTTTTAGAGTAACTTAGTTGTTCAGAATGTATTCCTAACTGTGAGATCATATCCTCTTTCACTTACACTATTGGTGAAATTAATCCTATTAAAGTCAATATAGTTCCAGAGCTATAAGAGTGAAAAGAATTTGATCTTTAATTTGGGTAGATAAATAACCGTTGGAGAGACACTTGTAGGTCCTTCTGTGCTGTTTAACCTTTCAGGGAGTTTAAAATAATTTCTGCAGTCTTGGTGATTCGAAAGTGACAGAAATCAACATCATTACATTTGCTTAGGGCTTGAGTAATAATAATTTTTCCTTACTGAGATAAGATGGTGCTTAATAAAAATGTATTAAGGTTTAGTTCAGATGAGCACCCAAGAGTTCAGATGATGTGTGACAGCACTGTTCATCTTAATCAGGAAGCATTTATTATACAAAATAACTATGAAGTACAGGCGGCAGGCGCACACCAGTGACCTTTGAGTTTTAGCTTTGTCTGTGCTCTTTACCAGTGGTCCCCAACCTTTTTATCACTGCGGACCGGTCAACCGGTCAACAATTTTACTGCGGCCCGGGGGGGGAGGGGGTTTGAACCGCCAGGCTCTGCCTGCGCCGCTGCCTGCCTGCCTGCTCTGCCTGCGCCTGCCTGCCTGCCGCCGCCACCTGCCTGCCGCCGCCTCACCGCTCCCGCTCTTGTGCGGCCCGGTACCAATTGATCCACGGACCGGTACCGGTCCGCGGCCCGGGGGTTGGGGACCACTGCTCTTTACAACACAACACACCCTTTCTGGACACCGATACTTACAGTGGCTAAATTCTGTTACACGCACACTCATTATTCCAGATGCTCACCCCAAACTTTATTTAGACCTCACAATAATAGGCTTTCTTACAACATTTTGATACTTTTTGTTCCAGCTGAAATGAGGAAATGAAGAATTGTGTATACAAAAGAATACTTTTACTGAGGTGGATTAGACTCATGATGTTCCATGATGAGCATTAAAAATGTCAATATTTGCCAGAATAGTTATTTTCTATTCTGCTCTAAATATAGGGGAAGTGTGTTGTGTCCTAAGCCACTCTGTGTCAACAGGCAAAAATGTTGAACTTCCAAAAGTAATAGCCGAACTTGTTCTTTTGAACTTCAAACAAGGTTCCATAGGACTTGTGAATGTTGCGGTTTTGGTGGAGGTAGGGCCTGACAGGCTGTCTGTGTCATGAAAAGTTTTTCTCAGTTAGGTTAAAAATTAAAGTGAATTTGTTAATTCAATAACCATACAAGTTCTGTATTCACTGTAATTCCCAGCATGGCTGCTTCTGAATGACTCCCTCCCCTCACTGATCCCGTTCCTGTTCTTCTGCCACATGCATTCCATATGACCTATTTCCATTTAGCACGGTATTTGTGAGCTGCAAGTAAAGCCTCTACATTCTGTTACTGGATACAGGATTCTCAAATGGTTTCTGTTTGATTTTGTTTGTTTGTCCACTCTACTGCTACGTTTTATTAGGGGCGGGAGTAAGCTAGAGCAAAAGCACCTATCTTAGCTACAGGATGTATTTGCTCTCCGTTTTGCATTATTGATGCTGTTATGCAATATTATTGACATGATACAGAAATTAGGCCATAGGAAGGTCAAACAAAATAAATGACTGAGATGCTGCTAACAAAATTGCAGCCAGGCACTGGGAGAAGGGGAGAATGGTGCTAGTGCCAAGATTTCAAACAAACAGGATGGCAGCCAGAATTTCAGTGACTTTTATTGTACTGGCCTGGTAGTATTTGCTTCAGGAAGGAAAACAAAACCAAGAGACTATGAAAGTATTAATCTGCAAAAGGGTCACCTGGTAGTTAATATTCCCTTCAGTTAGGGCATGTGATGGAAGAAAGATATTTGTAGTGTTGCACTGCTTTGTGGAGCTGGAGCATTTGTCTAAGGAACAGCAAAAAGCAATTTGTAATTGGTTTACAAATGTCTTCAACTCATGATGCCATTTAGACTCTAACTGTGCATGCCGAGAAGGGATAGGGGAGATACATGCCCATGTAAACACAATAATAAACTATATAAAGAGAGGTTTATTTTCATAAATAATCCTTACAGGTTTCCTCTCATTTCTTGTCATATCTTTTTCTTGTTACCACTGTTCAAAAGCATGTTTAGTGTTGTTCAGCTGTTTAAATGTGGGTCATTTCAAACAGATGTTTTTGAAGTGCCATGTTTGTGTTGCCTTGAGAGAGTGTTTGAAATCACAGGCAATTTTTTTCTTACGTGAACAACCATAAATGAAAAATGTCTCCCATAATTTACCTTTTGGTTGGCTAGAAATGTTCTTTCTCTGGAGATTCTCACTGTAAAATCTGCATGTTTTGTAGCTATCTACTGATCTGCTATGTTCTGTGGTAATGACTTGCAATGTAGTTTGTTTATAGTGTGTCTCAATTTCAATAGGTTCGTTTCCTTAGAAAAGGTATTTTCATAACCTGTATTCCAATTTTGATTAGCTTAAAGCTATTTTTGACCCAGTGAGTATTTTAAAGGATTCCTTGGAAATGTTTTTCCATAACAATTTCAATTAATACTCCGAGTCTGGTAGGCTAATCGTTGGGCCAGTGGGGGAGAGGTTGGTCTTGTAATTAAGGCAAAGAACTGGGTGTTATGCTTCTGCTACTGGGTCTGAATTGCTATATGTTCTTGGACAATTCACTTGATCACTCTGTGCCTGAGTTTCCCCCTCTATAAAATGCATGTAATATTATTTCCCTTAATTAATATTTGTGAAGTGCTGTGAGATCCTATGATGTAAAGAGCCATATAAGTGCAAGAGGATATTTTTTACTCCGGGCCAAAACCCGAGGACTTGATTCAATGTTTAGTCAGGCAAACCCCTGCTGGATTCAATGGGAAACTGAGTAAGACCCATAGAATATGGCCCTCTGTATGGCCATCCAATGTTACCAAGCAGTGCTACTAGTTTCCGTAAAGGTCTGTCTACTCTGAAAATTCTTTCTTCTTCACTGACATGTTATTGACTTCACAGGGACTAGGATGGTAGACAGTACTTCAATGACTTTTATTGTGCTGACCTTGTAATATTTGCTTCAGAAATTAAAAGAAAAGCAGAGGAATAAGTATAGAGTATGGGCTAGAGTAGGGCTTTGCAGAGCCAAAGAAATTGGCTGTTTCTGTTGCCCACCAGCTCTCTTTCAACTGAATTTGCACTAATCATTAGTCAAGGATGGGCCGGATTGTGAGCTGGATTTGGAACAGCTCCAATTCCCACACACATCAAGCATATAAGTTTGAATGGTTAGTGGTCAATGGCAGTAAAGGGCTTAGTTGCGAGGCTGACAATTAAGTTGTTAGACCAAAGCACTAGCCAGTATCAATGTCCAGATCACTGATTGAAGAACACTTTTATTCATCAGTAGCTTAGCTAAGCTTAAATGTTGTTATAGAGCACCTTCATAGTTGATTTCTCTTCCAAGTGTTTTATTACTACTAATTAGTTACTCTCAGAACATTTCTGAGGTCTAGATAATTGTTACACAGATTTGGAAAACTAAGGCAGAAAATTTTTGAGTGCATCCATTAATCTGAATCCCTCAAATTTGAGTGCCCTACATGAGATATGATCTTATATTTCAAATACATTTAGTGGCTGTCGCTCCCACAAACTTCAGTTTGTACATCAAAAATCAGATCAAAGATGGCTTGAGGTGGGCACTCAGGCTCTCAAAGTTAGTGGGCACTTCTGAAAATTTAGGCCTAAATACTTCAACCAAGGCTATAAGGGAATCAAGACCAGGATTAGAAATCAGGGAGCAGCAGATCTTCAGCTGATGTAAGTTGTCATTAACGTAAATAGAGCTCTGACAATCCAAGGATCTGCCTTCAAGGGTTCCTGACTTCTAGAGGTGCGTGTTTAGACTGTGATAGTCCAGTTCTGCAAGAAGTCTTCAAAAATCCCTCCAACCCCTTCACATGCTGCCTCTCTGAGGTCTGAGATGTTCTTGAAGATGCCGATCTTTGTATTGATTTTTTTCTTGATAGTCTATTCTAGTTCTTATACTATGTTTGTCACCTTGATTTTAGAGCACATAAATAGACTGTGGGCAATTTTTCAAAGGCAACAAACATTAAAAAGCTATAAAAGATTTAAAATAGATTACCATAATGAGGGCAATCCAAGGCAGAATGCGTAAAACCAGTTGGTTGGATCTTACTTTTGTAGGTCTCTTGTTTGTTGATATAAAACAAACAGCAGCAAAAAACCCAACAAAGTTTATTCATCACATAAATTGGTTATAATACTAGGTTCTGCCTTAAATGCCCACAGCTCCCACTGACCTCATTGCCTGTTTGTCCCTGGAGGAATGCTTTGGCCCTTTGGTTGTCAGGTAAATAAATAAATGGAGATATACCAATCTCCTAGAACTGGAAAGACCTTGAAGGTCATCGAGTCCAGTCCCCTGCCTACACTAGCAGGATGGAGTACTGTCCCCTGACAGATTTTTTGCCCCAGATCCCTAATGGCCCCCTCAAGGATTGAACTCACAACCCTGGGTTTAGCAGGCCAATGCTCAAACCACTGAGCTATCCCTCCCACCCTGCAACATACAAACATATAAACACTATGAAATACAAGACAATACAGATTACCTCCAAAATCTTTATCAGGTACATGCATTTAAATATTGGAAAGGTGGCTGAATCTTTTGATCTCCAATCTGAGAGTTGAGCGCCTGAGTAAATTGAAAGCAACCTTTAGCGTCCACCACCTTTGTGTGGATGAGAAATTTGCAAAAATATAACAGTAATTTAAAAACTGGCTTATAAGAAAGTGTAAAGCCTATAAGTCTAGAGCCATAGTTGGGATAAAACAGCTGAACTTAACAGGGTTAACTTCAGTGGTGCTAGTCCAGTTAATACCAGTTGATGATCTGGGGTGAAATCCAGGCCCCAATGGAATCAGCAGGAGCTTTGCCAATGAGGTCAATAGAGCTGGGATTTCACCCCTGATCCATACAATATAAACATGAAAAAAGCAATATTGTATTAAAAAAAATTCCCATGGTGCCATACTGGAATTGACCATTTGGCTGTGTTATTGGTATAGAGTAGTACTCATCTGACTCTGGAGACTGGAGCAGAGGGCCACCTGTGAAGAATGAGACTCTGAAAACACTCAGTCTCTTGTGGTTGGGGTAGGAATCGGGGCCCAGGCAGGAAAATGTTCTTGTTTGAATTTCACACTTTGTGTGCACACACGGTTACATTTGCTTAAGCAGCCTGCGGGTTCCAAAAAGCTGGTCTGGAACATAATTGATTTTAGAAACTGGAAAGGAGAAGATAATTACAGACTTTCTGCCAGCGGATATTTTAACAGTAACAGATGGGGGGAAACGAAGGTTACAATGATTTTTTTTTTAAATTATCTGTTGGACTTCTCCCTGATCTCTGCAGCAAGCATTAAATAAAGAGCCAGTATACAGTGCTGACTTTCAGAGCTGCACAAAGCAATCTGCTAGAATCGTGCAAATAAATGACCTTATTAAAGGACTCAGAAATGCGATAACTATGGATTCAAAGAAAAGAAAACTAGTCTTTACAAAACAAAAGGTTTAACTTCCTCTGATGCACCTAACCTGAATAAATATGTGCTATTGGCTAAAGTGGACTTATGCCAAAATTCTCAATTGTGGGTGTCTAAATATGGATGTAGATGCTTACCCTTCAGTGCCTCATTTTAGACACTCATGTGAAATTATTGCCCATTGTGTCTTGCAATCAGGGCTAACCTTTTAACCTAAACTGAGGCAGTACGGACTGACATTTGTAAAAGTGGCTGTTTAGTTGGGGAGACCTCAGTTTTGGAGTTGAGGCACTTTAGTCTTATTTTCAGTGATTCTGAGTTGGGCTGGCTGGAAAACAATTTGAAGGCTGTTACATTTTACAGACCGAGGGAGACCGAGACCCACCCTACATTAGCTAATAGCCCAGTGGCTAGGGCACTTACCTGGGATGTGGGGAGATCCAGATTCACGTTCCAGCTCCACTGCAGGCAGATCTCCCACATCCCAGGTGAGTGTCGTAATTACTAGGCTATTGGCGTGCATGTGTCTGTCTCCCCCTGAAACCTTCCTGATGTATTCGCAATTTTCTGACAAACATTTTGTTGACAAATCCTGAGCTAGCTTTAAATGCTGAGCATTCCACGATTCTTATCTGTTTCAACTGGAGGTGGGGGTATTGAGCACCCCTGGAAACCAGACCTACAGGTCTCAAGCCAGGGTCCCATAAATTCAGCCAACCAAAGTTAACGATCACATTTGAAAATGTAAGCCAGAATGACTTGTTGCTGGCTGTTTGTTTGGTGGTGTCTCCCTTTCCCACAACAAAAACTTGGCCTGATCCCACACCCATGAAGTCAGAGGAAAGTCTCCTATTGCCTTTAATAGGAATTAGAAAAGGCTCATGAACAGTAGTTGTAATACTCAGCAGGGCCGTCTAAAGGCACCAGCCCACGAACCACGTGCTTGAGGTGGCACATACTAAGGGGCGGCAATCTTTGGGCAGCACAATTCGGCTGTCCCAGCAGTCCGACTTACCCCTTGCCCTCCCCCCTCCCCTTTTTTTTTGGCTTGGGTTCGCGAAAAAGCTAGAGCCAGCCCTGATGCTCAGCAAGAGATATTTGTCTCTCTCTATTACATGGTAATTTTCCATACATTTAACAGATATGAGTCTTTGATTTTTTTGTCCCTGGTGTTTCTGTTCCTGTGTAACAAAGTAAACACATGTAAGGAAGGAGGTTGGATTCTGTAGTATTTTGTCGTAATTCTCAGTGGCAGCAGAGGGCACAAATGGAGTTAGGACCAAGAGGGACAAGTTATGGTTTAGAAATTGTTTTCTGCTGAGCCCCTTCTGTACCTTTTAGAACAGAACACAAAACTAGTTAGGACTTGCTTGATCTGTTGTTGTGAACTCCACATTCAGCCTAAGCTTATGAATAAATTCAGGCACAGCCCTTCCCTTCCTGCAGGTGCCAGTGAGGGACTTATTGTTGTGGCCTGGAAAACCTAAACTCTGAGACAGTGAGTTTGGCTGAGATTTGCATACAGGATTTGAGGTTTGGTTGATTCTGCAGCTAACCAAATTCCCCTGTGCCAAGGCCATTGCGTTTATCACAGCCCTGCTGTCCTGTTTCTCAATAATACAAATGAATTGTTTACTAAAAAGAAAAAAGTATTTTGAAGATCCATCAGGTAGGAAGTTGTTTCAAGATGCAAGAAGGAGACACAGCTTGCCTGTAGTTCCTGCTGATGAATGAACCTCAGTGTAACAGCACTGTGTTTTTCAGTGATTGTTCCTTCTAAATAAGGTTTCCACCTCTGAGGTACAAAAAACAGGACATTCAAATTATTTCCATGGAAGTATGAAAGAGCAAATGAGAGGAGGCAGCTACAGCGCCTCCTATGTATCATCTCTCCTTGGCAACGTATACAAGTCTTTCCAGGTGACTTAATTCAGCTTTCGGTATTCTACACAGAATCTAGTGCTGCAATCCTTTTTCGTTACTAGTACTATGGGCAAGGGCTAAGGACTGACTGACGATTCAGTTATACCTTCCTGTTGCAGTTCTTCAATAATGCCTAAACTTCTTCTCTTTTTTCAACTGGCAGCCAATAGGATGTCTGTTTTAGTGGTCTGGCTTCCCCAGTGTCAATCACGTGTTGTCCCAGCACAGTTTCCCTATATCGTTACTAGGCCAGGAAAACAACCCCTGATTTTTCCACAGAAAGTGTTTTAAACTTCCTTGATTTCCATATTTAAATGGACAGCACTGCTCTGGAACAGTTCCAGAATGAATTCTAGAAACTCTGCTTCATTCTCTCCCTTCGGAGTCCTTTTCTGTACCACCTTCTACCAAACTCACTGGCTCACATTTTGCTATTATAGTGCTCCTTTTGATAACCTGGGGTTTATCTGAGATATTCAGAAATCTGACAGAAAAAGACCCTGACTCAGGTCAAGTAAAAATTTAGCAGTGAGAAACCCCCTTTGACTTTCTTTGCCCAGCATGTGTCAATAAATCCACATCTCTTATCAGGTGGGAAGCCTCCTACATATTTCGTTTGGCAGAAAAATTTCAGTTGCAGGAGTTCATACAGCTTGTTTACAGCACACCAACCTCCTGCAAAGCATCGGTCTTGTCCAGATTACATTTTCAAAGGAAATTTCCACTGGTCGCATTTACCTTGATTGACATCAATAATATATTTACTAGATGTGACAAAGTCAAATCTGAAGATTAAATTTATCCTCTATTTCTGGAACCCTGACCTCTTGTTCGAGCTTTAAGGGACCAACTTTTGAGACCAGCGTCCCCCATTTTTGGATTGGTTGGTCCTCAGTTACTGTCTTCCGTTGGCACCTATTAAGCTGTTTATTTTTAGAACCCCCAATCCCAGCAAGTCTGGCCTAATAACGGTTACATTTGAATGACTGTCTGCAACTCCCATGCATTTTACACCCTCCAGTTCATATGCAATTGTCAGACTTCCAGTGTGGTTACTTAATTGCCCAGATTTGCACAAGAACAGTGGGGCTATGCCATTCACCCCCCCCCAAGCTTTGCACCTTTAGCTTGGTGGCAGCCCATTTTCCAAACTGTGTGAGGGAATCTCCCTACGCTCCTGTCACTCTCTCAGCTGGCTTGCTTTATACTTACAACAATCAATCTTTCTGTGGCCAGTTTTGCTTTAAGAAAAACGCCAAATATCATGAATCTTGTGATAAAGTGGTGAGAGTTGTCAACAACATGAAAACAAATATGATGGGAACTGTCTTATTCCTCTAGTCATAGCTGCATAATTTCTACCTTTATAAATCCATTCTTGTGCACAGTATTCTTTCCTCTCCATATTGCATATTTCTATTGCTTACTCTGTATTCATTCTGTGCATGTATTTCCTATTGATATCAGTGAATGCTTTGCACAGAATGAGAGGGGGGTTTGCAATGCAGATCCAAAAGACTTTTGCCCTTAGTTCAATAGATCTTTGTATCTTGAAATAGCTCCAGTTTGCTTTCCACTCATCCCCTCTGAAGTTTGCATACATAAAATAAGGCCCAGTAAGTAATTCTTCAGATTACTCTTCTGTTAGGGTTTAAAGGTTATTTTTATAATTACTAAAAAAGCAATTTGGGTTGGGTATCAAAAGATGGTGTTCATCACAGATGAGTGGTCTTTCAAATCATTCCATTGAGTTTTCATTACATGAATGTAATTTGACTAATAAAAGCTGCAGAAACACAGACTGATATCAGGAGGTCCCTCTGATTCATGCCCCCAGAGTTAATGAGTGACAAGGATTTGCCAGAGTCAAGTGTGCCATACTGGTGCCTAGCTGGAATGACATTCTTTTTTGCCTGGAGGAAACTTAGGAAGAGCTCTAGCTGTAACCAGGGGTGGGTCTAATTATATATCTCTTTTACTGACAAATCACTGGGATGAATAGGGCTTTACACAATTGCCTCATACTGCAGCTAATGGTAGTAGTGGTTTTAATTGTATTTGTTCTGGAGAAAAATTGTATTAAATATGTATTGCTGCAGTGGGTCAACTAAGGAAACATTATTAGTAATTATGATCGTATTTTATATCGCTATAT
The DNA here is from genome assembly GCA_032164245.1 of Sternotherus odoratus. NCBI lineage: Eukaryota > Metazoa > Chordata > Testudines > Kinosternidae > Sternotherus > Sternotherus odoratus. The sequence continues at coordinate 150,699,777 of JAVMKO010000002.1, forward strand.
CACCTTTTAGCCTAACGTGTTATACTGCTGCAAAAGATTTTTATTTGAAGTATTATTATTATTTATTTTACAAATACAGGTACATACCTCCCCAATGAAATGTGGTCATATGTGGGACAGATGGACGCACCCACCAGCACAACAGAACATTTCATGAGAGTGGAGAGAGGGGAAACTTGACAAAGGACATGAGGACAAACCTCATCTCTTACAAAATGAGTTCTGAGATCTCTAACGTCCTCAAGGGCAGGCCTTCAGATGGTGTACATTGGCAGAGCGCTAATTCATTCAAAGTCATGTTTGTCAGTTTACACCAGATAAAAAAAAAATAAGATTCTGACTTTTTAAAAGTTTCGTCCCAAATCCCGAGGCTTAATAAATTTCAGAAATATAGAGCTGAGCCACTCCTGCTGGAATTTGAAACTGTGATTCCAGGGAAAACGTAGCAGCCTGATGTTTTGTTTTCACTCTCACCTTCTTTTGTCAGACTACTATACCATTCAGTTCTCTAAAAAAGTGGTTCACAGTCCTTTTTACACTGTGACCTCATGTTACAACAGAAAATTTGCCATCTAGTCATAAAGAAGGGGAGGGTGGCTATCAAGCATTTTGGACTCGTTTGCAACACCCAACAGAGTTGCAACCCCAGATTTAGAAACCATGTTCTGAACCACAAATATTGGCTCACCAGAAGAGTTTTCTAGGACAGTATGTGACCAAAGGGGTGCCTTGAAATCATTGCATTTTTTCACTAACCATATTTTGCTTGGGAAGCTATAATGCACATTCCAGAGTGAGTCAAGAAACAGCTCAGGCCCTGATGTTAACAATGAACTACTTCTATTTCATTCATGCTTAGTTGCAACTTTGGAACCATTTCGTGGGGATGAATGGTTTCATAGATTTGTTTTTTATTATCCAACTATACATTTATTTGCAATGAAGGAGGAACATAATGCATCTCTCTTGGGTTTAGTGTGTATGGAAAGAGGCCGTTGACTGGTCTGATTGTATTATTGGTGTGTTGACATTGTTAGTATCACGTTTTCATTATAGCACAGTACTAGCTCTTTCATTTAGTGACTATGATTTCTTGGAAAGTGCAATGCACATCTTTGGCAGACTATATATAATGGTAGCTAGAGAAATTGATGGAGCATGAGACTTGGAATTAGAAGACCTATTCTCAGCTCTGCTACTGACCTATTGTGCCACCATTCCGCACTTAATTTAGTCCATATTTAAAAAGGAGACACTGGTGCTTATCTGCCTTTCTAAAACACCTGGGAGATTTACATATGAAATAATCTATATAATTTAAAATATATTTCTTTTATTAAAAAGAATCAAATGATAAAAATATCAAGGATGTTGGATCACAGAGTATATTTTCTTCATTTCCATATAAGATGTAGTGTGGTATAGATGATAGAGCAGTGGACTGGTTCTTCAGAGATTTATGTTCTATACCTGGCTCTGCTGCTGGGTGACCTTGGATAAATCATGTTGCCTCTCTGTGCTTCAGTTTCCCCACCTGTAAAACTGAGATAATAATACTGACCTCCTTTGTAAAGCACTATGAAATCTACCTTGAGAAGCACTAAATAAGAGCTAGGCGTAAAGATTATTCTATTTTATAAATAGGAAAACAGACAATAATATGTGAGCTGTCCACAACTGCTAAGGCTTTGCCACATTCTGAGGTTGCTTATGCTGGTATAAATTCAGAATAGCTTTATTTACTTGATCATTTAATTTACTCTTTACAGTCAATGCCAAGAGAGGAGTAGGGGGATACACACTGATCAACTCTAATAATTCAGATGTCTTTGTAGTTCTCAACATGCTTATCAGAAGGAACATCCCAAATACCAAAATAGAGTCACTCTGAATGTTAGATGGAGACATGGCTGAAAATGTGGTGAATCAGAGAAGTTGCATTTAAAATAAAACTGAGGATCAGCAATAAAGCTAAGCAGATTTACACCAGATGAGGAGCTGGTCCTGAGTATTCAGGCAATGCTTGTGCTTTGCACATTAATTAAAGTTGACTGGTATCCAGATTCCGGCAGTGTTAATCTGCTCTGCAGTGATATGTAATGCTATTTAAAAAAACAAAACAAAACAAAACAAAAAAACCACCAGAAAAGCAGGCCCTCTAGCTAAGGAGATAAATATTTGTACCCAGCTATCACTTTATTTATAACAATAGGGGGAGAGAATACTTGGAAGACAGTTATTCATAAAGGCTGACTTTTAACAATGTATTGAAAACAACTGCACTGTCTGCTACTACCCACACTCTGTTTAAACTGCAGGCTAGGTTTGTTTCTTAAGCTTTGTCAGTTCCATGATGAATTTAGGGTTTGTCAAGGATTTTTAATCTCTAAAATAAGGCACTAATGAAATGTAGACCAGACTAGGAATGATGCTTTGGGATTTGTGTGAGCCTTTGGTACCTTCTGACTTTCTCAACGCATCAAGTCCTGCAGACCCTACACATGCCATCAGTCTTATTGAATGGCATTATTGCTTTTTAGCCCCAGAAACCTTTAGAGATGGTTGGAGAATATATATTCTTTCCTTGCATTGGACATAATAGGGTTCCAGATCCTACAAGTTGCTGAGCAGTTCTTGCAACATTTTGAGTTCCTTTAGCTCCACTCAGCGGCACTTGAGAATGCTCAGTTCTGCATAGACTGGGCTCTTTGTTTCTATATTTTATTAAATTATTCTTTGGGCTGAAATAACTCCTTGTGTGGTAATATGCCATTTAGAACAGGGGGTCCTCAAGCTTTTCCCAGAGGTGTACTGCACCTTACAGAGAAGTTGCCAGCCACAGGAGATCCTTCTACATAAAAGTATTGTTAGGAAAATGCTGAATGTGTTTTAGGTGCCTTTTTAATGCAATTTGACAGGTGGAATAAGGAGGAGGGTTACCAGTCATGTTACCAGTCAACTCTCTGAAGATCACTACCAAGTGTTCTGCAGTCAATCATACTTTGATCTACAATCTGACTTCCTTTATGATGTCAGAAAGGGTGTGACATGATACTTAGGCCACCTCTACACTGGGAGAAGGAGCGCAACCTAAGATACGCAACTTCAGCTATGCGAATAGCGTAACTGAAGTTGATGTATCTTAGGTCGATTTATCTGGGTGTCCTCATGGTGGCGAGTCGACCGCTGATGCTCCCCTGTCTACTCCACTTCAACCTCTCTTGGCGGTGGAGTTCCAGAGTCAACACGGAGAGCGCTCAGGGATCGATTTATCACGTATACACTAGACAAGATCAATTGATCTCCAATAGATCGATCACTACCTACCAATCTGGTGGATAGTGTAGACTTAGCCTTAGATGAAATGCTGTTAGAGTTGTCAGATTTGATCACCTTACTAACGGTGAGTAGCACCTTCTTCTACAAGTAGCCCTGTTGACTTAGCGGGACTATTGTGGTGTCAGGTGCCATTGAGTGGGAGTGAGGGTAACTCAATCTGGCCTTACATTTATGATTTATTCAGAACTGTTTCAATCAAATACTGTATAGATGCATTTAGCACATTAAATATAATGTCACTGGACTCATATTTATGAAAGGTAACTGGCAGCAGCAGCTGCTGCTGGATAAATCAGAGGTATTTGTAGATAATGAATGGTGAGGCAAAGACAATGTAATTTTTTACATGCTAGAAACATTGATTGTGTGACACAATTCTATCATAGCAATTTTACTTCTGGTTTGCCAGATGCTTGATGCTCAGTGTACTCCATGTAATCTTCTTGTATGATGAATGTGAGAGCCATAAACTAATAGCTACTCACTGCACTATTATTGAGTACAAATTTTTGAAGGTCTTGTGGATTAGAGTTGTGGTGTGCTTCAGACAATGAATTAAAAGGCAAGAAATGAAAAACTTAATGTCACCATTGCAATGTTAACTCATCCAGCCTACCTACAGATGGTAGTAATGATAACTAGTTAAAGCCACACCCCTGCATGCCAACACAAAGGAGTAAGAGGATGTATGGGAAGGAAAGCTATAGTTTAGTTTATTAATATAGCATCTTAGTCATAGGCAATTGCACACAATGCAATAAATACAAATTTTAAATTAATGCCACTCAAAAAAATTACAAATTTTAAAAATACAAATTAACCATGCAAGTTTAGCCCATGTAACTGAAGTATTTTCACGACACTGCAAATTTTCTAATTTCTGAGGTGACGGGGTTCAAGGCATATGGACAAGGAATGGAGAGAGCCATTTATTTCTGAAGTGGCAAAACTGGTTACAAGACAATAAACAGAGTGGTAAGTCTTCAACCTGGCCAGACCTGCAAGGACAAACACAATTGTTTTTCATTACTAGCATACTTCCCTTCCAGATAGGCAGTCTGCATAGTCTGAAAACAGAGACATGTAAAAGCCCTCCTTTATAGGGTGACCAGATAGCAAGTGTGAAAAACTGGGACGGGGATGGAGAGTAATAGGAGCCCATATAAAAAAAAGCCCCAAATATTGTGACCGTCCCTATGAAATTGGGATATCTGGTCACCCTATCTCTTTAACATATTGAGAAGCAAATACTGCAGGACCTAAACACCTTAGTGCTAGTGAACAAGAAGGGGCAGGAATTGGTGAGGAATTGAGAGGAGGCTTGGCCTTGTCTCTGTCCCCATTACACTGAGCGGTATAGCTTTGCAGATGCATCAGCAGGCATGTGCTGCACTAGGAAGGAGTTAAATTGGTGGTGGTGGGGAGGGGGAAAAGTGGTGGCACTCGTCTATGCTCTGCCCATGTGAGTCGCTGCTCACAATAGATTGCGCAACTGTTCAAAATGTAATCATGTGTGCTGCGTGTCTCCTTGAGCTGGGTTCCTCCTCAGTGGGGCAGTGGGCTCCGCTTGGTTCTGCTGTATGAATTTAAATGGACTAAAGGGCCCACACAGTCAAAGGTGTTAACATGACCCTGAAACTGTCCAACATTAAACAGTTTTAAACAAGGTTTGCCATTTGGTGTGTAGAGACCTCAGCACACAGTACCTCAGTGGCAAAGACATCATTAAAAAACCTTGTAACCTGTTCCAGATGCAGGAACAATGTTAACAACATTTTTTTGGGTTCTTTTCCCCTTTAGCTGTAAAGAATCTTTAGAAGGACATCCCCTATTTTGACAGTCTTCTAGATGGTATTAAAAAAGACAATCATTGTACTTTTGGGGAAAAGAGAACAAATTAGTTGATGGTCTGGATTTGTCATGATTATTAAAAAGTCTGATCCCATTTCGTAAGATAAAGACACAAAAGGGGTGAGGAAAGAACTGCAAAGATAGAAAATGCAGTTTCTGTCTCTAGCTTTGAATCTCACTTACAACCTCACTGCTGTGAAAACACTTGGGTACAGATACATGGTCTAATCAGCGACTCTGAGACATGACAAATGTGTACCAGCATTAAGCTGTTTTGAGCATTGCTTTTACTGGTGCCTCTGGTCACAGACTCACAGCAGTGTTGCAAAAGACGCAATCTTGGCTGACTAAGCCAAACTCTTATTAGACAGGAAAGAGAAGAAATAGGATGGGGAAGGAAAAGGACACTTGTGGGCAGAAGGGGAGACGCAGTCTCACATCCGGGATGGAGGTTGGGATTAAACTGGAGAGGGTGATGTTCTCTGAGTCCCTCTTTCTGCCCACTCTGGCCAGGCCATTTCTCAAGATTAGGATGAAGAAGGCAAAAATGGTGTCACGCTGGATCCAGGAATTTCAGGAGATGGTGGGAGTGTCAGCCATGATGGTGAAGCTTGTTCCTTTCACTTTTTTCAGTCAGACTGCATTGCGGTAACTAGCTTCCCTCCACCCCCACTCCTAGTCTCTTCTTTCAATGATCCTAAAAAGGGAATGATGGATGGAAGTAGCCCATCCCTTCATAATTTTGTTCACCAATTAGGCCTAATTTCTGAGGTACCAGTTTTGGTACACTAATTTCTGGTCCCACAAAGTGTTTACCAGGTATGATCTTAACATAGCCCTTACATTCTGTTGGTAGGCCTTGGATTGGACTAGTTCAGTCTTTCTCTTTCCTTTTTGCATCTTTTCTCATCAACGTTTATTAGGTTATTGGGCCATATTATGAACTTTCACTCGCTTTTCAGAGTTGAGCCAACAGTTAGAGTAAATTTGAAGGCCAGATATCAGATCCTTGGGCTTGACTCTTTAATTATGTGGAGAAAGAAGTGTTTGTGCACCCAAAAATACCACCACTTGTGTTACCAACACTCAAGGTGAATTGTGCAAATCAAGGACCCTTCATCTTCTCTCTTACCTGAGGAATGAATAGTTAGCAATGCTGCCATTTAAATGATCACCCAGCAGTGGAGTTATACTGTTATTGAGATGAATGGGGCAGGTCACAGCTCTCAGAGCCATTGTCCCAGGCTTTTTCCAGGCTCAAGTAGACATCTCTGCATCAGTCCTGCTTTGTTCACATTTAGAGGTTTACTTTGCAACCATAAAAGCTAGAGACTTCTGTAATATTTTTAAATGAAAGTTGAGATTCTGGAGAACAAGGCAGCAGCTCTAGAGAGATACTGCTATGGTATATATCAGGGGTAGGCAACCTATGGCACGTATGTCAAAGGCAGCACACAAGCTGTTCTTCAGTGGCACTCAGACTGCCTGGGTCCCTAGCCACCAGTTCGGAGGGCTCTGCATTTTAATTTATTTTTAAATGAAATTCTTAAACATTTTAAAACCCTTACTTTACATACAACAATGGTTTAGTTCTATATTATAGACTTATAGAAAGAGACTTTCTAAAAAGGTTAAAATGTACCTTAAATTAGAGTGAATAAATGAAAATTCGGCACACCACTTCTGAAAGGTTAATGACTCCTGGTATATATATTCATACTGGCTGTTCTTGAGCCCTGACAATAGACACGGGACTAATGCAGTTTACTCCCTTCCCCAGGGAGTAACCAGGAGGATACTGTGGTTCAGGGCAGATTGTAACTCGTGATCTAGCTCTAGACTTTAAAAATGTATTTTTAGTATTAAGAGTTTGTTTTAAAAATATTGAAATATTTCCCCACAAGTTTTGAAAAGGAATTATTTGTCACTTATTTGAAATGTAATTATGATTTTTTTAATTGAAAAATGTTGGCTTTTAAAAAGTTTTGGTGTTTTCTCCTCATTTCTAACTCTCTTTTTGCCCATCTCCTCTTCACCACTCTTTTTAAAATCTTTTTTCCAATATTCCAGTGAAAAAGAAGAGAAGGGGAGAAAGCAGGCAGAGGGGAAAGACAAACTAAAAAATAAATAAACTATTTTTGGTTTTGTGTTGCACTAAAAATGGAAAACTTAAAAAAATTAACAAACAGGTACATTTTTGAAAATAAACCATTTTTCAGTATAAGGTTTTTCATTTGAAAAATTTCAGTTGGATATATTCAGTATGGAGTACATAAACTGGGGATAAGTTTGTGTTGTGTGGCAATCCTAAACTTTTCTAGTGTTTCCGTAGTAACATTTCCAAAATATATGCTACTTCATATACTAAACTGGTCTTCAACAAAATGACAGTATTTGTCAACAGATACCACTCAGTGGAGTTACTGCCCTTTCTAAGGATAATGTGAAACTGCTGTATCTTGGATGCGACTGTGAGGTGCTTAATACCCTCAGTTTTCATTGATTTCAATGGGGGTTGGAGGACGTTAGTATCTCATAGGATTAGGCCCTTGTGGTTTGGGCCATGTGTAACCTACAGGGTCCAAAATGGCATAGTTATGGTGTCATAACTATGCCGGCATAACTCTGTAGTATAGATGCAGCCTTCACTACACCTGTGTACTGATATTTTGTACCACTCAAATGAAGTTGTAATTTACATATCAGTACAGCAACAGAGGGTGTTCTTCCATCTCTGTCTGAACATCACCTCGCTGAGCTACAGTAGCTAGCTTGACAGAAGCATTCTTCTGTTGACCTAGCTGTGTTTATAGTATGCTGGCATAGGTATGATCCTCGGGGGTGAGGTTTTTTCACATCCCTGAATACCATAGCTTTGTCGACCTCAACTTTCAGTGTAGACTACCCCTAAATGAATAACGATCTCTCAAGAAGGAAAATATTTTGTGACCTTTACCTGGACAGGGGTCCTCAGACTATCAAAAGTTTGTTTGTTTTCTTGTGAACATAGTACTAAGGAATTTTGCTGTATCTTCAAAGTTCAAAGGATCTTAATTTGATAATATTTGAGGTTATGTTTTAGGTTGGATTGTATTTTGAACTGCTACTCAATCTCAAACCCATTTCTCTCAGTGCTAACCGGGTTCTTGTTTTCCTCTCTTAGGTTGCGGTCTTTGGTAAAGCAATTAGAGAGAGGAGAGGCTTCGGTTGTAGACCTAAAAAAGAATTTGGAATATGCAGCTACCGTACTTGAATCAGTGTACATTGATGAAACTAGGTGAGTTAACTACACCTGTGTATTGATATTTTGTACCACTCAAATGAAGTTGTAATTTACATATCAGTTGGGAAACTGGTGGTCTAACAACATCCACAATAGGCATAGCTGCTGTCATTCTCAGATGAGAGTCCAAGATCTGAACTAGCCTCCTAAGGTAGCCATCCGTGTCAGGATTGAGGCAAACTGGTGGGGTGTTGTTCACACTTCTGTCCGTTGACAGGTGCATAAATAGGTGCCTTACATTTGCCAAATCTACCATGTCAATCTACCATGTCAAATCTAGTTTCACCAGAACTAAATTTGCTTCTACAGAGGCATCTTGGACAAAATTTTCAAAACGTAAAAGGAAGTGATCGTATGGTTGTTATTTGGAAATGTTATAAATCTCAACCAGCTAAAAAGGATGACAAAATGGGGATTGTGAATATTGGAAAGCTGAAGATGAGAAATCATGAGAGAGTAATGGAGCTGTGTTTCAGTGTGCTGATTCTCTTGTTTATCTGCCTGGGAGTGAGCTTCACAATCTGCCATGTGGCTATCCAAGAAAATAAACAATCTGTGTTAGATTGTCAAAAACGTGTTCCATTAGGATTACCAAAAAAAGAGTGAATTTTTAACAGCGGCTTTAATTAGAGTGTGTATGAGATGTTATAACCTTGTGTTAAGAGCCCTCTATTTTCCCATTTTTCCACTCCCTTTCAGGCGCTTATTGGACACAGAAGATGAGCTCAGTGATATTCAGTCAGACTCCGTGCCCTCTGAGGTCCGGGATTGGTTGGCCTCCACCTTCACGCGGCAGATGGGGATGATGCTTAAAAGGACTGAGGAAAAGCCCCGGTTCAGGAGCATCGTCCATGCAGTGCAAGCTGGGATATTCGTGGAGAGGTAAAGGAAGATTTAATTCTTCTGCTCCAGTGGCTGGTCAGGCATCAGTGATTGTATTTTTAATATTGAATGAAGACTATTTTATTTTGCTTGTATTGTTGTGTAGAACTGAGCAAGGACTGGAAAACTGGGACTAAATAATTGATCATAAATAGAATCTTCACATATTAATTTGCTATTAGAATAATACAGATCTAATATTGTAATTGGTCCATTTTGGTTTTTCCTCTTTTTTATGCTTTCTGAGGCCAAATGGAGGATAAAGAATATATGGCTTCAAATATTCCTTCTGATAGGAATAAGAGGTTAACCAAAGGCAGACAATTCAGTCCCTGGAGTAACTCTACCACTGTGGCCCAGTAAAATGTATAAAGGATGTATAAAGTAACCCAAACCAAATCAATCCTATATCTCATCATTCCCGGCTTGAATTACATGAGTCACTGAGAACATACAGACCAAAATCAGTTTAAAGGTTCAGAACTCAGAGGAGTCCACTAAGCCAGTGAAACTCCCTCAGTCTTCTCCATTGTCGATTCCTGCAGCTTGCACCAAATCACACCTCTAGAGCTAGATCAAACCTCATTTCAAACATCTGAACCTTTTAAAACTTCTTGCGGTTTGAATTAGTACTGCCCTGTATCCAACTTTCAGTGTTTCACCTGTCTTGAGCGAGAAACCTCCCTTCCCTGACATTCTGTTTCTTCAAATTGAATATGGAGTCACATATATGAAATGTACTAACCAAATTTAGACCATCTGTAAGCAGACACATCCCAGTTATCTACAATGAAGTTGAATGCACTTATTGTGGGGCTGAGTTGGGCTCTCAGTGTATTGAAGAGTTACTTTTAACTGAACTCTTTATGTAATGACTACAATATTTTGTTTCATATAGTACATTTCATTAAGAGTTGTTCACTCTAGTCACAGTAGGTTAGTGGTAGTGTTTATCAGAATTTCATTGATGGTCTTACCTAGACTCCATTACACATATTTGGTAGCCATTATACTACAGGCCACATAGAAACATGAAAGTTTCTTCCTGCATATTTATAGCTTCTTTTCTAGCAGTGTCTGAATATTCAGAAATTTATTGTATATGTGTTAAGAGCATTAGTAGATGTTTATAAGATAAGGGGGTGCACCACTCATTGCTTCGGATTAGAAACATTTCTCACCACTTTGAGAAGCTATACTATGTACACCAACCACCAAAGTATTTGTTGAAATATTTTGAAAACAATGTATTCAATTCATTTTGCAATTTTTTTGTTTTTGAATGATCTTTTTACAGATTTATTCACTATTTGAAATTGTTCAGTAAGTAGTTTTTTATTAACATACTTGAGCCTGTGTTGTTCATGAACAGCTCATAACAAATAGTCAGTGGATTACTGCATTTTCTACCATCTGTTGTTCAAGGCTGATGGATAGTTACCTAAATCACATAATGAGAGATGGCTGAAGCATTAAAATCTATCTTTGTGGGGGTGGGGGGAGAAATCAAAATTTCAAAGTTCTTTTAATTTCAAAATTCTTAAAACTAGCCCATTTATTGCTTTTTTTCAATGTTTTGTGAATGTTTTCAATTACTTTTTTGAAATTCAAATTAAAATATTATTGGTTATTGAAATATTTCATTTACCAAAATCCTGGGAAATCATATATGGTATATTTGTCACTAGTAATAACTGTATAAATGTATTTCCATTAGGTCTTATGTTGCTTACATGTAGAGAAGGGTGCAGTCAGCTCTTATGGCCTTATTCAGCAAAGCACTTAAGCATGAGTTTAAATTTGAGCACTTGTACAAACCCATTAAAGTCAATGGGACTTGAGCACATACTTCAAGTTTAACGCATACTCAAGTGAATTTGCTGAATTGGGGCATAGGTGCTAATCACTGGAGCTGGGTAAAATCTTTTGCCCTAAACTTTTTTCAGTGAAAAAAATAGCGTTGACATCACTGAATTTTTTTGTGATTTTGTGTTGGTTTCACCAACTTGTTTGTTTAGAGAAAAAACAACATATTCAGAAAAATTTTGTTCTAATGTTTTCTAAGTAAAGAATTATGATTTTGGTTAAAAATGTCTTTTCGCTTTGCAATTTCCTTTAATTTTATTTTTTTAAAATCAAAAACATTAAATATGCTCAAAACTGAACTGACACATTCAGATTTCTGTTGAACAAAGTATTCCATTTGACCCACATTTACATTTTTTTTCAATGTTTTAATTCACAGATATATTTTTTTTAAAATTCACTTTTGGTTCAACCCAAAGAAAATATTTATTTTGAGGTTTTGGACTTGCCGAAAAGCCAAAAAAAAAAAAATCAAGGTATTTACCCAGCTTTTCTGATTACACCCTTTGCACACACCTACACACACAAACAACATACGACTATATGGAGCTGTTCTAAAAAACGAAGTGATCCGCAGGAAAAACTGTACCATACAGGATAAGTCCAGTCAACAGACTTGATATGTTTACTGAAGCTGTATCTTGAAATGCATTCTTCCCTGGGCCAGCAAGGACTGAGAGGGCGGAAGATGCAGTGTGGTCACTTGCTGTGGGAGCATAGGAACGTCTGGCATAGCTGAAGAGCAACCCTTCTGCTTGATCAAGATGAGGCAGATGCTGAGTGAAATCCCCTCTAGTCCTACTTGTCCAGGAAGACTATGGCCCTAGTATGTGTTGTGGAGTGGGAAGGATGTAAAATGAGGAAAATTGTGGTAATCCTTAAGACTCTAATAAAGATATGGAGGATATGTGCAGGGATGGATGAAAGAAGAATTGCAATGTGTTTTTCTTAAATAAATGATGTCTTCTGAAAAGAACTCAAATGAATCCTTGGTTTTCTATTTTGTCTCCTTGTTCATTTATTTATTTTATTTTGGTAGAATGTACAGACGGACATCAAATATGGTTGGCCTGAGCTACCCACCAGCTGTAATTGGAGTGCTAAAGGTAATACTGATGAAAGTGTCATTTAACAAATGTTGGTAAGGTACTGTGATGTTTTGGTGGAAGGTCTTTGTACTCTCCTTCTCATCAGGCCCATTACATAGATGTAATCACACTATTTTGGTCTTATTTAACTGTCCTGCTAGTTGTATAATGACTGCATGGTACTTAAATCTTATAAGTCTTGTTTGCATCTTTTCCTTCAGGGCTGATCTTAAGGGGCAGATACTCAGCTGGTATAAAGTCTCATTGCTCCTTGGCTTCAGTGGAGCAATTATACTTGTTTAATAACATTCAGCATAATATTATGTCTAGCTGATCCCCTTCCTCATCCCAAAGCCATCCATACACAGGCATAAATAAAATAAAATGCAATCATCTTTCCTTTTCGATTAAAGTGCCTTGGGGAATTGGGAGCCAACCTGCAACAGAGATCAAATGTGGAGGATAACATCCAATTTAAAGATGTAAATCTTTAATGCACGCTTAAAGGAGTGTAATTCAGATAGGCATGAATGTGCTCATGTAGGCAGCACCACAGAGTTCTCAGCAATCGGGAATGCTGGTCTCAGGCCAAAGATGGCTGCATTGCTGATCTGTAGAGCATTCTCCCAGCTTCTTTAGCACCTTTTCTTATTTTGTTAGGAAGAGGAGGGCACACAACATTTCAAAAAACACCTTACTCTTGGACAAATTCTAACTATGGGCCATATCTCACAAGGTGCTGAGTGCTCTCAGTTCCCACTGACTTCAGTAGGTGACGATGGTGCTCAGTGCTTTGCAGGAGTGTTCAGAATCCTGCCGAATTGAGCTTTATAAACTAAGATTAATGCTTACTCCTACTGTATCCACCACTTCTTCACCCTCAGCTTTGCTATATAGTTTATAACTCAGTAGAAGGTCTAGGAGGAACTGAACGTGGCTATCTACCGCTCTTACCAATGCTGGCAGTTAACATCACTGTGATTTTTCTCCTATTCTGTAGTTTTACGGAGAGCCTGAGGGAATATATTTAGTGTAAAAAAACGTTGAAGAAAATTAGGGTCATGTTAACTCTTGGATATATAATAACATGTGTGCCTTAGGAGTGATATTAAAACCAGCATGAACCGAACACCACTTGGATCTGGTTTTAGCATTACTAGAGGGAGAGGGTGTCTGTTTCCCCACTATTCCTTACATTTTTATATTTTTGTACTTATTTTATGTCTTTAAATTGCAATTGAAATAAAAACCCACCCATTTAAAAAGTTGTAGGCTCCCTGACACTAAACTTATATTAGCATAATGATGGGCATTCCGCATAGTTAAATACACATCATTAAATATAGAGGTAACACATTTATTGAGTGTGTGACTTTCAATATTGTTCTCTAATTCGATGATTAAAACTATTGAAAAGATAAAGGCACTTTTTTTGTTCAGATAGCGATCTCAGTGCTGCACAGAGTCCCCCCAGTTGTATTTGAAATTGGCTATATAAATAGGTCAGTGTTAAATAGCAGGATGGGGCAGGAAGATGTCCTGCAACCACATATAGCTTAAAGGTCTGCATACACACTCTGAATATTCCAGATGTATTTGGGTGTTATGCCTGATGAATAGGTACAGAATTGTCAGTAAATACTTTGTGCTTTGTGGGCTTGGTCTGTTATATTAATTTAGATGAAATGTATGGCTCCAAAGAATGAAAGATGTTCATGTGACCCAGTCACTGTCCAATATTTGCGGTTTGGTACACAGAGACTGCAGCCTGCTTAGTACCAAGGTAAACACATTATTAAAAATCCATTTAACCTTTTATTAAAGATAGAGGGGAAAAAAGGAAAAACCATTAAAACATTTAAAATGTAAAATATTAAATAAGGTTTTCATTTGAACAACATCCCTGGTTCCCTTTTATCTGTAGTCTTTAGAATGAATATTCCCTTGTTTGACAGTCTTTTTAGGTGGCATTAAATATGGCAATAACTGGCCTTTTGGGGGAAGAGAGATGAAGTTAGTTGAGAGAAGCTGGGACTATTGTTAAAGTCCAATCCTGTATCCTAGAAGGCAAAACAAGGCAAATATTTGCAAGAGGGGAGAGAAAAGAACAGCAAAGATATAAAATGCAGCTTCCGTCTCTGGTATTAACTTTAGTTGCAACCTCACTGCTGGAGATATACAGGTAGGGTACACGGTCTTAATAGCCGCTCAGAGACCTGGCAAACTCGTACCAGCATCGAGCTGTTTAGGGCGCTGTTTGTATCTGCCTCTCTGATCACAGGCTTACAGCAGTGTTGCAAAATATACAGTCTTGGCCAGCTAAACCAGACCCTTATTAGACAAGGCAAAAAGTGTGAGAGAGAAAAGATAAGAAAGGAAGGAAAAAGAGTGTGTGTGTGTGTGTGTGTGTGTGTGTGTGTGTGTGTGTGTGTGTGTGTGTGTGTGAGAGAGAGAGAGAGAGAGAGAGAGAGTGTCAGTCAGATTCACATCCCAGTTGGGATTGAGCTGCTGGAAGTAGCGATATCATCTGGATCCCCACTCTCTGGCCTGGTTGGAACATCTCTCAACATCAGGATGATGAGGGCCCAGTAGGGTTATGGTAGATCCCAGGGTCACAGGAGACAGCAGGGGTGGCAGCTATCATGGTAAAACTGCTCCTTAGATGTTCTCCTGTCTCTGTTAGTGGTTGTTTGCAATCAGGTTCTGCTACTTTCCCCCAAAAGTCTTTTTCTTTTTAAGAATCCTAAAAAGGAGTAATGGGCGGAATGGCCTATCCCTTCATTAATTTGTTCACTAGTCAGGCCTAATTTCTGACACACCAATTTTGGTCCATTGATTTTCGGTCCCACACCTTTTTTTTTTAAATTAGGCATGATCTTAACATAGCCCATGAGTTATACCAATAGACCTCTTTTGTTTGGATTAATTCAGTCTTTCTGCCTTCCTTTTACACCTTTTCACATTAACATTTGCTGTTATACATTATTGTGACCTTTTATAAACTTTCACTCCCTTTTTACAGTTTTACAGACATGGTCATTCTAAGGTCACTTCTACATCTTTTCTATCCCTTACCAAGTGGAAACGTAATGATTTCTCTGCCGGGGTGCCTTTACATCCTCAGAGGTGGGGACCAAAATTTGCCCTATGTGATTGGTGTTTGACAGTTTGCCAATAAGACAATCTCCGTTTTCACTCAGACTCCCTGGCAAGCTCCTTCAGTGGGTGTTTGTCTAGTGAATTAGTAAAAACTGAGTAACAGCCAGTGGAAATTGGACCTCAGGCATCAGATATTTCTTCCGTTATTGTGCCACAAGAGAAACTGCTCTTTCTGTGTTTCTAGGTCAGACTGAAGCATTCAAGACTGAGAACTCCTGAAATAGAACATGCTCTGATTAAATGAAATTAGAGTAATCCAGAAGCAGTGATGAATTTCTTTCATATTCTGCAAAGTAATGCTTTCCTGATTGTTAAAGATTTAAAGCGGCAGAAATTGCATTAGAATTATAAAAGAAAAGACTGTATTAACACCTTTTTCCACACTTTGCAGAATGTAGACAAGTGGTCCTTTGATGTATTTGCACTGAATGATTCTAGTGGGGAACATGCACTGAAATTCATTTTCTATGAACTTCTCACACGCTACGATCTGATCAGCCGTTTCAAGGTTAGTGAATCTGAGATGAGACTTTTCTTCCCAACTCCCCAGAAGATCATTGAAGGAAATAAACTCAAACTTTACTGAAACTTTTATTACGTTGGAGCAGTAGTTCTCCCAATATGATTAAAATACTTTCCTGTGTGCTACAAATGTCTGCTAAACCATTAATTTAATTGGACTGGGGCCCAAATATGTTCCCTTCAAAGTTGTCAAGAAACTTTTTTGGAGTTTTGCAGAGCTGCATCACAGTTCTGGAATATAATTCAGTCACATTTCCTTTTCCAGAATGAACTGTGTTTTTGCCATTTCAGGAGATTGTTGCATTGTACTTGAGTCCCTCATCATGGTAGAAATTACAGTTTAGATGAGTCCATCACTAAATAACTGTAATTTTAAAGAGAGATCCTGGCTAAACTGTACCTGGAACATTGTGTCTGAGGGCAGAATTTGGGGAATAGTTACTAAGCAGAGACTTGGGTAAATAATGCTTCTCTTATGGAATGTTTCAGTCTAGCTGTAATATGCATAGGCGGACCATATGTCCCGTTTTGAACGGGACAGTCCCGTTTTTTTCATGTTTTTGAACCGTCCCGTCTTTTTGTCCAAAATATCAATTTTGTCCCGTTTTTGGGGCAGGACTCATAAAATAGGACTCATAAAACGTCCGCTCCCCCCCCCGCCGCCGCCGCCGGTGCGCTCGGCCCCCGGCTGCGGCTCCAGACCTCTCTGCTCCGCCGTCAGCTTCAGCCCGCTGCCGGCCGGACGTTTTATGACTCATAATCACATAACTGAATTTATGTGATTATGAGTCATAAAACCCGGCCAGCAGGCCCCCCCGCCGGCGTGCTCGGCCCCTGGCTGCGGCTCCGGACAGCTCCGATCTGCCGCCTCCACCAGCCCGCCGCCCGCTGCCGCCGCCTCCTCTCTATTCCTCCTTCCCTCCTTCTCTCCATCCCTCCCTTCTCTCCATCCCCCTTCTCCATCCCTCCCTTCCTCCCTGCTCTCTCCCTCTGTCCACTGCCTCCTCTCGCTCCCTCCATCCCTTCTCTCTATCCCCTTCTCCATCCCTCCCTTCCTCCCTTCTCTCTCTCCCTCCGTCCACTGCCTCCTCTTCCATCTCCCTTCTCTCCATCCCTCCTTCTCGCTGTCCCTTGCCTCCTCCATCCCCCCTGCTCCCTACCCCCATCTCTTCTCTCATCCATCCATCCTCTCCCTTGTCACCTTCGTACCTTCTCTCCCTCTGTCCCCTCCATCATCTTCATCCCTCATCCCCCCTTCTCTCTCTCCCTCCATCCTCTTCATCCCCCATCCCTGTTCTGCTTATTCCTCCATCCATCCCCCTGACCCCCCTCTGCCTCCCCCCCCGCCCGGCGCTGGGGGGCCCAGTTGGGGCCATGCCCCCCCCCACACACACACCCTGTCCCGTTTTTGCCATCCCAATGTCCCGTTTTTGTCTAAAGGAAATATGGTCAGCCTAAATATGCACCATTAAAATCTAAGCCATGAATTGTGAAGCAATGATGTATAACAATGGATCATGAGAGAAACAGACAAACACTTTGTGACCTGTATTGAAATATTTCTTCAGGGACAATCAGTCAAGGGCTGTCTGTTGTTTTTTATTCTGCTTATGTCTTCAAACAGGCATGTAATAGTGTAGTGTCCTGTTTATGTATATATGTGTGTGTGATTCAGCCCTGATGTGATTAGGAATGGGTAAACTTCTTGATTTACTGTTAGTTTCTGCAGTGTCTGCTAAGGTGTTTTAGGCTATTTATTTATGTATAGGCCACATTTTGGGGCACTACATGAAAATTTCTCATAAAAATGCTAATAATTAAAGATAATTCTGTCCTTAGTGCATTTAACTTCATGTCTCCTTTTTTAGATTCCCATTTCTGCTCTTGTCTCCTTTGTGGAAGCACTGGAAGTTGGATACAGCAAACATAAAAATCCTTATCACAATCTAATGCATGCAGCAGATGTTACACAGACTGTACATTATCTCCTTTTTAAGACAGGAGTAGCGGTAAGTACACGAATACCAGAACAATGAAACTGCAGCATTTGTGCTCATCGATTATTTACAGTGGAACCTATTCCTACTGTAGGTGAACTTGGTGTTTCTAAGTGCTATGAAAATGGAAAGTGCTCTGTAGATGCTCAATATTATTGGAGAACTTGGATATAGTGAAATTCCTTTTATAGTGATCATTGAGTAGAAGGATGGTCTTGTGGTTGGGTGCTAATCTTGGGAAACCTGCAATAAATTCCCTGCTCAGCCCCAGACTTCCTGTGTGACCTTGGGCAAATCATTTAGTCTCTTTGTGCCTCAATTCCCCATCTTAAAAATGGGGATGAGATTATTTGCCAGGGTGTTGTGAAGATAAATACATTAAAGACTGTGAGAATCAGATGGTACGGTGATGGGAGCTGTACAAGTATCGTCAGTAGACAGATTATACTGAAACTCTAGTGAAGTAGAATGGCAAAATCCCTCCTTGATAGAACTGGTGCAGGCCTTGACTCCTTTTGTCTCCCTTCGGGTGATGCATGCCCCTGGGGTATCTGGGGGAGTGTATGTGCAGACCCTGCATTTAACAATTATTAGAAGTCAGGAAAACCTACAGCAAGCGACACTAAAGAAGCTCAATCTGTTTAGCTTAACAAAGAGAAGGTTAAAAGGCGATTTGATCATGACCTATAAGTACCTACACAGGGAAAATATTTCTGATTACAGAGAGTTCTTTAATGTACCAGACAAAGACATAGCAATATTAAGTGACTGGAAGCTGAAGCAAGACAAATCCAAACTGGAAGTAAAGTGCAAGTGTATAACTATGAACAATGTACTTTGGAACAATGTACTTAGTAACGTAGTGAATTCTCCCTTACCACACAGCTCCAAGTGGCAGGAGCTGACGTCCTGCCAGAGTTATGCCACTGCAGCGCTGTCCAGGGCCGCTCCTGGACGTGGAGCGCTGAGGCTCCGGGGGATGAGGGAAGGCGGGAGCGGGGCCGGGGGAGCCTCACTGACTGACAGCGCAGGCACATCAGGCAGAATGAGCTTGCCCACCCCTGCATTAGGGTGTTCCGAGGCACACCCAGCACACCCCGTGCGCACGCCTATGATCACAAGTACGAAAAATCAGTATGAAAGAAATTCAGCATCAAGTCCTTTGAAGATATAGTGATTCGGGAGAAACTTCAGCAGTGTCGCCAAGAAAAGTTTGCCGCTATGCCTACAGCTGATGATGAAAATTTCTGGAAGGGATTAAAGACTGCCGTTCTCTTGACATGTTCTAAGTCCATTGGCTATGTCATCCGCCATCACCAAGATAGGTTTGATGAGAACGATGCTGAGATTCAGGGCCTGCTTGACCAGAAAAGAAAAGCTGGTAAAACAACATATCATACCAGCAGAAGAAAGAGTCATACAAGCAACTCAAGGCTGAAGCCAAAGGAAAATCGGTGACATAAAAAAATAAGCGGTGGCGAGAAAAGGCCAAGAAGATTGAGCTTTATGCTGATAATATGAGGGGAGGGATAGCTCAGTGGTTTGAGCATTGGCGTGCTAATCCCAGGATTGTGAGTTTAATTCTTGAGGGGGTCATTTAGGGATCTCAGGCAAAACTCTGTTGGATGATTTAGTTGGGGATTGGTCCTGCTTTGAGCAGGGTGTTGGACTAGATCAGTGGTCGCCAACCTTTCGGACCTCAGGGACCACTAAACTCACAATTTTGAATCCCGCGGACCACTAACATGAATTTTTTTTAAAAGGCCCGGCGGAGGAGGGGAGTGGGGGTGGCAAGAGCGGGGGGGGGGGGCTGTTTAACTTTTAAATGACTTTTGTGTTATGCCTTTTCATATAACCTTGTTTTAGAAACTCTGTATTGAACTTTGGTAATCTGTTATAGCCCCCAAGGTAGTATAATTAAGGTAAAAGAAAAATGTCTCTGCTAGAAGTAGAATAAGATCTCCCCCCCCCACACACTTTATAATCAAGTGCCCTGTTGAATGAATGAGGTGTGAATGAGGAAGGAGAGACAGATCAAGGACAATCAAACTTGTCAAGTGGGCTAAGAGCAGACATAACCCTCAGGGGTTAGCACCAGACCAGAGAAGAAGCAGCAAAAAGGAGCAATGGACAAGACCCAGATTTGCAGGAGAGGGAAGCTGCTATAAAATAGCAAACTTGGCAAAAATTTTACCTTGCGCCTCTGCCCCCCCCGCCCCCCCATTCCCTTTTCAAAATCGCTTTAGGTCCTTGTTTGGTGGTTTTCTCTTCCTGGCACACAACTCATCTAAATATCACTGTGCTTTCATTTATTACAGAAAAAAGTTTTTAAATACCCTGAAAACTATTTAAAATCAATTTGCTAATTTAAAAATAGAGATGATGGTAGCTATTCCCTGCAAAGTGGGAAAGCACCCTGTTCCCCGGCAGGCATGCGGGGCTCCCGCCACTTACCTCCCCCCCCCTCCGGCTTGCCTCCTCTCCCCTCCCAGCTCCGCTCTCGCTCTTCTTCCCCCCCACCCCCTCGCCTCTTCTCTCCTGGACCCGGCTCCGTCTCCGGCCCCGCTTTTCTCCCCACCCCGCTCGCCTCTTCTCTCTCTGCCCCGGCTCCGTCTCCGGCCCCGCTCTTCCCCCCCACCCCTCACCTCTTCTCTCCCGGCCCCGGCCCCGGCTCCGTCTCCGGCCCCCGCTCTTCTCCCCACCCCGCTCGCCTCTTCTCTCCCGGCCCCGGCTCCGTCTCCGGCCCCCGCTCTTCCCCCCCACCCCCTCGCCTCTTCTCTCCCGGCCCCGGCTCCGTCTCCGGCCCCGGTCTTCTCCCCACCCCGCTCGCCTCTTCTCTCCCGGCCCCGGCTCCGTCTCCGGCCCCCGCTCTTCTCCCCACCCCGCTCGCCTCTTCTCTCCCGGCCCCGTCTCCGGCCCCCGCTCTTCTCCCCACCCCGCTCGCCTCTTCTCTCCTGGCCCCGGCTCCGTCTCCCGCTCTTCTCCCCCACCCCCTCGCCTCTTCTCTCCCGGCCCCGGCTCCGTCTCTGGCCCCGCTCTTCTCCCCACCCCGCTCGCCTCTTCTCTCCTGGCCCCGGCTCCGTCTCCCGCTCTTCTCCCCCACGCCCTCGCCTCTTCTCTCCCGGCCCCGTCTCCGTCTCCGGCCCCCGCTCTTCTCCCCACCCCGCTCGCCTCTTCTCTCCTGGCCCCGGCTCCGTCTCCCGCTCTTCTCCCCCACCCCCTCGTTTCTTCTCTCCCGGCCCCGGCTCCGTCTCTGGCCCCGCTCTTCTCCCCACCCCGCTCGCCTCTTCTCTCCCGGCCCCGGCTCCGTCTCCGGCCCCGCTCTTCTCCCCACCCCGCTCGCCTCTTCTCTCCCGGCCCCGGCTCCGTCTCTGGCCCCGCTCTTCCCCCCCACCCCCTCGCCTCTTCTCTCCCGGCCCCCGGCTCCGTCTCCGGTCTTCTCCCCCTCCCCGGCTCGCCTCTCTTACTGACCCCGCCCCTCTCCTCCGGCTGCGGCTCCGCGGACCACCCAAATTTTCTCGCGGACCACCAGTGGTCCGCGGACCACTGGTTGGCGACCGCTGGACTAGATGACCTCCTGAGGTCCCTTCCAACCCTGATATTCTATGATTCTATGAAGAGTTTCTTTCAGGCAATAAGGGCAAATGATCCTCATGCACCAACTTCGCTGGGTTGGACATTGTGTGCAGATGCCAGCGTCCTAAAACAAGTCCTCTACTCTGAGCTCACCCATGGTCAGAGATCCCGTGATGGTCAAAGAAAAAGCTATAAAGACACACTGAAAGTGTATCTTAAGAAAACTGATGTGGACTTCACAAGCTGGGAAGAGCAAGCCACCCAACCAACTCCAATGATGCCATATCCTCCATCAGACAGTGACCTGCTTCGAGGAAAAATGCATTGCCCTCAAAACTGAAAAGAGAGAGAAGGAAAGAAAAATAAATAACTTTTTCCCAACAGGCCACTGGCCTGCCACAAAATCTCTGTACCTACTGCAGGCAGATTTGCATTTCCAGGATCGGACTCCTAAGTCATCTCAGGACCCATATATAAATCTGTGGTAATGTCCTCGAAATGGAGGGATGACAGTACATGATACAGCACAACTTAGATTTCAAATCAAAGGATGAGACATGGCAGTTAGAAAAAAAGTGTCTTTTTATTTTTGAACTGAACAAACTGGATGTGAAGTCCACTGAGAGAAAATAAGCCTGGAACCCCACAATGGTATTTTTTTCAAGGGCAGTTTTCAGAGTGTAATTGTACTTTAACAATTTGCTACTGGTACCATTAACTTAAAATCCATTCTCCCACATCTTAACTAATGGCTTGATCCACTTCAGTGGACATCAGTGGGAAAACTGCTGTTGACTTGGGTGGAATTAAGATCTGCCCTTTTCAGTTCTTGCTCTTGCTCTCCTGAGAGTAGGTCATGAGCCAGCCAATAACAGATTTTTTAAATGGGGTTTTATTGGCATGTGATAGTCTGTTAACTTCCGCATTGTTTGCTATGCTCCTAGTCATCTTTTGTTTTTAGAATAAATATTTATGCTACTTATAGGGACAGAGAATGGATTTGGGTTGTTAGCTGTTAAACAGAATGGTGCTTAGAAATTTATACTGAGCTCCTGAATTTCATCTTCATATTGTTGGTGCCTTTGTTTTTGGCTTACAGATTTGTGTGTGTTTGTTTTACAGTAAATTGTTCAATGTCCAGATCAATTTATTTTAAATGTTTTGCTTGAGTAGCCTCAACCCCCAAGAGGTTGTTGACTTGCTTTTGACAATAACACTAATAGTAAGGCTGCTAGCCACTCCTTGCGGGAAGGCAGAGGGGAAACAGAAATACATAACAGATACAATGACCCTATATATATGTATATATATATATATATATACATATATATATATATATCATAGATCATATATATATGATCTATTTCCTTCCTCATGTTATCACCCAGCTCAGAATCTAAAAATAATTTTCTGAAAGAGCTTTAGTTATTACAAATTAGATGATAACAAATTAATGCCAAACGCTGACCTTGGGAATGTGCACATGAGCAGTGTTTATTTTAATGGGAGTCCTATGTGTGCACCCTAGGGCAGAGTTTGCTGTTATTTATTTTGATGGCTGCTAATAATATACAGTGCTGCCAAATCCTGCAATCTTTGCTGAGTTTTTTGTCTTTAGTCAAATTCCCTTGGATTTCAGTGACAATTATTGGTTTCAGTGGAAGTCTTGCCTGAGAATAAACTGACAAAGGATTTCAGGTTTTTCTACTTTAAAAGCATTAAAGGTGGGATTTTCAGAAATGATCAGAGCTGCCCTAAGTCTGTTCCCATTGAAAGTAAAGGTAAAACTCCCACTGACTTCTATGGGATCAGAGTTAGTCTAACATTAAACATTTTTTAAAAACGCCACCCTGCAAATTTCGGAAACAAAAAAGTGCTAACATGCTATCAAACCAAATTCCCCATCCACCCCACCCCAAATGAATCTGATTCTGTTCAATAGTATGGATACCCATTACTAGATCTTTTTCCTTTCATCTCCCTCTTCGGGTTATACAATATTATTTTACGATTGTTAGATTATACTTCTATATAACACAGACTTCACTATTAATATACTCATACATAGTTTCAGGAACCAAGTGTAAATATCTAGAGTAAAATTCAGCTTAATATAATAGAAGTGACAAAGAGTCCTGTGGCACCTTAAAAACTAACAAAAGTATTGAAGCATAAGCTTTCATGGGCTAATACCACTTTGTGGGATGCATGCAGTGGAAGTATCCAGAGGCAGGTATAAATAGGTAGGCAAGAAACAGGTTAGCGATAACAAGGTTAGTTCAATCATAGCAGTGTGTGACAGAGTGGTGTGGACTGCTGGTTTGAGCCTAGGCCTGGAGGCCAGAAATACTTGAATGATGCAAGTATTGAATTATACCAAACTTCAAGACCAGATTTCAAAAAGAAACTGCAGAGCTGCAATTCATTTGAAAATTTGACACCATCAACTCAGGATTGAACATAGACTATGAATGGCTAGCTAACTACAAAAGCAGTTTCTCCTCTCTCGATGTTCACACCTCCAGATCAGCTGCTAGAAGAGGACTTATCCTCCCTGATTAGAGATAACAAGCTGGTTCAGCCTGATTGAACTAACCTCGTTATCTCTAACCTGGTCCTTGCCTCTTATTTATACCTGCCTCTGGATACTTCAGCCCTTTGTTTAATCCTTTTGATGTAATAAGTCACACTAATGGTAAATACCCCATTTAGACCATTATACATTTCAACTCAAGGTAATGTAATGAAGTGTTTTCTATATTTTGGGAACAGTCCTAAAATAGTTGTTTCCAGTGCCAAATTACATGTGGAAATTGCTTTAAGATCTATCATAGCAGGGTGAAAAAAACCCTTCTCCTCCAATAGGAACAACAAGAAACTCCACAATGCTGTATATCAGAAGTGACTTTTCAGTTTCATTTAATATCTGAGAGCACTTTTTTCCTATGGTGTGTTTGCATCTCTCAATGCCTTCCCTTCCTCTGCTGAATGTTACAGGATACAATGCTTCTCACTAGTAGCTTATTTTGCGCTACTTCCTGTGCAGTAAAGAAATGCAGACTACCATACTCTCCTGTTTACAGGTTTTGTTCTAAGCCAGTGATACTCCAATTGAGGATCAGAAGCCACTAGTGGCCCTGTAATATGTCTCCTGCAGCTCTTTGCTGCGCATGATATTATGTTACCATTACATTACCTTGAGTTGAAACATATAATGGTCTAAATGGGGTGATTTAATTATTAACCAGTCAAAGTTATTAACCAATCAGGATGCTTTTACTATATTATTAACCAATTGTGGAATACTTGGTCATTTTGCTGTGAGAAATATATATATGAAACAATTCATACTACTGTGGCTCTTTTGGGTAATGTTGATTGCTAATTTGGCTCCTGAACCACTTAGGTCTGAGTATCACTGCTCTAACCAATACATTAACCTTACTCCAGTGCACAATGCTGTGTGTGGAAGGTGTCTCAAGGCCAATGGACCCAATCCTGAATTTTGTGCACACCCAGGCATAGGTGCCGACTCCATGGGTACTCTGGGGCTGGAGCACCTACCAAGAAAAATTAGCAGGTCCTTTGCACCCACCAACAGCCAAGCTCCACCTCCCTCCTAGCACCTTCCACCCCCCTGCTGCCTAACAGCTGTTTGGTGGCGCTCAGGAATTTCTGGGAGGGAGGGGAAGGAACGGGGATGTAATGGCCTCAGGGAGGAGGCAGAGAAGGGGCAGGGAAAGGGTGCAGATTGGGGAAAGTGGGTGGGAAGGGGGTGGAACTGGGGTGGGAAAGGTTGGGTGGGGCAGGGACTTTGGGGAAGGGGTGGAATGGGGGTCGGGCAAGGGCAGTGCAGAGGCAGGACAGGGACAGGGGGAGGCTGAGCACTCACCAGGCAGAGGGGAAGTCAGCGTCTATGCATGAACTCCAAGTGAAGTCTGTAGGGCTTTCTGGTGAGCAAAATACAAGGTCAGTCTTATGCCTAGTGAATAACGACCAGTTCTTAACTGATATCATCCAAATAAAATGATAAGGCCTTAGGGATTGTCATGCTGGGTAGATCAAGAGTCCAGTATCTTGTCTTTGACAGTGGCCAGCTCCAGTTGCCAGAGAGGAATGTGCAAGTTTCTATAATAGGCAATTATGCACTGGCACAGTGGAAGCTTGTGCTTAACCCAGGCACTTAGTGGTTAATATGAGGGTTTACATCCTTTAATCTCATTATTCTGTTTAGTTTTATTGAGACTATTCTTGTTGTTCACATTAGTATCTAAAACCAGGGGTAGGCAACTTATGGCACGTGTGCCAAAGGCAGCACGCAAGCTGATTTTCAGTGGCACTCACACTGCCTGGGTCCTGGCCACCAGACCGGGGGGCTCTGCATTTTAATTTAATTATAAATGAAGCTTCTTAAATATTTTTAAAACCTTGTTTACTTTACATACAACAATAGTTTAGTTCTATATTAAAGACATAGAAAGAGACTTAAAAATGTTAAACTGTATTACTGACACATGAAACCTTAAATTAGAGTGAATAAATGAAGACTCAGCACACCGCTTCTGAAAGGTTGCCAACCCCCAATCTAAACCTTTTAAAAATCCGGTCATGGCCTTAGTAATTTCCTGCGGAAGTATTATTCACTTCATAAAAACATACTATAATCTGTTTTAAATGTGAGCCTTTAGTTTCATCTGGTGACCTCTTGTTCTAATATTATGGGGGAAAAGTAAAAAGGAGCCTCTGATCCATCTCCTCTGTCCCATTCATTATTTCACAGACCTCTATCATGTCCCCCGTTATTTATTTTCTCTTTAAACCACGTAGTGCCAATCTCTTCCATCTCCCCTCAGACAAAGATCTTTTCATACCTCTAATCGTTCTCCTGGCATTTCTGTAGACCTTTTATATATATTTATTGGGTGGCGTGACGAGAAACGAACACAGTATTCTAGGTGAAGAGCTGCCAGTGGTATATATAAAGCCAGTATAATATTTTCAGTATTATCCTAATTTTGATGTACAGAGTTAATACTGGATTTTTTTAATGTTTCTATTTCAGGGAATAAATACTCAAGCACACAATTTAGATACATTTTAAAGTGTTGCACGGCATAGATATCTGTATAACATTTTTTTTCTCATTCTTCCTTTCTTTGATTAACTCTGGTGTTCAAGTGTGACTCAATTTTTTTTCTCCTTTATGAATATTATCTGATTAATCTTGATAATTACTACGTGATCTCTTTGTGCACTCACACAGTTGTATGCAAACCATAAATGATGAGAGCACTTTCTGTACTTTTGTAATTCTTGATAATGGCATGTTTCACAGAGCAGAGCTGTAAAACTGCTGAAGTGTAGGATTTCTCTGACACTTGTGTTTGAAACCAATTGGGGGGGAAAAAACCTGCTGGCTATTATGGTTAATAAGCAGATCATCATGACTATATGAGATCTGAAACTGATAACTTGTTTGGAATGAATGAACATAAACCCCAAGAAAAGGAATAAGCCAATTATCTCCATCCCTTTCTTCTTTGGGTCATTTTCCTATGTTTTCTGGCAATACATTCCACTCACTTTTGCATTGGGAACCTCATCTAGTCTTTTCTTGTTCTCACTCTCTATGCACACACTGAGCCTTTTGTTTGGACTCTAGTGGCTCTTCTTAGTAGTTAATTCTTCATGTTTATTATGCCTTTGTGAATGACAGCCATGCCTCATTTCCCTTTCTTTGTTCCCAGTTTGGGATCCAATGCTCATTCTTTGATTCATTTCTTTCTTTCCATGGTCTTTGAAGAGTTTGTTCTGGATCGTTTTTGTCACCCTTTCAGACATGAAAAACATTCACATTTCCTTGCTGTCTCCCCCCTCCTGCTTTCTCCCCACATGGGAGAGCCCTGCTGCTTTCTCAATCATTCTTAATGGCTTTGTTCTTTAAAGCTAGTCCCATTCTGCAAGAAGAAGTCCATCACAGCCTAGTAAAAAGTAATATCCCCACTTGGATGGATATTGCATTTGTTAAATGCCAGCTGCCTGGCATCATCTTTATTTTCTTTATTATGATTGTAGTTGAAGTGGGAACTGAAAACTTTTGATCATTTACGAGAGGTTTGATTTTTCTTTATTCACAGAACTATTTTAACTATATGTTATTTACACTGAATTTTATTTGTCATCCACTGTTCTTCTGTAGTAACCCTAGGCTGTGTTTTCTGTGGGTGTTCTCAATAAATGGCATTTTACTTCTGTCCTCAGTAGCCTTCCTCTCCCTTTCAAGCCCTTCACTGCGCTGACCTTGTTTGACCATGGAGGGCCTGATGGGACTTCAAGCCTGCTTAATGACTCTCCAGCTACATCAGAGTAGTAACAGAGCTGAGAGAAGGAACTCCAGGAGCTGAGCAAACTACCTCCATTTGGGAAATGAAAGACCAGGTCTAAGGAATTGAAGTGTGGGTCTGTTGCATGCTACTTCTTTAAGAACCAGCAGTCTGGCCATCGCTGATGTAACTTAATGTTATCAGAATTACGTTAAGAACATAAGACCGGCCATACTGGGTTGGACTAAAGGTCCATCTAGCCCAGTACCCTGTCTTCCAACAGTAGCCAGTTCCAGGTGCTTAAGAAGGAATGAACAGATAATCATCAAGTGATCCATCCAGTTGTCCATTCCCAGCTTCTGGCAAGCAGAGGCTAGGGACATCATCCCTGCCCATCCTGGCTAATAGCCATTGATCAACCTATTCTCCATGTTACTTGAAGACTGAAGTCATCTTCCTTGTCAATAGTAAATGCTGTTTATCCTCAGGACAGACACAACAACATAGAGACAACGAAAGCTTCACCACCAGCAACTCTGTTCTCATTCTGGAGGGAATATGGGTGGGGATAAGAGAGTAGTTCAGTCTTCATGCCCGTTCACACCTTCTCCATCTGAATAAAACCGCCAACAAGAACTACTGGGATGATCAAGGGAACAGACTGCCTATCTTATAAGAGGAGACTGGAAGAGCTTGGAAGACTGAATGAGAAGGCTGAGAAGGGTTATGATTGCTCTCTGTAAATACCAGAGAGACTGAAGAGCTATTCAAGCAAAAGGACAATATTGGTATAAGAACTAATGGATACAAACTGGCTATGAACAAATTCAGGCTGGAAATTAGAATATTTCTAACCACCACAGGGGGGAGGTTCTGTAATAGCCTCCCAGTAGTTGCAGGGGCAAACAATTTAATTAGCTTTAAGCGGAAGCTGGACACATTTATGAGTGTAATTGTATGATTCTATTGCTTGTGATGTTAGGGGGAAGGGCTAAGCAGCCCTGGGGCTCACTTCTGGTTTATGTCTTATGTTCCTAAAGCTCATGCTTCAAGGTTTCAGCTCCAGGGGGGTCAGGAAGGGATTTTTTTTTCTCCTCCAAATGTATGCTGGGATGCTTTTTTTTTTTTTTTTTAATCTTCCTGTGAAGCATCCAGGATGGCCACAGCTGGAGATGGGACATTGAGTGGAGAGGGCCAGTGTTCTGAGGTGGCATCAAGCATTTTCTCTTGCAATCGCTTTTCTGGCTGGCTCCTTCTCACATGCTTGGAGTCTAACTGATCAGCATATGTGGGGTTGGGAAGGATTTTTTCCTCTGGCCAAATTGTCAGTGGCCGTTGCGTTCTTTGCCTTTCTCGGCAGTGTGTGGAAATCGGTCACTTCACAGGATTATCTGGGTGTACCTCATTTAATCATTTCCCTGTCATTGCAGTGGTCATGGGTACTGGTGCACCTTAGTCCATTCTAGTCTCTTCCTGTGGCACATCATAGTCTAATCTCTTGTTGGTTGTAATACTTTGGTCTAATATGGGTTGTTGGGTTTAGCGCGCGGGTACCGGCTGGTGCTAGTGGACTGTGATCTACAGAAGATCAGACTAGATGATCTCGTGGTCTCTTCTAGTCTTAATCTCCATGAATGAGACTGCCAGTTCTGATGATGGTTTATAGAGCTGGGCAAAATATTTTATTGATGATGTCTGATATTGTGTTTAGGATGAAATCTGACTTTGTACGCCATCCTTAGGACAGTAGAGACTGCAGAACTTCGCCAGTGGGGGAGGGTCAGGATTACCACAGAGGGGGAGTGATGTGACAGGCACACAGGAGATGGTCAGCGGTGGGGGTACTGTGAGTATGCAGAAGTTGAGGGATCACCCAACTTGTAGGGCCCCCAACTTCTAATGTTATCTCTGCTTCCAAACTGCAGATTCATCTAATTATATTAGTAGTATTGACAATAGCAAGTGTTTTGTTTTCAGTATATTATGCAAACATTAACTACTTTAATCCTAATGGCACTCCTGTAGGTAGGTGCATGTTGTTAGGTGGGGAAACTGAATGCACAGAATGTTTAATTGATTTAAGCACTTCGGAAAGTGGGACTTGAGCCCCTATGTCATTTAGATGCTCTTTAAAATGTTACCTCATGACTTTCTAAATATTTTTCAATGAATTATAAATAAACAACTAGAATTACATTTTTGGTGCTATATTCTTGCTTTAATATTGCGTGTGTTTGCCTTTTCGTCAATACGCACAATTCAGTAATTCGAAAAAGGTCTCCTACTGATTGGGAATTAGCAAGGTCCTAGTGAATTCTTGTAACATCACTATTCTGGGCAATCATAGCTGATTGCGTGTGTATTTTATATTGCGTGTCTATTTGCCCTTGCACCATGAGGTGTTGTGTTTCTTCAGAATAACAAATCTCCCTTTCTCGAGCTTGCATCTTCCACCCCCCCCCCCTCATATTCCTTTTAAAGAAAGTAAATGTTTTCCTCCCCTCATTTCAGCCTTTTTAGTGTCAAAAAAATTTACAATATTTTGCCAGGGTTTAATTTATTTAGATCCACCTTGAGAAAAAACAATGGTTTAGCTTTCATGTAGGAGCTGGAGAAGTTTGCTTTGGAACAGATGACAGGCTGTAGGGAAAAGTCAATGATGTGCAGTGTGTATTGTCAGCAAGAGAGCTTGCCTTAACGGATGAAAGCCTTAATGCCTTAGAAAATGACGGCTTATCTGATTGCTCTATAATCTCTTTTGCAGCACTGGCTGACAGAGCTGGAGATCTTTGCTATGATCTTCGCAGCTGCTGTCCATGACTATGAACACACTGGAACCACCAATAACTTTCACATTCAGACACGGTGAGGCCTTTGTAAATTATTTAAGGAAGGGAGGGGAAAATGCTAATTTTGTCTACACCTGACTCTTCTGGGACTCTTTCTTGTTTTGTATTTCCTTTAAATATATGCATAGGTAGAATGGTTA
Source organism: Sternotherus odoratus (assembly GCA_032164245.1). Classification (NCBI taxonomy): domain Eukaryota; kingdom Metazoa; phylum Chordata; order Testudines; family Kinosternidae; genus Sternotherus; species Sternotherus odoratus. Next base: position 150,730,652 of record JAVMKO010000002.1, read on the forward strand.
AAGAATTATAAGTTGAAGAAACTGAGATATGCTATATTTTGTGATCATGAATGTCTTCCATTCATTGAAACAAATTCCTATTATACTAGCATAAAGTTGAAGTAAATCCACTGACTTCAAATAGAGTAACCTCAGACTTACACTGATGCCACTGTGATGTTGCACCCCGTAATGCTTTATGGGAAGATGCTTATGAATGTATATATGGCATTGCTGGAATATGTTTTATGCTACACATGCCATGTAACATATCTCTGAAAAGATTATGATCTACTGGATATTTTCATCCTATTTGCATGCATGTATCATTTTTTATTTGAAGTTATGAATATTGGCTATGTACTTGTTTAATTTTAATTCACCTCAGTGAAGCAGTTGTTCAGCTTCCTGAGAAAAGATGATTCTCAGTAAGTGCCCAATCAAGAAACACTTAAGATAACAATGAACTTGGAGACACCAATCCACATCTGAACTTTCCTAGAAATATGGCTTGGCCTGCAAAGTTCTGAGTCATGCATGGACACGCGACTTGTCCATGTGACTCCAAAACTCCATTTTGTAGCTGTAATTCTGCACAGGTGGAGGGAGGGGTTTAGATCCACAAGGAGGAACTATTTAAATCCCTTGGAGACCTCTCCATTTGGCCTTCAGCTGACTCAAGAGATATCCTTTGGGGGTGGAGAGGCTACCTAAAATAAACTGGAACAAAGGACAATAACCACAGGGGAGTGAGTGATTGCTCGACGCAGACTAGAAGGAGGCTAGTCTGTAAAAGAGATTTATTGAAACATCTCTGAGGGTGAGATTTTATCTGTATTCAGAAGTGACAAAGAGTCCTGTGGCACCTTAAAGACTAAGTAAAGTATTAGAGCATAAGCTTTCGTGGGCTAATACCCACTTCGTAGGATGCATGCAGTGGATGTATCCAGGGGCAGAATGGATACTTCACTGCATGCATCTGACATATCTCTCTATCAGTGTTATAGAAGGCGAACAATTTATGAGTTTACCTCGTGTATAGCTTTATATAGGGTAAAAGTGATTTATTTGAGGTTTGGACCCCATTGGGAACTGGGTGTCAGAGTGTTCGAGTCAAGAACACTTTTTAAGCTGCTTTCAGTTAAACTTGCCATTTGTGGGACGTGGCTCAGACCTGGGTCTGTGTTTGTAACCGGCAAGGGTTTGGGAGTCTCAAAATGGCAGGGAAAGCAAGAGTAGAAGTAGTCTTGGCACATCAGTTGGCAGTTCCCAAGGGGTTTTCTGTGATCCAACCCGCCACAGCCACTAAGAGGAGAATTTGGATGAATAGCTCATATTTCATAAAGCTGCCAGTTACTAAATAAATGGTCGACCATGCTGGAATAATTTGGAGGTTTTCTGGTTATGTTTCTTCTTCTTCTGTTTCAACTTGAAGAAGCCAACATTTCATTGAATGAATCAAACAGAAAATAGATATTCACCAATAAACCACAAAGAGCTGGAAACTACACATCAAAAACCTTTGCCAGTACCTCTCCCTGCTGAATGCCATGCCTGCAGCAATAGAATGTGTTTATAATGTGTCAGTGGTAGTTGTGGTAGCTATATATGAAAACACTAGAGAGCACTACAGGACATTTAGGTGGGCAAGAACTTGGCTGGATCAGTTCCATTTGGAAGTACACACCTCTTTTGGGGGATATTTTCAAAGGGACAAAAGGTAGTCAGGCATCTAACTTCCATTGACTTTCAATGAGAGCTGGACACTGAACTGCTCTTTGTGCCTTTGAAAATGTTCCTCTTTGTGTCAAAGGTCAGGTGTTATCAGCAGGAGGCCTATTGGTGGCAATGGTTGTGCTATCAATTCCTTGTATAAAATAATCAATTCAGAAAATAATACGTGGACCAATCTTACAATCCCTAACTCACACAAAATAAGAGTTTTACTTCAGTAAGAACTCAGCAAAAGCCTTGTCGTTTCACCAGTGACTGATATTTATGCAGCATTTATCAGCCAAATATCTCTCAGCACTCCTTTTAAATCTTTAACATCTTTATTTGGGTGGGTCTTAAGCAGTGAATAGGGTTTTGTGCAAGCCTTTTTCCCTCAGTGAATTTCAACCATTGGTCTTAATGTTTTCCCCAGCGACATAGCAATGAATACAGCATTACGCTTACTACAAAAATACCAATACATAGTCTGCAATTGTGAATCATATTAATGTTCATGAATGCGAGACTGACACATAATGAAAAGAAACATAATTTTTTCTACATTCTTTTACATTCTAGGTCGGATTCAGCCATTCTGTACAATGACCGATCTGTGCTCGAAAATCACCATGTTAGTGCAGCGTATCGCCTTTTGCAAGATGACGAGGAGATGAACATTTTGTCTAACCTCTCAAAGGATGATTGGAGGTAAGAACAAGCAGTAAGGCCATTCAGGGAAGTTACAGCTGGGACATTTGTAGTTACTACATTTCTTTGAATAATAGTATCCATCAAAATATAATATACAGGTGTATTTTTATTACTAAGAGAAAGGATATTTAAAAAAATTCATCCTATTTTTATCCCTCTCATTTTCATCTCCTGTACTCTTAGGACTAAATTCAGAAGTGATGTGTGAAGTTATTTATTTTATAATGGATCTATTTTTTAGTCTCTCATAGATCTCCCTGCATCCACTTAACACTGTGTAGGTGAATATACTGGTGGCCTGATTTTCATTTACACAAAAACATAAATTATAATTAAGCCCACTCCAAGGCCCTTTTATACTGTCAGAACATTATAAATGAGCTTTAGTGTTAATGAGAATCAGGCACAGAGCATATAAGTGTGTGTAAAACATGCCAAAAAGCCAGAAGAAAGTGTAATTTAAAACAGGTACTCCTGATGGAATTAATTTATTTTCAAAAATTGGCATTTTAAATAACAGATTATTCAAAGTGAAAGAGGGCTTTTTATCTCCTTTTAAAATGAAATACCTGACACTTTAAAAATAACAGTTATGCTTAAAACATATTTTATGTTTTGGGTCGGACAGGAAGAATCTTAAGCGAATTGTATTAATCAGAGTTCTTTCTCACTGGAGTGAAAGCATCCTATCATGTGTTATTGCAGACAAACATAAACTGGTTCATGTATACATTTCAACTGAACAAAGTGCTGAGCATACGCAACTCTTATTGACTTCAATGGAAATTGAGAGCACTCAGCAGGGCCCTCGTAAGCTGGGCCCTCGTAAGCGGGGTCAGGGAGGGAAGGTTCACCCTCTTCCTCCTCCCTCGAGTCTGTGTTCCATAGTCACCCAGTGTTCCAAGCACAGAAACCCTCGTGACAGGTGGAGCCAGGGATGGCAAGAATGTACCCTCATCTGAGCAACCGGCCTAAACCCCAGAATCACATGTGGTTGGTTTTATTCAAAAGTCAGCACTCTGGATCACAGTTGTCAACTTTCATGAGGTAAATAAGCACCCCAGCTTTCACAATAAGCCAAAAATCAAACGAACTCCAATTCAAGGCCAAAACAAGTCAATCCCTAAGAATTCCAGCTCTCTATGTGACTAGATGCCCCTGGTGTGCAGTTTGGGACTGTGGTGGGCCTGATGTGCACCCATAATTCTCTCCCCCCCTTAACCCCACTTGTCGGGAGCCGATCCAAAAAAAGAAGAAACAAGCTACAAGCCAAACAAGCAACAAGCCAAAAACTAGCCAACAAGCAACTCATAAGCCAATTAAGCCAAAAACAAGCCCAATTTCTGCGGGGGGGTTTTCACGGGTTTTGCATGTCTGCTTTGGATGACTGGCTAAGTATGACAAGCCATTCAACATCTAACTCTGAGGAAAAAACACGTTAACTCTCAGAAACTGTCACAAGAATCTTGAAAAAGGAATGAAACCCACTCTGTGGGTCGTGTTATTAAAATCCAATTTACTTTTCAAGATCTAGGTTGTCTGTGTACTTTTTGCATGTCATTCACCTTCGACAGTGAAAAGGAGTTGAACGATTTTAGTTAACCACAAGGCTGTTGTATTTAAATTCAGTATTGTAAAGGATTTTAAAAAATTTAAACTTGTTTTCACTCAACTTAGATATGCAAGATATGAAGGAAAACAATTTTTTAAAAATTGTAACCATTCCCCTAGAGTATCTAAAATATAAGCATTATTTCCTACAAACAAATCTGTTCTGGCTGAGACCCCTTTTTCATGAAGCAAAATTGATGTCCTTCTGCTTCCTCAATGAAAGATGACTGCACATCATCTTTGCCTCCCAAATACAGTGGAGCAAATCTTTGATATACACCTCTAGATAGGGTTTTCCCCTCCCCTCTTCCCCTTCCCACACCACTCCTTTTCTCTTCCTGTTAATTTCTTTCTGATGTCCCTGCAGTCTTTCATTTGCATTTGGTGATAGGAGACCCATTGTGAATGAGATAATATAAACATCCATTGTTTGACAGAAAATCTGGTTTTCATGTTTGCTGGTGACCAGTCACCAGACATAGTTTAATGGGATTAAATTGGGTCAGAAGGTGGATAATGTCCATCCAAGAATATTAAAGGAACCGGCACATGAAATTGCAAGCCCAACACTAAGCCTAATGAATTTATAAACTCAGGGGTCATACCCTATGACTAGAGAATTGCTAACAGTTCCTATTTTTAAGAAAGGGGAAAAAATGACCAGGAAAATACAGTTAGTGCTGTTAGTTTGACCTCAACTGTATGCAAGGTCTTGGAACAAATTTTGAAAGAGGAAGTAGTTAAGGACATAGAGGTAAACAGTAATTGGGATAAAATACAACATGGTTATACAAAAGGTAGATCATGCCAGACCAACCTAATCTCCTCTTTGAGAAGATAACTGATTTTTTAGACAAAGGAAATGCAGTAGATCTAATCTATCTGGATTTCAGTAAGGTATTTGATACAGTTCCACATGGGAAATTACTAGTTAAATTGAAGAAGATGAGGATTAACATGAGAATTGAATGGTGGATAAGGAACTGGTTAAAGGGAGACTACAGCATATCATATTTGAAAGGTGAACTGTCAAGCTGGAGGGAGGTTACTAGTGGATTGGTTTTGGGACTAATCTTATTTAACATTTTTATTAAGGACTCTGTCACGAAAAGTGGGAGTGTGTTAATAAAATTTGCAGATGACACACAGTATTGCCAATATAGAGGAGAACTGGAATATCTGGAAAATCTTGAAAACTGGAATAATAGAAACGGGATGAAATGTACCGTATTTTTCGTCCCATAGGACGCTCCGGCGTATAAGACGCCCCCGCGTTTTCGGACCAAAAAAAAAAAAAAAGCACCGCTTTTTTCGCGCCGCTCTCCCGTCCCCGCCGCGCGGGCGGGCTGCTGGGAGCGCGCTGCTCTCCCGTCCCCGCCGCGCGGGCGGGCTGCTGGGAGAGCGGCGCGAAAAAAGCGGTGCTTTTTTTTTTTTTTTTGGTCCGGCCGATATTCGGCGTATAAGACGCCCCCCCTAATATTGAAAGTATTTTTGGGGGTTAAAAAGGCATCTTATACGCCGAAAAATACGGTAATAGTGTGAAGTACAAGGTCATGTATTTAGGGATTAACAACAAGGATTTTTGCTATAAACTGGGGATTTATCTGTTGGAAGTGACAGATAAAGTACCTAAAGTATTGGTCGATCACAGGATGACTAGAGCTGCCAGTGTGATGCAGCCATAAAAAAGGCTAATGCAATCCTAGGATGCATCAGGCAAGGTATTTCCAATAGAGATAGGAAAGTGTTAGTACCACTATACAAGGCACTACTCATTTGGAATACCTTGACTTCCATGTTTAAGAAAAATGAATTCAAACTGGAACAGGTGCAGAGAAGGACTATGAGGATGACCCAAGGAATGGAAAACCTACCTTATGAGAAGAGACTCAAAGGGATTGGCTTATTTAGTCTAACCAAAAGAAGGCTGAAATATGATTGTTCTCTATAAATACATCAGAGGGATAAATACCAAAGTAGGGAGAAGAATTATTTGAGTTAAACTCCAGTGTTGACAAAGGAACAAACTGGCCATCAACAAGTTTAGGCTTGATATTAGATGAAGGTTTTTAACCATCAGAGGGGTAAAGTTCTGGAACAGCCTTGCAAGGGGAGCAGTGGGGGAAAAAACCTAACTTGTTTCAAGAATGAGCTTGATACGTTTATGGAAGGGATGTACAGTAGACTCTTGATTATCCAGAATTGGGTTAAGCAGGATGTGGATTAACCAGGATGTCAAAAAAATAAATAAATGCATGTACCGCACAGGGCTGGCTCTGGCTTTGTTGACACCCCAAGCACACACAAAAAAATCTCCCATCAGAGCGCAGGGCAGCCAGTGAACCAACGCCCCCTCTCCCTGGTGCAGGGTGGCTGGTGAACCAACACCGCCCTCCCCATATTTCCTATGGATGGTGATTATCCAAGATTTTATTAACCAGGATTAATTTTTTCCCTATCATCCGGGATAATCGAGAGTCTACTGTATGATGAGACTGCCTAGAATGGCATGTAGTCCATCTGCAACGGCTGGCAATGGGACAGTAGATAGGGAGAGCTCTGAGTTACTACAGAGAATTCTTTCCCAGGTGTCTGGCTGGGGGGGGGGGGGCGCTTACCCCCATGCTCAGGGTGTAACTGATCACCATAGTTGGAGGCGGGTAGGAATTCCCCCCTGGGTCAGATTGGCAAAGACGCTGGGGAGTTTCATCTTCCTCTGAAGCATGGGTCACTTTCAGGTTTAAACTCCTGTCAATGGTGAATTCTCTGTAACTTGAAGTCTGAGACTAAATCATGGTCTGAGGTGTTCAGCAAGTCAGCCAGAGGTTTAGGTCTAGTACAGGAGTTGGGTGGGTGAGATGTTGTGGCCTGCAATGTGCAGGACGTCAGATTAGATTATCATGATGGCCCCATCTGGCCTTTATGAGTCTATGACTGTAAGAACACATTTTCAGGATATATATACACAGCTCTCTACACAGAATCCATATATATATTTCACAGTGATGTTCATGACCAAAGTGACACAGGCTTCAAGATATCACCTGACACTTTTTTGGTAAACTAGAATGTACGTGTCACACCCAAGAGGTTCCTTGTAACCCCTCTGCACTCCTGTGCCAATTGGTATTGAGAAGTTCTAAAGTGTTGCCCAAACCAGACTTTGATTCACCAAAAATGTTTGGACTTTTTTTGAATTTGGTTTGACCTAAATTGAATTTTTATTTATTTTTCAGACCTGCCAGTGAACTGAAAAAAATCAGTTATTTGCCCAGCCTTAGTCAGAATGCATCTTCCTTGGTATATTCATTTATGTGTGGAGACTCTAAGAGTAACACGCCTGCTTTAAGAAATACATTAACTGGTTGAACTAAAATGTTTAGTTAGGTTTGAATCTTTTCCAGATTGCTTAATTTTCCTTCTTCTTAGTTAGGGTCTTATTTTGTAGCTGCTGCTGCAGAATAACGGCCATTGTTCAGATGTACGAGGCCAACATTTTGAAATCCAGCTTTTGATTTTGGGTGCCTCCATCTTAGAGTGTCTAACCTGAAACACCTCAGACCTGTTCCAGAGGTGCTGAGAACTCACAACCCTAGCTAGGGTCAACAGGAATTTAAGATTTTAAAAAATCAGGCCCTAAGAATCTCGATCTGGGCAATAAAAATCCAACGCCGTATAGATCAGAAGATTCAGTATTCTTGAACATTTTAGCCTAACCAGTTTTCAAGCTTTATCACATCCAAATTTGGGTTTATTTATTCATTTTGAGCTATCTGATAATTTGAATGTCCCCTATAGCTAGGCTGACCATATTTCCTTGTGACAAAAACGGGACATTGGGATGGCAAAAACGGGACGGGGTTATAACTCCCTTCAGACCCCAAATATAACCCTACAATGCCCCTCCCCATATCCATAAAGTCACCAATACCCAACCCTCACATAACCATCTCCAGGCCCCCCAAAACCATCCCACTACCAACCCCCCAGCCCCTTACACCTCCACAGCCTTCCCTATACAACCTCTCCCCATAGCCCCCCACTAGCAACCAATAAACCCCCCAGACCTCTCCAACGGCCTCAAAACAAGCCCCCACCCCCCACAGCCTCCCACCTCTCCCATGACCCCCCAGCTCATCTCACCCCTGCAGGCCCCGCCGCTGCACCCCCCCCTCCCTCCCCAGCCACCACCTGCGCTGGGCTCAGCGTTTCCTCCACGGGGGCGGGGGGCGGGGGGAGCGAGGCACCAGGAAGCCCCTGCCCGGCCAGCAGCCCCCCTCCCCAGCCCCTACCTACGCTGGGCTCAGCGTTTCCTCCACGTGGGGGGGGGGGGGGCTGCCTGGCCAGGAGCTCCACTCTGCTGTTGCGCCTGGCTCAGCTGTAACTGGCTCGCGCAACACATGGGGGCGGCCCAACCAATCGTGCTGCGTGGGCTCTGCAGCAGCTGCAGCGGAGGGGAGGGGGGAGCAGGCCGGGGAGGGGAAGGGACTGAAGGGCTGTGGGAGGAGGTGGGACCCGGCTGTGGGTCCCTGAAATAAGCCGCGTCCCATTTTTTTTTACGAAAAACGGGACAAATTTGATATTTTTATTAAAAAGACGGGACGGTCAGAAAATATGTAAAAAACGGGACTGTCCCGTTCAAAACGGGACGTATGGTCACCCTACCTATAGCAGTATGCCCAGGCCCAGATTCTGGACAAGACTCAGGCACGCATTAAAGTGCCTTTTCTGAATGGAGATCACATTAAGGTTTAAGACTGCATTAGAAAAAGTGAAGATAGACTTGGGAAATGTGTCCGTCTGTGCACATGGGTTTTATCAATTTGATGGTGTTTAGTCTTTCTAGTCTGGGAATGTGTTTTCAGGGCAGGATCTTCTATCCAATCAGCACAGCAGACCTCTTTGTGGCATTTTGCATGTGTGGGGAGAGCAGATGAGTCCGGAAGAGGTCTGCCGGGGGAGGAGGGGATCAGGTAGAAAGGAGCTTAGTCCTTAATTTATTTTTCTGCACTTTTCTCTTTCACATTAAAGAACTCTGCTGCTTGTTAAATATTTGAAAAGTTGATACGTTGCTTCATCTGACAATTTCCATTTGCTGAAGTAGCATTATAAAACTGAAATTAAAACAGATCACACTGAATTAAGAAAATAAATTGCAAAGAGAACAGATGCTTTGCAAGATACTGTTATGGATCTCTTTTCTGGCACTGTATTTCTGTGCTAATAATTTCCATGCAGTTCACTGAAATAGAGCATATTTAGTTCAAGCCCTTACTGGCAAGTACAGGATTAAAAAGGCATCTGGAAAATGTTGAGCTCTTCAGCTCCTATCAGTGTATAGCTCAGGAAATAGAGTCTAATGAAGGTTTTCACAAATCATTGTTAGCAGACGTGGAGTTGTGATCCAACAGTTCGTATGTGATCTCTCACACCATATAATGCGATGTGTGTTACTGATGTTTTGTTATTGCAGGTCAGTGATGCCTTTTGTAGGCTAGTTGAAACTTTTAGGGATGCATTTGCGAAGGTTCAGGATGAAAAATTTGCCTACATATAATCTTCATTTGTGCATGTAATAGACAGGCATTTGCACCAGCAATTATATATTTTTCTTGTCCAAATCCGGTATTTGTATGTGCGCGTGCATGCACATTTTGTGAATAATGCAGCCTTTGAAAATGTTGCCTTTAAGGCAACGTTGTTCCTTCCTTTTTTATTTTCCATGGGAAAAAAAAAAGTGAGACCCACAATCCACGATTTATACATAATTTTCTGCTCTGCACAAAAATGCATGCATTTGACTGAAGTAGAACGGACAAAGCACTATGCTGTTGGCAACAATCCTTCTATTGGGCCCCAGGGTATGGACTGGATGACCTCAATAGGCATTTTCCACTTCAATTTCTGTGACTTTATGGGGATGTAATTCTCTCAGTAGGATGCAGCATAAATTGGGGTGGGGCTAAGGAGAAAAACTCTATGGAACAAAACATCAAAAAATATTATGCAACATTTCACAAAGTGAACGTCCTCAGGTCAGTTGTTCGAAAGAGCAGCTTAAAGGGGTCTCCAGCTAAAACAATCCAAGAGATTTTAAAGAATGTGTGTGTGTGTAAATTAAAGCAGACCAGAGATCAATGATCCCAGCCTTCTAACTACAGTACACCTGTGACTCATGAATGCATAATTAATTACCCCAGGTGCAGTAATCCGTGGTAAAGATAGCTTAGAAGTATTGCTGTATTACTTACAAAATTTTTATTCCATGGTGGAAACATTGCAGCTTTGATTCCACCCTAGATCATTATACCAAAATATGCATGTGTAGTCCCCTGCTGGTGGAAAGCCCATCTGGAGATGCTGGAAAGCATCTTCAAATGCTCGCCACAGCAGCCAGAAAAGTGGGCAGGGTGTGTGGCCAGGGCACCCATGAGGTGTGGTGATTCAGTGTATCCACAAGGCTATCTAAATTGGTGGTACTCCCGTGGAAACCCAGCTCCAAGGTAGAGCTGCTCTTCCCCAACAAGAACAACCCTGAGATGGAGATGATGCAAATACCATGTGTCCCCTCCCTCTGGAGTCTCTCTGACAGCTCTGTGGAGGAGGAAGTGGCTTTGCAAATTGCAGCTGCCTGTCCTAGCATGATGAATCAATCCCCTGATGTATTGGAAGATTAGATTAGAATTCAGGATGGAGCCATGTCCCTATGAAAAGATCATAGGGAAATACAAGTTTTTCAACCAAAAAAATGGCCTGTTTCTGGTGAATTGCCCGCTTTCCAAATAAAGTGGGTCTTTCCAATCAAAACCCTGCAAAAAGTTGCATTTTCACACATTTTCAGTTCAAACATATTTCTAATTCCATCTAAGGCACTTTTATGGCCCTTGCTACCATAGTGTTCAAGCACCTCACTCTTTAAGCATGGAATGTCATCCAAATTGCTAAACAAATCTGAGGTTATGCTCACAGAACACATCACTGGAAATAGAAAGAAGGTGATATTTATGATAGACCAGAGAGTTTTGGTTTAAAGTTCTGAAAAAAAATCCACGTTGATTTCTAAGGGATTTCAAGCCGATCCTTCCCAAGTAGGAATTTTTGTAAACTATTCATTCATGTATTCATTGTGGAATAGTTTGAACTAGTGATGTCATACACTTGAACAAAAAAATTGTTTTGGAAAAAAAAAGGGCTCCGGGGTGGCTAGGGTTAGAGTTAAACCCCCACGACTTCATGAGATTTCTCTGTCTGTGATAACACTGCGTCCAATCCCAAATTTCAGAGAATGTTCATTGCATTGAAGGGCCGGAACCCTATTGATTTTGGGGGGAAATCTGAAAGCCAAAAGGCAGAAATAGGGGAACACATGAACCTCCTGCTAGCTTTTTAGGATAGCTACAGCCTCGAGCCCCTCTGCACTTATCTATTGATCCAACCAGTGCTTAATTTGTAATGAAAGAGGTGCCAGGGCTCAAGCTGGATGTGCAGAGATGTCTGCTGGCTGGGTGCCCAGCTCTGAAGGCAGTGCTGCCAGCAGCAGCAGCGCAAAAGTAAGAGTGGCATAGTAGGGTGATGTCTCTGCTCATCCTCCCTATGGAATTGTACATGTTGACTCTCAGAATGCCTTATCTCCCAGATAGAAAGAAGAGGGTGTAAGGGCATAGGGAGGGGAGAATGGGATGCATGAAATCCCTGGCAGCGGAGAGAGTGGGGGACCCTGGTATGGGGAGTGGAAAGAAGGGAGGCACAAAGAACTCTGGCATGGAGGACAAAGTGGGAATTGAGGGAAGAGAATAATGAGGGTTCCCACCAATCCCCTGGCATGGTGAGTAGAGGGATGGGGCATGCAGAACTCCTGGGCATGGGACCCTACTGTGGGGGAGGCAATGAGGGGTACACAGAGCTCCTGCCTTAGGCAGGAATGGGGGACCCTGCTATGGAGGAAGATGGAAAAGGAGCACGGGTGGGATAGGGTGGAGAGGGATGCAAGAAGCCTCAGTATGTGCAATAAGTTCAGTTTGGACACTCTATGAAGCTAACATACATGAACTTTCCATACAAGTATAAGACATCTACACAAGACATTTAGTTTTTCTAACTAACCTATTTTAAAACTGGCTTAGAAGGTAAGTCGATACACGCTGTGTTTCAAAGGTCACTTACTCCTACCTAGGGCACGCACACTATTTGAACAGCCTGCTTGCTTCCTTTTAAGAGCCTCCTATAGAAGAAATCGATTTGGGAGCTTTGTGTTTAATTGAAAAGAGTGGACCGTAATGGACTTGTCAGAAACCTCTGGGATTTCTCTTAGCAAGAGTTAATCATCTGACTAAATTGTTCGCTCTGTGGCTGGTATTTACAACATGAGATCCTCCTTCCTCTCCTCTTTTGCCCTGATAACATGAAGAGTTCAGTGACGCAAGTGGAGGAGAGTGGAATGTCAGAAGTGATTTGCAGCTATCCAACAAAAGAAACGGCGGGTGTTGTTTAACTTGTTTCTCTTTCTCTTTCCTCCCTTCTCTTGGCTGGATAACTGCCCAAAAGGGAATTCAGGGCCTTGGTGATAGAGATGGTGTTGGCCACTGATATGTCCTGTCACTTCCAGCAAATCAAAGCCATGAAGAATGCTTTGCAGCAGCCAGAAGGGTGAGTCACCTCCTGACACTGTGTGCAGTGAAGGGCTGCATTTCAGCTGGTACTTTGCAATTGTATTAAACTTCAAAAGTCTCTCTCCGGAGGACCCTTTGATGCCCATGTCTTTTTCTGTCGTTGGATTTTGAATGAAGTCACACGTGAGCACACAGGCACGTGCCCGTAAAATATTCTGGCAGGCCACAGCATCTAAATAGCAAGGCTTTAGGATAAACCAGCCCGTTAATTTTCCTTTTCTTAACAATACAGGATAAAGGGCATGAGTGATCCAGCTAAGAGTATGACTGAAAGAGCTTGATTATAGCCTCAGTTCACAGGCACTGGGAACAACACTGGCTGCACAGAGTACAGCTAGTGCCTCCACTGCAGGGAGCCAGCTCTGTAATCGGAGACAATAGGGAAGAAAGCTCAGAGCCACAAAGGGCAAGTGTGTGCTATAGAGCAGGCAGAACAATATGAGGAAGGCCTTCTCCTCTCGGAAGATCATCTGTGAGCCAGTTAGAGTTCCGAGTATCTTCTCTACTCTCCCCCTGCCACACACACCATTTTATCCGAACCCTCAAAACTCTGAATTGTGGGTAGTATTCTTCCAGCCAAGGAGGGGTTGGCACCCATCTTCCCAGAGTCTGCCAAAACTGTACCTAAATCAGACACAGATGATAGAACAAGAAGTAACGGTCTGACGTTGCAGTGGGGGAGATTTAGGTTGAATATGAGGAAAAACTTTTTCACTAGGAGGGTGGTGAAGCACTGGAATGGGTTACCTAGGGAGGTAGTGGAATCTTCCTAGAGATTTTTAAGAACAGGCTTGACAAAGCCCTGGCTGGGATGATTTAGTTGGGCATTGGTCCTGCTTTGAGCAGGGTGTTGGACTAGATGACCTCCTGAGGTCCCTTCTAACCCTGATATTCTATGATTCTACGATACTAGCTGCTTTCTACTCTCCTCTATATGTATTGCTTCTGCAGCACTCCTGCCAGTTTGGGGCAGCGAGAAATTGGGATTACTGCATGGCAGTATCGATCATCATTCACTCCTGGGTTAGCTCCTCAGTGGCATGACTTTAAGACGATTTCAGCCTTCTATGATCTGTAGTGCCTCCAAAGAGTTTGAATTTCTTTTCTGAACTCTTACCCGCACCAGCTTTTTACCGATGGAGTTCAGTGGCTTAAAAGGAATTACTGTTCATGTTTATCTCAGTGAAACCAGAATCAGGTCCTAATTATTTAACCAAGTCAACAGACTAAAATAATTTAGAACTGTTTACTGATTGGAGTTTCATGAACTGTAACCCAACCCAAACTGAGAATATTCGGAATGTTCAAAACTCACTCATTCACACACAAAAGCTCTGCAAAGAAAATAAGTGAGGCTAATGCTCCCAGTTTCCCATTATTCTTTTGAATGACTCCATTACCAAAGGAAAGGTTTATGTTGGGGAAGTTAAATTAATCTTTCATAGTTGTCAAGTTTTTTAAACACACAAATCAATCTATAAGTAGCCCAGCCAAAGGTTATGGTGGCCTCATTTACTTGCTTAGCTGGGTTTTTGTTTTTTCTCTTTCAATACTGGTGCAGACAATTAACTTGTTCAGTCATTTGGGTTTGCAGAATCGACAAGCCGAAAGCCTTATCACTGTTGTTGCATACAGCAGACATCAGTCATCCAGCCAAGGCCTGGGACCTTCATCATCGCTGGACCATGTCCTTGCTAGAGGAGTTCTTCAGACAGGTAGTCTCGGGACTTCACTAGATTATTTGGTAGTTTTGCTGACAGAATGAGAGGTGGAGTGGGTGGGCTTGGTAGGGGAGAGGGAGAATGAATCCTATAGGTCAACATCTTCTTTCACTTATATTTTTCATAGGGAAGATGCCCACTGTGGCGGCAAAGTAGATACAATTTTTCTTTCATCTGACTTCAGTGAGATTCCATTGCTATGTCTGATTGTAAGCTAGTGTTTGATATGCTGTCCCTATCAACATATGGAAAATTCTCAATCTTTCAGACATCCAGGCAAAACTATACCCAGGTTGGCCTGTAGTTGGACAGTGAAGTGACACCTGTCCGCAGGAAGCTCTCTTAAAGAAAAGGATTTGGATGCCCAGAATAAACAAAGTTATCCTTTAAAAAGCTGAGTCTTGCAATCAAGGGTATAACACGAGCTTCTATTAAAAAATGTGAGAGGTCCTTCCAGTATCCAGAGCTGTTACAGATGTTAAGTGATTCTTGTTGTATTGTAATATGCTCTCAATTTTGTTTCTCCAGGGTGACAAAGAAGCAGAACTAGGGCTTCCCTTCTCCCCACTGTGTGACCGCAAGTCAACTATGGTAGCTCAGTCTCAGATAGGTATGTCATTTCAATGTACTTCACTTAGGACTCAAAGCAGCAGTTTAAAGGAAAATAAATATTCTCCCCTCCCCCTAACCCCCAATGGGAGTAAGATCACTCTGGGCTCTCATCACTTTGAATTAGTTTACTAATATATATAGTTTCCCCCCCTCCCCCACACCTTTCTTTAAAACTTTCTCCCTCTGTCACATTTGTAATGTCAGTGACAGGTTATATATATAGTGAGATTGCAGATGAGCATAGACGCTCAAGCCATAAATTGCGTCCTACTAACCCGTAGTTTACATTGTGGTGTAGACACACCCATTTACATTACAAATGTGACAGAGGGAGAAAGTTTTAAAGAAAGGTGTGGGGGAGGGGGCAGTGGCTTTGTTTTTCCCTCCAAACATTTTATAATCAAGCTGAAAAAAGTGTAAAAGGATGAAATTTCACAGCTGTACCCAGCACTGTCATGGGATGAATGGAAACCAAGCTCCAAACATCCCTGAACTTTGGAGAAGTTCAGATCCATATTTGTGGTGTAGGTCCATGTTTTTTCACATTCCCTTTCATACTGTCATGTAAAGCTACAGAGCCAGAAACCTCTTCAGAGTGCCAGTTCTTAGGACACTTCCATCCCTATTTTTCCAGTCTCCAGCAGTTCAGACAATTCATTTAATCATCTGTACTAACAGGCTCTTATTCAAATCATGTTCAGTCACCTAACCTTTTAATGTTCACCCCTCCTTACCTGCAACACAGTTTTACCTGGGAAAGTGGATATACACAGGAGACTACACTTGATCTTAGCTTCAAGGAGCCATGCTACTAAGGGCAAAGTGGCTCCATAAGCATCTCAGACATGCTGGAGGGGGACCAGGCAAGGACTGGACATACAGGGGAGCTGCAGAGGCTCCCAGGTATGAGTGCTGCGCTGCTCGGGAAGGGGGTACAACAACGTTCCCCACTCGCAGCTCTCCTGGTTGGTGTGGAGGGAATGGTGTGTGGAGCTAAGGCCTCACTTTCCACACATACCATTTCAGGCCCTTCGCTTCTGCAGAGGCCGTAAGAGGGAGCAGTGGCCACGCTCCAGGGAATTCTTCCCAGCTTCTGTGCAGGCACAAGCCTGTGTGGAGAAGCTGCTTGTACCTTCCTCCATTTTGTATTCTGTGCACAGGTCGGCCAGAATTTGTCTCTAAATGAAAAGACCCTTATGACCGCCTCCAGTGTGCAAATCATTGCAGAATTAATGGTGAATTAAACCGTTATCCAAACAATTACAGCTTAAGAAAAAGGCACTCAATCAATAAGCAGAGAGAGATTTATTTCGTTCTGTGCTATTTATCATTATATTTAATTTGTGCAGTTAACTGCATCCAATTGACATTAGTAGGCACATTCTCTCTAGAAGTCTTGTCCTCTAACATTATAAAGTTTTCATTTCAGTCCTCTCAACATATAGGCAATAACTTGTCGTCTTTAGTGTCTCCTTCATTAAGTCAAAAACTCTTACCGTTCCCCAATATGTGTGGAGGTAAGATTCCTCTCAAAGCTCTAAGCCAGATTTTTAGGGAAATATTCAGCTCCTATTCATTTGCTTATCTGATTGGTAGCTTTAAAAAAATAGTGCCACTGAATGGTAATTACTAAATTTTTTTGTAGAAGTACCTCATGAATTCCAAATTGCACCATTATCTATAGCATGCAGCTCTCATTTTCAACAAACAAAAGGAACATCATTTGTGAGATAAGTTTGTGTTCTCAGTGCACTTTCTAGTAGTTTCTGGGCTGTCTCAACAGCTTGTTTACAGTATCAGCAGAGATAGAACTAAATTACCTCTGGAGGTTCCTTCCTGGTCATAGTTAAGCTGTACAAAGCTGTACAAAGAGTTAGCTGCTGTACAAAACATCGTCATTAAAGCTGGGCAGAGAAAGGTAATTCCTTTTTGCAAAGGATATCAATCATTCAAAATCTGGTTTTGTTCCAATTTGGATTAAAATCCAAATTTTTTGAAATTCTCTGCAAAAGGGAATGAAGCCCCAACTTACAGACAATTTGCTTGTTGGATTGTCCCAGAATCACAAATCCTAAAAGCCCTGAGGTCCCTGACTCTGGGGCAGTCTGTACGGTGAGCTGCTGAGGAGCCAAATGGATGGAAACTAGGTAAGGTTCCATCAGAACGCTTTTAAAACCCAACCATCACTGTGAAATGTTTTGATTTCGACGAATTGGCAGATTCTGATGAGAAAATGTTTTGTCAGAAGTTTTTCAGCCAGTTCTAGTTGTTGTGGATGCACAGACCATAGCAGGTGAACATGCTGGATGATCAGAAATGCAGAGAGGTTTTTTTAGCATGTATCATTTTTACAGAAATTAAACAATTTAACAAGAAACATTTCTTTAAAAAGAAGAGCACGAGAGACATTCTTTCACCTGCCACTTCATTTTGTAAAGAAAATGTTAGGAACAAGTCCAATCAGAGATGATTCGCATTTTAAAATCAGGCCTTTGGTCAAATGGACGGTGGTGGGGGAACCCAGCAAATTGCAAAGAATTATCAGGCCAATGTTTTTTTTTCTCAACAGGAGAATTAAACTACTGTATTTAAAGCCTCTTTCTTTCTATCCAAGGCAGCAGGAAGCTTTGTTTCACTGGAGATCAGCCTTTGTTGTCATCACCATCTCTTGTAGCTGATTACTATAGCAAGGGCCTGTTATTTTTGTCCTTTGTCTTGCTAGAAAGAAAATCATGGCTTCAGGAGATATAGGACAAGAGCTGATGATCAAATGAGGTGGTTCCTGGATGACAGTCTCTCAAGGAATTATCCCCTAACTAGCATGATCTAGGTGTCCTTTTTAACCTGGAGTGAAAATGAACTCTAGGCCAGTGGTTTTTGACCTTTTTTTTTCATTTGCAGACCCATACAAATTTCAAATGGAGGTGCAGACGCCTTTGGAAATCTTAGACATAGTCCGCAGATCTGCAGCCCACAGGTCAAAAATCACTGTTCTATGCTGATGACAACCTTTATGGACTCCTTTGACATAGTCTGTGGGCCCCTAGAGGTCCGCAGATCACAAGTGGGAAACCACTGCTCTTGGCAGTTGTCCTTGGGACCCTCATCTCAGAGTGTAAAGATGAGGGGTAAAATAATCCTCAGACAAACACTATGTTAAGGTGGAGAGTATGTATCAGTAATTTAGAGTAAAATACATTAGAGGGTGTTGTGAAATATCCCCAGACCAGGCAAGAACCTAAGAAATCCAGAGTTCAGGTTAAATTTAAAAATAAATCCAAATGTGTTACATTACGGAAATGTACAGTTAGGGCTCCCAAACAACCTTAACTCTGCTGAACAGTGACAATATGAGGGGAAAATAAGGTTGAAAAATCTGTCTTTAAAAATCAGTGTGTCTAATCTGTGACCGCAACACTAAAGTGCCTTACTGACCATATGGTTATTGTATGGTGCCAACACAGGGCAAGGCTATGGGTGGCTGAAAGCTGGTGTCGAAGTGCACACATTAGCTTGCTCAAAACTTAGTGCTTTCTTAAATGCTCTGGGGGGAGCCATCTCTGTTGCTTGCACAAAGAGCTGACTTACAGGAAGATGTACTATGCTGTTCCCTCCCAGCCGTATCCCTTGTACACAAAGCAGTAGAGGGACAGATTTAGCTCTGAATTTTTCCCTTCTCCTCCTGATTTAAAAACAATATATGAATTTTGTTAAAAATTAAATGAATAGAATCTGGATACGTTTGACCCTAAATGAGTACAAGCAGGGCAAACCTTCAAATGAGAATATTCACAAAAATCCACTGATGTTTGGTAACTCCACGACACTTGGAATAGATACCCAGAGAAGTCTATCATCATCATTACTACTCTTTTATTTTTCCGTTTCCAGAAATTTCATCCTTCAAGCTTGGTCTCATCCAGCTGTCCCGAAAATTGGCTTAGATACTCAAAAAACTCATGCAGAACAAGTTCTGTTGCATCTGTTTATATTCTGAATTTCCACACTTTCTTTCCAACATTTAAGGAGCTACCATTGCATGCAAAATATCATCTTATGGGTCAGGATTAATGCATAAAAAGAACAGGAGTACTTGTGTTCTTTTGTGGATAAAGACTCACATGGCTGCTGCTCTGAAAGCTGATTAATGCACAGTATCATTCTTCCTTGTCCTTTTTTCAATTCCTCTTTCAATATGTAATTCTTTTCATCCTCTGTGCTATTACACTAGATAATTCACAGTCAATGGCAATACAGAAAGACTTACCTCTTCTGTTTACATCAATTGTGTTTTGATTCAGGTTTTATTGATTTCATTGTGGAGCCCACTTTTACTGTGCTGACAGACATGACAGAGAAGATTGTAACACCACTCATCGATGAAGCCTCCCGTTCTGGCATGACTGGATTTAGACGTTCCAGGTGAGTACCTATGTTTGCTCTGGTGCATGAGTGTTATCTCTGATTTTAGGGCTCACTTCTCTGTTTTGGACTTATTGAGTATTAGCAGACCTCCCGTTGGTTCTGTCTGAAAAGAAAAGTGGTTGGGAAGTGTAGTGGAAATGGATTGACCATGAAGTACAATCAGATCTGGTTAATTATTGCTCAATTTATGCATATATCCACATCAGAATCCATTGGAATTTGGATGTAGAGTCCCACTTTCATTTAACCTGACCTTCCGCCATAAGAGCTATCAAGGAACCTAATGAGTTATTAGGGTTTCTCCTGTGCAGGTCTTGGGATAATTCCAGCACTATTATAGGATGAATATTCAAAAGGCTTGAAGGGGGGACTAATCTGGTAGCCTGTACACTATTCACCATTATCTGACTAGTCAGAATAATAGAAATTAGAGAGAAGAAAGACTTATTTGGTCACTTAGCCCCTTCTTTTGTCAGTGCAGGGTTGTTCCAGACATTGTAGATTCACCGTTGATTTGTACATGTCTCTAGTAACGGAGTTTCAACCTCTTCCCTTGGGAGATGATTCAGAAGTTTAATTAATCTCACCATTAAGAAGTATATCCTGATTATCAAACTGAATTTTCCTTTTCTTCCTTTCCTCCTACTTATCCCTTATGCCACACTCATTAATTTGTTTCCATCCTTGGTGTTTTACACTAAACAGATACTTAAAGACATTGGATCAAACCAACATTCCATGTTTGAATGCCTCTTAAATCCAGGGCAGTTCAGAATCTGAAGCTGGATTCCATGGCCTGTGTTTCTATAATCTAAACCACCAAAACCTGAATCCTAAATGCCCTTGAACTTTGGGGAGGGGGGTTGGAATTG
The DNA here is from genome assembly GCA_032164245.1 of Sternotherus odoratus. NCBI lineage: Eukaryota > Metazoa > Chordata > Testudines > Kinosternidae > Sternotherus > Sternotherus odoratus. Next base: position 150,750,965 of record JAVMKO010000002.1, read on the forward strand.
AAACTAAAATTTTGCAGCTCAACTACCTCTCTATTTCTAGACAAGCTGTAAAACCCTCTACCAGTCATCTCCCTTCCACCCCCAACCCTTAGTCATTGCTGTCAACAATTGTTTAGGCACTTAAGTTTTCCATGTACATTAGTCTTTCTGGATCCTTAATTATATTTGTAGCTCTTTGGGTTCCGTCTAAATTTGTTTGCATCTGAACTTGATTTTAAACATATGTAAAATTTACTAAAGCTTCAGACAGTGCCAGGAGCTACAAGTGGTTCCAGTTCAGTGCTCTAGAACTAAACTCCAATATAGACTATCCAATATCCACTATCCAGAGATAATGTAGTGGGACAGTCTTCTAGCCCACAATTGAGTCAGGGGCCTTTAGAAAGGTAAGATAGGGCATAAGTAGTGCCTCAGGCACTTTGGAGAAGGTTCAAGAGAAATTTAGTAATTTTTCAGGTGCTGGCATAGCAGGGTTATAGATCCAGCATCTTCTACAGTATTTCCATCTATCCAGGAAGGGACGAGAGTTGAAGGACACTAGTTCCCATTTATGTAAGTGCAAAGTGTGTCACATTTTAAGTGATTGGAATTTAGTTATGCAAGATGTTTTTGGTGTGCAGTTTCACACAAATTTCCATTTTAATAATGAAAACTTAGGAAAGTGAGAATGGGAACTTTCACACAACTCTAATAGCATTAGGCAACATATATGGATATTAATGGGGTTGAGCTCATTGAAGTTCACAGTGTTGGCTATCAGTAGACTCAGAACCAAATTTCTCATCTCACACTGGTGTCAATTGGGAACAACTTCACTGTATTAACAGAGTTGCACTAGTGTAAATGGTATTGGAATTAGACTCACTGTTCCTTACAATGGTCCAGATTGTCTCATCACTTCTAAAATACCGTATATTTCGGCGTATAAGACGCCTTTTTAACCCCCAAAAATAATCTCAAAATTAGGGGGGGCGTCTTATACGCCGAATATATGAAAAGCACCGAGCAGCTGGAGCTGGGGCGGCTGCAGGTGGCCCGGCGGGCGGGGCGGGACGGCGCTTCCCCCCCGAGCCCACCCGCATGTGTTCGGGGCCGGCGGGGAACGAGAGCAGCTCGGGCCCCGGGGCCCCTGGGAGCGCCCGCCCACGCGGCAGGGACGGGAGAGCGGCGCGCTCCCAGCAGCCCGCCCGCGCAACGGGGACGGGAGAGCGGCGCGCTCCCAGCAGCCCGCCCGCGCGGCGGGGACGGGAGAGCGAGGCGCTTTTTGTGTGTGGTGGTGGGTTTTTTTTTTTGTTGTTGTTGTTTTGTGTCTGGTTTTTTTACTTAAAATCCGGCTTTTTTACTTAAAAACTCGGGGGCGTCTTATACGCCGGAGCGTCCTATATGGCGAAAAATACGGTAGATCTCCCCAATGTTTTCATGATATGGTTCTTCCAACACAAGCATAGGACCAGAGGGAAAAAAATTAAGTTGTGGATATTGGCTTTTGCTGATTGACTGTGTAGTACTTTGTGGCTAGGGTCTGTTTACTCCTTACCTGTATTTAAGTGTATGAATGCTGATTCCTATCATATTCTGTGATCTTGTCTTCCAGTTTGAATAGCATTAGCCCCTCAGATGTTAAAAGATCAAGTGTCAAGAGCACTGGGTCAGAAGGAAGTGCCTCACTCAACTGTTCCATACTCACTGTGGACTTCAAATGTTTTAAAGCCACCTGGACCGAGGTGGTGCAGCAGAATCGGGAGAAATGGAAAGCAAAAGCAACCAAAGGTGACAGATGAGCCTCATAATAAAAGGCTGAAAGCTCTTTTACCTCCTCCCCTTCAGGCTTTTTTCCCTACCTAGTTAGCTCTGAAGTAAGCTCTGACTTCTCAAACCATCTTCCTCTAGAGCAGGGGTGGGGAACCTTTTTTCTGCCAAGGGCCATTTTGACATTTATAATGACATTCGTGGGCCGCTACCCCCCTCCCCCCCGAAGCCCAGGCTGGCAACGGGAGCTGAGACCCCAGCTGGCAAGGGGCCAGCGGGGGAAACCCCAAAGCAGTGGCAGGCGGAGTGCTTAGCCCTGCACTGCTTTGGGGTTTCCCCCACTGGCCCCTTGCCAGGCAGGGTCCTGCCGCCTGCCTGACCCGCCCAGCCCAGCCTCCCCCCACCAAACCTCCTTCCCTCCCGCACCCACGCCTTGCCTGACCCGCCCAGCCCGGTCTCTCCCCCCCCCCCTTGACCATCGGCTCCCCGCGGCTCCTCGTTTCGCCACCCGGCTGATGGTGGCCGCTTGGCGCTTCCCGGCCCCATCGCGGAGCCGCCCCTGGTTGGCGGCGGCGGCCTGCGCGGCGCTTCCCGGCCCCTTCGCGGAGCCGCCCCCGGCTGGCGCCGGCGGCCCGCGCGGCGCTTCCCAGTCCCTGCTCTAGAGGTCAGCAACATTCCGCACGCTTGGAGCCAGGAATGCCATTTAACTCAAATGAAAGCCTTATACTTTTTTATGTACTGTACATGCGGGTGTTAGAAGTGTGTATGTGTTGGGGGGGGGGGAGAGAGTGGTAGAGAAGGTGATAGAAAGGGAATGGAAAGGGAGGTCAGTGAGGTTTGAATCGGACACCAAATGAGAAGACTGATCTGACTTTTTGACAGCTTGTGAAATCTCTTCAGAGCTGGATGCCTGTTGCTCAGATCCTTGATTAACTGAGACAGTATATTTTATATTATTTGAGTTAGATAGTTTGATTTTATTACCTTATTTTTTTCTTGTATGGCAGTAGTATTGTACAGTACTATAGATGGGCCCTATCCTACAAAAACTTACCTGCCAGCCATGGGGGTTAATACCATAAGGAATCCCATTCACTAGAGCTCAGAACTACTCATACTTCCAGCATGCACCCCGTCATAAATGTTTGCAAGATCAAACTCTGTCGCTGTAGGGCAAGATACATTTCTCTGTGTCAGGGACTCCTTTCTTCTTTTGTGTTTGTATAGTGCCCAGCACAATGAGGTCTCAATCTTGACCATGACCTTTAGGAGTTCCTTTGATATCCATTATTATTAATAATAATCTCTTAGAAGTAAAGAATGAAGATGGGTGGAAGTTCTTTAACCAAACTGATTTGAACTTGGCTTGAGGCATAGTGGAAGACTTGGCTCAGTTTCTGTATTAACTGAAGTAGAATGCTCTTCTTCAGTTATAAGCCGTCTTTAGGAGGCAGAAGGGGACAAGTTTATTAACCAAATAAAATTTCCCTTGAAGTTAAAACATACCATACAAAGTATCAACTCCTTTTATGCTTCTCTTGCCAACAAAAATCAAAGTCCATTTATTTGCCAATTGATTTCAGATAGCTCTTACTTTTTTAAATCGTATTTACTTCTTTCATCTGTTCTTTTTAGATCAAAAAGATCTGATGAAAACAAATGAAAGTTTACGAAATGACTCCAGTCATTAACATGGCCAGATGGTTTTTGGTATATGACTGTTGAATTTATGTGGCCAATCTCTTTTGCTTTAACATGATACTGCTATTCATGAGATTGCCATATTATAGTATATACTGTTTGTTTATCTAAAGCGCATACCCACACTGTCTACATCCTGTATGCAGGGGAGACTGTCAGGGAACTTAATAATACATACTTTACAAATTGCCTACCAACAAATGCATTAGATAGACCCTAATGGGTCCTGGGGATTTAACTTTGTTTTATGCCCATTTGCAGTGAGTGCTTTGAGTAAGGATTTTTACTGAAACATGCATAAGAAGTCACATGATTCAAATGGACATGTGCATCATTAGTTAGGTTCTGGTTTGTCTCTGCTCATTGGTTTTTAAATCTTGATACATTTTTGAGTGTGTTCAGTAATAACCACATTTATACAAACCTTTTCATTCTAAAGACCTTCACAAACACAGGCCTTGTCACTGGATTGGCTGAGCAATGGGATCTATAAAGTCAGGCACTGGACTGGGAATTAGGAGGCCTGGGTTCTATACCTGGTTCTGCCACTGGCCTGTTTTGTGACCTTAAACACCATTTCACCTCTGTGTGCCTCTGTTTCCTGACCCTTTGTCTTACCTATTTATCTGATAAGCTCTTTGGACAGAGACCATTGCTCAGTATGTTTGTATGGGGCCTAGCACAATGGAACTCCAGTCTCTACTAAGGCCTTTAGACATAATTACACTGCAAATACATAATAATAACCATTAATAAATAATAAATTAATTCATAGAAATGCAGTCACAGTCAGGGTGTAGCACATAGCAGCTATTTGTTAGTGCACAGCAACATTACACAGCAATTTAGGACCAGAAGCAAAGAAGAAATTTCCATAATTATTATCAGAGGCAACGATTTGTTTCTGTAGAATGCTGTAGTATCTTTTGTAAGGATATTATCAATAGAAACGTGGTGTAGTATTTTTATACTGAGTATAATACAGTATTTTTGAAAAATGTCTTGAATTGTGTAGGCAAAATGAGTAAGTTTTAAGAACCAAAATAAACATCTGCCCCAAGGTATAAAATCACTGTACAGAGCAAGCATGTTGCAACACTAATTTTAATATCAGGCAAATTTCTAACAGTATCATAATGAATCTCTATATGAATTTATGTTCCCTGTAGTTTTTAACCAAGTTTTGTCTATCTCCTGTGATTAGGTTACAAAGTGTTAGCAAATTTTTCAGAGTCCAAAACCAGGGGAGGTATCTGGGAAGCCTTCACTGTATCATACCTCCTAAGGCATAATATCAATGTGCATACTGAGCCATCTATGGAAACTAGATTATTGCAGAAATGATTAATAAAGTGTGGGAGGCTCGTATCTAATTTAATTATATTTTCATGTGATCCATAATTTATTAATTTAAAAATTAATTAACTTTTGTCAGCTGCTGGCAAGGAAGTACAGATTGATGCTTCTTATAAAAATGCCATTTCCCCCCTTCTGTTTTGTTCCTCTTTTTGGTTGATTTTCTGGAGAAAATTGCTCTGATTCAGTTGTCAAAAGAATTTTTGTTACATGTGAGAAGATGTTTAATAAACATTTTGTAATTCTTACTCCCTTGCTTAGGGTCTGATCCTGCAAGATACAGAGTACCTTCTGCATAGATGTAGAGACACTTCAACTCCCATTGACTGCAATTACATTGAAATCGAGGGTGCTCAGCACTTGTAGGCATTGTTCAGAAGTCCAAAGGAGACAGAATTCTGTATTTTTGTGGTACTAGTCATAATTAGAGTAGTCTGAGAACTACCTAAGAGACAGGACAATGATATCACTGGTTCTAGTTATTTGCTGTCACAGCAGAACCCACGGTTCAGTTTGCTGGACATGAACACAGACTACTTTTAAAAGGGGAAGTTACTGCTCTTTATTAACTTTATTTTGCAGGTGTAATCTGAAATGCTATTATTGCCCAGAGCTGATGGTTTCCATGCTTACCTGCCCTTCCTGTACTTCCATTGTTTTAAAACTCATAAACAAGTCCCTACAGCCAAAACAGGTGGCCCAATGATAGCGGTTACTCAGGGCTTAAAGGTACTCAATTCTGCTGACAGACATCCTGTAAAGAAAAGACCAGTAGTGGAGATGGCTGACTTAATGGGAAGCTGAGGTACAGCTGAATTACATGGCCGTGTTTCTGGTGTGTCTCACCACCCATGGCAGATTTAGGGGAGAGGAGAGAAAGGGGCTGAATTTACCTGCCTTTCACTTTAGCTTGGATCCACTGTTCTGTTTCTGACCTAAACTAGTTTGTGGTGTTCCTAGGCAAATTCCACCCCAGAGGTGACTGCATGTCTGTGGTGCATGTGTAGACTATATATCACTGCATTTATGTGAAGCAATTTAGGATCATTCAGGATGGAAGGGCACCGTATACATGTAAAATATTAGTAGCCAGAGCATTAGGCCGCAGGGAAGAGAAGGAAAACATGGGGAAGAGTGAGAGGAAAAGAAGGGCACAAGAAGCCAGCAGAGAGAGACTGAAATTAGGGAAGCATGTTGCACTGTTCAAAGGGCCACATTTTTCCAGATGAGGATGGTTTTGGATATAGCATGAGACAAACTGGATTTGATTGATTTTCACATGCTTATGACATGGGTAAAACTAGCCCCTCCCCTTCCTTTTACACAGATGGCTGAACTGTTCTTCCCTTCATTTGCTTTTTAAAATACACAGATATAAAATATTTGGAGTCCATATTTGCAATTGTGTTAGTGGTGGGGTTTTAAAAAATGACAACAAATATTGACTTTAATGGGAAAACAGCTAGGAAAAATGCTGAGAGCTTTGCAAATGTCACCCTAAATGTTTTGGTTTTGTGTCTTTTTTTGTCATGTTAATTTCCACATTTATTTATGCTAAAATCATTTGAGAGGACATGGCTCAAATTGGATTAAAAGTGTGTACGGTATCATTCCGGCAAATCTGCTGACAGTCTTGATTTCCCTCCCTTCCCCCCCCCGCCTTAATTTTGGTTCTTCCTTTGCTGAGGATGTAGAAGAAAAAGCTAAGAAAGAAGCAGAGGAAAATGCTCAGCAGGGAACAGATGAAAAGAAAGCAGAAGAAAAAGAAGAGAAAAATCCAGCCGAGGATGCCACGACGGCCACATCAGAAAACAGCAAAGAGCCAAATCCTGGGGAAAGTACGAGCACAGAATCTAGTAAGGATCATGTAAATGGGACTCAGCAAAGTGATGTGGACAAAGTCGAAGCCTCTCCAGGGAAAAACCAGTCTAGAGCAAACAAGGGAAGTGAGTCTCACCAAGCAACAGAAGAGGAGAAACAGCATGTCCAAAATGGTAAGTCCTTTCATTGTTTCATTAAGGGGTAAATCCTGTCCCAAGCCCAAATATCTCTGCAAGGTATTGGGGTGACGTGTAAAGGAAGGAAAAGAGTCCTGGAGCAGTTTCATGCAGACTACGCTAGTTTAACAGTTGGAGTAGCCTCCATTGCCCTAGATGGCTCCCTTCACAGGTGGGAAGTTTTCTTGAAACTCCTTGGACCTGGACTCTGCAAGGTCCTGCATCAAAGATTACCCACTCCCTTGTATGCTCTAGCTCAGTGGTTCTGAACAAGGAGTCTGGGGCCCGTTGGGTGCCACGACCAGATTTCAGGGGGTCCACCAAGCAGGGCCAGTGTTGTACTCTCTGGGGCCCAGGGCAGAAAGCTAAAGCCCCACCGCCTGAAGCTGAAGCCTGGAGTCCTGAGCCTTGCCACCCGGGGGGCTGAAGCCACAGCCTGAGCAATTTAGCTTTGTACAGATCCCTGTGGCATGGGACCCCAGACAATTGTCTTCCTTGCTGCCCCCTAATGCGCTGGCCTGGCTTTTACATGCAGAAAACCAGCTGTTGTGGCACAAATGGGCTGTGGAATGTATATAGCATCTCGGGTGGGCCTCAGAAAGAAAAAGGTTGAGAACCCTTGCTCTAGCTGCACCTTCCTGCACCTTTGACTGTAAAGGTGAGGTTTGCCTCCACATCAAAACGCAACTGTCAGGTACACTGGAACCTGAAACAGATGGTCTGGGAGAACTCAGCTTCACTGAGTGTATGCTTATTGAACTGAGGAAGAGGGAATCACAAATAGCTCATGAACTACTGCAGGGCTGGCTTAAGGTCCCTTTCCAGTGCTGCAGACGAACTTCAGGAGAAGCAGAGGATCTGGCCCTTTATTTATTGAGCTTTAATTTACATATGACTTGTTTCCTTTGTTATGCTGTTCTTTATGACAAATACAGGCCTTGTTTCCTTATCCCCTCATTGAATCAGTGCTGTACAAGCAGGAAGGAAGGCATGGTCCCTGCTCCAGAACTTACAGCCTAGAAAGACAAATATAGAAGAGTAGGGAAAAGAAAAGGAACAGAAAATGGGGGAAAGGTAATGATTGGCCATATCATGATAATAGCTACAACTAGTCAATATTCTCTGAAATTCAGTCTTTTGGCAAAAACAATTTGGTAGACATATTGAGTTGCATTTCTAAAAATAGTATTTTTGGGGACATGTTTCATCCAATTTTTTTAAACCAGCTATAGACTTGGTAAAAAACAAAAAAAATTTTTTGACCATCTGCCCCCCTCAACTCCCACCCTCAAGATAAGAAAGTTTTTGCTAAAATTATATCTCATTGTTTTGTATTTTTTTTAATTATTAGTTACATCATAAAGCTATTATTCTTAGTTGCCCCTGAGCTGTGCTATTTCTCTTGAAGGGAGATTTTCCAGAGAGAGAATTGCAGAGGGACAGGGCTTGAGCATGAATGAATATGAGAAAATATATTCAGCAAGTTAGTTTGAAGTAAGGGACAAACAAATCCCTGAAGTCATGTAGCCTTAAATATAGTGTGTAAAACTGGTGGAGATCTTAAAAGTGTCCTAAGCATATTGCCTTTTCATTGTATAAATATATTCCTGTTAACAAGGCGGAAATACAGAAAACGACAATAAAGCCATGTACACCCACTCACCAACTGAGTCAATGTCAGCTAGCTAATTACTCCCAAACCACTCCCAATAACCCTCTCAGGCAAAGCCCAAGGATCTGTTTACACTGCAGCTGGGAGCAGGCCTGGGTCTGAACACAGGTGGCTAGCCCATACTACTGCCCATGTTGCAATGTCCAAACTGCTATTTTTAGCACACTTGCTCAAGCAGAGCTAGCACGTGCCTGTCTGCCCAAGCCAGAATGCGCTTTTCCAGCTACAGGGTCGAGGTGCCCTGAGTGAATAGATAGGCTTGCAGTGGGCCCTGAAATGGAATCAAAATTTGTTTACTCACTCAGGCCAGAGTGAGTAAACAAATTCTAGCTAAGGACCTTCCACTGAGAAAGCCCAGCCTGAGAATTACAAACCTAGGAACTGCCAACTCAGGTAGCGCAGCAGATCTCAACTTCCAGGACAGAGCACAAATAGGACTTCAATGGATAGCTGGTGATGTTCTCTCTCACCCCTGCCCCCCACCTACAACTAAACTAGATATTCCTTTTGCATATTTAGCTGTTATCTTTGGGAGAAGTATTGAGAGCGGAGTTGGAGCTTTCTACAATGCGTAGGATTTTTCCTATGTCATGGTAGAAAGCCCAAACATTATTTGAATGCCTGGGAATGAGCACAGAAAGGACATGTAAAATCCCATTAAACTGCACCAAATAAAGACACTTTACTGAAGCCTTCTGTTTTATATACTTCTCTAATGATATGGGGGTGACATGCACTTCATTGCTTTTGGTAACTTCATTTGGCTCCTCTCTCCCTCATTGGGTCATTCTGTAAGTGTCAAAAAATGCTTTAAAAGGATGATTTCTGAAAATTAATGTCTTGCTCAAGAAAAGAAATTGGGCTCTAATTTATTGGAAAAGAGTTTTGAGTTATAATTACAATAGGGCCTTTTGGATTCATGAAACATAACATTCATCACTTTGGGTTCAATACCGCTTCCTTTATGCTATGCCTATATGGTAATATCTTATTGTAAAGTATTCTCCTGATTATCTTGATTGTTTGGTAATTCCTATCAAGAAGATAATTATTCTTACCATTCTGCAGTAATATGGTAGGCCAGCTATTATAATATTCATAACTTCCCCTTTTCATAATAAATTATATTCAGCGAAAGTTCACAAATTGTCTCCTCATATTAGTTTGAAATCTGTGTCAGTCAGACCCTTGGTGGCTTCTCAGAGGGAGCGCACGATGAAAGAATATTAATCTGGGCATTCATCATCCTTGCATATACTCAGCTGGGGCAAGACATTTTTATTTTAGAGTGGGCAAGTAAAGTATCATTAGTTCCTCATTATCAATCACATGATAAAGGGCATGTAAGTAAACATTTGTGTTTTGACTGGTAAATTTTCATGCCAATTTTGTGAGGATGGTGCATGTGTCCATGGGAACCTGGGCATTCTTCTTTGTCCCCCTCTTGCAATGAGAAGGTTCCAGCCCTTCATTGAGCTCCACATAGGCAGACCCTATCATTCTCTCTCTCTTCTTCCCCTTCTCCTCCTCCACCCACCCCATGCCTATTATTTATAAAACTTGGAAAGTTTCATCTCTGGTGCTTCGATTCAGCCGTCCATCCCTCTTAATCAAAGTGCTCAACTTTAGGCATGAGCTTAGATCCTATTGACTTGCATGTGACTTAAGTATATGTTTTAGTACTTTACTGAATAGGGATGCACTTAAGCACATGCTTAAATGCTTCAATGAACTGAGGCCTTAAGAAGGCAAAGAGATAAAGATTAAAGGGTTTAATATTCAAGAATGCAATGAACTGAGAAATCAGAAGTGATACTGAGGTGGAGGAGAGAAACCTCAAATAAATAATTATGGGTGTGGTCCTTCAGTAACTGAGAAGTTGTGAGGGCATGCAGCATCTTATAAGAAGCGCCCTCATTTTATTGGGAGTTTCTGAAAGTAATGGAGATGATGGAACATGAATTTCAGAAGTACCGGGGACAGATTATTTTCAGATTCTCCCTCTACATTGCCCAAACAAGTAATGCCGCCTATTCATTAGTACAGTGTATAGTAGATGCTGTTAAAATCTTCTTGATATTTAAAGTAGTAGTTAATTATGTCATGATATAGAAGGCTGGCCTCACTCCTGGGGTGCCTCTTCATATCTGTGTGTGTCATAGCATCTCTATTCCCATCTGGCACCCATTGCCAATGGCTGTTTTGGTCCTTCAGTGGTCCACTTCTCCCTGTGAGTTGACCTTCCGGACATGTCTCCATTTAAGTCTGCCTCATTGGGCCACTAGGGAGACATATCTCTGGTCACTGCTTTTTGGACACTGGAGCCGAACAAGCCCTGACAAAGTCTGACTCTTTTTAAATATTGATTTCCAGTATACTTTGACAACCAACATAGTTTGGTTAAAAGAGAAGGTGGAAGAGTTTGGTCTGGGTTGTTATGCCACATTCTCCAGTTTGTGATTGAAGTACTTCATAACTGGCAATGAAGAGTGATGTCCCAGTGCACATTCCCAGGCTTCATAAAGTAGGAATGTACCTCAGGGGTCCAATAGCTATTTTCATTGTACGTCACCTAAGGCCTTGCTTTCTTGGACTGTTAGGGAGAGTCCAGAACTAGAGCTACCCAGGGGACGCAGCCACTTATTGCAATGAAACTTAAGCATCGTCCAGTAAAAACAGGTCTAGAAGTAGATGTGGTTAGTAACTAAATACTTAACGTAATATATAGTTTGAGATTTGTTAAGGGATTTGCCAATGGGAGGATGTCATGTATAAACAGTGTCCCATAGCCATTCTCAAAACTACTGCCCTTTTTTTAAAAAAAGTGCACATATTAGAGATATTGATTTTGGAGCAAGGACAATGCTACATTTTATTGTGAGAGAGAGAGAGCTGTTATTGCCAAAAGGGGTTATGCATATAGATTCACATTTGTACTTCCTTTCTGTACTTAGAGATACCACCATTTATTTGAAATCCAAAAAGTATTTGTGAGGTTTGAATTTTCTGTTAGAGTTGTGTAAATCTTGTCTGGTGACTTATCCCAATAGTGTGCTAATCCGAAATATCAACTCATTCCTATATGTGCTCTTTCCCACGAAGACAAATCTTTCTCAAATACTTTAATTTCACTGGATTAGAGGCAGTACTGAGCTACAGCCTATATTAAAGATGCTTATAATATGTTTCACTTCTTTTTCCAGGTGAATTAAAGGATGATAACCAGTCAGACAAGAAAGATCAGTCTAGTATGGGAAATGAATCAAAGAGAACTGATGGTAAGGATCCTAATTTATATCACCTTTTTTCCCAACACTGTATGCAGTGCAGTGCATTTTAGAGAGCCAATAGTTTGTCTAAAATTATAGTATAAGAAATTCAGGGGAAAATACTCTGCAAAATTTGGCAAAACTCTTTGGGGCATCTTCAGGTAAAATTATCTCTTTCACAGACAGAGTCTAGCAGTACTTAATTATTATGTTGGTATTCCATGTTTCTTACACATGCACTCTCAAAATTTCTACAAGAAAAATCCTGGATAATTTAAGCTTCTCATAAGAGAACATGGTTACGTTTATCTTTTTGACTTTCATTTGGCCAAACTCTGCTCTGAGTTACATCAATGTAATTGCAGGATAACTCCATTGACTTCAAAATTTAGCCCATAGTTTATAATCATATATCACACTCTGCCAATGTAGAAATAAGATTTTCTTGGTTTAAATGGTTATGTGATTATTCCTCTGGAGTAGTGGAATCCTAAGTGAGACACAGCAAGCATAGATGACCTTGTGTTATCCCTTCCCCATCTGGTGTAGTGTGCATTCTAAGGACATCCTAGAGAAGAGATATGACTGGAACACTGCTGCATTCCAACAGGCCACAGCTGTGGAATAGCAAATAGGGGGTCATTCCAACTGGAAATAATTGAGAGCAGCCCTGTGGCTGCTCTAAATTATGCCAGAATTCAGACAGGTTCCCAGCAGCCCCAGGAATCAGGGAAGTATAAAAGTAAATGTAAGTCACCTTTACTCCTCTCCCTCTCCTTGGGTGTGCCAAATGGAGTTATGATATAGTTGAGGATCTGGGCCTATTGCTATGGGAATGATTTAATGCATTTTATTAACATTTACAAACTGATACATAACTTGCTGTTACTTTTTACTCATCTGTATATGTCTCAGTTAAATCCACTGAGAAAATGCAGTTTTCACCTTTAGAGACACGATAAGGTTTTGACACTTAAGAATAACAATCCTATTGTAACTACTACAGCAAAAGTTAAGAATGACAATAATTATGTGTTCTATTTCACTGAAATAAAATATGTCCCCTTAACTGGATCTACATGAATGAATTAGTCAATAAGCACGTTGTCCTGATAATTTTATAATTCAAAAGAAAAGGTCACTAATAATATAACACAGTTGATGCAAGAATATATATTAATTCTATACACATGAATATGTATTTTATAAATTAATCTTTTAAAAAAGGAATGTCTGTAGGGGCTTCCTTATTTTATTAGAAGGCCATATTCTTCACATACGTGAGATAAATATCTACTGGCAAAAAGACCCTTGGTCAAATACTGAAAAAAACAGAAAGGCAGTTATAGTAATGAATAAATGATTCAGGTTCAGTTCACTACTGTTTGCAGACTCATGCTATTAATTAATCATGAATAATCAGATGACCTCTATATGGTCATGGAAGTATTTACAAATCCCAAAATCTTCATGAATCTGTTATTTCCTTTTTATTATCTGCTATTTCTTGTGCACTCTTGAGAATAACTATTTGTTACTCTCCCACTAAAAAGTGCCAGATATCCATTTAGGGAGCAGAACCAGTACCAGGCGATCAATCAAATAGTAAATGGTCAAAAGAAACAATGCAAGAGCAACCCAGAGGCTGAGTGTTGTTCTTTCAGACACTTCAGACAGCTCTTACCTCATTGGCAGAAAGCAGGAAAAGTTTGTGAATGATTTTCAAACCAAAGAAAAGATGTACACATGTCGCACTCTTGTTTTGACAAATACCGTTCCATCAGCTCTATCTGTTACTTGCTATTATATTCTAGTAATAAACACTCCAGTTTCACAGGCATCAGCACTGAGATATATCTGTACTCTTGGCTGGAGGAACTGCTACTCTGAAAGAGGAAAACATGCCTCTTTCAGAGAAAGAGGATATGTGTGTACTAAGCAATGCTCCCATCTAGTGGCTAAATTGTAACCCCACATTTTACTAAGTAGAAATATCACATCCCTCCTATTCAAAATATTTGCCCTAGAATATGGAGAGAATATAGATACGTTTTATTATTTTTATAAACTGAATCTACATTTCTGTGCATACCAGACTTAGCCAACTAAAATCCCGAATTCTTGTTTTCTGACATGAGCAGGCAAATGTTGTCAATATAGCCTTTTCAGTTATGTTGCATTTGCTGCACTTGCAAACATCTACTTGTAGTCATTTGCTGCTGATTCTATTTGGCAATCACCCCCTAGTCACCAAACAAACTGTAGCTATGGGCCAAGGATTCCTTTTATTACAGCGCCCAAGTATCCTTCAAGAGGATTTTAAAATACCTATAGTGGCAGATTAGTTAGTGTGATTACCTGAACTTCTCATATAATGCATCGCTGGTGAATAGAATGCTCTCTTCTATAGCATTAATTCATTTTAATGGTAATAGTTCCGTGTTTCTATGGGACATTTTACTACTTGTGTTAACAGATGGCCTTTCCTGGTGTCACTCTGAACAGTGGAGCTGTTATTAAAACATATCAGCTGCAACATAGAATCCACCTTTTCAGCCTCCTTCTGGCGTGAGCACTGGCATTAGGGTTGCCAACTCTCTAATCACACAAAACCGAACACCCCTACCGTGCCCCTTCCCTGAGGCCCCGCTCCTGATTCACCCCTTCTCCAAGGCCCAGCCTTTGCTTGCTCCATCTTCCCTCCCTCTGTCACTCACTCTCTCCCACCTTTACTCACTTTCATGGGGCTAGGGCAGGGGGTTGGGGTTCAGAATGAGGGGTTCAGGGTGTGGGAGAGGGCTCCAGGCTGGTGCAGGGGTTGGGGTGGGGGGTGGGATGAGTGATCCGGGTGGAGGTATAGCCTCTGGGTGAGGTCAGGGATGAAGGGTTCGGGGTGTAGGAGGGTGCTGTGGGCTGGAGCCAAGGGGTTTGGAGTGCGGGAGGGAGTACGGGCTTCAGCTGGGGGTGTGGGCTCTGGGTAGGGCCGTGATGAGGGGTTTGTGGTGCGGGGAGGGGGGTTGGGTGTTGTGGGGGGAACAGGCTCTGGAAGAGAGTTTGAGTGTGGGAGGGGGCTCAGGACCATGGCAGGGAGTTGGGGTGTGAGGGCGTACAGGGTCCTAGCAGTGCTGACCACAGCTCCCAGGAAGTGTCTGCCAGGTCTCTGCAGCTGCTAGGTGCATGAGCAGCTAGGGAGGCTCTGTGTGCTGCCTTCATGACCGCAAGCTCCACCTCCGCAGCTCCCATTTGTCATGGTTCCTGGCCAATGGGAGCTGCGGAACCGGCACTCAGAGCAGGGGCAGTATGTAGAGCTTCCCTGGCCGCCCATGTGCTACGGGGCCGCAAGGACCTGGCAGCCGCTTCCAGGAGCTGTGTGTTATCCCTGGGCCCCTGCTGCGCTGCCGACTGGACTTTTAACTGCCCGGTTGGCGGTGCCGACCGGAGCCATCGGGGTCCCTTTTCAACTGGGCATTCCAGTCGAAAACCACACGCCTGCCAACCCTGGCTGGCATGATGTTCAGTGTTGCAGTGCAGAGTTATATGTCTGTCCAGCCAAACCGATCTCCAGCCGTGGAGGTGGGCTGCTGCACTAAGGAATCTCTAGCCTGTGGCGAAGTCCTGCTCACCTTACTCACATCAGGAGGCTTGTTGTCCATGGGACCGCTCAACCGGGTAAAGGCACAAGATTTGTCCTTACTTTCTAGAAGTATGGTAATGAGGGTAAATTTGAGACCATATAAGGAGAAGGGCCAAAAGCTCCAAATATTAGGCTGATTTTTTTCTGTATTAACAAGAACCATAATTCTGTTAAGTTTTCAGCAGAGTTCATGAGGTAGATACAATAGTTATCCCCTTGCCTCTGGCCCTCACAGTTGCCAGCTACATGGGACACATCACAGTCCAACTTCAAAGGAAAATTGGGGTCTCTGTGGCTTAATACTTGTTGAATATAATTTCCTTCATCTCTTCCTTCCTCCCTTTATTTCTATTGCAGTAGCACTTAGAAGTCCCAATCTAGGAATTGGGATTTATTATGCTAGACTCTATGCACATGTTATAAAAAGACAGTCCCTGACCCAAAAACCTCCCTTGAAGGCATGATACATTTTTCTATCCAAATACACTTTTGCTAGTTAGTACTGATGATTACTTGCTGTCCAAATATCCAGTTATAGTTCACTGGATTACTCTGCAAACAAATAAATAAATAGTTATTATTCTCTAGTCTGGGCTGGGGCATAGCCATGGGGATACTGAAGGTGAGTTGTAATTTGAATAGACAAAAATATGTACAGTAATCTGTTTACTATTTTTACTCTCCTTTAAAACATTGAATAAACAGGTAATAAACAGAATGTAAATGTGATCGTGGAAGTTAGTTACAAGAACCCAGCCTTAGTGTTCAACCCTGATCTCAGGTATATTGTTTAATTGTGCCACGCATTAGAAGACGAGAAAAAGAAAATGTTTGAATAATATCTATAGCCTGTCATACTTCTTCGTACTTCTTTTCGGTGAGAATCTCATGGAAACAAAGGTTTGGGGTGTAGGTGCCCAATTTCCAGGAATCCCTCCTGGAAGAACAGAAAGCACAGACTTTCTTATGTTACTTGGTTATTTTTACTTCCAATCTCAATTGAACCCGGGGTGCAAAACTTGGCATTAGGAAATGCAGTGAGTTTTGATTTCGGCTTTGACGTGAAGATTTAGTGCAGTTCTTATTGTACTTTAACTGGTTCACTCATCCCAGTTGCATGTCTTGAAAAATCAGCTCTCAATGCTTCTGTGTGCAGTTTGTCTACATAAATTTACAAGATGCGTACTCAGGTTAGATGGGTACTCAGGTTGGCATTTGGCCATAGATCTGCTTTTGAGGTGATGTAGAGCAGCAGTACACAAAGTGCTCAGGAGACACAATGTTTTCCCCTATCTTCTTGAAACATAAGAGGAGTGTGAACCTGCAAAATCCCTTGTGACGATTCCTCCCATGCCCAACACAGCATCCAACTTTGCACACTGGCTGGAGAGGTGGGGCTATGGTTCCACTTCTAGTCTACTCATTTTAAGGCAGTTTGTACTCCTAGAGGTGCATAGACAGAGTACTTCCTGCTTTCCACCAAGGAGGGAAAGTGCTCCTTGTATCTTCCCTCCACTAAGTCCAGGGACAATCAGGCCTACTCTGACATGTTCACACAGTCATATCCCTGAGCAAGATTGTTCCCACATCCGGCCCACAGGATTGTCCTGTTCAGTTTTGGAGCTCCTGGCCGGGGAAGCTAGCCCTGGCCCCTCCCCCGTTGACTTCCTTCCCCTGCAGTCATGCTGCCATGCAGGGAGTGCTCTGAGTAGTGGGGTTGCGGGCTCCTGTGGGGCAGCACGGCAGTGTGTCTGGCTCTGGCTTGGCGGCACAGCTGCCAAACATGCTGCTCTGAGTGGCATGGTAAGGGGGATGGGGCCAGGGGGTTGGATAAGGGGCAGTGGATTCTGAAGGGCAGTTGGGGGATAGGGAACATGAGGTGGTTGGATGCTGCGAGGTTCTGGGGGGAGGGTTCAGGGCAGTCAGGGGACAGGGAGCAGGGGGGTTGGATAGGAATGGGGTCCCGATTGGGGGCAGTCAGGGGACAAGGATCAGGGAGGGTTGGATGGGTCGGGGATTCTGAGGGGGGCAGTCAAGGGGCAGGAAGTGGGAGGGGAAGATAGGGGGCAGGGGGCAGGCTGTTTGGGGAGGCCCTCCATACAGTTTTGCAATCCTGATGTGGCCCTCAGGCCAAAAAGTTTGCCCACCCCTGCCTTAGAGTGAAACCAGATCACAGCTGAGGTAAATAACTGAAATAGAAAGGAGACAGAAAAGCTTCTCAAGATGGAAGGAAGAATATGGGATAGCTGCTGAGGAGATATTAGTAATTAGAAGCAACACATCTTGTCTTCCCCTCCCCACCAATGTTCAATCTCATGTTTGCACATCCCCTCAGATCATGGCTATTTTAAAAGATTTGGAAGATCACAGGATGACTATGAGCTTCCAAAGTGATGCAACTGTGAAAAAAGTAATGCAATCATGCAAGGATGCATCAGGCGACATATATTCAGTAGTGATAGGGGAGTCTATTGCCCTTATGCAAGGCACTGGTGAGAAGTCATCTGGAATTCTGTGTGCATTCTGGTCTCCCATGTTTAAGAAAGATGACTTCAAACTGGAACAGGTGCAGAGAAAGGCTACTAGGATGATCAGAGGAATGGAAAACCTACCTTATGAGAGCAGATGTAAGCAGCGTGGCTTATTTAGGAACCAGCACTCTAGAGGGATAAATGCCAGGGAGTGAGAGGAATTATTTAAGTTAATCACCAATGCCGACACAAGAACAAATGGATATAAACTGACCATCAACAAGTTAAGGCTTGAAGTTAAATGACTGTTTCTAACCATCAGAGGAGTGAAGTTCTGGAATGGCCTTCCAAGGGGAGCAGTGGGGGTAAAAAGTCTAACCTGTTTCAAGACTGAGCTTGATAAGTTTATGGAAGGGATGGTATGATGAGACTGCCTACAATGGCATGTAGCTAATCTGCAACTGCTAGCAGCAAATCTTTGCAATGACTGGTGCTGGGGCACTAGATGGGGAGGGCCCTGAGTTACCAGAGAGAATTCTTTCCCAGGTGTCTGGCTGGTGAGTCTTGCCCACATGTTCAGGGTCTAACTGATCAGCAGATTTGGAGTTGGGAAGCAATTTTCCCATGGGTCAGTTTGGCAGAGACCCCGGGGCATGGGGGAAGGGAAAGGGGGTTACCTTCCTCTGCAGGATGGGAAACAGGTCACTTACTGGTTTAAACTATAGTAAATAGTGGAGTCTCTGTAACTTGGAGTCTTTAAATCATGATTTGAGGACTTCAGTAACTCAACCGAAGGTTATGGGTCTATTCCAGGAGTGGCTGGGTGAGGTTCTGTGGCCCGTGATGTGCAGGCGGTCAAACTAGATGATCAAGTTGGTTCCTTCTGGCCTTAAAGTCCATGAGACTCTGGGCCCCAATCCTCAAAGGTGGTTTTTTCATGTAATTCCCCTTGATTTTATTGGGAGTTAGGAGTCTAAATACCTTTGAGGATCTGAACCTCTAACACCATAGTACTGATATGTGTAAGTGAAAATGTGAAACCCAGAAAGAAGAAACACTGTAACTAGGAAGCATACCGGAGTCCAATTTTAAAGGGCTACTGTCCAGATTGTCAGTTGTGTTTTGCTTTGTCAGTGCATACATGCTCATTGCATCATCCACTGTGCTGCCGAATGGCTCTGTTCTTGTGGGCAAACATGGAGATGTTTCAGATTATTTGGCTTGTTCAGACCAGGACTAGCTTCCACAGAGTCAATGAATGCTAGACAGTCTTTCTACAAGTCAGCTTCTGTGCCTGGTGCTTTAGTACTGCATTTAGAAGGGAGGCTCTTGTTCCATCGAAACGAAATGGGGGAAGTAGGGGAGGAATTGACTGAATCACAGTTCATTCTCTGCTCTGCTCCTAGAGCGCTGCAGCTGTGTGCCATACCTTAGTCAGCAGAGACTGTAAAATCACAGACTATTATGTGCCATCTCCTATTCAAGAGATCCAGCTCCGGAATCTTTTGCTGACGCTTGGTTAGCCTTGGCTGTACTGGTGCATCAAACTGAGGCTATTTCAAATCAGATACCAAACAATTATTCTCCCTATTTGTGCCCAGACCGCACCAGTATTGTAGCTGCCACCTGTAAAGAGCAACTTTTGAGATGCACTTTATCACATCTTTATTAACAACACCATATTCTTAAGTTATTTAATCATGAAATGTATAGTTTCTGCACTGGTTTCAGTAGATTGCTGAGCAAAGTACAGGAGTGTAGGAATGTGATGGTACATTCACTGTGCATTGCAATGTCAGACATTTCTGACATCCTCGTTATTTTTCTCCTGTACTCAGAATTTCCAAAATGTGCTTGTAATCATGGGGAGATAGATAGATAGATAGATAGATAGATAGATAGATAGATAGATATAACACTAATCTCTCCCCCCCCCCACTAAAATAATTATTTTAGGTTAAATGTAATAGAAGCTGTCAGACAAACACATGTCTCAAGCTCAATGTGAACAGGACGTGAAATTATTTGAAGTCATGAATGATTTAGGGATAATTATATGCCAAAACCAGAAATTCAGAATCTCTTCTATGCTAATGCCATTTTCCCCTTAGCAAAATCAACGTTAAAGACTCCGGGCATCAGCTAAATCCGACAGATGTTATTTAAAATCGGATACCAAATAAATATTCAAGAATTTTTCCTTCTGTATTTATTCTCAGATTTTCCAGCTAAACAGGACTCCCTCACCTTGAAGTTATGTTCTGTTTAGCAAGAAGTTTAGCAAGAATTATCACTCTAAAATTTCAGATCCTTTAAAAATAGATAGTGGAGATTAATTAAAACATAATGTGTTGTATTTCCCCTTTGTTTGGTTGATTTACTGTGCTGCATCTCTCGGGCCTCTTCCTTACTGTCTTTCCTGAAACAAAAGTAACAAGAGAAACACACAAATGTGTAAGCTATTCCAGAGGTGAAAGTAAGCCGGGCCGCCCTGGTACAGAGTACCGGCAAGAGCCTGTAAGCCGTACCGGGGCAGACCAGCTTCCCCAGGCCCTTTAAATTGCTGCCAGAGTCCTGCTGCCAGAGCCCTTGGGTAGTGGCAGTGGGGCTCAGGATGCTATTTAAAGGGCCCATGGCGGTAGCGGCAGCCAGAGCCCTAGGCCCTTTAAATCACCACCGGAGCCCCATCACCGCCTCCCCAGGGCTCCGGAGCAGGGCTCTGGGACCGATTTAAAGGGTGGTGGCAGCAGGAGCCCCAGGCCCTTTAAATCACCAACTGATGAGCCTTGCTGCTGGTGCCCTGGTGGTCAGGGCTCCATAGACAATTTGAAGGGCCCGGAGCTGTGCTGCGGTAGCAGCAGCTAGAGTCCTGGGCCCCTTAAATCTCCCCCTTTAAATTGGCCCCGAACCCCAGGGCTCCCAGCCACCTCTGCAGCTGGGAGCTCAGGGTGTCATTTAAAAGGCCCGGGGCTCCCAGCTACTGCTATCACCGACCTAGCCCATGGCCCTTTAAATCCTACAAAACAAGAATCAAAATCAGTCTGCCTGTTTATAGGCCTTCTCTCACTATGATAGTCTAAGGGTATGTCTTCACTACCTGCCGCATCAGCGGGTAGTGATCAATCTATTGGCAATCGATTTATCACGTCTCAGAAAGACGCGATAAATTGATCACCAAAGACACTCCTGTCGACTTCGGAACTCCAGCTCGCCAAGAGGCGCAAGCTGGAGTCAACAGGGGAGCCTGCTGCTGACCGCTGCTGCCGTGAGGACGGCAGGTAAGTCAGCCGAAGATGCACCGACTTCAGCTACATTATTCAGATGGCTGAAGTTTATCTTATCTTTATCTTATCTTCGGTCAACCCCTTGGCCGTGTTCCTAGTTTAAGGGCTTTGGCTAAACAGCAGGGGCAGCCATAAGCTGGGAAGTGAACGCTTACGTCCTCACCAGTCACACTGAAATAAGGAAGTTTTGGGCTGTTAAAAAGGTGATCCAATCTATCACCTCCAGAGAAAAGGAAGAGCCTAGAAGATTTAAAGAAAACTTAGTTTGATAGCATCCTATCTGGCAAGAACTCACTTATCAATAGCTGGGATGTGAAATCCTCATTTCTTTGTTGTTCTATCATTGTAGTCCCCACTTCCCTATTGTCTATCTGTATAATCTCTGTCTGGTTCTGTGATTGTTTCTGTCTGCTGTATCATTAATTTTGTTGGGTGTAAACCAATTAAGTTGGTGGGATATAACTGATTAGATAATCATGTTATGATATGTTAGGACTGGTTAGTTAAATTTCAGTAAAATGATTGGTTGAGGTATAGCTAAGCAGAACTCAGGTTTTACTATATAGTCTGCAGCCAATCAGAAAGTAAGGGGGAATTGGAATAAACTTTTGCTAAATAGGGGAATTAGGGAACAGGGAGACAGGCAAGGCTCTGTGGCGTCAGAGCTGGGAAGGGGAACACTGAGAAAGGAAATTGAAATCATTGCTTGCTGGAAGTTCACCCCAATAAACATCTTTTTTTTTCACCTTTGGGCTTTGGGTATTGTTGCTCTCTGTTCATGCGAGAAGGACCAGGGAAGTGAGAGGGTGAAGGAATAAGCCCTCTAACATCTTGGTGCCGTGACTCGGCTGCATCGCTTCAGACAGGGGGGTGGAAATTGTTTCTTTTGTTTTTCAGACACTCTACAAGCAAGCTGGCGCCAGCGGAAGAATAACCCAGAATACCATGGACCTATGTTTTGTGGTGTTCGTCTGTGGTGTTTGTCTTGTTGCTAGCATTGCTGTGTTTCAATGAACAGAAAACCTCGTGACATGGGTAGGGGATGGCTTCAAAAGGCTACCCTGGGGGAAGATGTGTATGGGAATGCAAAATGCTCAACTAGGAGGCCAGCACCTTTTTAATAGCTACCGTGGTACCTGGAACGGTACCAAAGGTGGTCCCCACAAGCCCTATGGGAATAATGAGAAGGGGAGGAGCTCATTGGGAGTCAACGGAGGGGTGTGTGAAATGGTGTAAATCTAGAGAAGATATTTGGATGTGCTCCTCCCTGATGGCCTTGGAGGCGCACACCCAATGGCCTATGGTAAGGGGTGGACAATTAGGTGTACCCTGTACTAGGTGTTTTGCTGGGAATATACACATTATTAGGGGGCACAGTTACACCAGCCGATAACCAAACTACACACTGCTATTTGGACTTTGGTGCACAAATGGATCTGTGAATCTTATTCCTGTGAATAATTGAACCTATGCATACTGCCTTATTCCATACCAAGTGGTTAAGTTGGTTTGGACAATAACCCATTTCTCTGCGGACATTCAATGGACTTATAATATGAACAAAAGCACACAAAACCTGCAGGGGCAGCTTGTTGCAACTGCACACATTGAGATCTTGACCCTGTCATAGAATCTCAGAGTTAGAAGGGACCTCAGGAGATCATCTAGTCCAACCCCCATGCTCAAAGCAGGACCAATCCCTATTTTTGACCCATATTCCTAAATGGCCCCCTCAAGGATTGAACTCACAACCCTGAGTTTAGCAGGCCAATGCTCAAATCACTGAGCTATCCCTCCCCCTCTTGAGGAAGGAGAGGCGGTGTTTTGGTGGTGGCTCAGATGTTGGCCTGTACTGCAGTGGTCAGGACTCTTGGTGTTACTGTGGATTATTATTGCTGCTGGTTTATTGCTAAGTATATTTGTGTTATGTTGCATATGAAGATACCCTATAAGTAATGTAGTAAGCCTTCCCCCACCCCCAGTGTATTAGACAACCAGGACCCAACTTCTCGGGCCCACTATTATGGGAAGTCTGGAACACTAATTGGAATAGGTGTGGTATGTCTGTATGAGAGAAAGTGCAGAGCATGGTACTACACAATGGGCCGTGGGACAAATGGAATATAGACACCTTCCACCTTGATGCCTGGCCCTATCAGGAAATGTGTCGCCATGTGTCATGCACTTTTCCAGGGATACCTGGGTAGGAGGATCCCAAAGGAAAAAGGGGTGGAGTGTTAAGCTACAGATATTCAGTCCTGTATGCAAAGGCCTATACTTTAAAAATTCAGCTATATGTTTATCACTTAGCAAGTTATAGAGGTACAACACATCCTCACCAGTCACACTGAAATAAGGAAGTTTTGGGCTCTTAAGAAGGTGATCCAATCTATCACCTCCAGAGAAAAGGAAGATCCTAGAAAACTTTAAAGAAAACTTAGTGTGATCGCATCTTCTCTGGCAAGAACTCACTTATCAATAGCTGGGATGTGAAATCCGCATTTCTTTGTTGTTCTATCTTTATGGTCCCCACTTCCTTATTGTCTGTCTGCATAATCTCTGTCTGGTTCTGTGATTGTTTCTATCTGCTGTATAATTAATTTTGTTGGGTGTAAACCAGTTAAGATGGTGGGATATAACTGGTTAGATAATCATGTTGCAATATGTTAGGATTGGTTAGTTAAATTTCAGTAAAATGATTGGTTGAGGTATAGCTAAGCAGAACTCAAGTTTTACTATATAGTCTGCAGTCAATCAGGAAGTAAGGGGGGGAATTGGAATCATCTTTTGCTACCGGAGGGGGAATAGGAACAGGGACACAGGCAAGGCTCTGTGGCGTCAGAGCTGGGAAGGGGACACTGGGGAAGGAAACTGTAATCATTGCTTGTTGGTCGTTTATGCCAATAAACATTGACTTGGTTGCACCTTCTGGTATTGTTGCTCTCTGTTCATGCAAGAAGAACCAGGGAAGTGAGAGGGTAAAGGAATAAGCAACATCCTCCAAGCCACCCTAAATAATTCCTCTCTTTCCTTGATGTTTATGCCCTTCAAATATATTGCAAATGCTACAATCCCAGAGCGGACCTGCCTGACATGCAGGTGTCCAAGGGAAGACAGGCATGAGAACACCAGACAGCACAGTTCCTGCTTTAACGACAGGGTTGTACAAGACCTCACTTTCTAACTGCTTTTGAGGCACTTAATTTCATCTCCTCCTAATGTATCAAAAGGCCAACTTTCTCTCCAGCTGCTTCCTTTTCCTTTGATGCATCTCTTTGAATCTCTCCAGTTCTCTTTGATCCCTTTGGATAGCACTAGCACATTACTAGAGCTGGTCAAATAGCATCTCCCCGATCAAAAATTCAACACACTTGAGGGCTTTTGTGGGGCAGGAGGTTGTGATTCATTCCCAGGGATCGGCAACCTTCGGCACATGGCCCATCAGGGTAATCCATGAGATATATTGTTTACGTTGACCGTCCACAGGCATGTTTCCCCCCCTCGCAGTTCCCAGGGGCCGCGGGAAGGTTGCCGACCCTTGCACTAATCAGTCCTGTTAATTGCAAATGTTTCCCTTGTGTGTAAACAGTCACAAAATGTTTTGGATGAATAATTTTCAGATTATGGCTTATGCAAAACCTGTTTCTTTAGGTTATTTGCTCTTGTGTGTGTTGCCAGAGGAGTTGTGTGTGCTTAGCATTATTCCGTAGCCCCCTTAGCTGACAAAAGAAAAGGCAGTAAAGTGCTCCGGAGAGAGTCATGGCATAGGGAGGGTTTCTGTAATGTGAGTACATAGGGAGACAGGAGAGAGAAATGGGATATGTCAGGGGATGAGAAGCTTTGGTGCTCCAAGTATACTTGGATAGTGAATGCAGAATATGTTGGAAGAAAACTAACAGCAGAGAGGCAGCACAGAAATGACTTCCATGTCTTTAACTTTTGTAGTTGTTTTTATATAATTGACACAAAATATTATATTGCTAGCATAGCAAATGCTTCTCTCTCTCATGGAAACATAATGCTCTTCAGGAGCATTACAAGGCATGATAGTGAGGGGATAATATGTGTACATTGTAAGTAATTTATTCCAGAACTGAACTGAACTAGAAGACGGCCACAGTCTCATTAAAAGGAAAATCTTAAATAAATAAATAAATGGAGATATACCAATCTCCTAGACCTGGAAGACCTTGAAGGTCATCGAGTCCAGTCCCCTGCCTACACTAGCAGGATCCGCCTGCCTACACTAGCAGGATTGCCCTAAATGGCCCCCTCAAGGATTGAACTCACAACCCTGGGTTTAGCAGGCCAATGCTCAAACCACTGAGCTATCCCCCCACCCTCTGAGCTATCCCCCCACCCTCTGAGCTATCCCCCCACCCGAATAGCCTTAACCACAGAGTCCTTAAATGTTTCTCATAATTATTAAGAAATCTTTATAGTTGTAACAAAATATAGGAGCGATGAAATAATCAAACATATGTAATGGGATTTTATATATAAAATCACACAGAAAGGGAAGAGCACATGATGGTGTGATGTAGAATTTGGATTTTATGAAAAGGGATGGTGGCCACATTACTCACCCAAGACAGACAAGTAGGTCATCCCAGTAACTGCCGGTGATGAGGTATATTGGACCCTCTGAAGCCCCCTGCTGGAGGCCTGGAGGACCTGCTGTACCCCGCCCCAGAAAAGGGCAGTGGAGAGGGTCCTTCAAGCTGCCTAGGTTGGCTGTGTGGGACACAGCCAATCAGGGCCCAGAAGGGCAGTATAAGAAGAGCCCCAGGGTCACAGTAAGTTCCAGTTCCTTACTGGAGTTGTAGGAGTGTGGATGGTTGCCTGAGGGAGCTATAGGACCTTGGACGAGGTAGTGCTGCCAGAAGCCGGGGAGACTGAGAAGGAGCTCTGAGCTGGTTGCAGGGACTCCATCAGGACAAGGCCCTGAGGTAAGGGTGATGATGGCACAAGGCTGCGGAGAAGTGGCCCAGGGAATTAGAGCAGCAGCAAGACTTAGATAAAGGGACGCAGTAGGGAGAGAGAAAACTTTGTCACCAAGGAGGGAGCCCTGGGGCACCGCTCTATCCTGGAGCAGGAACAACTTGAGGAAGACATTAGGACACTGGGAGAGACCCCTGTTGGACTTGTACCCTGGAAGGGGTTTTTCTTTGCTTTCATCACACAGAGTGACTGTGTGTGACTCGGCTGGAGGGTTGAGTCACCAAAGACACACCACAGAGAGAGAGAGTGAGTGCAGGCCCGCGCACTTGGCCAAGGGCAGGGGGGAGGGGTGCTCTTGAGAGGTGAGTGTGCTCTGTTACACTGCCAATAAAATATTTCTACCACGCTGCGTTATCCTGTGTTCTGTATTTGTAGGGGGGAAATTAGAAATATTTTAGATTTTAAAATATCTGGCCCAACTGTAACGTGTAGTAAACGCAGCACCGCTTTGGAGGAGGTGTGGAGTTGCAGCAACCGAATAGTCGCTCTGGGAGGTACTGTTCCTGGACTGAGCATAATACCTTCCGAAGTGCTGGGGAGCAGGCACCCAGCGGGTACAGAGAGAGGCAGAGCTGTCAGATCTTCACAGACATGAATTACTATTGGTCGGATCCTCAGATGGTGTAGATCGGCATAGCCCATCGACTTCAGTTGGGCTACTACGATTTATCCTAGCTGAGGATTGGGCTTAATGAGTCACACATAGCAGACTTGGGTTCTGAATCCATCTAAACTCTCACCCCAACTCTGGATGACTGTGAGATTCTGTTCCTGTGCCCTACCGGGTAGCAGATGGCTAAAGTTTCAATTAGACAGGCATAATTACTACCAACTGCTTCAAGTTCTAATTCTTGTGAGCTCAAGGACTTGTAGACATTTGTTTAGTCAAAAAGAGGGAGGTGAATAGGGGAAATGAATCACTGGTTTTCTATGATCAGCAGCCAGCCTCATAGTTGTAAAAATATATTTATATATTGCACAGTAGTGTGGAAGGTAGTGAGATTGATGTATCAGAGTGTATGTGGATTTCAATAAATTATCCAAAATAGTCACATAATAAACTTGTAAATAACCAGTTAAATGCACACTAGTTGAAAATACTATAGTATAAATTATCAATAATTGAATGTTCTGTACCAATTTGCAATCTAAGACCGCCAAGGGGTACTGTTATAAAGTGGAGTTCAACAGCAGTCACTGTTAGGTGCATATATTTGAATATTTGCAGTAGTGATTATGAGACACGTCTAAAGTCAGCAATGACAAAATATAAATTTGACAGCAACACTAGAGGGTGCGCATATACACATACTTGTTTGAGACCATTACATGAAAGACATGCCTAGACATTACTTAAAGTCTTCCCAGATATAGAATGGTATATATTTCTTGTTCTTTTTTAATTATCAGCAGTAATATGTGCTAATTTTGCAGTAAATCCAATGTGGGAACATGGTAGTGAAATGAAAATGAGCCTTAACCATACTCAGGGCTAAGGTCATGTTAAAATTCCACATTGTAGTAAGGACCCCTTTTTGTACCCAAAGAGAAATCCATCTAGAACGCAAACACATTTTCTGCTCCAAAGAGCATCCTTCTGAAAGCAAAACAATTGAACAATTAGAGTTTTTTAGTCCATTTTCAGCAAGTATAGAACTCAAATTTTCTTGTTGGTATAGCTGGTAATGCAGTGGATGGGAGTAAAAGGCAGTCTGTGCTCCATTTGCCCATAGAGAACTTTCAAAGTCTGGGGAAAATGTATTTCTTTCCTTTCCATTAGCAGGAAAGGAAGGATGCTCTTGTGATTAAGGTATGGCATAGGAATGGGGAATGGGATACTTGCAGCTCTGCTATAGAACTCACTGTGTGACCATAGCCAAATCATTTAGGGCCTGATCTTGAGACATGCTGAGTACCCACAGCTGTCATTTACTTGCAGTTCTGAGTGTTCAGGATTCCTACAAAAGGATACCGTTAACCACTGGTGCTTTAGTATCTCCTCTTTAATATTGGGCTAATATTCTCAGAGGGCTTTTTGCAAATCAGGCTGAGCTCCTTAGATGGGAAGCATCAGAAAAGTATAAATTATTATTTGACATTGTTAGATTTTATACTTATTAGAGCTGAGAATGTTTAATGAAATTAAAATAAAACCAATGAAATCCAGTGAGTCTAACTCTCCATGTTATAATCATCTTGGCAGATAGGATGCCATGTGCAAATTTTTTGGAATCATTGCAGCAATTTACAGATGAACATTATATAATGAAAAATCCCTCTGCTGAGTGCACAATAAAAGAGAATGAGCCAAATCTGTGGGCAGACAATGCTGTGTTTTATGTATTCAGCAGATACAATATAATTCACCTTAGATGTAGTTAAGAAATAAGACCTATGCACCTATGCTGCAAACCCCACTCCTTCCCAAATGAAAAGCTATCTTTATGGAGACAAACCAGATAGCTTCAGAAAGTGGCAGAAAGAGATCTGTAACATAGTTACTTTTCAGGCATGCTGAGGATTATAAATCAATTCAGCGCTACTTGAGATGGTTTTGGTTGGGTAGCTACGAACTATCCAACCCCTCAGCAGCAACTTGTTGACATGAGTGGGTGCTAGAACATGGGTGGCTAAGCAGAGATGCCAAAGATATTCATGGGAACCTAACTGTTTCAGAACTGATTTGACTCCTGTCTAATCAAAGTACAGTTTTCAAGTTTGAGAACTTTTCAGGAGAACTGTTGAGGGGGAGAGGAGGGAGGCCTGTTTGCTCTGAATACAGTGTTTTCTTTTTCCTGGAAATAATGAAAAATGCCTCTTGATTTAGCAGAGCGACTTCCTTGTGGAGATCTATTCTGTGTGAAGATTTGTCTGTGGATATTAGTGAAGTCAATGGAGTTACAGTGTCAGGGATGAATGTAGTCCAATATACTTTACTTTTGAGTCTTGGTGATATTATTTGCCAAGCTAGCTATTCTGTCCCTTTTAACTGATCATCTGGGATCTTTGAGATAACAAGAACAGACAAAGCCACAGATTTTACTATCGAAGACAAATATAAAATTCAAATTTTAAACAGATCTTTGCTTATAGCAAAACACCCTGGAGTACCAATGTATATTTTATCTTTGCCTTGAAAGAACAAGTCTTAAAGGACTTGTTTGCAAGTGTTTTGCTTGCCATAACTTCACAGCACAATAGGTATCACTGCTATTGTGTTATGAATAAAGTCAATGTTAATTAGATCCTGATACTGGAAAGTTTTATTTCTCTTCCATTTGCAAACTAGTGATTTCAATAACATCTCCTTTGGATGTATCTTAATTTGGGCATAAATGTCATGCTGGTTGACCCATTTATAGTGTGAGTAAGGATAAAACAAGCTTAACCACCCAGCTCTGCCAAAACCCCATAATCTTTACGTCTATTGCCTTTGCTTTTCCTGGTCTGTGTATCTTGACCAGAGATGGCAAATATACTGTACTATGTGGTGCTGTGAGCAAATATCTCCTAGAGATTTGAATGTGACCACCACACTCACTTGTGATCTGATTTGAGCTAGTACTTTAAATCCACTATGTCAGACTGGCTTTCCATTTACTGTGAATTCACAAAGTACATGAATTTTATGTGGTTGTGCACTGAGCTGCCTTACTACTAGCCATTGGTTCTTTGTGACAGAGCCATTTAGAAGAGAGAATCTGTTTTTTGTTTGGAGGGTGTTCTTTTCTTTACCCAAAATACAAGGATAGTGTTGCCCACTTCAGTGTCAGAGATGCTGAAATGCCTGGGAAGCAAGGGTAGTTGGAGTACCCTGTACCAAAAAGGCTAATATGACCTGCGTGTCAAAACACACCAAGATCCTGAGCTGATCCCACTGAAATCAATGTTTAAACTTCCATTGGTTAAAGTGGGAAAACAATTGGGTCTGCTTGTGTAGGAAAGACTGTTACTTTCAAACCAAGTGCGCAAGAGGGTTTAGCTATTGTGCATTTTGTGATCTTTGCAAGATTAATCAAAGCCATGATATCTGGAAGGAATGAGCATGTCTAAACTGATACCTTTTCCCCCTCCTTTCCCACTCCCTTGACACTGGGGGGGAAAGGCAGCATTGACACGTTTCTTTTTCTTTTTTTTTCCAGATACAGAAGAGTAAAAAATATATATATTAAAAAAGAGACTGCAAATTTCTTTCATCATTTTAGCTGAGCTTCTTCATTCCTCTCCTCCTCCTTCCGCAAAGTCCAGTTTCTGGGGAAGGCGTTACACAGCTTTCAAAACAATCCTCCTCCCACTGGCTACTTCACAGTTAATGACTCTGGGGTTTGGGTGTTTTTTTTTCCTTCATTTTTTCCCCGTGTGTTTGTGTGTGGTTTCTTTTTTAAAATTCTCTGGGGGTTGTTGTTAACAAAATAATTCCACTTTCTGGACAGGCAAAGCAAATAAGTGAGGATCCTCCTCAGAAGCCATTGCTTCCCTATGCTAAAGCCCTAACTTGTGAAAGACATGCTAAGGTGGTGAAACAGATAATTGGAATGTGTGGGAAGGGGCTTGAAGTTACTGCCTTTGTACTGTTGTTTCCATCTGCTAGGCAGAGAATTTGATACCAGTTCTAGCATTGACTCAGAGGATTTTGTTCATAAAGGTGTTGAATTGTTAAATTCATAAACTTCTCACTAGGACTTAGTACTGTTAGCCTTTCCAGCACTCTATGCTATTGATTTTTGTTTGTTTTTTATTTATCCTGTGGGCAAATTCATTTAATCTTTGATTTATTTTGTGCACTTTTCTTATTTTGTTTTCGTAATGACTCACGAATAGGGTGTTTGCTCAGGGCTGTTGCCCACTAAAACTCTGAGGAATGTACCCTTTGTGTTGTCTTCCATAACTAGTTGTTACAATTAATGATCGGTTTCTCACACCTGTTTCTTAAATAGCTGTAGCCACTCTTTACCTGACCTAGAAGTTCTGAGAGAAGGCAGGCATTAGGAAGTCAGATGGATCAATTCCTCCTTTCATCTTAGTGTGACGTTTCTTTTATCACCGATTGAATGGATGGGTCAAAGGAAAAGAAAAATATAGTTGGAAAAGTATAGGCAGACAAAGAAAGATGAGAAAATATTATGGTCTAGATCACTGGTTCTCAAAGTGGGGGTCGCGAGCCCCTGCTGCCAGCAGCCGGCCACGAACAATGATGCTGCCGCGGGCTGCTGGCATCCGGCCCCTGCTGCTGCAGGCAGCCGGTGCCCCAATAAGGCGGGTCCCAGCCACAGCTCCTGCTGCGGCAGGCTGCTGGTGGCCCCGCGAGCCCGGTCCCAGCTCCTGCCACGGTGGGCTGCTGGCAGTCCCGTGAGCCCGGTCCGGGCCCTGGCTCCTGCTGCGATGGGCTGTCGGCACTGCCACGTGCCTGACCCAGCCCCGGCCCCTGCAGAGGTGGGCTTCCGGAACCCCCATGAGCCCGGCCCCACCGCAGTGGGCTGCCGGCACCTCCGTGGGGCTGCTGGAACCCCCCCTCACTGGCCTCAGGGGGGGCAGCTGGAACCCCCCCTCAATCTTGACCCCTGCCCTGGGGGGCTGCTGGAACCCCCCCATCCCAGCCCCTGCCCCAGTGGGCTACAGGCACCCCCTCTCAACCCCAGTCCCTGCCCCAGGGGGCTGCTGGACCCACCCAATCCTGGCCCCTGCCGCATTGGGCTGCAGGCACGCCCATCCCCCGCCTGACCCCTGGGCGGGTCACGCTTAGAGGCTCGGTGTGGGAAAGGGGTCACCACTACAAAAAGTTTGAGAACCACTGGTCTAGATACACCACTGAAGTGAACTGGACCCTAAACTTTAAAGGTGAAATGTTCAAAACTAAGTAACTTACGCCTTGATTCAGGAAAGTATTGGTGTTCATGAAAGCATTAAATGTGTGTTTAAATGCTATCCTGAATTAGGGCCCCAAGATGGATCCAGTTCAGTATAACTTGATTTCACCTGTCCATGTGAAATTCAATACACACACAGTGGTTTTTCGTATTTTGTTTTATTCAGTGTATAGTTTTTCCCTGTTGTTCACATATATATTTTACTCTGAGTTAGACTGCTTTCATGCTGTTCTAGAGAATGTGGAAGACATTGGCCTCAGGAGGACAATAAACCCCATTTGTATTCCATTTCCATGTTCAAAGCACAAAACTTTGTTCTACCACCAGCCTATATTAGATAGAAGACCCACAGCTCCTGTTCAAAATGCATGTGAACAGGGATGAACATGTTTAAGATGGCAGTAGGAAATATTGCCCTACTTGTATTAGCCTCACCTCACACTAGCAGCAATGGGGCTCATTCAAGTTCAGGTTTTGAACATGAACATCCCACAGCTCAGGAATGTTTGTATCCAGGATTTTGGTTCAACCCACTCTGCAAAATTCAGATTCACATCTGAGTTTTTACTTCAGACACCAAAGTTTGACTTTGTTCAGATATAGTTGTGATCCGTCTCATGTTAATAAAATATTTCCCTTGGAAGAAATATAAAAATAACTGCTGTTAGCACACAGTGTATTGTAAATTCTCCAGCTGTCTTCTCTATATCCGTTCCTTTAAGGAAAGTAAAGGCACTATATTCTAATTCCTTAGAACTGCTTCTGTAATGGCTCCACACTCAGAACCCCCATCAACTTCAATGGAAGTTCCAGACACACAGCAGCTGTAGAATTTGACCTGTAGGCCCAGAGCCAGAAAGGTATTAAAGCTCCTAACTTTCATTAAAATCCATGAAAGTTGGCAGCCTAAATACCTTTGTGGATCGGTGTCTTCATCTTTATTAAATTCTTTAAAGGGACATTGACAAGATATAAATAATACTGCATTGCTGACCCAGTCCTCACTCCTACTGGGGTTTAACTTGAATACAGTCTGAGCCGGCCCATATTTTTTCTTTTTAAATGATCCTTACCTAGTTTACAGTGACTAAAAATTCCTTACACTATTAAAACTGAAATAATTTTAGAAATCAAATTGATCTTCAGTTCTTTGTGATATATTTTTGACAACACACTCTGCTTGGCCAGTGAAACGGGACTACAGTCAGCCATTTTTTGGTTCTCATGCACTAGCACTTTAGCGCAACTTCAGGCTGGAGGTTTAATGGTGAGAGTGGCAAACTACCCAGGGATGTGATGGATTCTCCATTTCGTGAGGTTTTGAGATGAAAACTGAATGTCTTTCTGAAAGATATGCTTTAGTCATACACACGTTATTGGGCTGAGTTACAAATAAATGGGTGAAACTAAATGGCCTGTGATAAACAGGAGGTCAGACTAGATGTTCTAATGGTCCCTTCTGGCTTTATAATCTGTTAATATAATGCAGCAGTATGTTAACACTTAAAAATATTTTTGACATTTTAAAAAAAGTCATGAAATCATTTCTAAAAATCTCCATGGCCTTTTTAAAAAAATAAAAACTGAAATTTAGATGTTGAAAGACTGCAAAGAGAGTGATGTAGATGGAAGAATCTACCCCTGTGGTTCACTTTGCAGGTTCAGGTCCTAAACTACTACACTTGATGGTATCTCTCAAATTACCAATCTCATTGAAATGCTCAATAGTATTGTTCTAGTGCTCTGGAAACCAAGAAACGGTATCTCTAAACATCTCCCAGGTGAACTAAAGAGCAATCACTGTGTGCTTATATAACAAATTTGCAGAACTGTCTCCTATTTTAGTTCACAAAAGTTGTTATACTGATGCATGAAGAGAAGGGAGTTACCAACAGTATAACAGTGCCTGTATCTGTAATTTTCACTCCATGCATCTGAAGTGGGTTTTTAACCCTCGAAAGCTGATGCCCAAATAAATCTGTTAGTCTTTAAGGTGTCACTGGACTCCTTGCTGTTTTTGTATACTAAAATGACACACTTCAGTCAGCCTTTAGGATGAGACTGCTCAAGTCTCTCACAAAGTACCACCTTGCTGGATGACCAGACCAAAAACTATCTCCTAATCGGAGAGAGCGAATCCAGGCACCTGACATCCTATAAGTAGTGAGAGATTTCCTTGAGGGCCCCTGCTAACTTGTCTGTATTCAGACTTTTCAAAGGAACTGGTCATCAGAGAACTGGTGTAGCTCCATCAACATAATTAAATGCTGCTTGTGCTTCTAACAAAGGCCCAAGCTGCCCTTAAGGAATGTCACCAGATTTGATTTCCAATTTCCAATTTACTTACATTTTTTAAAGTGTAAATGTTCCTAATTCTGTACTCAAATAATGATTTAGTTTATGAGAAAACTGGATGTATCTCTGACAACGTGCAAAGATAATTAGGAGTAGGCAGGGTCAGCTATCAAAACAAAACAATTTTGATGCATCATTTAAAAGCACATGGTCGAATGCTTATACCCGCTACTTGACCAGCTTTAAACATGAACTGCACAGCTTTTCATCAACGATATGAGCTCAGGTTTTCTGTTTTTTTTTTATAAATAATGCCTTTTGGAGTTAATGACATTATCCACAGTCGCAAGAGAAACAGATTCCTGCCTCCAGAGCTTGGTGTGTATAAACTCTTGTAGTTTCAGATTTAAAAATATTTTAGACAATTTCACCACTGTCTCTGTAAATAAAGATGCATCATTTTACATTAGCATTTTACATTTAGGGGCTACTGTTGTTTTGTACTATAGCAGGGGAAACCCTAGAAGACATTATTTTTAATTGTTCTGTTTTCAGTACCCATTGATTTGTAGCTTGGGAGTGAATTTTCAAAGGGGCCTCAGTGCAGCCTCTTTTGTGCTTGTGAAAAAAAACTGACATCCAGTTCTTAAAAAGGCCACCTGAACATAGTAAAAACACTAGAATTGAAACCTTCAACGCTTGTTTGTGCTCAGCTTGTGTGCAAATGAGGTTTGGAAAGGGTAGATTTTATTATTTGGGTGAACAATTGATCGTGCTCAAATTCTGTATGCAGAAAGTTGCATGAAAATCTTTTGCGAAGTCTTTAAATTTTAGCTCGGGGAGCGTACACACAAATTCTATAACTGATTTTTGGATCAGCTTTCTAATTTTTTTTTTAAATCAGTATACCTTAAACATTAATAGAAATTGAATGAGAAAGTTCCTTTCCGTCTAAAGGCCACAGTCTCAACTGGAGAAAATCAGTGCATCTTTATGGAGTGAGGAGATTTCCCTAAATATCTAATTACAAGTGTAAAAGCCCATGTGCATGGGCCAAAGTGCTTACTGCTGTTTGTCCGGGCCGTCTCTACGGCACGTGGCGGCGCATGCGTGGTGGCCATTTTGTGCCGCCGAACTACAACTCCCAGCATGCTGTATGTCCGGGCCGTCTACTGCGCATGACGGCTTCGGACAAACATCCTCTGGCCTTTTATTATATAGGATTTGGCCCTGATCTCGTCCCACTTGCACCCGTTTCATACTACTGTAACTCCTCCGACTTCAGTGGTGTTTCCTCTGATTATCACCAATGTCTGAATGACGGGAGTGTTAGGTCCATTTATTTATTCCACAACTTCATCATCAAATAAGCAAACACAAAACACTGGCCCTCTGTTTTCCAGCTGCGTACCCAATACCAGTCCCTCAGCTGTGCATGTGAGTTTTCTGAGTGTTGAAGCGTCAATATGGTAAGACACTTAACAAGCTGAAGATACAAAGCTGTGTTAATACCTGCTGCAGCGTGGGAGAGGGGGCCCAAATGGGAAAACTTGACAGGAAAAGCATACTTTACTATCAGACTTCTAAGGCTTCAGTCCTGCTCCCAAAGAAATCAGTGATAGTTTGTCCATTCATTTCAATTAATATTCCCATCATGGGCTCAGATCACATTCAGTGTCAATTTAATATCTGGGACATCTTCTCTTGGGGGATGATTATCCTGCTCTCGCACAGAGATGGGTTTGGTGATCAGAAAGGTCTTTTCCATCTCTGATCACGGAGGTCCAAGCTATAAGCAAATCATATGACAGCCACTGATCACATTATTTGCCATTTAAACAGCAAAGCAGGCACTTTGTTTCAGGTTTCTCAGATTTTTTACTCTTCCCTCCCTGCATTTTCTTTTTTTCTTTTTCTGAGCAAATAGAGTGTGAGATTTCTCATTGGCAATGAAGCAGAACTGTGACTCTCTCTTCATCCTCTGGCTCACACACAGGTACACAAACACACAGCAGTACACACGTACAGGGTCCACAATACACTGTTGGCACTTTGTGTTCCTTTTATTTCATTAGAGTGCGTGTATAAGGCCTGATGGGTACTCATCTTTGCCCAGTTCTAGAAGCCATCTGGTGGTAGGAGGATGTGTATATGTAATCTCATCATCTTCGCTGGGTGATTATAGGAGCACGTCTATAAAACAATCAATTATGGCCATAGGTGTTGTGTAGTGATAAATCCTAGTGGCAGAGTGATCATTTTCCTTTTCTTCTGGCTTGGATGATATTTTTATACAATTTTATATACAATTTTTTTAAATATTTGCTATTTTTATTTGTAGGGTTCTGATTGGGTTTTACCAGAAATGCTGGTCATCTGCAGGCCCAGATTCTCCCATAAAGATTTCCCTTTTCTCCCCCCCCTTACTTCCCCCATAGACAAAAGCCATTGCCTTTGCAACATCAGCTTAGAGCAAAAAATAAAACAAAACAACACCTTGGGCACAAACATGTCATCGGTTGCACTGAAACGGATGGAGGTTGCGCACAAACTCCGTTCGGTTCCACTAGCATCCCCATTGGGAACAGCATCAAAGTGTAAATGAGAACATGTATGCAGCATGCTAAATGCGGGTGATTCAATCTGAAGCCCCCATATATATTGGTTGTGGTGTCCTCCGTCCGTGTGGCAGGCATTGCTTCCTCCACAATGGATTTAAATAATAAGGGGGAAAAACCAGTCTCTGTTCCTATGATGCTACTTGTGAAGCAGTTT
The DNA here is from genome assembly GCA_032164245.1 of Sternotherus odoratus. Taxonomy (NCBI): domain Eukaryota; kingdom Metazoa; phylum Chordata; order Testudines; family Kinosternidae; genus Sternotherus; species Sternotherus odoratus. The sequence goes on from JAVMKO010000002.1 coordinate 150,788,036, forward strand.
AGATCAGTAGGAAGTTACAGCAGAGGCACAGAGTAGTACACTGACCACCTTCTGTAGGAAGGAAGTCTGTAAATTACCAGTTTACCTGTAAGACTAGATTTCACTGCCCTCAAATTACATTTGTAGCAATGGGTCCCAATGAATCCAGAGAACGCCCCACCTGTTTTGAAGTGGGGGGAAAGGGGGAAATTAACCAAAATGCAAGGAATCAAGATTGTAAAATAATCTTTTCTCAGCTGACGTTGTTCAGGGAGTCCTATCTATAAAGCTGAACATACACTTTAGACGATCTTTATATTAGCAGAAATTATAATGGAGATGTCTTGTTGAACTGAAGTAATATAAGTAGTATACACCTGTCATCCAGAGCCTTTTTCAAGCAGGCAGAAGGCAGGTTGCTATATGTGTTTTGCAGCAGGCAATTAGAAAACAAATCAAAATCCATTTTAAAGCAACAGTTAAACACACGTTTGTTGGAGAAAAACCTCTTTGCTTTGTTCTGACTTTACAATAAATAAATATTGTTTTCAGTTCTTCTCAGCGGAGTTGAGAACACTTGCCATTACATGGGCACCGTTCCTTTCAGTTTTGCATTGTTTTTGTTAAGTTCCTTATTTGAAAGAAGAGGCGTGTAGTCTCTAAATGTATAAAACACTTTTCCAGCATTCCAATTGTTCTGTAAATGAGTACATGTATGTCCATCCTATTACCAAATAAAGTCAATGAGGTCTCCACTCCTTTTGAATTTGAATGGGGGAAGGGTCGGTTTGTTCAGTCACGTTTTATATCTGCCACAGACATGGAGCTCTGCGCTGTCTCTTTGCAGAATAACAAAAAATCGACATTGGGGTACTACTTTTCATGTTGAAAGCACTGTACGGACATTACCTAACTCATCAGAACCGCTGTGAGAAAGATGGACAGGTAGTACAGGCACCATTTTACAGCTTGGGAAACTAAGACAGAATGTAGAGGTAACTTCCCCAAGGCCACCTACATGACTTGGTGTCAGGTTTGGGATTAGAATTTAGGAGGTCTTGACCCATCCCATTCCACCAGGCAATACTATATTTCAAAACTGTGTGTGTGTGGGGGGGGGGGGGGGCGTCTTCTATATAGTGTGAGTTTATCTATTTTATATACACTATGTTAGAGATGGGCCTGAACTCTGGATTATTACAGATGTCCCCCCTCCCTCAATTTTTGAGACATTTGGATCCTATTCCAGAGCCAGATTTTATGACAGGGCTTAAACCAAAAAGCAGACTCAGGGGAAATCCAGATTTAGATCCAGGTTTCCCACACACCTACCTTCCAGTTTGTCTCTACTCATGTCTGTCTTCCAATAACAACACCTTTTGTTTCAAATAACAATTCTGTTTTCTGAGTGACATCCGAGTACCATCTTCATCCTTGATTATATGTTGGGTTGCAGGTGGCTCCGGTCAGCACTGCTGATTGGGTCACTAAAAGTCCAGTCGGCAGTGTAGAGGGGCTAAGGTAGGCTCCCTGGCTCCATGTGGCTCATAGGCACAGGGGCAGCCATGGGGAGTCTGCGTGCGGTCCCTACCCCAAGAGCCAGCTCCACAGCTCCCATTGGCTGGGGGCTACATCTCTGGGCATGGGCAGCTTGCAAAGCCCCCTGGATGCACCAGAGTTGGACATGCCGGCTGCTTCTGGGAGCCGCCTGAGGTAAACACGGCCCAGCCTGAGCCCTGACCCCGAGTCCCCTCCCATGTCCCAATCCCCTTCCCCAGGTCGGAACCTCCTCTTGCACCCTAACTCTCTCCTGGAGCCAGCACCCCAATCCCCTGCTCCAGCCCTAATCCTCTGCCCGCACCCAAACTCCCTTCTAGAGCCTCTACAAACTCCCCAAACCTCTGCCCCAGCCCTGAGACCCCTCCCGAACCCAAACTCCCACCTGGAGCCTTCACCTTGCACCCTGGCCCCAGCCCTGAGGCCCCTTCTACACCCCAAACCCCTCATCCCCAGCTCCCACGTCAGAGCCCACACCTCCAGTCAGAGCCCTCACCCCTTACTGAACCCCTCATTTCTTGCCCCACCCCCAGCCGGAGCCCTCACCACATCCCAATCCCTTGCCCCAGCCTGGTGAAAGTGAGTGAGGGTGGGGCAGAGCGACCGATGGAGGGAGGGGGGAACTAGAGTGAGTGGGGGGTGGGGCCTCTGAGAAGGGGTGGGCAGGCAATGAGTGGGGTAAGGTTTTATGCAATTAGAAAGTTGGCAACCCTAGACACATGTTTTAAATGGGAAAGTAAATGAATAGACTTCACAGTAATTCACTCCCCTCTCTGCAAGCAGATAAATCCCTTGTTCATGAGGTTTATTGAAGGGGAAACTTACGTGAGCTCCTCTGTTTACAATATTAGAGCACATCATATCATTACATATGCACTGTTTGTTTAATTAAGTTTGAACATCTAAAACACCTGTGAAATAGGTGCCTTTAATCTGCCTTGACAGATCATTTTAATTACAGTCCATAATGAAACCCAAACCAGAAACAGCACAGCAGAATCCTCCAGAACCCAGCAAAATGTCACACCCCACATAGCAATCGACTACTCTCACATGCCTGCTTAAAGAGAACAGTTTGAAATATATCCTGAACGTCATCAAAATCTGGCTATTTCAGACGGATAGGGTGTGAATTCCAAAGTCAAGGGGCCCACACAGAGACAGCCCTGCAAGTAATTCACGGTCTACAGAAGGAATCGAGCTCCACTGTGTCTGTTGCTCACAGTTGTGTCAGTGCTGTGCTGGGAAAGAAGCAATCACTCAGACAGACAGGCCCCAAGCCCTTTAAAGCCTCTTAGCTTAAAACCAACTCCTTTCACTCCCGCTGGAAATCCAGTGCCAATCTCTGAACCCTGGACTCCTCTGTTCATATACTGCTTACATCCATGAAGTCCAGCTATGAATACAACTCCATTTGCTCACCGTGTGCCAGGTTCTGACATTCTTACTGCTGTTAAATGTTATCCACAAATAGTCACCAGGACTATTTGTGACATGAGTAAGGGTCGGAGTCTCGCTCTGAGAATGTGGCTACTTTTTTCCCCTTTTTTTTAGTCCCCATTCTAAACATCTTGTCAGCCTCTCTTTTTAGTAAAACAAGACTCATGATCATCAGTGTTAGACTTCAGCCATTGCTCCTTAATGGGGGATATAGAATTCATGACTGTCACTAAGAGGTTGTGGAGCTTTTCTCTTCTTATTTTTAAGAAGGTCAACATGTCTCTCAAGGACGTAGTCATTCCTACTGAGTTTCATAAGGGCACAATAGGCATCAATTGACCTTCTTAAATTCTGGTAGTTTATTGCTTTTGTCAGCCTCTGCAGCATTTTGCCTAAACTCCTTCAGGTAGAGAGGAGTCAGCCCACAAAATCCAGCTGTGAAGTTCAGATCAAAATACAAAGTTTCCGGGTGTTTTGGGCGCTGATCTCCACTTGCAATATTTTAGATTCCTGTCTTTGGAATAAATGTATAAAGGAATGAATATTCAAAAACAGGTCCAAAATATGGAGGAAAATGCCATCAACAAAATCATTTATCATGCTCCCCATGTCCTGCCAAAAAAAGTTGAACAGAAGCACGTAAAGAGGTGTTCGATATTGGCTCCTCTAAAATTAAAAGAGGAAGGTAGCCTGGTTTTGTAAGGAAGTTAGCTCCACCCACATTACTAAAGCTGCTAAGGAGAAGTTGAGAAGACGTGACAGGAAGAAGCTGACAATATTGAGTGGCAGTGGTAGTATACAAAGCATGTGCACAAAGGCAGGCCTGCAGCTCACCCATCACTTCTGAGACACTTCTTTCTTTTTAAAGGTTCAAAGCGCCATTCAAATGAGGCACCAGGCTCAGGTTCCATGACAAGCCGCCTTACATTGCCAGGTCAGTCGGTACCTCAATGCCAGAAAGTGTTTGTATCATGCCTAGCCACACACATAGGGCATCAGGAGGGTTTTTTGTCTTTGCAAACAGTAATTCTGCCAAGTATTAAGTCCTACCTGCCAGGGTCATAGTTAACTTAAAAATTCACTCCTGCTTTGGGACGTCGATGAGATGGCCCATGTGTTCAGCTGTTTTATTTTTTAAGTTATGTTTTGTGGATTGCTTTTCACAAATTATTTTAGTCTGCTGAATGTGGTAATAAAAACGGGCTTCATTCTTGTCACCCACATAGAGGAGTAGAAGGGAAGTATTATGGTTGTTCTGTGAATCACAGGGCAGCTGTTTTTCAGTTCTCTCTCCACCCAAGTCCCTGATCTCTTTGACCATCCTCCACAGGCCCTATAGCTCTGTTTCTCACAATCTCACACAGCAGGAGGGAGGGCAATAAGGGAACGCATTACAAAATGGTGACTCAGAATGACTCAGCATGGTGGGGGTAGTAAGGAAACAGACCCTTGGACAACCTCAGATGAATGCACAGGTAAGTTCATATTGAATCACGTGGACTGTGGCTCCAGAAAAAAAAAAAAGGGGAGACCCCAAGGAAAGCAGTTCAATCTGATTTGGAAAGGCACTTGAGAATTAGCCACTACATTCATTTATTTGAGGCCTACCTGGGGTGAAAATGCAGGTATTCAAGGTACAATACAGCTCTGCATATGGATATCAATATGCAATAGCACATCACTGTGTGATTGACATCTTCATGCTAGCTGTGGCATGACATAATTTCATATGTTAAAATAACAGCACAGTCAGCAGTCTTTTCTTCGAGCCCAGTGTAAACTGTACAGATCCCTGGCTGCAACTAAGTAAAACAATGGCGAGATACTTGAAAATGTTAATTTTCTCTGATGAAGCAGCACACACTTTGAAGCCTCATGCACAACTGTGTCCTCTAATAAACATGGACCATCACTGAAAGTAAAACATAAGAAACTGGTCACATCACTCCTCTGAAGACCTTTCTCATGTACGTTGCCTGAAGCGATTCCTAAATAGAAGGTACAGTACAGTAAACACCATACAATCATTCTCTTAATGTACTGAATGCCTCATTATTGGCTGAAGTAGTTAATAGGTATTGTAGCATTAGCTGTAGATGTTGCCTGCTCCCGTTTCTTTAACACCCTTGCCTTGGTTGCTATTTTTAAAAAAAAATATGCGTACATCTCTTTTGACATTGTTATATGTATGCTCCTGTTTCAGATGACTTTGGATAGGACTGCCTTGAAGATTACGATCATAATAAAAACCTACTAGCCTGATGTGTGAAGACATTTTTTGGAAAGGCATGTAATTATTTTTTTTAAAGGGTGGTTAATGTATAAGTTGAAGATTTATGGACAGCAGAGGAGGAATTTGTTCCTAGATTGCTTTTAATATGTTGCTTGCACTGTTGCACTATTCCCCCGATAGTACAGTAAAACCTCCATTTAACAGACTAATTCGGGCGAGGGGGTGTCCGTTAAATGAAAATGTCCGTTATTTAATAATAATAAAAAAACCCGAGCTGTCAGAGCAGCAGCCTGACCGCCACAGGGTCGGGGTGGCAGCTCCACAGCCCGCCCGTTGCCGGGACCCGGGTGGCAGCCGGGAGCCGGTAGCCAGCCCGCCTGGGTCTCGGCTGCCGTGACCCAGGCGGCAGCCATCAGCCAGGACCTGCCTGGACCTGGGAGGCAGCGGGGAGCCGGCAGGCAGCCCGCCCGCTGCCTGGACCCGGGCGGCAGCGGGGAGCCGGCAGGCAGCCCGCCCGCTGCCTGGACCCGGGCGGCGGCGGGGAGCCGGCAGCCAGCCCGCCCGCTGTCTGGACCCGGCGGCGGCCGGGAGCCGGCAGCCAGCCCCCGAAAAACGGATTCGGGATGCATCGGACTTGCTCATAAATTTTGTCCGTTGCATCCGAAGTCCGTTAAATCGGGGTCCGTTAAATCGGGGTTTTACTGTACATGTGTTTTAACAAGCAATGTTTACAGACTGATTTCATCCATGTTGTCCATGACATTTTTGTTGCTGTCATCAGCTCGTGAGCACTTGCTCATGATAGGTATTACTTGCCTACTTGCATGTGGTATTTGCTCTCAGAATATAGGTAATTACAACAGGGTGGTTAAAAACAGGAAGGAGGACAGTGCAGAGAATCAGGCTCTGGAGAGTGCTACACAAGATATAAATTCTGTTCCCTTCTCTGCTAGCAACTCTCTAGGTGACTTCGGGCAAGTCACTTCACTGTTTTGTGCCTCAGTTTCTCCCGCCATACAATGGAGGAGGATAATGCTTACTCAAGGTTAAGTGCTTTGAGAGCTATGAAAAGTGTGCTATTAAACAGAAGTGGTAGAAGTCAAATAAATAAATACTTGAGGGATTATGTTGGTATACTTCTAGTATAGCACATACTGCTGTATTTGTAGATACATAAAGTTAGTATACATAGCAGCAAAAACGTGCTTCTTGCAGCAGCTGTCCACCCTTTCTCCCCCCCCTTCCCCCCCGCGCGCACTCTACTGCAGTACTAATGGAGCAGATTTTCAGGCTGTTACTTTGAGTGTACTAATTAACATTTCCATTGTTTTTACTATTGTTAGGTCACCTGAGTTGAACACCAGTAATCATGAACATCCCCCTTTAGGAATGAGGGCGACGATGGCGCTATCTGTGTACCTTGGAGTAGGAGAACACTTGAGACTGTCTTACTATAATTTAGCTGATCCACACAATGTAAACCTGGTGTCTCCTCAGTCTTTGCTCTGTCAGTGTGTATTGATAACCATCTCATAATGAATTGTACAAAGAAGCCTTCTGAGTGGCCCTTAACTAAATAACTAGACACTTTACTGACTCTATTAAAGCTTTCCCACATCAGTGTATGTTTTGGCATTGACCAAATAGATTTTCTGACTGTGCATGTGCAATAATGTACCATTGTACTTGTATACTCCATTGTAGAGTTCACATAGAAATGTTTATAGTTGGCACAGGGCATGAATCAGTTATTCATACCCACAAACTTATGATATAGTGGTGGAGGAAGTTAAGTGTCATATTTATGTAGCCCTGTGGGACATATAACTTTATAACAATTCTGATTTGCTATTTATGTACTGCAAAGCATCTGCTCTTTGTTGGAGGCAGCTGTGCTCCAAGAAGGAGCAGGAGAGGACATCCCCGTTGCCACATACATACATCGTGTTCTCTACTGAAGAACTTTAGTTTTGTTGTTTGTTCTCTTTAACCAGGAGAGCGCCTCACTTCGTCTGAGTGATTTGTCGTTGCACAATTCTCACCATTACCACTTTATTTTTTTCATACACAAAGAGCAACTATCCAGTTTCATTTCAAATGATTTTTTTTGCAGATTAAAGGGAAAGCAGCAAAGCAAGGAAGAACGAATGTAAAGTCTCCACAAGAGAGCACAGTATCTGCATCTCCTCTATGGCAGGATGCATGTGAATTGAACTTGAAGGGTGTGGTTATCAGCAATGCTCAGAGCTGACTTATTTCTGTTCCCAGTGAAGTCAATCACAAATCTTGCATTGATTTCAGTAAGAGTAGAGTTTCACCAATGCTGAATGTTTCTCAAAATCCCATACGCCATGTCAGCTCTTTTCAGCAAAGAGAAGACTCAGAGAAATGTAAAGGTGGTAGTTCTCAGAAACTAAAACCTTAAACTACAAAGCTGTGTACACTGCAGCACCTCTCTCATGGAAAGATGCCCAAGTTCTTTTCCCGCACAGCACATTGTGTGCAAACCTATACAAACAAGGGATGGGTGGATTTTGAACAGTCTGGATATTCAGTCCAGATAAACACTCTGGATTACTAGCCAAAACTTATCTGATCTAACTGAACCACTTTGGGTCTTACAAAAATGGTCTCTCTTGCTAGATTTCCAGTATTTTCTGCTTCCAGTCATGCTGTTCTTATGCTATTTCCAGTCTTTCTTGTGGAACTATTGCATTTATGCCTTTGGTCTGAGCCGGAACCAGAAATGCAAAGGTGAGTGAAAAAGAAAAATAACTTAAAAATCTTTGAACTCCCCAAAATCTTCCATTGAAATTTTAGGCAAAGGTTTTGGTCAGTTGTCCAGCAACAAAAGAGACACATGAAAATAAAAAAATGTGGCTTTATTATTATTCCTTAATAAGTGCCAGCAATCTACTCGGGGCTCAATAAGATCCAACATAAAGACGGTCTCTGTTCTGAAGACCTTACTGGAAGACAAACCGGAGAAGACAAGATATGCTCTTTACCCGTCTATATATAAATGTTTCTATTCACTTGAAGAAATCCATAGCCTCCATTAGACACTGAAAAACAATGGGAAGCTTTAGTTAGTTGTTGTTTTTCTAAGCATCTGGCAGGGGGTCACTCACCACACTGGTGCCCCCTGCTAGATGTTTTGGGAATTAGCTCAGTCCCAGCAGGCATGCCCTCAGTGGTGGTAGCTCTCCCATCCTCACCTCCGCCTGCAGGCCCATTACAGCTCCTTTCTCTCAGTGTCTGCTTCGGGGCACAGTCCTCCGGCCGTGTCACCATCTGGTTTCCCCCCCTTCTGAGAGACTCCTCCAATAAGAATCCAGCCACTCCTGGCAGCAGCTTGACAGTCTATAGCCAGGCCACACCTACAGTGGGGCCTAGGCTCACCCACTACTCCAGGACCTAGGACCCTGCAAACAGTAGCTTCCTGCTGCCTCTTCCTTCCAGCTGACTATTCCCTGGGCCACTTCCCTGCAGCCTCAGTTCCTTCTGCTCCTGCTTCTTTGCCCTCTTCCAAGGGCCTCAAGCCTGTAAGTCCTGGCAGCCTGTCAGGAGCTCTCCTTAACTCCCACAGGTGCTGGTCTCTCTGTAGCCCTTTAGGAAGCCAGTCTTCTCCCTAGGGCACTTTGCAGCAGACCAACTGGCTCTGGTCTGCAGCTTCCTTTCATATGGGCCAGCTAGGCCCTATAGTCTGCAGCTGCCACCCTAATTGTCTGTTTCCTCTGTAGCCACTCCTTTGACTGCCTGATGCTCAGCCTCCCTAGGCTGGTTCTAACCCTCCCAGGGCCATGTCACAGCATCTGTGTGCAAACATTTGTTCTATGCACAGAGAATGATATTGTTCATGCCCTGGGACGCTTATGATTTAAATAGACAGTAGCACAAGTCCACTGGTAGACCCCAAAGGTTGTATTTTCACTTCTATTGCTGTGACTTGGTTTGTGAGCTTCCCAGGAGAGTCAAGGATATCTACAGTTCTGTATATAGCAGCATAATAATAAAGGTAAGAATTAGGCATCTGTTATTTGAGTACAACATCCCTTTGTCAAAGGGACATTTCTTCTGTTTCACAGCCAGAACTACAGGCTCTTTTGTGAAGCACACTGGGTACTGAATAGCCTTTTTAAGGTTGATTCTTTCCCCCTCCTTCCTAACATCTTCCCAAACATACTTTCACATATTTCACATGTCCAGGACTGTAGATTTTAAAAATATCTTTGTTATGATAGAGGCAAAACCTAGACAGAAGAAAATCATTGTTAATTGACTCTTTGATGAATTCATGTTGCTATAGAGATAGCAAAAACTCCGTTAAGCAGTTGACATATTACAGAACTCACCTTCAGGGTATATGTAGGAGCATGGGTTGGTGATTATTCTGTGTAACTTTCTAGTGGGAAGCATGACTTGTCAATGTTATTTTTCCCCCAGTTTTCCTGCACTGAAGAGGAAATGAAGTTTTATGCTTGGGTTTTTTTGATGTTGTAGCTTAGCTATAACTTTTGATGTTCAGGTCCAGTTTTTAAAGGTATTTAGTCTTAGGTCTTTTCAAAGAGAAACGTGGGTTCCTAGGTCAGCTGAGCATTGCATCCACTAAATAATTGTAAAAAACTGGGCCTTTGTGCCATGGATTATAAGAACCTTAGAAATGGATGGCTGGGTAGATAGGCACACAAGGGAAAGATAGAGATATGGTTAATACATTGCCAGTTATATTTCTTGGGTTCATTGCTTGGGTTCATTGCTGTTATACACTTTCAGAAGCTTGGAATCGAAACATCTTGTCCAATCAGTTTTGCCAGTTTCCAATTTTGGGGCCAAATTGTGGCTACTGCTCTGAGAAGAGGAAAGACTCAAGGACCATCCCCCGCAAGCTCCTCGGCTCAGCTGGTAGCCACAACCTCTCTGTTGCAAAAAAGACTGTGATAGCAGCTAGTAGTGCCCAGCACCTCAAATTGTGTGTTCTGGGATATGGCCAGTGGTGCACGAGCCCTGTGTGCGGATATGTTGGTACTAGGGGGAGTACATGGGTGATATCCACCATCCTGGCTAATAAACCAATAGTTGAACTGGTGACCTCTAGAGCCGAAAGCCTCGATCACCATAGCTTGAGCTAAAGAGCCAGTCTCTCAGGCTGATAGCACATGCTTGAACCCAGAGAGCAACCTAACACTTTAGCCAGTGAGCTGTATACTTTACCAGGATGGCAGAATCTCATGCCTAGCAACTGAGGCCCACAGCAGTTTGAATCCTGGACGAACTGGTGGCCCCTCAGCAGCGAGGTCCTCCTGATGTTTTGGGAGGTGCTGTTTTTCTCTTTCCCTCCTGTGAGTTTTCCTCCTGAAGGAGACAACTGGGGCCACTGAGTTCTGTACAAACACAGGGATGTTTTTAAAACGACATGGAGACTCATTCCTCTTCCCTCCCCCAGCACAGAACACGTCTCGAGAGTTTCAATAGTCTTAATAGGGTGACCAGACAGCAAGTGTGAAAAATCAGGACGGGGGAGGGGTGTAATAGGAGCCTATATAAGAAAAAAAAACAAATATCAGGACTGTCCCTATAAAATCAGGACATCTGGTCACCCTAATAATGAATGAACAATCTTGATTCTCCTCCTTCACTGTCCTTGAGGTGCTGCTCTTAATTCCTGCGTGAGACCCTTCTATTGGCAGAAGAAAAGAAAGTAAGAGAAAAGCTGTTGAATGTTCTCCCTTCATTTAACAGCTAAATACCAGCTGAGAAAATGACAGCATCTGTAACTTTCCCAAGCAATCATCCATAAAAATGAGCTAAGGAAGGATTTTCCTTAAGGAACATTATCTGTGTTTAGTTCCTTTCATGTACCTTTGAAATGATACAACCTTATACTGAAGGTGGGATTCTTGCATCTTTCATAAAGCCCAGTTACTAGAGCTCCATTTGCCTGTTCTGCACAGTGGTTGAAAGTGAAAGCTGTCACGTAAACATAGGGGCTGGCTGAAGTGCTTCTCCTCCACTGCGGGATTCCTGGATGCTGCAAGTGTATGTGTTGTGGATGGTTCACTCAGTGTAGTCCATGGCAAGGTAAGGAGCCATGTAACTTCCGATTCTCACTCCTTCTCTGGCCATGTGCCTCCTTCCACTGTGGTGCCCTCCGGGAGCTGGGCATCTTGTAATTCAGTCTCATCCTGTCCCCAGAGGGGAACCACACTAGTTCCGCTGCTAGGGAACCTCCATGGCAGCAGAGATGTTGGGCTGCATTTGCCTCATTATAAATAACAATAACAAAAAGAAGTTGCATCAGAATGGAAGTGCGCTAACCCAGTGTCCATCCATGTACTCTCCAAAGCTGGACTGTGGAGGATACTGCCTGTGGGAGACGGCGTATCTCGCAAAGGAGGATTTTTTTTTACACTAAGTACATTAAGAGTCTGATTTTCAGGGATTCTGAACCCATTAATTTCAATTTCAGATTTTTCAGTATCTCTGAAATCAGGTCTTTAAGATCCTGCTGTATTTCTGTGGAAATCCAAACTGCTGTTACAACAGAAATTCTTGTAGTAAATGTGGGCTATTGAGTCAGCTGCTGAAGCAGTGGCCTTATATTCATTTCATCTTTTAAAATGAATGCAACCTTTCAACACCCAGTTGATCAGTTACATTTGCTCCAAGTCATTTTAACAGTCCCACTGCACGCTAAGACTTCTTTTTCTTTATGGGACTGGATTATGCTATAACACTAACAGCTTATTTTCAAACATTTTCAGGAGATTTTGTTATTATAGTATTTAGTGTTTTGAAGTATTAGAAGTGACTACATCTAACTTTAGTACCATGCTGTTAATAATAGTGTCCTTTTCTTTGCAGCAGGCCAGATCCTAAGCTGGTGTAGATCAGTGTAGTTTTGTGAAAGTCAATGGAGCTATCCAGATTTCCACCATCATGACGTACAACAATTCACCTTGATATCAGTATTGCATTTCTAGGTTTCAAGTGGAGATGCAGAACATCCATCATGATCCATTCTCTAGCAGTGAATTCTTTAATGAAACTGTTGTAGTCTGTTCTTATATCAAACCCATCAACACTGGATCTCAACACCTGATGTTGACTATATTATTTTCTATAAGGACTCATTTCCCAGGTCTATAGTGCTATTTTAAATCATCACTTTCACTTCACACAATTACCAACAATGCACAATTTTTCCCCTTGTTGAATAATAATAAGTGTTACATACACATACCGAGAAGAGAATCTAATCCAGTGTACTTGATCCTTGATCACATCAGGGCTTATAAAAAATACGCTATCAAAACCACACGCATGCAGAGTACTTAGAAACCACACAAAACCACACGCATGCAGAGTACTTAGAAATTTCTTCACTTTTATTTAGATGACACACAGGTGTGTAAAGATCAACCTGGCAGGAGTGAAGTCATGTTTGTGGAAAGAGGGAAGTGTTCTGAAGAGCTTGTTGCCAGTTTGTGCATAACTGTTTAGTTAAGGAGTAGAAATGCCATTTGTGCTTGTGGGGGAAACCTTACCTGCTCTTTTTGCTTGCAGGCCCATGTCAGGAAAAGGATCAAGAGGCGTGATTGCCCTCTCTGCCTTAGCTGGAGACTCTCCCTGTTTTGCTCCCCAGGGTCATCCATTTATGTCTTATCCAGATAAAACCACTGTTGTGTGCTTCCAATTAGGCCTCCTTTGAAGCTACTGCAAAGGCTCCAATGTGAATGCAGCTTCTGCCTTGTTCTTTATAATAGGAGTTGGCTGGCTCACATGCTTCCTTCTGCCATCTCCACTGGCTGCCAGTACACCATGCAATACAGTTTAAGGGCCCCCTCGTGCATGGTGGAATGAGCCCTCAACTCCCACTGATCAGTGGGACTTGAAAGTGCTCACATCGCAGGATCATCCCTTTATAAACTGGGCCTCATGTACTTGAATGAATGCCTCTTGTGTGTTCTTGCTTGTCAGTTACTAACTGGTGTCAGAGCTGGGTTTGCTCTAAGGGTCTGATGCAGTGGCCATTGAATTCAGTGGGAAGGCTCCAATTGTCTTTAAGGGGCTTTGGATCTGCCACTAAGTTACCTGATTCAATACAAAGTGGGCTGGGAGGAGAAGTCTTTCCTAGTCAAGAGTTTTAAGTCGTGGAAATTGCTTCAAGAGGCTCACCACTGGATTCTCTCTCTAACCCTCTTTGGGAAACTGGGCAATTCTCGTTTATTTTAGTAGACCTCGTTTTAACAGCTTTTTGCCCCCTATATGATTTGCATCTGTTGACTTTCTGCATTCTATTTAGAGTTGATTTCTCTGAGATCAGGGAGGTTTGCTTGATGGCTATTGGTTTTATTCTTGTGTCAGATTTTTTTTTACTGTGTATTATTTTTGGCTGGTTCATTCTGCACTGTTTTATATCCTTTATATCATGCATCTCAATAGACAGCCTACAAGCGGTTACATAAAATAAGTGTGTGAATCATGCGCTAATCCTGGTTTGAATCTCCGGTTCACATGAAAATATGCTAATGTGGTAAGATGACATATCACAGCTGAAGTAAACCTTTTCAGTTCATGGCGAGTCAGATTTTCCTGCCCCCTCCTATCTCTCCCATGCTTCACCCATGTTATACATTACTCTGAAGATCAGATTTAAAATATAGGCACTTTAATCACTTCTATAAAATTTCAGCAAATGTTTTACCATGTAGCATTACCCATGAGCAACCTTTTAGCTGGGTAAGGAGGTGATCCCGCAAGAGGCACATCACTGAGAGTAATGGGTGCTCAGCACTTCTCAGGCCTACATCCAAAGTCTGCACTTGTGGCAGTAATAGGGCTGGTCGTTACTAGGGGAGGAGATCTACTGTAGATACACAATTACATTAATTGTGTATTAATTAAGCTACATTAATAACGTAGCTGAAATCAGCGTATCTACAGCCAACTTACCTGCCGTCCTCACGGTGGCGGTGGTCAGCAGCATGAGTCCAGCTTGCGCCTCTTGACGAGCTGGACTTCCGGAGTCGACGGGGGCACCGCTGGCGATCGATTTATCGCGTCTTGTCAAGATGCGATAAATCGATCGCCAAAAGATCAATCCCGGACCAGCCTAGTGAAGACAAGCCCTATAGACTCCTCAGTTTTGTTGATTCACATATGAATGAAATAACTGGCGAATTCCAGACTCAAGGTTTGTACAATACCCCTCCTGCATCTCTCAGATATAGCACAGGGTTAGACCTGACCAATACTCATAAGGAGTGGTTTTTATAAGTATCCTGTGATCTTCCCACTCTAACTTCTGCTGGAGTTTGTCTTTCAGTCTATTCCTCTTTACTAGAACTATCTGAGGTTGAGTGGGTCTGGCAGGAAGTGGCTCAGATGAACTACATTTTTTGTTTTGTTTTTCTTTATCACGTGAGTTTGCAACCATGGTTTTTTCCCTGATTTCTCTATTTATGTGATCCCATTTTCACATGGTTTCCAACCTAAACCTGGTTTACTATAAATTTGCCCGAGACACTGTTCAGGTATCCCTAAAGTCTGTGCCCCAGGTTTGCTCAAAATTCAGTTCCTCTTAGGTGAACCTGGTCCAAGTTTCAGGTTGGTACCAAAAACGTAACAGCAAGTAGGTGAAAAGTCGCACAATACACAACTCTTGACCGCTGAATTGATAACACAGATAAGCATCAGAACTCTTAGCCCTATTCCTTATCCCAGTCCCTGTCTATGATGCTGAAAATAGAACTTGCATATTAGGTCTGGGCAAACTGGTCACAGCAAACAATTGGGGGGGGAGGGTAAATTTAGTTCCTTTTTGTTTGGAATTATCTGCAAGCAGGCCCCCACATCGTTGGTTTTTTCAAAATTATTCAAGAAATAATTTCTTGTAAAAACATCTCTGTTTAGAGATTGGTCACAAACTGTTTCCTGCAGCTATTGCTTTGAGTCATTGCTATTTGTGTTTGTACTTGTGAGCTGTCAGCTAACAAGAGAGAGAAAGGCTGGCCTTATGGTTAAAGCAGTCAGTTGAGATAGTGGAAGATCTAAGTTTGAAACCCAGCTCTGCCCATGACTTCTTGTGTGCCTTTAATCTCTCTGTGCCATCCTTCATAGAAATACTAAAGCCTCATTTTTTCAGACTCTTAGTCTATCTGCTTAGATAATTTGCTCTTCAAAGAAGAGACTGTCTCTTGCTATGTTTATGTAGCATTTTTAGCAGAATGGAACCCTGATCTCAGCTTGGCCTTCTGAATGCCATTTTAATTCAAATAAATAATACTTTTTTCTTTATTTGCCCACAGCACATTTTCCTTTTCTAGATGGCTGTGTGAACTCTTCCATATTCACAAGAGTATTCACGACTCTCTCTCTCTCTCTCCCATAGCAAAATTTCACTCTCACCAATGTATGGAAGTGAATAAAAGGGTCTTGAATTCACAGCTTTTCAAATGATTTTTCATTAATAGTTTTTTTTTCTTCTGTGCTTTTTCATCTTCATTGAATACCCATTATGAGTAATTACATGAGCCCACAGTAACAATGCAAGGTTCAAAAACACACAATATTCTTACAGGCTCGGGGAATAATGTTCTTGTTTTTTATCTGTGTCAGTAATGGGGAAAATTTATAATCAGAGCCAAGTTTTATTCACTAGGCCTCACAATTTAGTTTTATAAATATGGCCCCAGCATTGTTTGCATCTGCATGGTGCATAGATTTGACATTTTTAGTTATTACAGTCGTAGTAACGGGCATCAGCTGAGAACACAAGAAATTGTAACACTCTATTTCCACTGGCTCTTGGTCAACGACAGTAATTTTTGTTTAGTCTTCCTCACTTCCTTTTCATTTGTTTGCATGTATTACAATGATGCACTCTCTGCAGATGTACATTAGGATCCCATCATCCATACAATGCAGCTGAAGGTGAAGCAATCCATTTTCAAGTCCTTGTTCCTTGGGCCATCCAGGGACTAGTGTGACTCTCAGCAACTTAGAGCAGACATAGGGCTGCTCTACTCTATGATCAGTTGACTATGACTCCCACAGTATATTCTGGCCATATTCTCTCCCCAGCATGGAAGTTTTGTCAGTGGCAGCTCTGTTTTCTGTGCAGATGGAACACTGCCCCGCTCAGAACAATGAGATAGGAGTCAGCTTCTGACATACACCCCCCTCCTCCGCACCCCATACACACATAGGGTATGGTTAGACTGAAGATTGTAGCGCGTTTATTTGTAGCGCTTCCCAATGTAGCGCAATAGGTATCACGCTAGAGACTGTACAAATTGAAACCTTGTAGCGCAAAATAATGGCTACATTTGTCCTGCTTCTGCCGGCAGTAGCAGTTGCGGGATAGGGCAGGTATCCCAGCATTCAGCTGGGTGCAATGTGCTTTGCAAAGTGGGGGGTGAGGGGGAACTGGGAAGTTGTTCACAGGGAGATGAGATCTGGCTGTCAGTTAGTTTTCATTAGCGAAAACTGACAGGCTGTCTATTTCAGATACACAGCTCTGTCCGCAAGCATTTTCACTGGTTATTTGCTGTGTGAGTTGTTAGAGAGAAACTGCAAAGCTACTTCCGCCTTTATAAAAACAACACCTCACGTCATTTGCCTTACATGGCAAGTTGATTGTCTTTAATGGCTTGCTGATGGCCTTCAATGGGTTGCTGATAGCTTTACATAGCTTGGAGGCATGCAAGAGATCCCATGGGTGTCCACATTCCCACCCTTGCGCTACAACGTTAGCGCAAAAAGGCTTATCCCTCTCGAAAAGGAGGTTTAACACTTGCGCTTTAAACAGGGAGTCATTTAGCAAAATCTCCCTTTGAAGTGTGTTCGCTATGAAAATTATAGCACTACAGGAGGGTTTTTGCGCTGTAAAGCGCCAGTCTAACCATGCCCCTAGTGGGAGTCAATAATGAGTAAGTAAATTGAATGAATTGTGTTCCCTTTACTCAAGCTATTGGATTAGGATGAAAAATGGCCTTTCACTATTCTGGATATAACCCATATACTTATCAGCCAACTCATCTCCATTGGCAGTGACTCTGGGAGAATTCCAATTAGCAATAAACTTTTCTCCATGCTGAGCAGTGGGAAAGCCAACAACAGTTTGGCCGACTCCATGCTGAGTAATGAAAACGGAATGAATATGAAGAGTGAATGCCTCTTGAAGAGCACTAAATCACCTAGCAGATGCACTGCAGACTTTAATTCTACTTGCCTGAATGACAGTCTCCTTGAAAACAGGGAAGAATCAGAATATTTATTATCAGAGATGGGATAAAAAAAGTACTTTGTTTACTAGAACATTTTATAGTACATGTTATTACTCCTGGGATTTATTAACACGAGAGAACGAAGTGTGCATCAGAAATTAATACTTAGTAGTTCACATTTGGGCATTTCTTTAGCTTCTTTGATACTATAAAT
The DNA here is from genome assembly GCA_032164245.1 of Sternotherus odoratus. Lineage (NCBI taxonomy): Eukaryota > Metazoa > Chordata > Testudines > Kinosternidae > Sternotherus > Sternotherus odoratus. The sequence goes on from JAVMKO010000002.1 coordinate 150,805,689, forward strand.
AATACATTTTCCATAGAATATTCATCTGATCCTGCTATTTCACTGATGACTTCATTTACATTTGATATCAAACCCAAATCCCACCTATTGCTGGTTATCTCATGCTTCATTCTTGGTCTTAGGTGTGCAAAAATGGACCCAAAGCAAACCCTGGATTCAAACACCCATGATTTAAAAGTTTAGATGATTCAGAGCCAGGTATGGCTCCATGAATGAATTTCACAGCTGACCCCTATCCTCATTAATGAGTTGAACCAAAAATCCCAGATCCAACCATCCCTGAATCCTGGGGAAGTTTGGATCTGAATCCATGGATAGTGCCTCAAACTCATCTTTGGTTCATGATACAGTAATTATTGTATATCTAGGAAGGGGACCTGGCGCTCAGATACCTAGATAGGTAGGTAAATACTGACTTGATCTTTATACTTAGGCCCCCTTTCACTAATCTGACAATAGGTTTTCTCTTTCTTCTATACAGACAGATATATTGGTTGGGGATGGACGGATACAACAAAATCCATGGGTTGTTCTCCGCCAGTCTGACAGTAACTTTGTGAATGAGTGACCTTTTTTTTTGTTTTTAACCTCTAGCCATCAAACCTCAACTGCGCCATTTCAAGAGACCCACTTACCACTCGGTAACCCACTTCCCACCCTTTCACAAGAAAACCGAGGAACATCCGGTGAGATACAAACTGCTCGACCAGAGGGGCAGGATGAAAAAGATTCAACATATTTCTCAGAACTGGAATAGGAAATAGGAGAAGAGCGGACGTTCACACTGCTCTTTGCAAGCTGATGAAGGACATTGTATAATAATCATGGATCATTTTAATTCTGCACCAGGTGGGGAGTAATCCAAGATGCAAGCAAGTATATGAGTTAGCCAAATAAGCTTCCAGTAGAACCATTCTCAATAGCCTTCCTCATTGCTGGAATACTCTCCCACTTAGGGCTAAAATATTAGGCTGTTACGTTAAATTTTCAAAAATAAATCTGCACACAAAGAGTTATCAAATTTAGAATGTATAGATTCTTAGGTTTTAAGAGACCATTATGACCATCTAGTCTGATCTTCTGCATAACACAGGGCATATAGAACTTCACTCAGTAATTTCTGCATTGAACCCCATATCATGTGGGAGGTCCTGCCTAGCCTAGCTTTAAACTGATCGTGTTGTGAATAAGACACCTAACATTTATACTACAATAGGGATTGAGACTCGCATACAAGGAATGGGAGATGAACACCTCCCCCCAATTGCACACATGAGGGGAAAAACAAGAAGGCATAACATCACATTAAAACGCATGAGGCTTATTTAGTTTTTGGCCCACTGATCAATATAGAGAATGGACACCAAATCTGAGGCCGTACTCCTCCAAAGTGCTGTATGGATGAAGGAACCCTTAGATTTAGAGAAGCTGGGTAGAACAAATACCTAACACTGAAGCAAAGTGGTAAGAAGAGGAGAGGGCCGCAGTCTCGTTACACATGTACTCAACTTCAGTCTCTCTGTAAAGAGCACTAAACGGGACCATATTCTTCTTTAGCGCTCCAAGAGTTGTCATTCCTAGAAATGCTGTCTCTGAAAGGCATTACTACAAATGATGTTAGGTAGTGAAAACTAATTGGATGGGGCTGTGACATTATCCCCATTGATTATCCCCATTTCAATAATACATGAAGTAGTGAAGTTCCAGGGTCAACATCTCAAGGTAACAGGTCTCTTTGGTCCCCCGGGCTTGCAAGTGTGATAGCAGAGTTACCCATCCCGCCTCTTGACCCATTTGGCTATAGGCTACTGATAAGTGTAAGTCTGCCTGACATCAGAATGGCTACATTTGATGTGCATTACATTCTGGTGCCACATAGTATAATAAGGGCTGAGAATTGTAGGGGAAATTGCTGGGGAATGTTATCGGCACTGCTGTTCTTCAGTAGAAATTACCTTGCAGTTCTTTGCACACTAGCCTAGGTCCTGTAGCATTTCACAGGTGGCTGCTGTCAGTGAGCTCCACAAAATAGGTGACCTCAGCATATTGCTCCTACTTGCAATTACTTTATTGTCTTCCTCTTAAGTAGCATGTCACCGGCACAACTGATGTAATTGCCTGTCAATGAACTTCATCCTATTGGCTCTGTCTTCTCTCTATGCATTTGGTTTCTAGGTTCTATTTTCCACACGCACTATCAGAATTCTTATCACTATAGAATCTTCAGTTACTGTGCTCCCCAGCCACGTAAATGTAATGAAATGTGGAATATATTTTGAAACCTTCTGTTACTAAAATGTTGAAAACCTGATTTATATCTGGGAATTCTCGGTCTGATGGAGAGCAGATATTTTCACTATATATTGCTTGTAAAGTTCCCTGAAATGTTTTACCTGCCTGAGTTGTATAGAAATGCAATATATTATTCTTCCAAAAGAGTTTTCCGTGACTGTGTCATTTCCTTCTCTCAAACAGCCCTTTACTACTTTATCTTAGACCTTTTCCCCTACCTGTCTACACCTTTGGTATTCAAGACACCAGTTTAGACTTACTGGGCCAGATATACCTTCCTGTTCCCCTGGGTTCAGTTTAACTTGCACTTCCTTTTTATTATTTACATTGGGTCACTGTAGAGTCGGAGCACGTCACAAACAAAATGGATATAGCCTCAGACTGTATACTCCTCCTCCAGTGTAGAGAAGGATTGTCATCTCATTCTTACAGAATGGGAATTAGGCACAGGGAAATTAAATGATCTACCTGAGATCACACAGGAAGTATATGGGAAAGCCAAGAATTGAATCTGGTGCTACCAAGTCCAAATCCATCATGCTTATCACAAGATATTTCCTGCACCAGCCTGGCTCCTTCCGATGAAAGGGAATTTACCTGAAGAGAAAGCATATTGGACTGATGCCGCCTGACCTCCTTTGGCATTTATGGCAGATGGGGACTGCTTTAAAATCCACTGGGAGCTCTATAGGAGCCCAGCTTTTGTAGGCTGCTATGGGGATATGCTGAATTAGTGCATCATCTTCTACCTACCTGGGCCATTCCCCAGCCCGCAGCACCCTCTTTTCCAGTTCTACTGGCCCCCCTCTCTGTCCCTGTGATGGGATGTGCTCCACCACACTGGTCCTGAGAGAGTTGAATTAGGCCAGGTGGGTCTAGTCAGCTAATTGGCTGTGGGGAGGCTTCTAATTGAAAGAAAGCTCACCTGTGAGGGAACAGGCAGGGCTTCTATAAAGCCAGGAGTCTGGCAACCAGAGGAAGCCTGAGGTAAAGAAAAAGGGACTGGGGGATTGAAATCCCCTGAGGAAAGAGTTTATCTAGGAGGCCTAAGAGAGAGGGGACTGAAGGCTGGGGTTGGTAGGAAATAGTGCAGAGAAGAGAGAAGAAGGGTTGGAGAAGTCCCAGATCTTAACTGCTCACTATAACTGCTCGCTATAGGGCCTAGACTGGAACCCAGAGCAGAGGGTGGGCCTGGGTTCCCCTACCATCCTTCACGGCAGAGTGGTATTGCTAGGGGCTGTGACTAGGAAGATGGCCCGAGGCACCGTGGGACTGACATGATGGATGCCCTGGTGCTGCTGGCGTGGAAGGATTTTGAAAGACTTCCTCTGGAGGGGGAGATCACAATGTGACTTGGCCATTTGGAAGCCGCTTGACGGTGTGAGTGGGATGAGAGTGCAATGGTAGAAGTGAAGAACAAAGGTGCTGAACTGGGCAGAGCTAATGGCCAGAAGGAGGTGCCTCTCAGCAGTCAGTAGAACACACCGTGGTATTCACCCACACCTCTGGAAGACAGTCCAGTCCTCCAATTGTTTTTATGGGATTGAGGAAGTAGATGGGGTCAGACTGAGGATGTGGTGGAGGCTGGGCTGAGAGTTATTTTGGGCTGAAAAGATATAGGCGATGTCCCTCCTTTTTTTATAATCGGTAAGTGTGGCCCTGATTTAATGTTTAAATTTTATTTTTTAATAACTCTTGTAATGTGTCTAGATTGGGGAGGGGGGTCAAGTGCAGTAACCAAATCTGAATAAATAAATACCTGGCAGTTTACCACAAAATATATAGTTGATATTGCACTGTTTGTGTAAAAAAACAGGCCAATGATTTGGCTTAAATCCCATACCTAGGACTACAGATTGTCAATACTAATCCTAGGTTCTTGGTTGAGAGCCCCTGCAAATTATAATAATAATTAGATCTTATATATTTTTCATCTATAGGTCTTAAAGCATTGTACACCCAATGAAAGTAATTATCCCTATTTTTTCTGGGGAAGAGGGAAACTGAGGCACAAAGTAGCAAAGGGACTTGCCTAGGGTTACCCAGCAGGCCGGGGAATAGATTCCACATCTCACGAGTCCCAGCCTAGTATTCACTGGGCTACATGCGTTATCTAAGAGTGAGTGATGTCACCAAATGTCACATTTAACAATATTTTGCTTGCAGTGGTGTTGTAGCTGTGCTGGTCCCAGGCTATGTACCTTGAAAACCTGTGTTTTACCAAAACAAGATTGTTCAGTAAAAGATATTACATCACCCACATTGTCTCTTCATAGAACAATATGTAATTTTAGAAATGTATTGGGGTCATCTTCTATTGTTGCCACGTATCGGGGGTAGCTGTGTTAGTCTGTATCCACGAAAACAATGAGGAGTCCGGTGGCACCTTACAGACTTACAGATTTATTTGGGTATAAGCTTTCCTGGGTAAAAACACCACTTCTTGAGATTCATGGAGGGAAAATTACAGAAACAGAAACGGAATCCTCGTTTCTTCTATTGTTGTGATTCTCTGACTTTATATAGTGATGTACTGCTAATATTATCACTCAAAAAAATTTTGAGGCTTGCGTGGACTATGTCCTATACATACTAGATGCTGGAGCAAATCATTCGCGGGGCGGGGGTGGGGGGAGAGGATGCTAGAGTTAAATCAAATAATTCATCTCAGTCCAGTTCCTCGGGGCTAAACATGTACCAGTACAACACTGCCATCTAGTGTATTTATTGAAGAACTTTTCCAAGCAATGTGTTTTAAGAATGACGAACTGTTTAAGGGAGACCTGGCATTGCAGTGAACTTGTGTTTTGCTTAGATGCTGCAAGTATAGAAATGGAGACAGTCTCAATAAAATGTTGAGGATTCTGAGTCAGGAAACTTTGATGCCACTTAGACCTGACTGAATGATTTGTTGCAACTCTTAGTTGTAAATGTAGCCTTGCTTCCGTTTGTGGCTCATTTATGAACTCCTCCATTGTCCTAACCACATTTCCTCAGACAAGGCAATGGATTTTTTTTTTAAAGAATCTGTTTAAAATCTGAACTTTAAAATCTTACATTCATTGTGACTTAATTATAGAGCAGAGAGAGGGATTCTTTAGAGTTTATTCCATATATTGTGTGTGCGTGTATCTATAGCTAAGTAATTGTGTGTGTGGCTTCTGTATCCTCTCTAGGAAGCTGACTCAGCAGCAGGGAGAGGGACTAACTGAAGTAGGGGACAGCAGGGGACTTGATGAGATGGAGAGAGCCCATCCCCCCCAGCCCTGTCAAAGTTAAAGAGGGGTAAAGTTAGGTGCTTTTTGCCTGAAGCCCTAGGCACTGGGTAAAGGTGGATGCCGTTGTATATGCAAGTTACAGAGAATTTTTCGAGGGTAATGAGTTTAATGCAGAGAATGCAGGCAGCCTAAGGTCTTTTGGACTGAAGTGATAGGGTCTAAGACAGTAAATAATAGTGAAGGACCTGTGCCTTCTGTCAGAAAGGATCGCTGCTGTACTGACCCCAGGCAGGAGGACTCAGGAGATGTGGCTGCATGGAGGGGCTGGGGCAGGGCTGGGGACTAGCTCCTCCTGTGTCCTTCTGGTATGCCATCCCAGTTACAAATATCTTGCTATCCCCATTTTACAGATGGAAACTTGAGTCAAAGGGTGGTAAAGTGACTTGCCCAAGGGTCACCCAGCAGGATAGTAGCAGAGCCAGGAGCAGAACACAGTCCCAGTCCAGTGCTCTATCCACTAGCCCATGCTGCCTCACCCAGACACACTGCTCGGGCTACTTGAACTGATGTTCTAGGATCAAATACAGTTTCCCCGTTGACTGTGACAATTGGAGTAGGGTGTGGGACATTCTTCCAGTGGAAAAGGTGAGAAAGAGAACAGATATTGACCACCACTTGCTGTCCCTCGAAGTTTTCTTTAAGTAGTCAATGTGAATAAAGAACGACAGCCATCACCTACATAATAGCTCAAAAACAATTAGTGCATTAGCTCTATAGATAGAACATACCAGGAAATGAATTGCAAAGCATTACCTGTAAAACATATACTCACTGCTCACCATACATTAATATTGTTATTAATAGAAACCCACAGATCAAGTATTTTACCTACTCTATAAATTAATATTCAGTTAAAAAAACCTGTCAAATAACCAATTAATAATTTCTAGTCCACTGTACAAGTTTTGCTATGTAATTTATATGGTACTGTCATTGATTTACAATACAGGGTATACATTGCCTCTAAATATTTATTAATTAGTTGAATGTTGTGAATGTTGCTTGATCAATAGCTTTGGAAACTGAAGTCTCAGGTACAGTAGAAGTAGCTATGTTATAAGATTCCTTACAACCAGTGTTCCTCAGCCCTCTTAAAGAGGTAAGCGTGTTGGGCATTAAAAGGCTAATTAAATTCAGTGTCAGGCTACACAGGCTTTGGCCACCTTGCTGAGATTGTCAAGGACTCAATAAAGGACAGATTGATGTTAACAGTGTTGGAGCTTTGTACGGGTGGATACCTGACTAGTGGGATCAACCATGAGAACAAACAGTTTTTACATACAGACCATCTGTTTTGTGTCACGTTCTTTAGGTACCTAGTTCTATTTGTTTGAACGATATCACTCATAATTGTCTGTGATGCATTGTGAGACATTTTGTATGAATTAAGTTGTAAATTACTGTTACCACATAGTATAGTGAAAACATTATTGTGTATGATTATTTCTGAATTCTCTAATGGATTTTTAATATTAACAGCACCTCCTAACAGGCTAGATTTGAATTACAAGCATTTATCAAAAGAAAACATGCAGATTAATAGATCAGCTACCCAACTAGTTCATATTCCACCAACTTTGGAAAAAGAACTGTGACTCTAAAAATTCAATAATACATACTAGTATAAATTACAAATGTTGCACTTCTAAGAAGCTTCTTTTCTGAAAGCAGTGTGCTTTGTAATATTTAAGGTTTCAAAGTTGATGGCGCTTATGAGGGTTTAATTTTTGGTATTAAAGCAAACTCACAGGTTATAACAGGAGAAAATTACAATTATGGGTTCTGAACTTATATAGTACATGCAAGAGACATTTGGATTCAATTGTAGGACCTGTTGACTTGATGGTTCAAGTTATGTTTCACCTCAGTCATTGCTATTCCACCGGAGTAAAGCTGGTGTAATGAAACACAGAATCAGGACACAAACACACATTCAAATCTTTAGCCAACTTTTCACAATCACAGGGAAAATGGGGGTGGTGTAGGAGCTGGCCTACTTCTGCCCGGTGCTGTCCTTTTGTGGGATAGACCTATAGCAGGTCTCTTCTCAAGAGAAGCCTGTCATTAGTGGGTGTCTCACTCTCACAGCTCCCACCATATCATGTGGGGCTAGCCATAATGGCTAGTTGGCATCCCTTGTGGCCATTGTTGTTAGAGATGTCCATTATTTTTTTTTTTGGTTCTTCAAATGGGATCAGTGTAGATAAATTCTGAATAATAGGTCTAGATAATACAAGATATTTCTTCCAACCCTGACCACAAGTCTACTTTCATCTTTTCCAATACTAGCCATGAACTCCATGAGTTACATTACAGATAAGCATTTGGTACTAGCTTAAATGCAGTGCGTGCTTTCAAAAATTATTATTTATAAAAACAAATGGGCTTTGTTATATGCTACCATTTTGAATGATCTGGAATTATTTACAATAGTTTTGGAGATTTCACAATTCTCTCAAATAAGGGTTTTTTCTCCATCCTTTTCATCATCTTCCACAATCACTGTCTGCTTTTCTTCTTTAAGCAGGTTAGTACCTTATACAGGAAAAAAAAATTAAAACAAAGACGAAAACTAGTCAGGTTAACACATTCATTGGTTACAAGGGCCTAATTTTCCTATCCTTTCCAATTGTTTGACACTAGGATAGCTCTGCTGATTTTAGTGGAGTTGCTTCTGATTAAATTTGAATAACCAGGCCCCTAATATTTAGTAAACCTGAAACTCTTGTCTGTATTTGCACCTTGCAATTAAAATTATTGGACATTCTCACACACTGCTGATACCTGCTCAAATAACTATCCCATTGTGGTTTATTCTCAGAAATCTGCTGGATTCTTTATTACTTAGATTTTGCAAATACAGATTCCAGAATGGGCAAATGTTGAAAGACTTAAGAGCCAGCTCCCACAAATCCAGTATCATCCCCATTGAAATAAATCTAATGGTGACATGTTGGCAATGTAAATAAAAATATGTACTTGGATCAATGCTGAACAGGCTCCCATGCATTACTAAAGGCACTGTACCAGTACAAGCAATACTGAGCTTTGTGAATTAAACATGCATCAAAGAATATCTGTCTAAATGAATACTAAGGATAATTAAGAAAACCACACACCCATTGCCAAGGCCCTGGAGGACTGTACAGCATAATATAGAGAGGAAGGATGATCTATCTTATGGTTAAAGCACAGGACTGTGATTCAAGAGCTTTGGGTTCAATCAGCTAAAGAACTCCCATGTGACCTATTATTTAATGTGTCTCTGCCTCTCCTTTGTGAGTTCCTACCTTTTGTCTGTCTGGTGTATTTAGAATGTAAACACCTAGTGTCTAGCTTAGTGAGGCCCCACTACTGACTGGGGCCTCTATACACTACAGTGATACAAATAAATTATACAGTAGAATTAAATGATGCCCCTAAAATCAACCAAGGGATTCCAGAAGGCAAAGGTTCTACCCAATCCTTATTTTACCTGAAGTAGTTTGTTTTGCCCATTCCTATTTAAAACATAATTAATAGCCTCCATGGTATGTTTTATTTCCACTCTTTAGTATGGTGGCTAAAATATTCCATAAACAGGGTGAGGGAAACCCGGACTTGAAGCCAAGCAAACCGCTTTAAGTCAGTCACCTACTGTTTGCTGTCAGTGCACTCCAAACTGCCAAGTTGTTCTATCAAACCAACCCATTTTCTTTCTTTCTGTGCTGAAAGCCCTCTCATAATGAAGCAGTTCATGAAGTCTGAAACTAGAGCAAAGGAAGCAATACCACACAGGAAGGCTTTCTTCAATTCTGGACTCGCTTCAAGAGGTGAGGAATTAAGGACAGAGATGATTGACCTAAATTACTATTATGAATTCAGGTCTGGTTTTGTTTGTATGGTGTTTTTACCAATGAGCTGATTTTTGGGGCGGGAAGGAACCCATTTCTAAGGGTTGAACGAAACTTCTAAGGTAAGTTTGAAATACAATGATGTGTCCTTCAAACAGCCATTGAGTGACTGATACTGGTAACAGGGATGCCATTTTAAGGTGACGAAGAGAGAGAAATGTTCCACACCCAGGTTTCAACGCAGCTCCTAGCAAACAAGTTTCCACAGAGCAAAAATACAGACATTTATTTTTATCCCTTTATCTCTGCATCTTTTCCAAAATGCTCCATGTCTGCAAAGGAGGCTTATAATGTATAGCAAACAAAACTAACGTTTAGAGCTATGATCTATGATCCTATCTCCAATGCTTCTTGGTTCTTATCTGAGTTACAAAACAATGAGGAAAAAGCAAATGGGGCTCTTAGCCAGACTATAGGAGCATCAAAATTACCCCCTGCTTGACGCAAATCCACCTGCCACTGCTAATTTGAGCAGAAATTGTCTTCAAGGTCCAGGGAGCTAGGCACCGCTGGAGTGCAGCAACAGAACTCAGCAGTCCAGCTATAAGGAGGAGTTGTCATTCGATAATAGTAAATCATGTGCTCACCGAAATAGAGTGCAGTGGTGACTGAGAAGGGTCACCTGATATAATCCTGGAGGGATTCCTGAAGATGGTGCAGTGTGGTATGTAGAGCAAAAGCACAAGCTAGTCTGGTTTAGACTGAATGTGCAGAGTGGTGGGATTAGTAACATCTGTGTGCTAATCCTGGCTCTACTTACTGATTTAGTGTCTGGGCAGGTCACTGAGCCGCTATTTCCCAGCTTTCCCATCTGTAAAATGGGCATCATAACATTCATCATAGCTTCATAGAGCTGTTTTAAGGATTAATAGATTAGCTAATAGGTTAGCCAGCAGCTTTGAATGATAAATCAGTGTATAAATAAATACAAAGTAGTAGTAGTAGTTTACAATAGAACCTACTGCTGATGAGAAATCTGTAGCCCAACACTAAGCCATCAAAGGCTTCATACTCTATGGTCCATGCCAGAGCTGTGCTGAGTACAGTTTAGCAAGGGAAGGTAGAGGATCTGTTGACAGTCTGGTCCCTGGTGCACCTTAGAGCTTCCTCAGGGGGACTCTAGGTTATATCTGACTGTCTATCAATCAAGGGTCAATCCCTGTCAAACTGAGGCTGGTGAGGGTATGGTGGAGAGCTGCTTTGCTGGTATTACAACATGCAGAGACTTCCTCTGTGTAAGGGAAATCCTGAGGGAGTCAGTTAAACTGGCTTTACAAAGCAGTGCAGCAAAAGAGAGGATGAGGGCTTGAGAGTGCGGTTTTATAATTATCTCAAATATCCATTTGTCAGGAACAGCTTTGCCATAGTCACAGGGATATTTACATTCTTGTCAAAACCTGCATTTGCAGAGGGCTCTTCAGAAATCCTTATGTTAATTGAATATGCTGCTAAGTGAGGCTAGCAATAAAAAGTGTTTCAAATCTCATGCAGATCATCTATGGTCAGGGCAGGGGGTGGGGGTGGGCAGAGGGTTTAGAGTGGGGGAAGCTTCATTTGAATTGTGGTTACATTGGCCCAGATCCTTGAAGGTAATGAGGTGCCAAACTCCAACTGATGGAGATCAGAACCATTTCCCCTCCTTTATGCCATAAACAGTCCAAGATGTGGTCTGATTTGAATTATTTGCCATTCAAACAGCTTTTGTTTTTCTAAAGTGATGCATGTCTATAGATGTCACATGCTTGCATTTCAAAAACAACAACGAATAGGGAAAGTTTTGTATCTGTTAATTATTTTTTAATGTCACTTACTAATGAAGAACTTGCATTTATCCATGGCATACTGGGGAAAAGAGAGATTTTAAATGAAAGCATTGCTCCAGGAAGATTTGCATCTTGAATGCCACAGTAAATGACCAAATGCTTTGGGTTACCTACTGCAACATTCATGGTCTCGTAGCAGTGAGTAGATTGAGTGCACATGTATTTCTAACTACAAGGTTAAGATAAAATGAGGAAGCAATGGCAAATTTACCAGAACTCAGAACTTCTTTGAATGTATCTCCTGCTCTGAAGAGGAAGGGTGGCCTTATGCTTTAGGCATGAGATTGGGACTCAGGAGATCAGGGTTGAATTCCTAGCTCTGCTAGTGACTTCCTAAGTGACCCTGGGCGAGTCATTTAATTTCTCTTTGACTCAGTTCCTCATCTATAACGTGGAGGTGGTAATATTTCCTTTCCCAATTTTCCCTTCACATTTACCTGTCTTGTTCATGTAGCTTGTAAACTCCTTGAGGTAGGGACTCTTTCTGATGTGTATGTACAGTACCTAGGACAATGGGTCCCTCATCTTCATTGGGATGTTTAGATGTATTAAAAATAATAATTCTGGACATTATTGAGTTTTTGCACAGCTCGCTGGTATTGATAGTTTTGCTCTAGACTGAGCATTGGAGAGAGAACCAGGAGTCCTATTCTCTCTTTGGGGACTCGCTGTAGCCTTGGGCAAGACCCTTGACCTCTGTGTGCCTCAGTTTCCTATCTGTAAATACTGATGTACTTCCTGGGGTGCTCTGAAGATTAATCCATGTTTGTTAAGCATTTGGAAGATGTAAAGTAATATGGACTTCTTTTTTGTGCCCCCTGACCCCACTCCTCCCTGAACAGTGGTAATATTTGATGCTGATATGGCACTTTACATCTTCAAATAGGAGCAGTCCTATTGATTTCAGGGAGAAGTGTGACAGAGACAGTCTCTAGTCACCCAAAAGTGGATAGGACTGATCTCAAGTGATCAAGGACAGCTAGTCAAAGATTGAGGGAGGAGTCAAGGGGCATGATTTCAGCTCTTCCTATGGGAGCAATGTTTGTGAAGACAGCTTTTAAAATATTGGTTAATTAAGCTAACACAGAAAGTGTTGGTTTGTAGTTTTGGTAATGCTTGAAGTGTTGGTTTTAGAAGCAACTAGGGAGGAAAATAAAAACTAAAACGGGAACATCCTACAGTGCAGATTATTGAGAGACCACTGAACACGGAGTGTGCTACTCAGGCCGCACATTCAGCAACAGCAATAATAGAGGTCTAGGGACAGAAAGGCCCTTTTGTGTTTGTTTGGTGCAAATAACCCTGCGGGGGCATCTCTGGTTTGAGCCTATAACTGAGAGTTTGTTTTGCACAGCTGTTTCACAAGACCTCTTTTTATTTCTTCTCTCCTTGCTGCCTTACTGGGTAACCCTAAAAGTAAATAAGTTGTAAATATTGGACTAGTCCACAACCGCAGCAGGTCTCTCTCTTAATGCAAGCCATGCACCACTGCAGCCTACATCTAAATATCAGCTTTCTGTACTCCAATATCCAACCTGAAAGGAAAATCTGCTTCTTTGAAAGGGGAGACATTTAAACCTAGGCACACAAGCCACTCCACCTGTGTCTCACACACAGAATATGCCACAGATGAGCTCTGCAGGAGAATTGTACCCATAGAAAGGCCTCTGGGATAAGGGGCCTGCTCATTCACCACTTTGTTAGTTCAGTTTCATGAAATGAAAATCAGCTGAGTCATGGTTTCAGGTCACCGCAGTGATCAATCAAGGCTAAGGGGTGTTTCATTTTCTGTCAGCAGCCATGTTCCTCAGAAATTGGATGCATGTGATGATTTTTGATACAGACCTGGAAGCCACTGCATTTTTCTTTGTTCACTTTTGGTATTTCTTGGCTGGCATAGTCTCTGGAGATTATAATGAAGTGCAAATGTGGATTTATCACCTGGGCTTAGATCCTCAAAGGTATTTAGGTGTCTCTAATGATTCCAATATTTATTTAAAATTGATTTCCCCCCACCTTCCGGGCATGTTTACTAAAGTATTTGAATGCAAGGAACACAAAAGTGCTTGCAAATACAAGCAAATTTATTTGAAAATTCAAATTTAGGCCTTGATCCTGCAAGTCAGTCAACACTAGATTTTAATTGGGTAGCACAGGCGCTAAGGGCTGATTGTGCAGGGCAATTTGTAGAATATTGGTGAATTTGTTTTTTTCCAGTACTTGCCAAACTCTGTGACCTGATCCTCCAAACATGCTTAGTCTTACTCACATGAGCAGATGCACTGAATTACCAGGCATCCTTCAGAAGGGTCAGATTTACAAAAATATTTAAGGACGTAAAGATGCAGATCGTTGTCTAGTGGGATTTTCAAAAGCAACCTAAGCCCCATTGATTTGAGTAGGGGTTTAAGGCCCAAGAACCTCTAGATGGCAACTGGCAGAGGGTACAGGGTTATATATGGGTACAGGAATGCTCTGGGTTCACCAAAAGAATGACATGTAAGGTTTCTAATGAAACCTCATTATGACCATTTGTACGCACAGATGTTAAATATGGAGTTATGTGGATATATACTGAAACTTATGTTGTTATGGTCTCTGACTAGGCACTCGTCATCAGAAAGAAGAAAACCATGTTTTCTTTCAGGCAAGAAATGTTTATTTATATGTCTGTTTACATGTAAATTACATATTGCATGGTTCACAATGGGCCTCCATCAATAGTCTGAGCTGAATGCTAATGGCGGATTGAGAAATTTTCAGAGAGGAAATATACAGAATGAAGTGAACCAGCAGGGGAGGGCCCTGTTTACAAGTAAGGCCTATTAACGTTTAGGGGTATAACAAAGAGATGTGGAGATGCACCCTCAGTCCCTCAACCTGTAGGGACAATATGCCAGTGGGCTTGATCTGATGAGAAGAATTCTTAGCCAAACTGGAGAAAACCCTGGGGAAAGAACTTGGGGTAAACTATCCATAGGAGATGGAGTCTCCAGAATGTGTGTTATGATTTTGTTTCATCTGTAACCATTTGTTTCCCATATTCTCACTCAAATCTCTGTTCTTTGATACTAAATATATTCTTGTTCCCACTAATCTATCTATCTAATCTATCTAAATGCTGTGTGTTAAGTAACGCAGGGACTCTGAGAGGATGCTTACAAGATGGTGTGTGCTATTCCTTTGGGAAAAGCAGATCTAGTTCTGTGTGTGTTCAAAGGAATAGGACATGCTTTCAGGACTCGGGGATTGGTGTGTGCCTATCACTGCTTATACGGAAAGTGAGGCCTGGAAAGCATCCATTGTGCTGCCAGAGGCTGGTGGTTTCAGGGAGCTGACCCACAGCAGGCACAGCCAAGACTTCCTCATGCAAAGGGCTGGTGGTGTTAATGTGCCTCCAATCTGGGGTGCCCCCGGGAAGCATCACACATTTAGGGGCCTAACCTGTTTAGACAATTCTATGAATCCCAGGCAATGCCTAGCTGTAATTTTAGGTATTGAGATACCATTGGAAATCTGGCCCCAAAGGCTTAAATTTCCTCAGACCTATTTTTAGTTTTGGGTTTTTTTTCCCCATCTGTCTGGTGGAAATATTCCTAAAGTGCCTCTTATCATTGTTCCCCTCTAATTTTCTTTTCTTAGCTTTTTTTCTGTCTCTCTCTGTGTGCCAACTGTTTCTACACGTAAGCGTGCACTTAGATGCTTTGCTGAATCAGATCCTTAGGCCTTTTCTTTTCTAGTGCTCCTTACCACTGGAGAGGGACACTTACTAGACAGTATCTTACTTTATGAACCATTTAACACTAGATTTGAAGCTGTCCCTTTCTCCCCAGTGATCTGGAAACAGCTGAGACATTGCTTCTTCTGACTGGCAATAGCTCACTCCTCCCTGAACAGTAGTAATTTTTGACGCTGATATGGCACTTTACATCTTCAAAGCATTGTGCAAACATTAGCTAATTAAGGCTAATAACTCCTTTGTGGTGTAGGGAGAGTAAGGAGCAGTATCTTTTTTGCAGATAGGAAAACTAAGAAACAAAGACATTAAGGTCACAATGTTCAATTTTGGGTGGCTGAGTCCATATGGATGCCAAAGAATTAGTTGCTCCATGGCCTCTCTGGCTACACCACCGCCACAGAAAGACTCTGAAGCCATTGCTGTCTGGATGGTCACCCCTGCCAGATCATCTCAGCGTATGTCATGATCTTCCACTGAGAGTGTCTCATATGCTCGCTTTGCCCCTGCAGCTGGATTGGGGGTGTTGCTGGGGCCTTCTGACAGTCCCTCACTGCTGTTACAGATGCTCTGCACCGCTGGGAGCTGGCTATAATTTGAATCCCTTTTTTCCCTCCCCAAAGCCTGCTGCCCGGCAGCAGAGGGGCCACAAAGGCACTTCGAGCCACTTCGACATCCCCTTCCTAAAATGTGCTTGGCCACAGTGAGGGATCAGGGCCTAAAAGTCACTTAGGACTGTAGGTGCTCCAAACAACCAATAATCAAGCTATGCTTTAATTAGATACATAAAGATGGATTCAAGTGCCTAATTTTAGGCACCCAAATTTTAAATTTTTTTGGTCTAAGTGACTTTCCCAAGGCCACACAGTAATCAATGGCAGAGCCAGGATAACAAGTCAGGTGTTCTTGCCTCTTAGTCCTGTGCTTTATCTATTAGACCTCGCTGCCTCCTGCCTTCAGCTTTCACCATTCGCTACATGGGTGAGAGGTGAGGAGAGGACTGATTGGATACATTTAAACTGATAACAAAATTCTGGTCCCAACAAAAACTGAAGGATTCGATTACTGATAGGTGACCCTCAAGGGGCTTGGATGAGATCAAATGAGTACTCACCTTTACCATTAGTATGTATTATTTGTGTTATGGTAGCATTAGGGGGTTCCAGCCATGGACCAAAACCCTGTCATGTTTGGAGCTGTACAAACACAGAACAAAGAAACAGCTCCTGCCCACAAAGGGCTTGCAATCTAAGTGGCCAAATTCAAGTAAAACTGTAGGCAAAGATTTGGGTCTGTTCTTTTTTTAAATTTGAACTCTGAACTCATTCTTAGTTCTCAGCAGGGGTAAGTCAAAAGAGAGCGCCCTTTCCCTGTTTCTTTCTGATTGTAAGCTCTACAGAACAGGGACTGAGTCCTATCTTTGTACAGAACCCAGCACTTTTTGGTCACTACTGCAATACAAATAACAATAATTCCAGTTGGGAATAAGAAAAATAGGTAGATTAAGCTAGGTATGATTGGATAAATTAAGCAGAGTGGGCAGATAAATGGTGTCCCTTACACTTCCAGAAGCAGCAAAGAGTCTTGTGGCACCTTATAGACTAACAGATGTTTTAGAGCATAAGCTTTCGTGGGTGAATACCAACTTAGTTGGATGACATGCATCCGATGAAGTGAGTTTTCACTCACGAAAGCTTATGCTCTAAAACATCTGTAAGTGTATAAGGTGCCACAGGACTCTTTGTCGCTTTTGCAGATCCAGACTAACATGGTTACCCCTCTGATACTGAACTTCCAGAAGGTGTTCCCAACTAACTGCACTTTATGTTTTACCTTTGAAAGCTGTGCTAATGCTCTTACCTGGTATAAGGGGTGGGATGTGTATTGCAGGTGTATCTTTTCTCCTGGGTTTTTTCAGTTCCTGATCAGTGAGCTGAGAAACTGAACTCACTTTACTCTTCTGTGGTTTTTCTGTGATGTCACACCTTTTAATTAAATGTTCTGAAAAGTCCGAGAGGATGCCTGCAGGGAATGACACACAATAAATATTACTTAAGCCTCATCTAGATTGATAAAAATTGCACCCATCTAACAATGTACTCAGGGTATGCTTACACTACAGTGGCACAATTATGGTGCTGGAGCTGAGCCACTGTACTGCCGTAGTATAGACACTTGCTACAGTGAGGGAAGGTTTTTTTTCCTTCAATGTAGTTAATCCATCTCCTCAAGAGGCGGTAGCTAGGTCGACGGAAGAGTGAGCTATGTCTACACAGGGCTTTACTTGGCTTACCTATGTGTTCCAGGGGTGTGAATTTTTCATACATTTCAACAGAGTGTTTTTGAGAATCCAAGTCTCTCTCCCTGCCATAGGTAGGCACACAGAGATTTAGGAGAATTGAGGGCAGAAATATTTTTATTCAATTCCTAGTGAATACAAGTAAACCAGGAAACATCAGAGGTTTGTCAGATTTCAATAGTGCTAAGCTGCGTTACCTGGTATAGGTGGTGGGGTGTGTAATGCAGGTGTATCTTTTCTCCTTGGCTTTTTCTGTTCCAGCTCACTGTTCTGGGAAGCCTGGATATTTTTACCCTTTCTTGGTTTATTTTTGAGGTCACAATTCTTAATCAACTGTTCCGACAGGTCATCTGCATGGGGAAAAAAGAATACCTAGCTGATAGAAAATAATGAATCACAGAATTAAAAGGACTTCCTTTAATAACAATATTTCCACCCTAGTTGGTTAAAACACAAAGTAAAGTCACCTCTGCACAGAAGGTCATCATAAGGGCCTTAATACCACTAAAAACAGGGAACAAATGACACTTATGCTGGCCTTAGAGAATTAAACCTCTCAGTGAAGAAGGGAAGAATTGTACCCATGTTATAGATAGGGTGATACAGATGTTAAGGCTAATATTTTCAATCTTAGATGCCATATTTAGACACCTAAATAATAGGATTAATTTTAAGAGGTCCTCTCTACCATTTACTTTGGTGGAGTTACTCTGGATTTACACCAGTGGAGACTGAAGCAGAACTTGACTCATCAGGTAGTCTAGGTACATTCTAGACAATTATCCAGATTTCTCGATGTGTAGTCAAACAGAACAAATGGAGTCTTTTGTGGTTGACCCATCACTAATAATATCACACAAACCAGAGCTTTGGTTTTTAAATTTGGCTTTGGTTGGATTTGTCAGCTTTGCTTTTCAGTTGGAAACTTTGCTTAACAAAAGGGCCCTGATTCTGATTTCACTTCCTAGATTTCACACCGTCATACTTTCATGGACTAGTGAAAGGAAGGACAAATGACTTCATGATTAAGGCACTGCACTGGTACCCAGAATTTTTGGATTCAATGCACAGCTGGGCCACAGACTTCCCATGTGATCTTGAGTAA
This sequence comes from Sternotherus odoratus, assembly GCA_032164245.1. Classification (NCBI taxonomy): domain Eukaryota; kingdom Metazoa; phylum Chordata; order Testudines; family Kinosternidae; genus Sternotherus; species Sternotherus odoratus. The sequence continues at coordinate 150,824,115 of JAVMKO010000002.1, forward strand.
TTCCTGATTTATTCCTGTGTCCTCAGTGCCACACCTGTAAATTCTTGATTTATTCCTGTGTCCTCAGTGCCACACCTGTAAAATGGGGATTATAGTGCTTCCTTTCTCCCATCTTTTGTCTGTTTTGTCTATTTAGATGGTAAGTTCTTCAGAAGAGAAACATTTTTTATTTTGTGTTTATATAGCCCCCTACCACAAAAGAACCCTGGCCTGGGTTGGGACCTCTGGTGCTTCCAGTGTGAAATCACACTTAGGACTCAGATATCTTGATTGTGTGTGAGTAAAGCAGGCTTGCAAAATTCTACTTGCCTGGGACAAATAAAATATCATTTGTATTTCACTATTATCACCAGTGTACGGGTAGGCAAGTAGATTTTTGTGCCTGGGTTAGCAAATCTTCGTGAGAATTTCAGAAGGCTGGACTAACGTAATGACGTGTGAAACAAAGGTGAATATGCAAAATGCAAAAATATGCAAAAGGCACATCTATCAAAGCCTTCATATTTTGAAGTGTGTATGAGCAGAGATGCCTTGCTACTCTAAGGGCAAAAGTTATGTAAAACGTCATCTCTAGAAAGGGGGCAGATTGAGAATAAAGGGAAAAAAATAAATTTCTGTCCAAATATAGGCAAAAGGAAGATTTGAAATCTTTTACTGAAATTGCACATAGAAAGTGGATGTAGTGAAGACTCAGATATATCTTAGCTTCCAATTTATTATTATATAATTGATAAAAGCACTTCTCTTTCTATATCACGAAAAAGAGCAATGACTCTTTCTCCTTTCCTATCTTTAATTAATTTCCTTCTAGAGCATCAACTAATATTTATATGCAGGCAAGACACCCTTTGCCTGTCCATCTGGCAACAGATGTGTTACCAGAAGGCATAGTCTATCGGGTTTCACAAGGGCTCAGTTGTACCTCTTGGAAAGAAAAAGCCAATGGACAGTACTGAATGATGTAAAGAAGACACCTCTCTAATTACAAGTCACTGACATCACCATAAGATCACTTACCTAAACGGTTGCAGTGAGAGTCTCGCTTGTCCAATCTGTCTTCTGGGATATCAAGTGGCTGCACATACTCTGTTGACATCATTGAAAAGGTTTTCTCTTGAAGCTATGACAAAAAGAAGCATATAGTAAAACAGATATATTTATATTCTGTGCCAATCAGCATCTTCCAAACAGACCAGGGAAGCTGCGGTTTTCAAAGTGGTTTTTGCCATACAGCCACTGCTGGCCTGGCTGATCTTGGAGTGCTTGTGAGCTGTATGGTCTTGCTGTCATCTGATCCGCCCCCCCTTCCTTCCTCACACAGATGAATGCAAAAACTGCAGATTCTAAAGCAACATCTGCCAGCCTAAAAAAGAGCAGGCCAGATGGGAGGGGTTTTAGCAATTAGTTTTGAAGGAATCTATCTAGAGGAACACAGTCAATTTGAAATCTAATTGTGAGTTAAAAGTAGTTCCAGGTTCTATACCAGCCTTTGAGTCCCCCCTGCTATTTGTTGTTAATGCTATTTACTTAGTTAGTTAGTTAGAACAGTGTTCTCAACCGGGGGTATGTGCCAGTGTTCCCTCAATTTTTTTCTCCTCAATATGCACAATGAATTTTGTTATGTGCACCAATATGGAGGTGATGTGTAGCAGGGGTGGGGCTGAGGGGTTCGGAGTGTGGGAGGGGGCTCAGGGCTGGGGCAGAGGGTTGGGGTGCAGGGGGGTGAGGGCTCCGGTTAAGGGGTGCAGGCTCTGGGGTGGGGCCAGGGATGAGGGCTTTGGGATGCAGGCTGCCCAGGGCTGTGGCAGGGAGAGAGGACTCCCCCAACAGCACCTGGGCTGGGGGAGAAGCATCTTGCCCTGCCGCAGCCCCAGGCTGGGGGAATTGCCACATGCCCCAACCTCCCCCATCACCACCCCTCACCTCACACCACGCCCCTGGTGGCCTCCTGTGAAGCTGTGCAGGTGCACACCTTAGAGGGAACCTAGACATGAACCCTTGGGGATATGCAGGGCTCTTCCAGGGATACAGTCACCAGGGGCAGCTCCAGGCATCAGCTACATTGACAACAATGAGATAACCATTGTGGGCTTAGTCCAGTGCAAGTTCGTCATAAATAACAGCTGTGGAGAATACTCTTGTTATATGATGATAAGTAGGGCAGGTTTAATATGAATATTTATTCTGCTAGTTTATAAAAATGTTACCATAGAAACCATCATAATGCAAGGTACTTATACTTCCCTTGGATCCAGTGCACTTAATTCAAAATATACACTTGCCAATAATTAATGTGAACTTTTGTATAGTGTTTTAAAAGGGAAATGCTATTGACTAATAACCCAAAATATTTTTCTTCCAATTTTAATTGTAATATTCAGAGGCAAGGACAGGGACTGCTTAGCGAAAGGGCTGTGTGCTGATTATTTTCTTGTTTGTTTTTTTCCTTATTAGCAATCACATTTCAAAGAAAAGATAAACAGGGTATGAGAGATTAAAGGCCTAGCCCCCTCCTCGGGGGTGTCGTGCCTTTGGGCCCAATCCTGCTTCCACTGAAGCCAGTGGAAAAATCTTCACAGACTTTAATTGGAGCAGAATCCGATCCTCTTATTTTGCTAGGACTGTTTGTGTGAGTAAGGGCTGCCAGCTAGGGTCTTATATTTAGAGGTGGGATTGCAAGTGTGCAAGAATGTGTTTGTGTGCATGTAAGTGAGCAGTGATTTTCTAACCGCGATTGATGCACGATAGAGCTGCAAGTGGTAACTATAAATATTTGATAGGGTGTTGCCCAATGGACATATAAGCGAAAGGCTGCACTGCCCTAGTGGCAGGACATGACTCAGACTGTGGGCAGGTCTGCACTTAAAAGGCTACATCAGCGCAGCTGTGCCGTGCTGCTTAAGTGAAGATGCTCCCATGTTGATGGGAGAGCTTCTCCAGTTGGCGTACGTAGGGCTAGTCTACACTAGAATCACTACAGCAGTGTAGCTGTACCAATGTAGCTGGAGCGCTGCTCATGCAGACGCTCTGTCCTGATAGAGAGAACTCTCCCATTGGCAAAATTACTCTGTCTCCCCAAGCGGCAGTACCTATGTCAGCGAGAGAGCTTCTCCCACAAACATAACACTGCTCACACTAGCGCTTACTTCGGTGTAACTTACGTCACTCAGGAGGGTGTCACTTTCACATCCGTGAACGACTTAAGTTACACCGCTGTAAACACGAGTGTGTGCAAGCCCTATTCCACCTCCCTGAGAGGTGGTAGCTATGTCAACGGGAGAAGCCTTCCCACTAGACCTGACCTGTGACTTCAAGACTCACAAACTGGTGCATCATCACACCAAAGGGGAAATAAACTGTGCCAGCCTTTTTGGTAATGCTTCCCCCTCTCTGTCAGATCTGAGATGCTGGCATCTGCATGGAGGGGTGAAATAGGAAGACGTCCAACCCCTGCCTGCCTGTTGGCACCTTCTCTCCCCTACCCCCAATCCTTTGGAGGCTCTTACGATGTGAATACTGCACACGGGAGAGTCAGTCCCCTCCATGGGAAAGCAAGAGGCCTTATGATTGAGCCCTAAAAGAGAGCCAGAGACTTAGTTCATTCCTGTTTTGCACCTAGTGCAGCCATTTACAGCTGTGCAAAGTGGGTGTAAAATGCTACCAGTCCGGTACAATAGTGTTTTACGCCTACTATGCACTCACTTAGCAAAGCTGAAAATGACTATTCCAGGAGCAAGGCAATGGAGAACTGTCCATTCTCCTCTGATCAGACATCAAGATTTGATTTCGTTACTAGATATGGTGCTCTTTCTTCTATACCCCGATTATATTCTGCCACGTGCACAAGTAAGTCCTCCAGTAGGTTTTTGAATTAAACACATGAAGATTAGAAAATGTATACCAACCACAAGGAGACTTTTTTTTCCAAGAGGTCTCAAAGTGAAATTCTTCACTGGCAGTTTGAACACTGTTTTTTTACCACCTCATCAGAGCAACTTGCCTTTACTTGAGCCCTGATAGCATTATACTAAGTTTCTACTCCAGGGTTAAAAGTCTCATTTAACACTAGGTTGTTGTTTTCAAAAATTCCCACCAGCGTAGTCCGAATTTGTTTTTATAAAGCAGGCTTAAAATATACCATCTCTACGATACATAATACTGCTTGTGTTTAAAATCTGGACTGTGCATTCTTTGTCCACCCAAACCTCTGACAAATAACTCCTTGTGTTGCACCAAGCCCACAAAATTGATTTTGAACAGTCTGCCAAGTCCATGGAGACACTTACTCTGGGATTTGGATCAGGTCCTGTAGTAGCAGAAGCTAAACTTGAATTAGTTGATCAAAAGCAGAATAAAATGTCTGAGGTTCTGACAAAAAAGTTGCTGTACTTGGAGATGATTGAATATGCAAAATCTTGCCTAATTAATTCCTCTAGGAGCAAAACATGTCATTTCTTTTTAGTTGGATAACATCCTAATAATCGTTCATATTCTGTCAATTTGCACAATTTGTCCGTGAAATAACGCTGCAATTAAAATAAATTGACACATTTGTCTCTATAGCACTTCATCCGCCATCCCAGCTTTCCCATTCACAGCTCAGTCCATCTCCAACTTTCACCATATGGTATCAGATGCTTTACTTCTTCTAAATCTATCCTGTGGAGTACTTGGAGCCTTGAACTTTACTGCAAGCTCAGCATTGGTATAGATAATAGTCTACAGCAGTGCAATTAGAAAATATCAAATGACGGTAACTAACTTGGTCCTACTGACTGCAAAAAAATTGTTACTAAAGCAAAGGTAAAGTGCATGTGTGCAGACGTACTTACCGACCGGTGAAAGGCTCTGGGATGGGTGTGATACAGGGTCAGCACTCACTGAAGCGGGAACTTTCTTCACTGCTGCTGCTCTGTGCTTCTGCAGTCCTTATCTAGGGAGCGGCAGTGGCTGTTGCTATGGTAATGCTTTGTTTCAAGGGTACTCTGGGGAGAAAAAAAAGAATAACCTTTAGCCTGCCGACTTAACAGATTTTTTCATAAGGTGATGGTTGCTGCTTTTTTTTTTTTTTTTTTTTTTAAATTGGAATGAAGGAAAAAAATAAATTTTACAGAAATTTAAAAAAACAACAACTTTTAAAGTTAAACCACCTTTTATACCAGAGATCAAAGAAAATGACCCAAACGTTTTGATGGAGGAATAAAAGGAATTAAATGGGGGATGGTAAATCTTAAAGTGTACCAACTGGAGACAAAATCAGAGAGACGGCAGCTATGGCACGAATCAATGAGGAAGCAGACGAGAGAGCTGTGCAGTGGATGAAAAAGGTGCAAGGAGGCAGGCCCATAAACATTAAAAGTCTCCAGCGGTGAGGTTTAGCTGAGGATTGTGGTGTTTGTGTGCATATGTGGCCTTGACTCATTACACAAGCTGGACACACTGATGTCATTTAGGGGGTCGGGCAGTGAGTCTTCTGTGGCCGTTGTATACTTGCCAGCAGTGCCCAGCCTCTGCTATTTTAGCCCATTGCTTTAGATGGGACTGTTATTAGGAGGAGGAAAAATATATAAACACGCCTGACCTTTGCAAAATCAAGATGAAGCCGTCTGCTCAGTTGATGGTATTATGAATCACACCCCTTTTAGCTTTCATCCCCATATGAAAAAGTCGTCTCCCAGTGGCTTTCATTAAAACATTCTATAAAACGTGACTGCTGACAGTTGGTTTGTCACACTCGGACTCCCATTCCCGTGCTGTCACTATGGCATTGCAACATATGGTTTAAATTAGTCTTGTTTTCTTTCATACAATAGGAAGACAAGACAGCAAATGTGAAAAACTGGGACATGGGGTAAGGGATAATAGGAGCCTGTATAAGAAAAAGACCCCCAAAATCGAGACTGTCCCAATAAAATCGGGACATCTGGTCACCCTAGTGTGCGCCAAGGGACCCAACATGTTCGGTGCTAGCTCCCAGTCCTGGGATTTGCCGAGCACCCTCATCCTCTGTGAAATTCAAGTCCAGTCCCGCAAGATGTTGAACACTTTTAATTCTCTAAGGGACTTTTTCTGCACCCATTCAGATGAGATTTCCTACTGATTTCACTGGGAGAGATGGGCATTTATCTCAGGATGATGCAGGGTGAACATTTTCAGGAGTGCCTATGTGACTTAGGATCCTAAATCCCATTTTTCGGAAGTGGGTTAGGCACTCAGGATCATAAGTCTCACTGAAAGTTAATGAGACTTAAAGGACTTAAATTCTCAAGCGGTAACAAAGTCCTGTGGCACCTTAATGACTAACTATAAAGTTTTGAAGCATAAGCTTTCGTGGGCTAATACCCACTTCGTTGGATGCAAGTGCTTGCATCCGACGAAGTGGGTATTAGCCCACGAAAGCTTATGCTTCAAAACTTTATAGTTAGTCTTTAAGGTGCCACAGGACTTTGTTACCTCTGCTATTCCAGACTAACACGGCTACCTCTCTGATTCTTAAATTCTCAAGTAGAGCTTGTTGTGGATTTTTCAACTAAACATGTTTTGTCGAAAAATACCAATCGGTCCAACCCAAAACTATGTGCAGAAAGGAGTCAGTTTTGGTGAATTTCCCATTTCAAATAGAAAAAAAAGTTTCCAAATTTTTGAAACATCCTATTTTGACCTTTTCACAATGAAACCAATTTCTGGTGTTCATGGCAGAATGACATCATGTAAGTAAATTTCTAGTTGTGTTTTAAATGACAGTTATAAAATAAACATTTTAATTGAACTGAACTGACATTTTTATGGATTTTGGATTTTTTTTCATGATCTCAACTTTTTGTGTCAATTCAGGACAGGAAAATATTTGGAAAATCACAGCAATTCTTCCTGCCCAGGCCTATGCCTCATTCCTTTAAATGCTTTCAAAAATGTGATCCAGAGTCCTTATCCAAGAGTTATGGGTGCAAGAGTAACAAAGCCCTGTGGCACCTTAAAGACTAACTAAAGTATTGAAGCATAAGCTTTCGTGGGCTAATACCCACTTTGTCGGATGCAAGCAGTGGGCATCAAATCCTATTAGCTGACTCACATTCGGTTAGAGCCTCACCTGGTGTAAACTGGCATAGATGACATTACACCTGCTGAGAAGCAAGCCTATTGTCGACCATGGAACTGTTACATGAGCAGGGTGTGATGGTTGCTATGATGCAGTTATGATGAAGGTATTATGAAGTTGCTGTATCATGACTGCCCCTCTGCATGTGTAGCCACCCTGAACCTTGTGACACATCTCTGCCAGGCCAAGTCAATTGTGAAGGACTATCAGCACATAACTAAGTCTTACCTGGGGAGAACAAACGAGTAGCTGCAGTTTAGAGGCAAACTAGTTTTACTTGACCTCTCTAAGGAAGGGGGGAAAGTGGAGAGCAGAAATTTACCAGGAACAGAACAAAAGACGCTAGGTGACAAATTAGGGTTTTAAATAAGGATTCACAGGGGGAGAAAAGAGAGATGTTCAGAGAAGGTTTGGGAAGGAAGAAGGAAAGGCATAGATCAACCAAGAACAGGGGACGTGAGCTCAGGGAGGAGACTGACCTCAAGGCAAGCTCTGCAGCTAAAAGACCTGGACGCCCTCCAGAGGACACTGCCCAAAGAATGCCTTGCAGTAGTGAGGAAATGAAGGTGGGGAAATGTGTGTTGGGTTGATTTTTTAAAAACAGATCTGTGTATTTCTCATGTGATTGAGTAAAGAGCAACAGGAGGCTATGCAGGTGGGTGGTATACCTTGAAGAGGAAAACCAGAAGGTTCATACCTTTGATAGGGTTCTCAGAGAGGGTGCATTCAAGCTAATAGGGAGTCTTGGTTCCAGGGCGTGGGCAAGGGAACATGAGATTTCAGCTCTCAGAAGGCAGTGTTAGACAATGGATCTACACTCCAAAGATGTGCCTAGGGACCTCAATGCCTGTACAGACTCTGGAGGCTTCAGACACACAGGAATCCAGAGACTGGGGATACCACCTCCGCAATCTGGTGGGCCGCCTGTATGGGGATCCTGACCAGATTCATGGCATAGTGGGGTGGGATTTGGCAGCCCCCCCCCCTGATACTACTCTCCTCAGTGTCTCCATGTTTCTTGTTACCTGCTATGGAGAGCCATAAAGAGATTGAAACTCCTTCCAGTTCTGGAGAACTAACTGGCTGATTAATCTGCAGGGAAAGATGGCCTGATAAATTTGCTGAATAAATGGTAAATCTGTACTTTGAACCTCTCCTTAATTAGCATGTGAGCACTCCCATTGACTACTGTAGAACTACTCGTGTGCTCAAAATTAAGCGTGTGTGTAACTATTTGCAATCTTGAGGCCTATACAGACAAGCAACCCATGAGGGAAAAGGGAGTATGCAATAAACACGTATAATATATTTGCTATTTGGTTTTGGCTTGACTTGTAGATTTTCTAAAGCATAAAGGATAGTTAGGATTCTAACTCCCACTTACTTTCCAGGGGAATTGGGCACCTACCTGCTCTTCGTCCTTTTAAAATCTCCTTCTTTACAAAAAAAATATGACTTCCTGCAACTGCCCCCAAAGCCAAACAATAGTACATTGGCTGATTTATTGACAGCATCCTGGGGCCAATGGAGTGCTGGTCTTCTTCATAGTAGATATATACTCTGGTTTTGTACTGTAAATTCACCTATCCATCAAACAGTGCTGTCATATGTAAATAATGGAATGTTAATATATAGGGTTATATATATATTGCCTAATTTTGAATCTGCTCCAGCTCAGGGCCAGATTCTGATCTCATTTGCACCCGTGTTAATCTAGAGTAACTCCTTTGAAGCTTCTGGATATATACTGGTGGAACAAAAATCTGCTTCCTAAAGCCTTGCAGGCTCATGTTTTCTAAGGAAAGACTGTAAGTCCATAGTTATAACGGTACCGGTCCTGGTAATCTTCCCTTCCCAGAGGATTAACAGCTGTAGTATATTGGATGCTATGCTTTGTTCCACTGTAAATGTGTAGTAACAATTTAGTGCTTTGAGTGATCTCTGGAAACGCCCCCTAAGCTATTTAAGACAATTGACCACTCTTCCCTTTGTTTTGAACTTGGCTGGAGGAATGCGGAAGTATGTTTTCAGAGTTTATCTGTAACTCGGCAAATCAACAATGCAAATGTTTACCTTGTGAGCGAGTGAAAAGCAGAAGAGTCGCAGGCTTTGCATTTTAAAGACAGTTTGCTAACACACTCTCAGCACTGCAAAAATCCACTCACTCTCTCCCGCTGCATACACACAACACGCTCTCCCTCACCCCCATCATTTGAAAAGCACATTGCACCCAGATGAATGCTGGGATAGATGCCCATAATGCACCACTCGCCATGCTGCTGCAAGTGCCACTGGCCATGCCAGTGGGGTTGTGGCTGTGAGTGTGGATATGCTGGAGCGCTATCCCTGGAGCAGTATCTGAAGGCAGGTATAACCAAAACCGCTATAAAGCTGTAAGTGTAACCATGGCCTTAGATTGATCAGCTCAGACTAGAAATGTGAGCCCTGCAAATGCAAGAAATAGCTTGTGAGGGCAGCAAAACCTCAGATTCCAGGGTACCTTGTGAAACATGGTGGTCTGTGTTTTCTTATTCCCCTCCCTTCTCCCCACACCAGGGGTCACAAAATTGCTGAAATAGTTTTACTGAGGCCGGATTGCTGAGTGAGTTCATTTTAAAATATGACGTCTCTTTTATGGACATTGTGGTCTGGAAAGAATGTCATGAATGCAGAGATGGTGATGGAGCTTGCTCATGAGGCATAGACGGTGAACATGAGCATAGGCGAGAGGAGAGTATGCGTCGGAAACATGAGGAGCGATCTGTTGTGGCCCAGGTACGCATGGGGATGTGGGGACAAGACATTATGGAGAGTAAAAGATAAGTTTCATACCATAGTGTATCTATCCATAGAAATCATAACTGTGGAACGTCCTCTCCAAAGAGATGAGGATAATCGAGAGCATCACTGCCGTGATGCACAAAATAAGACCTATTTTAAAATAATGTTATACAGAGCTGGTGAAAGGATATTTTGCGCTGTAGACTAAACTTCCACCTTGCCCCCCTCCCCCAGCCCGGGGAGCCCTGCAGCAGCTCCCCACCCCTCCTCCGTGCTGCATTGTTACATTGCAGAAAGAAGGAAGAAAAATGTTTCAATAGGTCTGTCTGGACCTATAATTAGTTTCTTGATTTGACTAAGTACTCAGATACTATGGGGACAAGGGGTGGTGCTTGTGATGCTGGCAGACCAAATGCCAGCTCTTGCCCAGGCTTCAGGCATTTGCTAAGAATGGACAAACTCATAGCTGGAGACATGACCTGTTCACCTTTATGTTAGTTTTGCTCAAAATGGGTATTAGAGTCTAAACACTAAGTACATTCTTATCAGACTATGAAATGCTTGTAAATTGCTACATGCATGAATCTCATTTGTAATGTTAGTATTCCCTGCTATAAGAAAATATGTACATTTTGCTTTATAACTTTAAAAATGTTTGCTCTGAACTTGTGAAACCCGGCACAGGAATCTCTTCCTCCCTCTCTGGCATAGGGGCTGGAACTAGGGGTGCAGGAGGTGCTGCCGCACCCCTGTCTTGAAGTGATTTTCATTATGTCCAGGGTTTACAGTTTGGTTCAATGGCTCTCCGCACCCCTGCTACAAAACTTGTTTCAGCACCTCTGCTTCCCGCCCATCAAAATCAGATGAGCCATCAAGGAATATAGCAATGTGAAAGACTGGTTAATGCCACCAGGGAACTGTATGTGCAAAGAAACTCATCCTGTGGACTTGGAAGTGGAATGAAGGAAATAAAACAAAGCCACAGGAAAATTTTCCATCTCTCTCTGCTGTTTGAACTCTGACAGGGCCAGAGACTCTAAACTGAAACCAGAGATTTCAATGGGTCTGTCCTGAAGGATACTTTGAATTGACAGATCACAGAACTCTGTTTGGATTTAGATGATAACTCATATGTGTGCATATGTTTGCTTGTTTTAACTTATTTAACTCATTTATTTTTCCTAGTTAATAAACCTTTAGATAGTTTCTTACAGGATTGGCTTCAGGGCTTGTCTTTGGTGTAAGAGCTAGGGTACCAATTGATCTGGAGCAAGTGACTGGTCTCTTAGGAGTGGAAGCAACCTGAATATTGTGCGATGCGTGATGTAAGTGACCATTTACACAAAGTCCAGTTTGTCTGGGTGACAACATAGACTGGAGAACCTAAAGGTCTTGACTGTGACTCCATGGTAAGACTGTTACCATGATCCAGGAGTTCACAGTCATTTGGATTGGGGAAATCTAATTATAAGGTTATAATAGTTGTGAACTACTCCGGACAGTATGACAGTGTTAACACATTAGATAGCAGACAAATGAGCTAGGAGGGTGATTGGTGATAGGAGAGTTGTCTGTTCCATTTTATTCCAATTATGGACATGTGAGTAGCATAAAACAAAACACTTTAACCTCAGAAACTATGTTTCACATCGTGGTCTTCTGTCCAAATTGTGACATTCTGTTGAAATATGATCAGAGGCTATGGTAGTACAAGTTTGATTAGATTTCTGTCTGCAATCAATTTATAGTGTTGGGGGGAAACTTTCAAAAGTGCCTGTGTGACTTAGAAGTGACTTAGGCATTGAGTAGTTTAAATCCATTAACTTTAGTGAAATGTAGGCTCCTAAGTCACTTAGGCACTTTAAAAAAATTTCTCTAGGTATTAAACTATGATTCATCTTATAGTTTAAGTGACTGCCATCAGGATGGTTTGATGTGGTAGTAAAAGGCAAACGACACCTAGAAGATCAATGAATATAATGAGGGCTTTCATCAACTAGAAATGATGTATTTAGTTTTTACCTGCTGTTAAACTTCCTACCTTCTTTGCTATTCATATACATTCAGGAGGTGGTAGACTAGATTCCCTGCCTGATATACCTAATTTTCACAGAAATTACAATATTTCTCTATTTTCCTTTGCATTTCTATAAGATTATGATTTGACTTTACCACTGCAGCTAGGCATATAGGTCCATATAGGTCCAGCTCTTCAAAAATAGGAGCCTGACTTTGGGAAAATCTTTGCCATGTTCTGAAATAAAGTGTACTTGCCCAGCAGACAGACCATCTGTGTCTGTTTATAAAGCTGAGTGAAACCACGGAGGCCTGAGCAGTCTCTGGGTATGTCTACACTGCAATTAAAAACCCATGGCTGGCTCATGCCAGCTGACTCAGGCTCCTAGGGCTCTGGCTAATAGGCTATTTAATTGCAGTGTAGCCATTTCGGCTTTGGCTGGAGCCTGGGATGTAGGACTCTGTGAGGTGGGAGGATTCGAGTTGGGTTGCAGCCCAGGCCCAAATATCTGTTCCACGGTTAGACAGTTCTTTAACCTGAGCCCCACAATCCCAAGTCAGCTGGCACTGGCCAGCAATGGGTGTCTAATTGCAGTGTAGACATGCCTCTGAGCTCCCCACTGCCCCGACAAAGGCCAGCAGGACTACAGGAGAGACTTGAAAGACTGGCAGAGCAATCTGGAGGGGCAAATGGAGTCTCTAAATCAGCTCTTTGCGACAGCCTTCCTGTGGTATTGAGCCTGAAAAGAATCAAGGTAAGATGCCAGGTTATGGTAAGCCCTGTGGAGGCACAGTAGCCTGAAAGTAAAATCTACATTATAGATCAAGGGCCTTAAAGAACTGCAAACCATTACAGTCAACTGTATATGACAGCGCTAGTCAATAATTGAGGGGAAGACATTGACTCTAGGTGGATGTTTTTCTTATTTTAAAAGCAAATCCATGGTTATCTGACTGATGCATAGGTTCTAAGGTCAGTTAGTATAGACTGATCTATATAATACAGAATATAGAATGTCATGAACTTATGTCTGTAGAGAGCCCAAATGATGGTATTTATCCCATATATCACTGCACAGATCACAAGAGCTGACTCTGTGGGTGGTCCAGGGCTGAAGTACCCATGTAAAAGAAATCAATGGGTGCTCAGCACCCACTGGCAGCCAAGTTCCTCCCACCCCCCCGTGCCTGCCGCCCGCCTGCCAGCAGCCCCACCGACCAACTTCCGAAAGGCAGCAAGAGTTGATGGAAGCAACACAGTGCCTACCTAATATGGTGTCGACCTTACTACATCATCTTAATTGCTATGCCTCTCAGGGAAGTGGAGTTAAGTCAGTGTAATGGGCATGTTACATCAGGTGGGAGCTACATTTTAGTGTAGACCTTCACAGCATTAGATCGATGTAAGCTGCCTTATGCCGATCTAACTCTGTAGTGTGGACTAGGGCTAAGCCATTGCAGGGAATGCTGTAATTTGCTTTTGGCACAGGCCAGCAGCAAAATTACCATTCCCACCTGCCTCCCAGAGCAAAGAGGAAGCAGGGAGGGGATGGTGTCTCAGAGGCATGTTTTGGGGGCATGCTGCTTTTTGGAGATACTTCTGGGGTGATGCACAATCTAGCCACAGGAGAAAAGAAATGAACAGGGGAAAGAAAAAATCCCAAGGAAAATATAAATAGTCTACATTTTATACCTGGGCACCCCAGTTGAAGACGATGGGGAGGTAGAGGTGTCATTGAGAAGAATTTGGGGAGTCCTAAAGCCTTGAACAATATTATTTCCATCCAGCCCCATTTGTATTTCCGTGAGTCTGTTTTTATTCTGCCTACACTTAAGGAAAGACAGATGTAAAAATCCACTAAACGGCAGATGGTAATGGGAATCTATTCTCCAGAGAGATCGGGATAATGACTCTTTGCAAAGCAGGAGCAGAAGACCTCTGACCCCTGCAGGCTGCAGCTCATATTCTACTTCGAATGCAGAGGTCCTATATGACATGGAGTCAAAGGGGAGTTTTAATCTGGCCTCAGCCCTTTTGCTGCCTTCCCTGATTCCTTTTCTTTTTCTGTCTTCCTGGAGCAACTTCCTTGACATCCTTTTTCTGTCTTCACCTCCTCGTTCATTCCTGCTCCCTCTCCCTAATAACAAGAATCAGAGAGGTAGCCGTGTTAGTCTGGAATAGAAGAAGTAACAAAGAGTCCTGTGGCACCTTAAAGACTAACTAAAGTATTGAAGCATAAGCTTTCGTGGGCTAATACCCACTTCGTCGGATGCAAGTTTGCATCCGACGAAGTGGGTATTAGCCCATGAAAGCTTATGCTTCAATACTTTAGTTAGTCTTTAAGGTGCTACAGGACTTTGTCACTCTCCCTAATAAATTACTGTGATGGGATTAGACATTGAATTGGTTTCCCCTCCCCCTCCCTCTTTATATCAGCACACCGGGTTCTTCTTGTAAAACATTCCAAATGAAATTTATAGCAGGGTTTTCTGGTTATGCACATTGAATTCTATATTTTTAAATAAAATGATAGACTTTATTCATTTTTAGTTAAAATTAGTTTACAAAACTTCTCTGATATTTGTCTTCTATTATAATGTGCACTGTCTGCTTTGTTTATCCGAGTACAAGCCTAGGAAGAAAGAAACTGAGCTGCCTGGATGAAAATTACATGCATGAAAGTAGGAAACCACATTGAATACCAAATGTGCTTCTCTCTCAAAACTAGAAGCAAAGCTCCATTAGCAAACTCCAGCCTTTCCCTGGGTATGTGTTTGCCTAAAACCAAGAAAATTAAAAAGAGAGGGGAGTGGTTGTAGCCCATGCATCCATGAAGAATCACAGCAAAGAGTACTTGAACATATGTGTTACACAGAAAATGTTATGCTGAAAGTATCCATGAAACCAGAATGGACCACAATGCTTGAAGTTTAAGGCATGAAACCGCTAGAAAGAACAGAATGGGATTTTCAGAGGATCTTAAATCAGGAACTTAGGAACTAACTCCCACTGAAATTCAATTGGAATTTTTTTAAGTTTTGTGTGTAGGCTTCTTTGAAAATCCCCAGTCCTCACTAGGTATGTGTATTACGGTAGTACCCAAAGGCCCCAGCTGAAATCAGTTCCCCATTGTGCAAGTAGCTGTAGAAACACCTAGTAAGAGATCATCTCTGTGATGAAGAAGGTTCAAGCTAAATAAACAAGACAAAATTGTTATTCCCATTTTACAGACGGGGAACTGAGGCACAGGGTACATCTACACAGTGATTAAAAAGCCCATGGCTGGCCCAAGTCAGCTGACTCAGGCTTGAAGCGCTCAGACTGTGGGCTGAAAAATTGCTGTGTAGAGGCAGGAGGGTCCCAAAGCTTGGGGTCCAGCATGAGTCCAAACATCTACATTGCAATTTCTCAGCTGTGAGCCCAAGCTCTGGGGGCCTGCGTCAGTAACATGAGTTAAGGTTGCTTATCCATCTGTAGACGTATCCCCAAACAGATTGACTTGCCTAAGGTCACACAGTCTGTGGCAGGCAGAGATGGGTCTTGAACCCCATGTCCTGAATCCCTGTTCAGTTGGCTTTCAAGGTCATCCTTCCTTTCTGGAGGAAGAGATCAGTCTCATATTTTGCATTACCCAAGAAGTGGAGGAGAAAGAAAAACATCTGCCTTTGATTTTGCAAAGCAATAAAAGCTCTGATTCAGGAGGGTTCCAGCATTTCTTGCAGTGACTGCAATTCCACCAAGTTAGGTAGGTTATAGTAAGAAACTGCAGAAGATTAATGGATCCTGGAAAAGTTTGAGAAGTTTAAGGATCGAGGCCTTAGATTGTAAGTTCATGGGGGTAATGACCTCAGACCATAAGAACATAGGAATGGCCATACTGGGTCAGAGGAAAGTCCATCCAACCCACTATCCTGTCTACGGACAGTGGCCAATGCCAGGTGCCCCGGAGTGAGTGAACCCTAATGATCAGGTGATCTCACTCTTGCCATCCATCACCGCCCTCTTACAAACAGAGGCTAGGGACACCATTCCTTACCCATCCTGGCTAATAGCCATTAATGGACTTAACCTCCAGGAATTTATCCAGTTCTCTTATAAATCCTGTTATATTCCTAGCCTTCACAACCTCCTCAGGTAAGGAGTTCCATAGGTTGACTGTGTGCTATGTGAAGAACTTCCTTTTATTTGTTTTAAACCTGCTGCTCATTAATTTCATTTGGTGGCCCCTAGTTCTTATATTATGGGAGCAAGTAAATAACTTTTCCTTATTCGCTTTCTCCACATCACTCAAGATTTTATATACCTATATCATATACCCCTTTAGTCTCCTCTTTTCCAAGACCAACATCATCTTATTCCATTGAAGTTAATGTAGTTACATCAGGGATGAATTTGGCCCCTCGTCTTTCAATGTTGATGCAAAATGTAAACCCTGTGGTGCTGTAGAAAAAAACTATAAAAATGGTAATTAAAGATGGGGCAAAACCACCTTTTTAAAAATTCCACCTTTGGTGGTTATGGGGGGAAAAAACCCTAAAGGAATCTGGAACCAACTCACTTCTGGTTTGGCAAATCTGGATTATAATTTTTTTGTAAATTAAAAACACAGCTTTCTTGGCCCAGTTGTAATAGCAGTGCTAGTTTGAATGCTAGTAATGCTAGTTTGAATAATTGTACCCATTTTCCTTGATACTTAGGCTATCTACTCAGTCTTCTAGCCATTTCATTGCCATTTTTTACTTTTGGTTTTCATTTTGCCTGGCCTAGTGGTTACACAATTGGGAGTTTTGCCATTGACTTCAATGGGAGGGGGATCAGGTCCATAGTTTCTGTTCTGATCTATTTAGGTTCTTAGGGAAGGCTTTTTTAAAAAAAAACCTACTGCGCTGGTGTTATTTTCTGCTTAGTCACACTGGTTTTAGCCCCTCTGCTAGCACCAACAGAACATTGCTCTCTTCAAACTGGACAGCTGGCTCGGCTGTCGAGTAGAAGTGTGTAATCCACACTGTCATTGCTAATTTAAAGCTGTGGATGAATATTAATTTTTTTTAGCATTGGGGATCTTTAACAGAGGCATTTCAGTTGTTCAATTAGGTATAACAAGGGTGAAAAGCAGACCTAAAATGTGCTGACTAATGCATCTGTGCTCAGGTCAGACATCTTCCGATCCTGCTTCTTGCAGCACACTTACATGGATGGGATATGCATTTTTGCTTGATGCTCTGCTCAGAATGCTGAACGCTCCTTAGGAAGTTAAAGGCAGGATTCTCTCCCCTCCTGTGGCCTTTTTATATTGGCCTGGCTGAGAAGAGGTGCCATAAAGGATGCAGAATGGCCCTGTGGGAATACCTGTTGAGTAAAGGTGTTCCCTTGCTGTTGTAAGGTTGGTAAAGAGCCCTGTGCTACTCTCCTACACAGTGAGAGGGAAGGGATGTTGCTGGAGCACACTGCTTCTGCCCTTGTGGGCAGCAGAGCAGCCCATCGACAACCTTGCAAAGTTCACTGTTACTTAGAGAAACTCTTGGGGAAAAGCCCGAGAAAAGGGATTATCTGCGAATAATAGGGTTGGGAGAGCCACACTTTGCCAACCTCTGGCGTGGCACCACGCTAGGAGTGTGTTACGAGCGGGAGGTGCAGTCTCAGAGTAGGATCAATGTAGCTGCATGTCACCAGAACACTGCAACCCTGGAGCTTTAAACTGTAGTGTCTGGGCAGTCCCCTGGCCTGGCCCAGAATTTGGAGGCTGCAAAGGTGGTATAAGGCTGTGCCCTCCTGCTCCCTGGCCCACCTCCTGGGAGGTACAGCATGGAAACTGACCCTCAGCCTTAAAATGGACATTCAACATTTCTAAAAGTCTTGAGACAAACCACAGTGTATGGAAAGGAGGTGTGGGGGAGAGAAATGCCATACATGCTCCTCAATAGTCCTGTCAAGTAAACAATCTCTGTCTGAGAATTCCCTTAGGGGAACAGATGCTACATGGCAGATGATGCTAAATGCCGACTGATACATTCTTTGTGGTGGGTCTTAATGTTGGACCAAATATTATTTTAGGGCCAATACAGAATTTTAAGGCATTTACAGTGTGCCTCATGCTACTGAAAGGCAAGCAATGGCCAGGAGGTATATGCAATTTTTTCACTAGTTCTCTTGAATTTCAGATCTGGTAATCTCCACAAGCCTGCTGTAAGTGTGACCTGAAGGGACATTTGGTTGGGGGAAGGAACAGTTGTAAGAACTCTTGCATAATCCCTACTCTAAAGCAAACTGTTTCCTGGTAATAGGCTCAGAAGCCTGAACTCCTCTGGAGATCATCTCTCCATCACTGCTGGCTGTACAGAGGCACTAAACAAATGACATGGCATAAGAGGTTTAAAAGATAAAATCCTATAGCATGGGATTTTTCAAAAGCAATGAACACTGCCCTAGCTCTGGTCCCACTGAAGTTAACAGTAAAACAATGTTTTAGTGGGCACAGTTAGGCAAACACTGAATGCTTCTGTAAATTCTACCAGAGAACCACTTCTTTCTTTATCTTTTCCAGGCTTATCAGCTTCACTATAATTTCAATACAGCTCAGCCCAGTTTGAAGGCAACCCTCTAGACATCTAGCACATTACAGTTTATCATCATCCCTCCCTAGGACTTTGATAATCAATGCTTTGCTTCATAAGAGAAATGTGGATAAAGAACCAAAGAAAAGATTTCACATGGGCTTACACCCACTGAGCTGCTGATCTCACTATCAATAGTGACAAATAAAATTACTATATGGAATCTGTGATTTCCAGTACAATTACCATGTAGTGGGTGTGATATAATACACCCCTGTATTCACACCCTATACTGTATTGTAATATTTTTTGAACTAGGTATACATTGTACGGTATCATTTGAAAACTCATAATCTGCTGGTCAGTATTGTTCTGATAAAGTATGCGTGGCAACATTATATGTGAAGTTATAGGATTCCCTTGTATGATGTTATTAACACATATTCCAAATCCCACAGCCCTGCCAGGCTGAAGTCGGCCAACAGATCTGGCCTAAACAAAGGAATGTGTGCTTGCCTTAATTTGCTTAATAAGTAGTAAACGGAGTCATCAAGCAGAAAGGGGAAAAAAACTGTTATATGGGTGAAAAGCAGATCTAAAAATGTGCTGACTAATGCATCTGTACTCAAGCCAGACATCTTCCGATCCTGCTACTTGTGGCACATTTAAATAGATGGGATATACATTTTTGCTTGATTTTCTGCTCAGATTCAGGTAGAACTCCCCCACCCCAGCAGGGAACATCTTTCCACACAGACTCTTTGTCTCTTGGTTCTCAGCTGGAACTGTTTATTTCAAGGAGGGACTGAAACTATTAAAGGGAGGGGAAGATACCCCAAAGCACCTCTCTCTCTCTTTCTCCCCCACCCATCACATTCTCTGCACCCGAGAAGACAAAAGGAAACAACCCTTGGACTCGGATGGAGGGGCGAGGGGTTCTGACTTGAAGAGTTTGGTCAGTAAGCTTGCTGGAAGCATACAGTTAGAAATTTTGCTTGACTCTAGCATAATTTATTAAGTTAGATACCTGTGTTTTTTCTTTATTTTTCCTGTAACCATTTCTGGGTTTTATGCCTCATGACTTGCACTCACTTAAAACCTCTCTTTTATCAGTTATTACACTTAATTTATTGTTTTATCTAATCTACTGTGTTAAGTTAAAGTGTCTGGGTAACTTCATTTATCATGATTAAGCTGGTGCATGTAATTCCCCTAAAGGAATAGTGAATTTAATATTTCTGGACTGTCTGAGAGAAGGCTGGACAGTGCAGGAAATACATTTTTGGGGGAAAGCCTGGCACTGGGACTGTGTTGGGGTCACCGTGCAGTATAACCAAGGCTGGTGAGCGACTTGTATGCTGGTGGTTTCTTGTGAGCAGTCCAGGTTGAAGGCTACAGCAGCAAGGCATTGCAGGCACTCCAGGGCAGAGATGACACAGTCCCCTCACACTTGTCTGGATTGTGAACCGGCAGGTCGCTGTAGGTGAAATCCTTCCCCCAGTGAAGCCAATGACAAAATTGGCTTTGCTGTGGGTATCTCAGCATTTTAAGCAGCCCTGCTAGAACAGCATCTCTGAGGAAGTGACATTTATTAGGATGAATACACAAACTGCTCATGCTCAATGTAACTAACACTCTCTCTTCACATTTCAAGTGTGTGGGCAGGGTCAAATAAAACATCTACATGATAAAGTCCACTTTTGATTATTATTTTTTTTACCTTTATAACCATGATTCAGATGTTCTCTCAGAGGATTACACAACTGTTTTTTGCTAAATAACGGTGTCCTTTGTAGGGAAAGGTCACATTTTACAGTAATAGCCATATCGTGAAAGGTAACAGTTTAAGGCATGTGAAACAGACAATGCTAGAATAAAATGTATGGAGGGAAAAGTGGACCTGAAATTCAATGATAAATTCCTGTTGAATTTCCATTACAATGGCTGTTCCATTTCAAGCAGTCTTCTAATACATGTGGCTGCATGAAGTAGCTCTTTTGCCTGCAGTTTAATTAAATGCCCATTCAGTGCTATATTTTCTGTTCATCGATAATGAAATTGCTGAACAATGAATGTTAATACCAGTACGTTTTGCAGATACATGTGAAAGCAACCTTTCTTTTGTAATATTAAACACCAAAAAAAAAAAAAAAAACCTATAGAGTTCCCTTTTTATCCCTCAGTGCCATGAAATTAACATCAAAGATTAGAAAATGCAATTCAGTCCTTCTGGGAAGTGGCTATTGAGAAATGAGTTGAATAGAACTCTGTTCTCATTACATAAATTATAATCTAGCAAAGCCAAGCAAGTTTTATTTACTCTCCCATTTTGAGGACCATGATGGAAAGAAACCCTTTGCAAATCTGAAGAGAATGTGCATGCTGCAAATTTAGTCACAAGGCCAAATGCTGTGTGCCGTACTCATGTAAAAAAATTGCCAACGGTATGCAGCATGTGGCCTGCCTTCTGTGTGTGCTTTCATGATGATTCTAATCGAAGCTGTCAAAGTACAGGTCTAGGCTGAAAAGTGCCTGTAAAAACGGCATTGCAGGGTTCCAGATTTAAAGCATGTCGTTCAAAATAAAAAGTTAATATTCCTAACTCCCAGCCTTGCAAATTCAGCCTGGGCTCTGAAAGAAAAGGTGGGATTTTCCATCCCATGCATCATGCACAGTCATAAAGATTCTGCAGGCCAAATTATAACTTTGGGGTCTGATTCAGGCTCCTGTAAACTCAATGAGGTCTTTCCAAATCCTTTGAGGAGCTGGGCGTCAGTGTCACCTGTGGAGTCCCGTTGCCTTTAGTGACTTTGCACATGTATAACTAATTGGAGTTTTGTCAACAGTGCTGTTGCTGATGGACAAGGACTGGAAACTGGCTCACCCTCTCTTAACTGTATTGGTTTTACTGTGATAATAGGAGTAAAATGAATTACCATTTATTTTAGATATTAAAGTCAGCTGATCTGACTCTACGCTCACACAAGGGGCAGGTTTGTTGACTCGGTGCAATTTTTACAGGGACATTTATTTAAGAGGGGAACTGCATGTTAAACCCTCTTGAGAGGTTTGTAAATTCACCTACGGTGTTCCGTAGGGTATATCGACACTGTAATTAAAAACCCATGCTTGGCCCATACCAGCTGACTTGAGCTTCTGGGGCTCAGACTAAGGGGCTGTTTAATTGTGGTGTACCCTTCAGGCTTGGGCTGGAGCCCAAAATCTGGGACCCACTGAGGGACAGGGTCCCACTCCGTGGAGCTGCAGCTTGAGCCCGAAAGTCTGCACCATAATAAAATAGCTCCTTAGCCTCAGCCCCTTGAGCCTGGGTCAGCTTCCACAGACCAGCCGCAGGTTTTTAAATTGCAATGTAGACAGACCCTAAGTTGTTTGCACTTAGGGCAGCGATGAAGCTCCTCCACTCCTGTCTGTTTCTGGTAAGTCTTTCAATGGTTTCCCCATTGTGCCCCAGGTTTTTCAGCTCAGCTTCCAAAGCTCTTCTCCATGTTGTTTTCAGGCAACCTCATTTTTGCTTGCCCTCAGGTGTCCATCTTATTGCTATTCTGGTGAAGGAATCAGTTTCCATCAGAAGCATATGGCCAATCCATCTCCAACGCTTTCTGGGAATGATGGTTGTGACTCATGACTAGAAAGCATTAAACAGCTTGCAGGCTGAATGCAAGCCCACCTTTAAAGTCATGTTAGAAGGGTATGCAAATGATAATTAGGGCCATTCATGCTCAATAGGTTAGAACTTTGAAATGCAAACCTATATTGTTAGAAGTAATATAGTATTAATTTTGTGTATCTTGGGCTAGGTCTACATTACCCGCTGGATCGACGGGTAGTGATCCATCTGCTGGGGATTGATTTATCACATTTATCGCATCTAGTCTAGACTCTAGAGCGCTCTCCCATTGAGGCCGGTACTCCACCAGTAGGCGAGGCGCAGACAGAGTCAATGGGGGAGTCCAGCAGCAGTGAGGAGTCAATGGAGGAGTGGCAGCGAATGGTTCTCTCATTACACTACTTGGTTGCATTTCCTGAGTTAATTTACCTGACACAGAAATCCATTTCAAAAGGTATTTTTTTTCTCCTACTGATAATGGCCATCTACATTTAACAGCCCTCTTAGAATTGATATGCTAATGTACAATTTTTTTCCCTTCCTTTCTGTGTGTATAAATGCATCTTTCTTCTGTTTCATTCTATGCATCCGATGAAGTGGGCTATAGCCCACGAAAGCTTATGCTGAAATAAACTAGTTAGTCTCTTAAGGTGCTACAAGTATTCCTCGCTTTCATCTCTGCTATGAATCTGAACCTCGATGGCTTGAACTCATGTCTATACAGTAAAACCTCGATATAACGGACTAATTCGGGTGAGGGGGTGTCCGTTAAAGCCGAAAGTCCGTTATTTAATAATAATTAAAAAAACTAGCAGCCCGCTCGAATTAGTCCCCTATATCGAGGTTTTACTGTATAATAAACTATCATGGCAGCCGGGAGCCGTGAGTCAGCCTGCCTGGGTCCCGGCTGCTGGCACCCGGGCGGGAGCCGTCAGCCAGCCCGCCCGGGTCCTGGCTGCTGGGACCGGGGCGGGAGCCGTCAGCCAGCCCGCCCGGGTCCCGGCTGCTGGGACCTGAGCAGGAGCCGTCAGCCAGCCCGCCCAAGTCCCAGCTGCTGGGACCCAGGCGGGAGCCGTCAGCCAGCCCGCCCGGGTCACGGCTGCTGGGACCTGAGCAGGAGCCGTCAGCCAGCCCGCCCAAGTCCCAGCTGCTGGGACCCGGGCGGGAGCCGTCAGCCAGCCCACCCGGGTCCCGGCTGCTGGGACCCGGGCGGGAGCCAGCAGCCGGGACCCGGGCGGGCTGGCTGACGGCTCCCGCCCGGGTCCCAGCAGCCGGGACCTGGGCGGGCTGGCAGCGGGGAGCCGGCAGCCAGCCCGCCTGCTGCCTGGACCCGAAAAACGGATTTTGGATGCATCGGACTTGCTCATAAAATTTGTCCGTTGCATCCGAAGTCCGTTAAATCGGGGTCCGTTAAATCGGGGTTTTACTGTACGTATCTTTTAACCATACTCTTTCTTTCTTTTGTTTTTTAATATTATTTAGTTTAGTTAATAAGAATTGGCTGTAGCGTGTATTTGGGTAAGATCTGAAAAATTCATTAACCTGGGAGGTAATGTGTCTGATCCTTTGGGATTGGAAGACAATTTTCTTTTATATGATGAAATAAAATTTTCAGATATCATCATATTTGATTTAGGTACCTGGATGGAGGCCTGAGGCTGGATCATTTTATGGGAACTGTGTTATTTGGATTTCTGAGTAACTAGCATGGTAATAAAGATGCTGTTTTATGCTAGCTTGGCAAATCTAAGTATTGAAATATTCACTAGCTTTTTGTGGTTTGTCTGTCCATTCTTTGCAGTTCACCCTAATTGAGTGCCCATAGCTGGTCCCCACTGGGACCCCAGCCATCTTCTTGGCTCCACTGTGTGAGTAGGTCTTTGAGATTGTTCTGGGCCAAAAGATATGGAGAATTTTTCTGAGACAGGTTGTATGGAATTAAGACAGTTTGGACATGTCATATTTTGACATTCCCCAGGTTTCTGCACTAGAAAGTAGTGTTGAAAGTACACAGCTCTGATAAATCCTGAATATGGTTTTGGTGTTGTATTTTGATGATTTCCAGACTATATTTAAGCTCCTAAAGGTGTTCCTGGCTTTATCCATTCTGTTCCAGATAGTCTGGACAACCCAGACTAATGAGTTAAGGGGGAACAGCAGTCCCACTGTCCCAGATTGCACCCCTAGGTTCCTGTCACAGGCTCATACACTTTAAAGGAGCCCACCGTGAGTTTTGAAGAGGATGGTTTTTAAAGCAAGATTAATTGCATCTGAGTGCTCTTTTGAGTTGTAATGAAAAAGGTCAATAAATTCATGTATCAACCATGGATGGATAAAAGGGACAGGAGTTTCAATTTCCCAGCGCTAGTTTCCTTAATAAAAATAATTTTTCTCTATCCTATTAAAGAGACGTATGTTTGCAGCTTCCTGGGCTACACTGGCCATGCAACTTCAGCTACGCTTACCTAGCCATCCTCACAGTTGTGAGTTGACCACGGTGGCTCCCCCATCGACTCTGCTTACTTTTCTTGCGGAGCTGGAGTTCCGGAATCGACAGGAAGCAAGTTCGGGGATTGATTTATCGCATCTAGACGAGATGCAATAAATTGATCCCCGATACATTGAACACCCCCTGCCGATCCAGCAGGTAGTAGAGACATACCCTACATTGAAGCAATAGTTTTTGTAAACAAAGTGCTCTGGTTCAGGTGCTGTGGATTTTGTTATTTAAAAACAGCTTTGACATCAATATTTTAAGAATGTTTGCAAAGAGGAAATATGGACCAGAGTGAGACAAATCTTGTTGCCTTAGTCACATAAAACTCCCAGTGCAGTCATTAGGCGATTGTGTCACTAAGACAAGCATGACTGGGCCAGAGGTGATGTCCGGCTAGAAGTTCTACTAACAAGAGTTTGATCTTGTCTAGTACATGTTCAGAGGTGTAAGGTGACCATACTGCCCGAAGGGCAAAGTGGGTGGAATTGACCAGGTCAATCCTGCACCGTGGGATTGGCCTGAGCCCTGCTTGCCCCTCCCCCAGCACGAAGAGGGAGTTGCAGCATGTCTGAGCCTGACCTGCCTCACCCCCCCCCCCCAGCCTCTGTGTGACTCAGCTTGCTGCTCACCCAAGAACTGCCTCCCTCCCTTCCATGCAATGCTGGGGTCGTTTCCCCCCTGAGCCCTCTTGCAGCTCCCTGCGTGAGGCTGCGATTGCTGCTTGTCTGATCCCTTCCAACCCTCCCCCACACCGGCAAGAGACTGGGGGTCCTGCGCGCCCGAGCCCTGCCTGCCACTGTCACCCCTGCACAAGGCTGGGGTTGCTGCTTGCCCAAGCACTCTCTGCAGCCCCGTGGGACGGCTGCTCCTTCAAACCCTTCCTATCACCCTACGGAGTGAGGTTGGGGTCACCGCTGGCCCAAGCCCTATTAGATGCCCGCCCAACGTGACACTGGGGCACTGTTCACCTAAGCCCTGCCTGCAGCCCCCAGTGTGAGGTTGGGGGGTCACTGTTTGTCTGTGCCTTTCCTGCCCCACCCCATGTGAGGTTCAGGTGACTGCTTGGCTGAGCCAGTCCAGTTCCCCTCGCCATGGCCAGAGGCTGGGGTCACTGCTTGTCCAAGTCATGCCTGCTCCTTCCCCTCCCCCCCCCCATGTTTGGCTGGAGGTTGCGGTTGCGTGAGGCTGGGGCCAATGCTCACCCAACAGATGCCTGCCCTGCCCCTGCCCCTAGGGTGCCAGGCATTCAGTTTTTGACTGGAAAGCCCAGTTTAAAAAGGACCCTGGTGGCTCCAGTCGGTACCACCAACCAGGCCATTAAAAGTCCAGATTGGTGGGGGGAGGGGCGGGGGCAGGCTAAGGCAGGTTCCCTGCGTACCCTAGCTTTGTGCAGCTCCCAGAAGCAGCCACCAGTCCTTGTGGCTCCTAGGCGCGTGGGTGGTGAGGATGGTGACGTGTGCTGCCCCTGCCCCTAGTGCCGGCTCCGCAGCTCCCATTGGCCAGAAACCTCAACCAATGGGAGTTGCAGGGGTAATATGCGTGGGCATGACTGCAGTGTGTGGAGCCTCCCCGGATGCCCATGCACGTAGGGGCTGAAGTGCCATGGTGGCCACTTCCTAAGAGCCGCAGTAACCCTGACCACCCCAACACCCTGCTGCCCTCTCCTGTACCCAAGTTCCTTCCTGAGCCTACATCCCAAGCCATGCCCCCCCCCAACCCAATCCCCGGCTCCATCCCAGAGCCTACACACCTAGTCAGAGCCTGCACCCCAGAGCCCTCACCCCCCCCTGCATCCCAACCCCCTGTTCCAGCCCAGATCCCCCTTCCTCCCTCCAAACCCCTCATCTCTGGCCTCATCCCTAAGCCCACACCCCCAGCCAGAGCCCACACGCCAAACCCCTCGGCCCCAGCCCAGAGCCCCTTCCTGCATCCCAAACCTTTCATCCCCGGCTCCACTCCAGTCCCCGCACCACACAGCCAGAGACCTCACCTGCCCCCCCCCAGCCAAAGACCTCAACCCCCTCCCCCACTCCAGTCCCCTCCCCCAGAGCAGACCCCCCTGATTTCTGGCTGCACCACCAGCCAGGGACCACATCTGCCCTCCACTGCACCCCCCTCCCCCAACCTGGTGAATGTGCATGAGAGTGGGGGAGACTGAACACCAGAGGGAGGTCAATGGAGCCAAAGGGGGCAGGACCTCTGAGAAGAGGGTGGGGGAGACGGGCAGGCCAGGGGTGTTCAGTTTTGTGTGATTAGAAAATTGGCAACCCTACCTGTCCCCTCTCCCAGGCAAGGTGGGGGGGAGGGGCGTGTCACTGCTTGTCTGAGCCCTTGCTTGTGAGGCTGGGGGTCACCGATAGCCCAAGCCGTGCCTGCAGTCCCCCGTGCAAGGCTGGGGGGGGGGTGGTGGTCTCTGTTTCCCCAAGCCTGGCCTGCCCCTGTCCCTCTCCCCTGTGTGCCACTGGGATCACATCTCCCCCCAGCTCTGCCTGCTGCTACCCCCCTGACTTGGGCAGGTGAGGCTGGGGTGGCTGTTCATCCAAACCTTACGTGCTGCTGCCCCCTCCCCCACTTGAAAGAGGGGGGTGGCTGCTCTCTTCAGCCCTTCCTACTCCTCCCTCTCCCACATGAAGCTGGGGGACGGGGGGCGGGGTTGCTGCTTCCCCGAGTCCTGGCGGCCCCTTCTACTTCAGGCTGGGGTCGCTGTTCATCCAAGACCTGCCTGACCCGCCCTCCCCTCCCCCCACATGAGGGTGGGGTCGTTGCTCACCTAAGCCCTGCCCCTCCTCTCACCTCCCCCGTGGAAGCCTGGGATCACCACTTGCCCAAGCTCTGCCTATGCCCCGCCCCATGTGAGACTTGGGATGCTGCTTTCCTGAACCCTGCCTGTCTGCCTCCCCCGTGCAAGGCTGGGGGGTCACAGCTCACACAATGCCTGCCTTCCTCCCCCTATGTGAGGCTGGAGGTTGCAGCTAACCTGAGCCCTGTCTCATCCTCAACGCCCTGCCTCCCCTTCCACCCCCCACCCCCCCGCTGCATGGTTCTGGCGTCCCCATGCCCCCCCCCCTCCACGTTCCTCTGTGCTGCATCCCACTTGTTTGACAAAAATGGGCATTTGGCCTGTTTGCTTTTGCCAGCGGATGACATCGGCACGAGCAAATGGGACAAACAGCCTCTTGGCCAAAAAAAGTCAGGACGACCAAGACAGGGCTTATAAAAGGGACATAGCCGAAACGGGACATAGCCCACCCTCAGAGAGTGGAACCTGTAAGTGTAACGTAGCAAGTGATGAGTGAGATGCACACACACACACACACACACATATTTAAAGGGGGGGGGAGGTCACTGGGACAGGTTACTCCTGCCTACTAATTGGCAGGTGAAATGCATCCCTGTGCAGTGGGCTACAAGTCCTTTTTTAAAGTCCCCTTTACGCCTTCAGTGAGGAGTAAGTGGTGCATAGGTCCCATCCCGGCCATCTTTCACCCTACAAGGGGAGTGCCTAAAGGACCTCCCCATTGACTTGAGGAGGCTTTTGCTAAAACCAGTAACAGCCTTGCCCTGCTTGCTTGTTCCCCTGTGCACTGTGAGTGGCCAGAAATGGCTCTTTACTACCATTCAGCACTTAATCTTACTGGGGAGCAAGTGATGTTTTCACTTGGACTTCCATTGGGTAAAGACTTGAAAGATGAAGGCCTACATGACACGAAAATGCCTTCAGAGCAGTGGTTCTCAAACTTCTGACCCTTTTCCCTGTTCCTCGGCGGCGCGGCGGCCCCTTGTGTGTCCGCCGAAAAGCCACAAAATTGAATACTGCCGCATTCGGTGGCTATTTTTGGCTTCCGAGAGCGCTCGGTATGTCCGCCGAAAAGCTGCCGAATGCGGAACTAATCAATTTGGCGGCTTTCTGGCGGTGGCAGGCGCTCATGAGCCCCCTAGGAGTGCTCAGTGACCCCCCCGGGGGGTTGTGATCCCCAGTTTAAGAAACCCCGCTTCAGAAGGTTAAACACATGGCTAGATGTCTGGCAATCCTTGGAGATGGAAAGCACTACGCTAAAAAGCTGTCATACAAAATACCATGTCTCTAATATTGAACACTTTAGGTATTGCCATCCCATACGCAGCTGGTAGAATCAGAGGTGCCTGTCAGGTTATACATGCTTTCAAGCTAATAGATTATATGTCTAGAGCAGGGGTGGGCAAACTTTTTGGCCCAAGGGTTACACTGGGGTTCAAAATTGTGCGGAGGGCCAGGTAGGGACTTCCCTTATCCACTTCCCTCCCCCTGACTGCCCCCTCAGAATCCCGGACCCATCCAATCCCCCCCGCTCCTTGTCCCAATTGCCCCCTCTGGAGACCCCCTACTCTACCTTCGCCCCCCAGGACCCCACCCCATATCTAGCCCCCCTGCTCTGTGTTCCCTCACTTCCCCCTCCTGAGACCCTCCCACCCTAACAACCACCCCCTGGTACCTCACCACCTAAGCTCCCCCCCACTTGCTTACATGCTCAGCCAGGTGTGGGGCCCCACGGCTCGCCATGCTCAGCCTGGCACCCTGGGCTGGGAGCGCGGGGCCACTGGCACTGCTCCCCTGGCCCGAGCTTGCGGGCCGGATAAAAATGGCCAGCGGGCCACATGTGGCCTGCTGGCCGTAGTTTGCCCACTCCTGGTCTAGGTCAAAGCACCATGTGCTCCACAGCAAATTAGACCAGAATGCTGAGGCAATTGCGGCCCTGGATCCTGGAGCCTTCTTTGGTTCTGCAGGGTTTTTTTTGCAGTGGCTTCAGTTATATTATTTTTAAATTAGATTTCTATGAATTCAATAGGAACATGACTAATACAATCAGTACAATACTCACTTTGTTATATATTTTGGTACTCAATTCAATCTATATTGTACGTTGTCCACACATTATCATTGTGCTGCAGATTTCTATAGCAACGATAGATACATCCATCATAGACGTTGTCAGGGGGAAGAAGGAGGTTTTTTAGTGGCTGGTAGGAAAAGTGTGGGAAGCAGTTTGGGGTTGAGGCTTAATGTTAGCTAGATGCAGTTATACAGTTAATACCTTTCCAAGTTATTTTCTCAAGCTGGGTGCAGGTACAGGAAGACAAGTGTAGCATCAGTTCACGTTTCCAAGATTTTCTTCACAACTATGAGGGCTCAACTGTGTTTTGAAATGACAGCTTACAATCTGGCGTCTAATACTGTGCCAAATGATAGGCAAAAGGCCCGTGGTAAATTCTATGACCACAAAACAGCACAATACATGGCACTCTCATTGAGATAACCCCTTAAAATGGTTTCCTTCCAGGGCAGGTCTTGCACTGCAAAAATATGTAGACTACCCTGCTGCAAATGACAGCTGGTTCATTCTGTTTTTGTAAAGCCTCCGATGCTTTAAAGTGTTTGTTGTAGGAAGAAGTCACAACTATTTTTTAAAAGAAGTCCACAGTTGTCAGTCTTCCATCAATCTCTCCACTCTGCTATGTCATTACTGAAAATTTCGGAAGGATTTCTTCAACTGGCAAAAGAAAAAATAAGTTAGTCTTTAAATAACTAAAAACTAGTTATCAGCTATAACTAGTTTCTAAATAACTAAACAGTCTTAGTCTTTAAATATCTGGTATAAATAAACAATACATTCAATTAAATCTTGAATATCTTGTTTGGGTCTGTAAGCCAAAGGTTTCATCCTTGGAAATGATTCTGTGATTCTGCTTTACCACTATAAATCGGGGATAATTTCCAAATGTAAAACTGGTATGAGAGTGGGGTTGCCAACTTTCTCATTGCACAAAACCGAACACCCTTGCCCTGCCCCTTCTCTGAGGCCCCACCCCCTTCTTGCTCCATCCCTCCCCCCCGGTAACTCACTCTCCCCCACACTCATTCACTTGCTCATATTTACCGGGCTGGGGTGGGGGGTTGGGATTCAGGAAGGGGGTGGAGGCTCTGACTGGTGGTGCAAGCTCTGGGTGGGGCCAAAAAAGAGGGGTACAGGGTGTAGGAGAGGGCTCTGGGCTGGAGATGGGGAATGCAGTGTGTGTGGGGGGTGTGAGGTCTCCAACAGACACTGGGATGGGGCCAGAAATGAGGGTTTTGGGGTGTGGAAGAGGGCTCTGGGTTGGGACAGGGGATTGGAGTGGGAGAGGGAGAAGATCTCCAGCTGGGGGGTCTGGGGTGGGGCTGAGGATGAGGGCTTTCGGGTGCAGGAGGGGTGAACGCTGCCTCCGCGCACTAGCGCTACCCCTGCAGCTCCCATTTGCTGCAGTTCCCAGCCAATGGGAGCTAC
Source organism: Sternotherus odoratus (assembly GCA_032164245.1). Taxonomy (NCBI): domain Eukaryota; kingdom Metazoa; phylum Chordata; order Testudines; family Kinosternidae; genus Sternotherus; species Sternotherus odoratus. The sequence goes on from JAVMKO010000002.1 coordinate 150,854,990, forward strand.
GGAGCTGGCACACGGGGTAGAGGCAGTGCATGGAGCCTCCCTGGCTGCCCCTGCACTTTGGCGCCAGAGGGACCTGTCGCCGCTTCTGAGAGCTGCGTGGAGCCAGGTAGGAAGCCTGCCAACCCCACCAACCGGTGGTGCGGACCAGAGTTACCAGGATCCCTTTTCGACCAGACGTTCCAGTCGAAAACCAGACATCTGGCAAAACGAAAAGTGAGACGAATGAAATCCACTGACTTCACTGAGGCTTAGGGGAAGGTAGTGCAGAATTTGGCTCTCGCTATTTGCTTAAGAGAGGGTCCAGCCCTAAAAATGTGGTTCCATACTCTTAAGTGGAGAAGTGAAAGACCATGACAATAACCCATCTGACTTTTTAGCTAGACTGTACGGCTAAACCACCCTGAAGACGCCCGATCCCGTCTGATCTCGGAAGCTAAGCAGGGTCAGGCCTGGCTAGTACTTAGATGGGAGACCTCCTGGGAATACCAGGTGCTGTAGGCTTAACACCTGTCAGTAGGTATAAAATGCCTCTAACAACAGATGGAATGATGCATCTGTTGGAGTATACCCCAGTCGTATCACTGGTTGTGTCCAGTCTAAGCGGACCCTGCCATAGTGTGGGAATAACGCTAGGAAACACACACACACTTTTTAGCTAGACCACTTTCTAGTTAATCTTTTTTACTAAGCTTTTGGCTCTTGAACAATAAAGAAAAAAATCTGTTTTTTATTAAAGGTGAAACTGTAAGAGCAGGTCAGTCTAAGAGGTGATCATTTTCACTTTTACACAACACCAGTGAAACCCTACATTCACTAATTTATTTGGGCACAAGCTTTTGTGGGTTAAAAACCTCCCCACTTCTTCAGATGCATCATGATGCTTATGCTTATGCCCAAATAAATCTGTTAATCTTTAATGTGCCACCCGACTCCTTGTTGTTTTTGTGGATACAGACTAACACGGCTATCCTTCTGATACCTAAATTCACTACCTTTGCTGGCTTTTGCAGGCTAATGCTACTTGTTAATTTCACACAGTTTGGTATAGATCTCAACCAATCACTCGGAGTTCTAGGCTGACAAGGCACTGCTGATACCACCAGTCACATAATAGCAGTGCCCTCATTACCATGAGTAACCGCTTCAGTTAATTTGAGAATGCTACCTTGTCCTTTGTCTGCCCTGTCTATTTAGATTGTAAGCTATTTACAGCAGAAACTGTAGTTTGGTAGGGGTATGTACAACACCTCGCACAAAGAGGCCCTTGGTTGGTCCTCTAGCCTCTACACTAATAAATATGATAGTAATCTTGTGTCACATGTTCTGACATTAGAATACGTAAGCAAGCAGAATACAATGAATTCTTACACTCTGTAGAAAAGCCTTAAAGTCAATTTTTGGCTGGGGAGGGCCTTTTATTTCCTTTGTACTGGTGGGGACTTCCTGTGGGTCTAGCTCCACTGTTGGCATAGCAGGAAACTGCATCTCTGGTGTTCCTGGCATGGAGGCTGATGGAGTTGATGGGAATGTTTCACTTCTGCTCAGGCACCTTGGATCTTCCGATTCTGAGCACCCAGCTCTAGGATGCCTAGTGTCAGGAGCATCTAGAATAACTTGTCTATTCTGGTCATTTCTTTCTTCCCTCCAATCAGGGAGTTCAAGCTCTGAAAACAGATGGGATTGTTCTCCTAGTAATTGGTCCAGCTGCTGCAGAGAAAATAGGGAAGACATGCATAGTAATAAAAAATGCATAGTTTTATTACATGCATAGCAATAAAAAATGATAAAAGGTATCAGACAGTGATACACAGGAGAGGTTATGAAGCATGCCCACTTCTTATTCTTGGTCAAAAAAACATAAAGTATAATTTGGCCACAGATGCTGCTGTGAAAAGGATTCAGTAATAAATTTCAATCCCATTTTCACATTTCTGTAACATACATTACAATCCCATTTTACTGTGATTGACTGACACAGTTGACTTAGTTACACCCCCCCAAAACACACCTCTGTGGATGTGTGTGGCAGCCCTGGACCAAAAAGGGTGTATTTTAAAAATGTGTGTCGTGGATCACCACTGTGCCATGCACTGTGTGTCATGCAGGCACCGCAAAGTGAATGGAGTCAATCTGGAACTGGCTAATGGAGAATTCCTGTTGTGGAGGAGAAAGTAGGGGGAGAAGGTGGGGCAGGCAGAGTACGGCTTTGTCAATTCACCTGTTCTTCCTCAGCTACTGTAAGTAACACTAAAACCAGGTACAGAAGTCCTAGGGAGATACAACTCCAGTGGCCATCTCCCTACTCTGCACCAAATGGAGATAGGACTTCCTTCTCCCCTGTCCCCAATTTGAGTTGTGTTTTAGGGCTTGTCCACACGGGAAAATGACAGGCACAGTATAGCACAATAAATAATCCTCCATAGCTACTCTGGAGTAACGCCCCATGAGAACACTCTATTCCAGCATAAAAGTGACTTTATCAGAGTAAACATTCCAAAATAAAGTCACCTTTATTACTGGGCTCTAGCTGTGACAATCAATTTCCCTGCACAGATAAGTTCTCAGGGAAGCAACATAAGCTAGGCTGGTTAAGTGGTTAGGGCATCAGCGAGAGACTTGGGAGAATAAAGTTCAGTTCCCAGGTCTGGGAGAAACTTCTTGTGTTACCTTGGGCAAATCACTTATGATGAGATTCACAAAGGTATTTAAGTGCCTAACTCCCATTGAAATCAATGGGCATTAGATGCCTAATACTTTTGTGAATTCTACTCCTCATCTCTCTGTACCTCAGTTTTCCATACGGTCAGTAGATTGGCATAGGGAGGAAACTGGTAGTGGGGAATTCCGCGATGAAGCTCAGCATAATCCACGCCTGAAAAGGTTCTGGACAGAGTGGCCTGAGCCAAGTGTTAGACAGGGAATGCTGGTGCAGAAACAGGCAGGATCTTGGAAAAAGTCTGAACATATTCAAGGAGTGGTGCCAAAGGGAGAGGTGCTGGGGATTGTGAGGGTGTGTGGGGTTGAAAAGACATGGGAACTAAACCCAGCGCTCCAGTGGTCTCTACCCAGGCTGGGCATTGAATGAAAGAATGGCGTTGGCTATCCTGGGGCCTTTGTCCATTACACCCCAAGGGATAAAAGATATGCTTGTAGTGTCTGACTGTTGTTCAAAGTGTGCAGAAGCATATCCCCTTCCTGATCAGGAAACTCAGATGGTAGCATCTGACAAGAGGTTTGTGTGCTACCATAGGCACATATCTCAGCCCCTGCATGCTGATCAGGGAAGAAATGTTGAATTCCCTTTGTTCAAAGAGGTGAGAGACCGGTGGGAGATCCACAAAACCTGCACTGCACTCTATCACCCTCAATCTGATGGGCTGCTTCAATGATTTAATCACGTGTGTTGGTATGCCACCCTCTCTGATTCAAAACAATCAAGGAGAGTGGGATGAGCTTGTCCCCTGTGTTAAGATGGCCTAGTGGAACAGTTTCCAGTCTTCTACAGGTAGGATGACCAGATAGCAAGTGTCAAGGTTTGCCTCCCCACTCTGAACTCTAGGGTAAAGATGTGGGGACCCCGCATGAAAGAAGAAATAACCTCCCAAGCTTATTTTACCAGCTTAGGTTAAAACTTTTCCCCAGAACATAAACGTCTCCTATGTCTGGGCTTGGAAAACACTGCCACCACCAATTTAAACCCCCCAAAGCATGGGTTAGGGTAAATTGGAACCCCTACTTTAATCACCTCCAAATCTCCTCCCTTTACCTGGGAGAGACTTGAGAACAACGACCAAAACCCTCACTTTCTGTGAGACGTGTCCGATCCAAACCAGGATCTATCCAATAGAACAAGCAGACAGAATCTTAAAAGGAAGATTTTAATAAAAGGAAAAGAAGGAGCATAAACCCTTTGTACAGAAATCAATAGAAGAACAACTCCCCGCCTTTCTGGGAATTCGTCCACTGCTACAGCTTAACAGCAAAGAAAGACCGTGGACCAATTATCAAGTAATACAGTTCAAGCATACAATTCACTTACTACTACTTGCCTTCTTAGGAGATTATAGAAATATAGACTATAGACAGGAGGTTTGTTCGTCCAGGCGAACATCCATAGAATCGAGCCGAGGAGAGAAACTGAAAATAAACATACTCCCTTTGTTCCTAAGGTTGATTACGTCATCTCCCTCTCTCAGATTACTTCAGGTTAACCCTTCAAAGGTAAAACAGGAATTCTAAGCTACTTTATACTTATGACAGCAAGTGTGAAAAATCAGGACGGAGTGCGAGGTAATAGCTATATAAGAAAAAGACTCCAAAATTGGGACTGTCCCTATAAAATCAGGACATCTGATCTGTCTATCTACAGGGTATACACAGTACATAGTGTTATTTGGTGGAAGATCTGCCTGCCTGTTGAATGCATATTGGGGGTAGATGTATTGGAAGAGTTAGAACATTAGTATACTAGATCAAACCAATGGCCCACCGCCACTACCAGAGGTTCAGGAGAAGTGTACAAAACAGGACAATTTGGAGAGATCCAGCAACTTCCCCTCCTGGTTTTTGGCAGTCAGAGGTTTTGGGTCACCTCAAGTTGGGTTACAGCCCTGACCATCTTGGCTAACAGCTATTGATGGACCTAGCCTCCGCTGTCTATCTAGTTCTTTTTTAAACCCAGTTATACTTTTGGCCATATGGCTAAACCACCCTGAACATACCCAATCCTGTCCGATCTTGGAAGCTAAGCAGGGTTGGGCCTGGCTAGTACTTGGATGGGAGACCTCCTGTGAATACCAGGTGATGTAGGCTTAACATGGGTGTGGGGCTAGCAACTCCACCCCATAAGGGAATCAATTGCTACTGAAACACCAACACCAGTTGGTGGCCCATACCCTGGCTAGAGAGAGAGAGGCATAACATTCTATGGCAATGAGTTCCACATGCTAATTGTGCATTTCCTCTTGTTTGTATTATACCTCGTGCCTATTAATTTAATCAGGTGACCCCTGGTTTTTGTATTGTAGGAAAGGGTAAACAACACTTCCTTATTCACTTTTTACACATTCTTTATGGTTGCATAGACTTTTATCATATCCCCCGTTAGTCATCTCTTTTCTAAGCTGAACAGCCCTAATCTTTTTAGTGGCTCCTTGTATGGAAACTTTTCCATATCCTTGATCCTCTTTGTTGCCCTTTTCTAAATCTTTCCAGTTCCACTGTATCCTTTCTTGAGACGGGGAGACCAGAGCTGAGCTGAGAACACCATGGACTCATAGAAGGGGTTTATGATACTTTCTGTCTCATTTTCTCTCTTGCCTAATAGTTCCTAACATGATTAGCCTTCTTGACTGCTGTTGCACACTGAGCTGAAATTTTCGGAGAAAGCAAGTTTAGCAATCCATCCGAGTATGCCACACAAGTAGCAGGATACTTGAGTTCTGAGAGCCAGGCTGCTAAGAGGAATCAGGTTATGGCCACAGAAAGATAGAAAGAATACGATCATGTCTGGGTCACCAGAGAGGTGTATGAGCTGAGAGAGAGTTTGTGTGGTTATGAACCCAGACTAAAAGGAAGGGGCAGGGTCCAAAATTACACAGAAAGCTTAATAGTCCCTTTTACAGGCAGCAGGTGCTGCCTGGGGTGCTATGTGAGCTGTCCAGGGAGCCAGGGGGATACACTTTTGTGGCACATTATAACCCTCTGTAAATTCAGGGCAGGGACACGGAGGCCACACAGGAGCCCTGGGTGACCACGCAACCTCAGGTGAAATACTCTTTGGAGTGCTGTATTGCAGCTCCCCTGCAGTTCCTACATGCAGGATGTGGAGGTACATGATCTTAGAAGGTGGGGGAGGGGGTCAATGTTCCCTCTGATATTTGACAGGCTGTGTGCGCAAAAAAATTCTTCTGTGCAAATTTTTGTGCTGCTGTGCAGATTTTTGTGCGTGTGGTGTTTCGCCATGTGCGCAGGGTTTAAGATCTGTGTATGCATGCACACATGCACAGCTTAGAGGGAACAGCGGTGGGGGTAACGGAATAAGCCAGCAGATGGCACCTAAATGTGAACAGCTATGTCATGGGAATCAATGGCCTAGAGGGGCAAGAAATTGGAGGATTCCATGACAGTGGGGAGGAGCTGGAGGGATTTGCCATGCAGACAGCAGTGTGTGTTTTGGGGGTGGGAGAGAGAGTTCTGTGGGAGGAGGAAGGACTGTGTTTCCCTGAGCGTGGCTTGAATGAGCCCGAGAACAGGACTGTCAGACAGCTAGACTAGGAATGGTGCTGAGCACTGGGGACTTAGGTTTGCGTGTATCCTGAAGGCAGGGGAAGACTGAGTAGCCATGGAGTAGCAAATCCCACCAGGACACAGGCCCAGACTGAGCAGCCACTTCTCGCAGCCTAATTCTTGGTCTCAGAACTCTGTGTGCACTTGAGTGTTTTTGTGGCAGGGCTTTTCAGATCCACGTAAGCAAAGCAGGTCTATGCCTGACCTGAAGAGAAACAGGTGCAGACATGCTACCTTCAGACATCTACCAGTTCCTCTGTCCAGCACAAAGAAGGGGGTAGGTAGTTTGATACAATGCTTTATAACAGCAACTGTTGCTTAATGGGGCTGACAATTATGCTTAATGGGGATTACCCTTCAAATAATTTAGGAGCACTTATTGGGTTTTAATTTCATGCTGGTTCTAGTTACTCAAACAACAGCTTTCAGTCACTCCATAGCTACGGTACGTTCTCTGTGTACATCAACTGTTCCACTACTGACTGCTCCTGACAATTGTTCTGCATCTTTCATATTAACTGCAGATGATGGGTATCCATGCCAGGTGAATCCTTACTGCACCTTCCAGCCATGTTAATTTTTGCAGGCTCTTATCAGCCTTCAGGAACTGAACATTTCTGCACTGTGAAGTTAGTATCGAAATGGTTGTTTTGTGCGTACACTTACAGGACTACAAGTCATGCAACAATTCTATAACTACAGTGCTTGATTTGGAGTTGATGACATTTTTGGTTGTAAAATCACAAATGGCAAGAAACAAGTGATCAGTTGGAGATCTGAGAAAATATAAAGTTCTCTTTTTACAAAGAGAAAACTTTTGCTTGGCATCTGACAGCGGTTTATCAATAAAACACGTGCTGGATTTAACATTTTTTAGATGTTGAAAGAGCAGCAGTGTGGCCAACATCACTAGGGATTTTGAGTGTACCCAAGGTTTGAAGCACCTGGAAGGGTCTGGTTTTCAGAAGGTTGGACCTCAGCACTTTCTGAAAATCAAAGTCCTTTAAGGAGTTCTAAATTGGGCACCTAAAAACTGAAGTGCCTGGAATCACTAGTCCCTTTATGAAAATCTTGGCCCAAGGTTGTACCAGATGACACAATTTAACTTTGTTGGTTTGGTCACATGTTCAACTCGCAGCAAATGCACGTGGAAGCCACATAGAGCAACTGCTCACTGTGACATTGCACCAGTAAAGGCAATAGGATAGAGAATCTTTAAACTAGATTCCCTTTTTTCCTACATTTCACAAGAAAAGCTGTTTATACAACATACCATCAGAATTCCCTCCCTAACCTGGCGAGATCGATCATTCAGCTGGAATTCCAGTTCAGAAACCTCATGACGAACAGCTTGACGTAATGCCTGCAGTTGTCTTTTTTCCTCCCTGTAGTAGACAACAGAAGAAAAACAATCAGGTGAATCGTGATGCTCTGCAAGGCATCCATTTCTCATTCATGCCATTAATACAATGTTGTTTCATACACAGTACCACAAAACATTCTACAGTCTAAATAATAACCTAACAGTACCAGTGCCAGATAGTTCCTTTACTGCATTGCACTATGCAGGCCACAGAACTCTGAAGAAAATTGAATTCATGTGTGTGTCACAGGTCCAACTGTAAAGCCCTCCATTTCTCTTCTAACCTTTCCCCTATATTTATTCATAGGGAATAACCAGTCAATCATACAAAAGTAGTCCTGGGCACTAGTTGTCACTCCAGACAACCAAATAAACAGATTGACAGCCAGCTGTTTTGAGTTATGACATAACAAAAAAACAAAAACAAAAGAACAGACCAAAAAAAGACATAGCTCCCCAGTTCTTCATTCAAAAATGCCTTGTTTGATTAACTTCTATCTTTCCCCAAAGTACCCTCCTCTGCCAGGGGACTGCACGTGAAAAATTTCAGCCAGAAACAAGTTTTATTAGAAGGTAAGACTTATTTTTTAAAATTAGCTGTATAATTGAGACTGTTTTACAATCTTGATGATGGTGTTACAATTCTCAAACAGTGCTTCCTTTGGTTATGGCCCAATCTGTATAACTTCCTCATCATCAAACCCCCCAACTCCCCCACAAACCCCCACCTACATTCTTCTGGAAAGCAAAATAAATGAGATCTACTGCAAATTGTGCCTGTATTTCCATTGTATTTTAAGTCATCTTAAACTAAAATAGACCATATTTTTAATTCTAATGTTTCTGAACATTGAAATTAATGGAGACAAGTCATACTTTTCTATGGACAGTTACACAAAAAGTCCTTTTCACTTGCAGGGTGGGCACAATACATGCACAATACCCATGATGGCACCTTCATGATTGGGGATGTCATACTCATGAGGAATCCAGCCATTGAGTCTGAGAAGTATTAAAGAGAGTGTACATTTGTTGGTACATACTATAAATCTCATATGTACACCTAACCTTAATGCAGCATAAACTGTTTATAACATACACTGCCATGATCAAGTTTAGAAAATATTGATTGGATAAATGGATAGTAATAAAGTGATGAACAACTGAATGCTGACTTCTGTGTTTTGAAGTAAAAATGTTAATTCTGAGGGTTGGCACATATAGCAAGATGCTCTGCACTAAGATGCTCAGGGTATAGCTGGTCCAAATTGTTGCTTTTTTAATTACCATAATGTGGCATTTCTGTAGTGATGCAATTACCTTCCTTCATCTGACATAGCACTGGAAAAAAGATCCTGTTGCTCTATCAGGTGCTGCTCAATCTCATCTAGCTTCTCCCGGAAACTCTGGCAAGAACTCTTCATAGCTTCTATTTCATGGATTGTGCACTACGAAGAAGGACAAGAAGAGTGACTACTTCATTGCTTTCCTTTTAATATTTGTCAGACTGACAACCCAGGAGGCAGCAGGCCTAGTCTAATTAACAGAACAGGTACATCATAAGCAGACTTGTCAGGCATTCATAGGTAGAAGCTCCCAGATAACAAGTGAGATGACTTCTGAAGAATATAAATGTCCTATTTAGTTATCGGCTCTTCTTTCTTGAGTCACAGAGGCCTCTATGAAGTCAATGGAAATTTTGCCCTTGTCTTCAAGGGAGACAGGATTTTGCCCATAGTTTTGACACAATGGGTCAAATTCTGAGCTTAGTTACACTTATATCAATCATTAGCACTGAATACAGTTGCTCTGGATTTACCTCAGCATCACTGATTTGAAACATTTTGGACCAAATGCTCCATGTGTCTGATTTGAAAGACAGGTTGAGCACTGTATCACTGGAACCATCATCATATGTTCTTGACCAACCATTTGTAGACATTAACGTTTAGCTGACTTTGATATCATTAATGGAGGCAAAAGGATTACTAAATTTGAAAAAGAGGATCAGATACTGATAAGAATAAAGATAGCCACAGTGATTGCACTAGCTAGGATAAAATTGAAAAGGCTATACACTTCTTTTGGGATTTGAACTGGCACTATGATATATATAGCTCAGTTCTCTCTGTGCAAAAAGTCTAAAAATATCACAATTCCCACAGATTGTTCATTTGCTCAAAACTATTCAAATAATGTGTTATACAAATAAATTTCAGCCTATAATTTCTCATCAACTGTCCTTGGCAAATATTGCTTCGAGTATCCATTATTAACTATTTGAAATTTGAGCTGTTTTGACAGGACACAGGATTTCTGTCCCCCGACTGGATGAGTGTAACTCTTGGAATCAGGTTTCCAGGACAAATTCAAAGGTTGCTTTTTGCAGAGAGTTTGCCATATTTGTTCACCAGTCAATGTTTTGGGGGAACATTCCTGCCAGTAACATTGCTTGATAGAATATACAAACATCACCAAAGCACATTTGTTTATGAAGGATATAAACCCTCCTTCTTCATGGCAAAAAGGTCAATCACTACCTGACAGGAGTTAGAAAGAAATTTCTATGGCTAGGTTATTCCATAATAATCCATTCCAGGTTCTCTGCTGCACAAGGTAGTGCTTTGAATGCACTGTCTTTATCCAGTATGCTCATTTGTATGTTTGCATCCTTAAAAATTCAAATAAATACCGTGAATTAGTGTCTGCAGTGTTTCATGTCTACTGTGCTCATTGATTGGTATTGGGAAATAATTTCCCCATAGCACATTATTTCTCTGGGGACATTACATTTTCCCATGAAGACTCTAGCATGGGTCTCAGTTAGAAATGGGATTCTAAACTAATTGTTTAGATCAGTTATATATTTATAACCAATGGATCTGTTCTGCTTTGAAGGTTCCTGCACATCAAGATATTATGGAACGGTCTATCCACAAGTGTACAGCTTGTCTGTGCCTGAGAGGGAGCTTTCTCAAGAGCTGGTTCAAGGCTGTGGAACCAACTCCCATGGGATCTGCGAACTATCTCAAACCTCACAATTTTCCATGCCAAGATCAAGGTGTATTTCTTCTACCTGGACTTCGCCAATATAAAGACATAGCATGTCATATGTTAACAAATGTAATTTTCCCTAGGAGAGGATGAGGGAAAGAAAGAAAGAACCAGACATGAAAGATGTTGATGTGATGTCATGTCACCTAATTCACTGCTGGAGATCACTCAAGTACCTCAGTGATGGATCTGGTATAAGAACATGAATAGAGTAGAATGTTATTATGAACACTTTGGAAAACCTATCAGCCACTGAGCCTCCAAAAGGTATGGAAATAAAGTGTTTCTGTTGGGAAATAATAATGTCATACCCAGACGAATAAAATAGCAACATGCAAATTCAATATAATCTGAGGGCTATTTGCTCTTTCAGTGGTTTAACACTGACTTCTGTCAAGAACAATGTTGCCGTTAATATAGATTTTGATTACTTTCAGGATTTTCTCTTGTTCTAGCAAATGTTTGATGCTTAAATCCCTTGACAGGCTGAACTAAAGATTATGGACCAAATCCTGTCATGTGGAACAAAGCCCACATACACAGGATTTTCTCCATATGAAGAAGGGAAGAGCAGCATCTTCAACCTTGTGCAGTGGAGCTGTACCCACAATCCTAAGACACAGGAAGTAGCCACAGATGCAACCTGCTGCTGCTCTCCCTGCAACTCCCCAAGATTTTAGGGCAGTAGAGCCTCAGACCCACCGACTACACACCAGCTTTCCAGTTTAGATGGGTCTGGAGTGCCACTGTACATAAACCTAGGAATGTTTTCTGACCCCCCTACATGGCTTTTCCTACATGTCCCTTACACCCCATACACACAATCACAGCGTTCCCAGTTGGCTGGGCCCTTCTGTGATTCAGGGGCTGGATTTCACATGATTAACCTCAGACAAGTGCTGGAATTAACACATCTTTGCTTAAACAACAGAGCTTGAACAATAGTGTAGTGTGGAGCCAATGTCTGCAGTATCCTCAGTTTCAGATTACTGAAAAAAACTTCACTGTTAATCCTTCACCATGGAGTGATAAAATAGGTTGGACAAGGAAATTCAGCTGGAATGTACCGAAACACTGACATCTTGTGGCAATTGAGAGACAGTTTATAAAATTCATAGCACTTCAGCAAATAGTTTAAAGAAAAGCCCCCATAGTATTGATCTAATCAATAACATAAAATTAATCAGTTTCACTTCATTAATCTAAACGTTAATCTAAACGTTTTCTGTACTTTTGACCCACTTGTGTCTACAACGTCCCAGATTTCATCTTGAATTTCAGGTTCAAAAAAAGAAAGGAAGAAACTCATTTGAAACCATCAAGTTTGCATAGTTTCAACACAAAACTAGGAGAAACACTCACATTTCTCATGGTGCAGAAATATCCGTCGGCCCAGATTTTCTCAGAAACTTTGTGAGCTTTGCAACAATCCTAGCCGGGCCGGTTTATGGAGGCCTAGGGCAAAATCTGAAATGGAGTCCCCAACCCTTCCACAAAGCCTGACAACCATCCCCCGGCACATGAGCCCCTTCCCCAGCACCTCAGCCCTCCAGGGAACTCTCCTCCTGCCATCCCCTTCCAGAAGCCCCTGCCCCTCCATCCCACTCCTTACTTTACCCCTCCCTGCTGGTGAGACTTGCCTTCTGGTGTTGGGTCCATCTTGCTATCCAGCCAGTCCCCACAGCTGAGAGCGCTACCATGGTTTTAGTAGCCAGCAGGTGAAGACCTGGCATGTGGCACACTGCATACAGGGGCCAGTTTACCCATAGTGGCTCTGCAAGCCTGTGCACCGGATCTCAGCAACACTCACTCAATTTGGACTCAGCTGTCCACCGTCCTCTGTCATGACCAAGGCTGGGCCAAACCTGAGCGGTGCTGCACTCCTGAGTGCCAGGTTGCAATGCCACTCACTACAGTTAACCTCAGCTGCGCTGCATCATCTTGTTCCATGGATTTGGGGTGCCACTCAAACAAGTGAGGTCTCCAACCCTCAGGTGGCCCTGAATCCTCAGCTGGTAACAAAGTCAAAACCTGGTGACTTTTTGTAGTTTCCATTCTTTTTGCAGCCATTTCATATGGTGCTGACAGCAAGCGCAGCTTTAGGTTCCAAAGGGTCTGTCTACACAATTAAACACCTGCAGCTGACCATGTTAGCTGACTTGGACTCATGGGGCTCAGGCTACCAGGCTGTTTAATTATGGTATAGACTAGGTTGGACAAACTATGGCCGTTGGGCTGGATCCAGCCTGTCAGGACTTTGGATCCGGCCCACAGGATTGCTACCCCTGTGGGGCTCCTGGAAGCAGCTGGCATCATGTCCCTGTGGCCCCTAGGGTATGGTACCAATGCGAGCTGCAAGGCACGATATCCATAGGCGAAGGCAGTGTGTGGAGCCCTTTACCTCCCCTCCCCCCATCCTCCAGACTTGGGCTCTGAGACCCCGTGAGTCAGCTGACCTGGGTCAGCCGTGGGTGTTTAATTGTAGCGTAGACATATCCTAAAATGTTCCTTATTCCACCTGGGTCAGATTTGCTGAGCTACTGGGCACTCACCATCCACTGACTTCAGTCAGAGTTTTGGCTGCTCAGCCCTTGTGAAAATATACAGTATTATACAGATACAGTATCATATTAATTTTATTGAAATCAATGAGTCTATTCATGGGATGATTGGGTCATATGTGATTTCACCCTTATTTACTCAGTATATAGCAGCATGTATAAATACCAAAAAGAGGGCATTCTGCATCTTCAAACATAAAGTGGTTAAGCTGCATAAGTTCACAGAAAACCAGAAAGTTTCCCTTTGGTTTCAAAACACTGGCTGACCTTGTATTACTCCAGGAATTTGACTTGTTTTTCTACATACCCTTCCCTCCCTTTAGCCATTTCTAAAAAAAATTTTTTGCCCATGAATAAGGGCCCTGATAAAATAAAGATACAGGGCCAAAAGTGAGGTGAGTCTGAACTAGTGTAACTTACTCCATCTGCTGGCCCCTTCCGTATGGCAATCACCACTACTTAGCCACTGCTTGCATCCGACAAAGTGGGTATTAGCCCATGAAAGCTTATGCTTCAATACTTCAATTGGTCTTTAAGGTGCCACAGGACTCTCTGTCACTTCTGCAATTCCAGACTAACACAGCTACCTCTCTGATTCACCACTACCTAGGTTCTTTTTGGGGACTTAGACTCTCTTGGCCAAATTCAGAGTTATGCATAGCGTGTACAATTTTTATACTGATAGGTGGGTGTGAGTTTAAGCAAGGCTGATGGGGTTTGAGTGTGTGTAAGACCTGATCTGCAGTGCACACTGTTTTTGTCCTGGTATAACTATTTCATTTAGGGGTGTGACTTTTTTTTTAACCTAAATAGTTATGCTGGTCCAGCTCCTAGTAGGGATGCAGTTATATTGGTATAAAACTGACGTATACCAGTGTAGTTTATTCCCTTGTCCGGCTGGAAATAAAGCCGTATCAGTATAAGCACTGTATAACTGCAGCCATATGGATAGGAGGAGGTTGTATTGCTTTATATATTCTGGTACAGTTTAAATCAATACAACTTTTTATGTAGAGAAGCCCTAAGGGAACCCAGATTGGTAGAATTTCTACACTGAAGAGAGTGGAAGCAGCAACAAGTAACAGCAGCTTAGACTTACCTCTGAATTTGACCTTTGTAAACCTTAGTCCTCCTGCTCATCTTGGTGATTTGTTAACATGGCACAGCATAGCTATGTCCCGCAAGCCACATCTGGCCCGCGGGACCGTCTTGCCTGGCCTCTGAACTCCCAGCCTGAACTCTGGCTCCGGGTGAGCCGTGCACTGCCAGTTCTGCCATTCTGAGCAGCGTGGTAAGGGGGCTGGGTGGTAGATAAGGACAGGAGGTTTTGGGGGGCAATCAGAGGACAGGGAGCAGGGGGCAGTTGGATGAGGCGGAGGCTCTTGGGGGGGGGGTCGGTCAGGGGTCAGTCGGTCAGGGTCATGGGGTGTGTTTGGTTGGGTAGGTGAGGGAGGCCCAGGGGGCCTGTCAGGGGTGTGGGGTGTGGATTGAGGTTGGGGCAGTCAGGGGACAGAGAGCAGGGAGGGTTGGATAAGGGGTGGGATCCCGGTGGGGGTGGTTATGGGCGGGGAGTCCCGGGAGGGGGCAGTCAGGGACCAAGGAGCGGGGCGGGGGGGGGGATGTTGGATGAGTCAGAGGTTCTGAGGAGGGCAGTCAGGGGCCGGAAAGTGGGAGGGGATGACTAGGGGGCAGTGGCCAGGCTGTTTGGGGAGGCACAGCCTTCCCCAACTGGCCCTCTATACAATATTGACCCTGATGTGGCCCTCAGGCCAGAAAGTTTGCCCACCCCTGACTAGCAGGTACCATTTAAATACTCTCAACATTAAGAGAAATAGTCTAACACAACTCAATTTGAGTCAAAGTATATTCCTGACATTCCTCCAATTTGTCCAGGACGGACTGTCCCTTCTTCCCATCTGTTTCCTAAGCTACATTCCTGACACTTTCTCTACAACACTGAACAGAGCTTGAAAAAACTAACACATCTCAATGCGCCAGATTTTACATATTATTACAGCAAGAACCATACTTACTGGAGAAATACTCCTCACTGCTGTATCCTGCAGAAGCTCTAACGTTTTCAAAAGCTGCAACTCTATGATGCTGTGATTTGAACACCGGAGCCCAGTATGTTTGGAGGAAGCTGTGAAGGGAAAGGCACGCTGAAAGCAGCAATGATGGCAGCAGATACAATGACAGCTGTGACCACACTGGGCAGACCAGGCACCCAACGGTTCATGGTAGGATGATCTGTAGTTCCCATAAAGCCCAGTGTCTAGGGAGACTGATTTTGTAAGATGACCATGTCTACAGAGCGGAGGGAGAAGATTTGGGTCAGGCCACCGATTTCTTGTTTTTATTCCAATTGTGTCAGTTTGAATTGAAGCGTCTCTCGTCTCCTTTAGACTTTCCTTCAAAGTATCCAGTTCTGAAGTAATTACTGGCTCACCCTCAGAGCACTGGGACCCTATGGATGTAATTTCTAAAAACTGGCCTTTGCCAAGGCCTTCACACAGGGAAACTTTTTGCACAGTGGACACCAGCCTTGAAGACATCTGAACAGTAACCGACTTAGAAGGATTAGTGGGTATGTCAGCGTTTTGAACAGAATCATTCTCCAATTTGGTGGCTCCTGATATTTTACCCAAACAGCAAGTCTCTGTGCTTTCCTGGGAACTAAATTCAGATCTGCACTCCGGGCAGTAAGCAGAAGAGTTAGACGCTTGTAAAGAAGTGCTTGAAATAACCTTGCTTTCATTTTGTACTTGTGAGACCTGCCATTGGGTCTCTGGTGTTTCACAAGAGCGGGTCATCCTGTGTGTATCAATGTCTAGTTTGCAAAACTGTTGACCACTTGTGGCCTTGGTGACTGGAGCCATGGTATTAACTTTACTGAAAATCTCCTTATCACATTGATTTCCCTTTACATGTCCTGTAATATCTTCCTGGATATTTTCCTTAAGTACTTTCCCAGCATCCTCCTCAGGCAAAGGTCCCTCTCTTGCCTCTTGTTTGGCAAAGACTCCACTGCCAGTGAAGTCAATAGGAGTTGTGCCATTCTCTTCAGCGTGAGCTGGAGCTGGACTTCTGGGTACTGAACCGAAGTCTAAATGACAGTCAAGTTCTGGGGTGACAGTATCTCCCACATCCTGATTACCAGCCGGAAAACATGGAGGTTGCTGTTCTAGGCAGCTCTTCTCTTTCTCCAATTGCCCGCTTCCAATTTTAATCTCTTGCTTATTCGCATTGTACGCTGATTCTTTGACAAAACTCTCTGATTGATGTAGACCATCTTCCACAGTTAGTGAGAGAGTGGTCTCTTCCCTCTGATCCTGGTGTTCTCTGTCTGGACTAGACACCCTTGGAATGGTCTTGCAATCTGCAGTGGAGGGGTTAGCAACAGGGTCCTTTGGCTTTTGATGAAAATCCTGGTGTGACACAGCGAGAGCTGTTTTATGTGGCAGAGCTACTTTTCGGTCATGGGTATCACAGCTAAAATTCAGGTGTCCTGGAAAAGGTGGATTCTGCAAGGAAAATGAGAGGACACTAAGAATGGAATATTGCAATGCCATGGCCTTGTTCGATGAGATGGGTAATGGAACTTTATCTTGAAGAATTTTTAAATACAAAAGGAACTCTTTTGTTTGGTACATGGTTAAGGACCAATTGTGGTCAGCTGGTCACTGGGTGGACACACAAGGGGTCAGGAGAGAAGAATGAGGTTTCTTCCCCTAAATGTTGCACCAATTCCACACAAAGGCCTTGTTTTCACTGGAGAAAAAAAGGTGTGTTCATAATTCAAGTTAACTTGGTCTGTAGTTTTCCTACGAGCTAGCAGGCTGAGCAAAAGACTAGATACTTCGGGCTTGGCTACACTTGCACGTTATACTGCAATAAAGCCTCCCGGAGCACTCTACCTTACTCCCTGTTCACACTGGCAAGGCACGTAGAGCACTCTGACCCCCTGGCTGGAGCGCTCCTGGTACTCCACCTCCACAAGAGGATTAACACCTGATGTGTATTGGGTGAGACAACCCAGTGTCTGTAGGAACGAGGAGTTGCATTACTGCACTCTGATTGGCCTCTTGAAATATCCCATAATCTCCTTAAGTCAAGTGGCCTCTCTTCTCATTGTTGTGAAATTGGCTGTAGGAATGCGGAAGTGCCTTTTCAAAGCTCCATTTCTGACAGCTGGCTGCTTATCTGCTCAGAGGCAAAGCAAACATTGATTGTTAGCTTTGAGTGAGTGAGAGAGAGTTGGCGGGGCAGGAGGGAGGAGGAGAGGGATCTGAACTTACAAGACAGCATGCTGACACACTCTCAGCACCCCAAAAACCCACTCTCTCCTCCCACATACACACAACCCACTCCCTGTCATACTCCACCTCCCCCATTTGAAAAGCACAGCGCAGCCACTTGAGTACTGGGATAGCTGCCATAATGCACTGTTGCCAATGCTGCAGCAAGTACCGCAAATGTGGCCATGTCAGTGTGCACAGACTGCGGCACTTTGCCTAGTGCGCTCTCCAAAGGCTGGTTTAATCCAAAGCACTCTACATCTGCAAGTGTAGCCAAGCCCTTCATTGTGAAGACGAGGCCAATGGGACCAATCACATTTTCAAACCTTGCACCTCATACCTACTCAGGTCTGTACTATGTGGGCCTGATTCACAGCTCATTGAAGTAAATAAAAAGACTCTTGTGGACTTTACTGAGCTTTGGCTCAGGGAGTAATGTCACACTTCAGCCCTCTATTTTAAATGCTCAGGCTCAGTGGCTCATTTATCTGCAAGCAATGGAGGCTACTGTTCAGTGCACTAGGCTCTATGGCAGGTCAGAACTAAGTTGTATGGACAGTAGAGTTTCCTTGGATACAAACAGAGGAGCCAAAATATTGGTTGCAGCTGAGCGTGGTCTGGAGACAGAAAGCAAAAGAAGCTGTTGCAAATGTGGCCCTAAGGGGATGCAGAGGGACAGAGCTTCCTGGCCTCAGAGCTTCATGGAGATTCACAATGGGCTATTTCTGAGGGTGGAGATGGCCTGCTGGTTCTACTGTGTTCAGGGAAGACTTTCCGTAGGTCTTTTGTAAATAAACTAGATTATACCAAAGAATATACCTGACTTACAGCATCTCTTCCTAACAGACACAACCCAGCAAAGCCCTAAATGTTGGCTGACCACTTGAGCCAAAGGGGCAACAATACAAAACAGTATAAGATAGGATATAGGGTAGCCAAGGAGGAATAGTTATAATTTTGGGCCTTGCATAGTATTCCACTGGGGTAGAAAGTTTTTTTTGCATATGAAAATCTCCCTGTTTTCCCCACAGGGAATCTCAGGGAAATTCCATCCCCTTGCATTGCTTTTGTTTTTCCTGGACCTGATGACTTTTGGGTATTAGTTTTGCTCAAACGTTTCACTAATCTAATTGAAGAACATCAGCAGCTCTTTACTTGTAAAGGCAAGGGCTCCGGTGGTTCCTCCAGAAATCCACTGCTATCAGACTGGCAGCTGTTTGTTCTTGTCACCAGCACTTCTGCAGGGAGGAAAGTAAGGGAGGAAAGAAAGAGATTCAAACAGCAGGCCCTGATAAAAATCAGTAAATGCTTCTCATTAGAGCCTACAGTGGGTGAACTTTAAATGTTCGGTCCTGTGCTAAGTATATTCCTGGTCCTAATGGTATTTCTCTGAATCTGGTTATATGTCTACAACTAGAATGAACTACAAAGTAAGTCCAGCGTAGCTGTAAATAAGGGTGGGCATCGATTTAACAACAGGTATAATCACCACTTGTAAGATCCATTTTACATACCTATAAAACAAATGTCATCAGCTGAACACTCGACATAAACCAATGTAAACAGTCAATAAACCACTTGTCCTATTACTTTGTTATTTCATTTGCTAAAATTGTTGACTTTTGACTGTCTCAAATGTGAAATTGCAGAACTACTAACTGTAGTCTGTAACCTATCATTTAAATCAGCTTCTGTACCAGATGACTGGAGGATAGCTAATGTGATGCCAATTTTTGAAAAGGGCTCCAGAGGTGATCCCAGCAATGACAGGCCTGTAAGCCTGACTTTAGTACCAGGCAAACTGGTTGAAACTATAGTAAAGAACAATATTGTCAGACACACAGACGAACAAAATTTGTTGAGGAGGAGTCAACATGGTTTTAGTAAAGGGAAATCATGCCTCACCAATTGACTAGAATTCCTTGAGGGGCTGTAGCAAGGCAAAGACTCACCGCTGCGGTGCCTCCTGCTGGTCTTCTTGGGAATTAACTCTCCAGCGTACAGACAGCCTCCTACTGGCTGGTGTCTCGCCTGCCGCTGGCCCAGTGTCCCTCCCAGACCCTGGTGCCCTTTGCCTCAAGGTTCTGCCCCAGCATACCCCCTTACTCTGGGTTTCCCCTCCCATGGGAACCCCCAACCCTCTAAATCCACCTTGCCTCAGTGGCTACTGCCAGTCATCATCTAGCTCCTGCTCAGCGGGGCAGACTGCAGTCTGTAATGGTCACTCATCATTGGCAATGGGTTAGGACTAGTTACCTCTTCCTATCCCTGTGTTCCACCTCTGCTGCCTCAGTACCTCTGTAGACCTTTGCCAGGTTTACCAGGCTGGAGATCCCCAGCACCTCTTGCCTTTTTCCCAAGCACTGCTCTGCTTCAGGTACCTTGCTCCCATGCAACTAGCCCTTCTCACTCCAGGGCTAGAGTGAGACTCCTGCATCCTGGCCCTATAGCTCTCTTATAAGGGGCAGCAGGGCCCTAATTGAGCTGGCCAGAGTTGTGGCTGCTTCCCCAATCAGCTTAGCTGCATTTAACCCCTGTTCTGCAGGAGTGGGACAGCTGGCCCACTTCAGGGGCTCAACAAGCATGTGGATCAAGGGGATCCAGTGGATATAGTGTACTTAGATTTTCAGAAAGCCTTTGACAAGGTCTCTCACCAAAGGCTACTTTGCAAAGTAAGCTGCCACAGGATAAGAGGGAAGGTCCTGTCATGGATCAGTAACTGGTGATAAGATAGGAAACAAAGGATAGGTATAAATGGTCAGTTTTCAGAGTGGAGAGAGGTAAATAATGGTGTCCCCAAGAGGTCTGTTCTGGGAGTCCTTTTCAACATATTCATAAATGATCTGGAAAAAGTGGTAAACAGTAAGGTGGCGAAATTTGCAGATGCTATAAAATTACTAATAATAGTTAAGACCCAAGCAGACTGCGAAGAGCTACAAGAGGATCTCTCAAAACTGGGTGACTTTGAAACAAAATGGCAGATGAAATTTTATGCTTATCAATGCAAAGTAATGCATATTGGAAAGCATAATCTCAACTATATATATAAAATGATGGGGTCTAAATTAGCTGTTACCACTCAAGAAAGAGATCTTGGAGTCATTGTGGATAGTTTTCTGAAAATGTACATGCAATGTGCAGAAGCAGTCAAAAAAGTGAACAGAATGCTGTGAATAATTAAAAAAGGGATAGATAATAGGACAGAAAATACCATGTTGCCTCTATATAAATCTGTGGTATGCCCATATCTTGTGCAGATGTGGTTGTCTGATCTCAAAAAAGATATATTGGAATTGGAAAAGGTTCAGAAAAGGGTAAAAATAAATAAATAATGGAATGACTTCTGTATGAGGAGAGATTAATAAGATTGTGACTTTTCATCTTGGAAAAGAGACAGCTAAGGGGAGATAGGAATGAGGTCTAGAAAATCATGAGTAGTGTAGAGAAAGTAGATAGGGAAGTGTTGTTTACTACTTCTCATAAAACAAGAACTAGCGGTCACCAAATGGAATTAATAGGCAGCAAGTTTAAAACAAACAAAAGGAAGTATTTATTCACACAACACCCAGTCAACCTGTGGAACTCCTTGCCAGAGGATGTTGTGAAGGCCAGGCCAGGTTTCAAAAAAGAACTAGATAAATTCATGGCAGATAGGTCCATCAATGGCTCTTTGCCAGGATGGGCAGGAGTCGTGTTCTTAGCCTCTGTTTGTCTGAAGCTAGGAATGAGTGACAGAGGATGAATCACTTGATGAATACCTGTTCTGTTCATTCCCTCTGGGGCACCTGGTACTGGCTATTTCTGGAAGACAGAATACTGGACTAGATGGACCCTTGGTCTGACCTTATTCTTAGGTCAAAGTGGGATTGCATGCCAATGGGGTTTCCAGGAATGGAGTCATTCTGGACTTACTCCAGGGAACAATTCTAATCCAGCCCAGCCTTTCAACAGCTACATTATCCTCCCTTCTGTCTAACACAACACTTTCCACAACCTGTAGAAATCAACCATTTTCATCCCTAAGGGTTAATTCACTGTCCCAAAAGCCACTGTAATTCCAGGACAAGAACAATCAGTACTCATTTGTGTGCATTAAGAAACATAAAAAGCAGGAACACAAAAGAGACAATGAATGGCTCACCAATTACAAAAGCAGTTTCTCCTCTCTGGGCGTTCACACTTCCAGATCACCTGCTGGAAGTGGGCTTCACCACCCCCTCTGATTGAATTTACCTTGCTTTCTTGCCTGCATATTTATGCCTGCCTCTGGAGATTTCCACAACATTCATCTGATGAAGTGGGTCTTACCCCACGAAAGCTCATGATCCCTAAAATCTGCTAGTCTATAAGGTGCTACAAGACTCTTTGTCGCTTTTGCAGATCCAGACTAACACGGCTACACCTCTGATAAGGAATACAAAAGGATGCATTCACCCAATAGCCTACAATGAAATGTGTTACATATATTCCATTTTGACGCTTGAACTAATAAAGAGTGGAAAATATTTGTAAATGGAGGTAATTGTAAAATCAAGACCAGACCATTACTTAAATATTACAAATTCATAAACTGTGATATCTGTCTTCTTGTTAGCAGCGGATAAACTGTCAATATAGGATTTGTTGCCTCATTTCAGATGGGAATTGCCTGCTTGTAGCCTGCACAAACACTAACTTACATCAAGATTTCTTCAAAATTTCTGTTTTATGGGTGGTCTCCAAATCACAGTTCAACTCCTCCCATGAGAAAAATATTCCACCACTTCTCTCAACTTTTTTTTTTTGCAAGATGTTTCAATTACCCTTTGCACCTTAGCCAGCTGCTGCTGCTGCTGTATCTTGCTGTCCTACATCCATTCACATTTATCAATAAAGAAACAAAAGCAGAGCATCATTTTTAAATGTAGTAATTTGTCAGTTGCTGTTTTCCCAATCTGCATTAGACTCAAACTGGTGTCCTATATGAGAAACACTCCCCATCCCAGATAGGGTCAGTCTATTGTAAGTTTGGAAATTCACACTGCTGTTAGGAGAACTTATTATTTCGTATTACCTGTATTTGTTTGGGAGTGGTGGTGATTAAGATGTTTATTCCTCTGCTGTTACATGCGGGTTTTATAGGCAACTCATTGCTATTGGGAGTTACATGGAGGAATCTTCTCATAGACCTTTTACGCCCCCATCTATCAAGCTTTTTGTAACCATGTCAAAACACTCTTGTATGACCCAATTTACAGCAAATTGCACTGAGTTGCAGCCACATAGCCTTTTTCCCCAATACAGACATCAAATACTCAATCATGTTTCACATCACCACTTACTATGCTACCTACCCTTGTTTGTAGCCATGAAAAATCCAAGAGTCTCTGAAAGGCATGAACACAAGACACACCAACCAGATGTGAAGCAATACACCGTGGGATAACCTTAATGCACAGGAGGAGGATAGAAGACAGACTGAGCTGTCTACAGGTCAAAGTACAACACTGCAACCTAGCTATAGGAAGACAACCATGTGCCTGCCTAAACTGCTGGCAAGGATTACACATGCCTAGCTGCCACGATTCCCAACAATGTATTAACTACGTTGGGTTTGGAGACAGAGCCAACTACATCACTAACTGGTTACAAACTGTGATACAGATGAAGCCTTACTGTCCATTTTGTGTCCAGATTCTGTCTTCTACTGTTTTGTAGTTTATTTAAATAAAAACTCTCTAGGACTGTGGTTTGAAAGCACCCATGGCTTGTTTAGGACAGAACGGTGGACAGGGAGGAAATAATTGCATGTTCAGGTCAGGTTATATCAAATCTTTGAAGTGACAGACTTATTGCAGGAGTTCTATAAGTGAAGACAAAATTTTGCAAAGATGAGATTTTCTCTCTTGTTGGTCAGCTACTCAGGCTTTTTCCTTTGCTTTTATTCAGGCCAATAGCTCTTTTTCTTCAGTGAGAGTGTGCCTATGACAAGACGGATGGGGATACTACAAGGAAACAATGAGACAATATTGCTCAGCATTATAGGCAGGGAGCTCAGTGCAACCACTAATCTAACTGCTATCAGAACATCATTTGGAGAAGGTCAATGTAACTAGAATAAAGGATAAAGAATAATCTGTACCGGGCCTGATTGATACTCCACATACTTCTGTTCCCAGAACTGCTACAACCAAAGCTAGTAAAACTCCCCTGGAATAGTTACTTGTTGCAGATATACAGTGGGCGTACAACTATGATCTGAGCAAGGGACTCTTCGCAGTCCATTGGACTTTTGCACGGTACAAGAAAATAGTTCATCTAAGCATCTGGATGCAAAACAAAAATATAAACAGCTTACAAATGAGCATATGGGTGCTCAGGAATGTGACCAAAATGTCTTGCGCTAACCTGTGCTGCACTGCACAACTGCAGGGCAGCTCCACATCACTGCCAAAATGGGAGCTTTCAAAACTGCCACCATTGCACATTCTGCCTTTATTCTAAAGGGCTGTTTTTCAGCAGTTCGGATTACCAATGTCCATGCCCTGCACACTTCGTGTCACTTAAATACGAAGCAGCAAGTTTATATCTCAAACATATTTTCTGAAGCATTAAAAAACGTTATTTTCCCTGCTGCAGAAATAAGACGGTACAGACTGGATGGTGCTAGAAAATCCTGCTTTATATTTTCTTTTTCTCTAGAAACAATATGAGGCCCAATTCTATAACCCCCTCTCGTATTTATAATCTGTCACCTTCTAGGAATGCCCATTTCAATGGAATTTCCATTGGAGTAA
The DNA here is from genome assembly GCA_032164245.1 of Sternotherus odoratus. Lineage (NCBI taxonomy): Eukaryota > Metazoa > Chordata > Testudines > Kinosternidae > Sternotherus > Sternotherus odoratus. The sequence goes on from JAVMKO010000002.1 coordinate 150,879,330, forward strand.
GGGCTGCCCAACAAGGCGCATCACCATCTGACCAGACCTGACAAACAAAACAACATGCAGAAGAATGATCACCAGGTGGCAGCAGCAGACAAACCATGACTTCAGTTTTCAGTGCTGGAAGAAACTGGTTTTCATGAATGCCCTTCCACTGATCTTTGTTTTAAACAAAACTATAGTAGAAGTTAGATAACTCCTCTTATCTGAAACTCACATTATAGGAAACTGGGTTATGTGCCCCAGTTACATCATATTCAAAATGCAGGTTAGCTAGATACATTCCATGTCCCCTGCTCCATTTGGACTAAGTAAGGTTCTTGTTTAAATTAGCACACACAATATTACAGAATCATAGGGTTAGAAAGGATCACAAGAGTCATCTAGTCTAACTCCCTGCCAAGATGCAGGATTTGTTATGTCTAAAAACCATCCAAGACAGATGGCTATCCAGACTCCTTCTGAAAACCTCTAGTGAATTCCATTGTCCTACTATTCCTAGAGTTAGAAAGTTTTTCCTGAGATTTAGATTAAATCTGCTATGCTGTTGTTTGAACCCACTGCCTCTTGTCCCTCCCTTTATGGCAAGAGCGGACAACTGTTCTCCATCTTTTTTATGGCAGCCTTTCAAGTATTTGAAGACTGCTATAATGTCCCACCTCAATTTCCTCTTTTACAAACTACCCAGTTCCTTCAGCCTTTGCTCATATGGCTTGCAATCCATCCCTTTGATCATCTTTCACTTACCTCTGGATTTTTCCCATTTTTTCTACATCCTTTCTATGCATTGGTGACCAAAATTGGGCACAGTACTCCAGATGAGGCCTAACCAGCTCTGGACAGAGCAGCACTATCACCTCCCGCAACTTGCATGCTATACCTCTGTTAATGCAACTTAAAATTGCATTTGCTTTTTTTCCAACAGCATTGCACTGTTAACTCATGTTGAGATTGTGCTCTACCACATATTAATTACCAGTAACATACAAATTCCTGTACCAAACACAATTATTATTATAATTTATTTGTATTGTGTTAATGCATAGGATCCCCAGTCATACGCAAAACCCTGTTGAGCTAGGTGCTGTCCAAACACAGAGCAAAGAAACAGTTCCTGCCACCAATGAGCTTATAACGAGGGCAGAAAACTTCAAGGCGTCCTCAGAGACCTTGCTGTATATTTATTCTACTTTTACTAAAGAAGAACCCTCTTCTCAGTCTGGCCTGTTATTCTTTCTGTAATCACAGATAACACTGATACCTCTAAGATGGTCCGTACGTTTTCAGTTATATGGCGCCTATATTGTAGATAATTGTACAATTTTCGCTCCTGTTTTCTGCCTCCCACTGTATATGCTATTATTTATTATCACCTGTTTTTATAAGGCACCCATAGGGGGCACGCTTCACATAATTTGAAAGGGACTATATTTTTCACATATAAGGAACACAATGCATTTTAGTTATTTTGATTTAAAAGTGATTATCCCAAGCTCTAAGCATTTCATAAGAATAAATCATACAGAACAAAAATAAATATATTAATCATCCTGTAAACTAGCCATATAACAACCACAGAATAACTAACACATCACCATAGCCCTCAGCCTTCAACCTATTCCCACACCCGAGAAATGAGGCGCTTTGCATTATGTTCCTCATGAGCCCTATGCTTTAGAAAATAGTGAAATGGCTAGGGCTCCTTCTCTCTATCTCTAAGAACACATGCTTTCATAGTTCACGTTGAGTAGAAAGCCTTGGTGAAGAGCAGAACTGGTTGAAAAATTTCTCTAGAACCACTTTTTAAATGAAGAAAATTCTGTTTTTCTATAAAAAACAAATGAACATATTCCTTTGCGGATTTTCCAACCCCCCAGAATTGTAGAAGAAAATTTGAGATGAAAATTGAAATAATGTTGTCTAATTAAAAAAATTTTATGGGGAAAAATATTTCCCAACAATCTTTAGTGAACAAAATGTTGCAACTTACTCAAAAGGCCAGAATTGAGTTGTGCAAACTTCAGAGGTGGGGGTTCCTTACTGTGAATGCCTCAACCTTGGCTTCAGCAACCACACCCTGAGGGCAACTGGGTCAGAGTAAGAGCAAGAGAGTATTGTCTTTAAGGTATCAGGGTTTGGGGTCATTTTAGGTTTGATTATACTGCCCAACACTTTGAATTTCACACATTTTCACTGGGAATAGTCCAGGGAACAGGTGTGATACGCTCTGACAACCTCCCTCCCTCATAGGGTAGGCAGCTGCTTTCTGCACTAGTCAGAGCTTCTGAGTGGCTTTCTTGCTTAGTCATAAATACACTGCATTGGCAGGTCTAGAAATAATGAAGGTGTGAATGAGCAATGGGAGATCTGCCTTTTAGAGGAAAGGGCATAATATTTTAGTTAATGATGCATGATCAGAATCATTTCTAGCCATTGATACAATTTGGGAGTCCAAGAGAAGTGATTAATCTAGCTAAACCCGGAGATTACAGCCCACTTTGGCAATGGTCTTTTATCCTCCTTCAACTGATGGAACAGCTTCAGACTTTGCCAGCCAGCATCACCCCCACCTCTCCATCTTATTAGTGATAGAGCTTCAGCCAATTGGCTTTAATCCAGCTTCCAATCCCTGCCAAACTTCAGGAGAGCCTGGTGATGGTTATGTCTGGTTCTGATGAAAATGAGATGTAGAGCTAAGTGTCATCAGCATACAGATGACACTGCAGATATTATTTCACAATCTCCCCAAGTGGTAACTGCATAGGGACAGGAATAAAAAGAAATGACAGGACTGAACTCCTGTGGGATTCAACAACCCAGATGAAAGAGAAAGTCACTTGACACCATCCTATAGAATCCCCCCAAACAGAATGAAAATCCCCCCCAGGTCCAGTAACACTCTGATAAATGGTATCAAAAACCTCTGAAAGGTCAGCATGGATGTCTTGATGTGAAGTTCATCAGCCAATACTATTAGCTCTGTTTCCATGCTATTGTCCAGCCAGAAGCCTGACTAGAAGGGGATTTGATGACTTCAGGATATCAGATTTTGGATTAGATCCATCATGGCCTTCTCAATGATCTCAGCCAGAAAGAAAAGGCTCAGCATTAGCCCACAGTTGACAAAGCTGTGTTAATTCTTTGGGGCTGGGCCCATTTTTTGTTCTGTTTGTATGGCACCTAGAACATGAACGGGGCTCAGAGGCATTACCACAGTGCATATAAATAATAATATTGGTGTCCATTTTTAAAAGTATGTTTAACCATAGGTGCTGACTCCATGGGTGCTCCGGGACTGGAGCACCCAGGGAGCACCTCCGCTCTTCCCCCGAGCACACCACCGCCGCTCCACTTCTCCCTTCCTCCCAGGCTTGTCGTGAATCAGCTGAGCCTGGGGGGAGGGGCGGAGAAGCGGAGCAGCAGCGGTGCGCTCGGGGGAGGAGGCGGAGCAGAAGTGAGCTGGGGTGGGAAGCAGATCCCCTGTGCACCCCCACCACTCCCTGGTTACCTACTGCTGGTGGCGCTCTATGCACCTCCCCCCTGCCCCAGATCACCTCCGCTCCTCCTCCCCTGAGCATGCTCACATTCCGCTTCTCCCCACTCCTTCTTGGCTTGGGAGAGAGAGGGGTATAGGGGAAATGTGGCGTGCCCGGGGGGGGGGGGGAGGAGGTGGAACCAGGGATTTGGAGAAAGGATGGGAATGGGGATGGGGAAGGAGCGGAGTTGGGGTGGGGTGGGGCTGGCCTGGGGGCTAAATCCAGCACCTATGTGTTTGACCACAATCTGTTTGCAAGTTCCCTGCAGTTTTCCCTCTCAGAGGGAGGGATAAGGTTCAAATCACAATGGCTTACAATAGCTTAAAAACCTCTCACTAGAATACTGCAAAAGACTCACTGGGGCGGGGGGGGGGAGAGGGGGGGAGAAGGGGGGGAACAGCACAGCAAATCCTTGTTCCTTGATTCTGTATCCACTTTGACCCTAACTCCATAGAGGTCATTCTGAATCTGTTGGAACTTCTCTGTGAAGAGCTTAAGTTCCTCAGAGCAGAAAGAAGTCACCCAGAAGAGTTCCACTGTTCAGCATTTCCACAGCGGTCACCACAGAGGACAGGAAACCCCACCTGTGTTCCACAATAGCTATAGCACGGTAACAGTAGTATAGAAAATATTTGGGACTGAGTCACTCCATTATGTCATGCTTACACAGACATAATTCCACTGAAATTAAGGGAATTATACCAATGTAAAACCCATGTAACAGAGTGGAAAATCAGCCCTCTTTATGTCACGGGCAACAAGATCCATCACTGCATTTCCACCAGCCATGCTCTAATTTCTCTCTCTCTTTCTCTGGAGGTCACCTGTCAGGACTGTTCAGAAAGTGGGAACATTTAAGGACCATAGTGTAAATGGCCACCGTGCGACAGTTCTAGTGGTAACCAGGATTGTGAATTACCTTGTTATCCTCTTCCGCTGGTGAGAAGGAATCTCTCTCATAGTAGATAGCTCTATGCCGTTACTACTTTGCTAAATATTAAAAATTATGAGAGGCAACAGGAATATCCTGATGCCAGCAGATACGTGGAAATAAATGTGGATTCCTTTCTCATGCTCGTGGTGGCATGGAGCAATCAATGCCATGCATGTTACAATGAAGAATAAACAGGATTCACACTGTTGGAACACAGTCAATTAAGAAAAATACTGATTGCATTCTGGAAATATTCCCATGGTGCCACACTGTATGTGGAGTTGGTGGGTAGGGGGAGTGAAGGTGTGATAATTAAAAGAATTGCTACTTGATAAGTCACAGGAGCTAATGTGTTAGCTTAGCATGCTGGGAAGCTAGAATGTTCCCAGCTGCTGCGAAGACGGAGTATAGTTTGATCCCTGGCACCATCAGTTGGGACAAGATGAATCACAAATGCTCTAATAGTGAGTTTCCATGTCACAGTGTGCCAGATGGAGGTGGTTACTTCTCTGATTGATTGCCTCTTGGGGCATGTCTTCACTACCACTTTAAATCGATGTTAACGACGTTATGTCGAAGTAAACGTGTACCTGTCTTCACATACATGCCCTTAACGTCGATGTAAAGGGCCTTAAAGATCGATCTTGGCACTCCAGCCTAACCAGTGGCATAAGGCTAATCTCGACGTTCCAAGCTCGACTGTGGGCTAGTGAAGACGGAACCCGACATTAATAGCCTCCAGAGGCTGTCCCACAATGCTCCATTCTGACCGCTCTGGACTGCCTCACTACTGCTCCACTGTGACCGCTCTGCACTGCACTCTGAACTCGCTGCTCTGGCCAGGTAGATAAGACCCGGGAACATTTGAATGCCATTTCCTGTTTGGTCAGCGTGGCCAGCTCACCTGAACTGATCAGTCGCCATTCAGAGCAATCAGCACTAGCCGCCATGCAGAGCTCAGCATCACAGGAATCCATGATGAGCTCATCTACCCTGGAGACCAGCCAGAGGAGAAGAGCTCCAGCATGGTCCACTCGTGAGGTGCTGGATCTCATCGCTATCTGGGGAGAGGAATCCGTGATGTTGGAACTCCGCAACAACAAACGGAATGCCAACACCTACGGAAGAGTCTCCAAGGCCATGCTGGAAAGGGGCCACAACAGGGACACCACACAGTGCCGCGTGAAAATTAAGGAGCTGCGGCAATCTTTCCAGAAAGCCAAGGAGGCAAACGGGCGATCAGGGGGCGCGCCACGGACATGCAGGTTCTACAATGAACTAAATGCCATAATGGGGGGCGCCCCCACCACCATCGCGCCGGTGTGCGTGGACTCCACCGATGGGATCATCGTCAGGGAGGAGACTGATTCCGAGGAGGACGAGCATGAAGAAGAAAATCTCACAGAGCAGCAGGAGCCCAGCGGAGAACCCTTGTACCCAGAGAGCCAGGAGCTGTTTGTCACCCTGGAGCCAGTACCCTCCCAAGCCTCCCAGGGGGGTAAGTGTTTCTTTTTTAAGGGATTACATGACGCGTGATTTTGTAAAGGAAGCATTTATTAATGAGTAACTTGCCCTAAGGACTTAGCGTGCTTTCATTGCTGGTCAATTTCTACTCAAAGAGTTTGTCAATATACTCCGGGATTGACCATAAGTCCTCCGCGGACATTTCAATGAAGCTCTCCAGGAGGTAGCGATGAATCCAGCGCAGCAGATTTCTGGGGAGAGCTGCCTTATCTGGTCCCCCGTGATAGGACACCAACCCACGCCACGAAAGTAGTAGGTTGTCTGGTATCATTGAGCAGGCCAGCATTGCGGCGTATGGACCAGGACTTTGCATGGACTCAAGGAGCATGCGCTCCCTATCTCTCCGAGAAATTCTCAGCAAAGTGATGTCATTCAGGGTTGCCTGTTTGAGATACGGACTGCAATTAGTCGGGAGATAAAGAGTCCCAGCTGCAAAGTTCTCTTTTCTGCTGAGGACCGACGAACCGAGCACCCCCCCCCACGAACGCTGACCGCCGCCCCCCCCCCCCCCAGCCCGTAGCGTTAGCTGGCAGGGAATCCGAGCCGTCTGCACGCGGTCTGAAGAGCCCCAAAAAGACCTTAGCCCTTAGCGAGAGATTTTTTGGCATTTGCTTTGCAGTTTGCGGTTTCAGTGGGAGCCAGCCACGCGGTGGGGGGAAGGGGGCGGGGTTACTCTACAGTATGCAAGCGCCACTTTTAACTTACCATGGCCGGCTGCACGGTGATTTCAGAAGCCGTCTTGGGCTGAGGCACGCATATGTGTCTGAGATGCTCTGAATTTTCTGAGAGCTTGTCAGTCAGTTTTAGGTGTACAACATGACCTTGTACAGAAATCATATCAGGCCTCTGAATACTGAGGTTGCAAATGAAATACTACTCCCATTGTGTACCGTCCGAGACTGCCTCCTAACCTTGAATGTATCTGTCTCATAACTTTCAAACTTTCTTTTTCCCACACTTGCCCACAGATGAACAACAAGTATCTCACAACCCCCCTGCCTCCTCATCACGCCGTGCACCGCAGATAAGAAAGCGTAAAAAGAAAACGCGAACGCGCGATGAGATGTTTACTGAACTCGTGGAGAACTCGCGTGCTGAGGCAGCCCGCCAGACGGACTGGAGGGAAAGAATGATAGAGGCAAGGGATCGAGAGATTCAGGCAAGGGATCGAGAGATTCAGGCAAGGGATCAAGAGAGAGAGGAAAGGAAGCGAGAGAGAGAGGCAAGGGATCGAGAGAGAGAGGCAAGGAATCGAGAGAGGCAGGAATGGAGAGCCGCTGAACAAAAGAGGGTAGAACGTGAGGAAAGACGCATGGATGCTTTCCTCCGCATAATGGAGGACCAGAGCGACATGCTGCGATCTCTGGTGGAGCTGCAGCATGACCAAAGACCACCTCTGCAGCCCCTGTGTAACCACCTCCCCCCCTCCCCAACTCCCATAGCTTCCCCACCCAGACGCGGGTTGAGAACACGGGGGGGCAAGCTCCGTGGGCCGCTCCACTCTACCCCACAAGCCAGCAGAAGCAGCAGCAGCAGCAGCAGGCTGACATTCTCGGAAAACTTTTGAAAGCTGCTGAGTCTTGCCAACCCCTCCTCTCCACCCTTCCCACCCCCCCTCCTTTGCCCGCTCCTCCCCACTGCGACTCCAGGATCCCTCCAGGATACCAAGACAGTGATCCCCTGTATTTGTATTTCCGAGTAACCAATAAAGGAACCATGATTTTTCAAACAGTGATTTTATTTTCTCTGCAAGCATGGGGAGGGAGGAGGGAAAGCATGGGGAGGGGGGAGGGAAAGAGGGTTCAAGGGCAGCAGGCTTACAGCACAGCAAGGGAGCAGATTCTCAAACGCCATCTCGGGCACTGATAAAACTGTCTTTCAAGGCGTCCCTGAGGCGCAGGGCCTCACGGTGGGCTCTTTTACTTTCCCTGCTGTGTGGCTGCTCATAAGTAGCAGAAAGTAAATTTGCCTCTGCCTCCCAGCCCGCCATAAACGTTTCCCCCTTGCTCTCACAGATATTGTGGAGCACAGAGCAAGCAGCAATAACAATGGGGATATTTCTCTCGCGGATGTCTGAGCGTATCAGTAAGGAACGCCATCTCCCTTTCAAGCGGCCAAATGCACATTCTACGGCCATTCTGCACTTGCTCAGCCTGTAGTTGAACAGCTCCTGACCCCTGTCCAGGGCTCCTGTGTAGGGCTTCATAAGCCAGGGCATTAGGGGGTAGGCTGGGTCCCCAATGATCACGATCGGCATTTCGACCCCCCCCACGGAAATTTTCTGGTCGGGGAAGAAAGTGCCTTGCTGCAGCTGTCTAAAAACCCTAGAGTTCCTGAACACTCGAGCGTCATGAAGCTTTCCCGGCCACCCCACGTACAGGTCGGTGAAACGTCCCTTGTGGTCAACCACTGCTTGCATGACCATTGAGTAATATCCCTTCCGGTTTCTGTACTCGGCGGCCTCGTGGTCCGGTGCCAGGATAGGGATATGAGTCCCATCTATAGCCCCACCACAGTTAGGGAATCCCATGGCGGCAAAGCCATCTATTGTGGCTTGCAGGTTTCCGAGGTTTATAACCCGGTGTAGCAGCCGCTCGACGATTGCCCTGCTTACTTGCATCACAGCAAAGCCCACTGTAGACCTACCCACCCCAAACTGATTCGCGACTGACCGGTAGCTGTCTGGCGTTGCAAGCTTCCAGAGGGCTATCGCCACTCGCTTCTCCACTGTAAGGGCCGCTCTCATTTTGGTATTCCTGCGCTGGAGGGCCGGGGACAGCAAGTCACAAAGTTCCATGAAGGTGCCCTTTCGCATGCGGAAGTTTCTGAGCCACTGGGAGTCATCCCAGACCCGCAGCACTATGCGGTCCCACCAGTCTGTGCTTGTTTCCCTGGCCCAGAATCGGCGTTCGATGGCATGAGCCTGCCCCATTGCCACCATTTTTGACAGATTGTCAGTCGCCCTACTTGCAAAAACGGCAGTGTCCCTGTCGTCCCCGCTGTGCACGTCAGTGTCCCTGTCGTCCCCGCTGTGCACGTCCGTGTCCCTGTCGTCCCCGCTGTCCTCGTCCATCTCCTCCTCACTGTCATCGGGTTCCAGAAAGCGCGGTTCTCCCCGGATCGCATTCCTCCTCTGCAGACGGTGCAGCAGGAACTCAGCAACCGTGATCGAGGTCCTCACAACAGCCATTACTGCAGCCGTGGTGTCAGCGGGCTCCATGCTTGCAATGCTATGGCGTTAGTTCGGTGGGGAAAGGGCGCGAATTATGGGATGCCTACCCACAGGGCACCGCTTGTAATGGGGGTGGGCGGCGCGGAAAAAGGGCGCGAAATTTGGAAATGCCTACCCACAATGCTGCACTCGAAATGGTGCCTGCTGGGGGATCAGGGAACTGTGGGATAGGTACCCAGAGTGCAACGCATGTCATGTCGACGCCTGCAAAAGTTTTGCAGACAGACACTGTCGACTTGCTGTGCTTAGCTGTGCGTAGTGAAGACAGACAACATCGACTGTATGCCGTCGCGTTCACAAGATCGACATAAAGGAAATCGAACTAATGCTGTAGTGAAGACATACCCTTGGGCTACAAAGAGGTTTTCCAGCAGGCTAATGCCTTTATGTTGGCACACGACCTTCAGGGATAGCAGGTCCTTCTTTGGTCAATACCACACTGGAATCCTTGCATGGCAATAGTGTGGCTCCCCTTATGGGGAGAGGCATTGAGGAGTAAAGAAGAAAGAAGTGGGAGTGAACGAATACAGTATTGTACAAAAATAAACCTCAGTTCCCTTGCATCGCTTATAGACATTGCTGCAAATGAATCTTCAGACACGTGCTGAGTTAATGGGCATGAACAACACCGAAACATCCTTTAGTTAAATCCAATACTTTACAAAGGCTAATTGAAAACGGAAGGAACGCTGTGGGGTAGAGAGAGAGAGAACAGCTCTATTGTCAAGTATCGAATATGAAATCCCTGCAACAGATGAGTTTACATGCAAGCCTGCACCTCACCAGGGCAAAGATACAGTGAAGTTATTTCCCTCAGAACACAACAGCACCAGTCCCTTGCACTGCCCAGCCAGCTTTCTCAACTGTGAGCTTTAGAATATAAACAGCCAATAAGTAAGAGCAATAACTATAGCTTCCTGCTGGGAGCTAACTCTGCCTGTCATACATTTGCTGGGTCCTAATACAGGACAGTGAATAAAGCTTCATTACAGAACAATGGAGTTAGCTGCCAGAGCCTACAGATTTGAATAAACAACAAATAAGCAACATCTGCTCCAGCATATGTGTATGGTAAAAAAAAAAGTCACAAAATAAAAGAATTTGTAAATGCCAAAAGCAACACTAAACTGCCAGTGCTACTGTAGAGCGAATTTTTAATTGCACACGCATACAGGCAGGCTGTGGGTATTAGTCTCACATATGTCTGGTTGCTGCCAACCTGGGAGTATAGATGAATTTAATTAAATAAGGATTATCCCTTCTCCCCAGTACAATTACTTATTTATAACAATGATAAAATTGCCTAATAAAAAATTGTAATATTTTTTTAAAAAACAGAGCTAGAAAACACTGGTTTCCTTGTAAGTCATTCAGGGACGTTTGGGGGTTTGAGTGTCTTTTAAAATTAAGTCTCCGCATTCTGCCAAAAGAGAAAAGAAGAAGAAGAAAAAAGCCTTATCATAAAGCCTGCTGCATTTAAACAGCCAAAATCTACATTATGGAGAAATATAAAGAAGACACATAGCAGACAGGGAATTGGCTTTCATGGGGAGTGTAGAAAATTAAGCAATTGGACTAAAATTGAGGCCAGGCTACAGAGCCAAGGGAAAAGACTATTAGGGCAAGTACTTCAATAAGTCACCCATTTCTAATATGTTCCATTTATGCAAAATACTCTGTTGCAATTTAGACCTACTTCGTCACCTAGCACTACATCCAGAGATAATAGAGTGGAACAGCATCCGTTCCATCCCTGTTTTCATATGCTTGTAACTTACATTTCGTACAATAGATCCTGCTGGCCAGCCAAGAAAGGGGTCCCATTGTGCTAGTTACTGTACAAACACAGTAACAGACTGTCCCTGCCCCCAAGAGATTACAGATTAATTATTTTTTTATTAAAGCTAATGTTTAAAATCAAATTTACACAAGTTAAGAGGGAAGGTGTCTACATTTACATTTGGTAGCATTCACTTTTGGGGTTGTTTTCCATAATTAGGGTCCTCTTTGGCAAAGAACTTTGGCATGTGGCTTTAACCATGTTCTTAAGTCTATCCCTGTCCTGGAATGCACTTAAGGACTTTGAATACATGTTTAACTTAATCACTATTCAATTTAAGTTAAGCATATGCTTATGTGCTTCACTGAATTGGGGCCTTAAGGTTAGCTCCACAAAGGGAATTTAGAGGTGCAAAGTTCTAGGTACCTTGCCCCCAGGGGAATCCACAGTTCTGAGTTAGGTACCTAAATACATTAGAGGATCTGGCCTACATTGTCTTCTTTGAAATTAAGACAAGTACCAACAAGACCATAACAACAAAGAAAGATCACACGCTGCAGTAACATTTTGGAACTACATCTTGTGTCACAGACGTTAATGTAACCCTTGTACTATTTACTTATATGATATTGGTTGGCCATTTAATTGGATGACAAAGCACTGCCGTCAGCAGAGGCAAAGTAATCGCATTATACATACTGTACCATGAAATCAAGACTAAGCACATGCTTATTTCTGTGTTTCAGACCAGGATGCAGGTTAGCTCCTTTATTTTATTATTCCTTTATTTGTAGTGAGAAGAGTATAATTATGTGATCTGCAACAATTAATACCATTTGTCATTACATGGAGCTGGACAAATAGTAGGGAACTCTATTTGTGGCATTTTAGCAAATCCTAAATTGGTTTGGCTGTGTTCACTCTGTGAATACTTGTGCAAATGAGGTTTTCTTTGCACAAATGTTGGGGGAATTACCGTTCTTTGTGTGAATACCAGTTTGAAGATTATTTGTACATTGGTGTGGGAGCTTGTCTCTATTTATAAAGAACCAGTTGTCATTCAGGAGCAGAAACAAAACAATACCTTGTAAGTGAGGTGGTTAATACACCATGCATAGCAAACAGGAGGACCTTACCCAAAGGTCAGTGAAGTCCATGAGGGTATGTCTACACTGCAATAAAAACACCGTGGTTGGCCTGTGTCAGCTGACTAGGGCTCACAGGGTTTGGCCTGCAGGGTTGTTTAATTAGCGGGCAGACATTTAGGCTCAGGCAGGCCACTGGAGAGTCCCAGAGTCCAGGCTCCATTCTGAACCTGAACATTTACACTGCAATTTTTTAGCCCCACAAGCTCTGGTCAGGTGATAAAGGGTGTAAAGGGTGTAAAGCACTGGAATGGGTTACCTAGGGAGGTGGTAGAATTTCCATCCTTAGAGGTTTTTAAGGCCCAGTTTAACAAAGCCCTGGCTGAGATGATTTAGTTGTTATTGATCTTGCTTTGAGCAGGGGGTTAGACTAGATGACCTCCTGAGGTCTCTTGCAACCCTAATCTTCTATGATTCTATGAACAGCTAGAGACAGAACCAAAAGGAACAATCCATCAGCTGAAATACACCCACATACAGTATTTATTGAACAACTGCATATCATTAACACAATCATTCAAACAAAAACCTGCCCACAGATCATTTGGAAAAAGAAAGAAAGAAAGGCTGTCAGATAAATTATTCACTGCAAATGGTTTGATCAGCTCTAGCATTTAGTAAGTGAAGCTTATGCACTTGGGGTGAGCTCCTGGCCTCACTGCAGTCAACGGGACTTGTGCTATTAACTACACTACCACCAAGATGTCACCCTTGGAGATATCACCTCTTAGGTAAATCAATGGGATGGATGGATGATTAGCATCTATAGATATCAGGTCACTTATTTATGTGACTAAATATAGACTTGCATTTAAACCATCAATATAATTCTGTTATGATATGGTGAGGTCCACTAGGATTTCTCCCTTTATTCCTTGGAGTCTGTTCCTTGCCACTCTCAAGCTCAATTGCATAATGACTCTCCCCTGTTCTGGAGTTTGTCACTTCTGCTTTGACTAGAGGGAGGAACTTGAGAACCCTGCTAGACACTCCCTGTTCTGGAGGCTGAGCACCCTGCTTCTCCAGCACTCCCCATCCACCTCTCTAGCAGGAAGAGCTCAGGACTCAAACTCAGGTCCTCCCATAGAATGTCAAGACACACTTCCACTTTACTGAATCAGAGAGGTAGCCGTGTTAGTCTGGAATAGCAGAGGTAACAAAGAGTCCTGTGGCACCTTAGAGACTAACTATAAAGTTTTGAAGCATAAGCTTTCGTGGGCTAATACCCACTTCGTCGGATGCAAGCAGGTTGTGCTTTAACCCTTTAATCACTTAACACAGGCCCCATCTTGGCAATGAATTGGATACGAGCAGACCGCTAGGCAACACATATAGCCCCTTTGACTTGGTGTGAATACTTAAAAGCCACATTATTTTATTACACAGTATGCTCATTTGGTTCGCACATTTAATGCTTGTGCATCCAAATTGCATAGGTGGTAGGAGCAGCTAGAGAATGAATTCTGCAAGAGATGGGAAATTAGAAATTAAAAGTTATTTTTTAAGCTACATTTTACTTGTTAACACCCACCTGAAGTGCTGTGATGAAGATTTCCCCCTGGAGTTTCATCCTCAAAGCTCTGGATCTGAGACAGAAAAAACCCCCAAATAAAAGCAAAAACAGCTTATTTATTATTACAAGTGTATTTCCCCTTTTAGAATTAAGAATTTCTAACTGAAATAGTGTTAAATCTTCTTTTGGTGGCTCTTGTTTTTATTATGGTTTAGTATTTTAAGCCAGGATCTAGTCCTGATCACCCTCCAACTCCCATATTTATCTGCCAATGCGCAAAGGCCCCCTACCCCTGTACTCTACATTCAAGCTCTTGCCACTGAACTGGCTCAAACTAATGCCCCTCAGAAAATGTGCCTTTATTAGCATAAATCAGACCTATGGGGCCAAATTCTTGCAATGAGGTATAAGGAAGGGCAGGATTTTGCTCAGAGAATGTATTTAGAGAAGCACCCAAACCTCCCATATAGGTATCGGTGCCTCCATTGCGCTAGATGTTCTTCAAAACGCATGCGGCTAGTTTGGGCCTTTTAATTCACTGTGCTGAACCACACTGCCTCAGAGAGGTACAATAGTATTTCCTGGTTTCTCTGCAAGCTGGGATGGGGGAGGACAGCACCACACCAGCCTTGCAGTCAGAGCTTAATATTTTTCTTAACCACTGTAAGACATATAGGTAAATATAGGCTGGGACAAAACTCTTGTAGCAAAAGAAAAAATTGAAACAGAACTCAGATGGAAGAGCCTCCTTCCCATGGATCCCTCCCCCTCAAGATGACCCTTGAAAGCAGAAATCTTCCTTAATCTGCTAGCATCTTCTATGGAGGAGACATTCATATATTTTCTCTCTCTCTCTCGCCCTCTCTCCCTCCCTCTCTCCCTCTCGTTCCAAATTTCTATAGTGTGTTGCTGGCTGTTTCCTCTCCCCATTTCCTGGGTTCTTCAGGGAGACCTGAATTGTTGGCCTCCTTCCCTTATCTTTAGTCTTTGGGTGGCTGGAAAGATAAGCCTGCTCCTCTGTGCATCCTATTAGAACTGCAATTCTAATAAGGGGGAGTAGCCTTTCTGGACTTCTTTTTGCAGCAATGGGACCAGACACACTCCAGCTGATCCCACTGTTGCAATACTCCAGGTTATGCTGCACCACACTAACCCTGATCCGCTTCCCATTGCTCCTAAAATATATTGACAGCAGAACATCCGGGACTAGAGTCATTCTATGGAATGTGGATCAGAGGACAAGCTATTTCTTTGAATGAGCTGGTTTTTAGGACAGAGTTTAAGGAACAACTGCTGGAAAGCACATTGGCATTTTATACAACAGTACTTGATACCATTGATGTTTTTTTGAGTAACACCTGTACCACATTTGTTGACAGTAGTTTAAATCTAAATTGAAAATCTTAAACAGTCTATAACACACAGAGAAAGGGATCTGGCTCCTCTCCCTTGCGCAGGGATATGAAGTTTGAAAACATTCTACTTTAGCTCTCATTCTGGACAAGAGAAGCCAGATCTATACTTGTATTTATCATCTGTACGTGCACATTGTCCTTATACGATACATAGAAATCTGCCTTACCTCTTCCATTTCAAATGAATCTGGAGGCTTGCCCTTTAGACCAGACACCCTTCTGAGCGTGTGGGTCAAGAGCAAATTGAGCTCCTTTTTTGGCCTGTCTTTGACAGCCATCTCCAGTGCAGAAGGAAGCTGGGGCTGCTTTGTAGGTATATATGACAAAATCTGAGATTTCCCTGTTGGAGCCTGTGGCAGCTGGGGTAATGTCAGTGCATCATCCTCAGTGGAAGACTGTTCCTCTGTCAGACCCACCAAGGTATCATTTTCAGAAAAGTCTGTCCTGATTCCTGTGCGCCAGCCCATCTCAGCAAAGGCGGGAGACTGATCTTCTCTATCCTTGAATGACTCTGAATTTCCAGAAGCCTGAGCATTCCTTTGCAGTACTGTTGCCTGTCTAGAAGCTTTCCTCAGAAGATGACCTAGTCTTCTCCGCTTGGCTTGTGTGGCCTCAGCTTTGTTCCTCTGAATGTTCCTCATACTGTTTTCTTCCCCATTACTCTCCTCTGATTTCTGTTGCTGGGTGTTAACACCATTCAGCAATGAGGAGAAGGCACTAGTCACATGATCCAGGACTTCCAGTTGTCGAAAACGCCCTTGAGTTTGACGGAAAGGGATGAAAAGGTCCATTGTTAAAACAAAAGAATAACACAGTCATGACCTAATCTAACACTATCAGGTTACACACAGTTGTCAAGCGGCTTCAGCCTTTCCCCGCTGCTTTTCCTCAGAGAGACTGGGATTTCTTCAAATAAGAGGCTGCTTTGGAAAAAGAAAGCTAGGGCTTCTCCAGATCCCTTTATTATGGAGTCTTTTTTATCCATATTTTAAAGGCCAAATTTTGAAGAGTGGTTTCCAAAGTTCTGCAACCAAAATTTGCAGGGCATACAGAGAGAGGTGCATGAATAGGGCTTTGAACTTGAGACTCAAAGATTCAGCAAAGAATTTAAAACATGCTTAAACTAAACTTTAAAGCATATGTTTCTGAGCTACCCTGTGGGCCCTCTACTTCATGCTGGCAGTATTTAAAGGGCTCTCAGTGTAAATGAGAATCATTCCCTAAATGTTTTGTTGAATAGGGATGGATTCTGGTGCTTAAAGATAAGCATGTGCTTAAGTGCTTTGCTAAATTGTGGCCATGCATGTTACATGTATATGAATTAAAATGAATTTTATATTTGAAACAATTGACTACCTTCTGGAGCATAATTAATTTTAAAACTTTCCACTGTTAATGAACACATTAAGGGCCTGATCCAAAGTTCACTGAAGTCAACCATAGTCTTTCCATTGATTTCAAATGGTTTTAGGACCCGGGTTATAATGGCTTGATTGTGCAACTCTTAAATCAGTTCATACTTAGAGAAACCGTTTCATTGAGCTGATTGGGTCTGCTTGTGTTAAAACCACTCCGCTAAGTAAGGGCTGCACAATCAAGTCTCAAGTTCTCCACTACCATAAACCAGATCTGATTCCAGTATTACAACTGAATAGTGATTTGTACTATGAGTCATCCCAATGAGCTCAATCAGTCTACGTAGAGTATGGTACTACTCACTGTGAATAAAGGTATCAGAATCAGTTCTCAAATATTTAGTTGGCTATCATCCAAGACTCCTGGAAATGTAGAAACTCTTTAACTGGTGGCGATTAAGTACTGTCATTTATTTCAATAAATACTTCACTGTATTAACCAATAAAACCCCTAAACTGGCTCTGTTCTTGTTTTCAGAGCAACAGAAAGCAAGAAGTGCATTGTCCTCCACAGACACAGCAGAATGCACAAACACAGAAGTTTCCCACAGCTTGTTAAACTTATTAAGTCTCTGTAATTTGCTAGTAAATATTATTCCATAGCATAACAGCTAAAGGGGAATTATTTAATTTTTCATCTGTTTTATATAAAAAAAATAATAACCAAAGAATTTTGGAGATTTCCACCATTGTAAAATGTTGTGAGGTTATTGATAAAAGGAGCTACAACACATCTGCCTGCATATTGTGTCCCAACTTTTCCCGAGGCAATGAAAATGTCAAAAGGACTCCTGATTCCTAGAGAAATTCACTGAGAAGAATAGATGGCAAAGTTCTAACATTCTTGGCTTCCGTTTCTCCTAGTGAGCAGCCAAATTTATTGCATATATTTTGCATGCAGACTGTTAAAGCCGCTTCACTGATGATTAGACAACAAGGGGATATTTAACATGGATCTGAGCTGGGCCTATGCATGAGGGACCAATATCATGACATAGGATTCCTGACTGTTACTATTTCTATCTGAGACTCCTGTTTTTCCAAACGCTGCCTGATTTTTCACTTCAGAGGAGGATTTTGCCATCCCAAAGTCTTTTTAAGGACGACGACAAAGCTTTCACTAGCTCTGGTTAAAAATTAGTCATTGGATTTACCAGAGCACACAGTGGTATTTTGTGATGTAAATGTTTTATTGGCATAAATTTGGGATGCTGGTATGACTCATTCATGGCTTTGCATATCAATGATGCCATCACATAATCCCTGAATAAAACCTATATCCTCAGTATTGTACACTGTTAGGCTGTTAACCATGTCAGGATGCAAAATTGCCAGTTTCTATTCCCTTCTGAATTATTAGTGACAGAGCTGTCTAACGTTTCCGATTTAAACCAGAACCACCATTTATAGTTTGAAATAGATTGCAAAAGCAAAACAACATGTCAAAAACTACCTCAGTTTCTGACACTGAATGAATGACTCAAACGATGAGGAAAAAGAGAAGCAAAAAATAATTCACTAATTGTGAATGTAATCAATGCACAGGGCCAAATCCATCCCTTGTGTAACTACACTGGCTTCAACCAAGTCACTAGAGGAACCACATCAGGCTCACATTGCTTCATTGCTAATCCTCCCGATGCAAGCAGCCCCACTGATTTCAGTGGGATCTCTCCCAGGAGTAATTTTTACACATATGAGTAAGATGAGCTGGTCTGAATTTAGCCCACATTGCTTATAGAGCTTTTAGCTCTTTTCCTAAATACTAAGGACCCAACCCTGCCAATCCTTACTCACTCAAGTAATCCTTGCCCATGCATGCAATCCCACTGAAGACAATTAGACTACTCATGTGAATCAGGGCCTATTCACATGATAGCTGTGAGATCCTGATAACAATACAGTTATCCCCACAGCCATTTACAATGCAGCTGAAATCTGTAGTGTAGAGGAGACTAAGTCAGGGGTAGTCATTAGGCAGACTGCAGGACAGATTCAGACCATCAGATGCTTTTTTGAATGAACCCTGAAATATTTTTATTTATTACTTATCATTATTGTTATTATTTTTTTATTTTAGTCTCTGGAGCCTGGACCTTGCCTATACCTTGACCAAGAAATCTGGACCTTGCCAAAAAAAAAAAAATGGACTACCTCTGCCTTAAGGAATAGAATATGAGACACTAGAATTGCTGTCGTGTTGTAATTGTCTCAGGATAATTATCTTGTAAGCTAGCCCATTGACTCAGTTATAGCATATGTAATTTGGTCAGTGTCTAAGAATTTGTAAGGTCACATCTTGAATAGCTAGGGTGACCAGACAGCAAATGTGAAAAATCAGGACGGGGGTGGGGGATAATAGGAGCCTATAAAAGAAAAAAACCAGGACTGTCCCTATAAAATAGGGACATCTGGTTACCCTATAAATAGCTGAGAGGAAAAAAAAAACACATTTTAGTTTATCTTTACCTAAATCCCAATGTAAATTGTCTAGAAGACCGTGCTATGAGGATTTAGAATCTCATAAGTGGTCATCACTGAAATGAATGAGGGGCCTTTGGAGTTTTTAGTGGTGACTGGAAATTTTCCAACAAAATGTTTTTTAAATGGAAAATGCAGTTTCTTCAAAAATATTTCCGTTAAAAAAATTAAGCAAAATCTAAATTTTTATTTACCGTTTTGAAAATCAAAATGAAATATTTAATTTTGCTTCATGTCACCTTGGTTTGTCGAACTGAAATGCTTCATTTCAGATCAGCTCTACAATGATGCACTGCAGTCTCCCCTCTGATTGAACTGCTGTGATGGATCATGGGAGTCATAAGACCACGGTATATCTGAGAGATGTAGTCTGGCTTGGGACTCCAGTCCATAAAGAAGAATAGGTGCATGAGGCACCCAAACTACAACTCCCAGGAGGCACACACAAGCTCAGGAGGAAACAAATGAGTGTTAAAATGAAAATAAATTTTTTAGATTTGTGAATGTTGAAATGTTTTCTTTGGATCAAATTAGGGCTGTTGATTAATCAGTTACCTCACACGATTAACTAAAAAAAATGAATCGCCATTAATCACAGTTTTAATCGCACTATTAAACAATAGAATACCAACTGAAATGTATTCAATATTTTAGATGTTTTTCATATATATTGTATTCTGTGTTGTAAGTGAAATTAAAGTGTATATTATTTTTGTTACAAATATTTGCACTGCAAAAATGATAAAAGAAATAGTATTTTTCAATTCACCTCATACAAGTACTGTAGTTCAATCTCTTTGTCATGAAAGTGCAACTTACAAATGTAGATTTGTTTGTTATATAACTACACTAAAAAACAAAACAATGTAGAACTTCACAGTCCTACTCAGTCTTACTTCTTGCTCAGCCAATCACCAAGGCAAACACGTTTGTTTACATTTACAGGAAATAAGGTTTAAGAATCTGAAGTGCCTTCCAAACATCTGAGAGGGATGAGGTGTGGAGCATGCCTTCAGAAGTTTTAGTAAAGCAACACTCCAATGTGGAAACAACACAACCTGAACCACCAAAAAAAGAAAATCAGCCTTCTGCTGGTGACGTCTAACTCACATAATTAATGGAAACATGTATTGGTCTGCATCACCAGCCTGGAGGCACATCCCCTGGAATGGTGGTTGATGCATGAAGGGACAGATGAATCTTTAGTGCATTTGGCATGTAAATATCTTGCAACGCTGGCTACAAAAGTGCCATGCCAAATGCCTGTTCTCACTTTCAGGTGACACTGCAAACAAGAAGTGGCCAGCATTATCTCAGGAAAATGTAAAAAACCTTGTTCGTCTGAGCGATTGGCTGAACAAGAAGTAGGACTTAGTGGACTTTCAGGCTCTAAAATTTTACATTGTTTTATTTTTGAATGCAGGTATTTTTGTACATAATTCTACATTTGTAAGTTCAACTTTCACGATAAGAGATTGCATCACAGGACTTGTATTGGGTGAATTGAAAATAATATTTATTTTATTTTTTATAGTGCAAATATTTGTAATAAAAATAACTATAAAGTGAGCACTGTACACTTTGTATTCTGTGTTGTGATCAAAATCAATAAATTATATTCCATTATTGTTTAACAGTACGATTAATCACATAATTAACTACGATTAATTTTTTAAATTGCTTGACAGCCCTAGATCAAATATGTTGAAATGAAATGTTTTGACCTTTCTGAATCACAATTTTTTGAACTTTCCATCTCACAAAAAATATTGACATTAACAAATTTTGGTGGATTGTGATTTTCCCTGGGACAGAAATTCTGATGTTTGAACAGCTCTCGGAATTTAAAACAAAACAGGAACTGATGATGGATTTTAACACCTTTCCTCTGTTCCAGTGAGTCACACAATAAATATTGCACTCTGGATTTTATAGTCAAAATACTAAACTATCTTTCAGGGATATTTAGAAGAGCTTCAGAAATGCAGTATTTAACAGAGACATGCTCATTCCCCTTTATTCGACATTGGTGAGGCTTCATCTGGAGTACTGCATCCAGTTTTGTGGTCCACACTACAAGAAAGATGTGGAAAAATTGGAAAGAGTCCAGGGGAGGGCAACAAAAATGATTAGGGGGCTGGAGCACATGACTGATGAGGAGAGGCTAAGAGAACTGGGATTGTTTAGTCTACGGAAGAGAAGACTGAGGGGAGATTTGAAAGCTACTTTCAACAACCTGAAAGGGGGTTCCAAAGATGATGGATCTAGACTGTTCTCAGTGGTATCAGATGACAGAACAAGGAGTAACGATCTCAAGTTGCAGTGGAGGAGGTTTAGGTTGGATATTAGGAAAAACTTTTTCACTAGGAGGGTGGTGAAGCACTGGAATGGGTGGTAGAATCTCCTAGGGAGGTGGTAGAATCTCCTTCCTTAGAGGTTTTTAAGGTGAGGCTTGACAAAGCCCTGGCTGGGATGATTTAGTTGGGGATTGGTCCTGCTTTAAGCAGGGGGTTGGACTAGATGACCTCCTGAGGTCCCTTCCAACCCTGATATTCTATGATTCTATGATGTGCAGAATATGATACAGAGTAACTTGGGGAACCTCCATATTGATAATCCATGAGTACAAACTATAAAGTTTCTCAAATCAGACATGTACAGAGAATCAAAAAGGAGGAGGAGGAAGACAGACGGGAAATGGAGTAAGTGAGAAAGGAAAGAAATTTGACTGGCATGTTTTTCTTCTAAAGACATGTGCTTCCTGGCTATTCATTCTCAGCAAAGTCCTTTCCCATCTGAGGATGACTTGATCTAGTTAGATTTTCTAAAGAGTTCAGCTCCTATTTAGACACCACAATAAGTAGCTAGATTTTCAAAGCAGCTCAGCTTTTTTGGTGCTTAGCTCTTATAAAAATCTGGCCATCTGTGTCACAATGGGAGCTGCTGGCTGCTGAGCTATTCTGAAAAATCAGAGCTGAAACCTTGGCTTCACTGAAGCGAATGGGAGTTTGGCCATTGGTTAGATGGAGCCAGGATTTCACCTCTGGCTTTTATTTAGGTGCCCAAAGGGATTGCTGAGCTCTTGAAAATCTGGCTCAGTGACTATATAGAAGAATCAATTACCACCAATCAAACAGAAGCATCAACCACTAATACACCAACTGAGCAGCAAATGCATTTGAAAAGGTCAGATCAGCAATTAAACCACTCTAGAAATCCAGGAAAATAATAAATCTGAATTTACTGTGGAAGCCAAACCTGCAGTTTATTCTCCCACCACAGCCACCAACAGGCAAACCCAAACAGAAAAGACTTCACTGGGAAATTAATAGCTGGCAGATCTTAAAAAACCAACAACCCTAGAGAGACCACTCTGCCTAGTCAGACAGACAAATCTCTTCCTCATCTGTTATCCATTCCTCTTTCATTCTGTTCTCTTTTCCTCTTCTCCTTCACTCTTTCACTTTTCTTCTCCTTTAATCTGCCCTTTCGCCTCACTCCCTCCTTTCTCTTTCATTGATTTTCTTCTTTCCCTCTCTTCTCCTCCCTCTGGGGAGTTCTCTCGCTCACACATCAATCTCGTTGACGTGTGGGTTTGCTGTAAACATTTAGATGGGCACACGGGTCTATGAAACATCTTCTGTATGGGTGGACATTTCTATTGCATTTCTCATTCGATAATGTACGGCTTACTAGATCAAGTTTCTGAATAGGAAGGCAGCTGGCATGTATGAGATCCTGCTCCAATGAGCATCTCAGGAGCAAACTGAAGCTCTTGAGGATCATCTGGCTACCATTGTGCAGCAGACAGGAGAGGAAGCTGTGCAAGAATAAGAATTGCAGATTTGGAAGTGTAGTCCAGATTTTAAAAAATAATAGAAGGGGTGTCTGAACAACAGGAGGAGGAAAGGAATGGTGTGATCAGTTGTGTGTGGTGTATGTACTAAACAAATTTGGCAGAAAAAAGGAGGGCAGTGTGAAAAAAACTCCCCCTTGCCTTTGAAAAAAATCAAAAACTGTCATTTCAAAATTTGAAAAATGTCAACCAGTTCTAACACACAGCCTGCAGAGTCTCAATGCTCTTCTGGTGGCAGTGTAGAGTGCTGGAAGAAAATGGATTCCAGATCTTGTCACCCCAGAGCATGCTTAATTGCATGAGAAAGGGCAGCAAGACAACAATGAGTAAAGATAAGTGACATAGTGAAGTAATTTATTTACCTGTGGTGTTTATGGGGCACAAAACACCAGTTACTTGGATTATACTAAAGGCTGGTCTTCACTACAGGGGGGGATTGACTGCAGATATGCAACTTCAGCTACGTGAATCACGTAGCTGAAGTTTGCGTATCTGCAGCCGACTTACCGCTCGTCCTCATGGCGTCGGCAGTCGGTGGCGCGCTCCCCCGTCAACTCCAGTTTGCGCCTCTCGGCAAGCTGGAGTTCCGGAGTCGACGGGGGCGCCGCGATCGATCGATTTTTCGCGTCTTCATAAGACGCGAGAAATCGATCGCCAGAAGATCAATGGCTACCCGCCGATTCGGCGGGTAGTGAAGACATACCCTAAGAAACATTGGTCCAGATTTTGGTAGCATTATTCATGGTAGGTACTTTAACACTTCTTCATATGTTGCTCCATTGACTTCAGTGGGACTATTAGCTGAGTTAGGTAGTCAGCATAAATATGGGAGAATTTGTATTAGAAATTGGATTATAGAAATTACAAAGTGTTGTCATAATCCTAAAATCCTGTCTATACTAAAGTTTAATCAATTGTAAGGCCAAAAGGGAACATTATGGTCATCTAGTCTGAATTCCTGCAAAATACAAGCCTGTGAATTTCATCATGTAATTTCTCCATAACTTTAGTTTGAGCTAGAACATATCTTTCAGAAAGACCCTTTAATCTTCATTTAAAATGCCACAAAATACCACATTGGTAGATAGACTGTTGAAATCTTCTATTCCACATTATATCTTCCACATATGTACCTTTAGTCTGTGATCAAGCCACCTCTTAACCTGCTCTTTGATCAGTTACCTCGACTGATCATCTTAAGTTTCTCATTTTAAACCAGGTTTTCCTGTTCTCAAATTATTCTTATTGATCTTTTCTAAATCCTTTCACATGTTCAATACCCTTGGAAGATAGAACACTAGGTGCAAATATGTTAAAACACTGATTGTTCAAACATGTGTCTCCCAGACCTATGCTTAAAATCAAAAAATTGTGTCATGTGGCTGTGTCATGGTTCTCCTTTGGTGTAAAGACCTTGTCTGTGAAGTTCACGGTGCATTGGTGGTTCTATATAAGTGATAAATGCAATTTAAAAAATAACAGCCCAGAGAGCAAATTTTAACATAATTGTAGATGATACCCTATAAAAACAATTAAAAGACCTGGTTAGATACAGTTAAATTCATAATTGTATTTCCCATGTCAGGAAGAAGTTATGCTGTGTTTGCTGAACTGTGTTTATGTCCCCCAAATATGATCCCAGGTCTCATTCATTTTCCCTCTCAAGGTCCTCTCCTTGCCTCCATAACCCCTACCCTATTTTCTGTTGTTGCATCTTGACGAAACACATTGCAATTTACCGTATAAATTGGGATTCTCAATGTTCATACGCTGCTTTTGAGCTTCCAGAAAGACTCGGATGTTGATTCCTTTTGCTACGGAAGCATTACTGATGAATCGAGAAGGGATTTTAGTGCAAATGTCAGGTTCTTCTGTCCCAAACCCCAAATCCAGTAGAATCTCAACTGGATCCATTTCCCAGAGCTCCAGCCACTCAGTGATGCTGTGGATAAAACAAAGACAATTCATATCAATATCCTGACAACATCCTTCTTTTTGCTTACCTATTACATGGTTTTGCTCAGAAATTCTATTTCCTTCCTCCATCTCACTTTCCCCACACTACTCCATTAGTGGTAGTTATATTCTTACAGTTCAGAGGCATATGATTTTTTCTCCCAGGGATGCATTAGACTGGAAAGATAAGGTGGATCTAGAGTACTCAGCAAGAGGAACATATGTAGAAGTTGATATTCCTATAGATTGAACTCCTTTTTCTATCCACATGATAGATAAGGCACATGCTACAGCAATTCAGCCTTCCTCACATTGCCTCCCAAACATGCCTCAAAACTCACCTCTAATGTCAATGGAAATCTTATCAATGGGCTTTGTATCAGGTACCTGCTAATCAGCAAGGGTCATTTTGTTCTCACTGAAGTGAATGACAAAACTCCCATTAACTTCAATGGGAGCAGGATTGGGTGTCATGTCTCTATTCTTTACACTCCAGGTATTGAGTTTTTAATCCTCATATATTTGTCAGTCTCTAAATGGGACTAGTCCCGACTGCTTTGGATTGAAAATATCTGGAAACTACTAACCTTTTCGGTGCACTAGCAAGAGAATGGGATGAGTTGAAACTATTCCATCTTGACATAACAGGGGTTTCTGAAAACTGATGCAGAGATCTACAGGAGTTGGAAAAAGTAACAATGAAGTGTGTTTACTCTTGGGGTCCTTTGGGATGTCATTATGATTTTTTTCCAGAGTAAACATTTGCATTTTGTCTTAGTTTATAATGATACATAATATCAAGGCCTTAGAAGAAGAGCATGTATGATACTGTGGCAATACACTTATTCTCAAGAACAGTATGTTACAGTAGGTGTTAGAATGTAGGTGTTAGGTACCAGTAAATGCTAATTATAAAGGTGGCAGAATGTCTCGCTTTTGACAGATGGTGAATCTTTGGGGAACCTTTAGGGAGCACAGTTTCTCTAGCCACCTACTTCTAAAGGATATAATTGCTGTTAACAAAGTTTCAGATAGACTAGGCTCACTAAGTAGCAACAGCAGGAACTACATTCCAGATTACATCTCAATTCTTTACATAGTTAAGGTTTCTGACTGTATTTGTAACAAATATTTTAAGGCACTATTCATTGCAGAATAAACATTCTGTAATCTGGTACTCTTTTTCTAAAGTACAAATTGAATGCTTCTGTAATAGATGGACTTTGCTTTATTCATATGTACCTAAGGTGATTCGGGTCATTAATATAGTTATGGCTGAAAAGTTGGTCCATTCTCTATCCTTCCAAGATGCCCCACAAGATACAGCTTTACCAAGATTTAATTTTTGCTTAGGTCTTGTACTAAGGTATTAATGTTAAAAAACCCCAAAACAACTAGCTACAGAAAAAGAATTGTGGTTTCTTTGAAAATATTAAATATAAAATTCCTTCCTTTATATCTAATATAGCCATACATTGTCTGAAACCTACCTCATATAGCTTTGCACAGTCATTTGCATCAATCCTGGATTAGTCAAGGAAACTGCAAATAAGAAAATACATTTATATTTGTACTCCTAATGCCTCTCAGGACAGAAATGTTGTCAAACCAGAACAAATGTAAGATGTATTTTATTGCGTGACCATGTTATTTTAGCAAAAGTAGCCAATATGTGAAAACTTTAACTTCATTGTCACACAGATGTGAGGAGGGACCCATCATGTTAGCCACTAATGATCAAACTACTTAAGCACTGAATTGGGTTCAGTGGTAAGAAAAATAGATAATATAAGAATGGCCAAACTGGATCAGACCAAATATCCATCTAGCCCAGTATACTGTCTCCCAGCAATGGCCAGTGCCAGATGCTTCAGAGGGAATGAATAGAACAGGTAATCATCAAGTGATCCATCCCCATTGCCCATTCCCAGCTTCTGGTAAACAGAGGCTAGGGACACCATCCCTGCCCATCCTGGCTAATAGTCATTGATGGACCTCTCCTCCATGAAATTATTTAGTTCTTTTTTGAACCCTGTTAGTCTTGGCCTTCACAACATCTTCTGGCAAAGAGTTCCACAGGTTGACTGTTGAGATATTTTTGGATGTGGTGGACCAATAACATATATACCAAACTCCTTATATTTATGTGGAAGGATTCTTAAATGAGTTTCCTTTTGTGTTGTAAAGATCCCCAAAGATACACCTGTCCAAGCTGAGGATTAACCCAGATTCTGATCCCCAAGCTCTGTTGTAGTTTTGATTGTCACCTGAATCAGGAGGGCTAAATTTTCACAGGACTAAGAGTATCTATACAGGGCGTTATACTACCATAACTAAGCCCTGGTCTACACCGGGTGGGGGATCGACCTAAGATAAATAGCTGAAGTCGACATATTTAAGTCGACTGACCACGGATTCTTCATGGTGCTGAGTTGATTGCTCCCGCTCCCCCTTCGACTTCACCTGCGCCTCTCATGGCGGTGGAGTTCCGGAGTCGACAGGGATAGACTAGACGTGATAAATCGATCCCCGAAAGATCGACCGCCACCTGATCTGGCGGGTAGTGTAGATCTGGCCTATAATTTTAAATTCACACTTTATCCTATACTGGTTTAACTTTCCAGTGTAGACAAGTTTGTAACATCAGATCCAATGACCAGTGAAGTCAACTGAAGTCTTTCCATTGACTCCACTAAGTTTTGGATCAAATTGGGGAGCAGTTAAAACAATTACAGAGCAGCTAAAACAGTTTTTGTTAGAGAAATAGTCTGGCTAAGAACTGGAAGTATTGAACACTGCTTACTGGAATTCCAGGGTGCTACAGTTAGGAATTATAAGCTTTGTTTATACCATCTAATGAACTTGCTCACTACTATAAATAAGTTCAAGAATAGTAGCCGTGTTAGTTAGTCTCTAAGGTGCTACAAGTATTCCTCGCTTTCTTTACTATAAATAAGTGAGATTAGGATACAGTGTGCTGTGTCAGTATAACTCATTGCTCCTCCCAACAATGAAATAACACACTCATGGATTCGAAATCTTCCTTGCTGCTTGGAAGCTGGAGCAGAATATTTTCCTGTGATTAACAATAGATGCCATTCTGTGGCACATGCCAATATCTTTTTACCTCTTTTCTTGAGATTTAAATATTTGCTTTCTATTAACAAAGCTTTGTCTACAAAGAAAGGAAAAAGTATCCTCTCTTGTTCTCTACAGGATTACTTTCCTGCTCATAAATCCTAACACAAATTCTTGTGGTTTATTCGCTGCAAGGATAACCATCAAAATTGTGAACAAAAACGATGTCGGCATTCTGTAATTGCTATGGCAACATAAACCAGAACCTCTAATAGCAAACTCTGCTCAATTTGCACAAGAATCTGCTACTTGTCTGATGACACAATGTATACTCTTTTCTGGTTTCATGCAATCAAAAGCTGGAGATGCACTATAAAAATGCTGGAGGACTGTTAAAGGCAAAAGAAAAAAATAGCGGGAAGCTATTAGAATTCTTCCTTGATAGGACCTGCCAACTTTTCCTTCCAAAAGAACCTGATGCCCTGCAACAGAAATTTAACATTATAGTAAACTCAATAGCGTGTGTTACCAGGATTGAAACGAACACATGTGCCACCAATGTAAAAACTGTGGCAATTGCTGCTGTGTGTTAATTTGAAATTATCATAGCTTTCGGTGTTTCAAGTAGCCATGGAACATAACTAGTCTGTCAGCAACAGGCTTAGACACAACACAAAACCATTTCTCTTGGCAGCTGAGGGTACCTGCTGAGTAGACTTTCATCCATAGGTGTGCTCTCCACTTCCCTTGCCTTTCTTGAGCCTTAATCAGAAGAACCACAAAATGGCAAAGAGTGGGATTGTAAAGGGAATATATAGAAGGAGAACCTATACATTCTCAAACTAAGAGGCCATAAAGGTAGTGTGATGGTACAGTAGGCACGCTTCCGGATCTCTAAAGATGTGTTTATTCTAGACTGAAAATATTTCATCTGATTACTGAGCTGGAATATACTTTTGAGAAAATAATGCCCTTTAGAAATCAGTCAGAAAAAGCTTATGACAACAAAACCAAACCAAAAGGATTTTCTAAGCCAACAACTGTGCTAATTGGTGCTGTGTTCACAGGCAAAGATGTACTTACACATGTGCGGTAAGGAATACATTTTGCAGGGTTAAATGGAGTCTCTAATACTTGAGAGGCACTAGGACATTTTAGCAGCACAGAAGATGCTGGATATTAAGAGAAAATATTAGATGTGAGCAGCATTATTCAACAGTAATTTGTATCCACAGCAGGTACTCAAGATTTGAAAGCTTTGTGGACTTATATATCTGAGTGGGAACAAGGGGTTGGTTGTTTTTTTTTTGGCTCCCTTTCATGTTCCCCCATCACTGGCATAACCCAGGGACCTTCTGCCCTCAGTTAACAAGTGCATTCGGAGAGATGTCAGAATCAAAGCGAAAATTAAAGCAGTTCAAATCAAACACCACAAAAACTCAGTGGGCCAGACAGTCCACTGGTAGAAATTTGCATAGGTATCTCCATTGACTCGAGTGGAGATGCACCCATTTACATCCGCTGTGGATCTGCAGATTAAAGAGGTTTCTGCTGAATACTAGTTTGGGGGGTCTTCTGATTGAGACTCCAGAAGGAGAAGAACGGGGAGTTCACCTATGGATGAAAGGCTCTACAGAGCAGATGCAAAGAGAAATGGAGAACTGTGCCTTTTAGTATTGTACAGACGAACAACTCTTCAGAGGAACAAGACAAATGGTGAAACGTCTACTGATTATTTATTAATCATGGATGCACTATCTGATGCATCCAGAATATCGACCATTACTGACAAATGTTAATTCTTCGCCCAGAGAGGAAGATCTCCCAGATTTTTTTACTGTTTTACCTGCTTTTTCTCTGTCTTGTTGCAAAACTTCACTTGTAGATAAGCTGTAAATATAAGATGTGTTTTTTAAAAAGAAGGAATTAAATCACCATAAAAAGCTTGACACTCAGATGCTTCTTCATTAAATAGATATGGTAGAGGGTTGTAGCTTCACAGAAAAGTACAGCACTAGGCATTCAATGTATATTAGAGCTTCCCTTTATGTATGGCAGTGAGGAAAATACTCCCTGTGCCCAACTTAATTCCTATCAGTACTTGCCCCCTCCCCTGCTCCCCAACATTAAGAGACCTTAATTAAGCACTAAGAGTCCAATCTGTCCTTGCTACAGACAAAGCCTCTGTTTATGTCCATGAAAATTTTGCCTGAGTAGAGCCTGCAGTTATGGCCCTAAATCTCTCAAGGACTTAAATTATGGCTTCTCCTCTCCACATGGACAAGTGAGGGAAGAGGTCTGACCCTTTAGAGTGCACCCAGACAGGAGGCAGACATAATCTGGTTCCCACTAGACCCAGTATGTGTGGTCACCAGCTTGCATTACTGTACTAAATGACCAAGTGAGGCATGGCTGGGTGGGACAGCCATAGTGATGGTCCTGCACATACTAAGCCTAGAAAGTGCTGGCATGACTGTACAGGACGAATGCTTCTTACATCCTTTTATACTCATCACCATGCCTCCGGACACCGTTCCGAAGGCTGTGCCATTCCTTCTCCCTGGTGCAATTCTTCCTATGAAGAGGCAGACTGTAGTTCTAGTTACTGAAATATCGTATCCACAGTGCTATTGGCTACAACTGAGCAAAATTCAGAATCTATCTCCCAGGGGAAATTTACAATATTTGTTTTCATCACAAAATGGATAAAAGAGCTAAATCTTATTTCTTCTCATAGAACAAAAAATTCTGAAAAATGTTGACTTGGAAATGTTGAACCATTCCACTTTGCCATTTTGTATAGAAACAAAACATTTGAACAGTCCCGAAATGGAAATGTTTAGTTTGGGATTGTTGAACTGATCCAAAGATCTTCATTTTAAGTCAATTCAGCATTGCACCCATTGTGGTGCATTGTCTCATGAGAGCTGTGATTAGGAAATCTGTTGCCCCTATTCTTTTCTATAAACCAGACCACCTCAGCAGAGAACATCTCCCATGATCTACCTGAATCACATGACTCCCATGATGCATCACACAGCCTGGTCAGAGGGTTATCCATATTGCATTATTGGAGATGTGGCCCCCTCAACGCATATGAGAGAATTGGAAAGTGCACTACAACTCCCATGAGGCAATGCACCATGATAGGGAAACATAGTTTAACGTTGACTTGATTTAAAACAAAAAATTTTGAACACACCCAAAAATCAGATATTTAGTTTAGATTTTTCCAATGGAAAATTAAAATTCTTTAGCAAAATTTCAATTTTCCTGCAGAAAATTTAAATTTCTAAAAACTGCATTGTCCATCAGAAAATCATCCCAATGGAAAATTCCTAGCCAGCTCTACTGTTGCTATCAGTAAGTGCACAGGCATAATTTGATGATTCAGCAAATACTCATTCAATAACATGATGAAAACTTACTAGAACCCAGAATCCAGCCACTGGCGAATATTTTCTTCTTTAGAATCTTCTAAAAAACAACAATAAAAAAAGATATAGGATCATTGGCTACAGATGCTGATTGGTTAATAGCCATTTACCATATAACTGAACTGCTTCCTTTCTCAGTGCCATTAATCCCTGAATTTGCAAAAGCTATCAGGGGAAAGACTGCCAGCAATTTCAAGTCAATAACTTGAGTTCTTTCTAAATGAAGTTCCATTGTGCTGGGCACTATACAAAAACACAACAGGAGACAGTCCCTTCCTCAAAGATGGTACAATGTAAATGGAGAAGATGAATAAAAGTTTGGAGAAAGGAAGGATTATTATCTCCATTTTACATATAAGGAAACTGAGGCATGGAGAGGCAATTATTAAGTTAATCACAAAAATGCTACAATGAAAATCTGATATATATTAACACTTTTTGGGGGGGAGGGCTTCGTCTAAATTATCAGTTTAAAGTATGGCCTAGCTCTCACCACGGAGTCTTTATTTAAATAGGGGACTTGTATTAAAGTTCATTGGAAGAGTATTCTCTGGAAGTTCGTGCCCTGTCAGATGTTAGACACTGCACTCACCGAAATATAAATAAGAAATGGTCAGAAAAGTACAACAAAAATAAAATTTTAACAAAACCAAAAATCGGGGTGTGGATTTTTCACTCCCCTCAGAAACACAGTTATATCAACCTAATTTCCTAGTGTAGACCAGGCCTAAAACAGATTAAAGCCTATTCAAATTAAACCCGTGCAATATGAATGTAAAGAAGGCCTAGGTTCCTTTTGCATCTTTTCCAACTGTGCAGGCACACTAACAGATCAGGGCCTAAAATGGAAACAAAAAAATAAAATAAAATAAAAAACCAAAAACAAAACAAAAAAAACTAACCCCAAAACAACACAAAAAGATTCAAAGAAAATAATGTTAAAAAATCTTAGAAATCCTGGTTGTTTTACACTATATCAGCCTATGGACAGAGCTCATCCTTTAGCTCAAGTGGGCGAGGCCTGCATTTCCGCAGTGTATGGTCTGGGGTTAACAAAATAGTTTTAAAATGGTAGATAAAACACTGATATTTTTTTTAGCCAGCAAACATCAACCAATCAAAAAATACCCTGAAACAAATCAGCCTTAAAAAATAAACCAATAAAATCTAAAAAGCCACAAAACAGAAACTTACTGCAAGTAGAGTTTACACCCTGAAAAAGGAGAAGTGCCAGGGACTCCATGAAGCCCATTAGGGACTTTACTATTTCTCTCAGTTTTATGTGGAAAGGCCACAAATCCTATGTGATAGGTGGCAGTATAAAACCTTAAATTAACTAGAAATTAAATATAGAATAGAGGGACAAGACTGGGGATCGATCTAATGGGAGCAACGGCAAATACAGAAGTCAGGCAAACTCGATACAAATAAAAGGATTGCTTTTATTGTCCATTCATATACTCCCCACTTAAGGCTCTTTGCCACTAAAAAACTGTGTGACATTCTTGTTTATAACTTGTATCACCAGAGTTACTAGGAGATAATGCAATAGTATGAATGCTTATTACTGTGTAATTGTTTCCACTAGAGTTTGCATATTGTCTTCCGTGGAATTATTGTAAAATGATGCGATTATTTCAAGGTAGCCATGTGCAAGTAAGAGGTGCAAGTAAGCCGGTACGCCCCGGTATGGTGTACCGGCAAGAGCCGGTGCACTGTACTGGGGCAGACCGGCTTCCCCACAGAGCGATTTAAAGGGCCCAGAGCTCTGGCCATCGTTACCACCCGGGCTCTTTAAATAGCTGCTGGAGCCCCGCCACTGCTACCCCAGGGCTCCAGCAGTGGGGCTCCCAGCCGCTGCTACCACAGCCGGAGCCCTGGGCCTTTTAAATCCTGATTTAAAAGGCCCAGGGATTTAAAGGCCCTGCCTTTTCTGGTAGAGGCCCCACCTCTTCTGGTTGAGGCCTCGCCCCCTGCTCAGGACTCCGCAGTACCAGTAAGTCCCTTAACTTACTTTCACCCAGACTTTAAACCTGATCTTACTTCTAATACACGCCTTAGCACTCATGTCATTACTGTAGTCACTACAATGCAAGAAAAATGCCATTCTCCTCTATCATAATAGGCTTTTAAGAATCCCAGGAATGCCATTCCCAGGTCTCACCAAGCTGTGAAAGAGGAAGAGGGTTGTCGACTACAGTTGGAGTCGGAGAATCTTCATCTAGGTGAGTCCATGATGCTCTGGCAGATAACAGGATACCCCTCTTGTTCATTTCCAAGGTACTGCTGGTTCCATGACGGTAAGACTCTGAAGCCATCCCACGGTGCAAGTTTGTGAGCTACGAAAACACATACAAAGAAAATCATGATTAATACATTTTACAAATCCTGGCTGTTTGACACTATACCAACCTATAGACGGAGCTCATCTTTTAGTTCAAGTGGGAGAGGCCTGCATTCGTGCAGTGAATAGTTTGAGGGTTAAGGCCCTAGACTGGAACTCATGATACCTGGGTTCAATGCCTGACTTTACCCCTGACTTCCTGTATGAACTGGGGCAAGTCACTTCACCTCTCTGCATCTCAAGTCCCTGTCTGTAATGGGGATATGTTTGAATTGTAAGGTTTTGGGGGCAGGGACTGTTCCTTCCTATGTGTTTGTACAGTGTCCTGTACAATGCGTCCCTGGTCTCGGATGGTCCTGTAAAGGTGCAACTGTAATACCAATGTAAAGTGTCTCTGCAATGGGCATTGCAGGCACATCTCACACTCTACCAAGTTTAGCATGTTTAGCTGTTAACCTTCCACACTGCAATCCAGCAAATCACCCAGTAAGTCTGCAGTAAAAAAAAAAAAAAAAAAGTGGCTCTGATATCATGCCGCTGACTGAATCGTCCAAGGAGCGTTCATTGGAGCGCTGTAGGCTGCCGTTCAGTCTGCCCACAGCGCTCCAATGCAGCCACGCTCTAACAAAGATCACTGTAGTCATCAATCACATTTTCAACAAGAATGTTTTTTCAGTGCGTGTGTGAGGTGACAGATGGAGGCCAGACTGCATCAAAGATTTAAAGAGAGGAGAGAGGATTAAGCCCCCTAAGAGCAATTTTTAAGAGCGTTTTTTATCATGAGAGAGAGAAAAGGAGAGAAAGGGGAACATTGATTAGGTTCTCCTCCCTTTTTTAAATTAATCTGGAGGTTTCTTTTCTTTGTCAATGACAACACTGGCTTGAGACAGGCACAGCTCAGCAGGCATTGGGAAAGTCTCCCCTCCTCGCTTTGCTAAGGCACTTCAGTTCTACCCACCGTCTCCCCGGGGAAATCCAACCTCTTTTCATGCAGAGGATCTGCCCATCAAGTGGCACTGTAGCCAACCATGCGGCAGTTTAGTGATGCTTATAGTTTCAAAGCCTAAAGATCCCTTTCAAAGTTTGGTCTGTTAGAGCTACACATATTAAGCCTGGAACTGAATGTGACTGAAAAGGCAGGAGCCTACTAAGCAGAGTGGCTGTAATGGGGTGTAAAAAAATCCCTCTGTTGTCTGTCTTTTGTGGAAGCTTTCAAGGTAAATGAACTGGGATTCTTAACATCCTTTGAAACCACTCTTTTGTTGTTGGCTGAACTCATTCATGGAACATTGTCTTACATGACCTGGTCTACCCGTTGAGTTCTTTCCTTTCTAAGGTGACCTGGGCACTTCTGAAAGAACCAGAGAGTGAAGTCCTCTATTTCTGCAAAGAACAGGCCTACTACAGACAATGGCAGCGTGGAGTTCCCCCATGCTGTACTGCCAGGGCGCTCCAACCCTTTCTTGGAGGGAGTCTAGTCCATTCAAACTCCTTTTGCCCAGATTATGGCAGGCAATGGAGAGGGACATAGCGGGGGTGGGGGGAAAGGGGATGGCGAGAGGAAAGAAGAGAACGAAGGAAGCATTTCTCCCACACACTCATACCTTGTGCACAGTCCTAGTTCTGGCACTCTGCGAGGGAAGTACATTAAACATTCCTCACAGCACAAAATATTTGGTTCCTTTTCCAAGTGAAGACAATCTGGAGTAATCACACTGGGTACAGTGTAACTGTCCTCCCTCTTTCCTTAGAAACATAGCAGTGTTTAGGGGGATACACGTGCGGTCTTCTCTGAGTGAACAGTTTTGGCGAACACATCGCAGGGAGACCAGGGTGAAGGACAGAGCTATGCCTTTCCATCTCTGCTTACCTGCTAGGAAGGAGGAGGCAGAGAAGTGAGCATGCAGTGCCCCCGTAGCCTTGTGCCTACAAGCCCAGCCTCTGTAGAGGCTGTGCCAGCATATAAAGCAGGGAGATCTAACTTCTCCTAACACTCTTGCAAGGTTAAAAGCCTGCCTTGCTATTGAGCTCAGGGAAGGGGAGTCTTATGACAGTCAGAAAAAAAAATAATGCTGTGAAAAATGCTTTGAAAGTAGGACACGCAAGGATGTAAATCCACAACTTTTACAATGTGGAGAGGAGGTCTCCTTTTTCTCATCATGACCACTTCCAGCAGAAACAGAACGTGAGATGCTGGGACACAGATTGTCTATCTTGGGTGAAGGACAAAAATTCAGATACAGCTTAGTTCAATGTGCTTATTTTCAAGTTTTGTACCAATTGGGGGTGGGGGGGGGGAGAGAGAAGAGGGGTGGGAACTGATTCTCCTGCACCTTGTGTTGTCCTTTATACATGGACAAAATGGGTGTAAAATACTGCCAAATCTAAACTGGAATGTATTTTCCCCATTTTCCCCTGGTGTAAATGATGACAGAATATACAGGGCAATAGAGACAGGGTCGGCTCCAGGCACCAGCTGAGGAAGCATGTGCTAGGGGCGGCACATTTTAAGGGGCGGCATTCCGGCCAATCTCGGGGTGGCACATTCCAGTTGCCATCCTTTCCCCTTTATTTTTTTTGGTTGTGGCGGCAAAAAAGGTAGAACCAGCCCTGAATAGAGAATCAAGCCCTAAAATCTGGAGATGTATACAGGTAACTCCTAGCATTAATTATTGTTAGCAACATTAACTTCTTGTCTATGGATAGTGGAAGAGCTTCTTTTGATTTCATATTAATTATAATTAGGCTGACCATACGTCCCGTTTTGAATGGGACAGTCCCGTTTTTTACATATTTTCTGACCGTCCCGTCTTTTTAGTATAAATATCAAATTTGTCCCGTTTTTTGCTTTTTGCTAAAAAAACCTGAACGCGGATTATTTCAGGGACCCACAGCCGGGTCCCGCCTCCTCCCACCACCTCCCGCAGCCCTTCAGTTCCTTCCCCTCACGGCCTCGGGCCCCCCTCCCTGGCCTGCTCCCCGCTCCCGTCCACCGCCGCAGAGCCCGCGTGGTGCGATTGGCTGGGCCGCCCCCATGTGGAGCTGCTGCTGGCCGGGCAGGGGCTGCCTGGCGCCTCGCTCCCCCCAACCCCCCCATGTGGAGGAAAGGTGACGTGCGGCCCAATGAGGGGGCGGCACGGGAGGCGCGGGGATTGCCAGGGAGTCAGGGGGCGAGGCTGGCCACTGGGGCGGGCGCCGAGCGGAGCCGGACGCAGCACGATCCCGGGAGGGGAGGAGGCGGCGCAGCCCCAGGCCCCATGGAGCTGGAGAACATGGTCGCCAACACCGTGCTGCTCAAGGCACGCGAAGGTGGGGGGGGGGGGACCGGGCGGGGGGGCATGGGGTGGAGGGGGGAGGGAGTATGGGGTGGGGGAGCATGGCTGCATGTGAGGGGGCAGGGGGAAAGAGGTGTGCGTAGGGGCCATGTGTGGAAGTGGGGGGCACAGGGTTGTGTGTGAAGGGAGGTACTGGGGCTGCATGTGAAGAGTGGCACAGGGGAAGTGGGGGGGCATGGCTGCTTGTGAAGGGGGTGGTAGGTGGTGGGCATGAGGCTGTGTGTGAAGGGGGTACTGGGAGAGTGCGGGGGCATGGAATGGGGGGCACAGGGTTGTGTGTGAAGGAGGGTACTGCAGGGGGTCCAGGGCTGTGAGTGAAGGGGGTGGGGAGGAAGTGGGGGGCACAGGGTTGTGTGTGAAGGGAGGTACTGGGGAGTCCAGGGCTGGATGTGAAGAGGGGCAGGGGGTGGGTAGGGGAGATGTCAGGTGGGTAGGGGTACCATGGTTAACTGCCTCCCTGAACACATGGATACGGGGGGTGGGCCAAGCCTCAGAGCCCATTCGGGGTGTCAGTCTTCAAGGCACAGCTAAGGCCTGGGCAGGTGGCTGTGGCATACATGGGCGATGCAGTGGGGTTGGTGAGAAGCCGTGTTTCTGCTGCAGGAGATGTAGGGAGAGGACTTGGTCAGTCAGAAGGGTTACTGATAGTGGAGGCGGTTGGGGGCCTGCCTGGAGGAGGAAGGCAGAGTGGCTGGCCTGGGGAAAGCTCTTGTTGCACAAGCTTCTGCCTGTGAGATGCTATGTAGGAAATTGAGCCATAGCCACAAGCTTATGTGGTTGGGGGAGGCAAATAGGGGGTCATTTGAGGTGTCTGAAGAGAATCATGGAGTGTGAGAAGTTTTATGATAAGTTATTGAAAGACCGAAATTTGCTGCGTAAGATTACTTCATCGGAGAAATATTCATGGTGCGATCGTGGTGAAATACAGTCCCCCTTTACGTCTACCTAAATTTTTGTATGAGTTCTGTCACTGAAGAATAATTGTTAGCTCAAGTCAATATGTTCATGTAATAAAACTTTTTTATCATCTTACTTTTTCATGAATACAGAATATTACATAACCCCGTACCGTTTTTGCCATCCCAATGTCCCGTTTTTGTCTCAAGGAAATATGGTCAGCCTAATTATAATACAGGCTGATTAATTTGACAAGATACATCTTTTCAGACAAGAATGTCCTCTTGATCACAGTTTGGGTGCCAGAGCCACTCATCATCTGTGTGTTTTAATTTAACTGATCTCCAGAAGCAAATTTAGCTCTGCAAATCTGTCGATGAAATGAATGTCTGGCTAGTTTCCATGTTCTGTGTATTTTGTTCATTTGATAAACACATTGGGAACATCTTGGAAGCTCTATTCACAAGGAAGGCAACAAGGTAGAAGTTAAAGACTCTTGTGAATGAGCTATGTACACAGGTTCTTAACTACACAAAGTAAATAAATAAACAAATAATTACATCTGAAATAACATGTAGACAATTTATGGCAAGTTTTCAGGACGATCAGTCTCACTTAAAATTGCCAGCACTTAGCAACCCCATTCTCCTTGCCACTGACAATATTTAAATTATTACTTCACGAAAACAGGTCACTCTGGAAGTCCTTTTACCACACCACATCCATCATGGTACACGTTAACAAACATTTAAAGGAATTCGATAAATACTTGCCAGGTATGAAAACTAGAAATTAGTTGACAGAGACTAATTATTAATGTAAAGCTCTCCAAATGGAAAAGATCTCCAAATGGACTGCTGTAATGTGCCAGAAGGATCAGTCTCTGGAATGGATATCATTTAATGTGTTAATTGACCATCCAGAGAAAGGATAGAATTCAACAATCATCAAATCAACTGATAACAGTAAAATGGAAAGGTTTGCATAAAACAAAGGAGGACAGAAACAAATCAGAAGACAAGAGTAACACAGTGACTTGCACGTAATGGAAATCAGTACTGATAAATGTAAAGCTAAGCTCCTAGGAAAGTGACATACATCACACAGATATGAATTAGAAGACAGCAGCAAGTCACAGGCACTCTGGTTCAGCTAAGCCAGAATGATTTATGCACTATAGGAGCAAACTAAGCATACTGTTGTACTTCAACACCATTGTGAAAAAAGCCAGTGCTATTTTCAGTCATATGGGTTGGGATTACACCAAGTTATGTATATCCTGGGATGTGTAAGTGGAATACAACATATAGTTCTAAACCGATCACCTCCATTTAGGAAGGATTAAAAAAATTAGAAAATAACCCAACGAAAGGCCTTTGTTATTATTACTTTAAAAGTATTTATAGAATAGAATCATGTTCATCATCCTGAGTTTTCTCTCTTCTCTAAATAC
This sequence comes from Sternotherus odoratus, assembly GCA_032164245.1. NCBI lineage: Eukaryota > Metazoa > Chordata > Testudines > Kinosternidae > Sternotherus > Sternotherus odoratus. The sequence goes on from JAVMKO010000002.1 coordinate 150,918,655, forward strand.
CAATACATAGCTCCATCAAGTGACTGGAGCACAATATACATAATCTAGTAAAAAAAAAAAAGAAAGAAGATACAGGATGCATGCCGGGAGTAGAAGGGGAGCAATAACCACAGTATCATAGGTTGTAGCATGCACTTTCCTCTACCAAAGCCCTGCCAGCTCTGGGGAGGTGAGCACCAGCAGTGACCAGTCCCAGGGGGGGGGGGGAGATATTTCTTGCACCCTCTTTCCCCTCCCGCAAGGCACCGGTGCAGAACTGCTCACCATCTTAGCCCTGGAGACAGGATCACACTGGAATCTCAAAGTCAAGCCTCCCTCTGCCAAATTTGTAGTGGAAGAGGGTTTCAGCTTCAAATTCCTGGATTTGAACCCACCATTATAGTTCTGATCTAAACCTGGAAGGGATTAATTTTCTGGAGCCTGTTTGCTGTTTGGAGGTGGACCAAGACGGTGGAAATCTTGTGACATCAGCCAATCTAGAAAAATTTGCACATTCTAGACTGGAAGTTTAGAGACCTGAACTCTAATTCCAGATGTGTCTCTCCTGAATGACTCTGGATACCATCCTGGATGCTAAACTCACAAAGAAACTTAGGTGTGGTGATGGTTCCAAGAAAATCCCTGAGGTTCACAAAGCCTGATTTGGGTATAGGGTGACTAGATGTCCTGATTTTATAGGGACCCGATTTTTCAGTCTTCTGCTTATATAGACTCCTATTACCTCCCCACCCCCATTCCGATTTTTCACATTTGCTGTCTGGTCACCCTATTTGCGTGTGAAGGCTCCCTGTAAAATGAATGGAGGGAGATAGGCACCTTAGAATGGGATTCACAAACCTGCCAGGCAGCTCCTCACTTAAACTAAACAGTGGGAGATGTCAAGCCCAGGGGCGCGTGCAAAGCCGCACACCACCCTTCTCTGAGCGATGGGGAACTCCAAGCTGAAGGGAGGTGCCTCCCTCTGCTTGGGATTCTTAACTGCAAAAGCTCCCTTGGCATTAGGTGCTAGAGGGATTTTACAAGCAGCAGCTCACTCACAACATTTTAGCCCAGTAATTCAGGAACTAAGCTGGGATGGGGAAGACCCTGGTTCAAGTCCCTCTCCACCTTTCAGGAGAGAGACTTACCACCAGGCTATGGGATATTCTGATGTGGGGGCTCCCTCAACCTCTCCTGTTCAAGCTGTTCCACTGTGGATACATAACAGGGAAAAAATCATTGGGCATGAGAGAAAAAGCAACAGTGATAATGGCTTTGTAGCCTGGTTGTCAGAGCACTCACCTGGGAGAGCCAGGATCCAATCTGCCTGCACCAATGACCTTTTAAAAGTATATACACACAGTGGAACAACTTTAACAAGAGTGGATAAGGGAGCCTCACATCAGAATATCCTGGAGAAGTCGCGGATCCTTGTTCAAATCCAGGCTCTCCCTCTGGCAGAGGGGATATTTGAACCTGGGATCTCCCACATCCCAGGTAAGTGTCCTAACCACATGGCTAAAAGTTATGAGGGAGGACTCCTTGTTTCCCCCAGCCTCCAGGCCACTTTGTGTAAGCTCGCCTTCAGGGGCCCGATCCAGCAGGTGAGCTCAGAGCACAGGGATTAGGTCCATCCCACAAGTGAGTTAAGCATAGGAACACCGATCTTCTCCCCGTTCGTGCATCGCTCTGGGAGTCAGGTGTCTGGATACCTGGTGTGGGCTGCAGTGTATACGCTCAGAAGCAGAAGAGTAGGTGTCTAAGACGTGTTTACTACAAAAATGTAAGTTCAGTTATTTTAGATGCCTGCAAGATTCAGGGGCAGCTGAGCAAGGGCTACGCGATTCCCAGTGGGGGCCTGATTCTGTGATTTAGGCACCTAAAGCAGCAGTTGGTAATAAGTCTTTTTATTAATCTAGCCCTCCGTACCTCAATTTCCCCATGTATACTAACTATTTTACAGAGACATTGTGAGGCTAAATTAATTGTCTGTTAAGCATATTGAAATCCTATATGATGCTGCTGTAGAAGTGTAAAATATATACTGGGGCCTAAAATAATAATAATATTGAAATAATTCCATGGTATGAAATAGAAAGCTTTTAAAAAATACAGCAAGTTACTCAAAATGGAAAAAATTCAAATAAATGCCTTATTTTTTATCATGATTTTGTAGGTAAAAATCTGGGGTGAATTACAGGTCACAGTGAAGTCAATGGCAAAACTTCCATTGACTTCAGTATGGCCAGGATTTCTCTCCTGTTCTTATTAAAGTAGAAGTACAAGAGTACAAGGTAAGACAATTAATGCAGGTCTCCGTGAATCAATTCGGTGTCGGAAGCTGAATCATCCCATAATGTTACATTTTAATCAATGATTTAACTCTTAATTGAGAAGACAGAGCCTAGCCTAGATGATAAGAATCAACAGCACCACCGCCTCCCAAATTTTCCATTTGAAACACAATGTAAAACTGTACAGAGAAGAGAGAACTAGGTGATTTTTAAACCGCTTTAATATGGTCACGAAAAGGAAAGTTTGAAAATTTAGCCCAGAGCTCATAACTTGTGAAACTTGCTACAACCTGTTAACTAGAACAACTAATAAAAAAGCAACAACCTCAAAGGTCTAGCAATTCATTCCATGTGAGCAGATTCCATTGCCTTCATTAATAACATTTTTTGGTCAAACAAGTACAATCTATGAGGCTGGGGAAAAGCAAAAGAAATCAAGGTTTCACTTCTTTTAACTGGAACTTAAACCAGAAAAATAAAACAAAACAGCATTTTTTCCATTACACTGGAAGAACAGAAGGCATTTTGTAGCATAATAAAAACAGTTAGCTGCGATCTAACCTGTATTGCTTGCTCCAGCTGTTAATAAAATGGAACTGACGTCTGGGTGCATTTACAGCTATGCTGTGCTACACACTCAAAGACTGAAAAACCAAGATGCAGGAACTTGTGCTCATGGGTCAGCTCTCCAGCCCCCATTAAACTAAAAAAACAAAACAAACAAATAAACCAAAAAAACAAAACAAAAAGAACCCCCAACACGAAGGGCCAAGAAAGGCTGTTTTCCAACAAGTGGTGTTTGAGTTGACAGCTAAGATGGATGATTGTTTGCTTACCCTCCCTGCCAAAGGAAATCAGGAACAATGTCTAGTCTAGGTTCTAATGATGATAAGACTTTTTTTTTTAAACCACAGAGTGAAGGGTGTGTGTAAGAGAGAACTGAAACAAATAAAAAAGCAGAAACTGCTTTATTTGCCTTTATTTTTAAGAAATGCATTCCTGTCCCTTTAACACAGTGTGACCCTTTGGCACATGCACAAGGAGAAGGATTACACTTCACTAAGGAAGTAATGCAAACTTGTCTTCATTTGGTTACCATGGCCCTGGTTCTCTTTGATACAAACCATTCCATTTGCATTGCAAACAATCACAAGCAATGAAAGACACAGAACTTGATATTCAGGATGCAGAGCACCTGAATGTCCATGTAAAAGCTCACAAGTAAAAAAGGCCAGACCTATAGACCAGCATTCGTACTTAGAATGCAAAAGTCGAAATAAAGGATTTAGGTTTCAGATTCTTAAGCAACAGGGACATTCGTTCGTGCTTGAGAATTTGTAACCAGCAAATGACATTTCTTCTGATATCTAGTTTTGAATTGTAGTTTTGGTTTGGTTTTTATTCCAATTCAGTACCTACTTGGCAATAAGGTTGTATAAATCATTTAATATTCTCGAAGTACTCGATTTCTGTTAATACTGGAATGGAAATGAAAGTAGCAAAGTTGTATTTTGATTCTTGTTATTTGCTATTGGTATTACCATCATGCCTAGGAGCCTTAGCCAAGACCAAGACCCCAGAGTGCAAGACACTGCATGAGCTACAAGAATAAAATGCAAAATCCCTTTAAACAGAGCTACTAGGATCCAATCTGAATGCACTGTAGCAAACTAGTAATTCTGTTTATCAACTAAAATGTAGCCATCATTACAGTCATTAAGTCCAGCACATAATTTTTATTCCTTGTGATACCAGATACAAATGGTCCAATCCTGCTCCCATTGATGTAAATAGCCAAATTCCCATAGATTTCTGCCGGAGAAGCACTGGGCCCCAAATTTGTCAGTCCACATCAGTTATTACAAAAAACCTATTCTGGGTTTCTCATCTCAAAGGATCTGATACAGTTTAAAAAGGAATTTTACATAGACATTTGACTAAAAATGCCTGGGCCATCTTTGCACTGGGAACATAGCAGTCAGATCACCCCAAAGGAAGCAGAAGGGGAAGGGACTTCCCTGAGTTTCCCACTGTATAGGGGAGCACACAAACTGCTGCCTCATTAATGGCTGCAGCATGATCTCCTCTGCATAGCCAGCCAGCTTTGCCAATGTAGGTGGAGTGAGGAGGGCAGAGTCATGGCTGCCTAATCTCCCCCCTTTCCCTGCACCATTTGAGGTACTGTCTTCCCCCAGAGGAGTAAATTAGGGCTGCAATTCTGTCCAAACCTTACATGTGCCATGCAAGGTCGAGGAGGCTCCTTTCTCCCTTCCCTCCCGGACACACCATTGGAGCCCCAGAAGAGCTATGCACAGTCTAGCTCTGGGAAAAGAACAGCTGATTCTGAATGTAAAGCCAGACGACATTGCAATTATTTAGTCCCGAGGGCATTCTGCGCCCAAAAGTTAAAATTTCTGCACAAAAATAAAAATATTCTGTGCACAATACTTTAGAATTCTACAAAATCTGCAAATTGTATTTGTCGAATAAATGTGGAGGCTCCAGTATGGCACTGAGGAGCACAGGCCACCGGCTGCACAGAGGTTGGAGCTCACTGTGCAGCTCCCCCCTGGGACACGGACTCAGCGGTGAGGCTACACCCAGCCCTAACATAGTACAAGGACCAGGCCTGTCCCCAGGGCCCTGCCCCTCCATGCCAGGTGCACCAAGTGTGGGCGGGCAGACTCAGCAAAGGCAGGACCCAAGTGTGGAGGGGCTTAGTGTGGGGGGATCCAGGTGTGGGTTGAAAGGGTTCTGTGTGGGGCAATCCGTGGGGGAAGTTCAGTGCGGGATCTGGGTAAGGGGGAATCTGGATGCACAGGGGCTTGTTTGGAGGTTCTAGGTGCAATGGTAATGGTACTCTGTGGGAGGGGCGGGTGAAGGTGGTTGGGGCTCAGCAAGGAGGTCTGGGTATGAGTGTGTGTGTGTGTGGGGGGGGGGTGTCCAGAGGAGGGAGTGGGGCAGGGATGCAGGTGCAGCTGGCTGGGCTTGGTGGGGCGGGAGGATCTGGGTGGCTGATCAGGGTGGTTCAGGTGCATGGGGAGTGAGGCTCATCAGAAAGGTCTGGATATGAGTGGTTCTGGTTGCACAGGGGTTGGGAAGATGGGGGAGTATCTCCCTCTATAGGGATCCCTACCCCTGCAGTTGAGGAGCAATGTGTGCAGGAAGCATGGGGAGGGAGAAGTTTGTAGAGCTTCCTGGAGCTGGGGGAGACATCTGGGGGTGGGTCTGACCCAGCCCCAGATGCTGTGCAGGGGAAGATGGAGTCCCATCCTCTCCAGCCCAGCTGGGACTAGCAGCTGAGCCCAGTGCAGGGTAGGAGTCATCAGCCAGGTCTTCCCCTGTCCTGCACCATATCCCACAGTGATCTACCTCTCCGCTTGCTGACCTGGGCATTCGAAACATACTGCTGGGAAGGGTTGCATGACCGCTATTGTGGCTTCCCTTTGCTTCCCATTCAGAAAGTCATTTTTCTGTGGGAAAGGAAAAAAATCTGCAGGGGACATAAATTCTGTGCATGCGCAGTGGTGCAGAATCCCCCCCGGAGTAACAATTTAGGGCAGATAACTAAGACTGTTGTGTACATGTGAAACTCCAGGGGAGATTAAGGGGAAACAAAATGTAATTACCAGAATTTAAAATTGACCAGGACATCAGGCCTAGACATCCTGACTTGAATAAAATATGTCACTGGATCTTCAGAAAAGCAGAAGAGGTCAGGATTTCAATTTGATGAATGTGCTAAGAGAGATTAAGACCCCTACTGCCATATTAGAACATTAATTCCATACTGACTTGGGGCAAAGTGCCACTTACTGTATGGTGTTCTGTCTGGGAAGCTTAGTCCCTAAAGGCAGAGTCCCCAGTACCACAAGTGAATCCGGATCACCACTATCTGCAGCAATTGGGTTTTCTCATCCAGCCCAACTGAGATTTGACATGGAAGAAGCTAGAGAGGGGAGAGGAGAGAATTGCTTGGTATATAAAGAGTGGGTCTGATTCTCCTCTCACAGGAACCAGTTTTACACCAGTGTAGCTCCACTGACTTCTGTGGATTTACTCCCTGTTTATATTGGTGAAGTGAGAGGAGAATCAGACCCTCCTCTTCCTCCTCCTCCCCATCCAGACGTCTTTTGCTTTTCATTTTCTTCTAAACCCGGGAGCTGGCACCATGCCTAGCCAGCATGTGTTTTTAAAACTATATTCTCAGAAAGCTAAAGTTAACTGCTATTGTATTACTGAGCCAATACGGCAAGAAAATAAAGAGCAGGAAGCTTTGCGAAAGGGTTGGAGTTTTATTGTTTGTTTTTTAGCTGACCTCTTACTTTACATTCTGGGCCCAGTTCTCAGATGTGAGCATCTACCTGGTTGCTGAAACATTCACTTTAGGGCTTGATCCAGTGACCTGTTAAATGTCCCTCATGAGATGCTGAGTGCCATTTTCAGGAGGGGCTTGGCACCTTGTAGGACCAAGATTTTCAGATACCCCAGTGCCCATTTTAGGCACCTCCCATGGCCTTAGTGATAACTTCCCCTCCTTAGGACTTTCCCTCTGCCAGACCCATAGGTGAGCATACAGTGTGGGGAAGAATGGGGAAAGGCACGGACCCAAAGACCCTTCCTCCGCCTGGCCTGAGTAAAGCCTGCACAGTTAGATACTGCATTCAGGGGAGTTACTCTGTTGCTACTCTTCCAGGGCACACAGCACTGCAAAGAGGATATGACCCTCCTTTCCCCTCACTCTGGCCCATAGATGGGGACAAGACAGAAGAGGAAGGCAGGCTGGACTCTTAAAGGAGTACAGCAGCAGAAAAAGAGCTCCCACTGCCTACCAAGGAGTTCCCTATTGCACAACGCTTTCCCGTTCTCCCCCAATGCAGTGCAAAGAACTTCCACCCCCAATGCAGAGCTGGGCCTATCGGGCATGTCTAGTCCAGTGTTTTCAGTTATTCCAGTTATTCCCTATAGCAAGAACAGGGAAGTATAGAAAGTACTGAGGCAAACTTTTCAATATAGCTCAGGAAAAATTTGCAAGCGTTTACTGTCGTCTGCAAAGGCAGAACCTGGGCATCTAATGTAGGTGCTTGAAAATTTATTGAGCTCATACTTTAGACTTTTCAGTTCCAATACTCCTGTCCCACGAGCAAAGCCCTTTCCTTCCTTCCCATTTTCCATTGGTATGAAATTCATTTTGAAAGCCTTTTTTTTTTCTTTGAAAATGCTGCTTTTAAATTCTGTTAGTCCTGCAGAGGCAGCACTTCTCTGGGAAAGCTGTATTCTAGTCTCTCTGAAATCGATGCACTTGCTAAATTCTGCACTCAGAGAGCCATGTTCCCAACAGGTATAAATCAGTGTAGTTTCATTGACTTCATTGGAATTAAACACATTTGCACCAGCTGAAGATTTGACCAGTTATTTTTATTTTTAGTGCTGTCAGAGACAGAAAGAACCCAATCTAATTCGCAGAGCCCCAGCTTAATTCGCAGAACTGAAAAATAAGATTGAATCCAGAAAGTACTGTGAGATAAACGTACAACCCTGCAATGTCATTTTTAGAGGGCTGCTTTTCAAAGTAGAACTTAACTTTAAAATATTTTTCACTCATTAATATTTATAATAATAAACGTTTGGAAACTATTCTATTTCCTTGCCAATGTCTATTCCCACTTCCGCATTGTATGCAGAAACACTGGCTTATATCTCCAGTACAAAATCAGCATTGGCTATGTGAATATAACTATGTTTGATTGGTGTCCAAAATGAATATAGCAGGAAATGTACACTCAGATTCTGCCTTCCTAACTCATATTGGGCCTGATTGTGATAATCTTACTCATGCACCACAGTCCACAAGCAGCTCCACCAGCTTCAGTGAGAGTATGTGGAATAAGGTAGACTGAAGGTTTACTTAGACTGAAAAGTATCAGAATCCAGTCTATGGACTAATCCCCTACTCCACATGAGTAAGAGTGGCAGACTCAGATGTTAAATACTAAAGTTATGTGGTAGATTTGTTCTCGTGAATATTTAACAAGCACCTTCCCTCTTCCCCCTCAGGGGTCAAACTTCTGCTCATTGTACACACGCAAAAGTTCTTTTGAGTTTAAGTGAGGAAGTAGAGAGTGTTTTTCCCTAAATCATTCCCAGTTTATCTGAGAGACTACAGGCCTGATCCAAAGCCTATTGACGTCAATGGAAAGATGCTCATTGCAGTAAATTTCACTGTGTCAGGCTCCACGTGTACTAATGACACTACAGAACTCTGCAGTCTGTGAATTTATATTGCAAATTCTTAGGGCAAGGATTTTATTCTGTTTTCATACGTGTAGTCTAATCAACTTTGCTTACATCTTCCATATTATGGGCATCCCTCACTCAGCCAAATGGCCATTTATGTCAATGAGAATTTGCTTGAGTGAGGACTGAGTGGAAACTGAGAAAAAACAGTACAATAGACAGGTTTGATTGAGGATTTGACCTTAATTATAAAACAGTAATAATGCATTGTTGCAGAGTCAAAAAATCTGTGTGTTTGATTACTAGCATCACTAGGTGATGCAGTTTTCTCCATTAAAGAGATCTGAGAGAGAAAGAACAATAAACAATTTCCCATAGACACAACTAATTGACAGCAGGTGAGATCACTTGTAAGTCAGTCATTCTCATCACTAGTGAATTGGTTGCACCATTCATACTGCGCTAGATGCATAACATACTTTAGTGTACAAAGGATTTGGTCCTTCAAAAGTATTTTCCTTGGTATTACCTTTCTGCCAGCTATAATATATTTGTAAAACAAACATGGTTTTAATAGAGGTTAGGGAAAAGTAGTAAAACATTACTGTGAGGCTTACTAATTTTTATAACCCTACACCAGAAGGATATAATAGTTAAACAATATATATACAGAGAGAGAGAGAGAGAGAAATAGCCTTACCTATGTAAGTATGAAATCCAGAAACCACTTTCTAAAGTTCATCCAGAAGCAGAAAACTAACAGATAAAGCTCTCCAGTAGAATTTCCCATTTTAGCTCAACAGCTCTCGCTTTAAAAATCTTTGACACAGCTTTAACAGTTCCTAATGGAAGAAAGGAGAAAGGACAAACATTTGCCTAATCATTGACATTTTCATAATCCCCACCCATTCATTCTAAAGAGAAACCTGTTTTTCAGATCCACCTTATCTGCTCCCAATGTTACACAAGTGTTCTCAGGAAGGGATGGCGTGTTCAGTGCGCTAATTAAACTGTTCAACATGCGAACTGGAGAGGGGAAAAAAACCTGCTGTGACCTATCAATTCCTGTTCAGAACTGGCTTGGGCAGGTGGGCAGATTGAAAACACGGAGAAATAAAGAAGGAGGTGTGTCCAGAGAGTGACTTCTGTGAGGGTGTTCTCCCAGGCGACGATGACAAGATTTTGTATAAAAGCACTGGAGTAAAGGAAAGAAAAAGGAAAAAGTGGTTTTGGAGATTTTTTTTAATACCCATTCTTATATTCAGTTAGAACCAGCAGTATCCTCCAGTGAATCTACCCCTTGGCCTTTTGGCTTTATTATCCAATACATCCTCTGGCTGAGGTCTATCCCGCACTACTTGTGGGAGGGGGAGCAGTTCAGTACACCTTTTCCACCTCTAATTTCAGTTACACTATAATCATTTATGTAGCACGTGATTATTATAAAGTGTAAGAGAAGGGAATATTTTATATTCCCAGACAAAGCTGTGTCAAGATGGAGTTAAGTTTGATACCATTATCAGTAATTTAGGGTAAAATACAATTACAGGGGTGTTGCCATTATCTTTCCCCTCTTTTCCTCTCCCTCCAGCCCACAAAAATATCCACAGTTAAGGTTAAACTTGAAAGAAACCCGGACTTATTGAGCAATGGCATGGTTTGCATTTCCATTAACGTTGCCCTCTTACGACACCATGCAATAACCATATTGTTACTATTAAGGCACTGTAGAGTTTTTGGTCCCAAATTACATTAAACTGATTTTAAAGGCCCATTAGGGTTGTTTTCTCTCCCTTCCTGGTCGGCAAAGTTAAAATTGTTAGAATGACCTAATTGTGCTTAAGTAATGCTCTACTTAACTTGTGATCTTGCAGAAATTGCAGATTCTGCAATATTAGGTTTCCATCGCAATTTTGACAGAGGGAGCCCCTATTCTCAGCCCCATGCAGCGGAAAATCGTGGACAAGTAATAAGGGACTTTATTATCACAAATAATAAGGTCCATTATTACATTTCTACTATTTTCCATGGCTTGTCCGCAACTCAGCTGCAATTTTTTGACAATCATCCCACAATTCAAGTAGGGCCTTCTGCATAACATATTTACATTTCTATAAAATTTATGGCTGAAAAGCTTAATTTAAAATGATTTTATTATACTTAACTCCTCAAGGAAAATCAGGATATTTATAATAGGAAGATATTATAATAACTCTTGGCGGTGTGATGACACACACGTTATCTTGTCCTGGATGCCCAAGAGTTTGTCTTTGAAAACTCAACACCATCTCCAGGAGGCACAAAGATTTGTATACTCCCCAAAAGACAGTTAGCTGCTGGGGAACTGTCAGCCACGCGCTGGAGAGAGTTCATCGAGGTACAATAAATCCTGATGCCTTCATGACACGTGTAAATTACACAGGGCACTCTCAAACATTAAGAAGAACAAACAAGACTTTTAAAACAAACAGACAAACTCACAAAACCAGACCCAGCCCTTGAAAACTAATGAAAATAACAACAAAGCCAAAGCATACAAAGCTGCTCTCATCGGACTTAAAAAAAACCAACAGCCAGACAAACAACAGAAGCAGAACACACAAACCTACTCTCATAATTCAGTATTATAAAATGCATATGTGCTAACAGATATGCCATTCAAGGGAGAGTATTCAGCTATTCTCAGTAGCCCTTACACTTGGCTACACTATTATCTGAGGGTTCACCAATACGTGGGATACTAGTCAACATGGATGCTTCATGGGGAAAGGTGCCAGCAACTCCTATACTGATGTGGACACAGAGGCAAAATGAGGAGAGACACATGCATGGAGTTAAGTGGCAGGCCAGAACTTTTATTAAACTTCCAGCACAAGGGAGGGGCACTACCTGCCCATCACCCATACAACCTTTAGTGCGGTGGGTTACAGGGCTCCTTGCCATATAACTCATAATGCAGGGTAGGCTCTCCTCAGTCTACTTCCCAGGACTCAGCTCTCTCTGAGTCCTAGCACACACACACACAAACACACACACACCCATGAGGGGTACAGCAGGGCAGGGATCTCAGCCCACCTTGGCCACAAGGTCTGACATTAGCCAGCAAAGACTCCATAAGCACAGAGATCCATCACCAAAATCCCAGGTGCTTTACCTCTGAGAACCATTCATTTTATTTTCTTAACCACAGTGGAAACCAGCTGTGAGTTGTGACTTGAAAGCAACACCACCCCAGTTGTAGGCACCAACTTCCCCTCTGCCTGGTGAGTGCTCGATCCCCCCCCCCCCCCCGACTCTGGCCCGTCTCTTCTCACCCCTGCACCGCCCTCACTGCACCCCCATTCCATCCCTTCCCCAAAGTTCCCACCCCAACTCGCCTTTTCCCACCCCACCCCAGCCCAGCCCCGCCCCACATCAGAACCAAAACATCTCCCAGCAACGTACTGGTTTCACACAGAACTTTCGTTTTCAAGGGTTCTCAAATCCAGGATGGAATGTCTGGACAAAATAGGCGAGGGAACCCACCCAGCTAGTCGACAGCCTGGGAGCTGAGACACTCACATACAGTGTGGGAGACCCACGTTCAAGTTCCTGATCCAAATCAGGGCTTGTACCAGAGTGTGCTCCATCTCTGCCCATTAATCCCTAGCCACCAGGCTAGGGGCTATTCGGGGACGGGTGTGTGTGTGTGTGTGTGTGTGTGTGTGTGTGTGTGTGTGTGTGTGTGTGTGTGTGTGTTTCACAGAGGTTTCAATTTCTAAAGGTTTCAATTTCCTTCCAGTGCAGAATGAAAACAAATTTCAAAATCTTTAGATTTTTCTCAACATAGAATTATTTGTCTGGCTACTCCTCATGCTTAAGTATTTTGCTGGCTAGAACTAGACTTAAGCTTGTGCTTAAAATTAAGCATGTGCTAAAGTGTTTTCCTAAATCGGGGCTTTAGCCCTAAGGGCATAGTCTGAGAATCAGTCTGTTAAATTTTCTCAAACAACATATTTCGAGTAAAGCAAACTTCCTCCCTCCTCCCTTTCAAAAATGCAAATAGGCTGGTTGCTGCATAGAGAATTTAAGGACAGATACACCTTCTATACAAATAATAAATGAAAGTCCTGTTGATGATGTATGGCTTCCAAGCAAAACTGTTCCTATCAGAGCTATTTCTGGAACAGTATGCAAAAAACAAGAGAATATATTTCAACAAGGCAGTCATTAATAAGGAGCAGATTTGAGAACGTGTGTGCATGCAGGCACGTTTGTATGACTGTGCGAAATTATACATGGTACAGATGAAAATGTATTTCTCCTGTGTTCTGAATGACTTTAGCCAGAAAATGGTGAAGAACATAATTCGGAAGGGTAATATTTTACTCTTGCCACCTATGGCAATAATTATTTGTGAATCCTCTGTTCCTTCCACCTCCCCTCACCCCCATCTCTGTTATACAGGACAGTGAGTCTCATGACCAAGGGCAAAAGTAAGAAAAAACAAATATACAATGAGCCCAATCCTATTAATGAGCTCTACATCAAGCTGGTGAGAAAATATTCAAAGAAACTTTTTTCAATCAGAAAATGGGTTTTTGTTGAAAGTGGCTTTTTTTTAAGGAAAATGTCAATTTCAACAACATTTTTCAATTTTCAAAAAAAAATCAGATAGAAACCCTAAATTTTTCATTTTAATATAATAGGCTCGCTCCCCACTGTTACTACCGTATTTTCTAACTGGCAAAGTTGGTAAATAGAAAGTATGGAAAAGTAACTTTCCCACACACACACACACACTTTCTGCCTGTTTCCTGACTTTTTTCCCCTCGGCAAAGAGTGGCAAAATGTGCACACCTTGTTAAGTGCTGGAAGTGAAGTAACACTTTCAACATGGGCAGAAGTTAAGGATCTACAAGAAAACATGAGAAAGTGAAGGAAAGTCTACGTTCTGCACACCTTTTTACAGTTTAAAAGAAATGCAGATAAGTATTCGGTATTCCCCCATTTTTTGCCTTTTCTTTCTTTTTCCCCTCAAAGAGACAAAAAAAGGGGGGGGGGACTCAAATTTTAAAAAACTGGGAGGAGGGGTAAAAAATCAGAAGAGTTGAAATAAAATAAGCAATGTATTTCATTTAGGGATGGGGATTTGAAATGAGAGAAAATGTACCTTTTGTTTCAAAAGTCACAACAGAAAATTTAAAAACAATCCCGAAATTTTAGAACTCTCCCGCCCCAAAATTTGCTGGATTTCCCTCTCCCTCACCCTCCATTTTCCAAGTGCCAGATTTTCAAAGGTAGGCCCCTATCTGCATCTTCAGACATCTAAATATCTTTGAAAATCTGACCCTAGTGCTATTCCTAGCTCTGCCACTGACACACTTGTGTAACAGTCTTTCTGTACCACAGTTAAGATTGGTCTCTACATAAAGTTGTGTGTTGGTATAACTATTTCACTTGTGGGTTTGATGTTTTTCACTGAACTAGGTATACTGGTACAACCCCCAATATGGGTACAGTTATGCCATGGCCTAGGTTGGCTTCACAGGAACTCTGCCTCCTTTGCCCTCTGAGGTTTTAAAAATAACCCTCTCCAGGGCCTAATTTGTTAACAGCAAAGAGCCCCAAATGCCCTCCCCCCTCAGCTTCATGCTTTCACAGCCTTCCTTTTAGGGACCGTGCTTTTCTCCACTGGAGTACAGGGATGGGGGGGGGGGGGGTACAGCCATACGGGGGGCGCTGCCGGCCTGATGCTATCCAGTGGCCCCACATGCTGCTTCTTTTGCTGCTGTGGCTCCTGGGAGAGCCCTGAGGGGCTGGGGGTAGCACAGCCGCACTGGAGGAGCTGCCGGCATGGGGCTCGATTGCCAATATGTCTGAAAAAAATATTCTCTGCTGTCAGAGGGAGCTGGTTTGAAGCTCTTCTGCTGGCAATTCCCAAAGCAAGTGTGACTGTGAACTGGCTGTTGTTCCAGAGGGTAAGCCTTCCTCTTAGCAGCCCACACAACACTGTGCTGGGTCCACCCACCGGGAGCATGCCCGCTCTCTCCTTCCCCAGTAACATGGGATGGATCATGGGGAGGGGAGGGGTCACGTGGGAAGTCATGTGGGTGGTCACGTGCCCCCCTCCTTTAGCTGGTGCAGACCACCAGTAAGAAATGAATTCTACTTGCACCATGGCTCTCTGCATGCCCATGAACTGCCTCCCATGTCTACACTGCTGTTTTTAGCAGTACAGCATCCTGCCGCTGGAACCTTTCCCCCACTGCAGGGAATGACTATGGCAGCGGGGACAGGCTCTGGCAACTCCCTGCTGCCAGAGTTTCCCACGCCAAAGCCTTTCACTGGTCTGTGTAGCTACACACCACAGTGAGAATACAGCCTGCTTCTCACTGCAGCTTGTAGCTATACATATCTTACCTCCTGCTGCCAGTGTAGACAAGACCTCGAGGCCATCCATCATTTTGGAAGGCAAGATCTGGACTGCAGGGGGCAGAACAGACAGTGCTGGCTGCCAATTATAGCAGCCTCTGGTTGCTGTGTTCTCTAGCATTTAAATACAAATAATTTTAATGGTAAATACAAATGCTCGTGAGAACCATCACAGTCACTTCACCTGTATAATGGGGTGAATAATACCTGCTGTACTTCGTAGGGAAGTTGTGAGGCTTACTTAGTGTGTGTAAAGAGTATCAAAGGAGCTGTCTTTTGTTCTTTTCAGATGAAAACCTTAAACCTGAGGCCCTGTCTGCTCTGCCTGGGAGATAAAGATCATGTGATACTTTTTGTAAGAATAAATTTTGCCCTGGTATCGTTGGCCAACATTTTCTATTCTTCCCTCATTATGATATGTGTTGTGCATTGGGTGATTGCCACCCTCTATCCAAAGGTGGCTGCATTTTAATATTTCCAGTGTAATGGCCCTTTCCATTACAGAGTGGTGTAAAGCAGATTAAGTGTAAATAAAAATCAGACTCTAAGACTAGAAAATGTTTTATGGTTCTGTGGAATGAAGTGAGCTATAGATTAGTAAATGTAACATATTATTATTTCATATCAAATTCATCCAGCATATAGACAATGTTACATTGATTATATTCTAATATAGCTGATCTAACTGGGCCAAAATCATCCTCGATCTAAATCCAGTGATACCAGTGCGCATTAATTTTACACATGAATTAACATGCATGTGAGATTATCACTAGAATGGGAGTCATTCTTGCAGGATTTTGTTGAAAGGCTGGGATGTAATCAGCTATTTAAAAAAATGATAAAAGTACCATGAGTCAGTCTAGGACACCAGTTACAAATCAGTCTGTGTCCCAAGTGTTCTCTTTAAGAACCTCCTGATCTGACATTCAAGCTGTCAAGTTTTATCTCACACCTATTCTATCCTGAACATTTTTGGTACTAAGGACAGTTGATATTCTACAATTTTCTGCCTCTAAGATATTCAAGCACATTATAATGGAAACATACTTAAAAACATAGACAACACATTTTGAGGTAAATATTCATGAGAAGATTTTCAAGTGACTTGATACTTTATCAATTGAACAGATGTGCAGAATTCCACCAGCAGAGGTCATTTTGGCTCAAGAATAAGTTAAGTAGCTTTGTGAAAAGCCTGCTTCTATCTAACGAAACATTTTGAAACACTGTTTGAATTATTTGACTATACCATACCAAAGCTAAGAGCCCTGGGATGGGTGAAGAAGAATGCTAAAAAAGGGTTACTAAACTATACTCATCTGGTCAAACAAATTCAATATGTCCTGTGAAGTATCAACAATATTCCATGGTTTATGTTGTTAGTGCATATGGTATAGTTTAGTTGTTAAGCAACTGGGACAGCAGAGAAGTTACATTTCTCTGAAGCAAATTTGTCCATACGACAGTAAAACATCTTATAAATCTCAGTATGAATGCAATGGTTAAATTGGATCCGTGTCCCCTCTTTCCCTGAATGTTTCCATCACCATTGTCAGTAAGTCCCTTCATAAAGGGCCAAATTCTGTGTGAGTGTCACTGACAGCAGCATTTGGCCCATATACTGTATGCCTGCAGACACACCGACATAGATGTTCTTTCTCAGAAATATATTCTATTCATCCCAAGATGCCTCTGTACAGCTGACATATACTTAGATTTATGGGTGATTTTTCGTTAACTATTACCTTTTGAAAAGGTGATAATGTACATTTAAAAGGGATTCAGAGATGAAAAATCAAGCAGGGACTGTAAAGTGCAGTTGCTGAATGAAGTTGGGGAGATACAGGCTGCTGACCATAAGGAAAAAGAAATAGAGAAAAGCTATAGAGCCCAATATTACAGCACAAACTCATTTATCCAAAATGGATGTTGGGAGCATCAAAACCACTTGGATAAACAGAAGGCTCGGGTCATAAGGGAGATGAGTAGTGACTGATTCTTATACAATCACTTTGGGACACAGATGTATTTAGGATCATAGGGAGTTTTGATTATTCAAGCTGTAGTGTGTAAAAATGTACTGTGCCATGATGGTGTCTAAAGAGGTCTACTTTCCCTTCCCATATTTCCATTATTACAAACATCTTCAGAGGTTTGCACTGCCTAACCAAACCTATCTTTGTTCTCTCTATTACTACTTGTATGGTGGTAGTGCTTAGGAGTCCCACTCACAAACCAGCACCTTACTGTGCGAGGCCCTGTACAAACACTGAATAGAAAGCTGGGCCCTCCTCCAAACAGCTTACATTCAACATTCAGTTATGATAGCACTCCAATCAGGATTAGAGCCCCACTGTGCTAAAAACATTGTACAAACATAAGGGATGTAGATTGTTACATGTCTACTTTGCATCCTATATGTATGATAAATATTTCAAAATGATTAAAGGCCAAGGACACATTCAGTTACATCAGAGCTCTAGGAATTCCCGCTGTGTGATATGTCAGTGGAGTATGAATGACTTGGAGTGATTGATTCGTTTTACAACTTTAAAACTCCCTTTCTATGTTTTTGTAAACTTCACAGAAAAAGAGTACTCTGGGGTGAAATGTGGCATACGAAATTTCCGAGGGATGGACTTGGGCCAGGTGAAAATCAGTCTCAGAATGCGATGCCAGTTTCATGTTTAACTAAGAAGCAGCTAGTGTTATTTCACAATCTCTCTCCGAACAGCCATGTATTTTTGTTTGCTCCATACAAGCCTGATCCAAAGCGGATTGAAATCCATGGAAAGACTCCATGGGCTCTGGATAGAAAGGTGTTGTTTTTATTTCTTAAAACGGTGGTGGGTACTTTATAGTAAATGTTTGGAAGAAAAAATAAATGAATTATTCCTTCTGCTAAGTTTTAAAACACTTATTGCTTTGAAATTTCTACATGAGAATTAATGCTTGGTAAAGCAATAAGGTCCCTATTTCTCCTCGTTTTACACCAAGGACTGAAAACGGAGTTGAAGGAGATTAATTACATTGCCTGCTAATCAAGGCAAAGACAAATTTTTCTGCTCCTCCATCTCACAATTTTTATTTCGTCTAGTTTGGTGTTTTTTTTTTAGGATTGCCAGATGTCCCAGTTGCACTGGGACAATCCTGGTTTTTGAAGGTACATCCCATCTGCTCTTGAAAATATTTCTGTTCACTGCTCTCTTGTTGACTGTGTGCTTTTAGAGCAGCCAGCCAGCAAAGAATGTGGGAGAGAGGCTGATAAATTATTATCAAATTATAAAAAGCTACCCATATTTCCCCAATGCTGATAATTAATTCTGCAGGGAGATCTTGTCATAAAAAGTAAATGGTCATCATGGTATGAGAGTAATTATGCCCACGATTTTCATTGCTGTTCAGTGATTACCTCTTACATGTGCACATTTCCAAAGGCGGCTGGTAAATTTGTTCTTGCTATATTGCATGGGTACCAATCTGTGCGTGCAACATCTGCATTTGCCCAAGCAAATCACTGTCCGATTACCTGATCTGAATATGTTTACTTGTGCAAAGGCTGGTTTGGCTCATCTAATTTTGCAGGTATAACATTGTATGCGTAAGAAGAACTGGTTTCCCTTCCAAGAGTGGACAAGATCCTTTGCTAAAATGGGGATATTTTTTGCTGAACCACTGGGAAAATTTGGCCCAAAAAACCTGAGTAAGCATTTCCATGCAGGGCAGATCCTCTGACAATCTGAGGGGATGGCTGAAGGCAGGTGGGGGTGGCTGGGATGCTCCTACACTGCAGTTTCAGTTCCATTGGGCTACTTCATGTCAGGGTTGCTAACTCTTGTGATATTCGTTATTTTCTTAAAGCCCCTGCACCTGGAGTCATAGGAATATGTGAGAAATGAAGCTTTTATTTAAAAAAGAAAGTTTCCAATCCTCAAGGTCGCAGAGAAAAGCTAGAAAAATAGACCCCTTTAAGCTCAAAATCTAGACAGTATATAAAAAGAACCCAACTTTGTTATTTTTAAATCAGTCTCAGCAGTTTTTTGGGGGGCAGACTTATGATTTTTGAATCCTTGGGGTTGGCAGTACCATCTTGTGCGCTAGGGGACTGGCCCTACACAGAGCATCCTCGGGGTTGTGAAGTGCAAAGGTGAGCTTTATCTCACTTCTGCCTCTGCCCCCCACACCTGCCCTGTGCTGAGTTCAGGTTCCAGCCCACACACTCCTATACAAGGGAGTGCAGGGCCTTCTCAGTAACTGGCTCTTGGCTCTGCCTCATACTTTCTACCTGCTAGGATTTACAATATTATATTTCAAAAATAAGGGACTGTTTTCTTAGTACCCCCCATCCCACCACTCTTCCTATTATTATTATAAAATAATGATCATTAATAAATACAATTAACAATAAATAACAATCATCACTCACCTACATTTGCCAGGGCATTTCTTGATGCTTTCTGCAGCACTCAGCAACTCCAGACTCAGCTGTACAGAGATGAAAAAATAAGGAACATCTCCTGCACTAAGTATCAGAGGGGGAGCCGTGTTAGTCTGGATCTGAAAAAGTGACAAAGAGTCCTGTGGCACCTTAAAGACTAACAAACGTATTGGAGCATAAGCTTTCGTGGGTGAATACCCACTTCGTCAGATGCACTAAGGGACTGTTGGCAACCCTGCTACCTGCCTACACACACTTGGTCTGACAGCAGCTGAGTTTGTTGATCCTCACGGCCTGTTGTAAACACTCTCTTTTCCCAGACTGTCTCTGATGTGGTAGGCCTGGGGTGGGAAGGTTCCGGGTTGTTTAAGCTGAAGAATGTTTCTCATTGTCAGCCATATCAATGTGGGTTTTTTCCCATGACAATGAGTTTTGATAATTGAATAGAATGGAATGTTCATGTGTGTAGAGTTTGGAGGCTGCTACGCCTAAATAAATGTACATGAGTAAACAAATATGAAACAGCAGTTTTCACATATTATACCAAACTCCATAGGTGCATGTGGACTGAAGGATTAACAAGGAAATGGATTTCATTTGTGGAATTTTGTAGCGGACAAAAATGTTTTATAGCTGTGAGGATGTCTAGAGAGTCACTTTCATTGCAAACTATTCTCCAGTGTCAGACTCTCAGTGGTTGAGTGGGGGGAAAAAGGTACCCAAGCTGTGTATGCAAAATATGCTTTCTTGCATCCAATATTTATGTGGGGGAAATATGCAGCTGAGTGCACAAAATGGGTAATGGTTCCTGTTTGTACAGTCACTCATTCAATCCATTCCACTGCATACTGTGCCTGCCTGCACCCACACGTTCAGTTTTAGATTCTAGGTAGATTGGAAGCCCATCGGAGGAGAAACATTGTTTGTTCCTGTAAAGCATCTACAGTTGCACATTTGGATGCTGCATAGCTAATAATAAATATTTGCCAATTTTTGAAAAAACCCTCAACGCTGTGTGCTAGTGACACTCATAGCTTGTTAGCAGCACTGATTCTGCCCCAACGGCTCTGCAGGGACTCTTTCGGAAGGGTACAGAATCCCTGTGCATCTTTAGTTCTCAACATACACGGTGTTGGGTTTTTTAATTCTACATTTGTTCTCAGCAGAATTAAAAAGATATGAACTAGGGTTAAAATTGCATTAGTGTAATTGAAAAAGCATACAATGGAGCTGCACAAACAAAACTTGTTACCCTTTTTCATTTCTCGTTACTTCTTACACTGAATGTGTGCTTTCCGTTAACATGTGGTTTTGTTTAGTTTTGCTAGGAAAGTTATCTTCGCTTAGCAAACAGGCTCAGTTGCATCTTTCAATGGCTTATTTCTCCACAAACATAGACCCAGACATGTTTGTAACAAAATGGCAGCAAACTCTAAAGTTTGAGTAGTATCATCTGTCATTGCTCCAGCTCAGAAAACCACATAAAAATGGGCTTAAGTTCATCCCTATTCATGACAGTGTTTAAGCATATGGTTAACTTTAAGACTTAAACATATCCTGAACAGAGATCAGGACAACCGTCATCATCTGGCCTATCTTAGATGCACAGAAACCATGGCGCTGTGACAGTGCTGTTCCTGGTGGGATCCAACTGTGAGTGTCAGATCAGGACAGATTGCTTCCAAAGGGCAACTACAGCCCAAAGCTGGGGTTTCTTCACACTAAGGCAAACCAAACCAGCTAAACAGAAAAGTCTCACCCCACTGGCTAACCACAAGTCACACAAGCAATCCCCTTAAGACACTCCAGATTCCCAGTATCACCACCAGCAGCCACCTGTCCTGGGGATCAATGGTTATGAAAACCAAGCCCCCAAATAAAGAAAACGGTTCTCCCCAATTCCAAAGAATCAGGCCCCAGACCCAGGTCAATATACAAATCAGATCTTACCACAAATCACGCTGTTGCCAATCGTTTAGAATCTAAAATCTAAAGGTTTATTATAAAAGGAAAAAGGTATAGGTGAGGGTTAAGAATGGTTAAAAGAAATCAATTACACGCAGTAATGGCACATCTCTTAGCTTAGGCTTGCAGCAAAGGTAGAATAACTGCAGGTTCAAATCAAAGTCTTTGGATGCACCCCATTTAGGGGTGGGTCAGCACCTTAGTCCAGAGTTCCCAGAGTAGCAAAGTTCCATCCAAAGCTGGAAACAAGGCAGGCTGAAGTCTGGAGGTAAAGACAAAATGGGGAATGTTCTTCCAGGCTTTATAGACTTTTTCTTCTGGGCCAAGACCCTCCTCCTTCTTTTGCAGAGTCCGGTTGCAAAATGGAGGCTCACAGTCACAAGGTCCAATCACCAGCCTTTCCAGGATTCAGTTTCTGACCAGGCAGTGACATTCCTAGAGCAGCTCGGGTGTGGACAGGCCTATACAAAGTCCATTGTGTGGTTGATGTCCCTTAATGGGCCATCAGGCAGCCCCAGCCTGTCTCAGCCTTCACAGGACCCAAGCCTAAGCTTGAATTACAGGCACCTTTAACTCTAGTTACAGAATAGATACACACATATGGACTATTCAGGCTTGGGTCCTGTGAAGGCTCAGACAGGCTGATACATACATAAGACACCTGTTATGACCCCCTTCACATAATATTTTGTGCACCCATTGATCTACACGGTACCAAACTATTTCAGTACCGTGACACCCACCTAGTTCAACTGGCTGCAGTTTAGAGTGAAGAGACAGGTCAGGGCATCTTGGCCATGGTCTCTCTCTGCCTCATCCTACCCAGTCTGCTAGCTGTGTCACTGGCCTTCTGTAACTCTTGCACTCAAAGCACAAAGAACTCATGGAAAGGGAAAAGATCCTTGTGTGCTCTCCTCTGCCGTGCTCACTGTTACTGTTACTGAGTTAATTGCACTTCAGCCCCTCCTGGTCTCTTTGCGTGCACCCCCTTTCGGGCCTCAGACTGTCACTTCTCTGTCCCATACAATACTCCCAGTTCTGCAGTGCTGGGTGTTAACTGCAGATACTAAACAGACCTGACTTGTGTTCAGTACCTGCAGTTCTGTCCCCTACAGGAGCAGTGACCAGTGGTGAACATAGCAATGAAACAGACGTCTCACAGTAACATATGATTTATTTAGAGCAAAGACATTTAAGAGAAAATAGGTCTTAAAACGACAAAACAGACGATATGCATGTCTAGTGTGCAAGGTGTTTATCCATCTTCCACATGTGGATCCTGATAGGTCTAAGCCCCCTAAGACTGCTAGGATCTGTATTTCTTTAACTCAAAACCATTCCCCATTTCTTCACCCTCCCCCGACCCCCAGTTCAGGGAGTCACCTCTAAAAGCTGCTCAGTTTTTTTGATCACCTCCATTTTCAGAGAACAAGTCACTGTGTGCAGCCCTTTGACCTCCAGGCTCCCAAACGCAGCAAAACAACAATTTAATTCGCATTACATAGGTACTAAGTTTTATATATACTCCCTTATCTCAGTAACTTATATGGCCTCCATTGCCACAGTATCTGAACACTTTTCAGTCTTTAATGTATTTCTCTTCAGAACTCCCCCGTGAGGGAAGGAAATACAGTACCATTGTCCCCCTTTTAAAATAGGCCACTGAAGCAACAAAGAAGCTCAAATGACTTGCTCAAGGTCCAACGGGAATTCCATGCTGGAGTAGAGAATTGAAGTTGGGTTTCTCAAGTTCTAGGCTACTGCCAGAACCACTAAGTCATATTTTCTCCCTCTCTGAATAGTAGAGACCCTATCCAGACATGCAAGATGTACAGGGCCAAATTCTCAAAATGTGGCCATCCCACTTTGCAAGCACAATTGTACATAGTATGGGCCTGAACCAGCGAGGTGTTGCACACCATGAACTCCCATTGACCTGGAGTTGAGAGTGCTCAGTACCTTACAGGAACAGCTAGCTCTTAGCAGGACTAAGCTCTGTCACTGATGCCCACACCCAATAGAATCATATTGATCCAACATCATGTGCTTGTGCAAACAAGGTAAATTTGACTACAAGTAAGTTTTACTCAGGTACACTCCAGCAGTGATATGGGTGAGTCAGGATGTGCAAACTTAGTGCATGCTTCGGAATTCAACACATAATGCTAGACATGCAGTGTAAATATTTTTCCCTGGTAGTATTGCCAATATTGGAACTATTGTGCTTTTGTTCACTGGAGATTCTAAATATAAAACATAAGTAAATAAAACAAAGATTTAAAAAAACTTATTAAAAAAGGTGAACCAATTTCACAGAATTTAAGGCCAGAAGGGACTCTCATGGGGGCGGGGGCATCCAATCCGACCTCAATTTCAAAGTAAACAAAATGAAAAGAACTGCAACAAGGAATCAAGAAACGGTGGCAAAGAAATATTTCTTCTCTTCAGGAATAGCAGGGTTGTGTTCCTCTACGTCAGCATAATTTTCTCTACCTGGACAGATTTCCAATTGTATCCTTCATGCCAAGGGGAACACAAGGAAATTAATTACTGCCGACGACAATGTAGTCAGTAACACCCAAAAGTACTCAGCACACTGGATGGAATTTAAATCAATATGGAGAGTACCTTTGGGAGTTTGAGGGTTGCAAGCCTCTTTGGATATTTTGTAGGTAGGCAGAACTAGTTTGAGGCCTGGCCTACATTTGAAATTTAGGTCGACAGAAACAAAAAAAGTCTTTAACCAAAAAAGCTGAATTTTTGTTCTATTTTATTTTTACATAAAAAGCTGCATTTTTTTTTTACTGGTTTCCTGCCTTCCCTGCAAAAACCAGAACATTTCAACCCAAATGATCGTCTTTGTTTCGGCAAAATGTTTTGACCAGATCTAATTTAGATATTAAAATTAACATTATTTTTTCCATGCTTCCACCATTTTGGTTCTGGATATGCCACAAAATTTTGTGCTGGCAACGAGTAACCGAGGCCAGTTCTACGCTAGGAGCAAGTTGCCCATATAGCCATATCAGAGTATTATACCAACAAAGCACTCCTACTGTGGACACAAGCTTTCTGTCACTTTTGCTGGCATAGTCCAGTCCTCCTGAGCAAAATAAGCTATCCCAATAAAAACACAGCTTTACCAGTATAGCTGTGCCTCTACTAGGAGCTTTCCCTGCAGAGCCACAAATCTCACCTCAGAACACCTCTGACTGATACAGCTATGGCAGCAAAAGTCTCTCGTGTAGACCTGGCCTGAACCATTGAAGCTGCTGGGGGATGTTTATGGTTTTGGTGGCTGGGTAGTGGATAGATGGAGCTTTTGTCACGGTGCAAGGCATAAAAACCAGTTCCGGATTGTAGGAATAAGCACATAAGCTGGATGTTTGTGCTCAAATGATCACAGTGAAACAGAGACAGGTGTTGATATTTAAGCTACTTCCACACTATGTGCTAGGGGCGTGATTCCCTTGCTCGTGGTACTCATACTGGTACTAGTTCTCATCAAGTTAGTGAGACTTTAAAAAGTAATGTAGCCACAGTAGCACGGGCAGTGGCCTGAACCCCAGAGTACATACTTAGCATATTTGCTGCCTGTGCTATCATGACTACACTACTACTGTATTTATATTTACACCAGCTGTCAAGCTAGCACACGTATGAGTAGGCAAGCTGGGAATCACATCCCTAGCATGTAATATTTCAGTTTCAGAGTTAAAACCCTATTAGATGAATGGGGCTGTTCCCAGAGCTGCTGTTTCAGGCTGTCTACAGATTCATGAAGACAGCTCTGCATTAATTTACACTTGCTTTATACTTTGAAGGTGTTTTTCCACAACCATGTATGTTACACTCAGTTTACAAGTTGATGTGGATACTGTGGCTGTGGAACACACAGGAGTATATCTACACAGCAGCTGGGAAGTGTCACTCCCAGCTGGGGTAGACATGCATGCCCTAGCTCTGCTCAAGCCAGCATACTAAAATTATCTGTGTAGCCATGGCTACACAGGTGGGGTTCAGGCTAACCATCCAAGTACAATGCATATTTTAGGTGGCTAGCCTGAGCTGCCACCTGTGCTGCTGAGGCCACATAGCTATTTTTAGATGAACAGAGTTAGCATGTGACCCTCTGCCAGAGCCGGTGTATAGACACAGCAACACAGAGTTGGCTAAAACCTGTAGTAGGTTTAAAGGATAGAACCTTTAAGTGACTGTTATTACCAGAAGCTATTTGAACTATGTGTTCAAATAGCACTACTCAGTGCTCGAAATACTGCATTTCCTTTTGTCCTTTTCCTTTTTTCATTACAATTTCTCACTCTGCCCCTCTTTTCAATAGTCTCCCCTCAGCAGAGTGCTACCTCAGTAACATTTAGGTCAATGTTTTGAAGCTTTAAACCAAATTTAGACAAGATATAAATGGGTAGCATGCTATTGATATTGATGGGATTGCATCTCTTTGGGCCACATTTTAAATTTGGCAAACAATGTTAAAGGGAGTTCAAAATTGCTTCCCCCACCCCTAATTTAACTACACAGGTACTTGTGTTCTGCTTATTTTCCTTTTTCTTCAATTATTTGAAAAAGAATCTTCTTGTCATAGCTGCCAAGTTTTGCCAAGCTCCAGGTGTGACCATTTATGCAAATCATTTAATGAGCTAATTTAAATATCTGCAAACGTGGAAATTAGCTGATTAAATAATTTGCATCTGGCTGTAAACTTCAGCTTATGGTCAGTACAGCCTTCCCAAGCAATGGTGGAGATCAGACACTGAGTGGCATATCACTTGGCAGCTATGAGGCTGGAGCTAAGATTGTGAGCCATTTCACCTTCTGTTCCCACTGGGGAAGAGGGGGTCCCTTGGCTGCTGCTGCTGCTTCTCCCCTCTGAGATCCAGCAGGGAGAGCAGCCAGAGGAGAGGCAGACATGTGGCCAGGCTGCCTGAAGCCAAGTTTCACAGCAACATCTAGCAGCCACAGTTGGAACTGCAGTTCCTGCCTGCCATTCTGCCAATGGCAAGAGATTCAGGCTGAGATGCAAGTGGTCATGACAGGGCTGCCCCATTTGTGGATGTCATGCTGCAGACATGACACCGGGCAGCCATGTTGTTGTTTTTCTTTTCATCAAGAACAAAGCAACTGTTTTCTCAAGGACAGCAATAACTTGAGGTTTACCTACTCCTTCCTGTGGGGAGATTAAGTGTGTAGTGAACTGTCATTGCTTCGTGCTGATCAGTTTTGCCTCCCTCAATACCAAGATTTTTGTGCTAGCATCTGATCTTCCATTAGTCATCTAAATCAGACCATGTCAAAATCCCTACCACAATATCTGCACCATTCTTCTCCAACTGCATTGATTGAGGAGATCCCAGCAACTGCTACCTCCAGTCACACGCCACTTGTCTTGCTTGTTCTCAAAAGCAACCTGCCCTGCACAGCCTCTTCAGATGACAGCTAATCTACGGAACAGCTGCAGCTATGCAGAGTGAAATCACTGCAGTGTAGCCCACCAATGTTTAAAGAAACCGGGGTTACAAAACCAGGTAAACCAAAGAATAGATATTTCCAGAGAAAGCAAACACTTCAAGTTACCTAGGGCAGCTTTCCTTTAAAAAAAATAGTTCAATTTTCTTGTTTCATATGAAAATATTGTATAAACAGTATTTTGGATGTGGCACTCAGGTGGTTAAATATGCACAATTTGCTTTCTGAAGCTTGGAATCTGCTGACTTTTATTTCAAAGCAATCAAAAGTATCTAATTTGCATTCACATTCACATTAGTGGACCATATGTTACTCCTGTTTAAAAGCTATATGCTGCATTCATTATGAAATACTTGGCTTCCTTTCTTCATCCTTTTACTTTGAAATCATTGTGATAACATTGCAACACTTATATGCAGGTTAGTCTCAAGTACACAAGGGTTTTTTTTTGTGATTCAGTCTTTTTCAAAGGCTTCTCTGGGTGAGGGGTTTTAATTTTGTTTACAGTATTATGGCAACTTGCAAATCAGTGAAATAATTCACTACCAAGCCATTTGATATGACAGTATATTATTCCTCATATCTAAAGTTTCATTAAAATATCAGCTTTTGAGTCTGTGTCTGCACAAGATTTCAGATCACACAGCATCATGATTTGGGTATCCTTTAGCATTCAAGGTGTCGTTCATTTAATTGAGTGAGCTTTTAGGAAATGGCAAATCTAGAGTTTAGTTATGTTATTACTAGTAGCATTATAATAGTGCATAGCACATCCAGTGGAGATACACCAGTAGGAGACAGTCCCTATCTCTTAGAGTTTACATTCTAAATGGACAAGAGAGAGAGATAAAGGGCAGAAGAAAAGGAGCATTGTCTCTACATTACAGGTGATGAACAGAGTCACAGAGAGATCAAGTAACTTGCCCAAGGTCACATGAGAAGTCTGTGGCAGAGCCAGGAACTAAACCACGGTCTTCCAAGTCCTAGGGCTGGTCTTCACTAGGGGGGTAGATTGGCTGTAGATACGCAAATTCAGCCACATTAATAACATAGCTGAATTCAGCGTATCTACAGCCGACTCACGGCAGCGGCAGGCAGCAGTGCGCTCCCCCGTCGACTCCAGCTTGCGCCTTTTGGCAAGCTGGAGTTCCGGAGTCGATGGGAGCGCCGCTGGCAATCGATTTATTGCATCTTGACGAGACGCAATAAATCGATCACCAAAAGATCGATCCCTCCCCAGCGTAGTGAAGACAAGCCCTTAGTCCAGTAACTTAAATCACAAGACTGCCATCCTCTTATCTGATTCATTTCCCCCTCATATTTCACCACTTCATTAATACTTGTTATATGTATACTCTACTACTGCTGCAGGGTATAGCCATCACAGTGCCATTACCATAAAATGTGTTGAATAAAGGTAGTTTAGTACTCTGACAAAACACAGCATGTGTAATACCAATAGTTTGGAATTATGATCATATTTCTCCTGTAGTTAACAGAGCTATGGTTCTTATTGGAGATTGATTCTGACTCTCATACCCCCAAACTTTCTGAACTAAACTGCTTTCCCACTTCCAGCTTCACAGTTGTTTTGTAACACTTAGAAAAATCCTTTAACTTCTTCAAATTATATCTCAAAAGAAACTTGATATGAACAGTGATGACATATCTTTGTTTTCTGCATTAGACCTCAATGAGCAGTGCACAGAGTTATTGTTAACAAAAGGGGTGAAGTTTTTTTCAGTTAGATACAAGCATCTGAACCTTCATGAAGATTCAAGAGAATATAAACTCAGAGATGTCTTCCAGGATATATAAGTAACAAAAGTGCATCTGCAGAACCTATCTGTTCTGAAACAGATAGCTCAGGTAAGAAAGCCAGACAACTTCCTTTGAAACCCAAAGTTGATCCCGTCTAACCATGTGGAACTTAGAAGACAATAGGTTTCATTTTTTTTAAAAAAAATTGTTGATTGGATTTCTCAAGACATTGACAAGGAGGGTTCAACAAGAGAAGCTGGTCAAGGCAGAAATCACCCATAAACTGTTGGAAGCCACAGGACAGAAACCGTTATGGAGAGCACCACCTACGCACCAGAAAACAATCATGAAATTGCAAAAGTACTCAATAAATGTGAGATATAAGCATACGAAACTTCATATAGCAGAAAAGAGTCTTGTAGCACCTTATAGACTACCAGATTTTAGGGATCATGAGCTTTCGTGGGCTAAGACCCACTTCATCAGATGAATGTTGTGGAAATCTGTTAGTCTATAAGGTGCTACAAGACTCTTTGTCGCTTTTGCAGATCCAGACTAACACGGCTACCCCTCTGATTCATATAGCGAACATGCTTTCATGAGTTCCTGTAAGTAGTGAGAACAAGGAACTGTACAAACAATAGCTTGAAATAAATATGATGCAAGAACTACCATTTCCAGCACAAAACATGGCAAGCTCAAGTGAGAAATGCAAAACTATCCAAACTTACTATGCCCTGAGAGCACAATTCTAGATGGATGGCCAGCAGAAAAGGTCCAGATGTGAAAATACCTTGGTACTATTGAGGAGATACTGTTGCAAATGACAAGTGCTGGAAAAAGGACATCATGTCATAACACCACAGGGCAAGAGTTAGGAAAGTTTACAAATTATCTCCTGTGCTGCCCATCAGGATAAAGAGACATTTAAAAACTGAGCAAGAGCTGCCATATTCTGACCAGACATGAATTCTGCAATCTCAGATAAATTATTCAAGGTGTGAAATCTAATAAATACAGCAAGAAGAATGCAAAACCACCACTGAAGCCAATTGACATTCCTGATCATTCTTGGCCCAAGCTTGGTGGATAGCTATTTTAATTAAATGGGAAAGGGTAGCTCTGGTTGATGGACTACTTCTCCATATTCTTGTAAGTTGAGCGGCTCTTGCACAACACTGTTACAATATAATAACACATTTTAAATTACAGTTGCCTTACTAGAGGACTCCAAATGAGGTAACAACAAAGAGGCCACAATTCACAAGTGATTTCTTGCAGTGATTCTCTTTGAAATATCAGTTCAGACACATCATGTCAAGTCCTATGTATAGCCAAATGGGTCAGCAAAAAGTCAATGCAAACAGCAAACAACTTGATTTTTTTTAAAAGTCCCAGAGGATTCAAGATATCTTTCATAACAGTGCTTTAGTCTTAAAATTAGTTCAGAAAGTTTGGGCAGAAGGCCAAAACCTGAATGCCAAAAATCAAACAAACTTCTTAAGCCAAGGACTGAAGTATTTACAAAAGAGCTATATGGCAGGAAACTAGAACAGAAACACGGCAAGAATGTCAAACAGTTACTCTCACTGCAAGTGGGAGAGAGTATTACATTTCAACAAGAAAGAGGATGATAAGCTGGCAAGATAACAGCTATTCCACCCATAGCAAGTTACACATGACTACCACTCAAGGGCGATTCTGTAGGGCCCAAAAAGGATGACTGTAGTGGACCCTCCCGGGGGCAGGAGGCCACTTAAGGTCTGTCTTTAGCCTGGGCGGGGCTCAGGCAGCCTGCAGACAATATAGTCTATAGGTAGGCTGGGGTCTGGGCTTGCAGGGGCTCAGGCAGCCAGCAAACAACAGTCTTAAAGCGCTGGCTTGGGGAGGGAGGAGCCTTCTTCACAGCTGGAGCTTCTCATTGCCAGGGAAGAGTTGGGGCAAGGAGGCGCCAGCCCACCCTACGCCACCGCATCCCATCCTAGGGCCCTACCAGGGGCAGGGTTGGGCACTCCTCTGTCGATGGGAATCCAACAGCAACATGCCAACTCAGCTGCTCCTGGCTTTGCAGCCGACAGCTCAGTGGGCTACTTCCTGCCTCTCCTGGGGCCGGTACCTCTAGTCTCCAGCACTCGTCGGGCTCCTCTGGGTACACCACGGTGGGCACTCCAGGTCAATCCCCGTCAGAGGCTGGGGCTTGGGCCCAGCCAAGTGTAGGATCACCTCCAGGCAGCTGCAGAACAGGCGGTGTGTCCTTCTCCTCTGAAGGTCCCCTTCCACTTGGGCTGCAGGGCCGGCCTTTTCTAGTTCCAACCATGCCCTTGTACTTTCAGCAGGGGGGAGAGAGGGGAAGGGCAACCTAAGCTCTGCCCTCCAAGGGGAGGGTAGTGGACCCTCGCTCACCCAGGAGGAGTGAGGCCACTAGGCCTCTCTACAATGGCACTGGTGCTTTGTTTCCAGAATGTTATTCACTATGCTTGTTCACTGACAGAAGTAAAATTTGGACCATCTCAAAAGAATTTTCATATAGAAGGTGAGAGTCAGATCCTTGGTAAGTACAAATCAGTGTAGCTCCATTGAGGGCAAGATCATTTCCTCAGCTGCTATACATTGGTGTAGCTCCATTAAGATAATGATTTTATGCTAATTTACACCAGCTGAGGGTCTGGCCCATAATGGCTAGACACTAATGCTTCGGCAAAATTACGATGGTTAGAATGATATTCTTCCTTTAATACATGCATGTGACTCCTGTCAGAAAGGAAAATATAACCCTAAGTGTGAAAAAAATTTCAACCTTTCAAGACCTTCTGTATGGCTCTCTGTGTGCACATTGGTGTTATGCGGTTGTTACCTTAGCCAAAGGCAATGTCAACATACAGGGGAAAGAAATGAGTATTTAGGCTGAGGGAACCACACACACAAAAAGGACTTTTCAAAGACAAATATAATGGGAAATAAGAGTAAAAATATGAAATTCAATATGTAAATTAGTCTTCAGTGACTATGAAGCCCTTCATGAACCCAAATTCCAATGTTGCCCTTGCATAGAGATTAGAATATTCCTGCTATGAATAGGAAAGCCAATTCAGATCAAATGAAACTCACATATACCTTTACTCAAAACTAAAACAGCACTTTTCATGAGGTTTGAGAAAGCTCTGATAACTATTTACTTCTTTTTGTGTGCCTCTGCATTTCCTAGTTTTAGGGGGAAGCCCTGTGAGAAAAAACAGGTCTCATGGTACTTCCAGCCTGGAAGAAAGAAAGGAGGATTAGAAATCACATTAAAAAGATTGTGACTTGGGGTGAAGGGAAGGTTTAAGTAGTTACATTGACTCTATGTCACCTGGGGAATTCCAGGTGTTTAAAGTAGTTTTCTGTCCCCTTTTTGCCACCAGAGTGGGGCCAAAGCAAGGGGTCAGGATCAGACTCTTGGTAGAAGATATGGTTTTCATAAGTTAGGGTTTTCTCTGAGTCCCTTCAGAGGTTCAATAAGGATGCTTTCACAATGTGACTACACTATCAAAGGTGCTACTACTCTGTGCTGTTCTATCAGCACACTTTGCAGAAATTTAATTTCACTACAGTACCATTAGCAACTGGAGCTGTCCTCAGAAACATTTAAAGAAAGACTATGAAGTGGGCCCCTCCATTTAATTCCATGCTAAAGTTTTGAGTTTCCCCACTTGGTCACATACTCCCCATGTGTCAGCTCTGAACGGATAACACCAGGTCACTTGAGTCTGCTAGGTTCATCATCTTAAGCTGTGCCCTGAATCTCACTTTGCAGTTGGTTTGATTGGCTTATGGGAAGTAGTGTTACCCAAGTTTATCTGAACCCAAAGCTATGGTAACTAATCTCTGTTTCCCAGGCAGTGTCAGGAATAAATCAGTGGGCGACATAGAACCTCCATCTGATAAATGATTGATACACAAAAGAGTGTGTCCACTCGGTGATCCTTGTTTTTATTGAGTACCAACCACACATCAAAATAGCAGTAGTCTATTGCACCCCAGATAGATATAGTTACCCAAAGTCTGAGATGGTGTCGCGTGATACAGACATAGGGTTCTGGTGGCCGGCCTTCATCCTAGCTGATGGGGAGTTTGATGCCAGTCTCCTAATTCTTAGAAATCCTATCAAACGTCTCTCCCCAGCTTCTCAAAAGTACACACTGTCATTTAAACAAGTGCAAAGTGAGTGCAAAATGCTGTCATTCTGATTGAATGTTTCATGCCACTTTGCCTGGTCTAAGTGATTACACAAGTGCAAAGCATTAGAGAAATCTGACATTTAAAATGTCGAATGGGTGGTAAGATTATGCCCATCCACAGTCTGAGGAAGGTTCTTGTCTCCATATGAAGATATGTTTTTTTAAAAAAAGAGCAATAATGTAAATATGTATGTTTCACCACATGATGTCAGAATTTACCTACAATATGGACAAATCAAATAGTTCTTCCAAGGCCAGCTAAACACCAACAATAAATCCGCTTTGCGTGCTTCCAACACTACCAGCTTTTACTGGTAATTTTGGTGCTAGCTCGTCAGCCCTCTCAGTTGCTAGTGGGAGATCCAGCATTTGCACTTAAGCCCAAAAACAAGCCATGCTTTCGTTTGAAGACCGTGCCGCCTCATTAGAGTAAGGTGGGCTATGAAACAATGCTCCATGAAAACTCTGCAATTAAACAGTGCTAGTTTTGTCTGACTCATATAATTGAATCTTTTGCAATATTAATAATAATGTAAACAATAAGTGAGGAACAGTGTGATCATTCCAAAGAAACCTGCGCATAGATGGCATAGGTGGCAGATAACGATACTTGTCAGCTTGTGTTCTAACTTTAAGATGCTCATGCTCCAAGATGATGAACTCCTAAACTGACCACAGCTATTTGCATTTCTTTCTACTTTGACTTAACATAGGGAAGTTCAAACAGAGTGATGGATCATGAACGAGGTGCTTTCTCTCCTGTGTGGCTGCACAAGAGCTTCTGGTAATAACAGTCTCTGTGTTAGGTGGAGTGCAGGGAGTGGCTCCTTCTGCATCCACCAGGGATGAGGCCTTCAACCAAGGGGATGGAGAGAGAATAGGGTCATTGCCCGGAAACCCCTCCCCACACCTCAAATGCTAGCATAACCTATGCTTTTAGAACTGGGGAATGATATTGGTGTTTCAGGTGCCACATTTCTCTCTGACCCATGGGGCTTCCATTTTTGGGGTGAGATGTCAAATCAAGATTCCAGCCCCAGTGCAGTGAAGAGTTGCCGTGTGCTGTTCAGTGTGTCCCCATTCCAACAGAACTGTGCAACTTGGCCATGTTAAGTCAGGTGCTGGCAGCCATTGAACAAAATGGTAAACTCTGTATATAATGGGAACACTGAACAAGGGGTGCTGCAACCGTTTTTATAGTAGGGGTGCTAAAAGCGGAAACCGTGTCTTTGCTTGTAATTACTGCACTCCCCGCACTCCTACTTCTGGAGTTAAATGTCTAACTCTTAGTATTCCTGACAAATTAATTGTGGGTTAAAAATATGTATGCTGTTTAAAGCCCAGTACTGCAGGCTCAGCCATGTGGTTTGAGTCTTATACTACCTTGGTGAATAGTTTGCAGGATTGGGCCTAATGTTGCAACACAATGGCCATCCATCCCCCTTTATTTTATTTCTTAGTGTTCTGGTTTTCCTTAAGGAAGATAATTTTAAACTATTTTAAAAATACCTGTTTAATGGTTTAAAAAGCATATGGGAAAGCCATCTAGAATTTAATAGGGATGCAGCCATTTATGGTCCTATAGAAATTAAAAATGTGTAGAATTTAACTGAGATCCTTTACAGATATTGCTAAACACCCTATTGAATTCTATTACATAACTTTGTGGCCGCTGCATTGTCTGAACCAGGTATATAGCTAATTAGGTATTAGCAGGCCCAATTACCTGTTAATCATGGTAAATTTATACATTTAATCTTTACAAAAATCTAGCATTTTACATTTTACCATACTTCCTACTACCAATGCTGTTATTATACAAATATAATATTGACTCACTTGATCCCTCTGGTCGTAACTCAACCTTCACCACTCAAATGTTGAACCACTTCCCCCAGCCTATAGGTCTTCATGCCTCTCTGTAAATTGTGAGCATCTCAGGATAAGGACCATTCCACTTTTTGCTGTTTGAAGAGTGCCTAGCATTTTGTGGGTGCTAACAAAAAAAAGTTCCATACGCCTAAATTTTGAAAACTGATTAATGTTTTTGCAAGCCCCACTTGGAGACCTGTTAAGGGGGCTGCTTTTCAGAAAGTGCAAAGCCCCTACCCTCTGAAAATCAGGCTGCTGTAAGGTTTCTTCATATAGGCATCCAAAACTAGTCACTTTTGGAACAGTCACAAAAACACTAATAATAAAAGTGACAAAGAGTCTTGTGGCACCTTAAAGATTTAAGTATTGAAGCATAAGCTGTCGTGGCTAATCCAACTTCGTAAGATTCATGCAGTGGAAGTATCCTGCCCCTGGATAGTTCCAATGCATGCATCCGATGAAGTGGGTATTAGCACACGAAAGCTTATGCTTCAGTACTTTAGTTAGTCTTTAAGGTGCCACAGGACTCTTTGTCACTTCTGCAATTCCAAACTAACACGGCTACCTCTCTGGCTAATAATAAAGTTGACAAATGAACGCCCTTCCTCTCTGACTTTCACAATGCAATATTTCTTTCATTTTAGAAACCAGTGTTCAAAGCAATAGACAAAGCCTAACCTGCTTTCAGAGCCCTCTACACATTTGCATTTATCTCAGGGAAAAAAAGAACTAAAAGGGTGTTTTAAATATTTTATCAAACTCAAGCGATTTACAATCCAACACCTTCAGTCCAGTACAAAGATCTATGGCTTTTCACTAACATTAAATTTGCCATCTCTGGAATCTGTGTACTGAGTTTGTGGACTATTTATTGTGATTCAGCCTTAAAAAAAAAAGCCAATTAAGTCAAACTAAGCTGTTGTGCAATTGGCTTCTATAATTACTAGCATAATAGTTTATGGTTGGTTCAAGCAAACAGAGGATGATTATTATTGGTTGTTTTTTTGTTTTGTTTTGTTTTTGCCAGAGTAGTAGTTTCTTTTTGTAGAAACAATTACCATGGCAGTGCTTCGCAGCAAAGAAAAACATAGCCTGCAGCCATGGCATATTTCATTTTCAGTCCAGCAGTTTTAGAGAGGTTCCCCCCCTCCCTTTTTCCAGCGAATGTACAATCAGAGGAAAATGACTGAAGGTGTCAAATAAAATGTGGTGTGTCATAAAGCGGGTGGAGAGGCAAACTAGAGGCAGAACTGAGAGGAAGCAGCACCAGTCTGCATAACTCCTTGTTTCCATGCATGTACATAAAGTGGTTATATGGATTAATTACAGCACTGTAACCTGACAAAAGGATGCAACTAATCCCCATTTAGCCCAGTCACAGCTGCTATTTTACTTCCATGACTGACACAATGGTTTATGATTCTATGATGCAAGAGCCAAAGGGTCAACTTGTCTCCGGCCCTAGCACGGGCGATGGTACAAGCAGACTTCCCTGCATCCCACTTGCAAACCCAAGAAGGGCCGGCCACAATCAGAAGGGACTGAAGACCCCCCCTTAGAAGTGGTGCAGCTAAATACCACAATTTAGTTTAGCCCACAATTAGAGGTGAGCAAATAAATGACTTTTAATTTGGGTCCCCAAACCAACCTTTCCCATTCCCCCCTCCCCTCCCAATTAATTGATTCGTTTTGAACCCAAACTGATTTTTTTGTTTGTTTTTCTTGTGGAATTTTTTTAAAAAAAGTTCAAGTGTTTTTAAACAAAATGTCTATTTTAATTAACACTTTCAAAACAAAATGTCAAAAATGAAATATTTTGAACGTTTGGGGAAAAAAAGGTTCCTCATTTTTGTTTGGCCCAAACTGCCAAAGCTGATTCCAATTCACAAATAGTTTCCGAATGTTTTGTCAAATTTACTATTCAACTAAAAAACTTTGCCCAACTCTGCCCACAGTAACTATGAAAGACACTCACAACAGCAGTGTACCAGAAGTTTCCATATATACAGCACAGCTAAGGTCAAAGCTGAATGTGGTGTTGTCCAGTGCTTCATTATGATTTAACTTTTATAGTATAGTGGTGCCTACAGTCCAGCCAGTGTAGGGCCCCCTCATACTAGGATCAGTAGAGTCATAGTCACTGACAATCCCTACGCCTAGTTTGGCAAGCTTTCTTCATACATCTCTGCATATTCCATTGCATCTTGCCCTGCAATGCCAGTTTTATTTTAGCTCTAGAGCTTTTCATTGCAAAGACTTCAATTGTCATGCCAGACTGAATGAAGATTTTGTAATATTGGGCAAATGTTGAGAGACGAATGGTGATCCATGGACAGGCGGGGAGTATAAAACCACATCTTATGACTCAAGTCATATTAAAATTATTCTGTGGCAAGAAGCTAGTGCGTTGTTAATAAATAAATAACACATAGATCAAAGAATATTTTTAGTGCTTTACAAACATTAACTAATTAATCCTCACCATGCCCTCTGTGTTGGAGCTAAGATAGCTAAGCACAGTGACTGGTGCTAGAGAAAATACATCAGATGGTAGATTATTATCCCCATTTTAAGGACATTGAAAGAGAAATGTTAACTAACTTCTACAAAGTGAGTTAGTGGCAGAGCCAGGACTGGAACCTATGTTTGTTGTCTTCCAGGCCTACAGGTAACTCTCTCAACTGATCTGCTCGCCAGCTGTTATTGCTATATATAGATCCCTGCATCCAAATTCCAGCCAGGAAAGGGCATAGCTGTCACCTCCAAATATGTGCAGGGAGGCACTGCAAAATGAGAGTCAATGTCTGCCTCCATTGTAGCTCTGAGCAGTCCATTCACAGTGCATCTCACAGATTTTCCCTGCTAGGAGCATGAATGATCTGTGCAGAGGGCGGTACACAGAAACTGATGCCAAATCAGTCAATGCCAAGTCATGGGGTACTTGAGTATACATATGCAGTCCACGCCCTTTCAAACCCTTAGGCTGTTGTGAAGGACCTGTAGAACGGTCCCTTCCTGAGTTTTGATGGGGGACAGGATTGATCATATTGCTTCTGCTCCACACTTCCACTGCTGGGCAGGGATTGGGGAAGGGGAGGGAGGATTATCTGGCATTTACCTGTATGTAGCACCTTCCAGAATTCAGCCCTTAAGCGTTACAAGTTTAATTGAAAGATTACATGGGGTGGATTTTTTCTATGGTTCATTTTTAAAAACTATTCTAAGGAATGGGAGACTAGATTTCATGTGAGGGAAGGAAAAAAGAGCAATAAGAAGTCCATTTTTTTCTCCTCGAATTAGAAACACAAATTTTCTTCCCCTCCCACTGACTCACAGCTCAATATTAAGCAAAGATGATCACTGAAAAAGGAAAAGCAAATGAGCAGTGATGTTTCTTAGGATATGAAATACTTTACAATTAAATAAGGTGCTGTGGAGTATTGTGCTGATCATCCATGATTAGTAGCTTTTTGCTAAGTTGCAAATGAATTCAGCACAGGACAGCATTCCAAATGGCTCGTACAAGCTTTCCTTTATTATTTTTATTTGGTTATGCTCTGACTCGCATCCAGAATTGTACTTAATGCCCTCATCTGAAGTTGTTGAAATGGCACCCTATGGCATAGTGTGACAGTGAAAGGATATTGCCTTTGGAAACTGCTAATGGTCCATGAAAACAAAACAGCAGAAAACGGGAGAACAGTTGTTCCAAAATAATAAGAACCAAAATCTTTACATCTTTAGCTCATCATCTTCCCATTGTCAGAGGACTAAGAATGGGCAGAGCATGCTTTGAAGCTAGCAATGAGCTTCACAAGCAGATGGGTCATCAGTCAAAGCTAGAAATAATGTAAAGAATTATTGATGTTTATAAAACAAAATTATATACATAAATCTACTGTTTTCAACTTGAAGTCAGTATTTTACTGTATAATCACTGTCCAGGCAATGCATGGAAAGAAAAGGGCAAGATGGGTTACTACTATGGTACAGAAAATGCCTAGTGGAAATCCAATATGAGCTTTCCATTCAAATGCGGTCTTAAGTCACTGCTTTCAGGGGACAATTATAGCTGAGATACCACAGTTCAGAGGTTCATGGATTCTAAGGCCAGAAGGAACCATTGTGATAATTTCATCTGATCTGCTGTATAATCCAGGCCCTAGAATTTCATCAAAATAATTCATAGAGCATGTCTTTTAGGAAAACATCCAATCTTGATTTTAAACTGGTCGGTGATAGAGAATCTACCAGAATCCCTAGTAAGCTGTAAAAAGACAGCCCTGGCAGCCTGCTTAAGTTATGCCAGCCTCCTGGGGCTGCCCTACGGGCTGCAACACTGA
Source organism: Sternotherus odoratus (assembly GCA_032164245.1). Taxonomy (NCBI): domain Eukaryota; kingdom Metazoa; phylum Chordata; order Testudines; family Kinosternidae; genus Sternotherus; species Sternotherus odoratus. The sequence goes on from JAVMKO010000002.1 coordinate 150,957,665, forward strand.
TGACAATCCCTTCAATATTGCACATTGCAACCCCACTCCCAACATGCCTCTCTCACCCCCAACCCCTACCAGGGGCTTGTGGGGAGTCATTGGAAAGTAGAATTGTGTCTGCCTTCCAAATTTTCTGTGCCAGGGGAATACTCCCCCAGCAGAAACCAGGTCTTTTAGGGCCTTTTTATGCTGCTCTAGTCATTTCACTCAGTGTATAGAATATCCCAAGTCAGCTTGTGTTCCTTGGTAAACAATGAAGACAAAGCTAGAACATAAGCTGTGTGGAAGTCTGTTTGTCCCTAAAAAAAACAAAATTAGCTAGTTAGATTGTAAGATCTTCAAAGCTAGGATTATCTCTGTTGTATGTTTGTGCTACCATAATATAAATACAAATACAAATAAATATAAGAATAAATCAGTACAATGGTGAGGGTCAGTGTCTCAAAGGCTCCCTCATTCTAGGGCCAGTTCTGTGCTTGCAATGGCCTCAGCATAATTTAGAGCAGCCTTCTGGTTGCTCTAAATTATGCCACCTGGCTATGGTTCCCAAGGAGCTGTCTACCAACCAGGAATCAGGGGAGAAGTAGAGCTCTGAACAGACCCTTTCAATCCCCAAGATGCCCCCTACAGCAGGTGGCTATACTAGCTTTCTGCCTTTGGGAAGATGAAACTAATTTCATGCACTTTTGTGCCACCAGAGCTGTGCAATGGGAAAAAGTCATAGTTAAGAATCTGGCTCTTAAGTTACCTTATGCTTGTCTAGATTCTGATTAACTTTGCCAAGAAATAAAGTGCTTAATTTTCCAGTCTAACCATAACTGAATTGTGTATTACCATACTTTTTTCCATTTTCCTCTCCTCCCCAAACAATATGATCAAATAAAATAATAACAATAATTAGAAGGAAAAAATATTGTCTTAGGAGACAGCCAGTTTTACTGTGTAGTGATTTCCCAACAGAAATTAATTCAACACAAATTTACATTCTACATTTTAAAGATGACATAAATAATTCATATTTTCATATCATGAGCACTCTGCATGTCTTACACCGGGGTACCTGTAATTTTTCAGTTTATCCATTTAAAAATTTCATGGTTTTTTTCTGCTTCTATTCCGCTGTGGTAATTTAATAGTCTTCAATAAAAGTATGTTCAATTAAAATGTATTCAATTTTATCATTCCAAATCTTTTTAGTTTTAATTTAAATTGCTGTAGGCTTCAATTTTATTTATATACTATTGACACACCTTGTTCATTCGCTCTGTTTGCAAAAATAAGGAAATACTAAAGAATAAAAGCCTGTGAGCCAAATTCTGACGTCACTTAGACAATTCTACACATCACTTCATGGACTTCTGTTGACTTTCTCCTGATTTACTCAGTAACCGGGATCAGAATCAGGCTTTTTGGTTTTATTATTTAACATCTATCCTTTTCCCATGTGCAGGTGCTTAACTCATTTCTGATATTCTTATGGAGCTACTTCCATAAAATCACAGAGTCTAATTTTAGCACAAACAATAACAGCATTTTATTTAAGTTACCCTGCCTTTTCCAAAAGAAAATGCATAAAAAACAATGAGATTGTGATTGGGTCTGGTTGTAAAACCCTTCCCAGGCCAGCATAAAACTTTTTGGCATGGGAAACAAACTTTTTTCTTGTTAAAAAGATAGCACAAAATAAAAGTCCCTTCATAAAGGTTCCTCAGTCTGCACATTCAAAACAAGGTTCATAACAAGAAATAAGTACACTTTTTTCTGTCTTTCTAAAAGATATACTTTAGTTCAACCACAAGCTCAGAGCTAGATGCAGGAATCCCTGGGTGAAATTCTATTGACTGCGTTATGCGAGAAATCAGACTAGAAGATCATAATAGTCCCTTCTGCTCTTACAAGCCATTTACCAAAAGTGCATGTGTTTCAACCAGTCTCTTGGGGAGTGGTGAGTTGTCATTTTCCTAGTGGCAGCAGCCTTCCTAGGAGGATGCCCTCTTTATGGCCCTGATCCAAAGCCCATTGAAGTCAGTGGAAAATACTCTATTGACTTCAGTAGGCTTTGGATTAGATTCTAGGTGCAACTGTGTTACGTCCTTCCCTTGAGCTCATGGAGGAACTTCTCTAGTCACCTCCCTTCTTTAGGAAAGCTGGGATATGGTATAATATGTCCATGAAGGTCTATGAGTCCCAAAGGGTACCTACTGCCCAGCTTACAGATAACAATAACAATGACTAAAAATATACTTACAACATATATTTCATGCCATATGATCTTTAATGACCACAAGTAGACAGGTCTTCTGTTTTCTTTTTTTTCTGCAAGATGGTAACCCTAGCAGAATGGTGATACCATGTCAGGTTCAGTATTGACTCAGAAATAAGAGTTCCACCTCCTGAAACACCATGCTCCTTGAGAAGCTCCTAATTGGAGGTCACCTATTTTAGCATTGACTTACCTGGTCTGCCTCTGCTTAGTTTGACAAAAGCAATGAGATCACAGATCACATGGTTATCCATGAACAGTCATTAAATGTACAACAGAAAGACAACTTTTAATGCCCGGACAAGGGACACAATAAGGAAAGAGTCGCAAAGTATTTTCTAAATGAGGAAACAACATGAAAAGACTACAGGAAACTTGTATAAATGTATAAATGCATCTTACTTCTGTTCCATTCTATGCATCCGATGAAGTGAGCTATAGCCCATGAAAGCTTATGCTGAAATAAGCTAGTTAGTCTCTAAGGTGCTAAAAGTATTCCTCGCTTTCTTTAAGGAAACTTATAATTTTCTATTAAATTCCACAAGATTTTTTCATAGGGCAGAACAGAAGGGTAGAAAACACTATCCACAGTCCCAGCCACAGAACTGGGAGGAAACACAGTGGCAAGAAATTCTTGGCATTTCCATAACAAAATGTTAGACAGTGGCCTTATGGTAGATGTCATACTGTCTGGAGTGGCTCATAACTGTAAGTGTCTCTCTCAGGGCAGACTGTTAGAAAACAAGACAGACACCCCAAACTGGTGGTAGGTACTATAATTAGATTTCACCAAATCAGTAACAAATGTGAACTCCTGGATCGCTATACCAGTCTTATCATGGAGTCACAGACAGTCCCCTGAGCCTCTCCAGTCCATCTTGCTACCCAGACAAACTGAACTTTGTGATAAAAGGTTATTAAAACTGAAAACCACACCACATCTGGTGTCTCTGAGGCCAAAGGGACCAGTCACTTACCCCACATCAATTGATACTCCAGATCTCATACCAAAGACAATGCTGGCAGCCAATTTTATAGTAAACTAACAATAGGTTTATTAACTAAGAAAAAGAATAAGAGTTATTGGTAGGTTAAAGCAGGTAAAATATAATATAGTACATATTTGTTTGCAGCAACATCTTGTAAGAGCAACTTCTGCTTAAAAGCAACATTTTCACTAGAAACATTTTCCCTACCATGAATTGTCCTCTCAGTAACAACAACATAACCACCACGTAACAGTGACATTTGTGGCATTGTGAGCAAGAAATCTCTCACTGAAGAAAAAAGTGCAGATTATTTGAGACTGTCAAACTCCAGGGGCTACTCAAAACCAAGTTGCACTCAAGTGGGAGTTGCACAGGTTGGTTGTATGTAGAATGTGGAAGCAGAAGGATAAGCTTTTGGCTAAATACAAAGATGGACAGTCGAATAGCTGCCGTAAGTGCAGGCATGAAGGAAAAGCCCCTGATGTCAACCAAACTCTCTTTATACGGTTCAGGAAAAGAGGGTACAGGGACTTGTAATCAAGGAAGAAGCCCTTCAGCTTGCCATTTCACTTGGATTAAATGATTTTAAAGCACATGACGGTTGGTTTACCAGATGGGAGAAATGCTTCAATGTCGCTTACAAAAAAGAGCATAGCAAAAAACAAACAGCAGACAAACCAGCAGTTGAGCACTGGCAATGCGAAAAACTTCCTCACGTTCTTAAAACGTTTTCCCCAGCTGACATCTATAGTGCTGTTGAAACAGGACTTGATCTGAAAGGGCTCTGTGATGGAGGACATGTGATTGGGGGGAGTAAGGAAAAGCTAAAAGAAGGGAAAGCTTCAAAGAGTAAGATAACTGTGCTCATCTGTGCTAACGTGGATGGGAGCGACAAACCCCTGGTGTTCATGATTGGGAAGTCAAAATGACCCAGATGCTTTCTGAAGGATTTTAGTTAATTTCTCCTCAGTTATGTCAGTTCAGAGAATGCGAGGATGACAGGTGAGATTTTCATCAACTGTCTAAAAAAAGTAGGATTGCCAGCTTCACCTGCAGAGCCATAAAATATGCCTGTTCCTGGATAACTGCTCTGCACACCCTCAAGGACTGGTTCTAATCAGCTGGAATCCTTATCTCCTAACACTGCATCTTTGATACTACTTATGGATCCACATGTTAGGAGCATGAAAAGACATTGTCAATCAAAAATTGCAAACTGGATTGTTGTTGCTCTTGATGCGGACCCCGACGCAGATATTCAGATGCTCCTGAAAACTGTAAGCGTGCTAGATTGTGTTCATCACGTTGCCAAGCCATGGCAAGATATAAAGTGGACAATAAATTCCAATTGTTTCAGGAAAGGCAAATTTGTTGTGCCGGAGGAAGGTGTGAATGAGAAGGATATTGAAGAGTTTGAGGACCCCTGAACGATGATTCGCTTCTAGTTAACATGGAAGAGGATTTAATAGCTGCTGTGGATGAGGATTTGCTCATGACTGGAGAGCTAACCGATGAGGAATTACTGAATCCTGCAGTTGCTGCAAGGCCAGAGAAATGAGCTTCTGTTGATGAAACATATCATAATCAAGAGGATAATCAAGAGAGGGAGGATAATTTTGATGAAGTTTCACCTCTGACAAACTCAGAGCTGTTGAAGGCTCAGCACTTTTCATTGCTAGAGGGACTTGGTGACAGGTTCTACGGGTCTCTTTGGGACATTAAATCCCATCTTCAAAACAAACTTGTGACTGAGAAGCAGAGCAAATTAACAGATTTCTTTCACCCAAAATGAGTGAGTTTATCCATTCTTAATTAATTTACAAGTTGATACTGTATAAATGGAATACACTTTGATGTGGAATAATACTTTAGGTTATTACATTATTATTATTTATTTGCTTAGCAGACACCCTACGGTGCATATAAAATATTACAGTTAAGTGTGTGTTTAAAAAATGTTTTTCAAGTAAGAGAAGAGGTTGTGTTTGTTGTCATGTTTGATGTTTGTTCTTAAAACATAAAATATAAAACTTGATTCTTTTATAACATTAACTCAATTAAATATCACTTTTTTGCTACAATATGGTAGTAGGCGACAAATGCAGAACAAAACACACATTTAAAATGTAGAGTAGGTATACTAATGTAATGCTGTAGCAAGGATAATAAATGTACATCGCAGTGTTAGTTATAGATTGTTAGCATGCGAGGCAGTTGTTTTATGTATCAGAAAAACCAGGTTGCCTTTGGCCAGGCAACTTGCCCCATAACAGCAACAGCTGCCTAGGAGCAATGTAGCAAAAGAAAGAGCACCAATATATTGCTACGAACAAGTGTCAACTGTAGTTGGTGAGTCAAAGTTTGCAAGTCCAAAATGAGAGCAGAGATCCCAAAAGTTTTTCTCAGGGCGACCCAGAATAATTCTGGGGATCTCCATCCTCTCATTCAGTTACTCTGCCCTGTTAGAATCCAAACAGTCTGAAGGTAAAGGAGCGTCCTTTGATTCAGCACTTATAGCTTCTTCTCCACACCACCATCTGATAAGTGTTTGTACCCACACAATGACCAATTGCTTTGAATTGAGCATTCTTCTTCATTTGCATTCAATGAATTCTTTAGTCCGGCATATACATAATGTAAATGCCTGTCATTAAACTATAATAGGAATAGATAAGTGAAAACAATACAAGTAACATTCCATTAGTTTTCATGAAGTTCTGACACCTGACTACACTGTTACATTAACACACACTTTGATCTAGGGTTATTTAATTACCAGGCATGCATAATGTAAATGTACTGTAAAATAAGCAACAGGATATAGATAGGTGGAAAAATACAATTAACATCTCCTTTGATTCCTATTAATACACAAGTGAATTGGCCTACAGCCCTGGCCCGAACTGGTCTGTCAGCGTCACAGTAGGAAAAGAAATAGCTAATTCGTGTGCTTTTTTTCTGTGAATTGCAGAGGTTGATTTAAAATCCATGAATCATGGCGCTGGAGATTCAGCAAGACTGCTAGGGTCAGATTTTCAGTTGTGCTCAGTACCTCGCACCTCCCAGGGTGATGCTTGTGGTCAGATTTACACAGTAGAGCTCTGCACATTGGATTCTTTTCCCATTTGGAAAATCTGGCCACTAATGTCATTTTCAGAGTTCTCTTTTCTGGCCTCCAAACACCACTAGATCTGCTGCAGCATCTGACAACCCATTCCTCATACACAGCTGAGCAACTTCCGTGAGGCCAGAACCCAAGTCTTGCAAGGTCTGTGAGAAGTCATGTCCAGGCATCTATTGGCTACATACTGAAGACGGATGCTACCATTACATCCTTTTACCATCTTATGTACCACTTTGGTTTCTGGTCACCTTGCATCTCCACACCAGAGTGAAAATGAAGGGCTTGATTTTGCAAGATGCCAAATACCCTGCTCTGATCCAACAAAGCACATGCTTAACTTGTCCATTGAAATCAATGAAATTACTGATGCGCTTAAAATTAAGCACATGGAAAAGCGGGGCTGGGGCCACAGTGCTCAGCACATTGCAGGATCATGCCATAAGAATGGAGGCAGTTACTCATTCAAACACTTTGAATAGAAAGGAGAAAGGACCCCACTACCTATAAGAGGGGAAGGTGAGAACCTAAATTCAGGTTTCCTTTTAGAGTTATATAGCTTTGTATTGCACTCAGATACCATAGTGAACAACAGGGCACAGACAGAAAGGTCAGAAAGATCCACATAGGTCTCTTGGCACTGCAACGGGCTGTTCTTGCATATAAGTTCTGCACCATGCCAAGTGTACTTAAAACATCAGGTCTAACCATCATATTTATGTTAGTGGGATGGGGAAGGGATGTCCCCAAAAGGAAAAGAAATGAGTCACAAACACAATTTATTAAAAAGAGTTAGATGCAGAGTTAGGTAACCAGTGGTGTTTCCCAAGAGTCAGTCCTGGGGCCAATCCTATTCAACGTATTCATAAATGATATGGAGAAAGGGGTAAATATTGAGGTGGCAAAGTTTGCAGACGATACTAAACTTCTCAAAATAGTTAAGACCAAAGCAGACTGTGAAGAATTTCAAAAAGATCTCACAAAACTAAGTGACTGGGCAACAAAATGGCAAATGAAATTTAATGTGGATAAATGTAAAAGTAATGCACGTTTAAAAAAAATAACCCAATTATACATATAATATGATGGGGGCTAATTTAGCTACAACTAATTAGGAAAGAGATCATCGTGGATAATTCTCGGAGGACAGCCACGCAATGTGCAGCAGCAGTCAAAAAAGCAAAGAGGATGTTAGGAATCATTTAAAAAGGGATAGAGAATAAGACGGAGAATACCTTATTGCCCTTATATAAATCTATGGTGCGTCCACATCTTGAATAGTGTGTACAAATGTGATCTCCTCATCTCAAAGAAGATATACTGGCATTAGAAAAGGTTCAAAGAAGGGCAACTAAAATGATTAGGGGTTTGGAACAGGTCCCATCTGAGGAGAGATTAAAGAGGCTAGGACTTTTCAGCTTGGAAAAGAGGAGACTAAGGGGGATATGATAGAGGTATATAAAATCATGAGTGGTGTGGAGAAAGTGAATAAGGAAAAGTTATTTACTTGTTCCCATAATATAAGAACTAGGGGCCACCAAATGAAATTAATGGGCAGCAGGTTTAAAAAAAATTAAAGGAAGTTCTTCACTCAACACCTAGTCAACGGGTGGAGCCCCTTGCCTGAGAAGGCTTTGAAGACTAGGACTATAACAGGGTTTAAAAGAGAACTGGATAAATCCATGAAGTCCATTCATGGCTAATAGCCAGGATGGGTAAGAAATGGTGTCCCTAGCCTCTGTTTGTCAGAGGGTGGTGATGGATGGCAGGAGAGAGATCACCTGATCATTACCTGTTCACCTCAGTCCCTCTGTGGCATCTGGCATTGGCCACTGTTGGCAGACAGGATACTGGGCTGGATGGATTCTTGGTCTGACCCAGAATGGCCATTCTTAAGTTCTTATATTGGTCCAGTCCTACAGTCTCTCTGCATGGAGTCTTCAATCTGAGTATTCTCAAATTATAATGGACCTAATTCCCCTCCCACATCCATGTGTAAAACAGTATTAACTCCATTGAACTCAGTCAGTTTAAACCAGTGAGAGGAAAATTAGGCCCAACAATGCAGTTATCATTTGCCAAAGAATTTTTATTCCACATGCCAGGATATCGTTTGTAACCATCAAGAACTGAGCCAGCGGTTGGTTTCTTTTTGTCTCCATCAGCAACGATTCATTCACATCATGAACTAGCTGCCAGCAACATTGCACTTTTAATATCAGAACCACTTCTGAGCTATGCAGTTAACTCCAAAAATGATTTGAAGCCCTTCACAGGCCATTTCCCAAGAAACTCAAAAATAGGAAAAACAAAGTTTTGGTGTTTAAATTTCAAACACAAATAGTTGAAGTTAGGCTGAGATTTTGTGTGCCAAGTTTTAGCCTGAAGGGATTTTTTTTTTTGGCTACTGTATAAACCCCAGAGAATAGAGGTTTATAATGGAAGCATCAAATCACACTTAACTATTGTATGGCAGAACAAGTGGCTCTGCTATAATACAATCACTCAATAAGATAATTTCTGATGTTAGCATTTTAATTAAAATAAAGAATACTTGCCTGCAACCAGCACTCTACAATTCTCTCTTGAAATTACATGGTCAGACAAAACATATAAACCAAACAAAAAACGGGCTCACAAATTCTAGCAGACTTGAAGGCATGACTCAGAATCTTTTAAAGAAATATGGCCAATAAAACCAGAGTTAATGATTCCATAAACATTTATTTCTACAAAATATTAACAACTATCCCTAAAAAGTTGCAGGGCAGTAAAGGATAAATAATACCTATTATTAATATAAAGGTAAAAAATGTAATTTACTGCACATTTGCAGTATCATAATTAAATACATTATTACAGGATATTCCAATAAGGATTAAGTGTAAACAGAGGCTGCAGATTTTTCCCTGTGGTGTTATCAGCAGCAGCATGGCTGGAGCTAGCCCAGTTCCGAGCCCAGTGTGGACAGGGCCTTTGGCTTTATTTTTCGGGTGAAGAATAAGACTTGTGCAGATTTTGCACTAGGCTTGATCCTTTGATCAAAGCATTGTTCAGTGGGCATGAAAGCTGCTTGAAATGTTTGCACCTAAGCTTTCATTTTAAAGTAAATCAATGGGGTAAAACCCTGCCATTCCAGTCTTGCATCCCACTATTTCTAGCCCAACAATTGGACACGTTGTCTCCTGCAGACACACGCAAAGGGGAATGGATTTTCCCCTCTCTATGCCAAAGGATGACTCAGTGGCATTCATAGCACCATCTTCCTCCCACCCATCACACTGCAGAAGCATCTTCATGCAATTCAGATCAGTGCTGGGGGAGTGGTTAGAGATTGGGCAACTTGAAGCAAAAGTGAGTAGGCCAGAGAGGAGGAAGTACATCACTCCTTGTGCTGGTTCAACATGTAATAAAAAGGCAGGCTCTGTCCCAAAGAGCTGATACATCTCGATTAAATATTCCAATATGCTACCTCTTGTACTGTTGGTTAGTCCTTGTCCAAAAGGTCAATTCAGGGTTTTTAGGCAGTGGTATTTAATGGGTAGCGGTATATAAATGATTTTTGAGGGTTGTTACAGATTGCCGGGTTTTTTCCTCATTATTTGGGAAATTAGAAACCATACATTTTATCAACATCAGCAGCAAAATACTAGCTCAATTTGGTTTTCTTTAAAGCTATAAAAATAATTTTCAGAGCTTCATCAGCATGGGACAGAAGTGAAAAGAAGATACACAGATAACAGAACCTTTGAAATCTGCAACAAGCTTGCAATGCTGGTTCTGTCTTCCTATTGATTCCTACATGACTAACTCACTTCAAGTTTATCATAAAAGGCTAACAACACACAAAGCATCAGACAGAAAGGATGTCCTGAGGTTTAGAAAACTGAAATATCTTTTATCTTTTATTCCTAGTAATATGAAGCATGAGATACACATCGACAAAAGGCAGAAGAAAAACAAAATACAACCCTCCCCAAAAAAACAGTGTCATGTAAAACCCCAGAGATTAGTATCAGGAAGCAAAGAAAGATAACATTAAATTCCATAGGAAGGCATGTCACATTAGAGATAGCTAGATCACAAATACCTGAGGTAGAGTTAATTATAAGAGCAACAATACTAAGCCAGTAGAAGAATATTGCAAAACAATTATAAAAACTGCACTAGCATCTAGCAAGAAAGAATAAAACCAGCTGTATACTGTCTCCTGAACAGTAAAGTAGGCCCCAATACTGCAACTGATCCATGCATTTGACCCCTTGAATTTTAATTGAACCTTCAAAGGGACTTAGCACTGGCCCAAGTGGCTGCTTTCTCAGGTTTAACTTCAGGATCTGTGCCTTGGTCACTGACCCCTATTCACTCCCAGGGTTTTCCACATAGCATCAGGGAAGCGAAGAAGCATTTGTATATAATAGGAAAATGGTCATTTAAATCACAGACCTTGGTAGGCTTAGACTCAGGGGCAGAAATAGACCTCAAGCTGTTTTCATTTGTTTTTGGAAACTTGATTAGATTTCAAGTTAAGGATGGCCCTTAAGATGATGGCAACTTTATTCTGAAGGGCAATTTTATACCCCCTGGCTTGGGTATTCTAAAAAGCACATTTTGTTTAAAATAATCATTACAAGCAACAGAAAAGAAATACCAGACTGCAAATCTCTTTGGAACTGTGATTGAATCACCACTATGCTGACCGAAGGTCCATGATCATTTTCTTCAGAAGCTTACCATACAAACATCCTGACACTGGTCTGGCTTCTGTCAGGATGGCCCTAGGATGGTTTGTTTTCCCTTCTTAGCTAGCTCCAATCCAGCCTTTCCTCACAACCCTACTCTGGTCCTGCTTCAGCTCTGGGTGATAAACCTTGTCAGATCTGACTCATTGCAGGATGGTTCCAGATTGCTTTAGCTTCATTAACCTTGTGTTATAGAGAAAGAGATCAGAAACACAAGTTCCTCTTAGGGTACATCTTCACTACAGCAGTAGGTCGATTTCCCTTAAGTCGATTTTCTATAGTAGACTTTATAAAATTGACTTAGTGCGTCCCCACAAAGGACAGCAGGTCGACAGTGTCTGTCCTTAAACTTTTGCAGGGGTCGACATAGCCAGCATTGCACTGTGGGTAGGTATCCCACAGTGCCGGGAGTCCCCAGCTGGCACCACCTTTCGGGGCAGCCAAGCACGCTCCCCAGGGGACCAGCCCCAGTCCGAGCAGCTCCGTGGCCCCCGTGCCCACCCGAGCAGGTCCGCAGACCCCCGTGCCCGCCCGAGCAGCCCCGCGCCGGCTCCCTCCCCCCCCCCGGGGCTGTCCGCGGAGCTGCTCAGGCGGGGGGAGCCGGCCCGGGGCTGCTCGGGTGGGGTGGGGGGTCCGGTGCGGGGCTGCTCGGGCGGGCGGGGGGGGGTGTCCGTGGAGCTGCTCGGGCCGTGGGAGCCGGCGCAGGGCTGCTCGGGCGGGCGGGGCTGCTCGGGCGGGCGGGGGGGGGACCCGGTGCGGGGCTGCTCGGGCGGGCGGGGGGGTCCGGCGCGGGGCTGCTCGGGCGGGCGGGGGTGTCCGCGAAGCTGCTTGGGCGGGGGGAGCTGGCGCAGGGCTGCTCGGGTGGGCGGGGCTGCTCGGGCGGGCGGGGGGGTCCGGCGCGGGGCTGCTCGGGCGGGCGGGGGGGTGTGTGTCCGTGGAGCTGCTCGGGCCGTGGGAGCCGGCGCAGGGCTGCTCGGGTGGGCGGGGCTGCTCGGGCGGGCAGGGGGAGCCGGCGCGGGGCTGCTCGGGTGGGCGGGGGGGTCCGCGGAGCTGCTCGGGCCGTGGGAGCCGGCGCAGGGCTGCTTGGGCGGGCGGGGCTGCTCGGGCGGGCAGGGGGAGCCGGCGCGGGGCTGCTCGGGTGGGCGGGGGGTCCGCGGAGCTGCTCCGAAGGTCGGAGGCTTAAAGTCACATGCATCCTCACTAGATCACAATCGACCCAGAGAGAGGTCGATTTCAGCTACTCCTCTCGTTAGGAGTAGCTCAACAAATCTAAGCGTACACTTGTCCTGTGAATAAAGATGCATTCAGCCAAGCTGTGGCATCTGCCACTCACTGGCCTTTAAGAGTCACAGATAAACAACTGCTCTACCCCATGGAGCATTCAGGGAGGAATTTTACTTCAGGTAGACACAACTCTTTTTCAAGGGGCTAGGTGACCAGCACAAGCTGTTCCAGCCTTCAAGAAAGTGATCAGGAACAGTCAGCATGGATTCACCAAGGGCAAATCATGCATGACTAATCAAATTGCCTTCTACGATGAGATAACTGGCTCTGTGGAAGAGGGGAAAGTAGTGGATGTGTTGTTCCTTGACTTTAGCAAAGCTTTTGATACCGTCTCCCAAAATATTCTTGCCAACAAGTTAAAGAAGTATGGGCTGGATGAAGGGACCATAAGGTGGATAGAAAGCTGGCTGGATCGTCGGGCTCAACAGTAGTGATCAATGTCTACATGTCTAGTTGGCAGCCGGTATCCAGAGGAGTGCCCCAAGGGTCAGTCCTGGGGCCGGTTTTATTCAATACTAGCATAAGTGCCCGGCGTTGCTCGGGTCAGTTGGAGGTGGGGAGGGGGCAGACAGTTGACACCCCTTGACCAACCCCAACACCCACACCTCACCCCTCACCCACCCCGACACCTTCCCACCCCCCCTGACCAACCCCAACACCCCCCGGCTCACTTATCCCCCGACCAATCCCGACATCCCCACCTGACCCCCCCAAGCAAACCCAACACCCCCACCTCACCCCCCGACCGAACCCGACACCCCCACCTCACCCCCCGACCAAACCCGACACCCCCACCTCACCCCCCGACCGAACAATGTATTTAATAATCTGTGTGCTACACAGTGCACCGTGAGCCGGGGGTGTGTGTTGGGTTTGGTCTGGGGGGGTGGGAAGTTGTCAGGGTGGCTGAGGGGTGAGGTGTGGGTGTTGGGGTTGGTCAGGGGTTTTTGCGGTTGGTGGGGGGGTGAGGTGGGGGTGTCGGGTTTGCTTGGGGGGGGTCAGGTGGGGGGTGTCGGGTTCGGTCGGGGGGTAAGTGAGCCGGGGGGTGTCGGGGTTGGTCGGGGGGTGGGTGGGAAGGTGTCGGGGTGGGTGAGGGGTGGGTGTTGGGTTTGGTCGGGGGGGGCAGGGTGTCGGGGTGGGTGCCCAGACCAAACCCGACACCCCCCCGGCTCACTTACCCCCCCACCAAACCCGACACCGCCACCTCACCCTCCCCACCAACCGCAACACTCCCTGACCAACCCCAACACCCACACCTCACCCCTCACCCACCCCGACACCTTCCCACCCCCCCAGACCAAACCCGACACCCCCTGGCTCACTTACCCCCCGACCGAACCCGACACCCCCACCTCACCCCCCCACCAATCGCAACACCCCCAGACCAAACCCGACACCCCCCGGCTCACTTACCCCCCAACCGAACCTGACACCCCCACCTCACCCTCCAAGCAAACCCGACACCCCCACCTCACCCCCCCACCAACCGCAACACCCTCTGACCAACCCCAACACCCACACCTCACCCCTCACCCACCCCGACACCTTCCCACCCCCCCCCAGACCAAACCCGACACCCCCTGGCTCACTTACCGTCCCACCAAACCCAACTCGGATCCGTCGCAGGCGGGGAGGGGGCCCAGAGCCGAGGGATTCCAGGGACCTTCACAGGTGCGGGGGGCGGGGCACAGAGCTGATGGAGTCCGAGGTTCCGTTGGGGAGGGGGGAGGGGCAGAGAACTGAGGGATCTCCAGGGTTCCGTTGGAGGAGGGAGGGGCAGTGAGTTGAGCGAGTGCGGTGTCTGTTGGAGGGGTATTATGACATCATCACCACCTAACCGCCCAACTGATGTGATTGGCCCTGAAAGACTTTCACCCCTGGGGAGCGTCAGAGGTGAGATCCGAAAATTTTTCGACCCTTACCAACATCTAGACCCCAAGACCCCTAACTGTACCAAATTTCAAGTCTCTGGCTCAAACGGTGTGGGAGGAGTTCGCAGTCATACATACATACATACATACACACATACACCACTTGACTTTTATATATATAGATCTTTATCAATGATCTGGAGGATGGTGTGGACTGCACCCTCAGCAAGTTTGCAGATGACACTAAACTGGGAGGAGTGGTAGATACACTGGAGGGTAGAGATAGGATACAGAGGGACCTAGACAAATTAGAGGACTGGGCCAAAAGAAATTTGATGAGGTTTAACAAGGAGAAGTGCAGAGTCCTGCACTTAGGACAGAAGAATCCCATGCACTGCTACAGACTAGAGACTGAATGGCTAGGCAGCAGTTCTGCAGAAAAGGACCTAACGATTACAGTGGATGAGAAGCTGGATATGAGTCAACAGTGTGCCCTTGTTGCCAAGAAGGCTAATGGCATTTTGGGCTGTATAAGTAGGGGCATTGCCAGCAGATTGAGGGACATGATTGTTCCCCTCTATTCGACATTGGTGAGGCCTCATCTGGAGTCCAGTTCTGGGGCCCACACTACAAGAAGGATGTGGAAAAATTGGAAAGAGTCCAGAGAAGGGCAACAAAAATGATTAGGGGCCTGGAGCGCATGACTTTTGAGGAGAGGCTGAGAGAACTGGGATTGTTTAGTTTACAGAAGAGAAGACTGAGGGGAGATTTGATAGCTGCGTTCAACTACCTGAAATGGGGTTCTAAAGAGGATGGATCTAGACTGTTCTTAGTGGTAGCAGATGACTGAACAAGCAGTGATGGTCTCAAGTTGCAGTTGGGAAGGTTTAGATTGGATATTAGGAAAAACTTTTTCACTAGGAGGGTGGTCAAGCATTGGATTGGGTTGCCTAGGGAGGTGGTAGAATCACCTTCCTTAGCGGTTTTTAAGGTCAGGCTTGATAAAGCCCTGGCTGGGATGATTTAGTTGGGGTTTGGTCCTGCTTTAGGCAGGGGGTTGAACTAGATGACCTCCAGAGGTTCCTTCCATCCCTGATATTCTATGATTCTATGGTTCATTCTGCTCTCACCCAGTGTGGCTCACCTGTTCTATGAACAGGCGCAGAGAAGAGGTGGGGTGATGGCTCTGCTCCCTAAAAGGCACACCAAAGGAGCCGTCCCTTGCATATCTCTGATCTCCAAGACTGCCACTGTGAGAGGCTGCTTAACTGGAAGATGGCTGCTTGGGCAATCACTGCCCTGATTACCTTCCTTTTTCTTACAAACAGACAAAGAAACACCCTACATACGAAAAGCTGCTTTACACTCTAACACGCTTAGTGACTTAAGAATTACAATGCATTCTCATTGCATATTATTCTTATCTTCTTTCCACTTGTTTTATCTAAATGATTAGTTATTGGGTAACCTACTGGTTTTTTCAACCTGTTTTAACACCTCAGCTTTGTAAAATCTATCTTTTGCACATGAATTAGTGTGAATGTTATTGTCGTATTTTCCCAACTTATTAAAAGGGCTGTTCTGTAAATACAGAGTGGATTTAATATTTAAACTCCTGGTCCTAGCCTTCATATCTACTTAATATGTGTAAAGTGTTTAGTTTCCCAATGTAGTCCAGCTGCATCACAGGAATCAAACTTGTAATTGCCTCTTTGGGATTTAAAACCATTTTAGTTGTGCTTTTATGTTCTCTTGTGTTGCTTGAATCACTTTTTCAGGTCTATGAAGTACAGCTGGCACAATAAAAGTTTGATCAATGCATAACCAATGCAGTGTACATCTCTTGCAGAAATATAAAACCCAGGTGACAAATGTTAATCTCTGAACATTAGTTTTGTCAGCTATTTATTCTTGGAATTTAAATGGCTTCAATCTTGAGATACATGGTTTGGCCTGGGGTTTTCCAGTCTGGGTTTCTCAGTAGTTTCATGTTATATGTACATATGACATATTGAGATGAATGATTGCCTGATGTAAAGTTTCAATTACTAGGGCAGATTTTTCTTCTGCTCTCATGGGATACGTGAGTAAGTTTATTGTGGCATCACAGAAGTCAGAGATGCACAAGACCTATGAGCTTGGCCTGTCTATTTCCCAGCCAATGCAAAATCATTGCCTAGAACATATTTCTCTAGTTTATGAAGCATTGATCCTACATGGTCATCTTCACTTACACTAGGATCTGAAGGCCTCCAGGCTACTGTGATGGGGGGGAGGCACTCATCTCCTGAGCACCTTAGTAGCTGGGCCTGGTGTGGCAGTTCTCTTCTTGGCCCTCACCTCCCCTGCAGGCTGATTTTTAAGCCAACCTAATGATGGCAGATGCCTGATTTTTGACCATTTAGGGCTGGCAATACTGTAAACAACTTAAAAATAGGCAATTTAGAGGTATGAATATCACTTAGATCTCAGAAGACAGCTTTCCCTAGAGGTTGGGTAAATGTTACAGATCAGAGATTTTCTAGACCCTATCAGTGCCACAATTTCTAAACACACTTGGCCCTATCAGCAGACAATATACGACACATAATCAGCCACAGACCAGGCTTATTTATTTAGGTAGAAAATCTGTCCCAGCAACACTGCAAGTGGATGCAAGGGGCAAGGGCAGAGCTCTCACATGAAGGGCTGTGTGATTTCACCAAGAGTATGCGAGGGAACAGTTACTTATATCGAAAAGTTTTGTAATTACAAATTTTGTTCCATCTCTTTTTTCTGAGCATAAACAGATAGTGATTTTCTAGAATTTGTTCAAAATTATTCACCACACTACTTTCTGTGAATGATTCTTGTCAAGTACTTTGTGAGTATTTCATTGTATATGAAAGTCTTGCTGCTTTGATACATAGGATACCTGGCACATGACTCTTCCCTGTTTATCTAACTAACTCTTCGTTATGCTCACCATTGCATATTCAAAAATCAGTTTCTGTGGATGTTTTAGAATAGATGCTTAAAATCTACCAGTTTGCCATAAACATTCCTTTTAGTACAGGGTTGTCACAGTTTTTGGACTGAGGGCTACATAGGGGTTCGGAAACTGTATGAAGGGCCAAGTAGGGAAGGCTGTGCCTCCCCAAACAACCCGGCCCCCACCCCCTATCTGACTCCCTCCCAATCTCTCCCCCTGACTGTCCCCCTCAGAACCCACTGTGTCTCCTGACCGCCCCCTCCCAGAACCCCCCCCACCCCTAACTGCCCCCCTGGGACCCCTTCCCCTATCCAATCGCATCCTGCCCCATGCCCTGGCTGCCCTGACCCCTATCCACATCCTCATCCTTAACCACCCCCCTGTGACCTCACCCCCTATTCAACCACCCCCTTCTCCCTGTCCCAACTGCCCCCAGGACCTCGTGCCCCTTATACAACCCCCCAGCTCCATGCCCCCTTACCTAGCCACTCAGAGCCCCAGGATTGGCAGCTGTGCACCCAGCCAGAGCCAGCCACCCCGCTGTGCAGTCTAGAGCACCGGGGCAGGCTGGCAGCTCTCACAGCTGCGCTGCCTAGAAGGTTCTCACAGCTCTGCTGCCCAGAGCGCTGGTGGCATGGTGAGCTGAGGCTGCAGAGGGGAGACAGCAGGGGAGGGACTGGGAACTAGCTCACCGGCTGCTGTTTGCCCACTTCGGTGTTAATAACTTGTTTGCTACAATACCTATGGAAAAGGAATGCAAACACAATCCAATCAATTAGTATTCATGGGACTTTTTTATTCGTTATTTATTTCAGTGCAGTTCTGAAACGGGTATATCAGGAATATGTTTTACAAGTGCAATATATCACCTATGTTTGTTTTAGCAACCAATGTGCACAATCCTCTTCAAGATCCTGGATCCAAAGTTCATTTAAGACAATGAAAAGACACCCACTGACTTCACTGGGCTTTGGCTAGGGGCCCAGATGCACAGTCAAAAGGTTCAGTCTTCCTGTATTGGATAGATCATCTTCAGCTAACACACAGCTACAAATAGAGAATATGGGACCGTCACAGCAGTTTTCAAATACTTGAAAAGGCTGCCATTAAAATGATGGAGAAAAGTTGTTCTCTCTTATCACAGAAGGCACGACGAGAAGCAATGAGTTCAAATTACAACATAGCTGATCTAGATTAAATCTCAGAACAAACTTCCTATCTATAAGAACAGTAGGAGACAGGGCCGGCGACAGGAATTTTGGGGCCCCGTACGCAGATTGTGCGGGGGCCCCCCCGGTCTCCCGCCGCCCGTGCCCCCCCCCCGGCCGGTCTCCCGCCGCCCGCGGCCCCCCCCCCCCGGCCGGTCTCCCGCCACCCGCGCCCCCCTTCCCCCCCCGGCCGGTCTCCCGCCGCCCGCGGGGCCCAACCCCCGCATGCGCTCTGGCCGCGTGGCCCGGCGGGGGGAGGCTGTTGGGTGCTGGGGGAGGGGGCTGATGAGCGCTGCAGCGGCTGCCGGCCTGGAGCCGCGCCTTGCTCAAAGGCTCGGCGACAAGGGGGTACAGCTGCGTACCGGGCCCGCCCTGGATTTAAGGGCCCCCCCTTAAGTCTGGGGCCCGGTACAGCTGTACCCGTTGTACCCCCCTGTCGCTGGCCCTGGTAGGAGAATGGAACAGACTGCCTAGGGAGGTTGTGGAAGCTTCTTCACTGGAGGCTTTCAAAAGGTGGCTGGATAGCAGTCTGTTTTGGATGATTTAGTGATACTCAGTTCTCAGTGGTCCAGGAGTCACATTAGTGATCAACATAACCCAAAATAGCCACAGTCATGTGAATTCATTGTTTCATTTACTATAGTGCTATATATTCATATTTACACAGAATATACACAGTGACCAAGTATTATTATTATTTTATCAAATACAATTGGTTAATAATATAGTAAAAGCATCCTGATTGGTTAATAATTAAATCA
Source organism: Sternotherus odoratus (assembly GCA_032164245.1). Taxonomy (NCBI): domain Eukaryota; kingdom Metazoa; phylum Chordata; order Testudines; family Kinosternidae; genus Sternotherus; species Sternotherus odoratus. The sequence goes on from JAVMKO010000002.1 coordinate 150,976,866, forward strand.
CACATTGTGTGCTTCAAAGACTCGCAGGAGACACATTAAAGAGCCACCTGCAGCTCGCAAGCCTCACTCTGAGTATCACTGCTTCAAACACAACACCTGCATCTTGGTAGGGGACTAGACTAGACGATCCTTGTGGTCCCTTCTAACCCTACAATTCTAATTATGCACTTGACTATTTTTACTCATAATGCATATTTTTACTCATTTGCTCCCTTGGGACTGCTCATGGGTGCAGCTCTTCTCACATTCATGTTTGGGCTCCATAACAGTCAATAATGTTTACATGTATTGGATCCTCTTATCCACATCTATTCTGGGATTTTCACTGGTGACATGAAGGAGGCGGATAATTGTCTATAAATCTCACAAACATCGCTGTTCTTTCTTTGTGCCATCATCATGTGTGGAATCCTCTTTTTAAGCTGTCCCTCAAATGGTCTCTGAATTAAAACCAGTCCAGAAGAGCCATATCTGGTGTGATACCTACAAAAAACGAAACCTGCTCATCATAGTAAGGTTGCGAGATAAATATTCTTAAATTGTTTTTATCAGGACATAGACAATTGTCACCTAATCTTTTACATATGTGTTGTTCTCCTTTCCTCTGTCTCTTCTGTCTTTATAGAATGTAAGGCTCTTCAGGGTAAGCACTATGGGTAAAATTTTCAAAAGTACCTAAGTGATTGAAGAACCATTTTGAAAAATCACTTAGGCACTTTGAAAATCTGACCCTAGGGCATTTAGGCACCTAAAGATTCAGATAGGAATTTTTGAACATTCCAGTAGGCACCTAGGTGCCTAATTCCCACTGCCAGGTAGACACTAGGTGCTTTTGAAGATCCTGCTAAATGCCTATCTGCATCCTTAGGTGTCAAAATTCCCTTAAAAAAACTGGCCCTTCAGAGCCTATATCTCAAATAAAGTCAATGAAACTTAAGCTCCTAACTGGCAATGCTACTTTTTAAAATGGGATTTAGGACCCTAATTTACTGAAGCACTTTTGAAAACATTACATGTCTCCTTTTGCATTAGTACAATACTTAACATGTTGTGATTGTTACCAGAAACAAATATTGAATATTAATTAATTACCTTGATGCTGCCCAGTATATTTCAATGTAGGTTTGCAATATATGTAGAAATATTTATCTCTAATATCATGGGCTTGCTTCTCCTTGCATAGATATTTACCCTTGTGAGTGTCAAACATTACCAAGTCAGAACGGTTATATTTTCTACCCACTTTGTATTCTCGTTGCACAAATGTAAAAGATAACACAAGCTGCAAGTCAGTGGAGAATCAGACCTTCTGTGTCAGAGAACATAACAGAATTGAAAAGTGCTTAGATTGAACAAAATGTGAAATGGAACTGCAGCATTTGAAGACGTGTTACAAAACTCTCACCTTCCATTTACAGTAGGAGAAAGACACAGCTCAATCTCTTTCTAAAAATCCTTCTCATCTAGCACTTGCTACCATAGCACAACCTTGTTTGTCAAGTTGTAGTTCAAATCAAATGTTTACAACCAAGTTCCACATCTCTGACCATGGAGATTATTATATGAAACACAATATTAACTCTAGAACTGCAAACACCTCTATAGTAATAGCTTGTTTTGTTGGTGGGCTGCTAGGAAAGGTTTAATGAAGTACATTTTTGGAAGTGTCAGTGATGCTGGTTTGCTCCTTTAACACAAATATCTAGGTAGGGACACTGGATTGGACTCTCAACTGTACTTTTCAATTCTAAGTGTACTTTGCATTTCACAGTACAATACCGGTAATTATTCACTGTGAATATTTACAACTAGTCCCCACTACACAAATACACAAAGTAGGTACAATAGTTTAAAATGTGTTAATTTATTTTATCAGCATGATCTAATGGTCCCCCAAGGCCTCTGAACACTGCCTTTGTCCTAGGAGATGTGTACACTGTATATTTTTCAAACTTTCACTTTGTTTTTTCAATAAAGTGGTCATTTCTTTCATTAAACTACACTTTTATCCTCACAGAATAGATTATCACTTTGCAATCAGTAGAATGTGTGTTTCATTCATATGGAATGTAGGGGGATGCATGGAATGTTTTATTTTATTCTAAATAAAACATAAATGCAACACTATTCGGTCTCACGTCTCTTTTTCGGGTCAGGTTTTTTGGCTCATGAAAGAGGCCAGAATGTTAAGAACTGGAAACTGAAGTTGTGTGTTTCGGCACAGAAAAAGCTCCAAACAAGTTCAAACTTCAATACCTGCTTCCCCTGCATCACCAATGAGTCTCATCCCAATCGAAAGAAAACACCTCCAACAGTGAGAAGGTAGCTCAGTCTCCCTTCCTTATTCCCTTCTTGTCTATTCCTGTTCAATGTGAAACATCTCTGCTGAAACAATCACCGGAGATGCCAATTAGTGCCAGTTGTTGCCATTTGAAGTCGCAGCAGGACAGAAGCCTGTGGGGCACCCTGCAGGGTTAAATAGTGGACATGGGCCAATCAGAGGGTTGCTGGGTGCTGTCACTCAGGATTGCTTGGGCAGCACTTCCTGTAGTGTGCAGTCTCCACAGTGCTCCTTGGAGAGGGTTCTGTGGGACTGCCTACTGATGATGTGGTAATGTCAGCTACCTCAGGCCCTGCAGACCTCTGTTCTAGTCCCATGGATGCTTACATTATCTCCCACCAGCACTTTCAGGGGTCCCTAGCACTGGGGCTTGAAGAAACTTTTTTTTTTTTTACCATTCAGAGGTATGAACATGGGCAGTAGAGTCCCAAAAGTGGTCTTCAGGATCATAGCTCTCCCGGTCAACAAGGTAATACAGTTTCCTCCTCTGTAGGTAGAGTAGAAGATAGCATGGACTATATATTCCTCATGCCCTTGGATCTGGACTGGTGGCTGGCTGCTGGAACCAATAGGGAAAGGGATTCTCAGTGGAAGGCTTCAGAAGGGATCCATGGAAAACAGGATTATCTTAAGAGATCAAGGGAGCTGAAATTTGAAGGTGATGAGGATGATTTGCTGACAAAACTGAAATGATCTGAGGAACTGGTAGTCTAGCTTGCAGGTTGGCCTGTTCATATGGAGGTGTTTTGCCACTTGTAGTCTTTTTTGCATCTTTGAGGTGGACCTTAAGCTCCCACCGGATATGATGAATTGGTTGGATTCAGTTGGTGGCTCCTGGGTGCAGGGAGACAGCCAGCAAGGGTACTGTTTCCTGTGCCAGTGGCCCTAAGGTCAGGAGTGACCCAGCTATTATATCTATGGGAACAGAGGTAGGCTGTAAATGGAAGGGGATTTGTACTGCTCAAGTCGCTTCAGCATCTGTGAAATTACCAGAATCCCTGGAATCGATCAGGGCCAAATGAGGGGGAATCAGTTTGGCCAGATCAATGGTACATATCTGTAGCTGCACTTGGAAGCATGGAGGGAACCCGCATGTCCTGAATTGGGTTTCTCTTAAGGGCTATGTGGTAGTTCATGAGCATAGTTCCCTGGTGGTGCCCAGGCTGCCCCACCTCTATGTAGCCTGAATGCACTTGTTTTCTCATTCCTTGCTTGTTGAGGTCTGCAATGGGAAAATGGTGAGGGCATGGCCGAGTGCTCCTCAATAAAAGTAGAAGTTATTGTGCCATCACCTTTCCTTTTCTTCCAGGGTCAGATGATCAACCGTTCCTTTTCTTCCATGGTCAGATGATCAACCTGCATCAGTTTGTGGTTGGCCCCTGGGGTTTTCAGTATGGAGTGTGGGTGCTGGCATGGTTCCCCTCCTATCTTCCTTTAGATCATGCATCCAATTGTCCATACTGAGAGGTCAATAAAAGCATCTAAGCTGGTCAGGGTCTCAACACAAGCTAGCTCATCCTTTACTTCTTCACTAAGTCCACACCAATTGTTGCACTCATTCCACATTGTTGTGGCCAATGTGATTTCCATTGCCCACAAATCATAGAACTGGGCAGCTTATGAGGCAACTAACCTCACTCTTGCTAAATCCTTCACAGTGCAGCTTCCACTGAGAGAGCACAATGACAGTCATCAAAAATTGTGGAAAACACTGTCAGGACGGCATTCCCATCGGTTAACACCAGGCTGTCCTTCACCAGCAGGGGGAGACCCAATCCAGCACTTCTCCAGCTGGCAAACTGATCACTAGTTCCATTTGAGGGCAGAGCAGGAAAAAGATGGCATTGGTTCAGGACCTCCCTGAACATCCGGCAGGTCCCATCAAAACATTCAGGAAGTGGTCCTACAGGATCTTGTTCAGAGGGCAGCAGCCAAACCTAAACTGGAGATAGACTTCTTTTCCTGGGACCATGCTAGCTGCTTGCAGTGTCTGATTTTTGCTTGGAGCTGCATCACTTGGGATTGCAGCACATGGATCTCGGTTTGGAGTTGCGTGACCCACTCCTGGATAACTTCCTGGAACACCCTTAAGGGTTAAATAGTGTGCATGGGCCCATCAAAGGGCCACAGAATCCTGACACTAAACTCTTTGAGAGGTGTTTCCTGCAGCGCCTACTCACTAGAGTACTCCTTGGATGTAGCTTTACACGGCCTCCGAGTGGTTATATGGGTATGTCAACTGTCCCATGCTCTGCAGAACTGGGGTCTAGTCCCATGGATCCTTACAGGTTGCAAGACAACTTCAGAGAGGTTTCCCCTATTTGGAAGTCCTCTTATCTACGTTGTTGTTGGGAGAGGGAGACTCTATAGAGCAGTGGTCCCCAACCCCCGCCTTGCCTTCCGCACTTCCGCATCGGCATGTCTGCTGTATTCGGCGGCTTTTCGGCGGACATGCAGGGCTCCGCTACGCCGAGGGAAAACCTAAAATTGGATCGCGGCTCGAAACGTTAAGTCAGTTGCTGTATTCGGCGGCTTTTAGGCCGAAGGGTCCGCGGCGCCGAGGAAAAAAATAAATAGGGGTGGCGGATCACAGTACTAGTAAACTCCCCTCCCCCCCCCCCCCCCCGGTCCACAAGCATTGACCGGTCCGCAGTGACCGGTCCGCGGTGTTACAAAGGTTGGGGAACACTGCTATAGAGGATATCTTGTGGTCAGAAGATATATGTCTTGATCTGCCTTCTTAATTAATGTTTCCCTGCCCCACACAAGTCTGGCCAGTGTGATGCTTCTCCCTGAGATGCAGAAAAGATTTGCTGCAGTAAATGAGTGAACATAGCTGGTAATTTTATGAATTTGACATTTGGATGAATCTGTGCATGTGTTCAGGAGCTGAGAGCCAACAGAATGGGCAGAGCGCTAACTCTGATCTCAAAGATATCTGTCTGGAGTTGGTGAAGTACTGTAGAGTGCACCCCATTCAGATCTTTTCAGATTTGCCTTTTGCTCATTAATATTTCTGCAGTATTTGTGGGAATATGGCAAGTACCAGAACAAAGTTAATGACCCACAAATTGACAGTTTAAGAGTGACCACCATCTTGGAATGAACCAAGGAACCGCTAGCGCTAATAGCATGACTTTCGACATGACTGAGAATTGTAACAAACTCACTTGCTCTGCGGACTGAGTAGAGTGGGATGTGTAACCACTGAGCAGTGGATGTTAAGGATCACTACTGAATGACTATTTGAATCCAAGTCAAAGAACTGTCCCAGACCCATCTTTAGTTGTAGATAAAGGGTACCATTTTCAAAAACACTGCAGTGATTTAAGGGCCTATGTCTCAGTGGGATTCCAGGGCTGGCCTTACCACGAGGCAAACTGAGGCGGTTGCCTCAGGTGCCAGACTTGGGGCTGGGGGGGTAGGGGCACCACAAGGACCCAGAATGTAGAAAATTGTGTCTGCTGCTGGTGCATACGTATTCTCTCTGCTCTAGATGCATGGAGATGGTGGACTGCTGTGCTGGAGGAAAGAGGGAACAAGAGACCTTTCAAAGTTTTTGGCCCAAGCAAGGGGGCATAGGGGCGTCATTTCTCTTCAAGTGCCAAAATGTTGTGGGCCGGCCCTGTGGGATTCCCAAGTGCCTAAGTTAGTTTTGAAAATGGAAATTTAGGCTCCTAAATGACTGACATGCCTAAAGATGCTGATGCAGATACAGAAGTCAATGGAATTAAGTGCCTAGAGATTTTTGAAAACCCCACCATGTGTATTTCGGATCTTTAAGCACCTAAATACTTGTTAAAATCTGGCCCAAAGTCACTTTTAAAAATGGGATGTGGAAGTTACTAAGGCACTTTTGAAAATTTTAACCCAAGACAACAATGCATGAAAAACAATTTTATGTTAATTTTATTACTTAAGTATTTTCTCCAAACCATGCTTAAGACATAAAATAAATTCTTATTAAAAGAGAATTAATTGTCCCAAAATTAAAAATTCTAATTCTTTTTAGAGATGGTCAAATAATCTGCTGTAAATAATATTTGTCACACATTTTGATTCTTTTTTTGTTGATTAACTTCATAAATATTTTTTCATTATTAAGCTATTTATCAATTATAATAATAACATTAATTGAATATTTTGACATTATTTTGACATTTCCTCATCAAACAACAATTTACAAACAAATATCTTCATTATTTGTCCAGCTCTATTCTTCATGCTGCCCAGAACATTATGAGTGTATGTTTTGTATTTGGAAATTTTTTCATATATTTAAAGGATTTGTTTCTTTCTTGGTATCTTTGGTTGGTAAATATCTAGCTTAAATTTAATGATGAGTAGCAAACAACATTAATTTTTGTGTGTTGTATTTTCCACCTATATATAGTCAGACACATTAAAATCACATAGAGCTAGATCGAGAGATATAGATATATACTAGGGCTGTCAAGCGATTAAAAAAATAATCCTGATTAATCATGCGATTAATCACATTGTTAAACAATAACAGAATACCATTTATTTAAAATTTTGTGGATGTTTTCTACATTTTCAAATATATTCATTTCAATTACATCACAGAAGACAAAGTGTATACGTTCTCTTTATATTTATTTTTATTACAACTATTTGCACTGTAAAAAATTCATCTAATACGGGCACTGTAATGCAATCTCTTTATCATAAAGGTTGAACTTACAAATGTAGAATTATGTATAAAAAACCTGCATTCAAAAATAAAACAATGTAAAATTTTAGAGCCTGCAAGTTCACTCAGTCCTACTTGTTCAGCCAATTGCTCAGACAAACAAATATGTTTATGTTTTCAGGAGATGCTGCCGCTTCTTGTTTACAATATCACCTGAAAGTGAGAACAGCATTCGCATGGCACTGTTGTAGCGGGTATTGCAAGATATTTATGTGCCAGATGTGCTAAAGATTCATATGTTCCTGCTTGCTTCAACTACCATTCCAAGGGACATGCCTCCATGCTGATGATGGGTTCTACCTGATAATGGTCCAAAGCCGTGCGGACTGACACATGTTCACTTTCATCATCTGAATCATGCCAATACCAGAAGGTTGATTTTCTTTTTTTGGTGATTTGGGTTCTGTAGTTTCCACAGTGGAGTGTTGCTCTTCTAAGACTTCCGAAAGCATGCTCCATACCTCGTCCCTCTCAGATTTTGGAAGGCACTTCAGATTTGTAAACCTGGGGTTGAGTGCTGTAGCCATCTTTAGAAATCTCACATTGGTACCTTTTTTGTGCTTTATCAAATCTGCAGTGAAAGTGTTCTTAAAATGAACATGTGGTGGGTCATCATCTGCGACTGCTATAACATGAAATATAGGGCAGAATACTGGTAAAACAGAGCAGGGGACTTACAGGTCTCCCCCAAGGAGTTCAGTCACAAATTGAATTAATGCATTATTTTTCAAACAAGCATCATCAACATGGAAGCATGTCCTCTGGAATGGTGGCCGAAGCATGAAGGGGCATATGAATTTTTAACATATCTGGCATGTAAATACCTTGCAAAAGTTCCATGTGAACGTCAGTTCTCACTTTCAGGTGACGTTGTAAATAAGAAGCAGGCAGCATTATCTCCTGTAATGTAAACAAACTGGTTTGTCTTAGCGATTGACTGACCAAGAAGTAGGACTGAGTAGACTTATAGGCTCTAACGTTTTACATTGTTTACTTTTTAAGTGAAGTTATGTCACAAAAAAAATCATATTTGTAAGTTTTATTTTCACAACAAAGAGATTACACTACAGTACTTGTATGAGGTGAATTGAAAAATACTATTTCTTTTATCATTTTTGCAGTGCATACATTTGTAATAAAAATAATGTACACTTTGATTTCAGTTACAACACAGAATACAATATATATGAAAATGTAGAAAATCATCCAAAATATTTAATACATTTCAGTTGGTATTCTATTGTTTAACCGTACGATTAAAACTGTGATTGAGCGCGATTAATTTTTTTCAGTTAATCATGAGTTAACTGTGATTAATCAACAGCCCTAATATATATACATGATGGGGGATGCATGCTTTGTTCATTTTACAGGTGTGATTTAATTGCGAATTTGCTTGGGTAATTTTGAGATGAAACGTTCCAAAGAGTCCAGTTCTAAGAGGTGCTGCTCAGACCTGCAACTCCCATTGAAATCAGGGGCTCCAGCCCTCTGAGGCACTGAGCATTCTCACTTCCCATTGATTGGGGCCTTGTCTACACTTAAAAGAACTGGCCAGTATAGATATATTGGTGTAGCTATAGTGGCAACCTCCCCTTGTGGAGACACAGCTTAAACCAACAACCAGAAATTCTTTTGCCGATATAGCTTAAACCAGTTCCCTAAATGGCGGTGAAGGACTTTGTTACCATTATAACTGCATCTGCATTAGGGTATTCAGCAACATAGCTGTGCTGGTTATAGGTGAGATTTTTTTTCACACTCCTACCCAACACAGTGATGCTGGCAAAGTCTTTAATTGTAGAACAAGCCCAAGACAAAGGTGAGCTAAGTGATCTGCCCAAGGTCTCTCAGTGAATTAGCAGCAGAGCTGGGAGTAGATTCTGAAACTCCTAATTCCTGGAGTGCTCAGGAAGTCATAGTCAACTCAAATAAGAATTGCAGATGTTCAGGGTTTGGCCTATTTTTTTGTGTTCAATTCAAACTAGTCTGTTTCTATTTTCCAAATGTACTACCTCTCGTCGCTCCTTGGCAATTCACCTAAAGGTAGTCATCATCTAGATATTATGGCAGCAACTGGGTACTTCAGAAATTAGATAGATAGATATATATCAACTCAATCTGTTCTCAAAAGACTCCTTGAAGTTAAGGAAAATTACATTCCCCTCTTGATGTGCACATATTTGTAGCTCTCAGTAAGTACTGTACTACTGTGTAAATCAGAAAGAACATTTAGAAGAGACATACATGAAAATACATTTTAGGGACTAGGTCTCCTGCTATAAGTGTAAAATCTGATGGGAAAAACCACAGAACAAACTGGAAAGCTACCCACAGACACTGTTTTTCCTGAGAAACATTGAGCCTGATTTTCTAGCATTAGCCATTGGTTACACATTATCACTAGGGCGAGGGGCAATATTTCAGTCTTTCACAAGACAAAGGGATCCTCTCAGTTCCCCTATCCACACCAAAACCAGACAGCCATTCTATGGGTGTTCTCCTTCTTTAAACATTATTGTTTAAGAAGCATTATTGGATTTCATAGCTCGGGTATCGGATTGCAGAAAAGAGCTAGAGAACATGTGAGTGAGACAAATAGATTGAAAAGTCATTTTAAATTATTATTTAATTTAATCCAATGTGGGAGGCCAGATATTCACACATCCCCCATTCTAACAAAAGACATGAGTGTACACTCACTCTCTCTCTCACACACACACACACATGCTTATTCCACCCTTTTTCGCCTCATCTGGCAGCCGTTTTCCAGTCCAGCAGACACTAACATCTAATGAGTCAAACTTCCCATTTTCAGACTAATCAGTCGGCTGCACTAATTGCAAATGCAAATATGCAAATTTATATTAATTAATTACTCTGCTAATTAGTTCTGCGGTCTTTTTTGGGTAATAAATCATTGTGCAGTGGAAGGGAAACAAGTCCTGTCCCATTTCACTCCACATAAAAATTTAATGTACTCATTGAAGGGAAAAAATTATATATATATATATATATATATTATATATGTATATATATATATATAAAATAAATAAATAGATATAGAGAGAGATGTATAATCTATTCTGATCACTTTGCTTCTACTGATGAGTCCCCTACAGAAAGGTACAATTGTGTGAAGGCTTTCACATCTTCTGCAAATGCCATCACTAAGGTGCCTGTTAGCAATTTAATTATCACATTATGAGCTTCAGAAAAAGCCAGTTTGCTGTGCTGCAGGCTGTGACTCCGAGCTCAGTAGTTCACACATTTTGCAGCAAATGCTTCTTTATATACATAATAAAAATAAAGATAGCTATCTGGAGGAAAGTATTCAGTTCACTTTACCTCAGTGGACCCCATGGGATCAAAATTGGATCTCAAGAGGCCATTTATGCTAACGTCATTACAGATCTATGCCCTTTATCTTGTAGTCTCACGAAATTCGAGGACATATCCATTTCAGTGAACTGTCAGGAGAGGGGAAGAGAGGCAGCGAAGGGAGTTCAAAGGATCATGATTGGACAGCCCTTGTCCCCAGCCCTTGGCCCACACTTCAGAGCTGACGTAGATGGGGAACTTCTGACTTTGCTCTTCATTTTGATATCACTTCTTACTCCTCGTTTCCCTCCTTTCCTGCATGTAGCCATCATCAAGACCAACATGCTACTGAATCCTGTTCTCCCAGTCCCACCGTGGGGCCACTCTTGGTTTCCAGACTCTTCATGCTCCTATCCCCTCCACCCACAGATTATTGAACCGTTAACTTTGAAATGTATAGTACTATAGTTTTCAGTGCTGTTCTCATCCCACTTTAATACTGCCTGAGTTCGCTAGCATTACATTTCTCCACACATTGAGTGAAATCCGCAAGTGCCACAAGTCACCATAACTCCTTTGAAGTTGATGAAGATGATAATGAAGCTTCTTTCATAGCTTTCCAAACCAGGGTTTAATTTTTAAAGAAAGAGGTACCCGGACTCAAGCAATATTTTTTTTACTTTCATAACTGATGCAGCAAGCCCAGTGGTGCCAGGGCTATGAACTGCCAAGCAAAGGGGTGCTGGAGCTCAGTCCTGGCACCAATTAAGCACTGTTCCAAACCCTTATTAAAAGACATCCAGGTACTATACACCTAGAATGAGCTTCTATTCAGCAGCACAGGGCGATAACAACAGAATCAATGAGCCAGATCACAGCTGGTGTAAATCAGCATAGCTCAGTTGAAGTCAATGGAGCTACACCAATTTACATCACCTGAAGCTATGGCTCCTCATTATGCAATACTGTGGTGCATAGTTCATCCTAAGCATACAGTGCCTGGATTCTTTCATAAAGGGTTTGGAAAGCTATGGGAGAAGATTCACCATGTTATATTTGTATGAGATTAAAAGTACCTAATCAGGAATGGTGTCATTCATTCATGTCCTCCTCTACTGCAACCAGAGGCTATTTTCCCACTATTCTTACTTCCCTTTCACTGTTACATACCATCATTTGGATACACTTGGACAACATTTTCTGAGCTTCTTCTTGAGGGCTTGTACACTGGATGCAGGCTGCAAAATATATAGATACACAGATTCAGTGAGTCAACGCTGTTGTGGTTTAATATCTGGAGCATCTGACAGCCAACATTTAAAATTAATCTGTAATAAAAAATAAAGAAGCCATTAGCAAACATTTTGCTTTCTGCTTTAAATTACATGCTTTAAACTGAAACAACAAATGAGGTTTACAAGTAATTAAATTCCAAACGCCTTTATCATGTTACCAGAACTTGATCTGTATATTTTTCATATAACTTCCAGCCCTGCCTCCAACCTTATCTACACATTGATCTAAGGTGCTATCGGTCAAGTGCTATAGATAATGAATGACACCATTCCTGATTAGGTACTTTTAATCTCATACAAATATAACATGGTGAATCTTCTCCCATAAACCTTCTGCAAGTTTTTAGTTCCTGGAAAAGGGGCCTAAATAGCAACACAGTCCTGTGGACAATTTAGGGAAGAATTGGATTAAAGATGTATGAACTTTTCCTTCTTTGCTTAAATGTCTAATACACAAGCAGGATTTAACTGTTTAAAAATTATGCAAATTAAAATATTTATTTAAAAGGCAACAAGGCTTTGTGCTCTTTCCAAGTTTGAAAGCTCTCAGAGTCACAGGGGACCCAGAACTGTTTGTTCTACATTACAGTCGCCCCCACCTGCAGTGATATTTGTCTGCTATTAGCAAATGGCTTTCTTTGCAATACTACAAGTTTGCATCGACTAATATGTAAAGCTTTTGACAAATCTCCACAGGTAACTATTTCATAATTAATAGCTACTAGATGGTAATAGGGCTTCGTACTGGCTGTTGGAAGTGTTCTTCAAAATATTAATTTCAAATTTTCTTAGCATACGCGCAATGTGCCGTAGGGTGCACGTGATCAAGATTCAGCACTGAATTTGGTCCTCTGATTGAATCATTGGCTTCCCTGGCCCAGACCATGTACTGATGGGGAGTGCGATGTGAATGCCAATCCGTGCCCCTGCATCTGAATGTGAGATATACTTTAAAACCAACTTGGCAAAATCTGTTTAAATTTTGATCCTTTGATTTTCATTACAAAACAACAAATGAGGAGAGCATTTTCATTAGCAGCAAATGACAATAGGTTTTACTGCAGAAGAGACTGCAAATAAAAGCATCTTCTTAAATGTGTTGATCTTGCTGATAAAGTTTCCGGGCAGCAGTGAGAGGGAGGGCTTGTTGCCATTTGTTTCTAAAGGATGTTTGCGGGTCTTAAAAAAAGTATTTATGGTCAGAAAAGTGACTGAAAAATAAAATAATCGTTTTCCATATTTATGCTCCTGCAATTTCTTTCAAATGACATTTTCTCTGTCTACAAATGCTGTGAAATCAAGATTTTTCTTCAGTTTTCACATTGCATGATCCATCTGGCATTTGACCATGAATTTCAAACTACTATTATTAGCTATTATTAGCTATTTGGAGAATGCATTTGGAGAATGGTTGTTCTCCATACAAATAGCCATATCCATTTGTCAATTTTTTTATGCATGAGCAAGAGTATTTGCTACTTATTATTAGCACTATTTTTCTAATTGTTATTTACTGTTCAGCATTTGTTATTCTCCTATTTTCAAAGAATTGGCCAGCCAGAAATAATACCCTGAACCAAACCTGGTTCCTTTGCACTGATCCAATGGCAAAGATGCAGCACATGGTACAACTCAATGAATCAGAGTTGCAGACTTACCCATTAGACCAGTAAGATCTAGGAATAGGGTCAGGGATAGGAAATGTGCTGTATATTGACTCTGGTTATCCAATTCTCCAATGATAATTATGGGATCTGATGAGAGTCCTATTCATTCATCTTTGTCCAGAGCTCAGTGAAATAAAGAGCTCCATGGTGTTGGAGAAGGAGGCAAAAGACTAGATGGACTGGTAGACCCCGATGGAATGGGGTGGGCTCAGATCTATGGAAGCATAGAGGCACACGGCAACAAAAATAAAGCACCCTATCTGAAATACACCCAGCATGTCATTTAACTGTGAAACTCATTGCCACATGAAGTTGTTGAGGCCAAGGACTTAACAAGATTCAAAAAGGGATTGGGTATGCGTACGGATATCAAGAATATGCAGAGTAATCAATTAACTACAACAAAATGTTTGGAAGGGATATTAAACCTCATGCTTCAGAGTTTACAGCAGTCTCTAACAATTAGAGATTAGAATAAGACCTAGTACCTCACATCCGCCTACTGTGGAGTTCTCACACCTTTCACCTAGTACTTAATATTGTTACAGACAGGATACTCGACTAGATGGACCTCAGGTTTTACTCAGTATGGCAATTCCTATGCTCCTAACTATGGATCGTATCCTTAAACTCTCCTCTCTCTCATGGACGTAGGTGGCTTTTGAAATCTGGTTTGTCCTCTCCCAACTAATCTTTTGAGAGATAAAACAAACAAAAAACCCTTTGATCACCAGAGGAAGAGGTGGTGCAATACGAGGCATTTTGTTCAAAAATGAAATTAATTAATGATGTTCATCCCTTTAGAAACAATTGCATGTATAATGGACAAGAGGACCGATTAATAAAAGCTAGATTAAAAAAACAGACTACATATAATCATAGGGTTGGAGGGGGGGAGGGGGAGAAAATAAAAAGAGAACAGACTAATGGTGGAGACAACACACAAAAACCCCTAAAGGCAAATACTAGAATGAATAAGTACGGTAACTGCAAACCACCTAAGCAAAAAATAAAAATAATGATTGGGGAAATTGCAGTAAAATGAAAAAATCATTTGTCTATAGAGCAGCTCCATGACCAGAGCTCTGTGCCTTCAGGCACTCTGACAAAATGGGCACCTTCTTGTCCAAGTAGTAAGATATCTGGCGAAGTAAATTGTGGCTTCTGTTCATCTCTGTAGTTCATCTTTCCCAGGAGGGGTGTTTCTCTCTCTCTCGCTCTCTGTCCCTGTTCTGCCTGATTCTGCCTCTCTCTCTCTCTCTCTCTCTCTCTCTCTCTCTTTCTGGTCTTGTTTATACTTGCAAGGGGTTTATTTTGTTTGCTTTGTTTGCTTTAGCTACACCAGCATAGTTGAAACCCTCCAGAGCACTACTATAGATGCACAGCACCAGTGTAAAAAGTATCTACTGCCAGTGATATCTTGGTTTCAAAATAGTGTAAACAGAACTAGTGCAAGTCACTTTTTACACTTGTCCAGTAGCTACATTAGGGGCTTGCACCAGTGAAGGTCACATCAGTGTAGTTACATCTGCACAAAAAAAGCCCAGGGTAGAGCAGGCTTCTATCTTTTTCAACTTTTTTTTTAAATCCTTCACATCCTGTTGCAGGCACCACATGACCTACTGTGGAGAAGGGTTTGATCTCAACAGGTGGTATGTTAAATTTGCTGGCGCCTCTTAGGTCCTGTCTATTAAGTCCTGAAAAGAGCTGAGAGAAAAATCAGAATTTATCTCCTGTAGATAATTCTGATAATGTGACATTTGTTTTCATCTGAAATCATGACAAAACGTTAAAATACCCAATTTTTTCATGGAATGAATAGTTCTGACATTTTTTGATTTGGAAATGTTGAAGTAATTCTTTTCCACTTTTTCAAATAACATTAATTTTTTTAATATTCCTGAATCTAAATGTTCATTACAGATTCTTGAACTGACCAAAAGCAAAGCATTTCAAATCAGTTCAACATTAAACTGCATTCCCCTATGATGTCACATTGCCTCATGGGAGTTGTAGTTCAGGAGCCTAGTGCACCCATTTGTTCTCTCACCTAGGCCAGGCTCCCTGGTTGGACTACATCTCCCATGATGCAACTGCAGCCGTGAAACTCTGTAAATGCAGTATCAATCTGAAAAAAAATACATTCAATTATGGGAGATGTAGTCTAGCCATGGCAACCAGTCCATAGGGATAAATAGGAGCCCAAACTACAACTCCCATGAGGCAACGTGCCACAAAAATAGGGAAATGCAGTTTAATGTTGTACTGACTCTAAACAATGTTTCATTTCCATTCAGAAAACTGAAATATCCCAAACTGTGTAAAATAATTTTGGTTTGGATTTCCTAATTTTGGGGGACAAAACTGAAATTTCCCCATAGAAAATGTTGATTTTGCAGAAATCTCCAACTGACTGCTGTCTCAAACATGTGAAAACCTAAGCACATGCATAATTTAATACATGTGTATACTCCTATCATCCACTATGTACCTTACAAGTTTCTATATAAATATAAGTATCAATTTACCAGTGCAGTGAAAAGGAACTAACCTCAGAAAATTAAAACGTTATGAGATTACTGAAGAGTTTGCAGACTCTGTGCTTTAGTTCTTAAACTAGCACAAGCAGCACCAGAAATGTGACTGGAAAATAAAAGCCCCACCAGATTTTCCAGGCTAATAGCATCCCTCACCTGTTCTTAATCAGAAATGGAATTTGAAGAGCTCACCTAGCTGACGAAAGGTCTTGAAAATTTGAGAATCAGTTTTCCTATTCGATTTCACGTGCCATAATGGTTTCAGCTTTGCTGAAAATACTGGGTTGTTGACAGTATTTCATATGGAATACAGACACTTCCCAACCAAAACCTACAAATGCAAGTATATTAGGATTAAAATAAACAAAACAAAAACAAATAGACCTACAGGAACGCCTCACTTAAAGTCATCCCAGTTAACGTTATTTTGTTGTTATGTTGTTATATTGCTGATCAATTAGGGAACATGCTCGTTTAAAGTTGTGCATTGCTCCCTTCTAATATCATTTGGCAGCCGCTTGCTTTGTCCACTGCTTGCAGGAAGAGCAGCCCGTTGCAGCTAACTGGTGGGTGGTTGGAAACAGCGTGGACCGCCAGCCCTCCTATCAGCTCCCCCTCCACCAGCTCCCCACTCTCTTAAGTTCCCTGTGCAGCAGCTGCCCAGCAGGCTAACAATTACTGGCAGTTCAGCTGTCCCTCCCTCAACTGCCATGTGCTGATCCTGCCCTCTGCCTTGGAGCTTCTGCCCAAGACTCTTGCTTGATGTGGGGGCAGGGAGGGGAGGAAGACTGGGGCTAATGTCAGGGTGTTCCCCCTCCTCCTACTCCTTCACCCCGCTCACCCCAAATTCTATAGAGTGGGGAGGACTCATGAGGGAGGGAGCTGGCTGGCAGCAGCTGGTCTCTGCAAGCTAATCTAATCAACAAGGCAGTGCACTTAAGAGTTGGCATACTTCATGAGCCAGAGGATGGCATGGACTGCACCCTCAGCAAGTTTGAAAATGACACTAAACTGGGAGGAGTGGTAGATATGCTGGAGGGTAGGGATAGGATACAGAGGGACCTAGACAAATTAGAGGACTGGGCCAAAAGAAATCTGATAAGGTTCAACAAGGACAAGTGCAGAGTCCTGCACTTAGGACGGAAGACTCCCATGTACTGCTACAGACTAGGGACCAAATGGCGAGGCAGCAGTTCTGCAGAAAAGGACCCAGGGGTTACAGTGGACGAGAAGCTGGATATGAGTCAACAGTGTGCCCTTGTTGCCAAGAAGGCTAACAGCATTTTGGGTTGTATAAATAGAGGCATTGCCAGCAGATCGAGGGATGTGATCATTCCCCTCTATTCAGCATTAGTGAGGTCTCATCTGGAGTACTGTGTCCAGTTTTGGGCCCCACACTACAAGAAGGATGTGGAAAAATGGAAAGAGTCCAGCCGAGGGCAACAAAAATGATTTGGGGGGCTGGAACACATGAGTTACAAGGAGAGGCAGAAGGAACTGAGATTGTTTAGTATGCAGAAGAGAAGAATGGGGGGGGGGGATTGATAGCTGCTTTCAAGTACCTGAAAGGGGGTTCTAAAGAGGATGGATCTAGACTGCTCTCAGTAGTAGCAGATGACAGGACACAGAGTAATGGTTTCAAATTGCAGAGCGGGAGGTTTAGGTTGGCTAATTAGGAAAATCTTTTTCACTAGGAGGGTGGTGAAGCACTGGAATGGGTTACCTAGGGAGGTGGTGGAATCTCCATCCTTAAAGGTTTTTAAATTCAGGCTTGACAAAACCCTGGCTGGGATGATTTAATTGGCGTTGGTTCTGCTTTGAGCAGGGGGTTGGACTAGATGACCTGAGGTTCCTCCCAACCCTGATAGTCTATGATTCTATGATACTTAAAGGGGAATCTCTCTCACACACACATGGTGTGTGTCTCTGTCTCTGCCCACCTTCCTTTCCTGCTGCCTTGTAGAGTGTGAGAGTTATCCCTTGAGGGCTCAGCCAATTGCTAGTTCATCATTTATCAGTAAGGCATTCCTTGGGAAATATCCCACCTTCTGACTTCTCCACCTCAACCAAGCTTCACAATCATCATCTCTGTGTACCAGTATTAAATTGTTTGTTTAAAACTTATGCTCTGTGTGTGTGAATGTATTTATACTTTAGTCTGGTGAAAAAAATTTCCCTGGAACCTAACCCCCTCATTTACATGAATTCTTATGGGGAAATTGGATTGGCTTAAAGTCACATTTTTTTCAGGAACATACTACGTTAAGTGAGGAGTTCCTGTATTAAAACCCTCCCATTAACTTAATTCACCTTTTTCAAATCTGCAAAAGAGCTTAGTTTAGGATGAAGGCTTAATTTTGTTTGCCCATTCCAGATTTTTAGGTCTCCTGGATATTTTCACATTTTTGAACTGGATCTATAACTTAAACAGCAAAGATAGAATGAAGGGATGAGTGTGCACAATTAATGAACTCAAATTTACTTCCAAACAATTTAAAATATTTGTTTGTATGATTCGTTTTGATTTAAGCATATTTATTTTTTCACTTCTTAACTAACTTTTATTTTTAAGATTTTTACTCTCTTCGGATCAAATTTCACGTTAAGGATTAAAAAGGCAAGAAATTCCAGGGTTAAGGTTATATCTGCAACCTTAACTCTGCCCTCTTCTCATATAATCACATGTTTTTATTCCCCTCACCCCCCATAGCCTTAGACACACATGTAGCATATTCTACTACTGGCGACTACCAACAGAGACTACATAAGTGAATAAATGAATGAGACAAGGGCTCCTTGAATGTAGTGCAATTTGTAAGGCACACAAATGTAAGACCTAAAGTGAACAAAACTAAGACATATATATCTTCAAAATCAGGTTAGGTAACATAACCATGTAGTGAAAAGCACTGCATTCTCATCACAGTTCTGTGTTTATAGATCCAGAACAGAATTTAGTCCAGTTCAAAGAGAACATAGGTGTGCCTGTAAAACACATTTGGCCCTGAAATGTACACAGATTATGCCACTACATGTCTAAGTAGTTACCTTTGCACTTGTTTTCTGTGTTTTGGGGGATACAAATGTGTTCTTGTGTGTGAAATACACATTTCACTGGTGCATTCATTGTGCCCATCACTGGAAACCTGTTCTAGAAGGAATAGATGTTCTTAATACACATTTTGACCAAGTCTGTATTTTGCAAAGGGAAAGAAACGTCTCATTCAAAATTATTTTTGTCGCTTATATGTTAAAAGTGGATCGATTGGAAGTGAATGTGTTCTAGTGGTTAGTACTAGAGTTCTCAGATCTATTTCCAACTGTGCCACTGACTCACCAATGTGAACCTGGGCAGCTTTCCCATTGGTAAGATGGGTATAATCATATGCATCCATCTTACAAGCGTGATGTGAAGCATAATGTGTGTTTACATAGCACTTTGAGCAGAGGTGCTGGAACTATTTGTACAATGGGGGTGCTGAGAGCCATTGAACCAAACTGTAAACACTGGATATGATGGAAACTACTTCAAGCCAGGAGGTCTGGCAGCACCCCCAGCACCCCTAGTTCCAGCACCTATGACTTTGAGATCTTTGTCTGAAAAGGGGTATAGAACTACAAAGTATTATTAACAATACTATTAGCAATAGTATGCCTTTGCATTTCCCTTGGGATTTTTCAGACAAAGATCTCAAAGTGCTTTACATTAGTATCATATGAAACTGAATCTTGCAACTATTCGTCTGATTTTGTTCTTTGGATATTGGCAAAAAGTTCAAGGTTTTTATTTGGAAGTGGTGCGATTGTGCGTAAGTATTTATTAACTTTTCATCAATGTCTTTATGGATTAAACACTCCCTAAGTACACATTGACAGCACAGATCATTATAGTTATGGACCCTTAACATTTAACGTGGGAAGGGAGGGAAGGGCTGTGTGTGTGTATTCATCGCCTTGCTCTCTTTCTTTCACAAACTATAAGGTTTAATAGCGATTAACAGTAGACCACAGCACTTCTAAATTAACGATAGCCCTGCCAATTCTAATTGGTATTCTAATTAGTCTGACAATTCTACTAATTAAGAACATTAAACTTTTTAACAAAGGCTATTTTTTTTTGTGCTGTGTGGTGTATAATGGATTTGGGGCTGGGGAGACTGAACTTGAACTACTAAGAAATACTGATGATTAAATTAAAAAGGGGGAGGCTTGGGGCGAATATAGTAGCTTTTATATTTGTAGCTAAATAGTAGTACACTGGGGTAATTTTGTGATACATGAAGTGATATAGAACAGATTAATGACTCACCACGACAAATCCAGAAATGAATGGCTGAAAGTTTGACAATTATCTTTTGTAGATTTTGATTCAGCACAAGGTTTCTTATAGAGCTGGTTAAAAAATCGTAATTTCTATTTCAACATTTTGAAATGTGTTTTCATTCCCATCTGAAACAAAACCAAACATTTTTGAAATTTCCCATGGAAAAATATTGTATTTTTTAAAATTTTGACTCAATGAAAACATTTCATTTTGATCAAATCTATACATTTTGTTCTGAATGCAGCTTTTTAAAGTGTTACATAAGGCAAATTTTAAAAAACAAGAAGTTCTTTTTAAATGAAAAATCAAAATGGTTTGTTTCTATATACTTTCATTTTTTGGGGGGGGTTTTCTGAACCAAATTTTGTCTAAATTGTCACAATCCTGCTAAAAGTTTAAATTTCAATACAGTGCCGTTTGCCAACAGAAACATTCCACTGGAACCATCTTCAACCAGCTTTTAGTTTCAAGGTCAAAGATTTCTGCCTTTACTGAAGCCTGTGCATTTAAGCAGACCCTGCGCAAAAATTTTTGAACAAAATATTGATACTACAAGAGTCCCATGTGTGATAGAAGAAAATAATTGATCTCCCACACTAATTAAAAGCCAATGGATAGAATAGCCCAGACATTCCAAGATCTTAAGGAGCCTTAATCTATTAGGTGTCACAGACTCTTAACACCTATTGACTTCAGTGGGTTGAATGCATTCAGCTCCTCTCAGGATAAGACCCAAGTAGCACAGAGGTTGATAATGTAATGTATGTTCTCACCTGTCCACCCTATTGCCATTTAGAAAAAAAACCACATGCTTAAATCATTGTCCCTCCCAACCCCACATGGGATGGCTTTCTTTGCACATCCCTAGAAGTGGTTCTGCCCAACTGATAATTCCTTCTGCTTTGCAATTTCCCAGGCTTTGAGGATGACTGACAGGACAGAAAGAAGTGAAGGACAAAATACGTTGTATATATCCAGGTTCTTTTGGCTGAATTCTTTCACTGACACACGATCTTGTCCCTGGGAAACATTTCTTCTAATACTTGCTGGAAAGACATAGTCAACTTTAGCACCTTCAAGAGAACTTTTCATGTGAGAGCTTCCTGGAAGTCAGGTCTAAATTACACTTTCATCTACCTACTCACTACATCTGATAGGAAAATGGGATTCTGGAAGGCAAGGGTAATTTTTTCCTTATTAGGTTTGTGTGTTGATATTCTGAGACTCTGCTGTGGACTTTTTCTGCAGACGAGATCAAGGAAACAGCTTGCTTGGAATGAAAATTTAATCAAAGACGATTACAAAGACACAAAGTAAAAGAAAAAAAAACACCCAAACCCCAGATACAAGCTGGTTGAAATTGAGAAAATTACTTGAGCAAACTTACCATTAAAACACTGAAATCATTTTTTTCTAATTTGCAAAGGCATGTAAATCTAGTACCTTCAGTGTTGTCTATTCCTGTTAATCATTAAATTAGTCACTGCCATAATGCTGCTCTAAACTGTAATGGGAATCAGACTGGCCCTGGCCATCATCAGTATTTAAGTGGGAAATAAGCAGGGCTTAGGAGCAATGCACCAGCACCGCTCCAGCTCCAGGCAAAAAACCTGCAGCTCCACTGCTCCGTGCTACAGCTCCGGGCTCTACTCCAAAACCCTGGAAATAAGGGCAGCATACAGTCATGACTGCCTTCCAAGTGTTAGTCTAGCACAGAAGAGAATCCAGCTCATAATGTAATGTGCTGCCCTTTTGTAAAGAACTGTTATCAATTCAACTTCACTAAGATAGCTAAAGACAGTCATCTCTGGTCAAGACTGAGGAACCCATGTCTGAGGAAGTTTACAAACCTTGGTGTCTCTAGACAATTCCCATAGGGATTATTTGAACACAGAAGCTGAAGGTCACAAATTACTGCAAGTAGGGTTGGCATTAGCTTGCATCCCAAATATTTGATAACTGTTTATCTCTTTTGGACAGCAATAGGACCTACTACTGATTTTAGCTAATATCACTAAATTGTTATCAGACAACACCCACTTTTGGGAGCTTTGTCTAGATAAAAATGTAAAGGACTCTTTCTCCTGCAGGTATTTTGAACACAGACAACAAAACCCCATATATTTGAAGAAGATACTTTAGAGTATCCTCCCCCATCTCAGTCTTTTCCTCTCAGCAGTAGTGGGCTGTGTATGTATGCAATACATGCCCTGGGACCAGCTGTTCCCTCAGGACAATTCTGTACAACCCCTGTAT
The DNA here is from genome assembly GCA_032164245.1 of Sternotherus odoratus. Lineage (NCBI taxonomy): Eukaryota > Metazoa > Chordata > Testudines > Kinosternidae > Sternotherus > Sternotherus odoratus. The sequence continues at coordinate 150,999,321 of JAVMKO010000002.1, forward strand.
GCACTGCCATCCTCAGCACAGCATGACCTCGTACACACCGTATGTGAGACGTCACGTCTTGCCTGCAGATGTAGAATTGCATGCCTTGCTGAGAATGTCATAGTATGCCCCTGCCTCTCAGGCATTTCTAGGGAAATTGTGACTCTTTGAATGGGGACATGTGAAAATTACAATCCTGCTGAATGAGTTTGTGGATGTTCAAGAAATCTAATGAAAAACACATTACGTAAATTCCCTTTTAAGGTAAGATAACAAAGAGTCCTGTGGCACCTTAAAGACTAACTAAAGTATTGAAGCATAAGCTTTCGTGGGCTAATACCCACTTCGTCGGATGCAAGCAATCCACTGCTTGCATCCGACGAAGTGGGTATTAGCCCACGAAAGCTTATGCTTCAATACTTTAGTTAGTCTTTAAGGTGCCACAGGACTCTTTGTTACCTCTGCTATTCCGGACTAACACGGCTACCTCTCTGATTCTTTTAAGGTAAGAAATACTGTCAGATAGCTGAAAGGATACCATGGATCACATAATTGCCTAAGAATAGCATCATCAACTCATCACTAGAAAAGTACTGCTTGGGCTTCAAATTTTATGCCATGGCCAAGTCTCTTTAGATCAATCTTACCATTGGCAAACGTGGCCCAACTGCTATTGACTTCAACACCAGAGCTGAACTTCATCATGTCTTTCACTTTCTGGGAGGCTTTTTGACTAAGGCTTTTAGAAACCCATTCTAGTTACGGATGACTTCTACCATTAGATCACAGCTCTGGAAGGAGGAGGAAGGATGATCTGGTGGAAAGACACTAGAATGGGATTAGAAGATTTGGGTTAAAATCCCTGCTCTGGCATAGGCTTTCTGTGTAATTTTAGGCAAGTCACTTAACCTCCATGTGTGTGTTTCCCGTATCCTCCATATCCCCTGTAAAATGGGGTAATAGTTTTTCTATTGGGACAGGTTGCGTAGTCCCATAACTTTCCTGCTCTTTAAAAGGAAACTGAACCCATCTTCATCAAACCAGTGTGCTGAAAATTCAGTAAACATTATGCTCTGAAGTCCACTATCCTAGACTTAAAATTGTGGGTCTGTGAACCGAAGCACCTCAACTGATCTCACTTGTTGAGGGAGTATCATATTGCATACCCACACAAGAGGCAGACACAAGGTTGCACAGATAATCATAAATCTAATTTTTCGTAACTTTCCAGTACTTTATTTAGTAATTTACATAGCATTCTTTTAAGAGAGAATTTTTAAAAAATGTAATTTATTAGGTGTTGAGTTAGTATTTGGCATGCTGCCCGAGGAATATAAGTAAGAGAAAGGAAATGGCAGTTTAACAGTTTACAGCTCAGCTAAACCAGAATGGAATTAGAGGACACAAAGAAAAGTCACTTCGCTGGCCTGTGAACTTTTGCCCTCTGCATTTCAAAGGTCAGATGCAAATAATGGAAGTGTCAGAACGTCTCAAAAGAGTTTTCAAGAATCTTTTATAATGGAAAGTGTAAAATGAAAATCTAAATATGGGGTGGTACCAGCTCCCCCTCTGATGAACACTACAATCTCCTAAAGTGGGCCTGTCCAACAGAAGCTGACATTAGTCATGTTTTCATTGGGTTTTAGTCTGTGGTTCTAGCATTCAATGTTAATTTAACTGCTCTATAGCCTTGTGTCTTGCATTTAATTTAGAGCATGCTGTGCAGTTCTAAATAAACTGTTCACCTCAGCCTGTGTTGTTGTGCTTTTCTAGGCAAATCCTGCAGTCCTTACTCAGTCAAATCTCCCATTGATCCCAATGGGGCGCTTTGCCTAAGTGCAGACTCCGGATTTGGTCCTTAGTGTGTGGTCAGTCACTAGGGAATGGATGATCCTCTCCCACAGAGAAGTCAACAGGAAGGGTCCGGAAAACCAACAGCTGAACCTTACTGAGTGTCCAAGTAATTGTCCTATCAGGGAGGGTGGCTTGCCAGCCCCACAGTTCTTGGGAATCCTTAGTGAATGAGTGCTCCAGTTTTATGGAGGAAGAGGCATCTCCACAGAAGCCTGGCCCCTCCATGGTTCCCTCTGCCTGAGTAAACAGTGGGGATAATTGGGCCTAGCCAATCAGTGCCTTAGAAGACTCACTCTTTATGTTTATTACACCACCAATGCTCTCAATCTTCAATAAAACTTAGGGGTAAATTGTGTGGCCCTAAAGCAGCAATGCCACAGAGTAAAGGGGAGTAAGATCTATTCACACACATCTTTGTGTGGCCACATGACTGCTCTCCACATTGCGGCTGAAGCATGGTGGATGAGATGGAGCTGTATGTCTTGTACGCTTCTCCTTCACCTTGAGCAGAAGTGGCCAGTATCTTGGCTCCATACTAACAATTAAGGAGAAATTAACCTGCACCAGTTTAAGGCGGCACTGATTACTTCTTCCACTGGGAAAGAAAGTCACCATTCCATCCCAGGTCTCCTCCTTGGGTTTGCAGCTGCATAGCTCTTCTTATAACGAACAAAGACTGTCTAATCCTAAAACTGGAACCCCAGATTAAGAAGAGAAATAGCCAAATGGGTACACAGAGTAAACGAGTCAGTGAGCCTGGAAATGCTGTATGAATCAAAGTGAAAATAATGTGAAAAATATAACTAAGGTTTCCAATTATTGAAATTCTTCAACAGTGATTGCCATTACAAAGTGAATATAGACTGTCCTGTAATGTTAATTTGATCAGAATGTCACCTATATATTTACAATGTCTGCTGTAGCAAAGTGTTTGCAACATACTTCTGAAAACTGCTTACTTTTCATGGGCACCCACTGCTCTAAGCGTATGTGTATCAGAAAGTTACAGCAACAAATATATGACAACTCCAGTTGGTGAATATGAAAGAAAAAAATAAATTCCAAATGTACCATGACAATGGTAACAGTAATGATATTGATCCCCTTGTAGAGGATCATTACAAAATGTACAATATTCTAAATATGCAGTCCTGAAGCACTGTTTCAATGCATACTAAAAATACTATATCAAATCTAAGAAAAGGTTGACTGTGTGTTAGCAGAAGAACTGTAAAATTTCCGGTGACATCATCCAATCTCCAAAATACACATTGTATAAGATATTTTGCAACTCTTCTCTCTGTTACGTTATTTAATAACAAAAAAGCCCCATAAAATGTAAAAATCTATTTTTGGATGTATTTTATGCTACCACTAGTGTGTAAAAAGCTTTATCCATCATTTGACCTCTTTAATATTTTCAAATAAATTGTTAAGTAGAGTCCCAGCGAGCCAGGGGGCCTAGTGGTGAGCACACCTGGTTTCCAGTTTCTCGCCTCTCCGCAGGAAGGGCCTTCAGTTCAGTTCCTAACTTTAGTATGTGGCTTATCCTCATCTGAGGGTTTTCAACATCCTTACTCTCTCCCTGCCAGAGGGGTGGGGTGGAACTGATGTTTATGTCCCTCTGCAGCAAGGACAGTTTGTAGGGAAGCCCCGGCCCTCCGCTCCACTGAGCTCCAACCCAGGTCCCTATGAGAGACAATAACATTGGGCACTTGGGGCCACCCTGAGGAGCTGTCTCCCAGGGTCACTTCCTACCATCCTTCTCCTGCAGAATCTCCAAGTCCAACGTAAGAAAGCAAAAGAAAAGACAACTAAACCATCAGCCCCAACTGGGCTGAGTGGGTAGCCATCCAGGAGCCCTCAGGATAGGTCTGTCATTCTTTCCAGCCTTCACCCTTGTGAGATAAGTGGCTCCCTTTTAAGCATCCTCTCCAGTTGGAGCATGCTCTGCAGGCCTGAAAGGGCAATGTTGTCCTTTAACCCTTCTGGGCCCAGCGTGGGGTTTGTACATCCCCATCACACCACTATAGTTTCGAAAAATGGCATAACCACATGACTGCTTCTTACAAAAACACTGCTTGGTGCTTTGTAATCCCAGAGGAAACGGCATAGCTTAAACCAGCAAAATGACAAAAAAAGTCTAGGTTGTTCAGAAGTACATATGCTAGCCTTAGCACCACGTACCAGCCTATTATTCTTAACAGGCATTACAAGTAGACAGCAACGCAGCAGTTATGGGGTATGCTGTGAATGCATATTAACACCAGGACACATTTGCATATCATAGAACCATTCTACAAAATGCACAGTAAAAATCCTTAGGAAAAGTCATTATGCACACACCATGGATGCTTTTTAAACTTTGATATCACAGCTATTTTGTTTCTTAACAATTTATTAGAATTTATTAAAGAGGTCAAATGATGGATAAAGCTTTTTCCACACCTTAATTCATTTATTTTATTTTTAGTGGTAGCATAAAATACATCCAAAAATAGATTTTAACATTTTATGGGGCTTTTTTGTTATTAAATAATGTTAACAGAGAGAAGAGGTGCAAAATATCGTATACAATGTGTATTTTGGAGACTGGATGATGTGACCGAAAATTTTAGTTCTTCCACTAACACACAGTCAACCTTTTCTTAGATTTTATATAGTATTTTTAGTATGCATTGAAACAGTGCTTCAGGACTTTAAATATTTAGAATATTGTGCATTTTGTAATACTCTCAGTATGCAAAATTTGTGAACAGGTTGGACCTAGCACCTTTCACAATATAAATCTTAATACATAAATTCCAGTTGAGAATAAAGGGATGCGACCCTCTGTTCTATTATACAGGTTGTAATAGTTAATATAGAATGAAATGAGTGTGTGAGTAGTACATTACTTGCTCCACTTCTGCAATAGCTACTTAAGTTTTAAGACCTTTGCCACTTCAAATATATTTATTTTTAAAAATAGGCCCACTCAAGATTAAGAACGAATGGCCTGCAATTTCTCACTGCAATAAAAAAGAAAAGTTTGCTTGTGGTTTTTTTTTCTAATGTTTTGTCTTGTTTTGTTTTTTTTTAATTGGAAGGAACATAAAAGGGTTCCTGAAATTGACTGTCCCCCACACACAATTTTTCAGTCTTCTTCTCTAAAAAAAAAAGGCCAAAACAGATTTAAATGAATCTTTCTGAAAACAAAAATAATTGGATCAGGGCTGAGAACATTAATGCCAAGCTTGGGCCTAATGTGAATTAAAGCAGATGAGTTATAAACCCTTCAAATACAGGATTTATAATGGAAATGCTGACACAGATTCATAACAATAGCAACCCTGCCAGAGATTATTTTAATACTAAAAGCATATTCAGTCTCTCACTTTTTAGCTTATTTAGTCACTAAAAAGCAACAAAATGGGATAATAGCAAAGACTAAAATATGTTTCTACATAAGACAGTCCGTTCTTTTTCTTAAGTCTTGATAACATTTTGCTCGTGGGTGACATCTCTCTCCTAAAAACAAGGTAGAGTTTGTCACAAGCGCTATAGCAAGGCTTAGCTGAGAGGCTTTGTCAGCTTTATTTAATAGTTTCTTGTCTGTTGATGAGAGAGACAAAAGGGTTAAGGGAGAAAGAGCAGATAGCAGGAGAGACAGCTGACAGGAGGAGAGAAAGAGAAAAAGAGAGAGAGATAACATGAGAATTGGAAAAGAGAATGTACAAAAGTGGAAAAACAGGTAAGAGAATCGGGAAGGAAGAACAAATTCTACGACAGAAAAGACTTCTTAATTTTCAAAGGAAATATTTAGTAGAAGGCAAGACACACAGAAAGTAAGCAAAGGGGGAAAAAATCTTCTGATTACCTTGAAAGACTACAAAAGGATCACAATGAAAGCAGCTAGTTTATTTTATCAGAGGTGGGAAAAGTGAGTGTGTATGTGTATGTGTGTGTGTGAGTGTGTGTGTGTGTGTTTGGCAACACACTAATTTCTGATGTTGTGGGGGGCGTGCATTGCACTGGAATATCGTATTTTTGAAACATTCAGAATATATTTCAAATCTTTTTTTTTCAGGATTATTGCAAAAAGTCCACGAAGGAAAAAAAATGGAGGATTTCTCACACAGACCCCAGATGGACACATGCTTCCATTATTTTATGTTCTCGAACAGCACACAGCAATTTGAACCACACACATAGATTTCTCACAATAATATTAATAAGAACTACTTTTGCGACTTCTTACACTTGAGCTAAACCTGCTTAGGTGTGTCATAGTACATACATTTCTTTCTGATTTCAGCTGTCCCTTAATTGCTTTTTTATGGGTACCCTGAGCACAGAGGGGATTCTGATCAATATGACACAAGTGTTTTTTAAATAAGTAACACAATATAACAACTATGGAGTAGCTGTACCTGTAGGTACAGATAAAACTGAATGTTGGCATGGCTATCTACATAGATTGCCTGTTAAATAGAAGCAGATCTAGTAGAAATGCACCTACTCTATGTAAAATGCTGGTACAGATTTTTTCCCCCTATCAGTCTAACCTTCTGTGTTGATACATGAATGCTGGTACCCACTTACAGGGATGCCAGATGATCAGTGCAGAATGAAGGTCCCAGGAGAAAGGATCACATGGTTTTCTCTGCCCTGTGACGTCACTAGCAGATGGCATGGGTACCAGCTCTGGCAGTTGGCATCAATGTCACTTTTTAGAGATCAATGAGATAGTGCAGAGATACACAGATCTAGACTCCAGGAGACGATGCGACATTCAGACTGAAAAGATTTGGAAGGCAAAAAATGAAAACTGAGTATTGAATGAAATAAAAAGCTAAGGTAATATAAATAAAGATATATTTCAATTGGGGCTATGTGTGCATGCAAGTGTTTAAAGATACAGTTTCATTGTCTTGTATTTTATGTGTGCTATTTACTATCTGTAACTTCTCCTAGCATTCCATTCTTATGATGTAATTGCATACTTTCACTGGGATTATGCAATACTGCTAGTGTATAAGCAATACTAAGAGAGTTAGTCTTTTATTAGGGGGTTTTGCTTAGTTTTGTTCTATTAAAAAGTCTCTGCATTCATTTGTGCTGGTCTCTGAGGACAGTGGATCCAAGTATTTGCTGCTTCAAGACTGAAAACAAAAACAACAATTCAAAAAGAAAATTATTTCTTCATTTCATTCAGGATTCTGAACACACGTGCACAATTGCAGTCAGAATCCACAGCCCATTCCTGTCAGATATTAGCTAGAGGGAGATGTCTGATTCTTGCAGAACATAAACACTGCTAATGCATGGAGGGGTTTTTTGTTTTTGTTTTTGGTGGTTGGATTTTTTAACCCTGATTGACTGAAAACGGAAAAAAAAAAAAAAAGAAAACAAGTTAATTCCAACAACACAATTGTACTATTAATTTAGAATCTTTCCTTTAAAAAATGAGAGAGAAAGATCTTATTTTCTAACTCTTTTTATGTGAATACGTTTAGGATTAGATCATTCCTGTTGGTTTTTTTTCTAATAGGAAATAAATACTCTGTTTCATATATTTTCATATTGATCATTAGAAAACCTCACTTAATTTTAATTAAGTCACTGAATGATTCATTTGTCTTAGTTATTTTTTCCATTTAAATTCTTTCTAACCCATTCCAATTTACTGGACTTAAATGTATTGATCCATGAAAGAATGCATATGAACAAACTTCAAAATAAAAGTTAATAGGTGGTTTAAAAAAATATTTGTCTGTCAGTTAATAGAGATATAGCACTTTTCATTTTTAAGACTGGTCTCTCCCATCTCATTTTTTACCCATGGGAATTTGGATTAATGAAATTTCCGCATTGCTTTATCATGTTTTGCATTTACTTAAATTCCAGTGTTGGGGATTCTAAAAGCTTGTTTAAAAAAATACAAATGTGCAGGGAGTTGATTATGACTATTAAACATAGTTTTGCTCTTTATTTACTTATACTAAATTTGCTTAGATTAGCAATGATATAATGCATGTTTTGATGTTTTTATAATTTTGACAGCTAATTTTTTTAAAAAAACTAAATAGAAAAAAACACTTGCAAGTTATAAACATATTTCATTAGAAAATTGTGCTGTGTTGTATACATGTACGTGTATATATACACAAGCGAAAGGTGTGTGACGCTATTTGTGTATGTATACAAGCTTTACAAATGGAAACATTTAAACATTGTGCTGGCATTCTTTCAGGTAACTTAAGATTATAGAACCATGTTAACACTACCATTTGATGAGTCTGTTGTAATGCCAGAATCCCAGATGTGCAGAAAGTTTTCCAGAGAAAGTGAGGACCCAAAGCAAATTAAGAAGCCAGAAAGCTTTTCAAAGCAGATTGTACTCCGAGGAAAGAATATCAAAAGGGCCACTGGAGAAGACACAGAAAAAGAAGAGGAGGAAGAAGACAGAGAGGAGGAGGATGAGAATGGTTTGCCTAGAAGGAGGGGCCTTAGGAAAAAAAAGACAACCAAGATAAGAGTGGAAAGGGTCAAATTCAGGCGGCAAGAAGCCAATGCTAGAGAAAGGAACAGGATGCATGGTCTTAATGATGCTCTGGACAATTTAAGAAAAGTGGTCCCTTGTTATTCAAAAACACAAAAACTGTCTAAAATAGAAACTTTAAGACTAGCCAAAAACTATATTTGGGCTCTTTCTGAAATCCTGCGTATTGGCAAGAGACCTGACCTGCTCACATTCGTCCAAAACTTGTGCAAAGGTCTATCCCAGCCAACTACAAACTTGGTGGCCGGGTGCCTGCAGCTGAATGCCAGGAGTTTCTTGATGGGTCAGACGGGGGAAAGTGCCCATCACACAAGGTCACCATATTCCAGCTTCTATCCTCCCTATCACAGTCCTGAGCTCAGCACTCCCCCAGGGCATGGAACTCTTGACAATTCCAAGTCAATGAAACCCTACAATTACTGCAGTGCTTACGAATCTTTCTATGAAAGCACTTCCCCTGAGTGTGCCAGCCCACAGTTTGAAGGTCCCTTAAGTCCTCCCCCAATTAACTATAATGGGATATTTTCCCTGAAGCAAGAAGATGCCTTGGACTATGGCAAAAATTACAATTATGGCATGCATTACTGTGCAGTGCCACCCAGGGGTCCCCTTGGGCAGAGCTCCATGTTCAGGTTGCCTACCGAGAGCCACTTCCCTTACGACTTACATCTGCGCAGCCAGTCTCTCACCATGCAAGATGAATTAAATGCAGTTTTTCATAATTAATGAGGAAAATGAAAATAAACAGTGGTCATTCACCTCCCCGGTCTAATTAAGACAAAGCAGCTGCTTGTGCACTGCATAATGGGCACAACTCTATTTAACGTGTTTACTAGTTTCTAAAGTGTGTTTCAATTATTGTGGGAATTTTTGTATGTACTAATAAATTCTTTTTCTTATACATATTTTTCCTTTTGTTTTTTGTCTGTAAACACTGTGAGATTGTTTCTTACCAGAGGCTTATTCTTTTTTCCCCACCCTATTCACTTAACAGTGTGTCTAAACAATATAATTGACATAAATGCATACACACTGTCTAAAGTCAATGTCTGTTTCAATTGTACAGTAACTATACAAATGCATGTTATTAAAATCAGATGAGTAAAAATGATGTATTTATAATTATTAGAAATTATATATTATGTATTTGAGAAGAACTGGATTTTAAAAAATTATTCCGAGTTTTTAAAAGAGCTATCCCTAAACTGAGATGGTCTTGCAAGATGCAGGGGAGTCAGTGCAGCAATATTTAAAGCTATGCAAAAAAAAAATATTTTCTTTGATTTTGGGGGGTTGTTTTGTTCCTGGGTAAGAAAAATATAGGTGATCACCTCTAAGAATTATACCGCATAAAATTTGGAGTGTTTGCTGATAGGGGCTACATAACATTTAAAAGATGTTGTCAAAATTTTGAAGCAGTTACTTTAACAGAATAACACAATGATATCAGCACTTTTTTGTATTATTCTGACTTCAGATGTAAGGGTTTGTTATAACAATGTATTACTGTGGTTTTTTTCACTACATATTTTAAATGCGATTAAACATAGATGTTTCCAGTCATAAAGTACATCTATTAGCTGTGATACTGTATTTTGCCTGATACTCATTATTGCACAGTACACAGGTGCCTTTTGTTTTCTCTTGTACAACATTATTTTCTGGACAGTTTTACTGATTACATTTGGGTTTGGAAACCATGGACAATTATCAGGGTTTACTAAATACCACATTCAAACACATATCTTACCAGCACATAGGCACACCTGAGATGTCCTTAAACAGAAGTCGCTATATGTTCATTAAAGATAGTAAAGTGTAATATTTCCAGACAACCTTCTAGCCTCATACAATGCAGGGACAGGTCTTAAACCATACAAAGGATGTTGAGTGAACAAATAGCACGGAGTTGCATTTAAGCAACTCTGGCATCTGGAATTAACGTTGGGAATAGGGGTTGGGGAAGGGTCCACAGACTGACAGATTCCCTGACCACTGCTTGCTGCTAAACTCAGGGTTTGTTTAATGAGAAAATTGCACCGATTTAATTAAAAAGTGCAGTTTTACATTGATTTAGTTAAATTGGTGCAAAATGCAGTGTGGATATTCTTAGATCTGTTTAAACCTGGTTTATTTCACTTTAGCTAAGTCAATTAAGGACAGATTTCAGATGACTTGAAATAAGACCTTTTTAAACTGAACTAAGTGTTGGCACAGCAGTTTGCACTAGGTTAGCTAACCGGGTTTAAAATCTGAGTGAAATTAAACCAGTACAGTTTCTGCCTGTAGACAAGGCCTCTGTTTTAGAGGTGTACAATAATACAAACTCTACTGACCAGCATTCCCTTCTAAGGGCGCCAGAATGACCTCACTTGGTACAGTATGCATGAGGAGCTGTGAGGAATTGTTACTGAAAATAAAGAATCCTATACATATATTATACAAATGCCACAAGCAAATTATTTGAACAACCAGAGACTGAGCCAAAGCCCTAGATAATGGTTTGGTAATGGCTGATGAACGTTGGACCATCACTTTATTATGTCACTCCCCAAAAGAGGGAGCAGGCTGATTTGTCCTGCTAACTGCACGGTTTGCCTTTTGCCTAATTTCACAACTAGCTCTAGTTCGTAACAAGCTCAATTACTAGTCTAGGCGAATCTCTGCTAAATGCTAGATGCTTCTCCTTAATTAGAAATTTTCCCAAACCACAAAGTTTGGATCTGGATCCAAATGCCCTAAAATCTGAAGTTGGAGCATAGTTTGGATCGAAGGTTCTGCTTTGTCAGAATCCATAATAGATATAGGCGTCCTATCATTATAGATATAGAAATCTCAGTCCAAACCTCCCCATAGTTTAGGGTTGCTGGTTCCACAGTTTTGGTTAGGGACTATTTCAATCTTGTATCAGCGACAGAAAACAAGAAATGGCAGAGAGCAGCTTTTTATGTTGGACCAAGTGCTGAAAAAGATTTTGTTTTTTTACCACCTCAAAAATTACATTGAGGTAATTTGCACTGAATATAGTAAAGGTTTAGGGAAAAGGGGAGGGAGAAGTCTCCCTTTGGTAGCTGTTTCTATATATATGCAGAACACCAAATAATATTTAACAACAACAAAATACAAACAGGTGACAGAAGGACATTTGAAGAAGAACGAGCTGAATGCAAGGAGGAGAAACACACAATTACTGGCATAAAGTCTAGGTATCATCCTTCCACTGCACAGCAGGGCAGGGACTAGGAAAAAGCATCCCCAATTCACACTGTGCCAGTGGCAGAAGAACTCAGAAATACTTTCCATGGCTGGTAAGTTATTGAATGACTTGAGATATTGGAGGAAGGAATTCCTTGCTTTGACTCTCTCCTACACTTATAAACATTAATATAGGGGACAGATTATCTTCAAATCTGCCTACTACAAGGTTCCTCTGACACCTTGCTCTGAAAAATTTGGTACTGGTCACTGTCAGAGATGGGATGCTGGCTTAGATGGACCACGGGTCTGTTTCTGTATGGCAATTCCTATGCCCCTAAAATCCTTTACCTCTAACATCCTTCTTATAGGGCATATCTATACAGTGGGATTATGCGCAATATGGGAATCTAATTTCTAAATCACACTAATGTGTTGCACTTTAATAGATCTGTGCAGACCCTGCTGGTGTGCACTAAAGTTTCCGTAGTGCACTTTGACATGGTACTGTTTTAAACATCACTTCTTGAAAGCACACCAGGGAACTTTTAATGTGCATCAGCAGGGTAAGAGGAATGATTAGTCGCTTTAGATCTCAGACCCCCATAGGGCCCATTACCCCACTGTGTGCTGGGTTGAGATTTAATTAGTGTCCCACAGCTGACCTACCCTGTACTCTTCTAGTCAGAGAAAGAGGGTTAATCCCTCCCTTGCCAAGCTCTGAATGGAGGCTAGACCCACTTCATACTCCCATGTTCATGCACCCATTTTGGAAAACCTCCTGCCTTTACTCCCTTTGGACTTGTCTGTGCTCTTTCTCTTCATAGATATATGCAGGGAGGTCTTTAAAAGGTATAAAGAGAACACACACACACACACACATATAAAGGCCAAGTTTTTTATAACAGTGATTCCCTTTCTCATTTGTGCTTGCTTTACTCTCCTCTTATTCCCTTTACCCTTAGGGCTCTCAGATGGCAGCAAATTAAATGAGATTGAAAATCCCACTGAAACACATGGCAGAATCCTTCAACACAGAAGCAAATACCCGATCTTGCCCTAAATTAGAGACTAGCCATGTGGGTTTATGTTCTGGATTATGATCTGAATGACATTTAGCCTATGGTTTTGTTTTATCGTCCATGGTCAAAGTCAAATCAAAACCGTATCGAAAGCTTACAAGATGGTCTCACAAAATGTCAGGACAACACAACAGAAATCTCAGCTTGAAATTTGTGAAGCCATCACTCTGTATGAAATGTCATCCAAGTTAGAAAACATGAATTTGGATCTGACCCAGAATTAACCAACAGAGGCAGGTTTAGTGTTACCCGGGAGGGAAACAGGCCAGCCCATAGGACAGTTGGCACAATACCACTAACTCTCAAGGACAACCCTGCCGTGCCTCACTTACTCAAAGCTGGACTAAATTATAAGGGGTTAGGATTCAAGGTTCCCAGTTCTGGACCTTCTGTGTTCCAAGATGAACATGGCAGGTCTGCTCTCAAAATCTGTCACATCATGCCAGTAAAAGGCTGGCCCCTTTAGCCAGACCCTCTTGCAAGGATAACCTGCAGGGAGTGGGAAAGCCAAGTTTGTTCGCAATGCCGCCTGTGAAGAATTCATTAATTATTTATGCCAAGAATGAGGAATAAGGTGGACACCCCGTGCAAGCAAACGATGGCCATATGATCTACACCATAAGCTGAGGTATTGTCACAGCCTCCTCCACATACTGGTGCATGGAGCTTTTCCAAACAACAAACAAACAAACAAACAAACAAACAAACAAACAAACAAAAAACGCTTTTCTCCAGAGCTGCTCCTCTTAGTTAAACTTTCCCTATATTTGTATTGATCTTTGTGACTGCACTACACAAACACTACTTAATTCTAGGATGCCATGAGTATTGAAGACCCCATACAGAACCAAGCGGGATTGTCACCTATATCATATTCTGGTTTTGGTGTCCATTGAGACTTGGTGGTATTTGGGGAAGTTTTAAAAGTATCTAATATTGGGAATAAAGGACCAATTTTTAAAATCCATCTTTTTCTTGGAAACATGAAAGCCCCCCCCCCCCCCACCCACCACCACCTCCACCAAACATGCCAAAGCCTTGAAAAGTCATCTGTTTGCAGAGTAAATGCCAAGCAGATCTTTTTCTTGAATTGGAGCTTATTAACTTACCACATTGTATTGTTCACATGAAATAATTTACTGGTCTAAATTTAAAGCCTGAAATGTTCAGTTTTTGCTTTATTAGATCAAAACTGTATTTTTGAAAAACAAAAGGGCAAGAGACAATGGAATCTAAGCCCAAAATACTGATTTATAAGCCCTTGAAAACCAGGGTTTATAATGGAAATTGTGACATACAAGATGAGTAAACTATGGGCCCGGTCATGCTGCAGTCAATGGGAGTTTTGCCAGTGATTTCAGCCAGGTCCTAAAGCAGATAGGAAAGTAAAATTTCCCTTACTTTTGATGTCAATTATCACAGACACATGAGCAGCTACATAATGTTCAAATGCAGCTGAAATGACATTTGTGCTGGGCAGAGGGCTGGAAAACAGAGAGGCTACTCTGGGGTCTCCCTCAGAGAACAGACGAGGAGTGTGTTTGTGAGTGGGCTGGGGAATGACAGGAGACATTGGATTACAACCCCATGCCAGGAGACATTGGATTACAACCCCGTGCCAAGGGAGATAACAGCAGACAGAGAAGCTACTACCGCCCACAGACTGATATAATGGTGGTACAGTTTCTCTAATACTATAGGTGATCCACATGCTGTGTCCAGATTTTGAGGGAGGATACTGTGTCAATCACCCTCTCTGTTTTTTCAATGGGAACCCCATTTTCACCCCTTAATTAAAATGTATTCCATGCCCTTTGCCTTGGCATCTGGGCATAATTTGAGAAAAATGAACACAGAGAGAAATGCTTCCCACAACGGATAAACAAATCAAATCAACTGGGCCACCTCCACCTTACCAACACCAGTAACCAGATCCCACACAGGCAGGAAAGCCCAACCAAAAATCAGGAAAATGTTTGACTAAGTAAATGAACTTACACCAGTTTTGGTGCCTGAAGGGCACTAATCTGAGAGCCTAACAGAAGGGGAGTTAGAGCCGTTTTAATAAAGCAGAATCTCTCCCTTGGGCTCGCCTAGCCCCCAGCCACCCAGAGTTCAGCTACAAAGACTGACAGCAAGAGAATTATAACCAGCCACAACCATCATGAGCACAGCAGCCTCTCAGGCCTGCTCCTCTTCCCAGCGTTTATTTTTAGAAATAGAACAGAACTGTAAGAATATAATATCACGTCTGCCCGATGAAGAGGAAGAAAATAGGTGATTTCTGTTGGTTGTTCAGAATGATTACAAACAGGGATTGAGATGGAAAGGGTTGCAACCGTCACTGTGGGCCCATCAAAAAAAAGATTCTATAACTGGGAGGTGACTAGGTGCCAGTGGAGTTCAGGGCTGGAACGTACCCAGTGCCCCCGTGACTGCTCCAGGCAGAGTCACTGCTCGTCTCTTCCACTAACAAAGCAAATTGCATGTCTGCGGTCAGAGCTGCTTCCTAGGCACACAGACCCATCTCTGCAGCATTCACAGAAGCAAACGCTGCCAAGGTACACAGGCTGAATATTCGGTGGGTCCTGCGTGGACAGCAGGCATGTCCTGGCCTTCCCTCTCATTCCTTATTATGTATAAGTGACAAAGAGTCCTGTGGCACCTTAAAGACTAACAAAAGTATTGAAGCATAAGCTTTCGTGGGCTAATACCCACTTCGTCTAATGCATCTTTTGTTAGTCTTTAAGGTGCCACAGAACTCTTTGTTGCTTCTGCAAATCCAGACTAACACGGCTACCTCTCTGATTCTTATTATGTATGTGTATACAGGCACCCCCTTCCTCTCCAGGAAACCTCTGGCTGGTAAGTCATCTTTGGAATTAAGCAGTGCACCGGACCACCAAGATACCGTCACAACACGCGTTTATTGCTCGTCTCCTTCTTACACCCCAGGTACAATACAACCATATTAGCAGCATTTATGAACAGTCCCTTCCTGATCCCTGGTTTAGCCTTTTATACAGCCCCTTTTCCTTCCTGGGCTCTCCAGCTGGTGAACTAATTACCTCATTAACTCAGCAGGCTACCAGCATGTGTAAGTACTCCCTTCTACCTTAACCACACCCAGTGCCCTACATGTTCTAAATGACCATGGTGCTGGCTTCCAGAGAGCCCAATTTGAAGCTGTTAACAGCACCCTGTCACAGTACCAAACACTTCTTTTGCACAACAGGTCATCCAGGCTATAACAGTTACTTCAGCCTTCATGCTGGAGTAGCCAGCACTTCACCACAGCTGAGCCTGCAAAAGATGCCCTAGAGGAGACATGTAGCTGTACAATACATCTCCATCCTACTCAATCATGGAGTTCCTGTACCCTCAGGTACTCACACAGATGTCAGCATGTTCTATAAGATGGTGGATCCTCCATGAATAATGGCCTCCACAACAGGCATAGCCTAATGCAAAAGCTTCAGTAGTTCAGTTTAACTGCCTACCTCCTCCATGAGAGCCTGACAATGAGATCTGCCCAAATGCAGTATCTTCCTTATAAAGGGGTCATGCTCTGCATTTTCTTCTTGTGGCAGAGAAGCAGAACTAAGTTCTGCCTCACATTCAACCTACGTCTGTGCAAGTTATAAGACCAGTAGAGTCACTGATAAAACATTAATCCTGTTCCCATGTGACTATGGCATGCTAAGATAAGATACTTGAGCCTATATTTCAGGCAGTAGCAATTCCAAACTGCGAGTGCATTACTAAATGCCCTCCTTTGTAGCCAAGGTCAATGTGTCCAGTAAGCTGTCAATACACTAGGAAGAGTGGGGCATTGGTTCAAAGAGTACTATCCATGTGGGGGATAAACCCACATGTCCCCTCAGCCATAGCTTTACTAAGACTGAAAGGTGTAGCTGCAGTGGTACAAAATGTGGAATATATGTAAATTTACCTCCTTTGCTTAGTTTATCCACTGCACACATGGGTTACTTCTGTTCCTGCAACACATGTAGGTAATTTGGCTCTAAGTCACTCCGTTGATCTACAGCAGTTTCTCTAAAACTGTTTTGGAGGAGAGGGAATTATTAAACAAACGCAGAGTCTCAAAATGATAATCTAGCGTTACATTTTTTTTGCAAAAAAAATCTACAGATTTGTTCCTAAATGTATTTAAATCTTACCAGTGAACATAGTGCTGGTTATTAAAAAGTAATTCTGGAGAAATTAGCTTGCAGCTACAAAATTAATATAATTCATTTATTACTTGCAGCCACAAATCAAAATGCTGTTAACACGGCTGCATGCCATTTAATATGCACAGTAAGTTTCCATATGGCTTCAATTTTAGGATCCCGGTCAATCCACAAAATCACTTGCAGAATGCTCTGTAGGCATGTGAAGTCAGCTAGTGCTTATTGAAATGAAGGTCTAAAATAAATGTTTAAAAACCATAAAAAGAAAGACTCCATTTATTTTTTTCTCCCAGAACTGTAAGCACCACAGGCCTGATCCAAAGCCCAATGAAGGCAATGGTTGTCTTTCATTGACTTCAGTGGGGTTTGGATTAGGTCCCCCCGGTTTAACATTCACAGAATGGTTTAGACACTACAGATGACTTGGTGCCACATCTGGAATGGACTGTTGGACTGCATAGCCAATTACAAAGAATAAAATAAAGAGATGTTGTCCGTATGTGCACCACAATATAAAAATGTAAATAAAAATATCCTTCATCTATTGTGTGGTGTGTAGGTATATCTAATACACATATAGCTAGCTGATATTTTCAAAAGTAAGCGCCTAATGTTAAGCTCCTAAATCCACATTGAACCACCTAAACAAGGAAGCAGATATTCAAGACTGCCGAGGACCCAGACCTCCTTTGGAACTCAGTGAGAGCTACTGGTTGTTCAGCACCTCTGAAAATCAGGCCATTTATTTAGGTGCCTAAATGTGGAGTTCAGATCCTAAATTTAGGCAATCATTTGAAAATCGTGGCTGCTGTATGTATGTTACACAAAATACACGCCCACGTCACACTTTGAAAATTCACCAGTAATTTGGAAAACAATTTCCTGGCATGTGCAGTGTCTTATATAACCCATTAATTCTTAATTGGCAAAGTGCAGGGCTTTGTTACTTTTTAATTGATGGTAGTGTGTCATTGAAACCATGTCTCTCTTGGCTTTATTTTAAAAGCACTGCAGAAGGCTACGTTCTAACTAATATGCTTTATACAAATTGAGGCTGAAAAAGCACTTGTGAGAATTGGACTGAATAACTTAACTGCCTCGCAACAACAATTTTAATATACATATATTCTAGGAAGGTGCCTGGCCCCACATGGCAATACGTTGCACTATGGGGGAGTTGTCAGACTGCCTTAGCTAATTTAAAGCACTCTGAGCACATAAGGCAGTGTAAAAATGGTAGAGGTGAACGCTGATGTGGGCAGTGGTCTTGTGCTACCCCAGATGCAGGGGTCAGTGAATCTGGAGAAGAGGGTTACCTGCAGGCGACACACAGAAGGGTTTTCCTTCTCCTGAGAGAGAAGATGGTAAAAGTGAAGATAATGGTGACCATAACCATAACGACAGAGTAAATAAATTAATGCCATCACGTTTTCTGTGGAGTGGCAGATGGTACAGGAAGAGAAGGGAGGACTCTTGAGCTTTTGGAACCCTTGTAGAACACCTAAATATCACGGTAGGGATTGGCAGTGCATGTATTAGATTGAAAGAATAAAAAGTGGCTATCCAAGGCTCCAGGCAGTCTCACAAGTAACTACTAATATAAAATCCCGGCAGCAGTACAATAGTCATTTCAACCAAGAACTCAGTCAGCCACCTACAAAATCTCCTTTCCATTCCTTCCTTGTTGGAGGATGCACCATGAGGTACTCAGACCTTTTTCTGTGTACCTCACGGTCACCAGATTCAGGTTATTTCAGTCTGGCGGAGGATAGAGTAGGAGGGAGCAAGTTCCAAAGTCCCAGAGCCCACAAAGAGTATATCCTTCCAACCCCTCCTCTCTTTTATAAGGAGGGGGATCCACTCGAGTGCCGCTGCTGTGGCGGTAAGGCATGGGGAAAGAGACAATCCCTCAGGTAACTATGTGATGTGGAAATGCTGACAGGTAGAGCAATTCCGTAGACAGGGGGCAAGAAGGATGTGGTGCTGACATCATGCCTTATTTTCAGAGTGTTCTGAAAGATACATGTAACAGACTGGGGGAATGGCTGTGACACCCTGAGAACTCCATCTTTTTCTTTTTTCATGAATGCCATTTTGTTCCAGGAGCTTCATTTTAGATGCAACACTCCTGGTGTATTGTGACTCCCATTGTGGATTTGAGCATCCGATTGGGGGGGGGGGGAGGCTTTACACCTACTTGTCTATGTCTGAGAAGCTGTAACATGCCAATCAATGCCATCTACACTGAACACTTTTCCCTTCTGTAACAATGGGTTTTCAACGGGTAGGACTGTTGATTTTGAATGACTCTGTACCCAGGGGAGAAGCCTGTTATTTCCCCAGAGAATGCACATGGGTAACAGGAGGGACAGAGACTCTTTCAAAAGTTGACTGCTTTTCTATGCAAGAGGGAGTCCACTGCCACAGGCCAGAAGAAAAGGGCTGGAGGGAGAAAGCTGAAATGGCTGCTTAGCCTATAGACTCACAGGAGGGCTGAATTCAGACTGGGTTTCAGGACTGTATGTTATTTTCCAAAGATCTGGAACTCTTTGGTGCAGGTTAAGATTGAAGTATCTGTGGTTAAGAAATTCCTTTCCTCAATTGGGGTGAAGGCAGCCAGGCTCTGGAGCCCGATATCCCAAGGAAGGGGTGCAGAGACACACAGACTCCATCTGGGAGTATGCCTCTGGGTAGGTCTACACTGCAAGTAAAGGTGTGATTGTGCATGTGTAGGTATACTCAGGCCATCTTTGATTTAGCTAGCTCTTGTAACAATAGTAGTGTAGATGGGATGGCATGGGCTAGCAACTTGAGTACAAGAATGTTGGGAAGCCTGGGTCTGTACTCAGGTTGCTAGCCCATGCTGCTACATCTACACTACTATTATTACCTGTGCTAACTGGACTAAGGCTAGCATGGCTATGCCTGCCTGGGCTACAATCACACCTTCGCTTGCACTCTAGACCTACCCTAACAGCATATTTACACTGCAATTGGGAGGAGTGACTACAGCCCCTGTAGACACCCACGAACTAGCTTCAATATAGCTAGCCTAAAGTAACTCAAATACCCTGTTTCCCCGAAAGTAAGACATCCCCCGAAAATAAGACGTACTTCCAGTTTTGCCTCTCGCTGTAATATAATGTAATGTAATTTTGGGAGCAAAAATTAATATAAGACACTGTCTTATTTTCGGGGAAACACGGTATCAACAATCAGAGAGGTAGCCGTGTTAGTCTGGAATAGCAGAGGTAACAAAGTCCTGTGGCACCTTAAAGACTAACCATAAAGTTTTGAAGCATAAGCTATCGTGGGCTAAGCTATCGTGCAAGCATCCGACGAAGTGGGTATTAGCCCACGATAGCTTATGCTTCAAAACTTTATAGTTAGTCTTTAAGGTGCCACAGGACTTTGTTACCTCAAATATCAACAGCAGTGATGCTAACCCTGCCAGGACCCTGAGGACTTACTTAAGCATCCACCACTCATGCTTCAACGGCTTTGCTGCTGTTGTCACTTGAGCTAGCGTTGATGTAGGTAGCCTACACATGCTGAAATCACATCTCCTGATTGCAGTGTAGACATACCCTTAGAGAATCAGAGTGAGAAACTATGCCCCAACACTGCCTCGATCCCATTGGCTTAGGAGCACATGAGATCCAGCAGCTGGGTCTGCTCACAAAAGGCTGATGCCAGTCCAGAGGGGGTGATTGGTCCAGTTTGTGAGACTTCATATTCTGGGAGGGGGGGAAAGAAGCCGGCTCTGTCAATGGCCTAAGAAAGGCTACGCCGCAGTGGTTCTCATACTTTTGTACTGGTGACCCCTTTTACACAGCAAGCCTGTGAGTGCGACCCCCCCTTATACATTAAAAACCCTTTTTTATATATTTAACACTATTATAAAAGCTGGAGGCAAAGCGGGGTTTGGGGTGGAGGCCGACAGCTCACAACCCCCCATGTAATAACCTCGTGACCCCCGAGGGGTCCCAACCCCCAGTTTGAGGACGCCTGGGCTACGGCGACTAGAGAGATTGTAGGAGGTTCCCAGGGTGCTTTCTGCATCATTGCAAATAGGTGACCGACATCAGCTTTAGAACATTGTGCAACACCTGGGACAACAAATAAGGACAAAATCATGGATGTGAGAGTATTTTTTTTTCCATTTACACCAGTGGCTGAACTTATGCTACTTGTCTGACAAGTTGGCAGCTGGTTAGGTGCAGAACTGATCATCGATGGATGGGTTCCTCATACTGCTGGGAAACTACATCAACCACAATCTGAGCGCTGCATATACTCAGAAAATCCAAGGTAAGAAGTAACACGGCTCAGATGGAAGGGAGACTTTCTCATCACCAAACCAGTGTGCCAAGGCAAATAAGTGCAACTTTAGGTGAAGGAGAGCAGCAGTACCAGCAGAACCACAAGCGCACCATGAGCTATAAGTAGGAGGCCAAGGCTCACAAAAATCAAAAGCAACAAGCCTCTCCAACCACCCTTTTACTGAACTAGCCTGTGCAGAGATACAGGCACTTGACCCACTGCCATATTTGAGGGATACCAGCAGCTAATGGTGCTACTACTCTGTGGTGGCTAGTGTCAACCAGTCCTTTAAAGAAAACAAGCTGTGTCAGTTCTTTGCAGAGCAGCAAAGGCTGAAGTACAACACGGCCCTTGAGAGCTGCACAGCTCTCCCAGCTGGGGATGCTAAACTGAGCATGGACAGGTGATCAAATGCAACTATTACACCAGGGGTAGGCAACTTATGGCACGCATGCCAAAAGGCGGCACGTGAGCTGATTTTCAGTGGCACTCACACTGCCCGGGTCCTGGCCACCAGTCTGGGGGGGTTCTGCATTTTAATTTAATTTTAAATGAAGCTTCTTAAACATTTTTTAAAAACATCATTTATTTTATATACAACAATAGTTTAGTTCTATATTATAGACTTAAAGAAAGAGACCTTCTAAAAACATTAAAATGTATTACCAGCATGTGAAACCTTAAATCAGAGTGAATAAACGAAGACTCGGCACACCACTTCTGAAAGGTTGCCGACCCCTGGATTACATAAAAGCCTTTATGCCAAAAAAGGGCTCCCTAGAGAAGTCCTCAGCCCTAAGGATGTCTGGTTACTTTGACCAATTGAGGCTCCCCAGCACACTCTGGTAGGGAAGATGGGAAGGAGACAGAGAAAAGAAAACAAGAGAGGCAGGCAGATCTTATTTTTAAAATCCTATTCCTTCTAGCACTTGTGGTATGAGTAAGTGCCTGCCCAACTGTGAGCATGCTATAAAGGAAAGTGGGCTTGCAGAAATATTTCACTGAGTTTTTTTATACTAATTTCCTGAAATATGAGGGAGGAAGCTGCCCTTTCTGTTCTAGCATTGTCAGTTGGTACAGAGTCTCACTTTTCCGCTATGTTCTCATGAGTTGGCAGGCCGTTGGGAATATAATGAGGCTTTGTGCATGCACCTCCTGGTGTGATGTTTTAAAACTTCATTTCTAACAATTTATTCCTCAGATGCTCTCCTGATTTTCTTGAGGCATAAGGACCAGTTGACTATGCAAATGAAAGACGAGAACGTAGGAAATGAGTTAGACACAGAGGGAGTTTGCTGGCAAATGCCATTGCTTCCTGAGGGCATAATGGTAAGAGACAGCTGCTACTGCCAGCCCAGCAGCAGTAGCCGATGGGGGTAGCTCTGCTCTGTTGAAAATCTTCAATCTGACAAATAACTAGAGACTGCCTGTATTTTGGGGGGGCAAGACACTTAAACTAAGATCTTTGGCGCTTGTTCTGCTACTGCACATAGTTATCTACCAGAGACATAGATAATGATATCAGATGATTTTACGGAGCTTTACAAGATTTTTGGCAGAATACATGACTACATTTGTATCTCTTGCAATTTCTCATTACAATATGGTGAATGGCAGGACAAGCCATGATGCACCTAGCTGTGATATGATAGAAAAGACATTAAATCAATTGTGAATGGAAAGGGATCACATCTTCTGTATCTTCTAAATATCACTGAAATACCACGCTGACCATTTTACAGCAGTGCATTCATTTAATTATCTGGTTTAAATGTTTGGATTACACACATGAAGCACCTGCATTACTATAGTATAATTTATTCTGAAAATATTTCATTAATATGATAGATACAATGAACAGGGCCGGCGACAGGGGGGTACTACGGGTAGAGCTGTACCAGGCCCCGGACTTTAGGGGGGCCCTGGTACACAGCAGTGCCCGTAGTCATCCCCCCTTGTCGCCGGGCCTGGAGAGCGGGGAAGGGGTGGGGAGGCGGCGCAGTTCTAATCTGGAGCGGACGAGCGCGCGTGTCCCCGGCAGGAGCAGTGAGCCCGGCCGGCGGCAGCGGCGCAGTCCAGTGGAGAAAGTGCGCGGTGGGGGGGGGCAGCAAGGGCAGCTCGCACTTCCGCAGGACCCCGCGCTGCCGCCAGCCGCTGTCAGCTAGGGGGAAGCGCCGGCTGGGCTTCCCCCCCAGCCGCTGTCAGCTGGGGGGGGAGCGCCAGCTGGGCGGGGGGGGGGGGGCGGCTGGGCTTCCCCCCCCAGCCGCTGTCAGCTGGGGTGGGAGTGCCGGCTGGGCTGGGTGGGGCCCCAAACGATCAGAGTAGGGGACCCCCAAATTTCTGTCGCCAGCCCTGACAATGAATGTTGTTTTTTTAATTATGGAGTGAGTCCGTCAGTAATTGTCATGGCAATAGGAACTGAGATACGTGTATTATGTGATTCACAATACATGGTTTCAGAGTATTATGACTGATGTGCATTAGTAAATATTTTAGGACTTTATGCCTTTTAAATTGTTTGGAAATACTTATTGTAACTAATAAAGACTGGCACTTTTTTCTTTATCCTCCAAAAGATTCTGTCATTTGAAAAACTGGATGGGGCTCAGAGTAGCACTTTGCAGGGAAAAAAAGCCAAAAAAAAATACTTATTGGTAACATTAAAGAAAACGCTTTGTGTTTTTCAGTTCTGAACTGAATGACTGTCTAGAGTGCCACATGTTATGATCAACACACAGAGATGAAATAAAAAGACCTTCCATGGGGGAACATCTTCAATTTGAACAAAAAAAACCCCTCTCAGTATTAAATTATATAAAAATATACAGTAATAAAAAATAGGCAATTTAACAACTTTACCAGATGGTTATGAACATGCACTGTACTTTCAAGTACACCCAAAGAAAATTTAAGTGACAAGTAAAAGTTGGAGAGAACACATTTTTCTGAAAGCTCTGCTCAGTGCACACAAGGAATTGCCATTAATATAAGGGGAAGATCTGTGTACTCATCAACAGAAGGATAGATCCTTAGGGCAAAATCGTGCCCTCATTTACACAGCTACAGTGCCTTTTAAACTCAGTGGAATTACAGAGGTATGAATGAAAACAGAATTTGTCATTAAAGATAGGCAAAGTTCACTTGTGTCCTTGAAATACTCCCCATTTATACTTGATAATAATAATATTTTGTCTTCCCTGCAATCAGAGATGTGACTGCAGCGCATATAGACTGACCTGAACCAGCTTTGTTCTAGCTAGTTCGAACAACAATCGTGGTGAAGCCACGGCAGCGCAGTGTGTATGAGCCCAGATAGCAAAGCAAAGCATCTTACAAAAGTGAGTTAACATCATTACTTCTCTTCTACACATGGGGAAACCAGGCGTGGAGGGAGGGAGGGAGGGAGGGAGGGAGGGAGGGATTCCCCAAGGTCAGACACTGGGTGTTTGATGATCTTTCACCTGAACAGAGTCCAATCCTCATCTCCTCCCTCAGAATCTGGTATCCTATCCATCTGACCACATTGCCTTCCCAAACTGTCTGCCTTTCCCTGTGGTTCCTTGGCCAAATAGCGTACCGGTCCAATTAAATATTCCAGACATATCTTCCAACGTATCAATGTGATAAAGATCATTGTTTCATTTATATAAATTCCTAATTCAGAAGATATGGTCCAATACAATTTCAAAAGGAAGAAATCTCAGAGAAAGGGCTGCTATTGCTGTTGTGTCTTAGGTAACTCATCACTTACAGTAATGCAGTATATATAAAGGTGGAGCCTCAAACACAATTTCATCTCTGTCCCTTAACAAGATCCCCCACTTCTCTGCCTGCATCATTACCATTGTCTTTGATGGGGTTATATATCTTCCTCCCACATCTTCAGTTCTGCTCGCGTGTGTCACTGCCTTCAATCCGGTTCTGGGGGATTCTTTATTCATGCCCTTATTTCCATGTACCTTGATTAGTTCAAATCTCTTCTCCCTATGGCCTCCTTAAGATCCAGCTCTTCATTTCGCCTATACAAAAAGCTTAACTTTATCATCTCTTCCTCCTAATATAGCTAACTCCCTTTTCATTTCATAAACCAGTTCATAATCGCCTCATTGGTTTCCACCCTAGATCTCCAACACCATCTGTACATCTATCACATACCAATCTCAGCAATCTTAGTGTAAGAGCCCTCTCCTCTCCAGTCTGTGCCATCCAAGACATCCTTCCTGATCCGTCCACTCTCTCAACAGAGAAAGCACCTATTCTCTCCAACTTCTCTCTCTCAATTTCATTTTCCTGTTATTACTTATTGCAGTAATAGAATAATTTAACTCTAATAAGCATTTTAGGATTCAGATCACCCGAAAGTTGCTGTGCAAAATGAAGTTGCATTTTATTCTATTGCATAGATTCCCCACTGTTCCACAATATCTAGGAAAGATTAGATGAAATTAAGGACAGAGTGGAGGCCTCTGAATTGCCCTATCTGCATGATCTAAGGCAGTTTCTTGCTCAATTTTTCTAAGTTTTGTCCATGCAACTCCACTTAAACAAATGAAATTAAACAAATTAAAATGTTTGGTGTACATAAACAGCACTGGTTTCATCTGTGCAGGTAGCAGCCTCTCCAAAGTTGCCCTTATCTGCTGTGCAATTTTGCATGCAGCAGTGAACCCATTTGTCCGAATGCAAAGCCACTCTGCATCAGCGAGAAAGGTAGCTGGAGAATTTATGCTTGTGATGTGGAGAGACTGTCTGCAGAGTCTTGTCGTGATTGGTCCGGTCCTGCTTCCTCTTGGAGACAACAATAATATTCATATTCATTTAAATGGCAGAAAACTTGAGCCTGGCATTGTGCTGTGCCATGGGCTTCCTCTGTAAATGTTATAGGCTAGGCTCATTCATTTCACTTCTGCCCGTGGAATCTGCGATGAGAGCCCATGGCAGCAGAAGTCCACAAGGAGTGTGCAATTGGGCAGGGCAAACTGCCCACAGCCCCCACTCCAGAGGAGAACCAGGAGCCAGCTGTCACAGCTCTCCAAGTAGGCAGGGCCAGACAGGGAGGGGATGGAGGTCAGGCTGGCAGGGAGATACACTGATTTGGCACTTCGCCCAGAAAGCCTCCCCTGGCAGGGTTTGAACAGAACCTTGGCTGTTTTTTAAAGCTGCCCACCCCTAGCAGAGCCTCCGGGGAAGGGTGGTGACAATGCTGCTGTTTGCTGTCCCTGGGAGTGAATCCCTCTCTAGTCCAGTGGATACCACGGGCATGGAGAGAGGTGATTGAAATACCTTGCCCCAGTAGGTGTGTGTCCAGCCCAATGGGTTGATTTTATATAAGCCAGTTGTTGTGACAGAAGCAGGAAAAAGAACACAAGAAACTCTTTTCATAGTGAAAGGAAGGCACATAGGAAACATTCACCGAAACATAATAATAATAATAAAATAGCTCAGCATGCAAAAAGCTGGAGACAACTGGAATATATTCCATTGCATTTTCCCAGAGCTAGAAAGAAAGTAACTAGTTCATAAATTCCATCAGGAGCTTGGGGATTTTTGATGTAATGAGTTTTACAGTTTCAGAGGAGACTGCTTTGCTAATAATTATGTAACAGTAATTAAATCTGAAAAAGGCTGTACTCTAACTATGTTGATTTATTGCAGCTCCAACAAAGTACTCCTAGAGCGTGCATTGGAGTGTGCTGCCTCCTCCCTCCAGTTTTCTTTAAATTCTCACAGAGCACTGGGTCACAGATGGTCTGAGATGCGATATTTTCCCTATTAAATTCCTAATAATCTTTTTCTGAGGCTGAGTCATGGAAGCCTAGGGATTTCTCATTTTAATTAGAAGGTTTAAGGAGCTAACTCTGTTTGAAATTTCCTCCTAGGAGATATGGGTGCAGGTGATCCCATTCAGAAGAATGACACAATATCAAGGCCAACATCTCATTTCCATATTAGATTGCAGCTATTTTGGCATAACTCCTAATCGGGATGCTGATGATGCGCTGCCTGAGCTGGAGGCATGAACTTTTACCATTCGAAAACAAGATTATTTTAGGATTACATTTTAAGACAGTTTTGGCTCTATATGGATGTTTCCCACCCCACCCCCATACTCCGCTCTGTCACCCAGCATAGACAACAGTCATTTAGAAATGTAAATTATTTATTAATCTGATTGAAGCCCAAGTGTACACCATTCTCAAAGCATTACTGTTAAGGATGCTCGTACAAAGAGATTTACCATATTGTCCAACGGACTAGAACGCACCACACTTAATATGTTAATGTTTATAATGGATTTCACCTGTAAATATGCTACTTTATATAAGCAGAAAATTCATCAAGCAAGGTATTTTATATATTGCCTCAGTATTTGCAATGCACCAAAATCAACATCCCCTTTGCAATCCAAAGGAGGTTATTCTTAGGCACTCGTAGCGGAGTTTGATCATTTGTATGAATGCCTGTTGTTTAAGAGTTAGTCTGGTGTACCGTTCACATGTCCCTTGATAATCTATTGTAAAAAAAAATGCTTCTTAGAAGACAGCTGTTCAAGTTTCATCCACCTACACTGTACAGCCAATTCTTTTGCTTAAGGAAAATAATGAGCAGCATTTATCCTTGCGGTGTGGCATGCAGTTGTCAAGAAATCAGACCAGACCTTGGCTACCTTTTTTTAATACCACATAGCTTCACACATTCTACAGAATGGCTTCATATCCATCAGCGAGTGCATTCTATGAAAATAAAAATTGCTGGCAGACCCATGCTGCAAAATGTTCAATATGTTAAAAATTAGATTTCACTGAAGTAGCTCTGGAGTATATGGACTTAATTGCAAACATAAAAAAGAACTTTTTCCACATCAGAATACAGCTATCTACACTGTCTGCATATATCAATGTCGATTCTAACTGGATGTGTTTAGTCAGTTTTTAGAATACATTCAAGTTTTAAGGAGGGTTAGGGGGTTTGAGGTGTTTTTATGCATATACACTTCTGTGTGTAATTATCAACATAAATTATTTGAGAGGTTTATGTTTTTTTTCCTACACAAATCAGCTCGGTTGTCTATGGAATTTTTGAACACTGAAATAATGTAAAGATTTGAGGCTTTATTTAGTTTAGTGGCAGGTATTTCTCTCATACCACAGAAACAAAAAATGCAAGAAGACAGAACAAAGAATTTGTAATATTTTCCAAAACCTAAATGCACAGGGCCAGACCCTGCCTTCTTACTTGCATGCAATAATTCCTTACTCTGCAAATACCCTGTAGAAATCAAATGGGACGACTCACATGGTAAGGTGCTATCCCACATGAGCAAGAGTGGCAGACTCTGTCCTATTAGTGAAGTTTTAGGGAGGCCAAACCTTGTCTGGGGTGTAAAGTGAGGGAAGAATTTGGCCAAAACTATTGGAAAAACAAAAAAGGGGGCCAGTTTTACATGTAAAATACCCAGGGATTGTATAAAAATGAGCAAATGTAGCAAAAACCATAAGAATAGATATTCTTCTGAAAGCCTGTGGGCCAAGCCGCTGTTTCTAGAATTTGCCGGATTTGGCCATATTCTTAGCGATTCCTTTTGTTAAGCCTAGGAAGGAGGTGGCTAGAGGTAGTATGCTTTGCCAAACTAGTAACGCGTGAGCAGGTTGGCTCCTGTGATGTATGTTTATAATACTGTTTCTTGTAATAAGAAGGGAAAGTACACCCAGCGCTGTAATTGTGTGGAGAATCCAATTGTGTTAATTTCCAAAAATCTGATGTAGGGAAAAAGGAGTAATGCTTTTCATGCCCCATGCGCATAGTGGTTGAGATGTAAAATGAATTCCACAGAGGAGGCCCAGCACAAAGTTCAGGGTATGTCCTTCCGTGGGCAATTGCTTTGACATTGTTATGCTTTTGGCTCTGCTCTTACAGTCCAGACAATGAAGTTAAGAACATCTGCAGAGAGAGAGGGAGAGGGAGAGAGAGAGATTCAAAACAGTGAAGAGTGGTGGATGAGAAATCAGGTTCCATAATGAGTTAAAGGGAAAATGTCTTCGAGTTCTGATTAACCGGCAGGGACACCTAGAGCTGCTTTGCCTGTCTCAGCAGTACATGACTGGTACAGCAGGGTAATGTCTAATAACTAATCTTTGACACAAGAATTAAGTCATTTTGCAAGAAAGCGGGTCATTAGAAGCAAAATTGAATTATAAGTAATACTATCTCTGTGGAGGATTGTAAATTAATTGGTTTTTAACAATAACATTTCTGTATTTTATTAAAGCAGTGTAAGAATTCAGCGAAGAAACGAATGTAGCAGATAAACAGGGCAGGTGTTGATGATGCAAATGAAATAGATGACAGATGGTTAGTAGCACGATCACTCACTGTGTGTGTATAATGGATAGAGGTAATCAAATTCCTTTGTGAATTGGTGACTTTCTTTACATCAAGAACTTTAACTGTGCCATGCTTACACAGACTCTCCTTAAAAATTAATTCCACTCTGCACCATTATGGGAAGGTGCCGGCCACAGTCTTATTTACATAATGCCACACACAAAAGGGACTATTACAAATAACACCGCACTAGTCAAAACGCATACATTTAAAAAGTCATTGGAACACTAAGAAGAATCCTCTTCTTTGAAACAGATTGAACTAACTGAAAGCTACAAAACACCCCAAGCCACGCATGACCACACAGCAATAAAAAAACCAAAAAAACTATTTTGATCTAGGCCCCTGTGAGAAGATCAGTTCTGGCCCTTTACCCCCGTGAGAAGATACCAGGCATAGGTATCTTCTCCATACAGGAAGCAACCCAGTATGTAAGCAGCAGAACAATAAGTACTATAATTTGATAGTGTGCACTCGATGTAATTCAAGCTATTAACCAATACATTAGTGATGCTTTAGGGGAATTTAGTTTGATTATCTGAGATCCAGTTGAGGAGAAAACAACAGCCATGCTATGTATATGCCAGCAGTCACAGCTTGAACCAGAACTAACTTTACAGAAATCTATCCTTATTGCTAGCCAAACTGAGTTTGCTCTGGCAAAGGCAAAAAGAATTGCTCAAAGACAACAGACAACATACCAGGAGTCACTCCATTAATGGTGCAAATGCCAGACCAGCATAGGAATGGCAGACAACATGATGGAAGGTAAGCAATTATCACATCTAATAAGCTTCATGAATCTCAGCATTCTATATTACATTAAAACAAAGTTATGCTTCCACTGTGGATCTGTTCTGTGTGTAGGAATCTAGGTAGGATGCCCTGAAAGAGTTGCCCAGTAGGATGCCCTGAAAGAGTTGCCCATTGTAATCAGTGAGGACAGAAGGACACTTCATTCAGTAGCGTTCTCGCTCTTGAAATTAGGTACATGAAATGACATCTCTGGACCATATTTTCTAGCTGCTTTGCAGCCTCTTTGTGTCACAAAGGTGGCAGAAAGGGACTGTGATCTGGTTGTAAATGCCCAGCAGATAATTCCCCATTACAGGGGAACTCTCTGCTGGTGCATTTTTGCTGTTTGCTTCTTACCCAATCCTCTCAGGAGCAGTAGGGATATTGGGAGTAGGGAAGAAGTGTGGCACAGCAGAGCTCTTCCACAGCAACCGTTCACCATCATTTGTTCCATTAACGACCTTAAATCAGTGGGAGAATTTAAAGTTTCCTGGCAAAAAGTTTAATCAGCGCTGTGGCCAGGGCTGGTGCCACATCAGGAAGCTGGAGGATCTAGCTCTCTGTTGTAGCCAATGATTTCAGTTTATTGGTCATTTATTGTGTGAGGTTATGATTCACTAACATGTTATGTCATAGATAATCATTGTATGCTAAATAGAGTTTAATTGTTGGATTATAGAAGTATAAGATTGATTAGTTGTTAGAAGGGATAATTATGTATTAGGTATGGAAGTAAGTAGGGCTGAAACACAAGGCCCACAGCTGAGGCCTGTAAGATTTTAGCTAGGCCATATAGGCCATAGGCTTAAGAAATGCTTGACATAAGTAAGTGACCAAAGAATGACCCTATGCCACAAGATTACGAGAAAAGATGTGCCAATGGGCGTACTGCTAAAAATTAAGTTAGTAATTTTTTGCTTACAAAATATCCAGCAGTCACATTTTTCTAACATATGCCCTAATTGCTGGGTGCACTATGTGTATAAATGCTAATGGCTATAGTCAGAATCACGTTATAAAAAGAGGGTCCCCAGATTAGAAAAATTGAGCTCCCTATGGGAAACTCCAGCAGGAACCATCCCTCTACTGCTGATCAATTGGCAAGGCAGCCACCAGACCTTAAGACTAACTATCCTTAAGGATGTGAGTATAACGATTTTTGTAACATAGGCCTAGGTCTTTATAGAATTTCTATACGCTTGGGTAATCATAAGTGTAACAAAATTTGTAAAACAGACTAAACCCTTGTACTTGTGTAATGTATGTACGGTCACTATCCTTGGTCTTTATTTGTTCCTAGAGACTAAATCGGAAACAAGTAGCAGCGGTGACTTTCAGTCTGTTGAGCTTGAAACTGTAGCCACCAGAGCTGAACCACATTACAAAATTAACTTTAAATAAAATAAAAGGCTACAGTAGTCTCTGACGTTCCTGTCCTGAGCATAAATAGCTGTAGTCCATCTCACCCATGTTCATGAACAGCTTTGCTATATTACCATGTTCACTCGAGTGATTAAGTACTATGTTGACGGGTGTAATTCTGTACATGTATGGCTGGTCTGCTGAATGGAAGTGATAATGATTCAAAGTACACAGCTTACAAAATCTAAACTCTATTTGGTGATTTACTGAAATCTGTCCTGAGTGATGCACTAGCTCATAATCTGGACAGTGTTCCTAAAGTGTATATTTTATTATTAAGTATACATTTCCACCGAGCTTTGAACAGGTGCATGTTAAAATAAATCAAAATAGGCAAACCAATAGTGTTGGATGACTATTATTGACTCTGCAGAGTTCTATTTTATGAAAGCTGACAGCCCTTATTTTTGACTATTCTGGCTCACTGTTAATATAACCCTGTTATGGCTTTAAACTACAGGGTATCAAGGGATGTGTCTTTTCCCCACTTCTACACAGAATGAACATACTTGTTTAATCTCCATCTCTCCTGGGACAGACTGCTTTAAATCTGACACAACAGTCAATGCAACCGTTGAATCCTAAAAAAGGAGGTGGCCACCATACAAAAGAAGCTGGGATATTCGCCTTTGTCTGTAAGGGGAGCAGTTACAAAAGCAAAATAACATTCAACACAGACATTTGCTGTCATGCTGAGCACCCATGATTCCAGCGTGGTCTGTGGTGAGAGTGGCTAAATCTGGATGTGTGAAGAAAGTTCAATGATGGACTTTACATTCTGGAACCAAAAGGCCTTTGACGTTAGATGAGAAAAATCATAATAACTGTAAAAGTGTGGGCAGTCCCTGTAGGGGTGCCCCACCTTAATTTCCCCAAGACCCAGCAACACAGATTTCAGTTTAACAACCTAGAGGCAAGAAGAAGCCAACACATTAACAAAGCACCAGCTCCTTTTAACCACGTTTCAGGCCAGGAATCTGTACAACCAACTGGTCATCGGGCCCCAGGGCACCCAATCTTATAGTCCACACCCATGTTTCTGGGTCAGGTTAGGCTGGTCTCCTAGTGCCTGAGAAAGCAACTGCCACCCACTTCAGCCTGCTCAGCTTCTTCTCACGCCCCCCCCCCCCCTGCTCTACTTCCTGTTCATATGGCTGAGCCCCACCAGGCAGGCCAGGGCCTCCTTGATTACCTGAGGCTTTAGACTCCAGCCTATCCCTTAAAGGTATAGTACCCCTTTCCCCCCCATACACTCTTTCATGTGACATACATCTTGCAGTACATCAAGAACATAGGAATCATGCTCTTGATTCTCTTGCTGGACTGGACTCTAGTGTTTACTTAGCACCTACAGCTGCTTCCCAACAAAATGAAGTTGTACCACCTTGCTGCGGCATTAGAACATAAAAAGCACATACATGGATCAGAGATTGTTACTGCACACCACAAAAGACTGTGATTGTCTATGAACTCCCTGGCTGTTTTACTTTATTCATGCAGTATTTGCTGTTTTATGAAGCTTTAATATTATGAGCCATTATTCTGGTTTATACATTTCTGTATTTATGACTGACACCTGCAAACAATTTA
The DNA here is from genome assembly GCA_032164245.1 of Sternotherus odoratus. Lineage (NCBI taxonomy): Eukaryota > Metazoa > Chordata > Testudines > Kinosternidae > Sternotherus > Sternotherus odoratus. The sequence continues at coordinate 151,032,683 of JAVMKO010000002.1, forward strand.
ACAGAGTTATTATGGAATTCTATTATTTATCCTGTGGGAAGTGTGTATTTTAGAGAGGAGGGAATATGTGGTGATGTTAGCTATTTTAGACATTAGCTAGTGATAGAGAGAACACACTTAGGTAGTTTATAATAATGTGATTGTTTGTGGTACAATCTTTGCTGGTTAGAAGTTCCTGGAATAAAGCAGAGTTAAAGTATGATTCGAACCTGAAAACTAATTATATAATAATGGTACTACTTGATCATCAGCTCTTCTCCCTTTGTTTCAATTACAGCTGCAAGCTTTCTTGACAAAATTATTTATTTTTTTCACCCCCGTTAATATGCAGAGCCAACACACCAAGGAATGAGCTGGGTTCAAGTCTTTCGTGTGCAGCACCAGCAGTAGAAATGTTTACTAAACGCCAAGTACCCAGCCAATGAGTTAAACCTGATAGAAGGCAGTAAGGTGGAAATTGGCTTTAGTCACCACACAATAAGGCTACCTTTGTATCAACCTACAGGTGAAAGGTTCCATTATGAACCCACTCAGACATCTATTCCCTTGGCATGGGTCATTCTGAAAAAGAGATACAAGGAAAGAATGCTCACCTTCTAGATGGGACCCCTGTCAAGACACAACACAGACATTTTAGGCCTAGAAACCTTGAGAGTGTACCTTAAATGTATCCAGTCTCACACTCATTTGAGAATCTCACAGAATACTTGCCCTGACTAACACCCATAGCTACAGTTCATTCTTACCTGGCACTAAACTTGTGAATGATTTCCATGAATTGTGAATGCTTCATTATCAGGTTTTTGCACTCTTACCTCTCACTCACCACTTTGGAGGGGAAAATGTACTTCACAGTGTTAAAGTAAATTAAGAAACAAAGTCAAGTGAACAAGCGCCTATCAAACATTCATAATACTCTACTCTGTTTGGATTGTAAGAAGCAATCCTTTGGAGGCATGGTAGGAAAACCAAGTTAAATCCCACCTTCCTCTCGGTGTGACAATCTATTCTGAGGCCACACTTTGTGGGAAGATTAAGGGAGGCTGAATTTATAAAGGAAAAGCTTCCTTTACAGTCTGAGGGTTCCTTTAATAGCCAAATGGACTGTGGGACCCCAATATCAAAGAGAAAAGAAGTGGTGGTCAGATGCTTGTATATCAGCCGTAGTGCTAAATGTCAGCTGTGATGAAGCAGCCTTAAAGTACTTTTGAAATCTAACCTTGTGACTGAGATGGGGGGGGGGGCTATGATTCACCTGATTTGGGAGAACCCGATGTGTAAAGAATCAGAGAGGTAGCCGTGTTAGTCTGGAATAGCAGAGGTAACAAAGTCCTGTGGCACCTTAAAGACTAACTATAAAGTTTTGAAGACTCTCAGTTTCATTTACAAAGTGACTTCATGGCCCTTTTCTAGGGAGATACTGCCTTGAAAGAGTAAAGTGATATAAACAGATTGTTAGGGATAAAAAGTACAAGCATCTGGACCCTGAGTCAGACCCATCCCTGTGCTGGCACCAAAGCAGGTACAAAGTCAGCAGCTGCGTGGGCTAGCTCCTACTTCAGTGATCCCTATGGAGATTTACAGGGACAAGGAGTTAAAGTGTAAGAATGCCCAGCAATACTACTTCATCCCTGATCCCCTCATGCCCAGGCTCAGCTATTGGCCTGCTCAGGAATATCCCTTGTGCCTGGAGTTTCTGAAGAAGCAGTACAGAGGAATCTCCCTGTTTTGGGGTATTACTGACGCCTGTCTAGAAATGCTTAGACTGCTTGTGTGCTTCAAACAAGGGAGAGACTGAACATACCTTCCTGGGGAAGGGCAGCAGAGAACAGCGGCCACAACACAGGCAAAAGAATGTACAGCTCTCAAGCTGCCACAAATAGATGCAGAAAACCAAATTATATCTGACACAGTGTCAGTTAAACGGGTATTTCATAACTTTAGACCCGTAGGTTTATAGAAACAAGCGTAATCAATCTATCAAAAATTGTGATCTTGCCCTAGAGTCAAAACATTGAATGAATAAGCAGTTTCTTCTTAATAATAACTTTAGATCTTAAAACCGATGTGGCAGGGTGGGCTTGACCCAGCCTGCCGCCCCTTTAAGAGGGAGAAAAGCCCTCTGCAAACCCCCGGTGCAGAAAGCCTAATCAGCCACCTGGCTTGCAGGGCAATCAATTGTATGGGTTGCACCTGGCAACCTCCTCTGGGGGATAAAAGGCTCCCAGGAAGGAAGCCCAGGGTGGTGGTGGTTGGAGCTATTCAGAGCTGTGTGTTTGGAGCTAGTCAGAGCTGTGTGTTTGGAGCTAGTCAGAGCTGTATGTTTAGAGCTGTTTAGAGTTGCATGTTAAGAGCTGGACTATATAGAGTCTGTAAAGCTGTAAGCCGTAGAGCTGAGCTATCAAGAGCTGTATGCTGAAAGACTGTACAAAGCTGTATATATTGGTGGTGGGGTCTTGCACTGTGAATTAAAGAGCACTGTTTGGAGCAAAGAAGGGTTTCCTGCCTGTTCCTGAGGAGGGGTGAGAGAGCGGTCCGTCACACCGATTTTTAAAATGTCACATTTGGATTCTGATCTAACAAAGTAGCCACATTATACAGTGGACATTCTACGTTTGCCCTTGATTGGAATTACATGAGTAAGTCTACAGCCTCAGATGTCCCTAGGAGTGCCAGTACTGCGAAGAACGGATTTGCAGACGTCATACAGGGACCCACACTCCCAGCAATCTGTTGAGCTTTGTACCTCGTGTAATCTCAAGGGGAAGGACAAGAGCAAAAGGGCTATTGAAGCCTCAGGACTGCAGAAGTACCTACTGATCAATTACTGCTGCAGGAGGAGTTGTTTGTCCGAAGAAGAACCTTTTTCCCTGCTTGGCTACTCAGGCCTGGTGTGAGGGGCTGGATTCGTCTCTACAAAAATCAAGGAATCTACATTGTGAATAGACCTGAACTGCCAAGAACAAATCAGCTAGCCAGAATGTTCAGTTCTATTGGTATGTGCAACCCTAAACAGTTGAGCAATTGCATCTCCCTTATTAATAACCATTAAGTACCAAAGGTGTGATCACACCTGTACCAAACATGGAAGACATGACCTGTACCCCAAAGATCTAGCAATGTAAAACCAGCCACCAACACTACAGTCCAAATATATTATACATGCATAAGACACATGCAATACCTATAGGAAGGTTGAAACTTCATTTTATTAGACAATTCAAACTATATACCATATTAGATAGGTAATTACTGAAAGTTTTCATGGGAGAAGCACATTTTTAATAGGGGACTTGAATTTGAGGACAGAATTTATTTGTGAACAAACAAATAAGTTATAAAGAATTTGAAATATGGGAATGGCATGGAAGAAGTTGCAGAGAGGATGCTGAGAGAAGGGGAACAGAAGGAGTGTCCAGGCAAGAGGCATAGAAAGAGCACAGGCAGGAGGAAGGGGTGAAGGGGGAAATGAGATTGGAGGCATATTTCTATGCCACTAAATTTGTTCACAATAAAAAAAAGAAATTGCTTGATGCCAGTGAGTATTTTTAGTTTATACATTTTTTTCAGTATTTGCATATGAAATACATGTAGATGTGTAAAAAATTAATAGATCCATACTTTGAGCACCATTCTGCAGCTAGAGAACATAGTATGTTTCAATAGGAAAATCATCAAAATAAAGAAATTTCAGTCCTGTGGACATACAAAAAAGCCACTGACATCTCTGAAAATGCTTCTCTCTCTTGTGTTCAGCTGGTTACTATAGAAGAGCAGATCTTAAATGATTAGCCCCAATGAGCGAATTTCCTGCGGGGGTTTATAACACTGAAACACGTTTAATTTATAAATGAAATGTTTTTTCAACTTGCTGTCTCAAAGCACTCCCGGTGCTCTTCCATCTTATGAAATATCAAGCTATAACATGTTGCTGAGGTTTTATACATACTGACAGTCTTGTTTACTAAATGCATGTATTGTCAATTGTATTATCCCTAACCGCATTCTAATCTGTTATTTACACTGATATAATTGGTACTGCTGCTGAGCATTATTAGCATTAATAACTGCACTAAAGCATAGGGAATATGGTAAATGTTTTTCCCAGCTGAAGTCCAAGGATTACCTTCAATGTTGACCTATCCCCTGTCCCACATTGACTATACTAAGGTGCAAATTAGCACAGATTTGACCTCATTTCTGATACGCTTTCAAAGGTTACATGTTATATACTCCCCGCAATGTAAGCCCTGTAGCACAGGAATGATCCAAGTAAAACTGACTTGCAGACAAAAATCTAGTGGGCCCTGAAGTCAGTGGGGTCTTTCCATTCACTTCAATGGGCTTTGGATCAGGCCCTTACAACATAGGACTTCTGTACCAATGGCCCTGATTTCCATCACTCTGATGGTTTGGGGTGGCCATACACACTATTTCTTCTGTGAGGGTGGAGGCCGTTAGTGTGAATACATTGTTATAGTTGTTAATTGGCAGTACATCAGTTACTTCTCTGTCAGCTAAAGAAATCTGCCTGTCTGGAAAAATCTTACAGAAAGTAATAGACAATGAAACCTTTCTATAGAAATTTTTACATAAGGGATATGATTTCTATGGTATTCTGTAGATATCTTAAAATAAAGTATAGAAATGAAATAACTGGTTTATGACATTATATGTTTTTAAAAGAGTAATTTTGATAGGACCCTATTTAATTTCGATAGAATCCAACTGGTTTAATCTCTTCTGAATTCCACAGGGGGGAAAAATTAGCTAGAAATGACAGTGAAATCAGACACAGCACAGTAAAATTCAGGCACTGCACCCTCCCTAGAAAAAATAAACAAGTAAAGAAAAAAGGATGATTCAAACAAAAATTAAGGACAACTCACATTTGAATATTATATGTTTGGGCACAGAGCCAAGTGTGGATGCATCTAGCAAGCTTCTTGGATCCAGGCCAAAGTCTCTCAGTCCCAGTTGTTCAATTTTATAGCTAGTGAACAAAAGGGGGTGGTGGGTGAAAGATGCACTATGGTCGTTTTGTAATCAATGTTTGGGGGCTTGTTAAGGTGCAAGTGTGGGTGCTGGTATGCCAGAAGATTGTCATCTTCCAATCAAAGTAAAATAGGATATCTGCAATATGATCCTGTATTTTACATTGTATTGCTAATACCAGCAATGCAGCTCAAAGTCATAATGTTTTTGCTAAGACAGTATGCTAACCCCCTGAGTACCAGAACTTTATAACAGTCTCAAGAGACTCCTTTTTGGACATGCTATACAGGGACACATTTGGATGTACTGTGACACCTGTGTTTCAATCTTTAAAATATCTACAACAAACCGGGGTGGTTGTATTTAAGCTTCTTTATTTAAGCTTCTATGTCCCCTTCTTACACTTATATTATTGTCAAGAGTCAGGCTAACAGATCTTGATACTTGCAGTAAATTACATCCTCTTGGGGGAATATTAACCTTCTCTAAAATTGGCTTTCATGCTTCAGATTATAACGTTCAGTCATGGGGCCCTATTGTCTTTTATACCTCTGCAGGTGGTGAGGAGGAAAAACCTGCAGGACCCTGGTTTGGGCAGGATGTAAGGAGGATTGCCGGCAACCTAAGGGAGGCTCCAGTGTGGAGGATCAAAAAGTAGGGGAGTGACAGTTGCAGAGGCAGCAGCATCTACCCCAAACACGGGGCAGTAATAGGGACATTGTGGCTCATCCTGTCAGCATTCTTTTCCTGCCTATCCTCTCTGCAATGTGAAACTCTCCTGGGATAGGTGTCAGGGACAGTGGGTACCAGGATATTCCTTAGCAGTACAGTGGATGGTCCGAGGTGAGTTGGACCACTTGCAGAGTGTCGCAGGGTAGCTGGTCCCTTTGACCAGTGAGCCCAATCCAACCAGAGAGGGCTGGGCTACAAAAGACTGCTAGTGGGCAGCTAGGGAGGAAGGACAGAGATAGGCTGAGCCCTTGGGAAAGAAAGCTACACTGGACTGGAGCTCGCTCCTGTGTTAAGTCCTTGAGCAAGGGATCGGGGCTCAGGGAAGCAGCCTCGTGGCTGCTGCTCCAAGAAGGGAGCAGAGCCGACTAAGGCTGGAGAGCTGTCAGGAACAGAAGTGACAGAGACCTCTGGGCAGCGGTGGGCCTGAAGCCTAGGGCCCAGGATTGAGTTAAGACTGTTTTCTGTGTGATGCTTTGTGCAAGAAATAAACTTCCTTGAAAAGACTGGGCATGGTCGCACATACTTTGGAGCTGGGGAGAAGTTCTGGCCTGGTGACACTTCTGCATCACTGTCCCTAGCTTCTATTTCTCTTATGTTTTCGAATGGCCATACACTCTGTTCCTTTTGTAAGGGTGAAGCCCAATCCTACCTTCCTCTCCCATTGAGGTTTAGTAGGAAACCCTGCAAAGTGAAAAATCGTGGAGATTCTTGCCCTCTCTATAGGAATAGCTGACATCAGGGCCTTTATAACTATTTAATATATTTATAGCACCCAAAAATAAGCCATGAGCTTGACAAAACAACTGGAAAGAGATAGTCCCACCCTGCTTATGAGCTAACTTTAGAGGTGACAAGTTGAGTGGTGGGGAGGGGGCAGCAATGAATCAACAGAGCATTTTCAGGACAAGCAGTAAGAGCACATGGTTACACACTTTAGGCTCCTACATACTTTGATGATTCAATTTAAAAAATTGGGTGTTAAATACACCTGAGTCACTGCTGTGTATGAGACCAGTTGTAAAGAACCCATCCGTTTCTACATCTTATTCCTTCTCAAACTGTTGCTGTCTTCACAAGGCCTAGATACATTTGATATAATTTCACTTTCAGGCAAAGATGGAGCTGGCTTTGGAGGACCATTTGGAGCAGTCCCCAGATTGCTTTCAGGCAAACTTGATAAACCTAAAATCAGATCAAGTGCGGGCGGCTGCCTTTCAATTCAAGTCAATGAAGTTGCACCCACCTACACAGGTTCTGAATTTGACTCTATGAATAGATATGTACTAGGCCTCGATATTCAAATTCAGTGGTTGCCAAAACTAGACATCTGTGTCAAAGCTTTTGACAAGTGCACTGATATATGGCAGAAAACTGTCTTTGATTCTTGAGAACAAAAATGACAGGAACTTTCTTTCCCATGCTGAAATACTTCGTCTCTACAACTAAAAAGTGACAAAATACTAAAAAAAAAAAAAAAAAAAAAAAAATCCTCAACATTTAACTGTGAACTATATTCAGACATTAAGGCCTCAAGTGACATATTTTTGAATTTTTAGTTATAGAAGGGGATGAGTGTGCTGAAGTCCAAATTCTTGACCTTAAGCAGTTTCTAACTTCCAAGACTCTCAGTGCAGACCCAGGGTGGGGAAAGGAATTGTTCCTCCATATTCCATGGCCATTCCATGACCATTGTTTTCCAGTGTGCTCCCTTTCTGTAAAGGGAAGAGCTGGAGCATAGACTGACCTTACCTCTTCTCTGGTTTAACTCCAAAATTATCCTCCAGACAGGCAGAGCTGTTTGAAGACTGCAGGTGCCTGTGGTGTTAGTTGTGAACTCACTGTTCACAGAGGCCACTAGGGACCACAATTTTTTTTCTCATGTTATGAATGTGATTTATTCAGTTACTTATTAGCTGTAGCTATCAATTTCCTAAGGAAAAAAATTCACCAATCCTTACTCAAGCAATAGCTCCCATTAAAGTCAATGGGAATTTTGACTGACTAACAGCTGCAAAACTGTTAACAGATTTAAGTGTATGTTAAATTTATATTAAATAAATCTTTAAGATTTAGTTCTGTATTTTTATTAAAATGGCAAATAGGCAGATAATAGCATAATTTAATATTTATGAATTGCCCATCTCCCATAAATATATAAATAATGCAAGTAAATTCTGCAATTCCAAAGAAAGTAGATTACAACTATGGATGGCATTTTTTTTGTTAAAAGTATTTAAAATAAATGAGGCACACTTACTTGATTAATCTAGTCCAGAGAATCAGCAGAAAAGTTACTCTGTCCAGCACAAACGTCTCTGTAATTGTGATGCATTAGGAAATTTCACCGTGCTTAATGGAACCCAGACTCTCCGCTCCTCTTGTAAACAAACTATAGCGATCTTCGATGAAGAAATGCCAGTAGGCAGTCTGTAGCATCAAAGGGAAAATGTGATCATTGACAGCATGGGTCCTCTGAGCTACATCCTGCTTAGCTTGCTCACACAAGTAGCTCCACTGAAGCCAATGCGCTGAGTTCAACCCTAATGTAACTTCAATGCAGTTACGGGAGATGTCAAGGTGTGTCTTCCCACTCTGAACTCTAGGGTAAAGAAGTGGGGACCCCGCATGAAAGAAGAAATCACCCCCAAAGCTTATTTTACCAGCTTAGGTTAAAACCTTCCCCCAGAACATAAACTTCACTTATGTCTGGGCTTGGAAAACGCTACCATTACCAATTTAAGCCCCCAAAACCATGGGTTAGGGTAAATTGGAACCCCCTTCTTTAACACCCCTCAAATCTCCTCCCGTCCCCTGGAAGAGGTTTGAGGAACAAGAAATCCCTCACTGGCTATGAGATGTGCCAGATCCAAACCAGGATCAATCCAATGGAAACAAACAGTCAGAGTCTTAAAAGAAAGATTTTAATAAAAGGAAAAGAAGGAGCATAAACCCATTGTACAGAAATCAATAGAAAAACCCTTAACATCACTCAACCTCCTGACCCCCTCCCTTGGAATTTTCCCCTCTGCTACAGCTTAACAGCAAGGAACACTGTGGATCAATTATCAAGTGATACAGTTCAAGCATGCAAATCACTTACTGCTGGACTTGGCTTTCTTAGAAGATTATAGAAAAGTAGAATAGAATAAGGTTAGTTCATCCATAGCCAGACGAACGGCACAGACAGACAAACAGAGAGACGAGCAGGAGAAAAAAACTAAAAAACACCTCTTTGTTCTTGAGGTTGATTAGCATTTCCGTTACATCATTCCCTCTCAGGTTCCTTCAGGTTAACCCTTCACAGGTAAAACAGTAATTCTAAGCTACTTCATACTTATGACAGGAGGGATTAGATTAATTTGGCCCATTGTGACCACATACTTGTGTTAGGCAAGTGGGACTTGGACCACATCACTGTAGTGGACCAAGGCATGGTACTTGGGGTCCAAACCTGTGAGGGGTTGAGCATATCCTGACAGTTATTGAGTGCCCTAAACTTCCAGTGATTTGAGAGTACTCTGCCCTTCATTGGAGGTGCTCAGCAGCACTTCACAAGATATTCAACTAAGGGCACCATGCCACCAAAGACACAGGGTCTACAGGCCCCAGATCAGACCTGTATTTAGCGCTTTTCTGAATTAGGACCATAGTCAGGTAGGCATCCATGTGTGAAGGGATTGGGTATATGGGGAACAAACACTCCTTAAACGTTATCATTTTGGAAAATAAATTGGAGTGGGTTTACAAACACTGCAACTTTGGAATGAAACCCCAAAAAGCAAACATGTGCAACTTCATCCAGCACTGGAGGGCACAGCGTTCTAGTGTAAATACACAGCCTATAATATAGAAATTAATAAGAATATTGGCTGATAATTGCACTTCCGATAAAAAAGTATCTTATATTAAAAGAAATACATTTGATTCTCAGTGACAGATTGATAAATTTTGTGGAATGAACTTAGTGATAAAATCTTAATTTAGTTCTACTTTAGAAAATCGACTTAAGGGTAGGCTAACCATACGTCCCGTTTTGAACGGGACAGTCCCGTTTTTTACATATTTTCTGACAGTCCCGTCTTCTTAATAAAAATATCAAATTTGTCCCGTTTTTCATAAAAAAAAACCGGGATGTGGCTTATTTCAGAGACCCACGGCTGGGTCCCACCTCCTCCCGCAGCCATTCAGTCCCTTCCCCTCCCTGCTCCCTCCTCCCCTCCGCCACAGCCACTGCAGAGCCCGCGCGGCGCGATTGGCTGGGCCGCCCCCATGTGTCGCGTGCCCGCAGCTGAGCAGCAGCATGATTGGCTGGGCCGCCCCCATGTGTCGCGCGAGCCGGTTACAGGCAGAGCCCGGCGCAACGGCAGAGTGGAGCTCCTGGCCGGGCAGGGGCTGCCTGGTGCCTCTCTCCCCTCCACCCCACGTGGAGGAAACGCTGAACCCAGTGTAGGTAGGGGCTGGGGAGGGGGGCTGCTGGCCAGGCAGGGGCTGCCTGGTGCCTCACTCCTCCTGCCCCGCCCCCATGTGGAGGAAACGCGGAGCCCAGCGCAGGTGGTGGCTGGGGAGGGGGGCGCAGCGGTGGGGCCTGCAGGGGTGGGATGAGCTGGGGGGTTATGGGGGAGGTGGGAGGCTGTGGGGAGGTGGGGCTGTGTTTTGAGGCCATTGGGAGGGTCTGGGGGGGTGTATTGGTTGCTAGTGGGGGGCTATGGGGAGAGGTTGTGTAGGGAAGGCTGTGGGGGTGTAAGAGGCTGGGGGGTTGGTAGTGGGACGGTGTTGGGGGGCCTGGAGGTGGTTATGTGAGGGTTGGGTACTGGTGACTTTATGGATACGGGGGGGGGGGGCGTTGTAGGGTTATATTTGGGGTCTGAAGGGAGTTATAACCCCGTCCCGTTTTTGCCATCCCACTGTCCCGTTTTTGTCACAAGGAAATATGGTCAGCCTACTTAAGGGAAATTGACCTACTGCTGTAGTGAAGACATACCCTTATTCTAGAAAGTTCCATTGTGCCAAAGGAGTCTAGCTGTTCACCTACAATCTCTTCTGCATACATTTCACATAGCACATCTGAGGGGAATTCATTCTTCTGTACCATACACACAATGTAACACAGGATACTCATTGTAAAAGGCTGTGTGTCATTGTGATAAGAACAGTCCATTGACATTCTTAAAAGCCTACTTATGTTTGATACAATTACTGAACATACTAATTTCTGTCATGAATTATTGAAACTGCATACTGGTATTGGTTTAACAAATAGGGCTGCTCAAACGTTTTCCACTCAAACTCTTTCACAACAGAAAATTGGATTTTAAACTACAATAATTTTTCTGTTGACAATGTCGGCTTTACATAGAAAATGTTGACTTTTTGTCCAAAAATAAAGGCCTGAAAATATTTTGTTTTTTGATAAAAGTCAAAATTTTCCATAAGAGGAAAAATAAATCCATTCTCCAAAAAGTTCTACTTGCAAACATAAACTTAGTTTCTATTCACACATCTCAACAATGTTTATATTCGTTGACAGTGTTGTTTACTATTTTAAATTGTGATGGGTAAATCCACAGAAATCAAATTTAAGTGGCTCATTCAGGTTAATAACTTATTTAACCATTCACCATCTAAGCGATGGCATTAAGGCTAAAAATGGACTGACCCAACAACGTCATGGATTCATAATGCTGTCAAAATTAGAAGTCAAGAGTCCAAATTTTAACCAAATCTTGACAATAGGCTGGATCCAAATTTGGATCTTGTAGCACAATGAAAAGGGAAAAAGTCCATTAGAATCATCTTCATAAGTGCTCCAGGGATTTTCAGGCACAGAAACCAATGCTAGAAATGGGGGAAAGATTATACTGATGTCCACTGCTCTTTTGGGAGAACAGAGGACTCATAAGTTGGCTATCACACGTAAAAAGATACCTGCTACACGATGGATTTGAGGCATGACCTGGCAGCCTTCCACAAAGGAAATGGATAAGCCATAAGACACTGTTATAATAATTGGGCCCACAAATTTACCCTAGTTGTGAGTTCAACTGCAGGAAACTGGATGTAAGCTTATAAAATAACACAATAACCCACAACAATAAATGATGGTGGGAAAAGGTGGGAAAAGGAAGACAGACTCAATTGGTCTAAACAAGGAGGTTTACTGATCTAATTCAATGACTGTGTTAAGATTATGCCTGGTAAACAAGAAAAATGTGTGACTGGAAATCAATGGGCCAAAACTGGTTTGTCAGAAATTAGGCTTAATTTGTGATTAAAATATTGAGGGGATAGGCTATTCCACCCATCACTCCTTTTAGGGCTTTTAAAAATACTTTTGGGGGGAAATTAGCAGGAGGAGGAGGAGCTGCATCATGGCAGCGAGTTTTACCATCATGGCTTCCACCATCTCATGGGATTGAGGAACCACCATAACAGCATTGGGCTTTCATTATTCTGATTCCAAGAGATGTTCTGAACAGACTTGATCAGAGAGAGGAACCCAGCTGACATCACATCCCAGACCTGATGAAGATGAAGATATTTTGTTCCTCCCCCGCCCATGTGCTCTTTTCCTTCCCCACCTTATTTTTTCTCTTTCCTGCCCCTCTCCTTCTTCCATCCATCTAGTAAGAGTCGGTCTTAGCCAACAAAGACTGCATATTATGCCAGGTTTAAGATTAGCAGCCATGTAAGTCTGTTCATTTTAATTGCATATTATGCAACACTCATATAAGCCTATAACCAACAAAGCAAATAAAAGTAATGCCCTAAACAGCCCAACACTGGTACAAGTTTCCCAGGTCTTGGAGTAGCTAGTAAGAGCAAGTACCATACCTGTGTTTTTCCAGCAGTAAGGTTGCAAGTACGAGTCAACAGCAGAGACAGAAGCTGCATTTCTAGCTTTGTTGTCCTTCTCTCCCCCATCTTGTGTGTGTCTGTCTGTCTTATTTTGGCTTCCACAAAACGGGTTCAGACTTTAACAGCAACATAACAACCGTCTTCTCTTTTCCCTGTAAAGAACAGCTATTTCCATCTTTAATGCCACCAGGCCCGGTGACAGAAATTTTGGGGCCCGGTACTCTGATCCTTTGTGCCCCCCCCCCCGCCCCCCGGCCGGTCTCCCGCCGCCTGCGCCCTGCCTATGTGGGACTGCCTTTCCGGTCGGGCATAGCGGGGATGTCGTGTCGCGGGGGTACCGGGCGCGGTCGGTGGTAGCACGGTGGCGCGAGGCGCGCGGCGGCAGCGCATGCGGGTGGCCTCCAGCACACCACCCCTGCCTGACCCAGCCCACCCAACCTAATCTCCTCCCCCAGCCTAACCTCCTCTCCTCCCCACCCATCCCTGCCTGGCCCACCCCGCTGTTGGGGGTGATCTTCCTTTACCCCCGCCCAGCCTCCCCCCATCTAACCGCCTTCTCTCCCCCACCCCTGCCTGGCCCGGCCCATCCCACCGAACCTAACCTCCTCCTCCCCTCCCACTCCCAACCCAGCCTCCTGCCCCCCATGCCTGACCCGCCCAGCCCAGCCTCCCCCACACCAAACCTCCTTCCCTCCCGCACCCACACCTCACCCACCCCATCCAGCCTAGTCTCCTGCCCCCCCTCCCCGCCCCCCCAGCCTGGCCTCCTCACCACCGCCCCCCTGCCTGCCCCCCAGCCCAGCCACGCCAATGAATGATCCTCCCGAGCGCCCACAGGAGGTGAACTCACTGCAGAGCCCACCCGCCCAAAGGCCCCCCCGGAGCCGCCCCCCGAGTGGGGCCGGGCCCCCTGCCCCCTTACCCTGGTGAGGCCGGCTCCCCTTCTCGGCGCCTCCGCCACCGTCAGCGCCGCACACCAGGGCGGCCGGGCGCGCTTCCCCAGGCCCGCTGTGGAGTCTGCCGTGCGGTGCGGGTGCTTGGCTACAGCGCTGGGGTGGCCGCCCGGTGGGGGATTTGCATGTGGCCGGCTGCGCGCACGACGGGGCTCTGCAGAGCATCCCCTGTTTCCACCCCGCCTGCGCACTCCTGAGTGCTGACATGGGGGCCCCCCTTAAGTCCGGGGCCCGGTACACCTGTCCCCCTAGTCCCCCCTTGTCGCCGGCCCTGAATGCCACCTAAGAAACTACCAAACAAAAGGTTTCCTTTTAAACACACTGTACAGCTAAGTGAAAAGGGAGTAATGGTAAAGTGAAAGTCTTACCTAGTACTTCATATTTCAAATGCTTACCTGTTTTTCCTTCTTTTGGGTATTTTTAATAAAAGCTTAACAGGATTTTTAATGATGCATTTGCCATTGTAATGCCCACGAGTCAGACAGATTGACAGTCAGACTAGCTTAGTGGTCAGAGTTCATGCAAACTGTCTCATAGCCAGGGAGATCCACTCCAAGGAAAATGTACAGCAAGGTGCAGCAAGGCAGGGGCAGGGTCAAAGAGTGTTTGAACAGAAGATGTTTACCTTCAATAGTTGTTATCTGTTGCCAGACACAGACATCCATTTCAAAAGGTATTTTTTCCTCCTGCTGATAATAGCCCATCCAAATCAAACAGCCTCTTAGAATTGGTATGCTAATGTACAACTTTTTTCTTTCTGTATGTATGTATAAATGCATCTTCCTTCTGTTCCATTCTATGCATCCGATGAAGTGGGTTATAGAAATAAACTGGTAAGTCTCTAAGGTGCTACAAAGTCTTCCTCGTCTTATTTACGGATACAGACTAACACGGCTGCTAATCTTAAACTTGTGATTTGTTAGGTAATGATAATCTCTGAATCTCATGCATGATACAAGAATCAATCCTTAAGCATACCAAGGATTGTTGATAACGCTTATTGGATTACATAGGTGCTCAATAAAGAGGGATGCTTCAGAGCATGTGCGCCTGAGGGCAGGGGGAGGGAAGAAGAATAAATGCTCCTATCCAATGATATTAAAATATGTATAACCAGAGACACAACTCCAGGCCTGCAGGTATTAAATAGGCAGAGTGTATTCAGGAAAGAAAATACAGTTAAAAACACAAATGCTGTGTCAAAACAAGTGTGTAAAAACAGGAAATAAGATGTATTTTTAAAGGCCGTGTACTTTTATGGACCAGTATGTGGACAGTCTGGCATAGTGGTCAGAGCAAGAGTCAGGTGTAGTGGGCAGAGCAGGCGTCCAAGTTGGGGAACAAAGCTGAGGGTCAGCAGCAGAGTTAACTGCCAATTACTAGAGCCAAGGGTCAAGTCAGAAGTCAGAGGGCAGAGTCACAGACAGGACTGGTAATTGATAGTGGAAGTTAGATAAAGGCAGGGACTGAAGGAGAGGCAAAGATCAAGCATGAAGCAGGAGCATAGTGGGAATAGGAGTGAAGAGAGAGGTAAGGCAGGAGCCAGGAGCAGAGCTAGAGTCAGGAACAGGGTTAATGCACGAGGGAGGCACAAGAAGGGTCCAGTGCAGCCACAACAGGAAACCACCTTGTTGCTCTGACAACTTCTGGTACCTCCTTCTGGTTTAAATATCATGGTTGAAACAACTGGTGAAGCCTGGGCCTGGGCAATCCTCCAATCAGGGCACCCATGGGTAGTACCTTGGCTGAAGCTGTAGTCCTTCTGGATTCTCAGCCTACCAGGTTTCAGCAGACACTGGGTGGAAGCCAGGATATAGTGGCTGTCTGGCCCAGGCTCAAGACCTGAGACGTCACATGTACAAAGCTGAGCAGTATGTTACATAGGTTCAGCAAGGAGGAGGAGCTGTATCAGAAAAGAAGGAGACAGAATCCATTTAACAAAACAAATTTGTGGTTACAAATCAATGGAGAGTGGCAAAGGTGAGGGGTTCTTCAGAAGATCATTCTGGGAAAAGGCCATTCAGTAATGAGAACTCTAACAAGACTGGCTGCTGTTAATAAGTGAACCTGTTTTCACATTGTAAGATGTGTAATCTTAAAACATACCCATCAGGGAAAACTGCAGTAATACTGAGCACTTACGCAGAATGTTTCAACTTCAAAGTGCTTTACAAGAATTAGCTAATTCTTACAACAGCTCTGATAAGTAAAGATGAGCAATGGTCACCCTATGGATGACTGACTTGTGGGAAAAGACCCGGTATTCTCTCCTTGGTTCATTTCCCATTGGCCAGTCACATATTTAAGGAGATGAAAATTGTCTAACATACTGTAAAACAACTAAATAAGTGTTTGCACTCATGCAGATTTTTTTTTTTTATAGGAAAGGCCAATTCAAACAACGAACTCAAATGCATGAAGACTGATTCATCAACTCAGACCATCTATACCATGCAAAGAAGTCCCATTTTCTCTTTCAGAAAATTAACAAAGAGGTGAACCCTGAATAGTCTCACATTCTTGCTAATTAATTTATGTTGCACACTTTAAAAAAAAATTACTTTAGAAAACATGATGTATTGGACAAATGAAACCCTCTCTAACGCTCCAAAAACTTAATTTCATTAAGTGCATAGGAAGATGAGGCCATTAATGGTGATGAAGTGGATTTTTTAATTAGCTAGAAAACAAAATGAAAATCCTTTGGTAGACAGAGGGCAACAAATGAATTAACATCGAAAGAGATTAAAGGCAAAAATTTCCTCTCAGATCCATGCAGGGAATCTTGACTCCAATATTATTTTCTCCCTAATTGTATGGAATTCTCTTGTTGATATAACACACATAGAAGGAGTAGAGTATTGGAGACAAAGACATGATCTTTCTGGCATATCTGACAAAATAATTTTGCCCTGCTGTAAGTGTCTCTCCAAGTCTCCTCCTCTTGGCCATTCTTCTTCCCTAAGACACGTGCTGTTTTCCTCCTGTTTACAAGAAAAAGATGGGTACTATTGTCTAGTTTAGGCTTCTTACCAGTTGTTTTGCAGACTTGAGCAAAACTATGTGCCAATGCCATACCAAATAAATAGGTCTGCTTTTTGCTGTGAGAATGAGGCAAGGCCTATTCAGAGGTAGAGGGCCGCTTGATCTAATGGCTTTGAGCCTGGAACAAGGTGCCAGAAAATCCTGAGTTCCCATTTCCTTCCTTCTGTCATTAGGCAAATGTCTCTACCTTAGGGTATGTCTATACGACTACCCACTGGATTGGCGGGTAGTGTTCGATGTATCAGGGATTGATTTATCGCGTCTCGTCTAGACGCAATAAATCAATCCCCAAAGTGCTCCAGCTCCGCAAGAGGAGTAAGGGAAGTCGACAGGGGAGCCACCGCCATCGACTCGCTGCCGTGACAATGGCCAGGTCAGTCAAACTATGCTACTTTGACTTCAGCTACGCAAATAGTGTAGCCGAAGTTGCACGTCTTAGTTCGAAACCCACCCCCACAGTGTAGCCTAGGCTGTTTCCCTGTCTGAAAATTGATCTAATACCTACAATGTTCTTGTGAGGGTAATTAATTAATTCATGTTTGTAAAGCACTTTGAAGATAAATGCAACATACATCCCTGCCCTACTCCTCCCCCCCCCCAAAAAAAAACAGTTAAGAGGGAGTTGATATGAGAATACATATCAGTAACTTAAGAGTAAAAATCATGACAGGGGTAATACAGTTACCACAAAACCAAGTATTAGAAAAACTCAGGAAATTCAGTGTTAAGGTTACACTTAAAAGAAATTCAAACATTTCAAAGTGAGAAATACAGTTAAGGTACTCAAACAACTTTAACTCTGATCTGTAGTGAGACCAGGCATTAACCATATGTTAATGATATAGCATTGTAGTGTTTGTGGTCCATATTAGCTTAAACTGATTTTTAAAGACACTTTAAACTTTTTTCCGTTCGTCCATCACTACAAAGAAGAGTTATGGTTATTTCAAAGACTTAACTGTGCCGGAGGGAATGTAGTCCCTAAATCTCAACGTATCTGTCCTTTAAAGGCTTCCCCTCTGCTCTTTCTTCAGCTCCCCCCCAGCAGTGATACCTCAATGTGTACTGGAGTAGAGATAGCAATGGCCCTGGGGAGCCTTTAAAGCAGGGGTGGGCAAACGTTTTGGGCTCAAGGGCCACATTGACGTTCAAAATTGTGCAGAGGATCGGGTAGGGAAGGCTGTGCCTCCCCAAACAGCCTGGCCCCACCCCCCATCCAACCCTTACACACGTCCCGCCCCCTGACTGCCCCCCTCAGAACCGCCGACCCATCCATCCTCCCCCTTGTCCCCTGATCATCCCCTCCAGAGACCCCCCCACTCTAACTCCCTCTCCCCAAACTCACCCCCTATCTAAGCCCCCTGCTCTTTGTTCCCTGACTGTCCCTCCCAAGACCAACCCACCCTAATCACCACCTCCCAGGACCCCACCACTAAGCCCCCCCCCTTGCTTATTGTGCTCAGCCGGGTGTTCCAGCCCAAGTGCAGGTCCCCACGGCTTGCCCCGCTCTGCCTGGCATCCAGGGACAGGAACGCAGGGCCACTGGCTCCACTCCCCCAGCCGGAGCTCATGGACCGGATAAAAATGGCCGGCAGGCCACATATGGCCCGCGGGCCATAGTCTGCCAACCTCTGCTTTAAGGGACTGATCTTAAAGAGCAGTGGCAGTAATCTTTCTTGAGATGCCCCAATCTTATGTCACGGAGTTATTATAACCAAAAGAACTGTTAGCATGGAAATTTGCTGTAGAAGGGAAGTGGTTGCTTGAGTTACCTCTTATGTTACAAAGGCCCCATTTAAGAGTTATCTAAGATGTTGACCAAGGCCCTCTATAGCCTATATAATAAAAACAATTAGATACAATTGTTAACTTAATTAAAACATAATTTCTTCAAATTATTTCTTCAAATTACACAAGATTTCAATTAACTTTAGATGGAAAGTTTGAAGTGTCTGTGTTATTATTTTGTTAAGGTCATTTGGGACAAGGAAAATATTGACGCAGATGCTAAATTTCTTAAAGGACATAGTCTTTAACCACACTAATTAATGGATGTATATGTAATTTTCAGGAATTAATTCTGTACTCAAAGAAAAAGTGCTCTAAGTTGTATTTTTCATACGGAACAAAGAGGTGGAATCCCTTTTTTAAGTGCAAAACAGCACTAAGCCTTAACTATGGAGTTGTGACTATGGCTTCCATTATATTAAGTATTATTGTTAATTTACGTCTTGTGATTTTTCATTTTGACCCTCATGAGAATGGGTGGGCAAGCAGATCTGGTGACTGAACTGGCCAGTTCTAATGATAATATTGCAAGCCTGTCATACACATTTTTATTTAGCTAATATAGTCAATATTCATATGTATGTTGTATGAAAATGAACCGTAAACTTTAGAAAGTCAGACAAAATACAGCTGAATGCATCTATCAACAAGAATTTTTTCCACTATCTCACTTATAAGCATCTCCAAAATATTGTCATTTGAAGGGGGAGTGCATCCCAGTGTAATAGGCCAGCACAAGGCCTGTTAACCACTTACATCCTACTTACACCCTCAAACAAGGGCTTTTTACTTTAACTCTCCTATAGAGATGTTATCTGTGTTACAATAATGCTTAGGCTCCCCAGCTGAGACAGAAGCCTCTTTGTGCTAGCCACTGTACAAACACACAATAAGAGGCAGACCCTTCCACAGAGAGTGTGCAATCTATGAGCATGTCTGCACAGCAATTGGGAGGTATAATTTCCAGCCTGGGTAAATGTACATGTGCTAGCTCTGCTCAAGCTAGCACCTAAAAATGGCAGTGTGGCTGTGGTAGCATGAGCTAGCCATATGAGTACCCAGGGTTTGAGCAGGATTGTGCTCAGACAGCTAGCATGAGCCACACTGCTATTTTTAGGTGCTAGCTGGAGCAGGGAATTGCACCTTCAAGCTGCTATGTACGCATATCCTAAATCAATAAAGCAGACAAAGGGTGAGAGGAAGGATGTATTATTACCCACCTTTGACAGGGACATTAAGTGATTTGACCAAGGTTACATGGAAGTCTGTGGCAAAGCTGCAAACTGAACCCAGAGCTTCTAAATATCAGTCCAGCTCCTTAACTGAAAAGTCATCTTTCCTGTCTATATCCACCACTGTTCAGCAAAGCACTTAAGCAAATAGTTATCTAGGACTAGTTGAGGACATGCTTAAGGGTACACCTGTGCTTAAGTGTTTTGCTGAACTGGAGCCAATATCTTTGTATTGACTTTGGCTTTTTATATTACAGCTACTGTTCTCTCTGTGTTTTTTTTTAACCATTTTTATTTTAACACTTTCATCAGCAACTATGGGCTACGTTTTTACTGTAACTGACTTATATGGAGGAAAAGGGAAACATAACTATCATAATAAGACTTGTGTTGTAATCAGATTTGAAAATGCCCTCAAACACAATGACTTACAGATTAACACAGTTATAACATGGTTTGTATCTACACCAAATATAGTTATCAACTGTTCCAACTGAATGGAGAAAGCATTGTGTGGACTGCTCAGTGGTGAAAGTCTTTGCAACGTTATTTAAGGATCTGATCCAAAGCCCACTGAAGTCAATAGAAAGAATCCCATTGTTCAGTCGCAAAGTTGCAGTAAAAAACATACTGTCCATACTTAACATGGAAATCATGCTACAATCAAGCTAACCTATAATAACACTAGCAGATTGTATTCACAAATGGTTGTCAAGCGTGGCGTAGAAGGTTCAAGCCACAGTGCGGATAGGGCCTATGTTAAAAACAGCTGACCAATTCTGCCCTGGAAGGCTCCTTTCATTTACTTTTTTAATTAAAGGGAAAAAATAAATTCAGACATATTATTACTGTTTGTATAATTTTGCTTCTGTAATGCACGAGACTAGTAATTAAATGTTGTTCTCCTGGTCATGTGGCCATATGCCTAAAATATGTAAAAATACATTTGCTTCCCCCTTTTAAAAAAACATTCCTTTTGTTCCCAGTATTGACTGGCTGTCAGACTGAGCCCTCCAGATTCCTGTGCTGGTATCCATGGGCTCTTTCTTGCCAAGCTGCCAGTCTGGAGCGTCACACCTTACTGCCTTTAAAGATTGCCCTGCAGAGATAGAGGAAAATGGCAATTTTTACATGATGCAGTCTGGCGGCCCAGGAGATTTGAAGTCAGAACTGGTGCCAAGATTTACCCAGGAGAGCAAGCAGAGGCAAAACAGAGAACCTGGGCCAAAGGAAAAATAATAAAGCAAAGGAACTGAGGGAGGAGGAAAACATGGTAAAGTCTGAGAAAGATTCTGCTAAGAGGGCTGAACTAAGGGCT
The DNA here is from genome assembly GCA_032164245.1 of Sternotherus odoratus. Taxonomy (NCBI): domain Eukaryota; kingdom Metazoa; phylum Chordata; order Testudines; family Kinosternidae; genus Sternotherus; species Sternotherus odoratus. Next base: position 151,053,601 of record JAVMKO010000002.1, read on the forward strand.
ACTGAATGGACATTACATGTTGTTTGCGTGTGTTTATTAGGAGGGTCAGGGTCCTTAAGAAAGTCAAAGGGAAGAGGTCGGCTTTTTTTTGCATGCCCCAAATTGTAGTAGATTGCAGAATGTAAATGAGACAATTATTACACCAATGCTCATCAAGCTGTGCTGGAAAGACTTCAATAGCCTGATGAATATGCATGCAAATTTGTTAATTAAGTTAATTATTCTGCTGAAAATTCATTTGTCTTCCAAGGACATTTTCCCAATGATTTTAACATGCTTGTGCCATTAGTCATGCTCCATGCTATTTAACATTACTTTTTGTCCACTTTTTCTTTTCTCTCTTTCTTTCTTTCCTTTTTAAGTTTGAATACCAGATGATTGGTTCTCTTAGCTGACCCCTGCAATGCTGAAAGATGCTGACAGACAGCTCCACAGAAAACACACTTCATTTAAATATTTGCTTTATATTGCTTCATTTAAATATTTGCTATATATAACATGTCCCTGAAATGTCACATAGGAGAGGGGGTAAAAAAAAAAAAACCCCAACCCTCTCTGGAACCATTAAAACTGGAATCTGAACTACTCCATGCAGTGACTCTAAGACATAAATCTGTGCCTGCTAGAGGCTATTTCTCCAGTTGCCGGCTTTATTTGGCACAAGTAGTTACCTTGCTCTGAAAGGTGTGATCTTCTCAGACTTTTCTTCTCTGCACTGTAGAGCGATACACAGAAACATATGCGTTCAAACAGGAACACGGACTGAGATACTTTTCTGTCACCATGAGGGCCAAAACCTGTTACCATAGCAACAAAAGGGAATAGTGAGTTAAAATCATGTCTAAGTGGCAAAATGAGATACTTTAAAGAAACAGACGGATTTTTTTTTTATCTCTGCAAAAGAAAATCAGGATATTGGTACAACTTCACATGATTAAGCTCTCAAGATGAGAACATTTTACTCTCTGTTTTCAAATTCTCATAATCTGAAGATGTGTCAGAAGTACACAATGCAGCATTTACATTTCTAATATATAGAATTATCTATATATCTCCTCAGTGCCTGTCTATGTTGGGCTTCCTTAAATTCACTTATTTTTATATACTGTTGCACGTGAAAAATAAGCCATTTCCTTCTCAGCAAATGAGGAGAACCTTCCAGTATGGATGTGGAGTTATTTGTGCCTCTATACAACAGCGTCTATTCCAAGCAAAGCTGAGGGAAAAAGGATTATAAAGATGAGAAAATTGTGGATAATGGAGTTTAAGAAAATTAATTGGCAAGATTTCTCTTTTGTGCAGTCCTTAAACATTACACAGTCTGAATGGCACTGTAGTGTCACATAGATCGTAAACCAATTAGGATGATATTTTAAACCCTGTAATTTCTGTAATTCCATCTGCTTTAGATGGTTTAATTAGTGAAAGTTACAAAAGCCAAATATATTTGAATATTTTGAAAGCAAGCCCAAAGGCAAGAAATAAGAGTTACTGAAAACACTTGATGTGCATGTGTGCATATTGCATGACTGTATTAAAAAAAAAGGATTGCTTTTTTAAATGGAAGATGGTCTAAAGAATACAAACGGTGAAATCCAGGCTTTACTGAAGTCAATGACAAAAACTTCCATTGACTTCAGTGGGGCCAGGATTTCATCCCAAAACAATTTGAAGGTCAGTCCTCATCAGTTGTTTTTCTTGCAGATACTCCTCTCATATAACAGGACCTAATCCTCCTCCTTTCAAAATCAATGGCAAACTCCTCAGCGGTGGTAATATGGGGCCCTTTTTTGTGTCTTTTAATTCGGGGGCCCTCTTGTGCCATCAATATTAATGTGTTGATTTAAAAGGCTTGACTTTAGTGGGGAGTTCTGCTTTAAAACTGATGGCTATGTGTGGTCCCTATTTTGGTTGTTTTCAATCAAATTTCCAGTGCTCTGACCAGAAGCAATTCCCCGTGTACTCTTCTGTATCCTTTGCCCAGTGGACTGATGAATACATTGCATAACAATCGAACACAGGTTTCTTAAGTTCTCCTTTTGCTGGATGATTAATAACTATATTTCCCTGGTCTGAGATTTTTTTTAAAAAAGATTCGTAGTAGAATTTATCATGAGAAATAAGAAAATATTCTGTTATCAGTGTATTTCCAAATTTGCTAGCATAAATCAAAGAGCATAACAGTTAAGGCCCAATCCTGCAATCCTTAGTATCAGGAGAACCATGGAAGTGAATGGGACCCTGAAATTGCTTTAATCAATTGGAAAGAGAAATTCTGTCTAATATTTTAGAAAATTATCATCAGCTTTTTAAGATATTAAAAACAAATCAAACCATTAGTGCTGTACCATGTTCATTTAGTTATGGTGGTACTTCTGCATAGCAGCTGTGCATTATTATGAACCTCAGATAGTTTCAGTCACCAATGACTGACAGCAGCATATTGAATATAGGATGTATGAGATTCTCTCATCATAATATCTCTCTCACACCATGACTGAGAGACAGTGGGTGTCGAGCTCTGTCCTTTCTTTTTCTGCTAGGTTTTTGAAACATAACAAGATTTAATTATTTTTTTAAAATTTGTATTTTTAGTTAACAGGAATATGGTAAAAGTAATTAGTATTAATTCACTCTATTCCTACAGTTTGGACAAACTACTTTTGTTTTAGCTGTAGTGAGGAATGTCAAGTTCATGAATATATTTAACATAGCAACAAACATTGTCAAAGGATAATGATCAAAGAGAAGAAATAAATTAAAGGGACCCAATAATGACACATAAATGTTCAACAAAGAGTGAAACTCTTTAAAATAAATGTATCTTTATATGGCAGCAGCCCCTGCTAATATTAAATCTACCCCCTTTTTATATTCATGCCAGGAAAGGATTTACTAATGAAGAATAGGCACATATTAACCTTTTGGGTATTCAGTTCAGTATCCATTCTAAAGGTAGTATTTTTATTTGATGTTGGAGTAATTCAATAAAAAATCTTTCAGCAATCTCAAATTGACCCATCTGGTCTAATAAAAATGAACTCAACTTCCTAGCTATGTAGGTTACAGAGAGTATTCAATTCAGATTACAACTGCCAGTTGCTCTTACGGATGTGCTTGTCCTTGAGGTATTAAATACTATTTCATTCTAATACATTTAGCATTTGGAAATTAGAAAAGAAAAAAGGAAACATAGTATGATACCTACATAACTGATTTAAAAAGAATTTAATAGATGCATAGATATTAAAGCTAGGAGAGACCATTGTGATCATCTAACCCAACCTCCAGTATAACAAAGACTACAGGACTTCCCTATATTAATTCCTGCTTCAGGTTCAATATCTGTGCTATTTAAGTGCTTCGGAGATATCTTTTTATTCAACTCTGGTGGCCAGATCTAGCCATGTTGCACTTGGAGCAGCTGAGGAGGAAGAGGAGACAAAGGTGGCTTTAAGCCATCTCCATGTTCCCTTATTTTAGGACTGTTCAGGTGCAAGGCTAGTCTGCTGTATAAAGCAGAGCAGCCTCAAGCCTGCTCTACTTTACCCCAGTTGCCAATGGCATCCAAGAGCAATTCTGGCAGTGAGGAATTACTGGGATAAAGTGAATGTCCTGGCCATGCTCCCTTTTCCCTACCCATATCCCTTATGTGGGAAGAGGCTGGCCTAGGAGCTGTTACAAAAGTTATTCTAGTGGCATAGTAACGGATACAGTGGACTCCTCCAATGGTAGATCTGCCACTTTTATGGTTACTTTGTGCCAGTGGAGCACAGCAACACTGGCACAGCATGGCTGAGAACCTAGACTCTGCCTGCCAATAGTCCGAGAACCAATCTTACATCAGGCAGATCGTTATTGAGCCCAGTCCTGTAACCGAAGCCCACGGGGAAAGCCAATAACATAGCACTGGTAAATTAGAAAAGATGAACGACAACAATATAATCTTATATGTGCGTAGCCTCCTCCTGGGTCACCCCAAAGGTGGTAAAAGTCCCTTATTCCTCCTCAAGACCCACTTTGGGCCTCTATGGTCTGTGTTCTCAGTGCCTCCACTTTGTGGCTAGTAACTAATAGACAACCCTTATGGATGCTAGGCTATTACAGATAATTCCAGGAAATCAAAGAGCCACAGTTAAAGATAAAGAAACATTTGTTCCAAGAAAAGATGGGGGTAAAATAAAGAAGAGGAAAAGGCAGGAACTGGGGACAAAAGGTAAAGCAGGGGAATCAGAGATAACACATAAATGAGTGACTAACCAAGCACATAGCAATAATTTAACACTTAAGATATCACAAGTATGGAACAACAAGAAGAATGCTCCCAAAGTCTGTCCCAAATCGCTGGCTGGGGGAGTTGGAAATCAGTGAGAGGCATGGTGTCCTATGCGATAGGAAGCCACTCTCTCTCCCTCCTAGTTGGAGAGGGACCCCAGGGTGTCTCAAGCCCCCATTGTCCCCTCGCTCCCAGTGCAGGGGTGGCCTACTGGGCTTAGCTAGCAGTCAGTCTTCACACGTAGAGCAGAGTGTTGGGGATCAATATCCCCGTTGTGGAGTTGGGAGCTCTGGGTCAGTCGCAAGTCCTCAGGTCAAGAGAGAGAAAATTGCATCTCTCTCCTCCTGCTGCAGGAAGCAACACCTAGGCTGCTTCTCGTTCAATGTTCTAACCCAACTCCTTGGAGAGAGCTCTCTCCAGAAACACAACCCACATGGGGGGAGTTTTCCTGGCCACAGGTGAGCTCTCCGGGGCCTGCAGTTGGTCAACCAGGCATGTCAATCAGGCTCTGGTCCAGTAACAACTCCTTTTCCCAAACATGGTATCTGTCCAGGCTCAGATCACATACCTGGACAGTCCCAAGCTATATGCCGGGTCCTGCCCTGATTGTCAGCTGGGCTCCTTGTCTGGCCTTCACAAGTAGTTTGTGCTTATCAAGGCTCAAGCACAAACGAGGCAGGTAGTTTCAGTGCCCCCAGCATCTGCTGCTGACTACGTGAGCTGTTGGGATCCATGTTTCTTGAGCCACCGAACTGGCATGGAGACTACACCTGCAATAATATTTAAATTTGCCACAAGTTATGTAAATACATTGCTCAAGACCTATTGTATCTTCTTATATTTTTTACTCAAATCAACATGGTAAAAAAATAAAAGTGTGGGAGGAGGGAGAGGAAATGGTAACATTAATGAGTCATGGTAGAGTTTGGTTTTAGTAGGACTGGCAATACTACAAAACTAAATCTAATCCTATTACTGTCTTAAAATTAATCTTGTTGCCCATTCTCTATTGCTATGCCATAGGGCACACAGAGGAGTCTCCCTCTGTGGGGAATGTTGCATAGCCCTCATAAACCACGCCAATTATAGCATTTATTTTCGCAATGCTGTTTGGGATTATCATGTGAAACACACTAATAATGCAGCAATAGGAAATGAACCTCCCACCCTGACCCCCTTTGAGGTACACCACCAAAATAGTAAACTTCAGAGCCTAATGCACTGTCACTCTAAATATTTCACATTTGTAATTAGACATGAAGAAGGGAGGAGCTCTGAATCCAGAGTAGTCACCATTTAAAAGTCAACAGTTGCCAGCGGATACCACATAGTCACTCCACTCACGTCTGACACCGGGGCCAGGTCTACACTACAGATTTTTTGCTGGGATAGGTACATTGGTCAGGATGTGACAGCTGACTGACATAGTTGTGCTGACAAACGCTCTCAGTATACACACCGTTATACACAAAACTGCATTTCTACCTGTATAGCTTGTTTGATTTGGGGGGGGGGGGGGAGGGAGAGAGGGGGGTGTATAAAATAAGGCCAGCCAGTAAAAGCACAGCTTTGTGATACAAGTTGCATTCCCACCAACAGTGCTTTGCCACTATATGATAGAACTATCCTGGCAAAATGTTTCTAGTGTAACCCTCGCCTAAGCATAGGGGACAGCTGATGATTTCAGATAGCACTGTCTGGCAGGTATTGGCCAATGCTAGTCCCCTCTACCTTTTATTAAAACAGTGTAAATTTACTTACCACTGAAAATAGATTGTATCCCACCATATGTCTTGTCATCATTGTCCAGTACTTGACCCACAATTTCCAAGGACTGAAAGAGAAAGCTCTGTTAATTTCAGGGACTGAGGTAAAAAATATTTTTTAACCAAGGTTTTTACCTCACATAACCCTGGAATCACCACCAGTTTTCCTTATGGTGAGTAAACATCATGAGCCTGGTCTCATCCACTTCCAGTTTCCCTCTCTGGTCTGTTCGGTGAACAGACAGTGTTTCCAACTCTCAGATTTTAGTGTTAGTTTTGCCCTATTTGGTGTTTCTCTTAAAGCCCCAGCTTGGGGAGTCATTGGATTATATGAGTATCTCAGATTTAATTTTTTTTTAAAAGTTAAATTTTTACCCCCTCATGGTTGCAGACAAGAGCCGGAAAACGGATGTTGAGTGTACTGTAAATCTCATCAAACAGAAGCAAATGAAAAAAACTGCAAACTATAGTATTTTTTAATTGGCCTAAAATTCATGAGATTTAATCAGGTAATTTGGGGGGCCCGACTCATGATTTTTTACTAATTAGGTTTGGAAATGCTATAAATAATACTCCTTTGTGCATTTCTTTCTACCCTGATTTCTCATATATTATTACATACACTAGAATTTTTAAAGATATTTCTTGAAGAGTATTAAAAGGAATTGCATGGTGGCCAAAACTATTTCAATTATTTTTTAAATTTCCATTACAGTGGCTGAGCATCTCAAGTTTAATGCAAGTTGAGTGAATCTCAGGTTTATCACCTACAAAGTCGTTATGGGCCTGTACGTTATTCCGCAGCAAATTCAGGTTTAGTGGATAAAGGATTAGACATTGAAGTATACTACACATAGAAAGATTTCCAGCCTAACTCATGGCTTCCCAGAACTGCCTGTACTCTTCAGAAGCAGAGGGTAGCACACCAGAAGGTCACAGAGAGGTGACGCTCTAGAGGAGATAGACAAACAGCACATACAAATATACTTTAATTGCATGCCATTGCAAGGGGCTCAGCAGCTTTTGTAAAGATCATATTATTAGAGAAATAGAATGGAAAAAATTAAGCATAACCATGGTGGGATTTCTCTGATTTGAATTCAGACCTTTCATTGCAGCTATTGATCTGAATCTCCTTGGTTAGAAAACCATATTTATGGTAGATTTCATGGCTTTGTTCTTAGAGAGAGACACGGAGACTGTATCTTATTTGACATGCACTAGTGATATAATGCCAGTTAAAAATAACAATTTGTTGGAAGGAGATGTTCTCATGTATTCGATTTTATATCATGTGAATTATCCTACGCTTATTTCCATTTAAACCTGAAATGGCATAGACTTAGAGAAATATGAGATCCTTCATAAAACTAAACAGAGAACAAATGGTTTGAGCCTTTCCTTTGCCTTCCCCACTTTCCCAGCTTATAATTTCAGACGTGTTACTGATTATCAGAAAATGTGCAAACCATGTATTGTAGATGGTTAATATTCTATTTAGACTAAGATCTTCAACCTTGAGCTTGTGAATGTTGCTGTGAGCTCTGGTGGTTAAAGACAGAGGTTTCCAATTATAGCAGCGCAAGAGCTTAATGTGTGCATCTGTTCTGCAAAAAGGCTAAACGTCTTTAAAATTTTAACACAAGTGCATTGACATTGCAAAAGGAAAATCAAATGTCATTGAGAACTGAATGGTTAAAAAGGTTGCACAGGATCTGATTTGCATTTTTTGGATGGCTAATTAGGTCACAAGGGTTAATATGTTAAAGAATGGTCTGTCTATTATTATGTTGGCTGTCAGAGTCTATCTCAATCAAGCATAACTACAGATTACCAGGCAGCTGTCTTTGATCAAAATATGAGTCCTTGTTTAGTCTTGGTTCAAAATGAAGACCCCAATAGCTAATATTTTAAAATATTTTTGGACTATGAATTCTGTAGGTGGTAAAAGTTCAGTTAATGGAAACAAAAGCTTTTGTGAAAAAGCACTAAACTGCTTAAGACTTTATGATTTTCATTCTGCTCTATTCCAGAGTCAGATGTGGTGTTGTTGGCACCATTTTTCCTCTGTAAACAAATCAAAACTAATCCAGCACAACCCTGTTTTGGGGACTCCCACAATATGGGGAATGTTTCCTGAAGGCTTGTGTCCTTTCAGTGTATTTAAATGGAACAAAACCACTGTTACAGGGGGTATATTCCCCACTTATAGTGAACAATTGCTTGGCAGCATAGGTTATTTTAATGGACATATCACTTTAAACTAAGCTTTCGCATCTGTTCTGCCCTCTAATTACAAATGCAAAAATAACATGATTCACAATTGCATCATAAAAAAAGGACGCTGTAAGTGATTTAAATGCGTGTGTATGTTCTTAGTCAAAACAACATGCAATCTGCTATGTTTTTCCCATGTACTGGGCACAAATCAGATGAAAACCTAATGTACCTAGTGTAGATTTTGTTACCCCGTTAAAAGGGATTTTTCACTGTCTGCAAAAAGAGATAAACAAACAAAGGCACTGAGTAGATTCTCCTAATCTAGTTCTTATAGGGTGGGGATTGACTGAAACTGAGAATGTAATTCAGAGCTCTTAACAAACTTAGTGTCTTTTTTTGTCTATGATCTGTCCATGAGCAGTTTCATATTTTCTAGGGGGAAAAAACTCATTATATTTTTAATGGATTTTTTTCCCATTTTTGGTCAAAATCACCAGTTCTTTGAACTTTTCCTCTATGTCTGTTATTTTCTCAAGTGTATTTGATATTCAAAATAGTTTGCTGAATAATTTTACAGTGAATTCTCAGACTGTACATTGGTCACAAGCCATTTGACACAAGTATTCACTATGCCAAATTTGAGCAACGTTGCACAGTGTTTCTTGAACACAAAGGTCACCTGGTAATATTGCTTTACCTTGATTCAGTGAAATTGACTCTCAGACTCAGTCAAAAAATGGAACTGACTCCAATGAATGTTCCTGTTTACATATTTTAAATTCACTTTCTATGAATATTCTCTTCAGATTCACTGTTTCTATAAACATGCCTGCCAGTAACCTTGTGTATGTATTATGCGTATACTTGGGTACTTATTGCCAGCAGGATAATCATCATCAAAGCAAACTGTTAAAGGGTAAATAACCAGTTTGATCATTCATTGTTACTTAGAATAATACATTAATTGCACTTTAATTTGGAAATAATTCCATCAAGAGTATTGCCATACTGTTTATTTGTCAGTAGCAGCTGTGCATTGGTCAGCCACCGCTATGGTTTCCACAGTGATTTCTGCAATTCTGCTTAACATGCTATATATTAGTGGACTGTTGGATTTCCGGTCCTCTCGGGGTCAGTTCCATAATAGAACACTGAGTTCCAGTACAAAGGACTGTAGGTCTTAATTTTCTCAAGGAATCCTGTATGTTCCCAGACCACCAAAGTATATGAGAAGATTCATTTATGTTTGCCATTATGTCTTGCCATACACTTATCCAGTTAAATCTAGCTAACTATGAACAGTTGCACCTCAGTGAACAGGGAAACCTATTACCAATGCTGTCTTTTTCTGTCACTGCACCCCTTTAAAAATAGGGGGGGGGGAGAGGGGCTGAACACATTTTTAACTTAATGGTGAAATACTGTGAGCCAGCGCCTACATGTGTGTGTTCATGAGTTTCCCTGAAGCCTCACTAAGGCACAACTTGGACCGCTGTTTGGGAAACTCTGGGCTAAGGATATGTACTTTAGTGAACACATACAGTACACATATTCCCCAGGCCTGAGGTCACTCTTATTTACATTAGTGCCATCCCATGAAGTCAGTGGGACGTAAAGTACCCAAATGAAGTTGATGGGGTTTCTCTGGGGTAACTGAGAGCTGAACTTGGCCTACTGGCATTAAGACATTTCTCTGAGAAGAGACTACGCTCATCATCCTTTCGATCTAGTTTGCTCTCCAGATCAAATGCAAAAATCTGTAGCAATGTACAGTGCATACGGACCCCTGGGGACAGCCAGCCCGCCACCAGTATGTTGAACATACACAAAGCCCTCTGGAACTCTGTCACAGGTCACTAGCTAACTAATAATTTGGTTAGAGCCGCAACCTAGAAACCTCAGGCCTGATTTTGAACTCACACTGACACGACTCCATTGAACTCAGTGTAAAACCAGTAAAGGAGGGGAGACTCAGACCCATTTCCTTGTCTTCACTTTAGTCCTGGAAAATAAGAGAGTCTGCTTTGCCTGACTGGTGTTTCCCATCTGAACACACGATGGACACAGGGTAGGATTTTGTTTGGGATCAATACTGGAGATGGAACAGCTCTGGATACAGTACGTAAACAAAAGGAGAAGCAGGTTGATAACCATTTGCAGTAACAATGAATAGTAAGTTATGGTGGGCAAAAACAAAGGATATACATTTAGCACTAATCCCACAGACTGTGCCCAACTGGATAGGAAAAGTCTGCGCCATGCAACAAGGAAACATAACACTCTTTGAGGGTTCAGGTGGTGCACACAATGGAGCTGTCTTGGAAGGAAATGCTACTATTAGTTCCCTCAGCCAGTTTCTGTCCATCTACCTATCACTAATTACAAGCCAGACGGATAAGCCACACCAAATAGGCTCTCACCCTTCTTTTGCAACAAAAACAGCAGCTGTCCCAAGAGCTGCCATGCTGTTGTTGTTGGTTGGTTTTTTTTTTCCAGTCACCTCTCAGTGGTTGCAAGGAAGCCATATTTTTCTTGAGGGAAGGACAGGATGCCTGCTCTCGAATAGGCTGAGTGCAATGACATGCAGGAGTGCTAGTAAGAAAGCAGTTCTGGTAAGTGTCACTCATCTGGTGTGACACGTGCATTTCCCTTTGGCACTGTCAATCTATCCCACACAATAGCTGTGATCTCCCAGCGGTGGAAGAGAGTTTGGTATCAAACCAAATGATTACTAATCCTTTTAGGGGATAAGTATGGCTGAAGATGGTAAGGGGCTGGTATCTTAAATCCTTTTCCCTATGCTATCTTTTGCAGATGGCCAACCAGTTTGCCCCCAAAGCCCATCTTACATTTTTTGCAGGCTTTCATTGATGTCCCCCTCCAACTAGGGTGACCAGACAGCAAGTGTGAAAAATCAGGACAGGGGGTGAGGGGTAATAGGAGCCTGTATAAGAAAAAGCCCCAAATATTGGGACTGTCCCTATAAAATCAGGACATCTGGTCACCCAACCTCCAACAATCCACAGGAAAAACGTCATCTTCGAGGCCCCTACCTTTCCTGCTAGACCAGCCCCTTTACTGAGTGAGCCCACTAGGCACTAGGTCCTGTCTTCTAAAAGACTAGTGGAGTGTGGACATGACAAACTCCTGCCGCTGGATGGAGCGGTCTCTCCAGGCTAGCCTTCAGTTCCCTCTCCTCTCTGCACATAGCTCCTCTGGGAAGACATTCCTCCCCTTCACAACCGTGTTTGCTGCTGGGGGGGGGGGGAAGGGGAGGGCAAAGAGAATAAGCTGATCCCTTCCCCTGACCTCTCCTCCTGAGCTATAGGGGTGAGTCCAGCCTCAGGGGCATTTAGGGTCCTGGCTTGTCAACTAGCTGTCCTTTGCCCTGCTGTCAGTTGGCTGATTTGGCAGCTGCTTACAGCAGCCAACCTGCCTCCTACAGTCTTTGACAGCACCACCTCCTCCAATCCTCTGCATCGTAGCGCCTCCTCAGGACTTCCCGTCTCCCACAGCTACTGCTGTTCCTCCTGTTAAGTGAAGAACCTGTGTCCTCTGGTGTTGTGCTCCTCCCCAACTGAGGATCTCTCCACACACAGGGACATGGAAGAAGCACCATGGATGGCACCAAATGAGGTTGGGGGTGAAGCACTTATTGATTCTGGATGGGAGGAGTTAAGTGCAGTTGACTGTTCTGGGAGTAGGTCTTGGAGAGGCTCTTGGAATGTACTTGGAGATCGAATGGCCGGAGACCATTGGCTAAGTTTTGTTGCCTTCCCATAGCTCCTCACTTCTGTTTGGATGCTACAACCCTGCCTGGGGTTGGTTTGGCCTATATGGACAGGGGAGGAGTTTGGTACTCTGTACATGTGACCCCACTGGTAAGAAAAGTCACATATGGAGCTGTACCAAACTTGGCAGCTCTCAGGAGCTGCCCTTTAGTTCCCAGCCAGCATATGCCATGGGTCAGGGTTAAAAAAAATTACACCACTGTCCAAGGAAACAACAGTGCAATGGGTTCCCTTCTCCCACTAGCTGGGTTGCAGGCAGTGTGGGTTGAGGGAGATCGGTCAATGGAAAGAGAAGCATAGTGCTCTCGGGAATAGTGTCATTTTTAGGGAACACAAACACTGCTATGTAAGGGTACTGGCTGCATTAAAGAACTGCTGAATTTTTAAGACTACGTGGTTTTGCCCCCTTCATTTAGGTACCCCTGATACTACAATGTCAACCAGAAGTAATGCTGCCAATTAATAAAAATCATGCTACTTGTCAGAGTGCGGAGTCTATCACACAATGCAGCCCTGCCCAGCAGGGGAGAGAAGTTTCAATACCTAACAGAGCTGAGGGACATTTGCTACCACGTAATCTTCCCATGGCTCTCTAGTAGTTGCCCATTGGAACAGGACTACAGTTATATTTGTAGGACTGCAAATGTTTTTTGCTTATGTAACAACAAAATATTAAATACATGATATTAAAAACACAAGAGTAAATAGTTCTATCCGGTCAGAGATTCTATTATTAGCACAGGTAACAAAGAGTCCTGTGGCACCTTAAAGACTAACTAAAGTATTGAAGCATAAGCTTTCATGGGCTAATACCCACTTCGTCACATGCAAGCTCTCTATTGTTAGCACAACTTTCTTTTTATGTGTTAGCAAGTTACATTTTCATGATGTACGTATATATGTCATTTACTGGGATGCCATCATTGCCTTTAAAAAAAAATCAATTAAACTGATATAATGACCCATCTAACGTTTAGGTAAGATTACTGACTCATACTGCAAACAGGAGTTCATGACTCTAATGGAGCAGGGTACTTGAGCATATCTGTCTTTAAGAATTCCAAGAGTTTCATTGTCCTCAATAAGAGTAGTCAGACGTGTACAGTTAGGAAGATGCTTAAATATCTTGCTGAAGAAGGCCCTAAATCCCAAGTTTTTACATTATTTCCTCTCTTATTAGAGTAAGCAACAAAAGGCATCCACAGCTGTCCATCAGTCCATGCATTTCTCCTTTCTGAAGCAAACTCTCACGGCAAATATCTATTCACCGCCAGCCTTTGAGGCCAGCAAAGCTGATATCAGAGATACTCCTTACCACCCATCTAATCTGGGGGAAACGAGAAATGCCAAGGTTATTTAAAAGTAATGTACTGTTTATAGTGGGCATTTCTTCCACTTTCCATGCAACAACTAGACACATTACAGTACATCTACTTCACATTAGTGTGATATTATACCACAGATATTTAGTCATATGGGTTGTGGCAATTGAATGCCTATAATTTCTGCATTTTGCAATATACCATTATCCAATTTTCTTTAAATAACTGGGCACATCAACAACAGATGAACAAAGCTTCTTTAGTGCTGCAGTTGTGTTGAAACTGAGCCAAATAGGGAAATCAAGTGACAAAGAGGTTAAGTGACTTGCCAGAGTATATGCTGTGAGTCCGTGACAAAGCCAGGCATAAATCCTCAGGAGTCCTGTCAGGATTCTGCTCTAACCACTAGACATGCTCCAAAACAAGGCATATCAGTGGAAGATTATAATTGGAATAAATAGTATCAGTAGCAAAGACCATGTCTACACTTACCAGTAGATCGACTGCTGCAGTGGATTCAGCGGGTGTCAATTTAGCAGGTATAGTGAACATTCTCCCATCGATTTGTGTACTCCACCTCTCAGAGAAGAGTAAGGGAAGTCGGCATGAGAACCTCTCCCAGTGCAGTGTAAACACTGTGGTAAATTGACCTAAGCTGTTATTCACGTAACAGAAGTAGTGTAACTTAGGTTGACCTACTCTGGTAGTGTAGATAAGCTTTAAGACTATCAAAAAGATGTCACTTCAGATTAAAAGGCTACTGTTCAATTAAAGTGAAATATAATTGGTTTATTAAGAAATGCTTGTGGCTATTGGTGCCACAATCGTTCAACAACTGGCTAAGCATACACTTCCGACTATGCTAACAAGTCAGAGTGGAATCAAGGTTGACAGATTTAAGTACTTTTAATCTCTTTTCTAATTGGATTAAATCCATGATTCATTGATATTTGCATATTTTGCATTATGATGTTAAAATGTGATATTGTTATCCTCAATTAAAGCTGATGTCAGAGAGAGAGGACTGTTGCCTACCCAGATACTTCTATACCTGTCCCCATGTCAGGATATTCGTCCATGTTTAAACTGCATCCATTGCAATGGGCTGTTCCTGGATGAGATCACAGGGAATTTCTACCATCTTTATTCTAAATATAATTATGCACTATAAAGCAGAATTTGCTCAAGCAAATTGCAATGAAGACATAGCTGAATTTTCAGTTCTCACTAAGGACTAGAGCATCATCAGAACAAATCAGAAAACGGAATTTCTGTTCCACAAGAAATTCCAACATTGTGAATTTTGTTTTCATCCCAAATCGGGACAAAAAATGAAATTTTCCACAAAACATAAACTTTAAAAAAAATCACTTAGGAAATGTTGAAATGCTTCATTTCCATATTTTCAATCAAAATGAAACATTTCATCATCCCAGAAATAGAAATGTTTTGTTGAATTGATCCACACCACTTTGTCCTGAGTGTTTTAAAAAATAAACTGCGTTTCGCTATCATGCACACATTACCTTATGGGAGTTGTAACTTTGGACCCTATTCTCTTTATTCAGGTCTCCACCCTTAATAAATCTCCCATAATGCAGTGAAAGTCATGTGACTTTCATGATGCGCCATGCAGCTCATTTCCCACATTGTATTATGGGAGATGTAAGGGATGCTGACCCATAGGGAGAAATGGGGGTCAGAACTACAGCTTTCATAAGGCAACATGCACATGATAGGAAAATGTTGAAATGATTTGAAAAAAAAAAGCATGATAGGAAAATGTTGAAATGACTTGGAAAAAAAAGCATTTGGGGTAATTTCAACAAACCAAAATATTCAGATTCTGGTGATAATTTTCAGCAACATCAAAATGTCACCATAGAAAATTTTGATTTTTGCAAAAACTGCATTTTCCATCAAAAATTCCTGCCCAGCTTTAATCATGATATTCTGATCTAGCTCCAAGCCAGGAGCAACCTATTGTTGAGCTGACTCTGGAGTAGCCTCAAAGGGAAAATGTGAATCCAGGAGTCACAATCTTCCTCCTGAAACCTCTGATGCTTCAGAGGAGAAATACGCTGTGACAAGTCTATGGCCTGGTCTACATTAGAAGGGAGGGTCGACCTAAGATACACAACTTCAGTTACATGAATTCCGTAGCTGAAGTCAACACATCTTAGGTCGACTTACCAGCAGTCCTCACGGTGGCAGCAGTCGACAGTGGGCTCCCCCGCCTACTCTGCTTTGTACCTTTTGGTGAGCTGGAGTTCTGAAGTCAACAGGAGTGCCCCAGGGGATCGATTTATTGTGTCCTGATGAGACGTAATAAATCGATCCCCAATAGATCGATCTTTACACGTTGATCCAGCCGGTAGTGTAGATAAGGCCTCTATCTGGTGCAGTGTGCACTTTCCATCGTGCTGGCATGACTCTACTGCTGGTTCATGGTGAATGTGGGGCTCAAAATTAGGTCACTGGGATATATGGAACTTGCCTGATCTAACCTCCAAAGCATGGAGAGCTTTATTCCCAAGACATGCGCTCGTTGTATCTTTCATAATGTCCATATCTTGATAAGTGTCTTGTCCTTACAAATGAAACACATTCCTATATTTTATTGTTACTATTTATATTACAGTAGCACCTAAAGACCCCGATTCAAATTGGGCCCCCATTGTTTTCATCCCAGCTCTGTACATACACACAGTAAGAGGTAGTCGCTGCACCAAAGAGCTTACACTGGTAATAGACAAGACGAACAAAAGGAGGGAGGAAAAATAATGTAAACTCGTCAAAGGTCACACAACTGGCCAGCAGCAAAGCTAGGAATAGAACCCAGGTCTCCTGACTTGCAGGCCAGTGTGCTATACGGTGGTTCACACTACCTGCCCAGACAGCAGGGAGTGTCTGGGTGACTAGCTATCAGAGACAACGTCACACTGCAAGTACAATGAACACATCAGGGTTCTTCAACAGGAATTGAACCCAGGTCCTTCAAACAAAATATGTGCTCCTGCTACTTGATCTAAAGGAATAATTCCATCAGGTGATTGTAGGAGGCTATCTAGGCCCAGTTCAAGTTAGCAGTGAACTATTCTGAGAGCCAAATGTCAAAGAGGAAGTCAGGAATTGTGAATTCACACAAAGCAAAAATGTGTTTGCACACCACCTTGAAAAGCTGCACACTGCTTTCACACAGCTCTGCGTACAAAATACGCAATCCAAAGGAAGGACTTTGAGTTTCATGGAAACCAAAAATGTACACTGGATCCAAGGAGTTTATTTTACGTTAACATTAGGCTAACAGCGTGGAGTGTCAGAAGATTAGACCAAATGCAATCTAAGCTGTGCAAGGCTAATCAAGTAGGATAAAACTCACACCTAAGGTGCATTAGAAGGCTGTGATTTCTAGAGTCCGCTAACATGCTATGTTCTAACTGCTCTGTGTAGAAACTGCTGGCGTGAACTAAAAGGTAATGCAACCCAAGTAGCTTTTAGTTTGCACCAGCAAGGTATATATGGGGCAGAGAGAGAGAGAGAGAGCAGCAAATGAGAGCGCTTCACAAATCATACTCCTCTGTAGCAGGGCGGCACCTCACCCTGCGGCACCCCCCGCTGGTACGTCCAGGAATAGCTTCTTCCAGCCTCTAGAGCGCCCTCTGCAGGCCATAGTCCCACTTGCTTCTGGCCCCGTATCCCTCCCAGACCCCGGTGCCCTCCTACCTGGGGTGCTGCATCCCTTCAGTACCCCCACAGTTTCAGGGTCTCCCCTCCCTGGGGGAACCCCCACCCTCTATCCCCACCTTGCCTCAGTCTAGGCAACTGCTAGTCACCACTTGGCCCTGTTCTCTGGGGCAGACTGCAGTATCATTGCCATTCATCACAGGCAGGGGGGGTTGGCCTGCTGCCTCTGCCTCTGTAGCCCTGGGCTGCCCCCTGCAACCCCAGTACCCTTTGTTGGGCCTTCCCCTAGGCCCCGCAGCCGGAGCTTCCCCAGCTCCTCTTGCCTTGCCCCAACCCTGCTTCACTCTAGGTACCTTGTCAAACTCCCAGCATCCAGGCCTGTCTGCATCTGCACCCAGAGGAGACTCTCCCTTTGAGCACCAAACTCTGGGCCCTTATATCAGGGCCGGCTGGGCCCTAATTGACCCAGCCAAGGCTGTGGCTGCTTTGCCCAATCAGCCCGGGAGCTGCTTCCCCCCCCCCCCCCCCCAGCCCTCTGCAGGGCTGTTTTAACCCCTTTTTGCCTGGAGTGGGTCAGCTGCCCCACTACACCCTCTAATACACTTTACTGTGCCTTGGAGACAAGCCCTAACAGAGAGAAAGGGCAGTACGGGGTTAGGCACGATTTGAGCCCTCAAGGCCCTCCGCACAGAGGTGACTTTGACTCATAATGAAAAATAATTAACTATTATTAAAAAAAACTTGGACATAATCATGTCTTCTTCAGTTTTGTAAAAAGAAATGAAAAACAACAAACAAAACCCAGAAGAAGAGCTCTGTGGAAGCACAAAAGCTTCTCTCTCTCTCACCTACAGAAGTTGGTCCAATAAAATATATTACCTCACCAACCTTGTCTCTCTAATATCTGGAACCAACACAGCTATAACATCACTGCATAAAACAGAGCCCTTAGTCCTCTAGGAAACAGAAGGTTAAACTACCTGCTGGTACCCAGTTGTAAGCTTGATGAGTGAGAGGCAGAGAAAGGAATTTTACTGAAGTTATGAGATACCTGCAGATTTTACACCCAGATCAAGCCTGCAGGAAGTCACATTGTTCTTATGAATGTTCCATATATAAACCTCATTGTATGCCATGGAGGAGTCATTAAAATCCCTGGATCATAGTGACCTCTAGGGGCAGCCTGAACATCTGCAGGATTTTCTGTTTTCTGGCTGAAACGCATTATTCTGCACAAAAGGAACCTCGTGAGGATTCCATTAGGGGCTCATCCAAAAATCCTGCTCTCGCGTGCAGCCATGGAAATGCCAAGACATTCATTTTTACTTACTATTCATCTCCCTTATTATTTACCTTCATCAGGTAATCTCTGAATATTTATTTCCGAACATGAACTTGACACAAAGAGGTTGTTTCCCAGAAAAACAGATTCATACAATAAATAGCATAAGAACATTTGATTACAGAGTACTAAGAGAATTTGATCAATTTTGTTTCCATTGAACTCAGTGGCAAAATGCCAATTCAGTTCAGTGAAAGAAGGAGCCAGTCACTGGGCAGTTAAATCTATGACTCCCAAAAGGAAATCTAGCAATAGCCTTGTAATAAAAAATAAGTCTTTTAAAAGGAAAACAGAAACACAGCATTAAGACTTCTGGTACCTAAGATTACATCATTTGCTAGTATTGTTCTGAATCAACGTCACCCCTTTTTTGGCTTTAACATATAGTAAGATCCTGATTCCCATTTACTCTAAAGTCCCTTTACATTGCCAGAGGGATGTAAAGGAGCCATAAAGCAGTGAAATATAAACATTTACAAGGGTTAAGTTTTAGTGCACTCTGCAGTGCATGAGGAATTTGAAGTTCAGTTGCTATTATTGTAAAAGTTGTGTAGTTAATTTGCACTATGTACTATAATCCCCTAGGAGCTGGAAAAAAATAATGATTAAATGAGTTATTGTTGGACCAAACTACGTCCAAATTCTTAAAGAATGGGCAGGGGACAATAAATAGATTTTTATAACATCCTCCAGCTCCAGTCTCTCCAATTGTCAGCAGGTTCCAGTCTATGGCTTATAGTTTTCAATAGGTTTCTCCACAGAGGTCTGGCTTGCACTAGAATTTCAGTAATTATCCTCCTTATGGATTTCACCCCAGGGAGTCTAATTCCACCTTTACAATAGAAAGTATGCAGTGAAAAACAAATCTCTTGTCTCTTCAAGGGGTGTGAAGGACTTTCTGGCAGTAGCACCAGTGCAGTTTAGCTGCCAATGTGGGACAGGATTTGGAGGGGCCAGTTCTGCATGGTCTGACTGCATAGTAGTGCACAGGGCATATGCTGTGTCCCCAGGCATGAAGAGGTTTGGCCATAAGGATAGGGGATTTGATGCTACTACACAGGTCTTCCAGTGTTTCCCCTTGCAGCGGTAACATCATAAACCCAAGAAAACTACTCTAGACTTAGTCAAATATCGCTGCTGCCTCTCCAGGACCTTGTTGGGGAGGCTCATTGCACTTTGTCCCACATGAAGAGATACGTGGACTACTCACAGAGATTGGGATTTGTCCCCAAATTGGTTCACTGGTACTGAAAATTCAGCTAGTGAGAACACTTTGCAGGAAAGCGATCATTAAAAAACCAGCTTGGTAATACAACCAGATTTATTGGTCACCAGAACAGACACAGGAAAATGCTGCTTTGTATAGAAGTGGCCCGTTGCTTCTTTAAGCAGGGGAGAATCAGAGCAAAGCAGCCTTGCAAATCAGTCATCCATTGCAAACCAGAACATATTGACATCCCAGTCTCTAGCTACTCCGGATGGAGGCAACATAGCCTGATGCCAGTATTGCTCCAGGCATTCTGAGACATCTGGTCATTCTACTGAAAGGTGAAGACTCTTAACAGAAATGAATATACATGAAAATTAATTTAAAAGAGTGGAAAAAATCCTCTTGCTAATGCTCCTGATTTCAGAAAACAGTCAATGAAATACTGTACTTGGACTCTGCTCCAGACAACAGGAAAAAATATATCTCCACTTGCTGGTATTGCTTCATACAGTAAAGCCAGAGTAGTGTATCCAAATCAATTCAGTTTCATTTCCATAATCTCAATGGTAACTGCACAGAAGAAACCAATAATACAGGTAGTAATTTTACCAGACAACACTAGAGGACACCCTAGAACAGGATTACTAGCATTCAGAGCTCTTGTGAATCCATCTGGGTAACAGAGTTGCTTGGGGCAAATTTACCCTGATGCAATGACGTTTTTATCGCTTAGTGCCTAACATTTCACACTCGTACCCATTATTTTCAGCCATTTGAGGTTTAATATATTATTCTTCCCTGACACGGGTAGAAATCAGTAATAACTTCATTAAAGTCAGTGACGCTACTGCAGTGTAGAACTAACCCGTGTAAGTGGAAAGTGAAGAACATTCATGATTCTTTTCAGTCACTGTGATTACTTACGGTTTTCACCCCTATATGTTAACCAGCCATATTGCAAATAGTGCATTTCCATCTGCTAAGAAATCACATAAAATGGGGAGTGGATGAATAATACCAAAATAAATAAATCCAGGATAGGGCCTTATACAAAAGCCTGAGAGTGAGAGGCTTTTCATTGACTTCTATGAGCTTTGAATTAGGCCATATGGGGTTGCCTCTTTTAAATGAATCCTCTTCAGTCACATTTGGCTCCTTTTACATTTGATTTCTATGAACATTTGAGCGATCAGGTCATTGACGCAGCTCTCTTCTAGTCAATGAAGCTCTGCTGTTTGACCCCCGCAGGGATCTGGCACTCAGGTCTTCCCTAAAATTTGGGAGGCCATTCAACATATGACAGCCTGTCTTTGAATATTGTTTTGTTTGTAAAATTCACAGCTCACAGGGGCTTAAAAACCCATTGCAAAGAAAAATCAAAGTCTGTTTGTCCTAGCTGGTGGAACTGCTACTGGCGCATATTCACTGTTGTATAATTCAATAATGGCCTGTTGGCCCGGAGCACAATTTTCCGCAGTACTTCTGGCTCCACGCTGGATCAATGTGGGCTTGAGATGTCACTTGCTATACTAAAAACACGGGGTAAAATTGGGGCCCTATATTAGTATTGGTTTTTATGTGGATCTTGTCTCTCCCTTTCCTAAAGTAATACTTCCTTGTGAGAGGGGTCTCCATCAATACAGGGGTACCTGGATGAAAGTTAATAGCCTCTGATATAAAGGAGGTCAGACTAGATCCAATGATCACTTCTGACCTGAAACTCTATAAATAATCCCACCAGCCTAATTTTCATTTAATCAAAAAACTGAATGTGGAAAAAAGATCGGTATATTCAGACCAGCTCTAATTCAGCCCTACACATGTCATTAGATTTATCTGTTTTCTGTTCAGTTTGCAGGGCCCAATTTTATTCCAAGGTATTTTGGGAATAGAATTTTTTAAAGATAAACAAAGATTTAATGGAATATCCACTGATAAAAATAAAAGCAAAGCAAGGGACAATAAAAGTCCAGAAAGCAGTAGAAAATGTCTCTTGATGAAACATAACAATGGGGGGAGAAATGTCAGGAATGTCATGTTTTTAAAAGGTGGCCACTCTTCAGGTAATATTCACTTAATATTAAGGAGAAAATCTGGTTTGTAAACTCTTTAGGACAGGGATCATCTGTGAAATTCTGGACCCAATGACGTGAGGGTCCTGGTAAAATCTTGGCCCCATTGATTTCACCCCAGATCATCCTATATTTTTATACAGAACCCAGCAAATAGACCCTAGATGGGGAATTGTGGGCACTACCATAATAAAAAGAACAGCAACAACAATCTAAGATGATCTGTGTGCAGTTCAGTTTGTTCATCAGTCTAAGGGCTGGGCTACACTGGGTGGGTGGGGTCAACCTAAGATGCGTAGCTGAAGTCACAGTATCTTAAGTTGACTTACCTGGCCGTCCCCATGGCGGCGAGTCAACCGCTGCCGCCACCCCATCGACTTCACTTCCTCCTCTTGCTAAGATGGAGTTCCAGAGTTGACAGGGAGCGTGTTCGGGAATTGATTTATTGCGTCTAGATGAGACACAATAATTCGATCCCTGATACATCGAGCACTACCCACCAATGCGGATTGGTGGGTAGTATAGCCATACCCTAAGTTCTGTTACATTCAGGGGGCATCCACTTTTCCCTGCTGTTTATTCAGATATATTAGAAAATATTTCTGAGCGGTATTATTCAGTAACAAGATACAGAGAATAGTGCAAGGAGTTTTTTGTAATTTTATGGCATACTTTAGCTGGAACCCCAGTTGGAAGATGAGATATTTCTTAGTAGTATTTAACTGCATGGAAAAATTTGGCAGCAATAAAAGACATTTCTTGCTGAAGACTCTTTAAAAACATCAGAAAAAGTACAGCACTTCAACAACCTTAGGTTTCTGTAATACTCCTTTTGAAGTCTGCACAAAGACAATAAATGCATGAAACATGTAATCAGTCCAAAACCACTGTTGTTGCCAGCTGAGAAGTCCTTCCGAGGCTTTTGCCTGTGGCCTCAAGTGTTAAGGCCAAACCAGTTTATATAACAGAGATTACTACAAGTTAACATGGTAACGTAGCATCCAGAAACCTAATAAAGATCAGATTCCAGTCCTGAAGTTATAGTATGACAAAGTAGCATGAAAGATCTAAATCAGAATAATGGGATGGGGAGGAAAGTATTGAACTACTTTGTTTTTGGAGTGCTTCTCTGCTCAGGAACATGAGTTAATAAAGAATAACCTCTTTATATAGTAGACAATCTATAAAATTGGATCACTAAATCCATGTTCTTGAATTTTCTTTTCAATCTCTAATAACTTTGTTGGCTAGACTCTTGTATAATTTCTGTACACGGCTAACAGGACATTTCTACTTTTTAATGATAAACTGCCACAGGAGGCATGAAATAAAATGGTAACTATGATATTCTGTCTATTGCTGAAGATTTGCTCAATAGCAGTGAGTTTTTTTATAGCCATATAAATTTGGCTTTTCTGAGTTTATGTGGTTTGGATTTTACTTCCAGTGTTTCATTTGGCATGTAGTGCTTGACAGCATTAGCACTGGACTGTAAGGTAGACAAATAAAGTTTTGTGGGAAGAAAATGTTCGCTCAGAGATTCCAGTGCTGAATATTGCAAAAAACTAGGCAAGGAATGTTTACAGCAAGCCAGTGGGCAATCCTCATTTCTTTCCACTTCCAAAATCATTTCCAGCTTCTTTTGTTCCCCAGATATTTTAATTTCCAATAAAAAAAAAGTTAAATACCTTTATTTCCGAATATATTTTGTCTAAAAATGTCACCAAGGTCCCTTTAAATGCAATTGGCAAAGCAGAGCAGCTAATCTTTACAATCATTAGGGAAGACTTGGTCTGATCACTAATTTGACAGCAGTCCTGCCTTCACTATCTTGCAGGATTTCTTTGCCAGGCTCCTCCGGTTCCTAGGCTTATGATGATAATGAATTGGATTGGTTGCGAGCTATTTGAGCTTTACAGGTAGTGGGCTTAATTCTGCTCTCAGTTCCATTCATGCATTTTATAGCTAGTAGGCTAAATTCTGATCACATTTAAAGCTCTGTTGAAAGTAACTGCACTTACTTTAAAGAGAAAGGTTACGGATTAGATGATGTCTTTCTAAGTCAATGAGAAAATGTCAAGTTTCTAACATCACCTTTCAGTCAATGATTCAGTGTGGAGACAACCTGGATCTGAGAGCCAATGATTGTATCTGCAGCATCATATTTATTGCAATTCCTGCCCTGAATCTCCATAGTCATAAACACTAGGTAGATAAAACAAACTTGAACAGCTGAGGTTGAAGAGACCCCCAAGGAAACAATCAGAAGATACGGTGGCCCAATAAGCAGCTTTTGCAGCACACCATTGTCAAGTTTTTTGTAAGCATCACAGAAAAGTTTTGAGGAGGGATTTGAAAGGTGGACAATGAGGTGGCTTTGCAGACATTTACTGGGAGCGCCTCCAAGGATAAAAGGCAGCATTCTACCTTGATTTGTTGTACAATAAAAGATGCAGCCATTAAAAATCCCATGATACTTTCAACAAAATAAAGATGCAAACTCCAATGTCTTGGTTAGATTCCAGCTTGGTTAATTATATTCTACCTTTGGAAAATTGCTAAATTGTAGGTTACATTGGATACACACTCTTCACCTTTGATCCTAAGCTGATGAATAGAATGTCTGTATGTGTGTCTACATAAATAAACAAATAAGTGTCAGGTTTTATCCCACAGGTGACCGCATTTCAATGATAATTTAAGTACTCGCTCTCTCAATACATGTCTAACTCAGCAAATTTACTAACATGAGTAATCTTTACTCACACAAGTAATTCCTCTGATTTTGTCCTATCCTCATCCATCTTCTTTAATGTGCTGAGACACACACACCAGAAGATCTATCCCCCCATTTCCTTCTCCTTAACCCTTTCTTTACTTTACAGTCTGCCCTTGGTTTTCTATAATCCATTTTAATCTACCTGCATGAAATTTACAATTGTCCATATTTTATTTCAGGGTATGGCATCATTTGGGATTCAGTGAACTGGGCAATAATTAAACCACATAGCACTTTACATGGCTGACTATCAGAATTGACATCACTCACAAACGTTAGGAACCCTGGTAGTTCAAAAATGAGACCTAGTACCTTACAGAGGTCTTGATCCCACAAAGCGCTGAATAGCCTGTCCCCAGTAGAGCACATCACTAGCATTTGCTCAAATGACTTCAGTTGGACTAATCATACACTTAAAGCGAAGCATGACATATGTGCTTTGCTCTACACCTTGTAGGCGCTATCATACGATGAATTAATACACTTAGAAAGGTCAGACTACATGAAAGCGCTCCTCCTGTGGTTCATGAAGTCGAATTACAACAGGATACATATTTATGGCCAACCTTACTGTTTCTATTGCAGCACAGACGCGGCTATCAGGGAAGGTTTTAGGGATGTACGGTATATCAAAAACATTTCCAGGAAGGAGGCTTGGAATGAATGGGGGAATTTTACATTGAAAGACATAACCCACATTTCTGTTAATCAGATTATCATTCAATGGGATTATATTGCACCACTATAGGGAACGTGAGGACTTTCAAGAGGACTCTTCTTTGCAAGGCTAAAGGAGCTTGTTCAGTACTTCAGCTGTGTCTATTAAAATCTGAATTCAAAGTTAAAGAATGGCTCATGTCAACTGATGACAAATCTTGATATTAATCTGTCAGCTAAAATACGTAGTTAAAGAAGATTGAGGTTGAAGTGTCAAAACGTATGTCATGCAATACAATAGCCATTTAAAAAAAATCATGGTACTAACTATAATTTTGCCAATTACCATGATTTTCAGTCTGCTTGTAGGTTGCATTCCTTTCCCCCACCCTATGTCTGTTTTGTGTGTTTAAGCCTAGATCCCAAAGTTTACAATGACTTGCAGACTGGTGCGTGCGCGCACACACACACACACAGAGCCCCAGTGAAATCAGCAGGACTCCAGGCAGATGTACCAGGCTCCCTCCAAGTTGAAAATTGCAGGACCAAGATTGCAAATTTTGGAGGCATTTTTTTCTGGCACAATCCTCCTTGAGACCTCTAGGTGCAGTTGTTAATATAAATAAACGGTAACAACAACAATGGCGGCGCGGGAGATTAGTAATAGACTATGGACTCATTTATCTGTAAATTATCCATTTAAATTGGCCAAGTTCTGTAGTTACTAAAAGTTAATTTCATGTAATGACTCTTTGGTGACCTATCTGAGATGATCTCAGTCCAGTTCCTAGTGGATAATGGTCACATTACAAAAGTCACCATTGTAACTGTCTCCTTGTGGGCCCACTCATTAAAGAAGCCAAAAATTCAGGTCCCAATCCTGCTGACCCATATGTACATTCTCACCTTTGTAGTCCCATTGAGATCATGCAGCTTCTCACGGTAGTAAATTAAGCACATGTGCAAGTGTTTTCGGGATCAAAGTCTAAACAGAAATGGAGACTGATCGGTCTTCCCATTCCCAGAGGGGCCTCACTTCACATCGCAACTGAGGTGCTTGGCATGGGGCAATATGGGGAAGCTTGTACTGCCATTGCCTTTGCTGTACCTGCTCTGTGTATAAATAGAGGAATTCACTTTCCAGAGCCATCAGGCTGGCATCTTTCACCAGAACTAAGTCATCTTTGGAAACAGCAAACATTAGAAAGGAAAAACAAAGTATAAATACTTATTTGAGCCTCGCATTACAGTGGATGGTTAAACCCAAAGACCTGGGAGAAACAGTCATCCCCTGCTATTTCATGGATCATTTAATTCTGAAATTAAAGTTCTTTAATGTCCCTTAGGAGGATAACTTTAACTTTCAAACACTCATGTCTCTTAGTAGCCTTTAGAAGCTCCTTAGCTTTCAAGATGAGCTAAGCAAAGCACATTGCATCTCTTTGTTGTTAATGTTGTTGACTGGCGTCTGAAGGACAAGTTTCCTCTGGGAATATCTGAAATGTTCTGCTGCAGTAACATATGTTTAATAAGGGGGGAGGGGAAATGACGTGTGCTGTCGCCTATATGATGGGAGAACACTACACTAGACAGTAAAACAAAGAGTTTACTAAGAGTTATGCCAAAAGGAGCAAGAAACATTAAATCATGAAAAACATTCCTACTAAAATGACCAGAGACTATTTTAAGGGGAAAATACCTTAAAGGGAGAGTTTTAAGAAGGCCCATGAAAAAGTTTGGATCGATCATCGTTTTTAGTTTGTAGTATTTATTTTATTCCAAAATAATTTTGGAAAGAGAAGCATGAAAAATATTAGAATGTGCCCTTTAAAATAAAATAAAGCCCCTAAGGCCAAGATTTTTAAACATGGGGGGGCCTAAAGCTGAGGCTTTTCAATCCTCATCATTTTTACTATTATCACACCCACACCATACAGTGAAATAAAATAGAGGGATAAAATTGTCTTTGATAATAAGCTTCAAATTGAGAGGGCCAGTCATTAGAACTGGTAGAAACTATGAAAATCTATTTTCATGAAGAAAATCAGAATTGTTTTAAGAACACAAACTGGCAGACGGTATCAGAGCAATGGTCCATCTAGTCCAATATCCTGATTCCAACAGGGACAAGTACCAGAGCTTCCTGGGGAATGGACAGAACAGAGCAATTTGGACAGATCCATCCACCACATAAGACCAACGTAAGCATGGCCATACTCGGTCTGACGTTGCACCCCATAATGCTTTCTGGAGATATGCTGATGAATGTATATATGCCATAACTGGAATGTGTTTTATGGTATACATGCCATGTAACTTATCTCTGAAAAGGTAATGATCTACTGCATAGAGTCATCCTATGTGTATGCATGTATCATTTTTGTATTTAAAATTATGAATATTGGTTATGTACTTGTTTAATTTTAAGTAGTCTCAGTGAAGCAATTGGTCAGCTTCCTGAGAAAAAGACTATTCACCTCTATTTACCACTCTCCATTCTGAAAGCTGACCTTTTATTCCCACCTTTTGTTCCTTTTAACCAGTTACCAAACCATGAGAGGACCTTTCCTCTTATCTCATGACTGCTTACGAGCCTTTGGTGAGGGCCCTTGTCAAAGGTTCTCTGAAAATCTAAGTACCCTATATCCACTGGACCCCCGTTGTCCACATGCTTGTTGATTCCTTCAAAGAATTCTAGTCGATTGGTAAGGCATGGTTTCCCTTTATAAAAAACATGTTGACTCTTCTCCAACAAATTATGGTCATCTATGTTTCAACCAGTTTGCCCAGTACTGAAGTCAGGCTTAACGGACTATAATACCTGGGGTCTCCTCTGTAGTCCTTTTTAAAAATTGGCATCACATTAGCTATTCTCCTGTCATTTGGTACAGAAGCTGATTTAAATAATATGACAATTAGTAGTTCTGCAATTTCATATTGGAGTTCTTTCAGAACTCTTGGGTGAGTACCATCTGGTCCTGGTGACTTATTACTGTTTGGTTTATCAGTTTGTTCCAAAACCTCCTCTAATGATCCCTCAATCTGGGCCCGTTCCCTCATATTCTCAACCGTGAGGACCAATGCAAAGAATTCATTTAGGTTCCCTTAATGGCCTTATTGTCCTTGAATGCTCCTTTATCATCTCAATCATCCAGTGGCCTCACTGGTTATTTACAAGGCTTTCTGCTTCTGATGTACTTTTTTGGCTATTAATTTCTGAGTCTTTGGCTAGCTGTTCTTCAAATTCTTTTTTGGCCTTCCTAATTCTATTTTTATACTTTATTTGCCAGAGTTTATGCTTTTTTCTATTTTCCTCATTAGGATTTAAACTTCCACTTTTTAAAGGATGCCTTTTTGCCTCTTATTGCTTCTTTTACTTTGTTGTTTAGCCACGGTGGCTCTTTTTTCGTTCTCTTGCTATGTTTTTTTGTTTTGGGGTCTACATTTAAGTTGAGCCTTTGTTATGGTGTCTTTAAAATGTTTCCATGCAGCTTGCAGGGATTTTTACTTTTACTTGCAGGGATTTTACAAAAGGATTGTACCTTTTAATTTATGTTTAAATAACTCCCTCATTTTTGTGTAGTTCCCCTTTATTAAATTAAATGCTACAGTGTTGGGCCGCTGTGGTGTTTTCTCCATCACAGGGATGTTAAATTTAATTACATTATGGTCATTATTACCAAGTAGTCCAGCTATATTCATCTCTTGGACTTGTGACTTACTGACGTGAACTGTGCCTGTATAGATCATTGTTGCAATCAGGGTCCTATGGTTGCGCCAGGTCTTGTACGGAAGAGGTTAAGTGGGATGTCTATGGAAAGGTTGTAATTTGCTGGTTATAATTATGTTGTTTGTATTATTATTCAATCATGGAATTACTATCCATAGAGATGGGGTCTAAATTAGCTGTTATCACTCAAGAGAGAGATCTTGGAGTCATTGTGGCTAGTTCGCTGAAAATACCCACTCAGTGTGGAGCAACAGCCAAAAAAGTAAACCGAATTTTGGGAATCATTAAGAAAGGGGTAGATAATAAAACAGAAAATATCACATTGCCTCTGTATAAATCCATAGTACGCCCACATCTTGAATACTGCGTACAGATGTGGTCGCCCCACCTCAAAAAAAAAAATATTGGACTTGGAAAAGGTTCAGAAAAAGGCAACAAATATCATTAGGGGTATGGAATGGCTGCCATATGAGGAGAGATTAATAAGACTGTCTTCCATAGCACCTGCACTGTGAGAATTCTCTCCTGCTTTTTAGGGCTGCTTTACACACTCTGGCCCATTTATCTTGCTTAAAAGGGCTAGAGCAGAGGTAGAAGCTTATCTGCACCATCCCCCCTCCCCCTCCCCCTTCACACACACACACACACACACACACACACACACACACACACACACACACACACACACACACACACACACACACGACTGCATTTAAAGGCCTACAGTAATTAATAGTATCCCTTTCAAAGTTGAAATTAACCTCAGTCACCTGTCACTTGAACAATGCATTAGCATAAAAAAATGGTCACACTGCCTATGAACCTGTGGAAACAGTCTATTTTGCATGTGGTCTACCAGCACTCAGAAATCTACTGCACCTCTGCCAGATCAGATAATTAACAAAATAAAACAGTTAAAATTCAACATACAGGGTATATGAAGATGAATCAGCTCAGCAGCCAGAGGGACGTAGATGGGCTTCCTGAGAAACAGATCTGTTAAATAAATACATTCTTCATATGCAAACCCCAAACCTATTACATAAAATAGAGCCCTCTTCACTGAATACCTGACAAAGAATAGATGTGGTTTTGGCACACCAGAGTTATACATTTAATAGGTTTTGCGGTGCCTGGAAACCTTCTAACCTACCTACCTGATTATGTACCACCAGACACACAACATCTGGGCAGATATTTATCTTGTTAAATTGAACATGCACCTGGCCCCTTAATTATCAGCTATAATTGACAACTTCATCATCTCAGAGCACTTCTCTGCCCATGCCACGCTGGTATAGGTAATTAGGTAATAATTAATGGTGCTTTAAGTGCATTTGTTTCTAGCAGCTCAGTTTTTCAATACTTCTGTTAAAAATGTTTGTTTTATCACATGAAAGACCGATGTAGGAGATCCACTCTTCACCCCCATGTCACACAGGCAGGAGACTCTTTTCTGGCTTCAACAGTGCTCTTTATTTACAGTGCAAACCCCACCACCGAAATACAGCTTCACAGTGTAGCTGAGCCCCAGCCCTCGTCCTGGCTGGTCCCTGGAAGTGGTCAGCTCTTACAGGCCCTTAGCCTCAGCTCTACTTCCTTGCTGTCTGTCTCTGTCTCTCTCTCTCTGTCTCTCTCTCTGACTCCACACACCACCACCCTGGGCTTCCTGTCTGGCAGGATTTTATCCCTGAGGAGGCTGCCAGGTGCAACTCATAACCCTGAGCCCTCTGCAGCCCAGCTGGCTGATTAGCCTTCCCTTGCAGGGGGGTTTGCAGAGGTTCTACTCCCTCTTAAAAGACCAGCAGGGCTGGGTCAGGCATTCCTGGCCAGCACCCTGCCACACACCTCCCCCCTTAGCCTAGCCCCATCGGGCTGGCTAGGACCCCTTAAGCATTGTGGATCCGTTCTAAGAAGGCCATTGCGCTTTTCCTTTTTCTTTCCTTCAGCACAGCGGCATGGTCAATAGGTTTCCACATTTCCAACCCCTGGCCAGTCTGTGCCTTGGGACTAGGGACCACTTCCCCTGCCTCAGTTTCCCCCTGGCTCTCACTCGAGCCCGGGGCTTCTTCCCCTGACTTTACTTCACCGGGGCCCTCAGGGGGATCTGTGTCCACTATGTCGGGGCAGTTATCCCCAACTTCCCCAAAACAGGCTTCCCGGGGATCCTCCTGCCCTGGTCTCAGTCGTTCAGGGCTATCCAGATCTTCCTTTGGATCATTAGGTTGAGACCCTTCCCTTTGCTCGGCCAACCCCCCCGTACGGGTTCTCACGCTCGGCCTTGGGGCAGCCCGGGGCCTCGTACCTCCCACTGGGCCCCAGTCCTGCCCAATGATCACGAGGCAAGGTAACCCTTCTGGCACCCCCACCCGCTGCCAGCGGAATCGGCCGCTGATCTCAAGGGGGACCTGAGCCACCCGACAGGACTTCCTGTCCCCATGGACACACCGCAGGTCTATTGTAGCCCCCGGAATCAGCCACTTGGGGCGGATCAATGCTCTGCGGACGAGCACCACCCCCTGATGGGACTTCCTCCCCACCTGCCCCCCTAGGGTGGGTATCCCCTTATGCTGCTTCCGCCCCCAAACCTCAGTCCACCCACACCAGTCAGTGCAGCCGCACTCCATGGCTGGGCAGTCCCATTTAATGTGCCCCGGCTTCCCGCACTGCCAGCAGGTAAGCCGGGCCGTTCTCGCAGGCGCCCCTCTGGGCTCCCCATTAGTCCCTCTGCGTTTGACCGGGCAGGAGTCCATGGGCCGATGCCCCAAGTCCCGGACCCGTTGCGGCTGGTCCTCTCCCCGAGGTTCCTCTGCCTCCACATACTCCTCGGTCAGGCGCACCGCAGACTCCACCATCTCCGGCTGGTGCCTTCTGACCCAGGTGCGCACGGTCTCGGGGAGGCTGAGCAGAAACTGCTCCAAGATCAGGGAGTCCATGATTTCCTTCCCTGACTGGGCCTCCGGCCTCAGCCAACGCGTGGCCCAGTCCTTCAGTCTTTGGGCAAACGCCCGGGGTCGCACCGCCTGCGACCAGCGGGCCACCCAAAACCTCTGCTGGTACCTCTCGGCAGATATGCCGACCCAGTCCAAGATGGCCGCTCTCACGGTGTCAAAGTCCCGGGCCTCTACAGTCCCCAGGGCCATATAGGCTGCCTCGGCTTCGCCCACGAGGTAGGGAGCAAGCCGGAGGGCCCAGGTGGTCCGCTCCCACCCGGCTGCGGTGGCCACCCTCTCAAAAGTCCCCAGGAAGGCATCGGAGTCATCCGCCGGGCTCATCTTGCAGAGTCCCCAGCCCGGCGGCCGCATGCCCTCTCCTGCCCCTGGACTCACCAGCAGCTGCAGGAGTTTCGCCTGGGTCTTTGCTTGCTCCTCTATGAAGGCGTGCATGGCCTTCTGTTGTTCGGCTTGGGCCTGCTGCATGGTCAGCACGGCCTGCTGAGTTTGCATCTGTTGCTCCAGGAGCCACTGCAGGGTCCCCTCCATCTCTGGGCCACCAGTTGGGTTGCTGGTGTAGCGATCCCACCTCTGACACCACGTGTAGGAGATCCGCTCTTCACCCCCATGTCACACAGGCAGGAGACTCTTTTCTGGCTTCAACAGTGCTCTTTATTTACAGTGCAAGCCCCACCACTGAAATACAGCTTTACACAGTTCAGCTGAGCCCCAGCCCTCGTCCTGGCTGGTCCCTGGAAATGGTCAGCTCTTACAGGCCCTTAGCCTCAGCTCTACTGTCTGTCTGTCTGTGACTCCACACACCACCACCCTGGGCTTCCTGCCTGGCAGGCTTTTATCCCTGAGGAGGCTGCCAGGTGCAACTCATAACCCTGAGCCCTCTGCAGCCCAGGTGGCTGATTAGCCTTTCCTCGCAGGGGGGTTTGCAGAGGTTCTGCTCCCTCTTAAAGGGCCAGCAGGGCTGGTTCAGGCACTCCTGGCCAGCACCCTGCCACACCGAACATGAATGAAGACCAACCTAGTTTGTCACAAATTTCTCAGTGCACAACAATGCACCAAATAGGGTGACGAGATGTCCCATCCCCTGGGGGTATAAATAGCAGTGTCGCCTGTGAGCGTCAGCTTAGGCAAGTAGAGTAAAGACACATCCTATGGGTGTGGGTAAGTACTCAAGTACAGACCGGACAGGACTCTCTGCTCACTCAAGCGGTGCCTCACCGTTTGCACAGCTATTTGCAGCAGTGTAGCGTCCTGCTGCCTCCCTACTACTCCACTGGAGCCTTTTCCTGACGCAGGAAAAGATTCCAACCGCAGGGAAAGGCACTGGCACTGGAGAGGCAGTGGGGAAACTCACAGGCAGCTCCACACTGTGGAGCCTTTCCCCACTGCCTCTCTGCTGCCAGAGCTACTCCTTGCAGCAGGGAAAGGCCCTGGCAGCAGGGAGTACCACTGGGAAAGGCTCTGGCAGTGGGAAAATGCTCTGCCAGCTCCCCATTGCTGAAGCATTTCCCCATAGCAGAGAAAGACTCTGGCAGTGGGGAAAATTCGGCCTTCCTCTGCTGCCTGCCCTCTGCACACTGCCGTGTGGCCACAACATGCTTTTCACTGCGGTGTGTAGCTACATGTATACTACCTGCTGCTGCCAGTCCGTAGTGTAGACATAGCCTGAGAGAGATGTGTGGCCTGACAGCCCGAGGTCTGGAAGAGCTGTTCATAAAGTAAAGAATGTCATTAGTTGAGACTGGGGGCGGGTTTGTTTCTTTTGCATCCTCAGGTGCATTGCAATTCCTCCCCATGAGGAACTCAGCCTGGCTTAGTCAGAATTCCACCCTGAGGCTCCTGGACTATTCAGACCAGCGTGGCCAGTGAATCAGAGCTGGAGAAGATATGGCCTTCAGTCAGTGCCACACCCAGTCAATTTTGCTGGCCAGGGTAGAAGGTGGGGCAGGGAAGATGGGCCTTCTGTTGACCCTGTCCTCCTAATCATCCACCCCCCCCCCTTCTGGTAGACTACACTCACATAGATTCCAGGAGGAAGCAGGAAATAAACCACTCCAGTCTCCCTTTCTCTCTGAGCTAGCTTTAATCCTGCTTGTCCGGATGACAATAGCAATGAAAGTGGCAGCGCTGGCTTCAGAGATGGCTAGTGAACCAAGTATGTATCCAAGGTCCACATGAGCTTGTACTACTCATGCTGAAGCCTGCACTGCACTGTCTTCACTGCTTCTGTTACTCGCCCCAGGGGAATTTAAGATTAAATGGAGAACACTAGCCCATATCCAGTTTTTGTGACTGGCCCCCCCAAGTAGCAGTGCAAAATCTCTTTGGGTGGCTTCCTTCACTGTGTCCTCTCCTCAAACTTTCTGGCACTAACCATGGGGACAGTCACACCGGCTTAAAATTTTGATCGGAAAAAAATAGAACCACTCATGGTAGTACGCACTGCCCCTGGTGCTGAGTGTTTGTTAGACGAGGCCCAAAAGGTGTGGTTATAAGCACCACACTTTATTTACTGTTCTTTACCCATTGCTGTTCTGTGCTTTGCTTGCTTAAAAAAAGAAATATAGTGACCTCCAGGGGGCAGTATCAACTCATCAATTTGCATTCTTGGGACAGGAAATCCATTGCTAGGTCCTATTAATAAACACATTCACATGATAACAAGAGAGATATTAGGAGACCCAAATGTTGCTGGGTCTAGCTGCTGCTTCACTTAAAGTTTTTACTAATCCGCAAAAGCAAAATGTTTGCTGAATTCCTCTTCTGCAGGAGCGTCATCATACCCTGTTTTGCTTACAGAATGTTTTCTTTCCCCAGGAGAAAGCTTTGCTGATGGAGAACATTTGTTTTTAATTTCAGGGGTGATAGCTGCATGTCATGACCCAGACCTACTTTGAGTTTTCATATCTTCTTTGGCCTTGCACTAGATAAAGCAATGGTCTTTCTCCAGTAAAATGTGCTTTGATTCAGAGTTCAGATACTAACTGAACTCAGTCTGTCCTTTTATATTTACCAGATAGTTTCCCCTTTTATAAACCACTAATGCTTGAAGGTTCCTGTATAATTTGAGATCATTTTAAATATTCACACAGAAGGCTAAAACTCAAAGCATCTTTTGCTGTTACTCCTGTTTGTATTATCTTTAACCATTCACACTTGTTTTCAGCTAGCCATTTTCAATTGATTGTTATAGTTCTACACTACAGCTATAAAATGAGTTGGAGAATCAACTTATAGACACAGATGGTGTGATACTGCAAGCCGCTGGGCACCTTCAATACCCATTAAAATCACTGTTCTCCTTAGAGTTGGGGGGAGGAGAAAGTGTTTTCCCTCCCTGTGAGAATTGGAGGTTTTTTAGAAAAAATCTGACCTGAACCAGGACAAAAAATTGAAACCTCAAACATTTTCACAAAGTGAAAGTCTGATAAAAATTCCGATCGGATCTGAATTATTGAAATGTTTCATGTCAATATTTTGAGGTGTTGCATTTTTGACCTTTTAAATTTTTTGACTTCTCATTATAAATTAACTTTACATTTCAAACTGAAAAGTCAGTTAAACCTGGAAAGTGAAACTTTCTCATTTCAAAAATGTCCCATTTTGACCATTTCAAAACAGGGTATTTGTGAAAAATGACCTTTTTTGCAGTCTCAGTTTTGACAAATTAGCCTTTTCTGACAAAAAAAATAGTTCTGTTGAAAAATTCCTGACGAGCTTTCATTGATATCAATGGGTGCAGGATCAGGCCATTGGGAGCTGAGGGGAAAGATGCTGTCCAGGGGAAAGATCCTAGTTAGCAAAATCAATTAAATCAAACAAAATAGAACTCACTTCACAATGGGACCAAAATGTGATCCTTATTATTTATTATGGGGCAACATCTCAAACTCCTTGTCTCAATTTTCAGACTTTACTCAGGCAAACTCCCATTGTTATTTTTTTTATGTCTAAGTGTACAGGACAACTATTAATTTTTTATTTATTTTACTATAAACTCCCATTCTCTTTTGTTGCGCGTGAGTTAATGATAACAAAAGCTATCTAAGCCCTTCATTGTGTGGGTACAATGGAATAAACCTTGGCGTCCAATTCAGTCTTATTCCTTATTCAGGCGAACTCATGATTGGCAATCTTATTGACAGTAGCAAATCGGTACACATTTGATCCTGTATGTCAATATTAAAATATGGTTGCCTAAAACTAGCCTCCTAAATCCATATTTAGGCTCCTAACCCAGAAAATTCCATGGTCGATTACTCTCCTAAGCCTTTGCAGACTGCGACTTTACTGCTTTCTCAGGAGCTCCTTTAAATGCATCTTGCTTCAGGTGCTGTTAGTACCATGCTTTCATTTCCATCCCTCCACCATTAGAGGCATGTTCTGCGACATCTCACTTTCGTCTACTCGGTTACATTCCCTACTGCCATTGTAAAAGCAATGTGGATCCTCAATACTGGATATGCAGGTGTCAATGAATGTCCTTGACCTCAGAACTAACACTCTCACATTTTCAATCCTTAGCCTGAAAATGTGGTGATTTCTAATATGCTAGCTCATGTCCTGCTCTAAATTTGTAGTTGCTAAGCTTCATTCGCCTTCCCCCTGAAACCAGTTTCAGACTGGAATATCTCCACTAGCGCCAGTTGAGTGAATCCTGATTTATATCAGTGCAAGATCAGGGCCACAAAGAGGTTTTTTCGGCCAAAACCTGAAACTGAGCACATATTCCCAAAATTGAGATTCCAAATGTGGTTGGAGAGACACCCTCCCAGCATGTAGCTGTAGCTTCTGTCCCGTGGGGCTGGGCCTGGCTTCTCATTTGGGCAATTGCAGTCTGATGCACATGATCACAGCACCACTCAGGTTTGGCTGGACTGCTTCCCCCCCCCCCCCAATCATGATGGAGGGGCATCCAAGTCAAATTTGAGTGAGTGGTGTTGCATCCGGATGGAAGGGGGTCTCAGCACCAAGTCACTTAGCTTTTCTTTTCCTCAGTTATCCATCTGTAAAATGGGGAGAACAGCATTCCCCTATCTTATAGGATGTTGTGAGGATAAATACATTAAAGATTGTGAGGGGCTTACTTAAGTATCTTAGCTAGATAGAAATACCTGAAAGTCAAAATAATCTAAATATATATTTAATGGAACATTGTTAGGAGATTTGGACTCTAAATTTAGGTTCTGTAGCAAAGAGAAAGAAAGAAAGAAAGAAAGAAAGAAAGAAAGAAAGAAAGAAAGAAAGAAAGAAAGAAAGAAAGAAAGAAAAGCCAACCTTTTTTATTAATAGAAATATATTCTTGATATTTTAATCTTTTATATATTTTTTTATTTACACGTTCTCTGTTGAAGTGCTGGGACCCCGATCATAACATTAATGATACTATCTGGAGAGCAAAAGCAACTAAAAACAGAAAGTAAAACTTAAATTAACTGTCAAAGCAGAGTAAACAAAGTAAATAGAATAAGTGTTGAATGTTAAACAAACAGCATCAACACTGAAAAGGAAATACAATGTTAAAGTTCTACTATCTTGGGGAAGATTCAGACGTGCTCTGAATCCTAGTGATGGGCCAAGTTATTGGTTGTAGCAGGAACTCCACACTGCAGCCACATTGGATGCAGTTAAAAGCCTGGTATGTAAGAGTAGGGAGCTGGGCACATAATGCCCTTCCTGGGGTTAAATAAGTAACGTTGCAGTCAGGCACTTAAAATCCAGCCCATGTGTCTGTTATTCATTTGCCTGCATGTCCCGATCACTTGTTAAAATTTTACGATCTTGAGCCCTAATCCTGTGAGTCCTGTGCTTGCATGAATGTCGGTTCAAGATCAGGGCCCCAATATTTAATTGTAAAATGAGTAAGGGAGTGTTATCTCTGGTTCATCTTTCTTAAAGATAATGGCTTTACAAATATACTATGCATAATTAGGTAAAATTACAGGACATTATTACATATTTATGGACAAATTAATGTTATTAATTAAGATGGTTAACTTTGATGATTATTAAATAGAAAAGATGTTCCATGAAAATATTAGTAAGCTATACTAGCTATACTTTTAAGGATAAGATCAAGGAGCTGATAGTAGGCATATGTTAAACTGAATAACTGAAATACTGAATCTATGAAAGTCTAAATTGCATTTTTCATTAATAAATGTAGGATCTGGAATAGTGTCATTAGGTTATTAAAAAAAGTGGGGAAAAACATAGTGGAAAAAGGACTGTGGTGACTTATCTTTTATTTAAAATGTACAGTGTCAATTAGTACAAATATAGCTGGACAGAGATTGTATATCACAGCCCATGCTCCTTTTCTGTACAGTAGTATTGCTCATTGTACATTAACAGTGGTGTCTAGGCTAGACAGTGTTCCTTACTGCATTCTATGATGAGCCTGTTTTGGGGCTAGCACTTTTAATAATTGTATTAGGACTAGCTGTCGCACAGGTATATGTAGTACGATCTAGTGGTCAGAACGGGGGTCTGGCCAAGTAATCAGAGGGTAGAGCCAGAGTCATGCTCAGGAGACTACCCAATGGCCAACGCCAGGAGTCAGAACAGAACTAAAGAGCAGAGCTGGAGTCATGGTCAGGAGACAAGCCAGTGGTCAGAGCTAGAGGCTAGAAATTAGGGGTTCAGAAATAGGCAGAGACTAGGGCTGCAGAGGACCAAGCAAGGAGTAGCGAAAGGGCCAATACAGGAAGCAGGTTTGGTGCAGCTGCTTGCATGGAATACACTTAGCAGCCACTGTCCAATCAGGGAGCACAGTCACTTACTGGGGATTTATTGGGCCAAGAGATCAGTGGGTTGATAGGCAACTGCACCCTGGGGCAGATGAGTTCCTGACAATATCCCCCTCGAGGGCTCCTCCTCTTGTCAGAATATATTTGGTGAAATTTCTTCAGGAGGTCAAAAGCGTGAACGTTTTCTTCTGGGTCCTAGGATTGCTTCTCTGGCCCAGACCCCCTCTGGTCCAGGGGTTCTCAAACTTCATTGCACCGCGATCCCCATCTGATCATAAAAATTACTACACAACCCCAGGAGGGGGGACTGAAGCTTGAGTCCACCCAAGCCCCATGGCCCTGTGTTGGGGGGTGGGGGGCAAATCTTGAGCCCTGCAGGGCAAAGTTGAAGCCCAAAGGCTTCAACCCCAGGAAGGGAGCTTGTAAGCTGAGCCCTGCTGCCCAGGGCTGAAGACTTAGAGTTTCATCTTTGGCCCTGAGCAGTGGGGCTTGGGCTTCAGCCCCAGCCCCTAGCAAGTCTAAGCCAGCCCTGGCTACCCCATTAAAATGGGGTTGTGACTCACTTTGGGGTCCCGACGTACATTTTGAGAACTGCTACTCTAGTCTATCAGATACTGGAGCTTCCCTCTGACTCACTGGGAGTTGAGGACCTGATGGACTCTGTATTCCTCATGTCCATGGACAATTACTGGGGGTAGAGGAGGGGCTACCCAGTCAGGAAAAAGGTTGCCGATGAATGGCCTGAGGAAAGAAACATGAAAGATGAGGTGAATCTTGAGAGATTCTGGGAGCTGAAGCTTGAAGGCCACTGGATTTGTTTGCTTGATGATGAAAAGGATCCAAGTTTTGATGGTCAAGCTTGGTGGACAATCTGTTCTCTGGTTCCAAGTAGAGAGCCAAACCTTTTCCCCCTACTCTACTGAAACACTTATAAGTTACTTCTTTAGTAGCAAGTAAGTGCTCCTTAAGTTCCTGGTGTGTTTTCTGGAGGTGAAGGACTAAGTCTGTGGTTGTTGGATGACAGACCTTATAGACAGGTTTGGATGGAATCAGGAGTGAAAACCAACATTTGAAAAGAATAGGGTCTGGTGGGTTGCACAGTGGGTCGAGGGGGAGCCAACCAACCTCATGGAAATTCAGAAAACACTTTACACAGTGCACCAGGTTCTGGTTGACTCTTTCAATTTGACCGTCACTCTGCAGAAGGTAGACTTGGTGCCAAGGTGAAGACATTCCTATCAGAACTGAGAAATAAATTTGAGGGCCTAGATCTGAAATGATGCGTTTCAGTATGCCATAATACTAAAAAAGTACTCCAAGAAAGATTGCACAATTTCACAGGCAAATGGTATGGTGTGGCAGGGAATAAAATGGACTAACTTGGTCAGGAGGTCACCTACAGTCAGGATAACTAAGTACCCTTAAGAGCACAGTAACTCCACTGTAAGTCCATTGAGAGGGTGGGCCCACGCCATGGATGGTTGGAGAGAAGCTGAAGGAGGCCCACAGACTTGGTTTGCAGGTTCTTAATATGGGTGCAGAGGTCACAGGACCTAATATAGTTTTTAACATTTAATATTTAAAAATATTTAACAGTGAGGGGTTCAGAGGTAGGCAGGGACTAGGACTGGAGCACAACAGGCAAGGAGTTGGGGCAAGGGCTGAACAAGAAGAAAAGTTGTCGCAAATGCAAGGGTGGAATGCATTGAGCAGCCACTGTGCTGCTGTTGCTGTCAGATTTAAATTGGATTTGGCTCTTCTGACCAATCAGGGAGCACAGTCAGTTAGTGACGGTCTATTGGACCCAGTCAGGCTCATTGGATTGCTAGAAGACTGCACCAGGAGCCAGCTGAGTTCTTGCACTAGCAGTGATGAACAAATCTAAAGAAGTTTGCAAATTCAGTTCAGGTTGGTGTCTACATATGTAGATGCTTAGTCTAATTGCATTAGTCTGGAATTTTTGGCTAGACCAGGCTCTCATGAGATTTCCAGGACTTTCTGGTTGTCTGCAAGCACAGTATTGGTCACAGAATGCTGGTATTTCTCTTCTGTTTACAGAATCATTGGATTTCATAGAGCTCCAGTCATCCAAGGCTTTCAAAGTGTGTTGCAAAAGAGAAAGATAATTCCAACTTTACAGATGTGCAGACTCCTGACTCCTAATCCCTTGCTCCAACAACTAGTCATGTTGCCTCCTCTAAAGATTTTGGAACCTTACAGTTTCAGTTCAAAGATTTTTCATTTTTTTTTCTTTTTAAATGAAGATTAAGGCCAGTTCTTATTTTATTAAACAGATTTCACTCTCCTTGAAATGATTAGAAAACTCTGAAACAAAACCCAGAGAAAGAAAAGTAAAAGTAACAGAAATGAAAGGAGAAACAAGGCAACCAAATGAATAAACTGTCTTGTTAAGCCAGACAAAAACAGTTTTTACTCATATATTTTGACATTGAAGGGAGAAGGGTGGATTGAGCTAAAGAATATCTTGCTTTTAGATTCATTATTTTCCTAAATCTGGTCTAAGGTATAAATCTTGACAGTTTTAAAATTTCACCCCAAGTTCATACTTAATTAAAATATTGCTCCAATGCCTTGCATCATTTGACAGTTTTCCTTTCTCAATGGCCAGAATATAGCATGCTCTCTGGTATGAGTTTGGTTTGATGAAACTAATGTGGTATTATCAAATGGCAATGGGCATTATCATTTCATTGGACCCACCATAATGTAGTCAAATTCCCAGTTTTTATTAAATAAATATAGAAGATTACCTTAAATGTAAGTGTCTTAACAGTAATGCAAAACATTTAGACTTTGAACCCAATCCTTCAAATGCTTGTGTGTGCCTTGCTTAACTCAAATTAGTAAAATTAGGATCAGAGCCGAATCTTGATTTGTAAAACACGCATAAACTTCAATAAAAGGCTACCATTATCAAAAATAAATAAATAAGTGGGTACACAATTCCTTCAGACCACAAAATGGAAACGTTTTTAACAAATCACAAACAAAATATTTGAGTTGGACAAAAGTGATAAAAATAGTCATGTTATTAGAATAATTTTGTAGCCACTTTTTATTCCAAAAAAAGTTGTAAACCTGACATTTCCAAAACAGTGCAAGTGAATCAGAATACAGGTGCACACATAGCTTCTAAATACAGGTGACACTGATAATAGTGAAACACATTCTTCCACCCAAAATTCACAATAAGAAATTTACAAGTTTACAATATGCAAGGAGTGAAATTTTAAGGGAAAAAGAGTGAAAATTGTGCGGGTACCCTGCTGAATATGCAATTTCATGCTCCAAAGCAGTTCCACTCTTCATGCCAGTTTAATCAATGTACAACGCGAGCCAATTCCTATCCTCATTAACATCCAAGCAATCCCACTGAGAGTATGAATTTAAATGAAGGCAGAAGTTAGGTCTATGATTCCCTAAAATCCTTTCGTGAATACAACATAGATATTCCCATGTCACATAGATAATATCATGCCTGAAAATTGTGCAAGATTCCAAAATGTGCCCATAAACAGAAGACACTCAAAGAAAAAAAAAAGATGTCACTAAACATTATCAAACTCAGCCTTTGCACTTTGAGTCATTCCTGCTTTTGTCAATTCAATTGACTGAACATTCTTGATTTCAAAGAGGGTCCTTCACTATTCGTTTACATTTCAAAGTAGTAAGGATTTTGTTACCCTTTATATTGGGTGCCATTCCTACAGCTTTTAAGAAGTCATCTCTTCTCCCATCCCCTTTTTCCTAAGGTAAGACCTATCCACTTGGGTAGGGATCGATTTAGTGATGCGATAAATCGATCCCCAAAGGCGCTCCCCGTCGACTCTGGAACTCCAGGTCACCAAGAGGCGCAAGCGGAGTCAATGGGGGAGCCCGCTGCCACCGTGAGGACGCCAGGTAAGTCAACCTAAGATGCGCCGACTTCAGCTAAGTTATTCATGTAGCTGAAGTTGTGTATCTTAGGTCGACCCCTCCCCTAGTGTAGACTGAGCCTATCACTTATTCGCTCAAGATAGGGATTCAGTAGGTTTTAAGCAGTAAATAGGCCCCACACTAGCCCTCGGCACAGAGGTGAGTTTTGTTCACTGAGTTTTGTCTCAAATTTTTTTCTGACTGTAAAGGAAAGTCGAGGGTACTCGACACTTCTAAGTGGCACCCTGAACATGGCAGAAATGGCCATAAGTAATTTATTTGTTTGTGATCCTTGTGAGAAAAGCAGTACACCATTAGCACACATCTACTTTATATACATATTTGAAGTGCACTACGTTTTCATAAGGGTTTGGTTTTCTTTTCAGAAGTTGATTAAAACCAACTGATCCTTGATCAAAATCTGTAGGTTTAATGACATTTGAATTTATTATTTTTAAATATGCTCTGTCCTAGTGTATTTCAT
Organism: Sternotherus odoratus; assembly: GCA_032164245.1. NCBI lineage: Eukaryota > Metazoa > Chordata > Testudines > Kinosternidae > Sternotherus > Sternotherus odoratus. Next base: position 151,096,573 of record JAVMKO010000002.1, read on the forward strand.
GGTTAAATCTTACCATCTTAAGTGGAAATAGGGAGCAGTCGCAGTGGAACGTGCCAAGAAATGGATAGGGAAATTCATGATGAGCTCATATAGAAAAACTAAACCTTTTGTGACATCTGAACCACAAAATAACTACCACCACACAGCAGCTGAAACCCTCTATGATTTTATTGAGTGTTTCTGGTATATTGTCACTAATCTAGCCAAACAACATCATTTTTGTATGAGTTAAGACACATACTAAATATCTTTATTATTAAATAAAGATCTCTCTCCTTCCCTCCATATCTTGACTTGACCTAGGCAATCCCTTATACTTCATCTATTCTCGCTCTTTTATCCAGTCCCTTACAACAAAACACCTTTCTCAACCTGTAGCCTTCTTCAGTACTTTATCAGTACAAACACACACATGGAGCCAAATACATTTCTGGCAAAAGTACTTTGAAGTCAGTGGAATTATACCAGGAATGAATTTGGCTCAGGTCTGGGATACTAAATAGTGCTATAGGAGACCATTATCCTTTGGCTTTGTGCTCATTAAAAATGATTTGTAGCTTGCTATGGGTGATGATAGCAATGTTCTTACTTACTGGATCATTTCACATTCTGGCTCTCTGGTCATTTGCTACACCAAGGCTTGGTCTACATTACCACCTTATGTCAGTATAACCTTATCACCCAGGGGTGTGGAAAATCCATACCCAGGAGCAACATAGTTATACTGACCTAACCCCCTGGCGTGGACACTTCTTGGGGAGGTGGAATACCTCAGTGCAGTTGTGTGGCTGCAGTGCTGTAAGGGTAGACAAGACCTAAATCTGTCTTATTTATACTTCTGTCAACATTTTGGGAAAGACAGTTGAACATACTTCCAATACGACATAGATAAGAAGGCCCTTCAGTGACAAATTTTGAGCGGATACAAAATTATGTCTCCTGCCCTAGAGATTAAGATAGATGTGGTTGCTACATAAAGTATCAACCTGCATCCAACTAATAAGGGGCACATAAAAATGCACGAGTATGGACACAGTTCATATTTTGTAGTTGGAAATGATAGTTAATTTGCAAATAAAATTCACAAATGTAAGGACCAGGCAAGTACTCATGCAGATTTCTTGTTTATTCTTTGTATTCAAGTCTTCAGTGTTCCTGCAGTACTCTTTCATCATACCGCAGTATGACACCAGTCATAATCTTGCTCCTTTTTCATCTCCTTCTAACTTTAGATGAGGATTTAATTCTCCTCTCCCTTATATCAACTTTATACCAGCATGTCAATGGAATTACTTGTGATGTATTCTGCTGAAATGTAAGAGCAGAAGCAGACTAATAACATCTATAAACCAGTGGTGTACCAGTAGCACTATTTCTAGTCAAATACCAAACAGCTCTTTTTATGAACATAGCTGCATTCATTAGCATGGAGTTTCTTCCAGCCCAGTAAAAAACCTGCTAAAGAATTATTTGTGAGTGAGGGTCTGCATTTTAGCAAGGCCTGTGCCAGAATTCACCTCAGTTTTTAATACTAGTTGAAGGATGATAGCTAGTATTAAAAGCATCCAAATATGAAGCCTCAAGATTTAGAATTACATCTAATTTGCTCATCAGTCTAATATACCCATTATTTTAAAGATTATCATGTAAACAATCTTGTAACTTGGATGTATAAAATTTAGATGGCAGGCATAATGGTCAGACCTTGTAGCTATGCATCACTAGCTTGGACAGCAACATGTGAAACAGATTATGACCATTAACAATATCAAAGACCATCTTTTATATTATGAATTTTGATATAATTAATCCCATTTTTAACCCAAAGTAATTAGTTGATGCCTAAGTGGTTGGCCCAGTTATATCCTTGCAGTATCATGATTGCCCATTGTCAAAGGATTACAGATTGTGGGAGACAGAGTTGGCCAAAGGAAGACATTCTTCACTGCTTTCTTCAGTGCAATATGCCCTGTGATCAAAAGGTTATATTCCTGAAATACAATAGGCAATGTGGAACTATAATTCTTGTTACTTGGCTCTGAGTAATTGTTTCCCACAACTCAGATTAGTAACGGATAAATTCAAATGCAGAACATCATATGTGAGTAATACTTTAGGTTCTTTAGCTCATACCTCAAAAATCAACTTCAGCTTAAAACATGTGAAAAGACTTTGGCTTATTGCCACTAATGGTCTATATACATTACCAAGCCTTGTAGATTTGCAATGTGAGGTTTTTCAGCTAGTTTCATCTGAAAGTCTTTTTTTTTTTGCATTGAAGTTCAAAAGTACAATAAGATTTATATATACATATATGTGTTTCCAAGGTTTTAGCCAGATATCAGTGCTTGAGTGAACTATATAGCTATTCAATAGAAACAATAAAACATTGATACAAATATAAAGACATAATCAGTACAAAAAGCTTATATTTATAAAAATACTTTAGGTATCATTCTTCCCCTGAGGGTATACCACATATGTTGGATTCATAAATATTGCTCTGCACTGCAGCTTGGTTACCAAAGTTCAAAGTTCAACTCTTACAGGAAATGTAAATCGCTCCAGTCACTGGACATGGCTGCAGTGGTTGCCTCAGGTTATGTTCCCTAGCTTGTTAGGATGATAAAGAACACAGCATCAACAGGGCCTCCGAAAAATCTGGAGAAGATTACTTCTTCCACATATGGAAGATACAAGAGCAGGACCAATAGGCTAGCAAGTGTGTGTCACATGACCCTTTTTCTGGCAGTTCATTGATTTTTCTGGACCCAGTCCCAACTATCTTCATTCTCCTTCCTGTTCTTCTCAGCCTCAATGATTTCTTTGTATCTCCTGCGAAAGAAGCCCATCTGCAAATTGAAAAGAATTATCATTATAAATAATGATGTCATGAATTAAAATCTATCCTGGTTTTGATAAACAATTTGGCTCAGCTTCTAATCTCATTGGTGTAAAACTAGAAAAGTTACTGAAGTCAATGGAGTTGCAGCTGATTTACATAAATGTAAATGAGATCAGTATCAGATCCAAGGTTTCATGAGTTCTCTGCTTCCTTTTATCTTAACTACTTTTGACAAAAGACTCTACTTATATAAAACACAATTTTAAAAAAGCAGTTAAAATATTTTCAGAAAACAAAAAGCACTAGAAGTGGGCTGAAGAGGCAGTATTCAGATCCAGAACCAGGTCAGAACTAGAACTAGAAGCTGGGTCTGAGTATAAACCAGAGCTAGAGTTTGCCAAAATCTCATAAACTGTCCTTGGCGATTCTGGGCCAAAATGGCACAAATCTTGTGAGATCAGATGACCTTGCATTTAGCTGATCCTCTTATGTGATAGAAGTCTCACAAAATCAACCACTTTCACAAGCTTCCATTTTTATGCAAACCAGAAAATAAGCCTTTCAGGGCCTGGGCCAGACACAGAAATCAGAATCTTAAGAGGTTCAGTTTCCAGCTTCTGGCATCAGTCCAGATCTAATACCTTTTAAAAATATATAGTTTTGTCAATATTTATTGCTGAATTTATCAGCAGTAGAGGATCTCCTGGGTACATACAGCAATCCCTGCTCATTTTGAGTCAGGTACTTCATTACCCTGTGATCCTAGCTTACATGAACAGGTACTCAATGCAAGGCACATTAATACATGCACACCAGTTTTGCCTCCTGTTTCACAAGTATTGGTAATGCAATGTTTTTCACATCCATTTTAATAGCATCTCTCAACTCTCTGTTCTGTTTTTTAAGCCTTTTACATAAAGAAAGCAGATTTTAACACTAGGCTTTGGTGAGCATTCAAGAACAATTACTCAAACTTAGCAGCATGCCATTGAGATCAGTAAGTAATATTTTATTAGTTATAATTAAACATTTATGTAACCATAAACCTGTATTCTCAACTCCCACAGGGTAAAAAAGATGCTAGTCAGTTATTAACATCCTCTATTCACAAACTAACTTAAGAACATTTTGCACTGTTATGTCATTGCTACATTTCTGTTAAATGTAGCTTTCTAGTTCAAATTCTTACTAAACTGTATTTTCTACAAATATATTTTAACCCTTGGGATCCGGAAGTCTCACACCCCTGCCCCCTTTCAGCCTCCCCTCCATCCCCAATAGATAGGTGGATACATCAATATTATCCCAGTTTTACAGATAAAGTAACTGAGATAGATCAGTAAAGTGACTTTCCCAAGGCCACATGGAGATTTACAGTTAGAGCTGGAATTAGAACTCAAAAGTTCCTACCTCCTAGTCTTGTGCACAGTGCACTAGATCTCACCTTCCCATCAAAGTGTTAGGTCTTGTGTTCAGTGAAGAAAATCCACCCATTCATATTTCTGGAGGGGTTTGTGAAGGCTGATTTTACAAATGTGGTTCTACCCTGAAAAATGACTCCATAAAAATGGTATTGTAGATGTTTCTTGTCTCTCACTGTCTTCCAGGATAAAACAACAACACCCACAACTTTTTTTTCTAACTGCCTGTCGTTCAAACTCATTCCATGACCTGAAAGTCAAGCTGAGTTCTTTCCTTTTTGCACATCATTACCAGAAATAAAGGTTTTGCAATTATGCGTTCATCAACACTAGGGAAACCACTAGTCACTAGTGAAACCACATTGAGGGCACAGCTTGAAGACAGTGACAACAGTGCAAACCCAGTGGATTCTTCCCATGGATAACAATGATCTTTGAATCAGGCCCTTGTGGTTAATTGGTTGGCAAAGCTCCAATAAACATTTTTTGTTTTTAATGCACAAAAAAAGAATAGAATCCACTTTCCTCTCTCTTAGCTGTACTGGCTCTACAGAGTTAACAAGAGTTAGAAGTAAGTTTTTTGGTCACAAGTCAGTCGATATGCCAAGCAGTCGATGTGTTGAGTAAGAGGATGCTATTTTTACATAGTTAGTTATCAGAGCAGACCTACATATTCAGCACGTTAGAACTTCTAGAAGAGTAAATTGCCAGGGGACCGATTTTCCTAACATTAACATGGACAGTTCAATTTAGAGCTTTTTAAAACAGGTTTTAAACCCTAAAGGTTTCCATCCTTCATGCAACCACATCATTGGAACAATAAAACCCACACTTGAAGTTATAATCAGAATTATAGAAAGGCTTTTTAATTTTCTCCAGGGCCAAACAAACAAAAACAAACTCTTTCCCACTGTTATTTTAATAAAAGTTGTCTGTCTGTGAACATCTGCTTCAGGAATTATCTTTAAAAGTTGTGATAGTTCTGGTATTTTATTCCTTCATTACTGGATAAGGAACACTTTCATAAGGCTTTCCAGCAGGAATAGAATGAGTTGAAAACTTTAAAAAATATTAACAAAGGATGAAAACCAGAATCCACAAGTCATCTTGCTATGAAATCAGGGGTGCTGGAATAATTTGTATAGTGGGGGTGCTGCGAGGAATTGAACCAAACTGTAAACCCTGTATATAATGGAAACCACTTCAAGCCAGCGGGTGCTCTCCAGCATCCCTAGTTCCAGCGTCTATGTATGGAATTGTATATTTATCATTTGCTGTAAATCTATGCGACTGCTCCAAAATCATGGGAGGAAAATGAAGTAAAACAAAGGGAAACACATTGGGAGAAAAAAGAAAAGTCTGTCTGTGCAGACTGGGTGTGTTCATTTTTTAAAAAAAAGAGTTGGGTTAGGGACTGGCTAAGTATGACATCCCCTAAAAGGGAAAGTTATGGGACAGTATTTGCTAATGTCCACATATCACTGTCAGTAGAAACATGCTAGCACTCCACATCATCATAAGGAACATTCTTCTGCCTCATGTTAAAACTTCAGCAACATTGACCAGCATTCAAGGTTGACATATGTGCCTAGGTTAGGTATGTGATGAGTTATACACAGAGAGCATGAGTTTACAATGGTAGGATGGGAAAAGCACAGGGAAAAGGAAGGAGAAGTTAAGAATTCAGGTGAGAGCACAAAGTGGGGAAGGGCAGACAGGTGATATCAGTCAAAGTCATTAGTTGTTGCTAGTGGAAGCACTGGTAGATCTAATGTTCTGCTGGCTCTTGTGTCACTAGGGTAGAACAGATAGACAAGATGGGTAAGGTAACATCTTTTATTGAACCAACTTTTGTTGGCGAAAAAGAAAGCTTTCAAGCTCCAGAGTTCTTCAGCTGGTCCAATGAAGATATTACCTCACCCACCATCTGCGTCTCATATCGTGGGACAAACATGGCTACTACATGCAAACAACATAGGGCAGAAGAGTTTGTTTTCTGAAGGTGCTGCCTCTCTTTTCCTTTCTGCAGCTGGGCCTGGGCTCCAGAAGAGCTCAGAAAGGCCTGTGCAGGAGGAGGATTCTATGACACTGCACCGCTGGGATCAAGAGTAAAGAGTTATGCCTGGGTCTCCTGTGGAGGCAGGAGAGTGATCAGACTGTTTTATATATACTGCTCCTGTTCAGTTTGGTGGGAACTATTTGTTTAGGATATGCCCTCCTTGAAGTTGAGATGGAAGAGAGGAGTGGTTGGGAGAACAGTTTCTGGGAATAATATAGGGGAATGTAAAGAAGGGGGAAACACATTGCAAGAGAGAAGAAAATGGGAAAGAAATTATGGGGAGAGATACAGGAGAGGAGGGGGTGCAGATGAAGGGTCACAACGGCAGGAGAAAGGTTGAACGATGAGGGACTAACAACCAATAATTGTACAGGAAAATGAAAATCCAGAGCCCATGTTTCAGAGCTGAGTGAATGTGATATGAGGAACCTGTGAAGGTCCTTCTGAGTCCAGTGCTCTGGGTCCACCCCTTTGAGTCAAGTGGGGTAGCTGGAAGCCCCAGAAAACTTTCAGAGCTTTCAGCTGGTGGGTGCTTAGGAAAAAGAACCCCAAAGGTCTGGGGCTTCTCAGGCTCCATCTTCTGTAATCTCCTTCTGGCAGCTTCTATGGAGAGTAAAGGGAGGCTGCATGGCCCAGTGCACTAGGCGGTCTCCTCTAAAGATACATGAATGCTGTGTGCTTCTTTTGGTGGCATGTAGAGCTCATGCGTGCATAGAATACAGTAGAGACATGCCTAAAGGGTGTGGGCATGTAGACTGGTACATACCTTACAAAGCTGTCTACTCACCCAAGCCAGCCTCCTTGTTTACACTGCTATTTTTAGGCTTGTCGTGTCCCACTACCCTCCCTGCTGATGGAGCCTTTCCCCATGCAGGAAAAGACTCTGGCAGTGGAGAAAGACTCTGGTGAGGTAGGGAAAAGCAGAGCAGCAGGGAAAGATTCCAGTAGCTCTCCACTGCTAAAGCCCTTCTCTGCCACCAGGAAAGTCTCCAGCAATGAGGAAAGCCTCTGCAGGGGGTGGCTACAGGGAAAACTTTCTCCCTCCCCATGCCAAAGCCCTTCACTGATGTGTAGCTACGCAGTGCAGTGTGGATGTAGATTGCTTTTCATGCCAGCATCAGTGATGTGCAGTATAGTCTTCCAGTGTGACGGAGAAAGTGGGTGTCTTGAGGAATTTCAGAATCATGGCATAATCCAAAAGGTTCCCCATATTGCAAAGAGCACTAGCCACCCTCCCAACAGAAGGAGCAGATGCTGCTCTCTCATCTCTTCTTGAAGGTTCTGTGAACCGACCAGTATCATCTCTGCCGTATATGGACTGGGGGTCAGCCAACCTGCTCTCAACCAACCCCCAGACAACTCCAGAGAAAATAAAGAATGCTGAGCCAGGCTTTCCTCGCATAGAATAACGATGCTCCTGCAGTCCAGTCCATCTCTCTTTCTTCCCGAGCAACTTCCCATACATACATCCTGGAACTGAAGCTGGCGAATATCTGGTGTTTGAGCTTTTCAGTCTGAGATTGTCAATACTTTTCCTGATGCAGGGTCTATTTAGTTCCTGGAGTACAGTGTATTTGTTGTCTTCTGTTGTAGTCATGCTGCCCTCTACAGCATTTCCTGAGCAGAAACTTGAATGTGCCTCCTGGAAATAAAACTTGAATTTTCTATTTAAAGCAATACAGAATCAATGCTCTCTACAGGCTGGAGAATTTCACAAGTTAATTCTGAACTTTATTCATGTCACTCCACTGTCAAATTGTTGACATCATCTCTAATTCTGAGGTTTGTCTTTCACTGAAGTGCACTGCTCCAGCTTGTTGTCAAGTCAGGCTTATGTTCCTTTTAGAAAAACACTGACAACTCATATCTGGCAAGATTTGCTTAGGAAATCCATGTCAAAATGATCTTTATGTGAGCATGGAGAGACACAAAAAAGAGCAATGAAAGTGATTCCTGTGAGTTAAAATCACAAATTGCTACCTTCTTTCTGCTGCTTGATTCTGTTCTCCCTTCTGCTATTTCCCGAGAACAGAAAAGGTCAAATCGACCTATTGCAATTCAGTATTTTTCTAATCGTAAACACAAATGTTTAAATGGCATCTTCTATGGTATCATCCTGTGGTTATCCCACTAGGAAGCCAGTGACAAGCATGTTTGGATAGCAAGTAAATTATAAAATGTGAATGAATCTTTCTCTCACAGTTGAAGAAATAGAGTTAATATGGCTAGCAACAGGTGACATTGTGATATTTACTGCAAAGTTACCTCAAATAGAGTTTCTTTGATCACCAACTAGACCTGATCACAACAACATGAAAAACTACAATTTTGGTCCGTATCAAATAAGGTACCAATTAATATACTTTTAGAAAAAAATGGACTGTTTTTTTTCCAATGGCTTCACATATTAGTAAAATTCCACCAAAAAGGTAATATAGGTATAGCCAGGTAGGCACTGATATAAAAACTATTATGGTTTATATTATAGTACCTACAAAGATAGAGTCTGTTGTGCTAACAGGACCAATCATTTTTTCCTAATTATAAGCTCAACTGTAAAAAATTAGTGAAAGTTCATAGATTGTCACAATGGCTTGTTAGATAAAATTGTTCAAGAAAAGATGTAAGGGGGAGATAGGAGGACTGTATTAATTTAAACCGAAAGGGTTTTACTGATCCCACTCAAGAACCGTGTTAAGTTTATGACTGATAAATAAGAAAAGTAGAGGTCCGGAAATTAATGAACCAAAACTGAGGTGTTGGCAATTAAGCCCATTGGTGGATAAAATAATGAGAGGATGGACTATTTTACCCAACACTCACTTTTGGAGTTCTTAAGAAGAAAATATTTTTGGGAAAAATTAACAGAAGCAGCAACTGTCTGCCAACAACCGCTACAGTATCCTTTATCATCTTGGCTTCCACCCCAAGCCTTCCTTGTCCTAATCCTGAGTCCTGAGAGATGTCCTGACCAGACCAAGAGAGAGAGAGGGGGACCCAGATGACACCACCCCTCCACTGGCCCTGGCTAAATCCCAAACACCACCTGGAATGGGAGACTGTATCTTCTGCCCTCCCTCCTTTGCTCCCTCCCTGCTTTTCCTTCCCCATCTTATTTCTTTTCTTTCCTCTCTCTCTCTCTCTCTCTCTCTCCTTTTGCCATCTGTTTAATAAGAGTCCTACTTAGTTGGCTAAGTACACTGCTTTGATCCTGTGACTAGACAGGCAACTAAAAGCAATGACCTAAACAGCCTGATGCTGGTATAAGTTTGCCAGGTCTCTGAATGGCTGATAAGAATCACAGAATATCAGGGTTGGAAGAAACCTCATGAGGTCATGTAGTCCAACACCCTGCTTAAAGCAGGACCAACCCCAACTAAATCATCCCAGCCAGGGCACTGTCAAGCAGGGCCTTAAAAACCTCAAAGGATGGAGATTCCACAGCCTCCCTAGGCAACCCATTCCAGTGCTTCACCACCCTCCTAGTGAAATAGTTTTTCCTAATATCCAACCTAGACCTCCCGCACTGCAACTTGAGACCATCACTCCTTGTTCTGGCATCTGCCACCACAGAGAACAGCCTAGCTCCATCCTCTTTGGAACCTCTTTCAGGTAATTGAAGGCTGCTATCAAATCCCCCATCACTCTTCTCTTCTGCAGACTAAATAAGTCCAGTTCCCTCAGCCTCTCCTCATAGGTCAAGTGCCCCAGCCCCCTAATAATTTTCGCTGCCCTCCACTGGATTCTCTCCAATTTGTCCACATCCTTTCTGTAGTGGGGGACCAAAGTTGGATGCAGTACTCCAGATGTGGCCTCACCCGTGCCGAATAGAGGGGGATAAACACTTCCCTCCATCTGCTGGCAATGTTCCTACTAATGCAGCCCAATATGCCATTAGCTTTCTTGGCAAGAAGGGCACACTGCTGACTCAGATCCAGCTTCTCATCCACTGTAGTCCCCAGGTCCTTTTCTACAGAACTTCCACTTAGCCAGTCAGTCTCCAGTGCATGGGATTCTTCCGTCCTAAGTGCACTTGTCCTTGTTGAACCTCATCAGATTTCCTTTGGTCTAGGTCACTCTGGACCTTATCCCTACCCTCCAGCATATCTACCTCTCCCCCCATTTTAGTGTTGTCCATGAACTTGCTGAGGGTGCAATCCATTCCATCATCCAGATCATTAATGAAGATGTTGAACAAAACCAGCCCCAGTTCCAACCCCTGGGGCACTCTGCTTGATACTGGCTGCCAACTAGACATCGAGCCATTAATCACCACCCATTGAGCCCAACAATCTAGCTAGCTTTCTAGCCACCTTATAGTCCATACATCCAATCCATAGTGCTGTGCCTGTGTTTTTTCCAGCAGTGAGGTTGCAAATGAAAGTCAACACCAGAAACAAACTGCATTTTTTTCTTTTCTCCCCCCTTTTGTGTGTTTGTCATCTAAGAAGAAGGAATTGGGCTTTAACAGTAGCAGCAACAGCTCCAGCCAGTCTCAACGAACTTCTCTTTTCTCCAGAAAGTACAGTTACCACCATTTTCGAGACCATCTAAAAAACTATCAAAGAAGGGGATTTTTTCCTTCAGAAAACTTTCCCTAGTTAAAGAGAAAGGGAACAAGGAATGTTGTTCAAAGGACAGTTTTATTTTACACTTTACATTTCAAAAGCTTCAACTGTTTTGACTTCTTTTCTTTATCTTTAATAAAAGATTAAATGGAGATTTAATGGTGTGCTTGCCATGGAACTAAGCAGGCTGAGGTCTCTGTATACCAAACCCCAAACCTTCTAAAAAACTGTTTAGTGTTGTTTACATCTTTCAATGATCTTTAATTTTGAAGCACTGCCATTATAACCATTGTTTTGTTCTTGAAGTGATGTAAAAATAGGTGATCTGGGGATTGACAGGAGAAGTTTGTCAAAAATATGAAATGTCAATGAGTCTAAACAGGCTTCTCTATCTTGGGTTATCTGCTATGGGAGCTATACATTTAAAGGACAATTCCTGTGATTCCTGCTTGAAAGAATTTGCTATTTAGTTTGAGAAATCTCCTGCATGAAAGGTTGTGTAAGAAGGGATACTTTTAACCCATATAGGAAAGTATGTCCTCTGCCATTTACTGAGATCCTAACTGGTCTTTGTGCCATACTTATATGTACCCTTGCTCCTCTGCAAGGGATTGGCAATTTTATTCCTTTGCGGAGTGAAACTTCTTAAAACACACATTCAGGAGAGGATGTTGGTATAAGGACTTGCCAGGAAATGGCATTTAGCATCCACTTCCCTGAGGTGTCTCAGCTGCAGATAAAAGAGGGAGAGAGAATGTTTTCTAGAGTTGTAACACAGGATACATACAGAGCAACCACTGGCAAAGAATAAGTGCAGAGTTTTGTTTTGTTTTTCCTTCTGGCAACTGGTGAGCTGTGTGTTTTGGCCCATTGTATAAAGAAGACTTATACTGTATGAGGCCCTAAATAAGGGAGAGTCTCTTCCCAAAAGGGGAAATCAGTGTTTGCAATGAGTCTCCAGTACCTAGGTGAATTTCAAGTTGGCTTTGTCCTTAGACAGTTGCAGGATTTTCTGAATGCTCAAATAAGATGTTAAAGTATTTATAGATACGGCACAAGAATATTTAAACATTCTTCTAAATAGGGTTATACAGTCACAGTAAGAAGACATAAGACCCATGCTTCTCCAAACAATATAGCCAAGCACACATTTAAAATATCCTATTTGTTTAAGTTTTTAAAGGAACTTAATATTTCAAAGTTTCTCCTTTAGCACGGGACTGGCAAGATACTGTAATCCCTAAATACGATGTTTAGATCATAGCTTGCTGCACAAGCAAACATTTAATGTGTTTGACATTTTTTTGGATTTAATCTTTATCTGAATAAACTGCTGTCATTGAGGCAGTTCAAAGGTAGGACTTTTTGACAAAATGATCAGCTCAGCAACCTATGATGATATCGTCTTAGAAGAAAACCTAAAAGGAGATCCTCTCCTGGATGAAAACCATTGTATCTGCCTAGAGGATACAGGAAGGTTCTCAAACACTCATCTAATGACAAAGAGGGAAAACTGACCCTAGTACAGATAGAAAAGTAGAACAGCCCTGCCTGATCAGAGATACTATTGTGCTAAAAGGCTTTTCTTTGCAGTCCTGTCAAAGATCCAAGTTCTAGAAAGAGAAGTGTATTACTGTAAAAGGAACATTCACAATGTTTAAAGCCCATTCCAAACCCTATTTATATATAAATTGGCACATGGATACCATGGTGATAGGCTCACTTTAGAAACACCCTGGCTCACAGACAGAAAACTGTTTACATGTAAAATGCATTCCTGGGAAACTAAATCGTGTAATCATGATGAACTTTACACCTGTATTTTACAAATCCCTCCTTGTGTAAATCAACACAGCTCCATTGTATGAAACTTCTCTTATTATCCTCCGCTGAGCATACAGCCCTTTGATTTTATGTTGCTTGGGGCTTTGTTTGCCTTTAACTTTTATCAGTTCAACAATGAATCATCTAAATCCCTCAATCCACAGCATTTTAAAAACATTATTATAAATTTATTATTATTATTATTTATTAAAGGACACTATGCAGAGGTACAGAATATGGACCAACTTAACTCTTTCAATCTATTATTTTTTGGTGGTGGCATAATCCAGGTAGGTATCACCCACAAATCCAGTTTGTGTGTGTCTACTCCCTGACCTGAATCAGCGATGCCATAACAGCACAGCAGTGCAATTGACAGTTTGCCAGCCAGTACTGTATTAGAAACTAGTTCTTCCCCTCCCTCCAAGCCTCAAGCAGCTGGCAGCCTCTCAGCAGGTGTCATGGGAATGGAATTGCTGCCCATTTCTCTGCAATTGAGAAGCACAATGTGATGTTATGAGCAATAATATGACAGTAGCTCCCGGGTGGCTCTGCATAACAAAGATCATCAGGCTGGATGTGGCCAAGGAAAGAACTCAAGGTGTATATGGAGGTAGCAGGGATCAGAAGCAGCACTATGAAGTAGACCTGCTGGAAGCAGGAGACAATATGGTAAATAGGGCAGAGGGTTCCAACATGGAAGAACAGGGGCATAGCCAACTTGGACGAGGGAATCAGAGTAGGGCTTAAATAGTGTAACAGATCGCCTTCTTACCCCACATCACAAACAGGCAGGAGACTCTTCTGTGGCTCCCAACAGTGCTCTTTATTCACAGTGCAAGCCCCACCACCAATATACAGCTTTACAGGCTTCAGCTCTTATAGGCTCCTAGCCTCAGCTCTACTTGCCCGCTCTATCCCTCTCTGTACCTTTCTCTGTCTCCTCCACACCACCACCCTGGGCTTCCTGTCTGGCAGGCTTTTATCCCCCTGAGGACGCTGCCAGGTGCAACTCATCAAGCCTGAGCCCTCTGCAGCCCAGGTGGTTGATTAGCCTTCTCTGCAAGGGGAGGTTTGCAGAGGCTTTCCTTCCTCTTAAAGGGCCCGCAGGGCTGGCTCAGGCACTCCTGGCCAGCACCCTGCCACAATAGCTATTTAATTAAATCTTTACCAAAAAAAAAAAGGGGGGGGTGGGGTGGGGGAGCAAATCCTGTTCACCTGCCTTACACAAGAAGCCTCTTGAACTACTGTACTCTCATGAATAAAGGGAGGAGGATTTGGCCTAATCCTGAACAGAATGAAATCAGTGCCCTAACTCAGTAGTTCTCAACCATGGGTACACCTGCCCAAAGGGGTACACAGCAGTCTTCCATGGAGTGTTCACCAACTCCTCTAGATATTTGCTTAGATTACAATAGGTAACATAAAAAGCACTAGCGAAGTCAGAACAAACTAAGATTTCACACAATGATTTGTTTATAAGGCTCTATATACTATACGCTGAAATGTAAGTACAATATTTATATTCCAATTGATTTATTTTATAATTATAAGGTAAAAAATGAAAAAGTAAGCCATTTGTCAGTAATAGTGTGCTCTGACACTTTTGTATTTTTATGTCTAATTTTGTAAGCAGGTAGTTTTTAAGTGAAGTGTAACTTGGGGGTACACAAGACAAATCAGACTCCTGAAATGGGTACAGTAGTCTGGAAAGATTGAGAGCCACTGCCTTAAATCATTGGAACAACAGCCATGTTCAGGGACATATTCATCACGGCATAAGCAGGTACCACTGTAAGAACTTCCATGGAGTTGTACTCGTTTAGGCCAGAGGTGAATTTGACCCACGGAGTGTAAATCAAATACTAAAACAATGCTCAGAGAAGCAAATCCAGACTGGCTGATCTCATGCTATAAAGTTTATTATGTCTGTAAAAACATCGTAATGCTCTTGCACAATATAAAAATAGCTTTTATTCTGAGTGAATTAGGCAGTCATAACAGCCCCAACAATGACACTGACTTTTAAAGCACCCAAAGCTTTGACTCACATTTGGGCCAAATCATATTGTTATAACTATTACTTCACTCCAAGCTTTTTTAAAAAAAACACTTGATATAAATATATTTGGATTTTTAATGTACAAATTCAGGAATTACTTTAGGATATGCCAAGCCAAGATTAGCTAATACATCTTTACTATCAGGCAATTAAGATTCCCTTCAAAGGAACACAATTTTCACATGTCACTTTTATCTCACAGCACTTTAATATTGCCAGTCACTTTTCACTCTCTACTTGTCATGAATATTAAAATATTTAATACTCGATTATTGTTTCAAAGAAGAATTAAATGCAAACTACAGACTGCATCAATGTCTTTTTAATCACATTTTTCTACAACCAAACCCCAAATTATCTGTAGCTTTAATAATCCATATTGCCTAGTGGACCCACTGGGACTCTAGACACCTGGGTTCTAGTCCTAGTTTTGCTCATGGACTGCTGTTTGACCTTGGGCAGACAACTTCATCTTTCTGTGCATTAGCTTCCCCAGCTATAAAATACAGATAATGATACTGAACTCTTTTATAAAGTGCTTTGATATCTCTGGATGAAAAGGGCTGGGTATTATTATTACCCGCTGCTGTCATTTGGGACATTGTTCCTCAAAGCAATCAAATATCAAAATGGCAATTTCAGAGCATGCATTTGATTGGCTAACAAATCTCATTTTTGTCATGAGGTTCAGAGAGCTTGATTCTCAATTTTAAGCAAGGGAGTGCTAATTGGTAGGTACTCAAAGATAAAAAATGGCACTGAAGTCTGCTGAAAAAACTTTGTGAAAGTTGTTATCCCTAGTAACGAAGATACCTTCACTTTTGGGTCTCTAAGTACAAGAAACCAGTCTTATAGATACAACTATATGCAGCAATGGTCCTTATTTCAAAATTATGTATCACCAGAATCAAGGCCACAGGCCTTTCTTTCCTCCCATATACCGCTGTATTTTGATGATTTTTCTGCCATCTCAATCCCAGAGATTTTTAAACATTTTGTGCCAAGGAGGGAAAAATACTTCAGATGCATCCCAATTTGGGCACAAAGAGAGATTTCACACTACAGGCAATCATTGCTTTTCAAAATAAAAAAAATATCCACAAGATAATTCTTGTGTGGCCATTTTTAAGATAGAATTGCAAGTCACGCTTTGGGCCTAGCAACACACAGTGATGTGTCCTTTTAGAGTGCTATACAGCTGTAGCCCCAGAACCCTGCTATAGCTCGTAGAATGAATCTGTAGCACACACACACTGTTAAACAGTGTGGATCAGGTGACTGGAGCTCTCTCGCTGCCAGTAAAATAATATTGGGCCTGTTCCTGTGTGTGTACCCCACTCACTGGTAGTCTTCGCAGTGGCCTTTACATTTCTGTATTTTTAAGAGGAAATCAGAATAAAAGGTTCAAGTTCCTCATGCTTCAGGTGTATCACACAGAGTGGCCATCCTTCAAATGTTAATATCTTGACTACCCTTAGTACTTTATAATGTCTGAGATACAACAGGTGTTTCCTATTTTAAGGATGGTAAATGCTGACCTTTAACTACCACCACTAGATTTTGCTTTGGGACAAAGTAATTTTGTTCTTGCCACCTCTAAAACGTATTGGAGGGAAAGTCCTGAAGAATTCAAGTTTGATTGCCCCTCTTCCTCTTTTCTTTCCTTGCCTTTACCTCCCCCAAAAGAACAACCACCTATTGGCTTCTGGTAGGTATGTACTGAATCTGTTACCTCAAGAAGCAAAATTAGCCTGAATTTTAGGGCAGCACTCTGCAGCTCCCATTGAAATCAGTGAGCACCATGCCTTTGAAAAAGTCTGGGGAAAGTACCTCAAATTTAAATGTAAGCTAGTGAGGAGTATGAGGAAGGACTCTCTTCTGTCAGAAATCACTATTACAGCTTTCAATATTTAATGTTCTTCAGTGAAGATGCCAGTTTTCCATTTAATCTCCCCTGATGAAAACTCTTTTGATGTTTAAGTGCTTTTTAGGTGTAGATGGCTGTTTAGATATTAGAGCAAATGGATACTAAATGAACAGATAATCAGGATGCAGGAAGACATATGTACAATTTATGTCAAGGTCAGGGGCTTTTGTGTTGTGTCTGACTGATGTCTTACCTTCCATAACAGCACAGCCAACAACAGGAAGATGAGAATTCCCACCAGCAAACTAATAGCAATGATCCATCCCACAACATAACCGCGAGGCTCCATATGGTGTAAGGCCTCAAAGACCACCTACAAAGCAATTAGAAAAGATCTCTTACAACTGGAAGTTGTTTAGTTTTCCCTGGTACTCATCTTATTAAATACACAGCAGTTGAATTTCACTGATCATATTTCTAATGTAAACAAATGTTGAGATGAAAAGTACATAACTGTTTAAAACGACAAGCATGGAATGTGTCCTCAATTTTGTGCTTTCAGACTATTTTTCGCGACGATTTCCTTAAAAATTGGATTTGCGTTTCAGTAAATATGATTCAACAAATACCTGCTTTGTCATTTTCCCCCAGACATTGATCTTGCTTCAGTACCTGCCTTCAAAAGTGAACAGAGGCTTGCAAAGAACACTTGATCCTCCTGTTGGTACAAATTCCCATGACACTGAAAACATTTTGCAGGTCATTCATCAATTTTTTAATGGTGCCAAACTCCCAGATACTTCATATGGAAAACCGCATATGCTGAATACATAAACTATTTTCACTGGAAGCAGAACATTCCTCCTTGCTTCATTTACTGCCCTACTTCACAAGATATGCAGTTTGAGCGAAGCTAAGGTTTCAGTGGGTTCCTCGTCATTCCAGACCCATTCCTTGTGCACTTTAACAGGTGCATAGTGAGACAGGAAAGGACTCCTGAGGATCGCTGACCTCATTCACTGTGCACTTTCCCCTACATATACTTCCCTGTGTTGCAATGTCAACCATGCACATGTCCTATGTAATGGCCTTCCTTAGCTGTGCATTTAGGTGAGAAAAATGTATTGCGCTTACACTAAGTGTGAATTTCAAAGGCTTATAATTCAGTCAACTTAAAACCAATTTTCACTGAAAAACTCAGAAGTGATTCTCTTCCAGGGAGGCTATTTCCCTGTCAAATTTCATCATATTAACCTCAACCAGCTAAGACTGTTTTTTAAAAGGGGGAAAGACAATGTTCCTCCTTAACCATTTTTGCTCAAGCTTTTTCAGAAATTCACATTTGGTTAGGAATTGTTGACTGGAACATTTTAGCCAGAAAGGAAAATTTTGGGAAATTATAAGTGTCTGAAAACAGAGGGCTAGAATTAATAATCCTCACAACTTTGAGATATTTTTGTGGGAAGAGAATATAAATGGCATGCTGCTACCTCTGAAATATTCATGAGTTGGGCAAAGTGGTGCTTTTCCAACTCCTCCTTTCCCTCCCGTCCCTTCTGCTGCTTGTCACTGAAACAGCACCATTTCTGACACAGCATTGGTGTGTGTGGGAGGAGGGGGGGTGATATGATACAAATGTACTTACATAGCTACAGAAATTATCTGTAGAAATTAAATACACAAGTAAAAGAAAGCTAAAGTTTGGGGCCTTCCACTTTTGATAGTGCCCTGCTAAATAACTCCTCATTACAGCACTCCAGCTTTCCTCAGGCTGATATTGATGAGACTGAACTGTATCATTTGTGGAAGAATGATAAGAATACAGCTAAACTTACACACATTTCTTCTCCCTTCATGCACACAGTTTTTGTACCAGTTGGTAATTCTATCTATCCACCAGATGCTTGATCTGAATATAGCATGAAGAGCGGCCAATGTGTAAGGAAAGCTGAAACATATTAATCGGTGGCTGCCATTTTCAAAATATTTTCCCACAGCCAATTGCACCAGAACCCACACAGAGTTCTATAACCATCAGCAAGGCCCATCCCGCATTGTTCAAACAGCAGTTCAAGGCGATACCTTTCCTCAGCATGCAACTGTACATGCAACATTCAAGTACAGTCTGGAACATAGATCCACAAAACCATACATCTCACTGCTGCATACACAAGGCAAGCAAAACGCAGACCTTTATTTTAAATACAGTTTGCTCCATGAGAATGTGAGGGAAGGAGGTTTGACAAACTGATTCTCTCTAAATGTGAGATTCCTTATTTTTCATGGATTAAAAAGGAAATGACCAAATGACCAATAAAATAAAATCAACAACACATAAATGCCACTTTGTGTTTAAAAATCTCCAAGCTACTAATATCACTTTGAAGTGAGAGGTTCCTCTAATACCAGTCATCTTAGAAAAGCAGTGGTTACATTTACAATTCTTTGTGGCTTAGTTTCTTTCATATATTGCATACATTTTAGTGCACTTAACTTATTTAGGCGTCTCATTGTTAAAGCAGTAACAATAATATACATCCACAGAATGGAGGGGTATGTCCTGATGTTACAGAGGACATGGTAGAATATTTTACTTTAGTAAAAAAATTAATCCAAATTCAAGAAAATGTTCCCTTTAAAGGAAAATAAATCAATGTGAACCAGCAGGTATCATACACTGTTCCTCCCTCCTTTGAGACAAGCATAAGAATAGCTGGTCCCAAATTTTAAGTTTTCAAATGTAGAAACTGAATCTGATTGTCTGTGATTATGAGTTTGAATTCTCAGCGTAACCCCTGAAGAATGGATTTCCACAAACCCTTCTTTTTTGCTAAGCACAGAACTACTGGACAGATTTAAAGATGTTCTGAGCTGATCACCTCCTCAGTCGGGGGTGGGCAAACTTTTTGGCCCGAGGGCCACATCAGGGTGGGGAAATTGCTTGCAGGGCATGAATCTAGGGCTGGGGCAGGGCATTAGGAGGGAGTGTGGGATGTGGGAGGGGGTTCAGGGCAAGGAGTTGGGGCAGAGGAGTGAGGGGTGCACGAGGGGCTCAGGGTTGGGGTGCAGGAGGGGGTGCGCAGTGCAGGAGGGGGCTCAGGGCAGGGGGTTGGGGTGCAGAGTGGTCAATGGGAGCTTTGAGTGTGGAACCCACAGGTGAGGGCCGCACATGGAGTTCTCCCCTCCTCCCTGCCAGGGCCACAGGGATGTGGTGCCGTCCACTTCCAGAAGCAGCGCAGTGCCACAGGGGTGGCAATCTTGTGGGCCGGATCCAAAGTCCTGAGGGGCCAGATCTGGCCCGCAGGCTGTAGTTTGCCCACCATGTTCTAAGTTATCCCCTCCCCACCTCCCAACAAACATCATGGCACTAACATGACATTTGCCACAATCACATTATTCAGCCTTCGTCTATGACACTCTGTAGCTGTCCTGGCTTATTTCCGTGTACTCTGTCTACATCAATGTATTTTCTCTTGTCTCATACTTAGATTGTAAGCTATTTGGGGCAAGGACCGTCTTTTTTTGTTCTGTTTTTGTACAGCACCTAGCACAATGGAGTCCTGGTCCATGGCTGGGGCTCCTATGCTATGGTAACACAAATCATGAATTATAATAATAATGAGATGTCCGTGCTCTTTGGTAATTCCATTTAACCTCCGAGGTAGACACATTCTAGCGTTAAACTTTAACACAAAGTGTGTGTAGAGTACTTTGAGTGTCTGGATGGATGGAGAGTTTCCTGTCACGTTTGGGCTGTATGAAAACCGGTGTTAGGAAAATGCCACCTTGAGAAACCAAAAATTTAATTTTTAACCTTCTTTGTATCATTGTGTCAGTTTGGAAAGATGATACAATATGTCAGAGGCAGCTGGTTTCTACTGGTGGCTACAATGTGCTTCTGTCCTCTAGCACTATGAACCAGCCAACTGTTGCTCAAAAGACCGATACCACAGTTATTTCCCATTGTAACTAAAGGGGAAAAAAACCTTTGCTTTCTCATAGGCTGCTGGACAGGAACTTTGGCAAATGCTGACTTTTCAGTACTGGCTGTCTACAAAATCAGGTGATATTCTCTAGCCCCTTCCTACTGTATAAATGTCCATGTCACAAAAATCATGGTGAGAATAGGTCCTTTGTCAACAGATAGAAAGACCAAGGACGTAATGGAGATGGAGAATGGACTATATGAACTCCTCTCTGCAGATAGAACTCTTTAGTTCAGGTGTGAGGCTGGGATTATTGGGAGAAGCCTTCACAGTCATGGCCCAAGCTATGCTTGCTCAGTGGGTGGGGAGATAAGAACTGTTTTATTCATTATCTGGTGTCTTCTAGCACTAAATCAACAGTAAGTACTAAAAATAAAAACCTATGACTATCTTCTTTATGGTTTGTGGTTTGGAGAGGAGTGCGGAAGTTGAATGTCTTAATTACTTATCCCTCTGAAACCCTCAAATACCACCAATCTACAGGCACAACAACGATCAAGCCTATAATTATTGTATTCATGGCCATGGGAGTTCTAGTGAAGAAAAAACAAAAACAAATAATCAATACATCATATGTCAGAATCCTTAGCAGCAAGAGGAAATAAAACTGAGCTTGGGAAGCCGGGAGAAAAAGAAGCTATTCATCTCTAAAGGGAGTTTGGAGGCAGGCAATGTCTTTACTGTGCCAACTTGCCTCCCTGCTTTGAAATGCTTACAACTGAAAACTCTGTCAGAGAACAAATCTTGGACTTCCCATTCCAGTCCAGTTCAATAGCACAACTTCTTTAGGACAGCTAACATGAAGAGTAATGTAATGCTGTCTCAAATCTGATAAACTTCCCACACAGTCTGGAAGTCTACATTATTTGCACAGGAGACAAGGGTGTTTTGGGGGCAGGGACAGACTTGATCTGAAAAGAACATGAAATGGTTATAAAATATGGAGTGAATTAAAGATTTACTTGTGAGCTCCGAACAAATGCCAAGGAAATGCAATGAATGTATCTTTATATTTATCTTTTAAATTTCACATTGCGCTTATGGATTCTCAAAGTGGCATTTTCAGTCATGAGAAGGAGGAAACTTCTATGCTGAACTACTCTTTTTCATTGTCCATACTGTATGCTGAACCCAGTGTGCATGGATGCCTTGCAGAAAGTGCTCTTGTTTTTAGCATAAGAGAACAGGATTATAGTAAAGATAGTGGAATTCCTTGAAGCAGTTGCATGACACTGTCGCTGGATCTGACAAGACAACCACTACAGTCTTCTAGGACTAAAAGTATTGTTCTGTGAGACACTTATGGAGGAGAAGAGAGTCTCATTTATATGCACCACATGGCTTCAAAGACTGCAAGTCTCACCTCTGAGAATCTACTAGTTATAGACATCAATTTTAGCCACTATGAAATTACGTGAGTCTTATCATTGCAGGCACTAAGTCAAATCCAAATCCTGTTCACCTTATTCACATGATTGGACAGGGCTACTTGCATGAACAAAGTGATCAGGATTTGACCTATTGACATCGGAGTGAGAACACAGTGTAGGGAGACAACAAAACTCAGAGAAACTCCTGATACTGCCTTTAAAATTGATATCTACTAAATTAATGCAACTGTTCTAAAAAAGGGGATGTCCCATCCATTCAGTAATATTTTCCAAAGGGGAGCCTCTTGCTATCTCATTGGCCTTTATTTAGGGTTTTACATGTCCCTTACAGAGAATCTATGAGTGTTTGAAACCACATTAATGCACTTCTTATCATAAGTATTTAGTACACTAATTTGGAACCCTCTCACTTCCTGTTTCATGGTGTTCCCGTTTAAAATTGTTTGAGCTGTGAAATTGGGTGCTAAATTGCAAAAAAACCCAATGAAATCAGGACAGCAAGTCAGCAGGACTATCATAATCAGCCTTAGCTAACAAGTCTTATTGGCTTTACGGAAATTAGCATGATAGAGTGTCTGAGGAAATTCTGCTTTTACTGATAAGACACCAACTCTGTCAGCTGACTCAAAGTATGTCCATGAGCAGCAGCTCAAATGGAGCCAGTGGCTAAATGGATATGGTACAGCATCCAGTGGTCAACAACAACAAAAAGAGAGACACAAAGGGATTTTTTAAAAGAAGGGAATGAGAGGAATGGAGAAAGAAGTTATATATTCTCCCCCACCCCTCAGCCCCTGGTTACAATTAAATAACTGTGGTTTGCAACAAGTATTGTTCTCATCTGCACTCCACCAGGAGAAGGAAAGAAAAAATATGAATACCTTGAGCCAAACCACGTCTTAAATTTTTCTCTCAACATGACCCTATCCAAAACATACTACAGTGGAGAAACCAACAGACATATGGAAATAGCAAAAGAGAGACAGAAAATAGCATTCACATTAGAAAAGTGTGAAATCACAAATTGATTTACACTACTAAAATATGCCAAGCATGCTCCCCTTCAGTTTAATCTTCTCAGAAACCAGCAGCAACCTTTTGTTTAAAGATTCGTGTCTTTTCAGAGCATATACAATGAACTCTGTAATCACTGCAACCCAAGGCCTTCCAGGGACAGGAAAAGGAGAATATTTTTTCCAAGCATTTGATAAGAATTAAATACAGCAGACCTCACACTGTGATTAAATCATTTCTAAATTTTGAGCACTAAATAATAACAACCCCCTACAGTTCACAAAGGGCTAGGCATTGGGAAAGATTCCCAAAACCTTTACAGATTGTAACATACAAGGGTGAAATCCCATAAGTTTCAATGGGACCAGGATTTCATCTCAAGTATTGCGCCACTAATAAATTAAGTTCAGCCACAGAAATGCAAGAATTGCTCAGTGCTACCCACCTGAATTAAAGAGAGACCTAGAGGTAGGCCAAAAAGGAAGTGCTGCAGGCCAGTTATGGGAGTGCATTGGCAAAGAGGTTTGGGGAAATGCAACTAATTAACCAACAGTATGAGCCCAATTTTGATATAGCTAAATCTTGAAGTCCTTCAGACAAAATTCCCATTGAGCCACAAGGAGTTTTGCTTGGATAAGGACTGAGAGGTAAAAATTGAGTAAGTATCTCATGATTTGACCCATGCAATAAGTACTGAGATATTCTACAGAATGAGAATTTCCTTCTTTTTCCCATTACTACTCAAACATCTACTTCTGTTTCTGAAATACTTTCAAAGTTTAGTTCATTTGGGGACAGGCACTGTCTTCTTCTGTGTTTATACAGCACCTAGCAGAGTGGGGGCTGGGTCCACAAGTGGGCTCTTTGGTGCTACACCAATACAAACAACAACAAATAATAACGGTATACAATTTTCAGGAAACCCAACTATGCTTCAAAGACAAAACAAATCACTTTCATGCTGACTGGTATAAATATAAGGAAAATCCATGGGATATTTAAGGTGCATGCTTTCAATAGGTCAGATTCTGCGTGATGAGTGGAATTTTGTTTTAGAACAGGGGTCTCAAACATGCGGCCCGGGGGCCACATGCGGCCCGCAAAGCCCTTCCCTGCGGCCCGCCAAGCTTCCTGGCGCCCCCCCCCCCCGGTCCCCCCATAGCAGTTTACAGGACGGAGGGGCCAGAAGTGGAGGCTTCTCTGCTGCCTGGCTGGGCCGCGTGTGTTTCTAGCTCTGGACTTCCTAGATTGCTCTTGCTTTGTTTGCCAAACAGCGGTTGGTGGTGCCTAGTGCTTTCCAGGAGGGAATGGGGAGCTGCGTGCTCAGAGGAGGAGGTGGGGCAGGGGTGGGACCTCTTGGAAGGGGTGGAGTGGGGGCGGAGCCGGGGCAGCGAGGGTGTGTGTGTGTGTGTCAGTGGTGCGGCCCTCGAGCCAGTGCACTAGTCCTCATGCGGCCCTCGTGGTCATTTGAGTTTGAGACCCCTGTTTTAGAAGAATTCAAGTGCAATGAAATGTTCAAAATCCTGATCAGTAACGCCCAAATATGTCAATGGGACTACATGCTTTGTTGAATCCAGGTCTAAAAGAATAACTGTTGCACAGCATTAAATCTTTCCGCTAATGACCATATTGCTGCTCTCCACCATGCTTAGTAAATATTATGTATTTCATTGGTAAGGGGATTGCAGATGAAAGGTGTTAAATAAATATAAAAATAATATTACTGTTTCGAATTGGGACATATTGAATTAGGATGACTGCTATATGGGAGGGTACCCTGGAGACTGATTTAGCCTAATGATAATGAAGAACAATGACTGCTGCTTAATCAGAACAGCATTAGCATATTTTGCATAATAGGTATGCACCTGCAAAAACCTGGTCTGAAGCCTGGCTATACATTTGGGCCTAGCTACTTTATGTACATGGTATATTAAACATTAAGGCTGAAGTTTACAAAGCTGTCTTTGGGGACTTAAATGCATAACTCCCATAAAACATAATGGGAATTAAGTGTCTAAATCCACTGGGAGGATTTGAAAATCTCAGCCTAAAGGCTTTTTATCGTCATTAACCCAGTATTAAGCAAATTAGAGAAAGCTGTAAACAATCTTTAAACACGGGGCTCCCAGACTGCTTGTATCATAAACATGGATAGTTTTTAAGCAAGATGGAACCATTAGAATTAGACTCAGTAGTATCAATGATAATTAAATACTCTGGATGGGATTTTCAAAAGTGCGTAAGTGCTTTAGGAACACAAGTGGCAGCAACTTTCAATTGAATACGTGCTCTTAAGTACTTTGAAAATTGAACGCGTGCTCTTGAACGCGTGCTCTTAAGTACTTTGAAAATTCTACCATCTATTTTCAAATACTGTACAATTAAAATTTCTTCCCGCTAAGGCTTCTCTGAAGATGCAAACTTTCAGGTTGCTGGGGCTAAACAAAAAGGGAGCAGTAGTCCTCGCTCACTATTAAGGGTTGATATAAAATGAATTTACAGTCTTTGTATCTACACGGCAATAGCTAAACATAAAAGGTGGAGATAAAGAAAAGGTGCTGGTCTTGTCTATACATTTCATACATTTTTGGTTATTGTCTTTGACCCCAAATTATTATTAAAATATTCACATATTTCAAAATGTCATATCTGAAAAAATTTTGCTGAGGAGTTTCAAGAAAAATCTGAATTAGTTTAAAGCTGACATCCACCTCTCAGCGAGAAGCCTAACTTAATGCTGGCGAAGATATCCCAAAGTCCTTTACAACTTTGTCTAGCAACACCATAGAGTATACGGTGCCACATAATATCATTTGGTATGATGGCACTGGTATCACAGCAAGTTAAGCCACAGAAGCACTGTGAAGTACTGTTGCTAGTGCATTCAAAGGAAGTCAGACTCACTCATTTTTGTTGGCCAAACCCACAAATTTCAGCTGCCTAGCTTCTCTAATGCATTCCATACTAATGGCACATGGGGACCTTCTTCTCAGACTCAATTACTTACCGTTGCATCTTCAGGATTCCCATGAGACACTTCCACAATCCTGAGGGTTGTGTCTACCCTCACCTTCGCCCTTGTCACAAATTGGATGACTGACGAACTGTCCTGAGAATTAAAAACAAAAGTAGTTAAACCACCTTTTTCAATTTAATAACATTAGATTCTATTCTTATGCTCCAGGACAGCTAGATTCGCAATTCAGTGGTACACTGCTTAATACTGCCTGAAATCACATGCACCTTGAACTGGGAACATGGATGGACAAAGTACAGTGCATTATCTCTGAAATTAAAGCCATGTCACAAAACGCTGGACTTTTTAATTTGGATTTGGGCTGTTTTTAAGGCTACCCCAACCTCACAACACAGCAGAAAAACACAGCACATTGCCAATCTATATAGACAAGTTAAATCTTAACCACAATGGCTCCCAAGTAGTTAGAAACAGATATTTGGAAGCTGGGATAGACTTCTATATGGTGTATGCTAAAAATGTTTAATTATTTAAAATAATTCCAGACACAGCACACTGCATAAAGCTTAAGTATTTGATTTATATTTCCATTAGTCATTGTGACTGCCTTGTATTTTATACAGAACTAGCGAAAATACCTGGCGTTGCTCGGGTCCGTCGGAGGTGGGGAGGGGGCAGAGAGCTGAGCGAGTGCGGGGTCTGTTGGAAGGGGGAGGGGGCAGAGAGCAAACCTGACACCCCCACCTCACCCCCCCAGGCCAAACCCGACACCCCCACCTCACTTACCCCTCGACCAACCCCGACTCACATTTTCACCCCCCCACTCAAACCCCCCACGTCACCCCCCCTACCAACACCCCCTGACCAACACCCACACCTCACCCCCCCCCCCCGTAGACCAAACCTGACACACCCACCTCACTTTCCCCCCAGTAATCAGTAAATAATTGTGGGCTTCAGTAAAAAGTATTGGCTTTTGAAAACATAAACCTGAACATTTTTACCAAAATCTGAAATTTTAACACAAATAATGTCAAATTTACAGTTTCCAGTTTTCAACAAAAACAATTTGAAAAATGTGGACAACAATGAAAATTTCAAATGGAATCTTTTATTGATAAACTCAAAACTTTTCAGTGAAAACATTTCATAGACTCATAGAATATCAGGTTTGGAAGGGACCTCAGGAGGTCATCTAGTCCAACCCCCTGTTTAAAGCAGGACTAACCCCAACTAAATCACCCCAGCTAGTTCTACTAGACACAGATGGAGGCAATACTAAATGCTTTATATATATGTCAATTTACAAGTATATTTAAATTACTATTTAGCATATGTGCTAAAAAGAGGCAGAAGCACTTACCTTCTTTAATATCTCTGTATTCAGCAGCATGTAAACATCTATATTGCGGGATTCTGCTTTTGCTAGTGAGCTTAAGTTACAGCGTATAATTAAGCAGGACCTGCCTGGTCTGTCACAATCCTAAGGGAAATAAATAAAAGGCTGTAAGATGTATTACGAAGGGAGGAAATCATTCATTTTAATGCTAACTAGCAATACCAAGAATCAGAGAGGTAGCCGTGTTAGTCTGGAATAGCAGAGGTAACAAAGAGTCCTGTGGCACCTTAAAGACTAACTAAAGTATTGAAGCATAAGCTTTCGTGGGCTAATACCCACTTCGTCGGATGCAAGCAGTGGAAGTGTCCAGGGGCAGGTATTAGCAATACCAAAAATTCCTGCTGATTGAATGAAAACAGCCATTTCATGAATCAGTAAAATTGATTGTACACCTCCCTTATACGAAACAGTGTCTGTTTTCAGAATCTGCAGAATCATAATCAATCCAGAACTTCATAAAAACATGTCACAGGAAATTCATCTCTGAACTGAGGGTCAGTGCACTTAAGCTGAAATTGAGCCTCTGCATGGGGGATAAATTTCAGCCATGGCAAGTAAACCCTGCTATGTATTACTTCCTGGTCAGAATACCTCCCCGGAGAGAAAAGGATTAGAGAAAAATGGATTGCAGAAAAAAAATTTCAATAAAAATCTATGTATTTCTATTGTATATACATTACATTGCTCCAAGTCTAGCAGCAAATACGCTTTAAAGTTCTGCGTTTAGCACCAGATGCAAAGTCCAAAGAAAACAATGGAAACACTCCCAATCACATCAATGGGTTTTGCATCAGCTCATTAGCTGGTTAGGTTGATTTTATATAAGTTCTCACTCACTGCATTTCTTTGAAATGTATCAATCTTTTTTCTTTAAGTATCAGAAGATATTATTCAACCTTTAAAACTTGTGTTATTTTTACTGTCTGCACTTTGGTAGCATCAAACCTTCCAGTGAGGGATTGAGATCTCTGAGGACTACTGCAACACAAGTAAAATTTCAGATTACATGAAAGTTACTCTGAAAAGAAAAAAATGGTTGACTTCTTCACATTCCTCTTACAAACACATTTATAATACATGACCCTTTTAAATTTCAGTCATATATGGAATTTCTTACCAGTACTTTTCTGCCAGACTTGGTGAAAAAAGCAAAGATCGTATGAAAAATATTGTCATTTTCTTGAGGGATGACACATGGGTTAGGATTTTTCTGAAAAGAGCAGTTTCCTTTCTCCTGAGCAACCTGAAAACACAAGAAAGATCATCAAAACACATTTAGAATCAATTTACAGTACGTACAACATTGCATAATATGTGCTTGTGAACCTTCAAGTGCCAATCTGAACAGGGTTCACTGTTCTATAACAGCAACTGCTATTAGGCCTGACAAACTCATCGCACCTAACGCCACTTTCAGGGTTCTTATCCATAAATAGTGTCTTGTACAGTATCAAATGAAAGCCAGTGACACACTGGCCATCATAGATATTGTGAGAAGTGTACAGAGGGTATGTAAGGAGTTCTGAATACCTACTAAATATATGTTTTTAACTAGAAACAAGGCAGAGTTGACCAACAAGTTTTCTGCCAGACAGAGCATATCCCAGTTTCTAATGCAAATTAAATATTTTAAGCAAAGCACAATGGGAGCTACATTTGCATTCCAAGTCAATATGAGGTTGTAAAGTTAACATGTGGGTCAGCACTCCAAAGAACAAACAACAGGAGGACATTTTGGGATCCATTCACAGAGGAAACCCTGGAAGGTCATGCGGGTTACCTCAGAAAACAATAGGAAAGGTAACCCTTAGTAAGTGTAGACCCACGGTTATGTTTTATGTTTTACATGTGGAACCAGATCTGTTTCCACTTCTTCTCCTGACCCACTCTCTCTTAAAACCTAACCTTTAATAATAAACTTATGATTATTTCACTGCAAATATATTTCAGTGCTGTAATATTATAAAGGGCTTGATCCTGAGTTGTGCCAGTCAAGTTATGTCTCTCTTTGGGGACAGCTTACCTGGTAATTTTTTCTGTCAGTGACAGGGGCTGGACACTGCAAGGTGTGCTCCGAGGACTCTGAAGTTGGTGTATGTTTATCACTAACCTGCACAGAGAGGGAAAGGTCTGCAAAGACCTGGAAGACTGTGCTTGTGTGTGGCCAGAGGATGCTGGTTTCAGTGAGAAGAGCTACAGCAAGTATCAGGCAAAATTGCTTCATACTAATGGTGTATGCTTCTGGGGTGCCTCAGAATCCTGGGCATCATCACAGTGTCCCTACAGTGTGATCCTACATATCATTAGGTATTTCAATCAACTTGATTGTTTCATAGTTTGTAGGGATTCGGGTCAACATAGCCTTGAAAAATCATGAAAATGTACCAGCCCAGGCACAATATCTGTTCATCTAGCTTTATTATAAGCAATATCAAATATGGTACCATAAATTAACAATATTTTACTCGCTTGTTCAACAAAATTGGATGCCTAAGGCAAGCAGATGGATGAACACAATTTTTCAAGGCTTGTTGAAGGTTAGCCCAAATCTTCATCCAAGCTTGCCATGCTATGTCAGGCCACCGGTTCCACAGCTAACTCAATGCAGCCTACAGAAGAGCCTTGAACAAAATCCACTGATATGAAATAATATCTGCTACACCATAGAATATCAGCAAATCCCTCCCTACTGTTCTTAAAAGAATAGAAGGGGAGCCTGTTAGATGCCCACTTTAGTGAACAGAGTCCTTGTATAGTATATGCTTCCCAGCTAACCTCTCTGACTGCTCCATTTTGCCAGAACGAGAACATAAACGCATCACAAACCAACACCTTGACTAAATCACATATGAGGTGTGGAGAAAATCCACCACAGACACAAAATTACTCAGTGGCCTTTTTCACTTGCTGCATGCATTCTGTCTCCAGAGACTCCATTTAAGCTGCTTTAAATCTTGGTTCCATCAAAAAAAAAAAAAAAGACTAACAGAAGTTTATCCAGATTTAGATCAATCTTTCCTGTCTCCTTCTCCTCCAGATAGCTCACTGCCCTGCTTCTTGATAAGGTATGACCTCCTGCCCCACTGACCAACCAGGCATTCTTCTCCAGATATTACATGTGGGGAGATGAACACAGAAGCAAATAAATATCAAAATAGTTGACATTTCTCCTAGTGATTACTTGCCTATCAAGGCTATAGTCCTCTGTATTCATCTGTCCCACCTGAACTAGTTTTAATGATTTATTACATACAAGTGATTCACAAATTATGTTGACATTTGTTGTCTTTGAATGTTAATGTTTGGATTAAAACCCTATCAATCAGAATTTCAGTATTAAATCAGGAATAGCAAAGAATTAGCGCCTGCTTCTTACTCCTCTTAGGTAGGACAGACGTCAGGAAATTCCTACATTGGAGATAGAACAGGGTCCATTCCTGCCTGTTCTGTCTCAGCTTTTTACATTTCACACAGATAAAACTTGGTATGCACTTGGGAAAATCTGCTAAAGGAGAAGTAATCAGAAAGAGAAAAAGGAAAGATCTGGCATGATTGGGGCTTGATTGTGCCCAGAGGTAACGGGTATGACGTACATATTCATTTATATCTTATCAAGTCTGACCAAGTGTTTGTGCATACAAGTGACGTAACAGTTTAACTTAACATGGTTTGATAGCTGAAGCAACATAAAAGTCTAATCCTTCCTTCTCTAAAATATTGGGAAAAGTGGGGGTCTATTTTAAACCCAGAAATTGCTATACTGGAACAGGCCAATAGATCATCTCATCTGAAAGCCTGTATCAGACAGAGGCCAAGACTAGATGCTTCATAATAAGGTGTAAAATACCCATCCTGTTCCTAATTGTGTGATACATTTGCCTGGCATACTTTGCGAGCACTGGAGTGCACAGCAATTGGCATGTATTCAATCATATTCATTCTTTAACATATGTTAAATGCAGCTGGGAGGGGGTAGGGCACTGCAGGCTGAGTAGCATGTTTTTGAAAACTGCTCTATCACGAGGTAGTGCAGAGCCACAGAACCAGTAGCAAAAACCTGCCAAAAGATGCCTTATACTAAGCTACTCCAACTGTTTTTTTCCCAATGATTGCTCTGTCCTGATTGCAGTTTGGCACGAGTTCTGCAATCCACACTCTGCCCTCATACGGTGCCATACAACACAGCGGAGCTGCTCACCCTGTTGCCAACTCCCCCTCCCACTACAGGGTCTGGAGGACTACTGTAAATCACAATGACCTTCAATACATTTGGGTGGCAGTGCTGAGAAAGGCAATCGCCTGTAACTTATAAGTAGAGCCCTACCAAATTCATGGTCCATTTTGGTCAATTTCACCATCATAGGATTTTTTAAAATGTAAAGTTCATGATTTCAGCTATTTAAATCTTAAATGTCAGGGTGTTGTAACTGTAGGGGTCCTGACCCAAAGGGGAATTGGGGATCAGAGTGTCGCAAGGTTATTGTAGGGGAGGTTATGGTACTGCTAGCCTTACTTCTGCACTGTTGCTGGTGGTGGCTTTGCGTTCAGAGCTGGGCAGCTGGAGAGTGGTGACCACTGGCCGGGACTGAAGGCAGAGTCACTATCAGCAGCAGTGCAGAAATAAGATGGCATGGTATAGTATTGCCACCTTTACTTTTGTGCTGCTGTTGGTGGGTTGCTGCCTTCAGAGCTGGTTGCCTGGTCAATAGCCACTGCTTTCCAGCTGCCCAGATCTGAAGGCAGCACAGAAGTCAGAGTGCCAATACCTCAATCCCCCTAAAATAACTCTGCGATCCCCCTGCAACTCCCTTTTGGACGAGGGCCTCTAATTTGAGGAACGCTGGTCTCCCCCATTACATCTGTATAAAGTATAGGGTAAAACACACAAAAGTCCAGATTTCATGGGGAGGGGGAGACCAGACTTCATGGTCCATGATGCGTTTTTCATGGACATGAATTTGGTAGGGCCCTACTTATAGGATATGCACTGATGTTTTTCATAGCTGCCATGAGCCTGAGTCTGCAGTACATGTCAGGATGGGGAGGTATGAAGAGGCTGGAGATTGGGGACCCATTTTAAAAAGTGAACTAATGGTTTTTTTTAATCTTTCTTCTGTTTCTCTCTAGAATACAGCGACTGTTTTGTAAAGAGAAAGGGGCTAGATGGAACAGGTAACTGCTGGTGAGTCCAAGAACAGTCAAGGGATTCTCTTTCCACATTCAAGATCATTATTAAGGCTCTTGTGCCATGAAACGTATCTAAAATTTGTATCTACACAAACCTTAGGTGCACTTTGGACAAGTTTATTTTTCAACCCAAAAATCTTTGAAGAACAGGCATCATTCTGAAGGCAGAGAAAAAGCACAAGTTGACATACCCCATTCATGCTTTCAACGGGTTCTTTGAACATTTTATTCTATGTGAATTATTATAATCGTAAATTCATTTAATGGTCCTCTTTCTACAAAGATAAATTGTTCTCGAATATAAAACAATTTTGGCCATTTCAAATTCCTTTATGGCTAGATACGATTTCTTATATCTACAAGATGAAAATTTAAAGGGGACAGTGATGCATGTTTTATCTGTTTTCTTATTTCTGCAGCTATAGGAGATAGTCTTCAGTGACAGACAAATGGCAAAATTATGAAACCTTTCCATTTAGAACTGCACACACCTCTGCTACCCAGCAGTGAGTATTATGTGCAGTTAGAGAAAAAAAATTGTCAAAACTTTTTTTTTGGGGGGGGGAGGTTGAGGGGAGGGAAAGGGTGTTGTTTTTCCAATTAAAACCTGAAAAAAAATGAATAAAATTTTCAACAGCTAAAAATTATTTTCATCAAAAAATGCTAAGAGAAAAATAAATCATTTTCCAACCAGCTCTACTTCTCTGATTTACCACAATGGACATTTCTTTCAAAATAAGACAGACACCAAGAACAAAGCAACATTTTCTCCAACAAGATCCAAAATTTCATGAGGTTTATTACAGGATTATTTTGGCCAACTTCTTCTCACAGAAGAGTGATGGCTAACCACTAGAAAAACATTTTCCTAAACTGCGAACTTGAACTATGACTAATGCAATGTGTCTGTTATTCTTTCCCAATTTCATTTTCAAATGGGCTTTTAAGTTTATTCAGCCATAAGGTGAAGGGTGAATGCAGAGTGATGAAAACCATTACAAATGTTGGTCATCTCTCACTGGCATCCTTCAATGCACATGCATGCCTCTCCAAGATTTTCAAGAATAGTGAATAGCGCTCAAATTAATACTCATGAAAGAAGCCTGATTTTCAGAGTGGGCGCTCAACACTTTCTTAGAATCATCCCCTTCAAAGGATCTCAATTTGGGCAAACGGCAAACTGAAGCAATCAAACTCACTAGGAGGTATGTGTGTATACATTTTTGTACATATGTAACTACAGACACCCACATGCTCATATATGTGAATATGTACATCACAACAAACTCTATCAGACTTTAAATAGTGCCAAGCATTATTCTGGTCCTCGATTGAAGTCTCATGGCAATACCACAATAGTTCTATTACTACTAATAATAAATAAGCAGCTGGAAAAGCCAAGCATCCCTTATTCCAGCAGTTCCATATATAAATGGCACATTGAATGACAGGTCAGTCTCTAGCTTTGTAAATTTATTAGAACTGGCTGCTCCATTAAGGAGTCCATAAACATGTTGGATAGACAACATTTAAATGACAGCTTGTTCTGTGGGTATTTCTGCCAGCATGCTGTTGTCAGCACAAACCACAAAACTCCTCAGAGACAGAATGCAACCATGGAAGAAAAAATTTGGATTACTTCATTCTTCAAGAATGCTGTATTTGCAACAGCGGAAGAAATTCCCATAGGATTTCTTTAATAGTCTTTGCATACTTGAACAGTCTCATGGAGCAGGGGGCAAAGGCATAAAGTAGCAATGTATGTTAGTCATATCAAATTGTACCAACCTTAACAAAAAAAAATCACTTATTGGGGGTCAAACAGTTCTGGATGTGACAGCTCAGATACACTGCATATACACAACATATGCTTCAAAAATATGTAGGATATTTAATACCATTGTGTAGAACTGGTGCATTGATTTAATTTCTTAAGTGGGGTTCATCCTTTCCAAGTTTCCCACACATGTTGGGGATTATGAAAGTGCGTGGAATGGTAAATTTGAATATTCTTCCCCATCTAGCAAGGCAAGAATGAATGGGTAACAAAGACAACAAAATTATAGCTTGTACTGCTACTGCAGACATTTTAAATAAGTAGCTCCTATATGAAGAGGGCCGGTTTCTAATCTGGGTTGAATCCTGGTAGAGTATGTGGTGCCTCATCTGGCACCGTCACTTTGTACAGTCAGGTCCTCCCACCTCAGAATACCCACAACATCCACCTCTTCCTATCTGTGAGGCCTCCCCACCCCCCAGGTATAGTAATTCTTCCCCTCACCTGTTGCTGGCCTTGCCTAGACAAGGATTTAAAGGTGTGATGTTAGCACGTGTTAGCTAACGTGCTAATTGACAATTTTAAAGTCTCGGCTGCACTGACTTTACTGACTTTAACACATACTAAACTGGTCATTTGAAAGTTCGTCTCCCTTCTAGACTTTAAATCAGACGGATTAGCATGCTTTAAAAGCAGTATGTTATAAAGACTATCTTGCATGGGCTAGCACACTAGGAGGTGGAGGTGATATGCAATTTTCCAAGCAGGTTGCTGAGGAGATCAACTAGGGACCATAGGTAGGGATGCAGGAATGATGCTGTAGCTTGGGGGAGGAGCTCAAGTGTATGCATGTGGGGAAAGGCCCATGGGGGGATGGGACAGAGGAAGAAGACTGCCACCATTTCCAATCTAAGATTAAATCTGTTCTTCCTGCTACAAATAAGCAGCTCATTACTACTACCATGCTTGGTGCACACATGTTACAAACAAAACCTGGCAAGCAAATGCAGATCTCCAGCCCATTTTATTTTATCCTGGGAAAAGCCTCCAGTCCCTGTAAAGAAATTAAATCATTATATCAAACCTAAGGGGTAAAGCAAAAAACCCCTGATTCCCCTCTCACTTACACTAATGGCAAATAGGAGCAGCTTCATTTCACTCCAAGACAGAAAGGAGAATCGAGCCATGAATGTCTATAATGGAACCAAATCTACCTTTGAGTGATGGTGGGGGAATATAGTTTGGCAAGTTCAGGGAAACATCAAGAGTCATAAAACTTTCTGAATGACAAATTATAGGGGCTCGGGAAACACACATGTGGTCTGAACATAGGTCAGTTGTTTCACAAAACTGTTAATACTGTTCATCCCTAAAACAGATGCTTTCCTTATAAGTCCCAGGGTATCCTGGCTCCAGTGACTAGGGCAAAATCTTCCCTCTTGAAATTGCTGCCAGATAGCTGCTATGTACCTTCATTTTTTACCATTTTAAGTTAATTTATGTATGCGTGCCTAACAAATGCTTTAAGTCTTCAAATTAAATAAGAAATAGCAGATCCCCTTTCATTTGTCTGAAATGTAAAGCATAATTTATATATGTTAATGTCAGGGAAAACTGTTTCATGGAAGTGTCCCAACTCATCTTTTATTGGTGTTAATTTTATATAGACTAACTGATATGAGTGGTTATTGAAAAAGTCATACATGTTCTGCTCTAAAGAGTATTTAAAAATTCCACACCAGGTCAGGCTATATATAGTAGAAAAATAAGCTAAGTAAATATGTTATCTTAGCACTCGTTGTACTTGCCAAAATGTTTAATATTCATAGATAATGAAATATGTTTGAATCAGGACAGTCTATTGATTCTGGCAATAAATTAAGAACCCCTGAAAAGGATAAAAAAATTAACCCTGGAAGAATTCAGCCATCACAACAGTAGCGATGTTACTGAAGACAAAGGTGTAACTGAAGAACTCAAACAGTGTCCTTAAACAGTGATTAAAAGTTGCAAAATTAAATTACTATATTGAGATTCTACAAACACACAATGAATTATGAAAGTAAAATTCTATCATAGGCTTGTGTACTACTTATTCAGCGAATAGTTAAAGGGTCAAATCCACAAACGGCATAAACTGGCACTAAATTCAGAGGAGTTATGCTGATACACATCACCTGGCTCAAACTGCATGCAACTAAACTTTTTGACCACCAGTCCGAGAGATGAATCCTAAATACTCATCCATTCCACCACACATCGCCAAAAGTAATGTGGCCCAATCCTCAGCTGAAGTTAATGGAGCTTCATCAAATTATATTAGCTGGCTATTATTTTGATAGTCTAAGATTTGAAATAAAAGCCAATGTAGTCTATTACAACATCCCATTGATATGCCTTGCCCCTTCTCCCCAACCCCACATAATGAAATGTTGCTGCAGTTTTAGTCACTTCACTGGTTAATACCTGGCTAAACAAATGGATGCTGGCAATCAACCTCCATGGACCATACCATAATCACCCTTCTTTATGAGCTAAATCCACCCATCTTCTGTTCCAGGGTTCCAGAAAGTGGGAGGAGGAAGAAAGGCTGACAGAGGATCCTGCTCATCTTCTGTAAATGTTAGAACTAGTTCTGAGCAAAACTTTTCAGACCACTAGTTGTGTGTGTGTGTCCGTGTGTGTGTCCCCCAATAACTATTGAAGTATTTTATGCAAACGGGTTGGCTCTATGTTTTTGCCACCCCAAGCGCGGCAGTCAGGCGTCCTTCAGTGGCACACCTGCGGGAGGGCCACTGCTCCTGCCAATTTGGCGGCGTTTCAGCAGGAGGGCTTCCAGTCCCTGGGCTTTGGCATACCCGCCGCCACAATACCGCCGAATCCACAGGACCAGCAGACCTCCCACAGAAACGCCACCAAAGGCCATCTGACTGCCACCCTCTGCGGCTTCCCGGCCCAGGCACGTGCTTGCTGCACTGGTGCCTGGAGCCTCCCCTGTACGCAAAGCAGAATAGCTTCAACAAGAAAGACTGAGACCTACCACAGACTATCTTATAATACAGGGGTTGGGGCTCTCTCCTACAATGTGGGAGACCCACATTCAAATCCCTTCCCCATATTAGGCAGAGGGAGAACTGAACCCACATCTCTGGGGAGTGGCCTAAGCACGGCGCTATTCCTCCTCAAGTGTTTTGTGAATACAACCAACCCTTCATTTCCTCTTACGTCCACAAGTGTCCGGGCACTAAATGGGCTGTTGAACAAAATGTTTCCTTTGACCCCAAAGTGAAGTTCTGTTGACATTTTGGGTTCACTGAAATTTTTCAGAGGGATCTAATTCGCTTCAAGCTGAACCTATTTTTTCTTCCCTGAACTGACAGCAAACCTAAAACCCAGTCATTCGCCCAGCTCTGACTGGAACAGATGCAGTTGGTAGTGCGTACGATGTACTAAGAGGTGGGCTTTGCGATCACATTGGTTTTGTGGGTTACGAAGCAAGACAAGCCATCCCCAGCTAACTATGGGGCATGTTACTCTCAAGCAGCCAGTGCTTGCTGGGGACACGTTCGCTCCTGCTCAGAGAGGCAGTGAAGTGCACACCTAGACCACTGTCCCCCCAACCCACTTTGAGGAATCCTGAAGCAGCTGAGGCACTGGGCAGCTTCTCTGCTGCCTCTCACTGCTCTGGCCAGGGCAGGATTTGGCCCTGACATTTGCTTGCAAATACTGAGCAGCCACCCACAGAAGTATTTAATCCAAGACCTGGCGCCACATGTCTACTTGAGCAAGAATAGCAAAAATATTCAGATTTAAAGTCTGTGACTCTCACAAGAGAAAGGTTCCCTGCTGAGACAGAGGGCATCATTACATAAACAGAGAGAAGCAGCAGCGAGCATTAGTTTGATTTATTTTTACTGCCCACACAAAGTTTAGGCCTACAACTGAGCAATGCCATACAAGGCAACCAAAAGGACAGTTTACACCTAACATTCACATGCTATATATATATATATATACACGAGTCTTTAGCAGCTGAAATCCAGGAGGAAAGATTGACTTTTATGTTCTTCCTTCCTCTTATGGACTGTAAGAAGCCCAAACCAGAACACGAAGTTGAACGAAGTTTAAGGTATATTTCTTTTAGAGAGCTTCCTCTATGACCTGTAAACTAGGAGCTGATCCTTCTTTGATACCTTCCACTTCATCCCAATTCCTACCCAACTCAAATAGGTCTCTTTCCAAGGCCTTTCCTACATGGCGTAAAAGCCCAAAGTGTTTTTTAAACCTGATGTGTTAATGTTGTTACTTGGCTGGGTGACCAGTTCTGCTCTGAGAACAAAGCAGAAAAATTGGTTTTGTTATGGAGTCTGAAAAGGTCAATTCTAGGGCACACACAGAACTCTCCATCTGCCAAGGTTTAGAAGAGCACCTCACAATGTTTCCAAGCACTATCAGGCAACTTTTAGCAGTGCTGTGAAAGGAGAGATCAATATCTGATAAACTGGAGAAACTTTGCAAGAACCAAGAAAGTCTCTATTGTGCAGCTTTCCTGATTTCAGAGCAGCTGGACCAAATGTTACTGAGTTATATTTAAACAGGTCTGGTTTTCCCTGAAAGACCTAGAAATCTACCTGGAGCATTTTCATACATCAGAGAAGAGACAGGCCTCCAGGATAAGGACTCTAGGCTACAGGACAGAGAGCTCTTCCCGGCTCTCTAGCTTTCAGACCAAGTAGCATAGTCTATGGTGCCTACTATCACCATACAGAGTTTCTTTATGTTCTGGCGTGGACTCAGTATTCATGGAATTGATAACTTGCTACACTACCTTTCTGCCTAGATTAAACCAAAAAAATGATCCTTCTTACCCTGCAATGTTTTTATGTTCTCATTTCTTTCTGTCAGGAAGAGAGAAAGAACCACCTAAAATGTCCACCTTATACTGTCAGGATTGTTCAGTGCTAACTGGTAATGGTTTCATTTTATGGACTGAGGAACATTCTCACAAGGTTGGATTTCAACAGTTAGGACAGTCATCTAACATGACCCTCTTGTTTCTATTCAGGCATAGGAGTTTAACCCTATCCCTACAAACAAGGAGGACCTTTATTTACACAATCACAATCACCTTATGATCCACTTCCCTACTTTTAGGGCAGGTCTTCACAGGGAAGGTGGAGGAGGGGGCTCGACTGAAGATACGCAACTTCAGCTACATGAATAAGTAGCTGAAGTCGGCATATCTTCAGCCGACTTACCTGCCGTCCTCTCCCGTTGACTCCAGCTTGCACCTCGTGGCGAGCTGGAGTTCCAGAGTCGACAGGGGCGCCCTTGGCGATCGATTTCTCATGTCTTAACGAGACAAAAGAAATCGATCGCTAAAAGATCGATAGCTACCAGCCGATCCGGAAACGTACATCTATCCCAAATCTCATCAAACTAGATGCTACTATAGCAAATTATTTGCAAACAAAAGGCTGACTCATTAATCAAAACTTACAGGAAACTTTTATGTTAAAAGAATGAATCATTCATTTCAAGTTTCCTTCCCTACTATTTTTGGCATGTTAAAGCTCCACCAATGGGAGAATGGGGAAAAGGATATTATTCTCAAACTTCCTGAAACAAACAAAAAAAATGCTGACTCTGTGCTCTTGTGATTTAGAAATTCTTCAGGGTGAATTTCCTGGCCAGGAAGCTTACAAAAGTCTATTGTACGTTCCGCACCAGGCTTCAGTAAAATTCCTGATTGCCATGAAATAGTCACAGTCTTCTGTTTCCTTCATACATCTGAGAAAGGCTGGTGCATACATTTAACTCACTTGACAAGACTTTTTGCTTCCCTCTGAATGCATTCCAAATCCACCCATAGGAAGAAGCAAATCAGGTCCCTTTACCAAGGCCCTGGGATTCCATTATAAGTGGGAAGGTGGGAACTATGTGTCGCTCTCTACAGATTTCCACCACTATTTCAACAACTGCCACCCATTCATCAAATTCTCTCTAGAACACTCCCACACCAGCACCAACTTCTTGGACACCACAATCAATTTCACAATGCAACCTTACAGACAACTATCTATAAGAAACCCCAAAATCACCACATCTACCTTCACAGATCCAGAAATCTCCACTCCAAGAAATCTATTATCTATATCCAGGGACTCAGATATTACAGAATATACGCCAAAGAAAGTTCAGAATACACCTTTTAGCACACTTAAAACTGCCTTCACCAAACAACAACACTTCACTAGAGAAGTAGATCTCATCAGGGAATGGGCCACCCAAATACCTTGAGAGAACCTGTTTCAATCTGGGAGAAAAGATGGGGCGGGGGGAACTCTCTGACTCCACACCGTTAGTTGTCACCTACCACCTTACACTGAAACCTACATGGAGTATAACTACACAGTAACCACCCATACTCACTGGGGACCACAAGCTGAAAGAAATGTTTTTCCAAGTCCATCTTCTGGCCTTCAAACAATCCCCGACCTTGCCAAACTCATCACCAGAAGAAAGTTCCCCACAAACCAGGATACAACACTGCAAAAAGGCATCAGACCCTTCCATAACAACAGATGCAAAATTTGCAGACATATCTCCACTGCTACAGTGAATGATACCTCCAGCAACCCAACTTTTAAGATCCCTCAAGCCTACGTATGTCTATCACAAATGTGGTGTTCCTCATCCAGTGCAGTAAAGACCCCAACAGCAACTATGTGGGTGAAATAAGACAATCACTATACTATTGGATGAATTCAGGCAGAAAAATGATAAAAGACAAAACCACCCAATCAACTATGGGTGTGTGGACATTTTCCACAGAACAATCACTCCATGTCTGATGTTCTGCTCTGACCTTGTTCCCAAAGGAAATCTGCACAACACCTTCAAAAGATGAGCTTGGGAATCTACACTCATAATTCTGCTTGACACCAAAAAATCACAGACTTAATAGAGACATTGGATTTACAGCTCATTACAATATGTAACCTACTAACCTTTCTTTGTCCTGTGGCTATAGAGGTGTTAACCTCCCACTTAACCATGAATGGTCTCTTATAATGTGTGTTAATCCCTTATCTATTCCACTTATATCTGTTCGACTTTCCACTCTGTGTACCTTTCCCAGACCTAAAGAAGAGCTCTGGATAAACTCAAAAGCTGGTCTCTTTTACCACAGAAGTTGGCCCAATAAAAGATACGACCTCACCCATATTGTTTCTCTAGTATCCTGGAAGCAGCACAACTACAACAACACTGCAAACAAGAAATATTTTGTTCGGTGTGAGCCTGTTTTAAGGCCTTGATCCAGGAAAGGACTTGAGCATGTACGTAAGAACTCTGCATGTATAGTTGATACTCTCATGAATTGGGGCCTAAGTTCTTGTTCGCTGAAGGAACACAATCCTGGGAGATCTTTGAGAGTTAACTTTGGGATCCTTCTCCCTAGCACATAAGGGCCAGGCTCAGAGGAAGACATAATATGCCTGTCTTGTGGAATGACTGCACAAGCAGCATACACTCACAGAACCCCTCCTGACCCCTCTAAAACAAGCTAAACAGGGCAGACATGCTATATTTCTCCACTAGATTAAAGGGTACCAAAGCAAAGGGAGATTCAAAAGATGGTGTGGCATGGCCTTCTGCCTTCTTCAACTGCCTTCTGTCTCCAAAAAAATTAAATTAAATTACAGTAGGCAAGAGGGTCAACCAACCTGTTGCAATATATTCCCTTGAGTGAATAACCTCCTCCATTATGGACATAGACCCTGTGAGGATTTTGGAGAACCAGAGAGGAAGGACAAATGCCAAACATGTGTGTGCATCTGCTGTATTCATTGCAATAAGCTAGCTGCTAAAGAGATGATCAGCACAATGGAGCAAATTAATCCTTGGTGTAATTCTGGAATTTCCATATACAGGCCTCATCTCAATGGTGGCCGGTAGCTTCAGAGTAAATAGCTGCCATGATGGCAATGAGCTACACAGAGTATTCAGTGACATTTATGTCCTGGCCTTCTCTTGCTGTGTGCATATAGTCAGAGCCAACCCTTGAAACTTTAAACAAAAGAAACTAAACAAATCTTCAAGTGGCTGCCAACAAACAAGAGGTTTTCTGCATAGGGATCACATGAGAGAGTTCTGTTACTCTATCATTGTCCAATAACATATCCTAACAGTCTATTCATATTCCTAATGCAGTGTTCAGATATGCACAACCACTTTAAGTTCAGATGCTCTAATATTCTCCTATCACTTGAGATTTTGAACATCTGCAGTGAGGTTGCCAAACCTTAGATCTTTGACACAGAATGGGAGCAAGTCCAAGATCAACATGAGAGACCATGACTATGTTTAAGTTTCTAGGGGCTTGTCCTCACTACGGCAGGGAAGCATCGATCTTTTGGTGATCGATTTATCGCGTCTCATCAAGACACGATAAATCGATCGCCAGCAGCTCCCCCGTTGACTCCGGAAGTCCAGCTCGCCAAAAGGCGCAAGCTGGAGTTGACGGGGGAGCACGCTGCCGCCCGCCGCTGCCATGAGGACGGGAGGTAAGTCGGCTGTAGAGACACCGATTTCAGCTACGTTAATTGCGTATCTACAGTCGATCCCCCCCCCGCCCCCCAGTGAAGACCAGCCCTAGAATTCTAAAATTTCTTTTCACAGAATAAATGAAGACAAGTCTGAACCTGTTTAGGATTCTTCATGGGATGAGTGAATAAATTTAACTCCTCCCTTTCAAGTGTTCTGGGTCTTGCCTGACTTCTGCCTTGACAAATGCAAGGAAGCAAGCAATACACTGTACAAAAATT
Organism: Sternotherus odoratus; assembly: GCA_032164245.1. Lineage (NCBI taxonomy): Eukaryota > Metazoa > Chordata > Testudines > Kinosternidae > Sternotherus > Sternotherus odoratus. The sequence goes on from JAVMKO010000002.1 coordinate 151,139,781, forward strand.
GATTTTAAAAAGTAACCTGGCATCAACCCGCAAAGACCCGTGACTCTGGGATTTATTCTACTTGAGTTCTCATGTTTCACTCTTCACATGAAGAGAGTAATGCCGAAATGAACATTTTTGTTGCTAAATTAATATGCTACCTTTGAATACAATATCTGTTTGTTTCCCTTTTGATATTTATTCATTTCTTCCCCAAGTAATTTGTTCTGTGTTTTTAACCCTAAATACATCAATTTTCTTCTAATGGTATGATACAGATTTCACCTAATCACAGAACACCAAAGACGTCTGCGAAATGACCATGGGGAAAACCATGGGGAACCAGCTCAAAGGTTCTTTGTAATTTGCTGTAACGGGGTCACCACTCACCCCCGCGGCGCCTCCCGCTGGTCGTCTGGGGAATCAGCTCCTTCAGCGTCCAGAGCACCCTCCGCAGGTTGATGCCCCGCTCCTTTGCTGGCCCCGTGTCCCTCCCGGACCCCGGTGCCCTCCAACTGTGGGTGCTGCACCCCTGCAGTACCCCCTTTGGTGTGAGGGTCTCCCCTCCCTGGGGAAACCCTCTACCCCCTGTCCCCACCTCGCCTCAGAGTGTGCCACTGTCAGTCACCACTTGCCTCCGCTCACTGGGGCGGACTGCAGTATCATGGCTTCTCATCACAGGCAAGGAGGGTTGGCCTGCTGCTGCTATCTCCAGCCCTAGGCTGCCCCCTGCAGCCTTGGTACTCCTGGGTCGGGCCTGTGTCAGGCCCGGAGGCCTGGGGCTCTTGGCCAGAGCCTGCCCAGCTCCCTCTGCCCTGCCCCAGCTCTGCCCTAACCCAGGTACCTGGCTTCAGCTCCTGCAGTCAGGCCTGTCTCCCTCTGAATGCAGAGGAGACTGCCCCTCTAGGTCCCTGCCTCCCAGCCTTTATACAGGCCTGTGTTTGGGGCGTGGCCGCCCAGCTGGGCCTAATGCCCACTCAGGCAAAGCCTGCTGGCTCCCAGCCTTAACCCCCTTCCGGGCTATTTCAAACCCCTTTTGGGGCTTTTCCAAGCCCCTTCCAGTAGGGGGCGGGTGGTCACCCCGCCACATTTGCCTTTTGTTCTTTTAATCAGCATAGGCTTTTTATCTGCTCCTGTTGAAGGGCAAGGGGAACTGCATATCAGAAGGAGTAAGGAACCTGAGAGGAAGAACAATCTTGTAGTTAAGCCACTGGCCCAGGACTCAGGAGATCTGGGTTTGGTTCATTTGGGTAAATCATTTAACATCTCTGTATCTCAGTTCCTTATTTGTGTACTGGGAAACATAGTAATTTCTTTTTCTCACCCTCTGTCTTGTCTATTTAGGTTACAAGCTCTTTGGGCAGGGACTGGCTCTTACTATATATGTATGTTTAATACCTAGCTGGGCCTCGATCTGAGTAATAACAATAATAGTACTTTTCATAGTCATAATTTCAGTCCAACCAAACAGGCTCTTTAAATACATGATTTTGTTGGCCTGCATGTTATTCCTAACAGTTAGCTCTTCCCAGAAATTCAATAATATACATACAGCTCACTCCAGTTTAAAACAATTCTGCTTTGATTCTAAGAATCGCTTGAATGGAGACTGAAAAATCTGGCAATCCTACAAAGCATGCTGTCGCTGGATGAAGGTTCTGCCTGCACCAGATTTGGCTTCCAGTTTAAACAGACAGACTCGTTTTCCAACTGTCTCTTGACTTTCATAAGCATACATACTTTTCCTAAAAATAAAGTAAATAAATAAAATAAAATGTGATCCAGCTCCCTAGAACTGCCTGATCAGAGTAATCCAGGACTGTTCAACAGCTTCAGGAAATCCCATGGTTAATTTGGCACAGATTACCATGCTGACCATCCATATAGACAAAGGCTTGTTTGTTGACCCATTTGTTGGAAGCTCTTTATTACTTCGGTTTAAAACCAAAAGCCACATATTTATTAAGCAATATTTTCTTTTGTAGAAAAGTATGTGATCTAGTGGCAATAGCTAGGGACTGGAAGTCAAAATTCCAGAGTTCTGTTAACTCTAACTCTAATCTGCATGACTTGGGACAAGCTATTCTTTATCTGTGTGTAGCCCCCCAATGATATATATGCAATCTCACAAGGGAGTTGAGACACTGAATGTTTGCAAATTATTTTGAGATCTTTAAAAGAAAGGTGCTACATAAGTGCAAAGTATTATTGAATATGTTTTCTATTGATCTACCTTAGGGTTTTATACTACCATCCATATTTGATCACCTTCCACATAGGGTATGGTTAGACTGGCGCTTTGTAGCGCTAAAACCCTCCAGGAGCGCTATAATTATCTAACCCTACACACTTGCAAGTAACATTTTGCGCAATAAGTCACCGTTTAAAGCGCAACTATAAAACCACCTCTCCGAGAGTCAGAAGGCTTTTTGCGTATTCCCTGTAGCGTGTTAGGGCCAGTGTATTCACTCATTACGCGATAAGGGATCTCTGGCACCCCTCCGAGACAGTAAAGCAATCACCAAGCCATTTAAGGCAAATGACGTGTAAGTGTTGTTTTGAAAATGGGAGGAAAAATGCGGAAGTACCTTTGCAGTTTCTCTCTAACAACTCACAGCAACTAACCACTGAAAATGCTTGCGGATGGAGCTGTGTGTCTTAAATACAGAGCCTGTCAGTTTTCGCTAAGGAAAAGTCACTGACAGCCTGATCTTGTCTCCCTGCGAACACGTTCCCAGTTCCCCCTCACCTCCCTCCTTTGCAAAGCACATTGCACCCAGCTGAATGCTGGGATACCTGCCCTATCGCGCTACTGTCACTGCCGCAAGAAGCGCTGCAAATGTGTCCATTCTTTAGTGCTACAGGGTTTAAATGTGCACAGGCTCTAGCGCGATACCTATTGCGCTAAATTGGGAAGCGCTATACAGAAACACGCTATAATCTCTAGTCTAACCATACCCATAGAGTCAATAGCAATAGTAATGTCCCAAAAGGACTTCATGGGAATCTCTGGTGCATCTCCCTTTTTGGGGCAAAACCTCTGCTCAGTTAGAATTCAAGGTTTTGATTTTTTGGGGGTTTGGCTTTATTGTTCAGGTTGATTTATTTCAGGCTGATTGATTGGGGTTTGGGAAGTAGGAATGTCGAGTGTTCCATTCCAGTGGTAGAAAAGCCGTTTGGAAGAGGAAGGTTTTTCAGAATTTCCTAAAGACCATCAGAATCTGGAACTGTCTTATTGTATTCATCTTAGTCTTTCTGTGCAGACAGGCAATGCAATATAAGCTGCATAAATGTTTGCCTAAGATGAATTCTCCTGCAAGCCATTCATTAGTGCATCTCTGTCTGGGGTTATATAGTAGTCTCAAACAAACAATGAAAAAGTCTATTTTTTCTATCAACAATAATGCCCTGGCTTGGTGACCACATGGGAGAGCAGACACAGTTTCTTAACAAACATCTGACTTCTGCACAAATGCTTATTCACTGTGTGGAAGACTTGGCTTATGACCTTTGGACAACCTTTTGTTATGGTAACTGGAAATAAAGATATATTTAGCACAGTCTGGGATGGGGAAATTAACATCTCTAACTTGGACAGACTAGTTATGATGACCAACTGATTGGACTCTTCAAGAAACACAGGAAAAGCACGTAATGCAGGCTCCTTTCCTTCCCCTCTGCTTATTGCTGTATTTGGTTCTCCAAACGGCGGTGGCTCTCTAGTGAAATGGAAGACAATTCTAATTCTGCAGCAGTTGTTGTAGTAGCATACTTAGACTATTATAATAGAACACTGCATACTGACATTTTGGGTCTGCTAATTTCCTAGGGTTAGGGAGTCTGCTAAGGGTGTCTTGCCAGGGAGAAAGGAGATTTGGGTTGCTGTGAGGTAGCAGCTCAGGATTCTTGGGAGGAGCAGGTCCAGTCGTAGAATCATAGAATATCAGGGTTTGAAGGGACCTCAGGAGGTCATCTAGTCCAACCCCTGCTTAAAGCAGGACTAATCCCAACTAAATTGTCCACCTCCCTATTTGCTAGGAAGCGCCTCCTAGCCCAAGATGTGCTTCCGGCATAATCCACCTCCCCTGTTGTCAGTAAGTAACCCGCTGATAAGGAAAGAAGCACTTACCAGCACTTCCTTGCTGGGTGGATGGGGAAAAGAGCACAATGGAGGGGGTCAAGGATAAACGAGTAGTGTTATTTGGGCGATTCAGGAAGTAAAAGAGAGAGCTGCAGAGAGCATTCTTTGGTATCTGAGATCATTACTGGGAAATAAAATCTTTTAGAAGAGTTTCTGCAACCAAGCAAAAAGCTCAGAGTAGCAGACAGGAGAAACATGCTATCTTGTTTTAAAGGGAGTGAGATAATCTTGTCTACAAATGCCTCCACTAGACACAGACAGTTCTAATGGGCTGTATCCAACTCTATTCATATTATTTTTGTGACTAATTATGGAACAAGAACCCAATCCACACAACGATTGGCTCTTGGCGCAATATAGATTACATTGTACTCTATATGCATTCTGAATGCAAATGTGCATCATAGTTACTCTATGTGCTTGCATCCATAAACTGCAATGCAGTACTGTACACTAAATGGGTCAAATCAACTTTGACAGGCAGGCACAAGTAATAATTGGCTTTCAGAAAAATCTGTTATGCCATCAAAACTTAAGATGCCCATGTAATGAATTTTAAGAGTAAACCCTGGCAATTAACCACTGATTATTCACATTGTTTATGCAACTTTATAAACATTCTTATTAATAATTGCAACTCCATTAGTTTTGAAAGGTCTGATAATGTTGACTTCTAAGAATGTGAAAGCAAAAGCATAACTTTCAGGTAACTTTTCTATGCATTGTTCGGAAAGGGACACTATTCCTCTCCACAACGGCATAAGCTGATGTTTGTGCTACAGGAAGTACAGACTGATCAGAAACATGGGAATTGTTAGTAAATGTGCTTACAAAAGTCTTTTTGCAAGGGGCTACTTCTGACCCATTTTCCAAAGTTCATTCCAGTCTGCTGCTTTTGGATATAATTTGTTTTTAAAAGGATGTTTGTTCTGCACTGTGATGCCTCAAAAGTTCAGTGGCTTAATTTTCCCTTTTCAGTCAATAAAACTTCGGCAAAGCAGCAGGGTGATCTTGTGCTTAAGGCACTGGACATAGAATCAATGCCCGGCTCTGACACAGACTTCCTGTGTGACCTCAGGCAAATCGCTTAATCTCTCTGTGCTTCAACTCTTCCTCTGAAAACACCTCCCCACCTCCCCGAGAGTTTGTGATGATAAATTCATTAATGCTTATGGGGACCCTATACCATTATCTTCTTAGACAGATAAATAGAGAAAAGTAGTATCTGTGAAAACATGTCACATAATCCCACAAGTAGACATTGCCGAACAGGCCTACATTTCCAGCACATCAGGGGGCCTAATCCTAAGAAGCCAGGAGGTCAATGAGAATTGCATGAACTCAGCACCTCTCAGGATTACACCTACGTTTATAACTTTGTTCTAAAAGGCTTTCATGTCCTTCCCATCAGCCCTGGTAACCATAACTCAGTCCCTTGGGGAGCAAGTATTAAGGTTCACGGGCATAAGCCTGTAAATGCCAAAAGACAAATGCCACGTTGCATTGAGTGGGCAACGTGACACTGAGTCTGGACTGTCTTCTGCATTCTGAACAAAGTATTAAAAATGCCTGGGAAGTAAAAAAAAATCCTGCAAGGGCTGGAGGATGGGCTCAATATGAGCAAATTTGGCAGATAACATAATGCTGAGTCTTCCCTCCCTGTCTCTAGATGCTTCTACGAATACCCAAATTCTTCAAGGCAAAAAGCCTGGTAAAGGGCCCCCACCATAGCAGCAATGCAAGGTGGGCCTTTCCACCTGCTATTGCTTTGCACCAGCCACAAACTGATTGGCATGGACAGGGATCTTGTTTATGTGTGAAAGCAGAGGTCATTGGATATATATTTCCATGGATCCAGTGACACAAACACCTGCATTTGGGACGTGGAACAACTGCAGCTACTTTTCCAGACAAAAGACTAGTAAAGCAGCCACAAAAAGGGAACAATGCAGTCTCCTGACTTATCTGAGAGTTGGGATGTTGGGTTGTTCCTTTTCTGCAGTTTCCCACACACATCCAATTACTGTGAATTTGTATAGGGGAGGAGTGAATCAGCTCTCTAGTCAACTCTTACTTTCAACATCTCATCAATACAAAACATGATATTTTAACATATTAACCCAAACTTAAAAAAAACTAAATCCCAAAAGTGAATCCTTTGTCAGAACACCCGCATGGGATGGTGTTCTTGGTGGTAGACACAGAATTTTGTTTATAATCGTTAGGCTACTAACATTTGTAAGCAACCAGTCAAAACCCCTGTTTGTGTTAATGATGAGGTATAATATGATATGTTATGTTCAGCTTTAAGTTTCCTATTTAAAGGAGATTGTATAGAAAACTGATGTAAATGAAATGGATTGGCTTTATCTCAGACTCCACTAGAGAGCAAACTATTTAATCAGAATACAGTTAACGTTGGATCTTACTTAAGTGAGAAAAACTGGGAGTTTCACCATTTGAGGAAACATTATAAAGTACTCACCATCATCTGCTGAATGTGAAAAGTTTCAGCTCCACTGGCAGAGAGGCGGTTAGGAAACAAAATGTCAACAAAAGATTCGGGGAGTGTGCTTGGTCCAGTGTTGTAAACCTTGAAGTATTAAAATACATATAAATACAAATATATAAAAGATCGTGAAATAAATATTAGTGCAGAGCTGTAATTCTCTTCATTGACATTACACAGTTACTCAGACTGAACATGGGTTATGGATATATTTCCAAATTTCTCTCATGTCCCTAATTTTTTCAGTCTTCACTAAAAAAGGTTTTATAAAGCATGGTGTTATATACAGCAACAGGGGTTAGTTTAATTTTTGCTCTTTTGACATTTAGTATTTTCACCCACAGTGTGCACTATACAGTGAACGGCACTGACGAACAATTAATTAAAAAGCCAGTTACCAACATAAATGACATGTGGCTTTTGTCCATTATGTGGAGACATGGTCATTGACTACATTTTGAATGCTTCAATAATACTGTCTAGAACAGAGGTGGGCAAAATACAGCCTGCGGGCCACATCTGGTCCGCAGGCTCGTCTTGCCTAGCCCCTGAGCTCCCCCAGCCCCTCCCCCACCTTCCCCCAGAGCCACACCATCACGCAGGCAGCGCTCTGGGGGGAAGGGCTGCACAGCAGCGCGTCCAGCTCTGTCTGGGCTGCTGCTCTGAGCAGCACGGTAAGGGAGCTGGGGCCGGGGGTTGGATAAGGGGCAGGGCTTAGATAGGGGTGGGGTCCGGGGGAGGGGCGGTTAGGAACAGGGGATCTCTGGAGGGGGCGGTCAGGTGACAAGGAGCAGGGCAGCTTGGATGGGGGTGAGGTGGTTAGGGGCGGGGGCGGTCAGGGGACAAGGAGCAGGGGAGTTGGGTTTGAGGTGAGGTTCTGGGGGGGCAGTTAGGGTGGGAAATGAGTCTCAGGAGGCAGCGGTCAGGGGAAAAGGACAGGGGGGCTTAGATAGGGTGTGGGGTACCGGAGGGGGGTTAGGGGCGGGGGTCTCCAGAGGGGGCGACCACGGGAGAAGAAGCAAGGTGGGATTGGATAGGTTGGAGATTCTGAGGGAAGCAGTCAGGGGCAGGAAGTGGGAGGGGTCAGCTAGGGGGCAGGGCCAGGCTGTTTGGGGAGGCACAGCCTTCCTTACCTGGCCCTCCATATAATTTTGTGACCCCCATATGGCCCTCAGGCCAAAAAGGTTGCGCACTCCGGGTCTAGAAGAATGAAAAGAGCATTGCTTTTCCTACCAATATTGTTCTTTTCCATTATGGTAACCATTGCATTATATTTTGTGTGTTTTTTTCTTAAAGAGTACAAACCAAAATGGAATGATGAACATGACTACTGGAATTCTGAGTTTATTGACTGCGTTGATAAGAAATGCACTTGAGCAACCTTAATTCAGTTCAAGATTTGGGGGGTTTCAACAGAACAAGACTTTTCATGGAAACGTGGACTTTTCATTGTAAACCAAAGAGTTTCCATCCCCAAACTGAAAAGTTTCAGTCATAAAACACAAAACATTTTTCCTCCCCCCCAAAAACTCAAAAGATAAGCAGGAAAAAATTCAGTTTTTAAAATGCTTTATCTAAATTTTCATGGGGAGGGAAAAAACATTTTCTGACCTTCGCGAATACATACACATATATAAATGTTTATATAATCAAAATATTAAACAATCCAATTAAAAACATTCAGCTATGTTGAGATTTCTTTGTCTAAATATATAGTGATACACACCGGCATTGTTGTGAATCAAAGGGACTATAAATATTAAAATATCAAGTCTTCTTTCTTGAGGCATTGTATATATTTCAAGGAATGCATAAATGATAAAGAGGACTGGTGCAGAATGCCAAGTCTTTAAAAAAAGCCCCGAGGCACAAGAAAGGAGAGGAGGCTACAACTACAATGGAGCATAACAACTACTGCATGAAATGTGAGCCTAATGTAACAAATTAGAAATCTTAAAAATGGATAATCCCACCATGATAAAGAAAAACAGTTCATGAATAAGAGCTATTTGGATTACACACCAAAACATTTGACTCAATGCAGATTTTTACATACAAAAATCACCCAAAATGCTATGTATTTTTTAGCAATTTGTCTCTTTTCTGTTGAGAAAATGTTACTTTTCTCCATCTGGAGAAGTTTAATAAATGGCGGGAAAATCATTAAAACAATTAAACAAATTGTGATACAAACCATGCTTTACCCATTATGAAATCTTGCGCCCCCCCCCCCTTCTCGCTCTCTCTCACACACACACCGTCTGAGGTTTACTGGAGGGCAGATCTGTGACTTGTTATAGTATCATTTTCAATTTCTATATGAAAACTCTCTTACATTGCAACTTATGTTTGCATGAGAGAGATCAGAAGGGAGGGATATATTATAAATGTATAGATTCTATCCCTATAGTTCGTATAATTTTCTTTTATTGAAAGTAATCATCTAGTCCAAACATCAGTACATCTGGTCTTTATCTGTTTTCTAACCAATAAATGACCATGTGAAAACTGGAAATCCTCAAGAATGAATTCAGAGTCACAGGAACAAGAAGTCTGGTTCACAAGAGCTTTAACATCCTGAAATCCCAATTTGAATGCCCTGCTTTTTACTCCATTTTAATAAATAGCTACGGGCAGCGCAGGACAGGAGGGGTATAACTGCTCCGGACTATAGTCTGCCCCTAGATGGAGACAAATGTTATCCATTATGAGTTAAGTGGCATCATGCCTAGGAGAACCATGGAAAGAAGGGAAAATGAAAAGCTATTGTTTACAATCTATATATATAAAAGTCAAATGGTGTATGCGTGTGTGTGTGTATGCATGCGTGTATGTATGCTGCCTTACTCCTTTCCACACCGTTTGAGCTAGAGACTTGAAATTTGGTACAGTTATAGGCTTTAGGGTCCTAATCAGGGTAAAGATTGAAAATGTTTCAAATCTCACCTCTGACGCCCCCCAGGGGTGAAATTCTTTAAAGCCCATTCACATCGGCTGGGCAGCAGGTTAACACCTGCTGTTCTCTGTGACATAGTTATGATGTAATAATACCCCCCTCCAACGGCCCCCCCACTCACTCAGCTCTCTCCCCCCTCCCCACTCCAATGGCCCCCCCACTCGCTCAGCTCTCTCCCCCCTCCCACCCTCCAACAGCCCCCCCACTCGCTCAGCTCTCTCCCCCCTCTCCTCCTCCAATGGACCTCGCACTCGCTCAGCTCTCTCCCCCCTCCCCCCCTCCGATGGACCCAAGCAACGCCAGGTATTTTTGCTAGTATTCTATAAATTAACTCCCACCCTCCCACGTCTGTATGATTGGTCAACCCCTACTTCCATCTAGTGGTCAAAAAGGATTTGTAAAGATAGCCATAAAACGCAGTGACGGTAGTGAGATGAGTTTCTTTTGATCCCATCAAAAGATTTTGTTCAAACATGCATCCCACAGGTTACATTGCACCAGGAAGCTATGTCATCCACATGAAAAGGAGGATCCCATAGACCTGCACAGATCATTCTAACATCGTGTGTGTCATATTTAAAATGAACTCTTCCCACCTCTACCCTGTTGTTGTCAAACTCCCACACAGACACAAACAAGCTGCACAGTTCTGCCCCATTATTTGCACTATTCTTTTGAGAGGGCACTTGCTCGGTCTCAGGAATAAATGCTGCCCATCCTTCTGTTTAACCATAATGCCACTGAAAATAATGGTTCTTCCCCAGGTGTGAAAGTAAAATTTTTGACTTACCGGTATGGGGGCCGCAGCTTTCCACGGAAGGGGCAGGGCCTCGGATGGAAGGGGCAGGGCTGGGAATCAGCAGTCACCTCCCCACCCCCGCTGCCTGGGGCTGGTTAGATGTTCCTTTTGCCCCTCTCCGCTGTCAGCAGCTGCGTGGGGGAGGGGGGGGGAGCAAAAGGGACAGGGACCTTAAAGCGCTGCTGCAGCAGCAGTTTAAAGGACCCAGCTTAAAACGCTGTCACAGCAGCACTTTGACATTGCTGCTCTTTTTGCCCCTTCTGCGCCCCTCCGCCACCGATGGGGGGGGGGGGGCGCAGAAGGGGCGGGAAGGTTAAAGCACTGCCCCAGCAGTGCTTTAAGCAGGGCCCTTTTGCTGCTTTAAAAGACCCGGCTTAAAGCATGGCAGGAGCAGCGTTTTAGGGTCCCTGCCCCTTTTGCGCTCCCCACTGGCAGGGCTGTAGATGGGGGGCAAAAAGAGCAGCAACATGAAAGCACTGCAATGACAGCGCTTTAAGCCGGGTCCTTTAGACCACTGATGCAGCAGCACTTTAAAGTAAGGCGGTAGGGGCCGGACAGGCTTTTTACCGGCACGGTGTACCAGCCCGTACCGCCTCACTTTCACCTCTGCTCTTCCCTTTGGAATCTGAGGTGTGACACTTGAATGAACAGAGCTGTTCACTCCGCATGTGATGAAAAGGAAAAAAGACCAGACCCAACAATGGCAGCTCCCAGCCCATCAAACTGTGATGCCCTATTTGTGACTCTCTTAATAATATATTAAGATAAGGAAAAACACCAACTCTGCAGACTATTTTAGTCCACCATGAATACAGCATCCTAAAATGTATGTATAACACCCCATTCTGAGATAAGGAATTGAGCACCAATCTCCCCACAAAAAATGTGCTGTCAAGAGAAGAAGCTGAAAAAGTGGATCAATTTTTACCTGAAGAGTGAAGTTGAGAGGCTGAAAAAGACATTCATAATTCTCCAGCTGAACAAAGTTGGATGCTTCCACAGACCCTCCATAGAAAAAGGAAGTCGGGGAGACAGTTCTGAAAGGTTAAGACGAATTCAGTCATCTCCATCTATCTTCAGTATCAGAAACATTTGTGGATTGAAAGCGCAGTGCCGAGTTCATACAGCTTGGTACAGAGATTTAGGAGAGGTGACTCAAGGGAGCTCTTCCCTTCCCATCCTATTGTCTATACTTAGTTTCCTTCTCAGCAGTAAGTCAGACAAATACAACTTTAATGGATCCTGAACTGGGTCTTTTTTCTGCTATCCCCATAATGTGAGATTTCTGTAACTTCATATCTAAAATCTGTCCCTTCTTCCTCATGCCTATGACAAAACGTCTTGTCCATGCCCTGGTCCTCTCATGTTGGGAACTGAAATCTTTCTTTCCAGACTCTCAAAGCAACAAACTTCCTCTTGAAAAATGTTTCATTGGAAATACTTCCACTGACTTCTGTGAGAGTTGGATCAACCCTAAATTCACATGCCCCATTCTGTGTTCTTTTTGTGTAACCATTTATAGAATCAAGTTTTACAGGTAGCAACCCTTGCAGAAAGTTAACTTCAAAGCCATACGAGTTTCTGTGGAAATCAAAATCTGTTCACATAAGTGTTCATGTCAGAAATGCTCATCTAATGAGGAAAGTAAAACTAACACCAACTGACGTGTCTGACCAATCACAACTCCCCTACAAAGCTGGTGTCAAATACTTTTTGCATTTGGCCCACAAATATTTTTTTAAAAAAATACAACAGGCCAAATCTTCCACTGGGGTGTAATGCAGCATAACTCCCCGGACTACCCTAGAGCTATACGGCTTTATAACAGTTGAGTGGGTCTGTCCTAATCAGCATAATTTTGGAGAGAAAAAATTAATTCACAGAAGAAATTAAAGGAATCGCTCGTGCACAGTTTGCAACAGAAAAAGAGACTAAGGGCCTGATTCACTTCTGTCTTACTCCAGTTTTATGCCAGTGTATCTCCACTGAGGTCCTAAAATTGTCTGATCAACTACTGGGTATGAATTACTCATTCAACTTTATTTATCAACATTTAATACAACTAGTATTTATTGTTAAAATGGCAACAAAAGACTTAGGTAAAAATGTCACTTGCTATTGTCCCCGTCCTGCAATCCTTTCTAATTCTTTGCTGAAAACAAGGCAAGTTTTCATTGACTAGGTTTGCAGGGGGTGGGTCATTGATAATGTTAAATTAATCTGAGAAAACTGTTTAAATAACAGTAATCATTTTCACTTACTAATGGATTTCTGTCTTTGGTTTCCACAGCACTTTATGAACATTAATTAATGACACTTCCCATACAACTATGGGGATGAAATCTCCATTTTGAAAATTATGAGAATGAGGCACAGGAAAGAGGTAGTGACTTGCCCATGGTCACATAGCAAGTCAGTGGCAGAGTAGGAATAGACGCCTGATCTCCTGAATGTCAGTCTCAAGCTCTCATCACAGTGTAAAACGCAACACTATTTTATCAGCAGGACTAAGGGGCACAGCATAAAACTCACAATCCGGGGGGAAGATGGGGCTAATCCTCCCAAAGTACCCTCCTAATCTGGGATGTTCCAGGGGCAGAAGAGGCTCCCGGTGTAATTTAAGACAGCCCTGGGAACCTAAGTTACAGCACGCTCCTCACGCTACCATATGGGTGCCAGCGATGCTCAGAATTTCCCAAGAGGTGCATCTGGCATGTCCTTCCTTCCCCAGCATACCTCCTATGCTGGGGCTCGTGAGAGGGTCTTCAGAAGACAGCCTTACTGCTGTCTTCCATAGTACCTGTGCCAGGAGAGTCCTCTCCCAGCTGGATATGGAGCTTCTAGGGCCTATTTATGCCACCCATCCCTTTCCATAGCAGAGAAGCAGGGCTAAGGATCTCTATCATGGACCCAGATCCTTAATAACAAATGAACATATTCTTTAAAAATATAGTGTCCAAAATAGAGTATCGCTAATGTTATCATGCTTTGGAACTTTATCTCCTCTGATGAAACCATCAGTAAACTCAGTCCTGGTAACCAGATAAGGTGTTGTCATGCTCTGGAGTTAGCTACACCTAATGCATTTGAATGAAGAAACTAGTCCATAAAATCAGTTAGGCAGGGTTTTCAAGAGTTGTCTTTTAAATGAGATATTATGAAGAGAAGGAAAGAAGCCCAAGTTACATCAAACGTTTTGGAATGTTTTCTTCTGTAACATTAGGAGGATCTTTGTTCACTAACAGGGAAAATATGGGAATCCTAAAATAATAGATTAAACATTTCTGTGCTTGAGAATCATTAGTTTCACCAAGGAGCAAGGGACCGACTGGATTAAAGTTTAAATGTAGACTGATTTCCATGAAGACTTACTTGACTCCATTCTTTAAATACAAGGGGATTTTTCAGTAATGCTAAGAGTTTGTGGAAATTTTTGTACTTGTTAGTCATGGGCAAACCTTAACAAGTTTGGAGGATCAGGTCAAATAAACACACATCTGAACTACTGGGACGTCTGCAAAATCTAGGCCAGAAATGTGGTGACAACAGGCTCTCTAAACATTTCCAGCAGGTCCTGCTTTCCATAGGGACAGAAATACTATGGGGACAGTCTTTCTTGTAGTATTTTCGCACAAAACCCAGTTTGGAGCTTGTAAGTGCAGACACGTTAAAAAAATGAAAAAGGTTAGCCAGACCGTTTCACGCCTCAAAAGAAGCTGAGATTTCTGTTGAGGTTTCATGGCATTCTTTTGTCTGAGTAGGCTCACCCACATCTTCCACATGCATGACAACTCTGTGCACTAATGGGAGATATGTGACTTTATTCCTGTGTAGTGTGACAGGAACAAGGGCCCAAATGGTCAAACCCAGACTTGGTCGTGAATCTAAAGGTTTGCTCACATCTCCTGCCGACTCACACACGGAATTCAAATAAGCACAGGTATCGATTTTCTCAACTTGTACCAGTGGCCAAGTGTGCTTTGTCCTTTACTAGTGGTATAGTAGCACCATGGTCCTTGGCTCAGGCCGTATGCTGCATGGATTCAGTCACCCCATCGATCCATTCAGGAGGTTGTTACAAATGGCGGCTATTACAGGGCTTGAAGTTCTGCAGACCTCTGATGCTCAGGGTGTGCTTTCCCAAGTGGATGGTACATGTAAACCACATTAGCCCAGCATACGTCATTACTCCTCATCAGTGTCTAATGCTGAGTCAGTTATTGCTTGGGTTGCCGGCTGGGATTGAAGCTAGAATCTCTGGATCGAAAAGGTTTACCCTCAAATGGCAGAGCTAAAGGACCAGGTCCATTAGTTTATAGACAATAGCATAAGGTCCAGCCACTAGAAAACGGCCATACTGGGTCAGACCAAGGCTCCAACTAGCCCAGTATCTTGTCTTCCAAAGTGGCCAATGCCAGGTGCCCCCAAGGGAATGAATAGAACAGGAAATCATCAAGTGATCCATCCCATCGCCCATTCTCAGCTTCTGGCAAATAAAGGCTAGGGACACCACCCTGCCCATCCTGGCTAATAGCCACTAATGGACCTAGCCTCCATGAATTTATCTATAGAGACACAGTCATCCAATATATTATAAGGATTTCAGACTTGATAATGACAGGTATCTGTCTATTTTAATTCAAACTCTTTTCCTAATAGGGAGAATGGGGGTTAAAATATAAACACAAGCTAGTTCTGACTATGAAATTAAACAGAAAGGCAAATAGTTAGATCTCATCATTGTTCAGAGAATCCCAGAACATTTGACCCTAACCTTTGGCCGGGGAATTCTCAGCCATATCTTTAGACACATCCTCTGGAATAAGATTTAGTCTCCCGTCTCACCTCTTTTTTTAAAAACAAGGTCCAACACATCCACAGAATTACAGCAACTTATATCAATGACTAAAATAACTAATGTTACTGGGGTGGGGGGGAGGGGAGAGTGGTGGAGATGGAGTGCAATAAATAAATCCCAGATAATGAATGATGGTGGTCTGTTTTCAAAGTCTGGGAAACAAGTCTAGAAGAAAGCAGATTTCTGGCCACATGTAAACAAAGAGAAGAATGTAATTTTCCGTTGGATGAAATTCACATGTTCTTCTTAGAATTTTATTTGTATTTTTTGTCATTTGATAATTGGTCACTTACCCAGTGATAGATGAGTCCACTTCATGCATCAGGGGCACAGACAGGGTGAGAGTGTTGTCATGTAGCGATTCAGAGTGTTCTAGGTTTCCACTGTGTCAGAAAGGACAAATAAGCATGCTGTAAACTTACAGGCTTTGCAATAAATTACACGGGCGCAGTCAGCAGTTACTATCTCATAGCTGCCTTTTACTCTGAACCTCTGTATTTGACTGATGACTCATTACAGAGACTTTTAAAGACCCAGGGTTACATTTGTAAATTATGCCCTGGAGGGGGCATAGGCACAAAGCTTGTCTTTTGTGCACTGCCTTTGGGCATGTACTGTCTGAGTAAGTCTACCCTGCAGCTGGGAACATCCTTCCCAGTGTAGGGATACAGATGTGCACTAGCTTTACATGCTAAAATAGCAGTGTAGAACAGGGGCCATCTTGGGCTAGCCACCCGAAGAGGGTCCAGGAGGGTTTGTACTCAGGCAGCTGCCTGCATATCCCGGCTACATTATTTTTAGTGCAGTAGCACGAGTGCACTGGGAAGCACATCCCCAGCTGCAGTGCAGACACACACTGTAAGAGATACGATGAGAATGTACCCATAAAATGAGGATCCATCTAAATTCACTTGACATGGAAAACTACTGTAGGAAAATAATGGTAAGTCTCCATCTTGCTTCCCAGACATAATCAAAATAATTTACAATCAAGGCTAACTCTTTCTCTGCTAGATTGTGCCTCTCTTTTGAAGGGGACCTTGGAACAGTTTGTGTCCTACTGTTCGCAAATCAGTAAATGAGTCTGTAGTTAAGCAGCTCAAAATAGAATTAACAGGAACTATGTGCATAACAACCCTGCACACTGAGTGAGGTGTATACTCTAAAACAACCCCTACCACGTTCAGTCACTTTTCAAATTGAAAGTGATAGAGGTTTTTATTAGGTGCTATTACATGGCCTGGCAAAAGTCCAAAATGTGGAGCAGAAAAGAGGAGCATGCACCTCTCATTCACTTACATAACCATGTCCATTTCTTTCACACAGGTTTGAAGATGACACAAATCAGTACCACTGACGTCATGTCACTGCGTGAGAAACACGCCATTTACTGAAATTTCAAGTGGTGTGGATGAGTGTCTGAAAATGGACAAAGTTGCCACAAAGGGTACTTTTAAGAGCAGTTCGGATCTAGAGCCAAATGTTGAGAATTTGGTCCCTTTCCATAGTTCGTGATTCTCTAGTACGCTTTAAAGCTTGAAGGTGGTGCTGTATTAAATCAATACTAGCATATAAAATGACCCTCTCCACAAATGATGCCTGCATATTTAAAGTATTATATGATGCCTTTGTGGAGAATGCTGTATGCTGAGCAAACCCACGAGCCTGAATGCCACCAAAAGATGGAAAAATAATTCTGAACTGCCTTTTTAAAAGTATGATTTCATATTTCAGCAGCGTAACCTAAGGGACCAGTTTTAGCTTTCTGCTACCAAGGCACTAGATTCATTCACAAATCTAAATGTTTGACCAAACAAACCTCTCTTATTTTGGGGCCGTGTTATTGAGGCTGTAACACACAGCCTTGGGACTCCTTGTATGAAGTGCTAAGCTGGCTTTGCAGGCGGCTACATTAGTTCAATAAGACTGTGAAAAAACAGGCTGCTGATGGCATACAGCACAGCCTTCTGTGACTGGCTCCTTTGATGTGACTGCCAGTAAACAAAAGCATGTGGCAGAAGAGCATGCCAAATACCGCACGCCACCCAACAAACATTTTACAGCAGCCTTTCCTCTTGCATGGGTTTTAAGCCTCAAAAAGAATGTCATTTTGTAGCACGTCACAAATACCAAGGGAGAGGCAGTGCCTGCAAGTGGAACTAGTCATCTGTGAGTGAGTGGAGTTCAAAGGGCTACACGGGTGTGTCTATCCCGCTGAAAAAGGAGCAACATTTTTTGTCAGCAAAGGATATGACAGGAGACTAAGGCTTGGTGAATTTAGCTCTAGCAACCCAAGGTGCTGCCCCAAAAAGTACATGTGTTTGTACCATAAATACTAGACTATCCAGCTGTTAGACTGTTTTAGACTATGCTGCCCAACGTGCAGCTGCAATGAGCCCGTCGGGGGCTTCCTACTACCAGGGACCCGTTTAACTTCTAGAGAGCTGTGTACTTCCTACACTTTCAGCACTGTGGGAAGGAAGGAAGAACCATTCTGTGCTAAGACAGTGCTACAGTGCTGGGAAACCTGTGAGTACAGGATGTTCCTCTTCATCTCAGCCTGACTGGGGCACATCACAGGTTTCCCCTCTTTTTTTCCTTATTCGTTGGCTTCTCTATAACTCTCACTATTGTAGCATATAAGTGCCTAATAAACACCCCTGTGTGATGCAGAGAAGTATTATCCTTTTTTGCTAGATGGGGACGTAGGACTTGCTGGTTAAGTTACTTAACTTCTCCATCACATATATACAGTGAGAGAACCAGGATCTGAACCCAGACCTTCGAAGACTCAGTGCAAGTCCTTAGTCTCAAGACTCCTTTCTGTCCTCCTCCTTTATTTAAAAAACCTCCTTCTTCTAATTACCCTGATCCTCTATACTATCTACAGTCATGCACATATAAGTTCTTGACGCAAGAGGGACAACCCCTTACTTCTAAACCAGGGGTCTCAAACTCAAATGACCATGAGGGCCGCATGAGGACTAGTGCACTGGCCCAAGGGCCGCACCACTGACACACACCCTGCCCTCGCTGCCCCGGCTCTGCCCCCACTCCACCCCTTCCATGAGGACTAGTGCACTGGCCTGAGGGCCGCAGCACTGACACACACCCTGCCCTCGCTGCCCCGGCTCCGCCCCCACTCCACGCCTTCCAAGAGGTCCCACCCCTGCCCCACCTCCTCCTCTGAGCATGCAGCTCCCCATTCCCTCCTGGAAAGCGCTAGGCACCACCAACAGCTGTTTGGCAAACAAAGTAAGAGCAATATAGGAAGTCCAGAGCTAGAAACACGCGCGGCCCAGCCAGGCAGCAGAGAAGCCTCCACTTCTGGCCCCTCCATCCTGCAAACTGCTATGGGGGATCCGGGGGGGGAGGGGGGCGCCAGGAAGCTTGGCGGGCCGCAGGGAAGGGCTTTGCGGGCCGCATGTGGCCCCCGGGCCGCATGTTTGAGACCCCTGTTCTAAACCAAAACCCATGCTTTGTAGCGGAAGAGCACAAGAGTTTCCTTGAACCAGCCCTGCACAAACCCTTTCACAAACACAAAATGAAAACTAACTTGGAGGACATGTTAGGCTCCTTATATGCTGTATAACAATATGGAGTATAGAATGCATGATTTAATGGGAGGTTCATCGTAGGTTATGTTAGGTTCCCCATAAAATAAGGGTAGGCACCAAGGAAAATTTACTAAGTATATTGAGAGATGGATCTGACCCCAAGGGAGCGAGTTATATGTACATTCCTCTTCATTATGTTTTATCAGTTCTGGAAAACAAAGACTGGGTGAAATTAAATCAGCCTCCATGGAACTAAGCTCATGCAATGGCTATGACTTACACATAAGATCGCTATAGGGTGGATGAACTGCTTTTCATGGATAATAAAATTTCTCTAATGTATTAGACACAAACAGTCTTGACCTCTGATGTGGAGGACTCTCTTACAGTATTCCATAGCAGCACATGCTACAGGATCTTGTTCCACACACCTGTCATTTGAGGGGAAGGGTATTGAGATCACTCTTTACGAGAACAGTCACAGAGCAACTGCTAGTGTTCATCTCTCATCTCCAAGAGTTATGTGGGGGTGGGGGAGGTTAAATGGGGATGGGGGGATTAAGAGTGATTATGTTCATCTTGCTATGGAAGGATCCAAAATGTGCCTCTTCATGCATCTGTCCCACCCAACAGCACAGAAAGTGAAAGCCCCAGCTAATCCTGTTTCAGCAGTGGCAGCATTAGGAGCATTGGTTAATAAAGCCGCACTATCATCAATTCCTATATGAATCCAGAGAGTTGCTGTGATCTAATCACAGCTAGATTTTGTTTCTTTATGACAGACCATGCTAGAAAGCAGACAGGACATGTTATGGTTTTCACTGATTCTAAGATCAAATCCCTATGGACACATTTCTAAGAATTCTGTATTCAAAGTTACATTCCGCCTAAATTACTTCATAACTTCTTTGGGCAGACCACTACTCAGCTGTCTCATACATCCAGTCACACCACACAAAAGATCAGAAGGAGAAAAAAAATGTGTGCTCAACTTTTCAACAGGTTAAAGAAGAACCCTGGCCATCTATCATCTAATGAATGCAGATTGCTCTTTGACTTTGGTCCAAAACTTATTTCACTCAAACAATGGAACAAATGCTCACACGCATCTGAATTGTGCTTGGTGCAAGACTCAAAAGGATGAGTAGTGAAAGGAGGATTCATGCCACATTGTGATTCCCTGATCCTGGAGTCAGCTGAGGGCTGGTTTGCCCTTCAATACAATTTAGAGCACACTAAGGGCTGCTCTAATTTACACCCATCTGGCAGCAAGAGTGCAAAAACACACCTAACACACCTCCTTGTATCAGGCGTAACCACTTACCCAGGATAATTGGGATGCTGGTTAAGCTGGTTTTATGGTCCCTTTATGCCACCAGAATATATTAATTTGATCCTAATAATTAAATTTCAGTTATTTATTATACATTATGCAACATGTGTATTTCATAGCATATATTATGGCCAAGAGTCTGCACATTCCAACAAGAAATATGGTCAGAAAAGGACCCTTACCTTTGGGCCGTGACAAGGAATGTAAGAAACTCCTCTTCCCCAGACAAGTGGCTTGTATCAAAAATCACACTGAAATCATACTATGGAAAAAAAATGACATTTAGTGAGTATTACAGATTGCTTTTCCTAACCTAGAATTTCATACCCCTCCCACCCCTTCACTTGAGCTACGTACTGTATCTATCCATGCAGGGATATTCTATTTTTATATATTTAATATTAGTTGCCATACATTTGTCAGTGCCTTAAGGATGACCTACCCTACTAGGGCATTAGCCAATAGTCATAGGGTCAGATGTTCCCCAGATGAGGCAGCTTTCACCATTCTGTCTTCTCTGTGAGCAATAAAACCGTAAGCTAAGTTTTGATTGCAATTTTTTTTTTTTGGTGATGTCAGAGCAGAGAAAACACAACTGGATTTTCAGATCCCAGTTTGTTGTCTGACCTGCCAGCTAAGGAGCAAAGTTCTATTTAACGGTCACTGGGAGATGATATGGAAATTCATGATGTCATTTTTGTACACACTGATCTAAACATAGCTGCACTTTAATGTACTTTTCATAGCACAAGACGACACAAAATAAAAACAAAGCTGTGCAATAAAAACAGACTGGGTGGAGAGCCCTCTTCTAACCTTCTGCTGAGGAAGCATTGCACATTCATTTTCTGGCAGCTGCAAAGCACCAGTCAACTTCCATTAGTACTGCACGCATGTTCCAATGGGCACGGCAGTGCTGCTGACCTTATTCAGTGGGAACAAAGAGCCCAACCTTACAGCAATTACGAAAGGCAGCCAACAGCATCTCTCTGGGAGAGCTGTGAAAACTCAGTGGTGGGGTGTCACAGCCATAATGCTTTTTCCCTTGCAGGTCTACTCCTGCCTCTTCCCTTGGCACAGAAAGGATCATGAGCTATCCTCCTTGAAGTGAAAGTCAGTCAGCACATTACCCTGGATTTCGATCTCATGAAAGGAAATCCCACGCTGCACTTGAGGAAGTCTGACTCCAGCAGTTCACAGGCAATGCCCAGCTCTTCCTGGAGGAAGGGGAGAAAAAACACATGCGGCTGAAAGGGTGTTGTTGGAAAGAGGTGACAGATTACAAGGAACAATCCTGATGAAAAGAAACAAAACACATGGAGTGTGGGAAGCCTTTGCCACCCCTAGCTGCACACGCAGTTCCCAGAAGGTTAACGGTCGCGACAAAAGGAAATATACAGCACTGCACGTCAGAATAGTGTCTGTGAACCTCAGATATCGTTAGTAAGTGCAAGAAAAAAGTAACAATCTTACAATTGCTCGTGAAGTAAGACAAAGGGGAAACTCCATAGTCCAGAGAAGAACACATATTAGAGTCGGGGAACTATCAGCAGCCAAAAATGTTCAGATATTTTAGCCTTCAGACCTTGCTAGCCTCATTATCAGAAGCAAGCTCCCCACAGACCAGGACACACCAACTCTAAGCGGCACCAGACTCTGCCAGAATTCAGAAGCAAAACCTGTAGACATATTTCCAATGTTATTCTGATCAACACACCCACACACCCCTAACACGTGCCTATCACACATGCTCCTAAACATGCCTATCACAACATGTGGTGTACTTAAACCAATGCATCAAATACCCCAACCACAACTAGGTTGGTAAAACCAAACATGCACTATGCTCGCAAACGAACTTGCACAGAAAAGTGATAAAAGAAACACACCACATCACCTGTGAGAGAACACTTTTCAAAAAGGGGTCACTCTATATCTGACCTCTCAGTCTCCATTCTCAAAGGATGTGCTTAAGTTCTTTTCTGAATTGGGACCTTAGATTGTAAGCTCCTTTGAGAAGGGATCATGTTCATGAGCTGAGTACATGATTGGTGCACAAGAATCATCCTTATCGTCACTATCAATTGGACACCACACAGGCTGTTAATTCTTCAGCTGTTTTTTGTGATAATTGAAGGTTAGATCACAGACCTTCACAGGTATCACAGACACAGCAAAATATACCAATACAAAATAACACCAAACAGGCAAAAATATTATCTTTCTTGTCTAGATGACTCAAACTCACAATCACTGATTTCACACAAAAAGACACACTGGGATACTTCTGAGATGTCACTGTCACTGAAATTACACCAGAACTACATCAGTGAAACTTACATCAGAACTGTGCCCTCAAGTTAATTTTTTAACTGATTGTTTTACTTTTAATTCTTAATATGTGTCTTTCCCATGAACGCTATGTAGCACAGCAGATGAACTATTTACCTTACATTGTGCAGAGCAGAGCAGATTAGGGGTTTGTGAGGCCCTGGGCCACAGTAAAGGGGGACCTGTCCCACCTTTTCCACCTGCAGTCTGCCCTGCTGGGGAAATGGGGTCAGGGCACAGGGACTTCCACTTCCCCGGTGCACCGTCCAGCAAGCTGGGAAGCAGGGTCTGGAGCTTCCCCTGCTCCGTGGCAGGAGCGCCAAGTGGGCGAGTGGGGAAAGCCCTTGAGCCCCGACCCCATTCCCCAGCAGGAGTGCTGAGCGGGCACAGAATGGGTCAGAGCGTGGAGATGCCTATTTTTCCAGGGGCGCCCAATTGGCCCACACCCCGAGCCATGGGCCCCATTGACCCAGTGGCTAATCCATCACTGCTCAGATGCTGTGTCAAATTTAACTACTGCAGTTAACTCTTTATTACCAGAACACTTATAGCACAGGTAGTTTTAGTGAAGCATTCCTTCCATTCATCAACATTTGGAGGCTGGGAAGTTGTGTGAATAATCTGAAGTTTCTGTTGCTGATCAAAAGAATGCAAGTGAAAAAAACACAGCTGTATGACCAAGAGAAAATTTCAGACCTTTCAACAGGGAACATTTTCATTTCTGTGTTGTTGGAATTTCACTTGCTATCCAACCGCATTAACATATAAACTCCCTTAATCTGCCAGCCTCCAGTGGCTAAAGGAAGACTTTTATTTACATAGCTGTCTGCTGGTGACAGTGCACAGGTAGACCTGAGGGACTGCCTTTTCTCCTCAAATATTACTTCAGAGGCCTTATCACTAGAGACCTCAGAAACAAGATAACCAAGAGGACTCCATGATCCGATAATGGCAAAAATCCAGGCACCTCTGTCTTGCTAGTTGGCTGCTGTCTATTCTTCCAGGCCTTTTGTTTATTGACAACTAGTGTCCAGATCCCAGTTGTTTAGAACAGCCTGTTAAGGAAATGATGAATTATGTTGCATTGGCAAATTTTTGTTTTATTTAAAACTCTTTCAGTATATGTTGCATATTTGGTTTGGAAGACACCTTTACTTAATCAGCACAGCACTTTAGTTAATATTGCACATAAAAACACTACCAAAAAAAAAAAGTAATGCACTCAGAAGTTAGAAAATGCCAGAATGATGGTTGTCTGTGCAATCTTAATTCAGCCCCTTGTATGTATTCATTTAAGGCATACTTTTTAATTACATGATCACATACACATACATTCCACAGGACCACTGCCTAATTCAGTGCACAAGATGGATGGTGCTCACTTCACTAACAGCTGTTCAACCTTTTGTTTTCTCAACATTCTCCAATGTGTGGCCGCATGCCATTTTTACTGCCCACTATTCAAATCCTGCTGTGAAGGTGGAATTATTAATTTCCTCATGGGCTTTTCTACAGTCTTCCTCACTACTGTGTCTGCGTGCTTCAAAAAACATTAATTTATCTTCTTAACATCCCTGGCAGGTGAGATAATGCTATTATCCCCATATTACAGATGAGTAACTGAAGCACACAGTGATTAAGATCAAGCTGCCACCAATTTTTGGGGCCCCCATTCAAGATGTCTAGGATCTGATTTTTCAGAGTACTTAGCATTATATAGCACTTTATATTCAAAGCCTGGCTCCATTGCCTTCAGTTGCAGGTGTGGGTGCTCTGCGCTTCTATAAATCAGACTCCAGGGTATCAAGTTGGGCACCCAGAAAATGAGGAATACACAGTTAGTGACCACCTGTGAAACGTTTGGTTTAAGTGACTTGCCCAGCAGACCTAGGAGTTCAGTGGCAGAGGCAAGGATAGAATCCATTTATCCAGGGCAGCATTCCACTGCCTGAATCATGTGACCACTCCTTTTCCTGCTGTCCCCTGCCTCGTTCACTACACACATTCCAACTTCAAAGGACTATTTTCAACAATGTGCCAGACAAGAAGAAAACTGGGGGGCAAAGTTAAGTGCATTTCCTAGAAAATACTAGGGAGAGGGGCAAACACAAATTCTCACCTCCAGACCCAATCTTTTGAAGCTACACTCTGAGGAAAGAATGTTTATCTGCTAGTCTACTGTAACATGTGGACAAGATCAAAGGCCTAGGCTGTATAAAGGAAAAAATGATTGCACTCTAACCTACTTAGTCTCCTCTGGTACTGATCCTGATTTGTTAGGATCAATAAAGGCTAGTTTGTGCCTGTGTAGGAGTGGGGAAGGAGCTTTTACCTCCCCATCCTCCCCCTTCTGTATGAAAGCCAGGGTATAGTCACTGACAAAGTTCAGGGAAACTGCGAAGGTATTCTCTCTCTGTGGTCATGCCAGGTAACTCCCTTTAAGATCCTGGCTTCTTAGTCATCACCTCTCTTGGGACCTGTGCCTCCCTCCCTCCTGAATGTGAGAGAGGCTCCACAGTTCCCTGCCTACACTGTGTTATTCCTAGCAAGCAGCAGTGTCTGCATTTTTCTTTCCAAAGTTTATAAACAGTGAAAATGTCCACAGTTAAGTTACCACACAGCACTTTCTAAGCAAACACATTTATTCTTAAGGTGAAAGCATATAAAAAATAAGAACCTACACACATGCTAATAAACTTACCAAAGATTTTTTCCTTTGGTGACAAGTTCATAATAGGTTTTGCTCAGAACAAGAACAACCAAGAACAGTTAGTTGCTATAAACTACCCTGCCACATACAATGTATACACATGCAGTTTGTTGGGTTTATAGAGAATTTCAGTATGGACACAGCTCATTTTAACTATAGCTGAATTATACAGGAAAAGGAGGTGTCAGGTTATGGAATTATTACCTGCCGTGCCACACTAGAGGTTTGGGAGGAAGTAATGGAAGAACATTAGAGTAATATTGCTTTGCTGACTACACCAAGTCATCATCCAGGGATACAGACAGAACAATTCCAATATTGTTCTTTTCCAGTCAAAGTGCACCATAACTGAACTACAGTAGAACAGGAGAGTTTTTTACAATATAAAGTAGGTTAGCATTAAGCAAATTGCTGTCCAGCATTACAGCAGGTCACACCAAATCAGCCTCTCACCGCACAGATTTTGGCATTTGGAAAGTGTCTTCCCCATTATAGTATTTAATGGACACGCTCTGGTTATATGAAATTGGAGCAGTGCCATGTGACTCACTGTGCTGATATATATTAAGTAGATGTTGGAGGACATCATTACTAGAACAAACCTTGCACAGAGCTTCAATTTGCCCTCCCTCCTCTGAAATATACATCAGTTATAAGACTATCTTCTCTCTTCCTTCCTCCCCACCACCAATATAGGGATAATTTTCAATTTAGTTTACACCCAAAACTTAGATCGTGGAGGGGGGGAAGTGGGAAAGAAATGAGGATAAAGGAAAGAAATGAGGGTAAAATCCATAAGAGATGGAAGAGTGGCAATCTGGACCTACATGAAGGGCAGTGCCATGTTACGTTCAGTCAGAAGACAAGAGGGGAAACCATCTGTGCATTTTATCCCAGCAAAGCTCCATGTCTGTACCAAACACTTGTTGAAGAAAAGCAACGGTGTTGACTGCCTTGCATATCTCATCTGATATTGCCCTAAGGTAGAAGATGTTTTGATGCAGACAGAAGTCATTCTTAAGGAGAACACTGGACACATCCATTGTCCAATATCATCCTTGTCATATACCCACACGTCCAGGGCCGGCTCTACCACTTTTGCCACCCCCCCCCCAAAAAAGCCACCCGAACTGCCGCCCCAAGATTTACTGGAATGCCACCCCTTACAATGTGCTTCCCCAGGCACATGCTTCCTTGGCTGGTGCCTGGAGCCGGCCCTGCACACGTCCTACTGCTGGACCATTGCTCTGAGCTGTGTTCATGTTTCATAACGTCAGCTGCAATGCACTCAGCAGAAGGTGGATATACGACACCCTTTGCTTGATTTCTGACTGATGCAGCACCATATGGGAGGTTAAGACAATGGACAATACTGTACATGTGTAGGACTTAGAATTACTCATATGACACTGTGGTATGGTCTGCACTCGGAAATATAGCCAAGTTATTCTCCACTTCCATTTGTGCCCTGCTGGCTCTCTCCATTTCAAAGAGAGCAGCTACTAGAAGACATACACCTTTTAGATGTTTCAAGAAGCCAAATATGGGCAATACACGGGTTTTAGGTTCTAAGATAGGGAGGTGCTGGATGGGATTCCTTTTTAAAATTATATCACCAAACTGAAGGGAGTATTTGGCTCATTTCCTCACCTCTGAGGAAATTAACCACCTCTTTGGATACTAGTAAGTCGTCCCTGGCAGGGATGACTTAACCCTCTTAAAAATTCTTTTGATGAGCAAATATTTTGCCTTTTGATCAAACTGTACCAAATACAAGATCACATGGGAGGGAGATGCCTGAATATCCCTATGAAGTTTTTATTACACCAACTCTCACACACAGCCTTCAAATTATACAAGCTGAGGACTGTACTGTACTACCAATATGCTCAGTTTATTTTTCAGGAACAAAATACAAACATTTTTAGAAAGTGCACTTAACAGAAATTTGTTTGCCCAGTGGTGCTGTCTCCTCCTTTAATTGTGGTTAAATAAAACATTTTTGTTTATATAGGAAAAAACTAAATTAACACATTCCCAGTCTCTCTCTCTCTCTCTCTCTCTCACACACACACACTCTGCCACAGAGGGAAAAAATTCGGAAACCCCTGGACCAAATATTGGCAGAACTTCATGCTCGGGTGATGTTCAGAGGTTGTTTAACTTGTTGGGCTTTATAATAATGCTCCACTCCTTCAAAAATGTACAAAAGGACAGCAACTGAAGCAACATGTAAAAACATCAGGCACACATTACCAGAATGTAGTTTTGTTGCTTTGCTGGTCCTGTAGCATCAATTGTTTGAGCATACTAGTAAAACAAACTGAATATAATTCACAGACACGTGTGCTTGACTTTTTTTAAAATCAACAATACCCCTGCCATGTATCACTGTGAACCCTAACACAACAGCACGATACTTCTGCATGCAAACCAGAAAGTAAGACTGGGCAGAAGTAACAGTGAACTTGTTTAGTCCACTCTTATTGTCCCCACTGGTGAAAAGCAAAGTTGATGTTTTAATATTCTTTCGGTTTGAATAAGCTAAGCCCTGATCCTGAAACCTTTGATACATGGGCCACTGGCTGTGCCCATATCCCTACCCAAGACACTGCAACTTAAAACGGACACTGTAGTCCAGTGGTGTCCAATACGTTCGCCATTAGACACAAGTGGGTAATAGGCTATTGAATTATGGCTAATGCATATGGCTTTTTTATAATATGGCTAATAAGAAAAATTCAAAACCACAAAGGTGGCTAGCATTGTGGCTGGCACCAAATTTCTATTGGACACTGCTGCTGTAGAACTTCCACATTGTGGGATTGGGTCCCTAAAACACTATTTATAAAACAAACACGAGGAAAGGAAATGAACTATATTTGTTTTTAAAGTTTTGTTTCTGCTTAGTTACTTTAAGGTCCTTATCCTGCACTCACTTAGGGCTTGTCTGCTCTAGAGGAGTGTAAATTCTAGTGCACACTAGTGTGTTTCTCACTAACTGGCCTGACCAGACCCATCAGGCATGCACTAAAAGTTCCTTAATATGCACTGATGTAGTTCTTTATTAAACAGTATTAAACAGGGAATTTTTAGTGAATGTCAGCTGGCTCCACACTGGCCAGTTGGTGTGCACTAATCCGCACTAGAATTTGCACCCCTCTTGTGTAGACAAACCCATATACTCATGCCTAAGTGCTTGCAGGACTGAGACCTAGGTTAGTAACCATACTTTGATCATGGAACTGGAAAACACAAAGCTGTAGCATCTAATCTGAATATTATTCACAACTCTAACTGTTACTATGATGAAACAATTAAGTATGAAACAGTTTATTTTATATTCATGATTGACTATATCTGATAAACTACAAACTGTTGATTAATTCCTTTGGAAGAATTTTATTAGAAGAAAAATCACCCTTGAGAAAAATGGGTTCTCAAAGTAGGTTAACTATGGGCTTATGTGAAATACAGTGTGTTTGTGGTCTCAAACCAATTCCTGCTGAACAGGTCTTCCCGCACATAGCACAAAAATCCTTCAGAATTGGCACCAGTTGGGACTTTGGTTTGCATTCTTGCCATAGAGGCCATAGTATGGCTGGGCATACTAAGGAAAATAATAGTAAGCGTTAATTGCTATATTTGCACAATATGGTCCTGATTCAGGACAGCACTTAGGTACATGGTACATGCTTAACCTTAAGCATGTGCTTAAGATTCACTGACTTCAACTTATGCTGTGCTGAATAGGGATGGTACCCTGACTCGGGACTTACATGAACACATTTCTCCAACAATCAGGTCAATTATTTAGATCGGTAGTTAATATTAGTGGCCTCGGCCTTCTGTACAATGTCCCTGAAAATGTATCTGTTTACAGCTAGCAAAACAGTTTGCTAAGCCCTTAGTTACTATATACATGGGCTAGGCAAGTGACTCACATTATCCTACCTTAAAAGAAAGTCTCAACTCGGATGATATTTGAGGATTTGGGGTTTTTAAATTATTCTTTCTAAGCTTGCCCCAGCCTTTCAACCATCCTGATCAACAGCCTCCCTAACTGTGGTTTTCCTAGGATATTACAGGGATGATTTTTGCTTTAATTCCATTTTTAACTCTCATCACCCCACACTCTTCATAATGTTTCCATTGAAATGTCTTGGTTGTTGGCAGTTTCAAGTTCATTTCATACAGCTTACAGACACCACTAGGGAATATTATCTGGCTTTTTTCCATGTAACACCAAACAAAAGTCACTGAAGAAGTTCAGTCACTGGAACTCACACTTTACATCGAGAGAAAGAGAGCAACTGAAAATGCTGTAATTCTGCAAAGCTTTTATAAATTGAACAACCTGGGCTGAGTATCTACACTCAGAGCAAGTGAAGCACAGAGTTATTTAATCTCCAAGGCCCTCTCTCATCAAACAGAACTACAGTAAAACCTCCATTTAACGGACTAATTCGGGCAAGGGGGTGTCCGTTAAATCAAAAAGTCCGTTACTTAATAATAATAATAATAAAAAAAGAGCTGTCGGAGCAGCAGCCCACCCGCCACAGGGTCGGGGCAGCAGCTCCGCAGCCCGCCCGCTGCTGGGACCCAGGCGGCAGCCGGGAGCCGGCAGCCAGCCCACCAGAAATGGATCAGAAATGCATCAGACTTGCTCAGAAATTTTGTCCGTTGCATCCGAAGTCGGTTAAATTGAGGTCCGTTAAATCGAGGGTTTATTGTATTTTCGATGCGCAGTTACCTGGGTGTTACATTTTTGTGCAGTATGGGCTTTTAAAAACAACAACAACAACCCTGCAAGAATTAAAAGATAATTGGCAGTATTTATAAACAAGAATTCCGGTCTGCACTGTACAATAATCCAACTTGAAATGAGAGTGCATCTTCAACATTGTCTAGTTTGTCACCCTGAATGCTGTTCTCTTTCTCTCTTCTCTACTTACAATTTGGAAGCTGAATGTCTGCTTTTTATCTCCCCTCATCAACAGCATTGTTTAATTTCTGGACAGATTGTTAATATTTCCTTCATGTCCACAGGCCTGATCCTGCCAGCTGCTGATTTCCCTCCATCCTTTTGATTTCATTGAAATTTGAGAGCATTCAGCAAGCAGTTCATGCGAGGGACTTAGCACCCCACAGGATGAGGGACGAAGCCCTGATAAAATAAGTTTTGCATTCTTATATTAAGAAACAGGTGAGTGAGAAAAGCACCTACACCCAAGCTTTTTGTACTGTCAACTTCCAATTTTCCATTCCATCCGCTAATTGCTGTCTGAAAGAGTTCTGTCATATTATGGGGGGAAAAACATGAAGTGTTAGAAACACTCCTACCTAATCACAAGATTCTTTCATGAAGCCATGTAAAGTTGGCTGACTTTACAGCAGGTATGCAGAACGTACCAGCAACTCAAGAGGACATAGGATGAATCTCTTGCTTCCGCTATACAGAGTGGACTGGGAGAAACAAGGAATCTTCTTACCGATACTTGCAGGACAGTAACAGTTTTGCAGATGAATTACGGTGGTCTGTTTAAGTTGGTCATAACTTTAAAAGCAATGCACGGTCCAAGAAAAATTCTCATATGCATTTCAATGAATTTTTAGTAAAACTAGATGTGGACTTCTAGTCTGAACAGAAAACTGGATCACCTCCATTCTAATCCACTCACTGGCACCAAGTTTACTCAGTAGCTTTTGTTTCACCGTTTGGAAACATTGTGCACAGTTCTCAACTGCCAAGATCAAAATGCATGACAAAGACCCAGGATGAGGGACAAAAAATTACCCATGTAGGAAACTTAAAACGAGAAGGTCTTGGTTTCTGTAAGCGTAAAAATGCTTTCTACTACCTCAACTTCATGATTTTTATAGCTGGTGTAAATAATTTCCAATGATAAAAGTGAGGGGTCACCAAATTTGTGTGGAATATAGGTAACCACAGGCACATCTATACTGGGGGGATCGGGGGGAACAAATATGCAACAATGAGTCTCAGAGCCTCAGAGCCCTGACTTGGGCTCATGCTACAGGGCTAAAAATAGCAGAGCAGACATTCCTGTTTAGGCTGAAGCCTGAGCTCTGAGACTCCTCCCTCCACTCCTGGTTTCAGAGCCTGACCAGAGCCATTTTTAGCTCCACAAGTTGACCCAGGCTCAGACTCAGTGCAGTGCAGACATACTTCAAGGGACTAAGATGAGAGACATGAGTGATATAATAACGAGAATACCCACTGCTGTGGGGATAAATTACTGAAAGTGTGCAAATTGACCTGCTAAGCATAACTCATTAGGAGAAATGTCACCACAGGGAAATACCCACAGCTAAGATGTTTTCATGATTAAAGTTTCATCATCTACTTATGTTTTTTGATGCAGTTGGACTGAAGACTATTTCCCACTTGGGAATCAAATCAAGTAGTAGATGCAAAGAATAGTGGGATGGGATAAATAGATTTTCTGGCTTAGAGAAGCTTTCCTTAAAAGGATGTTAAGGGAACTGGCACTGTCCCTTTACTCATTGGAGACTAACATATTTCCACAACCAGTTGAAACCAGTTCATAGTTGTATTGTAAATGATAACGTCTTCTTTCAACACCATCCCAAAACTAAAAACATGCTCATGCACTAGTAATTTTGAACACGCATGTTCATGCATGAAATTATTTCTAGGTGTAAATATGTGCAGGATTGCATGTGAATGAGTTCCCCCCCCCCCCATTTTTTTCTATTTAAAAGTATGTTGGAGAAAAAAAATCTCAACAGTTGTTTTATAAAGAAAAAAAAAGTTTTCTTTGGCATTAGACGTAGATTTCCTATCCTATTCCATGATCTCATTAGTAAAAGTTGTGGATACACCCCACCCCCAACTTCCAGTAACCCTGGCTCCACAGCTTGGATTCTCTGCTTATTTTGGGAAAGTGACTACTTCTATGTCATTAATTAAATCTTCTCCCTCCTCCCTAATTGAGGCTATTTATAGATCATGAGATCACAGATCCTGACCTACACAGGAAGTCTCTGAGTGAAGAAGGAGAGAAATATATATTGAAAAACAACCCTCTATTTATTGGATGTTTAAATCTTACTTATTCTTCCCCTCTCTCTTCCATAAGTGTATTTTTAACTGCAGCAATTCCAAATTCAAATACAGCAACTAAGAAAACCTAAGTGGGGATGGAGAGAGAGTTAGAACATCTTTAAAAAAAAATCATTAGCATTTGACCCAAACCAAGAGCTTCAGAACAGGCTTACAAAACACAACAGCTTTTCTGTAACTCTCTCTCTCCAGACACAAGTGTGTGGGAGTGGGTGTAGTGTGAGCGGGGGAGAGGGGTACTTCTGTTATTTAAACCACAGCACTCCCATTTTGAGGAAGTTTAACTGCTTTGCTACCAGATCTCCTCTTCTCCTGCTTTGCTCCCGTTTTAGCTGAACAAACCAATTAGATTTACTTCTGCTTGATTTTTGCCTTTAAAATATTAGGTATGCCAAGTCTTCACCTTCCCGGTGTTTGCTGGAGGAGTGGAGAACTGGTGGTGATGGGGGAGAGGAAATGTTAGCCCACAAACTGAAGGGACAGGGGTATTTGTTATTTTATTAAGTCAGCATTTCTCCCAGCAGGAGTTTGAATTAAACGTGTTAATTTTTTTTCTAACTGATAAAAATCCTCTCCCTCTTCAGTTGCTCAAGATTCAAGGTTTTGTCATAATCTCACTTGGTCTTTGGCTCAGATTATTCGTGACATCTCTAATGTCACATGCCCAATAAACGTTACGGTTTCTGCCTATTTCACTATACGCAATAGTCTGAAATTTCACAGAATGAGAAACGCTTCTTGCCATATATAAACTGAAACTCTGTGTCGGAATGAAGCTTTTAATTACAGTTGGCGTCTATAAGGCACCTGCTGGTAGTGATGAGCATCTGAAAAGTGACATGACACGATCAGAGATCTCACACCAACCAGTTCCTAAACCCTCAACCTGGGTTAACACTGGTTCAACAATCAGAAGGAGACAAGGTAATATACCAAATTATTTTGTTTACTCACTAAGGGCCAAATCGTGGCCCAGCCCTGCGTGGACTACACATAGGGGAAATCAAACCAGTCGGAAGAATATCCAACTCTTGAATTGCTGTCTAAATCTTGACCAGAACAAAACAAAACAACAAGTTTGAAGTGTCAAAAAGTTCAAATGACTTTTTTCCCTTCTTTCGTTTCCTTGCACATCTACCACTTCTTAGTTCCAGCTGGGTCTATAATCAAATGCTACAAGAGAGGCTTGCATGAGAAATATGTCCCGCCTGTCTGGAAGCAGGAAGTACTGGACATTTCAAAAGGAAGCTTGTTCTCATGCAATTTCTAGACCAATTTTGCAAATCTAAGGCTTTGGAGAATGTCTGGATAATCACCCAAACGTCTGAGAAATTATCCATATCAAACTACCAAAGCCTTCCAACGTTCGCTCATCACTATTTCATTGTCTTTAGCACTCACGCTGAGGTTACCTCTAGAGTTCCATGTGCCTACATCTTGGAGAAGAAAGCTCTGGGAAATGTTGAAGAAAGATTATCATCAGCACAAATGTCAGTTCATTCATTTTCTACCAAAAAAGGAAAAAAGACCGTTCCCCTTCACAGGAAAGGTTGAGCTGGAATCCTCTTGCCTTCATGGTATTTTAACAGAGACTCTCTTAAGCAGGTCCTGGCAGAAAGCACTGCTTGCACTTGGATTCATTTTTATTCTCTCTCTTTTGAAATCCATTTTGGCTGTCTGTTCTTTTCTCTTTTTATGAAAAAAATAATGTTAACAGGGTGACATCATAAAAATAAGGTCAAGTTGTACTTCCTTTTATAAGGTTGCACTTATTGTTCACTGTTATCGTATCATCTTTAATGAACAGATGAGACCATGGACTATTTTGATGCTTGCCTGTAACAAAGCAGTGAAGGATTGTGCATTTTTTTGGGTTTTTTTTGTCATTCAGTCAAAGCACCAAAATACATTGTTGAAAACTTGAAGGAGAGTTACCCTAACTTCCACCAGTGTCAATTGATTTTTTAAAAAAAAATACAGGACAGTTTCTCAAGCTTTATTTACCTGCTGAATGATGAAATATCATCAAGGAGTGTCACTACCAAAAGAAAAATCTTTCTCAACCTGTATAATCAGGCTATCTATTAATAATGGCCAGTGATTTTTTTGTGCACAGCTTTTACTTGTCCATTTAAAGCTAACTCATTAAACACCCTGAACTCATAACTTAAGGCACTTTGCATGTTGCAAGTACTTCTTGACACAGACGAGTCATGATGTGCTAGAACAGACCCATACAGAGAAAAGAATGCAAGCCAAAACAATAAACAAGTCCATTGTTCAGAGTTGTGCTTTGCATCCAGCATTTCAAAACCCTTCACATGCAGAAACTATGTGCAGTCACTGAACAAAATAAAACCAAGTTTCATTTGAGGTCTATTACTTAGCCCTCTGTACACGCTGAGTTCTAGGTGAGTTAGGGAGCCAATAGTACCCTGGTTTTTACTGGCTCACTTCATTACCTTGACTAAATAACTTTTATTGCCTTGTAATTCAGTCAGCACAGCTGAGAAACAGGTAAAAAGTACATCATGACTGGAAACGAGATGCTGAGATTTCCTAAATAGAGGAATTAAAATATCACGCATACAGAATGTACACTCTTCGTACAGTCACGTGTATGGAGCAATCTATGCATCCTGGATACTTCCAAAACATCTGTTACCTTCACATCTAAACTCATTGGCCTATAAACATAAATCAGCAGATATGCGTGTTTCTAAGGTAAATATTGATGAAAAATCAAGATTAATTTCAAACAGCATTCATTGGTGTACTGGCTTTTAAATTATCCCAGGAACTAAGATTTTTCACCCTACATCAAGGACCTAAGGTGACTGGGGAGATTAGTGGTCTGATTTTCAGAAATGCTGAGCACCCAGAAGTATCCATTGACTTCAATGGGAGAATATTTATACAGTTATTTTTGGTTTAATCCAAAGGTATTCTCTCTCCTCTTTCAAGTATTCTGCTCTGCTACCCAGCAATCTTACACAAACTTCTTTCCAGCCAGGAGCTAATTACCAATCTATAAGAGGATATTGATAATGCCACCCATTTTAGCTGGTTGTTTCTGTGACGTGCTCTGCAGTCACCACTATTGTGCAGACAGAGATGTTGTGGCAAGCCTCAGGACCACAGAGAAATTCATACATTACTACCTTCATTACTCCTTGGCCACCTAACTGAAGTATTAATGGACAGATCAAAAGAGATCACCATGTAAGAAAACAGCAGGTAGAATAACCTTCCTTCAGTGGAAAGAATCGTTATGAGACAACAAGGAAATTTGAGCTCGTTGTCAATCAGGGAGGGAGATTTTATATTGTACATCTATTCATATTGGCAGGTTTTAAGAACACATTACCCCCTTGTTTTACACACACACACACACCGCTCATTCATTAGTGAGGCAAAATAAAAAGACAACTGTGTATTTGCCAAGCAAAAGAAATCTCATTTCCTAGAGCCAAAACTAATCTCTCTCACATGCTGCAAGTGGCCAGAATACAGCCTCTTAACCTGCATCCCACAAAGTACCTGCAGTAATAACCACTACTGAATATTGAAGTCCAGAGAAAAGCCAGCCATGTGCACATTTCAGTCTTGACAAAAGTGGAACGACGTTTGCTGAGTCTATTTATAAGTTTGATCATAGCAATCCACTTTAGTACAATTTTCCCCTCTAGTATGGAAAGAGACTGTACCATAGTTCCTAATGTGAACTCTAATCACGGTGTTGTTTCTACTACCACATTCTTTTGCAAAATAAAAATAAATTAACAATGAATGTAATCAAAATTGGTAAACATCTGTAGGGCCTTGTTAAATTAGTGTATACTTTACAAAACTATTTTAAAATTCATTCATTTGTAGAAGTTATTCACCATTCATCAAATATTTTTCATCTGTTCAAAAACTCCTTGGAACTGAACATATGGAATAAGAGCTCTAGCCTCAGGTGCCAGACAGATGGTGGGGAAATGTGCGGCATATCTGAGGCCAAGTATACACTACAAACTTACATCGGTATAACTATGGCGCTCGGGGTCTAACCTCCAGTGCAGACAGCACTGCATCAGCAAGGCTTCTATGGGCTGGTCTTCACTAGGGGGTGAGATCGGCTGTAGATACGCAATTGGCTGTAGATACGCAATTGGCAAGGCAGCACACATCCCACTCATCAATGATCTCACACAGTGGTTCTCAGCCCTTCCAGACGACTGTTGTTACCCTGTGGGAATTCTGCACCAAAGTATTCTATGCACAATATTTTAAAATTCTGCAAAAGTCTGCATATTTATTTGGGGAAACAACACAATGGAATCCCACCATTTTCAATTATATGCTGACAAGTATTTTGAAATAAATTACCAAAATAATAGAAAATGGTGTGATTATATTGTTATTGAGTTTCTGTGTTATTCTGATAATTAAAATCCGTAGAACTATTTTAATTTTTTTAATTGTTCAGTGCAGAATTCTCTCAAGAGTACCAGGGTTCTGTGTGGCACAATCTGGGTGTGGACAGCTCAGTAGGAGGTCTGGGTTCAGGGGGAATCTGCATGCACAGGGGCTGGGTGTGGGGTTCTGGGTGCAGGGGGAATGGGATTCTGCAAGGGGAAGAGAGGTGAAAGTGGTTAGGGCTCAATGGAGGGGGAATCAGGCATGGTGGGGTGGGGGGCAGGGTGCAGCTGGTTGCGGCTCAGTTGGATGTGGGTCCAGGTATGGGCGGATCCTGATGTTGGGGGCTCCTCATATGGTCAGGGCTTGGTGGGGGGAATTCATGCCCCCCTGCAACCTGAACCGCAACCCCACACACAGTCACACACAGAGATCCTCCCCCCGCAACGGTGCAATGCTTCCTGCAGCAAGGGGAAGTTTCTGGGGCTTGATCTGACCAGCTGTCATAAGTGTAAAGTGCTGGAGAGGGTTAATGTTACCTGAGAACAAGAGCACAGAGACTGGGGTACCCACTCTTACACCAGCCCTGGCTGCTCCATGCAGGGAAGATGGAGAAGAAACTCTGTCTCCATCCCCCCTCCAAGCTGTGACTAATGTCCATCCCCAGAGCCCTATTCCCCTGGCTGCCTGAACAGACACATAGGAGCAGCTGAGTTGCTGGGAGGGGTAAGTGAGCATTAGTGCAGCTTCTCTTTGCTTCCCCACAGAAACC
This sequence comes from Sternotherus odoratus, assembly GCA_032164245.1. NCBI lineage: Eukaryota > Metazoa > Chordata > Testudines > Kinosternidae > Sternotherus > Sternotherus odoratus. Next base: position 151,177,238 of record JAVMKO010000002.1, read on the forward strand.
ATTTTCTGCAAGGAAGCAAAGAGCTTCTGAGGGACAGGAAGGGTGGGTATTTTTCTGCTGAGCCACAGCTGCACAGACTTTCCCCAGGAGAAACTACTGTACCCCTTTCAGGAGTCTCAAGCCTGAAACCTTGTCACCCGTGGCTGAAGAATTTAATATAGCTTTGCAGGGTCCCCTGTGGCGTGGGGCCCCAGGCAAATGCACCGCTTGCTACTGCTTAATGCCAACCCTGCACTTGTGAACCCCCTAAATTCATCCTATGACCTCCCTGGGGGTCGAGATGAGTTGACATACCCTCTGGAAGACTTCTGCACACCCTTGGTTGAGAACTACTGGAACAGTTAAGAGGCAATAAACTCTGGAAAGGTGGCATTTAAAAAAAAGTTACATTTAAGATAAATGAGTTCCAGCTCTGTGTCCTCTTAAAAGGATAAGGCTTAAATTAACCCAGGGAATCTGCAACTACTTATAGAATGTACAGTCGTATATAGGACCTTAAACCCTCAAGACCTAAGAAATCATAAATTGCTGTAAAAAATTTAAGTTAAATCACAGACCCCTCAGGAAAAAAATGAAAATTAAAAGAAAAATCAGCAACCAATCCAAACTACATTCTTCAAAAATACAAGTCTATAACACTTGTATTTAGGAGAAGCTCCTATAAGAAGAAGTTTGAAAACCATGATGCATCCCTTGCTCACAGAAATGTGATGCTGTAGCTCTTGAATAGTTCTACTTGTATATTAAACTCCATCTTTTTCATACTTTTTCTTACATGGTGTCTAAGTCAATGGCATGCAGCTTCCATACCCTCAGCTAGACTCTGCATGCTTCTGCATACCAAAAGTGTGGTGAAATTAGTAAAGAAAGTGGAAAAAAGGAGAGAGAAAGAAAGAGTGAGAGAGAGATTCCTGTCTCCAACAATGTTAAATTGATTCATAAAAAAAGGAAATTTTGAAAATCTTACACATAAATGAATGGAGGCACGAATGAATCCAGTTAAGATGGTCAGGCAGCAGAGTATGTCTTAGGCCATGCTGGACCTAATAACTCTTACAAATCTGCAAAACTACAGACTTCATAGAACTAAATGTCTGACAGGCAGGAATAAGAATATTCAGACAGGAAATCAAGCTTTGTGGGTCCAAAGAGAGATGCCCAGAGTTATATGTTGGTATGTCCTAGTCAAAAAGGATTATTTTCGTACTATTACAATTCAAATCAAACTATAAATAAAAATAACATTCGATTAACAGAGCATCACATTAGATTAACAGCTTTGTACAGAGAAATCACATGTGACTAGATTTCCCTCCCCACCCCAAACTGTACGCCCTCCAGCTTTGTGGATTAATGCTTTCCAATGTGTTTTGTAATAATAATTAAAATAATACATCCGTGTGATGAAGAGGAGAAACTGCCCACAGGCATGGCAGAGTTAAGGAGAGCCTTTGGGCCCAGCTAGCCCCACCCCATTATACCTGCAGCCAATGCCAGGCCTGGAGGAGGGGAAAAAGGAGAGAGCTGACTGGCAAAGAGGCAGGAGCTAGCTACCATCCTACCTGAAGGGAAGGGTCACTAGCCAACGCAGCCACTAGTGAACGAGAGCGTACTCTCTCAGCCAAGGGAGACTGTGGAGGAGACCTTGGAGCCTAGGCAACTGGATGAATGTAGCCCAAAGACATTGTGGGGTTCAGCTTCACCAAATGTGTCCCGCCTGAAGAAACCTGGGACCATGCCACCAAAGATCTACGAGAGGGTGCCGTGGGATGCAGGACTCTCCAGCAAACTGGACCATAACGGCCATACTCCAAACTGAAGGGGCACTGATAGGAAGTAGCCCAGACAAGTGGATTTAGACCATGTCTACACTGGCACTTACGTCAGCAAAACGTTTGTCACTCAGGGTTGGGAAAAAAAAACATCCCCCGGGGCAACAGAAGTTTTGCCAGCACAAGTGTTCGTCTGCACAGTGCTACGTCATTGGGAGATATTCTCCTGCCAACATGGCTACCAACATTCGTTGAATTGGTTTTATTGTGATAACAAGAGAGCTCTCCCCTGACAACGTAATGCAACTACACAAGCATTCTTAGGGCAGCACAGCTCGTTTCAGTGTTGTTGTAAGCTTGTAAGTATAGGCACGCCCTTAGACTCCCTGCTTGGAGTGCCAATGAGTCAGGGGTCAACTCGCACAGGACCCTAGGCTAGGATCTGGTGGAATGGGAGGGTCCAGGTCTCCCCATCCTGCCTGCCTGAAAGACGAAGGTGTCTGGACCAGAGAAATAAGGGGCCACCACCACCATTTTAAAAATTAAAAGCAGAAAAAATTCAAAATGACAAAAACTAAATGCAAGATTATTATTAATTTCATAAAAGAATAATAAAAAACATGTTAATTTTCCACTGTGTTTTTCATACTGTAAGCTGCCCAAACGTACATACAAGAGTGATCCATGAACACTAACAATATGGTATTCAAACTTTAAACACTGCAATTCATTGCTGCTTAATTTTAAAAGGAAGCTATTAAATTCCATAAGCAAATATAGTTGGTATCAGTTCTTACATGTACTGCAAAATAATCTAATAGAAAGCCCTGTTACTGAAAAACCTTTTAAAAGATCAAATGGAAGCAGAAAATGTGATAGAAAATAACCACAAAAAAAGCCCCCGAAGGTAATTTTTGAAGTGTAAAAAATAATATTTAGCTTAGAATAGCAATAATGAGTTTGGCACAGATCATTTCCTGGGGATTAATTAATTTGAAATCACCCTAGAGTCGCAAGTCTCTCCAAGTCAATTGTTAATCTTCAGGAAATGCCTTGTACAGCCACGTTCATTTACTTCAGCTCCTCCAGCAACAGAATCCTGAACTCAAGACATGTCACCAGGTTTTGCACAGCTACAACTGAGCACATGGCCAATCCCTAAAACAGTGTAGGGAGAGAGTCTAGTATGTAATGAAACCTGCATAAACTAATGGCAATGTTGAAGTCTAAATATATAATCCATTACTTACTGAATTGGGATCTTGAAACAGGTTTGATTTTTTTAAAATAAAAGCTTAGCAGTTCACTTGTAAGGCTTTATTTTTAAGAGGTGCTGCCCTGTTTTATGGAAGAGCTTTGTAGCCCAGACTCTCTTTTCCCCCTGCTAAGCGGGGATTGTTCGATTACTATTCTGCAGATGGCTGTAGTCAAAAGTCATACAAGAGGTTTCCTGAACTCCTCCCACCGAAAAGCTGCTCTGCAAAACTCCTGTGGACCAGGAATCAGCCTGGTTTAAAACTTCACACAGCTTGGCTGTTGTGGATCTGTTGACATTACTATGAAAGAATGTTGCCTACTCACAACTATCAATTCAGGATCAAGCACTAAAAATCCCCCAAAACCCTAACAACACATTTGAATGGAGTTATATGTTGAAATTTTCTCTGTTTCTGTATTCTTTGCTCCTCCGTGCATTATGAAATGTCAGAGGAAGTCTTTTACCCACTCCCACTCTTTTCTGTACCGAAAGAACAGATTACCAGACTTATGTAGTGTTGTCAGCCAGTCAGAAACCTCCTTTATGTCAGGCTGAGGTTAGACTGGGGCTGTTTTAGCGCTAAAACCCCTCTTTAGCGCTACAATAGCACTGCCAGTACACACTCCCAAGGCACTTTTTCCGCTTTTACTGACCTTTTAAAGCGGTACTGGTATACCTCAAAACGAGAGGAATAAAGCTCTCAGCGCTAATGTTTTAACGCAAGGTTGGGAATGTGTACACCCCTTGCATGATAATGAGCCTCCAGCCTCCCGCATCCTGGCCCAGAATTCCAAATTCCATCCTCTCTGGCCACCATTTAAAACTCTTCTGTCCGTCCTCGGGTGACCCCACATCAGACCCTCACCCTCAGTCCTTTTGAAATTTGGAAAACCGTCCCGCTACTGCGGGCACGGCTGCGGGGCGGCAGGGCTACAGGCTACAGGCGGCAGGGCTGCGGGGTCCCCTGCCCCCCAAGTAAATGGTATGGGAAGGGAGGTGCAGAGCCTGTCAGTTTCGGAAATGAAACTGACAGCCAGAAGTTCCCTCCCTTCCCAGTCCCCCCACTCCTTTGCAAAGAGGGCTGCACCCAGCTGAATGCTGGGATACCTGCCCTACCCCGCAACTGCTTCTGCCACAAAAAGCGGGACAAATCTGTTCGCTCTCTGCCGCTAGAGGGATTCAATCTGGACACCCTCTAGCACAACAGCTGTAGCGCTAAATCGGGAAGCGCTATAAACAATAGCGCTTCCCCCTGTAGTCTAACCACAGCCTCAAAGATAAGCATACCTACCTCTGATAACATGAATTTACCTGGATCCTGTTTGAACCCCTTCTGAAGGTGAAAGGTTATTGCTGAGGAAGGGGGAAGGGGAGAAGAGAGCTGTGTGTTACTTAATTTCCAAGAAAAATGAAGGCACCTTTGAGAGCATTTCATTTCACTCTCAAAGTAAGGGAGGAGCGTATGAGTAAGACAGAACAGAGGAGGGAGAAAGAAACATACATTCTGGAGCCAAGGATAGTGAAGTTTCTCTCACACTGGCACTAGTCAGGAAGTTGAAGGCAGCAGCATCAAAGCCCTGGTGCACCAGAATAAAGCAAAAGGAAAGCAAATCATTTACAGTATTCTGAATAATACTAACCCCTTCTTTTTCAACTTGCACCTAAAAGCTCACTTTTGCACACAATACAGGGGTAACTGGGGTGAATTTTAAGGGCTAGTGATATACAGGAAGTCAGACTAGATCAAATTTTTCCTTCCCACTTTAAACTCTATGAATCCATATATTTATAAAAGCTCTTTGCAATATTCAGAACAGCTTTACATGGTGTACTCTGGTTCTTCAGCCATTATGCAGACAAAACACCCATTGACTTCGGAGTTTTGCTTCCAAAAGGACTGTAGGAGCATGCCCTATGTTAATAAAAAATATTAAATGAGTGGGATTCAGCTTTATTTATAGATCCTATTAACACCACAGGAGATATTTGAGCAAGTAGATGAAAGCAAATAATTACCATCAGTTCCTGCCATAGAGCAGTGATATACAATGTGCCATAGGGCAAGCACCACTTAAACAAATATAAGGTTACAATTCTATTGGAATTTCGGTTCAGGATGCCATTTATCTCCTGGCACCATCTTGAGCCGCCTGTCTTAAAAGTGAGCAAAAGAAACTCCTAAGAGAACGGAACTGACCTTTTGGAGCAAAGGCTGATAAACTTCTAGATTCAAGTTACAAGTAAAACAAGCAAAGAACCAACTGCCTGGTGCTATAAAGAATAAGCCATTGAAAGCTGACTGCTACTTAATGGCCTCTAGAAACGTCATTAAGTTGGGTTTAATTTGGTATTTAAACCACACTCCTAAAAGAGACAGGGGACAGGTTTTGTTCCAAAAGGTTTGTCACTCTGAATGCTATTATATTATTGCTAAACCTCAGTGTTAAAAGCAGTGCCACCTAAGAGCAGAACCAGGAATTTAAACGGGGGGGGGGGGGGGAGAGAACAAAGAGATATTACTTAAGCATTTTGCAAAATAAATTTATATTTGCTCACAAAAGAAAAAGTTGTAATGATCTTAGTTCCTCCTCTTCTCTCATTTTAACCATTTCTGTGTCTTTACTGGCCTATTATTACATTTGAAGACACATGAAATATATAACCATAAAGCCATCTAAGCTGCCCATACTGAACATATGCTGTTTAGAAGGCACTTAATGAAAGGGGTATTGGGAGAAAAGACCTAGAAAAACATTGTTTAATCAATGCAAGAAGAAGAATTAGAAGAAATGGGAGTAAACTGCTCCCCACAAAGACATGGCAGAATGATCTGTCCCCTAGAGGACTGACTATGTAAAGACAACTGTGATCAAATGAATCGAGATTAACTTTTTAGATAATGCTTTCTTAGCTCAAAAGAGCCGATACATTGAGATCTACTCTCTTCAGTGGATATGCACTGGTTTCAATGTTACATGTCAGCACTGGCTGATAGAAGGAAAATATTTTTCTAAAAGTAATGGGGAAAAATATATATATAGGTGAAATTCACTGTGGTGGGGGGAAGGGCAGTAGATAGCCTATGCCCTACTTTAACCCCCCATTAAGTGGGGTTTACATTTCAAATTAAACAGGTATAAAAAAAACAACAAAACTTTATATTGGACATTTATTAAATCCTTTTTCAGAGGTTATGTAGATACATATGATAAATTTGAAGCCCCCCGGAACTGCTCTCTGGCTCCTGTTAACGAAAAGGATTTCTTACCTTCCTTTATCCCACTCTCCCCTTCTTATGCCCTCCTACCCTATGAATAACTCTCATTCCTTGCCTTTGCTGCTAAGAGCTTTTCCCAAACAGCAGCAGAGTGGAACTGACCTAATTCTTGTCAGGTTAACTTCTGCCTACATAGTGTGAATAGCCAGAGTAAATCTGGGGAATTAACATGAGAACATTTCCACCAATACTGAAATAATTTGATTTACCAGTCTCTGCTCCCCTTTTGTGTTCTCATTCCATACACCTGAGTAATCAAATTTACTGCCACTAATGTTTGTAGAGAGAGAATTTCAGTGGTCACACCAGAAATGTTTGGGCTCTCAGCTAACCAGGGAACAGAAACAATATCATGTAACTTATCTGACCAATCAGAACAAAGAAACATGGCTTGAATTTAGAATATTCACAATCAGTGTAAAAAAAATCAGTTCACTGTTCACTAAATGAATATGAATAATTGAATAATGAAGAAAACTGAGGAAATCATGGTCTTTTTTTGGAAAAAAACAGGCTAAACTTCTCAAATAAATTATTCACAATATATTTTCTCTGCTCTAGGCCAGAGGCTTGCTAATTTCATTCAGCTGCTGCTTGGGAAACCTGTGAGAAGCAATGGAGGCATTAGAGGTGGCTGACTATGAACTCTTAGTCTGGCTAAAATGCAGAAATGACCCATGCTGGGAAATGATTGTCAGCAATGGGGTTTCCCTGACCTCTTCTCCCCACATCTAGTGTTGCAAATGATTTAGGTTCCTAGATTCCTACCTCTCATTATAAAAAACAGTACTGGGGATGCTATGTAAGAATGAAGCATTAATTAATTATTATTACTACTACTACTTTTGAATGTGTGTTTCCAACACTGCTAGAGAAAGTATGGCATGGTGACTCAGGATTCTTTTACTGTACCCTTGTTGAAAACATGTTTATCTTTTCTACATCAGCAGCTAAACATTTTCAACACCAGCTGAGGAATAGTTAGGGAAATGCTTTCTGTTGACAACCATCGTCAGCAAATGTTGTTCTCCTCTTGTGGACAGATTCAAGGAGCATACTGCACCAGTTCACATGAAAGTTTGAAAAATTACACAGAAATTGATCAGTATTCTGGTCTCATACACACACGTGTGCCAGTAGAAGCTTTCTGATCACCACTGTTAAGGGGATTTTTCAACCTCGGAATAATAACGTTTTCTCTTAAACATAATTAAGAGCACTGGATAATAAAATATAGCTCTTCTAATTCCCTACTTTTAGTTTTATGGAAATGGGAGGTTATTTCATGATCTGAAGTGACACAGAAAAGGGGTCAAAGAAATCTCTTTGTCAAAAACAGTAACAAATACCATTCTTAATGAGGTGACTTTTTTTTAATGAAGACAAGTTTAATCCTCACACTGAATCATTTCATCAGCTGATGCATTTTAATATATATGATTTATTCATCAATGGGAAAACATGCTCTCTCACACCCATACACAGCTGTAAAGCTGTGTGGTCTCGTGTATCAGAGAGCCAGGATTCCTGAGTTCTGCTCCTGGTTCTACCTCTTACGCAGTACGGTAGCTTTGAACAAGCTCTTTAACCCTTCTGGGCCTCAGTTCTCCATCTGTAAAATACCTTTCACGTAGGGGTAGTGTGAGGTTTAATGAGTTAATGTGCTTCTACACACTTGGATGAAAGATATTATGGAATTGAATAATATAGCTCATGCAAGGTAGGAAAGTAAGCTGTATCTAATAAAGGAATGCTGAATATTATTTCTCTGTAGGAGAAGGTGGGGCTATAGGACAGAGAAGAGGAGAAAGATGGATGAAATAGATACCAGAGGATGTGGGGTGGGAAGGAAGTCTAGTCTTGTGGTCAAGGCACTGGAGAACAACTCTGGAGATCTGAGTTAAATTCCCACGGCACTGCCACAGATATCTTATGTGACCTTGAACAAGTCACTTAATCCCTGCGCCTCACTTCCCCATCTATAAAATGGGGATCATCATACTTGTTTTCACCCACACTATGTGTTGTCTATTCCAAACAGGAGCACAAGGGAGGCCTGGATCTCAGATAAGGCCTCCAAGTGCCACTGTAATGAAAATGAATAATACGTGTGAGTCACCATTCCATTGCCCAGGTCTCTCTGGGTGATCACAGCTGTCCTTCACACCTTACTCAGGATTTCGGAGCATAGACTTCAATCTAGTCCTGAGAGAGTGAATACCGTGGGGCAGGAGAATTATTTGCCTATGAAGGGCCATGCTAGGCATCCTTGTGGAACTGTATAAATAATAATTTACCTATGTATAACCTTGAGATCCTGGATAAAAGGTGCTATAAATACGTTAGGTATTATCATACCTACAGGAAACAGACAATTTCCTGTTTTCGAATTTACAAAAGGGCTATCGGCTAAATGATCACTTGCCTCTGAAATTTCAGTACAGTTGGGGTTGGACTCTCCAACTCTTATTAAGGTTTCCTGCTATTTCTCATTATAAGACCAAGTTTTCAGTTGCTCATAACTTAGCCAAACTTCAATTGTTTGGGCTCAAATTTTCCATGCCAGGTGTCTGCCTCATAGTGCATGTCTAACAGCAATGTAAACCCAGGTTTGAGCCTAAGCTCAACTCTAATGCCCCTTGTGCCCACATATCAATTGTGCTAACCTAGGGCTAGGGTCCCAGGACACTGCAGAGTTGAAAGGGTCCAGCCCTACTGCTTTCCCATGTGCACATAGCTCTAACTTGACTTTGGTCCTGGAAATCCTGCAGATGTATCTCAGAGCTCCTGACAGAGCAGCATTCTGCAGGCAGCCAGCACAATGACTGGAAGCACCATTACTGCCTGGCCAAAGGCACTCCCCCATCGCACTCCGGCTCCTCCTCGCAGCTATGTGGAGCTTGCCCAGAGCAAGGAGACAACCTGACAGGTGCATGACAGCTCCCAGTTGCCAGCATGTTGGGGATCATCCCTCCCCTGGCCATGCTGAACTGGGAGCTCTGTCACTCTCCTTCACTACAGGAGCTGCTTGCTCCTGCTCTGCTCTCTGTCCCTTGCTCCCAGGCTCCTCTGCCCTTCCTGGGGCTGTGTGCACAGAGGTGCCCGGGCAGCATGTACTGTGAAGACAGTGAGTGGGGGCCAGCCCCAAAACTTCCCCCCCCTGCCTCCCAGGCTGCAGGAGGAGCAGAGATAAGGGATCCTAGGGGATGCTGGAGCACACTGCACTCCAAGCCCTGGGAATGAATTTCAGCAGAGGCAGCTGGGGTGGGGTGGGGTGGGGTGGGTCCTTGAAACCTGCAGCTGGGCTGGGCTGGGGGGGGGGAATCCCTGAAACCTACATTTTATGTCAAACTTCAAAACAGACAAAAATAAATAAAAACCAACCACCAAAAACCCCTTCATTGAACATTCCAGTTTAAAAATCCAGAACTGCAAAGTTTCATTTTACTAGTTTGACAGTCCTGGAGACTGACCTCCTAATTATCCTCAGAACAGGGGCACATGGGCAATGTCCTGCCAATGTAACAGCCTGGAGGTGGTGAGCCCAGTTCCCAGATTAGATGGCTAACCCCTTTTGGATGAAATTTTCCTACAATATTCAGTTGGAGACAGAGCATGAGAATGAAAAATTTCAGCCCAAATGGTTAAAATTTGGCAAAGCTATAAGCAACTGAAACCATGAGAAGGACCAGACAACCTTAACAGGCAGCAATATAGAGATGGATTTTCAAGTGTGTACGTATAGATACAAGTCTCACTTATTAGCAGTTATAGTATATCTATGCAACTTTATATTTTTATTTTGTTTTGCAAACTGTGACTACAGTCCATATGTGAACATTTTTCATATTTTGAAAAGTGTGTATCAAGTAATCAGCAAAGCTCACAATCAGTGTTGAGTCTGCTTAATAACTCTGAGAAGCAATGGGTTTGAGATGCAATAAAATAATAAGTGTACAAGTTTGAAAAGCCAAACCCTTATAGTAGCCTCTGCTTAATGTGTCTCCCAATTAAAGGACTGACTGTCAGAGGCTATGTAAAGAAAACTCTGGCCTTTCATCCATGGCAGGAAGGACAACTGGCTGTAGAGCAAACGGAAAAAAACAGACAGGGGAATAAATGAGGTCTTTTCAGTATCAGTGAGTGTCCCCTTTTTCACACCATGAGAAGCAGCACTAGCTCTGCCAATAATGTCACTGTCATACTTCACGCATGCTCAGCTTCTACAAGAAAAAAGGCAGCAACAATAACACATTTGTTTAAGTAAATGTTACTTTAATAATTAGGGAGTTAGGCCAACATTTTCCTTAAGTCATAATCTTAGGCATTCTGTCTCAATGTCCCTTGACACCAATTTTGTTTTGTAGATGAAGATGGCTTTTTTAAAAGTCTCAAACTATTGCCCTCTCATTTGTAGTTATAACCACCATATATGCAAGTTCATTGTATTTAAATCTATGAGGCATTCCTCTGGAGACACATTGAAAACAAACCGGAGAGACACTTAACAGTACATCAAGCAGAATATCAGAGGCAGATTATTAAAGCCCATCATGCTAGCCATGTGTTTTTTATCCTAAAGTTCCTCTCTGCTGAGAAAGAATATCATGCAGTTGGTCCCCCTCCACTTGGGTGATAATCATTAAATGGCAATTGTTGCTAAAAGTTTCTGTGCAACAATAGACTCTTTCACTCAGAAACTGTGCCACTAGGGGCATTCTTGTGAGTCATCATTTTTATTTGGTATTTTATGTTTGGATTTTTGCCTAGCCAATTTTCAACTAGGAACAAAATATGTATTTTTTTAAAAAAATATTACAATACATAATGAGTATAGATTCAGATGATGGGAGTGGACAGTGGAATTTGTGATTAAGACTATTTCAGACAAATTATATCCACCGAGGTTAGTGAGAAAGTAACATCGGTACTGATGCAGTCTCTGCACTGCTATAATCCAGTTCCCATCTGGATAAACTATGAGGTCAAAGGCAGAGTAGTTTATCCTACTGAGAGAGCTGAGTGAAAGAGAGCCACAGAGTAAAACTGCATTCCATCACTCTATCATTATTAAATAGCAGAGGGATTTTGAAAATGTAAGACTTGATCTGGGGTGCACATTTTCTTAAAAAATGCTAATTTATATATGAAAGACTCATTGAAGAGCGAGATAAACCTTAAAGCAATCTCTCATTAGCTTCCAGAAACTGCTTCCTCACATCTATCTCCGGATTGTGTTAGATACAGGTCCAAGCTAGAGCACCGATGGCAACAGAGTATCATCTTTAGCTTGTTCCCAGACAGTACTTGCCAAAGGGAACAAATGAGGTTCCTCTAGTGGTCTAAGTAATCCATGTGTAAAAGATATTCGAGCCTGGGTTCCAAACAAAACTATAGAACTGTTCAAAGCACATATATTAAGTCCTGTTTCTGTTCCCATTGAAGTCAGTGGAAACACTCCAATGGCAGCCAGGACAGTCCCAAGAAATCTACATGTAAAAACTCCGGTTAACATCATAGTGTGGACTGGCAGCCGTTATTTCTGTTTGTTTAGACAAAGATCTACAGAATACATGTCATGGGCATTGTCTGATGCGGAGCATTATAATACAAAACTATTGCTCTGAAGTTTGTAAAAGTAACTGAAAATGGGATATAATGCTCAAAACGGGAGGCTAACAGAATTATTGTCCATTAGAAGTGTTCCCCCACCCTAGAGTGGAAGAGTTTTCCTTATAACTAAAAGCTATTAGTCTTTAGAATATATGGGTGAAGTTCTGGTCCCGTGACTTCAATGGGGCCAGGATTTCACCCATATATTTTTGCCCCACCTATGCTGTAGCTTTTAACTGCTCTATATTAGCTTAGAGTGATGTGACCAAGAAGCAATAGCAGAGTTTCAGCAAAGAGGGAACAATTGTGAAAGCCATTTAGGATAAAAGCAAATGATAAAAATTCCCCTTATATTTTATAGTGTCTGCTCTTCACAATTTCTTTAACATCTGTTACTTCGATTCAGAACCATCTCTGGCATACCTCTATGTTAAAAGATTATTAAAATGATTATTTTAAAGAACTTAGTTCCTATATCAGATTATGCCCAGGAGAAATCTGAAAGGTGTAAATCTAAACATGAAGAAATCAAAGCTCAGACTGTTTTTCAATCCCAAACATTCTACTGTGAATTCAAAAACAACCAGCCTCTTTCTAAACAACCACTTTTATTTTTCATTCCCATGGCCATCTTAGCACTAGCAACACAACCGTCTGATAAGATGTGTAGAAATACAAAGTTCATCATCAACACCAATTAAACTCACAAAACAAATAGCTTAAGTAAAGACCTAGGATAAGCAGGTACAACCTCATAGAGTTCCTTGGAGATGTGGCTATTTAACAGTGGGTCTCAATGTATCCCGAGGTCCATTACGTATGTTAGCAGTAACATTACAAAGTCTGACAAAGAAATTGTCCTTTCTTACCTTTTGCCACATTTTGATAAAGAAGAGCTCCCTGGAAAAGTTGAAGAACACGTTGGTATCATAGGCATCATCCCCAATGTTAGAGATGGAGATATTAAGTGAAATGTTCTTTACTGCTCCCAATGCCAGATAGGGGGTTTTCTCATCAACACTGTAATCAGAAATGAACACACAAGTCAGTGCTTTGCTACTCACTCACTCACTTCCTTCCACCTTCAACTGTTTATGAGACCGAAGTAAATATTAAAATGCATATCACATGTGAGATGTTCACATAATGGTACCAGCATAGGACTGGGTGCCAGCAATGTCTAAATTCTAATCCTGACTCTGACACTGGCTATCTTGGTGGCCCTAGGCAAGTCACTTAACCACTCTTTGTAAAATTGAGATACTTCTTTTTACTATACCATCATGGAGCTATTGTGAGGATTAAATAGTTTATACAGGGCTTTGACGATAAAGTGCATAGGGGCTAAGTATTCTTATAGTAATATTCAAAGATACATGCTCTTCTATTTTCTTTCCTAAAAATTGAAGGTTATTTTATCATTACAGACACTCCCTGATTTATGCAAGGATTCCGCTCGGAACACTTTGCGTAACTCAAATTTTGCATAAGTCGGAAACGTATCTCCGACCAAAAAAACCCCCAACCTCCTACTTTTAGCTTACAGAACTTTTTCCGTAAGCTCGGATTTGCATAAATCGGGTTTACGTAACTCAGAGAGTATCTGTATAGTAACTTTCTGAAATTATTCTTACTTTGAGCCTCTGCCGAAAATGACAAAACCAAAGCGCACTAAACATCTAGAAAGCAACTATATGCTGAAAAGGAAATTTAAGAAGTTATAACCATCCACTGAATTATAATTAGATTGGAAGTTCTTTGGGGGCAAGGATTGTCTTTTTGGTCTGTGTTTGTGAAGGAACTAACAGGATGTGGGGCTCCTAGATGCTAACACAATGCAAATACATACATACATACCAATTTATCCTAAATCTGTCTTTCCCAACACAGTGGGATCTACCTCACATTATTTTCTCTCTCTCTCTCACTCACTCTCTCTCACACACACACAGACAGACAGAGTCACTAGGTATTTGAAGTACATTTAGGCATTCTGGCATTCTAGAACCTGCCTGTTCATAAATGATGAGATAAAATGTTAAAACACACCCAAAAACATAGTACTAGGAGTTAAATGGAGTGAAGTAAAAGGTTGTATGTTATATGTTGAATGCAAGTTAGAAAATAAACAGAGGTGCCAAAGCAGCCTGAACATAACCAATCTGGAATTGATCATTAGTGTAAAAAGAATCCAGTTCCACTTAGGCCTGGTCTACTCTTTAAAATTTAGGTCAACATAGCTACATGGATCAAGGGTATGAAACATCCACACCCTTGAGTGTTGTAGCTAGACTGACTTAACCCCCAGCATAGAGACAGACAGGTTGATCGAAGAATGCTTCTGTCAACCTAGCTACTGTTGCTAGGGATGGGGTGTGCCTACAGAGACAGAAAAACCCCTTCCGTCATCATTGGCTGTCACGCTACAGCATTATGCCTTCATAGCTATGGCACTGTAGCTATGCTGCTATAGTGCCTATAGTGTAGACATACCTTCACTTATCATGGAAAAGATGGAGGACGTCACTGGGAAGGAGTTGTGTGGTGGCTCAGAAAAGAGAAAAGAGCCTTCTAATAGCATGTCAGGAGAAAGTGCCACCAAGGAATTTCACATGAGGTGCAATCAGCAAAGTCAAAAACATCCCTTCACCATTAATTTAACATGCATCCACACCATGGTAGGTATCACCAACGCCCATAGCAGGACACACACACACACACACACACACACACACACACACACACACTCTCTCTCTCTCTCTATCATCGGGAAGTCTTCTTCTGTCTGACCGAGCAGCATTTCAACACTGAAAATCATTTAAATGATAAAAATTCCTATGGAGTCTACTAGGATTTCTACCAAGGAACCACTGTGCCTGGAACTTACACGGGTCTTATGTTTGCATGTTCTGCTTTCCTTAATCCCAACTCAGAATGAAACCCTTGAAAACAACTAATTTACATGAGTGGGTTTATCTAAAGTGATTTTGCATCTTCACTTCTGACTTTAGCCTACCTCTGTTTAAGAGCCCAATTCTTTCAATGTACTACACAGAGCCCACATGCTGACCTCAAGTTGATTTCCATACATGACAAGCTGCTAGGAACAGGCTCTCCTGGTAAAAGGTATTGAAGTGGCAACACAGGCTAACATGAGAAAAGACACTCAACGCTTCACCTATTTGCAGCTACCGAAGATTCTAGAATCTGGAATCCATAGTTACCTCACAAGTTCCCCAAAGTGGTTTGGGGAGCTTGTGATTGAGCAGTAAATTTGGGGTAAAATATTCTAGACACCTTCTTTAAAGTTGATCCTTATGAATTCATCATTGTAAATTCTGCAGGACTTTTCCACAAAATCAAGAGGTATTTCTAGTGCATTTATCTTCTTAGCCCATTTTGTTTATAATCTTTATTTTCTCACCACATTCTAAAATTAAGGCCCATATTTCAAATGACAGATTCTCACTGTTTCGGTACAAAGTGCTAAAACTGTACCTGCATTTTTATGGCTGGAATTAATTGCAGGCACAAATCCCACCATTGACATGGCTAAGTAACAGATTTGCAAGTACATAATCTTCTAAAGGGTATGATTTGCACTCACAATTATGGATGCAAACAAATAAAGGTGCAATTTTTGCAAAATTTCGTCCACATTGGAGGGAGCCCTGGCTAGGACCCCACTAAAAAATTGGCGCTAAAATGCCAAAACAATTAGAGTCAAATCTTGCAATTTTTACATCAGTAAAACTCCCACTGAAGTTAATGGGACTTCTGCCCAAGTAGGAATTGAATTCAAGAGGCCAAACACTGCAATCTTAAACAATCTGAAAAGCAAACAAATTCTCCTACCAAGACAGAAATGGCAAACTACTAGGATCATCTGGTAATCACAAGTACACAGAAAAAAATAAAATGTCATTAATGTGAATTATTTCCCAATAAGTTCAAAATCACAGTATTGGCATACATTTAAAAAAATATAGATTAACAGCTTGCGGGCTAAGATCCTCTAGTAAAATCTGTGTGTATGTGTTGCTTTAGCAAGTGATGAAAACCAACAAAGGATTCATCAAGTGAAGGATGTGCTAGCTGCAATGTTCTCTAATCATTAGTGTGTCTAGAAGTTGCCATTATTTGTTCAGAATATTTTTTTATAAAAAATTAAAGACACAGGCATAACAATAAATAAGTACTGTGCGGCAGTATAATGTTACCATGTTCCACAGTACCATTCATTATCTGTCACAGTGAGTTATATCTGAATGAAGGCATTTGTGGAGATGTTAAATTAGCCACAAATCTTTCACAATATATTCCTCCATAGAAGAGAAAAAACTGATTTTTAAGAGAGCACTAATTGATCACGGATTACAACACCAACATCAAATTCACAGCCTTACTGAACTTTTTGAAAATGCCCAGTGGTTTGAAGCTGACAGGAATTCAGATCTTCATCAGAAATGCAACAGAAGATTGTGTTTAAGTCTCATTTTAAGAGACTAGTTTTTCCTGAATCATTAAATCTGAGTACATCTGGAATGAATCAGGTACACTTTCTGCAAGAAATGGATTAAGAAAAAGAATCTGTCTATTGGCAAGGGAGCTCCCAAGTCCTGTTTACTGCTCTGGGGCATGATGTCATTGAGCATGGAATGCCTGGTGTGATGTATGAACTGTACTACCAATATGATGCCATCCTTCTCCAGCATCTGCTGAACATTAAACAGGCTAGCTGCCGAGTCAAAATATGTCAGTAAAGCTGTGTTGTCACCCTATGGAAACAAGAAAATAAACTAAGCCATGCTTCATTGCAACAAGCTAAGACAAACAACCTAGGGAACAAAAAAAATAATCAAACAATGGCTTTTGTTTTATTTTTCATTGAACGGAAATTTTAAAGTGGCTAATCTTTTCCCCCCAGATACATTGGTCAAGTCAAGGCAGATCATCTAAAAATAAGAAAGTGTGGATCAAAACCTAAAAATCAGCAACCAATCGCTAAGCAAATTTTAAAACAAAAATAGAATATAATTATGCAAAACATTAAGTAGAAGTGGAGAGCTGGGTGAAAGTAGCGTGAAAGATGATATAGCTATAGGCATATTATATATGCACCCACGCACGGATGCACACACAATAAATATATCATTATGTCCGTTTCTGTATAGAAAAGGGAAGTGCAGGTATTCAGCACCTGGATACTCACAGGTGCTGAATACCTGCAGACCCATTGACTTCAAGAGGATGGGATGTGGGATGGTCAGCCCTTCGGAAAAGATCAGGCTCCAAATCAGGCTCCAACTCTGAATTCATTTGCTCTAGCAAAACGTATAAAAAGGAAATACTTTCCTTCCTCATCCCCTCCCCCGGCCAAGTTATTGACAAAAGGAAACAATTCTAAAATGTCAGGACATAACAGGTTCTCTTTTAACCTGCTCTTGTCTTCTGTCCCAATCCCTGATCCCTTTTGCACTGTCCTCACACAGTCATCTGGGAAAGAAAGATTGGAAGGGAGAGGGCTACCAGAAAAGATCTACAACTTGCATTCCCTTGCCCCCTAAGATGATGGTGCTTTAGTTACTGTGCATCTGGGGAGACATAATCTACATTCCCAAAAAGCAGGGTGGTAGCCGTGTTAGTCTGGAATAGCAGAGTTAACAAAGTCCTGTGGCACCTTAAAGACTAACTATAAAGTTTTGAAGCATGAGCTTTCGTGGGCTAATACCCACTTCGTCGGATGCATCCGACGAAGTGGGTATTAGCCCACGAAAGCTCATGCTTCAAAACTTTATAGTTAGTCTTTAAGGTGCCACAGGACTTTGTTAACTCTGCTATTCCCAAAAAGGTAAGCCTGAGCTCATCCCCCAATTTCCTTAACTAGTCAGTAAAAAACACATATTGTACTTAACCTCCCTAACCTTTGCAGATTACTCACAAGGCAGGGAAGGAATGCAACTATCCTATTGGGCTGAGTCACCATTTCCCCCTTTGATATTCCAAGTCTCACGTCCCTCACACAGTAGATCAGGATCAGACAACCATCGGTACAAATGCCTAAACTCATCTGAGTCCAAACGTCTATGGGTGGAGCTGCACCAATGGACAATTCAAGGTCCCATTTTCACTAATGTAGAAAAGGCATAGATGGGTAAACAACATTGGTCCTTCAACAGGCAAAAGGCAGAGCACTTCCAAGCATGCAATGCCACTGTTCAGCCTCACCCATAACGAGGCACTGAATATTAACTACAGCTGTAGGAAATGATTGTAATGAACCCCCTAACTATGCAAAATTCACCCCATTTTGGATTTTGTTGGCAACTCTGAACTCAGACCAGACTCTCTGGGAAGATTTGCAAAGCCTTTGGGCAAACCACAGCCAACTTGTGGCTTTGCAGTGAAAGGTGACGAAACTCATCGCTTCACCTGGCTTTGACGGGAAAACATATGAAGATGGGCAGTTTAGATTGCGTTTGATCTGGGGTGAATTGCAAAGCTTAGGGGTAGCAGACTCCTCGTAAATCCAAACAAGAAATGTGTTCACAGAAACCCACGTGAAGCAAAACCACTGGACGTTGCATACCTCTGACCTTGCCCCCCTTTCATTACCACAAGCACTCAAGGTCACTTCTCACAGCCTAAAAGTCAATCTGGACTAAAGCTGGGGTGTCTTCTCTGGGAGGAACTACTGATTGGTCCTATGTTAACATACTTTAGGGGGGCGGCCAAAATCCGGCTGTTTCCTCAGCAGCCCCCCTCACCCGTCCTGAGGTGGGATCAGCTCCAGACAGGAAGAGGACAGAACTTGGAGACTTTGATCTACCACCTCTGTGGACCATAGAGCTCTGTGGGACTTCCTGTGTCCCAGGGCAGAGGGCTTCAGTATACAGAGTATGCTAGGGAAGACGGGTGGCCAGCTGATTATAAAGCCATTCTCCAGGTGAAGGAGCAGCACTTTTTGCATGAGGGCTATAATACTACAGCTGCATGTCAGCCTAGAAGAGGAGAGGGGGATCCTTCACTCCCCTGGTCCCTGTGGAAAGAATCCCGTCACACAGGCTACTTTGTCTGTACACAAGCTGGGGCCCAGGATTAGGTCACAGAAAGTGAAAGTCTGATCTGATTTTTCCTTCTTTTCCGTGTTCACCTTTTTTAAAAAACAAGAACACAGTGTAATGGTCCAGGAGAAGGCAGGCACAAAAGATTACAGACTGTCTGGCTGATGTCCCTGGTCATTCCTGGGGGATTGCAACAAAGGAGAGGTTACTGCTGTGGGATTAAGAAAAATGGTTACAGCTAGTTACAGTGTTCTCAGCCCTTCTCTGGGAATGCCAAATAGAGACTCTTTCCCAAATTCATTTTCCTCACATAAATCTCACATTATCCCAGATGACATGCCAGTGTTCAGCGACATATACTTTCCATTTTTTACATTTTAAATTACACGTGCAGTATGTGAGGAAATCCATGTGAAAGATGCCACCCTCTCCCCCCGGCTCTAGTTACACTCTTCAAAAAAACAGGTAATTTTCTTACATTACTACTTATTTCTACAGAGTTACATATATGTGTAAGCCTTCCCAGGGCTAACGGGGGCCTGATTCTTATTTCATTCATGCTGGCTTTACATCAGCAGGATTCTCTTGATTTCCATGGATTAACAACAGGATAAGTGAAAGGAGACTTAGGCACAACAGCCCTGTCGAATGTATAAGCAAAAGTCCCGATTCTGCACACACATACAGGAGTAACTTTAGTCTCATAAACAGGCTCACTGAAGTCAATGGGACTGTTGTACACGTGAGTTAAGTTTTTCACGTGTATGGGTGCATGCAGGATCAGGCCCTAACATGAGAACAGAGACAGAAGAAACTGATCACAGATAGCAGTAAATAAGAGGATGGAATAATTACTCCCACTGAACAGGAGTTAGGTGCTAGATGCAATGTGGATCCCACACTGGTTACTTTAAAAAAAAACTGCTTCTTATTTAAAAAGGTCAAGGGAATGAGCTATGTTGCAATGATGGATTAGCATAGACAGGCCTAGTACAAGTACTGTAATACATTTTGAGGAGAAATTTAGTACTTTGTGGCATGAAATTTCTATGGATTAAATCTTAATGATAGCAGGCAGTACACATTTCCTGAGAAAAAATGAATCTTTTAGCAACTGAACTCCTGGTGAAATGTGACAAAACAGGTTGGATTTTGTTTTCTCTTCCTGGAATGTAGGAGCAAAATATGGAATCAATTAGTGTGCTGGGTTGAGCACAGAAAAGGGAAAAGGGGACAATAAGTCCTGTACACCAATCATTTATAGCTCACAACCAATGGTATTTAACCAGGGAGGAAAACTCAAAGATGTACAGAATTTGTTGCAACAGGGAATTTGTTACACAGTAGCAGGTGATTTATGTCAAAAATAAGATATGCCTAATTAAGATATTTTTAGCTGAGAAATGAATCAATATGGAACTCAGCACATACAGCATTATCGCCAGCAACTCCTGTTTCAAATGTTTTGCAACTCTCAGCAAACAAGGCAACTCACTAGCTGATCAGTAGAGCAGCTCAGCTTTATTGGATTTTGTAAACTGCAGTAAAAAAGTAAAAAAAGAAAATTTGTCTAGCTGCTATCAATTTGCGCAATATCTCTGGAGCTTAGATTTCTCAATGGCAGCTAAAATACATGACAATATTGCAGTAGTTCAATCCTTCTATTTGGTTAGCCTGACATAACTGTTACTAGACCAAGAAACCTGCCCTACACCCTCTTTGGTGTAGGTTGGTACCAATGCAGAGATGTCCATGAAGAATGCAGGGTTTTATATTAATTCGGAAGTCACTTCAAAAGGGGACTAACCACATATCTTGAAAGCCCTGTTGTAATCAAACCTTCAGGACGGTCATAGTCCAGTGAACATATCCTGGAGATTATTACAGAACGAAGCTGTGTTAAGTCTCATTTGTAAACAGTCCCTGACTGGGAGAGAGCAGCCCATTGCAAAGAGAGAGTAGGAATCCATATTCTTTTATTGCCACTGGATTTTTGAGCTCTGTAATTACTCATTACTCGTTGGTTCCATTACCATCTGGAGTGCTTCAATCACTCTATGCTCAGCAGGCACAGGACTGGCCATTGCAGTAGATGTTTTCACGTGTGATAGATTTATGATGCTCTGAGTGCCACTGGCCAGATGGAAACCAAGGAACTATTCCTTCATCCCAATGCACACTCAATGGAAAACATTCAGCTAGTTCCCTAAGATGATGCTCTCAGTGCAACTTACATGATGTTCTGATTAATCACTGGCTCTGCTGGTAGTCCTTTCAGGAAACTGCAAATCAGATCCTTGATGTAATGCAACAAAATCATCCACAAATACAATATGTACCTCATTAGCAACAGATTATAGCTACGAATAGAGCTAGGCTCAGAATAAAAAGCCTGCTTCTTTGAAACAATGAACTATGTATATTTAGTTACATATATACTACATGATATTTGAAATGTATTGCACGCACAAGTACAAAAATACTATAGTAGGCATTTTCATTTTATTCCTCATGTTACATCAAATTGCTTTGGAATGACAGGCAGTTATTCTACAATATAAAAATTCTAAACTATTACATTGTTCATATTATAATGTAATATCACAGCATGATTGTGTGAGACATTATATAGGAAATTATAAATCCCCACATGCCCCACATTTACCCTTCTCCTTTTAACTGGAAAGACAAAGGAGCCTCTTAAATCTTAATACTGTCCTAGGATATTACTAGGAACTGACCACAGACTCTAAGTGTCCTTTGACCCAGTAAATTAATAAAATCATGGATAATCACCATCCCTAGGAAATATAGGGAGAGAGAGTTGGTTCACCAGCCACCCTGTGCGAGGGGAAGGGGGTGTTGGTTCATTGGCTTCCCTGCGCCCTTGTGGGGGTTTTTTTGTGTGTGTGCTTGGGGCAGCAACAAAGCCAGAGCCGGCCCTGCGAATTACGCATATATTTTTTGACGTCCTGGTTAATCCACATTCTGGTTAACCCAATCCTGGATAATCAAGAGTCTACTGTATCTGTAGTTAAAGGTTATAGACTCCAACTAATAAAAGTTGCTCATCTTAAAAATATTGTTTGTTCCTTTTTGGGGGCTCATACAGTATCTGTATTCTTAAAACATTTAACTACTTTCTATGCTATTTCACTGTTATTGGTGAAAAGCAAATGTATGTCATAATGTATGTCATAGTATCTGTTACTTCTGGATTCCTTCAGCCCAGGTTCTGTAATAGTTAGACAGATGGCAGTGAAACTATCAGGGCAACATTTTTAAACACAGGCTCCTGCACCAGTTGAAACAAAGGGAATTTTACGGTTGACTTTAATGGAAGCAGAAGCATGTCCATTTACAGTTTGCACCCACACAACTCTCATATGCAAACATGAATGAAATGATTGTATAATTAAGCACCTTACTCTTTACACAGGTGCAAGTGAAATGCATACGAACTTGAGGGTTGATTCAACGCCCACTGAAGTCAATGGAAGTCTTACCTTTGTCTTCAGTGGGAACAGAATTAGGCTTTTTCTGGCCACATCCTAGCAGCTCATACTGACAGAGAAAAAAATTCTATCAATTTTTTTTTATTTTCTATGGAGTTGGTTGGAATTTTTTTGACAAAACACTTTTTCCATGGGAAAATAAAACTGAATAGAAAACAAAACATTTTGTCAAAAGGTATCAAATTCAATGAAGTTTTCAATGGAAAGGCTTCTGAGGTCCAAGGTGGAGACTCTGATCCTTTCCAGAGATAAGAGACACCCAAATCAAAACCTGAACTTTATCATTTGAAAACAGACTTTTCAACACAATTGTATTTTGCAACAACTTCTGAAAGATTCTGTTTTCATTCAGGTGAGGAGCAAAAACAAAATTTCAAAACCTTGAAATTCTTCACATAACAGGACTATCGTTCCCCAAACATCTCCAGTGTTCTACACATTTCATTTGACAATTCTGTATTTCCAGAGTAAATAATTTACAGTACTAAAGAGTGAGAACAACAGGTTTGTATGGTAAATTTGGGTCTGTAATAAGAGCAGCACATAGAATATAAACCAACATAAAATAGCTTTGTTTCATTCTCCGCACAGTTTGGTCTTGAGGGCAAATATATAACTAGAAATAGTCCAGCTGGTGAGCAGTTCTAGTTCTAATGACAGATGAAGTATAACTTTATGTCATAGAATTAGATGGGACACAAGCTGCCTTTGACATTTTCTCATGAATAACAATTATTTATACAGCATTTTTTAATCCAAGGATTCTTGCAGTCCTCAGTCTTTCAAAAAGTGATTTACAAGCTATATATATTCAATCACCACCAGTGGGTAATGCAGCTGCCAAATGACAAGCCACAGCAACTCTATTTTGTTTTATAAATAGTAATGCTACTATGTTTCCTATGGTATACAGATCACCATTAGATGTACATAGCCGTGCAGGATTTCCTCTCTAGCTGCATCTCTTAAGGAAGGCACCAGTCTATTCCGCTCTAAGGAGGTCACCTTCCTCTAATTTTTTGTTTGTTTGTTTTTCATGGGCGAGCCTGTTTTTTTTCAAAACATCTTTTCTGAGACACAAGCAAAAGCAAATATTCTCCATGACTATAGATCAGTTTCCATTACATTCTAAATAGAGCCTAATAGATATCATTCAATTTGCTGAAAGACACCTGAGTGCCAGCAGCACTAAGCTATCTCCCAAACAGTAGCCTGATTGAGAAGGCAATCTTGATACTAAATCCAGCCTACATGGTCAGAAGCATTTGCTAATTCAACACATGCCAATCATGGCTCACATAGTGGGATGGGTGCATGAAATCTCCAATGCCTGCAACACTTGCTAGACAGCATTTTCATATGGATTCATGCACTCTTTTTTCAACAGGATTGCTAGACATGGTGTCTTTAGGTTTGCCCCGTGGAGACAGGCATATTCCCAAGTTCTTCATGGCTCAGTGCATCGATCTACAACCAGTTAGGCACGTATCGCACCAAAACCTGAAGCCAGTTCAAGGACGTCAAACAAGATGTGTGTTCACATTCATCATCCTGATATTCTGGCGACTGTAGTTTTATCTTATAGGGCCAGAGTGCTCTTTTCAGGTGGGATATAGATTCATAGACTTTAAGGCCAGAAAGGGCCATTATGATCATCGTCTGACCACTTGCATAACGAAGGCTGGAGAATTTCACCCAGCATATAATGGGGACACAGATGCACTTCACGTTCTAAATGAGCAGTTACACAGAGGCCCAATGAGAGCCCAAGACTTACTGCCTAAACTTGATGAAAAAGACATTCTCTGTTGAGAAACCAGATTTCATTGTGTTCCTTTGAAATCTCTCATGCTGTGAATGATCTATAATGACTATTTTCAATACTAAATAATGTCTTTTTAAAAATATATCAGGAGAAATGTTCTCTCTCTGTTGGAACTAGTCCACATATAAAAGTTATTGGAGTTTAGATTCAAAATAACTATTACAGTGGGTCTATAATCTGCTTTTTAAATTATGACATTTTTATTGCTGGTTGGTTGGTTGGCATGCATGGCCAGTTTCCTATTGCTATCCAAAAGGCTGTGGCCATAAAAATAAATTCTACTGCCAAATATTGTATTCCTGTTCCCCTTAGAGTTGCATGTCGCACTACTAGAATTGCCAAGGTATTTATACTGTATGTAGAGTATCAGCCCGTCATTTTTTAAATGCAACCCTTTTCCAGATTTTGCCATCTCTACAGTCAGTCACAAGGTCTCACTAACACAGCAAGTCTAAGTCAGTGGTGCGGAGACTGTTCCAATCCAGGATATTAAAAAGTCACATTTTTTGGTTACATAATTGCACGCAAATACAAAACAACGTAAAACTACAGAGCCTACAAGTCCACTCAGTTCTCAATGTCACCAGAAAGTGAGAACAGGCGTTCCTATGGCATAGCCAGCATCGCTAGATATTTGTGCCAGATGCACAAAAGATTCATAAGTCCCTTCATGCTTCAGCCACCATTCCAGAGGACATGCTTCCATGCTGACAACGCTCGTTAAAAAAAATTATGCATTAATTAAATTTGTGACTGAACTCCTTGAGGGAGAATTGTATGTCCCCTGCTCTGTTTTACCTGCATTCTGCCCTATATTTCATGTTATACCAGTCTCAGAAGATGACCTAGCACATGTTCCTAAAATGAACAACACTTTCACTGCAGATTTCACAAAATGCAAAGAAGGTACCAATGTGAGATTTCTGAAGATAGCTACAGCATTCGACCCAAGGTTTAATAATCTGAAGTGCCTTCCAAAATCTGAGAGAAAGGAGGCATGGAGCATGCTCAGAGAAGTCTTAAAAGATCAACACTCCGATGCAGAAACTACAGAACCCGAACCACCAAAAATAAAATCAACCTTCCACTGGTGGCATCTGACTCAGATAATGAAAGTGAGCATGCATCGGTCTGCATTGCTTTGAATTGTTATTGAGCAGAATGCATCATCAGCATGGACGCATGTCCCCTGGAATGGTGCCTGAAGCATGAAGGGACATTTGAATCTTTCATGCATCTGGCACAAATATCTTGTGATGCTGGTTATGCCATATGAACACCTTGTCTCACTTTCAGGTGACATTGTAAACAAGAAGCACACAGCATTATTTCTTGCAAATGTAAACAAACTTTTTTGTCTGAGCGATTGGCTGAACAAGAAGTAGAACTGAGTGGACTTGCAAATTCTAAAATTTTACATTGTTTTATTTTTGAATGCAGTTATTTTTGTACATAATTCTACATTTGTAAGTTCAACTTTCATGATAAAGAGTTTTCACTACAGTACTTATATTAGGTGAACTGAAAAATACTTTTTCTTTTGTTTTTTACAGTGCAAATACTTGAACAGTGAAACCTCGATTTAACGGACTAATTGGGGCGAGGGGGTGTCCGTTAAAGCCAAAAGTCCGTTATTTAATAATTTTTAAAAATCATTAAATAACAGGACTTTTGGCTTTAATGGACACCCCCTCACCCGAATTAGTCCCTTATATAGAGGATCATATTAATTGAGGCTCCCCGCTGCGGGGGGGGGGGGGGGGGGGCATTGACAGCTCCCGCCCGGCTCTCCGCTGCGGGGAGCCGGGCAGGAGCTGTCAAACCGGCCGGCCGTCTCCCCTCTGCGGGGAGCCGGGCGGGAACTGTCAGCCCACCCTCCCGGCTCCCGCTGCCGGGAGCCAGGCGGGAACTGTCAACTCCCCCCTCCCCGCAGCGGGGAGCCCAGCGGCAGCTGTCAACTCCCCCGCCCGGCTCCCGGCAGTGGGGAACCCGGCGGGCACTGTCAACCCCCCCCCCCCCCGCCAGGCTCCCACTGCGGGGAGCCAGGCGGGAACTGTCAACCCCCCCCCCCCCCCGCCCGGCTCCCTGCTGCGGGGAGGGGGGGGGGTTGACAGCTTCCGCCCGGCCCTCCGCTGCGGGGAGCCGGGCAGCCGGGTTGACAGCTCCTGCCCGGCTCAAAACCCCCCCGTCCGTCCGTCTCCCCGCTGCGAGGAGCCGGGCGGGGGGGTTGACAGCTCCCGCTCTGCTCCCCCCAGCAGGGAGCCGGGCGGGAGCTCTCAAACCCCCCCCCCCCCCGCCCGGCTCCCCGTTGCGGGGAGCCGGGCGGGGGGGTTGACAGCTCCCGCCCGGCTCTCCCCAGCGGGAAGCCCGGCGGGAGCTCTCAAACCCCCCGCCCGGCTTCCCGCTGCGGGGAGCCGGGCGGGAGCTCTCAAACATCTCCCCCCGCCCGGCTCCCCGTTGCCGGGCGGGGGGGTTGACAGCTCCCGCCCGGCTCCCCGCAGAGGGGAGCCGGGCGGGAGCTGTCAGCCCCCCCCCCCCCCCCCGCCCGGCTCCCGGTTGCGGGGAGCCGGGCGGGGGGGCGGGGGGTTTGACAGCTCCCGCAGGGGTCCCTGCTGCGGGGAGCCGGGCGGGAGCTGTCAACCCAGCCAGCTCCCTGGGGCGGGAGCCGGCAGCCCCCAATAACGGATTTCGGATGCATCGGAAATTTTGTCCATTGCATCCGAAGTCCGTTAAATCGGGGTCCGTTAAATCGAGGGTTTACTGTACTTAGAAAATTTGCATTATATGATGTCATACAAAAATGCATTGTAAAGCATATAACACTATGACTCTGAAGTGCTGAGGTTACTGAAAAGATTATAAAACAGAAATATTTACAATGAAAAATTAATGGACTTCCACTTGTACCAATTTTTTACATTGATGGAGCTGTATAGGCATGAATGGAGCAATTTTTCCAGTGTACATGAGAACAGAATCAGATCCAAAAATGTCTAGTACAAAAATGCAATGAACCTGTAAATACTTCAATTCATTCTGGTGTATAAAGCATTGGAAATAACTGAAGGTTTGTAACAACTTCTGTTACACAGACACGAAGATTTTTTTTTTTTTAAAAAAAAAAAAGCTTATATACAATCTTTCAGCATATGGCATTGCATGCATGAGAAATTAGTCATACTATACAGGCTAGGCACCGTTCCCAATCTATGCAAAACCAGAATTCAGAGTAGCCCTTTTATTTTAAACAGGCAATAGTAAGACATATTCTAATTTCTTTAGATTGAAGAATGTTATAGGGGTGTTTTCTAAAAACAGAAACGGATGGTCTTGGAGATTAAAAACAACAGCAAATCAACAGAATATGTTATCTATTTGAAGACATCCTGTATATTTCAAATAGTAACTCAGATGGACTAAAATGAAGAACTGAGAGGTTTGATCAGCACTTGCTGTATCAATGTTGTATTGTATTAGAATACCTTACACTCGTTCTACAGTAGTGATTTTTATTTTGTTTAGGGGAAATCAGCAGCTTATTTTTAAAATAAAAAAATCAGGATTCAATCTAAACAGCTGAAGGAGCCAGCAATCTCACAAACACTACTAACTCTATTGCTTACTGCCATGACATCAGAGAACTAATTCGTAGCAAGTAAGAGTCTTCAGGATTTGTCCCCTAGTTTTCTAGATTATCTCTGATCTGAAGAATGGGGGGGGGGGAGGAAGTTCTCCAGTTTTGCTCCAGTGTGCTTTTTGTACACCTCTAACATTCTGTATAAAGGTAACAAGTCCAGGTTTGGGGGGTGAGGGTGAAATACAAATTGCAAGGTTGGAATCCATAGCTTGAGATCCCATTCCAATTTCCAATTAGTCAATGGAAAGACTCCTGTTTACTTCAACGGGAGCTAGAGATGGTCATAGTTTCTCAATGTCGCTTTTAGGGTTTGGGTTCAGGCCCATCTCTAGTTACAGCCATAAAACACTGCAGAGTTGTGCAAATGCATTTATGTCTGCTGACTTTACTGTTTTTGACTTGTTCTTTCCTGGCCTGAAAGCAAAGGATTTCACAGACAACATCTGCATCAAACAGCAAAACACCTGAAACATGGTTAAATAATTCAGATCAGCATTTCACTCCCTAAAAGTGTTCTAAAAATGCTAGAAAAAAGGAAACAGAAGTGATACGTAAGGTTCATCTTTAACCTAAAATAATCCAGAAATGAAATAAGCACATCCTGACCAAGCAATACAATATGCCTCTCTCTTGGATCATAAGCCAAGTGAGACAAAACAAAAACCTCACATCAGTGCCACTTGGCAAGTATTACCATGTGAAATGAAAAGTGAACTTAAAAGAAAAAACTATTGAAATATTGACAAAATGATTGTGAAACTGACAAATGAAGACAAATAATTCCACAGAGACTGTAAATATATGAAACTAGCTGGACCACCCGGCGTTGCTCCGGGTATTTGTAATTGGAAACTGGGATGCAAAAAGACTACAATGTTTTTTATTAATACAATTTTTGTTGTTATTGTATATCAGTACATTCCATGAATTACTATTGTAATGCTTTATCATAAACAACATTTTTTGTTTTGCTGTCTGGGGTAAAAATGAATAATCCTTTGGGAGTGCCCACTCTAGAGCAAGCCAAATATAGTTAATTTCATTCTCTTGCATTTAGATGTGGTTTCTCCGATACATTTTCGCTTTTTACGCGGCATAACGAATAGGGTTCTTTTTAAGAAAAAAACAGTGTATTTAATTATGTTTGTACTACACAACACTAAGCTCTCTGGTTATCTGTATTATTACATCATAACTATGTCACAGACAACAGCATGTGTTAACCTGCTGCCCAGATGATGTTATGTGAGCTGTGTAGTTGATGTTAATGAGCTTTAAAGAATTTCACCCCTATGGGGTGTAAGAGGTGAGATTTTAAAAATTTTCGATTCTTACCCTGATTAGGACCCTAAAGCCTATAAATGTACCAAATTTCAAGTATCTAGCTGAAACGGTGTGGAAGTAGTAAGGGAACATACATACATACACACATACATACACGCATACACCATTTGACTTTTATATATATAGATAGATTAAAGGGGAGTAGGATAAAATTTAACACTACAAAGGATTTTATGACATTTGCTATATTTTGAGATTTTTTTCCACACATTTTTATTAAGTAAAATGGAGATGTTTCCTGCAGCTTTACTTTGTCAACACCTTCTTTGAGAGATGATAAGGTCTAGTGGAGATGGCATTGGACAGAAAACCTATGTTTTGACACTGACCTACTGTGGGACATAGAACATGCCCCTCCCTTCCTTTGTGTGTTCCAGTTGTAAGCTCTCTCGGGCAGTGACTGTCTTGTGCATGCACAATACCTAGAATAACAGGGGCCTGATTTCAGTCTCTCTCTCTAGGTACCATCATAATATAATTAAGAATAATCAGCATGTCATTAAAGAAGTTGCATATACAAGGCATGGATCTCTACTTTGGGTTTTCACTGCACCCTTACTTAAAATCAATTACATATTAGTATGTACAAGTAAGAACATGAAAAAAGTTTAATTCACTCACCTGGACAGCAATAATTTACCCTGAAGTTTCAAATCAGCAGCACACTCATCTGATTGACAATTCCTCTCAAAAATAGTCTGAGAAAAAGAAAAGAGAAAGCTGTTAGAGTGGTGGACTTGATATAATCAGACTCCTCTTCCCAAAGCAATGTGTTTCTGTAAAATTAAGAACACTTGAAGGTCATGATACAAAGTACTGAGGAGCGAAGTTTAAGCGATTCAGAGGCAGTCAAATCTTCTCTTTATCTAGTCCTCAGACTCTGTCAGACTGAACTGGAAAGCTCACCAAAAAACAACTCTTATGCTTTTTCTTCAGTGAATTCCTGTTTCTGCTCAGGCTATAATGATCTCCTACCCCATATTTTTGGCACTCCTGTTTTTGGTTCCAAATACAGTAGTATGAATGGGGGAAAAAAAGGCAAATGTGGAAAATAATTGAACTAAACTCATAACCCTGGGAAAGATGTGGGGTCTGTGTAGCGTTTGCGGTACCAGAACATATACATCAAATCTATTCACTCATCTATAAACAAAGTAAAATTTTACCCATTTGTTTATACTAGGAAAATACATCATTCCCTTAAGCAAAGCATACAATTCTAACTTTCAAATTAATGACCATTAAAATAATCCCCAAATAGCAGAACTACAGTCAAACTTCTTGAGCGTTGACACTGGGAGTTGACAATGCCATTATCAAATTAAATGGGTTGGTGAAATGAAGACAGGAAAAAGGCCAAGGTTCTGCAGCATTGTGCATGGGCACATAAAGCTTCACTGGCAACAGGGATGGCACCTTTCCACTAGGCAATGGCAGAAGAGCAGGCAGGAGAGGGTACGTGCTTAAGAATGCCACATTCCCCTAAGTGTGGCCAAGTACAGCTTGCTGGCAATTCTCCACATCTAAATGTGGAAGACAGTGGTGTGTTGGGGATATGATGGGAACATGTCCACAGTGTCCGACAACAGCATGGATCCATTGAGCCTGTATCCTGTTAAAGAGATTGGGGGTGACGTGATGACTACTTCTCCCATTGTTTGGAACAGAGACCACTGCCCAATTGCACAGACAACCAAGCCATTCGGGGCAAAGGATTCCATCTCCCTGGACTTTATACATCTCACAACCTGTAAACCACTTAAAGACAAAGATCCAAAAAGAGGGACTCAAAAAATTATTCAGGCAGGGTACTTAAAATGCCGTGGATTCTTTCCGTTAGCGTAAACATTTTCTGATACCTCAGTCCCATGATATATTATTTCTGAAGTGAATAATTTTCAACAACAAATGTAAGGGTACTCAAAATGAGGTACAGTTGACAGGCATGCCCCTTTAATCTACAGAGAAAAAACATTTTCCATGGGTTTTGCTCCTCTGCTCAGAATTTGGCCCTATCTGCTGATGTGTCTAAGTACATTAAAGGTGGTTTGAGCTTTCAAGGAAAAAGGAACATTAACTGTAAACTCACCTCACCCTACAGTTTATTTTTTATATATTGTATCTCTGTAATATTCAGTAACTTACTAAAAAATGTGCAGCATGTCCAAAGATATCAAGTGTTTTTAAAAATATAGAATTTTAAGCGAATTCAAGGAACTGGTAACAATCCCAAACTTTTGTGAGTGCATCTATTGGCTTGGTTCTTCAAGTCAGAAGAGTAGTTACTAGGTTTTCTACAATTATTGATCAGATAAATGGCTGCTCATTTAAACCACTCAAACCTAAAGTGTATCAGATACCTAACTACCTTGCATTAGTAACATCTTCTTATGCCAGAGAAATTCAAGCCAGCAGGACTTAGATGCCAGGCCCATCTTCATAGGTATTATAGCACCGATAAAGGAGAAGGTTTATGGGTGGCTTTTGTGGAAATCTCATTTAAATTGACATGTTGCCACAGAATGTGTCAATTTCAACAAATTGGCATTTTCCAGCAGAAAAAAAAACTCCAGTGGAAAATGTCCAACCAGTTCCAGTATTTCTCCTCATAACACTCCTCTGAGGAAGGGCAGTGCTGTTATCCCCATTTTAACGGGAAACTGAGGCAAAGAGTGATTTGCTCGAGGTCTCAGAGGAAGTTGTGGAGGAGCAAGGAAATGAGCCCCGCTCTCCCAAGTCCCAGACTACTGCCCTAAACAAACTCCATGTCATTTTCAAAAAACAAAATAAGTACTTAACCTTGGAGTCCTGGACAATATTCCAGTTCATATAAGCAGTGTGCAGTAGAACCAACCAAGTCGGATAAAAGCAAGGATGGACTCGAACCTTGAGCTAGCCCAATTTTTGTTTAGAAGTTTGAGAAAGTTTGTGCTCTTTCCCCTCTTCCCTTCCCAAGTTACTTAGCATTTCTGCATAAGTTACTTAGCCTCTGTACTTCCTAGTTCTACAAATAGAAGTGGAACGACTTAAATATAGCACCATGAGAAAGTCTGTGTTTGTAGTATTTCTGGCCAAACCTGAAAGAGAAAATACCACCAATCTTGCAACAAATAAAAACATAAAATAAATGAATTCTTGTGAGATCTTCAACCCCCAAGAAATTCACATCAGCATCTGGAAATCTGGGGTCTTCTCCAAAATAAGCCCCAAGTGCTTAAAGTACTTGGTGTTAGGAGCTATGTCCTTCTTTCCTTCCACAGCAAGAGGGAAAATGGGCAGCTAACATGGGAGTCTTGAGGAGAATGGGGAGAAACAATCAGGAGTAACTCCTCAAAACCCAACCTTTTCATTTGGTTTGGATCAGACAATGGTAAATTCATTCAGAACCAGATTCTGCTACCTTTACACACTTTGAGCCAACTCACCTTGTTCCACACGTAGTCCAATGATGCCACTCAAAACGAGTGAAGGTTGCAGAATCCGTCCTTCAGTAACTGGAAATTCAATCTGAATTTTTAAAAATCAGGCCAGGTATGTAAGCACCTAAATGCGGCCCTTATAAGCCAATTTTAGACCTTGATTTTTTTAAATCTTGGTTGCAGATTTTCAAATTACTCTTAAACCCAAAGCTATTAGATTGAAATATCTACTGATCACAGGATAAAGTAGTAGCACTGAAACCACCCAGCTACCCTCTGCTTCACTGAACTGTTTGTAGAACTTTGGCAGTCTGACTCTCGCTCACATGCTCAGGGTCTGACTGCCATATGTAAGGTTGGGAAGGAATTCCCTCCCCCGCCCCCCCCCCCCCGCCCCCCATCCCCATGTCCGATTGGCAGTGACCTGGGTTTTTTTTCCACCTTCCTCTCTGTAGCATGGGATGCAGGCTGTTTTCCAGGACCATCTGGATATGTCCCACCTGATCATTTCCCTCTCATTGATTACATTGGTACACCTCAGTTCCTCCTATTGTCTGCCTGTGGCACAAAATAGTTTAATTTCCTGAGGACTGTAATTGTTTGGTCTAATTTTGGTTGTTGCTTTTGTGTGCGAGTGGCCGGTGGTGTTGGTGGCCTTGATACTCAGGATGTCAGACTGATCTGGTGGTCCTTTCTGGCCTTAAAGTCTATGCCCCTATGATAAACTTGTCTATTAAATCAAATATCCCAGAGAGCCAGGTGCAAAAGCCTGAATTCAATCCCTCAAGAAAAGCAATTAACGTTCCTGAAAGCCTTCCAGGATTTAATTACAGGCACTGGCTAAAATAAGAACAAATTATTTAGAGAATATGTCTAGGAAATATTCAAGCAAATTCAATCCAGGGGAGTGAACTCCACAGGGGCTATAAATGATCAGAGGAATCCTGCTATTAAATAAAACAGCCAAGTCAGAACAGTGTGGGCGGCGGGTGTAGGGAAGGGAGGGGTAAAATCAGCTAGGGAGCTCCAGGTGTTCCGATGAAGAAGAGTTTCACAAGGAAAAGTCTTCACATTTACAATGGGTTAGCATAGGAAAATGGGGGGGAAATGGCCAGCAATAATTATTTTATTAAACTAAAGCACATAAGAACTTCTCTAATTGAGGAAAGGTGGAGGGAAGTGAAATAGTTCAGTGAATGTACTGAAGAAAATTCTGAACCTAAAACTAGTTCTAATATACCACCATTTATCATATCAAACCTAAAGCCAAACGCAATAATTTCTCTTGTCCACAAAAGCTGGCTTTGGATTTCAGCAGAGCCCTGCTTTGTATCCTTTGATAAAGCAATGACATATTAAACATGGACATAACTACCTAGCAACAACAAAAAGATGGAAAACTGGATGAACAAAAGGAAGCGGCGCTCCCCAAAGAAATCAGAGATCTGGATAAAGCTCCCTAACCAAAGCTGCTAACTAGTACGTATGAATTATCAAGCATAAATGTATCTGTCATGTTCTTCTGGACCAGATATGGACTGGTCACCGAACTTGTTTATGCACACAAGATGGGTTGATCATAAATAAGGTTAAGATTTTGGCACAGTCATTTTTAGTAAAAAAACTAAAGAAAAAGTCACGGACAGGTCACAGTCAATAAACAAAAATTCACAGAAGCCTGTAACCTGATCCTTTAGTAGTATTTTTTTTTACTAAAAATAACTGGGGTTCACAGCGGGAGGAGTGAAGCCTGAGCCGGCCCACCACCCCGAGGCTGGAAAATGTCACGGAGGTCTCTGAAAGTCATAGAATCAATGACTTCTATAGGCTCCATGACATAATCTTACCCTTAATCTTAAGATCCTTTAATGATCCGCCAGGTATGGCTGAACTCCATTTTAAAAAGTTGGATCAGTTGTTCTGTGTTGTCTTCCCATCATGAGTTGTGCCGGACTATATCCATTAGCCACTATTGGTGTTAATCTGCTGCAGGAAGTTTTCGGCTACCAGTACAGCTCTCAGCCTCTCCACTGACTTGTGGAGAATGTGAGCTGTTGGTAAGATGATCAAAATCATATTTCATTTGGAATCTTTAGAATTCTGCTGAAGTGAATTGTGGTCTAATGTCCATCACTAGTTGTTCTGAAATACCAAAGTGAGCAATAGTGTACTTAAGTTTCACGAAAGCAGTGCGACATGTTATGTCTTTCAAGAAAATTACTTCTATGTAGCTAGAAAAGTAGTCCATGACAACAGGGTAATTATATCCACAGAATCTGCATACACATTTGCAGCTAGTTTCTTACAAGGATCCTCAGGTAGCAGGGTTTGAACACTGTTGGGTACAGCGTTATCTCAAGTTGATCTGTATTGAATCTCCTCTCTAAAGTCCAATATCATCAAATCCTCTGTCAAGTTCTTTCTCACTAGGCCTGTCATGGCCACCACGATGAGGCTGAGAAGGTGGTCTTTGATCCTTTGATCCCATGCACGCTGAGTGCAAAGGTTTTGTCCTTGTAAGAGGCTTCTGTGATGAACTGGCTCATGCTGTTCTGAATATCTCCAGGGCTAGCCCGTGGGCATAGTTTGGGGTAAATGGATGGGTGGGCAATGTCCACCAAACAGATGGGAGGTGAGGGGAAGAGGTCATGCAGGGTCATGTGCCACTTCCCTCCACCCCATTTCTGTGAGCGGCGAGCTGCCCTGCAGGGCTTGCTCTGCCCGGTCTGCCTGGGAGGGGGGCTCTGTCCTTCCGTGCTGTGCCTCCCCTCCGCCCCCGGCCCATTTCGGCTTGTGGGGAGCATGACAAAAACGGTTTATCTCTGTGCTCCAGGCCACTGCCTGGACACTGCCTCCTGCATCCTAGTGCCTGCCTGTTGCCTGTACAATGGAGAGTTGAGGAGACGGGGGGAGGGGGGGTGGAGACAGAAGAAGGAGAGTGGGGTGGGGTTGGGGGAAGGATTGGGAGAAAAGACAGTGGGATAGTGCAAGCGGAAGAGAAGGGGATGGGATCGGTAGTGGACAGTGGGCAAGGGAGGGGGTGGGATAGCAGACAATGGGCAAAGGAAGAGGAAGGGGATGGGGAAGAGAAGGGGATATAGAAGGGGGGGCAGAAGCAGGGCCCCGGGCATGTGACGTCCCCTCGGCGGCAGTAGCAGCCACAGCAGGGAGGCACCCGCAGCAGCACCAGAGCAGCGACATCACCGCAGCAGCTGGTGCTGGCGTGGCCACCAGCAGCAGTTGGGGCTTCCCCGTTAAGCCAGCCCATCATACCACCCCCACCCCCCGCCCACACTGTCAGACCAGGTACCCATTGCAGGTAGGGAGAGAGTATGCCAGCGAGCCAAAGCAAGGACACCAGAACAGGGGGGGGCCAAGGCACCATGGCCCTCCCACTTTTTATTGGCTGTAAGGGTGAGCAATGGGGAGGGGCAGAAAGAAGCGAGGGGGAAGTGTCTTTGGGGAGGAAGAGGTGGTGAAGGGGTGGCCCTTGGGGAAAAGGGGCAGCATGAGGTGTGGGCTCAGGAAGAAGGGATGGCGTGAGGGCAGGGGCTCGGCAGTGCGGCATGTGGGGCGGAGCCGTGGTTCGGACTCCCACTTTTAGGGTGCTTCTGCAGCTCCTGAGCAAAGGAAACTGGCTTCAGCATGCACATGTTGGAGCAGGCGTATTTGCATGTGTGCTTTGTTCCCCCCCCCCCCCCCAAAATACAGCAATCAAACTATACTTATGGGCTAGCCAAAGCTGCATCAGGGACTTCAGCTCTGGAAGGGGTTGAAGGTGATTGTATGTCCCTTCCGAGATGACTGGGATGTCAGCTCCT
This sequence comes from Sternotherus odoratus, assembly GCA_032164245.1. Classification (NCBI taxonomy): domain Eukaryota; kingdom Metazoa; phylum Chordata; order Testudines; family Kinosternidae; genus Sternotherus; species Sternotherus odoratus. The sequence goes on from JAVMKO010000002.1 coordinate 151,213,783, forward strand.
GAGCCAATTTTAAAGTCAATAGTCTTGCCACGAATATTCGGTTTCTCTCTCCAGCGAGGTTCTATGTCATCACAAGTGACAGATCCCAGAAACAATAGCTCTTGACTGTCTGCAATATGAGTCAACTCCCCGATTGCTTTGGTGTGGCAAACAGCTGCAAAATATCCATATTTCATGCATTACACACTGTATGCCTCTGGCTGGACATGCACCATCTCTTGGGATATGACTTTTTCCACACCTTATATATGTAGGCTGGACTTTGCCCCTCTTTGTCTGGGAATTCTCTCTCCCTGCCTCAGGGATTATGTGCTAATGACTTTTAATACTCAATTGTCTGTTCACAGTTTTTAAGCTAGTTTCAGGTTTTTTCAAATTGCTCCTGCCTTTTGTTCTGTTTGACTAATTCTGACTGCTTTGCTATCAGTATAGCTGTGGCTAGAGTTACAGTTCTCTCTTAAGCTGTAGTTGTTGTGAACGGTTATCATGTGTTAACCCAATAACCAGTCTGCCTCTGATATATTCATGTTTTGCATTCCTAACATCAGTTTTCAGCCAAGGCATGCAGAGCTCATGTAAAACATTCAACATTTTCCCCTGGTTCTTGAAATTTCTGGAGAAAACATGCTTTTTCATAAACCACAGTTCTCTGAAGTATTAAGTACATATCAAACATAATCAGAGCCCTTTCGTGGTTATCTTTGTGGCTTGTCTTCAGTAAAGCCAAAGGATTTAAAGATATGCTCTCCTTGTTTTCCCATGGCACAAATTAAAAACAACACCTATATCCCCGCACTTTCTTTGTGGAGATTGACTGCAGTGTGAAATCTGGGACAACACTGTTTCTAGTCTGTCCTTTGTGAAGGTTCGTCAAAGCTGAAATTTTCTGAGGCATTGAAGAGTGGAATCTTGAAGAGATCTTGCAACCTTTGTTGCTTTCTTCCTTCTCATTCTGTTCTTAGTTAACGCCTGCACTTCCGACTGGGGTATTTCCAGAATGCACAGCTCCTTGCTTATACTGTGATATCCCCAACAAGAGACATTCTGCCTAACCAGGCCTGCTGTCTCTCTCTCCTCAGAAAGGGTAGATAGTGTAATTGCCACAGTTAAGTTACCACATGTGTCTTTCCAAAGAAGCACATTTAATTCTTAAGGTAAAATTGTAACAAAGAAAACATATTAACAAACAATAAAAGAACCTACATACATGTTAATAAGGTTACTATAGATCACCCCCTTACTCAAAACAAGGGCTATAGCCAACTAACTGTCCTTCAAATTCCACCCCCTGACTTACAGGGCCGCAGGAGGCCAAATTCCTTCCAACCCTTCCCAAAGGATTGGGGCCCCCTTATAAATCACCTCATGACTCCTCATAGTAAAAATTTTCAGATACGCGGATAAAGTTCATCTGATTCTTCCCACAATGCCCTGGAAAAATTGTGCAGCTCTAGGTGATTTAAATCCTGTACCCTAATATGAGGAGATCATGTTTTTTCTCCCTGCATACTCACATAGCACTGCTGAGCATGAAGGCTATTGTGCTTGGTCTAGCCCAGTGGTTCCCAACCTGTGGCCCAGTCAGCACGATGCTGTGGCCCATGTGACATCCTCAGGGCCATACAAGTAATATTGGATGTGGCCCACCATGGTAAATAGCTTGAGAAACCACAGGTCTAGTCCACGACTGTTCAACCTAGGAGATATGGGATCTCAAGCATGCTGCCCTTTCCATATTGATAAATGGGAGGAGGGTCCAACAATGGAAAACCACTGGCCTCGCCCATCATTACATGAGAATAAGATTACCAAAATATGCATGTCATGCGCTGCAGTCAGAGGTCTCCACTAATTATTATTTAAGTCAGTTAAAGAATAGCACACATTTCAAAGTTACAATACAGCTGGACACCTACTGTTCAAATTCAGTTCTGAACTGGAATCTTTCCACTTCTTTTCCATTCAGAAAAGAACAGGCCAATTCAATCTCAGCTGGAGCCAGTACATACTCAGGGAGGAGCCCTTTTTAGTTTTCCTGGCACGGACAGTGCCCAGTCACTGCCAGTTTAAGGTGGATACTGACCCCTGAAACCCATGTCTATGGAACAGTGCAAAGTTAGATAATTAGAGGTGGGTGGGACTGACTGCTTTAGGAATCCCACCCAACTAAGGGGAAAATATTTTGAATTGAGTAAGCGGAGAGGCTCCAGGAGCAAAAGGAACCTTCGATTGCGATCTCTGCAACAATAAGAGTGGAACAGAGCTCTGCAGCCTGTATAGTGAGGAAAGATACTGAGGGCATTAGCGTGAAACTCAGGTGACCAGGGCTCAAGTCCCTATTCTGCCACAGACTTCTTGGAAGACCTTGGACTAGTCACTGAGTCTCTCTGTCTCTCAGTTTCCCATCTGCAAAATGAAGACAACAGTACTTCTCGCCTATCTTGATGGGGAGTTGCAACGATAAATACATTAGTATCTGAGTGCCTCACAATCTTAATTTATAGTAATGCAGGCCATATAAGTACCCAGTATAGATCATTCTAGTCTCAGGCATGACCCACCCTATAGGCATTAAACAATTTTCTTCACTACAGAAAGATACACCAAAAACTGATAGCAAGGAAACTAAGGCATATTCCTGCGAGGTTCCAGAGTGGCAGACGTCAAATACTGTAGCTGACCAATAAAGCCACTCAGCATACTATCTGGTACTGCCATTATTTTGTTCCCATTACAGGAAACATTTGGGTTTTCAAAAAATGCCATCATTCACACAAGAGTCTCCTCTAATCCAGCTCAGTGCAAAATTAAATTTTAGCCTCTGTGCCCTGCAGTCCCTCGGACCAGTTTAATTACATTTTGCTTCATTTTGCAAAATCAGAGCTATATTTGAATCACCTACCAAATGTCCAATATAGTTCATCAGAACAGCCTCACACTTGCATGGTTTGTTAAGGGCAATTTTCAGCTAAGATTCATTTGCTCAGACCCATCTGAAGTTACTACTTTTAAGCACATTATGATCTTGTTTCAGGGCAAATTGTGGCAGGGATGGGTGCACCCTCTGATACAGCTCATTTAAAATCCCTGCTTGTTTTTCATTCAAATGTTTTGTAGTACCTCAAGCTAAGATCAGTCACTTTTAGACATAAATGTGAATGAATGAATATAATTCTTACGAGATATCCATCAGTGTGTTCATTTAATCCCATAGCTCCGTTTAAATGATAGGCAACACATTGTTCTCCCATATAGAAAAAAAAGAATTTATGGAACAAAAAACTTCACAAGCTTCCTCATGGGATTATGCCATCAAGAAGGGACAGATTTCCATGCTTGTCCCTGATGGTAGTTACATATCAAGCTTCCTTAAAAGATGATTCCACAATATACCTGATCTTCAAGCAAAAGTTAATACAGCTTGAGGTGGTACTAAATGCATAGCCAACAAACCATACTCAGCAAGGTGTAGAGAGAGAGAGGGTTATTGTACTTCCATATGACCCCTTTCTGCATAGTGTGGCAGGGTGGGCTTGACCCAGCCTGCCGCCCCTTTAAGAGGGAGAAAAGCCCTCTGCAAACCTCCCTTGCAGGAAGGCTAATTAGCCACCTGAGGTGCAGGCCAATCAGCCTGCATGAGTTGTACCTGGCAGCCTCTTCTGGGGGATATAAGGCTGCCAGGAAGGAAGCCCAGTGTGGTGGTGGCATGAGCTATTCAGAGCTGTGTATGAGCTATCAAGAGCTGTGTGTTGTGTATGAGCTATCAAGAGCTGTGTGTTGTGTATGAGCTATCAAGAGCTGTGTTTGTATTATTGTATTAGGGGCTGAACTATATAGAGTTTGTAGAGCCAGAACCTGTGGAGCTATTGAGAGCTGTAGATGTTGATAGAGTTGTAAACTGTAAGTTGAAGAACTGTTTTAAGCTGTATATATTGGTGGTGGGGTCCTGCACTGTAAATTAAAGAGCACTGTTTGGAGCAAAGAAGGGTTTCCTGCCTGTGTTCCTGCGAGGGGTGAGAGGCGGTCTGTCACACTAGGCAGTAGAAGAGCTATGTGCAGACAGGCTTTTCACATGCAGAGGAGATCACAGCCCTGACAAATAAACCAAATACTGAGTGGAGGTGACCACTTCAACTCCCTAATCTGATTACTTGAGTACACATCTGGATCAATACACAAATCCAGCATCGACACCTCAGGTGTTCACAGTGACTTGTGGCACCAAAGAGATTTCTCGAAGATGGAAGTTCGAACCTCCCTCTCTCTTTCTGCTTCCAATCATATCTCCTCTGCTCCTCCGACTTACTATATCAGAGTCCTTTGTTTACAGCTCAGTGCAAATAAATGTTTCACTTCGCTGGCAACTTGAATTATTTCAGGTGGAACTGAAAATGTTTTTTAAAAATTCAGTGAATCAAAACATCAAAAATCATTTGGGGTCAAATGAAAAATTTAAATTTCATGTTTTTATATTAAATTAAAAAATCTACAAATAATTTTGAAAAGAAAAAATGAAACCTTTTGTTTAAAAAAGTCAACGTGTTTCATTGTGACATCTTGCAAATTTATTTTTAGACTCTTTTTTAAACAGAAACAATTCAGCAAAATTGACAAGAATTCTCAACGTGTCAGTGCTGCCAAATCTGCATTTTTTGCCAAAAAATATTTTGGCTGAAAAAATGTGACGAGCTCTACTTACTCATTTATTCACAAAAATAAATAATTGGTACTGATTAGAAAACATCAATTTAAAATGTCTTTTTAAAATGACAATAGTAAAGACTTCCATTTGAAAATGTCAATTCTGACTAGGTTGGCAAAATCATGATGATTTTATTCAGGATTTTTGAAAACCACAGGTCACTGGCCATATATAATATCTAATTACTACAGTGATTGGCCCTAATATTACTTACACACATACACACACCCTACTGGCCTATATTTTCAAAAGTGACTTTGGATTCTTCAGTTTTTGGGTGCCCAACTTGTTAAAGGGGCCTGATTTTCAGAAAGTGCTGAGTAGGCACCTTCTGAAAATTGAAGTCTTTAATGTGTCTCAAGTTGGACTTCCAAAAGTTGAGGAACGCAAAGTCACAAGTTCCTTTGAAAAAGTAGATCCTTTCATCCTTTCATCAGATTAGTTTGATATTACCCTTACTATTATCCTACTTAGTTTTCAAAGGTCATATGTAATTGGGACGTGATACAATTTTTTTTTAAGTTACACTGCTGTTCCTAGAGGATCGTCAGCAGGATTTTATCACTGAAACTGACATAGCAGATCTGAAACTCAGCCCTATTTATCAGCTGAGATCATCCTAACTTCAAATCTTTGTCTTCCTCAATTAAGAGATCAAACATCTGGAAGGCACATGGGAAGGGACTGTTAAACTAGCTCTTTTTTTCCCATACAAATTGCAGCAGAAAACAAGTCAGGAAAATTCTCAAAATGTTTTTTTATTTCTTTCTGTGCTTCATAATTTCTACATCTAGCTATTTTTATACTGATCTGACACTATGTCCTAGCCCTCCCCTGGACCCCTCTGGGTTAGACTTGACCTTCTCATGTTAAATGCAGGTTTAAAAAAAGTGTAACTTAAATAAAAGATTCAGTTTTCAGTCATGCTGTATGTATAAGAGTCCTCTACTATGCAACTAACTCCCACCTTATATTTGCAAGAATACAATATGCATATATTGGCCATGCAAATCCCCTTTACAAAAATGTTTCTAAATAACATTGGAGTGAATTCAGTTTTTTTTAAATTAACTTTTCAAAGTAAAACTCACCTATCTGAATACTGCGTATCCATAAATACAAGCACTAAAGGCCAAATGGAAGAGATCACATCAAAACATACATTTATGTGTAGTAAAAAACATCTCTCTGAATATTTTAGTTTCAGTTAACTTTTAGTTGAATGCCTTTCAACTCGGGAGCCTGCAGATTTGAGCACCATGAAAACTTCAAAAGCATATCATCATTATTAGTCAGAAGGAAAAATTATGCATTACAATGCATTGCTGAATATACAGTTTGTGATAAACTTTCCAACAGGTTAAAACTAGATCAGACAATCCATTGTTAAATACCTAGAATGCTGAGAGGGGTCCAGATAAAACAAGTGTTTTACATTCATGATAAATGGCAGATAATTCAGAATATAACTCTACGAAGATGTTTTTTAAAGGATCTTAGCTTTCTAAAGAAAGTATTTGAAAAGTAAGGGGCTTCTCTTGCTCCCAGCAAGGCTAATATAAAAAGTCCAGTTGCACTCAATAGGAGAAGGATTGGGCCCTACCAGTATATGGCCACACGTGACTTGTGTTGAAGGAAGTCCCGTCATTGTCTAACCAATGCAACATGAGTAGGGATAACAATTGTGGCGAGCAAATAGTGGCTGCCAGTGTTCTATGCACCACAGAGGCGATATGGTGCTGCTCCTCCAGCAGGTGCAGCACAGAAAGTACAGTCCAAGGGGAGAGAGGCTGTAGCAGCTTTAAGTGATCTTTGCACCTTCCCAATCCCCAGCTGTTCTGAGGGCTGAAGATCCCCCGGCATAAATTAGACAGCTGTTCAATTGTGTCTAAATTACAACCTCCCTGGAATCTCCTGACAGGGCTGCCACCTGCAGCCTCACTCCAGACATGCCCCTCAACTCCTAAGGCTTGTTAGGGAGTTTTCAGAGAGCAGCGGTTTTCTGTGCTGCCTGTGAAAGGGTGAAAATCCTCCTCTGGCAGGAACCAGGGCTTTTAGAACCCCTTTTCACCATCCCATCTCTTTTACGCACCATGAAGGGGCTGGAATGGGGGTGAGGGTATGCAGGGCCGGTGACAGGAATTTTGGGGCCCCGTACGGCAGACCATACGGGCCCCCCCCGGTCTCCCGCTGCCCGCGGGGGCCCCCCCCCCGCCAGTCTCCCGCCGCCCGCAGCCCCCCCCCGCCAGTCTCCCGCCGCCCGCGGCCCCCCCCCACCGATCTCCCGCCGCCCACGGCCCCCCCGCCCACGGCCAGTCTCCCGCCGCCTGCGCTCCCCCCCCTCCTGTATCCCACGCCCCCCCCACCGATCTCCCGCCACCCGAGGGCCCCCCCGCCGGTCTCCCACCTCCCACGGCCCCCCACGGCCGGTCTCCTGCCTCCCGCGCCCCCCCCCCACCGATCTCCCGCCACCTGAGGGCCCCCCCCGCCGGTCTCCCACCTCCCACGGCCCCCCACGGCCGGTCTCCTGCCTCCCGCGCCCCCCCCCCCCGCCGATCTCCCGCCTCCCACGGCCCCCCCGGCCAGTCTCCCGTCTCCCACGCCCCCCGCCGATCTCCTGCCTCCCGCCCCCCCCCTCCCCCGCCGGTCTCCTGCCTCCCGCGCCCCCCGCCGATCTCCTGCCTCCCACGGGCCCTCCCCTCCCCGGCCGGTCTCCTGCCTCCCGCGCCCCCCCCCCCCCCCCGCCGATCTCCTGCCTCCCGCGGGCCCTCCCCCCCCCGCCGGTCTCCTGCCTCCCGCGCCCCCCCGCCGATCTCCTGCCTCCCGCAGGCCCTCCCCCCCCCCGCCAGTCTCCTGCCTCCCGCGCTCCCCCTCCCCCCGCCGGTCTCCTGCCTCCCGCGGGCCCCCGCCAATCTCCTGCCTCCCGCGGGCCTTCCCCCCCCGGCCGGTCTCCTACCTACCCCGGCATGTGCTGCGGTCGCGTGGCCGGCCGGGAGAAGCAAAGGGGGGCGGGGCTGGCTGCTGGGTGCCGGGGGAGGGGGCTGGTGAGCGCGCCTCGCTCACAGCCCCGGCAACAACGGTTACAGCTGTACCAGCCCCAGACTTCAGGGGGCCCCCCTGAAGTCCGGGGCCCGGTACAGCTGTAACCGTTGTACCCCCCTGTCGCCGGCCCTGAGGGTATGGCTCTCACCCCATGTAACCTAAAGTCACTCAGAACAGGTCTCCAAAAAATGGTAGAGCTGCCTGGATACTAACAACAGCAGGAAGTAAACAAACAAACAAACAAACAAACAAATAAATAAAACCAAGGCCTTACTTTGGACAAATGTGCCTCCAGTAGCATACACTTACCCAGCACAGCCTAAAACCTGAATTGAAGTAATGGAATGATTTAGGCAGCTAAGACAAGCTTCGACAACAGTAACACTTGCAGATCGGCAATCACTTCATATGTTTAATTCTGTTGCCAATTCAGAATAGATAACACATCTCTCTCCTTTACTTGGAACAGAATCCTGACAAAGGGGGGAGGGAGAGGGAGAAACCATTAAGGCCTGACCTGATTTCTCTGAGCTATCTTCTCTCCCTTCTTCCAGCGGAGAATGGGCTTGAGAGCAGGTAGTTCCTTCTCTTCCTTTCCCATCACATGTTCCCCCAGACTGTATGCCACTTCAAACACAATTGGAGATATCACATCTTTGACTCGTCTCTGTAAAAGGAAATGAACAAGAGAATGATTTGCTCATTACCAGCTCAGTAAAATCATATGTGCACAGGCAAGTAGCAAGAAAGAGAACAGCACATTCAGAACTTATATTATGATGTTCCTGGCATCTGCAGGCAACCAATTTTTTTCATTGCCAAAAATCATTTGATACATTCTACCAGAACAAGGGGGAAGATCAAGAAGTTATAAAGCTATGAAATAAGGATTTAGCCCATGAAGCCCTGTTCTGCTGAAGCCTACGAGGAGTTTGCTACTAACTTCAATGGAATCAAAATTTGCACTTAAGAAAATAAATAAATCAGGCCATTTGGATGGATTCTAAGGACCTGACATTAACAATGAAACATATGGACCCATACCATACATTTTGTGATATTCAAGGGCTTTCAGATCCCGGGCTTTGGGTCTGGGTCATCTCTATCTAAACCCTATCAAATCCAGAGGCAGCACATCTCTAATGCTGCCCCCCCCCCCCATTAGAAAGAGAAAATTTTGTTTTGGCCATGCTGGGAAAATAAGAGGGCAGACAGGGCTACAAATGTGAAACCTTCACGAGTGCAGCGGTGGAAATTTCATCTTTCACACATTGCCCTGAAATTGACCTTAGCCTGGCAGAAACACCACCTCTGGAAAGAGGGGGGGCAGGGGGGAGGTGATTCAACTTCCTTAACCACCAAGTTCTTGGCTTTACTACAAAAAAGTTGATGAAATTGTACCACACTATTAATGTTTGGAGGGGACAGCTCCTCATTATGGGTTGCTTTCCCTTCGTCATTAAACCAAGGCTACCAAATTCACACCACCTTGACACAACAGATGGAGCCTGAATTCTGTTTTCTGTGACAAGATAAGATTAAACACTCTTTATTGTACTATTTAATATAGTTTTCAGAAACCAGACTTCTGAATATCTGCGTGTAGAGAAACGGCAAACTTTTCATAGACAAATATTTCTCTTGAATGTTTATCTAATTAAAATATTAGTTATGAATTTGATGCACATGAAACTGAGGAAATAAATACCCTCCCCTGAGACACATGCAAGCAAAGCTTAGAGACAGGCCACGTTTCCAGTCCTGAGCAGCACATGGTCAGAGGTCTTTTCTGAATAGGGGCTGCCAATAATGACAAATTATGTAGCTATGTGATGCAATTAGCTCTCCAAAGGTGAAGTGCCAGTGCACTAACCCAGCATACTAAGTAGCCTATTCAACATCTGGTTCAAGGCAAGAATTCAAGGCAAGCTTTGTGAATCCTTTGACTGGAACCCAGAAACCTCCGAAAAATCAGTCTGAGTTTTGATTCTAGCCAAGCTCACAAAATATCAGCTCACATCCACAACCATTAGGAACCTGGATGGATGGGCATTCATACAGCTTACTCTACTGTACATCCAAACCTCCAATAAAATCTGCAACGGTTGGTCCATTACTCAGGTTACAGTAACCTAAGATGAGGCTGTAAGCTCTCTGAGGCAGGGACCATTCCTTTCATGGTGATCTACAGAGAAAGTAATGCTATACTGTATACAACATGTTAAATAATAAGACTGCCAAAACCTGGATGGCTAATGGAGTTCTAATTAACACCACATATATAATATCTCTTAAAACAATATTGCATGAACATACAGACACACTGTACACACATCTAGGAAAGAAAGTAAAAGAAGGCTATATGGAATAAATCCATATTATAGCAGCAAAACACAAATTCCCAGCCAAATCACCAATCTTACTAAATTGTACCAACCACCTGTGTAAACACACACCCATTAATGGCACAGGTAATGGGATGAAATCTATATTTCTTCCAGCCCTACTAATGCAATATGGTAAAATCAAGTTCTTAATGACTACAAAACATTAACATGAACCTTGAGGGTCCGATCCAGTGCCCTTTGAAGTCACTGGAGATATTTCCATTGACTTCAGTGGATGTTGAAGTGTGCCCTTATTGTTCATTGAGGTCTCTTTCTGCTTTCTTTCAGTGGTGAAATTGTGACTTTCAGCAATTAGATTAATTATGTGTGGATATTCCCTCAGCATAGCTCTGGGGAAATACATTTCACATACCCACTTGTCTTTAATTAAAGCCAATAGAGTGAATCCTGCCCAGCTATTAATTACACCACATGTTCTACCCTTTCTACTCATATTCTTACAGAAACACTAAAAAGATCTCCTAGCGGATACTTACATTCAAAACACAGCAAGAAAGCAATTCTCTCTTCAGATACCACATGTATTTTTCTGGAACAGAACCATGTAATGATGCTTTGAAAAATGTGCACAAGTACCTTAGAAAGAATGATTACTGGTCTTGGATTTAATCTCACTTTGTTTCTCCACTTTGGTCCAGCTGAACATTTCATTCCTAACATTTGAATCATACACCGATGGCACATGCCCCAGGTTCCCATTAAACCCCAAGTGACTCTGATTTCTAAAAGGTGACTTGGAAATGTTGATGACAGCCAGGTTCCAGGAAAACACTCCAAAGCCCTTAATTCAAATCAGCTTAGTTTTTGTTACTCTTTTAATCACTTGTACCTGCTCTAATTTCGATTATTTCTTAATAAAAATCAGAGCCACAAGCAGCTCTGTGGCTTTACCATTTTTCACCATGACACATTTTTGCTGAGAAAGTATCAAAAGCCACAGCCATTTTTGCATCTTGAAAAGCACAGCTGACAAATCAGAGTCTATAAAAAATGCAATCTCGTTAATCCAAAAAGTTTCAGTGGACATCAAAACCACAGTGATAAACAGCGGTTCAAAAGGTTCAACTGCGTAACTGGGATCCAGAGAAGAAGAAGAAATAACTAGGATTTCTATTTTTTGGTGTTTATTCATTTCATTTTTCAGGGTTTATTTTTGAGTTGTATGCAGATGTCCAAAAAATGGATTCAGGGCTCTGTCTTTGTTTATACTGTGATGAGCAATGTATATTATAGCATGTATTACAGTATATACTACAAAGAGTAATCTCTTTGTAATATTCCTTACGTGCGCTTTAACATAGGACTGTTTCAAACAGCGCTGCATTAAAACACACTAGGGAATCTTTTGTGCATGCAAGTAGAGCGTATATGAACCAATGCATGTGCAATATGTCAGTGTGCTTTAGAAATCACTATCCCATCGTCCACATTATTATTCGGTATAAACAAGTAATCATTATAGTTGCTTATTGAATAAACCCCAATTTCATTGTTTTAAAATCAATGGGTTTTATCGGTGTTTATCAGTTAAAAACTTAATCATAATCACAAGTCCTATAATTAAGAACACTTAGTGCACACATGTGCACACAAATGGTATGTACAAACCACCTGGAATCCTGGGGAAATATGGATGTGACTAGCCCATGCTCAAGCCAACACTACCAGGGTTTTACTGCTACTGGTATCCAAGATAGCTAGGTTAAAGCTAGCTCAGATATATCTACATGACCTTCCATAACACACCATGATTGCAGTATAGACATACCCACAGTAAGATTGTAAACTTTTGGGGCTAAGGACCATCTCTTCGTTATATGTTTGTACAGTGCTATGCACAACGTGGCCCTGGCACTACTGCTAATAGCTCCACATTACTCTTCTGACTGATACAGCACTGAATATTTAAAGCTCTATAAAAAAAATTATCTAGTAAACCCTAAAAATAAAGCTAACTCAGTATCAATAGCTATATTTTGTGGATGGGGCAAGAGAGCGGTGAACTTATTTGCCCGAGATCACACAGCAAATTCAGATTAAAAAAATCCCAATTCCTAGCTTTTGCTCCTTCCTGAAAGCCAGGCTGCCTTCTCTGTAGACATCCCCATATTTGGATAAAGAGGAATTTCAGTGAGACCGGGTGTGGACAAGCAGTGTTCTACACCATACTGTATGGCGCACATGGATTTATTCCTAGTACACATTAACTCACTGACGAGAATTTTGGACTTCAGAGAAGCACAGTCTGGGTTTTTCAGAGCATCTAGGAATGTCGCAAGGCTGCCTACGCAATTTCAAAATAACATTATGTTCCTGAAAGCTCATACTAATGAAAAGCAGACTGCTTTTTCCTCTCCCAAAACAGCTACCTCTGGGATATATGAAAATGGTGAGATAAGATCTAAAATCTGGCATTACCATATATTTCTACATTATTTTTTCTAGTCTAGCAGGAAAAAGCAAGTGAATTACACACACACACACACACACACACACACACACATTTTCATAGTTGAAACTTTTGTTGGCTTCAGCACATCATTTGTACGGGGAAAGTCACTAATAAGCTGGAATGTAAGTGCAGCCCGATGATCACACTGACTGCGAACACAGGACTTTTGATTTCAACACATTCCCCAGTAGCTGTAATTTCATTAATGTATTTTTAAAACTCCCTCTCTAGGGCAGCAGGTGGTGGCTAGAAGGGATTACTCTTTCTGAGCCTTTCACATGCACAGCCTGACACTTCAGGCAGCATAAATAAAGGAACACACTTCACTTTCTGCAGAAACACTGCCTTCTATTGCATACACTTCCTTCTCAAAACTAAAGTCAGTGCCATGAAAAGCACACATATATCGACATCCCAGACAAACCCACGTGGAAGGGACCACAGTTTTATTTAAAGAACAGGATTTATACTCTCATAATTCATGGTAAGAACAGTTGCCAAGGCATAGATTTCCAATTTCTTTTAGCTCACTGCCACAGCACAATTAGGGGATTGTATACGAGACTAATCAATCATCATTTTTACCTAACCCACACTCTGTTATATCCACTCCTCCCTAATGTGAAAGTCTCCAGCAGGAGAATTATGACCCATGGGCTGGGGTATAAATGTTCGGTTATATACCCCCCTCAATCTACAGGAGGACTCTCACAACAATCAAGGACAGAATATGACTCTTATACAGTAAAAAAATATTTTGTTAAAATTAAGTCACTTTCAGGATCACTCTATGGGAAAATATATTCACTGCTAGGACCACTGCTATTTCTGCCTTTTGTTTCTCTTCCTTCCTCAAGTCCTTTCTCAGTTTCTTTCCCCTTTCCCTGTCTTTGTGGTGCTCCAGCCTCTCTTCATTCTGCATTTCCTTCCCTGCAACAACTCCCAATTTCCTCCTGTGGCCTTCAGACCATCCCTAAACCTCTAGATCCCACTGGAATTTTTGCTTGCTCCCCGCTTCTGAAAAGTGCCTTTGATTCAGATGCCTAAATAAGGACTTAAGAACCTAATTTTAAAACACAGCCCTGAAATGTTTATTTGCCTTTTATCTCTAAACAAGCACCTATTCCAGGCTCTATACACTTTTACAAGTTTCAAATACCTGTATGCAACACAATACTTTCAATACAAGTATAGGAAATAATGTAATATACCATGTGTTAATGGTATAATGTACCATTGTATAAATGTCCACCCACCACAGTAATCATGAATCCATAATTAACTCACATATTACTATACATTCAATTCCTCCCCAGATACAAACTTATAAAGGCCGTAGTCCACCGATTTCATGATTCTATACGCAAACTAGCAATCGCATATTTTATGAAAATGCATGTTCATATTTGCATAAATGAGATCACACTGCATAGTTCTAAAATAAAGCATTACACTGAATATTCCCACATTACATCTGAACATTCAGCCTGCCCAAAATGCTCTATAACCAGATAAGCCATTGGGGACCTAAGCCTGTTCCAATTACAAAATTCAGTAGAGCAAATGGAGCAAAAGCATGAATGTTTATTCCTCCTTCAAGAAGCTGGTTAAATAAAATGAATAAATGGTTTAAAAACTTGGGTGCCCTGGTGAATGCAACACACATACAAGTCTCTGCTCCCCACAATCTATCTGTTCCACTCTCCTGGGCCACCTCCCGTATCTACTGGCCAGTTTTCCCTCCCACTTCCACCTGACCTATTTGACGGGAGTCTGTAACACCAGTCTGGGTGCCCTGGCCCTCTCGAGAATGGGAGCTCCAACTTTGTGGTATCAATACTGCTGTGCCTCCCACTCTGTGTTCAGGAGGCCATTTAGATGCCCAACAGAGGACACCTGAAATCAGGGATCTCTCAAGCTATTGGTAGATGTAACACAGGTTTACACACATTCCCCAGAAAAGATGCAGTTTTCATTGTCACTGTAAGCTGTTCTTTTCATATAGTGTACAGTAGACACTGGGCAGGGCAAGTAGAAACAAAAGACATAGTGCTCCAAGGGCGAAGTAAAACTTAAAAGCCTAATATAGAAGTCTAAATCACATTTAGTTTACTTTTAGCTACTTTGTGTGTAATTAATAGCATCTGAATTCAATCAAGAGGCCTAAAGTTCCAATCTTAGTCACTTCTGTTTTAAGATCTTGTGATACTTAACAAAGTCAAAGCACACAAACATTTCTTTGTTGCTACACTTTAATCATTATACATACTGTGAAGAATTCTGAAGTTTAAAATAGAAACTGAAAAGTGAACTTATAGGAATCATATCCTCAAAAGCTGTCCAGAGCTGCAGCTTGGAAAAGCAGAATGCTTCCTATTCTCTTCCCAGAATGTGTAAGCCTTTCACACAGATGTTTCCCTCAGGGCAGCAACTCATCCTCACACATGTAGGTATTTGCATCATTGGAAAAAAAGGAGAAGCTGAAAGAATCTTGTAGTACACATACAACTGAAACCAAAGGGTAACATCATAAGCACCGGGCCATGTCACACTTTGGAAGAAAATGCACATGGAGAGTTGGGAAGTTCCGAGTAGAGCTGCCGGAAAATGGTAATCCTTTGCTGTGAAAAACGTCATGTTTGGCGGAGGAGGGGAAGTCATCCCAAACACAGAACAAAATGGCAAAAATGCCACATTTTTCACAGGAAGGGCTTTCAAGGAAAAAATCTGATTTGGAAGAATCAAAACAGAATTGTTTGGCTTCCCAGCTTCCCACCAGAAAGGCTCTTGTCCCTTTCAGCTGCCTTAGCTCCAAGCAGCTCTAGGAGCTGGAGTGTGGAGAGCCCAGGCTGAGCTCAGCCTTCCTGCCTCCTCCCCAACTCTGGGAACTGGAGAGGCAGACAGCTGGGATGCTGGGCACTGTCTGGGGAGGCAGAGCGTCAAGGCTCTCTGCCTTGGCAGAGCTCCAGGACAGCTTTTGTCAGTCTCCCTGGCAAGAAGTTAAATTGACAAGAGCCTGCCGGGCAAGCAGCCAGGGAGGAAATCTTCAGTTCTGCAAACAACGTATTTTTCATCAGACTAGCACTTTGATTAAAAATTTCAACCAGCTCTAGTTCTGAGTTCGAATCCCAGTTGTGTTATAGACTTACTCCGCAAATTAAGTCACTTCACCCCTTTGCCTCAGACTCCCAATTAGCTAATTAGGGATGATAATGATATTTACATACTTGCTTCCCGGTAGAGTTGAGAGGAAGAGTTAGTTGTTGTTATAACATGTAAATTTCATGTAATTCATGTAATTCATGTTATAACATGTAAATTCTGTAATTTCTTTGAATGCTAGGTCTCTTCAGTGCCCAAATTTCTTTTTTAACAATTTTTTTGTCATCCATACCTTTTTCCCATTTTGTAGCCCACTTGGTGAGAGACTGCTTCTTTTTAAAAAAATAAAAAAATAAGGTAGCAGGAAAGGGAACATCTCCTGATCTTGAGGTTTTGAAACTTTTCAGTCTTTTCTGGAGAAGCTGCCATTCAGAGTTCAAGCTGGTTTCGGTAGCGGTGCACTGTACAGTTTACTCTCCCCTGACTATGTAGGGCAGAGATGGGGACAGAGATAGATCTTTTGTTAGGTTGGTTCTGTATAAGAGTCCAAAAGGTAATAAGCTCTTATCTAAATCAAGCCTGAACTTGGGAAAAATATAAAGGAAAAGACTCCAGGAATGAATACAGATAGTACAATATTTATTTTAATCCTTTCTTAAGCTTTCACAAATGCTAATTAGGTCTGGAAGCCTCTGTTGAGATAAGACAATTAAATCAGAATCTGCCTGTGTTAACATGTATACTTATCTTTTGAGGGGAAGTTACCACTTTTAATATACAGCTAATAAAAGATTCTCTATAAACCCATCAATCTCTCTTTATATAGTATATCTTTAATGTTGTTAAAAATATTAAATATTAAAAATAATATCAAATGTTGTATTATACAGATATTTATAACCTAACTACAGATCTCTTTGTAAACTACCTTTACTCCCAAAAAACTGATGAAATATATAATCTATGCAAACAGTCCTGATTATACAAAGCCAATAATAAAGAGTCTCACATCCTTGGCTCTTCAGTCATTCTGTATGATGACAGATTTGATACAAGATCAGGATGTATAATGCAAACAGTTCTGTTTTCCAAAATAGCATAGCAACCTTTAGTGCTAATATCTGCCTGGTCTTTATCTTGCTCTCTGCCTATATTTATATGTCTATTAAATGAGTCATTACAAATAGAGACACATATTCAGCAGGTCACTGGACTGAAATACAGTAAAATCAATAGATTAAACCCACATGGACCGAGCAAGATCAATCTCTCAAGTTTTCAACATGTGAAAAACATGAGTTCATAATTTTTTGAGGTAGTTTATTTACCCAACACTGATACTACAAATATTCCAATAGTCTAAGGTAGACAAATATATGGTTAAAATCTGAAAAAAGGGCAAAAATCTAGACTGCTAGGAAACACAACTAAAGCACAGAAAAGGTATTTTGAATACAGCTTTACTTTAAAATAAGACTGAGATCCTTGACAATACCCAGCTGATGACCTCTACAATACTGCTGTGTTAAAAAACCTCCCATCAATACTGCTTTACTGAAAACACATGTACAGGGAAAATATAAGGGTTCCGTTTAATCCCAATGTCATAAATAAAACAGCTGAATGAAAAAAAAAAGTTTTGCATAGCTCTGAGTAAGGAATAAGAGCCAGGAGAGCAATCTACAGGACAAGAAGATATGCACGGATTGAGGAGGGCAACCATGACAACTTCACCAATCCTATTTTAATTCAGTTTAGTAGTTGTAGGCCAGGCCTACACTACACGCCAGATCAGTGGGTAGTGACCGATCTATTGGGGATTGATTTATCGTGTCTCACCTAGACGCGATAAATCAATCCCCAAGCGCTCTTCCCATCAACTCTGGAATTCCACTGCCACGAAAGGTGGAAGTGGAGTGGATGGGGGAGCAGCAGTGGTCGACTTGCCACCATGAGGACATAGAGGTAAATCAACCTAACATACATCTACTTCTTCTATGCTATTCGCTTAGCTGAACTTGCATATGTTAGGTCGACCTCTCCCACAGTGTAGACGCGGCCTTAGAAATCTTATACAGAAAGCAATGTGCAAAGAAAGTTTATTACTGAAGCTTTTTTCTATGAAAGTATTTGAGATAAAGAGAGTCTGACTTCCTAGGAAGGATGGCATTTATCATCCCCCACTAGTATGATACCAAAAGGAAGAAAGATTATTTTTTGAAATTACCACTATTGAAATGATCTACATCCAAAAATATTGCTCTTTCATTCAACAATGGGAGTACAAACACTTAAACTCTGGAATGGAGGGGAGAGGGGAAAGAGATACCATGTGTCTTTTTTTCCACTATTAAATAGAGATAGGGGATATTTATTATCATAATTTATTTTAGTAATGGAATTTGAAAAATATATAGATAGAGGTAAATAGTACAAGGGTCTTTCTGCCATTTATATTTTAAAAGCCATTGTAGTTGCCCATGAGAGCTATTTCCATGCCAAATATCAACATTCAAAGCCCAGCTGTTCAGAAAAAGATGAAATATTTTCTCTCTTTTTTTTTAATAATAGTTAAAATTTATTATTCACTCTCCTCTCATCCAAAAATGGTTGTGCTTTTTCGCCCTCAAACTATATGCAAGGAAATCAGCTTTGGTTAGAAAATAAATGCAAAAGGTGACACTTTTTTGAAAGTTCTGAATTATTAGATCTAAATGAATAGTAGGGAAAAATATTCATGAACATTTCAGTGGATTAGAAATCAATTTTCATGTTCACAATGCGAAAAGTTTTGCTCACACTAAACATGCCCATGGATAACAAATTTCAAGTGTGTAGCCAAAATCTACTTAGCCATCTTCCTGATTTTCCCAGTCAATTTGCCAAAGATCACCATGGTGTGCCAGCAAAAGTGCCACATTGCAACAGTGAAGTTGTGAACAGGGGTCTTTATATTAGGATTGTCCCTTGGATTTTTCACAGGGTCTAAAACCAATGTTGCTTCACTTGTTCACATTGTGTTGATGCCTAGTAAAAGGCAGATAAAAAATAGAGCAATTCTACATTATGCAACAAAGCAAAAATTTAACAATATGTTTCTCAGATTTCAGAGTCAGAGCCCCGATGAATGTCTCTCATAGGGATCCAGTCACACCCTTTCAGCTAGGAGTGGGAGCACACATTCACATCACAGTCATTGTGTGCCAAGCACTGTGATGAACGCTGACAGTAAACCAGAGACCAGTCAATTGAAAACAAAAAAAAAGGCTGGGTATTTACAACCTATCTATATACATAAAAGTCAAATGGTGTATGCGTGTGTGTATGCGTCTATGTATGTTCCCAAATTTGGATGCCCAGATACTTTCATTGAAATGGTGAAGCAATTCCATGACGGCGTGCTTGCCAGAGTTCAAGATCATGGTAACTATTCAGAGCCATTCGCAGTTACAAATGGTGTGAAACAAGGTTGCGTCCTGGCTCCCTGCCTCTTCAGCCTTATGTTCTCTGCCGTGCTGATCGATGCTTTTAGAGATGATAATGTCGGGATCGACATGCTCTACCGTTTTGATGGAAGGCTATTCAATTTAAGGAGGCTTCAGGCCAGAACCCAAGTCCAAGTTGAGACGATTCATGAATTTCTATTTGCTGATGACTGCGCCCTCAACTCAGGTATGCAAACAGGCATGCAACGCTGCATGAATCTATTCTCCGCAGCATGCATGAACTTCGGCCTCACGATCTCCACCAGAAAAACTGAGGTTCCGCATCAGCCTACTCCTGGCTGTGACTACACTGAGCCATCCATCACTGTCAATGGCCACAAGCTCAACAACGTTGACAGGTTTACATACCTTGGCAGCACTCTATCACAGGCAGCCAACATCGACGAGGAAGTGAACACTAGAATCGCCAGAGCCAGTGCAGCTTTTGGAAGGCTTCGATCTAATGTTTGGGATCGGAGAAGCATTAAGATTGAAACCAAACTAAAAGTCTATTCGGTGGTCGTCCTGCCCACTCTCCTCTATGCTTGTGAGACCTGGACTGTCTACAGTCGTCATGCGAAAAAGCTGAACCACTTCCACCTGAGCTGTCCGCGGAAACTACTGAAGATAAGATGGCAGGATAAAATTCCAGACAACGACGTCCTTTTACAGGGTGATATGACAAGCATCCACACCCTGCTTTGCAAGGCACAACTCAGATAGGCTGGGCATGTTGTACAAATGCCCGATGAACGATTGCCCAAGAAGATGTTCTATGGCGAACTACAACACGGCAAGCAATCTCTTGGAGGTCAAAAGAAGAGATTCAAAGACACCCTCAAGGCCTCCCTTAAGAACTGTAACATAGATCCTGAAAATTGAGAGAGCATCGCTAATGATCGCTTCGCCTGACGCAGATGAGTTCATGATGGTGCAACAGCCTACGAAGAAAAGAGACTGAGTGATGCTGTAGAGAAGCGTCTTCTTCGCAAGTCCAGGGCTGGTATCTTCTTTTCCCCCGGTCGGCAGCCTGATCTTCCATGTCCCCATTGCAACCGTCAATTCTGGGCTCAGATTGGACTAATCAGCCATCTTAGAACCCACTCCCAAACAAACTGATGACATTGGGTGGTCCTCATCAACTTTGATGGACGAACTCAGGATGTATGTTCCCTTACTCCTTCCACACCGTTTGAGCTAGAGACTTGAAATTTGGTACAGTTATAGGCTTTAGGGTCCTAATCAGGATAAGAATTGAAATTTTTTCAAATCTCACCTCTTATACCCCCTAGGGGTGAAATTCTTTGAAGCCCATTAACATCAGCTGGGCAGCAGTTTAACAGCTGCTGTTCTCTGTGACATAGTTATGATGTAATAATACCCCCCTCCAAAGGACCCCGCACTCGCTCAGCTCTCTGCCTCCTCCCCCCTCCAACGGCCCCCCACTTGATCAGCTCTCCCCCCTCCAACATCCCCCCCACTCGCTCAGCTCTCTTCCCCCCTCCCCCCTCCAACGGCTCCCCCACTCGCACAGCTCTCTCCCCCCTCCCCCCCCACTCCAACAGCCCCCCACTCGCTCAGCTCTCTCCCCCTTCCCCCCACTCCAACGCCCCCCCCCACTCGCTCAGCTCTCTCCCCCCTTCCCCCCTCCAATGGCCCCCACACTTGCTCAGCTCTCTCCCCCCTCAGGTAAGAATCGAAATTTTTTAAAATCTCCCTCCCCTCCCCCTCTCCCCCCCTCCAACAGACCCCACACTCGCTCAGCTCTCCCCCTCCAATAGCCCCCCCACTCGCTCAGCTCTCTCCCTCCTCCCCCCCTCCAACGGACCCAAGCAACGCCGGGTATTTCTGCTAGTTTTTCTATACAAGAAACTTTATAACACAGCACAAGAACTGATCAGAGTCATGACAATGAGGGACGAAGGGGAATTGTACGCTTACACTCATGCCTATTATTAATTTGTTTGTGACACTGACTGCAGTGAATGGTGATTAAAAATAATTCAATAACTTTGGTAAATAGATGAAAATATTGCTGTACAACAAATATGGTGCTCCTGAGGAAAACCTTAAGCCAAAGACTGTAAAGCCCTAGGCCAAAGACCCGTTGCTAACCAGTTAAATGGGATTTAAAAGATATGGGATTGGACCTTTCACACACAGGACCATGCAAAACCTCCAGATAGAGCTTTGGTACAGAGCTATAAAATTAGGCACACAAAAACCTTGCTACGGACTACTCACCCCACTTTGTTTCAGTGCACTCAGAGTACTCATTTTAAATCTGTCTCCAGCGTATTGCATAGACTATCTATCTACTAGCGATGTTTCAGGCAAGGCCAAATGACCCCAAAAAAAGGAAAAAAGTTGAAGAGATTTTAAAGTTTCCCTAAACCAGCCAATCTGGCTTCTATCGCCACAAACTACTCTCCTCTCTCCAGAGAGGATCAAAGGCCCAGTGACACAATCATGATGCCCCCCTCCATATTAGTTACACTCAACCAATCAAAGAAGAGAAGCAACATATCAAGTTACCCTATCATCAATAGCTGACGCAGGCAGTAATCCAAATTCTCAACCCATCTATAGGCTGAAATTTGGGTGGATGAAGTATTTGAATATATTTAGAACAATGAAACAATTCATAAAAATTAAAGCCTGTCAGCAGACAAAGCAACATTTGTCAGTAATTTGATTAGTACAAACAGTTTGCTTATTTATATGAGCAAATGATAATCGGTTAAAGTACAAACTGCCTTAAAACTTTAATCATAGAGATCCCACTTAGAAACTCACTGTATACATACTTCAGTTCCAGAATTATGAAAGGCTGTGTTTGTAAGAAGGATGTGTTAATTTTGAGACTGGATTTTGACCATAGTGATAAATGCATGATATTAAAATTGGATTGGGAAGGGAGTCTGATTATTTAGATGTGATTTTTAAAGGCCTGGATATTTAAAGTGCAAAGCATATCCGAACAATGATAGATCTAATCATGTCATACGTAATTAAATGCTCAAAGCTAAATGAAGCCTTTGGAGGGAACACAGTGCAAATATACAGTGGGCTCCTTCCATCCACACTGTGAGGTACTGAGCTTTGCACCTTCGCTAGGAACTCCTCATTCACTTGCATTGTGGTTTTAGTATGTGCCTATGACTCAGAACAACAGAGGGGAGAGCAAACCATCTAGCATTTGAAATAACTAATCTCTAAAGTGACAATCCTCATTCATTATTTGGTCATTTTACCTGCCAGGTAATAATGCTGGGAGGAGAAATGTAAATAAGATCAAAAGGAAATGTATCTGTAGTGTATAGTGTAGGACATTCTTCACAGATTACTGCAAGGATTAGGTACGGCACAGAGCTTAATCCCAGTATGCTGATCAACACCTCATCAACATTCTGCACTACTACCCCTGCCTGCTTTTGACTTCCATTCTGCTTCTTCAGTTTCCTAATTGTCAAAAGAGTCACAGGATCAAGTTTTTCTCACTACACCCTCTTAATTCTATCATACCCTTCAAACCAAAATAAAAACTAAATGAAAATAGAGCACTGTTAAAACAAATCAAAATACCTTTCAGAAACTGTATGAACTATCTAATGCTGAAGTCCTGCAAAACCTCAGAGTGAAAACCTGGTCGCGCTGAAGTCAAAGGAAGTTTTGCCATTGACTTCAAAAGGATTAAGATACTTCCTTTAATTCGCAGGACTGCTCTTGGTACACCCACGAAAGGACAATCATGAAGAGAGACATCCTGTAATATTCTCTTCTTGCTCAAGAGCCTTATAACCAGAATAGTCGGACTCGGTTTTTGAGATGTTTGGACTAGGATGACATAGTATGAGATGACAAAGAGCAATTGGTTCAAAAAGTTGAAGGGAACGGGAAGAATGGGTGTTTCTCAGTGGGAACAGGAGAAAAACAAAACAACTTTCCCTTAAAATTCCACTGACTTTTAAAATAAACCAGACAGAACGTTCCACAAATAAGCACCAATAACACAGTCACACTGTTTTATCAGACCAGAGTGTAACTCTAGAAGGCTGTAACTCCATAGAGTGAAATATTACTATAAAATTACTGTATCGTTATTACTGAAATAAGGTATTCTAGGCAGTGATGCTGCTAGATTTCCAATTTACATGTTTAAACTTGAAATTTGGTTGGTTTCGGGTACTTATGCACAATCCAGTGAAACAGGGATTCTCATCATAGAAACATTGTCTTGTGGAAATGGGCAACCTAACTTAGTCTGAACTCCCATATTCCCCAAATAAGAAATCTAAAAATATTTATAGATATCCAGAGAAAGCAAAGAAAAAATCTTTGCAGAAAGCTTTGATGGACAAATTGCTGACATGAGAGTTTTAATGAACTGGTGACGGATCACTAATACATGGCAAACTCAAACCAAGATTTATTTAAAGTTTTCTCAAGGTTCACATCACACATGCAAGGCAATCTCAGGGTCAGCAGTTTCCTGAGCCCTTTCTGAGCAGTCCCTCATGGCCAGAGGTCACTCTGCAGGACCCTGCCTCTGTTTCCCATTCTTGAGGGCCCCTTAATAATTGTGCGCACAAGTTTCTCTCTGAGTTACCACCACCCCTGACTGGGGCAAGTTTAGTAGCAAGAATAGTTCTTAACAGCCTTAAGGGTCAAAAACAAAGTCAATCAGTTCATAAAAGTCACTACTTAGCTCCAGTGTCTTCTCTCACAGACAGAGCTCTTCTTCTGTCCCAATCTATTCTCACACCCCATCCTCTCAGCTCTTCCTAGCTGCCTTCTGGCACTGGCATGGAGTACTGGTATTTTCTCCCCGTGAAGGTACTTGTACATCACAATCAAGTCACCACACAATCTTCTTTTTGAGAGGCTAAACAAATTAAACATTTCAAGTCTCTCACTGTAGGGCATTTTTTCGAACCCTCAAATTATTTTTGTGGCTTTTCTCTGCACCCTCCCCAATTATTCACTATTCTTTTTAAAAATGTGGACCACATAATCATACCTAATATTCCACTGTTGGTCTCACAATGCAGTATAGAAAGGTCACCTCCCCGCCCCTACTCACCACTCTGCTGTTTATACATCCAAGTAATACACTAGACTTTTTTTACCACACTATCGTGCTGGGAGGTCATGTTGAGTTGCCTGTCCACTATGATCCTTATACCCTTTTCAGAGCCTCTGCTTTCCAAGATACAGTTCCCTATTCTGTAGGTTTGACCTACATTCCTTGGTCCCAGATGTCCTTGAATTTGGCTGTATTATGACCCATTTTCCTTGAATGCACCCAGTTTATAAGCAATCCAAATAGTTTTGTATGTCTGCTCTGTCCTCCTCATTATTTATCACTCTCCTAATTTTTGTTTCATCCACAAATGTTATCAGCTCTGATTTTATATTTACTTCCAGATCCTTGATGAAAATGTTGAATAGTATTGGGACTAGTACTGATCCATGCAGAACTCCTGTAGAAACACTCCCCCATTCAATGAGGATTCCCCACGCATGACTTTTTTGAGATGTCAGACGTTATTAATCTGTTTAATGGGTGCTTTATTGATATTGCATAGTGCTAACTTTTAATCTGTAGTACTAAGTCAAAGTATATTATCACATCTATGCAGTTACCTTTATCAAACTTGTAATCGTAAAGAATGAAGTCTGTTTGTTTGACAAGACCTATTTTTCATAAAACCACATTGCCTGGCATTAATAATCTTCCTAGCCTTTAATTCTTCAATTGCATCCTCTATCAGCTTTTTCATTATTTTGCCTGAGATTGATACCAGGCTAAATAGCCAATAGTTACCCAAGTCATCACACCTGCCTTTTCTGAATATTAAAACAATATTAGCACTCATCAAGTCTTTTGGAATTTCCTAGATATTCCAAGATTTATGAGATAGTAACACCAGCAAGACAGAGTTTTCTTTGCTCAACTCTTTTTAAGACTCTTGGGTACAAGATATCCGGCATGCTGATTTTAAAATGTCTGTTGTTAGAAGTTGTTCTTTAATACCCTCCTTAATTACTAATGGACTGGAAAATCCTTTTATTATCCTCATGTGAAACAAGTACATTATTCTGTTTGGTTTTTTCCAAGTCCAGAAAATAAATATTTATTGAATACTTCTGCATTTTCTGCATCATTAATAATTTTTACCATCTCCATCTAGGAATGGGCCTGTACGATTACTAGGATCTCTTTGCTCCTAAACACAATAGGTCATTACAGAGGCTAATATCACACACATTTTTCCCACACAAATTCTGAACCCTAAAAATTGGACTGCTCCATCATGAATGAGGCTGCTCTGGTTGAAGAGATATGGACTCAGGAGGGACACTAACAAAGTACATTTCAGGAGCATTTGGCCAAACTTAGTAGGAATAGAATATAAACCAAAGTCAGTAGAGACAATGCTTTGGAAATGCACTGCACCAGCCCCTTGTCTGTAAAGTGACCTGGACATGTAAGAACAATATCTCTTTCAGCTCACTCCAATTCAAGATTGATTTCACATGTGGTTTAAAATTTGAACTTCTAATTCAACTCTCTCCCAATATGAACTCATGAAATAACAATAACTAAAATATGTCCTATTCTCATAAAACACACTATAAAAGACTCACAATATTCGTAACTGCCTAAAGATGTATTTATGTCCTGAACTTCATGCTATGGTGAGGTTCAATAAAAAAGAAGCTTTTTACTGGAATGGAAAAATGTCTCTAAAAAGCTCAGATGCAACATGGTTGGCGTTGAGTCTCGACTGCAGAAATGATTTAAACCACCCACAGGTGAGCTGTCTCCTTTTGGAAAGACCTCCGCCAGGCTACTGAGAAATGAAATGAGACATCGTAAGTTACTGGATGAAAAAACAAGCAACTTATTTACCTCTTCCTATTATGTTAAAAATATAGAAAGATTTTTTTTAAAAAGTGGGTGGAATTCTCTTTTCCACAAGGAAACTGGCTTTTACAACTATCCCTCAGTAAAGAAGAGTTTTCTCTTCGCGTATGACATTTGAAAAGGACAAAAGGGAAAAATACAGATCAGATTACGGTGGTAAGTGTCCACCTCAAGCGAGTTTTTCCGAAGCCTGTGCAAGGAAAACCCTTTCCGTTATGTAGAAATAGCCTCAATTGACTTTTCCATTCCTTTAACTGCCGTTCTGCAACACATATAATCTCCAAGGTCTACCATCAGAACTCACCAAATTAACGATTGCATCTTTTCTTTGAAAAGGACATTTAAAAAAAGACAAAAATACATTAAAGGTCATCTCAGTGATTCTAAGAAGCAGATTTTCAGTACAGGCATTTTACAATTTATTCCATCTCAGTGAATTATTGCAATAAAACTAACTAATCATGCAAAAAAGGGATACATATTTATGCACACCAGTTGCTGTTAAAATCTTTGCAGCTGTTTTTGCAAGTAACTAGTTGAAGTATTTGTGGTATTCCACATATGAAATATACGGAATACCACATACACTACGGTAAGTTATCTTCTTGCAAATGCAAAATTACAAAGGTTTTAATAGATAATCTATCGAGAATTTAAAATACAGATCTACTATTCAGAAGAGGACATTGTTACTCTAGGCGAACATTACAACTATTCAGACTAATAGTTGCAACTTGAAACTTAATCCCTTCTTTGGACACTTAAATAGTAGAAAGCAGTACTGTACTTTAGAACAGCAACCTGCTGAGAGGGCTGGATGGTCCAAAATGCAGGACACAATTCCTAATGGAAACAAGCAAAGAAAGAAATGAAAGCCTACTGCACCATGCAATCAACTAAAAGAACCGTGGCCATTTACCAGGCTGATCTCTAAGGCCCAAATCAGTCTATGTGTCAGTGGGCCCCTTCACAATGATAAACCAACGAACCTATCCAGTTAAGCAGACTTTCCATTCCTGTGCCTCTATTATTCATTCATGTCAACCCTGAATGTCCTCCGGGGATTTCTATATTTTATAAAAAAAATAATTTCAGTTCATTCCCCAAACCCATTTTTAAGCCACCAAATCACCAAAAGACAAGCATTCTGTTACCTTCTCGAATGTATTTGCTTTTATTGAGTACAGATTTTGAATAGCCTGAGTGTTGACTATGGGGAGACGCACAAGGACGGGAGTTTCAAAGGAGCGTTGGAGAGTGGTCAAACTCAAGCTGTCACGCTCAGTTGTCAAACGTAGGCTTCTCTGAAAAATCTCTGCTCAAGTTGCACCTGCACAACATGTAAATTGGGTGCAAAGAGCATAACTATACATGCAAAATATGCAGCTCCACATGCAAAGTAGACAATTACCTATGCAACTGACTAGATATGTAATTATTATTTGATGTCTACATGTATGCAGTTTGCAGGCCCTGGACCGTAATTTTCCATTGTTTCAGGTAGCGCTAAACAAAGGAGCATTTAATTGTTCCCTCCTTTAGCCTATCTCTCTCTCTCTTTGCCCCTCACCCCCCAGCTGGGGTATGGGCCACCAACTGGTTCCCTTACAGGGTGGAGTTGCTAGCCCCACGCCCATGTTAAGCCTACTGCACCTGGTATTCCCAGGAGGTCTCCCATCCAAGTACTAGCCAGGCCTGACCCTGCTTAGCTTCCGAGATCAGACAGGATCGGGCGTGTTCCGGGTGGTTTAGCCATATTTTAGCCTATATAGAAGGTAGTTATTATACCCACTAGTTTCAACAAGAGGGTGTGATTGCCAAACACCCAGCCTAATAATACAGAAAGCATACAGCATAACAATACAAACAAAATGTCAGAGACAGTAAGAGATTATTTCCAACCACCCCTCAATCTTGCCATTCTAAGGGCTTGTCTTCACTACAGGGATAAGTCTACCTAAGTTACACTACTCCAGCTACGTGAATAACTATGTCAATGGGAGATGCTCTCTGGTAGACTTCTCTTACTCTTCTTGGACAGCTGGAGTACCGGGGTCAACCAGAGAGCACCCTGATGTCAATTTAAGG
Source organism: Sternotherus odoratus (assembly GCA_032164245.1). NCBI lineage: Eukaryota > Metazoa > Chordata > Testudines > Kinosternidae > Sternotherus > Sternotherus odoratus. The sequence goes on from JAVMKO010000002.1 coordinate 151,241,993, forward strand.
GGTCTTCACTAGATCCACTAAATCGACCCCTGCTGCATCAATTGAAGCAGAGTTGATCTCCCCATAGCAAAGACAGCCCTTAGTCAGCTAATTTCTTGTAAGCATCCCTGTAAAGATGGTATCCAGGAGGGAAGTGAATGCAAAGGGACCTTGAGAAGTACCTCAGGAAGGGTAGTCCATGCACTGAGAGCCATGGAAGAAACCACTGAGATAGCTGTGGGAGAAGCAGAGAAATGGCATGTTGCATTAAATCTTCCACAGCTCTTTTTGTTTAATGAAAGCACTTAGCCTTTAGTGAGTCTCAAGAGCACCTTTACAGCAATTTAGCACAGAGCTGTCAGGCATTGTTTATGCATAAAACACTTGTAGATACACTGTGTACACAATATAAATTACAAAGAGGGAGAAAACTTCCTGGTTTTATAAGTTATTTTTAAATACTTCTAATATTATTTTAAACTTTCCTTCATCTCAAACTACTCTAGCAATCTGCAAAGTCAAAGTATATTCAGGGTTTATTTTTTAACATGCAAAAGGAAATAAAATGGTCTAGAATTACATCCCCACTTCTGGACTGCTCTATATGCAAATCCAGCTCGACTTTCTGAAACTACTTTTTCCTTTCATATTGTGCAAGTATCTGACTATCTGGATCAAAAATAAATATGTTCTTTTTCATTTCTGAAGTGCAATAAGGGAGGTAATTTTTTTGAGAGAAATGGGGGTGGGGGATGGAAAGAACACGAGCACCAGGTGATTTATACATCATTCCCAAAAGCAACACAAAATTCCTCAGTTTGGTACAGTAGAACTTTAGAGTTACTAACACCAGAGTTATGAACTGACCAGTCAACCACACACCTCATTTGGAACTGGAAGTACACAATCAGTTAGCAGCAGAGACCAAAAAAAATGAAGCAAATATAATTAATACAGTACTGTGTTAAATGTAAACTACTAAAACAATAAAGGGGAAGGTTAAAAAAAAGGTTTGACAGGATAAGGAAACTGTTTCTGTGTTCATTTTATTTAAATTAAGATGTTAAAAGCAGCATTTTACTTCTGCATTGTAAAGTTTCAAAGCTGTATTCAGTCAATGTTCAGTTGTAAATGTTTGAAGGAACAACCAGACTTCAGAGTTGCAGACAAATCTTCCCCCTGCCCATTCTGTGCATGAACATGCACAAAAAGAGACAGACAGACAAGTGGTACTTTACTCTTCACAATCATGCTCTTAATAATTACCTTCCACTGCTCTGCTCTCCTATTTGTCATGATTACAGAGTTCACCATTTCACATTAGTTTATATGAGTCCTCTCACTCAGCCCACAACATCTGGAAGAAAAATATTTGGTAGGCTTTCCAAGCTGTAACCAATATCCTCATCAGATAATAACCTAACGTATTTTAGGATTCCAACATCTTCACATTAAGCTGTTGTGCTGCAAACAATTAAGTACATGTTATCTGCCATAAATTTGTTAAGCAACTGTGAAAAGGGACACATTTGGATTAAATCTTATGTATTTGTCTCCAGATATCAGTCAGAATCTTGTCCACATTTGGATTTCTATGGGAAATTTGATCTTTACTCCTTTTCATTAGCTTCATAGCCAATTCTAATCTTATTGACCATGTATTTAAAAACACCGCAGTACCTTCAGAAACCAATTACAGGTACTTTTAGCCATGCTCTATCACTTTTGTAGTGATTTTAAACAAATCTCATAAAAATCTACCAGAGGCCCAATAAAAATTCACGTGCATTACCATATGCTTTTTGTATTTTCTCATTAGACCCACAGAAGAAGTGTCGAGCATTTGTCTTGCAGCTCCAGCACTGAACGAATTAGGATAATGCACGTAGCCTTAGGCCTGATTTGAATGAGGTGTGATATTCCTGTGGTCTAGCACCACATCTTTTATCCCCATTTCATCAGCCTTGCTTATTGACTGGGCAAAACCTAAATCTTTTAGTAAAACAATAGTTCCTTCGGCACATTACTGAATGGCTAAAAACCTTTTTCAAGAACACCTGGATGGTAATTACACATTTTGAGGGCAGCCCGAAATCAGATTGATCGCCTAACAGAGGTGCTGGACCATTTGTATAGTGGAGGTGCTGATGATAGGTACCATGGAAACCATGTATTTAATGTTTGTTATTACTACTTTAAGCCAAGGGGGCGTGGCATCACCTCCAGATAGGGTTGCCAACCCTCCAGGATTGTCTGGAGTCTCCAGGAATTAATGAGTAATGTTTAAGTAAAGATTATGTCACGTGATGAAGCCTCCAGGAATACATCCCACCAAAATTGGCAACCCTATGGACCTCTGGTTCCTCCACGTGATGCATGGTTAGAAAGGGTTAAACATCCCGTACAATAAATAACCCACAGAAGACATGTGGGGAGATAATGTTTGTGGTTTTACATATGTATGAGTAGGGTCATGTAATCAACAGTCCCTGTCTATGCTTTATTCGAATATCACTTAAAGGAACTGTAAGCACAGGATATCTTGGTATTAATCTCTTTTTGAAGTCATGCTGTGAATGGTGGAGGAAAAAGCAAATGGCTTTATGTTAACTCGTATAGTTAAGTACCGGTGATGGACCTCCTTCAAAGTCATCCTAATTACCTTTTGCTCCACGAGGAAATTCCAGTTTGTCAAAGAGGACATGAAATTGTATAAAAGATCTTTGGGTCCTGATTTTGTCATCTCAGATCTGCTTAAGCTTCATCAGGGGAAGTTTGAGTCACAAGACTGAGGTTCCAGCTATGCTGATACTCCCTGAGTATGAGATTTGGACTTTGGACTATGACCTAACAACTGAATTCTAAAGGAACTCTACAAAGTTTACCATCCCTGCTGTGAATCTGAACCTCCATGAACTGAACTCATGTCTGCCTATATATTGATCTTTTAACCATACTTTCCTGTGTTTTAATAAACATTAGTTTCATTAATAAAAATTGGTTGTAGCAAGTACTCAGGTAAGATCTGAAACATTCATTAACCTGGGAGGTACCATGTCCGATCCTCTGGGATTGATAAAACCTTCTCTTTTATATGACTGTAGTGGGACGGCTGCCCCACTCCAGGTAAAAAGGGGTTAAAACAGCCCTGGAAAGGGCTGTGTCTGGCAGCAAGCAGCTCCCAGGCTGATTGGGAAGGCAGTCACAGCTGGGGCCACACCCAATTAGGAGCCAGCTGGCCCTGATAAAAGGGCCCAGAGTTTGGTGCAGAGAGAGTCTCCTCTGGCTATAGAGACAGACAGGCCTGGCTGCTGGGGAGCTTGATAAGGTCCCCGGAGTGGAGCAGGGCTGGGGCAAGGCAAGAAGAGCTGGACACTCCCAGGCTGCAGGGTCTAGGGGATGGCCCAACAAGGGGTACTGGGGTTGCAGGGGGCAGCCCATGGGTAGTTCTAGAGGCAGCAGGCCAACCCCCCCCCTTGTCGGTGATGAATGGTAATGATACTGCAGTCTGCCCCAGAGAATGGGGGCAAGTGCTGACTGGCAGTGGCCTAGACTGAGGCAAAGTGAGGATAGGGGGTGAGGGTTCCCTGGGCACAGGAGACCCTGAGACTATGGGGGTACTGCAGGGGTGCAGCACCCTAGGGAAGAGGGCACCGGGGTCCAGGGAGGGACATGGGGCCAGTGGCAAGTGGGACATCAGCCTGCAGAGGGCGCTCCAGAGACTAGATGAGCGAATTCCCTGGACGGACCCAGTGGGAGGCGCCACAGGGTGAGCCGCCACTTTGCTACAATGACGAAATAAGATTTACAGACATTTTCACCATATTTGATGTGGGTAGCTGGATGGAGGGCTGAGGCTGGATCACTTTAAGGGAACTGTGTTGTTGGTCTTCTTAGTAACCAGTAAGATAACAGAGAAGCTGTTTTATGCTGGCTTGGTAAATCTAAGTATTGGAATATCCTCCAGCTTTATGGGGATTGTCTGCTCCATTCTTTGCAGTTCACCCTAAATGAGTGACCCCAGCTGACTCCCCACTAGGACCCTGGTCACAGCAGCCCTATGGACATCTAGTTACTCTCCTAATCTTAGACAACAGCTGTAGCAGCTATCTCCTACTTTAACCTTTATGACATACTTTTAGAAGACTGTCCTTCCAAGACTTCCTCGTATTCCCACAGAGCTTTTCAGGGCTTCATCCTGGAAGGTACAGAGTTCTAGCATCTCATCTTCACAAAGTCAGGTGCTACATATTAGAGGACAACAATTCAACTCTCCCCTGTGGTCGATGTCTAAATCCAAGCAAACTTCATAAAAACTAGAGACAGGAGAAAATTCTAGACATGAAAAACATTATGATCCTGAAAGTTTAGGTTTTCTCCAGAGTTTTTGAAGAATTTCTCTTAATTTTGTGACGTCCTCATTTTTCCTTCACATTTGTTGTTAATATATCTGTTTAAACTCTGTAGGACTTTTCCCTATGGGCAGAATTGAATGGCAGCATCAAATATTAGCAAAGGCAGCAACCATTATGGAAAGCCCTTAAATACTGTGGAATCTGCATATTTTACTTCTCACAGATATCCTCCAGTTCCTGACATAAAGGCAGCTTTCTGCCTTTGTTTCAACGAGAGATTTACAAACCGTCACTCGTAAACTGTCCCCACAGCATCATGAGAGCACTTTCCACTATCCATGCTAGGTGCCTAGCCAAGTCATACCGGGACAATGTATACTGTGGTGTCACGAGACATGCAGGGCTTCATTTGGATCTGCTAAAAAAATCTTAGTTGTTGCCTATCCATTGCTCATTAGCCTAACATTATTTTAAAACCAGGTCATATGGGTCCTCCCTCAATGAAAGCTATTTTCATGTCAGATTTCAGGTTTATATATTCAGCTATTAGTGGGTTACCTATGTAGAAATAGAAAAGAATGTCATTTTCTTTTTTAATTTGGAAAAGTCTTTTTTTTTTCAATCTGACAGAACTCAAACACTATTGAAGGGATTTTACTCATATTTCCTACAGAGGCACCAAGAATGGAAAATTTAATCTCCAAAAGGTCAATTTTCAGTGAAGTTATGATAGTGTGAAAACAGGGAGCTATAACTGGAATTCTTTTGCAACTTTAATTATAGCAGTTGCCACCAGGCAAACCCTATAATTTTCACAAGCCAAACTAAAGGGAAAGAAACAACAGTACTGCAATTGTTTTGGAAAGCTCTGAGGGAGGTTATTTCCTCTGTCCAACCATGACAGTGTAGGGCACAATCAGGATGCTCTCATATATGTGAACGTTACATTAATATACATTGATGGGGCTTTTCAGTACTCCGACAACTCAAACCACTATCAGAATATTTGTGATTCATGGGAAATATTTATCCTGTTGTGTCTCTGTTCTTCCCAGTTAAATAATGGATCAAATGGACTTTTAACACAAAGGAAATACACCAACCCTGGAATGAGCTCGCATGGGTTATATTGCTATGCCTACACAGAGCCCCAATGACTATCATGGGGTTCAGCAGGAGAGCAGTGACCTGCAAACCACAGAAGGTTTGGATGTGGTTGGAATATACACCCAAAAGTTTGGATTGTTATGAAAAGCTTGTCGGGATTCGCTGAACACTTCAGGTCCAACAAACCTCACTTCTCGATTCTGTAAATTTCCCTTTTTCCAGGAGGCCTCATGATTCCAGTGCTTCTAACATGCCCTAGGTTTTTATTTCCTTTTCTGCTGGCCTGACTTCTGAAGCCTGGTAGATAGTCAGGAGCCTGTTAATGATACTTGTGCCTCCTATTCAGGATGAAAATAGGGAGCCTAGTTTCCTACTCTGGGTCTCGTGAGGGTGAAAGGTTGGAAGTCCACATGTGTCACTTTCCATGGCCAAACTAGCACCTTATGCTCTCTTCTGGGGATGTGGAATCCAGCAACTATTCCGCAAGTGTCTGCTGATCTAAACTGAGGATTACAAGGTACTCTGAAGCTAAGGTGACCCTATTTTTAATATAAAAATCCAAGACACTTTTGTTGTGACATTTTTAAGGTCACAAAATCATGCGCAGGACACAAGTATATTTCTTTTTTAAAAATGTGCTGTGTCTCTGGCCAGGTTCTGACTGAACAATGGCATGTGCATATTTCTCAGAGTAGGGTTGGTTTTTTGCCAGGAACTTAGTTTATGAATGAGTTTATCATGAAACAACGAACAAGGGTCACTAACATTCACTTTGCTCAAGGGAGCAGATTTGCTAATGTCTACACTTTCAGCTTTTCTCTTCTCTCCAAACACCATTCATCATGCAGAATACTCATGCCACTGAGCTATCTGTTCCTGATAAACCCAGAGCAAATTCCATTGAGTACATAAATGTTTTGATTGATGAAATGAAAAAATAGGATATATCAGGAGTCCTGAAGTAGACTACATCCCAGAGGTCTTTATGATATTGTGAAACTCTTCCTTCTGAATCATTGAGAGTTGTCCAAAAACAGGTTCAGTGTGAGGGCATTCTTATTTAATGACACCAAATTCATGATTCAAAACCAAGCTAGTTTTTACCCAAATCAATTTCTAATGGGAAAACTTTCCCTACATAGACATGGGTAAGCTGGAAATATATATATTCTACCTATAAAACTAGTTATCTACATCTGTCCAGCCACCAGCAGATAGAACCTACTATTTTTAAAAGCTTATTCAACCATACAAATGTCTGTCTGCTAAAAACAGTTGCATATTCTTGACCAGAAAGTAGCAATCACTGCATACATCATGCCCAGCGATATCAGAAACAGCATTGTTTTCTTGTCTGCCCAACTAATCATCATGGAATACTGCTTCCATATTTCGAAATGCTTTATATGCTTGCCTCCAAAGTCAGTGCTCAGAAGCACCAGCAATGTGATCCTGGAGTAAATCATGTTGGATTTACTGAGTCATCGATCAATCTGAATGACAAGAACTCTCATAATTCATTCCAAGTACATCACACGGAGGTTTTTTGGAATGGAAAGCTCTGCAGACAACACTCAGGGAATAGCTTCTGGGCTGCCCTAGGGCCAATACAGAGAGATCAAGTTTGTTTCTTGTGGGTTCCTCACTGGCCGTGGCCTCGAGCAAGGAGAACATTGCTTGAAGCCTGGTGACAAGGGCATACCTTAGTACTGTAAGCAGAAAAAAAAAACAATGGAGAGAAAAAAAAGTCTGAAAAAAATGTTTTAACACAACTCAAGCTTACTAACTATAGCGATCACTAGAATAACTATATTCTATACAGTGTTATACACCAAGCTCAAAGAGAGAATTACTCTGGAATTGAACCAGGTTTCGAAGATGGTCGTGGGGAGTAAGAAGAACTGAGGTAGGGCAAGGGGCAGCTTTGCCCATTATATCTGCACGCATGGCACATGGCACTGGAAGAGCTTGAGTCACTCAATGGGTACCGCTGGGGGAGGAGGGGAGTTTCCAAAGGCTGTGTGCACAGTCAAGAAAAGTGGGATGCACATGTAGAATTGCACAAAGAAGAACCTGGTCTTACATGTCTAATTGCCATAATAGTTCAGTGGAAGTACCTGGGTACTGCCCAGTCCTGTGGGGCTGGTGATACCAATAGAGTTATAGCAGGGATAATTTTAACGCATCCCATTATGGAGGGAACTCCACACGCAGATATGGGTAAGTAGAATTGTGGAAAATTGGTTTTGCTAAAATAGAAAAAGTGTATTTAAACGTTATCTGGAGCAGCTCCACACACGCTCTGCCCTAAATGGAAACAACACTTAAGTTTAAGTCCCCTCCCTAAAATGTTGTTTTAGTGACAGGCTTCAGCTAGAGCATAACTAAAGAACCAAAATCCAGCTGGATATGTTCACAGTGTCACATATTTTCAAGTCTTGCTAGAGAATTGTATGCAAAACCTCCAACCGCTCAAAAAGGAATGGAGGGTTTTATTGTGTCAAAGGCAGGGAGAGGAGACCAGGGTGGGATGTTGCAGGCTTTTTGGTTTATACACTAATCTAAATACTTATTCCTCTACTTTGTTTAGAAGTGAGAGCATTCCCTATAACACAGTGCCACTTGTCCTCGCTCGATTGGACTCTGGTTCACAGCACTGAGCCATGAACGGCTGCTCTCTCCCACACATGTACGTTCTCTCCAAGGAATGATCATTTGTTGAGCAACGGGAAATCTGATGAACTCAAGTAATGAACTTTTTGTTGATGCTGAATGGAATGACTTTCCAAGAGCACATGCCGAGGGAGGATTTTGACAATGAAGTCAACTGAGCTTTAACTTTACCCCTGCCTCCTTGCCTAATTTATTACTGTGGATTGTCCAGGCCTAAACCATACCAGGATTTTAGTTCATTGTATGTGATTTGGGGCCAGTCTAGGGGAACTGCAATTCCAGGGTAGTGTCAGGTTTTGACTACAGCTATGACAGTGTTTTTATTTCAACAACTAGAGTATTCTATAATGATGGTTCAAACCTCTGCAGTAACATGGTGGAAACTGTAGTCATCAGAATGTTATATTCTTCCAGGTAGCAGTAAGGAAAAGGAGACAGCACTTTATCTGTTAGTTCATTTGCCTGTCTGACATACACAATAATTTGGAAGAGCAAATCATCACTGTATCACTGTTTATGCATAGTAGAAAGAGATACATTAGCTGGTTTTGACTTGATGACTGAATAAAGTAGTGCTTTAAAAAGGTGCCTAGCATTCCAACAGAGCTATACAAATAAACACAGTGTAGCAATGAATAAAAAAAGAAGAGCTTTTAATTACTTTGTGATCCACAGTGAGCCAAATTCATCCCTGGTATAACTCCTGAGGTATTGAGTTATCCCCATAGGGCGTGACATATGAATGCCTACAAACACATTTGGCACGTTGTATGTCTAGGAGGACCTTTTTGATTAGATAAATTCTAAGGACGAGATTTTAAAAAACAAGTGCCTAAAGTGAGGCTTGTAAATCCATATTTATGCACCTAAATAAGTGGCCTGTTTTTCCAAAGTGCTGCGCGCCCAGTAGTTCCCACTGGAGTCAACTGTAAAATTTTCAGTGACTTCAAGAAGGGTGAGATCTGGCCCTCAAAATTGCAGCCATATACTTCAGACTGAGTTACAGCGCTCACTGTGAAACCATTGTTAATTATTAGGAGCTAATTTTAATAAAGAAATCACCAAGATCTTAACAAAATCCAACAGTTTAAATACTTTTTCTTCTAGGTAGGGCATCCCTTTTAGTGCAGAACTAATAGTGCTTGAATGAGGGAGGGGAGAATAGCATTTATGTATTTGGGGATAGACCGTATGACTTCAGAAGTAGAATCAATGTGTTGCAGGCAACCCATATTTAAGAGAAACAAAGTCACAGCTTCTATGTACAATACAAGTAGCTCATTGTCTTTTGAGGAGCAGGGCTGTTCTTTTCCCTAGACTGTAGTTTCTCCACCGGTCCAAAAAGAAATGAGAAAATTGAGGAGAAATCATCTCCCGGCTTTTAAAAAAATTAATATCAAGAACTGTGTTCTATCCTCAGGGTTACATAACCTCCTGGCTACAGCTGAAGAGCTGAAAAACATTAAACAGGAAAATTCTCCAGCAAACAAATGCCAACATTAGACTAACGAACATTTAAAACAAATAAATATCTTTGGTTTTCCACACAGAAATGGCCTGGGGAAAAAAAAATCTATCTACCAACAGCAATGTGTTTGTAGGAGAGGTGAAAAGGAGCATAAAAGAGGCCTACTCTGTTGACTCTGGTGTCTATCTCCAGCTAGCCTTGCATTAGTTACTAGTCTCAGTGGGTTATCCTGAAGGACACTACCTCAATGCAGTAGCCACCTGGGACACCACAATAAGACCACTGCTGATTGGGCAGTGGCTTCATTTCCAAATCACAAGCAGCCATAGATTAAGGCTTTTTGGCTTCCTCCTTACTCTTGCATTTCACTGAAATTAACAACCCATCTATCTCTGAGGTGAGGCTCTCTCTCTGCTCATTTTGAGTTTACTGATCTGCATATAGTGCCAAGAGCCACAAACTATTGAATTCTAATCCCAGTTTAGACAGTGGTTTTCTTTGTGGCTTTGAGCAAATCATTTCATCTTGCTGTCTCATCTTCCCATCTGTCAAATAGGGATAATATTTACTTATTTCACAGGGACATTGTGAGGATTAATTAGTTTATGCCTGTAAAGTGCTTTGCAGAAGAAAAATGCTATACAAATGCTAAGCATTATCAGAATTTAAATTCCTAAAGCTTTCCTGTGTATTAACTAAAGAAAAATATCTGAGCCAAAATGAGCATTAGACTAAAGTATCTTTTGTGGCACAAAAAATATTAAACTGTGTCTGGCATTATAAAAATCAATGCACATCATTTAGCACATATAATGTATCACACAAATAGTCAACGTCCAGAATAAACCAGTAAGTGAACCAAATTGAACACAATATTACGACAAGATGTGTCATTTGTTGTTCAAATATACTCAGATGGTAACCCCCACAATGTTAAGACAATCCAAATTCTAACATGTTCATTTCCTGGCTCAACGAAATGTCCAAAACCATTCAATGATGCACTTGCTCAGCCCACTTAATTATCTGCCATAGTAATGGGCATGGCTATCATGTGATTTCTGTCTTCCTAGCTACAAAAGCAACAATGTGCCATGCTTTGATGATAAAGGCCTAACCCTCATGCAGTTTAAGGATTCAATTGTGGATGAATAGAAACAGCAAACACATTGTATGAAGGTTTAAGATTAGCAGCCGTGTTAGTCAGTATCTGTAAATAAGACGAGGAAGACTTTGTAGCACCTTGGAAGACTTTGTAGCACTAAACTGGTTAGTCTCTAAGGTGCTACAAAGTCTTCCTCATGTTATTTATTGTATGGAGGGTATGTTGGAGGAACCGTTCAAATGATAAGAGCAGTAACATGGATCAACGACAAAATGGGAGCAGGACTGACTATTTTTTACAGGGCACTGAGCTGCTAAAGGAGGAAGATCAAGAAATGAGTTGCCTTTCTGTTCCCACCAGCAAAAGGAGATAATGAGCTTGCCTAATGAATTTGCATAAATGGGGCCCCAAATACTTGAGAATACAAAGCCTAGAACAAGAGTGCTGGTCCGTGACTAAGGCTTCTGCGTTCTATGATAATATGAATAAATAAATAAAAATAACCAACAATAAGGGAGTCAAGCGGTCACTTGCACTGCTGCGTCTTAAGACTAACCCTGGTTGGAAACAGAAGTGTTGCCATATCCCATCCTATGTGAGCTTGAATTGTTTTTCAGCCGTTCAATGACTAGCAAAACGTCTCTTCCCGAAGAGATAGAAGCACTCCAGTTTGTGCACTTTTGCCTTTATGTAGTGGGAACATGGAGAGCAATTTTATTGCTTATCCAGTTCAGATGAACTCCGGGAGCCAATTAAAAAGAGTGGAAATTACCAGGCATCCACTGATTGCAAGCTTCAGATGAATAAAAATGCAATGAAATTAATGTGATTGCTACTGGTACCAGCAGTGGATAGTAAAGTCTCACTGAAAAATCCTCCAAACTGGAAACAGTGAAAAATTTAGAATTACCCCATTAAAACAAGATGCATATCAATTTCGCAGCCCAGCGAGATAAGTGGAAATATTGACTACAACTAATAAAGTAGCTTACTTCCCGCATGGACTAAGGGCCTGTGGACAGAACTGTGTGTGCGCCAATTACAAATGGTGAAGACATAGATATAGCTTGTACATATAATACTGCCCGTCTCTCACAGCTCATGAAGCTGGTAATAGGACATGGAGCGTCTCTCCTCCACCTCATTTTATTTCAAATCAAGACAAGGTTGGTGTTGACCAAATATTACTCCCAGTGCCAGCATCAGATTTTTTGCCACCCTAGGCGGTGAAGCCAAAAATAAAATCCCTGCAGCCAAGGACAGAACAGAAGCAGAACAGCAGAGGAGTCGCCGCCGTCAAAATGCTGCCGAGGAGGGGAGGAACTGCCATCAAAATGCCACCGAGGAGTAGTCGCCACTGAAATACCACTGAGGAGGGAAGGAGCTGCCGCTGAATTGCTGCCAAGGGCAGCAAAATGCCACCCCGCAAATTGTGCTGCCCTAGGTCGCCTAGTGGTTGTGTCAGGGGAAAATTAATGGCCCGTCTCTCCCCCTTACCGTACACTCCGGATAGTAGTGGCGGCGTTGAGGCAAGGAGCTCACAAGCTGTCCGAGACCATTGAAGAAACACACAAGTTAACTTTGATCAAAGGGGAAACTGAGGCACCCTCCTCTCCGTCAAGAAAGGGGTTTGGCAGCAGCTCCGTTTATTATCAGTACCAAGCAAACGTTTATAGAGTATATTCAAAGGGGAGGGGGAATGGGTAGAGGGAGGGACAGACCTACTTGAAGCATGCGCATCAGCAAACCCTTACATCACGCCTAGGTCATTGCCCTCTTGAGGCACCTGGGGTGTAGACCTTGAGACCGTTTACATGATGCCAACAAGCTTATGAATAGGTGTCTATTCATTCCCTAGCGAAATCGTTACATACATATAATGCAATCTGGCGATATAACACATTAGCTCATCTCGTGAGGCCTACAGCCCGTGATTGTCTAGGCAAGGTCACATTCTCGGTATAGATAACAATACAGAAACAATTTGTTGTGCATCACTATTACACTGAATGTCTAAAGCCTCAAGCGAATGCTTTGCCACTCTTGGGGGTTTAACTATGTGATTGCTGGTGAGGAAGAATACATGGGGAGAAGGAGCAAGGGAAACTGAGTCTGCCCTAACAGTTGCACCGGCCCTGATTGCTCCCATCTGAAAGCTGCTGGTGCGCTCAGTCCACTGACCTGTTACATGACTTTGAGGCACAGGAAAGGGAGTGGCTTGTCCAGTTTCCCCATTGGTAAAATGGGCATAATGCTACTGACCCTCCTTTGTGAAGTGCTTTGAGATCTATGGGCGAAAAGCTCTAGATAAGAGTAGGTATTATTTCCAAGATCATCTACAGAGTTTCTCCAAGACCAAGTAGTAACCATAGTACCATGGAACTTTGTTTTGGTTTGCTACCAAACAGCTGTGAAATCCCTAGAGGATGATCTACTTCAATTGTAAAGTTTTCCCACTGGAATTTTTGGAACAATTTAATCAATCATGTCATTTTGTATAGAAGTAGTGGCTGAGTCATCTAGTGTAGGAGTAACTATAAATACCTAATGCCAAGCCTTCTGCGCAAGAGCTACACTATTTGATATACAGTATTTTGGAGACACCAGAACCCCGGAGAAAGAGTACAGCATGTCCTTTTTAGGAAGGAACATCTGTTGCACTTTCCAAAGAGCAACTGGTGTGACCTCCCATCTACTAAATATGTCAACTGCACGGTGATGCCTTTTACAAGCTGCAATGCAGGATCTTCTCACAGTTAGGAAAAATAGTGTTTGCATGGAAAAAAACAAACAGCCAGAAAGTATCTAAGCCAATGAAAACTCTGTTCCTTTCAGCACAGCATATGCATTTGCAGATGAAATACAGGGTATTGCAAATGATGCATATACTGTACCTCTTTTTTTTTTAACCTTCCTCCTCTAAACTGTATGATTAGTGTCAATATACAAAATAAGTCTGTTCCTAAACTAGCACTCTCCCTTGATATTTTCCTGAACTAGATACTTCTAGTGCCTGACAAACATAAAAGCAAGTATTTTAGCACTGTATGAGCAATACAAGTATATATACGAGTTTGAGTTTCATTCAGCATAAAGCTCTTTTTCTCCCCAAAACAGCTCTGAACCAAAATCCTAGATCCCAACATGCCCATTCTTTGGGGGAGTTCCATAAACTCTGCAATTTAGGCTTAACTCTGTCACTAAGTTGATGATCTCCCACTATATAGCAATGTCTAGTGTTACTTTTTTTTAAGCTAATAATTCAGCTATTTGTAAGTAGGAATCATGTACATGAGTTCCACAGTCTGGTTCTAACGGATTCTGTTGGTTTCATTGCTGGTTTAATGAGGTTAGTATTTCTAACTTCTGCAGTGACGGTTTGAACACTTCGTACCTCCTGTGGACAAAGGGAAATAATGTGCTCTGAAATCCCCTCCCGGATACTAAGCAGTCATATTTCATGCCTGTAATGTCACCAGTGTTGAAATAGGACTTTACTCTCCCCTCACATGCATGCACACACATTTATTTTCTTCCTCTTCTCATGCACACGTTTTTGTACCTAAAACAAAATGGGGACTAACCTGTTGCTTTAATTTAGCTAACTTTTTCATTTTAAAAGCTGACTGGGGAGCTTTTGGGACACATTTGTACTTTTTTAAACAAAGAAGAAAACAGGTCTGCACCCTAGCACTTTGTGCTGTGATCGTCTCAGACTTTTCAAGCTCAGCAAGATCAGATCAGTAATTGACTAGGAGACCTTCAAGGATCAATTAGATGATATTAAACAATAGGTGGAACTCTTTCTTGGGTCACTAATGAATCATTGCCCATTAGGTTAGGAGGATATCATGCCACGATGTTCTTCAAGTGAGTCAGAAAACCAAGATCTTGGCCACTGTGTTCATTAAAATCTTATGGCAATTAAATCATTAGAGCTAGCATCTTTCACATTCCAACTGGACTACTTACATTCTACCTATCTGCATTTCCACCTGGTTATTATGGCACCCTTCCTGTTCTCTGTTATTGCAATGCAAACTTGCAGTGTTGATGTGCACTGTTCGAACAGCTGGCACTTTTCAATGAAGAGGTACCTGTACTTCAGCGTTAGGTAATTTGATCCTTGTGTGAGCATATCGTTTTTTATGTCCTTTGAACTCAAACACTCTAATACAAACACACACACACACACACACACACACGATAACATCCTCATTATACAGGAGGGAAGTGTATTTTGGGATGTGCAACTTACAGTGCAAAGTAATACTGAGCTGAATTCAGGGAGCAAATTGTTTACTCTAAACTTTGCATTATTCTCTTCCTCTCCATTTCCTCCACCTCCTCCTCCCCTCCCCCAACCCTGCTTTTTCTTTCAAACGACCTTTTCAAGAAGATTCACGATACTTTCACACATTCATCACTGCCATGTGAAATCATTGCAGATTGACAGAACAAAATCAAAACAGTTTTCTTCCTTTGCTTTCCTCAACACTTGTGTCTGCTCAGAGGTAGGAAAAATGCTTCTCCCTCTAACTTCAACAAGGACCAGAATCCACAGACATGGATTTGCAGAGTTCTGACTCTCTAGTCATCATCCTATTGCAGGAACTAATGAATGTTCTGGGCAGGAACTGATAACAGTCAATGAATGAAAATCCTCAAAAAGCTTTCGGAATCCCTGAACTGCTCTGCAGATTGCCTTCAGTACTTCTGTGTACTCCAGGAAAAAAATCCCCTTCTTTTCTAGTATAATTCAAGGGAGCCAGATGGGCTGAGATGTTTAAGCATTGCCAATTGTCCCTATTTCTTTCTTCTTCCCTTCTAAGAATTAGAGGCATGCATACACAATCAGCCATCAGATAGACTTGCTCTATCCCATCCAATGTGAAATAAGAATTCTTTTCTGGCATATCTTTCAACTGCCTGAAACACTACTGCTGTTTAATGATATTGTCTTAAAATATGCTATTCTCTCATCCTGCTGAACCCAGGGGAATGACGTTTCCCCCTCATTTTTAAAGCACTACATGTTCAAATAGAGAAAGGTTTCCAGATTTCGGCAAGCCCCTATTTGGAAGTGTATTTTCCCTTTTATCAAAGATGACAAGTGCTTTTAGAGCCAGTGAAATAAAATAATTTGTTTAGCCTGTCAGGGAACCTGTTAACCAGACACAAATACAGCTGGATTTCTGCTATTTTTAAAACCTCAAAAGAAGAGTCACAGAAACAACTTACATTTTTTAACATTTTTTCGCTAAATTGCCAAGAGGCTTTTCCAGAGTCTGAAACAATAATTTGAGAAGGGGCGGGAGTGTTTTTAAGAACAGCCTTTCTTTCATCCAGGCAATGAAGCTTGTAACTTTGTGAAGCATTTTCTTCCTACATTGTCAATAAGAGAGGCTTCCTCTGACTTCTCCCAGATGTGTACGGAAACAGGAAACTGCAAAAAGATGATTTCTTAAAAGCAAATAGTGATAAAAATGTATGATTGTTTGATAACAATGCACTCACTCTAGTGCTTTTTCTCACATCATTAGACTAGCGCTCACATATATTCTTACCCCTCACCCCCCAGACACTTAAGTTTTTTCCCAGTCTTACTGTTAACTAAATGAGATATTAATAGAAGATTGCTAGGAAAATGTACTTTTAAATGGCCCATTGTTTTAGACCTTCCCCACTGGATTCTCATTCATTTCCACATCCAGTTCAAAATTGATTTCTTTGTCTTTAAAGCCTTCTAGTGCTTGCTTCAGGTTATAGCACAGAGTTAGTCTTCTCCTCTCCATGCCCCCCATGTCCATATTCGCAAAGCTTTTTCTCTGCCTCCTCACACAAGCTGACCCTTTTCTTCTGCAGCTTGTACTGCCCAGAACAGCTTTCTACCTAAAAAATTGGGGGTTGAGCCTGTATGAAAGACAATGTATGCAAAATAAAATCCCACTGTATCTCAAATTAGAGCTCTGGGTAACAGTCTGTCAGTTATTTGCAGCTCCAAAGGCTAGAACTAAGCTTGGCAGAATTCAATTTGTATTTTTTTAAATTATTATTTCAATGGATAACATCAATGTTTATTTTTATCAGCTTAAATGTTCACAGCTGCAGGAAGTAACGCGGGACTCAGGCAATAATTAATGACACAAAAAGTTAAATCTTTATAATTGTTAAATCACAAGTTGTCAACACCACATCAACATATACAAAGTAAATATCCTCAAATCAAATGCTAGTAAGTTCTCATGTTTCTCACTTCCCCTATCTGTAAACTTCAGTTATTGATGGACTTTTTGTTTGTTTGTTTGGGGGGGGGGGGGTGTCCGGCTAAATCTACATTTAACAACAATTACAGATAAAAATCTAATATTTCCCTGCCTATTACCCAGTCTCAGACTGAAACATGGGTAGGTATGTTACAATAATTAAATCCATCTGCAGAATTTCCTGTGACCAGATATTTGGGTCAAAAATAATTAAGTAATAAGCTTGATAGAAAGAAGTACAGTAATTTCAACCAGGTACACTCAGCGCTGCTAAGTTAATAAACTCACACCATCATGCAGCAGAGCCTATTGTTCATTGGAAGTCTATCACAGCCAGGAAGAACACCCATATCATTTCTCCAAGCCCTGTGTTTCAGACAAAAGACCATCTCTTCCTCCCTGGCAACTCTCAGGGACTAAGCCTGAGCCAGAAGCTGTGAGGGAGAGACTGAGAGTGAGATCCTGGCTCCATTGAAGTCAGAGGAGGTTTGTTCATGGCTTTAATGGAGCCAGGATTTCACTGTGTGTGTGTCAATATGTGCACCTACAAAACTTCCACACAAACACAAAACATCTACTAAAGCCAAAACAAAAAAATCAACAGCTTTGTCTGTGTGTGCACGTGTGTACATAATCACATACACAAGTTAGTTTTTTAAACCTCTGTTTCACAGCAGTAATAATTCTTCCCTAGTAGCAGCATCACTAGGTTAAGTCGCCTCTGTTGAGACAAGCAGAGCAAGTGAATCAAACATTTATAGGATACTAGCGAAAATACCCGGCGTTGCTCGGGTCAGTCGGAGGTGGGGAGGGGGCAGATAGCTGAGCGAGTGCGGGGTCCGTTGGATGGGGGCAGAGAGCAAACCTGACACCCCCACCTCACACACCCCCGACCAAACCCGACACCCCCACCTCACTTACCCCTCGACCAACCCCGACTCACATTTTCACCCCCCCACCCAAACCCAACACCCCCACGTCTCCCCCCTACCAACCCCAACACCCCCTGACCAACACCCACACTTCACCCCCCCGTAGACCAAACCTGACACTCCCACCTCACTTCCCCCCCAACCAAACCCGACACCCCTACCTACCACCACAAACAAACCCGACACCCACACCTCAGTTACCCCTCGACCAACCCCAACCCCCCTCCTCGGCCCCCCCAACCAAACCCAACACCCCCACCTTGCCCCCCCACCAAACCCAACACCCCCTGACCAACCCCAACCCCCACACCTCACCCCTCACCCACCCAGACACCTTCCCACCCACCCCCAGACCAAACCCAACACCCCCAGCTCACTTACCCCCCGACCAAACCCGACACCCCACCTCACCCCCCCGACCAAACTCGACACCCCCACCTCACCCCCCGACCAAACCCGACACCCCTACCTCACTTACCCTCCGACCAAACCAAACTCGGGTCCGTCGGAGGTGGGGAGGGGGCAGAGAGCTGAGGGATTCCGGGGTCCTTCGGAGGTGGGGAGGGGGCACAGAGCTGAGGGATTCCGGGGTTTCGTCGGAGGGGGGAGGGGGCAGAGAGCTGAGCGAGTGCGGTGCCTGTTGGAAGGGGTATTATGACATCAGAACTATGTCACAGAGAACAGCAGCTGCCCAGCTGATGTGATTGGCCTTCAAAGAATTTCACCCCTGGGGGGCATCAGAGGTGAGATTTGAAAATTTTTTGACTCTTACGGTCATTAGGACCCCAAGACCTCTAACTGTACCAAATTTCAAGTCTATAGCTCAAACGGTGTGGAAGGAGTAAGCATACATCCGCGCATAGATACATACATACACGCACGCATACATACACCATTTGACTTTTATATATATAGATTGTAGAAAAGGTGCTTCATAAAAAACAAATTAAGACACGCTTTAAAACATCCTTCTGGAAGGGACAATTTCCTCTTTTTGGTTATCCTGATATTGCTGTTTAATTATCAGAGGTGAAGATAAGCAAAGATTTCAGAAATGGGAAAACTTAGCAGTACAATTAATGAAAAGATTTTTCCATACTCCTCAATTGAGCGAGCCTGACAGATATTCCCGTATCTAACAAAAGCTATTGCCTAAAATCTTCTCACTAATGACTGACCTCTAATAAGAATGATCTTGGGCCTATATTTTCAAAAATTATGAGTGGTTTTGAGACTTCAACTTGAGACACCTTTTTGGAGGGTGGATGCTCAACAATTTCTGAAAGCTCAATCTTTAACTTTGGACATTACAAAATGGAGGCACCCAGAATCACAAGTCACCTCTGAAAATCTTGGCCCTTCTTTGATTGTAATTTTTTTGGGGACAGAGACTGTGTTTCTGTTTGGACAGCACCTCACACAATGCAGTGCTGATCCATGCCTGGGGCTTCTAGGTGCTATGCCAAAATATATCATGTATATTGCTCCAGAAAGATCCCCAAACCCCTTGTCAGCCCCCACAGGATAGATAGCAATTACTTCAACCAGCATTTAAGTTTAGTCACTTTTTGAGAGAAAGACCACAGCTGAAAAAACAATGCAACATTTTAGGGCAGGAAGTGAATAGTACCTTAGGTATTAGAAACTGCAAAGGGAACATAGGTAGAACGAGTGAGTGATCTCAAACTGGAATGTGGCCAGGACATGGGGGTAAACACACACCATCCCTTTCCCTTTAACTTGTGGAGAGAAAAAAGCCCGAGGGATTTATGAACACCAAAGCCCTTAGTTTTGTCTTTCATTTGAAGCAAGCACCTACAGCAGTACAGCACTCTGCTATCATCATACTGGGACAACAACGCATTATGGACTTGGGGCCTGTACAAAATAGCGCTTACTTCAGTATAACTTAAGTCACTCCAGGGTGTGGAAATGCCACCCGCTGAGCGATGTAAGTTACACTGACCTAAGTGGCGGTGTGGGCAGCCCTATGCTAGTGGGAGAAGCTCTCTCCCGTCGGCAGAGAGCATCTTCATTAGCAGCACTACAACAGCATCGGTACAGCTGTGCCGCTGCAGCGATTCTAGTATAGACTAGCCCTTAGATAGAGGGAAGAATGGAAATAAACAAAACACCAATTCCACTTGTCGGCAGCTCTGGGATTTTCTTTGTTAAGTCTCCCATGCAAGTGTTGATCCAGCCTGCCTGACCTTATTCTTATGAAATCTGACAATATCACAGCTTGCAGTATTATAGCTTCAATCTCGTGGTGCATTTTCTTTGTATCAATGAGCCAAATAAATATTTGCTCTGCTGATGCTGTAAAATAGTGACCAACCTTTATAATGGAAGGCAGGAGGTTTTGTCCTAAGAAGGCATGACTCTACAACGGACATGGCTGGAGCAGCTCAACACACAGGGTCCTGGAGAGTTGTTGAACGGATTGTTCAAAAAGTGTTTATGGAACGACGCTGATATGTTCCAGCTGGCTGACATGGGCACATACCAAAAAAAGAAAATCACGTGGAAGAATTTTAAAACAAACTATCAATTCCTGGAATGCTCAGTCTGTTACGGCACCATTGGCAGTTGGGAGGAAGCAATCTGTACACTTTCACCAAGTCCTTTGCATGCTGAAGGGTGCATGCTGACCAAGATTGCAAATGCCTGGGTTTGCCAAAATGCCTTACGGGCGGGGGAGAAATACAGTATAAAGAAATAGTGTAAATGAACTTGTCATGTAGACCTACCCAAAACACATTAAGTTGGATTCTGAAAATTATTATTATTTGCATTACAGTAGCACCTAGAAGCTTTACCCAAAACAGAGGTTAAGCTGCAAACACATATTACAAAAAGCTTACAGTGTCAATAGACAAGACACCCAAAGGAGGGGAGAAGGTCTGGTTAGTTTCGTTTTAAAGATGGGGAACCGAAGCACAAAACGTAAATGATTTTCCAAGATCTCACTATAAACCTGTGTCAGAGCCGGGAACTGAACCCAAACCTCCTCAGTAACAGTCCACTGCCTTAAGTATAAGACAATACTGCATCTCAGAAAAATAAAACTCATTACAAGGTGCTGCATTTGGGGGGTTGTCTTCTGGTTTTTTAATTCTTGGATTAAATAACAAGGCTCATCTCAGATTTTTAAACAAGGTTTTTCCAACCTTTCCAAGGGAGTATTAAGAAATGGAATAATGTTAAGAGAGAAAGGAAGAGAAAGATTTGAAATCAACCAGTCTTTACTATGTGCTCCTTTTTGCAAGAAAATACTTTTAAGGTCCAACTCATTAATGACTTTTTACTAATTTTTTCTGTTGCCTTCTAACTGATTCATTCATTGTTCTTAATTTTCTATGAAGACTAATTCCTGGTGAAGGGCTATTGTTCCTATGTGTTTTCATCTCACCATCATTATGTTCACCCTCCAGCCTCTATTTCTCACATCATCTGGTTTCCAAATGTGGTTCATAAGTTTTCCATTAGTGGTGTAATATGTTGAGAGTTAAAAGTCAGTTTTCAACATGGCAAATTGTTAACAGTGCACTCCACCAAGACTCTGAACTCAGACCCATGTTTGATATAAATTATCTGAAAAGGGATGAGCAGTGAGGTGGTAAAATGTGCAAACACCATAAATTTACTTGGGTTAGTCAAAACCAGAGCATAAAAAAGCTAAATGAATGGAAAGCAAGTGGCAGATGAGATTTAGTGTTGACAAATCCAAGGTAATGTACATTTGTGAGGAATAATTTGGCACATATTTCTGGATTGTAAATAACGTAACCACTCAGGAAAAAGACTAGAGTGTCATTGTGGGCAGCTCAAAGAAAACCCTCCCCTTAATGTGCAGAGTGGTCAAAAAAGGGAACAGGCTGCTAGGATATATAAAGAGTGAGGCAGAAATTAACACTGAAGCCCACAGGGAAATATGTATAATATTTGCCACTAGTTTCAAAAGATCAGAGAGAATTCTAAAAACAGCAGTATATTTGCTCATTTCTAGTAGTGATATCGACACTTCAACTACCCTCAGCTTTACTAATATGGTAAAAACAAGATCAGAATGACAGTTGCTTACCCCCTACCCATATAAAAAACTTTGTTTTTGTTTATATGTTTTTTTAAAAGACGAAAAAATAATGGGTTTTGGTAATGCAGATTGACATCTGAACACCACTTAAGTTCTAAACTTTTTGAAGTTCAACTTTTTCCCTAAAAATATAAGAAACGGCTGATTCAAGAGAACTGGCTCTCCTCCACAAATTGTGGAGATGAAAGTATAACAGAATAATAATAGTGTCCTAGAAGAAGCTTTGCTGTTGGCTTTGGGGAATGAACCAATTATTCTTTATTTAATCAGGATATCTTCCAAGTCCTGATTGTACTTGAGTTAAAATGGTGTGAAGACATTTCTAAAACAAAAAGTTCTGAGCATTTTTTTAAGGCTGGAAATGCAAGTTTACAGTTTAAAAAGATGCCTACTGTAAAAACACATTAGGGAATAAAAATAAACTTTCAAAATCTCTGTAATAAACACAAAATGAGAATTGTACATCGATGTGTAATGTTTCACTCCATATTCTTTATGAAAATATGCTTATGATATGAATATGACATAACTGAGATGTACTTTATGTAAGATGGGTCTTGCAAGATATAATTGGAAAGGTTATAATTTACTGAATCTGATGGTGATGGGTTCAGTCACAGAGACCCATTCAGGACTGTCATGTGATGTGCTGAACCCTGAACCTTCCAGAACCCCGTCTTATTGAGCCAGACATGCTAGCCTGCTGCAACACAGACTCAGGGTCTGGACTACCCCCACCCCCCCAAAAGCTGCAGGCTTTAAGTGAAAACAGCTTACAAGGTTACCTGCCTCCAGCACCCAGATACCCAGCTCCCAATGGGATCCAAACACCAAATAAATCCGTTTTACTCTGGATAAAGCTTATACAAGGTAAATTCATAAATTGTCCGCCCTCTATGTAACTGACAGAGAGATATTCACAGCTGTTTGCTCCCCCAGGTATTAACCACTTAATCTAGGTTTATTAATAAACAAAAATGATTTTATTAAGTATAAAAAGTAGGATTTAACTGGTTTCAAGTAATAACAGACTGAACAAAGTAAGCAAAATAAAACAAAACACGCAAGTCTAAGCCTAATATATTGTCTTCACTGTGGGGGGATCGACTGAAGATACACAACTTCAGCTACGTGAATAACGTAGCTGAAGTCGGTGTATCTTTGGCTAACTTACCTGCCGTCTTCATGGCGGCGGCAGGCGGTGGCGCGCTCCCCCATCAACTCCAGCTTGCGCTTTGCAGCAAGCTGGAATTACGGCACCGCGGACGATCGATTTCTCGCATCTTAATGAGACATGAGAAATTGATTGCTAAAAGATCGCTTGCTACCCGCCAATCCGGCGGGTAGTGAAGACATACCCTAAGAAACTGATTACAGGTAATATCTTACCCTCAGAGATGTTCCAATAAGCTTTCACAGACTAGACTCCTTTCTAGTCTGGGACCAATCCTTTGCCATGGTATAGTCCTTGTTAGTTCAAGCAGACATCTTAGGTGGCAAACAAGGGCTCTCTCGTGACTCTGACCATTTTGTCCTGGTCCACCCCCTTTTATAGCTTTGGCACAAGGCGGGAATCTTTTATGTCTCTGGGTCCCGTCCCCTTCTTCTAAATGGAAAAGTACCAGATTTAAGATGGATTCCAGTATCATGTAACATGGTCACATGTTCTGTGGAACCCCAGCCTCCATTCTTCCTGGGCTGGCCCACATGTACACAGGAAGGTTTGCATTAAACAGAGCCATTTACAAGTCACTAATTCTGAAGCACCCTTAATGGCTTCCACTTAATATGTTTACATCAGTAACACAAGTTTATATCTTATTTTCCTAGCTCTTGACATAGAAATAATACATAAAAAATATGATGAACACACTCAGTAGATTATAAGCTTTGTAATGATACCTTACAAGAGACCGTTTGCATAAAGCATATTCCAGTTGCATCATATTCACACTCTTAAGCATATTTCCATAAACCATATGGAGTGCAACATCACAGTGATTATCCAGTTTGTATGCACATATCATTTCTGTATTTAAAGTTAGGAATATGGACTATGTAACAATTACAACTGAGTGTGTATTGGGAAGACACAACAGGTCATCAAATATGATGAGCCATCAGGAAGACACAACAAAACCATGAAGATACTAATCTCTCTCCCTCCTGGGAGGTGCCCAGGGACGTAACTGAGACACTACTAGATCAGGTGGTCTTGTCATCTGATACTAAACATTTCCTGGGACTTCTTGTAACTTTCCACTGGAAGGGAAGGGGGATGTGTGTCAAGTTTGGGAAACAAAGGATTCCCATCTTATATAAATCCTATTTAAGGGTGGGGAGGAAGGCAAATGAGACTCCTCCTCTCCATGGCATGTCTTCCCAAGAAAGACAGACTGTTAAGGCCCCCTGAAGGGAAGGGGAGTCCAGACTGAGACAGGGATCCAGTCTGAAAAGGAATATAACTGGAACTCTGAACCACAGAAACTTTGCAACCTGCCTACAATAATATTTAGGGTAAGAAATTATGTTTTGTAACTGTGATGGAGTCAGACCAGAAAGGTATAGGAGAGTGCTGGAAGGCAGGTATATCAGCTTCAGGATGTGCAGGTCTCTGTTCCCTGGATAGCCAAACAAAGGCTACTCCAGGCCAATCAAGACACCTAGGGCCAATTAAGAAGACTCTAGAAGGCAGTAGAAATAGCTAGCCTGATTGGGACACCTGAAGCCAATCAGGGACTGGCTGAAACCAGTTAAAAACCCTCCTAGTTAGTCAGGTGAGTGTGGATGTCAGGAGCTGTGAGAGGAGGTTGTGTTGTTGGTGAGACTGAGTGGTAGACAACATATACGCAAGGAAGGAGACTTGAGGTAAAGGTGAAGAGAAGTTTGAAGAAGCGGGGACTGCTGTGGGGAAGTAGCCCAGGGAATTGTATTGTGTTTTGTGCCTAAAAGGTCAGCCATCTTAGCTGATACTATTAGGGTCCATGGGCTGGAGCCCGGAGTAGAGGGAGGGCCCAGGCTCCCCCCCCCCCTTTCTACCTCTCCTTACTAATCACAGTGAGCCTCTGAGGCTAGCACAAACCGCCTGGAAGTGCAGTACCCACAGGGACAAGGCCAAAGCTTTGCCACATAACCTGTTTCTTAAGTATATTGAGCTTACTTTGTGTACTTTGGTTTATTTGCTCAAAAATCTTCTTTGTTCTGTCTGTTACCTCTTATACTCACTTAGAATTCACCTTTTGTAGTTAATAAATGTATTTCTTGTTTGTAACATAACCTGAGTGTAAAGTTCACACATGGGAGGTGGGGGGAGAGGAGGAGTAAGAGATTGTGCATAACCTTCCTCCATATTAAGGGAGGAGATTTCATACTATATCTTTGGGTCTATGGCTGAGCCTTCACAGAACTGATCTCAGTGTGTTTCATTCTGCAGTTTGGTGTGGCCCTGCCTGTGTGTGGGCTGGAGGAGGCTTAATAAAATTGCTTGGCTCAGTAAGACAGGCAAAAAGGGTACCCAGGCTGGTATAATAGACAGGCTCAGTGGTATCTCCACATCAGGTGGCATCCTAAGGGTGTGGCCCATAATTGTGTGGAGGCAGCTTTTCTCTCTCCTTTTCCTATTTTTTTCTTGCTTAGCAAAGTGAGAATAAACAATCTTCACTGAGATTAATTTTTCCACTCTTGAGATGGCAAATTAGATTCAAGCACATAGTACTGAGCATATGAATATATTTTATGGCCAAAAAGTCTTGTCAAACACCAACTGGTACACAGAGAAATAGGAATGTTGTTCAACAACTCTGTTTGACCCTTCACAGTCCATGCACAATCTCTTTAATGAAGACACTGAAAATTAAAATGTTCTTGCAATGAACAGCAAACTACCTGGTTTTCTTGATTGCTGCCACAATCCCAGCATCTCTGATTATTCCCTTCGATCTTTTCTTTGCTGTGCTTTTCAAGCAGGAAGTATGATATGAACTCAATAGAAGCCAAGGCCAAAGATGGGGAGGAAAGTTACATTTCATCATAGAAACTGAAGTAGTACACAAATGAAAATGAAAAGTGACATCATGTTCCTTTGAAACTCTGATTTACAATCGGAAACTTATTTTTTTTATTATGATAGCCTGGCTGGTGAGAAGCTGGCACAGAACTACAGAACTCACTATAATGTCTGGACAGTCTCAGCCTCTCTCTGCACATCCAAACCTTTTAAAAGCAGCATTGGCTGGAAAACAAAAAACAAAAACAAAGAGTATGTTTTTAACAACTTCCTTACCATAAAATTAGGAAGCTAAAAAACCAAGCATATGGCAAATGGACTTGCTTTCTCCAGAGAAGACCATGAAACTTTTCAGATCCACTGGCCTAGCGCATTTAGCAATGGAACAAATATAATGCAATAAAGCCAATCTCTGGGTCAAGACAACTTCTGCCAATTGTTGATCAAAAAAGAATGCTGGGGGCTTGTGGCCAAATGCAGGGAACTGCTTAAACACTACTTGAGCAGAAAAACAGAGCAAGGTCAGCAAAGCAATATCACTCATAGTGAGTCCATTTAAAAAAAAAACAACACAATGATATATCATTGTTGTTCATACCCCTTTTCAAGCAACAGTTTCTTGCCGCAGTATATAGGGCCGATCCAAAGGCCATTGAAATCGATGCAAGTCTTTCCATTGACCTCAAATGACCTTTGGACCAAGTCTGTAGTGAACAGAACCTAACAGCTATACAGTGAAAGAAGCTAGAAATTAGATAGTGTCTCCCGATGCAACCCAAAATGTCTTGTTGCCTCCCCCTGTATTATCAGCATGCCACAGCCCTAGCGTAAACATTTTACTATGTAGTTATTTGTTGATTTATATAAAGATGTCAATGGCTTAATTAACCTCCCAGTTTTACTGACCTCCCAGTGAACACAGCAACGATTATACTTCCTCAAACCACCCTTTCCAGGACCAAGAAAGAACAGTTGGGCCAGTACTCTGAATATACCAATTTAATGTAGAAGGGATGTCCAGGGGAAAAGTGGATTACCTCTTAAGGACGCCCAAAGACCATTACATTGACACTGTGGCCCTCCAAGAAACAGGTGTGAAAGAGGAAGATAAAGAGGAAGATAAAGCTGGCAGACATAAAATCTCTGGCTGTACCAAATCACTGCTGTCAACCATCCAAAACCTGGGTGAGCAATGTACATGTGAAATGGATTAGAGGATGTGGACGTTTTGGAAGAATTGTCGACCAGGAGAAGAGATTAACATGGTTAGAATTAGGGACATCATGACAGTAAACATATAAAGCCACCTAACATCATGTGATTGTATCCCATCTTACCTTACCCTCCTCATCCAGCCATCTACATAGACGACTTTACCAGCCATCATTGGTCTTTCAAATCCCAAGCCACCACAGGCACGGGAACTAGAAGTGCGGGGGCTGCCGGCCCTGCAGCTTTGCTCCTAGCCTCAGCTGGGGGGGGAGGGCAGATAAGGGGGCTGGCTGTCAACAGCCCCACAATTAAAAATGTTCCAGTGACACTGCAATCCAGTGCCCAAACTACCAGTTTGTAAAGGGTGAGAGAATCTCTTCTGAACCAAAAGATCTTTTCAATGTAAATGACATTTTATTTAGTTGAAAAATGTTTTAACTGGCTTTAGTAAATACCATATAAAAAGACCGACAAATAGTGAGTTCTCCCTATAAAATTAATTTGAAACAGATAAAATGAATACGGGAGGAAGGGGTATTGTTAAAATGAAAGGCCTAACACTTTAAATGTAATGCTTTAACTATTTTCCCTTTCTTCTGTGTCTTTAAGCAAAGAACATAAATATTTTTAATTGTGATTGTTACAGTGGGACTAATCCAGTGGTAACGTTCACAAAACCCTGGACCATGTTCAACTCTTTAATGCTGAACACAGTAAATAAGGTTTTCATTAACACTTTAGTCCTTGTTCAGCCAAACACATCCTCCTATTCAAATGCAACTGCTGCCTAGAAAGCATTATGCAACTTTCTGAAGGTGCTGCTGTCCACAAAGCACAGGGCCCAAGCGTAAATCTATTCTTTGAGACACTAGAGACTCTCAGAACCATCAGACAGAAAAAAAATGCATAAGGCATTGCACACTATTGATCATGTTTAAAATTCCACATCAATAGTAAGCAATCAAATGCATGCACCACTTACAGCATCCTAAGAAATGAGAGTAAAAAAAGGGTTTTAACATTACAGAAAAGGAAATGTACTCTTCCCTACCAACATACGAGTACCTAATAATTCTTAGACCAGAGTAGAGCTAATGCATGAATTTATTGTGTCAACTAACCCCTGGAGCCTTATGGGTTGGTGGTAGTAGTTGCTTTTTTTTTAACCCCAACTTTTAATGCAACTGTGGATACCCAACAAGAAGCAGCTTACAGCACTTTATCCTGGCAAAGTCCAAACATAAGTCTCAGCTGGTCCTTTACATTAAACTCCATGTTATATAACCACCTTTCTCAACTTCACAATGTATGGTCTCCAAACTGTTAAGTGATGACAAAATCAACATAATGGCCTACACTTACTGTTCTTATGTACAAAGCTGGTGTAAAGATCAGGATAGACCCTTTTGCCCTCTTGATTTTCAGGAGATAAGGTGTAAATATGACTGGCCCCAAATGCTGGGTGATTTTGCAGTCCTGAAACACAAGTATAGCATATTAATGCTACCACTCCATTCTTCAGCAACAGTAATACAAGCTGTTTAAAGCCCTTCAGTTAATCTATTCCACAGCTGTTGGGCTGCTCATGTGGGGTCAGCCCCAAAGCCCATTGAAATCAATGGAACGACCACCATTGACCCCAGCTGCTTTGGAACAGGCCCCTACTGTTCACCAGCTGCCATTTTAAATGCAACACCCAGATGCAGACATTACATTCTGCCGGGCTGGAGGAGCACAGGTTTTCTGATTGTGGTCAACCAGCGTGCAAGTTTCACTAAGGTCAAGGAAAGTTCCAGTCTTTGCTTGAATTAGAGTTGTATGTCTTTGCTAGCACAGGATCAGAATATTAAGAAAGGTAGGAGAACAGTGAAGAGATTTTCCTGCTTTAGGTTTAAACCTTGTTTAGATTGTAACTAACAAAAATTTGTATGCCTCATGTTGAGTTTTATGGCTCGACAGCCTGATGTTTTTCTGTTCAGTTGATGGTAGAGGCGGAAGGCTGTTGTTTTTTTTTATTGTATCTCTACATTCGTCCTTCCTTTGTTTCAGTTCTTTATCTAAAATCCAAGATAATTTACTTAATTAATGTAAAATGAAGAGAGATTCAACGCATCTTTATCAATGCACATTTTTTCTTTCAAATTTCAGTTGACGTCCGGTTGCACTGGAGTGGATTGTGTTTATCAGTCTCACTGGCACTGCTATGACTGTATTTCTCTCAAGCACTGAACATTATCAGCACCTGCTTCCAGAAAAAAAAATGTTGCCTCATGTATTAGCTCAGCCCTAATGTAAAATGTATTTTTTTCCTATTAAGCAGAACCTCACACATCAGTGCATGCTGATGCAGCACTGAGATGCCATGTGCACGGCTCTTTGCCAACATTCAGTCTACGAGGTTACCATAGAATCATGATGACTGAGCTGGAATAAAGGAGTTTCAGTGTCATACAGTCTAAGTCCTCCGCATCAATCAGAAAAAAAAAGTACACTCAAATGTTCAGAGTTTTATATATAACCTTAGTTCAAATGCCTTCATTGCATCATCTACACAAACTTTGCTTAGACTAACTGTTCTTATGACAACTCTTGCAATGACTGTCCTTCTTTAACTCCTGGGTTTTAGTTTTATAAACCAAAGGGAGAGATAAGAGCTATTGATTTTGATCATCACTTTCAGTCTGGACAACGCTGATTAGAAATATCTTGAACTTTGGTTCACACACATGTCCAGATGTTTGAGACATGGTTTGCATTCTCTCATTTCTCTACTTGCTTTAGTCATTTAGCCACAACTCCCACTCACTCCTCTTAATGCTTAGTATATTTAAACTGAATATGAAAGCAATTGTTAGTGGCAATATGTTGCAAGAAATTCAGCAGTTGCACAGTCCATGGCCATAATGCAAATCTCCTGGGTAGAGCTAGGCGGGAAATGTATTTTGATTTCTATGAAAAACATAGAAAAAATGAAATTGAAACAATTGTTTTCATGAAAATTTTCACAGGTTTTTCCATCAAAAAACAAAACACCGATCCTCTCCCCGAGCCCCCTCCCCAAATGTTTTTCCCCTCCAAAATAAAAAAGTTGGTTTTCAGTTTTTCAACAAAAGCATTACAATGTTCAATGGACACAGAATTTTCTTTAAAAAAATGCCATCAAATAGGCATTTTTCATTTTTTTAAAAATGAGCAAAAAAGATTCAACCAAATGTAGTCCTGGTTTTGAATGACAGTTGGGGCACCTGTGAAGGTAATTTGAATTATGCAAGTCAGGAGTAGAGTATGTTTAGAAATTGCTGATCTGAGCACCCCAAGTAAATGGTTGTGCTGGATTTCTTTGTCCATTATAAAAAAAATTATCTAGCAGACAGCTGTTGAGATGCATCTAACAGCTTTCCTCATTCGGGTCTTTGTCACAGGTCAGTGGTTATGATGTACTAGTGACATTCTTACCACCACCACACAAAAGACTAAATGCATAACCATCCCAGCCTTGAGATGCTAAAGGCTGCAGATATTCCTTCTCCCAACCACCATCCTTGTGATTATAGCCACCATACCCATAAGAACGGCCAAACGGGGTCAGACCAAAGGTCCATCAAGCCCAATATCCTGTCCTCTGGCAGTGGTCAATGGCAGGTACCCCAAAGGGAACAGACAGACAGGGTATCATCAAGTGATCCATGCCCTGTCACCCAATCCCAGCTTCTGGCAAACAGAGGTCAGGGACACCATTCCTGCCATCCTGGCTAATAGTTGGACATATCCTCCATGAATCTATCTAGCTCCCTTTTTGAACCCCGGTCTAGTACTGGCCTTCTCGACACCCTCTGGCAAGGAGTTCCAGAGGTTAACAGTGCATTACATTACAAAAATACTTTCTTGTGTTTGTTTTAAACCTGCTACATATTAATTTCATTTGTATTGTTTTCATTTGTATGTTATTGTATTATGAGAAGGAATAAATAACACTTCCTTATTTACTCTCTCTATACCACTCATGATCTTATGGACCTCTATAAGATCCCCCCTTAGTCGCCTTGTTTTCAAGCTGAAAAGTCCCAGTCTTATTAATCTCTTCATACAGAAGCCATTTTATACCCCTAACCATTTTTGTTGTCCATTTCTGAACCTTTTCCAATTCCAATATTTCTTGAGATAGGGCGACCACATCTGCACACAATATTCAAGGTGTGGGAGTACCATGGATTTATAAAGAGGCAACATGATATATTCTGTCTTATTATCTATCCCTTTCTTGATGATTCCAAACATTCTGTTCGCTTTTTTGACTGCCACTGCACATTGAGTGGATGATTTCAGAGAACTACCCACAATGACTCCAAGAGCTCTTTCTTGAGTGGTAACAGCTATCTTAGGGCTTGTCTTCACTAGCACTGCTGCAGATCGATCTTCTGGCGATCGATTTACCACATCTTGCTAAAATGTGATAAATCGATCGCCCGCGTCTCCTCCGTCGACTCTGGAACTCCAGCTCGCCGGGAGGCGCAAACTGGAGTCGACGGGGGAGCGCGCCGCCGACTGCCGCCGCCGTGGGGACGGCAGGTAAGTCGGCGGCAGATATGCAAACTTCAGCTACGTGATTCATGTAGCTGAAGTTGCGTATCTGCCGTCAATCCCCCCTCCCCCAGTGAGGACGAGCCCCTAGACCCCATAATTGTATCTGTATAGTTAGGATTATGTTTTCCAATGTGAATTACTTTGCACTACTCATGGCTGGAATGAGGGCAGCAGCTGAACCTGGGAAGATTCTTATATGTGCCACTTTGTGTGCAAAAGCTACAGCCACCTCACATTCATATCAGTGGTAGGGTTCTCTGTGTGTGGTTACCTAGCCCTGATCTACATTGGGGAGGGGAAGAATCGACCTAACATATGCAATTTCACCTACATGAATAGCATAGCTGAAGTCGACGTATGCAGGGCGACTTATCTTGGCGTCTTCATGGCACTGAGTTGCTCCCCTGTCAACTCCGCCTGCGCCTCTTGGCACGGTGGAGTTCCGGAGTCAACCGGAGAGCACTCGGGGATTGAGCTCTACCCGCGAATCCGGTGGCTAGTGTAGACTTCCCCTTAGAGTGTAGCCCAATTGAAATTCTGACAAACAGGGAAGGTACTTGTAAATTCTATTAGGGGTAAGGACTGATTCTACCTCTATGCTTGTAAAGTGCCTGGCAAAATAAGACTCAAGGCCTAATTAGGGCTTCTAGATGCTAATGTATTATACATATTAAGTAATATTCACTATACTCCCTTTTCTCATGGCATATGTTCTGAGAGCTGACTTATAAACAATGGCTCTCAGAAGCTGTTTAGAATGGTAGGTAAGTTTTGCACAGGGAGAGCTATTGTAAACTGCCACACACACACACACACACAGGTTTCCCCAAAAACATAAACAATCAAGGACAAAACAGGCAATAGTGAAAGACTCTGTTGGTCAGATGTCTAGAATTTGTTCCAGCTCATTACTCAGAAGCATATGAAATAGTGGATGATCTCAAAAAAAAAAAAAAAAAAGATTAGTTTTGTACAGATACTTTGCATTTCTAAAAAAGGCCTACGGGTCAATCTATGAAGGAAAAAACTTGTGTTTGTATACTTCTAGTTACTAGTTAGCAATAAACGATTTCCTTCCTATGCAGGTTGCCAACTTTCTAATTGCACAAAACTGATCAGCCCTGCCTGAGGTTCCGCCCCACCCCTTCTCCAAGTCCCCTCCTCGCTCACGTCATACTCCCTCCCTCCGTCGCTCACTCTCCGCCAACTTCACTCACTTTCAATAGCCTGGGGCAGGGCTTTGGGGTGCCAAGGGGCTCTGTCCTGGGGTTGTGGGGTTTGGAGTGTGGGAGGGGCAAGGGCTCAGGCTGGGGCCAGAGATCAGGAGCATGGGATGAGGGGAGAGGGGTCTGGGCTGGGGTAAGGGGGTGCCAGCTGGAGGTGTGGGCTCTGGCCAGGGGGTTGGAATGCGCAAGGGGGATGGGGTGAGGGGTCCCAGCAGTGTTTACCACAGCTCCCGGGAAGCAACCACAAGGTGGATGGGTGGTCAGGGAGGCTCCACATGGTGCCCTCACACCCACAGGTGCCACCCTCACAGCTCCCATTGGTCACGGTTCTCAGCCAATTGGAGCTGCTTAGCTGGCACTTGGGGCACGGCAGCGCTCAGAGCCTTCCTGGTGACCCATGTGCCTAGTGGCCACAGGAACCCAGCAGCCACTTCCGGGAGCCACACGGAGCTAGGGCATGCAGGAGCCTGCTTTAGCCCTGAGCCCCGGCTGCACTGCAGACCGGACTTTTAACGGCCCAGTCAGCAGTGCTGACCAGAACTGCCAGGGTCCCTTTTCAATCAGGCGTTCCAGTCAAAAACCGGACGCCTATTCCTATATCTTTCTTCCAGAAGTCTCAGGGATCACAACTTTTCCCCAACACTTACCTTTATTCAACATGTTCATAAAATAATCCCTTTCTTTGTTTTACTTCCAGATTTCATTA
Source organism: Sternotherus odoratus (assembly GCA_032164245.1). Lineage (NCBI taxonomy): Eukaryota > Metazoa > Chordata > Testudines > Kinosternidae > Sternotherus > Sternotherus odoratus. The sequence continues at coordinate 151,275,708 of JAVMKO010000002.1, forward strand.
CTATACATTAATAAAATCACCTTACAGAATCCTAAAGTGTTTTGCAAAACCTACAAATAAGAACTTTACCCACCATGCAGCCACCTCTGAAGAGAGAAAACAGCAGCTTTTTAAACAGTCCACAGACAACATTTTAGAACAAAACAAAAAACCAAAGAAGAAAATCGAGGCAGTTCCAGCATGGACCAATGGGCTCTTCTGATGGTGTGATAAATATGACTATGTGTTGTCTGGCAACCAAAGCCAACTTTCATGCCATGGCTTTTTGTCACTGCGGGAACATAAATCCAGGTACCGGTCTATAATGCTGAGCCATCCCTGCATTAGCCGTTAACATGGGAATGCTGATGTACAAAACTCATCTCATTGCCTATCCTTATCATGTGGGCCGGCCCCAAAGGGATGATTTATTTAGCAGAAAGAAAATATTTTTAAAAAGTGGTTAAACTTACACTCCACACAAAAGCAATTTAGTTGTGGAGGAGTAAAGGTTTTTAAATAATTATCTTGATATTCTATTTTCTTGACGTAGTCCTTAAAGACAATGTTGGAGAGAATCAGCATTTGTTCTGCAGACTTAAGTTGCTTGGAATCTCAAGTATAGCACAAGCATCTTTAGATAGCTCTTCCACCCTAAAACACCTCATCATAAATCTTTGAGACACAGAAAAGAAATCAAGGATAAAAAGGGAAGAAAGTTTAACCAATTAAATCAATTAAAGACATACAAGCAGAATTTAAAACTCTTAGTTTAAAAAAATCCTTGCCTATTAAAAAGGAAAGCATTTTAATAGTCCATTTTCCTCTTTATCATTGATGCTCTTTGTTTCCATTTCATGCTTTGCTCAACTTGTACAGTTAAACAGACTAATCAGTTTCAGTTCCTGGTTCTCTGGAGAGCAAAAACTGAAGAGGCCCAGCTAACTAAATCCAAAATAATGAACCCAGGCCAAGCTTGTTCCAAATGTGTAAATCTAAAAAGACACTCAGTCAAACAAAACATCTTTTTACTTATTATAGTTCACCGCACTTCCTGGTTCCGAAAGGAAGAACGCATACCTCAAGAAAAAGTGCACTTACACGCCCGCTGGAAGCAAGAAGTACCAAGAGTGCCTCCAGAAAAGTCTTCTCTCATGGGATCGCCAGCCTAGTTTTGCATTCTCAAAAGATTTAGACCATTTGGATATACCGTGGATCTTTTTTAGAGGTTTATTTAAAAAAACGAAAACCGGATATATAGACAAATAGCAATAAGGCAAATAGAGATGATACTAATGACAGATGTGTTTGCACACATTAATAGTCCAAGTGGTCAAAGTAGCATTAGGCAGCTAGCAGCTTGACCAATACAGTAGGCATCATGGCAGAGGTAAGCTAGCCGGGCAGCATCTGTTCATGTCTTTTTTCATGAAAAATGCATTAGAGAACAGGGTGGGGTTCGTGCTCATGAGAGAGGGACTGATAGTAACACACATAGAGGGGAAATATTATGCCAGATATCTAATGCACTGTTCTCCCCAACCAAACACATTGTCAATCCTTCCCAGACACACACACGACTCCTGAAGAGTGCTATGTGTTAACACTGGGAGGAAAAAAGTGTGTCCTGATTATGCAGTCAGAAAAAAAGTTAGATTTCAGGAGGCTCTCCCAATAGGATTTCTTGTGAACATATCATCTGTACATTAACTGAAGCAGGTGTCAATTCTTGCTGGGAACCTACTAACCACCAAATGACATGTGTACGTCATATCATTTTGCTAAAAAGGGACAGAGAGAGGTCTGAAGTCAAATAAAAACAGTAGAAACAACATAGGACAAATTCAGAGTGTTCCCAAAATAGTAAGAAAAGTCATTCCAGCCAAAACAAATATTTTAAATTGGTTATGTAAAGTTTAAAAATAAATCCTGGCATTCCTTCAGTTCTTTAAAGAGACAAATAAACAGCAGTCATCTCTCCACCCTTTAGATAATATTTATTGCTTGTGATGGCTACAGTGTCAAAGCAACATTTAAGTAATACCTCCATTTCACTAGAATACATTCCAGTTCATTTTGGCAGATCTGAGCAAGTCTGCATCACAGAAATGAAGACACTGAACATGACCCATCTTGGTGTCATTAGCAGCTCTCCAGAGATTAAGAATCTGAGCCTGACCTGAACCAACTTGAACATTCACCCCTCCATCAAACCAAAAATATTTTTCAGATTCAGCAAAGTTTCACTAACACGGAGACATTCTCTCAAACCTTTTGGGGTTCCCCCATCACTGCCACAGATTGGACTCATTTGCCCAATTTGTAAAGCAGGCTCTGCAATCGTCTTAATTTGCTGGGTTCTTGAATTTTACCAAGGTGTGAAATTATGTTTCCTTCAATGGCACAAAACCAAAAGAATAATTCAGAACACTGTCCAATGACCTCCTCCAGCATGAGTTAAAAAGGAGTCATTTAGTAGTAGCTAAATGAAAGCACCTGTTTTCTCTTGGTAAAAAATAAAATCCTTTAAGGCAAATGACATTTAAAATTTTTCAGCTTTACAAGTTTTAGTTCTAGTCTTTTGGAGCTTTTACACATGAAAGAGAGCAGAGCTTGAAATGGGAATTCTTAAAGCTTTCTGATTTTGCATTCAAATCCTACTACTTTATTTTAAAGCTGGTCAGAATTTTTATCTAAATCTTTTTCAATGAAAAATTACTTTTAAATCTACAGTTTTACAAGAATGAACATGTTGATTCTTTTATGTTTTGCTAAATTAAATTTCATCCAAGTGTTTTGATAGGGTTCAAATGCTCAGTTTCAACATTTAAAAGGGCGCATTTTGGATTTTTTTCTAAAAAAAACTTTTTCAAATACGTAAATTCTATTTTGAAAACATTTTTTAAGTTAAAAAGGCAAAACATTGAATTTCATTCCCTGTGAAATTTCTAAAAAATGTTGGGTTTTATTCCATTCCAAAACAGAAAACAAATTTCCTATAAAAAAGAAAAATCTGTCCCCATCCAGCTCTGGTGTATTTAAGAAAAGCAGTTAACCTGAATTTGCTCATCTCCCCCACCTCCTAATAGTTTTAGTACTGCCTAACACATTAAAACCATCTTACGGCCTACCCAAAGTGCATTAGATGTTCTAAATGAAGTATCAAAATTCCAATGGATACCACAATGAAAACGACAAATGATAGAGAGTGGAACCTTGGATATATTAACGGTCAAACTTTTATTTTGTCAAGTGCATGAAGATCAACTTATGTTTACATTTTATGACGGATCCACAAAGCTGAGCATCTCTGTCACTCTGAGTCCTGCAAAGCAATTCCTGAACAATTCACACGGAATATTCTATCATTTATTTTCTTTTTCCTTTTGGTGTCTTGACTTCTACATACCTCCTGGAGACATGTGGACCTCTTTCATGAAAAGGGGCCAGAAGGTATAAATTCACATATCAAATGACCAGTTCTAATTTACACCTTCATACATCTTTCTGTTAGCTGCTTTTCTTACTACACTCCTCTCTTCTGGACCCCCAGGTGTGAGTTACACCAATTTAGGCTTCCTTAAACTACAATCAGAAAGGATGTGTAACTGCAGAGAGTGTTTATTACCCATCAATAAGTAGGAGCGAGTCTAAGCAAGTGCATTTTTCTAAGTCAGGCTAAGGGATTCTATAATTATGCAACGTATAGGCGGAGGGAAGAAGGTATAGACTTCAATGTAGATTCCCCATGTCTTGTCTTCTTTTCTTCCCCTGTATTAGACTGAAAACACTTATGGGCCTGCAACTTGTGATATTCTAAGGCCCTGCTCCTGCTATGGTTGTCAATCCTCCAGATTTTTCCTGGAGTCTCCAGGAATTAAAGATCAAACTTTCATTAAAGACTATGTCATATGATGAAACCTCCAGGAATATGTCCAACTGAAATTGGCAACCCTAGCTCCTGCAAATTGTTCCACAGGGTGGAGCCCTGAATCAGAATGGATCCCCGTTGGCATAGGCTCCATGTGAGCACAGGCATCCAAATCACATGGATCAACGTGCGGGATCAGGGTTTTTAGAGTACTAACCACTCTCTAAAGTGGATGAGGCTCTGGGAGGGTGCGGGGAGCTGTCCATGTGGAACAGCTCGCAGAATTGAGGTTTGTTTGCAGAGTGACATTTTAAATTATTTTTAATAAATAGTTGCCACACCAATTGCAATTACCCCATCTCTCTCTGGGAATGAGGGGAGGTGGTGTTTTTCTGCACCAGCTCAAACATTCCTGAATCGCAAAAGTCTGAGTTTAATTTAGTGCTAAGAAAGGGTGGTAGCTCAAGGTGTATATGGAGGGAGAGAGCATTTTCTATCACATCAGTTCACCCTTCCCTAGCGGAAATGCATTACAAATACAATCCTTCAGACACATAACCAGGTTCATACTTACACTATGGACTAAAGCACTGGCTCAGAATTACCTGTTTGCCATCCAAAACAAACCACGTACATTCCACATATAACTTCCCTAGAAGAGCTCAGGAGTCTGCTGACAATCGAAAGGTTATAGTTTTGGAATAAACCCAGTGGCCACATAGTCCACAAATTGTTTTCTTTTTCACATAGACAGAGTCTTACACTGGAAGTTGTCTCTAATGTTTCCTCATGAAGTGCTTTGCTCATTCCTTCCAAAGGATAACAAAATAAAAGGGTGATAATTTTAGGCACTCCCCGTTTGGACAGGATAAGCAAGCTGTTGGTCAGCAATCACCACATTGCCTGATATTCCTCCTTGTGTTGTAAACAGGAAAACCACGGAGACAAAAGTTGCTAGGAGAGAATCTAAACATGTGGTGAGCAACCTGCAGTCTGTGGCCCATCAAGGTAATCTGCTAGTAGGCCATGAGACAGTTTGTTTACAGACTGTCCGCAGGCATGGCCGCCCACAGCTCCCAGGAGCCATGTTTTGCCATTCCCGGCCAATGGGAGATGCGGCCTCCACCACTTCCCGCAGCTCCAACTGGCTGGGAACGGTGAATTGCGACGACAGCAGAAGGTCCATGTAAACAAATTGTCTTGTGGCCTGCCAACAGATTACCCTGACGGATTGCATGCGACCCGTGGGCCACAGGCAGCCTGCCACTGATCTACACTGAGACTAAAGGAGGACACATGGTACCCCCAACCTTTCGTTACTATATGGTTTTGTAGGGAAAGTTTCGGATTCAGTTGGGATGGGTACAGTACTCCTGAGTAGCAAAAATCAAGTGTGAATGATGTATGTCCAACCCCAAACAAGCGCTGATCTACCTTTAAAGCACAATATGCCATCAGGTATCTAGTTTGCACCACCTGACACAAAAAACTAGTTTAGGAATGGTTTACAGAGTTTCTAAAATCCAGATAGTGTAGGGTAGTGGATAGAGCACTGGACTGGACTCAGGAGACATTGGTTCTACTCCCAGCTCTGCCACTGGCCTGCTGGGTGACCTAGCAGGCCTCAGTTTCCTTCCATGGCTCAGTTTCCCCATCTTTAAAATGGGGATAATTATACTGAACTTTCTAAACACATTGAGATCTATCAATGACAAGGGCTATAAAAGAGCCAGGTCTGATATTTATTATTTGTATTTTTCAACCGATAAAGCTGAGTTCCTTAGTTACATCATGAGACTCAGAAGAGAAAAATAAAAAATAATAAATGAAAAACACTCCTTCACCCTAATCCCCTCTTAAAATAGCCTGTCAACAAAAAAATATACATTGTTCAAACCTCCTGGGCTTTGTGTAGCTGTAAAATGACAGGGAAATTCCAGACCATAGCATATGAGTACCTGTGCAAATAAGTCTGGGCAAGTTTCATATTCATGGATTCACAGATTCGGAGTCCAGAAGGGAACATTATTTAGTCTGACCACCTGTCCATAATAGATCATAGCATTTCCCGACATAATTCCTAGAGCAGATCTGTTAGGTGGAAAAGCTCCACTTGATTTTAAAATTGCCAATGATGGAAAGTCCACCACCACTACTCTTGGTAAATTGTTCCAATTGTTAATCACCTTCGCTATTTGAAATTTATACCCTATTTCCAGTCTGAATTTTTTAGGTTCAATTTCCAGTCATTGGATCGTGTCATACTTTTCTCTGCTACACTGAAGAGCCCAATACCAAATATTTGTTCCCCATGTAGGTACTTATAGACTGTAATCAAGTCACCCCTTAACTCTCTCAGTTAAGTTAAATAAATTGCTTCCAGCAGCCCCAATTGGACCGAGACGGAGAACTGCAGCCAGCGAACCAGCAAGTAAACAAACCAGCAGGGCCTGCTAAGGGTGCTTACTCTGCGGTCCCGCATGCCAAGGTTGCCAATCCCTGGTCTATCACAGGGCATGTTTTCTAATAATATAATCATTCTTGTGGCTCCTTTCTGGACCCTCTCTAAATTATCCATGATTTGGTGGTTCATAGCAGACACCAATTAATATCCCATGTTGTACATGATGGATGAATTAGTAGACAGGTAACATGGTAGTCGACACTGAACTGACTAGGCATGTGCATGTCTCGTCTATTTATCACATGGCTATATAGTCTCTTACATGTGCTATGTAGGTTTTCTATGTAAAACAAGAATTTATAACTTAGTTAAGTATACACAAAATGTGCATGTAGAAAGTCTGTTTGGAAAAACTGCATTTCCCTCCAATTGCAAATCTACAGAGGAGCCAGACAATTAGACAAATAGGGGCCAGGAGTAAATCAAAGGGCTTAAGGTACAAGTCTGGTGCAACAGATCCCAATTATGGTTTACAAAGGATTATAGTGGATAAAAATTGGCAGGAAAAATGAAGAAGCAACCTCAGCAATCAAAGCATTGGACATTCTAATGGATGGGCCTTCTTCAAGCCAACATTTGTTTTGTTTTGAGACCAATGGGCTTCAACTACAAATGGGAAGGAGTAAACCCAGGGTTGCTCTGGTAGGATCCCTCCTAGCAGTCCCTCTGGAGCAAGAGTATTTCTGCCTGCACCATAAATAACCCACATTGCCTTGTGAATATTTGTCACCAGTGGTGACGCCTGCCTGCAGATTAATATATGAAATTAATTATTTTGATACCAAGAGCCATCATTTGAAAGGAACATCCAGTCTTTCAGCAGAATTTTTGAGGCCCATATTGTACATTCATCTCCTGGAACATATACTATATATCCTGATGACCTCAGGGAGGTTAAGCAATACTACAAAATATATTTACAAAATACATTCAATCAAAGAAATATATCATGTGCTGCATAATTCCTATAAGGATTTGCTGTATTCCATTCCCCTCCCCCACCTCACACCCCCACATGCGCACACCCACCCCATTAAAGGTATGTGGTTAAATGCTAACCTGCGCATGTCAATACACAGTGTTATTGATGAGTAGAGAAGCTTGGAAACTAAAAAACATTCTATTTTCATGGTAGATTCTAAGACCTCCTTCAACTAAAAGGTAAATTTTTACTACAATGATGCAATCAGCAGTAGTTTCCCTTCACCACCACAGAGACACGCAGAGTTTGAACTTCTACAGCCAAGTCGTAAATCAGTGTTAGGAAAACGTGGTAATTTCCTCGAGAGTTAGAAAGATTGGCAGGGGTGGGAACCTACAAATGCTTTCTCCCTTAAAACAAGAGAGCACAGGCATGGATGAATATTCAACTTAATAAGCATGAAAGACTCAGCCCTGTGGAGGTTTCCAGAGTCTCTCTTTGGGGCAGCAGGATGTGGGGGAAGGAAGATGTGGCTAGAATTTAGGTAGCACCTAGTTCCCAAGCCAGACTTGGGTCAGGCTCCAAGGACAAAGTAGAAAGTCTCCCCACTGACTTAATGGGCTTTGGATCAGATCTTTGGCAATAAGCAAAACCTCTGCAAAAGCAAAGGAAACCCCAAAACAAATAAACAACAATTAATAGTGTTTGGATCTCTGGCAAACCACACACTTAGCTCAAACGTTTTCCTCCCTGGCAACACATTCCTAACCTTCCCTTTTTAAAGGCAGCTAAATCCCTGCGTTTAAGAGAGACACTGAAGAGGAACCCTGTGCTGTACTGCGGTTCCTAATGGATCACAGCACAGCTACACACCGTGCCCCTCTCAGACTGTCAGAGGAGCTTTCCAACACAACCGACAGCTTCCCACAATGCACAGTCATGCCTGGCCAGTGCATATCCAAGGGGAGAAGGCTGAACTCTTTAATCAGAGTGAGACAATGGAAAATGTTAGGTACAATAGTCTCCTAGCATGTTTTGCACACTGTTCTGGCCAGCAGCATTACACAAGATTGTCCAAAGCAATAGATTCATACAAATAAAGCTTTGTTTTATAAATCGGCCCACCCACCCACCACAGGCGGAACATGTGATGCGACTGAGCCTGGCTCACTGACACTCACTAGATGGCTCAGCAAGAGCAATGAAAGAAACAAATCCAAAAACCTAAGCCCCGCCATGGGCCTGTAGCTCTGATTCTCACAGCAGTCGTCACTCTTGGCAAAGCTGCACAGAGCCTTTGGTCTTACATACAGTACTTGTAAACTTCCTGCTGACCAGCGCACTAGGTCACTGCTCTCTTTGCCTACCCTGTGGTACAAATCCACTGAAATTCTTGGCATCTGTGACTGATTTTCATAGCGGCTGCAGCTCTGAAATCAGCCTCTGCACTAATGCACAAAAGCACACCAAAACCAATTGCTTGTTTTTATTTCTCTTCTCTCACTTTGGGCACATTGATCTCCGTCATCCAGAGCCATTCACTCCAATCAGGCTATGAGGGTGGGAGACCAGTCAAAGCCAATGGGAGATTCATTCTATGAGAAGGGGAGGGATTCAATAGAGCAGTTAACACTTCTAAGGCTGGAGTGGTCAGCTGCATGACTCACGTTTCATCCGCCAAAGTGTTAAGGTCTCAGAATTGGCCCCCAGACCACTGTGGACAAGCAGGCTCAATCCTGAGAAATCCAGCTAAAGCTATTTAACAAAGAGGCTAGACAACAGCAACCTACTAGATAGGAAATCAGCTTTTGCTGCTTTTTTGTTGGTGGTGAAGAACCATGAAAAATGTGATCCTTGAAACACAGTGTTGGTTTTAACAATAAGTTATTTTTTTGATGCAGATATTCTCATTAGGTGAGATCAAGCAGCTCCAGAGGGAGGTACAGTCGCAATAAAAAAAACTTCAAATAGGCTCTGTGGAACTCCTCACCAGAGGATGTTGTGAAGGCCAAGACTACAATGGCCTACAACTTCAAAAGAGAACTAGGTAAGTTAATGGAGGAGAGGTCCATCAATAGCTATTAGCCAGTATGGGCACGGATGCTATCCCTAGCCTGTTTGCCAGAAGCTGAGAATGGGCAACAGGGGATGGATCACTTGATGATTACCAGTTTTGTTCATTTCCATTGAAGCGCCTGTTGGCCACTGTCAAAAGACAGCATACTGGGCTAGATGGACCTTTGGTCTGAGCCAGTATGGTCCTTCTTATGTTCTCAACTTAGTTAGCTTTAGAGACTCAGTTGTGAAAGATCACTAGCTCACAATATCAGCACCAATTGCCTGAATTAGTTTAAAACGGCAGGTCCAACAGAATTCAAAAGCAAATGAGAGAGACAGCAATGGTGATTTCTGTGGACAAGCAGCATTTTTATAATCAGAACTCTTTATTGCTTGGTCCATGCAAACCCAGCCCAAACTCATAACTTAGACTGCCGTTATAAATGGAGTTTAGTAGCAGTAATATTTGTTGATCAGCTCTGTCTGCCTCTGGAGCTATGACTGGAATCAATAGGAGTTAAATTATGGGCACCATGGGATGTTTAAGACAACCAGCCAGCCATAGAGATCAGAGTATCTGGAAAATAGAAGTGCAATATCTGATGTAATTGTGTGCTATGTTTGTTGATGCTGTTAAGGTCCCTGGCTTTGAACAGCAACAGCAGTGACTGATAGCAATAGCTAGCTCAGTTGACCAGCCTTCAGCTAGATACAAACCCACACCCATCACCTATAATAAACACATGGATTGTATGAGGGGTTTCATCATCATCATGATGGCCTTGTGAAAATAAGATGAAGAAAAGATCTGACCTAATAAATATGCAGCACTACACTGTTTGCTCTCCGTTTCAAATTCAGGTTGGTGGATTTTCTTGTCCCATCCACTCACATTTTTCTAAATATGAGGGAAATTCAGAAAAGGAGGAAGTAACAGCAGCTGCAACCTGGAAAGAAAATCCTGTAAGAGGTTCAGTGGTGTAAAACTGCACTGGCCAAAATGCATGTTAAACACATTATGGGTCCATCTGTGGGATTTGCTGAGTACCTTCAACTCACATGGTCTCTAAGTAGAGGTGAAGACAAGTAGAACACAACAGTATACAACCCAATCAAGATTAAGATTAGAGAAATGAAGAGAAAAAATTAGATGTTTTCTTCTATAATTTCTGGAGCCTCTCTCTCTCTTTACTCTTGCTCCTCCCTTTCCTGTCATATTCCTGTTTCTCTAATATTTGCGTTTGCTGCACATTCTACTGAAAGTGATACTCATACATTTAAAAAAAAACTGGCTTAAAAAATTTTTTTTGGCTTCTTCTAATCCAATAACATTGATGGAGGCTCACAGGGTAAAAGCAGATGTATTTTGTTAGTGACTGACAAGCTCGCAGAAGGAAGACAGTGGTGGCCTTTAACATAATTAAACAACCTAGAAAAACATTTTGTGAAAGGATTTTAAGCATCGACCTGTAGTCTGATGACAAGAATTGTAAAGTGGTGTCTTAATAGCTTGCTGCCAGCTGGAGTTACTTACAACTTTAAAAAAATTCCAGTGGGAGCCTGCGAGTGCTGAACTGAGATAGTGGAACATGAAGTATTAACTGATCTTTTCTGATTCTCTCTAAATGATCAGCATTGTACAATCTTCAATAATTTCCTGCATTATTTCTATGAGGCAGGGGCCTGATTCCACAAGGGGCTAATTGCCCTCAGCTCCCTTTGAAATCAATGGATACTGAGTATACTCAGCATTTTCAGAAGGTGCTAAACAGCTCTTAGAACCATACCCCAGAACCCCATAGCAATGTATGCTGGGAACAATTCTCTCAGGTGGATGACCCTACACTTGTGAGACTCAGCAATGACCAGACTATCACAAAGAAAGTTACTTCTATTGAAGGAGCCGAATTTCCACCTTTCCGAGGACCAGGGATTTTGCCAAAAAAAATTACAAGGTATTTGAAATAGATATGTCATTCTGTTTTCCTGTCATGCTATCTCTTCAAATAAAAACAGAGATGCTTTTTGGGACATCAGCTGGCATGCCAACACTATACAAGATCTGGTACAAGAAGTGACATCACTAGATAGTCCATGAAGCAACCAATAACAAATTGTGACACCTTTTGCAATCTCTGCATAGTGACAGTGGTGACAAAGATGACAATATGCACTGCTAGGAAGTCTGCCCCTTGGCAACAATTAAAGAGACAGTGCATCCTCAGAATAAGGAAATGGAAAATTAATGGTCCCACTATTACAAATTCTGTTGCTGACACAAGACCTGCAATTACTGTACTAATAATTTAAAGCAGAATCTACTGAGAGTCCTACTGCAAAAAAATCTCTGCATTTTCAAGAAGGAGACTATAAAATTATAGCCAGCTGCATTCTAAAATATATTAGTTAACTTAATGTGAAAAGATGTAGTTGAGTTGTTATTTATGACAATGCTTCATTATGTGCTAGTAAACACAATTCAGTGTATTTTGCAGTTTTAGAAGTACAAGACCTTATCAAAAAATCTGGTACTAAATCTTTGCTGAGAAGACTGGTGGGTTTTTATTGTGGGATCTGTGGATTAGTGACATGAAATCCAATGATAGTCTACTATAGGTCAGTTAGAGGGGCTGATATTTCTATTTACCCGTGCTGGGATGTTCAGTGTCATATGAGGAACTGTCCAGCAGTTGAGCACCGCTCAATGAACAGCACAGCATCAATGCTAAACACTAACCTGAGAAAACCAGTGACACCTCTGAACATCACAATCACAGCTCAACTGGACCTGCGGTCTCCCAATTCTCTACTGAGCAGAAGAATTTTAAAACTCCAAGAGCAGCTTAAAAAGAACTTTAGGTTTTGCAGCAGATGATAGTTTACGTATCATGGAAAACAGTGTAGCACCTGGGGTCCCTCTGATTCCAAATACCTAAGGGTCGCCTAACCAGAAATGGCAGCAGTGTCTCTCCCCACCTAACTTCAGAACCACACTCACATCCTTCCATGGCTCTGAAAAGGTTTCATTCCGCTTCCCATTATGGACTGAAAACCGAATTCTTCCAGGGGTCTCATGAGATTTGAAACATAATTAGTAGCCACAAGAGATTCAATGAGTTTGAATAATATCCATCTGAGACTACAAACTTCTAAAGCCTTGTCCGGACCAACCAAACTCCAAACCTTTTGAGAGTCACTCGCCCTCAGTAACTCAGTTACTTAAAAAGCCAAAGAATTGTATACAGGTTCAGAGTCAATAGGAATAAGAGGCATACTTCTTGCTCAGATTAATGGAAGAGTCATTGGACTAATGAATGCTCTCTCTCAGCAACAGTGTAATGAAGTGTAAAGTGTAATGAATGTATCTAAGGGCCAGAGGGCCTGGGGCCAGCCAGCTTTGTTTGGAGACAAAGCCTCTTCAGAACAGGTGTTTGGGCCTGGGGAAACTGATTATCACAGTCAACTGGGAATGGGTCAGGTGATTCCTGTAAAGGGATGAAAGCTCAGCAGAAGAGTGCAGCTGTAGGAAGCAGGAGGCAGGCACTGGAGCAGGGAGAAGAGAGACAGACAAGGGGAAAGGCCTCTGGACCCCTGCATCCTGCTTTGGCCTGGGGAACAGCTTTGCTTTAATGTTATTTTGTGAGTTTCGTGTCAGAAGAATAAACTGTGCCCTGAAGGAAGGGCCTGAACAGATGCTGAGTGTGGCACTAGTGCTTCCTGTGGAGACAGGCCGGCAGCCCTACAGTAGGTTTTAGTGGAGTGGTTTTCTCCAAAAGCCATGGCTTATCAACTATACACTGAAATCAGAGAAATGTCAACTAGACAAATTAGAAACATACTGCTGTTATTTGAACATCATCACCCGCAGATGGCTGCCAGTGGGTTCAGGTAGCTTGTTTCCTGCCACAATTCGGTGACCCCTGTCAGGTGTTAGGAAGACCAAATGAATCGATGTATTAAGCACTTATCTCTACATCGTGACCACACATACTCCAACACCGCAGTTGCAAAACAGTAATGCTGTTACATTAAGCCTTTTGTCACGGAAGATCGAAATGAATGGTAATAAAGTGAATGGGTTAGGGACAGTCTCAAACAACACAGAGTGAAACATGGGTAATTTCATAGTGCACCTTGCACGAAGGGGAGGGAAAGGAAAACTAAAAACAAAGAATATTTGATCAATCATTTCAGTGCAAACCTTAAAACCCAGATCTCATCACCGGCTATCTCACAAAACTATGTAATCAAAGAACTTTAATTCTGACTAAAACCTTCTTCCTCAAAGATTGAGAGCAGTAAAGGATCATGACCTCATTTCCACTCTTCCGGAGTCTGCCAGGCTCTTTGATGTTTCCAATGTCAAATGGCTCTATGGATCACATCACCTCCTCCCATGAGGGCACAGACTACCGCTGATCATCATTCCTTACTGCTTGGCATCCTTCCTTATGCAAACTAATGACCTTTCCTGCAGTTTCCCCAACTGGAAAAAAACCTTGGCCTTTATCCTATAAACAACTAAATCCTATTTGTTCAACAGCTGTTTCACTTCACTAATAAACAGCTGCTGTAAATTTAAATGTGTTTATATATTTCCTTTACATAAGCAATTACAATTCCCAAGTGTTTTGCAGGCAAATAGTTTCTCTTTGAAAACATTTTGTACCCCAAGCCTTAGCGAACAATAATTGCAACAAATACAACAGCTTTCCAGACATGTCTTTTCCCCTAGTGAATTCTATCCATCACCCAAAAACCACAATAGGGATAGAATGAAATTAAGTATTTCTTAATGCAAGACCTAAGTAATAAAGCAGCATATTCCCTGAACTGTTTTAATCACAAGTATTCCATAATATTATACACTAAAGTCCAATCAGATGTGCTGCTTTGAGAAAGGCCAGAATTATTAAACATGCATCCAGATATTCCAGTTAATGATAGAACAATTTGCTTACATTTTCTGTAATGAGCCTTTCCACAGCAGAAACCAGGAGCTTCCCCATAAGCAGAAAACCTTGGAAGATGTAGTCTACATCCAGGGACACAAGCAACTTAATAGCCCATGGTTGCTTTCTTGGTGGTCATTATGTTTGTTTTCAGTTATGTCTGCAACCTTGCACAAAAATGCTAATAATGTCAAGGATTAATTTCATCTCCCAGGCTCAGGGTCTTTAGATACAAAGCAGCTTCCTGAAAGAGTTCCTCCTTATAAGGATTATTGGCTACACTGGCATGTCAGTGGAAATGCAAAGATCACATGGAGTTTTAAAACAGGGACTGTCTCAGTATCTGCCATGTGAAGCAAAGTGAATTTAGGTCAGCCTAATTTATTGAAAAGTGTCCTTGAAACGAGAGGCCAGTAATTGTTAGGCAGCAGCATATGTGTCACCAGGCCAGACATATCATCTCAGCATATTGCTCCACAGATTTGCATCATAATGGTGTACACATTAAAATAGAAAAGTCACGTATACAATTGAAAAGAATAATTCCTTACTACATGGATTATTTTTAAACATCCTCTAGACTTCTATAAACAATTATAATTCTCTATTTTTTTTATTTACTTCTCAACTAAGAGGACACGTAGTAGACATTTCTTCAATAATAGCTGTAGACCAAAGATTATTAGCATTTCCTACCAACTCACTGGTAGCGTACTCTGCCAAAAGAACAATATTATCCCTTCAGAAACATGGCTGGAGACACACATCCCCAATTTTGAATAAATGAAGTAACAATCAATCCGTGACGTGGATAAAACTTCCAATGAACCTGACTCCAATCTGAACCCAAAATGAAGTCAAGAGTGTGCCCCAGAACTGAGAGTTGAGCCAGCAGTCACCTGGGAGACTCCTATAGTCATCATGGCAAAGTAAATAAATGATTTGGTGAATGCCCACTGCTTAGACACTGAAACAGAGATGAAATAAAACTATCCAACTACTGCTGTTCCGCCATACTAACTTAGCATCCATATTTGGGGGAAATATAACAGCCAAAACAAAAACACAATCTATCCAATTAATATTCCTTGCATTGTGTGGTGAGAGAGAGAGAGCAGTGTGTGGTGAAGGCCGTCAAATCCATATCTGCCTTCTAGGGCAGATCCCTTGGGGAGGAAGTTCAAAATCTTCCACTAAGAAGGGTCCTTCCATTGATCCAGGAAAGCTCAACCACAGGAACTTAAAAGCAAAAGCATCCCAAATCAAGTCAAACATAACTGCTTTGATGGGTTATAGAATAAATACTTAAAGCAACAGATGGAATTGCAAAAATATGAATGTCAGAGAAGAGATGGAATGGACTGACCTTCACGTAGGCGAGGTAGTGATCACACTTTTCTCTCATGTACGACAGTTGTAACTGCTCCACAACCTGTCCCATTGTTTCTCCAGAAGACACAAAGTAAACCCTGGGCTGTTGGCCTTTTTCTTTCTTTGCCACATCTGCAGTCAAGATATAATTTAAACCTGCCAAAAAAAGAAAAGAAGAAGATTCCATGACTGTCAGCCCAACGTGGTTCCTTTCCAGCAGCCTTTCAGTTTGGCCTGTTGTATCTTCTAGCATGTTTAATTAAAGCATGATCAGTACCTTGGATGAGGCGGCCCCCCACGAATGTGAAAAAGCACTAGTAAAAAATATTTAAACAATTCTAGAAATATTTTACTCACCCTGGTGAAAGAAAACAAAAACATGCTTTTGTTTTCCCTCTGTATCACCGTAAACTAAGGACCAGATGTCACAAGAACATGGCATGTCCTGGTTGAGAATTTAACTAGAGGAAGTTGTTTGTATTTCATTTCCCTTTATGAATATTATTCCCCTGAAAGCTTTTAGAACATGTGCTCCATAGACCAATCAACTATCACCAGGGGGTCGTCTTTTGTTCTGGTGCATAGTTTAGTAAAGTTTGCTGTTTTGTATTTTGATACTATTGTGCCCAAAAGATGGCTTCTTATCTGTCTGCTCAACAATTTGTTGGTTGAATAATCCAGATGGATTCTACCTGCCAAACAAGTGAATGTAACAATGTTTGCAGCCCTAAACCAGCAAAGAAGTCAGCTTTTTCCTTTTAGCGAACACCTGTACCACGAAAGTCAGTGGGAGTCTTCACAAAGCACAGAAGCCCTTATGTTAGTGGATCCTATTGCAGGGTGAGGTCCTTAGTGATTTCAGCTGAATGTTAATACAATAAAGGGATCAGTAATACAACATCAGTAGATGACCAGCAATACAGGAGTTAATTAGTGTGTATGTGATATACGTGACAGTTAGCTCATGTCTGTTTCTGTGCATTATTACATAATTAGACCAAACACGGATTATCTAAACAGAATTTTAATGATTTCCTTAAATGTGTGCACATCTGTTTTGTTTTTTAAATCAAATTTGATTTAAACCAGCTAACTGTTACTGCTACCTCTAAATGACAATAATCTTTTTAAAAGACTTTAAAATTGTTACACTAATTTCTTGTTGGATTGAAAACTTTTATGTGCAGTTTTTGTTTGTTTGTTTTTTAAATAGGAGAACATTCTGAGCTCTTTAAAACACAATTGTTGTCATTGGTCTCACTTGGGCCTTGTCTGTACACAGTAGTTGAAGTGGTTTAAACTTAAATCATTTTTCAAACTGGTGCAAAAGGCTCTGTGGGCGTTCTTATTTCAACTTAAATCAGACTTATTTCAGTTTGGCTTATATTAATTCCTAATCGGCTGAAACTAAGCCAAAATAAGCCTGATCTAAACCAAAATAAGAGTGTGTCCCTCCAGCCCTCTGTACCACTTTAAAATAACTTTAAAAACAGTTCATGCAAAAGGATCTGGTCCTGCAGGGTGCTGAGCACTGCAATTCCCACTGAAGCTGATGGGAGTTGTGTATGCCCAACAAGTCAGAATCAGGCCCAAACTGAGGTCAAGCACGACACACATTTTGGCCTATTTTTAAACACACAAAAAAATCCATTTTTGATTTTAGGTTGTACAGATCCCAAACCCAATCCTGTCTCCTCCTCTTTCTGCTTCCTAGGAGACCATCTCCTCCTACCTTTGCTGAGACTACAGCTATGATATCAACTCAGTGCCTGGAAAAATCATGGAGCAGGTCCTCAAGGAATCAATCCTGAAGCACTTAGAGGAGAGGAAAGTGATCAGGAACAGTCAGCATGGATTCACCAAGGGCAAATCATGCCTGACTAACTTAATTGCCTTCTACGACGAGATAGCTGGCTCTGTGGATGAGGGGAAAGCAGTGGATGTGTTGTTCCTTGACTTTAGCAAAGCTTTTGATATGGTCTCCCACAATATTCTTGCCAGCAAGCTAAAGAAGTATGGGCTGGATGAATGGACCATAAGGTGGATAAAAAGCTGACTGGATTGTCGGGCTCAGTGGGTAGTGATCAATGGCTCCATGTCTAGTTGGCAGCCAGTATCGAGCGGAGTGCCCCAAGGGTTGGTCCTGGGGCCGGTTTTATTCAATATCTTTATCAGTGATCTGGGGGATGGTGTGGACTGCACTCTCAGCAAGTTTGCAGATGACACTAAACTGGGAGGACATTGGAGGTTAGGGATAGGATACAGAGGGACCTAGACAAATTAGAGGATTGGGCCAAAAGAAATTTGATGAGGTTCAACAAGGAGAAGTGCAGAGTCCTGCACTTAAGACGGAAGAATCCCATGTACTGCTACAGACTAGGGACCGAATGGCTAGGCAGCAGTTCTGCAGAAAAGGACCTAGCGATTACAGTGGATGAGAAGCTAGATATGAGTCCAACAGTGTGCCCTTGTTGCCAAGAAGGCTAATGGCATTTTGGGCTGTATAAGTAGGGGCACTGCCAGCAGATTGAGGGATGTGATTGTTCCCCTCTATTCGACATTGGTGAGGCCTTATCTGGAGTACTGTGTCCAATTTTGGGGCCCACACTACAAAAAGGATGTGGAAAAATTGGAAAGAGTCCAGAGGAGGGCAACAAAAATGATTAGGGGCCTGGAGTGCATGACTTATGAGGAGCAGCTGAGAGAACTGGGATTGTTTAGTCTACAGAAGAGAAGACTGAGGGGAGATTTGATAGCTGCTTTCAACTACCTGAAAGGGGGTTCTAAAGAGGATGGATCTAGACTGTTCTCGGTGGTAGCAGATGACTGAACAAGGAGTAATGGTCTCAAGTTGCAGTTGGGAAGGTTTAGATTGGATATTAGGAAAAACTTTTTCACTAGGAGGGTGGTGAAGCATTGGAATGGGTTACCTAGGGAGGTGGTAGAATCACCTTCCTTGGAGGTTTTTAAGGTCAGGCTTGATAAAGCCCTGGCTGGAATGATTTAGTTGGGGATTGGTCCTGCTTTGAGCAGGGGGTTGGACTAGATGACCTCCAGAGGTCCCTTCCAACCCTAATATTCTATGATTCTATGAACTGCAGGAAGAGAAAGTTACTCATCTTATAGTAAATGAGGTTCTTCGAGATGTGTTCCCCTGTGGGTGCTCTATTCTAGGTGACAGTGCATCCCGGTGTCGTTGACCAGAGATCTTCAGTAGCAGTACCTCGTCGGGATGCACAAGCTCAGCTGGTGTCTCGTGGTCTCCCAAACACCCCTCAGTTCCTTCTCTACTGTGGAGAAGTCAGAATAGTACTCCAAAGTAGAGGGGAGGAGGGCAGGGATTGGAGCACCCAGAAGGACACACATCTCGGAGAACCTCAGTTACTGTAAGGTAAGTAACTTTTTCTTCTTCTTCAAGTGCTGTCCCTGTGGGTGCTCCACTCTAGGTGAATGTGGAGGAGTACCCACTATGGTTGGTGTGACTTTGGAGATGTGGCAGTGAGTACTGTAGAGAGTACTGTATGGCCTACTATGGTGTCTGCCATAGTATCCTGTGTGATAGCATAGTGTTTGGCAAACGTGCGTTCAGATGACCATGTGGATGCTTTACAGATGTCAGGAATGGGTACGTTATGTAGGAAGGTAATGGATGTTGACATAGGTCGAGTAGAATGAGTTCTGATGTCTTCGGGTGGTTGAATATTTTGAATGCGGTAACAAGATCTGATGCAGTCAGAGGTCCACTTGGACAGGTGTTGCTAGAGATAGCCGCACCTTTAGATCTTTCGGTAATGGAGACAAATAGTCGCAGGGACTTATGAAATGGTTTAGTCCTGTCTAAATAGAAAGCGATTGCCCACCTGATGTTGAGAGTATTCAGAGTTGCCTCATGCGGAGTCTCATGAGGTTTGGGATAGAATGTAGGTAAGTATATTGGTTGGCTAAGGTGGAAGGTGGACACCACGTTAGGGAGAAATTTAGGATGTGGTCACAGGGTAACTTTGTCTCTAGAAAAGATTGTGTAGGGAGGATAGGCCATCATGATGCTTATTTCCCCTGTTCTTCTTGCTGATGTCATTGCAACCAAGAAAGCTACCTTCATGGACAAGTGAAGAAGAGATGAGGGAGCCAAGGGCTCGAATGGAGGTTTCATGAGACCGTGAAGAATGAGATTGAGATTCCATGCAGCTGCCGACAGATAAATCTCAGGGTAGAAATTCTATAGGTCCGTTTTATAGTGGTGTGGGCAAAGAGCGAGTAGCCATCTAAAAAGTCATGGAAGGTGGTGAGTGCCTCTAGGTGTACTTTGATGGAGCTGAGCGAGAGTCCATCCTGTTTCAATTTCAAAAGGTAGTCTAGGATGTGTGATACAGCATGGCCAGCGGGCAGCAGGAGAGTGTTAGAGGGAAGCAAGTTTGCTAGAAGTTGGTTGGAGCACCTGGAGCCAATTAAGGCACCGGAAGCCAGTCACATGATAAAAAAACCCTGCTTCAATCAGATAGTTGGAAGGAGTTGGAGCAGAGAGCAGTTTGGAGGAGTTGAAGCAGAGAGCAGTTTGGAGGAGTTGGAGCAGAGAGCAGTTTGGAGGAGTTGAAGCAGAGAGCAGTTTGGAACCAAGATGACCCAGACCCTAGATAAAGAGACACCTGGCTTGTGTAGAGAGAGAGCAGGAAGCCCCACAAGCAGAAGGGTAGGAGAGGGAAGTAGCCCAGGGGAAGGAATAGCTAGTCCAAGTGGTTTACCGCTATCCTCAGGGCCCCTGGGCTGGGACCCGGAATAGAGGGTGGGCCTGGGTCCCTCCCTCTCCACTCCCCCTTCTCTAGGATACTAGTGGGGCAGTTAATACCCTATTCAGGGGCAAGAAATGGTGCCCTGAACCCCTCACAAGAAGAGAAAGCACAGGACCCATCATAATAGTGCCATCAATTTGCCATAGATGTTAGGGAGGGGTTAGAGGATGAGGTGTTAAGTGATTATGTGAGCACCACAGGGAGAAACGCTTCCACTTCTGCAAGTAAATGTTACGAGTGTAGTCTTTTCTACTATGCAGGAGGACATATCGGACTTGCTCAGAACAGGCTAGTTCATGGGTTTAGAACCATGAAGGAACCACACTGTTAGGTGGAGCTTTTGGAGCTGAGGGTGAAGAACCCGTTCTTTGTCCTGAGAAAGCAGATCTGGTCTGCTGGGAAGAGTCCACGGAGGACATGTGGAGTAGGTAAGGATACCAGTCTGTCTTGGCCAAGCCGGGGCAATAAGTATGATCTGGGCCTTGTCGTCTCTGATCTTACGCAGAATCCTGTGTAACAGAGAGATCAGTGGGAAGGCATACAGGAGAGAGTTGTTCCACGGGATGAGGAATGGGTCTCCTAGGGATGCAGTCCCAAATCCCGCTCTGGAAAAAAACAGGTGACATTTGCAATTCTGGGTTGTGGCAAAGAGGTCTATTGATGGGGTGCCCAGAGGGAAAAGAGCTGTTGTAGTATTGCAGGGTGCAATTCCCATTCGTGTTCCGTCGAGAAGTGTCTTCCGAGTGTGTCAGCAGTAGTGTTGTGACAGCCGGATAGCCACGAAGCAATAATTTGTATGTGGCGTTGTATGCACCAATTCCATAGCCGGATGGCCCCCAGGCATAGGGAATGCGATCGGGATCCCCCCGTATGTTGATGTAAAACATACATGCTATATTGTCTGTTAGGAGCCAGATAGATTTGTTCTGTTCTTTATGAGGGGAAGTAAGTGAAGACATGCTCGTCTCACTGCTCTGAGCCCCAGGAGATTTACGTGTAGGCACGTCTCTGGTGCATATCAGCGGTCTTGTGCCATGTGTGTTCTCAGATGCGCTCCCCAACCATTCAGGGAAGCCTCCATGGTGAGCATGAGCGTTAAGGATCGTTGCTGGAAGGGAATGCCCATACAGAGGTTTTTTGGTCTGGTCCACCATTGCAGGGAAGCTAGACCATTGGCTGGAGGGGTTAGCAGCATACCTCAGGTGTGTCTGTTGGGTTTGTAGTCAGAGTTGAGCCATCCCTGAAGACATCTGATCTGTGTCCTGGCATACTTGACCATGAAGGTCAGAGCAGCAGGCAACTTCTTGCCTGTATCCTGGGACGAACCGAAAACATTCGTATGAGATGTGTGTGACTCAGCAAGGAATCTGTCGTGTGGGAGTGAAGCTCTGGTTCGGACTGAGTCCAAGTGAGCTCCAATGAACTCGATCTGCTATGTAAGTGTCAGGGTGGATTTTTGGTCATTTATTTAGAGTCCTAGCATGTGGAAGACGGGAGATGGCAAAATGGGTAGCTTGCAGCATCTCGTCATAGGAGTTGCCCTTGATGAGGCAAGTCGTAGCTTGCAAGTAAGGCAGAATAGTTTTCAATTCTGAATTGCAGAGTGGAGGAGGTATAAACCTAGAGGCCCAAGACATCAAGGCATTAAAGGTCCTTGTCTTGTGAGAGTGTGGCTGTTTCGACCTTTGTGTGACTGCATCCACTACAAAAGAGTTCAGTTGTGGATGAGAGAATAAAAAGTCTACGTCCTTAGCGGGAATATAATATTTACATTCAGCCTTTTTGCAAGTTGGTAAGAGAGAGGCTGGGGTCTGCCAGAGTGTGTCAGCTGGTTCTAGGAGTGCGTCATTTATGGTAAGTGCGATCTTCGAGGGCGCAGAGGGTTGGAGGATTTTGAGGAATCTGTGTTGTGTCTCCTGGACCTCCTCTAAAGGGATGTCTTGGCTTAATACCACCCTCTTGAAAAGCTCTTGAAATTGTTTACAGTCATCCACATTCTGTGGAGGCAGAGGCATGAGGGCTCCATCTGGAGCTGATGGAGAGTTAGGATTCAGGGAGTTAGGGTATGGTCCATAGCCCCCGCCTTCAGAGGGGGGGTTCAGGCACTATAGAAGTAGACAGAGCTAGAGATAGAGGCACAGAAGAAGGTAGTAGTGCTGCCAACGGGGGTGGAGGGAGTAGGGAAACTGAGGCTGGTGGTTGTGAGACGTGACCTGAGGAGCAAAAGGTTCAGATGGAGGAGAAGATGCAGGTGGGGAGAACGCTGCTTTCTGCTGCATATCAGGCTCGCTGTCAGTAAAGTAGTCAGATCAGGTGAGGAAAATAGCTGGTCAAGGAGTGAGCCCTATGTGTCCAGGAGTGGGGAGTTAGGCTCAAGTACCACTGAGAGGTTGCTTTGACTTAAAAACTGTTGTTGTTTCTCCCTGAGCTGTGCTAAGCGTGACCTGTGCTCAGGAGCATTGCCAGACTGTTGCCCGGTATTCTTCGATGTCGCGGGTCATTTGGAGGTGCCCTGCAGGGAGTCCGCTGCGGATACCAGCATGGCAGGGCGGTTCAGTGCCAATGTTCTTTTCACCATCGGGGCAGAATGCACTATCAGCACTGAGTCTATTTTTGGTGCCAAGGAGACCGGTGCCGAGGAGACCTTCCCGGTACGGCAGGTCGTGTCTCTGCCTTTGTGCTCAGCAGGAGCTGTGGCTGAGGAGCTGGGACAGTTGGAGGCGCCTGCCTTCTGTGCAGTCAGCACTGAGGATAAGGATCTCGCAGGAGACCCTTTACCCTTGTTAAAGACTCTTCTCAGAGATTGTTAGGCTTCCTACCTCCACACCCAAAAGGATGAAGCCAGGCTCCCAAGTGGTTCGGATCTGGCCGGGGAGCGTGAGGGAGAGGGTTTGACTTTGCCCATCTCCAAAGGCGGCTGCAGAGATTTTTGCATTAGAAGCATTTTGAGACGCATGTCCCTGTCGCGATGAGCCCTTGCTTTGAGGCTTGTACAATGGAGACATTTGACAGGAACATGTGTCTCGCCGAGGCACTTCACGTAGCATGAGTGTCAATCAGACCTTGGCATAGAGTCTTGGCAGGAAGCACATTTCTTGAATCCTGAAGCCCCTGGCGTTATTGCTCTAAGAATGGCAGGGGAGAGTGTCTCAGTGGGAGACAAACTTCAGGAAAAAGTTTTGGGTGGATTTTTTGTTGTTGTTTTTTAAACTAAGTAACTATTCTAAAGGAAGGGAAACATCTGGGATGTTACTAACTATTTCTACTTCCTTTGTAATTGTTTCCTTCAGAGACCAGGGAAGAGGATTAGCACTGCCCCAAGTCCCGTCTTCAGCCAAGGATGGTTGAGAAGGAACAGGGGAGGGGGCGAGGGGCGCGCACTCAGGCAGGCTCTAACGGGACCACGAGATGCCAGCTGAGCACATGCGTCCTGACCAGGCTCTGCTACCGAAGATCTCCGATCATCTGTGCCAGGATGCATCATCACCTAGAGTGGAGCACCCACAGGGACAGCACTCGAAGAAGAACAACTGTTGCTGCAAAAGTCAAGAAAATCTGTGGGCAATCCAAGAGATGTGCAGGCAGGAAACAAGGTACTGCAGACACTCCTCCCCAGCCTCAGGGGCCAGGACGAGCTCCCTAGACCCCAAATGATGTAAAGCTGGATATGAATGGCTACCTAATTCACTGGCGTGTTGGGAAGTTCAATTTATGAGTGTTTCCTAAACCTTTTAAATTTCTCAAGTAAAAATGCAACATTTAGAAGCTCCTGTCCAGAGGAACGGCATTATAAGCAACCCAAATACTAATACGAACACTGTATAGAGCCTCTAAACAAAACCATTCCAGTTACCATCCTTCTATAGCAACCGTGGGTGTTTTTGATTAGTACACTTCAAACAGCATATTTCACATCTTTTTCCCTTTTCTTTTGGCAACTTATTCCTATGCTACATCCAATGATGTCACATCAGTGGAAAAGCTGAAATACTATAAATAAGATTTTGTTCTTTCTTGCTTCAAAACAAAAAAGGAACCAGGGTGGGAAAGTAACTGACTAGCTCATAAAGCACCCTCAGCAATTTAATTTATTCCCATTCACTCTGAGTATTGGGGAGCAAGTTTTTGCTACTAAATTAACTCTCACTAGTAACCTTTCAGAGTCTGTCTGGGGTACTCAAACACATGCATGCTCTTAAATGTTTATGGGATTTGGCCTTTGACTTCAGAAGTGAATGAAAATTTGGCATGCATGCAATTCGTTTAGATTAAATTTTGAAATGACCAATCCTCTGCTCAGAACTCAAACCAAATTTCTATAAAGGTTTGATAAAACTGCAGTCAGATGTATATTTTGTTCATTTGCAGACAAGGCCATTCACCATTACAGCAGACTAGATGTCCCAAACAATGTCATAGTAAGATACTTGCTGAATAAGATGTATCAGACACACCACATGATTTTCATTCTCAAGTGTCACATATCCATTTACACCCTGCAGTAGATGGGGGGCATAGATCAGCATTCATGTCACACTCCCTATTGGTCCCTGGCCTGAGCTCGCCGGAGGAGCTCATGAACCAACCAGCAGGCCAAGTTCAGTGATCAATCCCGGTCACATTTCACATACGCTAAGAAGAAGTGCATTAAGTATCCCTACTCCATTTTATGATGTTTCAATACACAAGTAGCAAAACATTAGATTTTAGATTAAGGGTAACACTAAGAGGAAAGAAGTCAAGTCTCCACAAGACATGCCTATGTGTCCCTCTGAAACAGACCTCAGCAACCCTGAGAACAAAATGGCTCATGGGTCAAACTTTGCACACAGAGAATGTTCTTAAACATCTAAAGGTGCAGTACTCAAAAACTAAAGGCACTCCAGTTTCATTGCTGCTTATACCACAATCCATACCATACATGCCAGCAATTGACAACGTATAGGACATTCTTTTCCTTAAAGCAGCTCTCTTTTTCCCCCTACTTCAAACTTCTTCCTCTCGAAGCCCTCTATTGCTGCCAACACCCTGCAAAGTAAGTGACCAGAGAGTGGTCTCTGTGGGGCCCTCCTTTACTTCCCTTACAGAAGCACTGCCTCTGCCGCATTCACTAACATGATTTCGGTGCTGGCCCAGGCATGCACATTAAGTGGAAGTAACAAGATACAGTAAGAAAAAGTCTGTGGTATTTCTTACCCAAACTGAAGCAGGCTTCAGATGCTGAAAACAAACCCAATTTTGTAGACTCAGAAATTCTGGAGTGTGTGGATGAGTATCTTAAACCCCAGTGGCTTATCAAAACTGAAGAGCAACTCTGAACCACCTGAAGCTCACCAATTAGGAGTTCAAATGAAGTGTAGCTCCACCCACAAAACCACTCTACAATTGAGCACAATCAGCTGTGTCTATATAGGTAATTCTCTTGCAGCAGACTAGAATGGGGTGATGCAGGGCAGAAGTTAAGTGCACTGACTGAGCAGTGCGAAGAAGCTTCCGCAGCATCAGTGTACAGAATGCCTAGCTCCAACCAGTCCTATATCTGTCATTTTTAGAAGCACTGAAAATCATCCAATTCACAGATAAGCATTTTTTTAAATTAAATTGTAGCTTGGTATTTTTTTAATCTGTATAAATAAATTATCCTGTCTGTGAGCACAGCAAGTTTCCTTTCATTTGCTAGTGGCTGGGTGAGTAGCACAGTGCCCTGGAATATGGGAGATTCAAGCGGCCTCCATTTTCCCGTTCTGGGCCTTCAGCTGGGAAAGGGGTATTGTTTGGAAGCATGCTGACATGGTGTTGTGCTCGGACATCCGTGGATTATACAGAGAAAGGCCATGCCCAGGAACAGTGCTCCAGGCTAAACTGTGATTCAACCTGGTAACATCAAGCTAGAATTGTGACCCTGTAAGATGGAACACCAAAGCCATACCTGAAGCAGCTTTCTGGTCACAACCAGGGAAGCAAGGAACAGCCTAAGCCAGAGACTGGGGATATATGAAAAATAAAAAAATTAAAAGTTTCCTATTTCTGACACATCCAAAACCCTGTGAGGTAAGTAACGTTTTATCTAGATATGAACTACAACCAACCACCTAGCCTTCTAGCGCAGACTGAAGCAAAGAGAATGGCAGTCATTGTCTGATCTCATGGTGCAAAGCAACACATTTCACTCTCCTATGCCTCTTTAACTCAGCCGTAACTACTTCAGATGAAAAAGACACTGAAGATTTCACTCTGCACAAAGTGCCCATAAAATGGATGGGATTTGTACTTTTCAAATGACACAGTACACTGTGGAAATAAACACTGGTCTACAAATAGCTGAGAAAGTACTAATAGTACTGCAGATAGTGCTGGGGGGAAAAATGGGAGAAAAAGGTCCATATTTAAAATTTGTTTGAGCAGTCCAGTTAAGTTGGAGACAGATTTTCTTTATGGGTCACTGAATTAAACAGCAATACATGAAAATAAACATTTTAGATATGAGTTTATAATAGAAAGAATAGGATTGTGACTGCATGTTCAGTACAGACCTGTAAAACTGTTGCATGCAGATGTGACACTGGTAAATCCAGTGCCAGCTCTGGCCAAAGCTATAAGCATTAGCTAAGAACTGACAAATCCATAGCCGGAAACCAAACCAGCTATGTTAGTTTTGTTCAAAATAGGTATTAGTCTCATAAGAATGCATTTAGTATTTACACTATGAAATGCCTGTAAGCTGCGCCATGCATTAATCTCACTTGTAACATCTGTATTCCATGCTAAAAGGAAATATGTAAGCTTTGCTTTATAACTTTGGAAATGTTTGTTCTGAATTTGTGAACCCAAGCACAGGAATCGCCCCACTCACTCAGGAGAACTATCAAAAATTAAGTGGGCCATAAGAGAAACACTTTGTTAATTACGCTATCCACCCACAGAGAAGAACAGGCAGAAGGTTTTGTCCCATCGATCTGAATGCTGGAAGAGGGAAATAAAAGTAGCTGACATGAAGATTTTTCATCTTTTTGTTGTTTGAACTCTGATAGGACCAGAGACATTAAATGAAGGCAGAGATCCCCGCCCCGGGGGCTACACCTGGGTCCGCCCTGAAAGACATTTTTGAATTGCCAGAATTTCCTCTATCATCTGTAGGAATCAGAGAATGTAACTCATGTGTGTGTGTATGTATGTTTGCTTTAACCTATAAATAATTTCTTTTTCCTAGTTAATAAACCTTTAAATAGTGAATTACGGGATTGGCTTCAGATATTTTCTTTAGTATAAGATCTAGGGTACCAATTGATCTGAGTAAGTGACCGACCTCTTGGGACTGGAAGCAACCTGAATATTTTGTGATTTTTTTAATGTAAATGACCATTAATCACTAAGTTCAGCTTCCTGGCTGGCAAGATAGTCTTACAGTCCGCTTTCACGCTCCAGGATGTTCTAGTGGTCTAGCAGTTCACATTTGTGACTGGCTTGGCGAAATCTAATGATAGAACACAGCACCAGTTTGAGGTGTCTGCTTTGTTTTTGACCGTCCTCCCTGACGTAGGCACTCAGGGTCGTGAGCCACCTGAGACAGCATGAGACAAGTACAATGGCCACAATTTTCAAAAAAGACTACTGATTCTGAGTGCCCAACTTCAGATGTCCTACAGGGGCCTAACTTTCAAAAAGTGCTGAGCACCAACTTCCTGCCCATCTTCCCTTCAAGACACCTAAAACTGAGACACCCCCAAAATAATTGCCCCCCGTTGAAAATCTTGGCCATGAGATATAAGATACAGAATATAATTATTTCCTGTCTGTATAATCACAGCACTTAGGAATGCTAGTCATAGACCAGGACCCCATTGTGTAAGGTTCTGTACACATTAACTCATCTCCCATCAATATGTTTTAATGCATAAACTGGGTCAAGACTTTTGAATCTAAACATATTTAGCTGAAGCCGTTTTTGGTATTAATTAACCCATTCCCTAAGATTTAATCAGTTATGCGGGAAATGTCACGTTACCGCTACCCCCCTCCCAAATAGTGTTACTAGGAAACCCTGTAAGAAATTAAATGCATTGTATGTATAAGCCAAATTAAATGCTTATTTGAGGCAGTATGTCCAAATTGTATCCCTAGAAGTTTTTACACAGTTAGAAAAACATAGCCAGCATTATTTAACAAATTGCTTTGATTACACGCATTGTCTAAAAGGATAATGTCTGAGAGCTATATCATTATCTACTTAACAAAGAACTCTTTACTAGGGGATGGGTAACATTTGCCAAAAGTATTCAAATGTTCTTTTAACTGCAGTAAGTTACAAAAGGGTATGGCTTGTATCATAATTCTGGGAAATTAAACTGGCTTTCATCTGTGGTATGCTGCAAGAAGATTAGTTCCCACCAAAAATATGAGAATGCACTTGAATGAGAAAGGGAAGTTTGTTTCTTAAAACCCAGTAGAGCTATATAAGATGAGAACCAGGGTGACATTTTCAAAAGGGCCAAAGACTTATTTTCAAAAGCAATCTTTGACACTTAGAAGGCTAAGAAAGCCACAAATTTAGGTTTAGATTTAGGCCACAAAGTGCCTACAGTCACTTTTGAAAATGGCACTTAGGCCCTTTTTAAAATTTTACCCTAAAACAGTGATGGGAATTAACATTTTTGGATGAAACAGAGTTATCCCAAAAGTGCTTTGCTGAACTGCACATTCATCTTTGGGATTTGGAAGAACTCCTAAGAAAGGAAAAGGTACAGCCATACAAATCCTGACCTTGAACCCTGGTCTTAGAACCCAAAAAGAGATTAAGCTTTGAGAAATTTTGTTCTCTTTGAGAAGTTTAACTATCCCAGACTCAGGTGATAGATAATGGGGTCGACCCTGGCTAGTCCTAGTGGCTAGCAGCTGCTTCTTACTTGTGCACAGTACAGGAGAGGGAAGAAAAAGTCTGTCTGCCCTTGTGTGGCCCACATAAGATCCACGAAGAACTTCATTCTATACTGTCAGGGGAGCACAGGTACTCCAAAGACACTCCAAAGGTGGCAGGGAATAGGTGGAGCCATGGCTTGACCCTCTTCCGGCTGGCCAGGCATGTAGGAGAATATACTACGAGTATGAATATGCCCTATAGAAGTTGCTCTCTCTGGAGCAGTGCAGCTCCACACCACTTCCAGTGCTGGACTGTGCCAAAATGGCATGATCGAGTTAAAACTCTATACCACACCATTATATTATTTATGCATATATAGGTACATACACAAACAAAAATATACTCACATGCACATTAAAGTATTCTAGGTACATATAACATAATAAATGTATGTAATATTTCAACATGATCATAATACTGCTTTCTACGTACACAGTTCCTTTCATCCAAGATTCTCAAAACTCTTTACAAATATTAAAGAAGCTTTAAAATATCCTTTTCAGCAGAGTAGCATTTTTTATTTTATACCCATTGCATAGATGAACAAACTGAGGCAATGTAAATTATTTGCCCAAAGCAGCAATCGGGTGTCAGCAATTAAACTGAGGAATCCTTTAAGCATGCCTCATCTATCACTAAAACCCAGCCTTCTCTATGACATATGGCATGAGAACCATTTTATGGATGCACATTACCTATTTCTCCTGGAACACGTTTGCCATTGAAATGAAAGCAGACTGTGACATTGAGGCAGTTCACCTGCTGCAAGCCGTCATGGCACTGGGGAGCTGTGATATTGATGGAAACTGGCAGGAAAATGGAGATGTCCATTGTAATGACAGGTCTAGACCTGGAGACCAAATAATAAGTTTAATTTAGTTTGGCTTCAGAGGGACATTATTCAACCAGATGAAAATAAAGCAAAACTGGTAAATACTTGGTATCAAGTAGAAATTAAAAAACAACATTGTGAACCTTAGAACAGATTCAACATTCTTCCAGCACTTCCCACAGTCAGCGAAGGAGACCCATACCCTACTACATCAGAGCTGAAGTGAGATATCATCAGATTTATGTTGCTAAACTCTACTCTCAATATTTGAGCACACCATGCATGACCAGATGTGACCAATAACAAAGAATCTCTAGGCAAAGGTGCATAGAGACTTCATGATGAGTGGGAAGGGTAATGAGATTAGCGCATTTGAGACCGAAGACAATAACCTCACTTATGCATGTTCACTGGCCAGGGAGCTCAAAAGAGAAAAAAGCCTGGGGCCAGGAAGAAAGGGTAAGTGAACACTAATGTTCCATATAATGCTCTAACAGCAGCATTCATTAAGCTAAACTTTAGGAAAAACAAAGATGGGGTAATTTTTCATAGTAGTGCCAGATGCATTAGGTATATTACACTTCCATCATTTAGGATGGGGAAATGTTCAGCTAATGCCCCCATGCCATGCACTGACAATTTACAGTACTCCTTTGACTTCACCGAATTAAGTTCCGACAGTTCCCCCTCTGTGTTCCAAATGACAGCTTTCCACTTTTGCAGCCTATGACCTGGGCTGTTGCTATGGTTATTTCAGGTTGAAGAGTTCAGCCAGAGTCAGGCTGCAGTCACAGGGCCATGAGGGCAAGGTATTGGTTTACTGTGCCACATGACAACAAAGTGCAGAAGGCTTAGAGCAAGTGGTTAAGAAATCAAGGCCCCAGTCCTGCAGTGAGAATCAGTCTCAATGCAGAATCAAAGCCCAAGAATGCATGAACTGCTATTCTTAGTGCTTTCCGTTCCACAGATCTTAAGTATGAGTATCCCAAAGGGAACTCAAGTAATAAACCTCCCACACTCTTCAAAAATGTGCAACAAACAGCAGAGTCAGTTCTAAGATGGGCTCAGGAGCCACACAGTGCACAGAGCAGACCACATTAGGACTCACTCCACAATCCATTTACATCTGGGAGCTGTGGTTTGTGGTAGTGGTTATAGGCACTTATCAAATGGAGCAACTCAGTCTCTGATGGCAACTCAGCCTCTTTTAACAGTATCTAAAACTAACAATGGGAGTTTGGTATTCACAGAAAAGAGGAAAGAGCAAACTTCCCAGGATCATCTCACATCATGGAAGTACCTGTACGCAGATGCTTGGGGAAGAGGTAAAATAGATTAACTTGTATATTTACTTAAACACACTATTTCACAAGCTATACACTGCATGATATCTTTAAAATTAGCCTATTTAATAGGTGTATATCAAGTTGCAATGCACACACAGAGGCACCCAAATCAAAGTAGCTACCACAAAAGCTTTTTAATATAATTTGGCAAGATGTATATTGTTTTTGGCCAAAAGATTTTACAAGAACTCCAGGGGAAAAAAATATTTTCCTTTACCCTAATCTGAATCCAAACACCAAGCACGGCACACTCCCCGACTGGCAGTAGCTGCAATTAATTAGCCTGGACACATGATTAGTTCATAATGCACTAATCTCTAAAGAAATAAACAGGCACCGATTTAGTGATTGGATTCCAATTGCTACACTGTGTGTATATTTTCTTGATGAAAATACACACAGGAACCTTCACAAGGAACCTTCCATCATTGGGACCTGCTCATGTTTGGCCTATGAGCATGAAGTGAGATGCTCAGTATTG
This sequence comes from Sternotherus odoratus, assembly GCA_032164245.1. Taxonomy (NCBI): domain Eukaryota; kingdom Metazoa; phylum Chordata; order Testudines; family Kinosternidae; genus Sternotherus; species Sternotherus odoratus. The sequence goes on from JAVMKO010000002.1 coordinate 151,307,691, forward strand.
GATATGAAGGTCAGAGATCAATCTGGAGCCAGGCCAGGTCAAAACTACAAACTCAGAGTCTGTTACCAAATTGAGAACATGAGGCAAGATTTGGGGGATGGGCCAGGCCAGTGTCCTTCACCACAGTCAGCAATGGTCTTAAGCCAAAGACAGTCAACCAAGATGAGGGTTGGGAGCCTAGCCTGGGCCAACAGCCAGGAGTCTGGAATCAAGGCAAGACGCAGAAAGTGACGTCTAAGGCAGAGGCTCACTGGAGGTCTGCATTGTTCAGTCAACTCCCTGAAATGGCTCCCTGGTTTATATGTGGAGTGCCACCCACTCAAGAGAATCACAGAGGGCTGTGGCACATGCCCCTTAGAGTAGAACTTCAAGGCTTAGTCTCTCAGTTCCTCTTGATGGCATCCGTGTTCAGGGTTACGATGGTGACAAGACACCTGCCTAAAACTAGCAGTCCCTGGTTCTAGGCCCAGGTGCTCTTATATCCAGTTTATCTCTTCACAACCACATTAAAGCAGCATAAGTGTTAGAACGGAAACAGGTCTTTCCTGTATCTAACAGGACACATAGGGAGACAGACTCATTCCACAGCTCTTAACTATTTACTCAGCCCCATATTTCTTCTATTAAAATGACCATTCCACAAAAGCTTCAAATGACTGTTCCATCTAGCTCTTGACACTGTTGTTTTATTAAACATTAGAGTGTTTATTCAGGATGTAGTTATTGGCAAAAATAGCCCAAAATATAAATCAACATAAAAATAAAAACAACACTTTCCCCTTCCAAGGATGCCTTTCATCTGAGAAAGACAAAGTAATTTGAAAAAATTAATTAAGCTTCACTACGTCCCCATGAGGTACTGTATGTAAGTATCAGCATAAGTGAACCCCCTTTATAGATGGCAAAACATACATGAAAGTTCAGGTGAGAGGCCCAAGGTCACACAGCAAGTCAGTATCAGAAGTAGTAACAGGACCCAGAGTTCTCAAGGGCAGCCCAAAGAAGAGTAAACTGGGCCAATCTAGCCTCTTGATGTAGCCTCTTGATTTCTTTTCAAATACCATGTTATGGGTATCATATTCCACATTTGGTAACATGATTTTGGAGATTTGATAGACACCTGTATTAGCAGCACTCAACATTATACCACATGAGCTTTAACCCTTACACAGGTCATCTATCATCTTGACTACAAGCCCACCTTCTTCTCCTCTGTGGCTGCCTGATATTCTTATGGTGCCCCTCAAAATACAGGGGGAAAAAATCCATCTTCCTCACCTGTCTCTGACTGCATCAACACCCTCCTTGAGTCCTTGCAGTGACTTCCAGCCACAAAGTTCAAATTCCTCAGCCTTACCATTAAAGCTCTGCCCTGCTTATACCTAGCCCCACTACATCCCCCTCACTCTTCAAATTTGTCACACCTTGCAGCTTCCCCAATCCTCAACTCCAACAAGCAACTCCATGACACCTGCAGACCTCAAAATAGCTGTCCAGATCCTGCATGCACTGCAAGCTCGCTCTCCTTCAAGGCTGGGCTCACTTCTTTCACTCTAACCTTCCCACAGTGAGCTACATTCCTATACCATTCACTACTGCCCTCTGTCCCAATTTTGTTTCCTTAAAACAATATTTTATATAGATAAAAACAACAAAAATCCACACAAATTCAAGTGACTATGTAACCAGCTCAATTATCTTTCCATAAAGGAATCAGTGATGTGTATATATCAGTGATAACAAAAGCACATCTCAATCTGTTACTTCTATAACCCTTACTCAACCCATACACACAACGCTCAGCTTTTTATTTGGCACCACTTGCAGTGTGTCTAAATTAGATAAGAAGTTCTTTGGAGCTGGGTCCCATCTTTTATTTATTCTGTAAGGTACCATGCACTCCTATTGGGTACAGTACACAAAATAATCTAACTTGTTTCTTCTGACCATAATGAAGAGAAAATAAAAACTATTGGAGAAAGACTAAGAAACCACATAACCAACAAACAGGAGCCACAAAATCATCATAAAAACAGAAGAAATTGATCTCACCTTAGAAGCACCACATTGTCTGACATGAAGGCCCCAATGGTCACATCTGAAAACAAAGTTTCATAACTTTTACTGTTACAATGGCATTTGAAGGACACAGAAACCAAATCCTTGTAGTCTGTTTATTCATGACAATTTTTCAGTTGTAAAATATGTAATAAACAAAATATTTCTCTATTCCCAACTTAGTTCTGCCAATAAATACATCACAATGTTTGTTTTGCCTGCACTGGGACTGCAAAATTGGGTTCTTCGGGTCACTCCAGTTCTCTCTTTTTGTATCATCATCTCAGCCCAATTTTTTTCTATTAAATAGAAACTAAACTACCTTCCTAGGGCGCTAAAATTCTCAACTTTGTTTCTCAGCCCTGTACCATAGTTTTTAAACCCAGACAACTGAACCTGGGGTGTGTCTATGAGATAGACTAATCATGTTAGTAGCTGTCACTGAATGAGGAAAAAGACAGACACCTAAACTTCACACTGTAAGCTTTCCTGTTATTGATTTGAAGGGGCTTTAGAGTAAGCACTATGGAAATGACTTGATATGCTGTATTTATCTGCTGCTTTTTTATTGTTATTATAATTATAGTAAACTCACCTGGATAACCATTTCCATCCATATCAACTCCTCCTGATATGGATTGGCCAAACATCTGCAGCGTTGGGTTTATAGTTTGCCCAGAGAGTTTCTGCAACAGATAGTATAGAAGTGGAATCACCGAAAGGAATCAAAGTTAATATAAAACACCACATGGCTCTTCTCTCAGGACCTGATTCTAATTCTCATTTACACTGAGGCACCTTTTTAATGCCAGAGCACTATTGGAACATGACCTTGCAAACCACGATCCTGCAAGCCCTATTCATATGTGTAAGTCCCATGATCACTTATGTGAGAAGGTGTTTTCTGGTCTTGACTTGAGTTAAAAGTTAATGTTGATTAAAATAACACAAATTACAAATATGTATATATACACACACACATACACACACAAATTAACACACACAAAATTAACAGCATATCAAATATATTCTTTATAGAAGACGGGGTTTAATTTTGTATTCCATATAACCTTTTCCATCACCTGCACTCACACGATTAAGAGTTTTATGGAGCATCACTAAAAAAATTATGGTTAATTTAATTGAAACATCAAATCCTATATGACCACTTACTTTAAGCAAAGTTTGTCAGTGTGTTCAAGGTCAAAATGAGGGAGATTCATTGCCATATCCAGTAGGAAATTCTGTTATTCTATGAGCTATCATACAATATTTTGTACCAGTGCTGATGCCATATCTCATTTCTGTCTCCCCAACCCAGAGGACTTATTAAAAATCACTCACACACAGGAACTTTCCTTAAATAGTTAAAAAAGGCAAATGTTTTATCTGGAACAAATCAGGATAATAAAACCTCATCTTCCAAGCCAGCCACATGGCCCACAGGCTCCGTATTACAGTCTGATGCAAAAGAAAGGAGATCTGAGTTCAAAAAGGGGTCCGATCACAGAAGTTAGATGGAAAAGATCTATTACAGAGTTGCTGGTGGTGTTTCACAGCCTTTTACAGGCTACAATACTTTCTTGTCCAGCCCATACAAAAACAGTAATAGTAGCCAAAATGTCACACAGGAAATTCATTGAAAGAGAAAATTCAAAACCAATACAGTAGTCGAAAGAGAGAGATCCTTTACAATGAACCTGTGATCCTAACAGCCAGTTCTAAAGGGGAAACTATGCTTTAAAACAAACAGAGCCAGACTTTCCCACTCAAGGGCAGTTAACATTAGGCAACTGGAAGAAACTTGCTCCTCACATTACATTTACATCATAGAACATGATTAAGTTTTTGGGGGGTCCCTAATAGGGTGGTAAATTCTGCCTACGGATATCCCACAGACATCTGCAGGCTATTATGGTATAAATGCTGAGGTATAATGCTGTTCTCCTTTAAGTGCCATGAATGAAAAGAGCAAGCCATGAAGGCTAGACAGACAGTATTTATTTAGGACATGCCTTATGTTGCAAGCCAATTAAGCTGCTTTAGCTCAGAGCCACCACTAAAGTGGCTGTAGGGGAGTGAGGAACAGATATAGATAATGATTTAAAGTAGCAAAAGGGAATAAAAAGGGTGAAAATTTATATGATGAAGGGCCACTTCCTCTCAGAGCTTGTTAAAAAGAGGAAATCCAGGGCATCTGGATGGCTCAGCGGCATGGTAACAGAATACACAAAGCCTTTCACCTCAAGGTGGCGAGTTCAAATGCAGACCAGGTAGGTAAGGAAAAAAAGTTACAAGCATTTAATGGCCGTGTGGTGGCATATGAAAAATAAATTGATGGCTTCAGTCTAGTCCCTTTGAGATAGGTACTAGGATACTTTGTAAAAAATACTGCCACAATTAGTATCCTTGTTGACAGTCTCAAAAGAGAGGCCAAGGAAGGAAAAAGGCACCAGGACAGAACAATGGATTTTCTTTAATCCTCTAGAAGTGGTCTCTCCCAGGCAGATGTGTTGCATTTGTCCACTTTGCTGTGGGAAGGGAGGAACAAGAACTTCAATCTGCAGCACTGTCAATGTGTCTTTCTAACGCACTAAATTTCCTTGAAAATGAAAAACAAAACCTCCAATCTGGGTCTGCAGTAGCTTAGAAGCCCAGAGTCCCCTACCAGATGAGAAGATCTCCCCTTCCAGCAACTATTGCTGAGAAGAGAGTGCAGAGCTGAGCCATACATATGCCACACATTATCACATTTTAGAAGTATCATAAAATGGTTTTAACTTTCTTTGTAAAAAACAATGCACACTGTACATATAGTAAAAGGCAGAAGGACTAATCCCTTACAGTCTATTAGAGTCTTCACAATAACCACCAAATCCTTTATTCTGTTTAAATTGGTTTACTATGTAGGATCTCTCCCAGCAACAAAAAATATTTATATCAGATCTTCAAACAGCCGGGGGGGGCGGAATCTGCCTTTGCAAAAGCTTGCTAGACAAATATTAAAGACTAAGGGGCATGTTTTAATGGGATGTATAGGAATTTATATTTTTAATTCCCAAGCTGCAAAGACTAATTTACCCTGGAATTATATGCAATGCTTCAGTACCTGTATGGCATACATAGGCAGTTTTTACTTCATGGTGGTTTGGTAAAGTGGAACCTCAAGACTGCTCTCCTGACACCCTCCGAATTGATGCAAACTACACAGACACACACCAGCTACAGAAAAAGAGGGGATCAAACGAGGTGGTGAGGAGAGAGATTACTGCTTCCTGTCACAATGCTTTACCCGCACATTTGGCGCATTTCTGCAGGACCTGACAGAGTGACTCAAACAACAAGTTACCATAGAATAATGCGGTACAATGCCATCAGCATCTCCATGGTAGATATACACTGCTCCTACGTAGTCATCTTCCTTAGGAGACCCAATGGCGACATCTGCATAAGTAAAAACATGAATTGAAAACATGTCACAGTCCTTTCCCTTTCCACTCTTCCCATGGAATCCTTTTACTGAAGCTCACTGCCCCAGGCTGAAAACACTCATCACGAGAAGGAGGATCATGTTATTACGGTACCCACTTAGCCACAAATAGTTATCCAGTTTAATGAACAGCTCATTAAATTCCTTTTGAATTTATACCTATTTTGGCATCTAAGCAGCAGCAAGTCTCTCAGTTATAAAAATGTGTTTATTCCCAGCAGCCTGCACAAAAAGCAGTTTAACAGTCCTTTCGTCTGACCAACCCGGGATGGATCAGCATTGCGCATCAAGTCACCACTAGCAGAGGGAGTTCAAGCCACCCACACTGCACTGTGACAACAGGATTTGAAATGCCAAGTTTCCAAAGTCAAGTTAGGTCAAGTGGGTTGTTTTTCAAACATATAGGGGAATGAAAGGGCTACTGAGTATCCTGGAGGACATACATTCAGACACACATGATATGCCAACCAGTCCTTTTGAAGTCCTTAGTCGGCCAGAAATCACTGCAGCCAACTTGCTGATGTTAACACTCCATTTTCACCTATTGTTATCACAATGTATGTCCTTGTACTAGACAGCCTATGAAAGAAACTGGACTGTAAGTTGCAGGGGCAAGTGACAATAAATAGCATGTACAATAGGAGGCAATAAGAGCAACATGTTAAATGTACTTTCTGATAAGAAGCCCCCATTACACCAATAAATGGGATATGGGAATAGCCCCGAGACAGAAGATGCCCAATGTTACACAAAAGATGATGTGGATTTATTTTTGTTTAGGGACAACCCAAGAGTCATTAGTACGACATATATAATGGGATTTTAAAAAAGCAGAAAGGAAATAGACCAAATGCCCAACTTTGCCCTGAGTTACTGAGGTTTAACTCATGTTGAAATCAACAGCAGTTACACCCATTTTAGGTATAGCTAGGAAAAACATCGTTACCAGAAAGTCGCCATCTAGAGCTTGATTCACCACAGCATTATTCCAGTCTTAAGAAGAAATAATTGCCAAAGGAGTAATGCTGTGGCAAATCAGGACATTTGAAAGGTTTTCTGATGTGAACTAGAATGATAATGCTTCCGCCTCTACTTTGAAATAGGATTTGATAGTAAAGTCCCTGTAATAAAATAAAAACCCTCCAGACTTGGCTCAAAACAGAACATGGCAGAATGGAAATGCACCGACCTGAGTATCCATCATCATCAATATCTCCTAGGGAGGCCATGCTTTCCCCAAAGTGTGCGTTGTAGGCATTGTCGCCATTCAGTACAAGCTGCTCTTCCAGGACTCCCTAGCAAACAGGAAAAAGGACAGGCTAAGAAAAACAGAGTGAGCACTGAAAGCCACAGGGCCTCCCTGCCGGAACACACACCACTCAGGAAACACCTGGGGCAGAGCTGCAGTGTGACTTCTGCACTGCTATCGAAGCTCCAGTGAATGCAGCTTGCCTGGATACATAAATCAAAAGGGTTAAACACAATCAGTCTGATCCCAAAGGTGATTTGAACTAAGCAGAACACACCACAGGCAGAACTCCTTAGCCACATATAATTCAAGAAACTGTGTTCTACAGGAACACCCACATATGTGAGTTCACGTGAAGAGCCCTGGATCTTTCATAACTATGGTAGACCAGGCACCAATTAAGAAACTATGCTAGCTGATAACTACTCCTCTGAACTTAGAACTGAAGTGGGAAAGGAGAGAATGCTTTTAAGAACACAGAAACATCACATAATAATTAATTCTCCATGCTCCAAAAATCCCCTGGTGATGACCTTACCTCATTTCTTTTAAGAACAAGGTTAGGAATTTCAAAAGCTCTCAGCCTTGGTGTAAATCTGCTCCCTTGGAACTCAATGGAAGTGGGGTTAGGATTATACTAGCTGTTTTTGAGAATCCCAATTTTTTTCTCTTTATACCCAGGAGAAAGGACTAATATGAATGATGTAGTCAATATGCCAAAGCCTGAGGACTTGTTTGGCTCACTAAGTTTATCCATAAATTAAACACCACTATTCAGTTCTTTTCCTGTTGACATGTTGTATCCAAAAATGCAGTCCTTCATCAGGATTTACTCAACCAAAGCTCCCATTGCATTTAGCAGCGGTTTCCCTGGACAGAGACTGCAGGATTTGTGTCACATGATTTAAAAACTTCTAAACCAGTGATGGCGAACCCGTGGCACGCGTGCCGCTGCCGGCACGCCGAGCCGTCTCTGTGGGCACGCCGTCAAAACGCCGGAGCAGAGGGGCGGGGTCAGTAAGAGGCGAGCGGGTGGTGGAGGAGGAAGTGAAAGGACGGCCGGAGCCCGGGAAGGAGAGCGGAGGCGGGGCCGAGGCAGGAGGCGAGGCAAGGCAAGAAGGAGAGCGGAGGCGGGGCCGAGGCGCGAGGCAGGAGGCGAGGCGAGGCGAGGCGAGGCGCGGCGCGAGGCAGGAGGCGAGGCGACGCGCGGCGCGAGGCGAGGCGAGGCAAGGCAAGGGGGGAGGCAAGGCGAGGGGAGGCAAGGCAAGGGGAGGGAAGGCAAGGCAAGGGGGGTGAGGGAAGGCAAGGCAAGGGGGGGAAGCAAGGCAAGGGGAGGGAAGGCAAGGCAAGGCAAGGCAAGGGGAGGGAAGGCAAGGCAAGGCAAGGGGGGGAGGCGAGGCAAGGCAAGGGGGGGAGGCGAGGCAAGGCAAGGGGGGGGAGGCGAGGCAAGGCAAGGCAAGGGGAGGGAAGGCAAGGCAAGGGGAGGGAAGGCAAGGCAAGGCAAGGGGGGGAGGCGAGGCAAGGCAAGGGGGGGGAGGCGAGGCAAGGCAAGGGGGGGAGGCGAGGCAAGGCAAGGCAAGGGGGGGAGGCAAGGCAAGGCGAGGGGAGGGGAGGCAAGGCAAGGGGGGGGAGGCAAGGCAAGGCAAGGGGGGGAGGCAAGGGGAGGCAAGGCAAGGGGGGGGGCGAGCCGCGCTGCTGAGGCCGGGGGGGGGGGTGAGCCGCGCTGCTGAGGCCGGGGGGGGGGGGGGTGAGCCGCGCTGCTGAGGCCGGGGGGGGGGTCCCGAGTCGAGCGGGGGTGTTGGCACTTTGAAAAAAAACACGTCGTTTTGGTTTGCAGTTTGGGCACTTGGGCTCAAAAAGGTTTGCCATCACTGATCTAAACTATGCCTACACCACCTTGCTCTAAGCTGCCAGGTGAGAGCGCTCCTGTCAGTTTAATTACGCCATCCGCCATGAGTGGCAGTAGCTGTGCCAGTGGGAGATGCTCTCCTGCTGTTAGGTCGGTGTAACTTACATTGTTCAGGGGTGGTTCATTCACACCCCTGAGTGAAGGCGGTTACTCACCTTGTGCGGTAACTGACGTTCTTCGAGAGATGTCCCTATGGGTGCTCCACTTCAGGTCAAGGTGCGTCCCAGCGCCTTTGATCAGAGATTTCTACAGCAGTACTCCTATGGGCTGCACACCCGCTGTGCCTGCCTCTCAAGCTGTCAGCGTTTGAACAGCATGCACAGCCCGGGCGCTCCTCAGTTCCTTCTCTACAATGGAGTGCGATACGAATTCCGAAGTAGAGGGGAGGAGGGTGGGTAGTGGAGCACCCACAGGGACACTCGTCTGGAAGAACAGTCAAAGAAATAAATCTAACAATTAAAGTAACTTGTCTAACTGGTAACCCTAATGTCTAAAACTATGTAACTAAACTAAGAAACTAACTAGTCTGAGAGCACACCGCTGAACTCCGTCTCTAGCCTGGGATGGTAGAGAAGGAACTGAGGAGCCCGGGCTGTGCACGCGCTGTTCAAACACTGACCGCTCGGGAGGCAGGCACAGTGGGCGTGCAGCCAGTAGGACTACTGCTGCAGAAATCTCTGATCAAAGGCGCTGGGACGCAAAGTGGAGCACATCTCCCGAAGAAGAAACGTAAGTTATACCAAAGTGGTAAGGTGTAGAAAGCCCTAGAGTTTGGATGTTAGAGAGCAAGGCAAAGAATGGACAAACGTAAAATGAAGAATAAAGGACAGCTAGAGTCAATGATAGAGAGAGAGCCCAGAACAAACGGACTTTTGCATTCACGTGCCAACAGATGGCAACTCATGCCCACCCACTTTCTAACCAACCTCACTGGAGTGATCCGTAATTTCTTGCAGTGCTCCCTCAAGAGGAAAGGAACGTTTCCGCAAGAAAAAAAATGTAATTAATTACTCACGCCAACCTCAAGAGCCCGCTTCATGTGTTCCGATTTTTTTATTCCCCCCTTTGCGAATGAAGGCAGCACATGTCACACAGACTTTCTTGGCTGCAGGGACCTGCTGACATTAAAATAATCCTACATGATGAAGTTGGGACACACGGTATGTGGGGGTGAAATGTGCAGTCCTATGTATGTTACTTGTTTCTTTAGAGCACACCCTGCCAGTGGTTAGATATAAGTGTACCAAATCTATCAGAATGCCGCATGTGCTTGCTATAAAGTGATACTCTACATGCCATCAGGGTTATCTCTTATGGTGTAAGTGTCATCTGAGTGATGCGGGTGAGATAACTGAAATGAAGTGGAGTTGTTCTGGCATCCATACCACAAAAATCTCAATCCTACAAATAGTGATTCATGTAACTTTACTTCATGTGAGAAGCCTCAACAAAGTCAAGGTTGAAGGAAGGAGAAACTGCTACTAGAATCTCAAGTTGTTTTATTAAATACAACATTTATAGACACAAATAATTCACCTTTTCACCATGAGCTTTTTGGGGCAGGGATTGTCATTTTCTCTAGGTTTGACAGCACCTAGCACAATGGGATCCCAATGCAGTTGACCTCTTGGCACTACTGCAATCAAACATTGAATAAGCAGCAGATCAAAGTGGGGAAAAATCAGGGCTCATTTCAAGGATTGTTAATTGACAACTGAATTAACCCAAATGCAAGTCTAGTTTCCTTCTCACACAGTTAGTAGGACTTATAGGTAAACTTTATTTCCAGCAAAAATATATTATTAAAGTTATAAAAAGAAAGTAAATGTGAATCCAATAGTGCTACTGTTGAAGGAAATGAAAAATCTCCCATTTACTTAAAGGGAGGAGCCCTGGGACCTATATGTAAAAAAAATATAGCTCAATTCATAGGGTCAGTTTGAACAGGCACTTTCACAAACACATTTTCCCTGAAAAAATATATACGCCTTATTTTTCTTTAAACACTGTGTACTAATCATCTTCTTTGCTACTCAAGGAAGTCAAAGTTCAAAATAACCCAAGACTACAGTTGTGCAATGTGAAATTCCGTTGTTTCAGTCAATGGGGCTTTCCACTGTAGGCTTTCGATAAATAGCATCATATAATAATACAAATCTATTCATTAGTTTTTCTTCACATGGATTCTTAAATCCCTGGGGGGTTGTTTTGAGTTGTGGGTTTGAATGACCATCCAAAGCACAAAGAATAACTCTGGTCAAAGCAGTTGATGTTCTCATCAAAAGCATGGAAATCCACCAATACCACCAAGTTTCAACATAAAACCTGAAAATTTCCTAAGCTTCCTCAAAAGATTCACAACATTTTCATGACCAGGAGCTGACTCCTGAGTTTGTAAAACACCATGATACCAGATGATTTTTGCCTGACTTCATGTTTTGTTGGAAACACCCACATACACATCCCTTGTATGCAAGACATCAAATTTCAGGTAAACCCCAGCTGGACTGACTCTCCCTCCACAAGCTCACCCACTTTGCATACTCACATTTCCTCTGTTGATATAGACTGTGACTTGGCCCTCATCCCTGATCTCAGAAAACATGGGTGCTCCAACCAGCAGGTCTGAAAGTCCATCCGAGTTCAGATCAACTGCACATAAGGAGGAGCCAAAGTAAGAGCCCATCTGCAACCAAGCCGAGTCACAACAAAGCATTCAGTATCTGCCCACACACAGGAGGAAATCATTTATGTGTTTTTAACATCAAGTGATGACTTGCTGCTTAACTCACACGAGCAGCCCTAAGGAGAAACCGTAGGGAATTTTTTGGCAAGAATTAGGCACTTTATTATAACTGCGCATCAGCTCAGACAGCTTGTAGACGGCATAAAACTCACACTCCATGACATACTTGGACTTACAAGAGGCACTAAATGGCCTTACTTTAGAACAGCTCTTGCTTGGCAAATATCTAAAATGAGGAAGAGGAGAATTAACAGTGTGAGCCAAAATTTTCAAATGTGGCTAGTGATTTTTGAGGCCCAATGTCACACAATTGAATTAGACCTGATTTTCTGTGGATTTTCAGTGGGTATTCAGCACTTGCTAAAATCGTGCCACTTCAAGCCATCTCAGACTGGAATCCCCAGAAACAGATACACCCAAAAATCACTAGTCATTGTTGAAAATCTTTTTCCTGGTCTTTTTAAATTTCTCACCATTAATCAGAAAGAAAAGTAGGGAGCTGACTGCAGAATTTTTCCATGCCAAACAGCTATATTTGCATCAGGCGGTTCCTTCCAGTTCATGAGATGCTAGGGGCAAGTTTTGAAACTGAAGGCCCGGGAAGCACAGTCCCAGGGTTGGTAGGATAACATGGGCAGAGTCCCCAGACCAGAGTCTGATGCCCCACACTTGAGCTGCATCCACATTGCAAAATACCTGGATTCTATCCCACATTACGCGGGACTCAGGCTGTCTGACTCACCCCTCCAGCATGGACCACTGACCTAAGTCAAGAAGGGTTCCTAGCCCAAGTCAGACTAATTTCTGTGTGGAAGGAAGAGGGGCTTAGGCTTGAACCTGGGCTTGGTGTGCTGTGTTGACAAACTCATACAGGCCTCCAACTGCAAGTACTCAGACTAAGGTCCCAAGTCTGTAATCCCTGCTACACAGAACTCCCATTGGTTTCAGTGGGAGTTTCATGCTCAGAACTTGCAGAATCAAGCCCTAAATGTGTAGTCAATTTCTATCGGCAATGAAAGATATCAGGCTGAGACATTTAGGAAAGAGAATGGAAGGCTTAGGTGAATTATCAGATCTATTTCAAATAACTGTTATTGTATAACATTAAGTATTAACCACTCACCCAAATATACCCTTAAAACACATTTGAGGTTTGATTTAACACACAAGTAAGGAAATTGAAGGCAAAACTGGACACAGTCTTTAATTCACCCAAGTGGCCAAGGTAGACCAGTGCATACTTCATAGGGCATAGTTAGAACTCATCTACTAGCGCATACTACTGCTATAGGTACCAAGACGCTCACCAATGACTTTGCCCAAATTGCTCACGAGCGTGTGCATCACGCTTGGGACTTCAGAGTCCCTCCAGAATCCACAAAAAAAAGAGAGCGTGAAAACATCATCGGCAAACCGATGGACTACCCACCCACTAGCACGTAGCTCTCAAATGTCTCATTTCGACAGACATCACACATTTGAGCCCCAAAGCCATCTGCTTTTCATATTAATCAGGTCACCCCCTCACTTTTATAGTTGACAGTTGTTTACATCAGAAATGGAGAAGCATGAAACTGTGGTTACAAAGTTAAAATAAAAAGTTTCAGTAAAGTACTACTCTCACAGCACGTTACATTTGCTACATACATCATGATTTGGGGTTTTTATCACACACTGAGTCCCACATTTCATACCCTTGACAGGTATATGAAACAAAGCTCTGGCCAGCCTATTAGGGTAGATCCATACAGCTGTTGGGAGCATGCTTCCCAGAAGAGATACCCACTCCCGTGCTAGCACTGCTCAAGCTAACATGCTAAAAACAGCAGCATTGTCTTGGTGGCAAGGGTGGTGACTCAGGCCACCCAACTTCAAAACCTGCCCAAACTGCAGCAGCCACGCTGCTTTTTTTAACACAAGAGTGTGAGCAGACCTAGCACATGCCTGTCTACCCGCGCTGGGAAGCACTCTCCCAGCTGCCATGAAGATACACCCGCAGGGATGAGAGGAAACAGGCAACAGCCGCTCTGGTGTTCAAGTTGAGAATGTAACATTACATCTACAAGATTCTGTGAACTGTTTGGAAGTCGTAAGGACAGTGGGGTGAGCTAAGGATAGTGTTTCAGCATGTAACTCTGATTTTTGTGTCCATGTGGGTTCAAGGTCAGACCTTTAACATTATGACTCTCTAATTATTTTGTAGTTGAATTTCCCTTGTGGATTTTTGTTGTTTATTTTTTTTAAAAATCCAGTAATGTTTTAAAACAAAAAATTCTCATGGGCAGTGAGTTAGAGTTATGAAAAACATGTCAATATGTATTCAGGCAGTTTAAGGAAAAGGCCGCTATTTACCCAACTGTGCAATGTGGGTGAGTTCATGTTACTGTGAGAACCTTACATTTCTGCCTGTGTTTTTATTTGTAACCACAGGATTGCATTAACTCTCTTCCATATTTGATTTCCCAACCTTTTTTCCTCTGCGAAAAGAGAGGAGGGAAAAATTGCCTATGCATTATGTTACATGTGCATGGGACATGAGAGGCACGAATTCATACATTTGTTTTTAAAACAGTGTTTGGTTTGATTTAGCTTCCAGCAACACTCATTAAGCAAGCATTGCACATCAAATTACATTTCACTATGGAAAAAGACACGGGAGTACATTTGTTTGTTTTTTAATAAATGATACCTCAGATTTTACAGGAAATGGAAGGATGGGGCACAGGACAATCTGTAAATACTAAAGAGGTGCAGAATTATTAATGACATTTATAAATGGGACTAGTGAGATTAAATTAAGAAAGGGAAAGTTTTGGCTGAGTAGCCAAAACACTTCCTGATAGTTCTGTGTGTTAAGCTCGGGAATAGTTTTTCAAGAGAACTGCTGGAAGCACCATCATTAGGGACATTTAAAAGTAGACTAGAAGAAACACAAGAAAAGGCACTGGAGGACACAATCAAGCCCCAGGAGGGAGATGTACTGGATGAGCTGATACCATCACAAAAATTTGAGATGAAACCCATCAGTGCAAAACAAAATAGTGGAGACCTAAAAAACACAGTCACTTCATCCACCACCTATTCAACCAGGGGATTTTCTCCTATCCCTAGTGTTTAAGCAACTTTCTATAAAAGGTGCTTATGATTCATTGAGACATTGGCAAAGTGCCCCCGTGACAGGCTGATAACCGCAAGGTAGCCAAATTTGATTAGTACTGTACACTGTTCAGGATCTTCATCTCTTTTAGAGCCTGGCTGCACTCTGTGCTCTGGCTGTGAGAATACAAGTGGCTCCTTCTGGACTTCCTCAGTCTCTTCCTCAGAGATTTATCCCTCGATAAAGCACATTCCTGTGGTTCCCTATAGCTGGATCTGCTCTGTATTTTTTTTCCTGAGGACATAACACCTATCACCACCAAGGCTCCTGGTCAAGGAAAAGGTGCACTTTTCCCTACCCCCAGCATAACCCCACACAGGGAAGTGGAGTTTGACTAGATTCTGCTAGAATATTAAAACAAAGGACCAATGTTAGCTCTAAGGAACGAATCCTCAGACCAGTGTCCGGGGTTGTTGCATGGAAGGAAGAGGGAAACAATCCTTCCTCAATGTAATGGAGCTGCTCCACACCCCGCTCCTATAACTCTAATGTAATGGAACAGGGAGAGAAGCTCTGGATGTGTGAGAATCAGTTGCTAAACAGAATCTACCTCTTTCCTAATTTGTCCTCCACAGCTGAGCTTTGTAGGGCTTCCCCCCTGAAACACTGCACTTTGGCATAGTGAACTCTCTGCTGTTATGGAGGCAGGAACAGGATTTCCCTTACAGAGCTTGTCTACCCAGCAAGTTACTGCACGGCAAGCCAGGGTGTGAGTCTACAGTAAACTGGCTTGCTGTACAGCAATCTCTCCCATGAACCCTGCTACAGTGCAATGAAAGTCCCAGAGTGTACCAAGCTGGTATGCAGCTGATTCACACCCTGGCTTGCTGAGGAGGAACTTGTCATGCAAACAAAGTAAGTTTTTACCAGCTCTAACAGGATTTTTAATTGTAAATATTACCAGACCTTTTACTCCACAATTCCAGCACAGAGTGGATGCTACCCCTATGATAGAAAAGGTGGTTGGTCCAAATGATGGCTTTAGGAATTCTAGGGGGGTTTACACCTAAATCACACACTTAGGAAGCTGTTAATTCAAAATAATACCAATTGAAATAGCCACATCATTTTTTGTCAAGAATTGCTCACCTTTTTACCCGATGCCTGAAAAATCTTTATTAAGGAGCCCGATTGCCTGTCTGTTCTGAAAATATAAACCTATCAAATGGAAACAAAAAAAAAGCAAAGTTACAAACACTGACGAAAGGATTAGTTTATAATGTTATGAATTCATCAGTGCATTCTGGGTATATATATATATATATATATATATATATATATATATATATATATATACACACTTTACTCATTGTAATAAAGTGATCATTAATATTTGCAAAACTCCAAATTCAAGGTGATCTTCCTGCCTTTTCTAAAATAAAAGATGAAATTCCCATTTTAGTATCAGATGTTAGAAGTCCCTTGTCATTACAAGTACTTAAATAGTATCTTAATGCTGCTTTGTGTGTGTTTAAAAAGACCCACTGCACAAAAGACATAGTTTCAAGCAAATGTTTCTTGGAAAAGAATAGCAAAGTGCCCCAGAGTAACTAGTGCTGAAACTGATTGGTTATCGGGATCTTCCCACCCCTAACTTCTGTGTCAATCCCCTCCCTCAAAAACATGTGCAGTCTAGGTAGCAAGACAAATGTCAAGCTGTTTTAGTGAAGGTCAGGGGTAAAAACAGAAATCACACCAGTAAACGTGTCAGCATCCTATCAGTCAATTTTTTTTCTAATCTTACAAAATTACAATATATAGCAGCAGCACTTTAACTTGTGTTCATAAAAGTTATTCTTAAAATACTCTTTTTAATGTGTCCTGAACTGCACTGCTTATGTGGTGAGGCAGCCTCCACACTAATGCTTTCTGACACTGGTCCTTCTCTCTGGGTTGTTTTTCGTGTAGATTAACTTTCATATTGTTTACAGTCACTCACTCAGAACGTGCACTTTTGAATGAGAATCTTGTTTTAAAATGGCTCCCATTTCATTCACACTGTTTTTCAGGATGCTATGACTGATTCATACAAGATGGCAAACAAGCCACAATGAGTAAGCTTGAGGGTAGATAGCTGGGTCATTAAACCAATGGGAAATGTATAAGATTGAATGAAACGAAAAATCTTTCTTGAAGTAAATACAGAGAGATTTGTATCATAATAAACATGATACCTTCTTCATTGTGGACAAAATGGACAAGGCTACCAGTTGAGAGTCATTATAACGTAATGATTTGGTCATACTCAAATATAAACCACCTATCAGTTGTTTTTCACTGTCTAATTCAGAGGTTCTCAAACTGTGGTAATTGGACCACCAGTGATCCATGAGCTCCATTCAGGTGGTTCGCAGATAGTTCCCTCTAAGGTGCGGCTGGGGAGGTCACACACAAGAGACTGAAGGACCACCCACATAATTAGTGGAGCCATGCAGGCATGGCTCCACTAATTAAGTGCTTGGACCCTCAAGAAGACGTGAGGAAAAGTGATGACCTTGAGGGAATTGGGAGGTAGTTGGGAGGGGGAAGTGGGATGAGATGAGGGGGTGGGGAGGATTTGGGGCATGCAAGGCTGTGGTAGCCAAAGAAAGAGGCGACTTTCCTCAGCTCAGGAGCCGCCATGGGAGAAAGAGGGGGACAGAGGGCACATCCATTAGAAAGGTAAGACTACAGATATTAAAATAAGAACTGTGTACTTTTATTTGTAGAACAAAATTTTTTGTTCATTATTAAGGTTATTTTTATATAGCACTTTTATCCAAAGCTCTTTACAATAGTTAGATAACAGTACAAACAACATTTAGAAAGATCATTAAGTGGTCCGCCGAGACCCTCCGAAATTTTCAAGTGGGCCACGAAAAAAAAAAGTTTGAGAACCACTGGTCTAATTGATTAGGTTGTAATACAGGTAAATACAGCAATGCAAGATCAAAAAGAAGATTGTCTATATTGGCCTATTAGATCTACTGCTCCTAAGGAGGCCAATACACTCCTGGCACAATGTAGGATATTAGCACTGTACTACTGTCTCAGAGCAGTACTGCACCTCATTCATATTTAGCATTGAGGACCAGTAAGAGTAAAGAACCTAACATTTAATAAACTTCTCCTTTGCTTGCGACAAGAAACAAGTCTCCACCGAAGTTTTGAGTCACTTGTTAGCTCAGAGTAGCGTCAGAAGTTGAAGTCAATTCATCCATTTCTGACCAGCAGGTGTCAGTGTAGTTAATAGGACAGGTCATCCCTTCATCTGCAAAGCTGATCATCAGAGCCAAGGACTTGGTGTATTAAATTACATAGTGAATTATTAATGGACACTTAATAGTTGGGTGCATATGGAGCTTTAAGGTGCTGTATATTTCTCTGAAGCAAATCAAGTACTGTACCCATTGCGAACGTTTCCCTTGGATATGGGGGAAGGGGGAGCAGGGGAAAGAGATTAATCTAGATACAGTGAGATGAAGACAGAGATTACCTTGGGTTTCCCAATGACCTGGTCCAGACTAGATGAGGCGCCGAGGGTTATGAGTATTAAACTCCAATTTTGCTGCTGACTTGCTTTGTAATTTTGGACAAATCACTTAAACCCCTCAGCATTAGTTACCTCATTAGCAAAATGGAGATAATTATAATTCCTATCATAGGGAGGTTGTCATCGTGGCAAATCCCAAAAGCACAAGGGCCTCCTTGCAAATTGTGCACCACTCCGCTCAATCTCTGGCCAAGGGCTCAAGTTGTGTTTTCAGTTTATATCCATCCCTGGCAATCTTATCAAGACACCAACACTTTTGGTGCCCATGTGATGACCGGCCATGCAGTGGCACTTGTTCATACACATGCTTCACAATTCTTTAGCCTTCCCTTCTGATAACTCCATACCAACAAGATCATCAAAACTGAACTAGTACTATTTTAAGCAAAATACCGTATTTTTCGTCTTATAGGACGCTCCGGCCTATAAGACGCCCCCTCGTTTTTTAATAAAAAATCCGGACAAAAAAAAAAAAAAGCGCCTCGCTCTCCCGTCCCCGCCACGCGGGCGGGCTGCCGAGGTTCCCCCCACCCCGCCGCGGGCGGGCTGCCGAGGTTCCCCCCTCCCCGCCGCGGGCGGGCTGCCGGGAGCGTCCCGGTTCCCCCCTCCCCGCCGCGGGTGGGCTGCCGAGGTTCCCCCCTCCCCGCCGCGGGCGGGCTGCCGGGAGCGTCCCGGTTCCCTCCTCCCCGCCGCGGGCGGGCTGCCGGGAGCGTTCCCAGCAGCCCACCCGCGGCGGGGAGGGGGGAACCGGGACGCTCCCGGCAGCCCGCCCGCGGCGGGGAGGGGGGAACCGGGACGCTCCCGGCAGCCCGCCCGCGGCGGGGAGGGGGGAACCTCGGCAGCCCGCCCGCGCGGCGGGGACGGGAGAGCGAGGCGCTTTTTTTTTTTTTTTTTTGCCCTATAAGACATTCGCCCTATAAGACGCACCAACTTTTTCCCCCCCGTTTTGGGGAAGAAAAAGTGCGTCTTATAGGGCGAAAAATACGGTAAGTTAAAAAAAAACCTTCAGATAGAAGAGTGATTTTTGAATTAACGACGTCTCTTTAAAATAACTGATTTTAAAGATTTGGGGTGGAGGAGAGATAGGAAGGAGCACCACAAGGGGAAGATGAGGTCCTCAAATTTACCCTATCAAATTTCCTCACCTCTTCCAGGCAAGTGCTCAAACATTAATCTTCAGGCAAAATCTCTTGGTTCATCAAGTTTACAGGATGTAAGTCAATATATTTTACCCAGTCACATCTGACTGTATTATTGTTTGACTAAAAGCCACACCTTTCCGATGCCTCCATCCTGTGGAGCCCCTCCTACGACGTCTGTGGTAGTCGGCTGGGAGAAATGACCTGCTGTCACTGCATATCCTGTGCAGGAGGTTGGGTGGGGTGACGGGGAAGAGAAAGAAAAAAAAATGAAAAAAGTGAGAAACAGGTCAGCCATCTGGATCACACTAATCAGGTTCCACAGTTCCTCTTGGAGTGTAAATATCCCAAGCGTCATGCAAAAAGCAGCAGGCACTCACTTTGTACAGGAACTCGCCAACACTCAGTTCAAGTGTACATCACAGCAGGAAATTACAACGAGCACTCAATTGTTTTTCCAAAAGCCAAGAAGGTGAAGGTATGGGGTGGGAGCCCGGTGAAGGATAGGCAAAGGTAGGAGGGACAATATGTTAAGAATCCAGATGTAAAAAGAATGAGAAGCAGTAAAAACAGAAACCTGCGCACAGAGTCAAGTGACCACATCATCAGAAATAGCTTTCATGCCTGTGAATGACAGTCTCATGTGTGCCAAAGAGAATAATACTCCCTCAGTTAAAGTAACTGCCCATCGTGGTATGGAAAAATCAAATGCCTTTTCAGTTCATAGGGGAAAATGCAAAACAGTAGATGAAGAGGTCAGCAAAATTAATGCTTGGAAAAGAAAAAACAGGAGTGAATTTGAAACCGTATATAAAGAAAGTGTATTTGAAACAGGTAGATCAAAGTTTTGTCTTGTTTGCTAAATTAAAAATGATATATAATAAGTTTAAAGGAGTCTAAGGAGAGAGCTGTGTTTCTTCCCCTTTTAAGGATATTTTGTATTTAGCTCACCCCTCCATTGTGAATTATGGGTCTCCTGTCCACATGCTAAACACTGTAATTCAGGTCTAATCAGTGGAAAAAATCTCTCTATATACATATATACACACACTGTTCAGTTAACTATCCTTGAGTGACACCTGCTAAATTATATTTATAAAAGACTGCAGGTTAAGGCAAATCAGCCTGAGTCTTTAGTCAAACAGCATTAGACTGTTGAGTTTTCCAAGTCTTGGCACTCCTAAACACTGGGGATTAGGTGGAAGCCTTTAAATTAATTTCACTTGTGACATTAGTTGATTTTAAAGCAAGGCCTCTAGAAGTTAAAGCCTAATCTGTTAAACAGCTACAGAATCTGCTCTACTCCCTAGCCCATCTCTCCATAGTCTCTTACTAATAAATCATTTACATAGTGCTTCATTTCTTCAAATGAACTAATCATTCTACACATATAGACCAAACCACACAGTAAGTCATGGCATGGCCACAACTAGAACTCTGGAATTCCTGGCTTCCAGTCTGTTACCTAGTCTACTAGACCATATGGTCTCTCAATGCAAACCTGTTTTCTATATTGCAACAGCTATGTTGAGGGAGGAGGAGGGAAATGAGCTAGTGAAAGTCCTTCGCTGCTTTTTTCCCCCTATATATTTTGTCAGGTAACCCACCAGCCACTCAAACCATTTTAAACTAGCCACTTATTCTTTTATTTTACACCAACAAAACATTATTTCCACACTACTATTTTAACCTATTTCCAGACTGACATTGGGGTCTGATGAGCTACTTGCCTAAGTATGTGTACCGCTTGGCTATCACAGCATCATCATTCAGTTTGAAATAGGTGTTGTCAGTGAGGTTCAACACTTTGACAGTTCCCGTCCAGTAAAAAGATCCTGGTGCTCCCATGATGACCAGCTCCTGTGAGAGAAAAGAAAACGGCGGGACAAGAACCAAAAAAAATATGGAAGGATTAATCACAGCAAGCAATTGTTATGTTTTATAGGACCAGGGGAGATTAAATCAAGGCTTCTAGCATGAATCTACCTACAGAAGAGAGTCAGAATTATTCCTATGTTTATGTAGTACTTTTCATTCCAAACATCCCCTAAGCAAGTTTTTGCCAATACTGGAGGCACTTCACCACATCATTAGAATTCCTGAGCTCACTTCCAACCCTTTCCCTTCACACAGATACCTGGAATCAATACACCTCCGTTGAACACTCCTGCTACCTCTGCAAGAAGCATCCCCAATCAATCTCACAAGCTACTGAACATGCCTACAAACACGTTCTTCCAACAAGTGTTCCTCCCAGCTGCTTCATCCTCCTATGACCCCCAAGAAATATCAAAACTGAGCTCCAGAATCCATCCACTCATTCAACAAGAACTGGGGATCTACCTCCCAAGCTCCTGCCAACGGCTCACAGTTTCTAAGTGACATTGTAGACAAAAAAGTCTATGGTTCAAAACAGGCTGAAGGACCAGATCCTCAGCAGTTGTAAGTCAACTGCTCCTTACATCAACTACGGATTTGGACCTATGTATTTAAGAGAATTTGATTATATGAGGACCTTAAAAATGTAGATAGTCTCCATGTGTTTAAGGATCTGTGTGTGTTTTGAGGGTGGAACTGGGCAAAATTCAGACCAGAGTCATGTACTTCAGCTGAGTTTCAAAAGGATCTGGACCAATTTATGGTTTTAGGTGGAAACCACTAGGCACCCGATGGTTATGCTTTGTTTTGATCTGAAATCAGGAAACATGTGACGGTTTTAACATTTCAGCTGAGTTTTACTTTGAGTTTCTTGGACTTGACATTCAAAGCAAAACTCAGGCTAAACAAAGTCTTGTGAACTAAAATCAAAGAAAGGTTCAAATGGACGCTTGCAAGTGGAAGCTACTGAGTTTCCCATCCTTCCATTTGAGAGAAGGGGAGCCTTCTAGTTAGCAATGAGAACCACAAACGTGTAATATACCGTGGTAGTGGTGGAAAAGAAAAAAAAAGCTGAGCTCAGAGTGAAATCATACAGATGGTGATCCCTGGCTGAAAGCCAAGCCAAGCTGAAAAAACGAGTAATATTTGAAGGATTTGATTTAGCTGAAGTAGGAAAGGGCAAAATAGGAGTTAATATAAACCCATCATAAGAACTGGACAGTCTCTGATGTAAAAGAGCTGAGTGAAAATTGGCTTGTATTTTCCCTCACCCCTCAGGAAATAGCGTATGAAGCATTCACACTCACTGCCCGTGAGAGAGACTACCCTGGCTGTATTCTACAGGCACTGGGGAAAACCACACTCTTTCCTTCTACCTCGGCACAAGCCATGAATCGTGGTCATCATGCAAACCATACAAGTCTTGGAATTGACTCGGTTACAATGTCACTGTTTCTGCTGGTTTGCCAGAAGAGCACAATAGGGAGAGGGAAGAACCAACTTTTTCCCCCCTGTTTAAAGCCTACACCTATATGAAGCTTGCCTTGTTCTGAGGAGTTTATCAGATTTTGATCAAAGTGTAGGAATATCACTACTGTAATAACATGAATGTTAGAAGTAACAAAGAGTCCTGTGGCACCTTAAAGACTAACTAAAGTATTGAAGCATAAGCTTTCGTGGGCTAATACCCACTTCGTCGGATGCAAGACTCTTTGTTACCTCTGCTATTCCAGACTAACACGGCTACCTCTCTGATTCTTTACCTGAATGTTGTTCCTAAAAGGGGAAGACAATGTCTAAGTGCTTCAGGCCACCCTAAAGTGAAGCCTCTATATAAATGTGCCTCTCTAGTAACAAATTGGTGCAGGAGGCAGTCTGGGGGGCCACCTGGGATGCTTGTATCATGTGCTCTCATTTGAAAGCCCTTCAGCCAGGATTTTTTTGTTGTTTTGGTCACAACATGAAATAAGGCAGCTAGAGCTTTTGGAGGGAAATCCTATACTCAGTTCCCTAACTCCAGAGAGTCTTTACTCCAATCTACAGAGGGAAATCCTATACTCAGTTCCCTAACTCCAGAGAGTCTTTACTCCAATCTACAGAGCGTTGGAGGGAATCCTCTGCCACATCAGTGATGAACGTAATAAGCATTATTCTCAGCTCTGACAAGACAGAGCAGCACAGCCACGAATAACTGCTGTACAATTGTGTGAATGTATATGTAAATCTGTGCCTCATGCAGCCACACGATGAAATCCAGGAAGCCTGTGGTACAGAGTTTCCTTGTTCCTTTCCACTGCGCTGACAGACAGCTGGCTTTCTTCACCTGTTTTTTTTTATTAAAAAAGGTCACAGGAAAGGGTAACCCAGTAATCATGCCAGTAACACAGCCCCCATTACCAGAAGAGTGGTGATAAACTCCTAGGCTAAAGTGTTCCAGTCCAGTGGAGGCTAAATACATGCATTTTATGATGAAACACAAGGAAATAGATTGCAATACGCCACTAAATAGAGGGGTGTGCTAAGCTACAGGTTTTGTTCTTGGGAGTGGCTGTGCCCTTGAGGACAATGGATTTTCCCTGGGCAGAAACAACTAGCATCAGCAGGACTGAGTGCATGAGTGTACAGTAGGGGCTTGCCTGTTTGACCCAGAAGTCGTTTATCTACATTTCCTGCTCAGGCTGGAGCTCCATAAGGCAGGAGCACTAAAAGTTCAAAGACATCTTTTGAACTAGGCTGGTGAGGGAGGTTTACAGCATGGAAAAAGAAACAGGCTTGATAGTGCAGACAAGCCAGGAAACAGCTGTTGCTGACAAGTCTCCTGTTACCAGACACAGTGCCACTGTCATAAGGGTTGCCACCCATTCCCAGTATACTTGGGAATATCTCATTCCAGTTTTTCATGTCATGTACCCTAATTCTGTTTATACCAACCAAGACAATAAACACTCTGTGCCAAATTTGATGGTGGTGTGTAAATTAGACCCCTCTCACATTACCTTGAACTCCTAGCTCCAATTACACCCACTCTACTGATGTCTAGGAGAGCTCTACCTTCCATACCAGAAGGCATAAAGACACTAGTTTAAACTACACCTCCTTGGCACATAAATTCTATTAGCTTAGACTCCCTTTGACATCAGATACCACAGTGATAGCCACAGTCTAAGAACCCCAAAAGAATGTAAGCGACTCCAAGGGAGTCTAATTCAGCATAAAGGGCTCTAATTTGCACATCACCTCTAAGTCTGACCCTCCGCATGTAGGGGAATCTAAATAAATAAGTCACAGTGAGTCTCACTTCATCTTAAGGATGGCTAAGTCAATGTGATGTATACATTCAGGGAGCAGGAAGAAAATACATGTTACACCAGAGTTTGTCTATACAGCAAGCAATGCACACTATGTGGGTATTGTTTCTAAAGCACGCTAATGTATTGCACAGCAACTGGTCCATGTAGACCCTGCTGCTAAAATTCCCTAGTGCATTTTTATATACTGCTGTTTCACACAGCACTACATTAAAGCTCACTAGGGAACTCTTAGGGCACACCAGCAGGGTCTCTATGGACCAGTTATTGTGCAATATATTAGTGTGCTTTAGAAACCACACCCACATAGTGCACATTGCTGCACCGCATAACTAAGCCCATAGATTCCCTTCTAATATTGCTTGAAGTCACTTGGATTTCCATCAGAACTTGGCCCTCTCTGTTTAGAGGGTATCTTCTTTTCTTCTCCTTTTTCATTGTCTCCAGCACTTTTGATGTTCATGAATGTTAAAATGTTCTTATTGCATCTGCTATTGCTCCTCTTGCTGTGAGTCTGTTAGTTCTCTCCCAAGCACTCTGAACTGGCAATTCAAAGCTACACCTTCTGACAGGCACTAACAGGAAGCATTGCTTCCAAAGTAACTGATTTAAGACAGCCCAGGAGTTAGCAGGCTAGTGGCAATGGCACACACTTAAGAATCAACAATGGAAAACCACTGACTACTTTTAAAGATGAAGGAACCAGAGCCAGGGAAGAAGGGGCATGGGGTTGATTGAAATAGAAAGACAAATATAAGAAGGGGAGAACTGAGAAGACAAGGCGCAAAGTTTATGCTGCTTTCCAGATCCCACCTATCCAATTCCATCCCTCTATTGTCCTCCCCTTTCTTTTTTTAATCAAATGGGATATTGAATAAGGGCTTAATTTATCTGCAGTGTTTCACTAAATGAACCGTTAATAATCATGCTATCCTCCACCCTTCAGTGCATCAGCAGAAGTCACAGACATCTCACCACTGGATTAAACAGTGGAACTTCAGGACAGTTTCATCCTCCGTCTGAATTTTGCAGCTCAGGCCCATCTCTGATATTGTTATCAATGTAAAGTCATCCTCAGTCACAAAGGCCAGGACTTTCACACATGAATAGAGATGTTACATGCCCATCTTAAGACAACCTGAAGGGACCTGATATGCAGAATGTGTTGGGCATCCACTCTCTGCATCTCAAGGCTCTTTTTCAAAAATCTCTCAATTGGGCACCCAAAAATCACTAGTCACTATTGAAAAATGTTGGCCTAATATTTGTTTTCATATTTCTAAACATACAGCAAACAATATTCTAGACCATGAGACAGATAAAAATTGATTTTGATGCCTTAAACATTGATCATATAATATTTGTTCACACACATAGTCCCACTAATAGTAAAGGAGCTACCCTCAGGAGTAAGGATTGCTCAAGCGAGTAGGGATTATAGAACTCAGCCCTTACTGAATCATGTATAAAGAGAGAAACAGACTCTTTCCTCAATGATATCTTTGGCTTTAAAAACAAATAGAAAAAATATGAAGAAATTCTGAAAAGAGGTGGGTGTACCATTAGAAGAAGGTAGTTTGTGTTTGATATGAATGCTACTCAGAAATTTAGGTCAAAAAGAAATTTCACTGCAGAAATATTGAACTCTGATGTCACTGAAGTGAGATCAATGGTGTTACATCAGGGATTAATTTGACTCTGCATTTATGGAACTGTCCAGCCACGGTTCTGAAAAACACAATCCACAATACCCGTTCCGCCTTTTTGAGACAGCAAGAATGGATAAGGCATCAGAAAATGGTGTGTTTTCTAAATTTAAAGACCATTAAAAATCATTTCATTCAGGGGGGGGAATTTTAAAGCAAAATTTAAGAGAATAAATAAAGAGCAAATCCAGAGACAGAAACTGTGGGACCTATATGGTTAAAATATTCCCTCAGGATAGTCTTCAAAGTTAATTCTTTCTTCCCCGAGGGTCCTTAAGCATAACTCCATTTCATGTGGTTCATATGTATTATGTAATGTGTGAGACTTCACAGTGATGCATTTCTAGAACTGTGAGAGGAAAGACACTGTAAAAGGAGGGTGTTTGTTTGAGCTGTGTTATTGAAGTCAGAACATTATAAAAGGAAATATGCCAAATGCAGCTAAAGGCACGTTTCAGTTTCTACACGCCTCCCCAGTGCACATGGAAAAACAAGCAGGAAGATGCATCCGCAAACTTGAACTTTTCATCAAAACCACCATTACCCACCTCAGTGAAGAAGCCTGCTATTCCAGCCTGACACGAGCCATGCTCTTCCCCGTATTTCTTCTTATACTCTAGATTGGAGGGGGAGGAAGAAAACAAACCACAGTCATATCATTCCATGCCAGCTGTGTGCGGCTCACAGTTCTCTGAGCTCCCCGGCTTCATTCCACAGTACCGCTGAGCGCTGAGCCACAAAAAAGACTAACTCGAGCCAAAGAAGGAAAAACTCAGGAATTCAGTGAGCCTCAGAAATTTAGGTCTCTCTTCCACAGTATATGCATATTGCCAAAATTTACAGTTGACCAGTCTTTGCTGAAGAGGAACAGCAGCAACAAAAAAAAATCCCATTTGTGATCATATATAGCTATAAACCTTCAGTGACAAGACAGGAATAGCAGGACAGTAGCAACAGGGCAAGAAAGCAGGCCGAGGAATTGAATGCTGTAGGTCTCGGTGGTATACCAGCAGCAGCAATATTACCTATTAAATTATAATTGTGTAGTTTATGGCAATACATTCTTCTGTTCCAGCTGAGCTGTCCATGCACACAGCTATAAATGTTGGCTAATACCTACAACAAAGGAGTAGGACCCCTGGATTCTCTCTCCAGATCTGTCATTCACTCAGTGTGTGGCCTTATGCAAGCTACTTAACCTCTCCTGTGCATCAGATTTTCCATCGGTAAAATAGGTATATAATACTCAACTATAACACAGCGGTGTAGTTTTAAGCAATGTAGTGTGGTAAAGCATAGAATTTATAAAGTGCTTTGAGCTCCTTGGCTATATAAAAGTGCAAAGTATTACAATACTGGTGTACTCAGAAAACCAAACTAATCACAATGACCCTCCTCCAAATCTTATTAGCAAATAAAATCTAGGTCTAGTGGCAAGATACTCCACCCACCCAAAACAATAAAAGAATGGAAGAAAGAAGCTGAGATGAAAGACCTGTGCATTCATTTCCACTTTCATACTGCCTACCATGCAACTGATAACACACTTCAACCCTTCATATAAGGTTTCATTTCCAACTCTAAGCAATACCAAAAAACATGTACCCTAAATTCACCAAACTTGCATTCCAACTCAAAACCTTAACATTAACTTCATATGCTTCTGGATCAACAGGTCAATCATACTGGTCAATCACAATGACTGTCATAGGTTCACACAGCTGAGTAGTTATTCAGCCCTAACACTGCTAAGGTCATTGTCAAGGTTTAAACAGAACTCTGCTACACTATAGGAACTTAACTATGGTGCACCCATCACTGAATGCTAGCTACATATGTACTTGGCCTCTACTCTTCGTGAAAGAAATAGAATGTAAAACCTCTGCCTGTTTGTGCTTCAGAACCAAAAGACCTTAAATCATCTGTGAAATGTGGGACAACTCAAAAGGAAGCAGTGCTGCCCCAGGGAGACCAGACAGCAAACGTGAAAAATTGGGATGGGGGGTGGGGAGGTATATAGGAGCCTATATAAGAAAAAGACCCAAAAATCAGGATTGTCCCTATAAAATCAGAACATCTGGTCACCCTATGCTGCCCATGAGATAAACCAATCAGCTGCATGAGTGGCCAGATAAAAATTTCTCCTCTCTACCATTTCTGATTACCGTTCAGTCTTTGAATCAGATGCAGGACCCCTGGAGTGTACAGAGTGCTTCTTCCATCTGTACAAGTTCTTCAACACTCATCTTTGAGTTCTTCTCTCCACACTTCCAACTCCCTCCCACAAGCTCCAACTTGAACACTAAAACTCCTCGCTCTACACCTGGGCCAGAGGAAGCATTTATTGCAGTACCAAGGCCCTTTATTGATAAAAAAAATCAATCTGTCCCCTTTTTATTCAGAACACTGCAGTTATTTTCTAGAGATGAACAGGAACCATATCTCCTGAAACAAACATCCCAAAACTCTCAAAATCTGAACCAGATCTTTACAATGGACCAAATCAAAACCTTGCATCCAAAACACCCTGAACTTTGGATGTTTGAAACGCAGATCTGGTCTAAATTTTGCCACATTTTCTGGCAGTTCTCTGAGCTTTATTTTCCAAGCTTTACCAAACGAATGAATGTGCAATTGCAACATATTGCCACTTCCTGCATATTACAACATCTTCCCATGGATAAAGGGGGCTCCAGGGAAACAAAGTGATTCGGTTTCTAAAAACATTCACCATATAGCCTGGTAACACTTTACAATAAGTAACCATTAACTCCTTGCTAAGGTACAAAGGAATTTACAAGGAATTGCTTGGCATGTTACCCCTTTAGAACCAAATCAGTTCCTCATGGTGTGTGTTATTCTACTGAAGACTAAAAGAACTTAATAAACCATTCATCTCTTCAGGGAAACCTTTTTTAAAACATGTACTAAAGGAAATAGTGGGAGGACTAACAAGTAATTACTTTAGCATTTCACACTAGTAAAAAACACCTAAGGTCTAAAAAGTTCAGTAGGTAAATGAATGACATTTTGTCCTAGCTGAGGGCTCTCTCAATTTTTCAGAACCTGCTAAAATTGCAGCTAGTGCTGAGAGTGACAGGTCTGATGGCATAATCAATGCAAAGTACAGCCTTGATCCTCATGGTGCAGTGTGTGTGTAGATAACCCCTGGGTCCACACAGTGGGGTTCCATGTGGGCTCAGGGTCCATCAGTATGGTGCATCTTTTGAAGTTGAAGGCAGCAACTCCACTAGGAACACCTGAAAATGTACTTTAAAACTCAAGTTCTCAGGGCAGTTCACCTCTATCCCCACCACTTCATTACTAGCCCTGCACTGACAGTCATTTGTGGAGTTAGCCTCTTCTTGCAAGGGAGGATTTTGTATTTGTTTATTTAAAACTGATCTTCTATTTGATGAGCACACACAGTTAACGCTTTCTCTTTCTAGAATTACTTTTCTGGGACGATGCCAGGCAGGCAGGAATGTCACAGGAGCCTTTTTTTTGGGGGGGGGGGGGGGCTAGAGTCTGTTTTTCATCCTCAAATAGGACTGGGCCAAGGTCTGTCACACATTCTTGATCTGTCCAACTTGAACCCTTTGATTCCTGCCACAGGAACATATTTTTATTTAAATGGGACATGCTCATCCTGTGGAAATTCTCTCCTCACCCTGACTTAAAAAGCTGCCCTGTAATCTTTCACAGTCACCCACTTAAGGTCTAATTCTATATCCTATATGCCTGGCCTCAAGAAGTGTCAATTTTCCAAGACTTCAACAGCTTTGCAATGTAGACACCTAACCCTTTTGAGAAGAAGATAGTGGTCTTCTTTATTATATGAAGATATAGATTCTTTTGCTGATGAAAGGAACCAGATAGGTAGTCCTGGAAAATTCTCTCTGCTGTTTATCCAAAGGACAGATGAAGCTCATGTGGGTAATGCAAAATTCCCCACACTGGTACACCAAAGTGCCTAGGCCCTAAGAGATCATTTCTATGAGGGAGAAGTTATTTCAGCATCTCAGCTCACTGACTCCTTGGCCTGCTGAGATTGCTAAAATCAATCAGCCAGGGACTTAACTGGATTAAGTCAGGCTAGCTCCGCTGACCACAACAGAACTACACTGATTTCCACCTGGTGAAGACCTGGTCCAATGCCAGTGTGTTCAGAACTGGAGTAAGACCATCATTTCATTCCGCACGCAGGCCACCAATCATTCACTAGGCAAGTAACAGCTTTCAGTCACTACCAAGGTTACCAGGACCACTGACTTAGAGATGAAAGACTAATCACTGATTAATAGAGATGGTCGGGCAATTTTCAACAAAATGATTTTTGCCAGAAAATGCCTATATATTGAAACAGAAACTTTTTGTGGGAACATATCTGTTTTAATAAACTTTTGTTGGGACAGGTTTTCAGGTCAAAGTGAGAGACAGAGGGGACGCACAAGTGTGCACCACCCATTCCAAAACAGACAATAGCCCAGTTGTTAGGGTACTAACCTTAGGTGTCAAGAGATACAAGGACTTGCTCCTGAATCTCCTACATTACCAGTGAAGGCCCTAATCACCCGGCTATAGTCTCAGTCATTCCCTCTGGCCCAATGAATATTTAATTATTGAAAAGGAGGGGAATAGCTCCAAAGGAGAAATTAAGATCCACTGCAGAATAGCTAATAGCCCAGTGATTACAGCATTGACCTGTGATGTAGGAGATGTAGGTTTACATTGCTGGTCTTCCACTTTCACACCAGAGACTTGAATCTCACTCTCCCACAATCCAGATGAGTGTCCTATCTAGGGTCACTCTCTCTTTTTCATTTAAATCTTTCTGGACGGTCTCAGTTCTGTCTTGATGAACATGAACATTTTGAAATCTTGAAAATGTTCATGACAAGAAAATCATTTCCTACCCCACTCTACTCATTAAACAAAATCTTCTCTGAGCTTCAAACTTTTAAAAATTGGTTTAGCCCTTTGATTAGAAGAGCAGATGAATTTTTTTTTATTATTTTTTTTAAAACACAGACAACCTTCATATCTTCCTGTTAAGGAGCTATGACAACTACTGCATGCCAGTCCTGTTGACATTTTGATAAACAAATGTTTTATTTCACTATAAAACGAATAGATTTGGCTCATGGTTTAGTTAAACCATGTTCTTCAAGAAAGTCACTGTACAATTCAACTTTAAAAAAACAACATTGCCAAATGTTCAAATTGTGTACCGAAAAAATTAATTATTTCAGGCAGATGATATAAATTAATCCTAATAGCATAGCAAAGTCAATTAAAACATAATATTTCCAGTTCTAGTATTTTCTCCTTTTTCTGCTTTTTCACAGGTATGTCCAGTTTTCACCGATACTTTTCAACACAATCTTTCATGGGTTTAACAATGTTATTGCTTTTTATTATTTATAAAGCACCCTAAAGCATGCTCCCACTAATTTCAAATGAATCTGCATCAGACCCGTACAGGACAAATAAAAAGACAAAAAGGTGAAATCAATGGGAGTTTTACCTTTGAATTCAATGGGGCCAGGATTTCACCCACAGTTGCCACATCAAAGAGCTTACGACAATCTAAAGACTGAACCCTGCAAATACCTACGGACATAAGTGATTTTATCCACAAAAGAAGTCCCATTGGGTTCAGTGGGATGTGTACTCACTTGCATAAGTATTTGCAAGATCAGGTCCTAACTGCAAACGAGGGACCACAAACGAATGTAAAACAATGGAAAGATGAGGTGAGGGATGATAAAGGCTTTAGCAATAGGTGTGTGGGATCACTCAGGTTTTTGGCATGCATCCCTCTAGATGGTTCCGGAAAGATTTTTGGGCACAGTGCAGCTGTGCTGGTTCAAGCGATTATCCGTTCCAAGTATGATCTAGGTATGGACTCAGACGACTAGGCCAGCTCACATCACCATGGCTACATTTCTAGTTTTAGTGCACTAGTGTGGATATGTCCACCTGAGCTAGAAATCACATCTTCTGGCTCCAGTGTAGACATACCCTCAGTCGCCTGTTGAAGATGTTCTTCTGTGTATAAATATTCATTGGGTCAGAGAGAATGACTCTAAAGTTCAGTGGTTACGGCACTTCCCCGGGTTGTGGGAAACCCAGTCTCATTGCTCTAATGACTATTTATATATAAAGTGGAACATCTTCAAAAGGAGAGAGAGTGACTACACACCACCCAAGAACATCCCATAGCCCTGTGGTTAAGGCACTCTTATTAGAGAGGGTAAAAATCAAGTTCACATCCTTTCTCCACATCAAGCAGAGTGGGGAATTGAACCAGGATCTCCCACCGGAGTGTGCTAACCACTGGGCTAATGTTTATAAAGGAAGTGGTAGCATCTCCTCCTCCTTTTTTGTGAACAGTACCTAAGTGCCAGGGGAAAAAATGGCCAAAAAGTATTCGGTGATTGCGTGTCAAATTCATGAATAGTTCAGATCAGCAAAACTGCACTTTTTGGCCAATAAATGCTTAGTTTTGTCCAGCTTTAGTTGAAAATCCAATGAAGTCAATGGAGCTGCAGAGCTTATTTTGGCCTGCAATGTACATTTTTAAACATTCGAAAAAAATATACTTCAATATACAGCATTAGGGGAGAAATGAAGAACCAATTATTGTTTGAATGAACTCAAAATGTAAAATTAATTCTAAAGTTAGCAATGGGTAGGATTTGTTGATTGACATGATTTTGCAACAAGTTTGAGTGTGTCCACTGAGGCTTACATTTTAATGGAACGTACTGTATAGCTTTATGTGATGCGCAGAGTTCAGTGTTTCCAACTCACTTATATGGCCAGTACTGTCTGTTCCAAGCAGTAAGCCTATATTTCATACAAATAACTGGTTATGCTCTCTTTACATCAGTGGGCACTGGGGAACTCATCTAGTCAAGTAATTTCTGAATTTATATATAACCACAGCAGGCTGTTATACTTAGGGTGACCAGATAGCAAGTGTGAAAAATCAGGACAGAGGGTGGAGGGTAATAGGAGCCTATATAAGAAAGCCCCAAGGGACTGTCCCTATAAAATCAGGAAATCTGGTCACCCTAATTATACTGCCTGTTGTGAATGAAAGGGGGCATTAAAGTAGTTTAATTTGAATGAATACTACATATATCTCTGATAATATAACATGGAACAAAAAGTGGGTTCAAAACTAGACAGATTTGGACAATTTCATAACAGTAGCTTTGCAGTGCGCAGAGCCATGTCCTCTCTTCTACACACTGGTCCATAGTTCCTGCTGGTGGTTTCGGCGGCACTGCGCTCCATGCTCCTGCGGGGCAGTGTGTCTAGGTCCCACAGGCCACGTAGAGCCAGACACGCTACACGGCATGGTAAGGGACCAGGGGGTTGGATAAGGGGCAGGGAGTTCTGAAACCCTCACAGAAGTCTTCATCTCCTCTTGCCTCCACCATTGAAACTGCCTTCTCTATGGTCTCCGCACACCCAAAATCTCAGACTCCAGCAGGTACAGAACACTTCTGCCCACCTCCTCCCAAATAAAGAGAGGCTCAGTCATGACACCCATATCTACAGAAAACTCCAATGCCTCCCCATTTCATCCAGGATTTAGCTCAACATTTCTTTCCTGTATTCACAGAGCTTGTCCCTGCTCCCTCTGCTTATCAAGCATTGGCCTCCCTTCTTCTCTCCACAAGATCTTGCTACTGATGACTCAAGATTTCAAAAGACCAGCATTGACAGATACAATATAATATCATTTTTAATGTATGATGAAGTTGATGTGATGGGGTGCTTTCCCCTTTCCCCTCAATGCATGCTTGTCACTACAGCTGGGTGAAAGGTTTTAGATAAATAGTTTATTTGCTTAAAAACACAATTTTGGGTGAACCTGAAACTACTAGTGACTATGACATGAATTCACTGGATCATTTTGAACAAAAAAAATGTGTGCGCTATAGTCACAAAGGGACTTAAGTGCCATTCACAAAATCAGAGGAGAACACATCGGTGCTCCCCCCCCCCCCATACTCTAATGATTAGGGCACTCACCTAGGATATAGGAGACCCAGGTTCAAATC
This sequence comes from Sternotherus odoratus, assembly GCA_032164245.1. NCBI lineage: Eukaryota > Metazoa > Chordata > Testudines > Kinosternidae > Sternotherus > Sternotherus odoratus. Next base: position 151,341,941 of record JAVMKO010000002.1, read on the forward strand.
CCTACTCAGCCAGATAGCCTGATTCTGAGCAGGGATCTGATCTTGGGTCTCCCACATTGCAGGTGAGTATTCTAATCAGTGGGCTAGACAGTATTCTGAGCAGAGTTTCTCTCACTCTCTCCTGGTGAGGCTATTCCATTTTCTATAAATAATTAAATACCCATTGGGCCACAGAGTGTGAGAATGATCCCATAGCCAGGAGGTTGGGGAATAACTTGGTTCCAAATCCCTGATCCTGTGTCCATCTTCCTAATCACATGAAGTAATAACTGTTGGTAGGAGCAGACCCTTCAGCTGTAAGCACCTATAGGCCTCTCATTCATCTGTAAAGCACTGTGCACTCTTATAGTGCTACAGAATTAATCAATGTTTACAGATCTGGGCAGAGCAGCTTGATCAATGCATGACCCATGAGTAGATAAATTCACTAAGGGGGAGATCATCAAAGAGCACAAAGGAGAGTATTAGGCTGATTTTCAATGGGAGTCTGGTACCTAAGTCCCCTTTGAAAAGCCTCAATCCCCCTCCTGCCAATCAATACAGTCACAAGATAAAAGAAACAAAAGAAAAGAGAAGCCCTGACCTGTTTGTTGCCTATCAGAAAGCCAGGAGGAGGACTCTCTATCTTTTAAATCACAACTAAAAAGGGAGCTGGATGAGGAACTGACCCTTCCTGCCCCAAACCAAATAAAACAAAATTATTGCTTAAAAGCATTAGCTCCTCACCACCACCAAAAAAAAAAACCCACCACACAATAAGAGTTTAAAGCAACACAGATAGCTGTGATGTGTCATTTGCACTGGGAGCCAAAGATAACATATTTAATCCCAACCTCTTCTTTCCTGTGTTTCAGCATTTCACCACATTGGGTAGAAATGGTAGTTGTCGTTATGGCCTAACACCCTGGTATTGAGTTTATCCCACAAAACCAGGGGGATCAGAGAGCATAGTTCTTGGAAAACTGGTAATAGGCTGGGCCATTCTGTGTCCCCGGAGGGGAAATCTCTCTATTCCTTCAGATGGATTAAGCGAGGGTGGGTACTGTTCCTAGATTCTTTAACCACCAGAAATTACTATTTAAGTTTCCCGCCTCTCTCCCCCCTCCCTCTGATCCTTACACCACAGAACTAAGAAATCATCTCATCCGTCTGTCCCCACCTCCGTTAAATTGTCTCTTGTAGCAGCAGCAGCCCTTTATCTCTGCTCATTAAGTGAGTCGGGGGAAAGGATGGCTGGGTTCCTAATTTCCTTGTAGGCCACATTTGGCAGCCATTAAAAGCAAGGACAATCAAGTCAGAGTATAACTTGGAAGGCCTTAGCTTTATGCCCCCACAAAGCACTTCAGTTCATACAAATCAGATTAGCTCCTAGCCAGAAAGATTCCACTTAACTAGCAGGCCTTCTGCTGCTCTCATTAGCTTTCAATAGCTTCCAGACTTCTGTCAGCTGTTTCAGGGAGACTGGAGAAGAATAAGACACATCGAGACTACTATCTTGTTTCATGACTGCCCTCCAGTAAGGAAGTTTCCATTTCCTCTTTTGTTTTTAATTATTGAATCTGTATTCTATGGCGAATCATTACTAAATACATAGCATACATTAACTATACGTCTGCTCCATGTACAGCAGTTAGATGCCTCTCATTAGAGCTTATGTGGCAAATACTGCACTGCTTATATAATTGTACATTATACAGTTCCAATTATAAATAACTGAAGTCCCAGGGCTTGATCTTCCAAACGCATATTATAACTTGGAACGGTGCTTGCGACCATGAGTATTCCTGTTGGCTTCGGCACTGCACCTAACAGCAAGTGTTTGTGGAAAGAGGCTCTTATTTTCCAACTACCTTAATTACATTGTGCATGTATTATTTCTACCAAACTTTTGATTTCTTTCCTTCCATTTGGCTGTGCTGTTCCTAGCCCAAATTTTCACTAAAAGGAGAATTATTTCCTTTACTTTCTGAAGGGTTAAAGGGGAAAAAACTAAGACCATAGGAAGGCAGGGTTCCAGTTAATCCTTTCAATGTGTGATCACAGCAGTACCTTGTATTAGAAGAATAAGCCAAATTACTTTATAGAAACCTGAAAGTCACAGAGGTAAACAAGAAGCAAACTCAGTCACTCTTAGTGATACTGTGTGATTTGATGCCTGAGAGTAGAATGAACAAATCAATCTCAAACCTCCCATTTTCATTTTAGTATGCAATAAAATTAAGCCAATAGCATAGTGCACCAAAACTGCCAATTTTCCACTGGCCGCTTCACAGATACTGGGCCCACACATTTCTATTTTCTAGCAATTCCTGGCAAATAGACTGTCAGACTATGGTTCACAGAGAAACACAAGCTATTGTCTCTTCCAGAAGGTGCCTCTCTCCAATTATTTCAGACTGACATCTTTTAAAAGAACACCAGGGTGTTGAAAAGGGCTCAGAGAAAACATTGCAGGTGATTCTGTGTGTGGGGCGAAGGTGGAAAAGGGGGGTGGTGGTAATAAAAGTTAATATTGCAGGATTTTAAATACATTGCTTAAGAGTCTTGGCCTGATCCTGCCAACAGGAAGACAAACAAACAAAAGGGACAATATTCAGGGTAGGAGGATTTTTTAGCTTCCTCCCATTTTGTTATAGATCAAGTGAAGCAGTGGGTTTAGATATGGAATCAAAACCATACAAGTTTGAGATGAATATTTTTAGGACCCTCTACTGACTGCTCAAAGCACAAATGTTTGCTATCTCCAGATGAGCACAGATTTTTTGAGACTGGTTACATGGGTTTCCAATGCAGCCTTTGGCAGCTGGGCACATGGCGGGTTAAACAATTCTCCAGACACACACTGCAATATATAGTTTATCTACATTTTCCAGTTTTGTTATGAGCTTTGTCTTCAATGTACCCGGTCTGAACAATCTCTAGGCTTGGAGCAAAACCCAAAGAAAGCAATGAGACACACATCCATTAACAACTGAGGAACTGAGACATCTACTGTGTTAACTCTCCCGCACTTACTAATGTCAGCAGCCAGCCTGTCACTGGCTGCTCCTGGCATTGGAAATCAAAGGCAGTGAAGTCTTGCCCACATCAAATTGTACTCCATCTTGGTCTTCAAAGCCATGTGCTTTTTCAGTCCTTGAAGAGGGCGGGAGGCTTAGTGTAGACGAGTGGTTCTCAGACTTATATGATCAGGCCTCCCTTCTTTGTGTCTCTAGTCATTTACAGACATACAGTCCACGTACCACTATCCAGCTCTGAAGGCAGAGTGGAGAGCAGCAGCTGCTGGTTGGACACCCAGCTCTGAAGGCTGCACCACGCCAGCAGCAGGGTAGAAGTGAGGGTGGCAAAGTGATATTTGTCAAGATCACTTTTCACAGCAGATTTAGTGCCCCATTGGAACCCTTACTTTTGTGCGGCTGCAGCCACCCTAGGACTCACAGCCAGAGCCCCGGCTGCCTCCAGTGAGGGACTGGGATGGGGGGGGGGGGATTAGGAGAACCCAAGCCTGGGCTGCTTCCCAGTCAAGGATTGGACTGGAGCAGGGAGGAAGAAGGAGCTCAGGCTGTCCCCTTTATCCCTACCTCCCAAGCATGTACGGCACTTCTGCACGAGCCCCAGCTCTTAACAAAGAAAAAATGCACGCAACTCATGCCTGCCTTGACACATTCCTGCACTTCCCTCAGGAGGTCCACCCCATAATTTGAGAACTACTAGCGTAGATGCACAAGACCAACCTAGGAAACTCAAGCAGCTGTTTTCTGGAATGTTTCTCAATGGGCTAACTGCAAAAGCTTGGAGATACCCCAACATCTCTAATGACATACCTGTGCATTTTGGATTGGTTACGTGCGTTGGGTTCAGAAAAGGCTGTCTTTTGGAGTCTTTGAAGAATGAAATTGGGTATAAATTCACATACAAAACACACAAGGGAAGACTATTCATTTTATAAATCGGAAAATTAAAGTACCCATGACTTGCAGTGCAAACAATAGTAAAGTTGTTTATTGTTCAAAACTCTGAAACAAGTCCTCTCGCTCTCAATGCCATTCCAGATCTATTTTGAATGACAGCAATATTTTGAGAGGGACTGAGAAAAACATCAGGCACCACTGGACATTTTCAGAGTAGCAGCAATTGAAAGAGGCAACTTTATTCTAATTTGTTACATTTTGGTATCCTAAAGGCTTTAAGCAAGAATTCTCACCTCCTATCAATGACAGTGCCAGACTGAAAATATTTCTTAAACATGGGTGCGATCATTTCCTATTAATAAATAATGCTGAACATGTAGACAACTAAGAGTGGCTGTACTCATGTCTCATGCCTGGTGACATCCTGATAAGGGAGTTGATGGTTTTTTCAAGATGCTGTTACAAAAAGTTTATTATTCTATCAATTAAGCACGGTTACACACATTTACTCATGGAAGCCAATTATCTTCTTGACCCCCTTTTTTTAATTCAAGATTGTCCTTCTGCCAAATTATGATTGAGTCAGCAGTACTTTTTTTAATGTATTAATGAAGGTTTACCATAGATATTTTTGGAGACAACAGAAAAACCTACTCTGTCATAATGACAGAGAAATAACACCTTACCTTCATAGCAGGGCAATAATTTTCGACCATTGGATTGGAGGTTGGGTGGGATGATATTGCAGAAACCATGGGGGAGGACGTACTCTGTCTCATAGTAGATGTTTTTCCAACGATGGGCACAGGCCTAGATGGATCATACCACATGTGTTACTGAAACGTAAGGCAGCAGGACACCTCTTTGTATCAAAAACACCCACCCCAATCTTTCTCCCTTTCCCCCACCTAACTCTTCCAGCCTTTCTTAGTTCTCTGAACCCCCCTTTGCTACAAAAGGGATATTCCAATTGCCAAGTCCCTCACCTGCTAAGACTTGACATTGCTAATGTTGGCACCACGAATTACAAAGTTTGAGGCTCCTCCTAGCCTTCCCCGTCATACATACGAGTGTTACTTGGAACAGGGCAGCTCTGACAGCAGATCTCAAGACCTTTGCCTGGCACCAAAAGCGATAATGTGTCAAGTAGATCCCTAGAACCTTGTGGTGATGGGAGGTGACACCAGGAGAACCTTTTCTAAGCAAAGGTAGAATCTATTGGAAGAAAAGAAAACTAAGGGGGGGGGAGAATAGGAATAAGATGGGAGTAAAAGGGACAGGCGGTGGAAGGAATGCTAAGAGTGGAAGGATCACTTAGAAGGACCTTCTCACCCTCCTCCCCTTCCTGGTGAAAAACACAATCACCCCTCCACAGCGAGAGCCAAGACACTCAACTCAGGATGCTGCACTCCTCGTAATCTCAGCATAAGAGCATGCAAACACCTGTTTTACACATCCCTAGCTCCCCTTCACTCCCAGAATTACCATTACCTCGCCACCCGACAGACCACCCATCTCCTCACCCCCCGAGAACTCATTTGAATCAAATGGAATGAAATGAGCTTTGAACTTGAACTTGTATCTCAGCTGGTGTAAGTCACCATAGCCCCACTGCAGGCAGCACAGACACAGCCCTTTATACGGATGACAAACATGGCCTGCTCGTTCTCAGGGAGCCTCTTTTGTGTCCATTAGAACCAACGGTCGCCCCTCACTGCAATGTCAGCCTCACATCCCAGTCACAACCCTCCTAGTCGAGGAGGACAAGACAGCACTTCCTTTGGGAGGCCAGCACTTGCATCTTTCAACATTATGCTCTCCCGGCAAGACACTCTATCCCGATCCCCATCTTACCACCTCGGGGCTGAACATGTTGCCTCTGGGAGCCCCTGAACGCTCCTAGGAACACATTATGAAACAAGCACAGTCACATCATCCTGTCCAACTACCGGGGGGATGTATAGAGCAAAATTCAATCTGGACCAGAGTCAAGACCGATTCTTACCCCTAGAAAAGCATTAAAAATCACCGCTGCTTTCTTTTCATTTGAATGGAATGGACCACCACCACCAGTGAGCTCTCCTGAATCATCAGCTTTAAGTGGGGGCCTTTATATTTATTGCTGTTCTAATCTGAAATACTCAACCAAATGCATATGTTTACTGGATAAGATAGTTAACACAGAGGCATAATGAAGTGCTCAAGGAGCTGTGGAAAGCTCTGTACTACATTTTACGTTACAGGGAGACATGCATTATAGGAAGGCTGTTTATAATGGCACTCTGACAGCCAGATGTATGTTAGGGGGCTCAGAAGGAAGAGCTTATTGAACTTAATGACTTGCTCTTTTAAGAAAACTTGGTTGTGATGTTAATCTCCAGGGACTCTGGAGTCAGAGTTTTTTTAAAATGCATAGTATTGACTTTCAACGTGATTGGGAAATTGTTCCTCTTCTGAAACATTTGCACTGGGAGCAAAAACACACACCCATATACATTTGCATAGTGTGTCTCACACAGACACAACTGTAGGCTGACACTCAAGTTGAGCTACAAAACCAGAGAACAGAATGTCATGGAAAACAATGGATTTGAAAAACATTTATTCCGGATATAAATTATGGAGGGAAAAAACTGACCGTGTTTTTTAAGCTAGAGAAAGATAAATAAAGGGTTGTGATATTATCAATTCCCTTATTTTTACACCTCCCAAAAGCTGCCAGTGATTAACCTAGTAATCTCTTCAAAAGCAGCACAAATGATTGAAAATTGGGGAAAGCAGCAGCAGGCCTTGCCCAGGAACAAGATACGGTGAAATGCTGAGGGCAGGAAAGAGGGAGGGATAAAGAAAGTGAGCTGCTACTTAACATGGATATTTAAACCAGACTCAGGTCTGAAAGCTTTACAAAGCTATGAGAGTTTCACGTGAATGAATGAAAACAAAAAACAAACATCACTCTGTTCACTGGTATATATGAGTTGCTTCAGCCATTTCCAGTGCTCCCACCCTATGTTTCTATTGGAGAATTTAACCTTCCCATATAATCACAGGCCCTGTGTATTCAGCCATGGCAGAATTTGTCCTATATCACAATTCTGCTCCAGAATCTCAACTTTCCATTCTTTAAACTTTATGTTTATGGGCATGAAGCAAACTGTTAAAACGTGAGTTACGTGTAAGCGATTCAGTGTGGCTTGCCTGAGTCTGCAGAGAGACTGAAACAATAGCTCTAAAAGACTAAATGGTCTGCCCCATTCATCTCAGGCTACTCCATTTTGAAGGTGGCATTTTCCAAGATGCCATGGAATTGGTATTTTTGTTAAGGAATCTGCCATTTTTCATTTGTGGTCTTCTGCCGTGCCAGGACCTGCCATTAGCTGCTTCTTGCACTCCTACTTGCCCCTCCAAAGGGAGTTAATTTGATTACAGTGCACGCTCCCTGCGCGGTTCAGTGTAGCTGAGGCCTGGGAAGCCTGAAAGATGAGCCACTGAAGCCGACTACAAGCTCCCCACTTCACTTGCTCATGGATGGGAAAGGAATTCCAAGCCAGAGAGCCTGAACATCTCAGGAGCGGAGTCCTGGGAGTTGAGATGGTCAGCTGGAGATCACAGTGAAAAATCCACCCTGGAAAATCACCATGACAAATTTCATAACAATGCGTGTTTTTAGCTATGAGCTAGAGGCTGAGAGAGGGTGAGGGAATAACAAGAGAATGAACTAACGTCGTTGTGGAATTCAAGAGTAGCAGTCAGACATTTTGGTCTCATTACACTGTGAAATTTGTGGGGACCAGCACAATACAAAGGAAAAGTGGTGAAGCAATGAAGCACCACAGAAAGGCAAAATAAGTAGAGCATAGGAATGCAACCTTGCCTTGCTGTTGTTTATTAAATGCCAGCTTGGTGCAGTGGAAATACAGCAGGAAATACAAGTCTTGCCCTAAGGAGTTTACAAATTAAGACACTGATCCTGAAAACAGTCCTGAAGTCAATAGGGTTCTGTGGCATTCACTGCAGGACTGGAGCCCAATAAGGGACTTTTTAAGTGCACAAATAACTGACTGAAATCCCTCCTGCCATTTACCATGTGGGCTTTAGCTTCAGTGCATATATTTTATTTTCCATACTGCCGGATTCAAAGTCAGCAGTGAGTTGGCTACTTAAAATTTAAAAATGGCAACATTTTGGAGAAAAACGAGATACACGATAAATGAGGCAGGTATTTGGGAAGAATGAAATTAAGGGACATGGCTTATCTCCAAGTTTTAATGCACTGTCCCTGGTTCCTTTCCCAATGAGAGAGAGAGAGAGGGAGAATGCATTTTACAGTTTTCGTATGGAAAGACCTGGCAACCCAAGTTGTATTGTCGTTACTCTTAGATTACTGAGAATGTTGACTCATGATGAGGTCCATGGTCAGGAGGATGTATGCTGGGCTGTTTGCACTTTAGTCTAGCTACAGTGTTTAGAACAGGCCTGCACAACATGCGGCCCAGGGGCCACATGCAGCCCGCACGGGCTCACTGTGCAGCCCACGGGGGGTGAGTAGTGGCGGGGCAAGCCAAGCAGGGGAGTTGGGGGAAGCAGATGGGGGCGGGGCTTTCGACCCACAGCTGGGGTTTTTGCAGTAATGTGGCCCCCGTTGCTTTCCAAGTTGTGCAGGCCTGCTTTAGATTATTTTTGTTTAGGTTGACCATACGCCCTTTTTTGGCCAGGATAGTCCCTTTTTTTAAGTCCGGTCTCGATTTTTCTGGCAAACGTGGGCATTTGTCCTGTTTGCTTTTGCCAACTTAATCAGAGCAAACGAGATGAGACAAATGCCCATTTTTGCCAGAAATAGGGGGGGGGGGGGGGAGAGCAGCAGCGCCTGCCCCATGCAGGCAGGCAGGGCTCGAGCAAGCAGCAATGCCAGTTCCAGTCTTTGGGAACTATAGTCACCCTATCTAGTACGTGTGTCGCTGTTCACAGAAGCCCTGCCTGCCCCCAATGCAGGGAGAGGAGCTAGGGTGAGCAGCTCAGGCCAGCCCCGGGATGGCAAGGGGGCTTTGACCAGCCCCTTACAGTGGGGGAACGGAGGGAGGAAGGGCTTGCACCAGCCCCGTACAGTGTCCCATTTTCCCTTTGGGAAATGTGGTCACCCTATCTTTGTTATAAAAGGCTTTTCAATTTTATCTTCATGTCCTAAATAGAGATTTACCTTTAGTCCAATAGGACAGTGGCTCTTTGAGGGGCTGATACTGCACACGCGAAAGTCAATGCCACAGTTTCCGTTGACTTCAACGTGTGGTATAGAATCCTGCCTATGGGGATTTAGGTCCCAATGTAGCAAGATATGGACATCCTTCCTGCAAAGGACTACACCATCCTCCATTCCTTCTGGCTTGCACAGGCGTGGACCATGCTCAGCACCACACAGTGGCAGGAAACAGAATATTGGTAATAACTTTCCGGTCTTAAAAGTTGATTTGAGATGTATTTATTTTTAAACATATCTACTTTTGAGGACTCCGTACCTATCTGCTATTACAAATAGTCCTACTTGGCTCATAGGAGACAGTACCACACAAATGGTAGATGAGACCTCTTAGCACCATGGGGAGCCCATACAAACACAGGATATAAAAAAGACAGATATCCAATTATTCCATTTCATTTTGGTTACGAGGAAAACTAACCTATCCAGAGTACAGTCAGTAACGTAGCTAACAATTTCATCTCTAGTTTTTTTGGCAAGAGCTGGGCCTGGCAACCTATATAAATATCCCCCTCCACTCCCAACCACCATCATCACCACTTGCTATGCCCATGATTACAGCAGAATAATCTGTAACAATTTATCCTAACAATTTCAAGTTTTTCTGGTCACAAGCGGTCCACAAATTGATTGTGATTTGCTTAAAGTAACTGGCTGAATAGTACAAAAAAATTCTGTAAATATTTGTTGAGAATTTTTCCATATACTCAGTATTCCAAATCTGATTGGAAATATAGGTCACATGGTAGGTTACTGTTTTCTAATTGGATTGGTTTCTGTTGGAGGTTCTCAAGTACAATCTTGAAATTCATTTTTCAAATATTCTGCAATATTTTCTCAAATTTTGATGTTTCACTGAACATTCCTGCAAGTTAGTTTGCTAGACTACTCACCAAGAACAAACCCAAGGGGGGGAGCAAACACAATAATTAAGTCATTTTAGAATGTCAATAAATATTTACAGATTTTTTTTTGCAGCATTTGCTCATCTTTCTCTGTGATGTATTTGAAGGTTCACATGATTTGAAATATTGTCCCGTGAAGATAAATTCCACATCCTTAGGATCAAATTTTGCCCTTTAACAAACATGCACATCAACTCTCATGGGCCTCAATATTTGCTTGTTAACTCTACCCCAAAGATGAACAAACAAGCAACCTTGACTCCCATCTCTGCTACCTCACTAATGGAAGATTCATGCACACATCCGAGAGCAGAATTTAGCTGCCTATCTAAATCTGACATTTTTACAAGTTCTGACACAACACACACACACTATATTCATTGACTTATGCCCCACTCCCTACACACACAATCTGTATAACAAATGAACTAGCCGATGCCTTCGGAGAAAAACAAAGTTCCATTCATTCTGTTCAAAAGGCTGGTACACTCAGAAATTTAAGAGGAAGCCCCTTGGGTGACAAGTCAGGTGCTACTGCTTTGAAGTCTTCTTTCTCACAATATGTTTCTGGCTGGGGCTCATTTTTCTATTCCCTTCAAGGCAGGGACTACAGAGTTCACTGCTCATAAACCTGGACTCTGTCAGTCACTCGTGAAGACATTAATCCCAGCATGTTCTGCATTAGTGTCAGCACAGCAGTGATCACTTTACTGAGATCAAGGGAAAGGGTGGACTTACCAGCACACTTCCGTCAGCCTTGGGCTGCCTAGCCAGGCTTACGCCCATCCATTCATCATCTCTATCCTCCTTGCAGGTCTTTCCACAGAGTGTGCCCAGAGTATTGCCTTAAAAGAGGGAGGGACAGGTGAGGAGTATGCATTTCACGTTTTAACTATCTCTAATGTGCCCTTGTAAGAGATACACTAGCTCAGGGGTCTCAAACATGCGGCCCGGGGGCCACATGCGGCCCGCAAAGCCCTTCCCTGCGGCCCGCCAAGCTTCCTGGCGCCCCCCCCCCCCCGGTCCCCCCATAGCAGTTTGCAGGACGGAGGGGCCAGAAGTGGAGGCTTCTCTGCTGCCTGGCTGGGTCGCGCGTGTTTCTAGCTCTGGACTTCCTAGATTGCTCTTGCTTTGTTTGCCAAACAGCTGTTGGTGGTGCCTAGCGCTTTCCAGGAGGGAATGGGGAGCTGCGTGCTCAGAGGAGGAGGTGGCGCAAGGGTGGGACCTCTTGGAAGGGGTGGAGTGGGGGCGGAGCCGGGGCAGCAAGGGCGGGGTGTGTGTCAGTGGTGCGGCCCTCGGGCCAGTGCACTAGTCCTCATGGAAGGGGTGGAGTGGGGGCAGAGCCGGGGCAGCGAGGGGGTGTGTGTGTGTCAGTGGTGCGGCCCTCGAGCCAGTGCACTACTCCTCATGCGGCCCTCGTGGTCATTTGAGTTTGAGACCCCTGCACTAGCTGATCAAACCGCTCTTTCCCATCTCTCACTATTATTTCTCATACTTATTAGGCTAGTGACCAGGATGAGACCCCAGTTGTGCGGGGTGTAGTATAAATATACTGTAAAAGACAGTCCCTGTTCCCAAAAGAGTTTAAACTCTAAGGGCTCAAGACAGTGAACCTTCCTGCATGTGTATTACCTTCAGACACATGATCAGTCCCACTGACGTCCATGGGGAAAGTACAGTGGTATTGTCAGAGTAACAGTTTCACAAGTGCCTCATGCACTTTAGAAAATGGGACTTAGGCATTTTTTCAAAATATTGGCTCAACTCTTTCCTTCTATGATCTGTCATTGCATCCATTAACTCATCTTACTGCAGAGTCAAAGAGTGGGGGGAGCAAATGAGTGTTTTTTTTAGCAAAACTAAATATATAGACAAATATTTGCAAACACTTACATGTAGAATTAAGTAGAATTTTATTGATAAACACAACACTTAACTGGCCCAAAACCCCTCTTTCACTAAGGTCTTGTTTACACTTGTGTCAGCATGTAGCTACATTCTGCAGTATAAAGCAGGTTGCATCCACACTACAGTGGGCTGATAAACTTAACAGTGAAAGGCTATGACACTGACACAGACACAGAGGAGGCAGCTGGGAAAGGCTCCAGCAGCAGTGAGGCAGTGGGATAGTACTGTGCTAAAAATAGCAGTGTAGACATGGGAGGCACTGCTTGGGCATGTAGAGAGCAGTGTAGGGTACATACCCTAGGGTTCTGACATGAATGTCTACCTCATGTCTACACTGCTAGGAGGTATGCAGTGCACGTACTCTACACACCACCATCGGTGTAGACACAGCCTCAGTATTAACGTATAATGGAGCACTCTCTGGTTCCGATGTCAGGAAAAGTTCCTACAGTGACGTTAAAGTAAAACATTAACAAAAACTCAGCAATATTACTATGAACTCTTTTTCACCAACAGAGATCAAACATGTATTATTCTTCATAAGGACCCATACACAAGGATTAGATCACAGATTCAGGGCCTTAGCCTCGGAGTCCTGGAAGGGAAGGGGACCATGTCTCAGAATGTGTTTGACCAGCATCTTGTACAATGGGACCTTAGTCCTGATCATATGCAACAATATATTACTCTCATGAATTTGTTTTCTTTTGCATAAGAAGCAATAGGAGAAATCACAGTTATTATTCCATTAGTGAATACACAGAGATTACTCTGTTTATAACACAGTATATAATTCGCCCTTCAAATGGAAGGGGGGGGGGGGAAATTACACAAAATCAATGCAGAGCTGCTCAAAATGAGAACCACAATTCTAACCATCCCTCTCCAGAAACTAAAGCACCAAAGCAGGTAAGGAAAAGACAACAGCCTGGTTTAGATTCATTTGGCAAAAGCTTGACCAAAAATATTAGCCTTACCTGGTGGTCCAGAGAGAGCACAGACTGCAATCCAAGACCTCCATCAAGAACATATTGCTCCCAGAACTTAGGTAGGACATAATCCTGAACCACAGAGTAAATGGGAGCTTTGCCACTGGACTTCAATGGGATCAAATTCCTAGTGCTATACCTGTGTGCCCTAGAGCCCTGATCTAAAGCTCACTGAAGTTGATAGAGTTTTTCCAATGATTTCAAGGGATCAGGCCTGAAGATATTTGTGAGGACTTTCAGTCTCTGGTAAGTAAAGTGTTAAGAGTTACCTACCTCGACCCATATCCAGCTCCGTGCACCTCCTCTCAGGATTAGTGTGGACTCGACATTTAAAGACAGCTCCTGGGGACTTAACAGAGGCGCTGTATTTAGAATCTGCCTTTGGGGCACCGACCAGGACCCTGGAAACCAAAAGCAAAGTAGCAAGTTGTTAATTTCAGGAGGGGAAAAAAACGCACACTCATATTGCCAGTGCACCTTTGGCAAGAGGACTTCATCTGATGGCTTGGTAAAATGACACCAACAGTGCAAAAATGAAAACAGATACAGTAAAGGCATTTTCCTTCAAGGAATCCAGAAATTCTTTGAACAAGCTAAATTTCCATTTGAAGCAATTCTTCACCCCCAAATAAGCAATTTAGGAAGGTTTTAGGACAGAGAACAGCAGCTGCATCCAATTTCTTTAGGTTCTAGCCACAATATTGTCAATTCCAAATCCACAATAGCCCCAAATGGATGTCCATAAAGGGAAGAAAGCTAAGGTCTGTCCATCAAAACAAAGATCAATAAGGTTGATCAGAACCTGAAGGCATCCTAATCCCTGAAGCTCAAGACATCTTATTATACAAGTGTTCCTTCAGAAATCCAGAATTATTGCATGATATGTTGCCACCAACAGTTTAGAGACAAGGCTGCAAAGACTGGATCTATAGTATTGATACTGTGTAAGAGAAACTAGCTTCTTGGGGAAGTACCAAATCAACAACAGCTGTGACTGCAGGTATGAACTTCTTCCTGAAAGAAAATGATCAACCCATATTAATGCAGTGCTCCAATTTAATGATCCAAATGATTCATGAGAACCACAGTTTAGCTGATAATTTTATATTGTTATCAATAGGTGATATTAAAAAATGGGCCACTTGCCATCATGAGTGGGAAGAGTGCAGGGAGGGGATATTTTGGCAGGAATCAGGTTACTCTAAGGGTCTGTAAAATGAGCCCACCCCATCATCTCCTCATCCAAGCAAAGCCCTTCCTACTTCTTCCTTCCATCTTGTAAATTTGAACCCATGTGCCAGCGAGGAGGGCTGATCTACACTACATTCCTATATCGGTAGAATTACATTGCTCAGGGATATGAAAAACCAGCACCCCGGAGCAATGTAGTTATACCAACCTAATCTCCCATGTAGACAGTGCTATGTTGATGGGAGAGCTTCTCCCACCAACATAGCTACCACCTTTCAGGAGGTGGATTAACAAGAGAGTTCTCACCCATTGGTTTAGAGGGTCTTCATTGAAGTGCCGCAGCTGCGCCAATGCAGCATTTTAAGTGTAGACATGTCCTGAGCTGGGCAGAATGTGAGACCACTTCTCTGGTGGGGGGGGGGGGAAGACCACCAAAAGGCTAACACCTGCACTCACAAGGTATTGCGCATGTGCCTAGTCAATCAGTTTGGATCCACTGATCCTTGAGAAGGCCAGTCCTCAGGGGGATACAAAATCCAGACAAAATCACTGGCTTTTGTATGCAACAATGTCTCTGGTCAGGTGGTCTTTGGGAATTGAACCCAAGTCCACTGATTCTAAAAGCATGTGCTTCTATTGCTTGAGCTAACAAATCAGGTCCCTTATCATGGAGGCAGTAGGAATCTACTACAAGAATAAATGGATATAAACTGGTGAACAGGAAGTTTAGACTCGAAATTAGGCGAAGGTTTCTAACCATCAGAGGAGTGAAATTCTGAAACAGCCTTCCAAGGGAAGCAGTGGGGGCAAAAGACCTATCTGGCTTCAAGATGAAGCTTGATAAATTTATGGAGGAGATGGTGTGATGGGAAAACATAATTTTGGCAATTGATAAAGATCTATGGTAATAGAGGGTCCTGGTAGTATATGATGGAAAGTTGGAGGGGATGGGATCTAAGATGCTACAGAGAATTCTTTCCTGGATGTCTGGCTAGTGAGTCCTGCCCACATGCTCAGGGTTCAGCTGATCGCCATATTTGGGGTCGGGAAGGAATTTTACTCGAGGGCAAATTGGCAGAGGCCCTGGAGGTTTTTCACCTTCCTCTGCAGCAGGGGGCATGGGTCACTTGCTGGAGGATTCTCTGTATTTTGAAGTCCTTAAACCAAGATTTGAGGACTTCAATAGTTCAGATGTAAGTGAGGTATATTGTAGGAATGGATGGGTAAAATTCTGTGGCCTGCATTGCAGGAGGTCAGACTAGATGATCATAATGGTCCCTTCTGATCTTAAAGTCTGAGTCTATTCATAGCCAGCTATTAGAGAGGGTTAAAAAGCTACACTGTCTTAAGTGTGGGTCACATCATGTAAAAATGAACAGAGATCCCAATAAAGATCTGGAAAACAGGGATATTCATCCTACTTACCAGCCTCTATGTACCATCCCCACCTACTCCCCACCAGACTCAGTGTAAGAACATGGAGGAAAAACCATTGAAATCTCAATTCCAACTATCTGGGAAGGAGAAGCAGAGAATGTTATTGTGTTATCAAAGGGAACTATAATCAGGAATCTATGTTACACTGAGAAATAACTTGGGCAATACGTTTTCCTCATAGCTTTAACATGTGCTCCAGTGGCTGATGTGACAAAAACGTGTCCTGACATTTAAGAGAAATTTAGAGGGAGAGAAATCCATATTAAAGAGATCGTTTTCTCCCAGTATCATGGACTAAGCTGTAGCATCACAGAAGTCTGGCAGGGGGCTGCACTCTATAATGCAAGTCATGTTTTCACAAGTGAGAAAAATTAATGCCCGAAATACCTAAATTGCTGAAAGCTACGAAGCCTACACACATTGGGAAGCAAGCACAGGGGAACCTGAAATAATAACTCCAAATGGAAATCTCAACAGGCAGGCAGGCAGACTGAAATCTAGAATGCCAATCATCTCATTTACACAGGCGATGAATGAATGTCATTCACTTATTGACATTCATGAGGTCTAACAAAATAAACAAAGGGGGAGGATATTGCTAGCTTAAGAGGGAATGCTTTAAATTGCAAGTGTCAAGAAAGTGTTTCTAAGACCAGCTATTACAATAAGCTACAGTGAACCACATTCAGCTCTGCTTTAAGCAGTGCAACTCCGGTGGAGCTGTGCCCACCTTACAACAGCGGTGAATTTGACTCAATAATGCTCAAAAAGATCTAATGATATCTCAGAATGAGAGGTGGCAAATAAGGAGCTTAATTTATAAAGAATATTTCATCTCTCTTTAAAATGCTAGGGGCGGGGAATAATATTGAACTATGTGAGCAGTTGATCCTGAGAAAATACCCATTCAGCTATGTTTTTGAAAGATATATCTCCAAGAACACAACTAGATACTGAATCTATCTGATGGGGCAAAAACCAGGCAGGACACAAACACAGCATGTGATGCATGTCAGTAATTAATCCAATTAAGTTATTACTAGGACTGGTGAAAGTTCCCTGAATTCAAAATAAAATGCTTGAAAGTTTCTCCCAAAGCGTACTGTACATATGGAAATTTTTCCAGAAGTAAAATGTGGTAATTTAGCATTTCATTACTATGGATTCCTTCATCCTGCCCCAGCCTAAACATAGTGAATATGTAAACAGCCCATAAAAGAATAAACTTGTTCATTTCTTTGCTATAGCCAGGCAGCCTTCCAACATCTCCGAACCAATGTAACCAACTTGGGTTTAAATAGTCTAATTTTGTGGCATAACATGAGTTTGCAGCTCTGTTCAGATTTTAAGCAGCGCAGTTCCATTCCTGTAGCTGATACAAACACACTGTGGTCAGATTTTTGCAAAGAGCTACCTACCCGTGGACTCTCATCACAACCACAACATTCAGCAGGAAGTTTCTGGGATCCCTCTGACTGACTGCACAAAGGTACATTGGAAAGCGAAGCCCAGCAAGGGAAAGAGACAACTCTACATGTGCAGCTGCCTTTGAATCTATAGTCAATATTTTGTGATAGCCTCAATTCTAGTACAAGAATTCAACAAGGCAGATGTAACAGAAAAGAGGAGAAAACAAAGGGAAGGATTAAAAGCTGTCAGTTATTAGGGTCTGTCGAAGATTACAACTACACCTCACCATAGTGACATACCTGATTTCAAACAGTTCTCAAGTTCTCTCCCACCACCTCTGTTGAAGGGATTTTGTTTTAATCTTGTTGTAGGAAAGCAAGGTTGAAGTAGCACATTTTGGTTTCACTATGGGGGAGGGGAGGTTCCTGGTCTTGGTGGGGGCTTCTCAGAGTGAATTTACTATTCCTACATGAATCAGAATCCACCCATGAAGGGTTTATGGCAGCCCGTGGAGTCTTGCCATTACTATGAGGTATTCATGTTGGAGTCCAAAGGAACTTCCCCATTACTCCTTTCAAACAAATCTTCAGGCAGCCTATCGTAACCACCTCTGAGCAAGATGAACACAAATCTGTTATAGCCTACAAACCCTTTACTGGCTATATCTGGGGGAATCAAATGGGAGATCCTCTCTTATTGGAGATGCCAGTTTCCAGAATGACAGTGTGGAGAACTAGACAGTAAGCAATGAGGTTATATATCCTTCTTTTCATGATCTCACTCTCATTTGCACCTGTGTTATGTTTACCTCCCACGGGGAGTAACCACCACCTTGCGGCTGAATGGCCCTAAGGATAAACAGTTTCAGAAATCAAAGCACTGTATCTAGCTGGAAGTACAATGCACAAAGCAGCATTGAGTGGTCCCAATGGCACGGAAAGATGCCAAACGCATTAGAATCTGTCTACCGTGTGCCAGCACCGATTAGACAGCTATAACTTAAATGCTGCAGGTCCTCTGCACCTCACAGAAATTTTACCTGGCAGAGATGAAACATATTTAAATAGCCTCCTATATCACAACAGATTAAAATAAGCAGCAGCAAGGCGGCACATACCGCTCCCGGGCATCCGAGGATTCCAGTTTGATTCCTTCTAGTCAAAGGCTTCCTTCACTAAATGTACTGGGGAATGGGGAGAATATTCAACTGGTTCATCTTTTCAATGGATAAAATCCATTAAATGCAGGGTCTTAAGTGAGAGGGCAGTAATTCAGAAGCCACTGCTGGACAACTTATAACTTTAGCACCAAATCATTACTGCTTTTCCAGGGCACCAACCGCAGCTCTCAGTTCAATGTTTGTGGTCTGTCCAGGCAATACACCAAGACAAACAAGACACTCTTCCTTCATGTGGGTCTCCTCCCCTCTTTCATTTTGGATCACACAAAAAGAGTCTCGGGATACTAAGTCATGTACTAACAACAATATATCAAATCAGCCATCAGATGTAACATCACCCTGCATGTTTCAGATAACCACAGTCTGTGGTTAAGAGCAGGAAGCAACAAATGAAAGAAAAGCTCAAAAATAGAGGGTCATTCCCTTGATAAGAGTTCTCAGTCAGTAGCCATGGAACGAGACTGCGTACATGTGCCAGGCCATGCTGCCAGGAAGGATGAGGCTATTACAACATGTTAAACTGGCAGAGAGAGAAAGGAAGAGGAGGAAAGGGGAAAAAAGGGAATTATAAAAGGATTTTTAAAATAAAAAGAATTGGTTAGTGATTCATGTTACATCATTAAAGTTTGTGTAAGGGTCAAGTTATTATTTCTCGTAATCATTTCTCCAAAAATTAAAACTTCTCCAAACTTCAAAACTATAGCTAAAAGATAGGGGCATGCATGCTTGTCTAGGCTCCAAATGAAAGCAGCAGTTAACCACCTGGGTCCTTGCGCGGTTGAGAACAGTAATGAGGAGGAACCATGCAAATCTTTCAAGACTTATACTCATAAAATCATCTTAAGAAAGCAAAACAAGAGTCATCATAAGAAAATATAATAATCTGAGAATATATAATGAAGACAAATTCTTCTCCATCTTGAAATCATGTAAAAATAACTCCAAAGAGGAAATCTCAGTACAATCAACAAGTGCATTCCTCTTATTGCAATGACATTTTTCATTCCATTCTAATGAAGGGTGCATAGTCAAATTCCACTACAAAGAGTGTATGTATTTGTGCGTGTGTGTATGTACATAGAGGTGGAGAGAGAGAAAGTAAACCTGGTCATACACCTTAGCTCTGGGTTCACATTTGGTGCCCAAAATTTTAATCCAAGCCATTTTCCTAAATTTGCTCGTTTAGTATTTATCTATATGAATGATACTTTAGATCAGTGGATCTCAGACTTATTTGATATGCTCCCCCCCTTCTTTGTGTCTGTTGTCATTTATGCCCCCACCCATGGCCACCCCCCTCTGAAGGCAGAGGGGAGAGCAAAGGCTGCTGGCCAGCGTGCCCAGCTCTGAAGGCAGTGCTGTGTCAGCAGCAGCACAAAAGTAAGGGGGGCAATATGAAAAGTGATATTTATTAATACAGTAGACTCTCGATTATCCAGGATTGGATTAACCAGCATGTGGATTAACCAGGATGTCAAAAAAAATACGTGCAACTCGCAGGGCCGGCTCTGGCTTTGCTGTCGCCCCAAGCACACCCACAAAAAAACCCTACAAGGGCGCAGGGCAGCCAGTGAACCAACACCCCCTCCCCCTGGCACAGAATGGCTGGTGAATCAACCCCCCACTCCCCATATTTCCTATGGATGGTGATTATCCGGGATTTTATTAACCAGAATTATTTTTTCCTCCTATCATCCTGGATAATCAAGAGTCTACTGTATCACTTTTCACAGCAGACTTAGTGCCCCTTGCTGCTGCCACCCCAAAGCTGACAGCTGGAGCTGCACCGCCTCCAGGTGAGGGATTGGGGTGGAGGGGAAGGAGAGCCCAAGTGGCAGGGCTCTGGACATCCCGTTTATTCCTGCCTCTTGGGTGAACATGGACCTCCTACGCAAGCCCTAGCCACCCGGGACTGACAGTCAGAGCTCTTAAAAAAAAAATGCACACAGCTCGTGCCTCCCCTCCACATTCTCACACCTCCCTTGGGAGTCCTGCCCCATAGCTGGAGAACTGTTGCTTTTGGTCATATTTTAGAATGATACATGAATGCTACTTTAGTTGATTAAGACAATGTTTCAGGTTTTGACTTATGAATCTAAATGTCCTTCACTGTTAACATGCAGGGACACAATACAGACTGGCGCTTTGTGCTATATAAAAATGATTGGCCAACACTGAGGTTTACGAATTGGCATAAATGTACACGGATATTAGCACATGGGGGAAAGCCTCATGGACGTAATGCACTTCATCAAAGGGACTTCTATGATCAGGATCAGATTAAGGGACTATAGAACCACTAGGCCATAGAGATTGAGGCACACAAATGTCCTGACAACCATATCTAATGTGTGAGGGCATATTAAATATTATGAGAGGCCATAGCCCCATCAACCTGGATTATGACCTCATTTGAAAGATAGAATTATGCTCAAGAACTATTATTCTTGAAATATCTAGCAGCTGATATCACTGAGCACTGCTGTTGCTTCTCACATGCTACTATCCCTACTAAGGAAAAATTGCAGTCACTCTTCACCATCCACAACCCACTCCACCCAATGCAAATCCCACCACCAGGGTTTATATTGGCTTAAACCCCTACTGATTCTGGTCACGGTCATCACTGTTTGCAGTGCTTCTTTTGTTATGACCAAGATTTTCAAAAGCAACTAGCGATTTGGGACACCCTCATTTTTGGGTGCTCAAGTTGGGACACCAAAAGAGCCCCCTGTTTTCAAAAGGTGGGAATGAAGCACTTGCTGAAAATTTAGGCCCCCCCTGATAGGTCAAGTTGGATGCCCCAAAATGAAGTCACCCCAAATCACTAGAAACTTTTTAAAATTTTGGATCATGTGTCATACAGAATTGGCTGCAATGAGCTATCCCTTCCCGGCCTCCAGTTTTTATTAAATAGTTTGAACTGAAAAGAATAGAGTCAGTTTAGTTCAGGATAAAAATGTTTTCTGTAAATTAAAACAGGGAGTTACAAGGCCCTGTTATTATTATTACTTGTATCACTGTAGTGACAAAGAGTCGCAGTCATGGCCCAGGACCCTATTGTGCTCAGTGCTGTACAAACCCAGAACAAAAGGCCTACACAAAAAGTCTGCAAGAAACTTTTACTTTAAATGAAAATTTTTCTGTAGATCAACATTGCTCTGCAGTGTTACTAACCAAAATCTACCAGTATTTTGTTAGTGCAGGAGAAGCAGGAAGCGAAACGTCATTTCTCAAGCAGAGTAGAAATGGGAAAACATTTTTAACCATGTACAATGTTTGTTTATATCAGTTTTCATAATCTGAGCCATTATTACCCACACACAAGCAAAAAAATTACATTATTTCATCTCAACAACATTTCCTTTAGACTGGGGCTTCATTCACTTTATTGTGTGTCCCCCATCGATGTGCGTTAAGGACAATGACTAATTTTCAATTTTTCTTTTCCTATCTTTTCTTGGTTTGTGTGATAAGCATTGTTTTAAAGTGAGGGGTTTCTTTTATTTTCAAAGCACTTGCTTCTTTCTTGATACTTACTGATAACTCCTTATTAAGGAATGCTCCATGAACATCACAAAGTAGAAAGGCAAATCGTGCAAGTATTTGTGAACCAAACAGTGTGAAAGAACTTCATTTTAAGGGGCTAAAACCGAGGCTGAATACATTTATTTAATCCACAGTGTGCTACAGTTCCAAAATCACCAGCTAAGTAATATGTCCATATCTAAGAGATGAAGAGAAGCTTTGTGGATTGTTTACTGGCATTTACTCTTCCTAGGCACATTAAAAGTGACATCAGCTAGGTCCACTTAAAAGGACCCTGTTTAATTCTAACAGAGCCCTTGATGCAAATAGAGACAGAACTGTAGAAAAAAGTAAATGAGTCAGTTTACATAGTTTTATGAGATGCATACAGATGTTCTATGATTATTTATCATTCAAAATACACCACCCTTCCCTCTAAAAACTTCATACAAACATAGAAGACCTCCCCATCTGCAAATGGCTCTAATCATTCTGATCATCAATCAGTTCTATATGGAATGTGGACAACTCCTCTTTGCAAACAGATCAAACCTATCAATGCTCTACTTTTCACACCATGGCGACCACTGCTACTAAAAGTTTTCCCATTTAACACACCATGACCTATCTTATTTCATATCACATGAATTTGCTGTCAAGGAGATGAGCTGTTAAGTATTTCCTGCAAAGAAGGGAGATTACATACAGGACTAAACACAAATGGCAGCTTTGCACTGCAGAAAAGGGGTGCCTGGCAGGGGCTATGGAGCAAACCCCCAACTTTTCATAAGCCTTATATGCTCCATTATGTCTTCTATTGCCCCAACCCCCTGACTTTGCAGGATAAAATATCATCACACAATGTTCTATATGCTGACCCAACTTTGACCATTCCCTTCCCCTTTGATTTTTTCTGAAGCGATGCCCCTAGTACATGTGTCCCCCCAGTTACCAAGTAGGGTCAGAATGTCACCAGGGCTGGCAACATCAGTATAAAAAGGCACTAACTGATTATGGTTTTAGCAGTTGCAGTTAATCCCCATGGATGCAAGGTTTCTCAAGAATGCACCTGCATGGGTGAAGTACCAATTCAACACCCCACACACATTTCCCTCACTTCTCCAAGTACATATCCTGCATGGTCCAGTAGCAACTGTTCACATGAGTAACCACCAATCTGATGGACTACGGTATGATAGAATCCCAATCTGCGGCTCATGGAAACAGAGAATCACAGGGCTGCATTTCCTCTTTTCGTGGTAGCATTTGAACTCAGGCCACAGATGAACTTAATAAATAGATTCTATGGGAAGAGATCGTTCTTCAGTGTCCTATACCTGTAACTCAATTGAAACCACAGAGCACATCACCTTGAACTATTTAGAAACTAATCCCTGGCTAGAAGATTTGGTTACATTGAGTGGCCCTTCTGAAGTTCAAACCTCACTTATTTCTAAGTGGTCCCTGGTAGTTTGTGCCTCTGTTGCTTTTGCAGGAAGTACACATACTTCTTCCATCAGACTGCATCCAAGGCAGAGCAAAATTACTTTATTACCATAAGACATTCTAAGTACACATTAGCTGGCCTGGGTTATAGTGGAGATTTAAACAAAAATGTCAGCTCCAGTGCTGTTCCCACACCACAGTAAGAGGCAGCATTTCTGCAATTAAAAAAAAAAG
This sequence comes from Sternotherus odoratus, assembly GCA_032164245.1. Classification (NCBI taxonomy): domain Eukaryota; kingdom Metazoa; phylum Chordata; order Testudines; family Kinosternidae; genus Sternotherus; species Sternotherus odoratus. The sequence goes on from JAVMKO010000002.1 coordinate 151,365,334, forward strand.
GGAGAGATTCAAGCCAGAATTAAATGTTCCTCCTCATTGCTGTGAAAAAATCACTGTCTGCTTACTTAGTACCCGCTGAAAAGTACTGAAGTTGCTGCCAGATGCTGTGTGCTGTTCTATTGGACAAATTACTTACTCAGCAAGGGTTGAAATGCAGACGTAAACGTGTCCAGCTACAACTTTTTTAAATGCTAATTTTTAACTTAAAAACTCCTCCTCTAGAATGTGCCTAGGAAGACAAGAGGCTATTATTCTGATTCTCCAGTGATCATGCCTTAAAGCAGTAGGTGTGGCTGAACCAGAAAGGCTGATCCTGCTATACTCTCCCAATTTCCAGCAACAAGCAGTGGAAAAGCTACTGGCAGTAATAAACACACCCTTGACAGCAGCAACTGCAGTTTAGCTCCATTTTTTCTGGGTCAATCCAATTGCAGGGCGGAACAAAGTAAAGTTCAATGCCAGAAGGAGAAGGATGCTCCCTCTTACTGTAACATGGGATCTTAAAGCGGTATCTTAACTGAAACAGGATATCTGGAGACTAGACATTGTTCTGTCTGAAGCCAGAGGGTCTCTAAATATTTAGGGTGAAATCCTGGCCCCACTGAAGCCTGTGGGACTTTTGACTTCAAAAGCCAGAATTTCACCCAGAATTTCTATCCAACCGTTAATCTTTAGCAGTAAGATAGTCCATGCCAAGTTAAATCAGCCTTCACTACTTCTCTAGTTCCCCACCACCACTGTCAATTGGTCCTCAGAAGAAGCCCCCTCCCCACACTCACTAGTGACTGTGCTCTAATAAGAAATACACCAAATCCCAGTCCAGTCATGTTCTGAGTAGGCAGGAAAAGCAAAATATTTAACTGAAAAATACTAGTAATCTTTTTATGGAGCTAGAGTTTAGCCTCCATGGCGAGCTGAGGTGACACTTCATCACACTTGGGAAATGGAGGAGAAGACTATTTAAAGGCCAATATCCCGCAAACTAACCACCGAACCATTTTCCGATAGGAGACATTCCCCCTGCAGCAGGCTCCTCTGAATGCTGCCAGGGAAGAGAAACTCCCCTCTTCAGAGTGATGAAGGCCCTCCAGACCGGTCAAGGCACACTGCTTTGGGGAAGGCAGATCTCCTGCAGGGCATTAGACTCCGAGACTTTAAGGCCAGAAGGGCCTAATCCTGACCCTCTAGGCTGACCTCCTGTGCATTGCTGGGCACCGAACCTCACCCACCCACGCCTGCAAAAGCCCCCAACCTCTGGCTGAGTTACTGAAGTCCTCACATCATGGGTTAGGGACACGGCGAGGGGTCTCCCTTCTCACCACCCAGGATCCTGTTGCCCTGTTTCAACCAGGCAGTTAGAATCTCCCTCCTTGGAGTGGCCACAGGGGCACCCCGAGAGAGCGGCACTATCCCGAGAGAGCGACTGGGGAGCGAGCGGGGAGAGGAGCAATTAACTCCACCTGGCTCCGAGCAGGGGGGTCTAAAAAGGCAGGGGGAGGAGGGGGCTGAGAGGTGCCAGCCCCACTTCGAAGTGGCACATTCACGGGCAGCGAAAGCAGCCCCAGAGCCGGTCCCTCTGCCCTACTCACCAGCGGGTATTATCGTAGTAATGCTCCAGCACCGAGTATCCAAAGAAGGAGCCACGGGGCCCCTGGTAGACCACGGGGTGATCCAGGTCCACGTTGTAGGAACAAGCCGAGGCCACCGCGATCAAACCCACCAGCACTTTAACCCAACCCCGCTTGACTTTCCCCCGCGGGCCAGGCATCCTGCGGGGCAGGGCGGGCAGCGCCTCCGTCCTGGGGAAATCCAGCGCCTGCCCCCGTCCCTGCCGGCAGCCCCGGGGGTTGAGCGGGAGTTGAAAGGGGCAGACGCAACAAATCCAGCCCCCGCCCCGGGGAGTCCCGCAAAGCGCCCCGCAGCCCGCCCGGTCCGGCTGAAGCCTGCAGCGGAGGGGGCTGGGTGGGCTGCAGCCAGGGACTCTGACTCAGGCCGGGAGCAGCCAGGGACTTTTGGGGCCGCCTCCCGGAGAAGCTCCAGTTCGCTCCAATCCCCGGGGCGCAGCGCTCCCTGCCCGGGACAGCGCCGGGCCCAAAACTACAGCGGCGGCGCCCTCTAGCGGCCTCTGCCTTGCCTCGTGCCCTCCGCGACGCGGCACCTTCTCCGGCCAAGGGGATGGGTCCCCGGGGGGAGGGACCCTCGGAAATTCTCTCCCCCTCCCTCCATGTACCCTGATAGATGGATAGACAGACAGACCGACTCTCTCTCTATGCTCAAATGCTCCCCCCTCAGGGGACGGTTCCCACCGCTCCTTCTGTATTTCTGGGGTTCGTATCATCACTTGTTCTGCACATCGAGGTGCCCGATTTACTTCAGCCCTCAGCATTCAAAACACGTTGTCTTTCCCCCCTATCCCAAACAGCCAGTTTTCTTCCTCCCTCTCTCAATTGTTCCATGAGCAGCAATACTTCCCACGTTTACTCTTCAGAAAGACCCATTAGCTCAAATCGCTGCCCATTCCTGTGAGGGGGGCACATTCACCCCATTTTACAAAGGGGGGAACTGAAGCAACAAGCAGCTACTTGACTTACAATGCCAACAGAAGGAGAGGGGTAGCTCAGTGGCTTGAGCATTGGTGCTAAAGGCGGGGTTGTGAGTTCAATCCATTTTGGGATCTGGGGCAAAAATCTGTTGGATGATTTAGTTGGGGATGGGTCCTGGTTAGAGCAGCGGGTTGGACTAGATGATTTCCTATGGTCCCTTCCAATCCTGATATTCTGTGAATCTGTGGCAAAGCTGGGATTCAAAAATCAGAATTCCCAGCTTCCATTCCTGTGCTAAGCCCACTGCCAGCAGTACTTTAGTTGCAGCAGTTTATTTATTTATAGAAGGAAGTCATGGAAAAAACACCTCCTCTAAATTATCCGCTCCCTGATTGTACACATTTAACAGCTTGCCAGCCAGACCATGGAGCCCTCTTCTCTAGATAGTGTTATTTTCATTGGCAAATCTCTGGCGTATTATACCATGTTTATATCAATTCTGTTCAGATCCTTACACCTGCATGCCAGTCTACCTGACCTCCCCTTCCTGCTCAAGTCAGTCACTTCATCTGTGTCCTGTCTTCAATTCATAGACCTTTTCCAGCTGCTCATTTTACACTCGAGCTTACAGCGATCACTCACTCACACACACAGCTGGACTGCTCCCCTGAAGTACTGTGAAGAACCGATAAGAGAAGGAAAGTGTCAGTCAGAAAACTGAGGGCCTAAACATGTTTTTAAAAATTAGTCCTGCTTCCCTTTAAACTTCCACCACTGTTCCTTGCATCCTCCATTTGGGGTCATTAGCTGCACTGAGAGAGGCAGGCTTCACACCGTGGGGCCTGATCAGAGTTTCATTGCATGGAATGTGAGTCTTGCCCCTTCAATGGCAGGTCAAGCAGGCCCTCATTAACGATGGATTTATCACTGTTCCTTTATGATGATGTATGACAAATATATTGTGTTCATAGATGCAAACTTGTATTCCGTGGCTATAAAGACAAAGATATGACAGACAATGAATGTTTTCTACTACCGTTTGTGAGTAGCATAATGCTTAAACAGGGTGGGGAGAACACTTTTCCACACCTCTAGTCTTTAGCATTGATCAAACCCTGATTTTAAACGCTTATTTTAAAAGTTAGAGCCAAAAAAAGTTTAATTTTCAGTAAAAACCATGCTCATTTAGATCATATTAACAACTATGTTCAAGCTACTTAATGAAAAGATTGCCACAGGACTTTCAGAACTCTGGGACCAGTATGAATAAAAATAATCTGGTTGAGGAGGAAAGTCATTATACTCTGATCAGGCAAATTCCACAGCCAACATGCAATCCCATTAACAACACCAAGCCAAATTCTTTGCATTTTGAAGCAGGAAAGCAACAGGGCTTTTCAATTAATTATCTGATTACTGAACAAGGCTAAACAGCTCTCCAATCAAATTAGAGGAAATGGGAGCTGACACACTAATACTGTGGCAAGAATGTTGGACATATCCATTTCCATGGGGAACAGAGAAGCTAAATGGCTGGATTAGGTGAATAAAACATTGGCCTGTCACCATATAGAGTGCTCACAGGAGAACTTGTGCTTCTAAAATTGGCATGATTGGAGGGATGTCCGTTCAGAAAACAGATCAGCTCCGATTGCCTGGCAAGGAAACCTGTTCATAACATGCACTTGGCTTCCAGACCCTTTTTTTTTTTTTTTTGGTACTCTGTGATCTTGCCTGGCTGGGGCCCGATCCTGCAACATCCAAGTTGATAGGACTTTTGCCATTGGTTTCAGTGGGAATGTGATCAGAAAAGTGTCTCCAAGTCAGGCTATTTCCTTAAAGGAGGTAGGAAAACTCATTGTAGGTTAGTTTGAAAAAAACCCTTCCATTCATTAAAACATTAACTATTGTGGACACACCTAATATATGATCACTGAAGGATATAAAGCTAAAAATGAGGACTAAGAAAAAGGTATACATATTTTAACATTTTGAACACACGTGCTAAATCTTTATGATGAAACTAGTAGAGCTGGGTTTTCTTTATTTACATTCATCTGGACCTATTCTGTGTGCAAACTTTCTTGTTTATAAATTTCTAGGTACCTACCAAACTGCCATCTACATATGGATAGATAGAAAAGCAGATTAGGTAAATCATACAGTAGACACTCGATTATTCAGGATGATAGGTAAAAAAATAATCCTGGTTAATAAAATCCCAGATAATCACCATCCATAGGAAATATGGAGAGTGGGGGGTTGGTTCACCAGCCACCCTGTGCCGGGGAGAGGGGGTGTTGGTTCACTGGCTGCCCTGCACCCTGGTGGGTTTTTTTTGTTTGTTTGTTTGTTCGTTCGTTCTTGGGGCGGCAACAAAGCCAGAGCCGGCCCTGTGAGTTATGCATATATTTTTTTGACATCCTGGTTAATCCACATTCTGGTTAACCCAAACCTGGATAATCGAGAGTCTACTGTACCTATAAATCAAGGCTATAATTATAAACTTGTGGTGACTCCATGAACCACAAAAGGAGAACTAGTGTTATTACTCTGTATTACACTTTTGCTTTAATTCTACCAAAAGTTACTGAGCTAGATGCATCTTCTTTAGGAAAACATCCAGTCTTGATTTAAACCAGTGGTGGGCAAATTTTTTGGCCAGAGGGCCACATCGGGGTTGCAAAATTGCATGGAGGGCCAGGTAGGGAAGGCTGTCCCACTCCAAACAGCCTGGCCCCATCCCCTATCCTACCCCTTCCTACTTACTGCCCCAACTGTCCCCCTCAAAACCCCAATCCCCTCTGCTCCTTGTCCCCTGCCTCCTCCCAGACTGTCCCTTGGGACTCCCCACCCATTATGCAACCTCCCAGCCCCATTAGCACACCACTCAGCAGCACATCTGGCAGCTGTGTGGAGCCAGACACGCTGCCCCGCCCCTCCCAGAGCACTGCCTGTGCAGCCCACTGAGGCTCCAGGAGATGGGGGAAGGCAGGGGCAGGGCCAGTGGCACCCTCTCCAGCCGGGAGCTCAGTGGGCTGGACAGGACTGGCCCGTGGGCCATAGTTTGACCACCCCGATTTAAACAGTCCAAAGATGTAGGATTTAGTATATGGAGATTTGCCTTACCAGTCTGTTCAATGGTTAGTCATACCCTTCTGTTCAACTCTACTAAACATTTGCCATTTATTTTCAGTTTGAAGTTGGCCAATTCCAACTTCCAGTTACTGGACCTTGTTATGTCTACGTCTGCTAGATTAATGAATGCCTTACTACCAGATATCTATACTCCCTCAGATGGGTAATTTAAGGGGTGAGTCGATCACAATTTATAACCTTCGCTTTACATTGATCTCCTTTAGCCTAAGTCACATTTTCCAGACCAGCCTCAGCTCAAGCTAGCGTGCTAAAAATAGGAGGTTTAATGTTATGGGACTGGCAGTGGCTTATGCTAGCTGTCCGAGCCTAAACCCACCCAACCTCCTGGGCCCAAGCAAGAGTACTAGCTCAAGCCACTACCAAATGCTGCAGTGTCCACACTACTAGTTGTAGCACACTAGCTCGAGCTGAGCTAGCACAAGTCTGTCTACCCCAGCTGAGAATCACACCTCCCAGCCGCAGCTTAGACATATGCTAAGGTAAGTTGGAATGTGTTTGCAGAGTCATTCCTATCATGTCAGAGAGCTAGGGTGCAAGTCACATTTAAACTCTGATAATGGTCTTCCCTCCAGCATCCTACTGCCAAGCGGAAAATTATCAGAAGCACTTTGGTGTGCTCGGTCACTAACTGAGAGATTCAAATCTCTAGAATCGCTGTACTACAGCAGTCAAGAGACTAACACCTTCACAAATTGTCCCCATTGGTCTTCAGGGGCCTTCTCATTTTTCATATCGCAGGGGTATAAAATCAATTGTTTTAGATAATTAAGGAATTCAGGTTTCAATAGCATAAATTTAATGGGGTGCTTGCATTAACCTTTCTAGAGCCAGAAATAAATGTATAATATTATTAACTTTGTTGTTGTTGTTCCATTTGGCTGCAGCTAATTCTCTGGAGTAAACAAGAGAGTAAGAAACTATCACATTATTGGTACTGTTACTTCCTGATGTTCGCTCTTTTGACTGTTTGCCCTTATCTTCCTTGTATAGCTCTACCACAGATTTTCCCATGTGGATTTCAAATCCAAAAAGCTTTTTCTAGGTTCAAGAGAGGGTCAAGACAAACCTTTAGCCAGTTTAGACGGCAGCAATTTAAGCAAACCACTCTTCCTTAAAGTCCTTCAATAAAAAACAACCTCTGATAGTTCAGCAATATTTTCGAAGCCTCAGTTTTCATAGGTAAAAATCAATTGTCCCTTTTAAGCATCTGAAAATTGTTATTCTAAACTGTCTCGCTTTTGCAGCATCAGCTCCAGTTTATGAGCCACGTATATTATTCTTAAATAAAGAATTTTAAAGAACAGCTGAAGTGGGACTTATGTAGTGGATAGGCATTGCACTGGCCTTCAGCATGTGACTTGGGGCCCACTTCTGCCCAAAAGAAACTTGTAAAGGGTTAGCTGCCACTCAAGCACCCCTTTGTGGGAGAGGACTCTGACTGTAGTTAGTATTAAACCAGCCCCAGAAAGAGATGCAATAAGTCCTGAGAAAGACCCAAACCATATTCTCTACCTGAAGCTTCCATTCCCAGTCCTCTGGCCCTGCCATAGTTCTCTCAATCAGCCACACTCCTGCCTCTTCCTGCTGCTGTTTATAGTTAATCACTTGTTTCCCCTCACAGAAGGGGAACCTCTTGTAATCAGAGCTGGCTCAGCCCCAGGCCAGCCTCCCGGTTACATAACCGTATAATTAAAATCTTACACATTATACTATATAGCATACTATTCTATTTCTAAAATGTATGTTACACATTGGTAAGACACAAAACTCCGCTGGAACTAAGTAGAAAAAGATCTCCCAATCGGGTATTTTCCTTTGACAGAGCTTTCTTCAGTGAATCCAGATCCTGCATTTCAGTACTCATTTGATTCAGCAGTCCATTCTTATTCAAGGTGCTTAATCAAGCACCTACTTCAGGCACATGCTTAAGTCTCATTGACTTTAGTGGGACTTCAGGGACTGCCTAAAGATAAGCATGTGCATAACTTACTGTACTTTAATAGAGTGGGAACACTAGTACCTGTGCATATTCCATGGGTTGCTAATGGAAAATAACTCCTGGAGCTCAAATTGATTCCTAACACGGATCTGTGTATTTTATGCATAAACAACACAAAGTACATTTTCACACACCATACTGGAAATACAAAATGTGTATAATGTAGTAAATATAGTAGTAAAATAAAAATAAAATGGGAGAAACATTTCTGTCTTGAATTGTTCTTCCGTTTACTTGCAGGGTTTCAGTAGTAACACTAACACACACAGCACATTTTGATTTCACATTGACATCAGTGGTATCAGATACTTAGGCACTCAAAGCTGACTGAATCTCATTACCACAGCACATGGATCAATGATCAAAAAGCTTTTATCATCACAATCTGAGTAGACATTTTTTATTTGGTAATATACTGTAATAGAACCCTTTATTTTTGATTTATATTTAAGTGCCTGTCCCAGACTCTACTGACAAAATCTATTTAAAAAAACAAACCATCCTGCAATGTATTCCAAAAGTACATGTAAAAACAATCAGCTGTAATTCACCATTGCCTTCTCAGAGACACTCCCCCGACCTTTCATTAAACTCAGCCCTCCCCAGAGGCACGAACAAATGGGCCTGCTTTAATGCATGCCCTGAAAGTCAACAGCTTTGGGATATATTAGACCAAGGTAGGAGAAAATAAATTCCCATATCAGTGACCTGCCAGCAGACCCATCTCTTTTTAAACTGGAGCGGGAACAAGGGGGATCTAATTCTGCCACCTCCACTGATCGTGACTGCAGTTGTACTGCACAAGGAGACAGGCTCTTAACTCAAGTAGGCAGGTCTGAAATCAGTCTGGTCTTGTTAGGTCAAAGCAAAGAACTCAAAACTCTGCCTGGAAACCAACAAGCAACCAGTGTTGATCCTGATGCACTAGTGTCATGTGAACCCAGAAAACTACTTGGCTCAACAAGCAAATTGCCACATTCAGCACCAGTTTAAGTCATTTTGAAAACGGAAGGTACAGCCCCATGAAGTTCATGTCATAGCTATTTAATCTGGAAGTGACAAGGGCATGGATCATGGTAGCAAAAATCTGTATCCAAGGAGAAAGCTAGAAAACTTCTGATCCAGTGCGGATGTAAAAAAAAAAAGCCATCCTGATCACAGATACTATAGGATCATCAAAAAGCAACCACCAATCTCGCAACCACCCCAAACTGCCAATTTATGTAACATATCACTCACACTCACACACTCTCAAAATGGTTAGTGGAATCTTTAACAAATTCACTTGCTATCACCGTCTCCATTTTGTTTGGCCCGATTTGGTAAGATAACTAGCTAGCTCTCATCCATGTCTCAGTCTTAAACAGACACTGGGTAAGGTCTGCTGAATGTATCACCTGTATCACATGAGATGGAGACAAAGCTGTGAGTCATCAGTATAGAGAAGGCACCTTTAACCCATTACCTCTTCACCAGAAATGGGAAAATTGTTGGAGAAAATTCCCCCCCCCCCCCAAAAAAAAATGCAGGTTTAGGTCAACTGAAACATTTGATGAAATTTGTTTCAAATTCATGAAGTTGTTTTGATTGACATTTTTTTCCTAATCAGAAAAAAACTGGGAGGGTTTGTTTCGACAGAGAAAATTAGTCACATAAAATAATTCAAAATTACTTTGATTTAAAGCTTCTATGAAAAAATTAATTGATTTGCTCAACCAGAATTAATTTTTTTGGTTTGCTGAAAAATGAAAAGAAAAAAAAGTGTTTCAGGTCGACCAAAAATAACTTTAAAAAAGTTTCGGTACAGTTAGTGAACCAAAAAAACAAACAAACAAAAAAAATCAGTTATTTGTACAGCTCTACTGCTTATTAACCCTTTTAACAGTCTTGTATACACTCTGAATGAAGAGATGAACTGCATAGTCCACCCCCCCCCCCCATGAAAGAGCCCCCAGGTTAGCCTAATACTATCCTATGGGACCTCACAGAGAGAAAAGAACAAAGCCATCTGAAAGCAACCCCATCACACACACCAGTGGATAATCAACACCTAATGACCAGTGGGACCAAAGACAGCTGATAAATCTAATATCACTATGGACAATTGTTCTTCATCCATTGCCAGGAGGGGATCAGCCAAAACCACAAAAAGTGTGTTTTCCCTACCAACCCCTGAATGACAAGGTTTAGAGTCACCGAGACATCCAGGTACCGGGAGTTCTCACCACAACCTTCTTAATCGTTTTAACCCAAAAGGAACCTCTCCATCCACAACTCCTGTCCCCTTTACTCTCTGCAGACAGCTGCTTCCTCCCCTCACAAACAATTCCTGGGGCAATAGGCAATTTTGTAGGGAAAACAAACTTCAGCCTGTAAACTAAGGGTGAAATCCGAACTCCTATTGGTTTCGCTCTGTTTCGTTATGGGAAGGTGGAGTGAACCACATTGCAAACCTCTCCATGACTCATCCAATCTCTCTCTCTAGTGCTAGCATAGGAATCTATAGACCTGCTAATTACAAAAAACTAATCCATCTCACTATCTGAGCTGTTGTTCTAGTCCACGTCCTCCACGGGACACTGACACAGCGACACCCACTGTCAGAGATCGTAAACCATTTCCTACCCTGTTCTAACAAGAGAGATAGGAGCCCTATTCTGAAATTAAGTGGACATTTATAATGTTAGTGTCACAGCGTGCTCCACTCGCTGATCTGGTGCCTCCTCCTGGTCACTCAAGGGATTACCTCTCGAGGCTGACACCCCGTCCACTGTTCGCACACCGTCACTCTGACTCTGGTCTGCAGCTCCTCTCACTCCAGGACCTGCTGCGTCCTCTTTGTGACTTACCGTAGTCCTTCAAGGTCAGTTCATCAACAGTCTGAGGCAGACTTCCCATTCACCGCCCTAGTCATGGGCAGAAGGTGTAGCTGCCCTTTGCCCCGCCTCTTCTGGCCAAAACCCACCTCTGCACATTGCTTTCAGTCCCCCATAGCCCTGGCCCAAGGGGGAAGGGGAGTGGCAGAGAGCTCAGCCCCCTAACCCCCATTGCCCCCGCTGGGACAGAGCGCTCAGTCAGGGCCATAAGGAGGGTCAAGCTCTCAGCCGGGACTGCAGCAGAACTTTCTGCCCTGCCTGGAGCTCCGAGCCCCTCCCCTTTCCCACCCCTTCTGCCAACAGCCCTGCATATGGGCCCCACCCCCTTCCACCCATTTCCCACAGCCCCACCCCATTCCACAGACAGCCCTGTCCCCATTCCACTCTCATGCCCTCTAGGCCCCATCCCCACTCTGCTGTGGCCCTGAGACCAGAAAAGGTCTGTGCCCCCATGGCAGCTCCAGGACCACAGCAGGGAACAGGAGCTCCCCTAGCCCTGGGACTGTGGGGGGGGAGGGGGAGATGTTTCCAGGGGCCCCAAATCCACCACTGCCCCCCCCCCCGCCCCAGTGGCACAAGACTTGGGAAGGTTTAGCCTCCCCTCATCTCCATTATGAACCACTCCATTGCTACTCCCTCAGTGGCTGGTAGGGGAACCCAGATCCAGCCTCTACTCCAAGGTGTAGTCTAAGGACCCTGAACTTAGTAGTTCTGGGCTACCTCTCTTTACCCTCGCTGCTCCTTCACTCTGGTTCCCCTTCTCTCTGGGAATACCAGCTCCAAAAACCCCTCCTCCCTTTTCCCAAGGAGTTACTAATGACTGAAGCCTTTCCAAGGAGCCCCCAGACACTCCTCTCTCTCCCCAGTCTGTAACCACAACCTGGCTTTATAGGCTCTGCCTGGTCCTACGCAGGTGAGCCTGGTCCTAATCAATTTTCTGCTCCCCGGCTCCTGCTATTGGTGCAGCTTCTGGAGTTAATTGGCCTACTCCACTCAGTCCTGGGTGGAGCCAACACCCCATCACATAGTATTCTTTATTCTTCTTACACAGCTTTTACCCTGATACATCACATGGCTTTCTAGAGCAGTAGATGGGGGCTACAGCTTAAGACAAAAGCTAGTTGATTTAAGTTTTTAATAGGAAAAAGTTGACTTCTAAAATTCATTCTAATTTAAATCATGAAAGCTAAGAAATATTCTAAAGTGCCCAATCCAGTTCTGTTGAAGCTGAAATAACGATTCCACAAGACTTCAGTGGCAGTTGGATTGTTCAGGCCCTTAGTCGTTCAGCAGTGCTTGATTCCAAACTTATTTATTTTGTCTCAGGACACCACAGCAAAAAGATAATAAGTAGAGGGCAATCACTACTCAGATATGTATATCAAATACAGAAAGCTTATTAAATACAGATTATATGGTGGATCCTATTATCCTACCATTTTACAATCACCCTGAGTACTACCTAACTTCATTGATTCATAATCCAACCGGAGCCTCTATTTTCCCAGAACTTCTAATTCTAATTTAATTACCCAGACACAGTGGTGATCACATGACAAGTTCAGGCCACTTGTCCAAAGATCCAGTTTACAGCACAGCTTTCAAACATTTTGCAGGGAATTTGTATCACATCTGCTTTTTATTAGCTAGCCATGCAATGTTTATTATTTCATATGTTAACTATCATACAATACTTGTGTGAAAAGTTCAGATGAACAATAACCTATTTATCAAGTCTGAAACAGCCAAGCCAGTTCTCCACCAAAAGACACATTTTGCAGTTTTTGTGCATGTGCATGCTAAACTTGATTCCTTAACTAAGTAATTTGGGACATACAGGATCCTGTTGTAACCCATTTATTTCTAAATTGCCTACGATGTTATGTCTAAACTGGTTGTATGCTACACACACACACACACACACACACACACACACACACACACACACACACACACACACACACACACACACACACACACACAGTAGTTCAGAAACTGTAATACTAGGACTTACTATTGCCAGCATGTGCGAAAGGTATTCTCTCTTGGCACAGTATTACCAGTCTTAGGACAAAGAGTTAAGGAGATTGAATTTGAGAGTCTGGATGATGGGAAGATTGTCACTGATGAGAGGACTAAGAAAACCTCCATAGGCAAATTCTCTAGTGGTGTAAATCCACTAAAGTCAATGCTGTTATGCCAGTGCAGAATATCCTATTCACCTTACCCATGATAAAATACATATAAGGAAAGAGTGCAAGGGGAACTAGAAAAAGTGCAAAACATCAACTATAACTTAAGAGGGATGTTGTCACAGCTCTCGCAGTGTGAAATATAGATCCTAGGATTGATTCTGAGATCCAACCATTTTGCAGTTTCTCTGGGATACTACCTGAGTTGATTATAATTCAATTATAGCCTCAATTTTCCCAGCTCACCTCCAATTTTAATTGAGTTACCCAGAGTGCAAGAAGATTACAAATATTTTTGGGTAAAGGTCACAATTTTGTGCCCAGCCATTTTGCCTTTTGTGAAACTTTCATATAATGTCCAGTTTCACAAAGCAATCAAAACTGCATTCTTACATTATGGTGGAGAAATTTGTCTTACGTCTGAACAAAATATTGAAATGCAAGTTCAGAAAATGCCTGGGTTTTCTAAAGAAAAAAGAAGATGGGATTGTGCACTAATGGGCCAAAAAGCGCAAAGTGAAAATTAACAGTACAGTAAAACCCCGATTTAATGGACCCCGATTTAACGGACTTCGGATGCAACGGACAAAATTTATGAGCAAGTCCGATGAATCCAAAATCCGTTTTTTCGGGGGCTGGCTGCCGGATGACAGCCCCCAGCAGCTGGGACCCGGGCGGGCGGGCTGACAGCCCCCAGCAGCCGGGGACATGGGCGGGCAGGCGGGCTGCTAGCTGCCACCTGGGTCCCAGCAGCCGAGACATGGGCGGGCGGGCTGACAGCTCCCCCCTGGGTCCCAGCAGCCGGGGAACCGGGCGGGCGGGCTGCTGGCTGCCACCGGGCGGGCTTACTCACGGCTCACGGCTGCCAAGTAAAACCTCGATATAACGGACTAATTCGGGCGAGGGGGTGTCCGTTCAAGCCGAAAGTCCTGTTATTTAATAATTTTAAAAAATGATTAAATAACGGACTTTCGGCTTTAACGGACACCACCTCACCCGAATTAGTCCGTTATATCGAGGTTTTACTGTACTGTCTGCCTGTCTTGGGTGACATATTTTTAGTACCACTATTCCAAACAGAGCTGAACCTCCTCTGATCCTCCACTTGCTTCTGTGAAGATTTCCCAAATGGCAGATGTAATGGTACTTTTTTAAAGCAAAAGTTTCAAAATGCAGCCACTGACTATCACACCAAGGTGCAGGGAACAACAAATGGCTCAAACTCCAGCCCAATCTCTACAGCAAACCAGAAACTTTACAGTTTAGACAAATCATGTGCTTGCAATCAATCCCTCCTCCCTTGTGTCTGGTTAATGAAGTTGCATATCCCAGACCATGGCATGGTAGCCGCACGTCACGCTTCCACCTTCGGTGAATTCACTGAGTGTGGAAGTGAGGGGACCTCTGCACCACTCATACAATCAGGGCCACCGTTGGTAACAGTGTCCATGAAGATATTTTCAGGGGGTTCATTTAATTACTTCACTGGCAAAATGAAAAATTGGTTTAGGCTCATGTCCATCCCAATACGTGATATTAAACAAACTTTCACGATTAGCTGGCAACAGCATTGACATAAGTTAATTCTCACCTTGTCAAAAGAGAATGAACAGGAGTTATTTTTAACCTCCTTTTGTCTACCGAGTTTATTCAGTTCCTTAACTATAATTCCATTCCTGAAACTGCAAGGGGCTGGCTGGAGATCATCAAGCTCCCACAGAAGGATGTATAGAATAATACATACATTTACTTCTGCTTGTAGTCAGTAGAAGAGCTTATCTAAAGTAAAGACCAACTTCAGCTTCCTCCTGGTCAGCATCTCTCCCAAATCTTTAGTCAATAATGTCTTAATGTGTTTTTCCCTCTTTATATGAAGTATCCAGAAGTTGCGCTGTGTTTTGTGGCTTTTATGCATATCATCCTCCCCTTAGGCAACTGTTTGTTCCAGTGCAACGATGACACAAAACCAGGAACAGTCAAAGAGGAGAAAGAGTAAAGAACATTCAATCTAAAACAATAGACACCTGAATTTCAAATGGTGTTTAAAATACCAACTGAAATGACTGTTGTCACGGAATCACCGGGAGATGCTCTGGAACTACTCCGTCTGAGGCCTAGGGAAGCATGCCTCCTCTCTCTGAGCATACTGCCACCAGGTCAAGATGCTTACACAGCTTTGACCTTCCTGGGTCTGACCGCGAAGCATTCAGCCTCCCTTTCCACAGCTTGTGCTTCCCGCAGTGAGTCCGCCCGGGCTCCTGGAGAAGCCACAGGGCCCTGCACCCCCAACTCCGGAGTCAGATGCGACTCTCAACCAGCCGGTAAAACAGGTGGTTTATTAGTCAACAGGAACACAGTGTAGGCCCGAACTTGTTAGCACAGAAAATCAGTGACTTTCAGCCAAGTCCATCTTGGCCAGAAGCCCTGGACTCCCCCTTTTTCAGTCCTCCCAAGCAGACTTCCAGCTTCCAGCGACCCAACCTCAGATGCTCCGTTGCTCCTCCTCTTTGTCTTTTTCTTGCTTAAGAGTCTCCTGGTTGCATCCCCTCTGGGGTCTCAGGTTACGAAGAACACCGGTCAAAGCATATGTGCAGGCAGCTGGAGCAGCCTCACCTGCCCCAGAGGTCTCAGCCAAAGTCACACACCCCTATTCTTACCAGTGAGGTATTGGGGCAGCACACAGTGAAACTGAGGCACACACAGTATTTATGCAAAACAGTGAAACTCACATATGATCAGTGAGAATCACATACAACATAAGGGTAAATAGACACTTTGTCACAGTTATCTATAAATGCATGCAGGGCTGCTCTGCCCTCACTGAGAGGAGAGCATCTGAGTCCCAAAGGAGAATTCCAGGCTGACCACTAGTTCCTCAGAGACTCTGCATGCCATGCAGGAGGTTTAAGTTCAATTTTAGCACCCAATTTCCTGCTAAGGCTATGTCTATTCAGAGTTTTTCTTCAAGTTTCTCACCTTTGCGACTCCACTAGCGGTAACCATGGTAGAAGTTCTAGAGACGACAAGGAGTTAGAGTTTTTGACAACCATAGTTACCTAGCTCTGCTCCAAGTCTAAATGATACAGTGGTAGAAGACTAGTGGCCACCGGTACCTTCTCTATGGTAGAGATTACAGTAATGCTATCCCTCCAGTGGCACTGAGCAGTTGTTTCTGCAATGGAAGAACGCTTAAGGACAAAAGTCAGTATAGAAAAGGCCAAAGAGACTAGCTCTGCACCAGGTGAACTTCCCATTGATAAGTATCTCCTCTGCCTGGAAAAGGACAGCTTTAAAAGACTCCAAAGGGGGTGCAGTGAAATCCTACTTGCTGTCCTGTAGTTTGAGGAAAGGGACAGACCATCCAGGGTTTCCACTAGAAACTATCCTTTCCAGCTGTCTTTAAAAGTATTACTCCAACATTTATAGTACAGTAGTGCGTACTCCCAGACTCCCACTCTCCTAGGCCCAGTACAAAATCATGCAAAGACAGGCCTTAACCCTGGAGAGCTGCAAGACAAACATAATGTCCCACATGCGGCTCTACTCAGAATACTGATGCTAAAATTGCCACTTTTAATTTGGAACATCAATTCCTGTTCTGAGGTCAGAGTTGGATCAGACTTTAGGTTCCTGACTCAGGTACACTGGAATTTCCAGGCTTATGTTTTCTCGTGTGTGTGGGTTTTTTTAAACAAACAACATTCAAATGTTCTCCAGACTTGCGATAAGCAGCCGCGCCTGCAGAATTTCAAAGTGTGGACTTACCTCTCGGGGTTGTTGGCGTCTCCGCGGCATTAACCCAGGAGGAGCAGATCTTTGCTCACCTTGGAAGAGAGTGAAGACTCCCGCATAGGACTGGTTATGAAGTAACTTGTGGTTATGCTACTGTGTTACCTTGGAATAAGGCTTGATTGAGGAGGAAATGTGTGGTGGTCTAGTGGACCGATAAGATACAGAACTTCTTGTCTCTAGGTTACAGGTTCTAAACCTACCTAGGTTTGTTTCGCTCATCACTTGCCTTCCACACTGTAGTGCAGTATTCCGTTTGTCTATTGGTTGTCTCCCCTTCCTCACAGATGATTGAATATCATGAGAGCTGTATATATAGTTAAGTGCCTTAGGAATCTTCCATTGAAAGTAGCTATAAATATGTAAAACAGACATGCAATATTGTATCTACAACTGATTTTTCTTCCAACAGTAACTGATAGAGTCACACCCCACAGGTCTCAGTGTGTGCCCCAGTAACAGGAGTTTGAACCTGTCCTCCCTCAATTTCTTAGATCTACTCTTAAACCCTGAGCAGATCTTACATGTAGAGGGGATGTGAGACTCCCTGAAGCAGTAGAAGCAGCTTGCTTGTGCATCACTGCAGGGAAAGACCTATGGCAGGTCTGGCAGGGATGGAAGCCTCATGTCTTGGGCATAACCCATGCTCAACACCCAGGGATCAAAAGCCTCAATCAGGCAAAAGGAAAGTCGGGGAGGGGATGGGATGGGGAGAACCTATTCAAAAGCACAATTTATGCTAAACAAAAATAAAGAAAAATACTGAGAGAATAAAGGAATAAAGACATTTCAATAGTGAGGGTAGCAAGTGAACACGGCGACATACCGTCACAAGCCACAGGCAGCTGAGAGGGAACTGGAGTGGCAGCCCGTCCCTGTATGCCCTAGTACTGGAGCATGATGGTGTCTAGGGTGCAGATGTGGACCTATGGATATTGCTGCCAAAAATCTCCCATCAAAACTGCCTGGGCATACTCACATCCTAACATGGAGCACCCATAAGGACACTACTTGGAGAAGACCTTTCTATATAGCAATTTCAACACACTCCCCATCTCACACTCTCCATATAGCACCACCTTTGCACTTTGATCCCAGCCTACACTATGGGAGGGGCTGATGCCTTCCATTATTTTAGGGCATGTTACTACACACATGAAGCACTAGCCACCTACAATGACAGTATATACTATTGCACATATTGTATTTACTGTGCTGGGTGGTATACTTCCTCCTGTGCTTGCTTAGGAACAATATCTGCATCTACTTAATTGCTCTAATTCAGTAAGATATCACAAATGCTAGAGACAGTTCTATTTGAAGTGAAAAGAGGAATTTTACATCAAGAAGTAGGGGGAAAATCCTTGATTTTAAACTCAATTAATCTGCGGAAAAACTTGCCACAAAACATCACCGACAGCAAGAATGTGGTAGGATTCAAAAAGAGGATTAGACAAATAAACAGACCAAAGTACCAAAAATACATTAGATAGAATACTATTTTTAATATCTCACTTCTGGGCATAAACCGGACTGGAAGGAATTGGGAGGAAACTTCCCCGAGAGGTTGCTTATTTTATAATTGCATGCGGCAAGATTTCTTGCACCTTCTGCTGATGCACCTGGTAACAGCCATCGTCAGAGTCAGGCTATTAGAATGGATAGACCACTGGTCTGATCCAATATGGCAATAAAAGTCCATGAGGGAAGAAATTTTTCTGCATAGTTCCTTCATAGATCAGTCATGATATGAAACTTTTATCCTGACTTCTATTTCCCTTTGTACATACTTCCTAGTTAGCCAACTCATTTCTTCCCCATTCAAAAGCTCATTTTTCAATTTTAAAATTTCAGCACATCTTCTCCATGAATTATTGCATTCCAGAAACAGCAGATCAATGCAAGAAAGATCAGCAAGTTCAATATAAAGCTGCCGAGAATTTTTTCGGGTCATTAACTGCACGTTTTTAACCACAAATCTATGCTAACTTTGGTTCATAGAAAATGACTTTTATAAGCTTCTAAATACTGCTTGCTTGACTGTTTTGATTGCTCTGTAAAAGATCTACTGCCTGGCTCTAGTCAAAAAAAACCAACAACCAACCACCTTTAAGTGCTTCTATTCAAAACTGGGCAATGCAAAAGGTATTTTTCTTGAAGACAGTGGGTAGAAATTATAGATGTGATAACATGGGGCTAAGTCCTTTCTGGTGCTTATAAAGCTGCCAACTTATAACCAGTGGTAAATATGGTCTGTGCTACCCTGTTTCCCCCTTTTTATTTTAGTGAATTTAAATGCTTGTGAAAAGCACTGGAGAATAAAGTCATGTAGCCACAAAGAGAGCTATTGCTCCAACAGTGAAGGCTTCTCTGAAACAGCCCTGCCAACATGCTTCAACTAGTTCTGTCTCCATGCCCATTCAAGCCTTGGTCTCTCTGCTGAGATCATTGGCCCCCCACCATTAGTTAGGAATGTAAGAGGAGTGGTGGATTTTGTGATGGGGACATCAGCTGACTAGGAATTGAACAGAGACTATCAACTCATTTCATACTTCACAGCCAGACGGTACTGATTTTTGGTCTCAATTGACCTGGTCTGGTTTAGAACCTGTAACCGAGAGAGGAAAATCTTCACACCCTACGGTTCCCTCAGTCACCACTCTTCCTCCCTCCTCCACCATCATCCATTATTCCAAGGGAGTTTATATCTGTATTGGCATTACTAGCACTATTTTAGTATGATCTTAGAAATACAAAAGCCACCACATTTAAGATGAAACACTTAAGGTAGCACTTTTTCCACATTCATGCTCCGTAGAGATTTTTCTTTTTTAAATGCTAAAATAATTCCATGTTTATACATTCTTTTATAAAGTTCTGGAAGTAAATTTCTTGAATTTTGTTATAAGCTCAAACTATATCAGAGTCTTGTGCTTAATGCCATTTCTATTACCATTATGTTAAGAAACAGCTATCTGATGAGTAAAGAATTTATAGAACTTTTTTTAAGCTTTTAAAAAATAGTGAATTTGGGGAGCATTTTTGTTTCCGTTGTAAATAATTAAGAAAGCTAGATGATAACCATGTAGTATACTTTTTTAAAAAGATTACTTAAGATGTGATGACAATAGAGGTTAGAAAAAAATAATTATTTATTCACTTCAAGCGGGAATAATGTTGTTTCAATAGTATATTCACTATCTATTTCAGTTCAGGTCACTGCACTCAAGTCATGATTGACAAATAACAGCCCTGATGTAGTATCTTGTGAGAAAGGGGAGGAAAATGAGATCAAGCCTTGTGAAAAATGTCCAGACGGTGAAGAATGAGACAAGATGCTGGAAAATACAAGTGGCTATAAACTTTGGTGTCAGGATAATAGGCTGTTAATGCATTTAATTTCCCATGGCATAAGATGTATACCTTATATGGAAATCTAAGCTTGAATTGTGTATTTTAAACTTTTTATAATGGTATTGATAGCAAAATTATACAAACCCCTAGAAGGCCAGCCAAGAAGGAATAGAACATACATTCTACAGATCCACACGTACAAATCTGAAGTCTGTTCAAGGTTGCTGGTGAGCATCAGCCAATATCCTGGAGAACAAGATTCCCATACACAATACAGAATATACAGTAGAAAAAAAAAACAAAAAAAAAAAGACACTTAAAAGAGAAACAACTAAAAAGGAATATTTCTGTGAGAAAGTAACAAGCTTGTCACATACAGTCAAAGATAGAAAAGCTCATAAAGAACAAAGGGAAGTAGCAGTGTAGTCAGAGAATCTATTGGTGACAGAAGAGTTGGAGATATTTGACTTTGGGTGTTTGAGTATCAGAGGTTTATCACAGCAAGCCACATGGAAATGCTCTTCTATTCATATGATGTTTGATTGTTCAGGATCAAAAGAGAAGGATTCAAGATCTCTTCTGGATACCATTATCTATCTAAAAATGATGTACAATAGTGAACACTATGGAAAGAGCTCTACTGTTTTCCTAATTGCATTAGGGTACAAAATTTTGGAGATGAACTGAATGCAAAGTGCATTCTTGCAGGTAACCACCCCATAAGAGGGTCTCCTCCTACCTTCAAACATTTTGCCACTGATTTCTTTAGTGTAAATGCCCAAAAAGGAAAGTCACCAACCTTTTCTGTTTTGAGCACCGAGTGAATGTCGGTGAGAGCTGCCTCGTCGCAAACCATTCCAAGTGCATTGTTCAGTCCTATTTGATAGTCTTAGTTGAATAAGAATCCTCAGTAATATCTTTCAAGGCTATTAAAAGGACTACTCAACTCCAGAAAACACTGCAAGGTTTTCAAATGTTTTGTTTAACCCTTATAAGTCACTTGTCAAAACCAAACCAATGATTTTCTCTCCACTCCATTTGTTTGTAATGTGGAAATGTGTCAGTGTATTCTAGGTTTTTATTTCATAGCTAGGGTATGCATCTACATTTCTCATGTCAGACTCTCTGATGAGATTAAAACTGATCCTCTGACCACTTGGGGTCATTAAAGATCTCACAGTATTTTCTCCACAGAATTATTTAATATTCAAAGGATTTTGGCTTTATTCCAAGTGGGGGTAATTACATTCTGCCCTATTAAAATGCCCCCAAGGTGAAAAAAAACCACTTTTCATTTTCTGCCCTAAACTACTGCACTATGTTGCTTATGTTAGAAAGCATGCACTGTGTCCCACCCGTGTGCGTGAGAATTACACATTTTCCACATCATTCATGAACGATGAAGCTACAGGACCACCCCAAACTGATGCCATTAAAATCTTCCTTGTACCCCATTATTTATTCTGTATGTTATTTCTATTACGGTAGTGCCAAGGAGTCCCAGCCACAGAGCAGGGCCCACAGTGGTAGGTGCTGTCTGATGCGTTTTACAGAAATAGATTTAGAAATGTTTTAGGCAGTATACAAAATTATAGGTTTACGCTAAATGTAAAATCAGAATGTTTAATTACTGTGTGTCCGGCTATAAAAGCCTTGAAGGGAAAGTAAAAAACCTTAGAAAACAGCTTTTCCTTATATAAGGTCTGATAGGTCAGTCTAACAGGGCTTACAACGTGCATCTTATACTCCTGGCATTCTACATGGCAGCTGTCAAGTATGGTTTAAATCTCTTTTTTGTAGTCTTGACGCATCATAAGCAATCAGATCCTACCCACTGTTGGTACAGGACTGAGGAGTGTCCCATTTTGGGCCATGGAGCAAATACTGCTCTGGCAAGTGAAATGGTATATATCTTATAATGATGGTTAACTAAAAAACAAGTACAAATCTGAAGTTACTTACATGCATGGAATGTTAGAGGTAATTCTGGCAGAGAGAAACTAATTAGCAGAGTACAGATGAGAATTATTCCCAGGACTATAAACACTTGGGATTGAGAGGTGGGGGGTGTAAGTTTCACCTTCATCCGGATCTACAGTACTGTGCTTGATACCCTATAAACAGAGGACAATTGATCTTTACTCATATAGGGATACTTGGATGAAGGTTTAGAGGATCAAACCACTTTTTTGCATACTAATAACCATATGGGTATAACAAATTATACCATGTGACTCTTCGCTTTCCAGTTCATCATGTTTTCTATGTCTGTCATTAAGGCTATGATTCTCCAAAGACTTATGCATTGGAGTGGCCCCATTAGCTACTGACATGCCTGAAGTTAAGTGAATCTTTGCAGGATCATGGCCTTAGACTGTAAACATTCCAAGCAAATGTTGTCTTATGGTCTTGTCGGCGGTCAAGTACAAAGTTGATCCTCATTACAAAAATATGTATAATATAAATACTACACACAATTCCAAAACTGTATAGTAAATAAAACTTTATTTCATCTCCGCTCCTGCCAGATTAGCTTTGCCAGTCACAGATCAGCATATGATACAGTTATGTATTAACTATTTACAATTTACAGTAGTGTATTTCTTCTCCAGAAAATAGAAGTACAAAAGCTAGAAGTAAATAAATGAAGTACTAAAATTTGGATTTATTGTAAGCAAAAGCTTAAAGAAATGGCCTTTAGCAAACAATCAAAAGATCAAATTGGAAGAAAATATTCAAACAAATGGCCTAATTCACCAGGAATCACCCACTAACTGCTATCCACCCAAAAATGTATTGCACAATTCATTCAGTCAAGAAATCAAAAATAAATAGAAGAGACAAACTGTTAAGTTCAGCTCTTAAAAACACCCAGTGAAACCTATACTGAGATACAAGAGTGGGGCAAAGTTTTTCTAGGTTACAGTCTTTTTTCTCCCCCTTAAAAAAATAACCTTTAACATAAAATAGAAGACAGTATTTAATATGAGGAGAAAAAAGACTCTCACCAGATAACCACTGATTAGCCTCTCTTCTCATGGCAGTTTTAACTATATTCACGGTCCAAAAGTGCATGTTGATTTTTCTGTCTTGCTGCTCCATCTGGGACCATGAATAATAGTTTTTCCTCTTGTCCATTCTCAGCGGAGAACAGGGATACGAATGCATTTCTAAGCAGCATTGTCATAAGACCTTACTATCAATTTCTTCAAGATGGTCGTAGCCATGACTAGGGAGGGGGGAAAAAAGAAGAAAGTAAAGGCAAGTAAATGAATGTAACATTGTGAAGAGAAAATTACAAGCACTTTTTGTACTAAAATAAATAAATCAGGAGCAATTGAAACTGATTGCTGGAGAAATGCAATAGGAGACCCAACGAGCTTGGATTTGAGGTCAGGCTGCATGACTTGACTTATTCTGTGATCTTGGGTAATTCTATTTCTATATATTTCAGTCAACAGAACTGAGAAGCTGGGTGAAATAGTAAGACCCCAGTGGAAACTGCATACTGTATCTGAGCATCATGCCTAGTTAAGTAAAATACAAAACTGAGTTTTAGAATGAGACAAAGGCCTCTAGTTAAAATGACAGGAAAGTAACAATACTCCACCTCAAAATAATTCCTGCCTTGGCCAATCCCTTGTACCTAATCAAGAAGTGTACACCTCACATTTGTAATGCAGTCAGCATCACCTTGATCATAAGTTGCTTGGAGGCAAGAATGTCATATTTGGGGGCAATAAACGGTCATAATCCACTACAGCTTTGAAAAATGAGGACAGCACAATTTACTCTTGCAATGAGATTTTATTAGATTATATAAAATGTACATGCACAGGCATAATTTACATTAGTAAAATGACCTGTTGCTGACACCATGGTTAGCATCAAGCCCCTTCTTTGCTCCTCCAAATGATGCTGAAAACCGTTTTACTGATAGAAAGGACAACCCTTTTTTCAACAGGGCCACAGAAAGAGTAACAGGGATTGTATCTCAATCATGCTTTCTATAATGCTGTTGAAAGTAGTTTTACCCTGTCGATACTGACACTTCAACCATTTTCAGCCATGGGAAAGGAAAAGACAGTTGACACAAATATCCCAGAAAAGCAAGGACCAGAGGACAGACATTCCAAATATTGGGCTTAGAATACAACATTTTAAGAGAGTATGAAATATGGATAAGAGTAGAAACTTTAAGGACTGGTAGAGAGGGACAGATTTCCCTCTTTATAGGGCTCAGTTATAATTTGCATTTAAGTTTTGTTTGGTTTTAGTTTTAAGGGAGGAAAAAGATTAAGACAAGCTCAGCAAGTCCCACAGAATGTGTTTTGAAATATTATACATTTTAAATCAGAGCGCTAATCACACTAGATTATGTAGAAAGTTGTGACTATTTACTTCCATGTCCTATTATTGTGGATCATTATTGTTTTAATTTTCACCTTGAGTGGTCTGGTGCACCCTTTTCATTGTAAACCAACCCAGCCACTTGGTCTCTAACACTAGAGTTATTTGCACACAGGTTTATTAAATGAAGCCCAACTAATTTGTAACAAATTGTGTAATAACAAATATCATGACATCCCCAATCAAAAAGATCCCCCCCTCCCCCGCTTTGTCATCTTGGTACCACCAACCCTTGGCTCTGAGCCAGCAAAATACTAAAGCATGTGCTGAACTTTAAGTAGGTTTGAAGTCTACTTTGAAGCCAGCTTGAAGCTAAGCAGATGCTGAAGTGCCTTACTGGATCAGGACCGATGTATGTAATATTTCCTTGTAAGTATCTTATTAAATTAGGACCCCTTTTGATTGGCATAAGGGTCCATTTTAAGCACCAAATGAGCTGGCATATTCCAGTAATTTGACTTACCTATTTGCTTATTCAATAAGAAGCCCAGAAAATGATAAAAGCACAAATAGAATAAAGCCAAGTTAAATATATTTTGTATTACGGGCTATTTGATTAAGAATAATTTTCTACTCCATTTTGACACATCTGATGTTTGTAGAGCTCTGAATCAGTATTTGAAAAGATGCAGACTGTTCTCATAACAGAAAATATATTAATTTTGAAACTGAGGCTTACTTCTTACAAACTTAGCTTTGTAAAGCAAAATAAGATAAACAGTTAATTTAGGGGTATATTACAAACTTGTCGTGCAAATAGCATTCAGTAATTATGAACAAAACCAGGGAGGAGAGAAAGAAAAATCTAGAAGAAGAATCATTAATAGCATGCTATAGATTTGACCTTCAAATAAAACACAATACACATATTAGGCTTCACTCACCCACATGCTAACTAAGCACAGACTGATGGAATATTCAGAAGATACCACTGCGAGGTGAGGTAAACTACAAAGCCAGGAAGAAAACACCTTATTGGAATATTTTATTAGTAGCATAATTTTGAGCTCAGTGGACATCTTGTGCTTACATAAGAGGCTCAGAGGATACGACAGAAACAACACTGAAGTAAATACTAATACACCAAGGTCAGTAACCCAAGGCAATTTATCTGTAATTTGTTTATAAACTTTCAAGAGAAACTGGTAGATATATGTCCATTGTATAGTAAGGAAAAGATCAGGAACTAAAATGGTATATAAAGCTGACAAGTATCCTTAACATACTACAGTGTAAATGTGTTTTATTTCAGTAGCAAAACAAGTTGACAATTTACATTTTTATAATCTGTAAATATTTCAGAAAAAGTTACCAGGAATATCAGCTTTTTCCTATCAGAAAATCAAAGCATTGTGACTTGTTTTAAAAATGCACATTTATGCTCTAATTTAGACAATTTATACCACTAGAAAGGAAATTTAAGTGTTTAATAAATGTTTTTCAAATACTACAATCACACTATTATGAAATAGGGAGAAGCCCTGCATCAACTGATTATTAATATAATATGCTTGGATAGTTTAGTCTAATCCCAGCAGCCTAAATATGTTTCTCTCTTACAGACCAGTATATCAAAAAGTTAGTAAACATCTAAATAGGTGCTACTCCAGGCAGAGTAATAAGCTAATAAAAAGAATAACAAACTGGTTAGACATGTTTAATTTTGAAGGGTTGGGAGGTGGTTAAAAAGGTAATCATTATTTCTTTAATATTTGATTAAATTACCTTTGAAGGCAAGCATGGTGCTAATCACTTCAGACAACAGGGTGCAGATACTTTCAGTGCAAAGACTACTTGGTCTGGGAGAGGAAGTTACACTCTTTGTTTTACGAGTTTAAATAAATATTTGGAGATTCGGATGGACTGACTGAGAGCCTGGACTGGAATAGAATACAGTGGAGCCCAGCAGGGGAGAGAAGCTGCGGCCCTGTGCCTGCTGGGGACAGAGAACTCCCTGCAGCCCCGGAGTTCTCTGTGGAAGCCGCGGCCTCTGCGCCTGCCAGGGACAGAGAACAGCGGTGCCTGCAGCCTTGGGAGACATGGTATAATCACGCTATATCCGAATTTGCATTATACCGGGGCGCGTTATACCGGGGGCTCCACTGTCCTTATCAATACCAATGTTGCTTTTATAGTATATCAAAAACACCTTCAACACCCCTTCTGACAAAAATCTATAATTTTTCTTGCTGTTTTCAACTCTATGTTAACAGTAACTGAAGATGTTTTTAAAAGTTTGCTCCAAAGAGATCAATGTGTTTGTGTGATTTTGTAATGTGAAACATACAACTACCTAAAATAACCACCTTATCTGTCTCCAAAATAAGGGTCGACAACCTTTCAGAAGTGGTGTGCCAAGTCTTCATTTATTCACTCTAATTTAAGGTTTGATGTGTCAGTAATACATTTTAACATTTTTAGAAGGTCTCTTTCTATAAGTCTATAATATAACTAAATTATTGTTGTATGTAAAGTAAATAAGGTTTTTAAACTGTTTAAGAAGCTTCATTTAAAATTAAATTAAAATGCAGAGCCCCTCAGACCAGGGGCCAGGACCCAGTCAGTGTGAGTGCCACTGAAAATCAGCTTACCATAGGTTGCCTATCCCTGCTCTAAAATGTTCAGAGATCGCTAAGACCAGTAGGGCGGATAGAAGAGAAGAAATAAGACCATTGGTGGAAGTACAAGCTACAATAAACTCTTAACTAAACTATTTTATTTTACTGGCCCACAAAAACAGGAACGATCCTATAGAATTCAGAGCTTGTGTAGAGAAAATATTTTCACAGTCTTTCAATTAATAAAACGCCTTTTACACTTACAAAATAGTGATCGTGCAAGGAGTGTTTTTTCTGAATAGCACTGTATCTTACTTCCCTGAGAACATGAAGTCCTCTGCTCCTGGTCTTGCAATTCATCTACTTGGAAATCTTTTTGTAAAGCAAAGCATCCCTCAATTCCTCAAATAACTGAAAATCTAGCCCTGAGGAACTATTAAAGACACTGGTATAGCATGATTTCCATTCTCTCCCTCCCAAAATCTAGACTTCTCTATGCTCAGATGACATATCCCATTCTGGGAGAGTTGAGTAGGCTTTCAGTGTTTTCTGTCAATTTTAAAAAGGCATTCTACATCAAGGATGCATCTGTCCTGGCTATATTCTGCACTTTCCCCCTCTGTTGTTCTAGGGGAAAGCTCTATCAGTAGAACTGCTATTGTACACCAAAGTGGAGTAGGCATAGGAGTTGTTTCCATTTTTACTTTTAGTAAGGATAGATGACACAGTGGCAAAAGCGCCTACACATTGGCTACACAGTGCTCTCATTGTCAATACCACTAGTGAAGTTGCTCCAGTACTAGAGCAATGGTTGGACATATCAGTGGAGACAAGACCCTTACTTTTTTCTTTTGTCAAACTCAAGCCTACTTCTACATTAGGAAATTCTCCAGAGGAAGGGAGGGATGTTAAACAGCCAAGTTTCACCCACCTATGTCTAGTAGCCCACGTTCATATAGTTAGTCTGCTTATAAGGCTTACCAATGGTCGAGCATCTTCTCGTTCTAAAATCTTCTGAGTTTGGTCGGCTGGGAATTTCAGCACTGTGGTTATAACCTTTGCCATTGTCTAAAGAAAAAAAGTTAACGGTCTATAAGTAACTTAATTTGCATAAGAAATAATTAAACTGCTGTTTAGTTACAAATTTATTCATTTATCAAAGTTCTGTATGTTTTTAGTAATGTTAATGGAAGCCATTGCCAAAAGAATAAGACATGAACATTAGTTTCGAATCTCATTTGCTTGACAAATGGCATGTTATGTGAATTTTATGGAAGATTCTTTAGTTTATATTATCACAAACTACTGCTATCATACAACAACATAAGATCTTTAATAAGCACAAAGCTCAAACACATAAACCTCCTTCACAAAATGGCGATACCGACTACTGTTGCAAAAGACCCTTCCTGAGATCTCTTCCTATAAACAATCTAATCTGTGTGTCACTACAAGATATATTTATTTAGTCACATGAAATAATGCTCTATAACTCAACTGCATTCACATCAGCCTGACATCTTGTAAAACAAATCCAGATGAATAAACTAGTGCACAAGCAGGTTCCAGATTAACTGCAGAACTTCATTTGTGGAAACATTATTGGCAGGTGTGTAGTATGCTGCACTGATACAGCAAAATGCTCTAATATCCTCTTATGAAAGGAGTCATAAATAGAAAGCATTATTATTAATGATAATTCAGCCTATAACAACTTCTCTGTGCGGCATGAATTATCTCTATTTTGTATGTGGAAAAGATCATATAAATAGTTACACATTAGGTGGCAGAGCCAGGATTACAACTCCCATTTGATTGTTTTAGCCACCAACATACTCCTGCCCGAAACAGGATCAACACTTTCATTTTGATCAGCAACAGAAGGTAAGGGGGAAGAAGGCGTAGTAACGTGGGTGAATATAGGTGATCAGGTGGTTTCACAGGAAATCTCCGGTGCTTTCCCACATGCTGCAATAGCTGTAGGTACAGCTCTAACAGAATGTGCTACAAGAATCATACTTGCAGCTCTCACACAATGCAGTGGTGACAAGATTGCTGCCCATCTATTGCTCGTTTCCCTCCAGCTCCACACAGATCACTGAGCGAAGAGGAGACAGCAGGAACAATAATGAAGCAAGTGGAGAAGAGAACTGACCACAACCATAATTAAGGTGAAAGGTTTGTTTAGATTAATTCCTCTCATGTATATTTAGATACAGCTTCGACCTAGCTATAAAGCTGAGAGAATTCCCCTTGCTAACTGTTCTGTTCAATCAGCTTCATTTAAGCTATTTACCGCTCATGATTCAAATCAGAGGTTCTCAGACTTCATTGCACCGTGACCCCTTTCTGACAACAAAAATTACTACACCGGGAGGAAGCCTGTGCCCACCCCACCCAGCCCCGCTGCCCCAGGCACAGGGGCCAAAGCCCGAGTTACACCGCCCTGTGTGGAGGCCCAAAGCCGAAGCCCGAGAGCTTCAGCCCTAGGTGGAGAGCTTATAACCTGAGCCCTGCCACTCATATCTGAAGCCCTCAGACTTTGGCTGTGGCCCTGGGTGGTAGGACTCGGGATTCAGCTTTGGCCCAGGCCCCAGCAAGTCTAATGCCAGTCTTGGTGACCGCATTAAAATGGGTTCATGACCCACTTTGCGGGTCCCAACCCAGTTTGAGAACTGCTGGAAGATACTGAAGAACATCTCTGGCAACACCAATCAGCACCAAACTTTTCTAATTTCTCGTCAAACCTCTCTTTCACCAGATAGGACTGAAAGATCACAAAGCAATGAACTCAGAATGTACACCCACGCTTACAGGATGGCTACCTCTGAAGCCCTCACAATTAATTTCAACGGGACACAATGGTATGCACAAATAAGTTTATATATATTTGCAAATGTAGCATTGCAAATACTACATGAAAATACATTTATGCATGTGCCAACTCAAACATT
This sequence comes from Sternotherus odoratus, assembly GCA_032164245.1. Lineage (NCBI taxonomy): Eukaryota > Metazoa > Chordata > Testudines > Kinosternidae > Sternotherus > Sternotherus odoratus. The sequence continues at coordinate 151,395,168 of JAVMKO010000002.1, forward strand.
TTTAAAATCTTCTTTCTTGAAAATGTATGTTTTGTAATTTATCACTAGCACGGTCTTGAAATTCTTCACGTTCTTGCAGTCACAAGGGAGATTTAGAAATAAAATTATTTCAGGTCTAAATGATTGCAAATAGCATTATGGAATTTAAAACTATATGCTTTACAAAGTGTTTACCTGATTATGCCTTTATTATCTTGATTATATTTTTCTACAAAAATCCAGGTGAAGCATAATAATAACCCCTATCTTTCATATACCCATATATGCAGTAATAACTTGTAATAAAAGAGCTGATTGTTTACATTCCTACTGACTGCCAATTCTTTCAAGGAGTATAGAATATTTACAAAAGTCCTTGGGGTAGCCAATATCAAACAATTTCATGAATGGATATTTCTTACAGATATCAAGGCACTCTATAATTTGAACAATATTGCTCCTCACAAGCAGAACCCACAAATTTCACCACAAAGCAGCATATAACTGTCCCATGCTGTCACACAATTCACTATTTGTTGCTACAAGATTCAGTATGATTGCCAAGGCTATCCACTCCCATGCTTAAGTGTACAAGCCAGTAACAGTGAAAAATATGTCTAGTATCCCTGAGAGCTCTGCATACACTTAACTAATTCAGAAATACATGCTGGAAATCAACAAAATCTGGAATCATTATGACAGACCATCCTTCCATTTCAATATTTGCAAGCAGCCTATATAACCAACACATGAATTGCACACATCGGAGGCAGACAAACACAGAGACTGGCATTTTGACTGGAGAACAGACTCCAAATTGTATAATGAAATTGTGAGTCTCAGCATTTGTGAAAGCAATGCTCTAGAATTCTGTAAAACGGGGCTTTTACCATGCTTGACAAAGAAAACTTCAACACAATGTCCTAAAGATGAAGTATAACTATACTTGATTAATTCAGCTATTCCCATGGTGATTAAGAACATTATTTTACTGCATCACATGTGTGCTAAGCATCTCACACTACAGATAAACTTAACAAGGTGCATTCTAAGAAAAATGTACACTGTAATTTCACATGACAGTGAAGTGGCAGCAGATTAAGTAGGGTAGGAAGACAGTTAAGTTACATTGGTTACTCTAAGGTGTGTGTAGTGTGATTGAACAATTTATTTTTGTAGTTTTGAACAAGTGCTTATACATATGAAATACACATTATAAAGTATACATTGTGACAAGGTGGCTCCTCAGACTCCCCGGACTCAGGCCCTTTAGCTGTTCTCTTCTGGCTGGGGTTTGGCTCCCAGCTGGCTAGGAAGGGCTAACTCCCTCCTTCCTGCTTTCCTGTCTGCTGGCAGCCTCTCTGACTCTGTCTCTCGCTCTCCTTCACTCCTCTCTGCTTTCACCAACCTCACTCTTCTGATTCCTCCTGCCTCCAAACTCGCTCCTCAACTCCCACACTCTTCTCTGGGGAGGAGTCTTTTTAAAGGGCTCTGCCAGCCTCCTTAACTGGCCTCAGCTGGCCCTGCTTCTGGCAGCCTTGTTCAGCTGGATCCAATTAAACTGCAGTTATCCCTCTCACCACAACCTTCTCTGGCCCTCGCCTGCCCTGGGTTTACCACACATCCCCCCCCCCTGCTCAACACCATGGGGTTGGGCTACTTGGGTCGCTGAACAGTGGACCCTCGACAGGCCATCCGCATTTCCGTGCAGGCGGCCGGACCTATGTTGCACACGGAAATGAAAGGGTTGCAGCGAGAGGAACCATCTGGTGACTCTTGCATTTTTGTCCTTGTTTTGCTGCATCCACTTCAGCGGGGCATGGTCAGTGACCAGGGTAAACCGTCTCCCGAGCAGATAGTAGCGGAGGCTTTCTACGGCCCACTTTACCGCCAGGCACTCCTTCTCTACTACGGCATATTTCCGTTCCCTGGGCAGTAGCTTCCGACTGAGGAAGAGGACTGGGTGGTCTTCTCCATCCACCATCTGGGAGAGCACCGCTCCTAGCCCCACCTCAGAGGCGTCAGTCTGCAAAAAAAACTCCTTTTCCCAATCCGGGGCTATTAGCACGGGGTCGGTGCAGAGGGCTGTCCGCAGATCCCTAAACGCCTCCTCTGCTGGAGTTGACCATTTCACGATGTCCGGGCCACGGGCTCTCGTCAGGTCCGTTAATGGGCATGCCCTGGCGGCGAAATGGGGAATGAACCGTCGATAGTACCCAACCAACCCCAGGAACGCTCGGACCTGCTTCTTCCGGACTGGTCGTGGCCACTTCTGGATCGCCTCTAACTTGTTAAGCTGGGGTTTTACCAGGCCTCTCCCCACTATATATCCGAGGTATTTGGCTTCTGCTAGCCCAATCGAGCACTTGGCGGGATTTGCAGTCAGGCCAGCCTTCCTCAGGGTGTCTAGCACTGCCTCTACCTTCCCCAAGTGTGTCTCCCAGTCGGGGCTATGGATAATCACGTCGTCCAAGTACGCGGCTGCGTACTTACGATGCGGCCGCAGCAGTTTGTCCATGAGCCGCTGGAAGGTGGCGGGGGCTCCGTGCAACCCAAAGGGGAGGACAGTATACTGGAACAAACCCTCTGGGGTGGCAAAGGCCGTTTTCTCCTTGTCCGCCGGGGCCAGGGGGATTTGCCAGTAACCTTTGGTCAGGTCAAGGGTGGACAGGAACCGCGCTGTTCTGAGCCGGTCAATCAGCTCGTCTATTCGGGGTAACGGATATGCATCGAACTGGGAAACGTCATTTAGCCTCCGGAAGTCGTTGCAGAATCGCACACTGCCATCTGGCTTGGGTACCAAGACCACGGGACTGGACCACTGGCTATGGGACTCTTCTATGACCCCTAATTTTAGCATTTTTCGGACTTCTGCACCAATCACTTCCCTTCTTGCCTCTGGGATCCGGTAGGGCTTGACATGTACCTTTACCCCGGGCTCCGTGTGGATGTGGTGGTGCACCTCCCTGGTTCGGCCGGGTGCTTCCGAGAATACGTCCGGGTGGCGTCTGATCATGCTGATCACTTCCTCTCTTTGGTTTGGGGTCAGCTCGGGGGATATCCCTATCTGGCTAGGCTGGTTCCCTTCCCGGGGGGTTGCTCCTAGCGCGACCACTTGAGCCTCTCTATCCTGCCATGGCTTCAGTAGGTTCACGTGATAGATCTGCTCTGGTTTCCGGCGTCCAGGCTGTCGGATTTTATAGTCTACGTCCCCCACGGCTTCAATCACCTCATAAGGCCCTTGCCACTGGGCTAACAGTTTACTTTCAGCCGTGGGTACGAGCACCATCACCCGGTCCCCCACCTGGAACTTCCGGCTCAACGCCTGGCGATCGTAGTACCTTCGCTGGGCCTCTTGGGCCTTCTGCATGTGCTCTCGCACAATGGGGGTGACCTGAGCGATCCTCTCTCTCATCCGTAATACGTGATCAATGACATTTCTCCCCGGATTCGGCTGTTCTTCCCAACCCTCTTTGGCTATATCGAGTAACCCCCGAGGGTGGCGTCCATATAACAACTCGAATGGGGAGAATCCCGTTGAGGCCTGCGGTACCTCCCTCACCGCAAACAGTAGGTAGGGGAGCAGGGTGTCCCAATCCTTCCCGTCCCTGCTCACTACCTTCCGGATCATGCTCTTCAATGTCCTATTGAAGCGTTCAACCAGGCCGTCAGTCTGGGGATGGTAAACCGATGTCCTTAGGGCCCGCACTTGGAGCAGGTCGCATAAGTCCTTCATCAGTTTAGACACAAAGGGGGTCCCTTGATCGGTCAGGATCTCTTTGGGTATCCCTACTCGGGAAAAGATCTGCACCAACTCCCGGGCTATGGTCTTTGACATCGTGTTCCGTAGGGGCACGGCTTCCGGGTATCGAGTGGCGTAGTCTAGCACAACCAGTATGTGCTGATGGCCCCGGGCAGACTTCTCGAGGGGGCCTACCAGGTCCATAGCGATCCTCTCGAACGGGACTTCAATGATGGGTAGGGGTACCAGAGGGGCCCGTAAGTGTGGCCGGGGGGCATGCAATTGGCAGTCCGGGCAGGAGGCACAATACCGCCGGACAGCCGCATAAACTCCGGGCCAAAAAAATCTTTTCAGGATCCGGTCGAGGGTTTTATCTACCCCTAGGTGGCCCCCGAAGAGATGGCTGTGGGCTAGGTCCATCACACCTCTCTGGTGCTTCTGGGGCACCAAGAGTTGCTCTACGGCTTGGTCCGGCCTCTGGTCTACCCTGTATAACAAGTCCCCCTTTATCACATAGTACGGCCCTCGTCCCTTAACTTTTCCTTCCACCGGGACTCCATTTACCTCAACTACTTCCTTTCGGATATTGTGGTAGGCTGGATCATTGGCTTGATCCTGCCCAAAATTTTCCATTGACGGGCCAATTGGCCCCAACCCCAGGGAATCTACCCCCGGCTCCTCCTCAGGGGCAGTCTGGGGGGCACTAGGTCCGGCGTCGGGTTCCCCCAGAGCTCGCCGAGCCCTCGTCCCTCTGGGGCTTACTTGTTCCCCTACCAGCACAACCCTCCGGTACTGGGTCAAAATCTTCGTCCCCAACTCTTTAGCTGCCCTTCTCTCCCTCCGAGACTTCTTGGGTCCCCCAGGCATGGAAAATAGCTCTGGGTCAAATTCCCGGAAGGCCGGGGGCCCACGATCCCTCGGCGCTATCTCCTGGATCTCGGCGCTAACTCCTTCCGCTTCCCTTCCGGGGAGCAGGCTATCGAACCCTGGGAAGTCTCGCCCAATGAGGACTGGATAAGGGAGCTTCGGGACTACTCCCACCATTACCTTCGTGGGGTTTCCCAGGAGGTCTATACTCACGGGGATGGTGGGGTAATAGTTAACATCCCCATGCACACAGGATACTCCTGAGCGCTTGGCCCGGGCGAGTTGGTCCCGCCCGACCAGCTTCCCCGAGACCAGCGTGACCGCACTCCCTGAGTCGACTAACGCGGTGGTGCTAATGCCGTTCATCTTAACGGGCCGGGTGTATCTATGGGGGGCCATCGCGACCCCCACTTGATTTATCAGGTCACATGGACTTTCTATCCCCCCCCAGTCACATTGCATAGGTTCCACCTGGTTTGGGCACTGGGCAGCTATATGCCCCACTTCCCCACATGCATAACAACGTATACCTGCTCGGGCTAGTCCCCTGGTTTTCGGGCTGTTAGGCCTTTCCCCCCGAGTCATGTTCCCCCAGTCCCCAAGCTTCTCCAGGTTCTCAGGCTGATCCCCAGCCTCTTTTCCTCCTTCCATATATCGGCTTGGAGTCACGGTAATCCGGGGTTTTGGCCCTGAGACTTGCCTCCTATTCGGGCGCGTTCCTTCCTTGGAAGTCCGAGGCAACTCTTGGGAGGCTAGGTGTCTTTCCACGAGGGATACTAGCTCGTCATAGGAGGAGGGATCGTTCTTACGGACCCACCCCCTTATGTCCGGTGGCAACCCCCGCATATACCTGTCCCGGACTAGGATTTCTACCACTTTCTCGGGGCCGTGAGTCTCGGGCCGCAGCCACTTCCGGGCGAGGTGGATCAAGTCGAACAGCTGGGACCGCGGTGCCTTGTCGGCCTTGTACCTCCATTCGTGGAACCGCTGGGCCCTCAGGGCTGGCGTCACTCCCGCCCTTGCCAGGATCTCGGCCTTTAGCTGGGGATAATCCGCCGCTGCCTCGGTTGCCAAGTCAAAATAGGCCTTCTGGGCCTCCCCACACAGAAAGGGGGCCAGGATACTCGCCCACTGCTCCTGGGGCCAGGCCTCTCGCAGGGCTGTCCTCTCAAATGCAAGAAGGTAGGCCTCGGTATCGTCGTCCGCTGTCATTTTCTGTAAGTAGTTGCCCGCCCTCAGTGGCCGGGGGTCGGGGCCCCCACGGGCCATGGTGCCCAGGACTTTTATCTGTTTTGCTAGCTCTTGCAGTGTAGCTCGGTCCTGGGCTGCCTGGGACATCAGCAACTGGTTAGTCTCTTGCTGCACTCGCACTGCTTCTTGTTGGGCCGCAGTGGCCTGAACCAGTGCCTTCACCACCTCCTCCATTTTAATTTTTTTTTTTTTTTTTTTTTTTTTGAGGGGGCCTTTGCCTTGCCCGAGAGGACTGGCCACCGAGTCTACTCACTGCATCCCACCTCTGACACCACGTGTGACAAGGTGGCTCCTCAGACTCCCCGGACTCAGGCCCTTTAGCTGTTCTCTTCTGGCTGGGGTTTGGCTCCCAGCTGGCTAGGAAGGGCTAACTCCCTCCTTCCTGCTTTCCTGTCTGCTGGCAGCCTCTCTGACTCTGTCTCTCGCTCTCCTTCACTCCTCTCTGCTTTCACCAACCTCACTCTTCTGATTCCTCCTGCCTCCAAACTCGCTCCTCAACTCCCACACTCTTCTCTGGGGAGGAGTCTTTTTAAAGGGCTCTGCCAGCCTCCTTAACTGGCCTCAGCTGGCCCTGCTTCTGGCAGCCTTGTTCAGCTGGATCCAATTAAACTGCAGTTATCCCTCTCACCACAACCTTCTCTGGCCCTCGCCTGCCCTGGGTTTACCACAACATGTATGATGTATACATTTATTTATATGAAATAAAGGGTCTTAGATAATTCACTAAAGAGCCATTTCTATGTTGGTGTTCACAAGGTGGTACCTGACTAATGGATTGGCAAACCACTTAGTAGAAAGCATTTCACATAAAGGGATGATATGCAAAAGGTGAATAGGTGGTTATTAGCGAGGTGAGCAATTTGGACTCTGGGTATCATTAGCAAAGTGGTGATAGGATGCAATGTGGTAAGAGACTAGGCTAATTAAGTAGGCGGGGCTGTTATGTAGCGCTATGAAAGTAAATCCAATCTGAATGTGAAGCAGTGCATAAATTCAAAGAAGGGGTGAGCATGATCGTATCAATGGGTCAAGAAGATCTAAGCTGCTGCTTAGAATGATGGAGGTGGCAAAGATGTCAGAGGAAGAGGAGGTTGCAGTAAATAAGACAGGGGATGTCTAGGGCCTGGATGACAGGGCCTGGATGACATTTTGCTGTCTGGATACATATCAAAGATTAGATCTTAGAGATGTTGCAGATAAAAGGGAGGTAGGAATTGCATACTGCCTGATATGAAAAGTAGATGATTCCTGGGTTGCAAGCCTGGGTGACAGAGAGGATGGTGATGTTATCAACAGTAACAGAAAATGTGAAGAGTGGATTTTGGAGGGAAAGAAAAATTAAATGCTTGGCCACATTAAACTGTCTGCAAGCCATCCAGAAGCAGCGGTAAAAGAAACCAGGTTGAGACATGGGTTTAGATAGAGGGAAGCCACTCAGGAGTGGGAGCGAGATTTTTATCAGCATAGAGTTCATGGATGACGCAAACTGAGTAGATGAGATTTCCTTTGCCAAAGGTATAAACATGTACTTTCTGAAGCATAAGTGAGGAGGCAACTGGAATGTTGCTATGTTTAATGAGAATGTCAAGTTTCATTCGATTTCTACCTTATCAACAGTATATTTTTCATGGTTAAGCTTTCAAACACATAAAATAGATCGACCCCATTACTACAGTGATCTGAATTGTTAGAGAGGAAAGCATGGGCTGTCCCAGAAATGTATCATTTTGTGCATGTTCTATTAGTACTGCTACCTTGATTATTTGTTGCTAACAGGGAATCAAATAACTGAATACTAAAGAAGGAGCAGAGACACTTGAAAAAAGTTGCATTAAAAGGACTCTACAATTTTCCATCACTTATCAAATCTAAAAGTAATACCAAATTGTAGCGGGGTGCTCCCCACTCCCTGCCGGCCAGGGCTGGAATAGCCCTGGAAAGAGGGTTTGTAGCTGGCTCAGCTGTGTGGCCACGCCCCAAACATTCCAGGCTGTATAAAAGCCTGGGAGGCAGGAGTTAGAGAGAGAGAGAGAGGGAGGAGTGAGTTTACTCTGAGGGCAGTCTACTCTGTAGGTAGCAGGAGACAGGGCCTGGCTGCAAAGTACCTGGACTGGGACAGGGCGTGGGTGAGGCAGCTGGGAGCCAGGGAGCCCAGGCTCTAGAGAGAGGGCCCCAGCTTGCTGAACCTAGGGAAGGCCCGACCCACGGGGTACTGGGGATTGCAAGGGGGCAGTCTCCTCTGCAAGCAGAGGGAGACAGGCCTGGCTGCTGGGAGCCTTTAGCAGAGTACCCAGACTGGGACAGGGTGAGGGCAAGGCAGCTGGGAGCCAGGGAGCCTAAGCTCTAGTGAGAGGGCCCCAGCTTACTGAGCCTAGGGAAGGCCCGACCCACGGGGTACTGGGGGTTGCAAGGGGGCAGCCCTGGGCTGGTTAAGAGCAGCAGGCCAACCCCTTCTTGCCGGTGATGAGTAGCCATGAGACTGCAGTCAGCCTCAGGGGAACTGAGGCAGTGGTGACTGGCAGTGGCTGTATCTGAGGCAAGTTGGGGATAATGGGTGTTGGGTTCCCCAGGGAGGGGAGACCCTTAAGACCAGGAGGGTACTGCAAGGGTGCGGCACCCTCAGCAAGGGGTTCCGGGGTCCGGGAGGGACACGGGGCCGGCGTGGAGAAGCGGAGGTCGGCCGGCAGAGGGCGCTCCTGGGTCAACAAGAGCTAATTCCCAGATGACCAGACGGGGGCGCCGCCGGGTGAGTGACCGACCCCGTTACACATCTTTAAAACCTTTGAAAATGTCTCTTTCCATTCATTTATTTGAATTGAATAAAAACAATACCTTCTTATGCAAGTCTAAGAGCTAGACATCTGTCTTTACTTCAGTGCAATTTATTTTCATTTTGGATATGTATACAATCTTAGAAAACCACCTCCAAGAATGGCTTCTAACTCTGTCTTTGGTTGTGAGAGGATGCAACCTTCAGAAGATTTTTTTTTTTTAAATGAAGCAATTTGCACCCTGGATGGAAGCCAGACCCCTAAAATCAATCTACTTTAATGTCTAAATAGTATTTCAGATTGCATGTCACATGAAAATTTTGTTCTTACTTCAGATCACAAGCAATATATATGGCTATTCACTTTTACACCCACAACTTCTGTGGTTTCTTTCCTTCCTAGAAAGACTGCTGAAACTAATTAGGGCTAGTCTACACTGGCAACTCTAACGTGCTGCTGCGGCAACGCTTTAATGTGGCTTATGTGGTCACGGCAGAGTACTGGAAGAGTTCTCCCAGCCCTCTAAAGAAACCCATTTCCACGAGCGTCGTAGCTCCAAGTGCTGGAGCACCGTCTACACTGGCACTTTACAGCGCTGAAACTTGCTGCGCTTAGAGGGGGTGTTTTTTCACACCCCTGAATGAGAAAGTTGCAGTGATATAAATTGCCAGTGTAGACAAGCCCCAAGTTTAGCTTTAATATGTTACTATTATCAAACTACTCACATTTGCAATTTCAAAGTCCCAGTTTAAGTGATATTATGGACACTTAACAAGAAACAGTTTTAATCAGTAACACACATAACTGGAGCTTTACTAAATATAGTTTGAACATTGAAATTAGTCTAGAGATGTTTCAAATTACACTTCATTGAATGCAGACACATTAATCAAATTGCAGGATTTTTGTCTGGTGCTGTCTCAAAGCTAGGCTGAAGTAGCTTTAGTGGCTTACTGTGCTTGTTTGTAAAATGTCATAATCACGCCCATTACATCCAACAATAAACTTTAGAAAAAATATGATTAATTTAGAATTCTAATGAAATACTGAGAGCTGTAGTGCCTAACATTAGCCCAATATGAAAGTTGTAACTGGAAGAGTGGAACTATTATAGATAGGTGTATTTTGTCGTAGGAAGGAAAGATTTTCATCTAAATCATACAAACATCTTGCTTAGAGGATAAACCTTATGACATTACCTCTTTCAAACCAGACCAATTTCTACATATATACTCATACAAGTTATTTAGAATTCCAGTGGAAGGAGGATTTTACTAGCTGATATTCTACACTGACAAAGCTGGCTTTCAATCATTCTCCTCTATTACTCAAAGTACCTCAAAAAATAACAAACACCACTCAGAAAAGATACATGCCCTTGTGAGATAGGATACTTGGGGTTTTGGGGAAGAGGTTTCTGAACCTTCAGAACTAGTAGTCATAAGATATAGTTCAATTACAATTGTTATTGCTGGAGTTTGGTGTCAAAACATCATAAGGTTCACGAGAAAGAAACTACAAAGATATATCATTCAAACGCCAAAGAGGACTGAAAGCCTGTTCTTTACACACTATCTGCTACAGTCATAGCATTCCATCAATAGCAAATATACAGTGCTCAAATCCTACACAGCAAGAGTGAGAAATTCAATTCTAATCCAAAGCACATGTCAAATCACAGCATATAGCATTCCATACCTTTGTCTCACGGCCCATCATATATTCAAACAGCACCTTCCGCAAGTATTCAAACTCAGTAGGCTCTCCAAAGAGAGAGACATCAGCATGGCAGAGATTCCCATCTGTGTAAACAAAAATAAGACTCTATTTATACTGACAGTCACTCATTATCCAAAATTATTCTTACTTAGAAAATGACTGGAATAAAATATAGTTGAGTAGGGAAACATTGTATTAATTTGAACAATTGTGTCAAATGCTTAAAATGTAATTGTAACTGAATGTAAAATATTCCAGAACATTTATATAGAAGATATTCAATTACTTCTTAAGTTGTTTTTTTAATACATTCCTTGACCTTTTTTCTACACCAACATACAGCAATAGATAGATTTAAAACAGAATTTGCTTGATTTGCTGCTGCTACCTTCCTCCCTTCCAATTAAATTCAGAAGCTTGTGTCAGCTCACCTGAATCAACAAATTACATAAGTGTAGTTGCTTACTTAAAAATCTGAATAAAAACACAGCATAAATTGGTCTAATTAGGATACTTAATCTTAAGGGCCTCAAATAAGCTTTTGTAGTTCTGATATTACTGGGAGTTGGGTTAGGCAGCACCTCACAAGATCAGACCTCTATATGCAGAGATTTTATTTAGGACTGTCAATTAATCGCAGTTAACTTAAGCAATTAACTAAAAACAAATGAATCAAATTAAAAAATGAATCGTGATTAACTGCAGTTTCAATTGCAATGTTAAATAATAGAATATCAATTGAAATTTATTACATAAAGGGAACTTTTGTAACCAGTTTTGCAAGGTATTTATGTGACAGATATGCTAAACATTTGTATGCCCCTTTATATTTCGACCACCTTTCCAGAGGACATATTTCCATGCTGATGACACTCATTAAAAAAATGTTTTAATTAAATCTGAACTCCTTAGGGGAGAATTGTACGTCTCCGGCTCTGTTTTACCCACATTCTGCCATACATTTCATATTATAGTAGTCTCAGATGATGACCCAGTACATGTTGTTCATTTTAAGAACACTTTTGCTGCAAATCTGACAAAACACAAAGAAGGTACCAATGTGAGATTTCTAAAGATAGTTATAGTACTTAACCCAAGGATTAAGAATCGGAAGTGCCTTCCAAAATCTGAGAGGGATAAGGTGTGGAGCATGCTTTCAGAAGTCTTAAAAGAGCAACACTCGAATGCAGAAACTATAGAAGCTGAACCACAAAGAAAGAAAATCAACCTTCTACTGGTGGTATCTGACTGAGACTATTAAAATGAACATGTGTCAGTCCACAATGCTTTGGATTGTTATCAAACCCGTCATCAGCATGTAGCATGTCCTCTGGAATCCTGGATGAAGCACGAAGGGACATGTGAATCTTTAGCACATCTGGCACTTAAATATCTGGCAATGTCCTCTACAACAGTGCCATGTGAACGCCTGTTCTCACTTTCAGGTGACATTTTAAACAAGAAGCAGGCAGCATTATCTCCTGCAAATGTAAACAAAAACTTATTTGTCTGAGTGATTGGTTGAGCAAGAAGTAGGACTGAGTAGGATCTAAAGTTTTATCTCATTTTATTTTTGAATGCGGTTTTTATTGTACATAATTCTACATTCGTAAGTTCAACTTTAATGATAATGAGGATTGCACTACTATACTTTTATTAGGTGAATTGAAAATTAGGATTTCTTTTGTTTTTTACAGTGCAAATATTTCTAATAAAAATAATAACATAAAGAGAGCACTGTACACTTTGTATTCTGTGTTGTAACGGAAATCAATATATTTGAAAATGTAGAAAATATCCAATAATATTTAAATAAATGGTATTCTACTATTGTTTAACAGTGCGATTAATCACAATTAATTTTGTTTAATCGCTTGACAGCCCTACTTTTATTTTATACAGATGATATAGTAAAGTTGTGTAATTTAAAAGGGGGGAGAAAACAGGCTGAGGAAGTGGAGGTGATGGTGTGGTGGAGGGGCAGACAGAATACAGCTTCAGTTTTTAATAGTCTTTCCAATTACATCTCCATCACTGATAGCGCAATATTATTTATATTATCAGAGTATCTACAAGCCCCAGTCATGGATCCCACTGTGACAGGTGTTGTACAAACAAATCAAAAAGACTGTCCCTGCTCCATAGAGCTTATAACATAAGTATACGATAAGAGACAATAGATGGATACAGGTAAATCAACAGGGGAGTACAAGGAAAAAAGGAGACAATATTGGTCAGTGTGAAGGACAGTGGTCTCTGGAAGCCAGCAGCCTAACCATTGTCAAGTTTTTTGTAGGCATCATGGCAAAGGAGAGTTAGGAAGAGGGATTTGGAGGAGGAGAACAAGTTTGCTTTCTAATACGAGGGGAATGCAAGAGAGCACGGTGATGTTCATTTGAAAATGTAATAAGTGGGTGATGAAGGTGGATACTATTGACTAATGGAGGTGGGAGCCAACATCTCAACAGTGAATGACTGGATAGGTAGTGTAGGGCCTTGAAAATGAAGACAAGCACCCTATTTTTGATGCAACAGAGCAAGAGAAGCCAATTGACAGATGCAAAGTTACAGGCTGGGAAAATAATCTATGCAGCAACAATCTGAATCGACATGAGTGGAGGAAAAAATTATTTGTCAAGCCTAGAGAAAAGGATATTGCAGTAATTGAGACAATGAGAGCTTGGATAGCAGTTTTAGCTGTGGATGGATTGGAAATGCCACATCTTAGCCCTGGTCTACACTGGGGGTGGGGGAAATCTACCTAAGATTTACTGCAGCATCTTCACAGCGCTGAGTCGACTGCTGCTGCTCCCCCGTTGACTCCTGCGCCTCTTGTGGAAATCAGCCTGGTCACAGAATTTCCATCAGAGAAACTCTGCAGGGTGACCACAGGAGCAAAGAAAACTGCTGTTGGGAGTCAGGGAACAGCCGGGGGTGGGGGAGGAGCCAGGGAATGGTGAACTTTGTAATGAAAGAGTGGGGCAAAAGACTCAAGGGTGGAGGAGAATGAAGAACAGAGAGCATTAACAACCATATCAACCGAAGAAAGGGAGGAGAGGGCTAAGAGCAGACAAGGAGTTATCAGTGTTGATGGACTGAAAAATCACAGACAGGCCAAGTGAAAAGGTGTGAGGAAAGGGGCTGATGAGCAATGCTAAAAGAGACCAGATGATGGCTGGAGAGGGAGAACTCAGCAATGAATATCAAAGAGAGAACAGTGCTTGATGAAGACCAAGTCTGTAGGTGAATGATAAGAGCTGAATCAGGCTGAAAGTAGGCTGAAGAGGTAAGGGTGAGCAAATGAGCAGTTAATGAGTCATAAGCGTCCTCCACATGAAAGGTGAAGTCACAGAGGATGAGTGCTGGAGACTGAGAATAGAGGAGGAGAGAACTTGAAGTCAAAATTAGAGGAGGGCTGACGGGGAGGAGTTGGGCGAACAGTTGATGAAAGCAACATAGAGGGGAAAAGGAGAGAAGAGTCTAATGCAGTGATGTTTGAAAGAGTGGGAAGGGAGAAGAAGGCGGAAGGTCAAAGCAGCAAGAATGGAAGAGAAGTCCAATAACCCAACCCATGTTCCGATCCAGGGGAGTATCTCTGTAAGACCTGGCAGCTGCAGAAGCAGTGTCAGATGAAGGGATCTGTGAGAGTCAGGAGCTAGAGCAGAGGTGGGCAAACTATGGCCCATGGGCCATATCTGGCCCATGGGACCATCCTGACTGGTCCTTGAGCTCCCCGCCAGAAAGGCTAGTCCCCAGCCCCTCCCCTGCTGTACCCTCGCCCCTGCCGGGCAGCACTGCAGCAGCGTGACTGCAAGCTTCGGCTGCTCTGAGTGATATGGTAAGAAAGCAGGGGAGTTGGATAAGGGCCAGAGGTATGTTAGGCAGTCAGGGGACGGGGAGCAGTTGGATAGGGTGGGGCAGTGAGGGGATGGGAAGCAGGGAGGGTTGGATAGAGGGTGGGGTCCCGGGAGGCGGAGGGCCCGGGAGTGGGCAGTCAGGGGACAAGTAGTGGGGGTTGAATGGGTTGGGAGTTCTGAGGGGTGCAGTCAGGGGGCAGGAAGTGGGAGGGGGCAGGGGGCCAGGCTGCTTGGGAGGCACAACCTTCCCCATCCACTATTCCATACAGTTTTGCAACCCTGATGTGGCCCTCAGGCCAAAAACTTTGCCCACCCCTGAGCTAGAGGCAGCAAAATATGAAAAGGATCACAGACAAAGATCTTTTTAGATATGGAATAGATGTTCCAGAGACAGCAAAAGAAGGGGAAGGTGCTGAGGGGCAGAGAAGGAGATGGGCATGAGATTAGGAATGGTGGTGAGAGAGGACAGATGTGATGGGAGGTGGAGATAAGGGAGGGCTGAGGCACGTGTCACCAGAGGTGAGGAGGAAGGTATGGATGTGGGAGCTACATTTGTGCTGATGGGAGGAGGGGGGAATATTGGGTGGAGAAGGGAAGATGCGCAGGTAGAACTGGTTGGAACTGTAGTGGGACGACGGTAGTCAGGAAAGGGAAAATGATGGCATATGTTATGATGCAGAAGTGGGGTGTGCAACAGCCACTGGAGAGTAGCAGATGGGTGATAACTTTCTTAGTCCAAATTTATTAATTGTGTACACATGGTCACCTATAACAAAGAGTCCTGTGGCACCTTAAAGACTAACTATAAAGTTTTGAAGCATAAGCTTTCGTGGGCTAATACCCACTTCATCAGATGCAAGCAGTGGAAGTGTCCAGGGGCAGGTATAGATAAGTAGGCAAGAACCAGGTAGGAGGTAACAAGGTTAGTCCAATCAGGCTGAACCAGCTTGTTAACTCAAATCAGGGAGGGTGGGGTATTCTTCTAGCAGCTGAATTGGAGGTGTGAACTCGGAGAGAGGAGAAGCTGTTTTTGTAATTAGCAAGCCATTCAAGATCCTTGTTCAATCCTAGATTGATTGTGTCAAACTTGCAAACGAACTGCAGCTCTGCAGTTTCTCTTTGCAGTCTGGTCTTGGAAGTTTTTTTGCTGCAGTATGGTGACTTTTAAATCTGTAATTGTGTGTCCAGGCAGGTTGAAGTGTTCTCCTACAGGTTTTTGTATATTGCCATTCCTGATATCTGATTTGTGTCCATTTATCCGTTTTCTTAGGGACTGTCCAGTTTGGCCGATCTACATAGCAGAGGGACATTGGTGGGATATAATGGCATATATGACATTGGTTGATGTACAGGTGAATGAACCAGTGATGGTGTGCCTGATCTGGTTAGGTCCTGTGATGGTGTTGCTGGTGTACATATGTGGGCAGAGTTGGCATCGAGGTTTGTTGCATGGATTGGTTCCTGAGTTGGAGTTATTATGGCGTGGTGTGCTGTTGCTGGTGAGAATCTGCTTAAGGTTGGTGGGTTGTCTGTTTGCCAGGACTAGCCTTCCTCCCAAGGCCTGTGAAACTGAGGGATTATTGTCCAGGATGGGTTGTAGATCACTGATGATGCGTTGGAGAGGTTTTAACTGAGGACTGTAGGTGATGGCCAGTGGTGTTTTGTTGTTTTCTTTCTTGGGCTTGTCTTGCAGCAGCAGGCTTCTGGGTACACGTCTGGCTCTGTTGATCTGTGTCCTTATTTCCTTGTGCGGGTATTGTAGTTTTGAGAAAGCCTGGTGAAGATCTTGTAGGTGTTGGTCTCTGTCTGAGGGGTTGGAGCAAATACGATTGTACCTCAGTGCTTGGCTGTAGACAATGGATCGTGTGGTATGTCCGGAATGGGAGCTGGTGGCATGAAGGTAGGCATAGCTGTCGATAGGTTTTCAGTATAGGATGGTGCTGATGTGGCCATCATTAATTTGCACTGTGGTGTCTAGGAAGTGGACTTCCTGTGTAGACTGGTCCAGACTGAGGTGGATGGTGGGGTGGAAGCTGTTGAAATCATGGTGGAATTCTTCCAGAGTTTCTTTCCCATGGGTCACCTATGAATTATGGTCACCTATGAATTCCTCATAAGACTACTACAGCACTTTCATTTTCCATATACTCACCATCCATAAGGAATAAGGAAACCATTTTTAGCAACTCAAAATACTGATCAGAATTAAAAAGAAGTCTTAATTTAAAACAGCTGTTCATTGGTTTCCCTTCACTGTAGGGATTCCAATGTCAAAATTCTCTATCCAAGAGATAAAAGCTTCTCCCCTGATTAGAAATAGTATAGTGACCAACTGCTCAACTACTATTTAAGTGTCACCAGACCTATAGGCTTTGGGTTTTTTCTGGAGCCTCAGGGAGATCACTTTACCCACATCCTATTGATCTGTATTTAGAATCAACTGCAGACGTTATATGTTGGCAGCATCTTCATCTTCACATTACAGATATAAAATATTCCTGTCTAGACCTATAAATCATTTTGCTTTCAGATGTTTCCCAAATCAAGTTTAAGTTTATAAATTAGTGGTAGACGTTCTCAAGCTCAGTGTTGTTACATACACTGCCAGTATTTTCAGATCCCTTCTCCCCTCAAAATTTGCTTTCTACTTAGAATACTTTTCTTCTCCAATGTAATAGTTTCCTGGTTTTAATCTATCACAGAGCAAGTTACTTATATTGAAAGGAAAGATATGCGCCAGATTGTCTGGATTGTGCCTCTTGTGATCCATTTCAAGCACCATCATCTGTATTAATCTGACTCATCATTTCTAAAGTATTACTTCATTTGGAGTGAATCCAAAATGCACAACAGCAAAATCCATTCAATTACAGAAACACAATGATTAGTTGTGTGTATTTATCACAGTTTATGCCATACTGATATAATCACCGTTAAAGTCAAGCATGTTCAAAGTACAATATATTTTTACACCATGTTGGGGGGCACATTTTATTATGAACTTCACCTACTAATCAGTAAATCTTTAAAATCTAGATACACTCGTTTCCCTTAAATCTTTTTATACCAAAAATCTATACCAAGAAAGATAAAAGACTAGAAAATAAAACTATAATGTACTGTAAATTGAGGATCAGTCTAATTAAGATATATCAGTATGAGCACTTTTACACAAGCATACTTACATCCAAGTTTGGATGTTTTACTTCTTTAACTATATCAATTTCTAATCCAATACAGTAATAACAAAGGTGTGTTTAGACCAGACCTAATTCTAGACACAAGCAAGGTCTTCCTTTGGAAATGTCAATCTTATTCAGCTCGTTTCTTAACTTTTTTCGGCATTTTCCCAAATGCTTGACAGAATGGATGTTTCAGAAAAACTAGCTTCATAGATTCACAAGGAAAGGACAACTTCCACAAAAACCACTAGAAATCATTGATTTCCATATCTAGGATAAAGGGGAAAAAACCTACATTCTTGAAGAATAATCATTCTTGTCTAGTTACGTATCCAAGTTTAATGAGCAGCTCTCAGGAAGCCCAAGAACAGTTGTGCATTTACCATGTATGTGAACATATATTTTACAACTTTCCAAAAAGCTAATTACTTCAGATGTATAAAAATATTAGTTTGTATTTTTAGCATTACTACCACTTTAACTTTAAGGAGTTGGTTTTTTTAAAACGAATACCAAAAAAAAAAAAAAGGAAGCAGCCAATGCAACGAACAAGATGTTTATCACAACAATCGTTACTCATATTAAGACAAAAGAATTCTGAAGTATATTACTTTATACTTCTATCCAATGTGTCTTAAATTTTGATATAGGAAAGGGCCACTGCATTGCCACAAAATCAGTGTAACTATTTAAAAATCTAATCTGAAGAATGCTTTTTTTTGATGATTGAATGTATGAGCCATGCTGCAGCATGGCTTCATTAGCTCATCCACATGAAACAAAATTTAGTATATTTTTCTCATTATGTCATCAAGATTGTTTTAGCTATCACAGCTGAGTGTGACAATTCTTTGAATTATTCTCAATATTTTTTAAATAAAGAAAACATTTTATGGAAAATGATAGAACATATTATATTACCTAATGGTCGTTCTCCTCTTCTCCTGACTTTAATCATATCACTCCCCGCAAGTCTTTCTTACTAGCTTGCCTTCTACAAGCAGTTCAGACTCCTTGCCTCTCCTCTCAAAGCTTGACACAGATCTCCTACCACCTATATTTCAGCACTTTGGCCTTAAAGGGCTTAAATTTTTCCCACTTGTATGTCTCTAGCATTCCGGAACAGAATGTGACTATTACTTCTCACACTCCAGAAAGTGCTAGGTACTGAACGTTTTCATACTACCCTCATTTCTTAGGAAGAGTCTCCACTCTAGAAATTCTCCTTTTCTTCTTTTTTTATTTTATTTTATTTTATTTAGCCTTTAGTTATTGTTCCCCTATTTGTCTGCTCCCACTCTTCTGATCTTTTCTTTGTCTTTGTCATGGTTACTGAGTTTTTTAAGACCCCTATTAGTCTTGAGGCAATCTGTCAGGTGACAGGCTTGGCTTCCTACACTTTTTGATGGGTTCTATAACTAGAGCTCTGGGCTGCAGCTCCCCTCTTTACCAACTCTGTTAATCTGACAGGCCCAACTGTGTTTGGCACCTAAATGGCTTTTTCTCCAGAAACTTGTGACAGCTTCTAATTAAAGTGACTCAGAACCAGCTTCTTCAAAACAAAGTAGCATTTAATTACCAAAAGGAACATGGCTTTTAGGAAAAAATGGACTTACTTAAACTTAACCTCTCTATCCATAGCTCACGTAGGTCCAACCTATTCCAAACTCTCTCTTGGGAAACCCATTCTGCCTGCTATAGTCTCTATGTCTTTCTTGCCCAACTGTCAGCACTCACTGACACTCCCTGGCAGTCTCTGGCTATCCAATCCTCACCGTTTTCTAGACCTATGGGCATCTAACATTTTTGTGTTTCCTCTGATATCTCTTCTCAGCCTTGGCAAAACAGCTGTCACCTGGTCTGGGGCCAAACAGTCACCTCTTCACCTCTATAAACCTGGCTATTATATGTGAGTATTAGTTGGGATGCTTCACACCTAGACCATTATTTTACATTTCCTCCTTGGATTACTTTAACAACCCCATAGTAAGTAACACCACAAACACAAAAACATGCACCATATTAATTCAAAACACTAGAGATATTTCCCTGTTCACCACAGTATTTTATCTGTCCAAAGTAACCTACAAGGTTCCTGAGGCATGGCTATGGTTTACTAATTGCATTGCATCATGCGTGTGTAGAAGGCTAAATATTAAAACGCCACCCCATAATCAGACCATAGATTTACAATCAAATACTTTCAACTTTCTGTGTTTCACTGATTGGTATGCTTTTTTGTTCTGTTTATTCCTGACTGTACAGAGACATAAAACTCTAAAAAGCTCTGGTAGAGAGGTTACAAAACTCTCATAGTAGTGACACAATAAATATAACTAATACGAAATGTTCATGGAATCATGTGACAGCTCTATTAAACTCGAATAGGACAAAATATGAGCAAGATTCCATAGTAAATCTCACAGGATCTTGGATAGCCATTATGCAGTTACTGAATGTCAACATTAGACAAAATATGATCTATATCTATATAGATATAGATATAACATTTTCAAACTATGTGAAGTGTGACCATTTCCTATAAAGGACTATTTTATTTACTATGTGGTGAAATAAGTTTCCTTACCTCTATATGGTGATCCAACAGCTGTGACATACACATTTTTCTCATAATTTTTCAACTGGTCTTTCAGTATATGAATCTAAACAGTCACAAAAGGACAAGTGATGAATATAAACAATTACAATTAAACATAACTGAAATGACTTTCAGATATAGAACATGAACATCTCAACCATCCTTGTAAGTGGGATGCTTTTTTTGTTTGTATAGACAAAAAAAGTAAAAACTGTTTCCATACTGGACTATTCAAGGGTTAACGAATACAAAACTATTAAAATTATATTTTAAGGCTAGCTGTTAAACAGCATTTAGCTCTACTGTGGGAGAAAAAAAAAAAGAATAAATTGCCACAGTTTGAGATGGGACACTAGATGGGGTGGGCCAGTACTCTGAGGTTCCTCCAAGCATTCCCTCTCAAGTGTTTATCTGACTGGTTCCTGCTCAGGGTCCAACTGATCACCATATGTGGGGTCAGGAAGGAATTTTCCCCACGTCAGACTGGCAGCAACTTTGGAGGGGAAGGGAGTTCATCTTTCTCTGATGCACTGTGGGGGGGTCACTTGCCAGACTTATCTGAGTTCTTATTTAATCAATTCCCTGCCACTGCAGGGGCCTCAAGCAATGGTGCACCACAGTCCCCACTACTGTCTGCCTGTGGCACATAATAGTTTAGCCTGCTTCAGGCTGTAATACTTTGGTTTAATTTAGGTTGCTGGGTTGAGTGCGTGTGTGGCGCTGGTGGTAGCCTGTGACGTACAGGAGGTCAGCCTGGATAATCTGGTGGTCCCTTCTGGGTTTAAACTCTATGACTTTATGAAAACTATTTCTTCTTATTCAAACAAGACCCCTACCTGCTCTATGAACTCCTGCTCTTTCAACTTTGAATCATTGACCAGAGTTGTCTTCTGTGCTAGCTGTATCTGAAAGAAAAACCACATATGGGATTCATCAATTAAGTATTGTACATACACTGCACATTTTTGCATTGCAAGTACATTTTTTTCTTGTTAAACTTTTTTCCCCCCTTTCATCAGTTAATATATGCAATCCTAAAAATAGCACTTCTAATCACAAGCCACTGAGGATATAATTAATATAAACATTTAGATAGCACAATGAACTCAAACCTTACCTGAAGTTCTGTTATTGTTACCTAGAACAAAAAAGAGATAATTAAACACAATGCTTTTCATTTGCATCTTTAGATATAAAATATAAAACTACAGTAAACCCTCGATTTAACGGACTTCGGATGCAACGGACAAAATTTCTGAGCAAGTCTGATGCATCCGAAATCCATTTCTCGGGGGCTGGCTGCCAGCTCCCGGCTGCCGCCCGGGTCCAGGCAGCGGGCGGGCTGGCTGCCGGCTCCCGGCTGCCGCCCGGGTCCCGGCAGCGGGCGGGCTGGCTGCCGGCTCCCGCCCGGGTCCCGGCAGCGGGCGGGCTGGCTGCCGGCTCCCGCCCGGGTCCCGGCAGCGGGCGGGCTGGCTGCCGGCTCCCGCCCGGGTCCCGGCAGCGGGCGGGCTGGCTGCCGGCTCCCGCGCGGGTCCCGGCAGCGGGCGGGCTGGCTGCCGGCTCCCGCGCGGGTCCCGGCAGCGGGCGGGCTGGCTGCCGGCTCCCGCGCGGGTCCCGGCAGCGGGCGGGCTGGCTGCCGGCTCCCGCGCGGGTCCCGGCAGCGGGCGGGCTGGCTGCCGGCTCCCGCGCGGGTCCCGGCAGCGGGCGGGCTGGCTGCCGGCTCCCGCGCGGGTCCCGGCAGCGGGCGGGCTGGCTGCCGGCTCCCGCGCGGGTCCCGGCAGCGGGCGGGCTGGCTGCCGGCTCCCGCGCGGGTCCCGGCAGCGGGCGGGCTGGCTGCCGGCTCCCGCGCGGGTCCCGGCAGCGGGCGGGCTGGCTGCCGGCTCCCGCGCGGGTCCCGGCAGCGGGCGGGCTGGCTGCCGGCTCCCGCGCGGGTCCCGGCAGCGGGCGGGCTGGCTGCCGGCTCCCGCGCGGGTCCCGGCAGCGGGCGGGCTGGCTGCCGGCTCCCGCGCGGGTCCCGGCAGCGGGCGGGCTGGCTGCCGGCTCCCGCGCGGGTCCCGGCAGCGGGCGGGCTGGCTGCCGGCTCCCGCGCGGGTCCCGGCAGCGGGCGGGCTGGCTGCCGGCTCCCGCGCGGGTCCCGGCAGCGGGCGGGCTGGCTGCCGGCTCCCGCGCGGGTCCCGGCAGCGGGCGGGCTGGCTGCCGGCTCCCGCGCGGGTCCCGGCAGCGGGCGGGCTGCCGGCTCCCGGGCGGGCTGCCGGCTCCTGCGCGAGTCCCGCCCCCGGGCGGGCTGCCGGCTCCTGCGCGAGTCCCGCCCCCGGGCGGGCTGCCGGCTGCCAGCTCCTGCGCGAGTCCCGCCCCCGGGCGGGCTGCCGGCTGCCAGCTCCTGCGCGAGTCCCGCCCCCGGGCGGGCTGCCGGCTCCTGCGCGAGTCCCGCCCCCGGGCGGGCTGCCGGCTCCGGGCTGCCGGCTCCCGCCCGCCGCCTGGGTCCCAGCAGCGGGCGGGCTGTGGAGCTGCCGCCCCGACCCTGTGGCGGGCGGGCTGCTGCTCCGACAGCTCGTGTTTTTTTTTTTATTATTAAATAACGGACTTTTTGATTTAACGGACACCCCCTCACCCGAATTAGTCCGTTAAATGGAGGTTTTACTGTACCACAATATCTTTTGAAAAGAATTCATGCCAGCATGGAGAATTACACTGGACAAGAATACACAGATGTTAAGAGATAGCAGCAGTTGATTAAGGATTAATCAGTTACCTAATCAGGACTCTTTGTGTTTGTGACTGATGACAGTAATAAGGATCGAAATATACATACGTATATACTTAAATTTAAAATAAAGTCCTGAAAATGTACTTCATCACTGTTACATGTATCTAGAATGAGTAATGTAAATTGTGCTTTGAATAACATTGGAAGGCGTATAACCAATTAATTCAGCTATGGCCAATTAAGTTAATTTTAATGTAAAGGTCAAGAAGCTAATATGTCCAATCTCTACAAAACAGATACTGTGTAATAATGGTAACCGAATGCTGACAGAATACAGTTCGAAGAAATTCTATTTGCTGTTAGTGTTACTGGGAATACTATATACTTTATACACACATGCTATTGATATATTTATATCTAATTATGTCAATTAAAATAGGTCTTTGGGCTCAGAGTGACTCAGGGTGTTATTGGAAATGTGCACGGTAAATTTTCATATGACAATAGCTTCCTTATCCAAAATATTGTTACTTTTGAGAGTCGTACATTTATGTACATTACCTGAGCTAGTTACTTCTAATCTTTTTAAATTGGTAATGCTGTATTAGTTATACATTTTGTGTATTAGGTTATATTAAATGTCAGCAACCATAACTGGGTGTCAACACATTTGGGTGAAATTTATTGTCACTTTTAAAATACAGATTTTGAAAGCGTAAATCGGGGCAATATATGAAACTGAAGGTTGGTTACTTGTGACTGGAGTTCTTCAGGATGCATATTCACACTTGGGGGGGGGGGGGGTGTCAGCCTGTGCAGTTGACAGGATGAAACCTTCTGGTAGCAGTGTCCATCAGAGAACCCTGTTGCCCCTCCAACCATCTACCCCCACTGTTTGAGCACGTTCTAAGAGTCTGGCTCTAAAAGGGGATGTGGCACCACTGCTACCTCAGTTCCTTCCTCTGCTAAAGTGGAATTCCAAGTAAAACTGAAATTCGGACTCCTCAGGAGTGGAGAAGGCAGGCAGGGAGTGCAAACACTCAAACAAATAAGTAACCTTGATTTCTTCTCCAAGGGCCTCCTTTACATATTCCCACTCTTAGGAAATTTGGCAAGCAGTACATAAGATGGATACAGGGAGAATCAGGCCTAATTAAGGAATGACGGGAGCACCACTGCCAAATCGTGTGACAGATCTGGCTGCCAAATCCAACACATAATGCTTCGTAAAAGTGTGAACCAAAATCCACATAGTAGCTTTGCTTGTTTCAGTAGGGAAATATGTTTAATGCATGCTACAGATGCAGCAATAGCTCTAATAGAACAGGCTCTAAGATGGACCAGAGGAGGGAGTGAAGTCTCTCTCTAACACTCTTCAATACACTGTCTAACCCACCCAGACAAAGACTGTGCTGAAATGGCTTGAACTCCAAAGCATTTTGGTCCTGTTAATCTGGCTTGAAGAAGTGTACGTCCATCTTTCCATGAACAAAAAATTGCCTTATTTGGCCTGAGGTAGAGAAACATTTTTATGTCCTTTTGAATTCCAATTCCAAATTTCATATAATCAAAATGGGCTATTTTGTATCCTCTTGAGCAAGTTACAAGTGCTTCCAGTGTAAAGTCAATGTTTAAAAACAAAGGAGCAGAGGGAAAAAAAACACCAATAAGCAAACTATTAAAACAAGACCAAATTAAATATTGCACAAATTGCAGCAAAACAGATTGATAAAAGAATTCAGAATTACACAATAAAACCAAGACCTGATATATAAATAGAACCAGGTCAAATAACAGCTACTACAGGGTCTCATGAAAACATTGAAACTAATGCCTAAAGTTACAAATATAAATATTAATGTCAACTCACTTCTTCCCTCTGCCTATTCTCCTCATCTGCCAGCTTTTGTTTGTATTCCTTCTGCAATTCCTCCAGCTGTGTTTGCAACTCATTTACTTTTGCTGTCATTTCTTCTTCACGAGCCTTCAGAATGAAAAATAATTGCATTAATTTACATACTACACAGTTAATGTCTAAACACTTAAAACCTTCTCACTGGATTAGACAAAAAGCACTTAAAATATAGCTCAGCTTTATACAGAGAGGAAAATAATCAACTTGAAATGCAAAGGCTCTCACTGAAAGTTTAGGACTACTCAATTTATATTACCATGAAAATGAGGAATGACATTTAGGGACTTATCAGATAAATACCAGCAAAACGTCAATTGTCAAACACAAAAACCAATTAGTTAGCTTTTAGTAAGGATTATACATCCTTAATGAGTACAAAAAAAAAGGGCATTCAAATAATATTCAGTATTTCCAGAAGGTGTACAGTAGGTAGATCAATGAAAGCAAATAAGGTTTTGTGAAAAAGAGATGTCATGCAAACAAAAATTGTCTATACTCTATCTCCAATTTATCAGCAATGACTGGGGCTTAATCACATCTTGTCTCAAATATTTTAATTCTCTCTAAGGTTGTACAAATCCTCTGTTCTTGGAACTTCACTGAGGCTGTGGTCAAGCCATTTTTGATTTAGGAAGTGATTCAGTGCTCTCTATCTTTCTTTTCCCCTATTTTTCTGACCACATAGCCCATTTCTCCACTTACTCATTTTGCTCCTCCAATATCAGTCTCTTCTATTCTATCCCAGAAGTGACAGAGTGTCCTGTGACACCTTTTAGTTAGTCTTTAAGGTGCCACAGGACTCTTTGTCACTTCTGCAATTCCAGACTAACATGGCTACGTCTCTGATTCTATTCTATCCCAAATAACTTTTGGCTGATGGGAAAGGGATTTTCCTTTTGTGCCCCACTTACCAAGCACCAAACTTTGTCTATGAGCTACTGAAATATTACCCATCAAGTCATGCAATCAAATCTGTTTGCTCCAGTATACAATTGACACTAAACCTCTATCTTTCCCTTGCTCCATTACTGCATATTTTCCCTTCCCTATTGTACTAGTCTATTTAAGTATGCACTATTAAATGTGTGCTGAGCATTTTGCAGAGAGGTGTAAGAATAATATCTACTTACATCTTT
The DNA here is from genome assembly GCA_032164245.1 of Sternotherus odoratus. NCBI lineage: Eukaryota > Metazoa > Chordata > Testudines > Kinosternidae > Sternotherus > Sternotherus odoratus. The sequence goes on from JAVMKO010000002.1 coordinate 151,420,893, forward strand.
ACTGAATTTGAAACTGATCCCTTTTCCTCCACCCCATCTTTGTATGTAGTTCGTCGTCTTTGCGTGTTTGAGATTCAAACCTTTCAGCAGAAGTGGTTTTAACTGTAAAGTGTTTTACAGTTCTATGTAGGAAAATGTATAAAAATACATTCTACCTTATGACCACCAGTGTTCTTCAGTCCCAGGACATATAGTGACAACTACTTTTCAAGGATAAATATATTGGGACCCCAAGCAAAGCCATCTTAATTTTTGGTCCTATAAAATATATTTATTTTTTTGCTCAAAACAGGTCTAAATCAACCTCCCTTTTTCCCCATTAAGTCCAGAAGGGACATAAACATAACTCTTCTTCCTCCAAAGTTGTGATCACACCATAGTTGGGTGTCTTTGTGTGAACGAAGCTCCTAAAGATTTTACACACCCTTTCATTCTGGGCACTCCAAATTTCTGCCCAATAAAATCATAGCAGACTAGAGATGGAAGAGACTATCTAGTCCAGCTATATTCAAACTGTCAGGACCCCAAAGTGGGTCACAACCCTGTTTTAATGGAATCCCCAGGACTGGAGTTAGACTTCCTGGGACTCAGAGCCAAAGCCTGAGCCCCACTGCCCGGGACTGAAATCCAAGTCCAAGTCCCATTGCCCCAACCCTGGGCTTCAACACTAGGCAGCAGGACTCAGGCTACTGGATTCTTGCCTGGGGATGAAACCCTCTGGCTTTGGCTGCCCTGCCCTAGGTGGCGGTGCTCAGGCTTCAGCTTCCCCCCCAAAACCCTCCCCGGACCGGTGGTGCTAGGGCTTCGGCTTTGCCCTCCCCCTCCTCCCTTGTCAGAAGAGGGTCGCTGTGCAACGAAGTTTGGGAAACGTTGGTCTAGTCTATCCCATGTGCTGGGGCAGGATTAAGTATATCTATGATAGCAACTGTTTCATTATACTTTCCAAAGACTGAAAAGTCAAGCAAAATCACTGTGTAGCAGTCAAACAGATCATTCCTATTATAAGTTTCAAAATACTTTTCCTGGCTTGAAAAGCAGAAATAAAAGTCTCAAGGCCCTTTGTGTAGCAATGTACACCCTAAGCTACTAACCCTGTCCCCTCCCCTTTGGGGGGGAGGGAGGGGGAGAGGGAAGATTACATACCAGCAAACCATGTTTTGCCCCAGAGTATCCTGGAAGTCTGAAATTGTCATACATATTACAATACAATTCCAACATTAAAATGTCAGTAAAGACCCAGTCATAGGATAGTGCAGTATGACAGCATGAATCAGACTTTACAATAAATAAAACTATTTCCATTTCATTAAAGGAACATCTCTCACTTAGAAAAAAAGACTGAGAATCTTCTGTTCCAGATCTTCTTGATTTTAGCTTGTCGACTTAATTAATGGTCATGTCAATAAATCACTTATTTACTTCTCAGCAGCATTCAAAATTTTACAAACTATTAATCTGTCTCCAATAAAGATGGCCAGTAAATACAAAGCATTTTATCAATATGGCACAATCAGGAGCATACAATTTAACAGTATTGAGAACTATCAATATTAGACCTGACTGGAAAATAAGATTTCAATAAGCTTTAGGCTCCTATCAGCTTAAGTCAGTTTTGAAAACGCACTTATACTTGTAAAGGCTTGTCTTCACTGCAGTGTTAACTCATGTTATAACTTAAGTTCTGTCTACACACAAAACTCCTTAGCTTGAGTATGGTGGTGCTTTTAATTCAAACTGACTAACCTGTAAGGGGACACAGCTAGGGTTAGTACAACGCATCAGCTGCTAACACAATCACTCTACAAACTAATGAGCCTGTGTACTTCAAATGTTAATTTGCAGTATGGCTGAACTAGGTTTACTGAGAGGAATTAAACCACATTATCTATGCTTGAGTTAACACTACAGTGAATCCACCTCCTGAGAACTTCTCCCACTGGCTTGTTAATCCACCTGCCTAAGAGGTGATACCTTTATCAAATGGGAGACGCTCTCCTGTAGACATAGCACTGTCTATAGGGGAGGGGAAGATTAGGACTGTGTAACTGTGTTGCCTAGGGGTGTGGATATTTCATACCTCTGAGAGAGATATTTATATGGATGTAGGCCTGTAGCATAGACCTGGCTTAAGTCATTTATACACTTTTGAAAATCATCCCTACCATGTGGTTTTGCAATAAGAGAAACTACTTCATACACAAACTACGTTGGATGGCCAGATCAGGGTTGCCAATTTTGGTTGGACGTATGCCTGGAAGTTTTATCACATGATAATCTTCAATTAAAGATAACCTTTAATTCCAGGGGACTCCAGGACAATCCTGGAGAGTTGGCAACCCTAGGAAAGATAGACTCATAGCCTATTCAACTCAAGAGTAGCTTGATTGTATGCCAATAAAGAAAACTCAGATTGTATGCCAATAAAGAAAGCTGAGTGGATAAACTGCTAGAAGCCACCTCAACACTAAGCAGAGGCCTGATTAACTTACTGGGGCTCTAGAGTTTATGGACTTCACTGCTGGATAAGATCTCAGCTGAGCACTAAAAGTAAACTAGCCTTATTTTTGTGCCTAGACAGCTTCATTTTGGGATTCTCATGGACTAGCAAAATGCAGAAACATTTAAAGTGCAAGTACTGCAGGGGAATATTTAGATCTAAACAAAAAAATGTAATCTGAAATATTAAACCCATAAAAATCAGTTATATAATAATGTGTTTTTAAAAATTTCCTATAAAGGACTCATTCGGAAGCTTAAATAACAGAATTATACTGAAATGTACTGAATCAGATCACTCTCAAGAAAGATACCTCAAGGATTTCTTCATACTTTTTTACAGTTCTTTTTAGATCGTCATCTTTTTCAGCAATTTTTCTATGCAACTGTGTTGTCTCTGTATGGTGGGTTTCTATCAGTTCAGTTTCCACATCCTGGGCTTTACCTGGTTTTTAAAAAAGTCAAGAAATGTCACAACTGAGTAGGTAGCTATATGTTAACAAATAAAAAACAACATCACATTATGAACAGGATTTTAAATAAGATTTAAAGACACTTCTGTAAAGCTGTATGAGAAAAAAAAGGCAGAAATCAAGGGTGTCAAACAATGCATGCTATACATGGTCTAAAAGTAGTGGTGCCTCTTTTTCAGCTTGACGGCCGAACAGATTTCAAGAAGGTTAAAGGTCACAATACTTAGCAGCAGATTCAATGCTACTATCCTATGTAGTTTTTTATACCATGCACATGATTATAGTATCGGAGTGCCTTCCAGTTGTTCATTAAGTAATGTTACCAGATGTGCCCATTACTTTGGGGTATGCTCATTTATTAGGGTTACGCTTCTGGAGGGTGTTCTGTAACTAGATGAACACGAATACACACGAACACACGTGCACACACACCAAGTCTGAGTGGACTAGGTCAATCAGCACTCTCCAGCTGATCCCTTCATATGTCCCTGTATTCAATGAGCTTGGTTAATCGGCACTTTCAAGCTGGTACCCTCATGCGCCCCTGGTCTCAATAAGCTGAGCTGAGCAGCACTTTCCACTGCCCACCCCTTATGTGCCCCAAGTTTAACATGTCCCTATCACACTTTCATGTTACAATTGTACTGATAGTAACCCACTTGATGAGCAAACCCCACAGTATTTTTGGACACCACAGGGGTCTTTAGCTTAGGAAAAAGATGCGTTGCTGCAGAGTAAATAGGGGAAGCTAAAAACACAAAAGAGTAAAATGAAAGAGAGAGAGAAAGAAAGAATGAGAGAGAAAAACAACCAGCTGAACCATAAAAGTTATTTATTGAATAATAGTGATAATTACTCAAGGAGGGCTACACAAACATAACAGTTACATTTTAAAGGTTAATACCTGAGGTAGAAAAGAAAAGAGAGAGAAAGAAATCTCACCCACTCCATGAAGCTTGAACTGGTCAGGGTTCCCAGGTGATGGTGTAGCTCAGGGTCCCAAGTGCTGGAGACAGGCAGAGCCCCCTGCACGATCAGTTAGGTGATGATGGAGTCACAGTGGAACTGATGCAGAATTTGGGTCTATACATCAGAACACTGACTTGGGCACAGGTAGGGGTTTTTGTAGAGAAAATACAATGGTTCAAGGGAGAACACTATATTTGTTTATGGGTAAACTGATGACTCAAGGGTTTTCTTTAAGCTAGACAATAGGAGCTGATCACTCTTGATTATGGGTGGTGTTTTCTTCCAGGGAGCACACAATGCAACCAGGCTGCTTCAATATTTTGGGATATCAATCGAAGATTATTACTAGAATTGCTGAGCTGGGTGTGTGCAGGAGTAGGTTCATTAACATCTGGAGCAGGGATTTCCATGATGCAGTGTGTCCCTGCTTTTCTGGTCCCAGAAAAGAGTTCAGTGTCCTTCATTCTTTATGCTGTCCCATCTTTCATGCAGATGAGGCTAGGGGAGTGGTCTCTGTTCTTCATTCTGTATGCTAATGGCAATGTCTTCATCTCATCATCCTTGTCAGGAGGAGTGTAGGTGTGTCTCCCAATGCCCTTCACTGTTCTCTGCAAGCCTTCTCTCTGTTTGGTTTTGTTTCAGAGTTTGGAAGGAGGGTGTCTTTCATAAGTCAGACAGGCTAGATACTGCACCCTGGTTCCCCCAAAACACAGAGCTGGCTGGTATCAACGTAATAATATCTGTTTGATGTTTGTTCTCTCACCCCTGGAGTATAAAAATTCATGTATTTATGTTAGAGACGGCAAAGTCAAATAAGTGTGCTTCACATTTGAATCAAAAGGCAGTGAGCTTTGTGATGGTCCTCAGGAAATTCATTCCACAGTCCAGGGACTGTCCCCGAGAAAGTTGCTTCACACAGATCAATTTTTCCTTTGCTAAAGAGTTCCTCTGTTCCAGGGAATGAAGTTGTTGACATGCTCTTCATCCCAGGGCTTTAGGTGGTCTTAAAGCTATCCTGGAGGCAGGCCATGGAGAGCCTTGAACACAAGGACTAAGACCTTGAATTTGACTTGATATTCTATGGTAGTCAGCATATAAAGCAGAGGACAGGTTTATTGTGCTCACAGTAGCCTATATAGCTGAGGAGAAGCACTTCCGTATTCTATACTAGTTGGGAGTTTCCTAAGCACAGCAGTCTTTGTGCTCAGGTATATCGATTGTTCTAGTCCACCCAAGAGATGATGAAGGCAAGAATAACTGAGGCCAGGACTTTATCCACCAGGATGGAACAGATTTTGCTAGTCAACCAGAGATGATCAAAAGAGTTACCCATGAATCCTGTATACAAGACCTTACCACCAGCAAAGAATCCAGAAGCACTCCTAAACTAAAGACTCAATTGTGAGTGTGTACCTTGAATCAAAGGAGACTGCATTGTAGCTGCAAACTCTTCAAAATACTTTCTTCTGCACAGCAGCCGCACTGATGTCTTGCTTGTGTTCAGCTTCAGCCAGTTGTTCTCCATTCATGAGCTATCCTGTCCAAACACTGGATCATCTCGGTGACAGTGGTATGCCATATGTGGTGAAGGACAGGTAGAGCTGCATGACTCACCTACCTACTGCTGGCATTTGAGTCCTCTTTGTAACACCAGTTCAACTTGTGGGTGCATGTAGATGTTGAAAAAGACTAGAGAGACAACTGATTCTTCTGAGATTCCACAAGTGAATTGTTTAGTGATGGAGGTGGAGTTTCCCATCGCTACTCATTGGGTGTGTCCCTCTAAGGCTACACCCAACCATTCTAGCATATGACCCTGGACCCTTGCCACCTCTCTTGGATAGGACAGCAGTATCTCCCGGACAATAGTGCTGAATGCTAGAGAGAGGTAAAGAGGATAAGAACAGATGTCTACCCTCTATCTGTTGACAGCAGATCATTCACAAGTGCCACTGTAGCAGTTTTAGTTCCATGTCATGGCCTGAACCTAGATGCCCTATTCTGCCAGCATGAGGGAGCAGAAAACATGTTCAATTTCCTGTCTCAATTCCCCAGGTATGGGGGCATCTCTAGCAAGCACAGAGCCAAAATAGCCAGTTCCTATGCTTCTCCCCTCCTCTCACAATTTTAGGCAGAGGGGCAGGCAAGGCATGGATGAAGAAGCATGCTGTGCTCCAGCTATTCCCAGCTGGCATACGATCCTTTTGGGACCATTTTCAGCTGTCACAAGTTAGACTGACTCTCGGAGCTAAAAGCTGCAGGGTACAGCTCACGGAATGTATTTCCAATTCATAATCAATTTTCTTAAACAAGTGCCATCAAAGGCTATAGTTAGACACCCTGGTCTAATGCTTGTAATATGTTTGTTGTCCTGAAAACATATTTTAAAATGCAAACTCACCAACCAAATACAATACTGTACTTTGACTTTCATCTCATGTAACAGGATAGAAATCATCTCACCTACCTACAATTTACCTGTAGAAATTCCTAAAAAACTAGTTGCACAAGTCAGGTGTTTTGTACACTGGCAAGTGCAGAAATCCACAGCAAAAGCTAGGGAACCCAATCTCTGGCAATAAGAAAGAACAGTTGCAGAAGTACAGAATTTCCAGTGTGCATCTTCCAAGCTTTACAATTGCTCCTTAGGCAAGAATAATATTCCCCACTGCAGAAGCAGTTTTGTTTTCCTGACCTGGTAGCCCTCTAGGCAGGACTAACTTTACACAACAATGGCTACTTCACAGATTTGAGTCTCTTCCTCCTCTGTGATACCCATATGAAACTGAACGCCCCAAAAGTTAACCTGAAATTGACAATTTTTTTTGTAACAGACAACAAAACAACAAATCCACACAGACTACAATTACAACATTTCACTTACTGATAGTATCACGTACAGCTGTTTCCAATTCCCTCTCCTTTTGAGCCAGCTGAGTATTAAACTCCCTCATCAACTGCTTTAAGGTAGAGTTGTGCTTTAGTTCAAGATCTTCCTGTTCCATTCTGTACAACAGAACAAAAAAAGTCATTAATTACTGATCTGAAGAGTATGACAGAAAGACCAAAGGTAGTTCAGTAGTTTCTCCAAGAGTCTTACTTAAGGAGGGTTTGCATTGAGGGAAAGGTTGGCACTGGGATTAATTCCCTAGGCCCAGGGAGGCTATTTGCTCCTTTCCTATAGAATGTACCTGGAAGGCCCAGAGTGTTTCGCCAAGATCGAAGAGACCAATAAAAATGAGTCATGGAACTTTTGCTCGGGGAAGATTAACACAGTAATTCTCTGCATATAGACAGCGTTATTAGACAAAACCTAGGTTGAGAAACTGTTAGCGCTCTCAGCAGCACATCATGTTTTTATGACACAGAAGCGTGCGCATGCGCATACACACACACACACACACACACACACACACACAGAGGTTTTGGGTTTTTTTTAAATCAGCTTGTACCTCTTTCTTTAAAGTCCACTGTCTTGAATTTTCAACTGGATTTTGGGTACAACCTAAGGCACCTTAAAGGTGGACAACTTTTCAGAAGGTAGGTGAAGGATCCAAAATCACATTACTTTTGCAAATTTAGGCCCATACATGTATTCTGCCTAAATCTTCTGAAGTATCATGTTTTCTTAATATTCTTTCCCCATTCTCCATTTTGAGGAAATTAAAACTACATGTATATTTTAAGGTGTGTATTGAGAGGCACTTGTTACTCCTGGGGGAATTCTGCGCTACTGCACACATGCATAAATTAATGAGCCCCACAGATTTCTAATTTTGTGTGCAGAAAAAAGCTTTTGCCAAAATGTTGATGCAGTTCCGCCTTTTGCCCACCAGAGTGTGATGTGGCAATAGAGCAAAGCTGCAACTCCCCTCCAGCAAGGGAAGAGAGAGAGAGTTGTCTTTGCAGGAGACACAGGCTATGGGGAGACAGACAGTATGGAGCTGCTGGGAAGGTCAGACAGGAACTCAAAGGCTAGTGGGGAAGGACAGACTGAGACAGGGGCTGAATGGGAGGGGAGGCACAGGGCCACAGGGGGGAGAGAGGGAGATGCAGAGCTACATAGTGACAGGGGTGGCTGGGTTGGGACACAGACACACATGGAGGCAGGAGGAGGGTACAGGGACACATGGACGGGCGTAACTGGAGAGGCACAGACACACATGGGGACAAGGACAGAGGGTGACTGGGTGAGGACACAGACACATGGGAAAGGGGGGGAGGGTACAGAAGGACAGAGGAGTGGCTGGGTGGGGGTACAGGGACACATGGTGATGGGGAAGGGGATGTACAACTCCATAGGGACGGGGGAATGACGGGTGAGGGCACATGGGGACAGGGGCACATGTGCCTGACTGAAAGAGAGGCTGGAGTCAACCAGGGTTTGCATGGGGAAAGCTCCCTAACAATCCCTTCCCACCCCCAAAAAAGACCTGTTCCATACTTTTCCCACCCACATCCAACAATCCTTCAAGTTCACAACCAGGATCCTTCCCAGCAATTTACTTCCCTTTCCATTAGCTCCTCCCTTACTCCTGACTCTTCCAAGATTTTGCACTGATTCTGAGCAGTGTGGGAAATACAGTTCTTTATTGTAGTTTAAATTCATCATTACTCAGAGTTCTGTATTAATATGCCAAGTAAGGACTCTATTTGTCAATAAACATTTCCTGAATCTTTGTATTGTTACATACTTACTTGCTGACAGGTATTTTGCAATAAATTACCAAAAATAATTGAAACTAGTGTGATTATATTGTGTTATTTTGACAAAATAAGCAGAATTTTAAAATATTGTGTGCAGAATTTTTAATTTTTTGGCAGATGTCCACCAGGAGTAAGTTGTATAGGAAAGATTCAAAAAACATCACTGAGCCCAAACCAAGTGATATATATTGTTTTGCAAACTACTGTACTTTTCTTTGGTATACAAACTAAAACTTATTTTTTCACTTGCTCGTGAAACATTACTTTCAAGTGCTTTATTTTAAAAAAAATAAATCCTAGTAAAAAATACCGGTAATCTCTATTTTACTAGTATAAAATAAGTTTCCAATTATATGTATTCATCTTCAGGTTAAAGTGACTAAAGATCACTTTTAAAAAAAAAAAGTTTAATGGACTAAGAAATATAGAAGGTACCTCATTTTCTGTTCCATTTCTTCTAAAGATTCCTTCTTCATTATATCTAGTTCCTGCTGATGCTCCTTCCGCAAAGTACGCAAATCTTTCTGCACCTTGCTTACTTCTTTGCGCAGTTTTTGTTTCTCTCTTTCAGCCTCCTCCAATTTAGACTGCAAGTCCTTTTGCTGAGTCTGCATATCACCAAGTAATTTCTGCAGCTCCAAATCAGATTTAGTCTTTTCTTCTGCATTTTCTTCAACAACTTTCAGCTGGCTATTTCTTTCATTCAACTGCTGCTGGAGACCTTGCAATTTTCCTTCATATTTCAAAGTTACCTCTTCCATCTCAACTTTCCATGCTTCTTTCTTCTTTATTATATCATCCTCCAACTCTCTTATCTTCTGCTCCAAAGACTGACTCACTTTATCCTTTTCTTGAAGCTTTTTCTGGAAGTCTCCAATCACATTTTCCATATCATGATGCTTTTGTACTTGGGCTTTTAATTCTTCTCTGATGCTTGCTAAGTCATTACCATCTTGTGTGTGTTGATCCAGCAACAAAGAATACTTCTTATTGCTTTCCTCTATTTCTTTCTGGAGCTTTTTGATCACAGCTTGTTCTTCTTGTAGCTTTTTCTCAGTACATTCCAATTTTTTAAAGAGTTCCTCCTGTTGGCTTTTCATTTTTAGTTTAGAGTCATTACTTTCTTGTTGCTCGTTCTCATACTTCTGCAATAATCCATCCTTATCTGTTAAGTCTTTTTGTATTACACTTATTTTCTCTTCATACATCTGTCGTACGTTCTCTAGTACATTGACTTTTTCTTGCTCTAAGGAAGTTTTTACATTTTCGACTTTTTGCATCATTTCTCTTTCCAAATCTGCTGAATCTTTTATTAATCTATTTTTTTCTTCTAAATCCATAATTTTGGCCTCTCTTTCCCGCATTTTTTGTTCTAAATCTTTTAACTGATTTTCCATAGTTATCTTAAACTGTTGTTCATTTTCTTCCATTTGAGAAGTCAACTGCTTCTTAACAGAACCTATTTTTTGTTCCGCCTTTTTTTTCAGGTCTGCTAATTTAGTAGCATTTTCTGCATTCATCCTATCTTCTAGCATCTTCAACTCTTCTTCTTTACTTTTCATCATTGCAGTTTTCATTTGTTCAAATTCTCTCTGCTTTGTATCAAGTTCAGCTTTCATTGAATCCATTTGCTTTTCAAGACTTAGCACTTTTTCTTCAGCCTCCTTGAACCTGTTGTCCTTTTCAACAACTACAACCTCAGCCTGCTGAAGTTGCTGAACAAGTTCTTTTTGCTCAGTGCCTCTTCGCTCATTGTGCCTTTTAAGTTCTTCCATTAAAGAATCATTTTCTGCTGTTTTCCGAGCAATGTGTTCCTCTAGCTCAGCAATTCTCGCTGTTTGGATTTTTAACTCTGCAGTTAATTCTCCTTCTTGCTTTTCCCTTTTCCTCTGCTTTTGTTCCAGTACATCTTTCAAACTATCTAAATTCCTGCGTTGCTTATCCAACTCCTCCTTCAGGTGATTTATTTCCTCATCCTTTCCACCAACTTGGATATTATTTAATTCAAGCTTGCTTTGTAATTCTTTAATAGTATTGTGATTCTGAGTAAACCTTAACTGCGCTTTTTTCTTCCATTCTGACAGTTTGTTCATCCAGTGGTCTACTTGCTCCAAAGCGGATGCTTTTTCCTGACTCAGTGACTCAACCCTGGAAGATAATTCCTGCACCTGATTCAATAATTGTAGTTGATCCTCTTGGTGTTGCTTGCTTAACAAAGATATAGCTGCTTCTTTTTCTGTTAAACCTATGCTGTTTTCAAGTTTGACATTTAGTTCATTCACAAGCTTGTTGAGAGCAGAGATCTCAGATTCTTTTTCCTTAAGCTCTTCTTTCATTGAAGTGACAACATTAATATTTTCAGATAATTCTTTCCTTAACTGTGTGATACAAGTTTCCTTCTCTGTTGCAGCCTGTTGCTGATGCCCTCCTTCTTTTTGCAACAGCTCCTTTTCTGTTACAAGTCTTTCCATGTCAGCTTTCATGAGTATAATTACATTTTCCTTATCTTGTAACTGTTGTGTTGACTCCTGCAAAGAACTACTTACTGTTGTATGATGTTCTGTTATTTGTCTAAGTTGTGTTTCTAGTTCCGGAATTTTACAGTTTTTAATTAATAGTGCTTTTTTAATTTTTGTAGTTTGATGCTGACAATGTGCAATCCTGGAGATTACTAAATTAATTTTTTCATTACATTTTTCAATTACTTCATTCGTTTTAGATTGTAATAAAGTATCAGCTTCCTTCCAGTAAATATCTAGCTGTGCTGCTAGCTTGCTTGACAACCTCTCAAATTCAATCTGTTTCTGCTGATTCGCCAAATGTTTGTCCTCTAGTTTTTTCTCATAATCCTTGCGTTCTTTACAGTGTGAGGATTCCAGAATTTGGAGTTTTTCATCAGATGTTTTCAGCATATCTGTCAGTTCCGTAATTTTGATCTTGTGTTTTTCTTCCATTGTTTTCTGTTCCCTGAGCTGTTCCTGTAGTACAGCCCTGTCTTTCAGAGAGTGACTGAGGTCATCTTCTAGTTTTTCAAGTTGTGCTTTGAGATCAGTTTCACTTTGTGACAAGGTGTTCACCTGTGCCAATAACTGGCTTAGTTGTTCTTGCAATTCATTCTGAGATTCATCTCTCTTCACTTGTTCTTCCTTCAGACGAATGATCTCTATGTTAGTCCCCTCTTTCTCAGCATTGAAGGTGGCAAGCTTCTGCGTCAGGTCTCCAACTTCCTTCTCTTTTTTGTGTAGTTCTATTTTGTGCTTTTCCTTGAGCTCTTCAACCTGCTGATTGAGGTTTTTTCCCCATGTTTGTGCAACTTCTTCTAGTTCCCGCCTATGAGCTTCTGCAAGACTTTCTAGTTGCTCCTTCTGATTCATTTCCAGTTTTGAAACAGCATCATTTATTCCAGCTGAGCTGGCATGTGCCATTTCCAGCATTTTTGCATTGAAATGTTTCTCTTTCTGACTGAACTCTAACTGCTTGTTTTCAAAATCTTTTTTCAGTTTAGCTTCTTGTTCTGAAAGTTTCTTCTTAAACATTTCTTGCATCTCTTTTGCTTTCTGTTTAATTTTTTCCATCTTGGTTCCTTGTTGTTTAAAACTATTTTCATATTCAACTTGTAAAGCACTAATTCTCTCCTCTTTGGCTGATACTTTCTGTTTGAGCTCTTCCACTTGCTGATTCTGCTGCTTTTTTAGTTGTTCAAGTTCATTTTCCTTCTCAACCAAATCTCTCTTTGCCTGATCAATCTCTGTACCAAGATCTTTCAGTTGAGAGTCATACTGTTGCTTTAGAGATGTTATTTTCTGCATGTTTTCACTGCTCTGCTCTTCCAGCTGATGCCTCAAATCAGGTACCTGGGATATGTAAGAGTCTAAGTCAGTCCTAACTTCATTCAGCTGTGATTCAGCTCTTACAATCTGTTCTTTAAGATGTGATTTTTCAGCTTCCATATTTGTCAACTTTTGTTGCAGCTCTGTTAACTGTCCTTCATACATCTTTGCCTGCTCACTGGAGTTATTTTGGTGTGACTGGCAGAGGTCTCCCAGTTTACCAGACACTTGCTTAAGTTCAGCTTCAGATATTTCAAGCGATTCCTTTAGTTTATGTTGTTGTGCTTTTAATTCCTCCAGATGTTTTTCTTTTTCTTCCAACTGTACCTTGAGTTGGTTAGTTTCTTCTGTGTGTGTTTTCTCAATTCCTTGGACAGATATGTCATGCTCTTTAAATATCATGTCAATTTTTTCCTGGTACTGGTTTCTCTGTCGTTCCAGTTTTGCCTCAGACTCCTGCTTTATTTTATCTACATCACCTTTCAATACAAAGTGCTCTTGTTCTAGGTCATGACGTATTTTTAGTATTTCTGATAACTCCAAAGATAATGCTTCTAGCTCTGTTTGTTTCACATCAAGCTTTTCTAATGTTTTTGCATTCATCTCTTCTATGTGTGCACGGAAAACTGTCTCTTTTTCTTTCAACATTATATCCATTTCATGCTCATGTTTCTCTCCCAATTTCTCTATTGTGGACTGTTGCTGTTGCTTTAAGATTTGAAGTTTTTCTGTCCAAAGTTCTTCCTCCTGCTGCTTCACATTTTCTAGCTCTTCCCTGTGCTTTTCAACCAGTACAGTGATTTCTTTATTGTGTTTGTTTTTTTCAGACTCTATCGAAGTAGTTAGTTCCTCCAATTGTTTTTTGTCATCTTGTGAATACTTTGCAAGGGAACTTTCCAATTCAAGAATTTTCTGTTGAAAGAAGATTTAAAAAAGTGGTATGAATAAACAATTTTTAATATAAATAATTGTTATGTCACTTAATTATTTACCAGATTCAAATTTTACAAATTCCAACTGTCACCCACTTAAAATAATAATCATCAACAATAAACTAAAACAATCAGTTTGTTTTATGTAAGCCATTTATTGTATTGTCATTTGTTATTAATTTTGTTTCCACTAAGTTATATGGTAATAATAAAATAAAAATCCTCCTATTTCATTTTTATTAAAAATTTAGATGTGATAACTTCTTTGAAAGGTTTTAAAATAACTTAATAAATACATGAGGTAATTCATCAGAAATGCTCTGAACTGGAGAGGCTGATGGCTCTGGTTCCAGTAGTTTGTGTGCCAGCAGGTGCTTAGTACTGTTCGCACACATCTGCTAACATACCTTATTCCTGGCCTTTACACTGTTGATACTGTAATCCTAGACCTGTTTTGAGCACAAACTGCCAATCTAGAAAAATTCTGTAATGGTTTAGTAATGTATAAAACATCCATTAGGTAACAAGTAGATAAAATGGTTTTACTTGTGACCTAAAGGATCAGATCCTTCAAACTCTCACTCAAGCAAAGTTGATTATTCACTTGATTATTTATTATTAACATTTATATCATGGTACCACCAAGAGGGCAAAAAGATTGACCGCTTTGTGCTAGTCAATGTATGAAAAAATTCTGCATGGGGAATACAAGTTCATGCCTTAGGCCTGAATATGAAATAAGTATATTTCCAGGTTCTGCCATTTAATGCTCCTCAAAATTATAAATCGCAGTACATCATGGTAACAATTTGATTTCTGGTGCTGCAAAAATATATGTTTTAAGTGTGACAGTCTTTCCTCATAGCCAATTCATACCATATCTACTACCATGAAGTTGTTAATATGCAGAAAAGTGGTTAAAATTTTGACTATTTTACTCACAGTTCTATATGTCTGTATTTCTTGCTGCATGTCTTGAAGTTTCTTCTCACACTCTGATTGTATTGCTTTTTTCTGCAGTTCTAATTCCTCTAATGCCAGGGATTCCTGTTGCTCTTTTTCTTGTACTGTCTGTAAACACTCACTTTGACTTTTTTCCTGTGTCAAAAATTATGAATAAAATATTGTACAAAAGTAACCTCCAATAAGTAATTCTTTTTACACCATGATATGGTTCTACAAAGCAATTAGCAAGAGAAAAGTGAATCTCATTTCAAAGGCATATGTAACTATATTTTCTACTCCCAATTGACTTTGTTTTTCATAGTATAAACATAAAATTTTGTTGAAGATCTTTTGCAAAATCCCCACACCAACAGTAAGTAGAAAGTTTTTTCACAAACTAACATACTTATAATCTACTACCTTCTGTAGAATCTATATTATAAAATAAAAATTAAGCTTCTAATTTTTATGATTGAGAAAACCATCTAAAAAATGTGAACTGAGTGGTAATGCAGGGTAATTGTATTCATGTTGGTCCCAGGATATTAGAGGGACATGATGGGTGAGGTAATGTCTTTTGTTGGACCAACTTCTGACCTGCAGAAGGGCTCTGTGTGGCTCAAAAGCTTAGAACATAAGAATGGCCATACTGGGTCAGACTAAACGTCCATATAGCCCAGTATCCTGTCTTCTGACAGTGACCAATGCCAGGTGCCCCAGAGGGAATGAATCGAACAGGTAAACATCAAGTGATCCATCTAATTGTCCATTCCCATCCTCTGGCAAACAGAGGGTAGAGACACCATCCCTACTGATCCTGGCTAATAGCCATTGATGGATCTAGTCTCCATGAACTTATCTAGTTCTTTTTTGAACCCTGTTATAGTCTTGACCTTCAAAACATCATTTGGAAAGGAGTTCCACAGACTGACTGTGTGTTGTGTGAAAAAATATTTCCTTTTGTTTGTTTTAAATGTGCTGGCTATTAATTTCATTTGGTGACTCCTAGTTCTTGTGTTATGAGGAGTAAACAACACTTCCTTATTTACTTTCTCCACATACATCATGATTTTATAAACCTCTATCATATTCCCCCTCCAGTCGTCTCTTTTCCAAACTGAAAAGTTCCAGTCTTATTAATCGCTCTTCATATGGAAGCTATTCCATACCCCTAATCATTTTTGTTGCCCTTTTCTGAATCTTTTCCAATTCCAATATAATATTTTTGGAGATGAGGCAACCAAATCTGCATGCAATATTCCAGAAGTGGGCGCACCATGGATTTACATAGAAGCAACATGATATTTTCTGTCTTATTATCTATGACTTTCTCAATGATTCCCAAATTTCTGTTCACTTTTTTGACTGCCACTGTGCACTGAGTGGATGTTTTCAGAGAACTATCCGCAATGACTTCAAGATATCCTTCTTGAGTGATAACAGCTTGTCTCTCTCACCAACAGAAGTTGGTCCAATAAAAGATATTACCTCACCCACCTTGTCTCGCTGAGGGCTTGTCTTCACTACCGCGGGTAGCCATCGATCTTTTGGCAATGGATTTATCGCGTCTCATGAAGACGCGATAAATCAATCGCCAGCAACGCCCCCGTCGACTCCGGAGGCACAAGCTGGAATCGACGGGGGAGTGCGCCGCCGAGAGGATGACAGGTAAGTCAGCTGAAGATACACCAACTTCAGCTACGTGATTCACATAGCTGAAGTTGCGTATCTTCAGTTGATCCTCCCCCCAGTGAAGACCAGCCATGTGTGTTAACACAACTGCAACTGCTGGCCAGTGCGAGTGACTCATTATTTCAATTAAGCAGCAAGACATATAAAGAGCAGCTGCGGTATCCATACTGAATGTCTCGGACTCCTTACCAGGGTCCAATAGGGATTACTGAAAGACGTTGAGATTTAGGGGATGAGATGTGGGTTTGCCATACAGACAGACTTCTACTCCCACCCAGCTCTGCCAGAAGTAACCTTGTACATTTTAGGGATGCTTACAAGAGCTGCCCTCATCTTTTCCTGGAACTCCTTTTCTTGAGCCCGTAATCTCTCATTCAGCTCCTGCTCTTTGATAGCCAGATCTCTTTTATGCAATTTCTCTAGCTCAGTAACACGCTCTTCTGAAGACTTCTGTAAATTAAAGTCAGAGAAATTACTGATTTTTCAATAAACAAACATCCCTTGCATTATTTCTCATACAGTGGAGGAACAATGCTACTGTGAGTAACAAAGGGACTTGTCTAATTGCTTCCCCTTAATAGGCAGCATGTTACTCATCATGCATAAGTAAAAAATACACATTAAAAGAATAATCCCAACTAAGAAGTTATTTTAAAGTTTCCTAAATGTTTTTCCATGCTCTCTCACCTCATGCCTAGTGCTAGTCAGAGAATAACCACACTCTGAGGTCTCTCCCAACAGTGCTCCCAAATCCATTTATGGGTTTAATTTTGTTTTAAATTAGAGAAAATTTTCTCACAGCTTTAGGATATAAACTACTGTCTGTAGCTCCCTTTCTATGCTCAGTAAGTCAGTTTCATGAGCCAACATTCAGGAAAAAGCTCAGCTGGTGAAATCATAGCCAGAGATACTGTTTAGTCAGATTTGAAGGCCTACACAGGTAGGTAAATTTATGTAAAGAAGTTTATAAATCCTCCCCCAGCTACAAACCACATTCACCTAAAACACTATAGTAGAACGATAGTGTGGCAATCTATTACCACAGAAAAGTTAATAACGTAACACAAACACAAGAAATTGTTGTTCAGATTGAAAACTATTAGAAAAATAAGATGGAGGAACACAGATTTGTATCCAATACAGTGGATACGAATGAGAGCACATTCTACAAAAGCACACACTGTGGCAGGCTTTTAAAATCTTCAGACTTGTTAAGACTAAAAATGCTCAATAAAAAGTACTCTATTTTAAAAATCATAACCATAATAGAGACAAAAAAACCTGATATGTTAATCATACTCTGTTTTCCTTTGTAACAAATGGCACTAGAATATTTTAAAGGAGTCAGTAGAAAAGTGGTGTCTATTGCGACTATTTTAGGTGCCATGCCAGAGACACTAAATTAAACAGTGTGCAACCATGAGGTCAGTTCTAAGCAGTTTGTTTGCATTTCCTTTAACATACTAATTTTAAGCTTCCACAGGCTGCCAGAGAAATGGATAGATGAATCTGGGAAGATTTAAACTACTGCAGTATTTTATTACTGAAAATGTTTTTCCTTAGGATTTATTTTTTTCTGTTAAATAGTGAGGAGTTTGAAAACAAGCCCGGATATGCTAACAAATTTTACAAGCAAACCTTTGTTAAATTAAAGCATTAATTTAAAAACAAACGAGACATACTTAGCCTTAACTTTTACCTTCATAATCTCAACCACCTCCTGCTTCACCCTGGTTAACTCTTGTTGAAGGTTTACACGTTCTTCCTCACTTGTTTTTTCTATTATTTTGATTTTTTCATCCATCTCTGCTTGCAGCTTTTTCCGTGCTTCCTCTGCCTTTTGGGCTGTACTCAGAGCCTTCTCAAGCTCTTCAAATGCTGCAAGAAAGAAAACAAAGATATTTGATATTCCAGAAATAATTATTTTTCTTGACATCTATGCAAGGCTCCCGCTGACATGTATGCAGGGCCCCCACCAGATGGAAGAATCCGACCCCAACAATCTACCGTATGCTCACATGGGGGGCTCATTAAGGGAAAGAGAATAGAAGAGCAGTTGCTATTTCCTAGACCAGTATTGAATTTAGTTTACTACCGTATTTTTCGCCCTATAAGACGCACTTTTTCTTCCCCAAAACGGGGGGGAAAAAGTTGGTACGTCTTATAGGGCGAATGCAAAAAAAAAAAAAAAAGCGCCTCGCTCTCCCGTCCCCGCCGCGCGGGCGGGCTGCCGAGGTTCCCCCCTCCCCGCCGCGGGCGGGCTGCCGGGGTTCCCCCCTCCCCGCCGGACCAAAAAAAAAAAAAAAAAAAGCGCCTCGCTCTCCCGTCCCCGCCACGCAGGTGGGCTGCCGGGAGCGTCCCGGTTCCCCCCTCCCCGCCGCGGGCGCGCTCCAAGCAGCCCGCCCGCGGCGGGGAGGGGGGAACCCCGGCAGCCCGCCCGCGCGGCGGGGACGGGAGAGCGAGGTGCTTTTTTTTTTTTTGGTCCGGCGGGGAGGGGGGAACCCCGGCAGCCCGCCCGCGGCGGGGAGGGGGGAACACCGGCAGCCCGCCCGCGCGGCGGGGAGGGGGGAACCCCGGCAGCCCGCCCGCGCGGCGGGGAGGGGGGAACCCCGGCAGCCCGCCCGCGCGGCGGGGACGGGAGAGCGAGGCGCTTTTTTTTTTTTTTTTTTTTTTCCGGATTTTGTATTAAAAAATGAGGGTGCGTCTTATAGGACGGAGCGTCCTATAAGACGAAAAATACGGTATATATTTTGCTTACCCAGAATCAGAATGAATTGCACCAACATATTAAAACACAGCTCTTCCTCTAGCTTCATAACCTGACTAACTTAAAAGGACTGAAGACTGCTCCATGAGAAAAGTTAACTTATCACCAGTTTATTTTAAAGAAATCTTCCACTAAAATTATTGGTAGAATATGTAGAAAGCCAGGAATGACTGGTATATATATCCACTTTTATTTAACCACAGAAAGAGTTCTCTCCTATTAGAATAAGGAAGAACAATTCTAAATACATTTAATTTATCACCGAGTTTTTGTCAGTGTATCAACAGATCTCTGTGGTATGACTGAAATATTTTTAAATTTGCAAATTAAATATTTTACCTCCAAAAAACTCAGACTGTACTAAAATATGCCCACAACAGACACTCGGCATAGAATATTAAAATACAATAGTTATTTAAATTTGAACATGTTAATTGGTTCTCAGGAACAAATTCTGAATCTTTTATATAGTCCAAATGCAGAGAGTGGTCACGATCTTAAAAATAAACATTTGCCAACAGTTAAGGCACAGAAGTATCAGAGCTGTCACAGTTATTTCCGTCATACATAATAATTTAAACATACCAATAAATCACATTTTTGTGTTAAATGCTACAATAGTACTGAATAATCACATCTGGTTATGCAGAGGATTCCTTTAAAAATCAAGTAAATTAAACCAGTGCATTGGGACTGGTATTTGACCCTTATTGGCGAATCCCCGTTTCTGACTGTGGTAATGAATATGGGGCGCTCTCTGCTGCAAAGGCATATAAAAAGGAAAACCCATTTTTAAAATGGGTTTGTATATAGCTAATTGTCAGTACAGATAAGTAGAATCTTCTTTTCAGCACTTTTGTAAAACTCAACTTCAAGGTGAAAATCTCCGAAATTTTGAATCCAAAATACCTTAAAAAAAAAAAAGTCTACAGCCAGAGGTGAAACTAAGGTGGTATGTCCCAGTGCCACATACCAGCAAGAGTCAGTGTGCTATACTGGGGCAGACTCATTTCCCCAAGCGGCAATTTAAAGGGCTTGGGGCTCCCAAGCAGCAGCTGGAGCCCCAGGCCCTTTAAATTGCTGCCAGAGCCTCATTGAAGGAGCCCTGGGGTAGCCACGGTGGGGCTCCGGTGGCTATTTAAAGGGCCTGAGGCTCCCTCTGCCTCTACAGCCCCGGGCCCTTTAAAAAACTGACAGAGTCCCGCCACCACTATCCCAGGGCTCCTGATTTAAAAGGCACAGGGCGGTAGAGGCAGCGGGATCCCTGGGCCCTTTAAATAGCCCCCCGGAGCCTGCCTGAGTCCTGGGGTAGCGGTGGTGGGGCTCCAGTGACTATTTAAAGGGCCCAGGGTGGTAACAGCAGCTGGAGCCCTGGGCACTTTAAATCACCACCGGAGCCCCACCGTGGCTACCCCAGGGCTCTGGCAGCAGGGCTCAGGTGCTATTTAAAGGGTCCACGGTCCCACAGCCTCTATCACCCTGGGCCCTTTAAATAGGCACAGGAGCTCTGCCGCCGCTACCCCAGGGCTCTGGGAACGATTTAAAGGGCCCCAGAGCACAGCAACAACTGGCGCACAGGGCCCTTTAAATCACCGCCCGAGCCAGCCCCACCTCTTCCGGTCGAGCACCGCCCGCTCAGGACTCCAGAGTACGGGTAAGTCCTCTGAGTTACTTTCACCCCTGCCTACAGCTCAACTACAAGCTTGGCTAAATACTTGGATATTGCTCTTGAAAGAAAGAGAACATTTTTCAAAAACTTCAGCATTCTAGCTTCTCTTCCTCTTAACAGTAATTTCCTTTCAATAGGGCAAGAGCTCTCCAGGTTTCTTTGGTTCATCCTTAACCTACTGTGGTTCAGACTGATCATTACAATTCCTCTTATTCTGCGACAACACAAACAGTTACACATTAGTAAGTAGCTAGAATTCTTATCCACTTATGGTTACATATTTTTATTATGTATTAAAAGCCGTCCAGCTGTTTTACTTGCCCATGAGTTTGAAAGGTGAAAGACACTTTGCATTTATGGGGTTTGAATTAAATTAAAGCTTTTAACTATAATTTTCCTTTCTGAGTCTACTCTTGCATTTTCAGGAGACTTATTTTCTTATAATAATTATGTTCACCCAAATTATGACCTTTTGGAGTTAATTTCTCTAGAAAGCTTGTTTGTGGGTCCTCACAATAGGAATTAGAAAGTGTTATTTTTTCCTGACAGTAGCAAAACACGGACTCAGATTTTTAAAACCTCCCTCCTGTAGTAATGATCAGATGAACTAAAGTGTTTAAATATATTATAAACGTTTAAAGCACTGGAGATTCTTTTGTGCTTTTTATATAAAGTAAACAAATATAAAACCGGGTGAAAACCTACACTCTGCTCAGTCAGCGCTGCTAAAAAGAGGTACGCAGTGCTCTATAACAATCCGCTCTGCTAGTGCACAACCCCGCAGCCCACCCAGGGATGCACCTGCTGGGGTCAGCAATAGTCCATATCCCCTATTCCGCAGTCGCCAGTGCATATAAATCAAGTATGGACTAGGATTGTGACCTATGTAGCTGCTCGTAACTGGACCCACGAGGCCCTGCCCCCTACCCCGTCTCTTCCCCCAAAGCCCTTCCCTTGCTCCACCTCTTCCCTTGAGGCCATGCCCCTTCTTCGCCTCTTCCTTACACCCTGCCCCCTTTCCCATCTCTTCCCCCCAAGTCACCACCCCACCCCACCCCCATTGTGTGCTTCTTCTCCCCCTCCCTTTCCGTCGCTTCCTGGATCATCTCTATCTCCTTCCTCACCCCCACCCACTGGAATCCCTCTGTTCCAGGGCTGGGACAGGAGCTGCTGCAGCCTGACAAGGAGTCTGCCTGCGGGTAGGTGGTGGCCCCGGCTGAGGAGGGGCTGGCACAGGCTAATGACCCAGCGCTTACCCCTGCCCCACGGTTACCTACTTTTGGTGTCCAATCAGTACATCTGACCCAGCCTGCCAGGTCCCCTTTTCAACTGGACTTTCTGGTCAAAAACCAGGCACCTGGCGAACCCTAGTATGGATACAGCCTGCACCGGTACTCTTGCAGGGGCTAGAGTGATCTCCCTCACTTTCTCCTGCAAACCTATGCACAGCCGGCTACAGTTTGTCGATAAGATCTTTACACAGAGTATCCACAATGCCAGTGTCACAAATTACTTTTTAAAAACAGCTTTTACCAGAAGTAGATTCAGAAATAAAAACCTTTGTTAAAAAATTCAAATTTATTTAACTTTTTATTCATAAGAGCATCTCGCATTTTCAATGCTTGGTCTGAGTAATATACGCTGCAATTTCATGTAAGCAATTTGTTAATGACATGGGGGGGGAATAGTGCATTTGTCATAACCTACAGATCCATCAAATAAAAGATTTCAAGTTCACACTAAAATGTAGCAATTTAGCAACATGCAGTGGGTCAGCTCCATCACCATAAGCACAAGCACAATGCTGAGGGGAAAGTTAGAAAAGCTGGTGGATAAAAGGTCAAGAGTACATGATAGCACAAAGAAGCAACACCGCACAGCGAGACATGCTGTTCTCTAAAAGTGAAATTATATGCATCTCAGGCACTTTCGGTATTTAAGCAAGAACCTCATATTTTTATTCAGGGTAGTTAATTCTAGTGTAATATGACACTCAAGTGATAATTTTAAACCAGCAGGAGGTTAAACTAGCATCCTTCCAGTTAAACAAAACTGACTAATTTTGCACCTATCAGCACTTCTTTTTTTCTACTGAGGCTATAAAACTGTAATAATAGGCCTTGTCTGTTCATTAAAAATCTCTAGGCTGAATCCAGAAAGCCAAGTTATCTTTGTCCTTCTCTCCACTAGCACTGACCGCTAAAACAGACATGTGGAATAACGTTAAAGTTAATCCTCTCTAACATATCTTGGCAAAACAAAAATCCAAGAAATATAGCAAACAATACTATAGTCTATCCTTACAAAATCCCATTCATCTGCTCACTCTGGTCAAATAGGAATCTTTTCTGTCCAGTAAATGCGGCAGAATCTAAGCTTACCTTTTCTTTTACAAAAAGTTTGTGTTAGAGGAAAAGTAGAGTACTTTTATTATTTTTACTACCACCCCTACACTGGCAAGTTCCTGACAATTTTTTTAACACTGCTCTACAACAGTAAGTACACATGATGAAAATATCTAATTTTTTAAAATTTCATTTAATGTCAGTCTGTATTATCCAGGGTTACTAATAACCAATATCTCAAGAGTACCGATGGAGTAATCTTCAACTAGAATACCACCAAGTGGAGAAAACTAGAGAATACAGCACTGAGCATGGATATCAAACAGACTGGGGAAACATAAATTTCATCTGTTTCAGCCAACTCACAAAATGCAACTGCGGAGACGAGGCAGCTCATAAGTAATATGACAGTTAAGCTTAATATACTTAGAGTGGTTGTTTTGTACATTTAACCTAATATTAAGAAATGCATATACTAGAATTCTTATTAAGCATGCTCTAGCTCTCTGTAAACCAAAAAGGGTAAATTAAAGGAGAATTGTTTAGATTGTCAAAATGAATACCAATATGACCACAAACAGATGGCAAAATAAAACACTATATAATTTGCCTAGTAAAGGCAGAAATAATTGCATGGTTCTACTTGGTACTATAATAGATTACTGTCTTTAACATTAAATGTCAAGAATCAGAGATGTAGCTGTGTTAGTCTGGAATAGCAGAGGTAACAATGAGTCCTGTGGCACCTTAAAGACTAACTAAACTATTGAAGCATAAGCTTTTGTGGGCCAATACCCACTTCATTGGATGCAAGCCATTAAATGGCTATCTATAGTGTTCAAAATGTTGAACAGTGAGGACTTTATCAAATATTTAATAATATGTAAGAGACGGAGGTTTTCAAGTGCAAGTTTACAAACACCCTGGCTACTTTTGACCAATTGTAACTTGATAGCCAAATACTGCAAGGATTTAGAAAGTTAGTTAAAATTTGTTTAGGTAAAGGGCTGAAGTTTGACATGCCTGAGAAGCACAGAATTTACTTTGTAGAGCCTGATTCAAGCACCCATTGTGTGAGGTAAGAAAAAGAGAGCCCTTACCCCAGTCCTGTTCATACAAGGCTTGGGAAAGGCACCATGATTCACTTATTGGCATGTGTGGATGCACAAAAATAAGATGCTTTGTGAGATTTCAATATAATGCACCCTGACTACAAAAAGTTAAACTGTAATTATCAAATAGGGAAACTTACATACTTGTGATTGTATGTAATATTTATTTACAATATAAGCTTATATATCATGTTGCTACATAACCATACATAATAGTGAATATTCACCAGTTTAAATTATTTGTATCAAATTAAATAATGGTCCATTTCATCAAGGTCACCTAATTAAAATGATGGTTTAACTATAAAGGAAAAGCTACAAAGGAAATAAAGTGAACAAATTTATGATTCCAGGTAAGTTAAAAATACAGCCTGACATATTATAACATGCTGTATTTAAACAGATAAAACGTCATTATGAATGATACAGTATCTATACAAGAGTAATGAAAGTAAGCTTGCACCTATCTTAGCCATAACTTACTTAACATAAAACAAATTTTCTTTCCATAAATATTCACTTTCACGTTCTCTTTTGATTAAGTAACAATACTTTGTGAAGATAAGCAAGTCTAGGAATACAGACATTCACCAAAATTGGTAACATGGTGAAAAGAGTAGGATATGAAACTTCAAGGGCTTAGTGTGCTAACCAAAATGTACAGACCAGTGATAAATGCTTGTAACAGTAATATCACAGTCATTACAGCAGAGGGTTGTGGCCTAAAAGCCACATCAATTGTTCTATTACAACTAGTAATAAAGTAGTTTTATAACTGATATTTATAGTAATTTAATGGTGCTGAATCAAACTATAATTTTAAATAGTGTTTGACACTTTCATCTTAAACTGAAGCTACACCTCAACAGGACTGATTTTATTTTTCATCCTGAATGATTTTCTAGAATGCACGAAGCAAGGAAAACGGAATAAAGGGGGTAAGCAAAGGTACTATTAACAGAAATTTTCTGTACTCTAATTTGATTACTAGCTTTCCAGCACTGAAAACTAGGGTCCAATACAACACAGCAAATGGTCCAGAAGCCAAAACCATTCTTATTTTAATAGCATATTCAGCAGTGTAGAACACAGTGCTCTCAACCCCACAGAAAGGTCACTACAGTGGATGCATGTGCTTAGATGCGGACAGGACTGATACATTAAAGTGGTTTGTGGGTGAGGTGTTGGTGCAGTTTTTTTGGTTGTTGCAGTTGTTTTGGTTGAAAATAGATTTGGGATGGAAATCTCACTTTCCCAAAACGTGATGCTCAACATAACATGCCCTGTAAATCAAACTGTGTGCATCACCATAACAGTTAATTTTGCGAAGTAGCATCATCTCTATCCTGTTTTGAAGCTCTAAGTAAGCCAAAAGAAGAGTTATTTACAGACTAATCTCCATGCTACAAGACATACAACTGGTTTCAATTGCTTCAGTGTTCTATTTCAGATAGCTACGGTAAAATACTTCATTCCTTCGTGTGTACTCATTAAAGCACATTTTTCCTGCTAAGAGAAGTTAAAATACTAACAAATAACCTGCATGCACATATTTTTAAAGAAATATTATTGAAAACAAATATTACAAATTAAACATTACAGTCTCTGAAAAACGTTATCAGAGGCTAATTTTATAAAACCCTGAAGCTAATATTTGCTTAGTTTTGAAATCTGTTTTTTATAAAGCTAAAAATTACAGCTAAAAAAGTGGGTTTTCTAAGCCAGATGTTTGGTGTTTTCACAAGTTTTCCAAAGGTTTGCTAGCAGACCATCTATGGAATTATATTTCTTTTCTGTTTACCTTTTTTGGCTTTAGATACTCAGTTTCTTTACATCACTGAGAACGTACATGATTTACTCATGTTGTAAGTCCATTTTTATAGTGTAAAGTTCTGTTCTAATTTTACCTAGATATAAAGTGAACTGCAATAAAATTTCTGAATCTAAACTTCTCATTCGATCATAGCAACAGGATACATTTGTAATGTGCATTTTATGCAAATTAAATGATTCATTTTTTATTAGCTGCATTAAATGCAACTTTCAGGTGAGGTCTCAAAATGATTATGAAAAAGCAAATTGAATGCAAATAAAACTACACCTTCTATATATAAGCTGTGCTGTACAGGGTATCATTTTATTTTTCCAATAAATAAATTTCCAAGGAATATAGTTTGGCCTGTTAAATTAGTACTACATTAGCACACACATTTAGTAGGTTGCCCATTTTCTTGTAAA
Source organism: Sternotherus odoratus (assembly GCA_032164245.1). NCBI lineage: Eukaryota > Metazoa > Chordata > Testudines > Kinosternidae > Sternotherus > Sternotherus odoratus. Next base: position 151,447,068 of record JAVMKO010000002.1, read on the forward strand.
GAAAACTGATATGTATTTATATAACAAAACAATTTAAAGCCTGAAACAAATAAATTATGCTTTGTGTTTATGTTCAGATAGAAATAAATTAGTGGATGTTTCTGATATACTAATACTTTGAGGCACAGTCATAGGTTTCCCCCTAAATTGTAAAAGCCTAATTTGTGTCATCCTCTTCCCCACTCCACATATGGACATTCTCTCCGACAGCTGAGGTTACAGGAAAATATGTACTACACTTCTGACAAAAATGCATTAATATTTTTCCCCTCTAATCTGCTGAAAACTACACAAACCCACCAAACCATAGCACTCTCTCCTCGTGCAAAAAGGGATAGGTATGGTTGTCGTTCAGCAATATTTTATCATTGGATTAGTGAATGTGGATGTTAAAGAAAACAATATAAAATGTTTTCAACCTCTAGTTATCTGGGGAGGCAGAGACCAAATTGAACTTGCTTCCTATATATAGCAGTGATGTTAGTAGAAAGCGGATAGAGGGACACTAGCAGGACAGGGAATTGTTTTAATACCAAGATGAGAGGACTGATGAGAGAGTGCAGACAGACCATGCTGAAGCTTTTCCCCATTCAAACACAAAAGCCAATAAACCTCCAGAATTTCTTACCAGCTTTTTCAGATTTTTCTTTCTGTTCTTGTAACTCCTCGCCTTGGGTAGTTATCTGCTTGATATGAGCACGAAGCTGAGCAATTTCCTCTTCCTTCATTTCCATTGTTTCATGCATTTGTCGTTTTGTCTCTGCTATTACCATACCCTAGGTAAGAAATGCTTCAGGTGAGACTAATACATAAATACATAGCATGTGCCAAAAACAACTACACATCATGACACAATCCATAAGGATCATCACAAACCTCACCACCCTCTGTTCTTAGAGCTTGTATTCTCTAACCAACATTTAGCAGAACGTGTGTGTGCGTGCATGCACGTGTGTGTGTGTTTATATATATAAAAATAAAAACCCAAAGCACTCCACTGCATATATCTTCCTCTTGGGAAAAGATGAGAAAACAAAAATGTGACAGATATTAAGTCACAATGCTTAATACACTACTGAAAGGCACTCAGATACAAAGGGCTTGTCTTCATGAGGCTGTTCTGGGATTGATCTTCCGGCGATCGATTTATTGCGCCTTGCTAAGACACAATAAATCGATCACCGGGAGGCGCAAGCTGGAGTTGATGGGGGAGCGCGCCGCCGACTGCCGCCGCCATGGGGAGTCGTAAGCAGTAAGTCGGTGGCAGATACGCAAACTTCAGCTCCGAGATTCATGTAGCTGAAGTTGCGTATCTGCAGTTGATTCCCCCCTCCCGAGTGAGGACAAGCCCTAAGAGTACGTCTACGGATCGGCGGGCAGTGATCATTCTATTGGGGATCGATTTATCACGTCTAGTGAGGATGAAATAAATCAATCCCCAAACGCGCTCCCTGTCGACTCTTGTACTCCACCTCTGCGACCGAGGAAGCGGAGTCAACGGGGGAGCGGCAGCGGTTGACTTGCCGCTGTCTGAACAGCCAGGTAAGTCGACCTAAAATACACCGATTTCGGCTACGCTATTCAAATAGCTGAAGTTGCATACCTTGGATTGACCCTTCCCTCTCCCCACCTCCCCTTAGACCAGGCCTACGGTGATGACCGCAGTATAAGAACCTATATAAAACAGAAACCATTAAAACTCTTCCTCTCTCAAACAGATTATGGGTATTATTACTTCACTGATCACTTTTTACCATATATGTAAATTTCAAATTACATTTTAGAAACTATTTTTCTCATAACGTATTATTATAACTATTAGTTAGAAATTCACCAAAACTGCTAATCACTATGCTATCTTTTAAAAACATATCCCAATCAGCTCTAAACATTCTTGCAACATCAAATCTGAACTACTAGTCAACCATACCAAAGCATTTACAAAATAAAGCAGGAGTGGGCAAACTACGGTCCACGGGTCACATCCAGCCCGCAGGACCGTCCCCTCCGTTCCCCCAGCCGGGGAGGCTGCCCCATCCCATCCCCCGCCTTCCCCTCTCCCCCAGATCCATGTGGGCAGCACTCTGGGAGGCGGGGCCGCATGCTTCTGCGGGGCAGCGTGTTTGGCTCTGCACGGAGCCAGACACGCTTCCCCTTCCCCCAGAGCCACACCACTGGGGGGAACGGGGCTCTGTGCTCTGTTCTCCCTCAGGCAGTGTGTTTGGCTCTGCTGCGCGGAGCCAGACATGCTGCTCTGAGCAGCATGTTAAGGGGGCGGGGGGTTGAATAAGGGGCAAGGGTTGGATGGGGTGTGGGAGTCCCGGGGGTCTGTCGGGGGTGAGGGGATGGATAGGGGTTGGGACAGTCAGGGGACAGGAAAGGGTTTTTTGGAGAGGCTGGGGGGGCAGTTAGCATTGGGAGGTCTCTGGAGGGAGTGGTCAGGGGACAAGGAGCGGGGGAGTTGGATGGGTCGGAGGTTCTGAGGGGGGGCAGGAAGTTGGAGGAGGCCGGATGGGGGCATCACCAGGCTGTTTGGGGTGGCACAGCCTTCCGTACCCAGCCCCTCCATACAATTTTGCAACCCCAATGTGGCCCTTGGGCCAGAAAGTTTGCCCACCCCTAAAATAAGGCCTTCTAACACCAGTTTAACTTTTAACAAACAAACAAAACACTTTGAATCTGGAATGTAAAAATAAAACCAAACCACTAGTAAGAGCAGTAATAGAACTAGAGGTCAGACAGTTTGAGCTTGTACAAATTTTATTCCAAAATGATCATGTGTGTGCGCCATACTGAAAGTTTAAAGAAAAAATACTGCCTTATTTACCTTATCTTGCTCTAGCTGCTCAATCAAATTCTTTGCATCACGCAACTGAGTAATCAACTTAGTTTTCTCAGCCATGTGAAGCTCCTGAAAAACCAAAAGAGATGAAAAAGATCTAAAGCATTCCCCATCAATAAGAAAAAGTTTCCTCTTCTGACAGCCTTCAAGTCTGAGGGCTGGTCTTCACTGGGGGGGGGTGGGACGCGGCAGATCGACTGAAGATACGCAACTTCAGCTACATGAATCACATAGCTGAAGTTGGCGTACCTTCAGCCGACTTACCTGCCATCCTCACGGCGGCGGCAGTCAGTGGTGCGCTCCCCCATTGACTCCAGCAAGTTCCGGAGTCGACGGGGTCGCTGCTGGCGATCGATTTATCGCGTCTTGATGAGACGCAATAAATCGATCCCCAAAAGATTAATGGCTACCCGCAGTAGTGAAGACAAGCCCTCAATAACATGAAAAAAGTCCCTAAATGTGAGACAGAGAAGAAACTAGATTTTGTGCTGTTTCCAAGCAGCACATCACCCAACTCACAAACCAGTTCCGGTTGTAGTTTAAACATCTCTGAGGGGTGACCTAAATTATGGCAGCCTCCCGAGGCTATCCTGTGGGTGGCAGTGTTGCCCAGAATATCTGCAGAGCCACATGGTACAAAACCAAACCAGGCACGCCAGCCCCACCCTCATCCCAAGGCGTGTAAGTGGGTCTGAAGAAGGCAACATTACAGCTGCCTCCACAGTTCTTGCACTGGGAGAATGCTTTCCTATGCACAAAAGCCAGTTTACATTGCTCCAGCCCTTTTACTTGGTATAAGCCAGGGTGAAGATAAGAATCTCACCCAAGAAATGGAAACAAGATGCAAATGCTCATTGCCCTGAAACAAAATAGGAAAACTAGTATAAATACATTCTGCACTTATTAAGAAATTCCATGTTTATTTTGATATGTTGAAAAAAATTGACTGCCGGAACTTTATATCTATTTCTTTCCTCATACAGCTATCTTTATGTGAGAAGTTCCTTTCATTATATATACTAAGCCTCAAAATATTTCTTAATACATCATTGTGTTCTTGCTCTTTGTGAACTACTAAAACACTTGTCTGAAAGAACATATCAAGATATAAAACATGTACTAGCAGGTTTTTATTTTTTCATTTTTTGCAGTATTCTATTCTGACTACCATATATGTCTAACTTTTCCAGTGAGACAACTGTTTAAACATTAAAATAGGGGAACTTTCAGACAAATATTACAGTGATTAAACTTCTGACTTACAAGGAAAATTTCTGAGTCTGGGTGATATAATATAGTTGTGACAAAACACTAAAATGAAACTTTTAAAAAAATGTGGTTAAGGTAGAGTTAATAGTGTAACCATCAACAGAAAACATTATTAGAACTTTGCAGTTTTAAGATTCCAAATGTTTGAAAGTCAGGAAGTTTAGTGAAGTTTCTGCAAACAACCTAACCTCTGAATCCATATTCCTGTCACCAACCCAATTATAGGGAATATTGGTTTAAGTATTAGATATTTACTTTTCACATCTGACTATAAGTGAAAATACACCTTGCTTAACTGCCTGCACTTCTCCCTCTATAGTCAACCACAAATCCTCTGACCTTTTCTGGGATCCCTCCTCCTCTGCCCTAGCATCTGCAATGACCTCCTGACTTCTTCTGTCCCCTACTACTCACTCCACACAGAGGCCTATGAAACAGCTATAAGGAAACTCTTCCCCCAAGAATCCTACTGCTAAGACAATCATTACCCAGGCCCACTGGCTTCCTGCCTCCTTATGAACATCGAAAGATGGAGGCAGATGGTGAGTGAATGTATGATGTTCTGAGCAACACACACCTAGAAGGGAGATGAGCCTTCTACGAGGAAGAGACAGAAGTGCAAGGGATGATGCCAGAAGCAGTGACTGGGAGGGAACAACAGGAGGGTGGGCTGCAGGCATGGGATCCTTTAAATACTAGCTACAGTCTGATTTTCCTTACAAGGAGTCCTGTAAGACTTATTTATTTTGTAAAGTGCTTGATATCAGATGAAAAATGTTATAGTAATATAATCACCATATAGTACAATAGTAGTGTTGCAAGCAAATTTGTGCAGTTACATCTTTGTTTCCTGTGGCAGCTTGGCACAGCTGCCACACAGTATTTTGTATCAATCAGTTTAATGACCCAAGCCATATCAGAACAGCTGTGTAAATTAGTTAAATGATACCAGAACTCTTGCACTACATTAGCTGATATATATCAAGAGTTAGGGATTTCACTGTACCTTCATTTTCTCTAATTCCTGAAGTCTCTCTTCTAGTTGTTCCTGTAGTGCTTCTTTCTCATTGGTTAGCTGTGCAGAGCGTTCTTTATGCGATCGAATCATCTCTTTACATCGCTGAAGCAAGTTCTCTTGACGTTTCACTCTCTTAATCAGAGATTCTAGTGTTTTTGCAGAATCTCCATCATCCTCTACAGACAAAATAACCTCATTACGACAAGCACTACTTTTTCAAAATACAGATATTTTATCATATCCTCATGCCAAGACTCCTTGTACTAATACTAAAGTGACTGACTACCTAGATTAGGGGTTCTCAACCTGTGGGTCGCGACCCCTCGGGGGGTCGCCGACCCGGTTCCCGAGGGTTCACGAGCTGTTTTTTTCCGCTGAAAAGCCGCCGCCGTGATCACGATCGCTTCCGCTTTCGGCGGCTTTTCGGCGGACATGCCGAGCTATTTTGGGAACACTCGGCATGTCCGCCGAAAATAGCCACTGAATGCGGAAGTAATTCATTCGGCGGCTTTTTGGCGGACACTCAAGGGGTCGCGGCGCCGTGCCGCTCAGAAAAAAGGGGTCGCGCTAAAGGTAAGTTTGAGAACTGCTGACCTAGATAGAAGTTTCAGATACAAACAGACAACAGGGAAAGCGACTGAAGCAGCATAACACACCTAAAAGTGGCAACAGTGATTTTAAACTATAAACAGAAATTAAACTCTTTACTCCTCTGGGAGCGTCACAGGAGAGTACATCTAAACCCTCCCACCCCCTCCAAATTAGCAACTTTACAACTGAATTTACAGTTACTATTAGCATCTAAAAACTTGAATGCTTTCAAGACCCACCCTAAATGTGCAAATATACACAAAATGGGAGTCTTTTCTTCAAATCTCTTTTCAAGTTTTCCACTTGACAATGACAACAAGTAACATGTCTGAACTTGACTCCTCTGTACTTCATCAAGCTTCTTAGCTGCCATATTTTGAGGCAAACTGTCTCCCTCTGTAAAGCATTTTTTTATTACATTAGCCAAGGTTGCACCTTCTGACATGCTGTCATAACTGCACCATCCTTTTGCCCCACCATCTCCAAAATTTCTCTGAAAAACACCTACCAGTACCTCCTGGCTCCAAAACATTTTCTGCACTGATTTCTTTTGCTGGGCTTTGAACTTGTGGTTCAGTTTCAGTATTTGTCTCAGGTAATTCAGTGCTTATTTGGCCATTTTGTAATCGCTGTTTCAGCAAAGATACCTAAATAAAATATCCATTTTGTTAAAAATGAAGCACTATTACGATACATGTACGTTCTTACATGTTTTTCTTTCAAAATGGAAAGAAGCTATAGTCAAATTGGTATCTCAGTACCACAGAAAGGCAAATTCTCTGATAAGATTTCACAATAATCATTGTTTTTTCTCCATCATAAAGACACTATCATTCTTATAGATGATAAAGCAAAATGGGACATATTTTCAATATCATCTTTGCATAAGTGTTGTGAAAACTTACCAGACCTAATATCTGCTCACAGGCCCATAATGGTGGATCTGATATTTTACTTGCCATTAAAAAACAAATGCATTTCTTGTGTAAATGATTTTGAACATAAGAACATAAGAACATAAGAACGGCCATACTGGGTCAGACCAAAGGTCCATCTAGCCCAGCATCCTGTCTACCTACAGTGGCCAATGCCAGGTGCCCCGGAGTGAGTGAACCTAACAGGTATGATCGAGCGATCTCTCTCCTGCCATCCATCACCCCCCTCTGACAGACAGAGGCTAGGGACACCATTCATTACCCATCCCGGCTAATAGCCATTTATGGACTTAGCCTCCATGAATTTATCCAGCTCTCTTTTAAACCCTGTTATAGTCCTAGCCTTCACAGCCTCCTCAGGTAAGGAGTTCCACAGGTTGACTGTGCGCTGTGTGAAGAAGAACTTCCTTTTATTTGTTTTAAACCTGCTGCACGCCAATTTCATTGAGTGGCCCCTAGTTCTTCTATTTTGGGAACAAGTAAATAATTTTTCCTTATTTACTTCCTCCACACCACTCATAATTTTATATACCTCTATCATATCCCCCCTTAGTCTCCTCTTTTGCAAAGCTGCTCTTTATCAACTGTAGTATACATGTATATAAAAGAAGCTTTATTGACCACAAATGCAACAAACATCAATGGTTATAAAAGACACTGACGTGTCACTACATTCTACCATTAAAGAAATGAAACCATGCCATTTCTTTATAAAACCTTGCATACTACAGTATTCAAAAAAAGGGTAATCATTTCTCCTTTGTTCCCTCAACTGATTCAAGTACCTCTTTCTTAGATCAGTGACGTTACCTGAGTCTGCAGGACACTAATAAGCTGATCCTTTTCTTCTAAAGATGCATCAAATTCTTCTTGAAGATGTTTCTTAGCTTGTTGATCCATTTGGAGCTCCTAGGTAACACAGAGAAAAGTTTTCAATGCAAAATGAAAAGTGTGTTTAAAAAGTTAAACTAAAATGTCATGATGAAATAATCTCAATAAAATGTTTAAAGATGTACTAAAGTTTTTGTTGAATTAAATTTGACTGCAATATTGTGTCCAGAATATGAACCAAAGTTAAAACAATTATTACAGTACAGCAAGTGTGTAAAATATTCAGTACATCTGATTGCAAATACAGTACCACCCTTCAAAATTAGCAAAAGTGACAAGATCTGATGTAAAAGCTGGGCTTTTTCCTCTCTTTAAAGTTAAGCGAGTTAATGCTTGTGATGTGATCACTTCATCTCCACTTCTGAAAGCTGCCACACACTTTCAGTTCCTTTGGAGTTGAGAACACATGGACCTCACAAGACTAGGCCTCGTGAGACTAAAATCCTTAATTTATCCATATATTGTATCAAATTTCCCTCATTACTCAAACAAGTTGCTTCTATTCTGACCAGAGAGCTACCCTGTCTAATGCAGTTAGTCTCCACTCCTATGCCTCCCTAATGAGAAGGCTAACAGAATACCAACTAATTTTAATTATGATAGTGCCTTTGTCAACAACATTTGGCCACTAAAAACTATATTGGTACTACCTATTCACTTCCCTGAATGGGCATCAGAAAATGGACTACTAACCCAGACTAAATGTTAATCAGTGATCTTGCATCAAAGACTTATGTAAATCACTACCAATTCCCTGAGCCACCACGTCTCTCTTGGTTTCTTTTTCTTCTCCTATGAAAGGAGTAAATATTTCTAAATTCTAGGGCAGTGGTCCCCAACCCCCGGGCCGCGGACCGGTACCGGGCGGTGGATCGATCGCTACCGGGCCGCGGACGCGTTCCCGGAAGTGTCCGCCGAAAAGCCGCAGTTTCACTTTTCAGATTGAATTCGGCGGCTTTTCGGCGGACATACAGCCGGTCCGCGGCGGGGAAGAAAAAAGAAATCCGGTCCGTGCCGCAAAAAAGGTTGGGGACCACTGTTCTAGGGTATGTCTTCACTACAGGACTAGGTCGATTTCCCTTAATTCGATTTTCTAAATTCGATTTTAGAAAATCGAATCAGTGTGTCCCCACCAGGACAGCAGGTCGACAGTGGTCGACACTGTCTGTCCTAGAACTTTTGCAGGGGTCGACATAGCCCGCATTGCACTTTGGGTAGGTAGCCCACAGTGCAATGCGTGCCAGACCCCCCCCCCCCCCAAGCAGCCCCGCGGACCCCCCCCCGCCCGCCTGAACAGCCCCCCGCTGGACCCCCGCCCGCCCGAGGGGGGGGGGGAGCCGGCGCGGGGCTGCTTGAGGGAGCCGGTCAGCTGCCTAGTCAATTTCACCTGAAATTGACCAAGCAGCTGACCCGCTCGCTCAAGCAGCCCTGCGCCGGACCCCCCGCCCCCCGCCCGAACAGCCCCCCCCGCCAGACCCCCCCGCCCGCCTGAACAGCCCCCCCCGCCAGACCCCCCCGCCCGCCCGAGGGGGGGGGGGGGAGCCGGCGCGGGGCTGCTTGAGCAAGCGGGTCAGCTGCCTAGTCAATTTCACCTGAAATTGACCAAGCAGCTGACCCCCTCGCTCAAGCAGCCCCGCGCGGCTCCCCCCCACACCTCGGGTGGGCGGGGGGGGGGATCAGGCGGGGGGGCTGTTCAGGTGGGCGGGGCTGCTCGGAGGTCGGAGGCTTAACTTCAGATGCCTCTTCACTTACTCACAGTAGACATAGAGAAGTCGATTTTAGCCTTACTTCTCTCGTCAGGCAGGAGTTACAAATTCGATTTTGAGGGCCCTTTAAATCGACTTTAAGGGCATGTATGTGAAGACAGGTACACGTTTAATTCGACCTAACGTCGTTAAGGTCGAATTAAAGTGGTAGTGAAGACATGCCCCTACAATCAGATCTATTTTACAGGGCAGCAAGTACAGTACAACAGTGCTCTAATTGGGGAAGGGTACGTCTGTAAACCTCTTTAAGTGTCAATTGCTAAACAGTTCTACTGGAGCAAGACTTCATAGGTTTTCTGTTGACTGTAAGAAATTAATGCATTTAAACATCCATCCATTGAAAATCATTTCCTAGAATTTTAGTTTTTAAAGTCACTTTTATCAACACATATGCCCTCAATAATGTACTTCATAAAGGGTATGTCTATACTATCTGCCGAATCAGTGGGCAATGTTCAATCCAGCGGGGGTCGATTTTTTGCGTTTAATTTAGATGCGATAAATCGACCCGAGTGCTCTCCCGTCAACTCCCGTACTCCACTGCTGCGACAGGCGCAGGCAGAATCAAGAGCAGCAATTGACTCACTGCAGCGAAGACACCGCAGTGAATAGGTCTAAGTACGTCGACTTCAGCTACGTTACTCACGTAACTTAGATCGATTCCTCCCCGCCCCCAGTGTAGACTAGTCCAAAGACATTTTTAAAGCAAGTTAGAATCATAAAATATCAGGGTTGGAAGAGATCTCAGTTTACTAGGTAGAGCTGGTGGACCAAATCTAATTACTACCATTTCACAGGTGCCTATTTTGAGAAAAGCATTTACCTATAAGAGAACTGCACCTGTAAATCTGGGTTTGTGCAAGCCATGCAGAGACAGAAGGAGACAAAGAAAGACAGATGGGGCAAGACCTGGGACACTGACTGCTCACACTTCTCTTTATCCTTATTTGACACTGTTAACCTCACTTTTAGTCTAAGTCTTACTGCTTACCCCTTACCTTCATGGATGAGTTCCAGATGTCATAACTGAACCCTCCCTCCCTGATGTCAGCTTTGAGAACAGCAACTGCCTATAAAGAATAGCATCTTTGTGAGCTTACTATACGAGCCATGAAGAGACAGGAGTACTGTGTTTAAGAGGAGAGTTCCAAGACACAGACTGCTCCTTTCTCTTCCCATCGAGTTCACTTTTTGAGCCTTGCTTTGCTTTACATTTCTCACTATCTATTGATTACCCTGTTTCCTGCATTTGAGAGTCTCACCTGCAATACTTTCAAGCTTACAAAGACAAAAAGCAGGAGAGCTCAGGCTGACAACAAATGCCAAAGAATTCTACTGCTATAGATGTAAGTTACAGATGATAAAATGTTCCTCTGTTGTATCTGCAAGCCGTGAAAGTATTATTGGTAAAGAACAGAAAAGGGAGGCAGGAACATGTTTATTTACAGGGTATTGTTATGCTGTGGATTTATCCTCAGAGGAGACTCAATTTGACCTCCATTTCTACACAATAAGGGACAACTCTTTCTAAGAAAGGACATTTATTTAAAACAAATTTTGTTTACAAGAAATATATCTAGATTACTAGTAACACCTTTGATTATTTTTTGGAAAGTTAGGAAGCAAACTCTATAGAAGTTTGTGGTTTAGAGCAGGCGGGTCAATAGGCGAACTGCGGGCCAAATACGGATCACCAGACACTTTGAACGGACTCCAAAATCATCTTATTTACTTATTATCATTACTGGAGGCTTTTTTAAATTATTATTTTCTCTGGAGTCTGGATCCTGACTATACCTCGAACAAGAAATTGTGACCTTGACAAAAAAATAATTGACCGTCACTGGCTTAGACCAACAGAGAGCTTCTTGTTCATTTTTGACTTGTTAAAAAGATCTGGTTTTAGACCATCTTTTCCAGAGCTTCAGATGTAATTTGATGCAGATTAGGGAAACCCTGAATAAATTAAATGTTACATAAATAGTAAACCTTCTATAGGATTATCATCAGTCTTACAATATACATATAACTATGGTTTTCAGTAAAGATGCACTCAGATTTAGAGTAAATGATCTTTACAAAAAGCACAATAAGAACCAAAGTATCTTTTAAGGAAAGATCTGTCTAAATTTCCCAGTAGAGACCCAACTTCTGAACCATTGCACTGGGAGTTTTGTTACTTCTATGGGGAAAGAGTCATGCCCAAATGAGCATGTTTCATTTTATATAGGAATAAGATGCCTGCCATCAAAATTTTACTTAAATTTTTAATAAGGGAAGAGGGTAGCTAATTTGTCACCTCTTCTGTTAAAACATTATAGATTTGCTACAGAAGACAGAATGTGATCATGAATCAAAATTACTGAGAGTTGCAATTAAAATTCTACAAACTCTGCTCACCTGAATTAAACCCCACATGGATGAGGAACAGCACTTTGTGATTACACACCAAAAACTAGTTTAAAAGAAGGCTGGCACACAAGGAAACCCGTGAGCCCCTTCTTGCCAATGAATTTATTCCACTTTATTTTAGTGAAATTATGCCTAAGAAACTCTTTTTATCTTTATTAAATAATCTTCTAACTCATTTGTATGGCAAAAAATATAGGAGTTTAACCACTTAAAATTTCCTAAATCAGAATTATTGATTCAGTGACATTCCAAGGATCTTAGCAACAGTGTTGAAAGTGTAGCAACAAGTGATAATATGATGAAAGCACTGCGTGGAACCCAGTTACATCAGAGTGGCAGTTGAGAAGTTGTTTGGTTTTGTGAGTGGGGGGCTAGATTTCTTGGGGACCATGTTGCGAAGAGTTAAGAACATGTGTGAATTGAAGGCTAATGTTGCTATATGAAAGCAGAGTTGACATCTCAGTCTGGTGCCCAATACCCATGTGGTAAGTTACTTCAATTTCTGATTGCATTTTATTAGGGATCTTTAACTTGGTTTTGTAAAACAGTCAGTATAACTTGCTCTCTCTATAACAGGTTGCAGATATTTGTTATACTTGTGACATGATTCCTATACACTTTGAAAATACCATGTAAGTTAATTTAAAAGGAGGCATACTTGCCAATTAATTTACCTAATGTGCTATGCGGTATAGCAGCGGTTCTCAAACTTCTTGAGACCGCGACCCCTTTTTGTGCTCCGGCGGGGGAGTGCGACCCCTCCGCCGAAAAGCAGCCGAATTTTTTTTTTAAAATAACAAAACAAAAAAAAAACCTGCGCAGACCCCCCTGCATGCCGGCCCCTAGTCCCCGCAGCGGGCGGGCTGCCGGGTGCGCGCCGGCCCCTAGTCCCCGCAGCGGGCGGGCTGCCGGGTGTGCGCCGGCCCCAGTCGCCGCGAGTTGCAGCGGCAGGAGCTCGTGACCCCCTGGGGAGCGCTCAGCGACCCCCTGGGGGGTCATGGCCCCCAGTTTGAGAAACCCTGCGGTATAGGTTCATGATTTCAAATGAACAAGACTGTTTTAATTTGATCAGTTTATCATATTTATGTCCACTCAACCGGATTTTAAATTATATTGTATGTTACTTGATAAAAATATTTTTGTAAATAAGGAATAACTCAAAACCCTGGCATGGATTTAAAGAATAGTGTGGTATATTGCAGAAATTAAAGCAAGATAATGTTTCATGAACTGGGTTCTGTTCATTGTTTGGTTTTGCTCAATACCAAAGGCAGGATAATAAATGAGTATAAGTTAAAGTAAATGACTTTTCAACAATCACCAAGGCGGGAAAGTTATGAAATTCAACTCCGTTTTTTAGAATAACTTAGTACTTTTCTATCCTCTGCTTAAAAGCGATTTTAGGTATTTCTATAGTGCTTATGCCTGTAGTAAGTAAGCACAGCGAGTCTAAAACATATAGGGGTCTGAAAATCTTATCACAAAATTCCCTGAAATTATTTGCAGATCATCTTTGAAAAATGTATATTAAAATGATTTGCATTCCCATTTCCAAACACAGAAGCAGTCACAAATTTCATATCCTCATCCACTGTGAGGCCTCATCTAAGCTGCAAGAACCACATGCTAGCCTCAGTTCTCTTTCACGGGTAGTTATGTAATAACTCATTAGGAGCGGAGACAAGAGGAATAGTGTAAAAAGGCAATCACAGTTCTATCACAATGTTATGGAACCATGCTTTATCCTAGATCAAGACAGCAGTGGCTGATGAGGAAATAAGCAAAATAGGAAAGAACATAATACAAAAAAAGTGGACAGAAATGGTGAAGGGAATTCCAGGTTTATGGCAGTAGTATTATAGAATTGATTAATTACCACAAACTAAAAAAAACTGCACATCAAAGGATAAATCAGTTTTGTACGAATTTAAAAATATTCAGCCATCAATTGAAGTTACCTCTCGTAGTTCTCCAATTCTACGAAGCGCTTTATCCTGGCTCTGGCTCAATATACCCTTAATAAAAAAGAATAAGCAGAATATTTTTAAGTAAATTCAAATTTTTACTTCAGGTATTCACACTGAAGCTACAGATACTTTGCTTTAGCATAGAGAACTATGTCTGATCCTGGCTTCTGCTACTAAAAAAAAAAATTAAATCAGAGAAGCGTAGCAAGCATCCCCAAATGAAGAGTCAGAATTGAAAATACAGTCTCTTTTTATTCCCCCATAACCTGTTTTTTTTTATTAATTATTATTATTACTTGAATTTAACTTTTAATGTTGTATTATGGTATTTGTTCATTTGAGTCCCTAGCTTTTCAGAATGCTCACTTACTTTATTTCCCCTGGGGAACACTGGCCCCTCATTTTTCCACTGCCTTTATGTTTTCTTACCCTTTTTTATATCCTCTGAGTCTTTCCCCCAGGGATTTCTTTAAGTTTACTTTTTGTTTAAGTTTTTTTTTTTTTTTTTTAAATTACTGTTCCATGAGTTTAGCCCCCCTACACCTTCATAAGAGTATTTTTCCCTATAGGACACAAAGGCTTTTCATTTCCCCCCTGCTTTTCTTGTACCTACTACACTGGTTTCAAAAAGCTGTAAATGCTACTTCATATGCAAGCAACAAAGAGGGCTTTTAGAGCCCATATACCCTTCACCCTTCACACACAAAATTATGGCAATACTAAATTAGAATAAATGGATAGTAATTTTTTGGATTTCATTGAAATCATTCTGGAAAGATTTTGCAATGTGTTAACACTAGCACAAACTTTTGCAAAAGCACATTGCAGAAATCAGGGGAATAGGAGAGACTTTAGATGCAATGTAGCACATAGTACACAAGCACTCTGCCTATAACACTTTAAAGAAAAGGTGGTGGTGGCATACGTGATAGTGAAAGGAAAACTACAAAATAAAGTGATTCTGGAAACCATACAGCATATAAGCTACACACAAGTACCACCTTATGTAGAAAATGTATTACAGACTATTCAATTTATTTAGTATGAGCTATTTTTGCCTTCTTTTAAATAAAGCGAATACACTTCAAACTATTACAGAAGAAAAGATTGAACACACCCCAAAAATATCCCTAATCTGAAACCTTAGTAGTAAAAATATTTTAGTGCCAGTGTAATTTATTTTTAAGATGCCAAAAGAAAAAGGAAAATTACCTTTAAAATAAAGAGATTCATCTGCTTGGCTTCTTTTTCTTTAATTACTAGTAGTAAATCACTTACATATTTCACTATGCAAGAAAAGAACATTTTAAAATTCAGAAATATGCTCAAGCAATACAGGAAAAATTGTACCTCTTCTTACCTGTAGCTTTTTCTTCTCTCTCTGGACAGTCTGATAGGCAATGACCAGCTAAAAATATACAAAGCAAGCATGTTGGTTAATTAAGTACAGCTCCATCCAGAATGATCTAATTTGAAGTTAACTTGCGTAAACTATAAAGTTTTAACTGAATTCTCAAACTCTCTACTTCACCGGGCAGGCTCCTACAGATACCTTTTTGATGAACATTCCTCCTTTGGGTAGTACATACCACAGGCTCAGCAGGGGAATGATTTCTAATAAAATATTTTCTCAATACCAAATGTGTTTAGATTTCAAAGTCTGAATGGCAAAACCAAAACAGGAAGGTTACTTAGCATGCTATGTACCATTTGTCCCCTCAGAGAAAAGCCTTTAAGCACAGGTGATAAGTTTCATGCAGGCAGCCAAGAGAATAAGGAATATGGCTAAAAAGCTATACACCTGAAAAATTACCCTGTGCTTCTATGTACTCCTCTAAACTCCAGATAGACTAAACTTCATTTTATAATATGAGGATGTACAAGACAGAATGTATATAACCCTTATAAAGAGGGGCTCCTGAAGCACTGAACTTCTCCCATTCACCTCGCATACACCCAGCACAACTGGTGGACAAAGAAAGATTGTAAATGGACAAAGTTTCTCACTGTAAATTGACAAAGACTTAATGAATAATAACACAACTCAGTTTAATTAAACTTTGGGGATGTTCCCCTACCATTTGCAAAACTGGCAAGCCTACAATGTCATAATGGCACTCGGGTGCTAGAGCGTAAACTTTTGACACTGGTTAAGCAGTACTCTGTTCAGCCAAAACTCTGTGTGCATCCAGAGACCTGAGATGCCACATAAAATCCTACTATACTATGCTGGAGAAAATGTGGGGCAATTAGCAAATTTTAAGGATACGTGATAGTCCTGTCGGGGGGGGGGGGAGAAAACTCTTGGGACAGAAGAGAAAAATTGATAATATTTTAAAAGCACATTTAGTTATGACAATGGCCATTCAATAATTTTGTCGGAATACACAGCCCGCGAAGGCAATTCCCCTTTTAAATTATTTATTATTAGAAGCACCAAAAAAAATGATTGTAACTGCATGGAAATCCCAATCTACATGCCTAAACAACAAAACAGTTTCAGAAAGAAAAGGAAATCTGTTCCATAGAATAAACTAACAGATTTTTAGAGAATTAGGAACTGATTAGTAGACCACACTCAAAATCAGGACACTGAAAAAAACCTTCTCTCTAGTAACACTTTCTTTAGAGTTATATAAAGATCACTGGATTTATATAGGTAAGGTTTAGTTTATTGTATATTAACACAGTGAATACTGCAGTGACCAGCTAGAAAACACTGAAGAGTATATAATTGTGCTTCAGATTCTTAGTGAAAGGTGAGAAAATGAATTTGTCAGATTTGTTTTGTTCATTCTAAATTGTAATCTATTTTGTCAATAAGGTTGAGAGACTAGGATGTCTCTCTGCACACACACGAAATAATAAAAATACGCACATATTTTTACTTCTTTCATTGTCACATCAGGAGCCAGATTTGCATAGGAATTTCTATATCCACAGGCAGATTATATTCGGAGAACCATAAAGACTTTTGCAATGTTCAATTATGAATGAAAAAATATATTTAAAGAAAAAATGGGGAAGGTATGGCTTTCAGATCAACATTAGAAAATGAAGGTGATCAATTTTCAATGAAAACTATGAAATATATAGTCCTTGAACATAAACAAGGGAAAATTTGTTTGCTTTTAAGTAGAAATCTGTGGGGTATGATTTAAAATGAAAGGCCAATGGAGGCAAAATAGAAACAAACATTTGTATGTTGTACATGGAATACATAAATCAGAACATGTAAACATACATTTTTGTACTTTGCCTCTGAATGCTATTCTTGAGAAGTACAATCTACTGCCATTAAACCACATCCCATGCTATATTTCAATGTTCTACAGATTACCAAAATAAAAAAAATTCATCTGGATACACAAATTCATCTAGAAATACAGAAAATCTAAATTTCAAATTACTAGCAACTAATTAATACCCTTGTCCCAAACACACAGCTATAGAATAGTGAACTGATACATTTCTTCCAGTTTTTCAGCCCATCACTCCTGCCTCATCACCCTCTTTTCTGCCCTCCCACATTTAGAAAAGTCAAATATTTTCCTACCTCAGAATATTTTCCTCTGTAGTTGCCTAAACTACGTTCCATCCTACGCATTCGTTGTAAAAGCTGTTCTTTGCTTAGGCTGTCTATGTTTCCCAGTGACTCTTCTGCCTCGCTTTCAACATCAGATGGTGGATCAAATGTGGGACCAGGTGTGTCAAAGTCCAGCCGATTTAATGATTCTCTTGAAGAAGTTCGTACCAGGGACTCTTTAGAAGAAGAGCGGAACAGGGATTCTTTTACCGGACTTCGAAACAAAGATTCCATTGAAGGAACCCGGAATTGGAGTTTCTGTGTAAAAGTCTGAGTGTCACTTAACTGCAAAAATATAAAGGGAATTGATTATTTTGGCACTTCAATAAATCAGATCAATTAAAAATATAGGTACATATATACACTAAAATACTACCTTCATAGTGATTTTTCTTTTTCTTCGAAACAAAACTACTTATCTAGTGAAACATAGTTTGAAATAAGCCTCTGTACTGAACTCTATGGTAAAGACTTTAAATTAATAGCATCCTAGCAATAATTTAAACAGTTTTTAAAATGATCATTAATTTGTTTTTTTTAAAGCAGCTAACAACAAAAACTTAATAGTTGCATAAATATCATATTTGCTCCTAAGTTACAGAAGAAGTCAAATAGATACTATTAAACAGAAGCCAATATTTTACAACACTTTTAGAAGTCATTAAACGCATCTCAAAAGATATAGAAGTAAGTTTATTAGAGTAAATAAGCGCAGTTTACACTCCAGGGGTTCTCAAACTAGGGGTCGAGACCCCTCAGAGGGTTGCGAGATTATTACATGGAGGGGGAAGTTTGCAAGCTGTCAACCTCCACCCCAACCCCGCTTTGTCTCCAGCATTTATAATGGCATCAAATATATTTTAAAGTATTTTTAATTTAGAATGTGCGGGGGGTCGCACTCAGAGGCTTGCTATGTGAAAGGGGTCACCAGTAAAATAGTTTGAAAACCACTGGTTTACTGAGAGTCTTAGTTCTTTATATTCACTTCAAATACTTAATTCTAATATAGAACTTTCCACAGCAAAAGAGTATAGTTACTGAATTATACAAATGAAATTCTCTAATGATACTAAATATATCCTGCACACTCAGTCAGTACTCTACCACAAATCTTTTTAACCCTACCAAAACTTTTTCTTCCAGTAGAAACTCACTTTGCATCCATGCAACACAATCTGTTTTACAAAAGCCTGAGAGCAATACCCAGCTACACTGAACTAGCCATGCTATCTGGGGTAAGACTGGGGGCCTACCTACATGTCACCAAATATTAAAATGGCCCACTGGAAAGGAAAGAAAGGCTTATGCAGCTTCACCCATCTAAATCTCCATTTCCCCCAAAACTACCATTTATTTAATAGCAATCCAACAGATTAAACTGCCCAGTCTTAACGGGTAATCACTGAGCAGTGCAACTTATACATCAAAGTATTTGGCCATCTCTACTCTAATATTGAGTCACGTGAAAGTATTAATGCAAACTAAAGTAGTCAACGGCATTTTTAATTAAATGAAAATGCTACAGAAAAAAGTACCTGAGGGGAAGTAGGTTCACTTCCATTGCTGTCTGTGGATTTGGGGGTGGTTTGTTTAGCTGCATTCTATGGTGGAAGTAAACAAAAATATTACAAGAAAAGGAACACAATATAAATCACAAAGAAACCCACTTGTTACAAACAGCATTCCTGTTCTGAGGCTTTGTAAATGTTTTTAGTAAACATAATTAGTACTTTTTCTTTTTTTAAATGCCTTCATGCAAACTGCAACTAGTATGTTATGTTTTGAAAACACAGATTGCTGCAATATATAGAACTGCAAAGCTGCTGTGTGTGCATCAATTAATACACTGAGAACTTCAGATGTCAACATCTCTTTTTAAATTACTCACAGGTCTTATATTTGTAATATTTATTCATTAAGAAAGGTACCAAAAACAAATGAAAATGATAGCAGAAAGTGTGATTTACTGGTAACATGTATTACACTATTACCACTTGGGTTCTAAGCAATTATCCATATTACCATCCTTCATATCAATACACTCAGAAGTTTATGTCTAAGTACAGAGAAAGAAACGACACTTTCAGAAAAGTTATGGTATGCAAAACTTTTTTAAAATAAACATTCCTCCTCTACTCCCAAATGAAAAGTCAACAGAAAGCAATATTTTTTAAAAAAATTTATTAAAGAATTTAGAGATTATTTCCTTTTCTTCCCCCTCTGTTTATATGAGTTCAGCAGCTTCTTGACCTGAATAAAGTCAAATACTTTATTGGTACAGTAAAACCTCGATTTAACGGACCTCGATTTAACGGACTTCGGATGCAACGGACAAAATTTCTGATAAATATCAGAATGCAACCCCTCCCTGCTGCGGCCCTGGTCCCCTTCCCTGGCGGCCGTCTGCTGGCTCCTGGCTGCCGCCCCGGTCCCGGCAGCAGGTGGGCTGGCTCCTGGTTCAGGGCTGCCGCCCGGGTCCCAGCCACTGGTGGGCTGGCTGCCAGCTCCTCGCTCCCGCCCGAGTCCCGCCAGCGGGCGGGCTGGCTGCCGGGTCCCGGCTGCCGCCCGGGTCCCAGCAGCCGGGACCCGAGCGGGCTGGCTGACTGCTCCCAGCTGCCACCCGGGTCCCAGCAGCCAAGACCCGGGCGGGCTGGCTGCCGGCTGCCGCCCGGGTCCCGGCAGCGGGTGGGCTGCGGAGCTGCCGCCCCGACCCTGTGGCGGGCGGGCTGCTGCTCCGACAGCTCGTTTGGTTTTTTTTTATTAAATAACGGACTTTTTGATTTAACGGACACCCCCTCACCCGAATTAGTCCATTAAATGGAGGTTTTACTGTACTCAAACCAATGAAGCTTGAAGTGAGGATCTTGCAGGCTAAGAACTGCAATGTATCTAAACTGAGCCAAAATATAAGAATTACATTATAATGGAAACATTAAAATTATATTAAAAAGTTTTTTTTAAAATCAATATATGTCAAATTAATTTAACACAAACATTTCTATGTAAGCCATCACATACAAGACATGTGCAGTTCAAGTATTCAGATATTACTACAATTGTCATGGGATTAAGCACAATATGTTTACAATGAAATTATATTGCATATATTTACTGTAAAAACTAAAAGGAGGAGCCCAGGAAAGAGGAAAAGCACCCCTATGAGCTAAAAGGGCTTCCGATGGATTCAGAAGGGATGGATGGACTCAAGGTGCCAAGGAAGAAGGGAATCCAGAACAGACAAGGAAGCCTGAGAGGAATACACACTGTACATCCAAACTGACACTGCGTGAAATGAGCAATAAAATAAACCCTATAGAAAGTCTATTTCGTTTTGAAAGTTGTATTCTGTCTACACTGAGCACAAAATCTGTTCACTCCTTAAGAGGACTGCACCGCTAAAGAAAATACCAAGTTTTTTGGGACTACTATTTCTTCCCTACAATTCCTGTGTATTTTACTTATGGGGCTGTCATAGCTTTCAATAGGTTTTACTCACAACTGCCCTGACTCTCAATTTTCACTTTCTTAGAAAGCTAGTAATTAGGGAGAACTAAATAAAAATATTAACTTCTGATTTATCAGTTGTGCAGTACCAATACTATGATCAGTTCTGTACTGCACATAAAGGGAAGACAATCCCTTCTGTAATGAGTTTAGAGGCTTAGGGCTTGTCTGCATTTGACACATTAAAATGGCACAGATGCAGCCATGCTGCTGTACTGCTTGTAGACCAGGCCTGCACAACATGCGGCCTGGGGGCGACATGCGGCCCGCACGGGCTCACTGTGTGGCCCGTGGGGGGGTAAGTAGGGGGGAGCAAGACAAGTGGGGGACTTGAGGGGAAGCAGATGGGGGCGGGGCAAGGGCAGGGCTTTTCGGCCCGCAGCTGGGTTTTTTGCAGTAATATGGCCCTCACTGCTTTCCGAGTTGTGCAGGCCTGGTGTAGACACTACAGAGATGGGAGGGGTTCTTCTGTTAACACACTTAATCCACCTCTCTGAGCGGCAGTGGCTAGATTAACGGAAGTAATTTCACACCCATGATCAACGTAGCTGGGTCAACTTACATTTTGAGTGTAGACCTGGCCTAAGTAAGGAACACGCATCAGCTACAAGATGCATTTTGGTGGTCAAATCATTGATTTAGCATAGAGATGTCAACACTTTATGTTTATTAAAACTAGACTCAAGGGGCCTCTGCTGACATTTCTATAGGCTTGAACTTAGTGAAGGTGAGGTGAGGCTTCCTGCAAGCCACTGGAGAAGCACCACATCACTCCCTGAACTTCTAGCACTGACTTGAATCAAGATTACTTTAATTAGTGCTACTGCTGCTTCAGGCTCTGATAGCAAATAACCCCAGCTCCCCTCACATTATTCTGATGGGTGCCTCTTCACTTCTATGGTTACTCAAACACTATCAGGAAGAAGCAAAGAAACCCTGGCCCATGCATCTTCAGTCCAAGCAACACCACCAGAAGAGAATACAAGGAGCCTTTAAGCATCAGTAATAATGCAAGTACCCTGTCTCAGCACTTAATATGCCAGAGCTCTCTCCCACTGACCATAGCAAGCATGACATCACCAAACCCAGCTGTGTGTGCAGACTTCATTAACCCACAAATGAGGTCATCTTTATTAGTGCAGATTAATCAGGTTCCACTGTATATAAATGAGGAGTCAGATTGATCGGCTATATCATAATGAAATTTCTCCAGTGCTCCCAAGACACACACTGAAAAAATAATTTCTCTGTTTCTATTCTTAATGTTTACAAAGATAATGTCCTGAGTGTGAACTGATGCACTGAAGCCTGCCTGAGTCCAGAGAGAGCCAGAAAATATAGCTCTGAGAGGTGTGAACTGATCCATATACTCAATGGAGTGGTGAATCTGAAAGCTTAGGTAGTTTAAGTGTCTCAATTGTTAACTATTTTATTACCAATCGTTTTTCAGAAAAATCCACCTATTTTGGGTTTGTGTGTAAATTTTGAAATTGAGGGAGTAGGGTAGGAAGCGGTTAGTGTACATTCCCCTTCCCCATAATCTGACTTCTTATACACACAAGAATTCCACCTGAGAATAATATTTCACCTTCAACAGCCTTCTCAGAATCAACAGAACAAAAGGAATAAAAGAGCTTCTAATTCAGAGCTGCCAGACTTTCACAGCTTCCCCACGATGCTCCAGTCTTCTGTATCATATGCACCCTTTACACAGCCTTAAAAATTGCAGACAACACTCCTCTTTCATTTTTAATTTAACCAAAGAAGTTTAGCTCTAATTTAAGATTTAGTTTCCGGTATTCTAAACATCTAAATAAATTGGGGGTGAAGAAAAACAAAGAGGGGAGATCACCTCCTCTCCCTCTCATTCTTGTCCCCCTACAGGCACACTTTATTTTTAGAAAAGGATTAAGTAAAAAGTGGCAGAGACACAGATGAAGCATTATTAAAAACACTAGCGATACCCATTAATGCTAAACCTCACATGATCTTTTCTGAGGGGGAGATGGGAGTATTTGTGCAGTTAGTGATCCCAGGGAGGGCCTATACAGCCATCACTTCAGCATACACAGAAATGTATGCTCCAAAATGAAGCCACGTCTATGATACTACATAGTGTGCTGTTTTTCATCACAGAACAGTCTATGGCTAGAAGCACAAATGAATTCAGAACCTAATTATAACTGCAGGGACAGTTTAGGTATGAACAAAGTATCTAAACTGGAACATGGCCCAGAGTTGAAAGATGGCAGGCTAGAGTGAGATACTGATCAAGTTCCATGGATCTCAAATGTTAGTTGGTTAGCACCTCTGATTTATATCTCAGCAGAAACAGGGCACCCCTCCAGCATCTGACTGACCTTTTAGCACCATAGTAAAGGACTGATTCAGTACGAACACTGAGGGAACTACTCCACATACTAAATCAACATAGCAATCAAATATCTGTGAAACTTCCAAGGACCACTTCCAGTCCAGTTCTGCTTAACTTGCAAGACAGGATCAAAAGCACAAAGTGATAGGGCTGCAGATCATATCCCAATTCTTTTCCTATACTTTATTCACCCCTAGCATTGTTGTTTCTGACTTTTCATATTTATTTTCCCCTCTATATGGGGAACAAAAAGCAGTCACTTCTGTGTGTGCCAAGTGTAAATACTGAAGAATGGGGAGACCAGAGCCCCTTGAAAATGTTATATTTTCCAGTCACTATGCACCCAGAAATGTCGTAACACTGGAGCACAGAAGGCAGCAATTCTTCTGATTTTGAGGGAACAGAAGTAAGTGAAACAGTTAAAAGAAGAGGGATGTGTAAAAGGAAACCTTGGTTCAGGTCAGAAATAGTATTCCCTCGGTGTGTTTGTTCTTCCTCCTCCTCTCTTCTTGTTCTTGCTTCTCACCCAGCTCCAAGACTGGAAACATTGCTTTTATAATGCACAAAACAAGGGAATATACATTTGAAAAAGTAGGAGTTAAGTGTATTTGCCTGAGCGATACACACTATTGCAGCTAGGCATGGTTGAATTTCAGTATGTATGTAAGGGCTGGTCCTCACGGGGGGGGGGGGGGGGGAGGGAAGATCTACAGCAGATACACAACTTCAGCTACGTGAATTACATAGCTGAAGTTTGCGTATCCGCCGCCGACTTACCGCTCGTCCCCACGGCGGCGGCAGTCGGTGGCGCGCTCCCCCGTCGACTCCAGCTTGCGCCTCCCAGCAAGCTGGAGTTCCGGAGTCGACGGGGGAGCCGCGGGCGATCGATTTATCGCGTCTTAGCGAGACGCGATAAATCAATCGCCAGAAGATCGATCCCGGAGCAGCCTCGTGAAGACAAGCCCTAAGAAAACTGTTTTCTACCACCAATAAATAACATACTTTTTTAAAGTGCTTTTCCAGTGTTTATCATACCCACTTTCCTTCAAATACCCAAAGACAGACATTAAAAACTAGCAGAATGACTTACAGCAGCATTTATGGATTGCTACAAACCTATGTGGCAATTGTTTGTTGAAAGTCTGGAAGACTGCATTTTACTGTGTAACAAAACAATGTTAATTTTCTTTGTTAAAATAAGTTCATGTCAGACAGCACACCAACCATGAGCTATCTAGTATTACTCCTGAATTTTAGTGCAGGGTTAGCAAGAGGGTAGTCAAGATGCTTTTGTGAGACTATAAGCCAGAAGCAGCACTAGTTTTGCCTTCTAGAATTAATAGTATTTTGCTCCCCCTGCTAAAGGCACCATTGAAAAGGGCAGGAGGACTCACCACACTGTCACTCTGTGGTTTAGGTCGTTTGGGATCCAAAGCAAAGATAGTATACTCAGAGAGAAAAGCAGGCTCTGCTATCATCCCGGCTAGCAGCTGTGTCATTCAATGCAAAAAGCAGGGAGATGAAAAACACAAGTAATGAGAAAGAAAAAAAAAATCAAAGAATGTTGCATACGTTTATTTCACCATCTCAATTTCTGCACAGTGCTAAAAGGGTCTACAAAAGAGTACAACATGCTACATGTAACCCACTGAGGAATGCAAAGCAAAGATAGAAATATTTTATATCATTAATATCATTCATTGTCATAACAGCAAAGATCCATTATATTGATTATTTGGAGGAGAAAGAAAGTGGTAGCAAAAAGTGTTCCCTAATTTAGCCTTGCATGAGCAAGTACTATTTTGCTATCTCTAGGGAGAGACACCATTGCAAAATGATTAGGTTCCTGATCTTTTTTAAATGGATACACGAAGCTTCTTGTTACAATGTTTATAATTGAGATTAGGACACAATTTGATCTATGGGAAGATTTAGAACAACATATACATAAACATAATGATTTATAATTAGTGTTTATTACAGCACTTAGAGAAAATGGATGATGTGCTTAGTATTGTATTAATAAGTACACCTAGTGGGCTCTGGATATTACAACATGATAATAATTTTAAGAGGCTTAGTTCTCGTTCCTTCCCATCCCTTGGCTCTGTTATTTGAGGCAAATCTTAGCAACAGAAATATAAATGAGAGACTTGACAGATTCCAGTATGTGCGTGTCTGAGTAAACACACGCTTATTTCATCATAAAGATCAGCAGCCAGACTACTTGCTGGAGAATTCCTCCAGAAACTGAGGCAGGGAGGGAGGGAAAGGAGAATCCTTAACTCTGCCCTGATGCCACTCTTCAACACCAGAACTACTACCTAAATCTCTTTATTGGAGAAGCCTCTATGCTCTCATGGCTCCCATTATGCAAGAGGAATAGCCAATGGGATCTGCTTCAGTGAAGCTGGACTCTGCAACAGGTGCCCATCTGCTTTATTAGTTCCCCAAATCTTCTCTTACAATCTATCCATGTTTTGGAGACAGAAATCACACACAAATCGGAGGAGCTAAGCCATGAATGCTGGTCCTCCAAAAAAATCCTAAAGCTAAATAAGACTCCTCCCATCCAGTCAATGCACTACTCAGTACATCAGCCAATAGTGAGCAAAAAAAAAGTGAGCTATACCACCCTCTATATAGCAGACCCTCACTGGTTCAACAAGAAGAAGATCTTCTGCAGCCAAAGAGGGGAGATTGAGATTCAGCACAGAAAATTGTGAATTGCGGCTATGACCAATGCCTCAGAGGAGTTTCATTCTGAAACCACTATGTTGCTTAGTTTTACTTCTCAGACTATGAAGTAAATGTTTAACTTCAGTAAAGGCTTCAACTGTCCCTATGTTGGCCATGCTTGAGATGTAATTCAAGCATAGTAGAATATAGGATAAATATTATCTCTAGCAACCTACTGGATGATTTATCAAGGGCTGTCTTGAACATGAGACACCCTCATTTCAAAGTCCGCATGCTGAAAATAGTAAATTACAAGGCAAAGACTCTCAAGTGCACAGTACTTACAGCAGGGTCAGAAGGACACAAACAACTGTAAGCACAGTCTAATACCCATTCATTCAGCTAAATACACTTGTGCATTTTAGAGAGCTGCTAGAGGACACTTTCAAATGTAAACTTATTCAAGTGTGAAAAATACAAGGAAGCGTCTCATCTTTTTTGTTTTTGTTCAGTTTCCCTTTCTAGGAGAGAAGAAAAGGGGAGATTAAATAAAAACAATGTTAATGGGTGATATTTTACACAAGCAAAAAGCATAAAATTTTAAGTTACAGTTCCCACAGCCCTCATAACTTGGTCACATTAGTGATAATTCTTCCAGTTTAACATATATGTGCAAAAAGAGCAATGGCAAACATTACATATGTACAAGTGGCCAACTTACAATAGCTATGGGAACCATAACTTTGATTTTCACGGTTTCATGACTTTGGGGTCTGTAAAGTCTCAACCATCAATATTTCACTAACATTTTTTTTTATTTATTTGTATAAATAACCAGCAGAGCTAAAACCATCAAAGAGAAAAGTGACTTTACATTAGTTCTCTTTTGTGCTTATACAAAATAAGATAAGACAATGAAATGCAAATTGTAAAACTAGTAGAATGTAATAACTGCCAATAATTAAAGTTTTATGAAGGTTTCAAAAATGCAATGTAGATTACCTGTAGCTCAGTTGATTCAGTATATTTTAAAATACGACTAGCTTGATTTTACATTGTCAAGAATTTCAGGAATCAGACAGTTCTGAATAATGACTGCACAGTAGTAGTATATTAGGTGTTTGTTTCTCACGATACTAAATAGTTAAATTCAACCATGGCATTATTTGTGTAATCTATTTCCACAGAATCACAGAACCATAGGGTTAGAAAGCACAACAAGGATCATCACACCTAACTCCCTGCTAAGATGCAGGATTTGATGCAGGATTTGTTGAGTCAACCATTCAAGACAGAGAGCTATTCAGTCTTTTTGAAAACCTCCAATGAAGGAGCTAGACAGTTTGTTTCATGGTCCTACTGTTCTTATGGGAACTGGCCAATGGGAGCTGGAGGAGTGTGAGGGTGCCAATGGGCAAGATCTGCAAGGAGATGCTTGTGCGTCTCCACCTAGGAGCCAGACCTGCTGCTGGCTGCTTCCAGGGCACAGCATGATCTGCGGTGCCAGAACAGGCTGGAAGCCTGCCTTAGCAGCCCCGCTGACCAGGAGTCAGAAAAGGAAGGCTGCTAAGCACAAGGAAATCACAATTTCTAGTCTTCTCTCTTTCACGGACATTAATAATTCTGTGTACACTTCATTGTTATTACCAACCAAGGCTACTTTAGAAGGTAAGGTATAGACAGGGTATTTAGAGGTTGAACAAAGTCATTTCTGTCAGAGCTGACAAGAGAATCCAGGGACCACATATTTTGCAGCACCTCTCAGAAAGTGAGCCACAGAAAGTATAGTCATAGGGGGTATGCAAAGATGGTTTTAAGCCAACTTTCTACCGCCCAGATTCTAAGCTGCTTCACGGGCTGGTGCAGTCCTACAGGCTGCTCTAACTTACGAAAGCCTTAGCTGCACTCTACAGTCATCTCTGAAGACCAAAACTGCTGGAGTGCAGTGCATCTTGGCCAACCCCCATCCTGCCCCTGACACGCCATGCCCCTAGCACTCCCTACGCCAGGGCTGTGAGCAGGGGTACCACGGGGTCATGTATACCAGGTCTATGCTACCCCTGCATTGTGGTAATTCCCCATGGGGCTATGCTTTTTCTTATGCTGTTCCAGCAGCATAAAGGGGAATCAGATTAGAAGCTGACTTAAATTCCACTTATCCACACTGTCTTTCAGAATGTGCCAAATCTACGTGCTTGATTGTGCATGATGTCTAATCACTATACCACACTCCCACCAAAAACAAGAACAGAACTCAAGATTCCTGGTTACCTTCCCACAAAGTGACAAAAGGCTGTTGCTGGCCACATTCTGGTATGAACCCTGCCAAAAATCTGGGGAGGGAAGGCATGTAACCGTGGTCTGCCTCCCCACCCACCTTGGTGTTGCCTCAGGAGGTTGTGGCGCCAGGTACCAGGAAAGATGGGTCCGTCCCGGGGACCCAGCCAGACATGGAGGACAGAGAGCACCAGGTTGGCCGGTCACTCCCCCCTTCCCCCGTTGAGAAAAATGTACAGGAGTGAGTGTGTGTGTGACCTCTCCCCATATGAACCCTAAAGTCTTAAAAATAAGAAGGTAAATAAAAAGAATCTAACTACATAGTATTTCTTTTTTACAGCCAACTTGATGTTAATTTGAATGTTTGTACTGCATAGTTCTGATTGACTGCCATTGAACTTGCTTCAATACAAATAATTTTAGTAGGTGTCCCATATTTAGAATAGGGAAATGTGGTCACCCTATGTATCTCTCTCTTTTTTTTTTTTTGTATGTAAGTAAAGTGTGATCAGTTTAGAAATTCCATTGTACAGTCTGTGTTACTTTCTTTCACTGTCACATCGTCCCTAAAGGGAGAAAACAGTATAGTGGAAGTGCTCCCAGCGTTGGTGGAACTCTGGGAGCATGCAAGGGCTACGGGGACACTTGAGAGAGCTGGCTCTAGTTTCTGGGCCTAAGTAGTTGGTCTGAGGAGTCCACATGTCCATGAGGGGTTTCAGATAGTGGCTCTGCACTTGGAGTGTGTGTTCAGAGCAAGTGCCTAAACTGTCCACAGAAAGCTTAAGAGCCCAAGAGCAGGTGGATCCACATTCAGCGACCTGGATAGCGATCATTAGATGAAGCTCATTCTTTATGTGTGTTTAAGGCACTGGACTAGGACCCAGAATGGCTAGGTTCTGTTCCTGGCTCTACCACACATGTGTATGAAATGCAGATAAACTATCATAACACAAACACATACACAAGCCAAATTAAGTTTTGCATAGTCAGTCTTAATTCCAGCATTTTCTAACTTTCTGATGTTGGACTTAGCAATTTTAATGCCCTTAATTCTAATGTTCTTGACCCAGTTTTTGTATGTAATCTACTATACAAATTAATACAACCCCTTTCTTCATATTAGTCACAATCACACTATGAAGCCTTACACTGGAAATTCACTGTAGTTTAGTATTTAAAATGCTGTAATAAATTTTTTTCTTCGGCACTGATTTTTAAAAAAACAATTAGACATTACTATTATGATAGATGCTTTTGAAAATCACTGTGAATGACAATAGTTTTGTTTGCTTTCTATATAAATCAGGTAAAAGTCATGTATGAAGTACAGCTCAAAGGAAAAATGTCCAATTTCTAATTATACGTAGTATTCCTGTAGGGACTAAAAAATTTAAAAAACTAAAGTACAAAATCACTTTCTGAAGGAAAACCTCTAACGAGTACATATTTAAAAATTAAACTAAGTAAAGAGTAAATCACAAGAGTGACAGGTTAACCGCTAACAATGAACACCAAAAATAATACTTTGAAATATTAGCAGTGGACTTAGAGGTAAAGATCTAATGTTAACAATAGCACATCAAGTGTCTTGATTGTCATATTTATGGCCTCACTGTAGGGTAGGGATTGATCTGGCATACTTTCAAATGAAGTAATAACATTACAGAGAAAACCTTTTAAAGGCAAGCCACAAAGGGGAGAAAAAAATGACACAGTTAAGAAATGCTTCCCACCACACACATTTTCTCATTGAGACCTTTCTCCAAGACATATGTGCCCTCCAGCTAACATATACAGAGATAAGTCTTGAGTTTGTTAGAAATATAAAAAGCAAGTTGTTAAGCAAATCAAGTTCTATATATATATCAAGGGTTTCTCCTGCTATAAAACAGAAAGGTGTATATTTGTTTTTCATCCTTTTTCAGGAACAGGAAATGTCTGCATCAAATGTCTGCATTTTTTTTCAGGTTTGTTGTTTTTGCTTTAATGTCTAATCAAAGCATGCCTGTATAAGTATACATAACTGCCAAAAGTATACATTGTTAAGTTTCGAACAATACCAGGTTACATATCCGTGAACATTTTCAGATATTTTAATTGCTCATTAGACAGGAAAAACAGTGATATATGAGCACCTAGTATTGAAGCATGACAATGTCTATTAGAGTCACTTCAGATGAAGCAGAGCACAAATGAATTGAAGTAGTAGCATTAGAGCAAGGGTATTAAGATGAAGTGTCTTCGTTACATTGGAAAAGCCAGTTTCATTTATCTTACTTTCTTCTTAGACCACCCTGAGAAAGATTGCAGTCTAAATCTAAAACCTATTACAATATTAAAAAGGTACATGTCAACACAAACATCTTGTAACTCTAAAATAAAATGCACAAGCAGGTGTGGT
Organism: Sternotherus odoratus; assembly: GCA_032164245.1. Taxonomy (NCBI): domain Eukaryota; kingdom Metazoa; phylum Chordata; order Testudines; family Kinosternidae; genus Sternotherus; species Sternotherus odoratus. The sequence continues at coordinate 151,477,580 of JAVMKO010000002.1, forward strand.
GGCTTAGCTTCATTTCTACACTACAACAGGGGTAGGCAACCACTGTACTACTTTATGCATTTCTAATTACAGAATATGCTTCACAACAGAATTGCTATGAGAATTTCTAGGCTGAGAGACAATCATATACCTGAACCACCTTATGGTCCTTTTTGCTTCCTGTCTCTTTGTCTATTTTTCCCCTTCTCCCCGTCCCTGCCTAAACAAACACAGAAAAATAGCATAATGTGCTTTGTGCCTCTTCCCAGCCTTAACCACTGTATTTAGAGCATGGGTAATGTTCTTCCAATGCAACTTGGCACATCCTGTGGGCTGCCTTTGATTCTCCTATTTGTCTGTAGCCTGTCTGTATTACTGTGCAGACTGGAGAAAAATAAAGGTCAAAGGCAACATCAATTAAATGAAGTACAGCAAGATTGACTCTATGGCAATGAAAACACTAACAACAATCTCAGTGCTGCAAGAGAACATATTACAAGCCAGAATATGTATATTATTTTTTAAAAAAACTTTTCTTTAAGGAGGCTTTCATTTCTAATTATTTATTAAAGATGCAAAAATTGGACATATACCTGACCTTCAGTTCTACGTTTTGGTTTAGGTCCCTCTTTATTTTTTAAATTATCATGGAACTGTACACAACATTGCACAATTTTCAGAATGTGTCAAATAAGTGAGAACCAGCTCTAGAGGATTGCTGTTTTTAAAAAAAATTACAGATATGTAACAACACGGAACACAAAACAGATTAAACCCAAAACGGGCTACAGGTTTTTATAAGCTAGGCTGTTTCAAGGCAAAAATGAGTCATAAGAAATTTTCTGAAGAAAAGGTAGGAGGGCTGGTGAACATTAACTGGATGCTGTTCCAAGCATAAAGAGCAGTATAACAGATGGCATGAAGTCAAAGGTGAGCAAAAAAGACAAGGTAGCAGTGAACTGAAGGTATGTGTATACTGCAATTGGCCCATATCAGTCAACTTGGGCTTGCGGGACTCAGGCTGTGGGGCAGTAAAATTGCAGTGTAGACTTAAGGGCTCGGGCTGGACCCCAATTTCTGGGATTATTCTTCTTTATGCAGTCCAAAACATCTACAGTGCAATTTTACAGCCCTGCGATCCTGAGTCTACTGACACGGGCCAGCTCTGGGTGTTTAACTGCAGGACAGATGTAAGCTTCTTTGGATGAGAAGAATGTTTAGTAGAGAAAGTGGTATAGGAGATAGGTACAGATGGAGGCAGAGAAATAGTTGTGGGGGATTAAAAGTATGAATCTGAGACAGGAAGAGGGTTCAAGCCACTAAAGGGATTAATTTTGAATAATCTTCAATTTTGGTTGATTTTTTAGCTTAATTTCTAACTTCAGTAAAGCAACAAGGTGCTATTTCTTAGGAAGGTTGTTCAACTTTCATCCACATTCTTCTCTCCACTGCACAGAGACGTTGGAAGAAAGGGGAAGAAGAATTACAGCAGTGCTACAGAATAAGATAAATGACATCAGGGAAGTAACTTTGAGGTCTGAAAAATTACAGGGCACAACAAGGTGCTCCTTGAAAGTCTTTATTTTAAGTTTAGAATACATAATACATCCTAGGGATTATCCCTATCTTTGGCTGCCCCACACCCCCACTTTGGCTGCCCCATCACTAATAGGTTTCTGATAGTTGTACTTAAGAGGGCTTACTTGTTTATAAAGCTGTGCCATAGCTAAACAAGAATATTAGAGATATTACAAGAACCATATAAAGTTGTCAAAGACTAGAAAAATTAATAAGCAGGTCACACAGAAAATAACATCACCACATCTAATGCCTTATGGTTTCACTGTTTCATACACATATACTGTGAAGCTCCTATTAAGAAAATGCCTGAAAACGGGTGTTAATCATTCAAAGCTGTTGAGTAATGAAATTCATTAAAAAAGGTCAGCCAACGGATTCTCTACTTTTTGCACTGGTCATTGATAACATGGGTTTCAGTTGCCAACAATTCCTCTTTCACGTAGGGATCAGGTGGTTCTCACAAAGTAATGTGCTACCTCAACACTTTATATTAAGAGCAGAAGTACAGTTTTTCCTGAATAATTACAAAACTATTTTCCACTGCATGCATCTGATGAAGTGGGTTCTAGCCCACGAAAACTTATGCCCAAATAAATTGGTTAGTTTCTGAGATGCCACAAGGACTCCTCATTCCTTTTGCTCATACAAACTAACATGGTTACCACACTGAAAACTGCCCTTGATATCTTTAATAATTTAGCTTGGATGGCACTGGTTGCTGACATTTTGGAGAACATATCAACTGAAATTCTCTTTATGGGCAGTAGGGGATTGTTCTGTCTACATTCAGCAAGGTAAACAAACTAATCAGAAAATTCTGAAACTAGTCTTTCAAAGAACAAAGGAAACTTGCAGTAATTTCCTCTTGTTTCAGGCTTCATTGAGGGAGCCAAGGAACCAGGCTGGAACCATCAGGAACTTGTAAGTCAGCATCATGTAGGGAAACATCAAATCTGGCTATGAGACTATTTTCTTGATGATCTAATGATGCAAATAATACGGCAACAACCATTCCAACCCAAGAACCTATTGACTCACCTTCTGGGTAGAAGTAATGGAGAAGGTCGCAAAACATTTCTCAGCCTCAAAGTGTTACCAGCTTGAAAAGTTTAGGAAGCTCTGCTTTACTGATATTAAAAATGCAGAATTTGTATATACAGATGAGGTGTTGAGAATATGGATACAGAGTTCTTAGATGAAAAGGTATTGTGTAAAGTGATAAATATCATTATACACTTAGATGTTTTGTAATATGCAACATATAAAAAGTTTATAAAAACAAAAACAGAGATCTGAACTGACCTCTCTGTCTGGTGTTAAAGTGTCTTCATCAGATTGTTCAGTAAGTGAAGATGTTCTACTCCTGTTGCCTGGTGGTGTTGGTGAAGATTTGGAGTGGGTCTGCATGGAGAAAGTGCACAAATCAGCAAGTAGTTTGAACTAATTTCACACACAATTATCCAGTGTTGTAATATTTCAAATTACAACTATTAACTGCAGTGCTCAATCTTTGATAAAGCATTCCATAAGACTTTCTTAAAAGGAAAAACACAACTCTCCCAAGTGTCTACATGACAGTTCTTATCTTAACTCAAAGCCTATGCCACAGAAAAGGTCACAATTCACAGGAATGGCCATATTGGATAAGACCAGTGGTCTATCTAGCCTAGAATCCTGTCCTCCAACAGTGGCCAATGCCAGTTGCTTCAGAGGAAATTAACAAAACAGGGCAATTATCAAGTGATTCATCCCCAGTTATCTATCCACACCCAGCTCCTGGCAGCTAGACACTTAGGACATCCAGAACATAAGGTTGCATCCCTGATCATCTTGGTTAATAGTCATTGATGGACCTATATGTCATGAATTTATCTAATTCTTTTTTAACCTAGTCATAGTTTTGGCCTTCACATCATCTCCTGTCAACAAATTCCACAAGTTGACTGTGCACTGTGTGAAGTAGTACTTCCTATTGTTTGTTTTAAACATAATGCCCAATAATTTCAATGGGTGATCCCCCTAGTCTGTGTGTAATGTGAAGGAGTAAATAAAGTGCTATTCACTCTCTCCACACCATTCATAATTTTATACACCTCTATAATACTCCCCCCCGTTAGTTCTCTCTTTTCCAATTTCCACAGTCCCCATCTTTTTAATCTCCCTCTTGTATGTAAGCCATTCCATATTCCTAATGATTTTTGTTGCTCTTCTCTGTACCTTTTCCAAATCTAATATATCTGAGATAGGATGAGAAAAACAGCACACAGTATTCAAGGTGTGGGTGTGCCATGGATTTATATAGTGGCAGTATATTTTCTGTCTTACCTCTCTCTTACCTGATGATTCCTAACATTGTTACCTTTTTTGACAGCTGCTGCACGCTAAACAGATGTTTTCAAAACACTATCCACAAAGACTCCAAGATTTCTTTCTTGAATGGTAACAACTAAATTAGACCCGGTCATTGTATGTGTGTCGTCAGGATTATGTTTCCCAAAGTGCATTAATCAACATTGAATGTCATCTGCCATTTCTTGCCCAGTCATCCCTTTGTAAACTCTGCAGTCTGCTTTGGACTTTATTGTCTTGAGTAATTCTGAATCATCTGTAAATTTTGCCTTCCCTTTTTCCAGATCGTTTATGAATATTTTGAACAGCCTCGGTCCCCATACAGCTTCCTAGGAGACAACACTTTTTACCTCTCTCCATTCTGAAAACTGAGCATTTATTCCTACCCTTCATTTCCTGTCTTTTAACCCATTACTGATCCATGCAAGGGCCTTCCCTCTTATCCCATGACTGCTTCCTTCCCTTATTTGCCTTTGGTAAAGGACCTTTTTATAAAGGGAAATCATACCTCACCAACCATTCAGAATTCTTTGAGAAGGTCAACAAATGTGGGAAAAAGTAATATAGTGTTACTTTATTACTATATTAATATATTACTATTTCTATTTTATTACTTTTTCCCACATTTGTTGACCTTCTCAAAGAATTCTGAATGGTTGGTGAGGTATGATTTCCCTTTATAAAAGCCATGTTGACTCCTCCCCAACAAATCATGTTCATCTAGGAGTCTGATAATTCTGTTCTTGAATACAGTTTCAACTAATTTGCCTGGTACTGAAGTTAGGCTTACTGGTCCGTAATTGCCAGGATCGCCTCAAACTTTTTTTAAAATTGGCATCACATTAGTTATTCTCCAGTCATCTAATACAGAAGCTGATTTAAGTGATGGGTTACATACCACAGTTATGGAGATGTGCAATTTCGTACCAGAGTTCCTTCAGAACTCTTGGGTGAATACCTCTCATCCTGGTGACTTATTACTGTTTAATTTATCAGTTTGTTTCAAAAGCACCTCTACTGACACTTCAATATGAGACAGTTCCTCAGATTCGTCACCTAAAAAGAAGAGCTTGTGTGTCAGAATCTGTCTCACATCCTCTATAGTTAAGACAGATGCAAAGAATTTAGCTTCTCCGCAATAGCCTGGTCTTCCTTGAGTGCTCCTTTAGCACCTCAACCATACAGCGGCTCAATGATTGTTTGGCAAGTTTCCTGCTTCTGAAGTACTTAAAAAAAATTGCTACTAGTTTTTGAGTCTTTGCTTACTTGCTTTTCAACTTCTTTTTTGGCCTGCCTAATCATACTTTCAAGAATCAGAGAGGTAGCCGTGTTAGTCTGGAATAGCAGAGGTAACAAAGCCCTGTGGCACCTTAAAGACTAACTATAAAGTTTCCACACAGGAAATCCACTTCCTAGACACCACAGTGCAAATTAATGATGGCCGCATCGACACCACCCTATACCGAAAACCTACCGACAGCTATGCCTACCTTCATGCCACCAGCTTCCATCCTGGACATACCACACGATCCATTGTCTACAGCCAAGCACTGAGGTACAATCGGATTTGCTCCAACCCCTCAGACAGAGACCAACACCTACGAGATCTTCACCAAGCTTTCTCAAAACTACAATACCCGCACAAGGAAATAAGGACACAGATCAACAGAGCCAGACATGTACCCAGAAGCCTGCTGCTGCAAGACAAGCCCAAGAAAGAAAACAACAGAACACCACTGGCCATCACCTACAGTCCTCAGTTAAAACCTCTGCAACGCATCATCAGTGACCTACAACCCATCCTGGACAATAATCCCTCACTTTCACAGGCCTTGGGAGGAAGGCCAGTCCTGGCACACAGACAACCTTAAACAAATTCTCACCAGCAACAGCACACTGCACCACAATAACTCCAACTTAGCTACAACCAGCTACAATTTAGCTACAACCAATCAGGAAAAAGACCTGGGAGTCATTGTGGATAGTTCTCTGAAGGCATCCACGCAGTGTGCAGCGGCAGTCAAAAAAGCAAACAGGATGTTAGGAATCATTAAAAAAGGGATAGAGAATAAGTCGGAGAATATCTTATTGCCCTTATACAAATACATGGTGCGCCCACATCTTGAATACTGCGTACAAATGTGGTCTCCTCATCTCAAAAAGGATATAGTGGCACTAGAAAAGGTTCAGAGAAGGGCAACTAAAATGATTAGGGGTTTGGAACGGGTCCCATATGAAGAGAGATTAAAGAGGCTAGGACTTTTTAGCTTGGAAAAGAGGAGACTAAGGGGGGATATGATAGAGGTATATAAAATTATGAGTGGTGTGGAGGAAGTAAATAAGGAAAAGTTATTTACTTGTCCCCAAAATAGAAGAACTAGGGGCCACTCAATGAAATTGGCGTGCAGCAGGTTTAAAACAAATAAAAGGAAGTTCTTCTTCACACAGCGCACAGTCAACCTGTGGAACTCCTTACCTGAGGAGGCTGTGAAGGCTAGGACTATAACAGGGTTTAAAAGAGAGCTGGATAAATTCATGGAGGCTAAATCCATAAATGGCTATTAGCCGGGATGGGTAATGAATGGTGTCCCTAGCCTCTGTCTGTCAGAGGGGGGTGATGGATGGCAGGAGAGAGATCGCTCGATCATACCTGTTAGGTTCACTCACTCCGGGGCACCTGGCATTGGCCACTGTAGGTAGACAGGATGCTGGGCTAGATGAACCTTTGGTCTGACCCAGTATGGCCGTTCTTATGTTCAACTCAGGAACCAATCCATGCAACAAACCTCGATGCCAACTCTGCCCACATATCTACACCAGCAACACCATCACAGGACCTAACCAGATCAACCATACCATCACTGGTTCATTCACCTGCACATCAACCAATGTCATATATGCCATTATATGCCACCAGTGTCCCTCTGCTATGTACATCGGCCAAACTGGACAGTCCCTAAGAAAAAGGATAAATGCACACAAATCAGATATTAGGAATGGCAATATACAAAAACCTGTAGGAGAACACTTCAACCTGCCTGGACACACAATTACAGATTTAAAAGTCACCATACTGCAGCAAAAAAACTTCAAGTCCAGACTGCAAAGGGAAACTGCAGAGCTACAATTCATTTGCAAATTCAACACAAACAATCTCGGATTGAACAAAGACCTACAATGGCTCGCTCATTACAGAAATAGTTTCTCCTCTCTCCATGTCCACACCCCCCATTCAAATGCTAGAAGAATAACCCACCCTCCCTGATTGGAGATAACAAGCTGGTTCAACCTAATTGGACTAACCTTTTTACCTCCCACCTGGTTCTTGCCTACTTTTCTATACCTGCCTCTGGACACTTCCACTGCTTGCATCCGACGAAGTTGGTATTAGCCCACGAAAGCTCATGCTTCAAAACTTTATAGTTAGTCTTTAAGGTGCCACAGGACTTTGTTACCTCTGCTAATCATACTTTGACACTTGACTTGGCAGAGTTTATACTCCTCTCTATTTTCCTCAGTAGGATTTGACTTCCAGTTAGGGTGTCTTTTTACCTCTAACCACTTCTTTTACTCTGTTGTTTAGTCATGGTGGAACTGTTTTGGTCCTCTTACTATGTTTTTTTAATTTGGGATATATATTTAAGTATCTATAATGGTGGGGGGGGGGTTAAAAAAGTTTTTATGCTGCTTGCAGGCATTTCATTCTTGTGACTGTACCTTTTCTCTTCTGTTTAACTAGCATCCTAACTTTTGAGTAGCTCCCCTTCTGAAGTTAAATTCTACTATGATGGACTTCTCAGATATTTTCCCACCCAGAAGGATGTTAAATTTAATTATATTACGGTCACGATTATCAATCAGAGGTAACAAAGTCCTGTGGCACCTTAAAGACTAACTATAAAGTTTTGAAGCATAAGCTTTCGTGGGCTAATACCCACTTCGTCGGATGCATCCTTGATTATTGATATTAGAATATAATCCAATTAACTGCTTCTAGTTATTTTATTCCTTTAAATTACAAGGAGAGAGAGGGAGGAAAAGATACTTTTCACCCTAACTGGGAGATCTTCTGTAAATTTTTAAGGGCTGATGCCATTTCTTTTGATATATGTCATTTGCTTTCATTATCCAAGCTGTATGAAATGTAGAGATAGCAGATTAGTCAATGCCAGTTTTATTCAAAGTCAATTTCACTCTGATTTCACACACTAACATAGTGGTGCAATTTTGGAGTTGTCAGCACTGTAGGAGAATGTTTAAAACTAAACATATCTGTTTTCACTGTGGGGTTTTGTGTTAATTAATTAATTTCAAAGTGACAATATAGCATATCAGATCACAGATCAGAAACTGACAATATGGTGGAACAAATAAAAGTGTTATTTAACTTACTGTTAGATTTACTGTTATTTAACTTACTGTTAGATTTAGTTTCACAAAATTTGCCAATGAATATTTCAACAGAGAAATAAAGCCATACTGTTAGTGTACATTATGCTAGTTAAAAAGACATCATCACACTAAGGCACAAATTTATCAACAACATTGATTCACAATAAGTACTGATTTCTCAATAAATACTAACTATCCCAAACTAAATAAGGTAAAATTTTCAGCGTGATGCACAATAATTTAGTTGAAGTATCTCCTTAAAATTAAACTGAAGTCTTAGCGCTAAATCACTGTGTAATTTACTGAAAACATACATACAAATATATTGCCTCAGATCTATCCCTGATGAAAACAATCCTTTACCACTACAAAACTATGACGAGACCCATAACTAAGGGCATATGAAAGAATTTGAAATGAAATGTGATAATTCACAATCAACCTTATAAATATCTTGTCTACAACACTCTCAACAAAGAGATCACTCCTACTTGAAGAATCAGCATCTTGGATAAAATGGAATGTAAATATACATACCCAAAACGCTTACTAGAAGCTGCTCATTCTGCACAGCTTATCATGTACTTAATTATTTTGTCTAGTTTTGCCCTTTAAGTTATTGCCTTCTGTGACAAGTATACATTCTATTATTATTATAATTTACAAATTGCTGTTGCATGCAATCTCTAAAACCCAATAACAACTTTACCTTTACTCAAGTACATATTGAACAAAAAAATGTCAAATTGTTTAATCTGCAACAAAAATATAATAAATTTCCAGATTCCAGATATTCTATATCTAAAAATTCAAGCATACTCCAATAATATTTTAAAATCTTAGTAATATTAACAACTTAAATAACCAAGATGTACCAATTTCTAAGATTAAGTAACCAAATGGTCTCCAAAGTTCAGATGTTTTTGGTACGTTTTTTCTTACAGTCTTTAAAGTTAAAAGCAGCATGGGAGAAGAGAGATTTCCAGGAATTAAAATACATGGGGACAGAAAAAAAAAAAAGCAGACCCACAAAGTCTGAAGTTCAAAGCTTGGTAAGGGGTAAAGACATTAATTTTTAAATAGTCAATGATTCCTTCATTTATCAAAATATTGTTCAACATTAAGATCCAGTTAAACAAAAGTAATTCACTGTACAGTTTAGATGTCATTAGCAGCTTATACTGAAATGTAATCACCTCTAAGGATGGTTATTGGCAGAATATACTATTATAGGATGGTGTGACAAAGATAACCAATGACCACAATGCTGAACTGTGAGATCTGATGTAAACTAAAATGTTATATGAAATTCTTTGAACGCTAAAAATTCAAGAGGCTCATCATCCACATTATTCTCGCTGACCTGACAACTAAAAAGATTTTGTATAAATACTGAACGAGATTACTTCTGGAAACTGTGTTAACATGAAATCAGTTCCGAGAGATCTCTAGAGAACTTGAAGAACATAGCACAATTCATCATGACTAGCATTCCCTAATTAAGGCTATAACAACATCAGATGATGTATGTTAGGAGGAGGAGTGGAGGTTTCTGTCTACCTTGCACCGTTCCCAAGTAAAGATGTTGGTGTCTCACTTTCAAAGAGCACCAAGTTAATAAAGTTTTATTTTTTAAGCACACTGCACATCTTTCCTGTGAAATAACTGATTTATCTGGGGGCAGCAGTTTGCTCACTTTCTTAGAGGAAAAAGCTGAGCACAAAAGTTAATGTGCTATGTAATGTCTCAGGACTTTGACAGGAGTCCTGCCTGAATAAGAACTAGGTTCTGTTCCTGACAGCCAAAGCACAACTTGTATTATGACTTTGTGCTTTATCTGATTTCTCTTTTTTTAATCCAAGATACAAAATCATACCATGAAGTAGAGTTCTGGGTATTTTATGTCCTATATACTAAAGCCGGGACAGAGAAAACAAGAAATAAAGTGAGAGAAGAAGCGCCCTGTCTCCTGAAGCGCTGCAGGAAGTTCTATCACGTCTCTTTAGTGAGTAATCAAGCTGAGCTTCCAACCAGGGACAGGCGCTAATGAGGGGGTTGGGGGGCAGGGTCACGGAATTAAGAGGAGCCAGTCGTGAGCGCGCAGCTCTGACAGACCCACCGCGCGATGCTAGAGGTCGCAGCGCACCCCGCCCCTCTGCCTGCCGCGGGGCGATCACCGGCACCGCCCAGCCCCGCTGCGCTCTCCCCTTCCGAGCCCCCAGGGCCCGCGGAGCGGTGTTCGGAGGCGCAGGGCCCCGGCGCGCGGTACCTGCGGTTGCTGGGGCGCCCGCCCGCCGGGGCTCCGCGGCTGCGTTTGCTCCTCGACGATTTTCTGCCTCAGTTTCTTGAACATGGCGGCGGCCCCCGCAGCGCCGCGGAGCGGGCGGCCAGGGGAACCCGGGGAGCCGGTCCGGGACGGGGCGTCACTCTCCCTCCCGCGCCCCGTCCCCTCTGCCGGCGGGCTGGGGCTCAGGGGTGGCTGGGAACCGAGCTCCTCCCGCGAGCGCTGGTGGCCCCGCTCCCCGGATCCGCCGCTTCACCTCCGCGCCTTCCGGGATCTCCCCCTCCCCAGCAGGTGAACAGAAGAGCTACTGCGCCTGCGCGGCCAACGTGGAGCTATGGCTACGGCGAGGAGCGAGGGACAAACCGCCTGGGGGCATTCCCCGTGCCCCAGCCCAGCTCGTGTCGTTCCCGAAGGGGCGGGCGCGCTGTGCCCAGCAGTGAGCGAGTGAAGCGCAGAGGGAGCCGCTCTGCAGCTCAGTCCCCACGTCCCTCTGCCCGGAGCAGCGCCCTAGGAAGCGCCCTTTAGGGAACGGTTCTACCTGAGCCCCTTGGAGAAGAGAAGCGGGACGAGATGGGATTTAATCGGCCCCTTTCCCCCCCTTCATCCTCAGTGTCTAGGGCAACGGGCTACACCCTCCTCGCGGGCGCCTCCGTCCACCCGCATAGATAGCGGAGCAGCCCCAGCCTTCTCGACAGCTGACCGTCCCGTAACCCCATTGGGACCCGGCCGGTTTTATGCATGAAAATGAGAAATAGGCAGGAAACTGATGCTCTAGAAATAGTTACACCAAAGGAATCGGCTTTGCAGGACTTAAACTTTCCTTTGTTGATTATTGTGAGTGTCACTCATCTTGGATCTTTATCACACAGCTTTTGGCCACATTTGGATAGAATGAGCCCAATGCGTCCACCCAGTTACTCTGTAGTTCCTGAATTTAGTGCCTACATGTCCCAAGCCTTGTGCCTACTTGATACGAGAAACACTTTTATCTCCTCTCTGTCAGCAATGATCAGATGCTCATGCAATTTTATGCCTGACTCCAAACTTTGTGGTGTGCTCTTTTAAAAATAAGATTTGTATTATATGTTATCACACAGTTATCTCTATATTTCTTGGAAATGTAGCTAGTCACACTTATCATTCCTCAACCACAAACAGACTTCCAAAAATGTCTGCAGAAATCTTGATGCTTCTGCCAGGTTTCAAACTGCTGTCATTTTTAACTAATCAAAAAGAAAAAAAAAGACTGATGGGAAACTGTCATTGTTTCCTATGGCAAGAGAGGTTTGCAGCCTACAGGCAGTACTGGCCAGTGGCGCCATGGAGCTGGGCCCATGCTCAGAAGGGGCATCGGCCTGCTCCGCTTGCACTGCACCCTGAGATCCTGCCAGCCTGCTGACTCCCCATGCCCATCATTTGCTTCCCTTGGCATAGGGTGACCAGATGTCCCGATTTTACAGGGACAGTCCTGATTTTTGGGTCTTTTTCTTTTATAGGTTCCTATTACTTCTCCCCTCCCACCTCTGTCCCATTTTTCACATTTGCTGTCTGGTCACCCTATCTTGATCTGCCTGCCGGCCAAGGACTTCCCTGGCTCCAGGCAGTCCCTGCTTCCCACCACCTGTGGGATCCCTGCCTATCTCCCTGGAACTGGGACTGGTGCAGCAGCCTGGCCAGTCTCTGGCAGTCAGTGGGGGACAACCATGTGGGGGGCTTGGCTTGTCTCCACCGGGCAAGTGAGTCCTGAGGGAGCCTGACTGGGGCAGGCCCTGGCCTGGCTGATCATGCCACTCCTGAGAGGCGTGAGCAACTCCATGCCCTGTGGACAGAGTTGGCACTGGGTTTTGTCACAAGGATAGATTCCTGGGTTCCTGTTTCTGTTGTGTGGTATGTGGTTGCTGGTGAAGCTGCTGTCTGAACTTAAAGAGACAACATGGTGACACACTCTGTCTCTCACACTTACACTCTCTCTCTCTCTGTCCCAGTCTCTTTCTCACACACACACAGACACATTGTGTTGTTCCCCCCACACACACACACACACACTTCTCTGGGCTTGTGTGAGTGTTCAACAATGTCAGTTTGGTCATATTTACTGAGCGCTACTTTTCAACTTTATTTAAAGTGTTACTTTTTGGGAACACACAGCGATCATTACAAGGTTCATATCATAGTGCAAACAAACAATGCCAGGCTCAGCACACTACAGCAGTACACATTATTGTGGTTCAGTGTCAATATGCACCTTCAAGGCATCCCCCAGATGAATAGCCCCCATTGGGCTCCTCTTATAGACTTGTGTTCATAACGCACAGCACAATACAGAAGAGCAATGTGGGATCCATGCTTTCTGACATATGGCTGGGTTGTAGGTTACCCGGGCAGTTGAAAAGCATCTGGCAATCTAGTAGGATTCCCACAGAATGATGGAATTGAGAAATTCTTCATCATGTGATGCTGTACCTGCTGCCCTGAGGCATTGAAAACACTTCCCAAAGCACCCTGTGGGCACAGTGTGATAGTTACCCACAGTGCAGTGCTCTCTGTGTTGATGAAAGATCTGCTATTGTGGATGCACTCCACTGACACAAGAAGCACAGTGTGGACATGCAACAATGGTTTAATTACAGTGGTAGCTGTATGTTAGCGTAACTTGCCTCAACACAACTCTGTGGTGTGGACAAGGCTTTAGGAACAGGTCAGCGCAGAAGACTCCTGGGACACCACAATTTAGAGGTCACACCCATTGTTACCTTATTATTGTTCTCCTGTGAGTATAATGGTGAAAGATGAGAGGACGGGGTAGGTGGAGGACAGATCGGATGGCTCTGTCTCTGACATGGCAGGTGAATTACTCAAATAATGGCATGGTTGAAGTTAACTATTTAGTACTGTGAGAAACAAGAACTAATGTACCACTGTGCAGTCCCTGAATGACTAATAAGTCGCAGCCTGTCATCTAGCCTCACTTTTAACTAGACCTCTGCTCTTGTCACCATTCCCAAAAAAGCTAGCTTCAGCCCAGGGGCAAGGACAGTGAGAGCCAGAATAGTTGGGCACTTACCATAAAGATTCCCATGCTCTCCTTTCTATAGATATGCATGACAAAGAAGGTGTGGGGTTTGGGTGAATACAGGGAATTGGGGGGTGGAAGAGAAAGTCTCTGGAACTGAGGAAGGCAAGAAATAGAGTATAGGACCTCAGGGAGGTGGAGAACAAAAAAGCTGGTTTACAATGGCCAACATTGCCTGCTGCATATTATAGCAAGCACCCAATTATTTACTTCAGACAGATAGTATCCATTCCCTATTAATCTTACATACACGAACAAGGTATACAATTCAAAGTAACTTTTGGTGAGCAAGAGCAAAGGTCTTGTGTTGCACATTGGAACACACTGGTGGACTCTCTAAGAACCCCTAGAAATCAGTAGCTTTCATCTGTGCGTTCCATTAATGGTACAAGCTCAAGTTCTCTTGTATCCTCAAGAATCTGCATGCATTCCAATATATGCTCTTAACTATTAAATACAGTATGTGAGTATGATACTTAGACATGAACTGAAAGGAATACAGATCCAGAGGTATCAAATTAAAGTGTGGAGTTTGCAGCTGTCTCCTCTCTTTCAGTGCATTGTCCTGGTGGATTTTCTTTCAAGATGTGAATAAAATCCTTCTATGTTTCTTTCTGTGTGTCTTCTCTCCCTTCCTCCTCCTCATTTCCCATGCCCCCCTCTTATCAAGTTTGGAATTTTGCTCACTCTGCATTATATAAGTTGTGTTTCTTTCTCTGGAAAAATCAAAGGTTTGAAGTAGTCTCTGTGCTCTGATTGTTCCTGACAACAAAGATAGTATTTCCCCATATGCCTCTTAATTTCCTTTTTCTTTTTCCTCATTTCCCCCAAGTCATAAGATGGTATATGTCAAATATCATGCAAACAGTATAGAGAAAAAAATAGTATCACCCTTTACTGAGAGAGAGCAGTTTTGGGAGATTTTCAGTGGGTCAGGTACCCATTGGTGACACCAATTCATGGTATTTTTCCCAGTTTGTTATATATATATACACACACATATATATTCATATACACAACACCTTCATTAGTGTTTTCAAAAAAACAAACACACCCAAAAGGACTGCACACTGGGAGTTCCACTTGCACAAAACCCAAGTAAGCCAATACTGTTTCTAGCACTATAATTAGAAAGCAGTTTTCTATCACTGTCTCTTGCTTTCAACATACTACCTGTTCCTGTCAAACCTGTCCTCTGATCTGTTACCATAAAAACCACTCATCCCAAAATTACATGGTCCTCATTCTCTTTACTGTACATGGGTTATTTCAGCTGGACCTAGGTGTTGGCCCTTTTTTTGCCTAGTTCTTCTGCAACACACAGACACTCCTCAGATATTTTTGCTTACTCGGTTTCCCCTGAAGCTGGCTTTCCTGCTATTCTTTATCTAGACAAAAGTAAGTGCCTAACCCACAAAATACCATTAATGATTATCTGATTGCAACTGCTATAACCTTTGGACAAAGTTCTCTATTTAAATCTTTACTATGGTGAATTTCCTATCAAGGTCTTGTATAGTAACATTTTACAGTCCAATTATATGTGTTTCACTACCACCTTTACTATAATAGTAATTCCCCTGTGGTGCTCTGGGTCAAACAAACGTAACTGCAGTTGTAGTCAGCATCACATTTCTGTTAGTAGCACAGAGTATGTACTACAGGGGTATGTGCCATCAGGGCCGGCGACAGGGGGGTACTACAGGTAGAGCTGTACCGGGCCCCGGACTTTAGGGGGGCCCCGGTACACAGCAGTACCGGTAGTCATCCCCCCTTGTCACCGGGCATGGAGAGCGGGGAAGGGGCGGGGAGGCAGCGCGGCTCTCCTCCGGACGAGCGCGCGTGTCCAGGGCCGGCGACAGGGGGGTACTACAGGTACAGCTGTACCAGGCCCCGGTACGCAGCTGTACCCCCTTGTCGCCGGGCCTGTGAGCAAGGCGCGGCTCTGGGCAGCCGCTGCAGCGGTCATCAGCCTCCTCCCCCGGCACCCAGCAGCCTCCCCTCGCCTCCCTTTGCTTCTCCCGGCCGGCCACGCGGCCAAAGCGTATGCGGGGGTTGGGGCCCGCAGGCGGTGGGAGACCAGCCGGGGGTGGGGGGCGCAGGCGGTGGGAGACCGGCCGGGGGGGGCCGTGGGCGGCGGGAGACTGGCGGGGGGGCCCCGTGGGCGGCGGGAGACTGGCGGGGGGGGGGCCTGCACGATCTGCGTACGGGGCCCCAAAATTCCTGTCGCCGGCCCTGCACAGTACAGATCATCCCATTCCAATCCCTCCCCTGGCTCTCTCGCGGGTCCTATGCTACAGCTAGCAAATTCCCCCAAACTGCATTCTCAGGGCCACCCAAACCACATGTGAATTCAGCAAATCCTTTCAGCCACACACAACAAGGGAATGTTTTGTTTTAAAAGTCAAACCAGTTTGTTCAGACCATTCCACAGCAAAACGTTGTCACTTTTCATTTTGAAACTGAGGCAACTTTTTAAAAAGTGGAGGCTGAAAAACACCCACAAACATGCAACGAAAAACCAAAATAATTTTGTTTCAGGCCAAACTGTACCAATATTCATTCGTTCGTTCATTCACTCCTTCATTCATGTATTTATGTATTTATTATTTATTTGTTGGTTGGTTTCTCTGACTGGCCCCCAAACTGAAAAGTCAACGATTCACTCAGCTCCATTCAGCACCCGAGTGCAGCTCCTTGTTGAGTCTTTGCAAACTTCATCCCCACCTAGCTCTCTGGGCTCCTTCCCCTGCCACTCTGCCAGCCTTTCCCTTGCCACTCCCTGCCATACTGCTCCTCAGACTAACACTATTCTCCCTTTCTCCTGCCCCAAACATCCCTCTCTTCCTTCAAATGCCTCCTTAAACAAGATTCTTCTCAAGAGAATGAGAAACCAAACAAACCAAGCAAGAGATTCTCAGCAATTTGGGGTATGGCCCGTGCCCTTCCCTGTGTTGTACAGCCCCCAGCATGCTGTTGGGACTCAATAAAGGCTGCCCTTTATTTATCTATTTATTTATTTATTTATTTATTTATTTTTCTCACAGAAAGATTTGCGGAAAACATTCCCCAACAAAAGCCAAGCGCAGTCCTCCCTTAATCCAATCTGGGGGATGCAAACCCCTAGGCTGTGGTTAGACTACAGGGGGAAGCGTTATTGTTTATAGCGCTTCCCGATTTAGCGCTACAGCTGTTGCGCTAGAGGGTGTCCAGATTGAAGCCCTCTAGCGCCAGAGAGCGAACACATTTGTCCCGCTTTTGGCGGCAGAAGCAGTTGCGGGATAGGGCAGGTATCCCAGCATTCAGCTGGGTGCAGCCCTCTTTGAAAAGGAGTGGGGTGAGGGGGGACTGGGAAGGGAGGGAACTTCTGGCTGTCAGTTTCATTTCCGAAACTGACAGGCTCTGCACCTCCCTTCCCTAAGCATTTATTTGGGGGGGGGTTCAGCGGCGGGGACTGGGGCAGGGGCTGGGAGCACCTCTGGGCTACCGCCTGGAGCGGCAGGGGACCACACAGCCCTGCTGCCCGGAGCGGCAGGGGAACACGCAGCCCTGCCGCCCGCAGCGGCAGGGGACCCCACAGCCCTGCCGCCTGGATCGGCAGGGGACCCCGCAGCCCTGCCGCCCGGAGCGGCAGGGGACCCCGCAGCCCTGCTGCCCGCAGCAGCACAGTTTCAAAATTTTATATGACTTTGGGGGAGGGTTCTGACGTGGGGGTCACCTGAGGACGGGACAGAAGAGTTTTAAATGGTGGCCAGAGAGGACGCAATGGGGATTCTGGGCCAGGATGCCGGAGGCTGGAGGCTCACTATCACGCAAGGGTAGTACACATTGCATCCCTTGCATTACAACAGCAGCGCTGAGAGCTTTATTCCTCTCGTTTTGAGGTATACCAGTACCGCTTTAAAAGGTCAGTTAAAGCAGAAAAAGTGGCTTGGGAGTGTGTACTGGCAGGGCTATTGTAGCGCTAAAGAGGGGTTTTAGCACTAAAACAGCCCCAGTCTAACCTCAGCCCTTGGGACCTAGCCAGGCAGCCCCACAGCACTTTGCCATTGTGATGTCAGCAGTGGCTTTAGGTCACAAAGGGGGTTGACAGTTTGTGGACTCAGTGTGTTCTGGGAGTTGGAGAGGGAGCACACGCCTGTCTGGGCTCTGCCTCCCAGACAGTTGGGAACATTTTTGGAGGGTAAAGCGCTTCTTTACAGCCAACTTGCAGAGGAATCCACATCCTCACCATCATCTGTGAGTATATCTAAGACATCGAAATTCTTCTGTGGCTCGACCATCCCAGCACAGGGGTGAGGGACCTTTCCAGATACTCCACAGAGAAGGGGGGCGGTGGGATCTTCCAGTTTTCCCACAGAAAGATTTGGGGGAAACATTCCCCAACAAAAGCCAAGAGCAGTCCTCCCTTAATCCAATCTGGGGGACGCAAACCCCCAGGGCCCTGGCCAGGCAGCCCCACGGCACTTAGCTATTGTGATGTCAGCAGTGGCCTTAGGTCACAAAGGGGAGTTGGACAACAGGGGAATGTTTTGTTTTAAAAGTCAAACCAGTCTGTTCGGACCATTCCACAGCAAAACGTGGTCACTTTTAGGCAGTTTGTGGACTCAGTGTGCTCTGGGAGTTGGAGAGGGAGCACACGCCTGTCTGGGCTCTGCCTCCCAGACAGTTGGGAACATTTTTGGAGGGTAAAGCGCTTCTTTACTGAAAATTCTCAGAGGAATCCACATCCTCACTCTCATAAAAGTTAAAGCAGATTCAAATGAGGACAGCTGCCTTTTAAAGTTTGTATGGACACTCTTGGGGGACATCAACTGTTCTACAGTCAAGGAGATGTTATTTTCCAGACATTTGCTTGTTTCTGGATGACAGAAAGCTGAAGCCTTCTGCAATTTCTTTTGATTAGCATGAACATTTTATAACATAGCTTACTAAAACTGGGGTAAAGTTATAGTTTCAAGCATCTGGGTGATAATATACGTATAGGTCTATTTGAATGTTCAGAAAGGCACAAACATGTTGGTAATGGCCTAACATTATAAAAATAAAGTATAATAATGCTATTAATAACATTTTTACATCAATATTGAGGTCTCGCCACCTCATAGCAGTCTTGTCTCTCCAGGCAGGCAGGCAGGTAGGAAAAATACTAGGTGTAGGTCTCCTTTGCCCATCTAGAACTATATGTGAGTATGGTGGGGTCTGTGTCATGGGAAGGAAGCCCTAGGGACTCATTCATGTTGGTTCTTGTCTTAGGAGTCGATATGGATCTTCATGGCTACCTCTGCCGACTGCGGTTCTGGTCTGCAGGTGAGTGGGAATTCTCCTCAGAAACGAACCCTCCTCCCCTCCCCCCATTGCTGTCCTTTCCAGAGCCACCTGCCAGGACCTACTGGGAATCTGCATACAATCTCCATGTGCTTGGAGAGTCAGGCTCTCCTGATGGAGGGTTTGTTTTCTCCAAGGTTCCTTGGAGCATTTTAGCTTTATTTAAACCAGGGATGGGCAAACTTTTTGGCCCAAGGGCCACATTGGAGTTCAAAATTGTGTGGAGGGCAAGGGCCCACCCCCTATCCAACCCCCCCAGTTCCCGCCCCTTGACTGCCCCCCTCAGAACCACCAACCTATCCAACCCCTCCCCCGCTCCTTGTCCCCTGACCACCCGCTCTGGAGATCCTCCCACTCTAACTGCCCCCCAGAACCCCACCCCTATCTAAGTCCCCTGCTCTTTGTTCCCTGACTACCCCCTCCTGAGACTCCCCACCCTAACCACCCACCCGGGACCCCACCCTCTATCTAAGCCCCTAAGTAGGAATACTCTGTGTGCCTCAGTTTCCCCTATGCATTTCTTGTTGCAAAGCAGAGAGAGCGCATAAACTGTCTTGGGGCCTGCCCTTCCCCCTACCTGAAAGGGTTGGCTGGAAGTGTTGAATAACAAAGAGGCCAGCTGAACCTGTTGGAGGGAGGGCAGGTGACCTGACCTGGCTGAGCCAGGGAGGAGGAGGGGCTGGAGAGAGTGAGTTTCAGTTTGGAGTCTGAAGCTAGCTGGAGTCAGGCAGGGAAGGCAGAGGAGCTATCTGGCTCTCTGGCCCCCCAAATGGATCCAGCTGAGGGCTCACGCTCGCTGTATGGTCTGGGTCAGACCAGATACCGGTCATCGAATAAACCTCTGTTTTACTGGCTGGCTGAGAGTCACGTCTGACTGTGGAATTGGGGTGCAGAGTCCACAGGCTCTCTCAGGACCCCTCCCGGGCGGGCTCGCTGGGGGAAGCGCACGGAGGGGCAGAAGGTGCTGAATGCTCTGAGGTCAGACCCAGGAAGGTTGAAGTGGGTACCCGTGAAGCTCCTAGCCTTGGAAACAGGCTGGGTACGGAGAGGGGACACTTCACCCAAAGTCCTGTCTGGCTTCCTAGGGAGCGGTTCCAGACCATCACCCGGGCACTCTGTGACAGGCGTGGCTTAGTCTCCTGCAGGGCGGATGATCACAGTGGGACTAGAGAAGGAGGAAGCCAGGGATCCTGTCCTCTCCATGATGGATTTGGTCTTCACCAGGCAGAGGGGTAGAGCCTAGAGCTGGCTCCGCACAGACCCTGGGCTGGTTGTGGCACAGTGACAGCCAGGGTTGCGCCTTTTCCCTTCAAGCCCCATTCTCACCTCCTGCCGTGCCCACTCTAGTTACCGTGCCACGGAGGTCTCCACTGAATGTAAATCTCCCCGGTGTCTCCCTTACTTCTCACCAGCAGGAGGAAGCAGACGGGAGACACACCATGGAAGTCAAGGTCCACCAGGTCTGCTCCAGCACCCTGCAGTCCCTGGGTGACTCCCCCAGCATGGCCAGTGTAAGTGACCCTGCCCCTCTCTATTGGACGCTGGCCTCTCTGGGTCTGAGCTTTTCGATGAGACAGGCTCCAACCAGACTTATTTAGCCGAGTCTCTCCGCTCCAGAACATCATGGGGCTGGGTAAAATGGACCATAGATCCGAGCCAAACCTGGTTCTTTGTAACAGGGAACACTCACTGGCTGAGTGCCCCTGTGTGCCAAGCTGGGCCGGTGCATGGATATTTGGCACCCAGGAGCCCTGTGGCACCGCCTCCCCCCCCCACACACAGCAGCTCCCCCGCCCCACAGCAGGCTCCCCAGCCCCGCAGCCGGCTCTCCGGCCCCTGAGATGCTCCGCACCTGAGGAGCCCCCCCGCACCTACTCTGGTCGGGGAACCCCAGCTCACCTCCACCTCCTCCCCTGAGTCCACCGGCGCCGCGCCACTTCTCCCGCCCCCCAGGCTTGCAGTGCCAATGAACTGTTTGGCTCTTCAAGTCTGGGAGGCGGGCGAAGTGGAGCATCACCGGCGGGCTCATGGGAGGAGGCAGAGGTGAGCTGAGGTGGGGAGCGGTTGGAACCGCTCCCCGCCCCAGCTCACCTCTGCCTCCGTTACTTGCTACGGGCGGCCCTCCCCATGCCCTCCTACCCCAGCTCACCTCCACTCCACCGCCTCCCCGGGTGCTTTTTTTGGTTCCCTCAACCACTTGATGCCGCCTAGTTCGCCTAGTGGTTGCACCGGCCCTGGTGCCAAGGTCTTGAGTTCTTCCGCTCTGGCATCCCCTATGGTCAGTCGTGCTGGTTCTGCCGCCTCCATAGCTCACGTCCTCTTCATTGGTCCCTCTGTTAACTTTTTCCTGGCTGTTACAGGGCGGGGTCTATACAGCCCATCACATTCTTGTTTTGCAAACGCCAGCCCTAGCCCAGGATTTCCTGCCTCTCAGCCACAATACCTTGGTGCCTAAGGGAGAGTCCACTGAGCTGGGAGACACTACGTCCAAATCTCATCTCTGCTGCTTCTGTTTCCACACACTGCCAAGACCCAATTACTGACCCAGGCCTCAGAGCACAACCCTAAACACCCAAGTATTAGCCAGCCCCCTCCCCACATTGAACAAATCAACAGCGACGTTGCACAAGGTCACTTCAGGCTGAGCTGAGACAAGAAGCCACATTTCTAATAAGGCAGAGCCAAGTATTGTGCACTCAGCTCCCCTGGCTTTCAGATTGAGCATGCCAAATCCACGTACTTTATAGACCCCCGGGGGTTCCCCATCTCCACTATGCTCTGCTGTCCAGCAAAGAGTTGTGTAGCCCTCTGGCATCATGTGTGCTAAGTCCCCCTCTTGTCCACACCGCAGACAGCAATTGTGTCTGTGGTTCGAGTGGCATAGGTCTGTGTGGGGAATGTGAAGGTCAGAGCTCAAACCTCCCTGAGCCTGTTATGGTTTCACTTGAGAGGACTGGGTTTCCTAGTATCCTTTTTATTCATAAAGCTGGTTTCTTGCGTTCCCGCCGGGAGAACACAGCCTTTCCAAGTGGGACTGGAGTTAGGAAATACTGGGCTGCCAACAATGCTACACTCCAGAAAAGACCAGGGGTCAGGCACCTGTCATTTGATTTGGTGCTGGAGGCAGACACTGGCAGGTGTGACAGGGGAGGGGGTGGGGACTGCTGCCTGGTTCAGGCTGGGTAGAGAGGTCTGGCTAGTGGGGGCAAGGCCAGGGTCCTGTCTAGTGTTTGGAAAGAGAGAGGTGGGCCAGGAAGAGGATATTTCCGTACTGAACTGGCTTTTCTCTGCTCTGCAGGCTTTATGGCCTTCAATTGTGCTGGCCCTAAGTCCAGCGGCTCATGGGCCAGCCCTGCCTCTCCTCCTGCAGCTCACAGCCAACACAATGAGGACGATGCAGGAGGAAAGGAGGCTGCCCTTGGCCAGGGGCACTGGCAAAAGGAACAGAGGTGAGTCTCAGTAACTTATCCCCCCGCTCTTAGTCCTTCTGTAGCGAGAGGCTTCCGCCCCCAGGTGGGGGTGGGGATCAGCTCTTGGCTCTGGTTGGTAGAACCCAGAGACGACTGCAAAAGATCCCTCCTGAGTCTGATGGGACGTCCCCCCTTTCTGTTCACAGGCTGGCGGTCAAGCCCCAGGGTCACTCTCTCCCAGGAGCTGCTGGCCCAGCTGCTGGTGAGTAACCTGCAGCCAGGAGGTTTCCTTCTCCTGCGTGGGAAGGGGCCGCTCCTGGAGCTGGCATGCAAGGCGTGGCTCTTCCCCCCGCAGCCCCCAGAGGAGCTGGCTCCTCACTTTCCTCGCGCTCATGACACCTCGACCCAGCGCCTCTCTGAGCCAGCCACGTTCCTGGCTCCCCTGATCCCGGGGCTGGACCAGGTCCCCCAGCACAAGTTAGTGCAGCCCTCGCACGGCTCCAATGTCAGCCAGCTGGAATGAGCCCTTAGGGACTGTTGTGCAGGCCCCCTCCTGCCCCCTGGCCTCCAGCATCCTCCCTGACCAAGGGGCAGCTGGGGATTCCCTTTATGGCCCAGCTGCCTCTGTCGCGCTGCTTCAAGCTCCTCTTGTACTGCTCTGGCCTAGGCCAAGGATCTGACCCAGCAGCAGGAATGGTGAAACAGGGGCTCTTGCAAATGTCCCCTGCGGTCTGGCCACGTGGCCGTTCCCAGGCTGTATTCCCAGCTCCGTGCCCCCAGTGCGCTGCACGCTGGGGCTGAGGGTCGGTGAGGGTGTCAAACCGCGTTGGGAGACTCCACATCTTGCTGAATAATTGGGCTCCCCCAAATTCTTTTGCCTTTGACTCTGCTTTGTGCTGCAGGAGATCCTCCGAGGCAAGGACCAGGCCTGGCTGCAGAGCTCCAATCAGCAACATGTCCTGCTGGCCATCTCCTATGTAGGGTACGTCCATGGGGCCTGACTCAGCTGTGGAACCCAGCAGCCGGGGAGGGGCAGGTGGAGGGAGAGGAGGTGGGGGAGGAACGAGCTGCAATAAGAACCGGAGGACGCTGGTGGCTCACTAGCAGGCCATATTCTCCTCGGCCTCCGGGTCACTTTATCCGGCCCCATCTCTGCGTATGGCCTGGTAAGAGGGAGCCCCTCCCGTCAGCAGGAAGTGCTGTGAATGGGGGCAGGCACAGAGCAGGGCCCAGGATCATCCCCGAAGAGCAGCTTCCCCAGCACAGCCCCTGCCAGCCGGGCCCCGGGGATGTAGGCGTCTCCAGACAGGACCAGTCCCTAGGCGGTGGCTCTGCTGGAGATGCTCCCGGGAGCTCTGCTGCTTAGGGAGGGAGTTGTCCTTCCTGCCCTCAAATCCAGCCTGATTCCTGCTGGGACCAGTCTCTATTCTAAGGGCCCCGTCTCCTCCATTCCTTCCAATCAGGAAATTTGTGCCTCCCCTCTCTAAAGAACAAGAGGCTGAGACCATCGACACCTGCATCGCCAGCGCCGTCATTCAGCGCCCAGAGGTTAGTGAAGCATGGACAAAGCTGCAACTCCCTCCTGCCTCCTTGGCTGGGAAACTCAGCCACCCCCCTGCTGAGTAGCTGGACCCTGGCCTGATGCAGGGAGCTGCGTGTCCAGCCGAATCCAGCCCCTCGCTTTCTTTTCCAAAGGGCTGGTGGGAAGTGGCTCTGCAGTTAACTCTGCAGTTGGGCTGGCAGGGAGGACAGCTGGAGAGGAGAGTGTCTGTGAGGCTGTATAGAATTACCCTGCATCCTTGGCACAGGGAGCTAGAACCGACATCCAGTTTACACCAGCTAGGAGCCGGCCCAGGGCTGTTCAATAGTATTTGGTGCAGAGGGAGCAAAGCATAGATTTGGGACGACGGGCAGGCGACTCGCCCTGCCACAGAACCAGAGATTGGCTGGAGCGGGGATGAACAGCGCAGCCCTTGGCGAGCTAGCAGGGTGTTGGGGGGCAGCTGGGGTCCCTCCAGAGGTGGGGGGAGGAGGCCTTCCCTCCAGAGCACAGCTCAGTATGCGTGTTGGGGAGCCCAGGTGGGAGGAAGGATTCTTTGGGGAAGGGCAGCCTGTGGTCCAAGTGAGCCCCATGTCTATGTACAGGGGGATCAGTATCATCTGGGTAAAGGGACTCTGAATAGCAACAGCACCTGGCTGCAGACAGGGAGGGGGGATCCACCTGTCCCCCTGTCTCGTGCACCTCCCCTCCCTTGCTATTTACTTCCCTGCTTCTCTCTGCTCCAGTCTCTCCAACAACAGCCCTGCGAGTCCCTGGATCTGGTGCTGAAGACATTCCTAGAACTGCACCCAACCCCCACCACTCTGCTGCATCTGTTTCTGGTATGACTGAGAACGGGAGAGGCCATTCGCACTGGCCGTCCGGGGATGGGCCGGTTGTTCAGGTTCTACCCGAACCACAAGAGGGAAGGCTCCAATTGATCCCAAAGGGGCTCCCAGCTACTGTGAACTAGCCATTCTCCACGGGGCATACACCTGACCCTGGGATCCAGCAAGAGAATCCTAGTCTTGCTCCAGGCAGTGTCAGCCCCAAGCCCACACAGGAGCAATGGGGAGAGTGCTCAAAGCACTGACTCCAAGATCCTCGGACCTGTCACAACACCCCCGAGACAGGAGAGGAGCGCTGAGTTCCAGTGTCTGGAGAAGGGGTTAAATGCACCATCTCCTCTTCCTGCTGGTTCTGGGGGTTGCCTGAAGGACATGGGGGGGAGGTCACCCCGGCATCGCTGCCTCTCACACGGCTTTCTCCCTGCTCCCCAGCACTTGCAGCCCTGGATTTGCTCTCCCTGGGCCCAGGAGCGGAGCCGAGCAGTGCGAACCAGTGCCCAGCTCCTCATGTATTACAGATCTAAAGCCATCATCTAGGTGAGCAACACGGAGTCTGCTGCCCCCCGCAGCACGCACAGAGAGAGGGGGAGGGAGATACGATAGAGCTGGGCTCAGCTCCAGTCCATGCTCTGATTTTCTGTTCGGTGGCCCATTAGGACCTGAGCCCCATGATGGAACAGGTTCTCTCCAGCTGGGAGAAGGGAGTCTGGCCGCCTCCACCCATCCCTCGCTGTGACACAGTGCCCCCTTGCAGTGCCCAGAACCCTTAGGACTGGCCAGTGCCTGGAGGGCCTTGAGGTCAACCACCCGCAGGCTCAACCTGCTGCTTCTGGCCCGTCACCCTTGGAGGGCATCACCCCAGGTGCGTACCAACTGGGCCCACCCTGTGTGCTAATTCCTTCCCCATCATCCCTCTGTCCATCACAGCCAGGCCAAGGTCATCTGGAGATTCCTGGCTGCAGACCCCACGCTGGCCAGGGAGGTACTGCACATCCTTCTTTATGACAGCCCGGAGAAGGCTGCTAGAGAGACCCGGGACGGGAGCTGCCCCCAGCCAGACCGGCTGCCCCCGGAGGTAAGTTCCCAGCACTGGCATTCAACCCTCTTTCCCGGCTGCATTCTGCACACGGCCACGGTCTTCTGACTGTATCTTGTTCCCTTCCAGACCACGCGTGGTCTGTGTGAGCTAGTCAGGGCCCTGGGGCAAGCAAACATCATGGAGGGACATGAGAGCAACGTGTTCATGTCTTGCTTCCTCGCTGTCGTCTGCTCACCAACACGGCGCCTCTCTGAAGCCCAGCAGAACCAACCGCGTGACGCCAGTCCCCGCAGGTAACCTGTGGTGCTGATGGATCTCGGCACTCACGCAGTGTCTGGGCCAGTCCCTAGGAGTGGGAAGCTTCCTGCTTGGACTCGTTATCCAGGGATCCCCCCAACCGGTGTCTTCGGGGGCCGAGGGCTTGGATCAGCTTAGGAGCAGGCAGAGTTGCCCCCGGATACTCAGGGAGCCAGAGAGCTCCTCAGAGTGGGCAGCTCAGCAGGATGATGAGGGAGCCGAGTGGGACGGGGGAAGCGGAGCTGGGGAGCAGAGCAGAACTGGCTGCTGTCTCTATTTACTGTCTGCTTTGAAGGCTTTGGGACAGGCCCAGTCTGGCATGGAACCACTCCCCGCCCCCCGACTGCAATGGGCCCTGCGGGACAGGGCTCAGGGTAGCGGGGCGTTCGTGGGGGCGCTGCGTGTACTTTTCGCCACAGGGTCAGTTTACTGGAGGGGGCAAGGGCAATTTTCACATCTTTGGAGGAGGCCAAGGTCACATTTGCAGACACTTCCTCTCGCCCCCACACATGGAGGACAGGGAACCAAAGGCAGAAATGGGGCAGCTTCTGTTCCCACCCTGATCCCTTCAATGTTGCAGCAAGGGAGTCCTGTCTCCCCACCCCCATCCCCGCCCAGAGAGCAGGCGTTCCCGCATCACCATCTCCTGCCTCTTTCTCCTCCCAGCATGGCGGTGCAGGCCCTGGCGCGGGTGCTCCAGCTCACGGGCAGTCAGTCAGCTGTGCAGCTAGTAGAGCAGGAGCGAGGCTGGCAGCTGCTGGAGGAGGGGCAGCCCGAGGGCTTCGCTCTCCTTAGCAGGTGAGGACAGACACTGAAGGAGTCACGTTCTCGCTTTGGGGCCCAGTGGGGAAGAGATGGGAGGGGGTGGCCGGGACCGGGCCGGATTCCAGCACGTACAGGGTTGTCATGCACATGTCAACACCAGCTCTTGTTCTGTCCCAGGCCATGGTGACCCACCCAAACCAGGGCCTGAAGAACATCCCACAGCTCCTCCTTCCCGGCCTCCAGGCCTTCCAGGAGGGCGAGCACATGGCCTGCACCACCTTGTTCGCAGAGGTGAGCCTGCAGGACTGGAGGGAGGGGAGGTTAACCACGCCCAGAAGCTGAGGGAACAGGGGGGCCAATAGCTGGTCAACCAAGGAGAGATGGTCCTGGGAGTGTATTGCTTGTAAATTAACTCGTCAGCTGGGGGCTCTGTGGTGGGGTTTGAGGGCACCCCACTGGAACCAGAGGGAGCCCTCGTGTCACTTCTATTAAGCTCGGCTGAAGCCAGCCCCTCGTGAGCATCAGTCAGTAAGAATCAAAGTCACCTCCTGGACCCTGATCTTACTCCCTTCCCCTTGCTCCGGCCAGGCTAGGACCCACTGGCCTCGCTCAGCCCTCTCTGACGCTTCCGTTTGGTCCCTTTAGTTCCTTGGCAGCCCCCTGCTGATGGAGGACGAGCCCAAGGAGCTGCAGAAGCAGGTGGTGAAGATCATGCTGCAGCGGACAGAGGACAGCAGCATCCCCACCCGAGGCAGAGCGCTGCACGGCCTCAGGAATGCAGTGACCAAGTTCCCAGACAAGGTGGGTCTGGAATGGTGGGTTACTAGGCAGAGAGGGCTGGATAGGGAGCTCCTGGTTCCCCTTCTCCCCAGCCCGTGGCTCCTGTGGAGCAAACTGGGCTGTAGGCAGACTGGCCCGGACTGCGGTTACACCCAGGCTGACAGAGCGTTGCTCACCAAGTGGCGTCCAACCCTTTCTCTGCAGGTCAGGAAGCAGCGAGACCACATCCTGGGGAGCTTTGTCAATGGTGTGTGTGAATCCTGCGACCCCCACACCATTCTGGTCGCTATGGAAGGGCTCTGCTGGCTGCTGCGGGACCCCAAGGCACCTCTGAAGGCGCGCGTCGCCGTCCCACTGGCCCTGCAGGCGAGAACGTTTTTTGAAGATGTAAGTAGCAAGCAGGACAGGCCCCCACGGTGCTCTAGGGCACTCCACAGGGGGAGATGCTCAGCGGATCCACCCCGATGCGGAGGGGTTCAGTGTCTGATGCAGGCATGTTCCTGGACTTGGGGGGAAGCTCAGCTCCTCAGCCAGGGGAGGCAGGGATAGAGTCATTCTTGGGCCCTGCGCCCACGCTTGTTCAGTAGCCCTGGGGCCCAACAGAAAGGAGGAGGGTTTGCAGAGAATGGTCACGTCGTTGGTACGAGCTGAAACGTCTCCGGGCTCTGCAGCTGCCAGGCTGATTCTCAAAGCAGGTAAAGGCCCAAGCCTGTCCCCTCTAACCGCCCTGCGCCCCCTGTCTGCAGGAGAACAGCAGCCTGAGGCGGGCCTCCGTGGAGCTCTTTGGCCACCTCAGCCAGTTTGTCCCAAAGAAGTCGTCCATCTTTGGGGCTGAAGTGGAGAAGAGCATGGGGACACTGCTCATCCACCTGCAGGATGAGAACCCGCTGGTGGCCCAGGTGAGCACCGCTGAGGACTCATGGGGGCAGGGGTCGCTGGGGGCATTATAACAACATGGCAGGGGCGGTGCAAACTTCCCTCCCAATGCCCAGATCTCTTTCTCGGTGCTGACCTGTGGCACCCAGGACAGGGACCCCCCCCACTAGTCCAGCCCTCTCCCACCCCACACAGAGCTCTGCCAGCCCTCAGAGTGTAGCTGTGGGGCAGATCTCCCCTCCATTCCCCACAGCCACCTCCAGCCTCCCTGCCCAGCCAGACTCTCTGCAGCTTTGGCTCCATTTTACAGCCTGCCCCGTTTAGTGGCCAGGCCCAGGTCGATCTCTGGCCCCCAGCCAGTGCCCTGACCCAAGCAGGGCCTCAGGAAAGAGCAGATCGCTGAGGCCGGCTGGCTCCCCGTTGCTGCTGCCTTGCCCTCACTTGTGTGCTAGCTCCTGTCTGGGAATGACCAGCCTCCTGCAGCGACCGCCCTCCCTCCCCCCACCGCCCCAGTAGCAGCCCCCAGTAATGCCTGGGATTGAGGGGAGGTATGTTGGCCACCGGGCAGTGCTTTTAACGGCCCAATAGGGACCCCTAGGGAGTGTCCCTCCCCGGCCCTAGCACTCAGGCCTGGCTCCCCTAAACCCGGCTGAGCTGGAGATGGGGGCTGTGGGGGCCTGGGGAACAACCGTCGGGGCAGAGGAGGTTCTGCAAAGAGGGGGCTCCTTGCTGCGCCGGCACAACGGCGACTCCCCCAGCCACGTGGAGCCTGCGAGTTCGCAGCCCATTGTGCTCACCCAGCTCCCTTCTCACCCTCTCCGGCAGGCGTGCAGGGTGGCGTTGCTGCTCTGCGCACCCTTCATGCGCTACCAGCCTCTGCGCAGACTCGATTAAACAAAGATTTTGCGTGGCTCGCTAATTACAGGGACACTTTCTCCTCTCTCAGAATTCACACCTCCAGTTCAGTTGCTGATTGGACTAGCCTTGTTAGCTCCAGCCTGGTTCTTGCCTACTTATTTATACCTGGCCCTGGACACTTCCACTGCTTGCATCCGACAAAGTGGGTATTAGCCCACGAAAGATGGGTTTCAGCCACTGGGGACCACCTCAAGATTAGATTAGAGTAGTTGGGCGGGAGGAATTCTGGGCAGGGGTGGTAAAGAAGTCCATGGTTCCTCTCAGCGTTTCCACAATTTCTAAAACACACATTGTTGGTAAGAGATGGCCTCCTCTGCCCGGCACTGGGCCTTATGGGGTGATGGTGCTGCACTCTGATTAGCAGAGGGCATAGGGTAGGCTGACCATATGTACCGTTTTGAACGGGACAGTCCCGTTTTTTTCAGATTTCCCCACCGTCCAGTCTTTTTACTATAAATATCAATTTTGTCCCGTTTTTGGTAAGAAAAATGGCACGTGGCTTATTTCAGGGGCCCATGGCCGGGTCCCGCCTCCCGCAGCCCTTCGGCTTCAGTCCCTTCCCCTCACGGAGGCTCAGGGGAAGGGAGCTCAGCTGAGGGGGGAGGAGGCACTGCTTTGTCTGTGGCTCCGGTCTGAGAAGCGGTGCTGCTGCAGCAGCGAGGTAACTAGAGGTCATTCTTTGTGCTACCGGCAGGCAGAGAGAGGCTGCAGGGCTGGGGAACCTGCCCGAAAGCAACATCACGGCTGAAGGCATCTCCCTTCCGCCATTGGACCTCTCTCTGCACGGGCAGCGAAGGAGCAATGTACTCAGCTTCCTCTTATTTTCCCCACACTCGGGGGCAAGCGTTAATCCCTTTGCGTTCAGTGATCCCTGGAGTCTGCCAGCCTCTGTCTGTCGGCGAAAGCTGAAGTTCTAAGAAACTTACTCGGTGGTATTACTTTCTAAATGGTCCTGATTTAAATGGTGGAGGGGGGGGGGAAGGGAGAGGGGAGGCAGAGATATACAGATCTGAATCCTGAAAACCTCACATGTACAATCTGGAAAAAACAGCCATCTCCAGGAAATTTTTCTAAAACCATTTCCACAACAAACATTTCATTAGATGTAAGACTCTCCTTTACTGGAGTCCAATGGGAGGGGAAAAAAATCTCTTCTCAGAGCTTAGTTCCATATTCTGCTTCCCCTAATAACCATGTTACATGCTCCTAGGGAGAGAATAACATCAGGAACAGGATCCATCATACAGATCCTAGAACAGCATCAAAGGGTGAGGAAAAATAGCCAGAGAGCAAGAAAGATAGTGTTGTAGTTGAGGCACAGGACTTGGAGCATGGAGTCCTGGGATCTTGTTCTGATTCTGCCACAGACTTCCTGCATGACCTCCGCCAACTCTCAAAGCCCAGCATTTTCAAAAGAAATCTCCGCACTAGACTGTCTTCACTTGCACAGTCAAACATGATTCATGAAGGCACCCTAGGCATGGTTTATCTAGGTGCTGAATACTCATACTGAGGTGTTAGCCTGAAATCAGACTAAATGTCTTTTAAGCTGGGCAACCAAAAATTAAAGCACCCAAAATTGGAAGCCATTTTGTAAATGTTGCCCTTAACTTTCCTGTGCCTTGGTAAAATGGGAATATTACTATTTACGGTACGCAGCAAGAGTGTTGTGAGGCCATATTTGTTACTATTTGTAAAACAATTAGAATTCTTTGATGAAGTTGCTATAAAAGTGCAACATTCTGTAATTTTAACATGAAAGATAATCAACCACTGAAATAGGTTACTTGGGAATATAGTCTACTTCATCGGAGAAATATTCATGGTATGATCGTGGTGAAATACAGTCCCCCTCTATGTCTACCTAAATTTTTGTATGAGTTCTGTCACTGAAGAATAATTGTTAGCTCAAGTCAATATGTTCATGTAATAAAACTTTTTTTATCGTCTTACTTTTTCATGAACACAGAATATTACATAACCCCGTCCCGTTTTTGCCATCCCAATGTCCCGTTTTTGTCTCAAGGAAATATGGTCAGCCTAACTATAAAGTTTTGAAGCTTTCGTGGGCTAATACCCACTGCTTGCATCCGATGAAGTGGGTATTAGCCCACGAAAGCTTATGCTTCAAAACTTTATAGTTAGTCTTTAAGGTGCCACAGGACTTTGTTACCTTAGCCAAAGATAATTACCATTTTCCTTCCAGTTTATTTATTTTGTGCATTTTACAGCATTTTGTGTGCAGTCCGTTTCACTGTTTCCCCTCATCATCTGTCAGTTCTCACTGAAAAGACTCTTATAAACATTGTCAGGGGACAGAAAAAACCTTCATATATTTAAAAAAGAAATTCCAAGATGTATTATTTAAAATGTGTGTGTTCTATTAGCAACTGGATTTTTTTCAAAATCAGTCAGTTAAAACATTCAAGTTGGCAGTTTCTCTTTTAATCAAGAAACAGATAAATTTATTGTCACAAATACATAAAAATGGCCATACTTGGTCAGATCATAGGTGCATCTAGCCCAGTATCCCGTCGTCCAACAGTGGTCAATGCCGGGTGTCCCAGAGGGAATGAACAGGTAATCATCAAGTGATCCATTCCCTGTCATCCATTCCCAGCTTTTGGCAAACAGGAACTAGAGACACCATCCCTGCCCGTCCTGGCTAATAGCCATTGATGGACCCATACTCAATGAATTTATCTAGTTCTTCTTTGAATCCTGTTATAGTCTTAACCTTCATAACATCCTCTGGCAAGGAGTTCCATAATGACCTTATTTTCCTTAAGTGCTCTTTTAGCATGCGATCGTCCAGTGGCCTCACTGGTTGTTTAGTAGGCTTCCTGCTAGTGATGTACTTTAAAAAAAAAAAAGTGTTATTTTTTAGTCTTTGGCTAATTGTTCTTCAAATTCTTTTTTGGTCTGCCTAATTATATTTTTACACTTCATTTGCCAGAATTTATGCTCCTTTCTGTTTTCCTGTCTAAGATTTAACTTCCATTTTTAAAAGGATGCCTTTTTGCCTCTTACTGCTTCTTTTACTTTGTTTAGCCCACGGTGGCACTTTTTTTGTTTTATTACTATGTTTTTAAATTTGTAATGTAATTTTTTAAGTAATGGTAACAGAATATGGCCCCATCCTGCATTTACACCTGTGTTTAACTTCGCTACCATGAGTAGTACTATTTAAATCAAAACAGGGACTATTAATGATAGCATACAGTGTTGTAGCCCTTGTCAGTCTCAGAATACAGGTAATATCTTTTTATTGGACCGACTTCTGTTAGTAAGAGAGGCAAGCTTTTGAGCTACACACAGAGCTCTTCTTCAGGTCCGTGAAACAAGTGTTATTACTATATTAATGGACCACTTCATCTTAAATGGTCCCTTGAAATGTGTGTTAAGTATTTATGTTAAACAATCTGTTCCATCTTATTCAGCTGTGACACTTAGACCATGGTTACACTTACAGCTTTATAGCAGTTTTGGTTATACCCGCCTTCAGATACAGCTCCAGGGATAGCGCTCCAGCGTGTCCACACTGACAGCCGCAACCACACTGGCGTGGCCATATTTGCGGCACGTGCAGCAGCATGGGAGTGGTGCATTATGGGCAGCTATCCCAGCATTCAGCTGGGTGCAACGTGCTTTTCAAACGAGAAGGGTGAGCGGGAGCGTGTTGTGTATGCAGAGGAAGAGAGCGAGTGGATTTTGGAGTGCTGAGAGTGTGTTAGCAAACTGTCTTTAAAATGCAAAGCCTACTAATTGTCTGCTTCTCACTCGCTCACACAGTAAACATTTGCATTGTTGATTTGACAAGTTACAGATAAGCTCTGAAAACGTACTTCTGCATCTCTCCAGCCGAGTTCAAAACAAAGGGAAGAGTGATCAATTGCCTTAAATAGCTTAGGGGGCATTTCCAGAGATTACTCAATGTGCTGTATTGTTACTACTCGTTTACACTGGAGCTAAAGCGTATCACCCAATACGCTAAGCTGTTAATCCTCTGGGAAGGGAGGATTACCAGGACCGGTATAACCGCAGACTTATAGCGCTTTACGTGCCTCGCCAGTCTGGACGGGTAGTGAGTTATAGCGTGCCTGGTGGCTTTATAGTGCTATAAAGTGCCATTGTAACCAAGGGCATGGAGTACATTTCTCAGACCTGAAGAAAAGCTCTGGGTAAGCTTGAAAATTTTTCTCCTATTGGATCTGCTTCTGTTGGTGACAAAGATATAACATCACCCACCTTGTCTCGCTAATATTCATGGATGTGAAGATAAGGGTGGGTGGTTGCAGTATTGGGGCCTAGATTTGCAGATTTAAAATTAATTTTTAAAACAAAATATACAGAGATCAGTTTCTCTTTTTATTTGCTTACAAGATCTGAGTTCCAGGTTTCATAATTGTCCTACTACTGCTGATAAGCTCACAACCATGGCATTCTTTTCATTTGTATAGAATTGAGAGGTAATCAATTTTTACAAGGAAAATGGAAACAAATTTGGAATATTTA
The DNA here is from genome assembly GCA_032164245.1 of Sternotherus odoratus. Taxonomy (NCBI): domain Eukaryota; kingdom Metazoa; phylum Chordata; order Testudines; family Kinosternidae; genus Sternotherus; species Sternotherus odoratus. Next base: position 151,511,554 of record JAVMKO010000002.1, read on the forward strand.
AGTCAAAACAAATACTGTTACTGGTTTGGAATGTTATGGTAAAATTTTCAAAAGTGCCTAACTGATTTAGGAGGCCACATCCCATTTTCAAAAGTCACTGTGGCCCATATCCTAGAAGGTATTTAGATTTAAATCAAAGGGGGTTAGGCACATAAATCATTGAGGCACTTTTCAAAATGTTCCCCTTGAACTTTAGGAAACTGGCTAATTCTCAGTTTTCTTGGAACAAGTTAATTTCCAGGTTTGTGGGTTCAGGGTGTCAGAAAAGTTTCTTAAATCTAGGAGGAAAAGTGGTATTCCACTTGAGTGCCTTCCGACTTGGCTTATCTTCCTGCTTCTACAATCACAACCTCCCTCCGCTGGCTTTTGCTCCAATTGCAGCCCATCTCCACTTGCTGCTGAGTACCCACCCTTGCCTTGGAAATCTGTAGACTCTGTTGGAAACTCAGGGTGGGGATAGGTTAAAGAACTGGGATGGGAGCCAGCAGCAGAGTGAGGTGAGTAGGGAGCATGAGGCTGACACGTACAAGTTAGGAAAGCACATATCCGGGAGGTGAAGGAGGATTATTTTTCTTAGGAGAGGGAGATGAGACCCCTGTTCACTTGTAACACATTAAGAATGTTTACTACTTGTGCTTACAAATTAGAGAAATTCATAGTCCAAGATTTTAGTTGATCTTTAAATTGAGCTGTTGAGTATGGATACTGCAACCTACATATTTTAGGTGTAAATTATACTGCAGTCTATATTAAGTATAGCCTGTATACAGTGTAGCTTATGTTGCAACTTATATCTTAACACAGTCAGGCTGGACCAGTCCAGACTGGTGTTCCAATAGTTCATCTGCATGTGCTTGTGTGTGTTGGAGCTACAGGGTCTGGGGGAAAACAGTGCTTCAAATCTCCCCATGTGTAGGTAATGCTCTTTTCTCCAGTACCATGGGGCCATTTCCTTTAGGTTGGCATTTCTCTCTCTACACTGCTATATAGTACATGGAGTGCAGGGATATAATATTAGTTACAAGAAGGACAGCAAAAGGTGACCTAATGTCTTTAAAGCAGCATGATGGATACTCCTAACACTACTGGCAGAATCATGAGTTACTTGCTCTCTCCTGTACAAGATGTCCTAAATGTTTAGAGGATTTGGGGGATTCTGGAGAGAGAGGGTGGATTTAGTAGGATTGAAGTTTACAGAACAGAGAGCAAAAAGAATGAGATACTAAGAGCATATGGGGAACAAGAAGTTATTTCCTGTATTGAGAAACGTGTTTCTGCAAAAAGTAGCACGGTGATTCATTGAGAAAAACTGTTTGAGTCAGTATTGTCCTGGTGTGCCAGTACTGTGACAGAGTGGTTACTAAAATATATTCTATAGTACTTTTCATAAGAGTAGGTATATTATCTGGCCATATTCCAGTTTGGATAATTTCCTCCTATTCTTTCAACTGGATAGGGTAACCATCATTTTCTGGCCTTAATTCTAGTGTTCCTGTACTCAGCTGAAGAGCTGCCACATTCCATGACTGAGAGATTGTGTCTGAGTGAAGGGTGAAATAATCCCAGAAGCCTGCCTTGGATTAAAGATACTACATAAATACCATCAATATTAAAATTACTGTACTCTGAAGTTAGCATAAAATGTCTTATTATACACAGCAACATGTCTAGTGTTACTTGAGCAATATAAAATAATCCCACATTAAGCAATGATGTACAAAATATCTGAAAATATTCAACATTTGTGAAAAATAGTACATTTCGTCATGTCAATAGCCTTTCATGTAAAAAAAACCAACAGTACATTCTGCAGTGCCTGGCTTGGTTAAAGGCTACTGCACTAATAAAGGACTTGATCCAACTCCCATTGAAGTCAACAGGGAGTTGGTTCAGGCCAAATTCAGTATTTTCATGATTTTCTAGGAGTTAGATTGTGAGTCCCTTACCTCACTTCACAAATAGCTCCATTGAAATTACAGTATTTAATGTGAGAAAGGAGTTCACAATAGATTTGCATCTCTTTCATCTACAGTATTTAACATAGTTAACATAGGCCATTACTGCAACATTTATATTTACCTTAAAATAGCTCTAATAAAGGCAGATATAACTTTAACAGTTATTGCTTCATCTGTGAAGGATAAATTGAAAAATCTCCGCAAGGATAAACTGAAAAATCTCCGCAAGGATAACGATTCATGTCAGCTAATTAGGGATACGATTCTGGTGCCATTTAAATCAGTCACAATTTGCCATGTACTTTAGTGGGAGCAGAACTGGACCACTATTGTACAAGTGACTCTCTTACTTTGGACTACATTGTGAAGTATGATCCTAGTTCAGTAATGTACTTAAGTTTTGCCAAACTTTAAACAAAGTAATCCTATTTTGGGATACTCCTGTGCTTAAAGTTAGGCATGTGCTAAAATTACTCTCAAGCTCCATTTGCCTTTCTATAGCTGAATACTGAAAGAATTACTATTTTATTTACTACCTTGGCAACTAATATAGGCAAAGTATTCACACATGTGGCTTCCTGCCAGTCTAATTTGATTTTAAAAACACTATCTTGAACCTGAAACAACTTTCTGGAAATCACAAGAAAGCCACCCATTGGGAGATTGATATAAATGATTAATATGGCTTTCAGTACTGCTTTCCAAACCCACAACTCCAGTTACTTTGTGAAAAATGTATGAGTTTGCTAAAGGCTAGATCTTTCAAACCAATCTTCTGTTGCAAATGTGAAGTGACATAAGAAAAAGCAACACAGCATATGCAGCAATTCTGATAATTTTTTTATGTTATGAAAGTTTCTGGAGAAGATTTCCCATTAATAATATTTAAATTTTCATATCTCTTATTCTGAGTGTTGTCATAATAACTTCATCTCCTACAAAGTATCTCTAGTTTTCCTGCTGGAGATTATTAAAAATTGAATCAATTACTCCAGAAAAGAGGGAAAAAATGACAGTCCAAGAAAACAGAAATAGAAACTGGATACTATAGTGGACTGTCCTAACAAAAATCAAACATTGACCAAATAAGACAGACTGTTGACACCTCACGTATATGGCAATCAATATTCTTTTCACACTTTGATAACTACAGTTCATGGACTGTTATACTTATTCTATATACTCACAGTTCTAACTCCTGCTGTGTAAAATTAGTCATGTAACTATTAAAACTGGTGACAGTGTATCATATGTACATGTACAGAGGAGACAGCTACTTTCTGTTATTTTATAGGGGCACTTTCTGTTTAGTAATATTATACTTTTGGTGCACATCAGAAACAACTGTTTAGGATGTCTTATTGCTATTTATAAAATAGAATTTCTAGAAACAAGGAAAACCTGAATATTCACAGGGCTTCGTCATGCAGATGAGAATTAAGTCAATAGCAAAACTCTATTTACGAGTGTGATTTGTTACACCAAGCAACTAGTAAACGAAAGTGACTAATCTGAGAATGAGGGAAGGATTTTGAATTTTAGATTAGGTGATATTTAGGAAAAACTTTGTTTTAATAGAACATTTCCTTGCTGAGTAGGTTATGGATCTTCTGGTTTTGAATCTTCACCACTTTGCAGTCTGTGCAGTCCTTTATATCTGAGTGAGTACAAAGTGAACATAGAACACTACACTTCTGACGTGGCAGTATTTAACTCCTCTACAAAATGGGTATAAATGACCATGCAAGACTGTGGAAAATCAGACCCTCTGCATTTTAGTCATTTGGTTTTTACTTCAGCATGAATGCTATGTATCACAGAATATCAGGATTGGAAGGGACCTCAAGAGGTCATCTAGTCCAACCCCCCCATGCAAAGCAGGACAAATCCCCAATTAAATCTTCCAACAGATTTTTGCCCCATATCTCTAAATAGCCCCCCTCAAGGGCTGAACTCACAGTCCTGGGGTTAGCAGGCCAATGCTCAAACCACTGAGCTATCCCTCCCTTACCCCTCCAACTTCCTTACTTCCTTACCCCTCCAACTCCCATTATGTATGCCAAAATGAATTCTAACTAATTAAAACAGTTATGGCACTAATTGTACAGGAAGCACACAAAATGGGAAACAGAATAGCAAGGAAATTGGGGTTCTGATGGGAGAAATTGGGGAATCTCTTATGGCTCAAAGACACATGCAAGCAAGTTATGATGGGATTTTTAATCGATCCTGACTGATGGGAAATTTTGGCAAGTGATTGTAACAAGTGGTGCCATTTTCTCCATCAAGGCATCAAAGTCCATGACAGTGTTAGGGCAGACTCAGTTTCCCTTGCTCCTTCTCCCCATGTATTCTTCCTCACCAGCCATCACATAGTTAAACCCCAAGATGGGCAAAGCCTGTCAGTAATAGCGCTGAACAACAAGTTGTTTCTGTATTGTTATCTATACCAAGAATGTGACCTTGCCTCGACAATATGGGCGGTAGGCCCCACGAGAGGAGCTAATGTGTTATCTTGCCGGATTGCATTATATGTATGTAACGCTTTCGCTAGGGCATAGACACCTATTCATAAGCTTGTTGGCATCATGTAAGCTTTCTCAAGGTCTACACATCAGGTGCCTCAAGAGGGCAATGACCTAGGCGTGATGTAAGGGTTTGCTAATGCGCATGCTTCAAGTAAGTCTTGTCCCTCCCTCTACCCATTCCCCCTCCCCTTTGAATATACTCTATAAAAGGCTGCTTGGTGCTGATAATAAACGGAGCTGCTGCTAACCCCCTTTCGTGACCGAGAGGTGGGTGCCTCAGTTTCCCCTTTGATCAAAGTTGAGTTGTGTGTTTCTTCAATGGTCTCTGACAGCTTGTGAGCTACTTGCCTCAACTCCGCCACAGCGATCCGGAGTGTACGGTAAGGGGGAGAGACGCGCCATTAATTTTCCCCTGACAACAGGAGTTGGCTCCTACGACTTGGAGAAAAGAGCTCGTAGGAAGCAAGCAGCTCCCAACCAAGATACATACATTTATAATTCAGTCACATGAGACATTGCAAACTATCTACATCATAGGCTACAATTCCTACCGTCTCTCGCAGACGAAAGGATGCCAATACCTTCTGGTGGCTGAAAAAGCTTTACTACTTCAAAAACAAATGGGACTTTTATCATCAAAGCTAAAAGAAGATAGCATTTGTGTTTTATTTGATATACTTTCCATTGTTGATATTATATCTAGGTGTTGTGACTGTAAACTACCACCAGATGCCAGTGTTTTAGAAGAATGTAATTGTCTTATCTAGTCACTATTATATTATAAATTCAAAATTATGTCAATGGCAACATGGGAGAGAATTTAAATATATTAATGACACAAACTATAAAAATATAGTAACTCAGCTCCCTTGTGAGTTACTATATAGTGTGCACTGCTACCATATAATATTTAGCAATAACCTACAGTATACATTTCTGTACAATATGGCTGACAATGTTTGCTGTGGAAACTACACCTTTACAATTTCATAATATATATTTAAATTCTCACCCACAGTGTTGCATTAACATAGACTTGGGAAAGAGGGGGGCGGATTTGAAGTGATTTCCCTTTTTTAAGAAAAGGGAAAAACAAAGAACAAAAAGACTTAATTAATGGCCATTTACATAAAATGTCAGTAAGGGACTTGTGAGGAAAAAAAGAGGGCTGTATTTGTGAAGATGTTCAAAGAACACCAAGATCTAAAAAGTATAGTGGAAGTTGCTAAGCATGCTGCAGATGATCCTAAGAACTGCAAGAATATAGGGGAACACTTCAACCTGCCTGGACACTCTATTACAGATTTAAAAGTCACCATACTGCAGAAAAAAAAAAAACTTCAAATCCAGACTGCAAAGGGAGACTGCAGAACTTCAATTCATTTGCAAATTCAGCACACACACTCTGGGATTGAACCGAGATCTACAATGGTTGGCTCATTACAGACATTGTTTCTCGTCTCTCCATGTTCACACACCCCATTCAAATGCTAGAAGAATAATCCACACTCCCTGATCGGAGATAACAAGCTGGCTCAGCTTAATTGGACTAACCTTTTCACCTCCCACCTGGCTCTTACCTACTTTTCTATAACTGCCTGTTTGTGAACACTTCCACTGCCTGCATCCGACGAAGTGGGTATTAGCCCACGAAAGCTCATGCTTCAAAACTTTATAGTTAGTCTTTAAGGTGCCACAGGACTTTGTTAACTCTGCAAGAATATAGGCATCATGACTGGTTGCAAAGTAGATTGAAACGGGAGAAGAACTGTCAGGGAGCATTGCTCCTTCAAACAGGAGAGGCAGGGGAACTGTGTGCAAGTTAAACAGAGTGTGTAGGAAAGCTAAAAGCAACTTACAACTGCCTCACATTTCTCTGTCTTGGATAAATAGTGTACCCCCTCCTCCTTGATTAGTGCAGTTAGGACTCCCCTCTCCTGTTTCAACCTACTTTAATCACTGGAGCTGCACGTAGGAACTGTGTTGTGGGTGGTCATGCCTAATGGTTACAGTCAGAGGGGCCTGGAACCATGGTCAAGGTCAGATGCCAAGCCAAAGGTCAGAGCTAGAGACAGTCAAGTGCCAAACCAGAATCAGCGTCAGGGGTAGGGTGTAGGAGCAAAGATCTGGAGTGAGGGAGGAAGGCAGGAACTGGGAACAAACGGAAAAGGAGGACAGGAACAAGCTGGGAGGCAGGGCTTAGCAATCAGAGTCCATAAGAGCAGCAAGACAGGGTTTCCTCTAGTTGCTCAAACTACTTCCTTTGCCTCTTTTTGATTTAAGTAAAGCTTCTCAGCTAATCAATAGCACTGGGTGTCTCACCCACTCAAAATTGCATGGGCAGCCCCTTTATAAGCTAGAGCTTTGCTGCTCCTCTTCTCCAGTCATACAGGTATGCTGATGGCTGGTGGCTGTGGTCAGATCAATGACCATGGGACTGGGCTGGAGGCCTGTGATGACTCAATTCATCTTCTTTGACCCTGGGCCACCACCATAAAGAACAAAGCATATGGTACCATAAGACGCACACATCCTTTACTTCTGGTTTAGAATAGGTGGGGCTATAGCAATGCCTAGAGATAATGAGCTTTATACATAGAGATAGGCTTTTTTCTGTTGAGATGTTAAGTGAGCCCAAGGTGTGATTCAATGTAACTAAAGGGGCGATTCACTTAAAATGCCATTAGCACTCAGAGGACCAAGGCACTACCTGACTCTTAGTAAATCAGAGATATACTTTTAACTCAGCTTCCCTATCTTCTTGCACAGGTGTTCATGGAATGGACACAGGAATGGATGCTTGGGAGAATGCCTTTGTGTTTCCATGTAAGGTCAGGGCACAGTAGGGAGCTATTCTTGTTAGTTTCTGATTATGTTGACTTCTTTGTATTCCTTGCTATAAATAGTATCTCTCTAAAAGAAGACCTTGCTGTGATCTTTTTTCTATTAAGTTATTCCATGCTGACTTATTCCATCCATTTAAACATCCCACTTGGTGAAGCTACAAAAGTGTATCAACTGCTAGAGATAGTGACCTCAGTACAGTTGGGTGGAGCTAAGAAACTATCTTAGCCAAAGGAATTGTACAAACTAAATTAAAGGATAGTACATTTAAAACCACATCAGAGAAAATGCCAGTCTAAGCAGAATTCACTGCTGCAGAAAGTCAGTCATACTATGGTTGGATTTTAAAAAGGTGGATATTTTTATAACAACAACATATGTAACTATTCAACTAAAATATCAAATCAAACTTTACATGTCAAGGTATAAAATTATCATGGGGGGGACATGAAGTATTCCACACCCCCACACCTCCACTTACATTATTGTACAATTAAGGAGGATTTTCAGCTTCCCATCAAGTATGGGACAGTGATGGATGCAGACTAGACGAATGAATGATTGAGTGATATAGCCCTATTTTCCTATATGTTGCAGTGTACATAATCTATTGTTGCCATAGAGAACAGAAGCTTTTGAAGAAAAAAAGTCCTGTTCTGTAGGTACACTGAAACCATACAAGCACAAATATATTAAAGCTCATGCTCCTAAAACTTTTAACTAGTACTTTAGGCAGGATGTCAGAAAGCTATGACTGTAATGGAGTCTGGCATATTGTTTGGGGCGTTTCAGGTTAGGAAACTATCAACATTCAATATGATATCCTGATTATCTGATATTGCAGTCTGGAAATTACCCATCATGCAAATTACTCGGTACTCTTAATTTTAAAAATATGTTTTTGACTGAAGACTTTTATTATTGTTTTATCCTCTGCCTTCCCTCTTGCTGACTTCAGGTATTTACTACAAGTTTGTCCACTATCATTACCATCTCCCTGGGTGGGGTGAAATATCTAGCTGGATACACCCAAAGGTTTTAAGGATGAAATTCCTTTCACTTATGATCTATTCCTGGGTGACAGGTCCAACATTCCAGGTTGCAATGCCACTCACTCAAATTTGGCCAAGCTGCCCCTCTGTCATGGCAGATGGGCTGGGCCAAACCTCAGTGGTGTTGCAATCCTGCACACCAAGTCAAAACATCACTCACTCAAGTTGGACTGGCCGTGCCTGTGTCATGACAGAGGGAGAGCTGGGCCAAATCTGAATGATGCTACAAACAACCCCATGTGCCAGGTCACAATGCCACACATTCAAATTTGGAGGAGATGGGTATACGGGTCCTGGGCCAGGACAGGCAGGCTCCTTGTGGTGGGGTGAGGGCTCAGAGGGAAAGAGGAGGGTCAGGTGCATGGGTGCACCCACTCTTTAAATGTCCCTTTTGACCCCCAGGTTTATACTATATGGCATTTGCCGACATGGTACAGGAGCAGTATAGTAAAAATAATGAGTTAAAATTGTGCTTATTATCTGATCTTAAATTTTTTTTTATAAAGTGTAACGAGGTCGGTCACCCACCCGACGGCGCCCCCGTCTGGCCTTGTCGGGAATTAGCTCTTTTCGCCTCCGGAGCGCCCTCTGCCGGTTGATGTCGGACTCCTGTTACTGGCCCCATGTCCCTCCCGGACCCCGGTGCCCCTGCACGGAGGGTGCTGCACCCTTGCAGAACCTCCACAAGTCTAGGGGTCTCCCTTCCCCAGGGAAACCTCCACCCACTATCCCCACCTTGCCTCAGGCTTTGCCCCTGCCAGTCACCACTTGCCTCCTCTTACTGAGGCAGACTGCAGTATCAGGCTGCTCATCACAGGCAAGAGGGGTTTGGCCAGCTGCTTCTACCCAGCCCGGGGCTGCCCCCTTGCAACCCCAGTACCCCGTGGGTCGGGCCTACGCTAGGCTGGGCAGCCTGGGGCCCTCTCACTAGAGCTTCTCAGCTCCTGGCTCCCAGTTGCCTTGCCCTTTCCCACTTCGAGTACCCTGTTTTAAGCTCTCAGCAGCTAGGCCTGTCTCTCCCTGCTTACAGAGGAGACCCTGTCTTTGGGCCCCTGCCTGCTCTTGCAGCCTGGGGCTCTCAGGCTAGAGCTTTCTCCAGCTCTCCATGCCTAGCCCCAGCCCTGCACCAAGCTCAGTACCTTCCTTAAGGCTCCCTGCAGCAGACCTGTCTCCCTCTGCTTACAGAGGAGACTCCTCTAGGCCCCTGCCTCTCAGGCTTTATACCGGCCTGAGTGTGTTTGGGGCGTGGCCACCCAGCTGAGCCTGCCTCCCAATCAGGCTGGCTTCGCTGGCTCCTGGCCACACCCCTCTCTGGGCTGTTTCAAACCCCTTTCCCAGGGCTATCCCAGCCCTGTCCGGCAGGGAGCGGGTAGTCACCCCGCTACATAAAGACAAGTTAATTAGGGTTCATAACACTTCTGTGAAATAAATAGTACACCCATTTTACAGAGGGATAAACTGAGCACAGAGTTTAAGGCTCAGATCAAGGTACTTAGGTGTCTAAAGCCCATAGTTAGGTACCCAAGGCCCAGTTTTAGCTTCACTGCAATCCACAAAACTCCCGATGAACCTGGTAGGCACCTAAAGTCTCTCACTGCCTAAGTTTTCAGAATACAAGTTTCCTAGATACCTATGTTTCTACCTCTGGGCATGTACACTGCTGCTTTCCTCTAGGTCAGGGGTGGACAAACATTTTGGCCCGAAGGCCACATTGAGGTTGCAAAATTGCATGGAGGGCTGGGTAGGGAAGGCTGTGCCTCCCCAAACAGCCTGGCCTCACTCCCATCTGACCCCCTCCCACTTCCTGCCCCCTAACTGCCCCCCTCAGAATCTCTGATGCATCCAAACCCCCTTGCTCCTTGTCCCAATTGCCCCCTCCAGAGACCCCCCCCACCTCTAACTATCCCCCCAGGACCCTAACCAACCCCCCTGCTCCTTGTCCCCTGACCAACCCCTACCCAACCTCCCCCCGCCCCGACAGACCCCCAGAACTCTCATGCCCCATCCTGCCTGCTCCCAAGCTGCCCCCAGGACTCCCCGCCCATTATGCAACCCCCCGGCACCGGTCCTCTTACCACGCCTCTCAGCAGCGTGTCTGGCAGCCGCATGGAGCCAGACACGCTGCTCCACCCCACAGAGTGCAGCCTGTGCAGTGGGCTGAGGCTCCGGGGGAGAGGGAAGGCGGGGGAGGAGCCGGAGGCAGCCTCCCCAGCCAGGAGCTCGGGGGCCGGGAAGGACAAGTCCGCAGGCCAGATGTGGCCTGTGGGTCATAGTTTGCCCACCCCTGCTCTAGGTTTTTAGATGCCTATGTCCCACCTAAGCTCCAAAGCACTCCCTGAATGTCAGGAAGATAGGCATTCAGCCTATCTGTGTGTGCTCAGTCCAGTAGTGTGCTTGGAGGCCACTCACTGGATTGGGTCCTATTCAGAATCTCACTGGAGGAGGAGTTTACCTTGTAACTCTTTTAGCCCCCAAATAGAGCACTCATCTGGAATGTGCAAGATGCAGGTTCATTTCCCCTCTTTCTGCCAGAGGAGGAGAAAAGATTTGAAGAGCTAGTCTCCCACTGCTCAGGAGCATGCTCAAACCACTGTGCTACGGGACATTCTGATGAAGGGTGCCATCAGTCTCCCCTCTTGAAGCTGTTCCCTTGTGATAAATAAATAAAGTGTGATTGGTGAAGGGGGACAGGACTTAGGGTCTCCCACCTCCCAGAAAGGTACCCCAGTGACCAAGCAACAGAATCATTCTCTCAAAGTGTGTGTTTGCACTGCATGCAAACAGGTAGAGGCCAGGATCTGAAAATCCACACTGTGAAATACCTTCTTAGAATTATATTGACAATTTCACCAGGTTCAATTTAGGGCTACAGCATTTAAAACATACTGTAAACTAACTTGGCATTAAAAAGCAAATTAATTTTTGCTTTATTTATACAATATGTAGCTAAAACACGCAACTGAGGTTTCAGGCAGCTTGATACTATTCCCAGCTCTGCCTAGGCTTCCTGTGAAACAAGGAGTCAGATTCTGAGCCCTTACTTCCAAGAGTGAATAGCTGCTGATGTAAGTAGTGCCACTGAAGTCAAAGGAAATAATTGTGCAAGTCGCTTAGTCACTGCTCACTAGAGGGTTTACAATCCAGCCCTTTAACTCTCTGCACAGCTCTCATATTTACCCATTTGTAAAATACTTAACTAGTAGGGGTCCTACAACAATAAGGGCACTGATCCTGCACTGAGCTCCAAGTATGAGAACTGCGGCAGCTGCAAAGCTTCCAGGCAGATGCTTAGATCAGCGGTTCTCAAACCGGGAGTCGTGACTCCCTGGGGGTCGCCTGCCACTTCCAGGGGGGTCGCGAGCTCCTGGCGCCGCTAGCATGCTGCCAAATTGATTCCTTCTGCATTTGGTGGCTTTTCGATGGACATGCCGCACGCAAGCTCGCAAAGTGGTTGCTTCCGGTTTCGGTGGACTGTGTGAAGCGTGCGCATGTCTGCCGAAAAGCTGCTGAATGAGGAAGGAATCAATTTGGCAGCATTTCGGCAGACATACAAGGGTCGTGCCGCGAGGCTAGAGAAGAAAAATGGGTTGCGGTTCGAGAAAGTTTGAGAACCGTTGGCTTAGATCCACCAATGTTGAGCTCACTACAGGACTGGGACATAATTCACTAATGTTTGTAGTGTGCTTTGAGATGGTAGGTGTTATTAAAGGCATAAAATATTATTAATAAGCACATAACTAATGGATACCTCTAAACTGTGATGCTGGGTAACTATCTGTAGTCCTCCTGCATGGTTCACCCAGGGCAGCCACTTTTGGCTCACAGCCACCATCTCTCCCAGACCAAAGCAACATCTCACTCCCTCTTGACCAAGGTTTACCTAGGATGCACAGCTCCTGTCTTACACTGTGATATCCCCAGCAAGCCAGACTGCCTAAAAAGGCCAGCATCTGCACTTTGGTCATTGACCTCAGAGAAAAAACAATATATTGCCTGCAGTTATAAGTTACCACACAGCCCTTTCTAAGCAAGCATATTTATTCTTAAAGTAAAAGCATTACAGAGAAAACACATTAAAACAATAAAAGAACTTGCACTCTAGTAAGTTAGAATGCTTACCAGATGTCCCTACAACTCCAGCCTCAGGCTCTGGTGGGTATCACACCTTCAAAGCCCACAACTAGGTTTTCCCCTTGGTAACAAATTCATCCACTTTAGCTCCAGAATGGATAGCAAGCAGATCAGCTGTTTTTTATAAGCTTAGGCCCTTGATCTTGGCCTTCTGTATCAGGTAATCAGCAATGACCCTCTCCTCAGGGTATAGCCTTAAAAGGCTGGGTTTTTGCATAACTGGAATTGGGGAATTTGCATTAACCTCCACCAAGGGATTCCCCAGGAAATCCACTTAACACTTATTGGTCTAAAACTCCATACTTATCTGGCACATTTTCAATATAGGCTTTTAAACTCCCAGGCCTCACATCTGTCACTGCTTCCCACTAGAGGTTACACACAATAACACATAAACTTAATACAATAAGGTCTTTTAAGGCTATTGCAGGAAATTGTCTCATCTATCACACACAGCTCCCTAAATGATCTTAGCAGCCCTATTTAGTATGGGTTTGGTGAAGGGGAGCTGATATGGGTTCTAGAGATACCAGAGAGGAGGGCGGTCCTATCAGATCATTTCAGGACTACTACCTCTGTATCTTTTCACTTATCATGAACTGATTGCATAAGCGGTTCTCTTCTTATCCTAACTGTAAGGGAACTGTTATCCCCTTACTAACACTCAGTGGTGTGTTTTGATTATTAGCTCCCAGGACCTAAAGGGGGAGGGTCAATGGGCAATCAGGACCCTGAGACTGGCGGTCCCCAGGGGCAATGGGGAGAGGCCAGCACTCCAGGTCAGCCTGACTGACAGGGCCGGGAGACTAATCAAGGAGTCAGGAGGGCAGGATGGGTCCCGTCCTCCGTGTGTGAGCTGGAATTGCCTGGGCCAGACAGAGTGGGGCCGAGCTAAGGCGAGAGCAGGGGCCAGAACTGAGCTGGAGAATAGAGCTGGGCCAGATCCAGAAGGGCCAGGAAAGCAGCCCAGAGAGACAAACCTGCCCTGGGAGCAGCTGCAGGAATCAGAGGCTGAGAGGTCAGTGCTGGGGGCAGAGACATAGGGGCTGCCTGCAGAGAAGCCATGTGCTGGAAGCAGAGCTGGGACAGCCAGAGGGACCAGAGGGGCTGTTCTGGAGGCAGAGCAGCAGCAGCAGCCGTGCTGAGGCAGAGGGGAGCTGAGACCGAGGGTGGAACTGGGCTGGAGCCATTCAGAGGCTGGGAGCGTGTGGACTCCACCAGAGGAAGCATCCAAGTCACAGCAACCCTGCAGCACAGCTAAGAAGGAGGCCTGGGCCCTACAAGGAACAGACTGTAAACTGTCCTGACACTACAGAGACATTGTGTGTGATGCTCCCTGCCACGGAGCAGGGTGATGTGTTTTCCCTAACCGTTCTATTTCTTCCTTGTTCATTTTTAAGATAAATTGTTCATTAAATAATTTGCATTTGCTTTAAGTTTTATGTGGGCCAGTGAAGGGCCCAGTGCAGAGGGAGCACCCCGGAGTGGGGACACCCTAGCCTCTGACCTAGGTAACCACAGCACGGTTTGGGGTTGAGCCCCCCAGAAATCCTGGGCCCAGCCTTGTTGGGGTTATGAGGACTCCACCAGACAGGAGAGTGGAAGGGGAGCCCTCCAGGTCAGGGAGGCCTCTGGGTAAAGGAAGTGGGAGCGAGGACTCAGATCCTTCCACTAGCCCATTTCACCGGGGTAGTGCAAAAGCCAGGAGAATTCCCCACAACAGCAGGACTATTCCCCTGCTTACATAACCACAATGACAAAGTGGAGAAATAGTACCATACCCACATATGTACCCTACAAACACACCTAGCCCTTGGGTTTGTTGGTGAGCTGCCCAGCTAAATAGATGGCTTTTAAATCTTCTGTTGCAATCCTCATTTTTTATATGTTGGTTTTTTCCCCTTTGCCCACTTGCCCTTCCTCCCCCCCTCCTTCTTACTCACTTGCTACCTTCATTCCTCCCCCCCCCCCCCACCTCCCCCCACAAGACCAAGAGGGAATGTTGGTTGTTTGTATTTTAAGTGAGATTTAGGGTAGCACCTTAGGTTAGCACCTATGCCCCCATTAAAACCACTATAAATCTCAAAACATTTGACACCAGTTGTAATGGTTATAATTTTGTACGCTTCTGGGGATTTCTAATGTATCCATTTTCAAACTGGCATGAGACACAGTATCAAGCTAGTCTTACAATTCCATTCTCATTTCATTTCTCATTAGTTACTAGCATAGTGAGTGCAGAAAAAATAATGAAGGCTGGAGAAAAATGCAACCAGTCAACATTTCATAATTATAGTACTATAAATATACCTTTTATCACTTATAAGGAGAGCAGAACTTCCTTTTGGCTAAACTCAGATATATGAACAGAAAATGCTTCTCTGTTACTTTGAATATATAAGCTGCCCGTTGTCACACTGCTACATGAACTCAAATTCTTGATTTTAAGAATGTATTTTGAACAGTCTAACTTTCTATACTGAAAACGTTTCATGTAGTATTTGTCTTTTCCTGCTTGCCTTCCCCATGAGTGGTCTCACTGAGCAAAATTTGGCCTTTTGTGTATTCATTCCTTTTATTATTCAGAAATCAATATTTAATTGTATACAGGCCCTCTTAGAGCTCCAGAGAGGCCCAGGCCACTTCCAGCTTTTGAGGCCCCTAGTCATAATAAAAATAAAAATAAATGATGACACATTAAAACAAAATAAGGCACCAAAAAAATAGAGAGTGAGACATAATTTGAATATTTTTTTATTTAACAAACACTTTTCTGGCCTTTTACTGTGCAAATGCACTAATTATTGAGGGGGAAAAAATCTAGCTTTTGTGCAATGTCACTGTTGATATTAAGCATGGCAAGCCCATTCAAATGCTCTTGACCCATAGTTGAACGGGGATAGTTCTTTACCTGCTTCAATACATAAAAGGTGCATTCACCTGAAGCCAATGATGCAGGCAAACTGACAAAAATTTTGTGGATCAAAGTGTAGCCTTAAACTGGGACTTAGGTGTCGAAGTTTGGAGGGTATGTACCTAAGTATTTTTGTGGCTCTGGCCAATATGATGGATATTAGCAAGGACTTTTTCCTTCAAACATTTATTTAATGTGGAAGAATATAGAAACAAGTAGAATAAATGTATATAAGAAAAACTATTTATGTCATCTAATAATATATCATCAGATGATTAGTAATTTAGAAAAAGGATCTTCCTTTGTAGCTATTTGGTCCCTATTAATCCTCTCAACTTCAGGGTTGTCCTTCTTATAGGAACTTTCTCCCAGCATGCCTTTCTGGGGATTGGCCCTTTAAAGCTGGCAGACACAAGCAGCTGCATCCCTAAAGTGGCTATTTTGCAACTAGCTGCTCCTTACTGCATTTCCCTTTTCTTTCAATTGGTATTTTTAACTCTAATTATGTTTTCCTTTTTGTATTTCTGAGGAGATATCACATTCTCATAGTACTGAATATCCACCCACCCTGTCCTACACAGAGTGTCCCTAATCTCAGTTCAAATACTGAAAATATAAATATTTATGATTATAAATATACTGGAGTAGAATAACAGAAATGAAGGGAGCACAGTTAACAGTTATGGCAGCCATATTGTAACAAAGACATACTTAATAGCCCTCTTAAGTCAATCTGCTCCCAGTCTCTCATATTTAAAGCAGGAATTACTTCCTGATTTTTAAGTTGCTATGCTGGGATCACATTTTAGAAGCGACCCAGCCAAATACCATCTCCACAATTTGCAAAAGTAGGAAACACACAACAGCAGGTTTGGTTGTTCTAAAAATGAACCTAAATGTGTCTTGTTATCAGGAGTTGGCAACTCTAGCATTACCTCCAGGAAATGAGGCAACCATTTGAACAGGCAGCCTTCATCTTACTTATGTTGATCACTTGACAATTTAAATTATTTATAGCAGATTTTGAAACAAGGAAGCAGTAATGGGTAGTCAATGGAACAGTGTCACATCTTCAAAGAGGGAGTAACCACAGTGTACGCATAATTGCTTAAAACACTGTTTGTCACTAGACATTAAGCCTCTTTTTACAATGTTTTTAATACTTAAGATTTAGATGCTCTATTTAAATACTTAGGGATTATTTTTGCTACTTTGAAAGATGCCGTAAATCAGTGATGGTTTAACCTTTTTCGGTTGATCTGAAGCAAAGACTAAAAATATTGCTCTCAATCCTACTTAAAGTTCAGATTCTCAGCTGATGTAAATCAACATAGCTACATTCAAAATAGTAAAGCTATGCTGATACATGACAAATGAGGATCTGATTCTAAGTGTAGTTCTATTCTGAAAACTGACTGTAAAAATAGCATTGTAGGGCTCTATGTTTAGTGCGTCCCAATCATTTTTACATCAGATGTGTTCTGTTTACAAGTTAAGAGCTGTTTTTACAGCTGCCAGCTCTTTAAAAATCAGACTGGGCTCTGAGTCAAGCAGGGTTCCTTCCTTTTCATGCATCATCACCGGTAATAAAGGTTCTGCAGCCCAAAATATGTCTTAATTACACCTGTGTATTCTCTTTGTTTAAAAATTATGGTTTCAATGACAGATGTGCAACTCCATTGCCATCAACAGAGTTGTGTAAGTAATCAAATGGGCTTCTAATCAGAAGCTGATAAACAAATCTACACCAGAAATATAACACGACTCACTCTTTTAGTTGTGCTGGTTCTGCAGTGCTAACCAGAGTAAAAAGCATTAAAAATGTATCACTAAAGTTAGACGATCTTTGAACAAGAAAGCAAGTTTGAATAAGAGTGTCATTTTCGCATAGCCTCTTTTCAGAGCAGAATCATACTAAACATAGTAAAACCTCACTGTATATGCTGAGTCAGATCTGCTGACTTCTGTTGGCTTTAAGAATAAATATCAGTAAAAATATTGTCACACAACTACAAAAACACTTAAGCTCCTTTTTCTTGCAACATCAGACCTTTTTACTAAAAGTTTCAATCAGTTACACATATGCAACTTCAATGAAGACAATGGAATTGCATTGGTGTCAGTGAGGCCATAGATTTTAAAACAATGGTAATGTATCCATGTAATTTAGGACATAATTTGGTCTACAGAACTCTTATTAATGATGAATAAACTGGTTAGTCTCTAAGGTGCTATAAGTATTCCTCACTTTCTTTACAGATACAGATTAACACAGCTGCTATTCTTGAACTTATTAATGATGATGCATGAGATGGAAAAAATGCACTTTACTGCTCAAAACCCAGACTCTGTTTACATGGCTGGCACTTAGAAAAAACATCTTACAGACTAAACATTTGACACGTGAATAATTGAGAAGATAGACATGCAACTTCACATACAATTTAAATAAGTAATTCTTTAGACTAAAACTACACTTTAAGCAGAGGAATGTAAAAACTTGCCCTCCCACTTTTTATACTTTCCAGTTTAAGGGTGGAGAATTCCACAAATGGATACAACTTTAAATATACACACAAATTCATAAGATACAAAAGTCCAAGTAATCTGTTACTAGGATGCTATAATTCAATACTCAGTTGAGTTAAAGGGAAACTGTCAACTTGAAAACTAGTCAATAAAAACTGCTAAAAGTATTTTCAGGTACTAGACATGTTTCTGAGTCCCTCTACCAAAACTTCTTGTATTTTGATTATACTTCCCTAGTTTTCTAAAAATTCTTCTCTTCCCTGTAGTTGGGGTAAGCCTCTCAATAAACAGTGAAAATGACTATGCATATTTCACAAAACTGTAAACAAATTTAAAAAAGAATTTTTTTTTCTTTTGTTTACCATTATAGGCTAACATATCATATTAACTTCAGTAGGTAAAATTTTACAGAGAAATTTATCTTAAGTTGAAAGTCCCTTTAAATATAATGGAACATGGGAAAGTGTTATTCCAAGTGTTAGGAATAATCATGTGTTTAACTTTCTTTTCTGTTAACCTCTAAATGTTGACATTTGTTCACTGTTAAAATAGCGACAATTCCTAGCATTCAAAAATCATGGTTCAGGCTCCCAAAATCAAGAGACTGGATAAATAATAACAAGATCATAAAAAAACTTTTTTGGGGTCTTCTTATTTGACTTCTGGGGTTTGAGTGTTTTGGGCCATGTTTTCCAGAAATTCTCTGAAAGCATGAAGGATAGAAACATCTTAATTTAAAAAAAAGTTGCAATTCTTATCTTCACATAATTTTCAAGAGGTGGAACTGTCAGAATATACCAAATATTGCAAGACATGCATTAAAATAATGGGTTGGCAATCCTGCTCTTGTCTTAGACCTTGGCCTATGTTCCCTATTAGTAAATTTTACCTTCTAAAACAGGGGTCTCAAACTCAAATGACCATGAGGGCCGCATGAGGACTAGTGCACTGGCCCGAGGGCCGCATCACTGACACGCCTCCCCTTGCTCCTGTGAAGCGCTGCCCCAGCTTGGTCATTGAGGCTGCAGCAGCAGCACCTGGAAGCCAGGGCTCAGCAGTGGCCCAGCCAAGGCGCTTCGCAGGAGCCCTCTGCAGTGGTGGCCAGGAGCAGTAAGCCTCACACAGAGGTAGGCGGAAGGGCGGCGCGGCGCCTGGCTTACTGCTCCTGGCCGCCACTGCAGAGGGCTCCTGGGAAGCGCCGCCTCAGCTCATTCATTGAAGCCTCAGCAACAGTACCTGGTAGCTGGAGATCGGCAGCAGCCCAGACAGGGAGTAGAGAAGCTTCCGCTTCTGGCCCCTCCCTCCTGGAAACTGCTATGCGGGGGGGGGGGGGGGGTGCAGGGAGCTTCGTGAGGCACAGGGAAAGGCTTTGCAGGGTTCTAAAGCCTCTGTCGTGCAAGAACTTTGACACATACTTAACTTCTAACACGTGAATAGTCCAGTTGAAATCAACAAAATTACTCACATGCTTAAACTCCTACACACCTCTCTTAGTAGGAGTGGGACATTAAATTGCAATGACCTGATTTTTCAGGTGTGCTGAGTTTTCACAGTTTCAGTTGGCTTTACTGATAATTTGAACCTGTGCCAATGGTTATGGCATGGAGAATGGCCAAGAGTGTTAGGAAGATGCAACCAATTTGGCCTTTGGGAGTTCTCAGGTTTAATATTTCTCACAAGGGAAATGCATTTCAATCTGACAAATTTAAAATTAAAATATTTTACTGCATCTTTGCTCCTATAATTTAACACCAAATGCATAAATGAAGTATCTACCTTACCTCCAGGGAATCTGCTGTAAATTAATGTCAGATGTATGCAATGTGAGGAGACAAATCACAGATGAGTGGCAAGAAACAACATGTAGCAGTCAGGTTGAGTAATCTGGACAATATATATTAATGGGAAACCAACATATCCTCTTGTTTAAGATGAGTTTACACTTTTTAAATGATTTGATTTATTCTGTTTATAAAATGAAATATATTACACAACCAAATTCACTGCTGGAGTATGTGAGGGAAGCTCCATTGAAATCAAAAGGCAGTAAATTAAGCCAGTTAAGAGTTTGTTAAGTAAACAGTGTGTGCATTTCAGACTTACAGTATTTCTTGAAGAGAATTGTACAGCAGCAGTTGATTTGTAAGATACAAAGAGGAGGGATTAAAAAAACAGAAGCTATGTCTTACATGTTTGCTGATTATTAGTTTACTTAAAGTGCTCTGTGGATACACCATCACTGGGTGGAAGTAATTTATATTATTTCAGCTTATATAATAGTATAAAACTAAAATATATTCATTATTACTACACTGGGCTTATGTTCATTTATGGGGCTAGGCTATCTCTAACAACAAGATCCACTAGACTTTCAATAAATTCTAAAACTCACTTGTACTGAGAAGCCAAGTTAATCTGTGTTGTAATAAAATTCCTACATAAGTATGATTATGGTCTGAAAAGCAACTATGAAACAAGTCATGTACATACTGAAAAGATCTGTGTGTTTAAACAAGTCTGCTTCATTCTGAGAAAAAAAAATAAGCTGTAACTGCTTTTCACTCCTGCAAGTCCTGCATACTCATTTGAGACTTATTCCTTAAAGAGAGTTGTTATGGAACAGTAAGCTGGATTCTATTTTGACTTATGTCATCAATAAAATTGTTAACTAAGTAGCAATTACAAAGTCTCTTACTTTTGACACACAAGCTAGAAAGAACAGTTTTTGACTTTCAGATACCAGGCTGCATGCTTCTTCCAGTATTCGGGCTATGATTTTATTTATATCTATAATATCTTGATCACAACTTTTCACCTTGTGTGTAATTGCCTCCAAAAGTTACTTCATACTCTCCAATGATTAGGGACCTAACAAAATGGACTGTGAATTTGGTCAATTTCACGGCCATAGGGTTTAAAAATATAAAATTTCATGATTTCAGCTATTTAAGTCTGAAATGTCACGGTGTTGTAATTGTATTGGTCCTGACCCAAAAAGGAGTTTGGTGTGTGTGTGTATAGGAAGGTTATTATAAGGGGGGTTGTGGTACTGCTAGCCTTACTTCTTCACTGCTGTTGGCACTGGCACTGCCTTCAGACCTGGGCAGCTGGAGAGCGGCAACTGAAGTCAGAGCTGCTGCCAACAGCGGCAGAGAGGTAAAGATGGCATGGTATGGTATTGCCTCCCTTAATTCTGCACTTCTGCCTGCAGAACTGGGCTCTCGGTAACCAGCTGCCACTCTCCGGCAACCGAGCTGTGAAGGCAGCGCAGATGTAAGGGTAGCAATACTGTGACCCCGCCACACATAAAATAACTTGCAACTCTCTTTTGGACAGAATACCAATTGAGAAATACTGGTCTCCCCTGTGAAATCTGTATAATATAGACTAAAAGTACACAAAAGACCATATTTCATAGTCCGTGATGTATTTTTTATGGCCATGAATATGGTAGGGCCCTACCAATGATCTATCCAGAAGGTTTCACTAAGAATGTACTGTCTGTATCCATCTGTTGCATCTTGTCTTAGATATAAGATCTTTGTTGGAAGGGCCTGTCTTTTTCTCTGTGTTTTTACAGCACATAGCACAATAGGGTCTTGGTCTAGGACTAGGCCTCCTAGTCACTATGATAATAGCTTTTCAACACACTCCTCCATGGTAGTCAGTATGGCTGCTATGCTATACCAGATCATATTTGTATTAAGATAATCTCAACCCTGAGAAATTTCCAGTGTAAAAGGTGATATAGATAAAACAGTGGTTCTCAAACTGGGGGGCGCAACCTCCCTGGGGGTCACATAGTGATTCCAGGGGGTCACGAGCTGCCTACTCCTGCGGCGGCATTTCAGCAGCAACTCGAAAAGCGGGACTGTGTCCGCCAAAAAGCTGCCAAAGTGAACATTCGCCAAAAGTAGAAGTATTCAATTTGGCGGCATTTTGGCAGACATACCCTGGGCTGCCACAGGATGCTGCAATGCTAAAAGGGGTCACAGAACAAAAAAGTTTGAGAACCGCTGATAAAATATGGTGGGAGACCCAGGGGAGAGAGAAATCTCTGTATTTTCCTATTCTCCCTTCCTTACTGCTTCCCTCGCCTCCTGAAACAACATTACACAAATAAAACATTTGATGTGGTTGACTGTTTGTGGGTAGGTCTGATTGAAGAAGTGTTTAGAAGAGTTAAAATGAAGAGAAAAGGAGGCCTAACAAGACTGGATTGTAAGTTTGTTTCATGCATTGGGAAAGAAGGCAGCAGAGACATGAGTGGGAGGACACGCAATGGGGAAATGAATGGAGTTACATCAGGGATGAGGTTAGCCAATAATAGTGAATGTGTGATGTCACTAACTTTCTCATCAATAAATTATAGCATCAGATCTCAGAGATAAAGCTTCACTGCATGAAGAGAAATGAGAACCCTAATCCAAAATCAAGTATTTTGTTTAATAGCAAGCAAACCACAAATATATTTCTTCGTATGCACTCTCTATTCAAAATTGCTTCATTGTGAAAGTCTCTTTTTAAAATTGTATACATGGGATCAGAACTTTATTGCAGGAAGCAGACACAAAGCCATAATTGAAACTGTTCCCCCTAATCAAATTACAAGATTCCTACAGGATATGTTTCCCAATGTGATCTTCTGTTTAACAGAATGCAGATTTCACCCTTTAAATGCTTGAACAGAACAAAGCAGTTCAGTATAGCTTCCTCTGAAAGGCAGTTCTTAGGGTCACAGCTAGGCCCTTCACATACATGTAGTGGTAGAAATGCATATGGATGTTTTTGTTCCAAATGCATTTTTTAGCTGTTTCTATGTTAGCTTTTTTTAACTTAAAATTTCTCCACTGGCAGTAATAAAAACGAGAGTGCTAGTGTAGATGAGCCACCACTGTGTTATTTAGTGCTGTGCAGAAAAGGTCTAGATGATGTGACGGTTCAAAATACTAGCATCAGCTGGTCTACATTCAAATTCTCCCCAGTGGAGATGAAACAATGGTGTATACAGTAGGAAATGTCAAGAAAAAATGTTTAGTGTAGACCGTGCCTTAATTGGACATGTTCTCACTTTGAAAATCTCTAATTTTTTTTAAAAAATGATATGCTGTTTGACCTGTGAGTTTATTTCCAGTCTTTCTTTCTTTCTTGAGTTTTTTACTAAATGAGATGACAAAATAAACTTTTAATATGGCTCACTCTCTCCAAAAATCCTTGCAGTGTCTGGAATTCTTTTCTGTGAAAAAGTCAACATATTTTAGAAAGTGCTCAGAATTTTGCTGAATCCCATTTCTCCTGTTTGGAACCAGGGGGTCATACAGCTCCTTGTTCCTATCTCTCTACAGTTCCATCTTTCAATTACCACAAGAATTACAGGCAATATTAAACACAACATACATGAGCTCATACAACATACAACAGCATGAGCATCCAGCAGTTTTTAATGAGGAAAAAACTGATAATTCAATAATACTGGATGCTACTTAAGTGGCAATTTGAGAGGCTTTACAGACTCAGACCATTCTGTTTTGAAAGGACTGAAGTTATTGTACAGAGATTCAAACATGATCTTTTCATTTGCATGCTTCTAATTACATGTTTGTTAGAAAAGTGCCTATTCAGCCACCTATCAGTGCGATTGTATTATGAATTGGTATTGTTGCATGTCATACCGCTGCAGAATGTTTGCCTAAGATACCGTGTACAGCTTCTCAGAAAAGTAAACAATTGCCATTTTAAACCACAAAAATGCATGTCTGCTCTCAAGTGGACACACTTTTGACTGCATCATTAAAGAAAAATGTGCTGCCTATGATATGAAGAGAACATTACGCAAATCCCAATACTTCATCATAAAAAAATGTACAAACACAAATGAAAACTTTTCCTACATCTAGCAGTATGTTGCCAGAGAAGCCATCCCACACAGACCTAAACATTTCAGAAGATTCCACCTACCCAGCCCAAACAGACCTAAGAAGAACTTGTATTAAAAAGGATAGTATAGAAGTTAGAAGGTTGCTCTCACCAGCTAACCCAAACCAAAATGCTCCTAATATTTTTTATGACGACTACCACTAAACAATCATAAATTCCACAAAATCAGTAGGTGATTTTTTTTTGTATAGGAATCTACTCAAAACAAGAGCTTACGTACATTTTCAAGACCAGTCACTTTCTCTCTAGCTTTTACTTTGTGTTTGAGAGGGACTTTTTTCCCCATGCATCAACATTTCTGCTTCACCCTGCAGTGAGATCACCATCTATTACCAAAAAAATTAACATGTTATGAATAAAGAATGATGATTGCACTGCATGATCAAGTGAGGAAAGAGGGTGGGACAGGATCAGGCCACTTTTTCCATAAACCTGAATATCTTTAATTATCAAAGAAAAAGTATGAAACACTAGTGAAACTTGTAAGGAAGCTGCTCTTTAAGTATGTGTGAAAATTGTCTCCTCTATAACAAAGTCTCACTTTCTGAATTAAGATCCTAAACACCAGAGGGCATATTTAAAGGTTGGCAAATATTAACTCACTGCCAAAGTTTCTTCACTTTGGCCCCTTCCTCATTCTACTCTCGTTTTGTTTTTTTTTTCCAATGGGACTTATCGTCAGGACTGCCACTTAATTTAACTTTTTCACCCACACCTTTTTTCCACGCTGGCCCTTACAGGTGGCATGCCCTCGCTGAACTGATCCATTAGAGACCACTATCCTGTCTCCAGATCTCTCCTCACATCTATCTGATGCCTATGAGAAATCAGCCAGTTAATGATAAGATAAAGATGTTAGATTACCTATTTACAATAATAAAAACAGACTGTAAGCGCCTATGGATCTCCTTCAAAGCCCATTAAAATGGGTGGAAGAATTCCCATTAACTTTAATGGGTGTTGGATCAGGCCGTAGGCGTATATAAAACTGGTATATATTTGATTGTATTCCTTTTCCTCCTACCACCTATATGTCATATTAGATAAGTAAACTTTCGGACATATCTCTGTATGTATGTTTGTATAGTACTACGCACAATAGAGCTCCACCCCATTCTTGTCTGGGGCCTCTGCAAGCTGTTATATGATGTAAATACAAATGAGGGACCTGTACCCATGCATCAGCACTGTGACCCAAGAACCTCTGCATGCCAACTGGCAGAAGGCAATGGGGTATCTAACTGTACAGGAACCTCCTGGGTTCACCAAAAGAATGCCATGTAAGGTCTCTGCTTGAAAGCCTGTATCACATAACTATTGTGAGATGTATTATGGTGAACATGCAAGGACTTACGTTTATATACTGAAAATTATGTTCTCTGGGTGTGTAATCAAAACAGTAGAGTGCTTTGAGCCAAACTCCTCCAGATAGAGGCTGGGGTACCACTATGTACTGTATGTATATCAAACAAGAGGCTATTAACATGCTAAGTCAAATGCTAATAGAGAGCTGGTGAAGACTTGAGAAAGAAACTAATAGATGAGGTAAACAGCAGAGTGGGATCCTACCTTGAGGTGAACATCAAAGGTCTGTATGGATATATGTGGGGGTGCAAAAAGAGGAACTGGCATCCTTCAGCTAGGAAGTAAACTGGCAGTGGGTTTGCTTCATGAGAAAGGGATCTGGACCAGGCTTGATTGAAAATGCTGGCATAAACTTTGAATGAGACAAGCTTCTATAGACAGGAGGACCACCTGTTAGCTAAGCTTAGGTTTTAGAAGACATGTTATGATGATTAATATGTAACAATTTGTTCCCATCTTTCACGCTTAAAAAATATTTTTTTTCTAGTTAAACTCAAGTGCTGTGCAGAGGAGTAAGTGTGTAAACTACAATAAACTGTTCCTTAGAGAACAGAGTATTTGGGATTTTTGTGGGTATCAAGTGATCAGGAGCTATATGGCAAGGGAGAAACAGAGCCTGGTCCACAGGAGAGTGCTTGACAGTCTGGTTGTGGTAGGGAGCTAACACTGGGCTAGGGCAATCAAGATTCCCTCAACTAACAAGGTGACTCTCAGCACCCCAAGAAATGTCACAACCATCCCCAAAACTGTAAGTGCTCTTGTGAAGGGCTGCTATGTAGAAGAAAAAGATTTCAAAGTTCGGGCAGTGAAATAAAGGGAAATCGGTACTGAAAACACCAGGGATGAATCGATTTTGCAGGGCGAGGTGAGGGGATCAACCTTGGGGGAAGGATTATGACCCAGATCACTTCATTCAACCTCGCGTAAACTCCAAAGGCAGAAGAACTGACGAACCTACCTCTGCCTGCCACAGCTCTGACTCACAGTCTAGAGCCGATACCCATGACTAATGGGGAGGGTGGCGCAGCCTGGCCCCGGCATCTCCCGGGTCAGCTGGAAGGGAACAGCGCCCGCCCGGGTGGGCGGATCCTGCTGCTGCTGTCCCGTCCAGGGAGCTTGTGCAAGCGCAGCTGGCTGAGGGGGGGCGGGGACGAGGACATGTTGACAGGCGGCTGCCACGAGTGTCACCCGCCTTCGGTCCTTGGCACAGGCGCGGAGGGAGAACGCACAGAGGTGGCTCCCACCAGCCGGGCGTGTCTCGCCCAGAGACGCCGGTCCCCGCCCCGCCCCGCCCCCAGCTCTTCCAGGGCGGGCTGGGCAAGTGAAAAGGAAGAGACTCCCCCTCCCCCCCCCGATTTAACGACAGCGGCCTGACTTTCATCATAGAGACCACAGCGATTCGCGCTGCTGAGAGTCTCCTCCCCGGCCGCGCAGCCACCAACAGGGGCAGAGTCCAAGTTAGAATGACCAGCCAACTCTGCCCAGGCTCGCTGCCTACTGCGCAGCTGCGGCTGTAGAATGCCCCATCGCCCGGCGACTTGTGCGCATGCGTTTCCGCCCTGGCGCCGCCCCGCCCCGCCCCCTGTGCTGTGAAGTGAGTGGAGCTCGGCGCGCATGCGCGCGCGCGCGCGAGGGGGACCTACAGAACCCTTCAGCTGCTTCAGCGGTAGCGCCGGTGTTCTACCGCCGGCGCAGCCCCGTAACCGCCACCGCGCTCCCCCCGCCCATGGAACTCTGAGACCGATTTGAAAATAACCGCTGGTCCTGTGGCCTGGCGATGCGGCTGTAACCGCCGGCGCGGGGGCCCGGGCATCGCCGCGCTCCCTTGTCTCTTGTTCGGGAAGAGCAGCTCCTTGCCAGGGGCCTGGGGTGCCCCGCCCGGCAGCACCGCGCTCACCCAGGGCGGCTCCTCGCTGTGGGCTCCGGACCTCCCGCTTCCCCTGGGCTCCTGTCGGCGATAGCCCTGGACTGGAGCCGGGACCCGCGAGGCGCTCGGCTCGCGGGGTGGGTGTCGGGCCATTTCTCCTGCTCGCGTTGGGAACCTGCAGTGGACTGTCCTAGGTAAGGGGCCCGGAGCTGCAGGTCACGAGGAGGAATGTGGGGCGGAGAGGGACCCGGGAGCTCCCGTGGGGGGGAGGCGGACGGGGCGAGGGGGAGGGATCAGGAGCCCCCCGTCCTGCGGGGGGGGGGGGGAAATTGTAGTCCTGAGAGGAAAAAGGCAAATATTCAAATACCCCCCCCCCCCCAGCAGCCTGCAGTTAAGTTGAATATCCATTGTAGAGGTCTAGGGTGTGTGTATCTATGTAGACCGCGTATATCTCCTGTCCTTAGGGCTGTTGATTGTGTGCGACCCCCAAGGGCTAGTCAGATGCCCACTGATGCTTTCCCAGGGGCAATGGGAAGGAGGCCATGCCCTGTCCGTGCGATGCTGTCCTCAGGATCGAGGTGCTGGGATTCGATTACTACCACTGTTTACATGTGTTTCTCTCTCTCATACATGGAGTATGGGAGGATCCCTTCTGTGCTGCACCTCTGAGATGAGTATTTCACTTCACCAACACACCCCGATGCATGGTTTCCCAAAGTGTTGAGTTTGTCCCCCAAGGGCTCTGTTGTTCTTTGGGATCTCCGCTTTCCTTGGGAAAGAAGTGCTGTTTAGCTGTTATGGAAAACCTTAAAAATGTGACCACAGTCATTGAGGCAGTAGTGTCTGCCTGTATTGGCAGAGAGCCTGGAATGAAAGGTCTGATGTATGTATTTAATACTCCATGTATTTAAATGATGGTAGTTAACATTGTTGACATTTCTAGTATTTCACAGATTCTCAAAATTTGAGAGAAGATGTGTAGATCTTTTGATATCTTCAATCTAATCTGATTGAGCAATTATTTTGGGTTTGCCTTTAACAACACATGGTTGGGTTGAAGAGGGACATATGATTGTCTTAATTTTCATAAGGGAGCAGGGCTTAGTTTCCAGCATTTTGGGAGACTGTCTTAAATCTCTAACTCTCCTGTGAAGAGGCAAGTTAAATCCCTTCCTAGCTACTATTTTAATTTTTTTCTGTCTACAATGCCTGTAAATACATACAAAATTAAAATACCTTTTGAGCTATGGTTGGGGACCGGCAGTAACAATACTGTCTCCCTAATGCTTCACTGACTAGTTGCATGATGTCAGAACTGATTAAAGATGCTAGAAATACAAGTTATCACTTGGGGCTCGTATATTTTTTTCTTTATTTCAGAGAGAGAAGCTCACTGATAGTGCCAGGTCCGACAATGTTCTTGAGCTGGATCTGGGAGTAGTTAAGTATGAGGACTGAGGAAAGTTCTGTGAAAGGGGCATCAGGCAGAATAGTGGTGGTGTGCATGAATCTAGAGCAATGTGTGGAATTGCTTCAAAGGAAAGAGTTCATTTTCATCATGATTCTCTCTTTAGCCAATATATAGGAGTTGACATAGTTTTGGAAAAGGTGATTCAGATAGGAAGCCAAGTCACTGAGTTTTGGATATGACAAAGGTCTTAAATATAAACAGCAAAAGCAGAACTCACAATTCATGTGCAACTTGTTGTCTGAACATTACTAGATACAGCCTCTTGAGAAACTTGTAATTTGATAAGACACATTGTTGAACAGGTATTTATTATAAGTAGAGCCTATGGGAAAAGAGAGAAGCAAAAAGGTTTGATACAGTGGTTGATACGTATAGTAAATGTTTTTGATGTGGTGCAATGTGTTAATAATAGTGTGTCACAATTCAAGCTTTGGTTTCTGTTGCCAAGAGCAGGAACTTTTCGGGGAAAGTAATCTAGTTGATTAATTTGAAGAGGTTTTTTTTGTTTTTAGTGGTTACAACATTACATTGTAATAATGCCTACAGAAAGGAATTCATATCTCCATTGTACAGCATTTACTACAACATATAAAAAATCTCTTGAAACTAGATAACAGGTTTATGTAAATGTATGTTAATGTCTTTTATAGGCCCTTTAAAAATATAGTGTTTGTTTCTAATACATACTATTGTATAGTCACTGTTTCAGAATGTTTACCATGGTTTTTCTTTGTGAGTTTTTGTTTTTTGCTTTTTTAATTAATTAGAAAATAGAACCTTGGTCTGTAATAGATTCATTCACTGAAGATACATATTGCTTTCCTGCATGTTGTTTGGTGAGAAGATAATTATTTTTAAGATGGTGATGTTATAATGTTGTTCACTTAGTTATGAAATAAAAATCTACTGCCATATTAAATCTCACTTTGCTATTTTTGGTTTAGTTGTATGCATTTGTTAGTTTTCATAGTGCCTATCCCAAGCTTTAGTTCCTGTCCATAATTTATACACAAATCTGTTGTCTTGGACTAAGTCTGGTGTTGCATTTAGAATTCCAGAGCATTTTTAGTACTTGACAGTTCTGTTCTCCTGTATCTCCAACATATTTAGCTACTTTGGGTGGCACTGGTTTTTTTTTTTTTAATTTTTTTCTTAAGCCTAGCTATTTTCTTCCCCTGCATCTCCCCTCAAACCACAGATGCCTCAGATAGTGCCATGGTATGTTTTGGCTTGAGTGGCACGAACAGCTTCAGAGCTTGAGGAATAAATCTAAGAGCCCAAAGTAAGATACAAACACTGATCTGCTGCTATGTTAACACCTTATGGAGTATTGGTGCCCATAGAGTGTTACTCAGCAAGCCTCTCTCAAAGTATTTGTGCTTTGTAATCACATCTTATTCTATAAAGGATTTCACAGTATGAAGTGAGCCTCTGTACCTTGCCTGGCATGATAGTGGCCACCCAAGTACCAGTACTTTAAGACATCAATTACCATATACTTCTCAGCACAAGAAGACCTCACTCCTGCTGTAGCTATGCCAGCATATTCATGCCCTTATGGAGTTGTAAGATAACTGGCACATCGAGTTTGCTAGTGCAGTTGGTGCTGTCAGCTGAGGATGTCAGAGTACTAGCCAGTCAGTAAATACAATTTAGAATCCAACAGACAGCACCAGTGGGAGCTAGAGTTTCATGTGTGGGTTGTGAATATTTTTAAGCCAGTTTTCCAGGTTGATTTTTTTTTAAGGTCATTGATGGTACATTCAACCTTATTCAGTCAAAAGCTCCATGTCTTAAACACCTTTGTAGTCTCAACACCTACTGCCCAATATTGTTGATCATTGTGATTCCAATACCCTTATTCAGACACCGGGCACTGGGCAAGCTTTAATCGGTGTACATCAGTTTTTACTAAAGCAACAAATCTACCACCATGAGCATGTTGCATCTTGTCATTTGTTGTGTTATGCAGCATGTACCAGGCATTCTTGGGTTCATGATCAGCTGTCCAAAGGCTAGCCTTGTTTCTCAGGGGATCATCGGTAAATAGAACTGAGCACAGACTCTTGTGGTAGGGAACATGATTTAGGGCAAGTGGTCTCAAGACCAGTGAGAGTGATGTATTAAATTAGACCTTCTCCCAGTGGGACACATTGAAAGTGAATTTCCTAGCCGTTGAATTGAACAAGAGGCTAAGTAGTCTTCCACACTTTGTAACAAGAAAAGAAAGTATTTACGGGAGATGTCGTCTTCATCCTTTGTGGAAAGAGGCTCCGGTGGGCTTTTTACAGATACCTCTGGTAGCCAAGTCCTGGCAAAGCTCAGGCATGCCAAATGACCCTATTAGCCCAACACTAGCCCACTAAAAATATAAATCTGTTTTGTGTGTTTGTTTTGTTTATGGCTACTCATACTTATATCATCATGATGAGAATCTGGGTTTGGATCATCCCCAAAGTGTACATCATTCCATCCCAGTGCAGGAGCCCTCTCAGTAGCAGTTTGATTATTGAAATGATTAGGTATGGCATATCCAGCCAGATGGCTTGAGTCTTGGCTGCATGAAAGTTATTTAGCAGAAAGACATACAGCTTTAAGTGGGGGAGCGGGGGAGTTGAATATGGTACAAACAGCCCTCAGGGATCCTTTATGTACCCCATTCTAAAATTGCCTGAGTCCATCTCTTCTTTTTGTCTTTTGCAAGGCACAGTAGCCAGCATTGTCGCTTGGAACGTGCACTTCTAGCACTAAGCACAGTGTGCACGGATGCCGGCTTCCACTTATCACAATTTCTTTAGCAGCAGATACTGAGCTGTTTTCATTATTTCCATCTAGTATTTGAAATTGTGATTTCTCCCACTCCTCCTGGGCTCTAACCATGCGACAAACCACAGTTCCGAATTCCAACCATTTTCCATTAAAATCATGGAAACTAGTCAGAGTAAGGTACTACTCAATATGAGTGAAGATATCACATCTATTCCTTTTGAGATTGCTGGATGAATGGCACTCTAGACATGGGAAACCCTGATCTACAACAGACGAGTTATGACTCTGCTCCTACCCTTTTAATTATTTAAATTGTATTCATCATGTTTAGATTGTAAACTCCACAAAACAGTTACTTGTCTGACGGGCCTTCTGAGGCCCCCATGAAAACTTACAGCACTCGACGAGTAAAATATAGTCTAAAATGCACAGTATTTCAGCTCCACCATTTAAATAAAAGAATTAAATGTGAATCTAATTAATGGTGTAGTTCTTTGTCACAGAACAAGCAAAGAGCCATTGTTGGTTTATTTAAAGAGAGGTCTCTATGCTTGATATTCTTTCTTGCCCTCTCAAGCCAAAGTCACTGTTAGCATATGTGGCTTGGACCTCACTGAAGTCAATAACTGCACAGTTTACACCAGTGGTGAATTTGGCCCTATTACCTGTTATAGTAACAGAATAGGATTTTTCCTTTTAATTTCTAAGTTATCTCCTTTTCCCTGCAACAATGGAAATAGCATGTCTTATCTCCAGGAGGATGGCTATGTATATGAACCATTAGTTACACTCTAATAAACAACTTTGTATTCATATAGCATTTCCCATCTCCGTTAGGGAAATACTGCAGATTGTTAACTCTGGGTGGCCTACATTGAGGGTAGCAGCTTTGAGAATCCTAGTATATCAGCCACCACCAATTGACATCACATTTTAAGCACCAGAAGATTTAACCCAGCCCTGAGTACGTCTAGTCAACAGTGTACTTGAAATGCAAGTAGCTGCCTACACAAGGTTTCCCAACATTGTTGTCACTGGTGGAGCTGGACTAGTATAAACAGTGGTGAGAAATCTTTGCAAGATTTCCCTGGTGTAGATAAAGCCAGAGAGACAGTGTCAGAGTTGGGAACAGAACTCCACCAGTCTTAGCCCCCACACCTCTGCTTAAACTACATTAAATAAATATATAAATAAAATATATGGAGATATACCTATCTCATAGAACAGCGGTCCTCAAAGTCTATATTGGTTGAGGCCCCTTTCCGCGGGGCGGCATCTGCTCGTGGCCCCTGGGGTATGTCTGCCGAAATGCCGCCAAACAGAAAGCTTCTGCTTTCTGCGGCGGCATTTTGCCGGTACAAAAATAGACTGCTGCTGAGATCAGCGCTCTCCCATGCAATTGGTGGCGGGGCCGGAATCTCACGTACCCCCTGGGGTGGTCTCACATACCCCTGGGGGTGCATGCACCCCACTTTAAAGACCTCTGTATAGAACTGGAAGGACCTTGAAAGGTCATTGAGTCCAGTCCTCTGCCTACACTAGCAGGACCAAGTACTGTCCTCTGACAGATCTTTTGTCCCTGATCCCTAAATGGCCCCCTCAAGGATTGAGCTCACAACCCTGGGTTTAGCGGGCCAATGCTCAAATCACTGAGCTATCCCTCCTGCCTATCATGCAACAGGGTTAATAAAAATTGTTTGGGCTTTTTTTTGTTAAAAGAAAAAAAATTAAAAAATCTGATGTTTACTTATTTTTACTTTTAAAAAACTGTTTAAAATGAAATCTGAATTTAATACAAAATTTTATAGATTAAATTTATTATACTCTTTT
Organism: Sternotherus odoratus; assembly: GCA_032164245.1. Lineage (NCBI taxonomy): Eukaryota > Metazoa > Chordata > Testudines > Kinosternidae > Sternotherus > Sternotherus odoratus. The sequence goes on from JAVMKO010000002.1 coordinate 151,544,749, forward strand.
AAAACATTTAAATAAAAATAAATATGCTGAAGCAATGAGCCTCTGTCAAAAACTTTGACTTAAAGGTTGCTTTTCTATATAAATTTTCCCCTGATTCTTTCTTTTTTTTTACTTTTGAGGTTAAGCTTTATAAATATGGCACAATAGGTCAGCCTAAGTAATTTAAGAAGCTCTCATTTTCAAAGAACAGGAACTTACTTATGCTTAAGTGAAAGTGACTGGAGTTTATTTGACAATGCTCCTAAATAATCAGTTTAATTCACTTACAGTTAACCCATATGTTTAATAAATCATTGTTATAAATATGAAACATATTTTGATCAGAGAAATTTGTATCCAAAACATTTAAGGTTTTGTTTAATTCCAGTTAAATCCTAATGCATCTTGACACTAATGAGCAAAAAGTCAGTTTTCTAGTAATTAGACAATGTATCATTCACCATTTTCTAACATACTAGAAGTGTACAGTTAATAAGAATCTGAAAATATTAAGCTATATAATTGCTTAAATAAACATATATCATTATACTGTATCTCCTAGATAGAAAAAAGATTTAGTAAATGTAGTGTAAAGGCTCTATTCAGTAAATAAACATGTTTTAATGATTGTATCAATCAATAAGACTGCATCTTTCCTTAGAAAATAACTGAAGTACAAATGGAAAAGTTGATTAAAATTAATTTAAATCAAGCTTTCCACTTGGTGATTTAAGTTGTTTGATTTAAATCAATCCACTCTGACTTGCTTAATTTACTTGTTGGTCTGTTTGTTGTCACACTAGTTTAGAACATCCCACACACTACTTCTGCAAGAGTGGAAAACTGGTGCATATGGTATCTGCAGAGAGAGAAAAAATACTTGCCTTGTAATGCTGCTGCTTTAAAGATATCACAGGATTCTTACCTTCCTCCCCTCATAGTACAGGCATCTTTTTATGAGGTGACGTTCTTTTACTTTTATGAGTAATACAGCCAGGCAGGATTTAATTTAAATCAAATTGACTTAAATCACTAGTCAGGAAGACTCAATTTAATCATGGATTTCTACATAAAAGTGCATTCTTGTTGGTTGTTATAATCTTAATAAATATTCTTCACAACTCAGAGATAGATGTGTGTACCTTCTAAAAATGAAACCTACTATAAATTTTTCAAGCAATTTATTTTGAAAAGTTTTCAGATTAGGTTTACAGCTATATCAGAAAATGAATCATTGTTTGATTATTTCATTTACCAAAGGTAATTTAATTGAAGCAGATATTTATGCAGTCATTGGGAGGTGAACTATCTATCTCAAATTCAACAAGTTAATCATTAATATTTGGAGGATTTCTTGCCATGATCTTTTAGGAAGAGAAAACCACCAGATAATCTTCAGTGCAGCTTTCTCCTGAGAAGGAACACTTCTCATGATGTTGTTTCATTAAGGCAATCAGGCCTTGCATTTCTTTGTTGCACTGTTTTCATTTTGCACGCATACCTGTTTTACCCACATGTAGAGGAACGTCATTAAAACATTCCCAAACTGAGTCTCTTTTACAGCCTGCTGCCATTATAGGTTTTCACTTCTAATGAGAAAATGGTATGGTAGATCTCAAATCAATGAAGGCTACACTCACAAAGACCGCAAAACTTCTGGAATATGTTGCTTGAACAGTTTCACTTTTGTTTCTACTGCCTGTCCCTCCCTTGTCACATTTATCTCCAGACTTCTCCTTGTTCAGATCTATTCTGCCCCTAACAATCTTCTATTCATTCAACTTTTTGAAACTTTGCATTTTTAGAGAGGTAAGGGTTTGACTCTGTGTAACAAATTTGCAGAGGGACAATAGGGTTGAGGTCTGTTATTTCTCACCGCTATATATTTATTTATTTTAAATATTTTTTTGCTGTTAAGAAGAATGTTATCTCTGGAGACACAAATCCACAGTTTGAGAACTGCAAAACTAAGCATCTCTGATGGCATCTTCTAGACTAAGCACTGAGTCCCATTGGGTAGATGGGAATATTAACCTAAATAATCTATACAGAAGCCCCTGAAATCCAATAAAATTGGGTCCCTAATTCATGAGATATTGGAATTCATTTACAAAACTTTTCTTAAACATTATGTGAATATACTGTCTCATACTATAGAATTAGAATTTATAATCCCTATTCCATGATGAGATATCTTTGAGCTATATTGTTCTTAATTAAAACTATCTTCAGATAGTTTTTTCCTCAAAAAGCATTTTATAAAAAAAATCTGATTTAAATAAAAAAAATTAAACCTGATATTTTTAAAAAACCATTGATTTTTATCTACCCTGAATACAGCTAAATGTGAGGAACAAAGAATGTAGGTCACACTTACAGGATGAGGGACTATATAGTTGAAAATAGTGACTCCGGGTCATGGTGGATAATCAACTGAACATGAGCTCCCTGTGTGGTAGGGTGGATAAGAGAGCAAATGTGATCCCTGGATTTATAAGTGAGGAGAATCACAAAAGTAAGGAGATGCTCTTACCACTAAATATGGCATTGGTGAGACCATTGCTGCAATACTGTGCCCATTTTTGGTGTTGACACTTTAAAATGATGTTGACAATTGAAGAGAGTCCAGAAAAGACCTACACGAACAATTTGAGTTCTAGAAAACAGCAACAATTTGAGTAATAGATTAAAGAATGTCAGTCTGTTTGGTTGAACCAAGAGAAAGGGGTCTAAGTCAGGGATCGGCAACGTTGGCATGTGGGACCACAGGGTAAGCACCCTTAGCGGGCCCTGCCGCTTTGTTTACCTGGCGTTTCGCCGACTGCGGCTCCCACTGACCGCGGTTCTCCGTCCTGGTCCAATGGGGGCTGCGGGAAGCGGTGCGGTGCTGTGGTGAAATTCAGTCCTAGCTGTTATACAGGAGATGATCGTAGTGGTTCCCTCTGGTCTTAAAATGTATGAATCTGTGTATATAATTTTGTTTATCCACAGGGTTGTTTGGTTATACAGATGCTGTCCTTATTCATTCAAAACTAATGTGTCAATGTAGGTTATATATGAACATGTCTTTCTCAAAAAACAAAATAAAATCTATAGTGCATCCAAACCTAGACAGGTGTACAGATTATGCACACCCTATAGTTAAAATGTTCTGCTTACTGTTGTTTGGGGAGGTTAGCAGTTCAAACACTTCAACTGCTAGGCTTGTGCCGGAAGTGTCATACCATAGCACAGCTCTGCTCTTCAAGAGTGAATAGATCAACTTCTTTAAGATACAATTTACTTTTTAGTGCCTGCTGCTTGGGACTTGAGATCCATATTGTTGCTGGTTGTTGTTATTTCAAAGCAAAAACTGTACTTATATGGCAGGGGTAGGCAAACTATGGTCCGCGGGCTGCATCCAGCCTGGAGCTCCCGTCAGGGAATGGGGTTGGGAACTTTTCCTGCTCTGGTGCTCTAGCTGGGGAGCAGGGGTGGAGTCTTGCCTTGCTCCACTCTGTGTGTGCAGCAGCTCCGCTCAGCTCCTGGAAGCTGGTGCAGCCAGGGGACTCCGCACACCGCCCCACACCAAGCACAGCTCTGCAGCTCCCTTTGGCTGGGAACGTGGCCAGTTGGGAGCTGTGGGGGCGCTGCATGTGGATGAGACAGTGCACAGAGCAGCATGGCCCCGCCTCCACGTGGGAGCCAGAGGCGGGATGGGCCACTATTTCCAGGAGCTGCTTCAGGTAAATGTTGCCTGGATCCTGCACCCCTGAGCTCTCCGCCCCCCATGTCCCTGCCCCCCAGCTCCCTGCCCCAGCCCTGATCGCCCTCCAAACCCTTTGATCCCAGCCTGGAGGACCCTCCTGCACCCCAAACCCTCATCCCCAGCCCCACCCCAGAGTCTGGACCCCCAGTTGGAGCATCACCCTCTTCCTCCTCCCCCCGTGTGCCCTAATCTGCCACAGCCGAGAGCCCCCTCCATCCTAGCCTGGAGCTCCCTCCTGCTCCCAAAAGCCCTCATCCTCAGCCCCACCCCTCAGTCTGCACCCCCATCTGGAGCCCTCATCCCCTCCTGCTCTCCCATGTGCCCCATTCCCCTGCCTCAGCTGGCCCTCCATACCAAGATGTGTCTGCCCATGTCATATGGTATCTTGACAATCCAGTGCTATGTAGTGGGGTTTCTGTTGATCTTTTTTTTTAGCATTCACCTTTGGATGAGTCATTAAACCAAAATCGTTCCTTAAGATGGCATTTAAAGATGCTGCGGCACTCTTTAAAAAGAGGTAAAGTAAGTGATGGTTTGTCTGTTTATAGAATGCTCTCACTATCTAAATGCCTTGCATGTATGTGGTATGAACTCTGCAAGCATAGCTCCAGGCATCAGAACAGGTGGCACCATTGGAGGTGATTAGTTGTGTGGCCTAAAATATAATGTTTGTAACCTGAGGGAACACCTTGCAGTATAGTCTGGAATCAGAAGATGATAGTATGTGGGACTGAGAGTAGGGTTCTTTCCCAGGGAAGTGGAGAGGAAGGTGTTTTTTAGGTTATGATAACAAGAAATAGTTGTGGGGCAAAGCTGATATTTGTGTTGCCCTTTTATATGCCAGGCTAGTTATCTTTGAAGGGGCACTTGATAGAGTTTCTGTTACTGGAATAGGAAACTACCATGGTGTCTTGGCAAACTCTCTTCTCAGTAAACATTATGTTCTAATGTTAAAGGCTTTGCGTGTTAGCTATTGAATGGTGCTACCGCTTCTATCTATATACACTGTGCTAATAGTATCTATTTTGTATGGCTGTTTTGAGAAACCTTGAGTGTGAATGTTGCTATTGTAGCACCAAAAGTTCTGTTGCGCTATGCCCCACAAGGTTTTATGAAAGAATTGTGGAAGTAAAAGGTCTGTATGGGAGAGGATTATCATCTAATAGAGATTTTTCTTTCTGTTTTTGTTAAAACTGCAGAAGCATTTCAGGGCACAGAATAAATGAGGCAGAAAAGTAAAGCATGTTGAGCCAGTACAGATAAGGGTTCTGTTGGTTGAGAGGAGCAGCTTGCTGTATTTGCTTTCTTGGCACTTGCAATCTTTATTTTGACAGATTGGCCCCTCCCAGTTCACTCTACTTAAAACCTGAATATACTGGGCTTGAAGGTGGAATGCAGCTTTGCCAGTCAGCATAATAATGTCTGTAATAAATCTTAAATCTATCTATCTTCTATCTATCTATATAAAAGTCAAATGTATGTATGTATGGGTGTAAGCTTACTCCTTCCACACCGTTTGAGCTAGAGACTTGAAATTTGGTACAGTTAGAGGTCTTGGGGTCCTAATGACCGTAAGAGTCGAAAATTTTTCAAATCTCACCTCTGATGCCCCCCCAGGGGTGAAATTCTTTAAAGGCCAATCACATCAGCTGGGCAGCTGATGTTCTCTGTGACATAGTTATGATGTCATAATACCCCCTCCAACAGACACTGCACTCGCTCAGCTCTCTGCACCTCCCCCCTCCAACGGAACCCCGGAATCCCTCAGCTCTGTGCCCCCTCCCCACCTCCGACGGACCCCGGAATCCCTCAGCTCTGTGCCCCCTCCCCACCTCCGACGGACCCGAGTTGGGTTTGGTCGGAGGGTAAGTGAGGTGGGGGTGTCGGGTTTGGTCGGGGGGGGGGGTGAGGTGGGGGTGTCAGGTTTGGTCGGGGGGGGGTGAGGTGGGGGTGTCGGGTTTGGTCGGGGGGGAAAGTGAGGTGGGGGTGTCGGGTTTGGTCGGGGGGGAAAGTGAGGTGGGGGTGTCGGGTTTGGTCTACGGGGGGTGCGGTGTGGATGTTGGTCAGGGGGTGTTGGGGTTGGTCGGGGGGGTGAGGTGGGGGTGTCTGGTTTGGTCGAGGGGTAAGTGCGCTGGGGGTGTTGGGTTTGGTCTGGGGGAGTGGGAAGGTGTCTGGGTGAGGGGTGAGGTGTGGGGGTAAGTGAGCTGGGGGTGTCAGGTTTGCTCTCTGCCCCCATCCAACGGACCCTGCACTCGCTCAGCTGTCTGCCCCCTCCCCACCTCCGACTGACCCGAGCAATGCCAGGTATTTTCGCTGGTACTGTATATATAATATAGAAGTGACAAAGAGTCCTGTGGCACCTTAAAGACTAACTAAAGTATTGAAGCATAAGCTTTTGTGGGCTAATACCCACTTCGTTGGATGCATGCAATGGAAGTATCCAACTACAGTAGACTCTCGATTATCTGGGATGATCGGGAAAATCTGAATCCCGGTTAATCAAGCGTCTACTAGGACGTGGGGGGGTTGGTGGTGGTCCCACCACCTGCCCCAATCAGCTCCCCTGCTAGCCTGGGTGTAGGAAGTCCAGGATGGCAGCGGGCTGAGACCCCGGCTGGCAGGAGCCTGGGGGGAAAGCCCAAAGCGGCGGCAGGTTGAGTGCTCAACCCGCCGCCTCTTTGGGCTCTCTCCCTAGGCTCCTGCTGCCAGCCTGGGTGTAGGGAACCCAGGCTGGCAGCAGGAGCTCAGACCCCGGCTAGCAGTAGCCTGCGGGGAAACTCTAAAGCGGCAGCCGGCTAAGCGCTCAGCCTGCCGTCGCTTTGGGCTTTCCCCCCAGGCTCCTGCCAGCCGGGGTCTCAGCCCGCTGCCAGCCTGGGCTTCCTACACCCTATTACAATCTTACCATGGCGAGTAGACATTTTAAGTGCTTAGTGTGTTACATGTAAAGAATAAAAAAACCCTGATTATATTTATGCTTTTTATTTCAGATCTGAAAGTTGAGTTTTGACCAGTTCATTCTTGCAAAAGAAATCCAGACACTAGAGAATAAAAATGGGGACTCCTGGATCGGGGAGGAAAAGAACTCCAGTAAAAGATAGATTCTCTGCAGAAGATGAAGCCTTGAGTCACATTGCCAGAGAGGTCTGTAAATATTAAATTATCTAACATAAAGTAAAAATGAAAATTGTTTAACCCAGAATGCAGCCATAAAAATTAAAACTGTTTAAAGCATAGTTTTTAAAGTGGCAACAATAAGTAGTTGCAGGTATTTGACAATTATAGAAATGGAAGTATTTAAATATATAGTAACTTAAACTAAGCTAAAATATATTATTGTAACATTTTAAAGTGTTTTGTGGATGTTACTCATTTATTCTAAAGTAATTGGTTACATGTTTTCTAAAAAAACAGTTTGGAAGAATACCATCAATCTCATCACTGTTTGAAGATGACTTTTACCAGGTGGTAAATAAACTGAGTTTAAAAGCAACGAAGACACAGCGGAGTCTTGTTCTAGTATAATATACATACACAAAAAACCCACACAACAAAAGCCAAGATGTTATGCAACACAGGAACAGAGAGTCTACTGTATAGAATGGTTTCCCAAATAAAACCAATGAAAGATTACTCTAGGGCAACTTCTTTTCAATGTTTAATTCCTCTACCCCAATTTTCTAAAAGTTGAAAATAACATTTACTTCTGGTATACCAGTCAGGATATCTGCAGCCACTTCAACAATTTTCTTAATATAAGGATTATTTCATTCCACATTTTTATTTGTTCCTTTAATTCATCAGTAAGGTAAAGATTTTGTCATGGTTATTTTTAGTAAAAGAAACGGACAAATTGCAGGCAACATACAAAAATTCATGGACACCTATAACCTGGGTTTTTACTAAAAATAACGGGGAAGGGGAGTGGACACCTAGGAGGAACTAAACAGCTTTGGGGTCTCCGACAGCTAAGGGCTGGAGGAGGGGGGGGGGGGGGAAGGTTGGTCGGCCCTCAGCAGAAACGAGTACTCTGCAGCTGGGAATCTTTATCTCCCAACTAATTGCAGTCCGTATCTCAAACAGGCAACCATGAGTGACATCACTTTGCTGAGAATTTCTCAGAGAGAGAGAGAGCGCATGCTCCTTGACTCCATGCAAAGTCCTGGTCCATACGCCACAATGCTAGCCTGCTCAATGATACCAGACAACTTACTAGTTGAAGGGGAGATACCAGACAACTTACTAGTTGAAGGGGATGGTCTCCTATCACGGGGGACCACATAAGGCAGCTCTCCCCAGAAATCTGCTGCGCTGGATTCATCGCTATCTCCTGGATACCTTCCTTGAAATGTCCGTGGAGGACTTATGGTCAATCCCGGAGTATATTGACAAACTCTTTGAGTAGAAATTGACTAGCAATGAAAGCACGCTAAGTCCTTAGGGCAAGTTACTCATTAATAAATGCTTCCTTTACAAAATCACGCGTCATGTAATCCCTTAAAAAAGAAACACTTACCCCTCTGGGAGGCTTGGGAGGGTACTGGGTCCAGGGTGACAAACAGCTCCTGGCTCTCTGGGAACACGGGTTCTCCGCTGGGCTCCTGCTGCTCCGTGAGATGTTCCTCTTCCTCATGGTCGTCCTCCTCGGAATCAGTCTCCTCCCTGACGATTATCCCATCTGCGGAGTCCACGCACACCGCGCGATGGTGGTGGGGGCGCCCCCCATTATCGCATTTAGTTCATTGTAGAACCTGCATGTCCGCGGCGCGCCCCCCGATTGTCCGTTTGCCTCTTTGGCTTTCTGGAACGATTGCCTCAGCTGCTTAATTTTCACGCGGCACTGTGTGGTGTCTCTGTTGTGGCCCCTTTCTAGCATGGCCTTGGAGACTCTTCCATAGGTGTTGGCATTCCGTTTGTTGTTGCGGAGTTCCAACATCACGGATTCCTCTCCTCAGATAGCGATGAGATCCAGCACCTCTCGAGTGGACCATGCTGGAGCTCTTTTCCTCTGGCTGGTCTCCAGGGTAGATGAGCTCTGCATGGAGTCTTGTGATGCTGAGCTCTGCATGGCGGCTAGTGCTGCTGATTGCTCTGAATGGCAACTGAGCTGTTCAGGTGAGCTGGCCATGCTGACCAAACAGGAAATGGTATTCAAATGTTCCCGGGTCTTATCTACCTGGCCAGAGCAGCGAGTTCAGAGTGCAGTGCAGAGCGGTCACAGTGGAGCAGTGAGGCAGTCCAGAGCGGTCAGAATGGAGCATTGTGGGACAGCCTCTGGAGGCTATTAATGTCGGGTTCCGTCTTCACTAGCCCACGGTCGAGCTTGGAATGTCGAGATTAGCCTTATTTCTCTCATCAGGCTGGAGTTCCAAGATCGATCTTGAGGGCCCTTTACATCGACGTTAAGGGAATGTATGTGAAGACAGGTACACGTTTAATTCGACCTAACGTCGTTAACATCGAATTAAAGTGGTAGTGAAGACAGGGCCTAAGTGAAGAGGCATCTGAAGTTAAGCCTCCGACCTCCGAGCAGCCCCGCGGACCCCCCCTCGAGCGGGCGGGGGTCCGGCGCCGGGCTGCTTGGGCGAGCGGGTCAGCTGCCTGGTGAATTTCACCTGAAATTGACCAGGCAGCTGATCCCCTCGCCCAAGCAGCCCGGCGCCGGCTCCCCCCCCCCCCCCACGGGCGGGGTGTGTGTGTCCGGCGGGGGGGGGGCTGTTCAGGCGGGCGGGGGGGTCCACGGGGCTGCTCGGGGGGGGCGGGGGGTCCGGCGCGGGGCTGCTTGGGCGAGCGGGTCAGCTGCCTGGTCAATTTCACCTGAAATTGACCAGGCAGCTGACCCCCTCGCCCAAGCAGCCCCGCGCCGGCTCCCCCCCCCCCCCCATCAGGCGGGCGGGGGGGTCCGCGGGGCTGCTTGGGCCGGGGGGGGGGTCCGGCACGCATTGCACTGTGGGCTACCTACCCAAAGTGCAATGCGGGCTATGTCGACCCCTGCAAAAGTTCTAGGACAGACAGTGTCGACCACTGTCGACCCACTGTCCTGGTGGGGACACACTGATTCGATTTTCTAAAATCGAGTTTAGAAAATCGAATTAAGGGAAATCGACCTAGTCCTGTAGTGAAGACATACCCTTAATAATAGGATTGCTCCAGGCCTTCCTTGCACGCTTTTATCAGCAATTTAAATATTTAACAATGTTGGGATTAAAATTTGGCTTCAGAATGGTCACACACTCTTAGCATAGGAATCAGAGAGGTAGCTGTGTTAGTCTGGATCTGCAAAAGCGACAGAGTCTTGTAGCACCTATAGACTAACAAATTTTAGGGATTATGAGCTTTCATGGGTTAAGACCCACTTCATCAGATGAATGTTGTGGAAATCTCCAAAGGCAGGTATAACTATGCAGGCAAGAAAGCAAGGTAAATTCAATCAGTGGGGCTGGTGAAGCCCACTTCCTGTAGGAGAACACTTTAACCTGCCTGGACATACAATTGCAGACCTCAAAACTACCATCCTGCAGCAAAAAAACTTCAAAACCAGACTTCAAAGAGAAACTGCTGAGCTCCAGTTCATCTGCAAATTCGACACTATTAGGTCTGGACTGAATATTAGCTGTGAATGGCTCACCAATTACAAAAGCAGTTTCTCCTCTCTGGGCGTTCACACCTCCTGATCACCTGCTGGAAGTGGGCTTCACCAGCCCCACTGATTGAATTTACCTTGCTTTCTTGCCTGCATAGTTATACCTGCCTCTGGAGATTTCCACAACATTCATGATGAAGTGGGTCTTAACCCACGAAAGCTCATGGTCCCTAAAATGTGTTAGTCTATAAGGTGCTTCTTAGCATAGAAGTACTTCATAGGGTATGTCTTCACTATAGGTCTAGGTCGATTTCCCTTAATTCGATTTTCTAAACTCGAGTTTAGAAAATCGAATCAGTGTGTCCCCACCAGGACAGCAGGTCGACAGTGGTCAACACTGTCTGTCCTTGAACTTTTGCAGGGGGTCGACATAGCCCGCATTGCACTGTGGGTAGGTAGCCCACAGTGCAATGCGTGCTGGACCCCCCCCCCCCCGCCCAAGCAGCCCCACGGACCCCCCCGCCCGAACAGCCCCCCCCTCGCCGTACCCACCCGCCCGAGGGGGGGTGGGGGAGCCAGCGCGCGGCTGCTTGGGCTATCGGCTCAGCTGCCTGGTGAAATTGACCAGACAGCTGAGCCGATCCCTCAAGCAGCCCCGCACGGGCTTCCCCCCCCCCCTCAGCAGCCCCGCGGACCCCCCCCGCCCGAACAGCCCCCCCAACAGCCCCCCGCTGGACACCCCCCCCCCCGCCCGAGGGGGGGGGAGCCGGCGCGGGGCTATCGGCTCAGCTGCCTGGTGAAATTGACCAGACAGCTGAGCCGATCCCTCAAGCAGCCCCGCGCGGGCTTCCCCCCCCCCTCAGCAGCCCCGCGGACCCCCCCCACCCGAACAGCCCCCCCAACAGCCCCCCCGCCCAAACAGCCCCCCGCTGGACCCCCCCCCCGCCCGAGGGGGGGGGGAGCCGGCGCGGCGCTATCGGCTCAGCTGCCTGGTGAAATTGACCAGACAGCTGAGCCGATCCCTCAAGCAGCCCCGCGCGGGCTTCCCCCCCCCCTCAGCAGCCCCGCGGACCCCCCCCCCCGCCCGAACAGCCCCCCCCGAACAGCCTCCCCCTCGCGGGGCTGCTCGGAGGTCGGAGGCTTAACTTCTGATGCCTCTTCACTAGCCCACAGTCGAGCTTGTAATGTCGAATTTAGCCTTACTTCTCCCGTTAGGCAGGAGTTCCGAAATCGATCTTGAGGGCCCTTTAAATCGACTTTAAGGGCATGTATGTGAAGACAGGTACACCTTTAATTCGACCTAACGTCGTTAAGGTCGAATTAAAGTGGTAGTGAAGACATGCCCATATTTAAATTAGAGCTGTTGTTTTGAGGCTGCCAGCAGTCCAAGGAAGACTTCAATTTTATAACCGTAAGGGCTAGAGACTTTAAAAGCTTACACCTTGTTAGTTTGTAGTAAGCAGAGGTGTGAATCTAGCCTGCTGTGGATTGACTGTGTGAACCTTGCTGGCATACTTGAACAGCTTGTTAATGCACTGATATCAGCAGGGTCCACAGGGACAGTTAGTCTGCAGCAGTCTAGTGCAGCATAGATTCACATTCTGGCTTGCAGTAAGCTAAGTGTTCATGTAGATAAGTCCTAAAAGTTTGGATCACAAGGTGCACCAGTAGACGAAAGTGAAAGCTCATTGAGCATACACTCAGCTTTAGTGTTTAGTCATTTTGTAATAAATAGTTTACAAAACAAAACATTCTTGTTTTTTATTGCCTGAACCATTGTGAACATAGCTCTGTTCTGTTTATCCCTTCACTTGCTATCAGCTCCATGAGGCTGTTCCATGCTTTCTTTTTCACAATGGCTTCTGAGTTTGTGGATTCTAATTTGTAGATTCCTGATCAAGACCTTCAATAGTATAGGCTTTTAAACTTGATTTCCTTGCAATATCACCATGTTGGTCACTAACAGTATTCAGTGATGTCAGTGATTGAATTAAAATCATAATTCTGAGAAATGTTTGTTTATTTTGCCTTCACTGCCAAAACCTGAAAGAACTGGGAGGTCTGCTTTAAACTCTTTATGGTAGAGTTGGTTCTTAAGACCCATTTCACTAATATTGGTTTTAGGGTTTAGTACTAAAGAGCTCTTTAACTCTTACCCACTCAATAAAAGTGGTCGTGAATGTTTAGCAAATGGAAGATTTATGTCTCTTAGATGCAGGAAACATCACCAGGCAGCTCTGAATGATGAAATAGTAGAGATTCTCGATTTGCCCTTCTTGAAAAGGAACTATGAAAAGTCTTCCATCTGTTCAGTTTTGGTCTCTTTACTGTCCCTTAAACAGTCTGAACTTTCATTGAGCTATCTCATTCCATCAGGCTGCCATCTTGGTATTTCTTTCTCCAGTATAGGACTTATCCTTATTCATCCTGCTGTCACCAGGTTTCTGAAAGGCATTGTCCATATAGTTCCTCTGACACATGCGCCACATCTACTTCTGTCATGCGATTTGACCTTGCACCAATGAGGTTTATGGAGCATTTATTTGAACTTCTGTATGTCTTTTCTTTCAGTTGTCACTCTGTAAAAATGGTGTTCTTCCCAACTGTAATATCTGCGTGGAGGGTTAGTGAGATACAAGCCTTGATGGGTGATCCTTACCCTCACTACAGTGTTCCCTTTCACAGTTTCATAAGGATAAAGTGGTCCTATATTCCCATCTTAAACTCCGTATTAAAGTGATCTAACTTCCATCTCAGGCTATAAATTTGTGTTTTTCTCTAAACCTCATTCACATCCTGAGGATGTTAGGTGACACACTCTAGAATTGGAGAAGGTCCTTTAATTGTTTAAATATTATCATTTTGTAAGCCTCCCTAAGAATTTCTGGCATGTAGGGTAAATCCAGGGGTTAATCTGTCTCTTTAGAAGTTTGTCTGAACGAATTTAAGTAAACATAGTAATTTGTTATGTCTTGATGGGTCATCAGCCATCTGAAAATATCAGAACACACACCACCAAGTCCAGAAGTGCCTTGATTGCATGCCTTTGTGATGTTTCTATCACTGTCATTTTGTAGTCTGTTACTTCAACATTTACGTATACAAATTCCCTTGACTTTGTTTCTAAGTTTGATGCCCAATTCTGGAGAACAGTCCTGTAATCTCGATTTAGTTAATATTCTTCAGGTCCCCACCTACTTGTTCTCACAGCAGTGGGGAATTGTAATAGCACTTAGCACTTCTTGAAGGAGAAAGAACAGTTATTCCCCATGTAATTATAATTCTTCAGGTAATTGTAATTTTTCAGATTATAGTTCACACTTCTCACCCACCTTCTCCATGTGGATTGCCACAGACTCGCAGGGGCGAAAAATTGCAGGCCTGTTATTTACCAGGCTGCACGTGGCAACAGACTATATGGTAAGGGATGCAAGGAGAGTATGGGTCACGACACAAATTGCAGTCTCTCTCTGTCTCTCTCTCTGTCTCTCTCACACTCACACACCCTAAAATTAATCAATTTAAAGTTTTGGGGATAATTACAAGGGGTAAGGGAGCAGCGTTTGATTAGCTAATAGACTTAATGAAACTTAAAACACACAATGACTAAAATACTTACTAACAATTTTCATAAACAAAGATACAGCATTTAGTAATAATCGATACTTACAAATACAAACCATCACATAACGACCGGCAAACGTAGAAGCTCTGTTTGAAACACGTGAGCTGAGAGAGACTTTGAGGCGATCAAGCTCGGTTACGGGGGTACAGGACGGGTTACACAGGATTCGTTTTTCTTTCTCCTCTCTCTGTCTGCCATGTGCAGACAGACCCATAAGTACCAACTATGACATCACAGAAGTGTCATAGGGGAGGGGGCCCAAAACCTGTTTGTGTTTGTTTCCGATTGGCATGAGCAATGTTTACACCAAGTAGGGGAGCAGGTGCCTAAAAGTCTGGCTTTGCCCCAAAGGTGAGGGTATGCACATTGTTTTAGAATGGGGGTGAAACTGAATGACAAAAGAAGAGACCAGGGCAAAACTGGTATGGGCAAGTTTTACAGAATGCAGACAGAAACTGATCTGAACACTCCATTTCTTCAGAATATTGATATTGATTCTTGAATTAGTGGAAGGAACTGAGTGATGTTTGTGGCCTTGCCCCCTTTTCAGTCTTCAGATTTTGGCAAGTCGCATGTGGGTGTTTTGTGCATGTGACTTCATCAGCTAAAATTTATAAATTAGTGCTCTAGGGCAGTGGTCCCCAACCCCCGGGCCGCGGAGCGGTACCGGTCCGTGGATCAATTGGTACCGGGCCGCAGCGGGTACTGGGCCGAGTGGCGTGGCGGGAGCGGTGAGGCGGCGGCAGCGGGCAGCAGGCAGCGGGTACCGGGCTGAGCAGCGTGGCGGGAGCGGTGAGGCGGCGGCAGCAGGCAGGCAGCAGGCAGGCAGCAGGGAAGGTGGCGGCAACTCCCCCCCTCGCAGCAGGCCAGGCGTGGGGCTGGATGAATGGAGCGGTGGAGCCAGCGGGCTGCGGCAGAGGGAGGGCCGGGGCCTGCGCGCCGGAAGTGAGCAGCCGGGAAGAGCCCGGCGCGGTGGGGCCGGTGCTGAGTCAGGCACTGCCCCTCTCCCCCCCCCCCCCCCCCCCCCCCCCCCCCCGGGGCCGCAGTAAAATTGTCACCCGCGTTGACCGGTCCGCGGTGATAAAAAGGTTGGGGACCACTGCTCTAGGGAACTATGTTTTCTAAAAATGGGTTTCCATATAGGCAGTCATCTTGAAGAGCCACAGTTACTGACTTCACCCAGAGAGATCTGTATCTTGGAGAATCCATCTTCTGAATTTTCCAAATGGATTCACAGCATTAAGAGGCTCTGAGAATAAATTTCATGAACATAGTTTGAAAGTTGTAGACCCCAGATATTCTATCTGATTCAATAATAGTCTGTAAGATTTGAGATCTGGTGGGTGGTAGTACTGTTGCTTAATTTCTGACAGATATCAGCTTCAGAGTAGAAGGAAGCTTGGAATTGATGGCAAGGGGAAAGTTGATGGGTACTTTCATGTATACCACTGCGAACAAAGAACTTTGTACATCTGAACCCATATGGAGTAAAGGTCACCTAAACTCCATTTCCCAAAAATAACTTTGTCCTGTTCAGATCATGTAGCTGCATTCAGCAACATTCTCTCTTGGTGTTTCCTTTATAAATCACTTGTCTAGTGTTTGTAACCCACCTATAAAAAGAGGTACACCATTTTTCTCACTTCAGCATTCTGAAAAGTTACATTTCGAGCCCTTAACGTGCATGCATTGTCAATTACACATTTAATCTTTATTAAAACATATATGTTACCTCTTTTTTAAAAGTGTGTGTATATATAATTATCCAGCTTGCTGTGACTCTGTGAAGGTTTATCCAATAACAATTTACATCTTGTTTTTACACTTGCTTACATTTAGAAGAAGTTAAAGGTTTAACATTTAAGACAAAATGTTTCATGAACACAAAACTCATATTAATTTATATTAATATTAAAACCACACAAATTAGTGTGAAATGACATTGTCCCACATCTGATTAATGTTACAAATAGGGTGTCTTATCAGCAAAACAGTGACTGTCACATGGTAACTACTGTGATACTATTTTTATGCCATTTGCAGGGGAAAGATCTAACTGTTATACTATAAAATCCCTTGGAAACTTTGGAGTTTTTTTAATTTTAAAGAGTAAGTTTGGTGGCGGGGCCTGGACAGACAGTAAAATTACAGTGGGAATAAAATGTTAACCAGTAATGAATTTGATTTGAGGCACTTCATATTTACCTAATTTCCTTCATGGAATGAATGATCGCTTTTATTATTCAGCTTTACATTGTTAGTCATTTGTTAAATGCTGCATTTGGATATATAAAAGAACTTAATTTTTATTACTAGAAAGTATCTGGAATCATGCTTCAGTGCATTGTCCATAAGGGTAAGGAATGAAATAGAGAAAAATGGGGATTTAATTCAAGGCTGCAGTAGGGACACTCATCTTGTGCCTTTTCCTCCAAGAATTTTGCATTTTTCAATAATAGTTTACTATAATTTCCCCCCTAAATATTAAGCTTTGTTTTTATAAATCCTTCCAAATGAGATTTGGGTTTTGGCCTATGGTATGCATCTGTTGTAAGGTCTTTAAATTGTGTTTGTTACTGCTTATGTTTTAACTCAAAACATTGCTAACTTGGGCCTCTGGTTCTCCAAACACATTTGTGCTTAATGCTGTGCATGTGAACAGTCTTACTGAAGGCAATAGAACTTTTAATGTGTATAAAACTAAAATCTGTTAGTGTTTGTAGGCTTAGACATTTATCAACACTTGCTTTCAGTTGTAACTCTTTTGCTTGACAGTGGCATCTTTAAAAATTCTGATATGTACTCATCTTTGAGGTTTTGTTCTTGCCCTTACAACGCCTGCTTGCTGTCAATTTTTTTTTTTTTAAATACGTACAAGCTGTTCATTAGAATCAGGATCTGTTTTTGAGGAGAAACTATTGAATCAGGTATTCAAACACATTTTACAAAGCTAAGGGGTTAAAAAACTGCCTAACTTTTATTACTTTCAATTGACTTACAGGCAGAAGCAAGGCTTGCAGCCAAACGGGCTGCTCGAGCAGAAGCAAGAGATATACGTATGAGAGAACTGGAGCGACAACAGAAAGAGGTAATGTTTAATTTTGCTTGGCTTTATTATTTTGTACTAAACTTCTTAATTAATTGCCTTGTATTATGTTTCTTAAGAAAAGTTATTTATATTTTTCAGTAAAGTATAGCCATATGTCAGAATTTCCTGCATAGGGTAGTCATTACTATAGCTTTTTCCAGTGTAGGGTTGAAATTCAAACGAGTAGCTTGTTCCTTCCTATCTCTGCACATGCGTAGATAGCACTGTGAGGGCCGGTGCAAGAATATTTTGTGCCCTAGGCGAAACTTCCACTTTGTGCCCCACCCCCAAGCCCTGCGGCAGCTCCCTGCCCTCCACCTGGACAGCAGCCTGGACAGCAGCTCTCCCCCCACTTGCCGGCAATGTCAGTTTCAGCCTGGAGTGGCTTGGCCTGCCCTTGGAGTGGGAGTCTGAGGGCTCCAGGCTGAAACTGACATTGCTGGCAGGGGTGCCAGCGGCTGCGCAGAGCTCCACCTGCGGCTCTCGGACTCTCTCTCCCAGTGCAGAGAGGGAATCCACCTGCGCTGGGAGAGGGAGTCCGAGAGCTGCAGGTGTCAGCGCGCCGTGGGCAGCCCAGCCCAGGAATGCTTTTTTAAAAAAAATATATGGGGGCACCACTTTTTGGCGCCACAAATTTTTGCGCCCTGGATGACTGCTCAGTTTGTCTAATGTGTTGCACCGGCCCTGAGCACTGCATGTATGTGATCATATTAAAATGTTAATTTTAAACTTCATTAATAACAAAGAATACTAAAGCAATAAGGTGATCAGCTATTTAAATACAACTGTAACACTTTTGCTTACCATACAACTACAAAAATAGCTTTTGAAACTTGTCTTTCCTAATTTGGCATGGGACTCCAGTTGTTAGAATATTTTTGTAATAAACAGCAGTTTTGTATAATATAACTTTAACAAATGCAATTAATTGCTTAAAAACAAAATTGCTCAAAGACATAGACTGACCTAAATGTTTTCCTTTGAAAATGGACTTGTCCTTTTAACTCTATAATTTATTTTCAGTAAATGGTCCATAACGCAAAAGCCAGTGCCCATATAACTAATTCTGAATATAGAAGAAGGCTATTTTAATTCTTTTATTAAAGGAACATCTTTAATTTGAAATCCAAACAGTTTTATAAAATGAATTAAAAATAATTTAAAATAGGAAACCTACCACAGTGTCAGCTGATATGTTGTTTTACAAGGACATTTTCTTGTTTTTAAGATGTTTTCTGTCTCTACTGTTGCTGTGGAAAACCCACTGTGTAAGCAGGGGTGTCTGAGTGATTGCACCCAAAATACTATCAATTGTTCAAAGTAAACAAACTGAAATAGTAGAGAGAAATTATTTTCTCTAAACTTATCTATAATATTCCTGGGTTTTACCTGTAAAAATAGATCACAGTTCTGGCTGAATTTTTTTCCAAGTTGACAGTCAGTGGTTCTGTTCAACATGAACAGAACAAATTTACAACCATGGTACCCGTCAGAGTAATTGGACATAAGATACAGTTAATTGAAAAGTTTTTTTAACAGGATTCCGTGTTTAGGATGAAAAAATGAAAAACATTAATGGGTATCGTGGGAACACTAATTAAAACTGATACATAGACTCTGGTGAAATGTGTACAGAAAGGTGCCTTTTCACTTAGTATATTTGTGGGATAGTATGCCTCTTGGCCCCGATGAAGTGAATTGGAGTTTTCCCATTGACTGCAACGAAAGTAGGATTTCATCCCGATCTGTCTGTGTCAAACAATAAATACACTAATCAGTTCTGTAGACTATTCTGATATTCTTGCATTTATAATAATAAAAATAACATTCACTTGAAATATGAGTGAATTAAAAAATGAGTCTCTTAAATTCTCCCATAGTGTTCTGAAATTTGACAATTTGGTGTGATGGTATGGAGTGAATTACAAATCAAGTCAGAACTTCTTAATGAACTTTTTTTTTTGTATTTGGCTTTATTCTAATTGTGTTACCTAAAATAAATTTACAGATCTTATATTCTGTCGACAGTTACATGCGACTGTGAATTGTAGATTGTACAAGATGATGTAATCTCTCTGATGTCTGTTCTGTATTCTGTATTTTTTTAAAACATTTTGTAGCTTTCTCATCGCTCACATGATAGAAAATGGGGACGTATCCAAAAGTGGATGGTAGGCCAGGACTGTGTGTTGTGCATGTTGTTTAAACTTTCAGAACTAACATAGACTTGGAGGGAATAAATTACTAATGGTTTGCAAAGTGTGAACACATTTAATGACTGATGGAAAAAAATCATTACATAAGGTCACATATAGGACACTGTACAGAGACAAAAAACGTTGCAAGTGTGCCATTTTCTATTTCACAGTGAGTTTGTTTAAAGTTTATACAATTGCATTCAGAATGGAATTAAAGTAGCTTTATGTTGGAAAAGGTTTATTTTTAAAATTGTAAGTGTTTCTACCTTAACTTACTTCCACATCTTACTTTATCTTTTTTGTAGACCTGCCTTATTCTATATTCTTCTTTGATTATAATAGCAGGTGTTGTCTTCCACAGACGATCCAGGCTATCTTTCAGTGACTAATGCATGTCAGTTTAAAACTGATATTCTGTACCCTCCAACTTTTCTTTCCGTCTTTAAAAATAAGAGGGGTTGGACGGGCAGAGGCAGTTTACTCATGCATTCTGGACTCCAAACTTCCAGTTGATTCCCATAGAACTTTGGGGTGAAAACAAAAGCCAGACTAGTTCCTCTACATGGACTGGCCTGGAGATAGCAGAGTTGAAATTAGAGCACAGTGCTTCTCAGTCTGTTTGCTTTTATTCAGCTGTATCATCAGAGAGCTGTTTTCACAAATTTGTAGGCCTATCTTTGCTTTTCTAAAAGCAAGATTCAGATATGATGATTTGTTTTATGAAAAATTCTTGATATAATGACCGGTATTAAGAAGATTTAAAGTAAACCAGGCTCAAATATAATTTAGCAGAATGTAATTTCAAAGTATGAAAAACAGCAACATAATGAGGGAGATTGTCAGCAATTCTATAGAGAAGTCTTATAATTTTCAGAGGGTTAAATCTTCAAATTTTTATGCCAACCCGTAGACATTGAGCCTGTAGTTAGAAGGAATGATTATTTTTTTTTTACACTCCAAATTGCATTTAATCCATTTAACAAGGAAAACTGAAACATGTTCAGGCATTTAACTTTTTAATATAGTTCTCTCGAATAAGGAAAAAAGCCTGCAGAATGTAAAGGTCTAAGAGCATGAAGATTGTTTTTTATTTTTGGATTGATCGTAACCTATTAATAAAAATTGCTATGCTATTTAATGTTCAAAATGTACTCCAGATGCGTGCTCCTCCCCCCCCCCCCAGTTTGTTACGTGCTTAATAGCACTGATATAATGCATGGGATAGCGTTTGGGGATGAAAAGGAAGTTACCTTTATCAAGTCAGAAGAAAGAAATATTTTTTTAAACTTAGATTAGCTTCTAAATGTCAAACAATTTTATAGACCAGGGATTTACTCTATTTGATTGTTGGCATATTGTAACTATATCATTTGGCTTCTATGCATTGTAGTTCCAAAGTTGATTTACAAATTAAACATCACACTAACTTTATAGCCTGCTGAAATTGCAACTGAATCAGTCTATCTAATTTTACTTTTATCTTGTCAATCATCCACAAACTGTTTATTTAAAAAGCAGTTATCTCAGGGTCCAGGTGCTTATTATTCATTATTGTTTACTTTATTTTTTAGGGTTTGTCTTCACTGGAGGGTTAACTTGAGGTCTCATCTCTACATGCACAAATCCTTAAATTGAGGCCAGGTCTACACTGGGGAACAGGAGGGTTGACCTAAGATACACAACTCCAGCTATGTGAACAGCGTAGCTGAAGTCGATGTATCTTAGGTCAGCTTACTTGGGCATCCTCACGGCGGCGAGTCGACCTTTGCCTCTTCCCCGTCGACTCCGTTTCCACCTCTTGCAGCGGTGGAGTTCCGGAGTCAACGGGGAGCGTGTTCAGAGATTGATTTATTGTGTCTACACTAGATGTGATAAATCGATCCTCGATAGATCGATCACTACCTGCACTATCCAGCGGGTAGTGTAGACGTACCCTGAGTGTGGTGCTGATATTAATGAGAATTGCCTAGCCTATCCAGGGGTATAGACAACATTAAGAGTTAGCACAGCTCACCAACTGCTAATGCAATCATTCTGTGCAGCTCAAGTGTTTTGCGGTATGGTCACTCATTTGAGTTAATTCCTCTCTAGTTAATTTAGCTCAAGTGTAGCTAATCAAAGGGCTGGTCTTCACTGAGGGGGGGATCAACTGAAGATACGCAATTTCAGCTACTTGAATTACGTAGCTGAAGTTGGCATATCTTCAGCCAACTTACCTGCTGTCCTCAATGTGGCGGCAGTCAGCGGCGCGCTCTCCCGTCGACTCCAGCTTTCGCCTCTGGGTGAGTTGGAGTTCCGGAGTCGACAGGGGTGCCGCTGGCGATCGATTTATCGCGTCTTGATGAGACACGATAAATCGGTCGCCAAAAGATCGATGGCTACCCGCGGAAGTGAAGATAAGCCCAAAGTTATCTCTGCGGTGATGACCTAGTCTTAAACACCAACAAAGTACTTGTACTGCCATACCAACTCTTTGTCATCTCTGGTCTCATGCTTAGGGTGAATGTGTGTAGATTTCTATTTTTGTTCCACTGTGTGATGGTCCATCTTATCCTTAGAATTTGGTCTAGTCCCTCAAAGGAGGATCAGTTTGTCAACTGGTTGCTGGACACCTGATTGGTGTCTCTTTCCCAGTGATACTGGACTTTCAGTGTCTTGATTTTTGGGGTGGGTGGGTGGAGGGTTTGCACTGACAGGCATTTGAGTGAATTTCATTCTCTCTTAGATTCTTAGCCATCTGTTTAACTATCTGTTGCCTTTAAGTAGAATTCAGATCTGCTTATATTCCTTCCTTGCTTTCAATCATAAACTGGTCCTGACATCTTTGTTAGCATACATCCTAAACACCTTTCCTTTTAAAATCGATGATCATTTATGGTAACTAGCAGCAATGACCACGAGCTTCAACAATCTACCTGCTGTAGACACTGCAGTGTTCACTAAGTACTGTGATTGAGAGTGCTAACGACTTTACAGTTGCTTGACATGTCTTGGTTATGCAGGCAGGATAGTCTTTTGTGATGGGTTATATAGAGGTAAAAATTGCCACAGAGTGCTCAAGCACATGTGGAGTAATACATTCTGGAGTATATTACTGCAGTTCTCATGGAAAAGGAATATTAGCCAACAGTTGCACAGGCATAATTGGGAGTTTTTTGTGTACACCAAAATAAGTGTTATAAATCCTTTAGGAAGGCCACCATTTGCTAATCATGGCTGCTTCCAAGAGCAGGCCACTTTTAGCCAGAAAGGTTACTTATCATGTATTATCCATTTTGAATGTGGGCACAAATCATTGTTGGAGTCAACCATGTGGTTGAAAGTGGTTGAAAACTTGGTTAAAAGTTTAGTATTAGTGAGGGATCCCAAGTCCAAAACGAATATCATCACCTCTATGTACAGTCTAAAAGGTGTTGCTGGAATGGACCCTTTCTTTTCCCTGTTGATAGGTGAGGTCTGACTGCTAGCACTTCGTAACCTTTTGAGAGGTGGAAGACAGGAGAGGGCAAGAATTTTTTTTTTGAAGGACTTTTATTTTTTACAAGTGGGTCCAGTTCAAATGTGACGTTATATACGGAATGGCTTAAATTGAAACAGAATTCCATAGTGTATTTATTCCCTGTAACTAAACATTTTTTTATGTTTCAGATGGTTCTGGCAGTTAAAATAATAGTTTACCCCCTCTTTTTTATTTTTTGTTCCTAGTTTTCCCACAAAGGTTCCCTTATATCCAGGTTATAGTAAACCCTCCCCAGTCCTTCAGTTGAAAAAAGTATCTTGGGGTATCTCAGCTGCAGAATTCTCCAAAAGTCAGGCAACGCCAGGGAAATTAAAGGATCTGGAGCTCCCAAATGAAAAATGTATAGCTATAGGGTATAATCACACTTCAATTTTGGTTGATACCCCCAGCAGGAAGTTAATCTTGGTGACAGTGGGACAGAGGTATCTTTATCTGGGCCAAAGTAACTTTAGAATCAACTTTCACAATCTTGTTTTGGCAAACTTCTCTAGAGCGTAATTCTTGGATTTCTTTTGTTTGTTTTAGTCTTTAATGAGGTTCTTCTACATTTGTTCTAGATGTATCCTATTTTTCTGCGCAACCAGCAAAAGACTGTCCATTTTTTACTTTTAATTAAATATGTCACTTTAGCTGCACTTTCTTAACAACATAGTATGGTAGTGGTAGACTCCTGCCTTAGAATCAAAATGAAGTGAAAGCAATTCATCTGTCATGGATTCGCTTGCTTCAGTTGATTTTTCCAAACATTTATCTGTGTGGAAAATAAGTACTGCATGCTCTTCTGCTTGCTTACTTTTATTTTGTTCATCTTTTTTTCCCATTAAATAACTTTTTACATTTCTTCTTTCTCAGGAAGATTCAGAGAGGGCAAGGTATTCTCTCCGGTCTAGTCATCATTCCTATCTGGTTTGTGCTAATCTATAAATTCTCTCTTTTCCCTGTTAGGCTTTACTTTAACAAACAAACATTTAACTTAATTTTGATTTCATTTTTGTTATCAGGGAGCGGATGACTTGGTGTCTGCTCAAAATATTGGCTGTCGTAGGGTTAGTACATAGTTTGTATGAACTTTAATATTTTAATTGTATTTTGTATCAGTTTATTGGAATCTCTTAATAAATCTTTAAAATCTTACTGTTTTGTGCTTTGAGAGACCTTGATTTTTTTTCCCCAAACACTTATTTGTTTGTACTCTAATTTAGTTGCTTAAAATAATTAAATTAGAGTTTGGAAATAAGCCCCAAAACATAAGCAGTTCAGATATTGATTACATGGAATAATTTTACTTCAATTATTATATCCAAGTTGAAAGCATTATTTTATTTTGAATTTGTTTTACTGTATATATTTGAAATTCATAATCTTCTACCATTTCATTCCTAAGAGTTCATCTTTGGATGTCAGTGGGTCTCATAGCAGCAGAACAAGCACCTCCAGAAGGAGAGATCTTGTGGTGTGTTACCTGGAAATGAGCATGTTTGGATGTGTTCATGTAATTTTGTGTGCCTACTGATCAGAAACAGTATTAAAATACTGAACACTTATTTCATCTATTCTAGAACACATTATTTTAATGGAAAACAGTAGTTACTGAAGTGTGGTGTTACTCGTATAATGCAGCTTTCTTCCAGCGAAAATGTATTTGAAGGTTCTAAGAAATCTGTGGCTTACATTTTGTTTTGGCTCAGCAAACCAGGGTGGGAACATTGTTATGGTGAGAGGGGGTCTTCCAGTTCCTCAAATAACAGAAATGTGTTGAGATGACAAAGTTTGAAAACCACTGCATTAAATTAAATGTAGATTATCTGCTGCAGCTTTTGGCAGAAGACTGCTTCAAGCTTCAATTTGTAGATTGATCAAGTCATAACTTTTTGGGGTAGATACTGCACTTTTAGTCCTATGAATGATCTGGGCTAAAATAAGAAAATGAAGGATAACCTTGTCTAAGTAGAATAATGGTTATCTGTAATGTTAATATGCAGATTTTAATGTTTCTGAAGTTGCTGACTTGTTAATGAATCATGATTAGGGTTCTGTGTTTTTCACATAGGTTGCGGTAATGATGGATTCTGTGACTTTCTGTGACTTCTGCAGCAGCTAGTGTAGCTGACCCCTGGATCTCCCAAGCAGCTAGCTCAGGGGCCATCTGCTTAGGTAGCGCTGGGGACAACCACACCGGCTGCTGCAGTCAGCCACTTGGGCAGCCCCTCAGCCAGTCGCACCAGCTGCTGCTGTGGAGCAGCATCGGCCCCGGGGCCAGCTGCACAGCCGCTTCTCTGGCAGTCCCAGGCAGCTAGCCCAGAGGACTGCCCAAGCAACTGCCGATGTGGTTGGCCCCGTGGACCGCCTGCGCAGCAGTCCTGGGGCCGACGGGACCCGATCCAGGGAGGCAGCTCCTGATAGTGGTCCTGGGGTGGCTGGAGCAGTGGCTGGTCCCCTGGGCTTCACTCGTGGTGGCCACCAGAGCAGCAGTAGCAACCCCTTGGGGCTCTACGCTTCCCAGCAGCTGGTGCTGCACTCTTCTCTCTCCCCCCCCCCCCCCCCCCCGGCATGCATTCCCTCCAAGATTCAATCATGGGTATTTATGGTATAAGTCATGGACAGGTCACAGTAGGGTGACCAGATAGCAACTGTGAAAATTCGGGATGGGGGAGGAGGGTAATAGCTGTTCTAATTTTTTTTAAATCAGTTTTCCCTCAGAAATCCCAGTTTTTGTTGCAGAATATTCCATAGTGTGAATTTTGACTGTTGTACTCAGTAAATCTGTGATTCTTTTAATCCTCTTAATTTTTGACTGCTACTTTGATACTAACATTTTAGATTTTTTTTTTCCTATTCTGATTTCCTGTTGTCTTGGCATTCTGAAATTCTTCTTTTTTCACCGTTGGTTTACCATACCTTTAGTGTGATGGTGCGAAGGATAGAGCTACAAGACATTCACTCTCAGTACGTAGATGATTTGCATGTCTCTATATGACTAAAGACTACTTTCAAAAGACCTGATCGTATTAATTTTGAATGACTGTGAGCTCTTAAAAATTCACTAAATTGATCTTACCTACTCTGTTCTCAGTTATGATATGATTACAAATGTAACTGTTTTGGAAGGGTGCATGTATAACTACTTTTCTGACAAAAAATGAAGTTCTAGAATATACAATATTAAATCTAAATAACCATCTGTTAGTATTGTTAAATTAATTTCTATTTTAAGGTAATATTATAATTGCACTATAATTGTTCTGAAGAGCATGATATTGACATGCTTTAAAGTCCTTTCTACTTATCTCTGCTATTTAAAATATTACCTCCATTTAACTTTGCATATACATTAGACTCAGAGAGAACCTACATTTTCAAAAACTAATATTAGATTAGTGTGCATTAAAATATACTACTTTATGATCGCTGCTAATGCCCTGATCTGGCAACTTGTTCCACCTAGGCAGCACCCTGCGCCCGTACTGGCTGTTGCCATGATCCTAAAATAGTGGGGTTAGCTGCCAGCTTATCTACACTAGGACTCGCAAAGTTGCTTAGATCAGTGGGACAGAAGTAGTATTTGGAAGGTGGAAAATCTGTTCAAAAAATGTACATAGAATATACACAGAAGGAGAGGAGTTCTGATGACTGGAAGGCACTTCATACATCACTTAGTGGTAAATAATACAGAGTAGGTTCACACACCACAGAGCCCTGCCTGTCAGGGCTTGCCACTGGGCAGCAAGGATTTATGGCCAAGACTAGTTGATCTGCTATTTGCAATCTAAATGGTTCACCACCTACCCCACAGCCACATTAGGACAAGCATTACGGAGGCCACATCAGCTTTTAGGCTGGAGCCAGCTAAGGGACCTGTCCAGAAAGGATTTGTTCTGCTTCTCGTTGCAGAGCCTGCTGAAATTTTGCACTGTCTCTGATACTTGGTCTGAATGTAATTCATGTCTCTTGATTCAGATTCTCTGTAAATACAGAAAGAAAATATTGTATCTGTTACATTTGGGTCACAAAAGCATAAGGGCTAGATACAACAACCACAACAAAAAACTTAAATTCTCAAACACAGATATCAGGGTCTCTGATCCCTTAGTTTAAAAAATGATACCCATTTTATCATTCCTTCTTGGAAATACAGTAAGCTGGGTTTGTGCAGATCCCTTTAAGCAGACAGAAATCAAACATTTTTGTTACTAACATGAACCTGTAAACAAACCAGAAACTAAATTTTCTTAGAGTGATGATTAACACCCATAAACTTTGAATAAACCATTAAATAGATTAAGTAGGTGAAAGGAATAAACACTTAATATACTTTTATCTTGTAAGCTTATTTTTTTTTCAATTTTGCACATTTTACTTTTTTGAGAACTACTGTGAATATTGAACACTGGTTGTTTTTACTGGATAACTCAAGACAGATAAAGTTGCAGTCACGTTCATTTGACCCTTCTTTTGGGTTTAGTGATATGAGCAACCTGCTTCTGATATTTTGGCCCAATCCCTAGATAGGTCGTCTCACTAGATAGGTCGGTGTTTTCTATGGCCATGCTCATCTAGAATGGTAAGCATTTTGTTAAGAACTGCATGTTACTACTTTTATTATGATCTGATGTTGAAGAGGCTGTTATTGGTTAGTGTTGACTTTTACATTTTTACTTACAGAATCATGCTTACAGTGACTCTCACAGTCTAAAGAAGTCTTCTAGTTCCCATAAAGATCTGTTGGTTAGTGCTCTTATGCATTTGTTATGAATAAACCAAATAAGTTCAGATGGTCTTCTACAAGTAAATTCTTTATATGTTTACTATACTGGGGCTATGCATGTCTTGGGTTATAGTAAAAGAAATCTAGGTGACCTATGTGATGATATGAGCCAAATTCTGCTCTGAATTTGGCCCATACCAAATCTGAATTGATTGCAACTCGAATCATGTCAGAGAATTATGTGTGTACTACTCAGACATAATTTAAATCCTATACGAAGAGGTCTTTGCTAAGCTTTTGGAAATATTTGCACTAGTAATACTTCTGTGGATGAAAATTTATTTTCAACTTTTCCATTTGATTTCCTTTCATATGCTCTGTGGGGACAGAGGAACCTACTTCATATCTACCCCCTGACTCTATCAGTAATGAATAGCTTAAATTCTATTGTGCAGGTTAGGTTTGCCATAAACATTTGACACCATATCCGTGAATTTGTTGAAAAAGATGTTGGGATTATCATGGTCTTCAGAAAGTGGTTGTAGAATGCCCAAGTATACAGTTTAAACAAATAAGATATTGTCAGGAAATCTTTAATTAAAAAATACCTATGTTTAGAATGTTATTTTCAAAAGATCCCAGCCCTGATAAATGACTCATTGATTAAATGAGCACAGAGTTAGTTAGGCTAGTTAGGCCACCTTTGAAAGTGCTATCTTGAATCTGTACTTTTCTCTCACTACTGAAATATTTTTTTATTTTCACAGCACTGTATAGTTTGCCACATTTTTCAAAATGCCACTCTTGCGAATGAATCAGAATTTGCTACATCCCAATACACATGCTCTTGCATGTTGTTTCTTTGTGCGTTCATGAACACAAATATAGCCAATTTGGCAAAGAGAAGTGCATATATTGTTCTTTACTCCCCATTGAGTTGTACTGATTCCAATGGAAATATGGATCCGTGCACATACACACTTTTATAGTTAAGAAAGTAGGGGGCTAAACTCCACACTGTAGATAATCAGAAATATAATCAATAAGCTTTCAATGTGTTTTTCTCTGAGAACAGTGGTGTAAGAAAGACAGGCTCTGATCCTGCACACTTAGCACATGTTTAACTCCACTAGTGAGTGTTCGTAGGACTATTCACAGTTGTAAAGTTAAGCATGCGCTTATGTGTTTGCTGGGTTGGCGCCTGGTTTATTAAATATTTTCACTGGTGTTTTGAAGATGTAGTGAAGATACATACTATTACATACTTAAGAATTTTCTCTACTTTCAAATTCTGATTTAACAAATTATCTTATGGAAACAGATTAAACAAATAAGCATAAATGTGTACTGATTTATTATTTGACATCAAGTTTTTGAAGTAATAATTATTCACTTTTCAGGTTTTTCAGGGACACTCCTCAGTTTTGCGTGGGGCAAAAAACAAACCCATAATTTCTTCTTTTGACTGGATTTTTTTAAATGTCAGCATTTTCCATAATTTTTTAAGAGTACTCTTTAAAAAAAACAAAAAACTTGCCATTTTTCCTTCAGAAAATTTCACCAATTTTGAGCTCTGGCCCTAAAAAAAAAAGAAATAACTTTTAATGTCTGTTTACAAGTTTGGGGATGTCTGGGCATCATTGTGGTTTTAATTCTTGTTCACAATAACTATATGAACAATTTTTTGTTTTTTACAGAGTGGATTTTACTATGACCAAAGAAATTATAGCAGCCTTAGACATAGCAAACCAATGTCTACCTACCATACTCGGGTCTGTCTGTACTTTGGTTTCTGCTTAATTATTATGCATGTTTTTTCCTCTTAAGATTCTGGAACATTAAAATTAATATTAGCATAACTTCAAATGTTTGCTTAGTTTTAACATTGCTGCTCAGATCAATTTGAGGGACTGTTCCGTGTCACTGTAGAGCTGGATGAAAAACATAGAAGCAGTTTTGTTTCCTGCATGTTTTGAGATGAATTTAGATTATGAATTATTACTATATAATAATTCTTATGGTTTAGATTATGAATTATTACTATGTTTGATTTTAAATTGAGTTTTTAGTTTACTTATGCTTTTTCAAGGCCAGCTTTCAGCAAACTAGGGAAATCATTCAGAATAATAAGCAAGACTAAAAGTTAAATTTTTACAGTTTTCTGTAAAATAATTATTTTGATTTGTGAAATGTGCCTAAATGAAATGACCTTTCTATTATCTTAAGCCTTTATGATTAGTCTGGTTTACTTGATCCAACCTCTTTACAGCTTTATAAATATAAATTGGTACTAAAAATAAAACTTTTCTGCTCATCTTTCCTTATCTTGGAAAAACATTAGTCCTCAAGTTCATAACTAGCCCAACAGACTTTCCCAAGATGTGACACTTCTTGTGCTGCTTTGAGGGGTTGCAGACAGATATTCCACTCAAGTATGTGTGCATCAAAACCAGAGAACTTTGCCTAGCAGTACCTGTAGGGGTGGAATTTATGTCCTCTGGCCCCTTAGCTGTTTGAGGGCAGCACCACACTGACCCCTTTCTGTTCTCTTTTACAGCTCCCTGTCAGGGCCAGATTAACGCAGGAGCTTTAGGAGCTGCAGCCCAGGGCCTCTGGCTAAGGCACCAATAAATCCATAGTTGTATACAATTCAGTGGTAATCAACCCGTTGATTGTGGAGCCTCTGCCAGTCGATCGCAATCTCTGGGCTGCTAAAAGTCCAGCAGTGCAGCAGGGGTCAGACAGGCTACCTGTATGCAGTGGCCCCACACCGCTCCTGGAAGCAGCCGGCTGCTGGCACATCTCTACAGCCCCTTTGTGGGGGAGGTGGCACCTGGCACTGCCCCGCCGCCAATACCATCCCTGCAGCTTGGCCCAGTGGGAGCTGCTGAGGTGGCACTTGCGGGCGTGGGCAGTGCACAGAGATGCACTGTCCCGCTCCTACCAGGGGCGCATAGAGATGTGCCAGGAGCTGCCCGCTTCCGGGAGCAGCATGGGGCAACGGCATGCAGGCAGGCAGTCTGCCTGAGCTCTGCTGCGCTGCCAGCAGGGAGACGCCTGTGACAAGTGCCTCCTAGATGGAGCCTACACCTTGCACCCCCTCCTGTACCCCAATTCCCTGCCCCAGGTGAGAATCCCCTCCCAGAGCCTTCACCCTCTCTTGCATCCTAACACTCTGCCCCTATCTGGAGCCCTCTCCTGCATCCAAACTCCCTCCTAGAAAGAAACTAATATCACAGGTGTTCTAAGATAAGAAGTATGCTATTTTGAATTACTTAACTATATTCTGCTTGTTTTAAGACTGAAATGTAACCACAGAACGGCCTTATGTTAATTAAAAGGCAAGTATAGTATAGTGTTAAGACTCAATGCCATAATTGTGATAATTTTGTTTTAAATTAGGAAAAAGACTTGTATACAGTGGGACCACAAAATCTAATGGCCCTGGGCTCACAGGAGAGTTAATCCAGCCCTGCTTCCAGCTTTAATCAGAGTGCTCAATATGGTTTTTACCTCACACTTTGTTTCACAGTGTCGTGTATGATTTTTTTTTCCCCTGGGAAAAAAAATAACTGTATACAGTTATTGTATATGGTTTAGTAGTACCCTTAGGTTTAGTTTCTTAATAGATAGGATTTTGTACATTGTGATGCCCCCTCCAGGGCTTAAACACTGCTTATAATGTGGGGTAACTGTCCCCAGTAGTGATCCCCATATTCTATTAGTTGTGCCTTGAGGAAGGGCACACTAAAGAAAGTTGTTCCATCTGTGAGTTCAAGAGAGAGCATGTGGCCAGAGACTTTTGCCTGAAGTAGTACTATACCTTCTGGAGCAGGCCATGAGGCCTCCTTTCAGCACTGGGAACCTCCACAATATCAGCTCCCCAACGGCATCTGAGCTGACATGGGTTTTTGGACACATTTGGATTCCTCTCTCAAGAGGAAGAGAGACTGTTCTTCTCCTTCTGGTATTTCTAAAGAATAGTCTCATAAAACAGACCGGGGTTGTTCCAGAACTAGGAGAGATTCCTCCCCTTCTATGAGGATTGCAGACTGGCACCATGATTAAGCCAGCATGTGAGAGAGCAGGGCTGTTTGTTTCCATTCGTGATCTTACTCTTTCTTCTAGCACTTTCTGGCTTCCATTCAAGGGCGGTATTTGGTAAGCATTATTTTTCCATTCTCAGCATGTCCTAGCCGCTGATGTCTTCTTTTGTAGATTATTTGTGAGAGGATGCCCTGTCCAGTAATTTTTCTGATTTCTTCATTTGTCTCCCTATTTCTGTATGTTATTCCCAATATTCTTCTCAGACATTTGTGATGAAATGCATCCAGCTTTTGCATATCTTTCTTGGTAAATTGCCAAGTCTCACTGCTATATGTTGTGATGGCGATAACAGTTGCTTTGTATATGTTCAGTTTTGTCTTGAGGAAGATGCTTTTGAGTTGCTAGATGTTTTTGAGTCATCCAAATGCAGCATTTGCCTTCCCGATTATTATTTTTTTATTTCCTCAGAACTAGTACCATCTTGGCTGATGGTACTTCCAAGATTTGTGAAATTGCCGACCATCTCCAGTTTCTTGACTTTGATTTTTATTTGTGTCCCTATAGTCTCCATTAACATGACTTTACATTTATTTGCATTGTATCTCAAACCTCTTTTCTCCATTACTACTTTTACTTAGTTTGTCCATTTTTGTAGTCTTTTGGAATCATCATTGATAAGAGTGGTGTTGTCAGCAAAGTCAAGATCAAATCGCCTTGAATTGTTCCATGTTAGGCCATATGTATCACTGTCACATTGTTTTAATCTATAGTCGATGACTAGCATAAACAAAAAAAGAGACGGGAAGCATCCCTGCCTTACACCTGTCTTGATGTTGAATGGCTTATTCAATCCATTTTAATGCAGCATTTTGAGTTGGCGTAGAATGCCTTCATAATTAATTATGTTGGAATTCCATATTGTTCCACAATTTTCCACATTGTTTCTCTGTTTACATTATTGAATGCCTTTTGAAAATCCATGAAATTAATGTAAGACTGCCTTGGAATTCAATTGTGTTCTCAACAATCCGTCTCAAGGTGAAAATAATGCCTGTGATGATCTCCCTTGTCTAAATCTAGATTGTTGTTCATGTAGGATGGTATCCATCTTTCCTTTCATTCTGTTCAGGAGGACTGCTTCTAATACTTTTCATGTGACAGATAGAAGTGTTACTTCCCTCCAATTTAAACAATTGTTTAGATCGCCTTTCTTCGGTAACTTGCTTATGATACCGAGGATCCATTCTTCTGGCACTTTCTTTTCTATCCAAAGCGAACAGATGATGATTCCACGTCTTCACCTCCATATTTAAGCATCTCGGGAAGAATGCTGTCAAAAACCAGATGCCTTGCTGTTTTTCAGCTTTTGCGGTGATTTTTTTACTTTACTTTAATGTTGAGAAACAGCCATCAGCCCACATACAACTGGAACGACGACAGACAGTGGCACAAAACTTCTTGAATTTTGTGCTGAAAACAACCTTAGCATCTGCAATTCTTTCTTCCAGCATAAAAACGTACACACAAAGATATGAATTTCACCAGATGGCAGCACACAAAATGAGATTGACCATATATGTGTGTGTTAGAGGTGGAAAACATCAGTGTTAGACACATGAGGAGCAGATATAGGGAGCAATCGCTATTTGCTGAAAGAATAGACTCAGATTATTCAATACACAGAAACTACAAGATTTCAGGATACAAGAAGTGTACCAGATAGAAATCAAGAATAGATTTGAGGCCCTTAACGACCTTGAAGAAAACAAAGTGGAAAAATACTGGGATCTTTTCAAAACAGCTACGCTAGAGGTAGCTGAAAAGATAATTGATAGAAAGAGCAGAAGCAATAAAGAACAGTGGATCTCAGAAGAAACATGGAAAATTATGAGCAAAAGAAAACTAAAGGCTCTAGTACTAAAATGTGACTGACGAAACAAAACAAACCTATAGGAACCTTGACAAAGCAGCAAAGAAGCAGTTCAAAAAAGATAAGTAAATTGGATAGAAAGTAAGGCTAGTGAAGCTGAAAAATCAGGGGGAAAAAACAATACAAGAACAGTTTACACAACTCTGAAACAGTTAACGGGATATGGATCAAAATTCAGAAGTGTCCCAGTGAAAAGGAAATAAGAAATTTTGAAAATAGAAGAGGAACAAGAAATTAATGGGTGGAACACTTCAGAGAAGTGCTAAACCAACCAGAACCAGTTACAAGACTGGAATTTAACAATGATAAACTATTAGACTTAGATATAGATATCTAAGGTTTTAAAAAAAAAAGCATTGCAGAAGAGCAACACCTTCATTTGTTGGATGTGAAACGATGTGTCTCTTATTTGTAGAGGACTAAACCATTTAGTTCAACTTCTTTCTGTCTCCTATGCAGACAGGATGAAGGATCATGTGGTTTCCACACAAACTGTTTCCAGATAACTATCTGTATTATGACAGCATATGGAGTAGCTCAGGCAACACCTCCACAAAAACTATGTGCTCATTCAACTAGGGCTCAAGCAACATGAATAATATTTATCAGTGATGTTTTGATATTGGGCATTTGGACCTAGTCTCCTGTGTACGTACTTTTACCAAATGCTATGCTATTATGGTTGTATCTACATCAGATGCAAACTTTGGGAAGGCAGTTTTCCAGTTGTTCTTTAACTAGATTTTGAGCCCACTTCCTACTGATAAAGCTTGAGAATTGCCTGAGTGGAATACATGACTAACCCAATCAAAGATGAAAAGATGGTTACCTACCTGGACGATAACTGTTCTTCTTTGAGCGATGGGTGCAGATGTGTATTCAACAACTCACCCGTGATGCCTTCTGCATAAGAGTCTCATCTCTTGATGTTTGGGGCAAAGGAACTGAGGGGGATCTGGGTGACACTGCCCTTTAAATAACCAAGAGAGGGGCTTAGGGACCAGAGTCCATGAGCACCATCCATGCAGGTACTGCTAAGCTAAGTTCTTTGGCTTCTGTGCACAAGGCGTGCACGCACCTTAGTGGAATAAATGTCTTCACCCGCATTTCAAGCCGCTACTATACAGATAGGTAGCTGTCTTTTCTGTAGTAACAGAACTCTGAAACCAGGAACTTTTAACACTTTTAACTTTTATACACTATGAAGAGCATAGTATGATAGGGCCCAGATCAATGATGGGGGACTGTAAGTGCTATCCTAATGCAAATAAACTTCTGGTCTACCATCAGAGGGTAACAATTTCTGTCTATTGGAGACTTTAATCAGATTTATATTTGTAATCAAGGAGAGAAATTGCATGACTGAGCCATCTAGTCCTATGTTTCATGCTTTCTTTTCATGCCACATTTTTACCATAAAAATACTAACTTTTTAATTAGCATATTATAGACTTCTGTTCAAGATGTGTGGTTTCCTTAAAATAGGTTATCGTACTAAATCTAAGTTTTACCTGTTTCATTCAGTTCCGAGAGCTTCATTGCACATATAAAACAATGGCGTAGTAGTACTGCAGCCAAAATTGTTTGTTTTTTTTTCCCATCACAGTCATCTTCTCTCTACAGTGATCCTTTGGCAACTACTAAGACCTATGGGGTTAGTACGGTGTGAAAAAGCTTTTTGGCTAACTTTTGATATCTTAATAATTTTTAAAAAATAAAAATTATTACGCTTTTCTTTACAGGCGTCTCCTACTGTAAACACGGGTTTGATAAGAAGTGCTAGTTTGGTTCGTATGAGTCCATTTGCATGGTTGCCTTAAACCTGCATTCAAATGACTGTGGTTTGAGAGTACTATGTATGCATTCCTGCTGTATTTTAAAATAAAGCTAAAGCTTGCATGACTCAGATAATGTGAAATGTACAGGAATATAGAGAATGTTCTGAAAGGTGACTTCCACAGGATTTTTTTAAAACTGGGCTTGTGGCTCATTTCTTTATAAAGAGAGGCTAGAATGCAGGGGGTGCTTTTCTGCTTGTTTTTTACTTTAGAAAGATCAGGGATATCAAA
Source organism: Sternotherus odoratus (assembly GCA_032164245.1). Lineage (NCBI taxonomy): Eukaryota > Metazoa > Chordata > Testudines > Kinosternidae > Sternotherus > Sternotherus odoratus. The sequence goes on from JAVMKO010000002.1 coordinate 151,580,238, forward strand.
TGTAATCTGTTCTGGTTTGGCTAGGGACTGTTAGGGATTTTAATTGTCAGTGTACTCTCTTAATTTAAGGAGCAATGCTGTTGCGTTTTTAACAAAAGCTTTCTTTATCCAAAACGCTAATTAGTCATTGCAGTTGAGGTATTGGTAAAAAAAATAGAAAATTTAAACCCTGATAATCTTCTTTTCCCAGTAGGTTAATTTTCAGTTTTTGCTCTTTTGATGTCACATTTCATTAGTGCTCTAGTGATTTTTTTTCATCTTACTGCCTATACAAATAATGAAATTGTGGTGTTGAGTGACACACAACCCCTGCGTCTGTTTTTTTGTTTTGTTTTTAACTGTAAGAACACCCCCCCCCCCTCGGGCCTTCAATTTTGTTTCCTTTGCTTGCCACCTTTAAATAACACATACCAAAAAAGTGTGTCTCTAAGTAATGTTAAATTAGTGAGACAACTTCAAACTACTCTACCCTGTGGTGACTTTTTTTTTATTTGGCATTTCACTTATTTATACAACACCTGGGACAGGAGGACCATAAGCTTCTTTGAGAATTTGGGACAATAAAAAGAGTAACAAAAAGTCTTGTTCCCCAAGCCACTTGCTCTGCATATGATACATGTGAATCCAAAATCAGGACAAAATCTAATTTACCTCGTCCAACCATCACCTTGAAAATGATACTAACATGGTGATTTGACTGTGTGTTAATACAGCTGGTATACATTTAATCAGATTATACTATTCAGTTTAGAACAAAATGAATCACTTTTAAATGTCTCTTGAATCTTTCTCCCCATTCCTCCTCCAACCAAAATATTAATAAGTGATGATGTAGACTAATTATTAGATTGCAAAACACTATGAAATTCCAAAGACATAATTTTAAGATAAAGGAGAACAAAAGTGCTGTGCATCAAACTATTTCTTCTTCAGTCATTTTAATGACTTAATGGCACACAGTAAAGGATGACAGGTCCCAAATATGAAAGTCACTTTTCCTTTACTATTTTTACTGTGTTACTACCACACAACCTAAAAATGAGTTTGCTTTAAAACTTTGTCTGCAGTACTTTTAAGCTCTTTTAAATGTCGTCACACATTTTAAGAGAAAAGCTCCTCTTCAGTATAATGTAAGCAGTATATGACCAGAACTCTGAAATTTTCTTTTTGTGATATAATCTCGCAGATTTGTCTGAGGATCAGAATCCTGTAAAAGTTGTTTAGGGAGTTAGGCGCACAGTTGCCAACTTTCACATGGTAAATAAGAACGCCGACTTTCACAATAAGCCCAAAACCAAGCTACTCCCATTTCAAAACAACTCAGTCCCTAAGAACCCCAACACTCTGTGTGACTAGATTCCTCCCACCTCCACCTCAGCGTGCACTCTGGGACTGTGTGGTGGGCCTGCTGTGCACCCCTTGCTTGCCAGGAGCCAATTAAAAAAAAAAAGTAACAGGTTATAACAAGCTGTAAGCCAAACAAGCAGCAAGCTACAAGCCAAAAACTAGCCAACAAGCAAATTTCACAAGTCAATTAATCCAAAAACAAGCCCAATTTCTCTGTTGATTTCCTCCTTCCCCTTCCCACCCCCAAGTTTGGCATGTCTGGTTAGGTGGCATGTGTGTATGTATTGATGTATGTTGAGTTTTATTTGCTTTTTTGTAAGGTAAGCCTGACACATTTTTGCGGTGCATTCAATTCATATTTGAAGAATCTCTACTTTGATAGCTTTCCTTTAAATAATTTTATATATTTTGGTAATAACTCACTTGCTAAATTCTTTTAGGGGTAAGTATTAAACCCTGAATATCAAGATGATATTAAAGAATCTTAGCTCTGCATTATCATTAATTGGTTGATCGACATGCTGAACTAGACTCAGTATGTCTGATTTTCAGACAAACTGATTAACCTTTGTTGTGTATGTTAAAGATTAATGAAAAAGCACTGCAACAAATAGCTACAGGAATCTGTCATAACGCTGTTTAAAATACTGTGGTCTAGTAAACCGAGCACTGGACTCGGGCAACCTGGCTTCTGTTCTTGCTTCTGCCACTGGCCTGTTGGTTGTCTTTAGGCAAGTCACTTCACCCTTCTGTGCCTCATTTTTACCATCTTTGAAGTGGGGATAATACTGCCTTCCTTTGTAAAGCGCTTTGAGACCTACTGATGCAAAATACTATATTAAAAACTAGGTATTACTTCGGTTTAGTAGTAATAAAAAAAATCTTACCTAATGTGGTTAAAAGAGCATTCAGGAAAAATGGCTAAACGTCAGGCTTTTTAAAAAGTAAAAAGCTTAATTATATATTTTTAAAAAGGTCTGCCTGAAACTTTTTACCTACTCCTGCTACAAGCATACTATAACTGAGTGAGATTAGAGAACTTTTTAAATATTTCCAGTTTGTGTGTTCCGTGCATTTGTCACAACAGTTGCAGAATTAGTATCATGTTTCTCCCGTGTGGTAAAGCTCCATTCTGCAATCCCATCAGATCTGTTAGCACGGACCCTTGGAGGATGGGGGAGAGCCCCATAGCTAGGAGAAAAGCGGGGGCAGACTGTGACAGGGAAAGGTGATGCTGGGATATACCCTGACCCCGGCCAGGTCAGATGGGAAGCTCGCTGGCTGTGTGATTCTAACAAAGGCTTGGGGGGAGGGGTAGGCAGGAAGGAGGCAGGGGAACAGTTTGGCTGGGTTTTTTTTGTTTTTGGTTTTGGTCGGGGAAATAGAGAGAAAGAAGACTGGGGACTAGGCGGGAGCCCAAAAACCTGGGCCTCATCTCCCGGCCCCCCAGAAGGGCCTGACTGAGGGGTCCTGTCTAGACTAAGAAGCTCTGAGTTGGATGGTGTTCCTGTCATCTCAAATAAACCTTCTAATCTACTGGCTGGCTGAGAGTCACTGTGAATCCCAGGAAGTGGGGGTGCAGGGACCGAACTCCCCACACTCCGTGACACAGACCTCATGACTAGAGGGGCAGTTGTACTTGCCTTCAGAAGTTCATGTACTTGATAAAAACACAGTCTCCGAACTTTTTTAACTTTATTTTTATGAAATAAAAAATATTTGATCAGTATAAAATCAAGCATTCAAAAAAATGAGATACAAAAACATTGGCTCTTAACATAAAAGTGCTCTGTAATAAGTAAAGACTGTTCATGAAACTAAAGTTGAAGTTATGGTGAAATAAATACAATCACATTCATAATTCAAGTACTGTTGTGCAAATTAATAAAAGGAAATATTTTAAAATTCTTTTGTTTGCTGAATTTACTACATCAAGTTTCAGGGCTTTTCTCAAGATAAGGGATTTCAAATTTTAAGTTGCTGAAGAGTCAGTTTTTAATCCCCCATCCCGGCTATGTCTGTATTTAAATTGCTGCAGCAGCGTAGCTGCAACTGTGCTTCTGTAGTGCTTCCTGTAGCCCCCATTGGACTGGGACTGCGAACCGTGGCCAGTGGGAGCCGCGGTCGGCGAACTGTCAAGTAAACAAGCCGGTGGGGCCCACTAAGGGTGCTTACCCTGCGGTCCCGGTGCCAAGGTTGCCGATCCCTGAGCTAGGTCAATGAAAGAATTCTTCTAACAACCTAGTTCTGCCTACATGGACACTTAATCCATGTCTACCCTATAAATTTACATTGATATAACTACATTGTTCAAGGGTGTGAAAAATCCACAGGTACCTAACCTCCATGAGTGGTGGCTATGTTGACAGGAGAAGCCCTCCCATTGACATAGCAGTCTGCACAGGGGAATAGGTCAGTATAACTAGATCTGAGTGACACAGTATCCCGAACAATGTAGTTATATCGACCTAACCCCCCCGTCTAGGCACCAGTGTTAACAGGTGCAGACAGAATTCTCGTGAATTAATCATGATTCATGATTTCTAAGGGGAAAAAAAATCCTGACATTTGAGAGTTCTATCCACAGATCATGAGTCAGGATTAATTTTAGTTAGAAATTGGTGTAGTGGCTGGAGCTATGGCCTGGAGGCCGATATGAGGAAGCATGTGGGGTCTATATTGATTGTGGGTTATGAACAGATGGGGGTGAGTGTTGAACTGATGGCAGTGGGGGTTGATGGGTTCGGAGGCTGAACTGATGGGATGGTAGTGATGGGGGCGAGGGAACTGAACTGAGAGGGAGCTGAATTGAGGGAGGTTGCGTGGAGACAGAACTGATGAGTGCCTGGAGGACAGGATTAATTGCTGGGCAGGAGATTGGCAGATGTGGGAAGTGAGAGCTCCTGCAGCAGGGGCCAAAATCATCTTATCTAGTATATCTAATGGGCAACACTAAAGCCAAGTCTACACTACCCGCCGGCTCGGGTAGTTGGCACATGCACACATTCTGGGATGGGCAGGGGGAGTTAAAAAATCAAGAGGCTGACCTAGGAAACACAGTATAATCTTTTTTTAAAAAATCTCATTTTTAGGGGTCCCACTCATGATTTTTTTTTTTTTTTTTTTTGATGTCATGACTGCAGGAAGGTTTCTTTCGTCAACATAGCTACTGCCTCTTGTGGAGGTGGATTATCTACGCCAACGAGAGAAGCCTTCTTGTAGTCATAAGTAGCATCACTGAAACACTCATCTTGTTTTTGTTCAAGCTGAGTGAAATTCAAAAAGATAAGCAGCATAAATAATATTAAATTACACTTTAAAACTAAAAATTTAATCTTTTGGTTAAACATAGTTAAGGTTTAAAATACTATTTAAAAATAGCTTTTTTAAATCTGACCATATCCTTTTAACAGAATAGTCAGATTTCCTCCTAGAGATGGAATTCCCTGCATGATGGGAGGAAGTGGTGACAAATTGGAACTAAAAGTTTGACCCTACCTCCTTTCAGAAAGTACAGACTTTGGTGGAAAATGCATGGAAACTGAATATCATAAGGGTGAAGTTGGATTGCACAGTAATAGAATTATCATCTTGCATGATTTGAGATTGTCACATTTTAATTACTTTGACACGAGATATGAACAATGATCCATTCCCTTTGTTTCCCAGGCATCATTGTGTGGTGATGGATTATATAGCTCATATAACTCTCATACTGTAAGTCTAATTAGCTTCTTTTCTGAAAACATTTGTGTTACTAATGTAAAGATGATTGAAAATTATAAAAAAAACGTTTCTCTGTCATAACTTTTGTCTATAGTCATCTGAATACAGTTATTATTCTTCAAGAGCAAGCTCAGCTCGAAGTAGTCCTGTGGTGAGCCCTCTTGCATGATTTTGTGGTGTTTTTTTTTCTTACTTGACTAACTATCAATAATCTCGTGAGCATTTGCACTTTTGCTCACTCTAGTGATAAATACATGAATTATAGATTTTTGTTTCTGCTTCAGAAAAATTAAATCAGCTATAATAAAATTTTAACAAAAATGAAAATATTTGATCACCATTCAACTGTAGACGTTGCTGTACAAGGTTTTCCTATTTAAAAAAAATGTTTAAAGTTGAAAATGAATGACATACTTTTTTAAAATCTTGAAAAAGATTGTATATATATATATAGAACTCCATCACTGTTACCAGGTATTACTTCAAAATAGAAGCATGAAGACAGTTTTGCCTAATATATTAGTATAATAGCTGGAGCAGAGGAGTGACAGAGTCATTACATTTGTATTGAAAGGGATATTTAATAAGGAAGAGAACAGTGGCATGGCTTTGTGCCTGCATATTGTGAGAAGTAGGTATCCGATATTAGAGATTGAGAGATTCCCTATGTATCAGAAAGGATACTGGTGATACCTGACAGTTGCAGGTGAACTGGTAGTTGTCATCTCAGAGAAAAAATCAAACAGTTCATTTCTAGTGATCATAAACATTTCTTTATGAATCATTGCGACTTTCAGTGGTATATTTGATCTGTTACAGCTTGATGTGCTAGAATTTAATCTGACAGTTTAATACAGATTGGAATTAAATTGGGCTCGATGCAGGAAGGTACAGTGTGTATTATCTATTGCATTTTGTAGATCACAGTTGCTAATATAAACAAATCCTTTGGCCTTTACAAAAATTACATCTAATATTTAACACTAAGGATTTCTTCCATAATTGAGGGTTGGGGAACAGCTTCCAATTAAATCAGGCTTAAAACATAGCCACTGGAAAAAGTACTACTTCCTTTAGTAGATCCAAAGGGGAGGGGAGAGAGAGAATCGTGTTTATTGTTTCTTTGGCAGGTACTAAGGTACTATGGTGATGAGTTATATAAATATCTAGACAAATGTTTGTCTGATTTAAAATGTAAGAAATGTTATTGCCTTTTTATCATTAGACTAGTATTTGCAGCTTCATACTAATGTATCTTTTTGGTCCTGCAGTGGAGATGTAGTTCTGAAACTGATGACATGGCAAGTATTTTAATGTCAGCCTTCTCTATGCAGGATTGGAGTTTCACTATAGTTTCTAGCTAGAGAAAAGAGAGGGGGTTCAGAAGAGAGAGATTTTCTTTAAAATAAAAAATATCTTCAATAGTAACTGGAAGGCTGAAAAATATAGATCAAGTAAATCTATATTTTAATTTAAAGTTTACTATATTGTGATAAAATTTTATAAAAATAAGTTACCTAAGACATACTGAATTCTTAGAATAATTGTGCAAAATTCTGCTTAGTGGGCTTTCAAGAGCAAAACCAAAAGCAGAATTTGATTCGTGTTTATGGCATGCAGACTCAGGGCCTATCAGTTTGGTTTTCTTAGAGTATTTTTCTAAGTGTTAATCTGTCTTTTGCCAGGCACCCCCCCCAAAATTGTGCACTTAAAAAAGCAACTCCCCCCCCCCCCCCCCCACACACACACACAAGTGTGTTTCTTTCTAGCAAAACTTCCAATTCCTGGCAAAACAATTCTCATGGTGAAAGTCAAAAGTGACATTGCAGAGGATTTAGGAGACAGAAAAGGATTTATATCCTTGTGTTTTATGATATATAAAACCAGAAGTTGAGTAGGTTTGTTTTGGCTTTTTAAAAAGGTTTTTTTCTGATTGCTTTTTAAGGTAGAAATATTTAATTTCAAGTCCGATATCTTATCTGATTTTGTTGGAGGACCTGCTACACTTTCCAGTCATCATGGACACCTTAAGAGTAGACAATAGCTACATTTCTAATTGTAAAATAAGTAAAACAAAAACAACATTCTGACCCCATTTGTACATCACAGAGAAGCGCTCCCCCCCCCCCCAAAAGGGGGCAGTAAGTTGAATTTTTCCTTTGCAGGTCACCACTAAGATTGGAACTTTCATTTTAGCTCTCATTGTCAGCTTCATGTACTGTATCCCATTATGTATGAGGTTGGGAGAATAATATGTTAAGTCTATAAAAGTGATTTTTTTTTTTGCATCCATTGATTTTGTTCTTTTTGAGAATTATCTGGTAGGTGAATGTAGAGTACATATATAATAGTCCAGCCTTTTGACTTAATTGTACTCCTTTTCAAAAACAGTTTTATGTCTAGCAGTTTTATTTGCCTCCCTACAAGTCTTTCATTTTTCAAGCCAGTATGAAACTTTCATTTTCTTATTTTCAGATTTTGCTGTCCGTTAGAATTTAATGGTTACAAACCTAATTTCCATTTTGAGTGCTTGTTCATGTTAATTTCAGTCAGGTGTGTGCACACATGAATGCCTGCACAGCAGCCGGAATATTTTTCCCCTAACGGTATCCATCAGGTTGGTCCCAGCGCCCCCTGGAGTGGTACCATAATGGTGCTCAATGTAGTGCCTTGCTGACCCGCCACCTCCTTGGTTCCTTCTTACCGTCAGTGACAGTTAGCTGGAACTTCCCTTTCCTCTTGTCAAGACACGTGCATTTAGCAGTCTGTATATAGTTGTTCATTAGTTTTTGTACTTTGTATTAAGTAGTTAGTAGGTACTTTACTTAGTTCTTAAGTTTTCTTTGGAGGAGTTTCCCCCCCCCAGTGCTATCCCAGCACTAGGGCATGACGTAGTCTCCTGGCTTCAAAGTCTGTGAGGTCTGCAGCAAGTGTATGCTCAGAAGCGATCCTCACACTTTGAGTTTGAAGTGTCTGGGGGAGAGCCATCAAAAGGATCCCTGTAGGATCTGCAGGAGGGTTCGCCCCAAGACACTGAAAGATAGAGATCAGTGTCTGAAGATCCTACTAATGGAGGCAGCACTCCAGCTGCAGTCTGATCCTGGGTAGGCTGACCGGGGTCCAAGTACCTTCTCCTTGTTACGCAGTGCCCGGCATCATCAGCACAGAGATAGGTCCCGAGTAAAGACAAATACTCTCGGCACTGTCATGGCTCCACTCGTGGCTCACATGCCGGAGGCAGCCTCCGGAGTACCTGATTGGAATTGACACGAACAAGCACTCGAAGAAGAAAAAGCAGTTACTCCCCTTCTCATAACTGTTGTTCTTCAAGATGTAGTGTTCATGTCCATTCCAATACCCTCCCACCTACCCCTCTGTCGGAGTACCTGGCAAGAAAGAACTGAGGGGGTGGCTGTGTTGAGTGCCATGATGGCAGCACTCCAGGGAGTGCCCAGACCAACCCAGCGGATACTGTTAGGGGAAAAATCTTCAGGCTGCTGTGCACACGCATGCACATGATTAGAATGGACATGAACAGCACATCTTGAAGAACAACAGTTATTAGAAGGCGAGTAACTGTTTTTTTTCTTTAAATTTGTGTTTTATGTAGTGTGCGTCTGTTACTGACATTCTACGAATTACTTATTTCAAGATTGAGTGCAGTCCAAACAATTTCTATCAGTTTTGTAAATAGATACACTTTCATCTTTGTAGTTTACAGACAATGAAATGGGAAGTACCACATCCTCTAACCGTGCCATCCGAGGGCGGAGTGATAGCATGGTGAGCCGGGTTGCATGCAATTGATGTTATTGGTGGTATCTTAACTTTTTTGAAGATCCATACTTGCTTTAATTACTATAGCACATACTGTTCCACAGATATGGAGGTCTGCTTGTGAGAGAATAAAAGTAGAAACCCCTATTCACTTACAACTTGTGTGTATCCAGTGGCATGATTTGTGTTTTCTTGGGATTGATTATATTACTTAGGCAGAATTGTATGACATCTCTATATATGTCTTATAATGCAGCTCAAATAAAAGAGTTGACCTTATTTATACTGGTTGAATGTGTTTGAATTACTTTTTGAGCTAGTTCAATTTTAAAATAAATATAATTATAGGCAGAGCTGGTAGAGCCACATATATTTGAGGTTGTCAAACATTACTTCCCATTATAAGACCCTATTTTCAGTTGCTTATAACTTTGCTGAATTTTAACTGCATCTGGCTGAATATTTTTTGAAAATTTCAGCAAAACTGATTCAGCTGTTTCAGAGACTGAGATTAGGGAAAAATACATGGTTTTACCAGATTTTTTAAAAAAACAATTTGTTGAGAAGCTCTAGAACAGAGGTGGGCAAAATATGGGCCATGGATTCGGCCCGTCTAACATTTTTGTCTGGCCCACCATGACTGACATTTGTGTCCGGCCTCCTCTGCTCCCTCATGATTTCCAAGTCCGGACCATAAAAGTCCCGCAGTGCAGCGAGGCGCTTAGGAAGATTGCCTGCCTGCCATGGCCCCATGCTGTTCCTGGAGGTGACCAGCTGTTCCTGGCATGCCTGAGCACACTGCCCCTGCCCCCAGCACTGTCCTCATTGGCCAGAAACTGGCCAATGGGAGTTGTGGGAAAGGTGCTTGTGGGCGCAGGCAGCGCACAGAGATCCGCTTATCTCCCTCCTCCCAAGGGGCATGCAGAGATGTGCCAGGGAGCGGTGTATGGCCATGGCATACCGACAGCCTTCCTGAGCCCTGCTGTGCTACCAGCCAGGAGCCGCCTGTGGTAAGCACTTCCTGGCCAGAGCCTGCACCTTACACCCCCTCTCACACCACAACCCCAGGTCGGAACCTCCTCCTGCACCCAAACTCCCTTCCAGAGCCTGCACCCCAATCTCCTGCGCCAGCCAGGAGTTCCCTCCTGCACCAAACTCTTGCCCAGAGCCCACGCTACTCACCCACTCTTGCACCCTAACACACTGCACCAGCCTGGAGCTCCCTCCTGCACTCAAACTCCCTCCCAGACCCCATACCTCCTCCATTAATATAGTAGAAATATGCAGCCTGTGACTACTTGCCAAAATTCTTGGAATGGCCCCCCTGCAAAAATTATTGCCCACCCCTGCTCTAGAACCTCCATGTTTTGGAGTAGGGATTTGAAATTTGGCAGGGGATGGCTTTTGCAACAGAAGTGTCTTTTTCTTCTTCGAGTGATTGCTCACATGCATTCCACTATAGGTCAGGCACGCGCTGCGGGCCTGGTTGCCGGGTAGATTTTTCCCCTAGCTGCAGACTGGGTGAGCAGGAGGCCCCCTGGAGTGGCGCCACTGAGGCACTCTATAAGTACCCCTGCGACACAGTCTGGCCCTCAGTTCCTTCTTCACCGCTCGTGCTGGTAGTCGGAACAGGAGTACTGCTCTTAAGCGTTCTCCTTATCTCCTAGCTGTTAACTCCATTGTTATTCTATCGTTCTTGTTAAGTAGTTGTAGTTAGTTAGTTTACATAGTTTATAGTGTAAATAGTTAAGCGCAGGGGTTCCCCTGCCACCGGAGCCATGTCATCCAAGGCTCCGGGATTCAAGCACTGTGCGGAGTGCGGGAAGCCCATGCCTGCGGGGGACCCACACTCCAAGTGCCTCAAGTGCCTCGGGGAAGCGCACTTGGCAGATTCCTGCAAGATCTGCAGAGCCTTTAAACCCAGGACCCGCAAGGACAGAGAATCCCGCTTGCGGCAGATCCTGTTGGAGGCGGCCCTTACTCCGGACTCGAGTGCAGCACCGGGCCCCGCACCCAAGCCGGCCAAATCGAAGCCTCGGCACCGGTCGCGCTCCCCCAGCGCTAAGTGCAGAAAGGACTCACAACCGCGCCCAGCCTCGGCACCGGATCGCGTGCAGCCGCCGTCACCGCTCACGCGTCCACAGTCGCCGCCGGGGAGCCAACCAGAGGCCCAGCCGCCTGCACCCGCACCGACGACTCCGGCGCCGCAGGAGGCCCCGTCGAGTCCGGTGCCAGTGGTCTCGCCACTCAGGGTGCCGATTCCGCAGCAGCTTCCCTCCACGCCGGAGGCGTTTGCTGCTGCGAGGAGGTTGCTCGCAGAGGATACCCCTCAGCAACCTGTCCGGTCTAGGGGCAAGCCGCCCATGACCGTGACTGAGATCGCGGCTCGAAGCCCGGCTGGGCATGGACGCCGATCGATCTCGCAGCGCCGATCGAACTCCCGGTACCGGTCAGCTTCCCGGCACCGGTCGCAGTCTCGGCGCCGCACTGAGTTGAGACCATGCTCCGGGTCTCCTCATGGCCGTTCGCGCAGATCGCGCTCTGGCCGCCGGTCCGAGTCCTGGCGCCGATCGGAGTCCCGGCACTCTCGCACGGACAGACGCCGGTCGTACTCTCGGCACCGGTCGCACTCCCGGCACCGGTCCGTTAGCTGCCACAGGGGCCGCTCCAGACGCCGATCGCCAAGCCGCTCGTCTTCCCGGCACCGTTCGTCGTCGCGGCACCGGTCACACTCCACACGGCACCGATCACCTCGGCACCGTTCGTCGTCGCGGCACCGCAGAGATCGGCGCTCCACGTCTCGACGACACCGCCGCTTGCCCCGGCACCGGACCTCGTCACGGCACCGGCGATCCGCCCGGCGCCGGTCGTCATCGCGGCACCGTGGATCCCGCAGGAGGAGCGGATCCAGCAGCAGCCGCTCTTCAGGGGGCCGTCACTTCTCCCGGCACCGGTCCAGAAGCCCTCTGCGCCGAGAGCGTAGAGAGTCTGTCGGCACACGAACCCGGCATGACTCTCCGCCCAAGGCCCTCCAGTCGGCCACTGCAGCGGCCCCATGGCACTCCTCTGCCTCAGTGTCCCCTCCATTAACGGGACCAGCCCCAGCCACCCAAAACCCTGCCTGGCCAGAATGGGTGGCATGGGAGTATGATCAGCCTGGGGAAACCCAATCTGAGCCAGGGTTCCCAGTGTGTGCGAGGGGTGCTCGACAGGAGCTACCGGGGCCATCTTCGGCCAGCCAGCCGTCGGCGGTACACAGCCCCAGAGAGCCAGGTCCTTACGCCTCCCCAGTGGGGGTAGAGGCGGTGGCGGGCACCTCTTCCAATAGCCCGCCCGCCCTGGAACTCTCTAATTATCAACACCTCCTCCAGGCAGTCGCAAAAAACATGAATCTGCCCCTAGAGGAGGTCCAGATGGTGGATGACCCGGTCACCACCATGCTAACAAAGGGCACCCCGGCACGTGTGGCAGTGCCCTTCATTAACACCATTAAAGCGCACACCACATCGGTCTGGAAGACCCCCGCCTCCATCCCCCCCACTGCCCGGGGGGTAGAGAAGCGCTACTTTGTTCCAGCCAAAGGCTATGAGTACCTGTACGTTCACCCTACGCCCTCCTCCCTGGTGGTGGAGTCGGTGAATAACAAAGAGCGCAATGGACAGGAGGCACAGGTACCTAAGGCCAAAGAAGCCAAAAGGCTGGACCACTTTGGCAGGAAGGTTTATTCCTCCGGGGGCCTCCAACTTAGGGTGGCCAACCATCAGGCCCTACTGAGTAGACACCATTTTGATACGGTGGAGGCCCTTACCAAATTTGAGACCGCTCTCCCCCAGGAGAGCAGACAGGAATTCAAGGCCCTATTAACCCAGAGCAGGGACATCTCGAGACACACCCTGCAAGCGGCCCTGGACTCGGCCGACTCAGCGGCCAGAACAATGGCCTCGGGCATAGCCCTTCGCCGGGCAGCATGGCTCTCCTCATCCAGCCTCGCCCCGGCTATGCAATATAAGATACAGGACCTCCCGTTTGAGGGACAGGCCCTCTTTTCAGAGGACACAGACACGCGGCTCCAGGCCCTCAAGGACAGAGGGGTGACCCTCAAGGGCCTGGGCATGCACACCCCGGGCCCACAAAGGCGCCCCTTCATCCCTCCGCGCCGGAGGTTCTTCCCACCCGCTCGCCAGCCACAGGACTCCTCCAACAGGAGAAACCGCCCCTTCCGCAAGCGTCAGGGGCCCAGGCAGGGCGGGAAACAGCGGGGCTCTAAGCCTCCCCAGGGGCCTAAGCCCAACTTTTGATGGTGCGCCCGGGGGCAGCGTATTATCCACAGTCCTGGATCCTCCTTTCGGAGACCGTCTGTCTCACTTCCACCGTGCATGGTCGGACATTACATCAGACCAGTGGGTCCTCCGCACGGTGGAGGTGGGATACTCCCTCCAGCTCTCCTCCACTCCTCCCACCCACCCACCTCCCTCGTCCCTCTTCAGGGACCCCTCTCACGAGCAACTGCTCGTACAGGAGGTCAGGTCGCTCCTCGCACTGGGAGCCATCGAACCTGTACCACAGGAGTTCAGAGGAAAGGGGTTCTACTCCCGCTACTTCCTAATCCCCAAGGCGAAAGGGGGCCTCCGGCCCATCCTGGACCTGCGCGAACTCAACACCTACATGATCAAGTTCAAGTTCCGCATGGTCACCTTGGGCACTATCATTCCCTCTCTGGATCCAGGAGATTGGTTCGCTGCCCTCGACATGAAGGATGCCTACTTCCACGTGAGCATCAAACCTTCTCACAGGCGCTACCTCCGCTTCCTAATAGCGGAAGAACATTATCAATTTGCAGTCCTGCCCTTCGGCCTGTCCACCGCGCCCAGGGTATTCACGAAGTGCATGGCGGTAGTGGCGGCGTTCCTGCGGCGCCGCGGGGTACAAGTATACCCGTACCTCGACGATTGGCTAATCCGGGGCACCTCCAGGGACCAAGTGTCGGCGCACGTGCGTCTGGTCATCAACACGTTCGACCGCTTAGGAATCCTCCTCAACGAGGGGAAGTCCACCCTGGAGCCTACCCAGAGCATAGAGTTCATTGGGGCCCTACTAGACTCCAAGGTGGCAAGGGCATCCCTGCCCCAGCCCCGGTTTCTCACCATCCAGTCGGCCATCAGACAGCTTCGCAACTGCCCGATGACCACGGTCAGAGTCTTCCTCAGCCTGTTAGGCCACATGGCATCGTGCACCTACGTCATACAGCACGCCAGACTGCGACTACGCCCACTGCAGTCGTGGCTCGCAGGGGCCTACCGGCCAAGAAGGGACAGTTTGGACCCCCTCCTTTCCATCCCCAGAGCCGCCCTATCCGCTCTGGCTTGGTGGGAAGACCAGAACAATGCGTGCCGAGGGGTCCCCTTCCTTCCCCCCAGCCCGTCCATGTCCCTGGTGACGGACGCCTCGTCGCTCGGTTGGGGAGCTCACCTAGGGGATCTCAGGACACAAGGCCGCTGGTCGGAATCAGACCTCTGCCTCCACATCAATGTCCGGGAGCTGAGGGCCGTCCGACTTGCGTGCCACGCGTTCCGGGACACGCTACAGGGTCACTGTGTGGCGGTCCTGACAGACAACACCACAGCCCAACACTACATAAACAAGCAGGGCGGGGCCCGCTCCAGTCCCCTGTGCCAAGAGGCGATTCTCCTATGGGAGTTTTGTATAGCCCACGATATTCACCCTGTGGCCTCTTTCCTCCCCGGGATTCAGAACACACTGGCGGACCACCTCAGCAGGTCATTCATGTCTCACGAGTGGTCCCTTCGGCCGGATGTCATCCGACCGATCTTCCTGAGGTGGAGGTTTCCCCACATTGATCTCTTCGCCTCCAGGCAGAACAGGAAGTGCCTCCAGTTCTGCTCCTTTCGAGGCAGCTCCCGGGGATCCCTGACAGATGCCTTCCTCCTACCCTGGAGGGGGCACCTGTTCTACGCGTTCCCTCCGATCCCGCTTCTCCACAAGGTGATCCTGAAGATCAGACGGGACAGGGCACACGTCATCCTCATAGCCCCGGCCTGGCCCAGGCAATGCTGGTATGCGTCCCTCCTCCGGCTGTCCAGGGCCCCTCCCATCAGCCTCCCGCTGTGGCCAGACCTGATCTCCCAGGACCACGGTCGCCTCCTGCATCCGGACTTGCAGTCCCTTCACCTCACAGCGTGGCTACTCCATGGCTGAGAGGTCCTGAACTCTTATGCTCGACTGAGGTACAGAATGTCCTTCTGGGAAGTAGGAAACCATCCACCAGAAGTACCTATACAGCCAAGTGGACCCGCTTTTCTGCATGGTGCAGACTACATGATATAGTCCCAAGTGAGGCTGCCATCCCGCGCATACTGGACTACCTCTTAGGCCTTAGAAACCAGGGCCTTTCTACTTCCACCATACGTGTCCACCTCGCTGCCATATCGGCCTTTCATCCGGGCCAGTCGAACCACTCGGTCTTCTCAGATCCTGTGGTATACCGTTTCCTCAGGGGCCTGGATAAACTGTACCCGAACGTCAAGCGTCCCATACCACCCTGGGACCTCAACCTGGTGTTATCACGCCTTATGATGCCCCCGTTCGAGCCCCTCGCCACGTGTTCCCTACTCCACCTTTCCTGGAAGGTGGCATTCCTAGTAGCTATCACCTCGGCTCGTAGAGTGTCAGAGATCCGCGCACTGACCTCCGAGCCGCCCTATACTATCTTCCACAATGACAAGGTGCAGCTACGTCCCCACCCGGCCTTCCTGCCTAAGGTGGTCTCTCCCTTCCATGTGAACCAAGACATTTGTCTCCCAGTCTTTTATCCTAGGCCACACACCTCTGGAAGGGAACAACAATTACACACGTTGGACGTTAGGAGGGCTCTTGCTTTTTATTTAGACAGAACAAAGCAATTCAGGAAAACAACGCAACTTTTCGTGGCAATTGCGGAGAGAATGAAGGGCCAGCCAGTTTCCGCCCAAAGGCTCTCCTCCTGGATCACCTCGTGCATTCACACCTGTTATGAACTCGCGGGCAAGCCGCTTGAGAAAGTAACGGCACATTCCACGAGAGCGCAGGCGTCCTCTGCGGCCTTCCGGGA
Organism: Sternotherus odoratus; assembly: GCA_032164245.1. NCBI lineage: Eukaryota > Metazoa > Chordata > Testudines > Kinosternidae > Sternotherus > Sternotherus odoratus. The sequence goes on from JAVMKO010000002.1 coordinate 151,596,196, forward strand.
AGGAGTCCCTATCACGGACATTTGCAGGGCGACTACCTGGTCCTCCGTCCACACCTTCGCCACCCACTACGCCATAGTCCAGCAAACCAGGGACGATGCGGCGTTTGGGTCAGCGGTCTTACGATCAGCAATGGGTCCACCCGACCCCACCTCCTAGGTATTGCTTGTAGTCACCTATAGTGGAATGCATGTGAGCAATCACTCGAAGAAGAAAACAAGGTTACTTACCTGTAACTGTTGTTCTTCGAGATGTGTTGCTCACATCCATTCCAGACCCGCCCTCCTTCCCCACTGTCGGGTTAGCCGGCAAAGAAGGAACTGAGGGCCAGACTGTGTCGCAGGGGTACTTATAGAGTGCCTCAGTGGCGCCACTCCAGGGGGCCTCCTGCTCACCCAGTCTGCAGCTAGGGGAAAAATCTACCCGGCAACCAGGCCCGCAGCGCGTGCCTGACCTATAGTGGAATGAATGTGAGCAACACATCTCGAAGAACAACAGTTACAGGTAAGTAACCTTGTTTTCTGTTCCTATGAAAAGCCACCAAAATTTAGCCAAGTTATAATCCTTTGGAAAAAATCTCAGTTCACACATGCTCAGTAGAGAAGTGTTACAACAAAGCAGCTAAATTCTTATGAGTCCATCTGTACTAAGCATGCTATAGCACAGGCCTGCAGGAAATGAGCAGGACTTTCTGTGCCACTGTTGCTCTGGCTGTTTTGGTCTGCTGTGATACTTGACACAGGAAAAGAAAACGGGAAGGCTGTCTCTCCTGTATTCTCAGTGCTCATGCTCCTAAACCCAGACAGCATAAAGGAAGAAGTGAGACACTTTGCATATAGTGAGGGGACATGAATGAGAGTCATACCAGAGGAGACAGTAGATTGTGGTAATGAGCCTCAGAGTGAGACAAGGCAGTGGGACAAGACAGCTGTGTGCCCTGGAGATAGATTGGGCGAGAAGATGAGATATGGGGAAGACTGGGACTTTTGAAGGCGTCGAGACTGGGACTGGCTGGACAAGGAGATTGGGAATCTGAGGGTGAGACTAAAATTGGATAAGGAGCCCAAGGTTGAGAGACTGGGACTGGATGGGTGAAGTTATTGGGTGGTCTTTGAAACCAACTGGTAAAGTGTGTTCCTCATCCCCATCTAGTACTGGTCCACCTAGAAGATGACAACTTTTTAGTACTGTCACTTATTCTGTTGAAGTCTCAGAGGTCTGTGCAGTGAACCTAAATGTTCCAACCTTGCTGATGACCAATGTGGGTGTCAGTATATCATCATACATTTTGTTTTTTCAATGTTTCCTTTTTTAATAACCTAGGAAATTATATGCCATTTGTCTGTTCTTGTGATATTTAGGTTGCTAACTTTTTGGAGCCAGCACATGGTCTTCCAATGTGTATGTGACGTCTGGCATTGATTGGGGACCATCAATTAGTACCACATTGAATCTTAATTAATTTTTTTACATAAAGTTAACTCGTCAGGTCCTTGTGATCATATTAATGCTGAGCTCCTATTTTCTCAAGCTCTCGTACAATCCAGATTTCAACTTTACAGATTTCAGGGCTCTCAGTGAAATTAATTCACTGTTATATCATCTACCCACTTACTCACAAATTAGATTCCAACAGTTTAAGTCATGGATATGAAGCCATGGATTTTAAAAATCCATGAAAATCATGGACTCCATGTAGCAATGACTAAAATGCAGCTTCTGATGTCCAAAGCACAAATTGACTACATAGAGGTTGAGACAGAAATATTTTATGTGAAGGGCCATAAACATAAAAAGAGAAAAGCAATTAAGACAGACTACAAAGGAAGTCTGAGGGAGGGATAGCTCAGTGCTTTGAACTTTGGCCTGCTAAACCCAGCATTGTGAGTTCAGTCCTTGAGGGGGCCATTTAGGGATCTGGGGCAAAAAATCTGTCAGGGAACATTACTTGGTCCTGCTAGTATAGGCAGGAGACTGGACTTGATATATTTTATTTATATGTATTTAGATTACATCAGTCACTTGTTTATCAAGGGTTATTTTTAAAAATTGTGAAAATGGGATGAAGACAAACCAAGATAGAACAAGCATGTCGGATCAAATAGTATTTTATACCTCTTTTTAATTTAGATACCTTTGGTCATATCGGCACTCTTTATACACATGTAACATTCATAGCTCTAACCACATCTGCAGCTCTGAGATTGTCAAGAACATCAGGGAACGCTTCATTAAAAGGGATACTTTCCTTGAACATACTACATTTAATATAAATACTATCAGTTTAATGGAATATATCACTTGGGTTAGGGCACTATCTACCAGTAGAGCCCTGCGCAGATACAAAATTTATATTGGCAGGTATAAATCGGTATCTGTGGAGCTGCGGGGCTCTACCGATAAGCACAGTAGCAAAAGCAGCAGCATGTGGGACTGCTGCTACCCAGAGACAGCCTCCCACGCTGGTAGCAACTCTGGTATGCCTGTACTGCTCCCAACCCGCCCACTGGGGTGCCACAACCAGGGACAACTGCTGGTGAGCCTGGTGCCCACCCCAGTGGACGGAGTTGGGAGTGGTACAGCCATGCTGGAGCAGCTACTGGCGTGGGGCACTGACTTCTGAGAGTGACGGCCCAACATGCTGCTGCTTTCACCAGTTCAATTCCTGGTAGAGCCCTGCAGCTTTGCAGATGCTGTTTTATATCCACAGGTATCCACATCTGCGGATAAAAATTTTGTATCTGCGCAGGCTCTGTTCACCAGATTATGTGGATAATTACAATTTATTCTGATACACACATTGTTCTGTTGTCAGGCTCTGTTTGTGGTGTTTTTCCAGATACTTTGCTGTGAATTTTGTACTTAATGATCAGTATTCTGAGCTATACTTATGATTAGAGAGCTTAATCTTTACTATTATAAAGCTCTTTTTTAAAAATGTGATTGGGAAAAGTATCTTAAATAGTGTTAAAATGCAATTGTCATTCATTATCCATTTTATCTGGCACACCGTTGATGCCAAAACCCATTTTAAATTAATCGGAATGGGAAGGTAAAATCATAAATGTTAATTGTTTCAGTAGCCTTATAATTAAATCATATAATATAAATAATAATTTAATAACAATCAAACTGTTGAATAGTACAGGGAAAGAAATAGTAGATCTGAGACGCAAAAACAAATGTATTGGTATTGTGCACTTAAAACTAATATACATGTGTATATTGAACAGGAACATTTAAATGACCAAAAACGGTAAGACGAGGAATTCAGTCATTGAATCATTATTAAACTTTAGAAATGCCAAGGAAGGGAAAGCAGTAGTTGATATTTTTAATTTGATTTATATTAAAATATAATTGTACATTATAGTGGAATGGGCTTTTGTTATCTTCATTCAGTGAAAATGTCTTCCATTCTACCCTTTATTCATCTTTTCTTTTTCTTTTTTAATCTGGCTTTGAAGTCAACTGATTTTTCTGAGCAAAGTGAAACTGCAGCTGATTATTTTAGTCGTTCCAATCGCAGGGGGAGCATTGTTTCTGATGTGGACGATGTCAGTATCCCAGATTTAAATAGTGTGAGTGTAATGCATATCATGATATTGTAATGAATACAATGCGCTACTAATGATGAGTTTTCTTGCTTTATTGAAAAAAGAAAATCACAGAACAGTAGAATTTACTCAATAGTGAATGAATTTTGTAGCTGTTTTTTAAACTAACTGCCAGTTTTCGTATTAGAAATTAACAGAATGTGCACTGAATAAAAAACAAATCTTTTATCTCTTGGAATGCTATTTTTAACACAGTTCAGAAAATTATTTTGTCCTTTGCTTGAGATACACATGGATTTATTACCATCTAATTGTATTGTGCATAATGTATATTCATGTACTGGAATCATTAACACTTAATGCATCCATTTGTATGAGTGCTATGCATACCTGAAAAAGAGCTTTGTGTAAGCTTGAAAGCTCCCCTCTCTCACCAACAGAAATTGGTCTAGTAAAAGACATTATCTCATCCACCTTGTGTCTCTAATATCTTGGGACCAAAGATAGCTACAGCAACACTGCATGGTATAAATACGTAAGGAATGTACAATGTCTGAGTGTCCTTTATATAATAAGCCTAAACACTTTTGAGTGTAAACTGTGGTTTTAGTTTGAAATAACAAGTTACTGTGAAAAACTGGCACCCTCTTGTTCCACAAATCTTATTTGCTGAGTGTTTTCAAAAAGTATCTACTCCAAGAAACAAACCAAAAAGTTTAGGGTGCTGGTAGCCATCCCATGGCCACACAGTTATGGGAATGTAAGATGGATTTTATTCCTTTTCACGTATTGACAAAATTATCTGAATGCCAATTGCAGGGCCACATTCTACCATCAGTTACTCCTATTTAACTGAGAGAAGAATTTGGTGTCAAAAATCCCTTTTTTTTTCTAGTAAGGTCATTCAGACACAATAAATAAACCCCCATACCAGTTTTACAATAACTTGTAAGAATAGAGCCACACTTCAAGTTAGCAAAATATTTTTTTCTGTTCAGATGAAAAAGAGTAGTGCAGTATTATTGTCACCACCATGTATATTGTTCACCATCACTATGTATGCAGCTGTATGTTCAGAGCATGGATATACATCAGTTGCAGTGTGCGTTCTGTTTCAAACTGAAATTAAAGTTAGTAAATGTTCTAATTAAGTTACTTTCACTGATATTAGCATTCTCTGGTACAAGGATGTGACAATGCGTTGAGAGTAGTTAATAGCATTATTTTCTCGTTTACTAGAATTGCTGTTGTGTGAATGGATTCTGAATTCTTGTTTTTATGGTAGCAATGAAAATGACAATTAAAATTTTCTAATTGATACTCTATAGGGAAGATTAGGTTAAAAAAATGTAGTGTAGGTCTACAGTTGATCTTGGGAACAGGAAGTTTTAAGGTACAACTTTGAGTCACAGAAACAAGAGAGTCCTGTGGCACCTTAAAGACTAACAAAAGTATTGAAGCATAAGCTTTTGTGGGCTAATACCCACTTTGTCGGATGCATGCGATGCAGTGGGTATTAGCCCACAAAAGCTTATGCTTCAATACTTTTGTTAGTCTTTAAGGCGCCACAGGACTCTGTCGCTTCTGCAGATCCAGACTAACACAGCTACCTCTCTGATTCTGAACTTTGGATCACAGTCCTTATCAGATAATCAATCGATCAGTAGACCTGCAGGAGGTCAGACTAGATGATCATAATGGTCCCTTCTGACTTTCAAGTCTATGAGACTGTCTTAATACTACCTGAAGCAGATAGCTATTAACATATGCTGCAGTGGCAGCTCTAAGGATGAAACCAGGAAAGAACATGAGACATGGAGAACTGATGTCTTCAAAATTGTATGAACTTTGCTTCTGCTGTGATGCCAAATCCTCTTAACTGCTTTCTCCATTTATTTAGGGCAAAAAGAATTAGATATTTGTGTTGAAGACAATTATTGGATAAGTTACTCTAGAGAAGCTACTTATGCTTATTAAAAATGTATAGATTTGTAATGTCTTAGGCCTGGTCTACAGTACGCAATTATTTCGGAATTAGTCGAGTTAATTTGAATTAAAACTGATTCCATCCACATGACCAAACCGGTTTTGTCAATTTTAAAGGGCCTTTAAATCCAGTTTGTGTACTCCACCTCGGCAAGTGGAGTAGCGCTAAAAGACCACAGACTGCCGCTGCAGCCCCTATATAATCGCCCTCCCTCCTCCACAAGTTCCATAGCCTCCTCTCCCAAACAACCAAGAACACGGGGGGGAGGAAGAGCGCTCCAGGGACCCACACACTCAGCCACCGAGGATTGCTGAAGCAGAAGAAGGCTGGCATATACGAAACTTTGATTTGGCTTCTGGATTTGTCCCTCTCTCCTCCTGCACCCCCCTAACTCTTCCTAACCTACTACCCCCTCCAGTCCCCAGGACTACCTTCTGATTTCTCTCAGTGTGTTCAACAAATAGTAAAGAACGGTTTTTAAACAATTGTTTATTTCCTTCAATATATATCGGGGGCGGGTAACGACAAGGAGAAACAAACACAACTATCACACCATACCCTGGCCAGTCATGGCTTTCAAAGCATCATGCAGCATGCCTTGCTGCATTCTTCTAATTGCCTTGTTGTCTGGCTGTGCGAAACTGTCTGCCAGATTATTTGCCTCAACCTCCCACCCCGCAAGCAGCAATTACAATTTGAATATTGGTTTTGCTGAGATCTAGTCAGCAAACAGCACCAGCGAGCTTTCTAATGTCCAAATGCACATTCCACCACCATTCTACACTTGCTTAGCCTATAGTTGAACTGCTCCTTACTACTGTCTAGGATGCCTGTGTACGGCTTCAGAGCCATGGCATTAAGTGAGAGGCTGGGTCCCTGAGGATAGTTATAGGCATTTCAATCCCCTCAACAGTAATTTTCTGGTCTGGGAAGTAAGTCCCTTCTTGTAGCTGTTCAAACAGACCAGAGTTCCTGAAGTTGCGAGCATCCTTCACTTTTTCCTGGCCCTCCCAAGTTGATGTCGGTGAAACGTCTCTTGTGATCCACCAGTGCTTGCAGCACCATGGAAAAGTACCCCTTGCGGTTTACATACTGGCCGCCCCGGTGTTCTGGTGCTAAGATAGGGGTATGCATTCTGTCTATCGCCCCACTACAGTTAGGGAACCTCAGCGTATTAAAACCATCCACAATGGTCTGCACATTTCCCAAAGTCACTACCCTAGATAGCAGCTGGTCAATGATTGCATTGGCTACTTGCAGCACAGCAGCCCCCACAGTAGATTTGCCCACTCCAAACTAATTCCCAACTGACCGGTAGCTGTCGGGCGTTGCAAGCTTCCTCAGGATTACGGCCACTCCTCAACTGTGAGGGCTGATCTCATTTTGGTTTCTTTGCGCTTTGGGGTAGGGGACAGCAAGTCACAAAGTTCCATGAAATTGGCTTTATGCATGCAAAAGTTTCACAGCCACTGGGAATCATCCCATACCTGCAACACTATGTGGTCCCACCAGTCTGTGCTTGTTTCCCGGGCCCAGAATCGGCATTCCATGGCATGAACCTGACCCAATGTCACCACGATGTCCCAGTCACCACATGGCTTTCTTATAAGAACGTCTGTGTCCATGTCTTCATCGCTATTGTGATCGCGCTGTCATCACTTCCTCAGCCACTTTGACAGGTTCTGCAAATACTGCTGGATAATGTGAAAGCTATTTACAATTGTCACAACAGCAACAGTGAGCTGAGCGGGCTCCATGCTTGCCATGAAACGATTGTCTGCTGTACTTTGCATGGAGGGAGGAGTGACTGATGAGATGCACCCAGGAAAACCCGTGAGAATGTTTTTGCCCCATCATGCACTGGGAGCTTAACCCAGAATTTCAATGGGTGGCAGAGACTGCAGGAACTGTGGGATAGCTACCCATAGTGCACCACTCCGAGAGTCGATTGTAGCCTCAGCACTGTGAACGCACTGTGCCGACTTAGCGCATTTAGTGGGGGGGGACACAATCGCATGTATACAATCTGTTAAGAAAAATTGACTTCTATAAATTCAATATAATATCGTACTGTAGACGTACTCTTAGGCTTACATTTCATTTGGATTTTTGACTGAAGAAAATGTTGAAATAAGTCTGAGTAATAAAATTAACACATTCACACATAAGTTTAGTACATCGCCTTACTATAACAAATGTGTGTGTTTCTGGTCAAGCTTGGCTAATTAAAATATTGTCTGAAATAAATAGTAAGCTATTGGAGATAGGTAGCCCTCATCTATCGTGCCTTCTTCAACCTCAGTTTTTTATCTTGATGTGACTGCCAGTTCTACCAAACAGTGTGGCGTATTGTGACGTGAATGTGTTTTTTCTGGTGACTATATTAAAGACACTCAAACTGATTTCACTTGTGATCTAAACCAAACTTCCAAAAAGATTAGTTTGCTATTCTGCTTAACTTCACAATCACTGCTATGCTGAGATTTATAATACTGAAAATTTCTGTTCTCTAATATTAACAAAGGCTTTTACTTGAAAGGTTATCTAAAATTTCTGAAGTTTTATTTTTAATTATAAGCATTAATTTATTTGTAAATGCTACAATTGAAATAACTTTTATTTTAGGCCGAACAATTAAGTTTTGGAGTGTTGTTAACCATTCTTTGTAATCCTGTGGATTATGTACATCTCATTATGCATGGTGAACACAAAGATTGTTACAGCTGTTCAGTCACAAAATGAATAATTATAATCCACTTTTTTCTCTCTACAGCTGGAAGAGAAGTGTGATAAACCGTATGCAGAAATTTACACAAGGGTATGTTTGTTTATTAAAAGATTGAAAGTCAATTTTCTTTAATTATAGTCAATTTTGAAATGTCTCCAAAAGTTTTTATGCCATATGTTTTAGGAGTGTTTGTACCTAATACTTTGACAATGTTAATTGCAAAAATACACTTGTAAAGCTCTGTGGAAAGCCTAGCTAACATTCATGTTCCTGTACCTTTATTTCCCATAGGAAGGGAATGTCTGTTAAAGGAGCTATTTTTTTTATATAGTTCACCCTCATATATAAGGAAATGTTGAGCAAAGAGATTGAATTTGAATGAACGGGACTGGAAAAACTCAGATTTTTTTAACAGCTGTTGCGGACATTGCTCCAAGTCCTTGTGTGGGAGGGATTAAAATGACTATAAAAGTGTGGAAACTTGGAGATCATTCCAGATGTACATTAGTATAGAACTTAAAATTTCTGTAGGATACAAGTAAAAAATATGGTAAATTACTTATTCTGGTTTTTCTCTTCACCGTCACATACCCTCAACCAAAGTGGTTTGTAAACATCTCATCAGTAAAACAGATCATATATCATAGCAAGCATATGGAGTCAGCAGACCAAGATACAAACTAGATTCTGGAAATTAACCTTGGTCAAAAGTATACTATAGAACCCAAATTTTAAGTCATGTATAAAAACAGATTTTTTAAATGTATGTTTTCAGTGTTTTGATTGTCAAGTAATTTATTATGAAACATGTGAAATATATCACAAAATGGGAGGCTGCCACCTCAGAAAATATCACGGTAGGAATCCTGATATGATTTATTCTTTTTTTTTAAGCCGGCATCACGCAGTTCAGCAAGTACAACCCCTCTGAGTGGGAATTCATCCAGACGAGGAAGTGGGGATACAAGCAGTTTGGTGGATCCTGATGTTTCATTAAGTGAATTACGGGTAAACTGTGTTACTGATTTGAAAAAGCAGGAGGGTTTATGTTTAACATGATGGGGCGGTAGAGAGGGAAATGGGATTTCTGCTTGTTTGACAGAAAAATAGATTAATGTTATAGCAATGTTACTGCTTACATATATATATGTTTGTGGCACTGGAAGCTGAGTACTGAAACAAATTTAATTTTAATAACATTAGAAATCATTGGATAGATTTAAGAAATGGCACGGAGTAATTTTAAATACTAGTAGTATTCAAACAATGGTTGTATAACAAAATAGTCCAAATTTTTCACCTGTTTGAGGGTTGTTTTCAATTTCTGAGTGTTAAATATATTTTGTGTATTTTATTTTGTACTCTTTAGCATTTGACTGAAAAATATGCAAACCTAAAGTCCTGTTTTCTTCTCAACATTTTCAACTGTAAACTATTTTCCCTCTTTTATGCAATGGTTCATTCCTATGTCCTGCAGGATATCTATGATCTTAAGGACCAGATACAAGATGTAGAGGGGAGATACATGCAGGGACTTAAAGAACTAAAGGTATAAGGGCTCACCATCCCAAGCATGCATTCTGTATGGACATATGTTGGTAATGGAGATTTTGTCAGTTCCACTAACTGCACATAGCTTTACTAACTAGATTATTAAAAAAAATATTTCTCTGAAGCATGTGCTTAACCTGCAATGCATAGGATGGATCAGATTTTTGTATATGTAAATTACTAAAATATACTATTTCCCTGTAGATTCAAAGTTATTTATTAGTCTCACATTAAAATAGCATTAAAAGTTTACAGTTTTCATATCAAGTACCAATAAGATGAAAACTAATTGAAGACATATATGGTTTAATATTTTAATGAAAAATGCACATTAAAAATTCATGCCATGTGTGAAAAAAGACAGAAATGGGAAGTAGTTCTGACAAAAAATAATTTAACAAAGTAAATTGTCAAGAATTAAACTCAAATTTCAGAAAATGTTAGTTAAAAATCCAAAAATACTTTTAAAAAATGCACTGTCATGTGTATTGGATTCAGTAGATGAGACTTTTATAGCCTATTGATAGACTAGCATCAAATGATATGGCTAAACCACCCTGAACACGCCCGATCCCATCCGATCTTGGAAGCTAAGCAGGGTCGGGCCTGGGGCTAGTATAGTACTTGGATGGGAGACCTCCTGGGAATACCAGGTGCTGTAGGCTTAACATGGGCGTGGGGCTAGCAACTCCACCCTGTAAGGGAACCAATTGCTACTGAAACACCAACACCAGTTGATGGCCCATACCCCGGCTGGGGGGTGACGGGCAAAGAGAGAGCATCAAATGAGAGAGGTGGATTTCATTATTCTACACTTTCTCCCTTTCAGAGAATGAGTGCATAAAGGATCAGAATAGCTAGTTTGAGGTTATGAAGTACATAATTTGTATCTCCTTGATATTAGTATATTAATGGGCCTTTTAGTAAAATGGTCAAAATACTTATTTTTTTCTGTAGCTTATTGAATCCTTGATGCAGTCTTATGAATTTCCTTAATGGTGGCAGAACTGGAGGATATCTGTCTTTAAGAACTCATATTGCTGTAGATGCAGATGTCAAAAATTCTGTAATGACTGTATAACTACAGGTTCAAATATAAATATGGAGTTTTTATTTAACTGTCAAAGTAGCTATTATTTTCTATATTTTCTTGATCTTGTCAAAACTTGTCAAGACTTTGCATCCACAGGCCTTTATCATTTAACTTGAAAAGGGTACCTTTTTTGTTAACTATGCATTGCACTTGAAAGAATATTTTCAAAAGGGGCTTAATGCTAATAAACATGAAGTACTTTGTGCATGTTTGTCTGCATCTCATAAATGATGTTATGAATCATTAGGAATGTTTTATTTGCAGATAATGTGATTGCTTTTCACTTACCATAAAGCACACGCTGTGGATAGAAATTAACATTCTAGATGCTTTGCTTGGCTGACAGATTTAAGAAGTGGATTGCTGTTGTTGTTGTAATTTTAAAAGAATCCTTAAGGGATATAATTTTAAGATAGTTAAGCACCAGTCCAAGATTATAATTTTATAATGGATTTTTTTCAGTGGCATGATCATACTCCGAGCGGACATGAGGTGGAGATCACCAAAACATGAAGTTAATATATTCTAATGAGTATTTGGAAATCTTTGCATCTATAGTCAAGAACTTAAGTTTGAGCCTATTTCTTATGAATGCCCATCCCCTGACATGTGCTATTACTACTTGGCCCTTACAGCTTTTGGCTCAGTGGCACTACTTGTTTTTCCCCTTTCAAGACTCAGGAAATGTTATCTTGAGAAATTCTCCACTGCACCATATTCTCTGTTTACTCAGCCTCCATTTGTAAGGTAATGGTTTTCTGTAGCTCTCTCCATCCTCCTAATAGGGAAATTATCTTATTTTTCTGGATCTCTGCCTAGCAGTTTTCTGTTTTGGCACCTTTCAGAGCTTCCCAGGAACTGTACCAGCTTTGCAATTCCCATGAGTGTTTTTCCAGTAGTGGATGAGCAATCACCTGCCAGTCCACTACTTTCCTGTTCCTAAAGCTGGTGTTCATCCTTCAAAATCTCTAGGATAGCTGAGAAATATACAGATTAAAAAAATTGTGTAAGGGATAGAAAATGTCCAGATTGTGGTTCCACAAAGCTCAGTTATGTGTGGCTTCTGCCATCAGTGCCATCTACCCTCAACTCAGTCTAAAGGGAATCCTTCCATCTTTTTCAGGCTTTCTGACTCAGCTCTACAAGTCCAAGCAATCCTCCATTGACCACCTCAGGTCAGACTGACTAATTTATATAGCTTCTTCATTTCAGACTCCCACCTAAAATTTGAGGTGACTTTATTCCTCAATAGCTCTTTTAAGTTGATTATTTCCATTTTCCAGCTCATTTCCCACTAGAATTGTCAATGTGTCCTTCCAAAAGTCTTCCAAGTCACTGTTATCTCTGAACCTGACCAACAGATCTATGACACCGATATCTCTACAGAATCTGCTGTTTGTAGAAGCCGCCATCTGTGTTTCTTCTCTGGAGAAAGGGGAACAGTTTCTTCTTAAGATGTTTTGTGGCCTCCAGGAAAGAAGAAGGTGGCTTTTGTTCAGTCAAGGACTTGAATCTTGCAGTCAGGAAGGTGAACTTCTGGATGGAACCCATAGCACAAACTTGGGGGGCTATGTGTGTTTAAGTTAATCTCAAGGTCTACTTCCCATTTGTAGTAATGCCTTTCAGATTGTCATCAGCTCCCAGAGTATTTCAGATCTCATATAAATTAGATGATGTACTGACATATTTCCCCAACAAGGGAAATAGCCTGGGACTCTCTTCAGACCACCAGACTAATTCAACAACATGAGTTTGTGATCAATTTGATATAGAGATCTTGCCACCCCAGAATCTATTTCAGAAGATCAAGTCTGATTCTTCCTGTGTTCCACGCCTATTAAGTATCAGCGCTCTAGTGCCTGTAACTTTGGATGATCTTCTATGGAGACATAGTCCATTGAGTCATAATACATCTTTGATTTCTTTTGCATTTCCTTTTGGCAACTGAAACTAGCATTACAAGAGTATGAACAAGATGATTGGGCTACATTATCTATTTCATAGCTCACTCAAGTGGCATGTTTCCTTGTGCAAAACTGTATAGGGAAGCACCTCTGGTTACCGTGCTGAGACAGGAAATCACTTAGTCCAATGATCTCAAGGATCAATTCATTCCATTTCACCTTTTGAAACTGAGAGTGCAGAGGGATATTGTCATGTCTCCTTCCAAAAATTGTGCCATCTCCAAAATATCACTACATATAGAAAAAACAGTGGTTCCACTCTCACTTACTGCAGCAGGAAGGGAGATACTACTTGCAATAAATAAATAAATATATTAGCCTTAAGAAGTCCTACAGTTCCTTTGAGAATAGAAACTGAGTTAACATTTTTTTAGCTTCTAATCCAGAGATGGTTAATTAAACAGACACAATTCAAATCAACTCAACAAACAGGTCCTTTTATTTTACTCCAGACACTGGCATCAACCATCTTCAAAGATGGGTATTTTTTTTTCTTTCCATCGGATGAGTCTTCAACTTTACCGTTCATCATGTCACATCCTCTGCAGTGAAGACTGATGTAAAGAATTCATTTTGCTTCTCCTCAGCCTTGTTTTCCTTCAGTACTCCTTTAGTTTCTCAATTATCCTGTGGTCCAACTGATTGTTTGGTGAGCTTCTTTCTTCTGATACACTTAAAAACATTTTTGCTCTTAATTTTTGTCTTTTGCTAGTTGGTCTTCATACTCTTTTTTTGGCCTGACTAATTACATTTTTACACTTGATTTGCCAGAGTTTGATCCTTTGTATTTTCCTCGGTAGGATTTGACTTCCAGTTTTTTAAAAAAACATATCTTTTTATCTCTAGCCATTTGTTGTACTTTTCTTTTGTTGGTCTTCTTACTTTGGGGGGGGGAGGGTGTACATATTATGTGAGAGCCTCTATTATCATGTTTTTCAGAAGTTTCTTTTCAGCTTGCAGGTATTTCACTCTTGTCTGTTCCTTTTAATTTCTATTTAATCTCTCTCTCTCCATGCCCTTCCCAATCTATACATCCTTTGGAAATACTAAGGGCCATAAACATTTATTTGATCTTACTAAGGAATGTTCTTTTCGTGGACAGAAAAAAACCTTAAGACTTATAAATGTATCTGTCAGGAACTCAATACACACTCAACTAGAAAAACAACCACTTTATAAGCAGAAGAGATAAGATCTACTGTTGATGAGATCTGCAAGGCAGACACTTAGTTTTCGACAATTAATGCTCTCACCATTCGTTGCAGAATTGTCATAGTGAACTTGAGAAGTTGTGTTTATGCTACTCTTAATCTGAAATTAGAAATTCCTTTGTATATAGTTGTATAAAGCTTTTATCTATATTTTAATTGTCCTACCCTGACTTTAATTATAGAATCTCAGAGTTGAAAAGGACCTCAGGAGATCATCTAATCCAACCCCCTGCTCACAGCGGGACCAAATCCCATTTTTACCCCATATCCCTAAATGGCCCCCTCAAGGATTGAACTCACAACCCTGGGTTTAGCAGGCCAATGCTCAAACCACTGAGCTATCCCTCACCCCGTTGGTTACTAATATCTGGTTACTGTTTGCTACTTTCCAGAGTATGGAGACACATAAAATTTCCTTACTTGTAATTTTTATTTGTTGTGGTTTTCCATCTTCTGAAATGTATGACTTCCACTTCAAAGATATCCTTTATTTTCTTGTGGAACATAGAACAGATGAATGCTTTTTCATCATGCTCATAAACATCATGTTCTGCAAGTTTAATCTATTAATTTATACATTCATGATTATTCTGAGACCCTAGCTACCAGTTTCTTCCAAATACTGTCATTCTAATTCAGTATGGCGTTTGGAAGTTTTTGTTCTAGGAAAGGTGCTTAAGATATGGTCTTTCTTCAGCACAGGGCTTCTGAACTCTGAAAGTGGGAAGAGGAGGTATGAGTAGACATGATTGTGAAAAGGGAGATTTGGGCTGTAAGGAACAGCTTCCCAATAATTAAAATGTTAGGTTATGGAATAGTCTCTTTCAGAAAGTGAAATTGGTGGAAGCACCATCGGTTCTGACTTCGAAAAACAGACAACAGAACGCTAGAAAACGTATAGTAGTGGAAAAGTCCTACAGTAGATTGATGGATGGATGGATTTGATGATCTAACAGGTCTTTTCCACCTCTAATTTATTATGAGTCTATGATATTGAGATTTTGCACTTTAAAATTATCTTGTATTGATTGCTGCATATTTCAAGGATACAAGTAGGTGAATAGTTTCTCTATTATGTGAATAGTTGACATTTGCTACTGTGCTTGAAAATTGTATTTACATAATTGACTTTACCCTCAGGACAGAGAAGAATTGGGTAAGAGTGGTTGAGTAGGTGCATAGCAGGCAGTGCACATACACCTTCTCTTCAGCCAAAGACCTTATTTAGACCAATTACTATCAAGTATATGAATCAAAACTGGAGTTCTCCAGAATGTAAGTGAGATACATATGCCACAACTGGTAAAAGAGCTAAGCAGTTAGAGGCACAAAACTTCTCCTTAAACACTGATTTCTCCAAAACCACATGGGATGATTACTAAAATGTCTGTAACCATATTAAAACTTAGGTTCTGAGCTATAAAACAATAAGCACTTTTAAATTATTGTGGTGGTGGTAATGTGTTAAAGTATCTGATTTTTAACCTGCCAAAATAAACTTACCAGTTAAAATCACTCTTAATCATTGAGAGATTTTCTTTCATACTTCTGGTTGATTTATTTGGTTAATAATTTCAGCTCTTATCAACTTTGTAATTTTATTGAATTCCTAAAAACATTTACACATGCAAACGCTGAACAAATGTTGTGGCTGTGACACAAACTGACAGAAAAAAGAAAATGCATAGTTGGCGGTGAAATAGCTACTACATCTTCCATAGTTAGACATAATAGTAAGATTCTTAGTTCCAGGTGTGGCACAGGAAAAAATGCAGGTGAAAAGTTCTTCTGTAATTTGTTGCATACATTTGCAACAATTTTGCAGTGTAATTAACACTATAAACTAAATAATAGAAACTTACTATAATTTAATTTATATTGCTAAAGAAAGACCTCAAACAGTACTTACTAAATTAAAATGTTGGTATGATTTTAGTACAAATGTAAGCTCTTGAGTATTATGTTCACATGTAGCATTTATACCGATCCATCAAACAGTTAATTTAATGCTAATGTTTCTAACATCTGTACAGGATTCTCTATCTGAAGTTGAAGAGAAGTATAAGAAAGCTATGGTTTCCAATGCTCAGCTAGATAATGAGAAAAACAATTTGATTTATCAAGTGGATACGCTAAAGGATGTCATTGAGGAAAGGGAAGAGCAGTTGGCAGAGTTCTATAGGGAAAATGAAGAGAAATCAAAGGTACTGATATTTTGTGTATTAAACTGTATTATAAAAGCCTGCATTTTTTAATGATAATAGAGCTTTATGGTCAGTAGCTACCTTGAATATTGAGGTTATTTTTTAAGCAGATATGACCGAGAAAGCCATACCATAACTGAAAATTATTAAGACCCAGAATGTTCTGTTGAAGTAAGTGTGTGTGTGTTGGCAGGGAATCATTATTTTGTCAAGGAAGACTTTGTAGCACCTTAGAGACTAACCAGTTTATTTCAGCATAAGCTTTCGTGGGCTATAGCCCACTTCTGTAGCCCACGAAAGCTTATTCTGAAATAAACTGGTTAGTCTCTAAGGTGCTACAAAGTCTTCTTCATCTTATTTACGGATACAGACTAACACGGCTGCTAATCTTAAACCTGTCATTATTTTGTCAGTCACTTAGATTTCTCCTTTTCACAAAGGTCCAGGCCCCAAATTTTTCAACACTAGCTAGAAAATATAATACAAAAAGAGTATTGTGCAAATTCAATAATCTGGTGTGCTTCTCACCAGCTCATTGCACTTACACCTTATTGGTGAGTCGCCCACATTCCCAGCTAGTAGGTTTAGTCGTTTACTTAATGCCTGGAAAACTATTCAAACCCTGAACCTGTAAATTCTAACTGTTAAGGAGTTTGAACTGTGGCAGGAAATCATTGCTAAGACTACTATTTACTGATGTTCGTAACATGTTTATTTTAATTTATATTGAAAATGTATGTCAAATCCTCAACAAAGCATGTGCTGCTTAACTGATATTTGTTTAATATAGGAATTGGAAAGGCAGAAACACATGTGCAGTATTCTACAACATAAGATGGATGAACTTAAAGAGGGTCTTCGTCAGAGAGATGAACTAATAGAGGTTTGTACACATTCAACGTCATATGGCTATACTTGTGGAAATATGTGAGGGAGAAAGTAATTAAGGAAGTGTTGTTCATGCCTTCTCATAACACAAGAACTAGGATCACCAAATGAAATTGATAGCATATTTAAAACAAACAAAAGGAAGTATTTATTCACACAATGCACAGTCAACCTGTGGAACTCTTTGCCAGAATATGTTCTGAAGGCCAAGACTATAACAGGTTTTAAAAAAGAACTAGATAAATTCATAAAGGCTAGGTCCATCAATGGCTGTTAGCCAGGATGGGCAGGAATGGTGTCCCGAGCCTCTGTTTGCCAGAGGCTGGGAATGGACGACGGGGAATGGATCACTTGATTATTTTGGCCATTCCCTCTGGAGCACTTGGCATTGGCTATTGTCAGAAGACGGGATATTGGCCTAGATGGACCTTTGATCTGATCCAGTATGGCCGTTCTTATGTTCCAATGTAGATAGACTATGAAGTTTGGATATGTACATATTTCCCCTATACAAAATAGACACAAATACTAGCTTATATTTCTTGAGCAACAAAAAGTTCAGTTCTAGTGACAGGAATGTAAATTTATCTAATCAGGATTTGAGTTACCATTCTATCTTAATTTTTATGAACTTGTTTAAAAGTAAGAATTATTCCTATGAAATTTTCAAAAATGTACATTGTAAAATACTTTTTTAAAAGTTAATTACTGGACCTCAGACCAATATTTTCTTTTTTACTTTCGGTGTGAACACAAGTCTAATGCCTCTATGCACAAAACATGGGTTCATAGACTGGCAATTTTCCGTAGCTTGAACTCCTGCTCTGCTATCACACCCAAATATTGGGCAGTTGTCCAAATCCCAGACACCAGCCTCAGATGAAGTTAACTTCCTTTGCTTTCCCCAAAAATGTTTGTTTTACAATTTATTTAAAAAGGGGGAGGGGAGAACTTCAGTGTTTGTGAATGTCCACTAGTTAAGTTTCTATTGTAGCTTATGTTTGTGCAGTTGTACATGAATGTATTGTTTTCAGTTGGCATGGTACTGGTTCTCAGAATCCAGTGACAGCTTCTTGTCTGCAACCACCATATTAAATTATAGGTCCAAGGAACATCAGAGCTAATCTCAGCCTTAATTTAAAGAAAAACCTTAAATTTCTAGCTCATTTAATTAGGTACACCAATCAAAGATAAAACATTTGAAAGTTCTTCATTTTCCCCCCCCTCAAGTTCCTCCATTGTCCTGCCAGTTGCCTGGGTCAGTCTTTTGAATCCTATGAAAGTCAAAAGACTTTTTAGAAGACCCCTGATCAGTAGTGGGAGGATATGGGGGTGTAGCTTATGGTGCTAAGACTGATGTATGCAGCCAATATCTCCTCTGGTCAGGAGAAGGGGCAGTACTACTTTGAATGCTTGCTCATGTCCATTCCATTGTAAATGTGTGTGCTCACCACAGGCACCAGTGCTGGAAGATTTTCCCTCAGTGGTATGTGTAGGGGACCGGTTCTGGCACCCTCTGGAGTGGTGTATATATGTCGCGGTATAAGGAGCACTACTGGCTCCCTCCACCCTCAGTTCCTTTTTATAACCAGTAACGGTGCTGGAATGTCTCCTTGCTTCAGCAGGTACTTACTTACTAGTGGTTTTCTCTTCGTGTTGAATATAGATAAGTAATTCTGTCTTCTTAACTGTTAGAGTGTTAGTGTTATAGATAGCTTAGACAGTTCCCTCGGGGATTTAGCCCAGGGATGGGGCATGTATGCTGACTAGCGACACTCATCAAAGTTGCTTGAAATGTTTAGGAGAAGCCCATATCAATGATAAGTGTTGCATTTGTAAGAGCTTCAATCCCAGGACAAAAAAGGAGTGGGATTTAAGATTAAGAGCACTCTTCATGGAGTTGGCCCATGTTGCTGGGCTCTGAACCACCAAAATCAGATTCTGCACCAAGTACGGAAGCATTGGTGTAAAGTACAGGCACCGGCCTCCCAGCACTGGTCCCAGTCCCCTGTACCAGCTAAGAAGCAAAAGAAACACCCGGGGAGAGGTGTTTCCCGACCTCCCATGTGGCAAAGGGAAAGTCTGGGGAGGAGTATAGACCCTTGCAAGGCAGTAAGTCTTTGGAGCCCAGCCAGACCCTAATATTGCCAGCTAGGGCAACTGCCTCCTAGGGACCCACTGCCCACCCCAGGTAGTGGCAGAGGTCCCCTGCACCTGGAAGTCCTGTCCATACTGGAGGCCTTCCAGGCTGAAAAAGACATTGTCTTTACTGATGCCCCGATGCCTTGCCAAGATATGGCTGTCTCCAGGGGTAAGCCAGCACTGCCACCCGAACCACGGTCCCTGGCGGTGCACCATTGCTCCCTAGCACCGCGGTGGTCGACATCAAAGTGATAATTCCCAGCGAGGTACTTCTGACTTGCCCAGACTGGCTGAAGTTCCAGACCCTATTCGCAGAACTCTCAGCAACAGTTCCCCCATGGGATGACGCCGCTCACCCGATGGCTGAGAGAGGGCCACAACGCACCACTGGTTCTCAGAATGACACTGGTTTCCGGACAGGAGATATCACTCCCTGGGACAAAGGAACCCATTGGAGTCATGGATCCATGAGACATAGATTTCCAGACACGTGACACCAATCACCTGGGTCGAGGCAGCACTCCTCGCCATCTCGTTCTCAGTCATCTGACTCACGCACCAATCCCAGAGCTCTAGGTGTTGATTGCCAGATGCCTGTTGCCAATCCACTGAGCTCCACCATCAGGCCCTGAGCAGACAGCTCCAGAACCCAGAGCTTTGGTACCAGTCTCCCTGCCACAAGCGTCATGGAAGCAGTCAAGAAGAGGACTTTGAGGCCAAATCTGCACCGCAGTGGTCCCTGAAACAAGACCGTTCCTTATCCTTCTACTCCTCCTCCTCCGAGGTACTGGATTCCTAGGGCCAGATGTCCTTGGCCAAGCTTCAACTGCTTGGCCAAGGACATCTTGGCCAAGGGCCGCCAGCCGATGCATGGCCCCAGGGCCAATGGCCCACCCTAGGGCAATTCTGGAATCCATAGGGTTTTCCGCAGGGACTCTCATGCAATGCTCTGTATCAGGGCATCAGAGAGGTTGGCTACTGTTTCCCGCCTATTCCTGGATTCGGACGCAGGGTTCAAGCAAAGTGCCCACACGCTGTCCCCAGCCACAGTGGAGGTCACCTCTCCTCATGCCCTCACCTCCTCGTCATCCTCGCCGGATGAGGCAGTGGCAGAACCATCACAGATAGTGCCAGGATGATGCCAGGACACACCAGGAGTTGCTAAAGATGGTGACAGTGAGCCTTGGGTTAGAGGCAGAGAAGTTGGAAGAACCCACTGATGGCCTGTTTGACATCTTGGCTGCGGTGGCCCCATCCAGGGTGGCACTCCCTGTGCATGATGGGGTGGTAAATCTTGTAAAAGCTTTGTGGCAAATCCTATCCTCCCTCCCATCCATCTCCAAGCAGGGGGAGAGGAAGTATTTTATGTCCCTGCAAAGGTGTTCAAATATTTGTACTCCCACACAGCCCCAAACTCCATAGTGGTCTCAGCGGCCAATGAAAGAAATAAGGGCAACCAGGCCGAACTCCCAAAAATAAGGACAGCAAGAGGCTTGACTTGTTTACGAGAAAGTTTTACTCATTTGCCAGCCTCCAACTCCAAGTGGCAAGCCATCAGGCCCTACTCCGGAGGTATGATTTTAATGTTTGGCAGTCAGTCTCCAAATCTGTGGACTCATTGCCTGAGGAGTCCAAACTAGAATTCCTTGCCATCTTGGTGAGGGGAAAATGGTGACAAGGGCCTCCCTCCAGGCTGCCTTTGATGTGACGGATTCAGGTGCAAGGTCCATGGCCACGGCCGTGGCAATGATGCAAGCATCGTGACTGATGTCCTCTGGGCTGGCGACAGTGGCCCAGCTTTTGCTCCAAGACCTCCCTTTTGATTGCCTGGCGCTATTCACAAAACATAGAGAAACAAAATTACATGGGCTTAAGGACTGTATGGCTACCCTACATTCCCATGGCTTCTACATGCTGGCCCCCACTAGAAAGAGGTTCAAACCCCCACAGCCTCATAGATCTAGCAGTCAAGCCAGACAAGAGCCCTATCAAGAGAAGGGCACGGCCTATAAGCACATCAGGGCAACAATTCAGCTCTACCTCCCAGTCAGGCTCTTCCCACTACCCCCAGGGTAACAAGAGGGCGTGGCATGTGGCAGCTAGAAACCCCTGCACCTGCTGCTGAGCCAACCCCTTTCCCCCCCCGGATCACTCCCCTTCCCCCTTCACCAAGTGGTACGAGCCTCTGGGTGGAGGATGGCTTGAGGGCTCCTCTCCGCTGGCAGCTGGCTGGCTGAGAGGAGCAAGTGGGCAGGGGGTAGCGACTGTGGGAAGGGAGAAGGCAGCCCTGGGCTCATTGGCCAAGCAGGACTGGGCTGGGTGGAGAGGAATGAGCACCCCGGCCACTTGGCTACAGCGCACAAGTGGAGTGCCAGTCTGGGCTAGTGCATGGCGCCCTCTTTGGCGGGTCACCCTCGGCAGCCACCCTGGTCGCCTACTTCAAAGGCCGGCCCTGCTGGCAGTACCCTTTATACCACAGTGCATGTGTGCCACTCCAGAGGGCACCAGAGCCAGTTCCCTGTGCGTACCGCTGAGGGAAAAACTTCTGGCACCTGTGCATATGGTGAGCACATACACCTACAATGGAATGGACATGAGAAACACATCTTAAAGGACACCAGTTACGAAAAAGAGGTAACTGTCTTTTCTAAGCATGAAGTGGACTAAGCACTGAGAGCAAGGATCTCCTGAATATTCTAATCCTGATTCTGACACTTACTCCCTCTGTGGCCTTAGTTGGGTCACTGAACCTTTCTGGTTGAGCTTTTTTATCTGGAATACTTAACTGCCTCACAGGGTATGGATTATTAACTTTCCTAAAGTGCAACAGCATATAAATGCTTATATTCACCAAATGCACATGGACACTTCGCAAAATGGGGGCCAAAGGGCACCTACACTTACAGGTCATTTAGACAGTTATTCATTGCAATATTTTTCTAAATGTTGGCATTATGCACATAACCCAACACAACCAGTGGGGTTCCGTTGATCAGCAGGAGGTTGGTTTTGGCACAGAAACCTCCTCCACTCAGATACAAAATGAGTTGATTTGTTGGGATATCAAATACTTCTCTCTAATCACCCCCAAAATCCTAAGGCTAGCCCCATATATAGGGTCATGGTTATAACAGATTGGGATCAGTTATATTTTGAGGGCATAAGAAAAAGATTTAGTAGCCCACCAAAAATGCTAAGGCCACCTGACCCCAGTAATACATTACCTAGAATTAGTTGACATTGCTGGATGCTCTATCTTGTCTAAATGCACAATTCTTCCTTTCCTTTTTTCTTTCTTCCTTTCCTTCTTTCTGTTGTTTTCCATTTTATAACATGAGGCGCTGAACCTAACACTCTGTCAACACACACAAGTGTAAAAGTTAGAAAAGGTTTTTTGAGTTACAGAAGTACTTTTTGTAATATTTCTTACAGATCACTTAAGAAATTGTGGTTTTGTTTTCTTGGACATTAATGTCTAATATGTTTACTGTGTTACTACATATTTTCTAATATAATGGTTTTCAACTTGTGGTCCACAAAACCCTGGGGGCCTGCAGACTACACCTAGGATTTCCACAGAAATCCACACCTCCATTTGAAATATTTTAGGGGCCCACAAATGAAAAAAGGTTGAAAACCACTGTTCTAATACAAATACCTCATGCGCTGAAATTGAAATTTTTACACTAATTCACATATTGCCT
Organism: Sternotherus odoratus; assembly: GCA_032164245.1. Lineage (NCBI taxonomy): Eukaryota > Metazoa > Chordata > Testudines > Kinosternidae > Sternotherus > Sternotherus odoratus. The sequence continues at coordinate 151,619,223 of JAVMKO010000002.1, forward strand.
TCAAACCTTCAGCATTTATATTGGTTAACTTTCAAAATTTCCTGGGCCACAAATAACTCCTAAATATTGCAGTGTGACTGTTTTATAAAAGATACAGAACACTTATCCATAGTCTGAGATACTATGTCCTAGAGTGTCCATGTTTTGAAAGCAGAATACATAAATAATACACCTTTTCAAAGGAATGTGCTCTTTCTTCCCGATCATCCTGTTTGTATTCTGTTTGCTGCATACCAAACCAACTTAGGATGTATTACGCTTTCCCAAACATATTACAACCAAAATCCACTTGTTTTGCACTAGTACAGATGTTGTTCTTTACTTTCTATAGCTAGCATCCAATACATAGCAAACATTTTGATATTGGACAATGATGTTTATACCTTTTTCTGTTATGGTAAATGAGGCTGCAAAAGTAAGTCGGTGGCAAGGAAATGTAAAAGTCAGTGTTTTAACTTCTTTTTCTAATATCTTGCATCAATGCTGTATTTTAATTAAACGTCATTAATTTTGTGGTATTGAACTTTTTTAATGTACTGCATTTGTCATAATTTATAAGAATCAACATAAAAAGGGATTACATTAATTTATGCTTAGGCCTGTGGTTCCAGTCTCATCTTTAATAGCTGAATAACTTTTCAGTCCATAGTGAAAAATTCTTTTTAAAAAGGTCACGTCCATGTGATATCTCTTCAGGAGAGACTGTCAAGTATCATGAAGGTATTTTTTTCTCTTGAAAGGATATTACTTCCAAATTACATCGAAATGCACATATACAGCTGATACATTATCAAAAAGTTATTTTATATCTTGCCTGCTCCATGTAACATTAGTGTATAAATAAAATTCGTTACAATATCCTTGTGTGATTGAAAGAGGAAGGTGTCATATTAGCCTAAGATGCCATCTGTTTTTTTAAACTCTCATCCTTACAGACTCTTTGGTTGATTTTTTTTACTGTTTAGTTTCCTTTATCTGTTTTTGTTTCCTTTACTAGTCTGTCTTTATCCTCTCTTATTCTTTCCCTCCTCCCATTTACTACAGGAGAATCAACGCATGCAGCAGAAAATAGACTCCATAACCAAAGAGGTGTTTGACCTCCAGGAGACAATTAATTGGAAAGATAAAAAAATTGGGGTATGAAACTAATATTGGGGGGAGAAGGAATCATTGGTTTAGAAATGGACTGGTATTGTTAGAGGATTCTGGACAGTCCAAAGAAATGAAGGTCATATACATTTTAGCCATTTAAACACAGTTGCAATCTGATATTTGTAACATACGCTCCCCCACTGGAACAAAGAAATGAACTTCACTTCATATTACTGAATTTCACTTACATATACAGTGGGTGAAAGGAATCAATTATAATTCTTTCTTCTAAGAAATCGGTTGAGAATGTAGACTTTGCCATACTAAGATAAAACCATAGGATCCATCTAGTCAGTCGTCATACATCTAGCAGAAGCCAGTGCCTAATACTTCAAGCAGAAAATGAAAAATAAACACCTATCAGTTTTGAAAATATGGCTTACTATGCTCATTTTGGATGTTGAATTTACTGCATTATATATGCATTAAGCAACTTGTAATACATTTTATAGTAAGAAAGGAGAAATCTAAGCGTTCATAACACTTCAAGATTGATTAGCCATCTGTTTAAAAAAGCAGTGTTTTTTGTTTTGTTTTTAAATAAAATCACTCTTTTAAAATCACATTTTTTCAAGAAGTCTAGCTAAATGTCATACCCACATCTCACGGTTGGTTTTGTGGCCATGTGCCTCACAATACATCAGAAGTATGCAGGTGTTTAATATGATTACCTACCACATATCTATCATGCACCTTAAGCAGTCCAGGGTTTTCACTTTGAAAGCATTGTGAGGAATGAAAGATTAAATAAAATATACTATAGATTAAGTGCTGTAAAGCTTATTACAAACAACGAAAGAGGACTGAGTAGCTTGAAGTGCCTAAATAACATGGTGATTGGCATTATATAAAATAGAACTATATTAATTAAACCTATTAAATAGAAGACTTCAGTTTGTCATGCATACAGTCCCCTAACTTTTAAGATTTTTTTTTTTTAACCTGTAGCCAGGGCTTGAAAAATCTACCTGTTTGTGGCAAATATGAAACTTGCCTATGTGGATGTAGGGACCAGTGACCTCAACTTCTACAGAATCTAAACCATAACTTTTTTAAAAACAGAGTTTTTAGCCTTTATGTGTCATAAAATTGAAGTCCAACTCCACCCTACCACTTGTAAAGGTGAATGAATATTCTTCCTCTCTGCCCTCCCCTATGATCCTATAACACTACATTTTCCATGACTTCATCTTTCTCTCAGATTTCATTTTTTTACATCTTCCCTGGTGATACGCTCTACTGGATTTGTCAAGATTGATCAATTTTCACTATATTCCATCTTAAGACTCTTTTGAGCATCTGTACAATACACCATATTTTTTAAGTTATTTTATTTTTGGTTCCAAGAAGTTGTTTGCAAGGATGATGCAAACCAAAAATCTGGATCACAATCAGGCTAGAAATAGCATGTCAGTTTCAAGTCTGTTTTTTCAGCCTGCTCTCAAATTACCAGGCACATTCAATTAGGATTGAAACTTAGTATGTCAGTTTGAGGGCTGAGGTACACTTTATCTAGTCATTTATACAGGGTCTCCTGAGATAAGTCTCTTCCCCACCCTCACCCCCCATGAATTGATTTTATTTTTCAAAGCGCTCCAAAGTGCACCTGCATAGGCAGATTGCCTTGAAAATACCTATGCCACATCAGGGTCAACCCCATGGGATGGCGGGGAAGCAGAGTTATGGTTGTGTGCCTGGGTTGTGTGAGAAGTGTAACAGAGCTGTTTCTCAACATTTGGGTTTTGGGTGATTTTTTTTCTTACAATAATAAACTTCTTATACCATGTGTGCAAGGAAACCTTAACTCTGCATTTTGTTTTTGTCAGTGATTTGGGTTTTGGGAATTAAATTCTCATGTTCTGTAAAGTCACAAGGAGTCCTGGGAAGTGCAGAGTACCACAGTCCAAACTCCATGTTTAAGGACTCTTTTGTATGTGAATAACTAAATTGAGATACGTAACAAGGTATGTTTAAATATATATATATTAAATAGAAGTTTGATAATTTTATAGTTTAATAGCATACACAATAAACATTGTTTATTCCTTTAAAATGCAAGGATTGTAGCTTTGAGTGCATGCAGTGGCACTTGGCACTCAACTTGTAGGCATCAGGTAAACTTTTCAAGACGTAATTAAAGCATTCACAGAGTAAAAAATAAGGGGCTTGACTTTAAGTTAAACTATATTTCTAACCTAAAATTATAATCTGAGGAAACAGTAGATAATAAAATATTTTTTGTTAAATATCTTATATCCATCAGAGGGTGGCTGTTAGACCACTCCTATATTTTTAGTATGCAGTGCTTAAAATTAATTTTTCCATCTGTGAAATTCAGTTCAACTGCGTGTTTCATTTATTCCCGTTGAAAGAAATAAATGAACAGAATAGTGCAATATAAAATATTATTTTTCCCCAGGAGGTATAAATAATAATTAAAATACAATATACAGTAGAACATGAAAGTTACGAATACCAGAGTTAAACTGACCACCTCATTTGGAACTGGAAGTACACAGATCAGGCAGTAGCAAAGACCCCTACTCCTCCCTCTAAAAATACAGTACTGTATTAAACATGAACTACTAAAAAAATTAAGTGATTTTTCTTCTGGATAGTGAAGTTTCAAAGCTGTATTAAGTCAATGTTCAGTTTTAAACTTTTGAAAGAAACAACCATAATGTTTTGTTCAGAGTTACAAACATTTCAGAGTCAAACAACCTCCATTCTTGAGGTGCTAGTAACTTTGAGGTTCTATTATAGTAAATTTGAGAAGTGGAGAAAACACAATGTGAAGCTATTTACCTTCATTTCTTCCTTTATATCAGTCTATTCCTAAAGATTCATGCATGACATAACATTTGTTAGATACGTTTTCTTGGCAAATGTGTTTACATTTGTGAAGTTGTGTCTTATTTGGGATTATTTGTAATGCAATTGTCACAGAGTCAGGATTATTTATAGTACATGTAGTAATTAACATAAATAGAATATTGGAGTACTGCCTAATTGGCTGAGAATGTCTGGCATAACTCTGGGTAACATAGCTGTATGACATTGTTGTGTTTTCTGTTGTGACCCCTTTTGTGTTAATGTCTTGTTGTTAGTACCAGTTTTTCTTAGTTTTGTGTTTCTAAAAATGTTTGTTAGTAACCAAATGGCTAAAAACCCAGTAACCAGAGAAGCGGATATTTATAAAAGGATCTGAAATATACAGATCTTGATTAAGATTTCTACTCTATGCACCTGTAGAAGTTAGAGTACTTAGTGTAATTGATGTGGTATTCTACTGTCTCTACTAATTAAATCCCCGAGCATTTTGGCCTGTCAGAAGCACATGGAGTATTGACTGTTCAGTAGTGGTGTGGTGGCCTGTTGAGTGGCAGGATGCAATTCTTAGTAAATAAATATATATTTTGACTGAAATAGATGTTTCTCTTAAAGCTAGGGGCAGATATTTATTAAAGTTAATCAAAGTGTCAAAATACCTCATCACTAAGCTGTTCCCACTATGAGGGTTTTCTAGGATAGTTGAGCTAGACACAAATACTATGCAGAAAAGTCCATACAGAGATTGCCTTAAAATAGACATATTTGGAAGGACTGTATTATTTTTGGTAACTAATGTAATGAAATCAAATGGTTGGATTGTATAGAGTCTGCCAACACACTACTATAGAGTGTAGGTAAAGATTGTTTGTTTCATGATGAGCATGCAGCACTGAGGCAAACATATGACTGTAAAAGGTAGCTATTGAAGTTGTACATATTATTTTATATTCCCCTTCTCCTTTCTTTACTTTTATTCAGCTGCTTGCCTTATTTGTATAAAATCTCTCTACTGCCTATCATATTGCTCTCTCTCTGTGCCATTCTTTTTCTTGCTATCTGCCTGTGCCCAGGCCCTAGAAAGACAGAAAGAGTACTTTGACTCCCTTAAACATGAGCGAGATGAGCTCAGAGATGAGTTGGCTGACCTGAAGGAAACAATGAAGACAGGACAGGTATGTCAGTAGCAGTAGTATACAGTTCTACAAATACAGAAATGGGGGATCAACCATAGTCAACACAAAACAGAAAGCAGTATGTTACTACTCCAGTACAGCCTAAGAAAGGTCTGGTAATGATGTAAGTAATGTTGCTTGCTCCAAATATGGACCAAAACCCCCAATCCTCACATAAGTTAAATGGAACCTTTCCATTTGGTGTAACTGATTCAGTCAAGTTGAAGACCCTTCTGAAAATGTAAAATGTAATTGGATAGAAAACGTTTCTTTTGTGTGAGTGAAATTTCTTTATTTTTTCAGAAACATGGGTTAGTTATAATCCCAGATGGTACTCCAAATGGTGATGTAAACCATGAACCAGTGGTTGGTACAATAGCAGTTGTATCGCAGGAAGCTGCTCAAGTCTTGGAATCTGCAGGAGAAGGACCACTAGGTAAAAATATACTAAATACACGTTGTCTTTTAAAGATTCTACTGGATTTTTTTCCCCCAGTATTCACATCCAAAATTGTGACTTTAGAGCTACACAAAGATATTTCCGTTACTTATGAAATATGTGCCATTGCCAAGCTGAATGCCCTTAGCTTTGTCTAACTAACCTAATAGCATATTTGTTTGTTGACTATATTAAAAAAAAAATTGCAGGTGCGATGAGGACATCTGCAGTTGGTTAATTCTCATGGTCCAGTCTCCATTTTATTGTTTTTGAGGTAACTTTAGAGCAAGCTAAGAAAACTAGGAAATAATTGGACAAAAATGCAGGATTAGTAAAGTGTTTTGATTAACATTTTCTTTGTTATTAAATAAATGTTTCTTTAAAAACTTAAACAGTTAAGAAACTGAGAACTTACCAGACCTATTCTGATTTTAGTACTAACTGAGTGAGAGGGTATGTTCTAGCAGCTAATGATCTTCTTGATAATTTATTTTAGCTTCAGTTTAGGCCATTAGCCCAGCTACTGTTTGTGTTCTTGTAACACAACATGATAGGTACTCTACAAACATAGGGAGGCACAGTCCCTTCCCTGAAGAGCTTGAAATCTGAAAGATAAGGCAGAACTAAAGGGTTGGGGAAAGGAGTACGCATTCAGGTAAAATGGTTATAACAGTAACTGGCCATGTCTTGAGTGTTTTTACGGTTTTGTTTTATTAAATGTATAAATTATCCCCAGTTGTCCCTCACCCATTCATTAACTACCAGGAATTGCCTGTCTCAGATGTCTTTATTGCTACGAAACTTTTTATATATTAAAAAGTAAAGAAACTTACCTTTTTATATGTTACAAAGATATATTTGAACTGCATGTTGCTATGAATATGGTGATGTGTTTGAACTATTCATGTTTGCTACCATTTAGGCAAGTACAATAAACCATAGGAACTCAAATTGTCTTTTTCAGCATGTCATTAAATTCACAGCTTTTGCTAACCTTGAAAAATATTTTTATTTTTAAGCTTAATGAAAATAAAACAAACATTAAATTTTTGGTTTTAAATCCATCTGGTTTTTAATTGAGATCTTCTTTGGTTCTTTTAGATGTTCGGCTACGTAAACTGGCTGGGGAAAAGGAGGAATTATTGTCACAGGTAGAGATGTGTTTTTTCCCATAAATATTCTGTAAAGGGATAGATAGGTTAGGTAAAAGTGTGCCTTTAAAAAAAAATAATTAGTACATTAATAATAAATAAAAAAATTAAAAGCTACTAAACCTGTATGTAAAACAAACTAAACCAAAATAATATATTTAATAAAACTTCCAACTTTGGTCAGCCAAAAACTACTAAACTCCTCCCTGTAGTGTCCTGCACAGCATGAACTTGTTTTATGCAATAGCTAACTTGGTCTTCAAGCTATTTCCCTTATGGTTATTCTGAGTCATCCTAATTGGAATTATATATGGATCTTTGTGAGGGTGCTTCCGACCTCTCCTTTTTTATACTGACATTGTGCTGTATGATTGACTCATTTACATCTTACCATTACAGATCATCATTGATCAGTGATGGTTATATGAAATGGAGTACCTATTTATTCATTCTTTCTCTTATTTCTTTTTATAAAAGCAAGAAGTCAAAAATTAATAAAACGTAACAAGGTTTGGGAGTCATTTTTGGACAGTACCAGTATGGCTGACTCGAGAGAAAGCAGAAGTCGGGATCGTTATGTGTTCTGAGAGATCAGTTCAGGACAAGAGTACTCAAACTTTTCCATACCATAGAGTGTCTCATGGATAATCTGTCCTCCCATGTTGTGATTCTTCCAATTCATCATCACAATATTCCTGTGATAACTACAGTTAGTTAAAAGGAAAAATATTATGAATATTAGCTTTTAATGCAGTTTAGCAACTAGAAAAGAGAAGGTGGTTGGTGACCAGTGGACCAACAGTAAGTGTTCCATAGATGACTAATCCACAGACTACAACTTGTGAATTAGAGGAAGGCATGGAGTATAGCTGCATAGGACACAGATCTAGCCATTCATACCAGCTTTTGTTTTCATTAACCTTATTTTTAATATTCATCTGAATATCAAATAGCTAGATGTTTTGGGTTCAAGCCAAAATGGAAGCCAAATACTGACTAGACCATAAAAATACAAACACTTATTAGAGCATGATAGTTGTAAAAATCGTTCTATTTTGATATAGCTTATGTAAACTGCTGTTTGTGAGATTCAAACTACCCCATTCCACTCAGCTGTGAAGGAATTTTCCAGTAGTGTAGAGCAAAATTAAGAGCTCCTACCTTCATCAGTCCCCACTATAGGGGTCATGGCTGGGGATTTCTTACATACTGATGAGCCCTAATGGCAGAAAAAACATGTAGGATCTTCTGACATGTAACACAAAGTTGCTACTTTTGAGACTACTCTAACTCTGCACAGATGACTAGCTTGGCAGCCATCACTTCTGGGAATGAGGGAAGAGGTACATCATAATGCTGGCTTTGCCCTGGTATGCCATTGCACATACTGGGATCTGAGCCATAGTTTTTGTAAACTTTTAGAAATGTAAAATATACATGAACAATTCCATACACAGAGCTCAATTGGCATCTCATGCTGAAAATCATAATGAAGGGGAAAATGTTCTATCATATCAGTGATCTGGAGGATGGGGTGGACTGCACCCTCAGCAAGTTTGCAGATGACACTAAACTGGGAGGAGTGGTAGATACATTGGAGGGTAGGGATAGGATACAGAGGGACCTAGACAAATTAGAGGACTGTGCCAAAAGAAATTTGATACGGTTCAACAAGGAGAAGTGCAGAGTCCTGCACTTAGGACGGAAGAATCCCATGCACTGCAACAGACTAGGGACTGAATGGCTAGGCAGCAGTTCTGCAGAAAAGGACCTAGGGGTTACAGTGGATGAGAAGCTAGATATGAGTCAACAGTGTGCCCTTGTTGCCAAGAAGGCTAATGGCATTTTGGGCTGTATAAGTAGGGGCATTGCCAGCAGATCGAGGGACGTGATTGTTCCCCTCTATTCGACATTGGTGAGGCCTCATCTGGAGTACTGTGTCCAATTTTGGGGCCCATACTACAAGAAGGATGTGAAAATATTGGAGAGTGTCCAGAGAAGGGCAACAAAAATTATTAGAGGCCTGGAGTGCATGACTTATGAGGAGAGGCTGAGAGAACTGGGATTGTTTAGTCTACAGAAGAGAAGACTGAGGGGAGATTTGATAGCTGCTTTCAACTACCTGAAAGGGGGTTCTAAAGAGGATGGATCTAGACTGTTCTCAGTGGTGGCAGATGACGAGACCATTACTCCTTGTTCAAAGTTTGTTGGGAAGGTTTAGATTGGATATTAGGAAGAACTTTTTCACTAAGAGGGTGGTCAAGCATTAGAATGGGTTACCTAGGGAGGTGGTAGAATCACCTTCCTTAGGGGTTTTTAAGGTCAGGCTTGATAAAGCCCTGGCTGGAATGATTTAGTTGGGGATTGGTCCTGCTTTGAGCAGGGGGTTGGACTAGATGACCTCCAGAGGCCCCTTCCAACCCTAATATTCTATGATTCTATGTTTTGTGGTCACAATATAACTTCTAGCAGATTACTCTTCACAATATGACATCCTAATTTCAGATTAGGAAACTGAAACTGCAACTGGAAGAGGAACGACAGAAAAACTCTAAAAATGATGGCACAAATCCAGATATAACAGGATTAGAGAATGGTTCCGATTTGCAGTTAATTGAAATGCAGAGTAAGTATACCTTAAATAAATGTAAATATTCACAGTGGAAAACCTAGTTCATTCTGCCTCCCTCCTCCTTCCCCCTCCCCCCGGGATATTTCAAGGATGAGTGCCCTTCTTTGGTTGTGAGACCTACTTATCTAATCTTGTTGAAAACTTATCTTGTGGTTTTCATAGGGGCTTTCCTCATAGTTATTTTCTTTCTTGTGTAGATTTAATTATTATCAATTGTAGTAGTATTAACAGAGTACAGGATTTTAAAATTTATTTTTTGTTGGCATGCCTCTCAGTGCATGCCTCAGTATACAATATCTAATAAAAGATCTCTTTGTGCTTTTGGAGCTTAATAAAAATTTTCTTAGTTGACAACTTTGCCTAACTTTTATATAAATACTTTCCAAATTTCATTATTAGATAGAATTTCACATGAATTATTTTGCTAGTATTCTCCCCTGGTTTCTTATCTTGTTGAAGCTTGATCCACTAACTCGGTCTGAAAGATTCTGTCACTATCTGGAGCAAACAAAACTTATTAAAATCCTGCCCAGCATTGTTTCATTTCATACAAACTGACCAGGCTATCCTGAGTATGAGCAAGCAAACCATTTCTCCCTACCTGTCAGCACCCATATGGAGCTGCTAGTCATTGATGTGCTAAAGCTATGTCAAGCAGAGCTGTGTCAATTGGCAATTTCTGAGCAGTACCACCAAAAATGATTTGCAAACCTGCAGGAAATTTTTTTCCCCCTCAGATTTGTCTTGTCAAGCAAATTCAAGCTGTATGCTGCTTTTTGATCAAATGCTTTTTCAGATCTCTGCTCAACCTCCAGAATTTATATTTACGTTGGGATTCTTGTCCTCAAACCAGTTTTAATATAGTGATTCTGCTTTTCAAGGAGATAATCTGTTTGTGGTGAGATGGTTTGTTGTTGATACCATTTATTTTGGTTGTCCATAGTCTGTCTGAAGTGCACATTTTAAAGTGTCTATATCCTGGGGTTACCAAGTGATTAATGCAGACTTGGTGTCTTCAGTCTCTTATAATGGGTCTGTTATGTGTCATATGTAAAGATAGGATCATTATTTCAGCTTCTTTAGTCTCCAAGAGAAGACAATCTATAAATAATATTTACACCATAAGAGTCATGAATATAGTAGTCTTCTTTGAGCAGCGGTCGCTCTGTGTATTTCATACCTGGGCTATGCAAATGCATCATGCACCTGAGTCTGGAATTTTTTAGTAAGCCATGTCCATCCGTAGCATTTATTGTGCTGTAAACCAAAAGTACATAAGGGACAGTGCTCGCACACACATCTCCCATTCCTTCTTGTTGCTATGAAATCTGAGGGAGTCTTTTGTTCTCTCAGCTCCTTCTGCTATTGTGTCATTTCTGTAAATATACTGTAATTAGTTTATTTTCCCTTTTAGACTCATAAGAGTCATAAGAATAGGGTCATAAGAATAGGGTCATAAGAATAGGGTCATAAGAATAGGGATAACTGTCTTCATCCAAAACTGCTCCAAAGAGAAAGCTTCACTCCCTGACCCCACCAAAGTCAGGAGAGCCTGCGTACACAGACTCTAAAGACTTAAGCCTGAGTAAATCTTCTTGGCAAGAGAAAGTGGCATGTAAGGGTACGGATCCGCCTGTTGTGGTACTGGTTCCTATGTCCAAAGCACAGGACAAACGTTCTCCAGAACCGATGCAGTGCCTATACTGACAGAACCCCAGAAGGATCTAACTTCTACTGTGACCAGGGAACTTCCAGATCCATGATGCCACCAGTGTACTTACAATCTACCCCCAGGTGGTCTAAGACCTATGTCTCCCTATCCTCGTATTCATTCATTCTCTCTCTCTCTCATTCACCATCTATATTCAGAGACGTTACTTCAGAAGAGGAGGCTGTTCCTCCCTTCCCACCTGCAAGTCTCTGTACAAAATCATTGATCTGGTGTTTGCTTACAGTGAGTCGGAAGCGCCTCAGGAGGGTCTGTGGCTCTGATGGCCGAAGATGGCCCAGCACAGAAGCCCTAGAACATCAGGGTTACATCTTCCCCAGGCATGATTTGCCAAGGGACAGGTGGTATTCTATGCTATAGGTAGAGATACGTAGGGCAGCTACCCAGAGCTCCTTACACACCTTCACAAGATGTTACACTTTGGTCCAATCTTCCATTACAGATACAGCTATTGGAACAGCAGTATTAGCTATCACATCTTTCAACCACCTCTTGTTTGAACACTGCTTGTTAATCTCCCATATGTGGAATATAGGTAGGGACCATCACTTGAAGAAGTAGTGGAGGTTACTTACCTATAACTGGAGGTCCCTATCTATTTTCCATTATTGGCCTTCTGTCAGGGATTGTCTGGATTTGGAGCACGAGGAGAGCTACAGCACATGTGGACCAATGGGGCACTGCTTACTAAAAACAAAATTCCAGACTCAAGTTCATGGTATGCATATGAACCCACATGTGGAATATGGGACCGCTCAGCTCAAAGAACCTCCAGTTGCAGGTAAGTAACCTCTGTTTCTCAGTTGTCATATTTTAAATTCATTTGAATTAAAATAGGAATTGCTTATTAGTGACATTTTAAGAAATCCAGTAATATCTGATTTTATTTAGGAGATGCCAACAGACAAATAAGTGAATACAAATTTAAGCTTTCAAAAGCTGAACAAGATATAACTACCATGGAACAAAATGTAAGTGTATATTTTTTTTAGATTTTTTTATATAGTAAATTTAAGTAAGTCATATTTTTATCCATAGTACTGTACTCTCTAGTTATAAAATCATTTTTCTCAGATGTAGCTTCCAAAATTGATTATCTGTTCTGTGATTCACCATAATTGCTTTACCAGCAGCATTAAATTCATACTTGTGTTACCATTTTCTTACAAAATACTTCATAACCTCACCATAAAAGAAAACCTTGAGATTCAAATTCTGGGGATAATTTACTAAGACCTCCATCATACTGTAGAAAATAAAAAGGAGTGGAAGTATGACTTTTACTGTAAACTGGATTGCTTTCTTAAATTACTATCTGTGTAAAAGGTACCCTTCACTTAGGGAGATACAGAAAATTAGATATTCTTATGTAGTAAACAAATCAGTAATTTACTTCAGAAACTCTTCTGGGTTTCCATAGTTTATAAATAGCAAAATAATGGAATACTCTGAGAGTGAATTAGAGTATGTTTCAGTAAAAAGGGATTACTTCAACACTTGATAAATTATTCAGTTACACAGTGCAATTCTGTAAATGCTTTTTATCACTATGGGCTTGTCCTCACTAGTGGGGGGAATTGACGGCAGATACGCAACTTCAGCTATGTGAATCACATAGCTGAAGTTTGCGTATCTGCCGCCGACTTACCACCCGTCCCCGCAGCAGTCGGCGGCGCACCTCCCCGTCGACTCCAGCTTGCACCTCTCAGCAAGCTGGACTTCCGGAGTTGACGGGGGAGCCGCGGGTGATCGATTTAACGAGATGCGATAAATCGATTGCCAGAAGATCGATCCCGGACCACTGTAGTGAAGACGAGCCCTATGCTACATATTTGAGTTCATTTCTCTGTGAACTGTAGTAGAACATTAACAGGTCATAAATCTTGCATTCTAACTAGAGTGGTGAGTGAGCTTTAAAGCTAGTGGTTCCTATTCATTTTTTGCTTAGAGCACCATCCCCTTTTGTTAGAGCTGGGCTTGGACTCATGATCTCTCACATCATACCCTAACCCATTGCTATGTCTCACCTCTTGTTTCCACTGCCTCTGTTTCCCAGTTCCCTTTCCCTTGGTTTTCTCTTTCCTTTCCCGGTTTTCCCTCTCTTCCTGCTGCCAGTGCTCCTGCTGTCTCACCATGAAGAGTGACTGACTGTGGGGTCTTCTCTGCTGTTTCTACCCTCCATGAGTCTCGCTTCTTGCTGATACCCTGGTGTTCCTTAAACCCTGATGTTTCCCTTTCTCTACAATCTCAACTGCTTCTGCACATTGACCCTCACTCTCTCCTGCTGCGGATGCCACAGATAATGCAGGGAACAGTGCTTTGGAGTGCCACATAGGAGAGGGGAGAAGGACAAACAGGTGGGTAGTTCATCCCATTATAAAACAGTCAGCAGTCTTTTTTTGGTGGTTTGCAGATTGGAAGACTAGAAGGACAGGTGATAAGATATAAATCTGCAGCAGAGAATGCAGAAAAAGTGGAAGATGAACTCAAAGCAGAAAAGAGGAAACTTCAGCGAGAGGTAATCAACTCCATTTTCCTTTCAAAGTAAACATGATGGAGTTTCATTAATAAAACCAAATGAACATTTAATCTTTGTAGCTGTTATAGGAATAATTCTGTGAGCAGTCTGCTGGCTTCCAACAAGGGGGTAAGAATGACAAATGGTCATATATAACTTTTTCCTCAGTATGTCATCTCATCCACCTGAGGCTGGCCCAATGTATTTCAAGATCATTTCTTTTCTGACTGTAGCTGGCAGAGGGGAATCGCTCCTCACACCACATGCCTCTCACGCAGCTCTCCCCTCCACTCAGAGGCACTGCGGCACCACAATTCACACAGTCACGGAACCTGCTGGTGTCACCTATTTTGCAGTCACCCCTACTTAACATCTACTTCTTTCCAGACACTCAGGCAACATCTGCACAGCTTTCCTCCAGTGATGAGGAATCTGGGCAGCATCTTATCGGATCTCCCATCCACAGACCCCAATCAAGAGAGGTCATAGAAAAGCTGCCTTGTCCTACTCAGAGGGTCGTGCCCCATGGTGCGTGAATCCCTGGATGGCACAATCCACAGTGGCAATATTGGGCTCCATGGGCTCCTTACACTTGAGACCCAACTTGTTATACCACTGCAGCCAGGCATGAGACCTGCTCGGTACCACCAGCTGATGACCCTACCACTGATTGGACAACAGGCAGCCCTGTCACAACCGCAAGAATAAGCACGGCCTGCCTCTAACCCAGTAGAACCAGTTGTTCCACCTGATGAAGCATTGCGTCCTCCTCCCCTGATGTCTTCAGATGACTTCTCAAAATTTCAAGACCTGTTTAGAAGAGTTGCCAATGAGCTACGAATTAACCTTGAGGACGTCCCTGAACAGCGGTACGAGTTAACCAACATCCTGCAGCCCTCCTCCTCTTGTTCTTCTAGAATTGCATTACCTATCAGTGCGGCCCTTTTAGAACCTGCCAGGGCCATTTGGCAAACTCCGGCTGCAAGTCCACCTACCTGTAAGCAAGCGGACCGTAAGTACTTTATTTCTTCCAAGGGCTCAGAAATCCTTTTTACTCACCAGCACCAAACTCATTGGTAGTAGACACAGTTAACCAAAAGAACAAACACCAGTTTCCCCGCTCCACCCCTTCCAAAAAGGACAGTAAGCAATTAGATCTGCTTGGATGTAAGGTAGAGCTTCTTCCATGCTGCAATTTCACATTGCTAATTATACAGCCGTTCTAGCAAAATATGACCATAAAAATTACAATAAATTCATGGACTTTATTGATCACATCCCAGAAGAAAAGAAAAGAATTTACAGGCAGAGTTTTCCAGGGACAAATAATCTCCCACATTACTCTTCAAGCTTCCCTTGATGTGGCCAATACAAATGTGTGAACCAACCGAATTCTTCCCACTTCTGCACCTCTTCCAGTCATACTTGATTACCTACACCTGAAGCACTCCAGCCTTGCTTTCAGCACCATCAGAGTCCACTTAGCTGCTATTACAACCTTTTGCAACAAGATTGACAGTACTTCTGTTTTTGCTCATCCAGTCACCAAGTGCTTTCTTAAAGGAATCCAATCCCTATACCCAGACATTCAACCTCCTACTCCTCTGTGGGATCTTCACTTAGTGTTAACCTGTTTAATGCAACAACCTTTGAAGCCCCTAGCCACTTACTCCCTCTTACACCTCTCTATGAAAACCGCATTCTTAGTGGCAATCACCTCCACCAGATGTTCAGGAGAAATGGCGGCTCATGGTGGGCAAGATTACCCTCTGACTACACCCCAAATTTCTTCCAAAGGAACACCTGTCATTCCCCATTAATGAACCTATACATCTACCACCTTTTTTCCTAAACTGCATGCAAACTCCTTTGAATCCAAAATGCATACATTGGATGTACACAGGACTTTGTCCTTTTATTTGGATAGAACGAGACCCTTTAGGAACTCTTCCAGACTGTCTCCACTGTAGAATGATCCAAGAGGACACCTATTTCCACTTAGAGACTTTCCAACTGGATCTCTGTTTGTATCTGCCTGTGCTATCAATTAAAGGAGACCATTCCACCAGCTTGCATCAGGACTCACTCCACTAGATCTGTAGCTACCTCCGTGGCTTTTCTACGCAGAGTTCCTCTGGCTGACATCTGTAAAGTGGCCACTTGGACTTCTGAACACACATTTGTTAAGCATTATGCCCTTACTCAGGGCCCACTGATACAGGATTGGGCAGAGGGATATTATCCACCACATTCCTACTAGATCCGATGTCCCTACCTCCTTGTTGCACTGCTTTTAAGTCACCTGGAGTGGAGCACTCCCAGGGACATCTCTTGAAGAACAGGTTACTCATCTGTGCAATAACTGGTGTTCTTTGAGATAAATGTCCCTGTGGGTGCTCCATTGCTCTCCCCCTCCCCCCCACACTCCCTCCAACTTCGGGGGTAGTCTCCATTGTAGAGAAGGCACTGAGGAGCCGGTCGCACACACGTACTGTTAAGGCACACTCGGCGTGTGGGACAGGCTCTGCGCACAAGTACTGCTGTCAAAATCTCTGAGCGAAGGCGCAGGGACACACCAACACCCGGAATGGACACTCATCTCTACAAACGTCAGTTACGGCACAGGTGAGTAACCTCCTCTTCCCTCAGACACGCAGTTCCTCAGCAGGTCTACAAAATTACTGCTCTAGGACTGCAACTCAGAATGCCCATGAATCTATCACTGGGACAAAATGTTACAGGAAATCCAAACCCTCGCAGTTACAAAAGAAAAGCAATAGAAGAAAAGGACTGTATTCAGGTATTTCATTGTGTAAAATACATGGGTTTGGAGCCCTCCTGTTGGACGTCCAATTTCTCAATGTGTGTGTTTTCAGAGTTAAGAACGGTGTTTCTCAGAATCATGCCTCTTTCAAAGCGTCTGGCTACATGCTCTGGACCTGACAAATACCTACTGTCTACCTACGGAGAGAATGAACTATCCTGTGCTTTATCTGAGTTTTAAGAGGGAGATGGCAAAGACAATTTTTGGGTATTGCTTTTATTCTGCTGTCCGCTCTGCATATATTCCAGACATTTTTAGAAACAGCCTCACCTTTACACAAGGTGAAATGTGTAACCTGGACTGGTTGGGTATCAAGAGCTATGCTCTGGCAGGAATCAAAAAATCAGCCTGTGCCAACATGGGAATGTAGAACCTTTAGTGTTCAAGATAAACTACCCTAAGTTCAATCTCCTCCCAAAAAGACAATTGTAGGCAGTGGGAGTCCTGCTAATTACAACTCAGTACAAAACTTTCTTTGTCAGAAGGGAGTACAGAATTCTACCATACTGAGCTGATCATTCTGTCAAAATTTCAGGGGAGCAAATTCTCCCTGTGTAGCTTTCAAATGTGAGGGGCCCTATATGCCAGTACACCGTGTGGAGATGTACCACTCTGCCTGCTGTATAGGGAGCCAAATGAGGGATTGCATTAAACTATGCTAGTTAATGCGCTGGAATGGGAGCCGCTGCACAAGGCATGAGGATTCCTACCCCCAGGGCCAGCTCCAGGCACCAGCAGAGGAAGCACATACATGGGGCAGCACATTTTAAGGGGTGGCATTCCAGCCATTCTTAGGGCGGCATATTCCTCCTGCCCTTTTGGGGGGGGGGAGGGGCAATTGCACTCTTCGTGCTTAGGATGGCAAAAAAGCTAGAGTCTTCCCATCAGCTGGCTCAGTTATTGACATGACCTAGGACTTTGCCTCCAGGGAGTAGTTGTAATGTGAAGCTCTGGGTACCCAACTGCTCAGAAATGAATATACACCTTTATTTTTAAATTGTTTCTAGATTATGCTTATGTTACCAATTGAGTGAGTTCTGCTTCCATTGACTGCTAACCATGCAGTTGTTGTATTGTATCCAGTCAGGTTCCATTTTTCTTGATCTGATTCACAGTCTTATAAAGAACATAATCAAGACTTTCAACAGAGAAAACTGGGTTGTGGTCCTAAACACAAAGTTCATTTTAGAGTTTTAATTTGTGCTACTCACACCAGGGCATTAAAAACAAACAAACAGAAACCCAATTGCAATTATTCTGAAATTCAATGCAACTTTGTTTTCATTTTAGTTAAGAACAGCATTGGACAGGATAGAAGAGATGGAGATGACCAATAGCCACTTGATGAAAAGGCTGGAGAAGATGAAGGCAAACAGGACTGCGCTTCTATCCCAACAATAGAAGAAAGCGTTAGAAAATGGATCAAGTTGTGCACTGCTCCTTGAAATAACTAGCCCTTAGCTTGTTTTAAAACAGACTTTAATTGGCGCAAACTATTTGAACACTGAGCTGTTCAGAAATATTTTAGTTGCAGAATTAAATGGCATACCTTTTGTAACTTATGAGAGAATGAAAAATTTGAATTCCTAAGTGAATGATGGTGATTTTTATTTAGCAGTTTAATTGTAGAGTTAGAGTTGAAGCACAATGCTGTATGATTGACTTATTACTAGAAAACATTTGTTTTCACAACTGTGGAATCAAGTTTACTTAAACTTTATTTCAGCTGCTTTAATAATGCTTGGTGCTTGAAGACAACTGCATGAGTTCAAGAGGACACAGTTTTAAAAAATGTACTTGCTCAAGACATCACACAGCACAAGTGCCTTCCATATGGTGCAATTTAGACTTCAGATATGTTAGATCTAACCTTTGAAAGCAGATAACATTTATTTTAAGATACAGTTTTGGGGTCTATGTTCATTAAAGTTTATAAATTTTGATGGAAAGGTACATTTTTGTAATATTTAAATTTATATAAAAATAAAAAATAGGGACTATTATAAAACTTGCTTTTTTGCATGGGCGATAGCACACCTGAGTTCTAGATTATTTTGCTAAGGAAGTACTAGCTCAGCTACTCTTAATATAAAAATAGGGACTTTAATCAAGGAAGATATTTTGTTGTACTTTGTAAAATTGTATAGCAACTACTGCTTAAGTGTGGAATGAAACTTTAGGGTGGAAGGAGGGGGTGAGGAAATGTCTGAGGAGTTCATTAAATGGACACTGTACTGGCCAGAACTGAGTGGCTTTTTATATACAATCTTAAAGAGCTATAAGCTATAGACATTTAAACCAAATTGAGCACGACGTTACCTGTGACATTCTGTAAGGTGTTCCATTCCTGATCTTTGAGGGTATTAAATGTACTTACATTTGCTATTTCAAAACTTTAATTGAGTTATAAGTACAGATAAATTGTGGGTTTAACTTAGAGCTGTGCGCTAACGTGGATGTTTATCCCAAAAAAAGTCTTATACAGATCTTCACAGATGAATATCAGGAAGTCTGCTCCCTTTTTGAGGCCCCTCAGCTGCCTTCTGAGTGAGAGGGAAGCTTTCAACATGGCTGAAAAGTTTTGGTATAGCAGAGTCTCTAATGTAACAGTGAAATACAACAGCAAAGAGCTACAGTAGTTGAATATAGACAGTTACTTCTGAAACACTCTTTACTGTCTTTCAGCATGACAAACTCCTTTTTTCCATTAGTCATCCAGCTTTATCCCCCTGGTATGTAATAATGGGATACACAAGTGGGTGTATTCAAATAAATATTCAACACCTCTCAAAAACTTTATACAGGTCCGGCAGATTAGCAAGCTGCAAAATGTTGCCATCTTCTGTGAAGTGTTTAGGAGGCAAAAGGTAGGTCCTAAAAGCTTTGTAAATAACATGTTCCACAGTCCATTTCCATGTTGAACCAGATCCAAGCTCTTCAGTCTGAAAGAAAAACATAGCTACTCTTAAAAACCAATTTTATGGAAATGTAGATTTGATACATTTTTCAAAACCTTTTCCCTCCTAAAACAGCTGTAGCTGGGAGTGCTTTGAAAGTTAGTTCACTATCTTGATAAATAAAATAATCCATTAGTCAATCTCTAGCTAACCACAGCCCCTCACTACCATTAAGTGAACTGTGCTACCTATCAAGCTAGAGAAAAAGTTTTTGAGTCAAAATACCTTTCAACCATCTCCAGTGCATAGTTAGTCTATCACACTTTATATCAGGGGTCTCAAACTCAAATGACCATGAGGGCCGCATGAGGACTAGTGCACTGGCCCGAGGGCCGCACCACTGACACACACCCTGCCCTCGCTGCCCTGGCTCCGCCCCCACTCCACCCCTTCCATGAGGACTAGTGCACTGGCCCGAGGGCCGCACCACTGACACACACCCTGCCCTCGCTGCCCTGGCTCCACCCCCACTCCACCCCTTCCAAGAGGTCCCACCCCTGCCCCACCTCCTCCTCTGAGCACGCAGCTCCCCATTCCCTCCTGGAAAGCGCTAGGCACCACCAACAGCTGTTTGGCAAACAAAGCAAGAGCAATCTAGGAAGTCCAGAGCTAGAAACACGCGCGGCCCAGCCAGGCAGCAGAGAAGCCTCCACTTCTGGCCCCTCCATCCTGCAAACTGCTATGGGGGGACCGGGGGGGAGGGGGGGCGCCAGGAAGCTTGGCGGGCCGCAGGGAAGGGCTTTGCGGGCCGCATGTGGCCCCCGGGCCGCATGTTTGAGACCCCTGCTTTATATGAAGTGCTCCCCTTGAAAGGAGAACAGCGGCTCCTTCTGCAACAGATCGGCTTAGGCTAGTAGAAGTACTTAATTTGCATACCGTGTTTCCCCGAAAATAAGACCGTGTCTTATATTAATTTTTGCTCCCAAAATTACATTACATTATATTACAGCGAGAGGCAAAACTGGAAGTATGTCTTATTTTCAGGGGATGTCTTACTTTCGGGGAAACAGGGTAGCTAGCACTTTTTTTTTTAAAGTGCAAACTGGACTATATTTTCCTGGTACAAACAATGGTTTATGCAAATCCACTCCCATGCAACTCACTTGTAAGGGACTGGGGTTGATAAATAGCATAATTTGGGCTGTGGACTGTTTGTGAGACATGACTTTTCAGCTCAAGCGGAGTTTGTGGGGGTTGTTGGTCGAAAATATTTTCCCCTACAATTAGCACAACTGCCACTATTGAGTCATCTGCAGCCATTGTAATCACCTAAAGGATCCAATTTTTGTGGAGATTTTACTGAAACAATCTTAGAAATGTCAGGCTTGAAGGGACCACAAGAGGTCATCTAGTGAAGTCCACCCTGTGCTGAGACAGGATTGATTAGAAGTAGATAAGTGTTTGCCTACGCGGTTCTTAAGAATCTTCATAAAGGGGATTTGATAGCCACCTCAGGTACCCTCTTTCACTGCTTAACCTTTCCTTAGAATGTTTTTCCTAATATCAAACCTAAGCCCATTAGTACTTGTCCTACCCTCTCTGCACATGGAGAACTCATCACCATCCTTATAACAGTCCTTCACATACTTGAAGATTTATAGTCCCCCAACTCAGCCTTCTCTTCAGTTTAAACAAATCCAATTTCACCTTTCCTTATAAAGCACGTTTTTTGGGTTGCTCTCCTGTGGATGCTCTAGCTAGTACACATCCTTAAGTGTAGTACCAAAACTGGATACAATACTCCAGAACAGTCATTTCCTGTTTATACAGAACATTTGTTAATACACCCTAGAATGACATTGTACACTGGTAGGGAGGGAAGTGGGGAGGAGCAAGAACATGCACCAGTTTTTCCAAAAATTCTTGGCCTGAAGTGGATTAGGATCTTTTGTTAGCTCAGCTCAACGTCCTAATAGCTGGAGATGCCTTAGTTCTCCAGTTTGAGAAACCCAAGTTACAGGTGGTATTAATATTATTGCTTTTGATTATTCAGAGAAAACTAAAATTCCACACATGATTAATCAACTTTTGGAAAGTGCTTAATTGATGCTGATTTGGGTACTTTGAAAGAGTAATTAGGCATTTAAAAGATTCGGTCTAGCATACACTTTTTGGAGGCATATGAGCCAGGTAGTCTTTGGGAGAAATTATCCTGCACAGAAGCTGCGGGTCAATGTTTTTAGGCCTTATTTGTTTTCTTTCTAAGCACATGGGAATTTCTTATTTAATGACTTTTCTAAATACACATTCTTTTTGCCCTGGAAAAGCAGCCTTCTCCAAAGGATAAGCCTGTCTATTTTCAGAACCCTGTTGCACTGTTATTCAGTTCACCTGATTCCACCTGATTCTAGTCTGAAAGACATCTTGAAAGGTTTTTACAATTCAACACAAGTGATTTACCCAGGTGACTGCAGCAGCATATACAGTTACCGTACCTGCTGGTTAGTTAAGTCAGATTCCTCCACAATATACTGCTTTCTAATGGAGTAAAACATGGCACACTCTTTACTGAAGCTTTCAAAACATTCTTTTTCTTCATCCCAGTTTACCTGTCAAAGCAGAAGTTTGATAAGAGCAGACATTTTATTTCAGTATCTGAAATAAGAGTTCTGAAGGAACACTACTATTAGTTACTAGTCTGAGTCAACTTACTGCCTGGTTAATTAAAAGTCAAAATAGGCTACGGTCTTAGCAATTTATGGTGGTGTAAGGTTAGGAAACAGAGAAAGCAAAGCATAGACTAAACGTCTGCCTATCTTTGAAAGTCAAATCTTTTTTAAAATGTTTCTAAACATTCATTTTAATGTATTCTTATATAGTGAATATTTAGCTATGAATGGACTTAAGCAATCCCTACAGTTTTCCTTTTAAAAGAGAAAGTTTAGAGCACAGCCTCTGTATTACCATTATAATGGGATAATTACTACAGTGGCAGATATTTAAAAATACTGTATCGTCATTTGAGGCAGGAATGTTGGCAGTTGTACTTTTGCACCAACTGCTTCGGTCAGAACAGGGTCTATGACTTTAAACTCTTCTCCCCACATCAACTGCTGATGAATTTCTTAGTGGTTGAATTAGTAATTTCATTTTAGAGAACATCTAAGAATCACATTTCCTAATAAATGACAAAGCAAAAAAGGTAACATTTGCAGACTAGTTAGCTTCCCCATTAATTAACTGCTGAACAGCACCATACCTCTGTTGCTAAGCGAAGGATAAACATAGGTAGTCCCTCCAATGGTGGAACATAGTTGTCTAGCAGGAGTGGTAATCCAGTAAGGTTTCCATCCTGCAAGCATAACATTTTCTTTTCATGTTGAAATATCTATGGTCTTATAAAAATGTATCTACCTACTAGCCATATCAACACACTGCTGTTTGCTGTACAGAAAGTGATTGTATTTAGCAAGTTGGTACTAGCCTTAAAGCAAATCAAAACGATTATAGTTTCCCATTGTGCATTACCAATACCTAAGTTATACAAAGAAGAACCTTATGACATAGAAGCAAGAGCA
Organism: Sternotherus odoratus; assembly: GCA_032164245.1. NCBI lineage: Eukaryota > Metazoa > Chordata > Testudines > Kinosternidae > Sternotherus > Sternotherus odoratus. Next base: position 151,642,147 of record JAVMKO010000002.1, read on the forward strand.
GTAGTCACCTCATCAATTTCAAAAGAGAAATAGTCTTTCAGCAATTCAGTCTTCTTTTTTAGAAACTCAACAATGTATTCAGCAAGTCCTTCCTTTGGGCCATCTTCTTCGGTCCAGCCACTTTCACTGTTCTCCAAGGCTAGCATAGCTAGATCATACAGTGGAGCTGGCTCCTGTGAGTGACATGAGGTACAATACAATCATCACTACCACCCATACACTTCAACCCTTCAAAATCCAGCTGTTCCTCATGAAGCAGTCAACTTTATTTCTTTCCCAGCGAATACAGAAGAATCTTTATAACAATCCCTTCTCTAAAGTCCAGTGCAAAATATAGGGGCATAGTTAAGTGCTAAATATTAACACTTCCCAATACATTTCTGATGAAGAGAGAGCAAAACAGAAGGAATATTTTTACACACAAGCTAGTGTATTAAGTTGTTTAAGGAACAGGATGTGACACTAATAAGAAAGCAACCATTATCAGAATGAGGCAGAGGGTTGCAGGAAGCGAAAGGATGATTAAGGCAGTTGAATTCTGACCAGGAGAATTCCAGCTCTGCCTCTGCTCCACAGTTCTTATGCAATACTGGACAAGTCACCTCGACCTTTTTTTTTTTTTTTTTTTTACCAGCCCCACATATGTGAGGTTAAAACTTTTCTATCAGATCGTCTTCTCCAAAACCCGTATGTAAGATCGGAAGGGAAGTTCTACTTACTGACAATCTCAGAACTCCAAAGTTTGCAAAGTCGTAAAGAAGAATCTGGTAGAAGAGTTCTTGGCTGAATGGGAGGAAAAGTGTTAATTTATTCTTGAAATGACCATTTGTGTCTAATTTTTTGTCATATGCATATTCTCTACTTTGCAATGGCAGAATCATGTGTGTGTGTGGGGGGGGGGTGTATGGAGGGAGGGAGGCGAGACACTGTTTTGGGGGACAGTGTGTGTCAGCATGTTGTCTTGTACGTTCAGACAGCAGCAGGAAGCAACTAGTCCTGAGGCAGGGGGAGGGGGAAACCATGACATTAACCCCTCCCTCCCTCCCCAGCTCTCTGCAGAGCAAGCACAGGAACATACACCGCTTTGTGTTCAACAGCACGACCATTCCCCCCCGTTCATGGTTTGCTTTGTGGTCCAGATCAGCATGCAAGGGCTGTCAGAAACGGAGCTCTGAAAGGGGAGAGGTTTCCAGAGCAGCCAGTTAAAACAACGAGCAGTTCTGGAAGCCAACTGATTGCTCTGGGCACTGTAATGTGTTTACACTGTTAATACAGTGCTGGAGCCTCTGCGCTTTAAGGCTTTCAACTCTTGTTGAGGTGCAACGGAGGAGTTTCTGCGCACTACGTGGCTTGGCGGTGTGTACACCTCAGGAGCTACACCACAGAAAACTGCTTTACTGCCCAGAAACTTGCCCGTGTAGACAAGGCCTTAGTTGCAGAATGAACCTTATTACAGGCTCTTAGCGCTCTAGTACACTGATGTGTTAAGATCTCATGGCTTGTCTATAAAAACATTTAGTTCAACCCTGTGGTGCTTTAACTACCTGTGTGGATCCTGCTGGTGCAGGTTAACAGTTTGCTAATACACTCTGCTCTAGTCCCATTTCAAAGAGGACTAGACCAAACCCCTCTAACAACTAACACATATCATCAGATCCACACACTGCAGGGTAGATTCACACCCCATCTTGCAGAGAATTAAATGGTTGTGTAGACAAACCCTTAATCTCTGAATTGTGTGATGTTAGCTTAGGAGAAAAGGACTCTGATTCTGTGGTGATAAAAGACAATACAGAACCTGACAACTCAAGGCAGTTGGGAGGATTTTTTTGTAGGTTTACACATACAATTTGCATTGTCCCTATATTCTGCAGGCTTTGTAAACAGGCACAGAACTGATTTTAAAAGAATTCGGTTCTTTGATGTTTCAATAACTTGGCTATTCAAGTGAAAGGTACAGGTAAGTGTGATGTAGAATCAAATTCCCTTTCACCCTCCGGGTTTCAGTCAGAGAGAGACAACTCAGTAAACTGCATTTTAATTATGTAGCAGCAGCCCATCAATTTTGCAGGATCAATACAAAAAAATATGAAAAATGTGAGGTCTTTCACACTTGAGTGCTCAAATTCCCAATTTGCCTAGATTTCAAAAGCAGCATTCACAGTGCCTTTGTACCTCTTTCTCATTTTTAACTCCTCAGTTGTGTTCACCAGCTATTTCGACTGTTGACAACACATCTCACAGCATCAATCAGTGTATTTACCTGAGTTGTGTGGTATTGAGAAGATACAGCTTTGTCTGGTATTGTGCCAGGGCCCACTGTGGGCTAACACAACCAACGAACGAGTGATCGCGTAGCATCTCCTGAAGACCTGGAATAATACATCTAACATGAGGCATATAAATTCCCCCCAGCCCAGGTCTGCTGTAGTCTGCAACGTGTATCTTGATTATTCAAGTTGTGAAAAATCTCAAACTACTACTTGAATCACTACTATTCACTTCAGTCCAAAATAAACATGAACTAAAAACTACTCAGGAAATTCTAAACACTCCAATAGTTTAATCCTAAAACAGATAAACACAATGTCTGAATGAGAAAGGTTATATTAAATTCAAACCATGAATGAAAACAATTTGTAAAAATCTTGAATATTTTACTTGAATTTGATCCTGTTTTATTGGAGAAGTTCCTGCTTGGAGCAGATTAATAAATACCAAATGTACCTAAAAGAAAGTTGGTAATGCAAAAAAACCCTTCACGATCAAATCCGATTTAAGAATTGACCCCTACTGTTGTTCCTACTCAGGCTATACTCCCCCCTGATACCAAGTACATAATGCAGATCAGGGGTCTTAGCTTTTTATTTACTTCCCCAAAAGTTTCTGTCCTCATTGTTTAGAAAAAGTGAGCTTATAATAAAGAGTGAGACTCTTCAAATGAAGGTCCGTTCCATCCATTCTATTAAAAAGGCTTATTGTTACATTCCTCTAGCTTCTTCCCAAGGGTTTGCCATTGCAATCACAGTACTATTAGAGCACTGTGCTACTTGACTTTCATTTGCATATTTTCTGAGATCCATGGGTAAAAGTAAGCCAGTACGGGCTGGTACGATGTACCAGTAAAAAGTAGCTGCCGGTACCAGCCCATATCCAGCTGCTGCGGCAGTACTTTAACATCATTCCACTTTCAATGCATGCATCTGACGAAGTGGGTATTAGCCCACGAAAGCTTATGCTTCAATACTTTAGTTAGTCTTTAAGGTGCCACACTAACACGGCTACCTCTCTGATTTTTAACATTGTCTCTTTTGCCCCCCAACCTCCTGCCAGCTGCTGATGGGTAAGGGGGCAAAAGGAGCAGCAGCCCCAAGACCAGGGATTTAAAGGGGCCCAGGGCTTCAGGCCACTGCTGCAGCCAGAGCCCCAGCTGTCGCAGGCCAGGGGGCGTGGAAGGGCTGGCTGGGGGATGCAGATTCTAGTCCCGCCCCTTTTGCCTGAGGCCCCGACCCTTCGGGGGCTGGAACCGGACTCCGTAACGGTAAGTCTTCGGCGTTCCTTTCACCCGATGAGTTGTAAAAAAGTGTTAGAGATGTATTTTAGAGACTTAATGGAGGGAACACAAAATGGAAGAGTTGCTCAAATTCTGACTATCATTCTGAGAAGTTTTTTGGTGGCTGCAGAATAGCTGCAACTGCAATGCCTTCATATTTAAGCTCTGAATGGGTGAACTAGATACACCAGGATATGACATTCTACATTCAGTACTAGCAGCCAGCATTGCCGAGTTTCAGGAGAACATCATTAAATCCTTTGATTACTAGGAGTCAAGATTTCAAGCCTTAGCAGCCAACGTAGGTGTCTGTAGACGCTGGCCTTCTTAGCTGTGGAATTTCACTGAACCTTGTTACCAACCAATTAAAATTAACTGGACAAAAACTGTCATGCCATATGATTTCCAATACTTAGACCAACTTAAGAGGGCTGGACTGTTTGAATGGATGCCACTCCTACTGCAGTTAAATCTCGCTAACAAACAAGAATTGTGCTGCACAGAAGATGCAAAGTTAACCACCACCTGAGAGGAAACTGCCTAAGAATCTGGGAATAGTATTTTACCTGTCACGGTGAAATCCTTATACAAGAAAGTGACACCCCTTTTCTTATTCAAGAAAAAATGGTGTGCACAAGCTACTGTAATTTCAATTAATCTGTCCCATCATTGTTTCCATTATAAATCTATTTTCAGAAACTTGCAACTATGCAATAGGAAATTCCTGCGAACATGGCTTAGCCTTGAACATCTCTGCATGGAAATTAGAGCACAAAATAGAAAAAAAAAATGTATCTTTTTGTTTTACAAAAGTTCCATTGTTTAAGAAATCTCACTTTGTCCCTGTATCCAGAGCAAATAAACATAGAACCTTGGCATTTAGGCTGCAATTTTGTAGGCTGTTCATCTATGGAGTGAGTTAATATCTGTATCTGGAATAGAAAAAAGCCTGATATTAAGTTAGTGCATTTTGTTTAGTAATGTGGTTTAATATGCAGGCTCACTAAAGGCTAAGCCAGCCCTTAGATATGAAGTGTGCACCTCTCCTGTCTAAGTGGAAAATGTCTGTGCAGAAGCTGGTCATCGTGGTTAAACTTTGCTCAGACCACTGGATTAATTCAATACTGCTCTGGTTTAGCAAGTCGTTCATGGACAAGATACACAGCAAGAGACCCAGCAAACTTTCTTTTGTAACAGAAACAGGCTTCCTGAACCACTTTTATAAAATTATTTTAAGTAGTCCAAGCAATCTTGTGTTAAACTGTCCGAAAAATAACCATCTTGAGGAACAAGTGGCTTGCATACTTGCATGTGCTTGGCTACTAATTTCCTCTTGCAGACTCAACACACTGGTTAGGTTAATAATCCTTCTCTTAGGGGTGCAGGCAGCAGTCATTCCCTTTCTAGTAGCATCTTCCTCCATTTCCACATCGGAGTCTGTCCGCTGTCTCTTTCTGCAATACACAGACACAACGGAAGTATTCTCTATTCTCATTAGAATGATATACCGGTATCCACACAGCAGTGAAGTGTGGTAACCCTATATTAAGCAGCAATCAGGAAACCTGGCTAGCTCCAAAAAGTTTCAAAGAAGGGAAGATTGGAAATTAAACAAAACAAGGCACTGTTTGACAAAACAGGGCACCTGTCAAGGCTATTTAGGGATTCTTATTACTCATCACAATGGACAAATCAACTGTTTAAAGGCCCAACTCAGCACACATCAAATTCAACAGGCGTTAGACCAGGCCCTAAAGGAGATTTCAAAAGATCCTGTGTGTTCCTTAACCATATTTGATTTTCTTCAATATAATGAAAAATAAGCTCTCTCCCAGATAGCCCTGGATAAACTATCAGAGCAGCTTCAGTGGACCAGCGCTACTAGGGCCTCCCCTGACTGGCTGCTCCGGGGATCCTCTGTTAAGAGCTTTGTATATAGTTCAATTGCCTCAGGTCAGATTATCTTTTCCAGGCAATGTCTGCAAGACTGGAGAAGGAACACTGTGTAACCTCCCTGCAGACAGAGTGTCCCCCTGTACTTAATCCTCCATAGGTGAACATAAAAGAGATTGTGATTCATACATGATCATCTTAAAGAAAACATACCCTCTATTTACTTTTCACCATTTCTGCTGTTTGTTTCCTTTATACTCGTCTCTCAACTTGGAGAATGGTCATTTTCACTTTGATTCTCCAGCAGCAGCACAAAGCTTATGTGTTCTGCTATGAAGAGTTTAATTCCTCGGTGAAAGTTCAAGATAATATTTGTTCATATTTGGTTTTATAGCTTTCCTGATTCCTTTTTCTTAAAAATGCACCCAAACTTGACTGCGCACCTGCCTAAACAGCAGGGTGAACTGATCTCAGTGACCTATTTTAACCATGATTCAAATCAACAACCAGAAAACCTTGATCTGAATAATCAATATTAATTGTTTTGCATTTGTACATTTTAGTTATTTTAACAAAGAAAAGCTGATTCTTATCGATTGGTAACTGTAGCGGGGTGGTCACAGCCCTGCAGAGGGCTATGGCTGGGGTAAAGCAGCTGGGAAAGGCTGATTGGGGAAGCAGCCACAGCTAAAGCCATGCTCCAATCAGAGCTCAGATGGCCCTTATAAGAGGGTTGTGGGCCAGATGCTGAAGAACAGTCTCCCTCTAGCTCTGGAGGGAGGTGGACCTAGCTGCCTGAAAGCATCAAGGGTACTGAGGGGTGGAGCAGTGCTGGGGAAGCTAAGGCCTGGCGACCTCCCAGGCTGTGGCCTGATAAGAAGGCCTGAAAAAGTACTGGGCTGCAGGTCCAACCCCCCTTGCCTTTTACACTGCAGTCTGCCCCAGGGAGCGGGGGCTGATGATGACTGGCAGTAGCCCTAGATTGAGGCAAGGTCGGGATAGAGGGTTGGGAGTCCCCCAGGGGAGGGAGATGCAGAGAAAGTATGGGTGCATTGCCAGGGGGCAGCATCCCAGATAGAGGGGGTCTGGGTGAAAAATGGGGGGCAAGCGGGACAGTGGCCTGCAGAGGGTGCTATGGCTGGAAAAAAGAGCTAATTCTCAGAGGACCAGCAGTAGGCGCCACAGGGGTGAGTAACTATTAAAACGTTGATTTGCAATGAATTCCACTGAATTTGGTGTTTCTCTTCGCTAATCAGGAGGATGCACTAGACCTACTACATTTATTTAAACAACTATAGAACTTAACTTACATTTATTCAGATTCTAAATTTTTATATTTTATGGTGAGTGATACTTCTCTTACTTATCAGATACGAATTTGTTCTACTTGCCATTTATATCAAACTCTGTTTAGATGGAAATTCAATTGTAAAATGCACAAAAAGCACATTTAATTTTTCTTAAATGTGCTGCATAAAGTTTTGTTTCTCATAAAAACATTTTGCATTTAAAACTAATGGATTTACTAAACAAAAGTGGTAACAACTATAGTCAGTGAACTGAACTGATTTCTCATCACCATATCCATCAGGATTATAGAACTAGCAGATCTCATCCTCTCTCGTCTGGTTTTTATTTATAGACTGGAAGAGAGGAAAAAGCTTTCCCTGCTTTTTCAAATGCAACTGGTTTCTTCGCTTTGAATGAACTACTCATTGAACTGAACTAGTTGAATAAACTAAAATTGAGAAAATATTGTTTACACCTTCAGAAAAGTTTACTGTTGTCAAAAGTTGGTTTAGCACTTCAACAACTCTGATTCCACGAGCTTGGCAAGTGACTATCACCAGTTAAGTGGTCTGACTTTCTTTAAAAACTTGGCAGCAAGCAGGCACTGCTAATTTTTTTTTTCTGTATAATTTAAACAGATTATAATTTTAAGGCCTTAACAGCTGTTGTCAATTTAAAATTTAATTTTCTATGAGTTTAGTTCTTAAAATTAAACATTTTAATATACATTTTAAAAATCGGATTTAAATTAAACATTTTTAAAAATTTTAAAAACAATTTTTACTCACTCGGATAAACAAAAAAAACAATACAAACTATCCAGCATAGATCATCTTTACCTAGTAGGGACTGTTTCAGGAGTCAGCCTTCCACTTTCCTTCTGCCCCTCCGGTGTCATCACTGAATCCCCCTGTGCAGGAACCACTGTATCAAAGTCATTGAGATCTTCCATTTCAGTATCCTGCTCTCTGGATCGGCCATCAGAAAGTCCTGTACTACCATCTAGGGTCACTGCTGTATGCCCTGTACTCAAAGGTTTGTTTAAAGGCTGAAGGAAAGCATCCAGCTTCTGGTCTCGGGAATCGGTGCGGACCATCTGGTGGGCATAGACTTTATCACCTGTTCCTTTAGCTGTGAAAGAGGAGCTTGCTACTGATTTAACAACCTCAGCAGAAGAGTATTCAACTCCTGGGATCAAAGTCTTCATTGCAAAAATGGAGGAAGAGGAGAAAATGAGAAATTCAGCCTCGGGAGACTGTACATGCCTATGTATCTCTATAGGTGACGTTTACCCTTAAATTTAATTAAATTATATAGATATTATTTTACAATAGTCTACTTACATAAGAATTATAATCATAGAAATATAATCCAATCACTTAAAACATGTTTTTATTTACTTGTTTATTATAATAAACAGAGTTTTATCCCTAGCAATGCTACACTGTATTTGGTATTGGTCCTGCGTAGTGTTAGAAGTGTAAAAAACGTAACCTATATGTATGTGTGTTTAGGTTTATATAGTTAGTATTTTGAAATTAACAAAATTATGCAAAAAACAAAAATTGGTAGTGTTAGATGAATACATAATTCTATTTAATTATAAACCTAAATATTAAATTGAACAAATGTATAACTGGAAATCCATTCTTTAAAATACTGTAAAAGATCACGAGTCCATTTAAAAGTCACCGTTCTGTCTGAAAATCTTCTCATTATTTGTAAATCCAAGATGACTGACTGAAAGATAAAGAAAAATGCTTTTCCTTATTTTTTTCAGTCTGTGTTCATTGTGCACTTGACAGCACTCTGGGTATAAATCATTTCCATCATTTATGTAGGTCTTTCATGCAGAAACAAGACAGAGAAAAAACAATGGCAAGGAGACTTAACGTCAATGTACCTGAAATTACTTTTAACTTCCTCCCCCCACAAACTGATTAGATTTGAAGTTGACAGTGTCCTTTTAAAATATAAATGTTGGCAAACACACTTCATAAATGGCCAGCATAGCTCTCAGGAGAAGATCCACAGTAAAATAGGAATATCTGGCCCAGACTAGATTCTAATCTTGAACTTCAAATACTTGCTACCACAGGCTATATCAACACAGTGAAGACTTGTGGTCTCTTAATAGTTATATTCTCACCTGGGTGAAGTACATCCTTGAAGAGTTAGAGCCCAGTAATTTGCTCTCTATATGTTGCTGCACACACTCTAGGATACTGTCTTCATGAAGAAAATGGACCTCATGCTTTGTAGGATGGACATTCACATCCACATTCTGAGGGGCTATTTCCAGGCTGCAAAACATTTTAAAGGAAAACTAACCTAAAAATATCCCACCGTTGGAGAAGTGTGTGAATATGCTCAGCATACGATGTATCAGAACTGAGGCCATAAGTATACCCTATACAGTTCAAATGGGCCTGCAAAACTAATGGTACTGCAGTGGAGTGTTACTTGTTTTGATACCTAGATATCTACTAAATACTAAGAGGCTTCATTCAAAACCCATTTCTGTGGATCAGCCCATTAATGAACTAATTTTTATGATATTTCTAAAAGCTATTTTGAAGCTGTCACTTTTTCAGTGGACACATGTAAGTCTACTCACCACTAGCCATCCCTTTGTGACAAGACATGGCAGATAGAAGCCCCTCGCTGGGCTAATGCCATTGCTGAAGATCACTCCAGCACTTTGGTGGTTTCTCTGTCAGGTAACTCAGCTATCCGGCCAGATTCACAGTCCTTAGTCCACCCCTTCCAGGGTCACACTTGTCCTAACTAAAGTTCAAACCTATCTTTCAACAAAACCAAAAAATTTCCACCCTCTCTGCAACTCTTCAACCAATCTTTGGTTCTCCAAGGTCTCTCCTAGGCCTGCCTCCTGGACAGCTTTCCTCATTGGTCACTAAGGGTCTTGCAAGAGCCTTTTTGCTCCCTGCTATCTCTTAGCAAGAAGAGAGACAGATCAATGGAGTTTTGGATAGAACAAATGTGTTCCCTATTGCTCTTGCTGTGGAAAGTCAGGGAGCCTGATTTTTAGTGCTGAAAACCCACAAATCCAACAGACTGCAGCTGGAGTTGTGTGCACTTAACACTTCTGAAAAAATCAAGCCTTTTCTTTAATGTTTTGGACTTGCTAGTCTATAAAGGATGAAAGAAACACTTTCAGTTACCACATTCTTGGGAACAAACTGTCCCATGCTGTAGCTTAAAGCCCATTTTAGCTGTGTTGATCCCCTTTATCTAGCTATTGACTCTGGCTATCCCTACAAGACAGGCATTAGAAGTAAAGGACTTGTCTACACTATTGCTTAAGTCAGTGCAACTTATATCGCTCACGGGCATGAAAAACACACATCCCTGAGTGATGCAAGTTAAATAGACTTAAAGCGCTGTCTATACTGCACTGTGTCAGCGGGAGACACTGTCCTGTTGACACAGCACCTCTTCACCAGACGTGCTACATTAGCACAGCTGCATCAATGCAGCAGGATAGTAAAGACAAGCCCGAAGACATTTTATTACTTTACCTTAAGTACAAGAATGGATGTGTACTTTTCGGCAAATAAGCAGCATATACAGTTTCTATGGCTTTCCGCAAAGAAGTCGACTCCACCAGTCGATCTGGAATGAAGAATAAAAGGGGGAAAATCATGGGAAAGTATTGTGATACCTGGTCCAAACAGCACATTTAAAACACACTATATGATGCGTAAGTACTCCCTTATACTCAAACTTCATCCTGTACAAGAGTGAGGGTTTTTTTTTTCCAGTAGCACCTATTCCATAGTGTCTAAGCACTGATAGCAATCAACAGGAGTTAAAAATTGCTCCATAAGGTATTTTTCTCACTTTCCATTTACTATTCCATCCTTGCTCTTCCCTAGTCCTTTTAGGATATGGTCAGTTTCCCTTTCAAGATTATTTCAGTTTTAATAATCAGACTTCTTTTTCATCATTCAGTGTAGTCAGGGCCTAAGTTTCACTTTCCAATTCTCATGCAGTAGCATATTCAACGGTGTGCTGGGAGAGTCTAACTGGGATCCCACAAGTTAAAGGCAAACACATGACATGCTTTTCGCGTCAGCGACCTTCATGCAGCAGGCCATCGAATGCTTAGAATTCCCTAAAGCTTTCTCCTGAAAGCACTCTTCTTGGTGACCGTACACATGACTTTTTGAGAGGATCAACACAAGAGTTACAAGTGTTCTGACCTTTTTGCAATGTGATGTTTTCGGAGAACACTGCTAGAGCTAATCTTTTGTGAACCTATCTTTTGAATTGTGGCTCTAGTCTGCAGCACAAACAAGGGTACTCAGATAAAGCAGTTGTCACTTAGCCCGGATGGTATTCTGTGCATATTCCAGTGCAAGGAGATACGAAAGCTGTCTTCCCTTAGTGACAAGAACAAGGAACAGTTTAAATCCTTGCGCAAGACAGAAATAAAACCTATTCCCCTGCTCTGGCCAGGACTGGATTAAGATATAGGCATCATAGGCATGTGTTTAAGCTGGTTATAATGATAATGATATAATGATTATGATAATTATATAAAAAAAAATTAAGTAAATTTATGACTAGAAGTAAAGCCTGAAAACACGATTTGAGCAACTGATGCAGTGATAGATAACTCAGAACTGCCTCATGCATCTTAATGCAGTGTTAACTCCGCAATCCCATTACCATAGGTGACCCTGCCAACATTATCCCAGAAGAGGATTCTGTGTATGACAGGAGGAAAAAAGTGCACCAAACCTAATCTGCACACCCACTCCAGCGGATAAACTCCAGTTCAGGAATAAATATTTGGGGAAGCCTCCCTGCTGCTGTGGGGGGAAGGGAGATGGAGGGCAGAAGGGACCCCTAAGGGAGGAAGGCCCCTGTTCCCACTCCTGGGAGAAGGAGATGGTCCCATGCCTATACCTGTCTGGGCGGAGAAGGTCATGGCAAGTGGGGGTAGGGAGAGCCACAGAGAACTGTCATGGTACGTACAGATTGCCATAGGCTGGACCTGGCTCCAGCCACAGTATAACTTTCCAGACCATAAAACACTGCAGACAAGTAAACATTTGGTTTGACTTCAACTTCCCTGCTTACTACAAGATCTCACCAATGGCAGAATTTAGCCCTTAATGTGATTTTTTTGAAAAGATGCATGGTCGAAGATTTGATGCTGCTGTTCCTAAGAAATAAATGGATATACACTCTGCAAAAAATTATGCAAAAAGCAACAAAGTACACCGGACCCTGACTAGAACGCAGTGTTCGGGATCCATGCGCGGTACCATGGATCCCAATTAAGGTAATTACATTTGGGATCCAAGGCTGCGACCACACTATATGCAAATCCGCGCTATAGCGACACGGGTTATAGCGAGGGTCTGGTGTATTTACAAGCTATACACATTTCTTTGCACTTACGATTTATGAAGAGTAAAAACATGCATTTCTTCACTGAGTAGTTTGCATTCGTTATGTAGCCTTTCATTTTAAAGGCCAGCTTTTCATCTTCACAGGCCACTTCTATCAGTTCTCTGTAGAAAGTCGTTGTTTTTTTAAAGAGAATACATGAAAATAAGCAATTCTGTGCAAAGGTTTTATTGACAGGAATTTAAGATAGTTACATTACGAGCAAGTAGAAATACACCATTATGAATTTGGTTATGCAGAGAGACAAGGTGGGTGAGGTCATATCTTTTATAGGACCAACTTATTTTGGTGAGAGAGAACTTTCAAGCTTACACACAGCTCTTCTTCAAGCCTGGGAAATGGACTCAGAGTGTCAAAGCTAACTATAAGTCTGAGCAGATTGACTACATTTCCTAAACAGATATCCACACAAAACCACCACTAAACTCATGCTCCATTTCATCCTTACCCATAACAATTTTACATTCAACACACACTTTGTCTAAACCATGGGAACAGCCCTGGGTCCCAGGATGGCTACCCAATATTCTAACCTCTTTATGGGCCACCTTGAGGAAAAATTTCTGGACAAATGCACCATGAATCCAATGATACACCTGAGATACATTCATGATATTTTCATCACCTGGACAGATGATCTAAACTCCCTCAAACTTCCACCACAACCACTACCCCCGTCCATTAAACTCCCACACTGGCATCAATTTCCTGGAAACCATGATCCACTTCAACAATGGAACCCTAGAGAAAACTATATACAAGGGACACACAGATCACCACACCCACCTTCATAGATCCAGTAAGCACTCCAAATACGCCAAACATCTGTTATGTGCAGCCAGGCACTCAGATACCACAGAATATATACCCTGACACACTTAAAACTGCCTTCACCAAACACGGACACTCCAACAGAGAAATAAATTGCATCATGGAATGGGCCAAATAGCCAGAGAGAACCAGCTTCATTACAGAAATAAACTCCCCTCTGACTGCACATCCCTAGTTGTCAACTCACACCCCACCCTGGAACCCATACGGGGTATCAAACAATCACAAACCAAACTCTACTGGGACCACATGATGAAATAAATCTTTCCTGAAATTCCTCTTCTGGCCTTTGAACAACTCCTCAACCTCATCATCAGAAGTAAGTTCCACATAAACCATGATACACCAACTCAAAGCAGCACCAAATCCTGCCAAAACAATAGATGCCAAACCTGCAGACATATCCAATGCTACAGTGATCAACACCTTCCACAATATACCTTTCAAGATCCATGGGTCCTACACATTCTTATCACAACATGTGGTATCTCAGCCAATGCACTAAATGCCCTAGTAGCTACAGCACTGCACAGATACAAAATGTACATCCGTGGATGCAGATATCTGTGGATATAAATCAGTATCTGCAGAGTTGCAGAGCTCTACCAGGAATCACAGTGGCAAAAGCAGAGCTCCCAGGAGCCAGTGCCCTCTGCGGATACCAATTTGCATCCACGGATATAAATTTTGTATCCACGCAGGGCTCTACCAATAGCAACTATGTGAGTGAAACCAGACAGACAATCACTACACTCTCAAATGAATTCTCACGGAAAAATGATAAAAGACAAAAACAGAACGGCACCTGTGGGTGAACAGTTTTCACAAAATGATCACTCTATATCTGACCTCTCAGTCCCCATTCTCAAAGGAAATCTGCACAACACGTTGAAAAGATAAGCCTGAGAGCTTAAATTCATAACTTTTAGTGTCTAGCAAAAACATGGACTCAATAGAGACAATGGATTTATAGCTTATTACAACAATTTGTAACCCACTCACACACACCACAACAGCACTTTCACCCCTTTGACTTGAGGGGTGTTACTGCACCTTGAATGGTCCTTTCATTCAAGTTAACCCCTTACACTAATCAATCTGTTCCACCTTGTATTTAGCTGTGACACCCTAAGTGCCTTTCGAAGGCCTGAAAAAGAGCTCTGTGTAAGCTCAAAAGCTTGTATCACACCAACAGAAGTTGGTCCAATAACAGATATCACCTCACTCATCTTGTCTAATATCCTAGGACCAATATGGCTACAACTACACTGCTACAACAACAGTGCAGATGTTTTGTTTATGATAGTTACCGAATATCAGAATCCTTTTAAAGGGTCTTAAAATTCTTTGTTGATACATAAAATTGGTACAGTAAACCCTCGATTTAACGGACCTCGATTTAACGGACTTCGGATGCAACGGACAAAATTTCTGAGCAAGTCTGATGCATCCGAAATCCATTTCTCGCGGGCTGGCTGCCGGCTCCCGGCTGCCGCCCGGGTCACAGCTGCCGCCCAGGTCCAGGCAGCAGGCAGGCTGGTTGCTGGCCCCTGGCTGCCGCCCGGGTCCAGGCAGCAGGTGGGCTGGCTGCCGGCTCCAGGGTCCCGCCTGCGGGCGGGCTGCCGGCTCCCGGCTCCCGCCAGCGGGCGGGCAGACTGCCCCCGGCTCCCGCCAGTGGGCGGGCAGACTGCCGCCCAGGTCCCAGCAACGGGCGGACTGCGGAGCTGTCGCCCCGACCCTGTGGCGGGCGGCTGCTGCTCCGACAGCTCGGGTTTTTTTATTATTATTAAATAACGGACTTTTTGATTTAACGGACACCCCCTCGCCCGAATTAGTCCGTTAAATGGAGGTTTTACTGTACTCATACAAATAATGAAGCCAAGTAGTCTTATTTACCATGTACCTTCTAATTGATAGTAAAATTAGAAAGAAAAACTTCAAAAGCCACTACAAATTATCCAGAGTAGCTTTTCAATAAATTAACATGCCCCATTGTCCAATATCCTGTAATGACTGTTACATTATCACTGGCAAGCATGAATTTCAGTACTCGCAAGGTTTACGGCACATGTTACTAGCACTGAGAGACCAGGAGAGTTTTAATTGTCACTGGGTCCAAAACCGAATATTACTACTTTTCCTCAAACTAGATCTACATACCTTTTCAATCTCCATTTTTACCTGATCTGCATTAAGGGGTGGGATGTTGGTAGAGTGCTTAAACATTTCCCCTGGTCAGTACTGACAGTTCTTAACTATTAGTCTCCATCGCTATTTGTAAAACTCTTATAGCACAGTTAGATCCTATTTACACTGGCCAAGGAAATCCTATTCAGCCTAGGTAATTTATCAGTATAGCTGCCTAGAAGGGAAGTAACATGATTTTTCTAGTCACACAGTCAGTTCCATTCCTTAGCTGCAACTTCTAATGTTAGTAACAGAGTCAAACTGACCTTTCTATCAGTGTTGGCAGGAGTCCAACAAGGTTGGCAGCAAAGCATTCTGCAAAACTATTGTATGAAATGTATGCAGTTAAGCATTTTATGGAAGGGGATTTTTCCTACAAATACTGCAGAGACTTTCTGGCATAGGGGATATTTTTATTACTCCTTTCTTATGATTTGCTCAAGGAGAGCTCGAATTCGAATTTATAGTCATTGTACAAAAACAGATTTCAGAAAAGCACATTTGAAGGAATTACTAGTTCTAAAAAGTAAGGTGTAATAGGAGGAAATACCGAGATTCACCAGTGTAGGAGATGGTTAGGCCCTGCATGCAATTTCCTTGCCCAGATGTGGCCTTTGGGCCAAAAAGTTTGCCCACCTGTGGTGTAAGGCCTCTTCACTGTGGAACTCTTCTTGGACAGCTCAGTGGCTACTAAGGATATGTTTACACAGCAATTAAACACCCACAGCTAGCCCGGGCAACTCAGGCTGGCAGAGCTTGGGTTGCCAAGTTGCTTCACTGCTGTGTAGAATTCCGGGCTCAGGCTGGAGTCTAGATTCTAGGATCCTCCCGTCTTTCAGGGTCCCAGAGCCTAGGCCTCAGCCCAAGCCTGGCACAGTAATGAAACAACCCCATGAGCTCGAGTCAGCTGTCGCGGGCCAACCGCAGCTTTTTCTCTGCTGTGTAATAATACCCTATGTTATTTTATCTTAAATAGTGCAGTGTGCTAACTCAATAACTACGGTACATTCACTTGCACCATACTACTATGAAATACTCTGATCATCACAGAGATGTTGGGTCTTTTTAATAATTTATTTTAAACAGAGCTAAACAATAAGATTTCATTTAAAAACAACTTCATGGTCAACTTACCTGCTAACAGCATTTCCAAAAATGGACCTAATATTGTCCACTGTTGCGGCATTTGATAGGGTTCTAACATCTGCCACTGTATCGCCTTGCTAAAGATAAAAGAGAGAAGAAATTATTATTTATTTATTATTTTAAACTGATGTGTAGTTTATCCAGATTACAGAAAAACAAATTCCCTTACATGCAAAGAAAACTACCTTAAACTAGCCCCATTACAAAATCCAGGCACAAGGCCAAGCACTTTATTGAACTGAAGTAAGTATGTGACGTTACAAAGGTTCTACATACCTTTTTAACTGAAAAACTGATGCCTGAGTTGTGGATGGCATATCTGAAAAACAAGTACAAAGCAAAATGGCAGTACAGTAAAACCTCGATTTAACGGACCCCGATTTAACGGACTTTGGATGTAACGGACAAAATTTCCAATGCATCCGAAATCCGTTTTTCGTGGGTCCCACCTGCGGGCGGGCGGGCTGGCTGGCTGCCGGCTCCCGGGTCCCACCTGCGGGCGGGCGGGCTGGCTGCCGGCTCCCGGGTCCCACCTGCGGGCGGGCGGGCTGGCTGCTCCCGGATCCCGCCTGCTGGCGGGCGGCCTGGCTGCTCCCGGGTCCCGCCTGCGGGCGGGCGGGCTGCCGGCTCCTGCCCGGGTCCCAGCAGCCGGGACCCGGGTGGGCGGGTTGACGGCTCCCAGCCGTAAAACCTCGATATAATTCACTAATTCGGGCGAGGGGGTGTCCATTGTCAGCCGAAAGTCCGTTATTTAATAATTTTTAAAAACAGACTTTCGGCTTTAACGGACACCCCCTCACCCGAATTAGTCCGTTATATCGAGGTTTCACTGTATATGAAAGAATAAATGACAAGTTATCCCTCCATACTCTACTAAAGCAGCTAACAAGCAAATCATGTGAACAAATAACTACATTTCTTGTGATACAGCAACAGTTCCTTTTATTTAAAAGAATTTCAGTTCAAACCAACTGCCACATGAGACTGTAAATTTGCTATTACCTGACCCACACAAACCACATGAAATTTAAAGATCAACCTAGATTACTCCAGGTATAGGAAATTATGATAATTTCTAAAAAGAACAAATCAGTTAACCACTTCTAGGCAAAAGCTAAAGCATTCCAAAGTCAGCCTGGTATTATGAGGAATAGCAAAAGCTCTATCTCACTCTTAGTGATTTTTTCAGTACAATGGATAAACTCTGTTTCTGGAAAAGGGAGAAGAAAAATGGCCGACTTGTTCATGGTCGACTGGGAAGATGAGAATCCCAATGCATTTATTCACAATTGGCCAAATCATAAGGTCCTTGCTTAGTTTTCATTCTGACCTGGCTTTAATGGGAGTTCACTCTTATAAGGATCTCACAATTTGATGCAATGGCATTTTTGTCAATAGAATGACAGCCTGACATCACCATGAAAGTAATGTCCATGGTTTCTGCTGTTATTTTGGGCTTCTACTTTATCAAACAGATACAGTAGACTCTCGATTATCCAAGATGATAGGGAAAAAAAAATAATTCTGGTTAATAAAATCCTGGATAATCACCATCCATAGGAAATATGGGAAGTGGCGGTTGATTCACCAGCCATACTGTGCCAGGGGGAGGAGGTGTTGGTTCACTGGCTGCCCTGTGCCCTGGTAAGGGTTTTTTGTGGGTGTGCTTGGGGCGGCAGCAAAGCCAGAGCCAGCCCTGTGAGTTGTGCGTATTTTTTTTTACATCCTGGTTAATCCACATTCTGGTTAATCCAATCCTGGATAATCGAGAGTCTACTGTATCTGGATATAAACTGGGATTGACCTACATTAACCAACACAAAAAAGCAACCCAACAGATCAAATAAGCTAGAGCTCTTTATTTCAGTACTTTACCTGCCAACAACTTCTAATATTTTTGCATACTCTTCACTTGGATTTTTTAAGGCTTTCCTCCTTGTAGTTACATTGTAAAAAAGATCCTCAACCTGCATTTAAAAAAAAAGTGTCATTATTTTTAACACACACACACACACACTTTGAAATAAAACTTAAAAACGTATTTCATTTGAACCAATCTTCTTGGTATAAAATCACCTAAGTGGTCTGGGCATCTTAATTTATGAACACTCAAATTCTGTTTTAGCTGTACTCTAGCTACATAGTTTCACCTAACAAAATGCCATTCTAGAGAAAGATACTTCACTATCACAAAACTTTTGATAACTTTAAGTTTCACAAAAAGACACAGATTTCACCAGTGTTTGGTCCTCAGATTCAAAGACGTTCAACAACATTCAAAGAAGAGGTCTGAGATAAAAACGCTTACATTGCAGTTGACAATTATTGACACAGTACTCCCTCAGTGTATTTTAATGCAATACAAATTAAGTAACGAGATCCATTGCTACAGTCCCTTGTGTGAATTTAGGATCAACTGAAATAATGAACACCTGAGATTTTCATGAATTTAGCAAATTAACATTAAATGTACTGTTGGACTCCGAGGCACAAATATTAGGGAGAAGTTCAGTTTCCTGTTTTTATGTTATAAGAGTTGCTACCACTATTATTATTATTAATTATTTGTATTAACATAGCACTTGGGAGCCCTTGTCACAGACCAGATTTCTCTGCATAAAGCACTGTACAAACATAGAACATACTCCCTGCCTCAAAGAATTTAAAATCTAAGTGTAAAACAAAGGTCAAAAGATGGATGAGACAATATTAGTCAGCATATTAAGCAGTACTCTCAACACACCAGCACTTTAATTGTTGTAAAGTATTTTGTAGGCATCAGGGAAAAAGAGTTTTGAAATGGGTTTTGGAGGAGGATAATGAGGTAGCTTTACATATGTTGATGGGGAGCTCCTCCCAAGTGTGAGCAGTATTGGGGAAAAAACTAACTCTTCTCTTCTCTTCCCAAAGTGCTACATCTACTGCACAATATTAATCTGTGTTTTATGTACTGGTTCTTTATTTAGGAGATTAGGTCAACTAACACACTAGACCTAACACTGGATTTGGAAACCAACGTCCCATTAAGTTTATGATGCAATTCAATATTATGTGGTTTTAAATATGATGTACACCTAACTCTCACAGTGCTCACATGTAAAGTCCAAACATAACAAAATTAAATATTTCTCCCATGTCACTATAAAATGCCACCATCTAGAAAGTAAAAGGAATCTGTGCAATTTACCCGACAGTCTTTGGACACATTCCACAAGCACTTTATGTTGTTGTACAATCTGTAAAATATTTCACAAAGTCACAAAAACTACATGACCATTACAAAATACATTTTTAGTTGTTGAGGCTGTAGATGTGCAGTTCCATTCCTTCACTGTAATTTCTAATGTTAGTAACAGAATCAAACTGACCTTTCTATCAGTGTTGGCATGGATCTTCATCTTGTTCTGTATTTACCTAGCACAGTAGGATACTAGTCCATGACCTGGGCTAGGACTATGGCAATACAAGTAACAAATCACCACCACCTACCGTGATCTGAGTCCCCTGGTTTCCAGCACAAGGTTTGGGAGGTGCTTTCAGTTTTCCATCACAATAGCTTGCTCTAATCAGAAAACAAAATAAATAATTGTCAGACACTGAAGCAGCTGGGGGTCGGGGAAGGGGGAGAAGATGGGGGAACCAGACATGAATGTTGTGAAATATCAGTTGAGGGCACGCAGGTTTCAGGAAATAAGCCAGTCCAATCAGAGTTGGGGGGTTTGGTTTTGTTTGTTTTTTCAGGTTGATCAAAGTTCTATTTTTCATTTTTTGAACTTTTATGTCATTGACAAATTTACATGAATATAAAACACATACTTTAGAATTTTTTGATATAAGAAACATTAGTCTCTAATATCAGTCTTTGAGAACTTTTAAGTATTCTAAAAGCTTGAAGAGGAAATAAAATGGATAATGCTCCTGCTGATAATAACTCACCTTAATTAGTTAGCCTCAGAGTTGGTATGGCAACCCCCATCTTTTCATGTTCTCTGTGTGTGTGTGTATTTTTTTTTCTAAAGTATGTTTTCTAAAGTATATACATCTGATGAAGTGGGTTTTAGCCTACAAAAGCTTATGCCCAAATACATTTGTTAATCTCTAAGATGCCACAAGCACTCCTCATTCATTTTGCAGATATAGATTAACACGACTACCCCGCTCAAATGTGAAAAGAATTACTAATTTGCATGATTAATCAAGCTTATATGTGGTTTAATTTATTTTTATTGGTTGCAATTTTTCCCCCCTTTTCTTGTGGGCTAGTAAATGGAATACAATTGTGGATCTCTTATCTATTTGCAATCACTCCCACCTGCTCGAGTAATAAAACAGAATCATACAACTCCATCCTACAACAGAGGATGTTGTAACTCATTCTTTTTTGTTTGGAGTTCGGCTATTTCCTTTGTAAGGACCATAGGACAATGCTGTCAGCATGGGACAAGTTAGATGAGCAGACCTGCCTTGTAAACACAGTATCTTACAAACCCACACGTGCACTTTATTAGTTGCACTATTGGAGTATTATAGTTAGGATCTTTGGATGATGTAACTGCTTTAGTGAGTTATACAGATTAATCAGTTTATGTAGTATATGTTCCTAGTCCCTACCTATGTACTGTATAATTAGTATAAGACCAAGTTACTTCCTGTTAAGAGAAAACACAGTAGTTCTAAGTTATAACAAAAACTTTATCACTCATGGCAGGAGAGAGTCTCACTTAAGCTAACTGGTAGAGGTTTTCCTTAACTGTCCCATTTTTTGTATTCCTGGAATAATATTCACAATACTGTTTGCAAAAACAAAAAGATGAAAAACTCATACTTTCTTTACTTGACTGCCCTCTAGTGGCCAAATATTTATCAAAATTCCCATAAATTTTAACAAACTAAGCTATGGGGGCCAGCCAATATACATCTCTTTCCAGGAATAGAATTTAGATAACTGTTATCGCTTTGTTAAAATAAAAAAACTACCTAGTTCTAAACACTTCTCATGTAAAAATGCCTTTATTAACTTGAGATCGTATTACTGTAATGTGCTCTCCCCAGGGCAACACCTTGGAGGCTGAGCCCAATGCAAAATATTGCAGCACTCATTAACTGACAGTCAACTTTGTACTATATCAGACTAGCGCTCTGTGGCATACATTGCCTTCCAATAAGCTTCACGGTGGAATTCAAAGTATCTTAAATGGCTTGGGAC
Organism: Sternotherus odoratus; assembly: GCA_032164245.1. Classification (NCBI taxonomy): domain Eukaryota; kingdom Metazoa; phylum Chordata; order Testudines; family Kinosternidae; genus Sternotherus; species Sternotherus odoratus. The sequence continues at coordinate 151,663,692 of JAVMKO010000002.1, forward strand.
CAGGTTACCTGAAAATTCCCCTCTTCCCCTCCTCCCACAGCCCCACAGTTAAGACAGGGTAAGGCACTTGAGCAGAAGCTCCTTTAACATAAACAAAAGGGGACTCGTGGCAGGTCATTCGCTGCAAGGAGTCCTCAGTGGTAGAGCCGGCTCCCATTTGGTTTGCCAGAGACCAGATTTATGAACCTCTCAAATGTGTTGCAAAGCCCATCTTTTTTCCCCTCTTGATTAAGATTGCTGAGGAGAGTGGGTGCTAAGGGTACATATTTATGGACAGTCCTTTTTTTATGTTGGGATTTTTAATTTATGGTGCAGTGGCTCAAAGCATTGGATGGGTGCTTATAGGGGTTTTTTCAGTTGAAGACTAAATAAATTAGAAAGAGAACAATTAGCTATTTGAAGATGTCATAATTATTAAAAACAAACATGTTAACAAAAGAGTATAATTCTGCAATATTATAACCATGTTTATCGCATGATATTAGAGAGACAAGGCGGTGGTATTTCTGTTGGTGGTGAGAGACAAGCTTTCGACCTTCCACAGAGCTTTTCTTCAGGTCTTCTAGTTTCCCCAAACTTGAAGAGCTCCGTGAAAACTCAAAAGCTTTTCTCTCACCAACAACAGAAGTTAGTCCAGTAAAACATATTATCGCACCTACCTTGTGTCTCTAAGAAAAGGGCTATTCAGTATGTATACGATGAAGGAAGACAACTTAGAAAGGGGAAAAAAAACAAATCTGAACAAGAAGCCACCTGTATTTGGAGTGCCTTAAGCCAAAAGCTTCCCTGAGTATCCTCAAATATAATGTTGTAAATTAGAGATTGTATCATAACGGATATGCCCAAGGAGGAACATGCCCAATCTGGACAGAATCTTCAGGAAATTTAGCTGGTAAAATCTAAGAAGTCTCTAGTGAGCCTGTAGCAGGGTGCTGCTGCAGAGGCATCTAATTAGCCCCTGCTCAGCCAGCCCCAATCAGGGGAGATAGATTGGGGCCGGAGAGAGCCCAACCCTGGCCTGTGGATTGGCTGCACCTGCTGGCTTAAGGGCTATAAAGGCTGGAAAGAGCCAAAAGGAGGGGGCGAATGGCAAGGGTAAGGTCAGTCTCCTGGCTGAGGGCTGCTGTGTCTCCCAAAGGAGCCAAGTAAGCTGACAAGTCTGTATATAGCTTAACACTGGTGGTGGGCACTGTTTTTGTAAAGAAAGACACAGATGCTGCACAGTTGGAGCCTTATTTGGGCAGCCAGCAGGCTGAAGGAAGAGGGGCAAACAGCAGACCCTGTTACAGAGCATATGCAAACTGTAAATTTTCAAAGGCTTAGAAGTGGCCAAATTTGGGTACATTTTCATTGGAATGGCAAAAGGCTCTTCACAAACATTACTTCCTTGACAAATTTTAACTCCTACCCCAAAGCATGGGGTCACTAAAGCTTATCAAAGAAAAGGTTGCCAGAATTATTATTTTTTAATATGTACAAAACCATGTATTTTTTCCTAGCCTGATTCTCAGAACAGCTGAATCATTTTAGATAAAATTTCCACAAGTAATTTAGTCTGAGGTAGATACCCAGCATAGAAAATTTCAGCCCCAAGTGGCTAAGAGTTTGGCAAAATCATAAGCAACTGAAAATATGATACTATAATGGGAAATAGCAGTTCTAACTATATCATTTTATCTGAAGGTGAAAAATGGAGAAGAAAGATTGCACCAGATTGGTCTCTAAAATAGAATTCCTTTAAAATAAGGCTGTCAATCACAGTTAACTTGCATGATTAACTCAAAAAAAATATAGATTAAAAATATGAATTGTGATCACATTTATAATAGAATACCAATTGACTTATCAAATATTTTTGGATGTTTTTCTACATTTTCAATATTGATTTCAATTACAACACAGAATACAAAGTGCACAGTGCTCACTTTATTTATTAAAAATATATGTACTGTAAAAATGATAAAAAGAAATAGTATTTTTCAGTTAATTTAATAAAAAGTACTGAACTGCAATCTCTTTATTGTGAAAGTGTAACTTACAGATGTAGATTTCTTTTGGTTACATAACTACACTCAAAAACAAAACTTTGGAGCCTACAAGTCCACTCAGTCTTACTATTTATTCTGCCAATCACTAAGACAACCAAGTTTGTTGACATTTACAGGAGATACTGCTGCCTGCCTTATTTACAATGTCACCTGAAAGTGTGAACAGGAATTCGCATGGCACTGTAATAGCTGGCATTGCAAGATATTTACATGCCAGATATGCAAAACATTGGTATGCCTCTTCATGTTTTGGCCACCATTCCAGAGGACATGCTCCCATTCTGCTAATGTTTAAAAAAAAATAACGTGTCAATTAAATTTGTGACTGTACTCCTTGCAGGGACAATTCTATGTCTCCTGCTCTGTTTTACCCGCATCCTGCATATATTTCGTGTTATGTCCGTCTTGGATGATGACCCAGCACATGTTCATTTTAAGAACACTTCCAAAGCAAATTTTACAAAACACAAAGGTTCCAGTGTGAGATTTCTAAAAATAACTATAGCACTTTACCCAAGGTTGAAGAATCTGAAGTGCCATCCAAAATCTGAGAGGGAGAAGGTGTGGAGTATGCTTTCAGAAGTCTTAAAAGAGCAACACTCCAGTGCAGGAACTACAGAACCCAAACCACCAAAAAAGGAGTATCAACCTTCTGCTGGTGGCATCTGACTCAAATGATGATAATGAACAGGTCAGTCCGCACTGCTTTGGATCATTATCAGGCAAAACCCATCAGCATGGAAGCATGTCCTTTGGAATGGTGGTTGAAACATGAAGGCACATAAATATCTTGCAACACCAGCTACAACAGTGCCATGCAAACACCTGTTCTCACTTTCAGGTGCCATTGTAAACAAAAAGTAGGCATTATCTCCTGCAAATTGTAACCAACCTTGTTTGTCTGAGTAATTGACTGAATCAAGGAGGACTGAGTGGACTTGTAGGCTCTAACATTTTACATTTTTTTAATTTTTGAATGCAGTTAGTTATTGTACATAATTCTACATTTGTAATTTCAACTTTCATGATAAAGCGATTACATTTAAGTACTTGTATGAGGTGAATTGAAATTTGTTTTTACAGTGCAAGTATTTGTAATAAAAAATAAAGTGAGCACTGTACACTTTGTAGTTTGTTATTGAAATTATATTAAAATATAGTAAACATCTAAAAATATTTAAAATAAATGGTATTCTATTGTTTAACAGCATGATTAATCACACAATTAAATTTTTTTAAGCACTTGACAGCCCTGCCTTAAAGGAATTGTTCATCTTATATGAAGGTTCAAAATTATTATGTTAAATTAGCTAAACCCAGCAACCTTACCCAACTTTATAATTAGAACAGTAATTCTCAAACTTATTTGACTGTGCCCCTTTGTTGTCTGTAGTAGTTTACGCACCTCACCACATAATTTTCTACCAATTAAAAAAAAATCAACATGCAAATCTCACTAAATATTAAAAATAGTAAGGCATTCATACAAACAGAACTAACAATCCATTGCAATAAGAGCAAAAGCAAAACTGTGATTGTGGTCAACGCTTACAATTAAATGTGCACACTGCATCATAGCAAACGGATTAAAATAAGGATGGCAACAACTTTGTATAATACTATGCAAGCTTAACAGAAATCTTCTAGAGTCAAATGCACAGCACCATCTGAGGACCTGGTATATTTGGAGGAATCAGCTTTGCTAGTTATTCATTGCTGTGGGTAAAATGTGCACAGTAAATTCCCTCCTCCTCCCTTAAAGCTTCTCACACCCCCGTTTGAGAACTTCTGGTCTGAATAAAGAGCACTTAATCCACAACTGTGCTTACGCCTATATCTTTATTCTCACTTCCTTCTACCACCCCCATACTTGTCGCCTCCAGGCCTACTACAGCTTCCCCACGATGCTCTATTTTATTCTTCCATTTGATCTTTGCACTTCTTTTGTAGCCACCCATATGCCTGAAACTCACTCCCTTTTCCTCTGTCCTGAATGACCATGCCCTCCCTCTTTAAAACCATCCCTTTCAGGATTTTATTTGTATCCAAGATACCATCCATATTATTAACAACTTTGAAAAGAGAATCAATGTTTATTACACACAACACAAACTTTTTAGAGAGTGAATAAACAGCCTACCTGTATGCACACTTTGCATCGGCAGTTTTAGTTGTGACAGTAACATGGGCAACATGACTTATGCTAGCCAGTGCCTATAGGGGAAAAAAATAAACTTTTATAAACCTCACTCCAGGAAATATTAATTTTGGAATTAATACTTCTACAGTGGTAGCATTAAAATGTAGACATTTACCATTTGGTAGTTATTCATGGTACTGTGATCTTCCCTATTTGTTAATTACTTGCAAGTGGTATAAGTGAACATTTTAATGGCAAACATAGAACAAGTAATACTGGTATAATTAAAAGCCTGACAGTTCTTAATCAATGCACTAGTTTCCTTTAAACGATTCTATTCAGGATTAGCTTTTTACCTTGATTTTCTTTTTTAAATGGAAATTTAAATACTTCCAAAAAACAAACAAAAAATTAAGGGCTAAAGAGCTCCCAGCCTCCATCTCTGGGTTCTTGAGAGGAGATCTCCACCCAAACAGAAAAGACAGGCCTGAAAATTCACATTATTTAAAATTTGAAGTTATTTCTAGTCTTCTTAATACATCATAAAGCAAAAAGGGCATAAATTCATTCCCATCCTGCCCCTTCTCAGGCTGCCTTGAAAATAACCAAGAAATGTGTTTTGAAACAAATGTAATAAATATTTATATATGTTGTAAGTATGACAGGATGTGCTTTTTTCTTTGATTGCTTTCAACTTCTAATTTTATGTTATTTTGTTTGTTTGTCTAATTTTTGTTATTTTTATTTTCTAATTTTGCTTTCAACTTCTAATTTTATGTTATTTTGTGTGAGATTGAAAGAAGAGGCTAAACCCTGGATCTTCCAAAGAGCTGGGATGATCAAGGAACTAGAAAGAACTAATTTCAATTAAGTGGTAATTAAAAGGGCTGGCACTTATGTTAAAGAGAGAACTACTGTATTAATTTTTTGCAGCCAGTCGGCAAAGGGGAGGAACCCCTGTGAATCCATTTAAACACATAGTGCTCATGGGAGTGGATCTCAAAGGGAGCCAGTTTTAAATTAAGCCAACAGGAGAAGCCTAACTTGCTTGCAACTTCACAGTGTGGGTCAAGAGATAGAAAAAGCAGGGCATGTGGCTGCCTCCCTCCCTCCCAGTTTGCACAGTCAGAGCTCTAAAATCACAGAGATAACAGGTGTAAATTGTAATTATTATTCCTTCCTTTGCATAGAAGCTTTTAGCTGCATTAACAAAACCACTATCTCTTTTTAGTAATACATTTTCTGTATAACCTGCTTTTATTTCCTCGGTTTTGTTTTTGCGTTATATTGAGTGTAAATACACACTATGGATCCTATGATGGCAATTTTTAAGGGTGTAACTACTACTTGTTCGTTCTGAAGGCCCATAGCCATAGCCACAGCACACCCTTCACAAAAGAAGCAGTGGCAGGGGAAGTTACGAGGGACATAGGCACAAAAGGGGAGATGGGGTGATTCAGAGTTGACAGCACTTAATCCATCTATCTCCAACTTGGTCGCCCTACAGAGCCACATGTAAAATACTGCCACACCAGACACAAGTATACTGCTGGTGGCACTGTAATCTTCTGCCAGGAGGCCAAGCACCTCTGTAAATCAGTCAGCTTCACTACTACCAGCCCTGGGATATCAGTCAGCAGTTCTAGCTGCTCCACAGTTTGGGTCTTATTTCAACAATCTCCTCCTCTTGACTCTCTTCAACCCAAGCTCCATCTCTTCTGGTGGAGAACCAACATGCTCCCTAGTGCTCAAATATCAATGGGGGAATAGGACCAGAGTGACCCCTAAAACTAAACTTTGCCAGATCACTCAAACGGATTTGTCTACCCATCCCACTCAGTTAACACACACTTCCTGGCTTCTACATCACTCATCTTCTCCTTGCACTCTACCTCCACACACACACACCAACCACACTCAGTGCCATAAGAAACTCCATCTTTTTTAAATGACTTCAGGAATCAGACATGAACTACACCCCTTTACAACAGCATAATGGCAATGAACAAGCTGTTAACCATAAACTTACCTCTCCCCTAAACCCATATGTAGAAATGCTAGCCAAATCTTCAAATTTTTGCAATTTGCTTGTAGTGAATCTCTCACACACAATATCCAAATCTTCTTTCTATATAAGAGACAGAAACACATTAACATTTCATTTCTATTTCGACAATTTCTTAAGGCAGAGGAAAATGTATCATGAATGCCTGAAAACAAGGTCCACAAGTAAGCATTACACTAACTTGGACCTGTCCAGTAGATTTACTTACCCTGATTCCACACCCATTATCTTGGATCTGAATGAGTTTCAGACCTCCCTCCTTAACAATCACCTGGATGCTGGTAGATTTGGCATCCAAACTGCAAAAAGCAAAGCATCTCTCAGTATCCAGTTAAGTGACATTTTCTTCCAAAGAAATTTAGTCTGCAATTATACTGCAATTTATATTACTCCCTCTCCCTCCCTTTCCTCATAACAATTACAGAACAGATAACCACAATGAGTCTAACCTTTCAGCATGGCTGCTGTGTGGGTTTTTGGGGTCATGGCATCAGTCTCCCTTATTGCCCTCCTCCCCTCCCCATTCTGGAGCCAGGCCACCACAAGGCTAAGACTCCAGGAACCAGTTCCTTCTTTTCTGATAATACTATGCAATAAACTTGTAGCCCAAAGCTGCCACTAAGGGGTGTTGTTGGTTTTTTGTTTTTCTTTAAATGCAGTTTAACCCGGTCAAGGATTGTTGGCCTATTTTCTCCAATTCCAGCAGCACACTGGAGTTGATGCACGCAGGCATCAAGGGGTTTAGTTAGGGTTGCCACGTGTGAGGAGAACATCGTAACTCACGGTTCAGGCCAGGCCAGGATCCGGAGACCAGGAATTAGGTGTGTAGGCCAGCTTAATAGGAAGCTTGATAATTTAGCAATACAGTAGACTCTCGATTATCCAGGATGATAGGGAAAAAAATAATTGTGGTTAATAAAATCCTGGATAATCACTATCCATAGGAAATATGCGGAGTGGGGGACGATTCACCAGCCATCCTGTGCCGGGGGGAGGGGGTCTCAGTTCACTGGCTGCCCTGCGCTCTGGTAGGGTTTTTTGTGTGTGTGTTTGGGGCGGCAGCAAAGTCAGAGCCGGCCCTGCGAGTTGCGGGTATTTTTTTTTTTTGACATCCTGGTTAATCCACATCCTGGTTAATCCAATCCTGGATAATCAAGTCTACTGTATAGCAGTATGTAGTAATAGCAAAAAGCAATATGTAGCAATGGCGAAAAAGTGTAGTAATGGCCTAAGAGTATGTATACAGGATGTCTGTGCAGTCGAGATGTACGCGTCATGCTGTCAGCGGTCGGCCAGTTGCGGTCGCATTGTCACGGTAACCTGAAATTTCCAGAGTGCCCAGAGAAAAGGGTTCAATCAGAAAGAAGATACAAAAAGTGCAGGACGGCCCGCCCAAAAGGTACCAAATCAGGGAAAGGCCACAGCTGGCCTCAGAAAGGGAATAATCAAAAGGGACCTATGGGAACCCCCAGTAAAATCCCGCCAAAGCTCACCCAGAAAGGGAACCAATTAAAAACAGACCCGCCAAAGGACCCAGAAAAGGGAACCAATTAGAAACAGGCAGGTCAAACGATCCAGAAAGGGACCAATTACTGCAAAGGCCAAACATCCCGAAAGTGCACCAAAAGGGTGCATAAATACTCAGCAGAGGCAGCCGAGCATTTGCAGACTTGTCTCCTGCCAGAGAAGGGAACCCGAACCGGTCTTGTCTTGGAGTCGCGACCAAGAACCGATCAGAGGAGCTTAATTGCCTATCCGGAGAACATCACGGTGGTGAGCATACTGGAAACCCAAGGGGGGCTGGTAGCCACACCAAGGAGCAGCTTGGGTCAGTGGGAGTACGGGAGACAGAGTGCCTGAGGCACCTCACAGGGTGACCAGGGTCACAAACACAGGGTGCCAGAGGCACATCCCAGAGCGCTTAAGTAACCGGTGAATTGACAGAGAGACTGATAGGGCAGGGAAGAACCCCCCACCCTCACGGAAGTGAAACAGAGTGAGTGCACAGAATGAGTTAAATACTGTATCGTTGTAATTGTTGCTGTATCTGTATTGTAGTGATTGCATTGCTTATTGCTGTAAGCATTAAGGCCATATTGGTTAGGTCTATTTTTGTGAAATGACATCATCAGTAAAGAATTGAACCAAGCAACCAGATCCGAGTTTCTTATCTAGAGTGGAGGCGGGATCCGCGTTCTTATATCGGTGGGACCTGGTCTTAACTTCCCACGGTTCACGTTCCGTACCTATCAGCCTACAGTGGAAGGTCGGTCATAGCTACCCGGAGAACCGATATTTGGAATCAGAGGACAGATAGTCTGTGCTGGGTGTTCCGAGTGGCTGAACTTGGCCCTGACATAACTGACAGTCAGTCAGTGGTGTTAGTCGGCAGGATATCCTAAATTTAGGGAACCTTTTGGGGAGGAACGGAGATTCCATGTGGCTGTTGAGGTTCTGGCAGAAAAAAACATCTGCTGCAACAGATAGCTCCGATTGTGAGCAAGGAAAGCCCACGGTAAATAGATATGGATGCACCAACCAGAAATTAGACTTCCTAAGTGCAGCCGGGGGATTAGGATTTGGAATCATCATATTGGTACTAGTCACTTAGACCCTGTGGTGGGACCAAAGCAGACATTAAACTGGCAACAGGACGTGAGTGGGATGCTTCATCCGGATGCACTGCAGAAAGAGTAGCACCATTGACCCTGTCACATAGCATTCACCCAATCCCTGAGTTGACTCGATCCCCCCTTCAGGTGAAGCCTATTCAGCCAGTATACGTAGGGAGAGCCTGGGGACAGTGGAGTCACAATGTCTTCCCAAGGGTCCCCTCCAATCTACTCCAGTGGTCAGCATGCCACTATTGGGGACCGTGGTAGTCAAATATCACCTGCTGATCAGGGAAACTAGGGCCGGCGGACGCCGGTGGAGCCGTTCATTCTCAGGCCATTCCGGGGTAGCTAACGCTAACCGGTGGCCAAGGGGAACGAGTTGGGCACTGGTAATACCAGCCGCTTCACATTGGCCAACGGAAGCGAAAACAGTTCTAGCCCAGTGGTTGTTCAGCGAACGAGCCGCACACCCATTGTACTGGAAAATAATAAGGGCCGAAACCGTACAGTCACGTACACCCTCCCCCCCCCCAGCCAGAGCCTCGCAGCGCCCTAATCCCCTTCCCTAACCCGGAGCCCCTCCCGCACCCTGACCCCCTCACTTCCGGCCCCATCCTGGAACTCAAACCACCACCCCAGAGCCCATATCCCCTACCACACCCCAACCTCCTACCACAGCCTGAGCCCCCCCCCTATACGCCAAACCCCTCTGCTCCACCCCAGAGCCCAGATCCCCTACCACACCCCAACCTCCTACCACAGCCTGAGCCCCCCCCTTACGCCAAACCCCTCTGCTCCACCCCAGAGCCCAGATCCCCTACCACACCCCAACCTCCTACCACAGCCTGAGCCCCCCCCTATACGCCAAACCCCTCTGCTCCACCCCAGAGCCCAGATCCCCTACCACACCCCAACCTCCTACCACAGCCTGAGCCCCCCCCTTACGCCAAACCCCTCTGCTCCACCCCAGAGCCCAGATCCCCTACCACACCCCAACCTCCTACCACAGCCTGAGCCCCCCCATACGCCAAACCCCTCTGCTCCACCCCAGAGCCCAGATCCCCTACCACACCCCAACCTCCTACCACAGCCTGAGCCCCCCCCTTACGCCAAACCCCTCTGCTCCACCCCAGAGCCCAGATCCCCTATCACACCCCAACCTCCTACCACAGCCTGAGCCCCCCATACGCCAAACCCCTCTGCTCCACCCGAGCCCATATCCCCTACCACACCCCAACCTCCTACCACAGCCTGAGCCCCCCCCATACGCCAAACCCCTCTGCTCCACCCCAGAGCCCAGATCCCCTACCACACCCCAACCTCCTACCACAGCTTGAGCCCCCCATACGCCAAACCCCTCTGCTCCACCCCAGAGCCCAGATCCCCTACCACACCCCAACCTCCTACCACAACCTGAGCCCCCCATACGCCAAACCCCTCTGCTCCACCCGAGCCCATATCCCCTACCACACCCCAACCTCCTACCACAGCCTGAGCCCCCCCCATACGCCAAACCCCTCTGCTCCACCCGAGCCCAGATCCCCTACCACACCCCAACCTCCTACCACAGCTTGAGCCCCCCATACGCCAAACCCCTCTGCTCCACCCCAGAGCCCAGATCCCCTATCACACCCCAACCTCCTACCACAGCCTGAGCCCCCCATACGCCAAACCCCTCTGCTCCACCCCAGAGCCCAGATCCCCTATCACACCCCAACCTCCTACCACAGCCTGAGCCCCCCACATACGCCAAACCCCTCTGCTCCACCCGAGCCCATATCCCCTACCACACCCCAACCTCCTACCACAGCCTGAGCCCCCCCATACGCCAAACCCCTCTGCTCCACCCCAGAGCCCCCTCCTGCCCCCCAACCCCCTGACTCAACTGCAGTCCACTCCCACACTCCACATCCCTCCGCCACACCCCCCATCCCAGAGCCAACCCCTGCACCCGGGCCGGTGAAAACGAGCGAGGGGGGGGACGGGACCCAGCAACAGAGGAAGGGGGACGGAGTGAGCAAGGGGCGGGGCTTCGATGAAGGGGCGGGGCCTCTGAGGGGCGGGGCGTGGTTTCGAGGGAGCAGGAAGTTGGGAACCCTGGGTTAAGTAAAAGGCAGCGAAGGAGAACGAAGGGGTTGGCGGTTCCCGCCCCCGGGAGTGGCGGTTCCCCTCCCCCCCCGCCCCCCGCAGGGCAGCCGCAGGCCACTTCCAGCCGCCCCCCACCCCAGTGACGCGCCCCGTGGTACAGAAGCGCCGCCAGCGGGCGCGAGGCGCCGGGAGGACGGAAGCCCCACCCCCCGCCGGGCTGCGCTTAACTGCCACCTGGCCCCGCCACGCGCACCAACCGCCCAGTCCCCCTGCCCGCGCGCGCAGCCTGGGGGGAGGGTACGGGGCAGGTGCCGCCCGGCCGCGTTACCAGTTCTCCAGCATCTCCTTGATGGCGTTGGCCGGCCTCTGGATGACCTCGCCGGCCGCGATGCGGTTCACCACGACCTCGTCCAGCCGCCGGATCACGCCCGCCATCAGGGCCATGCGGCGGCCCCGGGCGGGGGCAGATGCTGGGGGGCTGGGATCTCTGGGCGGGGAAAGGGAGACCCCAGGGGGCGGGGCGGGGCTCGCGCTACGATCCCCTCCGGTGGGCGCGCGGCAAAGCAGGGTCGTGAACCCAGCAAACTCGCGCCGAACCTTTGCGGGCCGGAGCTTTGGACGCTGCCGATTGGAAGGCGCGGGTGGGCGGGTTGTCGGCGGCGTGGCGCGGAACTACAACCCCCGTCGTCCCCCGGCCTCACCCGGGGGGCGGGAGCAGCGGTGACAGATGCACGAGCTCGTTCCTATCGCCCTTCAGACCCTGGCTTCGAGCTGCTGGGGCAACGGCAGGCGCGGCAGGACTGCTGCATTTTCCAGGGGGGCGGGGCGGGGAGGCGGAGGGTCCAATCAGCGCGTGGGGTCTGGGAAGCACGTGTTCGCTGCCGCTATGTAACCGAACAAGCCAGCTGCAGCCCTGGGGGGAGGGGGGCGGATCAAGACAGAACCCCCCCCCCCCCGTGATGCGCGGCACCGCTGGGCTCGCTCGCCCGTATGTGGGGAACCATTTGACAAGGGGGAATTTGTGAAGCAGTATAGCGGGGAGGGGATTGTGGGTCCCGCTAATGAAACTTTCAGCATCATTAGCTTATCGGCCACAACCATAGGACACAAACAATCTAGGGCTGAATAAAGACCTACAAGGGCTTGCTAATTACAAAAATAGCTTCTCCTCTCTCCATGTTCACCCCTCCCCCATTCAACTGCTAGAAGAATAACCCACCCTCCCTGATTGGAGATAACAAGCTGGTTCAGCCTGATTGGACTAACCTTGTTACCTCCTACCTGGTTCTTGCCTACTTTTCTATACCTGCCTCTGGACACTTCCACTGCTTGCATCCGACGAAGTGGGTATTAGCCCCCGAAAGCTCATGCTTCAAAACTTTATAGTTAGTCTTTAAGGTGCCACAGGACCTTGTTACCTCAACTATAGGACAATGCACACTGGAGACTGGTACCAAGCAGGCAGGTTTATACTTTCTCTCTCCCCTGTGATTGATCACAGCAGCACATTCTTCAGTAGATGCAGCCATTGTTGATCTTTGTCTGGGGTGCCTGTGAAAACCTTGAAATGGACAAGGAAGTTTCCTGGGGTTGTCAGGTTTAAAAGACCACCGCGAGAGCCATGATATATTAGAGCCAGTTTCAGAATCAATGAACTCAATGAATGTTACCTTTGCACACAATATTTTAAAATTCTGCAATGTTATTTATCACTAAATAAAGGTGGGGGCTCCAGCATGGCAGTAGAGAGCATAGGCCACTGGTGGCACAGAACTGAGAGATCATTCTGAAGCCCCTCCTCCCCTCCCACACAGACTCAGCAGTGAGGCTGCACCTGAACCTGATAAGTTCAAGGGCCAGACCCCAGACACTGGGGTCCTGCCCTCCATTCTAGGTGCACCAGGTGTGGGGCAGGCAGGCTCATCCCAGCAGCATCCAAGATGCACAAGGGCTTGGGAGGGTGTGGGGGTTATAGGTGCAGGGAAAATGGAAATCTGCAAGTGGGTCCAAATGAAGGTGGTTGGGGCTCCACAGCAGGGGGGGTCTGGGTGCTGGGGAAGTGGGGCTGGGTGGGGTGTAGTTGGTTGCGGCTCACTTAGGTAGGGGATCCATGTGTGGAGGACTCCTTGGCGTGGCCCAGGTGAAGGGGGTGGAGCATATTGAGGTGGCAGTTGAGTGTGGGGTCTCAGTGGTCTGGATGCAGGGGTGGAGGTCTGGATGCAGGGTGGGCTTAGAGGGGGATGAATGAAAGGGGGATGGTGCTCAGTGGCAGGTCTGAGTGCATGGGGGGTGTTCTGGATCCAGAGGGTAAGACAGCGGGGTGGTATTCTGGGTGTGTCAGGGTGAGGCTCAGCAGGGGTGGGGGCTGGATGCCGCGTTTGTGATGGGTTCCCCCCGCAGTGCCACCTGGAACTGGGATATCACTGAGCCCCCAGATCCACCAGCCTGGGCTCCCTTTTACCCTGCATTGCTCTGACAAGCTACAACGCCTACCAGCCTGCACTTTCACCACCATACATATAGGTAGGGACATACCCAGGTGTAGTTACAAGCAGGCTACTCCCAGCTCCTCAGGCATGCACCCTCTCTGGAATATAGACCCAAAATTATATTGTCTTGCACTGCACAGGGAACTGTACAACGTAAACTCATAAAGTTCACCCCGCCCTCAGCGTGGAAAAGAATATGCAACAGCCTTTTCCCCCGAGTTATGATTCCCACACACTGGTTTAGATACAGCAAAAGTAAGTTTATTAATGATCAAAGATAAATATTAAGTGATTGTAAGTGGTTGATAGCAAACAGATCCAAGCAGATTACCTAGAAATACGCAAACTTAATATACTAAATAGACTGGGTATGAATAGCAGTTTCTCACTCTAAGAGATTATACATGCAGGCTGCAGATTCTTAAGGGATAAACTGCACTTACTTTACAGGTTGGAACCTCCAGGCTTTTGCCTCTTCTGCTTGCAATGGCATCTAGGCCTTTGGGGTAAACTGAAATCACTGCAGAAGTATATGAATAAAGTCAATCTAAACAGGGGACACTGATTATTACCTTGAGATCACAAGAAATCAGAGCAGTAGCAAGGCATGAGCAGCAGTTTCTTCTGCCAGGAAAAGTGACATTATATCCATTGTAAGAATCTATGGGAAGTCTTACAGAACTGAGCTTGATGTGTGTAGAAATACAGTTAAAAGGATAAAACAATTAAAAGTTTCTCTCTGACAGATAACCAGGCATTTGATTGAGTTATACCAGGAAGATATTTGACAGCTTCAGCAAAAAGTTTAATCCTTTATTGTTATGAAGGACGTGGAGGCAGGGCAGCTTTGTAGTGAAGCAATTAACTTTTCCAGTGTCAATTGCCTTCTTTGAGGTTGGCATTCCCAATCCCTGAAAATTCCCAGCATTGGCCAATTTTGGGGGCGGCATCTTCTGCCTTTTCAGTGCCCCCCAAATAATCTAGAATTGAACATTAGTCAGCAACTCTGAGCATTTCACTTCTGTCCTACAGGTTTTACTGTCAGAGTTCATGAGGTCATGAAAGATATGAGAAGCTTCCTTACTCTTTGTCAAATTAGCTAGAAGAAGATAACAGAAAGAATGCAAACAGAGGCTGAATGTCCTTGGTTCACAGGCCTCTCAGTAGACTTCTGTACAGTAAAACCTCCATTTAACGGACTAATTCGGGCGAGGGGGTGTCCGTTAAATGAAAAAGTCTGTTATTTAATAATAATAAAAAAAAACGAGCTGTCGGAGCAATAGCCCAACTGCCACAGGGTCGGGGCGGCAGCTCCGCAGCCCGCCCGCTGCTGGGACCCAGGCAGCAGCCGGGAGCTGTCAACCAGCCCACCTGGGTCCCGGCTGCTGGGACCCGGGCGGCAGCCGGGACCCGGCAGCCAGCCCTCCCGCTGCCGGGAGCCGGGCGGCAGGCGGGAGCCGGCAGCCAGCCAGCCCGCCCGCAGGCGGGAGCCAGCAGCCAGCCAGCCCGCTGCCTGGACCTGGGCGGCAGCAGGGAGCCGGCAGTCAGCCCGCCCACTGCTGTGACCCGGGCGGCAGTCGGGAGCCAAAAGGATTTCGGATGCATCAGACTTGCTTAGAATTTTTGTCCGTTGCATCCGAAGTCCGTTAAATCGAGGTCCGTTAAATCGAGGGTTTACTGTATTTCTTTTTGAGACAACTTGATAAACATCTAAAATGTCTTGTTCCCTTTTTAACCCTTTGTTCTCTGAAACCAGGGCAAATGGTCCTATGATAGCCATAAACCTCATATATATCTACAGTATTCTGGGAAAAAAACCCAATAAATTCTTTCAGATACAGGACACGGTAGTGTTTCAGTTTTTATTACTGAAATTGTGTTATTAAAGGCATGCTATATATTTAAATGGTGGAGCAACATTTTCAAAAGATAAGACAGAGATTATGAAAACGCCTATCTTTACTTTGAAAAACTATTCCTCTGAGGGCTTGTCAACATGAAGACACTGACTGGCATAGCTATAGCAGAATAAACTATTGCACAATAGTGTCCTCGGAGAGATTTATTCTGGCATAGCTATAATAGGACTGTCAAATGATTTTAAAAAATCATGATTAATCACACTGTTAATAATAGAATACCATTTATATAAATATTTTTGGATGTTTTCTACGTTTTCAAATATTGATTTCAATTACAACACAGGATACAGTGTACAGTGCTCCCTTTATATTTATTTCTGATTACAAGTATTTGCACTGTAAAAAAACAAGACAGTACTTTTCAATTCCCCTAATACAAGTACTGTAATCCAGTCTCTTTATCATGAAAGTTGAACTTACAAATGTAGAATTATGTAAAAAGAACTACATTCAAAAATAAAGCAATGTAAAATTTTAGAGCCTGCACGTCCACTCAGTCGCACTTCTTGTTTAGCCAATTACTCAGACAGACAAGTTTGTTTACATTTGCAGGAGATAACGCTGCCCCCTGCTTGTTTACAATGTAACCTGAAAGTAAGAACAGGCGTTCTCATGGCACTGTTGTAGCCAGTGTCACGAGATATTTATGTGCCAGATGCACTAAGATTCATTTCCTTTCCTGCTCCTTCATGCTTTGGCCACCATTCCAGAGGACATGCGTCCATGCTGATGCTGGATTCTGCTCAATATCAATCCAAAGCAGTGCCGGCCGATGCATGTTCATTTTCAGTATCTGAGTCAGATGCCAACAGCTGAAGGTTGATTTTCTTTTTTGGTGGTTCGGGTTCTGTAGTGTTGCTCTTTTAAGATTTCTGAAAGCATGCTCCACACCTTCTCCCTCTCAGATTTTGTACGGCACTTCTGATTCTTAAACCTTGGGTCAAGTGCTATAGCTATCTTTAGAAATCTCACATTGGTACCTTCTTTGTGTTTTGTCAAATCTGTTCTGAAAGTGTTCTTAAAATGAACAACATGTGCTGGGTCATCATCCGAGACTGCTATAACATGAAACACATGGCAGAATGTGGGTAAAACAGAACAGGAGACGTACAGTTCTCCCTCAAGGAGTTCAGCCACAAATTAATGCATTCTTTTTTTAACAAGCATCATCAGCATGGAAGCATATCCTATGGAATGGTGGTCAAAGTATGAAGGGGGATATGAATCTTTAACACATCTGGCCCATCAATATCTTGCGAAGCTGGCTGCAACAGTGTCATGCCGAATGCCTGTTCTCACTTTCAGGTGACATTGTAAATAAAAAACAAGCAGCAATATCTCCTGTAAATGTAAACAAACTAATGAAGGTATTTATATTGACTCCATAAGTGAAGAGGACAAGAAGTATTTGTTAATCCAGCTGAAAAAATACAGACTTGATTCTTACAAATCTACAACAGAGATTTCTGGATTCTACTCAACCTCCACGTAGCTTTTCCAGATGCCTGTCATATCAAACACCTACAGTTGAGTGGTGTAAGGCACTAGCAGCAATGGAGCTGCTATGTGACCAGGACAGAATAGAGAATTTTGAACAGAGTGGAATATCATATGACGAACTAATGAAGATTTAACGTCAACTTCTTTATCATCACTAGTGGTCTGACCCAATCTTTGTGCTCTGTTTCCTGGAATGAAAATAGGAATTAATCTCTTGCCAATCCCAGTCACAAAAGCTACAGTTGAACATATTTTTTTTTCATTGAATAAAATTTTGTGTTATGAAAGAAGTCGCCTTCTGCCTGATCATGAGCATATCATAAAGGATTGGAAGTAACAGACACACAAGAAGACACCAAAGAGTGCAAAATTACAACAAGAAGTGGAAAAGGATGTAGATATAATGCTTCATAGTAGGGTTGAGTGACCAACTTTAATTTGTGTGATGATTTTAAAATGAGTTAAATCTAATAAAATGGTCATGAAACATTTTTCAGTTTTTATTATGGTGCCATACAGCCCACCTTTGCCCTCATGGTCTCAGCCCTCATCGGCTTTCCCCCTGAATTTCAGATAACCTACTGAATGGACAGTAAGCAATTTATCAAATACTGTGTCAGGATTCAATATTGGTAACCAGACACTGAACAAGATTGTTTTGAATAACATGTGCCTCAGTTATCATGCGGTATCACTAACCCCAAATTATGACTGGTACAACTAAGAGGGAATTTGTCTACACATTTTTTAATATGTAACGTCTATAAGTATTACAAAGAATTTCTTTACTAATTTGTTTTTTTTTCTTGCCTTCATATTGTTTGCTGCACTTAGTTTCTTGATATTTTACTTGTGTTTGGTTAAACAGTTTAGCAATGTCATGCACATTATACGTGATATACTGTTTTTTCAGTAGCCAGGCCCTTAATACCATGAATTACAGGTTCAGCGACAGTTTCCATTGCCTGGTGGTCAAAATAGTTATATATATATATATATATATATACAAATTTCATATTATCCTCATTCCAAATGGATATTCCCAATTCAGATAATCTTGAAATGTAACCCATCATTGTGCTTAGATTTTGGAGTCTCCTATTTTGAGAAATACCAGATTGCAAATAGTCTTTTGCCCAGCACTTGAGTCTTATGCACATTACTGATAAGATGCTAGTATATTAATTAATAAAGAAGTATACAGCAATAATACAGTTGCTTTTACACAGTAGCAAAATTAATTCATACTTCAGTGATAAAGATTTAAAACCACAGACACATGAATTCACTCACTCAATAATATACAGTTTAAATGACAGTTAGACTTGGTCCAGCTAGTGGTTTCTAGTTTCTAGCTGAGTGCCTACTTAATTGTCCATATATGATAGACTGAGATGTAGTTGACCAGTCTGTTACTTATAAAGCGCTTCATTTTTCTTTTCTTGATGCCCAGGGGTTTCTTCACTGTGCACTGATATCTTCTGCTGTCTTTGGTCTGCTGGATGCATCCTTAAACAGCTTGTGTTCATTAATATAATAAAGTTGTTTGTTTGTTTGTTATACATTTCTCTGGTAACCCATATTTAATATACAACTTAGTTTAATTTGTTTACAATGTAGTAGGGATCGAGTCTTTTATAACACAAGCTATGCTTTTGTTCTGATTTTCCCAATTCTTTAGCACAAATAAACCGGTTTTAGATACTTCTGCAGTTGTTGCATAGACATTCCTTTTCACTTAACACGTGCATTACTAATTTTTCATAATAAATATACTTCTTGACTGCTAAAATAGATGTTCACAATCTTCTCTCGATGAGCACTCTGTTTTAGCAAAAGAGTTAGTAACAATTTTATTCCAGCTTTTTAGAGTTAATTTGCTTGTGATACCAATTCCACTTTTAACTGTGTAGAAGTACAAGCTTTAACAACTGGTACTTCCTTTTAACATAACATAAAAGAAAAGAGTATAACAAGTAAACCAAACTTAATTTTAAATGCAGGTCTATGCAAACACATTGAGAGTATTAAACTTTTATGACACTTGGTTGTATTTTGGAGACAAAGATGGAAACCTGTTGAAATTGTTTGGGTAGCTTTAACATTTTGCAACGTAACCAGACATAGTATATAGTGTAATATATTTTAAACCATTTATGTTATAACATTCTTATAACTATATCTTATTATTTAATCCATAAATAACTGTATAAAAATCCAAACAAGAAATTAACATTTTGTTAATATTACCTTTGCATTAATGTTGAGGTTTCCCCTTATAATGTTTTCTTTGAATAAAAATCCCATGATTAATAAAAGAAAAATTGTTTTTGTTTGCAGTTGCATTATTTGTTTAGGCAAATATATATGTATAGATATATATTTATAAATGAGGACTTTTTGAAGTTTGCAAAAATTAATTGGTTATTAATAATAGTATGATGATTATACCCCAACCATATTATTAAAATAATGTGGTATGGTAAGAGGACTGGGGGGTTGGAGAAGGGGCATAGGGTCACGGGGGCAGTCAAGTGACAGTCAGCAGGGTGAGTTGGATGGGGTGAAGGTTCTGGGGGTGGAGGGCTGTCATGGGGCGGAAGTGTGGAGAGGGGTTGGGGCATCAGGAGACAGGGGGTAGGGTCCTAGGAAGGTAGTTGGGGGAGTCTCAGGAGGGGGCAGTCAGGGACAAGGAGAAGTGAGGCTTAGATAGGGGGTGGGGTCCTGGTGGACGGTTAGGGATAGGGTTCACAGGAGGGGGAAATCAGGAGACAAGGAGCAGGGGGAGTTGGATGGGTTGGGAGTTCTGTGGGGGGCGGGAAGTGGGAGGGAGTGGCTAGAGGTGGGGCTACCCCCCATGGAGTGTCCTCTTTTTTGAATGTTCAAATATGGTAACCCTAGTTTAATTTTTAAAACAAAGAGAGGGCAGAAGTGAGGAGAGGGGTCGGAGGAGGGAAGAGCAACCTAGGATTGGAGGGAGACCTGAGCCAAGAGAGATTAATTATCTTAAAGGACAGGCAGCAGCGAGTTTAGCAAAAAGAGAGAAGATATAAAGGAAAACTTAACAGGTATGTACAAATATTTGAGTAAGAAGGTTATATTATTAGCTCTGCATGAGGAGTGGGGCTCCAGGGGTTAAAGCAGTTGGGAGCCCCAGTTTTTATCCTGTCTCTGAGAGGAGAGTGGGGGTCATTATCAGCTCTTCCAAAACCTGAATTTGTTCCCCAGGTATCTGTTGTTTTTGTCTGCATGCCAAAGGGATTGCAGGAGTGCCCTTGCCTGCTCCAGTTAACTATTTCTGGGTAACTCCGAATGTTACTGCATCAATTCTAGGTACTAAACCACTCACTCTTGATTTTTCACTTTCAAATTCTTTTTTATCCACTCTTCTGAGATCACATTGCACCTTCTATCTCCTAATGTGCTCTGTGAACTGTTCCATTTTGTCCTTCATCTAATTTGCCAATCCAGTGACTGTATTGTTTGTTTCTTCTCTCTCCTGTGCACTTACTTCTCCTGTTCTTATAGGAACCAAACTAGCTCTCAGGATTTACCAGAACCTGGCTCTTATCCTACAGTGGTGATTGCAATGTGATGGTCCCTGCCCATGGCTTGTTAGGTGCCTGGTCTGAGTCATTCCACATGTCCCCATTGCAACACCTATTCCAATCATCCCATGTTCCATCTTTTAATTTTGCTAGGGCCATTTTTTCCCATTTCTGTCCCCATTCTTCAGTCACTATATAAGTACCCAAAGTCTGTTGTTGTCCAACAAGATTTACAATAGGTGGACAGCATTTGTCTCTTTTTGCAGATTCTCTACAGATGTTTCCAATTTTCTATTCTGTTCCTGTGCTTTCCAGTGTTTTGTTGTTTTTTCTCACCTTTTCTTTGTTTCTCTGACTCGTCCAATCAATTTTGTAGTGTGTTGTCTTAACCATTTAACAGCTCTGTTCATACTTTGCAATATTATACATTTCTTACTCTTATTATTATTTTTCAAGGCTACAGTGTCTGCCCGGGTCTTACAGATTCCATTCCATGTTTCTTCCCCACGTTGTTTTAAAACTCATATGGACCACTTCTTTTTTTATTACCCGGCGTGTCCAAACCTTATTAAACTCTGTGAAGATATCTAGGGAGGGAATTAGGTGCTTCCCTAGCTCAGAGTTTTCTGTCATGTTAGGTTGCAACCCCTACAGCAGACAGCTTGCCACTTACCAAATCAATAGTTGGCGTCACCAATGCTGTCTGTTGTGTGTGTGTGTGTATGGTCTCTCGGTATACAGTCCCAGTCCCATGCAGATAACCGGTTCAGTAGACCTTGATAACAGTACCCAGGAAGACCACAGACTCGGTTGGGTGGAGAAGGCTCTTGGCCAGGTTTATTGTTGATGAAGCACGATCCTAGTGCCCTGGCTCCATGGTTAAATGTACACTAGCACATGTACGTTCACGACAATGGACCAGCTGAGTCAGCAGCGGGAGTTTGATGCCCTCTGACTGGATAAAGATACCCCTCTCATTATTTCTTTTTGATATATGGTTATGAACAGGTTATGTAGTACACTCCTGATGTGGTTCATTACCAAGTCTACACCTTGTACCTCCTGGTTTGAACAAAACATTCATTATTCATTCATTATTCTGTCCTCCCATCCTTGTCTTACTCAGGGTCAGTGTGTTCCTGTACCGTCTCCCAGGAATGTGTTTATATAAATATCCAGTACTTAGGAGTGCCCATGTTTTAGCAAGGCTTGCTGTACTTTTGCCAAGTTCATGTACCAGACAGTGAACTTGTAAGCAAGCGTCTGCTTTGTGTCAGCACTGACTTTGGCTCATAGCATGGCCTGGCTTTTCTGACAGTGGTTCAGACTTCAAGTCTTGCACCAGGTCCAGTGCTCTAGGTTCTCTCTCTCTCTACTACAGTCGCGACAACAAAGAGGACTTCTGCAACGGAAAGGCAAAAGAGAAGAACCCAGTACTAATGATGGCCATTGTCAATTACAAACTGCAGGAAGCATCTATGAGCTGGATGCATTGCTAAATGAGAATATGCATCCTGAAGGTTGAGGCCCACAAACCAGTCACCTGAATCAAATGACCATATTATTGATACTGGGGTTCCCATTCTGAATGTGTGTTTGGATGGATGTATTCTGATTCCTGAGGTCCATGACTGGTCTCCATCTTCCTTTCGTCGTCGGTATCAAGAAGTACCTGCCGTAGCACTGTTTCCCAATGAAAGAGAGGAGAACTGGTTCAATCACCCCCAGGAGCAGGACAGATTGTACCTCCTATCTTGAGAGATTCTCATGAGAAACCCCCCTGAAAAATGAAGGGGAAGGGGGCATGGAAGGGATGGAGCTGAAGTGAATGGCGTAGCCTGATGTAATTTCTAGTCTCTATCTGTCTGATATGATGTACTCTTGAGAAGGTTTGAAGTGAGAAAGACGATCCCTGTCGGGTAGAGGGGAAGTGAGAGTGTGGTGGAGCATAAGAGACAGATTGCGGAACGACTCTCTATTACAGGTTGGGGAGAGTTTGAAGGTCTGGGGTACTGGACAGATATGCTAGAAGTTTCATAACAGATCAGTTGTTGCAGGAAGTGGCTTGAACTACAGCTGGAGAAATCTGTATTTTGTACAACTGCACAAACCGCACCGATGTTTGCCTAACATTGGCAAGTTTGTCATGGAACTGAGACAGATGTCCACCAGTTCTGTGTTGCACATCCCTGAGCTAAAGAAATTATAATTTCATCAGTCCTATTCTCTGCTCACCCAGACAGAATAGAACTCAGGGGCTTCTGATGACTGGACATGACATACCGTATAGTCCTAGAATTCTGGTTTGTGAGTCTTCAGAAGCAGGATTTAAAGATGACAGGATCCTGGGAATTGGCAAATTTGTTTCATCTGCAAAAACCCGCTTCTGAAGTGTTTTTATATTTTGTGTCTTTATCTGGCTGTTCCTACTGGTGATCCTGGATCCGAATAGCCAAATTCCCAAGTGCACTGTCAGAGGGACAGACCTGTAGAAGTTTTTCTGCTGTGACCTTATTGCATATTGGCAAAGGGTGTAACTAGGAGACCGAAAGGGCTCTAAACTGTACATGCAAAAGCCTCGTGAGCCACATATTGGCAAGTATAGTAACTGGCGGAGCTGTGACAAGGAGAGGGATATTGACAAGAAGTGTACAACTGGGCTAAACCTTGACCACTCTGAGCTTATTTACTGGCAAATCCTGGGTTTTATTGACCAGCTATGTATTTGCTATATTGATTGTCTCTAGAGGAGAAAAATTAAACATAAATCCCTCAGTACCTCCGCCCTCCCCCGCTTTGTGTGACTTGGACTTTGAGGAGGAAGAATACCATATATTCCAGTTGCCCAATCCTCTCCAGCAGAGTTTGGGGCTATTTGGGGCTCATTTTGTTTGCAATTACTAGCTTGTAGAAAAAGCACATGTGATTTTGTTGTTGATTTAACTCAAATGCCTTACAAATAATTGACAGAGAGGCTATATTTGTTAAAGATTCAACAAACAGGGCCTGAACCAATTATTCTCCCCCCTGGGTGGCATTGCCTACATAAAAAAATTAATACTCTCATTCCAGGAATAGTGCAGCAACATTTATTACTAGCCATATTGCCACTGCTAAGGTAAACAGGGTCAGGAGTTTTGTGTGGGTTGTTTAGTTTTTGGTGGGTTTTTTTTTTTAACCACTATGTCATGACAACCTACTCAGAGCTCTGTTTGGAGCGCTCCAATGAATAGGAGCAGTGATTGACATCTCTGGGGGAAGGATGATTTCCCATTTTTTCATGGACACATGATGAGCTGGTCATGCTAAGAGCCAGTTTTCACGCCACGGTGCTAAAAACGATTATGCCCTATCTATGCGAGCACTTTTACACTCTTGCTTTCGTGAATGCAGCCACACAGTTGCTTAAATATAGGGACCATTTGTTTCTAATGCAAACAAAGCCTAAGTGGGCACAAACCATACTTAGAGCCAATCATACCACTAAGTTGTTACAGATTCACTTACAAGTTATAGACTGTGCCCATTTTTGAATTGGTTAGTTTGGTTTTTGAACTCAGGGACAGGTTGTCAAGAACTGTCCATTCTGTTCTCAAGGGCCAAATTTCGGAGAACTTTGATCAGGTGAAACTCTCATTCAGTTTGTCCCCATTATTCTCACGTGTGCCTACCACTCCTTGTTTGTCACTGAATTTTTTTCTAGTATTTCAGATGACTACCACCAGCACTCAACAGCCTTTTGGAAAGGTACCACTCTGCCCCATGTGTTTGAGAGAATGTCCCACGCGACAAACCTTTTTACACCCAGTTCCCTGATTTCACTTCCCACAAACAATTAATTTCTTTTTTCTTTTTCCTGAGAATGCAGTGGTGCCAACTCTCCGAATTTTATTGGGAGTTTCATTATATTTAATGTTTTACTTAAAGCCCCACCACCTGGAAAAAGTTGGTTCCGTGAGAAACCTCCGTTTAATTTTTTTTATGTAATTTTTTAGCCCTGATGATTGCAGAGAAAGCTTGAAAAAATATTGCAAATGCACCTAAAATATCAGAAACCAGAAGGTAAATAAATAACATTAAAAGACCCACATTTATTATTATTTTTTAAATCATATGATAGTCAGGCCAATCTCATGAATGTTGGGGGCCTAGCTCTTGATTTTTGAACTGCTGGACTTGACAATACTGGGCCTGTCTAATGGACATTAGCGTGAAATAAAAATAAATACAAAAACTGAGTTGCTAGCTGTATGGGTTCCATGGTAAGTGAGCAAGATGTCAGATAATCAGGCTCAATCTATTTATTGAGCGAAAATAAAGTAAGCATAATACGGAAAGGTCCACACATTACCAAACTGGAGAACAGTCTTTCAGTGGTTACATCTTCACTCTGTTCCAAATTATACTTATATTTATATATATTTATATTCCTTTAGTTTATAACTGGTAGAAGATTCACCAATTTTGCACATCTTTTCTTATCTAGGTTTTGTACATAATATTCCAGATGGAAGCAGATAATAGAAACATCTATACTAACAGTACCTTGTGCACAATTCATATTTGGCAAACCTTAGTAACATTCCAGATTTCACTAGACTGCAGAGACACATACACTAATTGTACCTGCACACAGTTCATATTTGACAAATCTCAACAGAACATACATCTTGCATCTGACAAATTCTTCAAATACAAAGAACAAAGGTTACAACAATTTAACTGCTAGTAAATTTCCACACTAAAGCTTAGCATGACTAAAAAGCATTCAGGGAAATTTTAACTAGCTCAAGACACTAACACTAAATGTGGGTGAGTCCAAACCTATACAAAAGCCAAGAGATACCAAAATGGTATAAACTAATGTGGGAAAAGACTCTTATTCTGGAATAAGAGATTCCAAACAAAGAGTTATACCAGTATAAATATAGTGGAAAAATTATATCTGTACAATTAGGCTGTTAAATTTCCCTTTTTAGCTATGTCCTGTGTTTCTTATAGCAAACAGGTTTCTTTGTTCTCTCCCTCAGGTAAGCTTGGCCAGTCTCCAGAGGGTTGAAAGTTATAGAATTACACATCACTTAGTTTTTCTTCTTCCATTCCTTTTGGGGCATTTACTATTGCTCCCCACTTCTATTGCCTGCAGAGGATTATCAATAACTCATCTCCAGTCAGTTGCTTTGGTACAGGGTTTGGGCATATCTGCTTTTAGCACTTCCAGTTTTACTTGGTATGCAAGATCATTAACTTTTTGTTTGTCTTCAGAGCCCATTACATATCGATAGTGAGATGGGTTGAACCCCTCTGTCTGGGATGCCACCTATGTATTGGGGGGTTTCACCAAGCCCCTCCAGCACCCGAGCCTGAGCATGCAGTGGAAGTCACCTCCCCAGCCATGTTCTCTTAGGCAACCTCCTCACAGAGCTGCAGAGCAGCGTCTTAGTGGCTGGAAGGGGCTGGACCCGCCCCTTCCACTCTCTGCATCTGGGCCATGCATCACCCAAGACCGCCCCCTGTTCCTCCCCCAGCATGCCGCCAAACAGCTGATGGTGGCCGGCGGGAGGCACTGCAGGAGACGGGGATGAGCTGATCGGCGGGGCGTGGTGTTGGGGGCGGGGGAGGAGGGTCCTGCTGGTGGGTGCTCAGCACCCACTATTTTCTTTCTGTGGGTGCTCGAGGGCTGGTCGGTGCCTATGCACACTGCCAGCTGCGGTGGCTGGTGGGTGCAGGCAGGTGCCAGATGGCGGTCAGTTACATGTCGCTTCTGCTACCTTCCCATTGGCCCTTTCTGTGCTCCCCCTCTCTTACTGTCCTCTCCCTGCTTTGCCTCTTCACTCCCCCCAGGCCCCACTGCTCCTCTATATTCCCACTGGTGGAGCGCATCCCACTCCCAGCACTGTGCAGAGAACCACCCCCTGGCTGAAGCACTCACCTCTCTAGCAGCCTGGCCGGCAGGCTCCTTCCTTCCCCCACTGCCTCTGGCAGGGCTCGTGCCATGGGAAAGCCCAAGACGCTCCGACCCGGGATGCTGGCAAAGAGGAGCTAAGCCCTGCATGTGCCAAAGCCCCACACAGCGCTGGCACGGGGAAACGTCTCCTCCCCTCAGCTAAGCTCTGGAGTGGGGTGGGGAGGAGCAATTTCCAGCCTGTTGATGCCCCGAACCTTCAGGCTCCACAGCAACCCCTGGGAAAAGGACTTAGCATCCTCTTCACCTGCCTCCCTCGCCCTGGGTGCTGCCCCCAGGGAGCACGGGGTTGCTCCATCCCCTAGTCACGCTCCCTTGCTGAGCCACCTCTCTGGATGGGTTGGCTGAAGCCCCTGCAGTCAGGTTCTCTTGGCCCTGGTGCACAATGCATCCTTAGGGCTTAATACCTTCCTGCCCACGCTGTAACTGGGGGACAGGAGGCGTCTGGGTTATGTTGGTGACCAGCAGCAGCCTGGAGGGGTTAGTGTCTTTCGACGCTTTGCGGACAGGAAGGGATAAGCTGCTTCCTGCTTGGGGGGCAGGGGGGTTGAAGGGGAGGGGAGGGAAGAGGAGAAGAAGAGATGAGCTCTGCAAAGACATGGGCCAGGTCATCCCTCCCCATAGCTCCCTTTCTTCCCTCCCACACAGTGCCAAAAGGCTGCTGCTGGTCACATTCTGGTGTGAACGCTGGCAGAAATCTGTGGGGTGGGGGCATGTGACCCTGTGTGCCCTGCCCCCCCCCCCCGCCACCCAAGGGTTGCCTTGGGAAGATGTGGCACCAGTTACCAGGAGAGATGGGTCTATCCTAGGGACCCAGCCACGCATGGAGGTCAGAGAGTGCTGGACAGGGAGGGTTGTGTTGGTCATCAACCCGCTGGGTAAGAGAGGTATACGGGAGTGTGTGTGTGTCACCTCTCCCCAGATGTGTGTGTGTGTGTGGGGGGGGGGGTTGTGTCTGTCACCCCTCCTTGTGTGAACCCTAAAGCCTTAAAGATAAGAAGGTAAATAAAAAGAATCCAACTATGTGGTATTTCTTTTAAACGGGCTCAGTCAACTTGATGTTAATTTGAACGTTTGTACTGTATAATTCTGATTGATTGCCATTGAACTTGCTTGAATATGCATAATTTTACTAGGTGTCCCATATTCAGAATAAGGAAATATGGTCACCCAACCTCACATCATCTTGAGCAAGGGATAATAAAAAACAACTTAAGAATTTCAGGACATGGCAGCCCAAAACAACAGATTGCCCCATCTGGACATTATTTGTAAAAGTCTATTTCAGGGTATAATACCATTGAGTTTGTTTGTGAATGACTTTAACTTTGGGTTCTGAATGTGTTGGTCTACGTTAGTTGGGTATTCTTCCTTTGTTCCAGTCTACAGGTGGTTCCTGGGACAAAGGAGTCTTTCTCTAGACTTAATAGGGCTTTGGATTAGGTTCCAAGTCAGGAATGTGACAGCTGGTATTCAGATAGGACAGAGAGATGAGAATACTATTAAAAATATGTAATCATGGGCCCAATTCTCCACTACTTTGTATCTTGTGCAGTCAGTTATACTTCTGTAAAGTGGGTGTGAAATGCTCCCATTCTGATCTGATAGCAGATAGGTGTAAATGCTCAAAGTGCAGCATAGTACCCCTATGGGCTTGTCTACAGTGGGTTGGGGTGTGGGTATTTTTATTTTTTTTTGGCCTTGATGTAGCCACGTTGAGGTGAGCTGAACTGGTGCAAGCCTCTCCTGTAAACGTCTTGCATCAGTGTAAAATGTGTCTTGCATCCATACAACTTACTCCAGTTTGACACTGGTGCTCTGGAATCACTTTTTATAGAAGTGCAGTGGGGCTGCACTAGGGGTTTCCTCCAGTGTAGCTACCCCAGAGCAAATATTTCCTGTGTAGATAAGTCCTTATTTCTAGACAATTAGGCCTTGTCTGCCTAAGAAATTACTAGTTTAACGTCAATAGTTTTTAAATTCTATTTAGTTAACCAAGTGCAAAGCCCTGTGTGGACACTTAACGTTGGTCTATGTTACAGAGTTAGGCTGACTTAACTATATTGCTTGGGCTGTGAAAAACATCATGCCATGTGATGTAGTTAAGCTGACCTAGGGCCCAGTGTAGATGCCACTAGGTTTGTGGAAGAATTCTTCCATGGACCTAATTACCCGCTCTTGAAGAAGTGGATTTACCACAGCAATGGAAGAACTCTTTCTGTTGCTGTAGTAAGTGTCTATGCTACAGCAGTCACAGTTGTGGTGTTTCTAGTGCAGACACAGTTTAAAAGTGGCTTATTTTGGTTTAGATTAAACCTGTTCCCAGTTGATTTATACTAAACTGAAATAAGACTGGTTTAAACTGAAATAAGCACATCCCCACAACCTTTTGAACTGGCTGAAGTAAACTAGTTTAAAACTGTGCCTTTAGTTAAACCGTGCAAGTTTCTCATGAAGCCAAGTCCTTACACTTTTATTACCCATACCTTTACTTAGCAAGATGTTGCAAGGTACACTGAGTCCCGTAGAGACGAGGCCACACACAGTAGCTGAATTAATAAAAGTAGTGAGTTTATTGAAGGCAAGAGTGACAAACCCGCAACGGGGGCTCCCAGGGTTGCAGTCACTGTGCAGGGAGAAAGCCCGACGCACCGGAGCAATGCTCGGGAAGAAGCCCACGGGGGGAGACGGAGGGGAACAGGGGGGACGTAGGGTTAGAAATACACTTACACATTTGCATCTCATACATAGCTCATGAATAGCAAGCACTTGTTATTGCTGTACTGCCTTGTTTTGCTTTTCTAGTTTCACACGGACTGGACAACACTTCACAGGTGGGGCAGGGAGAGACTCTTCCCAGGCATACGAGATAACACTGTGGCCTTGACCGACAGTGCCCTTTCCTGGAGACTGCCGTGAGAGCGAATTATGTTCCCTAGCAATGCCCGTTACATTCTCTTCTGCATGCTACACAAGCACAGAAAAGACTGACTTTCCCATACACATTCATATTATATTGTAGGGGAGGGATATTTCGAGGGCTGCTTTATGAGACTTGGTGAAATTAGGAGTGACGGTCCCTATTGCCAATCACAGCTTATTCCATTTCATAGTGGTTTATACTTGATACTCCCTTTTCACTTCCCTAACAAATTTGGAAACATAAATGTTTGAAAGAACAAGGTTTGGTGGAAGTATCAGGGTAGATACTTAGAAACAGGAACAATGCTAAGACATTAC
Source organism: Sternotherus odoratus (assembly GCA_032164245.1). NCBI lineage: Eukaryota > Metazoa > Chordata > Testudines > Kinosternidae > Sternotherus > Sternotherus odoratus. The sequence continues at coordinate 151,693,312 of JAVMKO010000002.1, forward strand.
TTTTGATGAGTTACTTCTATCCCACCTGTGATGGCAAGTCCAACAATGGCCACCTACTGTATTTAGTCTTAGTTAACTAGTAATAATGAGCTAACAAATTGTGTGATAGTGTATTAAAAAAAAGTCACTGTAGGCTACTTGTAGTGGCTGGAATGCTTGTTTAAAAAAATAAATCCTGTGTACCTTATATCCATGGCTATCTGCACTGGACTACTCCTGGGGGAATTCTGCACTTAAAAATTCAGCACCAACAACATTAAAAATTCTACCCACAATATTTTAAAATTCTGCAAATTTTATTTGTTAAAATAATGTAATATAATCACATTGGTTTCAGTTATTTTGGTGATTTATCTAGATTATAATACAATTGATGAAGAATGGGAGTGAGGAGCATTGGAGAAAATCCCCAAACCCTTTCTGTCTAACAGCAGTATAGCTAGTGTTGACCCTTTACTTTTAGGGCTGGTCTTCACTGGGGGGGGATCGGCTGTAGATATGCAACTTCAGCTACGTTAATAACGTAGCTGAAGTCGAAATATCTACAGCCGACTTACCTGCCGTCCTCACGGCAGCTGCGGTTGGCGGCGCACTCCCCTGTCGACTCCAGCTTGCGCCTCTTGACGAGTTGGAGTTCCAGAGTCGATGGGGGTGCTGCTGGCGATCGATGTATTGCGTCTTCATAAGATGTGATAAATTGTCCGCCAAAACATCGATCCCTCCCCGCCGTAGTGAAGACAAGCCCTTAGTTATTAGTCAACAAATATATGCAGCCATATGCTCAGTGTTACATCATAGGCAACTGAAGAGCAAGCTACGGCTGGGGACTCAAACTCACAATGTATATTGGCTACTGACCATGTGAAAAATGAAGGGGAGGGTAGCTCCCTTTTATGGACACCCAGCCAGCCTATTAGCTATAAAATCCCAGTTAGTAGCTGTTGTCTACTTGATTTACCTTTAAAGGGTTAAAAAGTCCATAGGTAAAAGGAAGGGAGTGGGCACCTGACCAAAAGGGCCAATGGGAAGGCTAGAACATTTTAAAATTGGGGAAAAAACCTTTCCCCTTATCTATCTGTATTGTTTTCCGGAGAGGAGGGACAGAGCAGCGATGAAAAATCTGTGGGGGGCCATAAATTCTGTGCACACACAGTGACACAGAATTCCCCCAGGAGTAACTGGAATCGGAGGAACTGGATGGGCACTGGGCACTCAGCAATCTTCTATGGGAAGAGCAACAGCAGTAGCCAAAGAGCTCTCACAAGAAGTACCACTATCAGCAGCCATTCAGTTCTGAAACTAGGGCACTGTCTACATGAATGACATTTACATTGATGTAATGGCAGCAAGATATTTATACCTGCTGTTAATTTGACTCCAAAAATTTCTTCTCCAAAACAAATAGAAACAAATATGTTAACACAAAAGAGACAGAACTACCATGATCCCTTAGTAACTTGTACTGCTTTCCCATATCCATTCTGTCACTTTTGGTTTTGGCTGTCTTTTTAAATAGAACTTTGGAATAGAGGCTGCGCGTGCTAACACAATACAAGTATGAATAATAACACTGAAAGATGGCTGTGAATCATGGTGCAAGCCAACCAAAGTGGTGTGAAAGCCCCCTCCCCAGCAAAGGATGCTAATTATAAAGACACTTAGCTCTGCTTTACACACAGTTTTTCCACTATTTCAGTTAGGGTTATGTTTTTTTTAAATTTAAATAGTTATGCTGGTATAACCTTTATTAGGGATGTATTTATATGGGTATTTAGGTGCTTTATAGGCCATGTTTACATGATACATTTTTACTGACATCACTATGTAGATCAGGGGTGTGATGAGGTCTGATCTGTGATTGTCATAGTTATACTGGCAAAAAAAAACCTACTGCAGAAATATTGGCAAAATTATGCTTTTGATGGTATAGTTCATTTTGCTCAGGGAAGCTGGAATAAGCTATATATTGGCAAAATGTTGCCACTACTATCACCATTTTTGCTAGCAAGCATGCCTGTGCCTCTGGACAAGAGTGAACAGACAGCAAATATGAAAAATCAGGACGGGGGTGGGGGAGTAATAGGAGCCCATATAAGAAAAAGATCCAAAAATTGGGACTGTCCGTATAAAATCGGGACATCTGGTCACCCTAATCTGGACACTCAGCACTGCCTCCATAAAAGGGTCCATCTCCATTCAATTTCTATTCCTTCCACACTCAACTTCAAAGGTGAAACTTGGCAGTTCACAGAAGTCTTGTATAGTTGTGTGGAGTAGGGCTGCAGCATTTGGAATTGTTCCTTTCACTTTCAATGGGAGTGGCATACTTCACATGAGCTATCGTTCTGCATACTGCATCGTAAAACTGAGGACAGAAGAAAAAGAAACAAACTAAGTTTCATTTGCTATATTATGACTCATTTCAAATGTACAACTGTTCTCTTGGAGATACTGTGATGCATGTTTATTGTGAGAGTGTTTCATAGTTCCTGCTGAATTCTGTAGCAGAATTTTGCAAGAAGTTTTATCGGAATTAATGTGGGATGAGTAAAGTGAAACGGTGTGCCTGCATTTAAGTGGGATGACCCAGAACAGATGTTTAGTTTCAAACTCCAAGTGAACTGGCCTTCACCTCTATGAGCCAGCCTTCCATTATTCAACCCCGGCAACAGGCTTACATGCATGTTGTCCAGTTAGTGCAAGTTTTGCCTGAGTAAGAACTGCTGCATCTCACCCAGGGACTTTGTCTTCTTCAGCTCACTTAATATATATAAATGGGGAGAGGCTGGCGGGGGGAGGGAGGGCTGCAAGGATTCGGAGGGGGGTGAGTGGCGGGTTTTCAGGGACAGGACGCTGCTCCCCTCGTGTACAGGAGGAGCTGGGGGTGCAACTGAGGAGCGAGGGAAGCAGGTTTCCCCTGGCCCCGAAGGGCTGGACCTGAAGTGTGGCTGAAACGACGGGCATTCCAGCGGGCTCTCCCCCCGCATTTTGGCGGCGGAAGAGGGGGGAATCACCGCTTCCCCGCACACGGCTCTGCGCCGCTGTAACTCTGCATGCCCCCTCCCCCCACTGTCCCCGGGCACCACACTGACACCCACCTATAGAGGTGGTGGGCGGAGCAAGCAGGTGGGGAACCCAGCGACAGTCCCCCCCCCCCCCCCACTGTGCTCCCCCTGTGGCGGCGGCAGCCTGGAAAGAGCCGCTTGCCCTGCTGGACACTTCCCCCTTCCTGCGCAGGAGGTGGCGGATAATGCCAGAGAGGTTCTGTCCTCCCACAGCCCTACCTCTGTACATCACCCTGTGCCCCCTCCTGCCCCAGGGTGCCCCAGGGCTTGATCTGGCGGGTGGGGGACTGGCTCCTGCTGGATATGCAGGGTCAGTGCTGCGCTCCCCAGGATAGAAGAGGATGCGCCGCTGCCGGTCTGGGGTTCCGGACGCTGGCTCCTGCCGGCCAGAGTCCCGGCCACCTATCCCTCTCAAGCAGCTGCGTGCCACTGAAAAGCAGCTCGCATGCCGCCTTTGGCACGTGTGCCGCAGGTTGCCGACCCCTCCTGTAGGCTATCAATTTTCTTTCTTTAATTAAAAAAAAACATAGAAAATGGCATGTGAAAGTTTCAAATTGCTTAAAAATGTGAGGTTTCCTTATACACACAGGATTGTCTCACACTAAAATGAGTGCAGAAATAATTGCCTACCTCACTGAGGAGTTGTGAGGCAACATTAATTATTTATTGTAAAGAGCTTTGTGATGAAAGATGCTACTGAAATTGAGTATATATGAATACTCTACATACCTATATGTTAAATAAGTCATTTAGGCATTTAAAATGTGACACCTTTTTAAAATATCCTCCAATTAGTAATACTTTGCAAAGTACTAACAATAATACATAGCATTTCTAGAACACATTATCCAAGAATCCTACAGTACTTTCTGAAGATGCGGTACATAATATCATCCCTATTTTATAGATGACAAAATAGATGGGAAAACAGAAAGCATGATTTGCATATACGTTGACCATTCAGACCTAACACTGAACAGTAGGCCTTAACAGACTTGGACACGGTCGCGCAGCAACTTAATGGTCCTGCTAAGACAGAATCTCTGCTGTTTCAGTCTTTTGCTCTATTCATCTATCCCATGCTGTCTCCCAATCATTAATAATAATTAGGGCCATCAAGCGATTAAAAAAAATTAATTGCAACTAATCGTGTGATTAATCACACTGTTAATAAAAGAATGCCATTTATTATAATATTTTGGGTGTTTTCTACATTTTCAAATATATTGACTTAAATTACAACAGAGAATACAAAGTGTATAGTGCTCACTTTATATGTATGTTTGATTAGAAATATTTGCACTGTAAAACACAAAAGAAATGGTATATTTCATTTCACCTCATACAAATACTGTAGTGCAATCTCTTTATAATGAAGGTTGAATTTACAAATGTAGAACTATGTACAAAAAATAACTGCATTAAAAAATAAAACAATATCAAACTTTAAAACCTACAAGTCCACTTGGTCCTACTTCAGCCAACAACTCAGACAAACAAGTTTGGTTACAATTGCAGGAGAAAATGCTGCCTGCTTCACGTTTACAGTGTCACCTGAAAGTGAGAAATGGCGTTTGCATGGCACTGTAGTGGCTAGCATCATAAGATATTTATGTCCCTTCATACTCCAGTCACCATTCCAGTGGACATGCATCCATGCTGATGATGGGTTCTGCTCAATAATGATCCAAAACAGAGGAGACTGACACATATTCATTTTCATTATCTGAATCAGATGCCACCAGCCGAAGGTTGCTTTTCTTTTTCGGTTGTTTTGGTTCTGTAATCTCTGTATCTGAGTGTTGCTCTTTTAAGAATTCTGAAAGCATTCTCCACACCTTGTCACTCTCATATTTTGGAAGGCACTTCCGAATCCTAAACCTTGGGTCAAGTGCTGTAGTTATTTTTAGAAATCTCACATTGGTACCTTTGCATTTTGTCAAATCTGCTCTGAAAGTGTTCTTAAAATGAACATGTTCTGGATCATCATCCGAGACTGCTATAACATGAAACACATGGCAGAAGCAGGTAAAACAGAACAGAAGACATTCAATTCTTCCCTAGAAATTCAGTCACAAATTTAATTAATGGATAATTTTTTTAATGAGAATCATCACTATGGAAGCATATCCTCTGGAATGGTGGCTGAAGAATGAAGGGGCATATTAACGTTTAGCATATCTGGCATGTAAATACCTTGCAATGCTACTTATGCCACGTAAATGCCTTTTTTAACTTTCAGGTGACATTGTAAATAAGAAGCAGGCAGCAGTATCTCCTGTAAATGTAACCAAACTTGTTTGTCTTAGCAATAGGCTGAACAAGAAGTAGGGCTGAGTGGACTTGTAGGCTTTACACTGTTTGCTTTTGAGTGCTGTTATGTAACAAAAAAATCGACATTTGTATGTTAAAGTTTCATGATAAAAAGATTGCACTACAGTACTTTTGTGAGGTGAATTGAAAAAATACTATTTTTTTGTTTATCATTTTTACAATGCAAATATTTGTAATCAACTGTACACTTTGTATTCTGTGTTGCAATAAAAATCAATGTATTTGAAAATGTAGAAAAACATACAAAATATTTAATAAATTTCAGTTGGTATTCTATTGTTTTTGAGTGTGATTAATCACAATCAATTTTTTAAAATTAATCGCATGAATTAACTGCGATTAGTCAACAGCCCTACTAATAATGTATTATTCAGAAGCATCATTTTGACCCATGCACTTTAAAATCAAGAATCAGGGAGTAGCCATGTTTGTCTATATCAGAGGTTGGCAACCTTTCAGAAGCAGTGTGCCGAGTTTTCATTTATTCACTGTAGTTCAAGGTTTCGCGTGCCAGTAATACATTTTAATGTTTTTAGAAGGCCTCTTTCTATGTCTTTAATATATTACTGAACTATTGTTGTATGTAAAGTAAATAAGGTTTTTAAAATGTTTAAGAAGCTTCATTTAAACATAAATTAAATGTAGAGCTCCCTGGGCTCGTGGCCAGGACCTGGGCAGTGTGAGTGCCGCTGAAAATCAGCTCATGTGCTGCCTTTGGCACCCGTGCCATAGGTTGCCTACCCCTGGTCTATATCCACAAAAACAAGGAGTCTCGTGGCACCTTAAAGACTAACCGATTTATTTACAAAAAGAACAGGAGTACTTGTGGCACCTTACACGCTAACAAATTTATTTAAGCATAAGGTTTATTTGGACATAAGGTTTCATTTTGCATTTTCACTTTAAAATGATAATATGAAAGGTAAATGTCTCAGGGTGCTATACTGTAAAATCCTTTTTGCACCAGAAGACCAAACCAAAGCCTGGAGAAGTTTGAAATCAGTGTAAACGTTGCAGGGGCCTTGTAAGCCTGTTAAGGGTCTAAACCACCCCATGGATCTGGATTCCAAAATTGGGGGGGAAGTTCAGATTGGTCCTCAGGATGCTCCAAGGCTTGGGCAGGGGCTGTCACTCCCGATCATTAAGCACCGTGCAGGCAGGTGAGCACTGGGGGCGAGATCCCTGGCGAGAGGTGCAGGGGGTGACTCCCAGCGTGCAAGAGGCGAGGGCGGTGAGGACAACGAGTCCCGCTCTTCTGCAACTCGGGGGGGAGGAGGCGGCTTAGAACGGGCTGGTTTCGATTTTCGAAGCCTCAGCGGCTCAGGCTTCGCTCCCCGGCGCGAGCCGCCCGTTTCCCTGAAATGACGTGGCAGGGAGGGCGGGGTTAGAACGCGGCCCGCCCGGGTCTGGGTGTGGAGCGAGCGTCGCGCGCCCGCCCGCCCGCCCGCCGGGATGGGTTTTGTTTACGGCCAGCAGCTGAGCCGCGCCAGGCCGCTGGGGAGAGCTGCGCGCTATGGCGGGGCGAGGAGCGAATGCTCCTGCGTGCTGGGGTCCGGCCGCCCCCGCGGGAGTCAGGTAGGTGGGTGCCTGTCGCCACTGGGTCCGTGGGAGGTGCAGCAAGCCGGGGAGCTTCCTACAGAAGAAAGCAGCTCGCATCTCTGCTTTAGGCTAATGCATGAGCCCACCCGCCTCCCCCCCCCCCCCTTATTCCCGCAGACCGAAAGGTAGAGAGCGAGGCCAGAGGCCACCTTCCCATAGCCACCCCTGCCGCAACTCCCGCATTTTTGCAGGACTGCGTTGCATTGGAAGGATGTGTTTCAATCCCACCTTCCTCGGGCACCCAAAACTTCGATGAAGCTTGTGGGGTTGCTGCAGGAATGCAGGAGAGGGTCCATATTGCTTTTACGGGAAGGGGTGTTATATTCTACATGTGCAAAATAGTAAGGGTAGTTCTACATCTTTTAGAGGCTTGCCCGCATGTGGGGTGAATTATGAGGCCATCTTTGCTCTTTCACCTGGGGGGGGAGGGGCGGCGGACTGTGTGTGGTTTGTGGTGTCCTCATGTACAGAGGACTTAAAAAAAGAAGAGGGACTGGTTGTGTGGATCTGTGTTTAAAAGTGGGAGGGACTCGTTTAGTGCCGTGTGCAGATGAGCACATTTTCTAATGGAGTTGGACCCCTTTCCCTACTGGGATGAAGTCTTGTACTGTTGTATCGCGAAGCTGCTTTTTGATCTCTCTGCAAACTGAAAAGTTTTTTGTTTAAAAAGTAGAGCGAATGGGTCTCTGCACTTTGGTAATAGATTATCCTTGTAATGTTTGTTTTTTCTTTTAACCCCTTTCTTGGCCGTTTGTTCCAAAACAAACCAGCAGTTTTGCAATATTGCACAAATAGATAATGGAGGTTTATTGCAAGTGGGGAAAGGTTTCCGGATCTCTTGGAAAATGTTAGTAGGAGTACAATGGTTTCCCCATGTTTCTGTGAAAATACTATGGACTCTTCAGAGATGAATGTAGTCTAAGCATAGGTGAGGGAGCCAGGATTTGTAGAGTTGTATTCCCAGCTCTGATATTGATTCACTAGTCTTGTCTACACCAGGGAAATCTTGCAGAGATTCCTCACTATTGCTTATACTGGTTCAGCTCCATCAGCAGCACTGGGAAACCTTGTATAAATAGCTACCTGAGTTTAAAGTACCCCGTTGACTAGATCTTTTCTGGTCTGGATCACATCTTGTGGGGTTCTTAAAGTGTGATGGGAACTGATCTACATTAGGATTCTCAAAATTGCTACCCTCAAGGTAGGCAACCCAGAGTTAACAATCTGCAGTATTTCGCTAATGGAGATTGGAAATGCTATATAAATACAAAGTTGTTTATTAGAGTGCAACTCTGGCTTATGTACACAGCCATCTTCCTGGAGATAAGACATGCTATTGCCCTTGTTGTAGGGAGGAAGAGGCAATAACTTGGAAATTAAAAGGAAAAATCCTCTTCTGTTACAATGATAGGATAACACTACTTTGGATAATAGGACCAAATTCATCATAGGTATAAACAGAGTAATTATTAACTTCAGGGAGGTCTATGGCACATATGCTAGTGGTAAGTTTGGCTCAGGAGGGGAGAAGGAAGAATGCCAAGCATAGATGTTATTTTAAATAAACCCGCAATTGCTCTTGGCTTGTTCGGTGTCAAAGAACTACACCATTAAATTAATCAGGTTCACATTTAATTCTTGTATTTACGTGCATTTTACTAGTATTATCTTGTAAAGTGCTGTAAGTTTTTATGGGGCTTCCCAAGATGTGGTGTTAAGACAGGTACTTGCCCTGTGGAGTTTACCATCTAAACTGGATGAATACAACTTAAATAATTAAAAGACAGAGTAGGAGCATAGAGTTGTAACTGATCGGTGGTGGATCAGGGTTTCCCACATCTAAAGCCCCATTTATCCAGTGATCTAAAAGAGACAGATGTGATACCTTCACTCATACTGAGTAGTATCTTACTCTGTGGCTAGTTTCCTTGATTTCTTGGTTAGAGCCCTGTGAAAATCACAATTTCATGGACTGGGTGGAAATAGTGAACTTAGCCCGAGACATGCTGTTGGCAGAATTGTGGGAGGTGGAAGCGAGTGTCTGTGCTTGCTGGTCTCAAGATCAGTGCAGCTTGTAGCTTGCGTTCCAAGCAGCAGCTACGGCACTGGCTACTGTGCCTCGCATAAAACTAGCTCCCAGTTCTTTTCTTCCCCGCCCTGAACTACTGCTCCAACTAACGCTGCTGTGCACTACAAGCTGTACCCAGCATATGATCAATGTGCACGGATGCCGGCTTCCACTTCCCTGCTGTTGGGAAAATCATAACTGTTCAGGATGGACTTGGTGGCCGTGCATATTCTGTGAAAATGGGATACTTTACTTGTGCTGCTGCCTTGGAATTTTAAAAATCTGTGATTTTTGACAGGTTCTTACCTGGTGTAAGGTCCTGGCACATTTTCAATGCTAACTGCACCTCTGTTCTTTTGCTGTCTCTCTGAGTGCAACCCTGCAACTGTCAAGCCTTTACTTCTCTGTCATGGGATGGAATTCCACGTTTCTCCCATTCGTACACCAGGCTCTGAGCTACAGTACCCTGTGTATTGACTGTTCTTGCACAGCAGGTATGACAAGTCTAGCACCTGCAGTTCTTCCCTTCAGGTGTGTGTGTGTGTGTGTGTGTGTGTGTGTGTGTGTGGTGACCAGATCAGCACTCTTAAAACTAAACTGTTTAACAGTAGGAATAAAGCATTTAGAGAAGAAGAAATTTGAAGCAGTCTCCATAAATGTCTGTCCTACCATGATATCTTATTACAGACCTTACTAACTGCTGTAGACACCCCAGCAGGTCCTGAGGATTACTCTGATTTTTCCTGATTAGCGCTCTCTCTTGAGGGAGTCCATTTTTCAACTGTTAGAATCCTTTCTGATTTTCATGTTTTCAGGCCTTGGCGCTACTCATTAAAACCAGTTTTTTGTAAATTATCTGGAGTTAGGAGGTTGAATTGTCAAAATTAATAGTTTGGGCATTGTCTTTTAACAACTCTTAAGCCTCTCCTCAGTAAACACTTATCTTCAGCCAGTTTGATTCCTTCCTGCTTGTTTTTCTTAAAGCAAGGCACCTCTATAAAACTAAACTGGTATTTATGCCATAAACATCCCAATAATCAGGTCAGTGCACAGTCTTTGTAATGTACTACAGATCAGCTCCAAATCAGTCATAGGTGCTATTTGGCATATCTAGAGATATCACAAGCTAGTTTTTCATCAATAGATCTCTCGGCAGTTCCCAAAACCCCTGGGAGATTGGGAAGTGCTGTTATCCCCATATTATAGATGGGAAACTGAGACAGAGAGATGCTAAGTGATTTGCCCAAGCTCACACAGAAAGTCAGCGGCGGAGCAGGGAATTTAATTTGGGTCTCCCAAATTATATGCGATAGCCCTAATCACTAAGCCATCCTACCCCTCCTTTAAGAATTAGTACCCAAAAATGATTTGTGGTTTAATAGGGGATCTGAAGGCATCTCTCTGCCACTAACTGCTTTTGCTATCATCTTTCCTTATTGTTTTGCTTCCCCCTCACCTGTTGTCTTCCCTTCCTGAAAATCAACTAAATATCTCATTTATTTTTTTTGCATTTTAGTTGTGCCTGGAGCCCTGGCAGAGATTGAGGCCCCGTTGTACTAAGCACTGTAAATACACAGAGTAAGAGACGTGACCTGCCCTGAAGAGATGACAGTCTAAACAGACACTACAGATAAAAGGTGGGAGACAGGAAGAATTATCATCTCGGTTGTACAGCTGGGAAAAAGAGACTCCGTGATTTGTCCAGAGTCACACAGGATGGCTGTGTCAAAGCTGGACTTTGAGCGCAGATGTTCCAGTGCCTTTACCTCCAGGCTGTTTTTCATCTCAAAATCCCTTACACCCTCTTTCGTTCTGTTTTCTGTGACCCCAACCATTCCTCCCATTGTTAATTTCCCAGATAACACCTATGACAGTGGTGGGCAACCTGAGGCCTGCAGGCTGCATGCGGCCCATTAGGGTAATCTGATTGCGGGCCGAGACACATTTTGCTGATGTTGACTGTCCACAGGCACGGCCCCTCCCACTCCCCCCGCAGCGCCCAATGGCTGTGATTCTCCATTCCTGGAGAGCTGCGGGTGCCCTATTGGCCAGGAACAGCGAACCACGGTCACTGGAAGCTGCAGGGGGCCATGCCCGCAGATAGCCAACATCAGTAAAATGTATCATGGCCTGCAATCGCATTACCCCGATGGGCCACAGGTTGCTCACCACTGATCTAGGATTACGATCTATACCAGAGAATGGCAAAAAATTGCCAATATCAACTGCTGGTATTATGAGAAATCTCCTTTCTCCTTCCTTTCCCAGCTCCACCTTTAGGAGCTGTGCATGTAAAGCAATTGTACTTCTTCCTCCTTCTTTGCTCTCTCTCTTCAAGCCCTGAAGAGACAAGCTCTGAAATGTCATCTATCATGCATCTTAATGTATTAAACCATATAACTTTTTTTTAATCCTTCCACATATTTGCAAATGCGAATGGGTGATAATTGTGAGGGTTATTTAAAATTGCTGATAACTTTTTGTTTTGGGATACGGTTATCACGAGTTGGAGTTATGGTTGCCAACCCTCTAGGATTGTCGTGAGGAAACCTCCAGGAATACACCCAACTAAAATTGGCAACCTTCGTTGAGGTCAGTGTTCCCTCTAATTTTTGACAGGCCATGTGTTCAAAAAATTTCTTCTGTGCAAATTTTTGTGGCGGGAACAATGGTTGAGATATAACCTTGTGTGCATTTCAGAACATGCGCAAAAGAACCTAATCCATATGAGGACACTTAAAGTATCTTAGGCCCAGATACTGCTATGAATACTTTGTTATATCTATACCACAGCTGGGAGAGTTCAGGCCTGCCTGACACCTGGGGTCTGTGCTTAGGTGGCTAGCCCCAGCTGCTGTCCATGCTGCAACATCCACACTGCTATTCTCAGCATGCTAGCTTGAGTGAAGCTAGTATGAGTTTGCCTACCTCATCTGGGAGGTATGCTCCCCGCTACAGGGTACTCCTACCCTTGAAGAGAGTGACTTAGGCCCTGATGCTGCAATGGACTCCCAAGTGAGTACCAAGGTCTCTGCATGCAGAGTTTATTGCCGGTTTAGAGCCATTAAGTAAGGACAGCTAATTGGTTATATTGTGGTATGAGAAATGTTCAAATGATATACCTCTTTACAGATGAATCTTTGTTTAAAGCTGAGCTGCAAAGAGAGTGGGTGGGGCAAAAAGTAGGGTTATGTTTAGGGTTGCTGGAACCATTTGTATGGTGGCGGTGCTGAGAGCTCTCAGCACCCCCACCATACAAATGGTTCCAGCAAACTGTAAACCCTGTATATGCTGGAATCCACTTTAAGCGAGGGGGTGCGGCAGCACCTCTGGTTATGCTATTATTTTTCTTGTTCTGTGTTGTAGAGAGAAGTCTGGCTTTTGTTGTGCTTTTTAAAAAAAGTTCTGCTTGTTTTTTACATTAGGAATTCAAGTTTTGTCTGACTGGGAAAAGTCTATGGGGACTGGAGAACTAGTAAAATGATATTGTAGGAGTCTGAATGCTGAGTAGTTGAGCAGGGAAAGGATTTTTAGTAGGGTTGTCAAGCGATTAGAAAAATTAATAGTGTGATTAATTGCACTGTTAATAATAGAATTCTATTTTAATATTTTGGGTGTTTTCTACATTTTCAAATCTTTATTTCAGTTACAACACAGAATACGAGTGTACAGTGCTCACTTTATATTTATTTCTGATTACAAATACTTGCACTGTAAAAAACAAAAGAAATAGTATATTTCATTCACCTAATAAAAGTAGTGCAGTGCAATCTATTTATCATGAAAGTTGAATTTACAAATGTAGAATTATGTACAAAAAATAATGGCATTAAAAAAATAAAACAATATAATACTTTAGAGCTTCCAAGTCCACTAGGTCCTATTTCAGTCAACAACTCAGGCAAACGAGTTTCGTTACAGTTGCAGGAGAAAATGCTGCCTGCTTCATGTTTACAGTGTCACCTGAATGTGAGAACTGGCGTTTGCATGGCACTGTTGTAGATATTTATGTCCCTTCATACTCCAGTCACCATTCCAGAGGACATGCCTCCATGCTGCTGCTGAGTTGACAGTTGCTTTGCTCGATGACCATCCAAAGCAGAGCAGACCGATGCATGTTCATTTTCATCATCTGAGTCAGATGCCACCAGCCGAAGGTTGATTTTCTTTTTGGTGGCTTGAGTTCTGTAATTTCCACAGCTGAGTGTTGCTCTTTTAAGACTTCTGAAAGCATACTTCACAACTTCTCCCTCTCGGATTTTTGGAAGACACTTCAGGTTCTTAATCCTTGGGTCGAGTGCTGTAGTTATTTTTAGAAATCGCACATTGGTACCTTCTTTGCATTTTTGTCAGATCTGCTCTGAAAGTGTTCTTAAAATGAACAACACAATCTGGGTCATCATCCAGGAGTGCTATAACATGAAATATATGTCAGAATGTGGATAAAACAGAACAGGAGACGTACAGTTCTCCCCCAAGGAGTTCAGTCACAACTTTAACACATTGTTGTTGTTTTTTTAATGAACATCATCAGCGTGGAAGCATATCCTCTTGAATGGTGGTCAAAGCATGAAGGGGCGTATGAATCTTGAATGCATCTGGCACATAAATATCTTGCGGCGCTGTCTACAGCAGTGCTATGCCGAATGCCTGTTCTCGCTTTCAGGTGTTTCATAGTAAATAAGAAGCAGTCATCAGTATCTCCTGTAAATGTAAATGAACTTGTTTGTCTTAGCAATTGGCTGAACAAGAAGTAGGACTGAGTGGACTTTTAGGCTCTAAAGTTTTACATTGTTTTTGGTGCAGTTATATAACCAACAAAAATCTACATTTCTAAATTATACTTTCATGATAAAGAGATTACACTACATTACTTATGAGCTGAATTGAAAAATATTTTTTATCATTTTTATAGTGAAAATATTTGTAATAAAATAACAAGTGAACACTGTACATTTTGTATTCTGTGTTGCAATAGAAATCATCATATTTGAAAATGTAGAAAAACATCCAAAATATTTAATGTTTTACAGTGCAATTAATTTTTTAATTGCAGTTAATTTTTTGAGTTAATTGCTTGAGTTAATTGCGATTACTCAACAGCCTTAATTTTTAGTTTTTATTTTTATTTTAAAAAATCTAAACCACTCATAGAAAAAGCCCATTTATTTAACAAATTAAATAACTTAGTAAATGACTAACATTTTGGATAGAATATGCCTTTACTAAAGATTCAGTACCCTTATTCTTTCAATTAAAATATGAACTAGTGAAATACATGCTGCGAGACATACAGCAGTTCTTCCTGAAACACCGGGGAATCTGGATAATTTTGATATTACTAAGGTAATAAGCAAGCAGAAATTAACTTGATTATTATTATTTTGGCTGGGAGGAGAGTATATCTAGAGTTGGAGAGACCAGAATCTTTTGGGTCATGCACTTCCATAGATGATGAAACAAAAAAGCACAAGCCTAATTTTTAATCAGATCTTTGCAAATCACACTAAAGAATGCAACATGCTGCTGAGTTGGATGTTGATGGTTAATTTAGCTGTGAAAGGACTAGAATTGTTGCTTCCTTTTCAGGACAAAAAAGGTTAGCTTAGTTATTGTTGTAGGAGCCTAATACTTGGCACATAAATTGCAGTCTCTGTACATCCTCTTGAAAATGAGCACTAACGTACTGTCTTATACTGAAGTTAATAGTGGCAGTGTGGACTGTTGTGTCATGCACAGGATCAGGGACTATGTATTTGGGATCGGGCTGCCCGTGGCCCAGCACTTCTTTTAGGCGGATAGCTCTGTTAATACACATGTGGGATACGTTTCCCTACAGGCACATGCTTGCCTCCTAGCCACGTGTCTTGATATTCCTTTACTTTTTAGCCTGCACATCTGAATTGATTTTTGATTTACAGTACACCTCAGAGTTACGAACACCTCAGGAATGGAAGTGATTCATGACACTGGCATGTATGGAACTCTGAACAAAACATTATGGTTCTTTCAAAAGTTTACAACTTAACACTGACTTATAGAGCTTTGAAACTTTACTATGCAGAAGAAAATGCTGCTTTTAACTATCTTAAAGCACAGAAAGTTTTCTTACCTTGTCAAATCTTTTAATAAAAACTTTCCCATTTTTTTTAGTCTTTTACATTTGACACAGCACTGTATTTTTATTTGTTTTATTTTATTCTCTCTGCTGTTGCCTGCTTGCATACTTCCGATTCCAAATGAAGTGTGTGGTTGACCTCTGGTGTTTATAGCTCTGAGGTTCTAGTGTATTGTGTGATGTGGAAGTGGGAGGGTGGGCAAAGCCAGTCAGAGAGTAGTCATGGACTGCCAGGAGCCACCCAGGGGCCTTGCATGTTACTTTGCACAGAATCTCAGAAAATTTAGATCTTGTCTAAATTATGGGTGAGTTTTGGGCTGATAAACACCAGCTAACATGTTTTTAAAGGTATTAAAACGTATCTAAGCTATGTCCTAACACCATTTTAAATAGCAATTAAAATGTGCTATGTTCCAACGTTCTGACTCATAACCAGTGCAAAAATAACCGCACATTCTGAAGATTTTCGTGCCATTTTTACCATTTAATGCAGAGCCAAATCACATTTTTAAAAAAGTTCTATTTTGTTTTCCTACTCTGCACACAACTATTTCAATGCAGGCTGAACACTTCTTTGTGCAGCATCTAGGGAACAAAGTGTAAAGTGCTTCAGCCCCTTTTAGCTGGCTTTTTTGGAACCTTTCCCTGCAACAATAACATTCAGTGGGCCTGATGTGAGTGCATTCCATCTGTTTGTGGTGGTGAGAGGCTGGAAGAGGACTCCCATCTTTCTGCCTGACACCTGTGGTGTTTGCTTTCAGAAGGAAGTAAGAGAGGCTACTTCTTTGGCAAATATTCTTGTTGCCTGTTGGAATGTTTTTATTTGCTTTCTCTCTGAATGCTTTCGAAGGTGTTTGGCAGTCACTCTTCTACAGTTTGGTTGTTTGTGTTTTCTGTGACGTGGCGATGTCTTTCTTGGAAGACGGGTAAGATGTTGCATTCTTTTTGCATGACAGGAAGGGTGACCACAAAGACTTCTGGAGGATGAATTTCCTCAGGCTCCTTGTTTCCCACCATTGCTGATAGGTTATTTACATGTGGATGATAACGTTGATTATGGGATCCAGTTCTCAGTATTGCTAACCCCAAATGTTAAATCACAAGTCGGGCCTCTAAGAAATGATCATTGTCTTAAAGATCATGTTTGAAAACAAATTAATTGACCCTTAAGGATTCACTCTGACCACAGTTTCAAGCTTTTCTCCACAACCACCATTTCCCCCCCCCCCCCCTCCAAGACAGAAAATTGGAACTTTCATGTAACCACGTCTCCAGAAACTGGTGAAACACCAAATATCATGAGAGTATCAACAGAATCCAATACTGAGGTCATTGGGAGCTTTGATCTTTGGTTCAGGAGGAATAGGATCAGATGTTAGTGATTTTACTATTGTATACAGTACTTAGGTTCCAATCCTGCAAACACTTTTTACACGCATGTTTTATTTTGCTAAACTGAGTAGTCCCATTGACTTCTGTGAGATTCTTCACAGTATAAAACTTAAGCCCATTCTTAATTATTTTCATGCTCAGGGTCTTGATATTACATTGATGTAGTTATTTGCATTCATTTATTCTGAAAACACTGTAGAAGGGTCTTTGTGGCTTCCCTGCCCCCAGACCTCTCTCTTTCTGTGATTAAGGAAGATTTCCACATGGTGAGGGACTTGGTGTTTCCCCAGCAGGATAGCCAAGACCTTTGGTTACTTAAGGTTGTTCTTGCGATTCTGATTTTGCCTATGTATGTTGCATGAGATAAATAATTATGCTTATTCAAGCCAGAATAATAGATTATATCTTTGTTTGTGAACTCCTATGAATGGACAGATGTTTAGCTTTCTTTGAGAGAGAATTAAGCTTCAGGAAGAAGTTAGAGTACAGTAAAACCTCGATATAACGGACTAATTCGGGCCGGGGGTGTCCGTTAAAGCCGAAAGTCCGTTATTTAATAATTTTTTAAAATTATTAAATAACAGGACTTTCGGCTTTAACGGACACCCCCTCACCCAAATTAGTCCGTTATATATAGGTTTTACTTATCACGGCAGCCATGCACGTCAACACGCCCGCCCGGGTCCCGGCTGCTGGGACCAGGGTGGCAGCCAGCAGCCCGCCCTCCCGGCTGCTGGGACCCCGGCGGCAGCTAGCAGCCCACCTGCCCGTCTGGGACCCGGGCGGGAGCCGTCAGCCCGCCCGCCCGGCTCCCGGCTGCTGGGACCCGGGCGGGAGCCGTCAGCCCGCCCGCCTGGCTCCCGGCTGCTGGGACCTAGGCGGGAGCCATCAGCCCACCCGGGCGGGCTGGCTGACGGCTCCCGTCCGGGTCCCAGCAGCCGGGACCCGGGCGGGCTTGCAGCGGGGAGCCGGCAGGCAGCCACCGATTTAACGGATTTTGGATGCATCGGACTTGCTCCTAAATTTTGTCTGTTGCATCCGAAGTCCGTTAAATCGGGGTCCGTTAAATCGGGGTTTACTGTAATACCGGTATGTTTTATGTAGCAATTGGCAGTTGAGTGGTTCTGTTCAATAAGCACTCAGCTGTCAAATTTTGGATATCCAAACCTCTTGGCTCTTGTGCCCAGCCTTCCTGCCAGTGAAGTCCACAGCAATGATCTCATTCATTTCATTAGTCTCTGTTTTAGGCCCTTGGTGGCAAGCTCCAAAGAATAGGCTTTGCCACAAGGTTTTTAGTTCCGCCTCTGGTTGTGCTGGAGTACTGCATGAAGAGACTCTTTTCCTGTATTTTGTCACTACTGCTCGGGACAGAATCAAGAAACGCAGGAGATCACAAAAATTAAAAACTGGCCAGAGGAATTGGTCAAATTATTGCAAATGCCAAATAAAGTTTGGTTAATGTTGGGGGAAAACATTTTGGTTCAGCTCTATCCAGTAGATAGAAACTAGAGGCAGAGGTCTGATCACTCACCAGCCCAGCAGGAGAAGGGGGAGGTGTGGAGAAGTCTCCCTTTGCTTTTTGCACCAGAAGGATAGTTCTGTTTCTCGAGCCTCTTGACTTTAACTGTTTAGTCTCCCATTCTTTACATTTGCTGTTTTACTTTTTGGGGGAAGACATTAGCGTATCTGATTTCACTTATGCTGGAGTAAATCAGGAGTAACTTACACTAGTGTAAAATGGTGTATGAGATCAGAGTTGGGTGCTCCAGACCAGCATACTTCCTCTTTCACTTTCTTGTCTAGTGAGAAGAGGTTAAAATTTTTGGTGGTCTCTAAATTTGATCTCCTTTGTGATAAATGCTGCAACCATTATACTCGTGTTTGGTTGATTTCCCTCCCCCCCCCCCTTCTATTTGTATTTTATTAGAAAATCAGTAACAAAAAGCAAACAAATGTTGTAACCAAAGATCTTTCACTATATTGTTCCATAATATGTCTGTCAAACTTCTTTGTGGTGGTGATTTTTATTTTAAGTGGACCTAAAATAAATACGTAATATTACAACATGCAAATTTAATTCTGGGCAAAAGCCAGAGACCCCACCCTCACAACATTCTCCACCTTAATTCTTGAAAAAACAACAGTCAAAGTCCATCCTGATAAGCTGAGCTATATCAAGGGTTATATGACTTTGATCTACATAGAACCAAACACATGTGCGCAATGCATATTAAGAAAACATCTCGGTAGCTGAACCTGTTTCAGGATATGTATTTTTTTCATTTTGTAATCATTTTTTACTTGCTCCTGATGTTAAAGGGATGCATGTGGATTAAAAATCATAGATGAAAACTGAAAGAATTGAACAAGTATAAGGCTTTTTTGGTAACATAGGTAAGAATTTGTTTTTTAAAATATTACTAATTTTTATTATTTGCACAGTTTATTGCTTTTTTATATTTTTGCAGCTTGGGGAATTAAACTAAGGTTCCATCTTCACTATGAATGCATTACTCTCTCTGATTGTGTCTAAGGCTTTGGCATAATTTAAAAAACTTAAGGTTAAGTCCTATTCAGACTAAAAAATGAAACTACGCTTTAACTATTTGGGGGTGACCATGTATGTTGTTTACTGCATCTCCTAAAGCTTTCTAGTGTAGATAGAACCTAGTATTAACCAATTTTTGTTTAGAGCCAATTTCTGATCAGTTCTTCTTTATTGTTCTCTGGCACTAGCAGGATGATGTGAAGTTTGGGTTGTAAACAGTGTGGGAGAATATTTATTTAAACAAATAAAACATAACTGTTCCTATGAGGCTCCTCTCATGTGGGATTGTCCTGCATCACTGCTTTTCTGTACACAGACAGTATGGAGCAATCTAGACTTAAACACTTGTTAATATGATAGACTAATTCTCCCATCTTTACTCAGGCTGAGTAGTAGCTTGCATTTCAAATACTCCTATTTTAATCAGTGGGATTTCTCCTGTAGCAAGTTTCTACCTAGTCTGAGGCCTGGTCTATACTCAGGTAAGTCTATTTCTCTGACAGGCGGTAGCTAGGGTGATGGCCCTGAGAGATGTAGCTAGGTCCGCCTAAGATTTAAGTGTCAACTAGGCCTTACAATTCACATCCCTGCACGCCGTAGCTGTGCCAACCTAATGCCCAGTGTAGGTGTGGCTAGGCTGATGGAAGAAAGCTTCTGTTGCTATCGCTGCTCACGGAGGTGGATTACCTACAATGACAGCAAAACGCCTTCTGTCACTGTAGGAAGCACCTATACAGGGGTGCTACAACTGCGTAGCTGTGCTGCTGTAACGTCCATAGTGAAGGCAAGTGCTGAGCATAACCCTGTAGTATAGACATAATCTATACCAATGGAAAGGGTTTTTCCATCGTAGTAGGAACACCACCTCCTTTAGTGATGGTAGCTAGGTCAACTAAAGCATTCTGTCAACCTAGCGGTGTAGGGATTAGGTTGACAGGGGTGTAGATTTTTCACACTCCTGAGCATCGTAGCCACGTCAGTCTAACTCCCAGTGTAGACAAGGTCTAAATCTTGTTCTGTCAGTACTCATATTTTTGAGTTTGATGCAAGATTTCCAGATTGATGGGACTGCTTAGCAACACTTTTGTTTATTGATAGTTTGTTCTTGAAGAAGGATTTTACTTGAAGCGTCACAAAAGTGAAAGAGAAAAGCAAGTTTTGATTGTTATTTTTTTTGAAGTAACCTTTCTCAAAGTAAATGTTTTTGGTATTAATGTATTTGCATCCCTTCTCCCCAAATATGTTGGATGTTGTGACTACTTTCATTTCTTTGTGTAAGTAATTTTGTTTTGCAAATTTAAATTGCAAAAATGATTCTGGTTCCTGTCATTGTCCTCTTTATGTTCCTTCAGAGTGTTTGTTGCATCCTTTTCTTGTATCCTGTCTTAAGTTAGCTTTTGAGCTCTTCTGGGCTGGGCATATCTCTGGTGTTTGTATGACAACATTCTGTGTGATTCAGGCTATAATCGGATCGTAATGCAGTTTTGCTGTGTAATTGTCTGTCTGTCTAACTGTATAACCAGAAAATCTGGTCAAACTCCAGGAGAACTAACAGTTTTTGTTTTATTTTTTTAAAAAGGTTTCCTGTCCCCTACCTCCCCCAACCAACTAAAATTTAAATTTTTTACTTTATTTTGATTTTTTTTAACCAATTCTGTAGTGGTCTCACTTGTTCCCCCAGTATATGTGTGTGTCCATTTAAATAAATTAGATTAAATACCATTTTAAAAATAAGATTCCAACAAGATTTGAGAAATGTACCGAGAACCTACCAGCCAAAGGACTAAATTTGCTAGCCAAAGGTTGAGACAAAAATTATGAGAGGGTAAATTTCAAGTCAGTGCTGTGGTCCAACTTCACCTCCGCATCTTCAGCTGCTGAGGTAGGAAAGATGGTTTGTGTTTGTCCTGCTCCTAATGTCTGGTGGATGGAGAAGTTGCCATGTAAAATTTGAGATGAGGATTAAATTGGCTTCAGAACCAAAGCGAGTTGCTTGTTGCAAAAGAGAATTTGGGTCTAATCCTCAAAACAGCCATAATTTTCACTGAAGTCTTTACAAGCTGGTTATCAATCATTTCTCAGGATTAGTTCTTTTATTAGGATAGACTTATTCTTGTGATTTTGGGGGAAGGAGGAGCACCATAGCATAGAGCTATCATTTGTTTGTTTGTTTTCTCTCAACTAGCATGGATCCAATGAATTATGCAGAGTTTATGAAAAAAGCTGGAAATGAGAACTTTAAAAATGGAAATTATTTCATGGCAATCAGAAACTACGATGAAGCCATACGTGTGTTCTTTCAGTTATTACAGTGG
The DNA here is from genome assembly GCA_032164245.1 of Sternotherus odoratus. Classification (NCBI taxonomy): domain Eukaryota; kingdom Metazoa; phylum Chordata; order Testudines; family Kinosternidae; genus Sternotherus; species Sternotherus odoratus. Next base: position 151,714,751 of record JAVMKO010000002.1, read on the forward strand.
GGGATGTAAGTATTCAGCTAATGTATAACAGAGTAAATGATAAGAGAATTTTAAAGATAAGTGGTCCAGCTATCTGAGGATAGCAGGAATCCGGAACCCTTGTGTTCTGTGTTCAAGCTCTAATACTGATTCGTCTTTGGTTTTTGGCAAGCCACGTAACATCCCTGATACATTGTTTTCCCCAGCTGTAAAATGGGCATGATACTAATCAAATTTCTTGCACAGCCCAAAATAAGTAAGAATTACTGTAAGTTAAAACAAGCTTAATTCAAGCTTGAATTAAACTATTTACTGTGACTTACTTGTTTTTCTTTTTTTCTTTCACTCTGACTCTTTCTCCTGGCACTGGGCTAGACTGCGGTTCTCAAACTTCATTACACCGTGACCCCCTTCTGATAAAAATTACTACACAACTCTAGGAGGGGGGACCAAAGCCTGAGCCCGCCCGAGCCCCGCCGCCCTGGGCAGGATGCCCAAAGCCCAAGAGCTTCACCCCCAGTAGGGGGCCTGTAACCTGAGCCCCACCGCCTATGGCTGAAGCCCTTGGGCTTTGGCTTTGGCCGGAATTAGTTGGGCTTGGGCTTCAGCCCCGGGCCCTAGCAAGTCTGACACCAGTCTTGGTGTTACAATGGGGTCATGACCCACTTTGGGAACTCCTGGCTGAGTTACTAAAGTCCTTAAATCTTGATTTAAAGCAGAAGTTACTGTAAGAGTGGATGGAGGAGGTTCTGTGGTTTGCAATGTGCAGGAGGTCAGACTAGATGATCATGATGGTCCCTTCCGGTCTTAAAATCCATAAGTCTATCTGATGTACTTATGCTCATCCCAGCCCCCAAATGCTCTAGTATCTCAGCCCCTCACACAAACTAATGAATTTATCATCACACAATCCCTCTGAGGTAAAGAATGGAGGCATGGAGATTTTGTGACAAAGCCAGGATTGTGTCTCAGCTCCTTCTCAGTCCCAGTCCAAAGCCTTGGTGTCTACGTTCAGGATCTTTAGTATCCATTTTTCTACACACTGCTTGGGTCCATTGATTGGGGAGGGAGTTAGAACAGATCCTCAGCATTCAAATTATCAATATTCAAGAACCAAGTAAGAATGAATTTAATGTTCTTTCAAATCCTCAGCTGGTATAAATTTTGCTTACCTGGAATTATGCCAGCTCACATCAGTCAGGTTATTTTTAGTTAGTATTTCTTGGTTGCTGAAGCACACTTCCTCCTTTATCACCTGCGGGTCACACACCCCTTGTTCCACTCACACCTTGGATCTGAGCATGAACCCATCAAAATTGTTTAATTGAACCAATGTACTTCCAATATTTTCCTTTAGAGATGAAATGAAAGAAATAGAATGCAGTCCTAAAGTAGACTGTATTTATCACATATCCTGAAAAGGGTGGGGTAGAATTAAGGTTGCATGCATGATCCTAACTGTATTTCTTGACTTCACCTTGTAACATTGTTATATTAAAGTAGGTTTCTTTCATATGGAATATTGCTATAAGTGATGGAATTGTGTTAGCTGAATTTGCAGGAACTTTATTTTCCTTCTAGAGAATTTTTTTTTGGTACCATAATTCTGTTTGGTGGAATAAATTGAACAGATTTGTCAAATTTTTGTTTATTATAAAGTACCATTTATCTGTTTAAAATTGATTAAACATCAATATTGTTAATTTTCATAGGGTTTCTCAGAGGGATGTGGCTGTGTTATTGTGCAACAAATCAAATGCTTTTTACAGCCTTGGTAAGTGGGAAGAAGCATATCACTGTGCCAAGGAGAGCCTCCAATGGGATTTGTCGTATGTTAAGGTACTGAACCTTTAATCCAACAGATCAGCAATACTTGCCAGCCTTATTATTCCACACACGATTCAAAATTAGTTTTAAAAAGATTAGTACACAAATACAACACCTTGTAAGAAGAATAAGAGAATAGTAACTTCAGGGTCCCTAAATAAGCCGAATATATGTTTTGACATAGAAAAAATTACAGTTGCAATTGTATTTTGAATGAAATGGAACTAGCTTACTGTGAACCCAGGTATAATGAAACCATAATTAAGTGTTATAGAACAAAATTCCTATGTTGTTTCATTGCACTATGCAAATTCCAATACAGCAAACTGTCTTGTGAAAAGTGATTTCACTATGACTCCGATTCAGTGAAGCAGTTAAATGTATGCTTAAAGCCTTATTGTCTTAAGAAGCCATATAAATATTTTAACAGATACTGAAAAGTGGTACTAGATTTTTGACATAAACATGTGTTCAAGTGTGTTGCTGCACTGTTGAGAGGGTAAAACATATTTGATAGTTTGTTCTTTAGTTATTTTTCAAAATCGTTATTTGAGGGTTCTCTGCTTTCTTTGTAGACACTTCAATGACATTGGTAATACGTGAACTCGGCAGCTGATTTTTATGCGAAGGAATGCAACAGTGACCTTACGCTGACTGCATCCCATGCATATTTTGTGAAATTCACTACTTTGCCTATAACAATTCTGTGAATTTTATTTTAATAAAAAAACCCTGTTTTTTTTCCCTCGGGGCCCTACCACTGAGTGCCAACATCATATTTATTCTTACAGAATTCTTTGCATTTGAGTTTAACAAGCTGAGAGAGTAGTATTACAACCTACACTTAAGATACCTTTTGGGGCATTATTAGTAATTTGGGACTAGAAAATGCTATTCAGGATCTAATTTAACTTAATTTCCTAAAGATATTGGGTCTTCAGGAAACTAAAACTTTGTCGTATTCAGATGCCCACAATATTTCACAGCTTTGTTGTGTTGATACGTGAGTAATTCTCTCAACTATTTAAAATGTTGATATCTTTGTATGTAGTTAGACCAAATCCTGTAAGTCTTATTCAGGAAAAAGTTCCATTGTAAAGTTACTTATAGTTTTCTCTAGGGCTTTCAGAAATGGGCTCATGATCTCCCAAAATTAGAAATAACAAGATTTGATGACAATGTTTTTTTTTTTTTTTCCCCCCAACTAGGGCTACTATAGATCTGGCTATTCGCTGCTGCAGTTGTCAAGAACTCAGGATGCTGTTATTACATTTTCTCGTGGTTTGAATCTTCTGTGTGGTTCTGTGGATCAATCTCAAATTGCTGATTTTATAGTTGGAATCTTCACAAGTGTTAATGGTAAATTAGAATCGAGGCGTGAATTTTATTTAATAAGGACAGGGCTACTGAGGGGCCTGTGTATGGGGTTTGAAGCCATTCTTCCTGGAATACTCTGGTTAACTTGGTCACTACCAACCAGGATCAGATTTGAAAATTGTTAACATCTGATAGCTTTGTAGTGGCCACTGTAAATGGGGTGGATAGTCTTAATCCTGCTTATAGATGAGGAAAATCCACATTCCCAAAATACCACCCCTGCGACGGAAGTGAATGAGTTGTCGCACACAAATGCCCCAGTTGTGTTACAGTTAGAACTGGTTGAAATGTTTTGTTTAAAAATGAAAAGTTGTGTGGAAGAGGAAAAACGTCATGAAACCATTTACTTCTCTTTTAAAAAAAATTCTTGCTAGTTGAAAAATTTTGACTGAAAATTTATACAAAAACAGTTCAATTTGTACCTTTACCAAGTTTAGTAAATTGTTTGGGTTTTTTTAGTTTATTGCTGATTTTGATTGGTCACCTTAGCCACGTTGAGGGATTTATTCAAAATATATAAAAAAGTTAGAATTTAAAAAATGGAAAAATCATTTGCTGAAAATAATTCTGCAGATTTTTTTTTAAATCAGTCCATTTAGAACACTATTGGAAGGAAAATGTTTTCTAATGGTTTGAAATTTCCATTATTTTAGTGAGATGGTAGAGGAGGAGAAGCAGTAATGGGTTTTAGCTAGCTCTAATTATAAAATGGTTTGGTTATGCCTCAGAAAACTTAGATAACCTGGGAGATAGCACAAGGCTGGAGAAAAAGCAAATGTAGGACTGATTTTGCAATAAAAGAAAGAAGATTGATCCTGGCAGTTGCCACCTTTTAACTTTAACTATGATCCCTAGTAAAACAATAGAACAGATATCAAGGGGAACAATCACAAAATGTTTTAAAAGAAAACAGAACCAAGAGCAGTATGAATCTTCCCAGGCAAACTTGCTTGCTCTTTTGGTCAAAATTGGTGGATGTAAAGAATGCAGTAAGTTTAATTCAGAATGGCTTGGAAAGGAATACTGTCATGTGTATTAAAAACTAACCAAAAGACCTAGATCCAAAGCCCATTGAAAGGGAATCTTTCCGTTAATTTAATGGCCATAGAGCTTAACAATATATTGAATGAATTTAACTGAGTGCAGTCTTGAGATTTAGGGCCTAATTTTTCTGAGGTTCTGAGTACCCACAGGTTCCACTGATGTCAGCTGGAGTTATGGATGCTCAACAGTTACAACGGGGATGGTTGTCTGGTACAGTTTTAGCTAACATCTCTATTAGTGACTGGGAGAAGGATTGACATCACATTGGTGAAATGTGCAGTTGATACAAAAATGGACTGAGTTGCAAAACCCAGTTAGGATAGAGAAAGTGGACCTGGAGAGGGTTTTTTTTTATTTTTTTTTTTTAAAAGAGATGAATCTAGAATACATGTAAGCCAACACATCTGGGGGAAAGTAAATCAGAAATGCTCACTCAGTGGGGAGCATTAATGCTGAATAAAACCTGCCGTGGCAGTGAGCAGCCATTTAGACTTGAGTTTGCAATGTTATCTGGTAGCAAAGCACCAGTGCCATTTTGGGCTGTATACTCCAAGTCCAGAGAATAGTCCTCTACAGTACTGGTGTGACACACAAACAAATTGTGACAAACTGAGGAGAATTTGTAAATAAACATTACAGATGATTATGGGGCGGAGATGACATGGAGGTATAACAGAACAATAAAAAGAACTGAACATGTATATCTTGGTCTAGAAAGACTTGTGGGGATAGAAGTTTTCCACATATATGAATGATATAAGCACCAGGGAAGCAGAATAATCATTTATAATACTTAGCATTTTTATGGTATTTTCAAAGCACCATACATTAACTGATTACTTTATACAACATCCCTATCCCCTTCCCCCCAGCATTTTACAGATGGGGAAGGTGAGACAGAAAGGTGAAGTGACCAAGGCCACAAAGATTCAGGGAAGAGCCATGACTAGAACTTAGGACTGGCTGAATCATAATGCTGTATTGGTTTCTTCCAGCCCATCCAGTTTTCCTTGTCAGTGAGGTTGATTAGGGAATAGCTAGGAGTAATGAAGAAAGAGAAGAATGTTAGGCTTTACAGAAGGAAACACTTACAGGGAAATGTATTAAGTTGTAGAATACTTTCCTGGAGCAAATTATAGAAAGGCCTGTGATGGTAGCAGTGGGAAGCTGGAAAAGAACACATACGAAAGGAGACTTGGCTTTTCCCATCACACCAGTTTCTTATTTCTGTGGCAGTCAGGCCCCTCTCTCCTGAGCAACAGTGGAGGAGGGAACGTCTGAGCTTAATGGTCTGGTTTACAAGGCGCTTTGCCTGAGAGAGCCCAAGGGCGTGCCATCTGGCTTCTGGCAATGCCTCTGTCACTTGCTTCATGCGCTCTCATTCCTGTTTTAGTGAGTTTGGTCACTTATGTCAACTTCTCTGTTCATACATAATAAGGAGAAAAACTGGTAGAAGGTTTTAGATTTTCATGGGCCTCAGAGATTTTTCAAAAGCAAATGGTTAATTTCACATTGTTCATGAAAACTGTGGCATCTGAAAGTAATGCACCCTTACTAATTATTGAGCAGACATCTTACTAGTATTAGTTATGTGAATTGTATGTTCTAATTTGAAATGTTTTACTGTGTTAATCACTACTGAAGAATTGACCATATGAAATGAATTGATGTACTGAGAGCATAGCTTGTAAAAGTTCCATATGCTAAACACTTTTCTTAAGCTTCTTTTCTTATTTTCTTAGATGAAAAATATATAGCACCATATTTTCTTTCCATTTTTAAGAACATTTTGAATGAAAGATTCGATGCCTTAGTTTGGCAGGTTGTAATAGAAAAATTAGCCAAGAAAGGAATGTGGCAGGTAAGTTTATCATTGTGCCAGGAATATTAGTAAATCTGTTTTATTATTATTTTATTTTTTCAATAATAATCTTTAATTTTCTTAAATTGCTTTTTTAAATCTGAAATTATTGTTCTCCTGTGCAAATGTCTTGGTTTTTAGAATTAGAAAAAAGAGAAACTGAGTAGAAAATAGTTTCTAAAATTCTTTCCCTTTTTAAAGGGACACAGTCAACTTTAAAAACCCATTTGTGTTTCTTTTTGTTGGGTCACAAGACCCTTCAAATGACTGTAATTGAAAGAGATCAAAGAGAGTATTTGTCTTAATTTGCATTTATGGTCTGTTTTACTGTTTGGTATGAACAGTCAGTCTTCTGATTAGTATGGATCTTTAACACCGCAACAGAGCAGTGGAGAACAAAAATAGGAATATATGATTGCTAAACCACAAAAACTAGCTAGAAACTAGCAGGTGTAGTATCTGAAATTAATTTAATGATCTTTTTTTTTAACAGGCCAGTTTTGAAGTTGATGGTATGTCTTTAAATTCTGAATGACGTAATAACCATCTAGACAGATCATGTAATGCAGTGTGATACTTGGATTGATGCTTGTGAGCTGAAAGTGGCTCTTTAATGTGCGTGTCCTGTGGCCCTTGGCGGCACATGATCTTAAAACACTGTGATTTTAATTATTAACCAATCAGGATGCTTTTGCTATGTTGTTAACCAATTGTAGTTGATAAAAGAATAATGGTCAGTCATTTTATTGTGAGAATGATATACTAAATATTTCCCCTGTCATACTGCTAAAATATGAATATATAACACTATAGTAAATAAAACCATGAAGTCACACTACAGTGGCTCTTTTGGGTAATGTTGAAAGAGTCCTGTGGCACCTTATAGACGAACAGACGTATTGGAGCATAAGCTTTCATGGGTGAATACCCACTTTGTCAGATACAAGACGGCAATGTTGGTTTATGTTGGGTAATGTTGATCACTGATTTGGCTTCTGAACCACTCAGGTCTGAGAAGCACGGGCCTATAGTGTTTCCTGCTTCAAAGCACCAGTTGAATCTTAAGCAAACACATGTTTCCAGAGAGATGCTTTTGTCACTGATGATGCTGGAGCATAAACAAGATGGCAAATGCTGCAGCACTGTAGTGACTTGTGCCTGATGAGAAGCTCAGGTGGGTAAAATGTGTTTGCCAAATTAAAGGATTTAATGAGCGAGAAGGAAAAGGAAGCTTTAGTGTTTTGAGAATCTGATAGTTTATCACAAACTATAGGCAGTAATAAAAATTTATATCTGTAGAGAGCACTGGTCAGATTTTCCCCTTTAATGTTTGTTGATGCTTTTAAACAAACTTTAAAATGTAATATCTGAATGTTTGTAGGCTCATAAATCTTTGTTTTTCCTAGTCCTTGATGTTGGTGGCCACTGAGAGAGACAGATTGCCAAGAAATCTGAGAGTCCCTCATTTGTCACTGAAGGATCTTTTTGAGGTACAGTGCTGTTGCATGTATTTTATTTAACAAGATGACTAATGGTCTTTTCTTTTTTTCACAGTTGTTTTACTAAATGACTTAAAATTCTATGAATAAGAGTGAACACAGATTTAAACAGCAATTTGAAAAACATATGTCAGTGCTGGTCCAAAAACATTTTTTCTGAAATTGTCCTCTTTTTTGTCAAAAAACAGAATTAGTTTATTATACTAATTAAAAACATTCAAAAATAAGAGGCTTGTTTGTATCAGCTTTGGTAACCAGCAGTATAAAATCAAGTTGATAAATCAGTTGTGAGAGTGTGGTAGCTATGTTAAATAGACAGTGTTTCATGACTAAGGTTACTTATAATGTGCATTGGACATAGATTTGGAAGGATTAGATTTTTATAATTAAACATTGATTTCATTATACATACACACAAACCAACGAAAAAATATTTCTGCCAATAATCAAAATTTACAGATACATAAAGTAAGAAAAATGTTGTTTGAGAACTTATTGGATTTTGATTTAAGGATGCTTTCTTTACGTATTTTGACATGTGATGTTGACAATTTGTGTTTTAATGGTTCTAAAGTTTAAACTTTTTGAATCGCCAGATCTACTGTAATTAAATAATTGTCTGACATCCTTTCCCACGGCTGTGAAAATTTAAATAAAAATGAAAAATGTGTCTAAAAATAAACATTGATATCATCTGGCAAAATTGCTAGAGTGCATTTTTATGCACTGTGGGTGGCCAGTTCCTGTCCCTCTCTACAAAATCCAAGTATAGGGCTTTACTCAAGGATTATATGCAGGATTTGGGGATGGAGTACTCCCCTTCTCTTCCCCCATCTAATGGCAGGATGCTGAACACCAACATAGCTATTCCACAGCAACTTAGCTATAGCTAATAAGGTGCAGCCATGACTGTTGTCTCTGTGGGTAGGGTATTTGGCAAGCTGGATCGGTATATTCATAGATCCACTGGCCATGAACCCTAATCCCTTCATCTGAGAGAACTGCTCTGTGCCAGTCAGTGGGTTTGGAGCCTTCAGCCTCACATGACATCTCCACAGACTTGCTCTTCCCTTCCTTGTGAAATCCCACAGATTCTGCTGCATTTGCGGTCTTTCAAAGCTTTATCAGAGCAGGGAGGATTTCTGCCTACATAAACACTGCAATTCTGATCCCGCTTTTGTTGACTTCAATGACAGCTCTCCCATTGTCTTCAGCAGTGCAGGATCAGACCCTCTCCATAGGTTATCTCAGTTTCAAAGAAACCACAAGAGGGCGTAATTTAACATCCCCTGTCATATGACGGGCGCTAATCAATGAGTTGCAATTCTAAAGTCAAAGCAGGGGCTACAGATTCTGTTTTGAATTATGAAACTAGCCATCCATAGTTTTCTGTTTGTTTTTTTTATCCTAAATCAGATCACTTATGTCTCATTGCTGCTTTGTGAAAATTGTGTAATATGCTGTTAAAAGAGAGGATTGTGGAATTGTACTGAACCTGCTGTTGAGAGTTTTTATAGTGAGCTAATGCTCAAGGTTCTCTTCATACTGCTGTTAAATGCTTCATTTTCGGTGTTTGGAAATCAGATACTGAAAAGTGTAAGAAAATATATAAACTAGGGGACTATAAAGTAAGCTCTGTACAGCTACATTTACTGGCTAAACGTTTAATACTGTAGTAGGGCATATAGTGGAATGTGGTCAGTTGCCACGTATCCTGTCATTCAGTAGCACAATTCGTATTTTTACTGTACATTTTTTAAACTGGTGCTGTTTTTTACTCATATTGATGGAAAACTGTTCCATGGATGGTGCAGGGAAGAGGAGACGCCCTAAGAAGGAAGGAGGGCAAAAATAAATATAAAGACATTTAATCACATTGGCTGATCATAGCTTCTGATTGTCACATAAAACATTGTCTGTCTTTTTAATTAATGTGAATGGTGTAGAGGACTTTTATGAAAAGTCCATGATCTAGAAGCCATGCTTCTCAGATAGTTGAACTGAAGCCTACAGAAAGAGATGCTGGTAAACCTTATAAGACTGTGTTCCTTACTAGCATGATTGCCATTAAGAAATAATAGTACTCATTATCATCATCGTGTTCCTATTACGCCTCTGGTGTTTAGGGCAGTGACAAAGCTCCTCCACTCCTGTCTCTTCCTGGCAAGTCTTTCAATGGTTCCTCAGCTGTGCCCCAGGTTTTTCAGCTTGGTTTCCACAGCTCCTCGTGATGTTGTTTTCAGACAGCCTTGTTTTCGCTTGCTCTTTGGTGTCCGTCTTATTGCTACTCTGGTGATGGAATCAGTTTCCATCCAAAGCACATGACTGATCCATCTCCAACATCTCCTGGCAATGATGATGCTCAGATCCTCTTGGCTGCCCTGTGTCAATAGATCTTGGTTTGAGGTTGTTCTGGGCCAAAAGATACGGAGGATTTTTCTGAGGGAGGTTGCATGGAATGAAGACAGTTTGGACATGTCACACGTTCTCATTCCCCAGCATTCTGCACTATAAAGTAGTGTTGAAAGTACTCAGCTCTGATAAATATCTAGTTTGGTTTTGGTGTTGTATTTTGATGATTTCCCGACTGTATTTAAGCTCCTGAAATGGGAACTATTTAAATATATACTCTCTGTGTATGTATAATATATAAAAATAAATAAAAACATTTGGACTGAGAGCTCTTTGAAGGCAGGGATGGAGCAGAATGGATTCCTGAACCTGGTCTGGGGCTTTAGTTGGTACTATACTTATAAATAATAAATATGTGTAATTAATATTGGTTAAGGCAAGTGGCCAATATTTGTTCATTTGCTTTGCTTTTGTAACATTGAATTCCTAAGTAGTCAAAACTTTGCCTGGGCTGAAAGATAACAGGACTAAAAAGATGATTTCTTTCATGTAAAATAATAATATTATAATATATCTACCTATTTCTTTACCAGAAATATGTCCTCTTTGGCCATTATGAGAGAATGGAGAGGGTACCAGAATTGGTGGAGTGGCTGATCACGATTGGAGCAAATGTTAGGAGCATTGGGTCATACCCTCTTCATGCAATCATCAACCTCTGTATCAAAGCAAGTGAGTAACATCCCATGTCAGTATAATAATATATGGAGATCTACCTATCTCATAGAACTGGAAGGAGCATGAAAGGTCATAGAGTCCAGTCCCTGCCTACACTAGCAGGACTAAGTACTGTCCCTTGACAGGTTTTTTGCCCCAGATCCCTAAATGCCCCCCCCCCCCCCAAGGATTAAACTCACAACCCTGGGTTTAGCAGGGTAATACTGAAATCACTGAGCTATTCCTCCACCCTCCTACTGAGCTATCCCTCCACCCTGTACTAAAACAAAAGCAACCCTAGCCAGCCTACAGAGAATTTGCAGATAAAGCTCATATTTAACAATCTAAAGTAAGATCAAATCCAAAATATATAATTTTCCATAGCTCTAGTCATTACTCTTTTTTTAAAAAAAATAGGTGTCCAGTTCGTGTGTACCTGAGAGTCCTGTGAACCTAATACTGACCCTCTCTCTCCTTTGATTCAAACCTGATGTGACCGTCTCAGACCCTGAACATGTCAACTCTGAAAAACCTATCTGGGGATCAGAGTATATGTTTAAAATTTGTGGGCCAAATTCAGAATTACATGTGTTAGGGGAAAAATTGGGTTTTTTAATCTCCAGCAATGCAGCTGATACTTGACACCATTTATTGCTTGGTATTTTACACTATACTTTCCTCTCTGTCACCCTTAACTTTTAAAGAGAAAGTCTTTGATAGCTTGTCTGCCCACCTCTGAGGGGGAGAAGCAGTAATACTTCCCCCATCCTGTCCTCTGAGGACAAAGTGTGCTGTTGAATAACATGTGGTTTTAATTTATAATCATTTCAGAGGGGAACCATGTTTTCAGATGGCTACTAGATGAGATACCAGACTTGAAGGGTAGTATCAACCAGCAAGATCAGGATGGTTGCACAGTCTTGCATGTCGTGGCCTCTCATTCCAGTGGATATCCTATGAAACGTATGTAATTCAAAATGGACTTTTTCTTCAGCATGGGCTTTTGTTTTTTATGGCAAAAGAAAAAAAACCTCTAGACATTGATATTCTTTATTTCATGCCAAGAAGGAGAATGACAAAAGACTTGCAGGCTCAGCGTACATTTAGCAAACGTAGCAGAACTTAAAAAATTATAGGGCACTGCTTTAGTGGCCAATTTCTTTGCCATTTTGCATAGTTATTTATGTAAGGTCTTTTATTTTGGTTGGTTGATTAAGATTTAGCCACAACTTGCTGCAATTTATATCTTTATTGGTCCATTTATGTACTGATGCTCTCAAATTTTTCTTTTTTTTTCTTTTTTTAAATTAGGCCTCAAACTAGTCTGGAGTTTTGTCTCACACTTGAAAAGGAGAATCAGCTCAACCTTTCTCTTGATGTCAGTAGCAGTGTGTCTTGGCTTAGACGTGTAGACTTTGAGAGCTGCTTTTCTTTGGGTTTCTTGTGTGAGGTCAAATAGACATCCCCCCCATCATCATCTCTGTGGATGCTTTTATCTTTTAAATATAGAAACCTGGTTTGCTTTTTATTTGTACTTCTTAATAGATCCACTGGGTGGCAACAGGAAGTAAGCATCAGTCCTGAAATTACACTAGACTTTTTGCTCATTTAAACACAATGGCATTCCTGTGCCTCTCTTTGATTTCTGTGTGAGTCTCATTCCGACTATTTAATTTAGTTTGCTGTAGAAGAGTCACATTTCCTGTCTCCGAGCTATCTCATCTGTTGCACGGTGAATACAGTTCTTGCAAAACAGATAATAGAAGAAATTTCAGAGCCCTCTTGCTGACAAAGCTCAGTTAAAATAACCTGAATGGCAAGGCATACAAGTACAAAAGCAAGAGAACTGTGTTGAGTGTGCAAAGGTGTCTCACGTCTTCCCAACCTTTTCTTCTCCAAGTTTTGTCTGGTATTCCAGCTAGTGGGACACATACCATGATTGACGTTGTTAATCTGGCAATTGTGTCTGAGGAAAAGTGGAGATAATCTGATACAGCTTTCCCACCAATCATTTATGCTCCTTTCACTGGCTGATCCTTTGATTCTCTGATGCTCCTCCTTGCTGTTTTTTGACTATGATTTATAGCGCATGTTCAGCTGTTTGAAGCAAAGAGAGTACATCTCCTCTCTCAGGTTAGCACAATGCCCATCATAATGGAATGTGACAAAGCAAGACAGGAGTATAGAGCCTTGTGGTATATTAAAAATACTGTGTCATGCTTCAAATCAGAATTTATGTTTTGGGGTTTGGCCTATAATATTTGTTCTGCAATGTTTTAGAGACCGTTATATTAGGATACTGTCTTCTGTTGAAAAGAGTGTCATATTTATTAAAATGGAGATAACGTATGCGACAAGGCTAGTTATTAGGTAATCATGTTTTTATGCCATTCCTGAGATTGAAAAAAACCTAGTGACTAGCTATGGTTTCACGCTAAGTATCTTAGATACTTCTGAACATGCTTTCCTCTTTCACCAACAAACCCACCAACCAAAACAAAACAAAAACCAAGCCCAACATCAAAAACACTCACAACCCCTAAAAGTCCCCAAAACAAATTGATAAAATGCCTTGTTTCTTGTAAGGACCAACTCCCACGTATAACAGCTTCTATGATATTGAGCTGTTCTTTCTTTGATTTAAAAAAGCATTTGAAATCATGGCAGTAATTTTTCTTTCATTCTGAACAAGAGGATTGTGCTAACTCTCTACTGTATTTTATGTTTCAGGTCAGACAGAAACTGTGCAGATGCTCCTAAATGCTGGTGTAGACCCCACTATTCCAGATGCACAAGCAAGGTGTGCCGTAGATATCTTGAAAAAAAACAAAAACTTCAAGGCAGTAGATATAATCAACAGTCACTTAGCAAGGCATGCTGCTTCCTCTAAGGAATTACCAGGTATTGATTGCTTTTGTTGCCACCCTGCTTCCCCTTTGTCCTCTGCATCAAGTTAGATATCTTATCCTTGTCTACAAAGGCCTACATAACACCCCTACTGGCATTTCTAACTTCGTATTGCACAGTCTCAAAGCCTCTCTGCTCTGCCAATGATGCCTTTTCAATGCCCTGTTGTCTGCTTCTCCCACAGCTTCCTCTGATGTTTTCAAACTGCCTTTGATGCACAGAATACCTTCTTGGCCTTGACCTGCTGAATTATTGCTTTGGCCTTGTATAGATTCCTCCTTAAGTCTTGCTGCTTCTGTGATGAATCCTAACATCATTGTTTTTATTTAAAAAAACAATTCTGCTACCACATTGTTCACGTCCTTACTGAATTATTGCTGCAGTTGTTCTTTCATGTTCCTTCCCTACCCTAACGTTAGTCAGCGCCCCTCTCTGCCTCCTGTGCAAAAAATAGACCCTGATCCTGTAAACTCTTACTTATGTGGTTAGCTTTAAGCATCAGTGAGACTACTCAAGATTGGAACTGTTTGACCTGTCATCCGTTAACAGGCTCAACTGCTGTTGGGAACTGCCAAATTAAATTTGTTAGATGCCTGGATGAAGAAAACACCCATAATTACAATATAAAATTAGTAAAATAAAATCCTATCTGATTAGGAGCTAACACTGTAGAGCAGCACTTTACCATTCCATAATGTTTTCAACCTGAAAGAAAACTGGATCTTTTTGACTTCTCCTTTCAATAAAGGAAAACGTCCTGACCTGTTACCTCCATCTATCGGGGAGCAAAAAGGACCAAAAAGATGAGTTCTGCTGTTGGTATTCATAGCCTAATCCACACACTTCCTCTTCTGATCTTTTTGTCCTCTTCTCTCCCTCATTTCCTTTTTCATGTACATGTTCCAGCTGGAAGACGAGGAGAAAGAAATGATAATGAGAGAGAAAATAAATTCAGTTGAAACTCATTGTCCAAGCGAGAATTAAACTGTAAAGTTGGGAGAGTCTAATAAAAGACATTATTTCACCCACATTGTCTCATGAGATAACTAGTTGTTCAGATGTGGCCAAAGGATATTTTTCACCCAAATAGATGTTCCTCTCATTACCCTAACCTCCATAACTGGCCTACCTACCAGTTCTTCAATCCACTCTCTAGCCCTCGCCAGCTATTTCAGACTGACTTAGGCATCATTCCTAAGCATTTGAATTTAAGGGATAGCTTTTAAAATTTTTACTTATGCTGTCTTTGTCAGTACAACCTTGCAGGTAGATTACCTGAGTTCCATTACAGATGCCCCCTTTCCTTGAAAGTAGCCAAAACTGTGAGATGTCAGTCTGAAGTTTGCCTAAGTTGCCCTGGCATTGTGGGAGAAATCACCCCTCACTCGAGGAGTGAATGTAGAATGACTTGACCCTTTGAAAAGTTGTAAAGGTTGAAAATTTCAGATTCATGGTGAGGCGTATTTCCCTCCAAGACAGACCCAGAATTCTGAAAACTGGCACAGATAGAGACATTTTAAGACGTTGTCTTACATTACCTTTCCAATTTCCTCTGCCTTTAAAGTGGTTTCTCTTTCAAACCAGAGGATCAAAATCTTTCTTTTAAAATCAGTATAGACAGCAGAGACAGGATAGCTTCTCTTCCATCCTCCTTGATTCTTTATGATTTGGTAGCATTTTATATTCACTTTGCAGTGGTATAAATGTCACTGAAAAGCGCCAAGCAATGTGAATCAAACCCATGCTAAATACAGAACCTGACTTGACAGGCTTAAAATGCAAACAGGAGTTCCATTACAACACTTCAAAACACTCTGAAATATTTCTTAAAATAACCCCTTCCCCAATCCTTAGGGGAAGATGAGACGCATGACAAGGAAGTATTAACTACTGGTAATTATTTCTTTCCTTCCTCCTCCTCCCACATCCCAAGTATATGATCTATATCAGTTTTGGAAGTAGAGTTGAACTATTAATATGAGCAGTGTCAAGCAGTCCCTTTTTACTCAACTTACTTACTGATAGGTGAACATCCAGTGCTGTTGATCAGGATGTTTTCCTATATAGGCTGGAAGAAGAGAAGGATGGTGGTCATTGGTGGTCATCATCACTAAGGTGTATCGATAATGGTTTTGCTAAACAAAAGTTGGCAAAAAAAAATTAGGGAGAATAAGGATGGGGGGACAATTTACATTTTTCCTGAAAAATAAAAAATGGCTATTTATGTTTTGTTTTTGATGAAAACACTTTGTTTTAAAGCTATTGATTAATCACAGTTAACTCACACGATTAACTTGTAAAAAAATTAATTGTGATTAATTGCTGTTTTAATTGCACTGTTAAACAATAGAATACCCATGGAAATGTATTACATATTTTTGGACTTTTTTCTACATTTTCAAATATATTGGTTTCAATTACAACACAGAATACAAAGTGTACAGTGCTCATTTTATAAATGTTTTGTTTATCCTTATTACAGTGCAAATATTTGTAAACAGAGAAATAATATTTTTCAGTTAACTCATACAAGTACTGTATGAGTACAAGTACAAGTTCAATCTCTTTGTGGTGAAAGTGCAATTTACAAATAGAGATTTTTTTTTTATTACATAGCTGCACTCAAAAACAAAACTGTGTAAAAGTTTAGAGCTTACAAGTCCACTCAGTCGTACTTCTTGTTCAGCCAACTGCTAAGACAAACAAGTTTGTTTACATTTATGAGAGATAATGCTGCCTGCTTTTTGTTTAAAATGTCACCTGAAAGTCAGAACAGGTGTTCACATGACACTTTTTTTAGCCAGCATTGCAAGGTATTTATTTGCCAGAAATGCTAAACATTTGTATGCTGCTGCCTGCTTCTTCCACCATTCCAGAAGATGTGCTTCCAGTTCCCTCTGTCATGTGTGTCCACTGCTCTAGGGAAGATGGGGTAAACGGGGTGCAGGAGCAGGGGGGAGGGAGACACCCTGACATTAGCCCCACCTCTTCTTCCCCTCCCCCTCCCACAGCAAGCAGGAGTCTCAGGGAGTGGCTGCAGAGCAGAAGCCAGGAGCAGCACATGGCAGTGGGGGCAGGGACAGCTGAACTGCTGGCAATTGATAGCCTGCTGGGCAGCTGATGACATTAGAAGGCAGCATTTCACAACTTTAAACAAGCATGTTCCCTAATTGGTCAGCACCTACTGGTAACAACAAAACAATGTTAACCGGGACGACCTTAAATGAGGAGTTCCTGTACCAATTTCAGTGATATATTTTCAGGAAAGAGCGAAAGCGAAGTCTCAGTTGATGAAAACAACTCTCTTCTCGATGCTTTTGAGCAGTTCTTGATGTTTTGCAGTCCTGAAAACCAAGCACAGCATAATAATTTGTTGAAGCATGAGACGGTTCAGAGGTTTCTGAAGCTTTTGTCTACTGTAAAAGGTAAAGTGAATTCCTATCTCTCCTCTTCACAAACTTCATAGATTTAAAAAATATATTTGATAACATGTAGAGTGTTTTCCACAAACATATGTAACAGAAATAATTGCAGAAAAAAATATTACTTCCTACTTTTGTTGGAGGACTTTGCATTTTTTATTTTAAACTTTTTAAAGAAGAATACATAAACAAAAAAAAGCTCAGTACAGCGAAAAGATATGTAAATGTATACAATTATTATTAACGCCATGGCAAAAGGATGTAAATATACCAAGTCTGTTCTTTTATGCTTTTAACTCCTGTGCTTTGTTGTGTTTTTGTTTTGTTTTGTTTTAATTTTGACATGGGGAAAGGACCAGTGCATGAGTATACCAGTGTATTTGAAATTAGTATACCAGTATTAGTATACACAGAGTATACCAGTATACTCTGTGTATACTAATTTCAAATACAATCTAAAAGGGGTTGTTTCAATAATTATATCATGGCTGTGCCGTGTTACATCATAACTGCATTAATGCATCTATGTGCAACAGTATATTTTCTACCACTTTGTTACCTTAATCAAAGCTGCATTTGACAATTTTTTTCAATCATACTGAATAAACTGTAGGTGCGTTAGTGTTCCATTTTCTGCCTATTAATCATTGTGCTATTAATGACCCATTAGTACCTATGCCATGGCGTTTGCTGGAAGATTTAATTTTATTCTACTAACTCCAATATACAGATTTTAGAGAGGGGCAGATCTTTGTATTCAGAACTGCAGAAAGACTTGTGCATGTATTCTGCTTTTTATCATAGTTTCTGGCTAGGAGAAATTACATAGGACAGGTTAGCTGATGGTTGGTAGCATCGCCAGCATTTTTTGTGGTTAATTAACTTGCTTAATATTAGTCGTGCTGGTATGAACCCTGTTTAAGATGCATCTCTCTCTTTTTTTTTTTTTTTTTCTTCCTTTTCCTTTAGAAATTTATAAATTTCTCAACCTCAATAAGGAAGAAGCATGCACCTTTTGGCATTTTATTGTGACATGAGAATATGTCCACACTGAGCAGGGTGTGCGATTACAGCTCAAAGAGTCATACCCACACTAGCTCTGATCAAACTAGTGCGCTAAAAATAGTAGGGTAGCCACGACAAGAGGGGTTAGCTGCCCAAGTATGTGCCTACTACAGATATGTACTTGGGGTACGCCAGCTTGATCAGAGCTAACATGGGTATGTCTCCATGAGCTGGGAGAAATGATGTGTTAAGGACAGGAGGGGATGGAAAGAGTCCAGAAGAGTGCAACAGTTGAGGTTTCTTTCAGAAATTTGAAGGATGAGAGCAGGAGAATAAAGCTCTTTTAGTCCCATGAATTTAATCCTGTTTGATAGAGACAGAGGTTCTTTAACAGATATAGCAAACTTCTCAACACTGCCTCACCTAAGTGCCTCAGCCCTTTCCAGGAGACCATCACCTTTAGATGGTGTAGTTCACTCTTCACTCCTTATGAATCCTTGGCCTCTGCTGGTTGTGAGTTAGTGACAATTGTGGTGATATATTTTGTCATGTGCATACCTCTCTCTCTGTTAGGTGGATGGAGACCAACTCACTTCTCATAGAGAACCAAGCAGCTTCTGGTGATACATGTTGTTAAGCAAAGTAGAATTCTTTCTGTAAAGCGATAATTAGAACTCTCTTCTGACCTGGAAACAGTGAGTCTGTGTCTGCCCTCAGCTTTTGTGTGTGTTTGTTTTTCTTGATTCTTACATTGATCGGTGTTCAGGTCTCCCTTCCTCTTTGAAGGGTTATTTAAATCCAGTCTAATTTGTCCAGTTCTGTCTGGCTTTACCTGCTATCTGATCTCAGTAGAGGAATCACCCTTCATATTCAGTACCATTGTATTTAGATTGTGACAGTTTAATAGCAAAGGTGCTTTACTCTTAACCCTTTGGATTCTCCTCCAAAGGCTCCTGCTCCTGACTCTTTAACAGTCAAGATTCCACAGTTGCATATTTAGTGCCTGATGAAGACTCCTTTCACAGGAGTTATTCTGAACTTGAAGTTTTTTTTCACTTGTCAAGAACTTGAAGATGCAGTTGCTGTCTGATTTTGCATTCTCTATCTGTACCACATCCAGTCAGTCCTCTCATTCTTTGTGAGAAGGTTTGAGGTATCTGGAGCGCCATTGTGATTTACAATTCACCTCCCATTCAGGGAATAATAACCTGAGTTATTGCTTTGGCGTTTTCCAAGAATGGGAATTGTCTGATTGGTAGTTTTGAGTTATCCAGTGATTTCTTGTTGTTTCTTTGAGGTACTAAAGTAGCAACTCATTTATCACTAGTTTGTGAAGTCCTTTATGGAGTCCTAAATTTTCTGTCTTGAAAAAATATGTTCAAACTGCAGCTTTATCATGTAGTTAGTGGCCTTTATCAGGACCTCAGGCCAGATGTTCATAATAGTCCCTTCTGGCCTTAAAAATCTATGAATCTAAGAAACTCTACTATTTAAATTAAAGCAACTTAGATATTTTTTTAAGCCTCCTAAGCTGATCTCAGAAAAGAACCTTTTTGCTTTCCTAAAGTAGCATTGATTTTATTTGTTTACCCTTTCCTCCCTCCCCCCCTGACCCCCATGGTGCTGGGTATAGAGTACTAATGCAAGACTGCCAGTTATATATAGCTTATTTTAATGGGGATTTGTATTTTTTTTTCAGTCACTGATTCTGGAATCCATTTGCATTAGTCATTATTTTATTGCTATCCTGCTTCTATTTAATTATCTTTTGCCTTGCTTCCTTACAGAAATTCCTGAAGAAATGGTTTGTGACATTTATGATACTTGTGCTAGCAGCTTTATAAAGCTTTTGTTGGAGAAGCAAATGTGGCATGAAGTTTTGCTATTGCTAACACGGAAAGCCAACGGAGAAATGCCATCACATAATGGACTCATCAGAAACTGCGGTCTTTCAGAGCTCAACATTGGCAGTGTTATCAAACAGGTTGACAGATTGGATAAGCGACGGGTGCATCTTGTAAGATGCTTGCTCGAAAAAGGAGGTGAAAACTCAGATATTGATGTCCTAGAAAATTTGAAACTTCTGTTTGTTGACTGAAACAATATTTTAGAAATATCACAACTTGATTCTTCTGGCCCAGTGTAAATGCAATAGCTGTTTTGTTAAAGACTTGATGATATCCTGTATATTGATTGTGGAGTAAGATACTACTCAGCTTGCGTAAGTGTGGCAGAATCTGCTCTGAAGTGGATATAGGATTGTATTTGGCAGAAAATGGTCAAGCATTATTTTTTCCTTAAGTTTTGCTTTTTTAAAATTGTATTTATTTTTAAAAGGGGGAGGAGGGAGTAATCTTAGGGTTTACCACTAATGTGTACAAGCAGTGCTATAGCTTCTGCCTGAAGCCAGAAGAATTCACATTCTTTTCTTAAGTATTTGACGTCTACACTGATTTATTGAAACAGGCATGTTGAGGGAAATCCTGGCCTTCATATCTGAAGAGAAAAATTGTTTTTAACTTGACTCCGTTTTGGGAGAGTTCATATGAGGTTGGCTTAATATTTGAATTTCCTTAATATTCTGTTAAAGGATTCCTTAACATCTACTCTCTCAACAACTGAAGCTGATGTCTTACATTTGATGCTCTCTTTGTGTTTACAGATCTAGTGTGTCAAATTTAAATATTCCAATCTATTTCACTAGCTTCACCTGAGGGGACTGGAGCCATCCCTGAAAAACCACTGCAGATATGCTTGAAAAATAATGATTTTGAATTGGCTTATTTGCTGTTGAGCAGAGGTGCGGATCCTCGGAGTGTTTCTGTTGTCGAAGGTGATACTCCTTTGCATGCTGCAGTCTCCATCTCCTTAGATAAAAGAGGTAAGTCTCTTTGTTTTGGTGCGTGAATTCACCTAAACGTTAATTTATTCTGATTATTTTAGGAAGGAAGATTTATTATTTCTACTTCTACACCTACGTAATCAGTAATATTGTATAGGAACCAAAAAAATGTGAAGGGTCAGAGAAGGAAGAGAAATGTTGAAAACTGAGTTACAACTGTTGACTTTCCAGAATTTGCCCCAGAATTTTCTGAAGTTCTTTACTCTATTTTTATTTTGTCCTTACCCAAGCTAAGCACTCATTGACTTTAACTGGAGCTTTGTCTGAATAAGGACAGAATAAAAATTGAATAAAACATTTTAGAGCTTGGTCCAAAAGAAATTAGTATAAATTAAATAATACAGATTATTTTATGTTATATATATTAATTTTCAGAAAGCCTTTGACAAGGTTCCTCATCAAAGGCTTTTAAGCAAAGTAAACTGTCAGTGGGAAAGAGGGAAGATCCTTTTGTAGATTCGTAACTGGTTAAAAGTCAGAAAACAAAGGGTAGGAATAACTGATCGTTTTCAAATGGAGAGAGGAAAATAATGGTATTCCCCAAGGATCTGTACTGGGACCACTGCTGTTCAACGATTCATAAATGATCTGGGAAAGCAGGGTAAACAATGGGGTGACAAAACTTGCAGATGATGCAGTTATTGAAGGTAGTTAAGTCCAAATCAGACTGTGAAGAGTTACAAAGGGTTAAAGCAGTGTCTTTATTGAAGTTTTCTTACAGTTGTGTACATTTTTAAGATGAAAAATGTTAATAATAATAATTGTGGCTGTCCTGCTATATCCAGGGTTTACAGTGTAGAAAAAAAATATTAGTGGTAATTTGAGGATACATAAGACACAAAATGCTGTAGAATATCTGATATCTCTGATCTTCTGGATGGCTTATAGATGGCTCAGGAAACTTCAGCTTTGGGAAAATGGTCTTAAGTTGGACCCGGTTTGTAGCGACCAACATCAGACCTTGTTGGATGACCTATTGAAACATTCATAATTTATTACCAAGCTGACAAATGTCCAACACCATAACAATTGAAAGAGCTGGCACTTTTGTTGGCAGATGCATGGGGAGAAGCTGTTAATTGAGCAGACATGGAGACCAAACAACTCTGTCACCCAAGAAGTTTAAAAGATAAATTCAGCACAATGGTGTGTGTGTGGGGGGGTGGAATGTGGCAAATATTCCGTTGCCTTTGCTGCTGCCTGTTTTTCTGAATAAACAGAAAAAATCGGTCTGTAGGGCTGTCAAAATGAGATGTTTTAGGAGCACTAAATTCACTGTATTATTTTAAAGGACATTTATTTTCAGTTAATAGCAGCAGGAGATTAGTAATATAGATTTTTCTGTTTCTCAGGAGAAAGTATATGTAAGTTAGTGATTTGTTGTTTGTCTTTCAGATGACATTGGTTTACGCTTTCTGGACTATCTACTGGATCTCTATGGTTCAAACCCATCAACTTTCCCACACCTTAATCCAAACAGCCAAGATAAGAATGGAAATACAGTGATGCATATTATATTTCAGAAAGCACTGTCAAAACAGGTTAAGAAAATAATGGAATCATTAGCAAAGTTTGACATTAACTTTAACTTGAAAAATAAATTAGGAAAAGATGTGAGGCACAGAATAAAAAAAAATGACCCTCGGCTACTCACCTGGAATACAGCTGTGTCAGAGAAGAGGAAGCACCGGCAAGATACAGTAGGGCAGCTAGTTAAGGTGCCTAAATCCGTTCCAGTGTGTAACGCATCACAGCCCAAAAGCACAGCTCAATCGTCATCTGCATCTGTCTGGAGAGCATCACCTGGCAACTCTGCACCTGCTAATATCCAAAATACAGATCCAATTCCCTATACCTGGGAAGAAGCAAACGATGCTCAGTTGACAAAGCAAGAAACTGGAGAAGTAAATAAGCCCTTAACTCTGCGGGAAAGCCTCGTGAAAGCAGTCACCGATTTAATCCAGCATCTTCAATTGGGTGACAACCCGATAGAGGATAATTCTCAGGTACCAAACCCATCTTCAGCACTAACCAGCGTTGAAGGTAAAAAGAGTGAGCCCCAGCAAACCTGTGGATATGAGAGTTTGGCTCTCAGTAATGGAGAGGGTGCTGACCCTGAGAAAGTGGAGGATATTGAGAAGGAGTGTGATGAATCTGACATGCCCATGCCTAATGGCGTAGGTGAAGAAACCGTGGAAGTTAATGGGCAGATTCAGGACATTGAGGCATATGTTCAGGACTTTGATAATATGACATGGGAAATAGAGTGCACTTCTGAAATGCTGAAGAAGCTAGGCAGCAAAGCTGTACCTCATTATATGAAAAAGAAAATTATACTGGCAGTTCAGCAGCTTGGAAATGGAGAATGGACCCAGGGCCTCCAAAAGCGGCTAAAACACTTGAAAGCTGATATTCAGCTGTACGAAGCTAAGCTGGACAAAGGAGCAAGGATGTTATGGGAGCTTGCAATAGACTTTTCTCCCCGTTGCAGTGAGGCTGCAGAAAAGATTATAGAGACAGAACAGTCTATTCATCCTCTAGAGAAAACGGGGAGAGTTTACACTGAAATCATTCGAATATGGGACATTGTTCTTGATCACTGCAAACTCGACCGTGCTATCGGCACTATATGCACTGCATACAACCGTGGCTTGTCCTGTATCTTAAGGAAAAAACTCAAGGGTATCAGTAAAATCAAGCAGTCTTCTAACTTGAAAATGCAAAAGCGCATTCCTCGTTGTTATGTTGAAGACACAGAGGCAGAAAAAACAAAAGAACACATCATACCTGAATACTTTCCTCCAGCCAGTGCAGTGGAAACAGAGTATAATATAATGAAGTTTCACAGCTTCAGTACTAACATGGCACTTAACATCATAAATGATATGAATTCTGCTGTTGAATACCCCTTCAGAGTTGGTGAGTTGGAGTATGCAGTGATTGACCTCAGTCCCAAACCCCTGGAGCCAATAATCTTAATTGGACGCAGTGGAACAGGAAAGACTACTTGTTGCTTATATAGACTATGGAAGAAATTCCATTCTTACTGGGAGAAAGCACAGTTGGCAGGAGCCCCTTTGCTGGTTAGACAAATGTGGCAGAGAAGAAAGTTTGAAATTGAATCTGAAAAGGAGAGTGCAGAGAAGGAAGATGATGATGAAAAGCAAGGCAACAATGACTCCAGTGAGTCAATTGAGTTAGAAAGTATAGATGATGAACAAGATGATGAAGGTGAACAATATTCAAGTGCAGATGACAGTGAATTGAATTTATTAGGTGACTGTGAAGAGGAGAAAAAGCACAGCACAGAAGAATCAGACAACTTAGAACACTTGCATCAGATCTTTGTTACTAAAAATCATGTCCTGTGCCAAGAGGTTCAGAGGAATTTTATTGAGCTCAGTAAGTCTTCTAAGTCAACAAGTCATTTCCAGCCACTTGAGTCAAATGTTTACAAGCTACAAGACGTTAAAGATGAAAATTTCCCATTGTATGTCACCTCAAAACAGTTGCTACTATTGCTCGATGCATCCATGCCTGATCCATTTTTTCTTAGGAATGAAGATGGAAGTCTTAAAAGAACCATTGTTGGTTGGTCCACTCAAGAAGATTTGGTCATGCCAAATTGGCAAGAGGAGGAGGAAGAAGGTAACGCCGAAGTAGAATATGGTGAGGATGAAAAGGCTGCAGAAGCACACTCAAGAGAAAATGATCCTCGAGTTTTTGTGACTTATGATGTGTTTGCTAATGAAATGTGGCCAAAAATGATGAAAGGGAAAAACTCCTATAACCCTGCATTGGTTTGGAAAGAAATAAAATCTTTTTTGAAAGGGTCTTTTGAAGCACTAAGTTGTCCTCAAGGTAAACTTACAGAAGAAGAGTACAAAAAACTAGGGCGGAAGAGATCACCAAACTTCAAGGAAGACCGGAGTGAAATCTATCATCTCTTTTGTCTTTATCAGCAAATAAGGTCACAAAGAGGTTACTTTGATGAAGAAGATGTCCTATACAATTTATCTCAAAGACTCTCTAAGCTTGAGGAGCTACCATGGTCTATCCATGAGCTTTATGGTGATGAGATTCAAGACTTCACTCAAGCTGAGCTAGCGCTGTTAATGAAATGCATCAATGACCCGAATGCAATGTTCCTTACTGGTGACACTGCACAAAGCATCATGAAGGGAGTTGCTTTTCGTTTTAGTGATCTAAGGTCATTGTTCCACTATGCCAGCAAGAACTCTGTTGACAAGAAACAATGTGTTGTTAGAAAACCTAAACGGATATATCAGCTATATCAGAATTACAGATCTCATTCAGGTAGAGAAATTACCATATTACCATATTAAGCTTTGGGGACAAAATCTTCAAAAGGCGGAAGTGATTGTGGATGTCTCAATATTTGGGTGCTAAACATGATGAAACCGATTTTTAGATGGCAGGCACTTAGCACTTTCAGAAAAACAGATCCCTTTAAGGTATCCTGAGTTGGGCACCCAAAAATGGAGCCTCCTAAAATCACCAATCACTCTTGAATGTGTTTCCCTCACTGAATGTTTTGTTCGTATATGACCCATTTAGGATGATTTTTTTTAAATGTTTTGTCTTACACTGCTGCTTCCACACCTCCCAAAATTCACAATTTTAAGGACAAGTGGTTTGCGTCTGCTCTTGACGTTTTTTTTTTACGTTTCTAATGTTCGCTTTTTACATAAGTCTACATAAGTCTTTGCTTAGTCTTGTAGCTTTTGTTCTGATTTGTGATGGCCCTTCAAATCAGAGATGCTCAAACAGCTGCTGTCTCCTAATCACAATCTTAATTCTGGCATTTTCAGGTTCTGTGCAATCTGAACAATGTTCATTTTTGTCATCATTTGTGTGAGGTATATATTACTTTTGTAATATGTATTTTTGATCATCACAGGAATTCTACATCTGGCTTCTGGGGTGGTTGATTTACTTCAGTACTATTTCCCAGAATCTTTTGATCGTCTTCCTAGGGATTCTGGCCTCTTTGGCGGACCTAAACCTACTGTCTTAGAGTCTTGCAGCGTTAGTGACTTGGCAATTTTACTGAGAGGCAACAAAAGAAAAACGCAACCAATTGAATTTGGAGCACATCAGGTTTGCTTTATTTTTTATATGGTGTTTTATAGAGAGTTTTTTGGTTTTGTACCCAAATGTAATGGCACAATCCACTTTTCTTAAGGACTAATCGCCTTATTGCTTGCAACATTCTTTTGTTGTCCATAGTGCTCCCTGGTAAACTATAACATACAAATTCGGGATTTACCTTTCTCATTTCTGCCACAGACACTTTTTAAAAAACAGGTACATTTGACTCTTTCATTGTAATTTCTGCTCAGTCCTGCCCCACTTTTCATTCAGATTTTTCTCTTCCACCAATTCTCCACCTGTCTCTTAATCATAGTTAATATGCCACTGTTCTGGCAGCCAGAAAGCAGCTTAGCAACCCCTTTTCTGGAATGAGCTGAAGTATCCATGGAGTTAACATAGTTTTAATACGACATTGATACCTACTGTAGTCTGCTTCTTAGATAACTTTGCATTGCAATAACTAATTACGCATTTTCCACCCTCTAAGTGAAACATGTTGTCTTTTTGATTCATGTGTCACTAATGCATTTTATGTTTTGGCAGGTGATATTAGTAGCGAATGAAACAGTGAAGGATAATTTTCCTGAGGAACTTAGTTTAGCGCTTGTGCTAACAATTTATGAAGCAAAGGGCTTGGAATTTGATGATGTCCTCCTTTACAACTTTTTCACAGATTCTGAGGTATTTAATTGCACTTCATTTTCCACTTTTGCTTCTTCCCTGTTGGTCTACAGTGGGTCTAACTATCCTAGCTGAGGAAATATACACAGTTCTCTCTATAGAGAGTCCGTTCAGCTACAGAATAGGACTCAGGGCTCACTGGTAAGCAAATTGAGCTGCTGCTCGCCCATCCTTACATAGGTTGATGCATCTTCTGTTGTACTGGCTCATTACTGGTAATTATTTTTCTCATTTTAAAAGTTTTCTGTGATCTGAGCTGAGTTCAGGAAAGTGATGGACTAGCAGTATAGGCTAGAGCAGTGGTTCTCAACCAGAGGTACACGTACCCCGGAGGATACAAAGAAGTCTTCCAGGGGTTACATCAACTCATCTAAAGATTTGTTTAGTTTTACAATAGGCTACATAAAAAGCACTAGCCAAGTCAGTACAAATGAAAATTTCGTACAGACAATGCCGGTTTATACTGCTTTATAGACTATACACTGAAATGTAAGTAAAATATTTGTATCCAAATTGATTAATTTGATGATTGTATGGTAAAAATGAGAAAATTAACAATTTATCAGTAATAGTATGTTGTGACATTTTTGTATTTCTTTATTTGATTTTGTAAACAAGTCATTTTTAAGTGAGATGTTACTTGGGGTACAGAAGACAAATCGGCCTCCTGAAAGGGATACAGTAGTCTGAAAAGGTTGAGAACCCCTGGGCTAGAGCTAGGTATACTCTATTTTGTTAACTGACTTCGCCATGTAGGCCTCTTGTTTTGAGGTATGAATATAAAAAAACACTGTAGAAATTAATTGTTCTGTCATTTTTTTGCACTCGGAACATAAAATGATTTTGACTTAAATTACAATTGAGCAAGAAATTCAATAATACACATCTCTTTTTCATAAAGGCGTTTGAAATTGGTTACTCAAGGTTGTGATTGCAACAGAAGTAGGAGTTCATGACTGTATATCAATCTAAAAGTTGGTTTTCTTGATTTTTTTTCAGTTTTGTGCCACACATTTGACAGTATTGAAACAGTGTTTCGTTTAATCAAGCAGCAGAAAAATAGAAGAAAAGATGCAGTAATTACTAATAGCATCTCTGCTGCTGCTTTTAAAAGATTTTAGTTGAGAATTAGATATGGTGTTTCTACAAATTAAGGCCCCAATCCACAACTTTTAGGATATAGGTAGATTGCTGCATGCAAAATCGGTGTGTGTGCACTCACACATGTCTGTTTTTAAAATATTTATTACATGTATGTACATACAGATAGGCATTGGTACCCGGTAGATTCAGCTAACCTGAAATCTTTGTTTCTCAAATTACAGGCTTACAAAGAGTGGAAGATCATTTCTTCTTTTACCCCTTCCTCTGATTCACTAGGAGAAAGCAAGCTGGTGATTGAAACCTCTTTAGAGAAAAATATTGCTACTCAAAGCAGATCTCCTCCTGTGCTTAATCCAGAAATGTACAAGGTGATACACTGTGGGGTTTTTTTATAACACATTGTTTGGAAATAGCAAGAAAACAGTAAACTGTATAAGAAAAATCTCAAAATTCAAGAAAGACTCCTAGTAAATCCTTATTTAGCATTTTCACATATAACAGTTCTTTCAATCAGTATAGTAATATTACATATTGTAATTAATTAATCCCCAATCCATCAATTTTTTTTCTTCTGGATTTTATTGAACACATGATTTTGATTTGCTTTGTTCTTGGGAGGATTTAGAAGTTTGTATGTTTTTGAACATATAGCTTGTGGGATAGCAAAGATCTTATATAGTTAACTCTTAGTTGTAGAAGTTATAGTTAAAAAAGTGAATTAAGAGTTAGGGACTAATTGACCTCTGTTATTCCAGTCTTATACTGTTGTAACTATATTAAAAGCAATGAAGTTACATGAGAGATGCAGTAGTTATCCAGACTCTTAATACCAGATTTTTCAAAATAGTGAGAGAAATTGCATGTTTAATTTGTACTTGAAATGTCTATAATTATGTGCAAAAAATAAAGGACTTCATTTGTAAATGTTTTTTAGAAACAAAATTGACTCTTTGTATATGGCACTATCTAAGTTGTAGTACAAGTAATTGCACACAAATTAGGTTTAAAATTGCACATGCATTTTGCAGGCATAATTCAAAATCAGGCCTTTAATATATAAAGTGACTTATTTTAAGATACTTTACTTTAAATAGTTAATTCTGTATGTACTCATAGCATTCCTTTTAGCTTGCACTCATATATAATTTCCTGCACATATCATGTCATTTGTCTTTTTAATCGTTCTATCCTAGATGCTCAATGGAGAGCTGAAGCAACTGTATACTGCCATTACAAGAGCCAGGGTCAATCTTTGGATCTTTGATGAAAACAGTGACAAGCGGGCTCCGGCTTTTAAATATTTTGTCAAAAGGGAATTTGTTCAGGTTGTCAAAATAGATGAAAACAAAGGTAAAAGCTGCATCAAAACTTCTGATTAAAAACTCTGTAAACAAGACAATCCACTAAATGTTTGTTGTTTGTTTTCAACCAGTTAAAATTCCCATGTTCATAGCAAGTATTTCTAGCTTTTGAATGATCATAATATTCAAATAATATGAAGAATGGTGTGTGTGTGTGTGTGTGTGTGTGTGTGTGTGTTTTTGCTTGCTTCTAATGTTGTACGTTTAAGAGTAAAATACTATGCTTTTTATTCAGTCTTTGCTCAAGCAAATTCCATTTGACTTTAGTGAGAGTTTTGCTTGCTTTAACTTAGCTTTAAATGTTTGTGGGACATCTCATTGTTATCATCTTTCCTGTACAGGTGAGGAAGGTCTGCAACCAACCCATAAACACTATGAATATTGATTTTGAAAAACTGTCTCAGTTAAATCAAACTTGTGGTTGTTAACAATAAATAGGTTCTTTCATTTGCTAAGGGACAATAAGGTGATTCTAATCTTTGTTGCCTGTGTAGTAATTAAAGTGTTTAGAGGCCTTTTAAAATAAAACTTGAATTGTCAATCTAAATGTAAGTAAAAATATAGGAAAAGTCTAATTTACCCTTTAGTGTGATCAGTTGGTTTGAGCGTAAATCATGGGAATTTTGGAAAACTGTAAAATAATGATCCTTAGCTTTGACATGTCTTCTTTTATACCACACCACTAACATAAAATAACTGTGATTCCTCTCCTCCACTACCCAGATCTTGATGATAGCATGTTTGTTAAAACTTCAACCCCAGAAGAATGGATTGCACAAGGAGAATACTATGCCAAGCATCAGTGTTGGAAGGTAAAATCATATGTTTGTCTGAAATAAGTTATGTTCATCAGTTCTGAGACCTTGTTCTCTTTGTACTCGTAAAAGTCACTTTACAGAAACAAAAATGAGTCTGTTGAAAGTTGTGACTTTGAACCTATTTCAGTAAACATTCTTACAGGCAAGACACTCAATTTCTGGGAAGCATAATGATCTGGGTGATGAGCCTAGAGTCTTTTAAGGTTTATGTCTGTATCTGATTAATATCTTTCTAGAGGTAATATCTGAGAACCAAAGGATTTTGCTGCAGTACAAAAGTCTATATAAAATAAAGTCCGTCATTTTGAAGTGTGCACTATATTATTAAAAAGGCCTGTTCGAACTTTTGACTTTTAAATCTATTATTTGCTAGATTGCTAGCTAATCTCTTCCAAATTGGGTCTATTTGGTCAGTTGACACCTTTCTCACTGGATAGTGTTCCCAGCCTGGCTTTCTGTGAGGGGAAATGCAGGTCACAGTCTCTGCAAATCCATACCAAGACCTGGGTGGAGACATCCATGGTTGAGTTCTCTGTCTGGAGGTGCAGGCGGAGGAGCCAGAAGCATTGGCAACGCCTTTCCGAACCTTGCTGATTTGATTTTCTTCCTCCCAGACTCTTCTGTTTGCTGCCCCCTGTTGGCGAGCTCCGCTTGGTCACTTAGCATCTGGCTTGTAAGCCCTTCTCTCCTAGGTCAGCCTTTCCCCCGCATTAACAAACAGGAATGGGGACCAAAAGGATGATCAAGGTTCAAAGGACAGAAGGCTAGAGTCTTGCTAGTGACCACTCAGCTAGCAGGCCTTTGGCCCACACTCTCACACAATCCCCAACCCACAGTCACCGACAGACCACCACTGTAAATTTTAAGCAAGCGGAAAGAAAAACCAGACAGACAAGCTTTCCCACTCATGCCAAGAATTAGTGCTCACTCCTTCTTCAGCAGGGGATCTCCTTTTCAAACTCCCCTTTGTCATAGGACAGCACTGGTATATTAACCATGTATGTAAATGAATCGTCCATGTTCTGTGAGTTTGCTCCATGTTGAAGGGATCCTTTTTCTTTTTGATCTAACTGAATAAGTGCTTTTTAGGCAGTACCTCCCTAACTTTGTATGAATTGCTTTGTGCATAGTTTAAACGTTAGAGAACCAGCTTCTAATCTCAGGCAGTGCATATTGCCCATGTATGTTTTGAAAAATCCATTACTTCATGTGTTGAATATTTTTTAACTGTATGGAAGTGAATACTGACCATGTGAGTTTAGCCCAGGACCCATGATGATGCAGGGAAATATGCAAGGAAGTATTTACTGACTTCCACAAATGGGGCTAGTTCCCTGTGACATATCAATTAACCCTTTAGAGTCTGATAGAATAGGAATGTATTGTTTGTTTTGCCAATTCACCCAGAATGCAGCTTTCCCTGCTTTCAGGTTAATTGTAAAAACATTCTTAGTTAAAATTGTGCGTGAACTTATTTTGAAGCTTGTCTTTGTATTCAAAATGTACTCAAACCTCTCCCTCCCCTTCTTCCTGGTGCTTTGCTGATCTTAATGTTTTCTTTGATGTCACTATAAAATGGAATGTCACACTTTTTTAGGCAAACAGGTGGTTTCACCCAGAAAATGTTATGAATGTGTGATAAGCTTTAAGGGGTGCATGCATGCATGTATCTATGTGCACATCATTTATCTAATTTCAGGTGGCAGCCAAATGTTACCAAAAAGGAGGAGCAATTGAGAAGGAAAAACTGGCATTGGCGCACGATGCGGTACTTAATGTGCAATCAAAGAAAAACAGCCCCAAGTAAGTGCTGAAATATAACTGTATTTATTAGTAGTGTTTCTTGGAAAGTATAGGGAACAAAGTGTTCTTGTCGATGGAACTGTTGGTATGTCAGACTTCTGAAAAATAATGTAAAATTGAATTGGTTGTGCATGTGTGATTGTTTTTGTTTTTATTTTACATAGGGAAAAACAGATGGACTATATGTACCTGGCTAAGACCTATTTGGAATGTGGAGAGCCAAAACTATCCCTGAAATGTCTGATTTACGCAAAAGAATTTCAGCTTTGTGCAGAACTGTGTGAAAAATTAGGCAAGGTACTAAAATCCTCTTCCCGCTCCCCCCACCAGATGTTTAAGGAAGTCTGTCTTATTATGGGTTTTTTAGGTTTATGTAGGGGTTTTAAACATCGTGTTCCTAGACAGGATACTTTAAAATTTGTATTTGTTACCTCATTTTAGTATTGTTGAGATTAGATAAATGTTCATCCATGGCATACTGGTAGAGTCATAAGTAAAATACATCTTTTTTTCAAGTGGATCATATGTCTAAAAGCAACATACATCACAGAACAGAAGTAAGAGGAGGGAAGAGGTACTAGCAGGGATTCTGCATTAATAGATTAGGTTTCTTTACCATTCCCCCCCAACACCGAACATTAGTCATTCTTGCTTTGGCTTTGTTGGTGTTTCTGACTTAGAAACCTTTATCTCCATACAATCAAGTGGGTGGGGGAAGGAGAAGAAAATATTTTTATTTCATAGTTGCCTAAGACTGAAATTATTACTTGATATAACCATTCAGGTAATGCTGGTTTCAGTAATTTATGTGCCAAGTGGACAATTTCTAACTGAACTGGCCCAACATGAATAACAATCTATTAATAATATAGAATTATACAAATAATTATAACTTTATGGTTTAAACCACTTCCTCTGAATTCTATCATCATCCATTTGCTGAAAAAGTGCCAAAACAACTCAAATGGTGTGATGGAATAATGCACCCCAAATAAAAAACAGATTGCAACTCCGATATCTCAGTAATGTTTTTAAAAAAATAACGTGGTTCAAAATACGAGTTTTCAAACACACTCAGAGTTCGTCTAAC
This sequence comes from Sternotherus odoratus, assembly GCA_032164245.1. Lineage (NCBI taxonomy): Eukaryota > Metazoa > Chordata > Testudines > Kinosternidae > Sternotherus > Sternotherus odoratus. The sequence goes on from JAVMKO010000002.1 coordinate 151,747,615, forward strand.
TTTGCTTCCATTGCAGTCCATGATAAAATTCCCATTGTAGGAGCAGTTAGGCCAGTTGTGGGCAACCTGTGGCCCACGGGCCGCATATGGCCCATCAGGGTAATCTGATTGCGGGCTGTGAGATGTTTTGCTGACTTTGACCATCCGCAGGCACGGCCCCCCGCAGCTCCCATTGGCTGGGAACGGCAAACAGCGTCCGCTGGGGGGGGGGATGCCTGCAGACAGTCAAGGTCAGCAAAATGTCTCACAGCCCGTAATCAGATTACCCTGGTAGGCCGCAGGTTGCCCACCACTGAGTTAGGCCAATGTAGAGCACTTTTGAAAATCCAATCCTAGTATATATATTTTTTTACCTTAATTTCCAATTTCTGGAGTTTAAAATATTTGAGTTTTTAAAACAATTCACCATTCTAATGATGATTTTAAATTAATACATTTATATTTACAAACATAAATCTTCTTTAACAATATTATCTGGATGGAAATGGTTCCAATAGTAAGTCATAGGAACTGACTGCATCCATTTCTCTCTCCATTGTATGGATAAAAATACCATGGTTTTTCTGTTGGTATTGTTCAAATATTTAGAAGATTGCAATATTAATGAGAGTTGTTATGGTGCAGATAAAAGATGCCGCAAATTTCTATAAAAGAAGCCAGTGCTACCGCGATGCATCCAGATGTTATGAACAAATCCAGGAGTTTGATCTTGCACTTAAGATGTGTTGCCATGAGGAACTGTATGAGGAAGCAGCTATTTTAGTGAAAAGGTATGTTTGTGAAGAGGATGCTGCAGAAGAAAAAGTCTCTTTTCTTCCTTGTGCTGCATAAGCATATTAAAATAGGTTCTCCACAGATTTTGACAAGGGTTTAGTTGGTGACATTACTTTTGCACCAAGATCAAATTCATTTGGTTTATGAGAACTGCCGCCAGCTTGAACTGTGATAGAGAACTGTGGATTGCCATGTAGGGTAGGTGTAAATGTGAGCAGCAGGCTGCTATTTACCAGACTGCTTTGTGGCAATGTCGTATAAGTTTGGAATCCAGGATTGGAAGGAGCCACTAAGCAAATTGTGGACACACAAATGAGGAGTAACAATAATGTTTTATTTAAAATTGCTTTACACACCAGAGCAGAAAATTTAGATTGAAAACAAGTAAATTTATCACAATTTACAATTAATAGGGGAAAACTTAATATGCTTGATAAGTAAAAAGAACTAAAAGGCTAATAATTAAGAAATGACTATAAACGATACCCACATACAAAGGTATAACATTTAGTAATGATTAATACTTACAAACAATACAAACCAATGCATAACGGCCGGCAAACGTGGGAGCTCTTTGAAACGTGGGAGCTGAGAGGAAGCTTCGAGCTGATTAGGCTCGGTTTCGACACGACACTGGACACGCAGAATTCGGATCTCCCCCCCCTCGTCTCCCCCCCCCACCCCCCCAAAATCCTGTTCTTTACCAAATAAGGTGCGCTTGTATCTTAAAGGCCATTTCCATATTAAAGGTTGTTTTTTCTCACCGATTCTCTGTTAGAAAGAGGCTTAAGCAAGACGAATTACATTATTCTCTTGCAAGTCCTTCCTGATATTTTGTAAAGGAGAGGCCAGGGCAGGGACTAATGGGGGCTTGTTCTTTAGATTACGAACTTTGATCTCAGTCTGCCCCCACCTGCTGGCTCCCAGTCCTTTTTTAACATTTCTCTTCCCAGCTCCCAGTCTCTTTGCCCAACCTATCACAGCCCTCCTCCCAGTATTCCTCTCCCCTCACCTCCCAGTCTCTGGAACAGTTCACCCCTTTACCAGGGTCCTTGTGCCTTCCACCCCCTCCTGTGCAGGTCCAGCTCTTATTCCTTCTGCATCTAAATAAGGCAGTTTTCTCTTCCATGTTGCCTGAGCCCATCAGGAGGAGTTATTGAGAGCTCAGGGAAGATGGGTTATCTGCTGTCAGTTCAGGTGCCCAGGACCAACCTGACACAGCCAAGGGCTGCAATTGCCGGGAAAGTCCTGCTCAGTCGTGGACAGAATCTTCAGGGAATTTAGCAGCTAAACTTGAAGAAATCCTCTATGCATGTGTGAACTCCAGTTTTTTATAACTTTTCACAGCAGGTTCATATCTTGGCCAAATTTAACAGATGTTCACAGGGACAGCAAAAGGCTCATCCCTGCCAAATTTTAAGTCGCTGCTGAAAAGAATATGTTGGGCAAAGTTCTATCTAAGCTGCATGGCTGCGCAGCAGGCTATCAAGGGCCAACCCTCTGCCTTAATCCTGAGTCCCCTCCCACCCCCCCTATTCCCTCATCCTCTGCCCCACCCCAGAGCATGCACCCCCAGCAAGAGCCCACCCCCCCTCCAAATCTCTGCCCCAGCCCTGAGCCCCCTCCAACATTCTGAACCCCTCGGCCCCACCCCTGCAACACATCACCTCCATATTTGTGCACATAACATTCATTCCGCACATGGATGTAGATAATTAGAGAGAACACTGATGATGGGGACACTAGACCTTTAAAAAAACCTTTTTTTTTCTTAAATAAGACGAGGAAGACTTTGTAGCACCTTAGAGACTAACCAGTTTATTTCAGCATAAGCTGTCATGGGCTATAGCCCACTTCATCATAGCCCACGAAAGCTTATGGTGAAATAAACTGGTTAGTCTCTAAGGTGCTACAAAGTCTTCCTCGTCTTATTTACGGATACAGACTAGCACAGCTGCTAATTTTAAACCTTTTTTTTTCTTGGATGTTTTAACATGGACAGAACATATTTTCCCCCTGGCTTTGCTCTTGGAAATGAGTGAACCTTTTTGGCCAACATTTTCCAATAGTATTTAACCTTGAATCAGATACCCGGCATGAAAAATTTCAGCCCAAATGATTAAAGTTTGGCAGAATTATGAGGAACGGAAAACAGGGTCTTATGATGGGAAGTATTGGGCAGCCTTCATGGATACATAGATAGCAAGGCCAGAAGGTACTATTGAGATGACTTAGTCTGACCTCCTGTATAGCACAGGCCCTAGAACTCCCCCAAAATAGTTATTAGTGCATATCTTTTAGAAAAACATCCCATCTAAAAAGTGATAGCGATGGACCTTAATAGGCAGTGCTGCCAGCCCCACGTGTAATTTCATAGAATCCTAGAACCATAGGATTAGAAGGGAACTCAAGGGTTATCTAGTTGTTTTTTTTTAAGAATAGCATTTACCAAATGTATAGAAATAGTTTGATTCAAAATTGGAAGTCTTAAAAATAATTTTAACATCTAATGCTTTATTTTAAATCAGACTTGCAAAATCATCCATGCAAATTTATCATCCCAGGCAGAAAATCTACTCCTTCACTCTTACAATGAAAAAAATGATAATGAAAAGCTGATAATGCCTTACTCACCTGTGAAAAAACAATACTTTGCCCTTGGTGAGTGGGAGAGAAGACTATATTGCAAGGTTGAAGTTTGGCTATGAAACAAGTGTACTAATTTATTGACATCCTATAACAGTAATTAACCATTAGCTGAATGTCAGAACTAATGTTAAAAAGGTACCTTGGTCTGCCACTCAGAAGCAACAAATGGGAGAAACTTTTGTATACTGTACTATGGCCTACATGTAGTCTGTTAATTAGAAAGTGATCAGTGATTGATGTAAGCTTTTGTCTGGAGTTACCAAATTTGATCCCTGAAGAATATTTGATAATGTGAGGGTTTTGATCTCAAAATTCTGTCCATGTAGCAGATTGATAGTTTTCATATGTATCTTAATAAGAGTTCATAACTGTTTTGAATTACCTCAATCTCACTTTCATCATCATCTAAAGGCAGTATAAAGCAAGACCAACTGACATTCTGAACTTCTAATCCGATTCTTGATTGAAATTTTAGTAGTCTTAATTCAGACCGCTTTAAATTGTAATGAAATGATTTGTCTTCTCTTTTAAAGAACTGTGATAATTTTTCATATCTCTGAGACCTCTCTTCACTATGCACAACATTTGAAGTGCGCTGGAAAGGACCTGACTGGCACAGATTTATTACTTTGCTCAACATTATGTGATTTATTTTTTTTTTTTAAAGAAGCTAGATTTTGTCTCTCTCTTTTATTCATATATGGTAGTAACATGATATTGATGTATCTTTATTCCAGATATGAAGAGATACTACGGACGAAAAGACAACCAGTTTCCAAACTCTCATACTCTGCAAACCAGTTTTATTTGGAAGCGGCCGCAAAATACTTGCGTGAAAACAAAACCAAGGAAATGATGGCAGTCCTCTCCAGACTTGACACCGAGGACCAGCTTGTATTCTTGAAATCACGCAAATGCTTGGCCCAAGCAGCAGACTTGTTGAAGAGGGAGGGTCGAGAGGAAGAGGCTGCCATGCTGATGAAACAGCATGGGTTTGTGTTGGAAGCAGCCAAGCTCACTACCAAAAAGGAATTTCGAGCATCTTGTCTGCTTGCTGCAGTCCGTTTTAGCGTAACTGGCTGTTCAGAATTGGAAAACAGAGACACGATCCTAGAAGAAGCCTTAGAACTTTGTAAGCAAACAAATCAAAAATCCAGCATTGCTGAGGCAACTTTTCTGCAGGGAGTTCTAAAGAAAGATTTCAGAAAGCTTGAAGAGGCCTTCTACAAGTTCTTGCCATTGAATCATTGTGCTGGTGTGGTGGAAGCTCTCTCTGAATCAACCCACTGTGAACCAGAAAGCCAGGACATCCTTTTTCTGGCACCTTGTGGTTTAGAGGCCCTTCTAAATCTGGTCAGAGCTCTCCAAAAAGCAACCACCAATGCTGAGAAAGAAATGGTCAGGTCATGTTTTGATTATTTTGGGATTTTGCCAATAGATGGCAATGTTTGCCAGGTGTCTCAAAATGAAGCTGGACACATTCTTCAGTTCTTGCCAGATAATCCTAGTCTGAAAGAGAAGAAAACTAAAGATCACTTCTTTGCAGGCATAGAAGTTGTAAAGTCTGCACTGAATAAGCACTTCTTAAACAGGCTGTGTTCAATTACATGCAACATACTTGAGCAGAGTTACCCTGATATTTGCATGAAGTTCATTGCTGGCTTGAAGTGTGAGGATAAAACCTGCAAAGATTTCCATAGACCTTTGTTGCGTCATGAGGCAAAGTCTATACTTCAGTGTAAAACGCATCTGGCAGCAATAAATGGACTGTTATTACAGGCCAAGCAAGTATTCCCAAAAGAGCTGTTGCATGAATTTAATAACATTGATGAAATTTTGAGTGCGGATAAGTATACATTATGCAAATCCCTATTAGATTTTGTTTTCCCTAAACATTTTCATCTGAGAGTGGTGTCTGAAAACCCAAAGGCATGCAAAGATATCCTGGGACTTCATCAGTTTTCTAAACCCTGTAGGATGGTGTTGAAGGAGTACATGATATTTCAATTTAAAAGTGAAAATGCCATAAACAGAAGAGAATCAACCGACCTGTGGCTCAGGGCAATGCAAGTTTTCATCTTGTCTTCCAGTTATCCTGAAGAATTTGAGAAGCTCCTTGCTAAGGAGGAAGATGATTATAACAAAGAATTGAAGTTATTAGAAGCTAAAAAATATGAAAAAGAGGAAAGAGGCAGAGGAGGAAGACACAAAGGGGTAGATGGTAGATATGGCATGTTGATACCCGATAAGTATTCTGGAAATGCAGAAAACACACACTTGTGTTTCATTCGACTTCTTGAAAATTCTCTAGAGCGGCTCTATGTTTACAGAAACCCAGAAGACTGTAAATGGATGTTTTTCCGTTTTATGAATGTCCTGGTGAAGAAATGCATTGAACCTCTGATTCCTAGTATAGGAAATACAGTGATGTTGCTGGAATTCCAGTATATTCTCTGCTGTGCCGTCCTGATGCGCCTCAGCAAGAACATTACTTTGTGTCTTCCGAAAAGTTACATCGCTCTTTTTCATTACTGGGAGTTTTTGTTCAGAAAAAAAGACCAGAAGAAAGAGATTAGAGACGCGTTTTCCATTATACAGGAGTACAAACCAAAAGACACAAATGAGGCTGTGAAGGGGTTCAAATTTCACCTCCGTTATGTTGCCGAAGTTTTGTGCGGAGCTAAAAACAGTAATTTCAATGTTCTTCTCGATGCTTTCGGGGATCCTGATTGCATGACGTCAGGGGAAGCAGAGCGTACAATGGTGCTATGCTTAGTGATGTTAGTGAATGCCGATCAAGTGCTCGGTCCTAGATGTAAATCCCTTTTACATGAACACTTTCCTGAAATCAAGGCAAAGTTGATAAATATGAAAAAAGATTGTCCATCCAAAGTGCCTGAAAGATTGGTTAAGATTGTGGAACGAGTGAATGACGCTGTAGATGTGAGGAAAATCGCTGAAGGGCTGCAGGAGCTGCTGATTGAACGAGATGAGGAGTACTTAGCTGACTGCCACTGGAAGTGGGACACAGTGTATGCCAAAGGAGCAAGTATACGGGGCATCTTTTATGAGCAAGTAAACCTAGACAGATTTGAGTCCTATTTGGATCCTTTGGAATATTTTGAGGAGCCAGAAATGGAATTTGAAAGGGATCTCTATGTGGAGGAGAGAGAGGATCCCCTAACAGCCATAGCATCCATAAAGCAGCAGAAACAACAGCAGAAAGCTCATGCTAAGCGGAAATTGTGGCGTTTGTTTCTTTTAGCCTATTATTGCATAAAATGGAAGAGGAACTCGTGTTCAAAAACAGATCCCATTGGGATGGAAATGAAAGAATTGGTATCAGGGATCTTTAAAAAAGCAGATATTGACCGAACACAATGTGACCTCTGTGGAGTCAAATTTATTCAGGGTCCTGAAAACTACTTTATCCAGACAGAACACTTTGAGAGAGAAACTTCTGAAGCTGTGACACCAACAGAGACCCAGGGAGAAAAGGAGAGCATGGAAAGGAGTGAAACTGTTGTGGCAAGTGAGACTTACGTAAAGCACATATACCTGGATGAGCATAGAAATAAATACACTGCCTACCAGAATTATTTTGAATTTTTCAAAAGAAATGTGGATCCAAAATTACGTGAAGGGTTAGATGTAGTGGACACAATTGAACAAAATACCTGGATCACAAGTCACTTAATATTTAAAGAACATTCCAATGTGGTGCAAAGAAAAATTCAAGAGAACATTAAGAAGATTTCTGATATAGTCGAGGACATCTATAAGAGAAAGGCTTGGGCTGATGGTAAGACTTCTTTTTGTTGTGTTTTGACTATGATGCCATCTCATCATTGCTTGTAGCTTGTTATGGTCTTGTATTTTAGGTCCCTCCAACACTTAAATGATATGGCATATAACTGAGGAAAATGTGTTCCTCAACAATATGAGATAAGTATGGGAGTGTGTATAAATGTTTTTGTGCAACAGTCATAATCTAGGCCCTGATTTCTCCTTTTTACTTATTCTGATCTTCAGTGACAGTACTGCTGATTTATTCTAGTGCAAGGGAACGGAGAATCAGGCCCATATTGTTAAAGTTTGCTTGTAAAGAAAGATCCATACTGCCTCCCATTTTTTTCCAAACAAAATTAAGGATGCTATTGACATTCAGATTTTATTTATTTAAATTGTATATTTAATGAACACACAGAGGAGTATTTAAATAGTGCAATCTGCAGATAAAATGAGTAGTCTAGTAGGGTCTGAAGTTCAGCTCTTTGTTAGTCTTTTAAAAAATACTTTAGATACAAGATCAGGTGCTGCTGTCATGCTGCTGTGGCAGTTTCTGACGTGTGCTCCTAGAAACACCTCTAAGCTTCTGTCTATTCTGAGAAGTTTTACGAATTCTTCAGCTCTTGGTATAGTGCTAGCAAGATGGGAGCACTGGTGTTAGGGTAGTGTCAAGGTTAGGCTGTGCATTGGGTAAAAGCACTTGCAGTTAGTCTATACTTGCACCCCCAACACTGCTGGCACTGTGCCAGCTATACGGAGCTAGCTACACTGATGCTAGACTAATGGTGGGAGTATTACTAAAGATACTCTGTGGACAAGGCAAAAAAGCAATGCTAACAGTGACTGAACAGGAGTTGCATTAAGTTTTATATCTCAAGAAATAAATATGTTGATACAAATATTATTTCATATTTGTTCACCATATATTTGATGTTTTGCAATGTTTCTGGCAAGGAAAAATAAAATTAGTAATGAGTGGGTGCAGGAACAGAATAGAATGGACTAACTGCTCCTAGGAAAAAACTAGCATCTTAAACCAAACCCCTGCCATTAACTCTAGACCAGCCTTCAGAAGGGTCATGACAGTTCATCAACCGTGGCATAACATCCACTTGTCTCTGGTGACCTATAATGAAAAGCTAACAATATTTTCATTATATTTCACTCGCCCATCAAACAAATCCTACTTGCTGTTACAAATAGAATTTTGCAAGACTGTGTCATAAGCCTGTGTTCACCAGTGTGTTACATAAGTCTCATGTTACTCCCCTCATGGGAATGTTGTATGATTTGGAAAATTTCTATATACAGACAAAGATGTAAGGTGCATAAAGTCAGTTTATTACACACGCTATGGGCTTGCCTATCTGTGACCTTACATTGGAGAAAGTTGCTGATCTTTATCTAGAACAAACCATATTCAAATTTCACTGTTTAATGGGGTTTTTTACACTTACTATAAATTAAAATAAATATAAAATGAATATACACAGTCTTCGCAGTAGCAGACCGATGTATTGCTATGTGCATTGGAAATACAAACACTGTTTCAGATTTTAGCTGATGGATATCAAAGCATTTTTCCCCTGCGGGAAAGTGTCATACAGAACCAGAGGAAAGCTTAAGGTGTCACTTTAATTCGATAGTCCTTTATGTCATGTACAAAAATCTTGGTTAGTTAACAGACCCTGACATGTTTTGATTTCTGTTTTAACATAATTAAGTAATAGGCACATTGTCAGCTAGTGTAAGTCAACATAGCTCCACTGAAGTCACCACAGCTGGTTTTTTGGAAACTGTAGCAAACCTATTTTCGGTTATTTGTCTAGGAAGTCGTCTGCCAACCAGAGTACTTCTGTTAAATACAAATTCTGATTATTATAATAATACTAATTATTCACATACCTAATTGTTAATGGTAGATTTAGCTGCAAGATCTTAGTGTCTGTTATCTTTTTTTTTCAATCCTAGAGAAAACTTTACGTACAAGTTTATATTTTGCTTCTGAAGTTTTATTTTGTTTTTTTCCTTTGAAAGTGTTTTTGTTAAGTCTGTAATATTGCAGTTCATTAAACAAATGCAACAATACTTTTGTAGTGCATTGTGCCTGAACCTGTAGAGTTTTAGGGGATGGAGGAGGGAATTCAAGGAATCTTTTTGTTTGTGCCCTGCACAGAGCTAGCTAGCCCTGTTGTTGATGGAGAGTTCAGGCTGTGCATGGCCTTTCTAAAAGGGACAGGGTGAAGGTGCGCTGTGACCCTCACTCCCAGAGTTGATTGATGCAGAGAGGAGTGCATGCTTTGTCCTCTTCCATGGTGGTATCTCTCCCCTACAGCATGTACTTCTGGAAGCCCCCAGGAAGAATTCTCATTGATTCAGATAAAAATCCTTCCTAGAGTTTTCGGTGCAGCATGGTCCTATAACACTTTTTCTTTAGAGTGGGCTGTCTCTTTAAGTCATTATCCAACCCTCCGATAATCACTATCTTAGTAGGTTTAACAATACTATTTATCTGTTTCAGCTGAAGAAATAATGGCCAATCCTGTTGACAGTTTATCCACTAATCTTGATGATGCTCGTAAGTGGCTGAAGAACACAGAGTCACATATGGTAAAGGAGGAAGGTACGTCATCAAATTATGCAAGTCTCCATATCCACAGAAATAATGTGGTTATAGTTTAATTTGAAAACACTCACTTTCTAGGTTTTATCAAGGCCCCTACCATTATTGCATAGCCAAAGAGGATCAAGTAGGCTGTGTATGCAGGTAACGGTTGGTCAGGTGCGTTGTTCAGAATAGAACAAATAACTATGAAAAGGGAAGGGAAATGGAACCTTCTTCACCAAAGACCAGGGGATTTGTTTCTCAGAACTTTACAGCATCAATATGTTTTTGAACTGGTATCTGTATAACCCCAAGTTCTTAGGTCAGTGGCTTCTAATAGAGGCGATAGTTCTTAACAGAACATGTGAAAAAATGGTTTTCATCTGGGCAAAGGGCAGAAGAAAGACAAGTCAAAGGGAAACAAAAAGATCCCTACATGTAAAATATTCTTTCTATAAGATGTAGTGACTTGCATATGTACCTTAATCCATCACAACACTTAAGCATAAGCTTGACGTTAAGCATGGGAGTAGTTCTGCTAAGTTCCTTGGGAGTACTTTGGTGCTTAAAATTAAGCATGTATCTAAGTGTTGGATTAGGGCCATAATAAGTTTATTGAGAAAGGAGGCAATAGTCAGTAATAAAGCTTCTTGCATATCATGTTTTTCTAATATGAAGCTGTAGTTTTTGACCAATGATTTTGATCTTCTGATAATACAAAGAAAGATAATTAAAGCATAGTATGAGTGAGCTCTTAGTTCTACAAACAGCATTAAAGCCTTATTCCTGCTCTCTTTTGAAGTCAATGGGGAAATGCTTACTGACTCCAGTGGTAGCAACTATCCTGAATCTCCCCCATCAGCTGGAGGAATCCAAGTGAGAAATAAGTACTTTGACACACACAGATTAACCATCAAGACCTGCTCTTCTGTTCACATCAGAACTTAATAGAGGAGAAATAATTTATTAAAAAGAAGTCATGATCAGTAATAAAATTAATAGGTCTTCAGTGGAAAGTTAAGTCTTCAATACAAGAGGTATATCAAAGCAACAGAGACTGTAATGTTCATTCAGAAAAATTACTTGTAACTGGTTCATTGGTTGAAGCTAATGAGCCTGCTCAAAGGTAATTTATTTTAACACTTAGGTTAAGATGCCTTTTTTCTTAATTTTGCTATCAGAAAATGTAGCTATGCAAGAGGAACCTACTAAGAAACTATTGCTGCTAGGAGAGCTTTCGGAGAAACGTTGCCTCTCCCCCCATAGTTAGCTTTAATAGTGGTATTTCATTAAACTTGATTTTATTTATTTGGCTGTAAAAAAAATTATTACATAAGATTGGTTCACCAGTTCATCCTTATTTCAGCAATGCACTATAGCACATGCTTAATTCTTATTTAAGTCATTTGGTTTGTAGCACAGGTTCCATACCACCTTGTGCTTAAGTGCTTTGTTGAATTGGGGCCTGAATAGGAAGTGTCCATAGTGTATTTTTTTTGTCACGCCTTTAGCAAAAGACAGTTTCAGTTCTATACTCGTTTGAACAATTTGTTGTTTTCTAAATAGGTTTTGCAGATGATAAAGACTTTGAAAACGAGGGAGAGGACGAAATGGCAGCCTTTGAAGAACTATTCCCTAAAAAGTCTTCAAGAAAAAAAGGAAAACGTAGAAAATAATTTGGAAAATATGCAGATGGCTTTCCACCCTGAACCACTGTAATTTAGGAATAAATTGTTAAAGGCTTTAAAAGAAAAAATATAATTGGATAGGGACGGCGAGGGGGAAAATGTGAAAAATACCAGCAACGATTTTTACTTTTGATTGTTTTTAATCCTTTATTGTGGGGGGAACAGTGATCTACCTGCTTGTAGATGTTTTATAAATTTATGTATTTTAAAAATTAAACTGACAGGACAAACTTCAGGCAGAACCAAATAGGCAACTCAGAAGTGACCAATGCCAGCATGTAAAATAGGTCACATCTACACTAGCAAGTGTATAGCGACACCGATGCAGCCGTGAAATCGCTCATGTAGCCGCTGTATACCGATGGGCAAGAACTCTCCTGTCAGTATAATTAAACCAATGAGCGGCCGTAGCCAACGAGCGGCAGTAGCTATGTTGGTGGGAAAGCGTCTCCCACCAACATACAGCTGTCCGCCACAGCGTTTCTGTCAGTGTAACATTCCTGAAACATTCCTGAGTGACATAAGTTATACTGACAAAAGTGCTAGTGTAGACCTAGCCTTACTAATTTGAAATGAGCCTGTGGAAAGAACAGCACTTTTCTGCTTCTACTCAGGGGTGTGTCCCCACCTATTCCTTTTCCTGCTTTTAATTTGCATCTTTGCCAACCTACTGAGCTGGAACACTCATGGGAAGGAAGATGATTTCTGATTTATATTTTTTTCCTGGAGGATTTTAATACCGTTTTTTGGCCTGTCAAAGAGCACTTGTCCCTGGAGGACATGGTTTCAAACAGCTATTGTGAACTAGCCAGCCACTGAGTGCTCCCATGTTTGGAGGAACTTAAATCTTCTTGGGAGAACTTGCAATATCTCTTCTATTAATTCCAGAGTCAGGAACGGTGAGTACAGAGAGTTCTAAGCACATTTGTGTGTGTGTTCTATCACCATTGTATACATCTCTAGTTAGATATGGACCAGAAGTCTTTTTTCTATTTGTTCTTGGTTTGATTATGCTCTGTACATATCAAAACATATGATGATTCTTTCAAGTTAAAGATTGTTTATACATTTTATGTATTTTATAGGTTTGACTTGCCAAAAAAAAAATCTTTACATGTAGTACATTTTATAAAGCCAGCAAGATTGATGTTCTAGCCTGATGATGTCTCATTTCTTTAAAATTGAAATTAAAAAGCGGTGCAAGGCCTGCGTAGGACTGTATGCAAAAGTGCTGCGGGATTTGGGCTGAAGCACAGAATGTATAGTGGTGCTCACCCCCACTGCAGTATCTGGCAGGTCCCATCTCCATTAGATAGTCTTAGGATGTTTTTTGTATTTTAATGAATATGTGTTCCTATGTGGCTGAGATATTTAGTTTTAAAAGGTAGTGTAAGAGATCCGTCCGTTGCCCGCTCCACAAATAGGCAGGAGACTTCTCTGTGGCTTCACCAGTGTCCTTTATTTATAGTGCAAACCCCACCCCTTTGTATAGCTTTAACAGTGCTGGCTTAATACCTGCACAGGGAGACAGACCACAGCTCAGGAATCAACCCCCTTCCTGGCTCACAGGGATCCAGAGTCTAAGTACTCCTCCCTATCCTGACTCCCTAGCTTCCTCTCCAAACTCCACCACACCCACCCTGGGCTTCCTTCCTGCCGGGCCTTATATCCCCCAGGGAGGCTGCCAGGTGCAACAAGTTGAGCTTGAGCCCTCTGCAGCCCAGGTGGCTGATTAGCCTTCCCCTTCAGGCAAAGCTTGCAGAGGCTCCTGTGCTCTTAAAGGGGCGGCAGGGCTGGCTCAGCCGCTCCTGGCCAGCACCCTGCCACAGTAGCTATTTTGTTTTCACCTGTCAAATTGTTTTAGTAGTTACCAGACTCAAGAGAAATTTGAGGCCCTTATACATAGTGTTCATGGACCCTCTATTTCACTTGTTTAGAGACATTCGACTTTTTTTTGGAGTGGGCACTGACCTTGGGCCCTGGTACAGTTGTCCCGCTATTTTTCCCATCACCCACCCTGGTAGCTACCTAAGCATTTTCCTCTGGGCCCCTGGTGCCATTGCTTTGGAAATTGGATGCATTGCATTGCTAAAAGCAAATATCACCGTGGACCTGTGCAATATGGGCAGCAATAATAGCCATCTATCAAGTACCAGCCACCCATCCATCACAAGAAGAAAAATTTATTATCCAATGTCATTTTCAATGTGCTCTATGAAATGTGTGGATTGGTCTCATTTTGATTTGTCCCAGGTGGCTCCCACATCCCATCAGACACCATCACAGTTAGCAACTTGGGAATAGTCATGAAAACTGATCTAAGTGTGGTACAGCCAGGCTGGGGTGAACCTGCTGTAGTGGTGGAGTTGGGAGAAAACCTCTCTGTCCATTGCCCATATTCTGTGTGCTTGCTCTTTAGCTTCCAGGGCTGTAAATCTGGTTAGTACAAGTGCACAGCTAGTAACTAGAACAGTGTGTTCTGTTTTCTTCTTAGTTCTCCTATCCCTGCCAAACAAACAGGAATATTAACCTTTTAAAGCCTATATTCCTGTACCATTAAGTCGAGTGTTTAAATAATCTTGAGTCAAAGAGTAAAAAAGGTAAGATTCTCAGTAACGTTTTTGGCTATTTTGCTCATACTGCATGTTATAACTTCAGTCAGTGACTTTTTTTAAAAAAAATGCGTATCTTTGGTTTTTGTTGTTAATTTTAAACTATAAATATGTAGGCAGTCATGCACACGTTACTCCAAGAATCTTAATTGTTGAGTTTCCTGACTTGAGTGTTTAGCTGACATTAAAGTCAAGAATTTAAACAGTTTTTGTATTTTAATTACATTTCATATTTGAAAAGCCCTTCACATTGATATTTAAGTTATTACTTATATACTGGCCTTCACATTAGTGAAAAAGTCAGATATTTAGGTGTGTTTTCCCATAAAAAGCATTGAAAAACAAATTAAATTACTGTAACTGACCAAAATGTTGAAACCAATGTAACAAACGGAAAAACTTAAGCTTCAAAGCCAAATCTAGAACTTCATCCATAGTACACTTGTACAGGGACTTCGGATTCCTTGTGTGGATCTGTCTATGCAAAAGAAGCTGCAAATGAATCCATGCAAAAAGATTTGGATCAGTTTTGGATCAGAGTTGCTGGGTGGAACCTGTCTCAGCAGTGAGCTGAATTCAAACAGCTCCCTAAAGTCTCTGGGACCAAAGATCAAATCTCAGTGCTTGGCTTGATCCTCTTTTTGGTGTGCATAAATCCCCCCCCCCCCCCTTGAATAAAAAAGCCTCTGTTCACGAACCCTATCCTGATGTGTGATTAATGCAATGAAGTTACAGTTCAGCCAAATCTCTATTGGTTTATTTGATGATTTAGTGTAATGTTCCTGCACCTCAGGGCCCAGGTCGTCCCCTTCGGCGGTGGAGAATCCGTGCTCACAGCTGGTAAGTCTCTCAGAGGTTCTGGCTTGTGGGTGTGCAACGGAGCAGATCAACCATCTGTAGTTCAGGCTTGGCTGAGCGATCAGTGGTTCGGGTCTTCTGGACTAAGGGTTAGCACTCATCCATCCCCGAATGCAGAGCCAGGGGTAGGGGAACTTGGGTCCACCCTGCTCCACCAGATTCCATGCCAGGGCCCTAGGAATGACAGGTTATCTCATCACCGGGTTGACAGGAGAATGAGGGGGGTCAGGGTCTTGCCTCCCTGCAGACCCATGTCTCTGTTCCCTGCTCCATGGCTGCTGGGGCCTGGTTTCTGATCTTCCTGAGCAGCCTGCTCTCCACTCCCTCCTTGAGTCTCAGTCTCCTCAGGCAGCAGCTGGCTGTCCATGCAAGTCAGCTCCAGGAGGTAGTCACCCGCCACAGCCGGTGGTGGACTCTTCTGGTAGTTTGGCTCCCTAGGAAGGACGACGAACTCCTTCCCTGGTCTGGCCGCAACTGAGCTGTGGGGGCCTGTTCATCTGCTTCTTATCCTGCTCTGCCCCCGCACTTCCCGCCCAGCGAAAGGGGTTGGGTTAGAGTTAGATGAACCCAACAGGGTGAGTTTAACCCCCTCTGTGCTGGAATGAGGCCACTCTGCTGCATTGCATTACAAATCTATAGTGCTTATGGTGTTGGGTAATGCCTTTGACTCAAAGGAATGAGTAACTGTAAAACAAGGGCTTTGCTACACACAGGTGACATCACAGACAGCCTCTTCAGTTATTTATATTGTGCCTCAATACTGGATCCAAGCTGTAACACTGAACCACTCACCGCTGCCTATCTAAACCATACCACGTTGAAGAGAATTAAGAAAAGACTTCCCCAAACCTCCAAACTTGATTTCATTTCCTTAGTGATAAAGCTACATCTCACTGAAAAGGAAGAAGAGACATTTCCTGCTGTTGGAAGAAAGATCCCTGATCCAGCTATATGGAAGATGTTCAGTAACTGCCTCTACAAAATTCAAGCTCCCCAAAGAGAGAAAAAAACATCCTCTTACTTCCATACGCCTGGGTGCAGGGTGTGCCCATCCTTCCCATCCTTTTTCACCATATTCTGGTCTTCTGTCTTCCTCTCTTGAAAATACCTTTACAAATATTCTGTCAGGGCTTGTCTTCAGCGTTAGTTCGTGCACAGCAAGCTGGAGTGTAAATCTGCCGTGCTGCCATGCAATAAGTTGTCGTGTGGACCCTGCTACTGCAGTTTCAAATAGCAGTGCTTCGAAGCTGTCATGGGTGTGGAGGGCTGGAGAGGGTTAATGTCATCTGAGACAGCAATGTCCTCAGAGCCTCAAGTCCAGGAGGAAGGGAGGAGTAAAAAGTCAGTTCCATCTTGGCTGGCCATGAGGTCGGAAGCAGGAAGTTAGTTTAGTTCGTTCTGGCTTGCCATGGAGCTTGGCAAGGGTTCTAGACCATTTTTGGCTATAAAAATGGTTGTTTTCTTCTTATATTTCTGATTAGCTGTACTGTAAGTATAATCATTTGATTCTATTAAGCCGGGCCTTTTGGGATGTTTCTTTTCGTTTCAGAATGGAGTAGGGAACCCCAAATTGTGAAGTGTCTGTATCTTTGTTTTAACCTTTTTCTTTATTAAATCTTGTTAGTTATAAAGTGTTTGGTTTTATTCCCTAAGGTTTTTTTCTGCTTCCAGTTGGGGAAGGGAGAAGGGAAGGGAGTAGGTAAACAGATCAGCTGAGGTTATCAGCTGAGGAACGTCTCTCTCTCTTCACTGGGAAGAGAGGAGGTAGATCAAAGGATCAGCTAAGTGTATAGCTGGAGTGTGAAGACTGTCTTTTTTACCGTCAGGTTAGACGGGGGAAGGGAAAAGCAGCATCCAGGTGTCTGGCTCTGACTCCCAGGGAGGGGGACAGGGTGCAGGAGGGAGGAAGCAGCCTCCAGGTGCCTGATTCTGACTCCCAGGGAGGGGGACAGGGTGCAGGAGGGAGGAAGCAGCCTCCAGGTGCCTGATTCTGACTCCCAGGGAGGGGGACAAGGTGCAGGGGGGAGGAAATGCAGCCTCTGAGGGTCTGGCTCTCAGGTAGAGAGAGACCGGGTTAGGGGAAGTCTGCCTTCACCCGGGAAGGGCGAAGGGAAGCAGCCTTCAGGTGTCTGACTTTGGCTCCCAGAAAGGGGGACAAAGTTAGGGTGGGGAAGTTCGGGAGCCCCCCAAGGTTTTGGAAGTATACCCGAATGGTGGCAGCGATTGGTGACCCTAAGAACCCCCACTGGTAAAAAGTGGGGGTGTCTCGGGGTGTAGGACTTAACCAAGCTGCTTCCCAGCCAAATTAAGTGGTTTGGCTAGTAAAGAGTCCCAGCTTTTGTGCTCGAGAGCACAGGGCTGGGGTAACAGACTCTTACAGAAGCGCACTAGGAAACTTGCAGTGCATGGTAGCAGGATGCTCATAGCAGGCTACAGTGCCCTATGTTCAAACCTTGGCTTGCCACGCACAGTCTACAGGTGGACAAGCCCTCGGGTTCTGTTCAAAACTATATATTATCACTACTAATTTGCTTTTATAGGCCCTGAACTAGCATAAGCACATGGTTAAACTTTAAGTATTTGAGCTGTCTCATCAAGTATTTTCATCAAGTATTATCTCCATATTATGATGGGAAACTGAGGCCACAAGAAGTTAAGTGGCTTACCCAAGGTCACAGTGATTCAGTGGCAGAGCTGGCAATGGATCTCTCAAGATCTCTCTTTTTCAAAGATCTAATTCTCCATATAAGAGACTGATGCTTTAGCTACACTCAGAAAAGCAGACTGTATCCAACGGAAGCCTATATTGTAATATTTGACTGCATCATTATCAAGGTGAAAAGAAGGGTTTTTTTATCTCATCACTGAAAATGTCAGTGGGAGGAAATGGCAATAAAACAAATCTTTTATTTCCTTATAAATCATAAAAGATTCCCCCCTACTAGTAAATCTTTGATGCTCTGCATTTTGAAGCACATTTTCCTTGGGGAAGAGTACTACAAAGCTCTCCTGCAAAAAGACACTCTTGTGTACCTGGAGCCTGAGGTATAATCTGACACTTTACCCTTTCCATTAGTACCTACACATCTGCTCTTGGGCTTCACAAAAATACATCACTCTCTGGCACTGTAATAGATCTATAGTACCTCATGTTCAGGCTTTAATTTCATTTATAACATTTTTTTGAAAATCCCTTAATACAATGTTGCACAGCACATACATATTTCCACTTGGTTGGTTGTTTCTGGTACCATGGATCCTTGTGGATACTGCATTTGAGGCTGGACAAATAGTACCCCTGTGGTCAATATGGATTTGCAAATGAAAAATGGATTTACATCATTGTGTGGGGGGGGTATTTTCCTTAAGGGCCTGAGAAAGACAGTTTAAGCATCTTTCATGTGCCAGCTAAGGAACAATAGGAGTGGCTGAAAGATCTTCTAGAAGTGCTAGCTTGTGAGGTTAACTCCAGCAAGTACCATTGACTATTTGGCTGGCTGCATATAAATAAGGGTGCAGATACAGAATGCACTCTTTAGTGAGGTGTGCGCATGGGTGGCTTGGACCAGCAGCAGAGCCATGGCTTGCCCAGGTTTAATGAGTCTCAAATTCAGCAGTACTTGAGAGGAAATGGCAGACTCATAGATCTCAGAGTTGATTAGCTGGATGTCAGGCTAGCAGATCTCTTTATTTTAACTCCGAGGGTAAGACACACAGAATCCATGTCTGTCCTGTTGTAGACTGAAAAAATAGTTGAATAGAAGACCTTAAAGGAGAAAATTGATGAGGACACCACTTAAATTAGAAGGACACTAGTTACGGAAGTAAGCAGTAAATTGCTAGAGATTAAGTGTAGAAAAAGCAGAGCAATTTAAAGCTTTCCCTGTACAGTATTTATTTACAAGGACTGTTTCTTCGATAGGCTAGCGTATTTGTGAAAGCCTGGTTTGCCTTTACTCCGTAACTAGACTCTGGCCAACATTGTCAAAAGTGGGTGCCTAAAGTAAGGTAGTCCCAATACACCTGGCCTGATATTTCAGATGGGCCAAGCACCTACATCTCTGATTACAAACAAATGCTTAGCGCCTTTGATAATCATGCCATTCGCTGAGGTGCCTGACTTTAGGTACCAGTGTTTGTAATGATGGGACTTAAATATCTGTGTCTCTATATCTTTTGATTTCTTTATCTCGGAAACAGTAACAGACTAAATTGAGGGGAGAATCTAAAAGCAACAGTGACTAGCTCCAAGCCACACTACTAACAGTCTTAACCTTGGTCTACACACACACTTGCACTGGTTTAATGAAAGATTAAAATGATTTAGTTAAATCATTGTCACTTTGTGGACATGCTTTAATTGATTTAACTTAAGTTGGTTATTCTTTGGCATATGCAGTAGGGTCAAGCCAAGCCCCAGCCTCCTCATCAATAATGTTCAAGCCACAACGACCTCCAGAAAATCATTTTTCAGTTCTCAACGATGTGTGTCATGGTTTGTGACTGTCCACATTGACATAATGAATGATGTCTAAAATGCCGCTGAAATGCCATGGCCGCCCCAATTCCATGTCTGCTATGAAACCAGTGAAGAAGGTTCCATTGCCTTCATGGTAAATCAAAGCCGGGTTGACGTTGAGTGGGGTCTGAGTCAAGGTTATTATTTGTACTGTGGACCAATTAAGCTCACCGTGCATCCTCTACTGTAAATCCCTCCCCCGGTAAACTTTATCTACAAACAGTGACGTAAGGGAAGATGACCACTGGTGCATTAAACAGGTCAAGACTTTCATTAATGGTAGATGTGGCATATCTCACACACACACAACACCAGTAAGTTCTCGCGTGGTGGCAGAGCAGTGGTTCTCAAACTTCTATTGGTGACCCCTTTCATACAGCAAGTCTCAAAGTGCAACCTCCCCTCCCCCCCCCCCCATAAATTTTAAACACCCTTTTTAATATAATTAACACTATTATAAATGCTGTAGGAGAAGCAGAGTTTGGGATGGAGGTTGAAAGTTTGTGACCTCACATAATAACTCCAGGACCCCCTAAGGGGTCACAATCCCCAGTTTAAGAACCCCAGAGCTAGAGGACTGTAAGAGCTGGACCTATAGCTAAAACGTTAACTGGAACCTATTTGACAGGTTGGCCAAAACTCGTGGTAATCCTTGAAATTGATCTGCTAGTTTGCCTGTTTCTCCAGGCAACAGACAAGCTCCAGCTGGGTACTTATGGGGAGGGCATCATGAGTGCCGATCCATTGTCCCCCTTAATTTGGTTTGTGATCAACTTAAGTGAAACTAATTTGATCCCCTTAAACTGATTTAAAAATATCCACACACCCACAGTCGCACTGAGTTAAGTAAGGGCTTGTTTATCTCTCAACACTACAGCTGCATCACTGTAGCAGGGCAGTGTAGACGCTACCTATTCCAACAGGAGAGGTTCACCTCTCAGTGCCGGTAGCCCACCTCCCCAATAGTTGATAGCTAGGTCAATGGATGAATTCTTCCATTGTCCTAGTGTTGCCTACACTGAGGATTAGGTCTGCTTAACTACATCATTCAGGAGTGTGGATTCTTCATATGCCTGAGCAAAACTGGGGCAACATAACTTTTTAGTGTAGAGCTGGCCTTGATCTGTTTCTAAACCAGTTCACTTAAATTTGTGCACTAACTAGACAAACCCTTAAAGGGAACTGGATTAGCCCCGAGCCTATGACCCCAGAAAACAAAAGGTTAATTAGTATCAAATAGCATGTCCTGAGGTTGGGACATGGCTGCTCTACTTGGCATCTTCTCTTCACGAATTGGTCATTGTAACCTTCCCCTGTCCTACGTTGGGGGATCTTTTTTCTGAAGGTCAATGCTAGGTATATTTTTCAGGTCGAGATGGAATGTGGATGTGCATACAAAATATCAAGCCATTTAAAATTTGGCTACTTTCCTAAAAATAGAGAGGAAGAGAACTATTTAAAAAATCCATCTGAAATGCACACTTATAATGCGACAGGGTAATATTTCTTCAGCTCAACAAGATTCTGTTCTATTCTGCAGGCAATTCAAAAGTCATTAATCAAAATCCTTCTTCAGATAGAATCCGTGGTACTGAAAAAAACCACATTAAGATGTCTTTGAAATTGCCTTCTAACTCGGAGGTTCTCACAACATTTTTTTTTTTTTTTGGTGGCCTCAGCAGGGCTGTCACTGGTGGCCACGCTGACACTTTTTCCCTAAAATACTTAATTAACTGTAGAGAAAACAATTAAAAATACTCCGATACATCACCTCCCAACTCCCAGCCCCAGGGCTGGTGCAACCACTAGGCAAACGAGACTGTCTCCTAGGGTGCCAAAATTTGGGACTGCCAAAAAGCGGTGCCCCAGTTCAGCAATACCCTGGTTGCAACCCCCCCACCAAGCAGTAACGTACCCCTTAAAGCTGCTCGCCAACAAAGCTGGCACCACCGCTATCTTTCCCCCTGGGGAACAGAACTGTGGCGCCGCTCCAAAAATAATGTAAGCACTCCTTGTTGTGTCTTCAGTAAGCATTATTAGTGCCGCGACACAAACAAACAAAAAATGCAAGGTGCGGCTGCACAAAAGTGCAATTGGTAAACGGGCGCATGGTTATATGGTAAGCGTGCGGTGGGGCGGGGACCAAAGGTCAGACTCCAGCTGCAGGAACAGGTAGTTTGGCGCTGCCGTTCCCCCGCACACCAGGAAAAAAAGCCCACCTCCCCCCAAAAGCCCAGGTCATTGGTAGGGTGCGACCCCTGCCCCTTGTAAACAAAGCCACACGGGGCTGTGGAGGTGGGGTGCAAGCTGCCCTGCGCGTGAGGTACCCGCATGCACCCGCACAGCTGCTGCTAAAAATCGGCCCTGCTCGCTGCCAAATTTTAAATATTAATCCACAAGCCTTTTAAATATTTTAAATATTATTGTTCCTTACCATGCACATTCATTCAATTTGGTTATTAATAATGCTGCAAAATATTGCTTATGCAAAATAAAAATATCAACACTATCAAATTATTTATTTTCATTAAATATATAAACTAAATAAAATTAATACATTTTCAAGCCAAACATATATGAATTCTAATAAACAATGCTGCATTATGCAATATTCATTTTTAAAAGCTTATAATAAGCAATGCTCCGGGAAAAGTGTGTGTGTGTGTGGGGGGGGGGGGTAGGCGTGCAAGGTAAAAAATTTGCGTAGGGTGCAAAATATCCTTGCACTGGCCTTGCCCAGCCCAGTAAAAATGAGTGTGGGTGGGGGAGAGGGAGCCACCAAGCAAGGGGGGAATGTAGTGGGGGGAGGGCCCTCAGGGAAGGAGTGGGGCTAGGGTGTTTGGTTTTGTGGGATTAGAAAGTTGGCAACCCTACTTGGAGGTGGGAGGGTCTGTACCCGCTGCCTCATGGTTGGCACATGGGGCCACATGACCAGGCTCCAGAAGTCTCACCGCTGAAGCCTGCTGCCCAAACCCCCTCCTCCCAAGGTGGGTCAAAAACTCACCTTACTCCTGCAGCCTTGTGCTCCACCTCTCCCCAGAGGTGGTGCAGCTGGTGCATCTAAGAGCAACAAGGAGGGAGTGGAAGGGGCAGATGTTTCCCCTCCCCGCCCTCCCATCACTACCCAGGAGACTATTGTGGCTGCACGAAAAGCCTCTGGTGGCCGCATGCAAGAAAAGTTGTTCTAAATGTTGTTCAACTATAACACGTCTGTGCTTTTATGTTTGCGGGATTGTGGTCATGGGGTTAGAGTTCAGAGGGGGAGTTTCGTGCCTGATTCACTTTGTCAGTTGAGGTCATTGTTTAACATATTGACAATAGTGCCTAGAAGGCCCAGCCAGTGTCAATTCCCTGTCCAAACACATACATAAGTAGGGGCATTGCCAGCAGATCGAGGGACGTGATTGTTCCCCTCTATTCGACATTGGTGAGGCCTCATCTGGAGTACTGTGTCCAATTTTGGGGCCCTCGCTACAAAAAGGATGTGGAAAAATTGGAAAGAGTCCAGAGAAGGGCAACAAAAATGATTAGGCGCCTGGAGCGCATGACTTATGAGGAGAGGCTGAGAGAACTGGGATTGTTTAGTCTACAGAAGAGGAGAATGAGAGGGGATTTGATAACTGCCTTCAACTACCTGAAAGGGGGTTCTAAAGAGGATGGATTTAGACTGTTCTCAGTGGTAGCAGATGACAGAACAAGGAGTAATTGTCTCAAGTTGCAGTGCGGGAGGTTTAGATTGGATATTAAGAAACTTTTTCACTAGGAGGGTGGTCAAGCATTGGAATGGGTTACCTAGGGAGGTGGTAGAATCACCTTCCATAGAGGTATTTAAGGTCAGGCTTGACAAAGCCTTGGCTGGGATGATTTAGTTGGGGATTGGTCCTGCTTTGAGCAAGGGGTTGAACTAGCTGACCTCCTGAGGTCCCTTCCAAGCCTGATATTCAATGATTCTATGATTCTATTGTCCCAAAGAGTTTATAATCTAAATAGACAAGAAAGTTAGTGCATGAGACATGGAGGGGAGAAGCTACTTCCTGCAAGTTCATGGCAGAGCCAGGAATAGAACCTAGGTCTACTAATTCCCAGTCCAGGGCTGTTGCTACTAGACCTTACTACCTTTTCTGCCTGTAGCTTACTTTTCCTTTCCATAAAAGGAAGATATTCATACTGATTTCAGAGGAGAGGGTGCAACTCAATTTTTATGAAGACGTTGAAATTGCAGGATGATTGGTGTCACGCAAGTGAAAACCAAAGCACTTGTGCATAAAACAACATCGTATTTTAGCTGCAAGGTTGTATTGACTTGTATTGTGCTTACCATGCAAAGTCAAAGCGTTTAACTGCTTGTGTTAGTGATTCATTCAGAACGGAATCTGTTTTTCACAGTTCCAGGATAAAACATAGTGACGTTTCAGAAAGATCCACTTTGAGTAATTACCAGAAGCCCTTGGCTGGGAGCCTGCATAGAGAACTGAGGGAACAAAGCGGAAGTGCATTCAAAAGTGAAGAAAAAGACTTAACCTTTCAGCTACTTGGCCTGTTTCTGTAAATAACTTCCTAAGGCAAATCTGATTAGTTTATTTTGACCCTGTCATTCTGGATCTGTCTCTGCTTTTCAAGATGATAGCCACAAGATTAAATACAGGACAATAGGAAGGAATTTCCCAATACCCTGGGTCCCCAGATTTCTGGCGCCCTGTTGCTAGCTTGCGTACAGGAAGTGTTTTACATTTAAAAACCAGAATAAAAGTGTGATGTGATGACAAGGTTACATAACCAGCATCATCCTCACAAACCCAGGGAATTTGTTGCAGCAATTCATAAATTTGTGTTCTGTAGGTGTCTTGCTGTAATAGGGAAGAAGATATTGTACGTTCTTTATGTGAGATATTCTTAGCTGTGGGAACTAAAAACAGTTAAATGTTCTTGAAGGCGATATGAAGAGAGTATTAAAAGATTTTTTTTGTGCCCACTCCCTTTGGCTGCTTTTGTCAAAAGTTGCTTTTTATTTTTTGTAAAAAATTTTTGGGAGTGGGAAGAGGTGTTTTGTGTGTGCGTGTGTTCACATGCATGTGTTTTAGCTTAAAGATATTAACTCTTTCCTGTTTTGCAGGGGAGCCCCCTTGGAAAACCCAGAAACATGGGTGGGGAACTCTTCGCCCTCAGCCTGAAAGAGTGGGAGTTTATTCTTTAACAAAAAGGGCTTTTCTGCAACCTGACATTTGCTCACCGTACAGACCAGCTGGACTGTGCCGCTCTCCGTACAAATATCAGAGCCAGCTCAGACTTAACCCTAGCTCCAGAGTTGGCCTTTCACTTGCCCACCAGAAAACACTTCCAGAGCTGTAGTGTAGAACATACTGACTTCCTAGTAGTAGTAAGCTTTAGTATATAACCTAAAATGTACCTTCTGACTGGTGGAGGAAAAGGAATGCCAATCCCCACAGTCCTGGGCCAACAGAGACAATCAGAGCCCATTTAATCTAGGGTTGAAGAGAGGTCAGTCCAGGGAGTACATTCTCCCAGTTCTTTGTCAAGAGTTTGAATGAAATACGAGTTAACAATAACAAACCGCTTTCCTTGTCCATTAATCAGATCTTGAATTTTGTTCCCCACCTTTTTCTTTCTACTTAAATCAATACAATGCAATTCTCTAAGTAAAGACCCATTATTAATTAATGTTTCTTCTAACATGAGCCTTTGCTGCATTATAAATACAGCCATGATGGGAGTTAAGAGGGACTAGTGAATGAGGAACTAGTCAAATTGATACAACTCCAAATTTTACGACACTTACAGTGTTCTGGAAGGTGTCTCCGCTCAATATTCAGAGGGGATGAAGAAGTTAGAAGGTTTTTCAGTCATAGTGCTCCTTCATCGTGTCTCCTTTTATCTGGCTAGCTTTGTGCCTTCCCTTTCCCTTCAAAGATGAGTCTGAAACACAAGCTTCACATCTGGATCTGAACGGAGTTTGGACTCAGACTCTTGTGGTTCTGTTTTAGTTATTTCTGGTGGGCAAACGGCCCCAATGGCTGCAAGTTTCCCCAGGCCTAAGGCTTCAAAAATCATGAGTTGACTGAGGACCCCCAAAATCATGACCTTGGATTAAAAATCATGAGTTTTTTAAAAAACCCAAGTATTAGGTTCTTTTTATTTGCCCCCTTGTTTGAGTTTTTAGGGTTACACTTAGGTCACATTTTTCTAAATTTTTCTCCACAGCCATGAGGGCTTCAATGATTCTTTTTTTTTTTTTTTAAGTAAAACTGAAATTCTCAAGGAATTGCCGGCCTTCAAGAGTTGAGACTTAAAACAAAAACAAAAAACCCCCACCAAGTATTGCAAGACTTGTGATTAAACCTTGAAATTGGCAACATTGAGCCTCTGTTTATTGTGGATTACTTGTAAGAGGTGGGGAATGGGGAGGAAAATAATTGTGAGCTATGGGCTGTCCCCTGCTCTTCTCCCTGTCTCTAAAGAAGGAGGAAGAATGGTAATTAATGTCATCTGGATTTTCTAATCTACTGTAGTCCCCTTTTTCTTACACATGTAGTAAGCAAGAAGCAAATGCAAGGTCGTGACTAAAATTAGGCACTTGGAAAGTGCAGGGAGGAGGGAGTGGGATCCTCCCATAAAGGGCACTCTCATTTTTAGCCAGGCAACATTTTTGCAGGAAATAAAACCTCTGTCTCCAACAGATGGAGGAGAGGTGGAGGGGGTGCGGATGAGTTGGAATGTATAGCTCATAACTTCTCTTCGTTCATGGCTTCTGCTGCAAGGGAGGGTTTATGATATATTCGTCAATAAAAGAGTGGGTTTAAGTCCAAGCACAGCTAGAAGGGAAATATAATGCTCCCTACTTACATAAAGGCTTTCCTCCATGTGTCTCAAAGTGCTCTGCAAACATTAGTCAACTAAAAGTGGGAAGGTGTTGATTATCCCCAATTTACAGAGGCAGAAACTCAGAAACAGAAAGATTGTGATATGTTTTAGGATCACACAGGGCTATTCAATGGCAAACCAAGGAATAGAGCCCAAGGCCCTACTGTAAGTGCTCTTATTACTGGACCACACTCCACTTGTGCGATTGCTCATACTCAAATTAACTCCCTGGTCTTAACATCAGTTAATCTTTATGCTCCGACTTTTCTGAAAGGAGCAGTCTCTAAAAAATCCAGTTTGGGAGCAGATCAGTTGGCCCTTTTATTACAAATGAAAGCTTTAAAGTAGGATTGTCAAATGATTTAAAAATTAATTGTGATTAGTCACACAATTTAAAAAATGTATTGCAATTCATCACATGATTAAAAAAATTAATCACATGATTAATCACACTGTTAGAGTATGATTTATATAAATCTTTTTGGATGTTTTATTCATTTTCATATATTTATTTCAACTACAACACAGAATGCAAAGTGTACAGTGCTCACATTATATATTTTTGATTTCATGTATTTGCACTGCAAAAAACCCAAAAGAAATAGTATTTTTCAATTCCCTTAAACTAAATACTGTAATGCAGTCTCTTTATCATGAAAGTTTAACTTACAATTGTAGAATTATGTTTTAAAAAACTGCATTCAAAAATAAAGCAATGTAAAATTTTAGAGCCTGCAAGTCCACTCAGTCTCACTTCTTGTTCAGCCAATTGCTCAGACAAACAAGTTTGCTTACTTTTGCAGGAGATAATGCTGCCCATGTCTTGTTTATATTGTCACCTGAAAGTGAGAACAGACGTTCACATGGCACCATTGTAGCTGGTGTCGCAAGATATTTACGTGACAGATGAGCTAATGATTCATATGTCCCTTCATGCTTCAACCACCATTCATGGGAACATGCATCCATGCTGATGACGGGTTCTGCTCGATAATGATCCAAAGCAGAGCCGACTGATGCATGCTCATTTTCGTTATCTGAGTCAGATGCCACCACTGGGTTCTGTAGTGTTGCTCTTTTAAGACTTCTGAAAGCATGCTCCACACCTCGCCCCTCTCAGATTTTGGAAGGCACTTCAGATCCCCAAATCTTAGGGGGAGTGCTTTAGCTATCTTTAGAAATCTTCTTTGCAGTTTGTCAGGTCTGCAGTGAATGCCTTCTTAAAATGAACAACATGCTGGGCTATCATCTGAGACTGCTATAACATGAAATATATGGCCAAATGTGGGTAAAACAGAGCAGGGGACATACAATTCTCCCCCAAGGAGTTCAGTCGCAAATTTTATTAACACATTTATTTTTAATGAGCATCATCAGCATGGAAGCATGTCCTCTCGAATGGTGGCCAAAGCATGAAGGGGCATATAAATGTTTAGCATATCTGGCACGTAAATACCTTGCAATGTCACCTACAAAAGTGCCATGCAAATGCCTGTTCTCATTTTCAGGTGACACTGTAAACAAGAAAAGAGTAATATTGTCTCCTGTAAATGTAAACAAACTTGTTTGTCTTAGTGATTGGCTGAACAAGAAGTAGGACTGAGTGGACTTGTAGGCTCTGAAGTTTTACATTGTTTTGTTTTTGAGTGCAGTTGTGTAAGAAAAACAAACCTACATTTCTAAGTTGTGACATCTGTGAGTTCACGACGAAGAGATTGCACTACAGTACTTGTATAAGATAAATTGAAAAGTACTATTTCTCTTATCATTTTTACAGTGCAAATATTTTTAATAAAAATAATATACACATTGATATCAGTTACAACACAGAATACAATATATACGAAAATGTAGAATAACATCCAAAATATTTAATAAATTTCAACTGGTATTCTATTGTTTAACAGTGTGATTAAAACTGCACTTAATTGCGATTGTTTGAGTTAATTGCATGAGTTAACCACAATTAATTGACAACCCTACTTTAAAATAATCCTGAAAATAAAACTAGAAATGCGTTCATTTGGATAGGGGGAGACTGGGGCCTAGTTTTCACTGAGAGATTCACCAAGAGATGGAAAATACTATTGACATTTGCATAGAGCACAATTCTGGATTATTTAACTTTTCAATCCCAAATGAACCTGAGTGGGTGCACTTGCCTTCAGGGAGAAAAAAATGTCTCTGATAATTTACTGCAGTGCAGATTAAGTAATTTTCCACACTTATTTCACAAAGAGCTACTATTTTAAAGACCTGGGGCCAAATTCGCTACAGACATAATACAATTGTTCATGTTCCAGGCTTTTGGGAAATCCTTAAATTAAAACACTGAGACTCAAATGCTATGAGCCACACAAAAACACACACTATATAAATTTTCTAGGCTAAGTTCTGAGCTCACATTAGTGTAAAAGCAAAGGAAATCCAATGGAATCATATAGTATAAAAGCAGGGCAAACAAGAACAGAATTTGGCTCGTAAATCCTGACCCAGGACATAGTGGTTGCTGTAGAAACCCTGAGGTGGATTTTCTGGAAGCAGTCTTTTCTTTGGTTGTCCCAAAGTCTTGGTCAGGGATGTGAAAGAGGTTCTCTGGATATTGCAAACCTCAGTTCTGTTGACTTCAGTGAAAATGCGTACGCTGTTGAGAAATTTGGGCCAATGAGCCTGTTTTTTCCCTTTTGACATTCTAAGAAGTGCTTATTTCTGTAGTTGGAAAGAGTGGGATGGGGTGAGGGTCTCTCTTAGTTGTATGTGTTACTGGAATTATATACCTCTTAGCTGTCTCTCTTTGTTGGAGCATTGTTCAATTTGGACCCACATGTACCTCCACCACACAGATCTGATGTTACAGAAGGGTAGTGTGGTCCATTGGCTAGGACTCTGATCAGGAGTCAGGAAATGTGGGTTCTATTCCTTGGTCTGTCATTCAGTGATTTTGTGACCAAGGGGAAAGCTTTTCACCTCTCTATGTCCATTTCTCTCCACTGTGGAAAGAGGTAGCGATAACTCAAACATGTTCTAAAAAGTGCTGGGCTTTATCTCACTTTTTATTATTGTAAATTATTTATGTCCTGAATGCTGACTCATAAAACAGAGTTCTTATGCCAAAAGCATTTATGCTAAAAGGAAAATGACCCTATATACTCTTCGGCTTCTGATGTAATTTTTTTTTATTCCTCTTTGGGGATCTTTGTCCTACTTTCTATCCCACATTTGAGTCTTAACGGATTGACAGGAAAACAAGAAGAGCCTTGAGCAAAAACAGTTTTCTAAGCAAAGACAGAAGGTCTTGGGCTCTTTTTTGAAGGGCAGAAAGACATGTGCTCTGCGACATCAAACCAAGCTACAGAAAAGTGTAAGTCAGAATCTGACCCGCTTTCCTGCCAGAGCGAAGGAGCGGATTAATACGTTAAGTAAATTATTATCTTATGTTTCATGCTATTTAGCCCCCGCCATCCCCAAATCTCAGTGGAGGAAAGTAAACAAAACCTTGTTACCTTTTGTAGGTCAGAGCCTGGACCACTTTTTGGCTTATTAATATTTCCTGCAAAGTGGGGTTACAAGTCATGACCTGGATGCTGATGCCATTGTGGTAGGATTGCTTTGTCTTGCTAAATTGCTCATTTGCCATGGTTTACTCTCTATCTGGGCTCACCTAGTCTTTTTGTGTGCATTGACTGATATCGGTATTGTTGAATTTAGCTGCCTAGGTTGGTTTCCTGTTATCAGTCTGATAATTAAAAGCGAATAGGTGACTCCTTGTAGCCTGAACCAGTTTTTCTCATATTTTCTATTCAAAGAAGACATGGGATAGGGATTTAGCCATTCTGGTGGAACCTAGATCTGAAAGGGCTGTGTTACTACTTTGTTTGGTAGAGCATTCATGCTACTTATTTCCTTTTAGATTTATGAAGTGTCACTTTGAAAGTGTGTACGGGATAGTTTAAAGGGGGTTGCAATTAGTTTGCAATTATCCACAACATATCTGGATTCTTATCTTTAACCTTGATCCTATAAAAAGACTGACTATATATGCAGCCACTCTTCTGTCTTTCAAATAAGCCATTATGATTTTTTTTCTAATTCTTGCTGTAAAATTGGGGGTAGGACTGCTCCAGCTCAGATGGCAATCCAATCAGGATAAAGCTCTTTTCTTATTGGAAGCTTTTAGTAATTTGCAGCAGCAAAATCTCTCTAAATTGTCCGCCATAAAAGCACGTAATGAAAACTGAAAGGAACTCAGAGTAATAATAATTTCAAAGCCTTATGCCTAATGTAGGCTTAGATATACAGTATAAGGGAACTGCAGAGGTTGTAAGTTTCTCTCTAAGTATTGAGAAAGCCCTTACAGTTACGGTGTCCTGAATGTTGCTACAGAGAAATTTGACTTCAAGATATTTTAAAATAAACCATTTGTTTTTGTTGACACTTCAAACAGCAGGCTGGAAAATGATGTGTGAGCTCTGATTCCCATAGGGCTGCTCTCACAAATGTCAAGTTATCAGAGAGGCTAATTTTAGCTCCAAACATGATTTTCAAGTAAAGCTAACATTCACCCCATAGTGAGAGTGCTGTGGAGAGCGAAATAGGTGAAGCAGCTCTCTTTAACGTTTCCAAGGAAAATGAGGAGACCCCCTCGCTTTGGATTTTTCCAGAATATTCTGTAGGAGACAGCCCTGCACTGACCGATCTATTCATGTTTTTTCCAACTGTGATTTCTGTAAAGGTAGTTACAGGCAGTAATTTGTTCAGTCACTCTTTCATTTTAAAGCTCCCCTTCCCTTTTTTAAATGTCAAATGCAGAATGTATTCACATTCTGTTAAAAGAAAACAAATACCACATGACATGACATGAAGAAACTGACTCAGTATTTTTCATTCAGATTAGGCCCCCCCCCCCGGGCTATCCTTACTTCTTTACAGATGATGCAGATAAGTTGCCTGGGTAGCAAAACATAGTCCCCAGGCTCCCAGTCTAAAGGCAAATACTCCAGGGTGGGCCTATTCCTAACAAGTGAAGAGGGATTAGAAGCTGTTTGCTTACTCAGTTTAGCAAAAATTCTTTTCACAGTTTTACAGTTTCACTCATGTGTCCTTATTCAAGAGGGTTTTGTCCGTCCCTGCTCTGCCTGTAAGGGAGTGGAAATCATTGCTTTGTTACACAGGAAAAATATTAAGTGATATGAAACTTTGGTGAGAATTGGCATGGAAAGCGAGTACATTTTTCTAAGCAAATATAATGTGGAGCAAGGCCAATCAACTTTAGCCAAAGACCTGGCCCAGTGTCTTTTGGTTCCTTTATGTAATGTAGAGCTCAATGGAATTTTTTTAAGGTGACCTGCAGTGAATTTAAAAGAAACACCTGGAATTGTGCCCTTTTACTCCTCTAGGATTTAAAGAGAAAGTCTGAACTTTTATAGGGGAAGGAAGTTTCTGTCTTTTTTTTTTTTTTAACTGTAGAAGTGTCAAGTATAGTCTTGGGTGGTTAGCTGGTTTTATTGATGGAGGAAACAGGGGGGTAGAGGAAAAAGGGGCAAATATGAGAAGCAAAATATCCTCCTTTGGAGGATAGTGAAACCGTAGCAATAAAAGCATGGGTTTGTAATGCAAGGCGTGATGAAGTATCGAGTATTGGCATCTAAGGATATTGAAGAACTTTATACATGTCAAGTCAAGGTTCACCACTTAACGTATGATGAAGGTAAGTATTATTATCCCCATTTCACAGAGGGGTAACTGAACACAGTTCTTGACCAAATACTGGGTCTCGTGCCTATAGGCCTCTGGAATGCCCAAAAGCAGATTAAAAGGCTGATAGTGAGGGAAAGAAGCATGAATAAAGATCACATGAAGGGAAATTGCACATCCACCGTGGAAGAATTCACCCCTGAAAGTGTGTACATGAATTAGGGTGATCAGACAGCAAGTGTGAAAAATCGGGATTGGGGTGGGGAGTAATAGGAGCCTATATAAGAAAAAGACCCAAAAATCGGGACTGTCCCTATAAAATCAGGACATCTGGTCACCCTAACATGAATTAGGTATGTGAGTTTGTGCCTAAACTTGAAAATTAGGTCCCTAAAATTAGACTAGGAAGAGTTTTGGAGAATATACTGTGGAGAACAAACCTGCACAGGTGAGATGGAGGAGTGGAGGGAGAAGGAGATTGAGGAAATAACAAGCGCTTGACCTTACATGCTCCACTGTGATGTTTGTGGAAGACACAAGTAGGCACAAGAATGGTTACATTCTAAGCATACCTCTTCCCATTGGAAGTCATATTTGTCACAGGCCCCAGACTTCCCCGCCCCCCAACCCTACCTAAGTGTACCAGTTAACTTACTTGCAATCAGACTGGGTAAAAATGGCATGAACAAATAAATAGGCATATTGGAGGAATCACCTGAAAAAGCACAACCCCCATCAAACTAATAAAGCACATGCTGTCCTCTTAGGCTTTCCTCCTTCAACTCCATGTGAGTAACTTGGCAGCCATACAGCAGTGCTTTCATTACTCCAGGGCCCCTCTGCTCTCTGGACCTGATCCAAACTCCCTGGAGTCAATGGAGACTTCCAGTGATTTCCAGGGGCTTTGCATCAGGCCCTATTTCCTCACCACTTTTCACCGTGTGCTGTTGTATGCAACCCAGTAAGCATGCTGCGCAAGATCAAGAGTGAAAAGATTGGGAGGGTAGAGAGATGAATGCACACTGAATTAAAAACCACTGCCTATAAATAATATACAATTATAAACACACTAGCTCAGCACCAGAAGCAAAGGAAAGTGCTAGTTCTTTCAAGAACAAGGAAGTGGCAAGATATTTGTAAAAAAAAATAAATTCTGAGGGTCAAAATGAATGCCAAATGTAACTTGTTCAGAATACTTTTCAGTGTATATACTTTCAGTATTGCGTGTCCCAAGCATTCAAAAATCTTCAATCAGGCACTCAAATGCCATGACAGCTTAAGAATCATGAGATTTTTAAAAACACAATAAATGTTGGATTCTTTTTAGTTTTATTTTTGAGACCATGGAATTCCTATTTTTCAGCTTACCTAGCTGGTCCATATGGAATCTAGGCAGTAATCTAGGCCTACATTAAGATAAAGACCCACGTTAGCTAACACATATGAGGTAACCCTGGCCTAACCTCAACCTCTTTTTCTAACCTAAACAAATTGTAAATGTTTATTGAGGCAAACTTCGCTCTCTGTGTTGCACTTGCCTTTTATTCTGACTGGGAGAAAACTCTGCAAGGCTTGCATCCAGGAAAATTCTACCCCTTTATCATATCCCAGTACTTAGGGGGGCAACAGAAAATGGGGCCCTACTTGTGCTAGGCATTATACAAACATAGAATAATGGTCTTTTCTCTGAACAGTTTGTGATCTAAGCAGACAAGATAAAGGATGGGGGGAAAGGGATATAACAGAGAGAATGAACAAGGTGATGGTGGCAATGTCACATTAGTTCAATGATTTTGTACGGGGTGCGGAGGGGGTGGACAATGGGGTGGGGGTTATCAATTAGGAGAGGGGAGGAAAGTGAGGATAGAGTTGCTTACCCATCTTTTATCAAGTGCTTTGAGATCTACAGATAAAAGACACTATATATGTCATAAGTAGTATTAATGAGCATAGATCTTGCCCCAAAACACACAGTTCAAATGTTGATAAAGAAGGTATAGAAAATCCACAGCTGGGGCATATTTTTTACAATAAAAATGATTTTAATAGTTGGAGTGTTTCTGGTATCAAATCCGCAGCTTTGTAGCCCTTTCTCTACTTTCTGGTTGGATATGTGGTTGGAGGCATTATTCTGACGACAATCTGTGGCAGAAGTCATCAGAGCAACATCAGAGGTTTGGCAAGTAGGATCGCAGCCCACTTGCCTGTCTAAATAAAAATGAACTCCCTGCCCCAACTCCTTCCCTTAGGGAGCCTACTTTGGAGGAGACAGGGATTGGATTTCCCACAATGTTTGACTTCTGTGCATGAGGTGAGCGAGAACACATTATGTAATGGGGGAGTGGAAAGGACAATAGGAGCTACAAGGCAGAACTGACGCAATAGAAAAAAGCTGCTGCTGCTGAAGAGATGCCCAGGAAACAAGGAAAGTGTTTTCCGTCCTGGCCTGTTGCTGATACTTGGCTACCTCATTAGGCACCAGCTGGCAGGAGTCAGACCCCTTCATCAGCATTGAATTGCAATAGATTAAATGATGTAGAAATGAAAGGCTCTGCAGCCCTTGCATTGCAATTTCTGGCCTCCTGACATATTTTTTCCCATCCATATATATATCTATATATATCTATATATATATATATATAGATATATATGTCTATATCTATCTATCTATCTATCTATCTATCTATCTATCTATCTATCTATCTATCTATATCTATATCTATATATATCTATATATATATCTTTCTTTCTTTCTTTCTTTCTCTTTTAAATCATACTCTGGGTCCATAACAAGAAAACCTACAGGCAATCAGTACCTCCAGAATGGATACCTCCACATGCTACAAATGGTCATTTTTTAAACTGTGATCCACCACCATCACTTTTGTGCTCGTTGCAAGTAAATTCTCTATGGCCATGGTCATGAGTACCAATGAAATCATTCTCTCCCCTAAGGAGTTCCCCGAAGACGCCTTTATAATTTACATCAGGACATGAAGTAAACAAAGCAATTAGATGAATGCAAAGCCGGTAAAATTTTCACACACCTTTAAAAATCTAGCCCGACACTTTTGAAAATGTTATCCAGCATCAGTTTCTCCAGTATCAGAAAACATTGTGTTGTACATTCCATGGGACCACTGACTACGTTGTCACATATGGTTGCACAGAGCCCTGAACCTGTACACTATTGCCCTATAAATAAAGGCAATAAATACTACTGAGAGTTTTTCTTGATTTATATAATAAAAGCACTGAGATAGCACTTTTCATCTTCAAATGCGTTGACAATATTAAGTGTCCCAACATGGGAGCATGGATCAGCGTTCACGTCAACTCTCCGGCCTAAGCCAAAGAAGCTCATGATCCAATCAGCGGCTCAAACCTGGTAATGAATCCTGGTCATGTGCTACCTGAGGTACGTTGTACATATGCTAAGAAGATGTCTCCCAAGAGCACTGTGGTGGTAGGTATCATCATCCCCCAACCCCTTCTTGAAGCTGGTGAAACAGGGACAGAGCAATTGGGCTACTTGTTCCAAATCATAGTGGAAGCCTTTCTCAGAGCTAGAATTAGAACTCAAGGCTTCCTGAGTGGTAAGCCTGTGCATGGTTTATTGGACTATACCTTTCTCTTGGGAACAAAGTAGTCTCATAACTAAAGGGACTGAGAGTAAAAATCCTGAGTTCTACTCCCAATTCTGCCAGTGATTTGCTGTGTGACTTTGATTGCGTTACTTAATCTCTTCATGCTTCAGTTTATTGTTTGTAGAACTGAGATAATAGCTATCTCTCTAGAGTTTTCTTTTAAGGTCACCCATCTCCGAGGTATCTGAGCACCTCAGAGGTGTTGTGTGGCTTAAATAATGGATGCTTATAATGAGTTTTGACCTCCTTGAATGGAAGGTATTATTGCATGCAATCTATTATTATTTTATTATAAAATGTTGCCCACTGAGATATCTGTCCTGAGGGAGACGTCTCATTCTGTGAGTTTCCCAGGGAGACGGCAGTTCTAAACCAGTATGTTTCAGTACAACACACAAGCCACATGATGTGAGGCACAATCTGGAAGAGCAGAGAATGTCAAGCGGTCACTTTCTGTTCATTTTATTCTGCCGAGGCTTCGTTAAAATAGTGTATTAGTCATTTCTAAAAGCTTAATTAGAGAGAATTCTCCAGCCTCATCAAAATGTTGCCATTTATAATATTTCTAAGATCAAGAGCCCCACTACATTTTAACTTCTAATTATCCTGATTTGACACTGATTAATTATCTCAGCAACTGAGAAACTGAAACAAGGCAATTTAAGAGGAAGATACTTGAAGCTAACATTACTTAATTTGTCCAAACTACAGTGCTTTGTATTTCCTCCCCGTAAGTAAAAATTCCAAGTGAATAACATCACTAATGCAATAACTTGCCATTCCAGAACAAAAATGGAAGCAGCCGGAGTTGTAGTTGTGGGTTCAGAAACTTTACAGGTTTTTTTACACACTATTGCTGAACGCAAGAACCACTACAGGTTTCTCCGCACCTTATAATAAAAGTTGAAATCTAACAATTACCTTAAACTGAAACTCAACCTGTGATTCTGGAGTCTTGTGCATCTTTGCAGGACCCTTGATATGGCACCTGTAAGCATTGTCGTTAGTGCCAGTAGGAACCCTACTAGGTTTATAAAAATAGAGTTAACGATTCATGAAGCTGCTGAAGCCCTGTCTACATTAGGACTTCTTCAGCTTTATTTTCTGATTTCCTAGGAGTCCACAAGTTTCGTGAGGACTAATCTTGCTCTAGGAAGAATTAATAAAAACAGCTCCCATCCTCTAAGCAGCCAGGATTTGAGGTGAGGTGGGTGCAGAACAGATGATTTCTCAAGATTTCTGCCAATGGGTGCTGAAATCTGAGGAGACTATGAGTTTATGAGCTTTTGGCACTGTTGATACAGAAGCTATAGCTCTGGTTCAGTATAAAACAGAAGTCCAACCCAACCCTACGACTGCAGGTATCCGGATCCAGATCTGAACATCACATCCTTGGACCTCTGGAAAAATATAAACCCTTTTTATCCAGGTATTGAAAATTTTAGATTTTAAAAATGTATTTAAAAAGGAACAATGTAGAAGGGTTTTTCCAAACAGATACTTGAAATACAAGTAGTGGTGGCAAGAGGTACAGAACGATATCATTATTACTCCCTGGGTGGTAATGATTTTTCAAAAGCTTGCCTCTCAATTTGAGTCATATTGCTGACTATGACCATGGTAGTTTCCTTTACTGTTTTTCTTTGATCTTTTTAATTTACTCAATATTATTACCTACAGGATTGTATTAGGGTTGTTCTGGGACAATACTACTCTTGCTTAGTTCAGTTCAGAGTACACTCAGCATGCCAACTTTGTTCTTTTTGGAAATTGTTCCATTCATTGTATCAAGCATTTATAATCTGAATTTGTTGGTATCTTGATTTTGACAATCTGTTGCTCCCATTTGGTTTGATGTGTGTTTGTTACGATTTGTGTTACCCCTGTTCTGTATAAGATAACCACATCTGTTTTGTCTTTTCGTTGACTCAGCACCTATGATTCTTGACAGAAATTCTTCTCTGACAAATAAAGGGATGACAAAGAATTTTCTAATGTTAAACTGAATCCGTTGCAAGATGTGTGTATTTGGCTCTATGATATTATTAAATGCTCCTCCTTTCATTATTTGTGTTCAAATCTATTCAGAAGCTTCAAATGTAAAGTAGTCTACTCAATACATTATTATGGCTTCCCCTATAAGTCAGATCTGAGCAATATGCATAATCTTGGAGACCGTAACACAGACTGTTGGTCTCTTACTGAACAGGTTTTAAGATTTTGCCTCTCAGTTCTAAACAGCTTCATTCAGATTACATTTCTTCAGCTTTATAGCAATTGCAATCAAGCTGTAGAGATTACTTTCACTGAACTTTAAATATGTGGATTTGGGGGATTCAATTAAGATTTGTTATTTTAGTCTCTCTTCATTTTTTTTTTTTTTTTTTTAGCCTTCAGTAAAAGTTAATTTTCAGGCTTTTGGTTATTTCGTAAAGCATTTTGAGATACTTCTTTTGAGCCTATATTAATTGCAGTTCTATTTACATGACGGATAGTTTGGAAACATTTCCCACAGTTGCTACCACAGATCCAGTGATAGCAGTATTAGCATCTCTAATACAGATGCCTATATTTTGCGGGTCACATTGATTTATATCTGCTCAGAACAGGCTTACATGACACGATTAGTAAAATGTCTGTGGCAACCAGTAGCTTATTTGCACTAAGACTCCTACTATTGATGATGAACTAACAGTAATAAAAATATTGGCAAATTTTCCCTGAAGGCCTTAGACTGTATTATAGTGTTAGTGTTAAAACATGAAACCTAATGTGACATAACAAGGGCTAATAAGTTGTAAAATAGCCTTGCATGAATACTACTACTACATGTATACAAATCAAGTAACAAATACTTTCTCAGATGAGTTTAATTTTAACACTGTCACGTTATGGAACCTCCATTCCCAGCTTTATTTGTGCAGTGCTACGGGCCAGATTTCTGGGCCTCAGGAAGACAGATGGCAATTCCCCACAGATGCTGGAAATAAATAGATTAACTTTAAAGCAGCATTTTGTATCCCGTGTAGTATATTTTAAGCAAAGTACATAAAGACAAATGGGGTAACTATATTTGATTTAGGAGTTCATCTGCTCTGTTACTTATTGCTGGTTTGCAGTAATAAACCTGTTCTGAAATAATTTCCCCTGCAATCAATTGTAATATCACAAACAAAGCTTTATAGCAACAGGAGTGGAGCAGGAATGGTTAACATTTGAAAGGTAGATTTTATTTTCATGCAGCTGTCCCTAAGCAATGACATTGTAAGAAGATAAATTAAGAAAATGAGGTCTCACTAACAATGAAATCTAAATACAGTAAACCCTCGATTTTGCGGACCTCGATTTAACGGACTTCGGATTTAATGGACAAAATTTCCGGTCCGTATGTCATATGTGAAGATTAACACCCTGTTAATTTTAAAATGCTTTTAACCAAGATTTGCTTATAATTAAATTAACAGGTTATTTTTTGTTATTAATTCACTGTTATAGTAGACTCCCGATTATCCTGGTGTGGGTTAACCAGGCTGCGGATTAACCCACTGCGTGGGTTAACCAGGCTCCGGGATGTCTAAACGGTTCGGTAGGGGAAGCCCCAAAGTAGCGGCGGCCTCAGCCTTAGCCTGCCGTTGCTTTGGGGCTTCTCCCAGTGGCCCCTTACGTGCTGGGGTCTCAGCCTGCTTCCAGCCTGGGTGTAGGAAACCCAGGCTGGCAGCGGGCTGAGACCCCGGCTGGCAGGAGCCTGGGGGGAAAGACCAAAGCGGCAGCAGGCTGAGTGCTGAGCCCACCGCTGCTTTGGGCTCTCTCCCCAGGCTCCTGCCACCTGCCCCACTCAGCTCCCGCTGACAGCCTGGGTGCAGGGAACCCAGGCTGACAGCGGGAGCAGACTGGGGCAGGAGGCAGGACCCCGGCTGGCAAGGGGACAGCGGGGGGAAACCCCAAAGTGGCGGCGGGCTGAGCACTCAGCCTGCCGCTGCTTTGGGGTTCCCCCGCTGGCCCCTTGCCAGCTGGGGTCTCAGCCTGCAGCCAGCCTGGGTGTAGGAAGCCCAGGCTGACAGCGGGAGCTGAGACCCCAGCTAGCAGGAGCCTGCTGGGAAACTCTAAAGCAGCAGCGGGTTGAGAGCTCAGCTCTCTGCCGCTTTAGACATTCCCCCTGGGTCCTGTCAGCGGGGGGGTCTCAGCTCCCGCTGCCAGCCTGGGCTTCCTACACCCAGTCTGGCAGCAGGAGCTGACTGGGGCAGGCAGCAGGACCCCGGCTGGCAGGAGATTGGGGAGAGAGCCCAAAGCGGCGGCAGGCTGAGCAGTCCTTGCCAGCCGGGGTCTCAACTTGCTGCCAGCCTGGGTGTAGGAAGCCCAGGCTAGCAGGGGAGCTGACTGGGGCAGGTGGTGGGACCACCACATGCCCCCCCCCCCCAGGGCGGCTGGCGAACCCCCCTCACCCCCAGTAGACGTGTGATTATCCAGGATTTTATTAACCGGGATTAAGGTTTTCCTGATCATCCCGGATAATCGAGAGTCTACTGTATAGAAAACTTTTCTGTGAAATTAAACTTTTCATACATACTTAATTTTAATTACACAAACATGTCTACATAAGTAAAAACAGGTAAACTAACTAATTTGTCAATTTTTTAACATATACATTCAGAAAACCTACTTTATTATATAACAGACTTTTGTCTTTAATGGACACCCCCTCGCCTGAATTAGTCCGTTATATCGAGGTTTTACTGTAGAATATTTTACCAGAAGAATCAGTGGGTCCTTAAATTCAAATGGCTGTGGTATGTAATCCCGGCCCTTGTGAAACAGATTAGGTGGGAAGGATAAAGAGAGAAGAGGATGAAGTTTTGAGAAGTGGATTTAAAGGATGTGAAGAGTGAGGGGGGAAAGGGTTAGAAGATTTGGTGTGAGGTTATGGGAAAAGAATGGGGTTTGAATTTAAGGGGCTCAACCAACCTAATAACTGTTTATAAATTATTCCCCCACTTTTAACTCCTATGTCAGCCATAGGTGGGTGAGACAGTGTTTGAAGAATTGAACAATTCATATAATTTAAAGTTTTGATGTTAAGGTAAGGCTGGTGGAGCATCAATCCAGCACATTTTAACCCCTTGCTTGGACCCATAGATTTAAAGACTTTTTAACACCAGAAGGGACGATTAACATCCAGTCTGACCTCCTGTATACCACACACCATTACATTTTATCCCATTTCCCCTGTACTGAGACCAAATCACTGGAGTTTAGCTAACGCCTGGAGGCTGAGCAGTTTTGTTCTGAAGAGATCAGGTGATGGACTATCTCCCATTTCTCTTGCCAGTGTGAGCCAGGCTGAGGGGTAGGTGGGGTGAGGTTGGGACTGGGCTGGGGGTGGAGACTGGGGGAAGAGGTAAGAGGATTTGATGAGACCCTGCCAGGTTCCTGTGCTGCTGGTTAAGAACCAGAGACATCCCACCCTGCTGAACTGAATGGACTGGCCGGGCTGGGACTGCGGCGCTGGGGGGGAGGCAGGAGCTTAGGGGGCGAAATGGGGGAGGAGAGAGGCAGGGGCAGCGCCCCGGGAGCGGTGCCTCGCCCGCGCCCCGCCCGCCGGGGCTCCCGGGCCGTGTCCCTCGCGCCGCCTCCCCCGGGGGCCGGCCCCGGCCCCTCCCCGAGCAGGAGGCGGCGCCGCCGCTGCCGAGAGCGCAGCCGGCGAGAGCAGCCGCGGCCGCCGGAGCGACCCCCGGGACGATGCCCGCCGCGGCGCCTCCCCCGCTGCACCCGCCGGCGGGGCCCGCGGGCTCCTGCTGCCCCTACGCCCACCACCCGGGTAAGTGACCCCGCCAGCCCCAGTCCCCGGGCGGCGTCCTCCCCGCGGGATCTGCGGGCTTCTGCTTTGCAAAGCGGGATAAAATGGCACGTACTGTCCGTCCCCCCCCCCCCCCCGGTCCTGGATCTCCCCCCTCCGGACTAAGGGCGCCGAGCAGCAGCCGTCGAGCCGTCTGCGTCTCCCCCAGCCCGCGTGGGATAGCTGCGATGTTGATGAGCGCGCCTGCATTGGGGGACGGGGTGGGGGTGACGGCAGGTGGGCAGCATCGAGGCCCAGGGCTTAGTTAGCCAGGTTTCCAAAGAGATGGGACCCTGCTAACTGGACAGTCTCGTTGTCCATCTATAGGAGTGAAGATGACAGTGAAATAAGAGCGCTGGTAGGGATGTAAACACCCCCCCCCCCTTCCCCAAGCTTTGGAGCGGAAGCCAAGCCCAGATTATTGGGGCTTTAGGAGGAAACTTTCCCCGGCCATCACTGCCTAATGCAGTTTTCTTCTATGGAGCAGTTGGGACCATCCACCTTCAGA
Organism: Sternotherus odoratus; assembly: GCA_032164245.1. Lineage (NCBI taxonomy): Eukaryota > Metazoa > Chordata > Testudines > Kinosternidae > Sternotherus > Sternotherus odoratus. The sequence continues at coordinate 151,789,670 of JAVMKO010000002.1, forward strand.
GAGAGGCTACTGGAGTGGATGAACCACAGCGCAGTTGATGTGCAGGTTGCTTTTTGCAAATCCATGTTGTGCCTGATGCCTGCCCTGCTATGACAGGAAAGCCAAGCCCTGCAGGGCAGTTTCAGGGGAGTGTCTGCCTCGGAGAGGATGTAATTGTAAGGACTCAACCCAGGCTCTAGGCATCCCTAAGCCTCTGACTGTCAGAAGCTAGGACTGAGTGACAGGGGATGGATCACTTGATCATCATCCTGTTCTGTTCGTTTCCTCTGAAGCAACTTGCATTGGTCACTGGGCTAGATGGACGGTTGAGCCAGTATTGTTGCTTATGAAAGTTTAGTTATGTATTATTAAGGTAGTAGTTGTACTCTGTATGGCAAGATAAGCAGCTCAATAAATCATGTTTTAGAAGAACAGTCACAATATTGTTCTAGTACAAACTTGGGGTGGAGGTGTGGTATTAATTTTTGGTGTGTCAAAGGGGAAATTTTTGGTGTGTCAAATGTAATCTTTGTTACATTTTAAACTCAGAAGTATGTAATAGCAAATTATATGAAAGATAAATGATTTCTCACATTGGGAGAAATTCATAACTTATGAATACCCAGCTGATCAAACCATGATTATAGTTTCATTTTTAAAATGTGTTTACAGGTTGTCTGAAGTTGGTATCTCTTTTCATCTTCCCATTTATACTATGCTCGTTACTGAAGTATCTTGAACTATGAACGTATCTTGAACGAACTATGCTCGTTACTGAAGAATCTTGAAAAAACTATCTTGGGATTTTTTTATTCATTTGTTTGAGGAAAGAGAAGTGCCCTTATGTGATGTGATAAACAATAAAAGCCAGTGAGGAGTTTAACTGCAAGGCCTCTGGGGAAATAGTGAAAAAGGCTACTAAAACTTGAATAATTTATTTTGCTGTTTCTTGCAGAAGTATTAGAGATCAGACGAACTTACCTTTCCCCAGGCTGTAAGACCATTTAAAAAAAGTAATAAATGATGTTTTTAAATTCACAAGGTAAAATTCATGGTTTATTGTTCAGACAGGTATGGGCAGGATGTCTTTATATTACAATAAGAGCCAAAGAGTAGAAGTTACTTGGGGTTCTGGAAACATTCAGCCTCTCGTAGTGGACCAATAAAGGGCAAACAAGCTTTGTGAAATGAATAGCTCTTGTTATACAGAGATTTAGGTATTGCACAACTGTGTGTTAAAACAAGTTTAAGGATTGTGTATTAGCCTTCAATTTTAAGCTGTCTTGGGAGTAGGGTGTCTAGACAGCAAATTTGAAAAATTGGGTTAGAGGATTGGGGTGGGAGGTTAATAGTTTATATAAGAAAAAGACCCCAAAATCAGGACTGTCCCTATAAAATCGGGACATCTGGTCACCCTACTTGGAAGTAACTAAAACTGCAACTTGTGGTTGTACATGCATACACTCATTTCAATGGGTGTGGAAGATTGTAACATGCCTTGCATGTCAAAAGCAGTTTCTTGAATATAGGGAGTGGAGCTACATGAATAAACACATGGGAAGAGTTCAAGAGTGAACCCCTCTGACTTCATCGATTATTTCAGCTTTAGAAAACAGAATAAAATTTGTACGTTATAAACAAATGGAATAGATACTTATGGATAAGGTATTCCATCATTTTCCATTATGGGGTTTCTTGAGATTTCCTCAAGAAAATGTGGCAGTAACGAGAGTGAGTGAGAGAGAGAGTGTAGATGGATCATTGGTCTCTTCAAGTAGAGCAATGTTCTGCTTCTCCGGTCATAACACATGGAAAACTCCCCAGAGGCTAATGATATCTTTGCCACATAATATACTAAATGGTTTCTTAAAAAACAAAGTAATAAAACCTTCTGTTAGGAAAAAATCTTTTCGTTCTAATGTGTAAACTATGTTGTGGGTTATCTCAGAGTTTGCAGTATGGTTTAGAACCAAAAACTAATTGTTTGTTCAGAGTATTTTTTCCACTAACATATAACAAATATTAAAAGCCTGCTTAGATGTTTGTCCAATTCAAGATTGCTTTGCTGTACTGCAGCTTCTGCTCTCACTTGCTTTTCTGTCTGCCTGGCTGCAATTTTTGATTGTATGTTTCATACAATCCTTTTTCCGTGGAGACTGGTATGGAAAAAAAATATAAAAAGAATTAAATTATTCATAAAATAAATAAAAACAAAGGAATTGAGAAGCAAGTTAGAGAAAAACAAAAAATGTTTCTGGAGCTGGAGAAGTGGGAACCAGGGAGAAGCATTTACAAATTAAAAAATTCCTTTGCTCTGATGGTTTCCAAGGAAATACTTCCTGGCAGTAAAGGAAAGGGGTGAGGAGGGGGGGGGGGGGGGAAAAGGAAGGCTCAGTTGGAAAAACTTAAACATGAAGAGTGAATTTCCTAGAGCAAATTAAAAATAGTTGGGTAATATTCCCTTTCTGAAGTCAATGACCTGGACATCAAAGCACAATGTCCCCCCTCCCTGTTCCTCTACTTTTTCTCTAGCCATCCTTTCTGTTTTTTAGTAATTTCCCTTCTCTCCTATTCAGAATGCAGTTTAATTCCTTGAAATATTGGGAGCAATACACTTATGAGAATATATGAAAATAGCCATCAAGTGATGTAAAATGTGCAAAAAAAAATCTTCCTGGTCTAACTTGTAAGATGCATCTGTCCTCTGCTCAACAGCGGTTCCATCATTTCCTTCTCAACCCCTGCATTTCTTATCAGTTGAAGCTGTCTTTTCCTTTTCTTGTCAGGAAACTCTGACAAATTCCTGGCTGATGTCCCTTCTTGTAGACTGGGTGGGGCAGTGTTTGGATCTGTGGATGGGGTAAGAGGCATAGGTTTCCTGAGGAAAAAAGATAGAGGGTTCGGATATTCTTGAAGTCTCTCTGTGTCATCAGTGGACTGTTCCTTTTCTTCAGTATTGCTTCCCTGAGCTGTATTCTACCACTGCTTTTTCACCTGCTCCAAGGAATCCATGGGGATTTCCACATTTGATTGCTAGGTGAGGCTGATGGGAAAAAATCCCTTTTTCTGTCCTCATTCTGGTTAGTCCAGCACTGTGAGCCATCACTGTCTGTCTATCCACAGGGACAAGCATACACATGGAAAAAGGTGAATAATGATACTTAGGTGGCTAGCTTTCCTTCTCTTCCAACAGTTTTAGGTCTAATCGGATGGTATCGGCTATTTTTATCACCCCCAGGTTTCGCCTGGATTGTCACTAAAATATTTGACAACTTTTGAAGTCTGTTTATATATTTTCAAAAACGTAATAGTGTCTGGGCACGACTGTGAAATTAGCATCTCATTTAGGATATTATTGTGCTCCTTCTGTAGTAGGCAAAGTGAGTTGCATCAGCCTATTGAAGAGCTGAATATTTAGTGAGGGCAAGATGCAAGTCTGCCACTGCTGCTCTTCCAAGTGTATTGCTCCCAGAAAAATAGATAGGTGGGTTGTCACAAGGGCAAATATCCTATACACACTTAAGAAAAGATAAAAAAAGGAAATTGCTTATTTAATTGATTCTAGTATGCACTTGAGGTTTCTGTAACACTTGGAAATTGTTAACTTACTTAGAGGTAATTTGCTTTCATTGCAAATGAAAATCAGGTACATTTCCCAGCTTCTCTCTGTTTCTAGTGTAATTTACTCAATCTAATTATTACAAAAATGCAAAACAATTACTGGTGTTAAGTAGTCCTAGAGGATGCTTTCCGTAATCATTTTGAAAACATGATCTCCCACTCAATTAGTATTTATCTGCTTGAAAAAACATTGAAATTTGTCATTTTTGGGCCATCCTAAACAATTAAGTTAATAGAAATGTTTAACAATTAATGGCTTGAACATCTTGATTTTTAAGCTGTCATTATACTTTTAAATATAATTAGCACCGACTGAGAGTTCACCTTGCAGAAGACACGTTCTTTTACAACTGTTCCAAAGCAACTTTTTTTTTAAAAAATGGTCATGTTGTTATTAATGTGGTTCTACTCTTAAAAATATTTTGTATAATAATAATAAAAAAATAATAATACTGACTTTGAGGACATCCCATGTCTGTGTCTGAGGCCAGGTCTCCATCACAGAACTTTGTTGGCATATCTATATTGGTCAGGGCTTGAAAAAAACACCCATCCTTACCAAGATAGCTATTCTGTGTAGGTGCAACTGTGCTGTCAGAAGAGTGCTTTTATTGACTTAGCAAATGTGGGGGGGTGGAGGGGGGTGCCTTTTGCTGGCATACGTTGCATCTATACTAAGTGGCTCTGCTGGTATTACTATACTGGTATGGCTGTATCAGCAAAGCCTGTGTAGTATACACATTAGTGACTCTGTATTAGGTTTGCTTAGTTTACAAGTAAAATAATTGTTTATCTAATTGCCAGTTCTGCAAACTAAACATGGGATCTGATAGTCAAGCAGGGCCTTTATTTCCTTATGCAACATCATCACAAGTAATAAAGGTTCTGCAGGCCTAATTATGCCCTCAGGTGATACCTGTACACACACTTTGTTTTCACTGAATTTGCTTAATAGCAGTGTTTCCCAAACTTTAACAACCCACAAACCCCTTTCACCAAAATGTCAAGTCTCACAAACCCCCTTCTAAAAATGAATATTTCCAGGGATTTTCTACCTTACCTGAGCATAAATTATAAAAGCAGTGCTCTTGGAAATATAAAATTTGGTTTTATGACCTGTTTATTCACACTATTATTATTTTTTCATTACAGTATTTTTATTACATTATGAAAATGCACCCCACCTCCCCCAAGATCTCACTTTTGTAGCTTGTATCACTTTGATTAAGCCTGTTATAAGACAAGGCTCCTATGTTTCATCAAGAAGTATCAGATGTAAAACAATATGACGATATTTTAAAAGCCAACTCAGAGTTCCTCCTATACAAACATTCAGGTCTTGAGCAGTCCAGGCAAACAATGCACATTACAACAAAGCTTAAATTCATTCTTAGTAATTTTAAAACAAGACTAGCAACCTATTTAATTTTAAAAGCAGTAAAAAAAAAATATCTACCTTCCTTTCCATTTCTTATAAGGAGTCTTGAAGTTTAAGTCTCAGTGTGATGGATGTGCTTGCTTTGATCTGCTTAGCTCTTGGAAGTCCCCGGTGCTCTGGGTTCCTGGTCCTGTGCTGTCTGGAGTTCCTAGGGACAGCTCTGTCTGCCATTAAGGAATTTTTCCCCAAGAGCCCCCTGTAACATTTTGCAGTCCCCCACGGGTTCACGAACCCCAGTTTGGGAACCACTGGTCAAGGTGGAAGACTAGGTGGAAGAAATGGAATCCAGCTCCTTCTCTCGCAGCTGTGCTGGCTACCAGGAGTATAAAAAACATTTATGAAGCATGATGATCTGATTTTTAACTACATTTGGAGAGCAGATCTGATGAGTCATTAGTGCCATTCTTTAAACCTTGTTTAGTGTAGAACCTTACTTTGATTTATTTTGACATTTTGGGGTGTAGTAGCTTAAAAAAGAGGCATTAGGAAATCTCGTTAACAATTGTACTGACTTACATTTTGTAAAGATGTGATGCAATGCACACATAAATAAAACAGTCATTTGGAGTGTAGTTCAAAGCTATTAAGTTATGACTTCGCATAAAACATTAAAAAGGACATTCTGCAACTGCTCACTTATTATTGTGTTTTTATTTTAAGTGGTAGCTTATATATTTTACTCATAATGATGCACTTGCCTGACAAGCTCTAAGTGCATCTATGGTCTGGCATTGTTCATTGTTTTTTAAATAACTGGGGAGTGGAATTTCCTAATGGCCTATGGATTGTTTGCATAATTCTCTACCTACCTAAACTCATTTAAAAACGTCGAGTTCAAAAAAACAAAACAGGGACCCAAACACTGAAACTAAACAGACTTCCTCCCACCAATTGTCTCACCACAATTGGGGCAAAAACCTGAATAAATAAATGGGGTTATGTTACCATAGCAGTTATCGTGCTGACTGGGCCTCCAACATGTCTGGCACATCACAGACAGCCCCTTGAAGGTGTGCCCCTCCCAGGTGGAAAGGATCTACGGTTCGGGAAGTAGAAGATGAACATGATTTTGAGTCAGCAGTGCCAGCAGCTGGAGAGATTTCTCTGTAACCCCTTCCAGCAATAAAGAGATGTTCTTTTGTTTGTTGAGCTCTCGCCTGTGTCATCATTTTGGGGTGCATACTTGCTTGTGCTAACCCACCAATAAATTCTACAATTAAGAGACTGCGAGGTCATGCAACACCAACCCTGTTCCTGGTAGATTTGACAGACTTGGCCTCTGCCTGACCTACTGGTAGCATGAACATCCTGTAGCTGGTCCTCAGGCACTTAAGAGAAAAAAGTAGTCTCCTCTTTTCAGGTTTCTGAGGGCTTTCTGTACAAACTGCTATGACACACTATCCTCATACTCTGCATTGGGGGTGGGGTGGTGGGTGGGAGGAACTCATTTATTCCCCTGGCTCTGCGAAGAAGCATAACATTGCAGCAGCTGCTTGCTGTAAATAGTTTTTAATTTAAAATAATGGCTTAATTTAGGAATTTATAGATGCTCCAATTAAGAGTAATTATTATGAAAACTTGGCCCTGTATGGGAACAGAGGAGCACCCAGGAGGGTGCCTGCCTGCAACCAGTGAATAGTGGCCTGGGTAGGGAGTAGAGAGAGGTCAGGAAGCAGACCTGCCAGTCCTGCAGCTTTCTGTCCCTCTACTGCTGATCTCAGGTTTTTGGCAGGGTGGCTGAAAATTCTGTTACCCCGTCCCTGTCCAGTTAATTAGTGCCCTCTCTGGAGGAGCTGAAGACAATGAGAATAAGTTGACCACCTTTTCAGAAGGCAAAAGAGGGACATGTGTAGGAGCCCCGCCCCTCCTGTGGCCTCATCCCTTGCTCTTCCTCTTCCTTCCGGAGGCCCCCCCCTGCTGCCCAGGCTGGAAGCCAGAGTTAGGCCCTGGTAAGAGGGAGCCTGGGCCACTGTGGGGAGACCTGGACCCTCCATCTGCCCTGGGTATTACTGATCTGGTCACCATGTCCTGCAAGATTTTAGAAGTAGTAGATCTCATCCTCTCACACCTAATTTTTATTTGCAGATTGGAAGAGGAAAACAAGCTTTCCTGTTTTTTCAAATCCCAATCAATTTCTTAACTTTGAATGACCTAGTCATTGAACTGAAACTAGTTGATTAAGCTGAAATGAAGAAAATAATTTCTCAGTACCTGCAGAAGAGGCTACTACTGTCAAAAGCTGGTTTAATAAGTCAACAAAAGCTGGTTCCAGGTGCTTAGCCAGTGACTTCCACCAGTCCAGTGCTTTAACACTTGGGCAGCAAACATATACTGCTTCAAATTAATATTTGTATTTAATTTAAATAATTATAATAGGTTTTAGTAAGTTTAGCTTTTAACATACATTGCTTTAATTTCAAACTTAATTTTAAATCTAAAAAAAATCTGAGATTTATCCCCCTGGATACAGTTTTCTTTAAGAATCTGGGAAATTCTTCCAAACAAAATACAGGGTTCTGGGTCCGGAACAAGGGTCAGAATCCAAGTCAGAGCCAAAATCAGTGCTGGGAATTTGGGAGCAGAGAAACATAGTTTGTCATGGCAGCTCACTGGGGTCCATGTTGTTTGGTCTCTTCCTGGTATGTCCCATGGGGTCAAGGAATCGACGAGGAGCCTTAGAGGTGGCTGACAATTGGGATTCTTGGATGGGACATCCCAGTAGTGTACATCTGCTGTTGTTTATAGATCACAGGAAGGGGCCGGATTACAGCTGTTGGTGGTGGGGTGGAGGTGTCTGTTGCCTGGTGGCTCTGCCAACCCAGGTTTTGAGTCCTTCTGATCCTTACATCATCCCCCCTAGTTCAAGGGTGTCCTTCCCCAGGAGGCCAGGTTTGTCTGGGTGGGCTGTACAGGAGGCTGCTTCAAGGTCAGACACATGGATTTGTTCCCAGGAATGCACCTCAGGGCCATAACCTTCCCAGGCAATGAGGGAACAACATTTGATTTTAGAATCTGAAACCTCGCGGTCCTCATATTCCTCCTGAGCCTGTTCCTGTACTGGAAAGGGGGGTGGTTGCTGTCAGTGAGCAAAGGAGTTGTCTCCTTGTGGCTTCAGCAGTAACACATGAAACACTGAGTATACCCTGACAGATCTGGGGTATGGGCAAGGTATTGCTAGTCTGATTTTTGACAAGGCCATTCTGTGTGGAGATGTTATTCTGAGAGCTAGACCTTTTGTCCTGCTGCAAATGTCAGGTCTTTCCAGTGCCAGCAGTCAGCGTATCACTTATAGTCCCTCTGGGTATTTTCAAGATGTGTCTTAAGCTCCGTGTGGACTTTATGAATCTGCTGTACCCAGTTAGTGGCAGTCAGATTTGTACAGCAGGTATATCCAGATGGAGACAGGAATGGAACCCGAAGTTTATGTAGAATGGGCTTTTCCCAGTGGAAACATGGTCAGTGTTATTGTAGGTGAATTCTGCTTGAGGCAGGAGAGCTGACCTGTCATTCAGGTGATCATTTGTAAAACACCAAAGATAGTGTTCTAATACCCAATTCACTCTCTTGGACTGGTCATCATCTCTCTCTGGGTGGAGGATGTGTAGGCGTGAACCCCAAGCAGTCACCTGGTTTCACTCCAGAATAGTGACACACATAGCAGATCTAAGTCAGATGTGACCTATTTGGGGAGTCCCTGGAGACAGACAACGTACGTCCTCAGAAGTTGAGTTATCTCTTCTGAAGCAGGCAAATGTATAATGGGAGCGAAGTGGGCCATTTTGGTTAACCGATCAACCACAGTGAGGATGATAGATATACCGTCAGACATGGGAAGCTCCACTATAAAATCTGGGTTGATAGCTGCCGAAGGTCTAGCTCGGATTTCTGCGGGTATTGGAGTGTCCAAGGATCTCTAGCGTGGCCTCTTAATGCGAACACAAACCTCACAAGAATTTACAGAGGAGGACTTTTGAGGCCATTAAGAAGAATCAGGCAAAAGCAGAAGTAACCTGTTGGTGGGGAGTCATGTCTCAGTACTTCCAGTTGGGATTGTCCCAATTGGACAGGCAACCCTTGATGTAGAATAAGCCATCCCATATCTGATGTTACCCTTTGCCTCCTACCTTGAGTTCCTTGGGAAGGGACTCCACCCCTTTTGCTGAGTCAATCAAAGACATGAGGTCTTGGAAAATGGCAGTGCGAGAAATCACAGCAGTTGAACTATCTTGCATGGAGCCATCATGCATCCTCATCAGCCATGAACTACTTCCCTTTTTGGAAGAAGGTGTCAGTGGCCTTGTTGTGGGCTCTAGGGTGGTAGGTAATGGTGAAATTTAAATGTGTGAAGAACAAGGCCCAGTACAGCTGACTTTGGTTTTGCACCTTATCCTTTTGAAGATATTCTGGATTTGTATGATCCGTGTACACCGTAATGGGTGCCAGACCCCTTTCAGATAGTGGGGCCGCTCTCTGAAGGTGATCTTGATTGCTGTAAGTTCTTTATTTAGGATTCATAATTCTGTCATATCTTTGGGATAGTATGGCCCAAATGGCAGCGTTGGAGGCTTCAGTCTCAATGACAATGGGTTGCATTGAAATGGGGTGTGTCGGGAGTGGCACACTGGTGAAGGCCATGTTGAGCAGGCGGAACACCTGTTGTACCATCAGGAACTAGGTGAAGGAGGTGTTCTTGTGTAGAAGTGCTGTCAATAGGATTATCTGGCCTGAAAAACCAGGAATGAAATATCTATAAAAGTCAGCAAACCCGAGGAAGCATTGCAGCTCCTTGATGCTTTGAGGGTCTGCCGAGGTCCAAACAATGTGAACCCTCCCAAGGTCCATTTGGAGGTCTTCAGTTGACAAGATATAATCAAGAATTCCATAAAATGTTGGTTGAAGCCGTACTTTGAATTTCACATACAAAATATGTTGGCAGAGTGGATCCAGGATCAATCAGATACGATGGGTATGTTGCTCTGGACTCTTGGAGAAGACAAGTACATCATCAAGGTAAACTACAATGTACTCGTCAAGGATGTCATGGAATATCTCATTCGCTAAATGCTAGAAAGTGGTGGAGGCATTTGTAAGACTGAATGGCATTACCACCTGGTATTCATAATAGTCATACCAGGTTCGAAAAGCCATCTTCCATTCATCCCCTGGTCTGATCCTTATCAGGCTGTAGTGTCCTTGCAGGTTGAGCTTAGTGAACACCTGGGCAGATCACATGCAGTCCAACGTGTCCGGGATGAGTAGGCGAGGGGTACCAGTTTGATGGTTACTTGATTGAGGGTCCAATAATCCACTCGGATGCAGGGTCCCATCTTTCTTATTGACAAAAGAAGGGATCCCAACAGGGGAGGTTGATGGCTTGATAAAGCCGTTGGCCAGATTCTCTTGGAGATAGGAGCACAGAGATGGCCAAAGGGTATTTTGGCCTCAGGCTGTAGCTCAGTCAGACAGTCATAGTCCCAGTGTGGTGGTAGAATATCCACAGGGATTCTTCAAAGACTTCTGTGTATTAACGATTCTTAGCAGGAAGAGCAGGGGTTCATTCTAGAGTGGATCTCACCTGGCTTGCAGCTAGGGTCTGGGGATTCCTCAGCAGGTCTCTGGCTGGGCTTAATCAGGCAGTGTACGCTGGCAGCCTTGCTGGCAGAATTCAGAGTGGAAGCTGATTTTCCATTCCCGCCACAGGATATGTGGGTCATGGATCAACAACCATGAGACACCATGGATTATGGGAAAATGTGGTAAGCAGACCTTATGGTTTCTCAGTGATTCTGGATAACAATGTCCAGTGGCACAGTGTTCTATGTCACCGGGCCCAAGGACAGGAGTGAGCCATTTGTTCTGTCTACAAGGTTGGGTATTGCCTCTAGGTGCACTGGCTCGTGCAGGGTCAGTATCCATGAAGTTGTCCACAGTACTGGAGCCTATGAGTACCCATTGCAGGGGCACTTAGTGAAACCTGCTTGGAATGCAGAAGCGGGCCTGAATGTGGAGGGGTAATGAGGGCTTGACATGCCTTGGGCATGTTTCAGTAAGGGGATGAATGGCTTGGGGCCCATGCAGACCAGCCCCTGTTAGTGGGCCAGGTCTTGGTCGTTTCCTGAATTTTGCCTCACTGTGGCCCATGACAGATAACTGGCAACTGTGTGGCCAGTTCCCACAGTAGGAACAAAAATGGTGGCAGTGATGGCATTCTCTTTTCTTGGGAGTCACATGGCAGTGGGCTGCATTGAGTTGCATAGGCTCTGGAACCGGGCCAGGGACTGAGTATTGCATGGGGTGTGGCATTGATCCCTTCCTTTCTTTGCATTGCTTACACAGTCTGTTGTCAATAAGTATGTCCTGAAGTGGATGACATAGGAGGCGACCTGTCAGCACTTTCACAGGGCCACTTTGCTTGAGCAAATGCAGAGGGGGTTGTCAAAAACAATGGAAAAATGTTTCCACTCAATGTCTTACATTCCTTCTTGGCTCTTCCTTGCAAGATCATGGTTTCAGTATTTATGCCTTTGCAGTGCTTTTCCCTGCAGCCAAATGAAGTATCATGTCACAGGTTTCACTGGGATGAATATTTTAAAAGCATTATTACAAAGTGACTTTAAATAGTAAGAAGCAATATAATAGTTAGCCATTGTTGCAAAAACTGCTTTACCTTTGGAGCCGAATCCCAATATACTCACAAAGGACAGGCATTTACTCAGATGATTTCTGGAAAACAAGATTTATTGCAAGCAATAGGAGTCAGAGGGGTTATTACCCAAACAACTGGCTCAGCTCCATGCAAGGCTGAGGCCTTTCTTATACTCAGGTGTGAATAAGGGAGGGGGGCTTTCAATACACTTACACAGGTGAGAACACTTAATGGCTATCACATCCATTGTTCGGTATTAATCCATGCCATTTACATGTCTGGTAAACAGGAGGTCCAGGACCCTTAGGGGTACTCCTGCACAGCTGTGGCAGGGTAAACATGAGTTTAAGATGCATGCCAGATTAGAGGTTGCGAGTTCATATACAGGGAGTGAAAGTACAGTTTGAGACAGTTTTTAAAATCATACTACACAACATTCATAATACAGTTGTTTCTAAATTGCGTTATTCCAACACCATGGCTTCATTGTTTGTGAATATCATTTTTATTAATTCTACACTTTAAGTACAGAGCCCCTGGGGATAATTATAATGAAGAATAGTCATAACATAGTACAACCTAAGGCCGTGATCCTACACACGCACACACACATGCATACGAGAAGTCTCCTTAATGTCAGTCAAACTACTCGCAATAGTAAAGTTACACACATGCTTAAGTCTTTGTGGAATCGGCGCCTTATGAGATATTGATTTGCTTTCATCACAGCATAAACGCAACAGTTTTATTATGGGAGCAGAAGTACCTCATACATAGATCATTCCCATTAGACAATAAAAAATTGTTAGGTAAAAAGCAAGTCCCTACTCACCTCTCCAGCACCCGAGTTCGTGCGGAGTTGGTATGGGGCTCACAATCTGTCAGAGACCAGACACCAATTCGTTGATCAACGGGCTCACACTATCCTTAGCTCAAAAAGCTTCAGAGTAAGTGTGGCGAGTTTATTAGGGGTGAGCATCAATATTTATACACAGAAGTAAACAAAGTGATTAACAGATCATAGTGGTCATGCATAATCAATCAAGATTCTACAGGATAAAACAGGTTAAAATGTAAATTCTAGAAGACAAAAGGGGAGATGGCTACTTAAGGGGAGGGGGGATGTCATGAGTAGTTCGCAGGTCAGGGCTTTGGTCAAAAGTTCAGACAGAACCATCAAGCCAAGGGTAAAGTTCAAACTCAACAATATCACAAATATCAGCAAAGGATAGAGAAGGACCTATGAAGGCAACTTAAAACTAGACAATCTTTTGCTCCATTTGTCAAAGCATCCACAGTCCCTATTTTAAAGCAGGTGAAACAATGGAGAACATTAGGGTAAATATAATCTTAATTTGAATCCAAAATATTTCATCAAATAAGTTTTAAAAACAGTGAAATCCACTGGTTCTCAACATTTTTTATCCTTTCAGTTTCTGGTGATGGGGACTGTGGCATCAGAGTGTAAGCTTTTTTCTGCTGGATCAAATAAAGGAGCTAGGAATTTGGGTATCCACTTCCTTTACTGACTGAATCTCAACAAGGAGAAAGATTTTGCTGTTCTTCAACTCTTATTTAAAGTGGAGCTACCAAATTGATATCTGAATGCAAATGATCAATGGCCCTGTTACACTGTCATGTGAGCTGTATGGTCAGTTTATATATCTGAAAAAGACTCTACAAATAATTACTTCAGTTCTTTTATTTCTGAAGGTAGAAGATCAGTGGTCCCAACAATACTAGCACTACAGTATTTGAAGGGCTGCATTGTTCCAGGATGATACAGATCACTTCATATATGGTTATCTGAAAGCAGCAGATGGCAGAGATTATCTCTTAAGTATGCACACTTGATCTGCACTCAATTCAGAACAGTCCTTTAAATGTCGTGGTTTCCTTAAGTAATTCACACAAGTTACCAATGTGCATCAGCTTTTATCTGTAGGATAATCTGAATCTTGCAGAACTATAATTCCTTGATCTCCTGTTTCTTCTTGTAATTTATTAACTCTTGCAACTTGCAAGGCTAGTATATACTGTGTGTGTAGGAGAGTAGGAAAGGGGAGCAAAGAGGGAAAGCACAATATAACAAGTCTCCCGAAGGTATTGAATTAGTCAGATGGAAATAAAATGTGATCACAGGCATCCTTTTACAGTAAGTAAATTTTACATAGGTATTGTTTACACAGTCACTACAACTTGAAACACTAGCCTATTAGTCTTGGAAAAGTTTTGTTCAAATGTATAGCATGTCAGTTGCAAAGATTATTCTTAAAAGCCAGATATTGATTACAGGAGGGGTCGACAACCTTTCAGAAGTGGTGTGCCAAGTCTTCATTTGTTCACTCTAATTTAAGGTTTCGCTTGCTGGTAATACATTTTAATGTTTTTAGAAGGTTTCTTTCTTTAAGTCTATAATATAGAACTAAACTATTGTTGTATGTAAAGTAAATAAGGTTTTTAAAATGTTTAAGAAACTTCATTTAAAATTTAAATTAACATGCAGAGTGGTGGCTAGGACACGGGCAGTGTGAGTGTGCCCAGCTTGTGTGCCGCCTTTGGCACGCGTGTCATAGGCTGCCTACCCCTGGATTACAGGTTGGGACTGGAAGAGAGGGGAAGCTGGGCCCGGAAGTTGGGTGGAGGCTGGGGGTGGATTCGGTGAGGAAGTTGAAACTGGCAGTTAGGGGGCAGGGAGAGAGGTTGGAACTAGTTGGGCATGGAGACTGGGAACGAAGGGGGTGACTGGGATAAGGGTCTGGTGGGGAAAACTGGTGAGGAGACTGGAAATCTGTTGGCTGGGAGGAGAGGGGGGGATATTGAAACAATATTTTTGTGTTTTTTCACTTGAATGTCAATTTAAATCCAAATATAATTCAACACAAATCTTAAATAAAAAATTAACCATCTTATAAACAAGAAAACACATAATTTACCATTTTCTAACATAAAAATGTAAAAATCTGTATGTTAAGCTATATAATTGCTTAAATACATGTGAACAGTTAGTGTCCTGGAGGTTAACAAAAAGTAGTACCAAATATAGTGTAAAGCCTATATTTAGTTGCAAATCAACATGGTTTAACGATTACCAACCTATGAGAATAAACTTTTCTTGAAGTAAATAACTAAAAAGTACTAGTGGAAACCAAAATATAAATTAAGATTTCCTGTTTGCTAATTGAAATCATGATGAAAATTGGTGATTTAAATCACTTTAATTTTAATCAGTCCCTCCTGATTGTCTCCTTGTAGATAGTTATTTATGTTGTTTGTTTGTTTATTTATTTGGATAGTTACCACTGTTTATATATATTTTTCTTCTTATATGTGTCTACATCTCCTCTTTTTCATGCAAAAAGACATGAAAAAGGTCCCCAAAACTGACTCTCCCCAGCTTTGCTCCCTTCCCATGTTTGTCAACATTTTCCAGTCACCTACCAAATCCTCATAATCCCTGTCACATTCAGATTTTACATGTTTATAGGTATTGACATTTGTATATGTCCATGGTGATACACATAACGATGGATTCATATCAGCATTTACAAGGACCTTGTAGATTTCCTCCATCCTCCCCCCACAATTATAATGCATTTCTTCTCCATTGGCTTTCCATGACTTTGCCATATCTCCCAGAAAAGCAGTTTGCATGCTTCATCCATACTTTATTTCTTTGCATCTTGTACAAGTATAGGGACAAGAATGAGTTTAAATTCCGGATTTCATGATTTTCACATTTCACATATTGTTCGGCTCTCTCTTCTCTTTCGCACAGTCACACTAGAGTGCATACATGCTATGCTGTGACGTTGCTCAGAACATTTCTTTTAGTGTTACCAGTTTCAGGAACTTCCACGCTGGAAGCTGCTTACATTTTCCATTTACCCAATTACATGCTTTTATTTGTTGTTTTCATCACACATGGGAATAACACGTGTAGACTCCTAAGCTTTTGATGGATTTGTTTGACAGAGTTCCCAGCCCAGATGAGCCATTCATACCAGCCCTATCATTAGTATTATCTATATGGTGCCTTAAATGTACAAAGCACTCTACAGACAAAAATGCAGTGTCCTTGACTTGAGGAACTTGCAAGAATATATGGAGGGAGGTTAGAGGGATGAGGGAACACACCTTATGGGTGTTTTAGGTTAGTGATGAATGCCTCTTGAAGGTTTTATTGTTATAATTTTAAGTACATTGACTTTGATGGAAGATTAGGATAAAAAGCATGCTTGAAGGAGAGTTATGATGGAGAGGGTGGAAGCATGCTTGGCAGAGTCAAGAAGAGGGTTACGGACATGGGAGACTTCCTTGAAGAAGGTCTAGAATGAGAAAAGATAAAGGGGTGGTAGTGGTGGTCAAGCGCCACCTGGGTAGTGAAGGAGGTAGTGGGGGAAAAAAATCAAGAGCAGAGAGGTAGGAGAGAGCTGATTTGTGCAGGGCTTTGAAAGTGAGAACAAGGAGTTGAATTTGATATATAATGTGAGCAGAAGCCAGTGAAAATATCTGAAGAGTGGCTGGGCATCATCCCAGCAGTGGGATGTTATGGCTGGTCTTCACTAATAACGTAGTTGAATTCGGCATATCTACAGCCGACTTACCTGCCATCCTCACGGTGGCGGTGGGCAGCGGCGCGCTCCCCCGTCGACTTCAGCTTGCGCCTTTTGGTGAGCTGGAGTTCTGAAGTCGACGGGGGCACCGCTGGTGATCGATTTATCGCGTCTTGACGAGACGCGATAAATCGATCGCCAAAAGATCGATCCCTCCCGGCTTTAGTGAAGACAAGCCCTTAGAAAAGTTTCACATTCTGGTTGCAATGTGGGGGAGTAAGAAAAGAGGCAAAGAGGCCAAAAAAGGGGGAGTTTATAGTAGTCAAGGGAGGTGGAACCAGATCTGCACAAGAGTTTTGCCATAGGAATGGATGAATGTTGCAAAGGGGAAAAAACAGTAGAATTTAAGAATAATATCAATTGAAGAGGAAGAGAGGAGTAAAAACCAGCACTGAAGTTGCAGTCTCAGGGACAAATAAGGATGGTGGAATTACCAACAGAGAGGGAGGAAGAGAATAAGGACCTTCTGTGGAGTTGTTCTGATGTTGATATGTAACATTAATGTTAGCAAATATGTTTGGCATAACTTGGAAACTTCCATTTAAATATCTATATATATAAAAGTCAAATGGTGTATGTATGTATGTATGTACATAAGCTTACTCCTTCCACACCGTTTGAGCTAGAGACTTGAAATTTGGTACAGTTAGAGGTCTTGGGGTGCTAATGACCGTAAGAGTTGAAAATTTTTCAAATCTCACCTCTGACGCCCCCCAGGGGTGAAATTATTTAAAGGCCAATCACATCAGCTGGGCAGCTGCTGTTCTCTGTGACATAGTTCTGATGTCATAATACCCCCTCCAACAGACACCGCACTCGCTCAGCTCTCTGCCCCTCCCCTCTGCGACGGACCCGAGTTGGGTTTGGCTGGACGGTAGGTGAGGTAGGGGTTGTCGGGTTTGGTGGGGGGGGTGAGGTTGGGGGTGTCGGGTTTGGTCGGGGGGGTGAAGTGGGGGTGTCAGGTTTGCTCTCTTCCCCATCCAACGGACCCCGCACTCGCTCAGCTGTCTGCCACCTCCCCACCTCCGACTGACCCGAGCAACGCTGGGTATTTTCGCTAGTATCCTATATAATTATCCTCTAAATGTCTGGCTTCAGCTTGGTGGGAGTTTATACTGGAATATCTGTTATTTTAACAAAATCAGTCAACAACCTAACCAAAGGTTTTTGCAAAAATACCCATTTATTTAGACATAGCAGTACAGGTTGGAAGCCAGAGATGATGATCTGTAGAGAAGTTAATTCTCTCCGCAGCATTGTGTTAATACTGCAAGAGGATAATGTGCTGTATCACTTTGTCTTGCATTGTTTCCATACAGCAAAGTAACATTTTGACAGTGGCGGATGCCTGAGCAGACAGGAAGTGTGGACATTCAGATGTGCATGAAATTCAGAACTTTATCATTTCCTAGAAACCAGCATGGTTTAGACTTCATTTATAGGAGAGCTTCAGTTCTTTTTCTGTCTTTTATTTCGGAGAACTAATATATTATCTGAGTTACATACAAACAATAGGCTTATGTTCTGGGTAAAATATAAATACATATGGCTAAAGAATTTGTAGAGCACATTGACCTGTCAATAACCAGGACATCACCAGGCTTATAAAAGAAAGACAAAAATAACTCTCTCTAGTATACTACTGGGCATTAGTAATGCATAGTTCTTACATAATGCTTTACAGCCACCTGAAGAGACATTAATACTTCTTCACAACACTCCTGCTGAGAAGAAATATCCTCTCATTTTATAGATGGAGAAGATGATGAGATAGAAAGCTAAGTGACTTGCTGAAGGATGCACAGCCATCATTGCTGAGCCACAATTACAGCTGAGGAATTTTTCTCTTCTCTTTTCATATTGCCTCTTGGCTGGGCTGTTTTAGGGAAAACAGAGGATACTGAAATACTGTCCATTTAAGAATGGCTTTCCCTTTTACCCAAGGTTTAGGAAAGGAGTCATGTTCTTCCTCACTTATTCTGACTTAATGAAGGGAAAAAACTGTGAGGCAGCAGGGAGAGGGAGGATGGGACCTGGGAGTATCACTGGAGATGGAAGGGTTCTCTGAAGTGAAATACCTGAGACTGTAACTTGAGATGAGAAGGGGGAGGGGGAGATGACACCACCGTGAGCCCTGGCTGGGGGAGTGGCTGGGGAGGTGAGAGACCGTTTCGGTGGGGGGGGTTGAGTTGTAGGAGCTGGCTGGGGAAGAGGAGGGAGCCCTAATTTGAGGTCTTATCTCCCTGCCCCCCAAGAAGGGTCTGACTAAGGGGTCCTGTTTGTACTGACAAGCTCTGAGTTGGATGGTGTTCCTGTCATCCCTAATAAACCTTCTAATCCACTGGCTGACTGAGAATCACTGTGAATCCCACGAAGTGGGGGTTCAGGCTCTCGACTCCCTCACACTCTGTGACACAAACAAAGATACATAGTTTAAAATATTGAAGATGATGTTCCCGAAGATAAACTTATTGGGCCTTCGAGCCACATAGAACAATCATCAGATGTTCAAGGGCCGGGGCACTGCTGGGAGCCGGGGTTTGGGGCTTCAGCCACGCTCCTGCTGAAGTCCCGAGCCCTGGCAGGTGCGCCCTGCAGGACTGAAGCCCCGAGGCCTCCCACCCTGCTGGGGAGAAGTCCATACCACTCCACCCCACTACAAGGCAGAGGTTTTGAGCTCCCCCGCAGTCTGGTAGGTGGAGAATGGGGCAGGGAGACTCTGCAAGCTGCACTTTAATGGTAAAAGAACCGCATGTGGCTCGCCAGACACAGTTTGTCCTCCCCTGCATTATAGGCTTGAAACCTGTCAGCTGCTAAGCACTCTGGCCTTGACCCATTGAAGTCAATGGGACTGTATCTGTGCAGTCAAAGGTTGAATCGTCTTGCTGGCTGGGGTCAGAATGCTCAGCATCTTGAAGACTGGATTCCTGAATGCAGCGGATGAAAATGGAGATTTGAGAGAAAGGTAGAGAAGGATGTTTGAAACATTGTGTCTAAAGGGATATGGAACCATCTGGTGACTGAAAAAAATTTGGGTACTGGACTTTCCATCTTCACTGTCCAGTCATTGTTATAGCTCCCATTTCATGTCTGATCCTTTTGGCTACAAATATGTTGGCCATGTGATAGGGTGCTCAGAGGGCCGGGTTGTGCACCCAACTTCTGGCCCCTCTCTGTCAGAGTGATAAAGGTGCCTGTTTCTGACCCTAAGCCAGGAATCGTCTGGTCTCCATCTACATCTAGGTCTCAGCCCTTAAGTACGGGGATCCAAGCCCTCCCTTTCTACTGGGCCCCAACCCAGGACCTTGTCAGAAGCAACACCAGCAGGGTCCTCCTTGCAGGGAGTCTAAGTCTGCTGTCCTGGGCTACTTCTGACCTATGTATCCCTTCAATTAGGGACATGGTCCCTACGGTCCAAACTGTTACCGTATTTTTCGCCCTATAAGATGCACTTTTTCTTCCCCAAAACGGGGGGGGGGGGGGGGAAAGTTGGTGCGTCTTATAGGGCGAATGTCTTATAGGGAAAAAAAAAAAAGCGCCTCGCTCTCCCGTCCCCGCCGCGCGGGCGGGCTGCCGAGGTTCCCCCCTCCCCGCCGCGAGGCGCTTTTTTTTTTTTTTTTTTTTTTTTTTTTGGTCCGGCGGGGAGGGGGGGAACCGGGGCGCACATTTTTTTTTTGGTCCGGCGGGGAGGGTGGAACCTCGGCAGCCCGCCCGCGCGGCGGGGACGGGAGAGCGAGGCGCATTTTTTTTTTTTTTGGTCCGGATTTTTTATTAAAAAACGAGGGGGCGTCTTATAGGCCGGAGCGTCCTATAAGACGAAAAATACGGTAATCACTTAACAAAAAACTGTCCAAAGGAACAGGGCCTTTAAGGACCTGCAAGTTCTCAAAGGAGGTGGTGGCTGGAGAAGGCACTGCCGGGGCCTTATCCACTCTGTGGTCTCTTCTCCAGCTCAACCTTCTGTCTGGATTCCTGAAGAAGGATTCCTCTCTCCTGCAGCCTGTCCACTATCCTTTCACTTGGCTTCTGAGCTCCTTTCAACCTGCTCCTCCAGTCGGAACGTGCTTGGCAGGCCCAGAGGGGCGTGGCTACCTGGGCCCAGTATTGTTGGCTACAAGTACACTTTTAAAACTAGACATATTTAAACAGAGTTGGTAACATAGTATAACCACATTGAAAAGATTTGTTTTTGTCTGTGTGAATAGAAAGAACTGCATTATAATCATGTAAGGGAACCATATTTGAATCCTGACAGATATGGAAACTAGAACATGGTTCTCTAAAATGATTATGTTATTTTGCCATCTACTCGTGTAAGAATAAATCATGTTTTAACATGGGTTAGCCATCACCACATATAAAAATAGTGTTTACTCATTCCTTTCTTTAGGAAATCGTATGAAAAGATAACACATTTCTTAACACAAGTAGAATGTTTCCTCTGTTGGTTGGCATCTGGTATGTTATTTGTGGGGTCGCCATTACTATGGTATCTGAATGAGTTTACACTTTACAACCATATAAAAATAAGATTTTTGCTCCGAAAAGTTTACATTACAGTTGAGACAGACAAATATGAAACACAAGCAAACATTTCAGAAGATGTTAAACAGGTTGTAAGCGATTATTCTGAATTCCTAAAGAGAGATTTTTATGAATGTTGATGATAATTTCTCAGAGATATATCATGATGGAGTGTAAATGTTAAATGTTATGTTGCATTCAAATGATTAAATGTAACTATTTTTATTAGTATTTGATGTTATTTAGAACCACAAAATAATGATTTTATATTACTGTAGTTTTACAAGCAATTAGTGCAAAACTCTGTTTATAGAAGAGTAGAATGAAAATTCCAGTTTGTTTCAATATATTACATAGGAAAATTCCAGTTTGCCATTCTTGTTAGAATGAAGTGTGAAAGTGTGTGTGTGTGTGTGTGTGTGTTGTGTTGTGTTGTGAAACTCTTACCACAAAAATGAAAATACTGTTGGAGATGCAAGTATGTTGCAGTAATGTTGGAGATGCCTTCTATCAAAGGATTTCAAAGCACTTCAACAATATTTAATGAATTTAGCTTTACTTCCAGAAGTTATATATACTGATGTGTAGAAAATTGTTAATTGGAAATTTCCTTTGATGGAAAATGAATAATCTGCATTCTCTTTATTTGTTGCAGGACACCGAGGCTTATTTGACCACACTTTAAACAGCATAAGCTCAAAGATAACACAAAGGAGACTGCAAGGGACTTGTCCACCCATCGGTCGTGGAAATTTTGGAAAACCTTTCTTGGATGCAGACAGTTATAGTTCCCCATTTTTAAACCCCCGGAATGGTTTTCACACTATTCATTCAGAGAATAGCCCTGTAAAGCCACGGATTGTTACAGTGGTGAAACCAAGTGGACACACACTCAGGAAGATCACATTGCTTCTGAACAGGCGATCTGTCCAGACTTTTGAACAGCTGATGGCTGATATATCAGAAGCTCTGGGATTTCCACGTTGGAAAAACGATCGTGTGAGAAGACTTTACAACTTGAAAGGCAGAGAAATAAGAAGTGTTTCTGATTTCTTCAGAGACGGTGATGCATTCATTGCTATGGGAAGGGAGCAGTTGACTTTGAAGAACCTTGAAGTGGTAATGCAAGAACTTTATCCCAATAGTCCATATGCTCTTGGTATAATTCAGCAAAACTTGGAACAGTCCCAAAAACTTAAGAGCAGGCTATGTGACAAAGCTGTGGATAGTGGCTTTAATGAGACAGAGATTGCCAAGAACTGCAATGATGCCATATCTTCCCAACTAGTAGCCAGGCATGAAGGAAAAATTCAATGTAAGACGAGGCAAGAAGAAAAGGTGAGGACGAAAAAAAAATGGGGCAGAGAGAGTTGGGGCAGAGAGCAAGACGTGAAGCCACCTAGAAACATCAGAGAAGGCAAAAGGTACTTTAATCAAGAGAAAAGTCTTGAGAATGAAACAGAAAAGAGTTCAGATGAGATAATGAGATGTGAGAAGTGTCAAAGAGAGAGACAGCTCAGACAAAAACTACTAAGGGAAAGGCAGGCTGATGTCTCATTTGAGAGCAGAGACCTGAATGTGGGAATGTGTCAGAGATATAATTTAGAAAGGAATGTAAAAATGAGGAATTGCAGGAAGTCTTCAGAAAACTCTGTGGAAGGTGAGGAAGTTGAATGGAAGGATACTGGCTGTAGAAGAAGCTGGAAGCCCTTGCAAAAGAATGTTAATGAAGAGCTAGAAAACAAAAAAAGGAGTTTTGAGAAGGAAAGGGATCCAGAAAGGCACGAGAATCACGACAAAGAGTTAGTAAAGATAAAGAAAAATACTGCGGAAGCCCTGCAGGTGGCTCCTGAAGCAAAGAAAGAGAATAAGAGCAGTTCTAGAATTAATCAAAGTTGCTGGTTAATGAAGGACTCTCAAGGAGATGCAGGGAAGCCTATAAAAGCAAAGGGAGAGGGCAAAGAGGTGCGGAGGGCAAAAGAGGAAGGTGCTGGAGGGGAAGACATTGTAGTGCATGGAGAGAATGAATCAACTAGGATGAAAAAGATGGGAGAACATAAAGCCAACAAAGATGAAAACAAGCCACAAGAATTTGAAAGCATGCGACTGAGGCAGAATGTCCGTACTAGGGCTGATGTGGAGAGCTATTATGAGATAGGCAGAACCATTGGGGATGGGAACTTTGCTATCGTGAAGGAGTGCCAGCGCTGCAACACCAATCAGAACTATGCCATGAAAATTGTTGATAAGTCCAAGCTGAAGGGGAAGGAGAACATGATGGAAAATGAGATTTTGATCATTAAGAGCCTTTCTCATCCCAACATAGTGAGCTTGATTGAGGTGTATGAAACCGAGGCTGAGATCTACCTAATCCTGGAGTATGTCCCAGGAGGGGACCTATTTGATGCAATCATAGAGAGTGTAAAGTTCACTGAGCATGATGCTGCTCTCATGATAACTGATCTGTGTGAGGCTCTAGTTTATATTCATGGCAAGAACATTGTCCACAGAGATCTGAAACCAGAAAATCTTCTGGTAAGTACTGAAGTGTATGTTGCATCTGTCCAGAAATTATTGAGGTTTTTTTTTGTTTTGTTTTGTTTTGGGTGTGGATATATAATTTTTTTAAAAACTTTTAAACAAGTACAGTACAGAAAAGATCCAGTAGTGGGGAAAAGATACACACTGTACTGTGATCATTTTCAAAGAAATAAATGTACAAAGGTGAAGAGAAATCAGACTTAAACTTTTCTTAGCACATGGCTATTTTTTAAATATAGAGTTCTTCATCTTTTATAGATACAGTGATGGCTTCTTGTCAGTCTGTAGGAAATGAATTTATGTTCCACATCTCAAAAACTGCAACCACGACTGGCACTAATTAGCCCCTTTTTGGCAGTCTTGGCAGAGAGGACAAAGTCAGAATGAGCATAGAGGCTGACTTGTTGTTTCACGCATAAATGTCTGGAACTGTGCTATTGCTGAGCTTAGCCAGGGAGTTTAAAGTACAGAGAGGCCTACCATATAGTATGGATACCTGCAACTGTGCACATAAGTAAGTGCCCTAACTGTCAGGGATGCTGAGTGTTTGCAGTTTTTCTGAAAATCAGGCCTCTTATTTAGGGACATATTTTTAGGCACAGAAGCTCAAACGTTTTGCCTAAAGCATACTCTGAATCATAAAACATTTCACATGTGAACCAAAAATTATTCAATCGTGCCCATTCAACCTGTTAATTTGAAGGTCACTTTCTCCATTTCAGCTCTACTGGAGATTGTACGGTGATTTCTAACGTTAAAAGGATTATGCCTGTTACTGATAAGTGCATGATGCAATTGTTTACTTTATGCACCTGATTGACAGGTGTCCTGAAATGAAAACATGCATGTCCCAGTGAAGTATGGTACTGAAGTCAGATGAAGTATTAAGCTCCCCCCAAAGAGCAAAATTCTAACTTGGCTCCCAATGCCAAAAATATTTATACACATTCTTAACTTCAAGCATGTGAGCAGTCCCACTGAAGTGGATGGGATAACTTGTGATTACATGAAACCATGTGCATAAGTGTTTGCATGATTGGCGCTTTGGGTTATGTCCTATACAAGGTGGAAAAAGTGAATTATTGTGTCTTGCTGGTCATGTCTTTTGTATTCTTAACCAATATTCCAAAATTCTAACCAGATGGAAAACCACAGATGGCAGTATTTGCGTGTCTTGAACAACTCTAATTCCATCTGCTAGAAAAGGGACATAGAAAAAAAAACCCTGGACTCCTTGCAAGCCAGATCCTAAAGGAACATATGGTTCTCTGAAAGTATGTCCAGTGTGACAGAGGAAGAAGTATCCTGTGGGCAGACAGAATGAACAGGGATGGATATGGAGGGCTTGCTTTGGAACCCAGATGGATATGTCTGACAATGTGAGGACTGGCTCCTGGTGGGTACTGGTCAGACTCAGGAGGATCACTTGGGATTGGTCTTCATGAGAAAAGATGGAGGACATGGTGTCGATCAAAGTAGCTGAATGTGGGGAGAAGTGTATTTCTATGCTCTGCCTTGAGCAGCACCTACACACCCTATTATTTTGGCATGAAAGGCTCAGACTTCAAGTGGACTCTTTCTGAAGCTAGTTTTTTGAATGAGGTTTTGATCCTTCCTCCAAACTTTACCAGAATTAAATCAGTCCTGGTAAAATACTGGGGGCTTGATTCTTCATTTCCCTGCATGTGTGTAGGTACTTATCCCAGTGCAAAGATTTTCTGGCCCTTTACACCCACTTTGTACTGGTATAAATGACTACACAAGGAGTAAAGTAATGGAGAATCTGTCTCTTAGAGAACATTTACAGGATTAACATGTTCATGTTGGCCACCCTGCTGGGATACAGAAGATTTTATGAAGAGAAATGTGCCTAATTTTCAGCAGATACTCAGATTAGAGCATGATATTTAAAGCTAATGAGAAATAGCTTTTTATAAATTTGTGTGTTAGAGGCTTCCTACTGTTACGTGGCTGAGTGCCTATAATAGATACTGTTTATATAAAACACCTCAACTGGTTGAAATTAGGTATATCAATCATATCATATTCAAGAGGTTGAATGGGCTCCTAATACAAATGAGTTTAGGACCCTCCAATATTGCTTTGAAATTCTCATATTTCTGAAAGCCTTGCAAGGTAAAATTCCTTTTATACAAACAAACAAATCCAAAATGGCCACAATATTTTAAAACTCAATGTTAAAAGAAGTATTACGCATAGGGGTATTATGGAAGGAACTGAAATTGAGGTCATGACTATTTTTTAAATATAGAGTTCTTCATCTTTTACAGATACAGTGATGGCTTCTTGTCAGTCTGTAGGAAATGAATTTATGCTCCACATCTCAAAAACTGCAACCACAACTGGCACTAATTAGCCCCCTTTTTGGCAGTCTTGGCAGAGAGGACAAAGTCAGAATGAGCATAGAGGCTGACTTGTCCTTTCACGCATAAATGTCTGGAACTGTGCTATTGCTGAGCTTAGCCAGGGAGTTTAAACTTTATTATCCACCTGTCAGGTTCTGGAGAATATCAACTGTCATTTTGTTGTTCTTGCTTTCCTTTTTCTTTAGCTGCCAAGGCTCCTCCCCCCTCTCCCCACCCCGGTTCTTCACGTTAACCGGGAACTGTGTTAGTTTCTTTGGTGGGTTGCTTGTCTCTTGGGTCTTGCATTTGTTCTTATAGTTGAACTAGGATTTGATTGATGTTCTATTTGGGCTGATTGATCTTTATTTCGAATTATAATGCTTGGTGATGGTGGTTTTTGTAAGGCACTTGTGTGCTGTCCAATTAGCACCTTTATAAACCCAATGCTTTCAAGAAATAGTTTTAACTTTCTGACCTTTTAATGTGACCCATTGTAGTACTGTTTCCCTGAGTCTTCAGACAGACTGAAATAATGGCATAGGACTAGGAGGGACGGCTCCCAGTAATCTTAAAGTGCTGTCAATTGAAGACTAGCAATGACAAATGTCAAACACAAACTAATGGTCTCATCCCAATGCTGTATGCATTTGGCAGTGGAATACATTTGGCAATGGGGTGTGGAATGGGTCCTGGGGAAGGGAGTTTAAACAACCTAATGAGGAGGGCTTTAAACTAGTTTCCCTGGGGGATGGAGACTTAAGCCGTGAGGTAAGTGGGGAAGTGGGATACCGAGAGGAAACTCAAGGAGGAGGGTGCAACAGGGGAGGCATCCTGATTCATACTGAGAAAGTAGGACAATTGGCTGGTTATCTTAGGTGCCTGTACACAAACTCAAGAAGTGTTTGGGAGGAGTGGTAGATATGCTGGAGGGTAAGGATAAGATACAGAGGGACCTAGATTAGAGGATCCTAAATTAGAGAATTGGGCCAAAAGAAATCGGATGAGGTTCAACAAGGAGAAGTGCAGAGTCCCGCACTTAGGATGGAAGAATCCCATGCACTGCTACAGAATAGGGACTGAATGGCTAGGCAGCAATTCTGCAGAAAAGGACCTAGGGGTTACAGTGGATGAGAAGCTGGATATGAGTCAACAGTGTCCCCTTTTTGCCAAGAAGGCTAATGGCATTTTGGGTTGTATAAGTAGGGGCATTGCCAGCAGATAAAGGGTTGTGATCATTCCCCTCTATTCAGCATTGGTGAGGCCTCATCTGGAGTACTGTGTCCAGTTTTGGGCCCCTTGCTACAAGAAAGATGTGGAAAAATTGGAAAGAGTCCAGCGGTGGGCAACAACGATTAGGGGGTGGAGCACATGACTTATGAGCAGAGGCTGAGGGAATTAAGATTGTTTAGTCTGCAGAAGAGAAAAATGAGAGGGGACTTGATAGCTGCTTTCAACTACCTGAAATGGGGTTTCAAAGAGGATGGAGCTTGGCTGTTCTCAGTGATGGCAGAAGACAGAACAAGGAGTAATGGTCTCAAGTTGCAATGGGGAAGGTTTAGGTTGGATATTAGGAAAAACTTTTTCACTAGGAGGGTGGTGAAGCATTGGAATGGGTTACCGAGGGAGGTGGTGGAATCTCCTTCCTTAGAGGTTTTTAAGGTCCAGCTTGACAGAGCCCTGGCTGGGATGATTTAGTTGGGGATTGGTCCTGCTTTGAGCAAGGTGTTGGACTAGATGACCTCCTGAGGTCCCTTCCAACCGTAGTCTTCTATGAGTTGAGTCTATGAATCCACATAGTCTATGAGAGAAAAACTAATTTTATTTCCTGTGTAGTGTTGCCCAACACCTATCACTGGCAACTTTCACAGCAGTCATTTGCTATCATTGTTTGTTTTTTACTCCTGTGTCTGTCAGCTCCTTCCACAATCAGTGCAGCAAAACTGGGAGGCATAAGGGCTGTGGCTGCGCTACAGAAACAAAATATGCTCCACAACAGGTGAACACAGCTACTCTGTCTCCTTCCAAGCAACTAACTCAGTCAGCTGAGTTAAACTTCAGTGTCGATCAAACAAACTTTGCTACTGCACCATGTTGAGTGTGGTTGACTTTGACCCACAAAATCAAGATACCTGTTTAATGCTGGTTTGAAGGGGTGTAGGAGAAGCAGTATTTAACACCTCCTATTAAACATGGCCCAGCTTCATAGCCCTGGACTACATTGGGGGGAGGGAAGGGGAGGAGAATCGACCTAAGATACACAACTTCAGCTACGAGAATAGGTCAATTTACCTCGGCGTCTTCACGACTCACGGCGGTGGAGTACTGGAGTCGATGGAAGAGTGCTCCGGGATTGATTTATCGCGTCTAGACTAGACATGATAAATTGACCCCCAATAGCTCTATTGCTACCCGCTGATCCGGCGGGTAGTGTAGACCTGTCCATAGTGTAGACATGGTTAGCGAAAAGGAGCAGGAGTATCCATGGTCAGGGTAATGGAGAGGGGACAAGAGGATCCGCTGCCACAGTGGCCCTTCCTTCCAAGTCAAATAGCGGCTTGATAATAGAAATCCTATGGGTGCACAGTGATGGATGCATTAGAAACCCCTAACTAGGATGGTGGCAGCACTAACCATCTTGTTTTATTGGCAAGATAATGTACTGGGTTCCATGGAACATGCACTGTACCCTGTTCCATGGAACATAGTCTTGGGAGAGGCAGTCGGTTTTCAGCTCAGCAGGCTGTGGAGCTGTGGATCTCTGTCACATCACTGAGATTAAATACTTTGATCTCAGAAGGAAAAAGAGATTGACAAGTAATTTATTCTACGAATACACATTTGTGTAGGGGTAGTCTACTGGCTTTTCTGCTGCCTGAGGAAAGGCTCTATAGCAGAGATAGGGAGAGAGATGATAAGGATAGGGATAAAAGGACGGTGTGGAGCAATGATAGCCACCCCACCTGGGCTGGCTTTTGAATTGTTTCCAGACACAATGAGCTAGCATATCACTATGTGGTTGAGCCTCCAACATTTTACAGCACTTTCTTTGAAAGATGTGTATGACGGTGTACCCCATACAGCTTTATGGGGGAGGGGGTGTGCCTGTAAATACATGTATGATGTTACTGGAATATGGTTTTGCTAAAAAGTTATATCTCTGTGAAGGTAATGATCCACTGGACCTGTTCATCCTATTTGTATGTATGTGTCTGTGTGGTATTCAGAGTTATGAATACTGGCTCTGTGCTTGATTAGTTGTAAGTAGACTTTGGGAAGCAGCTGAGCAGCTCTCTGGGAGAGAATTAATCTCAGTTAAGCCCAATTGAGAACCAATCAAACAAACAATGAACTTTGAAAATGCCCGTCCACACCTGAGCTTCCTCGGGAATGCAGCCTGACTGGTATTGAGCAGAGGCTGGTTCAAACCTGGGACTGGGCCATGTGCTCTGAGAGTCCATGTGGACTCTGGATAAGAAGGAGGAGGGGCTCTCCCCCCACAGGAGGAAGTCTATATAAACCTGGGAGAGACCTCTCCATTTTGTTCTCAGCTGGCTCAAAGAACAGCCCTCCACCCCCCAAGGATTCCTGGAAGAAACTGGAACAGAGGAGGGAGGGAGAGACAGAGGGACAGAGAGAGACACAGAGAGAGCGAGAGAGCGTGAGAGTGAGAGTGTGTGTGCGTGAGAGAGAGAGAGATAGCTGGACCCAGGCTAACAGAGTTTAGCCTGAAAGAAGGAATTCACTGAGGATGAGGCTTTTTGCTGTAATAGTGTTAGATTTGCGTGTTCTGTTTATTTTGTTTGGTAATTCACTTTATTCTGTCTGTTACTACTTTGAACCACTTAAATCCTATTTCCTATCTTTATTAAAATCACTTTTTTACTTATTAGTTAACCTGGAGTATGTGTTGGTACCTAGGGGGGCAAACAGCTGTGCATCTCTCTCTATCATTGTTATAGAGGGCGAACAATCTATGAGTTTGCCCTGTATAAGGGTATGTCTTCACTACAGCAGTAGGTCGATTTCCCTTAAGTCGATTTTTTAAAGCAGACTGTATAGAGTCGATTTTGTGTGTCCCCACTAAGCACAGCAAGTCGGCAGTGTCTGTCCCCACAACTGTGGCAAGCGTCGAAATAGGGAGTGTTGCACTGTGGGTAGATATCCCACCGTTCCGGGAGTCCCCAGCAGGCACCACCTTTCGGGGCAGCCGGGCACGCTCCCCAGGGGACCAGCCACCAGTCTGAGCAGCTCCGCGGCCCCCCCCCCGCCCGCCCGAGCAGGTCTGCGGACCCCCGTGCCCGCCCGAGCAGCTAGCTCCGCGCCGGCTCCCCCCCGCGCCCGCCCGAGCAGCTAGCTCCGCGCCGGCTCCCCCCCGCGCCCGCCCGAGCAGCTAGCTCCGCGCCGGCTCCCCCCCGCGCCCGCCCGAGCAGCTAGCTCTGCGCCAGCTCCCCCCCCACCCGAGCAGCTAGCTCCGCGCCGGCTCCCCCCCGTGCCCGCTCGAGCAGCTAGCTCCGCGCCGGCTCCCCCCCGTGCCCGCCCGAGCAGCTAGCTCCGCGCCGGCTCCCCCCCGCGCCCGCCCGAGCAGCTAGCTCCACGCCGGCTCCCCCCCGCGCCCGCCCGAGCAGCTAGCTCTGCGCCGGCTCCCCCCCCCCCCGCACCCGAGCAGCTAGCTCCGCGCCGGCTCCCCCCCGCGCCCGCCCGAGCAGCTAGCTCCGCGCCGGCTCCCCCCCGCGCCCGCCTGAGCAGCTAGCTCCGCGCCGGCTCCCCCCCGCGCCCGCCTGAGCAGCTAGCTCCGCGCCGGCTCCCCCCCCCGCCCGCCTGAGCAGCTCCGCGGGGGGGGGAGGGGGAGCGGGGCGGGGGGCTGCGGGGCTGCTCGGACTGGTGGCTGGTCCCCTGGGGAGCAAACGGCCATTGTGGAAGGTTGGAGGCTAGTTGTCACTCACTAGTTCCCAATCGACCCAGAGAGGTCGATTTCAGCGCTACTCCTCTTGTTAGGGAGGAGTACAGAAGTCGATTTTGAGGTCCCTTTAAATCGACTCAAATGGCATGCATGTGAGGACGGGTACATGTTTATATCGACTTAATGTCGCTAAAGTCGACGTTAAGCCCTAGTGGGGACCAGCCCTAAGCTTTATACAGGGCAAAACAAATTTTATTCAGGGTTTGACCCCATTGGGAGTTGAGCATCTGAGTGCCAGAGGTAAGGATACCTCCGGCCTGTTTCCAGGAAAGCCCACAGCTGTTAGGGGACGTGGCTCAGACCAGGCAGGGTACTGAGGTCCTAAGCTGTTTGGGCAGGAAAACTGAGGCAGGAGTAGCCTTGGCACATCAGGTGGCAGCTCCTAAGGGGTTTCTGTGATCCCAACCCCTCACAGTGTGTTTGTTACACAGCCATAAAATACATCAAAGATGTTTAATATTCCTACCTATTTCTCTGATATGTGAAAGGAGAACAAATTGGTAGTGGTTTGAAGTAACAGGTGATGCACCATCGCCACCTTGTGTTGTAATGAGAGAGCAGAATTGAAGATTGTTGATAAGGTCAGTTTGCAGTATTACTACAAAGTTGATATTTTATCTGAAAGACCTGTGCAACATTGATGTCACCAGAAATGTTACTAGTTTGAAAGAATCCCACAGATTTTTTCTTTGTGAAGCATTTAGTTGTCAAAGGTGGTGATGGTGGGCAAATTAACATTGAAATCTCTGTCTAAAACCAGAACAATTTCTTCTTTATTCATACCTGCCACAGCACCTGTTTTTAACTTGAATATTGCTGAGTAACATGATTTATAGAAGAGTGAGCTTTCTTTTTCATTTATAGCCTCTTCTTCTGAAAATGTACATTGTCTTTTTGACTTTATGAATCTACAGACCGCTCTTGTTTATTGGTATGTTGATTTTCCTTTTTTTTGGCTAACTGGAATTTGTTACTGTTGGGTCAAGATTTTATCCTCTCTGTTTATCCCAGGGGTGGGCAAACTTTTTGGCCCGAGGGCCACATTGGGTTTACAAAATTATATGGAGGGCCGGGTAGGGAAGGCCCCGCCCACAATCTGGCCCCCTCCCACTTCCCGCCCCTGAGAATCCCTGACCCATCCAACACCCCCCCACACCTTGTCCCCTGACTGCCCCTTCCACAGACCCCTAACCACCAGGACCCCACCCCCTACCCAATTCTCCTGCTCCCTGTCCCCTGATTGCCCCAATCCCTATCCACCTTCCAAACCCCTAACCACCACCCCAGAACCCCCCCCACCCATCCAACCCACCCTACTCCCTGACTGCCCCCTCCAAAGCCCCCCCCCAACCACCACCCTGGAACCCCCCCATCCCCCCTCTTACCACAGCTGCTGGAGGGGGGCAGCATGCAGCCCCGGCCCCCAGAGCACTCCCCTCGCCACACGGCTCTGGGAGAGGGGCCAGCGTGCAGCTGCGGCTCCCGGGGAGGAGGACAGTGCGCAGCCCCAGCCCCCAGAGTGCTCCCCGCGCAGCGCGGCTCTGGGAGAGGGGCCAGCGTGCAGCTGCGGCTCCGGGGGAGGAGGACAGTGCGCAGCCCCAGCCCCCAGAGTGCTCCCCGCGCAGCGCGGCTCTGGGAGAGGGGCCAGCGTGCAGCTGCGGCTCCGGGGGAGGAGGACAGTGCGCAGCCCCAGCCGCCAGAGTGCTCCCCGCGCAGCGCGGCTCTGGGAGAGGGGCCAGCGTGCAGCTGCGGCTCCGGGGGAGGAGGACAGTGCGCAGCCCCAGCCCCCAGAGTGCTCCCCGCGCAGCGCGGCTCTGGGAGAGGGGCCAGCACACAGCAGTGATTCCGGGGGAGAGTTCAGCATGCAGCCGCGGCTCCTGGGAGGGGCCACCGCACAGTTCCAGCCCCCAGAGCGCTGTCGGCGTGGCTCCGGGGGAGAGGCTACCGTGCAGCCCCGGTCACCGGAGTGCTGCCCCTGTGGCATGGCCAATGAAGGGTGGAGGGCCCGCAGCGGAGCCCGGGCTGTGCAGCTCGGGGAGAGGCAAGGGGCCGCGGGCCGGATGGGACAGTGTCGCGGGCCGGATGTGGCCCGCGGGCCGTAGTTTGCCCACTCCTGGTTTATCCCCATCCTGACTTTATTCTTTTCATTTGCTTCTGTCCCTCAAACGCCATTGGATTAAATATCTGTTTTGTTTTGTTTTGGTACAGGTTCAGCATAATGCAGATAAATCTACTACGTTGAAACTAGCAGATTTTGGCCTTGCAAAGAAGGTTACAAAACCCATATTTACTGTGTGTGGAACACCAACATATGTGGCCCCTGAAATACTAGCTGAGAAGGGTGAATATAATATCAGTTTTTAAAAAAATCAAACAATTACTCTGCTTTTTCTATTCATAAAATATTTCTGTGCATTGCTTATCACTAAATAAACCTCACTAACCTTCCTATTATTAATGTATTAATACTAAAATGCGCATTCTTCTCAGTTGACAAGAATCAAACTAGCAATGTTTGTTAAAATTATATAAAGAAAAATTGTTTTGGTGAAAACCGGAAGATTCCGGTTTTCTTCTAACTCATGGTCAAAGACCCTACAACCTTACAGTCCCATCAGTACAAGAGAAGGCAGTGAACCTGAATGGTCACACTAAGCAGCAACCCAACATATTGGAAGATCAAGCAGGAGGAGGAAGATTTGACGAGTTTCTTATCCAAATAGATTTAAACCTGGGAAAGGTTTGGGGTTCAATTTGGCTCAGGGCATGAGTGTGCCGCAGACTCACCCATCTGTAGTTATACAGAATTCCAAAGGAAACTTGGGATCTGTTTACTGCTTGTGAAAGAATGTAACTCTAAAAAGAACTGGTTGACAAGGGTATTTTTTAAAATGTATGCTGCATTTTTTCATTTAAATGTATAGCTGCATTAAGCTACAACTGACATTGGTGTTGTGATGCTGATAATGTTTAAAGAGGAAAGATGCTATGGAAGGACTATTATTATAAATGATAGTATAGTGAAGTACACAGTTTATCAAGAGTTGCCTTGGTCACTTCTTCCATTCACCACTCTTGATCAGAAAATTGGCTTTCTGAGCAGCAGGCAAAGCTGTGGATCTATGGTGTTTCTTAATGTGAAGCCGGCAGTTCCTTGCAATTTATGAGTTTCATCTCTAAAAAGTATATTTGGTAAGAGGCATTAAACTGTGGCATGAAAAATGGTATATTCCTTTCTTTTTTCCTAGGCTATGGACTGGAAGTAGATATGTGGGCTACTGGTGTGATCCTCTATATTCTGCTGTGTGGCTTCCCTCCTTTCCGAAGTCAGGAGCGAGATCAGGAAGAACTGTTTCAAATTATACAGCTGGGTCATTATGAATTCCTTTCACCGTACTGGGACAGTATTTCGGGTGGTAAGGTTAATTACTTATAGCCTACTTCAGGATTTTACAGACTGTCACAGTATTTTTTTAAATCGTGACTTAAGTCCTCAGTTCATATCAACAGCTGTGTGTATGAAAATCAGATATGATCCATTTAAATTGGATGTAATTCCCTTTCTGAAGAGCAAGAGGTTTTTCTGAAGTGTGGCGATAAATGTGTCCACAAATAAGGCATCAAAATAGTACATTTGGTGATGTTAGAGTGTGAGGGTCTTTGCAAAAAGACACACAAGGATAATGTCCAAGGGTGACACCATGGCCTCATTGAAGTCAGTGGGTTTCCTCATCCAGTTTAGTACTTTATCTGTCTCTTGAAAGTATCTCTTTGTTCAACAGTGTCTTTAGTCTTAAGCATGCACATAGAACTCTGTTCTTCCACAGGCCTGGCGCCAAGTAATCAGCCCCGGCAGCCAGAAGCTCCCTCAATCATTTGTCCTCCTCTGGTGCCCTGCAGGTTAAATTCCCTAGCTTGGAAATTTGCCCTTTGTCTCTGCCCTTGTGGCTTCTCATGGAGGACAATGGTGACCCCAAAAGACATATTAGGGATATGTCACCTCATGGCATTAAATTCTGATTCCAGACACTGCACTGACTCAGTGATAGTCATACATATTGTTACGGCAAAAGTAGTAGGAAAATGGAGATCACGTTTTATTTGGTTGTAACTGGACATCAAGCTATCAACATCCTCACACTGTACTTTTTTTCCCCTTCTCCTATTTTTTTTTTTTTTGGCATGAAATAGCAGCGAAAGATCTGATAACCAGGCTGTTGGTGATAGATCCCCAAAAGCGCTACACAGCTCAACAAGTTCTTCAGCATCCCTGGATCAGAACAGCAGGGAAAACCAACAGCAGAAACCTGCAGAGGGAAGTGACAATAAATATCGAGCGCCACTTTCGGAGCCAGCGCAGGAAGGGAGTTGTAGATGACGACACATGAAACCCCTTCTTGTTAATCTAGTCCTGTTTGTTTGTTCCTTTCCTAAATGAAATTGGGCCCATAGCTGCTTGTTGTTGCTTGACTTTTTTTTAGATTTTGGGAATCCGGGAAAGCACTGGAATTCCAAGAGTCCAGCTTCCACTGAAGTGACTGAGTCTTACCACTGACTTCAGTGGGCACTGGATAGGTCTACTCTCTCTCCGCCCGTCACCCCCCAGGCGGGGTATGGGCCACCAACTACAGAGCACTCCATCTCTGTTGTTGGTGTTTCAGTAGCAAGTTGGTTCCCTACGGGGTGGAGTTGCTAGCCCCACGCCCATGTTAAGCCTACAGCACCTGGTATTCCTCTGAGGTCTCCCATCCAAGAACTAGCCAGGCCCGACCCTGCTTAGCTTCCGAGATCAGACGGGATCGGGCGTGTTCAGGGTGGATTAGCCGTATGGATAGGTCTACACGTGTCCTTTTTTTTTTTTTTTAAACACTGAACTGGGCCTTTATGTTAAACTGCTTTTATAGATTAAAAGAGATTTGTTTTTGCAGTTAACACCAGTGATGATTACGGAGTGTTTTCTGTACTTATTTTGTAAGGTAGGTACCAGAAGTAGTGTTGATGGCACCTTGTTTTGGTAGTATGTATATGTACCTACACACCATGCATTAACTTCTAGACTGAGCCTTTATACCAGTTACTGCTAGTGACAGAAATAAGTAAACAAAAGATAAAGGAATCTATCCTTTAGCTATAGGTTACATTAAATAGGATGCAAGCTACTTGTATTCAGTGTAAATAGTGGTGAGTTGATCAAGTTAGAGAAAAATTTGAACCCCTCTTTCAGCAGTGGGTGCTATATGGTCAACTCAGACCTCTGCGATTTGGCTTATCATGTGAACACCTAAGTATGTACGAGGGAATAACAATCCTTGCAGTCTTACTCACAAACTTAGTTACCTAATTAGCTATGTTATGGTATATTAGGGAACATCCTTCCTTGTTCATTCTCAGAGACAGAGAAGTTGAGTGGACTATTGGTCTGTTTGTGGTATGCAATTCCTATGTTTCTACTTTGGCTCTTGAGAGAGAGGAAGGATGTCATGCTTGGTAATTTTTCATGGCAGCTTTGCAAGACTGTTGTAACATTTTGCTACATGGTGCTGAAGAGTCTCTTTTTTCCTTCTCTGGGAACAAAACATCCGGGAGGGCGAGCAATTTCTGTGGGAACTCTTGCTCTCTTTTATGATGTGGGGTGTGGAGAACAGTTACTCGGTGTTTTTTCAAAATCAGATTTCTCCTCTCAGATCCACACTGGTGGTTCTGGATTCCAGTACTCTCATGTGCTGCAGGAGGGGGAAAAGTTGTGGGACTCTTTTAAGCTCTCTTTAGCCTCTTCTCTGGTGTCTCAACGTGGTGGCTGCTTAATCGTCTTTTGACTGTTCTGGTGTCTGTTGCTGGCCTCCTTCCTCTTGCCACCTTCCCTGGTGGCTTATGCCCTCCTTCCCTGGTGTTTTATTTGGCTAGTCTATAAGTATAGAATAATGGGATGAAATTAAATAAAAACTAAACTCAGGAAAATAGTTCCTATTATTCTATGAGACAGTCTCCCATTGGAAGTGGAAAAATCTTAATTTCTTGAGTTATTTAAAACTGGACTGGATACAGTAAAAAAAAAAATCTGGTCCAGGGAATGAGTCTGATCTAATCTATTTTGTGTATCCCTGAGTTATTTATCCAACCAAAATCAACAAGCACATTTGTTGTCTGTTTCTAGTAAAATTGTCCAACAGCTCACACATGGTAGTTAACAATATTGACATTTAAAATGTTTATTAACACTAGCTTTGAGTTAATAGCTCATTGATATGAAGAAGGCACACTCGGAGCTATTGTTTCAGTCTTTTTGTCTGTAGAGACAATAAAACAATGTTGTATTGTTTCACAATCAGAAGACTATTTTAGTAACCATAAGGACTGGAATATTTTTTTAAGTTGAAAGTTTAAACTGATGGGACTTCCAGGAACATGAAAGGTGTTGCATCATGTGTCCATTCCAATAAAGCATTCTGCAGCAAGAATAAAATGTCAGAGTTGAGATCTGGTACGTGGCCGGAGAGAAGAATTGCATCTTCAATACTTACGATGAAGTTGAACTGTCTTATGTTTAATACTTAGAGAATTAAAGGTTGCTGTAGAATTCAACTATTAATCAGAACTCACAGACCTTTGATTTATGCCAGTAATTATATTTAATTGATATACTGTACATTTGTATCTAGCCCCTGATTAAGGGAAGCATCCCTTTTCCGGAAAGAAGTATAGTACAGGCTCAAGTGCTTTCCTGAACACGGATGAATTTAAACATGTGTGTAAGTACCTTTCTGAGTCAGCCTCATAAAGAGCCTCAGTACTGCGGAGGCCTTATGTGGTAATTGTGTATAAGTAAAAATTTTCCCTCTGTAAATTTATTAATTCTTTGACAAAATTATTGGAAAACACAACTTCTAACTTGCAATAGCAAATATTGCAATTCTCTTAATTTACTAGACATTTTAATATGCTTGAAGTAACATTTTTAGGTGCAGTGAATCTGCCATTCTGGATTTCAGACTACCGGGTTGACTGATCACCTTGAAGAAATTGTGTACAACAGCTTTATGGTACAGAAGAGACAGGACACACTAGTGATTAATATAAAAGGGATTCTTATTTCTGCTGCTACAAGGACAGGTTCTTCTCATTCAGTCTGGCTCTCTAGGTTACAGACTGGCTAATCACAGCCTATACTGCCTAATGTCATTGCAGTCTCCTTCGGTCCTGGACCTGGACTATGCAGTTACAGAAAGGAAAGCTAGTATACTATACTATGAAGGAAGCACTGAAGAATTTACCATTGGTCTTGCACAGGACTAAAGGAGACATTCAGCCATGGATTCCAATCATCTGCCTCAATTGAAATGTTTAGGAAGCATCTCAGAGCTCCTCCTCAGGGCTTTCACCTTGTCCTTTCCTTTCCCTTTTAGCTATTCTCTTCTTTTCTTCCCCTGCTTCCAGGGCCCAGTGTCTGCAGCCCTACACTCACCAGTTCTGTGGATTCAGAGGCCTAGAGCAGCCTAATCCAAGAGCCTGAGGGTCAGAGTGTTTCGCTTTCCCAGTACCACCAAGGATCCCCTGCTCATGCTGACATCGAACAAGTGGTGGAGGATTCAGCCAAAGAAAGGTAGCAAATGCAGGCAATCTGTGAAAACCCCTCAGCCTTGAAGGCTCGCAACTTTCCTCCCATCTAATACTATCTCTTCTCAAGCACTCCCCTTCCTATTCCAAGACCTTCCAACCCAGACCCAGTTTTTATGGTTCATAGATCGCAAATGTTCTTCTATATGGGTATATTCATTGGAGGGAGCTCTTTTCCACTTGCATCTGTCCTTTTTTTCCCTTTCTCCCCTCCTTTCAGCAATCTCCTCCAATCACTCTTTCTACCTCCTATGGTTCCCTGAGATTGAGTCACTTTCCCCTTTGATTTGGACTATCGTGGACCAGTTTCTTTGCCTCAACAAAGCAAAGCAAAAAAACCCGAAACCAACCTAACAAAAACCAAACAAACCCCAAACCACACAGGAAAATAGCCAAAAGCAAGAGACGACTCAGCCTGCATTGAGATCTCGTTCCCACTTTTCCTTTTCATCCACCTGAGGACGGTGAAATTTCTTTCCTCCTTGTCTTCCTCTGCTCATACTGCCAGACTATTCCATTAGAATAAATATTAAAACTAGTTACCAGCACCCTTATAATTCTGAATATTAAAAAGGAAAAATCCAGGAAAGACCCTTTTAAAAAGAAAAGTTAAGGATGAACTAGGATTCTGTATTACAGATGCTTTGGAAATCAATGACATCTCTCTAAATAAGAATTTTTTTTTCTAGAAATGGGGTTTGCTAGATACTTTTATCAAATTCAAGAGGACTACAAGCAAAAGTATGTTTTTTTTCCTTTAAGCTGATTTGGTTAATATTGCATTTTTCTTACCTCATATGCTATGATGTTGAAGGCTAAATCCAGACTTTACTTTTGGTGGCAGTATCCATGACTCTTACTCAGTGAGCTCGCAACTCTCTCCATTGGTATAATTCTCTTCATTGATTAAATTCTTACTTAATGAAGTTTTGTCCAGACCTCCTCCTCTTTTTGTCCACAAAGAGCAATTCCCCCTTCCACCTTAACAAAAACATAGTATTGCCTTACTTGGGTCCTAGTTCTCTCATCTATCTACCTTAGATATTTACATGTCTCCATTACTGTAATATCTCATTGCCTCCCAGTCTTTAATGTATTTATCCTCACAACAACCTTCTGAGGTAGGGAAGTATTATCTGTATTTACAGATGGGTAACTGAGGCCCAAAGAGACTAAAGATGCAGATAGGAACCTAGCAAGAAAGTGCCTATGCAGCTAATTTCCTTGAAATCAGTGGAGTTAGGCACCTAATAACTTTAAAAATCTAGTCCTAATTGGTTTGTACAAGGCCTCACAAGAAGCCTGCAGCACAACAGGGACTTGAACCTAGCTCTCCTAAATCCGGGGCTAATGCCCTCACCACTGGGTTATCTTTCCTTGTGTGAGTGCTATTTGATAAATAGCTACTTTATAGGTGGCTCAGAACAGTGTCATCATCAGAATTCTTGAAAGCCACCAGCTGGTCGTTGGTTTGCTCCTTCATCAGACATTGAGGTAGCTTTTCTACCCCTCTGCTGAGGTAGACTTTGGTTGCAAGATAATATAGGACTTACGGAGCATCACCAAACTCTTGTCTGATTGATGGTTCCACTGAGAAAGAAAAATTGCCTACTGCTTGCCCTTTCCCAGTGTCCAGAATTCAGATTGGTAGATGCAGTCTGCCTGGAAAAGTGACAAGTTTATTCTATCTGTAAATTGATCTCCTCAAAGTCATGAATCCACCAATTTACATCTTTCCCAGGTTTCCTTTCTCTTGCTTCCTAGAGTTCTCCTGAAACTTCTTTTGGTGTCAAATTTCTGTCCTATGCAAGTCCGGCAGTAGAATTCTACAGGGTTGTGTCATGAGCTTCTCAGAGAAGTATGGGCCATCCCAGTGGTTTGCTATCTGTATTGGTACTGTTGTTCCTATAATAAGACCAATTTACAGGTAAGATGAAATTGTACCATTATTCCAATTGACATTG
Source organism: Sternotherus odoratus (assembly GCA_032164245.1). Taxonomy (NCBI): domain Eukaryota; kingdom Metazoa; phylum Chordata; order Testudines; family Kinosternidae; genus Sternotherus; species Sternotherus odoratus. Next base: position 151,829,939 of record JAVMKO010000002.1, read on the forward strand.
GGATATAAACGTCAGCATGAGACACTGTATATCATGTGTTCTAATATACTATATTACAAGTACTGGCTGTAAGTGTATGGGTTTTCTAACAATCTTTTTTTTAATCAGTTTTGGAAACTTGTTTAAAAACTCTAATGCTGGCACTGTCTGGCTGTAATGTATATACATATTTTCAGGATAGGGGCATAAATTAGTTCCAATAGTGTCCTTATTTCAGTGCCACAACTAATCATGTCCATTGAACATTTTGGTCCTGAAAGCAAGCATGACAACTGAAGCTATTTCCATTAAATCCACATGTTCATAGCAATGCATTGAAACATCATATATTCATTTCTTAAAATCATAATTTATTTATTTAAAATTGATTTACTTTGCTTGAGGAAACAGGCAGTTATAAGTAAAATTGACAATGATTATAGAAACTACTTCTAAAGGACTCGGTTTTTCAGCTCTTCATGTACATTTCAATTCTGACATTGAAAAGTACTATTTTTCTATAGGTCTTCAGCATCAATATTCCTGTACCTGAAATATACATTTCTAATTATGTTATAATATATTGATGGCATATTAAGAAGTTATAGAAGTCAAAGGCTTTCTCTATAGTGGGTGAATGCCTGTGATAAAGTGGTTGCCATTTAAAATCAGCATGTATCCACATTTATTGTAATATGCTACCTACGATACCACAGGTTCCTTACATTCAACTAGGAATAACTGTGTGGTATCTGTTATCAAACACTGGCCTTTTTATAGCAACCACTCAAATTTATAACAATGCAGTATTGCATTTTAGTGGTATGTACAGTGGGCTAATTAAGACTGTGATTTAATGCTTTGATCTTAACAGCTGGATATAGTTATGTTTCCTGTGTTCCTAATAAAGTCAGAGTCTGGCAATATTTGACTGAAATATGCTTTGAAAATTGTCACAACCAGATACTATTTGTTGGGAAGGGAAGAGGTGATTTCTTGTAATACCCAGTCTGCTGGTCACTATACCAGCCTTGCATTACAAAACAGAGATTTCATTTACATGCAAATAAAACCTGCGTTAGCACTTCAGAAATTGCTTGGATAGTGCAGAAAGTTCGTTTTAATCATTAAAAGGGAAATGGTTCAGAACAGGGAAAAAGTACATTGTGTGCGGCCATCAGGGCTGATTGTGATAAATAGGGATGTAAGTAAAGAACTGAGATCTGGAGCCATTAAGGTTCTCTCTAAATACTAAATTAGATCAGTGCAGCTTAATTTAGAAATAAAAGTGCTTCTGCAGAAAAGTCGTGGGAATATCTGCCCAATGGAAAAATACAACCAGACTATATTGATTGGGAGAGGCCTTTAGGATCTATTACAAACTATTTCCTAAATCCTTTGTGGATAGCTGTAGTGAATAAGGTCTACGGGATGCTAGGTTTGATTGCTGGAGGAGTGGCATGTCTTTAATGAAAGATGGTCATATTATCATTGCTCAGTGGGGCAATGATGCCTCTTTAGAATATGATTGTCAGTGTCCCTTCAGAAGGCATGTCTCTGGAAAGATTTCAGCACAAAACTTTCCAATCTCAAAGGTTTCAGTAATGAAGGTTTCTAGAGAGACCTGTAATTACAGAGTAGATCAGCAGTCAGTGGAATTCATTACAGCAGCCCATTATCAAGCAAATTCTGTTAACTGAATTGTTAAGAGGAAGATATAATTTTGTGACCGTAAACATTTGTAAATACAGAGTTTGAGATGTTGACAACTTTAATTAACTTCAGAGCATAAGCTTATCACCTGCTGGGCTCAGATAAAACCCACCCTTGCACCCACTTTATGTATGGCACTGAACTGGCCAGGTGCATTATTGTTTATTGTCTTCCATATCATCTGATACTGGCCAATACGGGAAGCTAATGTCTACGTATTGATGAGTGTAGGATACATTATGGGTCAACTTTCAAACACAGAAGCAGTGGTATACCTTCAAAAACACACGATTGCATGTTGCACATACAGAAACTCACCAAATATGCAGTAACCCTGTTGGTGTGCACCTTGCACCTATTTTTAAAATGGCGGCCCTTGTGAAGTTACAACTAAGCAAAAGAAAAGGAGAACACGAAGACACAAGGGATAAAAATGCAAAGAAACTCTTTACTTTTCCCAAGATGTCTTTATTTCCTTGAAGTAAATCAATGCTGTAAACGAGATGAACAAAACTTTAATGAGTAAAATAAAAAATGTGTTTTCCTGCTGTGTTACATTCCAGTGATTGTTCCCTCATTATTTCTTTGTGTGTCTGGGGAAAAGTGGTTTTGAGTGTGTATGATAACAACCCTAACATTCTCCCATCTGGGTCATCACTCCCGAACAACAGAACTGGGGGTTGGAGGGAGTCCTAAAAAAAGAAATAACATTGAAACTTCTCCACCATGTAAATAAGTCTGAATAATGATTCAACCAAGGAAGGATTTAATTGAAATTTAATTTTAAATGTTTTCATAACTCTCTCAGGCATTACTCAAGGGCACTAAAATGTAATAACAATCCCTCAAGAAAGACAAAAACCATAAGTTTATGGAAAAGGGGTGGGAAGTTTGTAAAACAAAAATGTGCTGAACCCAGCATCGAGATACCATGCTGAACTGTGGAAGGGATGCAGGAAATGAGGAAAATTTGAACAAAGCTATACACACAAAACCACTGAAGGCAGGAGAATGAATCTAAGATTTCTCTCTCTTTCTTTTTTCTTTTTAACAGTCACCCCATTATACATCTGATCCTAGTTTTATGCAATGACACTCCTTAAACATTTAGGATGGCATCTTTAGACCAGCTAGGGAGTTTGGATGCCAATGATCTTTACCGGGACTAATGCTGTTCAACATATTCATAAATGTCTGGAAAAAGGCTTAAACAGTGAGAGGGCAAAGTTTTAAAACAAACAAAAGGAAGTACTTCACACAATGTACAGTCAACTGGTGGAACTCATTGCCATGGGATGTTATGAAGGCTAAAAGTATAACTGAATTAAAAAAAAGGATTAGATAAGTTCCCTGGAGGATAGGCCCATCAATGGCTTTAAACCAAGATGTTCAGGGATGCAACCAATGTTCCCTCTAATTTTTCTCATCCATGTGAGGAATTAATTTTGTTACGTGAACCAATATGGAAGTGTTGTGTGGCAGGGTCAAGATCAAGGGATTCAGAATGTGGGAGGGGGCTCGGCTAGGGCAGAGGGTTGGGGTGGGGGAGAGCTCGGCTGGAGGTGCAGGCTCTGAGATGGGGCCGGAGATGAAGGGTTTGGGGTGCAGGCTGCCCTGGGGCTGCGGTGAGGATAGAGTACTCCCCTCCGCCCTCTCTTCTTGCAGCAGCACCTGGGCTGAGGAAGAGCATCCTTCCGCTGCAGCAACTCTGGGACGGGGGAGAGGCGTCTCTCCCCATAGCAGTCCCGGGGTTGGCGGGGGGGTGGGGGCATCTCACCCCACCACAGCCTTGAGGCTGGGGGAATTGCCGCAGCCTCACAGCCCCAAGATCTCCCATTACCATCCCCACCTACTCTCTATTCCCCACCTCACCCCACTGCCATCTTCCAGGCCCACTTGTGGCCATGCCCCTGAGTGCAGTGTGAATGTTTGTGCGGCTCTGCTCATTAAGTGCGTGGTTCTTGGTGGTCTGTGTGGTCGCACAGGTGTGCACCTTATAGGAACCTTGGATGCAACCTCATGTTCTGGGTGTCCCTAAATCTCTAACTGCGTGAAGCTGGGACTGGATGATAGGATGGATTACTTAAGTACTTCCTTACGTTTGTTTTAAACCTGCTGCCTGTTAATTTGAATGGGTGAGCCCTGATTCTTGTGTTATGTGGAGGGGTAAATAACACTTATTCACTTTCTCCTCCCCATTCATGATCTTATAGACTTCTATCATATGTCCCCTTACTCATCTCTTTTCTAAAATGAACATCCTAATCTTTTAATCTCTCACATGGGAGGTGTTCCACGTCCCTACTCATTTTTGTTGCCCTTTTCTGTACCTTTTCCAGTTCTAGTGTATCTTTATAGAGATGGGGTGACCAGAACTGCATGCAGTATTCAAAGTGTGGGCACACCTTGAATTTATATAGTGGCATTATTGATATTTTCTGTCTTCTTATCTATCCCTTTCCTAATGGTTCACAACAGTCTGTTTGCTTTTTTGACTGCCGCTGCACCCTGAGCGAATGTTTTTTGAGAATTATCCACGATGCCTCCAAGATCTCTTTCTTGAGTAGTAACAGCTAATTTAGAACCCATCATTTTGTATGTATAGTTGGGATTATGTTTTCCAAAGTGCATTACTTTGCATTTATCAACATTGAATTACAGTTGCCATTTTGTTGCCTGGTCACCCAGTTTTATGAAATTCCTTTGTAACTCTTCACAATCTCCTCTGATCTTAACAATCTTGAATACTTTAGTATCAGCTACAAACTGATTTTATCTCCTTTTCCAGATCATTTATGAATATATTGAACAGCACTGATCCCAGTTCAGATCCTTGGGGGGACTCTGCTATTTACCGCTTTCCATTTATTCCTACATTTTGTTCCCTATGTTGTCATAAGTATAAAGTAGCCTAGAATTCCTGTTTACCTGTAAGGGGTTAAGCTAAGGGAAACCTGGTTGGCACTTGACCAAAGGAACCAATGGGGGCTGAAGATGCTTTCAAACCTGCAGGGAGGGAAAGCCTTTTTTTCTTTCTCTTTCATTTGCTCTGGAGCTATCAGGGGAATCAGACCTATTTCTTCTCTCCATCTATCTATAACCTTTCTAAACAAAATAAATGACACTGGCATGTTTATATTGTGTTGTTTTGACTAATAATATCTGCAGAATTTTGCAGAATTTTAAAATATTGTGTGCAGAATTTTTAATTTTTGGTGCAAAATTCCCCTAGGAGTAGCAATGGCCTTGCCTACCTTGAATGCTCCTTTAGCACCTTGATCATCCAGTGGCTTCCCTGGTTGTCTGGCAGCTTCCTGCTTTTGATGTTTATATATATATAATTTTTTTCCTGTTAGTTTTTGTGTCTTTTGCTGGTTGCTCTTCACATTCTTTTTTGGCCTGGCTGATTATACTTTCACACGTGCATGTAACAAGGAGAGCTAGAGAGAGCTGTAACCAAGGGAAGGGGATGGTGAGAAGATGCGTTGTCTGAAAGTGGAGGCCCAGAGATTCTATATTGATCAATTGGGTTTACATTATAAGAAAAAAAAATAGATGCTCACTTTTACGTATCACAGAAGGAAGCAATCATACAAGTGTACTGTCAGCTGGCTTGAGGCTGAGAGCTCTCTATAGCTGTAAATCTTAGTTAATAGATAAAGTGCCAGGAGACAGCACTCAACATATGTAGTGTGGTGCTTTGCCACAGTTCATAACAATATGCAGGGACTGGTGGCCATCTGGGGAGATGTGGAGATCCAAGGTCAGCTGAACTCTGCATTACAGTATTACAAATGACAATCAGGTGGGTGAGGTAATATCTTTTATTGGACCATGGATTACCTCATCCACCTTGTCTCTCTAATATCCTGAGACCAACATGGCTACAGCTACACTGCAATCAGGTGTCCAGGTTACTACCTCAGATGGGTAAGCAAGCATGCGTAGGATTATGGGAGTTTTCCAGGGTGTTTTGAAATCAGCCACCCGACAGGACTGGCATTTGTGCCCACATGTATGTGTCCTGTTACATCACCAGAGTTATGGTACATGCAATTTCCAGGTTGAAGCTTATTGTCTGACCTGAATGGAGCCTTTCTTTGTGCCACTCCTATCCTATGTCACAGTGTGGAGCAGCATGGGGCATGCTAAAAAGTGGCTTGGGGCATCTGCATTGGGGAATGATACTCTCTGGATTAGCGCTTTTATGGTAATGTTATCTGAGGATCTCAAAGTGCTTTTCCTAGGTAAATCTATATATATAAAAGTCAAATGGTGTATGTATGTATGTACGTATGTATGTATGTATGTACGTATGACTGCGAAATCCTCCTGCACCGTTTGAGCCAGAGACTTGAAATTTGGTACAGTGAGGGGTCTTGGGGTCTAGATGCTGGTAAGGGTCGAAAAATTTTCGGATCTCACCTCTGACGCCCCCCAGGGGTGAAAGTCTTTCAGGGCCAATCACATCGGCTGGGCGGTTAGGTGGTGATGATGTCATAATACCCCCCTCCAACAGACACCTCACTCGCTCAGCTCACCCCTCCCTCCTCCAACGGAACCCCGGAGATCCCTCAGCTCACTGCCCCTCCCTCCTCCAACGGAACCCCGGAGATCACTCAGCTCACTGCCCCTCCCCCCTCCCAACGGAACCCCGGAGATCACTCAGCTCACTGCCCCTCCCCCCTCCCAACGGAACCCCGGAGATCACTCAGCTCACTGCCCCTCCCTCCTCCAATGGAACCCCGGAGATCACTCAGCTCACTGCCCCTCCCCCCTCCCAACGGAACCCCAGAGATCACTCAGCTCACTGCCCCTCCCCCCTCCAAACGGAACCCCGGAGATCACTCAGCTCACTGCCCCTCCCTCCTCCAACGGAACTCCGGAGATCACTCAGCTCACTGCCCCTCCCTCCTCCAACGGAACCCCGGAGATCACTCAGCTCACTGCCCCTCCCTCCTCCAACGGAACCCCGGAGATCCCTCAGTTCTCTGCCCCTCCCCCCTCCAAACGGAACCCCAGAATCCATCAGCTCTGTGCCGCCCCCCACCTGCGAAGGTCCCCGGAATCCCTCGGCTCTGGGCCCGCTCCCCGCCTGCGACGGATCTGAGTTGGGTTTGGTGGGACGGTAAGTGAGGTGGGGGTGTCGGGTTTGGTCGGGGGTGAGGTGGGGGTGTTGGGTTTGCTTGGGGGGGTGGGAAGGTATCGGGGTGGGTGAGGGGTGAGGGGTGGGTGTTGGGGTTGGTCAGGGGGTGTCAGCTGTCTGCCACCTCCCCACCTCCGACTGACCCGAGCAGCGCCGGGCACTTATGCTAGTAAGTAGAATAATTCCAATGCTACCAACTGGGAAAATGAGGCATAGAGAGATTGTGACTTGCTGAAAGTCCAAAGCAAGTCTGTGATAGCACTGGGAGTTGAAGCCTGGTTCCTGACTCCTAGTCTAATAGTGCAGGAAAAAGTCAGGGAAATTGCCTATCAGGGCTTTTTTAAAAAATAAACATTATTTATTCAGTGTTAATATTGTGATAGTACCTAGATGCCAACCAGATTGGACTCTGATTGCTTGGAGTTGTATACACATAGTAAATGACATCTTACAAACGGAAGCCTCCTAATTTCTTCTCCAGAGACACAAATACTGAAAACTGCAAGGCATGTTTATGATTTGAAAATTCATACTGACAGTGAGCAGCTTATGATATTCATTCTGTGGCTACAGGTAAACTGTTTGTTCATGCTAGAACCTGTAAACATGCCATTAAAAGTAGAGATGGCTGTACATTCAATCTGACAAGTTTCATATTGCCAAGTGCATCTTGAAAACATGACATAATGAAAGAATATGTTTAGGAAGGACTGCTATTAGGAAAGTCATGATAGCATAAAAGAAAATTATTGCTTTACATACTGTGACATTAATATAGTTTGTCAACAAAAACACCTGTTTTAAAAACATATTACTACTTGTATCACTTTAGAGATCACTAATTTCTTATATAAATGACTCACGTGGGATTTTTAAATAAACCAATCAACTTCCCAGAAAAACTTTTTAAAATGAGATAGGTAGCCTTAAGGTCTCCTCATATTGCATCTAAAACCATATGTTGGAATAGGGTGACCAGACAGCAAGTGTGAAAAATCAGGACAGAGGTGGGGGGTAATAGGAGCCTATATAAGGAAAAGACCCCAAAATCAGGACTGTCCCTATAAAATCGGGACATCTGGTCACCCTATGCTGGAATAATGGTGACGTAACCATTTAAATGGAATGTGTTTATCTTTTTAATTGCATTGTGTAAAATTGGGCTCTTGAAATATTTTAGGAAATGAAAACATGAGATTGCTTTGAGATTCTGACATGAATGTGAATATAATATACATTGTGTAGGTGTGTGTCCCTCTAGTGGCTTGTTCCAGCAACTATGCAGCTTGCAATTTAATTCATAGGTGAAGGCATTATCCTATAGCTCAAATGGTTTTCCCCTTTTGAGGCGAAAATGCCCAGTTTCGGTCCCACTTGATAACTGTGGCTGAAACTTGATGTCTGTTCTGTCAATTCAGCTGATATCACCACTGAACATAATTTCTTCAAATTAAGGCTCTTTCAGCAAGTGTTAATGTTATAAATGAAAAAGGTAAGCTCTCTGGAACTTTAACATTATGTTCCTGCCTATGATTGCACATCCTGCCAGTTAATCCATCTACAGAAGATACAAACCCTAAGGGAAGAAAATGAGAATGGAGATGAGGAAAAGAGAGGGAGAATTAAAGAGCCTATTTGACCTCGGATGTTATGTTTCTACCAATCTGTGAATCCAGCATTGCATACCAAAGTGTCATAAGGGTACGTCTTCACTACAGCAGTAGGTCGATTTCCCTTAAGTCGATTTTCTAAAGTAGGCTTTAGAAAATCGACTTAGTGCGTCCCCACAAAGGACAGCAGGTAGACAGTGTCTGTCCTTAAACTTTTGCAGGGGTCGACATAGGCAGCATTGCACTGTGGGTAGGTATCCCACAGTGCCGGGAGTCCCCAGCTGGCACCACCTTTCGGGGCAGCCAGGCACGCTTCCCAGGGGACCAGCCCCCCACCCGAGCAGCTCCGCGGACCCCCGTGCCCGCCCGAGCAGCCCCTCTCCGGCTCCCCCACACCCGCCCGAGCAGCTCCATGGACCCCCCGCCGCCCGCCCGAGCAGCTCTGCAGACCCCCGTGCCCGCCCGAGCAGCCCTCCACCGGCTCCCCCGGGTGTGGGGGGGTCCGGCGTGGGGGTGCTCGGGCTGGCGGGGGGGTCTGCGGAGCTGCTCGGGCGTGTGTGGGGGGGGGTCTGGCGCAGGGCTGCTCGGGCGGGCGGGGGGGTTCGCCGGGCTGCTCGGGCGGGCACGGGGGTCTGCGGAGCTGCTCGGAAGGTCGGAGGTTTAAAGTCACATGCATCCTCACTAGATGACAATCGACCCAGAGAGAGGTTGATTTCAGCTACTCCTCTCGTTAGGGAGGAGTACAGAAGTCGATTTTAAGGTCTCTTTAAATCGACTTTAAGGGCATGCATGTGAGGACGGGTACAGGCTTAAATCGACTTTAGCTTGCTAGGATTGTTCTGTATTGTCAGTCTGCATGTGCTGTTCCCAGTGATCTGTGATTGTTTCTTGGATCTCTGAGGAAATTAAATGTAGGTAGTTTGCTCCCAAATGATCTCTGTGTGGGCTTTTTTCTCTTTAATGGTTATGTTCCTGGCAGGGATTTGCTCCACTACAGGCAATTAACCAGCTAAAAGAGGCCCTGAGCCTGTGGCGTTTGCTTGCTTCTGAGGTGGAAAACGGTTTACAGGATAGGAAGGACCATGTTCCTGGGAGATTTTTGGCTCCCCACGGCACTTCTGTTTGAATTGTTTTCCCAGGTCTTCCTCTCCAACCGTGATCACACCACTCAATGGAGCAGTCTTTCAAACACCGATTGGGAGTCCCCTTCAGACTCATTAAATTCCTAGGAAATATCCCAAAGTTGTGTTTTATACTTAACATGTCACGGTTTTCTTTGTTTTTGCTTATCAGTCAACCGGGCAGAGCCAGTGGGGGTTTTCTGTTAAAGAGACAAGTTCTTTCCCCCCCCTCAATAGATATGCCCATTTTTCCCTTTTAAGATTTCCATTTAACTTCCATCTAAGTCATATACTTAGATAAATGATTTTCCATTAGACTTCCATCTAAGTCATATACTTAGATAAATGATTTTCCACAGGGATGTCTCCTCTAGCTCACTTTGAATTATTTAATGTATTTCTGCAGAACACACAGATAGGCCCAAGTTCTTTATTTGTTGTACCCAAGGGAGACCGATGACTGTGAACCACTAGCAGAAGCCTGAGAGCTGCACACACATAATTGCACATGAAAAGGAAGGTGTGAGTCCCTGGTCTCTGCGAGCAGGAAGTCTAAGGTCTCAGAGGAGTAGCATGGTCTAGTGTAGGGGTGGGGAACCTTTTTTCTGTCAAGGGCCATTTGGACATTTATAATGTCATTCGCGAGCCGCTCCCTCCTCCCCTCTCCCCCCCCCCCCCCCCCGAGGAAGCCCAGGCTGGCAACGGGAGCTGAGACCCCAGCTGGCAAGGGGCCAGTGGGGGAAACCCCAAAGCAGTGGCAGGTGGAGTGCTTAGCCCTGCACTGCTTTGGGGTTTCCCCTGCTGGCCCCTTGCCAGCCGGGGTCCTGCCGCCTGCCCCAGTCAGCTCCTGCTATCAGCCTGGCTGTAGGGGGTGATCTTCCTTTACCCCCGCCCAGCCTCCCCAAATCTAACCGCCTTTCCTCCCCCACCCCTGCCTGGCCCGGCCCATCCTACCGAACCTAACCTCCTCCCCCCTCCCACTCCCAACCCAGCCTCCTGCCCCCCATGCCTGACCCACCCAGCCCAGCCTCCCCCACACCAAACCTCCTTCCCTCCCGCACCCACACCTCGCCCACCCCGCCCAGCCTGGCCTCCCCCCCACCCCCTTGCCTGCCCCCCAGCCCAGCCTCCCCCCCACACCCACTTGACCGTCGGCTCCCCCAGGCACGAGCCGCCCCTGCCTGGTGGCCCGCGCGGGTCCCTGGCCGGTGGCTGTGCGGGCCGGACAGAATGATTTGGCGGGCCATATAAGACCCATGGGCATGAGGTTCCCCACCCCTGGTCTAGTGGCTAAGACAGCATGGTAGGAGGCAAGAGGCCTTAGTTCTATTCTTGGCTCTGCTACAGACCTGCTGTGTGACCCTAGTTAGATCCATTCTCTGTGCTACTGTTTTCCTTCCCCCTCTTTGTCTGGCTGGTCCATTGAGATGATAAACATTGGGACAGGGACAGGGTGTATGTACAGTGCTAGCACTGCAGGGGCCCAATCTCAGTTAGTATCTCTAACCACTACTGTAATGTCCTTAATGAACGATAACTCCCTCTTCCCACAAGGAACTTTTAATGCTCCTTTCCCTTGAGAGGAATGAAAGAGAAGCTCAAAGGCAGGGTAGTGACTGAGTGGTTCAAGCTTCTTTCACTTGCTACCCTCCCTTAGAAGCCAGCAAGGAGCAGAGACTGGAACAACTTCCCTCAATTTCACAGGTAAGTGCGACAGGAGTTCTAGGGAGCTCTTTCTCCCCGCTGTGCTGTGTGCTGAGCTCGCCCCAGCCCTGCGATGCAAGGACCGAGAACGAGAGCTGACCTGCTGTTGGAGATGCGTGTGGCGATTGCACTGTGGAAGCTGGCTGCTCCAACCAGTTTGGAGTGAGAAAGTTGACCACTGGACACATGTTGACGGAGGTATGCAGGACCATTAATCTCATCCTGCTCAGAAGAACCATGACTCTGGGTAATGTGTGTGACACTGTGAATGGCTTTGCACAAATGGGCTTCCCTAACTGTGGAGGGGCAATAGATGGGACGCATATTCCAATTCAGGCCACCTAATACATTAATCAGAAGGGGTATTTCTCAATGGTTCTCCAGGTGCTTATGGATCACCGTGGGTGTTTCATTGACATTAATGCAGGCTGGTCTGGAAAGGTGCATGATGCGCACATCTTTCGGAACACAGGCCTGTTCAAGAAGCTGCAAGCCGGGACTTTGTTTCCGGGCCAGAGGATCATGGTAGGGGAAGTTGAAATGCCCATTGTGAGCCTGGGAGACCCTGCCTACCCCTTAATGCCGTGATTTATGAAGCCATACATGGGGAACCTTTGTCAGCAGCAAGGAGCAGTTCAGTAACAGGCTGAGCAAGTGCAGAATGACGTCTGAGTGTGCTTTTGGCTATTCAAAGGCCAGCTGGCACTGCCGTCATGGGAGGCTGGACCTGGCTGATGACAATATTTCTATACTTGTAGCCACATGCTGTACACTCCATATTTGTGACAGGAAGGGTGAAAGCTTCACTCAGGGCTGGACCACTGGGGCTCAGCATCTGGAGGCTGAATTTGAACAGCCAGAGCGCAGGGCTATTAGAGGGGTGCAGCACAGAGTCATAAGGACTAGGGATGCCTTGAGGCAGCAATTTGAAGCTGAAAGTCACTAATATTTGCTGCTATGCTCGGGAGTGCAGGAGATGATTGTGATTAGTGCAGATGATGCACTATGAAGGTTTAAGAAAATTGCCAGTTGCTTTGAAGTGCTCTGTCTGCTTTCAATTAATGGGATAAAGATTTCTTTCACGCCAAAACAATTATTTTTAAAAAAACAACAACCAGAGGAGAAAGCTGAATGAAAAAACATATCAGCACTGAGGAGGATGCGGGAAGTGAGGGGCCCAGGAGGAGGTGGGGTCCCTGTCCAGGTATATGCAATCTTGTCCTTTGGAGTACACTGCAGTGGGCACTGTATTTCAGCAGGGTTAAACGGCAGAGGGATGGGTGTTGAGTGCAGTGGGTACTGGGAGTCCGTAGTGCTGGACCGTGCCAGGGCAGGAGTGGAATGCAGCGGGTACAGACTGGAGCCAGGAGGTTGACAAGTGTGTTGGTGGTGTCGGGGGGGGGGGGGGGGGGAGCACATGGGAAAGAGTTTTGCGACAGTGGCTGCAGGGGAGGGCGGGAGAGGAGCTGCTCAGTTTGCAGTGCTAGTAGCACCTGGCTTCATTCTGGCACACCATGTTCTCCTTTCAGTCTCTCTTCTCGCTCCTTCGATTCTTGTCTTTCGGCTGCGGAGTGCATCATGACATCACACAGAAAGTCCTTTTTAGTTCTTCTTGGACACTTTCTAATTCAGTCATTCAGCTGGTGATAATAAAGGGGGAGACGGGGCTCTCAAGGTCATATCTGTGAAGCCAAAATGCAACATTTTACAGAAGCAGTTATTGTTTGCAACACACAGACAACACCGAATCAGTGATTTAAAACACAGCCACTATTCATGTACCTCTCACTAACTGGCTGCTCCCAGGCAAGCACACATGAGCCACAAGATCTCCAAAATGGTGAGTAGCTGCAGAGGCAGAGGAAGTCAGTGCTCCAGGACCCTACTGTACACTGAGCATGTGGCTCTTGAGGAGAGCTGGCACTGTAGGGGGAGCCTTATAATCATTCCTGTCCCTACATTTTCCAGAGGCTGTGTTCATTGGGGAAGATATCTCGCTGCTGAGGGTTTGCAGGGAATCAAGGGAGGATCTTCTCTGAGATGGCAGCTTCTGCCCCGGCCCTTATGCGGCTCACCTGTGTGCAGCCATGGTCCTCCCCCAAGTGATAGCAGAGTGGCGTGGGAAAGTTACCCTTAATGGGGCAAGAAACAAAGCAGCTCTGCCAAAGAACCTGTGGGAGCAGATTGCCCAGAATCTTCATGAGAGTTTTGTGGAGATCTCTGAGGTAGATTCCCGTGAAGTGAGGGAGTCAATCAACGCCCTGTTCTGCCACTCAGACTAGGTGTGTGGTGCTATGCGCAGTAGACAGACACAAACCTGCTTTCTGCAACCGTTCTGCCCCCAGCAACTCGCTCCAGCGATTCCCAAAATCATAGCCACTTACCGGGGGGCCTCCTCTCCTGTTTGTGCTTCACCAAGCTCTGACAGCTGTGACTGGCTAGTCTCCTCGGGGGTAAAGAAGAGCTCCTGGCTGCAGGCATCTCTGACCCCTGAGTCCTCCTGTGCCTCTGGGTTCCCTCCACATCCTCATCCAAGATTTCCTCCCCCTGGCTCGGTCCACACTCGACTGGCACGTGAGCTACTGAAGTGGCCTCCGCAGTGGAGGTGGATTGCCACTGACTATCGCGTCCAGCTCTTAGTAGAAACAGCAGGGTGTGGGTGTAACACCAGAGTGGCGGTTTTGCCCCCCACACCTTGTGGTAGGCGTTCCGCAGCTCCTTCACTTTAACCCTGCACTGCAGTGTGTCCCGGTCATGGCCCCTTTCTGTCATGCGTTGTGAAATCTCTCCATAGGTATCATAATTCCTGTAGCTGGAGTGCAGCTGGGATTGGACAGTCTCCTCTCCCCAAATGCTGATGGGGCCCAGAAGCTCAGCACTGCTCCAAGCGAGGGATTCCCTGGTGTGTGGAGCAGGCATGGTCAGCTGGAAAGATATGCTGAGACCACTGTAGATGTCACTGAGAAAATAGCAAGGGGATTTTCAAAATTCCCAAGGAATTTAAGGGGTGGGGCTCATGGTTGTCACCTGTGGGCAGAGCAGTAGAGTTCAAACCAATGACCAGGGAGGTGAGAACAGGTATTGTGGGAAACCTCCTGGAGGCCAATCGCAGCACTGTAATTGATCAGGGTGTCTACACCGGCACCGCAGCCCTATAGCCCCAGTGCAGAAAGCTGTACTCCTCTCTTCGTGTTTTTTTTTTTCTTCCTAGCGCTGCAGCTATGCAGTTTCTGCGCACAATGTGGCTTGGCAGTGTGTACATCTCGAGAATTACAACGAAAGCTGCTTCACTGTGCAGAAAATTGCCAGTGTAGACAAAGCCTGGGATTTACTGGTGAGAGATAAGAAAGGTTGTCTAGAAGACAGGACAAGCCAAACAAATATGAATTACAGTAAAACCTCGATATAACTGGACTAATTCAGGCGAGGAGGTGTCCGTTAAAGTCGAAAGTCCGTTATATAATAAAGTAGGTTTTCCGAATGTGTATGTTAAAAAATTGACAAATTAGTTAGTTTACCTGTTTTTACTTATGTAGACATGTTTGTGTAATTAAAATTAAGTATGTATGAAAAGTTTAATTTCACAGAAAAGTTTTCTATACAGTAGACTCTCGATTATCCGGGATGATTGGGAAATCCTTAATCCCTGTTAATAAAATCCCCAATAATAACGCGTCTACTGGGGGGGGGGGGGTTCGCCGGCCGCCCTGGGGGGTGGAGGTGGGATGGTGGTGGTCCCACCACCTGCCCCAGTCAGCTCCCCCGCTAGCCTGGGTGTAGGAAGCCTGCCGCCGCTTTGGGGTTTTCCCCCCAGGGTCCTGCCAGCCGGGGTTTCAGCTCCCGCTGCCAGCCTGGGTTCCCTACACCCAGGCTGGCAGCGGGAGCTGACTGGGGGAGGCGGCAGGAGCCTGGGGAGAGAGCCCAAAGAGGCGGCGCACTGAGCACTCAGCCTGCCGCCGCTTTGGGATTTCCCCCCAGGCTCCTGCCAGCCGGGGTCTCAGCCCGCTGCCAGCCTGGGCTTCCTACACCCAGGCTGGCAGCAAGTTGAGACCCCGGCTGGCAAGGGGCCAGCGGGGGAAACCCCAAAGAAGCAGCAGGCTGAGCGCTCAGCCCACCGCCACTTTGGGGTTTCCCCCCACTGGCCCCTTGCCAGCAGGAGTCCTGCCTCCTGCCCCAGTCTGCTCCCGCTGTCAGCCTGGGTCTCAACTTCCTGCCAGCCTGGGTGTAGGTGTAGCCGCGCCTGGATAATCAGGAGTCTACTGTAACAGTGAATTAATAACAAGAAATAACCTGTTAATTTAATTATAAGCAAATCTTGGTTAAAAGCATTTTAAAATTAACAGGGTGTTAATTTTCACATATGACATACGGACCAGAAATTTTGTCCGTTAAATTCGAAGTCTGTTAAATCGAGGTCCGCTAAATCGAGGGTTTACTGTACTGAAACTTGATGACTTATGAAGGAGACCAACGCTATCGTAAGCAATTTCTGCAATGTTATCTTTGAGATGGCAAGTGCTGAAATGTGATAGGCTGTTGAATGACAGTGTTACTCTGGAAAATCTAAAGAGTCTGGAACACCAATCATTTTGTTATCTGAGATCAGTTGTCAGGGAGAAGGCAGGATGTCTGTTACTCCTTTTCATGGGTGATACTGCTTCAAGCAGCCGTTGCGGTACCATTTTACTGAGCATTTAGTACCATTTTACTGAGCATTTAGTAGATCAAAACAGAAACCAGTAAAGTATAGAGACTACCAACTGCTTTCATATGGGCACTGAACTGTTGTCACACAACAATGGCTTTCATTCACATCTAATTTAATGATAATTTCTCTAAATGCAGTCAATCCAATAACCTCTTTGTGTCAACTCAATTCTCACAGAGCCCCGAGTTTCTGGCTTGTCCTCTCCTTAACATATTTTCATCCCTTGACCTTCTAATGCACTGGGGAAATCATCATTTTCATGTAATGACCACCAGGTGGCGAACTTGGCACAAAAATGATAGGAAAGAAAAGTTTACATAGAACTATTACTGACCTCAGGTTTAAAACATGATTGGTGTTTAGGACTATCATGGTAGTGTCCACACTTGACCCAGATTTGACCCTGTGATGGTAATATCACTGCTTTAAAAACACTAACAGAATGAAGGATTTAAAAAAACAAAAACAAATACAAGTAATGGCTCAGTTCTACATGTTACAATATTAGACGTCTTTTGCTTATTTTAGCTTGCTACCTGCTACATAGTGAAACACCTGTGTGTGTGTGGGGGGTCTCTTTGACCCAGAAATCAATGGGTGATAGGGGCCTTTGAGGGTCCTGGCCTCTGCGCTTTTGCTTCAAACTGGACTTTCCCATTGCAGGGGCTATAGCACTGCTTTGTTTGAGCATGAAAAAAATTCTGCAATTCTGGGCTTTTGAAGAGCTGTGGGGTGAGAAGCACAGTATTCCAAGCAAATCAAGCGGAGAGGAAAGCATGGTAAGGAACTGGGATTATTTCTCCTTCTGGATCACACCTACTGTAGCTTCCAGAAGAATGTACTATAGCACAGAAAAAAGCATCTAGGAACATTCTATTATTTCCTGTTGTAACAAGTCTGTGGTTCCCTAGGAATATCACAGCTATCGTTGGCTATGATGTGCAGCATAATCAGAACTTCACTGTAGCAGAGGGGACCAAACTCACCGCCCCATGGTCTGCAAGCACTAGCGTCTACCACTTCAGCTAGAAGAGACTCTTCGTTAGCTCCTACCACTAAAAGGTCTATGACACACAGCTGAACAGTTCTGACTCTATCCTGTAAAGGGCAGCAGTGCCACCTAAAGAGCCCATGAGTTCTCAATCTGGGGCAGTAAAGTGATGTTGGGATTGTCACCACCCTGCCCTTTCCATGTTACTAAATAAGGGAGTCTCAGTGAAGAAAAGGTTGAGAAAGACTGAACTAGCCCATTACACTTTCACCCTCGGCCCCCAAACTCCAAAACAAAACAACCCCTGCACATACACCCTGCCCTACAAAATTAGTCTTTAAATCACTCTTTATTCTTTTTAGCCACTATAGCAATCACAATGAGGAGTCTGGTGGCATCTTAAGGACTAACACATTTATTTAGGCATAAACTTTTGGGGGTAAAAAACCAACTTCTTCAGCTGCATGGTATAGCAATCAGTGCTTGAATGCTGATCAGTTCTCCTTTCAGGGTAATACTAGGACTTGCTATTTTTATTTTCATTTTAATGACTAATGAAATAATTGTGCCCCACATACCACATGTGGCTTCTAGGATTATCTATTGGGTACTTTGCTGACTAACAGTCCCAAGCTTCTACAATTGATTTCTAAATTGCAGATTTATGCTGTCCTGCTGCCTCAGTTAGAACACAGTCATGTCTCTCTGATGCTGAATGCATTAGGTCAATATCGAAGCACTGATTGGGTGTACCTACTCTAAATTATGAATATAATTATGGCAAGAGGGGTATAATCACCCCCAAAATAATATTTCTTTGTCTAGATGTCCCCTTAAAATGTTTAGTTTGGAGTTCCCGCCACTATTCTCCTAGATAAGAAACTTTTTATTGTCCTGACCTGACTGGATAATTGAACCAATTTAAATAGCTTATTGGCCTTTCTCACAAAGAAAGAACATGTGTTGCTAATCCCCATTTTTCATGGCATCAGCCTTCTATTGTTTTGTATGGATTACAGCCAGTACTAAGAAGTTCATATGAAACTAGGGGCCTGATTCTTCCCTCCCTTACATCATCTGTTACTTGTGCAAAGTGGGTGCAAAACGCTACCAGTGGTGTGAGTGGAGAATTCTGATCTGGGAATGTTTAAAATCCATCACTGAACTCAATGGAATTGCACCTGTTTGCAGGATTTCTGAAACTGGTCCTATGTTGCACAGAAACACTTTCTTCTGAATAAGGACCTGATGACTGTGAAGTAATAATGAGTGCTGGGCTAATGTGTGCAAGTAGCCTGGGTAATATTGTTTAGGCAGCTCACCTAACTCTACCATGGCGCTCAATTTACCAGAATCACTTGTATGTGTATCTCTGAGAGGAGTTAGACTTTTTTTAGAGCTGGTCAAACATCATTGCTTGCACATAAAATCAAACTTTAATAATGACAGAATGTACAATACATAAAAAAAGCACAAACTGATTGATGCCCTGATTGTGCAAACACAAGATCAATGTGCACCGCTTTACTCACCCATAGTGTACAAAGAAGCTGCTCGCATGAGAAATGTTAAATACATACTTAAGTGTTTACAGCTCTGGAGCCTATTCAAGTATACAGAACGGCCTTGCTTTTCGTTCTTGAATCTCTTTCCATGTTCTGTTTCTTGACCACATGTTTATTTCTTTCTACTTTGTATCAGTGTATATTTTTCTTCTGTCTTTTGCTGGGTGTTTCTTTGTCAGTCTATTTCATCTTTACCTCTCAGTCCCCTACATCTGTGTTCTTTCATTCTCTTCCTCAATGGAGGTTAGTTGCAGAATGAAATGTAGTGCATTCACAAAAACAATTAATTAGTGAATATTTGAAATTAATGGGAGTCTTTCCTGTGACTCCAATGGGCTTTTAAACCAGGCTCCAAGTATTTGTTGTTGATGGTTCAGATTGTTTCCTCCAATGGGATATGTTACAGAAGGGGACTAGGGAAGGACAACTGAGATTCCTCTGGCAGTGCTTTCTTCAGATTTGTCTGACAGTTGAGCAATTTGGGACCTCCTATAGAAGAAACCTATGGGTCAGGCCCCCAAACCTCATGGATGTCCGGAAGGCACAAGGCCACCTGTGTGGAAGTCCTGTCCATCAGCTCTGGGACTTTTGATGCCTCCTTGTCACTACTGCTCCAGTGATTGAGGTGAGGTGGGTGTGGAACAGGAAAAGGGAACTTTTGTGGCTTGGAGGGAGAGTTAAAGGAGGTGGAAAAATGTGGGTGGAGAGAAAGGGAAAGAGTCAAGGAGAAGAGTCCTTCAACTCAGCACTCTCCAGACTGGCTCCTGTAATTGTTCTGTTTACTTGGAGTAAATTACTCATTCATAAGATATCTGTGTGTGCTGTAAAGGTTTCCAGTCGGGCTGTAGTTCCGGGTAAAGAAGGGAGACAAACCTGAACTCTGACTGTGTTGAAGCCTGTTAGTTTGTGTTTATAGTTAATAAAAATGTCTCCAGTTTAAGATGGGCTGTGATTCTATGCATCATGAAAACTACCTGTCCCTCATCCAAGAAATCTCAGGATAAATATATTTGTCTTTAGGATTCTAAGGTTTGAAACTAGTTTGGATAATGGACTAAAAAGTGTAAAGTAGAGAATGATCTTATATTGACAGGAAATGGGCAATGTGATCTATACTCTTTTCTAATTTCTGTGATTGTATGACGGGTTCACTTGCAACCGAAGAATTTAGCAATAACAGTCTGTCTTAAACCCAGACAGTACAGAATGCTGCTGGCCTCTCTGACATGGTGAAACTAAGGTCTGGTGTCAATATAGCTACATCAGTCAGGGGTGTGAAAAAACACTCCATACCAACATAACTACATTGACCTATCCCTCAGTGTAGATGGAGCTATGTCAATGAACGAATGCTTCCATCAATATAGCTACTACAGTTTGGGGACATGGTGGGGACATTCTACATGGATGGAAAAAACCCTTCCATCGGTGTAGGGTGTGTCTACACTATGGGGTTATACCTACATGGCTATGCCAGCATAGCTATGCTGATAGAATCCCTGTAGCGTAGACATAGCAAAATTGCTTACAACTAGAATTAGGCTTATTGGCCTAATATTTTCTGTATTTGTCTTTTTAAATTCTTTGTTACTAAGGATGCTTGCTTGAAAGCAGGGTCTTTGTTTCTGAACAATCTGTTGACCCTTCACTGTGGTGACAAACTTCATACTGGGTTGCTGTGGAAGTGATTATCACAGACAGAGGATTATGCTGTCAAGTGGGCAACAAGCTTCAGGAGCTGATGAACGCTTCACAAATGAAGATCCTGTTCTTAAGCAAATGTTTTGAGCAAAAAGGCACAGGAAGGGGAGAGAGCAAGTGATGGGGGAAATACTATTACTACTGTTACTAAGTAAAATAGGGTATTTTTTAAAAACTTCCCATTAGGGATTGGCAGTTTTTTTACCCTTCAGGAAGTGGCTCATCCTTAGGGATTAAATCATACAGTTTCCGGAAGTCTATGGACACTTTCCCAGAGCAATGTAAGTACTACGGAAGTTGGGCCTAAGTGTATTACATACTGAGGACTATGCTGAAAGGAGAGTGTATTCCTGGCTCCTGGGAACCAGTACTTGCCCTCTTGCCTGATGTTATTTCCCCAATATCCTGTCTTTGTTCTCAATTTAGATTGTAAACTCTTCAGGATAGGGGCTATTTCTTCACATATCTACTCTATAGAAAGTGCCATTAACATCTGCGGTGCTA
This sequence comes from Sternotherus odoratus, assembly GCA_032164245.1. Taxonomy (NCBI): domain Eukaryota; kingdom Metazoa; phylum Chordata; order Testudines; family Kinosternidae; genus Sternotherus; species Sternotherus odoratus. Next base: position 151,850,681 of record JAVMKO010000002.1, read on the forward strand.
CCTACAAATGTTTAATAAAAGCAGCAGAGCAGGATTTTTGCTTAGAATGAGTCCTGTCTAACTCCACCTCCCAGGAACCCCATTTCTCTCGGAGCAGATGACAGATTTATTCCCGCTCCTTTTCCTACTTATTTTGCACTTTCTTCTCAAGTGGAATGAGGAATGATGTATGAACCCTCGGCGAGTCTCACATTTATCCTCTGAAGAATCGCATGCATTTTCAAAGCCATAGGTTAAAAAGCACTAGTCTGAGTACACAGCTGGTTGAGTCTGAACTCAGAGCTTGATGATTTGACAGCCAGGCACCCATTTCTGCCAATAGGTCTGATTCTGGGAGAAGAGCTGGTCACCTACTGCTAACTGTTTTGCTCATTGAAGTCCATAGTAGTTGAAGATACTCAGGAACTGTCCAGGATAGTCCATGGCTAGGGTGCCAGCTTGGCCCTTAGGAGACTTGTGTTCATTTTCCTCCTCCACCTCAAACTTTCTGTATGGACAAGTCACGTAGGCCCTCATCCTGCACAGCACTTCCTACCTCACAGCGGGCGTGTGAGGATAAATACATTACAGACAGAGGTCAGATACTACTGTAGTAGGGCCTATACAACTACCTAAGATAGAGGAAGCATTTTTTCGTCACTTGACTTTATTTGTACTACAGCAGGTAATGTCTGTTTCCATTTCTATTCTAAACTCCTGTTTTGACTCCATAGTTTTGCTCTTGGGTGAAATTGCACTGGCGTAAGCTGATCATAACTAAATCATGCATTGCTTTGAAGCCACTTTCTAACACAGGTGTTGGCAACCTTTCAGAAGTGGTGTGCCGAGTCTTCATTTATTCACTCTAATTTAAGGTTTTGCATGCCAGTAATACATTTTAATATTTAAATACAAAGCCTCCTAGGCCGGTTTTTGACTTCAGAGGAATATGAAAATAAACAAAATGAACATAGTAAAATACCCATTTCCTTTCAAATGCAAATTGCAGGGGCCATCAGCCAGCACTACAAAATTGTTGCCTGTGTAAATCTGATTGTCTTCTGTTTGCACCTGTAAGTCTAATGTTTCAGGTCTAGAAAGTTCATAAACATTCATTATTAATAATACTATACCCTTGAGACACAGGCGCTCATTCAGGAAGTCAATTGCAGTCTGTGCTCACAGGAACACATGCTCCAGGAATAAGTGTACATCCAGATGTTTAATTACTGCACTGAAGGCAAGATTTTCTAAACCCTGTTTTACATGGGGAGCCTCTCTTGGATTTTTGTCCATCTGAGCAAATCCTTCATTGAAATTCAGTGCTTGAGATAGTGATGCACTTCCTTATTATCCCCTCCACCCCAGCTCTCTCACAAATCCCTAGAGAGCTGTGTGACAAAGGTATATTTATCCTTAACAGACTGATTTGGATAACTATTCCATGGTTATGAAAGATAAAGCTCTGTCACATGATGACTTCTAACAATGCCAGTTCAGAACTTTAAGAGAACCTGGAAAGAAAGGAAGAACCTCTAAAATCCCACAATTCTCTTTGATCTGTCTTGATTGTGTGGGGTTCCCTTGTGGCCGGTGCTGTTTTCTTTCTCCCTACTGATTTGTTATTGCACTGGCCAAGAATGGGGAAACCTAAGAAGCAGTGGTGCTGGTGAAGCACTGGCTAAGCAGCACTGGTGCCTTCGAGGATATAGGCACACAGACACTATGGTGTGCAATCTTCCTCCTACCTGTAATAACATGCTTTCATGGGCAAAGGCAGTTGTGTTTTGTTCAACATTTGGTTCTCAAGCAGCACACTTCTGGATCTGAGTCTAACTGTATCCACAATAGTGGTGATTGCACTGGGTCAAATCTGAAGGTTCGGGGGGGGGGGGGGGGGGATTAAGTAATTTTTGTGCCTTGGCCTATCTACCTTGGAAGAGTGTTAAAATACTTTAAATGTACGGAGTGCTTCTCAATGGTAGATCTCAAAGCTCTTTCCAAAAGTAGGGGAGTAGTAGTCTTCTGTTACAGCTGTGAAAACTGAGGCACAGTGTTAGGTCATTTCTCCATGACCACAGACTGAATCAGTTTCAGAGGTAGGAATAGGACCCAGAAGAGAAGGAAGACGAGAACAGATTGGACACGTGCTTATTATGCTCCTTGGTGGCTTAAAAACAATTGAGGCAGGGAAGAAAACCTGGGTAGAAACCTGGAATTAAACCAAGGAAGAAAACCTGAAGTTTAATGCTGAACTGCTAAGTGACATTTGCATATCAAACTGTACTGTGGCTCATGCTAAAATTAAATATGAGTTTGGGGAAGGAATATAAGGCATCTACAAGAGCTATTTCTCTTCCATAATTGCTATTTCTGTTGCAGAAATCTCTTCCAAAGAGAAAACATGGCAGCAAATTAATATGTATAGCACTGAAGAATGGATGGCGTGAGCCATAACTTGTAAATTAAAAAAAAAATTCTAAAGACATTTTTGTGTGTGTTTAAGTTTGGGTTAAGTAGACAATTCGTAGACTGCACATTTATCTTGGATATTCATATGGCCCCATCACTGTAGTATCTGAACACCTCACAATCTTCAATGTATTTCTCCCCTCAACACTCCTGTGCAACGGGGCAACAGCAACGGTAATCCCCCTCTATGGCCAATCAAGGGCAGTCATGCTAGGCTTCCGCCTCCTCAGTTGTCACCTCTCCTGGGCAAAGACCCACATCTTTATCCCTCCTGACCAGCATATTTCCAGGCTGAAATATTCACAGTTCACTGCCTGCACTGTGATATCCTTAGAACAAGACACTCTGCCTAAGCAGACCTGGTTTGCTTCTCTTCTCAGAGACAGTGCCACAGATAATTTACCACAAAGCTTTTCTAAGCAAAGCACATTTATTCTTAAGGTCCATGGGTCCAGATCTAATGCATCTGAGGGTGCTGAGGGAATTGGCTGATGTGATTGCAGAGCCATTGGCCATTATCTTTGAAAACTCGTGGTGATCGGGGGAGGTCCCGGATGACTGGATAAAGGCAAATATAGTGTCCATATTTTAAAAAGAGAAGAAGGAGAACCTGGGAACTACAGACCGGTCAGCCTCTCCTCAGTCCCTGGAAAAATCAAGGTGCTTTGTGAGCCAAGCAGAATTCAAGGAAGCCCTGCTATGCCCACCCATTGCTAGTTATCAGTGAGCACTCCTGCCTGTTGGGAGGGTAGCTTTGTACTGGTAGCTAAGAGGGACTTTACAATCAGAAACATCTCTGTTTTGTGGATAGTCTATTTGATCTGTTAAAGTAAATGCTCACCATTTATACAACTGGTTGAATTTTGACACTGCTATAAATCCAAATTCATTACAGTGTGTCCCTTGATATATTATATTCTAGTCATGCAGCATCATGGAGAGGAGTGCTCTGAAGTCCACTAAACAAAATCCCCCTAGTGACTAGAGGGATCTTCAGTATGTTTTATATTGAAGTCAATATCCTATTAAGGGGATTCGTCACTAAGGTTTGTAATTTCACCCCCTCTCAGAATTGAGACAACCAACCTGTTTACCTAATCATTTAACACAGAAACAGTGATAAAAGGGCTCCCCCAGCTAGCAGTTTGGATCTGGACATGAATGCAATGATACGTCTTTGTGAATTATTTGAACTACACACTTTGTAGTGTGAGAATCATTTAAAAACATCAGATCTCTTCTTGGGGAGTTGCTGAAGGTTTTGAAGGGTAGGACGATGTCTCTAATCAATTGTCACCTGCAAAACAGCATCTTGTATCTCTCTCTATATCCTTTCATGTGAATTGCTTTTTCTCCTGCTGGTGTTTCCAGAGAGACGTCTGCAGTGCAGGTATATATTACTCTTAACTGGGTTTCTAATATTAAGAACTTTCCCTAAAGCCGCTAAACCATTGTTCAGGGCTCTCATTTCATTCCAGGAAAATAACGAGATAGATTTGTAAATACTAATAACATTGTTCACAACGAGCTACCTAAAGAGCTGTGAAGGCCTCTCAATTCGCCCATTATCAGGTATCACTACACTTATTTTAGGATTCTCAGCCTGACAATGACAGTATAGTAGGAATTGCCCTGCTTGTCTCTTATTCATCTGTCGACAGTCTCTAAACTAGTTTGTTGAGCCTATGGAATTTCTAGGTTGCCCATCTTCATGACAATATCTATGCTCATACTGGGCATAATCTTGCAAGGTTCTTGGTGCCTGTAATTATCATTTGGCATTAATAATAATTGGAGCCACCTCTGACTCTTGCAGTAACTTGTTTGGGGCATGATCCAAAACCCAGTGAAGTCAATGGAAAATCTCTCAGTGATGTCAATATGCCTTGGATCAGGCCCTTGAAGTCCAGATGGTGAGCACCCCAATGCGGTCAATGAGAGTTGACCGTACTCTCCTCCCACAGTTTTGGGCACTTACTGCCTTAATTTCTTTGTAACCTGCACAGTTGGATGAAGAATAACACTGTCCGTCTGGGAGGAAACAGGCTGCTGTGAAATATAAATCAGCCATCTCTTCTGGGGAAGCCAGTAAATAATGAAATGTGAATCTATGCTCATTGACTAGAGAGCTGTAAGGCCTGGTGTGGTGTTTTTTTCTAATACCAAGTGAGGGAAGACTATCCTAACTTCATATTTTTTATTTGCAGAGATTAACAGAGTAGTGTACTGGCGAAAAGACTAAATCCTAGGCAAGGCATTAATGCTACTTGCTGGGGTTGGCAGTCAGTCAGTCACATCATCCATCCTCTTGGTGTTGGAGGAAGGTCTGCTCGCTTAGCAAGAGAAGAACTCTGCCATTCTAGCCAGTTGAGATCTCTAAAACTGGCAGCCCTCTTCAGATAGAAGAAATGGAACATACTGCTCCAGTCTGCAATGTGCTTAGACCTCTGTTCAGAACAGGGGTGCTTTCCTGAATTGGCCCATTAGCCACTATCTAGAATACTGGAGTATAGTGATTAAGGGGGTAAGAAATAACTAAAAATGATGCCTTGTAGCTATTTCAGAAATTCTCACTAGTCAGCAAAGGGAGGGATTGGTGCAAGTTTTCAATTCTTCAGGGAAATTGTTTGCCAGCCCGCTAGGTAGGTTATAGCAACTCCATGGCTTTGAATATCTCTGTATCCAATTAGAGGTGAAATATTAAAACTTAGAACAGTTGAGATATTTGCAGAATGATCAGATCAGATTCTAAATAAATAAAATCACCCAGGTGGCAAAATGGTGAAAAGAAAGGAGGGGGGGGGAAATAAAAATAAAAGAGCACGAAGGCTTAATTCTGCAGTTGGCATTCTTCAGATTTCGGATAATTAGGCTAGAAGCCAAACTGTAGTGCCACACACATCAGTAAGACTCTACATTTCCAGTCACAGACTCTCATGAGTTAGTCATCAACAACAGATGAGCATCTCGTTAGCAGTGACTGACAGGATTTAATGAGATAGGGTTCAGTTCAGTGGTGTGATCCCTACATAATTGCATCGTGCCCCTTTCTAATCTCAGTGTTTGTAGCCACTGTTCAGTAATGACATTCGTTTTTGTGTTGACTTATGATTTATTTTGAAATTGCTAATTCTTTTGTGATTGAGGCAAAAGGTTTGCTAAAGGCAAGTAAGGGAAGAGTTGGGCAGAAAGCTCTTTATGGCTGATTGGGGCATCTGCATTTTGGCCAGAATGGGTAAACACTTGCTCACACGAGTAACTTTACTAGATGAGTAGACTCATTGACTCCAACTGGAGAATATTCCTGGCTAAGGTTACTCAGGTGTATAAGTACTTGTAGGATTTGACCCTCAGTGGCCTCATGGAAACATTTAGAGGTGTTTTGCAAAGTGTGTCTGTTTTTCGCATTGCCACAAGAAAAAAAAAAGTGTCTTATCACTGAATTTTGTGAAAGGGAATGAATTTTCGGTTATTTTCTGGTTCCATTGTGAAATCTGCCTCTAACGTGGTAGACCACATACATAGAGATAATTATGTATACCCCTATTATAAAATCTAAGTACTAATACAAAAACACTAAAACATTACATATTATGAGCCAAATCATTACCTGCTATAGATCAATATAGTTCTCTAATGGAGCCATGTCATTTTACACCAGCCGATGACCTGGCCTATGTTTTATAGACATTGATAGTCAGAGAAAGGATATTTTATTTGAGAGAGACTTCCATTCTGAGAAAATAAGTGTGGGGTGGAGAGGAGCTTTTAGATGTAACAAGTCATTTTGTGGGGAGTTTCTGTAGCTATTACAAATGTGTGTAAATAGAATAAAGCCATTTTTACATCTGTGTCCAGCTAGCATCTTGGACACTACTGTATTATTATTAATTATTTAATCTTAATCTTACTGCTTGGTCCTGCAGTCAAGCCACAGACTTTGCTTGTACTGTCACATAGTTGCCCAGGAAATGATTTTGATGTCATAAACTCACCTTTATTATTTAAATATAGATTCAAGCAGCAAAAGCAAATGAGCTGTGAGGGTGAAAAACCTCTAAGTGTCAGACAGTGTGTTGTTTAAACAAGTGCCTGGAGGAAATCGTTTAAAAATAACCCTGACAGGTGTGACTGGGTGGCTTGGAAATTGCTGATGATCTGGACAGGGAGGGGCAGGGAGAATGGTGAGCTCCAGAACATGCAGGACTTTCACTCAGTGTAGTGCCAGTTTGGCTTAGTCTCCTCATGAGCTGCTGGAGTAGTTGGCGGAAGGCTGTGTGTAGTTTCAAAAACAATGAGGAGTCCAGTGGCACCTAAAGACTAACAGATTTATTTGGACATAGGCTTTTGTGGGTAAAAAACCCACTTCTTCAGAGGCATGGAGTGAAAGTGACAGATGTGGGCATATATATCGTGGCACATGAAGAGAAGGGAGTTACCTTACACATGGAGAACCAGTGCTGACAGTTCAGTCAGGGTGGATGTGGTCTACTCCTAATAATTGATGAGGAGGTGTCAGTGACAACGAAGGGAAAATTGCTTTTCTAGTGAGCCAAATGCACTGTTTCAAACCCCCTAATTTTAGAGCAACACATTTTTTGGAAATTTTTCCTGAAAGCCTAATTTATAAAATGATTTTTGGGGTCTGTTTTCCATATTGAATATTTTTTTTCTGCTAAATGTTTTGTCATCAAAATGATTTCTTGACTGGCTGTAGTGATAGCGAGAACACCCACAGTGTAGCATCTGCTTGAGTCAGCAGCCATGGCTGAATGATAGCTTCAGAGAGGGCTGAAACTATGTTTGAAACAAGCAGTGGTAACCTCAGAACTTTTGGGCAGACCTGTCAAGCAATTCCCCGCTACCATGTTATAGATTCCTGGCCATTGTTATTACACCGCTGTGCTGAGGTCAGTCCTAAGGATTTTGGGGATGGCTTGGAGATGATTCTTTGAGGTAAACTCTACACTTAACTGACCCATTTTATATAAAAAGGCCCATGTGTCTATCATCAAGCTCCTCCCAGAGCATCCTAAGGCAGAACTGGATCCCATCTAGCCTCTTGCTCCTTAGTGATCGGCTTGCATTTTCAAGGCTGACTTTTTTTTGCAAGGATAAGTACAAGAAAATGTTTTAAATATATGAAAACTGAAATTCTCCTTCATATGGCACTTGTCAGCTCTGGTGAGAAGGAGCCTGATACAGTCCCTTATGGCTCATTGGCAGATACTGTTAATCCTCCTTGCCAGAGATAGTCTATCTTAGGGCTCATAAAAGAATTTTCAAGTAATCGTTTTTGCCACTGGCATGTATCAGATTGCATCAGATGTCAGGTACTTAAGAAAAAATAAATGGTTGTGAGGGAGAACACTGCTGGACTTTCCTACTAAAGGCCTGATTCACCATTGCCCTGCACCTAGTATAACTGAAATCACTGCACAGTGGGTACAAAGTCTGCTTGGGTCAAAATAGTAGCATTTGTGCCAGGTGGATGGTGGATCAGCCCCAGAGCCCCCCTGCTGCCCATTTCAAGTGATGCAGGCTGAACACTGCACTGTCCTACCCCTGTTTTTCAAGAACAGAGGGCGTGACGGCTGCTTGAAAGAACTGCTTTGCCCTGGCACAGGGTACTGAAATCTCTATTGCAGTGTATTGACTTTGCTGTGGGTTCAAAGATATTTAGGAATCTAAAGATGCAACTAGATGCCTAGTGGGATTTTCAAAAGTGCCAGGTGCAGGGCCGGCGACAGGAATTTTGGGGCCCCGTACGCAGATCGTGTGGCCCCCCCTGGTCTCCGGTGGCCCCTCCCCCGGCTGGTCTCCCCCCCCTCCGGCTGGTCTCCCACCGCCCGCAGCCCCCCCCGCCACTGGCCGGTCTCTCCCCCTCCATCCGGTCTCCCGCAGCCCCCCCCCGGCCGGTCTCCCCCCATCCGGCCGGTCTCCTGCCGCCAGCGGGGCCCCCCCGGACGGTCTCCCGCCGCACGCGGGCCCCCCCTGGCTGGTCTCCCGCCGCCTGCGGGGCCCAATTCCCGCATGTGCTCTGGCCGCGTGGCCCGGCCGGGAGAAGCAAAGGGGGCAGGGGGGAGGCTGCTGGGTGCCAGGGGAGGGGGCTGATGAGCGCTGCAGCGGCTGCCCGGAGCCGCGCCTTGCTCAAAGGCCCGGCGACAAGGGGGTACAGCTGCGTACCGGGCCCCGGATTTAAGGGGGCCCCCTTAAGTCTGGGGCCCGGTACAGCTGTACCCGTTGTACCCCCCTGTCGCCGGCCCTGGCCAGGCGAGTTAGGCACTGAACATGCTTGGGCAGGATTGTAAGTCCCACCAGGCACCTATTCGCATCTTCCTTTGAACATTTGGCCCTAAATACTTCATAAAAAAAGTGCAGCTTGATGTCCACTTGTTTGCCAACTGCTTCTTCCTCCTCCCTCAATGGTTGTGGAGATTTTGTGAATGGAACCCCCATGTCCTTCCCCTCATCATGCACCCTGTAATGTGGGTAACTTGCGGAAGGGAGAAACTTTAGTGGGATCCCCTGGTTTAAAAAATTGGCAGCCCATCACTGTGGCATGTCCCATCAAAATAACGTGTTACAGGTTAGCATATGTGCTCTTTAAATGACTGTGCCTGGGAGAAAGGCCTTTCCCAAAGGGTTGCTCCATCTGGGCTGACGTTATTCCCCTGTTTTGAATGGAAGCTCTGGTCGAAGGTACCATACTGAAGGGTGACAAATGTGGTACCTATCTTTAAACAAGATCCCAAGGGTGAGTCTATTATTTGTATTGTGGTAGCGCCCAGAGGCCATGTCAAGGTCAGGGCCTCCATTGTGCTGGGTGCTATACAAATAGATACATAGCTAGAGTCCCTGCTCTGAGAAGCTTTCACTCTGATTTAAAACAAGGTGTGTGTGTGTGTGTGTGTGTGTGTGTTTGTGTGTGTGACCGACCGACCAGCAATAGATGTGAAGGAGGGGGAGGAGCGACAAGTTCATGTGATTCCGTGTTGTGGGTTAGCTGCTGCACAGCCTGATGGTTCCAAATAATTGAAAGGGTAGTTTTTAAAAAAAGATACATTTTTTCAAGCCAGCATTGTGCAGGTTAGGCAGAGCACATGCAGTACCTGTGCCTACCAAGGCTCAGACCTGGGTTAGGAGTGACATAGGCCAAGACAGCATTAAAAGGCTCAGGTTACTACTGCCTGTTGACTTCCAGGCATATTTGCAGCATCTGTCATGGAACGGACACTTAACTGCAGGACTTTGTCTGGATACCTGTGTTGAAATAGGTGCTGAAGTCCCCTATGGCAGAAGATTGGAGGGGCAGAGGGCTGACATAAGAGCTGCTGACAGATCCTTGAAGTCTTTAAACTAGGTGATCATAATGGTCCCTTCTGACCTTAAAGTCTATGAGTCTACGACTTTTAAGTAAATGGGGTTACTTTCAGCTCAGACCTTCCTCTCTGCTGTTTTCTGGTCCCCTGCCTTTCACTATCCTCCACTACCACTGGAACATGCTCTTTTCCAGCTGAGTAATGTGGAGGAACACAGAGCACTGCTTAAGTCCCAGCACAAACACTTGTGCCCTGCTGCTGAGTTCTGAGGTAGGAATGTGGATGCACTGAAGTATCAATGGAAATGGAACACTAGTTGTTATGAGCTGCAGGACCTAGAGCCTATGGGTAACATTTTCAAAAGTGACTAAATGACTTAGGTCTCATTGAAAGTCAGTGAAACGTAAACTCTTGGGAGACTTGAAAGTGTGCTGTAGTCTTCTAAATCATTGAGAGTTCTATGAAGAGTAGGCAGAAATCTGCATTGGCAAGTCTCAGAGCCTGGCTCTACAGACTCGGGCTCGTGCTACAGTGCTCAGAGTAGCTGTGTCGAGGTTTGGGCTCTGAGCTCCGGGTCTGAAACCTGGAAAGTAGGATGGGCTTCAGAGCCCAGGCTTCAGCCAGAGCCTGAACATCTACACAGGTAGTGCCTGTGAACCCAGGCAACAAGACTTGCTGCTGCAAGCTTCTGCTTGCTGTGTAGATATACCCTGTTCTGTCTGTTCTGAAAATTTTACTCTACGACCTTGGGTCTTCATAACTTTAAGACAGATTAATTTCTCTCTCTCTCTCTCTCTCTCTCTCTCTCTCTCTCTCTCTCTCTCTCTCTCTCTCTCTCTCTCTCTCTCTTTCTGTGTTTTGTGTGTAGATGAGGCAGCTGCTAAATTATTGGAATGACAGCAAGTTTGCAAAAGTTTTGTATATAATACTTATTCTCTTTCATCTGGGGAATGATTAATCAATGCTTCTGACTGAGATTATTATAAGGCTATAACCTTGTTCATTATCAGAACAAATACAGAAAAAATACAAAGCAAAAATGTAAAAAGACCCAGTTCATGCCTAACAAATACTGTTCTTGGCAAGCAATCATGTATCTGAGACACCAAAGTTGTACTTGTAACAACAAAGTCTCCTTAAAATGTCTATCTAAAAGCTCAATGCATGCTTTGTTACCAAGAAAAGTTCTTTAGTCATTGTTTCCTAGCTAGTGCCAGTCCGTTCTTGGTTTTCCATAAATAATAATTCCACTTTGGCCTCTGCTAGGTGGACACCATGTTGGACTAGAACCGTAACAGTGGGGTGGGTAGGGTAGTTTACACACACTGCCATTCTTGTGCTTTAAAAAGTCAGCATTTATCCCCCAGGGTTTCCTCGGAGGTGTGTGCCTTGCTCTTCTCCCTGCAATGTCGCAGTATTGTCAAGAAGTTAAAAAAAAACAAACAAGACAGACTTCCCCCAAACTCACAAGATTGGCCCCAAAACATGGTATTAAAAAAAAAGATTATGGTGGGTATTTTTGGTTTGCTTTTGAATGCGCCCTGCCCAAGCCCCTGTCACTGTGACAACTAGTGTTGCCCATGCTCCCAAATGTATTGGTAAGTGGAGCTCCAGGCGCTCTTCACCCTTCTCTGCCCTTTCCACAGCCCTTTAAGGGGCAAGGCATTTATATATGATGTGAAATATATTATCATAGTTAAATACAAGGAGGAACAGATTGTTAAGCATAAGGGGTTCAGACATGTTGCACTTAAAATGAAGTGGCAATTAGCATAAGACCAAGGAGGGCTAGAAGGTTACATATTGTTGTAATGAGCCATAAAACCAGTGTTTCTGTTGAGTCCATGATTTTTAGTGTCTTACAGAGTTATGGTGAAGGAGGTGGTTCCTCAGTTTTTCTGAAGTCCTTTTGCAGAGCTGCTCAGAATATTTAGAGTTATATGTAGTGGTCAGAGGGTTATATATGGTGAGTCCTTTGGGGGTAATGCTTTGTTTCTTGCATTTGCTCAGGAAGTAGATTTACAGATTCATAAACTTAAGGCCAAAAGGTACCACCATGATCACCTAGTCTGACCTTCTTTCTGCACATTGCAGGCCACAGAACCTCACTCAGTCACTCCTGTAATAGGCCCATAACCTCTGGCTGTGTGACTGAAGTGCTTGAATCTTGATTTAAAGGTTTCATGTTACAGAAAATCCACTATTTACTCTAGTTCAAACAAGCAAGTGTCCCATGTCTCAGGAAACCAAGAAAGGTGAAACCCTCCCAGGACTCCTGCCAGTCTTCGGGGGGAGGGGGGGGGAAGCCCTTCCCAACCCCAAATATGGCAATCAGGTAGACCCTGAGCATGTGAGCCTAGAATAGCAGTTACTGTTAAGTCTGGCTTCCTTTTTCTTCATGTTATGGAGTTTCCAGTTCAGATGGCAACACGTGTTACCTGCTTGCCTTTCCCAGACCTGAGGAAGAGCTCTGTGAAGTTCAAAAATTGGTCCCTTCCACCAACAGAAGTTGGTCCAATAAATGATAGCAGCTGATCCACCTTGTGTTTCTCATATTTTGGGACCAACATGGCTACAACAACACTGCAGTTATCATAGTTGTGGATTAGAAAGTGAGATGGTGTCACTTTAAAGGGATGGCCTTATGAGCTGAATGGACTGCTTGAGTTCAACAGAAAATAACCTTCTTTTGTGTGTTTAATTTGTTACATCTTTTATTTTTAGTCCTCGTTTTGTCCGATGGCTTCTGCTTTTTCACAGGAATCCATGCAAAGAGTCGACGCAAGCACTGAGTTCAGACAGAATGTTACTTCCAGTGTCCTGAGTATTATCTGCCAGTTCATTTTTAAGCGGTGCTGCTGTATACTGTTAGAAATGCATTGAAATGTGAACATCTTAGCTTGTTAGAAAAATATGAGATGACAGCATCACTATTCAAAACCTTAATTGAGAATACTCTTTCTAATCCACGGTATAATTCCATTTATTTCTATTGTTTCCTCGAGTGTTCTAATGCACTATTTATTTAATATCACTTCAGGTTTACTGACTTTTTTTGGATTCATAGATTTTCAGGCAAGAAGGATTCATTAGATAATCTATCTGACCTCAGTTTAAATGATTTATTTCATGAAAATATTCTTTCATTTTTATTTTCTTTTATAAATATTCCAGCATCAAGAAATCCCGCCATGGTTTTCCTATAAATGGTGGATCTTTGCCAAATTATCTCAGCAGTTGTTTCTTAATTTTAACAATTTGATCTTGAGGATGCATTGCCCCCATGTCCATGCAGGCAGGAGTATGTTTTTCTTCTTGTAACAAATATAAAATACGTTCTACTGATGTGCTTAAAGCCATCTTTAAAATAAATTAGTCATCGCTGTAGCATGTTTATATTCTCTACTAATTATTTATAAATGGAACCTTAATATAAAGTGTGACCCTAGTCTCATAAGGTGCATAACATTGAAGTTATTAAAAGACTTTTTCTACATTTAAATACTTTTTAATTTTAATTTTAATATTTAATTTTAAGTGGTTACTGCACATGACTGGGCACCAAGTATCAGGGCTCCTGGGTTTTAATCCCAGCTCTGCCGATGATTCTCTGTGAGACTTTAAACTAGTTGCTCACTCGGTGTATCAATAATGGTTATGGTCCCAGTGTTGTAACCCTAACTCCAGTTGCGTAGTAACTTACTTCTGAGTTACCATTGATTCCAGTGGAGTGAGGTATTACCCACTGAATCTGGACCTGATCTGCTAACCAGCATCAATAAAGACCCAAAATGTAAACAGAATTTTCAAAAACTTCTGATGTCTTTCCAATGCAAAGTTTCATTCATAGCCGAGATTAACATTTCCTTGGAAAACTAGCTCCGGCGCTCACGCAAGTGCCATGTGGTAGTGCGTCGCATGAAATCCTAGTGGAATTTTAGTACTTTACAGTAGAAATTAGTGAAGGGGGGAGCGGGGACTTATTGCATTGTCTGTCAAGTAGGACATTCAGACACTGTTTTCCTGCATGTCCATAGGGACTTAAGTGGTTAAGATACTGAGAAGTTATTGTTGCACTTACATGATGCACACTGCTAGCTATGGTATCAGCTGTTATGGGAAGCACCATATATTAGGCAGTGGATTTTATGGGTATGCAAACCATTTCCTTACATCTTTGTGCGCCTGAAGGGGATGGACCCAGTCCTACCTCTTCAGCTTCTGGTGCACAAGAGCTGAGAGTCTAATCCCAGGAGTGGCTGTTGATTCTCTAAGGAGAGTGGGAAGAAGCAGGGCCAAACCCTTCCACTTGACCAGCAGTGCTGTGCCAGTGCAGGTGGGAGGACATGCTGAACTCTATAGTAAAGCTACTCAGATCCATAACCTCCAGCAACCCCCGTGACTTGTTCCAGACTCAGGCTCAGCGCCGCTGGAAGAGAGTAGGGCTGGTTGAAAACTTTTACAAAGTCATACTCTCTCATACTCCCATTCCCTCTGTGGACTAGTTTCTCCCATGAAGCACTATGGCCATGCAACTGCCATGATACAAGGCCTCTCCTCACCAAGAATGGAGATTGCAGTGTGTCAAGGGAGACGTAGTTTGAACAGGGAACCCAGCCTATGGGGAAGCACAGGGGCATGAGGCACCAAAACTACCACACCCAGGCAGCACCACAGTGGCATGTCAGAATTTAAATATATCAACTTTGGCTGAAATTTCAGTTTCCATTTTTTTGTCAAAACCTATAATTTCTCTTTGGAAAAACTTTGAAAACTATTTTTATTTTTGTTAATATTTTTTTTAAAGAAAAAAATTCCAGAAAGGGGTAGCTGTTGGTGAATAGCCTCTTCTGATCTGGAAATTCCTAAGTGTTCAATGGATTAAAGTCACAATCCTGTCCGTAAACAAGAAAGATTAAGGTACTTTCTTGGCTAGATAGGAGGAGATGGTGGCCTGAATTTCAGCCAATAATACCAATAGCTAATGAGATCCCAACACTCCACCATGCCTATTTCTATAATAAGACGAAGGTGGTAAACAATCCCCGACAGGTATGAATTTTTATAGAGGCATTGCAGTTCAATTTGGTATGTAAGAAGAAACTTTTAGGGAATTAATGATCTATGCACAATAGCCAGACACTGTGCTTGAATCAGCCCTCAACATTTCACTCATCTTGGGAATATTGATGACCAGTGCTAGATAATTACTCATAGCCATTGGCTAAATGAGACTAGACAGTGAGGGACAGACATCCCTCATCTGACTATGGGAGATTATCCATCATTATAACTTTTTATTTCCTCTCATGGTCCTCAGACAAAATGGATTTTTTTTGGGGGGGGGGTCTCCTCTCGTGTTCCAGGGCAGCTGTCCAAGGTAGCTGTATTTTTCTCCATATCCAACACATTTGCATTCCTCTGTGAGTGTGTTGTGTTTATTCTTTCTTCTGCTCAGGGTCAGTGATGCTTTCTGTTCTGCAGGGCTGAGCTGCGGGATCAGCTCTGGGAAGAATGTGCATCGCCTATGAGCAGAATAATACTGTTTGGAAAATTTAGATCAAACCCAGTGTTTTTTTTAACGTGCTCTTTTCCTTTCTGTTCCTTTGATATCCTTCCCAAACAAGCCAGGAGAAGAGGAAGAAGTGTCTGAAATGGAGTAGGAAGGAAATGTATTTAACACAGGAAAATGTAAGGCAAATTCATGTATTGCTCATTTATATAATGCCAGGGTGCATCTTAAAGTGAATTTAACACAACCTGGAGAATGAAGATTCACAAGCTGGAGAATGATGTCTTTGTGATAACAACAGAGCGGGTGGCAGCAGCTGCGGTGCAACCTTTCCTGTGCTCCCCCACCAGAGTGCTAGACCGACTTGAGGAGCAAGGCAGTGGTGTAGGCTCCAAGACTATTCAGGGAGATTTTCAAAGGGACACAGGGCAGGTAGGTGGCCAACTCCCATGGAAAGTTATGTTTTCAGAAGAATGTTTTCTTAGTGATAGAACCCTAAAGAGCACTATGCACCTTGAGGAGAGTACAGAAGCCATTACCTAGGACTGTCTGCTTATTTGAACTACAGTCATCACCACCATTACTCTAGTTTATTAGGGGCAAAAAGGCATCAACCTCGTTCTATGTTTGCTTTGGTCTAGGACAACAGACAGCAATTGTTCTGGCACAGTTAGCCTCTACTTCTGTGTGTCTGTGGGGGCAGGCAGGTATAATTGTGACTCCCTCCTTGTGTCTGCATGCACAGTGGCCAGACACAATCTGCCCTCTCTATTCACTGAATGAAAATCCCTCCAACTTCGATTTTAAAGGTACAGCTCATTTGACTACTGCCCAGTCTACCCCACAATTAAATAGATGGGCTTTTTAATTATGTTTTGAACTTGACAATAGATAAATCATCTAGTGAGCTCTCACATAAGAGAGGCTCACAATTGCTCAACAGGCTATTGAAAAAATTAGGCTTTATTGTAGTTTGTCCCACAGAATATGATTGGTTTAATTTGTAAAGAGAGACATTTTTGTGCCCTGCTGACCCCAGGCACTTCCAGGTGATGGACTCCAAATGATTGTGTCTTTACAAATCCTATCACTTATGAACATGGATGTTAGGGCCAGAGTCTCTCTAGTCCTCAGCTGTAGCTCTGTTCTCCAGAGGGCCCAATTTGCCTGCCTGTCTGACTATGTCTCTTGTTTCCTGGATAAAAATTAGATTGCAGTTCTCACTCCCCAACCTCCTGCTGCTTAGCTCCATGGAATAGTGCGGGGAGCAAGCCCTGTAATCCAGTTAATTTCACAGTGAGAAAATCTGCAGAGCAAGACACAGCTGCAGGGAAGTCCTAGCAGGGCAGGGAGAGCAAGATCAAAATGCCAGGCACCTGGTTGCAGCAAAATGGTGAACTCCATCGCAGAAATGAAGAATTCCCTGATATCTTGCAGAAATAGACCGCAGGGCTCTGATTAAGGAGAACAGGGCAAATGGTTCCTCCCAGAACTATTGTACTGGTCTGTCTGGGCACATAGAAAAATATATCCACTACACTCTGTTCATATTTTTGAAGCTTTTTAGGGGCAGCTATATGGGGTAGAATGTAACTTTAAAAAAAGTAAGCTAAGATTTTGGAGCAAATCATTCATATTTGTCAGGCAGTTTGAGGTTCTGAGAAGCAAGGTGTTATAGCTGTGCAAAGAACCGTTGTTCAAGCTAGAGTGCCCAAACTCAAATAGTTGATATTATATCTCAGGGATTGGCAACTCTTTATTTTTCAAAGCAACTTAGCCCTAGTCTACACTGGGGCAGGGAGGGATCGACCTAAGATACACAACTTCAGCTACAAGAATAGCACAGCTGAAGTTGACATACTTAGATACACTTATGGTGGAGTCTTCACGGCAGTGAGTCGACTGCTGACGCTTCCCCATCGACTCTGTCTGTGGCTTTCAAAGCGGTGGAGTACTGGAGTTGACGGGAGAGCACTTGGGATCAATTTATCACATCTGGACTAAATGCAATAAATCAACCCCTGATAGATTGACTGCTACCTGGTGATCCAGAAGTTAGTGTAGACATGCCCTTAGAGTTTGCACTGAAATGCAAGGTAAATTCACAGGCTGTCATGGCAATTTTTCACCTGGGGTCAGATCCTCAGCTGGTATCAATCAGCTGAGCTTACTATAGTCTTACACTAGCTAAGGATCTGGGCTCTACTCTTTATAATAAGAGCCGTGATCAATGGAAAGCAAATGAGGATGCATAATGTAGATCGATCTGTGGTCTGTCAACCTGGGAAAAGGAAAGTTTATTAGAATAGCTGAAAAGTTTCAGCTCATTAGCTCTCAGCTGGAAAAAAAGCAAAAGTGACACTTGTGTGACAGGACTCTGCATAAGTGTCCCAGCACACTGTCTACTAAAAGCACTTCAGCTTTCCCCGAATTAGTGCTTGTCATTGTTCATATACTTTGCTAACTACTGACGGCTTTTCAGAAAGAGGAGTAGGAATGGGGGCTCTGCTTTCCGCATTTGCTCATCATAAACATTTAATACAGGCTCTGTGCCAGACACAATGATGGTAGATCTTGCCTTAGATTATGACTCTACGTATTCTACATTGACAATTATAATGTGAGTGTTGAGATACTATGTCAACAGCTCAGTAAATCATCCATTGTCAACATCACAAGGGGGTCTCTGAACTGTGAGCTACGCCTAGCTAAGAAATCAAACTAACAGCATGCGGACAGACTTGTTATTTATGAAGAACTACTGAAATTGTCCTTTCCCTAGGCGAAGGATACTACCCCCCTCATGGAGAGAGACTCCTCTTCAGTCTGGCAATGACTGACTTGTAAAAGTGGCAGTCCTTAGTCCATTCATCCTGTTTTGCTGTGGTGTCTGGCTTCCAATAAGCCATGTGCCCTTGATTTCCAAATTCATACACTGTGCAAAGCCAGCCTTTCAATAGAACACTGAGCCCACACTAAATCTAAGGCAGAAAATGGATTGCTGAGGTTATGGTCTGTTCTGATTGTCTGGACTCCAATTGTGGCCCTCATCCAAAGCTCATGAGAAGTCAATAATGGTTTTTCCATTGACTTCAATGGGCTTTGGTCAGGTCCCAAGCATCCCTTATCCAGTTCTTCTTATGCAGGGATATATGAATTATGAGCCCAACCCTGCAAACTTTCCTCTCCTAAGCAGCCCGTAGCTCTTTAAAAAAATTCATAAAGAAACAAAATGAAAAGTAGAAAAATGTAAAAGCCTTACAGCTTGTGTAGGTTTCCAAATACCACATGCTTAATGGGATCTCCAGTAGAATTATGTAGCGTTACAAGTTGTCAAAGCTGCAAGAACAGACAATCTAAAACCAGGCAAGACTACACAGACATAACATGTTAGATGGGAGTAACAGTAATAAAGTAGAAGACCAAAGCAATAGGGAAGGAGGGGATGGGGTATAAAAGGAGGGAAGCAGAGGAGAGGTAGGTGAATGGAGATCTGTCATTCTTTGAGTCATCTTGACATTTTTATCCAAATGTATAAACAGCCCTTTTTCAGAGAAGTTCAACTGAAGGCATGGGGGTTACAAATCAGAGTAAGGATTTTTCCTGTAAGGTTTGACAGAAGCAGTCATTGTTTGTCCTCTCTCTTTAGAATTGTCCATCCTTGTTTTCATGGTACATAATTGTTTTTCTGCCTGCAAACTGACTTTCATATTCAATGACGTTTCCACCCCGCAACTGGTCCCTGAAGGGACTAGGGAATATTTCATCGTCATAAAGCTTCAACAGTTGTTTAAATGTAGTCCTGGGAGCTTGTTGGTTGAAATAGAGAGTAGGTATCTTAGGCAAATTGGCAAATATTTGTCCCCAGCCCACAGTCATTTTTTTTTTGCATTAAACAGCCTCTGAACATCTTGATGCCCTTTCTGGTGGTAGGTAATAGCTGCTTCTTCCTAAATGGAGGCGCCAGCCCTGGTTTGAGGATGGTGCTATGTAGATGTAATTGGCTTAAGGCTGGTGTAGGATAAGATGCTCAGATTGTGGTTACAACCAATGCAGGTTTGAGAGCACCCCATGTAAGACTCTAGTGCCCACAGTAAGTATAACTGTTGGCAAGAGATTTAAACACGTGCAATAAAGCTATATTTCTGTGGGTTCAAGAGACTGTGTGATGCCTGCAATGAATGTCACTGAGAGATCAATATTGTTTATTACACTTTGGGAAATTGCTTGGGTTAATTTATGTTGGTAGATTTCCTAGCTGAATAAACATGGCGATCTCACTGGCAGGAAGCCTCAGATTGCTCACACAGGAAAAAAAGTATTAATGGACTGCTTCATCAACCTTGACGAAAAAACCTTTCAAATGCCTGGGCAGTTAAACCGAGTGACAAGTTTTGCCATGATGTCCATCTCTGATTTGCATTGCCCATTTGCTCTGCTGTGACTTGGGTTTTAAGCAGCACTTAGGTGACAGCTGAGATCCAGGCACTGGCAGGGAATACTGATAGTGTACTGCACATATTATTTCAGATGGATGAAAAGCATTGCCTAGCCAGAAGCAGGAGACAGACAATAAACAATGGGATGCCTCCTTGTCTGTTGTGTGTGAAGGGGGGAACCCCCAGCCCAACATCTGATAAAAAGAGAAGGTACCAACTTTGACTCTGTTTTGGCTTTTTATTTATTCCTGACAAACTTGATTTATGAATTGGAGGACTTTTTTCATTATAGAATGGATCCATCTGCTCCATGCCCCGACAACATGATTTGCTTCTAAGCTGTTCTGTCTACTGTTATACATTTCCTAGCCACATTTCTATACCAACCTGTCAGTTCCATACATCTTTACAGATGATAAGTAAATTCTTCTCTTAATCTTTTGGAATGGTAGTGTCACTAATATTTTCTGGACATAACACTCCCAGCCTTACCTGAAGAGAGGGAGGTGTTAGCTCCAGCTACTGCATTGGTGTATAAAGAGAATAAAATACAAGACCAGAGGCTCTCTTATTTTATTGGTCTCCGCTTTATAGCTTTAACTGTCTCCTTTGCTTATGCGGAAGCTCTTTTGATGGAAAACATTCCAGTGACACTCTGATTTTTGAGGTGCAGCTGTCATTCTTGTTCCCAGTATTTAGTCACTGAATATGAATTCTGCAAAGCGTCTTGTTCATTTCACCTAATGTAAAATGATGTTAGCATTTGGACCTTTGCTAAGCTTCCCTTTCCCAGCAAAGTCGGATAGGCCATTTGAGTCCCATATTGCTGTTTATATCATAGGCATTTCCTTTTTCCATATTCAAGAGGGGCTACAATTGCCCCATCACAGATCAATGGAATACCTGTTGGGTATGGAATAAGAAGGTGATGACTATCCTCCTTAACAATAATAATTAATAACAATAATTAATATATCTAGCTTTTCTATAGTGCTTTTCAACGGTAGCTATAAAAGCACTTTACAAAAGAGGTCAGTTTCATTTCCATATTATGAGGAAACTGAGGCACAGAGCTGAAGTGACTTGCCTGAGGTAACAGAGCAAGGAATAGAACTCAGGTTTCCTGAGTCCCAGTGCTCTGTCCACTAGGCAATAGTGGCCTCCATCAGTTCCCTTCACAAGATCCACTTCTGTGATACTGACAAATAGCCAGCCAATTAGGCTGTAGCTCATAGTTTATGTGCATTGTTCATCAATGAAAATAGGTAGAATGAAGATAGAAATTTGGGTATAACATATATAAAGCTACTAGGGCTGTCAAACGATTAAAAAATAATCACCATGAATCCCAAGATTAAAAAAAATCAAGATTAATCAGAGTTTTAATCGCACCTTTAAACAATAATAGAATATCAATTTAAATTTATTATGAATATTTTTGGATGTTTTTCTGTACTTTCAAATATATTGACTCCAATTACAACACAGAATAAAAAGTGTACAGTGCTCACTTTTTTTTTACAGTGCAAATGTTTGTAACCAAAAATAATAGTCTAAAGCGAGCACTGTACACTGTGTATTCTATGTTTTAATGGAAATCAGTGTATTTGAAAATGTAGAAAAACATCCAAAATATGTACACTAATTTTTAATTGATATTCTATTACTGTTCAATAGTGTGATTAAAGCTCCAGTTAATTGTGACTATTGTTTTGACCTAGTTAATTTGTTTTGTGTTAATCACTTGCATTAACTGCAATTAATTGGCACCTTAAAAACAACACATCTTTTGATTGTTTGTTTCTCCCAGTTTATGATGATTGTCCTTGGATTTCCCAATTTATAGGGACAGTCCTGATTTTGGGGTCTTTTTCTTATATAGGCTCCTATTACACCCCACACTTCCTGTCCCTATTTTTCACATTTGCTGTCTGGTCACCTTAGCCCCAATCCTGAAACTTGTTGTGCAAGGCCTAGTTGTCTGCTTATGCAGAGCTCTGTTGAAATCATACAGCCCTTATGCTCTCAGTAGTAGTACTGGGGCCTTAACTCTTTGGCCCATGTCTTAAGTAGATGTGCAGTTATAAAGGGCCAGATTCTGGGCCCCTGACAGTAAGGAGTACCTTATGCCATGACTAGTTTAATTGATCCTGGGGGAATTCTGGGCCAAAAAATTAAAATTTCTGCCCACAATATTTCCAAATTCTGAATTTTTTATTTGTCAAAATAACCTAATATAATCACACCACTTTTGACTAGTTTGGTAATTTATTTCAAAATACCTGTTGACAACTATGTCTGTAACAATACCAGACACCAAAAAAGATTCAGAAAATGTTTTTGACAAATGATTTCCCACTAGGCATGTTAATACAGAACTCTGAGTAATTCAGTTAAACAGAACCGTATTTCCTGCACTCCTCAGAAGCAGTGAAAAGGCTTGTGGGAGTCAGGGGTAAAGAAAGAGCTGAGGTAGAGGGAAGGAGCCTGGGAGTGAACCTGGAAGGTTTTTGAATGTGTGTGGGAGAAGTATGGAATGGATTTGTTGTGGGGGAGGGGATTGTTAGGGAGTTGTCAGCCTCCCCCTCATATAGACCCTGCCTGACCTCTAGCCTCTCTCATTCAGTTAGATGCATCTACCCTTCTCCATGTGTCCCTGCAAGCCCACTCAGTCACCCCTACTCCTCCCTATCCCCATGTATCCCTGTACCCCACAATACTTGTGTTTCTGCACCCCAACCCCATCCCCATGTGTCCCCACACCCACCACTCAGCCACCCCCACTGCCATCCTTATGTGCCCTGTACCTCACCCACCTCCCAGTGTTCCTGCACCACCATTCCCATTCAGCCCTATCCCATCCCTCCACAAGTCCTTCTGAACCCCAGTCTATGTGATCCCTACAGCTGCTCTGTGTGCTCTGTTCTGTCCACCCCTCCATTTGCCATCCCCCCATACGTGGCCCCACAGGCATGCTGCTCTAAGGAGAGCAGAGGCTGATTTTCTTACCCTACGGCAGAGGTAGGCAGCCTATGATATGCGTGCCAAAGGCAGCACGTGAGCTGATTTCCAGTGGCACTCACACTGCCTGGGTCCTGTAACCAGTCTGGGGGGTTCTGCATTTTAATGTAATTTTAAATGAAACCTCTTAAACATTTAAAACAACTCATTTACTTTCCATACAACATTAGTTTAGTTATATATTATAGACCAGGGGTTCCCAAACTTGTTCTGTGGTTTGGCCAGGGTAAGCCCCTGGCTGGCCACAAGATGTTTTGTTTACCCGAGTGGCTGTAGGTTCGGCCGCTCGCAGCTCCCACTGGCTGCCGAACCTATGGCCACTCGAGTAAACAAAACATCTTGTGGCCAGCCAGGGGCTTACCCTGGCCAAACCACGGAACAGGTTTGGGAACCCCTATTATAGACGTATAGGAACAGAGCTTCTAAAAATGTTAAAATGTATTACTGTTATGTGAAACCTTAAATTAGAGTGAATAAATGAAGACTTGGCACACCACTTCTGAAAGGTTGCAGACCCCTGCCCTATGGACTGCTTTGGTGAGCCAGCTTCCATCTGTTCAGGCACCACAGCAGTCCTGGTGGATGAAAGGCATAACTGCAGTACTTGTCCAGCAAAAGAGATCTGTGGGGGACACAGATTTTGTGTGTGTGCAGTGGCACAGGATTTCCCCAGGAGTATTTAATTCATTTCAGTGGGACTGTTTGTGAATAAGGGTAGCTCTTAACCATAGCAGTTACCTTGCAGAGATTGATATAATTAGTTGCTATTAGTCTGAAATGGCAGGAACTTAAGAAAAGCACTCTGATTAGTATTATTTTTAAGATTCTTTCCGGGGCTTGCAGAATGAATAGGTCTTGCCACAAATCTGTCAAAGGACTGTCAAGCTGTATTTTGTACTGTGCTATACCTTCTTTTATAACTGTAAATCTTTTAACCTAATGTGTTTATAACATAACTCATGGTCTGTATTTTCTCTTCCATAATACCGGATCTATATTTACATTTCCCTCATAGTTTCAACTGGATGCAATTTCTTCTCCACTTTCTGGCCCAAAGAGTTGTCAACGGTACAGTTACTTTGCACTGTTCTACAGCTGCCACGTGCTTTTCAGTGGTGAGGCCTTTCCTATATCTAGGGACAAATCCTGCCCTAGCTAGTGCACTCTAGAAGAAGCAGGAATGTTGGTAGAGACATCCACTGCTCTATTAATCTTGCTGGTCAGGATTGAACGAGGCAGGATGGAATCTGTGGGAGTTGTCCTTTGCAGATACACACTTGGTTAGCATCTGTGCCAGTCAGCTGGGGGGCTTATCACACTTCCTAACATGCAGACCTCATGGTATGTGGCTCTTCTTTCTCCCTCCCTTCATCTCCCATGCATGTAACATCTGTAGAAGCTGCTGCAGCTGTTGTGGAACAATGCTAGACTGTAGCTCACAGAGCAACAGTATAGGGGAGAATTCTTATTCTGGAGCTACCCAGCGCTCAGGCTCTAAGTTGCCACGATAAACTTAGTCCTGAGGTTGGCTATTGCAGAGCCGTGTCCATCAGATAAACACTAGCTGGAACAATGAAGATATTTGGCTATATAAAGAATGCCCTTGAATAATGTCTATCGATTTTACTTCATGTTAATTCATGAGATTCAAGCTGATTTGAAAATATAGATATTGCTCAGCTAAATAAACTGCATATGATAAAAGGTTGAATACAGAACAAGATGAGCTATCTAATGGGAACAATAATCGTACCAAATCTTTAGGTCTCTAAGAAATAAATTAAATTCCCACCTGTACCTGATTTGTAATACATGTGCTGCATAATCATATCTACCAACAATGGTGCTGTCTGGACATGAGAAAACTACGTCCCTGGCTGATGAGAAGAGTTTGTTAAATTGAAAGTAGAGCATAGCTGATGAGTGTTACTCAGCTTGTCAAACTTCTTGGTGTCTGCAGGGCCTCTGTTAGGGCAAAGGCATTTGCTGTGATTGTGTACTGCTCAGGTGACTGCATCACCATTGTCATTCCAAGGACTATACCATCCCTGAGGACACTGCATTCTAGAACTTCCCAAGTAATGCTGAAGAAGAATGGTCACCCTCCAGCATGTCAGTGGGCAATGGGATTTTGGGAAATACTATTGTAGGCTGGTGGGCATCCCTGATATTTTAGTGTCAGTTTTCTTATAAAATGCTGCATCAAGACTATTCGTGCGTAAGTATTTACAGGAGCAGACCCTGTGGTGTTTTTTATTTTTAACTTTAACAAGAATTCACTTGGAACATAACAGATAAAGAATGCACAAAGTTTTGTGAATAACAGATCTGTCAAACTAAATATATGATAAAGATGAATATTTCCATTATTATTGTTCTTTCTTTTTTCTCACGTTGAACAAAATAACTAACACTAATGGACATATAAGTGGTGTGTCTATTACAGTGTTAGTATTATGCTATTAGTAGTATAATAGTTAAATACTGGCATTATATTACTTGTGTTTGATTAGTTTGTACACAGTATAAGGATTATGATGATGATACAGGTAGCTGCAAGTCTAGGCAAAGATTCTTATAGCTACTGAGTTCTAATAATGAAGTTAAAGAATATTTATGTCAATCTCCTCAAACATTTTGTACACATAACAGAAGAATTTCTTGATGAGGTATGACGGCTTCTACTAAACACAACATGATGTTCATACTTTCTGACAGTTTTTAAACTCCTTGCTCCCCGTACTAGATATCACATTGTATTAAAGAAATTTCTGCAATCTGTACAGGATTTGTAGTGAACAATACTGCAGCAGCAAAGTTTTTGCATTCTCTAGTGTTCTTCTAAGTGGGCTCATGTCCACTAGGAAGTCCCAGGAGGATTACCAAAAGATCATTTGGTAATAAATATCCAACTATTTATGATATTTGATTACAGATTACATCCTAATAATCTCTAATAGCTAGACATGTCCATTATATACACACAAAATCTCCCTTTTCACCACAATTTCTCCAACATTTATCTCCACTCGGTCTCTATATATGCTTTAACTTAACTCGTATGAGGTACCATTGAAACAGTAACTTAAAGAAATTTTCTTTTATTGTGCTACAGACTGAGGGCTGTTGGTATTCTTTTCCAGATCAAACCCCTTTCTTCTGGGGTAATTATTCTATCCACTTACTTTTCCCGGCCTGTCATATGTAGACAATTTTTTGTTAGCAAAGACTGATCAAAATTAGTTATAATTTTTTGGTTTCCTAATTGAGAAGATGCTGTCACTTCTATAGAAGTTAGCTTTCTGTATAAAACAGATTTTTTTTGTTCAAGAAAGACCCAGGATTTGTGGCTGGATTAGAGCACCACTAATAAATTACTGCTTTGAGTTGGCTGGCTTGTTAGTACTGTAGAATATTTGGTGCAGCTAATTCACCTGTTTAATGGGTCTGTTCAGAGTATCTGCTCTCACTTTTATTCTTTTCTAACATTCTAACATCTTCTGTATTCCTGCTTGGGCTTTATCTGGGATGATCACAGAAAGATTGTGAAACAGGAACGGTACCTTTGGGAGAATATTCATTTTGACTGTGGCTATTCTTCCCAACGAATACAGCACACACTTTCCCCAGCATTCCGGTCCTTTTCCCACTTGCTGGAGTAGTAGTTTGACACTTCTAAATCATAGAGCTCTTCTAAGTTGTTTGAGACTAGAATTCCCAGGTTTATTATAGAATTTGTTGTCCAATTATCCCAAAATGTTTTCCGAAAGAGTTTGACTTTTCGAAGTCTGTCAAATGTATAGGTATCATTTCAGATTTGGCATCGTTTACTTTAAATGCACATGCTTTCCCAAAATTCTGGATTTCTTGAGAAGGGAAGGGAAATATTACATTATCTGTACGTAAAGCTATTGTCTGATGTGTTCTCGCAGGATTTATTCTTCTCATGGGCCTTTTGTTCCTTATCTTCTCTGCAAACTGGTCCATGGCCAGAGCATAAAGTAAAGGAGACTATGGACATTCCTGCCTAGTCCCTCTGTGTAATTAAAACAGGGGAGATTTTTATCCCATTAACTTGCATAGCTGGTGCAGAAAGCAGTTATCCATCTGAGTGACTGGGGGCCCAAGTCCATATAAGACAGGACTTAAAACAGGAAGTCCCACTCTATTCTATCAAAGGCTTTCTCTGCGTCTAGTGATACCAACAGAAACGGATCTTTATTTTGACCTGGCATTATGGATGATTCCAGGTATTCTTTGAAAATTGTCTGACGTTTGTCTGTATTTAATGAATTCAGATTGATCTGGATTTATATAAGCTGAGAGCATTGGCTGTAATTGGCTAGCTAGTAGTTCTGCTAAATCCTTGTCATGATTCCACAGTGATATGGGCCTATAGGAACTGCATAAGGTGGGATCTCTTCCATTATTAGAGAGAACAACCCCAGTAATGTTGTTAGGTTGTGGACATTCCTCCCCTAGCCAGGATGCATTGAAGGTACCTCTCAACAGACGTACTAATATCGCTTTAAATACCTTGTCAAATTAATCTCAAAATCCATCAGGCCCCAGAGTTTTACCACTTTCCTTGCTTGTTATTGCCTAGCATTGGAGCACTAGCATGAGCTCCACTAGCACACAGCTGTGGACCCTGAATGGGAGGCTTGCTTCCAGATGCAGTGTAGACATGCCCCAAAAGGCCAACAAGACTGGCAGGCAAAGGAAGAGTGGGGGAATAAAAGTGGAGGAAGTAAGAAAGCTCTCAGCATTTCCTGTGTTGTGCCCTGATGTAACTCCAATGAAGTCAATGGGCATCATTTCACTGACTGCAACAGGCTTTGGATTGGGAGATCTAAAAGAAGGAAAAATAAAGCAGGTGCAGAGCAGCCTGTATTTCCTTTCACAACCTCTTTGCAGTCTTTGGATCCTCTCAGGGGTATCTGAGTTCTGGCTTCCGGCCATAGTGCCCTCAGTTTTCACTAGAGTAGAACCTCAAAGATACGAACACCAGTTACAGATTGACTGGTCAACTGGACAGCAAGTGACACCAGAAGAAACCAATTGTATAGCAGCAGGGACCAAAAAAAGAGAGAAGCAAATACTGTACTGCATCCGTATTGTCCCCAATCCTCAAGTCTGGAGCAGCCACTTACAGCAGAATGCTACTGAAGCCTGGCCTGGAGGGTCAGCTGCTGGATCTGGAGCCCAAATTGTGCTTTGTTCAGAGTTAGAAATATTTCATGGTTACGGCCCACCTCCATTCCAGAGGTGTCCATAACTCTGAGGTTCTACTGTACTTCTTCCCTCCTCCAGTCAGCTGCTGATGCTGAAACTTGGCTTTGCCATAGACAGAGCAGAGCATCGGCCAGGGTGTGCTGCTGCAGGAGGTGAGTGCACAGACGATGCTGATGATATTTAGTGGTTTGTTCAGTAGACAGGATTCAGAGTGGCAGTGAGAACTGGTCTGTCATCAGTCCATCAGCTGGATGTTGCCTCAGGCAGTGGGCTGACAGTTACTAATTTTTTTTTTGTACAGCTTCATTTGTTTTGGTGGGTCACACAGAAAACATGTCCTTTCTGTATCTGTGCGATGTCTCTCACCCACTGTTAATTTAATCTACTTGTCATTTTTTTGGATTACATTCTTGTACAGTTCCTAAGCAGGAGGACACACTCACCTTAAATAGTTTGGATAATCAGGTCTCTGCTGGATCGATTAAGCATTTTGCAAAGGTCTTGGGAGTGCATGGCTTCACTTTCAGGAGTGCTGACTTCATTACAGGTGGTCAGCACTGCTGTAAGATCAGGCCAACGATGTTTAAGAAAGGTTTAGTGAACTGCACACCAGTAAGGTCTGTGGTCCCAAAGTTTGTCATATGTCCTATACTGGCCAGTTGAGGGGCTGTTCAATTTGAGATACCAGGCATGAAGATGTGACGCAGAGTTGTGGTCAAAACTGAGCTTCCCAATCTAATGAATATTGCTGCAAAGTGAAGAATGAAAGATAGCTCAGTGAACGCCTATAGTAGCAGAGAAACACTCACATGAACCTTGGTGCACACATAACAGGGTAGAAGCACTGTCCTTCTGGCCCACCCCGTCAACAGGGATTAGAACCCTGCAGAAAGCTGCTTTCTGCCACCGTTGTATGTCAGGCATGGATGACTAACTTCACCTGGGAGTTAGATTCTCCACAGAGAAAGGATACTAGGAAGTTAGGACAGAGGAGGGGAACCCTAGAGGGACAGTTAAACTTGGGGAGGAAGCTTAGATTGAGCGCTGTATTTGTGTTTGAGTTACTTACAAAGCCAAACCCCAGGAAGAGGAGTGTGAAGGAGAGTTTGGATATGAACTCATGCTATGTTCACAGTGTTGTAAACACCCAACTGAGGAGATCTAACAATTGGTAGTGAAACAAAAGGCAAGATCAGCTGCTCCAGGGTAAGACTGAGGAATCGAGTCTCTGCTGCCTTGCATACAGGTGATCACTTGTGCCTGTGCAAAGTGGCAGTGTTGTGTGCCCACTTTGCATGGTTGTAACTTGTGGTGCAAGGCATCAAAGAATCAGTCCTGGGGGAAGGATTAACTCGAATAGGTTTGTGGCCTAAATCTTGCAAGCAAAGCACACGAGTTAACAAATGATATTACTACAGCAACAAGAAGCAGCAACTTCTTCCTAAGGTCACATGTAATGATCTCCATATTAAAATAGTTCTTTTGCAGCTTTCCTTCTTTTCCCAGCCATGGACGGATGGCATCTACCTCACATCCATCTGTCTTGTCTTTATACGGGTGCTTATCTCCACAGTGGCAACATCCTTGCAAAATCTGTATGTTTCATGCTACACTGGCCCTGAGTTTTCTCTTCTTTCCCCAATCCAGGAACAGGTTGAGCTGCCAGCTGCTAATCTGTTCCTTTGACCCCATCTCTCATTCATCAAGTTGGATCTCTGTCTCCTGCTCAGCAGCCTCACAGCTGTGCTGTGCTGATGCCACCAGTCCTCTGGCAGATATTTACTTTCCAGTTTGTTAGCTGCGGTTCTGCAAAGGTCACTAGCGAAGCAAGGGAAAAAGAGAAACGCTGTCACTGCTGACAGCTCACTGCTGCCTCTCTTCTGCCTGGCATCTCAACTGGACACTCAGATGCTGGTGTGCGCCAGTTGAAGGGAAGGAAAACCTGCAATGTAGTTTCTTGATGTGAGCTATGAGGCAGACATTTCATTCATTCCGTAGCATGAAGAGTAAGAGTGTTCTTGCATGTGACGATGCATAAAATTGGATCATTGTTCATTATGTTTTCTTGTCCTTTCTTCTGTTGCTCTGTCAATTTTGTAGTCTCTGCCTGATAAACCTGTCTCTGGAGTTTTCACTGGGCAAATTAGTAGTCAGGTATGATGGCATCTGTGTATAGTCACGAACCCCTTCTACACAGATAACTCCCCCACCATCTATTTACATGCAGGCAACAGAGAGGTTTCCTTGATCACATGCTCTCTTAATCATGTATTTATTTATGATGCTTATGTCTATGGTGCCTGTCCTTTTGGCACTTTAAATACAAAGATTAAAGCATGAATTTTTGGTGTCACTCAGAAACAAAAACTAAAAACAAGCACTAGATAAAATGACTCTTACCTTGTGCCTTGATAAGGGGAAATTACGATTTTCTGTAGCATCAACATTGTGCTAGTTTTTTTTTTTTTTTTTTAATGTGACATAAGGAGGAAGGGTAGTGTAGATACCAGTCTAATAGGTGATCCTGGCAGTAGAATGTCCATACCTAATTGGGTAAAGAATGTGAGCGAGGCCAAACAGCAAAAGTGAAGATGTTTGTATACCAATGCAAGGAGCCTAAGTAATAAAATGGAAGAACTAGAGCTACTGGTGCAGTAAGTTAAACTAGAGGTAACAAAGTCCTGTGGCACCTTAAAGCCTAACTATAAAGTTTTGAAGCATGAGCTTTCGTGGGCTAACGAAGTGGGTATTAGCCCACGAAAGCTCATGCTTCAAAAGTTTATAGTTAGTCTTTAAGGTGCCACAGGACTTTGTTACCTCTGCTATTCCAGACTAACACGGCTACCTCTCTGATAAGTTAAACTAGATATTATAGGGGGAACAAAAACATGGTGGAACAGTAGTCATGGGTGGAGTGCAGGTATTGAAAGGTTTGTGCTGTTTAGGAAAGACAGTAATAAAGGTAAAGGTAGTGGAGTAGCGTTGTATGTCGATGAGTAGACTGTAAACAAATAAGAAGCAATGGCATGAATAACACAGGGTATCTCTGGGAAAAATCACATTGGGGAAGAAAGCTACGAGAGCCCCCCTGGGACAGTGTTTGGGGTGTGCTATAGACCACTGGGATCTGATTTGGATATTGATAGAGATCTCTTTAATGTTTTAAATGAAGTAAATACTAATGGAAATTGTTTCATCCTGGAAGACTTTAACTTCCCAGATACAGACTGAAGGATAAGTGCTAGTAATAGTAATAGGGCTCAGATTTTCCTAGATGCAATAGCTGATGGATTCCTTCACCAAGTAGTTGCTGAACCAACACGAGGGGATGTCATTTTAGATTTGGTTTTGGTGAGTAGTGAGGACTTCATAGAAGAAATGTTTGTAGGGGACAACTTTGCTTTGAGCGATCATGAACTAATTCAGTTCAAACTGAATGGAAGGATAAACAAACATAGATCTGCGACTAGGGTTTTTAATTTCAAAAGGGCTAACTTAAAAAAATTAAGGAAATTAGTTAGGGAAATGGATTGGACTGAAGAATTTGTGGATCTAAAGGTGGAGGAGGCCTGGAATTACTTCAAGTCAAAGTTGCAGACATTATCAGAAACCTGGATCCCAAGAAAGGGAAAAAAATTCATAGGTCAAGCTGGATGAGCATCTCAGCGAGGTGACTAAGAAAAAGCAGAAAGACTACGAGGAATGGAAGATGGGAGGGATCAGCAAGGAATGCTACATTATTGAGGTCAGAACATGTAGGGACAAAGTGAGAAAGGCCAAAAGCCATGTCGAGTTGGACCTTGCAAAGGAATTAAAACCAATGGTAAAAGGTTCTATAGCCATACAAATAAGAAGGGAAAAAAAGGAGTGGGACCGCTAAACGCTGAGGATGGAGTGAAAGTTAGGCATGGCCCAATATCGAAACAAATACTTTGCCTCAGTCTTTAATGAGTCTAACGAGGAGCTAAGGGATAATGGCAGGATGACAAATGGGAATGAGGATATGAAGGTAGATATTACCACATCCCACAGCTTAATGGGACTAAATCAGTTCAGGGGAGGGGAGCAGATAATCTTTATCCAAGAGTATTAAAAGAACTGGCACATGAAATTGCAAGCCCACTAGCAAGAATTTTTAATGAATCTGTAAACTCAGGGGCTGTATCGTATGACTGGAGAATTGCTAACATAGTCCCTATTTTTAAGAAAAGAAAAAAAACGTGATCTGGATACCTACAGGCCTGTTCGTTTGACATCTGTAGTATGCAAGGTCTTGGAAAACATTTTGAAGAAGAAAGTAGTTAAGGACATTGAGGTCAATGGTAATTGGGACAAAATACAACATGGTTTTACAAAAGGTAGATCATTGCAAACCAACCTGATCTTCTCTTTGAGAAGGAACAGATTTTTTTAGACAACGTAAATGATTTCAGTAAGGCATTTGATATGGTTCCACATTGGGAATTATTAGCTAAATTGGAAAAGATGGGGATCAATATAAAAACTGAAAGGTGGATAAGGAACTGGTTAAAGGGGTGACTACAATGTGTCATACTGAAAGGTGAACTGTCAGGCTGGAGGGAGTGGAGGGAGGTTACTAGAGGAGTTCCTCAGGGCTTGGTTTTGGGACCAGTCTTATTTAATCTTTTTATTACTGACCTTGGCACAAAAAGTGGGAGTGTGCTAATAAATTTTGCAGATGACACAAAGCGGGGAGGCATTGCCAGTATAGAGAAGGACTGGAATATCATACAGGAAGATCTGGATGACCTTGTAAACTGGAGTAATAGTAATAGGATGAAATTTAATATAGACGCTATCCGGGTTATGCAAGACCCAACTTACACAAATTTGCACTTATGGAAAAAGTTCTGTAAGCCTGAATAGGATTTTTGAGTTGTGGACATTTTTACGTAATGTACTGGAATATGTTTCCAACTTACACAAAATTTGAGTTATGCAAGGCTTTCCGGAACAGAATTATTGCGTAAGTTGGGGGGCATCTGTAATGAAGAGTGCAAGATAATGCATTTAGGGATTAATAGCAAGAATTTTTGTTATAAAATGGGGACGCATCAGTTGGAAGTAAAAGAGGAGGAGAAGGACCTCGGAGTATTGGTTGATCACAGGATGACTATGAGCCATCAATGTGATATAGCCATGAAAAAAGCTAATGCAGTATTGGGATGTATCAGGCAACATATTTTCAGTAGAGATAAGGAGGTGTTAGTACTGTTATACAAGGCACTGGTGAGACCTCATTTGGAATACTGTGTGCAGTTCTGGTCTCCCATGTTTAAGAAGGATGAATTCAAACTGGAACAGGTGCAGAAAGGGGTTACTAGGATGATCCGAAGAATGGAAAACCTGTCTTATGAAAGGAGGCTCAAAGAGCTTGGCATGTTTAGCCTACCAAAAGAAGGCTGAGGGGAGATATGATCATTCTCTATAAATATATCAGAGGGATAAATACCAGGGAGGGAGAGGAATTATTTAAGCTCAGTACCAATTTGGATACAAGAACAAATGGATATAAACTGGCCATTCAGGAAGTTTAGACTTGAAGGTTTCTAACCATCAGAGGAGTGAAGTTCTGGAACAACCTTCCAAGGAGAGCAGTGGGGGCAAAAGACATATCTGGCTTCAAGACTAAGTTTGATAAGTTTATGGAGGGGATGGGATGATGGGATAGCCTAATTTTGGCAATTGATTGATCTTTGACTATTAGCGCTAAATATGCTTAATGGCCTATGATGGGATGTTAGATGGGCTGGGATCTGAGTTACTACAGAGAATTCTTCCCTGCGTGTCTGACTAGTGAGTCTTTCCCACATGCTCAGGGTTCAGCTGATCGCCATATTTGGGATCAGGAAGGAATTTTCCTCCAGGGCAGATTGGCAGAGACCCTGGGGTGTATTCACCTTCCTCTGCAGCATGGGGCATGGGTCACTTGCTGGAGGATTCTCTGCACCTTGAAGTCTATGAACCATGATGTGAGGACTTCAATAGCTTACATAGGTAAGAGGTTTATTACAGGAGTGGATGGGTGAAATTCTGTGGCTTGCACTGTGCAGCAGGTCAGATTATATGATCATAATGGTCCTTTCTGACCTTAAAGTCTATGAGACTGTAAAGACTGTGCTCCAAAGATCTTATAGTCCAACATGCAATATTACTAACCAAATTGTTTGAATTCCAAAGTTCAGGGCCCTCAACTGAAAATGCCCTGCTGCCATTAATGGAACATCCAGCCCTAGGTATTAGTGGACTGAGCATCACAGCTGATCTTAATTACTATCCTAAGGAATAGACCTAGATGTGATCTTTCACATAGCTAGGTCTCAGGCCATTCAGGTCTTAAACAACTTGAATTGCTCAGGCAAGTAGTCCAGAGAGCTGAGAATAGGGGTTATATGCTCACAGTGGTTTGCACCATACAGGAGCCGGATTTTGCAGAGAGTGGGGGGTGTTTGAGTGAGCTCCAGATGCAGCCCTAATGCAGAACATGTTGCAATAGTGAAGCCTGGAAGTTACAGAGTGACATAGGTGACCATTACAAGGTCTGTCTAAGACTGGTTGTGTCCTCCTGCATCGTTTAGGCTTTTCCCCCTGAGAAAGGCTTGACATTGGCACATGTGCGAGAACCCTTCTCAGTTGCCAAAGCTTTCTTAAATGCATGCTGGAGATCACTTGAGGAACAGTACGAGAGTGCCCTATGGAGGCCTTGTGATGTTAAGTCAGTGAAGAAGTGGTGTAGAAAATGAGAAACAATCCCCAAGCTGTATAAGATTTTGATTCTCTGGGAGCCTGGTCTATGATTGAGTTCCCCAGATGCTATTGCAAAACAAATCAATAATCTGAATAATTAATAACTTGTAACCCTCTTGTCACTGATTCCTCTGACCTGCTTGAAGTTATTATAGATTCATAGTTTCAACTTTTTTTGGTAAATGCCCTGAAACAAAACTGTCATTTTTATGTCTATGTAATCACATTCATTAACAGGAAAAGATTGTGTCAAGTCAATTTCTATGCTCGCAGTACATAGTCCAGTCTCCCACTGTTTGCTAATAATAATTCCCCCCCTTCCCCAATCGAAAACTTTCTGCAATTTCATTTCTAACCAGGGAAAGAAGATAACTTTAACTCAATTAAACAAGTGTAAAATTTCTCTTGTCCGCTGCTGGATTTGTAAAAGGGTCTCTAAAGGACTAGATGCAGAAGAAAGGAATTTGGATTCCAGACCAAACCAACAGTTCACATAATCCAGTTTCCTGGCTCTGAAAGTGATCACTGCTGGATGCATCAGAGGAAGGTATAAAACCTTGCGAGGATTTAATTGATGTGGACTTTAAATATATTATAGACAGAGAAAATTCCTTCCTAATCCATGGATAGAGGTCAATTTATGTTCTGATTATAAGGATTGTTAGCCTGTGTAATTGTATTTTACTGGAAACAAAAACCCTTCCTTCTGAGAAATTTGCATGTGTTACTGTTGAGTCAGAAGCTGGCAGTAGGAAAAAGAAGTACACATTTGTATGGAGATTGCAGAGGGAATATACATTCATCTTCCTGTTAGAGGAACATTGTATTTTCATTCCAGGTGATCAAGAGGTCCACTTTACTGTGCAGTCATTTTAATCTTACCCCAAAGGTGCCTGCAACAAGGGTCTAGCACTAACAAAGGAAGGATTTGGGGCCAGGTACTGAAAATACTATTATGCCAGCTCACTGACAGCAAAACATGGGAACTTTTGAGCCCTTGAATGTCACTCTGATTTTGCATTTTGTCTGTTTTAGCTTTGTTTTTTTGCTGGTGCTCAGGGCCGGAGGGACTCTGAAGGCAGTAGATTTGCTTTCCAGTGCATCCTTCTGGCACTCTTATCTGGAGATGCAAATGAACCACGAGGCTCTGTTCTCCTTTGAACCATATCTCCTGCGTCCGACTTTGTGGAAGGCTCCCCCTTGGTTGGCCTTTTAGTCCTTTGTGGCCACAGTTACAGTCTGTGGAGACAAGGTTTTCTCATTCATCAGTTTGCTTGTTCTTGTTACCATGGAGTATTTTACCTGGCAGGCATGAAGTGCTGTTAGCAAGTGCATTGAAGTCAAATTGATCAGAATGCCTGGAAGAGTGTCCCTGAAAAGTAATTTTCATTTTTTTCCCACAAATGAAAGAGCACCGGGGAAAGATTATTTCCTGCTGTGCATTACCTGCTGTCATCTCAGTAAGCAAAAGGTTGCAGCTAAACCACCTCTACAGGCTGGACTGTGGAGGGAGCAGGAGCTCTAAGATGGTGTTTTGAATCAAAGCCGCAATGCCAGTCCAAACCCATTAGTATAAGTGGGCTTGATTCTATGACATCACTCCTCAGTTTACGAGCACATTAAGAGGGAAGATGGGAAGGAAAGGAGACAACTTGTCATACTGTGACTCTGTCGGGTCTGGATACCACCTGAATTTATGACTCTGGTCACAAATGTTAAAGATCACAGAAGTTGACAAAGCTGCAGTCTCGTGTTTAGTGCAAACTCCAGCTAACTTGAGAGACATTTTAAAAATAAGCCTATTAAATTATTAACACAGCTAAAAGCAGAATTCCTGTTATAGTTCTCTCTCCCACGCTGCCACATTCTCTCTTTGATCAGTTTGAGAAGAGCCATAATGTTTCTTTTTATTTATTATGCATGGCTGTAGACAAAGAGCAGTCATATCCTCTCAGGCTGAATTACTTGTCTTTTGAGTTAGTGGAAATCAACAAAGCATGAGAGAACAGAAGTAAAAACTCTAGGTGAGAGCATGGTGTGTGTGTGTGTGTGTGTGTGTGTGTCTTCTCTTGCAAGCCACTCCCACACTGAATGCAAAATGGCAACCACCTGAAGGAGAATTCTAGGAAAATAAGAGGTGAGCGATTCAAAAACAAAGATAAGAAGTGAGCGATGCCACCTCTTGATGTAACCTGTAGTTCTCAGAGAGGACCATACTAAGGGATTCAACTACATATGGAGCCTGAATTTTTTCCCCAGTATCTTACAAAATGTGGTGTGTATGTAATATCTGGTGGATATGAACACTACTGCATATGAATGGATTGCTCCTCCCCAAATTAGGAAAAATTCCCACCGGGAAATGTATTCTGGCTGTGTGGGTTATACCCAAAAACTCACTTTCATGAGAGATTTCTGCTTTTTACACCCGTATCTTGGATTTCAGATAAATCAGGGTTACGAAACAGCAGATACAGGCAAACTATCTTAAATGGTCTGACTTGTGGCCACTTTCTTGAACTTGATGGGTCACATTTTCAAAAATCCCCTAACCTCTAGCCCCCCTTCATGACTGCTCAAATTGCTTGTGTCTGCCATTTTAGTGAATGACCAAAATGAACAGAAAGTGTTTTCCTCTCACTTACACCGGTTTTATCCTCTGGAGTGGACCAGAGGATTAGCACAGCAGCTGATCCTATGCCCTGCACTGCCCCGTGCAAGTTGTTAAGTTCTTAAGCAAACACTGCACTGGGTGCACACCCCTATTTCCGTATTCTCCTTGTAAAGTGGAATTGCATCAGTTCTTCTGTCTGGGGATCATTCACAGACCCAGGAGTGGTGTGAGGTTTTTTGCTGCTCTAGGCGGTGAAGAAAAAAAAAGTGGAGAAGCTGCCACCGCCGAATTGCTGCTGTTGGCTTTGGCGCTGTTGAGTTGCCACTGAATTGCCACCAAGGCCGGCATATATATTGCTAAGCAAGCTCCAGATCTTGTAAAACAACCATAAATTATGTTAATAACACACATACAAACAGGCCCATTGAAACCAATAGGGGTGTGGTAGAGAGATCTCCTTCCCCCACTCTGAACACTAGGGTAAAGAACAGGGGGTCTCTCATACAAGACCAAATAACTGCAAGCTGCTTTCCCAGCCTAAGTTATTTCCTTCCCCCCAAAACCCACACTCCACCAGTTGGGAAATTGGGGTACCGCTGCCACCATTCATGTGAATCTCCAATGCCCTGGAGGGGGGCACATGAACACCCCAAACTTCCCCTCCCTCTCCCTAAGAGATTGGGACACTCACAGACTGATCCCCCCTCCCTTTCTAGCCTGAAGAAAGAGAGAGAGAGACGCAGCCCACCGGCTCACGAGCTGTGCCTGCCAAATTCAAAGCTAGGACTACTTTAAGGGAATAACCAAACACTTTTTATAACAAAAAAGGTTTAATAAAGAAAAGAGAAGAACTTACAGCTAATACACTTTACAGATATCAAGCTTTCTAACTCTTCCCTCAAGATTTACCTCTCTCTGAGTAGGTTAGTGACACTCTAAATTAG
The DNA here is from genome assembly GCA_032164245.1 of Sternotherus odoratus. NCBI lineage: Eukaryota > Metazoa > Chordata > Testudines > Kinosternidae > Sternotherus > Sternotherus odoratus. The sequence goes on from JAVMKO010000002.1 coordinate 151,888,987, forward strand.
GTACAAACTTATGAGATCAAAATGTTACTTACAGTTAGTTTACTTAAAGCTTATGAAGAAAAAGTAGGAAGTTGTCTCTCCATAGCTAGAGAGAAGAGCTGGGGAGTTGCCCAGAGCTGGGACTGAAGAGAACTAAAACTAACCCTCCCCCTCTGTCCCTGGGACGGGAGCTCTTACGTCACACCCTCTCAGGTTCAGTTAACCCCATACAGGTAAAACAACAACTCTCAAGCACTTCACACTTATGACAAGGGGGTACTCATGTGAGAGAGGATTTCTCTTGTAAGTGTTTAGGGATGGGCCTTAATATACAGAGTAGTGAACCTAAGTTATGTCAACATTCAGTATCAGTAAGCAAGGTGAATTTGGAGAAGATAACGAAGGGAGAATGCTGGAAAAGCATCCAATTGATACTATTTAAAACAATTAGGGGTCTTATGAAGTCAGGTAGTTCTAAAATATATCCTGCAGCCCTTCTCTTCCAGCTCTTCAGCTATCCTGTGCCTACAAGCAATTTAGATTATTCTGACATGGAAGGTATGGTACAACTACAAGCATCTCAAATGATATTGTGCATTTACTTTTGATGTTTAAAAATCTGTAAATACATATGCAAATACAGTAGACTCTTGATTATCCAGGATGGTAGGGGAAAAAATTAATCCTGGTTAATAAAATCCCGAATAATCACCATCCATAGGAAATATGGGGAGTGTAGGGGTTGGTTCACCAGCCACCCTGCGCTGGGAGGAGGGGGTGATGGTTCACTGGCTGACCTGCGCCCTGATGGGTTTTGTGTGTGTGTGTGTACTTGGGGCGGCAACAAAGCCAGAGCCGGCCCTGCAAGTTACGCATATTTTTTTTTGACTTCCTGGTTAACCCAATTCTGGATAATCGAGAGTCTACTGTATGGTGCTGACTACAGGGCCCTGACAAGTTGCCAACATCGCTTTTAATGACACAGAGTCTTTTTGGTATGGAGCCCAATTCTGCAGTCCTTTTCTTGGGCCAAATTCTTTTGGAAGCTAACTGTGATAGGCTGCTGAATCAGGCCTCGAAGAACAGCTTCTTCAGGTTTTCATAAGAAGATGATTCTCAAATATTTCAAGTCACACTGGACCAAACTCATACCTGGTATAATTCCACTAATTTCAGAAAGGCTTTTTTTGGACCGTTATTTATCCAATAAAGGTGAAAATCCTTGTGAAAAGTAGCAGGGGGGACATTTTCCATATTAGGGGGTATTATTATTTGGAATACCATTTAAAGAAATCTACTGCTGGTGAAAATATGAGCCTGACAGCCCTGCAGATGAGTTTTAGTGGGTGAGTTCTTCATCCTATTCATCCCTTTCAGATCTTGGCTTCTCTGGCTGTGTGGAAATTCCAGGTCAATTTTTTCCATTTGATTCCTGTTGGTTACTAGATTTAGAACATCGCCTGGGTCTATTGGTCTGCATGTTCCAGGGGCCTCTGGGCCTTAACTGGAAGCCAGAAGAAAATAAGAAAAATCATTAGAAGCCAGGTAATTTACCCTCCTGCATCAGGTTATGAGTAATTTCTGTGAAAGCAAAGGGGAGTTAGTTTTATCTTGTGGTAGGGGAAATATGGACTCAAAAATGACCAGTGGAAACCAAAAGAGACGGGGTAATTGTTACAGAGTCTATAGGAATTACAGATAGGAGTGATAGTTAATGACCATTATTAGCAGCAGTTACACTCTATGATGGATTCACCCTATGCCAAAGATTGCTTTTTAAACAAAACTATTTTTGAATGACACAGGTTGAGAATGTATTTTTAATCAACAAATGTGTGTGATGTATGTGTGTATACTATAAATGAAGTTATGCCTGTGCAACTCAATTGAAGTAAATTATATTGCATGTCATCCTATGTAAAATTGCATACAAAATATATGTAGCAAATACATTTGATATAAACCATTTTTTTCAGCTATACCAGTAAACCCTCATTGATTTCAACTAGATCTGTACTGGCATAACTGTGAAGAGAATTTGGCCTATATATATGTGTGTAATATATAGGCTAAATTCTCTTCTCTCTTCTTGTGTGTATATACACAAACCAATTCTGCCCTGATTTACTCTGTAATCCCATTCACTTCAAAAAATTTAAGGGGTGCAAGCACTTAATCCGCTTTATAGCTTGATTATAGTTGAATAACTTAAAATGATCAATTACAACTATTAAATGTTTGTGCAAAATGCCTAAAAATCCCCAGCCCTAGAGGGTTTCTTCCCTGCAAACTTGTATGTCAAGATTGAGTCTAGAACAAATATTTATGCCACCATTATAATTTTAAACAACTGAAAATGTGCTTCACAGTATATATCCTGCCACTAAACAGTAGAAGACAATAGTGTTGTACTAAATAATAAGAGACTGAGTTTGGTTCTCCAAAGGAGAACTTGAGACTTTTTCAAGCTGAGTTACTGGCTTTGAATGTTGTGGATATTTTGGTCATTTGAGATCACACTTTCGCTACATTAATTTTTCATTTCCCTCTGTATCCCTTTCTCTTTCTTTTGCATAAAGGAGCCTAAAGAAAAGGTCACAAAAAGGCCTGACTCATGTTTTCCATGAGGTGGATTGGATTAGTGACAAAGCAACAAAAGACTTCTACTAATTGATCATTCTACCTGGAAATATTTGAAAATTAGAAAAGGGGGAAGATATCCTTGCTTTTCAATAGCTGAATCTGAAATGATAGATTTCTGTCATGCCTGGATTGCTAGCATGAGTATGTACCATACTATACAGATGTCATGTTACTAATACACTTTCTTTTCAGAACAGATGCATACTATATACTTGCATTCTGTTTAGTGTTGATAGATAAAAATTAAGTCTTCAAATCAAGGAATGTCTTATATTTCACATGACCTTACCCCTTGGATAGTTTTGTTTATGAATTTCAACGGGCTGTAGCTCTGATTATTATTACTATTTGAGGCTGCCAAGACACTTAAACATTCAGGGCTGTAATTGCTTATCACAATGAAAAAGGGCTGTGTTCAGCTTCCATTGCTTTAGTGCTGTGCTGTGGATCACAATGACAGTGTTTGAATATGAGACTTAGGGCAGTGGTCGCCAACCTTTCAGACCTCACGGACCACTAAACTTACAATTTTGAATCCCGCGGACCACTAACATGAATTTTTTTTAAAAGGTACAAACATCTATAAAATAATCATAAAAGTTCCATTTTATTAATATGAAATGCACTTGTTTAATTATAACAAAATTATTAAAGCTTGTTTAATTATAACAAAATTATTAGTGCGATATTTGGTGCTGCTTGTTTGAAATAAGTTTATGGATTCTTGGCTCCAATGACATCACTGCAACACGGAGAGCCGTTTGTATTTCAAGCCAACAGCGGTACTTGTTTTTGATTGCCGTAACAGATGAGAATGTCTTGTCACACAAATAGGTTGTTGCAAAAGAAATCAAAATTTGATGGCTTTTTCACTCATCACTGGGTACTCACTTTTTACGGAGAGCCAAAAATGATGTCTTGATGAGGACGAGTGGAATTTAGTTTTGAGACTGTCGTCAGATGATAGATCGATTAGGCTTTCTTTTTCTTTCATGCTCAAATTGCTATCTTCAATTTTCGCCGAAAATGGATCCATTACCCACATATTGCCATGTCTGGGGTCCTCTTCCTTTGGGTAATAATGGCCAAAAGATTCTGTGAGCGACCGTAAGTGCTGTTGAACAATGGTTATTACCTGTCGGTTGACATCCTCCTCTTTCATATACTCATCAAGATTCGGGAACATCTGCAGATCTTCTTCAGCCAACCGCGTTTGCCACAGCAATATTTTCTTTTGAAATGCATCCATTTTACCGCGCAGTGTGAACACGTCCGTAAGCTGTCCTTGCAAGGACGTGTTTAGCTCGTTTAACAGTGAAAAAGTATCTGCCAGGTATGCAAGCTTGGCTAGCCAATCGTCGGACAAGAGATCTTGGAATTTCGAATTATTTTGCTGCTGGAAGAATAACTTGACTTCTTGGCGCAGGTCGAACAATCACGTTAGTATTTTGCCCCCTGACGGCCATCTCACCTCAGTGTGAAGAAGAAGATGAGTATATTGAGAGCCCATTTCTTCACAAAGTGCCTCAAATATTTGAGAATTGAGCGCTTTGTGCCAAATTTCATTTACAATTTTAATTACATCAGAGAGTACTTCGTGCAGTTCTGGAGACATTCTTTTCGCCGCAAGTTGCTCACGATGTATAATACAATGAGTGAACAAGATGTCTGGGTGTCCAACATCTTTCACTTTTGTAACAACTCCTGAATGATGCCCGGTCATGCTTGCGGCACTGTCTGTGCATATCCCAACACATTTCTTCCATTCAATACCATGTCTCAGGAAATAACCATTAAGTGCATCGAAAATCTCAGAGCTGGTTGTTCTACCCGGCAAGTTGAGTGAACAGAGGAGTTCTTCCTTTAGCTCTCCTTGACACTCAAACCTCACAAAACAAAGGAGAACTGCCTTGTTAGTTATGTCTGTTGATTCGTCGAGTTGAATTGAATAAAACGTTGAATTTTTCACCATTTCAATCATTTGATTTTCAATATCTTCGGCCATGTCTTCAATTCTGCGCTTCACAGTGTTAGCAGACATAGGAATTACTTTCAGTTTCTGGGCAGCCTGTTTCCCCAAAACCTCTTCACAGGCTTGTAACAAGCAAGGCTTAATTAATTCTTCTCCAGTCGTATACGGCTTTCTATTTTTTGCGATTTGAAGTGCTATCAAATAAGAAGCCTTTACTAGGGACTTATCTTCCTAAAAATTGCAATAATGTCCAAGTTTCTCCACGGACCACCAAAATTTTCTCACGGACCATCAGTGGTCCACGGACCACTGGTTGGCGACCGCTGACTTAGGGGAACAAAAGGCAGTGTTTACTTGTGGTAAGTCAGTGAGAATGGGAAATGGGACACTGAGAATACACAGTGCTGGAGGGATGTGGAGATCTTGCTCTGTTGTCCTATGAGTACGTGGAAAATTCAAGTGCATTTTAGGAGTTGATGGGGAGCACAAATGTTTTCTAAAACTGAAAATTTAACCATCAGCATAAACAAGGTAATAAAAATGCTCTTAATATTTAAGGCCACATTTTCAACATCCAGCCACAATTTTCCTGCATGCAAATCATTTGTATATGTTATTTTTGTGCCTATAAATAATAGAACATACCTGTGCAAAACCAATTTATCCTCAAGTTTTTACATGCACAAGTGACACGGCACACAAATGATTTGCACATGTATAGTTGTGTGAGCACAAACTCAGGCCACATTTTTGAGGTTCAGAGGTTCTGTTTGTTGCCACAGACACTCCACTGGCTATTCCTGATTTACATCAGGGTGCCCGAGAGCATAATCTGGTTTATAGAATCTTTACTACTGATGATAATGCATGAACTAGAAAAGATGCAATTTAACTTTCAAAATCTAGGTTGACTGTGCAGTGATGATGAGAGGAAAATTGGGCTGATTCTCTAGGGCTTCTTCCCTGTGTGTCATGCTTTACATCAGTTATAAGAGAGTGTAAAATGCCACATTTATAACCCAGTTCACAGTGTAAATGAAAACGTATACTGCAAGACAGTGGAAAATTAGCCTTGCTACATTTTAAAATTGAAATCGGATCTGGAATTTTGGAGAAGCAATTATTATGGAAGCCCCCACAGTAATTTTCAAAGTCACTTTTCAGAGACACTGGACAATAAGATGGGGTTTAAAGTAAAGCGCTTTCATTTTCAATATCTTTAACAAAGTAAGATCCTGATGGCAAGAATATATGGAGGTTACAATGAACCAGGAAAATTCAAAGTACAGCCTTTAAAATAAAAACATATGCAGGGCCTGATTCCCTCTTGCATGTGCCCGTGTAGTAGACCAGACTAATACCTCTAGAGTCAAGAGAGCTCACCCGTGTAAAACTGCCATAGGCCAGAGACATAGCGTGTTCTTATGATTCATGATTTTGAAGCCTGGCCAGTTCTATAATTCTCCAGCCCTTGCAAAGGCAAACAGCCTGCCACTGCCCATCCTTTGATCTTCCATCTTCTTCTTTGTTTGGAGTCTGTGCCCGATTAATTGACTTACTTTGGTATTAATCGAGCATAATTATTCAGAGCCATATCTGATCAAAAGAAAGGTAAGCTCTACACCAAAGAATGCTTTTGTAAACAACAGAATAGTTTTTTTTCTCCATTACATCAACAATGATGTCAAGTGTGGTGCTAAAAAAAGCAATTTGCAGGATAACTGTAAAAGATGATACAGTTACCTAGGGAAGTGGAAACACCATTCATTAGACACTGATCTGGAAAGCTATGGATCATTTCCAGCAGACAACAAAGGTGCCTTCTACGATGCACTCACTTGAGACTCACTTGATCTGCCTTAGTAGTATATAACTCAGCCCGTCCCTCTGGGCTAGGTGGTTAGCACTGCAGTTCCCCAGAAGGAAGAGAAAATTATGAGGGAAATGAATCAAAGTCATTGAGGGTGCTAGTAAGCGTGTTGGTGGCCCCGTATACACTTTCTTTTGAATGATACAGTTATGGGCACTATTTAAAAAAAAATTCCTTCATTATCAATGAGAGAAAATTATGAGGGAAATAAATCGATGATATTGTGCCATTCTCCCTGTCTGTCATATCCATCCAGGGCCTAATCCTGAACTCGGCAAAGAATGGGAGGGGGAGAGAGTCACATATAATGATTAGTGTTATTTTTACTCCCCATCCTGCTTAGGATGTGCTACCTCAAGGTCCATATTCACAGCTACTCTTGTTAGCATACATACCTAATGTTTGGTTTTTTTTATGAAAATGGTGGCTGTGGTTCAGAGTTTAGCCCCAGGATTCGATGTCAGAAAGTTTGCTCATGTTCACAGCTGTTTTCTCCCACATCACACCAGTTCTTCTCTTTTGGGCACAGGTGCAAAATGAGGTTGTTCAAGATCACAGACAGTGGCAGGATGTGTTACCCCCTGGCATCCATCCCTTCCTTTCTGATTTCGTACACCGTTGCTGGTGCGCAAAATCTCTGAGTGTGCCTCTGCGCAGCTCTTTGCGTAGGCTGATGCACCGTCATCCTCCACCTCATTTTTTGATCCAAAATTTCCATGAGGTTATGTTTTCCTAAGAGCTTTCCTTTTCTGCCCAGCACATTTGATTCCCAGGGGCTGATTCTGCTGTCGCAGGCTTGTTACACTGCTGTAATTCCGCTTGGCCATTAACCGTGGCAAACAAAAAGAGGCTGGAGGCTGCCCATCACACATGGCTTAGGTAGCTACTACACAAAGATGAAATAATAAACACAAGAGGGAGGGAGCTGACAGAACAGCACGTGTTAGAAAATACCATAAAAGAAGAAGGCTGAGGTGGTTGGGACATGTCCCCTGTATGGAAGATGGGAGACAGGCTAAGCAAATATTAAATTGGGTACATGAGGGAGGAAAGAGAAGCAAAGAAGGCCAAAGAAGAACTGGCAGCAGCCCGAGGCACAGAATATTGAATGTGTTTTGCCTCATGTGGGAAAACGTAGCACTACTAGTGAGTGGCCCTAATCAATGGGGGAACCAGCCTGCCTTATGTGTCAGCAGCACAGGATGAACTAGTGTCTAAGGGTAATTCCACTGATTTTAGAGGGGTGACTCATGATTTACATCAGCGTGAGATCAGAATCTGGCCCCCATACTCTGGCTGACTAATAATGGGTTGCAGGGTGAAGTGTAATTTTGTTTAGACAATTGAAAACTGTAACTAACCTTGCAAATACTCTGGCAATGTTAAAAAAGAAGAAGCCACTTCTATAGCTAGGAAGCATTTCCGTCCCTTGTTCCTGGATAGCACAATTGTTCCCTTTTGTTCGTCTGTATTTTCAGTAACTTTTGTACATAGCTACTGTACTTGTAATGAGAGGTTTCCAAAAGATTGACAATGATTTTTGTTTTTCAAGTTAACTGCAATGATTTTCAGTAAGGGTTTAACTTTCACATCTGAAGGGTACTCAGGAGGATGCCCTGTAGCCTTTGTCATATTGGATCTTTTATTTGAGTAACTGAGATGGGGAAGTAACAAAGAGTCCTGTGGCATCTTAAAGACTAACTAAAGTATTGAAGCATAAGCTTTCGTGGGCTAATACCCACTTTGTTGGATGCAAGCAGTCCGGGGATGGGGAAGGGCCTTGAATAACTTTCTGAAAATGTGTGTATCTGTGTATAAGTGTGTGTGTGTTTAAAACGCCTAAATTTTGTTGTTGGTTTTGATGTAACGCTCCTAGAATGCAGCTTTCACCAACCCCAATTGTAAAAAGCAAGGAAACAAGCAGTGAAGACCTGCTTCAGAGTCCAATGATATCAATGATCTTTGTATTAGGCCCTTCATGCCCAGCATTCTCCAGCTCATCTGCCCTCCACTTCTCAAATTCAACTCCCTTCCACCTCTCCCAGGTCATCCATCATTTGTAAAGGGACCATTCGGTTCACAAGAACACACTCTTCTTACTGTACAGCAGGTTGAGGACACGGTGTTTTATTCAACTACAAAACATGGTGGGGGGGGGGGGGGATCTCCCACTAACTAAACAGTGAGTTAGGCAGGGGTGAAGCCTGTCTCCAACCCATAATACTCCAAGTCACCCAGTTAAGCCCTGGATGACTGCTTTACTGTACTATCTCCATCCTCATCCTATCAGTAACGTATCTACAGGAGTAGGCTTGGAAATGGTTGTGATTATTTGGGCATTTCCCTGTGGAAAGCTGTTGGCCAGGAGCAGATATGAAGGTTAAGAGCCAGATCTTACTGCTGCTATAGATTGAAGTCAAGAAAGGTGCTAGTAGAAATGTCGTGTCCCTGTGATCTCACACTCTTTCTTTTGCATTATTCAGTGTTAGGCACTCACTACCCTTTAAAATTTCCCCTCATTTTAAATGGTTTTTGTACAGGAATTTCTCGCATAAGTCTCCAAATGTTGTAAGATTCTCTTCCATTCAATCCAATCTCTCTTCCACCTCATTCTCTCTTTCTTCCTAATTCATGTTGCTTTGCCCTTTCCTTCATTCTTTTTTTGTTTTTTGGACTCTGCTTTATTGACTCCATGTATTGTAGGCCTGATTCTACTCACAGTGGGAATCTTCCAATTGATTTTAATCAGAGCTAGATCAGGGTCTATATAGCAAGGCCCTGATCCTGCAGTAGGAGGACCCCCTCTGTCCACACAGAGCTCCACGGGTTTCATTGGGATTCTGTCCATTTGCAGCTAATTGCAGAATTGGGGAAATAATTCATAAAACATGAAATCATATTTGTTTGATTCCTCTGTATGTATATAGTTTGTTGAGATTTTGCAGTATATCGTGGGCAATACTGCCAGTATTGTTATGTTCCCATCTGTTTCATTGGCGACGCTGGTGATCAATGCCCGGGTTCCGTTTAAGTCTGTATAAATACAGCAGTGGCCTTTCTGCTCAGCTTTGCTGTGGTTCTGCTTTAATGAAACACATGTACTGAGTGGGAGGAGGCGGAGGTGGACCAATACAAAAGTGCCTTTCATAGGCACACAAATTCTTCAGGTCTTTTTCTGAGATGCAATTCAGTAACTTAGCTTTGACCTTGGGGAAACAAAAGGCTCTGCCATGGCAGGACAGAAGTGCTTCTCTGCATGTCCCCCGCATAGCTAAGAAAACACATGAATGGAAAGCAGTAGATTTTAATCCATTTTGTGGTTGTATTAGTGTGGGTGGGGAAGGCTTGTTTGTTCACTGATGGTTATTTTGGTGTAAAAAGAATAATGCTGTACTTGATAAAAAGAGAAGAAAGGCCAGATTAGCAAACCTTGTTCTTCTGAAAGGATATTTGTGCGATTTCTGTGTTCTGAAAGTCCATTATCAAGCCCTTTTCGTCTATGAATTTAAATTCAGACCATCCACTGCTTTTTGATATTAACCTTTTCTGTATACTATTGAAAGACAATCATTTGGGGAAAAAATCAATTATTCGTACACATACACCAATACATGTGCAGGTATATGTATGCATGTGTATAAAATAACAGATTTATCACACATACTTAAAGCAGAGCTAAATTTATAAATAGAGATCAATTAACTGTAAGCAACATTTAACAGGTGAAAGAAGTGAAATTCAAAGTTAAGGCTCTCAGTCATATTTGAAAATCAGAATTGGTCAGTAACTAAAATAACCTAAGTCAAAAAGTATGGAAATACAGCTCTTATTCAGCATTTTATTTCTTATATAGCGCTTTACAAAGGTGGCATAATTGTTCCCATATTAGAGGTGAGAAAACTGAGGCATGGTTTAAGCGAATGACTCAAAATGAGTCAGTGGCAGAGTCAGGAATAGGACCGAGGTCTTTGTTGGATGCCATTATCCTGGAAGGTGTGGCAATCCCTCAGGTAATTTAGGTAAATCCAATGGTGGGCTTTGAAAATCAGGCATGAAGTCTTGAATTTAATCCACTATTTGACAGAGGACTAGTGAAGAGAATGGAGCACTGGACTGTGTGGTCTCAGTGATCTGTATGAAGAGGACAGAGAGGCTGCTGAGTCGTGAACCAACTGTAGCTTTCATAGGACCAGTGATTTCATATGTAAGGACAGAGAATTTCAGCAAGCAAGGCTGATGGTCATGAATATCTGTGTAAGCAGAGGGATTTGTCCCACCATAGTAGGAGAATTTCTTTATGTACACAGTACCCTGGCTGAACCGAGTGATAAAAGGATCTGAGTCCCGCCTTGACTTTCCCTCCCAGCCTTACGTGAGCAGGACTCACATCACATAGGGAGGACTGAGCCCGTGGTTCCTGGGTGTCTTTCTGTGGGCAATGCTGGGCAGGGACAAGGGAGCCCCTACTGCAGGATACACCTAACTCACTCGTTCCCCTTTTAACCTGTGATCCCTGCAATTCACTTAAACACATATACAGTTTATTTTCACCAAAACCTGTTTCTTTGCATATCAAAGAACACTTCACAGCGTAAGCAGTGGGAGGAAATAGTTTGGGTGAGGTTCAATGCAGCAGTTTCCACAGTGCAATAAATGTTTACAGTTAGAACAAATTTACAAGTCTGGTGCCTTTTTCTTGGACCTGCAGCCATGAGGCTGCTGGTGTGGCACTGCCCCAGGATAGGTCTGGGCTCTATGTGACAGAATCGATTCTGCACCTTCAGTTCTGGCCCTCCTCTGAGGACACGTCCTGCTCCGGCTCTCTTGACTGGTGACGTCCCCCTCTGGGGCTGGCACTTAATGCCAGTCTTTGGGAAAGGGGTCCATCTCTTCCCCTCTCCCTAGATCAGCACACACAATCCTGCTGTGAGAATGGGAGGCTCCATCGCTTCTCTGGCTCTAGCTGCTGCTTTGGCTCTGGAATGCTGCTCGGGCTGATGCACTCTGCTCTGGTAGCCTCAGCTCATGTGGAGGACCAGCACTGGGTGCTTGACTCCCCTATTGGCCTGTCTGTCCTGCCAAATCTGCCTGATTTGGAGCACTGGCCTCTCCTTGGGCAGGTCTACACTATCCACCAGATCGGTGGGTAGCGATCAATCTGTCGGGTCGATTTATAATGTCTTGTCTAGACATGATAAATCGATCCCTGAGTGCTCTCCCGTCGACTCCGGTACTCCAGCACCATGAGAGGTGCAGGCAGAGTTGACAGGGGAGCGGCAGCAGTCAACTTAGCACCGTGAAGACACTGTGGAAAATCGATCTAAGTACGCCAACCTCAGCTATGCTGTTCCCGTAGCTGAAGTTCTGTATCTTAGATCGATTTCCCCCCCAATGTAGACACGGGCCTTGTTGGCCCCTGGGACCAGTCAGTCCCTGGATCCTAACTCCCTTTTGCCCCTTCCCCTTTCTCCTGGTATTGGGAGAGGGCCAACCCTCCCCCGCAAGTTTCAGTAAGGGGCAAACAGCCCCTTTACATGTGGATCCTCTCTATATTTGACTCTGATAAGAGTGGCTGCTTCTTATAGGTCATAGATGGACACTTAGGGTTGGTCTTCACTCGCACGGCGCGGGATTGATCTTCTGGTGATCGATTTCTCACGTCTGATGAGGATGCGAGAAATCGACCGCTCGCGGCTCCCCCGTCGACTGTGTAACTCCAGCTTGCCGGGAGGCGCAAGCTGGAGTTGACGGGGGAGTGCGCCGCCAACTGCCGCCGCCGTGGGGACGAGAGGTAAGTCGGCTGCAGATACGCAAGCTTCAGCTACGTGATTCACATAGCTGAAGTTGCGTATCTGCAGTCGACCCCCCCCCCCATAGTGGAGACAAGCCCTTACAGTCCACAGCTATTTCTGTATATGAGGAAATAATAAGGAGTACAGGTGGACACCAGAGCTGCAAACTGTCTTAGTGATCTGAGGGCAGATGCCTTCAGTGAAGTGATGTTACAGATGTAGCAAGTTCTTCAAAGTACTTCTCCCTCCCCTCCAGCATCAGTTCAGTCTTTCCAGGAGAAAGCTACAGCAAATTGCTGTACAGATGCTGTAGGGCTGGGTGACATTTTGTGTATTGCTGATATTTTAGTCCTGCTGTTTCACGGTCATCCTTAGTAACTTCATATGGAAGTGGCACTAGCTGACGTACTGTTTGGCAAATATTGCCTCTTCCATTCTTATTCTTCCAGTTTGCAAGAGTATTAAAAACAAGTGCAATGTGCCAAATGGTTGGACCCACATAGGTGACTCACCGCTGGATGCCTACAGATCTGTGCATTGTGATAGCAAGCCCGAATGTTTCACTTCTTGACAACCCAGAAACAAAATGGACTAGGGAACCTACGGCACTAACTAAATCTGGAGAGGTCTCTCTGTCTACCATATTCTTGAAAACTGACTTCTTTCTCTTTAACCGTAGCTTCCTGAAGTTCAAATTTCTTTAGCTAATAATGTGTGTGGTATAGCATGAGTCATATCCCATATGCTGCACAATAATATCACACATATGAATGCAATATTATAGGCTGGCATATCTGAAGAAGACGTCATTTTCGGAAAGTTGATTCTGCCCCGTTGCAGCAGAGCGTTCCTTATCTTAATGTGGTAGCCATCGTCAGATGGGTATTTTGTGATTGGGTATGTTGAATGACAACAGAAAAAATGTTCTTTGAGGCCAGCAGGATTGTAATTAGTTTAATGTCTACTAAATGACAGCCAATCTCTGAACTAATCACTAATTGCTAAGCAACTTTGAAGGGTGTTGGTGCTTTAGAGCTTAGACTGAACCAAATCATGCGGAAATGGTGTTATTTAATTTTTCATTGCAAATATGAGTGTGAGTTTGTTATGAACTCCTCCAATTTCCTTATGATTGATGCTTCACCTCAACCCAGCTATGTATGCTCCAGATAACGGCTAAGCAGTATAATTATGCAAAGAAAATTATTGCACCAAATATTGAACTTTGATTAGAATGCAAAAAGCTGCATTAAAATGGCCTTTATTTAAGAGAAACTGAAAAAAGAAAAGGCATATCTGAAAGCATCACATGCATTGTGCGGGGATCACTTGTCGGGTCTGGGAGGTGAATGGTATTTTATCTCTCCAGCTTTGAAAGAGTATTCTTTATACTGTGTAAAAGTGCTTTGTTGGGGGCAGAGAGGGAGGGTTTATCTACAAGTCTCATGGCTAAAGTCTGACCTGCTGATCTGAAAATGTATTGCAAGTTGCAGCTTCTAACAGGCCCAGTTCTGCAGCTGCTCATTGTGCTGAATGCCAATTGAAGTGAATGGAAGTTCTGTGCATGGAGAAGCAGTGGATTTATCCCCTATAGATTCTCCCTCCCCTCCCAGCCCAAAGTCAACAAATATATAAGAATAGCCCTAGGAGGCACTGTGACTTGAGGACACATCTTTCTGAGGCACAATTCTGCTCCTTCTTCCCCCTTGCTTCCAGGTGCTAATGATTTACTGCTAGGCAGTACCAGCAATTAATTACTGAGTCCCCCCCCCCCCCACACACACCTCGCTCAGCTGCTCTGAACAGCCCCATGGGTGGTGGAGCCAAGATTCTACCCACTCTAACAGTGTGAGGAGTATCAAGCGAGCAGAAGCTCGGCTTTGCTCTGGACCTGGGTCCAGGTAGGCTGAACATGGGCATATAGTGGCCTCTGCCGGGTAAGATAAGGCACAGTCGAGCCCGAAGTGCACTGCAATACTCCCTAACCCTAGCCTGGTAGTGTATAGCTAGAAAGTGGTATCCCTTTAACTAGTGTGTGAGCCCTTTTATGCTGCTCACCTCATTCTGTGTGTTAGACGCTGCCAGAAAACAGCCATAGCAATGGGTAGGTAGGCCTTTCACGCTTGTATATATTTAGTAAATATGGTTATTGGGAACCTTCCTGTGTGAGTTAATCACATGATTTTGGCAAGGCACAAAAGACACAATGGGTGAAGAGGCTGGGGTTCTAATCCAGAAGTACAGGGCGGGGAGAGAGTGCCTGCAAAGGCCTAGTGAAAGTAAACTTCATCTTGCACCCAGTGGGGCTGTGGGTAAACGGCTCATTTAGAAAGAAAACAATACTACCTTATTCCTACTCTACAGAGATCCTGTGGAGCCCTTGCTGTGTCCTGTATGCGTCATTGGTAAACTTTGTGCATGTATATACACTTCCTTCGCTATGATGTTTTGAGCTTAGTAAAAAATAGAGACCGCCCATATAAAATATACTGTGCAAGGATCATATTTTGGCCAAATTAAAACTCAAAGGGCTCCGAATTAGGGCTATTTTAGAGCCGAATCTCAATATTCCATCACTGGAGAGCTATTCCAAATAATGGTTTCACGGTTCCTTTTATTTGCCTCTTACTGTTTTCTTTTTCTCCTCCTGCCTGAGTGACTTGGCTTTTTCATTAGTCTGGGGACAGTTTTAGAAATTTCTGCCTGACTGAAAGGGGGTGGTGGGAACAGGTGCTGTTATGCAATGTATAGTGGTATTTGCTGCTCCTTCTGTAATAATACTGAGTGCTTAGGGCCTGATCCAAAGCCCAAAGAAGTCGACGGAAAGTATTGGGAGGACGTCGTTTGTTTAAAGTGTGTGCAGAGAAAGGCTTATTGGATGGGAGGGAATTTAAGGCTGGGTATGTGGTGTATGGCAGTTGTGGTAATGCTAAGGACTGGCGGATGAATGGGAGTGGAGGTGTTAGGTGGCTTAATTATCCATTTCCTCACTTTGGTAGGTTTGTGTCAGGTCCATTATTTGTGAAGCTTCACCACTTTCCAACAAATTTTTTTGTGTAATATAATTTATATTTAGCTTGAAGCATTTCTTTGAGGTGTATTGGGAAAACATGGGTTAGAGCTGGTTGAAAACTTCCCAGGGACTTTTTTTTTATATAAAAAAGTTGGAAATAGCTTTTCAATGAAATAGAAAACTTAATGGAAGGCTTGCATTTTTGTTAAAAATATTCAGGCTTTCACTGAAAACGTGACAGGTGAATATTTTCAGTTTTAAGGTCACAAACAATTTTTTTCATATTTTGATTATAAACACAACTTTCAAAGAAAAAACTCTATGAAAAAGCCATCTTTGTCTAAATTTTTTCATGTGCATAAAAAAAATTATTTCCCAGCTGGTACTAGAATTGCTAGATCCATTTTACAGATGAAAAATTTGGAGCAGAAAGAAAATTGCTTGCACAAGATGAGAGAGTTTGTAGCAGGGCCAGGAATGGAACTTTCCAGACTAATTCTCCCAAGTGCAGGTTAAGAGGAACTCCCAGTGTGTTCCTTATATTCTGTGGCTGAAGAGTAGTGACCCAGAATGCCTAACTCCCAGTCTGATCCCTTAACCACAAGACCAATATTAAGTACACATGCACAGTGCTTTAAAAACATGTTAAAGAATGGGACAGCTTTGCCCATGTTATTCTCTGTCATGCTAATATACACCAATGGTATACGCTCAGCTCAGATTCTGCATTTTGTATTTTGGTTACCTGTTCTCCAAAAGGATGAAATGAATATAGTAAAGGTCCAGCCAGAATGAATGGCAATACTTAAGAGCATGATGGGAAGGCTGGGTTGCCACATAAGGAGATGGGAAAGGAAACCTCTGTATGAGGAGAGATTAGACAAACTGGTATATTTTAGGAATAGTAGCCGTGTTAGTCTGTATCCATAAAGAAAGCGAGGAATACTTGTAGCACCTTAGAGACTAACTAGTTTATTTCAGCATAAGCTTTCGTGGGCGATAGCTCACTTCATCGGATGCATAGAATGGAACAGAAATATATTTTAGTTCAGTGAGAGAGGATGAGACGGGGTGCATAAAAGCAACAGAGTTTAGTGACAGCTAATGCATCTTTGAGCGTGGCAGAGTTGGAAGCTGCAAATATCAGAGAGGTAGCCGTGTTAGTCTGGAATTGCAGAAGTGACAAAGAGTCCTGTGGCACCTTAAAGACTAACTAAAGTATTGAAGCATAAGCTTTCGTGGGCTAATACCCACTTTGTCGGATGCATGCAGTGGAAGTGTCCAGGGGAAGGTATCAAGCAGCCTCAAAAAGTAGTCAGGCTTTTTCCAAAGACTAGCTGGGGCAGAGACGCCTCTTCACATACATACCTGCAAAGCATCATGACTGACAGGTCTGTTAGCTGTTGCCAGCATTCTTCTTAAGAAACCTTGAGGATGATCGATGCTTGTTTATTGTTTATTAACTTCTGTTTGCTTCATAGTGATAGAAATAATGTGATGAGGAAGGAATACATGGCTGGAGGTTTCTGACTAAATGTTTGAAGACAATAAAGAAGATGGGATTATTAATATAAACCCTCCTCTTCTCCTCATCTGTTCTTTCATATTATCTAGTAATTCATTTGTTACTTCTCTTCTTCTAATCAACTGCAATTTCCCCTTCAATTTTTCTTAATATTAGCCAAGATCTGTTACCTGTCACCTGCTACTTAGTTTTGAATGAGGATCCTGACACTGTTTTACCCCTTTCAATTAATCGCCACGCTTTGATGATCCTTTTTAATCCTTGCTAACCCCAAGGCAATTTCAATCTGCTGTTTGGAGAGGTGATTAATGACTTTCTGGTCCTTCAGTCGGCAGGACAGACAAAAGAGAAATGAAGTAACCCAGCACAGATTTTCCTTCTAACTTTCCTTATGCCTCAATCATTTCAAGAAGAAAGAGAAGAGTAATGGGGTTTTCACTGTTCTTCAAGGGACACCAGCCCTGGTGGTGCCCAGTGTTAATTACATGAAATATGTAAATAAATGAATAGCATCAAAAGAGACTTTTTCTGTTGTCAAGTGGGCTGGTGGCAGGACTAGATTCCTTTAGTGACTGCTGACAGTGTTGAACATCCTCTTCTTTTCTTGAAAGTCGGGCATTTTCTCTGACTTTAATCTGATTCCACCACTGAGCTGCATCCCTGCAATGGTGTGAGCATTTACCTATAGATGTGTGGCTGTGGATTTAATCTAAATTAGGGTATTTTCTAGGCTGCTAATCACTGCTACATGTCAGTGCTGATAGTAATACTTTGTGCTTCTATGATGCCTTCCATCTGAGATTCCTAAAGCACTTTACAACTTAAATGAATTTAGTCTTTACATACATTAATGAATTTTATTACCCTCATTCATTCACTTCCAGCACTCAATGGCTTGTATGAATCTGGTTCTATACTGCAGTAATATACACTGATTATGACATTCGGCTTTATTCATGTGCAATGTGATTGATTCACGTGTTCCTCCTCCACCTCGGGACAAAATCAGGATTCCACGCTCCTCTTGTCTTCCCTTCTTGAGTAATGATCTGCCAGACTTTATTGCTCACACTTGACTGCGATTTGACACATCACTTTGCCTTTTATGTGTTCCAGGTTGCCTCCTACATTTTCTACCACAATTTGAGCCACATCCATTCATCACTGTTTGTTTGATCCGGTAAATGTCAACCGTGCCCTCCTTCTCATTACAACCCAATAGCCTAGGGTCTATTCATTTAACTCATTCTGTAGACCTGCAGGGAGCCCTCATTCTTTTCCTGGTCTATGTAAAGTTGGGCCCCTTCCTTGAATATTCACCAGTGAGTTATGAAATTTGCTACAGTGTCCTGGCTTATAAGTATTGCACACATACAGCAGTGTGCACTATTCATAGCTCTTCTATGTTCTTAGCTGAGTTCAAGACCTGTAATGCACAGTTAACAGACATGTGGGCCAGTAAACCAAATCTGCCTGTTTTTCTTTTTATTTCAATACCCATATGAGAGTGCCAAATAATCCACTAGAGAAAGTCCAGGTTTGTGTATTTGCATCTAATTGATACATTTATTGCTGTGGTATGTATTTACAAGTAAGCATACTGTCGTCTTGGAGACATGTTATAAGGAAGGAAATAGCTTGCATAAGGAGCTCGGAGTTTTTGTAAGACTGTATGATCTTGCAGTACTGTCCATGGTATCTTGATTACATACATACCTCATTCTTTCTGTATCTGACTGTGTCTAGTGTGGCTGGAGGTATTGTGTATGATGGTCAGCAGTGTGTCTTTAATAAAGCACTGTCTGCCTCACCTTACCCTAGCTGTCAAACCATAATTGTATAATTCACTCTGCATCTCAGTAATCTGACTGCTTCGCCTTTTCTCACTCCCCACAGGAGGGGAAGGTGCATCTCTGAGTTGTGTCTGCACTGTAGTAATTTGGATGGTAGCTCCTTTTCCATTATATGTTCTAGAAGCTACCACCCCAGGCCAGCTGTTACTCTAGCCACTCTGTCAAGCACTCCTGTGTTTGGAATTCTGCCTGGGGCTGATCGGGACAGGGCATAGACGCTGGGTGGAAGGAAGAAATCTTTGAAGAACCAACTGGGATTCTCCCCTCCCATCTACAGCTTGCTTGGGAGCCCTAGACCCCAGATCAGGTTCTGGACATTATTGGCCTCATTCACATTTACACAAAGAACCTCCTATACACCACCCAGGCACTGCAAATTTAAACACTGAAAACAAGTGTACTATGACACCCACAATAAGGCCCCTTTATAATGAAGTGTGAAGGGGTCCTAGTGTAAATGAGAATTTGGCCCAATGGTCTGAGCATTCATCACCTCTGTACTTGATTACTGTGGCTGTGGGATTCTGGGACTGAATGTGGGTGCAACACTGAATCTCCAGCTTGTGCAAAATGCAGCTTTCTGCCTTGTCGTGCACTTCACCTCTCTGCTATTCTCCCTCCACAGACTCTCAGTTCAGTTTCATTGTTAGTCAGCTTTGGCCCTGATCTTCTTAGCCATCAGTGGCTCAAGACCCAGCTACATCAATTACCAACTCTCCATCCAGAACTTGCCTAGCCAGCTGGAGTTCCTCTCAGAAAGTTTCCAAAGCCCTGAACAACACACATGAGAGTTGACGATTGATTCTTCTCAATCAAAGGGTTCAGCTATGGAACAAGCTTCCAGAAGAGACCAGACCAGTCCAGAGCCTGGCTAATTTTAGACTGCAAGACCCTCTTCTTCAATGAAGCAATTCCACCAGAACCAGCATGATGAAGATTGAGGGGTGCTACGGAAAAGCCCGAGATGGACAAATAGAATGTCCTGGAAAGATTCCCTTTTAATGGGCCATGTCTTTGGAACAATCAGACGTCAGAAAGCATTTGAAGGACAAAGTCAAGGTTTTGCCTGAGCATGATGTGCTCTGGAAGCACAACCTATAGCCCTTACTGTGATCTCTCTGCAGTTTGAGTAATATGGCCATATTACTACTCCAAAAGGGCTGCTGAGGAGTCCCCCCATTTGAGGAAGTATCCAGCCGGCGTAGCTGATTCTATACAGTCTCTTCTGGCTATGGTGGCATAAGCAGTGTGCTTGAGCATATGTGGCCAGAACACACTGCAGTAGAGTAATGCCTGTCTGGCATAACGGGTCTGTGGGCCCTGAGGCTGATCCCAGTTACTCTGAAAGCCAAACCAGCTGACAACAGCCCTTGGGACTGGGGCGTGTGATTGGGGAGCTCTTTCTCTCTGCCACCCTCAGTTATACCGAGCAGAGCTCTGGTACAGAACACAATCTAGTTCAAAGAAAATGTGTTGCAACAGTAGGCTACCGAGACACATTTAGCTGTTGAGGACTGCATAAAAAAATGAAAAGCAAGGGAAAAGGGTGACATCTTCAATAGTTATGTAAGTTCAAGACATGGATTTGTTGATTTCCAATTTGCAAACATTGTACAACATTGCTTGCTAGTGAATGAAGTTGAATGGTTCAGTAACTGCAGAATTGGCTTGCCAAGACCTGGGCGTCTGCTTTGGCATCTGGTCTGACAGCTGATGCGTTACATTCATCGGTGGAGTGTGTTGGTAGTGTTATACAGCAGGAGTGGTAGGGCAGGCAGCTTTCCCAGGAAGAATAACCTGAAAATCAGTGCTGTACAGTGCTTGTAGTTGGCTCAGACCAGGAGCAGTAAATGTGGATTTATTTCTGAACATTACTAGGTGCCATTAAAAAGCAACCCATGCCACATGTTCGTGTTTGACTTTGCCATGGTTTTGTTGGATTATTTCCTATTACGAACCCAGGAAATCCTGCAGAAAAGTCACATACCACAGGGTAGCAAAGGCTGCTTTGTGTTAATGCATGCTTGCTCAGTCAACCTTTTAGGTGCAGCCCAAGGACTTGCTGTACTGGTACAGGTGCTCATTACAGGGCAGATTTTGACCATCTCTGACACAGTTGCATGAGGCATTGGGGGCCTGGAATGTGCAAAGCTCTTCCCTGTCTTTCATGGCCTGCACAACTGCCTGTCCCAGCTGCAGTCTCTGTACTTGAATGGAGTGTGGGGACTGCTCTTCTGTGTGCCCTTGTGGTTTCACATCACCTCCATGAGGAGGAGAGAGGCGCCTGGCCTTACCCTGCCCTGGCATTGGCTCATAGAACAGGCCAGACATTCTCATGAGCTGGTGTGGTAGCAGTAGCTCTCCTCTGGGTTCCTCAGAGATTTGAGCAGACTGCTCCCTCTCCCGCTGTGTGCCTGGAAACCCCACCCCTTATCCTCCGGGAAGTGATTTGCCTGAACCCGAATGAAGGGCCGTTCACTTTGGCTGTCCAACTCTTCGTTGAAGTAAGGAGTGGCTGTGGGAGCGCAGTGTCGTCTTCTTTGTACTGCCATATGATGGACTTTGCAAACCCTGTATCGACTCCTGTGGTGGGTGTTAGGCCAGAAAAAAGGGCTGAAAAGGAGGCTGGCTAGGAAGAGATGTACAGTAGTGACCCTCAGGTGGGGAGAGAAACTGGGCAGGAATCCAGAGATGAGTAGGTCTGCTGCCTGATTAAGCCTCCTGCAGGGGCAAGGTAGCACCTGATAGGGGACTATGTGGATGGACCTAAGACCTGCTGATGGTCGTAAGCCAGGCCACGGGAGAGGGTATGTCATCTGAGAAGACAGAATAGGGATGGAGAGCTAAACCCAGGGGGCAGATGGACAAATAGTCCCAGAGAGGTTGGGATCTGGGGCAGAGAGTCCCTTATAGTGTGTGTTTTGGAGTGAGACTGTAGTCTCTGCTAGGGAATGAATTTTTATGGTGATCTGACTGGAGGGCTGAGCGCCATAAATCACTGGAGTAGGCGGAAACACACAGTAGGAGACACCTACTCCAGAGAACCTGCAGCGCCGTGTCTCAAAGCCAGGAGGCAAACAGAGGGTGGTATTCTGATCCTATACCCCTACTCACCCAGCAATATCGTCAATCTATCCAGCGACACACTTAGCCCGGCAGAAGAATTTGTCTAGCTCGGGGACTCTCTTTTTGCCCCAACAGGGCCATGCCAAGGACACAGAAATTGCCAAAGGAGAGGCAACATCCTCAACCTAAAAAATCCCCAAAGAGGAATCCCTTGCAGTGACTTAGCTACCATCCCCAAGGAGCACAGCCCTTGGCGAGGCGGGCAAGGGGAAAATGTACTGTTCAGACCTTGGAAATGTGGTCTGTTTCCTGAGTGTAACGAATCATCACATTGTTTTTGCTCAGACATGCAAATCTCTCCTGCTGCCTGCCACCCCGCTCCCCCAGCTCAGCCCTACACCCCCTACTCGGCTTGTTGACCAGTGGCTTGTGTTTCAGGGAAATTGAGATTCAAGAGTGAGTCGGTCTAGGGAAGAGGTTGATGCAGGCGTGCACAAGCCATAGGCTGCACCATCCATGGTGAGGTGTGAGTATCAATGCAACCAAAACACGAATGGCTGGTGGGCTAACAGTGAATCTGGGCAGGCCTAGATGTTTAATATTAGTCATGACAAACGGCCCATGGCAGACAGAGAACGTCTGGGTCTGCAAATGGCTGTGTAATGTGTCATTATGAGGGCCACGTTGTGCAGTTGTGGGGCTGCCTACTGTCAGTTGTATTTGATTGTTAGTCACGTGGGGACAACTCTAGCGCTTGCTCCAATGGGTGCGGCCAACCCCAGTAGCAGAACTGTCATGAGTTCATTGCCGGTGGGGAGGGCAGACAGGATTTGGCAGAGCCACCCAGCAGTACGCACTGCCTGTATGGCATAAAGCTCAGTGAAGGGGGTAGATCGGTGGGAAATTACTACTGTACTGGGCATAGTAGGGGAAGAGTGGGTGCCAAAGACCTGACGCTACATCGGTGTGTATGTGCACGAGTGGGCGGGGAGACAGTCACTACATCACTAGTGCTGTGTTGCCGGATTTGGGGGCCTTGATTAATTTCACATTGGAAACTGAAATATCTATTTAGGCAGGCTACCCCGATTGGTTGTTATGACCACTCATTGTTGGCGCTCATTGCAGCTTGTTTCAATGCTAAAGTAACCTTTGTTTATTTAGGTGCCATTTCCCTTTGAGCATCAGGTATCAGTTGCCTGGCAGAATACTTAGCTGGACCAAGGGGCTGTTTCTGTCTCATTTATGTAGAGTTGTGCCATTACCATAGCATCTGTGCATTGGCCACTTTAAAAATAATAATCCATCTAGCCCCAAGCGAAGAGAGCTATTTTGAGTGTCTTGTTATAATGAGTTTTACATATTGTGGTTCTAGGGTTGTGATACAGTACTTTGTATAGGGTAAAATAACCTAATTGTGATGAGCCGGGGCTGTGCATTTGAAGAATGTTTTTGTTATGAATATGCCTACAATAGTGTATGTTTGCAGCATTGATGTGCATTTAAATGGTACACACTTTTCTATTGCAGATAGCACCCTCTATCTAGTTACCGTGCCCTCTCAGGGTGCCACTTACCAGAGTATCTAGGTGCCAAAAACATTAAGAAAAACAGTCAATAAGCCTGGACGATAAAGAGGCTTGCCATCCACTTGATGCTTGTGACTACAAAGGACTAATAGCATAAGACCTGTAGTTACATGCTGACTTGCAGCATCCCTGCTGTTCCAGCTCTGGGCCTCTTGTGAGCGGAGTCTGCCAAATGCTTGTTCCCTAAGCACACGACTGAATTCTATATAAAGAATGGCTTTAAAAATAACACTTGTGTATCTCTTAACTTAGATTATCTTATTTTTGCCATGGAAAAAACTAAATGTGAGGAATTTGTTGACATATAGTCCCACTGGAAAACATTTAGGAGCCAGGCACCATGTACTTTACAAAACGTATTGCACAGCTTGATGATGATTTGTAACTATATATTAAATGTATTAAAATGAACTGGTTTGGTTGGTTTATGATTATAAATAAGCTCGTGAAATACAGAATAATATACCTGGTAATATATTTCTTACCACCATCTAGTCCAGATAGAATGAAAACTGACCTTTTTGTGCATTGGTAATATTTCTCCCACATTCACTGATGTACAGAAACACTTGTTTAAGCAGGAGACACACATGGAAGACATACAAATCGTATGCCTTTCTATCTTGCATATGTGAACAGGCATATGGACAACCACCGTGTATCAGACCTGTGATCCAGCCAGTCCGGTATTGTGTCTCTCACGGTGGCCAGGACCAGCTGCTTCAGAAAGTGTTGCAAGAAACCCTGCTGCAGTCAGATGTAGGTGTGAGGGCTGTAAAACAGCAATGTGAAAGAGCAGTAACTTTTGGTGAAATCCAAACCCCATTGACTTCAATGGGAATTTTGCCATTGACTTTAATGAAACCAGGATTAATATGGTTAATTGAAATTGTGCCATTTCCTTTCTATGAAGACAGATGAAGTGGGAGTGCTCTATAAAACAGAATCAGAGAGGTAGCCATGTTAGTCTGGAATAGCAGAAGTGACAAAGAGTCCTGTGGCACCTTAAAGACTAACTAAAGTATTGAAGCATAAGCTTTCGTGGGTTAATACCCACTTCGTTGGATGCCACTGCTTGCATCCGACGAAGTAGGTATTAGCCCACGAAAGCTTATGCTTCAATACTTTAGATAGTCTTTAAGGTGCCACAGGACTCTTAGACAACTCTGTTTTATAGCAGAAGTGACAATGTAAATAAATAGTTAATATATAAAGTGCTGTAGATTGTTCTCAAGAAATATGCAGCATTGTTCCTGGGTTTTGCAGGACTAATAAAACTTCTTCTTGTGCATGGTAAATGTTTTCTTGTGGGTAGAGCTTTCCATGCAACTCTGAGGAATAGTATAAACTGGTCCTGAGTGAATTATTCTCTTAGCCCCTAATAACTAGAGATTGGTTTGGGCCCTGCAACATGAGGTTTTATATCCCCTTCAAAACTCTGTATAACTCTGGCCACCTGTCTATTTTTTCTTTAATGTGTGCTGTGGTCTTGGTCTTAGTTACAGCACGTGGTGATGAGTTCCACAATTGTGCACTACAGAATGTGGTTCCATGGGAGGTAATTGAGGCATAGAAGAATAGGTGTGATATAAAAGTGATAGTGGTCTATATCTGAGATGCTACATTACTCTTGACTGGCAGCCAGTGATGGCTGTAGCTTATCCCAAATTCACCCTGGTAAAAGAGAACCTTTATTCTACACCACATCATCCTGTATTCTGTATATACGACTATTTTATGGAAGAACTGGTTTAGAAAGGTTTCAAAAGAGAAACTCCAGTGGGGGCAGGAGCAAGCCCTATAGGGGTAAATGAAATTATTCAACAGCTCCTGTTGCTAATGCTTGCAGTAAGTGCTCTGATAACATCTCCGTAATAATAAAATACCCAAAGCAATGAAGAGATTGGAACATGTGTTCTCCATTCTCCTTCCAGCCAGCCACTGCATGTTCTTTATTAAGCAAAATATAAAAGTAGATATGAACAACCCTTATTTCCTAAAATACAGTTTATCTGAGCTAGGGCCAGACAGGCCAGCTGCAGTGATGAACTGGACTTTATCTGTTTATTAATGCAAATATCTATGATGCACTGCACATGGAAAAAAACTATGGAATGCCAATCTGAAATCAAAGTAAAGCGTCCAAAACTGATGAGTAAAGTGTTTAAGCAAGTGCCTGGCTTCAACCATATGATCTATTGGTTACTCTTCTGCTTAAAACTAGGCACATGCATAAGCAACTTGCTGAATCAGGGACAAAATACACAACCATGAAAGCTTTTATTTAGAAAGCAATGCTTGTTCCACCATGATGTAATCCACTTAGGGGCTTTTCAGTCATTTATTATTTATTGCTTGGTATCAAAAGAAATCAAACTGACATTGATTAAAGGCCATTGTGAATTGTAGTTAGTTAATGTTCATATTAATTATTCCTTGAATAGTATGATGCATGTTTTAGGGAGAAACTGAAATAAGAAGAGGAGAGGGACATAGGAGGGAAACACAGTATGATGCAATCATGTAAACAAGAGCATATATGTATAAATTAAAACAGATTTCCCTCATTTTATGCATAACAGGCTGGACCAAAGTAAGCAATAATTTTAGTTGTAACAGGCATTTGAATTTTTTTAAAACTGGTGGCTATCCAATAAAATAATGTTATAAAGCAGAATGGATTAATAACATTTCTGCTGCTTTTCCTCTTGGTCTCTGAGCCATATCAGCATCTTCACTCCCCTGCAGGAGTTTTCTGATTCCCTTGGAAAATAAGCTGAGTTAAAGTAGTTCATTGTTTACACTGAAAAAGGCCATTTAGATATCTTTGATCTCCCCACTGACCAATAGCTGAAATGAAATGACATGTGATTGGTTTAGATTACATTAGCTATGAAGGAAAAAGGCTCAGCAATGTATGGCTCTGATCTTGCACTCTGGGTGGACCTGTGTTGCCCTTGGGAAGGCTCTGCACAGACAGTTCATACAGGCCATTCTAGCTGCAGGACCAGGGCTTATGGATACAGATTCACAATTCTGCAGTGTTTGATTGCAGGGTGGTGAGGTTCAGCCCATTTTAGAGAGTGTGGCCCCCTGCAAAGTTTAGAGGCAGATCTGAAATGTCTCTTTTGTGTGGGAATATGTGGATTTAGGATTTTGATTTGGGTCTACCTCTAGTAGTAATCATAGGTGCTAGGTGGAACTAGGGGTGCTGCTGTACCCCCTGGCTTGAAGTGGATTCTCTTATATCCAGGGTTTACAGTTTGGTTCAATGGCTGTCAGCACCCCTACTATAAATTTTTTTCCAGCAGCCCTGGTAGTAATATAGAGTAGGGTTCTGTCACAGGCTGGACAACAAAGGCAAGCGCTCAAGTGGGAAATATTATGAAATAAATAGACCAAGGCCCTGATGCTGCAATCGGATCTGCACCGGCCGACTCTTACGCCTGCACAGAGAGCATTGCAGGGAGGGGTTCATTCACACAGAACAGATTACAAGACTGGGGCCTATATGATGCAAACAATAGGCCAAAAATTGACCCGACAGATACACACACACACTCTACTGATGCAAGAGGTGTGTGTGTGTGTGTGTGTGTGTGTGAAGGCAGAATGTAACTTAGTCTGATTCCTAAAAGCTCCCGTCTAGTGAATGAAGAAGGAGACTTTGTGTTAATACAATTAAATGATACCTTAGTTTATTTCTCTCTCACTGATCCTGAAATGGGAGAATTCTCAGCTTCACCATCAATTACTTCAGTTCTTTACTAGTGTTTTCACTCTAGAAGTGGCTTGATTGACCATCTGCTATTTATAAACAGGTTCAATATATAAAATCTCTTCAAACTTAATACTCATGGAAAAATAGAAAACTTTTGAAGCATGGGGCTCTCACAAGGCTCTGTATTTCTGACACTTCCTCTGCCACCAGATAAAGGAGCAGGGATCACAGAGGAATACTTCTAGCCTGGCCTTCTGAACAGGAGGGACTCTAGGTTTGTCAGCTACCAGAGCAGCTGTTACATCCAACATGTGCCAAGAGTTTTGTTTGTATACAAAGAAAGCAAAGGACGTAGAAGTTGGCCGCTCTTTTGTACAGTCTGAGCACAGAGAAAGAGAAAGCCGCTGGCATCCAGACAATGGTGCAGTAACTTCTCAGCCTGACGTTTACGCAGTGCCTCCAAACTGCTTTATGATGAGACTTGACATCGGGATTAAACGCTATGCTGATTGGCTAATACTGTGGACAAAACTCTAGAATCATAGTCACACTTTACTACAAGATCAGACTGTACTACAAGGACAGTTTGAACCTCCCCCCCACGAGGTCACACTTCAAACAAAAACACACTCCAACAGTTTCTTTTTAAGACAGATGAGCAGGTATGAGGTTAGTCCTACAGAACAGCTGTCGGTCTGTCTCCATCAGGATAATTAATAGCCATCTTGCACTGGAAGTAAGCTAGTCCAGCCATTTCTTACCTTATTCCTTTTATTTTCCTTGGCCCCTTTCCCACCTGGAGGTTTCCTGATATATATTCTTTTAATCAACCCTCTTATCTTTTTATTTCTTGTTGCTGTAACAGTCTAAGTGTCTTTTTTTGTGGCTGCGGTCGTCTCACTAGTCCCTGATCATCTGCAAGATGGCCCAGCGGGGTTAACACAGTGCGAGATGAGGCAGACAGGCATTTCCAGCAAAGCTTTCCTACTGCAGCAAGGGCCGTGCTGAAATCAGATGATTTCTAAGACGTCTAGGGGGACAAAGCCTTTCTTCTTTCCACAGTAAACTTTGATAAAGCCATCATGTTCCTTTTCAGAAGTCACGCAGATCTGAAGTTAAAGAGGGGGAGAAATATTCAGATAAACAGCCACTTTATTCCACGAGCGAGTACTTACTGTGTGTGTGGGGGGAGACTTTGTGCTTATAACGCCTGTATACAGAGCTGTCCCCTTTATATTTCAACTCCAAATGTAAGAAACTCCACCTCCATATATAAAATGATCCAGGGTTTTCCTTTGAAGTGCCAATATACACCTGCAATTTTCTCTGACGTCAGTGGGAAGTGTCTTCGATCAAGGGTTTTGAAGCAGTAACTATCACTTAGTGTGTGATTGTATAGTGTCTATGACAGTGAGAGCCAATCATGAGGGAAGCGTCTGGACTCTACTACAATACTAAGGTTAAATAATATATTCTCTGAAGTGACTAGTGATTTTAGGTAGTGTAGTTTTAGAGCTTGAGACACCTTTAAGAGGCCTGTTTTTTACACAGTACTGAGCAGCTGTCTTTTAAAAATCAGGCCCTGTAAAGTTTATCAACTGGGCAAGCAATAAACCAACAGAGCACCCCAAATCACTTTAAAAAATGTAAGCCAGCGGTGAACAATATGGTGCTAAGGATCTGAACTCTTCCAGCAAACAAGCTCTTGAAATCAAACAGCATTCTAAAGTTGGGCATAAAACAGATGCATCTGCAGCAGTGATGTGGGACACTGATTGGTATCTCTCATGGACTCTTGACGCCATGCCAGCTGAACAATCACTTCATGGTGTTGTCTGTACAGGGGAGAATATGGTGACAGTATGCACAATATTTAGTTACTCAGAGAACCTTCAACTAACACATGGCCCTAAAATGTATCTAACTGCATAATTTTCAGCTGGATGATGATTTATATTTATTACAGTAGCTCCTAAATGCCTCATCATTCTGAGCCTATATGTATTCTACATACATATAGGCTCAGAACCTCCAAGATATTTAGATGGCTAACTTCTAATGGGCATAATTCTTCATGGGTCAAAGAAAATCACTTATTCACATAGTCACAAAAGTCTCGGTTCATCCCCCTCGGCAATCACTGAGCAATGGCAGACTGGGACTTTCAAAAGGTTTTTGATCTTGCTGCTGATTCCCTTCAGACCTCCCACTGCTGTCAGTGGTAACATCTGCTATGAAACTGTGGCAGATTTAGCTCCTAATTAGATGGGAGGATATAATTCATAGAGGTAAAGGGAGCATTAGGCCACTTACTCTGACCTCCTGTATATAACAGGCCATTACATTTCATCCAGTTACCCCTGTGTTTAACTCAGTAACTGGGATTAGACTAAAGCATTTTAGTCCTCAGATTAAAATGTTTTGTGACCTACTGAGAGGTCACCAGCAACCCAAGCCCCTGCGGGGGCAGAGAAATGATTAGGTGGGATAGACCCAAATGATCCTAACAGGTGGTCCACACTCCATGCCACAGATCAAGGAGAGAACAATCCAAGGTCCCTGAAAATCTGACTTGGGGAAAAAAAAATCTTTCCAGCCCCATATCTGGTGATCAGTTGGACCCTCAGCCCATGAACAAGATATACCAGCCAGACCTCTAAGAAAGACACCAGTCCACCCTGTCCAGTGGCCTATAATCAGCTGTGGTCAATCCCTGTTGCTTCAGAGGCAAGAAAAAAGGGAAAGACAGACTACATCTGGCCAATTGTCCTTCCTGCGGGCTGTAAGGGAATGCCTGTGCAAATGCATGTCTCTTGCAAGCTTATAATACTCTAGTCCTGGCCTGTGGGAACCTCCAGCTGGCACTCTGCTGCCCCTTTCCAGTGAATAGGATGTATTGGGGCAGAAATGAGCCCAGCCATAGCACACTATGCCCTGGCAGTCCCTTGCCAGACATCCGGTCTTAGGAGGCTGTAGCAGCTGCCAGAACTTAGCTCAGGTGCTACGAGTTGTGCGGGCCAGATCAGCCCCCAGCAACCTCAGGGCCTGGGGGAATGCAAAGGTGGCTTTAAGCTGTTTTTTCCCTTCCCTCACCTCTCGGGGGGGGGGGGGGGGGGCGTTGTCCTGCATCGGCCAGAACGTGGCCAGCTTCAAGCATTGGCCGCAAGCTGTAATCCTTGGAGCCGATTCTTATCTTGCTCGGTGTGTGTGTGTAAATCATTAGTAACTCTGTTAAAGCACTGTAAAGGGCATCTAAATTAATGGAGACTGTGGCGCCCCTTATTGCTAACAGCTGTCACCTTAGCTTGGGACCCTTCACAGTGCCTCAGCTGCTACGTGGAAGTAGTGCAACTGATAAATGAAAAACAATATTGTAGCTGGGCGGGAGCTGGGCGGGGGGGGGGGGGGAGTGAGAGACTACTGCTGTTGGGAACTTACTCAAATTGGAATCTGCTTAAAATGGCTCCTACTCATGCTGACACGTTCCTGCATGGGAGGCTGCCATACTGCCAAAGCAAGTGAGCAGCTGGGAAGCAACTCCCCAATAAATGAGCAACACAGACACTGAAAAACTACCGGGGGTTCATGAGGTTAGAAATGGGGCAAGTGACCATTTCTCAGGCAATGTCTAAGAGAGCGGGTGGTCCGAGGAGAGAACTGGAGGCAGAAAAGAGGATCTAATATTAGAAAGTCACTTCCCAATTCTTTGTTTCCGTTCTATTTTTTGTTAAAAATTGCTGGGATCCTGACTGTTCCCTGAACTTGGCAACATATTCTGACCCTGAAGAATTCTTGTCCATTACTTTCCCCTTAACAGATGGGCAAGATGAATGACTGGGAAATGATCTTTTAAACTGCACAGTTATTAATAGTCTCCAACTTCCACGAGTCCTGTACTTTGCATTTTGCCATCAGAGCAAAAGGCTCAAGTGGAAAATGCCCTTTGCCAAACAGCAACTCTGAGCTTTTGCTCATTTTCACCGCTGTCTCTTATTTTCACCCCCGAATATCCCCCTGCCTCCTGCATGTCTTAAAACACCATTTCCATTGCCTTGGTTTCCATCAAATAGTAATTTGGATGCAAACTCACTACAGTTTCTAGCAGGAATTTAGAACTTTAGACAGGTATCAGACTGACAGTCCTGGAGGCTGACACCCTCTATTTATCTGTAAAATTGGTGCGGCCTTGTAAGTGTCCCTACATTGTCTTGCCAATTCATTTCAATCCCGCCTGAAATCACTGACTCTGTGGACTGAAGGAGGGTAGTTCAGTTGCCCCATTCATTCTTTTTGCTTCTCTGTTGAAACTGCCAGCCAGGATGCCAGTTGTGGTGATGTATTTTGTGCCCACTAGCATTTGGACTGATAGCACCA
Source organism: Sternotherus odoratus (assembly GCA_032164245.1). Taxonomy (NCBI): domain Eukaryota; kingdom Metazoa; phylum Chordata; order Testudines; family Kinosternidae; genus Sternotherus; species Sternotherus odoratus. The sequence goes on from JAVMKO010000002.1 coordinate 151,920,384, forward strand.
GCTCATTTCACACAGGTTACCAGAGAGCGTTCAGATGATAATGATTACCGACCGGGCTGGATTTGAATCACTAACAGACTCTGGAGTCCATTCCCAATCCTCTGTCTACATCACTGACTACATCACTATTTTTTTTACAGTTTAGGACGGGGTGGGCAAACTGCGGCCCATGTGCCCCCATCTGACCGGCCCCCGAGCTCCTGACTGGGGAGGCTGCTCCGGCCCCTCCTCCACCTTCCCCCCCATCTCCCGGAGCCTATCCAAGCCCCCCTGCTCCCCGTCCCCTGACTGTTCGACCCACATCCACACCCCCATCCCGGGAGACTCTCTGCCCCTGATCCAAGGCTCTGGCCTGGCCCCGACCCCCTTACCACATTGCTCAGGCCCGCCAGAACTCGCAGCCCCGCCCCCTTAACATGCCACTCAGAGCTGCAGGAGCTCAGGACCGCCAGCACCAGCCCTGCCGTTACAGCGCTGCCTCGGCACAGCAGGCCAGAGCGCTGGCGGCACGGCACACTGAGGCTGCGGGAGGGGGGGAGGGGCTGGAGCAGCCTCCCCGTCCAGGAGCTCAGGGGCCGGTCAGGAAGGTCCCATGGGTTGTAGTTTGCCCACCCCCATCCTAGATTCTAAAAAATAGTGATGTAGATGGTGCTTTGAAGATGTGGTTTGGGTCAGGGCTCAGGCCCTAAGGCCCACTCCACTCGCTAGGTTTCAGAGCTCAATCTCTAGCTCAAGCTGCTATACGTGCTGTCTATACAGCTATTGTGCTAGCACGAGTCCTGCTAGCCTGAGTCTGTGGATCTAAGCTCAGAGGCCTGCTTCTGCGGGCTGTGGAGACATACTCTTAGCATCAGCTTTGCCATAAAGGTTTGGATGAACCTGAAACTCCAAGTGACTGAAACCAAGCAAAGCAATGACACAGGCAGACATGCCCAGGGTGCCTAGGATGCTGAAAGCCCCTTTGCCTGTATCTGAAAACAGCTTGTATTTTTGCCTATCGATTATGAATTTTTGCTGCCAATTTGATATATTGTGCATACAAAAATTTCATTTTCCGCACCGAGCACTTTATGGTTTGTATCGTCTCTTCCTGATGTGCATATATAACGCCCACTAATGTGGAAGGGAGTTACGTTCAAGCATCAACAGGAGCATCCTGCAGTATGAAAGTCCTTGGCGACAAGCCCTGTCGTCGAAAATGAGAAGCTCATTGAAGTCAATGGGCCAGGTCTGTGTTGGCGTAACCCCACTGACTTCATTGTCACAAATGCTTTTTGTATGACTTCTGGGCCAGCACAGAATTTGACCCAGTCCATTTAGATCCATGTAAAAGAGGAGAAGCTGTGCTAATATAATTTACATTAATTTGTTAAACGAATTATGTAATTTTTCTAGATAAAGAGAAGCCTGAGCTCTTTGTTTGGGACTCTCCTTTTTCCTCAAAAGCCAGGCTGGCATGTGTGATGAGCCTGTGCACAGCATGTATATTGGCCTCACATGTGTCCAGAGCTGAAAAATGTTAAGTATTTTCCCCCCAAAATGTCAAAAAGAATGAACATTTTTCATTTCATTCAAAATTTTCCTCTGAAATGTTTGGGGTTTTGATTAAACAAATCTCCCTATGTGAAACCTGCTTGTTTTTCATTTGTCTTCCCCCTTTTTCTTTTCCCATTTTCTATTTCCAGTATGTGGCAAATTACTCCCACGATATTGATGGGTCCTGCGCTTTCTCTTCTTGTGGGGGAATTCAGGGAGCCTTTTTCTTGCCTCTGAACAGGGTATTAACTGTCCCACTAGTATCCTAGAGGGGAGAAGGGGAGAGGGAGGGACCCGGGCCCGCCCTCTACTCCCCCTCTACTCCGGGTCCCAGCCCAGGGGCCCTGAGGATAGCAGTAAACCACTGGGATTAGCTACTCCTTCCCCAGGACTACTTCCCTCTCCTACTCTTCAGCTTGTGTGTGTGTGGGGGGGGTTCCCGCCCTCTCTCTACACAAGCCAGGTGTTCCTTTACTTAGGGTCTGGGTCTTTCTTAGCTCACCGCAGCACTTCTCCAAACTCTCTCTGCTCCAATGCCTCCAAACTGCTCTCTGCTCCAACGCCTCCAAACTGCTCTCTGCTCCAACACCTCCAAACTCCTTCCAAACACCCACACCTGTCTGCCTGAGGCAGGGGTTTTTATCAAGGCCTTAATTGACAGCAGGTGCTCCTAATTAACCAGCTGCCTGCTTCCCTAGTCTACAGGGAGCCAGGCCCTAATGAACCTGGAGCTGATACATCTCCCCTCAAACACTCTGCCACAGCTCCCTGACCTTCCTCTATCACAAGTAGCAAAACAGAAAAGAGGAATGGAGAAAAAAGAGACAAACATTTTAAAAAATTGATTTTTGAAAAGTAAACCTTTTAATGAAAAATCTGAGCAAAAACATAGTTTTTGGCAAGGAAAAATTGTAATGGTCAAAAAGCCATTTAAAAAAAATAGTTAAGTGATCCAGTCTGGTGCTAGTTAAGTACAACCCTGTGTTGGCTCACACCACCTCAGGGATAGTCCCAGGATGAAGAGAGGGATTCCTGGAGGAACTGTGACAAAATGACCCTTGTGGTAGTTGTGCAAAGTGGCATGGAGGTTCCTTGCTCTTCCCCTCCTGCATCTCCCTGAAGTGGCTGGTCATAATTTGATTCCTCCTCATGAAGGAATGAAATTCCTTCATTAGATTTTGTTCTCGGTCTCTACACTTTTTCCCCAGAAAAAGTGCCTGATCTCTCTGCTCTATTTTTCATTGAACATGTTTTCTTCCTCTTCACTTCCTTTCCCTCAGCTTCACCTAAGCAGACAGAAAACCCCATGGCATTAAAGTTGAACTTCAATGTTTTCATGGGTTTGGAATTAAGCAAGGCAAGTTTGCTCGTCCTTACTAAAAGAGAACAAAGGGGTTGACAGACAGGACAAATTAGTTCACCTCCATTCATCTCATATATTGAATTGAAACAATGAGCTGCTCCTGATGATAGATCCCATGCAATCCTATTATAAAAGAAGGACAATAGGATGGTTTCATGTTTAGAGACAAGTGCCAGACTTTATATTGGATCTTTTAGAAATGATAGTTTTATGGGAAATGATACAAGAAAATTGATCCATAGCGTTTACAACAGTAGTCATGTTAACTGACAGGATATCAGGTGCTTAACATTATAATCTGATTTAATCACACAAATCATCTGTCAATCTACCTTCACGTTGACACATCAAATACACAGGGCTAGATTCCCCACTCCCTTCACTAGTCATTTAAATCAGTGCAACGTGTTATAAACCCCTCCTATCCTGATTGGATCATGTTTTTCCATCCTTTTGCACAGATGAAAATCACCACACAAGGTGCAGGGCCCTGGAAAATCTGGCTCTCGGTGAAGACATTTGCATTAATTTATTGTGATGGTAAAATACTTCATGCATCTTATCTCACTTTAACAGCTTCAGTGCTGCCTAATGTACTTGCTGCAGGAGGGCAGTCAAACTATATAATCCAAGTACTGCTCTTCCAATGGCTTATTCACAGGGCTGATGTTGCCACAAAATGTTAGCACTTAAACATTCCTCTACATCAAAGGGGTGAAATATCCTAATCCACCATCAAACCGAAGTGCCAACAGATGTCACAAGCAAATGCTACATTAAAGAAACATTAGGGGCCAAATTCTATCCTGACCTAGACACCCCCATTCAACCGCATTAAGGTCGGTGACATAGCAGAGAATGCAAGACAGCACAGCATTTGGCCCCTAGGGATTTTAGACATGATGCAAATCTCTAAAGGCAAGAAAAAGCCCTATGAAGAGGGGAAAATAATTAGCTCTAACAGGATGCACCGAGAAAGATTTCAAGCTGATGTCCCTTTGTATCAGAAAACCTAGGCTATATTTTATCCCTTAGTTGTTTGTTTCCTTAGTTATGTTACTGTGTTTATGTCACAATGCTTATGTTTTTTTAATGTAGAATGGGCCAAATTCTGCTTTCCTTTACACCAGTGCAATCCCACAGAAGCTCTCCACTTACTTCAATTGGATCCATTCAGTGTTCAGGAAAGATAGTTATAAAATCAAATTTGAAATAAGACCACACCAAAGGCATATCCCCAGATGAAAGATATGCCCATCATTTTGTGTGCACATTTAAAAATAATATTAAAGAGAAGGATTTGATCAAAGACCTTCCGAGTGAATAGACTGTGTGAGCTCAAACTGATATACAGTGAAAAAATATTATATGGCATGTTTTTAATTAAAAAAACAAAACAGTGTGCAGGAATGAGGGGGAAAAGAAGGCACATGGCGTTATGGAATGACAAGGCATTTAAAAATGATAATTACTAAGGATGCTCTTCTCTTAACTCTGCTCCCTTCGAAGTCAAGACTTTGGGAATTGGCATCGGTGGGAGCAAGGCCAGGTCCAATGCAAAGCAGTTTTGAAAATCCCCATCCTGAATTATCTGGAAGCCTCTAGTTGCTCACATATTGCCCCATGTATTATCATTCCTATCACTATTACCCTCAGTCTCCCCTTCCCTCCTATTGTCTGTTAAACACATTTGTTGAATCTTGCCTTAAATTAAGCCCCAGTTCTGCAACAAGCTTACCTACGTGCTTAACTTTATGCATTGTTTGTTGTCCCATCTGAAGTCACTAGGACAATTCACAGTCTGTAAAATTAACCATGTCCATAAATCTTTGTGGGCTTGAGGATTTAGAAGACCATAAACTCTTTGAGACACAGTCTGTCTTCCCAGCGTTTGTTACAGCTGGTCAGAATTTTCCGACAAAACATTTTTTTCAGTGGAAAATTGTTGATTTGTCAAAACTGAAACTATTTGCAGGAAAGGGTTGGTTTCATGAATCTCCTGATTTTTTTTAAAAAAAGTTTATGAACGGTTGAAACATCTTGTTTTGAAATGTTCATTTTCTGGTTCAAAATGACTTTGTTTTGAAATTTGAGTTAGTTTATATTAAATAAAGATTTTAAAAGGCCAGTATAAACAAAATGTATCAAAATGATTGAAAGGAAACATTTAGATTGGCTTGATCTGAATTTTGATTTTTCAGCCTGAGTTGGCATATGAAGACATTGTAAAACCTTGAAAACTATCAGGGGATGAAAAAACACACCCAGTTTCCTCCACAGTTCTATCTACAATGAGGCCATGATCCTGACTGGGCACTAGGTATTACCACAATACAAAGAATATTTACTGGAAAAAATACTATGTGCTGTGAAAGTGTCCGTGCTTTCCTTGCACACCCAAAACTTCTAATGAAATCAAGCAGATTACTGGGCACACAAGGAATGCAGAGCTGTAGCCTTAGTATACAGTAAATGGTACTTCACTTACTTGGTTCTCTTTCAGAGTAATCTGTCCTTGCTCCTTGCATCCGATAAATGTTCTGATGCACTTGAAAATCTTTTCGTCTTGTTGAACTTTCTGAACAAAATTAGCGGGGAAAAATCCTATTCTGTCCTCAATTCTCCCCTATGGAGCAAGCACATTGACAGAAGAATGACCTACATACTCATTAGAAATACCTTTCATGTATTTTGTTAAAGGATATAGAGTATTTGGCCCGTACCTTCCACCAGTCTTCATTAGAATCCTCCAGCAGAGTGATCATATCACCTGGTCTATAATTAGAAAAGACAGATGTTGGGAATTTTGATTAAGATGTATCTTAATTGCAACAGCACATCAGCATTCATAGTGAAATTCTCTTGGAAGGGTAACCCAGCCTTGATCATTATATCTGATTAATCGCTACATGTGGATCTATGAAGCAATGAGAACTTCCTAAGTCAGATACGAGAACAGAAGCAAAATCTCCATCTTCCAGGCAAGAGAGGGTCAAACTCTGCTCTCAGTTATACAAGTGAAAAGCTCAGTGACGCCAACATGGTTGGACCCAGGGCCGGCTCTAGGCACCAGCAAAGGAAGCACATGCTTGGGGCGGCATATTTCTAAGGGCAGCATTCTGGCCATCCTTTTTTTTTAAAATCCACCAATATATGGGAAAAAAAATGAAGATTGAAAAACTCTTCAGTTAGAACTCTCCCTGGAGCTGCTGCATGTCAAGCCCTACCCCAACTCCCGGGGCAAGGCTGTCTCGGGACACTCTCTAAAGGGTCTCTATAGGGGACGCTTCCCCTATAGGGCTCCGGCCGGCAGGGGGAAGGGCTGTCCTGGTGGCTGGACCCGGAAGGTGTCCTCCCCCCCCCCCCAGCTCGGAACAGCCTGCCCATCCCATCCCGGGGTGCTCAGTGTGGAGCGGAGCCACCGCCGGCGGGACGGAGCCACATGGCAACCTGGAGAAATGGGTCTTCGCCCAGTGCATCAACCAGTGAGAGACCCCCCCCCCCCGGGTACCCACCGCCACCCCCCACATCCCACCCCTAGGGAATCCAGCATCGTACCAGCACCCATCCTGCCCCACCCCTCTGGGGCACCCAACCTCCTCCCCGGGCACCCAGTGGTCCCTCCAGCACCCTCTTAGCATCCAACCTCCCCCCAGGCACCCAGCACCCCCCAGTGCCCCGCTGGAGCACCCATCCTGCCTCACTCTGGGCACTCGGTGCCCCCCGCCAACCTCCCCATCCAGGGCACCCAGTACCCTACCTCATCACCCTGCCTTCCCCCGGACACCCAGTGCCCCCACCTCCTGGGGCACCCAACCTGCCCCACCCCCAGGCACCCAGCCACCCTCCTGGGCACCCAGCACCCATCCTGCTCCTGGGCACTCAGTGCCCCTCCAGAAAACTCTGCTTCATTAAAAAAAATAATTAAACAGTCAAAACCAAAACCAACTAAGCAAGCAAACCAACCAACAACAAAAAAAACCCAACCATTGCAAAGTGCAAACAAGTAAGAGCCAAAATAAAGGAGGGGTGGCCAAATTTTTTTTGCTTAGTGGTGGCAAAAAACCTAGAGCTGGCCCTGGGTGGACCATTGTAACTGGATGCAAAATTTGTCCCGTTCAATTCTCCTGTGCAGTTTGATGCCATCTAGTTGATAGTTTGAGCTATCAGGTTCCGAATGGCTCTGCTGATACTCTCACAGGCTGTAACATTTTTTTACTTTCAGCTGAGTGGGGACAGAATGAAATCAGTAGTGCTATGCCAATAAAGACCAGCTGAGGATTTGGCCCTGTGTTTTTTGCACTGGCTCATGTTAGAGGCAGTTTGGTAGGGTACAATACCAGGGTGATAGAGTGACCAGACAGCAAATGTGAAAAATCGGGACAGGCGGTGGGGGCTAATAGGAACCTATATAAGAAAAAGACCCCAAAATTGGGACATCTGGTCACCGTATAGTGTGAACACCCTGAGGGATTTTGTCTCAAGCATAATGTCTGGCCCAGCAACCTGATGCCTGGAAGGGGAGAGTGCATGTGACATCATTCTATAGAATGGGGCATTGTTCTTTCTGTGTTCTGGCCAGTGAGCCATGGACTGGTGAGGGTTGTATTAGGTGGAAGTTGGGGAGCATATGGCCTTGACCCCCATTTTCCCCATCCCCTTTGGAGTGATTGGCACCCTTAGGGCTAAAAGGCAGGGGTTCCTGGGCTCCCTAGAGTGGAAGGACTATTATTGTGCCTGCCTAATGCAGGCACTCAGCAGAGAGAAAGCTCCTCCAACCCTCCCCCAACTTCATCCATTCTAGGGCCAGACACAATATGGGGCCAAGATTTGATCAACACAGAGTCTGGGCCCTACTCCCATTCAGTTTTGCCTCTGACTTCAACAGGAGCAGTAAAGGGTTGTGAAAGTGAAATCTTAAACCAAATTTCACTGTACCTCAGCAATTAGAACCTGACAGCCCAGTTTAGAATATACAATCTCCTCCGCTCCTTTTTATAGAAAGATCTTTGTAATAAGATGACAAATCATGTGTGATGTACTTTGCTTCCAATTTAGCCTAAAACTGTTTAGAAATACCTATTTATAACAGGGATCACCATGTTACATGAAGGCATTAAATATTGTTGGGACACAGAATCTTATCAGCTGGGTTCTCATGCTGTTACTGCTAAAAGGAAGGCAGCAGAAAAACAGTTTTATTTAACTGACAAATATAATTAATCAGCAGGGATGTAATTCTACACGGAAATGTCTTTTTGATTCAAAAGGGACATATTTACCTTTCTAATGCATGGAGTCATGCTGTAATTGCTGAGTATCATAAGCCAGTTGACTAGTTTCAGCCTCGGGGTGGGAGAATTATTTGGCCAGAAATATTAGCCTTCTCCAACTTGCCATATTTGAGTCTGCTGGGCTCATCCCTAATATTGCAGCATTAGTTCAGCAGATGTCTGAAGACTCACTTTGATGCTGCATCAAGTTGTTACACAAACATGACACACTGTGCTGTTGGAAGTAAGTTCTGCCCACTTCCCAATGTGACCGGCTCCAAGAGCTCTGCTCTGCTGGGTGTGAACCTTTCCCTGAGGCAATGGGGGTTCTGAATTCACTGAAATGAATGGGCAATAGCTGAACCCTAGTTTCTCCGCTTTCCCCACATCCTATCTTGAACTCACTGTACAAGAGTGATAACATCACAAAACCATAAAGCTTCCAGTCTGCTTGGAACAGGTCAGGAGCTGATTGGACAGTGTGTGCCAGTGATGGTGCATCGGACCTGAGTTTGATTCCTGGCTATGCCACTTAAAAGCCAGACCAGCCCCCATTAAAGTCAAGGGACTGAGTCTTTTAATTTCTCTGTCTTTGTTTCCCCCTTTATCAAACAGGGATAATGATGCTCGACAACATTTTTAAAGTGCTTTGGGCCAGCTTTTTAAAAGGTATTTAGGCATCTAAAGATGCACACAGGTGCCTCGTGGAATTTTCAAAACCACCTAGGTGTCTTACTCCCATTGGCTTAAATAAAAACCTAACCCTGCGTGAATCCAGCCCAGATCAGTAGTGACCAAACAGCATCGCTATCTGGTGGGTCTTTGATGCTCTTGGTTGTGGTGGCTGTTCTCTACAGAGAAGGCAATTCAATCCAAAGCAGTCCTAGTTTATCAACGGATGGACTGCAAGGCACATTTTTATACCTTGTTGTAAGGGTGTGGGAGGACTCGGGCAGGGGATGGGAAGATCTTAAGTATGTGGTTCAGTTGCTGGGTTCTTAGCCATTGTTGGGAAGCATGGTTACATTACATTTTAAGATGGTGAATGAGTGAGTGAGTGAAGAAACCAAAATAAATCAATCATGCAAAATGAGAGTCCAACATGAAGAGCATTAGACATAGGGGCTCTGGATTCCTAGCAAATGTCATCCTGCATGTGGCTATTTTCTATCCAGTTATCACACCTGAAACAAAGCAATCATGGAAAATGCCAGCCATGCAAAACGGCAACTCTATCTTGAGCAAAGAAGGGGCACAGTTCAAAACTGGGAAATAGAGAGATGCTGAAGAGTGGGATTTTTCTTGAGTGACTTACTGGTTTGACCTTGGATAAATCATGGAGAGAGCTCATGTGTTTTGTAAACAGTGCCCAAAGCAGACAGCACTCCTAGAGCCTATTAAAGTGTTTTCAACACACTACTCACTGTATCATTTTCATCCATTGAAAGAGGGAAGGGATACATAATTAAATAGCTGTGAGACCATTATGTATATAAATAATATCATGCAAATATGCATAGCAAAAATTAGAATTAAAAGTACAACACTAATTTAAGTCTGCACTATTCTCAGTTTTCCTGAGTCAAATCAATGAGTAAATCTGTCAGCACTTTACCTCATCTCCAAGTCTTCATTCTCTTGGGGTACAAATTTGTACAAGGCAACGAAGGTATGCATTTGTAATGTGTCTTTATAAAGAGGTCCCTTTAAGGGGGAAAAAACAGATAAGAAAACTTGTAAGTTTCTGGCTCTCAGAATTGCCATGCCCTGAATAGAATCATACAATTATCAGAGTTGGAAGGGACCTCAGGAGATCATCTAGTCCAACCCAGATGGGTCTGAGATGCAATATTTGGCTCCAGATCTGAACTTTATTAAAATATAGGGCCTTTCAATCCAGGATTTTGGTTCATCCCATTACAGACATAGGGACAAGATGCATAGTTGGCTCTAAATCAAAGAAACGTTTATGTTTAGGAGGGTATTAGGGGATAAACATGACTTGTGAAGTTTTCAGCAATTGGACCCTCTAGAACTACCCTCTAGAACAGAAAAGTTCTGGCAGAGCTTTTCACCCTCCAGAAGCAGACAAAGAGCACTTTGTGAAGTTTACTATTTGTGCATATTTTGGGTGAGAACTTAAAAAAAAAACCCATGCTCTCAGCTGTATGTTAAGGGCTGTATGCTATGTTTATTACGATCCTATAGAATCATAAGCATGTAGGACTAGAAGGGACCTCCAGAAGTCACCAAGTCCAGCCCTCTGCATTGAGTCAGGATCAAGTAAACCTAGACCCATCCTGACAGGTGTTTGTCCAACCTGCTCTCAAAAACCTCCAAATAATGAGTATTCCACAACCCTTCTTGGAGGAATAGGAAGCTTTTCCAAATAGTTATCCTAAATCTCCCATGCTGCAGATTAAGCCCATTACTTCCTTCAATAAACATGGAGAACAATTGATCAGAGTCCTCTTTATAACAGTCCTTAACATATTTGAAGACTACTATCAGGGCCCATATGACTTTCTTGTTTCTTTTCTCAAGACTAAACATCCCCAGTTTTTTAACCTTTTCTCATAGGGCAGGTTTTCTGTACATTTATGATTTTTGTTACTCCTCTGAATTCTCTCCAATTTTTCCACATCTTTGCTGTGTCCAGAACTGGACACAGGACTCAGCTCTGGCCTCACCAGTGCTGAGTAAAGGAGGACAATTACCTCCTACGTCTTAAATACTACATTCCTGTTCTTACACCCTGAAAATATTAGCAACTGCAGCATATCATTGACTCAGATTCAAGTTGTGATCCACTGTAACTCTCAGATCCTTTACTCCAGTACTACCACTTAGCCAGATATTTTCAGTTTTGTAGGTGTGGATTTGATTTTTCCTTCCTAAATGAAGTACTTTACACTTGTCTTTACTGAATTTTATCTTGCTGAATTCAGACCAATTCTACATTTTGAATTTTAATCTTGCCCCCCCCCCCAAGTGCTTGCAAACCCTCCCCACTTGGTGTCATCTACAAATTTTATAAGCAAATTATCCACTCCATTATCCAAGTTATTAATGAAACCGCTAAATACTCCCTCCCAGTATGGCAGTGAACCATTAATAGCCACTATTTGAATACTGTTTTTCAACCAGTTGTGCACCCACTTTATTGTAAATTCATCTAGACTGCATTTCCCTAGTTTGCTTATGAGAATGTCATGTGGGATTGTGTCAACATGTGTGTCAACATGTGTCAAGATATATCATATCTATTGCTTTCTTTCTATCCATTAGGACAGTCATCCTGTCAAAAAAGGAAGTTAGTTGGTTTGGCATGATTTATTCTTGACAAATCCATGCTCGTTCCTCCTTATAACCCTACTGTCCTCTAAGTGTTTACAAATTGCTTATTTAATAATTTGTTCCAGTATCTTTCCAGATATTGAAGTCAGACTGACTGGTCTATAATTCGTGGGGTCTTCTTTGTTCTAATTTTTAAAGATAGGTACTATATTTGCCATTCTCCAGTCCTTCAGAAACTCACCTGTCCACCATGAATTCTTGAATATAACTATAAATAGTTCTCAGATTGCTTCAGCTAATTCCATCACATCTTGCTGACTTGAATAATCTAAATATTCTATAACCTGTACTTCTCTATTTTGGCTTGTGTTCCTTCCCCCTGGATGTTCATATTAATTGTATTAAATAGCTGGTCACCATTAGCCTTTTTAGTGAAGACCGAAGAAAAACAGACGTTAAACACCACAGCCTTCTTAATACCATCAGTTATTAGTGCTCCTTCCCTTCTAAATATAGTACTTATGCTTTTCTTTGTCTTTCTCTTGATTTTAATATATTTAAAGAACCTTTTCTCATTCCCTTTTAAGTTTCTTGCTAGGTATAACTTATTTTGTGCCTTAGTCTCTCTGATTTTGTCCCTACCTACATGTGCTGTTCTTTTATACTCTTCTTTAGCAGTTTGTCCATTGTAGGGGATCCGCTCTTCCCCCACATCACAAACAGGCAGGAGACTCTTCTGTGACTCACAGTGCTCTTTATTCACAGTGCAGCCCAGTGCAAACCCCACCACCTACTATATACAGCTCTACACAGTTCAGTTGACCCCAGCTCTCAACCTGGCTGGTCTCAGGAAGTAGTCAGCTCTTATAGGCTCCTAGCCTCAGCTCTACTTCCCTGCTCTATGTCTCTGTACCTCTATACACACACACACACACACACACACACACACACACACACACACACCTACCTACCTCTCTCTCTCTCTCTCTCTCTCTCTCTCTCTCTCTTCCCCCCCCCCCACCACCACCACCCTGGGCTTACTGCCTGGCAGGCTTTTATCCCTGAGGAGGCTGCCAGGTGCAACTCATAACCCTGAGCCCTCTGCAGCCCAGGTGGCTGATTAGCCTTCCCTCGCAGGGGGGGTTTGCAGAGGTTTTTTTCCTCTTAAAGGGCCAGCAGGGCTGGCTCAGGCACTCCTGGCCAGCACCCTGCCACACCATGTTTCCACTTTCTGTAGCATTCCTTTTTGATTTTCAGGTCATTAAAGAGTTCCTGATGGAGTCATATTGGCCTCTTACTATTCTTCTTATCTTTCCTTTGCATCAGGATAGTTTACAGTTGTGCCTTTAATACTGTCTCCTTGAGAATCTGTCAGCCCTCCTGAACTCCTTTTCCCCTTACATAAGGTCCTATGGGGAGAGAATCTATCAGTTCTCTGAGTTTGTTAATATTTTCTTATTTGAAGTCCATTGCCCTTATTCTGCTGTTCCCATTCCTTCCTTTCTTTAGAATCGTGAAATCTATAATTTCATGGTTACTTTCACCCAAACTGCCCACTTCAGATTCACTACTAATTCCTTCCTCTTGGTCAGAATCAAATCTAAAATGGCTGTCCTCCTGATTCCTTCCTCCACTTTTTGAAACAAAAAGTTGTCCCTAATACAGTCCAAGCACTTATTGGAAAATCTGTGTTTTGCCTTACTACTTTTCTAACAGATGTCTGGGCAAAGTCCTCCCACTGTTACCAGGTCTTTTTTGGATATTTATGTTATTTGTTCTTGAAACCCGTCCACCTCTTTGTCCTGATTTGGTGGTCTATAATGGACCCCTACCATGATGTCAGCCCTATATTTTTTACCCTTTCGATCTTTACCCAGACACTTCCAACTGGTCTGCCACTTACATCCTCCTGGACTATAGAATGGGTGCATATATTGTAGATGTATAATGCAATGCTCCCTTCCTTTTTATCCTACCTGTCCTTCTTTAAGCCATTATTTAGCTTATAGACTAATACTTTCAGGTCTTTCTGTTTATTCTCCATAGTCTTTACATTTGTGTATCAATATTTAAAATGTTGAGCAGATTCCTCCACTGATTTCCTTGTTATTGCTCTTATGGCCCTACTGGAATTTTCCATATCTCCTCTCCACTCTCCTTCCCCGCCAACATTTAGCCCTCTGTTAAAGTCACCTTTTTTGTGTGATGGGTATAAATTACAAAGAGCTAGCCTGGGCTGAGGAAGGTAGTGCATAACCCTGAATGCCAGAGCTCAAGGAAAGATTGGGCACTCTCCACTTCAGGAACGTTTGCACAGTGTGCTCACTGAGGGAGACCACTCCTTGCATTCCCTCTCTCCATATATGCCCTCATGCAAGGGCCAGGGACAATTTGGCCAAAAGAAACTTCAAAAGACCAAGATCCTTTTCAAATGATGTCAGACTCTGGATTGTGCAGTGTCGTTTTTCTGCTGTCACAGCTGTAAGACTGCTCCAATCTAATCACATTCACATTGCTGTGGCTCACCTGTTATAATGTTTGCGTTCACCGGGCCAATTTAGAATACTGACCCAAGGGCGCTTCTGTAAAAGCAAGCCCCTTAAATCAATTAACATTTTCACTATGCTCTTACTAAATCTTTGCCCATACCAGGGAGTTTAACCTTTTTGATTCTTCTCCAAAGTCTTCTGTTCCATTTTCTGAGTAGGTAAACACTGAAATAAAACAAAACACATGACATTTTAGGGAAAGCTGAAAGCCATTCACCTCCTGAGGCCTTATATATATATATCCCCTAATCCTCCCTTTCTAATTGTTCACTACCGTGCTCAGTAATGTCCTTCTTTTATTAATCAGTCATTTGTATTGCAGTAACACTTATAGGTCCCAACCAAGTCAGTATCACTGCAGTAGCATTTATAGGCCCATAATCCCATTGTGCTAAGCACTGTACAAAGAAGTAGCACAAGACAGTCCCTGCTTGAAGAATTAACAATTAGAACACATAAAGTGAAAGGTGAGAAGGGAAACAGGAGAATTGCCCAAGGTCATGCAGCAGCTCAGTGGCGGAGCTGGGAATTGAGCTCATGTCTCTTGACTCCCAGGCCAATGAGATTCTGGCAGCCTTACTCACATTAACACCTCATTTTGTGGGTTATGCCATTGAAATCAATGGGTCTACTCAAGAAGTAAGATCCGACTCAGGTTTAATAAGGGTATCAGAATTTAGCTTAATCTTCTGTAATTGTTTCCATTAGCAGATTTATACACCATTGCTCCAAGTGCCTTCCCCGCAAACATCAATTGCTTTATTACACCGACTATGGTCTTTCTTCACTCTCTAACAACAGTTTCCTAATTCTTAGAGAATGGCGTCCCCTACTTTTGGACAAAGCCCAGCCATGATTTTAGTAGATGGAAACCATCAACTGTTCTGGGCCTAACTCACTTTTAGAAAAGTTTAGTCCAGCCTTGGCTTACATTAGTTGTTAGAAAAATAAGCAATATAACTCAGAAGTCTCCAAAAGCAGTCCAGGCCAGTTATTAGTGATGTTCTATGTAATGTTGTCTCCCTTCTCTGTGGTTTAATTTCATACTTTCAGAATAATAAAAGCCAAGAAGCCAGTGAATCTCTCTCTGCCTCCCCAGGGGTGTAGTAAGACAAGGTCAGTTAGCTAATATCTGTTATTGGGCCAACTTCTGCTGGTGAGAGAGACAAGCTTTCGAGCTCACACAGAGCTCTCCAGTTCTGGAGAAGAGCTCGGTGTAAGTTCAAAAGCTTGTCTCTGGCACCAACAGAAGTTGGTCCAATAAGAGAAAAGAGGAGTGAGGGAATATCTAGCTAGAGACCTACACCATTCATAGGGAGAAAAGGCTTTACAAAATTTTAGAGTGCATTTCTGACGTGAAACGTAGACTATAGCCTTCTTGTTCCTCAGACTGGCTACCTCTGTATTCAGGGTAATTTCTGATTTCTCCATTGACAAAAATAAAATCTTACTACTATTTTTTACTCTGGTTAGCAACGCAGAATCAACTGAGTGCGTGAGCTGGATTCTATTCCTGGTGCGTTGACAGAATTGAATACTAAGTGTGTTCCTTCCTGGAGATTGTTTCCTATATCTGAATCAGTTACATCTATACAAACTCACTGATGACAATGGGACTGCACAGATGTCTTTTACAGAATAATTTGAACTGCAGAACTTTTAATACTGGTAATAATGCATGCAAAGTAATGACCCCAATTGACTGGTGGAGACCAGGGTGAGTTTACAGAGTTGGCAGTTAGAAAATCCATCTTTCTATTTGTAAAATAAGCACATTTGATATTGTGTGTGCTTTAGCACTGTAGAGAATTACTTTCCCCTTGAAATTATTGCAATAAATCTATAGAAATGACTAAACCAGCCTGTGTTTGCTGTGCCTCCTAGACGTTTCCATACTGTGTTCCTCTTGCTGTTTCCCCATTGTATAAACAGACACAAATCTGCATTTTTCTAAAACATTCCTCGAGGAAGGCTGGGAAAAATAAAACACAAGGGGGCCTGAATCATTGCTGTGTTACTCTAACTTTAGAGTAACACCATTTAGAATCACTGGAGTTAGCCTGTGTACAGCTGGAGCAATGCAAAGGTGAATAAGGCCCCAAGAATATTTTTAAATTAGTTCATTAAATTTTTAATCTGTGTTTAGCTGATGCGCTCTGAATAATACTGGGAGATATGTAAAAGTAAAGGTCATAGTAACTATGGGGTTCATCTCTACACAAACCAGAAATCCATCTGTTTGCCCTTGGAGCCGCAGGGAAACCATGTGGGAACTCTGACATCATGAAAAGGGTCTTAGCATTTCCAACATTAACACAAACAACACAGACAGTTTTTTAAAATCTACCAAGAGGAAATATTTGGAGCAATTGCTGCATAATTTATACACCAGGCCTCTGAAGGATGGATCGGAAAAAAAAAGTTGATGGGTTTTTTTCAAAAGGATCAAAGGAATGGTTAATGTGCTGAGGAAGTTATTTGGAGATTTGGCACACACTGAGTTCTTTAAACGGATCTCTTTGAGCAAGTTTCTTAAGGCCTCTAAGTCATGCAGACCCATAGAAAAGTTTCTTACAGGCTTTTTTAAAAAAGGAGGAAAGTGATGAAAAAAGAAAGGGATCTGAAAACCTCAGGGGAAAAATGAAACTCAAGTAAATGGAATCTTTACCACTGGCCAGATTGACTGGCCACTTGACTGGCCAAGTGCTCAAGTGAGGTGGAAAATCTCCCCTCAGCATGGAGCCTACCCATCAGGAGGAGGTAGGTGCCACTGATGGGAGGGCCACACGCTGAGAAGGAGGAAAAGGACTGAAAACAGAGATGTGAAATGAAAGGGTCAGAATGAGGAGCAGGGAGGAGTCTGGGAAGGAGGTAAAATGGGGCGGGGGGGGGGAGTGGGAAAAGACAACTACATTTGACACCTGACCACTATAAAAATTACTAGTCATATGCCAAAACCAGTGGGGGATCTGCACTGCGGAGGAGGTGGATGTTGGGGTTCAAAGAAGGAAGGTCCATTCCCTGTGGCTTGTGTTTCCCTCAGATCCGGCAGTCTGCCCCTGCCTGGAGTTTGGGAATACTAATTCGTCTTGGTGGTATTGGTGAGCCCCGGAGCAACAACAACTCCACTCCTGGCTTACAGGTTTACTGTGTGCCCCTAAGTTCTTTCAACACACAATCCTTCTATCGCAAGGACTGAACTGGAGTCCAATGGACACTGCAATTTCACTACTCAGTGTCCCAAGCTCCTGGCAAAGACAAAAGTCTTCATCACTGGACTGCCAGTGACGGAGTTACCTCATAACAATTACAACAGTACAAGGACATTACATTCAGATTCCAAAAGAGGACAAAGGGTTTGGACTATTAGTGTTATTTGTGATTTGTACTACAATAGCACCAAAAGGCCACAACTGAGATCGAGACTCATTGTACTGGGCCCAGTCTCTGCCTGATAAGCTTATAGTCTAAGTAGACAAGACAGACAAAAGGGTGGGAGGAGAGGAAGTTATCACCTCCCCTTTTACAGGTGGGGAATTGAGGAGCAAAGACATTAAATGACCAGCCTAAGGGCTCACAAACACACACAGGAAGTCTGTGCCAGAGGCAGGGACTGAACCCAGATATGCTGAATGCCCGTCCACTGTAACCTAAATCTGGTCATGGAAAAATCAGTCCCCACAAATCATTAGGAGCCAAGTAAATATGCAGCACTGGTAAAGAGACCTTCTCAGACTCCTGTTCCCAACCACCTGGCAAAAACTTTTCCCCAACTCAATAAACTCATAAACTCTCTTGAGGACATAAGAAAAGTTCACATTGGGCCAAATTAATCTCTCAGGGATTCCACTTGCGTGGAATAATTACATCAGTCACTTAGAAGAATATTTTTGTGCATCTGAAAATACTAGTTGGACCAGAACTCACCACTGTTGCTGCGTTTCCTGTTTATATCAAACATGCTTCCTGAACCATCCGCTTCCTCCGGAACTTCTGCCAGGTCTGAAGTCTATGAAGAAAGAGAGGATGAATGGGACTAAATAAGAAAGAAAGTGGATAAAGAAGTGAATTAAAATCACACAGGAGCATTAAGTGAAAGCAGCAGCTGGGTGTTTTGAGAGTCAACATGAAGAGATTTGCTGATAACATGATATCCTATGGGGCAGTTCACATTCTTAATGGGAAGCAGCAGGAAAGCGGAATGAATGCCAGTTCTAGTGTACAACAGGGTTCTGGACAGCAGATGAAGTTGGGGTTTAGGAGTTAATAGAAAATGGTTGGTATCTGTACAGAGCAGCTGTTTTTTGGTGCTGGTAAATGTTTATTTGCAGTTACACTTCACCATGCTGTATAACAATTTATTAACCATTTATTAAAACATATATAATTTATTAAAATTTTAGAAACACTTTAGAAACATATCCTTAATATGACGTAGGACCTTAATTTCTCCAATTTGCTATGGAAGAAAGCTCAGGAGCATGAAAGCCTTACTGAAATTAGTCACATAATCACTGCACTTCATTTCTTTGCTGGTATAATTAAAAAATTGAAAGCTAAATACTTTGTTATGTTTATTTTATATTTTAGTTGTACTGCAGTATTGCCTAGAGGCTCCAGTCAGGATTAATGCCCCTAGGTTTGTACTAGGTGCTCTACAAACATAGAGGACAACATGGTTCCAGGCCTCAAAAGTATAGAGTATAAGGGCCAGAGTCCGATATCATTACTTGTGCTGAGTAGCACCTTTCTCCATGAGTAGCTACATTGACGTAAGGAGCTATTCAGATAAGGTTATCAGAATCTGACCCTCTGATCCCTCAGATTCTGAGTTCAATGTGCTCCTCTACTTCGGGGATTATTATTAAAACATCCCTATAAATGCAGGAGTTTTCTGCCACATTTTCTAGTCTGAAAACCTATTTGCTTTTGTATATTCCTAAGATTTATTTATTTCTTGTTAACAGCGTTTTAAAGAGCTTTTGAGGATTTCATCCTACCATTTAATTTCTTCATGATACAGTGTAATTATACTGTACACACAAGTGAACCAACTGTTATGCAGGCCTACGCTTGCATCACAAGAAGAAAAGACAAAAAATGTACCCCAGCTATGTTTAAAGGTCACCATCAGTGATGTGGCTTTCTTTAAAAATTTTCTAAATCTTGTTTTCTGTCATGTGTTTATGGCAAGCTGTTTACTCATAGGCACATAGATTTTTAAGGCCAGAAGGTACCACTGTGATCATCTAGTCTGACCTCCTGCACACTGCAGGCCACAGAATCACACTCACCCCCTTCTGTAGTAGAACCATAACCTCTGGCTGAGTTACTGAAGATCTCAAATAATGATTTTAAGTCTTCAAGTTACATAGAATCCACCATTTTCTCTAGTTCAAACCAGCAAGTGACCCATACCCCATACTACAGAGGAAAGCAACAAACATGGAGGGTCTTTGCCAATCTGACCCCAAATATGGCGATCAGTTAGACCCAGTGCATGTGAGCAAGACCCACCAGCTAGATACCTGGAAAAGAATTCTCTGTAGTAACTCAGAGCCCTCCTCATCTAGTGTGCTGTCTCCAGCTGCTGGGGCTACTTGCTACTAGCAGTTGCAGATGGCCCTTATTCCATTGTAGGCAGTCTCATCATACTCCCCTCCTCCCCCATAAACTTGTCAAGCTGGGTCTTGAAAACTACTAGGTTTTTTTTGCCTTCACTGTTCCCCTAGGGAGGCTGTTCCAGAACTTCACTCCTCTTATGGTTAGAAACCTTCAACTAATTTCAAGTCTAAAATTGTTGATGGTCATTTTATATCCATTTGTTCTTGTGTCAACATTGGCCCATAACAAATAACTCCCTCTCCCCACCCCTGTCCTGGTATTTATCCCTCTGATCTATTTATCTCCCCTCAGCCTTCATTTGGTTAGGCTAAACAAGTCAAGCTCCTTGAGTCTCTTTTCATAAGGTAGGTCTTTCCATTTCTTTGATCATCCTAGTAGCCCTTCTCTGCACCGGTTCTAGTTTAAATAAATCTGTCTTAAACGTGGGTGACCAGAATTGCACATAGTATTACAGATGAGGTCTCATCAGTGCCTTGTATAAGGGCAATAACACTTCCCTGTCTCTACCAGAGATACCTTGCCTGATGCATCCTAAGATTTCATTAGCCTTTTTCACCTTGGTAGCTCATAGTCATCCTGTTGTCAACCAATACACCCAGGTCTTTCTCCTCCTCTGTTGCTTCCAACTGATATATCCCCAGCTTATAGCAAAAATTCTTGTTAGTCCTTAAATTCATGACCTTGCACTTTACACTATTAAATTTCAACCCATTTCTATTACTCCGGTTTTCACGGTCCCCCATCTCTTTCTGTATGATATTCTGGTCCTTCTCCTTATTGGCAATACGTCTCAACTTTTGCCATTCGTAAATTTATTAGCACATTACCACTTTTTGTGCCAAGCTCATGAATGGAAATCTTAAATGTTTAAATGCTTGAAAGATGAAAAATGACATTTGTTTTTCTGTACATATATTCCACCCTTACACACACATGAATTGTTTTTGCAGTGTTGCTTATAAATGTTGGACTGTTGGCACTGATCTATTAGAGCAAAAACAAACCAACAGCATTAAAACATGTGTCTGGAATAAAAGTTATTTGAACTTTACAAACATACCAAATAAAATTAATTAGATAATAAATTAATTGATTTGTATTGGGCCTCTTTAGTGGCAACTGTATAACAAAACATATAAGGCTGGGTTAGCTATGATGTCCAAGTCAAATCCCAGTGTGGTTAATTCCATTCTGTTTTCTAAATCTCTTGGCACTTCTCCTACCTACAGCTCTGGATATATCAAATCCAGTATATTTTGCCTGAGGGCAAATATCACTGCTTCTATTTTCCCAACTTCTCCCTTCCCCAAGGATATTGAGGGGTCATGGGAGTTAACAGGAAGCTGGCAGGACTCAAAATCATTTTGTTATCTTGTCTCCCTCACCACCACCCTGGCTTCCTGTTTGTCCCGTCCACCTCTTATGGCTTGTCATTTAGACTGTAAGCAATTGCGGGACAGAGCTGTCATTTATTATGCATTTGTAATGTGCCTTGCAAAACGGGTCACAACCTGGTTAAGGCCTTTAGGCTCTATTGCAATATAAATGGTAAGTGATAATGATAGCGGGACAAACTCTGGGGAACGTCACAGGCTGAACATGGACTTCCTAGCTCCTAGGTGGAAAACAGACACTGTTGAAAGAAACCCCAGATCACAGTTATTTTTGAACAATTTGTAAAGGCTGGGTCCCTGGGTTTCCTACCAACTAGTTTCAAGACTTAACCTCTAGCAAATGTAATGCTTAATTTTGGCTCCTTCAACACCAGACTCCTGCATCTCTGTAATGATTAAAAAGTAAAAAGCTTTTGGCACCATAGCTCAAGTACAACATAGTCAAGTGTGAGGATATCCTGCTATCATGAAATGTTTTGCTGAATATTGTTCCAGTGCCACAACAATCTCTGCATTAGGGGCCTGATCCAGATCCTGCTGAAGTTAGTATGTGTCTTTCCACTGACTCCAATGATCTTTGGATCGGGCCCTATAGGACAAATATTCTCACTCTGAAATACAAAGCCTCACTTGGAAAGAATTGATCCATCAAACCTGAAGGAAAACTGGTGCCATGTTTACATCACCTCAAACAATTTTCCATATAAACATGGGCTAGAAGGTAGTGGTAGGTGCTCAATTTGGAGCATATGCCTTCCATTTATGGTCATTCAGGAAACCAGGCTCAAATCACATAGAGGGACATGCAGCTTGTAGATGGTATTGTGACATTGGTCTCAGTAAGGTCATAAAGGGTGTATTCCTTCCTACTTTGCATCTATTACCCGCATCACTGCAGCATAAACACAACTGGCCCACTGGGCAAACCAGGTACATCATTCACAACCTCCACTGATTGTTATGAAATAATGGCTCAGGTATGTGAGATGGAAGGACTAAGAGTGAAGAAGTTTAGTTTCTGTATTTCTGTAACTGCTCACCCATTGCTGACTCGGGATTTAACTATGAGGAGTTAGGGTTTCCCATATCCGTCTTATGCTTTTCTATATTATCTAACTACTGACATGTGTGACATTTAGTCACAATCGGACTCCCTGGGAGACTAGCCCATGACAAACTGGCGTTCTGTACTTTACACCCACTCTCCATCTTGTTATGATCAAAAGTCCAGGGCAAGCTGACACTGCATTTGTGTTTTCTATGCCTGAGTAATCATTCTTAATTTAACATAATGCTTTATTGATTTAACAGGTAATAATTACATTTGTAGAACTCCAGTTCCAGAAGAAATTAAATAAGCCAAAGAAAGAGCTATAATCACAAACCGTGAAAGGTGTTAGAACTGGGTTTGGAATTAAAAAAAAGGTGGAAAAATATTAATTTTTTTTTAAAGAGAATACACTGGATGAAGGGCATGTCCTTTACCAACTCCTGTGTAGCTTTCACTTAGGAATTGTAAGTCTCTGGTTTGAATTTCTCTGTGTTTGCCTTTCTGAGTTAAATTAACATCTGTTTAAAAGGCCATCTGTACCCTTTAAGGCCCTGATTCAACACAGCAATTAAGCACCTGTTTATGTCCCAATGAAATAATGGCATAAGTGCTGTGCTGCACAGGGATGGATTGAAGCACCAGTTTAAAATTCAGCATGAGTTTAAGTGCTGTGCTGAACTGGAGCCTAAATCCTATGAGCACTTTCTTGCCGTGATGAATTTCACTCTAAGGCAGGAGTTCCCTTTTTTCAAGTGCAGACAACACCTTAACAGAGAGATTGTCTGTGGACTACCTCCCTTCTCATTCATGATAGAAGATCACTCCCTGCCCCCGCTGCCTTCAGCCCATGTAATGTAATGGTTTCCAGCCATCTCTAATGAAATAAGGACCCAAGCTAGCACCATGTGATCAACCAGGACTTGTTCAGCTGGAGCAGAGCTCCAGTACATATTTTCAAGCCTGTGGGAGCCCTGGCACTGCCCCAGAGGGCTAAAGCCTTGAGCTCAAGTGCTTCCCTATGGGGCTAATACCCTGCAACTGAAGCCTGGAGCCCCAAATGGGAAGTGGGTGGAGGGTGCATCTCTGGGAAATAGTCTCTGGAGAATTTAAACCCTGCAGCCAACTATTCCTAGACTACTACCACTATCTGGGTCCTGATTTTCAGAGATGCCAATCACCTGCAATTTTCTCTGAATTTAGTTGGCGTGGTGGGCACCCCTGAAAAAACAGTCTTCCGCTGCTTCAGTCATGGACTGGCCAACATGCCCACAGGAATGCAAATGAGAGGCTGTAAGGTGCTACCTTAATCCCCTGCATGGTCTATCCAGAGCCTGGATCCCAGTGCCATTGGGCTGCTACTCCCTCTCCTGTGTGCATGGGCAAAGAGTGGGTAGAGGCAGAATTCAGTACCTGGCCTGCCCCTAGAACAGTGTGACTATGCACTGCCTGCTAGTAACAACTAGTTGCAAGATACCGATGTGTCTTTTAAAGCTGGTGCTGCGCCCATGCAAGTCGCTTTCCAAATGTAAACATTGTTGTTTATTTTATGTTTTTACTTCCCCTCCTCTCCCTCCCAAATGATCCTGGCCTACGCGGTTCGTTCATTTTCAGATCAAAGTGAAACAGGAATGGTCACCTGGACAATGGCTATTTTTCCTTCTTTTTAAGGGTTATTTATAAGATTTTTAAAAAGTGGGTTTACAAAAAAGAATGTCTAGGCCCTTCTCTAGTCTGGAGTTTTGTTTTTTTTAAATAGCCTGACATTTGGGCTTTCTGATGGAAATGGTCACCAGAATTGTGTGTGGATGTGCTGTGATCCTGCGAAAGGAAAAGGGAGGATAAAACAGGAATTACAGAGTTCCGTTTGGGTGAATCCGATCCACTTCCAGAGCTTCCCCTCTTGGTCTTCTGTGCTAAGGAGGTTCCAAAGCGGAGGGTTTCATACACGGGGTCGACTTTGTTGCCACAGGCTGCAACAGAAGAGGCAAAACAGATAAATACGGGAAAGAAAGTACCCACCATTATGTCTCCTTCACTTAGAGACTTAACTGACGGCCCCGTCATTTCACTGATTCCTTGCTCCCAGCCTTTCTATTGACTGACCCCCCATCCCCAAATCATCTCCCATTGCAACTAAAATCACCTCATCTGTGAGAAACTACATGATCTACACCCATTCCCACTGTCCCACAGCCTCTCCCTTCTGCCACTTAGGACACGTCTATGCTGCAATTGGGATGGCATGTGCAGACATATCTATATTAGCTTTGATTGAGCCAGTTTGCTATAAGTAACAGTGTAGGCATGGTGGCATGGGCTAGCTCTCGAATTCATACCTACGGTCCCAGGTGGGACAGTATTTGGGCAGCTAGCCTGTGCCACTGCCTGTACCGATGTAATTTTCCTGCTATTTTTAGTATGCCAACGTGTGCTGCAATTGCATCATCTATTGCTGTGTAGACATACCCTTAGGCCATCGATCTCGCTTGTAGACTCCTTTTCTCTGCTTTCTTGATCCCTCCCACTCACATACTCTCTGACTGGTTCTTATTTCCTTTGCAAGAGAGAGATGGGCCTTATTTCAAAATTCAGCAAATTGTGGCCTTTGTTTTGAATGGAAGATATGTATAATATATGTAAAAGGACAAAAGTCATTAGCAGTTCACGAAGGGAACTGGATCTTCTCATAAGAGCTTAGGTCTACTTTGTGTCTTTGTGGGTATTTAAGGACCTAACTGAAGCAATCTCAGAACCATTACCAATTATCTTCACAAACTCATGGAGAATGAACTGGTTCCAGATGACTGGAGAAGGGCAAACACTAAATACTTTAAAGGGAGAATAAAGAGGGCCTGGTGAATTATAGACTAGTCAGCCTAACTTCAATACTTGAAAAGGTACTAGAACAAATGATTAAATAATCAGTTGGTAAGCACCTAGAGGATAATAGGATAAGTAATTGCCAACATGAATTTGTCAGGAATAAATCATGCAAAACCAACTGAATTTCTTTCTTTTATAATGTTACTGGCCTAATGGATAAGGGGAAATTAGTAGACACAATATAACTTCATTTTAGTAAGACTTTTGACACCCTGCCATATGACATTCTCATAAGCAAACTAGGGAAATGCAGTCTAGATGAATTTACTGTAAGGTGGGTGCACAATTTGTTGAAAGACCATGCTCAAGGAGTCATTATCAGTGGTTCGCTGTCAAAATAAGTGGGTGTATCTAGCAGGATCCCAAAGAGGTCAGTCCTGAATCTGGTACTATTTAGTATTTTCATTAATGGGCAATGGAGTGACAACTGTGTTTATAAAATTTGCAGATGACATCAAGCTCGGAGGGATTGCAAGTACTTTGGAGGACAGAATGATAATTCAAAAGGACCTTGATAAATTGGAGAACTGATCCAAAATCAACAAGATAAAATTCAATAAATACAAATGCAAAATACTACACTTAGGAAGAAAAAGCAAACGCACAACTACAAAATCGGGAATAACTGGAATAAAGGATCTGGGGCTTTTAGTGGATCACAAATGGAATATGAGCCAACCACGTAATGCATGAGAAAAAGGCAAACATCATTCTTGGATGTATTAAGAGGAGTGCTGTATGTAAGACACTCTACTGAGCACTGGTGAAGTCTCAACTGGAATACTGTGTCCAATTCTGGGCACAAAACTTTAAGAAAGATGTGGGAAACTTGGAGAGAATACAGAGAAGAGCAACAAAAATGAGAAAAGGTTTAGAAAACCTGACCTACGAGGAAAGGTTTAAAAATTGGGCATGTTTAGTTTTGAGAAAAGAAGACAGAGGCGAGACCTGATAACAGTCTTCAAATATGTTAAGGGTTGTTATAAAGAGGTCGGTGATCAATTGTTCTCCATGTCCACTGAAGATAGGATAATAAGTAATGGGATTAATCTGCAACTAGGGAGGTTTAGGTTAGATATAGGAAAAAACGCCCAACACTCAGCACTGAAACACTTTACCATGGAAGGTTGTGGAATCCCCATCATTGGAGGTTTTTGAGAATAGGTTGGACAAACACCTGTCAGGGGTGGTCTAGGTATGCTTGGTCCCACTTCAGAGCAGGGGAATGGATTATATAACCTCTTGCAGCCCAAATAGCTATCATTTTATAAGAACTGAGTACTTCTCCCAAATCTCAAAATAGCAGATGTTTCAGTCGAGTAAAGAAAAAAATGATGCAAGCTAATGAATATTGGATTCCAATCCTACATTTAGAACCATATGAGAGGACCCTTGTTCCCAAGCAGAGCCCCAGTTAAGCCAGTAAGGTCTGTCCACACAGTTCTCAATGTAGGATCATTCACCTAGCACTTACATTCACCTAGCACTATTCATCCCAAAGAACATTCAAGAACTGTGAACCTGATTTTCTACCATTAGAAATTTTAAAATCAAGACTGGATGTTTTTCTAAAAGGAATGATCAAGTTCAAAGAGAAATTATACGGGGGGAAGTTCTGTGGCCTGTGTTATACAGGAGGTCAGGCTAGTTGATCACAGTTGTTCCTTCTGGCTTTGGAATCTCCGAACGTACGCTCTCACTTACACTGGTGAAAATCAAGATAAGTCAGTCGAAGTCTATACATTTATAGCAGTATGATTGAGACCAGATTCAGGCTCTATATACCACATAGCATCATGGAAATGCAGCCTCCTCTGGAGTGGAGCGTGGTATCCAGCTAACCAACATAGTGGGGAGGTGAAAGATACTGGGATCTTTAATGTCACAGAGCAAGACAACCTTTGTTTTTACAGAAGAGCTGTTTTGAATATTTTAAACAGAAACAATTCTCATTTTAAAAGAGTCTTTTTTTGAACATGGAAATTTACACCCAGCCATTTAATTTAAAAAAATGTATGATGGAAACGCCAGGCAAAAATATTAGCCCATTGGCTGTTCTTAGACACATTATTTCATGTTTGTTAGTTATTTTCTTGGTTTTCAGTTTTTACATTGCCAGTTTTGAATGGTCAACTTAATCATATGGAGGACGTTTTTCAAAACTGAATTTATTTTTTGGTTCAAAATTTTCATTTTCAGAATCGGGTGTAACAGAGCAAAATCGGCCCAAGTATCTGAAGAAATAATAACCAAATCAGTAAAAATCAAAAGAGAAAAGATAGGAAAGTGAACAAGAGAGAATGGAAGCATAATTCATTCAAGATCCTGATCAGAACAGGGTTCAGCATAGTTCACTGTTATTTCAACCACCAACTCTTGAAGTCTAGTATCAGAGGGGTAGCCATGTTAGTCTGGATCTGTTAGTCTACAAGGTGCTACAAAACTCTTGTAGTGCTTCTTCCCAATCAGACCTGCCTAGCAGCAATGCACAGGCTCCTCCCACTTTGAGCACAGATATTAGATTGATGAGCGTGATGACAGCAAACATCTTATTTGTATTGTGCACTTGAATCATGTAGTGCTGAAAATAAAAATAAAGCCATTTCTTTCAGTACAGTTTTGAAGGACTACTCTCTGAGATGGTGGAAGATCAACTGGCCCCTCACTGGCAAAGGAGTTGAAGGTCTGCTGAGAACAAACATCACTTCTGAGAGCATGATGCAGCCCAAGAGGGATTGAAAGATAAAGCAGTTAAAACTCACCAATTGGCATCACTTCTTTGATGCAGCCAAACTGTTCATGAATGAGTAGTGGGGAACTGTAGTAACGCCGAAACCCCTTTGGCTAGAAAGATGAAACATGTGACACGTGTCACTGACATGACTGATGTAGTGTCACAGAGCATCAGAAATAATCTCAGCTGTTCTGCTAGTGGCATCACCCTGATCTCCCACTATACAAGTCTTGAGAGCAAGAACATCCTTTCTGTTACAGACCAGCAATTTACCTCCTTCACTGCAGGGTGCTGAGAATAGGGGTTTATTTTTTTGCCCATTGGAAACATCTCATTTCTATTTCTTAATATTATCTGGAGTGATGGCCTTCATTTTCACACTATTTTACCTTCAACCTTACACAAACTTAGTGTTAACAGGTCTAAATTAATTACAGCAGAAATGCTGAGTCATAAAACAGAGGTTTTGCTGAAGTCTATGCTAAGGAAGCTATTGCCACGCTATTTAAAGAATTGCTGATTTTCTTGTGGCTCTCAGTTTGGGTCATTATCCCTTATTGGTGTGACCCACTTCTGAGCCTTGGCAGGTAGAAACACCTACCCATAAATATCGGCTTTAAGGATGAGTCATCTTTCCATATACAAAGCCAGAGTGAATGGGTTTTGCTCAGCAGTTCTCTCCAGGAATCATCCCTACAGGATGCAAGGCAGCTCCATAGCCTGTACTACAGCCCATTAGTTGCAGTAGCCTTCAGGGTGGCTCAATCCTTCCTCTGCCATGCAGGAGTATTTGGCCAGGGAACGTATATAGTGATGGATCTATTGAGAATGCCCCCCATCCTGCCCTGCCCTAATGTCAAATTCCTATGTTGCCACGTACAGAGCCTATTAGAACACAGTCTGCAGTACACAAAAGGGATAATCTGCCCATGCCTGACCACTCCCTGTGGGTCCTATGCACTTACAGGTTGAAGGAGCAGGATTTGGGCCTATGTAGCAAAAGCTTTTCAACAAAATAATCACATAGCCCTCAGATGTTCTTTCTAGGTATAATAGATAGAGCCATGCCGCTTTTTAGTGCAATGAATGAAGTACTTTGTAAACTCAGTATTTACCATATCTTGAGATAAGACCTACTTAGCCTAAGGCCAAAGGCTCAAGAATTTACAAGCTTAAAATATGCCTGGGGTGAAAGTAAGCCCCGCCCCTTCCGCCCAAGGCCCCGCCCTGTACCGGTAAGTGTTGAACGTTACTTTCACCCCTGAATATGGTTGTTACCATGTACATAGTTTTGATTAGTTATAACTCATAGCTCATCAGTGCTACCTGCATTAGGCTACCTTGTGTGCTGCTGTAACCTATGCTACATACAGGCTCACGTCACAACAAGAAATGTGGAAGCCTCGTGACTGGGTGACTTCATTTAACGGTGGCATTTTCCAAATTGCCAGTAAAAGAATGTTTAGGGAGGATGTGTATAGCTACAATATCCACATGGGTAAAGTTGCAGGGAGTTAATCCAGCTGCTATTGTGCTTCCAGATAAAGACACAAATGGAGAAGGAATGATGGGGTTGACAGTTGTGATGCCTGTGGGGAACTGATGTTATTGATTTACAGCCTTACTTTCCCAACTGCAGGCCAAATTCTGAGCGCCAGTAGGCCTGTAAAACTCCTGACTAAAATGGAGTTGTGCCTGCTTGCAGCAAGGTGAAAACTCACCGGCATGGTGCCTCCTGTAGGTTGTCCAGGGAATTAGCCCTTCAGCCATAAGAGCGCCTCCTGGTGGCCGTTGTCTCACCTGCTGCTGGCACCCATGTCCCTCCCGGACCCTGGTGCCCCCTGGCAGTGCCCCCACACTTTGGGTCTCCCCTCCCAGGGGAAACCCCAACCCTCTATCCCCACCTTGCCTCAGGGGCTACTGCCAGTCATCATCTAGCCCCCGCTCACAGGGGCAAACTGCAGTCTGTCATGGCTACTCATCATGGGCAAGGGGTTTGGACCAACTGCCTCTGCCTACCTCTGGGCTGCACCTTTGTAGCCCCAGAACCTTATGTAGGCCTTTAACAAGGTTGCCTGGGGAGTTGCCAGGATGGAGTTCCCCAGAGCCTCTCGCCCTTCCCCAGCCCTGTTCCACTCCAGATACTCTTTCCTCCCAAACAGCCAGCTCCTTCTCTCTCTAAAGCTGTAGAGAGACTGGCTGAGCTTCTCGCTCACAGTCTTTTATCAGGGGCAGCTGTGGCCTGAGTGGGGTGTGGCCCAGCTGTGGCTGCTTCCCCAGTCAGCCTATCCTATTGGCTCCCCAGGGCAGCCCTTTCCCAGGGCTGTTTTAACTTCTTCAGGGCCGGAGCGGAGTGACTGCCCTGCTACACTGCTTCTGACAGTTCTGAATTTGGCCTTTTTTCTCTTGCTTCTGTATAAAAACTGAACTACCAACAACACAGCTTTAACTGGCGATGCGTATAATGACACACTTCCCTTTCCTGAAGTCTGAAACAATTAATATGAACTAAATATTCAGCTTCCACCAGATCAGCAATTAAATTATTTCATAACCATCTATCCTTCAGAGCTCAGCTTTCTGTACCAGAAAGCCCCAGGCTGTGACTATAATTCTGTTTTACCTCATGTGTAACTTCCATTCATATTAATAGGAACTACTGGAGAAATACATGGAGAGAGCAGGGCCTCAAAGACAATGGCTGGATTTCCTAGCCTCTTTCAAATCAATGACAAAACTTAGACTGACTTCAGAAGGGCCGTGGCTTCAACCTATTTGTTCCTAACTTGTGTCTGGTGTGAACCTTTGATTTCCCTCTTTAGCCTTCAAAACGAATGTGTGTGAAATATTTGCAACAAAACTCAAAATATCTCAAATGTGAGCTTTTGTGCATTGAGTTGCAAATTCATAATTGCTCCAATTTTCATGGTATAATGGGCCTTCTTGTTTTCACTAAGAAAGCATGAAACACAGGAACATAAGAACAGTGTAACTGCCAGAATGGATCAGTCCCAAGGTCCAGCTAGTCCAATATTCCCTGTCTCCAAGAGTGGTCAGCCAACGATGCTTCAGAGGAAGATCTCTGCATAGGCATATGTGGGGTAATCTGCCCCCCTTAGTAAGTCTTATCCTGATCCCTAATAGTCAGTGTTTATCTTAAGATCTGAAATTACCCCTGTAAAACTATCTCTGCAAAGGGGTTTTTTGTTTGTTTTTTGCAGCTAAATTATTGTTTTCACAAAATTTTGCAGACAGAAACCAGTCAAATTAAATGTACAAGATATTTATCAATAGATTTTTCAACTGTCTAAACCAACTCTAATTTTAAGTTTTATTAATTCTTTGCAGAGATCCATACTATATAGTAAAGTGAATTTAAAAAATATTTAGATTAATTTGACCCATGTGTAACCATATACCCACATCCCTTCACCAGCACAGAAACTGTATGTGTTTCCTCAGCTTTGCCATAGTCTAAATGAAAGGAACTTGATTCCAGATTAGCTAACACACCAATTGGCTACATTCAGGAGGTAACCGCTAACAGGGCAGCATTTAGAGAGCTAAGGGATCAAAAGCGAGCTGTCTAGCATTCTGTTCACTTTGTACCGAGCGGCTTACTTACCAGTTTGCCCATGCACCGCTGCTGTCCAATACTGTCTGTGCACTTGTGGTGGATGCTCATCTTACAAGCCTTACAGCGCAGTCCATGTTTAGCATTTGTCCCTGTCAAATGGACAGAGATAATTTAAACAAAATCAATAGTTTCCATGCATTTAACAAGTGACCTAAATGCATCACAGAGATGGTCAGTTTCAGTTTTGTAGGTATTGGTAATAGCCTTTTCCCCCATCCATATTTGTGTACAAACTCCTTTTGGCTTTTCTGGGTTTCTCCTGTTTAGGATAGTTTCTTCCTGTTTCCCAGGATAATAATGACCTTGGTTATGAGCTGGATTAGTCTTTGCTTTACCATGATCACCGTCCATGACCGCATAACCTCACTGATGCTATCACACCGGCCAAATCCAGGAACCTAGTGCCCAAACCTAGAGTAGGGAGGGACTCTAAGCCCCAGGCTAAGAGAGCTGCTCCACAGAGGCTGCTTTCGTCTAGTGGCTTAAGTTTGGCTTTGTGTCCCAAATGTGCCTCCAAAGAAGTGTCTCGGTGGTTATTTGAGGATCCACAAAAGGCTGTATCCTATGGCCTGACCTGGTCAGATTCCAGGCCCCCACCTATTTCTGCACACTGAAGAAAGAAGCTACCTCCTGGTGTCTTTGTGCAGTTGCTGGGTATATTTGTTGTCCCCAGTCTCTTGATGCATGCAGAGATTTTTCTCTCCATGTGTTTTCTGAGGTGCAAGATGTCCCAACGGGATGGGGAGGCGATGAGACCATGGCACTGGCCTTCCTGTGCACTAGGGCAGCAATGCTTGTTGGACATACTGTGGCAAGTATGTAGCACCCCTGAAGGAAGCAGAGCAGCAGGCACACTTCGCTTGAATGCAGGGGGGAAATTTTGCCTTCCTGGCACAATGCTGGGTTCAGCCTGCACGGCCTGCAACCTGGAGCAGCACCTAATGACAACAAGTGAGCCCACTGACTGCAGGGCAGGAAACAGCCCTCTTGTTTATATATCCACCCGCATCCATCAACTGTACTTAAGAATTGAATGAGAACCAGTAGTTTAATTTTTAGGAAAGTACAGAAGAGCTGCAAAAAATTGCTCAGGGCTGAAACGTTGCGTTTCTGGGCCCATGCAGATAATTTTTTTTAAGGGAATGAATACATTGAACTCCTGCTCATTGTTATCGACTCTGATAAACAGACTATTGTGTGCAAGAGCTGGATTCATTTGCAGGCTGAGCACAGCGGAAAAGATCTGAGATCTTCAAGCACTGCGGGAGATATTAGAGCCTAATGGAGGGGAAGAACTGCATAATGCCGTAACAGAGGAAAACAACAGCTATTTGGATTGAATTTTCAAAAAGACATAAGGGAACTGAGTGGCTAACTTACAAGTCAGTGGAAGTTGGCTACCTCACTCCCTTAGGTGCATTTGAAATGCCCAATCCCTAAATGGAACATAAATTCATGAGAGGGCACATTTCTGCCCGGGAAGTATAGGTCCAGAAACAACAGAACGATTTAGCAGGCATTTGTACGAGCTAACAGGCTCTTGTGCTTTGGAAAGAGTAAAGAGGACTGAACATATTAAAAAGAAACTTGTCATAGGCATCGTAGATAGGCAACTTTCCCATAAATTGCAGTTAGATCTGTAACCTCCCACTTATAAGAGCAGTGAGATAAGCTGTTGAGTATGATCAGGCTGGTAAAGATTAAAATCCACGATCACAAAACCTTTCAAAATGTTATGATTTGTCAATATTATCTGCTGAGCTACTAGTACTCAGTATTCGGTGGGTTAGGAAACGTTTCTGCATTTGAAAGTATGCATGTAGAGATTGGTTATTTGACTAGCTAACCTAGTGTGACCGGACAGCAAATGTGAAAAATCAGGACGGGGTTGGGAGTAAGAAGAGCCTATACAAGAAAAAGACTCAAAAATCGGGACTGTCCCTATAAAACAGGACATCTGGTGACTCTAAACTAACCTCACATACAAGCTGCTGTAATAAAACCTGAATGATCGTGATTTCCATTGGCTAGATGACTTAAGCCAATGACGTGCTGCCGCTGAAGGAAGTACGGTGGGAAAGGATGTCATTAAGTAGATGACAAAATATTAGCCTTCCTGGACCTTGCTTTCAGGGTCAGTCCTTTCTGAAGTGTCAGGTGTCAAGATGGTGCCCCTGGGTACCAGATAAAACCACAGGCAGAACTGGGAATTTTATGGAGCATAGAGGCGATCGGATGGGCCAGCCATTTCAATGCTGGTCACTTCTTAATGTTATGGACCAAATTATTCCCTGGATCACACACTGTATCGCCACTGGAATAGAATAAGGCTGTAGTGAATAGGACTGCAGAGGATGTGGGTCGGCATAGAATTAGGTCCAATGTAATGTCTAACAGGGAGGGCATTTTCTGGCATTTGGAGACTGACTAGAGAAGCTGCGGGCTCCAGTTAATCCAGGCAGTTATAAATTGCTAAGTAATGCCCAATTCTGAGAGAAAAAATGAGGAGTCCTTGTGGTACCTTAGAGACTAACAAATGTATTTGGATGATGCATCTGATAAAGTGGGTTTTAACCCACCAAAGCTTATGCCCAAATAAATTTGTTAGTCTCTTAAGGTGCCACAAGGACTCCTCGTTATTTTTGCTGACACAGATTAATACAGTTACCACTCTGAATCCTGAGAGAGTTATTTTTATTAAAATCATATAGGAAAAAAATCCTTTTCCCTGTGTAGTTTTTTTTTTTTTTGAGTACTGTTTATGTGACTATGGATTTTTTAAAGTTTACACATTGGACCAATTTCAATCACACAGGTACAAACCAATTTTGACTCCAGCTTATGTTAGTGAGAACAGAATGTTGATTTACCTTTTCTAGAAGTGAATGACTGGCATAATCAATACAAAAACAGGACTTTGTCCTCACTATTCTATTAGATTTATTGGGTGGAATAAAAATTTGAAAATGACAAGTTATTGCACTTGCGAGGAATAACTACTATGCATATTTGATACAGTGTCTACACGGGGTCTGAGTTTCCTTTCACTTACATTGGTATAAAACCAGAATACATCTACTTATGTCTGATTTTCACTGTGACAGGAAAATCAGCCCCCTTGTCTATATTTTTCATTTGGGTTGCTTTGCTAGTCCATTCATTTTAATATTAATGTTTATTTTAATGTTGGTATTTAAATGTTTTTCTGATGATATAAGTCTCTTAATAAAATATGTGATCTTAGATATCTATTGCTCTTATATATAATTATACACCTAAAAGATGTGCTAAATACATGCACTGTATCTACATACACTCTTCAAAATCAGAAGCATTTTCTCTTCTGGGATATAAATCTATGAGCATTGCCTGCAATCAACTCAATAGAACACATTATAGAAGGGCAAGCACTTTATATTTTTATTAGTGAGTGTGATTTGTCACCAATAGGTATGTAGGTAAAAAGAGAGGAAAGTTATTTCAGGTGCACATTGGCATATAAAAGGAATCTGTAAATTAAAACAGATTTCCTTTAGCCACCCAAAACTTAAATTTCTATTTTGCTGTCTTTTATAATTGGACAATTTATTGTGTGAATTAAGCAACCTGGGAACAATTTTGCATGTGTCTACCAGGCTTCCTTTGTGCAATAGCCAATGGAAATTAGGAAAGAAGAGTTTATTTTGTGTCTAAATGACATGATTTCATTGCCATAGCTCAGTCTTTGAAAATGGAATTGCTGTATCATACATTTGCCCCAGAATAAAGCCTTCTGCTCCGGTTTCTCATCAGTCATGTTCCAAATCCAGTTTGGTCTTGAAACCCTGGCCAAAATATTCACACTTCAACACTTTATTCACACTATATCCAAAATTAAGTCCATATTTAAACATCCAAATAAGTAGCCCTTCGAAAGCACTGACCAACCAGTTTCTAATTATCTCAACAGAATCACATTCCATTTTATACCTGTGTAAATGAGAGCAGAGTTTGGCTCTTTTGGTCAAATTTTACTCTTATGCTTGTGCAATCCCATTGACTTTGGCATTACAGAGTGTAAGTGGCAGGGCTGATTTTGGAACACTGTTTGGTAGACTGCAATGCAAAAGAAAAACGGTTATGGACCAAATTTTGATGTTAGCTTCATTTCACACATTTGGAGTAACTCCATTCACGCCAGTCGAGTTACTCTGAATTTACACCTGTGTACCCACATTATGTCTAAAGAAATGTCATTGGGTATAAATATCACATTTCAGTGTTAATTACAGCTAATAGGATCTGCCTATCTAAATCCTCCAGACACCAAGAGGAGACTATGGATTTATCTCAGCAGAAACCTCTTTACTTCTAGTGCTAGAAGGCAGCTAATGACGGTATGACTGGAAAACAGTGTACAAGAAATGTTTGTACATTTGAAGCAGTCTGCACTGAGGACTGTGCTTTGTATATTTTAACTCTGCTGGGTCAATGGAAAGATGATGATGTAGAACCAATTCTTAAGGAAAGATAATGGATGCATACACCAGTTTCCTTTGGAGGTTTTCCTAAAATCTTTTGGGAGGCTGCAGTAAACAAATTACTGACAACCTGATTTTTCCCTGCAATGACGTGCTTCTCTTGGCAAGGCTCCTGTGTTTGATGAGAGAAGCATCAGGCTCATTGTGGGCTGGCTCTTGGCAAGGATTTCCATATGGACGTGGCATTGTGCACCAGCACCTCACACCTGAACACCAATATCTGTGTGAATTCAATTCTGGGTCCTTCCAGAATGATGACTGCTAATGGTATCAGACAACACCAGATTCTGATGTACTTTTATGATGTGGCCTAGCTCACATTCAGCTACAGCATGACCTAAGTCAGATGTTGTACCCAGATTTTCTGATGTGAGAGGCTCGGGTGCAATCTTTTGACCACATTACTCTTTCTTTATCTTCAGAACTCTTTTGGAACATAATTTTCATTTTATCCTGACAGGATTATATTTTGCTGATTT
This sequence comes from Sternotherus odoratus, assembly GCA_032164245.1. Classification (NCBI taxonomy): domain Eukaryota; kingdom Metazoa; phylum Chordata; order Testudines; family Kinosternidae; genus Sternotherus; species Sternotherus odoratus. Next base: position 151,956,725 of record JAVMKO010000002.1, read on the forward strand.
CCCGGGCACAATTTGCACCAGCGAAATTGGCATGCACATTTTCATATTGCAGGTCAATTGCAGCTGCAAATCAGCCAAGTAGAGGGGCGTGTGATCTGCTTTGTAATTCAATTTGCAGGTTGAAAACTGCAAGTGCCAATTTTATGGGCATAATCCACACACGCAGAAAGGGAGAGACTGCATCTTGTCCTTTTAAAGAAAATTACCCCGTGATGCTTTCTTGGGGCGCCCAAAACATTAAGTCACTGTGTAACCTTCCTGCATCAATGAGTGAGAGATTTGTAGGTGCTAAACTGAGTGGCAGGGAGCAGTAACCCCTCTGGCGGATATCCCAGACAAACTTCTCTGGACAGAACTGGTTACAAATAAAACAAAAGTATGACACACTTCTAACAAATGAAACATAAAACTTTAGTAACCTACAATTGTTTGGCTAAAGTAGTTCTCTTACCCTTAAAGTTTTTCTACAGAGCTTACTGTATTTTTCAGTCAAATTACGATCCAGCTTTTCATGATTCGCTCATGCCCTACCAGGGGTCTCCTCAGCAAGTGGTAACAAAATGTCTTTTTGCTTTACCCCTTATATTTCCACAAAACTCATTGTTTTGATCCCAGAGACAAGACAACCCCTGTGGCCTTTGGTCTCCTAACATGATTTCAACCTGTTTTCCTTAATATGCTTATTACAGCTTCCTTTTTGTTGGCTTATCGGCCTACTTTACCTCAGAGATTTAGGAAGATAGGTAGATCAACATTCCTGTGTCTGGGGAAAACTTGTTAATCAACGCTGCCTGGTTACGTGATTTAAACATATTTTTAGTGCGTACTTACAACTTCTTGTATGACACCCCTACATACATCTCGCAATGCTTATGATGAGCAGTGTGATATAAGCTTTTATTTGATACCTTACATCACATTCTTTATCGATGAGATCACTGGTTCTTCAGTTCAGCCTCCTGCCTCCTGCAGTGCTTAACCTGGTGCTTCAAAGAAGGATTAATTGTGCTCCCACCCCATGATGGTTCCTGTCAAATTGTACAGTGCTGTAGGTGGAGGAGATCAGTTCTCCTTATCCCCCATGCGGGTGGTTTTATGTCCTGCATTCATTCCGTATACACCCTTAGAACTATTCTCATAGCTCGGTGTCTGAGTGCTTATGGCTCATGTGTTAGAAATTACTCCGGTTCATGATTCCATCCCTTGAAGAATGAGCAAGGTTGCTATAGTTCCTCAGCCCCTGGTAAGCTTAAGCGCGCGCACACACACACACACACACACAACTCACAGAGCTTTAGTCAGCTGATTAGTTCACAGCGAGATTGCAAGAAATGCTCGGCAATTTCTGCCTTTAGCTACATCCCAGGGAAATCACTGGTGCCCAGTGTATAGTTAAACTCTCCCCTCCACTTCCTGTTTGGCATAAACAGCACGTAGGCTCTAGCAGCCGACTAACACATTACTTAGAGTCAGGTTCTCTCTTACTCTCTCTCTCTCCAGGCACTCAACTCACCCCATAGGGAGTGCAAACTAAGATGGGCCATGGTGCCTCTCTACCAAGCATTCTCAGCTTGCCAGGGGAAACTAGATTGTGCTATCCTATGCCTAAAGGGATTGTCCCCTGAACGGGATTGATCTCACAATGAGAACACAGGTGAAAGGAATTGCAATCAAATCTGGGGTTTATCCGTTCCTTACTCTGTGGACTAACTGATGGCTAGGGGGATATTTTCACCTGTCTCCCACTGATCACCTGGACCTGTTTGGGGCCCTTGTTTGAAATGAAAGACTCCACCTGAGTGCTTGTTCCCATGAGGATGAACCTTCTGAACAGAAGGGAGGAGGTGAAGATTAACCTTCTCCATTCATATCTGAAATGGCCACCTCATGGCCTGGAATATGTTGCTCCCAACAGAAGTGGAAAAGGCCTGCATGTGAGCCTGGCCATCTCTCTGTTGGCTTCTTTCTGTCCTTGACCTCTAAATAACTGACAGTCTGATTGCAGCCTACTATTCATCTCCATCAGCAGATGTCCCACTAAACCAGAGTTAAAGCACAGCTGGAAGTAATCACTGTAAAGTGCTTAATAAAATGTTCTTACCAGTCAGGATCGTGACAGTAACTTCAGTAATTTCCATTTAGGAATGATCAGCAACGTAGTAACTACTGCCCTTGCAATTAGATGGCAAATACTTCAGGCGACTTCAAATACAGACATATTGATCTGGGTTTCTAGAGATAGCAATAGTACAACTAGCCATCTTGATTAGCCTATTTACTATTACATTATAAAAGCTACATTAAAAGAATGTTATTAAGGTTGCAAAGTCAAGTACATGAAATTTAGGAAATGCCAGATTTAAGATTGTCTGTGCAGCCTTAATTCACCCTCCTATTATCTATGCAGTCTTTAATTAAATGATCACATATTACTTTTTCCACATTAAGTATACAGGATGGATAGTGCGTACTGAATTGATAGCTCTTTTTATCTTCATCACTCAACATGTGGTCCCACACATTATTTATTGCATATTATTCAAAACTTACTCTTCAGATAGAATTATTAATTGCTTCCTGAGTTTTCCTGCAGTACACTCATCATGTTATCTTAGTGCTTCACAAACATTAGTGAATTTCACAACACCCCTGTGAGGTAAAGTGGTAGCCTTATGTCACACATGGAGAACTGAGATTACAGCCAAAATGTCAGAAAAGTCAGCTAATTTCAGGGGCCCAATTTGAGAATACTAGGGCCTGATTTTTCAGAGTGATCCAATCAACAAGTCTCCATGCACTACAAAACCTGGATTCATTCCCAGAGTCCTGCTTCATATCTCCTGCTTTCCCCAGCTCCTAGCCACCCTTTTCCCTCCCACCCATTCTTGTCCCTTTCTCCCCATCTTCTTCCCCCTTTGCTCCTACCCAGTCCTCACTGCAAGCATTTGCTTCTAACTCCCCTTCCCCACTTCCCTCCTTGAGTTCCTACCCTGTCCTCCATCTTGCATCTCTTCCCCCCATTCCTGATCCTTCCGCATTCTAGTCAAGTGGATTCCTTCTCCTTGCTCTCTGGGTATCAGCAGGGGGATCACAAAAGAAAGAGAGTCTTCTTGCACTCAGTTCTTGTGCCAGGCATCACAGAGGTTTGGGGAAAAGTCCTTCTCCTTCTCTCATCTCCTGCTTCTCTGGGATGGAGCATGCTCAGTGCAAATGGAATATTAGGAGACTAGTGTAAAAGCCCATGGACACTGGCCAATGGAAACGGCTCGCGGCCCCCCCACTCGCTAAGCTCTCTCCCCCTCCCCCCCTCCAACGCCCCCCTGCTCGCCCAGCTCCCCCCCAACGCACGCCCCCCCTCACCCAGCTCCCTCCCTCCCCAACCCACACCCAGCTCCCTCTCTTCCCCCCCAACGCCCCCCTTCAGCTCCCTCCCTCCCCCAACGCCCCCCCCGCTCAACTCCCTCCCTCCCTCCCCCCCAACGCCCCCCTGCTCAGCTCCTTCCTTCCCCAACGGCCCCCCTCGCTCAGCTCCCTCCCCCCCCAACCCCCCTGCTCAGCTCCCTCTCCCCCAACGACCCCCCCTCGCTCAGCTCCCTCCCCCCCAACGACTCCCCCTCGCTCAGCTCCCTCCCCCCTCCAACACCCTCTCCCCCCCCGCTCAGGTCCCTCCAACTATGTCTAACTTTATATGTATAACTGCTCCTTGGTGCTCTAGCTCTGTGTGAGTGAGGATCCCTCAGGCGGGCATGCGCGGCAGCCATTTTGTGCCTCCGAACTACAACCCCCAGCATGCCGTTCATCCGGGCCGTCTCTACTGCGCATGACGGCTTCACACAAACTTCTCTAGCCGATTATTATATAGGATTTTAGCTGCCAAATTTCAACAAGTGTCTAACTGAGCATGTGCAAACTGAGATTTTTTCAGAGACTTTTAACTAGGCCAGATTTGGATGAATTTTCAGGGTCTTATAATGGAAAGTTTCAGGCAGCCTTCACTACCTGTAACATATCTGTGAGTTCAGAAAGTGGTTGAAAAGATACCTGGTTTTAATGTCCCTTAATTATGACAACACAGACACATAGGCATGCACATAGTGTCTCTCTCTCTCACACACACATACACACACACACACACACTTCAGAGGCAGAACAGAGATGGAATCTTTAGCATGCATGACAGAAGCCTGAACTGAAAAGAGCACAGCTCCTGTTTAAATGCCCGAGTAGGTGGCCAGATCTTCACAAGAGCTCAGCAGATTGGGTGCTGAGACCAGATCCTCCAATGAATTTAGGTGCTTAACTCCCATTGATTCTATGAGAGTTAGAAGCATAAAGATCTTTAAGGACTTGGGGCTGCGCCATTTTGAAAATCTGACCATAGGTGTTACAATTGAAGGTGCTGCAACATTTATTTTAACCCTTATTTAGAAGACTAGATGGAAACAGAACATCTAACCATAGCTGCATATCAAGGTTGGGAGAAAAGGCAAAATTTGATTAATCCTAGATCTCTGGCCCTGGCCTCTCTGTCAGTCTCTCCTATATGTAACATATGGACAAACACTGCTGCAGGGAAATAATCTGCACCCCAGAAGATGAAAATACAAGTAATCAAATAACCCCGTCCTGCCATCGTTTACTCAGTAAATAAACTCATGAACAGAGTTATCCATGACATGGTAGCTTGGCTTTTTGTAGCTGTTGTTTTAAGACTGTTATCAGCTTGGGAGCCACTGAGAAAGAGCAAGAGTTTTCCAACCTGAAGAAAGTCACAAACAAAACATACAATTTAGTAATGGGGAATAATCTGATTATAAATGGCTATTCAAAGGTAAATATATTATGCCTTGGGTGAGGCTGCATGAGAGAGAGAGAGAGAGAGAGAGAGAGAGAATTCAGTGAGAGTTATTTGATATAGGTTGGAGAATTAGGACCTTGGTTAGGACTAAGGAGAGACACTAGGAGGTTTTCCCCCTTGAACTGGGACCGGGTCATGCAAAAGAGCACAGCACAGCTCCAGAACAAATACAACTACGCTGTCACATACAGAAACATGCAACAACTCATTTTTAGAAGAAACCGGGCACACAGTGGTGCTCTGTGTGAATCTACTGGGCTCATGCGCACACAGGGATTCTATAGCATGCCGTTGAGCTTCAGACGTGGTCTGCTTTCACTGCGTCAGAGGAGGTGTATCTCCTATCACTCTTTTCTAACAAAATGGACTTGAAATCTGCCTGGAGGGCAACCCAAGCCAGAAGTGCCACTTACCTCTCTGCAGCCATTTGTTCTGCCCAGTAAACAAATGCATGGTAATGAATCTTAAACACCATTCAGATTTGACAGCAATATAAAGCGTGATGGCTCTAATTGTCAAGCACTTTATTTTGAGGACCGATACAGGAAGTTTAGCTCTATGACCTCCTGTCATCACATTTTTTCTTTATCTCAGTAAGAATGGAAGATGCTCTTGGATATCTAAAGAAAACAGATCTTGAGCCAAATTTGCCCTGTTTTAACTAAACCAGCTTCTGTGGCATTATGCAAAGGTTGAATTTAGCCCTCTGCATGGTATCTATTCAGTGACTGCTCAAGGCAGCACTGTCATACCCAGGCCCTGCATTCCAAAGAAGTGCCCTAAACTGGAAACATTTGGTGTTAGTGCAGAAGAGGAAGCCTCTCCTTCCCCATCTGCTCAAGAAATATGCAAAGAACTCCCTGGGGGGAAATACAGTCCAGTTAGGGGCCTTGCTTAATTCATTGCTCTAGCCCCCATTTAGCTTGAATCTGTCTCTGGGTTGATTAAAAACTCTTTAGCTGAAATAGTGGGTGGCGGCTGGAAGTAGCCATCATTTTACAACATTTTCTGAGGACAGATAGCACAGTTTAGATTCAACAGGACATAGCTGTGCAGTGGTAGAGGTATATTAGTGGAAGATTAGAATTTAGAGATGCTCCCTCATCAGGGACAGTATAATGAACATGGGAATTTAGAGTTATGGCCTGGAAGCTGGGATTGAGAACAGGGTATTGCTGTGCATAGGAGTTCACCACAGAAGCTCTCTAGTTTGTTTTATGCCTTTCTCCTGCACAGTTTTTGTTGTTTAATGAACCCCAAGATTATTACATGGTGTCAGAGGTGCTGAATGAGATGGAAACGGCAGTCATTTTGAAGTTAACACCTGTGTTTGCAACTGAAAGAGGCGCGGGGGAGCATGTGGAGCAGCAATCAGAGAAGAACAAAAGCCTTTGTATGTATTTTATGAGCATAAGCGTAGCTTGACTAGTTTAAGAAGGTGAAAAAAGCCAGAAATGGCTGTGGTGCAACTTCTATCCAGTCTGCAATCGTCAGGCAAAGCTGCAGAAACCTGGAAAAAATTCAGCTCCAAATTGGAATTGTAGTTAGCAGTCATAGGGGCACAGGAGAAAAGTGATAACGTGAAATAATCAATCTTTTTGCATGTTATTGGGGAGGAAGCATTGGCTATTTATAACGACTTTAAATTTGAAGAAGGTAAAAGCATGAAGTTAAGTAAAATGCTGTCTAAATTCGAGGAACATTGCATGCCAAAAGCGAAGGAAACCTTTGGGAGGCACAATTTTTTTACATGCGTGCAAAAAACTGCTGACAGTAGACAGAGCAATATGTCACAGAATTAAGGAAAGTCAGTAAAACTCTTGACTTTTTTGAGTAGACGGTCTCTAATTACAGAGAGAATCATTTGGGGCATTAAAGACGACATGTTAAGAGAGAGACTACTCCAGGAAGGAGATTTAATTTTAGAAAGAGCTCTCCGGATATGCAGGGCAGCAGAAACTGAAGATACAAGCCAAAGAGCTGAATTGCTCAGAAGGGGTTATCCATGTACTGAGTACAAAAGAATATAGCCAGAATAGGTAAAATCAAAAAGTGCAACCATCCACTGCAAAAACCACTGCTAGGGGGAAGAATGGATGTGGAAGGTGTCCCAAACACCGTGTTGCCTTTGGGAAACGCTGTCATAAATGTGTGAAAAATAAACATTTTGCAAAATGCTACAGATCCCAAATGCAGAAAAGATACATTTCAGAGTAGCAGCCGTGCTAGTCTACATCCGTAAAAAGAGCAGGAGTACTTGTGGCACCTTAGAGACTAACAAATGTATTTCAGCTTAAGCTTTCGTGGGCTATAGCCCACCTCATTGGATGCATAGAATGGAACACACAGTAGGTAAGATATATATATACACACAGAGAAAATATGTAAAGGTGGGAGTTGCCATATCAATTCTAAGAGGCTATTTAATTTAGATGGGCTATTATGCTGAAATAAATTTGTTAGTCTCTAAGGTGCCAGAAAAGATAAGTGCATTCAGTTAAAGACAACCTGGCTGAAGAGTTTTTCATAGACATACTGGGATCAAGCAGTCCTGATGAGAGGGATTGGATACTACCTATGAAAGTGAATGAAACAATTATTCCACTGAAACTGGACAGAGGAGCTCAGGTTAATATTCTCTCTGAACCAGGAGTATGAGACTGAAAATAAAACCAAAACTGGGAACAATAAAAGTAACTGGTTAGCCTGGAACAAATATATCAGTCAAGGAGAGGTATATTACTAGTCGCATCAACCATAAAAGCACCAGGTACAGGCTCCTGTTCTTTACAGCTCCAAAGGAGGTGACACCAATTTTAGGCCTTGCTGCCTGTGAAAAATTCAATCTTACTAATAGTAAGTCAGTGATAGCCACAGGAAGGGAATCTTCTTCAGCCATGAAATTCCAGATGAAGACTTTAGGGATAATGGGCCGCTATTTTTCAGTGCAGATGTTAGGCAATTTGCCATCAATTGGGATTTTCAGTCACAAAATATCAAATCCAAATTACTTCCAATAAAAGGGATTTATGGGAAGGTCTATATGGACATTAAAGAACCTTGTAAAAAGATTTTTGATGGTGGGGGTGATTTGTATGAAGCATTATTGTTTTCCGAAGTACCCTTCTAGAGAATTGCATTTTCTCCAGTTCAGCTGTTAATGGGCAGAAGGATGAGATCTAATTTACCAGTTACTGATAACTTGCTGAAATCTCATGCTGAAACCATACAGAAGATTAAACAAAATCAGAAATGGAAGCAGAAATATTATTTTGATCAAAGGGTTCCTGATCTCCCATCCTTTAACCCAGGTGATAGTGTTCCTGAGGAATCCCACCTCTAATACTTGGGGTACCATTAAAGAACAGACGCATTTAAGGTCTTATGTAGTCAAGATAGACCAGAACGACACATTTTGACATAATCAAAGGGTTCTAAGAATAAGCCCAGAAAGTTCTAGAACATTGACAGTAGATGTGGACTCTGACATTTCCCAACTGACTCATCAGCTATCATAGAAGACTAGGGTTGGAAGAGACCTCAGGATCATTAAAAGTGTCCTGGCAGATCTTGCAGTTCACATGCTTATAAAGATCTGGCCTTGGAGTTGGTTGAAAAATGCAGGCAGAATTTTGTGGCATTTTCAAACTTTTGCACATAATGTTCTGCCAAATTTAAAATGTTCCAAAAATTCTCACTGTTTTATAAATTTGGTTGATAAAACACACATTTTTGGAAAAACAAGCTATTTAAACTTTTAAAATTCTGAAATTTCCCACCAGCTTGTATTGTTTCTGAAATCTGAAAAGATAATCAGATGATTCAACCTGAATAAAATGGACACTGAAAATATTTAAAGTCATCTACATTAAACAAGCATATTTCCTTCCATAGATTTCTGATAACAATCCATTGTATTTTTCACCTTCTCTGCTGTTTGTTTGCTTTTTGCATTTCTCTTGGTTTGGTCAATGAAGTCAGTTTCATTTTCATTTACAGTCATTTTTAATACATCTGTCATCATTGTATATATTTTGGAAATGACAGATTTAAGGTTGCTTGTGCAACTTTAATTCTGTCCCTTTGTGTATTATGACACAGTCTTCAATGAATTATACCGCCTAGATTTTACATAGTGTTTTTCTTCAGCAGATCTCATGGCATTTTATAAAGGTCAGTATCATTATTCCTGTTTTACAGCAAAAGAAACCAAGGCACAGAAAGGTTAAGTGACTTGCCCCAAGTCACCCAATAGGTTAGTGGCAGAACTGGAATATAACCTAAAGACTCCTGAGTCCCAGTCCAATACTCTATCCACTAGACAGTCACATATTTTTTTCCCACAGGATCGCTGACAATGACGCAGAGGACCTACAGAAAGCCTCATTCTCTCTATAACCAATCCAGATTCCTTCACTGTGCACCGTCTAACCTGTGCACTGAATGAGATGGGGTGTGTGTGCGCCTTATTACCTACGTATGCAATTAAAGGCTGTATCATAATGCATATGCAAAGGACACTGAATAGGGAAACGTAGGCTTTGAAACTTTGCATGGTGTCATGGTTAAGAAGTTGTAAATGAGCTCCACTTGGCGTTTTTAAGTTGTTCATAAATGAAACTCAAAGCCAAATTTGGGGTTAGGGCTCATGAGAACCAAAGTTGAAGGAAAGAGCTATGTAAACTGAAACCACCACTTCTCATTCAGTTCTACAAACAAGATTCTCCCCCACCTCTGACGCGCATGGTTCGCTAAAAGAGCAGACTCACACCGCCGCACACTAGCTTTAATCAATAGCATGCCCACTAAGTGGCTGTTCATGACCAGTTCATTCTCAGTTATTGATTATTTGTATTATGACAGCACATAAAGGCCCCCATTAAGACTGGAGCCCTATTATGTGGACACTGCTAATGGGGTTGTTTCTGTGGGATGGAATTAACATAAATACTAAATATTTGAAGAAACAAAACAAAGTGCTATATCCTGTCAACTTACATCCAGTGCAACCCCATTACATCAAACATGGGCTGTAATTCAGGACCTAATGTGACCCCTCTCTTCTGAAGGTGTCATTTCCATTCTCCTATAACAAGAAAGGAGACTGTTGCATGCACCTAAGATGATTGCAGCCTAGACATTAGGTTTATTGCCATTCCCATTCAAAGGATCATGCTACTCAGTAGCTGGATTTTTTCCCTCCTTTTGCTAAAAACACCCAACCCACATACTTTCCATCAAACTTGAACTTCTGCTGTGGGAAGCTGATGAAAGCAACGTATGCTTCTCTCCCCCGCCCCCCTTTTATCCCCTGCCGCTTCCCCAAGCACATTTGGAATTGTTTCAGGAGAGCTGCCTGTGAGCTGGAATTGGAGAGTTGAAGTTGGCAGGGCCAATAATTTGTCAGCAAGAGATTTCCATTTTCACCTTGAAGCATAAAGAAAAGTGCACCAGATTGGACTCCCTTCCTCATTGGCCTCTCTTCATTCAACCTCCCTGCTTTCATTGCTTACTTTTTCCTTAGTTTAAAAATAATATTCATTATTTCTAAATTTCTCTGTGACCACTTCCTCTTTCTGCTGCTGTCCACCAGTGGATAAACTTCCTCCCTCATCAGTGCTTCAGCTGTAGTACTGGATGGCACCAGGACTGGCATTTGGTAGGTGGCATTGCCAAGCCCAAAAGTTCAAAAATCCTGAGTCAGACCTCTTCCCCCAAATTATGAAGTGGTCTCAAAAATCACAGTATGTTTCAAATAGAGACATTTGGGTTTGGGTCTGTCATTTGGTGTCTGCAGACCTCCAGTGTGCCTGATGGTACAGAGCCTCCAGCCTCTTTCCAAACACTTTAATTTATTAATTCTGTGTCTACCCCATCCCCACATCTATCCCCAACCCCCCCACCCTCGACCAGCACCTAGGCACATCCAGCCCCTTATATTAATTCTCCTCCCGTCAGCGGCACAGCACAGCTCTGCTCCTACCACAGGTTGCGGAGTAGGGTTCTCTTCTCACCCTTCCCAGGTCTTGGGGAGAGCTTCAGGGGTTTTTCACCCCCACCTTCTCCCAGGCCTGGGGTTGCAGCGAGGAAGAAGTGTGGGGGAGGAGCAGAAAGCAAACGGACTCTTTTCACAGGAGCAAAGAAAGGATCAGAACAGTTGTTAGGCTTTAAGTTTCCTCTTCCCAATTCCTCTCCTTAGCCCCCAAATTCTTTTGGCTGCCGAGGGGAGGGTGGATAGGAGATCTCTGCATTCCTCTTTTAGCACCTCTGATTGATGGTTCCTTCCCAGGGCTGACAATCATGTGACAGATGGAGCTTCTTGTTCTATCCTAGACTGGCTACAGCAAGGGGTAGAATCGCCCTACTTGCCCTCTGGGAAACCCCCACCACCACTAGCTGGTGTAAATAGGCATAATCCTATTGAAGCCATTTGCACCAGCTGAAGACCAAACTCAAAGCCTTTCCCATCTAAGTCAAGAGTTCCGGTCCTGTTTAAGTTGGTTGCAAATGAAAGTTGTTACCATGTGATGGCCATGGGGTGGCCTCTGTAAAACGAGTGATTCCCGGTCAGATATCCAAAATCACCAGCACAATCAGCAACCCCAAAGGCATCCTCAGCAGAGGGGGCCAGGACTGAATGGGCTGATGAAATATTGTCTGCCAAGCAGAGATAGTCCCTCTATGTCGGGAGCAAGTTACATTGGTGTGTGGGTGAAGGGCCAACTTGTATTGCTCCTTCCTGTGCTGTAGTTAAAACAGTTTGGCATAGTTCATAAGGATCAATTTCCCTTTTCTTTCTTAAGAAAAGAAATAGCACGTCATGAACAGCCCTCTCTATCAAAAGTACTGCCTGAACTCAGTGGTTCCAGACGTGAAGAGCAAATATGTAGGATGAAGGATTAAAAAACCTCTACATATAATTTAAAAATTGACAGAGTAATGAAAGGAGGCAAAGAATTTATTTATAGTGATCTGCTTTAAAAAAGTGACAGTATTGGTCTGACTTTTAATGTTTTGTGAAGTTTACAACTTTACATTTTTTCCCCTTTTTGTTTGTTGTTCAGGATAGAGAGCTTCAGCATATCCCTGAAATCACTCTTTTCAATGAATCATGGAATACAGTAGACTCTCAGTTATCCAGGATGATAGGAAAAAATTAATCCTAGTTAATAAAATCCTGGATAATCACCATCCATAGGAAATATGGCGAGAGGGAGGTTGCGTAACCATCCACCCTGCGCTGGTGGGAGGGGCCATTGGTTCACTGGCTGCCCTGCACCCTAGTGGGTTTTCTTTGTGTGTGTACTTGGGGAGGCAAGAAAGCCAGAGCTGGCCCTGTGAGTTATGCATATATTTTTTTTGACATCCTGGTAAATCCACATCTTGGTTAACCCAATCCTGGATAATCGAGAGTCTACTGTATAGTGTCAAACTATGTACAACCTCCCTGAGCATAATATATTAGCAACGAATCAATCAGCAGAAGATAGGGCAGGGAATCCATTTCTGCTCGAGTCTCCTTTAGTTCCAGAGCTGCTTAAGAGTTTCAGATAGCTTTTTTTACATGTAGAAATACAATGAAAAAAAAAAGAGTTCCTTTGAATACAGGCAGGCTGGAAAACAGAGCATAAAATTAGAAGTGACTTCTCAGTGACAGAGCTTTCTTTAGAAATATTGTGTTAGGACAAAATGAATGAACAAGCACGTTTTTCTTCAGGGATTGGTCCAGAAAAAAACCCCTTCACCAGTAAAAGTGTCACCTGTAAGTTTATTTTTCTCTTTCTAACTTGCATTGGTGGAAACACTTTTGTTCCATCTGTAATTCAGCTCTGTAATGCCTACAGCAGTCACACCATTACTCAGTCATTAGGTCACAAATCGATCCTTGAAATAGGGCTTAAGTGGCACACTGGCCTTCTGTACAAGGGTGATGATGAACTGACTGCCCCACAGTGAACACAAAGCCAGAGTTCTCCCAGCATTCACTTATCAAATACTCAGCAGCTTTGCTAACTACGTCTGTCCTTGAAAGGAAATATCCACCACCGTATTTCTTAAAATACCACCTCTTGTTGAAGATTATCTAAATGTTGGTTACGACACAAGAGCAACACGATAAATAAAATAACTGCCAAATGTATTATTAAAGCCAAAAACAAATGCAATCCATCATCTCTAATTTACTGAATTCTAAACAAACTGGCACTGATGTCTGAATAGCAACTACTCCTCTGCAAAACAGCGATTGCCAGTGTCAGGTGAGCTCTTTACTAGCCATATACAACAGAACTTTGTAGAGGGCTAGTGGTTTTATCTGAAAGGCAGATAAAAATTGCCTGAAGAAGCACAGTACCAATATTCAGATTTATCACCTCTGCTCGAATTTGCTAAATGGCGAGATGCAATAGAAATGAAACAATATTTTTAACGGGAAAAGTGGTACAGCTAAAATAAACAAACCAAACAGAGCTTTAAAAACACTACAGCACACTACAGTAGAAGTCAGATTTAGTCCAGTGTTTTCAAGCTGGGTTTCCTCAACAGGCGCAACCTAAGTGTGTGGCCTGATTTTCAGAGAGGCTGAGCACCTGCATTGCTCATGGAAATCTGTCAATGTTGGATGCCTAAATATGGATTTCAGTGTCTGTACTTTTGTCACCACCACACATATTACAGCAGACATTAAATAATTAAATAAATAAAAAATCTTCCTATAGAAGATTTCCCTTGGAGGGTAAAAGGCAGAAAAGGGGAGAGCTACTTCTGGAAAGCACTCATACTTTGGTGATGAGGGTGATACAAGAACCTGACTAGAATAGAATAAAGAACAGGAGAAGCAGTAACCTGGACCAGCGACCCAAGTAAGTACCAGCACAGGCCAAGGGTTTGGGCTTAGTTTGGGCAGATAAAGTCCAATCAAATGAGATTTACATTTCAATTCCTAGATCAAAAAGGGATTTTTGTTTGATTGCCCTCTGGGCTTCTGCTATTCCAAACTTCTTAAAGCTTTGGCACCAACATTAATTTGTCAAACCAACTTCTCTGTTGTGTACCTGGGCTTTGTTAATGCAGACAGTGCAGCAGAGCTGATATTGGAGCAGGCCAAATGAAAAGACAGAAATATGATTCGCTTTTGCAACCTCTCCCTCCCTCCATCTTTCCCCCATTTTATAGAAGCTTCCCAGGAAGCAGCAGCTGAGGATAACTACGCACACATGCCTAATGTTTAGTCCGCTCTCAGAATCTGGCTACATACAACTTCCTAATCTGAAGCCAAATTCTGCTCTTGGATGCACATTCAGCTCTAACTGACTTGAGTTAAAACCACAGGTGTGTATGGGTGGGCATAATTTGGCCCTGAGGGAAGCTAACCCCAAGGATCATATTTAGTAGAGCTGTACAAGAACCATTTCACTGGTAATTCAGCAATTTCAAATTTTCAGTTTTTCAAAACATTTCTTTTGGGTCATCTGAAGCATTTCAATGTGTTTCATTTTGATTCTGACTTTTTTTTAGGGATATCAAGTAATTAAAAATTAATCATGATTAATCACACTGTTAAATAAATACAACAACATTTATTTAAATAGTTTTGGATGGTTTCTACATTTTCAAATAAATTGATTTCACTTACAACATAGAACAAAGTGTACAGGGCTCACTGTATATTTATTTTAGATTACAAATATTTGTACTGTAAAAAATCCAAAGGGAATAGTATTTTTCAATTCATCTAGTACAAGTAAAGTAGTGGAATCTCTTTATCATGAAAATTTAACCTACATATGTAGAATTCTGTACAAAATAAATCCTGCATTCAAAAATAAAACAACGTAAAAGTTTAGAGCCTATAAGTCCACTCAGTCCTACTTCTTGTTCAGCCAATTGCTCAGACAAACAAGTTTGTTTACTTTTTGTTCACAATGTCACCTGAAAGTGAGAAGACATGTTCGCATGGCACTGTTGTAGTTAGCGTCACAAGATATTTATGTGCCAGATGCACTAAAGATTCATACGTCCCTTCATACTTCAACCACCATTTGAGAGGACATGTGTTCATGCTAATAGGTTCTGTTCGATAACCATCCAAAGCAGTGCAGACCGATTCATATTCATTTTTATCATCTGAGTCAGTCAGTCGGGTTCTCTAGTTTCTGCCTCAAAGTGCTGCTCTTTTAAGACTTCTGAAAGCATTCTCCACACCTTGTCACTCTCAGATTTTGGAAGGCACTTCAGATCTTCCAATCTTGGGTCGAGTGCTGTATCTATCTTTAGAAATCTCACATTGGTACCTTCTTTGCATTTTGTCAAATCTGCAGAGAAAGTGTTCTTGAAACAAGCAACATGTACTGGGTCACCATCCGAGGCAGCTATATGGCAGAAAGTGGGTAAAACAGAGCAGGGGACATACAATTCTCCCCCACGGAGTTTAGTCACAAATTTAGTTAATGAATTATTTTTTTAATGAGCATCATCAGCATGGAAGCATGTCCTCTGGAATGGTGGCCGACGCATAAGGGAGCATATGAAAGTTCAGTGCACCTGGCATGTAAATACCTTGCAATTCCGGCTACAAAAGTGCCATGCAAACACATCTTCTCACTGTCAAGTGTCATCGTAAACAAGAAATGGGCAGCATTATCTCCCATAAATGTAAACAAGGCCCAGGGCCCTACAGGGTCCTGAATTCCAGGTTCCAGCCTGAGCCCGAATGTCTACACTACAGTTAAACAGCCCTTTAGCCCGAGCCCCGCAAGCCCAAGTCAGCTAGCATGGGCCAACTGTGGGTGTCTAATTACACTGTACCCTATGTTTTTTATCTCAGCTCTAACCACAGATCAGTCTCGTGACATTTTATGCTATGACATTCATTTCATTGAGACCAATTATTGTAAAAGGAACCGTATAAATTTAAGTCAACTCAGTTGGCATAGGCCAGCCAGGGGTTTTTAATTGATGTACCCCTAGACTATGCTCTTCAGGTAGTGACCAAATATTTTGTTTCCAAGTTACCTCATGTAGATAACAAGGGAACCTCCCAGCCATAAACAAGCTGTAATCAGAATAATGATTTATAATCTAGTCATAAGCATCAACTATCTGGTGTGTCCTCATCAGTGTCAGGCTGAGGAGTCAGCAGGTGTACAATATCCTCTGCACCCACACATACAAAATAGACTTGTGTCAAAGAAGGCAAAGACTTTATCGTTTGTTTATACTGGGACATGTCAACTTCATCTAACGTCGAATCCACATTGGCCAGTTGTCAGGAACACAATGGTCAAAAAACGGAGCTGCTGACATCCACTTCCATTTGTAATATGAAAGTAAGGCCAAGAGTAAGAATGGGTCACATCATGCAGTGATGAATGTTGGTTACATTTCTAAGCCATGCTACTCTATTAATGATAACAATAGGCACAAGCTACACTGTAGGTTCCTGTGTGTGGTGCTTTTGCCATCCTTGGCGTATGCAACATTTTACTTCCTTGAAAAAGCAGCTCCATTAATTGCCTTATTTTATGGGTGATGCAGTCCTTAAGGTGGGACTCCCATTAGCTTGGCCCTACATCACACTTACCAAGCAAGCGGCAACTGCAGTAATCTATATACTGTATATTCTCGATCAGAAGCTGGTTCATTTATAAGCTGAGCCCCCTTAGATGGATAAGTAAAAATTGAACATTTTTATGACCCATTCATAAGTTGATTTTATTATTCAAGGGTTGGCAAACTTTGGCTACTGGACCATCAGGATGAGCCGCTGGTGGGCCGAGACGGTTTGTTTACCTCAAGTGTCTGCAAGCACGGACAGACTGGGACAGTAACTGATGGGGAATTTTTATGGAGGAGGGAGAAGCTGGGGATCAGGGGAGTAACCCCTGTGACCATCCCCCACATGATCACACTCCTACCCCGGAACCCGCACACTCTCCCCATCACATCCCTTCCCACTTTAGCTGAGGCGGGCCAGCAAAGGATGTCTCTGGCAGGGCCGGAGCCGTTGCAGCCGGCAAACTGGAGATTAAACACATTAATTTTCTAAAATTTAGTCAGTTAAAAATGACTAAAATGGGTGGTGCCTCTGCAACCTGCTCCAGCGGGTCAGACCGGGCAGCATGGCCACAGCATGCTCCGGAGGGCGGGGCCAGGCGGTATGGCCGCAGCCTGCCAGCCCCGGAGCTGCAGCTGCTTCGGAGGCTGGGAGGAGGGCAGCATGACCAGAAGCAGAGAGACTCTGGCCCAGCCTCTTCCCTTCTGGCTCTGCTGCCTCTCCTTGCCCCCTCTGTTGGGGAAAAGGGGCTGTGTCCCACCTCTCCCTCTCTATACCCGTTCATAAGCCAACCCCCTTCTCTGATGCTTCCCGTTTTTACTAAAGAAATCGGCTATGAACGAGTATTTACGGTAATTGCAATGTTTAGATGGCCTACAAAGACATGTCTAGAGGTAGAAAAATAAAGTGCTTACTAAAAAGACCAGTTAGAATAGAGTCTCACTTGACAGCCACATTAGCCCCAGGAAAGTACTTACCAGTACTTTTGAAAATGGTTCCCCCCGGCTCCCAACACTGCCCGGTGGTACATTTGAAGTCCAAGTTCTGCCCAAATTCTTCTGTTGTATTGCTCGATGCAGCAGTGTCACTACTGAGCAATCGTGGGGATGTCAAGAACACACCGAGTGAGAATTATTTCAGCGGTAGCAGTGGTTTGATAAGTAGTTTGGGTTAGAAGTATCTTGACAAGGTACTTTTGAAAGTTTTGCCCACCTTCCTGTTTGCTAGGCAACAAACTTTACCCAGCTGCTTGAAAGTGTCAAACTGGAGATTAAACACATTAATTTTCTAAAATTTACAGTCAGATAAAAATAATAAAGTAACAAATGTGAACTATGCTTGGTGCCTTGCAAGGACAAATTAGAATTTGAAGTGGGTTTCCAAGCTCTTTTCTAGGCTAAACAGTCCCTGATCTTCCAATTTAAAGATGAAATTCTAACCTTGTCTCAGAGGAGCAAGTCCTCCCAAAGGGTAAACAGACCCAATATTTGCTTTTCAATATTCACATTAAAATATGCTTCGATCCCTGCTACCAAAGAGAAATATTAATTTCACACAGAGGTGCTGTACATTCCTCTGTTTCTTTACAGAATTATGGCACTCTTACAACCAACAGGAGAGGTAGCTACAGGGCTGGAATCAATTACAGTAAAACCTTGATTTAACGGACTAATTCGGGCGAGGGGGTGTCCGTTAAATCAGAAAGTCCGTTATTTAATAATAAAAAAACCCGAGCTGTCGGAGCAGCAGCCCACCCGCCACAGGGCCGGGGCGGCAGCTCCGCAGCCTGCCCGCTGCCAGGACCCAGGCGGCAGCCGGGAGCCATCAGCCAGCCCGCCCGGGTTCCGGCTGCTGGGACCCGGGCGGCAGCCGGGAGCCAGCCTGCCCGCTGGCGGGACCCGGGCGGGAGCCAGCAGCCAGCCCGCCCGCTGGCGGGACCCGGGCGGCAGCCGGGACCCAGCCTGCCCGCTGTCTGGACCCGGGCGGCAGCCAGGAGCCGGCAGCCAGCCCTCGACAAATGGATTTCGGATGCATCAGACTTGCTTAGAAATTTTGTCCGTTGCATCCGAAGTCCGTTAAATCGAGGTCTGTTAAATCAAGGGTTTACTGTACTGTTCTTTCATGGCTATATTACAAAAGGCCCAGCTGGTTGCCTATGGACTACTCCAATATAACTAGTACTACATTTAACTCTGTTACATTGCCAGTGGTTAGTACTTATTGATAGCCAATTTTAACAAAAAAAATCAAAGCCTGGTACAATATTAATTTCAAGCTAACAGGTATTTTTAAGTTACAGTTTTATACCAAGTTCTGCTGCTGCCTTTTATGAATGCTTAATGTCTGTTTCCCATTAGCTCTTCGCAGAAGAGACTAGATGAAGCTAAATTAAACATTAGGCTGGGATTTTCAAGAGTGCCTCAAGAAAGAAAGTGCCAAACTCCCATCAGAATCAGTCAGAGCATCTAATTAGAGTATCTAATTCTGTTAGGTGCTTTTGAAAATACACCTAAAGGGATAAGGGAATTACTTTGTTCTCTTGGAATTATAATATATATGATACCCTTTGAACAGAAGAATATGGCTCAATCCTCTAAGCCCTTACTCACACAAATAGATCCATTGGGCCCAAGCATGCCCCCTAAATCCACACAGAGCAGAACCATCATATGTAGATCTCCCCCATTCTGTATAGAGACAGGTTTATCAACATCTCTGGCAATATTCCTCCCATACCCCTAGAACAGAGTCTGTGCTGGGGGATAGGGTGGAGACTGGGAAGTACTACGGCCATGTCTACACTTACAAGCTTACAGCAGCACAGCTGTACTGATACAGCTGTGCTGCTTCTGTAAGACTGCTCACCTAGCCGCCTTATACTGAAAGCTCTCCCATCGACATACCAAAAGCAGCTCAATGATTAGTGGTACCTATGTTGAGATGCTCTTTCCCCAGCTGTGCACACAAGCACTTATGCTGGCAAAACGTGTGTCACTTGAGAGACACCCCTGAGCAACCCTCAAGCAACACAAGTCTTGCTGACATAAGTGCTAGTGTAGACATGGCTTTCGAAGAGAAACTGGGAGTGAGCACAGAAGGAGAGCAATGTACATCATTTTTCTTCTGATCCGGAAAGAACTAGTGAAAAAGTGAATACAGTCACAAGCTGTGTTATCCTTTGCACTGAGTCTCACAGGAGTCTTAGGAACTATCACAACCAGGACATGGCTCTGGAAAGGAGCCAGCTGGGACTTCTGGCCTGGCCCAAATCTCATGTGATGGCATAGAGGCTCTCTGAGGATGGCCTGATCTCATCTGGATTCTCTTGGGCCTGCCAGGTTTCAGTGCTGTTCCTGTAAACTTTCCCCATAAAGATGACCTCTACCAGAATCCACTCCTGCAGGTTCCTCCTCAAAAGGGAACAATCTTGGCCATTGGCTTTAGGGGACGATCGTGTCAATAAAGACTACTTAGGCACATAAACAGTTTGCCACATTGGGCCTTCAATTAGGAAGCTTAAATTCAGCAAAGATAAAATTCATTACTTTATCCTACTTCTGAGGCATGAACCCTAGTGCACATGAATGCTGTGATGGATTTTTTCCATGGTTACAAAGCACTTCAGTTTCAGAAAAAGCAGTCAAAGGTACTGCAGATAATGCATATAACTTAGGAGTTTCTCATCAGCAACAGATCCTTTAGGTCAATGACTTAAACAGACCTCCCCCTGCCCACCAAACAACAGAGCATAGACTATAGCAACTTCCCCCCCGCCCCGACTAAAAAGACCAAACCCATGTCATTTCAACAGAAGGCTTTGTATCAAAGCCTTGACAACGAAGGCCACTTTCAGCTTTGGGGTAAAGGGCCACAGTTCCATTAACCTCAGCGCAATTGAGTTTTACCTGCTTACACTGCATCTGAGTTTGGCTTGTCAGTCTGTGCTGTTTTATTGTTGAAGGGATAAATAGGATTACAAACGCATGGATTTTGTATTGCACTTTATTAAAACTTTGAGATTTTTTTCTCTCTTCGCCTCCAGCCCCCTCCATTTTTCCTCTTCTTTTTTTAAAAACTTTTTTCACAGGAAAAATAAAATAAAGTGTTTTTTTTCCAGATTGGAGAAAGTTATAATAACTCTACAAGGAGAGCATATTGCAGTAATCTCTCTCTCAAGTGACAAAGGTGAGTATTACAATGGTAAAATCTATATAAGATTAGGACTGTTGCAGTCACAGGAACAACTGTGAATGGATATGTCACAGATGATCAGCATCTAGACAGACAGAGATCATTTGCCTTGTCCACTTCCCATTTTTGCAAGATCTGAATTCACTATCTATTATATGGGCTGCTGATCCCAGAATACTCACTAAATCCTCACAGTGGCTTTATGAAGGCCAGGGTGAACTGACATCTATCCAGAAGGTAATATTGCTTTAATTTATATTCAATGATTTAATGAAAGTTAGTTATTCATGGATTTATAGCAGTTGTACTACACATATCACCACCAGGTGGGTGGAGGTTATGGATCAGAATTAAGGTGAGTAGTGAAAGTCAACTGCTGTGTTTACAATGAAAGAAAACAACGGTTATAATGTTTTAAATGAATAGCTATTTACTGACTGGGAATACTGAAAATACATTTCTAAACAGATTTATTTTCATGTCAGATATTTTAAAAACCAAGCTGGATTAATTTCTTTACATACCATTTATATTTCCCTTAGACAGGATGTATTAACTATATGCAGTCTGTGTGGAACGTGTGGAAAATAAGATTTTTTGCCATCTGAGTCATTATGGGAAATGAACCGTAAATGAGTAAAATGTTTAGAAGAGGGCCACAGATGGAGCAGGGTTTTTTAAATACACAGTGTTTTCTTCTAAGTGTGAAGTACTGACACAATGTTTTCTGCTAAGCACATAGTACTATAGTGATGAGTACACACCACAGACTGGAAGAAAAGAGAGAACACGTGGTTTTGATCACCCTATCTTTTTTAAGCTTCTTTTTTCTGACGTGCCATTACATTTACATTCCTGTCTTTGCTGGTGCTTAGATATTAAATGCTGATAGACTTCTTCCTTCACCTGATATTGAACTGAATTATCACATTCTGCCTAAAACAAGTGAAATCTTAGGCCTGGTCCCCACTAGGGCTTAACGTCAACTTTAGCAAGCTAAAGTCGATTTAAGCCTGTACCCGTCCTCACATGCATGCCCTTAAAGTCGATTTAAGGAGACCTTAAAATCGACTTCTGTACTCCTCCCTAACGAGAGGAGTAGCTGAAATCGACTTCTCTCTGGGTCGACTGTGATCTAGTGAGGATGCATGGGACTTTAAGCCTCCGACCTTCCTCACAGCTCCGCGGACCCCCCCGCCCGCCCGAGCAGCCCCGCGCCAGCTCCCCCCACCCAAGCAGCTCCGCGGACCCCCCCGCTTGCCTGAGCAGCCCCGTGCCAGACCCCCCCCGCCCGAGCAGGGGGGGGGGAGCCGGCGCGGGGCTGCTCGGGCGGGCGGGGGGGAGCCGGCGCGGGGCTGCTCGGGCGGGCACGGGGGCCACGGAACTGCTCGGACTGGGGCTGGTCCCCTGGGGAGCGTGCCTGGCTGCCCCGAAAGGTGGTGCCAGCTGGGGACTCTCGGCACTGTGGGATACCTACCCACAGTGCTATGTTGGCTATGTCGACCCCTGCAAAAGTTTAAGGACCTGCTGTGCTTTGTGGGGACGCACTAAGTCGATTTTCTAAAGTCAACTTTAGAAAATCGACTTAAGGGAAATCGACCTACTGCTGTAGTGAAGACATGCCCTTAGATAAGAAAACAAAAATCGGGAAGAAGCAGCCAAAGTTGGGTGTAGAACATGTCCTTGGTAATAGGGACTATAATATAATTAAATTTAACGTTCCTATGGCTGGGAAAACGCCACAGCAGCTCAACAATGTAGCATTTAATTTCAGAAAGGGGGACTACACAAAAATTAGGAGGTTAGTTAAACAAAAATTAAAAGGCACAGCGCAAAAAGTGAAATCCCTGCTAGCTGCATGGAAACTTTTTAAAGACACCATAATAGATGCTCAACTTAAATATATGTACCCCAAATTTAAAAACATATTAAAAGAATAAAAAAAGTGCCACTGTGGTTAAACAAAAAAGTAAAGAAGCAGTGAGCAGTGAGAGGAAAAAAGGCATCCTTTAAAAAGTGGAAGTTAAATCCTAGTGAGGAAAATAGAAAGGAGCATAAACTCTGGCAAATGATATGTAAAAACATAATTGAGAAGGCCAAAAAAAAAAAAAAGAAGAATTTGAAGAATAACTAACCAAAGATTCAAAAAGTAATAGCAATTTTTAAAAAAGTATATGACAAGCAGGAAGCCTGCTAAAGACCCAGTGGGGCCACTGGATGATCGAGCACTCAAGAACAATAAAACCATTGAGAAGAAACTAAACAAATTCTTTGCATCGGTTTTCACGGCTGAGGATGTGAAGGAGATTCCGAAACCTGAGCCATTCTTTTTGGGTGACAAATCTGAGGAACCATCCCAGATTGAGGTTTTGAAACAAATTGATAAACTAAACAGTAATAAGTCACCAGGACCAGATGGTATTCACTCATCTGAATTCTGAATGAGCTCAAATTTGAAATTGCAGAACTGTAGTCAGTAACTATCATTTAAATCAGCTTCTGTACCAAATGACTGGAGGATAGCTAATGTGATGCCAATTTTTAAAAAGGGCTCCAGAGGTGATCCTGGCAATTACAGGGCGGTTAGCCTGACTTCAGTACTGGTCAAACTGGCTGAAACTATAGTAAAGAACAAAATTTTCAGACACATAGATGAACATAATTTGTTGGCAAAAAGTCAACATGTTTTTTGTAAAACCATGCCTCACCAATCTTCTAGAATTCTTTGAGGGGGGTCAACAAGCATGTGGACAAAGGAAATCCAGTGGATATAGTGTACTTAGATTTTCAAAAAGCCTTTGACAATATTCTTCACCAAAGGATCTTAAGTAAAGTAAGCTCTCATGTAATTAGAGGGAAGGTCTTCTCATGGATTGGTAACTGCTTAAAAGATAGGAAACAAAAGGTAGGAATAAATGGTCAGTTTTCAGAAAGGAGAGAGGTAAATAGTGGTGTCCCCCAGGATCTGTACAGGGCCCATTTCTATTCAATATATTCATAAATGATCTGGAAAAAGGGGTAAACAGTGAAGTGAATTTTTTTTGCAGATGATACAAAATTGCTCAAGATAGTTAAGTCCCAAAAGAAGAGCTACAAAATGATCTCTCAGAAGGGAGTGACTGGGCAACAAAATGGCAGCTGAAATTCAATGTTGATAAACGCAAAGTAATGCACATTGGAAAACATAATCCCAACTTTACATACAAAATGTTTGGGTCTAAATTGGCTGCTCCCACTCAAAAAAGAGATCTTGAAGTCATTGTGGATAATTCTCTGAAAACATCCACTCGATGTGCAGCGGCAGTCAAAAAGCAAACAGAATGTTGGGAATCATTATGAAAGGGATAGATAATAAGACAGAAAATATCATATTGCCTTTATATAAATCCATGGTATGCACACATTTTGAATACTGCATGCAAATGTGGTCACCCCATCTCAAAAAAGATATATTGGAATTGAAAAAGGTTCAGAAAAGGGTAACAAAAATGATTATGAGTATGGAACGGCTGCCATATGAGGAGAGATTAATAAGACTGGGACTTTTCAGCTTGGAAAAAAGAAAATTAAGGGGGGACATGATTGAGGTCTATAAAATCATGGCTGGTGTGGAGAAAGTAAATAAGAAGTGTTATTACTCCTTCTCATAACACAAGAACTAGAGATCACCAAATGAAATTAATAAGCAGCAGGTTAAAATAAACAAAAGGAAGTGTTTTTTTCCCCACACAAGAATCAGAGAGGTAACCGTGTTAGTCTGGAATTGCAGAAGTGACAAAGAGTCCTGTGGCACCTTAAAGGCTAACTAAAGTATTGAAGCATAAGCTTTCGTGGGCTAATACCCACTTCGTCGGATGCATGCGTCCGACGAAGTGGGTATTAGCCCACGAAAGCTTATGCTTCAATACTTTAGTTAGTCTTTAAGGTGCCACAGGACTCTGTCATTTCCTCACACAATGCACAGTGAACCTGTAGAACTCCTTGCCAGAGGATGTTGTGAAGCCCAAGACTATAATAGGGTTAAAAAAAAGAACTAGATAAGTTCATGGAGGATAGGTCCATCAATGGCTGTTAGCCAGGATGGACAGGGATGGTATCCCTAGCCTCTGTTTGCCGGATGTTGGAAATGGGTGATGGGATGGATCACTTGGTGATTACCTGTTTTGTTCATTTCCTCTGGGGCACCTGGCATTGGCCACTATTGGCAGACAGATACAGGGCTAGATGGACATTTGGTCTCACCCAGTATGGATGTTCTTATGTCCTTAATGTGGCCTGAAGTTCATCATATTTTCTTCCTGTTCTTTTATTTCAGTCTTTAGACATAGCTTCTGATAAATTGGAACTCAATTCAGAAAAATCAAATACACTCAAACACGCACAGGCACACAAAAGTCTGTGCTCTGGAAACCTCTTCAAACCTACAGATATCTGATTTTAAACCTTCCCCACTGATGCCGTTAGAAAGAGAGAAATTCTGATCTCTAAGGGCATATCTAGACTGCCATTAAACACTCACGCCAGTGCTAGCTGATTTGGGCTAGGGCTACAGTGCTATAAAATGGCAGTGTAGACATTTGTGTGCAGGCTGGAGCCTGGGAGCCCGTGAACAGGGAGAGTCCCAGAGTACAGGTTTCAGCCTGAGCTCTTGAACATCTACACTGGAATTTTACAGCTCTGCAGCCTAAGATCAGCAAGCCCAAGTCACCTGACATGAGACAGCCATGGGTGTTTTATAACAGTGTAGACATACCCAAAGTACTACTGCAAGAAACTGCCTTAAGATGGGAGCTCCCTTTATCCTGTAGTGCTCTCTTGAATGGGGAAGGCTCTCCCTTGTTGGGTCTCACAGGCAGCAACTGCCTCTGTGCCAAATCCTCCTTTTGCAACTCTAGCACAAAAAAATGAGAGCAACACTTGGCCTCCCATCTTAAAGCATATTATTGTTCCACGTCTTGGTCATTTCCACTGGAATTTTATCTTTTGGGTGCTTTTGAATGGGTTGTAATGCATTTTGGGATGCACTATATGAAAAGCACTAGAGTAGCCTCTCATTGTACCCATCCTATTCTGTATATTGAAACCAGTTATATGTATTTGACCTTTATCTACTGACTTGACATCTGTAAAAGGAACAAACTGAGACAATAGAAGAGACCAGACTGAAAGGCAGAATTGGGTTCATTGTACTGGATGACAAAGAGGGATGTGATGCGCACATTTTCTGTAGGATGATGATTTTTTTATGTTCCATTGCTTTAATTTTACCTTCAGTGAAAAGAGCAGCATAGAGAGCCCGCTGTCTGCATTGAAAGTTTCTTGTTAGCTCTTAAGCTACACTAAGATTTTGACACACAGGCAAGATAGAAGATCATGCTGTGCAAAACTCATCATTCAGCACCATACCCAACCATGCTGTTCAGTTCATAGATCAGTGCTCCATTTAAGATGAACCTGGAATCATTCTGGATGACAAAAAAATCAAACCAAGCAGAGATTTTCTTGCACTCTTTCTCTCAGTGACCTTTACAAGTCTTCAAAACATATTTCAGCCTTTCCCTTCACTCCAACCAATGAAGAATTTTAAGCCATACGCCCATTACCCTTAAATATCACAGCTGATGGAAAATATGAATGGAAGGAATGAAAGGTGTTATGTCATTACAATGAAAATGACCAGGGCAGAAGTGGGTTGGCACAAGCTTTTTCATTCGGAAGCAGGATGAGATTTTCTGTAAAACCGCCTGTTTTGTTTCAACAGCCCTATGGCCCATAGTTACACAGCTTATCGGGAATAATTGAGCTATATCATGTATTAATATTCAGTCTGCTATAAAATCAGACATGGCTATAGGAAAAAGAGATGAAGAGGACTGCTGTAATAGAGCAGCACTTTGTGTATGAGAAGATGTTCCATACGTCACTTTACAGGGTGTCTAGACTGTGGAGTACCATGTGGTAAAATAAACTCAGAACACCTTTTCCTTGCACCTTCAAGTGGAAGAAGCACCAACCGCTGAATAGCAGAGGCCTGAGCGATTCACCTGACTCATCCAAGCAGCCAGAGAAAGTAGGTCACATTAGCTTCAACTCAGCAGGGATGAAAGGTTTCTTTCTGTAGTAAAAAGGCTAAAGTGAAGGCTAGGAAGCCGTTCAAGGGGAAGCCCGTATTAGTTTGCAGTCTTACTAATCTACATCATTTACAGCATTAGTGAGAAATAGTTAAAAATGTGAACAGCGGGAAGCAAAGTTGTTTTGAGTTTATATTCTCAGATGTATACATTTAAAAAACTAATACTTGAGATTAAATCCACATTGGCCTGTTTGGTTTATATAACACGTATCCTCAATCAGACCCACATCAGCCACATTTCTTTTGCTCTAGGCCTCTAGTATTCCAGGGTGTTAATATTCTGTCTCATCCTCCTGACCTCTGATCTCAAACAGGAAACTATTATCCTCCTCTAAATATTTTTAAGGCTATAAACCATATTATATATAATAGTAATTGATGACTTGTCCCCAGATAGGGCTTAGTTCTTTGTGCCCAAGATCAGCAAGCTGCACTGTCTTCAACTTCCACATTACATTTAAATATTATTTAAAATACACTTTAATTTCAAAGGCTTCCTTTTGACTGTAGGTGTGATCCAAGAACTTCTTCCGCAAGAAGGTGCAGAAGGTTTACAGGGATCTCCTGATTCTAGTATGTACATTCTAGTTCACCAAAAACTGTCAAGTGAGGTCTCAGATGAAAGCTGGTGTCACACTGCTCAGCAATAGCATCACAAAGCACATGCATGGATGTTGTGCAAGGAGTTATGCATATACACTGAAAATATGTTTAGAGCCTGTATCAAGGCACTGTCAGTCCAGAGATGTTTATTCATCTATTTACACCTAAATTGGTTACTGTCTCATTCAAAGTGGTCTCCTATAACCAGGCTGAATTGAATGGAAATGAAGGATTGTAAGAACTTGAGAAAGAAACGAAATGTAAGAAAAAGAGAGCTGGAGAGAACCATGTCTTGAGATGCACATCAAAGGTTTGCTTGGTTTGGGGGAGCGGGAAGACAAAGGAGATGCCTGGGCATCCCTTACCAAGAAAGTAAATGGACAGCTAATTTCTTTTGTAAAAGAGAGGTCACAACCAGGCTTGGTTGAAAATGCTGGCGTAGACTTTGGGTGAAATAAGCTTCTTTAGACAGAAAGTTAAGCTGTTAGTTCACTGCAGTCTCTAGAAAGCATGTTATAATTTTGTTTTGTATGTAACCATTTGTTTCCAATATTCTTACTCTCCATCATTGGAATCGCTGTTCTGTGATAATAAACGTATTCTTATTTTCACTGTAAATACATCTCAGTGCTGTGGTATTAAGCTAAGTGAAGGGCCTGAGTAGACTCTTACAAACTGGTGTGTGCTATTCCTTTGGGAATGTTAATTCAGTGGGCGTTCATTGGAGAAAGGGCTAGACACTGCAGGAAATGCTCTGAGGACTTGAGAGGTGATGTGTGCCTATCACTACCTGTACAGAGAGCAAGACCTACAGAGGCCTGGAAGGCAGGGCTTGTGCTGCCAGAGACTGGTCATTTCAGGAAGCTGACCCACAGCAGGCACAAACAGGACTTCTTCATGCTAAGAGCAGGTAGTGGTGAGGTGCCTTATAACCCTGAGTACCTTTGAGGAGCATCACAATGGAAGTATCACTAGATACAGTGGAAGTCCTGGGCTATCTAATCTTCTGTTGACCCACCATCCATTTAAACATTCTGCAGCAGGGCCCCAGGCCCCAGAAACACTGGAAAAGTTCACTAAGACAGGACATCTCCAACACCGCAAACTGAAAAAAAGCAGCATACTGGTATCTTCAGATAAGGGAGTCAAAGAACCTCACAACAGACAAGGGGCCACATACTCATCAGCCCCCCGGAACTCCATGGAGTTACACCAGTTTACACTGGTCCAATGTACAGCTCACAAAACAAACGTATTTTCTCACATCAAACCTGGCATTTTGAAACCTGTCACCACGCTGAAGAAAATGGTGCTGCTGCAGGTTTATGTCTAATACGTGAGCCAAGGAAGTGTGTCACTTTTTCTACATGAAAGTATTCACTGCCCTACTCTAATTTTTCCTGAGGAATAACATGGGCCCAGTTCTCATCTGACTTATTCACTTTTACAGTGGTATAACTCCATTGATTTTAACTAAATTGCTCCTGCTTTACATGTGGGAGGATAATCATCCCAGGTGATGTGAATCATTTGTAACACTGAGCGTGTTGGCCAACATTCTGGAGTAACAGCCTCCCTGTTGGCCTACTGATGGCTGACATGAAAAGCCCCCTCCACGTGACTTACAGAGGATCCAGCCTCTGTGCCACCATCCTACTTGCATCCCTCTCTCTACCTCTCCTTCTGCAGCCCTATTACAAAGCTGGTGTGGCAAGCCTCCACACGTGGGTGAATTTACACATAATCTCTGTAAGGTGAATCAGAATAGTAATTAACACTTTGGAATGCAGTGAAACAGTGCGGGATCTTCATTCTATTAGATTCATTATAATGAATTACATTTTATCATATTTTCTAGCAGTACAGCCAACAGGAACCAATATTCCTCAAAACCCAACAGGGCAAACTTTGAATGCATAGCTTATGAGTTGTCATACCTATGTGTGTCATCATGCATCATCTGTTATTTGGGTCAAGCTGCAACCTATGTTAACTACACAGCTTAAAGTATGAGATCAAGAAGCCCATGATCATGCCAATGGGCTGGCTGGTGTGGATCGTCAGCCCAAGTACCTTTGCACTAGTAGTGTCAAGAACATCTCTGTGGTCACATGGTCTGGGAAGGTCACTCTGCATACTCTCTCACACACACAAACAAAATAATTCTTACCAACAATCATGTGGTTGCAGACATCACAGAAAGTGGGTTTTTTGAAGATGTGCTCCTGGAAAACATGAACCTGATTGCTTTCTGACTGCTGTTGGAGTTTGATAGGTGTGGAGGTCTGGCTCTCTGAGCTGGAGAGCTGGCCAGTGCTGGTGCTCACCTCAGGCAGCAAATCAACTTGTAATTTCACGTCACTGTTAGTCCTCTGGAAAAAGTTGTCTGCGCTTTTACTCCGTAAGCTTTTGGTCTTGAAAGAGAGCGATCTTTTCAGTTTCTGAAGCTGCAATGCAATAACAGAAGAGTTGGTCACTTTTTGTTTTAAACACACAGCAGGTCAGGGTCATGCTGTGAGATGTATTGTGGACTTTCTGCATACATGTAAATTCCCACTGATATTAACAGTATATTGGGAATGGATTATCCCAGTGATGGGACAGCAATGTCATGACTCCACTCCAGTGAGCAACCTAATCCACTCCAAAATCCACTACATAATCCACTCCAACTAGCAACTTGAGAGTTAAGACAAGAGTTTGCAAGGAGAAAACTCATTACTCTTGTAGGCTTTAGCAAACAACTCTATTGCTGTCTTCTTAATAGGTGCAACAACAAAGTCATTACAGAGTATTATGATGCACATACATCCCGCGGAGAATATATGCTCCTTTGTGTTCAAGCCTGACAGAAATTAAAGTGCCATACACCTATGTACAGTCCTTGAGTAGCAGGCAAACCTATTTCAAGAACAGCTGCTAGAGCAGTGGTTCTCAAACTTTTTGTAGTGGTGACCCCTTTCCCACACCGGGCCTCTAAGCGCGACCCCCCCTAGGGGTCAGGTGGGGGGCATGCCTGCAGCCCACTGCGGCAGGGGCTGGGGGGGCGGTTCCAGCAGCCCCCCAGGGCAGAGGTCGGGATTGAGGGGGGGTTCCAGCAGCCCCACAGAGGCGCCGGAAGCCCACCTCTTCAGGGGCCGGGGCCCGGTCGGGCATGTGGCAGTGCCGGCAGCTCGCCGTAGCAGGAGCCAGGGCCCATACCGGGCTCGCAGGGCCACCAGCAGCCTACCGTGGCAGGAGCCGCAGCCGGGACCGGCCTTATGGGGGTGCCGGCAGCCCGCCGCGGCAGGGACACAGGCTGCCTGCGGCAGCAGGGGCCAGATGCCAGCAGCCCACAGCAACGGCATTGTTTGGGGCCAGTTGCTGGCAGCAGGGGCTCGCGACCCCCACAGAACTGGCTAGCGACCCCCAGAGGGGTCCCGACCCCCACTTTGAGAACCAATATGCTAGAGGATACTGGAAAAGGAATGAATTCAGTGAGGTAGATTATGTATTTCTTTAAATATTTTCATTTACAATTCCGTGTAAAAGGATATAATATTTACTGGGTTTTGTCCTTGAAATCCTGGGTTTAAAAAGAAAAATAAGTGAAGATCAAGAGTTACAGCACTATATGTTTTATCCAAATGACTGTCTAATTTTCCTGTAATTCAGACTGACTCTGCTACTGCGCCAGTGCTCCTCCCAAAGAATGATCAGTGCTATGAAGGGCAGTGGATGAGGTCTGGTACCTATCCTGGTGTGAGTTACAGAAGTTGGCAGATTTGACAGGCTCTGGAGTCTAAAGAGGACAGTCAGAGGAAAGAAAAGCGTGCTGGGAAAACCTAAGCTGCATCTCCTTTCATGTTCATTTATCTCTGACATATAACATGTCCGTTTTGCCTATCATACAATATTATTTCAACTCCTGCAATGCTGGGCGTTATTTTCTTTCTTGAAATTTTCCATGCCACATAGAGTCCGTCTGTGCTAACTAAGAGCATTTGTTTAGACTAGAAACTATTTACACTGGAAGCAATGGCAATTGGAAGTGATCATTCAAATTAATGGAAGGGAATGAGCTTACATACTTTCCTGAAAGTGCTTGGTACAGGTCTGTAAGCCTGGCACAAGACCTGATGTAGTGGCCTTGGGGCTCCATTATAACCACTTTCCACCTCTGCTCCTATTTGTTTTATTATGAAGCCGGTAGCAGATAACAGTGGCCATGCGCTTCATAAAATGGTGTGGCCCCCTGCTATGAATGGGAGGTAGCCTCTACTCCACCCCAGGCAGCGGGGGTGAAAGTAAAATACAGCTCTTACGGATACGGGGCTCACTCTATTCCCCCCAGAAGAGGCGGGGTCTAGGCAGGGAATGGGGTGTGTGTGTCAGCGTCCCCCAGACAGTCCATCTGTGCTCCCGGGCCTGTGCCGCCTGGGATTCCAGCAGTGATTTAAAGGACTCGGGGCTCGGGTCGCCACCGGAGGTCGGCGCCCCAGGCCCTTTTAAATTGTGGCCCCAGGGCAGATACTTATTCCCCAGCTTTAACATTGCTGCCCCTTTTGCACACACTCCCAGCGGCCCTGCTGGGTCGTCGCTGCCCCTTTTGCACTCCTATTGGTGGCCCTGCTGCTAGGGACCCGGCAGGGCCACCAAACGGGGGCACAAAAGGAGCAGTGACATTATAGCGCTGCCATGGTTTTAAAGTTAGTGACACGAGCTGGTACCAGTGGCTCCCTTTCACTGGTACGCCGTACCGACCCAGACCCCCTTACTTTCATCCTTGCCAGGCAGCCATATGAACTGGCACCAGGGATACTCAAGGCCCTTTTCCTATATTTCTCCACAGTAAATTCCATTGGTCCGATGAATGTGCTAGAAGATTCTGCTGCCTTAGCTCAGGTCTCCAGGTTACCAACAGTCCAGGTTGTTCTGTTGTAAAATTATCAGCACTCCTGTTTTTCACACCCTTCAATTTAATGAACTTTTTCTCACTAGTGATTTCTACATGGAGGCGTCATGTGTGGCAAGACCGGGTGTGAACATAAAGCACACTAGCCTGCTGCTCACGCTGCAACTGCACACTAAAAGTTCTGGAGAGTTCTTTGATGTCAGAGTCTCCATGTAAATAAATCCCTCCAGAGAGAGATGTGACAACCCCTAAGTGAGTGGTCAGATACACTTTCTTTCTTGGCATGCAGAAAGAGCCCTGAGGAGGTGTTCAACACAAACGCTAAAGTGCTTGTTAAAGACTCACTCACTTCCATTACCCTCCAGGAGAATCATCACCGAACAGAGATCAAATGGTTAACTACCAAGCACAAGGACAAAGTAGCTGCCGATTTCCACAGCTACATCAACTGAAGCTTAATACTTGGAATTTCTCAGCCTGAGAAACACTGTGCAACAGCACTAGCAAAATGGATTATATTCTCTCTCCTGGGTCTTCAACCACTAGCCCCCACTAATAAAGTCTCAACTGAGGTTACTTCATATCCCCAGTAACAGACATGAGATCAGCAATTAAAAAAATAATCTCCTGCTTCTACTGAAGTGATTCTCGAAGAAACAAGACCTCATTAGTGCAACTAAACACAGAGAATTATAGCAGCATAAGGTGACTGTAATGGCATTCATTATTGATTTGCTACCCATTTCTGAAGTGCCACATGCAGTTAATTAAATCTCAAACATTACTATGCTTCCGCCATGGGCAGAAGACTAATCTGTACAATAAAGTGTTTTAGCACGAAAAACAAAAACAAAACAACCCCCTCACAAAAAAAACTGTCTAGTTCGACAGGTTAAGATTAATTGAATGTTGTTGCTCAGTCTCAGATAAGGTGTTGTTTACCAGAGAAGGGCTCCACTGAAACCTAGACAGAGAGGCCCAAAGTTTTCAAAAAAGCCACAACCTGAGTGCCACTTGTGTGTGTGCAAATTTATGCATGCAAATTCTCTTGAATATGCGATTTGTGCACACTTACCAAAATGATAGAATTTGCACATTTAGATCCCATTTGAAATTGCACTTGATGAAACAGATGATATGCACACGTAAATTTTATGCAAGTAAAAGTGCAAAAATTGTAGCCTGAGTGTTTATATTTGCATAATAATGAACCCATTTGGAAGTCCTAGATCTGATTCTCTGTGGTTTTGCACCTAGTGTACTACACATGTGTGCAATTTAAGTGCAAATCCTGATACAGCAGAGGTGGGTTTTTTTTTAAATCTACTATGCACACATATAAATGACAGCACAAGATACAAATGTAACACTGACAGACCCCAGTTGTTGGCAGGAGGGCTAGAACCTGGGCCGCCTGGAGCTTAGTGCATGAATTTCTACTGCATGAGTTAAAAGCCATGACTCTCTTAGGGCTTGGCTACACTTATGTTTTATAGCACTCTAACTTGCTGGTTCAGGGGTGTGAAAATCCTCATGGAGGTGGATAACCAGGAGCATGACCACACTTGCACTTCAAAGCGCTGCCGCGGGAGAATTCCGGTGACAGCACTTTGAAGTTTCCAGTGTAGCCATGCCCTTAGCTAAAGCTGTAGACAAGACGCATTAATCTGTCTCTGAGTGGTCTTGGTGCCACTACATGGCACAGTGCACCACACCCAGGAGGTGTGTGGGTTACACATAAGCAATGGAGAATCAGGCCCATGTTTTGACAGTTTGACTATCTGTAACTACATTGTGAGAAGAAATTGGCCCATTCGAGTATGCTATTGGATGTGAATGCAAATCTTTGCTTCTGATTTATCTTAATTTACTAGAGAGAGGATGATGCAAGCAACCAGCTAATTGGGGAGAGCTGAAGACTTTTGTTTAAAATGTAAATGTCAAACGATGTAACATATAATCACATATACAATTACGCGGCAGTCAAACGAACACTGATTCTTTAAACAAAGATTTCTGTTTTCCATATCTTTGCAATTGGTTAAGCTAATTCATTTTGTTGAACACTGAAAGAGATCTTAAAAGACATGTCATGAAACATTCACATACAGGGTTTGCCTGATTTTTATTTCTTTTATACAATTTAATGCGGCTGCGAAGCTACTGACTTACTGCCGCTAATGCGATGTTCAGCTGGGGTAAGCGAGGTCAGAATCAGGCTCTGAACATTTTAGCTCATCAGGGCAAAAACGTAGGTTCAAGATTTTTAATCTCTCTCTAGAGACAAGCCCACAACAAACCCCCAGATCTGGACTCCGGAAAAATTTGAGCTACAAAGTTTTGATCTAGATCTTGAGCCTAGCTCAGTGCTGCTTCTGCTGAAGACAACAGCAACCCAAACTTCTAGTATTACTAATCCCAACAATTTGAAAATAATGAGTCAAGGCCTGAAACCTCCCCCTACATTAGATTACTTTAAAACATCTCATGATTTTTAAGCCAATACATGTGAGATCCCTTTTTGTTTTTAGGCTTTAGGGTTACTTTTTTTCCTGCAAGCATAAGAGCTACAAGCTTTCACTTATAAATAAACGTAAGCTGAGATACTTATGAGTTCAGAAACTGGAGTTTTAAGACACCCTCCCAAATATGGCAAGACTTACAAAAAAATCACACATATGGACCCTAGAAGGCTTGAGTTCACTGTCTGATTTGATGTTTCTCTGCCTTTGAAATTAGGCACAAAAGTTTGCCAATCCCTAGTTAAAAGCATTATATCATCCAAGCAAACTCTGATGGCACACACTGTACCCTGAAGGCAGGACACAGATAACTGCAATAGCAACTTCTAAGAGCTGATTAACCTTTTCCTGGGTATCTTTTACCACACTCTCTTCCTCTCCTAGTGTCTCACTGAGTGTTCCCACCCCAAAGATTCTAGTAGCTCCACAGAAATAATAGTCTCATATTGTTTCCTCTGTTCCTTATTTCCTATGGCTTTACTGTGAGTGTCCTGATGCCTTTCTGGATTTACTGGCGATCTATTAGAATTAGTGGCATCACAGTAAGCATGTGGTTCCACTTGGACATGCATACTCTGCGGCCCTAAAGTTGGCTCCTCTCAAACAATAGGGAAATAAGTGGTAGCAAAATGCCCTCGGGTGAAATTGTACCCTGGTAGGAATAGGTGCAATTTCCACTGGTTTCAATGTGACTTGTGCCCAGCTGTACGAAGGCTGAATTTTGTCTTAGAAATGCAAGCGGCCAACTGTTTGTTACTTCTCTGGTTTAAGATACACATGGAAAGTGAGAGGAGCCGGAGATTTTGGTTTCTTTTTAATTCTGGTTTCATGCAACTAAGAAACGATTTTGTCCATCCAGGTTTTTATCCCGTCTTGCTTGTTGTAACCACTACCTCCTCCTCCACCTCTCTAGCACCACCCACATCACCCTGTCCACTTCAAAATGTATCCCATGCTCACTTAACTGACTGTGTAACCCCACTCTGAATCCCTCGGCTGGCTTCTCTGCCTCCACCACGTCAGTTTTAAGCTATTTGGGCTCACTCCCAAAGTCCTACTTTATATTTCATTCATTCTCTCTGGGGCCAGAGGGAGGGTTCACCCTGGGGGAGGACTGTAATGATTCCTGGGGGGTGCCCAGGGGTTGTGAGGCACATGGCTACCGCCTACCCTTAGTGTGAGGAACCCTCGTCTGTGTCTGCTGTGGGTCCGTTACTAGTCACAAACCTCCGGCAACACAAGCCCTGCCTTGCAGGCCCCTTCTCTCTCTTTACAGGTTCATGATAGACCCTTTGAGTCCTCCAAGTGTCACCTTGGGGTGCCTAGCTCCTGTTCCACCGGCCACTCGCACAATTCCCAGATATTGCGTTCCTAAAGGAACCGTTCAATGCAGCTTATCAGTTACACCACAGAACACAGCTCTGCTTAACACACAGCACTTAGATGTGTTTATAGGGAAACCAAGTATACATTTATTTAACAGAGGTTCACGTGATAGCAAACAGGAGTATTGGAAACAACGGGTTACATTAAAAAAAACCCACATACGCCTAAACTTAACAAATAAGACACTGCCGTAAGAGCTAAAAGCTCACCCCAAATCCTGCCAGCATATTACAGCCAGGCTTGGCTGGGATCTTCTGTCTATGAAACAAGCATGCTGTCCTCTTGCCTCCTCAGTGGAAAGACCCAGAGTTTTCCTCTGGCCCTGCAGGTATATTCCAAAAATCCTTGGCCTGAACTTGCAAACAGGCTAACCCTTGCTGCTTGCGCTTTCCTGTCTAGTGTCTTCCCTAGAGACTTTGCAATCACTCCACTAGCATTTTGCTCAGACTGTAAATGGATGCCCACTGTGAACCAAACGGTGCTGAACTGACATGTAAACAGGTAGGTCAAGATCTCTTGCCTGAGCCTAACTTGTTTTTCACCTTTTCTGGTGACCAGCCCTAAGCCACACCCCTTAAGTACAACATTTTCAGTATATATCCAGCTCCTTACATATTATCCATACATACATTTCACAATGAGTATGATGACCTGTGTGACACAGGCTTTCATCAGATACCTTACATGACCCTCTTTGGTGAACTAAAATAAAATGTAGATACCAGACCTAAGAGGATCCCTTATGTACCCTTGTGCCCTCTGCCAGTTAGCACCAAGAAGTCCTTGGGCAGGACCGGCTCTACGTTTTTTTGCCACCCTAAATAAAAAAAATGTTGGTCACACCCCCCCCCCCTTTGTTGTGTGTGGTTTTTACACATTTGCGCTTTGTAATGTTTTTTTCTGTTTTTTTTTTGTTTTGATTGTTTAAAATGAAAACAGAGAATTTGTAGTTAGAATAAGTAACTAAATAAATGCTTTACTCACTTTTACCAAGAGCTGATTACTTTGAAAGTTGAAATGATTTAAAACAAGTTCAAACACAAGCAAAATATTTAATACCACCCGCTAAATCAGTGGCACCAAAGCAACACAGGAATTGGCGGGAACGGCATCGATAGGGTGGCGCAGTACACACAAGTAATTGTGATTCCTGATTTAGTTAATCAATAACCGCTAACATTAACACATTTTCACACATTCACATGATGAGTGATCGTGTCATGACGTGACGCTATATTTCTCACATCACTGTCCTATCGTGCTACTGGATATTTTTTTGGTCTTTGTGTATTATTTTTTCTGTACATTGGTGGATTTTTCTGAAAAATAGGGATGGCCGGCGCCGGAATGCCGCCCCTGGAAATGTGCCGTCCCAAGCATGTGGTTTGCTGGTGCCTAGAGCCAGTCCTGTCCCTGGCTCACAAGGACAGGCAGGGGTATCAACGCTGGCTTCTTGGGGGAAGTTCTGCTTTGGAATCTGGAGCAGCATTTGTGGAGGTTGCCCAAGAGACAGGGCAGTCCAGTGCATTTCCCAGCCTGCCTAGCTCCATCCTCCCCACACCTCACACTGTCAGTCTTGGAAGCTTTCTCTGAACCTCCCTGTGCAGGGAGGCCAGTAAAGGGTTTGTGCCACTACATTCCCACTACAAGAGGGCAGTGAGTGAATTCACTGCATGACTGTCCAAGGCCAAATAGTTTAGTCCTTAGCTCTAGTCACCTCCTCTCCCACCAAACGGCCAAAAATAAACCAACAAGAAAAAGAAAGCACGCTTCCTTTCTGTTTCCCTTTAGTTAGTCAAGTGCTACCGACAGCACGGTGTGAATTACAAATAATGAGGGATATTGAGGAAATTGGACTGAATCGCCCACACACATTTTTTCCTCTGCAAATTTTACAAAAATGCACCACTTTTACTTAATGCTGTTCACTGGCAGGGCAGAGAATAAAAATACAGCACCGACAGACCACCAATGGCTGCCAGGTTAAGACCCGCTCTGCCCTTCCTGACAGAACCATATTTTCCCTCCAGCTTTTCAGAGTCAGATTCAAAAGCATTAGACTCTTGCATTGTGGCAAGGGGAGGACTTCAGTGCATGAAGCTCAGGCAGTATTCTCCAGACTCACCAAACAACGTGTCAGTGCATTATCTGTTACCATGAGGACTACGACCAAAAGCATGTCAAAGAAGGGGAAGAACAAATGGTGACAAGTTGATGATCTTTTACCAAGTACACTTTATTTTCTGGACCAAGAAGTGTTCAATTCACATTATCGTCTTCTGGGATCTAATCTCTCTCTCTCTCTCTCTCTCTCTCTCTCTCTCTCTCTCTCTCTCTCTCTCTCTCTCTCTCAAACAGTCTTTTGTCTGGTGATAAAACATTTCCCTGGAACCTAACCCCCTTATTTACATTAATTCTTATGGGGAAATGGGATTTGCTTAACATCATTTCGCTTAAAGTCACGTTTTTCAGGAACATAACTACAATGTTAAGTGAGTAGTTGCTGTAACATCTGCTGAGCTCATAGCACCCTGCCCGGTGACTGTCAGTTCTTCATCCTTTGTAAACACGTGAATAAGTCACAACATGTTACAGTTTAAACTAAACACAGAACCTCATTGACAAAAACATGTTGTTTGTTTTACAACAGGGCTTGTGAATGCATCACCCTCTTCTGCAACTTTTCATGTATCACCTAATGAAAACAGTCGCTGGTCCCAAGAACAGGGAAGGAAACTAAATCTTGTAGGCTTTGAATATCGTTTAACACACGTGGCACAGTTGCAAAACATCTTCTGCAATTTAGCTTGTAAAAGATTCTCTATACCAGAACAAACTAAAGAAACCCTTTATGACTCATTTTGTTGTCACTGTGGGTCAGCTGATGCTTCTTTTTGCCCAGTAATCTAATATGAAAGCTGACACATTAAGTAACAGAAGGTTGATGGTAACTTTCTCATTTTTTCCAAACATTCCTGCAACTTTGTTTAAAAAATATATATTTGTTTACACCTTCTGGTTTTGCACTTTGGGTTTTACCTCAAGTCATCTGGTTGCTAAGCAGCCAGTCTCTGCCATTGTTTGTCCTCATTAGGATGATGCACATGATTAGTATGTCTTTTGCCCGGAAGTTGAACTGTTAGCTTTAAGGTCTCATCTGGGAATTCATTATTTCATTGCCCCCATTGGTTTTCTCTTTTTTAAACAATACAGTGATTTCCCAATAGTAGAAAGCTTGACAGTTATTTAATAATTATTCTGTATAGGTACTGATACAAGGTACGTTTTTTCTTTTCTTTTTGAGAATAAAGGGCCAGATCCCAGGCTGGTGTAAATCCATATAGATCTACTGAAATAACAGCATTATGTTGATTTATACTAGCTGATGGTCTGACCATTGAGAATTTTATAAACAGAAAAAGAAACTCCAAGTAGGGGCTACATTTTGCTCACCTTCCTCTCCTTAGCAATCCTACTGGAGTCAAGGTTCTACTAGCGTAAGGTGCCAAGCCTTTGACCCTACATAATATCTGTATACTGATGACTAGTGTGACATTACTTTCTACTTCAGCTGTACTTTGCCCATTCTGAGTTAAAAATAAGTAATTAAACACAAGCCCCATATATACTTCATGACACCCTTCAGCATAAG
This sequence comes from Sternotherus odoratus, assembly GCA_032164245.1. Classification (NCBI taxonomy): domain Eukaryota; kingdom Metazoa; phylum Chordata; order Testudines; family Kinosternidae; genus Sternotherus; species Sternotherus odoratus. Next base: position 151,996,518 of record JAVMKO010000002.1, read on the forward strand.
AGCTATGGCCCAGCTACATCTTCCAGTAGATTTTGTTTTGCTCATGAGTTTTATTTTTAATCTTAGCTATTTTATAATATTCAAATGTCAGCCTGTTGAATCAAGTATGAAAACATATTTGGCATCGATACAGAGAACATCAGCACCAGATCCCACATATCATCTCATTTGTATTGTCTTAGAACAAAATAAGGGAAGGTCCAGAAATCCCTGGGAGTTGTTACAGTTAATAGGCTCTCAGTGTTTCCACTCTTTAAGGGGTTAAGAACTTGCCTGTTAAAATTGCTTCAGTTAAAAACATAACTGCTCTGTTCTGCAACAACATTGTCACTAGGCCAAATCCTCAGACCTTTGCTCACAGTTTACTCCCAACTAATTTCAGTTGGAATTATGCCCGAGTAAGGATTTAAAGAAAAAAATAAACAGAACTAAGCCCCAAAGTCAAAATAAATAAATCCTTTTAGTATATTGCATTGTTCATAAAAATAAGATTTTTGCACCAAGAAAAGGACAGCTGGTTTAATGTACTTTCCCTTATCTGGATAATCTTAATTCCAGTTTCTTAATTTTTCACCATCTCTGTAAATCCTCTGCTTCTTCAGCACCAAATATAGGTGTATCTTGCATTTGTCTGTACTTCCTGCTTATTTTGCTTCTCACAGTCATTTGATTTTATGTGTATTAGGTCTATCTAGATTTCCTATTTATTTGCAGTGCGTTAAAGTTCGCCAGAGATGCACCTGAACCAAAATCTTGGAAACCCCATGCTACGCAGAAGATTGTAAACTTAGCCTGGATCTGAATTTTATGGCTGAACTATCCACCAGACCTCAGTACACTCCTCTATATTCCCCAGCCTACAACTATTCTTTCCCATAAAACTGAAATCGCACATCCAAATACTGCAGCTTGTCTCCATCACTTTTTTAAAGCTCTTATCAATGTGAAAATCTCTCTCAATTTTTTATCCTTTTCATAATTTTAAGAAATGTCTTTTAGGTGATCTCCAAGTTTCAGCTTTGTTTGCTCCTTTATCCTTCCTTCATAACTAAAATTCTTCCAACTTGATGTCATATTTGCTGCCTTCTGCCCTACCCTCTTGAGAATAATATCTTTCCTGACATATCAAGGCCAATACCAGGCAAAGGGTTCTAGGGTTGGGGTAGGGTTGAGGGAGGAGCAGATCTTGTGTGTTTTCATATAGCAAATGTGTCACCTTCTTAGTGTTATATCCACTGCATGGCTAATACAACCCTGCATCCGGTTTGACTCTTTACTGTTGCTGAGCCTTATGCTGATGGTTTGAATGATTTTTCCACAAAAGCTCCTATGTCTGGTTCAGTGAGCCAGATGATTGTTCTATTTAGTACACTTTCTCTAGCCTAGTTTCTTGTCCCTAGACCAGTTAGCAAATAATTGACCAGTGCAGGGTCATCTAAACAATTCAAAACTTTTCCCATCTGATTGCATATTCCTCACTATCGGTTCAAGCTCCAATTTTAGTACTGTCTGCCACTTGGAGATATCTATTTTTCAATTCCTGCTTCAAAATGGTTCAGAAGCTTGAAGCAGAAGTGCTGAAAACAAGTCTTAGAGCTCCCCACATCAACCTATTTCCACTGAAGAAAGTTTCCATCTAAATTTGTATTTTGGCTCATATGTGTTGGGGCATTAGTATGCTCAGTGATCTACAAACATAGCCAATTTCCACCTACAGAGGCTTTCAATCTAACTTGGCAGAGAATTATTATAATACTAAAAATCCTGACACTTTATAGATATGTAAGAAAGCATAGTCACTGTGCCAAGGAGTTTACAGTATAAATACATACAGAAATATCTGATAAATTTACTTATCACATGACTGCACTTTTTCATATACCCTTGACGGCTTCACTTGCCTCTGGCCACTAATCCAGCTTTTTGTTGTTTATTCTTAGGCCACGTCGACACTACCTGCCGGATCGGGGTGGGTAATGATCGATCTAGTGTAGATGCGATAAATCGATCCCCAAGCGCTTTCCCCATCGACTCCAGAATGCTACCACCACTAGAGGCAGGAGCGGGGTCGATGGGGGAGCGACAGCGGTCAAATTGCCACCATGAGGATGCACAGGTAAGTCGACCTAAGATACGTCGATTTCAGCTATGCTATTGGAGTACCTGAAGTTGCATATTTTAGGTCAACACCCCCCTTCCCAGTGTAAACCAGGCCTAAGTAGAGCTGTCCAAAACTGGTTCATGGGAAAATGTGATATTTCAAAATTTGTTTTCATTCTGATTTGGAACAAAAGCATTTTTTAGAAAATTTCCTTTGACCTGAAAGGTCTGTACATTTTTTCATTTGGGAAATTCTGATGTTTCTGAGAGAAAAATCTGCTCTCTGGACCTAGTAGCTGCTGACTGAAATTAACAGGATTGTCAGTTTCATACTGCCCACCACTGAATACCAAGGGTGAAACTGATAAAACTCATGTAAAATTTCAGTCAGCAAGTGCCAGGGCTTCTGGGGTCATGAATGCTCACGAAATTGGGGGTGGAGGTACAGAAGGGGGTGAGGGCTCCAGTTGGTGATACAATCTTAGGGGTGGGGCCAGAAGTTCGTTGTTCAGTCTGTGGGAAGGGGCTCTGGGTTGGGGGGAGGGAGAGGGGAAGGGCTTGGAGGTGGGGCTGAGGATGAGGGGTTTGGGGTACAGGAGGGGGATCCAGGCTGGGACCAATGGGTTCAGAGGGTGGGAGGGGGATCAGGGATGGGACAGGCTGTTAGGACATAGGGGGTGTGAGGGCTCAGGCTGGGGATGGAGATAAGGGGCTTGGGGTACAAGAGGGAGCTCTGGGTTGGGATTGAGGGGTTCGTAGGGTGGAGGGATCAGGACTGTGGCAGGGGATTGGGGCATGGGAGGGTGCAGGCTGTGGGCAGCGCCTGTGGACGGGCAGTGTGCAGAGCTGCCTGGCCACGCCTCCACATACTACGTAGGAGCCGGAGGGGGGTCATGCCATCTGCTTCCTGGGAGCCAGGTGGAGTGGTGCAAGCCTTCGACTCCACTCCCTGGCTGGAGTGCCAAAGCAGGATAAACCCCCAACCCCACTCCCTGGTGGTAGCTGAGGGCCAAATTAAATGGTCTGATGGGCCAGATTTGGCCTGCGGGCTAAGGTAGTTTGCCTGCCCCTGCTCTAGAAGGTTGCATAAAAGAAACCTAGGCAGTCATAGGAAGAAATGAGAGAGAGACATGGTCAGGGCAGAGCTAGGTCCTGACCCTCAAGGTGCTGAAAGACTGTGAACTTGATGCAAGTGAGGATTCTGCTCCTCTGCCTATTTGCTAGGAAGCACCTCACTCTCCCCTCCTCCTCTTCCATGACCCTTTCCCCTTCACCATTAATCGCCATCTCTGCTGAAATCTTTTTGGAATATTTAAACGAACAACAGCCCTTAAATTTCATGTATCTATCATGGCAGAAATAGCTTCAAAGACCTCCAGCTGAGGAATTAGGCATGAACTCCCCGCTAGCTGTCTTTCAAACTACACTGTACCACTTTCCAATCCTCGGGAATCCTTCTTGAATCTAGTGAACTTTTAAAAAATACACATTAAAGGCTCCCAAGATTTCCACATGCTCTTCTTTTAGTCGTTGTGGCTTTGCGCTATCTATACCTTGCCCCTTTATCTACATAGCACATCAGAACCTGCTGTACTGTACCTAGCTGCAATGGAATGATTTAACAAACAAGAATGTTGACAGCAAGATTGTCAAAACTGGACTTCTCAAGTCAAGTCCCTGCATTCACAACCAGGCTCTGTAATAACTGGCTTGATCTTCAAGAGTGCTTGGCCCCCCCGTAGCTCCCCATGACATCAGCACAGGCATTGACAGGACAATGCTCCGTGCTCAGAACTTGAAAAATCAGGCTGATCACATAGACCAGAAAGAAACACGGGCCTGCTGTCCTCTGAAGAGATTGGACCAGCACTTCCACCCTAAAGGCAACAGAAAGGTGAGAGGAGGAGAGGACACGAAAGGTTGATTTGGAATGAAGCCCAAATTCTCCCTAGATTGAATCCAGGTTTGTAGTTATGAACCTGAGATGGCACTTTTCTGAGCTTAACACAATATGGTCATAGAGCCAAATTCTCTGCTGGCATAAAGTGGCATAGATCCATAAACGGATCTGTGCCAACGGCTCCTGGGAGTCAAACGATGGCTATTATACTAGTGAACAAGTGCAAAGTTTATTACTTTGTCTTGGATCGATTATTTCCTAACTGTGGTCTTGCTTTTCATATACTGGGGAGGCTACCAGTTTCATTGACCACAAGGTCTGATACCTTGGGGGAAGGGGATCTTTTGAGGGGTTCAGCAGTTGTTGGTGGAGAATAAACTGCATGTCCCCCTGTTTATTGCTTTTGGTGGAGTATATTTGTGATAAATTGCTTACATTCCCAGAAAGAGTTAGCTTCATTTTATTACCGTCTTTTTTCAAGAGATCTGAATTTCTACACTCTTGCATGGATTGTGGGACTAGTTAACTCCTGTGGACTGAGTCTCCAAAACTGGCCGAGCTGTTGCCATCAATTTCCCCTTTGCTGATCTCTAAATAATAATTTATCAGACGCCTGTGCCATGCGTCACTTCGACCAGGCGGGAATCACTGCAGAAGTGATAATTATAGTCTACACGCTAGTGGATTTGCTGACACAATACACCTGAAAGAAAATCCCAACCAGCAACTACACTAGCCAGCTCCCCACTGGATGGGGTCCCTCCTGGCCAGCTTGGGGGCACATCAGAAAGCTTATACTGCCACTGCCCAGACTGTACCTATTCTGTTAACATACAAATAACTTTGGGCATGAGGGTTGCAAATCTGGAAAGCCACTTAAATAAATAAATAAATTCCACGTCTCATGTGCAGGGATTCCTGGCCTGTAGTTGTAGCACTCTGCACTACCTCGGGGAGACTTGGGTTTGAGTTCTGATTTTTTGATTCCTGTGCTTGAACAGTCAGGGGCAGTGAATGCCTGGGTGGGCAGTGCATTTACACTCAAAGGGAGGAAACATCCCCGTCACTCCCATTACTTACTGCCTACCAGGGCCCAAATGTCAGGAAGACACCCCAAAAGAGGAGGAAAGAGATCCATCTTGTTAGCATACCTAACATTTCCCATGACCTGTTTGCCAAAGTTCCATTTTCCTGGTGAAAATAAGGTATACTACAAGAAAGAAAACGACCTGAAGTTATACCAAGAGAGCAATACGTTTATATCCAAACACGGTGGACACTTTGTGATGCTTCATGTTTTGGGGCAAACAAAAGGGAGCACACGGCAGGCCACAGAGGAGCAGCGGCAGTGTATTTCTTGTTAAGTAAAACATAATCATGACTCATGTATAGAGGAAATGAAGAGTCAAGCCTCTGGAGTTTGCTTTACTTCAGTGATACTTATGACTTGAGCTCCACAGGCCTAGCAGCACTTATAAACCAGCTTCCTCCCACGCTAAAAGATTATCATCCATTTTCATTATAGGGACCTTTTAACTTGACTGGGCTTGACCCCTGCATTTTTGCATGTACAGAAAATCTGAGGTCTGTCTCTGGCTTCTGTGATGAAAGCACGAGTGAGCTGAGGAACAGAGAGGAGAGAGAAGACTGGAAGGCAGAGATTAAGCGAATGACTGTTCATCTAGACCCATGCAGTGCCTATGAGAAATAAATATATTTGTCATTAGGACCAACTACTGAAGATAGATTTAACTGCTGTGTACCTGCCAAAGCCTCGTCCCTGCCCGTATTTCATGAAACCGTTGTAGGATTTATTGAGCACCTTGGATAGGGTCATATTTCCTTCTGTTTTTGTCATCAATGCAGAACTTTCCACTAGGGCTGCGGCAGAAAACAGTTCTGTCTTGTGAAAAATTCTGGGGTTTCTAACCTTGTTTTCATTGTGATGTGAAAGGAAGCCACAAACCTTTCACAAAAATACCCAAGCGCAAGAGACCGACTCTATCGCTTGCTGGTTAAGGCATTCAGTTAGGGTGTTAGAATCATAGAACTTCAAGGGACCTCGAGAGGCCATCTAGTCCAGTTCCCTGCACTCAAGGTTCAAGTCCCTGCTCTGAATCAGGCAGAGCTGGGACTTCAATCTTGGTCTTTTAGATGAGTGCCTAAAAGGCAGGGGAGATCGACATGGCATGCAGTGTTCCAGCTGAGATCTCACCAACACCTTGTACAAAGGTAATAATATGTCCTTATCCTTATTGGAAATACCTCACCTAATGCATCCTAGGATTGCATTAGCCTTTCCCCTGCTTGTATCACATTGGCAGCTCATTGTCATCCTGTGATCAACCAATACACCCAGGTCTTTCCCCACCTCTGTTGCTTCGAACTGGTAGGTCACCAGCTTATAGCAAAATTTGTTGTTAGTCCTTAAGTGCATGGTCTTGTACTTTGCACTATTAAATTTCATCCCATTTCTATTACTCCAGATAATATAAATGGGATGAAATTTAGATTTCTGAGTCTCTCACAATAAAGACCAGGTGTTCTCTCTCTCTCTCTCTTTCTCTCTCTCTCTCTCTCTCTCTCTCTCTCTCTGCTAGACCATGTAATTCGACTGAAGTGAATGGAGTTTCACTAGAATAAGTGAGATGAGAACCCGGCCCTAAAACCCTATTCGACATCATTTGCTATAGGTAGACCTACTGGCCTTTGCTCTGTCCAATGAACCATAACCCTCTATTTCTTTGTCTTACTTTAAGGGATTGCTGAGAAAAGGAATTATTTTCTGTATGTGGAATTTATAAGTCTAAAGTTTGCCAGTGTGTAGCATTTTGCTCCTATCTGAACCAAATCTAATTGGCATCTACTGAAGGTCAGCTGTATTTTGCTTTCTATTCACAACAGTTGACTGCTAAAACGATCCTCATTAATAAGGCAGTGCATGGGTGGTGTTTTAATAATGTTCTCTTTCTAAATGCCATTTAGAAATTTATCTGTATCAAGAAAACTTATTCGGCTGTCACCTACACTCATCTTCAGGACTCACTTAGGAATTCCATTGGGGAGTCAAGCTCCCATGGCTGGAAACAGCCCCATTATTACAACTGTTAATGAAACAGCTACAGTGTGACCGATCAATGACAAAAGCCTAAATGATAGGAATTCAACTTGATAAGTTCTGGCACGGTACTACAGTCAGTTAAAAAGCAGATCAACTGTCAAATGACCTCTATACAATAAGAAAACTTTGCAGTCTAAACAGGGGGAATGATTGCACATGAATTTAGACGCAATAGCTTCATTTCTCTAAACAGATTTGCAAGCTGTTTACAGTGTCTGAATGCTCAATGCCAACATCACAAGAGTTTCATTTTATATTCATCACAGATATGGATTGGAGGTTTTCTGAGCTGAATACACAGCCAAGAGTCTTTGGTCTCCTATTACACCAGTGTAAGTACTGAGGCTCAGTGGAGTCACTCCTGATATATGCCAATGTAAAAGAAAAACCAGGACCAGAGTTTATTCCAGTCATTCAGTGCAGAGTGTCATTTTCAAAGTTAGATATCTGTGATGCCACACCTGCAAAATCGACTCATGCGTCAATTGGAAATGGATCGTCAAAGGCATGAAATGGGTAATTCCATGCCCCAACTGGCTGGTTAGGTATGTGCACTATTTTGTGTTTGGATACGCACACTATTTTGTTTTGTTATACACACACTGTGTTTTTCCTAGCGTTATTCTACGTGCACTATTTTGTGTGTGCATATGCCCATTTGTGTGTGCATATGCAAGTTTTGTGCATGGGGTAGATGCACTCACAAATCAAGTGAGCCCAACTCAGACACCCATAGCTGAAAAAGTGGTCCTACATCTGAAGTACATCTGGGCAAACCAACCATGAGCATTCACATGAAAAACCGATAGTTTTCTACCTGCAAAAACTGCTTATTTTGTTTCAGTAAAATATCACTTCTCTTTTGGTCAGCAGGTGAATAGGTAAGAGGTAAGAAAGAAAAGGACAAAGACAAAAGAAAAATATATATGTTTATGTATATAAGAAGAGGGAAACCTAAAATGTAGTTATCCTAGAGATAGAGCACTACTGTTTTCCTTGCAATTAAAATTTCTTCTGTAGACTTTTATTCAAATACTCCCCCAAATAAATGTGTTAGCCAATACCTTAGCTCATTTTCTTCCCCTTAGCACTACCAACTTTAATTCCTTCACAATATGTACTCACCATTTTATGAAGTGGCTTGTAAAGCACCTGTGGGGAAGAACAGGAAATGACTTCTTTTTCTTAGGTTTTCTTTTTGTTTTTTATTAAAATATTCCCTTGAAGACAATCATAATAGAAGTTTGCATATTGGATATTTATTCAGTAGTGTGGAGGGGGGAACAATAACTGTATGCTATATTACCTGCCCTTTTAAAATATTCATTGACCAGTAACCTATCCCTCATCTATGAAGCTTCAGAAAGTATTAACTCTTTATGCAGGAGAGATCTCTATTAAACATTGTAGACCAAATCCTGCAAGCTTAAAACCATGCACAATTCTATTAACATCAATAGGGTTGGAAGCCATTTAAGTCACCTCAGAATTTGCTACTGACATCTTTGTTTTGAGAGTGCATAAATGTGCTGTGTATCTTTAATTGCGGTCACTAACCTGGGAGAGAATTGTATTTATTTACCTGTGATCTAGTCACTGGCTACACTGTAGACAGTAGTTTTGGCCTGTGTAAATAGGGTGACCAGATGTCCAGATTTTATAGGGACAGTCCCGATTTTTGGGTCTTTTTCTTATATGGGCTCCTATTACCCTCCACTCCCTACCCCAATTTTTCACATTTCCTGTTTGGTCACCCTATGTGTAAATTACTTGTACTTCTCTGACTCTCTAGCCCAGGGTGGACAAACTATGGCCCGTGAGTTCCAGCCAGGGGAGCAGGGCCAGGCGCCCTGCTCTCCTGGGATGGAGTGCCTGGCCGAGCACGACAAGCCACCAGCCCTGCTCTCCCAGGCCAGAGCACCCGGCCAAGCACGGCAAGTCGCTGGCAGTATGGAGCCAGACACGCTGCTTTGAGTAGCATAGTAAGGGAGCCAGGGGGTTGGATAAAGGGTAGGGGGTGTTTGGATGGGGGTGGAGGTTCGGGGGGGTGTCAGGGGATGGGGAATGGGGGCGAGGGTTGGGTGGGGTCATGAAGGGGCAGTTAGGGTGGGGAGGGGGCGGTCAGGGGACAAGAAGCAGGGGGACTTATAAAGGGGGTGGTGGGGTGGTTAGGGGCAGGGGTCTGTGGGGGAGGGGCAGTCAGGGGACAAGGAGCAGGGGAGTTGGATGGGTCGGGAATTCTGAGGGGGGCAGTCAGGGGGCGGGAAGTGGGAGGGGGTCAGCTAGGGGGCTGGGCCAGGCTGTTTGGGGAGGCACAGTCTTCCCTATCCGGCCCGCCATACAATTTTGCAACCCCGCTGTGCCCCAGCACCAAAAGGTTTGCCCACCCCTGGTCTGGCCCAATGCCAAACTGATTTAAAGCGCTAGCTTTTCGAAGCAACAATGCTTAGATATTCCAAACACCTAGATCTCCACTGTGCCAGCAGTTCAATATGCAAGTAAGTTTGGGTTGTTATGCAAATATTTCAGCAACAGAGCACATTTAAAGGTGTGTGACCCTTATACACAGACCTGTACTTTAAAATAGTGGATGGAAATGGGCTTACCTATGAAAGAATGCCTGATTTTCTGTGGTGTCCATTGACACCTATAAGAAAGGAACTTCTGGATGGCAGTTTCAATGGAAGCCAGCTCACCATGGCTATAAATCAAACCCTAGTGGCTTGATGATTATGGTCACTGAACAATCAGAACTCTCCATTGAACTCAATTGGGACTACTGATGCGCAGCACCTCAGAAAATTAGGATTTGAAGATGCAAATAGAATATTTAAGTCATTCTGTCTGACCTCTCTGAAGATTTGTCACAAATTATTAAACCCAACACTAATAAAACTTGACTAATCATAGTAGAAGTCCAGATGTGGGCTCAGTTAGGAAAGTTCCACTGAATTCAATAGGGACAGAACTAATCCGTGTCCATACCAGTAACTAGAAAAATCGATAGCATTTAATGGAGAATTATCTCCTTCTCCTGGGCTCTTTAATCATCCTATCAAACATTATAGCAGGGATTAGAATTCTTTGTTGAATTTAATAAGATGGTACAAAAATTGAAATGTTATAATTTTCCATTACCTTCTGTAGGATTAATCCAAAAGGGCCTAAAAGGCACAAGTAACAAAAGGTGCTGGGGGTGCTGCCGTACCCCCACCTTGAAGTGTTTCCCATCATATGCAGGGTTTACAGTTTGGTTAAATGGCTTTCAGCATCCCCACTATACAAATAGTTACAGCATCCCTGCAAGTGACAAGATCCCAGAGAAATAAATTCTCTTACAGAATACATTAGTCAATTCCTTCCTTTTTTTTAGGTGCGGAAAGAGGACCCTACACAAACTAGCCTTGTCCATCTCACTAGATCTGTGGGGTCAAATACACAGGAGCCATAATTTACAAACATATGTACATAGTATAATTTATAATTATTACAAACTATTATTAATTTTGAACCCACATAAGGTTCTTCTTATTTTATACCTAAAGCACCCATTTCTGGTGTACTTAGATGCCAAATAAATGCTTGTAATACCTAATAAATTACTATCATCATCACAGTGTTCCTAACCATTCAAGCTGAAGACTTTTGAACACAGCACGAATATATATTCTGTTACAAGCAGGCCTAGTTATATTTGTTGCCCTTTGAATACACATCTGAAATAATATCTACAGTATACTGTTCCCTCAGGCAGCTCATATATTAAATTAAGGGGAGATAATCTGAAAACTTGTGTTTATGTAGAGTAAAGCAAACATATTAGGGAATTTCTTAACATAAAGTTGCATGTTCTAAGCACGTTTGTTGCTTTATATTAGGGGCTATACAGTATTTTGTGTATTCCAATGCAATGACCCAAAGCATAAAGGATCACTGACAGCAGGGTTGAGAGGAATGAGGCCTGATTACACTTAAAATGTAGATTGACATAGCTACACTGCTTAGGGGGTGTATGAAAAATTCAACAGGTGTAGATTTAGCAAAATCAATGGAAGAATACTTGCATTGACCTAGCTACCATAGCTTGTGATGGTGGTGTTCTTATACCAATAGACAAACCTTGTCCGTCAGTGCAGACTGCATCTTCACTATGGGGTTATGCTGGCCTAGTTACGATGACATAGGTATGCCTGTATAGTTCTCATAGTGTAGACATGACCTGAGTGTGGTGCTGAGAGTTAGATTCTCCTGAATTTTCTGGGCCACGTTCAGACCTCATGTGAATGTATCTCCAACTGTGTGTCCTTTAACATATCATTTAGGGTTCGGTTCAAATACACTTACCCATGCTGAATTGTACCTTACTCTGTGAGCAGTTCCATTGAAACCAATCATTAAGGTGCTAGTCAGTATGAGTAAGGGTATCAGAATCTTGTACATACCCTTTCTATGTATCAGTTTCCTCATCTGTAAAATTGAGTTCACAATACTTACCCAGTCAATGCAGGGTTTGTGAGAATTACCTGATATTTGTACCTGGCACTGCAGTTTACTTCCATATAAGGACTGTGATTCAATTCTGAGAGGTTGTCCAATTAGAAATGCCTGATAAACATTTTTGAAGACACTTGCACAAATTTGCAGGGCAACATAGTTAGGTATTCACCAACCATTCACTTCCTGCCTGCTAGAGCCCTCCAAATTTCAGCTGCTCTTCTGGTAGCCTGAAATTGTGCATCTCAAAACATGCTAGTCAGGTCCTGCAGTATTGCTTGGCTGTCCTCTTTTTGAATACAACAATGTGTGTATGCACATTTCTAGCCTCCTTTCTGAAATATGGCCCCAGGAGTCTTTATTCCTCAGATGTTTTTGTGGGTTTTTTTTAACACTGCTGAAGAGTTCCCTGTTCATTTTTAAAGTGGCTTTCTCTATACAATGGAGAACATAATGTCCCTTCTGGTCACATATAAACTAAATACTCAAAACATAAATATACACATTACATGTGTCTTCATATGCAAATAGTAGCACTGATTGATAAAAACTGCAGACATCCAGGTCTTTTGTTTGTTCAAGGGTGGTGTGAGACCGGCAAAGATAATGATTATTGTTTGACTAGAAATCATTTAACAGTATCATGACCTCTTGCCAGATGAGCCTAACTCCCATTGGCATTAAGGGAAGTAGCATGGATGTATGACCAGGAGAAGAGTAATTTTACATGTAATATTTTGCTTGATCTGATTTTACGATTAGAATTAGTCCATTTTTGTTGTGCAGAAAACATTTTTAACTTATCCAAGAAGTGCCTCAGGCACACAGTAGTAGCCAAGTCTGATTAGATGCATGGAACCTAACGCTTTTTAGCTTTTTGCTTGGCCCTGCCTGAGGACAGTATCATACAGCACCAAAGAATCATGGCCTAGCACACACCTCCATGCACCTCATCTGTACGTGGGGTAGAGTGCTGAGTGTTGCCTGTGAGGCACTTATAATTCCCATGGACTTCTCTGGGAGACAAGGTTGCTCAACATCTACCAGGTAGGTCCTGGTGGAGCTGGGCCCTTAGTGAATAACTGTCTTTTTTTTCCATCTCCTCTAAAAATGCTTCTGTGTTCTACAGTGATGTCCCAAAGCCCTCCGGTTCACAACAGTATTGGGTCATTATTGCAGAATATTGATGGCGCAGGGCTTTTTCTTTTAAACATAAAAGAAAAGTGCACTTTTATTTAGAGAATTAGGTACCAAAGAACACTCTCAGCATCGTACGTAAGTGCTGACTCTCTGGGTGTACCCATCAACAGCCAGTCCCCCGATGCCTCTCGTCCACTGGTGGCTCCACCAATCAACTCCTTCCTCAGCACCTCCCACCCCCCGCAATCAACTGGTCCATGGTGTGCAGGAGGCACTGGGAGGGAGGAGAAGGAGGGGTCAGAGGAGGGGGTAGAACTGGGTGGGAAGAGGCAGGGTGAGTGTGGAGTGGGGGAAGAACATGGACTGGAAGAGGTGGGGCGGGCATGGGGTGGGGATGGAGCCTGGTCCAAGCAGGGGGTTGAGCATCCCCGGGGCCCAGAGGAAACCAGCACTCGTGAAAGTACTGTGGCTTACTATACTGTTACTATAGTGCTTTAGTCATTATTGTGGAATGTGTGGCATACTAGAATATATGCATATTGTGGTCTAAAGCAGCCGTTTGACTTAAATCCAGATACAATATGGCCCTTTTCAGCTAAACAAGGGGTGGGCAAACTATGGCCTGGGGCCCGCATCCAGTCCTTCAGATGTTTTAATCTGGTCATCGAGCACCAGCTGGGGAGCCAGGTCCAGGGCTTGACAAGCTCCGGTGTTCCCACCGGGGAGAGGGGTTGGGGACTTACCCTCCTCTGCACGTGCTGTGGCTCCATGAGGCTTCTGGAAGCAGTGGCATGTGTCCCCTCCGGCTCCTACACATAGGGGCAGCCAGAGGGCTCCACATACTGCCCCCACCCAAAGTACTGGACAATGGGAGCTGTCTGGCCATGCCTCCATGTAGGAGGAAGGAGGGGAAACGCGGCGCTGCTTCCAGGAGCTGCTTGAGGTAAGTACCAACTGGAGCCTGACCCCTTCCCATGCCTCAAACACTCTGCCCCATCCCTGACGCCCCTTCCATCCTCTGAACCTCTTGGTCCTAGCCTGGAGCACCCCAACCCCCTCAGACCCAGCTCCACCTTAGAGCCCACACCAATAGCCGGAGTCGCACCACCCTTCAAACCCCATCCCGCTGCCCCAGCCCAGAGCCCCCTCAAGCATCCTGAACTCTTCATTTCTGGCTCCACCCCAGAGCTAGCACCCCCAGCTGGAGCCCTCACCCCCCCCCCATACCCCAACCCCAATTTCATGAGCATTCATGGCCCACCATACAATTTCCATACCCAGATGTGGCCCTCGGGCCAAAAAGTTTGCTCACCCCGAGTTAAATTGACACTAGGTCCTGTGGTTTCTAAATATCTATCCGGACATAAGCAATTAGGGTCAGAGACCATCTTTTTGTGCATTTTTGTACAGCGTCCAGCACAATGAGGTCATGGGCCACGCCTGAGGCTCCCAGGCATAACTGCAATACCAATATAAGAATAAATTGTGAGATTGTTCAGTAAACAGAAGAGCACCATTATTTTGGAAATCTGCTTTGTTTCATATACTTTCCCCTTCCTAATTATACACAGGTCAACACAGAAACTTTTCACAAGTAAATCCATGAAACAGTTAAGAGCACAGAAATTAGAGATGAGCGGCTGGGTTTTTAGCAAGGTAAGTTGAGTCAGATAATTAAAAAGAGGTTGGGGGAAGAAAACCCTCTCTTACAGAGAATGGGTAGGAATTCTTGCACCAAAATGACCATCTGGGCCCTACTTCAATACTGATGTGTTTAAAAAGGGAATACCCAAGTTCACTGAAGCATCTATCAGAAAATAGCCCATAACTGTTTCCTGCACCTGCAACACAGTCAGTCATTCCATCCATGAACAGGTGAAAACCTTGGACCTATTCTCATGCCAAGTATTAAAATGCCTATTGAAAGGGATTGAGTCCCCCTCCCCCTTATGAAAAAGAAATCTCAAAACCATTTCTCCCCGTCAGTTCAAACTATAGGGTCACCCAGATGAAGAGTTCTGAAGTCTGGCCATTATAAACATGTAATAGGTTCAGAACATCATAAGCCACAACAATAATAAATCACTATTTTAAATCCTCGCCTGGAACTTTAAAAATATACCTCTAGCACAGAGTAAAATCCGCTTTTTAAAAAAAATATCACATGGATTAAATACCTTTGATTCCTGGCTGGTAGTAGATGCTGGAGAGGGGGGTTGATCTGTGTTCTCCAGTTCATTCTCTTTCTCCACATTATCCACACTGACTTCAGTAGCGTTGCTTGGAGGAATCATTTTACCTCTAAAATAATACTGTTGCTATTGGGAAGAGAGCTCCAGTCCTCTCCTGCTTTTGTTTATTTAATTTGTTCTCTCTTCTCCGTTCCTGCAGAGCAAACACTCTCCTCTCATTCTCAGTTTGGCTATATTTGAAGGCTAGAATTCTCTGGATTTTCTTTTTCTTCTCCTCTTCCTCCCTCAGTCCCCCCCTCCCTTCCCCTCTGTAATTCTGCTGGAAGGGAAGTAAGTTATTGATGGCTCTGTGGGTCAGTTGTGTGTCTGCTTCTGTGTTTTTCTTGCTCCTTTCCTCAGAGTGAAGCCTGGAGGTGTAGAACAGAGAGTCGTGACTGTCAGCCCAGTGATCAAATGGGAGTGAGCTGAAGCAGAAAGCCTGAGCTGCTCACACACATGGGGCACTGGAGGGAGGAGTTGTATTTCTAATGCCTTGAACGGCTTTCCAGGAGCATGTGCTGTCATAGTAGTGAAAGAAAGTCATGCACTCACATAGTCACGCAACTGCACACGAGGCTTGGAGGAGCTATTTTACCTTTTAGTAAGGCTCAAGAGATGGGAGTGTGGCACCATTTGAAGAAGTGCAGCTGCTCATTTATGTTCTTGTAAATCGTACGCCGTGTACAGTAGGGGGATTCCAGAAACAAAGAGGAAAACATCCCCACCAAATAGGGACATTACAAACCAAAGCAAGCTGGCACTTTGAGAGCAGGAAGCTTCCTCCCAAACTTCTTGCTGAAAGGGGACATGACAAGCACACAGAAAAGCCTCCCTGGTATCACATGCCCCCGGGTGAATAGAAAATGCAGGCAAAGCAGCATTGCCCTGAATGAAACACATGGAATCGAGCCTGCCAGTAGCTGTTGAAAGGTCAAATGAAGCATCCATAGCTGCACAATTCCTACACTTGGAGGTTGCCACGGTGATGCTGCTAGATGAGTAACTAAATGGTGGTGTCCAGTGAACCAGTGGGAAATCCCTCTCCACACAGCTGAGAATGGTTTTGTCACAGCAGGACCCTTTGGGGGGATGAGCCCATGGCTGGCTCTAGGCACCAGCAAAGTACATGCTTGGGGTGGCACATTTCCAGGGGTGGCATTCCAGCACTGGCCATCCCTTTTTGGGGGAAAAATCCACCAATGTATGAAAAAAAATACATGAAGATGAAAAAAATCTCCAGTAGCGCGATAGGACCGTGACGTGAAAAATATCATGTCACATCATGACATGGTCACTCATAATGTGAACATGAGTAAATGTGTCAATGTTAACAGTTATTGAGGAATTAAATCAGGAATCACGATTACTTCTGTGTTCTGTGCCACCCAATCGGTGCCATTCGCGCCAATTTCCATGTCGTGTCATTGCCAGTGGTTTAGCAGGTGGCATTGAATATTTTGCTTGTGTTTGAACTTGTTTTAAATCATTTCAACTTTCAAAGTAATCAAATCTTGGTAAAGGTGAGTAAAGCATTTATTTATTTATTTATTTATTCTAACTACAGATTCTCTGTTTTCATTTTTGTATTTAAACGATCAAAACCAAACCAAACCAAAACCATTGCAAAGTGCAAACGTGTCAAAGCCAAAAAAAAGGGGGGGGGGGGGAGCGGCCAAAATGTTTTTTGCTTGGGGCGGCAAAAAACCTAAAGCCGGCCCTGGATGAGCCAGTGCTGGGGACTTTCACTTAGTGGATCAGATCCTCAGGGTGTGTAAAAAAAGTGTCGCTCCATTGCCATTGATTTACATGTGCTGAGGATTTGGCTCAGTACATTTACAAAGCTACTTACTTGGTGTTTCGTCCTCTGTGCCCTTATACACAAGGCTGAGTGTATAGCATGTTCTTTAAAGGGGATTCTATGGGGCATTTTTGCTTTTATTCATCCAGCATTATTGTGGGACATGTCTCACCTCCTTTCCACACTGATTTAAAGGCTAAGCGCCTTACAATCAGTAGGATTTGAGAGTGCTCGGCTCCTGGCAGACAGGCTTACCATACTGTTGTGGGATGAGCCCCTTCAGTTAGAGGGGAGCATGAGACTTAAATATTAATAACATACTTTGAAAAGTAGTTTCTCCTTTAATCCCTGGTTCTACCCCGAAAAGTGGCAACTGGTAAAAGTGGTGAGAATGGCAATTTCTTACTTGGCAGATTTGCTACCCTGCTATACTCGGAGGTGGATCTGCTGAACTTACAGAGACAGATACATTTTGACTGCTTTTCACTCCCTGTCACTATGGTAGAGTGAATTGGATTCTGTGGTGGCCCAGGTCTCAGTCACAGGATTATTCACTAACGTTCTGTTGCAGGGTCATATACTGCCCCAGGTAATTCCCTGGCAATTTCCACAGGTGTAAATGAAGGTAGAATTTGAAGACAATGGGGTTGTATGGGTCTAAAGGAGTGCACAATTAGGCCTACAGACTTCTTAGCCTTTGTAATGATGCAGGGGATAGGGAAAAAAAACAGCCTTACTTTGAATCCCCAGGTGAATTTTCAGGGCTCTAAGAAAAGAAAGAAAATGAAAAAGAAAAAGAGCTTTTTACCTTTAAATGAAGTCCTTGGATACCAAAATCATTACCATGGACCCTAATGCTCTTTGTACAGCCCCTTCAGAGCAGAACTGTAACTGCAAACATAATTCTTTATTTGTCCCGTTGTAGTTAATGTGATTACAGCCATAAAATGCACTTTGGTCACTCATGTAAGGGCTACACTGAAGCTAAGGGGGGGGGGGGGGGGACGGGTGTTGGGGGCGGGGGGGAAGGGCACAGAACTCTCACAGCAGTGGATTTGGCAGGGAAGCAAATTTCAAATTCTGTAAAATTCAAGCAGAGTCCTAGATTGTGCCTCTCTGAGCTTTGGGGCCTTCCATCCATGTGTGGACCTCACCCCCTCTGCATGGAATATGAGGGTCAGGTGTTCCATGGCACCATCCCTTCAGAGAGTACTTGAGGTAGGAGTGGGTCAATAGCAGGGCTTATGAGGCAAGAACTGGTCAGATCTGAGGATCATTGTTTGTCCTTCTAGCCCTGTGGAGGCAAGTTTAAAAATAAAGGTAACCTAGATCCAGACCTGAAGAAGAGATCTATGTAAGCTCCAAAGCTTGTCTCTCTCACCAACTGAAGCTGGTCCAATGCAAGATCTTACCTCACCCACCTTGTCTCTCTGATATCTGGAGCCATCACAGCTACAACTCCGGTACCTGTGTTCTGTTCATGGTTAGGGTTAGAGAGCTCAAACATGTCTTGTATAAAAAAAAGTGCCACTCCTCTCTAAAATAAACATGAGATCCTTTAAAGAGGCTGAGTAATACTTAATGCTCCAAGTATTGTAAAATCATGCACACGTTTTATATTAAAAGCATGTAACATCATGAATGTGAGAGTGACTCTCATACCACGCTCGGTACTCAATTCTTTTTGTTTTACCAAATTAGTACCGACACCTGCTGCACTCCCTTCCTTCTCCCAATTACTCACTTGTCAGCCATCACTGATCTGCCAGTTACTTGACAATTAGCCCGGGAAAGATGACTCAAAGCTCAAATCTTAAAAAAATGCCTCTCCCCTCCCCCTATCAATAGTGATTTATCAAAAATCAAATATCAAGTATAATAAAACCAGAGCGATCACATTAAATAAACCTACAAATCCTCTCTTTCCAAGTCATTCTTGAAAAAGTTGGCTGTGTGATTGACGCGGATCATTCTCTGGGTGAAGGTTCTTGCCTGACATGCGAGGTGCTACGGTATGGCACTAAATGAAAGGCAATGAAGCAGATTCTCGAATGAAAAGATGAGTCTAGATATTGGAGCCGGGAAAGGAATTTTAATGAATAAACGTAAGAGATTCTCAACCCTCAAGGCTGCTTAGCTGCATGAAGCAGCTGTAAAGTAAGAGCCAAGAATTCCCCTGACAGGGGGATCCTCAAGGGCTGAAAAGCCAGCATAGATGGCTCTATCTGCTCCTCCCTCCGCAGAGAGGGAGAATTAGGGGCAACGATGGGGAGCTTACAGGGGCAGTGAGCTGTGATCCACTGAACCCATACTGGCAAAATGCATCCTGAAGGACTACTGCAGCTGGCCTAGTTTGGAGCAGCCCAAAGATTGTTCTGAACGACATTTGGACTGTTTCAGGTCGCGGGCAGTCCAAGAACAGGGGAGTGAAATGGCTGCACAGGATCAGGGCCGGCGCAAGCACTAGGCGATCTAGACGGTCACCTAGGGTGGCACAATTTGCGGGGCGGCTTTTCGTCGCCCTCAGCGGCATTTTGGCGGCAGCTCCTGGGAGAGCGGACACCAGCGGCTAACATTGGGGGGTGGCGCACCGTCCGCAACTGGGGAGGCATTCTGCAGCTTTTAGCGGCATTTTGGCGGCCATGGCCACTTCGCCTCTTCATCCGCCAGCGGCGTTTCAGTGGCGGCTCTGCAAGTTTCTTTGTTGTTGTTTTTTGCTTCACCGCTTAGGGCGGCAAAATAGCTGACACCAGCACTGGACGGGGTATGTCTAAACTGCCCGCCCCACCCCAAAAAAAATTCCTATGGCAGTGAGTCTCAGAGCCCAGGTTGACTGACTCAGGCTTGTGCTGGGGGCTAAAAATAGCAGTGTAGATGTGCTGGCTCTCCCTCGGTTTCAGAGTCTGGGCTCTCGCCCATGCAGGAACATCTACACCACTACGTTTAGCCCTGTAGTGCGGCCCCTGAGTCAGTTGACCTGGGCTCAGAAACTTGCTGCTGCAGGATTTTTTTGATGCATTGTAAACCCACCCTTAGAGGCACATTTCTCCCCACTTCCTTCAGCTGCACTAAGGGTCTAGCCACACTATGGAGAATTTATTGCCATAGCTACGCCAGCGTAACCCCATGGTGTAAATGCAGCAAACGCTGATGGACGGTGTAGGAGGAACACTACTTCCTCAAATGACAGTAGTTATAGATACCATTAACTTAGGTTTGAATAGAGACTGGGAGTGGCTGGGTCATTACACAAACTGACTCTATTTCCCCATGTTAAATATCCTCACACCTTCTTGTAACTCTTTAATATGGACCATCTTGATTATCACTACAAACATTTTTTTTCTCCTGCTGACAAATAGCTCATCTTAATTAAATAGCCTCTTAGAATTGGTATGGCAACCTCCACCTTTTCATGTTCGCTGTATGTATATATTGATCTTCCTACTGTATGTTCCATTCTATGCATCCGATGAAGTGGGCTGTAGCCTACGAATGTTTATGCCGAAATAAATGTGTTAGTCTCCAAGGTGCCACAACTACTCTCGTTCTTTTTGTGGATACAGACAAACACGGCTGCTACTCTGAAACCTGATTTGAACTAAAGAGCTGAGGAAAGATGGTGGTGGCAAGGGGTGAATTGAGGAGTGGAGAGGAGAGGATAGCAGGGTTCACTTTTGGGGAGTGGTGTGGGGGTGATAGGAACAGAGAGGGCAGAGAAACCTGGAGTTTGTGTTAAAAGAGTTAGAAAGGTTTGGATTACAGGGAAAGAAAGAAAAAAAACATGCCCTGTTCCAGTAACAAGTGACTCAATTGGATCATAAAATCAACGTGGAAATCCTAAAACTTGCCTCAAAGAAAAATAAAGCACAGTCCCAACTACACATATAGAATGATGGGGTCTAAACTAGCGGTATCACTGAAGAAAGATCATGGAGTCACTATGGATAGTTCTCTGAAAACATCTCCTCAATCTGCAGTGACAGTCAAAAAAGCTAACAGAATGTTAGGAGCTGTTAGGAAAGGGATAATTGATGGGATGCCCATACCTTGAAAACAGCAACATCTGAAAAAAAGATATATTAGAACTGCATAATGTACAGAGAAGGACAACAAAAATGTAAGGGAACGAGGATTATTTGTGGCACCTTAGAGGCTAACAAATTTATTTGGGCGTAAATTTTTGTGGGCCGATGAAAGCTTATGCCCAAATAAATTTGTTAGTCTCCAAGGTGCTACAAGTACTCCTCGTTCTCTTTGTGGATACAGACTAATGCAACTACTACTCTGAAAAATGATTAGGGGTCTGGAACAGCTTCCATAAAATGAGAGAGTAAAAAGACTGGGATTATTCACTTTAGAAAAGAGACAACTAAGATTGAGGTGTATAAAATCATGAATGGTGTGGAGAAAGTGAGTAAAAAACGGTTATTTACCCCTCCACAATATAAGAACCAGGGTCACCCAATGTAATTAATAGGCAGCAGGTTAAAACAACTTTTTGGCCTTGGTCCATTATTATGGGCATTTTCTTCCTAATTTTGACTACAGTAATAAGTCCAATGACACTATTTGTAAAACAAGATTTTGAATGGGCTTGGACTAAAAAGCATTTTATTAAAAAAAAATCATAAAGTATCTGTATTTGTGAACAGCTACAGAAGTTTTAGAAGAAAGAATTGTTAAAATTTATGCTTCATATAAGGCCGAAAACCTGGATTATTTTTGTATCTTTACACATGGGTTCATTAGAACACTAGGTGATTGCTATGTTCCTATTGTGCAGACTGGGTAGCATGACAACCAGGGATGCTAAATATCATCTTGAGATCAGACACTGAATTGAACTTGCAACTGCTTCTCTGGTGACACTCAAACACAAGTAAAGTATTACTATGAAGTGTAAAATGTTTTTTTGCTGTTGGTTTTTTTTTTTTTACAGTCTCTGTCTTCAGCCTTTTGGCATATGCATGGGAGACATGGACATGCAGGAAACAGAACATTAGGAGGCTTTCAGCTTTCAAACTGACATGTGTGGCAGGGTGGGCCTGACCCAGCCTGCTGCCCCTTTAAGAGGGAGAAAAGCCCTCTGCAAACCTCCCTGCAGAGAAGCCTAATCGGCCACTTGGGCTGCAGAACAATCAGCCTGGATGGGTTGCACCTGGCAGCCTCCCCAGGAGGGATAAAAGCCTGCCAGGCAGGAAGCCCAGGGTGGTGGTGGTGTGGTGGTGTGGAGTGAGATAGAGAGAAGGAGCTAAGCTATAGAGCTGTGTAAAGAGCTAAGCTGTAGAGCTGTGGATAGAGCTGTGTAAAGAGCTAAGCTGTAGAGCTGTGGATAGTAGGTGGTGGGGTCTGCACAAGCTGCACTGTAAATAAAGAGCACTGTTTGGAGCCAAAGTAAAGTCTCCTGCCTGTGTTTGGAGTGGAGCGAGAAGGCGATCTGTCACACATGTTACAGGCAATTTCTGCATGCTAGCTATACTCAAACACGACTAAAGAAGAGGTAATCACCTGGATTTACAGAGTAATTGGAGTGATACGTAATATAATCAAGGCGATCAGACAAAGAAAACTTGTATTTGTGGGGCATGTGCGTAGGAGAAGTGGAGGAAGATTGCTGAAGCAAATTTTGCAAGGACTGGTGCCTGGGGCATCCACCCACGGTTTGTGTGGTTTGATGATGTGGCTGACTGGGATGCAGTGTGGCATGCTTCTCAATGCTGTGAGAAGCCTGGGAAGAAGATTGCTGGCCGGTGACTGCTGTGTGTTGTGTTTACTGTTCATTGCGATGTGACTTTATGATGCTTTACACTATAAGAATAAATAAAAAATGATAATAAAATGATCCACATCTATTGCACTCCAATTCAGCTAGAAATGGGCCAGCATCAAATCCCTGGATTTTATCACATACAAGAACATTACTGCTAGCCCCTGTGAGCTGGAGTCTCAGTCGTTGTAAACCAGCCGTCCTCACTGAAGTCAATGGAGCTACCTCTGGGAACACTAGCTGAGAATTTTGCTCTAAAGGACTGAACCAAACCTTCAAATCTGAACACCCCCAAATTTAGGGGCAGTTCAATTTTAAATATGGATTTTGTCTCTCTCCCATTATCTAATCTCATCAGAACCTACTATAAATGCTCACATGTGCAAAACAGGGAGGGCTTTTCCATATTATAAACGTTCCATTTTTTCCTTTGTTTCCCTCTCCCCTCCTTATTCTGCTATGATAAACGGGAAGGTTAACTTGTGTGCACTGATTATTAGAAACCTTAGGAAGAAGTAGAAAGACCTTATTTTTTTAAACTCATAGCGCGCTAATGGTATTGTTAAGACTGGAGACTTAAACAACGACTTTGAAGTAGAGGTTTAGGAGCTGAAGAGTGGATTTTTACAGAAATATGCTCATGTGGTGTAAAAAAGCCTCTTTACTCTTCCCCGCTCAGCACTGTAACAACTTCACTATAACTGGGATGACTGCTAGACAATAATAGATGGTATTGCTCAGGCACTGTGCTGAAAAGGTCCCCACACTGAAAACCCACTAGCTCAAAAGAGATACTGCAGAGAATGATCCAATTTAGATGATGAATAATGTAAGTTAGCCTATACATATGTGACCACCTAATGAAAGCTTTGTGTAGAAAATCTTTTTTTATCTTCACCAAAAAAAAAGCAAAGGACAGAATTATGATCAATAAGCGTTAAACTGCAGACAGTTGGTGCAAGGCTATTTATTGGAAAAATAGACACAACCGGTTTCCGCTGGAAAGCATAGTCCATCAAAATAGAAGAAGCTTCGCAAAATCATGTTAAGTTTTCCAAAATTTTGTTTTAGAGAAAAACTGAAACGTTCGATTTCGACATTTTGGAGCAATAGGTTTTGATTTTGAAATGGCTTTTAGCATGGCAATTTTTTTAAAAAAACGTATTCTGTATTATAAAATATCCATTTAAACAAAACATTCAGGTTTCATCAAACCAAGCATTTCGATTTTCTGTTTTGGATCAAATTTCCAACATTTCCATTGACAAAGAATTTTTAAGTGTTCAGATTTCTTTCCAATTCTAAATAAAGACAAATGTTAAAATCTCAAAATCCTTTGTGAATCAGCTCTTCCATCCCCCCACCAGGTCTAGTTCTTTTAGTTCTTTAATCGCCTTGAAGTCAAAGGATTTAGGATTAGTTTTAAAATAGGTTTGTCTAAAAAGAAGACAGAATGACCAAAGACATTGTAAGGGGAGCAACATGTGACTGGGTTTGGCAAGGATGAAGTAGGTGGGCCAGGATTCTGATATTAATCAGGCTTTACTTGCTTGACTTTTACAAACAAATGGGAAGAGCCAGCTTAATTGTATCTTGGTTGAGTTCCTTTGCGTGACAAATATTTGGGTGGGAATCCTGAGGGGAACGTCTCCTTATGCTAGTGTGAAAACCGGATGAGCAGTCAATCCGTGGTGTAGTGAGATAATTGTAAGGAACCTTAAAAATTCAGAAGTGTTTAGAATTAGATGATATGCTGATAATACAGGAAAGACAATAGATGTGGGATTTATATAATTAACTTAGCCACCTCAGGCAATCAGAATCTATTTTATTCTTTCTCCATAATAGATACTTATAAATATGGAGAGAAGACTGGTACTTAATTGGGAAGGGATGGTATATATAATCTAATATTTATATATTTTGTCTTTAAGGGTGGGGATCGAATTAAATGGTTAACCATAGTCTTTTTAGTGGGTTCAGGCATTCTTACTGTAGTGAAGAGGTGAATCAAATGCAACTGAAAAATTGTTCCTTGGAACAATATTTTATCTGTTTCTGGGGTCCCTCCATTTCATATTCCCCGAAGGAGCAATATGCAGGGTAAGTTATGGAAGGAGTTCAGCATTTGTAAAGTAACAGACCCAAGTTGTATTTTTCCCTGTGTGCCACTAAAACTTTATTACTTTTTTAAAAGTACCTTCTTTTTTGCAAATTGCAGCTGATCTCTAAGGCTACTTGGAGAAGGAAGATATTCATGAGTGAGAACTTAAGGAAAATTTAGATGTATTTCAGTTTTTTCAACTCTGATTTCTTAGGAGTTTTAACTTTTCTTAGATAATTATATCTCCTAAATTAGATGCATAAAATTAACATGGTTTGTTATTGCTGTCTGGTTTGTCTGCTGGATAATCAATGATGGCCTGTTTTTTAGAAGTGTTATACACCCACCAATATCACTTAAATTGCAGGTGCTCATCGCCTTTGGGAGTTAAGCCAGTTGTCCTCCTCCTTTGCATTTTTCCCCACCCCCATTTTCAGGTCTTCCTCCATGCAGCCCTCTACAGCTTGATCATCTCTCCTTGAGTGGGTCCTCCATGACTCAAATCACAGGATGAAAGTCTGTCCCCACTGTCACGTTACTGAAATAATTTGCGATCCTATAGATCATTGGTGCAACCAGGGTCCTATAGTGACACCAAATATTATGTACAGGGGGTCATGATGGGTGTCTACGACCAGGTTATGGATCGCTGATTATGAATATGCCATTGATATGTGTGTATCAATTTTGTAGTAGAAGTTATGAATATTGGCTCTGGACTGTCTGTCTCTCCAAATATTGTACTCTGCTGGGGGGGATAGTCCAGAATACTGGGTGTCAGCTTTGCTTCGGCTTCCCGATGGCCCATTAAAGGACCATCAACTACACAATGAACTTTGTCCACACCCAGGCTTCTCCAAGAATGTCGCCTGCCTGGCCAGAAACTGAATCGTGGAGAGTCTGGTAATTGTACCAGGTGACTATGAACCTCCATTTTGCAACTGGACTCTGCATAAGGAGAAGGGGGGTCTTCGCCCACAAGAGGGAGTCTATAAAATCTGGGAGACACTTCCTTCATCTTTGTCTTCTACCTCCAGTCTTCAGCCTGCTTTGTTCCCAGCTCTGGATGGAACTTTGCTACACAGGGGAACCCTGGACAAAGGTGCTGACCCATCCCTGGAGGGGATGCTTTACAGAGACTGTGATTTGAACCTGCAGTTATTCTACCTTTGCTGCAAGCCTGAACCAAGAGATTTGCCATCATTGCATGTAATTGATTTCTTTTAACCTTTCCTAACCCTCACCTATACCTTTTTCCTGGTACAATAAACCTTTAGATTTTAGATTCTAAAGGATTGGCAACAGCGTGATTTGTGGTAAGATCTGATTTGTACATTGACCTGGGTCTGGGGCCTGATTCTTTGGAATTGGGGAGAACCGTTTTCTTTATTTGGGGTATTGGTTTTCATAACCATTGATCCCCAGGATAGGTGGCTGCTGGTGGTGATACTGGAAACCTGGAGTGTCTAAGGGAATTGCTTGTGTGACTTGTGGTTAGCCAGTGGGGCGAAACCAAAGTCTTTTCTGTTTGGCTGGTTTGGTTCACATTAGAGTGGAAAACCCCAGCTTTGGGCTGTAGTTGCCCCTTTGGAAGCAATCTGTCCTGATCTGACACTCACCGTTGGATGCCACCAGGAACAGCACCGTCACACCCACTGAGGCCGAATGCAAAATTTCCCATTGACATCAATGGACCATGATTTGACCCTGGGCCTTAAGAGACTTCTTAAAACACCCTTCTTTTAAAATCTATTAATTCCATCAATCTCCTCACAGGAGTCTTATCTAAATTGATAGCTTCACCCCCATCACCTTTCCCGCCTAAAAGAGATTAACATAATGGAACTTTAAATCACCTGTGCAAAACTACATTGTTCAATCAAATTGTTTTTTGTCACTTCCCATCCTTCATCTATATGCCTGTGTGTCATTTGCATGAATGAGCATAAAAGCTGTTTTGAAAAATTGTCCCTATATGTTTAACACTATTTTTAAAAAGGGGGAGGGGGAATGTGGGGTGGGGAGTGGGAAGAGAAGGACAGAAAATGGGAGAAGAGAGAATTTTTTTTTGAAAGTTCCAGATACTGATTGTTTTAAAGACAGATTTCTCAGCCAGTATAAATTGACAATGCCCAATTGATTTCAATGGAGAATGCATATTTACACCAGCTAGGAATCTGGCCCCAAAGCATGAAGCAGCAGTAGAAGCCAGGTAAGCTGGCAACCTACATTGCATCTAAAGAAGTCTCTGGATGTTTCCCTTTATAGCTCTTGCAACTTTTTTCAGATTCAGCTGGAAGGCTCTTGTCTCAGTGTACAGCCCTGCTGCTGCTAGTTGGGAAACAATGAAGGGTGAGTTTACAAAAAAGAATACTATACTAACCACTTAGCTTTGTATTATAGGAACTGCATTAACTGCATCACTTGAGACCATGGAAGAGACACGGTGAAAATAGCACCAATTAATGGAGTTGTTGCTCCTGTTTATGCACTAGGGAACAACTTGACAAAATATTAGTCACTATGTTAAATGACAACGCTCAGCCTATTCCACATAGCTGCCAACCATTCCTAGTGAGGAATGGTTCCTGTTTTTACCATTTATTGCTTCCTGTCTCCCAAAGATATCCAATCACTCCAAAGCATTTCAGTGTGGTTTAAAGGCATGCCCCTAGTTCAGCTTCCAGTGATCCTATTAATATCCTTCAAATGCTGTAGTCTATGTTAGTGTGGGAAATAAGTCCTCCTATCTCAAAATTAGTTAGTTATAACCAAATATTGCACTATTGAGGCTGTTCCCACAAATATGCTTCCACCAGAGCCAGCTTTGGCATTTTGGGGTTGGCCTGAGAAAAAATTTCGACGGAACCCCATATAAATGTAGCTGGCTCCTTTCCACTCTTCACCTCAGCTTCACTCACACCTGCCTCATCTAGCCTCTCCTCCTCTGGCCTAACTCACACATCTCTTTTTCTTTCCATTTAGCAGATCTCTTCCTAAGTAACACCTCGCCCCTCAGAAAACCCATCATGGAACTAATGTGCTGTTTGTCACCATCATATTGTTCACTCTGCCAGTGTGTTCTCCTTCCCACATGCTTTGTCTGCCTTACCTATTTAGACAATAATGTCTCCCTGTTTCCTTGTACTCTCCCATCCATCTGTATCCAGCTGTTGTGTCTTGTCTGATACTTAGATCGTAAGTGCCTTGGAGCAGAGACTGCCTTTTTGTTCTGTTTTTGTACAGCACCTAGCGAAATGGGCTTATCACCTAGGACTGGGGCTTTGAGGCACTACGATAATACAAACTATTGTGATCAAACCTGTCATGCAGATTTTCCCCACCGTCAGTGGAGAGGTGCAAGCATTTCTTTCTCCCATGGCACCATTGCCTGATTCCCAGCCCTTGCTGAGGACCCTTCATAAACCAGCAAAGATGCACCAACAGCAAGGGCTGAAGTATCAGTTGTGGAGCAGCTCTCCTGCCACATAATGGGCCCTGCTGAGCTGTGTGCAGATGAGACTTCCATTTGGAAGGAGAGGGGGTGGAGTCAGACAATGCCTCCAACCCTTCCCTCAGGCCCTGACTCCGCTGCTCTGGGGATGTGTGTGATAGGAGGAAGCAAGTTGTTCATTGTCATCCTCTACAAGCTCTGAAGAGATCGGGACACAAAGGTAACTATGTCTATCTTCCAAGGTGGGGAACTGCACTCTTTAAGGAGGATCCCAGGGGCAACCCTGGGCAGGGATGGCTCCAGTAGAGCTACACTGCAAGGGAATAGGAGAGGTGCCCCAGAATCCCAGAGCTGAGCACCCATATACATTTCCCTAGGTTCCTACAGATCCCCTGGAATCCATGGGCAGAACCTATGGCTTGTTCAACAGGCAGGGCAGGTCAACACATCTGAAGTTTTGTAGTGGAAAAATATCCCACCAATAACTGCTAAACCTTTCCCGAATCCAGCTCTTCCTTTTTGGTGCAGATCTACCACACACTGGCAAATATACAATGTCTGATAATACTCACCTGGACCTTAGAACAATTTAAAAGAATCCCTCCTTCATTAACTTGGTTTTCAGCTCATTGGGAAGTGCTCACTCCACACAGTCCCTCCCCCACACTTATGAAGTGTCACTGTAGCCATTCTGTGCAATTTCTCTGCAATCTTCAGACAAATCTCTTCCACATTTATCATTTATAATGTGGCAAAAGCCTCTGAATCTCGCAAACTATTAGAGTTCAATCAATCAATGTGAGCTAATAAAAGGAAAACTTGAAGCAGAGCGAGACTGAGGAAACACTCTGCTTTTCTACCTCTTGTATGCCTAAAATAATCCTTTTTTCTAGATCATTCCCCATGAGCAATGGTCTTTCTATAAGATGAGGGAAAGTACTAGGCGCACTGCATTTAAATGAGCTTTCCAATCTAAGTACAGTAACTCCTAGGATCACAGCTGTGCATATCAATACCCATGTTTTAAAAGAAAAATGGAAACATTTAAAAAAATGTTATCCGAGTCAAATTCTTCCCTCAGTTGCAGTTCTATAATGGCACTGATTTCTAGGAAATGACACTCATGCAATTGAAGGCAGATTTTTGCTCCCAGTAAGTTATGGCATGTTTAGATCTTTAAATGATAAAAAAAGGAATGCTGTTCCCTATGTGATATTGGGCCAGATCGTCAGCTGATGTAATTTGATGTGGCCCTATTGAAATTAATGGAACTACTCTAATATACACCTGCTGAGGATCAGGTCCATTATCTACTATGGGATACTTGTATGTCAAGCCAGATGAAACTGCACGTTTCCCATTATTTTGCTGAAACACCATAAACTGCCTCATAGTCTTTGAAAGATTCATAAATCCCAGCAAACTTTGATGAACCCAGACTCAGTTTCAAATATGCATCAAACCTTGATGCCAGTTGAGTTTCTCGTGGACTTGGGTTTCACTGCAAACATTTTGGATCATTAAAGAACTGAGCATTTGCCAGTCATTAACTCAGTGGTGGCTTAAATAGCACAGTTTCCCCTGTATTTATAGTAGGGCATAGCTACAATAGCTCTGATACCACAGTGGTAAATATGAAAAACATTGAAAAAAAACTTTAAAAAATATTTTTTCATTTCTGCATGGCCCAGCAATTCCGTTGTCATGAATAGGACACAGACACTTTGATTGCTCAGGTCCCTGGTGCTCAAATATGTGAACCACAAGAAGGATCTGACCCTGCCAGGTGCTGAACACTTGCAACTCCCACACAGGCCATCTGAAGTTGAGGTTGCTCAGTAATTTGCAGCCCCGGGCTCCAAATCTCTAAACTTTTTAGGTGAAACCCTAGCTCCATTGACATCAACAGCAAAATTCCCACGGACTTCCATGTGGCCAAGATTTTACCCTTGGAGTTTCACACCTTTTTTAGGGTCACATCCTGCAATCCTTACTCACACAAGTAGCCTCAATGAGGACACTCATGAGAGTCAGGGTTGAAGGATCAGGCAGGACCTACATTATTAACACCTTTATTCTTCTAGGATGGGGATGACACTTTGTCTTGTTTTTCCATTTGTGCTCATAAAGAGACAAAGAACTATGAGGCTCATTGCACCCTAATAATAGGCTTCTTAGGGCTATGACTTTAGTCTAAGGACGGTGCTGTTTACTTGCATATTAACAGATTGGCCCAAGGGTCAACCTTTTTGGGTTTTTTTAGTTTTATAAATCAAATAATGCTAAAATTAAATTAACTGCTGAGCAACACAAAACAGTTTTTTAAAAAGGCAGATTAAATATTTATATATGCTAGGAATGTATTTTTTATTCTGTTTAAGGTCACTGGCGGTGGAATTCTCTGTCTGCAGTCTTCACTCTAGCACACTGGTAATGCTTTTCCTCAGATCTATGATCGGATGTTCCTCACATACAGTAGACTCTCGATTATCCAGGATTGGGTTAACCAGGATGTGGATTAACCAGGATGTCAAAAAAATTATGCGTAACTCACAGGGCTGGCTCTGGCTTTGTTGCCGCCCCAAGCACACACCAACCTCTCTCCCCCCCTCCCCCCATCAGGGTGCAGGGCAGCCAGTGAACCAACATCACCTCCCCCTGGCACAGCGTGGCTGGTGAACCAACCACCCCTCCCCATATTTCCTATGGATGGTGATTATCTGGGATTTTATTAACCAGGATTCTTTTTTCCCCTACCATCCTGGATAATCGAGAGTCTACTGTAGTTTACTAAATTGGTGAACCTTTATCTGTGAAATAACTGACAGTTGGGACCACAGCAACTTCCGAGAATATGATTAGGATAAATTCAGGAGCGAGAAAAACATGACCCTCCTCTGGAAAATCAATCTCTGTAGTAACAGGTGATTCAGTATTGAGTTTCGCCTTAATTGGTATAGGAGCAGCCATACATTTTATGCATTCAATAAAAAGTGGCATGCCTCTTACAGCTATTCTAATCCAAAACATACTTTCACTTTGTTCCACATCAGCAAGTCACATTACACATCCTGTGTTTGAATATGAAAGGCATGCCATGCACTCCTTTCCTATTTACATGAAGGTGCATGAAACAATCTGAACTTCCATTCTTTTCCCATGAAACAATCCGAACTGCAATTCCCCCCCCCCCCATTGCTATCAGCAGCATGTAATCCCAGAAAGTCTTTTTTCTGCATCTTCTTCTTTAAGAGATGTTGTGCAATGAAACTCACAACCACACAAAGTACACCCAGATTGGGGGTTTGCTACAAATTTAAAATTCATTCTAGGGGCCCAGTCACGAAGCTCTGGCTCAAACAATCCATTGATTTCAATAGAAGTAAAGGTTGCAAGATGAGGTCTTATACTTATTCAAAGGTTTCCAAACTTTTTGAGTAGAGGTGGCTCCAAACCAAAAGCCTGATGCAAAATCCCTAATCTTTTGGAGAGTGTTTAAAATTCAAGCCCAAATTAAAATTTTGCCAATGCTCCTTGGGCCAAATGACTTGACCTAATTTCACTGACTACAAATGAGTTATGCCAGCAGAGAATTTCCTCACAGAACTTCTTAATGGGTTGCCTGAACCTCACCAAATCTAAATATTTCAAAATTTTTGGGGTGTTTGAGATCCACATCTGAATTTGACAGCTAAGGCCTCTTTCTAGGTTAAACAAAACAAATAGGAACAGAAAAAAAAGAAAACCACCCCCAAGGCCAAGCTAGTTATGTTTCCTGAGCAAGGACCTCAGGTCTGGGTCCGTAGCATGTGTTATTGGGATTTGACTAGACTACACGCTACCCCTATTTCCCACTTGGTCTTTGATACTGCACTGTCCTTAATCTCGTGAGTAGTTCCCTGTCACAACCTGGCCCTGGCCCACTCTCTGGCTGGAAACCACTCTGTTGTGATTGTATCCAACCACCCAATACCACAAGCTTCTAAGCCCCTTGAGTCTGGGTAGTGACTGATCACTATTCCTAGCTGTGGGTCTCTCAAGCACACTCCCAGGTGCAAACCCCATATCAGACACCCTTTTTGGGCAGTGAGATCCCACAATCAGGCCACCTAGACTTCGGAACAAGTGGCTCAGTTATGTAGACACATTCCCCCAGGGTCCACTTGGTTGTGGAACTTCTGTTTTCCTAATTACACCCTTCACCGATAACATGGCATAAAGCATTCAGTAATAAGGTACGGCGGGTTAGCATAGGAATTTCTCATTCACAAACAATTTACTCTTAAAAAATCTCTGGACAGTTATAGATTGATGGAAAACAACCAGCTCCTAAACACATCCACCTCAGTCAGACCTCGACAACCCTGTAAGCCTGGGGTTTGCTCCAAGATTTTAGACCACGAGCTCTTCCTGCCTGCTTGGCCAGGATTTCTGCATGCGGTGATGTCAAGACTCTGGGCCATAACAGCATAGCATTAAGGTGCCCAAAGTTATAAGGCAGGTGGTGAGAGAACCCCTTCCTGCTCTGAGAGATCCCAAAAGCATCACAGTGAAGAATGTCAATGATATTTCTGTCCCCCCAGATCTATCCCATTTTTCAAGCAACTGCACAGCTGGTTGATTTTTTTTCCATTTTAACAAAATTTCAAACTTTTGATTTTTGAAACTAAAGAATCCTAGACAGATTTTTTTTAAAATGTTGTGAATTGACATCCCATTTTCTCCTCACAGCTCCAGTTTCTAACCCTGCTGATTGTGAATAGAATTTTGAAAACACGAATTGAGAATAAAGCGAGTTGACTACAGACACTGTCTGAAACAATAGCTCTGACAGGCATGAACTGTCTCATTCCTCTCAGATAACACTTAACATGAATAGATGTGAAACAGTTAACAGAAGTACCTAGCTAATGTGCATCAGGCACTGACTTCTGGTAGCTGGGCCTAGTATTGAAGCAGAGATCAAGACCAGACGTAGGTGGTGCTGGAATCAAGATCCGTGGACAGTATCAGGATCAGAACTGAGATCAGCGTTCACAGATAAGCCAGAATCAGTACTGTCGCTGGAGTCCTGGTGCAAGCCAAAGGTTGGTGGTGATTGGTCAGAGTCTGAGGGTCTAGGAAAGGTCAGAAAGTGGAGGTAAGGCTGGAGCAGTCAGTAACAGGGCTGCAGCAAGGTCAAAGTAGAGTGAGGACAAGACTGGAACAGGACTGGGGCAGGAACAAGATCAAGATCTGTCTAAGAGTCTGAAAAGTCTGATACATTGCGAGGCAGCAGAAGGATTCCTGGTCGGGCAGTGCTGTTGCACAGATTGATCTGCTGCTCTGATGAGTTTGGGGAAATAGCTGAGGCTGGGGGTCATCTGATCCAGGCTTAGCTTAGAGATAGGCTGCTACTACATGCCTGAGGGCTGAGTTTAATTGCGCTGCGCAGCTGGGTTATTGCTGCATGCCGGAATGGTGACTCACCGCAGCTCTGTTGGAGGCACAGCAATGTGAGCAGCCCTGGTTTGGCTGTGGGTTTGTCTCACAATGTGCTTCTCTCACAATCCAATGTTGTTTTCCGGGTCCTCCACACTGCAGCCAGTTAATACTAGTTGAAAACTGGTTGACAGAAAATCCATGCTTTTGACAAAATAATTTTTTTTTTGTGATGTGTGTGCTTCGTGTGGAAAATTGACTTTAAACCTAAATTGACTTTTTATCAAAAAACTTAACACCCAAAATTGAAGTGTTACCGTTTTTCAGCCCATTCTCTTCTGTGGACCAGGTTCCCCAGATGAATGCCATCTCCCATAATGCAACACAGCCAGAGACTCCTATGCTGCATTGCAATAGCTCAGCAAATGGGGAAAGCATGATGCATAATGGGGGGATTTAGCCCTGGCGTGTCTACACTAAAATGTCACTCCTGACAATATAAGTCACCCACTACACTGACTCAATAATGCCTCTTCCATGGGAGGTGTAATGCTTAGGTTGACATACTTAAGTCAATGCAGTGTCAGTGTAAACACTGTGTTGCTTACGTCGACTGCTCCTGCCTTTCAAAAGTTATCCCACAATGTCCCACATTGATAATTAAATCGGTGCAAGCGCTTTTGGTGAGGGTATGCGCCACAGGCACAAGGAACGTAGCGTGGATGTGCAAAAGCGATTTAATTACCGCAGTGGCTGTATGTTGATGTAACTTAGGTCAACATAATTTTGTAGCGTTGACATACTCATAGTCTGGTCAAGGAGCCCGTTCCACAGCAAAGAATGGCAGCATGAGGCACCACGGTGGTATTTCCAAATCAAACTTTCAGCTAAAATGTATCAAATTTCAGCTAACATTTTGGTTTTCAATTTTTTCCTGACAAGTTAAAATTATTCATGAAAATGTCAATTAATACAATTTTTGTGTTCATTTCCATCAAAATTTTCCATTGGACAAGAAGTTGTCCAACTAGCTCCATTGCCAATATAGTAAAACCTCCATTTAACGGACTAATTCGGGCGAGGGGGTGTCCGTTAAATCAAAAAGTCCGTTATTTAATAAAAAAAACCCTAAGCTGTTGGAGCAGCAGCCCGCCCGCCACAGAGTCGGGGCGGCAGCTCTGCAGCTTGCCCGCTGCTGGGACCCGGGCGGCAGCCGGGAGCCGGCAGCCAGCCCGTCTGCTGCCGGGACTCGGGCGGCAGCCGGCAGCCAGCTCGCCTGCTGCTGGGACCGGGGCGGCAGCCAGGAGCCAGCAGCCAGACCGCCCACTGCCGGGATCGGGGCGGGAGCCGGCAGCCAGACCACCCGCTGCCAGGATTGGGGCGGCAGCCGGGAGCCGGCAGCCAGCCCACCAGTGGCTGGGACTGGGGCAGCAGCCAGGAGCCAGCAGCCAGCCACCTGCGAACGGGACCGGGGCCGCAGCCGGGAGGTGTCGCGGTCTGATATGGATCAGAAATTTTGTCCGTTGCATCCTAAGTCCGTTAAATCGAGGTCCGTTAAATCGAGGTTTTACTGTATCTTCAGCTTGCCCCCAACCATGCAGGCATGTGCTGTCAAGTGATATGTCACAAAATAAGTATCAGAGTAAAACATAGTTAAGTTAGTATCAAAACAAGCAAATCTCAGACTACTGCACTGATTTTTTCATGTTTATTTCAATAAAATGTCAGTTTATCTGAAGCACTTACCAAATGTAGTCACCAGTCTATCAAAGAATTGGGGGTCCCTGGGAAAAAATCAAAGACAACTTGCTTTAGAGTACATCTGGCCTTGAACATGTGGCATGTAGACACAAATGAAACCATGCCAGTAGTTGGTTACAAAGTTGGCTAAAAGTTGTAGTCTGTAGTAAATATAGAAGCTGGATTTTTTAATCAAAATTAAAAATGGGACCAAAATGAAAAATTTCTAAAATACTGTTTTTCACTCAAATATGAATCACCTTGTAACTCAGCTGTACTATATCTATATCTATCTATCTATATAGTGTATGCATATGATGTTGAAGTGGATGTCTAGAAAGTGGATTGACGTTTCTTAATTTCCATTATAGGTATAACAAGTTTATAGGAGGTAAAAACAATGACAATAACACAGACCACCTTCTGCCTCCAATTAAAATGAAGACCTGACAGCCAATTACTAGGTGCATATCTATCTGCAGCTACCCTGAAGAGATGGTATTAATAAAGTGCCCTAGTGCTGTGGCCTAATTAGAAGGAGAGTTAAAGTTATAATTTCTTGCTTTGAGCCACTGCAACAATCTGTCATAGACAATAGAGAAAGTGAGAGTCAGAAGTGGTATTTCTTTAATTTAATATACAGAGAATTTCATTTTCTAGCCACCAGCATATATATTTTTCTCTAACAAATCAGGGACAGAGTGAAGGGAAAGGAAATAGCCCCGAGAAGCCACAGTTCAAAACAATGGCTCCCAGATTTTGGAAAGCTGAGCCTCTTAAAAAAAAATGAAGTCCAGCATGTCCCCAAGCAATCCTGCCAGGTGATGCTAAAGGACAATCATCTTAATTTACACACCTTTGAAAACTCACATGCCTCACACGTGAGCAACTGCTGACCTAAAATATATATTTCTTTTGAGACCTGGATGATTTTCAAGTTGTTGAGTTTTAGTTCCCTTGACTGCTGATAAGTGAGAAGCTCATGGCTGAAAGTCTCTGCTAATTCTATTTTAAATGTTTTGTATAGACTTCAGACAAGCTTTTTACCTCCCCACCAGGGCCGGTGACAGGGGGGTACTACGAGTACAGCTGTACTGGGCCCCGGATTTAAGGGGGGCCCCCTTAAGTCCGGGGCCTGGTACACAGCTGTACCCGTAGTCATCCCCCCTTGTCGCCGGGCCTGGGCGGGTCCCATCACCCGGCCAGGCGGGGAGGGAGGCGGAATCCGGAGGGGGGAAGGGAACGCCCCGGCTGGAAGCGAAGAGCAGAACCATGGAGCGCGGACTCCGCGGAGGGCTAGACAGGCACATTCTCGGTCCCTTCCAACTGCCTCATCTAGGTGCTCGCTGGCAGTAGGGCACGCGTGGCCTTCTGATTGGCCCGGAGGGCAGCGGCTCCAGACCGGGAGATGCAGACCTGGGCCCTGGGGCTGCCAGAGTCGAGTGCGGGGAAGAGCTCGCCCTGCTCGGTCACTGGCTGGCCGGGAGCCGGAGGCCGCGAGGTAGGCGCCTCTCGCCGTCCCCGGCCACTCTGCCCCCCGAAACCCGTATCACATCCCCACGTCTCAGAGCCCCCTCCCCATCACCCCTCATCACCCAGAGCCCCCTCCCCATCCATCCCCCTTCTCCCTCCTCACCCAGAGCCCCCTCCCCATCACCCCCTCCTCACCCAGAGCCCCCTCCCCATCCATCCCCCTTCTCCTTCCTCACCTAGAGCCCCCTCCCCATTCATCCCCCTTCTCCCTCCTCACCTAGAGCCCCCTCCCCATCCATCCCCCTTCTCCCTCCTCACCTAGAGCCCCCTCCCCATCCATCCCCCTTCTCCCTCCTCACCCAGAGACCCCCTCATCCATCTACCCCCATCCCCCTTCTCACCTAGAGCCCCCTCCCCATCCATCCCCCTTCTCCCTCCTCATCCAGAGCCCCCTCCCCATCTACTTCCCATCCATCCCCCTTCTCCCGCCTCAGGAGCGATCGGAGAGCGAGCGCCGCTCCGCGGGGGCAGGGGCCAGTGAGCGGGGCTGGGGAGACCCGGGGCCGGGAGCCAATGGCAGCCCAGCGGGTGGAGTCAGGGCAGCCGCGGAGTGCCGAGCCCACCAGAGCCGGGAGCAATGCTGTGTCCGCCGCTGGCGCGGGCAAGACACCTGCGGGCCAGCCGCCGGGGAGCGCGCGGGGCAGAGGGTGCGGCGGGACCCGACAAACGCCGGGCGGGCACTGGGATGCTCTGGGCACCTCCCCACTGCATCCTGGGTGATGCCCGGCCCGGGCAGAGCGCCCCCCCCACCTGCATCCCGGCTGGGATATCCAATGGGTAGGGCGCCTCTGCGTCCCTAGCCCCGCCCATCTCAGGTGGGCCACCTCTCCCTGCGTATCTTCCCCCGTGCCGAGCCGAACCAGGCCACGGTGGGGCTTGCTGCGCAGGGCTGGCGACAGGGGGGTACTACGGGTACAGCTGTACCGGGCCCCGGACTTAAGGGGGCGCATCGCTCCATCTTCCCCGTCCAGCGAGTCGCGTCCGGAGCAGCGAGACCCAGCGGGTGACCCACGTAGGCCCGGGCGGGGCAGGGCGCGGGCGGCGGGAGACCAGCCGGGGGGCCCCCCCACAAATGATCAGAGTATGGGGCCCCAAAATTTCTGTCGCCGGCCCTGCTCCCCACTGTTGCTGCTAAAGGTCCCTTTACCTCAAACTCATGGAATGCAAGATGAGGGATACAGTTTGTTCGCTCTGGTAGAGCGTCAGAGAGGGAGGGCTCCCTGCTCCATATCTTTCCCCACTGTAACAGGGTGCTGGTCAGGAGATCTTGAGCCAGGCCCCTGTTAGCCCAGCTCCAATTAAGAAGCATTAATTGGGGGCTGGCTGAGTATGCCACACCTAACTGCTAGAAGAGAAGCACCTGCGGGCCTTATTAGTTAGGGGGCTATATAAGGCTGGCAGAAAGGCAGGAAGGGCAGAAGAGAAAGGCAAGGGAGGAGCCAAAGGCTGTGTCCCCTTGCTGGCTGGAGAAACTGGTTGATCCTCCAGGTTGCTGGTTTGGAGCAGACAATAAATAGAAGGGGGTGGGAACGGACACTGAAAATAAAAAGCACTAGCGTTGCACTCAGAAGAAGTCTCTGGCTGATTTGTTGCGAGGACAAGCGAAGGTTTTGTTATGCCCACCTTCACCTTTTGTTTGTGCACCAGTAGGGCAGTACCAGAATCTGGCCTCTTACATGCAGAGGTCAGGTCTGAAATTCATTCATCTCTAGGGCACAATCTTAGCAGCACAAACCAATACTACATAACTGCTCGGAACATTTCTATTAATCATACTTTGCCTGCCCCTAAATGGGTGTAAACTGGCATGGCTCCTTGGACTTAGCCTGGAATAGGTCCATTAACCTCAGCTGAAGTTCTAGCCATTATAGCCAATAAAACAGCAAGGGGAACTTTAGATAGATAGACATAATATTGTTACCCTAACTGGAGTTTAGCCAGGAAAAAAGATTGCTTTTGTGAAAAATGACAAAAGATTTGTAATGACCACAAATTGTCAGGGCTTTGGTTTTAATTCTTGTTGAACAGACAGCCTTTCCAGCCACACAGCACCCCTTGATGTTACACGGGGTCAGTGGATCAACAGCAGCTCTGAGTGAGTGTACACCTGCTGAATCTGCCACTGCCGACATTACTTTGGGCGCCCTAGCTAAGTAGTCACAAGACCCTCTCTGATTTAGCTAATTAGACTTTATGAGACCATAGCTTTATGGTGTGTGCATGAATCTAGACAAACTGTTGCAGCAGGTTTATGCTGGATTAACTAATAGTGTATCCAAACAACTTCAGCTGTGCATTATTTATTTACATTGCTAGTGAAAAATTTGCCATAGTAATATCAACAGAGAGCAGCTAGCACATAATATTTACTACTGAACTAGAGTCATTTCAAGTTCTATTCCAACACTTGGAGTGGGAATCTTAGAAATTACTATTAATGTCATCTATTTACAGCATAATCGGAACAAGCATAATTCTTCTTAAATGTTAGAGTCTAGCTGCATATGCTTAGTGTTAAGTGTGATGAAAGGTAAGACTTTATATATAAATGAGACAGGCTTTTTGCCCCAGCTGTACAATTTAAACAGACTATTGCTTTCATCTGTCAGGTGGCAAGAATGTATGTAAACATGTAGTTATATGGTATGAGTCTCTTCCCCCGCTCTCCCTTCAAGAGAGGTGATAGGATATATAAAGGTATGTGTTCAAATGCCACAGCGTAGTTAACCATTTTTCTCTAGTCTTCCCACAAAAAGATGGTGATTCCTCACGCAAACTCCCTTAAGCCCAATGGCCCTGGAACGTTCCTTGGCTGTAAGCGTGGGAGCAAGTTCAACAAGGAGCTCAGGGTGGCTGCTCTTAATAGTGCTCCCTGTTCTCCCCAGAATTTTCCCAATCTTGTTCCCATTTGTGGAGCAAGATGCTAAAAAGGGGGTGAGGAGAAGATGGGCGAGGCTTTGTCCCTCTCCCCTCCCTTCCCGGTAGCCTGTAGAAGGGGCCAGCCAGTGAGCAGCAAGCCTAAATGGAGAGAAAAGATCATACTTCTGCTGTGCGCAAGGAGCAGTGCACAGGGCTGCAGTTTAAAAGTGACAGTCCAACTGTGTGTCACGGGCCTCTAACTGCAGCTGTCTGCTTTTAATGGAAACCTCCTTAATTTCAGCCATGACTCAGCACACTCCACTTTGCTCACACTATCTCCCTTGCTAGGCACTTTGGCCA
This sequence comes from Sternotherus odoratus, assembly GCA_032164245.1. Taxonomy (NCBI): domain Eukaryota; kingdom Metazoa; phylum Chordata; order Testudines; family Kinosternidae; genus Sternotherus; species Sternotherus odoratus. The sequence continues at coordinate 152,036,543 of JAVMKO010000002.1, forward strand.
AGACCTCTTCTGTCAGTAGAATCCCCATTCCCCATTAGCAGTAGAAAATTGAAGCTTTGAAAAAATGGGAGAGGAAGAAGAAAACAGAATTTAAAAAGACAGAACTATCATTTAATAGTAGAATTCAAACACTTGTGTGTGCGTATGGGTGGGTTTCATGAGGATACGAGGATGTGGGCTGTTATGGTAATTTGGGAAATATTAGACTAAAGACTGTCCTCTTCAAAGGAAATAGAAACAGCTGGAAAAGCCAGAAATTACTAGAACAGTCCTGTAACAAAAAAGAAAAGAAAAGGAAAATGTGCCCAGTGTACATGGCTCTCATAACAAAACACCTTTTGTAGACGGATACAAAAATTGTATGTCCACTGAGCTGAATCAAAACCAAATATTTAGAAACATCACTTAAGTCCACCAGTGTTTTTAACCGATTACAGAGAAACAGAAGTTCAACCAGTACAGACTGCTGAATCACTAGTGACAAGACAGATGATCATATTGACAAGAAACTAATGGAATCTCCTGGCCAGCTGGCAGTATCGTCTTTTTGTTGCAAACTCCTGAATACAATGTATGTCTCCTCAGCACTCAGCTTCATGAGGTGGCCAGGGTTACACTTCAGTTTTATGGTCTCCCTGTTGTGGTTTGGGATGTGGCAATGGTTTCACTATGATAACGAATCTACTGTTTGGACCACTCTGACTATACTGGATAATTCTCCCGTGAATAAATTCCTTTGGAGAGATTTTCTATGCAGATAACCCCTTATATATATGAAGCATCCTTGGGAAGTTATAACATTTATTAACAGCAGTCCCTTTCTGAAAGCCAGTATTTTCAAAGCTGAACACGCGTGAATACTGAGTTTGTGCCTAACTGGGCACAGAACGGGAACTTGTAAGGGGCAGGATGGGATTCAAGGAGGAGAAAGGGAAATGGGATTTCCAAGAGTATCTCTAAATTATAGAAACAGATCAGTACTCTCCTACTACGGGTGTGAAAATGGTAGACTAAGGAAGGTTTCATTTCTGCTGTGGGGGAAGGTAAGCGAGGGGCTTTGGTGCAATCACATGGGTATGAGGCAGGCTTACCCGACTCTGCAGGAGAAAGTGCCATGCGTACGAGGTGCTGGGTGAGCAGCTGACTGCCTCATCTAAGGAAGTCTGTGACCTTCTAGACTCCCTCACACTCCATAAATGAAAGCAGAAAGCTAGATAACCCACTCATGCACTGCACTCATGCATGCCCACTTCTGCTGAGTCTCAGCTGCTGTTCGACTCAAGCCGCATGTTCACCGAAAGGAAGGAACTCAAAAACTGAGAGGAACGGGAAAGTGATTCAGCTATAAGACAGATTTCTAGTGGTTTATTTTCATTAGGCATTTGATTCTCATATGGTGTGGCAGCCTGATGTTGCAACCGACTACATCTAAATATGGAATATATGCTGATTGGTGCCTTAAAATGCATATAATTCCAAAATGAAAATAAAATGTAGAACCACCTTACCCTAAAAAAAGGAGATGAAACTGAAGGGAAAACACACTAACCTGAACATTTCAGAACCGCAAAAGAGGGCCAATTTGAATTTGATTCTGAAAAGTGAAATTGAGAACACTTGGTATCCAAAGTATTTTAACCCTTCCCTGCTCTTAGAACATATAAAACTGTAAGTGTTTTACTTCATTTACTGAGATTGGGGCCTCATTGTGCTAGGCCCCAACAAATTGTGCTAGGCCCTGAACAAATATGTAGGGCCAGCTTTCCAAATGCTCAGTACCCATAAATGGGATGGATTTTCAAAAGAACTCAGCTCTTTTTTAGGAACTCAGATGAGAACTTGGCACATTTCCATGATGACACCAAAAAGCAGATTTTAAAAACACCTGAACACTAGGGCCCTACCAAATTCACAGCCCATTTTGGTCAATTTCACGGTCATAAGATTTTTAAAATTGTAAATTTCATTATTTCAGCTATTTAAATCTGAAATGTCAGAGTGTTGTAATTGTAGGTGTCTTAACCCAAGAAGGAGTTGTGGTGTGGTCGCAAGGTTATTGTAGGGTGGGTGTTGTGGTACTGCTACCCTTCCTTCTGTGCTGCTGCTGGCGGTGGCACTGCCTTCAGAGCTGGGCAACCGGAGAGCGATGACTGCTGGCAAGATTAAATTTGGCATGTTTGAACTATCTCTAATTCTTGGCTTCAGGTTAGATCTACTGAATCCCAGACCAGTGCTTTGGCCACAAGACCACCCTTAAATAAATATGCTGCACAATGACCTCTCTTCCAGTACTGGGGAAAGTGTTCATTTTTAAACCAGGTTATAATTCCACTGAAATGCAATAGAAGGAAGCAAGTCTTCAGAAAACTTTCAGCCTCTCAGAGGATGCATTGTCCTTGCATATATAAAACTGTAATTAATAACAGTTGTCTCACTGTTTTGAAATGCTAAATGTATTTAGTTCTTGTGGACTCAAGGCCAAAAGGGTGACTAGACAGTTTCTGAGCAAGTACTTGTGTTAATATGGCATTGTACTGACATGAATACACCTCCCAGATTTTTTTAGCCGACAGCTATCATTTTAAATACACTGATAAGGCAATTGTATGATGCTTCCCTGCTATGAATGTTTTTTCCTTTTTTATTGAGGTAGCCCACACAGTGCATTTGCTAAGAGAAATATGGAAGAGACGACTAAAGAAATAGACATTCTATTATAAAGATTTCTAGGGACTGGGGGAAACTTTGTTTTAGTATAACTTTGGTTTGAGCATTGTTTCATGACATTTTCTTTTTATTAGGTTGAGATAAAAGAAGATATGGTCTGAATCTTTGTCCAAAACTCAAACTAACGGTAAGAATATTTTTAAGTGAATATATTTTTCTCAAACTAAAACTTCTCCAGTAGAGATGGCAGAACTTCAAAAGATCTGAAATTCAGGCATGACTGAGTTCAGATTTTGAATGGGGATAATGTTACTGATCCATTTATAAAGTGTTTTGAGATCTATGAATGAAAAGCTCTATAATAGCTAGGGAATACTATTCTGCACTAAAAGGAAAAAGGCTCTATTTCACAAGCTATTTCAGAGAAAAGATACACATGCACAAATCTATAGGACACAATGGGCAAAAAATCTTCACCATTGGTCTGACTTATAGAGAATTTTTTTGTTGTTGACTTTTGCAAGTATGCTTTATGTGGTGCTGACAGCTAGCTAGCTAGCTCAGGTCACAACCTCAAAGAAGTGTTAGCTGGACCAATTCACTTGCCTATGGGTATCAAAGAAATGTGAAGCAGCTAGTATCTGTAGGTCCTTCACTTGTGCTGATAATGCCAAGAGGCATTGTGATGGGATCAAGCCAATTCACTTGTCTGTTAGAATAGTTCAAAAAAATGTTAGTGCTATTGCCTTCACAAATCTGTAATGTGTTGATTTGCATTGTATATGTGTACCTGATGCTTAGTTAACCATAGATTAGAGATTTGTGTTAGCAGGAAGATGAGACTTTGTTTGATGTGTAGACCTCCTGAAAATTAATGAAAGTTTTCTGTATTGTTCCCACTTATCCATCCCTATTGTAATGAATGGCTGGCAACTACATTATGTATATCACTGTAACTGGATTACTTGTAAATGCATAGGAAGTAGAATGTTGACTTCAAAACAAGGGTTGTTCTATGTTCAACAACAGGAAGTCTAAGGACCCATGCTGTGCTGAAAACACTTATTAGACTGTTTTCTACTATAAGAAGGAAACTTGGGAATGGTTCTTCATCTCTGATTTATTTGGATGCTGTCATGGGGTGCTCCAGTTACAAGACAGAGGTCCCCAAAACCCAGAGAAAAGACTATTGGAAACCAGGAAATTACTACACCTCTGCTATCATATTGGACTTCAAAACTTGAATTTATCTGTAATTTATTTTACTTGCTTTAACCTCTTACTAATTCATTTCTTTTTCTTAGCTAATAAATCTTTAGTTTACTAGAAAAAATGACTATTGTTCTCTTTGGTGTGAGATCCAGAGTATCCATTAACCTGAGGTAAGTGACTGACCCGTTGGGGTTGAAAGTAATCTGATGTGAGGTAATTTTTGGTTTTAGGAACCTTTCACCACATAGTCTAGTTTGTCTGGCTGATAAAGAGGGGCTGGAGAGCCTATTGGGCACTGTCTGTGGCTCCATGGTAAAACTAATATACAGATCCAGGAGTGCACATTTGTTACTGGCTTGATGAAATCTAGCTATAGAACAGGGATTGGCCAGCACACCCCTCAGCCCGTGCTGCTTCCCGCAACCCGTTGGCCTGGATTGGAGAACCATGCGATCAGCTGAACCTGCGGATGCTGCAGATAAACAAACTGTCCCAGCCTGCCAGCAGATTTCCCTACTAAAATTTGCCAATCCTTGTTATAGAACATACCCACCGGTTTGGGAGTGTCTGCGCAGTTTTCAAACAGTCTGACCTGAGACTGGCACTCACAGCTGTGACCCCATTCTAGGCACCGTGACACTTTATGAAAACTAGCATCCAGTATCAGGCTTGATGCTGCCAACTCACTGAGCTTGTGGAGTATAGTCTTTTCTCTGGAGATGTGCTTTCAATTTCTCATTAAGCAGGTCACTAATGAAATGGAGTTCAATGTCTTCTAACAGACAACATGGGGTTAAAATGCCTAAGTCTTGTCTAAGTTACAGCTTCCAGTGATGCCACTATTGGTGGGACTGAGTTTGTTGAGAACTGGAAGTCAGAAAAAAATTCTAGTGTTGACAAGGCCCTGGAGCCTATGATCACAACGTTGCCATTCAGCCAGATAAGGTGCTAAAGAGCAAGTCAAGGTGTGGCAGCTGCAAAAAGCACCCTGATTTTCCAGAGTTCATAGTCCTGGCTTATCTGGTATCAGGAGTAAGGGGCTCATCTAGTTTAATGCCCAGACAATCTAACGAGCACGGCTGGGCTCCAATTTAGCCACCTCATTGGCCTAACAACCCATTGGGCTGATGGAATCAGTAGACATGCTCTTAAGACCAGTAGTAGCAGGATGCAGGCTATCACAGCATTTGCTCATGGATGAAAGAACTCCTGTACCTCTCTTGGAGTCAGCCCTGCTCCTGCCTAGCCTCACTTGCTGTAACCCGGTTCTGACCCTGGGCTCTGATTGTGAGTTCTTACATTTGTCCTTTGATTCTAGTTCTAATCCTAGGTGCTGGCTCCTGACTCCAGCTGTGACCCTGGGCATTAATTCCTGGCTACTGACTTCTGTTCTAACTACTAGGAATAACTGCCTACATCCTGGTTACTGGTACTTGGAAGGTATGGATTTCACAGATACACATCCTGAAATTCATAGAATCATAGAGTCTGGAAGGGACCTAGAGAGGTGATCTAGTCCAGTTCCCTGGAAATTGATCCATTTCAAGGCAGCACAGTTGTGTTAGCCATTTATAGTTTTGCTTTTGAGTGTTTAAAGATATTGATCATTATGTGAACTTTGGTTTATAGTTCTTTAAGATGCATTGACATTAATATAACTTGTGTATGTGTGAGTGAGCGAGAGAAAGTGTGCTCTCATACAGAAATATTTGTGGTAGGATGACTGAATGATCCAGAGGTCTGAGAGAAAATGCACCTGGAAAACATTGTTGATGGATGCTCATGCTGTTGTGAGTGATTTGCTTTGGAGGAGACTAAGACACTCCTGTTGTGAATTCAGCTTATGGAGGTCACCTACTCCAAAGACACAGTACAGGCAGGGAACGGCACAGTGATTAAAAGCAGCAGAACTCACAACTCAGCAGTTAGCTAGTGTTAGGGAATTTTCCCTCGTGGACTTCCATACAGCTGCTCTAAGGAAGCTAAATGGAAAAAAAAACTAGGAACTCAGTATTATGACTCATGAGCCCTGGGGTGTGTATCGTCATCTTCTCAAAGTTTTCATTTTAACTTTTTATTTGTAACTTTTGTATCAAAAATAGTAGAATTCGGAGACTGCATTGGGGGGGGGGGGGGAAGAGGCGCTGGAAAGATTTCCAAATAAACTTACCTCTAAACAACGAGCAATTCCAGTGAAGTACTTGGAAACTAGCTTTGGCACACCCTTGTCAAGAAATCCAAATGGTGGGGTATGGAATATCTTCCTTACAGATATCTTCCTTATATGGCTATCCAGCCTCCTTTTGAAAACCTCCAGTGAAGGAGCTCAGACAACCTCAACAGGCAATCTGTTCCATTGTCCTACTGTTCTTATCAACATGTGCTATACCGTAGTTTGAACCCGCTGCCTCTTGTTCTGCCCTGTGTGGCAAAAGAGAACAATTTTTCTTCATCTTTTTTATGGAAGGCTTTCAAGCATTTGAGACTCCTCTTTTCCACACTAAACATATCCAGTTCCTTCAGCCTTTGTTCATACGGCTTGCATTTCATCTTTCTCATCATCTTTGTCACTCACCTCTGGATCCTTCCAGTTTCTCTACATCCTTTCTAGACATTGGTATCCAAAATCAGATACTCCAGCTGAGGCCTAACCAGCTCTGTCCCTCTGATCACTACCCTACTCATCCATGCGGGCACTAATGAGATTGCCAGGTCTGATCCTGAGCAAATCAGCACTGACTACAGGGCTCTGGGAGCTAGGATGAAGGAGTCAGGGATGCAGATTGTGTTCTTATCCATTCTTATGGTTAAGGATAAGGGCCCAGGCAGAGACAGCATCCTGGAGATGAATGCATGATTGCACAAATGGTGTTGATGGGAAGGCTTTGGCTTCTTAAGTATGGGATGCTGTTTTGGGAAGAAGATATGCTGGGAAGTGATGGGATCCACCCAACCAAGAAGGGAAAGAGCATCTTCACACACACTGACTTGCCAACTTAATGAAGAGAGCTTTAAACTAGGTTCAGTGGGAGCAGGTGGCAGAAGTCCACAAGTAACTTTCATAGAGGGTTACATGTTGGGAGAGGGACACTGAAAATTACAGTAGGGTGAAAGAAGCAACAAGAAGGAAGTCAGTGGGGAAATCTGATCAACATTTTAGCTGTCGGTACACAAATGCAATGAGTATGGGGAATAAACAGGAAGAGCTGAAAGTATTAGTACATAAACTAAATTAAATCATCATTGGCATCACAGAGACTTGGGGGGATAAGTCTCATGACTGAATTAGTGGCATAGAGGGGTATAGCTTGTTCAGAAAGCACAGTAAATGGAGGCAGGGTTGCATTATACATAAAGGATATATATGCTTTTTCTCAGGCCCAGGAGGATATGGGAGGCAGACTAGTTGAGAGTCTCTAGATAAAGATATAAGGACGTTAGATGTGATGTCATGTTGGAAATCCACTCTGGGCTACAAAATTGGGAAGAGGAGGTAAATGAGGTAATTCTAAAAGAAATATAGAAAACACAGGACCTGACTACCCAGATATCTGTTGGGAAAGTAATATTGCAAAACACAAAATTTCCAATAAATATTTGGACTGTACTGGGGACAACATTTTGTTCCAGCAAGTGGAGGAAGTAACTTGGGGAACAGCCATTTTAGTCTTGATTCTGACCAACAGGAAGGAATTGGTAGCAAATCTTAAGGTGAAGGGCAATGTGGGTGACAGTAATAATGAAATAGATGATTCTATGGAAAGGAAGGAGAGAGAGCAGCGGAATAAGGATAATGGACTTCAAAAAAAGCAGACTTTAACAAACCCCGAAAACTGGTAGGTAAGGTCCCATGAGAAGAAAATCTAAGGGAAAATGGTGAGCTGGCAGTTCCTCAAGGAGACAATATTAAAGGCACAACTGCAAACTATTCAGATGCAAAAGAAAGACAGGAAGAACAGTAAAAGGCCGACATGGCTCCACCAGGAGCTCCTTGATGACCTGAAAATCAAAAAGGAATCCTATAAAAAGTGGAAAATGCTAAGGAGAATTATAAAAGAACAGCACAAGTATGTAGGGACAAAATCAGAAAAACTAAGGCACAAAACAAGTTACACCTGGCAAGGGACATAAAAGGCAATAATAACAGGTTCTTTAAATACATTAGGGGCAAGAGACAGATGAAGGAAAGTGTAGGTCCTCTATTTAGCAGGGAAGGAGTGCTAATAACCGATGACATAAAGATGATAGGCTTAATGCCTATTGTGCTTCAGTCTTCACTAAAATGGCTAATGGTAATCAGATACTCAACACTATTGATATTAGCAACCAGGGGTAAGGAATGCAAGCCAAAATAGGGAAAGAAATAGGTTAACGAATATATAGATAAGTTAGATGTATTCAAGTCAGTAGAGCCCGATAAACTTCATCCTAGGGTTCATACGGAACTAGCTTAAGCCATCTTGGAGGTGTTAACAATTATCTTTGAGCAACTCATGGAGGATGGGAGAGGTTCCAGAAGAATGGAGAAGGGCAAATATAGCCTCTATCTTTCAAAAGTGGAACAAGGAGTTATAGACCAGTCAGCCTAACTTCAATACCTGGAAAGATACTGGAACAAATGATTAAACAGTCAGTTTGTAAGCACCTGTAGGATGATGGGGTTATAAGGAATAGCATTATGAATTGGTCAAGAATAAACCAGGCCAAACCAACTTAATTTCCTTCTTTGATAGGATTACTGACCAAGTGGATGGGGGAAGGAGGTGTATGGAAGCAGTAGGCGTGATATACCCTGATTTTAGTAAGACTTTTGACACAGTTCTGCATGACATTCGTGTAAGCAAACTAGGGGAAAGTGGTCTAGATGAAACCACTATAAGGTGGCTGCACAACTGGTTGAAAGACGGTACTCAAAAGAGTAGTTATCAATGGCTTGCTGTCAGATTAGGAGTGAGATTCTAGTTGGGTCTGCTTAGGTTAATCCTGCTCCCATACTATTCAATATTTTCATTAATGACACAGATTATAAAGTATGCTTATAAAATTTGCAGATGACACCAAGTGAGAAGGGGTTGCCAGCAGTTTGAAGGACAGGTTTAAAATTCAAAATGACATTGACAAATTGGAGAATTGGTCTGAACTTAACAAGATGAAATTCAATAAAGACAAGTGTAAAGTACTTTCACTTAGGAAGAAAAAAAATCAAATGCTCACCTACAAAATGGGGTATAACTGTCTAGGTGGTAGTACTGCTGAAAAGGATCTGGGGATTATAGTGGACTGCAAACGGAATGAGTTGTCAATGTGATACAACTGCAAAAAAGGCTAATACGGTTCAGGTGTGCGTTAACCGAAGTGTTGTATGTAAGGCAGAGGGGGTAATTGTCCGACTCTACTTGGCACCAGTGTGGTCCTAGCTGAAGCACAGTGTCCAATTTAGGGTACTACAATTTAGGAAAGATGTGAACAAATTGGAGTCCAGAGGAGAGCAACAAAATGACAAAAGGTTTAGAAAACCTGGCCCATGAGGAAAAGTTTTAAAAAACTGGGCAGGTTAGAAATCGGGCATGTTTAGTCTTGAGAAAAGAAGACTGAGAGGAGGACCTGGTAATAGTCTTCCAGTATGCTCAGGGCTGTTATAAAGAGGACAGTGATCAATTATTCTCCATGTCCACTGAAGATAGGTCAAGAAGTAATGGGCTTAATCTGCAGCCAGGGAGATTTAGGTTAGATATTAGGAAAATCTTTCTAACTGTAAGAGGTGTTAAGATCTGAAATAGGCTTTGGAGGGAGTTTGTGGAGTCCCCATCATTGGAAGCTTTAAAAAACAAGTTGGAAAAACACCTGTCAGGGATGTTGTAGGTTTAGGTGGACCTTCCACAGCACAGGGGGCTAGTTGAGATGACTTTTCGAGGTCCCTCCCAACCCTACATTCCTATGATTCTGTGATTATCCAGTGAGCATGTGGCTTTGATATTTTTTGGCAATTATTTTTGCATATTAATTTTGCATCACATAAAAATAATTCCATTTTATGAGTTTTAAATTTTGTTGCCTTTCAGTTTCATTGAAAAAGTAATGCGGCATTCCCATTGACCTGTATCAGGAGTAGAGTGTATTTAAAGAGAGAGATGGCCACAACAGATTATATAATCCAGGACACTATTAGGCAAGTATGAACAAGTCTACTACTAACTGGTCTCAGTACTGATTTTCCTTCTTTTTATTAACTAATCATCTGATTGATACAGATTTTTAATTATTAGCATGGTATCTTGATATACTGTTAATGCAAAGAGACATCACACCCAAAGAGGAGGCAAAAAGACAGACACAAATTACAGAGAAAGACAGAAAGATGAAGCACTGGGAAATGGACAGAGAACTGCTTTAGTTTAAAAAAAAGTCAAGCAAACTAATGAAAAATAAATCTCTTTGCCAACAGTTCAACATAAAAATCATGTTATTAGGCATTATACATGGGTTGCAAGAGGTACCTGCAATTACAGAGATGTGCATACTGCATGGGCTGCAGGGATCTTTTTTAAAAAATGAGTGAGTTATTTTTGGATGAATTTTATGCCTAATTTAGTACAAAAGCTATTTTTATACAAATAGAGCAAGAAATGTACCCGTAGAAACCAAAATGAGAGTAAACGTCCTTCTCACAGGGTTCTGCACAAAGATCCACATGAGAGTATCTCAACTCGGATATTTAAGGAGAAAGTTACCCTTTGCCACTGAAGACATTGTACCAAAAGAGCTGGAAAATAGCTGTTTCCATGGTTATGAGGAGACCAGGTGGAACACAGAGAATGCTTGCAAATTAACCGTTCAAGTGCACACAGGATAACAATGTAATATTGCTTAGCTCTTTGCATATTACACATTCATACATCCACTTATACCACCATAAACTAATTGTTAAAAGGATAAGACCTCACAAAAGAGGATTACAGGGGCAAAATTGGCATTGGAAATAAAGCATATTTTCCAAGACATCAAAGGGTACCACATATGGTAAAGAAGGTAAATAACTCAGAAAATCTTCATTAAAAATGTGGCATGTCAGAAGGGTGCAAAGAAAGAGCAAAGCAAATTAGAATAGCAGCTACAACTGGAACAAAATTCTAAATCTAGGACAACCAAGTTTGAGTGCAACTCATCAGCCCATTTCTGATGGTTCTTGTACACAGCCATGATGGTAAAACCCATCCTGCATGTTCTCACAACAACACACAAAGGGGTACATCCAACTTGCTTTAGCCGTGTGTAAAGAGGGTCTGAATGAACTCTCCCTGACAGCTAGCTGGGAGAGGGAGGGACTTCAGGAATCATCTGTATTTATATGCTTAGATGTCTAGCAGATAGAGGTGTGTTGCTCAAAGTGATCAACTTGGGCTGCTGTTGGGTTACAAATCATCTTCGTACTGAATGCAGAGGTAGTGAAATGTTGTTATCAATGTTGTTGCCCTTATTGTATGAATAAAGGGGAGCAGAACTGTGCATAACCTGTCCCAAATAAAGGGGTCGCCCTCAGCTGAAAGGACCTAGTTAAGCCAAGGCTTGAATACCAGAGCCATGTGAAAATAAGATGGTTGGGGACAGGTGTCCCAGTCAGGCAGTGTGGACTCTCCCTAAGGTTCCCTAGTCTGGTTTAACCTGTGCCTCCCCATTGTTTAAAGATAAAGATAAATAGGCTCCACCAGGAGCCTTTGTTATTTTAAATGACAGCTGAAGTCACTTGTGGCAGGACAGTGTTTCTACCCAGCCTGCTAAAAGCTGAAAATCGCTAAGAGACTGACCTGCAAAGGTCACAGCAGAGAGGCAGGCGGCAGCAGACGGTGACAGTCAACTGGTGAGAGTGGCAAGCAGTCAGCCAGCAGGAGAGGAACGAGTGGCTGGCGGGGCAGCCAGCCAGAGACAGTGCTCAGACAGCAGAGCAAGCAAGGTGCCTTCTTCTCTGGGTGGGGGGAGAACTGACATTGATTCACCTCTGAACCCTGGGTCCTCACTGACCAAGGACAACCACTCAGAGTGGGGTATGGTGAAGGCCAGGGTGAAAGTAAAATTTAAATTTTAAATCACCAGCCCTGGGGCAGCTGTTCCTTTTGCGCCTCCCCCGCCCCCTCCCCCGGGTTGGCAGCCTGGGAGAGAGCGGGGGAAAGAGGCAGCTTTAAGCAGGGTCCTTTCCTTTGGCAGCACTTTAATGTTGCTGCCTCTTTTGCACTCCCCTTGTAGGGGCTGGTATTGGCAGACACTTTTTACCGGTACACCATACCGGCCCATACTGCCTTACTTTCGCCCCTGGGTGAGGGAGCAGAGAGGGGAACAGAAAAGGAACTTTTGGGTGTAGAACCCAAGAACATGATGCAGAAGACACTGCTCCCACGCACGCTGGGGCAGGTGTCCTGCTCACAGTTTTATGATTATGAATCCTGCTTGTGGTAGTTTCCCTAATTAATGTTGGGTGACTTCCCTCCTTTCATTAAAAGGTTCTTTTCTATGCTCAGACTCTGTGCTTGCAGGTGCAGAACCCCACCCAAGGGTGGTGTGTAATTTCCCCAGTTTACAGGGTGTGGGCTTGAGCCAGTTCTGTGTCTGTACTGTTGAAAAGGAACTCCTAGATATTGAACTCAGCCCTGGTTGCTGCCGGCTCCACCTGGCAGAAGGGTTACACATGTAAGTAGTCCCACAGGTGAGCAGGGTTGGGGCTTAATTTACCAACATTCATGGTTGGTAGCACAACATGCATGTTTCAAATTATTATATGAAATAAAGCTCCCTGCAGTATTATTCATGAGAAGCTGAGAAGGCACTGAACATGTACCAGTTAGGGGCATACTTTAGGCATGGACCCTGCTTTAGTAATGGGAAAGGGCAGAAAAGGGATCAAGAAAAAGAAGATATCACTGTAGATGATGAGAGTTTGGTGAAAATTGGAGTAAGCAGAACAAATGCGGATAGTTGCAGAAAGGCCGCTTTGAAAGATGTCAGCTGCTGGTCAAGTCTGAAGAAAAATGACGGGTATTGAAACGGGCAGAATAGCGAATTTAAAATTTAAACAAAGCCTTCCAGAAGTTCATCTCCGTAGTTACAGAATGGTATTAGTGTAATCCACAGGTGAGTCTGTTATAGGTCCAACTCAGTGCCCAATCCTCAGAGCATGACAATTTGTTACAGCCCCAGCTAGGGAACATTTCCGTTGAAGTGGTAGCTCCAGAGGCTCCTGATTTAGTCCCTGGTGGCTTGGCCAAGGTGGTGGCTACCGTAAATTGTACAGAAGCGGCAGTTTTGTCAGCTTCTTCCAGTAACTCATTCTTAATCCTCTATTTAGTAAGTGGCAATATCTGTCAAGTGAGTGTCCATGGAGAAAAGGGGATAGACCTTAGGCCTGTACAAACAGGGAAAAGAAGATTCTGTGGTTTTGTCTTCCCAGATGGAGAACAATTAAGGAGAGAGACTCTGAACCCAGAATAATAGCAGCACAGTTAAGTGCTGGTGTTTTTTTCCTGTATGGGGATTTGACTATCAGCTTTAATTAAAGTGCTTCTTCTCAATAGTGTGTAATGCAGCTTGACTCAGCCGAAGCACCCAGACATGTCAGACTGATAAAAGAAAAGACTTGGATTTTTCAGCAAAAACTATAATTTAAAATATTGATCTGTTTAAATAGCCTCTTTCCACATTTTGTCATTGATGTCAGTGTAACAAATAAGAAAACTCTTAACCTAAAGGCTCTATCGGTGTATGGATTATTTTTTGGCTGTTGCTGAATTCTTCAAAAATCACTTGGTCTTATCCTAATTAACATACAGCTCATTAAACCGTGTGTTATATATAACTCACATATGGATGTAAATTGTATATAATGTTTTCTCCCATATTTTGCCCTGAACTCTTAAGCAAGAAGCTGTAAATAAATCTTTATAAAATAACTGTGTGAACTGTTTGGCTATAACAACAGTATGTTTTATCAATGATATTACTGAGTAGGTTTGGATCAAATAAAGAGTGCAAAATATTGAAGTCCTCCAGCGTCTTTGCAGGATCAGGATGTTAAAATCACACCAACTCAACCCGCCTCCCCTTTTCTGTTTGGTTATGAAATGTTCAGATGAGGGTTTAGTTTTTTTAAAATTATTATTATTCCTACTTAATTTGCAAGCAGATCTGAAATATCAAGAGAGAGACTTTTGTGATATTTCCAGTCCAACTTTGTAGACTCAAGAGGTTTGGATAGTTTAGATATGTATCAGAATTTGTGGATGCTTCTTCAAACTGAACCTGACCTCTGACCCTTTGTAGGTTTTACCTTTCAATAGGGAGCTTAATATCAAAGCGTTTGAAGTTACCCAAGAGCTGGTAATTTATGAAGTCGTTCCAGGGATGAAAGGTTGATGGAGAATGTTTGGGAGGATGTTTGGGAGGATGTTTGGGAGGTGCTGCTTAAATCTTCCCTCCACCCCACACCTCTCTTGTTCTTCTCCTCTGTCCCCCAATGGCTGCTAACCAGCTATTTCTGGTGCTGTCACAAAGATGCACACTTAAATGCCCTCTCAAAGTGTTACTGAGGGTGAAGCTTATTCCTGTTAGAGGAGAGGGGCTTCGTTGTGATCCTGAATAGTAATCATCCCTCCAACAACTAACTGTTGATACATAAATTAGATCCATTGTGGGCCCTAGCTACTCCAAAGCCTAACTTTTGTACAAAGGGAGGGTCAAGCACACAGCTATGCTTTAACTTCATAGAAGTAATTTAACCCTGGAAAATGCCAGAGCATATCTAAGGACAATCTTGTCCATCTACTAGGAAATTAAATTGCAGTCAGCAGTTTAAGTTGGACCACCCTGCTCTGTTCTTCCCAGAGTAACTATTTCAGCCCAGTTCTCATTGCTTTGGAATACAATAAATGGGGCGGGGGGGAGGGAGGGGGAACTTAAGAGTGAAAAAGAAGAAAACTAGCAATCCCCCAAAGTGAATTATTTTCTATACCACATCTGTGTCCACTCAATATAATATCTATCTTCCCTACTTATCTGTAGAGTGGCCACTAACACCTCCCGCAAAATACTGGACATTCCAGTATTTCCAGAATAGTGTAGGACTGCTCCTGCCGAAGTGACCTTCCAGGTATGGTTTTGTGAGATTACTCTGCACGGAAGTTGCCATTTTGAAGAACGCGCATACATTGTGAGCATGAGGTCATGCTGGCAGGGGCAGAGCAGCATGCTCGTCAAAATGGCATCCTCTGATCAGGCTACCAGACAAAACCATGCCCGGTTTTATATCAGTACTAGGCAAGGGACAAACCATTTAAAAACAGGACTGTACTGGACTTAAAACCAGATCAATGGCCTGTCTACTCAGATGGTCCCCATTGCCGTAGTAACTGCGTGCATCACAATCTTTAAAGTACACCCTCTTCTAACCTGAAGTAGAGCTATTGTCCCCACTTTACAGAGAGAACAAGTGAGTTGCCCAGGGTCACATAAAAAGTCTGTGGTGGCTCACGGGACTAAATCCAAGTCTTCTGAGTCCCAGACTAACATCCGAAGCACTGAACATTCTTCCTCTCTCTAATATACACATTAAGACAGAGCTGGTGCTGTCCCTTTGGGGCCCTAAACAAGAATATTTTTGGGCTCCTCCCCACAACACATACTAACAAAAAAGGCAAATAGGGGTCTTCTTGAGCTGCTTGGGGCCCTAAGCAATTGCTTGGTCTGCTTAGTGCCGGCTCTGCAGTAAGATATAAAAAGAGTCTGATAAGTATTTTACCAGGTTATCTAAACAGGGCCGGCGACAGAAATTTTGGGCCCCCCTACTGTGATCGTTTGGGGGGCCCCCAGCTCAGCCGGCACTTCCCCCCCCCCAGCTGACAGCGGCTGGGGGGGGCAGCCCCCCACCGCCTCCTTGCCTGCCCCCAGCCACGCCGATGAATGAACCTCCCGAGGCAGGGGTGAACTCACAGCAGAGCCCAGCCGCCTGCCCAAAGGCCCCCCCGGAGCCACACCCTCCCCCGAGTGGGGCCGGGCCCCCTGCCCTGCCCCCTTACCTTGGCGAGGCCGGCTCCCCTTGACCCCTTTTCGGCACCTCCGCTCCGCTCCGCCACCATCAGCGCCGCACACCACCAGGGCGGCGCGGCCAGGCGTGCTTCCCCGGGCCCCCGCTGTGGTTGGAGTCTGCCGGCCCGTCAGCTGTGCGGTGCGGTGCGGTGCGGGCACATGCTGCGCTTGTCTACAGCGCAGCGCTGGGGTGGACTGCGGCGCCCGCCCGGGATTGCATGCGGTCAGCCGGGGCCACGCGGACACCGCGCCTCTGCAGAGGTCCGAGCATCGGGGGCCCCCCTTAAGTCCGGGGCCCGGTACAGTTGTCCCCCTTGACCTCCCTGTCGCCGGCCCTGTATCTAAATAAAGCTGAGCAACACTATGAGTAGTGTGCTGTGTAACTGAAAAGAGAAGTTGCCTTGATATTTTCCTTGTACTGCACCTCTAACTATCAAGGACTCATCCTGCATGCTTCTGGGGCAGCTGCCATTTTGTGTCTCACTTCCGATGCAAACATTAGCGTGAATCACTGTGTTCTCTTTCTCTCCCTCCCTTGTGTACACTTTCTGTTTTCATTTTGTTTTGTTGTTTGCCTGAATGGGAAATAAATCATGTGGTTTGTTCTTTCTTTCGGAGATAAACAGTAATGTGTGCACCAGGTGCTCTTAAAGTTCATTCTCACTTCAGTGGTATTACCAGTTCGATCACTATTCTCCATTTTAAGCACAGGGGATTTCACTGGATTTTTTTTTCAGTGAATCCAATGTATTAAATTAAATATGCCAAGTATAATTATTAGAGCTGGTCAGGAATTTTCCATTAGAATGATTTTCCAATTGAAAATATTTTCTGCAAAATCATTTTGATGTAAAAAATGCTTTTATGTTTGGAAAAATGAAATTAAATATTTAGTTTCAGGTTAGTTTGACCTAAATTGGTGTTTTTTGTTGTTGTTGTTTTTTTTAACCAAAGTAGTTCATTTGACTCAGTTCAAAGAAATGATTAAACTGTATTTCTATATAATCACACTGCCTCCTGAGACTTGTAGTGCCCTCTAGCCCCCATTGTCTCTTATGATCTGGACTCTCTAGAGGAATAATCTCCCATAGTGCAATATGGAGAGTCCACTTTGACCAAGCTTGATGTATTGTGCATCTTGGGAGTCACATGACACTGGGTTTATTATGGGAGTTGCTGTCCAGCCAGGGAGCCTGACCCACAGTGGAGAATGCGGATATCTGGGTTCTGAACTATAGTTCCCATAAAACTATGTGTCACTGTGAAAATGTAGCTTTAAGATGAATGGACTTGAAATGAAGTGTATTGGGTCAAAAGATTTTCATTTCAGTTGAAAATGTTGAAATGAAACATGTAGACATTTCCAAATCCAAATTTTCAGGATTTCTGATCCACAAAAAGTCTTGACATTTCAACTTTTCATCCCAAGGTGGGACAGGATCAAAATGTTGAAATTTCAGCATTTCCCATGGGATGGAGATTCTGAAATTTGATCCACCCTAAAAAATATCATATAAAAAAAGCGTTACCATTCTCTAGTCCTTTCAAGCTATCCCGAATAAGCTGCCAGCATGTAATAGTGATGAGCAAAGCATCTAGCATCTCCACTGAAATATCTTAGAAACAATTCTCCTTAATCTCTAGGAGCCAAAGACTGGACTTCCCATCTGTGCAAGGCAATAAGAATAATCCCATTACAATCCTGTATGGAGAATGGACAGAGCCTTTCTTCACTCTCCACTTATTGGCCAGCAAAGCTGGGCTATTGCAGCAGGTCTCACAATTCGCTGATGGTATAGTGTATAGCCATATCAGGAGGTGAGACTGGAACCAGTATGTAAGCCAGCAGTGGGGAAAGACAATGAGGATCTAGAAGTGACAAAGAGTCCTTAAAGACTAACTAAAGTATTGAAGCATAAGCTTTCGTGGGCTAATACCCACTTCGTCGGATGCATGCATGAGGATCTAGTAGTTGGAAAAAAGGCAGGGAATAGAAAGCAACTGGCTCGCTGGGGTGAGAGGGTCAAATTCCCATATTTCATAAATTGTTGCAGAGGTTTAGATGTTTTTTGTAATGAAGGGAAGAGGAGTCCAGATTCCTTCTGTGGAGGACAAGAAGAAGGAAGCTTCCCTTCTGCACCTTTGTATAGTACTTTGGTCTAGAAGTCTGAGGATGAATATCCTCAGTGTTGTAAACTTTAAAGCACACATTAAGTTAGGACAGAAGATGTCCCTAGGCAGCAAAGAAAAACCTCACACAGGGAGAACTGTATTGCATTTAGGAGAAATAATTACTAAAAGTAGAATCTAATTAAGACAAGGCATGTAGAGCATAGGAGCCCAAAGCTGGAATTAACTCAGTAAAACACTATGCTCGAGGAGTTTTTGGTTCATGATATGATGCCTCCTTCAGCCTATCTCACAGTCACTGCTATTCCCCTATAATTCTTTTGAACAATAGTTTCCCTGCATGTTGCTCTACACATGTAATTTTGCTATATAATGTTTTTGAAATATATTTATTAAGTCTAATGCACAAGTTTCCATTTCTACATGTTGAGAACTCATGTCCTATTAATGGTAATTTAAATCAGACATTAGCAGAGAAATAATACAAAAGAGTCCATATAAAGCCAGCTTGAGGAATTAAGTAATATTACTTTGCAATTCTGCTTTACTAGCTCCTATTTAATAATCTCAAAGTATGTTGGCAAATGTTTTCAAAAGTGACTAGTGATTTTAGGTACCTGACCTGAGATACTTTAAAGGGGAAAATGAGTCCTGTGGCAAAGTGGCTTCCTGGACTCACCAGGCTCAGGTCCTTTGTGCTCTGGTGAGGCACGTGCCGTGCCGGTAAACCACCTAGAAAGCCCAAGGGCAGGCTTTCCCTTCCCCTAAGCACTTCTTTCTGGCTGGGTTTTTTTTCCTCTCTGGCTAGGGAACGCTATCTCCCGTCTGGGAGACGCTCCCTGTCCTGCTGCCCCCAGCCTGCTGGCAGCCTCACTCCATCTCTCTCTCTCCCCCCTTCGTAGCTGGGGAGGAGGGTTTAAAAAGGTCTCTGTCAGCTTTTTAGTTGGGCTCAGCTGATCCTGCTTTGGCCAGTGGCAGCCTTGCTCAACTGAACCCAATTAACCTGTAGTTACCTCTCTCACCACAAACCCCTCTGGCAGTAGCCTGCCCTGGGTTTACCAGAGTCCCCTTTTTTGGTGCCTCAAATTGGGCACCCAAAACCACTCAGCATTTGTAGAAAACTTGACTTTTCTAAATGTCAGTCAATTAAAGCTTAATCCCATTGAAATGAAGTGATCATCCTCTCAGATGACATGAAAGGGGTCAGCCTCATAAAGTTGCTATTCTTCTTCTGCGGCATCTCCATTACTGGAGATCTGCAACCATGATAGCCCATTCTGTACGATCCTCTGCTAATCTCTTTGTGGATGAATAGTCCTTTTGATCCACCCAAGATACCGCATTGTCCATATAAGATGGAGTTGCTGTTATCATCCCTATATTACAGATGGGAAAGGCAAGAGAGATAGAGGATAAGTGACTTGCTCAAAGTAACAAAGGAAGTTAGTGGCAGAGCCAGATAGAGAACTCATTTGTCTGACTCCAAGTCTTGTGCTTTAACCATTACTATCCTTCCAGAGGGATTGACACCGATGAGTACAGAATGCAATATCATTTTTATTTTTACTATGCCCTGCTTGCTTCAAAACAAATGTCTTAAAGCAAAGGAAAGAGCCATATAAAAAGGGACCAGCGAATTACAAAGAAGGCAAAAAGTGAAACTTCTAGTTATTCCATTTTATTCCTCATTCAGGGTGTGAGGATCCCTGGATCTTGGACTTGGGTCTGTGGATTTTCAGCTAATCTGCATATCCCAGCTTCCTAGTAGCGGGAGTGATGAGTGGCTAATGGAACCCTAGGTCCAGCAGAGGCACCGCCCCCTGGAGTCCTGATTGGAGCAGCACCCAACTCCACTGATTTTCTGATTTAAATAGCAGAGCTGGACTAAAGGCATAAGAAGTAGTCTATGAAACTGGCTGGCTGCTATGTTGGACCATACCTTCCTGTCTGTCTCTTGAGCCCAGCTTACCTGATTTGTCCCCGGTTCCTGCCTTCCTGCCCCTGTTCTTTGCCTCCAACTCTGATCGTTGTCTCAACGCTGATTTCAGCTCTGATCCTCAGCCCCAGCATTTGGCCTCTAATGCTGCAGTTCACCTTCAGCTCCAACTCCTAGGCCTGACTCCTACTCCAACCACTTGGCCTGACCACCCATGTCCTGGTCCCTAACAGCAGGCATTAACTAAATTGATCTGTTTGCATCAGTTAATTGCCAAATGTTTCAAAGGTCAGGAACATTTTGGAAAATCAACTAAAAGTGTGAATGCTTATCCAAACCATATATAATAGCTGTGTCTGAACAACTTGGCTGGAAAAGAGGAGGCACTCTGGTGAAATTCAATAGTTTTTGTTTCTATTTGAGCTGAATTTAATGGGAGGATTTACTGGAGTTATGTTGACATTTAACACTCGAGCCCTGGCAGGCACAAGCAAAAAAAGAGACAAAAAATTAATGGGATTTTTATTAACTTCAAATGATGTTTCATTCAAGGTTTGTGTGGAAGAGCCACCCTTGGGCTCCCATAAAACCCATTGCACAGCAATGCTGGGATGGAGCATCAAGGAGTTGTAACCAGTTCTCTGCTGGCCCTCATATCTACTGGAATGGCAGATTTTGGTTACTGCACAGAATCTGGCCCAGAAAATAATAAATACCTACTGAATCATCTAAAAAGAAGTTCATAAAAACCAAATCAAGAAAACAAAAACATTCACCTCTAGCCGGTATCTAGTTAGTGAACAACAACTATAAATTACTATGCTTAAATACAATCCGTTCACAACAGTCTACATATGTAATCCCACACTAGGGGAGGGACAGAAAATCATCTCCTTTCAAGAATTCATAGTCCAGAATTAAGTGTACTGGTCTCTGAGAAAGTTCTCAGATACCATCAATGGAAATGTAATGGTGCCAGCTGTCCATCACATGAATATTGTGATCAAGTCTGGGGAATTTTCATAGTCAGCAGGGCTGTCTGTAATGCTTCATGTGGCTAGTTTAATTGAATTCTGGCAGTATGTTGGCCACACTAGGTGCAGTACTACAAAATTTTATTTCTGTGCTCTACATCCATGTTATGTGCTGGAGCAATGTGACAAAGAACAGGCAGCAACTTCCCATGGCTATATAAAGAAACCCATTAACGATTCAATAGAAATATGGAACATTAATCATTTTTGGACTGTTCATTTAAATTTACTTAACATTAAAGCACTAATAAGTCTGAGATATAATTCTCATTTCCAAGAAGACCCGGCAGTTATCTAGTTTCCAGGACATTTTTTTAATTACGCTGAAAGTTTTGGGTTAATGCACCAGAGAGACTGTCCTTAAAAGTCAACACATTGAAACATATACCCAACTTCTGTTGCAGGACATAAAGAGCAATGTCTATAATTAGACTTACCGGGAATAACCATGGCAACAGACATCAGAGTCACTCAAGGAAACAAAGCCAAAGCAACTCCGAAATATCTGTGATTCCAGTTTTTTTAAATGGATGAACTTTAACTATATCTTTTATTAGGAATATCAAGAAATGCTACCACATTTTCATTCTAAAAGCTGCTCTATAAGATACATGTGCATGTTAACTTTGTGGAGTCTAGATTTCATCTTAATCACAACTACTCAGCTGCATGGTATACTATAGAAAACTGCTAGAGCACGAGGGACAAATGTATACTTGATGTAACTCCCTTATCTTTAGTGGATTGATTTATCCTAGCGCCGTGCAAAATTACACCTGTAGTCAGTGTGGCAACTTCCTGCTGAACTGTAACCCTCTATAGCACAGGAACTAGCTGAGAGTCAAAGTGTCCGCCAGCACTTTCTGTGGTGCCACCTGTGATCCAATAATACCATAGATGTGGATATTAGATCTGGCATGTGAACCTAAGAGAGAAAATTTGCTCTGTCTGTATTTTTTGTACCCTTTAAAATGTCTTTTTGACCTAAATGTACTGGAACTGCACTTACTCTTTTGGGGCATCCAGTTTAGTTTATAGCATCATGGATCACTATCTTATTTTGGCCAGCAGAAGCAATGTACCATCTTGGATTTCTGTATACAGTAAAGCTAAGTTTTACTAACTTGTGCATACCTCCTGATGCCTCCAGAAGAATATTCAGATGCAAAGCAACTTTCCTGACTAAATATTTTCTGAATTTCTCTGAGACTGAAATGAACTGGTTAGAGAGAGAGAGAGAGAGAGAGAGAGTGAGTGAGTGAACATTTAGGTAAGCATGTACAGAATTGCTCAGCTGTGTATCATACTTTAGTCCCAGTGGGCCAAATATGCAAATTAGTTCAGCAGCCACCATTGGGAGCCAGAGAATTAGAGTGAGCGGGGGCTTGTCTGCTGGCTGCAGGACCTAGCAGTCCCTGATTCTGTAAGACTGAAGCTGTGTGTAGCTACAAACTTGTGGGAGAGTAAGCTATAAATAAAGGGGATGAGGGATTACACTATGGCAGAGGTCTCTGGCTGGTTTGTAGGTGCAGCAGGGGAAGAAGCTGCACCCCATTACAGGAATAAACTAAAGACCACAGAATTAAACAACTGCCCAAGGTGATTCTTAAAACAACATCAGAACTCTAGAACCCTCAGTCCCTTGCTCCAACTATTAAACTAAATATGGCCTAAACATCTCATTTTAATTAACAATACATTGTATTTATATCGTGCCTTTATTCCAAAGGATATCAAAGCAAATTAAAATGTTACACAAAAGTGAGAGATCACACACTACACCACTGAATTAAAGCCACTGCTAGGGCAAAACAACGTCTTTCAATAGTAACTGATACCATTTGAGCACACTAAAAAGAGTTATTTTAAAAAAAACCCCTCTGATTGTGTGACTTCGCTACAGTCACTTGTGACTTACCACTTTAGCATAGATAGCCTAAGCCTACTGACATTTCTTTGGATATAGGTGATCCTAGGATCTGTGACCCCACTGAGACAGTACCTCTCAAGTTATTTTCCATCTGCAATTAACACACAGCTTTTACATGTGATTAATTATAAAGTGGCAAGATTCCCTAACGAGATAAAAACAGAGTTTCTCAGAGGGCGGAGAAGTTTCTTTTTCAGAAGATGACTCTAATTGCTTGGTTGACCTTCATTAGGGCTACATGGTGTCACTGTGCATCAGAGAATGGATCACTGGAACACCCGAATGCTCTATGTTCTATGGTTCTCTTCCCCCTCCTCCGCCTTTTCTGATTTGGATGTTTCCTTTGTAAATTGGCCCTGTTGTGTTTTTTAATGTCTATAACTCTCATTATGAATTGACCAATAGACTATAAAGGACATCGGAAGCTTCAGAATGATGAGCCATTAGCAAAAATAATCAGTAACAGTTAATGAAGCCATGTCTACACTACAGACCTTAGAGCACACAACTATATCGCTCCAGTTGTGCCGCTGGAAGGTTTGCTGGATAGCTGCTCTATGCCCATGGGAGAGCACCCTCCTGCCGGCATAATTAAACTACCCCCAATGAACGACAATAATTATGTCAGCAAGAGAGCATCTCACACCAATGTTCCTCTGTCCACACTGGCACTTTTGTCAGTGAAACTTTTGTTGGTCAGGGCGGTACTTTTTCACACCCTGACCGACAAAAATGTTACTGACAAAAGTGCTGGTGTAGACAATGCCTTAGTCTAAGGGTATGTATACAAGTGCTACAGCAATACAGCTTCTATTCTGCGGCTATGATGCTGTAGAGCTGTAGGGTAGACACTTGCTACAGCAATGGAAGGGGTTGTCCATTGATGTAGTAAATACACCCCTTTGAAGAATTCTATACTGGAGGTTAGGTTGGTATAACTATGTCTCTCAGAGATGTGGATTCTTCACATCCCAAGTGATGTAGCTAGGTCAACCTAAGTTTTAGGTGTAGAACGGGCCTAACTAATAGATTTTTCTGGCTCAGAAGTGTTGCAATTTCTAAACCGATAAAAAAACCAGGAGGAAATGGTTTAGTTTCAGTAAACAAACACTATGAGAGGAACCTCTGTGCTCTTATTCCTCATCTTGAGCCATTTACCAAGGCCTGTAGTGGGTTGGAGGTTAGAATTTGCAACAAATGAGTGAACAGTGACAAGATACAACTCATTGGGCATATCATTAGACACATCACAACCATCTTAGTTATAAAACAGACCACAGGGCGGGTCTTTCAAGTTTGAAACAACATGGCAACATCTCATTGTGACATTCTACAAAATGGTGTAACATCTCAACCCTGTCCCTCAATTTTCCAACTTAGATATGAACTCTCACCTCTCATTCAGTTATAAAAGGATGGGGTAAAGATTTTAAACTTCCGAGTAAAATACCAGTGTGTGTGTGTGTGTGTGTGTGTGTGCGTGCGCGCACACAGGCTTAACAAAATGTAAACTACGACTTTTTACAACAGCCACTGGTTTTGAAGACCCTCAACAATGCCTTGGGCCAAAGCTTGCCTGCTGCTACACCCATGCAACCCCAATGTCGCAAAGACACGAGTGTAGGTAGAATTTTATTCAGAATTTTCAAGGTA
This sequence comes from Sternotherus odoratus, assembly GCA_032164245.1. Taxonomy (NCBI): domain Eukaryota; kingdom Metazoa; phylum Chordata; order Testudines; family Kinosternidae; genus Sternotherus; species Sternotherus odoratus. Next base: position 152,061,174 of record JAVMKO010000002.1, read on the forward strand.
ATCTTTTGGAGCTGTTGGCCTTTGAAGGCATTTAGAAGTAGAGCCAAAGGACCAAATACTGTAATCAGAACTGGACCCTTTGTGTTATATTCAGGGCATGAGAAGGTGTCAGAAATTGGCTACAACTTGGAGGGGAACTCTCTGCCAGTGCAAATATGCCAACTCCAAGACCTGTGCCTGCTGCTTGCCCCTCCCCCCCCCCCAGTGCTAGGGAGTCATCAGGACTGGGAAGTGTCACATCAGAGTTAGGGAGGGGACATAGTGGGGTTCCACCTCCCTGCCACTGTTATGGGGTCCACAAAGGACCATGCATCAGTTGCATAAATTAGAACGGACTAGAAGCAGCTCTGACTCTTGCTAGAGTTGGTTCTCAATCTGAGAATCAGGGAGCTGGAGCTGACAGTCTAATGCCTTACCCCTCTCATGAGCCAAACATGAAGCAGCAGCACCACCCATGGGCTTCCTCTCATGGCTGCTACTGTTAATCCATAGAGCATAGTCAACCCCGGGCACCATGATTTCAAAGGTGGAAAGGAAAGGTGCTGGAAGGATCACTTGGCCCCCAAATCTCTACAATAGCGTCAGGGAGAACTCCAACCCAACCCACACTGTGTGAGCCAGAACTCCCTGCACCTTATCCAGGAGAAGCAAATAAAGTGAGAGAATATAGCACAATATTTGTGAGACCCTCAAATGTGACCTATAGTAAAACACTTGTTCTATATTTTTATTTTTTATGCTATCCCTGCTTTCACAACCCATCCAAAATCCCAGCAGTCAAGCTGAATTACAAACTTCAGAGGACTTATTATAACTAACACAAAGAGAGAGTGGGGGAGAGAGAGATTTTAAAAATAAGTAAGATACTTTAGCAAGCAGACACTATTTCCAGAGCAATGCTGACATCATTGATGATGCTGGTGCACAAAGAAAGATGTTTTGGCAGGATAAGGTGCTATGTACTGCAGATTCAAGTTGTCAAATAAAAATAGCAATGAATTTCAGCTGCATCCAAAACAAAATATTTGCAAAGTGGAAAAGTTCAAAATTATTTCCAGAAAAAAAATATTTCCAAGGTTCTCAGAGAGTATTGCAAACGAGGGAGAACAATAACCACAAATCAGACCTGGTCTGCACACAGAGTAGGACCTGGTATAGTATGTTGATTAGGGGAATGATTTTTCTATCAATATAATTGTACCATAACAACTCCTAGTGTGGACACAGTGATGCTGGTATGAAGGTGCCTTATGGTGGTATAATTATTCCCTTTCCCATATGGAAATAGCTATACCTGCATAAAAAGCCTTTATAGTGATGTAACTGTGCCCACATTAGGGAGGTTGCACTGCTTTAACTATGCAGGTATAGCTAAAGTGGTATAAGCTTCTAGTGAAGACAAAGCTTTTAGAAACCAGTAACCAAATATTGAAGCCCTTACTCACTGTCACTGAAGTCAATGGGAGTTTTGCCTGTGTAATTATGTGTAAAAACTGAAGTCTTGATTCTCCACTAACTTGGACCTTGTGTAAAAATTAATTCAATGTGAACCTGTGTAAAGTAAATGCTAAGTGGGTAACATCTGCACATTTTACACTCACTTCCCATAGGTGCAAGATACACTGGAGTTGTGCATCTGGCCCTGAGCATGAACTTTGGGATTTGGCCCCATAAACATGTTTATTTGATAGAATCCTGTTAAATGTTATGAATACAGGGAGTTTAGATCAGTGTTGCAGTATCACAGCTCCGAACGTGTGCAAAAAACCCAGCCTTATGTATGTAAACAAACACATATAAGTCTATCACAAACAGCAGAGCTGCTAATTTAACAACAAGTGAGTCCTCCGATCTGAAGAAATGACATTGATTTACTCTTCTGTAACTGATCAAATGCATAACTGGAGGAGGAGCTGCAAAGCTGTACTGACTGACCAAAAATAGCCCTCCAAACAGAACTGGGGTTTGGACGTCTTTGCATTCAAGATGTAAATGAGGCAAATCTTCACTGTGAGCAATGTTGTGTTTTGATCAGAACATAGCCCACCAACAATCAAGGAGTGTCACTAAATCCAAGTGCTTTAAAAAGTCCTAATAAACACTGATGCACACACATTACAAATGACTGCAGCCATAATCAAGAGGGGAGTTATCCATTTTTGGCCCTTAATACACCCTCTGTAATGTACTGGCTGGTGTGTATATTAGTGTCTTTTTGCTCTGTACAGCAGGACAGAATTAGTTCTTTTCAAGAGTTTGTGTCTGACACCCTCTGGTGACTGGCCTACAAAAAGGGTAGGACCAGGGTCAACTCCACCAATTTCCCAAGTAAGCAGGGACATGTCAGGTGAGAGGGGAAAGCACATTTCCTTGGCAAATAGGATGGAGCAAGTAATTGAAATGCCTTCCCCCACCATTCCGCCCCTGACATACACCACTGGACACAACAAGCAACCGTCCTCTGCCCAATCCAGTTCTCCTCACACACCACACACACCTTCACCAACACCCACTACTCCCACAAACATATCCTGCCCACTCTACACCATACATCTGGCTTGTACTTACTACCATCTCTGAACTCTTTTGCACACACGGAGCTTTCTACTTCCCATTTTAGAACAGCTCAAAGATATGGCTGGCTGCTATTCAGACAGCCAGAAATCACTAGCAGTCAGTGTCATTCTGGCTGTGTCTTCTTTCCACTGCCCAGGTCCCCTACCCCAGGTGTCAGAAGGGAGGTGACAAGGAGCTGCTACCCCTAATCTATGCCATCCAGTGTTTCTCCCTATACTGAAGACATCCTGGTCAAACCAGCTTTCCTGCCTCCTTGCACCAATGGATCAACAACAAAGGGTTGTAGTGGGACTGAGGTCCTGGCCTAGTGTGTGAAGGAGCAGAGTGGGTGGATGAGGATGGGTGGATGGGGATGGATGTGAGAAGTTGTATTTGGAACATGCAGAATTTTTGTCTTGAGAAATTTTTAGTTGGAGCAGGTCTTTACAGAGAAAGGCTAGTCGAAGAAAAGGTGGAACTGGCTAGTAGAGAGTATAAAAGGCCTGTTTCTCCACTGCCTTTTACATTCTTGAAGTCCCTTCTCTCCTCGGAATTCTTTGGACCAGATTCTCTGTTGCCCTGCACTTTGTGCAGTCATGTACACCTGTGCAAAGGGAATGCAAAATCAGTGAAAAACACTATTGGCTCAGAGTGTTGGCATTTTACGCAGGTGTAAATGACCACACAAGGTGTAGGACAGCAGAGAGTCACGTCCAAAAACTTTTAGCAATAGAGCTCCCCCTTCCCTCAGCAGCACCACTGGAACCTGGTAGCAACGATTGGAAGGAAAGGTAGATGGTACTACAGAGGGTTTGAGCCTTGAAAATTTCAGATGATGGTGTGTTTAAACAATGCAGCAATGAGACTATAACAGCTTTCAATACACGTTTCTTTTTAAGACTCCACTTTCTCCAGTTACTGAACTGGGTCATCTCTCTTTAGCAACAAACCTGAATACTCCTGCTCCTTTCATCTCAGCTCCTCTTTTGCTTTCCTTTCAAAGCTCTGACAGTAGGCTGCCTCGTCATTGCTGAAAAGACATTCTGTTGCATACCACTCGGCTCAACAAAAAGGACTGCGTAATATTACTATCTGTGTGTTTTAAGACTGCGTGAACACAGCTGTCACTGACTGTGTTAAATGAAGCAGTGACTCATACTATATCCAGGGTATTGAAGGAAGTGTGGGTAGTATTTCATATCTCTTGGAAAGCTATTATTTCAGATTACGTTTAAAGAGAGAAGAACAATGACTTTAAAGAGTAAACGATAGATTATCGATGATGTAGCACTTATTAAAAGAGTTTGGTCAGATTTTATGTTGAGCTGTCATCATCAGACTCACAAATGATAGGAAAGTTCACAGGAACTTTTGAATTAAATGTACCTGATGGAAAAAATTAAGAACCGGGCATTCTAAACCTGCTTTATCTAGTCACCAGGACAGATTTTCTGTCCTATGCCAGCAGAGACATGCGGAATGAGGCCTCTTGTTTGCCCCACATACAGACATTCACTACCATTCTAATCTGAGGGTAACTCCACACCTATTTTGGGCTGGTGTAAATGACTACCCTAAGGGCATGGCAATGGGAAATAAAGGGCTAGTCTACATGGTGCATTACTGCATACCAGCTCAGGATTGTAAAGTGTTGTGCACACCAGCCTGTCATCCACTTCCTGTCGGTGTGGACCCCGTTGGCACTACAATGATGCAGCACTGTTTGAATCAGGATGATGTAAATGCATGCTAGGAACTTTTAGTACAGGCCAGCAGGCACCGCCTGGACAGTTAGTGCATAACACACCTTCTGGTGGTGCACTCGAACACATTGTGTAGACAAGTCCTGAGAGCCAGGGAATCAACAGGGAAAAATTGACAAACCTTGCTTTTTCCTCTTTCTCCACCCAGCTCCACCAAACATTCATATCAGTCATGTAAAAAAAATATGTTACAGCTGTAGTGTTTCGCATCTCCTAGCTACTTAAAGGAAAACAAAGCCCAAAGTAAAAGAAGCTGAGAACAGAAATAATCAATGAAATCTCTAAAACATTGTTGTGATCCGAAACAAAAATTGCTTTCTTGATATATCTGCTTTCCTGGGCTTGCTGGATTCTTTCACAGACAAAGGCCAGGTGGATAGCTAGTGGAAAGCTCTGCCACTCACATTTCTTGTTTTCCTGCATCTGCTCAGATATTATGGTAATGAGGGCCATATAAGTGCCTAGATAAATAGACCACCTATGGCGTATCGGACTCCTTTTGAAATCATCAGAATGATTTATTAATAATGAAGGGATTTATTGATGAGAAACCCCAGGCACTTATCTTTTCCCTGGCCTGAGCACTCTAGGAAACACCAGGATTAAGAGACCAAGAGAGACCAGCATGATAAGTATTAAGATTGTTTCCCCATACTATTTCTTTTGTGGGGAGAGAGCATAGCAGGGGAAGACAGGGCTATAAAGCAGCTATTTTCCAGCTGTTTCCATGGGAACTTTAACTTCCACCTGGCTGCCCATCAGAGATACAGAAAATTTAACTCTCTCATGGAGGACAGCAGCCTCCCGAGCAGTACATGCAACGGGCATCAGTTTGGTGTAGGGTGGAACTCACAGTCCTCTGGCTGAGTGGCAAGACAATAATGGGTCAAACCCTAAAAGGCTCTAAGTTCTTGCCCAACACCCCTTAAGATTTGGACCATTTCCGTCTATAGCATTAGATTTTCCAAAGAGCTCAGTGCTGGACTAATTCTGTTCCATTTAAAGTCAATTGGTTTCAATGCCAGTAGAGTTGGGTCAACATTGAGAGCTTCTGAAAAGGCCACTCTTACCATTAATAGTGTTTTGCAAACTATTTGTGTAAATTAATCTTCCCAATAAACCTGAAGTAGGTGGGGAAACGGAGTGACTTTCCCAAAGCCACCCTACAAATTGTTGGTATTCAGATGGCCGCTGATGGTAAATGTCTTTAGATGGAACAATTCTAATAAGGTTTATATAGTCCAGGGGTAGGCAACCTATGGCACATATGCCAAAGGCGGCACGTGAGTGGATTTTCAGTGGCACTCACACTGCTCAGGCCCTGGCCACCGCTCTTGGTGGGCTCTGCATTTTAATTTAATATTAAATGAACATTCTTAAACATTTTAAAACTTTATTTACTTTACATACAACAATAGTTTAGTTATATGCTATAGACTTATAGAAAGAGATCTTCTAAAAACATTAAAATGTATTACTGGCATGCAAAACCTTAAATTAGAGTGAATAAATGAAGACTCATCACACCACTTCTGAAAAGTTGCTGAATCCTGATATAGTCTATGAGTACCACAATGCAAAACTGACCGAAACTGGTGGCTGAGCAGTCATGTTTTGGAAAGGGGATTGTTTACTTTGTCTTTTCATTCAGACCTATTCCTTCTAAGTATTATTTCTTCAAAGGCCCTGAATTCATTTGAGATTTCTCCCTTGATCATCTTTCCTCCTTCCAACACTTGTTATACTCATTTCATATTTCCCAGTGGTGCTTCATGTGATATAGTGTGGTATTTATTGTTTCTGTGTTCCAGAGCTAGGCTGACCATATTGCCTTGAGACAAAAACGGGACATTGGGATGGCAAAAACGGGACGGGGTTGGGAGGGGGGGGTCTCACCAGATGAAATCGGTGCAGTGGCTGCAGAATCTGGGCTGAGGGGCGCTGGGGGGTGGTTGGGGGTTCTGGGGGGCTCTAGGAGGGCTCTGGGCAATCTGGGGGGCCTCTAGGTCCCAGGGGGGTCTCACCAGATGAAGTTGGTGCAGTGGCTGCAAAACGTGGGCTGAGGGGCGCTGAGAGGGCTCTAGGGGGGTCTCACCGGATGAGGTCGGTGCAGTGGCTGCAGAACATGGGCTGCTTGAACAAGCGCACGGTGACTTTGTGGCTCTTGACCACGTGGATCACCTTCTGGCGCAGCGCCCCCTTGTGGCAGAACAGCAGCTTGGCCAGGCACTCCAGCTCGGTGGGTGAGGTGACCAGCGCCATGGCCCCACCTGGGCCCCCCAGCACCAGGTGGGGGGGAGGCAGAGGAGGGTCGGGGGGGATAGAGAGAAGGGAGGAAGGGAGGGATGGAGAAGGGGGATGGAGAGAAGGAAGAGAGGGATGGAGGGATAGAGAGAAGGGAGGAAGGAAGGGATGGAGGGATGGAGAAGGGGATAGAGAGAAGGGATGGAGGGAGCGAGAGGAGGCAGCGGACGGAGCGAGAGAGCAGGGAGGAAGGGAGGGATGGAGAAGGGGGATGGAGAGAAGGGAGGGATGGAGAGAAGGAGGGAAGGAGGAATAGAGAGGAGGAGGCGGCAGCGGGCAGCGGGCTGAAGCCGACTGCGGAGCGGAGCTGTCTGGAGCCGCAGCCGGGGGCCGAGCGCGCCGGTGGGGGAGCTGCCGGCCGGGTTTTATGAGACATAATCACATAGATTCAGTTATGTGATTATGAGTCATAAAACGTCTGCCCCCGCCCCCCACCGCCGCGCTCGGCCCCCGGCTGCGGCTCCGGACAGCTCCGCTCCGCAGTCGGCTTCAGCCTGCTGCCCGCTGCTGGCTGGACGTTTTATGACTCATAATCACATAACTGAATTTATGTGATTATGAGTCATAAAACCCGGCCGGCAGCCCCCCCGCCGGAGCGCTCGGCCCCCAGCTGCGGCTCTGGACAGCTCCGATCCACCGTCGGCTTCAGCCCGCCGCCCGCTGCCACTTCCTCCTCTCTATTCCTCCTTCCCTCCTTCTCTCCATCCCTCCCTTCTCTCCATCCCCCTTCTCCATCCCTCCCTTCCTCCCTGCTCTCTCCCTCCGTCCGCTGCCTCCTCTCCCTACCTAAGGACTAGTATCAGATGTCAAAGTCTCCGATGAGGGCAGTTTGCTCATCGGAGATTTTGACATCTGATACTTGTCCTTAGGTAGCAAGATTCTTCACCTGAGCTCTTGGGAGTCCTGCAAAGAAAGAACCTCCCCCTAGAAAGCAGCTTGGGACCTGCCCCAAAAACGGGACAAAATTGATATTTTTGACAAAAAGACGGGACGGTTCAAAAACATGAAAAAAACGGGACTGTCTCGTTCAAAACGGTACGTATGGTCAGCCTATCCAGAGCGGGTTTTTTTTCTTGCACATGGATGTTCGTTTTCAGCTTCAATTGATGGTGATGGTCTTGCGTGACATCTGATTTATGCTGCTGATTTTCTGGTGCACTGGGAAAAATCAAAGTAATGAAAATGACAAAGCAGCAACCTCAAAAGTTGCAAGTTTCAGCATTTTTTTCCTTCACACTTTTTATTTAAAGGCCCTCCAATAATAAGCTAACCAGCATACGCTACAACACATGCACAAACGAAAGGAAACCAGCCTCCCTGTACTCCAGTGGTGGCCTATGTGCCACTTACAGACTTTTCTACAATGTGGCATAAACCTTCATCTTTAATACAGATCCTTGTTACATTGCTCCATCTTGATCCAAACTTGGGCATCATCATACTGTTGTCTTAAAGATGTTGGTAGCCATCAGAGTCTCTAGTTGATGGATATCAGTTGTGACCATCAATACCAGGAGTTGAGATCGGTGTTGCAGTATCACAGCTAGGAAAGTTTAAAAAACAACAACCAAAAAACCGTATGTATGTAAACAAACCATCCAACCAAACACATGCAAGCCTATCAAAAACAGCAGAGCTGCTAATAATTAACAAGTGGGTCCTTCAGTCTGAGGATAACAGCAACTCACTCTTCTGTTTCTGATCAAATGCATAATGAGAGGAGGAGCTACAAATCTGTACTGACTGACCATAAATTACTCCTGTGATTGTTTGTCATGGGTTTGGTGGTCAAAGATTGAGAGCCACTACTCTAGATTTTATTTCAGATTTACTTTTTATCTATCTGCTCTGAAGTCCATGATACACTCTTCCAAAGTAGTGGAGCAGAAGAATTCTATCTGCAGGCTTTCAAGTGGAAAATCCATACAATTCTGGTATTTTGCTGTCAGATGCGTTTCTTCCTTCCCTCCTATAGGCAAAAATTCATTCTATAAATGCCAACTTGTGTTCTTTGATGTAACTGTTTCCTGGAGTGTTTGATGACCACGTCATCTGTTCCGGAGGAAGATGGAGGACACCTTTCCAGCACCAGATGGGGACTAGCACAACCTATTTGGGATAAATCTTATTGCAAGCAGATTAAAGGCAGTAATTGGAACAGCTTGATGAACACTTTCTTTTTCAGATGCTCCAAATTGCAATCTGGTGGGGAATAACCTTAATTTTTAACAACACTCCTTTGTTGTTGTTGACTAATAGTGATTAGAATAATTTAAGAAAAGGTGCCAATTTTGAAGCACACTAAGGTAATCTGGCAAGTTAAACAGTTTATATTTCAGAAGGTTTTGGAAGATTACATTCCAGTAACACGCGGTGTACCTTTGAGCACCCACTTCTTCCACAACGCCTATACAAGAGTGAGTCAACCAAGACAGTTTTTTATTTTATTGGCCCAGTGCATGCAAAGCACATCTGAATAACTTGCATATTATTGCTGTTATTGTTGTCTTTCTGCCATTGCCATGCTGGTTTGCTGCCCCTTTCCTGCATCCAGTGTGAAAGTATGTATTACGTTCCTTGGGGCCTGGGCTATGTCCCATTCATTGATACTGCGAGGCACATACTTGACTGCTGTAATGTAAGCAATACATACAAATAATGCACAGCATGCAGAATTTTGGAGTAGAAATCTGTGAATCTGAGCAGAACATTGTTGTTAGGGTGGTTAATCAAATCTCATAGATGCTAGCGCTGGGAAAGATCTATTATAATGAGACCCATCCAGTTCACCATCTTGTTAATGTAGAAATGCCCTCGCCAATACATTGTCTATTGTTCTGTCCAATAGTTTAAAATATCCCATTAGAGAAGTTTTCCCATTATTTTATCTTGGGAGACTATTCCACAGCTCCCTACATCCTATTGTCAAAAAGCTTTTCTGATATTCGTTCCATATTTGCCTTTTCTTAATTGTATCCCAATTCCTTCTAATTATATTGCTTGGAACCCCCCAGATAATTCTTGTCCTTTACGCTGGTCAGATTGTAACTGGCTCTTGCCCAGTATGCCCCAAGTGTGCTGTGTGTATAGACAATACCCCTGACCCCCTTTACATTTCCTACAGAAGGGTCCACTCACAATTCCACTCCCAGCATTCCCCCTGAGGAGGAGGGGGCCATGGCTTCACTTCCACTCAAACCAGCACAGCCCAGGCACAATGTGGGGAGAAGGTTGTACCATCCTAGAGGATATTGAAGTCTTGTCACTGCACATACCCTGGGGAGGTCTCGGGAAGGCCATTCTGCATCCTGAAGGCACAATACTTTAGCATGCTTTCTGTGGGACAGCATGGCTTTATCAAAAAACCATAATCTAAATCTTTGTGTTTATGCCCCTTAGATATTATGCAATGACAGCAGTTGAAGGCTGCAGTGAAGTTTCCAGCAGGAGCCTACAAACTCTGGATTTAGATCTAATTCCCGCTCTAAACCTTGGGCCCCATTTCTAACTCATTGACTTGTCCCAACCATAAACAGAACCCAGGAGTCTTGGCCAACCAGTTACCTACTCAGAGCATCTGTCTCTGGCTGTCACCCTAAGCAAAACAACTAAAATCGTTTCCTTCCTCCCCAGAAACAGGGACAGAAACATATTTTTGAAATTTGATACAGACAACAAAAAATAGAATTAAAGAAGTGATGAGAGCACAAGGCAGAAATAGCTGTTATTTTGCTGCTGGGGGATTTCTGTCATCTGTTTTTTAAAACCTTTATTTAGATGTGCAGCTGCCTCCTTTGCCTTCCATTCTACCCCCTCTCCTCATGAGTCAGGGTGCTGCTGATTATATTGAGAAGAGTCAACCTATACAACGGTGTAGAAGCAAACAGAATGTATCCCTTTGCCTTCAAATTCCTGCTCTCTGCTGTGCATAAGTTTGTCTTTTGCACAGAGAAAAGAAGCAAAGAAATAAACAAACCTTTTTCATGGCAAAAATAAATGAAACTGGAAAAACGTCACCTCCACTTACATTTTTGTAAAAATGGTATCTTCGGCACAAATCTAAGAGCCTCTCCTTATCTGAGATGAGAAGTAGAAGTAAGAATGCAACTATTAACTGTGTGTCAAATCTTCTCTGCTATCTGTATGGTTGGGGCTACTTTCTACCTTCAGAGGCACGTTTATGGCCCTGTAGAGCTGCCTCTGCATCTGAGGCCGAGTTTTAGAACAGCAGGAAGTGAACTGAAACACACAGGTGGGACTCTCTGCAGACCTGCTGGCAGCCTTCCAGCTACCCAGATCCTGAAGACTGTCATGCCAGAACTCTGTGTTAGCAGCTCCCAGTGCTGCTCTTTTGGAACAACCTAGACCTGTGCACTAGCCACCTATGATATTAGCGAATGGGATGCATAATCCCCTCTCTTCATCATCCTGTCCTATGATCACATCTACAGCGCTTTTGGGGCTGGATTGTGTGCCACACTAGTTTGTGGACTCAATTCCTGTATCTCTTTCTTTTCCTTTTTTAATACTGTAAGGGATGAAAGAATTCTCTCTCTTGCTCCAGAAAACATTTGGGAAGATGGGGCTTGGAAGTCTCCTTGCTGTGATGGGAGTGTCTCTATTCTGTGATAATAAACATTTGTGTTTTCATTACAATATATTTAGGTGCTGTGGTGTTAAGCGGTGATCCTGAGGTGAATCTTACAAGTTGGTGAGTACTGCTCCTTTGGGAACAGCAGGCTTGGTAACTCTGTGGAGAAGGGGCTGGACATTGCAGAGAGCACTCATAGGAATCAGGGGTCAGTGTCTGCCCTTCAGGAACCTGTACCAAGAAAATGAGGCCTGCAGAGGCCTGGAGAGCAGTGCTTGTGTTGACAGAGACTGGTGGTTTCAGGGAGCTGACTATGGCAAGCACAGTCAAGACTCGTTAGTGCCTCACAACCCTAGATGCCCCCAAGGAATTTCAGAGTGATCTAAACAGCAGAAAATCTCTCAAGAGCATGTTCTCTAGCTATCTAGAACTTCCTAATTCTGGTTAGTCCAGAAATGCTACAGAAAGGTTCGCTCACGTTATTTTGGCTCCTTGCTTCCAGTCTCCAGCAATTACCAGGAGGAGTAATGGGGTGCAAAACTGAAAGAAAAACCCTCTTTAAATACTTATCTAAACTCTTTTTTTTTTTGGATGTTGAAAAAGTTCAAGTTGTGAGCAGACTTTTCCATTGGGTCTCAATTTATCCAGTGCATAGTCCAACAGACAGTAGTCATTGTTAGGCAATTAGTTCAAACACAGACATCCTCCAACCCTTCTTGAGTGCCAAACAACTCAGATTACCCGGGAATACTTTGGGACTCCTATTAACCGCAAGCATGTAAAACAAGAGAAATGAATAAAATAGGCACTTAAAATTAAGAATGTCTCTAAATTGGAAGTGTCTGAGGACAATATTAGCTAACCCTATTAACAATGACACAAAGGAGATTCTTTGATAGCTTCAGAGGCTCAATACAGTCTAGATTTTCCTGATTATCTTGCCTAATTGACTTCCTACAACAGAAGTCTGTACCATTAACACAAAGATACACTGTGAGGAAAGAATTAACCCTGAAAATGGCACAATGTATCAGGGCTACTTTTAAAGTGAGAAACATGTAACATTCTTTTAAACCAGGGGTTCTGAACTGGGGCCACAAAGGGTATGTCTACACTGCAATTAGACACCCGCAACTGACCCATGCCAGTTGACAGAGACCAGCTGTGGGGGTAATTGCAGTGTAGACATACTCTAATGATGGTGGGGGGTAGGGGCACAAAAATGCTCATAACTACGTGGGAGAGACATCCTGGTTACATGGGAAAGGGTTCCCCATGTGGGGAAAGAGGTACAAGTATGGAAAACATACGATCATAAGAATGGCCATACTGGCTCAGACCAAAGGTCCATCCAGCCCAGTGTCCTGTCTACTGACAGTGGCCAATGCCAGATGCCCCAGAGTGAGTGAACCTAACAGATTATGATCAAGTGATCTCTCGCTTGCCAACCATCACCACCATCCGACAAACAGAGGCTAGGGCAGTGATGGCAAACCTTTTTGAGCCCAAGTGCCCAAACTGCAAACCAAAACGACTTGTTTTTTTCAAAGTGCCAACACTGCAATTAAACCTGAATAACGAGGTTTTAGTTTAGAAAAAACAATTCGTACAGTTTTTCAAACTAATTAACAGCTTTTGTTTAAAAAGAAAAACACAACAACAGAGCTTTCCATTAAACATTTTTTTATTGAAAAAAACAAAAACAAACAAAAAAAACTGTACACCCCCCCCCAACTGACCCACTCAGCCCAGTCTCTCCCCCCAAAACCTCCTTCCCTCCCACCCACCCCCCAAATGACCCACCCAGCCCGGTCTCTCCCCCCCAAACCTCCTTCCCTCCCACCCACCCCCCAAATGACCCACCCAGCCTGGTCTCTCCCCCCCAAACCTCCTTTCCTCCCACCCCCCCAACTGACCCACCCAGCCAGGTCTCCCCCCCCAAACCTCCCTTCCTCCACTCCCCCCCCAACTGACCCACACAGCCAGGTCTCTCCCCCGCAAACCTCCTTTCCTCCAACCCCCCCCAACTGACCCACCCAGCCTGGTCTCTCCCCCCCAAACCTCCTTCCCTCCAACCCCCCTCAACTGATCCACCCAGCCTGGTCTCTCCCCCACACCGCTTACCCCCGCTCCCAGCCCAGCCTTCCCCCGGCGCTTACTTGTTCGCTGGGTCACGCTGCTATGACCCGACTCCAGCGAGGCCCCTGCCCCAGTCGCTCCTGTGACGTCCGTGTGTCAGGTGATAGAGCGGGGGGCGTGGCTTCAGTGTTCTCTGGGGAGGGTTCTCCCCAGAGAACTGTGGGAGATGTAGTCTGCGGGAGCCGACGCCGTGACTACAGTGTATGACTGTAGTCACGGCGTGCCCACAGAGACGGCTCGGCGTGCCAGCAGCGGCACGCGTGCCACGGGTTCGCCATCACTGGGCTAGGGACACCATTCCTTACCCATCCAGGCTAATAGCCATTAATGGAATTAACCTCCATTAATTTATGCAGTTCTCTTTTAAACCCTGTTCTAGTCCTAGCCTTCACTGCCTCCTCAGGCAAGGAGTTCCACAGAACTGTGCACTGTGTGAAGAACTTCCTTTTATTTGTTTTAAACTTTCTGCCCATTAATTTCATTTGGTGGCCCCTAGTTCTTATGTTATGGGAACAAGTAAATAACTTTTCCTTATTCACTTTCTCCACACCACTCATGATTTTATATACCTCTATCATATCCCCCCTTAGTCTCCTATTTTCCAAGCTGAAAAGTCCTAGCCTCTTTAATCTCTCCTCAGATGGGACCTGTTCCAAACCCCTAATCATTTTAGTTGCCCTTCTCTGAACCTTTTCTAATGCCAGTATATCTTCTTTGAGATGAGGCGACCACATCTGTATGCAGTATTCAAGATGTGGGTACACCATGGATTTATATAAGGGCAATAAGATATTCTCCATCTTATAACCAATCTCTTTTTAAATTATTCCTAACATCCTGTTTGCTTTTTTGACCAGTTGAGAACCACTATTTTAAACATTTGGTAAGACAATTTTAGCAACTCCCTTCAAATACACTCTTAGTTTTACCCATGAGGGAAAATCCAAACTAAACATGCTGGATCAGATTTAATATTATTTGATATTTATACAGCGATTTTCATTCTGAAGCATTTTACAAACTATAGGGCCAAATTCTCAGCAGCTGTAAACTGTTCCAGCTCTACTGAAACCGATGGAGCTGTACACTGTCCCCTGCCCAATAAACATTGCCCTATTTTCTCTTCCACTGTCCTCCGAAGGTCTGATCACTTGTTCTCCCTTTTGCTGTGGCCCCTATTCCACTGCACACTGTATGGCAGCTCTGCAGCAGTGGGTAATAGAGTGCTCTAAACACAGCATACCCCTTATATGCAGTCAGAATTAAAGGAATTCAAAGAAATGCACAGGAGAGATCAGGTGAGACAGTGAGCACAATTAACATAAACCAGAGAGCTGCAGGGCAGGGAACAGTGCTGGGGTGAGAGCAAGGAAGCATGTTCCTTCCATCTATCAGGAGAAAGAGAAGAAAGCATCCCCCTCCCCCCCCCCCATACACACACTCCTATAGCTTTAGCCACATAGCTAGAGCACAGGACTGGACTCAGAAGACGTGAAATTATAGAAATTATACAGATCTTCCTTTGGGAAGTGCTTAGAGATCTACTGGTGAAAAGCAAGAGCTAGATACTACTTCAAGTGGAAATTTTTAGAAAGGCATTCTACAAACGGTTTCCTTTTTTAAGTCAGGACATACATCCCAAAACAAACAGACAAACACACCCACACAAATATACATGGGTGCTTTTTCCCTTTGATGGATCCGGCCCCAGGAATGGAACAGACTTGTTCATCTGTAAGCTCTAACACTCTGCCTTTGAAGAAGAGAAAAGAACATTCCCTTTCTTTATTAAAATTAAAATGAAAGATGTGTTTGTTTGACGGAGGCTTTGAACTGGCAACAAGAACCCCCGGTGTTATGAGCTGTTTTAAGGTATATTGTCACAATATCCATGTGCTAATTTGTTCTTCAAAGTCCTCTGGGATGAGTTCTGTGGGTGAGATGCTGTATAAATATGGATGGGACAGCACTCTGCCTTGCATTTACAAATGAAATATTTATGGCATTCAGAGCTCCAGACATGTCAATGCTATAGGAAGTGGGAAACCACATTAATATGTAGTTGTAATTTAATAATATATGCCATACAATTAAGAGCAATATAGAGGCAATTCTAATTTGAAATCTACCAGAAGAAGAAAAAAGTGGCACTCCCCCTTCCCCAGCAAAGAATTAGAACCCTAAAAGACCCAGAGATAAATTATTAGGAATTTTAAAATGGTTTTTCCAAGAGGAAGAAAAATTATTGTAAGTTAAAATGAAATCCAGTCACATTTGGATGTGATTCCAGAACTCCTCCCTCAAAGTTCAAGAACGTGAAGGTCCATTACACAACACATTAGCAAGGTTCTTCCCTAGGGTAAATCAAGGAAGCTTTAGGGGAGTTAGAAATATGCCTATTTGCAGCAGCCAAGAAGCTAGCTCGGTGTATTTTATATCCTGTAGCAGCTTTAAAACACTTCTTGCTCCTTCACAGAGAATGGATCAGAGGCTAAAGAAAAATGGAAGGGTTTTAAGAAGAAATTTAAAAAGGAGGAAGTAACTTGGTGGCATATAAAGAAACACACACTGGGCTAGATCCATTCAGTGTGGCTCCACTGAAATTGATTTATAGCAGCTGACGATATGTCTCATTTTGAAGCAGGTTGCTTCAGTGTGGCTAACACATTGCACTTGCATGTTTGGGCATACAAAGCATGACATTGTTAATGGTTGCCGTAGTTCTAGAGGTGCAAAGCTACAATGATCCTTTGTTTATCACTGTATTTTCTAGGATCATGACTGAACCTATTTTGTTGTGCGTTCCTTCAGATGTAAGGGTTCAACCCTATACACTTTCACTCACCTGAGCAGTCCTAGTGAAGTCAATAGTTTGCAAGAAGTTAGGCGTTTGCAGGAATGTGCACAAGGACCTTTTCATTTCATTTATCACTGCTGCTAGAAGTGTCATTATTAATGGTAAATATTACCCTCTGAAGTGGACCTTCAGTTTGAAAAAACAAGTTTATATGACCATTGCATTGTCTTTCCACTTTCCTTCCTGGGTATACTGCTCCATCCTGCCACTTTCCTGGCCTCCTCTTCTCTGATGAGCTCAGCATGGAATGAGAACGGATAGAACCTCTACACTCTGAATGCTTCCAACGGCTGCCACTCGATTACAACTGTTTGCTGACTCACAGCAATGTATATAGGCACCTCCTCAGTACAGTTTCATCCAGTAGCTGGCATAACAGGTCCAGCTGTGCCTGTAAATGGAGCTTTGAATCCCAGTAAGACTTAAGTGTTTGAAAAGCTTGCATTATGTTGCAGAGTAGCCGGGGCGGCGTTGGTAAATATTATTGGTGGCAAATACCTTACCAAAATGATAGAGCTGGTTGGAATTTTAAAAGAAATATCCATAGGAAAATGTTATTTTCAACTTTTTTTTCTGAAAATTCTAAATCAAACACAAAATTGATAACGCTTCCAATGCAAATGTTTGGTTTTTATTGCTTTTGATGACTACTTCCCCCCCCCCAATTCTATTTTTTGTTTTCCCAAACCATCTTTTTGCTATAACAAAATAAATTATGCCCAGAATGGGGTATTCGGTTTTCTCTCTCTCCACCACCACCTGTTGCTACTTTTCTCTCTCTCCGCCACCCTCACTTTTGGTATTCTAACGTTTCAAAGCCTCTCCAGTTTTTAAAACAGAGTGACAAAAGGAAATATGAAACAGTATAACTTTGCCACTGCAACTTTTCAGAAGCTCAGGACTTCCTTTCTCATGTCATCATTCAATCTACATTTGGTGACAAAAAGGGAGAAAAATCAAGACATGGAATAAACAAGCATCTAAAATTTTGAAATTTTGAATCATTTTCTAAAAATGAATCAAAATGAAAAATGTTCCATTTGAACTGAACAACTGAAAAATTTCATTATAAAAAAACCCTCAAGTTTTTCAACCAGTTCTATAAAAGGAACTCTAAAAGCACTTACATTGGTGCTTTTGTTTACACTGTTTTTAAATCAGGATTATGACTAATGAAATTATTCAGTCTAACTATAGGATATTGTATTTACTGTTTTTGATTAACTGTAATAACAATAATGGCCTTTTGTACATGCTTTTCATCCTTAAGTCCCACAGTGCCATGTACTTGTAAATTAGTGACTAATTAATAGAAATCTGATGTATTTCAATAAAAAAAGAGAATGGTTTACATAAGCTTTAACTTAGAGTGAACAATGTAATGGTATTTTCAAAGGCATAATCACACTCTTTACAGATTCTAAACCCTGCTTTGCTAATTTTAGCAACTGTACTAAGGAATGGAGGCTTTAAATTGTTAATCAATTGAAACACATTATTTACACAGTGGCATTCAAACAATGTGACTCAGAGGGCTTTCTGAAAGAGGCAACAGAAATGTTGAAAAGCTTGAACACCAAATAACGAAAAAGGATTTTGGAAAAAGACAAGGCTAAACAAACAATTAGCAGGTGGAGATAAATGCAAAATTACTATTTTTGTTTAATGCCAATAATGCTCTCAGGACTCAGTCTCTGTCCTCAATAGGCCCCAATCCTATAAATGATTCCACTTTGTGAGCATGCTATGGGCTTCTCTGAGGCTCCCCATGGGCACAGGGGTCTATCTGGGTGGAGAATGTGGCAATATTGGAGTCTATAATGCAATGCAAGCCAGGAACACTGGGAAACTCAGATGTAAGAGTTAGCTTTGATTTTTTCTAAGTGACTCCGCAACCTCCTTTTGACTGTCCAAGATGTGAGCTCTTGTGAAAAAGTGAGAATTTTTTGCACTGTTTTAATGAAGCCTATATGTGCCTCAATTTACCTCTATACCATAGTAGGCATTGCTACCTAGCGGGTATAAAATGGTTGACACAGCTTCTGCAATAGTGCAGGAGACACGAAGTGTGTGTCACCTAGCTACCTGAGTGGAATGAATGGGTTGTTAAAGAACTGGGTGAAATCAACCTATATCAACAGAGAATCTGGAAAGTGAAGGAGAATGAATGAACAATCCACACCTAAGAGCAAGAAACCCTGGCAGGAGGGCAGAGGAGAGCAAAAGGTGTCAGATGGCTGGAATAAGGGCTGTCCTTTGGAGGGATTCAACAGCTCTCACCTAGGCTAAGGACAAAGAGAGGGAAATGGAGCCAGTAATGGAGTCCGTAATAGCTTGACTGGCTTATTGCACTGGTTTGGCCAGAACAGACTATGACTTAACCATTGTCTCTCCACTAATCCCAGGACTTTCAGGTTCTGTATGCCATTTGACTAAGTCATTGTTACTTTGGTTTGAAAATGTTGCCTTCTGTCACTGCAAATGCCCACTGAGAGCAGTGTGCCCTAAAGGGTTATAGCAGAAGCCTCCTGTAGGAGTTTGGCTTGGCTGGATTCACTGCAGGGAACCACAGAAAGAGTCGGGGATTGCTGGTACCCGAAAGCCCAGTCTCCACGTGTTGGAAGTCATGGACCTGCCCCCGTGGAATTGTGTGAATTCTTGGGGATCAGCACAGTAAAAGGGGCCACTCCCAAGGGACTAGTTATAGGTTGGGACATAGACCAGATCCTATGGCTCCGTGACAGGGCCTATATATTTTTTAAATAAGAGGAATGTGGTGGTTTAATTCATGGGGATTTGGAGGATATTCCAGGAAAATGGCACAGACATGGACGTATGAGAGAGAAATAGAGTACCCTGGCTGGGGATGCATGTGTGTGGGGTTGGTGGTGCAGAAATGCTTTGTGTTTGGGGGTGGGAGACGGGTGGTAAGAGACAAGGCATCACATTTTCAAAGTGATTTAGGAGCTTAAGTCCATTTTCCAAAGTAATGTAAGCTCTTAGGAGCCCAAGTTTCACTAAAAGCCTGGGAGATTTATGGCTTGTCTACCCACAGAAGTTGTAGCATGTGAACTATATTTGAACTGTCACAGTGTTCTCCTCCGCTCCTGAGTGTAAACACAATTACACTGTGGTAAATGAGATTATACCAGTAGAGTTTATTCCTGTAAGGGATGAGAATCATCTATATATATTCTATATATAAAATGAGGCATTTTTATACTGGTCTAACTGGTCTAACTGCACCCACATTAAGGGTCATAGTGTCATTACTGTAGGTGTATAAAAAAACCCTGACACACTCCCAATAGTTGTATCATTAGAAAGAAGTGAATGCCATGCCTAAGGCTCCTCAGAGTGCCTAAGTTACGTTGGACAGTGGGACTTCAGCTCTTTGAAAATTTTACACAAGGTCTGTGATGTATCCGGAGGCAGAACTGAAAGTGAGGGTGAGAGGGTTAAACTTGAGGCAGTGTGCACCATGAGGAGTGAAATAGGTTCTCAAAAGGTTCAACGACTGGGGTGTAATTTCTCTCTTCTATATAAGTATTGGTTATGCTTTTACATTTTTCTGACTAAAAGTCCAAATGAAAACTAGGATAATTGGCAGTGCTGATATCAAGACTCACACAGTCCTCTGCAAGCTGCTGCTACTCTGCTTCCTAATGGCCAGGTCCCTGCGGCTTCTGTACTACATCCAGATGATGAAGGGAAGTAACCATTGGGACGCCACAATGACTCAGTCCCATGCTGTGTGTGTATGTATGGAGAGGAGAAGTCTCCATTGCATGGGAAGCATATTTTAAATACTAAAACATTCCATTTCCTCATGCTTTGCCTGGGCTCATTAAAAATGCAAGGGCTAGACAACATGGTAGTAAAATGCTGAGTGCCAGCTTACAGTAGGCCTCCCAGCCTTGCCACCACCAGAAGAACTGCACCAGTAGTAACAAGAGTGAAAACTTTAAGCGGGGGCAGGGTGGGGAGGCTGTAGAAAAGGGACACTTGTTTTTGTAGTTGTAAGGCGGGAAGGAAGAAGGCAATTCAGGTCTCATTATGTGCTCTGACATTTCTAGTCACAGAATCATTTAGCAGAGCAGTAAAACATAAACCACCGGGGCCAGAGAAGCCTCTTTTTTCCACAGCTTCTTTCTGGGGAATGCTGGAATTCCGAAATTAGTGGCAGTAAAGTATGCTCCACTACTTATTTTTTCAACCATTGTCAAAGCAGTGCATGAATGCCGGATGAGGTACAGCAACATAGGGTTAGTACCCAGGTGGTCTACAATGACCATAGGCAACATGGTTTTTTAATCTTTTAATCTTTCTTGTGGCTTTTCTCTTAACTCCCTCCAATTTATCAAGATCCTTACTGAATTGTGGACCCCAAAATTGAACCTGGTATTCCAGACGCTGTTGCACTATTGCCAAGTACAGAGGTAAACAACCCCTCTGCTCCTACTCAAGATTGCCCTATTTATGCATCCAAATGTATAAGCTTTCACTGATTAATACAAACTTGTTTTAACAGTCTTTACAATTTGACATGAGATACAGCACTAACGTTGACTGTATAACCAAGCCTTGGACTAAGACTAAGCCATCTGTAAGGCCAGCTCTACCTTACTAGCTACCCAACACAACACAGGCTTATGGCAGGACAAGTAAAAGTCCCCCTTTGATGGTGCTGTTCCTGATGGGATCCAACTGTGAGTGCCAAGTCAGGACAAATAGCTTCCAAAGGGCAACTAGAGCCCAAAGCCGGGGTTTTTCCACTCTAACCAAACCAGCCAAACAGAAAAGACTTTGGTTTCGCCCCACTGGCTAACCACAAGTCACACAAGCAATTCCCTTAGACACCCCAGTTTTCCAGTATCACCACCCACAGCCACGTGTCCTGGGGAACAATGGTTATGAAAACCAATGCCCCAAATAAAGAAATCAGTTCTCCCCAATTCCAAAGAATCAGGCCCCAGACCCAGGTCAATATACAAATCAGATCTTACCACAAATCACGCTGTTGCCAATCCTTTAGAATCTAAAATCTAAAGGTTTATTATACAAGGAAAAAGATATAGATGAGGGTTAGGAATGGTTAAATGAAATCAATTACATGCAGTGATGGCAAATCTCAGGCTTGGAGCAATGGTAGAATAAACTGAAGGTTCAAATCAAAGTCTCTGGAATGCATCCCCTCCAGGGATGGGTCAGCACCCTTTGTCCAGAGTTCCCCTGTGTAGCAAAGTTCCATCCAGAGGTGGAAGCAAGGCAGGTTGAAGACTGGAGGTTGAAAACAAAATGGAGGGAGTTTCTCCCAGTTTTTATAGACTTCCTCTTGTGGGTGAAGACCCCTCCTCCTCCTTCTTATGCAGAGTCCGGTTGCAAAATGGAGGTTCATAGCCACATGGTCCAATTACCAGACTCTCCAAGATTCAGTTCCTGACCAGCCAGGCCACATTCCGGGAGAAGCTCGGATGTGGATGGGCTTCTACAAAGTTAATTGTGTAGCTGATGGTCCTTGATGGGCCATCAGCCAGGCCAGCAGAGCTAACAACAGCTTGTCTGAGATCTCACCCAGAAGCGAAGCATAAGTTTGAAATACAGGCACCATATAGACAATATTCATAACTTTAGCCACAAAGAAGATACACACATACAGATAGATTAATCATAATCAGCAGACCATAACCTGGTCATAGACACCTTATATGACCCCCTTTACACGATATTTGGTGCCACTACAGGACCTTGGTTGCACCAATGATCTATATGATCCCAAATAATTTCAGTAACGTGACCCTCCTCTCAAAATAGGGGGAGACACAGAAGGAGAGACATTATGGACACAAAAGCCACTGTGAGTACCCTACGCGGCATGGGAATCCAGGAATGGAAAGATCTCACCTTTCCCCTTCCTAAGTGATATGAAGACAACCCCCATTTCCCTCCTGAGCTAACCAAATGGCTGTCCAGCATAGCACTAAAGACCTCCAAGCTCCTGCTTCTCAGACTCCAATGTCCACAAAGATTAAGTCTGATACTCAGCCTACTAGCCAATAAGAGCAATCCAAGTGCTCCATACAGTGAGTTTGTGTGTTCTCCTTAACAGCATAGTAGCAATGAAAGGAAGAAGATTACTAAGAAGTTCATCATAAGATGAGTGTGTGGGCATCAGTGTTAATATCAAATTTGCATTCAAGCCATAAGAAAATAGGGATGCATAAAATATTGTGTGCCTGGAGACGGGAGGGAAGATTCTGCCAGCTGGGGAAATTCAGAGAGATGATCATTTTTAAAAACCGATTGTAAAGCTCTCTATGAGCAGTTACTCACACACACATTTCCTCTGAAGTCAATGGAAACACTTATGAAAGAACCTGTTAATCAGAATGAATAAGGGAGTTCGGAGGCTGGACCTTCGGTATTTATTTCTGCATCTGAAATAAACAACTTTCAGTGCCTCTAATTCTCTCTTCCATTTTTATTTGAAAATGTCTAGCATGTCCATAACCCCCCCCCATACACACACACACACACTCAACGTGACAAACCTATCAAGTATTAGTAAGCAATAAACATTCATAAGTATTTCTCTACACGGGGACAGTTCAAATATTTTATGGCTGTACCTTTCCACAGTTGTTCAAATGAATGAATTACTGACAAGCTCACTACATACCACAATACTGCCAAAAGGAAACAACAAACAACACTGTGAATCAATTAATAAGGTTAATACATTATCTTAGATACTTATATCTGAGCAACTGAGGTCTCCTGAGTGACCTATCAGGATAGATCACAGCTTTAGATGACACAATTACTTTTTTACTTTGATTATGTGCGTTGAAGATAAAAGTCATAGAAGTATTAAGGACCCAGTCCACCATTTATTGAATTCAGTGGACATTGGATCGGGCCTTAAAATTGACCAACACGACATAGGGGCATTGACAGCTCAAAGCCATTCTGTCATGATGACATGTGAAAAAGCCTCGCTTAAACTTGCAGCAAAGGACAAAAAGCTGAAACATTTGGTGCTCTACAGAAGCCTGATGCACTCCAGACATTCTGCCAATAAATCATGGCATTTTCGATGCAGCTTGCCAACTACAGTTCAAGGCAAGATTTTCCAGTAGGCTTTCTAAGCAGACATTTTTTTGCCAACAAGTACCCAGTAGCTTGATTTAGTGATATTTTGTGTGAATAGCCTCAACAGTATTTTTCCCTTCTTTTAATCCAACCATTATCCTCCAATTTCAATATGAAGAATAGATTTATTAAAACAGGTATATGCCTTTTGATCAGTCTAGAAGCTTGCTATTCTATAGTGACAATGGTTGCTCTGAAACAGTTATGCTATTTACCAAGCCTCACAAGCAATCCTAACTCAAATGTGTTTGTTTTCCTTCTTTATGTGTGATTTGAAAGAAACTATTCCATTCCAACTGGAGTGTCAGCTGGTCATCCACATTTCTCTACTGTGTCATACAGTTTAATTACTTGGCTTTCAATAGAATTTTTTTTCAACAGTACAAGGCAGTAATGAATATTTGCATAGGTAGGTCAAATATCAGGCTTCAGTCTAAATCTATCTAAGTTAAATTGGACAGCCAATAAATTAGGGTTCAGAGATCAAGATTTAAAATAGCAATGCTTGACAACAGACATTAGTTACTAATAGGGCTTACGCAAGAACTCAGAATAACAGTGTAAGCCACGGAAGGCGGTTGGCTGAAAGGTGATTAATGACTAAAGTCCATGTGCCACTTGGCAACTTCCTCTAGTATAGGTATGAGCTAGGGGTTTAGAATGACAGCTCCTTGCTAATGAGGTTTCTTACTTAGGAAACAGATTAACCTTTCAAAGACAAGTTTCTCGGTGCTATCAGAGTCTGTCTCAATCGTACTTGCAATCAGAAGAAATCTTGAAGGTTACCATCATTAGAGCTGAGCAAATCATTTGCAACAAATAATTTATTCTGTGACTTTAGTTCTAAATATTCAAAGAAGTGCCCATTAATTTAGCTGTCTCAGTTTTTGAATGCCCAGTTTTAAACTCTGATGGTTTGATTTTTTAGAGGTGCTCAACGCCCACACCGAAAACTCCAGGTGAAGTCAGTGGGAACTACAGAAGTTCTACCTCAGGAAAACCCAGAGGCCCTAAATGTCTCAAG
The DNA here is from genome assembly GCA_032164245.1 of Sternotherus odoratus. Taxonomy (NCBI): domain Eukaryota; kingdom Metazoa; phylum Chordata; order Testudines; family Kinosternidae; genus Sternotherus; species Sternotherus odoratus. The sequence continues at coordinate 152,085,560 of JAVMKO010000002.1, forward strand.
TTGGACAAGCAGAAGTCAAGACACCCAGAATTAATGGATGTTATTAAAAAAAAAAATCTGCCTTTAGTTTCTCTGCATGTGGAATATCCAGAGCAGATTACAATTTCCCAGACACCAATTGGTTATTTTTCTAATTTTTAAAATCGATTGACCTCAAAGAGTCTGCTGTATTTGGCATATAAGCTGTATTGCTTAGTTGTAATGGATCAGATAGTCACATGACACTGTCATGGGATTTCTTCACTGACTGTCAATTATGTGAGCACTTCCAGTGCACTCTCATGTATTAATGTGCTTTTGGAGAACATTCATGCTGGGTGAATTTGATCATTCAAATGTTCATGAAAAGTGAATGCTGAAGCAATCCACACATAGAGTCTCAGATTTTTAAGACCAAAAGAGACCATTACAATCATATAGTCTATTGTCCAGGATAACACAGACCCATGACCCATTAATTCTTGCCGTGGAGGGACTTATTCTTCCTTACTATTAGAGATCAAGTCAAAGCAAATTCATTAAAAAAAATATCAGAGATTATTCCTGGAATAGGGTATGGAGACTAGGTGGAGGCATGGTTCCTCCTCCCCTCCCCCCACAAAAAAACCCCAATAGCTGATACCCTTTGGAGGGGTCTAGCTGTTGCAAGAACCCCTCACTCACAGGGATTCTTCTCTGGGGATGGTTCTGGTTCCACCCCACTTTGGCACTGAGTGGTACCGACAAGGCACAGTCTAGCCCCGAGTGCTTTAGGATAACTTGAGTAAGAAAAGTGATATGACTAAAAAACCAAGTTCTAGTCTAAATCGAACACAGCACTAGAACTCCATTCTGAATACATTTCAGCCAGTGCCTTATTCCCCTGCTTTGCACTGCAGTTCATGCTGACCACATATTTGTTAGCCCACATGGGAAAGTGCGATTAGACCAGCTTCACAGTATTCTGGGGAAAGGAGAGTGCCAAAAATGACTCATCTTCAGAGGCTTCAAACTGTAAATTTTCCTAACACCCTGAAGTTTTAAAATGGCAACACAAAAGATCATCCAAAGCTTAAGCACTGCTCTGCCAACCTCATGGTTTAGATGCCCAGGCCTGCCTCCCTAATTCTTACTTTCTCTACCTCTAAATCAACATGTGACCTGCTGGAGTTTCAGCCTATTTCCCAGCCTGTCTCACAGCTTGCACATAAACAGCTACTGTGCTTATGTGGAGCTCCATTCTTGTATTGGTCAGTTTAGTTGATGGATTTTAGCATTACAGTGCAATTAGTAGATAATGTGCACATTTCTTGTTTAGTAATAGACAGCAGGAGCCTTAATTGAAAATATGCTAATTTAAAAATTATTTTAAGAGATGCAAATGTATTCATACCAGCCAATTCATTGATATAAATTGCATGAATTTATAGAGATAAACTCCCGTGGCAAGTAAATTAGACTGACCACAACTCTGTCAGCTTAGTTTGGAGCTCAAGCTTCTCAAACTGCTAAGGCACGATCTCCATGCCAGGGAGATGTCCCCTCAGCATTACATCCCTTCGTCCTTCACATCACATCACATCGGGGTAGTTGTAATCTTCATCTAGTATTTTCCTTACCATATCACAAGTACATAACAGATGGGACAGTATCTTCAACACTGCACCTACCACATGGGGCATTGATCACAATTAGGTCTTTGGGTGTTACCACTTTGGGGCAACCTTTTTTAAAAAAAAATTGTGTGAGAGAGAGAGCAAGAGAAAGAAGAAGCAAACCCTTTGTCTTGGGCCATGGCTAGAGCTTAGAAATATTAATATACACAAAAAATTCAAAATACAAAACAAAACTTCACAAAACTCCATGGATGCTTTCCCCTTGTCCCACTGTGGGGTCAGGAGCTTGCTGGCTGGGAGAATGAGCTGAAGCACTGATAAATCTGTTTTTAAAGAGCAAGTTTTGGTGGGAAGGACAGGCCAATGAAAGATGAAGATGCCCCTCCCCTTGGGACAATTAGCGAGCAGCAGTCCACACAGCCTCTTGGATGGTTTCCCAAACGTTTTTAATATCAGTAGCCAGCCATCTCTCCTATTCCGCTCTGAAGTTCTTTGCAGAGATTTTGTCCTTCTACTAGAGTTTTGTGGTGGCTTAGTCCAGCTCCCACTGAAATCACTGAAAAGAGCCAAGTTGTCTTCAGTGGGAATGGGATCTGGTCTATTGTCTTCTTCCCAAAATTCTCTGGCACATTGTAAAGCTAACTCCTGACCGCACATACCTGCCAACATCTTGTTGCAACCTCCCCCCCACAAACAAACAAGTAGTGGATAGGGAATGGATAATATTTTATATACATTCAGATACAAAGTCGAAATACTGTACATACCTTCCCATGTTTAGCTATTGTAACAAAATCCCAATAACTTTCCAAAAATGGGGGGAGGGGGAGAAGAGGGTTATACTTTGATCACTTTGTCATACTTTCTATTAAAGTGGTGTCTACACAATTGGGTATATTCACCATTTCCAAAATCCCAAGAGATTTCCTCAAAGTATTGGAAACCTTCACTAAATGCACTTTAAAAAGGGAAAAACGGAATAAATTTCCATACCATATTTCAAACCTTATTCTTATTCTCTCTTTGTCATGATGACACATCCTAAAAAGGTGAATGGTTGGGGGTAATTAGTGTCTGTGAAAGCATTATCCATAGCTTTATCATTACTTAATTAACCCTGATTAATGTCAAAAGAAAACATAGACATGTCAACATATTTTCAATAACTGGTGTGATTAAAGAGACACATTTTCAATAACTGGTGTGATTAGAGTCGGAAGTTCCAGAATACCACAACAAAAATAGTAGTTGCATTACTTTCAGCTAGACTGGAAACAGCAAGGTGCGGCTTCAAGTCTTATAACAAAGCCTATCCTTAGATTTCCAGACAACCTATGCAGACCTCATGGGTTCAGTTAAACATCCGGTCTGAGATTTCCAAAACAATGCTTTAAAACTTAAGTGCTCTGTATAATGGATGGTGTGTGGTTAAATATCCTGCACTGATTTGAAAATGTCAGCTCCTAAGTCTTGATTATTTCTTTCATTTACTGTCTAATGTCTACAGTTAAGAGCCTAATTTGTCAGAAAAATATGACTATTTAGAAAGTCTGAGACTTGTAGAACCACTTAGCCAATCCATTAGTAAATTATCGTATTACCGCATTTCAAATTACACAATGGGGGGGAAAGAGGGTTATACTTTGATCACTTTGTCATACTTGCTATTAAAGTGGTGTCTATACAATTGGGTATATTCACCATTTCCAAAATCCCAAGGAATTTTCTCATCTATTAGTATTATTTCCTCAAAGTATTGGAAACCTTCACTAAATGCACTTTAAAAAGGAAAAACCCAGGGAAGTTACTGAGTTCAATGATGTAACTTTGGAAAGCCATAGCTCAGCTGAAGACCAGAAAAAGAGCTCCGTGTAGCTTGAAAGTTTGCCTCTCTCACCAACACAAGTTGTTCCAATAAAAGACATTATTTCACCCAGCTTGTCTCTCATATACATTAGATATATTTTGTGATACACACACAAGTTCCCATTATTTTCATATAGTTAGTTTACATAATACACCAGAACTTACATGAACAGGGAGCACGGAGACTCAAAGGCAGGACACAAAAAACATTGGACTAAATTAACCTTGCACAAGTCAGCACACAGCACAGCTACATTGAAATCACCTGGAACCTGGAATATGCAGTACAACCCCACGGACATCGCTTCTATCGAAGTCAAAGAAGAGGTCAAATAGGTTCAACAGCAAGTCTGTTACTTGCCTTCAATGATCACTTACCCCAATATGTATTTGGCCCATTATGTGCAATGAGGATTTTAGATCATTAAGTTTGAATGATCACTAAGGACAGCAGGCAAGTTGGTTATAAGCAGCCTAATGATCAGTGGGCTAAAAGCGTGGCTCCACATTTCTGTGATATTTTCCTTATATAAAGTGTGCTAATTGTAGTTTCCCTACTGGATTCCTTCCACCTGTATTCTTGCAGCCTTGTGCAAATGTTTAACCTAACATTTGCAAGGATTTAAAACTGTTCACTGACCATTAGTCTTGTCAGTAGAAGATGGTTGGTATGTGTATTCATTTTACTAAGGCTTTACTTAAATACACCTTTACCCCGATATAACGTGGTCTGATATAAGGTGAATCCGGATATATCTCGATAAAGGAGCGCTGCGGGGAGTGTGGCCAAAGCAAGTTCAACACCAAAGCAAATTCGACATAATGCGGTTTCACCTATACCACGGTACAATTTTTTGGCTCCCAAGGACCGCATTATATCGGGGTAGAGGTGTAGGTTAGGGGAGAAAATGTTGCTGGAACTAAAAGGAAATTACCTGTATGTATGTGAAACTCAAGGTGTAACAGGTTTTATTAGCAATGACACCACCCTGAAATTGGATACATTTTCCTGATCCCCATTACAATGTATCATGAGCAAAGAGCAGCTGTGCCAATATGTATAGGGAAGAAACCGATGAAACGCAAATTAGCAAAGGACTAATTACCAAGAAGGCAGAAAAACTTCTATTTTGAGTCTGCTGAACAGGGGATTAATTTCTTATGCTGTGTAATGGAACATGAAATCTGCCGGATCAGGCTGCTATATGCCCTCTTTTTTCAGAGTCTTACTGAACCACTCTAGGGTTGCATGAATTTCAGCTGAAAGAGGAAAAAGGCTCTCAATTAAATACAGCACACTTTGCTAAGTGGTCTGTCAGGCAATCCTACAACATCTCCAAGTACTCTTAACAAATCTTTCTAATGAAGACATACTTCTCCAGTATGAAATAGAAATGCACCATTCCTATTTTGGCTCTCGGCAGATGCTGAAACTTGGGACCAGATTCCACTAAAAAAAGAAAGAAATAGCATCTTTGAAGTGTTTATTTTCCTTGAATTAATAACAACTGACACACATTTAATGAGCATGCTTTCACTCCATTTAGCAATAATTGCCTGCAATGCTTGAAGTTAAAATGAAGTACATCAAGAGACTTACCCGTAGGCAGATGGGCAGCAAAATAGTTACTTTCCCCCTAAAAGATCTAAAGAACTGATCCCTATCAAGTAAATAGCTTCATTTCAGGAGGATTTCATTGGAGTTTTACTGCCGTGCTAAATCACAGAGGGCTACAACACTATAATCAGGGCTGGCGACAGGAATTTTGGGGCCCCGTACGGCAGACCGTACGGGCCCCCCCCCGGTCTCCCGCCGCCCGCGCCCCCCCCCCGCCAGTCTCCCACCGCCCGCGGGGGCCCCCCCCGCCATTCTCCCGCCGCCCACGGGGCCCCCCCTGCCAGTTTCCCACGGCCCCCCCCCGGCCGATCTCCCGCCGCCGGCCAGTCTCCCGCCGCCTGCGCTCCCCCCCGTCTCCTGCCTCCCGCGGCCCCCCCCGATCTCCCGCCGCCCGAGGGCCCCCCCTCCGCCGGTCTCCTACCTCCCGCGGCCCCCCCCCCGGCCGGTCTCCTGCCTCCCGCGCCTCCCCCCCGCCGATCTCCCGCCGCCCGAGGGCCCCCCCTCCGCCGGTCTCCTACCTCCCGCGGCCCCCCCCGGCCAATCTCTCGCGGCCCCCCCCGCCGGTCTCCTGCCTCCCGCGGCCCCCCCCGGCCGATCTCCCGTGGCCCGAGGCCCCCCCCCCCCGCCGGTCTCCTACCTCCCGCGCCCCCCCCCCAGCCGGTCTCCCGCGGCCCCCCCCCCCGCCGATCTCCCGCGGCCCCCCCCGGCCGGTCTCCTGCCTCCCGCCCCCCCGATCTCCTGCCTCCCGCCCCCACCCCTGGCCGATCTCCCGTGGCCCGAGGGCCCCCCCCCCGCCGGTCTCCTACCTCCCGCAGCCCCCCCCGGCCGATCTCCCGCGGGGCCCCCCCGGCCGGTCTCCTGCCTCCTGCGCCCCGCCCCCCCCGGCCGATCTCCTGCCTCCCGGCCGGTCTCCTGCCTCCTGCGCCCCGCCCCCCCCGGCCGATCTCCTGCCTCCCGTGGCCCCCCCCGGCCGATCTCCCACGGCCCCTCCCCGGCCGGTCTCCTACCTCCCACGGCCCCCCCCCCGGCCGATCTCCCGCGCCCCCCCCCGCCAGTCTCCTGCCTCCCGCGGCCCCCCCCGGCCGATCTCCCGCGGCCCGAGGGCCACCCCCGCCGGTCTCATACCTCCCGCCCCCCCCGGCCGGTCTCCCGTGGCCCCCCTCCGCCGGTCTCCTGCCTCCCGCGGGCCCCCCCCCGGCCGATCTCCAGCGCCCCCCGCCCCCGCCGGTCTCCTGCCTCCCGCGCCCCCCCCGGCCGATCTCCCGCGGGCCCCCCCCGGCCAGTCTCCTGCCTCCCACGCCCCGCCCCCCCGCCGATCTCCTCCCTCCCGTGGCCCCCCCCGCCGATCTCCCACGGCCCCCCCGGCCCCGCTGGTCTCCTGCCTCCCACCCCCCGATCTCCTGCCTCCCGCTGATCTCCCGCGGCCCCCCCCTGCCGGTCTCCTACCTCCTGCGGGCCCCAACCCCCGCATGTGCTGCGGCCGCGTGGCCGGCCGGGAGAAGCAAAGGGGGGCGGGACTGGCTGCTGGGTGCCGGGGGAGGGGGCTGGTGAGCGCAGCAGCGGCTGCCCGAGCCGTGCCTCGCTCACAGCCCCAGCGACAACGGTTACAGCCGTACCGGCCCCGGACTTCAGGGCCCCCCCCTGAAGTCTGGGGCCCGGTACAGCTGTAACCGTTGTACCACCCTGTCGCCGGCCCTGACTATAATACCTTAGATTTAGGAGGTTCCCGTGTTTACAACTAGCTACATGAACCATATTACTCTACCTTTACTCCCCTGCAAAATACTGATTTTTTTAAGGCTACGAGCTATCTTTTTATTCTGTTACTTTCTATGAGGCCCACGAATTTGTAGAATTTAACCCACCCTGAAGTTCAAAGAGCAGCATTACCAACTTGACTTATTCCATTCAGCCCATGGTGTCCAGGACATCATGGGGTATACACAGCCCATGACAGCATGTTTCTAGCACCTGAAACCTCTCAGGTATATTTAATATATCATCCTCAGATAGAGGACATATCAGATATTAAACTGATAAGAACAGATATAACATTTTAGATAATGCTTTCTTAGCCAGAAGGCCGAGAAGCGATGTTTGTTTTCAACACCCCTCTGAGGGAGGGAAATAATAAACAACAACAGCTAACTCGTATATTATTTCCATTTTACAGATGGAGCTTGGAGATGGAGCAGAGATACTTAAGTGACTTGCTCAGCATCAGACAGGCAAACTCTGATAGAGCCAAGGACTGAACCTAAATCTCTTGGATACACTCCGGGCCTCACTGAGGTTAATGGTAAACTTCCATTGACTTCACTGGGGCCAGGATTTCATGTCTGGAGTCCCAGTCCAGCCTCTTAACTGCAATACCATCCTCCTATACGCCTGTTCTCTAGCCATGCCTTCAATATCCTTTATGCACCACTATAGGGAGAGGCACCTCTGAGCAGAGTTTTGCAGTGAGCACATGGTATGAAGTCCTCCCAGGCCCTCTGTCTGCTGCCAACTCTGCTGGGGGGGACAGCCCTGTGACAGTTCCACTGCATTTAAGGTACTACAAGAAAGATGCAGGATGTGGCCCAAAGAGAATTGGAGAGCGAGATGGCGCATGCAGTGAATGGCACGTCACCAAGCTATGTTCGTTTGAAGGTATTGTGAATGTCAGCACAATAGCTATAAAAACATTTACTCTAGTTTCCAACATATGATTCTATGATTACTGATTTTAGGCCACAATTCAGAACAGCAACTAAGCATATACTTACGTCCCCCTGAAGTCAGTGAATTGTGGCCTATAACAGAGGTGCCACCCTAGCACACCTCTTGTGGAGCTGAGTGGTGACGCAACATTTCTGCCTCAGTTTCCCAATGGGATCTTCAGCCCATTTCTGCTGTAGATGTGGCTTAGCCATCCAGCCAACTTGCTTTACAGAGTTCAACCCCTTCTGGGGTAGGGGATCCCTTTAGTCAATATCCAACAGAAGCACAAAACAAGACAATGTTTGGCCCAGCTGGGATTGGCTATCAGTCCCTTTCCTTGAAGGCAGGCCCCAGCTGCAATGATTTGTGTCAACAGCTAACAACAGGTTGCTGGGATTCAATCAAACCAAACGTCTGGTCCAGGCTCACCCGCCTACCAAGGGGTTCAGGCCATCTGCAGTCTCCAGCCACCTTCTGGCCCCACCCAAGCTTCTTGTCCCACACTGAGGCTGCCTGTCTCTTCTCCCTCACCATCAGTCCTCAACTGTTAGGCTTCTCTCCTTTTAAGTCCAGCTCCTAGCGCAGGTGAATAGGGCTAACTGAACCAGTCTCCTCTTTAATCCCTTCCTATCTGGTGTGGGGTTTGTATGCCCAGTCACAGAGCCTATATGCAAAGTGTTACAGCTAAATGACTAATGAGAGGCAACTACCAGTAATTGTTTGGAAACTCATTCTTTTAAAAATGTAAACTCCAAAGTAAATGGTAAAATATTGGGTAACCATGGTTTTATTAAAGAGTCTGGATGCTATGATATCCTGTGGCCAATATTTTTTACTGCCTATTTTAAAATATCTTGTTTTAAAATTATATTTTACTCAGAAGTTATAGGGTAGTTATATAAAAACATTTATAAAGTAATATTTTTGTTTAAATTAATTAGAAATCCAGTGCCACAGTCTGGGTGTATAAAACAGATTACATTATTGATAAATTGTCTTCTTTCCCCTCCCCATAACATTTATCTTCCCTGGAGAAACAGGATAGTACTGTTTGAAATTCCAAAGTAATTTACCATTATTGTCAGCAGAGGTTTATTATCTGATGCACATCTGTTTCTCTCTGATATTTAATCCTGTTTTGTGTTGCCTTTTTTTCCTTTCCATAAATGTTATTTGCAAATAAATACAATCCTCATGATCTCAATCTCTGTAGAAATGTCTTCCTTTTGCTGTGAAAACTAAATTCAATAGGCTCCTTCAGTGACTTAAGATGTTTCTGTAGGTTACCTGTCTAGTGGAGAGTACTGAATGTTCTGCCAAGCTCCAATGGCCATTTGAATTGCAGTCCAGCCTCATAGATGGTGTAAAACAATTTGTCTCCAGGCAATTCTCTTCTACAGAGCTATTCTATGTGTAAGCTGTAATGTTACTCATACTGCTAATCTCTCTCATTTTTTTCTCCATGCCATTTTAATATTTTTACCTGTTCTTCTTGTAATATTGTCCCATATATGGCCTGGAGGATATCCTATGTGTGATGGAAAATGGTAGAAATGAAGTGGGTGGGGCTATATACAAACGCAGAAATCAGAGATAGAAAAGATATCACATATTGCTGTAGCGGGATGTTCGCTAGGCTATTGAGGGAGACCAGTAATAAAGTTCAAGGAGACCAATGAGGCTCAAAACAAAACGTCTTTATTCGGCCGAGGTGGCAGCCCCCCAAAAGCGTGAAGAAACTGCCACACCAACCACACCCAACTTACAGTTTTATAGTCTTGGTTAACTACGCAGTTTCTTTATGTGTTACATGATTGGCTATCCCATATTGCTAGGCAGATTTAGACTACGCACGTGTAGCAGGCACGTGGTAGGAACAGCGTGATTGGACAGAATTCGCGCCCTTTTTGCAGGATTGTTGCATTGCTTGTGCACAGAACATGCAATAGCAGCATATTACTTTGTTGAGGTAATGATCGTATAAATGTGCAAAAACCACTTGCTACATGATTGATTCAAAACATTTTCATAACCTTTTTAAAATACACATTAACATTAAACAATAACTATGACTATCTATCATTTTTCTTAATGAAGATCTTATATTTTGATCTTTACATATCTGCATCAACATTTATCATTATTTGCTTTCTACAACCCTCACATTCCCTCCTTTTTCTTGTTGCTAGTTATTGCAAACTAGCAACACTCTAAACATCATTATTACCAGTTATTGATGAATTTTAAACATTAACATTATTTTTCTGAATCATAACAAATTACAGGATCTGAACTACTTTTCAGACATACAGAATATATAACACATTAAGATAAGGTTGAATAGGAGAACTTATTATAAACAAAAATATCAAAAATAGTATACTTTACACAACATTAAACAAACCCACCTCTGCCCCTTTCCCTGAGAAACATTACAGTAACGTTTTGGGGCAACAGGTGAATGAGATTTTCTAAGGAATACATTATAACAAATGTTCATACAGTAGTGCAGGTTTTCAGAGTGGTGCTTGGTCACCTGACTCACAAGAGGTAGGTTGAGCATCTTGCTGACTAGGTGGTTGGGCTGGTTTGCGGAAGACGATTTGCAGAGGGTTGGAGCTCTTTACAGAAACTTGCCAGTTAGGTGGAGGCGATGTGTGATCAGACTTGACACGGGTATAATGAATCCAAGGCTTAACACTGGCCAATTTAACAGCAGTGGGAGTGGTAAGGAGAACAGTATAGGGGCCCTTCCATTTAGGTCCCAAGGGGTTAGTTTTCCAGTCCTTAAGCCATACAGAATCTCCTGGGGAGAAAGGGTGCAGAGCAGTGACGGGGAAAGGGAACTTGAGCTCACTAACGTAGGTGGATAATTGAGCTAACACTTTGCTTAGGAGCTGAACTTCTCTAATAAGATCTTGTTTTCCCAGAAGGTAAGTATCCCCTTTCAAGTGGTGGACCCCTAGCGGTGGTCGGCCAAACACTAGCTCATAGGGTGAGAGCTTTAGGGATCGAGTGGGAGTGCATCGAACTCTGAGCAGTACCATGGGCAAGGCTACAGTCCATGATAGGTCAGTCTCCTGGCAAATTTTACCTAGGGCATCTTTTAAAGTCCTATTCATTCTTTCAACCTTTCCTGATGATTGTGGATGGTATGCACAATGGAGTTTCCAAGTGATGCCTAGGAGTACCGACAAAGAGCGGATGACTCTGTGAACGAAAGCGGGACCATTGTCACTTCCAATGTGTAATGGGAGTCCAAATCGGGGGATTACATCTCGGAGCAGGGCCTTAGTAACTTGCTCAGCCTTTTCATTAGTGGTAGGTCATGCCTCAACCCAGCCGGAATATGTGCAAACCGCTACAAGCAAGTACTTAAATTTTCCAAACTTTGGCATTTCAGTGAAGTCCACAACTAGTGATTCCATCGGACTATATCCTATATGCTGGACTCCAGGTGGTCGAAGAGGTCCTACACGAGGATTATGTTTTGCACAGGTTTGACAACGTAGGGCAGCACGTCTGGTGAGTGAATGTAGACCATTTATGTACAGTTCACGGTCTAAGAGTTCAGTCAGATTAGTGCTACCTAAATGGGTCTGTTGGTGTAATTCCTGAATCAATTCCAAAGCTACCACTGCGGGCAGGAAGATTTTATTATTTGGCAAGACATATAAACCTGACCGCTTTACTCCTTTTTCCTGTTCAGCCCAAAGTTGTTCTTGTGCAGTGTAGTGTACTTCAGCGGGAATCATTTCAGCCACGTTGAGGTGCTGGATATGAATAGCTGGAGATTGCTGATGCGCTGCATTCCTTGCTTCTTCATCTGCCTGTTGGTTTCCTTTTGCGACAGGATCCTCACCATGTTGGTGTCCTTTGCAGTGCATTACAGCAACTTGTTTGGGCATCCAAACAGCCTCAAGAAGGGCCAGAATTTCATCTGCATGCTTTATTTTCTGTCCGTTTGAAGTCAGAAGTCCTCTTTCCCTGTATATGGCACCATGGGCATGGAGTGTTAGGAAGGCATATTTTGAGTCAGTGTAGACATTGACCTTTTGCCCTGTTGCTAGTTCAAGTGCTCGGCGGAGGGCTATCAGTTCGGCCTTCTGGGCGGAGGTGCCAGGGGGAAGTGCCTTTGCTTCACAGATAGTGCCTTGATCATTGACTATGGCATACCCTGCCAAACGTTGACCTTGATCAATAAAACTACTACCATCGGTGAAAAGGACAGAGTCAGGTGTGGCTAAAGGTGTATCCAGTAGGTCAGGTCGGCTAGAATAAACTTCTTCCATGACTTGAAGACAATCATGTTTTTCTGTGGGATCTTCTTCTACTGGCAGTATAGTTGCAGGATTAAGGGTGGAACAGACAGAGATGGTAACAGAAGGATTGTCTACTAATATACTTTCATACTTGAGGAGTTTGGTGTTTGTCATCCAATGATGGCCCCTATGTTCCATTAGGGTGACCACAGCATGTGGGCACTTTAAGGAGATTGGTTGTCCTAGGGTGAGTTTACTTGCCTCTTCAGCAAGAAGGGCAGCTGCAGCTACGGCACGTAGGCAGGGTGGCCATCCTTGTATTACAGTGTCTAGTTGCTTAGAGAAGTATGCTACTGGTCGCGGCCAGCTACCGATGGTCTGGGTTAAGACACCAACTGCAATACCTTTTCTCTCTCCTACATACAGTGTGAAAGGTTTTTCCAAATCAGGGAGGCCTAACGCAGGGGCTGTCATCAAGGCAGACTTGATATCTTCAAACCCCTTTTGTTGTGTTTCTGTCCAAATAAAGGGATCTGCAGCCCCGCCTTTTGTGGCCTCATGAAGGGGTTTAGCTAGTGTAGCATAGTTAGGAATCCAGAGACGGCAGAAGCCAGCAGCTCCTAAAAACTCGCGCACCTGGCGTCTGTTTGTAGGGGTAGGAATGGCACAGACTGCCTCTTTTCTCTCAATATCCAGCATGCGGATTCCTTTTGTGAGCTTAAATCCCAGATATTTTACTTCCTGTTGTACTAGCTGAGCCTTTTTCTTAGAAACCTTGTAACCTTTGAGATAGAGATGTTTTAAAAGATTAGCAGTAGCCTCTGTGCATTCAGTGTAGGTACGAGCAGCCACTAGAAGGTCGTCAGCATATTGAAGGATATTCCAGCGGTTACCTCCTTGTGTGAGAGGTACTAAGTCTTGGGCCAAGGCTTGTCCGAATAAGGAGGGTGAGTTACAGAATCCCTGTGGGAGACGTGCCCATGTCATGTGAGTCTTTTGGCCAGTATCAGGATGTTCCCATTGAAAAGCGAAAATAGGCTGACTGATGGGTGCAATCCGGAGACAGAAGAAAGCATCTTTAAGATCTAGCACTGAGAACCATTTGGCATTAGCTGGTACCAAACTGAGAAGAGTGTAAGGATTTGGTACTACTGGGTGCAATGGGATCACTCTTTTATTCACGGCCCGTAAGTCATGTACAGGTCGGAAGCTTTTATCAGGTTTCTCCACAGGTAACAAGGGAGTATTCCAGGCTGACTGGCATTTGACGATAATACCAGTGTCTGATAATTTTTGTAAATGTTCATGTATGCCAATTACTGCTTTTCGAGGTAGAGGATATTGGGGAATGGAGACAGGAGTTGCCATGGGTTTTAAATCAATGATTATGGGAGGGATGTCAACTGCCAGTCCAGGTGGATTATCTTCTGCCCATACACCTGGGATATTGAAGGCTTGCCAATCTTGTCTATTTTCCATGGAGGTGTAAAGTCGCCATTCTTCTTCTACAGGGAGTGCTAACATAAGGCTTTGAGTTGGGGATGGTTTTTCTCCTAATTGCATTTTCATGTTTCCATCACTATCAAAGGTGAGAGTGGCTCTAAGTTTTGACAGCATATCTCTCCCAAGGAGGGGAATGGGACATTCAGGTATATAGAGAAGTTTATGGGTAACAACGTGGCTTCCTAATTTACATGCTCTCTCTTGTAAATAGGGACAGGGTTTCATTTGTCCTGTTGCTCCAACGACAGTGGTTTGTAGTTGGCTCTCAGGGGCTACTTTAGTGTTAACCACGGACCTGGTAGCTCCTGTATCAATTAGAAAATCTATGAACTGGCCTCCCACATTCATACAGACCATCGGCTCCCCGGGGCCAGTTGTAAATACTTCTGTCGGGATCCGAGGAACCGGTCTGGCCTAATCTTGATTCCCTGCCCAATCCTCTATCACTGCCATACCAAAGGTATCTCCCTCAAGTGTTTGAGCAGTTGCTGCTTTGGACCAGACGGGTGCCCCATACTCCTTTCTATTTCCCCTATTGTGTGGCCCTCCTCTTCCTTTCTCACTTTCTGAAGTATTTTCACTTTCTTTGTTAGGACACTCATTTTTCCAGTGGCCAACCTGGAAGCAATGGGCGCACTGGGTGAATCCTAGTCGACCTCTGCCTCGCCCTCTTCCTCCACCACGCTGGGCATTTCCTCTTCCTTTTCCATTGTAATTGTCCTGGAAGACTGCGGCAACCAACTGGGCTCTCTTTTTCACCTTTTCTTCCGCTTTCCTTTCCTCTTCTCCTTCTCGGGCAGCATATACTCGAGCAGCTACTTCAAGAATACGCCCCATATTCATGTGGACTAATCCCTGATCCTTCTGAAGCTTACGCCTGATGTCTGGTGCACATTGACTGATAAAACTGTTTTTCAAGGCTTGGGACCCTGGACTGTCTTCTGATTCATTATCCATATCATATGGGGACCATTTACGATATCCTTCTCTCAATCTCTCTAGGAATGCTCCAGGTGTTTCTTCTTTATCTTGGAGCAAATCATGAATTTTCCGGAGGTTTACAACTCTAGGTGGTCCCCTTTTAAGAGCCCTAACAAGTAACCGATGGTATAAATCAAGGGCAATTTTACTGTCTGGTGTGTTAGGGTCCCATCCTGGATCTCTAATTGTGGGAAATGTATTGTCCATAAAATCTAAGAGGCCATTAGGGTCTCTTGTTCCATATTCTATACGGGCTTCTTCCCTCCCTCGGCTTAGAACTAAGGTTCGTTCTTCTGGGCTAAGCAACATTTGGAGAAGTTGGCTGATGTCCATCCAAGAAGGATAGTGAGTTCCAATAATTCCCTCTACTAAGGTGGCAATAGCTGTGGGATCGTTTGTCCACGGTGCCTTTGAAGCTTTCCAATTAAGGAGATCACTACTAGTGAAGGGAACATGCTGATACACTCCCTGAACCCGGTACTGTCCTGTGGGGTTGTCTGGGGGAGGAGGAATTAATTGATTAACTACCCGGAGAGGGAACTGTCGCACCGGAGAGGTATCGCGGTCCCTACTCCGGAGGGCATAGGAATGCTCCTTTGTAATGTTTCTTTTCTCATCCCGATTAGAATCATGATCTCCGGGTTTTCTCTCAGGGGTTAGGAGTTGTTGAAGTTTTGCCACACTTTCTTCAAGTTGCTGTAAACCTAACCGACCGGAGTCAGTTGGCGAATTTGAGACGGACATGCCTGCTACGCTTGGCGGCGGGACTGTTGGTGCTGGCGGTATAGGCATAGGCTCAAGCGGGGCGGCCGGGACTACGGGTAGCGGCATGTAAGGGGGTGGGGCTAGTGGCTCATCATCTGGGAGGCTTGGATAGATAGGTTTCGATTCCTCCGGGGTTCCCCTGAGTCTCCTCTGTGAACGTGTGCAAAGGACTAGGCATTTGGTGTATCTTTGTAACCAAGATGGATCCTCCTCCACTATATCGAACCATGCAGATATATAAGGGTACTGATCGGGGTGTTGGTGTCCTGTGAAATTGAGGACATCTCTAATAATATCCATGTCCAAAGTCCCTATGGCTGGCCACGTGGGCTGAATTGGAAATGCCGGCCAGTCTTTTTCACAAAATTTCTTTAACAATCCGGCCTTGCGGCTGCCGGTGGGAATACGCTTTTTGAATTCTCCAAAATGCTCTAACATGCAAGTTAGAGGTGTTTTGCGGTCTTCCTTGGATCCGCTTCCTCCCATTTTGCAAACTAGGTCTTGGGGCACCCTCACTAGCCTGACTTTACAGCTGTCTTTACTTTTCCTATTGACCTCTCCACCCAGATAGAACAGATAAAACAGACACAATAGGGAAGACGGGTTCCCAACCGACTATAGAGGATGGGGGAGTCGGTTGGTGGGAGGGTTGAGGTTTACTCTCAATCGCCACTAGCCTGAGTCACCGGACGTTCCAACGGCTGACAACAGGAACCGTAATGGCCATTCACTCAGTCACACACACAATCAGTCACTCCAACGAGAAGATCCCTCCCAGAGACCCTCTTATACTTGCCTTTCCGGAGACTGGCTGGAGTTTCCCTCCCTTTCCCCACGGTTGTTTTCAAAGCCTCTCCGTTGGCGCAAAAAGGCAATCTGAACGGTGAACCGGCCCACGAGCGGCCACCGGTCAAAAACGGGGCCCCTCTCGATGCACCGCTCCTGAGCCGGCCTCCGAAGCAGACTCACCCCTGCAAGTCCCCAATGGACTTATCCCTGAACCTGCTCCTGATCGTCCCTCGACATCCCGGACGAGCCCCCAGAAGATGTAGCGGGATGTTCGCTAGGCTATTGAGGGAGACCAGTAATAAAGTTCAAGGAGACCAATGAGGCTCAAAACAAAACGTCTTTATTCGGCCGAGGTGGCAGCCGCCCAAAAGCGTGAAGAAACTGCCACACCAACCACACCCAACTTACAGTTTTATAGTCTTGGTTAACTACGCAGTTTCTTTATGTGTTACATGATTGGCTATCCCATATTGCTAGGCAGATTTAGACTACGCACGTGTAGCAGGCACGTGGTAGGAACAGCGTGATTGGACAGAATTCGCGCCCTTTTTGCAGGATTGTTGCATTGCTTGTGCACAGAACATGCAATAGCAGCATATTACTTTGTTGAGGTAATGATCGTATAAATGTGCAAAAACCACTTGCTACATGATTGATTCAAAACATTTTCATAACCTTTTTAAAATACACATTAACATTAAACAATAACTATGACTATCTATCATTTTTCTTAATGAAGATCTTATATTTTGATCTTTACATATCTGCATCAACATTTATCATTATTTGCTTTCTACAACCCTCACATTGCAAGCACCAGAAAAAGTAATGCTCTAAGATAGAACTACCCTCATTATCCCATGAGCAAAATTTCTTGTCCTATTATAAAGAAACCTCTTACCTAGAAACCAGGATCTATACCCACCCTGACTGACAAGGTACAGTAAACCCTCGATTTTGCGGACCTCGATTTAATGGACTTCGGATTTAACGGACAAAATTTCCGGTCCATATGTCATATGTGAAAATTAACACCCTGTTAATTTTAAAATGCAGTAAAACCTCGATATAATGGACTAATTTGGGTGTCCGTTAAAGCTGAAAGTCCGTTATACAGTAGACTCCCAATTATCCGGGCTCGGGTTAACCGGGACGTCTAACAGGGTTAGGCAGGGGAAGCTCTAAAATGGCGGCGGGTTGAGCACTTAGCCTGGGGCCGTTTTGGGGTTTCCCCCGCTGGTCCCTTGCCAGTTGGGGTCCTGCCACCTGCCCTAGTCAGCTCCCGCTGCCAGCCTGGGCTTCCTACACCCAAGCTAGCAGCGGGAGCCGACTGGGGCAGGCGGCGGAACCCCAGCTGGCAGGAGCCTGCAGGGGAAGCCTCAAAGCGGTGGTGGGTTGAGCACTCAGTCTGCCTCCGCTTTGGGGTTTCCCCTGCTGGATTCTTGCCATCCAGGGTGTCAGCCCACAGCCAGCCTGGGTGTAGGAAGCCCAGGCTGGTAGCGGGCTGAGACCCCAGCTGGCAGGAGCCTGGGGGGAAACCCCAAAGTGGCTGTAGGCTGAGCGCTCAGCCCGCTGCTGCTTTGGGCTTTCCCCTAGGCTCCTGCCAGCCTGGGCTTCCTACACCCAGGCAGGCAGCAGGCTGAGACTCCAGTTTGCAAAGGGCCAGTGGGGGAAACCCTAAAACGGCCCCAGGCTAAGTGCTCAACCCGCCGCCATTTTAGGGCTTCCCCTGCCTAACCCTGTTAGACATCCTGGTTAATCCACAGCCCGGTTAACCTGAGCCCGGATAATCGGGAGTCTACTGTATAACGGACTTTCAGCTTTAACGGACACCCCCTCGCCCGAATGAGTCCCTTATATTGAGGTTTTACTGTACTTGCAAAGCTAAAATGTAACTTCTTTGGTCCATCTCTACATCCTGAGTATTGTTAAACAGATGATTTTCATGCCAACTGTTTCACTTCTACCTTAATTTCAGGTTTTGGTAAAAATCCTTACCCAAGGAACTAATGGGATGGTACATCTGTAAATCCTTCCCTTCCATGGGAACATAGAAGCACAATCTAGCCCTTGATGTTTTCATCACTTGCTTTTTAACTTTTTACAATTGTAAACATTTTCATTCACAGGTTGAAATTAGAACCGACTGATCCTAGCATAAAAAACTCCAGATATCTGTTACAGTCATATCAATGCTTCAGCACGATGGATGTTTTTGAAGAATTCTGGTAAACTATCAAAGAACATTTGAGGGCAGGAGACACATTTGATTTGGGGTAGTTCCTCTAATAAAACAAAAATAAAACCTGTGGGGTTTTTTCACAATGCTCAATACAATAATAGCTCCTTAAGGGAAGTGGTGTATTGCCCATCGGTAGATGCATTAGAAATTAGAATGGATATAGCACTAAAGAATATATCATTGGGAACACTTCACAGTCTCTGGCTCTTCAACTTCTGCAAATTATAAAACGCTGAAAGCTATGTTCAGGAAGGATGGGTTATTTCAAAATGATTTATATAAAATTATATAAGCAGATCACCTTATATTTTAAAGGATAAACCCCAAAATAGATCTGGAAACTATAACAACATGCTCAGCTACACTGCATAGAAGAGAATGGTTGAAGTGCAGTGGTTGTGGATGTTGAATGCTCAAGAGATCTTCAAGGTCGTTATCGGCACTGTAAGGATTATGCTAGCTACAGCTAATCCAAGTGATATCCATATCCTTGGAAACAACATTTTTCTACATTATCCACCATAATCAAGGCTTTCTTCATATTGATATAGTAAATAATACAATGTTTTCAGTTCAAAAGATTTGGTTTTTTTTTATCTGGACACTTGAAAAATCCATTGATACAATGGTTTACATAAAGCTGTGTTAAGTGTATCAGAGATGTGCATTAAAATACGTGCTCAACAAACTCTCAAAACTTTGACTGTGAGTACTGAGTCTGCAGAAGAGGAAGAGGCTTTGGCAACATAAACCACCAGGATACACTGCAAAATGACCTTTAAAATAGGGCTGTTTATCTAAAAGGCTTCCTTTGGATGCACAAAGAGAAAGGGAAATGGAGAAACTCTTTATATAATACAGTGGACTTAATTCTTTTGAGTTTAGTCTGCTGTGCCTCGCTGTGTAAAGTATATCTTGTTCTCATTGACTCCAGTAGGAGCATGCTTGAGCTTTGTATTTGTGAGGCCCACCAGTGCCACTAGGGTTGCTGCGCAGGCAGACAGAGCAGACCAGCCTTGAGGTATGGTAGTTTGATAGTCTATCCTTTAAAGGCAAATTACTCCCTCAGTAGAAGAAGAGTCATGGTGAACTTTAGAATGTTCCAGGGTGGGTGAGCTCTAAGAAACACAGCTACTTGCTTTAATTGCTAGAGTCTACAAGAGCTGGCTGGAAATTGCATAAGAATACGAGCACTCACAGGATTTCTGATACTTCTTTGCAGTGGGGTCAGAACTGCCATGACAATAAGAAAGGAAAAATTACAGGAAAACCCAGGCAAAGTTTAAAACACTCACCAGCTGGGAGGAGAGGGAGATGCAGCAGTCAGTGACAAAATGGCTACATTAGGGCTGCAGTGCTCTGTCTCTGCTAAATTTAAAGGACCAGCCACAGGAAGACAAGCTGAGAAAGAATCCCTATAAAAAACTGCCCTGTGTGAAAGAAGGTAAGTAGGGACCAGGTAAAGCAAGGGTCTTCTGAAGGAAGAGCTGCTTCTGTGTTTTGCATACCACCACTACATTACCATACATATAATTAAGTAATTACAGCATGTGCCAGTTGTGACAATTTGCCTTCAGGCTGCTTATGCACAAGATAGATCAAGAGCATAGATATAAACCACTGCTTAAATCTGAATAGTGATGACAACACGTCAGCCACTGCCCTCAGAGGCAGCATATGAAGTAGGCACAATGCTGTTATATGACCTCACAGTCTCCTGACTGTTAGGCTAACACAAACAGGCAGAGTCCCTGCAATAGCCATGATAAAAAACCATTAGTGACTTAAGAGCCTGATTCCCATTGACATTCAAAGTCCCTTTTGAAAATGTTACCTCAGAACTGTTTATTACTGAAGGAGGTTACAAAGGCAGCTCTACTGCTGCTGCCAGTTTCTTTTTTCTCTCAAAGGCAGGAAGGACAGACACACCCATACATTTCTCAGAGTTACTTCCTAAGAAGTACTTCCTACCTTGAAGGTGCAACACACTTTGTAGGGCCTGTCTGGGTGTCACAAGAAACACCCACCCACCTAGCAAAACAACTCTGTTGTGATATCTCCAGGAGAGCTAGCAGGGCATAGCACACACTCCTCATGCTCAATGCTGGGCCAGTTTTGCTGATTAGTATACAGGAGGCGGGGGCATGACCCCATCCTACCCCTTCCTGGGCATCTGGAACAACTGTCAGGGCTAGAGTCCCTCTGCTTTTACATACACGGAGCTCCAGCTTGGAAGTTTGAATGGCCCTGGGTGATCCACTGGGGCTTGAACTAGAGACCTCTAGAGCTAAAAGCATAAGCGACCACAGCTTGAGATAAAGCTCTGAAGTATGCAGGGAAGTCTGGGCTCTAGAACTGCTCATATCCTCTGTGGATTGGCACAGATGTGAAGCTGTAAAACACAATCACCAGTGTGTAATATATTTTCTTGGCTCAAAGGAAGCTCACCCCCTGTATGTGAACCCTCAGAACTTCACATCAATGTTTGTATAGTTCCCACCACAATGGGCCCCTGATCATGACTAGGTCTTCTGCCTACTACAGTAATACAAATGATAAATATTAATAATCCCAGACAAGCCCTGATTTTCTGCCATCTGGGCCAATACATGCCAGAGCTAAAAGCATGAGTAACTCTCTCTTGAGCTGAAGAGGAAGGCTTGCAAATGGGGCCTATAGCAGAGACAGTGGTGTAGGTTATTGGGAGGCCTCCTTGGGACTAAATCCTTTACTGAACACTGACAAAGTCTGGGGAGCTCCATTACATTTATCTGTTTTAAGAGATTTCTTACCCCAACTGCAAGTATGTGCCACCTCAGAGGATCCTCCTCCCGCCCATCCTAAGCTTGCAACTTAAAGAAAAAAGAAAAACCAACACCACAGGGTCAAATTCTTCACTGACATAACTCCACTGACTTTAGCAGAGAATTTGGCCGTTACATAGCCCTTTAGCCATGTAAAACACTTAAACTCTGAGCCAGACCCTCACACAGAGTTACTGACTCTTGTTTCTGCAAAGGCGAACGCTCCCCTGGCCTGGCTTTCTTTTTCAGGTCAGCCAGGAAGATGTAATAGGGTGGCAACAAACTGCAACTCAGATGTTGCATGGATGGGACCCACAAACATCCACATGGGAACAAGGAGCTCATACCTATGAGATTCACCCCTTTCTCTCTCTCCTCAGAGGGGCTTCCACAGACATTCCCTTCCCAACTCCCATGTTGTGAGGGGCAGTGGAAAATTTATGCTGTAGCAAATCTATGCTGCAGCAGTAACCTGCCCAGAGCAACCCTAGTAATGGAGAGGTTCAGGGACTTCAAGTAGAGCCCCTAAAAATAGTAATAGGAAGGAGTCATGCTGATTTCTTTTTGCCCTCCAAGTACACCTCCTTCCCTCACACTAGGGTGACCAGACAGCAAGTGTGAAAAATCAGCATGTGGCTAGGGAGTAAGAGGTGCCTATATAAGACAGAACCCTGAATATAGGGACTGTCCCTGTAAAATTGGGACATCTGGTCACCCTACCTCACACCATTCCCCAGGCTGCCTCTGGGGGGGGAAGATGACCTCTTGGGAGGCTCAGTCCAATCCTCCTCATGTAATGGACACCAATGGGTGGGACTGACAAGGGTCAGTGATGCTCACCTCAGTCCCCAGTTACCTGTGAAAAGGTAGGTCTTCAGCCTCTTCCAAGTGACAGCTCCGTTTCAGATTCGACATCCCTCTCCTATGTCGTTCAGGGGTGATGTTCCCTCCTCTTACTCGGTACTTGAACTAAAGTCCATTGAACCCTATAGGGTCTTTCCATAGAGTTCAGCAAGCTTTGGATCAGGCCCACTTTGCACCCTGAGATATCCCGCATACATATGCATATAGATATATAACAGGAAAAAAATAAATGATTTTATCTGGCGCAAAATCAATAGTTCCTAAAGACGGGAAAAGGACATGGACTACTTCTGAGCCCACCCTCGGAGATTCCTTAGGGGGGTAGTGAAATAGTATCCAGAAGGGCAATGATGTATATCAATACCACAGTGTAGTTACAGATGCATTTCTCTCCAGAAAATAATTACAATATCAGACCCAAATTGCTATACACGGCACTCCTCTGGGAAATGGTTGTAATGAAGCGTAGAGTCCTGTTCATTTTGCATTACCATTGGAGGAACTATTTCTCAGCCAGAGGAAAGACTAAAGCAAGAATAAGAACCCAGCTTATTAATTAGTGAATTCCAAGGCATGTGCCATCCATGCAAATAACTGAAAGATAAGAGCTTTGAGTACTGCAGTCCAGGATCTTAAAAATTAATGAGACATTCTATAATTATAGGGCATGCACTGAAAATAAGCTTGTTTCTCCAGTCACTGGGAATCACAATTATAATGGCTCTGTAAACAGCACTCCCACTGAATTCATTTTCTAAATTTTAACATTCAATGATAGGACTGTACATTTTTCTTTAATTCAAATCAAAATTTTAACATGCATTGCTGATTAATACTTGGGGGGAAAGCAGCTGTGCGCTATAATGATTAGGAAACAAATAGCTCATTTAATGAATAAATTGAACAAAGACAAATTAAGATATGTTGAGAGACTCTACTATAATTTCTGAAACAAATAGCTTCTGGCTCTCCTTGCTTCTATACACCTCGATGTGCATGTGTATCTCCTATTAACGTTAATAATGAACTGGGAATGAGATGTGCAATTCCATTAGGTTGCATGCTGGGGAGGTTTGCTTTAGCTGATATAAGAGTGTTCACATCCTCCAGATCAGTGTTCCCATTTTCATCTCATTTTCCTGCTGCAGAAAGTGTTCAGACAACATATAACCCAAGGAGATTAGCTACTAGCAGTTAATAACCTAAGTGCCCCACTAGTTTGTATGTTTGTGGTAGCACCCATGATGTGGTAAGTACTTTTCAGACATCCAAGAACATTCAAACTGAACCTGTATGATGTATCTGAATTGAACTCCAGCAGGACATATGGAGACAGATGGCAAGAACTGAGGCTTGGCCTAGACTACCAGTTTATATTGGCATAACTGCATTGCCCAGGGGTGTGAAAAATCCAGCTATACCAACTTAACCCCAGGTGTAGATAGTGGAGTATCTACGCCAATGGGAGAAGCTCTCCTGTCAACGTAGGTAGCGCTTTCACTAAGCACTGCAGCTCCCGCCGCTGCTGCACCGGTGCAGCTGCTCTGTTGCAGTGCCGTAAGTGTGGACAAACTCTCTGATCTTTTGTTGTCAATTAGCTCCTGTCCCTATAGCAGATAGAAGTCAATGCATAAACTGACATTTACAAGTGCCAAAGAACTAGGCACTAAATATATTAAAATCAATCAAAATCAACAGAAATGAAGTCTGAAGGAAGATGATCTTGCCAGTCAAGGATGCAGTTGTTCAAGTGTATTTTTTCCTTTCTTTTTCTCCCACCTGTGATGGCAGATAGTCTTCTGCGTACAAAGGTGTTTTAGGTCAAGTTCCAAAAATGGTCCAACTGGGACTCAACTACTTTTAAGAGGCTATTTCATAGGCTAGAAGCCAGCCCCAAACTGCATATTCACAACAGTCACAATGACACTCTGCTGTAGCTGTGAGACACAGTATGATTAGATCATGTCTATAACTACCTCAATTTGGGACATTTCCATTTTTGTGTCAAAATTTTGAATTTTGAGGAAAAATATGGGAACAAAATGTAAAAAAACAAAATCACCCAACAATTCACTCTATTTACAATCAGCTATAGAGATCCAGTCCTAAAAATTCAATGACAATTTAATCAACATGTCAACTGTTGACAGAGAAAAGGGAATATTGCTATTATTTGACTCACTCATCTCATGTTCAATTTTCAGATATACCAGTTCTTCTACTAACTACAGTCCCAGGCCTGCAGCCATTACTCATGTATGCGGTCCTACATGGGAAGACTTACTGAAAGTCAACAGGATTGATGCATTTTTTTAAAAAAATTCTCTCTCTGGGCTCTTCCAGGACTTTCAGGTGCAGTAACCATGCACAATCATACCAGCTCTTAAAGCCTGATTCACCAAATTTACATTAGCAAAGGTAGGCCTATTCTGATGCAAACACTAATGTTAGGCATAGAACAATTTTTAGCACTTTGCTTGGAGAGTCACTGCTACTCAACTGGATTCACAGAAGATAGATTGCAGTATCGCCAAACCTAAATATTCAAAAATCATGAGTCAGGCTTGCCAAAAATCATTAGATCGGATTTAAAATAGCCAGATTACATAAAAACAATAGATTTGTTTTTCTTTTTATTTGTCTTCTGCGTTGAGACTTTAGGGTGCACAGGAGTCACATTTTGAAGCTTTCTCCATAGCCATAAGAGCTAGAAACTTCATTCTTAAAAGAAAAAGTAAGGCCAAAATCATCACATATCTGCTTGAATCCAGGAGCAGGGACTTTAAGGAAAACAATAATTATCATGAAACTCATGTCAAAATCATGAGAGTTGGCAACATTGTGAAGATTGTCAAAATAGCCCATGGATGTTACCTTTCTAATAGTCTGTTTCCATGTTCCATGTTCAGTTTTCTTGTTTACTTGCCATCACTTTGTCTTAATTTGTTTCAAAATGAGGATAGTCCTCATGAGTTGTTACCAAATGTTATGTTAATCAAGTGAGACAGTTTTAACACTTTTAAAAAAAACAATTATAAAAAGCAGCACACTGTACAAAGAGGTAATAGTGGGGGAGCTATTTCTAGAAAGCTGCCATTCATTTTGTTTACCTATGTGAGTCAAGAGTGTGGTTCATGTGGAGAGACTTACAATTAACATCCGTTGACTGATTTCCATTATACTTCTTCACAGCGGGCTGCAACATTAAAAAAAAATAAACATTGCAGCAGCAATAAACAGCATGATTTATAGACAGGGCACAAAATGTCTCAATGGTGTTAAGCAGAAAAGAAAAGGTAAATTAATGAGTGTGCCTGTGTTTAGTAAGTTAAATAAATTAAATAGTGTCACTTTTGTAGCAAACTGAAGCCTGTGGGACCCGCCACTGAAAGCCCCATCACCATTCCTCATATTCTTTAGGGAATGTTTTCTGCTAACTCCAGCTTATCAGAGAAACAGAGCTCCTACTGAATGAGTACCTGCACTGGACACCTGTCACTAGGAAGTGCCAGCAATTTGCTCATAAACTTCCTCACCCACCCCTAGCTAAATGAGCTGCAACAGCATGAGCTAAAGAGTCAAACCTTTCTGACTTGTGCTGCAACAAACTCATCTCTTCTGTGAATCAGGCACAGAAGGAGACCCCTAGCACACACTCACCAATGGATTATAGAAACATTTTTCAATACAATAATGCATTTGGCCTTTATGATGTTTTAAATAAGGCCAGCGATGTGTAATCGTAGTCACTGTAAGCACTTCCTGCTTTGGGCAGGAGCTGTCCTTGAGGACAGAGCAGAGGAGAATGTCCTTTCTTGTACTAAAGACAAAGGAAATCAAAGGAAAGCTCAGTGGGAAGAACTAGTGAGGTTAACTGCTTTTTCTATTCTGACTCAATAGAGCTGCTTTACCCTAAGGTAAAGTGAACCTCACTGAGACAGACATTGCAAGAGCACCAATGCTCTTTTAATTGGATATTACTGAAAGGTGACCAAGAGAATATTTCAGCCTTATTTTTTGAACAGAGATTAAGGTACTAATTTACATGGACTTTAAAGTGTTGTTTCACTGTCGGACCAGTGTAAATGGGCCACAGTGAAAAAAAGAATATAGACCACTACATTTATAAAGCATAATTTCATTTTGGAGTATCAACTTGTGTACTTTTATTTACTAGAAAAATGGAGTAGGGACATGTCATCTGATGGTATATATACCGTGCCTAGCACCCTGGGCCTGACTGGGGTTGTGGGTATGACTGTAATATAGATATTAAATAATAATGTAACCCCCTAGAGTGTTTTGTCCAGTGTCTCAAGTGATAAGGCTTTTTGCCACTTTTTAATGTCAGATGAACGTACAGTCTAATAGACCTCACTGCTACGAAATTTTCCTTGATATTTTTAGTAACTTAACTATTCACTCACATCTACCGCAGTTTATGCATCTAGTGATCACTTAGACAAGTGCATTTAAAGTTCAGATATTTTTAAAGCTTTAAATGTCAGCAACATATTATTTTGTATTTCCATCTTGTAGACTTTCTGTAACTACCAAAGCTATCGTTACAATATTTGGTGTACCTAATAATCTCCATGTCAAGAAAGATAAGTACATTAGTCAAATTCACAAGCATAATAAGTTTTGAAATGTGGTCCTACAAAATTAGGCCACAAACATTCCTCTGTTGGGTATTAGTTTGAATTTAAAAATAAAATTCATTTCCTCTCTTCTTGTGACCTTCTGTCTTCCATTGCAAGGGCATTATTGCAATAGAATTTTACACATTTGATGTATTATGGGAAATGCATGACAAGCTTCCACGTTTGAGTATTTGCAGAGGAAGCCACCTATTTTATATGGGAGGGTGCCTTTGCTGAAACAACAAATCCCTCACCAGTGTCTTGCCGCAGAGGCAATTCAGTGAATCAGGTAAGGGTCTGACTACATCCTTTGCAAGTAGGACAGCAAATGTACTCACAATAACTTTCTGTGAATGTGACAAGAAAAAGTATATAATTAAACTCTATGCCCATCCAATAAATCCTACACTGACCTAGTTTTCTGTAGAAATGATACCTGGGGCAAGGTCTGTATGTCCCAGAAAATAAAAACCCCATTAAAATGTTCTAAAATTTCCTAATCCTATTTTACTGCTACCTCTCCTTGAGTGATTTAATACCCCAGTGCTTTCTTCCAGCACTCTTGGTTATAAGAATTATGTTCACTTAGACGTCAAATAGAAACACTAGGTGAATTCTGTGACCCATTGCAACTAACCAACACAGCACAAATTTTGTACATCAAATGCTGTATCCTTGCAAGCTTCCCAAAATTCAACTTAGAAAAAATGTCACCAAGTAAATTTGAATAAACAATGCCTTTGAGAGAAACGGACCTGCTTGTAGACATTGCACATCAGAATAGATTTAATTCATTGAGTAACCTATTTGCTGGGAATTATTCATTCAGTTCCATTCAAAATAGAAATACTCGTACAAATTGTTTGCTGTGGCCACTTAGAAATGATGAATGATGAAGGTGTTTGGGTAGGGTTCGATTCCGACCAGCCCCTACATGAGTATGCACAGGTGAAACCCTGAAATTTTGTACCTTTAGTTCAGGGATTGGCAACCTTTGGCACAGAGCCGCCAGGTTAAGCCCCTGGCGGGCTGCACCAGCTTGTTTACCTGCCACATTCGCAGGTTCGGCCGATTGCAGCTCTCACTGGCTGCTGTTCACCACTCCAGGCCAATGGGGGTTGTGGGCTGAGAGATGTGCTGGCTGCCACTTCCCGCAATCCCCATTGGTCTGGAGTGGTGAACAGCAGCCAATGAGAGCTGCAGTCAGCCGAACCTGCGAATGTGGCAGGTAAACAAGCCGGTCCAGCCCACCAAGGGGCTTAACCTGTTGGGCTCTGTGCCAAAGGTTGCCGATCCCTGCTATTGTTTATTTTAAAAATACAAAAAGCTTATTCTCCGTAGAATAATTCTAATCTGCAGAGATACTTCTTGTATTTCAAATGGTAATCCTGCTCAAATAGGTAGCGGGAAAGGTCTTGTAGTAAAATGTGGTACTAGGATTCAGGAAATCCAAGTTCAGCTCCTTGATTTTCCACAAAGTTCCTGTATGACCTTGATCAAATTATTTATTTCTGCTTTGCCTCAGTTTTCCCATCCGGATAGATAAAGGAAGGGGAAAAGGATGAATTACTATTTAGGTTGTAAGCTTTTTGCTATAGGGAATGTCTCTCATGACAGCTGGCACACTGCCTAGTACAAGGGGGCCTTGAACTTGGTATTGGTCTCTATGTAATTACTGTAATCTCTCTATATAAAAGTCAAATGGTGTATGCGTGTATGTATGCTTACTCCTTCCACACCATTTGAGCTAGAGACTTGAAATTTGGTACAGTTAGAGGTCTTGGGGTCCTAATGACTGTAAGAGTCGGAAAATTTTTCAAATCTCACCTCTGACGCCCCCCAGGGGTGAAATTATTTAAAGGCCAATCACATCAGCTGGGCAGCTGCTGTTCTCTGTGACATAGTTATGATGTCATAATACCCCCTCCAACAGACACCACACTCGCTCAGCTCTCTGCCCTTCCCCCCTCCCACGGACCCCGGAATCCCTCAGCTCTCTGCCCCCTCCTCCCTCCGACAGACCCCGGAATCCCTCACCTCTCTGTCCCCTCCCCACCTCCGACGGACCCGAGTTGGGTTTGGTCGGAGGGTAAGTGAGGTAGGGGTGTCGGGTTTGGTCGGGGGGGTGAGGTGGGGGTGTCGGGTTTGGTCTGGGGGGGTGGGAAGGTGTCTGGGTGGGTGAGGGGTGAGGTGTGGGTGTTGGGGTTGGTCAGGGGGTGTTGGGTTTGGTGGGGGGGTAAGGTGTGGGGGTTGGGTTTGGTTGGGGGGGGTGAGGAGGGGAGTCGGGGTTGGTCGAGGGGTAAGTGAGGTGTGGGTGTCGGGTTTGTTTGTGGTGGTAGGTAGGGGTGTCGGGTTTGGTTGGGGGGGGAAAGTGAGGTGGGTGTGTCAGGTTTGGTCTACGGGGGGTGAGGTGTGAGTGTTGGTCGGGGGTGTTGGCGTTGGTAGGGGGGAGACGTGGGGGTGTTGGGTTTGGGTGGGGGGGTGAAAATGTGAGTCAGGGTTTGGTCGGGGGGGTGAGGTGGGGGTGTCAGGTTTGCTCTCTGCCCCCATCCAACGGACCCCACACTCGCTCAGCTGTCTGCCCCCTCCCCACCTCCGACTGACCCGAGCAACGCCGGGTATTTTCGCTAGTACAAAATAATAATAGAACTATATTATATGGTAACTGTAGATCTAGCCAGGGAATTTTATGCACAGTCACCAATTTGTACATGCAGCTTCTGGTTTGCTTTCACAAACACAGTTTTTTGCACATGCCTATGTATTTACCCCTCCTCCCCTACTTCCAATCCCCCCCCCCCAAAAAAAAATCCCACCAAAAAACAAAATACCAAACTTGAGTGGCTATTTTTACAGAAAAGTTGTGCTGAGAATTGCTTTTAACATAATTTAGAAGATAAACATATCTAAACATGAAGAATATTTCACCTTCATCCTCTGACTCCATTTACCTCAGGAAATTGAGATGATTATTAAAACAAGAGCTTTTCTAAATTATTAATTATTCCTATGTCTGTCATTTATTGAGTGTGAACTCTCAGTGTAAAGAAAGCTATGAAGGATAATGGATTAATTAAAAAAAAAAGAAAAAAGCTTTTCAGCTTTTAAGAGTTTAAGTTAAATGTGTCCTGCCCACACGCCAATTAAATGGAGCAGTTTAGCTATGGAATATTGTTTCTGTTTTTGGGTAGTGCATCTTTTTTATTACCTCCTCTTTTAACATGCCAGCCACCCAAAATGTTTCTTTGATTGAATCAAAGAAATGATCATGGTAACATTTCAAAATAACAGCCCAATTAATACTGATTTATAGTGAGACTCTTGTAGAATGATTTATGATCTCCATATGGCTACAAAATGGGTTCAAAAGGATTAATGCTTTGAGCATAATTTCTAAAGGATGCCAAATCATTTAAGCCAATGGTTTATCCCATGACACTTCTTGCTGCAGAGCAACCCCGAAAATGTAGGGGGAAACTATTAAGAAGCTGCTTGGGAATTTAGCAACATCACTTTGTCAAAACTACATGCCCTAAAACTCTCTTGGGTTGTCATCTAATGTAGGTAATAATTCTTTACACAGGCAAACCAAGAGCCTCTTGCTGCTGAATTATTTATTAGTAGAGCAGGTTGTTTGTTGAGGCAGATAATGGGAAAAGTGTGCTCAGCAAAAATACAAGTCATACTTTTAGTTTAAAAAAATAAAGCCTTTGCACACAATGTGTTAATTGCTACACTTATTTTCCATTTGAAACACGTTTCACAGCTGACACTTTAGAAACCTATAAAGACTGCAAGATATCCAAATATATATGTATATATGTAATGAATCAGCTAATATGTTTTGTTTTGATAAAACATCTTATACATTCCTGAATTATTTGCTTTTACAGTTCTAAACACATCATTATACAAAGAAAAGGGGTGGGAAAATGGTGACTTCTTAATGAAACTCCCCTAAGCATCACAGAAGCCTGACAGCTTAAGTTATTGAGAATCATGAAAGGGAAAAGGAGCAGTTCTCTCATGTGTAATCTTTGAGATATTGAAACATCATAAAAAGAAACCCTAAGAAGAGGTGCTGCTAGTAGGCTCAGGGCACCTGCTGAGTAATACACCCTCCCCGATAGTTCTCCTAATGCTATCATCCCTGACTCCTGCTGTCAGTAAAGGCTCAGTGTGACATTGGAATCTAATGTACCTTTTGATACGCATCTCTCTATGTACCATTGAGAGTGTCCTACTATGACTGAAGGAAGGGTGCCAACTTGTGCTCCCTGATTGAGAGTAAAGTCGTGTGGCTATGGATCAATGTCTTCGTTAACATCTGGCTTTATTGTGGTAATTTATCATTTGCTTTCTAGGGGCCTAATGCAATTCCAATTAAAGTCAGTGGAAAGAATCCGGATGACTGAGGTGGACGTTGGATCAGGCCCTAGTGTCAGAGAGTCCAAGGATGGAAGGTATCATTGTGATCATTGAGTCTGTCCTCCTGTAGAACACAGGCCATAGAACTTTCCGCAAATTATTCCTAGAGCAGCTCTTTTAGAAAGACACCCAATCTTGATTTTAAAATTGCCAGTAATGGAGAATCCATCATGATCCTTGGTAAATTGTTCCAATGGTTAATTACCCGCAGTGTTAAAAATATACATCTTATTTCCAGAGCCTGACTTTATCTAGCTTCAACTTCCCGCCATTGGATTATGTTATACCTTTCTCTGCTAGACTGGAGAACCCATTATAAAATATTTGTTCCATATGTAGGTATTTATAGACTGTTTTCAAGTTCTCTCTTAACCTCTTTATTACACATGACAGTGATACATGCAAGGAGCTCAATCTAAGGCAGATTTTCAATTCCTTTAGTTATTCTCATGGTTCTTCTGTGAACCCTCTTCAGTTTATCAACATCTTTCTTGACCAGAACTGGACATAACATTCCCACAGAGGTTGCATCAGTCCCAAATATACAGCAAAAATAACCTCTCTACTCCCAGTCAAGATTCCCCTGTTTATGCAGCCCTGGATTGCATTATTCCTTTTGTCCACAGTGTCACACTAGGAGCCTATGTCCAGCTGATTAACCACCAAATCTTTTTCAGAGTCACTGCTTCCCAGTATAGTCTCCCATCCTGCAAGTATGCCCTACATTCTTTGTTCCTAGATGTATACATTTAGCCCTATTACAAAGCATGTTGTTTGCTTGCACCCATGTGATCCACACAGCTCTGAAACAGTGACCTGTCCTCTTTGTTATTCACCATTCCCCCAATTTTTGTGTCAACTGAAAACTTTATTAGTGATGATGTTATGTTTTCTTCCAAGTTATGTTAAATAGTGGAGGACCAAGAACCAACTCCTACAAAACCCCACTCGAAACACACCTGCTCAATGATAATTTCCCATTTACAGTTACATTTTGAGAACTATCATTTAGTCAGATGTTAATCTTCTTAATGTGTGCCATGTTAATTTTATATCATTTTATTTTTTAATCAAAATGTTGTGTGGTCAAATGCTTTACAGAAGTCTAAGTACAGTACATCAACACTATTACCTTTGTCAAACAAACTTGTAATCCCTTAAAAACATTATGTGAGTTTGTCAGGGATATATTTTCCACAAACCCATGTTGATTTGCATTATTTAAATTATCATCCTCCAATTCTTTATTGATCAAGTCCTTCATCATTTGCTCCATTAACTTGCCAGAGATAAACGTCAGGCAGCCAGTCTGTAATTAGGGAACTCATCCCATTCAGCCTGTTTAAAAATTGGCACAACATTGGCTTTCTGACAGTCTTCTGGAACTTCCCCAGTGCTCCAAGTCTTGTTGAAAACCAACCTTAGACCAGCAAGCTGCTTAGCCAGCTCTTAAAATTCTTGGATGCAAGTTGTCTGAATTTGCTGATTTTAAAATGTCTAACTTTAGTAGCGTGTTTATCATCCTCCAGAGATACTAGTGGAATGGAAAGAGTATTATCATTACCCAATGATGAGACTATAACATCTATTTTTTCCAACATATGGAACAGAATATTTATTGAACACATATGGCTTTTCTGCATTATTACTGATAATTCTACCATTTCCAGCTGGTAATGGACCAATATCATTGTCAGGGATCTTTTTATATATTATATACATTCCAAATATATTTTAAAGACGCCATACTGTCCTTAATTCTGCTGGACTAGATTTCTCTTTGTATCTCTTTGCTTCCAGTATCAATTTTCAAAAATACCTAACTAAAAAATTATATTAATTTTTTCAAAGCTGCTCTCACTTCCTCTCTAGACCAAGTCAGTTTTTTTAATCAGCATGACCCTTTTCCTCAATTGCAGGATTGTGGCTTTTTGGGCATCCAGTAAGGTGTTTTTAACTGATTCCCAATTATTATTCACATTTTTCTGATTAAATTCTTCCTTCCAGCTTATGTGGCTCATAACTGTTTTCAGCTTTGTGAAATTGCCCTTATAAAAGTACAGGCGTACTTTATAGATATAAAGTCAAATGGTGTATGCGTGTATGCGTGCGTGTATGTATTTGCGCTTTCTCCTTCCACACTGTTTGAGGTAGAGACTTGAAATTTGGTACAGTTAGAGGTCTTGGGGTCCGAATGACCATAAGACTCGAAATTTTTCAAATCTCACCTCTGACGCCCCCCAGGGGTGAAATTATTTAAAGGCCAATCACATCAGCTGGGCAGCTGCTGTTCTCTGTGACATAGTTATGATGTCATAATACCCCCTCCAACGGACACCGCACTCGCTCAGCTCTCTGCCCCCTCCCCCCTCCAAGGGACCCCAGAGTCCCTCAGCTCTCTGCCCCTCCCCCCTCCAACGGACCCCGGAATCCCTCAGCTCTCTGCCCCCTCCCCACCTCTGACGGACCCGAGTTGGGTTTGGTCGGAGGGTAAGTGAGGTAGGGGTGTCGGGTTTGGTCAGGGGGTGAGGTGGGGGTGTCGGGTTTAGTCGGGGGGTAAGTGAGCCGGGGGTGTTGGGTTTGGTCTGGGGGGGGTGGGAAGGTGTCGGGGTGGGTGAGGGGTGAGGTGTGGGGGTTGGGGTTGGTCAGGGGGTGTTGGGTTTGGTGGGGGGTAAGGTGGGGGTGTTGGGTTTGGTTGGGGGGGTGAGGAGAGGGGTCGGGGTTGGTCGAGGGGTAGGTGAGGTGTGGGTGTCGGGTTTGTTTGTGGTGGTAGGTAGGGGTGTCAGGTTTGGTTGGGGGGGAAAGTGAGGTGGGTGTGTCAGGTTTGGTCTACGGGGGGTGAGGTGTGGGTGTTGGTCAGGGGGTGTTGGGGTTGGTAGGGGGAGACAGGGTGTTGGGTTTGGGTGGTGGGGTGAAAATGTGAGTCGGGGTTGGTCGAGGGGTAAGTGCGGTGGGGGTGTCAGGTTTGCTCTCTGCCCCCTCCAAAGGACCCCGCACTCGCTCAGCTCTCTGCCCCCTCCCCACCTCCGACTGACCCGAGCAACGCCGGGTATTTTCGCTAGTAAATATATAAAACTTGTCTGACTTTATGCTGCTTGCACATTAGAAATGTGATCAAGTCATGATCACTTGTACCTAAGGTACCATTAATTTTAAGTTATGTGATAAATTCCTCTTTATCTGTTAGGAGAAGGTCTAATAAAGAATTCCCCCATGTTGGCTGCAATATATGGACTGTGCATAAATTTAGATGTTCTCCAGCTATGCCGCATATGGCCACAAGGTACTGTGACGGAGTCAGACCAGAAGGGTATAGGAGGGTGCTGGAAGGGAAGTACATCAGCCTCAGGATGAGCAGGTCCCCGTTCCCTTGGCTAGCCAAACAAAGGAGAAGGTTCTAGAAAGCAGCAGAAACAGCTAGCCTGATTGGGACACCTGAAGCCAATCAAGGGCTGGCTGAAACCAATTAAAAACCCTCCCAGTTGGGTGGGTGTGGGTGTCAGGAGCTGTGAGAGGAGGTGGTGCTGTTGGTGAGAGTGAGTGGTTAGACAACATATCATATGCGAGGAAGGAAGCCCTGAGGTAAGGGTGATGTGGAGTGTAAAGAAGCAGGGACTGCTGTGGGGAAGTAGCCCAGGGAATTGTATTGTGTTTGGTGGTTAAAAGCTCAGCCATCTTAGCGGATACTATTAGGGTCCCTGGGCTGGAGCCCGGAGTAGAGGGCGGGCCTGGGCTCCCCCCCTTTCTACCTTCCCCAATTAATCACTGAGACTAGGGTGACAACAGAGACTGTGCCAGGAAGGATAACTTCTCACTGGCTTATGATGAAAATGGCTCAATAGGCTGTGACCTTATCTGTAGAGAGAGAAGGGCTACGTGGATGGTTACAGTGAGCCTCTGAGGCTAGTGAAATCTGCCAGGAAATGCACGACCCGCAAGTATAGACTTGGAGCTTTGTCACAGTACTTAAACTCCTAATTTAAAACACATGACCACTCCCCTTGAAATCAGAGGGACTTCATGGGCTTCAAGTAATCTCATAATTACTATCTCTTGAAACTAAATATCATCTCAGTTTTTTCCACTCTCAGATCACATATAAGTATCATAATTTGTTGCCCAACATTACTCCATCCAATTTAACTATAACCTGTTCAAATATTAGCTGCACAGTTCTACACTCTTGGGAGGAGTTTACCTTCTGTCCATGAGATATCAGAACACCCTGAAAACCAGTGGCTAACTGGATTTGAAAGGGTGCATATACAGTCCTTAACAACCGAAAACTGAGGCTATGACACTTGGCCCATAGAGTATTTTTCAATTCTATTTGTCCACTGAAACCAGTGCTGTTGGGGCAATACCTTTGCCTGCTTCCAGATGGCGAGGCCTTAGCTAATTTATACGGCACATTAAACTTATTTGACAGCTAGATAAATTCAGCTTCAGAACTTGCATATCCCAGATTCCAAGGCTGTATGGATCTGAAAATTAATTAATTGTATTACTGCAGCATTTAGAAGTCCTCATCACAGGTTGGGTACAAACACAGAATGAAAAGATGGTCCCTGCCCCCTTTCAGAATTGCAGAATTACATTCTGAATTTTGGTTCAGATTTCAAACTCTCCTCTCCCCACACCTCAGAGTTCTGGTGTTAATTTGGTCTCATCTGTAAACTGAACTCAAAACTAGTACAGAATAAAGATTGAGTTGATTAGAAAATTGTTTGCAACGTAAGTTTCTGTTTTGCCAATAGAGCCAGCTTTTCTTGTCATGCAAAAAATAAATTGTAGTTAAGGAACAGGTGGACTCTCTGTCTGCATGTGTATCTTTCTGGTGTGTACGCCTGTACACAGATGCTGTATTTGCCACTTTAATAATCCATAACACTCATTTTGTACAGATTGCTTTACATTTACCCAGTGTTCCTCTTTATTTCCTGCCTAAAATAAAGACAGAAAGTAGTTACCATATTTCATGAAAATGGCAGTACAATTCTCTGAACAAGCAACCTTGAATTTCCTTAGTTTTCTTTTTAAGATTTAGTGGCTGCCTCCAACCTCAGTCTTTAGTTTATCAATCAGTTTCACATGGACACACCACAAGCATCACAAATGGCTCCTCTTTGGATGTTAATAACATGGTACTTCAGTCACCAGTGACATGTTTGAATCACTGACTCTGATTACAGCTTTCTCCAAACCCTTCTGCAAGAGGAAATCAGTGCTCCATTTGCAACAGAAGAGTTAGTGCCCTTTATATTTAAAGAGCAACTCGGATGGCTCACTCACAGTAGACAAGCAAAACTTGAGGTCTAAGTTCCAGTGCCTTCCTGACCTAGGATTCTATAGTATGTGAACATGTAAGATATTCAAATTCAAAGGGATTTTTTAGAAATGTTTTGAAGATATATGTAAAAACCTCCAGTGATGCAAATTCCACAACCTTCCTTGGAACCCTATTCCAGAGCTTACGATTTTCCTAAGATGTAACCTAAATCTATCCTGCTCCAATTAAGGCCATTACTTCTTGACCTACCTTCAGTGGACAGGGAGAGCAATTGATCACCATCTTCTTTATAACAGCACTTAGCACATCTGAAGGCTTGTTAGGTCTCCTCTCAGTCTTCTTTTCTCAAAACTAAACATGACTAGTTTTTTTAACCTTTCTTCATAGGCTGACTTTTCTAAGTCTCTTATCATTTTTGTTGCTCTCCTCTGGACTATCTAATTTCTCCACATCTTTCTTAAAATGTGATGCCCAAAACTAGACACACTACTCCAGGTTGAGGCCTCACCAGTGCCAAGTAGAGCAGGACAATTAATTACCTCCCGTGTCTTACATATGGCACTCCTGTTAATCGACACTAGAGTGATATTAGCCTTTTTTGCAACTGCATCATACTGTTGGCTTATATTTAATTTGTGATCCACCATAACCAGCAGATCCTTTTTCAGCAGTACTACTGCCTAACCTGTTATTCTCCATTTTGTAGCTGACCATTTGATTTTTCCTTCTTAAGCATAGTACTTGGCTTTACTGAATTTCATGTTGTTGATTTCAGATCAATTATCCAATTTGTCAAGGTAATTTTGAATTATAATCCTGCCTCCAAAATGCTTGCAACCCCTCCTATCTTCATGCCATTCATAAATCTTACAAGCACACTCTCTACTCCATTCGCCAAGCCCAAGGATAGACCCCTGTGGAACTCCACTGGATACATCCAACCAGACTGACAGTGATTCGTTGATAACTACCCTTTTATTATGGCCTTTCAACGAGTTGTGCATGCACTTTATAGTAGTTTAATCTAGACCACATTTCCCTAATTTTCTTTATGAGAATGTCAGGTAAGAGTGTGTCCAAAGCCTTACTAAAATCTACATGTATATCATAGCTTCTTCTGCTGCTATGTTCTTTTTCTGTTCTCTGAATGATCTGGAACCCAATTGTCTAAGAGACTGGCACATCCTACTGCATAACCTCCAACAGCAGACAAGATCACCTGGGAAGCTCTTAAGAATCAGAGAGGTAGCCAAGTTAGTCTGGAATTGCAGAAGTTGCAAAGAGTCCTGTGGCACCTTAAAGACTAACTAAAGTATTGAAGCATAAACTCTTGTATTCAGTTCCTGGTGTTAAACATGTTGGGAATTTCTATCTACAGCATTTCAATCATACTATGATCCATCCCAAGGGCCAAATTCGACACTCATTTACAACAGTGAAAATTCAGAGCAACTCCCCTGAGTTAAATGGTGTCACTGTAGGCCTTCACCCATACTAGCAAGAGAAGAATTCGGGCTTAAGGGTTCTCTGCCCTTGAACTGCAGCAGTCAGCCCTACATCAGTGTGCCACAGTTTTTGCGTCCCATTAGCTAGGGTATTTCATGAGAAGAAAATAACACCTGCACTCACTCTGTTTAGATTCCACATGTAGCTCAATATCCAATGGCCTCTATCATCATGGGAGATTGGGAAAAAAAGAAAGAAAGGAAGTCCATGCAAAATGAATATTGAGTAAAATGCCAGTACCAAGCTTCAAAGGATGTTTCCCTTTTAGAGAATTATAAAACCACTTGGGTCAAATTAAAAATGGATGCAAATCCATTGAAGTACATGGAGTTATGTATACTAACTTCAGAGGTGAGTTTGGCCTATTGGATTTCATTTGTGTTTATCATCTCTCTGCCACCTGCTCAGTCCAACAGAAAACTGTAGCTTTTGTTTTTAATAGTTCTGTGCTGTCTAGATAATCTTGCTATAGAGTGTCATCTGTCAGGAATAAAGAATTTCTATGAAATCAGAACACTTCAATCTTCCTGGCCATTCCATTAAAGATTTGATGGTTTCAGTTTTGAAACAGAAAAACTTCCAAAACAGACTCCGACGAGAAACTGAGGAACTGGAATTAATTTTCAAATTGGATACAATTAACCAGGGGCTAAGCAGGACTTGCAAATGGTTCGCTCATGATAGTAATTGATTGCATTTCCTGAGTTAATTTCCCTGACACAGAAATCCATTTCAAAAGGGATTTTTTTTCTCCTACTGATAATGACCCATCTACATCTAACAGCCCTCTTAGAATTGGTATGCTAATGTACATTTTTTTTCTTTTCTTTCTGTGTGTATAAATGCATCTTACTTCTGTTCCATTCTATGCATCTGATGAAGTGAGCTATAGCCCATGAAAGCTTATGCTGAAATAAACTAGTTAGTCTCTAAGGTGCTACAAGTATTCCTCGCTTTCTTTATGAAATCAGTGAAACCCAAACTGCTAAATGTTACACTGCTCTCCTCACTATCAGACATTTTTTTCTCCTCTGAACAAATCCAAACATTTCAAAGGGTTGACACGCCCAAAAGCTGTTGTCTGGGCTGATGAAGATTTTATGTGGCGTTAGTTCACCTTTCTTAGTTATGTGACTGGATTGAGAATGGTTTAAATGAACGTCAATATTAGCTATTAAAGCGCTAATGCACTGCACTCGACGTGAAAAATCTGCTGTAATCACTATGCTGAGAATTTGCTAATTAATCTCACACCACACAAGAGCGATGGGATTTGTGGATCTAGGTTGGAGCTACAGTAGCTAGTACAGCGGATGAGAGCTAGTTGGAACATTTTCAGTGAAATATTTTGAAGTGATGTAATGGTTTTTGACTAAATTTTCATCAGAGGCAGAGACAGATTCACTCACACTCTATAATCTGGTATTTAAATCACTGACCTGAAACATAGAAGACCTAGGTTCATGTCTTTGCTGTGCCAGATTGAATAGAGTGGGATGAACTCAGACAGAACAAAGTCTTGAACCTGGATCTCCCACACACCAGGCCATTCACACACCTTCCCAAGTCGAAAGCCTCAGGTTTTGATCTGAAAATGGACCCTGACAATTCTGTTTTCATAAAAACAGGTTTTGTTTTCATTCCAATATTGAATTAAAACAAATTTGAAAACCTCTAATGTTGGTGCAAGAAAGGAATCATCCTCCGGTCAGCTCCATAGCAAACACACATTATCCCCAGAGTCAGAAAGAATTTCCATTTTCACCTCATCACTGAAAGTCAGCTGTAGCAAATCATTTCAAAAACAGAGCTGGCACTTTTTCATCTTTAAGAGGCAGTTTTACTGACAGAACATAATCAGGGAAACAAGGCTGATAAAGGAAGAAAACTGATCTTCACTATAGGAGGTCTGAATTAGGCCCATGGGGTAAAAGTGAAAGTGTATTTCAACCAGAAAGTAAGCAGCTTACTGTATAAATCTGAATTTCAAGCGGAGGTGGAGGAGTAGAGGAGTTACCCTAAAGTCCTTCAGGAAATACAATTCAAGTAGGGAGCTCATTTTCTTTCCATATATGTGTCCTTGCACATCTAAGTGTGTTCTGAAGCCTCTTATTCCAGCATTCCTCTAATATCAGTGTATCCTTGCCATCAAAATAATCAAAAAGAAAAAGATAATGATAAAGCCCGAAGAAAGAGGAGTAGAGCACTCGGGGAAATTATTATAATAGTTTGGCAAGTTTTTCTCTGCTTCGCCCAAAGAAGAGCACAGTTATGCTAGGAAGGAGAAAAACAAAACACACAAGAAACAATGGCCTAAAATAGTCAAGGCTTACA
This sequence comes from Sternotherus odoratus, assembly GCA_032164245.1. Taxonomy (NCBI): domain Eukaryota; kingdom Metazoa; phylum Chordata; order Testudines; family Kinosternidae; genus Sternotherus; species Sternotherus odoratus. Next base: position 152,125,753 of record JAVMKO010000002.1, read on the forward strand.
GACCCCCATCTCCACTACCCTCTCTCCCAGTGGGAGCAGGACACTGGTTGGAGACAGGGAAAAGGGTTAGCCCCAGGTCCCTGAAACGTAGACATCACCTATCAAAATAAATTGAAACAGAATAGACAATGACTGGCATTTTCATTTCATGGAAAGTGAGGGTCAACTGAAATTTTAAAAAAGGGGGGTCAGTTACACTTCAAGCCACTTGCACATGTTCTACTGACTTCTACAGTAGCTTTGCCTGAAGTTTGGGGAGATTGTGGTTATAGGGCTCTATAAAAAGCTGATACATAATCTGCGTACAATAAAGAAATGAAATACCAAGTAAATCATACAGCCCAGAGAAGTTTCATGTTCTGAGGGCAGCCTCTACACAGAGCTGTGACTTCTTGACCACCCTGACCATTCTCACTGTTCTCCAGATAGCACTTTCTCCCTATACCTGTTTCCTCCATCTGTAATATCAAAAAAGATGCTACTGTAATTTATTTCCTATCACCATTCCAAGTACTCACACAGTGCAAAGAGGGTTGCCAGTTGGCTAACGTACACCGGAAAATATCATTCACCTAAGACAAAATGTCTATTTTAAAAGACTTAATAGGGGGAGATTTAAGAATAGCAGCCATGTCAGTCTGTATCCATAAAGAAAACGAGGAATGCTTGTTAGTCTCTAAGGTGCTACAAGTATGCCTCGTTTTTTTTAATGAGAAGCTAGGGTGACCAGATGTCCCGATTTTATAGGGACAGTCCTGATTTTGGGGTTTTTTCTTATATAGGTTCCTATTACTCCCCCATCCCACTTTTTCCACACTTGCTGTTTGGTCACCCTATGGCAAGCACACAGGTTCACTGCTGTGTTCTGTCAGAAAAGAGATGTGCAACAAAGTTGCGGCAGTAATTGTCAACACGCCAGATTAATTCCTAGGGTAATGCTGTACTTCCCAAGTAGTCCGGTTGAAACTAAATTGGACTTCTTGTGGAGGAAGATATTTTTCAAAGGAAGGGTTTGTGAATTTGGCCAATAATAATTTCATACATGGCTCACTCTGCAGTCACTGTAGTAGGCTAACATTTTCAGTACATTGCTTGGGGCAATTCCTATGAAAGCATAAGGGGGCGTTGCCGCAGGGTGAACTTCAAAAGTTTCAACAACTTTAATTAATTCAGATAGATATCTAAAAAGTTGGATAATCTGGACTTCTTGAATTCTGCAACTTTAGGAGGGAAATTTTCCATGAAAAGTGTTGCCATGAGATTTTTACAACTTGCTACCCGCTGGGAAAGAAGTCTCATGAGAGCAGCGTTTCTTGGGGTGCTCAGAAACTTCTCTTTCCAGTCTGAGCCAAACCTAACAAAGGAGACATAGAACCACAGCAGCAAAAAGGAGAGAGAAAAATATAACTTTTTAAAAGTTTTAACTTTTTCTTTTAAACCAGAAGACTTGATTTGGATGTTGAGCAACTGTACAGCAGGTTCTTGTTTTGTCCAAACTGATTTGCGCTCTTGAAACCTATTATAAAACCCCATACATTACCCTATTTTCAGATTAGATTTTAATATAAGTTAAATATATCTCTAATCCTGGGAGAGTTATGACTTGGTAAATTAGCTTGCCTACTGTTCATGTGACATATATAATGTCATGGGAGCATCACAAAATGGTGTTTGGCAGGGAAGGTAAACTATTTTACTTGTCAAATGCCAAGATTTTGGGGTTATTTTTTTCATAATGCTTTTCCCATCAGTGGCAAAACATTTGGGATGAAATTGTGAACACATCCAAGTTAATATCAAAACTCCCATTGACTTCTCCTGGCTGGGATTTCACCCATAGCCTTAAGACCATCCTTAAAAATGGCTTTCTTTCAAAATCTTATTAACTACATTTATCCCCTTAGAGGTGTATTAAGTAATTTGATCAGTGAACCTCCTAAATTTCCCCGACCCATCCTGCTCCTTGTCCGCTGACCGCCTATTCCTGGGACCCCCCCCCAGTCCCTAACAGCACCCCCCAGGACCCCACACCCTATCTAACCTCCCCTGATCCCTGTCTGCCTCAACCCCTATCCACACCCACACCTCCTGACTGCCCCCCTCCCCGGGACTCCCACGTCTATCTAATCCCCCCACCTCGTTCCCTGTCTCCTGACTGCCCCATCCAACTGCCTCCTGCTCCCTGTTCCCTGACTGCCCCTAAGAACCCCTTGCCCCTTATCCAACCCCCCAACCCCGGCCTCCTTACCATGCCACTCAGAGCAGCATGCCTGGCAGCCGCGCCACCCAGCCAGAGCCAGCCACACTGCTCCCCGGAGGGCAGCGGGGGAGGGGCCAGGGTAGCCTCACAGACCGGGAGCTCAAGGGCTGCAGGCCATAGTTTTCCCACCTCTGCCCTAGACCCAATTCTTTCAGGGGTTAGAGAATGTGCACATCTAGGTCCAACCACACACTGATAAAATTGAACAGGTTTGTGAATCATTAACCATTTAAATAAAACACAAATGATAACAGTGGAATATACTGAATCGGAAGTACCAGCAGCATGTTGACCTGCAAAATTCAATCCAACTAACTTTTATTTGCATTTCCAACAGCACCAAAACACCTAACCCCAATAAATAGATTTTTATTGTATTGTTTCTATGACAACTATTTGCCTTTCATGCCCATCCGAGAAGATGAATGGTGGAAAACAGTTTGTGGTAAATTGATTTCCTCTCTTTTATCCCCTTCCATATCATGCTATTTTATTCAAAGATATTATTGGTTTCAGCAATTTCACTATGTAGATTTCAGTGCCATTTTTGTACAGAACACTAATCCAAAGCTATGGACATTCAAGGCTTTAGTAACTTACGTTTTTATATTTTAAGTGGACTGCACAGTCTCTTTTTGCTCACACTAAGACAAAACAACTATTTAGTTTTTGAGCTTGCAGTAAACTATTGACAAGGACTTAATAACAAAAGTATTCTCGACAGACCATGTAGTTTGCCAGCATTTTGCAGATGACCCATTGTCATTATTTCTAGATATACTTTCTAAGTGCATTTTCCAAAATGTGTCATGTTCAGGTAATTAATGAAACCACCACTATCTTAAAGAAACCCCTCTCTAGACTGGTACTATTGATTAGTTTAAAAATCAGCATAAACATGGAAAAGCCACCTTCAACCAACCAGACCAGAAAACTAATTATACCTTAACAGGCTTATACCTTATTTACAGAGATCAAAACTTTCCAAAAGTGACAAGTGATTTTGGGTGCTTCATGTTTTGGGTTCCTTACCTGATGCACCTGGCTGCTGGTTTTCACTTGTGCTGACCACCTGCAGTCCCATTGACATCAGCTGGAGTTGTGGGGTAGATGAGATTAAACTGGTGTATTCACCTGCATAGAGGCAAAAATAGTTTTCTCGCTTTCCCCATGTAATTGTGTTCAGGTGTTATCCAACTTCCAAAAAGTCCTGTGACTAGAAAAAGTCAGGCAACCCTTCTATGAGAACTCACGTGTGGAAAGGACACTGGTAGTATGGAGCAGCCATTTTTAAGAGAAGAAAGACCTGGCTTCCAAACCTGCCTCTGTTTGAGATTGTGGCCTCACAAAAGCGAGCTGGGAAATGCTATCCCATGCTAGGAAAAGGGTGTGGGGTGAATGGCTGGAGTCCTTTTTAAACAGTCTCCTCTCCTTTTTCAGGAAAGCAAGAATACAGAGCTAAAAGACTGCTGGAGCCTGTTATATAGAAATAGGAAAGGTTTCAGGAGCAATGCTCACTTTGATTTTACACCTAGGGTGAGATTTACAAAGGTACCTGACTTTGAATGAACCCCCGTAGGTGTTATGAGAAATAGATTTCCCAACAGAGGGTACTAGAGAACGTTCACATACAGGAACTTAGAGAACTCTACTTTCAGAAGTGTTTGATGAGACAGAACAGTATATGTGGAGGAAGGAATACAGCCTGGATGTGGCACTGTTTTAGCTCTCTCACTTTCTATGCTAAACACTGAACATTAGTCACCTATGAAAATCCCACTCATTTGTGTTTTTCATTTCAATGATGCACACAGATTTAATCTTGTTTGTGTGTTTATCTTAACAATACCCATTTAAAGAATTTATCTAGCCTAGACTTATATTTAACTTGCTACATCATCTGGTAGGCCTGTTTCTAAGATATCACAGTGGGAAGTACATAGCATTCATTCTGTACTAGCAATATACTGCAATTTTTAGAAAAGGAAGCAATCAAGGCATAACTTCTCTGGATGAAATACTAGAAGAACATTACAATGTAGTTCTACTCTGAAAAGTAGTACCTTCTAAACACAGGGATTTGCTGAAGCTAGGATTATATGTTCAGAGTCAGCCTGATTATTTTAGTAACAAAAGTAGTTTTTACTGCTGCTATGTGTAATTCTGCAGAGTTCACACAGCTAAGAGAAAGTGAGCTGGATTCTTTTTTCCTGTGCAACATCAACAATATTATTAACTAAGTTCTAGTCAGATACACCTGTGCAACTGCAGTTGGTTGGAAAATGGGCTTTTCCCCTCACCACAGAAAAGCTTGATAAAAATGAAAACAATTGTCAATATTTTTTATGGAAAAGTTTGACTTGGTGAAAAATGATTTTTTTTTCCAAAGCCCAAATTTCAGTTTAGAAATTCCACTATGATGCCTTGTTGGCATTTAGTTCAGCTGCTTCAGCTCCCATTCTCCTCTGTAGACCAGACTCCAGCATCAGCCTATATCTCCCATGATCTACCATGGTCTCTCCTCATGATGAAGGAGATGATTGTATCATAGAAGTCCCTGAATATGGTGGATCATGGGAGACATAGTCTGGCTGGGAAACTTGGCAAAGGGGAGAATAAAAACATGAGGACACCAAACTACAACTCTTATGAGAAACTATGGCAAAAGATCTAAATTAAAATATTTCAGGTTTTTGACAAAAAATCGGGGTGAATGGTGATGGTTTGTAAGGCTCACTTTGAGTCTCTGATCCCATCCAGAGTTTACAAAGCTTGCAGTTAGAAACAAAAACGTAAGCTAAGCCAGTTCACTATGGAAATCAATAGGGGATAAACATGGAGCACCTGAAGAAGTGGGTTTTTACCCATGAAATCTTGTGCCCAAATAAATCTGTTAGTCTTTAAGGTGCTACCGGACTCCTTGTTGTTTTTGTGGATACAGATTAACACTCCTCTAATACTTGACAGTTTTATAGTCACTTTTCTGAACCACATTTACATAAGCAAGTATTAACAGCATAAGTTAGAATTTAGCTAGGACATGGGGGTTAATTCTTGGGCTGGCTTGAAAACAATATTTATGTTCCATAAATAAATCTGAACAAAAACATTTGTTTTTTTCAAAATGGGACTGGACAACTTTTGAACTTGCTCGATCTCTCGTGGGGGTTTTTTATGCGAAAATTTGAGAGCTGCTACTCCAGCCCAAAACAGCCCAGTGGTTAGGGCACTCAATTGGCGTGTAGGAGATGTAGCTTTAAGCCCTTGCTCTACCTAAGTTGGAGCACATTCCACTTGGGGTGCAAGAATTTAACCCTGTGTCCTAAATCCCAGATGACAACCAAACTATTGGCAGTTCTGGGGTGATTACTCTGACAAAAAAACCTGTTTTGTTGAAAAATTCCTGACTAGTTCTTGTAAATACCTTTATGGAGTGCTATGGGATTTTTAATGATGTGAGAATTAAAGGCTAAATTTGGGGGAGCTGGTCAGACTGTTGGGTTGACCGGATGATATCTGCTCAGGTTCTCAAAGGTTCTGGATCCACATTGCTTATTCAAAGAAATATGGCCCATTGTCAGTTTTATGAAAACTATTAAACAAAAATATAACAACATATCACCAAAGCTAATCTGTTAATGATCTTAAGTTAAACTAAGAATAAAAGCAATACAACTTTTAAATCAATACATTCATCTCGGTATTGGATTGGAATTAAAATCTAATAAATCTAATGATTTACACAAGAAATAATCAATACTTAAAAATGCTAAGAAAAGCTCTAATGAGGTGATTGTCCATTTGGTTATGAACCCCCGCTTAAGAATTTTCAGAATCAGATCTTCAACTTGGAGCTGGTTAAAAATTTTGATATTCAAACAAAAATTATCATTAATGTCTGAACCACAACCTCAGAGCCAATTAAAAAGTTCCCTCTTTAGATTTCAGTTCTAGTGTGGTGGCTAACCCTTCCCTTCACCTTCCCACCTCCAAAGAGATGCCGTAATGCAGATTTTAACAGAGTACTTTGGTAGCAGAAATCTGACAACACTTATGTACCAAACTGTACATATGACAATTTAAGGTTCTTGGGCCTTTTAAAACACAGAACACACTTCACTGGCTATCTTAAGGACTGGTTAAACCTGGGGAACTTTCTTTCTGGCACCTTCCCTGTGTGAACATTACAGGTGCTCAGAGACACACATGCACACCACAAGCACACCCACACACCTTAAAATTAAAGAATAAAAGGATGGGATGCATCTCAGCTAATAAAAACAAAAGACAAAAATAGAAAACAGAAAACTAAGATTCTTTAAACAACACAGGGTTCATGAGCTCTTCAGCTCTTGCAGTCTTCTGGACTCTCATGGAGTAGGAGCTGGCATTGCAGTCAAGGAGTCAGATATTGATATTGCTGGCAAAATGATTCTTGCTAGCAGACATTCTTTTTATCTTGTCTTTGTCTCCTCAAGGTGTGAGCCTGAAGGTTTTAGAAATGTCTGTTTTCCCTCCAGTGGCTCGTTGACCGGAAACATCTTGACCTTATCCTTCTTTCTTTTGGTTTGCTAGCTTTACTCACTTCTGTCTTGCTGCGCCTCCCTCTAAGGCCTTTAGACAAATCAGCTGCAACGCCTGTGTTGGAACCATGCAACTTGATCCCAATCCATCTGAATATGGTCATCGTTCACTAGCATCAATTTGGTAATGTCCTGCTTAACCTACCAATTTAAAAAAACATTTGGCGAGTAAGTCTATGGCACCTCATTCCCCAAAGTACCAAAAATACAGAACATGAGACCACTTTGACAATCGTATTCTTGCCAGCAAGTTAAAGAAGTATTGGCTGGATGAACGGACTATAAAGTGGATAGAAAATGGCTAGATCATCAGGCTCAACAGGTAATGATCAATGGCTCCATGTTTAGTTGGCTGCCAGGATCAAGTGGAATGCCCCAAGGGCTGGTTCTGGGGCTGATTTTGTTCAATATCTTCATTAATGATCTGGAGGATGGTGTGGACCGCACCCTCAGCAAGTTTGCAGATGACACTAAACTGGGAGGAGTGGTAGATATGCTGGAGGTAGGGATAGAATACAGAGGGACCTGGACAAATGAGAAGATTGGGCCCAAAGAAATTTGATGTGGTTCAACAATGACAACTACAGAGTCCTGAACTTAAAACAGAATAATCCCATGTACTACTCCAGACTAGGGAACGAATGGCTATGCAGCAGTTCTGCAGAAAAGGACATAGGGGTTATAGTGGATGAGAACCTGGATATGAGCCAACATTGTGTCCTTGTTGCCAAGAAGGCTCACAGCATTTTGGGCTGTATAAGAAGCATTGCCAGAAGATTGAGGGATGTGATCATTCCCCCTATTGGGCATTGGTGAGGCCTCCTCTAGAGTAGTGTCAGAAATCTGACAACTCTTATGTACAGTTCTGGGTCCCACACTACAAGAAGTACATCACGTTACATCAGGACAATCAAGCTCCTAGTGAGGTACATATTTCAGGTGTCTTGATAAAAAGGAAGGTGGTCAAAACCACTGTGATAGAGGACATATTTCTTGGCTTACTAATCAAAGCTGAAGGGAAGACTGTCTGCTCATGCTACTGGCACACCATTGCTGGTGACATGGGCTACCTCTCTGCATGGTTTCACCAATGGGGAGTTGACGATACATACACACAGCCACTAGAATACTGTTCAAAAATCATCAATACCCCAGAAAAACAGTTCTGTCCAATGCTTATTGCTGAACTAAAGAAGCCAGTAAGTGCCTGAGCTTTGCGGAGGTCATAACTATAGTTGCGGTAGTGAAGTGCTGAAAGCTATAGGGACATTAGTGAATGAAAAACACGAGTTGGGTGTGCAATAGCGCCATCTGCTGGTGTAGATCAATATTACAGCCGTATTGTGTGGAAATTTCGAGTTAACAAGAACACAGGATAAGGTATGCATGCATCTGATGAAGTGGGTATTAGCCCACGAAAGCTTATGCTTCAATACTTTAGTTAGTCTTTAAGGTGCCACAGGACTCTTTGTCACTTTTACAGGATAAAGTAAAAACCCTCCATTTCCTGTTTACATCATCCAATGTTTAGTGTCGCCTATATTTCAAGCAAAAGCCCTGACCGGGCCACATCTGAACCCAGGAATAAGACAATAAGAATTTTCAGGAAGCCATCTCTACATGGCTTCGATGATGATGACTTTAGTGAGTAGTCCAGGGAAGTGAAAAATCACAGTACCTGTCTGCAGGGTTCAGGTTGTCAAATGCCTTTCAAAAAATAAAATCAATGCAACTGATGGTGGGGGAGCCTGTCATTCTGTATTCTCTTCTGTGATAGTCCTTAATGTGGAGTTCTTGTGCCTGAATCTTCTCTACTGCATCTTTCATCCTGTGCAGTACCAGAAAGCTTTCCCTACAACACAGAGTTGTGGGACTCCTCTCCATTGGTTAGTTAGTTAGAGCCTTTTGGGGAATTCGGACAATGATTTCATGTATCCATTAGTCAGGAAGGGGGAGAGTCTCTTCCCACCCCCCCCACCCCCACCTGACTGAACAGCTCTCACAGCTTTTCATTAGGGAGAGGGTATCAAGTGGTATTTAATATTTATGCTATGATTTGATCATCTTCTGCCACTTCATTGTTTTTCAGCTTCTTGATTGTCGTCTGTATTTCTGACATCTCTATTAGGCTGATGTTAATGTCAAGTCGATGAAGTTCACATGTTTTATCGGAACCCGGTGTTCATCTGCTTTTCTCTTTTACTTGAGTTATAAGCGTTTTTCCATCTTTGCTTTTTATTGGCCTATTTCCTGTTTTGAGATTTCCAGTTCATTCAACTAAATTACTTCCCATAAACAAACATCCCTGGGGAGAGATGACTTCTCTCTTCCCTTCTAATCACACTTCTGCAAGAAATGTGCCAGCCAACCCTTCTCCCTACCCTGGGTCCTTCAGCTGGACTAGTTTGTTCAGGTCCCAGCGGTCTTCAACATCCTTTAAATCATGTATGGTAATAAATTAGTGCTGACTCACTAAGTCTCAGCCATTTTCAAAGTCATTGCTAACAGCAACACTGCCAGACTGTTACACCACCTAACAAAGGCTTAGGGAAAAAACTCAACATATTTAATATACAGTATTCAGAGGCAAGGGTGCAGATGTCTAATATTCTATATCCAATACCTTCTATCCCCCCACAAAAAAGATGCACTTTTCTTTTTTTTAAAATCTCAAAAGGTTGAATGTTATAATGTGAATTGTATTTTTAAAGGGCCACATAACATATTGATGTTCAAATATGAACCACCCAAATCTTCCCCTCCTAAATCACATGGAACTGTTTTTGCTCTGACTGTTGACTAAAAACTTTTGAACAGGGAGAAGAACAATTCCCACAGAAGGAGCATTCTTGGTTGTGTTTACTATCCTTTGATAGCTGGAATGCTAAGAACAGCCATTCCCCAAATACTCTTGTGATTCAAAACCCATTCACCCAAATGTTTGCCAATAGTGAACAATGAAAGGGTGAAACCCTGGGTCCATTGAATAGTGGTCCAGAATTCAAATCAATGTTCCTAAAAACAGAGTCTGAAACTCATTTACTCTGATGTAAGGTTAATGGAGTTGTACAAGTATAAAGTGAGAGGAGAATCAGGCCCAGCATTTTCCATGTTCAGTCAGCTCTAGTTGTGATGTTGCCCTCGTAACCCAAACAACTTAGCTTGTCTGGGACCGGATACATTTTCCATTTCCCTTGTTCTGCTGTGCCCATCACTTATGATAATTCATTTCAACTAGTCAGTTCATCTGCATTGTATCTTCTGAGATGACAAATTGATTTTTATTCTGGCTAACAGCCATTGACCAAGGCCATACACTTAGGATAGTACCTCACAGTCAGAGTGGCTACTAGTTTGTCCATCGCTATTTGGAACGCGAACAAACAACTGTCTGCTGGTATGTGGTAAATGCTAACAATGGTATGTCAAGTTCCAGGTTATTGTAACAAAGAGTCAAAGAGGTTTATGGAGGACTTTGTAGTGAGGGAAGACTACGTATGGCCACACATGTGCTTATGCCAATGATTTCTATCATGGGTGGGGAAGGTAGCATTCTCAGTTAAGAAAACTCTCTCGGGGTGTGCTGCTATCACAGTTCTGCCACGTACTGGCAGCGAGCACATTGCATATGCTTATAGGCTGTTGCATTTAAATTAATTATTATAATACGTGGTTACCCACGGAACAAAGCTGATCACTAATAGCTGCAAGGCTCTCTCTTCATAATGTTTTGTGGAAAAGTTCAGGAAGAAAGTGAATAAAGAGGAAAGGAACTAAACAGGAGACTAATTATTAGAATTCTCTCCACAACAGGGACAAATTGACACTGGTTTCACAGTGTTATTTGACCTTAGTAATCTTCTAGGTGGTCTGGGAGCCTTTCCTAAAATGGCGCCTATCTGGAAAAGCAGTCCAAGCAAGTGAGAGTATTTCGTGCTAACAGACAGATCAGGGTACATCTGAATTAAACCATAGATTTAGGTTGTGGGGGTTGAGCCATGCCTTACATCTTCAGATGAAGTCAGTAAAGCTGAGGGCAAAACTAGTTCAAGACGGGATAAAAGCCACCCTTTTTCTCCTGTCATTTGCACTGATGCTTCTTTCTACACAGACCATTGTGGACCATTTCTGACAGTAAAGAGGCGAGAAAGAGGTGGACAGAATCACTATTTCGTTTTCAGCATACTGTTCCCCGTGATTCAATTTCTTTCAGTCCATGTGGCTAACTAGTGAAGAGCCAAAGCCTTATGGAATATGCGTCATGCTGCCTGACCAATAGAGTTTCATGTGCAACCATCTAACAGCATGTAACAGGCAGGTGGTCCTTGAAAAAGTCGGACAAACTGATGAGAGGAAATGAACAAGGGAACACCTGAACTGGGAAAGGATGACTTTTTACAAATGTGTGGTGGAGAAATTTTGATGGAGAAGAGATTAGAGTGATAGGAAACTGAGTGAGAGTCAGGAATATGTGTAGTCTTGCCTTTGACCAGGGCCGGCGACAGAAATTTGGGGGCCCCCTACTCTAATAGTTTGGGGGTCCCCCCAGCCCAGCCGGGGCCCCCCAGCCCAGCTGGCATCGGCTGGGGGTCCCCCAGCCCAGCCCAGCCGATAGCAGCTGGGGGGCCCCCCCCAGCCCAGCCGGGCCCCCCCCAGCCCAGCCAACAGCGGCCGGGGGGCCCCCAGCCCAGCGCCCCCCCCAACCCCGCCGGCGCTCCCCCCCCAGCTGACAGCGGCTGGGGAGCCCCCAGCCCAGCCGGCCCCCCCCAGCCCAGCCGGCCACCCCCCCAGCCCCACCCCCCACCCCAGCTGACAGCGGCTGGGGGCCCCCCAGCCCAGCCGGCCACCCCCCCAGCTCCCCCCCCCAGCTGACAGCGGCTGGGGGCCCCCCAGCCCAGCCGGCCACCCCCCCAGCCCCGCCACCCCCCCCAGCTGACAGCGGCTGGGGGGCCCCCAGCCCAGCCGGCGCTCCCCCCCCCCCCCAGCTGACAGCGGCTGGGGGCCCCCCAGCCCAGCCGGCCCCCCCCCTCAGCCCCTCAGCCCCCCCCCAGCTGACAGCGGCTGGGGGGCCCCCAGCCCAGCCGGCGCTCCCCCACCCCCAGCTGACAGCAGCGAGACCCGAGGAGCAGCGAGAGCCTCCCTTGCTGCTCCCTCCCCCCCTCCCTCCCCCGGACTGAGCCGCTGCCGCTGATGACTACGGGTAGAGCTGTACCGGGGCCCCCCTAAAGTCGGGGGGCCCAATACAGCTCTACCCGTAGTACCCACCTGTCGCCGGCCCTGCCTTTGACACTAAGCTGAGGATTGTGATACAGCAGAATTTAGGACCAAGACCTAAGGCCTGCCTTGGTTCTACCTGTTAAATGGACCCGATTCAGCATGGCTGGTGCCAGTGGAATGCAAATTGCACTAGCCAACATCAGCAAAGACCACTGTGCTCCAGGGTGATTCGGAGCAGGGGGTATTTCTATGTGTCTTGGAGCAGTGCAAAGGGCTATGCCTAATGCCTCATTTTAACTGCATGTAGGCGTAACCACCACTCCTATATATGCTTGAATGTAACAACCTCTCTCTTTCTGCTGAACAGAGAGATACTGGAGGTAGCCAGGGATCGTAGCTTAAGTAAAAATGAAGAAGTACAGCAGATTATAAGAGAGATTCATACCAACACTAGGAAGAGACAGGTCTATATGATCAGGGAATCAATATGGAAAAGAATCAACAGGCTTGACACCAGATCAGATCCAGAGAACAGAAGAATGTGCTGTCTACCAGAGGCAAGGATATGAGATACGGATGCCAGGCTGAAGAGGATTGTGATGGAAGCGGAGAAAAATCCACATTGTGCTGCATGTTAGGATGAATGACACTGCTAGATTCTCACTGGAACGGGTCAAGAATGACTATACTCAACTGGGTATGACGATTACAGAAGTGGCAGCTCAGGTGGAATACTTCTGGTCCCTAGAGAATGCAGATGAAGGCATGACTATATAATGAAGATTAACAGATGGCCCAAGAATTGGTGCTATGAGGAAGGTTTGGGGATGATTAACCATTAGGGGGCATTTATAGAAGAATAAGAATAAAAGTCAGAGTCCTCTAGACTGATGGACCCCAGTTGAGTACCTGGGATATTAACCTTCTGGGATCAAGGGTGCATGATTGATAAGAACGGCTTTAAACTAGGAGATGAGCAGAGAAGGTTGGGAGAGAGTCATGAAATCTCCATGCCTGGCTTCAGTACACAGAAGCAGGAAAATCAGCTAAATTAAGATACAGTAAGGGATAATGGTACATCACCATGCTAACTGGTTGAAGTCCAAGGGCAACAACTGAATTGCTTATACACAAATAAGAGAAGTCTGGGAAATAACATGGAGGAATTGGAACTGCTGAAACAGGAGGTCAAGACAGATATTATAGGGATTAAAGAAATACCACTCATGCCTGGAATATAGGTGTTGAAGGGACTGTGCTGCTTAGAGAGGAATAAAAGTAAGGTAGTGTAGAACGCGCAAGACATTGTTACGGTGCAAGGCCTAGTAGTAGTGAGCGCTCCCTCGGCCCCCCTCCTGGAATGGGCACTGAGCCATAAACAACGCTCTCAAGGTAACGGCACCTCGTTATCTTCTGGGAAGATGAGCTCAGAACACAGTCCTGCAGTTTTCTGCTGTGTTTTGTCTGCCTTCTGCTGCTCTTTCTCGCTTTGCTATCTGTATGTGCTTGAAAGCAAGTTCCCAGCTGTATGAATGTTTACCCCGTCTGTGTGAGAGCAAACGCGTGGGAAACTAATTGGGGAAACTAAGGTAGAAGTACGTAGTCATTGAGTGTAACCAATCAATTGTTGCTTGCAAATGAGATATGAGTATGTATGAGATGTAAATGTGTGAGTGTACTTAAGCCCACACCTGTGGGCTGTCTGCGGGCTTTTCTTTTCTTCTCCCCGGCTACTGCTCCGAAGAGGTCGGGTACTCCTTCTGCGGTCGCACTGATCTGACAGCCCTCTCAGTGCCAAGACCGGGACCTTCCAATAAACTCACCTACTTTATTTACTTAACCACGTGTGTGTGCCTTGTCTCGCAATCTCCAAAGTACCTCACAACAGGTAGTGTTGTACATCAATGAAGCGGTAAACTATGAAGAGATACAATAGACAAAATAGAATCTGTTTGGATCAAAATCACTTTGGGGAAGTGACAGAGTCCTGTAGTACCTTAAAGACTAAATAAAGTATTGAAGCATAAGCTTTCGTGGGCTAATACCCACTTCGTCGGATGCATGCCCTTTGGGGAAGGATTGTCAGAAAAGTTCTATTAGGATAGTGTTAGGGGTCTGCTACAGATGCCCAGGGACTGACTCAGAAATGGAGAGCGACCATTTTAATATTATGAGAGAGAAAAATACTACTGGGAATTGTGTCATAATGGGGGACTTTAACTTAATGGGGGATATAGATTGGCGAATAAATGCTACTAATCCTGGTAGGGCCCCATTATTCCTGGATGTGATCAATGATAGTTTTCATCAATTGTCAATGAACAAAACAAGAGGTGACACAGTTCAGACTTTGTTTTAGTAAGCTGTGAATACACCATACGAGAGCTGGTTGTAGGAAATACCTTGGATCACAAATTGATTCCATTTAAATTTAAGTGGAAGGATAATCAAAGCCAGGTTGCCAGCTATAGTTGTTGGGTTTTTTTATTTGAAAAGGTGGACTTTGGGAAATTAAGGGAATTTAATAAAAAATGTCATCTGGGCTGAAGACCTCAAGGACTTAATGCAGAGGAGGCTTCAAATCAACTATACAACCCTCCTCCCCCAAAAAACCCACCCCAACTCACTAACCCCTTCCCTCCCTCCAGCACCACCACATGAAATTTGCATCTTAAGAAGTGGGGGAGGGATGTAGAGAAAGGTACAGTCTCAACTTAATTAATAGCCACCTCAAAAAGTGTATTAGGTGTAAGCAGAGAGACTTTAAGGAATGTAAAAAGGGCTGATAGTAAAGAAAGCTATATTGTGGAGGTTAGGAAATGCAGTAATAAACTAAGAATAGCTAAAAATCAAGCTGAATTAGCTAAGGAAATTAAAATTAAGAGGTATTTAAGTAATATAAATAAGAAGAGAATGGGTCGATATGCAGTGTGATGGGAAGGAGATTAAAGATAATCAAGATCTGGCCAAAAAACTAAGCGAATACCATGTCTCAGTTTTCAGCAGGGATGATGTGGAACATGTGCATGTACAGATGATGAAAATGAATCTTTAGTTATGAAAATTACCACACCTGATGTGGAAGATAAACTTAAAGATCTCAGTGTGCTCAAATCAGGGGGCTGGATAATTTCCAACCCAGAACATTGAAAGTACTGGCCTGGAAGATTGCTTGTCCAGTAGCAAGGATTTTTAATACATTTATCTACTCAGGCATAGTATCATATGACTGGAGAATAGCTAATGTTATACCTCTGCTTAAGGGGGAGGGGGGGAGGGAATGGTCTGGGCAATTATAGACCTGTTAGTCTGACCTCAGTAGTGTGCAAGGATTTAGAGCAAATCATGACTGAAAATATAAATGCAATTCATGGAGGTAAATGATAAAGGGGATGTCATACCTCATTGGATTACCAAAGGAAGATCATGCCAAACTAACCTGATTTCCTTCTTTGAGAAAATAATTGATTTTTTAGATAAGTGCAGTAGCTCTAATCTATTTGGATTTTAGTAAAGCATTTGGCACAGTACCACAAGGGAAATCAGTTAAATTAAGGAAGATGTGGGTCAGTACAAGCATTTTAAGGTAGATAAGGAACAGTCTCAAGGGGAGAAAGCAATGGGTTGTGTTAAAAGATGGATTATTGGACTGCAAAGAAGTTTCTAGTGGAGTTCCTCAAGGATTAGTCTTGGAGCCAATCTTAGTCAATATTTTTATTAAGGGCCTTGCACAAAATGTAGGAGTGTGCTAATGAATTTGCTGATGATACCAAGTTGGGAGGCATTGTCAATACAAAGGAGGACTGGGATGTTTTACAGATAGTTCTGGATTACCTTGAAGACTGAGGTGGCAGACATGCATTTAGTGGCGTAATGAAAATTTCTGCTAGAAGCTGGGGGGCTCAAGAGTTGGAAGCGACAGAGGAGAAGCAAGATCTGGGTGTGTGGGCCAATTACAGGACGACCATAAGCCACCAATGCAATGTGGCTGTGAAAAAGGCAAACGTGAGCCTTGGATATTTTAGGTGAGGCATTTCCAGGAGAGATAGAGAAGAGTTAATGCCATTGTACAAGGCCCTGGTAAGTTTGCATTTGGAATACTGTGTACAATTCTGGTCACCCATGTTCAAGAAAGATTAATTTAAATTGGAACAGGTATAGAGAAGAGATATTAGGATGATCAGGGGAACGGAGGGACTGTCTTAGGAAACAAGACTGGGAGAATGTGACTTGTTTTGTCTCACAAAAAAGGCTGAGAGGGGATATGATTGCTCTCTGTAAATACATAATGGGGTAAATACTAGGGAGTGTGAAGAGCTATTAACGCTAAAGGACAATGTTGGTACAAGAACAAATGGATATAAACTGGTCATGAATAACTTCAGGCTGAAAATCAGAAGCAGCTTCTTAACCATCAAAGCAGTTAAGTTCTGGAATAGCCTCCAAATAGGAGTTGTGAGGGCAAACAACTTAATTAGTTTTGAGAGAGAGAGTTGGACAAATGTATAAATGCAGTGGGGATGCTTGTGATGGTGAGGGGTGATCACCTCCGGTTTTTGTTTTGTGTTCCTAGAGCTCATGCTTCAGTGTTTCAGACAGTCACCTGAAAGGGTCAGGAAGGGATCCCCCCTACCCCCTCCCACACACACACCCCAGCATATGCTGGGAGGGTTTTTATCATCTCCTTCCTCTAAAGTGTGAGGGATGGCCATGTCTGGAGATGGATAATTGAACAGGGTGGATCAGGGCTCTGAGGTGGCATGAAGTATTCTCTCTCTTCAGGTGCTTGGCTGGCTGGTTCTTGATCACCTGCTCAGGGTCTAACTGGAATAGAATTTTCCCATAGGTCAGTTTGGCAGTGACCCTGGGGGGCAGGGGGAGATTCTCCTTCCCCTGCAGTGACAGGCGAGTGTTACTTGTTGGGGTTATCTGCATATATCTTATTTAATCATTTCCATGCCATTGCATGGGCCCCAAGCACAAGTTCAATTTGGTCCCTCCTATTCTCTGTCTATGGAACATAATAGCCTAGTCTCCCGGGGTGGGGGGAGGAGGCTCATTGCCATTGTTGGATTTTGTGTATTGGTGCTGGGTGGTGTTGACGGCCTATGACATAGAG
Source organism: Sternotherus odoratus (assembly GCA_032164245.1). NCBI lineage: Eukaryota > Metazoa > Chordata > Testudines > Kinosternidae > Sternotherus > Sternotherus odoratus. The sequence continues at coordinate 152,142,932 of JAVMKO010000002.1, forward strand.
GAGGTTGGACTAGCTGATCAAGTGTTTCCTTCTATGACTAACATTGTTCAAAGATCTGCTGGATCAAGACTGACATGTAGCACACTATCCCCTTCCCTCACACTCTTGCTCCAAGTCTCAATGGCTCTAGAAAATGTCATACTGAAAATACAATGGCACAACTTGGTTGTGGCCATTAGCTCTTCTTGGAAAAGTAGTACATCATTTTGTGTTGGAGTGCCCATGTCACAAAATGCTTGGCAAATTGGTTAACCTGACACAAGGGCACACAGTGAACTTCTTGACCTGCAGAGCTCTTACTGCTTCTTTCCACATAAAAAGTCAGAAGCGAATTTAAAAAAAGGATTTGGAGTAGAAATTGAGTGAGAGTTCCTGCCTATGAGGCAATAAAGCAAAGAAAATGAACTATAGTATTTTAATTTTAATCTCAGTGCAGATTCTCACATTAATTTGGTGTAGCTTCACTCGTAGAGCCATGCTATTTTACGCCAGCTGAGGATCTGGCCCTAACACTTTGGAGCTGGTTCTGACCTCTCATTGCTTGTATAGCTGTCTGACTTCATTTACACCAGTATAAATGATCAACCATTGTGTGTGCGAGAATCCATATAGAAAACAGTTGCAACAAATTGATCTACAAAATCTTAAATCTAATGGGCCAATGTAGCGGGGCAGTTACCCTGCTCCTGCGAGAAAAGGGTAGGCTGATTGGGGAAGCAGACACAGCTGGGGCCATGCCCCAATCAGGCCACACCTGGCCCTGTTATAGGGGCTCAGGGAAGAGCTGGATTAGTCTCTCTTTCTAGCTGTGGAGAGAGAAGGATCTGGCTGCGAAGCGTAGAAAAGGGTACCTGAAGCAGAGCAGGGCTAGGGAAAATCCAGATGAGCTGGGGCGCTTTGGTAAAGGCCTATGCAGTCACTAAGTCTAGGAGGTGCAGTCCAGAGATAGGCAGAGGAAGGAGTCCAACCTGCTTGCCAATGATGAGTGGCCATGACAGACTGCAGTTTGCCCCAGTGAGCGAGGGCTAGATGATGACTGGCAGTAGCCATTGAGGGAAGGTGGGAGAGACGGTTGGGGGTTCCCTCAGGACGGGAGACCCAGAGTGTGGTGAGGTACATCTGGGGCAGCATCCCAAGATAAAGGGCACCGGAGTCCAGGAGGGACACAGGGGCCAGCGGCAGGTGAGACACCCTTCAGTAGCAGGCGCTCCATATGCTGGAGGACTAATTCCCAAGCAGGAGGCACCGCACTAGTGAGTCTTGCTTTGCTACAGCCAGATTCTCACCTCACACCAGTTTTACTGTGTAACTCCACTGAAGTCAATGGATCAATTCTTGACTGATCATTAAATCATTCCTGATTTATACTGAGGTCAGAATCAGGACCATCAAATATAATACAATGATGTGTAACTTTAGAGTTTGGGGGTTTATAATGTTTCACAGATTCTCCAAGACACAGTGCAGAAAATGCCACTTTTTAAAAAAGGTGTGGCCTGTGTAATATTTCAAGAACAAAAGTCAACAATCAATGGTGGTCTACATGTGAGCTAACAGGTATCGGAGCATTGCTCGCATTCAGGCGGTGCATGGAGATTATAACTGTCAAGGAAAAATACCTCTCATGCTACATAATGCATCAAAGATGTGTGCACCCTTGTTTATTTCACTCAAGGGTGACAATGAGATTTTTTCCAAAGTAGGCACAGGCATTAGAATTAAGAGTTAATGGTTGATCTGGAAATGAACCATATAAATTACTACAATAGTTAGTCCTTTATAATGAAATCTAGCCAATTGTCTATTCAGAATGCATGAAGTTTGGAAACTGGCATTATTTCCTCCAAGTGGCTTTTATACTTTCCACATCAAATTTAGTACCAGATAGACTATGATTTATGTCAGCCAGACTTCAAATTCATTGATCCAAAATATACAGCTGCCTGACTCCCTTTTACAAGAAATCCATGCTACTAAAAGCTTGTGCAGAGATGGGGTTGTGTTTAATGGTAATAGAAATAACCCAGCAAAGTATCAAACTAAAATCTTCATCCCTCTAGAAATACATGAACTGCAAGCTCCTTTCAAATGAGCATGCTTCAAAGCCAGAGGTTTTGTATTACTGCTCTACCTTCCACGTGCTTTAGTGTGGGAGAGAGCTTATGGACTCAAGCGACTGTAAAAACTATATTCACTAAGGTGATGGGTAAAGTACAAAATGTTTGCAGAGTCAATTCAAACGTGCATCCAAAATCTGCATCCAAACATGTATCTAGGGTTTTTCTGAACCTCTTTGGCCTAGGAATCAAGCTAAAGACCTCTGGAAAACAGGTCTTCTGGTGTTACCTGTTTTCATACGGGTGAAAAATGCAGCAAATATAGTCTTCTGATTCTTTCAGTCTATCCAGTCCTCGCTGAAATTGAAGTCCACAGCACAGGTTTATGAAATCATAAACCCAAGACCTCTTTAAATTTCAAAATAGGACTGATTAATTGGGCAACTATTCAAACTGATACATATTAAAGGGGGTTCAAGCTACAAAATTCAGATCTAGATCCAAATTTCAAAAAGCACAAAGTGTTTTGTTTAGAGATGTGGGGGGAGGGGTTGGTTTGGATGAGATAGGGACATTTAGTTTATTTTTAAGAAATCAAGATTAGGGCAAATCTACACAAAAAATAATAAAAATATGAGTTAGGATCATTGTAAAAAATATCCTCCCAGGTCCAAACATTCCCTGACCACTTGTGCAACCAACATAACTGATTTAAAAAAAAAAACCACTGGGAGAGAAAAAGATAGGCTTTGCAATATGACCTGAACACCAAAGGTGAGGTTCGGGCAGACCAACAAAGGGGGTACATTCTACAGTCAAGGAACATTCACTATTTACCCTTTCTCCAGAATCCTCCTGATGAAGTTAGAGATCTGCTGGGACATGTGTCACTGCAACTCAAGATTACAATGGGAGAGAGTCAGTCTCTAAGGTATCCAGTATCTAAAGCAACTGTGTAATTCAGATTGTGTAATCTATTTGGATAGAAAACACTCCCAAAATTCAAGGATACTTATTGGTAGGTTTTGGTTTAGGACCACACATGACCTATATTTAGCCTGACCAGTCCGCACGGCTAAAAAAAAATTGAGAAATAATCATCTGCTTTTCCATTAACATGCAGTAACTGAACTATAGTGATGACTATTGCAAAGTCAGCATATGCTAACAGCTAATACATAGGGGCTCTGAGATTGCACAGTTTTCCCATTATACCAGGAAGAGGTGATGCTGTGGTATCTGTTGGCAAATCTTGGACATATAATGTCAACCATTGTAGCAATGTTAACAATTTCATATGATCCAGTAAGGTACCTTACCTAATTCTTCTGATGCAACAACTCCACTGTTTTATGGATGAAATTCTGCTATCTCACATCAGTTGCATACTGGTGTAACAACTCCACTGACCTCAGTGGACTTACCTGTACACCTGTTGGAATCAGCTAAACTTAGTGTTCATGTTTTGTTTTGTTTTCTTAGTAATCTACTCTGTTCTGTTGGCTATCCCTTATAATCACTGAAAATTTACCTTGTATAGTTAATAAACTTATTTCTTGTTTGTAACAACCTACTTTGTGCAATTCATATCTGGGGGAGAAAGGCAAGAAGCTGTGCATCTCTCTCTCTCCACATTGAGGGAGAGGGTGGATTTTTATGAGCGTGCGCTGTGCAGACCTTCCCATACAGTGCAAGGCAGTATTTTGGGTTTACTCTCCAAAAAGGGTCTGCACCTGAGTGCTGGGCAACTTCCTAGCTGAATCTTCCCATAGCGAGCTGCTTGAAGACTGTGTGATTCAATAGCTGGTGCATCCCCGTATGCGTGCGTGCTGCTAGAGGCCCAGGAGCCTGACTCAGCAAAACAGGGAGAAGAAGGCCAGGCTAATGGAGCAGATGAGCTCAATGAAACCTTAGGACATCCAGTGGTATCCTGGATGGGGGAAGAGATGAGGAGCCCAACCCACTATAGACAATGGCCTTGATACCCCAATGCCTTGTATAGTCATGTATACCTTTGCAAAATGGGTATAAAATGCTACCACTGGTGTAAGTGAGGGGAGACTTAGGTTGTATTTTACATCCATACTCCACAGGTATAAATGACTAGGCAAAGTACAGGGCAGCCGCAAATCTAACCCAATCTGCCTACTAAGGTATGGTCCAAAATATGAAAAATGGAAAGCCCTGAGTTAAGCTTATGATGAGCTGACTTCACCTAACTTAATTACCCATTGCATTCAGCCACCCTTCAAAATAGCATGACTCATCATAACCACATCTATTGCATGTTTGCACTGATGGAATTCCAAAAGGGTTCATAGCTAGATCAACATTTCACATCATTTGCCAAATAATTAAAATTAGCCATATACTATCATCTGGAAGGGGGGAGCCTATTATTAGGGAGAATAAATTACATTTGACCTTGGAAATATTGATGTGCTTGCGGGTCCTGGGACATGTAACCAAAGGGAATGTTTAAATGTATAAGTTTATAAAACTTTTAAACTAAATCAAATGCAGAAATTAGCTCTAAGGGATACTGGGCCAAATTCTTCTCTGTTACATTCATGCAATTCCTGTGAAGTCAGAGTGGTTACAGTCATGTAGCAGAAGTATTTGGCCCATTGTGTGGATTTATGACATTCTGTGCAGGATCTGGGGTCCACAAACATGAAACAAAGGATTTTTGTCAGACTGCTATAACGTTGCATGAATGTATTGCATGTTATTTCAAAACTGTACTCATTTTACACAATCTAGTAGTCTCAAAGTTCAAAGAATTTTAAAATACATTTCACCATAATTTATTTATACAGAAAAGTGTTCCTTATCTTCTGAACTTTCAGATTGCAGGGTTGAGCAAAATACAAAGCATTTCCTCCTAGCTGTTTCAAAACACCATGTGCGAGACAGAGTAACAGGGAAAAAAATAAGCTGCTACAGCACGTTATAATACTTAGGCATCAGGAATATTGCAGTTGAACTATACATAACTGCTGATGAAAAGTAAGGAATAGGCTATAAGGATCACTGCAATATTTTGTGCTTCTCTCCAAGCACTTTACAAAGGATAATTATGATACTTACCATTTTACAGGTGGGAAAAGGAGGCAGAGAGGTAAGTGACTTGTAAGATGTCACACAGTGAGTGTTAGTAACAGATAGAGGAATAGAATGCAGGTCTCTGACCCCCAGTCCTGTGATAGTTTGCTGTGAATAGGACCCTACCAAATTCAAAGCCATGAAAAATGTGTCATGGACCGTGAAATCTGGTCTTTTGTGTGCTTTTACCCGATACCAGGGATTGGCAACCTTGGCACACAGGACCGCAAGGTAAACAGGGGCATGGTGCTGGCTGCTGCTTCCCACAGCCCTCATTGGGCCAGGACGGCAAACCGCAGACAGTGGGAGCCGCGATCAGTGAACCGCCTGGTAAACAAACCAGCAGAGCCTGCTAAGGGTGCTTACCCTGAGGGCCCACGTGCCAAGGTTGCTGATCCTGCCCTATACTGTACAGATTTCATGGGGGAGACCAGTGTTTCTCAAATTGGGGCTCTGGATCCAAAAGCAAGTTGCAGGGGGAGAGGGGGTGTCACAAGATTACTTTTTTGGGGGGAGGGGGAAGTCACAGTATTGCCACCATCACTTCTGCGCTGCCTTCAGAGCTGGGTGGCTGGAAAGCAGCAGCTGTTGTCCAGGTGGCCAGCTCTGAAGGCAGCGCCCCACCAGCAGTAGCGCAGAAGTAAGGGAGGCAATACCATACCATGCACCCTTACTTCTGAGCTTCTGCTGGCAATGGCACTGCCTTTAGAATGGGGGCTCCCAGCGTACAGCTGCCATGCTCCAGCTTCCCAGCATCACTATCAGTAGCAGCAGCACAGAAGGAAGGGTATCAGTAGAGGAACCCCCCAACACAATAACCTTGCAACCTCCTGTCCCCCAACTCCTTGTAGGGTTAGGACCCCTACAATTACAACTCAGACATTTCACTGTTGAATAGCTGAAATCATGAAATTTATTATTTTTTAAATCCTGTGACCATGAAATTCCACAAAATTGACTGTGAATTTGGTAAGATCCTAGCTATGAAAACAGGGAAGTGCCAGTTTAAAGAAAGAGAGAGGACACACCGGCCAGATCCTTAGTTGGCATAAATTAATGTAGCTCATTGCCTTTAATAGCGCTGCATCAGCTTAACCCAGTTGCAAATATAGGCCTCTCTTTACAGAGACGATATTGAATTTAGTGGAGCTATGCTAATTTATGCCAGCTGCGTTAGAATGTGTTACTATACAGGAGATGAGGAAGGAGGAGAGGCTGAGAGAGAATGGATATAAATACAGAGTGATGTGGACAGCTATGAGGATCTTATTGTGGCAAATTTGGAATGGCCACATTACTCATGAATTAGCCTAGTCATAGGAAACAAATGGCAAGGAATCTTTAGCATTGAGCGCAATTGCATCTTGTGTTTATGCCTCTCATTTATATCTTGCCTTTTTTAGTCATGCAATGTGCTTTCCCCTTTGAAGTGCTAGTTACTATGGAAACAAGGATGGCATCAGCAAAGGCACATCCTAGTGACATCTGAAAGGACAGAATAGAGTGAGACTTATTTTGTTTGGAAATGTCCAACATATATCCCAAGGTTAGTGTAATTTACATTTCCCTGCATGAGCATGGCCCCTTGCACTGGGACTCATCCCACACAAACGAAGGTGGTGTTTCCTGTATTTCCAATCTGCTGATTCATTGCATCCTTGCCTCAGCAATCACTGTGCTTGCCATGACCACTTCATCTCTCATGTAGCTACCAAGTTAGGGTGGAGGAGAGGTAACAGCTGCTTTCCCCTGGCGCAACTTGTTCCCCAGCAGACTTCCCGCTCCAATGGGAGTCACCTTTGTCCTCCAGTGTGGAGGTATGGGAGAGAGAGAAAAGGGATCAAATCGAGCACAGCAAGTTTTTGGTCATCTCTGCTTTTCCACTCAACCCACATTTGCTTCCCATATGCTACCCTATTTTGGGTGCACTACAGACATGGGCCGAGATAGTGAAGTGACGTGATTTTAAAGGATTCAGTGTTTGTGTGCCAAATTTGAGACATCTTAAAGGAGTCTCACTTTCAAAAAGCTCTGCAACCAAGCTTTTGTTTCAAGTGGGGCACTGAAAAATACAGGCACTGAAAATCCCTAACACAGAGCATTGGAATTGGGTAGTATCCCATTAAATAGTTTGCGAGTCCTCTAGTGGCCCTCAGTCTAGAAGCCACCAGAACCCAGCCTGAGCAGCAGTGCATATATTTGTTAGGCCTTGTATGTGAAATATGTTTAGTAAACACAATTATTTGGACACTACAGTGACCATGTGGTTCTTCCACGTTACGTATTGTTTAAGAGAGCAAAAGACAACACCTAGTCACCTTAGAAAATCATGGCCCTACATAGGAATTCCATTCCATTTGGTCAGCAAAAATGGGGCACATGGAAACCAGCCATAAAGAGGCCTACTATACATTCAACTGGGCGATAGACTCTAAACCTGAATTGGAAGCACTGCAGCCCTGAATACACACTTGGTTGAATTTCAAGGACTGGAACATAGCGCGAGCATTCATAGAATCATAGAATATCAGGGTTGGAAGGAACCTCTGGAGGTCATCTAGTCCAACCCCTGGTTAAAGCAGAACCAATCCCCAACTAAATCATTTCAGCCAGAGCTGTATCAAGACTGACCTTAAAAACCTCTAAGGAAGGTGATTCTACCACCTCCCTAGGTAACCCATTCCAATGCTTGACCACCCTCCTAGTGAAAAAGTTTTTCTTAATATCCAGTCTAAACCTTCCCTTCCATTGCAGTGCTCCTACCTCTGTGTTCTTCTATTATATTGCTATCAAAAGAAGCACCTGGAAGTCATGTAGCTATCAACGTACTGCTCTCTTACAGAAAAAAATCACAGGTTATAGTATTTGTTCAGTGTTATCTGACACTGTTTCAAATAGTTCTGTAGCCCATACCCTTTTATTTCCAGTATAACTAAAGATGCAAAAGTAAGGGATGAGTATTAAGTTCTGTCAAAAAATTGTTTTTTTGCCTCTAGCGTTTTCTTTTTAAATACACTTCATCACAGTCGGGCCTTGAAACACTGCATTATGCCAGGAAAGCCCTTCTGAAAAGAAATCCTTTCGTACTGCCTTTCAGCACTATCTGTTCAAGAGCAATGGATTTTAAGGTCCATTTATTACTTTCCAGCTAGTTTGCTGCATTCATAAATGATCCTGCTTCTACTGCTTCAGAGCCCAGAGCTCCTTCTGGCTTGTAAAGCATCCCCTATACCTTTCTTTGATAGTCTCCTCATCATTGTAACACCCCCCCCCCCCCTTTGGACTCAGACTATATGAATTAGACTACAGCATTACAATATTGCATCTTATTTGCCAGGTTTTATTTTACTGCTAGGAGGGGTCACAATCTTGAATTCCTGGTGTAACTGGATTTTAATGGCAGTCTGGGCTGAACAAGATGTACAGAACTGGGCCCAAAATCATGGGCTGAGATAAAATCTGAAGCCACAAAGAGAACAGAATTAGACAGAGACCTTTGTGATTTTGATATTGCAGTGAAATCCCTTACTAGACTTGGAAAACTTCTCACATTGTTTATATTCTGTATTCAATTGTTCAAAAATAGAAATAATTTCTTGAGGCTAGTGATCATTGTATGAGCAGGCAGAGGCCTTGCCAGTAAATCTCTACAAATCTATACTGTGAAGACATGACAAGAATGGGTGCCCTATAAGGAATACCTTGTGCAGAAATGAGACTGTGGCACCCTACTGTGAAACTTGAGGAATCAAAGTTTGAGAAATGGGCTGAACTCTTTACTTCACATTATGACCTGATTATATTGTTCTAAAGGCGCTATATTTTATGGCTGTCCATCACAGCTCCTTGTGGATTTATCACCACAGATTCATTATCTGTTGAGACATATATGCTTTCCTCAGTGAATAACCGCAGCAAAAATACTTATTATTAGCAAGTAGCTCTAGCATGGAGAAACAAATCCATCTTGCTGAAAGGAGAACGTGGGTGACAATATTCAAAAGACATTGGACTTGAACCTGTGAATCAGAGTCCCCTCAATCCCCCCTGAAGTCAGTTTGGACTCTGACCACAGCTGTCAGAGGACCAAACTTTAGTGGTGATAACTTATTTGGAAGTTAGTTAAGAGTGATCTTGATTTAAGTGTTTGAAAAAGATACAGCAATTTTGCTTAGGTTTGAGATCGCCCTAACTGGGGCATTTTCATCCACTGTGAAATAAAATCAACATACATTTACATATTTCATGCAATCAGCTGAAGTGGAGGCATATGTGGAATGGAGAAGTATTGTGGGCAGAATATATAACTCCATCTTTATTAGGAGACAGCTTAGGAAATGCTCTGTGAAGCAAATTTCTAATTCTCAAACAGCCAGATAGATTTATTTCCTATAAGGAAAGCCCAGGTTATTGCATAAATTGGTATACTTTGTTCAACAGGTGGTAATCTTCCCTTTGAGTCATTACTAAACCATTGTTCTAGCATAGCTCTAAGGTCAATGTGATGCTACAGATACAACTGCTTGGAGGACACACAAAAGCAATATACAAACTCATGGCCATGCTGACAAGCACAGGGAAGTTAACCCTGGTATCCTTTCATCATACTCAAACTCCATTGGACTAAATACTTTTTACTTACATACATTTTCCCCTGAAGTTGAATTTGGTTGACGTCTTCTTCGCAGTTTGTTCTAAACGTGAGGACAAACCTAAATCTCATACTGATTTCACAATGGGGTAAACTCTGTTGACTTCAAGCAGAATTAACTTAGGCTCTGTACCTGCAACCTCCTCAGGGAGGGATGTGGGTTGGATGAGTGTGGGGTGTCTGGCCAACAGTAACATGGGTCTGAAGGAAGCCAGGCAGATAAGGAACCAGATAAGCAGCACTGAGAGGCAGAGATCTAAATCAAAACTGGGTAGGAGGTGGTTTGCATTGTCCATGGCATCATAAATCTTTCCAGACTGAGGGAATACTTTCTAACACTGCATGACTGACTTCAAAATTGTCTGGTTTTGTATGTCCTTTCTATAGGCATTTCCATACATTATTTGCAGTGGTGAACATTATCCTTCTAAATTCATGTACTGATCATGCGCACCACACTGGAACTCAAAATGCAATGGGCAGCCCAGGTAGATTTTGAAGGACAGTCCCCCTCATAGTGCCAGACCTATAACAGCATTGTTTCAATAGGAAACAATGGGCACTTGTTTTCATATTTTAAGTAGCTCTCTTTCAGAAATTCTAAGCCACCATTGTCTATTTCAGCTCCAGAGGCCCCCTTGTGAACTAATCAGGTACAAAGTAGTTGACTCAAAACAGATCGTTTTTAGGATTCTATCAGTGAAAGTAACAGTGAAGAAGAACAGGAGGTGGTGGAGGTTAAGGAGGTAGGGCAACAAAACTTTAGTGGCTGAATGGAGAAAACAGGATGATCCCTCCAGCCCCAGGGAGGCAGAAAGTGAGATTACAATGGAAAATATGACTGAGTGTAACACACCTAAATACTTAGAACACAAGATTTTTGTGGGAATCAAAGGGAACTCTCCCCACTCCCTGGATACTTCAGCATTCCATAATTAAATGGTGTTTTTCACCTTCCTCTCAGGTATCAAGGACAGGATGTCAGAATAGACGGACCAATGGGCTAATATGGTCTTTCCTAGTTCCAAAGGTACAAACAGGGAACTGAATCCACATTTTTGCACTTCCAAGCCATCTCCAGTTAAGCATAGAAATGGCAATTGATGTGCTCCCTCTATGTATTCAGTCAGGACTGCTGGCTTTAGTGATGAAAATAAATATTTACTGCTTTTTAGTCTTTTAGCCTTGCAGTGCCGGTACAGATAAGAGAGAGTTACAGTTGTACAATCTCAAGGAAGAAAATATCACTAAGGTGTCACCGAGGACATAACTAGAGTACATTGGGGTTGCATCAGTGTAATTTGGTCTCTGGATGCTTTATTACTGCCGATGATGCATGAGATGGAAAGAACACAGTTCGACCCTGTGACGGTGCTGTTCCTGGTGGGATCCAACTGTGAGTGTCAGATCAGGACAGATTGCTTCCAACAGGGCAACTACAGCCCAAAGCTGGGGTTTTTCCACGCTAAGGTAAACCAAACCAGCCAAACAGAAAAGACTTTGGTTTTGCCCCACTGGCTAACCACAAGTCACACAAGCAATTCCCTTAGACACTCTAGCTTCCCAGTATCACCACCAGCAGTCACCTGTCCCAGGGACTAATGGTTGTTAAAACCAATACCCCAAATAAAGAAAACAGTTCTCCCCAATTCCAAAGAATCAGGCCCCAGACCCAGGTCAATATACAAATTAGATCTTCCCACAAATCACGCTGTTGCCAATCCTTTAGAATCTAAAATATATAGGTTTATTATACAAGGAAAAGGTATAGGTGAGGGTTAGGAATGGTTAAAAGAAATCAATCACATGCAGTAATGGCAAATCTCTTGGTTCAGGCTTGCAGCAAAGGTAGAATAACTGCAGGTTCAAATCACAGTCTCTGGAAAGCATCCCCTCCAGGGATGGGTCAGCACCCTTTGTCCAGAGTTCCCCTGTGTAGTAAAGTTCCATCCAGAGCTGGAAACAAGGCAGGCTGAAGACTGGAGGTAGCAGAAAAAATGGAGGAAGTGTCTCCCAGGTTTTATAGACTTCTTTCTGTGGGTGAAGACCCCCCTCCTCCTTCTTATGCAGAGTCCAGTTGCAAAATGGAGGTTCATAGCCACATGGTCCAATTACCAGACTCTCCAAGATTCAGTTTCTGACCAGGCAGGTCACATTCCTGGAGAAGCTCGGGTGTGGACAGGCATCTGCAAAGATCAATGTGTAGCTGATGGTCCTTAACAGCCCATCAGCCAGCTCAAGCAAAGCTGATGCCCAGTATACTGGAATGTCCACCCAGCAGAGCACAATATTGGGAAAGACAGACAGTCCAGAGCCAATATTCATAACTTCTACTACAAAATTGATACACACATATCAATGGCATATTCATAATCAGCGATCCATAACCTGGTCGTAGACACCCATTATGACCCCCTGTACATACAATTTGGTGCCACTATAGGACTTTGGTTGCACCAATGATCTATCGGATCCCAAATTATTTCAGTAACATGACAGACCCCAAGAATCGGAAGTGAGTTTGCCAGACTCAAAGTCAGAGAAAATATCCTTTTTACTTGCAAACTGAACAACTTTGATAATTAAATCATGGCATGCAAATATACACGGAACGCAATAATGCCCCTTTTTATACTAAGTTACTTTTTGGAAGAAGAACCACACTTTAAAGAGGAGTAAGATCAGCTGAAAAAGAAATAAAACTGAAACCATAAAAGAGGGTATAAGTGTTACAAAATACATGTTCCTTCACTTAAGAGAAATCTCATCCTCATTGAATTGCAGTTCAATAGCCGATGAAGGCTTCTCTTGTGATATCCAATTAGTGGTGAGTATTTCCCATTTAGGTGACATTTTTATAAAGAACAGAGATGTAGTACACATCACGGTTAATATAGAGTTAATGGGACTGATTCTCTTCTCTCTTGCATTGGTTTTACACCAGTGAAACTCCAAAAGACTTGAAAAAAAATTGCAGAGTGGTCAGATGGAGGATGAATCTAAGAATAAAAGAGGCTGAATATAGTTTCCCCTCAAGAACTAGGTGAACTAGATAGAGCTGTGAAGACTTCCCTGAAATGTTAAAGTCACTATTCCAAAAATAATTTTCCTAGCAGAAAAGATACCAATTTCTTTTAAAAGGCAAGCAGAGGCAAATAGCATGTCTGATTTCCTGGTTAGTATTACAAAGCTGTTCATGATCTGTCATTTTGCTAACTGTCTAAGAAAAGCCCTAAGGAATTTTTTTTTAAAATCAACTTATGACATAGTTAATTAAGGAGATCTAACTGCCTTATTTGGATGTAGAGATATGACATATACAGGGCCGGCGACAGGGGGGTACTATGGGTACAGCTGTACCGGGCCCCCCAACTTTAGGGGGCCCCCGGTACACAGCTGTACCCATTGTCGTCCCCTCTTGTCGCCGGACCTGGAGAGCGGGGAAGGGGCGGGGAGGCGGCGCGGCTCTCCCCTGGACAAGCAAGCCTGGCCCCAGCAGGAGCTGTGAGCCCGGCCGGCGGCAGCAGCGCTGTCCGGGGGAGGGGGGGGAGAAAGGGTGGCTCACGCAGCTCTCGCTGCCCGGAGGAGGGGGGGGGAGCGCCAGCTGGGCTGGGGGGAGGGGAGCACCGGCTGGGCTGGGGGGGGGGCAGCCGCTGTCGGCTGGGCTGGGGGGCCCCATCCGCTGTCGGCTGGAGGGGGGGGCGGCTGGGCTGGGGGGCCCCCAAACTATCAAAGTAGGGGGCCCCCAAATTTCTGTCGCCAGCCCTGGACATATAGCACCTACAAAAACTCCACAGCCATCTAAACCTTGTTGAGCCTGATTATGCACCTACCTGGCTTCTTTTTCTGAAATGGAGAACCCTGTGGCCTTACATATCGAATGCAAATTCCATCACTTGAAACTCAGAGATGAATTGGTGCATCTGTGTGGAACTTCTCATAAGTCAATAGAGCTCCACATGAACAAACAGGTCCACACGTGTTTGTAAACTGCCGCAGAGACAAAGTCAGCATAGTGGCAGACAAATAAGGATTAGCAGACTCTTTTACAGAACAGACCTGAGCCTTCAAACAAAACTAAGCTTAAACATTTTTAAGTGAGAAATCTCCTGCAAACTTAATGTTTTCCTTCTTTTGTTCTTTCAATCACATATGATTTCATTTTTACCCATCTATTGGTTTTGACCAGAAACAGGAACAGCTGACATGTCATAAGATAACCCATGTTTGAAGAATTAGCAGTTTCCTTGGAAGAATAAAAACGCCCAATAAGCTATTCCCATCATTTTCTCAGCCCAGTTTTACAAAAAGCATTTTGTGAAGGTTCACGTAAGGCTCCAAACTCTCAAGTGTTTATCTTAACTGGGTCTTTCGCTTAATTTGGTTCCTTTTGTTTCAATGGGCTGTGACATTTTCTAAAGGGATATAATACAGCATCGGGAAAAAGCAGTTTTAATAATTCAAGTACACTATCTTTACGATTTGTTGTCAGGGAACCCACATATAGACTTGAGTACACGGCCTTTATACAGCTGTCTAAAATGACACACTGTGCCCAATTGTCCTGCAACTCATACGGATATAAATTATGAATAATTCACCAAAGCCAGTGGAGTTATGCTGCTTTATAACCAGTGTAAGCGAGAGGAAATCAGGCCCTGTAAACCGGATCCTCAAGTTCTTACTCAATGCCCTGTATGGCTATTATTCTGCAACAGCTCACCAGTACATCTTCAGTTTCAATGCATAAAATACTTGAGATTATTCTTTCAATTGCATAAATATTAAATAGTTCCCTAAATCTCTGATTTTAACATCCAATAATTAGTATTTTCTAATATGCTGCAAAATTTCAGGTGAACCTTTTTTAGCCATCCGTCTCCTCTACAAATAGTGCCACTGTTGAGAAGGCTCAGACAAACATGCTTAATCCCGATAGCTTTCCAACATTACTGAAGAAAGAGATTTTCCATAAGGCCCACATTTCATTTAAAAATAAAACTTAAAGCCATGCTCTATCTTAGAGAATCCTGCATTCTTTACAACATGGGGGTGGGATATCCTTAGATAATATTTTCACTATTAATTTAATGCTTTCCAATTACACCCAGTAGATCTGAACCTAATCTTGCACACTCCACCATTGGAGTTACATCAGTGGAGATGTACCTTTATAAACACTGAGAAAGCCAAATCAAACCTATGGGCTTCATATTCCTCATAACACACTAATAAAAACCAAATGTCATCCCTGCAAGGAATCAAACCTGCAAAAAAGACTCAGTGTCTGCAAAACATAGGAAACAAACCCCAAGAATAGATCTGGTCATTTTTTCTCCAATCAAAATGGCCTATTTTAAAAAAATAAATCATGAAAAAATGATAATTGTTGAAGTTTTTTGATTTGTGTGAAAAGGAACATGTCTTTTTGATTGATTTAAGTAGTGCTATTGACATTTATCTACTAAAAATAATTTTTGATTAATGAAAAATGTCTAACTACTTCAATCTACTTCAGTGAGTGAAATCTCTAGACAAGATGAAAAGTGGATAAATTTTGCATATTTGGTAAAGAAAACTTGGAAATTTTAATTTTTTCCTAAAAAACAGATTTTATTTTATTTTTAACACTAAAAGGAAATCAGTATCTAAATTTTTAAATATTCTGCAATCTGAAACTTTCAGTTGGTTAATAGAACAGGGCAGATATAGGACAGGGAAGATTACCATCATACTTGTTCTATTTGGGATCCTTGAAGGACAATCTGAATTTGGGCGTAGCGTAACTGTGAACAGGTTCCTCCATCTCCTGGAAATGCTGGTTGGTAGGCCCTCTTTGTGAATTAAGCAGCCCATGTAGTCCATCAGGGTACCTCCACCAACTGTTTTTATTCTTGTTTATGCTACAAGTACATCACAACATTGGAGCAGTTATGTGGAGCCCCCTTCCTGCTCCCTGGCTTGGCCTTTTATACTGCTTGCTTTTCTTCTCAGTGGTACCCAGCTGGTAAGCTAATTACCTCACCAGGACATCAGGGTCTCAACCAGTGCAAGTGATCCCATCCCTTCTACCTTTCAAACCCAAACTCTCTCAGTCCTTCTTACTCTAACTTCACCCCGTGCACTGGGTATTTTAAGTGACCAGGGTGCTGGCTTCCATAGGGCTCCATTTTCAGCTACTAACAGCACCTTGTCACCAAGTAACCAAGATCTTGTATGTGCTTCAGCACACTATTAATCTGCACTGGGCCCAGAAGTAAATGAACTTCTCAAGATGTAAAATACTTAATCTTGTTTAGGTAGTACAGGTGGACACACTTTTTGGCCTGAGGGCCACATTGAGGTTGCAAATCGTATGGAGGGCCAGGTAAGGAAGGCTGTGCCTCTCCAAACAGTCTGGCCCCTGCCCCCATCTGCCCCCTCCCAGTTTCCGCCCGCTGACTGCCATCCTCAGATCCCATCAATCCCCCTGCTCCTTGTCCCCTGACCGCCCCCTCCAGAGGTCCACCTCCCATAACCACCACCCCCAAACTAACAGAGCTAACCATGCCGCTAACCATGCCGCTAACCATGCCGCTTCAGCGCGGCCCAGGAGCAGCGGGCCAGAGCGCTGGTGGTGTGGCTCGCTGAGGCTGCAGGGGAGAGGGAACAGCCTCCCTGACTGGGAGCTCAGGGGTCAGGCAGGACGGTCCCATGGGCTGTAGTTTGCCCACCCCTAAGCTAGTAGATTGTAACTTAGAAATGTCCAGCCTGGCTTTCTGAATTTTATAACGTTAGATATTTTAGCTATATTTCAATTCTGCTGGACTTATTTTAGGATTCTCTCTCTCTCTCTATTTTCTGTAATCCTGAGCTTTGATTAAACAACCTGAATTGCAACTATAAGCTGTGTCACTTTCAAAAGCTGTTGAATGCTCCTAGGGAAAAGAGCCTGACTTCTGACCTTAAGGAAAGTGGAAGCAGCACTGCAGAAACAGCTTGAGCAGCTGCTCAAGGCATGGGAAATGAGAGACCCTTCTGTAAGATAGTGCTGAGAGGGCAAGCACAAAGTGAGAGGAAAGACCAAAAATTGTGGGTATGATTGGAAATCCAGAAATATAATTTCAGAGTAAAAATAACCTCACTACACATCAACAAAGGGGGTCTATATGATGAAACTTGGGGAGAAGAGGAGAGCGGGATGAAGGGGATAAAAAATGGAGGCCATTTCCCTCTTTTGCAGATTTGTCTCACTATTATATCATTATAATACACATACATTGCACAGGGGCACATACTTCTTGATGATTTGCAGTTTAGTTTGCGGTAAATTGGCAAAGTTTTAAAGTAAGGGCATTTCCTCTTCCTTTGTTGCAGAAGAAATTAAAGCATAAATTCCGCAGGCAGAAGTCTGTATTGATGTCTTCTATGGTCATAATTAAAAGGGAATCCCCACAAAATGTCATGATATTTTCAAAAGGACAAATGGCACTTAAGCTTTTACGTTCCTAACTGTCATTTGGCTCTAAAAAATCTCCCGTCATCTTTGGTGTGATCACAAGAATCACCTGTAAATATGCACCTCTGACATTAATAGAGCAAAACTACCCAGAATAACTCCCCTAGTAGCTTCAAAACACGGAGACAAATTGATGAGTGCAAATATACATAAGCAGATTGTAGCCCCCAAATGATCATATACAGGCACTGAGTGTAAATATCACCAAATCATTTTTGTGAGAGAACAGTGCTCATACAAATGTTGAGTATTACAATTGTGTTTGTGAAGAGAAAGGCTGGGATTCAAGTCTTGAAAAGTTATTCTCATGAAAGAATGTGTATGTGCGGCCATTTCCCATTGTGGTCTATAAATCTGCAAATTATATGCAGTGCTGCTCAGGTAGGCAGATTTTCTCGATGTGCATTACTAAGATTTTCTTTAATAGCTTCTGTAATGATGACTGCTTGATTAAAACTCGGGCATTGTGTTAGTTGTGCTAGTTTAAATTAAAAAGAGAGAGAAAGGAGGGAGGGAGGATGGTATCAGTCCAAGTCCCAGTAGACAAGTGCCCATTCAAAAAAACAACAAAGAACCCAACAATACTCTAGGTATTGTACTGCAATTAGAAACCCATGGCTGACCCATGCTAGCTGACTTGGGCTCACAGGGCTTAGGCTAAGGGGCTGTTTAACTGCAGTGTAGACATTCAGGCTTGATCTGCAGCCTTCACTCTGGGATGCTCCTACCTTGTAGGGTCCTAGAGCCCCAGGTTCCAGCCCCAGCCTGAATGGCTACAATCTGGCCCATTTTATGAGTACCACGTTCACTTTAAAATAAAAAATATGAAGCCCAGAGTTGAACGATTTGGGCCTTGAAATAAAATGTTGATGGATATTGAATATTAAAACAATTTCAGAAGAGCCAGTATGTAAAAAAAACAAAAAAAACAGACCAGTGCTCTCGTCTTCATAAATGCTTTATAATCCTGAAGATTTTACTGACTTCCTGAATACAATATATTAAGTCACTTTTAATCCAAGAATTCTTCCAGGTGATTTATTTGGATATTTTAACCTTTGAACTTACTATATATAATTAAGAATCAGAGAGGTAGCCGTGTTAGTCTGGAATAGCAGAGGTAACAAAGTCCTGTGTTTTGTTACCTCTATATATAATTAAGCTACAAGCTTCAGTTTTCTCATAACACATTAATTTTAAAATTCAGATAAAATCCAATTATTCTTCAAATAACGGTAAAGGACTTCAGAAAATATCACTCCTTCCATTTAGCTCATCTTAATATCTTTTTTCCTCTTGACCGCTCCCTGTTTTAGATAACAAATTTCATGGTTGAATTTGATCAATATCCCAGTCGAAATCATTCCAAAACTATCTACTGTTCTTGATGTAGGTGACTGTCTTCTTAAGCTTGTTTGTGATGATATTGCTGTCCCTGGCCTTATTACCCAGTGAAAATAAACATATTTTAGTTTATATCCTGCTATGTCAGAGCTGGATATTCATTATTGGTGTCTAGGTTTATTTTAATGTATTTTAAAATTGCAGAACATTTAGGGACTGATTCTATGAATCTGACCCTACCTGGTCAGCTTAGAATATGCCAGGTGTGGGGAAGTTTTCAGCTGGAATAAAGCAGCCTAAAACTCTTATGCCAGCGGTTCCCTCCCCTCCATATCCTGGCATAGGGGTGAGAAGTGCACCTGAGTATTCCAATCCACAGCTGGCAGAAGATCACAGCCAGAGTGCAAGTTACAGTCACCTCACAGCTGTTCTAGCTGATGTCACCGGGTTGGCTCTGATGCAGAAAGGTGTTCTCCTTGCTCTGTGATGGCCCCCTGCAGACAGTGTAGGAGAGTTTGAACCTTCATGCCTAAACCGTCCTGACAGCACATACACACATACATCGAAACTTGCTTATAAGGAAACACTGTAGCAGTAAGAGTGGAGCCTAGTTTTCCCGCTGTGAATACTCCTTGGATGAAGAACTGGCCTTTGACTGGCAGTAAATGACAAAATATCCCTTGGGTCCTCCCAACAAAGCACATCTACACAACTTTTAAATGGTAACGAAGAGCCTATGACATGCCACTTCCCTGACCTAAAGATTAATTTCTGTACAAAGTACTCCCTAATATTACCTTTCCTTGTGCAAATAGTTCTTATCTGGACAACTGGGGTTTCAACATACACTGATGATGAAATGCTTTTTAGATCACCCCAAGTGACACACTCCTGTATCCGTTATGCTGTTGTGAAGAGACAAAGCTTCATTTTCTGGGAAAACTGCCACTTTGCATTTCCTGCGTAAGCAAACACACAAGGAACATGTAAAAAGCAACAAAATCAAGCAATTTGTTGCAAATCCAGCTGCCGTGTTTTCACAGAGCTACTTACACATTAACAATTACAAATAAGGAAGGGGCTGAGAACCAGGAATAAAGGAACCAGTTTCAGTCTCATTCCCCCCACCCAGTGCCTTCCCAAGAGAGGGCTGTTGGTTGCACATAAGGAAGAATCACCACCCCCCCGGTCCACCCCTTGACCTGTTATCAGATCACAACAAGCACCCAGGACAGTTGATCTCCATGGGAAGTGCTCAACATTATGGGAGGCCCCCCTATCCTGCCCTCCCAAATGCAGTGCAAAATTGTACGGATTCCACTGCAAGCAGGGCCCTTTGTGCCCATGGAGGGGGAAAGGGAAGATTTGCTCCAATAAACAGGTTTCACCACATGTGTCATATAGACAGAGAGAATGTGGAGAGTGAACCTTCAGAATCAGGAAAATGCCTCCAAAGAGGTAAGGGGAGGAAGAGGAATCACAACTCATTAGCATATACTCCCAGTTCCTTTCATATTTCATTAAATGACAATATGGATTTACAAGCTGCATGCTCTTTCTGTTGAAAGCACAGAGCCAAAAAATCAATGACTGCGGGCCACAGATCACTACAGTTAAAGAAAGCCTCTAGCTGGATGCCAACTCTTATGATCATCAGTGAATCAGCTAGTTAAAAATGTGGAAATGTTTTGTTGGTTCATTTGTTTTGAATTCCAGCAGTTCCAGCAATTTCACTGCTCCCCCAGTATCACTTTCAAATGTATTTAACTTTATAAAAAGATTCTGATGGAAGATCGGAAGCAACTCTGAGCAAAAAGTTATTTAAAGTAATATTAAAAAGATGGAAAGGAACAACTTAATATTTCTAACCTTTTCCAGAAGTGTACAGTGTAAAGGACGCTCTCTCTCTCTCTTTGAGTCATTGTGTGGGTGATTGGCAGTACACTGTGGAGTGGAGGGAGAACAGCGGGGGTAGAGGAAGATTACGTACACCCATTGACTGAGTAATTTAATCTAGTGAAATCACTACATTACCCTCTTTCTCAGCCGTACGACTACTCCTCTGAAACATCACATTCATCCTACTCCTCTCTTGAGGGTAAATTTAGAGGGATTCCTCTAGGTCTGCGTCAAACATTACTAGGATTCCTCATTTTTGTCTGAAAAGGTTATTTGGCAGCATTTTCCATAAAGTTGAATCTCTCTTATTATTTTTACTCAGAACAATTGCTAAGCTGGGCAATCAAAAGATGGCAATAATCACTTCCTCATCAATGTAAATGAGGGCTGGCTTGAAAGAGGAAAAGCTGATCTAAATCAGAATAATTTTTTCAGTCTGTTTGACCTCCATTAGCTTTTCCTGTGGTTGCCTACCCTTATCTTCAGCTTCGGGCAAGTGTATCCTCCCATGATTGGACAACTATAATAGATGTAATCCTCCATGAAATGACACAAATCAGACTGGTTGCTCTCAGTATCCGCCCTCCTTTTTTTAATTAAACAATATGGTCCTGATCCTGCAAATACCTACTTGTGTGAATAGTTCCATGCAGTGCTTTGGAGCAATGCTCTGGCTCTGCTCCAACTCCAGGCAAAAACCTGAAGCTCCAATTCTCCACGCTCCACTCCAAGGCCTTGGTTCCACAGCATTCAGCAGGACTACTCATGATGGTCAAATTACTTGCAGGATAGAGGTCTATGACATTACAATGTTTCAAGCCAATAGTGGTGGTTAAGAATCATAGGGCTGACCAGGACCATCCACAGTGCTGAGGTTAGCTAAGTACAGCTAGCCTATCCCTGAGAGGTGTTTCTCTAACCCATTTTTAAAAGTCTCCAGTGATGGAGATTCCATAACCTCCCTTGGTAACCTATTCCACAACTTAACTACGCTTATTGTTAGAAAAGTCTTCCTAATGTCTAAACAAAATCTCCCTTGCTGCAGATGAAGTTCATTACTTCTTCACCTTCAGTGGATATGGAGAACAAATGATCACCATCCTATTTATAGCAGCCCTTAACATATTTGACACTTATCAGGTCTCCCCCCTCAGTTGTCTTTTCTCAAGACTAAATATACCCAGATTTTTAACCTTTCCTCATAGGTCAGGTTTTCTAAACCTTTCATTTTTGTTGTTCGCTGAATCCTCTCCACTTTGTCCAGATCTTTCTTAAAGTGTGGTGCCTAAAACTGGACACAGTACTCCAGCTGAGGCCTTGCAAGTCCCAAGGAGAGCTGAACAATTATTTCCCATGTCTTACATATGATATTATTGTCAATATATCCCAGAATTGCTACTATTTTGATATTCTAGTGTTTTATAACTTTCCTAGGGACTGCACCATAGCATCTTGGGAAGACTTGTGTGCTCTTGTGTCCATGAGAGATATGCACACATGCTCACGTACACACATTCTTTGTCCATCCACATGTATAACCCACAAAATCCCAGGAAGCAATAATATTTTGCACTTCTATAGCTCTCTCTTTAATCCATAGATCTCAAAATGCATTACAAAGTTGAGCAACCATTATTATCCCTATTTTATACATGAAGAAACCAAGACACAGAGAGATTACAAAACTTGACCCAAACTCACATAAATCCATTGCATAGTCAGGGACAGACCCAAGGTTTCCTGACTCCCTGTGCATGTTTAAGCAACTAGACAGACCATGGCTCTTCTCAAAAAACAAATGGGTTCATAATTGTCTTCATTGATGGACAAATCACACAAAACATTAATGGCTGCTGTTCCAGATGGAGACATCACTAATCTGTTCTAGCCCATCTCATGGGACTATAATGCATGTCAATACTGTCAATCCTATTATTTTAATATCATATTATCGGTAAAGCAGAAGGGTATGTTTGCACTATGCAATTTCCTGTGGCTAGCCTAAACAAGCATATGAAAGAAGAATTGTGTTGGCTATATAGAGATGCACAATTGTACTGATTGAAAGATAAATCATACAGAGATACTGAAATAGAGCTAGGGAGAGTCTACACCAATATGTTTGTCATGCAGACAGGCTTACAGAAGCAGCCTATGCAGCATACGTTATTTGCTCTGTATCTATTGAGAGGATCACACTAGAAGGCTGTGGGAATTCAAGTGACAGCACAGATATTCTACAGTATAGGTTGAGCTGTAAGAGTGAGTTATATCATTTCTTTGTTGTAATTGAATATAATCAGGGATGAGGATTGGTAATAGAGTTGGCAGAAGGAAAAGCCCAGGGCCATCTGTGAGCAGTCTGGGCATAGCAACCAGTGCTCTGTCAACAATGCAGGAAGAAGACATGGTTTTATGGCACCTCTCTTATTAATGCACTCACCTAAACTGAGACCAGAGTTGCACCATCCCCAAGGTTGCTCCAAGAAGGCTTTTGCCTCCCAAATTCTCCCCACCCTACAGCCCTGGCTCTGACACAGTCCTTGTCCCAGTTCTTTGTGCATAGGAGAAGTGTACAACCAATGAAATTCCCAGGATTGTGCAATCTGTTCTCCTTGCAAAGTTGATAACAGTTCTAGGCTGGTGCATTGAGGGCAGGGCCATGGCTTCATCCCCTTCTTGTCCCTCACCTTTGGGGTGATTGCTTCCCCAAGGTCTCCTGTGTGGAAGAACTACCATTCTCCCTAACTGTTAAGGAGGGTGGAATGTGACAGAAGATTCTTCACTCTCTCTCCTACACATTGGGACAAGGACCACAGGCAATCCGGTCCTATTAATGGATTATATTAAGAATTGACTTGGTTTTTTCTTCATATCCAGAAGGCCTTTACTACCAAAATTCCTTTCACCTCAGTGATGGCAACTTTAACGTCTGCTCTTCCTGTGTGACTTTGGGCAAGTCATTTAGGGTATGTCTATACTTCAAGCTGGCGGCGTAGGGCTCATCTATACTGGCCTGCTAAATTGGCACTGCTGCGATCGATGCAGCAGCATTGATTGAGCAGGTCTAGTGAAGATGTGAAGCCAATAGGAGAGTGCTCTCCCATCAATTTCAGTACTCCACCTCCCTGAGAGGGGGAAGGTAAATCAGAAGGAGAGCATGTCCCACTGATATAGCACAGTGTAGACACAGCATTAGGTCAATCTACGGTACGTTGTTCATGGGGGTGATTTTTTCACTCCTGAGCAACATAACTTACATCGACGTAAGCAGCAGTATGTCTGGGTGTTGCCGGATCTGTGGAGTTAGGTTGGTGATGAATCTGTTTCTTGTACATAGTTATTTGTAAGGTTCCACTGCTGAAGCTGATTGTGGTGTCCACGAAGTTGATGCTGGTGTTGGAGTATTCTAGAGAGAGTTTAATGGATGAGTGCTGGTGGTGAAGCTGCAATGGAAATCTACTAGGGAGTTTAGGCTGTCCAGAAGATGAAAATATCAGTGCTGTATCAGGTATATAATTGCTTTTATGTTGCAAGTTTTCCAGAAATTCTTCCTCAAGGTGGCCCATGAAGAGGTTGGCATATTGGGGAGACATCCCAATATGCTTGGCTACTCCCATAGTTTGGACAAAGCATTTGTTGTTGACTAAAATTGTTACGAGTGAGGATGAAATGGATGAGTTTGGCGATGTGTCAGGAGTGGATGTCGGAATGATGTCCATTGTCTTGTAGATATTTGAGGCAGGCAGCAATGCAGTCATTGTGAGGGATGTTGGTGTATAGGAGGTGACATTTAGGGTGGCAAGTGTTGTAGTATGAGTGAGGTTGTTGACGTTGCAGAGTTTCTGGTGGAAGTCAGTTATGTCTTGGAAGAAACTTGCCATTGGTGTGGTGAGTGGACTAAGGATCATTTCTTTGAGTCTTCATATTCCTTCAATCAGAGTGTTGTGGCCACATATGATGGGTCTGCCTGGGCTCTCTGGGTTGTGCATCTTGAGAAGCATATAAAACATCCCCGGAGATGGGTTGAGGGGGATAAGGTTGTAGAGTTTATCTTAGAGTTGTTTGGGGAAGGATTTGATGTTGACATTCTTGTGTCAACTTAAGGTTTTAAGATTGTTCTTCAAAATGTAAAATCTTAAACAGGGTAAAACCAAGGAACACATTTTTTCACTCAGCAAGACCCTGGCAATCCTGTGATTTGCATGGGATTTTTGCTACATGCAAAAAAAAAATTCTATCATGTGTTGCATATTTAATTGTATTTTACAGGTAAACAACAGATGAATTATGTATCCTGCTCAAAATATTAGCTATCTTGGCGCATCATGCCAAAGCAGATGGATAATGATTGATTTGGACAAATGGTGATTTAAAAAACACCCTGCTTCCTATGAATAATTAAGGCATCTCACTATCTGCACAATTCAACAGATTCCTACTCCCATAGGGCTATCCAAATATTCACATGCTTATCTCAGCAGCACTAGACCTCTGTACCTTCTGTGATTTACCTCTCACTGATTCGAGCAAACCAAGTTGGTTTAGAAAAAAACATGAGTGCTATGGGCTGAATTACAATAGGTCAGTATTAATTTGATACTAATTTCCATCAAGTTGCACACACATTTCTGGGAGAGTTCCCCTTTTAATAACCTCCTTCCATTTGGACTCTGCTATTCCCCCATCCCTCTGGGGAATGATTCTAGTCTGATCAGGTGAGAGTTAGTTTCGTACACACATTTTTTGATGCCACTGTGCCAGTCACCAAAGAGCCAAGACTGTTTAATAAGAATTACCAGTAAATCAGAAGTATATTCCAGCTTCTTGCAATAAATGTTATATTTAGTCTTGAAAGGATTAGGGTTTTTTTTTTGGTAAAGGTTTGTAAGTGTCAATTTCACCAAATACACAAAACCAATGAAAAAATGTTTCCATTGATAACAATCCTAATTTACAGTGAGGTAAAATTAGAAAAATTCTGCTTGATAATTTATTAGAATTTAATTTAAGGATATTTATTTTGTATATTTTGACCTGTGATGTTGATAATTTGTGCTTTAACAGTTCTAAAGTTCATTTTATATCTCTGAGTCTACTGTCATTAAATTATTATTGTCTGGAAACCCCCCCCCACACACACACACACACACTCACACACATTGTCTGACTCCTTATAATTTCCCACAATGGGAAAATTTAAGTTGCAGAAATTATGGACTTAAACATCTTTCCAATTTTGTACAATTGTGAAAATTTAAATCAATAAAATAAAAAATGCTTAAAAACTAAATATTGATGTTATCCACCGACATTATGCAAATAAAAATTGGATTCTGGCAAGCCTAATTATATTTCTTCTATCTCTTTGGTTTCGACATACAGAAGCAAGTCCTCAGCTAATGCAAATCAGTACAGTGCAGCATCTTCAATGGAACAATACTGATGCATAGCAGCTGGCAGAATTGGACAAGCTACTGTCAAAGAAGATACAGAGCTGAATCCTAAATTGCCTGTTCCATGGGTGTGAAACTCAGCATAGCTACACATCCCAGCCAGGTCCAGCAGCCAGAGCCCCTTCACTTGAGACAGGTACTGTTCAGCAGGCATCTAGCCCAGCCCAGCCCATCCTCTCTGCAGTCAGAGTCTGGGATATTTGATAGTGGAGCCACCAAGGAGAGAAGTTCAGGGGCAAGGTGGTACCTTCTCTAATGGCCCAGCAGCAGGCATAGGGACTCCCCACTGGAGTGAAAGCTAAAGGGGCAGTAAGGGAGCAAAGCATCCCTCTCCCAGCAAGCACACATCTCAGTTAACAGATCCAGGTTGGAGCTGTCAGTCAGCAAGGAGCCAATTAAATTAAATTAAATAAATAAATGGAGATATACCAATCTCCTAGAACTGGAAAGACCTTGAAGGTCATCGAGTCCAGTCCCCTGCCTACACTAGCAGGATCGAGTACTGTCCCCTGACAGAGTTTTTGCCCCAGATCCCTAAATGGCCCCCTCAAGGATTGAACTCACAACCCTGGGTTTAGCAGGCCAATGCTCAAACCACTGAGCTATCCCCCCCCCCCATCAATCTGAAGAAACACGCCCACTTCTCAAGAAAACAGAAACAGTAGGGGGCATCTCTTCCCCAAGCACTGTTCTTTGGAGGTTCATATTTAGCCCTGGATGCTTCCCTCTGTCTGTCCACCATCCAGATAGTGCAACCAGGGCTATTGCTGTGACCTCCAAGGCACTGCGTGGAGAGGGGGAGAAGCTGACAATAACAAAGGCCAGGGATGTGGGGGAAGTTAGGTCCCTACTGTGTTGTTGAGTTGTCACTCCGCACCCCATACAAACCATCTGTCAGGTTGCCATATAGCTCCCCTCCCCATGAGAAGAGCTCCCTGATGATGTGCCACACAGCTGTGAGCTATTTGCAAAGATAAGTTTCTTGTCCCCATATCAAGGTCTTACTACACTGGAAATTTTTGCCGCTAATGACATACATTTCACAGATCAAACAAGATTGCATTGACAAATCCCTTATTCAGATGCACTTGTTGGCATGTTCAGGTCTTCCTTGAGCACATTTATGGATAAGATTGTCATACCAATCATTGCTAAAAGGATTGGCTCCTGGATATGAACGTTCTAGCTGTCTAGCTGAATTGCTTTCAGTCCGAAGGATAACACAGACTAAGTATAATACTCACTTGGTAACAGATATCGTAGTTCAACAGCAGTACAGTGTCTTCCACTTGAACTTCCAGTGGTTGAGATCCCTGATAATGCCCCAGGGAAATGTACTCATTTATTTCTTGAAGAGACCTGAGTATTCCAGGTCTAACTCATGAAACTCATCAAAGCATCGCTGTAAGGCTCGTGATGCTTGACTATATAGAACTTCCCTGCTCGGGTGAAAATGAACAGAAATTGACTGACACACACATTGCCAGCAGGATATTGCAAGAAAGAAGAAACATCGCTGACACTTGACAGGTTGCGACGTGCAATGAATGGCCACGGAAATGTTGACAGACACTTGTGGAAGCTTCATTATTAATTCCGTCTCTAGTCTGCAGCTCCAGGATGGATATGTAACCCACAGAAATGCATAATGAGCCTTCTCAAATGAGTGTCAGGCTGACAAAGATGGCTCCCTTGGGCTGTCTAAATATCTATTTAAATGCAGATGCTAGCCTTCTAATGTGAAGGAAACAAATGTTTGCAACTTGTACATCACTGTGTGTAGCACTCAAAGAGATGGAACTTTTATATTATTATAGTGTTACCAACTCCCAAGATTTAATCAGGAGTAACAGAATTTTCGCCCCTGCCAGAGCCGATCTTGGGATGGCACTTCAAGGGTGAGTCACTGTGCCTTTGGGAGAGTGATAGCACTGGGAGATGGGTTCAAAACTTAAAAGACGGACCAAAACCACAATGCAATCTTTTAAAAATGAATGTTAGGTCCAATCTCATGATTTTGTGAAGAGGGGGCCGGCTCATAATTTTTTAACTTTTAAGCTTGGCAATGCTGTTGCTCCACAAGCCCCATCTCTCACTGGAGGGGGAGAGAGCTGCACTTCTGAAAAGGGGAGCAGAGAGATATTGCGATTCTTTGAGTTATGATTCCTTCCCAGTGTAGCTCCTTGGGTGGCCCACTTACATGCAACCTCTCGTTAAGAGTTTCACCCAAAGGTTTTGTCTAGCTCTTAGAAAATAACTCTGCTGCTTGATAATCAGTTGTACCAAACAAGAGCTACTTTGGAAGTTAAATACCATTTTTTAAAAATTACCTGCTCCTGGGGATTTATTACCCAGGCTGGGAGCTAAAAAGTTAGCCTGAGGCAATTAATACTTCTTATTTAACTTATTTTGTACTAATGATCAACATTACAGCTTTGCTATCTACTTGGAAAAAGCTGTTTTACATATGCAATTCACTATTTTTTTCCTGGAATCATTATGTAGTCACTTTTAGAAGGGGTTGAGATCAGGGAAAATAATTTTGTTTTCTCTCTTTTCTCATTATATAATGGTGGCAATCAAATCAAAGCTGGGGGGACGGGAAATGTGTA
Source organism: Sternotherus odoratus (assembly GCA_032164245.1). Classification (NCBI taxonomy): domain Eukaryota; kingdom Metazoa; phylum Chordata; order Testudines; family Kinosternidae; genus Sternotherus; species Sternotherus odoratus. The sequence goes on from JAVMKO010000002.1 coordinate 152,171,554, forward strand.
AAAATAGCGGTCACTGAAAAAACAGTGATTAGCATGGGTGATCCTTGCCCGTATTTGAAGTAAGTCTGTTCCAGTTAAATAAATAATGCAATATTTTTGAAGAAGAAAATCATACAAGGGTTAAAGTAGTTTATAATTAACTATTAGATGACCTTTTAACATCACAGGCCAAATCCTCAGCTGGTGTACTAGCATTGCTTCACTGAAGTCAAGGGAGCTATGCTGATTTGCATGAGCTGAGGATCTGGCCCAACAATGTTAATGTATTCTTTTTGTGTGTCTGCATCCTTCTAATAATTACCAACAAGGAGTAGGATACATATCAAAGCACTTTATTATGATCCTTTATGTACCACAAACTTTCTAAAACTCATTCTATCACTATATTCTCCCTAGTTACAACAAAAACAACACACACACACACAAAACCCTCTAGAAATTAAGAAATGGACACCTGGATTTGTTAAAAAAAATCAAACTTATTAAAATGCTAATGTGCTCACAATATCCTTGGATGAGATCAGAGTTATTTTAACTGTTCTTGCAGATGTCAAAGTAGTAAGAGCTAATGACAATTTGAAAGACTGAGGTTAATTATTGAAGACCAGCAAGAAGCATGAGTAACTGTGATTCTGACAGAAAGTCATTTATTGCAGATGAGTGATTTTAATTAAGTAACCATGCTAAAGTTTGTTTCACCCATCAACTAGTTATAGCCTATATAGATTGTCTCATGCAACCTCCATGTTAGAATGAGGTCATCCACTTGCAAGTGCTATTTAGCCTATGCTAAGATACAAGTCTTATGCAATATCCTATATAATAAAAGGCCAGAGGATGTTTGTCTGAAGCCGTCATGCGCAGTAGAGACAGCCCAGACAAACAGCATGCTGGGAGCTGTAGTTCGGCGGCACAAAATGGCCACCGCGCGTGCGCCGCCGCGAGCTGTAGAGGCGGCCTGGACAAACAGCATTAAGCACTTTGGCCCATGTACATGAGCTGTTACACTAGTATATATATATATATATATATATATATAATGTCTGGACAAAGAATGTGAAGGCCTTCTTAAACATTACAAAAAATGCAGTGATCCAGAAATAGCCAACAACCTCCTAGCAGTCTAAATGCATCCCAAAAGCTTGCTGGGAAAAAGCAGTATCAGAAATGGACATGCCAATATCTAACGGAAAAGCATTGACACTCACAGGAAGTTTGGTATAGCACAAGACCCACCAGATACACAGCAACAGTAAGTCTCTCCAACCTATGTGACTATAGCAGACAAAAGTAAATTTTTTGAGGTGTCAGTCAAAAAAGAGTGGCATTAATACAAGTAATCTCTACCGCTCAACCAAGATGAAAACATCTAACCATTCTCCAGGTAAGAAACAGAAATGCACTGAAATAAATGAAAACAGGGAATGCCTACCACTTTGAGCATGCATCACCAAAACTATTACAACATTTTAGGGAGAAAAGCCAACACAAGTTGTCTATCTTCTTGTCCTGTGTTATACAGGAGAACATGATAACCAAGCTAAGGTGATGTCTTTACATTGGTAAAGCTCACTGTTTAGCAGCCAGCTATTGCCCAATATCATTCAAGTTGTAGTTGAAAACTCCTGAAGCAGATGATCCTACAGAAAACTATGCCCACAACAGAACAACTTTTGAGTGATGATCAGGCAGCACCTGTGGCCAAATGTTAGCACTTATGATGTACATGAAAATGGATTTCAAGAAAAGAAGGCTTTTTTGACCTTATGGCAGCCTATGACACATCTAAAACACTGGTCTGCAATACAATATGTCAAGAGTTCTTCCTAGATAAGCTGTCATGACAGTTGAGATGATACTTGGAGATAGATGTTTGAGGGGCTCTGAGCCTAAAATAAACACCCGGAAAGCCCGAAAGAATGGATTCCTACAAGGCTTAGTGCTGGCATAAACTATGTTTAATGTGTTCACCAATGACCTATCTCCAGGTATTCCATGTACGCCAATAGCTACTTGGCCTTCAAGGACTGTGAATTACAAAAGAGAGAAGAGAAAGTGAACAGTGATATGGTCACCATAGGTGGCTATTGAAGAAGCAGAGAATTAAACCAAGTACATCAAAGACAATGTCAAGATGTTTTCAGTTATACCATGCCAACTTGAATTTAACAACTTTTTGAATGATCAGTGGTTGGCACATGATTCAAAGGTACTGTATCTAGGGGACACCCTGGATTGCACACTCATATACAAATACCATCTCACTAAAGTAGCTCAAGAGATCATGAGCAGAAACTCTCTCATGAACAAACTGGTAGGGTTCACCTAGACAGACGATGTGCAAACACTGCATAGTTTGTGGCTCATTTTCTGCTATTTAGCTGGGGGTGAATACTATGCCCCAGTTGGGTTAAATTCTGTCCACACTCGATTAGTAGACACACAGCTTAATCATATCATGAGAATTATCACAGGAACACTGAAGTAAAAAAACACGTACAGTTACTAGTCCTAGCCAATATTCCTCCACTTAATGTCCAGTGTCAGAATGCAGCCAACCAACTGATTACCAGGGTACAGAAAATGCCACACTTACCACTGTTCAGGATTATATGGGATGCATCCTGCCATCAACTGTATAGCGAAATCCTATCTGGCTGATAGCAGCAGCTCACGAAGGCAGACAGATTATGGCAGCCACTACTAGGAACTCACACATCAACACCAGGCCAAATTGCCGGCTACTTGGCTTTGGGCTCTCGTGCTACCTCTGGAGCTAGTTCACTGCACCAAGACTAACCATGCCTGGGGCATCCAGGACAGTCCATTGTGCATCTGTGGTGCTGTGGGGGAAGCTTCACACATTCTGGATGCTTATTGTTTTTGCTTTGAGCTCCCTGATGGCTTCGAGGCCATTTACTGGCTCGAGATAATTTAGCTGGAGGGCTGAGTTGGGTTTTTTTTAAACGTTGTCTTGCCTACATGCAAATGCACTACTCTGCTAATGCTATGTTGGCCCAGCTGCAAGTAGCCTCAGACCCTTCACCTTATTTTGAGACTTGCCATGTGGCAACCCCTTCTGACTGGTTGTTCTCCCCACATCCTGGGGAACAGCCTCCAATCAGAGATGCCGTATGAGGCAGGCAGCTCTTGCTTCCTCTCTTTAGAAGCTCAGAGGAGGTTTTACTGTAGGGAAGGAGGGAGAGAAAGAGGGAGTTGAAAAATCAGAAAACAGACCAAAAGATTACTACTTTTTAAAATAATCCTGTGATTTAGAGGCCAAGCTCATGACCGTCAGCCCTTCCTTTGTCCTCATGGCTTTGAAGATCCACAGCTCCCATTTTAGGGCCAAGAAACGGAGATCCCTGAAGCCGGGGGAGAGAAAGACCAGAGTGAAGCACTGGCTAGCCAGCTTCCCCCAGCCCATAGAAGGTCTGGGGCTGAAAAATCCCAGCAGAGGCAGCAGCAGCAGGTGAGTACAATAAAAAAGTCTTATTTGGATATCATCATGAGACTAGCAGGCCCCTCCAAGATGAAAATTATCCATATGAAAATAATATGAACTAGAAACTGAAAACATTTACGTAACTTAGCTCAAAGTCTTTGGTTTTTAGGCTAGAATTTGCCTTCTACAGTGTATTAAAGTCACTAAACCTAGACAAAGATTTCGATAGACTTTTACCAATACACAATAAATTCCTGGCACTTCCAGTTAGAAGGCAGTCTTTTACTCCCTATTAAATCTATACTAAATCTGACCTAGATTCCAGCCCTGTCCCATTTTGACTCATGTGGTCTTGGGAAAGTTACTCTCCCGCTATGTCCCACATTACCTATCTGTAAAATGGGCATTATAATAGTGTAGCAAAATTGGTAAAGGCGTGACATAAATATTGGCAAGAAGATCTCCTGCCAAAGGTTTGAACTGCAGGGCCGTATCAGTAAATCCTCACATTGGTTGTACTAATGACCCATTCAGGCCTTTTGGTGGAGTTTTTATATAAATGTTGGAAGGCTGAAAACAGTCAGGGCTATCAGCATGAACTGTCTTACTTCCTGACACCTCAGGCAGCTAGGGTACTGTCCGCCAACATTACAGATTATTAATCAGGAAATGACTGGATCTGGGCAGCCACAGGATCAAAAAAAGATAAATCAACTGGACACGCTGCAGGCCGCAAGAAGAGACAAGACAATTTCTGCTATCCTAGGAAGATGGTTATATAACTGTCATCACAACAACAAAACTAGCATTCATGTACTCGGTGCCAGGGTTGGCTCCATTCCATTCCTGTTTCGCAATCCAAGCCTCAAACTGCATTCTCAGACAGAACACATTCGTAAGGACACAGATTGGTACCAAGATCAAGTTTGTACTTGTCCTGTGGCCAAAAAGGCTTGTCAGCCTTGCTTTCTGGACATCCCAAATTTGGATTCCTCTCTGTCCACAAGTTTCATGGGTTCTGTGATAAACCTGGTTATGAGCATTTAGTCAGCTTCTCCAAACAAGGGACAGATTGCCCTCTCTTTCTAGAGACACCATACTATTCAAGCCCTTCACCTGTTTGGATTGCACTTTCATAAACTCATTTTTCTCCTGACAATCCATCAGAATTTACTGCAGCCTAACAAGGCAGTCAAAGATCCACGAATTGCACTCGGGAATCCAAATTGGCCTAATCCTTTCATAAATTCAGATAGCCATCTGGGACTTAATCTTCCTTTCAAAAATTGGTATATTGTCTTGCCTTCTCCACATTAGAGACACGGTTGATCAGCTTGTCTCAACAGCTTAGGCAGAGGTGTTTATTCAGGTAGAGGTGAGAGTAATATGCACAGAAAAACTATTTACAGTCACTTTAAACCTGCTGGTGGCTTACTGTTACAATGGAATGGTTGGGTGTCAGTTTACGCATCAATACAATACTTTAACTAACTGAACTTTTTACCAAAGCAGACCTCTGGTAAGTGTGGTGCATACTGAGGATGCATTGGTTAATAATTAATTATTACAGTGTGCTTTGGGGGCACGACCCATGCCCCAACCAGTCAGTGGTACAGGAAAACACCACGGAGTGGCCAGGGCTTACAAATGTATGCTTAATACCTGCTGGTGTTACTTGTACTCATGTCAATTGATGGCGATTTTTGCCTTTATTATGACCAAAATTTTAAATTTTTATATTCAAGTTTTGACCAAAAAATTGGAATATATCCCATCACCCTTCATATGTTATACCTAGTGATTCTTCTTTTTGTTTGTTTATAGCCCCAATTTTTTATTTGCCATGCAAAAACTGGACTATAACTTACGGTACTTTGCTGCTCTTGGCTTCAGCAATAAGAGTTGGCACATTTTTTACTCAGATGTTTGGATGCTAGAAAGTGACCTTTCTTGCCACTCCCTGCTGCTGCTATGGTTTCCACATACGCACTGGGATTATTAATAGTCAGTTTAACACTTCTAATGAGCACCTGCTGTTCCCTGTGGGTCAGGGTTTCTTTTTTTCCTTTTTGTGTAGAAACATTCCATTAATTCAACCATGGGTTGCAATTAGTGTAAATAGCGTCGTTCTATTGCTGCCTGCCTCCCCCTATCATTTGACATTTCGTTTTATTTTCATTAAAATCCACTAAAGCTGGATCCGAATCAAAACACCGCCTATGCTCAAACCCACCACACTTACGCACAGTGTTCTTAGGGAGACGACTTACTGGTTCCTGGAACAAAATTCAAGTTCAAGATACAGCAGCCAGATAAATTACTTCTTACCAATGAACTGGAGCATCTCTGTCTTAGTATGGAAGAGAATCTAATCTTCCCACCAGAACAAGAATAAAAGAAAAATATCACAGAAAAATAGTGAAGACGAAAAAGGAGCCTGGTGAAATCTCGAGTGCAGGGGATAATCTAACATGTTCAGTGTCCACCTCTTGCTAGTTAAGGTCGTCTTGTGAACTTACTCCTCTCCCAGAGTCACTAAAGTAGACCATGAGTTCCAGATTGGGAGAGGGAGCCTCATAGTCAAAATAAAATAAGTTTTCCTCACTGCCACGTTTAAAATCAATAACCTCATTTCCCAGCCGAGATAGGCGAGAGTGCAGGGGAAATAATTATAACTGCAAAGGGTTTCACAACTAACTGACCCATAAAAGGAACAGGACTTTTCTTGGTGCAGCCCAGCTACACAGCATTCCTGACACAAGGCTGAGCATAAAAACTTAATCTATCCTAAATTTAGAAGTGTTGGAATTCAGGGTTCTGATTCAGACCATCATAGAGACTAGAGATGGTCAAAAGTTTTCTGATGGACTGTTCTTCCATTGGAAATGTCTGATTCAATGAAAGCAAAACTTTTTTGGAGAACACACGTCAATTTCCTCAGAATATGCAATGGGAAATTATCTGAATGGTTTGTTTAGACTTTATCATTTCAACTACTTGCCAAAGTAGAAATGAAACAGTTAAAATGAAAAACAGTGAATATTTCAGATTATTTCATTTGGCAAAAAAAGAAAAAAATCCCAATATTTCTACTTTGGGTTCTGAGCTGAGACGAAACAAAATTTCAGAATTTCTAGTGGGATGGAATTTTTACTTTTATTTACTGACTGTGATAGAGATTCAAGCTGGGATGTTCAAAGGCAACTTAGGAGATTTAGGAGCACAAATAAAATGGATTTTCAGTGACTCCTGTGTCACTCCATTGTTTTTGAAAATCCCACCCATAAAGTCTGGGATCTGGAGTTTTGGGTTGGGCCTGTCTCTAATGTGAACAAAAGAGAATGCCACCAAAAAATGAAAGCATTTTTGATTGTTTCCCATTTTATATGACTGAGTGCTCAATTACTTCAAGAATTACCATCACCAGCCATTGTTCATTTGTCTACCACTCCAATGCTCCGGCACTTGAGTCACACAAGCTGTTGCACTGAGTGCAACAAGTGTGAATGAGAACCGCGCAGTTCAGTCAAGCCAGGGGATCATGGAAAAAATGAAGCTCTGGCCCAGAAGAAGATTCCTTGTTTTTTCCTTGAATTTTTTGGTTTATCTCTAGCTTTCTCCTTTCTCTATAAGAGCCAATACCTTGTTTGTTCTATAGCCAGAGGGAATCAGTAGTGTGACATGCTGCTTTGTCCCAAGGGTCTTTTCTATAGTGAAAAGCATTTCTCACAGGCTGCACTGATAAATAAATGGGGGGAAACACATCATGGTAAATACGTATACTGATATAAATAACTTATGTCTCCTTTTTATATTGGAACAATGACCTTTTTTTGCCTGCCAGTGATAAAAGAACTTACTGTTTTACATCCACAGTAAATCAGGTGGAAGAGGTGACAGAAACACTCTGAGCTATATCTGCAAGAAGAGCACCAGAGTGGAAATGCAGATTCAAATGGCTGGCATGTATATTCATAGGGTGAGCATGGAGAGCCAAAAATACCACACCTGCTGAGGGGAGCTCTGCCTACAGAAGCCATGATGGGGAGTAGGAGCTCTCCTCCTGTGTTTAGCAGCTGACCATCTCCCCCTCATTCCCTTCCATTAAACCTTGCTTCCACCCAAACTGAAAACCAGACAGTATTGAAAATCTGGCAGCTCCCACAAAGATTCCAGCCCCATCCATGCCAAAGTTGCTTAGCTAAGCAAATCTCATGGCATTCAAAACACTGTGAACCTCTCAAATTTGGACACTTCAAAACTAGTTTGACATTGCTGACCTATATTTTTTTTAGCTTATCTGACCTTTAATTTATATCCATTTTCCATATGCCCCAAGGTTGATACAATATTAAAAGACACCGGACCACATCCTCAGTTGGCATGCCTCAGAGCTTTAGCTGTCTCTGTATGTTTTTCTACTTATACAAACTGTTACAGAGTGAGAACAGCTAGGCTGGCACAAGAGACCTCCCCTTATGTATATTTCTCTGCTAGAAGTTCTCTCTTTCCCTCTCTAAGATACACAGCAGTATTTGAGGGTTTTCAAAGTCAAGGGGAGTTAGGTACCTAATTGGCATAAGTATTTTTGAAAATTCCACACAGTTGGATTGGGTTCTTTCCTTATCGCCAACGTATAAAACTTCTGGAAGCCAAAGTACATCCCCAGTTACACCTGTACAGCCCCACTGTATTCCAGGTATGCCCTGAGTGACAGCTGTACAAGCACATTTTCTTCATTAGGATTACACAAATGTAACTAACTGGAATTTAGTGAACATTTAGTTAATAATGCATGAGATGGAATAGAATGCAGCTTTTAGCTGTACTGGCCTAAAAATAGTAAAAAGTGATAAATCCTTATTTTCATCACTCAAGTGTTGACCGAATATGTCTAGGGAACCTGTCTGTTCAGTAAGATGTTGTTGTCTTTTCACAGTAACCTGTCAGTTTGGAAGTGCAGTTTAAAAGAACATTGTAAACTGGAGATGGGTTCAAACTGCAAAAAAAGTGGATTGAGGTGCACATTCTGAAAAACCCAATTTGCATTAAGGAACATCTCCTAAACGGTCTATAACAACAAAAAAGAGTTACATACTCCGCTCATAATATTCCTCCTTGCCACGTATCCCTCCACTTCTGCTGATTACATGAAATATGTAAATGTATGTTGATTTTATTTCACAGTGGAAGAAAATGCCCCAATTATGATGATCTCAAACCAAAGCAAAATTGCTAGATTTTCTCACAGACATCAAACACTAAATTAAGATCTTCCTCGTCTAACTTCTAAGCAAGTTCTCACCACTAAAAGTTAGCCCTTTGACAACTATGCTTCCCAGTCCTGGAGAATGCTGAGACCTGTCAACTCCAATTGACTTCAGAGGAAGTCAAGGGGGCTCTGGACCCCACAGGCTCAGGTCCAATGGCTCCTAACTATTGACAAACATGTTCTCCTGCAGCAAGATGGCTTTGTTTCTCTATGCTAAAACTATTTACTAATGCAACTATTTGTTGCTGTGGTTGTTCATTGAGGAAAGCAAATGTCTGAACAAATAAGGAATCTGTGATAATATATTCACAAGGAGCTGTGATGGAGAACAATAAAACATAGCCCTTGTGGAGCAATACAATCAGGCTATTACATGAAGTGAGTTCAGCCCAGATCTCAGACTTTGATACCTCAAGTTTCTCAGTGTTGTGTCTCAGTGTCTCATTCCTGTACAAACTGTTCATTATAAGGCACCCATCCTGGTCCTGTCTGCAATTAGAAATTTGTAGGGAGATTTACTGGCAAGGCCTCTGTCTGCTTGTACAATGATGATCACTATCCTCAAGAAATTATATCTATTTTTGAACAACTGAATGCAGACTATACAGTAACCCCTCGCTTAGTGTTGTAGTTATGTTCCTGAAAAATGCTACTTTAAGCAAAACGATGTTAAGTGAATCCAATTTCCCCATAAGAATTAATGTAAATGCGAGGGGGTTAGGTTCCAGGGAAATGTTTTTCCCCAAACATATGACATTCTATACATATACAGTATACGTTTAAAATAATTTTAAACAAATAATTTAGTACTGTACTCACCAATGATGATCGTGAAGCTTGGTTGAGGCAGGGTGTAGCAGGGTCTAGCCCTGCTCCCACTCCCCAGCAGGAACGCCAGATGGGCAGAATGGGGCAAGCCAAACAACCTTATAATGGAATATGGTGCGACTTTAAACAAGTATGTTCTCTAATAGATCAGCAACCTAATAACGGACAAGGTTAACCAGGAAGACATTAAGTGAGGAATTACTGTAAACACATAAAGTGAGAAGTTTCCTCATTCTAGTGAGGGATTTCACTGGAATATCAAAACCACGAAGGAGTATATTTAATTCTGTTCTTTTAGTGGCCTCATATGTTCTCTAAGTCTATCACCTTGGGCCCAATCTTGTATTTCTTGTTCAGCCCAGACTGCCATTGAAATCAGAGGAGGTTCAGTTACACAAGGAATAGAAGATTGTGCTTTCCTGGCACAATGCTGCATTTCAAGGCCAGACCATGACAAACTGTATTTTAAAATGCTTGAGGGGACAAAAAACAATTGTTTTTTGACGGAACTTAATACCGATCCCTTATTTTTACATCATTAGGTATACTGGAAATAAAAAGGTACGGGCTACAGCACTATTTGAAACAGAGTCAGGTAGCACTGAACAACTGCTATAACCTCTGACTTTCTGCAATGGGTCAGTAATTCGAGAGCCGCATGGCTTCCATTCACTTCTTGTGATAGCAGTATAGTAGAAGAGCATAGATGTAGGAATGCTGCAATGCTTGTGCTACATCCAGCCCTTGAAATTCTTCTCTTGGTACCACAGCGTTAGCCAAGCATATATTCAGAGCTGCAGCGCTAGCATACAGGTTCAGAGTCTGTTTCCCCTACACATGTCCATGGGAGTTCATTTTTTGAGGTGTATGTAGTTGCTTACCTTGTGCAGGGCGAAACATTTTAACTGCTATTCAAGTCATAACTAAATCAAGTTGTGTGCGCAACACATAGACTTTGAGGGAAGGGGAGCATGCTCATGGTTGGTTGACTGGTTCCAGGCATACAAATGTCTAATTGATCAGGGCTGAGCACACACAAATCTGGGATTAGGGGTGAGAGAGAGGGAGCACATACAAATTTGATTAATGGGGGAGTGGGGTAGGGTTGGGTGAACAGATCTGAATGGTTGGTTGGGGCTGGGCACACTCTGATAGGCTACCTCCTGAGGGATGCCAGATTTCCATCACCTCTAACCATCCTTCATACATCATTGCAACCAAATCACCTTCTCCCAGAGTAATCCATTACTACCTCAGGTATCCATGATTAAGGTTGTTGGTGGAAAAGTAATCTAATGGAAGAGTATTCACAGAATGGAGGAAGGGGACAGAATTAAGATAGTGGTGCATTGACTGGTTTGTAGGAGTTGTGCTAAAGAAAGGTGTGTGCTTGTGGATGGATACATAGAAGGGTCAGTACTGTTAGGTGGCTTAACGTTTCATATCCTTACTTTTGTTGGTTTGCATCAGTTGTGTTGTGTGTACAGCAACTCTAACACTATTGCAACAATGTTTTTTGTGTATGAATATATAATAAATACATATTTTGTGAGCCAGATCCTTAGCTAGTGTAAAGTAATCCACTGAAGTCAATATAGTCTCTAGAGAAAGGGCTAGATTCTCACTTAAGTAAACTGCTGCAGTTCTATTGTAGTCAGTCAATGACCTATCCTGATTTATGCCACCAGAGGACTTAGTCCTTTCTCTATAGAAGTCTAGCTACACACTCCTATTTCTCATAGCAAATTAGCAGGGGACTGGGACTCCGTTCGATTGCCATTCCTAGTACTAGCATCCACTCTTAGATTTTACAAGTCATGTGACATCTTTGTGCCTCAGTTTCCACAACTATAAAATGGAATGTATAAAAAGGTAACCCTCTATATAGTGCTTTGCGCTAAGGACAAAATATTACTGCCATCATTATAACCTAATCATGACTTTTAATCAGAAAATTCACATAACTGAGCTGCAGTGTGCCTAACACGAGTGTTGTGACATTCTGCAACAGCTGTTCCCCCCTCACTGTACTCACTCACACATGGTATTTTGAAATATTTAAGATGAAATCCTTTTTATTTTGCTCACTCCTGAAATCTGAAAAATTGGAAAGTAAGAAACACTTAACCGCATAAAGAAATTATCCCTGTACAAATGGGTGAATAATGCTCCCAAACTGCAACTAACTCAGGATTTTTGTGGATCACAGTTTAATAGACAGATAGGGTCAGATTAACTGGTGCCTTGTACTTTGCTTAGTCATTTACATCTGTGCAAAGTGGATATAACACAACCTAAAACACAATCTCTCACTCACACCAGTGATAGCATTTTACACCCACTTTGCAGAGATATAAATGACTACTCTAAATAGGCTGACCATATTTCTTTGAGACAAAAACGGGACATTGGGATGGCAAAAATGGGACGGGGTTGGGGGGTCTCACCAGATGAAGTCGGTCCAGTGGCTGCAGAACGTGGGCTGCTTGAAGAAGCGCGCCATGAATTTGTGGCTCTTGACCTCGTGGATCACCTTCTGGCGCAGCGCCCCCTTGCGGCAGAACAGCGGCTTGGCCAGGCACTCCAGCTTGGTGGGCAAGGTGACCAGTGCCATGGCCCCACCTGGGCCCCCCAGCGCCGGGGGGGGGGAGGGGAAGACAGAGGGGGGGGTGGGGGGGGATGGAGGAATAAACAGAACAGAGATGGGGGAGAGAGAGATGGGGGGATGGGGGATGAAGAGGATGGAGGGAGAGAGAAGTGGGGATGAGGGATGAAGAGGATGGAGGGGACGGAGGGAGAGAAGGCACGAAGGTGAGAAGGGAGAGGATGGATGGATGAGAGAAGAGATGGGGGTAGGGAGCAGGAGGGATGGAGGAGGCAAGGGACAGAGAAGGAGGGATGGAGGGAGCGAGAGAAGAGGAGGCAGCGGACGGAAGGAGAGAGAGAAGGGAGGAAGGAAGGGATGGAGGGATGGAGAAGGGGGATGGAGAGAAGGGAGGAAGGGAGGGATGGAGAGAAGGAGGGAAGAAGGAGGGATAGAGAGAAGAGGAGGCAGCGGGCGGCGGGCTGAAGCCGACGGCGGAGCGGAGCTGTCCGGAGCCGCAGCCAGGGGCCGAGGTGGGGACGGGCGCGCAGCGGGAGAGCTGCTGGCCGGAAGTTATTAGAAATAAATAGTTCTCGGGCATCTTTTCCATCACCTGTCCAGCGGTGGGACACTGGTACTGGGCTGGCGAGATGCAGTTTGCTCATCGGCGATTTTGATCTCTTTGCCTTTCTCCCTCTCTTTGCTGCCTGCATCTTGCCTGCGTTTTCAGGTGCTTCTGCTGAGCTCCAATACCGGGGGGAGGTGCGACCCCTTGTGTCCTCTGCCAAGACAGACCCTCTGCAGGTGCATTTTTGAGCCCTGGAGCACGGGGCGGCCGCGTGGGGCCATATCTCTGCTCTCGCTCCGCAGGCTGCTGGCTCAAGAGCTACCAAACAGGGAGGGAGGGTAGTGTCCACAGAGCGGCCCCAGTCTGGTTAGTTCAAGGGCCCTGCTCCCACTGAAGTGTTGCTACTGATCGCAGTGAGGGCAGGATGGACCCCTACGCGTTTGTCTCTGGAAAGAATGAAGGCGAGTAAAGCCGCTTTCCGTTTTTTACAAAAAACGGGACAAAATTGATATTTGTATTAAAAAGACGGGACGGTCCGAAAATATGTAAAAAACGGGACTGTCCCGTTCAAAACGGGATGTATGGTCAGCCTAACTCTAACCCAAGCCTTGGGGAATTAGGCCCATTGTCGAAAGAATCTGGAAAGGTCAGGCTTGATTCTGATTTTACTTTCCAGTGAACTGCTCCAAGTCAGCAGTAACTCCATTGAAGTCAGTGAGTTACACCCGTATAAAACCGTGTGAGATCAGAGTCAGACCCTTGAAGTTTGATGAAAGAATTTCATCCATAGAACAGAAATAGGATTCGAAAACCGATGCCTTATTGGAGCATATGAAATCTCTTAAGATAGCTATAGTAGTTGACATTAAACATCCAATATTTGCCAATAGATACTTGTACGTTACCACAGATATTTCCTATTCCAGATATAGGAGAAAAATCAGAACCCACTGTGAGATATTTGTTCACATATGCTGACTTTCCAGTAGTTCTCACTGTAGTCCAGTTATTGTCTGTTAATGAAATGCTTACTGAGTGTTTAACAATGTGTTTTTTGAGATGTATGCCTTAGAGATGTGCAGACTGGTTAGGATAAATATAGGTCTGTGAGGACTTGAACCAAAACCCTGGCACTAAATATCCTTGGATTTGGGGATCCACAGCATCTGAGTTTTATAGATAGGTTGGATCCTTGGTAATTTAGAGATTGAGGGCTTGTCTACACTGGCACCTTACAGAGCTGCAACTTTCCTGCTCAGGAGGGTGAAAAAACACATCCCTGAGCGCAGCAAGTTTCAGCGCTGTAAAGCGCCAGTGTAGACAAGCCCTCAATCTCTAAATTACCAAGGATCCTGGCACTGGAAGCTAAGCCCCTCGTGGGGGGGAGGGGGCATTTAGAGCAGCTCTCCCAGCGCTGCAGTGTGACCACACACGCTATGTTAAAACGCTGCCATGACAGCACTTTAGCATTGCCAGTGTAGACTAGCCCTGAGTAAATCTCACTGTAATCTAGACCCCTTGGTTTAGTCCTAGAGGTACTGCAGTTAGGGCCTTTCAGTGAAACATCTTGGACCTCTAGAATTTGTCTCCTTTGTTGTTGTGCCAGAACCCCAGTTTTTGTACTTCGGGTCACATAGCAAAATTTATCTTCTCTCCCAGGTGTTTTTTGGGAAAAAACGGGCTCAGTGGGTTGTACTAAGTGTGTGTGTATAATGATACAGTCTTTAACAACATGATCACACACTATTTTTTCCTGCAGGCTTCTTGCCTCATTCATTGCTCAGAGAATTCAATATTTCTTTTTATCCTCATCATTAAATCTGTATGCGGTTTGCCCCATGCTGTATTTATTGCACACCATTTAAATCCTGCACTGAACACGGTATTAATTTCCTCATAGGCTTTTCTATGCATTCGCCACTGTAGTACCTGAGTGCTTTATAAACATCAATGATTTTATCTTTACAACCCATTAGGCCAAATGGTATTATTAGTTCCCATATTAAAGATGGTGATCTGGACAAAGACAAATTAAGTCCAAAATTGTTGAATGTCCACTGACTTTAGTAAAGCTGGGCTGTTAGGATAGCCAAAGATTTGACCTGTGATGTCAAAATCCAGTTAGTGTTAAACTCCCCTTGGCCCTCGTGTGTTTTTGTTCTTAAAAACAATTCATTAGTTAACGGGAACAGGCTCTGAGATATGGTCGATAAACTTCTATAACATTAAAAATGTAAATGGATTTCACCTTGAAAGGCTTTAACGTAACTTTTCTTTATCAAGATGTCAATTTTAGAGGATCAGTTGTCTGACCGATAGCGCATTTCCAAAATAGGAAGCTTACTGTAATTGCCTTGTTTGGAAGAAAAGTAAGTTTGCTTGTCTGTCTTTAGATTAACAGAAGAGAAAAGGGAGATGACAACGGTATTATAAGACTGAATTTTTTTTCCTGATGAATGAATATTGAGTGTTGTGCTAGGTTTTTCCCATTAGGTAGTATTTGGGGTAAGAGAGGCATTATATTGAATTTTCTGTAAACTGGTGACAATGTCTTCTGAAGCCATTTCACCCAGATAAGACTGTGACAACCGCCTCAAAAGTGGTCTTGTGTGTTTGGATTTTATATCTCTGTAATATAGAAAACAAATTAGATAGATAAATATAGATATAGATATAAATTGTTGGCTTAAGCACTTGCTGATACTCACTAGGGTGGGAGCTTTCCTTTACTAATAGTGAGTTCCAAACTCCCCCTCCTGGCCTTGAGGTGAAGACTGCCTTTACAGAAACAGGAATTCACCCAGAAATCCCTCCCAAATCCTTATCAGTAGCAAACATTCAGCCTTAGAAGCAGCAGTCACCTTGATCAGCAGCAACTCCTTCCCCCACCCCCCACCCCCAATCACTGATCAGGAGCCTCCTTTTCTTTGGGCTCTGGCTGACCTTTAAATGCAGAATGATGCAGGCTCACCGGGGTCTAAGGTTCAGGATGCAACATGGGCCTATCCCCCTGTCCAGAGCTGCTTGAAAGCCTGCCACTTTGCTGCAGCTGCCATCGAACCCACCTGCTCTTACTGCCAACACACGCTGGTATTTCTTCTTCCAGGGAGAGTTTGCAACAGGAATTTGGGGTGGGATTTTCTGCCATCTCTCTATGCAACTAGAACTTGGGGGGGGGGGGGAAAGGGAGAAGCCAGTTTCTCCTGTTTGCTTGTTCCCCTGCCAAGCAGAGCGTTGCTGCTCTTCTATGGAGTGGGGCTTCACATTCACTAACAATGACCTTATTCAAAACTTGAATGGCCGGAGACACATGACTCCAAGGCAGGCCTCACAGCTTATTGATCCAAAGACCTTGGAGGAGGTACCACAAGGCAGAAACGAAATGCATATAGCATAGAATCAGGGGTAAGCCACTTGGGGGAAGACTAACATTCCAGAATGTCCAGAACCGATCACCTTGGGGAGCAGAAGTCATGACACCAACAAACAGGGCATTCCAGTCTTTGGCCAGTGTTCATGTGTATCCCAAAAAAGGCTGCTAGCAAGAAGTGTTGTGCACCATCAGGCTTCTTGACCGCAGTACCAGCTCCTCCTCTACTAGAGTCTAGAAGACTGCAAGAGCTGAAGAGTTTACAAAGCCCCTCTCATTTTAAGCATTTTATTTTTCTGCTTTTCTATTCTTTATCTTTTCTTAACTGGAAGACATCCCTACATTTTTATTTCCAGGGTATGGAAGTCAAATTGTGACAGTCTGCATGCTTTTGTGCGAGAGTGTCCATAAAACCCACATGAGGAAAGCAAAGTTCCCCAGGTCTGCACAGCCCTACATACTGCCTCAAAGATACTCATTGAAGTGTGCTCTGTGTTTAGATGTTTTGAGGTTATCATCTGTAATTTCTGGCTATTATGAATTATTAAACTTCTATATATTCATACAGCCTGTATTACAGTGTCTTTATTGGGGAGGAGAGCTAGCCACCACAGAAGAATGGACATCAGAGAAGGAAGCTTATAGTTGACAATGGGATTCAAACAGTAGATAATTTATCTTCCATATTAAGACACTTAACAAGCGCTAAATTACAGGTTTGACTGACTTTCATAGAATTCACTAGTTGGGATTTTTAATTAAATGGAAAGCTAACTTCTTAGACTCCCTCCTAAAATGTATGTAATGATTGCTTATTTTTGGTATCTATATGATGATTTAACTTCACTTAAAAATGAAGGCTAACTTTTTTTTGTGAGTAGTTGATTAAATCTTGATGTGACTCTGATTTAATAGTTTACAATGGTTACTTTAATAGTCATAACAGCTTAGCTTTGGTAAAAGGTTTTCTTGATTTTATTTTAATGTAGGAGTTTTAACAGAAGTAGATCAGACCTTTCAGTAAGCAACCTGGGTCCACAACCTTGGAAGACTTGGGGCAGAAACCAGCAGGTGGACCTTAACCCTGACCAGCTGCCCCAATAAGGTTTTCATACGGCACTGCATTGAGAGGTAAGCATCATCATTCACACTAATCATTCACACACACGTGCTTTAATAGCGACAGCTGTTCTTCCACTCTGCTACCCCAACCTTTGATGTGAATGCTAGTGAGAAAAGAAAAAGAAATTGTCATTTGCTTTGAGCAAAGCCCCTTTCCTCCAAGCACAGCAACAAAGAAAGATTCAGGAGGGTGGGGGGAAGGGAAATGCATGCTTTTCCCAAGTAGACAGGCAGAAAAGTAACAAGGTTGGTCATTAGAACAAAGTAAGTCCAGTAGCAACTAGTATTAGTTGCATCTGGGTGACTTTCTGGGCCACCTGCTGGGTAACATCTCCTGGAACAGATAGTTTAAAAAAATTCCATACTAGTTCCTCCCTCTTCCTAAGTACAATTGATTATCAGACAGGAAAGGGCTAAGGGCTCAGTCTTAAGCAAAGGGCAACATGTAACAATACCATCCCTGGAGCTACCTGGGGAACAGAGAATCCTAACCACTCCCCTTTCAAAAGAATGTGCCTCACTTCACTCTCCTTCCCACTGGGCCAGAGAATGGTCAAAGTGACAGTAATGGTTGTGCAATGGCTTTCTACTACCCTTCTCACCCCGAGAGCTTCTGCAACTCAAACTAGCAGTGAACCTGGGTAATATCTCTTGCAAACCAGAACAAAGGAGAGATGCAGAACCAGACCTTGGGAGCTTCACATAAGTCATTGACTTAAGTTTGCAGTTAAACGCTGAAGTCAGGGAAACCCAGATATTAATATTATTGTGTTTTATTTTACTTTGAACACAGTAAACATAATGCCACTTCACTCTAGTTCGGGCTCCACCCCTCGGATGCCTCCTCCTTTTTTCTGTCTCTCTCTATGGATGTAAAGTTCCAAGAGTGAGAGGTTTCCTTGTTCTCACTCTGTCTGGTGGGGAGCTTCCTTGCCCTCCCAGAGGTGTTGAGCTGGCTGTCATCTTACCCAGCTCAGCAGATTTATTGTCTGACATTCTTTTTGTCTGTTTTTGTTTTCTCTTTTCTCTTGAGGCCATTTTGGGACATTGTTTTGGCATTAAGACTCAGGCGTGACTTTAACACTGTGAAATGACAGAAGGTATAAAATCTTCACCACACATTCACTTCCCACTCACCATTTGCACAGGATCTAGGACGGTTGTGTTACTTGCTGGGATTAAGTCTGCTTCATGGACAGACTTGCTATAAACGGTTAGCTGTCTCTCCACAAGGTTGAGCTCCCAGGTAGGAGCAAAGGCAAGCCCTAGGAAAGCATTTCAATAAAAAAAAAAAAACTTTAGCTCAGGCAATACTTGAGCCACAAGGAGGAGACAAGCCTGTGTCTGCTGTTTAAGCACTGTCTGGTCACTTGAGACCTGGGCTGGATTCAGTTTGATATAATGGAGGTCAATGTGAGAATATATTACAGCCTGCCCTGGTTGCTTTACTGGAGAGTTCAACTGCATGGCAAGTAATCTGGGAATTTGCTTTCAAACTTTTACTAATTTGGCACTCTCGCTGTGACCTAATTAAGGATCCTTTTATAGAACGTTTAAAGTTTCAGTCAGCGGCTTTAAGAATATGGAGAAACATGGAGCGCAGCACTAAAATGTCTTTTTAATATAAATATATATTCATTAGAGACTTAATGACACAGTCAGTCTGCTGCTAGGGAAATTCCAATTAGAAAAATCATGCCGCAGATAAATGTTGGGTGACTGGGCATGTTCCGTGTTCATCATCCAAATGATTTTGATTTGTTTCTTCCTATATATTTAGGGCTAGATTGTGCCTTTATTAGGCAAAGCCCTGCGTGAGAGGCATTTAAGTATTCACAATCCCAGGTATAGCCCCAGGATGCGCTGTGCTTCAAAGACATCCCTCTGAGGTACAGACCCATCCTATTTCCCCTTTACTCTAAATGAGGGGGGGTAGTAATTTGCTGCTGGCCTCTCCCAGCTGCAAAGTAGAGCCACGGTTCAGTCCATTTGCTCAAGGGGGGTGGAGGTGAGAAGCCCCTGATTCCATGGCCCAAATAGCCTACACGGAGAACTAATGGGGGACGGAGTGTCTTACTCTCTTGCATAACCCTGTGGCAATTTAGCCTATCTATATCTAACAACCTGCTTTCATTACCGGCCTATTGTAAAAATAAAACAGCATTAAAAATTAATAAGGAAACAATTTGTTTGAAAAATTGTGTTCTAGTGCAAGCAATTTTAACTAGCACTAAGGCATGTCTCCTGTGAATTATTGTTTGATTTGCAGTGCAGGATATTGTGTAGCAAGCAGAAAAAGCTCTCTGCTGTTTATGCCACTGACATTTTATGCCAGAAGGTGCTTCTTATTTGGTGTGTGTTTGTGTTTTCTCTGTCTATTAATTGTAGAAGACTTATGGCCATTTATTTCATCATAAGAGCACTATTAATTGTTAAATGTGTGGAAGTCTGAGGCTTACATTTGTTTATCCGGAGTATTTTAATATGCTTAATATATCTTTGTTAGAAATCAATCAGAGCAGCCCCAGCACTTCTTTTTAAAGGTAATTTTATGGTGAATCTCTTATTATTGTAATATATACAAATGTTATCTCGGTGTTGTTAGGGAATATGGCTTCTGTTGTCTTTTCAGTTCAATTTGACTGGTTGCTATGCAGAGTGCACAAGGACAAAAATGTGTTGAATTATAAATATGGTTCACCCTTCTGAAGGCTCTGCATGCATTCCAGAAGCAGGAATTGGTACAATCGTCACTAAAATACAGCCACTTCTGAGGTAGAATACATGTGCTACTAGATCGCTTTAGCTTGGCAATAAAGAATACTGTATTCAAAGTGAATTATCTAATTGTAAATTGGCCAAGACACCCTAAAGTCTTATGGAAAAGCCACAGGAACATTGAGATCAGAAGTGTGATATTATATCTCATCCAAAAGAAAACAGTCTCCAGCATAATCCTCGTTCCTGGGCTGGGACCTACTGGTTCAGCAGAGTGCTAAGAAATTATTCTAACTGGGGAGAGGATGTGTCATTGACAGGCAGCATGTTCCCTGATCCTCCTCCCTCTGCCTGCTCTTGGCCAGCTGTTGGTGTGAAATGGCTTCAGGTGATTTCAAAGTGTCCATAAGGAGATGATGGGAAAGGGAAAAACATAGGCACCCACCTTTTTCCTCTGGCAACCTCCCTGTGCTATTTTGTATGGATTTTTAACCCTCTCTATCCTGCAGCACAGCCACCCCCTTTAACTCTCCTAGGAGAACGGTGTGGTCACACTACTCACTCTATAGTGAAACAAGCCCCCTCAAATTGGTCAAGGGGGAAATGCAGCCTTGAGAATACGCTATCAGCAAACAGTATTCTTTAATGGTACATGCTTTAGATGAGAAAAGGATCGTGCTGAAATTATACACAGTATATGGATTTCCTGCTGTATTCATTTGCCCTGTGACAAATGATTCAGAAATAATTGGGCGTGGGAGGGAAACTGCTACCTAATGAAATATTTGCTGCTTATTTACTGGGCTTCTACTCACACCATCAGTTATTTGGACAGGATATCATGTTACCTGCTACCTACAGGTAGAAAGGTGAGAGAAAATAATTATAAAACAGACCTCTATGAATAATTTCAAATGAGCTTTTTCCTTCGGAGAAGATGGATAGGGAGAATAGTTCCTTTGGAGAAGAAAAGAGGTTAGAGAAAGGAAGAAGCAGGACTTAATTTAAGAATTTTGTGAGTAGGTAGGCGATGGAGAAATCTGTTGGGGATAACACTCCCCAAAATTCTAGAGACTGTAGGAACAGGTGTGTCATATTTTAATACAATGTGTTGGATTAGAAATCTGAGTCTTCGCTCTCCATGATGGAACTCCAGGAGCTTAATAGTC
Organism: Sternotherus odoratus; assembly: GCA_032164245.1. NCBI lineage: Eukaryota > Metazoa > Chordata > Testudines > Kinosternidae > Sternotherus > Sternotherus odoratus. Next base: position 152,192,630 of record JAVMKO010000002.1, read on the forward strand.
AAAAACATGGTTTAAAAAGGTGATATTAGCTAAGAAGACACTAATAGTGGGGTTTTCCAAAGTGCTTAATAGAAGTGCACTAGAACTTCTGTTGATTTCAATGAGAGCAAATTGGGCCAGCTAACACTGACTACTTTTGAAAATCCCATTTTATGTGTCAAGGTCTGTTCCCATAAACAATCCCAAGGAAAAGGACATTGCCTGGGGTGAAGAAGGACCTGAGATATGTATGCAGAGTAGCTTAGACCACCATTTGATAAGATGTGCCTAGGCTGAGTTTAGCAAACAATGCTCCAAGTCTCCTAAACCATTAAGTGGGCTTTACCATAGCCTCCTTAAGATGACAGAACTGCTCCTCTGTGGTATTCTATACTTCATCCCCTGGTCTCAGTTGGAACCAGGTCATGGGAAAGTGAAAAAAAATTAAAAGAAGGATTTTAGAATATTAAAAGAAAGTTTGGTTCAGGTTTTGGGTGAAAGTGGAGATCAGTTCTTATTCTCTATGGTTCAGTTCTCTCATCCTCATTAAGGCATGGTAAAACCATAAATAAAATAGCAAGAAGAAACAGTAAACAAAATATCCTTGTAATTAGAGCTGTTTCAAAAAAATCAGTTTAATATTCTGTTGGAAAATTTCATTGAAATCTAAACATCTTGTGGGTATGTGTCAATTTTGATAGTAAAAAAAGTTAAAATGCATCAGTTTGACTTTCTCTTTTGCTTCAGTAATATCAAAAGGTTTAATTTTGACTTTAAATGAATAAAACATAGAATCATAGAATCATAGAATATTAGGGTTGGAAGGGACCTCTGGAGGTCATCTAGTCCAACCCCCTGGTTAAAGCAGGACCAATCCCCAACTAAATCATTCCAGCCAGGGCTTTATCAAGCCTGACCTTAAAAACCTCTAAGGAAGGTGATTCTACCACCTCCCTAGGTAACCCATTCCAGTGCTTCACCACCCTCCTAGTGAAAAAGTTTTTCCTAATATCCAATCTAAAACACTGTTGACATATTACATAAATTATATATAATGATTTGACATTATCAAAACAAAACATTCTATCTTATCAAAGCAGAATGTTTGTACATTTTCTAAATAATATGATTCAATATTTCTAAATTGAAAATTTTCAGAGTTTTCATTCCAGGGGAACTTTCTAAATAACACCTTTTTGTTCTGATTTGGAATGAAAACAACTTTCAAAATGTTGAACTTGCTTGCAGAACAGAAATCCCATTTTCTTGCTAGCTATACTTATCTGACATGAAAAAGAGTCTACTATATTATATATCACACTATATGACCAAAATCTAAAGCAAATGCTTTTACCAAGAACCTGAGTTTGCAGGTTTTGATCTAAAATGCTTTAATCTCTTACTACTTCCAAACCATGTGTATTTAGGTTGATGGAAATATTTGCATCAACAATAGGAGTGTTCTGTCCTCCCCAGATGAGAGCCACATATTATTTACAATGCCAAAAAAGGAACTATTCTATCCACACAAAACTTAAATTTGACTGTAAACATAATCTGCTTCAGGATCAGAACACACAACCTGCTCTCTACCCTGGCCTCATTCATTTAAGCATTGGTCTTCCCATCATCCTTACCTGTAACATTTCCAACTGCAAGCATAGAAGGGAGCTCCTCTTTCATGTTTCTTGTGCAGAAGAAGCAGATTAGAGGTAATATATGAAAGTGGATTCTTCAAGACCCGTTGGCTCGTTTCCAGCCACTCTCCTTAATGCCCATATTCCTGAAATGATTTGTATGTCTCTTAGAGGCTAGAGATTTGCTTCCATTTCCAGTTCTCTCTCTGAGAATTTGATGCCTGACCTTTTAATGGTCGATCAAATATTTTATTTCACTCAGAGAGGAGATTGACAACACCTCGCCTTAGATATAAAGATCCGGAACTCTCTTCAAGCTATTCTGGCTAGCTAATTTTAGAGATCCCCTTGTCCCTTCTAGCTCTGAAGATAGCAAGAAATGACCCTGGATATATTTGATTGATCATACGGTATGTGACATATGATATCAAACATTATAGCAGGTTAAGCATGAGTCAAAGTTGGTTTTGGACTACCAGATAAACTGTTCATCTGATAATGTTTGTATTTATTAATCATAATTTATTGGAGAAAGGCAAAGATAGCAGGACTTTGCCTTTGTGGGAAAAATTATAACAGTTTATATTTCTCTCTATTGGTAGCTGTTGTTGCATAAGAGCCTCCCAGTCTTTAAAACATTTTTAATGCCTCTTAAAATTCTTCATAATTTTTATTATTTATTTCTTCAACTGAAGTACAATATCGCTCCACTGGCATTAAGTGAAATTATTTTAAGGATAATGCTTAATCTGCATATGCCCTCTGATTCAAACATGTTCCAAAGGCCTGAGTGCGGGATGCTCATTCCATTTGACACATCTGAACCTTTTCGGGGTCATGTCTACACTAGCATTTTTACCTATAATTAACTGAGTGGCAATTAACTCAAAGTAAAACACTGGTGAAGATAAGCCCTTTAGTGCATAAATACAAGTTTAGTACATGTAACCCTAGCTAATCTATTGGAAAATGTAACCTTGTGACATACGACAGGTCAGTGCCTATGAACTTTAAGACCAGGTTCAGCCCTGTATTATGTATAAGGCCAGTATCAATAATTTGTAATGGGATAATGCTTAGCAGCCTCAACTGGGATTGGTGTCCCCACTGTGCTAAGAATTGTATGAATAGATAGCGATACACCCGGTCCCTGCCTCCAGAGATTAAGGTATAAACAAGACAGACAAAGGGTAGGAGGTGAGACAAACACAAACAGATGAAATCATATGCTCAAAGTGACACCGCATAGCAGTGACTAAGGCTCGGCCTTTTGGCTAAGATCAAGTGTAGTATCTGTTCTTATCAGTTTAAGGCTAGGAGAAGACTTCAAGTCTCCTGACTCCTATTCCAATACTCTCCTCTAGACTACACTGCCTCCCCATTGGTCCTACAATAAGGTTGTGATGGTTTGGTTTGGTTTTCCAATTAAATAAACTTTAAATTAGTAGGAAAACAATACCCTAAATCCTAATTATCTGGATGCAAAACAAAAAGAAGTTAAGCTATTTATAGTACCTCAGCACTTGGAGAAATAATTTACTATGCCAAGTTTCATACACAGATATTCTATTTGGCACCACCACAAATTTGATAAGAAAGGATCTAATAATATTTGTATAATATTCCTTAATTTAATGTGACTGAAGTTTATTGGATATGGAAAGATGGTTTCCTGTTATATTAGAGAAGATGCAAGCTCCTCTTATTTTGCCAAAGGTTGAGAGAACCTGTAACTGGCTCACAGAAAATGTGTTTTATGTGACAGTTTCAGGACAATTTGTGAACAGAGGGGACAGTCTGCCAGACAGCCTGTATGAAATATTGAGGGCTGGAATGTATCCGGCTCCTGTGGTGGCGTACCAGGGTACGGGAGAGGCACAAGATGCTTTCACACTTTGTAACCCTGCACAAAGGCCGGTCATGCAGGGGAAGGAGCAGAGAACAGCCAATCTGTTTTTCACAAGATGGGAGGAGGAAGAAAAGTCGCCTTGAGCCACTGAAAAATGTCTGTTCCCTCCTCCCCTGCTTTTTGAAAAGGGTATCATCTATTCCCTCTTGCCCATCCCCTACCCAAAAACATTTGTCAGCTCCCAGAGAAGATGGACAGAGCTTAGCCTGCCAACAGGTCAGTTCTTCCCCAGAGGGTGGGAAAGGCAACCAATCAGCGGGGATTTCCCCTTGGCAGGTCTCAAATGGCATGAAAGCATTATCGCAAAATATCCTTACAGCACGGACTGAAATCACATTACTTGCACTCCAATGGTGGGAGTAGGCCTGGGAGACCTCACAGTCTAAAGACCTAAATGGATACAGTGCAGTACAGAACGTATGACCTAGACAATGAAAGGGGTGTGGGGTGAGGAAAGTTTCACAGAACAGGTGAGTCATTTCCATGAAACTTTTGAAGGAGCTGAGAGGTGCCTGCCAAATACTTCCAGGAGTTTCTCGAATGAGTGCCTAATAACTTTGATACACATCCAAAACCTCAAGTCTGAACGATGGGGATGGAAAAAGAGATGGGATAATAGGTTCTTATTCTAAGGGTTCTTCCAGTTCCTGCTTCTGGGCAGTCTGGTAATACAGCCACTACAGTAAACCCTCGATTTAACGGATCTCGATTTAACGGACTTCGGATGCAACGGACAAAATTTCTGAGCAAGTCTGATGCATCCGAAATCCATTTCTCGGGGGCTGGCTGCTGGCTCCCGGCTGCCGCCCGGGTCACGGCAGCGGGCGGGCTGGCTCCCAGCTGCCGCCCGGGTCCAGGCAGCGGGCGGGCTGGCTGCCGGTTCCCGGCTCCCGCCCGAGTCCCGCCAGTGGGCGGGCTGGCTGCCGGGTCCCGGCTGCTGCCCGGGTCCCAGCAGCCGGGACCCGGGCGTGCTGGCTGATGGCTCCCGGCTGCCACCCAAGTCCCAGCAGCCGGGACCCGGGCGTGCTGGCTGACGGCTCCTGGCTGCCGCCCGGGTCTCAGCAGCAGGCGGGCTGCGGAGCTGCCGCCCCGACCCTGTGGCAGGCGGGCTGCTGCTCCGACAGCTCGTTGTTTTTTTGTTTGTTTTTTTTAATATTAAATAACGGACTTTTTGATTTAACGGACACCCCCTCGCCCGAATTAGTCCGTTAAATGGAGGTTTTACTGTACGTTCATTCTCTCTCTCTCTCTCTCTGCCCCCACCACCTTTTGCTTTCAATCCTTGTCGTAACCAGGAAGTGGATAGCATGAAGAATATTTTTTTAAAAATATACATTTTTAAATGTGGAAATTTTTCAAACAGAAGAAAGTTTGGGTCCTGATTCAATTTCAATCAGCTTTCCAAAATTGCTGTGAAAATGTACCAGCCCAGATATGAAATCTACTTTCTCTGACCTTCATTACAATATTTAGGGATGGGGAAAGATATTTAATCACTCACTTAAATATAAATACTTGCCCCAAGTGAGTGGACAAACAGAATTTTGCAAGGTTAGTTTAAACTTTGAACACAGCTTGAGATTGACATCTGATTAGATACCATATGGACAGCCTCACCTCCGCCTGGAAAAGAATCACTACCTCTAGGATCTATTTACCCTCACTAGCCGGACACAGTGTCATTTGATGCTTTTGTACCAGCAACCAGAGCAATGGTGCTTCCATTACTCTCAGGTCTAGGCCAGCCTTTAATTTAATTCTTATTGTTCTCCTCATCTCCTGCCATCAAACATTAAAAGAGGACATTTAAGAGGCAAGAGGGAATGCAATCACTGCAACACTGCAAGTTTGAGGCTATTTTTAATAAGTAACCAAAGGGTTTGTGTTTTTATAGCAGAACTCTGCAGAAGACAATGGGTTAGTGTTAGCAAATAGCTCCATCTTCTGTTCTGTATGTGGAAGTTCCCAAAACCTGATTCCAGAAAACCATTGATGCTGTTTTGAAGAATTACATTCAAGCACACATCTCCAAAACTGAATCCTGTGTTGTATAATTTAAATACCCTTACCAAAGCTAACCGACTGCATAAGATGCTCCTATTTGTAGAGTCCGTAATCAGAAATCACTGGGTCGGCTATTCTCAATATTTTCTCAATAATCTTTTATTTGTCTTGCTGTGGAAGTCTATTATTTGGGACATGTATGTCCATTACTCTCCTGTTGCATCTTTTAAGTTATTTTACTGAGGACATTTAAACTTCTCTCCTATAACACGTCCCAGCTTGTGTCTGCACAATCTCTGTGGAATAGTTATGATTACCCTTTATATTATTGATACTTAGAGCTGTTGAAGTCAGCAGGAGTTTTGTCATTGACTTCACGCTCAATTCCCTCCTTTATCGAGCAGAGATAGGGAGGAATATCAGAAGCTAGCACCACCACAAACACTGACCCAACCATACCTCACCCATCCCCTTTCATCTCCTGGCACACTACCAATTCCAGAGTGGCCAGGGGTGCCTGGAATAGGGGCCACCTCTGCTCTGTTATACCAGCAGTGAGGTCCCTTCCAGAGGAAGAATTCTCCACTGTCTATCTACAGTCAGAATCTATAATTCCAGCAGAGCTGGCATTCTGGGCCACCTCCATACCACATTTTGTGCCACCTCTGTGGTTCAAAGTGGTCAGATTGTACCAGGACCCTTCAATTGGAGCAGAATCAGCTCCAGAAGCATATACTCACAATAGACAGCAAGTGTGACTACACATCTCACCACATATTGCCATTTTTAAAGGTTCAAATGGAAAGGTTTGGAAGAAGAAAGTACACACACTAGTATGAAATAGTGGAAACATTTGAGATAATTACACTGGTTCTGGGAGAGAGTACATAGCACCCTGTAGCATCAAGTTCATTATTTATAGATCGGAAAGCCAGAAGGGACCATTAAAATGTCTTATCTGACCTACGGAACACAGGCCATAGAGGTCCATTTATCTCTGTATTTTGCCCAATGACTTGTTAAGACTAAAAAACGAGGTTACTTACCTGTAACTGTTGTTCTTTGAGATGTGTTGCTCACATCCATTCCAGTTAGGTGTGCACGCGCCGCGGGCACAATTGTTGGAAGATTTTTCCCCTAGCAATAGGCTGGGTCGACCAGGGAGCCCCCTGGAGTGGCGCCATTATGGTGCCGCATAAATAGCCCTGGGACCCAGCCCCTCCCTCAGTTCCTTCTTGCCGGCTAATCCGACAGTGGGGAAGGAGGGTGGGTTTGGAATGGATGTGAGCAACACATCTCGAAGAACAACAGTTACAGGTAAGTAACCTCGTTTTCTTCTTCGAGTGATTGCTCATATGCATTCCATGTAGGTGACTACAAGCAATACCTAGGAGGCGGGGTCGGATTGACCCATTGCTGAGCGTAGGACCACTGAACCAAACGCCGCATCGTCCCTGGTCTGCTGGACAATGGTGTAGTGGGCGGTGAAGGTGTGGACGGAGGACCAGGTAGCCGCCCTGCAGATGTCCATGATCGGAACCCTCTCCCGGAAGGCCGCAGAAGACGCCTGCGCTCTCGTGGAGTGTGCTGTTGGCTGCTCGGCGGGCCTGCCTGCCAGTTCGTAACAGGTGCGAATGCACGAGGTTATCCAGGAGGAGAGTCCTTGGGTGGAGACCAGTTGGCCTTTCATCCGATCCGCCACCGCAACAAAGAGCTGTGTTGTTTTCCTAAACGGATTTGTGCAGTCTAAATAAAATGCAAGAGCTCTTTGAACGTCAAGCGTGTGCAATTGTTGCTCCCTTACAGAGGTGTGGGGCTTCGGGTAGAAGACCGGCAGGAATATGTCCTGGTTAACGTGGAAGGGAGACACCACCTTGGGAAGGAAGGATGGATGGGGGCGCAGCTGCACCTTGTCCTTATGAAAAACTGTATACGGCGGTTCTGAGGTTAGCGCTCTGATCTCGGACACTCTGCGTGCCAAGGTGATCGCTACAAGGAAGGCTACCTTCCAGGAGAGGTACAGCAAGGAGCACGTGGCAAGGGGCTCAAAGGGGGGCATGGTGAGGTGGAAAAGCACAAGGTTCAGGTCCCAGGGCAGGACGGGATGCTTAACCTGTGAGTAAAGTCTGTCCAGCCCTTTGAGGAATCTATAGATCGTAGGGTCTGAGAAGACCGAGTGGTCTGCCGAGCCTGGGTGAAACGCCGAGACGGCCGCCAGGTGGACCCTAATAGTGGAGGTAGAAAGACCTTGCTGTTTAAGGTCTAGCAGGTAGTCCAGGATGACTGGGATGGAAGCTTCCCTGGGGATGATGTTGCGCTGCATACACCAAGCAGAGAAACGGGTCCACTTTGCAGTATAGGTGCTTCTGGTTGATGGTTTTCTGCTCCCCAGAAGAACACCTTGCACCACAGCAGAACACAAGAGCTCCGGACCCCTTAGCCATGCAGGAGCCACGCTGTGAGATGCAGGGACTGCAGGTCCGGGTGGAGTAGGCGACCGTGATCCTGAGAGATCAGGTCTGACCACAGCGGGAGGCTGATGGGAGGGGCCTTGGACACCTGGAGAAGGGATGCATACCAGTATTGCCTGGGCCAGGCCGGGGCTATGAGGATCATATGCGACTTGTCCCGTTTGATCTTGAGGATCACCTTGTGGAGGAGCGGGATCGGAGGGAACGCGTAGAGCAGGTGGCACGTCCAGGGAAGGAGAAAGGCGTCTGTTAGGGAGCCCCGGGAGCTGCCGTGGAAGGAGCAGAACTGGAGGCACTTCCTGTTCTGACGAGTGGCAAAGAGGTCGATCTGGGGAAACCCCCACCGTAGGAAGATCGTCCGGATGACATCTGGCCGGATGGACCACTCGTGCGACAGGAATGATCTGCTGAGGTGGTCCGCTAGCGTGTTCTGGGCTCCCGGGAGGAAAGAGGCCACCGGGTGAATGGAGTGGGCTATACAAAACTCCCAAAGGAGAACCGCTTCCTGGAAAAGGGGGTTCGAGCGCGCTCTGCCCCGTTTGTTGATGTAAAACTGGGCTGTGGTGTGTCTGTCAGCACCACTACACAGTGACCTGCTAGCGTGCTCCGGAAAGCCTGGCACGCTAGCCGAACCGCCCTCAGCTCCCTGACGTTGATGTGGAGGCGGAGATCGGCCTCCGACCAGCGGCCCTGCGTTCTGAGTTCGCCGAGGTGGGCTCCCCAACCCAGAGACGAGGCGTCCGTCACTAGGGACATGGATGGGCTGGGCGGGAGGAAGGGAACGCCCTGGCAGATGATGTCCTGATTTTCCCACCAGGCCAGGGCATTGAGGGTAGCCCTTGGGATGGTGAGAAGGGCGTTTCTGCTGTCCACGTTCGGCCTGTAGACCGACGCCAGCCAGGACTGGAGCGGGCACAGCCGTAACCTGGCATACTGGGTGACATGCGTGCATGCCACCATGTGACCCAGTAGGCTGAGGAACACCCGAGCCGTTGCCATTGGGAAGGATCGTAAGTCGCGGACTGCTGACTGAATGGCCAGAAAACGAGGCTGTGGGAGGGATGCCCTTGCCATGGTAGAGTCCAGGAGAGCCCCTATGAATTTGATCCTCTGGGTCGGCTCCAGGGTAGACTTCCCCTCGTTGAGGAGGATACCCAAGCGGTCGAATGTGCTTATGACGAGCTGCACAGGCGTGCGCACTTGGTCCCTGGAGGTGCCCCGTATCAGCCAGTCGTCCAGGTATGGGTAGATATGTATCCCGCGGCGGCGTAAGAACACTGCTACTACCGCCATGCACTTGGTAAAGACCCTGGGTGCAGTGGACAGGCCGAAGGGTAGGACAGCAAACTGGTAATGTTCCCCTGCCACAAGGAAACGGAGGTAACATCTGTGGGAGGGCTTTATGGTAATATGAAAATAAGCGTCCTTCATATCGAGGGCAGCGAACCAGTCTCCTGGATCCAGAGAGGGAATGATAGTGCCCAAGGAGACCATGCGGAACTTGAACTTGGCCATGTGGCTGTTGAGTCCGCGCAGGTCCAGGATGGGCCGTAGGCCCCCTTTCGCCTGGGGATGAGGAAGTAGCGGGAGTAGAACCCTTTCCCCTTGAACTCCTCTGGAACGGGCTCGATGGCTCCCAGCGAGAGGAGCGACCTCACCTCCTGTACGAGGAGTTGCTCGTGAGAGGGATCCCTGAAGAGGGACGGGGAGGGAGGGTGGAAAGCTGGAGCGAGTATCCCAGCTCCACCGTGCGGAGGACCCACTGGTCCGATGTAATGTCTGACCAGTGTAACAGATCACCTTCTCACCCCTCTTCAGGAACAGGCAGGAAACCCTTCTTTTGCTCCAAACAGTGCTCTTTATTTCACAGTGCAAGGCCCCACCACCAATATATACAGCTTTATACACAGCTCTACAGCTTACAGCTCTAACACAACTCTATGTAGTTCAGCTCTAAACACAGCTCTTCCTCTCACTCCACACTACCATACCACCACCCTGGGCTTCCGTCCTGGCAGGCTTTTATCCCCCTGAGGAGGCTGCCAGGTGCCACTCATCAAGCCTGAGCCCTCTGCAGCCCAGGTGGCTAATTAGCCTTCTCTGCAAGGGGAGGTTTGCAGGCTTCTGCTCCCTCTTAAAGGGCCCACAGGGCTGGCTCAGGCACTCCTGGCCAGCACCCTGCCACACCGGAGGAAGTGGGACAGACGATCGCAGAAGGGAGGATCCAGGTGTCCGACTGGTGCTCTGCCCCTGGGCGCACCTTCAAAAGTTGGGCTTAGGGCCCTGGGAGGATTTTGGGGGCTGTTGCTTACCCGCCTGCCGTGATGAGGAGCGATGGCGGTTGCCACGCCCCCTTCATTGGAAGGAGTCTTGGGGCGGGCGAGGAGGGGGATAAAACCGCCTCCTTGGGGGTTGGAAGGGCCTTCTCTGGGTAACCGGGCTATGCATCCCCAGAGTTTTGAGGGTCACTCTCTTGTCCTTAAAAGTCTGCAGGCGTGTATCCGTGGTCTCAGAGAACAGACCCACGCCCTCGAAGGGAAGGTCCTGTATGGTCTGCTGATCTCTGTGGGAAGGTTGGAGGACTGCAGCCACGCACTGTGCCTTAGAGTGACCCCCGACGCAACCGTTCTGGCTGCGGAGTCGGCCGAATCTAGGGCCGCCTGCAGGGAAATTTTGGCCACGTCCTTGCCCTGTTGGACAAAGGCCTTAAAATCCTGCTTGGCCTCAGGGGGAACAACACTCTCGAACTTGCCCAACGAGTTCAGAGTGTCATATGTGTGTCTGCTCAGGAGGGCCTGCTGGTTGGCCACCCTGAGCTGCAGCCCACCCGCAGAGTACACCTTCCTCCCCAAAAGGTCCAGCTTCCTGGCCTCCTTTGCCTTGGTCTTGCTTCTGTGTTGGGTTAGCATGCAGGTAGTAGTAGCCTTTGATACCCACGAGGTCAAATTAGATGATCTAGTGGTCCCATGATCTAGTGGCCTTAAACTCTCAGGAGAGAAGTCTTGCTACTGGGTCCATCTGGTAATAGTAAATGGATCCCTACCTTAAGGCTGAGGTGAGGGTGACAGGGCCATCTGTGTGGCCAGAAAGAGGTTTACATTTGTATGTGCATTAAAAGTTGACTTTACAACTGGAAATGATCACACACATTGGCAGAGGAACAGAGGGCAGTAAAAAAAAGTCACAAGACAGATTAAAAACATGTTTTGCTTTAAACAAAATTTCCTGATTTGGGGGGCCGATCACCTGATTTTGGAGCTTCTGACGGATGGTTTTGGTTTAATCTCTGGAGGGGGGCTGACTTATGGTTTGATCTTTTGAGGTTGGCAATGATCTTTTGAAGAAGCCAGTCAGGCCCTCTGTGTAACTGGAGAGCTGAAACAGTAGTGGCCCCCGGCCTTGTCATAGGCACAGGTCACTGCCCAAAACAAAGGCACATGCGAGGGGCGGGGTTTTGCTGAGTGTTGCTTTGTGAAGGTCTGTGTTGCTGTGAAACAAGCAGAAAGACCAGACACGCTGAGAGAACAGCAAAGCACCATAAACTCAAGCTCTGCGTGCATGGCCTAAGAAAAAGCTGAGAGATTTTGGACCGAGCGCTGATTGAAAGAGCCTTAGAACCATGAGCAAACAAAACAAAACCAAACCTGTCTCCTGGGTCATTCCTCCCGAGTTCAAGGAACCAGGATATTTTACATTCTTTGCAAATAAACAGCACTGCAGTAAAGACACATGACTCCATCATCAATTTTCCTTCCTAGCTGAAACAATCCTCAAGACTGAATTTTTGGCTAACCGCTCTGGTCCAAAGGGGCTATTCTTCGTTAGATGAGCATGTGCAAATCCTATTAGTATACGTAACTTGCATGCAGCAAGAAGAGAACCACTTAGACTGACACGGTTTGAAATCCAAATATATACAGCTCACACACTAAAATGATTTAGCCTGTAGGAATAGGAATCTTTCTTACAGCTTCAATTTTTTAAACTCAGAAGAAATTTCTGGGAAGTAGGGGGCTGAATAATAGTTCAAACAGTTAAACTCTCCAGAGTACAATCCTATCATCTTAGATAATGAGATATGCGTCCATTTTCCAAAAAACTTAAAGCAAAACACTCTCTATATATTCTGTATCTCAGCATGCAAAGACTTCTCCTAACAGCCCCTACGACAACCATTTCATTGTCAGGGATGTGTCAATAAAAGATAAGGTAGGTGAGGTGCCTGGTTTTATGTGAGGAATAAAATCAGCGAGCTAGTGAGAATTCAAGATGTCAGGCTGCCAAAGATCTTTCCGCAAATAAGCAGCAAGTGAGAAAAGCAAAGCTAGTAAAGAACTGCATCTGGAACTGCATCTGTTTGCTAGGAAAGGAATACAGGGTCATTATCACATAGCATAAAGCATGATCTTTGCAAATCAAAATTTATGGGCCAACGTACATTTCACAGAGCAGGTGGCAATACTACCCTTTGGGTATTGGAAAGCCAAAGGACTTGTATCTCTGCCATCTGGAACTCCATCAACACCCGTTCATGCTGGAAATGAAATGCTCAAAGATTTGCATGGCTGTTTTTCTGCGTTGGTGAGGACAGCAAACACACAGCCCTGCCCTATAAGCCACCATGACAAAAATTCACTCAGCAAGATAAATAAGCTTGGGACCAAATAAACCAGGCCACCTGGTACGCGCAAAGCTACAATCGGCAATTGCCGGAAAAGAAGGGTCAGAAAAGCAGATATTCCCCCGATTTTTCTTTTTTAACATTAGAGGGCGTTGATTCTCTCTAGACCGTCTGTAGTTCATGCCCACTCTGTGCAATAGGACATTCTGCAGTTCTCTGTTTTTCTCACTTTCACGAATAAGACAAGGCAGTTGTATTGATCAGGTACAGCACCTTTGGTATGTACTACTTTACCAAAATCAAAAGATGCCTAAGAACTTAAATATCCTGGGACCAACAGCTAAAATGACAGCGCATGAGGACTAATGTGGCCTTTGGCCCAGTTAAACGTATATATTCTCTTTTGTGAGGCTGGGAAGATGTATTTAATTAAGATGCAAACCAGTTATACTGAGCCGATTCAAAAGGCACCCACAGATAAATCATTTGGGCGTATTGACCCTTGAAGAGAACTTGCAGTTGTGCGGCTGGCTGTATTTCATTCCATATGCCTGGAAAGTATTTGCTTCCTAAGGCTAAATTCTTCTCCACACACTGACCCAGGGAGCTTGGTGTACCTAACCCAGGGCTTGTCTACACTTCCAGTGCTTCAGCGGCACTGCTGTACTAGCGCAGCTGCACCGTTGTAGCGCTTAGAGAAGATGCCGCCTACGCAGATGGGACAGTGGAAGTACTCCACCCCCCCAAGAGGCAGTAGCTATGTTGATGGGAGAAGCTGGCCCGTCAACATAGTGCTGCCTACACCAGCAGTTAGATTGGTATCACTACATAGCTGAGGAGTGTGGAATTGCCCACATCCCTAAAAGTGATCTAGTTATACTGACATAAGTTGGTAGTGTAGACGAAGCCCTACTGTAATAGTTTTCCATAGCTTGGGGAAATGGCATTCTGCATGTTAGGGTAGTTTTGCACCACTACAAATCTATCCCAAAGCCATTTTAGCTCCACGGGGGGAAGATTACCCAAGCCAAGGGGGTCTCAATTGATGTAGAGGCTCCTGCACCACCTTACTCTCCCTTTGTTGGCTAGGGAAAAGGCATCTCACATCTGCACTCTGACAATCCCCGGGAGTACAGAGGGAAGAGGAAGCAGAGCTAGGCCTTTAACAGCATCCCTGCTGGCTCTATGTAAGATTTTTCATCCATAGATCGCAAAACATTTACAAAAAAGGTCAGTATCATTATCCCCATTTTACAGATGTTGACACTGAGGCATCAGGCTCTAAAATGACTTGCCCAAGCTCATCACCTGGGGCAGCAGTAGTGCCAGGAATAGAATCCAGCTTGTCAGAGTCCCAGGCAAATGCCATATACAGTGGGTCACATGGCCTGTTTCCTGCAGCTTGGTTTTTCCAGTCTTGGTGAGATAAACAAACCAAACTTCCCTTAGTGGGAACCTCGGCAACATTCCAAGAAGATCTGTACTGCTGAGGCTCAGTCCTGCCAGAAAGAAGCTGTTTTATGGTTAGCATTTTCTAAGGAGAGTTGGGGGCTTAGTATCAATCTGCTTATCTTCTCCAAATCTGAACCCACCCAACCCCATCATGCTCTTCTAGCAATACTAGGCAAATTAATTCCTGGCAGCCATCCCAGCCTCCTTATATTCTTATAATCCTTGGGTACACAGTGAGGTTTTATTCCAACAGCATTAACCTGTTCCCTGCCAGTCCAGAATGGAGGCATGCACCCTGTCACTAACTTATTCAATGTACATCACCGTTAAGGGAGGAGAAAAGAAGTGCACACACATCAAAGAACTGAAGCACACATCCCAGTGAAAAGAAAAGAAATTAAAGTCATCCGGATTCAAAGCGTCACACAAAAAGAAGGCTGTACCGAATTCACAACTAGCAAACAGAGCACACGACCCCATGCTACATATTCTCATCCAGAGATCGCTGACATTTCCGTATATAATTTATGCTGCTGTGTCACTCATGCGACAAATTTGCAGCTTTAGCTATTCATGAAAACAAGGAAAAGCGTCTCAAGGAAACTCTCACCCACATTAGGACAAGATGCCATTTACTTGGAGCAAACGCTGTTAAGGCTGCCAAGTGCCAACATTAAACTCCTGTTTTGGTATTTACAGGAAGTTCATTTGAATGGACAGCTGCAGCTTTGTTGAAATTCCTAGTTGTTTATTTCTAATATTGTGTTAGCCATGAATAAATTCTGAAAGCACCATTTGTTTGGAAACATCTTCCAAATTTCCCCCCTTGGGAACAATCTTGGGTGAATTATTATTATTAGTAGTAGTAATAGTATCACTCTAGCACTTAGGAGCCCTAATCAGGGATCAGAACCCCATTGTGCTAGGCACTGTACAAACACAGAAATAAAAGGCAGTCTCTGCCCTAAAGCGTTTACAGTCTATATATAAATCAAGAGGCAACAGATGGACCCAGAGAGACCAATATGGGAGTACAAGGAAACAATAAAACAATATCTAGTCAGCATGATGGGCAGCGGTCTCAGCACACCAGCAGCCTAACCATTGTCAAGGATTTTTTTGTCGGCATTAAGGAACCAATGAATGCAGCCCAGATCAGACATGCATCACCGTCTCAGTGATGGAGGAAACACAAGGACTATGGCTGGTTGTGAAATGCTTTGCGTTCAGAGGAAAAAATTCAAAACTTTCCTTTTTGTCCAAATTGTCTTCACAAGTTGTCAGGTTTTTGTTGAAAAACTGAAAAGCCAAAAAAAAAAAAAAAAAAAAAGTTTGGGTTTTTTTTAAACTGAAATGTTTCAGTTTTAGAGCAAAAAACTTGAACTTTCCTTGATGTTCAAGTTTTCAATGATAACTTGAAAAGTTTCCAGGGGCGGGCTGGGAGGGGAGCGGTGAGAGTGATTTTCCCTGGAAATTTCGTCAGATCCGACAAAGTGAGCTATAGCTCACGAAAGCTTATGCTGAAATAAACTAGTTAGTCTCTAAGGTGCTACAAGTATTCCTCGCTTTCTTTACAGAGGTTGTGTTCTCTACAGAAAAAGCCCCGGCTCTGAACCAAAGCCCCAGCCCTTAATAATTAAGGGAAACATTGTTTCTTATAACCAAATGCAGCCACCTGAAGCAAGCTGGGAGATCTTTTAAAAGAAAGACCCTTATTTTGCTTAGATAGATAGATAGATAGATAGATAGATAGATAGATAGATAGATAGAAAGAAAGAAAGAAAGAAAGAAAGAAAGAAAGAAAGAAAGAAAGAAAGAAAGAAAGAAAGAAAGAAAGAAAGAAAGAAAGAAAAACAAGACTTATCGACCGACACCTTTCCTTGATGGGAGTGGGGCGGTTGTCTTGATTTTTTATCCCTTACCCACATCACAGATTTCTTTTCAGGTCACAAGCACTCCCTTTGCCCAGCTATTTTTAGCTACCCTGCTGGCCAGATCCACTGAATTACGCTATGAATTATTCATAGCTCCAAGAAAATGGCCCCAGCAGTTCCTCTGATATTTGAAAACAATGACAGCTTTTGGCATTTTTGATGTGCAACTGCAAATCTCAGCTACAGCAGGAGTCTCCCAGGTCTGTCTGGAAATAAGCCCGTTATTTTGCTCTGGACAACTGTCTACTCAAGTGCAAGAAGCAGGGTGGAAATCACTAAGAGCTATTACAGGAAAGGTTGCAAGGATTTTGGTCAGCCTCTCCTTTTATTTATGTCACCCGTGGCCCCCTCCAACAGGAGTTTTCATGTTTGCATTTACGGTTTAAAGGGCCACACCTACTAAAGCTGACAAAAGTTCTCCAGAGCAGCAGGAACAGCAGGGGGGAAATTGCTGCTGATTGTTCTGGAAAGATCCTTCACCCAATTTACTAATTACACACTTGGCTGAGCACCTATAATCAGGGCTGGTGTAACCACTAGGCGAACTAGGCGGCTGCCTAGGGCGCCAAGATTTGGGGGCACCAAAAAGCGGTGCTAAAAAAAAATTTTTTTTACACTATTGCTGGAAAACAAATGAATAAAGAAAAGAGAAACATCGTTGAACGTGCATGTGAACTTGTCGTTCTCTCGTACATCACAGCTATAGCCTACACCAGCTCTGTGTTGCAGGCACAAGCGTACTGCTTCACTACGGCACAACGTGGCAAAGACGTCATTTTTCTCTTCACGCACAGCCGTTACCTGTTCTTGACAGGCTGTTTATAATGCTAAGTTTATTAGTTTTCGAAGGTTGTCGACTGAGGCTAACCATTTTTGTTGAGTTGTTTGAGATCTAAGACTCTGGCAAGTGCTGCTGCATCATTTTGCTAATACTTTGTGTCAGTCATGTGTGTGTGTTAAGTATTTGAGTGTATATGTTTATGTGCAAATATGTGTGTGTAGGCTGTTGAAATCTGTCATACTGATATTATCAGCGGTTGATTGATGGAGTATCTGCCATTCTAATTTTATAAATTTTATTAATAACAATAATTGGATCTTCTAAAGGTAAAATAAAATGTAGTAGATTTTGATATGAAAAAACGAAGGAAGGAAGTATATGTGACTAAAAAAGGTGTATTTTTGAAAGTATTTTGAAAGTTTATAATAAGCGATGCTCCAAGGAGGGAGAGAAAAGATGGAAGTTTTGCTTAGGGCGCAAAATATCCTTGCACATGCTCTGCCTATAATGATGATCTGAAAGGAATTTCGACACCCTCACAATTTAGTTGCTGTTTAAAGAGTCCCAACTCTCAGCCAAAGCTCATGTAACTATGTCCAGAAGAAAACATTGATTTTGATGTGTGTTTTACACTAGTTACAATTCAAATAACAGTTTTGCCTTGTCCCTTCTCACACTCCTGACTCTGTCATCTTGCAATGTTGACATTTAGTGCTAATGTATATTAGAGGTGAGGCCTAAACTGTAAAGTTGAGATCTGGACTTTGAAAAAGTGTGAGAGGGTTTGGATCTGGGGTTTTGTTTCCATCCATTAGAAATTAATGACCCGCTTCAAAGCTCAGGCCCACAGCTACAATGGTAAGTGCGAAATGAGTATGAAGGTAAATCCACAATGTGTGTGTGATCAGAACAGGAGCTTTAATTTGGGCCTCTCTCTGGTTTGGAGTTTGTTTTTTAGAAGGTCGGGTCTATAGCTTCTTACAGGTAATGATTTCAAAAAAACCTGAGAGCAATTAAAATCTCAGAACATTGCAGTAAGGATTTGTACTTGGGTCAGATTTTGGTGAAAAATTTATAAGGAAAAAAAATCCAGACCAAATTAGTGCTGATGCTCCAGTGCAATGAACCAGTTCTGATTCCAGCAGACTAATTGCTGATGCCAACTAGAGAGATGCAAGATATTTGTAACACAAACCAAAGCTGGTAAAATTCAAAGCTTGTCACATTTTGCTACAAATTTGAAATGGACTCGGTTTTGGTAAAAAAAAAAAAAAAATTAAAAAATTGATCTGTTATACAAGTTATTGAAGTGAAAAACTGGCCTAATGTACAAGTGGAAGGATTTTATTTCTCAGGTGAAGATGGGGTTTGCATCAGAAACATACATTTTTGTTGTTGTGTTTTTCAGTGTGAAGACGGCTAATATTGATTAAATTGAAATTAATGCACAAAAAGAGAGGAAATGTATAATACAGCAGCAACCATTCCCATGTAAAACTCCATGGAAGAGAAATGGTACATTTCACACAGCTCTGCCAAGAGCCCTCCTGCTGTGGCAGTAAAAGAATGGCCCATGGAAAAGAAAGGAAGATGAAAAGGGAAGTGAGAACAAAACAGAAGAGCAGAAAAGGAAAAAAGGTCAGATAGACAAAGAATGTTGTGGATGGAGTATGATCAGAAAAAGGTAGAGGGAGGAAAAAAATCCCAAGATGCAGCAAAGTGGATATGAAAGTGTGAACTGGTACCAAGTGTTTTTAATCAGAATCTTTCTGAGCGTTTCCTGCCTATTTCTTGGATACCAGAAGCCAGAATTTCCTGAGGTGATTCCATTAATTCACACTGACTCCTTTCCCATGCAGCACGGAAAGGTTAATAGCGACAAAGCATCTATCATGCTTGTAACATTACAAGAGTAATAACAACAACATTTGAGTGATTAAACTAGCTGATCCATTGCAGTTCTGCTGTTTATTCCAGCTTTCCAGTCCATGGACCCAATCCTGCTCTCATTGAAGCCAATGGCAAATCTTCCCATCCCCCCACCCCCATACTTCAAATGGTGCAGATTTGAAGCCCGGTGTTTGCTTTGCTTTTCCAATTCACTTCCCCTGCTACAGCTTTCCAATTCCAATTCCAGCATTTGATTTTCAGCTTAGGCTAATGTACAGTACTTATCTCTTATCTTTTTCCTTTGCCATTTTTTAGATTGCCTTTCTCCTTAGATCATCTTCAGCTCTATTTATGCAGCCAGCTTTGAGTTTCTTTGTTATCCAGAGTGAAGTTCTGGAAATTCCAAGAAAAGATTGGCTGATGTTGTGAATTCTAAGTGGCTGGATTCAAATCAGTTCATTAATATAATTTTTTTATTGGGTCTAACAGTGATGGATGGGAGAGGTTGGGGCCATGGTTTTTATGGTCAGTTAGAATAACCATTTTGTAATTTTGGTTAATTATTGCATTTGCATATAAATATGTTTAATAAATAATTCAATATTAATAAGATTACATGTCTACATCTATATATAACACTTTCATTATGTTAGTGAACATCATTACTGAACAAAATAGTTCTGAGTTAAAGCTAAAATTGAATCTTAATTTTCAGGCATTAAGCAGAGGGTCCTATTGTATTTACTGCAACATCCCTGCAGTAGCCTGGGTCTCCTCAGATTTTCTTTCAATATTATATAATCTCGGTTCTACATAAAAGCCTACATTAATCAATTATGTGGCTTTCAAAAATACACTGTGTGCCATGGGCCAGACAGTATGGCTTTTATGGGCACATTATATATCATGCTGCATAAAACAAAATATGGTGGGATGGCACCTTCTTCCATAACACAGTGCTGAAACCAGGCACTCATCACACTCAGTAATTATTCCCAATACACATTTATTTATGACAGAACTATTCCTCTTTCCTAGCTACTGGATAATAGAGTGCTCATTATCAACCAGCAGGGGCAGTGGAAGGATATTTCCCACCCTAGGTGAAACTTCCACCCCCCCCCCCCCCGCCCTGCAGCAGCACCCCCATTTCGCCTACCGGCAGTAATGCCCCCCCGCCCGGGGATCCCCCCCTGTGGCAGCTCTCCACCCCAGCTCACATCGGCTCCGGCTCCTCCCCTGTGCACACAGGCACCACTCCACTTCTCCCGCCTCCCAAGCTTGCGGCGCCAATTAGCTGTTTAGTACAACAAGCCTGGGAGAGGAGGAGAATTAGAGCGGGGCGGCGTGCTCAGGGGAGGAGACGGAGCCAAGGTGAGCTGGGGCGAGGAGCGGTTTCCCAACCCACCCCTTATTTGCTGCGGGTGCCCTCCCCGGGCCTCCCTGCCCGAGCTCACCTCCGCTCCACCACCTCCCCATAGCAGACTTTTTGGCGCCCGCAACCACTTGCTGTCCTAAGCGGTTGCTTAGTTCACTTAGTGGTTGCACCGGCCCTGTCAAAACAGCCATCATGTCGAGTGGTAGCCAGTCCAGGACTGTCCGGGACCCAGGTTGCTTGAGGTGAGAAAGTGGGAGTGAGGAAGAATTATTTCTCAAATACCTTGAATAGTTTCAAATTAAAAAGAAAAACAACAACAACATTTTTTTTTAATCATTAGTTGGGATTCTTACTGTTTTTTTAAATTGGGATTTTTTTTTACCTAATTTGCCACATATACTAATAAGAACAATAATTCATATGCCATAAGAACTCACACAGCATAATGTACTAGACTGCACTGTAGTGAAGGACTAGTATTACAGCATTTGATTAATTGTTTCCCCAGTCTTGATGCTTGATAAGAAGTGCTCTAGATTTCAGTCATAACAGTTATCCTGGAGGTTAGCGACCCTAGAATAGAATTCAGGAGACCTGTGTTCTAATCCCAGGTCTGCCACTAACTTGATCTGTGATTTTGGGTAAGTCCCTTCCCCTCTCTCTCTCTCTCTCAGTTTCCTCACCTCTATAATAGGCATAATCATTCCTACCTCGCTTTGTAAAGCACTTGGAAATCTATGGAAAGAAAGTGCCTCATAAGAGATAGAGTCCTTATCCTAATGGTCCTAATAATACCTATCATCTCAGTGTTTTACCTTGGGGTAGAGGCAAAAAGTGAAAATCGCCTGTTTAACCTTTGCCCACAGTTCAGGATTAGCTGAATGTTTCAACTAAAGTGAGTTACAGTGAACTAATTAAACATGTGGCTTCCTTGAGCTATTGTTTTCTGTCTGTCTTGTGTACAGATTCACTATAGTCCCGTCTACTATGTAGTTTCTACTATGTTCAGGAATCCAGCGGCAACATGGAAGTCTACATACTTGCTGCAAAAATGGGAGCTGCATGCACACAGGGTGGTCCTGTGTTCCCACATGGAGCCTGTAAGAGTGGGGACCGCAGTCTCTGTGCTCTGAGTACAGAGAAAGGGACTCTTTTTATGCCAGACCACTAACTTTAACTGCTCCCCAGCTTAAGTTAATTCTCTACATCCCCCAGGCTCCCACACTTTACCAGCTGGGAACTTGGGGACCCCCCCGGCTGCCACCATCTGAGTAGATATCCAAGGCCTTGGATTGGGGTACTCAGACTCCCCAAAACCCTAATTCTGTCCCCCTCCGTGAGAGCCAGAGTCAGACACCTGGAGACTGCTTCCCCTCCCCCTTCACCCTTCTCGGCTGAAGGCAGAGACAGACTCCACTCCCCAGCTCCTACCCTGAGCTGGTCCTTGGAGGCTGCTTCCCCTCCCCCTTCACCCTTCTCGGCTGAAGGCAGAGACAGACTCCGTTCCTCAGCTTATAACCTGAGCTGATTCTTTTACCTAGCCCCCCCCCCCCACCTCCTCTCTTCACAGCCTGGAAGCAGAGGAAACGGCTTAAGGGGAATAAACCAAACGTTTTATAACTAAAAGATTTAATGAAGAAAAGAGCATAGAACATAGGCACAGTACAGCTTACAATTTAGAATTCTCCAACTTCTCATCTGAAATGGACAGACACACCCCCAAATAGGCACAGGCTTTATGAAAATTAAAATATCACTTACAATCAGTTAAGTAGGAATATAAGAAGGAAAGTTGAGTCATCTCCACAGCTAGAGATGGGCTCCCGGACCCTTGCCCATGTTGCATGGCAAGCCAGAATGAAACTAACTCTAAAACCCCTCCCTCCCTCTCTCATGGCAGGGAAGCTCTTACGTCACTTGTTCTCAAGTAACATTAACCCTCTCCAGCACTTTACACTTATGACAGAGCCCCATGACTTCACTGGGTTGCTGCACGTGTTCAGGAGTGTGCCTGTACTCATCTCTTTGCAAGATCAGGGCCATGGTTCAGACGCTGGGATTCAACCATGTTACCTGGCTCCCTGAATCATGCTAAAGCCCTATAAAAGTCCCAGGCTGAAGAATGGTTATGGAAATAGTTGGAATACAATTTGATCTCACCTGAAGTCCAAGTCCAAGCAATACAGTAGACTCTCGCTTATCCAGGATTGGGTTAACCAGAATGTGGATTAACCAGGATGTTAAAAAAAATGATGCGTAACTCACAGGGCCGGCTCTAGCTTTGTTGCCGCCCCAAGAACAAACAAAACCCCACCAGGGCGCAGGACAGCCAGTGAACCAACACCCACTGCCCCTGGTGCAGGGTGGCTGGTGAACCAACCCCCCATTCCGCATATTTCCTATGGATGGCGATTATCCAGGATTTTAGTAACCAGGATTAATTTTTTCCCTATCATTCTGGATAATCGAGAGTCTACTGTATTTCAGCTGTGTCCCCCACTACGATGGCATTACTGTGTAGACAGGAGCAAGCACAATGTATTACAACTTTTCCTTTGCAACCACAAGGGCTAAGAACATAATTAAAAATTATAACCCTGACAGAATAAACTGATGATGCCACTAGATCAGTGCTGATATGAAGTTTTAGCTCAGTCCAAACACTGTCTCACCCTGGATATCTCAGACTCACATCCATCTATTTCTCCTAACACAAGCCTTGCCCCCTCTCCTGCACTATTTGGTTCCACCTTCATCTTCAGACTGAGCTCTATCATCACGTCTTGCTAGCTCACTCTTCCTTCTCCACCTACCCAGACATAGCTAATCCAGTGCCTATCACTTTAGCATGGATCCTCATCTCACATCACTGATGAGTTACTCCCAACTGGCACTGACATAACTGAGAGAAGAATTGGACTTCTTGTAGATTCACAGCTGTTAAGGACAGAAGGGACTGTTACAATTATCTTATCCTGCATGCCACAAGCCATAGAAGCGTATCCAGTAATTTCTTCATCAAAACCATATCTTTTGGTTGAACTGGAACATATTTTTTAGAAACACATCTAGTCTTGATTTGAAATTATGGAGAATCCACCATATCCCTAATTAGGTTGTTGCAAAGGCTAATGACCTTCACTTAAAAATTTGCACATTATTTCTATTCTGACTTTGTCTAGCATCAGCTTCCAACCTGTTGGATTTCATTATGCCTTTCCCACTAGATTAAAGCCCACCAAGTATCAGAAATCTCTTCTGCATGGACATACCCAGGCACCAGGTAGTCTAGCGTGCCTGACCTGACTGAAGTGCAGAGGTCACCTCTTAACCTTTCTCTTGGAAAACCTAAATAGATTTGAATTTAAATCTCTCACTGTAAGGGATGTTTTGGGACCCTAGATAATGCTTGTAGCTCTTTGCTGAACCCTTTCCAATTTTTCAACAAATTATACATATTTATAGATAACGCCAATGTTATATTTAAGACTTTCATAGTGTTGACTATCGCCATACTATCTTCGTGCCTTCCATGTAAAATAAAATGTCAATAGCAAAGTCCCTAGTGAACTTTATGGAGTATCTAGTCTTCTCCCTTTTGGAGGGGGGAAGGGGTATACAAACTCTGCTTATAGTTGTATTATTGCTGGTTTGGGTCACTTTTTGTTCTTTATTTTCTCTGCCCCTTTTTCTTTACGTGGAGAGGAATTGTTGGATTTGTTGGGGAGGGACGGAGAAAGGGTTGTTATGTTGTGAATATAATTCTCTACTCACACAATGTCTGAAAGGGAAAAAAACCACCTTGATGAATTCCCATGAGTAAAGATGTTTAACTATGTTACCTCCTCTGAAGTACTTCAGTATTAACTTTGTTAATCTTTGCTGTTTCTGCCTTTTTGTGGCACATGTAAATAAATGTAATGATCCAGGGGAGAAGTGAAGCCTGCTTTTCTGCTAAAACAATCAACTTAATGAATGGGTAATTAGTGTAAGAGTATTAGTAACATTAATGCTTAATGAGTTGCATCTTCTTTGCATCACATCCCTTAACTTCCACAGCTTGCTAAATAAAAGTTTATTTATTGTCTTGAATTAAAGGACATTTCCAGAGATGAGATTTAATAAAATTAAAAGGAAAGTTAATCAAGATAATTAAAATGAAAAACTTAAAATAATTCACGTAAACCTGCAGTTGCAGTATACATGGACCAATAGTTTCCAATTAAAGCAGAAAGTTTGTGAGATGCAGTACAACTGATTTACATTTATGGAACTGGAAGAAAATATTACCTTATTAAGTAAATTTCAGAGAAAATGTCAGAGCATAGAGGTTGGCCTGACTTGATTTTTTAGCAGATAATGCAGTCCTTTCACTGCTTAAAGATTCAGAACCAGATCCTCTCCTGCTATAAATCTGCATAGCTCTGCTGAAGTCCATGATACTATATCAATTTGCATCAGCTGAAAAGCTGGCCTACTATCATTTCCAATTTCTGGCAGATGTACCGGAATGTATGCCATGAAAAAGTGCAGAAATCTGCCAGTGGAAGACAGCCTAAAGCTGCCATGCCTAGACAATCTATTTACCCACAGTCTGCAGGCCTGATGACTCATTCATAAGGGTCCTTTGCAGCAGCCTGGCCTGGATGAGATTTGCAGAGGAGATGTGCATGTGCATCTCAGCACATGCCCATCATTGCTACCAGACATGGCATTGCAAACTATTTCCTCTCAGAGCTGGAGGAAGGCAGGTTCCTGGGCATGTATATGCGCTGTGAGGGGCTCTTGCAGCTTCGTCTCTGAACTACAACTTCATGTGCTCATTTTACACAGCAACTTATTTGACCTTATACAAGCCAGAAATTTTGCCATTTGTTTTTGCTGCTTATGATGTGTTATCCCCCCCCCCCAGACACATACACATTTTTGAGCCCCCACAGGCTTTTTGGAAGGTGGCGGGGTGGGAAGGTCCCAGGATTTGACCTATAACATTTTTAATAATGTAGAAAAATATTTTAATTGTGGGCGTTTTTATGTTTTCTATATTTATTGCCCTCTTGTGAGAGAAAAGGACCATTTCCAGCCAAACTAGTATTGGTTTCAATGGGAGCTTTGCCTGAATAAGGATTGTATGTAGGGTGACCAGACAGCAAGTATGAAAAATCAGGAAAGGGGGTAGAGGTTCATAGGAGCTTATACTGAAAACAAATAATAAAAAAGCAGGACTGTCCCTATAAAATCAGGACATCTGCTCATCCTAATTGTAAGCTAAGGCCCCATAGTTGTCTTTTTAAAATACATTTATAGTAAACATGATTTTTTAAGGATTCAAGTAGGTAGTGGTCAAATTATGTGTTCGACGACATATACTGTAGCTGCTTGCTCGCAGAGATAACGAGATGATTAGACACCAGGGAAACTTCAGACAGAGGGCTCATTTCCAGGGCTGCTCCTTTCATTGCCGCTACAGGCTTGATTTAGCCTTGCAAAATTGTCATGAAAATGTATCAGCCCAAGAACAAATTTCTCTCAGCTCAACAGCTTTCTATCAGGATGGTGAGGAAAAATAATTAATGCTATTTTATTCACCTGTCAAATAAATTGCTCGGCCCAGATGAGTGAGCCATAGTTTTGTAAGGCTGGTTTAGCGGATGAGCTGTAGACACAGCTACCGCATGGCATTATTTCCAATCAACATGTCTCACCATAGTCAAGGGCTGCCCACCCTGTTCTCCTGCTCAAATACCGGAGATAACTGGATAGCTGAAAAGCACAGGATGGTTTTGGTATTCAGTATAAAATGCCTGGCTAGGTCAAACTATGCTATTGCCTGGATTTATTTAAGTGACATTGAGTTGGTTTATTTTTAAAAAAATATTTCTGTGTTCAGTGATAGCTACACCATTTTTATGTGCATAGAAAATCCACTTTAAAATATGGAATTGCACTAATGCTGAGTTGGCCACAGTTTTTAGTAGCTTACATTTATTTTGATTACCTAAAACATACACCTTCGAAGCCTTGTTTAATGCTCCTTTGAGCCTCACATCCAGTATTAAAGGCAATATTCAGCAATTACTCTGAACAGCTGAATCGCAACAAAAAAATCCAGCAGTTATTAGTACAGCCAGTCATTAAAATTAGGAAGGCAGCTAAGTGACACATAATCATTGCCAGTTAGAAACTGCCATGAAAAATGGGGAAAATACCTACTTGTTATCTCTTAGGGTATGGCTAGACTACAAGATTATAGCGCGTTTGTTTGTAGCGCATCCCATTTAGCGCAATAGGTTTTGTGCTAGAGCCTGTGCACATTTAAACCCGGCAGCACTAAAGAATGGACACATTTGCAGCGCTTCTGGCGGCAGTGAGAGTAGCGCAATAGGGCAGGTATCCCAGCATTCAGCAGGGAGACAAGTTCAGGCTGTCAGTGACTTTTCAAACTGACAGGCTCCACACAGCTCCGTCCGCAAGCATTCCCCGCGACCCCGAAAAGCAGCAGAATTTTTTTTTTAAAAAAAGCGTGGACGCCCCAGTAACCCCACCCCCAGTGCGCCCCAGCCCCAAGTCGCCCCCTCCCCCCGCTGCCGCTACGGGCGGGCTGCCGGGTCCGCCCGGGTCCCTGCCGCTGCGGGTGGGCTGCCGGGTTCGCCCCGTTCCCCCGACCCCGCCGCGGGCGGGCTGCCGGGTTCGCCCCGTTCCCCCAACCCCGCCGTGGGCGGGCTGCCGGGTTCGCCCCGTTCCCCCGACCCCGCCGCCATTTCAGAGACCTCCTCCACCCTTTCCTAGAGTTTCTTATTAGACTTCTTGTAACTTGGGTTTCAAGTTTCAATTCCATGCCCTCATGAGACCACTTGTTTCTGCTGATTCTTTATTGGGGTGGGGGAGATGGAAGGGCAGAGAAGAGGAAGAGATTACTTCTTCATGTACGACTTTGGCTTCTTTCTGGGTCCCACCACTACTCTATTCAGATTGAGGAATTCCCCACAGAGCAATGAGCCCTAAAGTGTACAAGATTTGAACGTGGTGGCATCCGAATAAACCAGGCTAGTCGTGAGACATAGTGTATGCCCTACAAAATTTATTACTTATGTGGCTAAGCAAACAGTTAACAAAGGACAATTTATTCAATGGGTTCAGCTCCTTTTTTCTACTTGAGAATTACACACATGCTTCAATTTTTGATGAAATTGGTATTCAAAATTCTTCAGTGAATGGTTTATGTAAACATATTTCAGCCTGTGGATTTTTCATCACCACTATTATGTTGAGAACTCTCTAACTGTAATTTGCTATTCATGCTGGGTGATAGGTCATGGTATTGTTTCTGCTTCCTGATTAGATGCGTCCCAAACCAATAAAGAGTGTCTACTGCTTTGATGTCTACATGGATATCTGTGACATTCTGTCCATAATTATTCTTGAGAACAAAATCCATTTGTACAAACGTTTTCAGAAAGCAAATAGGAGGGGTCACAAATGCCATCCAAGTTTTTATGCAAGTAACTGTTGACAGAGGATACTTTGCAGCATTTGCCCAGATCTGATAGTAGCTTAGATGTATAAAATAGATTAAAAAGAAGATCTTAAAATCTCAGAGTCATATACAGGTACTGTAAAGATGACAGGATCCAGTGTAAAGGATTTTGGGGTAGGGGCTGCAGTGGCAACTGGCAGACATTGAAGGATGGGAAGGAGCTGGGAAGCAGTGGTCTCACAGGGTCTATAAGCAGGGCAGGAGAGAGACTCAATAGTGCCAGAAGCCAACCCTCCTCAACTTAAAAGGAATGTCAAATATATTCTCTCTGTTGGAACGCTAGTATGTGGCAGGGGTTTTTTCAGGTCCTGGGCACAAGCTAAGACCCTAATGACACTCACTGGAGATTGAGATTAAAAATTCCTTGTTGGTTTGTCATCCAAACCTTTGGCAATAAAGCAGGAGAAATATTAAGTAAACAAAAAAGGGACACATGACACTTTCCTGTTCATAATGCAAACTAGGAAGGATGCTTCCCAGTGTTTGTGGCCCTTTTCTTGTGTCCCCCTCTCCCCCCCCCCTCCCCCCCCCCCGTGAATCATAGGGATAGAGTCTGCCATCCTTACACCAAATAGGAATAAATCAACAATTCCTTGTGTATTTCCTAAATTGTACAACATGTAAATTACTCCTGGCCAGAACATCCATCCCCCCACTGGGAGGTTAGCCTTTGAGGTAAGCTAGGAGTACTAGCTATAGTGCCATTAACCAGCATACTGTTTGCCCCATGCTTTAGGAGGATTTACAGAGACATGAGACCTACTGCTGTGAGCCCATGCCCAATTAGAACACTCACATTTCAGTTGTAAGGCTGCTGCATTGCAGATTAATAGGGTACAGTGTGGTCACCAGACATTATAAAAGCATCCAGAATGCAAGGCGATTATGCACACACCTCCTCTTCTTTTCTTTCACAGCAGGCTCTGGAAGAATTAACACAAGTTTGTAAAAAGTCACTCCACATGAAGCCACTGAAATATTCTGGCCCCGAGACCAACTATAGTTACATCTAGAGGTTTAAGTGGATTTGATCAAATAGCCAGATCTACACGTCTTGTCAAAAATGCTGACAGATGTTGTGATCATTCCACTGGTATTCTGGCCAGGGCTTTCAGGTGGAAAGCTATGATGCTCTGGAACAAATAATCTAGTGAAATCACTCAGACGAACGTTCACCCTTGGCCTTTTCAGGTACCGTTTAAAGGGAAGTGGCATTCACTGTGGAACGGGTTAGGCATTTGAAAAAACCCCTGCAAGGCCACCACCACCACCAAGCGCAAACACCCAGGTACTACAAGCCTTTCCCCCGTTACTGTATTGTAGGTGCCGTAGCTCTTTTAGGGCTTGTCTACACTTACAGCACTGCAGCGGCCTCAATGCACCACTGGAGCACGTGAAGACTCTACCGCCACCGGCAGGGGAGCTTCTTCTCTCCGTGTAGGTACTCCACTGCCCAAGAGGGGGTAGCTATGTAGGGTTGCCAACCCTCCAGGATTGGCCTGGAGTCTTCAGGAATTAAAGATTAATCTTTAATTCATGATTGTCACAGGATTAAATCTCCAGGAATTCGGCCAACCAAAATTGGCAACCTGATGTCGAAAGGAGAAACCCTCCCTCATAGACAATGTGTAGAAGGGGGCATATGGAGTCAAATGCTCCCCAGACTTCTGCTTGCCATGCCGGGGGTAGAGGGGAGGAAAGAGACTCGCTCTTTCTCCTGCTGTGCCTGCCACGGGTATGCTCAGCCCCTGTCCTGGACAGCCAGGCCAGGATGGGGAGCAAAGGGCTGGGACCAGCTATTGCTCATGCCGACTGCTCCGGGTCACTGCTCCATGCACTGTGGCATCTGCTTGTGAGTGTCTGTCTGGGGAGGCGGTGGTGCTGGGATTGCCCCTCACCCTCACCCCACCTGGTCCCTGCTGCAGGGGCAGAGAGAGCCGGAATCCCCTCTCCCCGCCCAGCACGTTTCCGGCTGGCTTGGCCCCTGTTCTTGGCAGCCAGACCCAGGCAGGAGTAGCCCCCCTCACAAGCCAGGTTTTTTGTCAGGCAGATGCTGCACTACACAGAGCAATGACCTGGAGCAGCCAGCATTAGTCAGGGTGGGAAGTGACTCCCTCCTGCTCCCCGCCTTGGCCCACTTGCCAGGGAGAGCAGCCGAACGTGCTGGGGGAAGGCACAGTGGGAGAAGGACAGATTCCCTTCCCCGCAGGTAACTCTGATGGGGCAGGGAGAGCATGGTGGCTCCAGGCTAGGCAGAGGAGACATGTTGGGCAGTCATGTGTCCACCCCTTTAGATTGTGCCACCCACACAAGTATTGGGAACCATGAGTTGTCCATGCCTCCCATTGACAGCACTGTCTACACTGGAGATTAAGTCGGTATAACCATGTTGCTCAGGGGCATGGATTTTCCACTCCTCTGAGTGACATAGGTATACTGACAAGTTCCTGTTATAGACCAACCCTTACAACTCTGTTGGCTATGATTTCCAAGTGACTTTGGATGCCCGAGCTTTTGGGCGCTCAACTTGAGATGCCATGAAACAGACTGATTTTCAGAACGTTCTACTCATCCATCCTCTGAAAGTAAGTCCCCTTCTTGCAAACCCAAGAAGTAGTTTAGGCTTGAAATTAGATGACTGTTTCTAACCATCAGAGAGTGAAGTTCTGGAACAGCCTTGCAAGGGATGTAGTAGGGGAAAAAAATCTAACTGGCTTCAAGACTGAGTTTGAGATGTTTATGAAGTGGATGAGATGATGAGACTAACTACAATGGCATGAAGCTGATCAACGGTTGGTGATGGGACACTAGATGGGGATGGCTTTGTGTCACTATGGAGAATTGTTTCCCAGGTGTCTGGGTCCTGCCCATGTGCTCAGGGTCTAACTGATTGCCATGTTTGGGGTAAGGAAGGAATTTCCCCCTGGGATCAGATTGGCAGAGAGTGTTCCCTTTAATTTTTTCCAGCCAGGCTCCCGCAGTGGGGGCTCCGGCAGCATTTTAAAGGGCCCGGGGCGGTAGCGGCAGCCCAGCCCCAGGCTCTTTAAATAGCTACCGGAGCCTCGCCACAGCCTCCCCAGGGCTCCATCAGCAGGACTCCGTGGGGACGGGAGCCCTGTTGCCGGAGCCCTAGGGGAAGTGCCGGAGGGGCTCCAATAGCTATTTAAAGAGCCTGATGCGCTGCTACCGCCCAGGGCCCTTTAAAATGCTGCTGGAGCCCCCCGGAGGGTATAGGGTGGGGGAGTGAATGGGGGGGAGACCCCTTACCGGTACGGGGGCTGGCTCTGCCCCAGCCCCGCCCCTTCCGACCGAGGCCCTGCCCCTTCTGGGGGGCGGAGCTGGCCCCAGCCTAGTCCCTGTACGGGTAAGAAGCCTGTGTTACTTTCACCCCTGATGGTACTTGATTGACTCTTGGGCATCCACGTGGCAGATGTCGGGCAGAGACCCTGGTGGGGTTTCACCTCCCTCTGCATCACGAGGCAAGTGTCACGTGCAGGTTTAAACTAGTGTAAATGGTGGATGCTCTGTAATTTGAAGTCTTTAAATCACGATTTGAGGACTTCAGTAACTCAGCCAGAGATTAGGGCTCTATTACAAGCATAGCTGGCTGAGAGTCCATGGCCTGCAATGTGCAGGAGGTCAGACTAGATGGTCATGATGGTTCCTTCTGACCTTAAAGTCTATATTTGAGTTTGAGTCTGAGAATACCGGACAGATTTTTATTACGGTAAAAATCATGATTTGAAATAGAGAGACTAGTTGCTAATTCGGCTCTTTAAAGAGGGATTTTGTTAAACATCAGTTAATTGAACATCACTGATGTTCACCTAAGGGAACATCCTATCACAGGAACAAATACCTCAGTACTCAATTTAAAAACCGGCATTGCTAAGCAAGCGGAGTCCTACCCAGGAATAACATAACTACATAATCTAGTTAACAAAACACATAGCCTATGTTTAATCCATCCCATAATCCAGTTACATACATTTCTCAGCCCAGAATCTAGCGATGTCTCAACACAAACAGCTCACCGACTAGAGAAATTCAATGAGTCAGTTCTCTCTCTGCAGTATTTTATAACAACCAGTCAAATAAAAAGGACAGTAGCTTCTGGCATTTTCATTTCATATGGCCACTGGGGGAACCAACCTCAAGGAGCTGGCCTTTTGGGTCTTCAAATATTTTAGGAACTGTATAAGTACATGTGATCCCCAGGAAGGATATTGCTCAAACATTCTATTACAGGAGGTTAAGGCAGAGAGCAAAGAGTCAGATAAAATAGTGCAATTGCAGGACTAGAATATAAGGAAAGTTGTGGGGCGGGAGGGGGGGATTTTTTTTGTATTCACTGTCTCGTGAGGATTTGCTTGAAATTAACATGATTGATCAGAAGCCAGGTTTTTTATTTTGTCTGAATCTGTCTGTCTATAACTGCAGACATAAAATGGTTGTTCCAGTGACACTATATATAATTCCTCTCTTTTAGATTTGTATAAATCAAGAATAACTGATGATTTTGATGGAGCAATGCCACTGGAAATACAGAAAATATTAGAGGAGAATTTGGCTCACTCTATCTACTCATGAGAAAAGGTGCCATATAGAACTGTGAGGTGTTTCATTGTATGTTTCGAGTTAGTGAATAAGTGTAAAGCTGTTGGCTTCTGTCTCATTTGCTCAAATTCCACAACAAAAACAACCAGTTAAGTAGCTACAAAACATGTGAAGTATTGGTGTGAACTGAATTCAAAGAGCGGGAGGGCACAAAATTGTGGCATGTTAAATCCACTTTTTAAAGAGTTAAATATAACATCCACATCTTGCATGTGCATGTTCAAATCAGCTTTACGGAGTCTAACACAGGTATTTGCATAGCTTGATGCCAATATGAGCTTCCAAAAAAAGGGTTTGGTATCCCATTTAGTAGTTCATGTTTTTAAAAAATCAACTCATTTCTGAAAGCCAAATACATCCCTTCATCAATGAAGCCAATAAAGTTACCCTGGGCAACCTGAAACAATGTCTTAAATATTTGATAAACTGTAAATCGACTGAAGTGAAAAGCTCCTAAACAGTCATTCAATGACTTAAAATGTACCATCAGATAACCCATATAAAGCAGCTCAAATTTAAGATCTAACACCATAGCAATAAAATAGAGTCACACATATGAGACGTGGCAGGACATATTTCAAGTGCTCATATTTCAAGTGCTAATATATTGCTTTGAATGATGGCAGTTCACAATAGTGCGGCAATAAAAAAATAATTGTTTAGCGTCAATACACAGTAATAAAATTAGTCAGGACTACAGAAAAATTATTCTGCACCACAGTGAAGCCAATGAGACTGAACATTTAAAGAACGTATTGCAATAAACATTCAAATGGAAATCATATTAAACCAATTCATGCTGAATGCAAAACACATTGTTGTCAGCCTTGTCAACTGAGCTGTTTCATCATCTTAATCATGCCAGAGGATGCTTCTGCAGAGCCCTGTGGAGGGTTGTCTCCTGTAAATCAACACATGCTTTCCCATACAAGTTGAGGCTGAACAACTTTGCACTTGAATTCTCTGAGGGCAGCAGGTAAAGGCTGCATGGCTGGGAGGGAGAGGTGGGGGGGACAGTTCCAAATGCTGGGGTGCACAGGTACGATGCTCAGAGCTGAGTGAGCTGGAAGGTGGACCACAGTGAAATGTCCAGAACGCAGGAGGAATGCTAGTGCAATGCTGAGCTATATCGGGCTGGGCTGGATGCTAAGGTGAAGCAGAGAGCTGGGACGTGGCGCAGATTGGGGTGGAGAGCCGGAGCTGTCCAGAGCAAGGGGCAGCTGGGAGTAGAGGATCAATGCAAGGCAAACACCCAGAGGGCTGAGGGAGGCCAAATTGAGTTGACGCTTTAGAAATGTGCTAATTGAGACCCAGCCGGGGACCGAAACTGGGCACATGTCAACAGATAGAAGGAAGTTTGAGGCAATTAGAAGGTGGATTGGATTAAGTGGTCTATAGAGGGGGAAGTGTTAGTGGAACTGACATTCCAGTTGTGCCATGTACCTGATGCAGAGACCTAAAAGGGTTTTATTTCAAGATATTGAAAATTATAGTTAATCTGCTGGCCGCTGTGAAGGAATTAACAGCATGAGAAGTCAGACTCCTATTAAACTTTTTGAGATCACCACATGAATTCCAGCAGCCCATTAGAAATCAATGGTCTAAAAGGCCATTTCAAAATGGGAGCCCTCTCCTTAAAATGTTGTAGAGCAGGCCTGATCCATCATGATAATGGGGAAAACCTGCATTTGCTCAAGAGAATGGTTCCTGTTTCAACTTCTAAATTAATCCGGGACTCAGATGCCCAAAAAAGCAGACACACACTGCTAATGACAGAAGCCTCTTGCCTGTAAGAAACAGCATTTTTTCCTAATTAAAAGAGAAATCCAGAGTGTGATGGGAGGTAGAAGCTGCTAACCTGAGAGACTAGTTCAGTTTCTGGGGTTGTTATAGCAGTTGTGGGATTCCCAGTGTTGATGCGGCAAAAGAAGGCAAACTCAGCACTGATTATTGTACACAGAAACACTGAACCCTACTGATCCGTCCCAGGGAGAGGAACCTTGTAACTCAGCCAAGGAGACCTTCTCATGTAAATTTTCAGCATCCACACTTTTTATTAGAGGGCCAAGTCCTGAATCCTTGCTCTCTTTGGACTCACTGGCATTTGTGCTTGAGCAGGAAAGGGTAAAAAGCAAGTGAAGTTTGCACTATCCAGTGCCTAACTATAAAAAGATACAGAGTGGTAGAATGAATGGTTGTTAATATCTTTGAGGTTCTCTTTTGTGCCTTGTAATGGGGTATGACTCACCACCGCAGAGCCTCCTGTTGGTTGGTCCGGGAATTAGCTCAGTCTTTCAGGAGCGCCCTCTGCCAGCGGTGTCCCATCTGTCATATGGCCTCCATTGGCATCTGAACCCGCGTTGCTCCCGCTCACGGCATCCTCTTCAGGACACTTCCCTCCAGCAGTGTCCCCAAGTCTGTCCTCACCCCCTTCTGCTGGGTGGGGTTTTGACAGCAGTCCTTCTCTGTGCCCCAGCCCCACGTGTCAAGGGTCTGGTGTAGGCTGCTATTGCCATGCCCAATGGCTGGGTGTACGTGCAAGGGGGAGACCCAGGCACACCCTCTACTCTGGGTCCCGACCCAGGGACCCTTTGGCGGCAGCCTTCCTGCTCTCCTTCTCTCCGCTTGTCCATCTCTCTCCCTGGGCTACTTCCCCTTCAGCCCCTTTGCACCGGCTAGGCCCTTCTGCCCAAGGCCTGCCCAGAACTGCGTTGTTTCTGGTGCTAGTCTCCTCACTCAGGAGCCAGACCTTCCCCTTCCCCGCCTGGGAGAGACTCCCTGCTTCTCTCCTGGGGAGCCTTTATATAGGGCCCAACCTGGTCTTGATTGGCTGTCCCTCTCTCACCTCTGATTGGCTCCCCGCAGGCCCTCGCTGATTGGCTGCCTGTCTGCGCAGTCGCTCTGGCCTGCTAAAGCCCTATCTAGCATAGGAGTGGGGCAGCCACCCCACTACATGCCTTTTAAAAAATCATATAAATATAACTGTTGGGACTGAAAATCCAAACCCACACACCAACCTCCAAATTCTAGAGTGGAATGCAAATTAAAACCAATAGTAATGGTCTTCTCAACATAAGTCGAATCCTTTTAGCATTCATTTTCTTCCGTAATTCTTTTGTAGCAGCCTATTACACCTTTAAATCATCCCATTGCCACTCTTTTGGGGATTTATCAAAGTCGCCCCTCTTGTATTAACTCTATTGACTTTGGGCCAGTTCACGTAAATTAGACTTTTTATTCTGTTTTAGCTTTGTCCTCCGAATGAAATGTGCAGGCCCACTGACGTCAGTGAGGGGGGATCCACTCCACCTGCATGGGGGATCAGAACTGTGGTTTTCTCTGGTGAAATTCACACCAGCACAGAGGACTAGCACAAGGCCGATACATAGGGAAGAATTTCACCTGTGGGGCCCAATCCTCCAACTTTACTGATATTGCTCAGCATTTCTCAGGAAGTGCTCAGCACCTCCCACGTGTGAGTCCTCGCTCTCTCTCTCTCTGTCCCATGGCATGAGGCTGTGCCCATAGGTTTCTACATTCTATGCTTTTTAACGTGTCCCATGTTTGTGGTTATGCTCATGATGAGAGCGTATGGGCTTCGTTCCTACACAGAGCCCTTTGCTCATGTATTTACAAGTGCAATCAGTCTTGCTTAACAGAAGCAGACAGATTAAATACCATTTCCACAAAGTACACTAGTAAGTTGAGTCTCCCGGTAATTATTTTGTCACATTGTCAATAAATCAGTCACCAGGTTAAAAAGGCAGTTAATGTGGTCAAGTACAAGAATCTCATGGTTGGCTGGGGAGATCTGAGAGTAGCACTTACAAATGTGTTTCATTTGGTTGTCACTGCACTCTAGCCCTCATTAGCTCAGTGAAAACAGGTGGACACCAAGTCTTTCCTGGATGCTAATAACTAGACGATATGATCCAGTCATTGAACAGTTTTGACTTCCATACAAGTTTATAACAACAATCAGTTTGCAGGCATTCGCGGACAAGAAAAAGGGCTGCATTTGGCTCACTGTGTTCCTCATTGTTAAACCTTTGGTTTACTCTAGTTAACACACAGAAGTATCAAGACGTGAAGAGTGAAAAGAGCAGAAAAGCCAAAACTGGAATTCAACAAAATCTTCCTGTTTTTTAACCAAAAAAATCAGAAGAGAGTCAGTTCAGCTCCACAGGAGAACAACATTGTGGCTAAAGCTAAACAGAAACACTACATGCTTATTATTATTTGTAGCAGACCCACCAAGATAGGGAATACGTGTTTAAATCTCACCAGCTTCAGTGGGATGTAATCATGCATATAAGTGCTTTGCTGAATCAGGACCGTAACCCACACTAGTGCAGAAAAGTCTGTCAAATGCTTCTTGATCATGGCCCCCAGTGCTGCAATGAGCTCCATGTGGATGGACTCTAGCACTTGCACTGAGCCCCACTGAAGTCAAGGGGGACAATCGTGGATGCAGCAAGGGTCAAGCCACATAGACTCATTGCAGGAAGAGGACCCAGGAGAGTCTGTGTGCTCTGGTAAGTTAACTGTCTGCTTCAAGACCTAGTTCTGTGATTATTCAATGACATCCCTGTAGTCATTATAGTTTGTCTGAGATAGGCAATAATGAGCATGGACCTCCCATTTTCCCAATCTAGGTGAGAGGTATATTGCAGGAATGGGTGGGTAAAATTCTGTGGCCTGCGTTGTGCAGGAGGTCAGACTAGATGATCATAATGGTCCCTTCTGACCTTGAAGTCTATGAGTCAAATATAACGAAGATACATTAAAGTCTTGGGGAAAAGATTTTCAAGATGCATTTTTTTATATTCTGAAGGATAAAGTATGTTTGGGGTTTTTGTTCTATGGATGGTAGCTAATTTGCTACCCAGGGGAAATAAGATGGCAATAGGAGTCAAGAGTACTATTTTTTATTTTGGTTGTACTCTCAAAACATTATTGGGTATTCTGGTTTTTCAGGCCCTGGAGTAGAATCTCTTCTGTAAATATGGATTAACTCCTTGGCTTCCCCGAAGTCACTCCATATTTATTATAGTATAACTGAGATAACTTTGGGAGTCTGCTAAGCATAATATTGCCTGAATACTCCACATATCAAGCAAGATTCATTTTGCACAAGTTGCACTGACACCATCAATCTCTTCCCATCAGGCCATATATGCAGACAGGCTTCAGTATTGATTTTATTTCTGACATATGGTTTGGAAGCATTAGCAGGTGAAATGAAGGTTTTATTTAGAAAGAGGCTTGAACCCAAGATCCAGATTTTGAATAGAGATGGTTGAAAATTTTTCAATATGTACAGTGTTTGATGCAAAATTTAAAAAAAGTGTGTGTGGGACAATATTTTTTGCAAACTTTTAGTGGAAAAAAATGATCACTTTTCAACCTGTTTTAATTTTGAACATCCCAAAGTTTTAGTCTAAGGCTGAATCTTATCTTCACTATCGGCTAAATCAGTGCCACTGCGATCCATGCAGCAGCCTAATTTAGCGGGTCTGGTGAAGATACGAAAAGTTGATGGCAAAGCGCTCTCCCGTTGACTTCAGTACTCCACCTCTTCGAGAGGCAGAAGCTATATCAATGGGAGAGCATCTCCTGTTGACATAGTGCGGTGTAGACTCCGCTATGAGTCCAGCTAAGTTATGTCAACTTATGTTACGTAATTTATATAACTTAACTAGAGTAACTTAGATTGACTTACCTCATTAGTGTAGCCGAGACCTTTGATTTGTTCTGGACCACTGTTAGTCTTATTTGGCAGAATCTTTCTGCTGTCACACTTTGTGGATAGTGTCCACACTAACATGGGAGTGCTGTAAAACCTATTTTGGATAAGTATAGAATTGGCAAGTATTCTATTTTATGAATTCCCAAAGCAAACTTATTATCCCAATTTATCATGGTGTAGTGTACATGTTCCATACATTCCAGGAAGTGTCATCTTCTCCCAACTTTAGAGTGCTTCATTCAGGACACCAGCTCGTGCTCAGCCTCAAACAAAGTGGAAAAAGATGGAATCATTAGAACTAATAATCAAAGACAGTTTTATGGGTCCCAGTGCCAAAGACTCTCCAAGTCTCCAGCAAAAACTCACTTAGAGAAAATGATGATGTTGATATTCTCTGTTGCTGGAACTTATAGTGTCTTTAGGGTACTGTTCAAGAAAACAAGACCTACTGTAGAACTGCATATTGTCCGTATTGAATGCCAACTTGAGTAAAACATAACTGAGTAATACAAAATGCTCTTTGCACTGTATCTTCCACTTCCACCTCCAAGAAACAGAGGGGGCCAAGAGATATTCCAGGATACCAATATACACATAGCAAGAGTCACAAATGGAATCATTATTACTGTATCTGTGCTAATCTATTTTCTGCCAAAGCAGTCTCCAAATGAGAAGCTGATAATCTCACTGACTCAAAGTCAGGTGAATGAAACTATTAATTCCAATGCACATGGAACACCTAATGCTCTGACAGTCTCTTTGTGCAACACCCATTATGCTGCTCAGCTGTGCAGGCTTGCTACTCCTCTCACCAGAACACATCAGAAGTAACTAAGTGAAGCCAGTATGTTACACCAATGTAAGATTGGGGTATGTTTGAGATGAGTTTCAGATTCTTTGCATATTGCTGCTGATCGGTTTATAGCACACAGTTACAGTTTACTGCCCTGGATTCATTGGATGGAGAATCAGCTAAAGCCAGAGGACTAATTAAAGATAAGAAAGGAGGAGGTGAAACTCCCATGGAAGTTTCAAAGCCAAACTCAAGAGCAAAACAGAGAATGGTTTATTTTACAAGTCACAAGGTAATAAAACAAGTCACGCTGTCAAAGCCACAGAACAGAGTGAAAATTGACTCTATTTTTCCACTTCTTTTTTTATCAATACAGAAATAGAGAGACAAAGGCTGCACAGGGTGGGCAGGGCAGAGAAGCACCAACATTAGTAATGGCCGCCACACAGTCTCAGAGTCCTACCTCAGGTAACGACTATAATATTGAGCATCATTTGCTCTGTTCCTCCCTCCTTTCGGTGTTAGCCCAGCAGACGCTGCTAGAGCGCAGCTCACACTCACTCACTGCTTCTCCCTCCTTCTCTACCCGCCACCTTCCACATCTTATGCCTCAAAGCACAGGAAAAATCAAGACATAAAAGGGGAGCTTAAAGTGTGCATCATTTTGTATGGACAAGACAAGCAAGATATCTTTCTCCTTGTTGTCTCCTCCAAGAAACACAGGAGAGAGAGCAGCAAAGTACTCAGTGCCAATGCACCCTAAACAACTGCAATCAGCAGTCACAACATAAGGTCAAATAGCAAAGCCTCAATCCAGCTGTTGATTGGGAAATCTCTCTCTCATCCCTACCTCATTTTGGGGTGGGGCATAGCACGTCTTTCACTGGAGACTCAGATATATCCATCTCTGCGAATGTAGACGTTTGTGGTCTCTCTCTCCTATCTCTGACTGTGCCTGGATTATGAGAGGGAGGTTTTCTTTCTAAACTCCCAATGCAGCTGTGCACTGTCAGGTTATGAATCTAGTATTAAAAACACATGCATAGGATTCTTTCAAAAACAGGTAACAAAGGATAGGGGCGTTTGAGTCCAAGTAGTGATATATCCTGCTTGGCTGAATAAAGCAAATAACTTGACTGTGTACTAGGCTCTGGAATGACTGAATTCCTCCTGTAAACAGTTTGACTACAGCATGTGTAATATAACTCAGGCAATAAGTTATATTACACATGCTTTAGTCAAACTCATTCTAACTCTGCCCATTCTCCTTGATTGGTTTTACACTTCCAGTAGCTCTCCATTAACCTTCAGGGGTCAGTTCACTTATGTAATGATCTGGATAAGATGTTTCATCAATTTGCTTTCAATTGATAGAATTACAAAAAGAAACTTTTTGTGAATTCCTGATTGCTTTCATGCTCAGTACAAACTGTGAAATAGGTAATTTATGCCAGCAGTTACAGATTACACGTTTGTTTAGCTAACTGACTGTAATAATAACCCCCCCTGGGGGGATTGAAGAAAGGGGTGGGGAAGAGATGTTTCTGGATCCTCATCTGAATTCTCTTTCTCTCTCCCTCTGTTAAAACCCAGCAATTAGTCAGGTGCCAGTGGTATAGATTTGCAACCCCATGCAGAAAAGCAATCAATCCCAACAAAGCTATATATGCATATAACTGGTAACCTATTATAGGCCTTGTATCTCTATCAGATTTAACTTCCATTCACAATGGGAATTGCTACCTTGCTTTCATACTTAGGTCAACAAAGCAAAACACATCAAAAATGACTTTGGGAGAACCTGACATTCTGCTCCACTTCACACCTCTTTCTCCGAGATTGGATTCTTCTCATTCACTGCACTGTTTTGTGTTGTATTGGGCAGGTGCCCTCCTGCACCCAGCACTATTTATTTAATAACAATAAATCAAACGAAAACAATTAAGCTCAAGAAGTTTAAGTGAGTCATCCAGCACTTACATGGCACATCATTTCTAGAGAGCAGTCCTGTTAGAGGGTCTACAGTGGGACAGATGGCTTTCAAATAATGTATTTGCTCTTAAAGGATATTGTGTCTGAAGGGCAGAGATGGATATGTCCTGCGGTTTCTCTGTTTTCTCTCCAATGTCTCCAATATCTTTCTATTGTCTGCAATATTTCTATCCATTTCCTTTTCAAATTCAAGAGCACACTCTTCATCACCCAAGATTTAGTTCCCTACCTACAGCTGTGTAAATGTGTAGGCTTGTGTGCCCCCCCCCCTCGCTGTCAATCTCAGAGGAAGGCCATGCCTCTTGGCTTTCACACCCCTGGAATAACAGTTTTAGAGACTGGCGAAGTTAGTCTCGGGCCACAATCCCTCCAGCGGCGTCAAAC
The DNA here is from genome assembly GCA_032164245.1 of Sternotherus odoratus. NCBI lineage: Eukaryota > Metazoa > Chordata > Testudines > Kinosternidae > Sternotherus > Sternotherus odoratus. The sequence continues at coordinate 152,233,758 of JAVMKO010000002.1, forward strand.
AGTGAGTGGTCCAGAAGCCCAACTCTTCAGGCAGGATAGGACACCAACAGTCTAAAGACCAACCCTGAGGCAGGGTAGAACCAGGTATAGCCTGGGAATTCAGGCCTTCAGACAAGGCAGGGTACCAAGCACAGTCTAGGTCCCCAACCCTGAAGCAGGGAAGACCAGTGAATAATCTGGGGACCGCAGCCTGCAAGCAGGGTGGGATACCCGCAATCTAGGGCTCCAGTCCCCAGACAAGAGGCAAGCACCCAATACAAACTAGGGGGGCTAGGAAAGGGGGCAAACCCCCAATGCAATCTAGGGGTCCCAGGCAGATTCCCACAGGCCTCCTGGCTGAAGGTGGGGTGGCTGCCACCCTAGAAGTGGAGTGGCAGGAGGGGTGGGCCTGTGTCTCCCTACAACTCCATTGCATCTCAGTCCAGGGCCCCAACAGTGACAGAGTGGTCTCCCTCTGGGTCAGCAGGGCTTCAACGTGCCAAACTGGACTCAGGCAGCAGCTCAGTCAGACGGTAGTCGGCTGTCCCTAGGCCACTTCCTATTCTCCCCTTGGGTGTACCTGGCTCTCTGGGTTGTCCTCTATCTGCCCCGGGTCAGTGCAAGTGGTAGTCTTAGCCCCTCCTCAGCATCAGGCATGTCTGATAGTTCAGGCAGTTCAGATGAATCCTCGGGGCAGCAAGCTCAAGCTCCAGCAGCAGGGTGGAAGCATCTGCCTCCCTCAATGGCTTCTCCCCAAATGAGCTATAGGGCTTGCCTTTTATACTTCCTGTTCCCGTTCTGCCCTGCTGCCTCTGGTATGGCGGGTGTGGCTTTCCGGATTCCATCCACCAGGGGAATCTGGCCTTCCCTCACTGTCAATCTCTGAGGGAGGGAGGCTATGGCTCTCTGCTACAAGCTATTAATACTTCGATTTTTCCTTCAGAATAACAGTTCATCATCACTAAGAAACAGCCTGATAACCCCCCAGGTTTTCACAGGGAATTTGACAGACTTCCGAAAAGTCTAAAATCAGTCCTTCCAACATCCCGCTCCATTCCATCTCCACAACTTGCCTATTCTTCCTATATTCAGTTATGATGAAAATTGACCAGTTTGCTGGATACATTTTCCTTTTTCATCCCCTTGAAACCCATCACTAGTATGGATTGCACCCCAAAATGTGATAAAAAGTAAATGCAAATGTATACATCTAGGAACACAAAATATAGGCCATACTCACAGGATGGGGGAATCTATCCTTTGAAACAGTGACTCTGAAAAAGATTTGGGGCCTATGGCAGATCATTAGCTGAACACGAGCTCCTGAAAGAGCCAACGCAATCCTACGACACATAAACAGGTGAGTGTCGAGTAGGAATAGACAGGTTATTTTACCTCTTTCACTGGCATGGTCCAACTGCTGATGGAATACCATGTCTCATTGTGGAGGTGTCCACCATACAAGGAGAGTGTTGATAAATTGGAGACGGTTCAGAGAAGAGTCACACAAATGATGAAAGGATTAGAAAACACGCCTTACAGCGACAGACTCAAGCATAGTCTAGTTAGGTCAACAAAGAGAAGGTAAAAGGTATGACTTGATCAGTCTGTAAGTACCTTTATGGGGAACAAATATTTAGTAATGGGCTTTTCGGTCTAGCAGAGAAAGGTATAACATGATCCAATGGCTAGAAATTGAAGCTAGACAGATTCAGAATGGAAATAAGGCATACATTCTCAACAGACCAATTTACCAAGGGTTGTGGTGGATTCTACATCACTGGCAATTTTTATATCAAGATTGGATGTTTTTCTAAAAGATCTGCTCTAAGAATAATTTTGGAGAAATTCACTGGCCTGTGCTACACAGGTCAGACTAGTAGATGGCAGTGGTCCCTTCTGGCCTTGGAATCTATGAACTTATGAAAACTCACGCCCCGCGGGGAAACCCTAGAGTCCATAGGTGCTCTAGGGAGTAGACAGATAGGGACAGAACACCTTGGAGATGCACTGATTCGCAGCATCCTCTGGGCAGTCTCTGCCGGGGGGGCTCCTATGTTGCTCTGGCCAAAACCCAAAGTTTCTCTCCTGTGCTGTAACCCTGTGTGGGAGAGTGGCTGGTTGAGGGGGCAGCAGCCATATCACCCCCAGCCTCATCCAGTGTAGAATCCTGGCTCTGGTGCCATTGCCTCGGAGAGCTTGGAAAAGAAGGGAAAAGAATGCAATTGCACCCCCTTGTGGCTGTCAGGGTGAAGGAAACCCAAAACATTTAAATATGCAGTTTGCTGTAGGAAAGATGGAGTAGGGCCATAAACAACTTATTTGAAATATATTCCCAACTGAAAGTCCCCCTCCAACCATCATCACTCGTGGCTGTTCAATATAAATGATCTTTGCATTAATTAACACACTTCTACCTTGTCAAAAGCACCTAAAATAGATAACCCCTTGCTGTGAAGGACTAGGATTCCTCTCCCCCTTCTGTGTTTTTACAATGAGAATAGTGTCTGTGGGCTTGTTTACCCAGAGCAGCAGTGCGCACAATGAGAGTGTGATTTCTAAACGAATGTGTTGTGCGCTAATTGGCCTGTGAAGGCCCTGCTGGTGAACACTACAGACTCCCTGCTGCGCTTTAACCTAGGGCTGTTTCAAAAAAAGACACGAGTATGCTTTAGAAATCCCCTCCTCGTGGGTCATGTTACCCCCCACTGTATAGACAAGCACTATGTCATCTCCTCATGGGTTCTCCTGTGTCACAAAAACTGGCTTCAATAAATTGTACTGTTCACTAACCATTATTTTTTTAGCTGTTCCAAAAATTTCACATTTGCCTATAATAAAATAACGTGCCTTTTGCGCCGTACTCAACAAAAATAATGTGAAGTAAACACATGAGCACAGTTGAGTCCCATATACCTGTGTTTACTAAATAAACACAAACGCACATGTCCTGGCTGCATACATACTGCTGCGCTGGCTGGTTCCTGGCGGCTAGTAAAACATTGAACACAGCACTACTGTAGGGCTCAAACTATTTAGAGGGATACCACCCTGAATGTACTCACCATGAGAAAGAAAGGAGGGAGTGAAACTAGAAAGAGAAACAATTCAGATCGACAAGTCCATGGCATAAACAAAATTAGGCACGTTACAAATGTCTGCCAATGAAACGGCCAAATTAAATAAGAGACAATTCAAACTAGTTTAACCACCCATCTAAGGGAATACAAAACCACAGATGGAACATCTGAAATGGAAAGAAGGTATCAAGCTGTCTCTAACTGGGTCTTGTTTGACCGACCATTTGAAAAACACTTGCCATCATATCTGTTCTCACTGCTATCACATCTTTATTTGGCTGCACTGTTCTTTGCCTACGCTTACATATGAGATGGCTTTGATCTGATCTCTGTTTTATTTTATTCTTTGCCTCAGGTTAATGAATCTTTAATCACATTGATGGGGAAAAGTTAATAGAAAAATTAATGAAAACACAACATCAGTGGCGGCAATGTGTAATGAATAACAATAAGGAGAACAACAGATGCAGGCTGTTTGATGGACCGAGTTATAGTACATCATGCCTGATTACAGACATGCTCATTTTCTACAACAGCCAGCATTGCACATTAAATAGATCAGCTACTGGTATATCTGTACTATGCTGAAAACCTAATTAAATAATAATAAAGTGGGCTGAACCAATGATCGGTCCTCTTATTTGGTAAAGAAGCAGCCCTAGAGCAGCACAATTGGCTTCTAATTCTCGATTGGGGCCCCTAGGCGTTAACCTGATACAAATAATAATAATAGCTAGAGGGATAATTATAAGCTCTTTTGAAGAAAAAATCTGAATTGGCTGGGACAAAGAGAAGCAGAGTGAATAGTGATAACAGCAAAAACACCGCTCCTTCTCCAGCCAGCTGAAAAGGAGGACTCCATTAGGGTTAAGTGCATTTTATTGATCTATTAATACTGTTGTAGAAAATGAAAACTGTACATGAGACCAACCTCAGGAGCAAATCTCCTGTCTTAAGGGATTGTCTTAAAGGTGCACTAAATATACTGAGTAAAATTTTGCTCCGCTTTGAGGAAGCTATTGCTGATAAGTAATAAGACTTGTGTCAGATTCTTGAGAGGTCACTTAAGATGTGTTTCACTGTGCATTGTGGTGCTTTTGAATACAATGTATACTGTCATCCATTGTTCCAGTTTCCTTTCCTCCATAGTTTTTCCTTTGAGTGAAATTCACCTCTGTGCAGAGCAACTGGCACATGGCCTATGCATCACCTTAGTCCCATTTTGAGGACTTAAGTGAAATGTAAGTGATTCACTGGCCTACACTGTGCTTATATGCAAGGGGTTAATTTCACCCTCCGCACACTTTTACAACAGAATGGAGAGTACATACATGGCTCGAACCCCTAGCCTGCGTATCACTACCAGTGTCAATGGTGAGGCATTGCTCAGGCAAGTAAAGACACATCTGAACTCTGTGGCTATATATTCAGGTTTATCCTCTTCACAACTCTCTGCTGCCCAAACAGTGCCTCCCGTATCCACACTGCTATATTTTGGCAGTGTAGTTTCTATGGGTGGTGGGTTTAATAGGCCAGGAGAAGCTAAGCTTCCCTTATGCCAGGTTCTGGCCAGTCTACATTCTGCCCTCTTCCCCAACCGGGTGGGAGATCAGCTCTAGCTACAGGCCAGTGGCTGGGTGCTGGGGGCAGTCAGACACTCAGCACTGAGGCCGGTAGGCAGCCTGGCACTGGGGGCGGTGGGTGGCCCAACCCTGGGGGTGGTACTATGGCTAGTGGGCAACCTGGTGCTAGGGCCAGCTGGCAGCCTGGTGTGGTTCAGCCGGGCTCCTCCGGCGGCGGGGAGGAAGGGCAGGGGGACTCAGGGCTCCGGCAGAGGGGGAGTCGGGGCCTTAGGCAGAAGGGGTGGGGGCCACGTGGTTAGTCTCCCCAAAGAGGGGGCAAATATGCCACTCATGGGAGATTCCTGCTGCCTCTCTGCTGCTGGAGCCTTTCCCTGCCACAGGAAAAGCTCCAGGAGTGGGGAAAAGGCTTTGGCAATAGGGAAGCCGCAGACAAGGCTCAGGCAGCTCTCCTCTGCCGAGCCTTTCTCTGCTGCCTCCCCACAGCCTTTCATGGACATCAGCAGCTACACCTCACAGTCTGGAAGCAGCCTTCCTTTATGGCAGTGTCTAGCTACGCACGCTGCCACAAGTGGTGTGAAGTGTCGACATAGCCTGAGCTTTGTACTGCCCCAGTTTCACAGTTCAGAGTGGAACTGGTTGGAAACCAGATTTTCTGTTCAGTGAGATAGTCCATGATTTTGAAAAAAAAATTTGCTCTGAAATGGAACAAAACACAAAAAATTTCAAAATTTCCTCCAAATTTATATATATATAAAAAATCATTTTGATCAAAATATTTTCATTTGATCAAATGAAAACACTTTGCTCTAGTCTGATGTTTAACTTTTTCTTTTATATATATTCTATAATGTCATTGCCAAATGTCAAATCAAAATGTTTCATTCTGAAAAGAACATTTTTACTTTCTTTGAACACTCCATCTGCCTTCCCCCCATAATCCACGTTTATTAAAATGGGTGTGATTCTGTGAAAAATGTTGCTTTAGAAGAATTGGCATATTCTGATGGAAAAACATTCTGTTGGAAAACTTCCAAACAGCTTTAGTTCTGGTTTATAGATAAATGGATGTCAAACACTGCAGGCACACTCTTCTGTTTACAAATATACTTATTTAAGAGTGTTCACGCAGGAGGCTGACGAAACGAAGTGTGTGCATAGAATAGCCTTTAAGCTTAAGAGTTTCTCCCTTCTGAAAGTGAGAGCCTCAAAACCTAGAACTGACCAACCTGATTATTCTCAGCGGAGCGAGGGAGTTTGATACTCCTCCTGAAAGAGACACTCACCCTAAAAGAAGATCTGGTGAATTATTTAAGCATCTTTAATGGCGTTAGAGCACAGAGTCACATTTTTTCACAGAATCTTAAATATGCAATCTCAGTTGCATTGATTTTTGTTAGAACACAAGGACTAAGGGTAAAAAATACAATATGTTTTAAACAAAAATAACTTTCATATTCACACCATAGTCAAAATGCAATGAGGTCTGAAATACATCAAGTCCTGTTTTCTCAGCTACTATCATAATCAATCTAGACAATGTGATACTAGTAATCATCCATATAGCTATTGTATCTAAGCTGCATTGAAGTAATCTTGTAAAAGGTTTTTCTCATATTCATGAACTGGTAAACACTGGTTCTTATAAGGTCATTCATAAGTGAGAATTCATTTATTTTTACCAGGTACTGCTAAAGTATAAAATACCTACAGCAAGTCATTAACCAGTTCTGAAATATATAAAGAGATAGAATATTATCATACTATAATATAGTAGACCAAAGTTTTTAAATCCAATACCAACCTAGAAGATACAATGGAATAGAGTTTGCAGGGGCCCAACCCTTCTAGACTAAAGAAAGGGTGCAAAATGCTCACAAATTAATCCAAAACAGGGTTTTAACTAAAACAATCCAAGTTTGTGCATAGACAAGTCCTCCTAGACTCCATTTCTCCCTGCGGATACTGACTTCTTCAAAACCTAGAACTGACCAACCTGCCTGTTCGCAGAGCAGAAGGGGGGTGAGTAAACAGACAAGAGCAAACTACACACCATCATCATCCTATTGGATCTATGTGAATTTTCAGCGTGTGGAGCAACCAATGGCTGTGCTTTCAGAAAAGGAAGATGTTACATCAAAGAAAAGGCAATGCTTACTTAAATGCTGCAAAAGCACCTTCTTATATATGGCTCTTCATAACCCAAGATACAGAAGGTTGCCTGTAAACAAAGCAATAGAGTCAGATGTGGGAGATCTCTGTTCCACATAACTCAGCGGTAGTGGCAGCAGATGGTATCAGCAGAAGCAAGCAGACAGTACAAGTATGAAAGTTGAGTGACTAATGGGTTTGCAGTCTTGAATCCCAGTAGAGATATTAATCTACAACCAGCAAAGGAAAGCAGATGTGCATAAGAAGCGTTCAGTTGACTCAGACATAATATTTCTACTGTATCTGTGCAGGCCTGTCAGCTTGGGAACAGCCCATTTTCCCCACTGATGCACATGTAGTTGAAAGTGCAGTGCATACAACAACACAATAAAGTGAAGCGGGAATAAAACTATGCCATATATCCCTCTGACCCATTCAGAGACACATTTGTAATGTTCCCCACAACTTACAGCAGGCGTCTCAATGCACATAGGTTCTGTGATATATAAATAGTGTCCATTTGAGATCAGTGTAATATCCATAAGGCCGATGAGTTTCATATGGTATTGTATTCATAGTATACTGTAGATACAATGGAGTTCCTCAAGGACCAAGAAGTCCTTTGTGCAGAGTGACAAAAGTACAAAGCAACAGCTATCTAAAATAACCAGTTCATGCTGCTATTGGGAGGTCTCATGCTGACTAAAGGATTTGACCACAGCTCTGGGAGTCCACACCCACTTGGCCTACAGTACTTCTGAAAAGTGCACATGCCATGATCACATTATCCTTGACCTAGGATTATCAGGTAGCATCTTTGTCTGGAGTCAATTACATCTAATCATCTTTTTAAAATGTACCTTGTCTCTTGATAGGTGGGATAATTGGATCTCCGATGAGGCATGTATGGTATGGGAACAGGCTAATGCACCCCATTCATTATCCATAAAAAGATTTGAGCCAGGATAACACAGCCACAATCATTTTATACAGTGGGTAGCTATGCTGAAAGAAGATGGAGTTTTCGAGCAGGCCTTGTCGTTATGATGCTCCAATTTTACTCATCATGAGGATATCTCATGCTGCTAAGGCAGAGCACAGTGGTACATATTGTTATGATTTCAAGACTTTGAAATAGTTTTTATACCCTTAGCTAATCTTCCCTGCTAACAGCAGGGGGAGTTTAATAGGAGGTATTAAAATTATATGACTAAAAATAAGGAGTTCTGATCTAATTCTAGCTTCCCTCTTCCATGTAACTGAGAGTTTACAATATCCACAATTCAAAACAGAATTTGTAGTCTCCTTGGGAATCGATATCCTGGAAGGAGCCCCAGGGTCCTGTTAATAAACAGCATACATTATTTATAAAGGAGAGAGGGATTTTGTTTTGCATACACAATAGGATGCAGATTCTGTGACACATATATTCCAGCTCAGCCTTACTGCTTTCTTTTGATAGAGCATTCCCGAAGAAAACCTCAAGGTCATAACTTTGTTAACTTTCTGTATGAGTGTGTGTGTGCGTTTGTGTAAGGGGGGAATTACGTGGGCAGAGGGGATTGTGTGTGCGTGTGTGGAGCTGCTAACACCATTTGCGGCCCATGTCTTGATGCTGAAGTCCTCAGTTGCATATACAGTACATTGTATAGCACTCGATCTTCAAAGCACTTCATATATATGAACTTTTTTTCCCCCAGAATACCTCTATGTAGGACAGAAATAAAAATTATCCCCATTCTGTAGATATGGAAACTGAGGCAAAATGGTCACAACTCATCCAAGGCCAACGAGTGAGACTGTACCAACTGGGATTAGAACTCACAAGTTTCTTGGCTCTCAGGCCTATGCTCAGGCCACATCACTTCCCCTACTAGGGAAGGCAACACACATGCTATATTGGGGAGACCAGTCCTCCAGCTGCCACATTATCAGCTCCTACAGAAATCAGTAATCTACTGTAGCTTCATAATCAAGGCCAAAGTCTAATTAAATAGGACCAAATTGTGGTCCTAATGAAGTAATGGGAAAACTTCCTCTAACCTCAATGGATCCAGGATTTGACCCCGGTTGTTAGTTTTGTTCCAGTGGAATTTTTGAATTAAAGTCTCATTTTCACTAGAAGAAAATTCCCCTTGTCTCACTGTTGTATCAGGGAACTTTCTGACCCCGTGTAGTCTCTCATAAGATGGATGCAAAAGTGTGTCAGGGCTCTACCTAGTCCCCTGTACACAGGCGATTAATTCCAGTTTCCTTTTTCTCATCCCAGTGCACCACGTTTGGAAGGGAGACAGCAAAGAGTACATATGAAACAGCAGGATTGCCCCACTAAGGCTCTGAGAGCTAAGTTGGTCCCTGGGCTGGGAAACGTTTTGCATGCCACTCCTTTTGGCTTATGTTAGGCTTGCTTTGATTTGTGTTTATAAAGACACTTTGCGGCTGAGCAGACCTTCCTATCCGGTACAGTGCTTCCTTTTTGCTCAGTCATCCTCCTGCTTGCATTCAATTTTCATACAGTGGGTGCGATTGCTTGTGAACAGTTAGGGCATTGCATTGGAGGGTTAGGTCATTGGCCTAGCAGTTCTTCAGACAAGGGACTACTAGGCTTTTCTGTATAGCTTGGAACACCCGGGCCTTTATTTCTTCCTTGCAAGAACTTGCCCAGGATATGTTGTATTTAGTTACAGTCTTCTTTTTATTTTTGAAATCGCCTCAGGTGTTCTTGCTGGTGGTACATGGAATTACCTGATAAAGAACACAGGGACAGAAACAGGTATTCTTATGAAGCAAGTATACCCTGTGGCTTGTAAATCTAGTCGCCAAATTCTGAGGCTGCACTGGTATGAGCTGAGATCCCCGCTCTGATCACTGCAGTTATATGCTATTTTTAGCACGTGCGCTGGATTTGTGTGATTATATCTCCTCCAGCTGGGAACCACACCCTCAGCTGGAAAAATAGTTATGTTTTCCCACAAACAAAGACCAGACATACATTTTTCTGCCTGTGATTCATTTTGGATTAAGGAAAACAACAGAGTTACAAAGAACAATTACGAAGCCTCCATGAGAGAAAGAGAGAACACTGTAGCAATCTGTATAGGAGCTGGAACACAAAACAGCTGCCTCACAACTGACCCTGCAGGGGACTGGCAGAGTCCTCTACACTTAAAGGTACAGTACACAGAGAAACAGAATGAAAGTATCTCCATTCCGTTGCATAGCTATGTGCACCACAAAATCTGGCATGGTCCACTGGTCTGGGCATTAGGAGAGTTGAGTTCTATTTCTGACTCGGCCAATGATTGGGGCAAGTCACTTCTCTGTGTGTCTGTCTGCTCTCCCACACACATTGTCGGTTTAGACTGCATGCGCTTCCCTGCCTCTTTCCCACACTCTGGGCTTGTCTACACAGGGGTTTGAAACTGGAGCCAATCAAGTTAATCCAGTTTGAGAACACTTGCACACACAACACGACCCATCACTGAACACTAGCTCCGGAGTCCTCTTGCAATGTGGAGTAGGTTTTCTTCAAATGCTGTTATTTATGGGTATGTAACTGCTGAGCGCCTTCTTTTGCATGAGTCCATCAGCTACCCCAGCCACTGTGGTTGCAGGTCAGCCATTGCTGACCTGTTTGCTCGGGTGCCCTCCTTGTCCTGGTGTCAAGTTGCAAGGATGATCCTGGCCCCCTTTGAAAGGTGGCACACGATCAGATTTTGCCTCTTTGCTGCAGTGTATTATTATAGCCGTACGAGCACAATTCCACTTCAGAAGCCCCACAACATGCCTCGTGGAGCTGCCTGAAACTGGGCTGAGGCCCTGGATCTCATCATCACCAGGGGAGAAGCAGCGGTTTGGGAAGCCCTTATGGCCAGCCACAGAAATAAGGAACTTTTCGGGGACATTGCAAAGCACGTATCCACTGGTGGTCACAACTGGGATGTCAACCATTGACGGGTGAAGAGCAAGTAGCTCCGGACACCGTACATTCACATGAGGGATACAAGGAGACTGTCCAGCAGAGGACATCTCACCCATCCATTTCTTTGATTAACCGGACAGGATTCTACACAATTATAGCACAACCCTTCCCAGGCACCACTTACCGCCTGTTGCCTGCAATGGAGGACTTGTGAGACCCATCGGAGGACGAGCAGGAGGAAGCCACAGAGGAGCTCTCCCCTGAGAGCCACGGTCTCTTTTTGACTCAGACCTTGTTCACGTCCTGCCCTGCTACAGCCAGCCCCAGTCCTGCCCCGCTACAATGGATCCCTTCCTTGCATCAACTGAGCCCACGTCCCAGCCAGAAACCCAGTCTGGGATGGAAGAGTCAGATCTGGCTGGAGGGAACTTCATCATGTAAGGACCTCTCTTCACAATGTATTATTATTGGTGGTGGCACCTCTACTTGTGCTGCTTCAAAATGGCTTCTGCTAGCAAGGCACATGGCAGCATGTACCCTCCCCCCCCCCCCCTTCCTCCCTCCCGTGGCACATTGGGCTACAGAAAACATTCCTTTGTGTAGAATTCAATGGTTTATTGAGACTGCTCACAGGAAAAGAAATGTGGTTAGTTTTCATAGGGTACATGAGGTATAAGTGCATGTTGCCCACCCAGTTAAGGCACAAACAATACTGTTCCCCGCTGAGGTACAAATGCCCTGGAACATATATTGTAGCTGACAATCATGGATCCTATCTATTTTTCTCTGCAAGTTCTCCGTGTCTGCAGGGGAGATGTAGCAGAACTTAAGACTGAGAAATAGTTCAACTTTGTCTTACACTTAATAGGGAATGCCCATGGGGATATCTTGCAGGCTCCTTCTGCTCCTGTAATGCTTCTGGGGGACCACCTTGGGGACTAACTTCACAACGTATCTCACTGGTCAGCCTTTTTCCTTTTTAAATAAAGCCATTCGCTGCTTCCTAGTCACAATCCTCGGTGTAACAGCATTGAGAACCAGGACAGCCTAAAGGGGTTGTAGAGGGAATTACTGTTAACTTCCCCTTTACCGCTCTGACACTTCTAGCACATAAACAAAGCTGCACAAAACAAACCTGGCACATAGCTCCACCCACCCCTTTCCAGCCACGTGAAAATGCATACCATAGACTGAAATCCAAATGCTTCCAGCACCTTCCATACATACAGACCACTTACCATCTCTGAGCTTCCCATAAGAAAGGGAAGAATCTCAGGTAACGTCACCTAGACATACTAAAAATCTAGCACGACTTGTCTGTGATGTGAACAACAAGCAACTGTTCCTCACCCGCCCCCCCGGCCCCAATCATCCACAGCAGCTGAAAAAGCAAGACTGTCAAGGACGGGGCCTCTACGTACTGCTGACAGGCTGGCCTACCTGACGGGGAGCAAAAGGAAGGCTTGGTACGAGATGTTTGCAGAAGTCATGGCTGTCACAGAGGAAAATCGGGCTGGCTGAGGGACAGAGATTGTCCGTGGACCCAGAGGGAGAAAATTATGCCGCATTCCCAGGAGATCACGGCAGCGGCCCAGGAGAGCATTGCCACGGTGAAGGAACGCATGGGAAAAGACAGAGAGGCAGAGGCAACTCATAGAGGCTATCCTGAGCCAGAATGCTCTGCTGCAAAACATGCTCCTGCTAGGCAAACAGGCCCTGTGGGTGGCACATAACCACGTGGTTCAGCCCCTGGACAATTCTGGCTCCTGGGCCCAGCAGAAACTGCTAACCTCCGTATCCCCATGGCAGTGCTCCCAATGGCTCTCATTCAGCTCTCAGATCCAACCCCTAGGCACTGAGAACACCTGCCCCTGGGAGGCCAGCTCTTCTGAGCCCCGCAATGCCCTGAAAATTTTGAGCCATGGTACTCAATTCCAGAACCCATGTGGACAAGAAGAATCAGCAGCAAGGTGTATACTCGCATGTATCTTTAGGCACCCTCACTCCCCAAATTGTTCCCATGGGAATATTCTTACTGTTGTGCTTTGAGTTTTGTTTGCACTGGGACAGTAATTAAAGATGTGTGTATACCTGGTTAGTTAAGAAGATTGGTGAGTTAAGTGTATTTCCAAATACAAAGATGTTATATTTCCATTGATTCCATTACACTTTTTTGACTGTGGTTTCATAACAACACTGTTTACACTACATCCATTATGAGTCGTAGAGTTTAAGGCCAGAAGGGATCACCTGTAGATCACAGTACCCACACACCAAACCCATTTAACACAGAACATCCTTAAAGGTAAGCTGAAATAATTCCTAGGGTTTTGACGAAAGCACATAGGGAACAAAACATTGCAGCCACCAACACGCAATACCCTATTGCTAGTAAGGTTTGCATCCCAACACACACCATGGGCTGACAAGTTCAGGCATGTGATTCAAAATAGGAACACTAGACATCCCGGGCAGCATTTCCATGGGTATGTGTGTTCTCTTGGGGACACGTTGCTGACTGCTTGCACTTTCAAGCCAGCCTCCGCATCATAGCCTTTCACCCATGGGTAGAACGCATGTGTAATTTTAATGGTTGGAACTTTATTTGTCTGCTTCCAACCTATTCACAAACAGTGTTGTCAGCCTTTCAAATGGCCAAATGCAGATCTGATTACCATTTGGCAGCTACTCAGGCGATAGTTAAAATGTTCCTGAATGGCTTCATTAGCCAGGACATCACAGGATAAACTGGTCTCCCTGAAATACCAGATCCATCTCCACACCATTAATCTCCACAGTGCTCCAGGCGCCAAGCAGACCTTTCACCATTCATTAAAACTGTACAGAGTTACGAAACATCCTAGCATCCTATCTTCCCAGACTATACTCCTTTATTCTATAAATCCGCCATGGATGTCCAGCAGAACTGGGAACATCATGGAGAAATAACCCTTCCTGTTCATAAATTCTGCACGCTGGCAGGGCAGAGGGTGCAAATGATAGGCACATGGGTTCCATCAGCTGCCTCAATACAGTTTGGGAACCCCCATGTGCGCAAAACCATTAATAAGATCTAGAGTATTACCCAGCTTCATGCCCAGTTTAGATGGTACCTCATGACCTGCATGAGAATGGCCCCAGCAGTTGATCTCCCCACACTGAATTTCTTGGCTACAGACCAGTACTTCTGGGGTGGCCATGGTGACAGGTACAGGGCGCCACACATTGGTAGTCTGCTGCTGAAGCTCCGGTTCTGCACAGATCTCAAAAAGGTAGCCCCCTCCCCATCCTGAAGTTCTCTCAACTGCTGGTTGTCCCAGTCTGCAGAATGAGCCTCTCCCACCAATCCAGACTGGTTTCCTGGTCCCAGAAATGGCACCGGACACTGGGTAGGTGACCAAGGAACTGGTCCTTTTGTTCTAACAGCTCAGCATCCTCCTGTTCTTCCACCTTGTCCTGCCCGCACTGTGGCACAGTATCCTCCTCCTGCTGCTGCCCTAGTGTATTCTCCTGCTCCCACACCCTCGGTTCAGCCATGTGACCAGTGGTGCAGTCCTGATTTTTTTAAGTGCAGGGACCCACGCGTACAGTGCACATGAAGTCATAGCGTGCCGGTAGATGCCATTTTTGTTCTCAAAATGGCATCCTTCATGTGGCAAAAGTGCCTGTATGCTCTCCCAGCACAATCCGGCCCCTGAACAGGACTGGGTGCGATGGGCAAAGTCCAATGCCAAATTTGTCTGGCTCTGATATGTCAATACTTCCCAAGCAGCCAGTGCACACACGTGCTTATCACGATAGTGGCATGGAGCATTGTTGGGTCCATGCTGGCTGACAGCAATTCTAAAATAGTGCGAGGGAAGTATGGGGCGAGTAAAGGCAGCATGGGGGGGAGACAGCAGAAACATGGGATTTAGAAAAAATTGAATCCACCTGGCTTCCCACAATTCACTGGGAAAACAATCCCAGAATCCATGGTGCTCAGCAGCAAAGCAAAGGACACCATAGGACAGAGGCGGGCAGACTTTCTGGCCTGAGAGCCACATTAGAGTTCCAAAATTGTATGGAGGACCCTGACTGCCCCCTGGAATCCCCTGCCCCTTATCCAACCCCCTCCCCCCCGGCCTCCTTACCATGCCGCTCAGAGCAGCATGTCTGGAAGCTGCACTGCCCAGCCAGCACGAGCCATGCTGCCACTCTGCCCCACAGGAATGTGCAGCCCCCTTCCCTCCCCCCCCCCCCCCAGAGCACTGCCTGCATGGCAGCCTGGCTGTGGGGGAGGAAGGACTGTGGGGGAGGGGCGGGAGGCAGGAGCTCAAGGACCGGGCATCCTGCGGGCTGTAGTTTGCCCACCTCTGCTATAGGATCCCCTCAGAGAACGGTAGGCCTTCAGTTAGCAGCAAAGAGATACATCCTAAATCTGTTAAGATTATAAGCTCTTCAGGGCTCTGCTTCTTACTTTGTATTTACACAGTGCCTAACTTAAATGGGCCTGATCTCAGTCATGCCTCTATGTACTACTCTAATTACAGCAAATAATAAGTATTCTTTTCTGAGTGTCTGGTTACTACAGTATTGAGGACGCTTGGATTTTGCACCCGTTTGAATTCTCCAGGTCGTGCCGTTTTTAATTTCCTTTTTTATAGTTATTTGAAAATTAATTAAAAAAAATTAGAAAGCTAAGATGACCTATCCTGCAATGGATTTCTCCTGTTGTCGGAGTTTCAGAACTACTGTCTAGTGCTGTTAGCCATATTTTAGGAGAGAAATAACTTTTTACAATTTTCATTGCTGTGTGGTTGGAGTTGGACAAAACAGAGAAAACAGCCATTCCTGCCCGAAAGATCAAACAAACAATATAGTTCAGGTGATGGCCTAATCTCAAAGCAATGCAGTTTTAGTATTTAATAACTTCCTTCTGCTGAGGACTGAATGAAAAATGGCCCCCACAGAATCTTATTTTTTCTTATCAGCTGTAATGAAGTTGGTTTCACAGAAGCCCTCTCCCAGTTGTAATGAGCTGCCTGTCTCCTGCTACGAGAACCCAGTTACAGAAATGAGGCCAGCTGAGAAATACTTTACACCTTGATCTGTCTTGACAAATCAGTTCAAGATTTCTAAAACAGAACCCGAGGGCAGGGGAGGGAGAAGATTCACACAGGGAAGTTTTAAAGCGACATTTGATTTGTCTCACCAAAGCTATCGTTGGAAAAACAAACAAAACAAAACAGCTGTCCATCTTTTTCAAGATCTCTAGATGCTCCTAAGTTTTGTCTATGGACAATTTAATTCAGTAGTAACCAGACACAAGTATATTTTTTTAAAAGTGATATCTTGAAGAGTCCATTTTTATAAAATGCTGAGATGGATTTCTCCTGTCACTAGAATTTCAGCAGCACTGTCTAGGGCCGTTAGCTGACTCTTAAGAGAAAATCACTTGAGCAAGAAGACAGAGTAATAGTAGACCTGGGCATAAACCACACAAATTTTGCAGCTGGCCTTTGAAGTTAACCAGTTCATATGAACAAAGCAGGCAAGCATGAGTCCTACATCTGGAATTCAGATTATACCTGGACCTGCAAAATGGGAGAAAGGGAATTCATTCCACATTTGTTTACTCTACAATGCTGGTGACTACAAGTTTTACCTATCTTGCTGGAAAGAGTTCATCTCACTCTCCTTTTAGGGTCCTGGTCTGGGACTCAGAAGATCCGAATTCTATTTCCAGGTCTGCCACTGAATTTCTGTCTGATCTTGGGTCAAGACACTTCACTTTAGTGTGCCTTGTTTTTCCTGTCAGATGGGGATTACATTTATTCTTTGAGCTGGTCTCCACTATGGGGGGGGGGGGGGGGGGGAATCGACTGCAGATACGCAACTTCAGCTACATGAATCACGTAGCTGAAGTTTGCATATCTGCAGCCAACTTACCACTCATCCTCATGGCGGCGGCAGTCGGCGGCGCACTCCCCCATCGACTCCAGCTTGCACCTCCCGGCAAGCTGGAGTTCCACAGTAGACGGGGACGCCGCGCGCGATCGATTTCTCGCGTCTTCATAAGACGCGAGAAATCGATCGCCAGAAGATCGATTGCTACCTGCCGATTCTCTGAGATCTACAAGTGGAAAGTGCCATGTAACATCTAGGTATTATTGTTACTGAGAGGAACTCTGTTATTGTATGGAATACCCTCAGAAGGCCAGGAAATCCCCTACAGGATAAGTAGATTTTTAAGATTCCCGGGGCCAGATTTGAAAGGTATTTAAATGCCTACAGATGCAGTTAGGCACCTGGTGGGGTTTGCAAAAGGCCTTATGTATCTAACCAAGGGGAGTTAGATGCTCACATGTTTTAGAATATCCCACTAGGTTGTTAATTGTATCTTTAGATGCCTAAATCCCTTTTAAAAATCTTGCCTCAAGTCTATATGGTTATTACACAGGGTGACCAGATAGCAAATGTGAAAAATCAGGTCCGGGGTGGGGATAATAGATGCCTATATAAGAAAAAGCACCAAATATCATGACAGTCCCTACAAAATTGGGGACTGGTCACCCTATTATTATACAGCATGGCAGAAAGTAGATTTTCAGTCAGCAGCTTCCACTTGTGCACCCCCAAATTGTCTCCCCCCCCCCCAAGTACAAATGCTAATACAATGGGATGCTGAAGTTAGCCTCCTCAGAGGGTGCATATATGCATGAACAGCCCTTTTTCATGTAAATGTGTAGAGGCCAGAAGCCCCCTGTTAAAAAACATGTCCTTTGAAGCTCATAACTGTATTAAGCTCACATGGAGGAGGAGTCTATCACCACATCACATACAAGGAAGAAGAAATACTGTACATGCGAGGTTCCATGAGCACCCAGCCACACGGATGCCGCTATTTGTTCTTTCCAGCCCAATAACTCAGTGACTGCAATGGGGTTTTATACTGTGGATTGGTACATTCATTTAAAGGGACACTGTCACACAAAAATCACCTCTCTTACTTTTTTGTACTTATGTTACCAATATCACTTAAGATAACTGGTTAGAGAAAAAAATATTTTTCAGTTTGTTCAATGGTCTTTGTGCACTTGACAGCACTGTGTATTGTCAGTTTTCCCTGTCTGTGTAGGTCTTTCCCATAGCAAGTTGGGAGAGAGAAATATTAAAAAAAATTGGAAATGGTGATTGTAGAAACCATCAAATTTGGCAGAGATGGTCTGGAGCAGACATAACTTGAAAAGAACAGTTACTCACCTTTCGTAACGTTTGTTCTTCGAGATGTGTTGCTCATGTCCATTCCCAGATGTGTGTGCGCACCGCGCATGCACGGTTTTCGGAACTTTTTCCCTAGCAATACCCGTAGGGTCGGCAGGGGCGACCCCTGGAGTGGCGCCGATATGGCGATGTATATATGCCCCTGCCGACCCACCCCCCGCTCAGTTCCTTCTTGCCGGTACTCCGACAGAGGGGAGGCGGGTGGGATTCGGAATGGACATGAGCAACACATCTCGAAGAACAAACGTTACGAAAGGTGAGTAACTGTTCTTTCTTCTTCGAGTGCTTGCTCATGTCCATTCCCAGATGTGACTTACGAGCAGTCATCTCGGAGGAGGGTGAGGAGTACTCTGAGTCCCTGCTGACAGGATCGCTTGACCCACAGCGGCATCCTCCATCGACTGCTGCACGATGGCGTAGTGTGTCACGAAGGTGTGAACCGAAGACCACGTCGCTGCTCTACAGATTTCCGCGATCGGAATGTGTGCCAGGAAGGCCGTAGATGCGGCCTGCGCTCTGGTCGAATGCGCTGTCAGTGCTGGAGGGGCAGCATTCGAGAGATTATAGCACAGTTTAATACACGATGTAATCCAGGCCGAAAGGCGCTGGGTGGAAACAGGTAACCCTTTCATCCTTTCGGCTACCGAAATAAAAAGTTGTGGAGATTTACGGAAGCTCTTAATCCTGTCTATGTAAAACGCCAATGCCCTCTTTACATCTAAGGAATGGAGCATTCTCTCCCTGCTGTTAGCGTGGGGCTTGGGAAAGAATACCGGTAGAAACACATCTTGGTTCAAATGAAAGGGTGAGACTACCTTAGGGAGGAAAGCTGGGTGAGGACGTAACTGAACCTTATCGCTGTGGAAGACCGTGTAGGGTGGCTCAGAAGTGAGCGCCCTAATCTCAGAAACCCTACGGGCAGAAGTGATTGCCACCAAGAAGGCAGTCTTCCACGAGAGATAGGATAACGGGCATGAGGACATGGGTTCAAACGGAGGCCTCATTAGTGCCTTCAGAACCAGGTTGAGGTCCCAAGGGGAAATAGGCTGACGGACCTGGGGATATAATCTCTCCAATCCCTTTAAGAATCTGAGAACCAAGGGGTTACTAAATACCGAAGTACCCCTGAACCCCGGGTGGAAAGCCGATATAGCAGCAAGGTGCACCCGAACAGTAGAGATTGCTAAACCCTGCTGTTTCAGTTCAAGGAGGTAGTCTAAAACGTTGGCGACTGTAGAAGTCAAAGGGTCTCTGCCCTTACCCCGAGACCACAGGGAGAAACGCTTCCACTTGGCCGTGTACGTAACTCTGGTAGACGGTTTCCGACTACCGAGTAGGATATCCCTGACTGAATCCGAGCACCGCAGCTCTTCCGGATTCAGCCATGGATATTCCACGCCGTGAGGTGGAGGGACTGCAGGTCGGGGTGCAGCATCCTCCCGTGGTCCTGTGAAATCAGTGTTGGAGAGAGGGGAAGTGTTAATGGCCTCGTCACGCACAGTGACGTTAGAACTGTGTACCAGTGCTGGCGAAGCCAGGCCGGTGCTATTAGTATGAGGGATGCCCTGTCGTGGCGAACCTTGAGCAGTACTTTGTGTACAAGGGGAAATGGGGGAAATGCGTAGAGCAGGCCCCCCGTCCATGGTATATGAAAAGCATCTCCCTCCGACCCTGGACTGAGGCTCAGAAGGGAGCAAAATCTGTGACATTTCCGGTTGGCCTTTGTGGCGAACAGGTCTATGAGGGGAAACCCCCACCGTAGGAAAAGTGAGTGGGCCACATCGGGCCTGAGGGACCATTCGTGACCCCTGAACGAACGGCTGAGCGTGTCTGCCAGCACGTTCTGAGTCCCTGGGAGGTATGCGGCCGTGAGGGAGATCCCCAGTGGAATACAGAAATCCCAAAGGGCGAGGGCTTCCCTGCACAGGCGAGAGGAGCGAGCACCACCCTGTCTGTTTATATAGAACATCGTGGCTGTATTGTCCGTTAGGACCGACACATACCTGCCTTGTAGGAGTGACTGGAACGTCTGGCATGCTAGACGGACCGCCCTGAGCTCCCGGACATTGATGTGAAGAGACAGCTCCTCCTGGGACCATAGGCCTTGAGTTCGGATCTCCCCGAGGTGAGCCCCCCATCCGAGGGCTGACGCATCGGTCACCAGGGTTAAAGATGGCTGGGGCTTGCAAAAGGGAACCCCGACGTCCAGGGACTGAGGCTGGAGCCACCATTGGAGGGAGCGTCTGACCTCCAGTGGAATAGTCATAATGAGGTCTAGCGGGTCTCTGCGCTGTCTGTAGACCCCCGCGAACCATAATTGTATAGGTCTGAGGCGGAGTCTTGCGTATGGCACCACGTAAGTGCAGGCTGCCATATGTCCCATGAGGACCATGCAGTTTCTGGCTGTGGTGGTGGGAAACTGTAGGAGTGAATGAATGATGTCTCCGATGGCTTTGGCCCGGGAGGGAGGTAGGAACGCTCTTGCTTGTATGGAATCTAGTACGACCCCTATAAACTCGATCCTCTGGGTAGGAGTAAGGATCGATTTTGGGACGTTCAGGATGAGCCCTAACCTGAGGAAGGTTGCCCTGATAAAATGTAAGTGCATTTTCAGCAGGTTCCTGGAACTTGCTCTCACAAGCCAATCGTCCAGGTAGGGGTAGACGTGTATGCCTTTCCGTCTGAGGAAGGCCGCCACCACTGCCATGCATTTTGTGAACACTCTTGGGGCGGTCGAGAGCCCGAAAGGGAGGACTGTGAATTGATAATGTCGATGCCCGCGTGTAAACCGCAGGAATCTTCTGTGGCTTGGGATAATGGAGATATGGAAGTACGCATCTTTCAAATCGAGGGCCGCGAACCAGTCTCTGTGATCCATAGCTGGAAGTATGGAGGCCAAGGACAACATTCGAAACTTCAACTTCTTTATGTAGGAGTTGAGGCCTCGCAAGTCTAGGATGGGACGAAGCCCACCTTTGGCCTTCGGGATAAGGAAATATCGGGAGTAATATCCCTTGCCCCGAAATTCTTGAGGAACCTCCTCTATGGCACCCAAAGACAAGAGGGTATTTACCTCCTGATCCAAGAGTTGCTCGTGAGATGGGTCCCTGAAGAGGGACGGGGAAGGGGAATGAGTGGGTGGTCGGGTGCGGAATTGGATAGAATATCCCCCTTCTACGAGACTGAGCACCCACCTGTCTGAGGTGATAGAAGCCCAGGCCTGGTAGAAGTGGGATAAGCGGTTCACAAAGGGTCGAGAGGTCAGAGATGTAGGGACTGGTACGTGGTCCTCGAGCGCACCTTCAAAAACCGGTTCTTGGCTGGTGTGCACCCGATGGTTGGGACTGCCGTGAGCTAGATCTCGGGCGGCCACGGCCAGCTCCCCTGCCACCCCTCCTAGGTTGGTCTCTTCTTGCCTGGGGGGGTTGGTAAGGCCTAGGCGGAGGGGGAGGGGGAGGTCTGAAAGGTCTCGTCTGCGTTTGAGGGGTATGCAGGCCGAGAGACCGTAACATTGCCCTGGAGTCCTTCATAGATTGCAGTTTTTTATCTGTGTCGAGGTGGAACAGGCCCTGCCTATCGAATGGGAGGTCCTGTATGGTAGCCTGCACCGGTGGAGGGATCCCGGAGACCTGCAGCCATGCACCTCTACGCATGACCACTCCAGTGGCCATTTGCCTGGAAGCTGAGTCGGCGGCATCTAAGGCAGCTTGGAGTGCCGCCCTGGATACCAGTCTGCCCTCTTCGATGAGTGCGTTGAACTCGTTAACTGAGTCCTTTTGAACTTGTGGCTCAAATTTCTTCACGGCCGACCAAGAATTGTAAGAGTATCTACTCAGGGCCGCCTGTTGGTTGGCAACCCTGAGTTGGAGTGCGGCCGAAGAGTATACTTTTCTGCCCATTAGATCAAGCTTTTTAGCGTCCTGGGATCTGGGGGTGGGCCCCGTTTGGCCCTGACGTTCCCTGTGATTCACTGCGTCCGCTACCAGGGAGCCTGGTGGCGGGTGGGTGAACAGGTACTCGCACCCAGTTCGTGGGGCAAAGTAGCGCCTCTCCACTCCCCTAGCAGTGGGCGGAAGGGATGAAGGTGTTTGCCACAGGTTCTCCATTGTGGACTGGATTCGCCGTATGAACGGGAGAGCTACCCTGGCTGGGGAATCCGATGTTAGAATGTCCACTGTGGGGTCATCATCCTCCTGGATCTCTTCCACTTGGAGGTTGAGGTTTTGAGCTACCCTCCGAAGGGGATCCTGATGTCCCCTAACGTCCATAGGAGGCAGGGACGTGGAGGAGCCTGCAACGGCTTCATCCGGAGAGGAAGATGAAGAAGTGAGTTGTTGGTCACCTGCTGGCTGCATAACCTGGATGTCCTGGTGGCCCTCTACAGGTTGGGTGCCGTGGGTGGATTCCGGTGCCGAGGACCCCGGTGCCGGAAAATGCGGTGCCGGGTGGTCTACAGTGGCCTCCGCCTGGGGTCTAGTGACAGTAGCCGAAATCGGGCCGCGCGGCACCGGAGGGAGCGACATAGTAGTCGAGGGGGGCCCCTGAGCCTGGTGGTACGCAAATGGGGTCCAGAAGGGCCATTGGGCTGGGCCCTGAGCTTCCTCCGCCCATTCCGAGTGACGCCTGTGATGGGGAGAACGCCGGTGCCGGGAATAGTGGGATCTGGAGGAGTGTCTGCTGTGCCTAGAGTAGGACCTGGATGATCTGGAGTCCGACTCGGATGAGTAGTCCGACTGGGACCAGGGGGGCGCGGTGCCGTCCGGAGCGACGATGGGATGCGTCGGTGCCCGGGGTTTGCGGTGCCAATGCCTCGGTTGAAGCGTGCCCGGTAGTGATGGTGCCGTAGAGAGCGTACCCGCACCGAGCGCCTCCTGGGAAGTTGACGGCACCGCGTCAAGCGGTGCCGGAGCCGGTGCCATTGGCGGTATAATCGGTGCCATGGGCCGGGGAGGCGGTGCCGGGACGAGGAACTGCGGGACTGGATCTCTGGCCAAGTCCATGAGATCGGTCACCGCGTACAAAGCCTCAGGGGTTGAAGGCATATTCAACCCGGGCTGGTCTCTCTCTGGGGAAGAGGCTACCTGCAGAGAGGTGGGCGCGTCTTCTACCCGGGGAGCCGCCGGTGCAGGCTCAGCACGGGTCTTGCGCGCCTCAGACGACCGCGCCGCAGGAGGGACATCAGCCGACTTGCGTGCCGGAGAGCGGCCCCTTGGCTTCTTGGACGGCACCGGCGATTGTGAGCGGTGCCGTCGGGAAGAAGCGGAATGGTGCCGCGGTGATCGGTGCCTTGGAGCCTTCTTGGGCTTCGGTGCCGTGGTACCGTGAATAGAAGCCGGTGCACTGGTGGAAGTGGAAGGCTCGACTGGCTGCAGGGCGGATTCCATCAAGATAAGCTTGAGGCGATAGTCTCTTTCCTTTTTTGTGCGGGGTTTAAAGCCCTTGCAGATAGAGCAACGCTCGGTTTGGTGACCTTCCCCTAAACACTTCAAACAATGGGAGTGAGGGTCACCAACCGGCATAGGCTTACTGCACTTTTCGCAGTTCTTAAATCCTGACGCCCCAGGCATAACCCGGTGTCAGGCTACTAAATCTACACTACAAACAAACTACTACTAACACTAAAGTAACGACTACTCTAACAAACAACAAGAACTAGAAGAACGGGTATCGCAAGAGAGTGAAGCACAATGGCTCTGTTCCAGCAACCGCCACGGACGGAAAGAAGGAACTGAGCGGGGGGTGGGTCGGCAGGGGCATATATACATCGCCATATCGGCGCCACTCCAGGGGTCGCCCCTGCCGACCCTACGGGTATTGCTAGGGAAAAAGTTCCGAAAACCGTGCATGCGCGGTGCGCACACACATCTGGGAATGGACATGAGCAAGCACTCGAAGAAGAACTTCTCTTCATTTGTTTTAAGTAGCTAGATGACAAATAATCAATGCCTGTTTAAGCACATACATAGATTATGAAGCTGTTCTGTAGAGTACATTTTTAAATAAAAAACATTCTCATTGACATTCAAAATAGTTAACTATTTAAATATGTCCACCTTTGTTTACTACCACCATTTATACATATTGATACAAACCTGGGACCGTTTAAAACCTTTAGCTAACCTCTGAAATGTAAATGATGACTGCAAGTCAAGTAAACCAAGTATTGGGTTTTTTGTAGCACTCAGGATTGGCCTAATTCTTCCCCTACTTGTTCTCAGAGTCGCTCTCATTCAGAATTAGGATTGGGCCCACAAAGAGGCTCAGGTGAGAACGGCCTAAGATCACCATTACATTTTATATCAGACCTTTTAATTCATGCTCACTTTTTCCTCCCAGGAGAATGAATACAATTACTCCTTAGTCCGATTCTCACCTCACCCTCTTTCCAATCTAACATTTGCCCCCTTTTCATGTCTGAGATGAGCTATCCTGGTTGCCTTATTTATGAGATGACCCAAAGACACCTCAGTCTGAATGGGGGAGCTGGGCTTATATTTTAAATAAAAAGAGACACATTAATAGCTCATTACATTTATATGAAAATCTCTTTAGGGATTGATCCTATATTCCTTGCACACTGAAAATTCCTACTGAGTTGGACTCATTATATATGTAATATTAACCAATGCCTTTTCTATACTAAGGTCATAGGTCTGGTTTCTAGGATGCCTTAATACATAGATTTTAAGAGACAATATTTGTATAACTGTAACATAAAGAAAGTGACCTCATACATTTGCAGAGGGGGCTTGGACCTTCTCAGAACTGAGTATGAATGATATTTACACTAATCATATAAGATTACTTAGGCACTGAATCTTTCCAAGTAATTATCAACACCCCTCTAGGATGACACACTGCCATCACTGGATTCCAGCATGACAAGAATGAGCCTCTATAATGTGATATTAGCTTGATGTAGGTAAGCAAGAAACAAATGCAGGATTAAGTATCACAGCACATTACTGAACTAGATGCTTGTTCTATCGTGGCTGTACGCTCGACAGATGCTAGAATGACTAGATCTGCGCAAGTGAGCAGAAGGTCACATAGCTGCATGTCTAGGACCATGCACACGAGACACTATTTGCAAACTAAGTGTGGAAGTAAACCAAAACTGACTGACAGGAATGAGCAGCTGCTGAGGCAGTCAGAGTCTGCAAATGGCATTCGCTGCTATCTGATAACCACTGAGGATACGGATGCATGCTGTCAGCATTCCTAACTAACAGAATTCTCCAATTCTCTCATTAACTCCAGTCCACTGTTTTACTATGAAATGGACCAAACAAGAGGCTACTCTAATCAACTTAAAAGTCTCACTACAGTTGCTGTCAGAAAGAAATATTGTGGATCGATGGGGAAAAGGTGCAACACAAACACTAGATTCAGTGTTGTAGTCACTCTTATTTGAGGATTTGCAGAAGTAGGACACTTAATTATAGATTCTTGGGCTATGTTGGCTCAATAAGAAAGAACATGTGATGAGCATTTCCCCTGGCTTCACTCAAATGTAGGTACAGTCCTACTTCAGAAGAAATACATGATTCTAAATAGAGACATTACAGAATTATAAATGTTCGCTCCTGTAACTATTCGCATGGTTCCACTACAATAGCGTTGACCTGGCAAATCATAATGGTAAATGAAAAGTGTGAAAGTTCAGCTCTGCTTTAATGTCACTGTAACCGGGCCCCCAGCAGTCCTCTCCACAAAAACTCCCGGAGACCAACTAAAGTGAAGCACCTGTGTCCTTTATTGTCTGTGTCCGTCCCCACCACCTACTATTTCCATATATATACGGACCAGCACTCAAAGAGATCGCTAGCTTCTTTGTCAGCAGGGATCTAGAGCCCCACACTCTTCCCTTTCCTGTCTCTCCCGACAGCTTTTTATAGCAGGCTGGCTACTCGGGCCTGCAGGTGCATCCCCTCAAGTAATTAGGGCATGGCCTCCCAGCCAGCCCCAACTTGTATCCTTTCTCCATGGAGCCAGGCTAACAGGTGCCTGGCTTGGTTCTCTTCGCCACCACCCTGTTACAGTCATCAGTGGGTCATCATAACGGAGCAAGGCATGTATGCAGCCAAGGTAGTCAGGGAGGGGTTCTGGCAATGCAGTAGCTGATGATCATCCCTGTGGACGAGTATTACACGATCACCTTAACCAGGCTAGAGCTGTGGTGCTGGAAGTTCTCCCCTTGGGGGACAGATTAAAAATGGAGCCTTTATCAGTTGTGCTCATTACAAATCTTGAGCAGCTTTCATAAGAGAGACCTTTCAGCCTCCACCCTTTGGCCACATTCTAATTTGAGTGATCCTGGAGTTGCGGCTGGCATTCTTCACTGTCTGAGGACCTGGGGGGAGAGGGACACATTTAACAGCATGAGCACCTGGTCAACTTGCATGTGGTTTTTCTTTTTTTAAGCTTTCAGAAATGCACTGAAGTAACCTACACAGCTTGGGTCTAGCACAACTCTTCCAGTTGGTATAGGCTCACAAGTACAAAGTGCCCTTGTACCCCAGTGAAATAAGATGGTGGAAAAGAGTCATGATCTCACTCTTCACGAGTCTGTTGAAAACATTCATTGTCAGTGGGGATGAATGCTTTGGTTTGTTTATGTTGGGCCTTGCTCCAGCCTGGAGTTTTCTGGCTGTGGTTCTCTGTGGTCTCAGTCTAGCAGTATTTCGCTACAGAGCTCTATATATTACCTGGTTGCACTTGTCTATTTCATCTTGTTTTGAGATCCCAATGGTACCAAAATACACCTTTATCCAATAGTATCAATATTATTCATTTTCAAAAGGTCTCAGTTGGCACTTTGAGGACGGATCACTAGGCCTTTCCATGCCTATATTATACATGGAGTAGCATAGCACTGTCTGATTGCCTGGTCATAGGGATCAGGGATGTCATTGTGTTACCCCATTTACCAGCTAAGCAGACATTGAGCCGCACACATTCTCCCACACTGAGAGTGGTTTTATTTTTGGATAAGGGCTGGGCACTTGTTCTCTTGACTTCAGAGAGAGGCTGCAGTTGGCTTTACTACCATAATCTCTCTCTGGACTCAACAATCATGCCTACGGTACATAGCATCACATTATCTGCTCTGTCTCACCACGGATCTCATTTCACTCTTTCAAAAGCAAGCTACCCACACAGCTTTATCACTGAAGTTCGAAACGGTCGCACTTTTCTATGTGCTACATTTTTGAGCTCTCTTCACCCCAACGCCCTGCCATAGTAGCTTACTGGTGTGGAACACAGCTGTTCCGAGTGACAAAGGTAAAAGGAAAACAGAAAGTATAGGTTATTCTGTAGACACTCCTGTTCATGTCAGAGCATCTGAAGATCCTGTAACATCACTGGTGAGCAACAGGGGCATGTCATTATCGCACACTTTATGATATTGCCTCTGCTGTTCTGGGAGTAGAGGAGCTGTTATCCCAGATTATACATATTAAAGGTGTGCTTCTTTGCCAACAACAGTGTCAATGGCTCCCACCATTATCTTAGTGGTTAATTGTGGCTCTCATTTTTTTAAAGCACACTTTTCAGCGATGAGGAAACAGCCATTGATTACAGTCACAGCAGAAGGGTCCCACAGTGAGTGAACAATTTGAAGGGGCTAGAGTTTTACATCAGACACACTTGTACTGTGGATAATACCTGAGCCTTTCACTAACCTAGTCGTTTTGCTAATTGGATACATATATCCTCTCCGTCAATTAACCTTTCAACTTCAAAAAGCTTGACCAAAAGCTAAATTATTACGAAGCCTTAAGAAGCAATGACTACACTTATGCAACACACTCCACATGTTTCAGGGCCAGAGAAGTTTCTGGGAACTACAGCCCTAATCCAGTCAAGCACAGAAACTCATGAGTAAATATGTATTTCAAGGAGACTACTCTCGTGCTTCAAGTTATGATCATGTTTAAGTACTTTGCTGGATCTGTGCCTTATGTCCATAATTCATTTCAGTATTATATGAGAATTCTTATCTCTATTTGGGGAGGAAGTTCTTTCCACAGCATGCCACATGCACTTAGTCTGTGTGTTCCAGAACATGACATCTCTAGACTTGGGTCATGTAACAATTATGACTTACCTTTAATTTTTTCCTCTCAGGATACCCTGATATGCACAAACAGATTCCAAGCATGGCAACCAGGTTTCCTTTATATCCTTCATTTTATTGTTAAACATGTTTATTTCACCATTTCTGAAAAATGCCCTATTTTAGCCAGGTGGGAAAGGATGGACGTGTCAGTGCCATGAGGTTTTCGGAGCTCCATGCCAACAAAAAGAGGTGCCAAACTGTGAACCAATTTATAGTAAAGGACATATGTTGCCTAATAGGCAAACTTGCAGGAAGGTGTTTGTCCTACATCCAAGATGAAGCAAGACTACAGATGGATGAAAAGTAAGCTCCAGAAGTACCTTTTACTTTGGCAGGGCAGCACTGGTGGGGAAGGGGGTTGTTTCGGTGGCGCAGTGCTTGGGGATGGTTTTTTTTGTTTGTTTCAGGGGGCTGCGCTGAAGGGGGTTGTTTTGAAGTGGCGGCACTCGGGGGGTGGTTGTTTCAGTGGGGTAGCGCTTGCTTTTTGTTTGTTTCGGCAGGGCAGTGCTCAGAGTGGGGTGAGGTGGGTGTTTTTTGTTTCAGTGGGGCGGCGTTCGCTTTTTTTTTCCCGCTTGGGGCAGCAAAAAAGTTAGAGCCGGCTCTGTATAGATGAGGTAATGTATTATTATTATTACCCAGAACATAACCACCCCAAAATTATGTAAACTTGACATTTCTACTTGGAGGGACACTCCAGAATGGAGTGCTATGCACCGTGGTAGAGATGCTCTGACTGAACTGTGTATGAATGCTATTCCTGGCTCCAGCAAGGGCTATCAGAGCCTCAGTTTCATGAACATAACAATTTACCCTACAGTTTTAAAAATCCTATAACCTTGGTAGCTGTAAACCTTGCTTTTTATTTCAAGGTACACAGCACTGTTTCAAAGACTATTTTAAAAGTTTGCCTCAAGACATTTGATTAGTTCAACTCGGATGATTTATATACTGTGGAGCAGTGTTCTTAGTTATATCACTGCCCTCTGTCCATGTTGCCATTTTACTGCTGCCGCTATGGGTTTTATGCTGCGTGTGCAGTTCTACCAGAGTCCTTTCTTTCTTTTTTATAACAGGCCCAAACAATTACTCCCTACATAGATAAGAGGCATTTGAAACACAATGTGTCATTAGGCTCATCTTGTAAATTTGTACCTGATGTCTTTAAATGAAAACCAGGAAAAAAGTCAATACGGTTTTTCTACAAACCATCTACCAGTTTACACAGAAGCACCTATTACTCATTCAGCTTCCAAGCTAATCCCTCTAGTTTCCTCTGTAGCCTGTCCCTGAAACTCCTACATCAATTAACCCCAATTAAATCAATTGCAAGCCCCAGTAATACTGCTATAAATGGAACATGTATCTACACCTAATGTTCAGGAAAGTCAATCAATACTTTTAACATGCATTTTTACTGCATCTAAAGAAAAATACCCACCCATTTATTTTCAACTAAAAAAATTCTCCCAACTCCAATTCTTACTGGATAAATACCACAGGCTTTGCATAATTAACCTTTAAAATACTAATCAACAACTACCCACTACAAGGAAGAAATGGAAGGAAAAGGGAAACCTATGTTTCCCACTGGAAAGATTACTGAATCATTACAGTAGTTGTTCAGAACTATTTTAGTTTGAATAGCACCACTACACAGCTACTTTTGACCCTTAGCCTGTTACTGAGGCAATAAGGGTTATGCATCATTTATAAAGTGGCAGAACTAATCCAAGATTAGGGTTGCCTCCGCTGTATGATCCATTGGCTCTGGAATAGAAAAATAAAACGGTCTGTATCTTTTGATTTACTCTTTGATTGCCATGGACTTTAGGCAAGGTGGTCTCAGTAGGATCCTCGCTAATCAAGAAGTTACTAATTACCTGATAATAGGCCTTTCAGCACAGTTAGGAAATGGTGACAGTTCACAGCCCACATGGCTCTTCTTATACTGTTTTTTTGGGCAAGCAATATGTCTGGCAAGGTACCACAGCAGTTAAAACTCTTCATAAAACTACTGGCGAAGGTTTTAAAAAAGAAGGGCTCAAACGTAGGCTCCTAAGTTCACATGCTGGTGCCTACAGAAGTGGCTCCATGTTCAAAATCACTGAGCCCCCAGTAGTACCCCTGGAAATCAGTTCACTGAAATAAATAGAATTTGTTGAATGCCCAGCACTTTTGAAAACCAGGTTGCAGCTGCAGTTGCCTAAAAGGGACTGTAGCGGCCTTGTTTTTGAAAATCTTGGCCTTGGTGTTCAGAACAAATCTTTCTGTTGTTCTTAGTGTTACATTACTGCTGCACCTGGGTAGGGCTTTGATTTATGGCCCTCTGTGAATGGGATCCAAGAGGGTTGTACCAATCTTTAACTTCAGTGAAAGATTAAATTGGCAGTTTGTGGGAGTTGAGCATTCGTGGATGGTGGAAAAGGGTTGGTTCTCTTAGCTGATGTATTTCCCTTGCTGCTGAAAGGGTTGCGGTCATTTCCTTCAGTGCTAGCACTCACCTCTTCCTCACACCTGTAAGGCATCATGGCTTAGAACATTTGAGTGTTGGGAAAAGCAATTGGTTGCAGTTTGGGTGTCATTCCCAGAAGGACCTTTGTTCTGGAGGGTGACAAAAACACAGCAGCACCGGTACCTCAGCATCACTGCTTGCTGCACATAAAGTCCTTAGGAATTCAATAGGGCTTAACTAAAGCTCAACACTTCTGTTCTGGCCCATCTCTAACACACATCTTGGGGAGAATGCTCAATAAGTTTTTACTTCTGTATTTACCAAAATGTGCTGCGTCTTGGAGGCCTTGCCTCCATTCTGTAACCATTCACACTTCAGATGTTCCCAATGACGACAGCTGCTCATATACCACAACTGAATCTTAGTCTTTGGATTTAGGTAGACAATGTGAAACCAGAGCAGGAAGTGGTACACTGTGGACTATCGGGGGTCCTATATTTTGCTATTAATAGTGTAGCATGTTAACTGCCAGGAGCACACTTTGGCAAAATTACACTTTCAGATAATATTGATAAAATACAAAGCACTTACTGGATGTAGTACTTGTGATCTTCAAAGCTCTGTACTGTATTAATTAACATTCACCAAGCCCCTACATGGTGGGACAAATTTTATCGCCCACTTTTTTTAAAAAGGGGAGAACAGACAGAAGAAGGATAAGTGATATGTTGAAGGCCATATCGTAAATCAGTGGCAGAGCAAGGATTAGAAATTAGGAATTCCTGGCCCTCGGTCCCATGATCATTCCTTCTATAGCTCTCAAACTCAGTTCCTCCACAGTGGTGCAGGGGTGTTCATCCCAGGCACAGTCTGTGCTGTTGGGGGCCTGTATCTCTGCAGAGAGGATTTGCATTGGAAATGCAAGGGGAAACCATTCTGAAAGACAATCTTTAACTTTCCAGGCAATATGGAAGGCAGAGAGAAAGAACAAACAGTTTCTTGTGTCTGTCTCCATGTACAAATTTTTAGCTACATTGAAAATTACAGCCCCAATGTGTTCTGCCTACCTACCCAGGCTAATCAGAATCATTTGGTGTAGTCATTTTCATTAGGAATAAACGTATTCAGTCATTGATGAAACATAACTAAGCAGCAGGCAGATAAAAACAGTTCCATCTTGAACAGATATTGGACCTTGTGAGAATGTGTCATTGGATTCTGGAATAGGAAAAATAAAACAAAAGGAAACCATAACATGCATAGAGAGTACTTACCAGATGCAACAAACAGCAGAACAGCTGCAAAATGGCCACTTTAGGGCTGCTGCTGCCTGTGTCTGACAAATTTAAAGGACCAGGCCGCAGAAAAGCATGCTGGGAAAAGAATCCCTACATGGGAGAAAGCTGAGTGGGTGTTAGGCAACGGGGAGAGTAGATTCTGAGTTGCCCTTTCCATGGCTATATCCCAAGCCTGATTCTGATTTATGTTATACTCATTCCTCTGCTTACTTTAGTGGAGTTACTCCTGATTCATACGGATTAAAGTAAGCTCAGAATCAGGCCTATGGATATTATGATTTAGTTTTCCCATTAACCAGACCAGCTTTACTGCACCGTCTAAAATAAATATATAACAGTAGGTGGAACCTGAACTTGGGCACTGGCACTCTAGATGAGCCAAACAGCCATCTTACTATCAAGCGGGCAGTCATTTGAAAGGATAGTTTGGAAGTTCCAATCTTGACCTACCCATCTTGGTTACATTTGTTAGCAGTCACCTTCTTTCCCTCCCCCCGTCCCACTTCCAGCAATACTTTAAGACCTGATTTTTTTCTACTTAAGCTTCTCAGGGCAACTATGCAATGTCACTTATAACATTCCTATTTGTGGAGCGGGGAGACAATTTAGAAAAGCTTTGTTTTATTTTTACAACAGATTAGTATAGAATATAAATAATCTAAATTTTGGGGGGGGGGGGGGAGA
Organism: Sternotherus odoratus; assembly: GCA_032164245.1. Taxonomy (NCBI): domain Eukaryota; kingdom Metazoa; phylum Chordata; order Testudines; family Kinosternidae; genus Sternotherus; species Sternotherus odoratus. The sequence goes on from JAVMKO010000002.1 coordinate 152,266,293, forward strand.
ACAAAACATTAGGTAAAATTCTACTCTTAGTTACAGGGGTGTAAATCCAGGATTACTATCTAAGGTACTTTAATGGTCATCATTACTACCGTGTCTGAGTGTATCACAACACTCTGCGAGGTAGAAAATAATTATCATCATTTTACAGATGGGGATCTGGGTCACAGAGGCCTGGATCCACAAAGGGATCTACATGACCCTGATAATCACTGGAACCCACAAGGACTGGAGTAGGTGCCTAAATTCCATATGGAATGCATGGAGAGAGAGAGAGAGACAGAGAGAGACAGACAGGCAGGCAGGCTTAGGAATGGGATCCACGCTGAGCAGGGAGCTGCCCGTGATTGGCGATGCTAACACAAGGGGTGTGTTCCAAGTCCCAGCTCTCACAGAATTAGGGTGCCTAAGTCTGAGGTACAGGAAGCTGCCTACCTTTACCTGTGATCCACACCTAGGAACTCATCTCCTGGAGTCATGAATCAGGTGTAAGAAAGGAAGCGGGTGAGACCGTCCTTCTTGTAACTTTTAGCCCAGTGGTTAGGGCACTTACCTAGGTTCAATTCCCTCCTCTGCCTGACAGAGAGAAATGAGTTGAACGAGGGTCTCCTACTTCTCAGGAAAGTGCCTTGGGCTGTGGAATATTTCGATACAGACCTTCATCAATCTTTCCTGTTGGAACTGTTCCACTTTGGATAGATGCTTAGTCCTGGGCAGAGTGAGAATGACTCAAAAGCATGGTGATTAGGGACTCACTTGGGAGGTGGATCATCCAGGGTCCAGTCCCCCTGCTCTAGTGACTCAATTATTTGCAGTTCCTAAATCTGGGAATTAAAAACTGAAACCCCTTTGGGGATCCTCATAGGTATTTCAGCACTTAACTCTCGTTGATTTCCATGTCAGTTGCCTAGATATCTTTGAGGATCTGGACCTAAGTGATGGGCCAAAGGCCACACAGAACATATATGGCAGAGCAAGGAACTAAAACCATGTCCCCAGAGTCCCAAGGTAGTGGTCTAACTCCTCAGCTATCCTTCCTCTCTTGGTAGTTGGATCACTTCAGAATGAAAGATGTAAGACAAGGTCCAAATGACTTTAGCTCAAAACCCAGTGTAAATATTATTTTAGAGATGGCTGGAAAAACCAAACTTGTCCCCTATAGAAAATGTTTGATATTTTGGTGAAAAACTGAAAACCAAAATGTTTTAGCCAGAATCCAAATTATTTTGATTCAGAAATGTTGTTGAGGTGCCTCACAATCTCCTTTTTAGACTGCGCTCCCTGGTCAGACATCTTTCACAATGCATCATGGTCTACCCTTAAGAGGAGGAGAGGAAGTTTTATCATGAGAGCCCCTGATCATGGTGCATCATGGGAGATTAAGTCTGACAGGGGAGTATGGCCCATAAGATGGGAATGGGAACAGGCAGGAACTAAATTACAAATCTCATGAAGCACCAAGTCAGGATATCCAAATCTGAAATATTTTGGGTATTGGTTTAAATATGTACATGGTTGGATGGTTGGTTTTACTGACAACAAAATTGAAATTTATGGCAGAAAGCAGAAATTTTTTCAACAAAACAGAGTTTTTCATAAAAATCAATTTTCCATCTACATGCACTTTGTCAATAAGCTGTGTTATTTCTAACTCTGAGGTGGGAAGGAAAGTTAAGTGAATAACCATAGTGTCCTTCATGGAAGAGAAGAGATAGGACTCAGATATAATGAATACAAAGGAGATTACTTATTCAGTGTACTCAATGCACACACAGAGACAGACTCCTGTACTGCTCTCTTGCTCCCAGGCTAACTAAACATAGCCTCCCTTCGGCCTGGCCTGGCCTCTCTGGTCTTGGAATGGATGGCTGATTACACACTAGTCCTGCCAGTGAGATTTTCATTCAATTCATAGTGGTTCGTGTCACTCGGTTATATCTAATTACAGGAGTGATGAGAAGAAACATAGCTATTGCATAAAATAATATAAAGAAAATAAAACCCAAGCACCTGTGAGTACAACCATGAGTTCAAGGTCACAGCCAAAATACAAATCCTGCAGCTTGAATAAAATAAAATATCAATCAGTAATTGAGGACTGAATTCTGTTTACGTTACCTGCCCATGACTTGACTGTTTCTCAGCAAACCAACTCTGATTAATTTGTACAAAGTTCAATGTTTGTCTTACCTATGATCCTGTACAATTTCACATTTTAGAAACTTAAATTACACAAGAAGAATGATCCATGAAGAGGCTATTTGTCATACAGTAGTGAAGACTATTAGATTTAAATATGGACTGTAGCCTTTTCCCGGTTCCTACATTTATGACAGGTAGATGTATAGAAGTTGCAGCCCTATAATTAAAAGGAAGAGACAATAACTACCTAACTTTATATGTCTAAATTAGTGGACATAATAATTTGTTTCATCCTGGGGTTAGAAATGCTCTTGAACATAGATAAAATCTTACTTCTACAAATGTACATTTGTAGTAGGGTTTCTTTAAATAAGTGCTTTTTACAACCAGTATATGAACAATTCTGGGGTCTGATCAGTGGACTTCCCCCAAGAGCCCAAGTGCAGGCTGCAGAACTGTTTAGGGATCATTCACAGCTGTCTTCATCAATGACTAAGTACCATTTTTCCCAGTGTGGCTGTTCTTAAGTAGAATCCTAGAATATTAGGGTTGGAAGGGACCTCTGGAGGTCATCTAGTCTAACCCCCTGCTTAAGTAGCTTCAGATCATCTGTGGATCCTCTTCCCAGCAGCACTGAGTGCTTCCTGGGTCTGGTGGAGTTTCTGTTCCCAATATCTTACACCTTTCCACATTGAGACCCAGCCTAATGCCTCTCCTTCAGCAAATTGCAGCAAGCCCATCATTCAACGGCTTTCCCATTAACTAGACCCGACATCAGGCGACACAGAGACCAAAGGAGAACGACATTCACAAAGAGAGAGGAGAACAAACAGGTGGTAGAAACATGACCTTTCTCCATGAGGTCAAATAGCTTTATTGTGATTAAACACTACAATACAGTATATGTCCATAAAAAAACTCTATAGTGTATATAAATTATTCCTTCCATTCAGCAATTCTTTTTTTTTGTTTTTTTAAATTTCCATTACAGCTTTGGTACAATGTGATTTTATTATATTTTTTTTTAAATACTTTTAGCTTCACAAACTCAACACAAAGTACAAAACTAATCCGAATCAGGGATATTACAATCTACACAGTGGTGTTCAGTGGTAGGAAAAAATCTTACCTCAATGAATTCATGTCACTAGCTAAGCTATAAAGGCATACCTAGCAGACATGACAAAATATGCACCATTAACCAGCAAACATCTTTTTAATTTAATTTTTTTTTTTACAGAATTCCAGCAGCAATTGCTTGAGCACTGTCAATACTTATGTCCTCAACTGATTATCCTGTTGTGCTCCTCTTCATTTGAAGGCCATGAGTTATTTGTTAAATAATGCACCGCTATCCTTGTATATCCACACTAAGCCGCAGTATCAGTACTTGACCTGCCACCCTGTATTGTTAATACTCGCACAGTTTGTCCTGCAGCTGGCAGTGATAACTGGAACGTTATTGGAGGGGCAGTGTGGGGCAATCAACCTTAAGTTGTTCTGTGGGGTGGGAGGTATGACATTACAGTAAACCGGCATTCCAGTGGCTGTAATTGTTCCTTGACCTGATTGATTAGGTAGCATGATTGGTTGTTGATATGATTGTTGTGGCAGTCCTTGAGAACCCTGCGTCATTGGCACCTAGAAGACGGCATATGAAAAGCAAATTCATAAATTAGATCCAAATGAATAAAAGTATCCTCAGTGTATTCTGAATTGCCCATTCCCTTTTACTTTGATCTGCATGTCCAGTGTGTTTTACAGGGCATAGACCTTCCTTCTAGTCAGAGCTACCACAAAATCTACTCTTGATTAGCCATGGGTTGAGGAAGAAGCACTGGTCCACCAAGTTCATTTTGCGCTGCTTATGCCAGGGGTGGCCAACCCGACCCTGAGAAGGAGCCAGAATTTACCAGTGAACATTGCCAAAGAGCCTCAGTAACAGGTCAGCAGCCTCCCCCCTCCCCAGTCAGCTCCACCCCGGGCTCCCAGTGCCTCCCATCCACTGGCAGCCCCACCAATCAGCACCTCCCCCTCCCTTCCTGCACTTCCCGATCAGCTGTTTCGTGGGATGCAGGAGTCTCTGGGTGTGGGGGGGGGGGGGGAGGGGGGGAAGAAGCGCAGACCAAGGGCACAGCAGGCTCAGGGGTGGGGGCAGGAAGGGATGGAGCGGGGGCAGGGTCTGTGGCAGAGCCAGGGGTTGAGCAGGGAGCACCCCGCAGCACATTGGAAAGTTGGCACCTGCAGCTCCAGCCCCGGAGTTGGTGCCTATACGAGGAGCCGCATATTAATTTCTGAAGAGCCGCATGTGGCTCCGGAGCAACAGGTTGTCCACCCCTGGCTTATGCAGTATAAAATGAATGTAAAGCAGCTGAAAAGTCTCTGCTGATGTAAAGCTGGTGGTCCCCTTTAACGTATGCCAGGGCTGGCCAGATGCAAATCAGTTCTCCTCCTACTCTGTTCCTGAGCAGAGCTGAAGAGTATTGGAGAATCAGGCCCACAAGTTATTTTGTTTCTGTTGAGCCAAAATCTCATCTGTTGGGTTTTGTGTCTGCAAAACCAGATGGGATTTCTTGCTGGACCAAAAATTTTCCCGGATCAGTGCGTGCAAAGGAGCCACATACGCTACACTTATTATCTCACACTTCTGTCTTTAACCCAAGCCAGGGGTCATTTACTCACAAACTTGGGGCTAAAGGACAGAAAAAACAATTTCTATCGAACACTCATTCCCCTCCTCCTTGTCTTCCCCTCCTCCCCATTTCCAGCAGACTTATCCTTATACTTTAGGCAACAGGAACAAACTGTGGAAAAGACGAGAGGCCTCGCAACCACCACATGCTTTTAAAATGAATTAATCTTCCTTTGGTTTTCTACAAACTGTGGAAAAGAGAAGCATAGGCCCTCTCGTCACCACACAGGCTCTCATGGTACTTCAATCAATCTCCCTGAAGTTGGGAGTCAAGAAATCTGTTTAAAATCTAGTTACTGCCTTTCTTCTTAAAGTCTGACAAACATAATCCCATATGGCTAGTCTGTCTACCAGTACACATAGCGCAGTCTGTTTGATTCTGGGACAGCATCCCCTTGTGAAGTGGCAGGAGCCTCCACAGACAGACGCTGGAATGAGGGGTGTTGCCGCAACCATTGGCTTGAAGTGGATTCCATTATATACAGAGTTTACAGTTTGGTTCAATGGTTCGCAACACCCTTCCCATACAAAATGTTCCAGCATCCCTCTCCGCAGATGAGTAATTTAAAACTGGATTAGACAAAGGACTCTCATGCAGGGTAGGGAACAATCTTGCATTGGCCTAGGGATGAACAAAACAATTTCTCTCATGTTCTCTCTCTCACTTTCTAATTCCAGCTCCTCAGGGAAGGAACCAAGTGTTCCTTTATATCCAGTGCAGTGCTGACCAGTTCAACCATAATTAATATAATGAGCACAAGAAGTAGTCTAATGCAGAATGAAAACGGAAGTACCAGGGAGGTTAAAGACAGCATGTAGAGTGCACTAGATTTGAGTCAAGACATGTGCATGACGAGGCCTGAAGCCAGGCAAAGAAATATTTTAAAAAGACTAAATAAAGACAGCTCACCCTCCATGACATGAGACCATCATTTACCACAAGTATGTATTTTCAAAAAGAGAAATTCAGTACAGCTTGTAAGTACCTGATAAGACGACATGGCTGGATACTGAACCATCATGCCTTGCACCTGATTTCCCTGCTGATTATTCATCAGGTTCTGACTTTGGGGAGGTTGCTGCATTCCCAGGAGTCCTTGGAACCCTTGTTGCTGATTAGTCAAGACAGGCTGATAACCTGGAAGAAAATCATTTTCACTTGGCTATGAATCATCGTTCATGGAGGCAAAACTCAAGCTCTGTTTAAAAAAAAGAGGTTATCACATCACATGTGCTGTGCAATCTCATCCCCTTTGAGAGAACCACTACCAGACATCAAAATCCAGGTGAATATAGTGCTTGGAACAGATGCGAATTGACAGTTCTGGAAGGTAAAGTACTGTTTTTAAACAGAACAGGGGCATCATGAGCAATAACAGTGCATGTTTACCTACAGCGTCCAGCTAATCACACAGAAACAAACATCTACAAGATCTCTATCAAGCATTCTTAAAACTCCAATACTCACCTGCTGAAGTGAAGAAACAGATTGACAGAGCCAGACGAGTATCCCGAAGTCACCTACTATAGGATAAACCCAACAAAGAAAGGAACAGAATGCCACTAGCTGTCACGTTCAGACCCCAACTAAAACCTCTCCAGAGCATCATCAAAGATCTACAACCTATCCTGAAGGACGATCCCTCACTCTCACAGATCCTGGGAGACAGGCCAGTCCTTGCTTACAGACAGACCCTAACCTGAAGCAAATACTCACCAGCAACCATACACCACTCAATAAACACACTAACCCAGGAACCTATCTTTGCAACAAAGCCCGGTATCAACTCTGTCCACATCTTCAAAAACAGACTCCAATGAGAAACTGCTGAACTGGAATTAATTTGCAAACTGGATACCATTAAATTAGGCTTGAATAAAGACTGGGAGTTACACAAACTGAAATCTATTTCCCCATGCCAGTTTCCCCCTACTGTTACTCACACCTTCTTGTCAGCTATTTGAAATGGGCCATCCTGATCAATACAAAAGTTTTTTTCTTCTGCTGAAAATAGCTCCCCTTAATTGATTAGCCTCTTAGAGTTGGTATGCAACCTCCACCTTTTCATGTTCTCTCTGGGTATGTAAATGTGTGTGTGTGTGTGTATACACACACACACACACACACACACACACACACACACACACACTACTACTGTATGTTCCACTCTATACATCTGATGAAGTGGGTATTAGCCCACAAAAGCTTATGCCCAAATAAATTTGTTAGTCTCTATGGTGCCACAAGTACTCCTCATTCTTTTTGTCCAGCTAATGTTCTTCACTCCTGAGCCAGAGACATTCCTGAGGGACACCTAGCTGAAACCACTGCATTTGACATAAGACCCTGAACAGACATCTGTTTTTAATGACTTTTGGCCACTTAGAGTTAAATCCTAGACCCACTGAATTCAAATGGAAAAAATCCCATGGATTTAAAGAGAGCTAGGATTTCACCATTAGTATTTCATCACAAAGTCCTTGCTCAGGCTTCATTTACATTGAAGTTAATGTAAGTTTTTCCTTAAATAAGGACTGAGGTTTGTGCTCTTGAGCTGGCTCCTAACAATAACTTAAAGGTGAAAGGCTCCTTGTCCTGTTATCTATTCCGTGAGCCATCACAAAGTGTGAAGATACTCGCGGAAGTGAAAATGGGAAAACAAGGTTTATCACTATGCACACACCCCTCTGCTTCCTTATGAGGTTTGTCAATATAAGATTGCCTCTAATCTATGGCTAGCGCATTCTGATGCTCATATTTTACCCTAGTGACATATTCACTGACTAGGAAAGAGAATTTTGTAAGCCATGCACTATCTGGTTTTTCACTTTGCTCCTGTGTAAATAAAGCCAAGGTACAATGGACCAAAAAGGCAACAGAGAGAGGAAAAATGACTTCTGCTTTCAGTTACCACAGCCACCACAGTGCGATAGGTTTGAAAATTTCGAATGGGACTGCTCCTTTCGTAATGTGCTGTCCCTTTAAGGTTAAGAAGTGGGGTTGAGGGCTCTGCAATATGTAGCAGCTTACAGACTAGGATAGCGTGGAAAGGAGAGAAGGAAGAGAACCAGTTGTGACCAGTGGCAGTCTTAGGAGATCGTATGCACCAATGTCAGCGGTTTCACCACTACCATTCAAACAAGGGGACTGGGGAAGTTTTACTGAAAACAAGGGGCCTGCCTGCAGCAAAGACAGCAATCGGAAGTGGGTGGACATGTTGCACAGAAACCAGGTGTGGATAACATAGAAGGATTCCAGCCCCACAATATATCTCCAGTGAAGAAAAGTTGTAAATCTGTGCTTATTTTTCCTTAACAATACCTCTTCCTCTCTTGTTTTGTTGTTTAACATTCAGTTATGCATAGCACAGCACTCTCTATTTTGTGGTGGTCGCCTCTGAATAAGCATACTTCAGGCAAATAAGAGTTATTACAGAGAGCAAATACTGTGTTATTTCCATGTGACAATATAAGTGTCACATCTGCTCAATTTATATTCATGAATACAGTGCATTTTTCATTATACTCCACAAATTGGAAATCATCATCTGGGCATTTCTTGATTATATAAAAAAATATAAAGTAACCAACAGCACTGTATATGCCATATCATCGTGTGCTGATAGCTTTCCTCTTAAAATTTTTATACAGGAGAAATGTATGTCACCTCTGACCAGAATTTTTGGCTTGCTTCCCGTGAAAAATGTTTTCCCAATAGATAAGAGATCAGCATTTCCAGTAAATCTAACTTGATGAAAAAGAATTAATTCCCTTGGCAATAAATTAATTTGGCTGGAATATAGCATCACATCTCTCTCAAATGCACTGGGATCATTAGACTCTAATTTTCTGGTTTTCCACACAAAACCTGGTGCCAGCATATTGCCTCATCCTGTAAATTATCAACATCACAAATGTGAAACACTGAAACTGAGTTTGCACAAGACACGTGTGTGTGTGTGTTTCACATCCTCTTCTGCCCCTGCACATCCCTTATTTGGGGTGATGTCATACATTAAAAAGCCTAGCATTACACATCTGGGATTTGAAGGACTGAGCTAAAACATGTGGAATCACTTAAAAGTGGGAGCAGAATTAATTAATTTTAATTCACCTGTTTTCCCCAAAGTACCACTATACTATGACAGCCTATAGCAGGAGCGAGAAAGATTGCACGAAGAGGACATCAGGTATCAGATGTGACTCATCTATACAATAAGGCAATTGGTGCCTTAAATAACTGGGTCAAACAAAGGAAAGCCTTCTTTTATCCCTCAAAAATACTATGGGATTAGCACAGCTACATTCGGCTGTAGTTACTCATGAACTATTCATGTGTGTTTTTACTTCTAGTTGTACCACTGATTTGGTCTATTTCCACTGACTGAATGAGTTAAGTGGTCAGTAAGGACACTTGTTAAATCTTGACTTCAGCTTACTATGATGTGGAACCACTGTGTATCCATTCTTATGCAGAATATATGGGAATCATCCCACTAGAATACTGTGCCTCATTACCTTTGCCCTAGAAAAATCCATACATAAAATTCACCACTACATCAGCAGTAAAGTACTGATTGGCACTCAGTGATAAGCATGGATTATGTTTGCATAGGATAGGTAAGGGGGTGTACAGAAGGCGGGGCAGGGAAGAGGGGGATGACAGGTCAGAGATGAGAACTCCTGGACAGCACAGCTGCTTCCTATTCTATACTCTGTAATTTTTACCATTATACCCCCTCAATATTTAGATTAAGCAATTTCTCCTATTTAAGTGCACTTTTGCATCTTCCACTCCAAGTTGGGGGGCAGAGCTAAGTCATACTGCTCCACTGGGACACACAGTGGACCCGATTCTCATTTACACTAATGGTCTCTTTACACTGCTCTCGTAGTGCAAAGGAGCTTCAAAGTGAGGAGGAATGTAATCTAGACACACTTTTTGGGCCCTTCCCATTGTTAGAACAGAGTAAAGGGGCCTTAATGTAAATGAGAATCAGGCCCTTAAGCTTGCAGTGTGCCATCCGACTCCTAGAATCCTTACAGTGGTACAGTGCTGTCTAGCCTGTCCGCTCCTGTTGGTTATATGTAGGGGGGATGGGTCCATATCCTTAACCCCTTCAGGATGGCTATTGTTCTCTCTTGTGGACATGCAGAGAGGCTAGTCACAATCTAGCCCTAAATTAATACTGAACTGATTGGTGGCTTTTTTTTTTTAAACAAGTCATATCCTCTTGGTCACAACAATATTATGGATGTCACACAATGCACCATAATGCAGAACCCAGTAGCTGGTGCCATTCTTTTCCAAAATCAATCTCCTTATTTAGGACTCCAACTCAAAGGCAATGGAAGCCGCTTGCTTTTGTCCAAGACCAGAATTTGGCCTTTTCACACGTTAGAGACACACACAAACACAGGGAGCCCATACATGCCACAAATGTAACAAGCATCTTGAAACTGGCAAAGTGAAAAGTGATTGACAACAGCCCAGACGGGTAACAGACATTTAAACAATGTGAGTCCCTTAATTCATAGCAAGCTTGATGAGCAAGATGCAGACACTGTAGAAAATTAGATTTACCGGGCTAGACTATTTGCTGCTTCAGCAAAAGAACTGGGGTTGGCGGGAGAATTTTCCCACTCTTTGGCTATATATATATTTTTCTACATTGACATGTATTTAAATGACTTTTGTTTGAATGCTAGAATTTCACTGCATTATTGACTGTTTGACTAGGTACACAGAAAACGTAGCATCTTAATGGGTCTTATTCCCAGAGGAGACGACAACTAGAAGAGTAAAAACACTACAGTTTTGGGGTGGCACTCTACATGGGCTTGATTTTAAATCTCATTGACTTCCTTGGGGGTTGGATCAGATCCTATATCCTGCTCCCAGAATAAATGTGTATGATTGATTTAGCCCATTACAAATTTATTTGAAAAGGCTAAAGTGTACTCTTGCTATGCACATACAATTTCCATGGATTCCAACTGTTGCTGTTTGCATGGACTAAGGGAACAATATGGCATTTATGTGTTTTCCTTTTGAAAATGCATCTATTTTTCCACTATGTCTTGGCAGACCTTTTGTGTGCCAAGACATCAGGAACTGCTGCACAGTATGTTACAAATACAATACACTGTCACGGCAATTAGACTTCAAACTTGGCAGAGAGATTCCATTTTTTATTACCATGAAAAAGACAATGCACAAAATCTGCCTCTTAACCGAAGATGTTCAACAGCAGAGATGCTTCTTCAGTATTTACACAAGCCCGGCATCAGGAAATAATTATTTTTATACTATGGGAGAAGACTCTGGATTGGAACTCAGGACATCTGGGTGGGTTCTGGTCTCAGCTCTGTCAAAGATATCCTCTGTGACCTTAGGTAAATCATTTAATCTCACCGGGTTGCAGTTCCTCATCTGTAAAATGGGAATTAAATACTCTCCTAAATCCTAGGGGCACCGCAAGGGTAAATTTATTAATCTATCTGTAGCACTCAGGTACAGTACTGTGGTTATGGCCCCACAGAAAAACCTACATACCCCTACTATATACTCCACAACATATTGCAGAACAAATGAATGTGGGAATCCTTAGCATCACACACTCTCAAAATTATGGTGTTAGTGATTCTGAATTTTTGGTCCCTTATCTTCATTTTTCTGTTTCCACTTCACACTCTCATGGAAGGTGTCAAGGTGGGAATGCTAGGTCACCACATCACAAAGAGAATCTGCATCAAGCTCAAAAGCAACACTGCTGCTATGAAAACCATTAAAACCTACCACCACTTTTGTGGCCTTAAAGGGCATTAAACTGTATGTAGTTTTTTGTAAGTGTGGAATATGATCCTGCACTACAACCACCAAAGAGAAAACACAGAGGATTCAAACATAAATGGAGGAATCAGAGGCATGCATCCCACAAAGTGGGTATTAGCCCCTGAAAGCTTATGCTTCAATACTTAGTTAGTCTTTAAGGTGCCACAGGACTCTTTGTCACTTCATAAATGGAGGAGACTTTCATTCTAATGGCAATAAAAATATATTTGTTCTAGGAAAACAAGGTAGAAATGAAATCCCTGAATTCATATGCCGATAGACAGCTAGTCTGTCTGACACAAGATATATTGGTGTAATGGGTCCATTAGAATATACATTACTCCAATTTGAGCCCCCTTTTACCCACTTACTTACATGTAAGTTGTACCCCCTTGCACATCACCTATGAATCTGGCCCATGTATGTTCATCTTCAAGGAAACCATGTCCTTTGCAAAACTGACAAGGTAAGTTTCAGCTCGAACTCCCCCTCACGGAAGTGTCAATGACACAACTTGACCAGCTCAGTTCCTTCTCTAAGTTTTGCATTTGTGGATCAGAACAACTTGCATAACTGGAATAGTTCCCTCCCTTGTTCAGTGTTCACTACTGTGGGTTGGTGTCTGCTTCCCCTTACCGCACACTGTCCAGGTGGGCTTTAGCATGGGGAAAGGATGAATTTCAGACTCTGGATAATAGAGCTTTATTTTATCACCTTCTCAGTGAAATCACGCAACTACATTATCCTAGCAAATCTTTTCTTTGGAGGGGAGGGAGGTGGGAGAACTGGGGATGGGATATCAGAGCTTGCTATCCTACAATACTATTTATTTTATGCATACAGCAGCAGTTTCAATCCTGCATTCAATGTTGCCACGCTTTTGGCATGCTATTTATTTTTAGATGAAAATGAAAAAAACCACAGTGTTGTGAAAATGGGACCAGAAATTGACTCTAGTGCATGAAAAGTATCACATTACTGGGTAGAGGCACACATATTCAAACAGCATGAGTTCCAGGAGATCAGTAAAAGGACAGGAAGTAGAACCATGCCTTTTGCAGCAATAGTTTTTCTTCAGACTTGCTTTTCTGCTCATTAGCTTTCATACTACATAAAGTGTAATCCTTAAAAGCCTCTTTACTGTCTCCTGAGAACATACATACGTGGGTTATTTTCTAATGGCAATACACATCAGATGAACCATCCTATTACGGCAAGCTCCAGGGCCTCTTTACTGCAATTATATCATCCTGCTCCATGTTATCTCTGCTACAAAGGAGGATTTTTAAAATCAGGGCAAACATGAGAGACATTGTTAAACACCCAGAGGAATGAACCGTGCATGGAATTTCAATGAATGCCTTAGAAGGAAAAGGAGCCTTGGATTCCAGTCTAAATGGAAGATGCTGTCATACTGTTGAGGTAATTCTCTGAACCTTTATGGCCCATATCACCATGCTGACAATCAGATAACTTAAACATCCCAGAGGGAGACAGACTACATGAAAGGCCCACAAATGTTTTAATTTCTTAATGAGGCTACAGAGCATAAAAGATAAGATGCAGTGATCTCACACTTCTGCTAGCAACGTAAGCCAGAAGTATGATTAAAGCAACTGTGGTCCTCAACTGGTCATAGTGGACATCGTTTATGAGTAGTGTGTCCCAGTTTGGAAGAAATCTTTCCTTACTCCCAGTTTCAGAATTGAGGCAAAGATGAGCAGGTAGCTTTATAAGTATATCAACAGTCTGCTTATAAGGCCATGTCTACACTACCACTTATGTCATCAAAATGTACGTCACTTAGGGTGTGAAAAACACACACCCCTGAGCGACATACATTTTGCCAGCAAAAGTGGTAGTTTGCACAGTGCTATGTCGGCAGGACAGCTTCTCCTGCACACATAACTACTGCGCTTCCTGGGGATAGTTTAATTATGTTGATGGCAAAGCTTTCTCTCGTTAGCACAGACTGGCAACACGAGAGACCTTACAGAGGCATAGCTGAATCGGTACAGCTGCACTGCTATAAACTCTCTAGTGTAGGCATAACTTTAGCCTTTAGATAAGGAGGATTTTGGTTGGCAAGTCTTTGAACTGCAGACTTTGCTCTACTATCCCATGTGAACTGGGCTTTTGCAGCTAAGTAGAATTATTGATGTCAATGTATAAATTCTCAAAGTTTTTTTGCAGTAAGTAGTTTTAGCACTCGCTATTCTTTCCCCATCCCACACGTAGATGTGCCAGAGAGAGTTCTTAGGTCTATAATGAACCAAGGCTTTGCAATTTAAATCCAGAAAAAAATATTCTCTGAGCAATTCGACAGAAAACCTGATGGGATTATATTTTCATGAGATATTTAGAGATGATTGAAGACAGTAGAGCCCCAGGATATTCTAGTACTACATATCCCTCTGCTCATCCCCTCCCTTTTCAGGAATGAAAATAAATTACTAACTGGTCAGCTTTATGGGAACACTTCTCCCTCCTTGTGAAAGGGATTCAACTGGTAATTAGGAAGCAGGCATGTCAGTTTTCTGCCAGCCTCTCTCTCAAACACACATACACTCCTCTCATAACTGTGAAAAGGAATCCTAGAAATGCAGAAGATGATCAACCCCCTTTCCTGTGAATTAGATTTCCCATTAACTTTTCTGGGAATCACTGAAAGACGTGTCCTCACACAGACTTTCTAGGGGACATGACTAGAGATTTCAGCTACTGCTTTATATCACATAGCTGGTGGCCTTTGGTAAACATCCATTGAGATACTCCCAAGGAAGATCCAAACAACTCACTACAACTGGCATCAGGAAAATTTAGAAAGAAGCCGGATGTTGTATTCATGATTTGTAGGGATAAGGACATTCTTCTATTCCATTAAGTAGAAAGAATATTAAAAAGCTACTCTGAAAGTTACACATTAAAATCAGCAGGAACAGATAACTTGGACAAAAGAATTGGCCTAGGAGCGCTCTGATCAATTAATGTTGCTATTTAACCAATCTTGGAATGTTGGAAAAGTTCCAGAGGACTGAAAAAATTGCTCAAGTTCTGCCTATATTTAAAAAAAGGGCATACAGGATGGTTCGGGTAACTATAGATCAGTTAGCTTGACTCTGACCTTAGGCAAAGGTAACATGGTTTTATAGAAAATAGGTCTTTTGTGTCAAAACCCCCCCACACCCTTAATATAATTTATGATGAGATTACAAGTTGGTTTAAGATAGCCATTGATGTAATGTACCTAGACTTCAGTAGGCATGTGACTTAGTCCCATACCACATTCTGATAAAAAATGAGCACTACACAAAATCAAATAGTCCATACTAAATGGATTTAAAACTGGGTAACTGACAGATCTCAAAAAGTAACTGCCCATACAGATCTTCATCCTAGTGGAGTTTTTCTTTGGTTTATTTTTCCTATTGGGTTCGAGAAGGTTCATAGCCCAATACTATTCAATATCTTTATCAATGATCTAGAAGAAAATATAAAATCATTGCTGGCAAAATTTTCAGAGGATCCCAAAATTGTGGAGTGGTAAATAATGACAGGTCAGTAACGCAGGCCAAGCTGGATCACTTGGGCTCATTTGAACAACATTCATTTTTATACAACTAAATGCAAGGTCATACATCTGGGAACAAAGAATGTAAAAGTCACACTTATAAGATAGAGCAGCAGATCCGGCCCATGGCATCAATTTGTCTGGCTCCCTGGCCCCAGCTGAGCAGGCACACGGGGAAGCCGACGCTGCCCCCTCACCACCACCCCCGTGCAAGCTGCTGCCGGCGGCCCCATGTGTGGAGGGGCCGCGGTATGGCTGGAATAGTAAGGGGGGGGAGGGGCACGGCAGTGGCCAGAGAAGCAAGGGGGGGGGGGTGTGTGGTAGCAGCCCGTGAAGCCCCTTCAAAAATCTAATATGGCATTCATTTCAAAAAGTTTGGAGACCCCTAAGATAGAGGACTGTATCCTGGAATACTAGGACACGGAGAAGGATGTAGGGGTCATGGTAGAGAATGGACAGAACTAAGAGAGCGAATGTAACCTTTGGGTGCATAAACAGGAAAATATCAAGCGGGAGGTGGCATTACCACTTTATATGGCATTAATAAGGCCATTACTTGATTGTCCAGTTCTGGTGCCCACACTTCAAAAAAGGTTGTTGAAAACCTGGAAAGAGCAACAAAAAATGGTCTGAGGTGTGAAAAATATGTCTGACACTGAGAGAGACTTAAGGACCTCAATCTACTTAGTTTATCCAAGAGAAGACTCAGACTACTTTATCCAAGAGTAGCTTGTATTAAAAGGCAGGTTCAAATTAACTCATTTTACCAAACGATCCAACTCAGCCTGTATCACTCACTGGTCTTTATCATTATGCAACTTGGTTAAAGTCCATAGGTACATGGGGAAGAGATTTCTGATAATAGACATCTCTACAAACAAAGGCAAAATGAGATTCAATGGCTGGAAACTGAAGCTAGACAAATGAGGAACAGAAATAAGTTGCAAATTCTGGACAAGGTAAGTAAGCATTGGAACAAGTTCCCTAGAGATAAGGCAGATTCTCCATCACCTGAAATCTTTAAATCCGAGCTGCATATCTTTCTAAGAGCCATGCTCTAGATTAAACAAAGGTTATAGGCTTAATGTGGCTATCACTGGTTCTGTAGCCTGTGCTATGCAGGATGTCAGACTAGATGATCAGTCTCTTCAGGGTTGGCCAGTTAGCATGTATTAGATCCCTAATCTTCCAATGACAAGGGTCATTGAGATGCGTGCGAGAGATTCCAATAATCTATATATATAAAAGTCAAGTGGTGTATGTATGTATGTATGTATGACAGCGAACTCCTCCCGCACCGTTTGAGCCAGAGACTTGAAATTTGGTACAGTTAGGGGTCTTGGGGTCTAGATGCTGGTAAGGGTCGAAAAATTTTCGGATCTCACCTCTGACGCCCCCCAGGGGTGAAAGTCTTTCAGGGCCAATCACATCGGCTGGGCGGTTAGGTGGTGATGATGTCATAATACTCCCTCCAACAGACACCGTACTCGCTCAGCTCGCCCCTCCCTCCTCCAACGGAACCCCGGAGATCCCTCAGTTCTCTGCCCCTCCCCCCTCCCAACGGAAACCCGGAGATCCCTCAGTTCTCTGCCCCTCCCACCTCCCAACGGAACCCCGGACTCCATCAGCTCTGTGCCCTCCACCCCACCTGCGAAGGTCCCCGGAATCCCTCGGCTCTGGGCACCCTCCCCACCTGCGACGGATCTGAGTTGGGTTTGGTGGGACGGTAAGTGAGGTGGGGGTGTCGGGTTTGGTCGGGGGGGTGAGGTGGGGGTGTCGGGTTTGGTCAGGGGGGTGAGGTGGGGGTGTCGGGTTTGGTCAGGGGGGTGAGGTGGGGGTGTCGGGTTTGGTCGGGGGGTAAGTGAGCTGGGGAGTGTCGGGGTTGGTCTGGGGGAGTGGGAAGGTGTCAGGGGGGGTGAGGGGTGAGGTGTGGGTGTTGGGTTTGGTCTGGGGGGGGAAGGTGTTGGGGTGGGTGCCCAGACCAAACCCGACACCCCCCCGGCTCACTTACCCCCCGACCAAACCCGACACCCCCACCTCACCCCCCCACCAACTGCAACACCCTAATGCCATGAGAAATCTTAAATGAAAGCCAAGATCATACTGGTCATTAATATCATTGTAGAATGTATGTACGGATGATGTTTAAAAAGTTGTCTATATACTAATAATATGTCCTTATAGTTTGTATCAAGGCGTTACAACCCAGCAGAGGTGAAAAACTGGTTTAGCCAGACAAGGGGATGCATATTCACCTATCTGCCTAGGCACATATGTAGATTGAGTATTGTAAGGCAGAACAATGGAAGCTCTATTTACATACAAGTCAGCAGGGGGGATGGGAAGTCAAAAGGAAGGGAAGAACAGCAGGGAAAAAAGAGCTTTGTCTAGAGGAGATTTACTTCTATTGGACTATACTGGAGGATAGGGGCAGCACCTTTTACCTTTCGCTGAAGGAGCAAAAAGTGCCTTTTGCATTCACAAATGGTAGATCCCATTGGGTTGATGATGCTAGGAAATTGCTTTAGGTGAGAAACTATCTTAGACAAGCATTTTAGCCTGTTAAACTTAAGTTTAGACTCTAAGATGCACGTTCTACTTTGTTTTATTTGAAACCATTTCTGTTGCCACTTATTATCCTTACTCACTCTCTCTTAAATCTTAGATAATAAACTTATGATTGGTTCAAGAACAGCAGCCGTGTTAGTCTGTATTCGTAAAGAAAGCGAGGAATACTTGTAGCACCTTAGAGACTAACTAGTTTATTTCAGCATAAGCTTTCGTGGGCGATAGCTCACTTCATCGGATGCATAGAATTTAAATATCAGCTGATAATGTCCCATCCATATTAAACACCCTCTTAGAATTGATATGCTAATGTACAACTTTCTTTTTAATTTATTTTTTGCTTTCTGTGTGTATAAATGCATCTTACTTCTGCTCCATTCTGTGCATCTGATGAAGTGAGCTATAGCCCATGAAAGCTTATGCTGAAATAAACTGGCTAGTCTCTAAGGTGCTATAAAGTCTTCCTCGTCTTATTTACAGATACAGACTAACACGGCTGCTAATCTTAAACCAATTAAGAACAAGCAAGTCTCTCTCCTATTGAGGCAAGGGGTAACAGGGTAATTGACAGTTCTGGGAGCCCCAGATAGCATCCTAAAGGCATAGAAAGTTCTATTCTTCATACTGTGTCCTCTAAGGAAATCACAGGTAGGAGACAGGAAGCCCTTTTCCTTCCTGGTTTTGGAGCATGGCTATTGTCAGCCTATAAAAGAGATTTCCTTGGTTCAGAGCTGTATTGTGTAGAGACCTGAAGAAAGAGGAAAGATATAACTTTTTAGATAATGCTTTTGTTGAGTTTGAACTTTACCCTGGCTCTGTGCCTCAGTCTGAACTTTTAGCCTGGGCTCTGACCTGCAGGCAGCCCCTGACATTTTCCCCACCTCGGCAGCCATGTTTCCTTTCTCTCTCCTATTAGCATTTCTTGTGCAATTGTAACACTGGTTTTAACTGGATTCACCCAGCAGAATCTTGATTGATCACGCATGAACATTATGACCTGTTAATCACTTTGTTTACAAGGGTCTATATATATCGATGTTTACCCCTAATAAAGTTGCCACACTTACTCTGAAGCTTTTGAGCTAACGACAGTGTGCGCCCATTGATCAATGTATTGGTGTCTGTGTTACTTGGTCTCTGACAGCCTGTGAGCCCTATACCAACTCCGCACAACTCAGGTGCTGGATGGTAAGTAGGACCTGCTATTTTTACCTAACACTTTCTTAGATCTAATCCGCACAAATTTCCAAAAAAGACTGATACACATGTAATTCTCACAAAGAAAAGCAATTTTCTTGTACATAATATGTACAAGAACATAATATGCTCTTCAACATAATATGTTCAGAGTGGTTTTACTCTTTCCTGAATTATGTAATAGACTGGTGGCTTTTGGGGAACCATTTTTTCCTTATGTAGTTGGTAATGAGCTTGGCAAATTTCACCAGAATCTGACTGTAAAATGAAGCTAATTCTGATTTTAGACTCACTCCAGAATGACTCTAGTTTGGAATGCTCCCACAGAAGCTGTACTAATTAATGTCTCCAGGCTGGTGTGGCATTTCCAGTATGTGTCTGAAGCCTTAACCTACTTCTTGTAACTCTGAACAGGAATTCATTATGCCTTGTGAACAATTCTGTAGTTTAATCTTGGATCTAAAATCCAGGCATGCCTTGCGGATTTGCTGAAAACCAGACCTGCTGCAGATGTTCAATCTACTCCAAATGTATCTGCTGTCTCTGCCATGTTAGACTTAATATTTGTATCCAACTACAGGAGGTCTCAGAGGTTTGTGGGTGCAAATTTTGACACTTTGTGAACTGGAAGGATAATTGTGTAGTGGTTTACTGCCTCCTAAGTATACTGGCATACTGATATATTAATTATTTGGATTTCATATACCCAATTTAAAAAGCACCCCTACTTGAGACTCAGGTGCCGACAACAATTTTACAGATAATTCATCAGCATAACACACACAAACATTAGCGCATCAGTCAGCAAATACAGTAGTAAAATAGATACCCAACTACTCCATCCTAAGACCCAGGCCCTCGGCCTTACCCAGAAGCCCCATCAAATAGATGGCTTACATAATTATATTTTTTTCATCAACGGGTACCTTTGATCTTAAAAGGTGCTGCATCCCTGCAGTGAGGTTTGCAGGAGTCTGTGTGGGGATTATGATAATGTTCTCTAACCCTGTACAGCTAATCATATCAGTAGTTTCAATTTGTGCAACCTCAAAACACTTTTTTAGTTGATGGCCTTCTTGTTATTTTTATCAAATATACAAAATGTTGCAAATATTCCTCAACTGATCACAACAGCAGAGACTTTAAATACTCCTCTGCTACACAACTGCCGCTCTTTGAACGAGGACTGGAACATTATCATCAGTAGCATATTAGGATTCTGGTTCTTTTTAACTTCACTAAACATATCCAAGTTTCCTGAGGATGGTGTTATCCAATCAGTGACACATCTGTTAACAGACTCACAGAAAAAGGCCAGCATGTGATTTTGTATGTGTATCGTTGGCAGTATGATGTTGAAGGAATTATTATTGCAATGGAATGAAGACACTGGTGAGAAGTCAGTTTGTTTTCCCCCTCACCTTTCTGCCTCTGGCTAATGGAGCTCCTTCTAACAGAAAATCAATAGTGCAAAACATACTATTATCACTCCTCCAGCATTGGATGAAGAAGAAGAAATCAAATTGTGCTACTGGCTGCAATTTTGCATTCTGTGAGAGCAGCACATTTATTACATTTTGTGAAAGTTACCGAAGAAAATATCGAGATTTTCTGAGGCAAAAAGATATGTCCTGTGAATAACAGCTATGAAATCCCAGATGCAGCTGGTTATAATCGCTCATTAATGCAGGATCTTATCTAGCTGAACCAGCCAAAAAAAAAAAAAAAAAAAAAAAAAGCCATGTAAAATGCTGATTTCACCCACTATGCAATCTCAAAAATTGGGAGATGGCCCAATAGCCACAGAGCATCCAAACAATCTCATCCTGTGATGCTCCGAAACAGAATTATCAGTTGGAGTGCACATCTCTAATGCCAAACAATTGAGGGGCGAAATAGGAGAATAGCATAACCACTGTGACTATCCAAACTCTCCCACTCAGAAAGATCAGCCCACACAGAGTCAGTTGAAGGACTGGGACCACATGGGATCTTTATACAAAAGCTTAGAGTGTTTTGTGCAGAGACATTCTTTCAAGGAAAGTAACAGCATAAACTAACTGGCTCCATCTCTGTGGTGGAAAACCTTTTGTTGTAGTGGTTTGTCTATGCCAGTAAGAAATGAGGAAAGTAACATTTTGCATCACATGTGAAATTCATACCTTCCTTTCTACTTCCTGTACAACAACAAAAAAAAGAAAGACTCACTCCATTGTCTTTGATGAATAATCTTTTTGTCCACTCTAAATTCCAAGTGCAATAGACAAAGACTAGAAATAACCTAGCCATTAAAAAAAAAATAGTCACTCTCTCAGGGGATCAAAATGTACTCTCGCTTTCTGAAGTGGTAACACATTGTACCTTTAATAATGTACGAATCTTAAGATATTTCTCTTCACAAAGCGCACTAAACCAGAATTAAACCCTTCTATCTTATCTGTATGGCAAACATGCAACATCCTGGGTACTAAGGAAAAGCTCAATGATTCATTGAAAGCTGCAGACAGACACATGAATTTGTCTACACCTTTGGAGAGTTGCTTTAATACTGAGTGTCACCACTTCTAAATTGCAAAAGCCATGACAAAGCAGAGACATGATTAAGTGCTTTCATTATTTACTTAATAAAAACACATATAGTAATATCTTTTGAGACCAAGGTTTTAATTAAGGTAGGTTGGTATTTCAGCTTCCCCCCCCCCCCCTAAGGAAACAGCAGGTAAGGTCAAACAAAAAGCATATGCAATGAAATTGCATGAAATATAGCTCCTAGGAGACCTGGCATTATTAGCAAGAACACGAAGAAGGGCACAGTTGAACAGTTTAAAGATAAATGATTGCACTTAGTTACCTTTTGCCATCAGACTGGATAACCTGCCAGAGTTGTTATTTGAAAGAATGTAAATGAATAGGCATTTAAAGGGACTTGAATGGATGCAAATGTAAGGATTCAAGGCCGGGGAAGCATTTTTCTTCATTTTAAAAAACGCAAGCCTATTTTTTTATTTCTATACAGAAAGGATTTCCAAATTACAGGAACAGCTTTAAGAGTAACTTGCTATTAGTAAGTGGCTTGCTGCTGAAAAATAACCTTGTTCCTCCTGCTGTGTAGTACTCTAATCGCTAACTTTATCCTCCTTCAGAAAGTCTTATTTCATGTTTCAGAACACTTTTTATTTTTGTAGGTTTTAAAAAAAATTATTTACTATTTTCTCTTAAATTCTTGCTTCTAGAGAAGCTCCCTTTATAGACAGAACATGCAAGTCAAAGCTTCTGCATGATTCAGAAAATAAACTTCTATTTTTAATAAAATCCTTTCATCTCACTTCAGTAAAAATATATAGAGAACAGCCAGCTGCAAGCAAAAATAATTGCAACACAATAATGCAGGGTTTCATTACAGCAATATCATTCCGGTAAAACAGCTGATCTAGGATGTTGGCACTTACCCAGAGCCCTGAGCCTGACATAAATGCATTAACCCACATGAAGCATGTGCAGCTGTTTTCAGTAATCTGAAACCCTTGAATTTTATTGGAGACACACACACAAGTCACCAAGCCAGTGAGTGACACAGGTGATACACAGAGGGAAGGAAAGTAGTTTATGCTGTTGAGCTAACTGAGTCATATGGACAGGCCATGGCTTTGAGGAGTTGGACATTGGAAGGGTATGTGCTGGCTGGTGTAATTAGGTAGGAGGGTAAAAGCTGCAAAAGATTTCTGTTTACATCAGAGTGAGGATCCTGTGGCCCTGATCCTCCATGATATCCAGCCATGTTGGTCCCTATAGTCAAACGAACTCCACGTAGGCACAAGAGTCCACCTGTAGGGGAAGGCTCCATCTTGTAAGGTGCTGAGCACACTGGTCCCAGTAAAGCTAATCCATTAAACATGTGCTTAACTGCAACCATGTGCGGAGCCCTATTCGCATCAATGAGGGGCTGAGAATGTTCTAGAGAACCAAGTATGATCATTTTGCTCTTCATGTCCACAGATCACTCGGTGGGGACAGTAATGAGAGCAGCACAGACTCATGGAGAGCACAACACGTCCCTTGCGATGAAATTGTTGTTTGCTGCAGGAGAGCTTTAAGCAGGGAGGATCCTGCACACTGGAAGCAAAACCTGGCGGCAGCCTCTCCTAAACCCCCATAGGTTAAAACAGTGGCTGCAGCCTGCTGCTGTCCCTCTGGGCAGGGTCTTGATCAAGGGGATCTGTGTAATTCAGCAGACGTGCATAACTGAAGTCAATGGGAAGATTCCCACCTGCTTCATTAGGCTTTGGCTTAAGCCCCAAATTAAATGACACTGAAAGGTATGAATATCAGCAAGATGTTACAACTGATCTTTTTTCATAGTCCTGTTTGGAAGGGCTACAGAAAAGTAACACAAGGTGCTGGAGGGTTCAGGGAAAAGGTTGTTCTTTTGGATTTACAGAAAAGCAAAAAAATTTTTGCAAAATCTAAGAGCTACAGCAATTGTTAAGAAATGTTACACGTGAAAAACTATTTTACTGCTGTCATTTCGTTTATTCTTTCTCTCCCTAAAAAACAACCCCACAACTATCCACTTCAGCTGGAGATAAATTCATGATTTTGAATAGGAGCGCTAAAAGAGGAGGAGAATTTATCACTCTCTCTCTCCCGCGCCCCCCACTTTCCTCCTTTTGAAAACTGTGGTCTTCAGTACTGAAAATGGTGACTTTTCACCAATCACAGTGTTTGCAAATTTATCCCTTTTAACACTTGAAGACTTTTCAAGGGAAAAAGGTTTGCTGGCCTCAGCCCTGATCATCATCAGCACTAGCACCACATAACAATATTGCCCCAAATAAAAAAAAAAACACTCTTACCATAAATGGCATGTACCTGTTACACTCTCATGCGCCAGTAGTGTGTATAGATCTAGATATATTCAATACAAGGATGTATTCAGCTGCCTGATGCTGTGGCTCAGGGGATGGTTTTTCGATATATCCACGTGATAGAACTTGAGTCCATGAATCAGTGTTTGGGGTCAATGGGAATTTCACAAAAATTAAGAAAAGCAGAGTTGTGCCCTTAATGTCTACACAGGATAGATGATAATGTCACGATAGGCTTGTTGCTTTGCTCTTCTAAGTGACCTTTGCATATGGAAGTGAAACGTGTTCTATGCCCCAAGAGGGGGGATTTTTTTCTCTCTCTCCACACTATGTAGAGGGCCCATATCCCTTTCCCCCCCCAACCACAATTCTGCACCCACAATTATTTGTTCACACAATTAACATCACTTAGATGCCCAATTACCTGATAACCATGTGCAATGAGCCTGTTGGAAATTAAGTGACATTAATTGTGCCACAAAATCATTGTAGCTACAAAGCCTACAATACACGCTATGAAAATACACAGTATGCAAAGACAAGCTGTCAATGCATTGTTTTTATTGTTACTTACTACTTCTATTACAGTAGGTGGCTTCCCCTCCCCAAGAAAGAGAAGGAATGGTCAACCGGCAATCCATCATTTATTACATTATTATTTAATATTAGTATTATGGTAGCATCTAAAACCAGTAAGACAGTGCTTGGCTATAAGAGAAGAGAGCGGAAGGAGTGGATTTCAGACCGCACATGGAAACTCATGGAAGAGAGGAAGGTAGCAAAATTACACATGCTCGTTGGAAATGACGAACAAAAAGAAGCCGCAAACGAGGAATACAGGGAGAAAAATAAGGCCGTGAAGAGAAGTGCCCGGAAAGATGAGATGGTTGGGGCACGTGTTGAGAATGGATACTACCAGACTGCTCTTACTGCTCACACTGCTCTTAGATGGACACCACAGGGAAAAAAGAAGGAGAGGCAGACCGCTGGGAAGGTGGCGAAGAACTATCGAAGGTGAAATGAAAAATATGGGAAAGACCTGGGATGAAATCTACTGGCTAGCCCAAGATTGAGTTGAATGGAGAAGAATGGTTGACGCCTTATGCTCCACGAGGAGCGAAGAGATTAACTAACTAATCTAAAATGAGAATGGCGGCCCCACTGGGTTAGACATGGTACACACAATAAAAGAAAGTCCTTACCTAAAAGACATTACAGTCTGAATAGACAAGCCAGAGACTGGAAAGGGGAACAGAGACTCAAGAGGTGAAGTAACTTGGACACGGTCAGACACCAAGTCAGTGACAGAGCTGGGGGTAGAATACAGGTCCCTTGGATACTGGTTCAGAACTGTAGCCACTAGACCAGAGAGCAATTTTGCCTAGGATAATATTGCTTTAAAAAATGATTATGTAGGCAGATTGAGCAGTGTAAATTCTCTCCAAGGATACACAGTTGTCACACTTACGGCTTGAGCTTTATTTTGCAGCCCAGCTCCAAGAGAGTTTTGTAAAAGGGACACCAATTGTGCAGTAAATACCATTTGCAGCAAAGACCACCGCTTCGTGAAATTCTCTCTCCCCTGTGCTTCTGAGTGTATAAAGTGTGCAGGTTAAAACCCAGAGCAACAGAATAAAAAAGTGCTTTTTGAAGAAAAGATAAGTGCATGGCAAATTATAGGCCAGATCCTTCAACTGGAGCCACACAGACAAAGGGATCATATTGAAGCCAACAGAGCTCCAAGTGAGCACAGGGGTCTCCCAGCGTGGATCTAATTGCAGAGTCTGGCCCTTGGTGTGTATCTACACATGCACACACAAGATCTGACCTAAAGCATAATGAAGTTAATGGCTGTCCTATTCACCTGTGTGGGCTTTGGCTCACCCTCTGAGGGCTCAAACCTCCAACATGATGATTACTCTGGCCCTGATCCAGCAAAGCACTTAAGCAAATGCTTAATTCTAAGTATGCGAGTAGCTTCCTTGACTCCACTATGCTTAAATGCTCTGCATGCTTTGCTGGATCAGGGCCATAATTTCTCAAGTCTTCACAGAGTAAAGCTCTTCTAGTGCAAGATTCTGTTACTCTTAGCCATGCAGAGTAGTACCTTAGTCCATTAACTACCTCCCAAGAAATCAACTGGACAACTTGCAAAGGAAGGCACTACTCAACAGAAATAAAGGTGGCCCATATCAAATAGAATTCAGGTCTATGAAATGTATTAATACAAATCATCTCAAGGCTTGCCTCTCACAAGTATGTTAAGCCTCTCCTTCACCCTTAAGGAAAGCGGGTTGTGGGTGAGACAAAGAAAGGTGTCAGCCTATCATATTGAACTGTTAAAAATGTGAAATCTGCAAGACTTAGGATCAATCATTTATGAAAGGACTGTACAACTAATAAAACAATAAAACTGCAGTAGAGTCTAATCGTTTGGTCTCGGGGGGGGGCAGGAAGGAGGAGACCGAGGAGGGAGAAGAGGAAGGGGGCAGAGGCTACGTGTGCTGCAAAGGAGGCATATGCTCATCCCTGGAGGCAAAGCTTCTATCCTCTTCCTTATTCAGCTCAGAAGAGCTGATGGGTCTGCCAAAGGAACCATATTTATTTTTCACCTTCAAAACTAATTGTCAGCACAGGACCCCTACCACCACATGTCCTTCAATCACAAGAGAAAAGGCCTTGCAGATTATTTTTTTGCAGCACAGAAAGTATATTCTATACATGAAGTCAACTTGATATCATTGTATATCTACAAACATAGGGCCTGATGAGATTCAGTCATATCTATAATGACTAGTATATTAAGAACACAAGAATGGCCATACTGGGTGATCCCAAAGGTCCATCTAGCCCAGTATCCCGTCTTCCAACAGTGGCCAATGCCAGGTGCCTCCAAGGGAATGAACAGAACAGGAAATCATCAAGTGATGCATCCCCTGTTGCCCATTCCCAGCTTCTGGCATTCTCGGCTTCTAGTACACACATATTCCCATTAACTTCAATGGGACTGCAGATATTTAGCACCTTTGAAAAACCAGGGATCTAAATAAAAATGGCCTAATTAAGGAGTCAGGTGCTTAACTTCAGGCACATAAATTGGAATATTTTGCCTGTGGGATACGTCCCAACACCATATTGAAAACAGAACATTCTTATCTACATCGTCATACATGGCTTGGTCCAAACCCCAATGTAAGTCTTTCCACCGACTTCAAAGGGCTTTGAATCAGGCCCATAGTCAGCAGATGTAAACATTTTCACCCCCCAAATCTGGGCTGGATTTGAACTAGTCATCTCCATGTTAAAAGCTTCCTTCTTCGAGTACTAATCTCCAAGTTTCCACTGCATAATATAGTATCCATTTTGAAACTCAGTATAGCAGGATCAATCTTACGTTTCCAAAAGGAACCCTGTAACACTTGTCATGGTCATTGTCCTGTGTATTACCACGATAGGGGCAAACTGTCAAATAAACTTCCTCGTACAAGCTTGTTTTGTGAAATAGTTAAAACCCAGGGGACCAATTCTGCCCTCTGTTGAACCTATACAATCCCATTAAAGTCAATGGGAAATGCACAAGCGTAAATGAAGGCAGAAGCCATCCGTATATACAGAAACTAACATACAGAATAGCACTTTACATTGTACATACATAATCTGAATGCTTGTGAATTTCAGTATTTATTAAGGATTCCCTTTTCTTTTTAGAGCCACTGTTCAGGACTGAAATCACTGGGTCTAAGTTGCCACTCTTGACCGTTGGTTGCTAAGGTACGTCTTCACTACCCGCCGGATCAGCGGACAGTGATCAATCTGTTGGTGATCGATTTATCACGTCTCATCAAGACACGATAAATCGATTGCCAAAAGCACACCGGTTGACCCCGGAACTCCAGCTCACCCTGCCAACCGCTGCCGCCGTGAGGACAACAGGTAAGTCGGCTTAAGATGCGCCCACTTCAGCTACGCTATTCACATAGCTGAAGCTGCGCATCTTAGATCGGCAACCCCCCCAGTGCAGACCAGCTCTACAATGTTCTGTAAAATCAGCTACATTAGCAACAAGTAGTGGATTTTGCAAACCATGTGGCAGTTGGTATTTGCAGTATCTGGGAGCAGGATCAAATCCTAAATGTCTGTAGCTATGACAAATAGACAAAAAGGACTAGGGCTGTATGAAATGTTCAGCTTAAACAGCATATATACTCAAAATCAGTCCAGGTTTGCATTCACACTGCATTTCTAAACCACCAGTGGATTCTTTTTCCTTTTGTCCAACAAAAACGCTGGGTGATTTTTTTCTCTGTTTGGGTATGTGCTGCTCACTAGGGAATGTCGGTCTTGACGACACCTGCAGTGAGGCATGGTGGGTACGTGTAGCTACACACTAAAGTGAAAAGCAGGCTGCATCCATGTTCTGGTGTGTAGCTCCAGGGGGCAGTGAAAGACACTGGCAGGGGAAGGCAATGGGGAAAGGCTCCAGCAGCGGGGAAGAAGCAGGACACTACTCTGCTAAAAATAGCAATGTAGACGTGAAAGTCTCCGCTTGAGTATATTGACAATCCTGTAGAGCACATACCCTATGGTTCTAGAGTGTCCTTACCCTACTCTACGCAGTGCCTAGCCATCTACATTGGTATTTATACCCATGCTAGCCGGGTGTGCAGCAGCTGTACTCTACACTATACCCTAAGTGTAGACCTACCCTTAGAATCTAATGCCTGGAGGATAGTGTGTTGGACTGAGACTCGGGATACATGGGTTGAATTCCCAGCTCTACTCCTGACCTGCTGTGCGACCTTGGGCATGTCACTTAACCTCTCTGTGCCTCAGTTTCCACATTTATAAAAGAGAGGTGATGCTTTGGATAGCCCACTGAGATCAACACATGAAAAGTGCCATACGGGCCTGATCCAGAGTCCTGTGAAGTCAATGAAAAAAACTACCACTGACGTCAGCAACTGTAAGACTTAGGCATTGATATACACTTTGTGGGTAATGAAATATGCAGCACTTCACATGGAACCCCTAAGAGGGGTACAAATCCCACTCTGGTTCTAGCAACACAGTGGATCCTATGAAAATGGGCACAGCTTGAACCTGGCCTTGCCTATGGGATTCTCACAATAAGATCCAGTCATGGGACCATGGTTTTTTTGAACACAATCTTTGCAAATTTCACAGCTTTCTAACAGTCATTTCATTTTGAAATGAACCTAGAAGCCTTTGTACAGATTTAATAATGGTTATTGATTGCTTAAGGTGCTTTAAACTAGAGAGGGGCAAAATATCCACACCAGAATGCCAACACCCAAGCTACTGCCAGACCTTGGAGGGAGGAATATCAAGGAAACAGGGCACACTATTAATCCTTGTGATTTTTTCTAGCAATGCCACCAGAGTGAATGATTACCAAAGTCACTTCTCTTCACTGACTTGGGTTCCAATCCTGCTAAATGATCTGCATATGATGCAGGCAGTCCCTTGCATCTGTGTGAAACCTCTCTACTCAGAGTGCCAAACACAGCTGCCCAAGTGCCTCCATGTGAAATTTGCAACACGTATTTCAAGAGCAAAACTGGACTTTGCTAGCCAACCTACTCAAAATGTTTATGCGTTCAAAATTTGGGAAAAGAGAAATAAAAAAACCAAACATGTGGGGAAATATTAGCAAAATATTTTTCAACAACTCGTGCCCACCCCTCGTTTAAACATTAAAAATAAAATAACCATAAAGAACAATTGCAACTCATACCTGTAAATTATTCCTAATGGCAAGGGACTCAGTCTCAGAGGTAAATTCCTCTTGCAGTACAGCCATTATACGATGGTGACAATTAGTGTAACTTTTTAAAATTAAGGCTGGAGCAACGTGATCCACACATCTTGAAAAATATATCTGCAGCAAATACATTACTTTCTAATTACAGAAGGTGACATTTTTATAGGCCTTGTTTTCACATTCTGGAATGAGCTATTGTGTCAATTAAAAAGAAAAGGACTTTTTTGTTTCCATCATAGGAGAAGGGATGGCAAATTAAGTCACTGATACTTTAGGCAAGGCCATAAAATGGAGTCAATTTATTGGCTGCCCTCTGCAGACCATATTTAGTGTTTGAACATTCCTGAGAAAGGAGAACTTTGAATGAGCTATATGTCATGCCAATAAACACATCTACTTTGGGGTCCTAAATGGCTTGAGTACCAGAATTAACATATAATGTAAACTTGCTTCTGTCCCCAGCTTAGAATGGCAGCTACTTTCCTCCATCTTCTAACCTTCTGAGAGCTTAACTCTGGACCACACATTCCTCTGCTGTGTAAATGTGCTCAGAGAGACACTCATGAAAGCACAGGCTGTGTCAGCCAAGGAATTCAGTCACATCCATGGTCCACCAAACAGGGAGGGGTGCAGAATGGGCAAGGAGCAGGTTCAGAAGAATACTTGCTCCCCAACCTGTAGAGAGCGCGTCCACCTACACAGAGGGACACACCTCAGTGGCTCTCCTCCCCCTGCCTCCTCACAACGGTGCCATTCTAGCACCGGCTCACTGCCCCAGCCTTGCGTTGAAATGTTATGGGGAAGAGTCTCAGCATACACACTGAGTTATAATTCACTCCTTGCCGCTTCCCCTGTAGATTGTGCTGAAGTTTTGAGCGGGGGCAAGGGGGCGGCACTTCACTTAGTACAGGTGTTCCCTGGCACCTGCCCCTATTTTATTTCAGCCATGCCATCAGTCATGCAAAATGGACAAATTAGCTATGTGGAGTAGGACGCATCCTGCATTATCCCTTTGTTCTACTCTTGCACCTTTGCTCCTCTCCTGACTGCAAAGCAAAGGCCGAAATGAAATGCATTCACACCTCAGACTCTAAAGGAAAGTATTCCCAGCTGCATAAACTATTTAAGAGAATGAAAATGAACAAATTAAACCAAATTGCATGTATTTTCATAGCCAAATAATAATTTAAAAAAATTAAATTACTGATATTAAGAAACCACCTTCTTTTCAGGGCCAGGCAAAAGTTTCCATCTTAAAATAATTATATACATATATATATATTATTATTATTATATATATGTATGTATATATATATAAATAAATAAAATGGGCTGCCTAATTTCATTTGATACTAGGTTATGATGCATTACAATTTACACAAATAAAAATCCAGAAGAACGTCAAGACTATGAAACATGAAAATAATATATTGTTCTGGCAAATGATAAAAATGCTCACAGTGACAGCAGTGATTTATTGAAGCAATTCAAATACACTTTGAAAGTATATTAGCTTCACTTCTGCCCACAAAGGGCACATTTTAGTAGGGTAGGCCACTTCAATGATAAATTACATACCAAAACCAAGTGAAGGCAATTGGCACATCAGATACCCAAAGGCTCCAAATTACTGTGATAATGTGGTTTTCATGATAATACCTCACAGGCAATGGCATCCACAGCACGTAGATAAACACATCAGTACTGTATTT
Source organism: Sternotherus odoratus (assembly GCA_032164245.1). Classification (NCBI taxonomy): domain Eukaryota; kingdom Metazoa; phylum Chordata; order Testudines; family Kinosternidae; genus Sternotherus; species Sternotherus odoratus. The sequence goes on from JAVMKO010000002.1 coordinate 152,297,654, forward strand.
TTGTTACTATTTGGAAGATAATATTGTGATAGCAAGAGTGGCTGAGTCTCTGTACTTAAATTTGAAATTTACAAGCGTTTACAAATTGGCTCTGGAATGAAACTTGGCACAGAAGGTCATAGCCTGGAAGCTACATTTTTAAACCAAAGTGGGAAAAATAAGCCTGCTTGTTTTCAGATAATAAGAGTAATATGGCCTATCAACTCCAGAACAGAAGGCTTGAGTTCTCAGTTACTGTAACTGTCTCCACATAAAAATTGTATTACTTTATCAGTATGGGTTTAGTAATACTGTTATAGCCCTCTCTAGTGTGGATGCGGTCATATACCTTGGCATAAAGGTATTTATACTGGCATAGCTTATTTCTTTACAGGAAGGGGAATAAGCTATGCCAGTAAAACTAGATCCACACGGGACTATACGGGTGTAACTCTGCCAGTGAAAAAAATCACACCCCTAACCAAAATAGTTATACAAAACCCGAGTGTACACTTCTTTACACAGCTCTGGGAATAGAAAGGGACTTAAAATGGCCTTACGGCTGGTTTTTACATTGCCAGAGGAGCATAAGAGGGGATTTGTGTAACCGAGAATCTGGCTTGCAGTTATACACAGGTACACACATTCACTTGGCCAAATTCTGCTGCCCGTTTCACCGGTGTAAATCTAGAGGAATTCCACCAACCTCAGCAAAGTTAAACAGGATTTACTCATGCATAAATAAGGTCTAGTCTACATTTAAAACTTTTACTGCTATAACTATGTCAGTTAGAGGTGTGCTTTTTTACTGAAATAAGTATACAGGTAAAAGGCCCAGTGTGAATGCAGTTACATCTGCATAAAGGTGACTTAGGGCTGGTCTTTACTAAGGGGGGAGATCGGCTGTAGATACGCAAATTCAGGTACGTTAATAACGTAGCTGAATTCAGCGTATCTATAGCAGAATTACCTGCCGTCCTCACGGCAGCAGCGGTGCGCTCCCCCGTTGACTCCAGCTTGCGCCTTTTGGCGAGCTGGAGTTCCGGAGTTGACGGGGGTGCTGCTGGCGATTGATTTATCGCATCTTGATGAGACGCGATACATCGATTGCCAAAAGATCAATCTCTCCCCGCTGTAGTGAAGACAAGCCCTTATATTGGCATAATTATTCCTCTTCTCAAATGGAAATATCAATACCGGTATAAGGTACCTTTATATTGATATTGACGCATCTACACTTAGGGACGCTAGGGGTTGTACTGCTTTAACTATATTGGCACAGCAGTGCAACATTCTAATGCTGGAATAGAATGTGTCTCTCCATTCTTAGGCCTGCAGATCCTGCAACTGATAGCACATGGGCAGAGTGCAGTGCCTGCAGTGAGCCAGCCGCCTTTGTGCTAAACTTAGCTTACCGTATCCATCTCTAGATATTATAAAGCCCTCCTTTCAGTGCCTTAGGAAACAGATCTGTGGTGTTAGGATACCGAAAATAAATACAAGTGGAAGAATCGAGGACTCAGTCAAAGCAATTATCTCTACTTACCGATTGAGAGACGTTTATCATGCTGTAATCTTGTCCTCACCAAAAGATAAATCACATTTAGCAAGAAGTTCCAATGTGGCAGGAATTCCAGTGCATTTGCTTATTTGCTGCTTTTAATTAGTGCCCTACTGCAAATAGTATACTGGGAAATAGCAACTTGTATCTGTCTACTTGGTTTTTACATGGTGTCTATATAATAGTTGAAGCCCTCATACCTGTGAAGAGAGATTTATAGAATTTGGTATTACAACTTCTAAAGAAGATAACACTCTGTGAAAGCTGGCAGTTTCTAGAGTGCAGACCAGAGAATCCTTGAGAAGACCCGTATAGTATATAGGCCTCCTGAGGGTCCATGTGAAAATAAACTGATAACTGGATTACTGAATTGGGGTAAAATATCCATCAGTATAAGAAATATTTAAAGTGAAACAGGGTGAAATACGTTCCCTAAAGGTCAATGTTTAGAAAAGTTGGAAAAGTAGCAAAATCTTGAATTGAAGGTATGTTAAACTGAAACTCCTAGGGGCAGATTCTCAGCTGGCAATAAATGGGGACAGAAAACAATCAGATCTTCTCAGCTGGTTGTTCTCCCAACAGAATGGAGTTGCCAGCGGGTGTAGAATTGGGACAGTCGTCATCCCCTGATGTAGGGAACAGGGACAACAGGGTACCATTGCTAACTGGTGTAGAAATAACCCTAGCATCAGTGATTTGCAACTGGCTATCATCTGGCAGCTAGGCCCCGCTGACAATCTAGCCCTTTATTTCTGGTGGTATATTTTCTGATTCATGCACCTGCATTTAGTACCAGATAGTACCTTTAGTCCACATGCAAAACTCCTACTGGTGTCAATGACAGCCTTGCATCTGGGTTGCAAGCAATACGAGTCTGACTGCAATCGTAAGACAGACAAGGCGGGTAAGGTAATATCTTTTATTGGACCAACTTCTGCCAGTGAGAGAGAGAAACTTTCGGGCTTACACACAGTTCTGAGACATGAAGAAGAGCTTTGTGTGTGTTCAACAGCTTGTCTCTCTCACCAGCAGAAGTTAGTCCAATAAAGGATATGACGTCAACTGCCCTGTCTCTCTAATATCCTGGGACCACCCTGGCTACCACAACACTGCAATCCTAACACAGACAAAACTCTAACTGAATTTAACAGGACTGTTGACCGTGTCAGGATAAAGCTCTCTAGGGCTGTTAACAAAACATTAACCAGTTTGTGGTGTACCATATTTAGAACAGGATTTTCCCATTAAATACTAACACTGGGACTGAGCCTCTGTGGTGCTGAAAACCCTGAACTGCCATGGAAGTTGGCGTGTGGTGAGGAGGTACTCCACACGTCATAAGATTTGGGCCCTTTTCTCCTTATCACCACCTTAAACTATTTCATAGCTTGAATCTAGCAATTAGGGAAAAATACACTTTACTTAAATAAAAAATCATACTTATACAGGTATTACAGCGCAGTGCTGGCTATCAACTGCATTTCTTCACTGTGCCAAAGCACCATTCAGTCTTCAGAAGCACTGGCAGGAATTTAATTGATTATATGTTAAGTGCCATTCGTAATAGTTTTTTCATTGCTAGCTAATGAAAATTATATAGATTCAAAATGTTAAGCCCAGTGTAGTGTAAAAGAATTAGTTTAACATACTATAATTATGATTTTTACAATACTTTACAGAACAGAGATACAGGAGTACAAGATGTCAATGAAATTCTTCCAGCCAAAGAGAAGCCCATAAGAGATGGAAAATGCAGATGTTCTCTTGGAGTCCAGCTGCTTGTCTCTTTCAGACTTAAAGTGCTTGTCTACACTGAGATTTTATAGCACTCTAACTTGGTGGCTTAGGGGGGTGAAAAATCAGCCCCCTGAGCACAGTAAGTCTGAGCGCTTTAAAGTGCTAGTGTGGACAAGCCCCGAGCGCTGGAAGCCGTGCTGGTAGTGTTCCCACGACAGCGCTTTGAAGTTTCCAGTATAGCCATGCCCTGAGTAAATGGTTTACACTGGTTTAGGATTACAAGGTTACCTTTGTGAGGAAAAGAAGTAGAGTGAGTGACAGATATGGCGAGACCTTATGGTATTCAGTTTATTGTAGTCTGAGATTGTATGCAACTTTTTTGTGGGGGGAGATATGGAAAATATTGAAACCCAATGCAGTACTTTTAGGGTCATTTTTTTAAATGAATAGCTTGTGTCTAACTGTGTTCTACTCCAGCAGGGAGGGTTATCACAGCTCCTCCAGGAAATAAAAACAGTGGGTGGTGATTAAGGCAAATCAGCCAGGTTGTAAACTCTCACAAGCCTACATCTCTGCAGAGGTACAACTTCCTGGAGAGGCTCTGGTGTACAAATTCATTTAGATAATGCTTTCTTAGCTCAAAAGAGCGGAGAAGACAGACCAACACACAAAGGAAGGACATTTGGATCAATAGCCTGAATTAACACGGACTCAGGGTCTTCGTTCTGATCCAGCAAACGTAGAGGACCTTCTATCCAAGGTGGGGGGCCTCAATCCTTGAGGAAGGGTTGCAAGGACCCCCTAAAACTGATGGCTGGGTTAGTGCCCATATAGGAACTTTTATGATTTTAATATGTTTTCTCTGTAATACTTTCACCGTAAGCATGCATGTGCTTGGTTAGAAAGAGCGCAATGGTAGCTTATAATGGTGAGCCATGGCACTGTTCACAGCCTTTCAAGAGAAAACAAAGTACATACACGGGCCTGTTGAGATGATTTGGCTTGCTGGGAACATCACAGTGTAGGCAGGGGTCTGTGCTGCCTGCAGAAACCCTAGTCAGGAGGAAGAGCGAGGTGGGTCTCCACTCAAGAGAGGTGATGGCTGAAGAGTCGGGAGCAAACAGTAGGTGCCCTTGAGAACCACTGAGGGGGAACACAGGTGCAGTTACCTTGAACTGTGACAGCATGGTCTAGAGAACAGGACACTGGAGCAGAAGCCAGGAGACCTGAGTTCTATTCATATCTGTGCAAAGGCCACCTGCTGTGTGATTCAGGCCCCGTGAGAAGGAAAACCACTGTTTTCCCTCCCACTCTGACTTTTGTGTAATCTCCTCCAGGCAGGGATTGTTTTTTGCCATGTTTGCACAAGGCTTAAGACGGTGGTTCGCTAATCTTTGTTGAAGTCTCTAGGCACTACTGCAATACAGATAATAAATAAAACATGCAACCAAGCAAGCAAAAGTTCTCCTTTACAGATTTAGTTCCCCAACTCCAAGTGGAATGTGTGACTGCAGGCCTCCCAGAGCCAAAAGAGCTACCAAAATCGACTCAATTAAATTCCTGGACTGTTACACCACTTCTCCATATCACCTATCACCAGTGGCGGCGTCAGCTTTTTTGCCACCCTAGGTGGGCTACGGCGGCACGCTTGCGGGATGTCCACTGGTCCCGCTGATTTGGCGGCATTTCTGCAGGGGGTTTGTTGGTGCCATCGAAGCTACAGGACAGGCAGACCTCCCACAGAAACGCAGCCGAAGGACACCTGACTGACGCCCTGTGCCTGGAGCCACCTCTGGCCCCATGGTTGGCCAGACGAGCTGCCGCCAAAATTCTGCCCCACAAATCTTGTTGCCTTGGGAGACCACATAGGTCACCTAGTGCTTGCCCTGGCCCTGCCTATCACACAATATCACCTTTCACTTTCATATCTGTGATGTTCCTTAAATGAAAGCAAAATTCTGCCCATATAAAATTATACTGATATGGGAAAAATTGAAAATGTAACAACCGTTTACAACTAGGAGACAAAAGCCTACCAATGAACATGGATCTTCACATTTAAAGGAGTGGAACATGGATCAGAGCCTTTCTTCTCTCTCCCAAATGTCTCAACCCTCAAAGCAGCCCATTTCAATTGCAACAAGTCCTGTCCTCTCTCCCCATTCTCCCCCTCCAGAAATCTAAGGTAAGAATGTAGGATCCTAACACTTATCGGGCTGTGAAAAGAATCTCAGCCCAGGACTGCCAAACATTCTTGGGAATGGGACAAACTTCCTGAGCAGTTCAAACCCAAGACTAAAGCCCAGTGTGGCAGGGTGGCTTGCCCAGTCAGCTGGAGAGCCTAGGTTAACCCAACCTGATTACAGAATGGAGACCCACGTGAGGGACTAAGGCAAATTCCCCATAAAGAGCAGCATATGGCTACAGTAATGGGAATGAGAGTCCGTCTTAAGAGGTGACAAAGCCCAGTGGGGGAAAGGGCTGTGTGAGACCCTGATGAAAGCAGGGAAAGCTCAGAGTAAGGAAAGCACTCCGGGCAGGGAGGACTGGGAGAGTCCCTGATTAAGGAGAGAAGAGGCAAAGAGACCCCGAGGAGAACTTTAAAGGCAGTGGACGACGTGGCCAAGGGAAAACAGCAGTGCAGCTGCTCAGTACGGAGTCCTGAGCCAGAATCCAGAGTAAAAGATGGAACTGGATTCCCATGCAGTCCCAAGAAAGGGGAATTATGAGCTCACGAAAAGGGTTATCGAGCCCAACCAGGAGCCTAAAGACTGAGCCAAAGACAGGTTGACGAACCACCCCAGAGACGGGGAAAGACATTTGTTTGCGTTAGAGAGATTTTGGGGACTTTCAGTGTGGAAAACTGTGAACCAGGAAGGGATGGACTTCAGATGGTAACCCAGCTGGAGGGCTGAGTCACACTGCAACACACTAGCCCAGCGAGAGAGCTGCTACATCATGCCTAGCCACAAGGAAGCGCCTAGAGATGAACGATTCACTTACACAAAGCTACATACCACAAATAAACTGTGTATAGTGGAAAGGCAAGTTCTCACTGCTGCATACCTGTCACTGCTATAATAAAGAGCAAGGTCAAGTTCAAGAAAGATCTCTATTTTTATTGAAAATGAAGTTGCACAAATGGCAAATATGCAAAGATTTTGAGTTACTATGTTATATGCTATAAAACACTTGCTTTACCTTAGCACCTAATGATATAATTTTGGGAACAGTGCAATAGACAAGTTAATGCTGCTGTAAAGTGGATATCTGATAGAAGTTTTTATGACATCCACATTAATGCCAAGAGAGTTCAGTGCCATTAGTGTTATTACGATGAATACCAAAGCACTCAGATACCACAATGAACCTGAATAGAGGAGAGTTAGAATATAAAGAATAAGACCATTATTTTAAAGCATTAGCAGAGATTTGTTTTGCTCTGCCAGCCCTTTTCCATGCCATTATCTGTCTCTCTTTTTAAACACACCCAGTAGCTGCTTCCAAACTATCAAGACTTTAAAATCCTATGGGAAACACAAAAAGCAGAGCTGCTTCTAGATTCAGTGCCACAGCAACTCAGCACAGCCTGTTGGGAATGCTGCAGAGAAATGCAACCAGTTTGCAAACTTGAGACTGAGTGCTTGTACTGTTGCGATTTACTCCATCAGATGGATGGTGAATCTGTTCCTGAACATGTAGAGCGTTCTGGCTGATTAACTACAACCTGTCTGGGAACAGCAGCATATGCCACTTGGCTAGTTAATTATAAACAACTATCTGAGGCAAACCATTAAACACATACACACACATTTCCCCAATAAATCATCCTACCGGTAGTCTATATTACACAGTGGGCCATACTAAGGCATAAATGAACTGCCTGCTACATTTTAAACACCAAAGCACCTTGCATTACGTATTAATCAGGATTGAGTAGAAGGAGCAGGCATGGATGATCAGATTAATTTTGCTTTCCTCGAGATTTTAGACGGGTCAGACAACATGAGGACCAGAAAGGCTTAATCCCAGTATAGACTACTAACCTGACTGCAAATCTGAACAAGCAATGAATGGATGAACAGAGAAGCTCTTGAGAGTCATCTGATAAGGAAATATATTAAGTTCTATAAAGAACTTAGTGCTTCTCTTTTGACTATATTTTCTTCTTTAAAAGCAGCAGTTAGGAACCTCAAGATTAAAAGAAAAAACCAGCACACACACATTGTGCTTCCTTTTATTTAGTACCGTAAAGCAACTTGAGTCACCTTTTGTAGCCATCAATTACTGCAGTGGCTATTTCTAAATTAGTGGAGAAGACTTTGTGTGTGTGAGAGACATTTACATTACATGGGGACATTTCTACAAATTTAGTCCGTGACCCTGCAGTCAGATCCACTACAGCAGACCACTGCACTCAGACAGATCCCCATGGAAGTCAATGGAGGCTACAATGCTATTTGTATTTTACAGTGCTTCATGAAGAAATTGAGTTCATAGTGTATATTAAGGCTACGCTTGTATACTTCTAAGGTATAGTGAGTCGTTCAAAACCAAAACATTTATTGTATTTTACTGAAGAACTTATTTCTTAATGTGACCTTGACATGGAACACTCCACGAATAGTCAGCTATGCAGTTTACTGATATTCTTACCCAATATTTTTTCCTAGAGACAGGCAGGCAGGCAAACACATATCATACTTCTGTTAAAGCAGCATGATGTTGTGGTTAATATCTAGGATTGCAACTGAGAAAGTCTGGATTTTTCTCCTGATTCTGACAGATACTATCTTTGTGATCTTGGGCAACTCTGAGCCTCAGTTTCCTCAATCTGTGAAAGAGGGACGATAATATATATCCTACATTACCTCTAATGGTTTCAGAACTTTAGATGGAAAGTACTACAGAAATTCAAAATACGATTTGTTTTTAAATCAGTGAACATAATAGTTATTTCCATACAGAACATGTCTTATCTAAGAGGCTGTTCATAATATCAGTTCAAAAATCATATTTGGTACCTAGAAGTGAGGCTCATAGAGCAGCCATGTAATGGCTACAATATAAGCCACTCCCGCCAGCGTTCTCAACTGTTGCTCTACTGTTGTCTTATGTCTGTTGGCTCAGAGTTCCTGGGAGTGTGTCAGTAGGAATGAATGCTTACTGAGAATTACAATACTTAGCACATTGTATCTCCAAATTCCTATACAGCTACTACCTAATTCAACACAAATTAATATAAGAATGAATGCTAAAGGAGTTATATTTCTTTTTGTTAAGGACGAGGACAGTAGTGCCTACTCAGACAAAACTCTCTGCAAATGAGAGCATTTCCTCAGTAAGGATCAAAGATAGCTTTTACCTGGTCAAGAGTTGCATGACTCAGGACTAGAGACGATAAACTTTTTGTAAGAGCTTCTTATGCATGGGTAGAGACTGATAGGAGGTGGCCTGCCCCTCCACTATTCAGGGATGGCCCGGAGCCATTCTGGCCCTTAGCACCATGGCTCCAATGATGCAAAACTGATGGGATATAAGAACTCCTCACTTTCGCCTCCTCTGTCATCTCATGTACACTTTTCACCCCACCTGTCTACCCCTGCCCTAGAACATCCGGGGTGCAAGCGGATCCTGCACAGGTGGCACATAAGCCCTCGATGCTGGGAGTGTTCCTGCGAGATAATGAAATGACCTGCCTGTTTTAGCCAGATGGTTAAATTAGGCTGTGGTGCAAAAGGGTAATGTGGCAAATGTGAATCTGCATCTTACTAGGTACCTCCCTCACCTTAGGGTCACATGGACACTCCCACAGATAACACTGTAGCACAGCACTAGGAGATCAGTACTGTGCTGATGGTGGTGGGGCACCTCTGGATGGGGAGGGGAGGGGCACTATCTGAAAGGAGTGGGAGATAGCTCAAGTGTCCGGACCAACACTTCCCCTATCAATAAAACAGCATTTTTCCCCTCAGAGGCTGTACATGAGTTATAGCTGAGAAAGCACAATGGCATATGCCTATGCAGTCATTGCAGTACAAGAGCAGGGCTCATTATTTTGTGATTTACAAAAGGCACCTTCTCACATACAACTCATATTCAAGTTCATACTTCTCCGGAACAAAGTACAACAGGCCAACTTCATTCAGCTTTCCAGTTCCCATATTATATACTATGATTCAGCACTTTAGTGTGCAATGTAGCAGCGTTCATAATTATTTATTGCCCAACACAAGGTTTAGTGCCACTGACATACTGTTAGTCTCACAATTTTCACACTGCCTTGTGTATGAGGCTAAAGATTTTTTTTTTTAAATGATGGATGACATTGTACTTGATCCCTGATGTAACTATTAAAGCAGCAGCCATGTTGGAGAGGCATATGGATTTAACGTCTCTCAATGTTTAACGTCTCTCCCCACTTCTGCTCATGTTATGAGATTGCACCTGACAACTGTTTCCCAATTTCCTTTTGTGCAGGTTCTTCTACAGGAAATTCAACAAATGTTTCCAAGCTCCCAAAAGCCTAGAGTCCCAGAACATGACAAAAGATATCATTTAACAGCAAGGAAACCAAAGGTTCAACACTATTCAATAGAGGCAGTTCTGTTTTATCAGTGTACCATTAATAAGAGCCCAGGGGACAGCGACAAACCATATAATCAATGGCTTTTGTAACACAGGCTGACAAAAAGAACCGAGATATACACTAAGGCTAAATATTAGCTTGTTCAGGAATGGTGGCTTTCTTTAAGTGAGGCCTCAGGCTCAGATATTTCCGAGAAACACTTTATTTGTAGGCAATTTGAGTCATTTAAAACTAGACCGGACACAGCACATATAAATGGAATATTCTTACAATGGAAGCACAAGGTGGATTTGTTTATCTAATAGGTCCTTCTTGTTACAGATTTATAGGACTCTTGACTTTTAAAAAGGATTGTCCATATATGTGTATTGGTTGGGCTCAACCTCCTCAGCACTAAAAATTGCAACAAAATTCCAGCAACCACTAGTCCAATTAAAGTACATTCTTCATAATGGCTGTGGCTCACATTTATGGGTGCAATAAAAACCAAATCTAACAAATGCTAAGCAGCATGCCGTTCAAACTATCGCAAACACGGTGACCTTTCCAAAGGGGATTTTTAGGAGAGCCTGTGTGGTAAGACCACAGACATGAGTAATAATTCTGCAGGGCTCTAAGCATTCTCAACTCCCACTGAAGCCAATGGGAGATGAGGGTGTCCATTATATTTCAGAAGGGGGCTCAAAATAGCAAAATGTAGAGATGGGAAAGGGGCAACATGAACATTAAAAGGCAGATAAAAGAAATGTAAGGGAAGAGGAAGGATTGACTGAGGGAAATAATATCCATGGGGGAAAAACACTCTCTACCTTAAATTTTTCAATATTTCATAGTATGTTTAGTCACATAAGCCATAAATAAGTAACACTTTTATATGCTTCATTATTTTCCCCAATAACTTTAAAAAGTGAGGGTTACCAGATTTAAAGGGCTCCATGCCAGCTACAGTATTTATGCTATGAAATGTTAAAGGCATAGGAATTTGTAAAAGGGTCTACTAATCCTTTGATTTTCACCTACATAGCCATAAGAAATAAAAACAGCTGGGAGCTGGTCTCCCCACTAGGCCTCCCTCCTCTCAGATTAAGAGCAGCAAAACAAAGTGAAGTCTCCAAAACCAGACCCTGATGTTACAACTTGTTCCACATGGATAGAACTCTCTGCCTGCATGGAACCCCACTAAACTCACTCAGTGAAGGTATACAAGGTTGCAGGTTTCTACCTATGAAAAACAAGCTGCAGGATGAGGAACTTGCTCCCCAAGGTTAGCAGACAGGGCTCCAAGACTTTCCCTGAGAAGTTGTATTTAGACCTGAGGTTGTTCAGGCACAGTCTGCCTCTCATTATGGGTGAGAGCCTCACTCCCCTTCTTTTATGGGGGTAAAAGGGTCAGGTTGGTGTAAAGGGTTTCTAGAAGCCCCAGTTCTAGCTGGGGGAGGACTCCCCGGGAATAGGCATTGTGGAAGACGATTGCGGGTCTCTTTCAGAGGAGCCCATCACAAGTCCTGGAGAAAGGAGTGTTTAGGGACTGGGGCTGGGGATTGAAGAGGCATGTGGGGAGTGGGATGGCTGAACGGTGACCAGAAGCCTGTGGTAACTCAGACAACACCCCAAAGAGTTGTCTAAGTTGATACAGTGCCCTCTCCAGCACCCAGAGCAGCCCAAATTTGGAGGGTACAAAGGGGCCTTAAAAACAACCTTAGCCCCTTCCCCAACTGGGTTACAAGTTCTGTGCTGTGCCTTTTAAAGGTGCATCACAAAATCTCACCCTATATATAGTTACCAAGCCTAACACAACAGGGACTTGATCTTGGTTGGGGCTTCTAGTCCTACTGTAATATAAATTAATCATAATTGAGTGGCTTCTTCTTTCCCTTGTTGTCGTTATTATTAAATGTTTATGTTCTGGTAGCACCCAAAGGCCCCAGTCAGAAGTAAGACCCCATTGTGCTGGGCAGTGCACAAAAACAGAAATGAAAACCTCTTCCCCTAAAAGGTTTCCGTTCTAAATCTACTTCCATATAGATCAGTTGGGGGCAGGTCATTTGGTTAATGCGTTACCATGCTAAAGCTCCATTAGCCTTGGTTAGTGTAGGGCAGTGGTTCTGAACCTATTTACCATTCTGAACCTCATCTGCAGCTCTGTGTGTGTTATGTGGGCCACATCTGCACACTATATATACTACCTGTATGGCACTGAGGGTGTAACATGGGCCAAAGCTGTGTGCTGACTGGGCCACAAATGACCCAAGGGCTGAGAACCATTGGTCCCTAGGGGATCCTTACCAGAGTCCACAGTCTGAAAATCCATTTTCCATAATTATAAATGACATTGAAAATCCACTGGGGTGCCTACTAAATTCATACATCAGGACAGTACTTGTACAGGAAAAAAAAAAGGCCACTTAAATTCTCTCTTAAAATCAGATAATATTTCTTCTAAACCATAAGTATGAATTCACAGGAACTCTTTAGTAATAACAGAAACAATCAAGCAATTGTTAAAGATGGGCACTCAGACAGCAAATTCAACATTTACTTTTGTGGCCAATAACACTTGTTGCTAATAACCACTGTGAATTTCATGTAGCTCTTTCTATCTATCATTTCTTTAGCAAATGATGAGCAAACTGCAGAATGGAACAGACCCTGAAGAAAAGGTGATGAACTATTTGGAGAGGTTTTCCTTCTGTTGCTAGGGAAACCATCTCCTTTGTTTGGGAATAATCAGAAAAGCTGCTTCATTCAGATAGACATTCTCAGAACATGTCATGTCATTTGAAAACAACGGGAAATTAAGACAATACTAAACAATATAACAGCATAATTCTAAGAAATGGCATAGCGCTATGAAGATTCCCATCTCTCTATTTTAGAGGAAGGCATAGTAAAAATAAAACTATTGTTATTAGGAAATATTTCAATTGGATTTGGGATAGGAAACATAGAATTCAAAGTCATTTTTTAATCATTGTAACTGATGGATGGCAAATCAAAATGAAAATATCCTGGAATTTGTACAAGTAAGCACAATGTATTCTGTGTAAGCAAAACTCCCACTGACTTCACTTGAACAACAATTTCTTCTGTTGAAGTCAATGGGAATTTTGCTTGCATCCAGATTGTGGGATTGCCCCCCCCCCCAAGTTATTTCCTCAAGTACATTGGAGATCTCTCTGATGTGTCTGTGCTAAAATACTGAACACACGGAGGACCCTTTGTTCCAGTCACCTACAGTGAGCACTTTCTGAAACTCGGTACCCAAATCAAAACAATTCTTCTGTTTCACAATCTGTATTGATGTACGTTTTAGGACTTCCAGCAAATATCGCAGATGTGAGGCCAAAGTTGCCTCTCCTATCTGCATTGCTGATCTCGATTGAACACTTAAACACACACAAACTTGTTAAATATGAACCATGTGTTTAGTACTGTACCAGACATACAAACCTTAACTAAACTGGCCGTTACCCCTTTAAAATGTCCCACCATTGGGAGTACTAATGTAGGCAAGGCACCACCTCTTGGCATTTTAACAAAAGCATTGTCTAGACCTGCTGTGAGAAGGCGGTGATAGCAGAGGTGGGATGTTTTAGGGGGAAAAGGCTACAGTAAAAATAAATATGCAAACAGTCCTTGCCTCAAAGAGCTTCATATATAAACCTTTCAATTGCACAGTGCTTAAGATTTCCATTGGCAGCAATGGGAGCATTGACTGAGTGATGAATTTGCAATAGGGAGGAGACAGGATTCAGATGCAATGAATACAAGCAAGACTCTTCATGCTAGCTACTGAATGCCATCAAGTGTCCCTCCATATCCAACACTCATGGAGCGGACAACACTGAAGAGCCTATCAATATTACACGTTGTTTTTAGCTGGCTGTTCTTTTGATAAAAATGTTTCTTTTCCTCCTGAATTTTCTAAGTGAAATGTTCAGCAGCGAGTTTAGCAGCAGGACTATCTTTGAGCTTAACCAAAATCAAATGAGTAAATCCCCGTATTATTTAATATTGAATGTGCTGAGCAGTTGTGTGGTATAACTGCATTCTTAAATTTAGAAGGATGACAAGATTTCATGAGGGGTACTGGAAGCTAAGAACATCTAAATTCTAGTCCTGGCTTTCCGATTGACTTGATAAGAGGCCTTGAGAGTTTATTATTGTATTCTCTCTGTCAGTGTCTCCACCTGTATTACAGGAATAACACTTACCTACTGTTCCTCACCAGAGCATTGTGCGCATTAGTCAGTAAATGTTTATAAAGTGCTCTGAAGTGGTAGAGTGCTATACCAGTGCTAGTGAAATGCAGCATTATATGATACTAAAAGTGGTGCTGTAAGACTAATTCTGATGTCCATCTTCCTTCTTTCAAGCCTTCATGAAAATAAGAAATATACCTCACGAGGCTCTCTCAGTGGGAAACAGGGTTGATAAATTTAGCCCTTACTGTTTTGATTATCAAATAGAAATAGACACCAAAAGTACAATTCTGTTTCATTAGTGCAGTGAACAATTACCACTAAGGAATTATTTTCTCCGGCTGAGCTATTAAAAAATAAATAAAAATTGTTTACTGCTTGTATAAGTACAAAGAATGCCCTGTAAAATACAGATGGAATAATGTAAAAAAAATCTGTCACGGGCCATGAGATCTTCCTCGTCAGGCTGCTAATGAAGGTAGAAAGCTGCAATCCTTCTTTAGAAGGTTTCGTAATGACCCAGATAGCAAATCAAATAATTTTATTTTTTAAGCCTGACACGTTACCCAAAAAAAAAAAAAAAAAAAGTTTACAGTGGAAGATGCTTTAAGTAGACAACAAGGAGTAAAGGAAATTTGATGATAAAAACCCTTCAATTATGCTGACACCTGACTGAATTTTAGCTTAGCTTAAGCATTATTTCATTGTCCGTTTGACTCAATTATTCTAGTTAAACACATTTATAGCTTCATTAAGGTACATCTTGCCCTGCTTAAAACCCGTTTCAGAGCAACATTAAAGACGCAACCCCCTTTTTTTCTTACTGGAGACTGTAAATGCTAACAATATGGGATCACAACAGAAATATTACCCCTCCTTTGAGACAAACATTTGCTGTTGACAGACTATTCATGCATACCTATCATAAAAGGAACCACTGCATCTATGTAGTTTTCAAGTATATATCTGCCTCCCATAATTACATTCTTTTGACAGAGGTGCCATTGTATTCAGTCAATTGTTCTGCTTTTCAGGAAAAAGCAGTGATGATTAAAAAAAAAGGGAAAGATAACATGTTGGAGCAATGCAGGCAGATCTGAATAGCAATTGGCAACTTTATGTAAATTGAAAGGAGTTATAATGGCAACGTTTACTGGGTCTCAGATCCCTCCAAAATCCTAAAAGCTGTACGTTCAAACAGAATTACAGAACAAAAATCCAATTACTTCCAACCCCATGTTAATCTCTGTGGGCTTGGCACGTTTCTGAAAAGTTTTGGCAGCAAGGTATTCCAACCAAACCCAATAGTGCTTAGGTTTTGATTTGCTCAACAGGTAGTCTTTATTACTGAGCTCAAATGTACTGTAGGATTTAGTTACTGTCAGTGCTTAATTTGTAATGAAAGAGGTACGGGGGCTCAAGAAATTAGGTGCCAGGGCTCAAGCAAGTTTTTTACATTCATTACTGATGCAGCAAGCCCAGTGGTGCTGGGGCTTTGCCAACCAAAGAGGTGCTGGAGCTCAGTCCTGGCAAGCCCAGGTGCAAATTAAGCACTGGTTACTCTTTATATCACTACTTGCATGTGATCAGCCAGACTAACTGCCATGGTTAAACTATAGCCCAGACAAAGTGATGTATATAAAGTGATCCAGCAAAGCTCCATCTCACATTAGAAATGTTTGGGACAGGTCTGATATATTACATATATAGTGTAGAGTGAGGAAGAGAAAGAAAATGGCTTGTCCACTTCCGATTCTTCTTCATCTGTGAATGGGCACAATATTACTTACCTACCCCAAAGTGGTGTTTGTGAGGCTTAATCAGCTCCTATTTGTAAAGCACTTTACAAATGAAATATACCCTCAGGGCTAAGCATTATTATTTTGAGAATAAATACACCGACACGGTGATATAAATCATTCCATTGCGGAGTTCATCAACTGTGATAAAATACAAATGTTCATCCTTAATATAGTTCCATTTTATCATTCAAGGACAAGAACGAGGCTCAAATGCTTTCAAACTACTACTACTGAGAGACCAATGTTAAAGAATAAAATTCTTGCTGATAGTGGCTGAGACACAATTCTATAGTACTGCTATAGGAGAATACAGAAATATCATTTCACTCAGTCAAGAAACCAGGCGTTCCATAGCACCAAAAGAGATGCATCTATTTACTTGAAATGGCCTGTATTCTTTATATTGAAATATTAGCGAGAGGAGACACAAACACAGAGCCTTACAACATTCACTTCAGCCTAGACCTTTCCAGATGTTAGATCAGAGCCGGGCAAACTATGGCCTTCAGGCCGCATCCAGCCCGTAGGACCTTCCTGCCCGGCCCTTGAGCTCCTGGCCAAGGAGGCTAGCCCCTGGTCCCTCCCCCGCTCTTCTCCCACCACTGCAGCCACGCTGCTGCGTGGTGCAACTTCCAGTCCTGCCACTTTTTATGGCATGGTAAGGGAGTGGGAAGTGGAGGGGGGGTGATAAGGGTAAGGTGATCCTGGGGGGCAGTCAGGGGAGAGGAAGCAGGGGGCAGTTGGATGGGTCAGAGGTTCGGAGAGGGTGATGAGGGGATGGGAATGGGGGGATTGGATAGGTGTGGGAGTCCCGGGGGGCCTGTCAGGGGGCAGGGGTGTATGTAGGGGTTGTGGCAGTCAGGGTATAGGGAGCAGGGGGGTTGGATGGGGGTGGGGTCACAGGGGGGGTGGTTAGGGGCAGGGAGTCCCGGGAAGGGGCAGTCAGGGGACGGGAAGTGGGAGGGGAAGATGGGGGTCAGGCTGTTTGGGGAAGCACAGCTCCCCTACCCAGCTCTCCATAGCAGTTTTGCAACCCAAATGTGGCCCTCGAGCCAAAAAAATCATTGATTGCCCACCCCTGTGTTAGATCCTGATTTTCAAAAAAAATGAAGGCAATGTTCTTTACTATAAAGCTCAAAGATGAGCATATCAAGAGTACTCCTACATATAAATTATTACTTTTAAGAAGATAAATTTGAAAATATTCTAAATGATCTATTTTAAAATGTACTGTGTACCAGCCAATGGCTTGACCCTGCTCTCCTTAAGTTAATGGCAACACTTTCATTGACTTCTAGGAGCTTTGCATTTTGCAGGACTGGGCCCAAGGGCTGGTGCAGAGGGAATGCAATGAAGAAGAACAACAAATTATTTATTTACATGAAGTAAAACTAAGCATTTCAAAGGCTACACCACTGCTCTGTAATAAGCAACACTGTTAAGGTTGTCTCTTGGTGGTTTCATTCTGAATTTAAATTAATATACTGTAAATGACAAAAGGTTTCTATGGGAAACCTTCTGTGAAACTGCCTCTTGCAAGAAATGGGTCACTTATCTTCTCAGACTAGGCAGCAGTCTAAAATATGTCTATTTATCTATCTATCCATCAAGAGTGCTCATCCCTCTCGCCAAATGATTTATTGCTGTTAGATCCTAATCTAATTTCAGGTGAGCTCATCTTTTTTTCTGCCTTGGAGACATTTTAACTTCATACTGCTCTCTTTTCACACAACCATGAGAGAATACAGAGTCCCTTAGCCATTAAGGATGCTGTACTGACATTTTACTGTAGCCATTTGCTGTAAAAGTCATTATTATTGCTCCACTCATAAAGAGACCTTTTCTAAGAAAAACAAAAACAAATTGCTGGCATTAGATCAAACCTTACCCTCTGCAGCCCAAACTGGGAAAACAACAGACCTCAACACCTTGCCGGAGCTATGGAAGCTTCCAAAGCTCTCCTGGGCAGGCAAACTTTCTTATTTTAATAAAATATTCTTTGGAGCTCTTGAGGATCCCAACATCTCCCTGGTCACATTTGTTATTCTACTGGTAGCCACACAACTCGGGCTCCCATATGCCTCTCTATATTGCAGCAGTTTTCTCTCACCAGCAGCAAACAGTGCTAAATCTTCAGGGAAGAAGTTTCAGGAGTAACCCTTTCATCTGCCTCATTCATGTCTGCCTCCTTTGTTCACCCTCACACAGTTGTCTTCTGCACTCTCTGCAGCCATCATTACTATCTGTGTGTCTCTTTTAAATTTACATGCTTAGCCAAGGCTGCCTCACATTCTGCTCATATGAAAACCTCAATCTTGGTCCTTAATTCTGTAGTTGAAGGTAATTTCATGCAGCACTGCAATAAAGTTTGAAATATTTACCTTTTGACTGAAACACGTACTTAGACAACCCAAAGTAGCATACCTCAGAAAGGTACTTGGTGTTAAGTGGTTGTGTGTATGTTCCTGCAGTAGCTGAATGGATATCCAAAAGAGTTCCCTCCCCCCACCCCCTCGAGTTTGAATGTCTAGTGAATAGCCTGCGGTAAATTTGTAACATAAGCAGTGTGCTTTATTATATTTCATGAAACATAATTTATATCCATCACTCAAACTCCAGAAGATTAGTGACTTTCCAAATGCTATGTGACGTAAAGGAACATGAAAAAATTGAATAATCAATCCTTACCAATTTATTCACTGGCTGCAAGTATAAAGAAAATATCATCTAAATATATAGTTAATGCCCAAGAAAAGCTTCTGTCACTCCGTACTTACCTTCTCAGAGGCATTTTCAGATATTTCAAAGCATACGTCGATAGCAAGATGGATATCCATATTGCTTCAGGTAATGGAAGAAAATGCATCTCTGTAGGTAATTAGATTTACCTTTATAAATACGAGCGAAAATTTGGGGGCATGAGTCAGTTCAGTTACAAAAATCAAGGGGAAAAAATGATAGCACCCAAGTGTCCTCTCTGCTTCTTCAAGCAGAGAGGAAGCAGAGAGATGGATCACCCTGGAGTTCTGGAAGGTGGGGGCATGAGAGCAGTGACTTCACAGCATCCTCCTCTCTACCTCACCTCACTGAAGTCTCTGTGTGAGCTCAGTCTCCTTAGGTTATGGCTGCATAAGGGGCTGTAGGAAGCACTCTCTGTGGAACTCTCCCCAACAAAGGCAGAGGAAAACCTTTTGGATATCTGTCCTTCAGTTAATTCTTCTTCATGCTGCGGCTGTTGTGATGGCCCATGATTCATTCCCAATAGAGTATGACTCCAACAGGAGTGATGGTGTCTCAGCAGCACCCTGGAGGGACTGACCTTGGGCATGGGACTTTGAATTCCCCTCCCTGTGAATCTGAAGGGTCAGTAAGACCGGGAGGTTGGCAACCCATGCCTTGTCCCCTAATCTCTCTCACTTAAAGAGAAGGTCGTAGGAAACAACAAGATTTTCTTTGTGGCGTTTCCTGGCACCCCTATTCTCCTCATGCAAATATCAATATGAGAGGGTTCAATTTGGTCCATAGTTAGGACTCATTTAAAAGAGTTGAATCTGAAGCAAGTCTTAGGACCTGGGCAATGGGTAAAGATTTAGAACTACTATCAAAGAAATACTGAACTCTCATCACAGAATGTTGACCTGATGTAATCATTATTTTTCTAATGAAGCTGTCAATAATTGAAAGGAGGAGTTTTAAAGATACTGACAATCTTCTCAGCTCAAGAGATTTTTCTTGTAGTTACCAAATTCCTTGGCACACATAGGTGAAAAATAACATGAAAGACACATGAGCAAAAATACAACTGACGTCCCTATGTAATCTGTTCCCAAACACAATGGTTACTACACTACGGTATATAATTAAACCTGGCACTCAGATAATCACAGATAGTTGAATTTTCTGCAAAAAATTTGCTGAAGCATTTCAGAATGTGTCCCATGTGTACTTTAATTACCATATTTTCACATTACTTATCTACCATTTAACTGATAGAGTAAATATGGTTTTATAACAATGCAGTCAACCAAAATAGTACCATACAATTCTGCACTTAGGATAAAAAATCTACTGTATAAGGATAATAAATATGGGACCATACTGTAAGACCTGACATATTAGAAGAGATAGATGACCTTTATGGAATATTACATCTCTCTGAGAATTGTATTCTCCCAAAGCTATGAAATCCGAAAGTAACAGTCCCATCAGCCACACTGACCAAAACAGACACCTGTTTTATTAGAACACAGGACAGCTTTAAAAGAAGAATCACTGATCATTCAAATCAATCATAACTGTGTATTGCTATGGCTTTTTTTCTGAACGCCTAATAAAGTGTGACAAACCTGTCAGCGGTCACCTTAAAGAGATTGGGAGTAGGCTGGATGACCCCATAGATCTTTCTCATCCCTCATCTCTATGCTATTGACTGATCTTAAAGGACTTGTGGATCAAAGCCTTGGCAGAGAAGCTGATTTTCCATAAAAAAAAAAACAAAAAAAACCCCACCAGCACAAAATTCACAGGAATTTCTATCAAACCATTTGCATTTCTGGAGCTAGACAGTAATAGACAGACAGAGCGTTTCATCCTACATGACACAATTATGATTGTGTACCCTGTGGCAAAACAATCCCTCCTACCAAAGTTAAAACTTGTCTGAGACACAGCATGGGGGAGGTTTGCACTGGAAAAACAGACAATCAATGATTTTTTACAGAAGCTCTGTTTATTCATTAGGAACACAAATAACCTCACACCAGAATAAATAAATCAACCAACATCAGTCTCACTCTGTCTCCCACATCCTTAATATGGTTTAATTAGGAGTGGCATGACACAGTAGGAAAAGAGACCGGTTCACTGTGAGACCTGCTACTCACTCTCTTACAGTGTAACGGCCCCCCTTCCAACTGCCCATCGCTGCAGGGAGCGAACATCCAAGTGGGTGCCACACAGACTCTAGAGCACCTCATTGCCTGCTGTTTTCATGAACACTAACCTCGAAAGGAGGAAAATAGTGGACTATTACCAAGGTAAAGACTGCCTTTTATCTGGCTGGCTCCATGTCACAGAAACAGTTTCAGCTTTGCAGAGCAGAATGTCCCCTAAATGTTTCCATTACTGGTTTCTTGTTTTAAAAAGGCTTAGGGACCACATACGATGAAGGAAATAGAATGTAACTCTTGGCTTCAAATGAAGTATGAAAGATCACAGTAATTTGCCACTTGTCTTACTTCTGATCCAAGATGTAAGGTATTAATGCAGTAAGAACCACGCTGTGTGACGCATGCTAGATGACAGCACTGAAGCATGCTTTCCTTTCTTGCATGGTATGGCTTTCCAAGCAAAATTGTTCCTGGACTGTTTCAACTTACTTAAATGGCCAATTTCCAATGATAGCTTTTCAAGGCCAAAATTAAAGTACGATAATAGGTTCATCAGTAAATGCAACACAAACTGCTGAAGAAATGAGTAACAGATGCAAATACCTGCTTGCTGTGCAGTCTGGGGTATTTGTTGACTCCGCTGTGCATTGTACTGAACTGAGGCAATGGGTCTATACTGCTGAGTTGCTGAGGTAGGGTATTGACCAGATGGGTAGTAATACACTGGCATCTGTGGAAATCAAGAACACTGACTAAGTACTTATGACCGAAACTGAAGACCTACAGAAAAAAAGTCAGGTGAAGTAGTTTAGTCTTACAGTAAGCAAAACAAAAGATTTGCATAGTACATTTTCAAACACTGCCAGTTCTAATTTTCTCTTGCAATGTGATCAGTTTCTTAAGGATTAAACAATGTTAGTGTGTACGCTGAAAAACCCTAAATGACGCAGGAACATGAATAAAAATGTTCTTCAAATACTGAATTACTTTGTTCTCAACTAATTTAATGTCACAGAGAGAAGCAGAGAGAATTAGCAGCTATTGTTTAAAATTGTGTAAGCAATGTCACATATAAACGAGGCCAAAAAAATCACAGAAGTCCCATATTGCACAAAATTACAACACTAATATGAATGTATTGTAGACCATATGGAAAACAATTAAATAAACTCTGGGGAAGATATTAAATGGACAATTGAGAGCAGAAATGACCTGGAGTCAAAAATGTGCATGTTGTATGAAAGTGAGATATTTGTCTATATGAAAGAGTCTCCTCGTTAGCTTATCCCTCTTTAATGGATATGTGCTTACCTGCATGAATCTCTCCCTTTAAAGCTTCTAGCACATTTGGCAGGAATATATTATGGATTAAAAATGATTAGCATCCCTCCTCTTGCAAAAGCTTTTAGTAGCTATTGAGTCAGCTAGTGTTGGGAGCTATTTTATGTTCCAGAACAGAATATACTAAACTGCCCCATCACACACTCTAAAATGCAAGTTTGAGGGCAAAGGAACACAGTGACTTTTCTTGCACACTCTTCATCACCATTACAGAGACATCTGAGCTAACCAGGTTTGCTCTGGCCCTTAGTGAGTTAAATAACATTCCATATTTCTCATTTTCATTTGGAGCAATTCTATGATGGTTAGTAAGATAAAATATAAAATATAGAGGGGCACCTCTACAAGATCTTCAAGAGAATCTTTGTTGTTGTTCTTAGACTATTTGAAATGTCTGTCTGTGCTTCTTTATAAACCAATGGAACTGTGTCCTCCCCTCACTTTCCTCCTTGTAATTCTTCCTGTTCTTTTTTTCCCTATAGTTATCACTATTTTGTAAAACTGTGTCCACTGGGAAATTTTTGTGAGTTTTCATACAGAGCTATAGAAACATTAGCCAAAATGGCACATCTTGAGGTGATTATGTAGTGGATAAAAAAATCTTCGTTAGACCCTTTCAAGTACACTTCCATGTGCCAACATGGCACTGTATATTTCTGTAACTTAGTTCTGTTGCACTTGGCAGTTTTTCTCTGGTGACAAAAAGCCTTATATCTCTGAGACTTTTAGACTATTTTAAAAGTGATTCCGTTTGCTTTTTAGATAGCTGTCATATATGGCCTTACTGTTACCCTCACTGAGCAATACTTACTCGATGAGTAGTCCAGTTATCTTCAGTGGAGCTACTCCTGAGCTAAGGTACTGCTCAGTATGAATAAAGGTGGCAGAATCTGACCCACATTAACTGATTCCTGTTGTGTTAAAAATAAAAAGCATTTTGTGTCTCTTTTTTGAAACAGGCCAAATATTAAATGTGGAAACAAATATAATTCATGAGGGTGAACCATAGATGGGAAGTGGGCAGAGGACTGAAGGAATTATAAGGAGAAGAGAGACTGAGAATCCGAGAACCTGGACTGGCGGAGGTGGCTAAAGGGAAGATAACTCCAGGCAAACTGGCAGACTTTAGAGGACCAGCTATAAAATCTTTACCATGTTTTTCTTTTGAACCCATGTAAATACTGTTGCTTTGTTTTGTCAGGTACAACCAGCCAGAAGCAAACCATGAACGCTTAAATTTGAACATGTTTTGAGCTATTCCAGCTCTGAATAATGCGCAGTAATGCTGAACTGTAGCCTGCCTTTGAACTGTGCTTTATCTTTGAATACTGCAATACAAGCGATGGGCATAGTGTAAGAACATTTGTCCCCAGATCTAATGAAAGACAGTCTCTAACTGTCTGGAGTTGAAAATACCAGTTTCAAATGCATGATCTAATTTAACCCCAGCAGGACAAGGTTAGTGAGGCAAACTCATCATGGATAAAAGTGGCTACACTCTTAAAACTTTTAAAAATAAATGACCATCTGAGAACAATATGAATTACCTCTTGCCACTAATCATTGCATGGAAAGTTCATAGGTATTACATTAAAAACAGCCCAAATAGTTTAGGTCTGGAACTGAAGTTTAGTTGAACCTGCTTAGCCAATTCTAATAACTGCTATAACACTTAGTAGCACTTAACATTTGTAAAAGTATTGTACAGCCATCAACTAACTCATCTCTGTAGCTACAAGGATATTTGTTTTGTAATTCACTGGAACCGAATACATTTGTTATATACTCCATTTAGAGGCTTATCAGAACAGCAATCTATCACTTTGAAAAATGTTGTTAGTGGCATGGAGCATTAGATGGAAAATCATTTAATTTGGGGTGATTAATGGTTGAATTTGATCGTAATCAGGCATGGATGACTTGCTAAGAATAGACTCTTTGTCAAAAGACTAGACATAAAAAAATGGCTTTACACAGAATATAGACATGAGTTAAAGTGGATTTTAGGCTGACAATCAATGATTTATTGATTTGGTTGGACATACTTTAATTTGTCTTCTGTACAGCTCTTCTTTAGCCTACAGATA
Source organism: Sternotherus odoratus (assembly GCA_032164245.1). Classification (NCBI taxonomy): domain Eukaryota; kingdom Metazoa; phylum Chordata; order Testudines; family Kinosternidae; genus Sternotherus; species Sternotherus odoratus. The sequence continues at coordinate 152,321,841 of JAVMKO010000002.1, forward strand.
AAGCATACCCACAAAAGTAATCCAAGCCTGATATTTGCCCACTGTGGTATTACTTTAATGAACAGTAGAACTCACAGAATCATAGATACCAAGGAGACCATTTAGGTCATCTACCCTGAATCTCCTGCACTTTGTGGGATTGAGGTAGTGAGTAATTCTGCAAACATTGTCAGTTACTTGTGCTGGACTACAAATCATTACCATCTCCTGCCTAATCTACTGAAAAGCCCAATTGTACTTGATGTTAACAGTTTTCCCTCTAATCTAAGGCTTGGTCTCCATTATCAACTTTTATTGGCACAGTCTATTTCATTCAGAGACTTGGGATAAACTGGCTAAAGCTTTGCCTAAACTAGGAGGGCGTGCCAGTACAGGTATAGCTCTATAGCTCAATAGATTTATAGCTATATAAATACAGTTATATCAGTAAACCCTTTCTAGTGTACACTGGACCCAGATGTTTCATTCTTCAGCTTCAATTTAGTACTTCAATCCTCCTAACGTGAAAAATCCCTTTCTTCATTTATGTTGTTATTCTGAAGCCATGTATAGGCTACCATTTCCTTCTTGAGTTTACTTATTGAATTATTTAATAATAAATTATTTCTAAACTACAGTATTTAAGCGTAACTCAGTCTCTCCCTGTGTTTTGTCCTCCAACCTTATGTTGGAGAACAAAAATTACATATTTTCTTCCTGTCTATCCTAAACTGTGCCAGAACTGTGTCTAATATTCCAAGAACTCTCAGACCAGTGCAATGTAAAATGGCATTATCCCTGTGACATATTTCATGTGATACCCTATATAACGAATAGAGATCTGTGAACAGCAATGGCTTTTCCTTGTTTTGCTCCTATTTAATTTGCTATACATCATCACCCAAGACAGCTTTCCAGATAGGTTCTCTCCAGTTTCTTGGTGTGCTGTTTACTCTAGGGGCAGGACTTTACATTTACTTGAAAATCATTTTTTTTTCAGCATACTGCACTTTCCTAACCTCTCCTGGTCAATTTACAGCTTGATTCTGTCAGCATGTAGGTTTTCTATTCTAAATGTTAACTCCCATCATCACTAATGGCAATTACACTTAAGAGAATTTACAGGGTCTACATTGACCTATGGAGATGTTCGATACACAAATGCCTCCCCCAGTCACTGGGCTGGCTTGCCTTTGCCTTAATTTAAGAACTTATTGTCCTCTATGCTGGCTACTCTCATACTGAGGGCAGGAAAATATGTTTATTGATCTGGGAGTTATTTTCTCAGGGGACGGAGTCCCTTGTGTGGAACAATTAGGGGGTATTTCCCCCAGAACTAGTGAACATTCCCAAGCATGAGTCAAGGACCATGTGCATGGAGGTTTTTTGCCTCTTTTTGAATAAATTTCTTGCCCACTACTGGCTCTGGGTCCCCTACCCTTTGAGAAGCTTCCACAACACAGGCAAAGAACCAAGTGAAGTTAACACAGACTGACCACCACCAGAGAATGTGTGAGTATATGGTGTCTGAAGTCTCCAAGCCCTATGTCCTCCTCAGCAGTGGATCACATTCTGTGGTTTGTTTCCATGAGGGATGCTGCTTCTGTTCCTATCTCTGTTGAGCACAATTTTTTTTATCCCCTCAATCACGCAGTCAGAGGAGACAATTTGCCCTTTACTCAGTGCAGGAGAGGATGCTTGTGATGTTTTCACTGAGCATGGTGATCTGGTCCTTTATTGGAGTGCTTGGGCCACGAGCATTTCAGAATGGCTGTCAGCATCAGAGGAAAACAGACAGGATGGACAAGGTGTATTATTGTGACATGGCTGTAACCAGGGCAGGCGAGCAGGGCAGCTGCCCAGGATGCAAAGCCGGAGGGGCAGGATGGGATGGCGGGGGGGGGGGGGGGGGGGGAAAATGATGAAATAAACCAGTATGGGATGCAAATACGCTTGCTCATCCCAGGCACAGAAATGCCTAGTTATGGCAATGGAAAGTAAAGTAAAGTAGGAATTTGTCAGTGAAATGCAGAAAAGCAAAGCCAGACCACTGTACTTAGTTTCCACTAGTGAACTTGTTTTTCACAGGATGATGCCGAAGACGACAGAGGAGAGGCTAGACGACGACAGATCATTATGTTTATGTTACTGAATAATGAATCTGTTAACCAGATTTAGAATATTCAGTAGGGGAGGAGGAAGCAGAAGAAGACAAAAGGCTTCTCCCTCTTCCCTTAGATGTATCACTTTAAAATCTGTCAGTTCCTCTTTTGATGAAGAATGGGAAAGGGAGCCATGGAAATAGCATTAAAGCCAGCATTAATTAAACTTTAATATATTAATGTAAGATCTCTTTAGGCTCGGACAACTTATTCTTTCTTCATCTTTCTAGTTGGACCTGCTCCCAAATTTTCAATGCTCTGCTGTATTCAAGCCGCATTATACCAGAGGCAAACTACTAGAAACCTCATTGCCACTATTATAAGAACCAATTAGTCATTTAGGCTGAAGCCTCTTTATGTACTGGTATAAATTCAACAGCAACTGCTATGATACAGAAGTGCTTTCACAATGATTGCATTATATTGATTACTGCATTATAACATTTTGCATGCATAAGCATCTTAACGGGTTTATTTAGTCTCTCTGCTTCTCCTCTAACAGAGAACAAAAGCTTTCACCCTGGATCAGTTATTCAGATTTCAAGGCCTACTGTAAGAAACAGCTACATAGCAATGACAATAGTCACTAGGAAGATGCCGATTTTATAGGGTAAGTCTTTGTGACACAGAGCATATGGGTCACGGTTTGTCCCATTTTGCTTCCCTACTCTATCAAAGAAACATTTTAGCCATTATTGCCACTGCTATGTAATATAACTACATTTCAGAACAATCCACTACATCTGCAGCCTACGGACCACTCAGTCCATTCTGCATCTCCAGTTTGTTACTCATCCTGGGATGCATAAATAGGGGAAACTTGAGTGGGAGTTGGGTGGGTTATTTTACCTCTGTATGTGGCACTGCTGGAATACTAGGTCCAGTGCTGGTGCCCACAATTCAATGAAGATGTTGATAAATTGGAGACGGTTCAGAGAAGAGAGTCATAAGAACGTTAAAGAATTAGAAAACATGATTTATAGTGATGGGCTCTTTGAGTCTAACACAGAGAAGGTTAAGGGGTGACTAGATCACAGTCTGTAAACACCTTTGTGGGCAACAAATATTTAATAACAGTCTCTTCAGTCTAGCAAAGAAAGGTATGACACAACTCAGTGGCTAAAGGTTGAAGCTAGATAAATTCAGACTGGTAACAAGATGTAAATGTTTAATGGTGAGAATAATTAACCATTGGAACAATTTACCAAGGGTTACGATGAATTTTCTGTCACTGACAATTTTTAAATCAAGATTGGATGTTTTCCTAAAAGGTCTGTTCTAGGAATTGTTTTGGGGAAGTTCTATGGCTTGGGTTATATAGGGGGGCTGAGTACATGATCACAGTGGTTCCTTCTGGCCTTGGAATCTATGAATCCAGGGGAATCCTATCCATACTGGGATGCTACTCTAATGCAACTATCTCCACATATACTGAAGTTTAATTACAGTAAAAGAGGGCCTTTGCACAAGAGCTCCATACCCCATCAGCAGTGCTATGGGTTCCAGCTAAGGAACCTGTTTTATGTCCCTATCCTTGAAGCTCTACCCATCCTCCGAATCAGCTGGACCAATACAAAGCTTTCATACATGATGCTTAGATACCAGAGTGACAAGTGATTAAAAATGCAGTGGATATGACAATGGGGCAGAGCTGTGAAGTGCATTGAAGACAAGGACAACTTTGAAGTTCATGCAGAGGTAGGATGACCAGACAGCAAATGTGAAAAATTGGAACAGGAGTAATAGGAGCCAATATAAGAAAAAGACCCAAAAATCGGGACTGTCCCTATAAAATTGGGACATCTGGTCACCCTATGCAGAGGAAGGGGAAGTCAGTAGAAGGATTCAAAGAGGCATGACATGATCGGAACAGGTGAGGAACACACATCCATTCATTGGTTAACATTTGGTTCATACTTTGAAGGTTATCTTCAAAACCAGGAGGGCAAGAGATCTAAATTATTCTTCAAAATGACAGCTTAGCTACACGAACACAATTAAGCAACAACTTCAGAGCAGATGATTGAGTGGCTGCATAATACGAGAGGGCTCGCATGGATATTTATATAAATTAATTGTGACACTATTTAAAATGCATTTTAGGGTACATATATTTTAAATTAAAATATGGTCAGTTAGGTAATTTGTTTAAAGATATATATTGATGACCATGTACACAGTATACTGTGTAACAGATTGTATGAAACATGCCATGAAAAATATATTCCATCTGGGTACACAGAACACTTTTTTATTTTATTCTATCACTAATTATAGTGTATAATAATACAGAAGAACTGTACCTCTTAAAGGTTGCTAACCATACAGAGTAGGGCAACCAGACAGCAAACGTGAAAAAAATCGGGACGGGGGTGATGGGTAATAGGAGCCTATCTGAGAAAAAGACCCAAAAATTGGGACTGTCCCTACAGAATTGGGACAGCTGGTCACCCTAATACCGAGGCTACCTTGGACCCAGATCCTATCATTGCAAAATTACCCATCCCCTCACTGCAAAATTACCCTGTTACCTACAATATGCTTTCAAAAGACATCCATGTTCAGTCTGATAATGAATATATACTTCTGATATGAGAATTTCCCATATAATGAAGAGATCATGAAAAACACAGGGAGTTACATTGTTCTTTGTTCCTTCAGTTCAGTGCTACTGACACCTATTTTTGAGAAAACTTTTCCAAAAAGTCTTTAATTAAATGAGGTGAGCAAAACTGGCATAATTTATTTTTGTACAAATGAACACCAATTTGTCATTTATTACTTTCTCCACAAAATTTCAATTTTTTTTGTATATTAGACAATTGTATATCACAATTGTATATCACAATTATTCATGTTCAGACTCTAAAAGCCACTGTCTCATAAAAAATCACAGTTGTGAATTTTCAAGAAGTTGTTGCCGGTAGCTGTTATCTCTACTCTCTCCTACCCAAACCCCATGGATTAGAGAAATGAACATAATATTGGGAAGCAGGAGAATCTGAGTTTCCATCTTCACCACTTAACAATTCTTTGAAAATCTGAATGAAAGAGGAGTCATAGTTCTGTTCCTCATGCTGGGAGGCCCACAATATTTGGATCCAAATATCAAAGGTCTGCCATGGTGACTGGAAAGCCAGATATAACAGGCAGGAAAGCCACCGTTGAACAGGTAATTTTTCAGGGCGGGCCCCTTGGTTGGATTGGATCCGGTCCAAGGTAGTCTTAATCCATATTAATGCTTTGCATCAATAGAACATTCTACTAACATTATTTAATTGTCTCACAATGCCCTTCTGAACAAGCACAGAGTACTCCCTGCTTATAAATACGGAAACTGAGGCTCAGAAGTTAAGTGATATGTACAACATCACACTGTAAGCCAGTGTCAGAAGCACAATTAGAACTCTGGTTTCTTGACACAAAATCCTGTGGTTAATCTATTGGAACACAATGCCCCACCCCCACCCCCGCCCTCCCCCACCCCCATTTCCCTACCAGCCCAAGAAACGTTGGTAATGTTTTCCATAATGAAATCCAAAAATATACAGGATTAAAATATCCCAGCCAGAGGTAGATAGGTACTTGTAGATAAGTATTTGGAAATTTAAATCAGAAATGTTAAGTGACTTGACAAGACACACTCAGTGGTTCAGCAACATCAACATGGCCCACTGAGGCAGGTGACCTGTGTTCTAATCCTGATTCTAATCCTGACTGAAATGCATCTCTTAGCTTCTCTAAACCACAGTTTGTAAAACGGAGCTGGCTCATATTTATCTAGTTCACTAGGAGTGTTTCGAAGTTTGATTAAATAATACTTGAAAATGTTATAGAACACATAGTATTAGGAAAAGCTAGTGACAGAGGTGGGAACAAAACCCAGGGCAACTTGTAAGATTTTAGCTTTCTGCTTATTCACATAGTTTGGGTGGGGGAAAAGGGGATATTACAGCTTCTTTTGTTTCCCCACGCCTCCAAATTCACACATGTAAATTTTGGACATTTGGCAAATTGCTACATAGCAAAAAATATTTCTTGTCGTATTTTATATAACAAAATAAACCCATGACTGCCCTTTTTTGGAATTTTTGCAATTTGAAAAATAGGCAAATTCCATGTGTAAAGACCAAACTTTTCTGCTAAATATTTTAGCTCTATTAAATATTTTGAAAGCTCTTTACTCAGGAAATTACATACATGGGACAAATAGCTGCACAATATTTAGACTTAGAAATATCGTGTGCCACTGTATCTTCTGTGGCATGAGTAGACCTTACTCTTCTAATTTTCTGTACTAATAATTAGTAAAATAAGGAGACTAACTCCCAAGGCTGTTAAAAGTAGTTTAGCAGTCCACCTTACATACCAACAACTGCAACTGTACTATCAGTATGGAATAATGAACAGAAATAAAACCATGGTTTAAAATAATTTTATGCTAGAGTGTTTGGTGGGATTTTTTTAAAACACATATTTTTCTAGAGAATAAAATAACTCCCCCACTTCCCCCTACTAATGACATTTTAGCATTTTAAGCTGCACGTTAAATGCAGTTTTCTATAATTAAGTTGGAAATTTGACTTTTTAAAATGTATACCTTGAGAATGGGCCAGAAAATCATCCGTGCATTTTACTTCTTGACAGTAATCACTTTCTGTGTTCTGCAAGGATACCCAGGAGACATCCATGGATGTTTGGTGGCGAACAGTAAAACATAATCAGTCTTCAGGAAGACAGTAAAAATTACTGATCTGTGGTGTCTTACATGTTCAAGTCAATTAAATATGATGAATGGCTACCCCTGCTAGTATGCATGTGGCTCGCAGGAGAAAAGGGACTCAATGTCTGTTCACCCTCCTCCTTCATATTCATGTAAAGATACATCCTGGAACACAGATGAATGCTCAGAAAATGATGGTGGTGGGAGGGAGGAGTTGTTGGAATCAATGAAACAGAAATGATGGAAACTTCCTACTGCCAAAAAATCTGTTCCACAGTAGCTGTGAATTCCTTGAAAAGATATTCTCCAGTTACTTCCTCAGTCTCTGCTGTATGTTCCATTTATGACACTATACAGAGTCCCAGAGTTTGGAGCTATGTGCTAAACTCACAATAAAGAGGTAAAAATTCTACTTACCTGAGCAGGTGGTGGCTGCTGTACATAGCCCTGGGGCGGTGGTGGAGGCTGCAGGACTTGTTGGGATACTGGTGGACCTGAACCTGTAAAACTTCCTGGGGGAAGCTGCTGGCTCGGGGATGCCATGACATAACCAGTCTGCTGGCCAGATGGCTGTATAATAGGTGATGGGTAGACAGGGCCAGAAGGCGACTCGGGATTGTCTCCTGATGACTGACGACTTAAGCTCATCTGGCTAAATTGTGTTGTCATGTCATCTCGCTGTGGGGCACAAGTCAGTTGAAAATGATCAACATGATTTTTGCAGTAGACATTTGAAAAACAAAAAAGCCAGGTTCTAAGGATAGCATGAGAAACAGGTGACAAATTCACGCATCACCAAACAACTCAGGGTAACAAAAATAAATAAATAATAGAAAATAAAAATAAAACACTGAAACCGGCTTGAAAAATGCTTCCAGACTGTAAGGTAAATTACACCACATGGAGAAACAGCAGCTCCTTATTGGTTGGAATCCTTTGGTCCTGCCCATATTCTAAAGACTAGTGAACTCTTAAGCTTTCAAAGGGACACATTTCGAACTGAAAGGACATAAGCACTACTTTGTAAGTAAGGGTTCCCCTCACAAACGCAGAATTCCTTTACCAAGGATACTCTGATAACTAGAGTTTGGATTTTGTAAGTATCCCAAGGGAAATTCAATGTGATTGAGGCACCCTTGGCTCCTTTGAATATCCCAACCCATACCTTTTAATATAATGTTAGGCAAAAATATGTAATCTGGAGACTATCAGTTTGCACCTCTCAACTGCTAGTTAAAGATTATTTATGCAGTTGGTGTTAATAAGCATGTAAAATGGTAGTCGTAGCACCACCATCTAGGTAGGGCAGGGACCAACATACTATGCAGGCATATAAAGTGAAATCCTGGGCCCTAATTAAGTCAATGGCAATACTTCCCTTGTGTTCAGTGGAGCCAGATTATACCATGAATGTGTAATGGTGTAAAAACACCATCAGGTCCTGACCTTATAAAAGGATCCAAGTGAGTGGAGCTCTGTGCCTGAGCAGAATCCTATTGCCTTCAGTAGGACTCTGTACAGGTTTAGAGTGAAATTCTAGAAGGGTATTTAAATGCCTAAGCTCTAGTGAAATCAATGGAAGTTAGGAGCCTAAATGCCTTTAAAAATCTGTCCTTAAGGGCTTTGCCTACATAGGTCAATTTGTCTTAATATTTGCTTGCATTCTGGGGGTAAACAGCCTGAAGAAAGCTTTGTTCCACTGATAAATAAGAAAATATTGTCAGTGCATTGTGCATAAACATGCAGACTATGTTCCCCAACTGCTTGCTTACACCCCATTACTGAAGGGGGCAACCACCACAAATACATTTTCCCTCAAATATTCCTATGATTTTTTAACTGAATTTGTTTGGATTGTGTTCACAACCCTATTAGATTCACTCTCCAAAAATATCATAGCATAAAGCATTCATTGGCAGGATTTTTTAAAAGAAGCTGTGGATTTTTAAATAAATACACCAGAATATTTGTTGTAAGCCAATTTTGAAATTCACAGTCATATGCAGAACTCTCATGTTTTAAGGCTTACACTAATTTCATCTGGGAACAGATATCATGGGCCATCATTTTCAAAACTTTAGGTCAGTATCTGGTCCTGAGTGCTTAAATCCAGGCTCCTACATCCATACTTAGGTAACTGAAATAGTTGCCTGAATATCAGAAACGTGGAGAATTCACAGCTTCCATTCAATTGATGGCAAATAGTCTTAAACAAGTGAATTAGGAAAAAAAAATTATGGCAATTCACAAAGAGAAAAAGGAGGAATTCAGCTAATAAGTTAACTATTATTAATCTGCCTCCACCCATTTCTATGAATGAGACACTATGAAGCAGATGGTCACATACTTACCATGGGAGCTAGCTGGGACAAACATCTGCTGTGCATGATGACAATTTTTCCACAGGGTTTCCAGTGTGTGTGGATGGGTAGAATAAGCCACTACTGAGCCTTTAAATATAGTGCTTTTCTCCTACGTGTTAGCAGTACTATTTTGGCTCCAAAGGCATTATTCCATTTTGTTTCTGTCTTTTTTACATGACCAGATGACATCTTTAGCTTGGAGATATCAGCACAATAAAAATGTGAGAGAAAGACAGAGGACAAAAGAATCCTGTATTGCCTACTAAAATGTCAGCCTCATTCTACAGTAGTAGAATTTTAATCTTGTAAGCATCAGGCCAGATTCAGACTCCAGAGGTATACTATTTTTATCCTCCATGTCCATTAGTGCTTTGTCATGATGCACAGTACATCACATGCCTTTAGAGCTGCAGCTTTCAGAAATATTCTGTTATCCAAGTGCTCCAATATGATCATGGAATAAGTTCAGCCAGTGGATTTAGAGTACAATGGTTTCTACAGATTCCAAATCAAGCACGTCACACAAGTCTTTCACCACATCCATAAGCGATTTTCCTCCAGACTTTGTGGACATAAAATGCTAACGTATTCCAGAAGTGTTGAATAAAAGAGAGATTTACGAAGACCTAACACAAGTTGCCCTGCATTCCTACACGTTGCTGTCAAACATACACATGCTCACCTCAGCCACCCCACATCAATCACCACAACAATAAATAAAAATCTGTAGTACCACAGGAAACTGCTGCGTTGGAGAGACTGGAAGGAGATGCTGGGGTGGATAAGAAACTGCTGGATATTGGACTGACTGGGAAGATGGCTGCAAAGCCTGAACAGGCTGCAAAATAAAATGAGACAATAAACACAACATTCCAAGACTTAGATAATAGCAAAACACTGTTATTGGGAACTAAAGCTCTGGCAATGTAGGTGACCCACCTTCAGGTAAAGACAATAGATCAGTTGCTGTGACTTTGAGGGACTAAAATGCAAGCTTAATCTTGTGATTCTTTGTTATTCTTTTCTGATGACTAACAGACTTTAAAGTTCATGAGATACACAAATAAAACCATGGTTACTTTCTTATTATTGGTGTGCTGCTGTGCTAAAACAAGATGCTATATAGAACTCACAGAGATCGTGGGGGGAAAACACTGCATATGCATAGATATAACTGGGTCCAGTATTGAGCCTTCAGGGCTTTTCTTTTGTCCCACATTTGGACTTCAGCAGATTGAAAAGTAGAGAATAAAAATGTGACAACTAAACATTTAGCCATGCTATCTGCTTGTATATATGTTCATGAATCTCCTATTTAAAGTCAACAGGACATATCCATACACTATAGAGAGAAAGGTGCTCAGGTGCTACATCAAAGAGGATCATATAGTATTTTATACAATCAGAAGGACGGGGCCCCTAATGCTCAATTAGCTTTAAGGGACGAAATTTACCGATAGCATTATTATTACATCATTACAATTGAGAACATAAAATGATCTCAAAGAAAACTTGGAGAAACTAACAATCTGAGGTTAGAAACAGTTAACAATATAATTGATTTCAGAAGCTGTGAGTATTACAAGGTGTTCAGCAAAAGATCAACAGAGCTATGTACACATCTCACAGCCCTTCACAAAATTACATGTTGTACCTCTCTCTGGAAGAATAATCAGGGCTTTCTGTCAGATTTCAATTTTTTCAAATAGAATCTAGAGACTTTCCACATATACACCACCAGGTCTAATCATCATTTTCCAAATTAAAATCTTTCTACCTGTTCCATTCACCCCAAAAATATTTGATAGCTTTTCTTTTGATATTTATTTCAAAAGAAAAGAAAAAAGAAAAAAAACCCTGACATTTTGTCTAGTTGCTTTTTTGAGATTATAGTGCTGCTCCGGGGGGAAAGTAAACACGCTTAATCATCCCGGCTCTGATGAAAGCTTGTTGTCCCCTTTCAACGGTTTCCGTACCTGTGTGACAAGGTGACTTGCCATTTGTTGCTGTGGTTGTTGCACTTGCTGCTGCTGTTGGGATGAAGGCTGCTGCTGAGACTGCCCCACAAGTTGGCTCCTAATTGGCTGCTGGCCGCTGGGAGGGTTGTATATTGCAGGTGTACCATCAGGATTTACAAACGGTTGGCCTGGAAAAAAAATACACTTAATTTGCTGAATACTTTTAAGAGCATAACATCCACTAAAAGAAACTAGATCGGCACATATTTAGAGGCCACTCTCTCTTTGTATTAATTGATCTTCACCAGTAAAGTGCTCATGGCTCACAATGCCTCTAGTTAAGGCGGCAACTATCTATTCTTGCTGCTCAGCCTGGTAGGATCGGTTAGTTAATAGCACTGTAAAGTTGTAACTGATCATTTGTCTTCCACCAGAGAGATTTAATGCATCTCTGTACATCGGATCCGAATGGTATTTCTGACTACATATTTGTGCCTCAGTCAATAACTACAGCCTTTCAAATGCAGCAAGAGAATGACAAGCCCAGTGGAAAGATTAGAGGTCTCCTACTGATCTGATCACAAACACATTTCAGGTTTGTTCTTTCTAACTTTTCAGGCCAATCTTGAAGATCCTTAAAGGCAGAGGCATAGACAGGCATTAAGGATGAGATCGAAAATATTCCATCATCAGTTTACACCAGAGTAAAGCACAAAATGGGATTAGGCTGATAAATTATAGAGTGCAGTGCCACATGCAATTACATGAGTGACTAAAAGTAGTAGAGTGCATGCACACCTTTGTACAGCTTTGCACGATCTAAATGAAGCTTAAATTCTTAACTCCTTCACATATGCCAGAATGCGCTTTTGTTACAGTAGCCTTTTTTGTCCAGTGCATAAATAAGTGGAAGGTTACAATGATGTGCCAAAGATGTCCAGATGCTATAGTCAGAAGCTGAAAGAATGTACTTCAAGGATGTACTTTAAGTTAATTCAGCAATGAAGCCGTTAATGCTGAAATTGCATCCTGGAACAAATATTGAGGCTAGAAGATATTCATGCCCATTTTATCCCTATGTAAAAGAAATGCAAACCAGAAGACTATGCTTAATACATGGCAGTTCAAATAGGAAAAAAAAGCCCTGCTAATTGAACGTAGTTTCACATCTGAGAAACAAGGTGCTATACTTTTGAAGACAATGTCTTAAGAGACTAGAGGAGACTGTTCTGGAAATTCACAAGCAGAAGCCCTAGAAGTGTCTTGGAATGTATGGGGCAAATTCTTCCCTCCGTCATATTGAAGGTAGAACTTCATCCACAGCATTCATTTTGTTTCCATTTCCTAAATTAGCCGGATGTTTTCTATTTCCGCAGCCTTTTTGCCTTTTGATTTTCATCTTTTAACATGCTGGGGAGCGGAGTGAGAAACCACCTTGTAAACAGACTGATTTATTGCCATTGCTTTCTCCAATTCGCGCAAAACTGTTAAACAGCCAAAAAGAACTAGATTACTTTGTGTGAAATATTTTAATGCAACTTCAATCCCTTTCTCCCTTCTTTTTTAAAACTTCAGGGTTAAGTGAAAACACTTACAGTGGGTAATTAACTCTATAGCACAACTTGAAATTTCAGATGGAGAGGGAAATGCAGGTGAACTGCATGGCTTAGGCAGCGGACAGTGAAATAAAAAGTTTCTCAGCTAAACATCGCAAGACTCCCACAATTCCTGACTGAAGCAAGGCTGTCTTGCATTAGGTATTTCTCTCTCACTCCCCAGCCAGTCTCTCCTCTTCACCCACCAACTCCCAATTCCTCCCACCTGCCTGCTCAAGCTGTTCAACACCCATCTGTTTTTCTCACTTCTGACAGATTTAGGAGCTAAGCACCTTTCAGAGGAGTGTAGCCTGATATACTTAAAATGTGAATGCTCCAGGCTGCATTCTAAATCAGGGACACGGATTAAACTGCTTGAAAGAGAAGAGGGGCCCCGCGCTATGCGGGACAACGATGGCATGGAGACCAGCAAAAGCAGGCACTCGGCCTCAACTGTGCAGCCTGATTCCCACAAAAGAACTTCAGCAGGGTCTGTGGAAGGCAGAGATGATGCCACAGAGGGGCACTTCATGCCTCCTGACCCCAAGTTTGGGTCCACCTCATGGAATGGGAGGGCATGCTCTGATTCAAAGCGCTTAAAAGGAGATGGGAGACGGGGAATTGGTTAAGGATGATCTTCTTTTTAAACGAAAGGGCAACAGCTATGAGAATGCCAGGAATTGATGAGGCAGAAAATAAAGCAAGCACTGAACAGTGAACGAGGTAAATTGAAATAGTATCTGCACAGAAAGGACTTGCCAAGTTAATTTCAGAAATGGCCACCACAGATAGGTAGAGAAGTTCACAAAGGGTAACACCACAGTGGAGGAGTGTAGAGGGAAAGAGCTTGCAAAAAGGAGCAACTGGACAGCTAGGAGTGAAACTATGTGACCAAGATGGTAGACTTCAGAAGGCAACACTAGGTGCCCAGGAACAATATCAAAGACACTTTCAAATACAACACTTCACTCAAGAAAGATGACCGGCAAAAGGGATAAACTTAAAGATGAGACTGGAGCACTAGCTCAGAGAGCGCAAAATTTTGAGACAGGAAATGAAAAAGAGGGTCTGTGAGGGAAGACACTTGCGAACACTGAGGAATTAATTATTTCTCTGACACAGGGAGCATGGGATGGTGGAGAAGACAAAGTGATGAGGAATAAGAATGAAACACAAAATGTTTTTAATTGTTGAAGGGATAATGTCAAAGAGTGCGTCAGGAGAGACCAGAAGAAGATGAAAATGGACTGATGGAATGCGTGGATTGAAGTGTAGGGATGATATTGCCACACATGAAAACCTCTCTCTCACACACACGCACGCACACACTTCTTGCAGGTGACGTGAAGAAGAAAGAGGGAATACTTAAAAGAGAGAATGAGAGTTGCCAACATCAGGGGGGGTGTTGAGAGGTATCTGGTAAAATTTACAGATTATTCATGGAGAATAATCAGACTACAGACACAATGGTGTCTCCCTGATTATTGTGTCTCTGGGTGCTACAAGAGGATCATGTAGTCAGAGTGACTATGCAGTGTGATAGGAAGGACTAATCTTTAAAGGCCAACCAGTGAGAATCAAAAAAGAGGATAGAATTTGAGGTAACCAAACTAATAGAAGAAGAAAAGAAAACCGAGCTAAAGAGCGATGATGCACTGTGAAAGAAAATCTACTCGTTATAAGAAACAAATCTTCCTTTTTCATTTATCTTCTATCTGTGCATAATATTTTATCATCTCTTGTAGTATCAGTGCATCCTTCTCATGGAAACTATTTTTTTTTTAAGAAAATGTAGAGATTTAGGTTAAAATCATAATGATGAATGTATAGCATGTATTTTTTAAAAAATTAGCAGGCATCGCAGTGGGGTTTATTTCCAACACAAGTGACAATGTGATGTATGCTATAAATCTGAGACTAGGACCTGACTGTTTACATTGAATTGCTGCTTCTACTTTTTTCAAAATTATACTGTATTTAAAAATCAGCTTCAGCAACAAACAGAGCAGTTTGTCTAGTGTTAAAGAAGCACAGATATGTGCTAATAAACAAATATAAATCGCATAAATACCATTTGAACAATATTTTTACAGATACAGACTATCTATCCCCTCCCCCCCACCCACACACACTGTATGTCTATGTGGCAGCTGGGAGTATGCTTCCCAGCCCAAATAGACAGACACGCACTAGCTCAAGCAAGGTAGCACGCTAAAAATAGCAATGTAGCTGAGAGCAGCCCGGGCAGCAGCTAGGGTGTCACCCACATATGTGGCCAGGAGATCTGAGTGTGTTTGTACTCTGGTGGCTAGCCAAGCTGCTGCTCATGCTACCACTGGCTACACTGCTGTTTTTAGTGTGCTAGCTTGAGCAGAGCTAGCATGTGTCTGTCTACTCATGCTGGGCTGCACACTCCCAAGTGCAGTGTGGACATATCCGCAGAGCACTCAGTGATGCCTCTGAAGAGGAAGAGTCATGCTAGGAAAAGAGGAGCAGACACTCTATTCATATGATATTACTGGGAGGTACAATGCCTGTGAGTGACATAATGCTCATTGGATGCTGGGGGGGGGGTCATGTGCTAGGCAGTGAGACTTGCCACTCCTGTACAGCAGGTGTAACGAGTTCTCTCCCAGAATAACTGTACCGGCATGCAAGTGTGGTGCAGCTATGGCTCCATCCTTGGCATGCCCAGAAATATGCACACACCCTTTAAGCCATTACTGTTCCTAGAAGCAGCAGTGGCTGTTCTTACTTGCTCTCCCCAGTCCAAGTGTGCTGAGGTGTGCTGAGGTATGTACGAAAAGGGCTTCTTGAAAGTGGCCTACAGAGTACATACAAATGGCTTCTTTCCTGTTGCTCAAAAGATTCCAGCACAGTGGACAGAACAGTTAACTAGAAAAGTGTGGGTGAATGCCTGGTTTGTTGTCTTTTTTTCCTCCATTTATTGCAAAGAACACTTATTTAAAATCCTCCCACTCCCGTCTCCAATACCAGGCTCTCAGACCAAGACTTAGCTTGAAAATTATCCGAACACCTGTATGTTCAATAAGAAGTTGTTAAATTAATCCCACTACATAAATATAAACTTAAAATATTTTTCTGCCTTTACAAATGCTGAAGTATCTTGATGAGCCTCAAATGTGATTATCTTCTAAAGTGATTATGGGAAGCTTGGTTTAATATGGTTTTTCAAGCTGATGATTTTATTAAACTCCTCATCTCAAAGTTTCTCATCATTATATTAACTATAAAGGTATTTCCAGTGCTGATAAATAAGCTTTGTGTCTTGGCACTGAATTATTTTTATTTAACATAAAGAGAGAGATAATAAACATAAAATAGTAACCCTCACTACAAATAACATTCCTGAATTAAAAGCTCCTTAATGCCAAGACCTTTCAGAACAAGCTTCAGCTCCCACCTCTGGGTTTAGTGGGAAATAGTTATGCATTGCTTGTTATTTATTACCTCCTGAAACCAATATAAATAACTCAGCTAAAGGAGACAATGTATGCAGACCCAGAGCCAGATAATATTTTAATCATCACTGAAATGGACCCAAATCACTGAAGCGCCCCTACAATCCCCATCTCCCAAGCCGCCTTTATAATGTTTGCAAAATACTGTGGGGGAATGAAAGCAAGAAGTTCCTTAGACATCATCTGAGCTAAGGACGAGACCAACAGCTGAAATCTGAACTTGAATGTTTTTGAGGTTAACAAATGTTTAGATGAACTTTTATGCCCATCACTTCACATTTCCTTGTGTGCCTCTGCACTGCTTAGCTCCAGCTAGAAGTGGGAGTGGAGATGCCACGATATGAAAGTGCCTATTTGCACACAACTGCCAGTTTAATTATACAGACCCAAGATGACCAAATAACTGGGTGCTAATTCAAACTGTGCCCCCAAAACATCTGTGCTTCTCCTGTCATCAAGCTAAACCACTAAAGTTTGGATATTATAGGTCGGTCCTTCCCAAAGAGCAGATATGCTGAGTTCCTGATCCTGGAAGATCCTGAGTGCCCTCCACTGAAGCCCCAATGGGAACTGAGAGTGTTCAGCACTTTGCAAGACTAGGGCCGTATTTTATAGAGGAATCCAATGCAATGGCATTAAAATGGCGTTCTTATTGTCTCCCATCAGCTATGCTGCAGCGTCTTTGCAAAGCCATCACATATTCTCTCACCGCTGTAAAAACATCCAAACAAATCTGATTTCCAAACCAAAGCAGATATTTCCCCACTAATAAATCAGTGCTAGCAGCTGCTGCGTTTCCAGGAACTGGTAATGTTACATTTTTATAGGTGATGTTGTTGACAGTATTCCCTAAAAAGCAATGCAAGACGTCAGACTGACCTGTGTGTGGATTGAGGAGAATACTGCCAGGTGGTATCCCTGCAGCTTCAAGTGGAAGTATGATATAGCTGGTGTTGCTTGGTGCTACCTGGCCATTCATCCCATTCTCTGTATAGGAAACATTGCCTGAAGGGCTGGCTGTCACTCCAGGGACAATGGATGCACTTTGGAGAGGCTGATGTGTTCGTGACAGTGATCCTGAGGAGCCAGCGCTGCTGGAAGACTCTGAACCTGAAAGAGAGACAGAATCTCAGGTATGAAGGAAGCCAGGCCCTCCATTCAAGTGGTTACTTACATGGAATAAAACACTTTAAAGATAGAAAGCATTTAGTACATAATCAGCCCTCTAACTCCTCAGACCATGATGGTTCCTTATGATAATACATTCTCCAGTAAGCTCAGTTTTAAGCAGGATTATTGTGATTCAACCCAACCCCCCCTCCCCAAGAAGTCTCCCCTTCCATAAAAAATGTAATGAACCAGAACACAGAATACACACTCTGCAATTTGCTTTACAGTCATGTTTAATCATTTATAAAAGGCCCAAAAGGACAAAGTTTACAATTCCATAAGCAAAAGCACAAGAATACAGCAATTGAATACCCAGCCTACTAACTACTTAGGTGTACCATTCTTCCATATTCACTGCTAGATAGTTATAATTTTAGCAATTTATTTGCTTTTGCACTACCTAGCCTATTAAAAAGCTTCAAGACAATACAAATATGGTAAAACACAGTCCAGCGATGCTCAGATGGCTAGAGTGCAGGTGTTTAAAAAAATTACAGCATTCTGAATACAACTATCCAATCTTTTATGATTTTAGACAATTTTCCAATATTTTGATACAACAAACATACACAACCTCCTTCACAAAGAAATTTGGATCTGCAATTTTAACTTTAAAAGGGAAAGAGGGAAAGAACTCAGGATTATGTTCCATCAGCGTCTCCCTCCTATACAGCTTTTACATTTGGGATCATCATGTGGGCTTAGTAATAGGTTCTATAGCTTCCCTGAATCATTTTTCAGTTTTGTTCCTGTCTGGATCCATTTCTTTGTTGGTAATTAGACAAGGCCAGATTTTCACTGAAACTGCAGCAGAGGTAGCAACAGCATGTAATCTGTCAAATCTTCCTTCAGTAGCTTTTGTAAATATAGGGCATCTCTGTGGAGTCCCCTGTCGTGTAAAATCTGAGTTATGTTTTCATCAAGGTCATCTTCATGCTCACAGCAAGTTTCAAACATGCATAACTGAATGAAAACAAAGAAACAACAATCTTTCTGAAGATTCCAGTGACTGCCATTGGACTGCAGGGGAACAAAACCCCCTCTTTTCAAATCAGTCAATCAATCAGTCAACCAACTAACCAAGAGGCTAATGGAGGTTGCAGAAGATTTTCCACTATGTATTCCAAGACTGTGCCAGCTATTCCTTTTTCTTTCCCAACAAAGGTTTATATAGTTGTTGAGAAACTACACATCAGAAATGTAGGATGTTTATTCCTGAGAAGTTGTTTCATTTTATTATTTTGCTTGTACAAATGGCAGATATCTCCTTGGATGGGGGAGTTCTTGGATGGCACATTGAGCAACTTGAAGATAATATTCTGCTCATTTAGGTTTTTTTAGATGTAGCATCAATAGCATTAAGCGGGAATGTATTTTTCTCTGAATATGTAGTAATTATCAGATCTTCTCCCATATATAACCTTGTGTTAATTCCAGTGTTGATTCTTTCTTCTAGTTCTTGCTTTACTTTTTTCCTCTTTTTTCCCACTTCCAGAATCTCATAATGGATCCGTAATGTGAAAACTATTGGGAGGCCTCTATCAAAGACAAAGTGAGTCAAAAGATTTCTTTATTACTACTAATGAATATTTAAGTATGCCCACAGGCCCCAATCAGGATTCTTTAAATTGCTAGTTTTGTGTTGCACTGAAGGCAATATGGTTCACATAAAAGAAAATTGCAACTTTTTTGATGAAGTTCAGGTCTTTGTCTTTCAGATGTTTTTATGGCATAATCACAGATTGATCTTTACCATTTTGTGAGTGTAGAAGAATAAGTAGAGAGTTCTCCTGTATTAAGCTGATATTGAAGAACTGCTGGAACAGGCTTGCAACAAGCACTTAAGTTATTGTAACTGCTACATCAAACTTAGGGTGATAGCATTTAAACAGGCTCACTTGCAGGATCATCAGTGATCTGCTCTTCTACCTCAATAGTTTCATTCAGTGGGACAACTGAACTTGAAGAAACAAACAAAATTTCTGGACCTTTGGAAAAGAGCATTAATTCATTCCAATATTTTTACTTAACAACTCTTGAGCATATTTACATAATACTCTACAAGACTTATTTGCATTATTTTTTCATTACAATGACTTATTTCCTACCATTTCATTCAACTCTAGCCATTCTAGGTCAGTTACATTCAAACACTGATGTTTGGTAATAAATGAAAATTATTTTCCTTTTGGTGTATTGGTCAGAAGCTTTCACATTTTCTACAGTTAGAATTAGAAATAACCATCTAATAAATTGAACATTCTGAAGACTGGAAAAATAAGACTAACTAGTCAACCATAAATGGAATCCTTGTAGCACCTGAGAGACTAACCAGTTTATTTCAGCATAAGCTATAGCCCACTTCATCAGATACATAGAATGGAAGAAACAGAAGTAAGATGCATGTATACACACAGAAAACAAAAAAAGTTGTAAATTACCATACCAATTCTAAGAGGCTATTTAATTTGGATAGGCCATTATCAGCAGGAGACAAAAAACCTTTTGTAGTGAAAATTTAGTGGACCTATCCATCTTACAGTGGTAAGAATCTGTAAAAAAGAGACTTACCTAGGAAAATGCATTCAATTAGTAAAATGACATAGCCACTCAACATCTCTGTTTAACCCTTGACAGTGTCCAATTATCAAATTAAATCCAGTTCATCAGCTTCTCGTTGGATTCTGTTTTGGAAATTTTTCTGTTTTAAAATTGACACCCTCAAGTCTTTAATGGAATGTCCAGGGAGATTGAAGTGTTCTCCCACTGGTTTATGAATGTTGTGATTCCTGATGTTGGATTTGTGTCCATTTATTCTTTTGCATAGAGAGTGGACGGTTAGGCCAACGTACATCGCAGAGCGGCATTGTTGGCACATGATGGCATATATCACATTGGTTGATGTGCAGATGAAAAGCCTCTGATGTTTCTTTACAGATACAGACTAAACACAGCTGCTATTCTTGAACCCATAAACGGAATGATGTTACTAGATGACCTGATCATCTTCCAGAAGTTTTGAGATTCTTGCGAAACTGACCTTACCGATCCTCAAGTTCACCACCTCCCTCTCTTCAGTAACTAATGGTTGTTGATGATTGGCAAGAGACACATCAATGACTTCACCTTTATACAACTCCCCTTTACACTTTTTGATAGTCCTTAAACATTTTTAAGATTTCATAATAGGCATAACAAGAATCTAGATGTTCCCATCACTTCCCTATCAACATATATTTGGATGAATTATGCTCTTATAAGAACCTTACAATGATACTGAAGTTCAAAAAGTGATGGTGATGGGGAAGAAACAGAAAATATATATATATAGCAGTTTCTTTTTTGGGGGGATGCAGGGTGTGAGTCTGAAGACAAAACCTGGCAGCTTTCCCTACAAACCTGGTTTTAAGTGACCCACACAATGAGGCTCCCCTTACTTTCCTTGAGTGACTATTTCACAGTCCATTTGATTTTACCATTTGAACTCCTCCCCACCACCAATATCCAACTTAAATTTTCGTTTGCTTGGTTTCATCTTTGTTCCTAATTTCACCTTTTGGACAAGCATAATTAATTCTTCTACCTCCTTGTTGTTTACATCCTTCAAAGGTATCTCCATAAACAGTGAAAAATACTTCCTCCCTTACCAGCTGGCCCATATAATTATCCACTCATTACTTGCCCTAAGGGGCCAATTTCTCAGCAGTGACACATTGTTCATCATTTTTGTAAGTACCATCCTCTTAGATGCAGTTTCACAGCACTAGAAAAATTGATTTGCTAGTTTTAAAAATTTGTTCCGTTCATTTTTATATTACTTTTAATCACTTTGGTATTTAAGTGCTGCTGTAAAAGCGATACCTGTCAGCAACTTGCACTTCTGGAAAGAGGAACGATGCTTTAGCATGGTAGGCTTGCAGGTGCCCACACATCTACACTCTCACGTTTATTAGGGAAACATTTACCACGTAACCTTGATTAGAGCAAATCATATAGGAGCAGAAATTTTCTTCCAAAACCAGGCCCCTAAATCATAATTTACAGGATTCTTTATCAAAATGGTTAATGTTTTTAAATGCCTGCAGCATAAATTGTATTTGCCCTGCAGGACCTGTAAAGAGCACTCAACAACCTGAATTCGATTTTTGATCCAAGTTATAACAGTAGAGGTCTGGAGTAGCTCCAATGAAGTTAATTGGCACCACAAATTTATTCAAATGTAGCTGTGATTGGAATACAACCAACTGTTTGTAAATGGGGGAGGGGAAGAAATAGGTTTCAACCAGTGTTTATCCTGTGCTAGTGTAAAATGGAAACTTTACATCATAAAGAAGGAAGCTAAAGATATATTTGGTTTATGTCTTCCTATTAACAGCCAATTGTTACTTAATTAATATGCTCCATATATATAAATATAGCTAGAATGCATGTTTGGTTTTCTTGTATTATGACAAATAAAAAATATTGTAAAGAGTAAAGGAAAAGGTTATCATACTAAGAGCTACATTTTGCCATCATGAGTGTGGATGGGAGCTGAATATCTATGATAGACACAGCCACATGCAAGGACATCCATTTCACCACAAATATGCACGCTTAGACAATCCCGAAAAAAGTCATTTATAATATGGATGATGTCATAAATTACAGGAATGCGGCATGAATAATTTGTTGAATTATTAACTCCTCTTCCCTGCCCCAACAGTATTGATTGATAGCTCTAATAATTCATTTCTCAATATACATTATGCTTCATAATATATAAGCTACAGGCAACATGGTATTTGTAACGTACAAACTGCTTTTAAATTAAAATGAAATTTTTTTAGCAAGTGTCACAAGCACAGTATGCAACAAACAGTAAAAAGGAAAGCCAGCCATGTGATGGATTTAGAGAAGTTTGTTTCGTTCTGAGAGCACAGCACCATCATTCCCTCTGCTGACCTTTTCTGTGTCCTACATGAGGTGGGACCAGATGTCTGAAGCGATACAGAAGGGACGGAGTAAAAGAAAGGCCAGAAGGGACCATCACATCTTCCAACTTGACCTCCTGTATATCACTAAACACCGCTCAGCCAACCCCATCCCAATCCAATAACCAGAAATTAGACCAATGAGGACACTAAACTATTGTGTTGGCTGGTATTGTACTATTGCATATTTTGTCAAATTATCTCTGAGCATGCCCTGGATTTAATTAAAATCTTGATATTTTTCCAATTGAAGTTATTTGGTTGATAACACTGCTATGGCATCAGGATGACTGTCATGTGTTTGCAGTCTTGCTTAATGATCCCCAGTCCTTTGATCTTTTATCTTCTTTTAGTTGATGAACTGTGTCACCTATCATTAAATGTAAGATGGATTCTTGTATATTGTACATATATGAAAATGTGCTAACTGCATTATTTGTCTGTGATCTCAATAGAAATACATAAAAACGCTTTGAATGTTTACTGAACAACAGTATTTAGCTTTTTCTCTGGGGGGGAATTCTGTGTCACTGCACAATGCAGAATTTCACAGAATTTCCTGTTTCAGAGTGGTAGACGTGTTAGTCTGTATCAGCAAAAACAATGAGGCGTCCTTGTGGCATCTTTATTTAGGCATAAGTTTTTGTGGGCTAAAACCCACTCCATCAGATGCATGGAGTGGAAAATACAGTAGCAGGTATATATACACAGTACATGAAAAGAGGGGAGTTGCCTTACCAAGTGGGGGTCAGTGCTAACAAGACAATTCAATTAACAGTAGAATACCAAGGGACGAAAAATCACTTCTGTAGTGGTAATGAGAGTGGCTCATTTCAAACAGTTGACAAGAAGGTGAGAGTAACAGTAGGGGAAAATTAGTTTTTGTAATGACCCATCCATTCCCAGTCTTTATTCAGGACTAATTTGATTATGTCCAATTTGAAAATTAATTCCAGTTCTGGAGTTTCAAGTGGGAGTCTGATTTTGAAGGTTTTTTGTTGAAGAATTGCCACTTTTAAGTCTGTTGTTGAGTGAACTGGGAGATTTGCAAACTGGACACCATCAAATTAGGCCTGAATAAAGACTGGGAATGGATGGGTCATTACAAAACTAAATTTCCCCCTACTGTTACCCTAACCTTCTTGTCAACTGTTTGAAATGGGCCACCCTCATTACCACTACAAAACACTGATTTTTCCTCCCTAGGTATTCTACTGTTAATTGAATTAGCACTGACCCCCCCCCCCCCCACTTAGTAAGGCAACTCCCATCTTTTCATGTGCTGTGTATATGTACATGCTACTGTATTTTCCACTTTGTGCATCTGATGAAGTGGGTTTTAGCCCAGAAAGCTTATGCCCAAATACATATGTTAGTCTCAAAGGGCATGTCTTCACTACCACTTTAATTCGACCTTAACAACGTTAGGTCGAATTAAACGTGTACCTGTCTTCACATACATGCCCTTAAAGTCGATTTAAAGGGCCCTCAAAATCGAATTTGTAACTCCTGCCTGACGAGAGAAGTAAGGCTAAAATCGACTTCTCTATGTCTACTGTAAGTGAAGAGGCATCTGAAGTTAAGCCTCCGACCTCCGAGCAGCCCCGCCCACCTGAACAGCCCCCCCGCCTGACCCCCCCGCCCGCCCGAGGGGGGGGGAGCCGCGCGGGGCTGCTTGAGCGAGTGGTTCAGCTGCTTGGTCAATTTCAGGTGAAATTGACTAGGCAGCTGACCGGCTCGCTCTAGCAGCCCCGCGCCGGCTCCCCCCCCCCCCTCGGGCGGGCGGGGGGGTGTCCGGCGGGGGTGCTGTTCAGGTGGGCGGGGGGCCGCTGGGCTGCTCAGGCGGGGGGCGGGGGGTCCGGCACGGGGCTGCTTGAGCGAGCGGGTCAGCTGCTTGGTCAATTTCAGGTGAAATTGACTAGGCAGCTGACCCGCTCGCTCAAGCAGCCCCGCGCCGGCTCCCCCCCCCCCCCTCGGGCGGGCGGGGGGGGGGGGGTCCGGTGGGGGGGGGCTGTTCAGGCGGGCTGGGGGGTCCGCGGGGCTGCTTGGGAGGGGGGGGGGTCTGGCACGCATTGCACTGTGGGCTACCTACCCAAAGTGCAATGCGGGCTATGTCGACCCCTGCAAAAGTTCTAGGACAGACAGTGTCGACCACTGTCGACCTGCTGTCCTGGTGGGGACACACTGATTCGATTTTCTAAAATCGAGTTTAGAAAATCGAATTAAGGGAAATCGACCTAGTCCTGTAGTGAAGACATACCCTAAGATACCACAAGGACTCCTCCTTGTTTTTACAGAATGTCCTGTTTTCTCTGCAGAATTTCTGACCGCCAGTAGGGGCTGCCGGATTAGTGAGTGGAGCGCTCAGTCCTCATTCTCTCAGGGATGGGAGAGGACCTGGGAGATCCAGCTCTGGAAAAGGGTGAGGAAGGACAGGAATGCACCAAACCATGACCCCTGATGGAACAGTATAGAAGTTGTGGGGAGTAAAGGCTCTGGGGATGCTGGTGTCTGGGCCGGGGGCTGTCCTATAGCTGGGTTAGGTGGGGAAGGAGGAGGTGGGGCTGATGTCTGGGGGCTGCCACGTGGCTGAGCTCTGGAGGGAGGGGGTTGCTGGTGTCTGGACTCTGGGGGCCCCACACAGCCCTCCCCCCCCCCCAGCACCTCACAACTGGAACTAGATTGTTGTAAGGGTTTCTTTAATTCTACTCCCAGGGAAATCTTTTTTGCTGTTGTCTGTATTGTTGACATACTTGTTGACAGGTATTATGAAAAAAATTACCAACATTGAAACTGGAGTGCTTATATTGTGCTACTTTTACAAATAAAATATGCAGAATATTGGAGAATTTTAAAAGATTGTGAGCAGAATTTTTTTTTAAATCTGGAACAGAATTCCCCCAGGAGTAAACTGTACTGAAATATTAGTATTACTCCCTAAAGTTAGATTACAGAATAGTGAAAATGCCATGGTGAATATCACTACATCACATGGTAAACATAAAATTTTAACCTGCTAGTCAATAGGCCAATAGTGTATGGAGGCTCTGACAATTGCATGAATCCACATAGTGTTGTCTTGGGGCGAGAAAGCAATATACTAAGGTGAACTTTTCCATTTTTTGGAATGGTCATTCTCAGCTCCCATATTGCCATAAAATAATACTTGAATGATAACATCTGATTCTTTTTTTTCCCCTTAGCCTTATTTCCCTTCACTTTCCCAGGGTGACTGACAGCTTCACTTTTTATCGTGGTTTTGAAAGTGAGAGTTTGTTTTGACATCCAGTATTGCCTCCCCCAACTCCCATTTTTATGTAGTTTCTTTTTTCTTTCCTGTGGCTTGACAAGCTTTCAAATTGAAACACTTAAGATATTTTTTTAAAAAACCCAAAACCTCCAAAGCACTTACGATACCTAATCACTCTGCAAAGAACATGGTATTTTAATACTACTGAAGTGTTTTAAATGTGTTATAAGAGCTGTCATTTGAAAGTGGGGGTTTAGTGAATATACAGTGCAGATATATTTAAAATTATTAGCGCTCTTCAGGGATTTTGTTTTTGTAAGTGCACCATTTGATATGATTGATTTCACCACTATAAAGGCTATTTAAACTATTAAATCTTTTGCAGTTAGCATGGGTCCAAATCCACCAAACTGGATTTCCCGGACTCCGTTCAAGTGCTTTGTGTCTCTGCAGTGTACTGCTGCAGAGAAATGCAGTCCATACAGAACTGTACTACAGATTACACTGAGCTGCTGTGCTTCTCCATTAACTTACATATATTGGGCTCGATTATTCAAAGATGCAAAAATCTACTGAAGTCCTTGGATCTATGACAATTCATACCAACTCAGGATCAGGCTCACAATATATTGTGTGCAGCACTGTATAATACATTTATCATTCATACAGGCTCAGAATGTGATGAGTATTTTCAAAGTCATTTAAGCACTACTGAAGCCATGTAGCTCCCACAGATGTTAACTACATATGTATGACTCTATAGGGCCAGATACTATCTACATATGTAACACTCTATGAGTAGATACTATGTAGGATTATATTAGACCAGATTCTGAGGTCTTTATACAGGTTCTATTCAATTCTTAATTCAGTGGGATTTTACCTAGAGATAAGGACAAAGTGAACAAGGATCTCAGGATCTGGCCCATAAAAAGCACAACCTTCACATGCCACACGTTTTAATAGACACCTGAAACCAGGGGCTTATAAAAATGTATTTCAGGTTCCCAGCCAGCTTTGTGACCAGCAAGTTTTAAAGGGGCTGCATTCAAACTAGTGTTGCTCCTTTAAATCTCACAGATATGTAGACACAGCCAAAACTCTTCACTGCACTTTGGACATGGAGATGCTATAAAATGCACTCCTTCTACCAGTCAACTGGGCTTCCTGACAGATCTCCTCTGTGCTCCTGGACACAGCACCTGAAGTGCAGCAAAGAATACAGTACAACCTCAGGGCAGGTAAGTGATATTTGGCTAAACCGAGGTTTGATGAATTGTTAATTAACTAAAGATCTGTAAAGCACTTTGAAGCTGAAAAGCACTAAGTGCTAAGTATTGATTGCCACTGGGATTGTACTGTTTTTATCAAATGACCCAAACTGACGAAGGAATCTGATAAGCTGATTATTTATATTACACATTTATACATATATAAAAAAACATATAAAAGAGCTAAATGGCATGGTTTGGAGTAGACCGATGCACATGACTCACCCTTAAGTTAATATAACGGTGAAAGGTAAACACAAAAGCAGGAGAAATTTTTTCTCAAATTGTTATTTCATTTAATTGGAGCTACAATATAAAATAAAAAGACTTCAGAATCCAGAATTTGCATTAGCTTCCATTACACTATGTGATTTGACATGAACGAGGCAGACTGTCAGCAGACGATCTGCAGAGTCTCCACTCTGAAAAGCAGATGGCCACTTCAGAGGTCTGCGTTTCAGAAAAAGGGCTTTGGATTTTTGAGTGGGGCCAAGTTTTACAACATTCAATTCTCAGTGCAACACACACACACACACACACAAACAAAAGTATTCTCTTTGCCAGAAAGGACTATCATCTTCTAATCCACAGCAACTGCATACAGTATGAAAAAAGAATAAACACAAGTATTGTGCCATGAACAACAATGAATACACAAATCCACTTTGCATAGGCTTCTCACCCCAAGATATTAGGATCTGTTATTCATGTTTAACAATTAAACACTGTAGACCCAACTACAATATGCAGAAATGCACACATACACAGTACTTGCACTAAGTACATACTCCACTTGTAATTCTTAATACAGAATGGCTACAGACAAACACAATCATACTCATTTCTCATGGCAGACACACAAGCATCATGAACCCAACACAGTAGTAGCTACCTGTTTTAGACAGTTTGCCGGTACTCCTGTTACTTGATGAGCTATCGCCTCTTGTCAGAACAGTTATTCCACCAAAACTTGCTGTCTTTGTTATGGCTGGCTTTAAATTGCGATTGGAGCTGTCTGAATCTGTGCTGCTCCATGGCCTCTGGTGGTCTGTCCATTTCATTTCGTTCTCTGTACTGCTTTGCCGGCTGCCAGATGCCTTCCCTGTGCTATCTCTGTTACCCCTAGAGCACCATCAGAAAAACAAAGATGCATAAAAATGACAAACATATTGGCCAAATTCTGCTCTTGGTCACCATGGTGTAACACTGGAGTAAATTCACTGCAGTCAATGGAGGGTGATTCTGAATTTACGAGTCTAACGGAAAATGAAACCTGGCCCAACATATTCGAAAATATAAACACTGCCATACCTTTCTTTGTATACAGCACTTATCAGTGTGTGTGTGTGTGTGTATAAACTTCACCAGAAGCACATACATCAGAAGAATTACACATACATCTGACAAATGTTTTACATAAAACGTGCTAGCCTTCTTCATTGACTCTGAATGGCAGGGGGAAAATGGAGATCAGATCAGACCATATATTTAGAGAGTCAGCAGTTGAATAAATAATTATCTTCCCTTTACATCACCACATCGTGAACACACAACAAATATATATATAATATAAATGAAAAACTGAAAAGCAAAATTACAACAGCAGCAGTAGAAACATTTAAACAATACAATCTTTTGGATTCAAATATTGGGCAAAACTATCTTTTCAGTTCTGCAATATTCTGCTCTCTCGACATGTATTGCATTCCCTTTGACAACAACCGGATTTCCATACTCCAGTATGGACTTTAGGAATCCATCATGCACGTCTAGGAGAATATTGCTCTGTAGTACTTGAAGGGGGAAAAAAATGGCAAACTGTAAACTCATTTTTAAAAACCCTGCCTGATGCCGTAACATGCTGAATATCCTCAGCCCATAATTTCATTGGAACCAAGGGCACTTGTCATGTTGCAGGCATACTTGGCATCTTACAGGATCGGGATTTTATTGTCTGAAAAATGAGTTCTCAAGCCAGCATCTCCTTAAAAACAAAACAACCTGTGAGAGAAATCACAAATCTGTCCAAAATTGAGACAATTTGTATTGAACCATCACTGCTCCCAGTGATTCTGTGATACTGGTGACAATACCACCATTTTCCCTGTCACTCGGTCTAGACCGGACATAAGCATGATGGTGTACAGTCTTCTTAGAGCCAAGGCATAAGATCCGACCCTAAGATTGGAAAGGCTTCTAAAGTCAGCAGGCAAGGATCCACTGGTGATGGGCTACATATCAGCAATAACTACACTGCTTCATGGGATACCTCACAGATTAAAGGTGACTTCAGGGGTGATAACGGAGAAGAATATTCATGTGATCTTCCTGGAGATTCTTTGCATCCCACACAGGAAAGAAGACAAAAGATCCTGTAACTGAACTGCTGGCTAGGTAAATGGTGTAAAGCAGAAAGTTTTGGTTTTGTGTAACATTGGTCCACTTTCTTTGAGGAGGGCGGGCTGTAGAGGAGGGCCTCAGCAGAAGACAAACCTTTCTCTCTCTCTCTCTCTTTGCCTGTCACCCCCCAGCCGGGGTATGGGCCACCAACTGGTGTTGGTGTTTCAGTAGCAATTGGTTCCCTTACGGGGTGGGGTTGCTAGCCCCACGCCCATGTTAAGCCTACAGCACCTGGTATTCCCAGGAGGTCTCCCATCCAAGTACTAGCCAGGCCCAACTGATCTTAGCTTCCAAGATCAGACGGGATCGGGTGTGTTCAGGGTGGTTTAGCCGTATTGACAAGACAAACCTTTATATGTATAAATTCAACTCAGATTGCATTACAGGAATCTGGTGGGAAGATTTTCATGATTGGAATGTTAAAATCACTGACTACAACCTACTTAAAAAGGATCATCTGGGCAAAAAGGGTGTGAGAATGGCACTCTATGTCAGAATGGCATTATTTATTTCCCAGTTACTGACAACTCAGAAACAAATGATCTTGTATACTTACAGATCAACATTCTAACAGATAAAGAGCACTAGCTGGTGTCTGCTACACACCAATCACACTAAGGAATAGGACAATTGTCTCCTTATGCACCTATCTATAGTGTGTACAAAAAAAAAAGCTGCATGATCACGGGGGACTTCAATTTGAGTGACATAAGCTTAAGGTGCTAATACTAAAATATCCTTGGAATTTCTTGATTGTATAGATGACAAATTTCCTAACTTAGAAAGTGTTGCAGCCAAAACGGGGCCATTCTACACTGGACATCATCTTGACAGATAAAGAGGAACTGATCAAAGAATTTAAAATTGGTGGGGTGGTAGTTTAGGTACAAGCGATCACGACTTGATCACATTTATAATATGCAAATATAGAACATAGTCCAAACCTATAACACATTACATTTGGTCTTTAAAAGGGTTAATTTCATAACCCTGAAAACAATTATGAACCAGATCAGTTGGGAGACAGAATTTAAAACAGAAAAATCTGACTGATAATTGAGAACTGTTCAGAAACACTTTACTAGATGCACAAAAAGGCACAAATCAGAAAGAAGGCTTCACTAGTTAAAAACCAACCTGCCACAGAGGGAGAGTGAAAGCAGCTATAACATATATCACACACAACACAGGGAAGTTGATAGCAATTAATATAAATCAAAAGCTAGGAATTGTAGGAAACTGACAAGGGAAGCAAAAGGGCATAAACAGAAATTTATGGCCAGCAGAGTTAAGAATGCTAAGAAGTAGTTTTTAAAAGTATATTAGAAACAAAAGGAATCCCAACAATGATATTTGTCCATTATTAGCTGGAATGGTAGATGTGTCAATAATAATGCAGAAAAGGTAAACATGTTCAATTAAATATTCATGTTCTGTATCTGGGAAAAAGCAAGATGATGTGATGATGCAATACTTTCCATTCCAACAGTAAATACGGAAGATGTTACACAGTAGTTACTACTGTTAGAGACATTTTAAACTTGCATCTGGATAACTTGTATCCAAGAGTTTTGAAAGACCTGCCTCAAGTGTTCTCTGGACCATTAGTGTTGATGCTCAATAAGCCTTGGAACATAGCACAAGTTTCCAAAGACTAGAAGAAAGCTAATGTTGTGCCAATATTTAAAAAGAGCAAATGGAATGACCTACTTGATTATAGGCCTGTCAGTCTGACACTGATATGTGGAAAAATAATGAAACAGCTGATATGGAACATGATTAATAAAGAATTAAAGAACGGTCATATAATTAGTGCTAATCAACATGTGTTTTTGGAAAAAAAAATCAAACTTTTTTGATGAGAATAAAAGTTTAGTTAATAAAGGTCATAGTGTTGATGTCATATATTAAGACATCTGTAAGGCATTTGACTTGGTATCACATGACACTGATTAAGAAATCAGAAAGAAACAATATGAACATGACACATTAATTAACAGATTAATAACTGGCTAACTGAAAGATAAACTGGGAATCATTCAGTAGAGTCTCTCTACTGGCGTCCAGAAGTGATCGGTTCTTAGCCCTACACTATTTAACATTTTTATCAATGATCTGGAAGAAGACAACATTATTACTGACAAAGACTGGAGAGGACACCAGATGGAAGGGCGGGTTGGTAAATAATGAAAGGTCCAGGGTCACTGATAATGAGTGATCTGGATCACTTGGTAAACTGGGCACAATCAAATAATATCCTTTTAATATGGCCAATGTAAATTCATACATCTAGGAACAAAAAATGTAGGCATTATTTACAGGATGGGAGACTCTACCTGAGAAGTAGTGACTCTGGAAAGGGCTTGGGTAATTAGGACCCTACCAAATTGATGGTCCATTTTGTATACAGGATTTTAAAAATTGTAAATTTCATGATTTTAGCTATTTAAATATAAAATTTCAGTGTTGACCGAAAAAGAAGTTGGGGGAGGAGGGGTCAGGCATGACAAGGGTTGGGGGGGGAAGGGGACTGCAATACTGCCACCCTTACATCTGTGCTACTGCTGGCGGCGGCGCTGCCTTCAGAGCTGGGCAGCTGGAAAGTGACAACTGCTGACTGGGAGCCTAGGTCTGAAGGCAGAGCTGCCACCACCAGCAGCAGCAGCACAGGAATAGGAATGGCATGCTATGGTATTGCCACCCTTCTGCACTGGGCCCTCAGTCAGAAACTGCCACTCTCTGAAGGCAGCACAGAAGTAAGGGTGGCAATACAACAGCCCCCCTAAAATAACCCCTTAACACCACCTCCTCCCCCCCCCCAACTCCCTTTTAGGCACGATCCCCAATTTGAGAAACACTGGCCTCCCCCATAAAATGTGTATAGTATAGGGTAAAAGCACCCTAAAGATCAGATTTCATAGGGGGAGACCAGATTTCACGGTCCATGATGCATTTTTCATGGTTGCGAATTTGGTAGGGTCTTAGTCATAATGGATAATCAGCTGTATATGATCTCCCAGTGTGACACTGGTCGAAAAGGCTGATTCTGTTACATTCTTCTGTTTAAAAAAACAATGGCCCTCTTAAATTTATGTTTTCGAAGAAGAGAGAGAGAAATGAAGGACATCTGTATCCTGATGACCTGGAATATCATTATCTGCAATGCTGGGTTATCCAGATTACTTCCTGACCCGCAAATCAGAATGATTTAGAAACCAACATTAATTACTAGGAACTTCACTCTATCTGAAGATTGGATGCTTCCCATCCCAAGATACTCAGACAAGAAAGGTTGGCCTGCACTACGGGAAAAACATAATGTATCGATTGCCTGAGGCAACAGACTGTGATGACTTCACTGGCCACAACACCATCCCTTCATTGGCCTAGCCTTATTCTACCTTCCAGCCCTGCAGTGTGGGGATGTGCAGGGAGCCCCCAAAGACTTGCATGGGCTTCTCAAATCCTGCACTTGAGGATCTCAACCTCAACTAGAGGTCTCAACTTGAGTACTTAAGCAAGGTGGTGGGGTCTTCCATTGACCCGCCATGCTGGAAGGTGTGGAAACGATGAAAATGTGAACTAACTGCTGTTGATTCACTGTGGCATGTTAAGCCTGTTAACTCCACGATAGATATTAAGGAGTGGCTCTCTGCATAAAGGGAAATAGTATCTGGAACTGAAAGAACATAGAAGAAAACTCTAAAAAAAATAAAAAAAAATACAGCTTGTGGGGGAAAAGTCTCACCTAAGCTTTATTAAGTGTTACTTCTCTTTCAACTGGCAATAAAATAACTACAATTAATAAGGTGAGTTTGGGTGCCAATCCAACAGAGAGTGTGTGTATGTTTTGTATTAGAGTAGAGTGGCAATAGTCCATTCACAGGCACCCCCAAATTGCTGCTCCCCAAATTCATGGACAATTTTGGAAATCTGGGTCTAAGATCCAGATCCAAATCCCATTCAAGTCATTAGAAAGACTCTATTGTATTCAAACTTTTGAAGCAAGACTTTCCCAAAGTCACGTCGATGGTTTGGATAAAATCAGGATTAGAACTTAGTTTTCCAAACTACCAGTCCTCTGTCCATAATTCCTCTCCAAACATATACCTGTACACCCATACACCTACACCTTTTAAGATATTGATTTTCATCTATGAGGACATGGATAAACTCAAAGTGAAAGTTAGTTGGCAACAAATCTTTATTAAAGTAAACCATACAAACCTAAAGAGCTGTCTTTTCTTATGGGTGTCATTGCATATACTGTTGTCTTCCAAGAGCCTACTGAAAATGAAAAGAAAAGAAAGATTATGGTAATAGACCTGGGAGTTTTAATGATATATTCAACTTCATGTCTTTAATGTTAAATCCCATTTTGCAACAATTTCTAGTTTTTTATATCCAAATGTAAAGAAATTGAGCTAAAGTCACTCCTATTTTGACCTCATTGGAGTTACTCTTACGATGAGTTTGTCCCAGGATGTTCTTTCTGTGACGCTAAATTGTGCCATAAAACACTTGCCAGCGAGAGGCTGTAAATCTTTTACCACATCCTGATACTAAACAAATTGCAACTCAGAACCAAAGGAAAATGCAGGTTTTTAAAAAATTCTTAAAGAAAATAAACCCAGCTATATTAAGATCTTAAAACCCCAGGTCAGCAAAATACTGCATATGCTTAATTTTAAGAACATGGTAAGTCCCACTGAAGTCACTGAAACTTGAAGAAATGCTCCGATGAACTGATGAATAGAAGTGGAGTGAAGCACATGTTTAAGGCCTTGATTCAGCAAAGCATTTAAACACATGCTTAACTTTATGTACATTCGATCCTTCCAGTCAAGAGTAGGGGCCCAGGCAGAGATGGATGCATCCTGGAGATGAATGCCTGGCTGTGAAGATGGTATCACCAGACAGGCTTCGGCTTCCTTGATGATGGGATGCTGTTCCAGGAAGAAGGAGTGCTAAGCAGAGATAGAGTCCACCCATCACAGAAGGGGAAGAGCATATTTGTCTGTATCCACCTTGTGTCTGTATCCTCCTAGTAAGAAGGGCTTTAAACTAGGTTCGAAGGGGGCAGGTGTCCAAAGACCTCATGTAAGTCAGGAACATGGAGAAGGTTTAGAATTGGGGGCGGAGGAGGGGGACGATTATGGACAGTTATAGCAGGGATAAAGGAGAAACAAGACAGAAGTGGGGGAGGGAGTTGGGAGGAATCAAATCCGTATCGGAGATGTCTGTATACTAATACCAGAAGTATGGGGAATAAGCAGGAAGAATTCAAAATGCAGGTAAAATGAACAAAACTGACACAGTTGGCACCACAGAGACCTGGTGGGATAAGCCATATGACTGGAATATTGATATAGAAAGGTATAGCTCGCTCAAGAAGGACAGGCATGGAAAAAAGGGAGGTGGTGTTGCCTTATATATTAAAATTTATGTACTTGGGCTGAGATTGAGATGGAAATAGGAGACAGACTTATTGAAAGTCTCTGCATAACAACAAAAGGGGTAAAAAACAAGGGTGATGTCACGGTAGGGGTCTACTACAGACCACCTAACCAGGAAGAAGAAGTGAATGAGGCTTTTTAAAAACAACTAACAAAATTATCCAAAGCACAGGACTTGGTGGTGATGAGGGACTTTAACTACCCAGACATTTGTTAGGAAAATAACACAGCAGGGCACAGATTATCCAAGAAGTTCTTGGAATGGAGATAATTTTATTTTTCAGAAGGTGGAGAAAGCTACCAGGGGAGAAGCTGTTCTAGATTTCATTTTGACAAATAAGGAGGAAGTGGTTGAGAATTTGAAAGTGGAAGGCAGCTTGCGTGAAAGTGATCATGAAAGGATTGAGTTCATGATTCTAAGGAATGGTAGGAGGGAGAACAGCAAAGTAAAGACAATGGAAGCAGACTTTAGCAAATTCAGGGCGTTAGTAGGTAAGATCTTATGGGAAGCAAGTCTAAGGGGAAAAATAATTGAAAAACTGCCAATTGTCTTCTAAGATACATTATTAATGGCACAAGAGCAAACTATCCCACTGTGTAGGAAAGATATGAAGTATGGCAAGAGACCACCCTGGCTTAACCAGGAGATCATCAATTATCTAATAATCAAAAACGACTCCTACAAAAAGTGGAAACGAGGTGAAATTACAAAGGATAAATATAAACAAATAACACAAGTATGTAAGGATAAAATAGAAAGACCAAGCCACAAAACGAGATCAAACTAGTCGACACATAAAGGATAACAAGAAAACATTCTACAAGTACACTAGAAGCAAGAGGAAGACCAAGGACGGGGTAGGCCCGTCATTCAATGAACGGGGAGGAGAGGGAATAATAACAGAAAATGTGGAAATGGCAGAGGTGCTTAATGACTTTTTTGTTTGGCTTTTTACCAAGAAGGTTTGTGGTGATTGGACATCTAACGTAGTGAATGCCACTGAAAATGAGGTAGGAACAAAAGAGACTAAAATAGGGAAGAACAAGTTAAACATTCCTTGGACAAATTAGATGTCTTCAAGTCACCATGGCCTGAGGAAATGCATCCTAGAATACTCAAGGAGGCAACTGAGGAGATATCTGAGCCATTATTGATTATCTCTGAGAAGGCATGGAAGATGGGAGAGATTCCAGAAGACTGGAAAAGGGCAAATATAGTGCCCATCTCTGAAAAGGGAAATAAGGACAACCCAGCGAATTACAGACCAGTCAGTTTAATTTCTGTACCTGGAAAGATAATGGAGCAAATAATTAAGCAATCAATTTGCAAACATCTAGAAGATAATACGGTGATAAGTAACAGTCAGCATGAATTTGTCAAAAACAAATCGTGTTAAACCAACCTAATAGCTTTTTTTGACAGGGTAACAAACCGTTTGGATTCAGGGGGGAAGCAGTAGATGTAGTATATCTTGACTTTAGTAAATCTCTCAATATTGTCTCACATGATCGTCTCATAAACAAACTAGGAGAATGCAACCTAGTTGGAGCTACTATAAGGTGGGTGCATAACTGATTGAAAAATCATTCCCAGAGAGTAGTTTTCAGTGGTTCACAGTCATGCTGGAAGGGCATGAGTGAGGTCCCCCACATGGATCAGTTCTGGGTCCGATTCTGTTCAATATCTTCATTAAATGACTTAGAGAGTACATTTGGCATAGAGAGTACATTTATAAAGTTTGCAGACGAGCTGGGAGGGGTTGCAAGTGCTTTGGAGGATAGGATTAAAATTCAAAATGATATGGACAAACTGGAGAAAAGATCTGAAGTATACAGGATACAATTCAATAAAGGGCAAATGAAAAGTATGCCATTTAGGAAGGAACAATCAGTTGCACACATACAAAATGGGACATGTCTGCCTCGGAAGGAGTACTACGGAAAAGGATCTGGGGGTCATCGTATACCACAAGCTAAATGAGAGTTAACAATGTAATTCTGTTGCAAAAAAGTGAACATCATTCTGGGATGCATTAGCAGGAGTATTGTAAGCAAGACATGAGAAGAAATTATTCTGCTCTTCTCTGCTCTGATTAGGCCTCATTTAGATTATTGTGTCCATTTCTGGATGCCACATTTCAGGAAGGATGGGAACAAATTGGAGAAAGTCCAGAGAAGAACAATAGAAATGATTAAAGGTCTAGAAAACAGGAGTTTTGAGGCTGAAAAAGTTGGGGCTTGTTTAATCTGGAAAAGAGAAGACCGAGGGGATATAACAGTTTTCAAATATGTAAAAGGTTCTTACAAGGAGGAGGAAGAAAAATTGTTTTTCTTAACCTCTGAGGATAGGACAAGAAACAATGATCTTAAATTGTAGCAAGAGAGGTTTAAGTGGACATTAGGAAAAAGCTTCCTGTCGGGGTGATTAAGCACTGGAATAAATTGCTGAGGGATGTTGTGGAATCTCCAACACTAGAGATTTTTAAGAGCGGGTTTGATAAACACCTGCCAGGAATGGGTTAGATAATTAGTCCTGCCACAAGTGCAGGGGACTGGACTAGATGACCTCTCGAAGTCCCTTCGAATTCAATGATTCTATGAGTAGCCCCATTGACTTAAATTTAAGCATTTGTTCATGTGTCTTACATGATCAGGGACTTTGTAAACATCAGAACTGCTGAAGTTCACATGCATGTATGTGCGCAATTTAAGGAAGACACAAGAGGGGATTAGAGGATGAAGATCACACCCCAAGTGTATTTGATAGCAGTGAGGATGGATAAACATAGCGCTTCTTTAGGATAAACAATCACTCCTGCCCCACCCCTCCTAGCCCCAATGATAGCCAGTTCCAGTACTTTAGATCTCTCCAGAACACTCTCTGGCCAGCACTACTCAAACATTCACAATGAATTTCTTAGCATTGAGGATCAGATCCTCCCCTGGAATAAGTGGGTCCAGCTTCACTCATTTAAGCAGAGCTGTGCACATTTTTGGCAGCTAAGTCTTGCCCTTTGCCTTTGTTATACACAGAAAGCTTTTTTGTTTGTTTTTTCTTTTAGTGACAATAGATTTGTCATCGCATGATTGTCCACAGGAGGCCATGATAGAGTAATGTAAAATAAGTGTTGTTCCAGATAATGATAGCAACAATTATTTCATTATTATGTGGTAATAAGAATGGTCCTGGTTTTCAGAAGTGCAGAGGACCCACAGGTCTGAGTGAAGGATATGAAAGTGTTCTGTTCGATACCTCTGAAAATCAGATCCAACAGCAACAACAGAAACATTCCACATGTCTATAAAACTTTTCATCCAATAACTTCAATGCCTTTCACAAAGATTAACTAATTAGTTAAATCCCCTCAGCACTCCAGAGAGGTGGGCCATTGATAAATCAACCAGTAGATTGGGGTTTTGCTGTTTTAACAATCACTTGTTTAACCTTAAAATCAACAGCCTTGAAAAGCGGCAAGTAACATCCGATATGCTCTTATATCACCTATACCTGAAGACAATCTAAGTGGAAATCCCACTAAAAAAGGAAAAGCCCTCAAATAAGCTGGGTCACAAATAATTCGACAATGAATCTGAGGCTAACAGCTAAAATATTTTTTTTTAAAAAGCATTTTTTTTTACCTGTTTTCCACAAAAAGGTTTTCCTGGGAGCAAACTGACTGAAAAATAAAAAAAAAGGATTGAACCAGATGTTCTCGATATGCTCTATTGTCCAATTTCTTGCTGATTTTAGAATAATCTTCCCGTTCAGGCTCAAGGGGATTTTAATTCATGCATCATTTGCATTTGTAGAAGACAAGGGGGGGAAAAAGTCAAGATAAGGTCACACCAGTAAAATAATTCCCATGCATTTCAATATGTTACTTGCAATTCGTCTCAGTTTTGAAACAAACTCGGACATCTCTGTCTTGGGATCAGAAGAGGCTAGATATGTATACAAAGTGCTAGCATTTTGGAGGGAAACGGAAGCAGAAGGTTCCACTAGTCTGCCTACCAACTAGCAATAAAGTGACACTAGAACACACAGCTGCAGGGGAGGAGGACAAATGGGAGAAAAGCATGCAAAATTGGTACAGTTCTGCAGGGGAGTGGAGATGCTGTAATACATAATTTAATTTCACAAACAGAGAGGAAAGAAATGCACCTGGTACTGAGAAATAAAATAAAAGCATTGTAGAGACAGTCCTCTCGAGGAGGATTTAGATTTTGGCCAAGGTGAGAGAGTAGGAAGAAATAAATCCTACTGGCAAGTATGCAGTTCTATTAACATTCCTTAATTTTTTATGTTGAGAAATGAAGCTGTGCTCAATTTCCCATGAATAATTCTCTCTCCCTTTAATTTTTTTTCATTTCCCTCCTATTTGATGTTCATTACACCAAGCATACAGTTGTTGTCATTGGATTATATCTCCATGAGGTACTGAAGAAAAGACAGATAGTACTTCCACTGAATTTAAACAAAAAGAAAGAGTGGAAAACAGGGGAGATCAGGGCTATTACTTCCGTAACAATGGGACTCGGTTCATGGAATAATAGCATGCCATTATCAGGCATGTCAAATTCTAATGCCACAGGAAGTGCATTTATTTAGTATGTTCCTATTCTCAACAGGATTGATTCATGACTTGCTGGCTAAAAGCTGAACACGTGTCCATTCCTGGGCTTCATCAAACATACAGGGCCAAATTCTCAGCTGATGTAAACTGAGATTGGCTCTATTGAAGTATTGTGCCAATCTGCACCAGCAGAGAATTTGGCCCACAATTTAAAATAATGCAGTTATTGTAATCCTTCCATTTAGCACTGTTGTTTAGCACTGTTATATTGGGTGGACATAGTTCAGTAGAAAATGGGTCCGATAGATCTTATTAATTGTATAGCTTAACTGCCACGGGCTTCCCAAGCAGGATCCCCTACAGGATCTTAACTAAATGAACAGGACTAGTCGGGTGCATCAGTGGCAAGTTATTTTCTCTGTAAGGCAAACCCTCAGGATATCCAGGGCAAAATCCTGGTCCCATTAAAATCAATGACAAACTCTCAGGGACTTTAAAAGGGTCATGTTTTTGCCCCAGTCTGAGGCGCCTAAGTGGGGTCACATGTCTTTTCACAATGGAGCACTGTGTTCCTTTGTACAATTTCTCCACTCCTTCTTTGCCCATTCTTAAGAGGCCCCTTCACTAATATTAACAAACCTGTCAAACAGGTTGCCAAAACGTACATTTTCTTCTCTTTCTAATGAAGATGAAAAGCAAAAGGCCTCTTATTCCAACTCTTAACACAATGGTTTTCCTGTCTGCATAGACAGGATGGGCCAAATTTTCAAGGAGGCCTCACTTTGTCCTCTAACTGCACACACACGAGTTTTGTGCACTATGAGTTTTTGCACTGTTAATCTGCTAATGTGTGTATGCAGGTGACTATTCAAGCAAAGCTATACATGCCCACGGACACCACGTTTTGAAAAATTTGCTCGGGGCACTGCTGTTGTTCATGTCAGGCATGAGGATAAATAAGCACCAAGGATTTACATTTTATTGAAAATTTGAGAGATAATGTCTGTTACCTCTTCAGTATCTTGAAGGGTATCAGTGCAATCTGCATTACAGCCTTATGGACAGATTCAATGAAAACTCCATTCGTCTTCCATGCTGCAGAAGCTG
This sequence comes from Sternotherus odoratus, assembly GCA_032164245.1. Classification (NCBI taxonomy): domain Eukaryota; kingdom Metazoa; phylum Chordata; order Testudines; family Kinosternidae; genus Sternotherus; species Sternotherus odoratus. The sequence continues at coordinate 152,362,304 of JAVMKO010000002.1, forward strand.
GCACGAGGCCATACAATTCCTGGAATATCCATTTTTCAAGGCTGATGTGGGGCTCCATGGCACAGAAGACAGACACATTTTTATTATATTATCCTTATTATTAAAAATAAGAGGGCTTAAAAGCTTTGGATCGCAATTTAGCTACTAGAAGGTCAAGATTCACTTTCCTTTTCTGCAGTATCAATAACTCTCAATTTGAAGTCCCAGGGAAAGCTTAAATAACCAAAGCATAGCCTTTAAATCACTTTGCTGCCAGCTACAGATCTAAGGGAAGTCAAAACAAATTTAGGATGGGGAAAATGTTACACAAGCTTATTTCCTCACTTCCTAAAGACCCTTGCAGTTCCTACACACACAAAACTTCCATTCAGGTTCTGTGTACCTGATTGTCCTTCCTTATCCATTTATTTGCCACTCCATTTTTAGCAGTCCCTCAACAGTTTTTCCTCCAGTGGGGCATATACATCAGCTCGAACAGACTACTCTTTGGTCTCGTCTTCACTAGGAACAGAGTGGAGTTTTTCACCACATGTTAGCTAACGGGGTAACTATCAGATATCTTAGCATGGACAAGGCAGTTTGCAGTTTTCACACATTAGCACGCAAAGATAAACAGTAGGATCCCTAGTATTGTTTATCTGAACCTATTATCTGTGTAAACTACAGCCCCATTGTTTTTACTAGAATTGCAGCACGTGCTATGTGGTAAAAAGCACTTATTTTCTTAATCTGTACACACCCTACAAGGATACACCTTTAGTGGTGAAGCTCAAAAAGTTTGTTTCTTTTATCAACAGAATTGGTATAATGAGATATTATCTCACCCACCTTTAATATCTTGGCCAATTATTTTTCAAAATGCTAACAACAATTAAAACGTAATTTGGATTAACAGAAACTCTTATTCAGGACCCTGTGTATTCTGCAATTCGGCTATAGTGCACTTTGTCATAGACCCTACCCATTTTGCAGAACTGAAACGAAGGTTTCATTAAAAATACGTGTTTCTAGTCTCATGGTTTAAAAATAGCCTTGAAAATGTAAACCTAACGTAACAAAGGCAATGTTTTATTGCTGGCAGCCTGAAAGGTTTCTAGAAGGTGGGAAGCTCACCATCTATCTCAGTGTGTTGTTGATCCTGAGAACTAGTAATGGCAATTAAAATAGCCACGCTAATTTTCCTACCACATATTTTAGCAGAAACATCAAATGAATGTGCTTCTCCTACAACCTCAAACTGCTCGTTGTGCTTCTCCAAATGCCAAAAGCTTCAATTGTCTGCTACGCTGTTGCCAAAACCTCCAGTTCCTCCTAACAAAAATGTGCAGCATAGTGAAAATGTGGGGGGAAGCATTAATTAAAGTGACAATATTAAATAAATGTCATAAGGAATATTGTACAGATGGTATTACATTGTCATATTTAAATCATTAAAACCTCCAATTTGAACTTAAATTTAAAATGAAGCTGTGCATAATTTCTAGTATGATGCACGGGAGTGTTGCAGAATGAAGAGAATTTGATGCAGGTGTTATGTCTAGCCTGCTGCAGAGTAAGCAGGAGCATATTCATTAATTATTTTTGAGTCTGAAAATATAACATCTTTAACAAGTCTAGAGCTTTAGATTAGTTTTTTTCCTTTTCAATTTCATTCAACGAAGTTTTCTTTTGGACTGAAATCTCATGCAAATGGTTTCAACCTGAAACAAATATTTACAATTTGGTGTTATAGCAGTCATTTTAGGACACCATCAGCTGCATTTGATCTCTGAGCTGCATTTGGGACACCTCTTCAGACATACTGTAATTAGAAGTGATGCATTTGAATATATTTTCTAAGGTTCACAATTACGGTACTAACACAAATTTAACTACAGTGGTGTGAATAGCGAAGGGTTATAAAACTGTACACCAGGCATGTCACTTCTGCACCTCACTTTCTCCATCTACAATTTGGGGGACAATAATACTTAGGTACCTACCTCACAGATGTGTTGTGAAAACTGATGATTTTTTTAAAGCCCTCTACAATCATTAACTAAAGTGTTATATGTAAGTGGCTACATATGGTAGGCAGTCAATTGTGGTCATTCCTAAAATTGAAAATAAAGAATATATCACTATGCCTACCACCACATATAACTATTTCTACCATGCCAGAGAGGCAAGCTCGACTCTGCAGCACAGATAAGAAATACTTAGTTATTTGCATCATTAGTGTAGCCTGCTGAAATACAGTAATAGGATTTATTGATGGCTCACTAATACCTGCAATAAGTTGAGAGAGAAAGCAAATGAGTGTATATGAGAGAGAGAGAGAGAGAGAGAGGGAGAGATATCTGCATTGCTAACCTTTAAAAAAGGCGCAATCCTAATCCACTGATATAACTCCTGCCACAAACTCTGCTTTTACTTCTGATAAAGCCCTTCTTGGCTAACCTGACAGATCACATCAACCTTCTAGTTATGGCAATTAAAATTCTCGCCACTTGCATTTCTTTGTCTTTCAAACTGAAGGTAAAAGTATTGAAATATATAACAAACACAGCAGTGCATTTTTGGATGAATGCTTAATAACTGAGAATCTCACCACATCTTTCATGAACACTTTAGGGCCACGTTCTCTGCTTCTAGCTGCCCTTATGATGCACAAACTAAGTCACTCTGGCAACACCTTTCCCTACCTCATAACTTGTTGCCATTTTCCAAATCTATCCCTCTCTATCCCCTACAGTTATCCATTTTTAAGATATGCTCCTTTGTATGAAGTCAAAAACAGTCAGTCATTCACTTATAGCAGACAAACAAGGACACAGCCAGTTCTACAATTTACATTGCGGCTGTATTGACATCAGGCTGCCATACTGAAGTGAAAATAAAAACAAAGAGTCAGCTAATACTGGGATTTTCTCAGTCACAAGAACAGAGAATACTAGTCTGAATATCTGTACATAATTTTCCCTCCCAAATTGCATTTTATAATCAGTGGACTACTTGCTAAGTAGAGACGTTACTTATCATAAGCGACGTCACAAGTGAGACAATACACACTCAAATATTTACAGTATATTCTACTTAAAACAAGACACCAGAAGAACTCGTAAGCATCAAGCTTACAAAAAGTCATCTAAAAGCAACATGTGGCATGTGAACAGCTCTAATTTAAAAGGACACTGTCAAATACAATTTTGCATCGTTAGTTTGTTTTGCCAGTATGATTTATACTGATTTTTTTTTTATTCGGGGCTGTTCCCATATTCCTTGAACTGGTGAAACCTCCATTTCCATTGAGATGGGACATGAAACAGTGAAAGCAGAAAGCATGTTCTCTTGGAAGACACTATCCTCAGAGCACCCTGTCAGAGCTGATCCATACATCCAGCTGAGAAATTATGGGGTAATATAGTGAACCCAGAAAGTGGGTAACTGGTTGCAGACGGACCCCAATCAATTTACTGTATTTAAAGGAGAATAGGGATGAAGCCATAGAAGTTTGACATTTGGATGTCTTTACTTAGTCATTTTACTCAATTTTATTTGGTAAACTTTGATTCCTCCTCCCAGTAAAACTGGGATTATTTTGCTTCTTTTTGTTTTACTCCTTCTATTGTCTTCCAACATCACCGTTTCTGACAGAAGAAAGAGAGTGTCTTCATTAACCTATGTTTCCTTTACTACTTAGTTGGTCAGTTCAGCTAAGTATTGAAAGGTCATGCATAACCAGTGGCTTTTGATTGTTTTTAATGTCTTTCTTCCAGAATTGTTGAACTGACAAAAACAAAAAACAAATAGATTGACAGACCTAGACCTAAGTAAGTTTAAGCAATGGCAAATATGAGGCTTAAATTAGTTGAGAGTGTCCATTTAAATCACTGTTCTTCTGCTTGCAAGCATTATAATACTGAACAGAATGAAACCTACACCGCGCGCACACAAACATTTCCAGAAACAGGAAAAGGCCATTTAGACCAACATGCCTGCCCTGTTTTGGCTGATCTTCCTTCTATCTTCCTCTTTTCTCACTAGAGCTCTTAATCACCTCCTGCTCCAGAAGCCAATCTAGGTATCTCTTGAACTCATTTTACACCCTTTGGTTTAATCATCTTTCGCTACCATCTCCAGCTACGCAGTGCAATTTCGCTGCAGTGTCAATGTCAGAGGGGGAGGATACTGTCTGACTACTAATAAAGATATGGCACCAAAGAGGCAATTAAAACAACTACTCACATCTTGTGCAAATATTCTCTCCCTCACTCTCTGATACTCCTCTTCTCTCTCTTCAATTGATTTACTTCGTCTGTCATCTCTAAATGGATGAATTCTGTTTTGCTGAGCAGAAAAAAAAATCAGGAGGGTTATATAAGTTGAGCTGTTAAAACTGCAGTTTAGAAACTGTCAGCTAAGAATAATAAATGTTCCCATATAAAAAAAAAAGAAAAGAAAGGTACAAAACAGATAGCTTTCAGTTCTGAGGGGGATTGTGAACCACTGTGTTATGCTGAGTACCCTAGGCTCTCAAGCTAGACTCTGCTGGAGTGTCCCTAGATCAGTGGCTGAAAGAAGGTTTTGTGCATCACTTTTGTAAGCCTGCAGTCCTGAATCAAGGTCTCCTCATCCCATGCCTTCTGCTTCTGACTGATCAGGAAAAGGCAGATTTTTTTTAAATGTTCTCTACTGGCTGTGGGGAAGGAAGTGGCACAGAATACTTAACCATCCATGAAGCCAAGAAAGGAGCATAGGGAAACTAAATGGTAGGAACTGACAATAAAACACTAAGAACCCTAAAAGATTACATCTATCATGATGATGATAATTTTACTTTCCAAAATATTTTGCACAAGAGTTTTAACCCTTTCAGTATGAAGCCTAGCCCTCAATTCAACTTAGTAGGGGAAAAGAGCCATTTAAGCCTTCTAATGATCAACATTTTAGACAATAGTTCATGAACATAAAGGGGGGAAAGACACCCTTCATGAAACACCTTGCTTGCAATTAGATTTTAACTGTAGTGCTGCTCCTTCTCCCACACTGTGTTTTGTGTGTATGATCACGCTGCTTGCCTTGGTCCGCTCCCACATCCATTACTCACTAAACCATTTTTTCAAAGCAAACCGAGATGCAGTGTAGCTGGGAAAGCTACTATACACAGCTGAAGGTAAAAGGAAAAAACATAGTCTCTAATTAGAAGCAAGAGGCAGAGAGGCACTCAATGGCTTTGAGTGATTCACTGGAATCTACCACAATAATGATAACTTGAGTGACAAAGAACACACTGTCTTACCTTTAGGAATTTTCTCAGAAAAGCAATTCCAATGTTGCAACCCCTTTTGATTTTTTATTTGTCACGTATACATTTTGCACTGGATTTAAATGATTTTATTAACACAATGCTTACTTTTAGCAGGTTTTTTTAAAAAAAAATGCTGAATTAAGTGGTGTGCAAATACACAGCTCCCTGACACTCTCCTACATGTAATGTATCAGACATGTCTAAGGTAACAGTGCTGTGTCACAAGCAACACACGGAAGGGAAAAGTTCTGCCACAATACATGCAAAACAAGCAAATCAGTTACATAGACAATAAAATGTGGTTGGGACAAGGGAGGGACAGGAACTAAAAGATTCAACTGCCATAGAGAGGAGGGGGAAGGAGGATCAAAATTTATTTTAGGATGGTTTCAAAATCAATCTGGCCTCACTATAACATGTCTGAGGTTTTTTTTCCTCCTTTATGGATATATCAGGTATCTTTGGTCCATATTGATATCCAGATCTCTCTCTCTCTCTCTGTGTATGTGTGTGTGTGTGTGTGTGTACACATGTGTGTACATAACTGGAGGATAAAGCTGTAGGGAGTGGAACAACTGCCATAGTCACAGAAACATTTGGAAATGCGACTGACAAAGCCTTCCAACAGCTTGAAACCTTTGACATTCCAACCCTCTTTCAACATGCAGCAAGTCCTGTGCCAAGCAAACCACCCATGCAAACCCACACACTGCCACTGCTAAAGCAACCACACTAGGGCTTGATGCTCTCCATTGTATGCCAAAGAGGAGGAGTGGCGTAGGGTGAGGGATGGGAAAAGGAAAGCAGAAGGGGGGAGCAACAACAAAAGAACAACAATAACATCAGTCAGCCCACCTTCGAAACAGAACAAATTTCAGCAACTCTCGAACCGAGAACCAACCTGATTGTCTTCTTTATCAATACTAGAGTTATCTCGCTTCAAGATAAATCGCTTCTGGGATTCTTCACCTTTTTCATCTTTTAAATGTTCAGAAAACCTTTGCTCTGGTCTGCCAGCAAAGTAAAACATATCAATAAAAAAAATCTGCTTAATTGGGTTTGTTTGTTTGTTTTAAATTCTCGGCGCTCTTTGTTTTTCACGGAGCCACTTAGTACAAAATTAGTTTATATTTGTTGTGGTTGGGAGATACTGACTACAGCTGTCTGATGAGGTCTAATGCAGCTAACTGTTATTGCTATAAATATCTTTTGTTGTTGTTATGTAGGAAGAAATGTGAATGCAAAGTCTCCATCAGTAAGATACTTGGTTTCATCAACCCCTGTGACTGAAGGACAAGAAAACAAGTTAACATACAATATGTTAATTTGTTCCTTCAGTTGTCCTGACCTCCAGCTAAGCAGCAGCTGAGTATGGCTTACCCACATTTATAAACAAGGAAAAACTGATAGAAATATTTGTATAGAACTTCTCACTCTTAATAAATCAAACTGGTAATTGGGGAGAACCTAGTAGTATTTTGTTTAAACAAATAATTATCTAGTCGCTCATAAACAGGGGATATTTCAGAACAATCGCATAATATTGATTAATTAACCGATTGATTTTAAACTCATCCATGCTTTTTCTTTTCTTTTTTTTTTTTTTAAATGGACAAATACTGCTGGCTAAGAGCTTAATATTTCTAGGTTCAGTAGCTGGAAAGGACTGCTCTGTATTCTTCTCCACCTTGTATAAAAAGGAAATGCTACGAAGTGTCTCATGTCCTGGAGCTAAGAATTATTGGAATTTGTTTCTTTTAGTGACATTTCATTCTTCCGGATATACTTCATCTTGTGTCTGTTCTTAGCATCCTGCTTTTGAGTTGTCTGCCAAGGCTTCATTATGCCATAAATTGGTTAACAGAATAGTAATACATTTTGTGATGTGATGACAGACTGCTAATTCAATAGCCTCACAATTTCAGGAACAAAAAGCTTACCTAAAGAAAAGGATTCATCTGCCCCTCGGCGCACGTGTGCTAATTCTGATAGTGTAAGCAGAAAATTTATGTTTGTCGGTGAAGAACAGAGTGCCTAGGGATCATACACCATACAATGATACATCCAAAATGTGCACAACACTCCCATTGACATTAATGGATGTACTATCAGGAAACTGGAGACAGAATTTATCATATCTTGTCTCTTCAAAAATTAAAAAATCAATACGGTAAAATAATGCCAAAAAAATCCACACAGCTTTTTACATTCAAAATGTTTTTTTTTTAATCCAGATGTACAAATCAACCACCATTTTACTGACACACTGTTCAAACTAACACTCCACTGATTATAATGCAGTGTTGGAGTTATACCAGAATGAAACATAACACATATTTGTGCCATATTACAATTAATTACCAAGTGTGTGGGAAAAACTTGTAATGAACTACGATAAATGCGAAACTCACAAGGTGGTAACTTTCCTGACATCTTTTTATGCATGAATTTTGGAGGGCTCCGATAACTTCTGTTCACAGACTTCATTTTGTGCAAAGACTGCAATTTGGTTCAGAAACCAACAACCCAATTTCCAGAGATGCTGAGCATCCAATAATTCCACAAATCTCAATAGGAGTTGTGGCTAATCAGCACCACTGGAAATTGGGTCCTAATACAGAAAGTTTCAGATTCTCTGGTGTCCCATTTTGGGCTTTTCTGAAGATTTCTGGAAAGAGCAAAGGTGTGTGCTCACTTGTATAATTTTCTGTTGTAATCGACAGTACAGTGATGCTGCTTGTAAAGAGAAAGTCTAACAATGTAAATAGGATATTACATAGTATATTCTGTCTTCATTCACATTAATGGGTATTATACTTAAATTGTCCAGGGAAGAAGAAACCCTCAAAAATTCTACTTTAAAATGAACAAGTGAAAAAGTTCAGAGGTTTTATATCTATATCTATATATAGAGATATCTATCTACCTATATCTTCCATAAGTGACATCACAATTAAATGACAAACAGATTAAAACCATTGCATTAGAACTAGAGGGAGGGTCAGTGTGGATCTTATAGGTGTAAATCTACATTTTGAGTGTTTCAGTTTGTCTGGGGTTTACTGAACAAAAGAAAGAGGGGAAAAAACAAATGATCTAATTGTATTAAAGTAAAAAAAAATAGACTTAAAATCCATTTGGTAAATATCCTCTAATTACTGCTGTACATAAATGTCTTGTCCATGTAGATTCATACTTTAATATTCTTTTAATTCTGTAATTTTAAATAAAATACAAAAAATGATGAGATCACCATTATGATGAATTAATCCCTTGCTTATTCCACCTCTCCACAGGTCATTTTGGGAAGCATGAGTACAAAATATGATCCCAAACCAGTAACTTCATTTATTTATATATTTAGTCATTCATTCTTAAAACCACAAAGAAAATTCAAACAGATTATTTCCAAAATTAAACAAAAATACAAGGATGAGCTATCGGGCCATGATCTTGAAAGGGGAACTGTACGGGCAGATCCCTGTGCACAGGCACCTTATTGAATTCAATGGCACTTCATGCACTGCAGCAGGATCTGCCCGTATGATTCTCCTGGCAACATTGGTGCCTTGGATGCCAGGTTTCGGCCTAGAACAAAAATGCAGAGGTAAGTTAGAAAATAAAGATCGGAATAAGAATTTCCATTCAAAATGCTGAGGGACAACCTTCATCTTCCAACAGAAGCATAGCAATATAAAAAACCCTGCAAGATTATTTTAAAATGCTTCTACCAATAAAATATGTGCTTTGTTAATTGTATAGATAATGGGGCCAAAATACCCCTACCTAAACCAATCTACAGGTCTCAGTCTTCAATGAAAATGAACTCCTAAATAAACACGTGAATTCAGAAAAGTACATTCACAAAAAGGAGGTCCCTGCCTCAAAAGGGCTCTCACATTAAGTGGACAATATATAGACCAAAGGCCCAGCCCTGTGAGATACGGAATATAGGAATTAGAATGAAAACCAATGAGAGTCCTAGCACAAAGCTTGCAGGTTAAGGCTGCCAATGATCATATGTTATGATTATTTCATTTCACAATTTATCCACTCAGTGGAATCTGACACATTACTTTAAGAAGTTGTGAGTGAATTCATTGCTCATGGAAGGGAAGGACATGAATGTGGGTAGCCATCACATTAGTACATTCTGCCAATTCATCTCATTTGGGACCTGAATTGTAACAAACAGCTCCCCCGCTCTATTATGCTCTCTTACACCTGAGTCATTCTGAAGCACAGCCTTTACAATATACCAAACTGTGGGGTGGTTGTGGATGCATGGGAATGAATTTTCAGTTGTGGTATAAGCCAACTCAATTTAAAGAATGGCCTCAATTTGTGAATTTACAATTTTGCACACTCAGTTGCTTGCACTTGTTCACTACTGCTTGTGAATATTTGGTATTTTACATAGCCCCAGCAGCTGGAATCAAGTGATAATATGAGAACCTTAACTTCCATTTAAACAAAAAAGGAAGGGTGAAACACTAGCACTATTTAAATCACCGGGAGTTTTGCAGTTTGGGGCTTCAGTGAGACCAAGATTTCACCCTAAGTTTCTAGCCCTAATGGCTGCAGAGAAAAGCTTGAAAACATAATCCAAACACATTTTAAAGGCTTAGAAATTAGCAGACAAATAAAAAAAATCAAAATCTATTATTTAAATATATCTATAATTATTTTAACCCAATCATGTTTGTTTTGGGGTCTGACTCATTGCCTGGGGTTTGCAATACTGTAGAGTTGAAGAGAACGAAGAAGTGAACCTATACCTTGTACTACCTTGAGAAAATTTGAAAGGTTATTTCTTACTCAGTATTATTTTTCTGTCATTATTCTCTTCTACTATAAGACCAAATCAGGACAAGCTGAATCTGATGTACAAACATATGTACTATACTGACTAAAATTGTCTAACAATTTCCCTGTAAAAAATAAAATGGAATAAAAAATTATCTGTTTCATAGAAGACATTACTTATTCTTTGCTCCTTGACCTTCAAGTCCACCTACAGAACAGTATGCAAACAAAGGAATCATTTCCATTTTAAGGGGTAGAAAAGTCTAACCATATGAAGCAAAAGTCCAAAAAGAAAAATATATTCAAGATAATTTTTAATGGAAGATGATGGCAGAAAGGGATAATATGTGTACAGTATATTTTGTTGTAGGTTGATTATCTATTGTGAATTCAACATATACCAATGAATTTATATAAAGATTAACATATACACAGTGATTTTAGTGTTTAAAGAAAGGCCCAAGATTGACAACAGTGGAAACTGAAGTCCCCTATTTACTCACTTTATAGGTAGAGTAGGGACAGTGGAAGCGCTAATTTACCTAAACTACTCTGTTAACGTGCCCTGTGCCTGACCTTAAAAGACCTCTCTCACATTGTCAAAGGATAATTCTGGTTCCATAACAATTTATTCTTTGGCATCTACCAAAGATATCAATGCCAACACGGTTGTTAATTAATGCCAGGTGCGACAGTGTGCAGACCGGTCTTTCCCACTGCTCAACAGCCAAAAAACCCTGATCATCCCCACTGTTATAGGATATATTGTATTGTTGCTTGGCTTTTTTCCCTTCCAAGCTACAAGTTAAAAACAAAACATTGAATAGGTACCTGAACAACAGATCTGCTCTTAAAACTTTAAATCAAAATCCAGTGAGTCATCAAAAACCGCTTTGCCTAATCAACCATTTGCTTGATGTTTTTTTTCCCAGTGACTTATTTACACCTTCAGTAAATGAGGGCAGTATATTAGCTGTATTTCCAATGTATAACAGTTAAAAGGAAATTCTAACAAGAGATGAAGACAAATACAAGAAGGTTGTGAAAGTATGAAAATGCTAGCCATTTAAGCCTTTGCACATTTTCTAACTATCTGTTCCTCTTCAACACCTATGCCTGGAATTGTGAAGTGCAGAATGTGAAATATTGCTAGATATGTATTATTGCTTGGCAGACACCTATATACACTTGCAAGAATTATAAAGCACACAGACTTTCAAATTACTGTTTTCATTATGCTGACAAGTAATTTATCATGTTATTTATTCCAATTAGAGATGGAAAAAGTTCAGAAAAGGGCAACAAAATTATTAGGAGCTAGGAGCATCTGCCATATGAGGAGAGATTAATAAGACTGGAACTTAGCTTGGAAAAGGGACAACTAAGGAGGGATATGATAGAGGTCTGTAAAAATCATGACTGGGAAGGAAGTGTTATTTAGTCTCTCATAACACAAGAACTAGGGCCACCAAATAAAATTAACAGGCAGCAGGTTTAACAAACAAACAAAAGGAAGTATTTTTTCACACAATGAACAGTCGTCCTGTGGAACTCTTTGCCAGAGGATGTTGTGAAGGCCAAGACTATAACAGCATTCAAAAAAGAACTAGATAAATTCATGGTGGATAGGTCCATCAATGGCTATTAGCCAGTGTTGTGAGGAACTTTGGATTTTGCGAGACAAGGCACACACACTTGGTTGTAGAAAGTAGATGAGTTTATTGGAAGGCCTCGGTCCCTTGAATACCGCAACACCCCCTGACCAACCCCAACACCCACACCTCATCCCTCACCCACCCCGACACCTTCCCACCCCCCCAGACCAAACCCGACACCCCCCGGCTCACTTACCCCCCGACCAAACCCGACACCCCCACCTCACCCCCCCAACCAACCCCGACACCCCCTGACCAACCCCAACACCCACACCTCACCCCTCACCCACCCCGACAACTTCCCACCCCCCCCCCCAGACCAAACCCGACACCCCCCGGCTCACTTACCCCCCGACCGAACCCAACACCCCCACCTCACCCCCCCCCCAAGCAAACCCGACACCCCCACCTCACCCCCCCACCAACCGCAACACCCCCTGACCAACCCCAACACCCACACCTCATCCCTCACCCACCCCGACACCTTCCCACCCCCCCAGACCAAACCCGACACCCCCCGGCTCACCCCCTGACCGAATCCGACACCCCCACCTCACCCCCCTACCAACCGCAACACCCCCTGACCAACTGCAACACCCTCACCCACCCCAACACCTTCCCACCCCCCCAGACCAAACCCGACACCCCCCGGCTCACCCCCTGACCGAATCCGACACCCCCACCTCACCCCCCTACCAACCGCAACACCCCCTGACCAACCGCAACACCCTCACCCACCCCGACACCTTCCCACCCCCCCAGACCAAACCTGACAACCCCCTGGCTCACTTACCCCCCAACCGAACCCAACACCCCCACCAACCGCAAAATTTGATCTTATTATGCCTTTTTCTGTTGTATTAAAGAGACAGTTACTATCAGAAATCTCTTCCCCATGTAGGTGCTTTTAAACAATTGATCAAGTTATCTCTTAACCATCTCTTGGATAAACTAAAAGAGAATTGGCTTTTTAAGTCTCAAATGTTACCTCAAGTAACCTTGTAGGTTTTTTTCCCAATTTTTTTAAGCAAATTTTTTTCCAGCAATGGTCATAAAAACATAAGAACCTACTTAATTGATAAACTTAACAGTAACAGTCACCGGGGCCAGATGGCATTCACCCAAGAGTTCTAAAAGAACTCAAATGTGAAACTGAGGAACTATTAACTAAGGTTTGTAACCTGTCCTTTAAATCAGCTTCTGTACTCAGTGACTGGAAGACAGCTAATGTAACGCCAATATTTAAAAAGGGCTCTAGAGGTGATTCCAGCAATTGCAGACCAGTAAGTCTAACATCAGTACCAGGCAAATTAATTGAAACAATAGTAAAGAATAAAATTGTCAGGCACATAGAAGAAAATAAATTGTTGGGGAAAAGTCAAAATGGTTTCTGTAAAGGGAAATCATGTCTTACTAATCTATTTTAGTACTTTGAAGGGGTCACCAAACATGTAGACAAGGGGGATCCAGTGGGTCATAGTATACTTAGATTTCCAGAAAGCCTTTGACAAGGTTCCTCACCACAGGCTCTTAGATAAATTAAGTTCTTATGGGATAAGAGGGAAAATCCTTTCATGGATTGAGAACTGGTTAAAAGACAGGGAATAAAGGGTAGGAATAAATGTTAAAGTTTCAGAATGGAAAGAGGTAACCAGTGGTGTTCTCCAAAGGTCAGTCTTAGGACCAACCCAATCCGTCCTTATTCATAAATGATCTGGGAAAAGTGGGAAACAGTGAGATGGCAAAGTTTGCAGATGATACTAAAATGTTCAAGACAGTTAAGACCAAAGCAGACTGTGAAGAACTTCAAAAAGGTCTCACGGAACTAACTGACTGGGCAACAAAATGGCAAATGAAATGTAATGTGAATAAAAAAAAGGGATGGAAAATATCTTATTGCCCTTATATAAATCCACGGCACAACTACATCTTGAATACTGAGTACCGATGTGGTCTCCTCATCCTGAAAAAGATATACTGGCATTAGAAAAGGTTCAGAGAAGGGTAACTAAAATGATTAGGGGTTTGGAAGGGGGTGGAGATGGTTGGCAGGAGAGAGATCACTTGATTATTGCCTATTAGGTTCACTTCCTCCGGGGCACTTGGCACTGCCCACTGTTGGCAGACAGGATACTGGGCTGGAAGGACCTTTGTTCTGACCCAATATGGCCTGGCTTATACATCCAATGATCATGTACACCAGTTTAGCTACAGCATTGCACTGGGAACTCATGTTAAATTATTCAGTTTGAGATACTGCTGAAAGCTCAGGGGATTCTTCTTTCTGTGCCCTTGGAGTGCTGAAAAATACACTTATTTGCATTTGCACACACTTAACAGAAGGTCTGAACTGTAGCAATTGTAATACCACGCCTCTTCCTCCCCTACTTATTTACACACACACACACACACACACACACACACACACACACACACACACACACACAATTATTTTACAGTTCTCAAACAAACTAGTTCCTCATCATAACTCCAATATTGGCTACTGATATTTTCCCTCTACACCTCTGAGATTACTTTGAACACGAATCTGAAATCCTAAGACAAGACACCCACTGGATAGAAGAGACTTTTACCTGAGTAAATACGGCATAATGAGGCCAATTTTTCGGAGGGGAGTACATTTGGAGAGGGTGGGTAAGCTCCTCCATGTGGGAGGAGAAAGATGTATAGGATTTTGGTAGTATCTTCAGGCTGTTATGTGAGTTTTCTGTTGTGAAATCAGCATCTGTTCTTCCATCCGTGAATTAAGCTTCTAACATTACCGTGCAATTAATCACACAAAACAATGTAATACATAACAAATTCTACCATCATTTATGCTGGTTTTAATTTGGAGTAACTCCAGCCATTGTAATGGAGTTATTCTTGATTTACACCAGTAAAAAGAGAACAGAATTTGCTGCTAAGGATTACATTCAGTTTTGGACCTATCCAGAGAACTCCCCATTGCTTACAAATCTAGGGATATATTGTCCTTCAGTTACAAAGTCAACAATTGGAAATTGTAACAGAACAAAGCCCTCATAACTATGTTAAGGAGGTTGCCTCTGTAAGATCAGATTTTTTTTAGCTGTAAAATTGCAGCTTTTGAACACACTTTTTGAAGAATAGCAATTACAAGTAGCCTCAGTAAAGGAGGTTTCTTTGTTAGACTGCTCCCGTTCAGAAATACCAAAAACACAATTTCATAAGAATCTGTTCAGACATTCTCAATATTTGGGTTAAGAGCGTGGAATTATTTTGACTATTGAAATATTTATCAGTTTTGTTTTTAAAGTGTGTATACACTTAAAAAAAAAGATGCTGGAAGTTAACTCTGAAATGAAAGAAGATTGGTTAAGAAATCCAAATACAGACACCGTTCTGAAACGACAAATGAAAAAGACAAGCATGAACTCTGGATGTCATGGTACTAGAGACTTACACATTCGGTCAGCAAAACACACATACATTCTGGAATTCTAAAGATTGACTTACATTGATACAGTACATACATGCTTATTACAAGGACATAGGTTTCCAGCAGTAATGTGGCACACAGTTTGTCACAAGTTGATTTCAAAAAGAGGCAACAAACCCACCTTGTGCAGAAAAGATGGTTTAGCACTACAGTTTTTTAGGTAGGCCAGAGTGTATAACAACGTATCACAGAAAATGCTGAAATAAGGATGTGGTGGAGAAGTCATCCACGAAGATCTCTGAACTGTGTGAAACTCTTGTAAAAGTTACAATCCATTTCACATTTGCAATGGGAGGTTAAAATAAATATATCGAATGGGCTACATCATGTTAATCCTCCTAAAGTAAATAAATCACATAATGACAGGCAGCGAGGGCAAGAATGATAGGAAGGGCACAAGGATACATCAGAGTTGATGCAGAATCAGCAGTCTGCAAGCAAATGGAGCAATTGGCAACAAGGTGTTGCGCAAATATACCAACAGCAGGGTAATAACATAAGGAAATGGGAGAAGTGCTGTTGCGGAGAAGATTCAAAGGAGTAGTGTAGATTTAGGGCATTGTTGTTTGGGTGTTCAAACGGTTTTACTTCAATTTTTCCATCATTTGTACTTGTCTTTAATTAAACCAACTGCTCAGTCCAACATCACATTGGCCTCTTTTTGAGGCACAGTAGTTCTCCCTACTTGCACTGTGAACATCTATTGTACCTGCCGACCCTGCTTTATATTTATGCTGGAGCACACCATAAGTCTCAATAGAACAGGAGTATTAAACTCATTAAAGTTTTGTTGTCTCTGTGCTTTCCCCTTCAAATCAAAACTCTATTGTATATGGTGCAGAAACCATTTTTGCCTTCAGATCAAGATTCTCAAATATGAAAGCATGCAAATATTGTGTGAATTTCAGCATTTGGAGATGGTGGAATATTTCTCAAACAGGTCACAGCTAAATGATACAAAACTAAATTCCAGTCCTAACTGTGACGGGCATCTATTGTAATGGAAGCATGCAGCTATCTAAAGATCACAGTCCTCAAATATAGGAGCCTAAAATATAAAGGTTTTCAGAAATCTTAGCCTCATGTCACACGGTGACCAATGGGGGATTTCTGTCCTCATATAACATAATTCATTTATTATTAGTATAAGCGGCTGCAAAACCATTCTTCTGCCAGTCTGATCAGGCACTGGGGGAGACAGGTAATGATTCTGCACCAGTAAAACACACCCTGCCCTCCCACCCCTCTGGATTGAATTTAGCCCTCAATATTTATGATTTCTGCCTAGGCTGAAATTTCTGTACAGCTTCAATTTAGTTCCAGCTAATGGAGGCTCATATGTGGCAGCTTATTACAAAATACATGTATATTCAATGTTAGGTGCGGTAGACTCTCGATTATCCAGGATGACAGGAAAAAAATAATCCTGGTTAATAAAATCCCGGTTAATCACCATCCATAGGAAATATGGGGAGCCGGGGGGGGGGTGTGGGGGGTGTGGAGGTGGGAGAGGGTTTGGTTCATCAGCCACCCTGTGCCAGGGAGAAGGGATGTTGGTTCACTAGCTGCCCTGCACCTGGTGGGTTGGGGTGTTTTGGGTTTTTTTGTGCTTGGGACGGCAACAAAGCCAGAGCCCGCCCTGCGAATTACACATATTTTTGTTTTGACATCCCGGTTAATCCACATCCTGGTTAACCCAAACCTGGATAATCGAGAGTCTACTGTATGTATCATACCCTATGAGCAGCTGAACATTAGGATGTTGCATAATCGTAAATATATATTTCAAATGACATTCCTTATCTAACTAATGAATTCAAGAATTAAACAGGAGAGAGAAAAAAATTAATCAAAGATCTGAAAACCACCAATAATGATAGTATACTTCCCAAAAGCTGACTGGCTAATGTGGAGACCATTAGCTCTCTAGAAATGCTCTGTACATGAAGATAAAAACAGTGTTACATAATACATTTATGTGCTTAGTGAATAATAATAATTAGAGAATAATTTCTCCATCATTAGACAAGCATCAGAAGCCACTTCCCAAATACCCGTTGGCTTGGATAGTGGAGCTACCTGTTAGTAATCTAGCAACTTCCCTGTGACAAACCTCCAAGTCTGCCATGTGAACACAGGAGCACCGTTCCCCTTTGACTATAGTACAGAAGTAAAGATTGCTCAAAGGAACCATTTTTCTCATTCCTGGTATATCACACCATAGAGATGGACCACAATTCAGATTTCATAACTTCAGCACCAAAACAGAATGGAGGAGGATCCAGCCACTAATTGAGGTACCCACTTTTGAAAACGGACTCCTGCATTTAAGGACATTACTCCATCCATTACTGAATCAGAGCCACCTCTAAGTAGGAAATGCAGAAGCTATGTTGGACCTCCAGTTCTACAGCATAGTGACATGAAAGTGAAGTGGGATTAAAAGTGGAAAAATTTCATTACCTGAACTGGAATTTGGCTAACCACTACTTTTCCAGAAACAGCTAAAAACTCTACTTTTACCAAGAATGCCACGATCTCTTTAATAACCACAAATAGTAATCATTGCAAGTCTGAGGATTTGACTCATCCAAAAGACACCACTTCACAAGAAGAGCACCCCCTCATACCACACTGGTACAGTGGTTAATTACTGATTCAAGGAAGAGAGTGTCCCTTATCTTAGTCACCAACTCCATTTTCCACAGCACTGAGTTTTCCTTGGCAGTTTCCCATCTTCCAAGTTTGACCACGCATCTACGTAATTCAGACAAGATTAAGCAGTGTGACTGCAAGGATTAACAACAGACTAACCCTGTAGTGTCCTTTGATTAAGGTTTAACTAATACTTCATTACAATATAAACAGCTATAAAATACATGCCACCTCAATTACAAACAAATTAGTTTAGATAAATTATATTAGTCTGAAAATTAATAATGGAACCATTAGAAAAAGGTTCATTAACCCTAATGTCTCATTTACAGGAAAATTCTGTCCTTGGATGCATACACATAGCTCTCACTGACTGGAATAAAAATTGTACATCGCAGGCCCAAATTTAGTTCAACACAATTGACAAACCCTTTTTCTTTGTTCATCATCCAAGAATGGGTGCAAGACTGAAATAAGAGGTAGTCTGGTGTGAAAAGCAGTCCCAGTTCAAATATCATTAAGCTAAAAAAAAAGTCAATAACAGTTTCAAGAAAAATGACATAGGTAGTTTCTTCTCCTAAATTGTGTTGTATGAAGGATTCACATTACAGTGTGTAACAGTATTCAGTCAAAAACCATGTAGTAACTAAAATGAATGCCTACAGTAGAAAGAACAGTTACTTACCTCGTAACTGTTGTTCTTCAAGATGTGTTGCTCATGTCCATTCCAAGATGTGTGTGCGCGCCGCGCATGCACGGTCCGGAAGCTTTTCCTAGTGGTACACCAAGGGTCGGCAGGGGAGACCCCTAGAGTGGCGCCCTCATGGCGCAGTATATAAGACCCTGCCGACCCGCCCCTCACTCAGTTCCTTCTTGCCGGAACTCCGACAGAGGGGAGGTGGGGGGGTATTGGAATGGACATGAGCAACACATCTCGAAGAACAACAGTTACGAGGTAAGTAACTGTTCTTTCTTCTTCGAGTGATTGCTCATGTGCATTCCAAGATGTGACTTGTGAGCAGTTACCTTGGCGGAGGGTCCGGAGTTCATCTGGTTGCGGATTGCAGTACTGCCACGCCGAAGCCGGTGTCCTCTCTCGCCTGCTGGTTGATGGCGTAGTGCATGGTAAACGTATGGATGGAAGACCACATGGCTGCCCTGCAGATCTCAAGAAGCGGGATCCGAGCCAGGAAGGCAGCGGACGTGGTCTGCGCCCTGGTGGAACGTGCAGACAAAGGTGGTGCCGGAACCTTTGCCAGTTCGTAAGACAGCTTAATGCACGAGGTGAGCCAGGAGGACAATCTCTGAGAGGAGACTGGCATACCCCTCATTCTTTCTGCCGTTGAAATAAACAATTGGTGTGTTTTACTAAACGGTTTTGTGCGTTCTATGTAGAAGGCTAATGCCCTTCTAACGTCCAGGGTATGGAGTGCACGTTCCCTGTCTGAGGCGTGCGGCTTGGGACAGAAAACTGGTAAGAAAATATCCTGGTTGATATGGAAAGCAGTGACCACCTTGGGTAAGAAGGATGGGTGGGACCGCAGGTGCACCTTGTCCTTGTAAAAAAATTGTGTAGGGGGGTTCGGATGTAAGGGCCCGCAGCTCCGAAACCCTCCTTGCGGAGGTGATCGCTATGAGGAAGAATACCTTCCATGACAGGTAAATGAGGGGGCAGGTTGCCAGGGGTTCAAAGGGGGGGTCTCATGAGGGATGATAGGACCAGGTTAAGGTCCCACGGGGGTGCTGGCGGACACACCGGAGGGTACAGCCTCTCCATCCCCCTGAGGAACCTGCCCACTATAGGGCTGCTGAAGAGAGATCGTCCTTGCACCCCAGGGTGAAAGGCAGAGATGGGCGCTAGATGGACCTTCAGGGAGGACACGGCCAGGCCCTGTTTGAGAGAAAATAAGTAATCCAGCACCAGTGGTACAGAGGACAATAAGGGCACCCCACCCTGTTGGGTCGCCCAGATAGAGAATCATTTCCACTTGGCCAGGTAGGTGGCCCACGTGGAAGGTTTTCTGCTGCCCAAGAGGACCTCCCGTACTGCGGAAGAGCACAGCCACTCAAGGGGGTTCAGCCATGGAGCTTCCAGGCCATCAGGTGCAGGGAGCAGAGGTTGGGGTGTTGTAAGCGCCCGTACTCCTGGGACAGCAGCATCGGGAATACCGGCAATGTGATGGGCGGGGCCACAGAGAGGGTCAATAGGAGTGGAAACCAGTGCTGGCGGGGCCAGGACGGGGCGATGAGAATTAGGGAGGCTTTGTCCCTGCAAACCTTCAGGAGGACCCTGTGGAGGAGGGGGCAGAAATGCATATAGCAGACCCCCTGTCCACGGGAGGTGAAAGGCGTCCCCTATCGACCCGGGAGAGTGGCGGAGAAGGGAGCAGAACCTGTGGCACTTCCTGTTGGCCCGTGTGGCGAACAGGTCTATCCGGGGAGTACCCCAGTGAAGGAAAATTATGTGTGCAACCTGAGAGTTGAGGGACCGCTCGTGGGACAGGAAGGAGCGGCTGAGTCTGTCCGGCAACGTATTCTGGGGCCCCGGAAGGTAGGAGGCCTGCAGGACTATTGAGTGTACGACGCACCACTCCCACAGTTTTAGGGCTTCGCGACAGAGGGGAGAGGAGCGAGCTCCACCCTGTTTGTGGATATAAAACATTGTCGCAGTACTATCTGTCAGGACTGATCTGTAGTGGCCCCGCAGACTGGGGAGGAATGTCTGGCACGCTAAGCGGACCGCTCTGAGCTCTCGCACGTTGCTGTGTAGGGTGAGTTCAGAATGGGACCATTGACCCTGTGTCCTGAGGTCCCCGAGGTGCGCACCCCAGCCCATGGCTGATGCATCAGTCACCGGGACCAGAGTAGGCTCGGGCCTCAGGAAGGGCACCCCTGCGCACACGTTCTGTGGGTCGAGCCACCAGTGAAGAGAGTCCAGGAGCCGTTGGGGGAGGGTGACCACCATGTCCAGGGGATCCCTGGATGGTCTGTGTGTGCGGGAGAGCCACGACTGGAGGGGACGCAGGCGCAGTCTGGCAAACTGCACCACGTGTACACAAGCTGCCATGTAGCCTAGCAGAACCATGCAGTTTCTGGCCGTTGTGGTTGGGAACTGCAAGAGCGACCTGATGATACGTGTCAGGGTTTGGAAGCGCGGTAGCGGGAGGGACGCCTGCCCGCCTGTGGCGTCGAGTGCCGCTCCAATGAACTCTATGGTTTGGGTGGGGATGAGAGTCGACTTCTGCTCGTTGAGCATAAGGCCGAGCCTGACAAAGGTTTCTCTGACGAGAGCTACGTGCTCGGTCGCTAGGGATTGGGACTTTGCTTTTATAAGCCAATCGTCTGGGTAGGGGTACACTTGTACATGGTGTCTGCGTAGGAATGCCGCCACCACTGCCATGCACTTGGTGAAGACCCTCGGGGCAGTGGAGAGACCAAAGGGAAGCACCCTGAACTGGTAGTGCGCCTCCCCAACCACAAATCTCAGAAACCTCCTGTGGGACGGAAGGATGGAGATGTGGAAGTAGGCATCCCTTAAATCGAGGGCGGAATACCAGTCCCCCGGATCCATGGAGGGGATAATACTGGCCAAGGAGATCATCCAGAATCAGAACTTTCATATGTAAGCGTTCAGATATCGTAGATCTAGGATGGGCCGAAGGCCCCCCTTGGTTTTGGGGATAAGGAAGTAACGGGAATAGAACCCTCTCCCCCTGAATTGAGGGGGAACCTGTTCTATAACCCCTAACAGGAGCAGAGTGTGAACCTCCTGCATGAGGATTTGCTCGTGAGAGGGGTCCCTGAAGAGGGACGGGGAAGGGGGGTGGCAGGGTGGGAGGGAGGAAAATTGGATAGAGTATCCCGCCTCTATCGTGCTGAGGACCCAGCGATCAGACGTGATCTGGGCCCATGCCCCATAGAAACGGGATAGGCGGTTCCAAAAGGGAGGGGAAGGATCTGTGTTGGAGTCTGGAATGCTGTCCTCGTGGCCACCTTCAAAAGTTTGGTTTCGGCCCAGGTGGGGGTTTGGAGGTCCCCTGATCCTGGCCGCTAGGGGGTCGGGAACGCCTTCTGTTACTGTTGCCCCTTCCCCTAGCGGGTTCCCGTCTCAGGGGCGGTTGGTAGAACCAAGACGGGGGCTGGGTCTAAAGGGGCGTCTCTGAGGCGCTGGGGTGTGTAAGCCCAGGGATCTAAGAGTGGACCTAGAGTCCTTCAGGCCGTGAAGACGTTTGTCCATCTCTTTTGCAAAGAGGCCATCCTGGTCAAAGGGGAAGTCCTGCAGGGTGTTTTGTACTTCAGGTGGGATCCCCAAGACCTGAAGCCATGAGTTGCGCCTCATAACGATGGCCGTGGCCACTGTCCTAGCTGCGGAGTCCGCGGAATCCAGTGCCACCTGGAGGGCCGCCCGGGAGACCACTCTGCCCTCCTCTAGCAGGGCATCAAACTCTCTACAGGAATCCCCCAGAATGATGGCCTGGAATTTTCCTAAGGAGGACCAGGCGTTATAGGCATAGCGGCCTAGGGCAGCTTGCTGGTTGGAGCTGTGGAGCTGCAGGGCGCCCGTAGAATAGACCTTACAGCCGAAAAGGTGCAGCTTCTTGGCATCCCTGGATTTTGGGGCTGACCCCGGTTGGCCCTGACGCTCCCTGTGGTTTACTGCATCCGCCACGAGCGTGCCCAGAGCGGGATGCGTGAAAAAATGTTCGTATCCACGCTGGGGAACAAAATAGCGTCTCTTGACTCCTCTTGCAGTTGGCGGGATCGAGGCTGGGGTCTGCCATAGCCTATTGGTGTTAGTCTCAATGGATCTGATGAAGGGAAGGGCCACCCTGGATGGGCCATCGGGTGCCAGGATGTCTACCGTGGGATCTAGGTCCTCAGTGATTTCCTCCGCCTGGAGCTTTAGGCTCTTTGCCACCCGGTGGCGGAGGTCTTGGTGGCCTTTAACATCCATTGGGGGGAGGCCAGAGGACGTGCCTGCCACCGCCTCGTCTGGGGAGGAAGAGGAGCGTACCACCGGTTCTGCTTGTTCTTCCCTGCGGTGGGGCTGGGGAGGAATAGCCGGGACCCCCGGGGGGGGGGGGGGGGCTGGAGGTGCGGCCAGTGCAGGGTCCCGACCCTCTGAGGCCTGCGGTGCCATATGTTCCACTACCCTAGGGGACGGGCAGGATGTGGAGGTGGCTGTTGGAGGGGCCCTGGTCGAAAACCCTGAGGCGGTCCTGGAGTCTTGCCCCTGGGCTTGGTGATACACCCAAGGGGTCCAAAAGGGCCACTGGCTCGATCCCTGCCACTGAGGGGGCCAGTCTGGTGCAGAGTGGGGTTGCTCCCCCCCGGGTGTGGTGCCGAGAGCCGTGCCGGGAGTGCGAGCGGTGTCGGTGACTGTGTCGGGACCAGGACGACCCTGCATCAGACTCCGATGAATAGTCCGACGCCGACCATGGCGGCGCGGAGCCCATCGTTACTACAGCTCGGTGCGGGGAGTGGTGCCGCATCATTGTCTGTTTGCCCCGGTGCCGTACCACTGGTGGTGGGATGGGGTCCGACTTGGCCAGTACCAGGGGCGGTGCGGACGACGTAGAAGGCACGCATGATGGTACCGTGAAGACATATTCCGGTGCCGGTGCGGTGCCTGGGCGGGTATTCGGCACCAATGGCGGCGCCGGGGGCCTGACGTCTTGCACCAGGCTAATGAGGTCTCGGGCGGCCTCATAGGTGTCCAGAATGGATGGGAGATCTACGCCAGGTAAGGGCGACTCTGGCTGCACCGGCACCGAAGACAGGACCACTGCACTGGGCACCCTGGCTGGTGGTTCCTGTCGGCCCCGAGAGGCCAGCTCTGCATCGTGGACGCTGTGAGAGCGTGAGGTTGGGGATCTACCTCTGTCTGGCCTCTTCTTCTTAGAGGGCACCGGAGATTGAGAGCGGTGCCGTCTAGAGGCGCTGGACCTGCGTGCCGGGGATTTGTGCTGGCAGGTCCGCGTGGAGTCCCTTTTTGAGGCCTGTGTGCTGCGCACCGAGGGAGCCTGCTCTGGTTGCAGCTGCAGCGCGGACTCCTTGAGGATCAGTTTTAAGTGGGAGTCGTGTTCCTTTTTAGTGCGGGTCTTGAAGCTTCTACAGATAGAGCACCTGTCTGTCTGGTGGCTCTCCCCCAAGCACTGTGTGTGCGGATCATTGGCCAGCATAGGCTTGCTGCAAGCCTCCCAGGACTTAAACCCCGGCAGCCAAGGCATTCCCTGGTGCTGCAGGGAAGAGACCTCCGCAGTGATGGGCCGGAGGTCCTTTATCTAAATTTCCAACAATCAACTGCTAAACTACTAAACTATTTGCAGGTGATTAACTACAATAAACATTAACTAAGTACACAAAGCAATTGAATACCACTAAGTGAGTGCTATCGACTCTAGCTGTTCCAGGGACCTTCAGGGTGGTAAGAAGGAACTGAGCGAGGGGCGGGTCGGCAGGGTCTTATATACTGTGCCATGAGGGTGCCACTCTAGGTATCTCCCCTGCCGACCTTCCGTGTACCACTAGCAAAAGCTTCCGAGACCGTGCATGCACGGCACGCACACACATCTTGGAATGCACATAGTTATTAGCTTAGTCTGTGCATTTTTAAGGAACTGGAATTTGCCTCAGTTTCCCTGTTAAATAAGGATAATGATACTGCTCCTCCTCTGTACAGTAATTCAGGATTATGGATAAAAAGCACTAAATATTTTTATTTTATTATTGCTCAGGAGTTTTTTACTGAGACAAACTAGGCTCCCAAGTCACTAATCATCATACTTTTCAGCAAATCCCTGATGATTGTAGGGAAAATGTCTATGAAATAAAATCCATTTATTGCTTCAGAGAAACAGCATGAAAGAGACCCAATGTTGTAAACATTACATTTGTTGTCTTTATTGTTTTATTGATTTTTATCCTACTATTGTTAGGACCATAATATAAGTGCTTTATGTATTAATAAATATTAAAATAAAAAAGGATCTCTGCCAATGAGATAACAAGGAAGCTATTATTTCTTAGATATGTAATTCCCTTGTACTCTTAGTTGTGGATGTCTGATAGGCATAATCACTGTACAGATATTTCTCAATACCAGTGTAGTACGTAAATCCCTGAGTCCAAATTGTGCAACAATGACTGTTAGTCAGAATGCAGGGATTTGCTTTATCACAGTATAATTATATCTCAGTAATAAAATAGCAGTCAAAATATAGCCAACACTGGAAAGAGATTTTTTTGCAATGAGAGACTTGTATGAAACTAAAAATAAATTGGTTCATAGTTCCCTGAAGCTACAAATCTCAGCCTAGAGAACCTCAAACACCACACAAAATAAGAAAAGGGGGTGGGGGGAGAGGTGTATGTCCTCCTAGATCATGGGTCATATTACAGCGAGTCTGACTTCATGAGATCACTGCCTTGATCATGTTCTACTTACAATAGACAATATGATTTTTGAAAATATAGGTGCAACAAAAGCGTTTGCAGTTAATTGTGCTGTGTTCCAACAAAACAATGTTCACACCTTGTCACTGTGGTTCACTCATAACAAGACATGAGCATTCTCTTATACAAACATAAGATTACAAAATATATATCTGGCTGAAAAAGAGCTGTAAACGTTGTTTCTGTCAACTTATTTATAACCTCCCTCTTCTTCCCTCCCCCAATGCATTCTTAAAGAAAAAAATCAGTCAAGAGGAAAAGCACATTTTGTTGTGTATCCTGGAAGTCATAACTTGTGACTACTGAGCCTATAATGTAACCAATCCCAAAATTTCGGTACAAAACCAGTATCTTTTAAATCTCAATATGCTTTGCATGTCTGGATTGGGTGGAGGATGGAGAGGAATCTCCATTAAGAGATTGTTGTTGAAATTGTCTGCTTTCCCGGAGTGCCATTTTATAGGAATATCTTAAATATTCTATACTATTTGCAAGAGCCATATTACAAAAAAGGTTAAAAAAAAAAACACCAACCCTCTATGTACCTATATAGGCAAAATGCTTTGGGTGTTACCAACACAATGCCTTTAAATGCAAAGTATATATAAAATAAGCGAAGGCTTTTCTATTTTTTGCAGATGGGTTAGGAATGGGCAATGTCATGACTGTATTTGTGACTCAAGCCACTCAGTCACAGAGAAAATAGATGGATAGAATATCTTAAAATACTTTTTAGTTATGACAGATAGTACATATTGTACAGTATGTATCATTTTACTGACAGTTCTTAAAAAGAAACTGATGAAATATATACAGCCGGTATTAATACTACACCAAGTTTTGGATGTATACTGAAGACACAAAAAACCTTCCAATAGGGCTACTATAACAGCATTTCTATAGCACCATAGTGAAATAATGTAGCATAGAACTAAGTATCAATACACTGCTTTACTACAAAATTTAGAAGGTATGCAACATTGAAAAAGGTTTATAAAATCATAGCTGAAAGGATTATTTTTTGATAAGTCTTAAGGTTCACAACATATGTGCCCTTTAGTAAGCTCTCCAAATGCATAAGACAAGACCCTTCCTAAACGCAATCACTGTATTTCATTCACACCCTACATCCTGAATGCTGAGTAACTGTGCTGCATATATATGCAGGTATGTATGCAGCTGTGTGGGTGCATCTGTAAAAGCATATTTTGCACACACCACATGTGAGGATATCCATGTGGCAAACTGCAAAGCCAAATTAAAATCTGTATTTATCAAGCACTTTTGAACACATCGCCTACATTCTCCTCACTTATCGATCTCCACTGAGATAATCAGTCTGAATATACAGACCAAGATATGTAAAAGTATTGACAACAGCTGCAAGGATCTCTTATCTATTTCTATTTTTTTAATGTGGCATGTACAGAATAAAGAAGTGGCACATACAGTTTTTGTTGGCATTCATTTGGAATGTCCTGCATAATACATTGCCTGCATCTCAAACGAATGCTTTATCATACTGCATTGTCATGTGTTCACATTACATTTTGGTATAGCTTTAGATAGATGATAGACAGACACAGATGACAGACAAATATACATACAATGGAGTCACTATAGCGATATCACAACTAAGAGAGCAAGATATTTTAATACTAAGCAGCTTTGCCACCATCTCCATCTAACATTTGGAAAAACTTCTGTTCTGCATAATATTTCTCACATGTACTACTTGTTCACAGGGCCGGCGACAGGGGGGTACTACGGGTACAGCTGTACCGGGCCCCGGACTTAAGGGGGGGCCCCTTAAATCCGGGGCGGTCCCAGTACGCAGCTGTACCCCCTTGTCGCTGGGCCTTTGAGCAAG
The DNA here is from genome assembly GCA_032164245.1 of Sternotherus odoratus. Lineage (NCBI taxonomy): Eukaryota > Metazoa > Chordata > Testudines > Kinosternidae > Sternotherus > Sternotherus odoratus. Next base: position 152,389,516 of record JAVMKO010000002.1, read on the forward strand.
GCGCGACTCCGGGCAGCCGCTGCAGCGCTCATCAGCCCCCTCCCCGAGCACCCAGCAGCCTCCCCCCGCCCCCCTTTGCTTCTCCCGGCCAGGCCACGCGGCCGGAGCGCATGCGGGGGTTGGGCCCCGCGGGCGGCGGGAGACCGGCCGGGGGGGGGCGCACGATCTGCATACGGGGCCCCAAAATTCCTGTCACCGGCCCTGCTTGTTCAGAAGGTAGTTTTGGGGGGGGGAAAGTCTTTAGATTTTAATTGGACAGACCATTTTAAACTTTTTAAAAATCCAGTCAATTCAAAGCATTAATGTAGAGTATTAAAATGTTTCAATCCACTACTCCTTTATCAAAACTAGTCCTGTGCACTAGTTCAATCAAGTTTGGATAAAAGAACATTTAATTATAAGAGATTCTCTCTCTATGCACATTAAGATTTCCATGAGAAATTTGGCTAATCGACACTTTTCTTCTTCGTTTGTAATAAGTAAATGTATGTCCTTTTGCATTACAAAGACAGCCTTCAAAATGTCAGATGATAACTAGGATCCAAACCTCCATTAAGGTCTATTAGCTTGGACTTCAATGGAATGCTGCTGATGATCAGGAATACACAGCAGACAATTCAAATCCCAATGAGAATTGGGTACTAGGAATATATATTGCCACTATAATTTAAAATTAAAAAAAAGCAAATAAAAAAAAGCACAAATTGCACAGGCAGCAGTCGAATATTCACACAAAAATTACGCTGTCTCCTGATCTCAGGCTATTATAGCTGTGTTCCTACTACACACACACACACACACACACACCTTACAGTGGACCAAGTGATAATAGAAATTTATGCTTCAGAGGAAAGTAGAAAATTCAAAAGTGTAAAGTATGGAACAACCTGCCAAAAGTTTCTTCTTAAGCCCAAGCAATTGGTGGATGGCTTATTCCCATAAGCACAAGGGTTTCTATCCCACTAAATCTCAACTAGTCCAGTAAGGGGCAGAAGAGAGAGGATGCTACTGTGTCACGCTATCAGAACCTTCACCCCACTGGTAACAAGTTGGTAGAATCCTCATTCCCTTCTTGTGGGGGCCAGGCAGCAGCAGAATATTCACACAAACCTCATTCAGCAAGATGAGTAAGCAGTAGCACCTTTGCCCACAGCAATGACTTGGCATCAAAACCTCCCACTCACACATGATAGAGGGCTCGAGCAAAAGATTTTTTTTTTTTAATGGTAGTAGAATCTGAATTCTGGAAACACTTAGGACAAGATTTCTTCCGTATTCATTGGGTCAGGCTGTAGTGCTTTGGGATTCAGAATGTGCTACCAACTGAACATGTGGGAAGAGGAAGCAGCACAATATTTCAGAGCTCCAGCTTACTTTGGAGTGCAGAGCTTTTGGACTTTCTGGTCTCCAGATCAGGCCTTCTCTATCACACATGAACTTACATATGTTATATGGTCAACATTTATTTAGAATTAAACAACAATTAACATGAACCACATCAAGCAATTTCTCCATCACTTTCAGAAATGCTTCTGTTCTGGATGCTTTACACTGGGTAGTTAATAGAGTCAGAAGGTTCCAAGAATTGAGTTCTGATTCTGAGCCATGTCAAACTGTTCCCTCTGAGAACATATACAATATTGGAAGCTTTAAAAATCCTAGACTCTGCAGAATTTATTACTATTGTGACCATTGCGGGTTATGCCAAAGGAGTTTATGACTTTACTGAAACCTGGAATATGAAGCTTATGGCAACTACAAACTCTGAAGGCAATATGTTGAAGCTTATAATTAGGGTCAATAGAAATCCCCATGGATGTCCAGGCATTCAGTGGGTATTACCAGCTGTAAATCACTTTCCCTCTGTGTTGACTCTGGCCAGTAAAAAAGAGGGGACAATAAAGGCTCTCTCCAGTCCTCACCATCTTCTCACCCATTTATTTTGGAAAGGGAGTAGCTATTGGTCATAAATCAAATTGTGCGATCATAATAAATGTGGCATCTTGTCTTGTCCCCTGAAATGATCCTGTGTACATTTGTCTGCATAACACAGACAAGTGACAAGGTCCAGACTGAGCACATCCCAGAAGTAAGTGGACAGGAGGTAGCCCTGCTTATCCCTGTGCAATCAGACGTAGGGTCTATGTAGCCCTCTGGAAGGATTCAAGGAGTGTTCTTACTCTGTCTTGCTTGTTGATTGTGTAAGCCCATGTCACAATCTAACCCAAAAAGTGTTTGATCTTGCTCCCATGAAAATCCTATGAAAAACTTCCCGTTGATAACAGCAACACAGATAGGCAATACAGACTTCCACTATCTATTTTATTAATTTATATCTTACTAGCGAAAATACCCGGCGTTGCTCGGGTCAGTCGGAGGTGGGGAGGGGACAGAGAGCTGAGCGAGTGCGGGGTCCGTTGGAGGGGGGAGGAGGAAGAGAGCAAACCTGACACCCCCACCTCACCCCCCCGACCAAACCCAACACCCCCACCGCACTTACCCCTCCACCAACCCCGACTCACATTTTCACCCCCCCACCCAAAACCAACACCCCCATGTCTCCCCCCTACCAATCCGAACACCCCCTGACAAACACCCACACCTCACCCCCATAGACCAAATCTGACACACCCACCTCACTTCCCCCCCAACCAAACCCGACACCCCTACCTACCACCACAAACAAACCCGACACCCACACCTCACTTACCCCTCGACCAACCCCAACCCTCCTCCTCACCCTCCCAACCAAACCCAACACCCCCTAACCAGCCCCAACACCCACACCTCATCCCTCACCCACCCCGACACCTTCCCACCCCCCCAGACCAAACCCAATACCCCCGGCTCACTTACCCCTCAACCAAACCCGACACCCCCACCTCATGCCCCGACCAAACCCGACACCCCTACCTCACTTATCCTCTGACCAAACCCAACTCTGGTCCATCGGAGGTGGGGAGGGGCAGAGAGCTGAGTGAGTGCGGGGTCCGTTGGGGGGGGGAGGGGGAAGAGAGCTGAGCGAGTGCGGGGTCCGTTGGAGGGGGGAGGAGGAAGAGAGCTGAGCGAGTGTGGGGTCTGTTGGAGGGGGTATTATGACATCATAAATATATCACAGAGAACAGCAGCTGCCCAGCTGATGTGATTGGCCTTTAAATAATTTCACCCCTGGAGGGTGTCAGAGGTGAGATTTGAAAAATTTTCGACTCTTACCCTGATTAGGACCCTAAGACCTATTACTGTACCAAATTTCAAGTCTCTAGCTCAAATGGTGTGGAAGGAGTAAGCGCACGTACATACACGCATACATACACGCATACATACACCATTTGACTTTTATATATATAGATACATTTAAAAAACATTTACCGGATTCAAAAACATCTATCTGTTCACACAGCGAATCTGCACAGCTGCCTGTTTGCTACCACTGTTAGTTTGTTTTAATGTCATTCTAAATTTGCAGTTTTTCCTATTTAAAATACTTGTGGGAATACGAATCCTCTAAAATAACAAAAGTGATTTCAGTTTATATAAAGATCCTCCACTTTTTCATTATTTTTTTAAAATCAGACATGGTGTAATTCCTTCCTTCCTACACCACACAAACTAAGCATGCATTCTGTTTTCTCCTGATAATAAAATCCCAGCCTCTCTCAGAAAAAGAAATTTTAGATGTCACCCACATCTGGGAAATTTAAAAAAAAAGACATTTACAAAGCCTCATTTTAGAACTGTGTCTTAAAATATTATAAAAAATAAACTGCATGGTAGAAGAATGCGCTTTTAGGGTTAGGCTATCCCTCCTTAAAAAACTATTTAAAAGAACAACAACAACAAAAAAACCATTCAGTTTTACTTATTGCTAATGAAAGAAACTAGACTGTGCCAATGTGGAAGGCTGGAAATTTCTGTTTCTCTGTGGAACAAGTACACTGTGGACAGTGGCAGGACAAATTTTCCCACATAGTTCTATCCATGTGTCTTCACTATGACCTACAGGGAGCACCTCCAGAGTAAAAAGGGTACTTCAGTCTGCAAGACCATTCCATTTTTGGCCTCTCAGCAAAAGTGTCAATTAGTGCCAGTTTCTATGCTGGCTTTCTAAACAATTTAGATGATTCTCCTTGTCTCTCCCACCAGGCCATGAGCCACAATATCCAATGTGAAATCACTTAGACTTTTCACCTAAGCCGTCATATAAACTTTAGACCACTGTTTCGAATTTAATGCCTATTGAGAGTGTGCTTTGCAAGGCAATGTAAAGCAGTTCTAGTGCCACTGGTCTGCAAGGTGCATATCAAGGCAAACAATTGAGCCCAAAGCACAAAACCACTGTCAGTGCTATTTAGAAAGAGAACTGAGCTTTGAGCGAGGTTCTACCGCTCTTGTTGCGCTGAGGAGATGATGCATATGTGAGAGGAAAAGGACAACTGGAAACATACAGGAATGAATAAAACCAATGAAAATGTAAGATTTTTTTATGGGCTGCTCCAAATTTTTCTTAATTGAATGACAGTTGTGGTATGCTGGATCTCTCTCTCCTCTGAATCCCTTACACACACGTCTCCAACACACACACACACACATACAAATGCAGGTAAGCTGGAAAGGGAGATCTTACATGGAAGTGAGAGTGCTAAAATTAGGCCCTGAGAAGCCTGTATTACTTGAAAAGTGTGTGCTACGAAAAAAATGATTATGATCAAATGTTGTCTAGCAAAGACCTTATTCTCTGCAGCTAAATCTGCGGGAGGGCAAATCAGGGGCCAGGGGCCGCTTCCTGCCCAACAAGAGTTTTAATACGATCCTCGAGCTCCCACTGGGGAGCAGGGTCAGGGGCCACTCCATGCAGCTCCCGGAAGCAGCAACGTGTTTCCACTCTGGCTTCCATGTGTAGGGGCAGCCAGAGGGCTCTAATCTGCATGCTGCCCCTACCCCAAGTGCCACCCCCGCAACTCTCATTGGCTGGGAACTGCGGCCAATGGGAGCTGTGGGGGGCAGTGCCTGCGGACAGGACAGCACGCAAAGCCGCCTGGACGCACCTCTGCCTAGGAACCAGAGCGAGGGGACATGCCACTGCTTTCGGGAGCTGTTTGAGCCATCCCCCAGCGCCCCAACCCCCTGCACCAGCCTTCCAACCCCTTGGTCCCAGCCCAGAGCACCCTGTACCCCAAACCCCTCATCCCCACCCCCTACCCCAGAGCCTATACCCCCAGCGAAAGCCAAACACCCCCCTGATCTCCCTGCCACCCTCAGAACCTCTCAGTCCCAGTCCAGAGCCCTCTCCTGCACCCCAAACTGCTCATTTTGGCCCACATAGGATCCCAAACCCACAGCCAGAGCCCTTACCCTCTCCTGTACCCCAACCCCAATTTTGTGAGCATTCATGGCCCGCCATACAATTTCCATACCCAGAAGTGGCCCTTGGGTCAAAAAGTTTGCCTGGCCCACTTTATCCACTGGCTATTTAAGTCTAATGGATATTTTTAATTTCATGTCTATATGATGCAGGGACCAAACCGCTCTAACAGCCCCGTTACAAATTTATAATCCAGAGCGAATGAGGATTAAAAAAAAGGTTTAAAGTTAGAAGAAGGTGGGAAAGCTGCAATCTGTGAAAAAAAAATAAAAGATAGTACGGGGAAAAAAGCTGTTGCAAAATAAACAACTCAGTAGGCAGGATTGGAAACTGCAAAAAAGAAGAAATGGAAAGAGGGAATAGGATATCCTCCCAGCATCTTTGGGTTATTTAAAAGTACCTGTACTTCATAACCTGCACAGCTCCAGGCAACGTGTTAAGCGATAAATTGCTTTCTATAGGTATGTGGTGGTGTTAGAGGGTCAGCAAAACATTCCACTCCAGAGGCACTATATACATTTCTTGACTTGAAACAACCGGATTGACTCACTTCTACATATTTCAAATCCTCATACAATGTTCCAAGGACATACATAACGATACTCTACACCAGAATGAGTGATGAATAATGTTCAGCGTTACAAAAATTGAATTTTAAAATGACATGTAGCCAGGATGCAAACTGACCCTTATGAAAGGGAAATAGGAAAAGCATAAGGCTAGTACTTACATTCTAGTATTGCTGGTCTTGTTGATAATTACAGATTTTCCAGTTTGATCTACATTGTGATCCATCCCAAAATAAGCTGCCACTCTGTGCACTAACATCCTCTGATAGGATGACATCTGAGGGAACTTTTTATAGTGGTTACTGAAAGAAGATATCGCACCCATCAGTTACGGGATCATCTCTAAGATATACCTTCTCTAATAATACCTTTTAAAACCTGATGTAATTATTTTTTCCTCTCTTCATTTATACAGCATACATGTATGCTGCAGTCAAGCAGATAGTCAACTACAATGACTGGTTTTTAAAAAGTACTGGATGTGTTTATAGGCAATAATAAAACTGGTATTTTACATGTTAAATTAAGATATTTAAATCTCATATTTTATAGCATCAGCTGACTGTTGCAGGGGTCAGGAAGGACTCCTTGAACAAATGGCTAAGGACGGCATGAAACTGTTATCACTTCCTCCAAAGCAGCAGATACTGGGTAACATTTGAAACAGCAAGGGGCTACTTCTAGTACAACAAATCTTCTTACTTCTCTCTATTTCTCCCCTCAAAAGTCAGGGGGCTTTTTCAATCTATTGGTTTTTAACCAAGTTACAATCTATAATTTTATTATAAAATGTAGAATACGTGAGAGCAAAACAGGGCTTTGTATCCCTTCAAGCAAAAGCTTAACTTTATTTTTCACCACATTAAAGATACCTTAGTGCACAGAGCAAATTGCATGACATAATATTTGATTATATATCCCCCTCTAGAGATGCATGCTTTATATCTTATGCAATGAAAGCTTTACAATTATTTTTGAGCATAAGTGACTGGAACCAGCTGGAAGTCATTAGATAACTATAATAAAAATGAAAAGCCTTGCTTTTTGTTACACCTACTGCAGTGGCTCCTACTGACAGTTATTAGAGGGGAATTTAGGGCCTGATTTTGCAAGGTACTAAACTCCAGCACACTGTAAGATGGGCCTCTAAGTGAGCACACATCTCATAAAAATATAGCATTTACATATGCTTTAGGCAAAAGATATATGTGGCATGCAAATATGATAAACTAACCAAATTATGAAATTAACTTACTTGTTGTCGCTAATAAAATCTATAATTTCCTGTTCCATTTTTAAGAGTATCATTCTGTCCCTGTAAAAATAAACAGCAATTTGAAGAGTCAGCTACCAAAACCATTTTTAGATACTTTTATGATACTTCAAAAACAAAGTATGGAAGCTTCCCTTTATTTAAAAACAATGTAAATATTTTATTTAAAATGCCAACTTCCCTTGCATTGGTGCAGCTGGGGAAAGAATCCAGTCTCCCCTTCTCCCTATCCATAGCAGAGCAAGGTAAGATATAGACTTAAATCCCTTCAGCATTAGGGCTTGGCCTGACAGCACTCTCAGCCTCAAAGGACTGCATTCAGGTGTTTGAATAACGTTGGTATTTCTTTTTGGAACAAAAGCAAGTTGTAGAGGCAGTTAAAAAACTTCCATCACAAAAAATTTTGATAGAAAATTGGACTTTTGACTAAATTCAATTTGTCATTGGAAGTGTTCACTCGCTGTGGAAAAATTAAACTTTTTGACTAAAAATCAAACTAACTCCAAACTCAAAATAACCACCTTCCCTGGTGCACCCCTGTGGCTGAGCCAGAGGGGAGACCATAATGTGTCATGGGACATGTAGTCTGACCAGGGAAGTCATTGAGAATGGGGACATGAGGCACCCGACAACAGCTTCCATGAAGAACTGCTACAGCACTGCCAAATCCAAACTTTGTTTTCAACTGCGAGTCTTTGGTTTTTGATCTTTCACTGAAAAGTTGAAATTTTCCAAAAATACATCCCCTAACACCCACATTTACTTAACAACTCTAGTCAGAAACCTCACCGAGTGCATTGCTCTCAAGCTCCTTTGAGCTATTATAGCTTGTACAGGTTAGACAATCAGGGACTTTTTGCTTTGAAGGCCAGAAATGTGCCCTTTACTATGAAACGTGAATTCATGCATTTTGAAATCCCATGAATTTTTAAGCCCCTCTGTGGATGGGTATTTACCTAATTATTTCTTGATTTCCAGTAAGTGGAGGGTGAAGCTGTGCACACTGAACAGATGCAGTTGAAAAGAGTATATAAAAGATAATATATAAAAAAATCCTGATAGAAACTTTTTTTATATATTTAGGATGAAATTATATATTAAGATGAGTTTGCAGTTCCAAATGAAGACTATGGGTATAGTGAGGCTAGAAGTTGGTACTCACAATATGACCCGAGTTGCAAAGAACTCCAATCACATAGGTTTTTATATACTAGTGCTAAGAGTCTTTAGGTGGAGCTATGCAGCAGGGATGATAAGTACAGTGACCAAATTTCAGGAAAAATTATTAAGCAATGGGAAACTGGAAAGCCTAGGTGGTAGAAATTGATTATTTTATGGCTTCTTGCTCAGTTGAGATGTTTCCATTATTATTTTTTTCCTACAGCGTTCTCTAGAATTAGAATTATTATAAAATGCATAATTGCTACAATTCTAGGATATACCAGGAGTTAACGACATGCTGGAGCTACTTACCTGGGATTATTCTTTAATGTGTTCACCAGAAATTCATGCAAATCTATGCCTGTTGAGTCGGTATATTCTTGGCTGCAATCTGAAAAACAAACACAAACAAGCTGTTTCATTTCAAAAGTTAAAGTTAAGCCAATTTCTGTAAAGCAGACATGGTTTTCCAGTCAGCAACCTGAAGAATATATTATAAAGAATAATGTACATGCAGGTTATTTACTTATGTGAACAATCTACCCCACAAAACAGCATGAGGAAATCTGTCTTTTCTCTGCATTGTACTAACAAGTGCCAGCACTGAAGCAAACAAAGTTTTGTCCTTTCTAGAAATACAGAAAATATGTTACCCAAATTTCTTCCAACTTTCCCTCTCCTACTGCTAAATATCCAGTACTGTCCATAAATACATCTTTGTCTAATTTAATATGTTCAATATATATAAAGAGATATGCTAGGTCACTGGGAATTCAAAATCTTTAACAGACTGGAATCTAGTGATGTCTAAAATTGGGTAGATGACCATGCATGTGATTGAGTATTGAGAATTCATTTACGGGATAGGTTAATGTGTCTTACTGAAAAGTAAGGGCAAATCCTCAGCTGGTCTGAACCACCAGCTTCAGTAAAGTCAATAGAGCTATGACAATTCATACCATCTGAGGATCTGTCCCTGAGCAGGCAATGCTTATCCTTAAGAGACTAGAGCATACTTTTGTAACATGGTATAATTATAGGTATAAAAATAATTGTAGCTAGAGTCACTCTATGCATACCTGCTGTAGCAAGGCATAATTATAATAAGTGATGGATAATTCACTAGTGTATTACAGTACACGGTCCATGAGTTAAGGTTAAGGGCTATGGGTGGATTTCCAAATAATGGTAATGAGAGACTCATCTGTGGGTCAAAAGCAATATATAAGACAGAAGTGACATAAAACACTTAAACAAGTTGTACCGTATACTATGAGTAACAGGAAAAAGCTGTACTCTTTCATAGACTATTTTGTGTAAATATTATTATAACCACATGCATATATACAAACTCATTACACACACACACAAAACAGAACAAAAACACTTCTTACACAAAACCCTGTGTTGGGGGTTCTACTAAGAATACAACTGTAATGTATATATCTCAAAACCCATCATTCATATGAAAAACTCCCTTTTTCTTATCAATATAAATTTCATGTTCCACATTCCCTATTTTGGATAGATGCATTCCTACTGTATGGGTATTTATAAGACAGGCAGATCTAGATAGATAGATAGATAGATATGAATATATGTGAGGAGAGAGAGAGAGAGAGAGAGAGAGAGAGAGAGAGAGAGAGAGAGAGAGAGAGATGCACACAGGTATATACATTTATATGAACGTCCAAGAATTTTTACGTGTGACCATAATAAACAATTGTAAATGGATTCAAATATTTTGAAGTTCACCTTTTGATAACATTCTGATCTTGGATTTTTCACAGTTTTTATCTTTTTCTTTGTTTTTATCCTTCTCTTTTTCTTTCTCGGAGTCATCTTTATTAGATTTATCTTCTTCTTGTAGGCTGGGGAAACTCAAAAGCTGTAGTTGTATTGATTCCTAGTGAAAAAAAAAATTATGGCCAGATTCAGTAAAATTTACATGGATTCCAACCTGAAGAGATTTGCATTAGGGAGTGCACAGCTAGAACAATTTAAGCCAGATATAATTTTTTTCCCATTGGGTAAAATTAAATCTTATTGGAAGAATAATGCATTCTTTGGCCCAAATTCTGCCCTCAGATGTGTGTGTGTGTGCTGCTCTCACTGAAGTCAGAATTTCTTCCTTAATATTTGCAAACTAAGATGTCTGAGCTTACAAATATTAAAGGCACATTATTCTCCATGTTCAGTAATTAAACTTTTCTCTCAACAATTATACATTCTTATATGTGTTCTTCTTCCCATAAACCATTCTATATCTAGAGAGATATTGCAAATGCTACATCAAGACCAAAATAATTTCCACAGAATTTTTTTTTGCAAATTCATATAAAGTGCTATGCACGTATATAGTGCTATATAAGTTAAACTCACTTTTCAGGCCCTGAGAATAAGAGAACGCCAATAACTGATAATATGCATTGTGGAAAACTGAGTTTAGCTATCAGGTTTATCACGTAAAAAAACATCTGGAAACATGGCCCTTGGCAAAAAGGTTAAAAAAAAATGAGTACTGCAGTTTTCAGGACAGTGGTGTGCTAACTGAGTTTCTCCAGTGCATCAGAAATCCATGTCCTAAAGATTTTGACATTTCAAAGACTGTGAATTCCTTTGAAGCTGCACTTGTTAGAAAACTGTGAATTATGGTGTTTGGCCTTTTTTATTTTGGTTTTGAGAAATCATTATTCTCCATTTACACAGACACTGGATTTTTCAGTCGATAGTAAAAAACAAGTTGATATTTGATGGAATACATAAACAATGCTGTGATAAACTTCAAAAGAATGGAATCTGACTACAAGAAGAAAAAGAAAGTGTGGCTAAGTATTCATACTGTTTTGAAGAAAAATGACTGAGCAAAGTCAGATATTTAAATTTTGTAAAAATACATGCTTGCATCAAACTGTGGCAAAATCAGTAGTATTAAAAATGCCTTTAACATGTTGGGGGCCTGCATAATTGGTAAGCTACAGCTGCATCATTGATGACATCTGAATTAACATGTATTAAAAAAATAGCCTGCTCACTAGCAAATTCCTTCTATCATCAATTTTCATAGATTGCTGATGTACAGAAAAACAAATCTCATTACACTATTTTAACCTAAGGGGTATTTTTCAGAAGCAGAAGATTAGTAACTCAAATGATGCCTGCAATTACTATTACAAATCTTAGAGTTATTAAAAAGAACCACTAAAAATCAGACACCAAAACAAGTGTAAGACAAAAATCCTAGCAAAACTAGCTATTGGTGTCACAGTAAGGCAGGAAGTCAAAATTGCCTCTGCTGAATCGGTGTCTTATTCTTTTCATGAAACTGAAACTTGAGATGCAAAGCACTGTAAAAATGGAAGCAAAGCCCTGTGGCAAAATATTAACTGGGGTTTATTTTCTCAATCTCTCTTTTTGTTACCATAAGGCAGAAATGTTAGCAAAATGCTGCACTGAATATAGAAAGAGAATGGGAACTCTCAGCTATATCAAATAAGGACATGCAGGAGAATGTCCGCTAACTGCTATGTTGTACTTAATGGACTAAAAGTAGGTTTTCCTTTCACTTGCTGAGGAAAAACTGTAGGTAAATGTTTTGTTCTGATGACAGGACTATGTATGAATCAGTGCCAAAAGATCCTTCAGAACAACTTCAGACTCCCTGGGCTATCTTATGCTGGGATAGTCTGTCATTAGTTCTTCAAAACAGAGGAAAAGTATGGAACTGGCATACGCCGCACTTTAATGCTGAACTATTAAAATGACTATTAAGATGCACCTATTTTGATGAGAAGAGGAAAGAGACAGACTTTACACATGGCATAAACACAAGTAAACATACAGTATCTACTTTGTGTATACGATTCTGCGTATAATATTTGGTTGCTCTTGAAGAAACACACAAAAGGGCTGTAGAGTCGTGAAAGCAATCTATTATTTTTTGTTATATTTATTTTATTGATTTTTCTCAATAGTAAAATACAACGTTAATAAGTACATTGATACAAGGTAAGTATAGTGAATAACAAAAGAAATGTTCAAGTTGCAATAATACACCGATAAGTCAATAGTATAACATTAGAGGCAACATTCCTTTTAAGTAAGGACATAGTGAATCATCAGTTAAGCGTTCAAGATCAAGTAATACAGGTAACAAGATTTTTCCTACACAGGAAAATGAAGGCAAATTTTCAAATATCAATACAAACATCAGGGTTGCAGTACAATCCATACTCTGTAGTTCTGGCAATGTACCGTACATTCTCTGGTAATCAAAACCCTGTGCTTTGTAAACCGCTAAGATAAACTAATAAAAAAGTAATTCAAAATAAACTCAAAACACGCTTCTTTTTCCTTTAAAAGTAAAAGTAAACCATTTCAAATGGCACAACATTTCCAGTATCCTTCAGCCAGTCCAAGGAGGAGAGTGCAGGTCTAGCTTTCCATTGCAAAGCTAATCTGCATTAGTAAGCACAAGGCCAATATAAGAGCAAAGCATAGTTTCTATCTACTAGAGTATTCAGAACCAATTGTCTTTACACAAGAAAGATGTTGGGAGTCCAGGGGTACTTTAACTCCAGTGATCTTTTCAGTATAGTCAAAGAATTCTTCCCAGTAACTGGTCAGACCAGGGCAGGACCAGAGGATGTGTACAAGTGACCCCTCCTCTGTCTGGCATCAGGGTGCAGTTTGGGAGAAGTATTTTATCCCCAAACCTGCCCGCTTCTATGGAGTTAAACACATGTTCTCTGCAGTACATTATCAACTACCATGCGATGTTTAATACAATCTCTTATATTTATATTATTCTCCTTTTCATTCTCCATTAAACAATAGAAAACACAAATAAAATGCAGAACAAAAGCCACACATTTTTGAATAATGCAAGTTAAGCTAAAAGCATAGTTTTTTTTAATATATACCTACAACTATAAAATAACCTGTCAATTTCCCTACTGCATAATCATCATTGAAGAGCAGTGAGAACTTGAAGTTCAGCTGCTAAACAAGATCTGTTTTTTGGTCTTTCAAAAAATAAATATAAATGAATGAATGAATAAATAAATAAAAATCCTCTCCACACTTATGAGGTTAAGGGGAGAGTTCAATGTGTTTCATTTCAAGTCAATAGAGGAAAGTCAAAGAAAGTACACTTAAAAGTGATTGTTTGTTTTGTTCTGAGCTCACAAAAGTCATTTTCTCAATCTCTTTCTCTCTATGGCTAATCTCATTTGCCAATAAAACAACTGAATCTCCAAGTACCAATGCTGGCAGCTTTTAAGGGTTTTTTTTTTATTATTATTTTAAAAAAATATCTTGTTTGTCTGGTCAAGTAAAAATGATAGTGACAGTTTTTGGTGGTTTTGGTTTGGGTTTTTTTTGTTTTGGTTTTGGTTTTTTGCAAGCGAGCCTAGAAGAACGGTTTTCCAGAATCTGAATCTGCTGGATCGAATTGCCAAAATGTTTTGGTCCAAAAAATATTTCTTTGGAATAAAAATGGAATACACAATGGAATCCTACTCAGTATAATGCACCCTTTCTTCTCTGACAATGTATTTATGGAGAGTCAAAGATTTGTGTAATGGGGACTGATACATAATGGATATCAGCTGAACAAGAAACCAGAGTGTATTTAGAACTGTATCTGGTGTATCCTCAAAAGAGATAGCCTTAGAGAAAAAAGAACAATTCTATCTTTTATTTATTTTTAATTTTAAATCTGAATTCTTTTGAATTCTTTTCCATTTGTTGAAATTTTCAGGGGGTCTGAAAAAAAAGCAAATAACACCCTGTGACATACTGTAAGACTACTTCAATATTTCAAAATAAAAGTACACGCTAAGCCAGATAACTTCATAAAATCGTGTGCATTGTCAGATGTAATTTTTTTTCTGCTTTCCCCAAAAATATTTTTAAAAGCCCAATTAAGTAACATGATCATGCAAGTGAAAGTGGAAATCAACCATGCAGCTAACAGCCATGATTTCAGATGTACCTGATTATCATGAAGACCTTCTGCTCCAAATCGAGGGGATGATTCTTCGCACACAGCAAGACTCCGGACCAGTTTCCCCTTAGCTCCTGACTGAATAAGATAGAAAGAAAACAAAACAAAGGAAACTACTGCTGACCCCAAATCTGCAAATGTGCCAACCATCCCAATGAATTTCAAATAATCAGGTACTTGTCCAGCAAAACTGCATTTGCTTGAGATGCAAGTGCATGTACGTAACAGACAAGAGATGAACCACAGCAGATTCTGTCCAGCAAGTCATTTGACACATGGGTTTGGCTTTTTAACCGCATTTGCTACACGTCACTTTGACTGAAAATCATAAAAGCAAAAAAAAAATAAATAAAAAAAAAAATCGGTAATGTAGTCAAATCAACAACTATTTCCTGTAACCAACAGCAATAGAGCTGAACAGTGACAAATGTTAAAAGTTGTATTGACCTGCCCTTGGAAAATGTTATTAAAAAACGAACAGCGAGTGAGCTAGCAGATTTCACACTAACTAGCTGCCTTCCTCCTACTCAATCTTTTTATCCCTATAGCTTTGGAAATTTGATTACTCCACTTAAATAAAATTCAAACAAAAGAGTAATTACAAAAGAAAAATGAAATGAGATTTTTTCTTCCCCAGATGAACACACAAACATATACACAGAGCACACATACAAGTACATATCAAGCCCAATAACCAACGTATGATTGCTAAATGAAGGGAAGATTGACACTTAATATCTTGTGAAATTCCTCTGCTTTTGCGTCACATGATAAGGAAGAAACACTGAAGATAAAAGCTCATTGTTGTATAGGAAAACAGCCACCTGAATGGAACATTTTATCACCTTGTCAGCTCAGCATGCAGTGTGAAACCTTACCTTGGATCTCTTTTTCTGCTGGTTCTGGTTTATGCCTCGTTTCTGTGTGTAATAAATAATTGTCACTTTACAGGAAAATGCACACAATAGGAATATCAGCATACTTCATTAAATCCTTCCCAAAGCAATCCTTTATCATTTGCTGATTGGAAAGTAACATCCCTAGTACAACTCTGAAAAAGTGGGGAGCCAAGAACTGCCTTTGCTGTATGCATTAATCTGATTGGTATAAATAAGATGCAAAACTTAATGCTTTGCAATGTTCTGCTCAAATAAAAAACATGATAAAAAGGCAATACTGAAGTAAGACTCTCTCCCTCTCCAAACTCCTTTCCCTTTTGAGCTGGTCAGTAGTCCCATAAATTGCAGTCCCCCTTTCTTTTAATATCCTTTAAGTAAAAAAAATATATTCATTTGGTAAAGACTCAAGCTTTTAATGATCTTTCTTTAGTTTTGCATAATAAGAGAGTCACCGCTTTTTGTTGGTAATAATTGTTATTTTGAAAATGAAACTCACTGTAAAACTAAGAAATACATCAGTCTCTATGAATTCGGTGCGTCCAACAGATCAAGATAATGTCCTAAATATCCCAAGAGGGAAAACTGTCAAACAAATATTTTACTGCATTTTATAATGGGTACCCAGCAATGGGCTCCTTAGCAATAAAAAAAAAAATACTACCAATAATGTAACAAGAAAGACAGAAAGAAGCATGAGGAAAGAACAGAAAAAATCTAGACAAACAAAAGAGAGTGGAAATGGCAATGTAATGTGACAGTGACATAGCCATCCAAGGTCCTTCTTCCCCTTACCTGGAGGTCTGTCTTGGCATCACTCAGCTTCTCCTCCTTTTCCTCTGCTTCCAAGCTTTCAGTTTTATTAATGAGGCAGTTCTCTGGGGTCGCATCAGAGATGGCAGTCTCCTGCTCTTTGGCAGCTTCCTCCGCTGTCTCCTGGTTCAATTTACCTTGCTCAGACATTCTCCCAGACAGAAATTAAAACAAGATTTGGTGACCTGGACGGTTGAGACATAAAAAAAAAAAAAATTAAAAAAAAATGGGGGAGGGATATAAAAATTTTACTTCTGTTCTCAAATGAGAGATTTCGTTTCCTTTGATAAACAAACCACAATAACAAACTCAGGAGTGCAGGGCAATACACTCCAGCAGAAAAAAATATATACTTCATCGGCACTGGGGAAGAGTAGAGGTGAGATATGTTAAATAAAACAACTTGGTTTCAAACACGCTTACTGGTAGAGAATGTAAACCACAGTAAAGGTACGTTAAGTCCTCACCCCTTGCTCTCCTGTCACAATCAAGGAGTTGCTGCTGAGGTGAAGGAAAGGATGGAAAGGATTTTTTTTTTTCAAAATAATTCAGATGGATCAAATAGATGCCCCATTTACACTTCCGGGTCATAGGCATGTCAGTGCTCCCCTCCTCTAGCATCTCTCTCCTCAAATACATATACAGATACACAAATAAAACACTGCCAAGAGGAGGAATACGGCAGATTGTTATCACTCAGCTATTGCCTGGTGAATAGAAAGAGAGCCAATACATTACAGGCACACAAAAAATTAAATTCAGTTGAAGAGGTAATAATTCTATATAAATACGAAATCTAAATTTGGCAATAAAGCTCTCAGGGTCAACATCTCCAGACATCAAGCTGACAGCTCCATTATTAAAATCATAAGCCTCTTCCCAAACCCCATGTCACGCTCCAGCTCTATGGAAATCCTACTGGAAGCCCTTGGCAGGTAGCTGTAATGAAGATATCTTAACTGCACCGCATTACTCTCCGCTCACAATGAACTGTTGTACAGAAGCTCTAAAAGGCTTTTCAAAGTTAAAGCCTATTATTATTTTTCCTCTTTCTACCCACAAAAACCCTCCTGACACCTCCCCCACTGATCAATTGTCAAATGAGTCTCATGAATAATTTAGCTTCCCCCCCTTCTTTTTTTCCTGTTTTTTTTTCCAGACACATCTTAAAACAACTATCGTGGAAAAGGGGAGTTATGTCAGAAACAGATTTCAGTGAAATGGCTTGCCCTTTCCCAACAGTGTAACAACGTTGTTAGACAAAACTATATTTTACCACATTTCTTTTACAGCTTATAATAAACATTCAGCACTTCTTTTTTTTTTTTTTTTTTTTGGTCTGTTTTTTTGAATGGAAATACGAATGGTTTTAAAACATCCAGCATTTGGATTTAGAATTCTATCATCTGTTTTTGGCATTTTTAGTAAACAGTGTTGAAGAGGTTCCTACATAAAGATATGTTACTGTTCCATCTCGATTTGCAACAGATTGGGGAGATTTAGCAGAATTAGATTTTTTGAACAACTGTTAGTTTCATACCTGTGTGATTATGAATACTGGGCTGTAAGTTTACAATCCACACATAGTGCAGTCCATAAACAATTCAGTAAATTACTCAAATAAATGTGTTGCTGCCAAAAGGGCCCAATTTATGACGGTAAAACATAATGTTGCTGGTTAATTTTTGGCTGGTGTGCACTTACATGTGCAACTCAAATTCACTGAAATTTTCTCAGACACACACGTCTTTAGGTGTACACTGTACGCCTAGCATATCGATACGCAGAAAATATTCATAAATACGAACATAATTATAGCTGCATATTAACAACTAAGAAACAAGCCATATACCTTCAAAGCAGCTTTAATTCTCGATGTCTTTCTAGCTGCTTCTGTTGCTCTTCAACGGTTAAATCCACACAAATGATCAATGACAACATGAGTCCCATGTCCCCACTAACAGTTCAGAATGCCAATCTCCATGCTCTCCCTCTAGACAGTTTTACTGATCATCATCAACCTGGAAAAAGACAAAAAGTAAATAATCACGGTAATAATCATGGTAGGGTTAAGGATGCAATAACTAGGACCAGATTTCTAACACTAATGACCAGCTTCCAGCAAATCACTTTCACAGCTTGATCCAGCTCCACCTGTCTCAAAACTGCCTGCTTCTTCTCTAATGAAGGCTAGAGCCGGCTGTTCAAGTCATAACAGCTCCTACGCAAAGAGCTAAAATTATCAATTGCATTATGCACTGAAGATTACTCACTTCAATTTTAACCTTTTTTAGTGAATTCTAGCACTTTTCACATAAAAAAATTAAGATAATCTGTTTGCTTCAATGGAAATCAATATTATCTATGGGAAAAAAAGTCTTCTCTGCTTTTTAACCAAAGCTTCAGCCCCAATTGAGGATTTACACAATATTTTAAAGAGGCTCCATGACTGCTTTTAGAAAGTAATCTCTGTAACGGTACAGTTCATTTAGCTGTTGGTTCAATGAGGCATATCTGTCATAGAAAAGCTGAAAAGATCAGGGGAGGGACCACAAAAAAACAATTCCCCCAAACAATGGAAATCGGCACAAACTTTCCTTTCGGCACTATGTAAAAAAACAACATACGGAGATCTCTCTCGCTACATTATTGCTCAGAGAGCAAGACGCGGGATCAATTACTTCAGAAATGCAATGCAAACGCCATTCATCAGGAATGTTACTGCCAGCTGAGTATGGGGATTGACAGAAAAGGAACATTTTGAGAGGGATTTACAAACTATGGTCATGTGGGAAATTGTCATGATGCAATGAGTCTTGTTGAGATTTTCATATGTGCAGTGGCCAAGGTAATTTGGAGGAAGGGGATAGAATAAAGGCAAAAACAACCTCAAAGGAATAGAAATACAGTTCACTTGGTAAAAAATAAACAAGCTGCATATTATCAAACTCTTCTACACTTTTTCTGATGCACATGATTTTAAATTGCATCTGCTGTACTGTATGGAATGATGAATTGTATCTTACAACCCATTTAATTTAGTTAAATGCTCTAAATCAGAATGGGAATGTAACAATTTTTAAGATAATGTTCTGATCTCTCCAGAAATTCAGTGCTGTGTAAGCAAAGAAAATTTATTTACACAGCCTTTTATATTTCCCAAGAGGTAAACATAAATATATAGTTTAAGATTGTATCCCTCATCCCCTAAACCAGTAAATAATTTGTACATAGCAATAAAACTATTCATTGCAGGATCATTAAACTATCCTCACAGAAAAATTTACTTTACGGCTGTCCAACGCTGAGGTGCAGGGAACAGTAAAACAACCTTAACAGAATAGAGCAAAACAATTATATTTAGGAATTCATATATAAGTGAGCCTACTAATGGAACCGATAGAGGTAAAAAATTAATTCCCTGCACCAATGAGATTAGCAGGAAGGGAAACTACTCCCAAGACCCGTTTTTGCCCCCACCCCAAAATAAAAAACTGATCTGGTATGTCTCAATTCAATATAAGAGTCAAAAAAAGAAAAAGAAATAGCACCGAGAAGTCCAGAAGTGCCAAAGCTATGAAGGAAATCGAGGTAGTTGTAGCAAAAACATGACAAAAAATTAGCACGCAATTTCAGGATTCAACACACTTTTTGCAGGATTGCCACATATAAGCTAAATGTTCACAAAAAGGCATCTCAGCTTTCCTCATATTCACCAGCTAGAGAAATCTGCCAAGTCTCCAGCAGACAACAACATTTCTGGTCCTGTGCCACAGATATCAAAATGCAATCTTATCATACTTATTAAGGAATATTTTTATAAATGGAGACCCACACATTGTTATGCTTAAGATATCTAATGCCAACATGATTTAATGCCAAGACTTCGGGAACTCTGTTGAATCTTAGATATTGAACAAAAGATGCAGGCATTTCACCAAGACTGCATAAAAAAGTCATTGGGGGAAGAAGCATACACAGTGTTTGAGCAGCAGCTCTCAGACCTGCCGTGCCAACATCTTTTAAAAAGATAATGAAATTATACTCAGAGCGTGCATTTCAACATTTTGTTGTAGAAAATCAACCCAGGAAAAAATGGATTTTGGGGAGTTGAAATCAAGCAATATTCAACAAGTATATACGGACATATGGGCATAGGGATTTAAGTAATCATACAGTTTCATGGGGACAAATATTTTTTGTAACCATTTGCAATTATTCCCTGGGCCAAGAGAACAACTGAAGTGAAGAACTGGGTGGGATATCTGTCACAGTTCTGCTTTCGCGTCCTTCCCCCAATACAAATTTCCATTCATTTAGGAGGAAATTTACATTCAGTGGTTATCATTCATATTACAATATGTGAGATGTACTTCTAGGCTGAGATTTTCAAAGGAATCCATGCTGAACTGTCTCTGCATGGGAGCTGGACTCCCTTAGGCACCTCCGCCATCCCCAGTGTTGTATAATACACTTTAAGGTATATATTAATAACTGAAAATGGTCAGAAAAATACCTATAAAATGGAACCCTTTGACTCCAAATCCATTTCTGCTCCATGTGCATTTTCAATATATTGGTTTATTTCATGATCTACACAAATATCTTGCTGTTGCTAGCCCTGCGATGTCTATACATCTATGGAAAAAGGATGCTGGATTCTTCTCTGCCTTGCACATCAACAAAATTGTCAGCTATGTTCTTACTGCCAAATCTTCATTATGGAGATTTAAGAGGAAGAATACATGCAGTTCTGCTTTCAGTCTCTAGGCTGAGGCTGCAAAGCTTGTGACTAGAAAAAAAATCTTCTAACTTGCAAAGGGAACAAATTTTAAAGGGATTGCTGAGTTTTTTCAAGAGACAAGGCAGATAAGGTCATTTTTATTGGACCAGCTTCTGTTGGTAGAAGGTATGCACTTTTGAACTACACAAAGTTCTTCTTCGGGTCAGGGAAAAGAATCAGTGTGTCTGAGCTAAGAACAAGTGGGACAGAGTTAAACATAAGGAGGTAGGAAGTCACTGAGCCCAAATTTGAAAACTTGAAAATCCTGCACGAAAAAGTCGTAGAGAGAAAATAAGACACCCAACAATGCCATTCTTAGAGAGCCATTTAAATAAAAATAATGTAATGGGTTAATAAACCAATTTCAAGCACCCCATGATGGATGTATGCTATGGAAATGCAGTTGTCATCTGTTAAATTTATTAATAACAAATAATTTATTCTGTAGTAACTGGGGGCTCTCCCTACCCATGGTTTGTGCTGAGCCCAGGTAAATTGGTGAGGATGGTACTTGAATTCAAAGGAAAAGAGATTGCATGAGTGTTAAACCATGTACCATAATTTATTCATAAACAGCACATACCACACTGAGTCTGAGAAACAAAAAATAACCTGAGTAATTTAAGTGCCAGGCTCTTAAAAAAAAAAAACTGCCTGGAAAATGAAGTGATTAAAAAATGTATAATGCAACAAAGTGGTGTGTGAAAACTTTCAAATATCAATAAATATATTTGTACAATAATCAACAAGTTGAAATAGAAACAGTCCTCTGACACAATGTGGAAAAGCTCCCTATAAAGAAAGTTAGCAACCCCTGTATCAATATCAGAGAGATAGGTAACATCTAAAGACCGTAGCCACAAAGAGTCCTGTGGCACCTTAAAGACTAACTAAAGTATTGAAGAAGCATAAGCTTTCGTGAACTAATACCCACTTCGCCGGATGCATGTAGTCATCTAAAGACAGTGTGTATTAAAAGCTTGCAAACAAAGTTTGGGCCTGATTCTGTGTTCCCTCAGCTCCTACTGATGTCTCCTAAGAACACCCATTAACACATCAAAGGACCTGTAACAGGTTTGAGGGTGCTCATCTGAGACATTCAGTACCTGACAGGATTAGACCCTAATTACAAAAAACGAATCCTATAAACAGATTTGCTAAGAAAAAAGTCTGAAGAAATTATTTTAGGGCAAGGGTGGGTAACAAAACTGGAAAGGGGATGACATAGTCTGTGGCTGGATGTTGGGTTCCCTCACACTTCTCAACGACATTAATTTTACAGGACAGGGCCCTTATCCATCCAAACACTCAAAATATGAGACCACAAAATAGATTTTGGGTGTGGTTTTGACAGATGTAGTTTTTCCAGAGGATCCATGAAATATAGGAGCATACATCAGGGATTCACTTTCACCATAAAGAAATGTCACTCAATTCCCAATATACATGATTTAAACATAAGAAGTCAGCCCTCGCCAGTAATTAGCACTCTCTTGGGAATCCTGGAAACCATAGGACATTTCTTTTTATTCCCCTTCTTTCCTTCCCCTCTGCCCCCGGCCATGACTGAGAGGTATTAACAGTCCTCTTCATCTTGATTGGTCCATTGAATATGTGTTAACTATTTATGCTAAACAATCTGTTCCACCTTGCATTTAGCTGAGTCACTCTAAGTAAATTTCCCAGAATTGAGGAAGAGCTCTGTGTAAGTTCAAAAGCTTGTCTCTCTCAGCAACAGAAGTTGATCCAATAAAAGATATGACCTCAGCCACCTTGTCTCTCTAATATCCAGGGACCAGCACGGCAATAACACCGCACACAGGAAAAGTATTCCAAAACAGCTCTGCCCATATTGCTCTCATAGTTGATAACTGTTGTGATGTCGAGCACAAGTTCCATGTTATTTGGTGTTTTGTTTAAACCCAAGCTCCTGGAGTCAAGTGATTATGGGAAAATTTCAACTTTAATTTAAAAACAAATAAGCTTCTTTCTAGCCCTCATAGTTGCAAAGAAAAAAAACTTGAAAATATGATCCTTAAAGACAAAAACCAGAAGGCAAAAAAACAAAACAAAAAACCAACTTTATGTTTAAAAACAATTTTTAACCAAACATTATTTTTTAACCCTTTTGGTTGGCCATCTTGTGCTCTTGCTTTTTCTCACTGCTGTCTCTATATCTGGTACACCAGAAACAGATAGATATACTTGAGAGAAAAGACAAGAACAAGTTCTGAATCTTCACATACCAGAAAATGAATAATCAATCAAGCTCAAATTATAAATAATCAACCTCAGAGCCACTACAGAAAAACAAACAAACAAGGGAATGCTACTAGTTGTTCAATGACTCTTAAAAGGCAAGTCATCAAATACACAGATTGGAAAACATTTTAAAAGTGATTCTAGTGTTTTTGAAGCTTTAGTTCTCCACCCACAAATGGGCTGCAATGACATCTCCCAGCCGTGGGCAGGCAGGATCACGTCTATTGGTCGGAAGTTACCTCTGCTTCTATGTTTATTTATTACTGGCCTCCCAACTGAGAATGTTAATTTAGGGAGCCAGCTACAGTCAACTGTGATAGGGTTTTTAATGACTTGAGGTATGTCTTAAAAGCACCCATGGCTAGCCTGTGCCAGCTGACTCATGCTTATGGGGTTGGGCGGGAGCCTGGGCTTCTGCGAGGTGGGACAATTCCAGAGATCGGGCTCCAGCCCGTAAGTCTACACAGGAATGAAACAGCCTCACAGCCAGAGTCCCACGAGCCCAAGTTGGCTGGCACAGGCCAGTTGCGGGTTTTTCTTTGTTCTGGAGACATATCCTTGAATAGCAGTTACTACACCGCTATTTTTGGAGCATGAGATCAAGCATGAGATCAAGCAGAGCTAGCGCATGTCTGTCAACCCTCACTAGGAAACAAGCTCCCAGCTGCAGTGTAGAGGTATTTTAAGAGTATACTCTTCTAGGATTATACTCTTGAATTCTTGATTATACGCAACCAACTTTGCCTGAACGTAGCTCACTGTGCCATCAGGACCAAAATTATCAACATTAGTTCTTGAAGCATCCTTGGTTTTTTCCTTGGAAGAGTCTCATCCAAGTACTCATCACACTCAGCCTAACCCGCAGTGTGGGAACGGACATAGAGGTACTGGTAGCAATCACAAACAGACTAAAAGAGAAGATACAGATTATATGCTGTACACATCAAATGAATCAGAGAAACTAAGGAAAAAGAAAAAAATTGTAATCTGCACCTCTTAATATCCAAACAAAATACTCTATATTTTGAGTACTTAAAATATTTCCTGTTTTCCTGATGGCCTATTTTTTCCATCAGTGTCTCACAGTATAGTATAGTTTTCTAAAACACAGATCCTTCTACTTTGCCTTACATGTACATCTATATATATAAAAGTCAAATGGTGTATGCGTGCGTGTATGCGTGCGTGTATGTACGTGCACTTACTCCTTCCACACCGTTTGAGCTAGAGACTTGAAATTTGGCACAGTTATAGGTCTTAGGGTCCTAATCAGGGTAAGAGTCAAAAGAATTTCAAATCTCACCTCTGACGCCCCCCCAGGGGTGAAATTATTTAAAGGCCAATCACATCAGCTGGGCAGCTGCTGTTCTCTGTGACATAGTTATGATGTCATAATACCCCCTCCAACGAACCCCGCACTCGCTCAGCTCTCTTCCCCCTCCCAACAGACCCCGCACTCGCTCAGCTCTCTGCCCCCTCCCCACCTCCGATGGACCCGAGTTGGGTTTGGTTGGAGCGTAAGTGAGGTAGGGGTGTCGGGTTTGGTCGGGGGGGGGGGGTGGGAAGGTGTCAGAGTGGGTGAGGGGGTGAGGTGTGGGTGTTGGGGTTGGTCAGGGGGTGTTGGGTTTGGTGGGGGGGTGAGGAGGGGGGTCGGGGTTGGTCAAGGGGTAAGTGAGGTGTGGGTGTCGGGTTTGTTTGTGGTGGTAGGTAGGGGTGTCGGGTTTGGTTGGGGGGGGGGAGTGAGGTGGGTGTGTCAGATTTGGTCTACGGGGGTGAGGTGTGGGTGTTGGTCAGGGGGTGTTGGGGTTGGTAGGGGGATGACGTGGGGGTGTTGGGTTTGGGTGGGGGGGTGAGGTGGGGGTGTCAGGTTTGCTCTCTGCCCCCTCCCCCCTCCAATGGACCCCGCACTCGCTCAGCTCTCTGCCCCCTCCCCACCTCCGACTGACCCGAGCAACGCTGGGTATTTTCGCTAGTTATCTATATGTAAGGCTTCTCTTATTTCTTCATTATTTTTTTTTAAGTTTATCGGGAATAACACCAAAAGCAATTTGCCTTTGAAGAACTCAAGTCTAATTGGACTTGGAATAATGAACTAGTGCCCAGGGGCGGCTCTACATTTTTTTGCTGCTCTAAGCATGGCAGTCAGCCGGCCTTCAGTGCCATGCCGCTGGTCCCGCGGATTCGGCAGCGTTTCTGTGGGAAGTCCTTCGGTCTCGCGACTTTGGTGTACCTGCCGCCGAAATGCCACCGAAGCCACAAGACTGGCAGACCTCTAGCAGCTGTGCCGCTGAAGCCATCTGACTGCGACCAGCAGGCCGCCCCCCCGGCTTGCCACCCCAGGCCCGCGCTTGCTGCGCTGGTGCCTGGAGCCGCCCTTGCTGGTGCCTTCCTAAGTCATACTGAGTCTAAGTCATCTTTGAGAAAAAATGTCTTAAAAGAGCACAGGATGAGACAGATTAAATTAATGTAAAAATACTATAGATCTTCTCCTTGGGGAAATTTTTCTGGCTACTTTCTCCAGGAGCAAGTCCTCTTATAACAACTCAGGATGTGGATGAAACATGATTTCATAAGCACTGCTCTATACTTCTTCCGATACTTGTCGCTGGACTGACACAATCCTCTAATAGAGACACAAGATGATGAGGTAATGTCTTTTATTAGACTAACTTCTGTTGATGAGAAAGACACTTTCAAGCTTATACAGACCTGTTCTTCAGGTCTGGGAAAGGTACTCAGTGTCATAGCTAAATACAAGGCTGAACAGATAGTTAGCATAAGTGATGAGCACATATTCTAAGGGACCATTCAAGATGACATCCCTGTACTCACTGGACAAAAAGGGGGGGTTAGTGGGTTACATATAGTGGACAGTATTTAACTGTGATACTCTGAGTACCTTTCTCAGACCTGAGGACGAGCTATGTGTAGCTCAAAATCTTGTCTCTCTCACTAACTGAAGTTGGTCCAATAAAAGATATGACCTCACCCACCTTGTCTCTCCAATAGCCTGGGACTACAACAACGCTGCATTCGTATAATGAAAGGGTTGCAGAAATGAATTATGCATTACTCTGCCTCTCCTGCTATCCACCTAATGTTCTCCTAACTCCCAGTTTGTAACTGTTCCTGTATTCATCCTTCCATGCCTTGTCAAAATTGTATATTTTTCACAAACTAGCTTAATGGGCAAATACTAAAGGAAAACAACAATTGCTAGCAGCAGAACTCTGGTCTATAGGAACGTACCCGAGACTAAGTACTGAAATTCCCTTACTGGACAAATGCTGACCTCAAAAGACAAGGGCCCTTTAAATCCAGGATTTAAAAGGAGAGGATCTATCCTTCCCCCTACTTTTTGATCACTTAAATTAAATATTATGGTTATGCCTGCTAGTTGTCCTAATACCACTCTCTCTCACAAAGCGAGCACATAGTTAAAGAAAAGTTGTACTCTTTTCGGCGGGGGGGGGGGGGGGAGGGAGGGGGAGAGGAAATAAATAAATCAATGAATCTAGATCAGGTTTACAAAATACCAGGGAGATAATAGGAAAAAAAGGCATATTTTTTTCCATTTAACTGTAATCCTCTTCCCCACAGATACTCCACAAAGAAACTGGAAGATTATTTTTCTTTTTTCTAACATTCAGTTGGTATTTAATCTGTTTTAATATAGAACATACTTGTGAGCACATGTTCCAAACAATTTATATATTCAGGGCTTAATCCTACTCCACTGAAGCCAATGAGAGGAAATAGATCTTCTGATACTTTCCACTGCAAGATTACTTTATTAGGATTATGTTAGTTTACCTCTTCTAATTTGCCTAAAGCTTGAATGTTATAGCTTTGAAGAGAAATGAGGAGTCTGATAAGCATCTTCCAACTCCTCATTGCACACAAGAGCCAGGCCTTTATCATTTTTTTCTAATTAACACCAGCAGGAAGACAGGCAAATACAACTCTTGGGCAGATACACCTAAAGGTAAACATAAAGGATGACTTACACATTAGAGTCCATCTACTATTGCATTCTTAAACTTTAAGAAAATGAATGCAACCACCTATTCAAATCAAAGGCCAGAAACAAGCCCCTGATGTGCAATATGGCACTTCTCAACTGCCAGTTCTGTTGAACAAAGTTTCCATGAATTGATATTAACACTGATAAAAACCACATAGTAGGTAAAAGAACACACTATATATGGAAAAAAGAACAAATATTATTCATATTGTACGCATATCCCTGTACTGTTATAGATTCAGAGGCTCTCAGTATGTTACACATACATATTAGCATAGTATATCAAAGTTTATCGCTTTATTTGATATCTTCTCAAAGAAACTAATTACCTGAATCATTCCTCTGAATTATCCACACGTCAGAGATGCCAGAAGAATTTAAGTATTAGTTTAAGAAAAATAACACTCTACAAAAAGCAAAATATGAGCCCAATCCAAAACCCACTGAAGTAAAGAGGGTGACTTTAGGGGATTTTTGATCAGACCCTAAAACTCCATACAGTAAAACCTCCATTTAACGGACTAATTCGGGCGAGGGGTGTCCGTTAAATCAAAAAGTCCGTTATTTAATAATTAAAAAAAAAAAAAAAAGCTGTCGGAACAGCAGCCCGCCCGCCACAGGGTCGGGGCAACAGCTCCGCAGCCCACCCGCTGGCGGGACTCGGGCGGGAGCCGGCAGCCCACCCGCTGGCGGGACTCGGGCGGGAGCCAGGAGCCGGCAGCCGGCCCGCCCGCAGCTGGAACCCCGGCGACAGCAGGGAGCCGGCAGCCCACCCGCCTGCAGCTGGAACCCCAGCGACAGCAGGGAGCCGGCAGCCCACCCGCTGGCGGGACTCGGGCGGGAGCCGGCAGCCCACCCGCTGCCTGGACTCGGGCGGCAGCCGGGAGCCGGCAGCCAGCCCGCCCGCTGCCTGGACCCGGGCAGCAGCCGGGAGCCGGCAGCCAGCCCGCCCGCTGCCTGGACCCGGGCAGCAGCCGGGAGCCGGCAGCCAGCCCGCCCGCTGCCTGGACCCGGGCAGCAGCCGGGAGCCGGCAGCCAGCCCACCAGAAATGGATCAGGAATGTATCAGACTTGCTCAGAAATTTTGTCCGTTGCATCCGAAGTCCGTTAAATCGAGGTCCGTTAAATCGAGGGTTTACTGTATTGCTTTTTTCCCCCCTATTTGCAGGAAAACAGTCCTACGCCCTACAAATAAAGAAAGCAAATAAGGGAGGTTTAAAGGGAATACACAAAAACAAAAACGTTAATATTAAGACAAAGAACAGATTATGGATCGTACAGTAAGCTACCCTTACAGCATAAATAAACATGAAGTTTAAAAAATATCCGACACACACATGCACTCTTTTCATTGCTTTTTGGGTGTCAGTTAAATGCAAGTGTTGAACGTCACTCATTACAATGAAAAGCCTTGAAACTCCTCTTTGCACACCCATAATGGAGAAAAAGAAATAGGAAATATTTATCTCTCTGAGTCAGAGGTTAAAATTGCTAATGATTAAGAGCTTGATAAAAAGCCCACTGAAAACAACAGGAGATTTTGGATCAGACTCTGTACTTGCTATTGTAAGGTGCAGAACACCCTCAACTTAGGTTTACTTTTAGGAAGATGCTCAGCAGCTCAGAGGATCAAGGCCTATAATAAAAATGAGGATCTGAAAATTTATACTCTCATCTTGTTCACCCCTTCCCTCAAAAACAAACAAAACAACCAAAAATCAGAGAATTACCATTCTGTCTTAAAATACTGGTCATTGAATACTCAATGTACAAGATGCATTGCTGCACACACATTTCCTTATCAGAATATTATACTGAACTTGTCAATGCAATAAATGCAGCAAAAATCACCTCTAAGTGATAAAGCACAAAAGAGAATAAAGCATAGTGTTCTAGCCCCTAAGACGGTGAAAGGAGTCCTCTTCAAAGCAATTACACCAATAAAAAAAGGGGAAAGTCAAAACATCAGCACTGATTCACAAGGTGGATTTGCAGCTGTGGTTTGTGAGGAACTGCTGTCAAAGTCCTGTGGTTTCTACATTTTTGTTACCTTTTCCAGTGCGTAATTCTAGCCCCCAAGTGATAAATGAACAAAATGGAAAGTGGAAATAATTTAAGTGTCTACTTGGTTTCTCTGCACAGACAGGAAAGAAATGCTTACAGATGGACAAGAGAGGGAGCTAACTAGTTGGGGAAGGGAGGAATCTATGAATAAGGCCTATAATATGCCTATTCAGGCAGCTTTTTGTCACTTGAATAAATAAAAAACAATAGTGAAGCTACTGCAGATATCAAGTATTCAATTCAGTGTCTCAAGGTTCTAGGTCATTTAAAGTTCAAAAACAAACATCCAAAAGGATATATTTTTAAAAAGATAAACAAATAAAATTCTATGTATTTATTTTATTGGCTTTAAATCTTGTTACCTGGATTCAAACTTCTGATGCTTCAAATGTGGTTTTTAAAATTACTATTTTAAAAAGGCTTTTATAATATCCAAAATTGTGTTTGCCTCACAGTGGGTAATCAGTCTTGCTTGTCAATGGAACACACTAACTGCATCAATGATCTAAAAATACTAAGATTTAAATTACAGAATGGAAATGTGGGAGAAAAGTTTGATACGCCATAACATATTCTGTTTCCATTCCAGAAATGGCCATATCATCACATAGTTTTCTTGCTGTGCTAAGTACCTCAAACTAAATATCAATCTGATTATAAAATGCACTTCTGCAAAAACCTTAGCACAGAATTCACAGAGTATTTTAGCAAAACTCATGAAAAAAAAAGTATAGGTGTTCACTCTTTATTGAATATGGCAGTCCGTGCAAAGCAGATTTATATCAAAAGACAGAGACTTATGCTACAGATCCTTTGGGGTAAATGTATGTTTTCCAAACTTTTGCCCAATCATGCAACAATTTATGAACTGGAAAAAAAAAAGTCATTGCATCAAGATCCTTCAGTTAATAATAGTCTTTGGAGAACATCTCTGTTCAAATAAAAAAATTCCTCTCCTCAACATTTCTATGGGATTTTAGATTGATGCTTTTGGCTATACAGATTACTTGTCTGGGATCAGGAATGCTGTCTATGAGTCCATTCTTTCAGTCTTTAATCAGACAAAAACTCCCAGTGATTTCAGAGTTGGGGTCAAGGTGTCCAGCTTCAAAAAGTCTCAAAGTAGTTCATTAAAATATGCATTTTACCATCCACTAACAATTTATTATAATGGAGAAAAATTAATTTTGTAATAACTCAGTGGTCTAGATTCTTAACTGGTGTAAATTGGTACAGTTTCACTTAAATCAGTGAAGCCAGTTTACAACAACCGAGAATCTGGCCCAGTATTCCTGGATTTATTGGGAGGAAGTGAGAAGTGTTCAACTGATTCACAGGTTTCTAAGGGAGAAGACTGTGAATCACTGATTTCCCTAGTCTTCTGCTGTGACTCTAAATGTGTTAATTTCAGTATGTAACAAACAGAGCATTTCAAATACTGCTGAGTTAAGTAGTGATGTTCATGATAGCAGAAAAGAATAATGGACCGGTTTACAGACTTTTGCAAGAAAAAATGAAGTTTAAAGAAATATTCCACAAAGTAAAAAATGTACATGCCAGTAAAAATCTGACCATTTGTTATTCATCCTAATCACCCCCAGCGAATTTCAGGTGCATTTGTATAAAAGTTTTAAAGGTTCATTTCTGAACAAAATGTCATTTTTCACCTATTTTAATCAGATTTTGAAGCAAACCTGATCTTCCCTGACAAAAATTAAAATCATGACTTTGTATATCACACAAAATCTGTTCAGTCAATATTTCTCATTATGTAACACTATACCTTTGAACCAAAGGCTTTATTTTTGATACCTTCAAGATTTCCAAAAGCAGATGAAACATGATCCAACTACAAGAAAAGGCGGCAGACCAATAGCTATCACTGTAAACCAGATTCTGAGGAACTATGATCTTCCCTCTAAAACAAGCTTCCTAACAAAAAGGACCTTACTCTAAAGCATGTTTTATTGTAACTCATCTAAGTGCAATGGAATGAATTTATGCCTTTGTATTTGCTTCTGACATTGTGTATGTATGTGGAGGTGGAGAGAGAGAGAGAATTTTTTTGCAAAATTAATATGTGAAATTGACTTATGGTATGTTTTGTTGTATCTAGGATGCTGCCCATAGCGAAATTTAATTTCTCTGATCTGTAAGGTATTATAAAAAAATATATATTCAACAGAGTATCTCATATATTATTTGTAAAATCTCAAGTGGAATATGCATTGAATGATACAGATGAATAATGCATTTGGTTAAGCATTTTGAAAGCTCTGAGATTTCCTTTGATTCATATTGAAAGGCCAACCATGGAAGACAATTAAGAAATGCAGTGAACATTTAAACACACACACACACACACACACACACACACACACACACACACACACACAAAGTAGTCACTTTTCAGCGTATGCTTACTATACCCAGGGACTTAGTAATTACAAATGCTGACTGCAAGCAAGCTTCTAGCCATTCTAATTCTAGCAGAGATACCAGTGGGAGCAAGTGTAAATAATCAGACACTAACAACTCAGTTGGAGGTTCATTGGAGTTATAATACATTACTTTTAAACGACTTTATATGACTGAAAGTAAGTCTGAATCCCATGCTAGAACAAAAATTTTAAAACTTATCTTTCCTTATTTTCTTTGTCAATGCCATAAGTATGAGTGATAAGATGACTGTATAACATAGTAGCATCACAAAACAAATCCATGGGAGGGAGGATTCAAAATGAGTGCTATTGCAATAGAAAGGTAATTGAAATTTGTTTTAAATATTTTGGAAAGTTTGCTTCTCCAAAATATTTCTGTGTAAAAAGGGTTTACATTGAAGAAGAAGAATCTCTCTATAGCCCATAAAAATATAGTATTTTCTTTGTTGAACAGCATTACTATATTTGGTGGGGTAGGGTTCCATAAGTCATAGATGGTTTTCAAAGGCTGTCTAAGGTCCTTCGGAGTCAGCATTGCTCTTACAAGGAATAAATAGCTGAACGAGTTTCAAAAGTTCCTTTTTCCAAATGCAATGGAGAAGTTATTTATAATCTTTGTTGCTGCAGCACACAGCAAATAAAGAAAGAGTTTGCCCTAGATCAAGAGTGGCTCCACAGAGTGCATGGAGCTTAACACCACCATATGCAGGCCCAGAGCTGTCAGAAGGACCTGCAGGTCAGCACTGTCTTGTGAATGATTGCTGAAATTCTCCAAAGACAAATCATTCAATCTAGGCAGGTCCAGTACCTGGTCCAACAGCAACTCACCTAGCTTGACTAAGTACCCCAATGCATTTCAGGGTAGCCTGTATATCATGTTTGTTTTATCTTAGGAATTGCACCTGATCTTGCAACTGGCTCCACACGCCAGAGCCCCTCTGAAGTCTGGTCCTAAGTGGATGCCACCAAAGCACTTCATGTCTGGTATAGGACACCTTTTACATCAGAGGACAGATGCAAAGCGCAGAGGTCCCTCCCACTCCTGAGCCACATATATCTATCTGAAAGCAGCTGTGCCAGGACAGGGTCAGTTGAATCAACCAGACAAATCTTGGCAATAAATGCCATATTGGACCTACCTTCCATTATCAGACAACTAAACGTTGCTCCTTTTGACGACAGCCAACTTTTGATTGATCTGCCAGCAAAGAGGCTCGAGGTCTTCAACCATAATTACTGTCTTGCTGAACAATTTCCCATCGCCATTTTAGGTGGCTGTGGTATTAGGATTTGCAATGGAAACATAGTCCCGAGCTCAGGAAGCAAAAGTAAAGCTAAGCTGAAACTGCTTTTTAGAAACATTTCAAAATAAAGTTTTTTAGGACAAATTTTCAAAAATGGCTTGTAATTAGAATTAAGAACTCAAACTGACTGCAGCCTATTTTTTAATGTGTGTTCATCCAGCATTGTGGATCTTGAAATGACCTTCTGAGGCTACCATAAGTGACAAAATGAACATCATCTAAATCCCATTGTCTAAACCAATATCTGATGTGAGCACATAAAATAAGAGGCTCAGATGAGTTTCTTTTGAAAACCTGGTTCCTAAATTTGTATATATATTCTGTTAACTGATTTGGGATCTGAAACAGATTTACAAAGATGTCTAGGGGAGGTAGGCATGCTTCTATTGGAATTGGGCACCTAATTCACTTCAGTATCTTTGAAAATCCCAGCCTTTAGTTATTTTAAAAAACATCTTTACAGCGATACGAACAAAATTAACAAAACCAGTCTAAGGACAATATCCTACTGTTGATTACAAACTATCCTGCTGTGGTATAGAAAATTCCTATTTATTTCAATGAGAGTCCTAAGCAGGGGATGATGGAAAGAGAGAGCTTTAAGCCTTACGTTACAACAGATGCTCAGCATGGTCTACTCAGTGGAAGTTGAGGACACTCAGAACTTTGCAGAATTCTCTCCCAATATCATACAAAACACTCTCCTTTGAAGACAATTGGCTAGATTATAGAACAATAAAAACTTGATAAATCAGCAGATTAAAAATGCTATTTAAATAAGTTTTTATTTGTACAAGTATACAATAATTAATATTTCAGTTTATTCTTATAAAATTACATATGGAAAAAAGACCCTTTGGATTATAAAATGATGTTACAGTTTGGCCATATTGACATTTTGTTATATTTTTCATTTTATTGCACATATTCATATGCGCTGCAATTCATCTGCAGAAAAACTGACTAAGAAAAAGGACTGATTCATTGTAGACTTCAATATACAAAGATACAAGATGGCATGAATGATACCATTTTTATTATCAATGTCCACAAAAAATTATTTTACACAGTGAAATAATTACATTAAGGATACAATTCAGTTGAGATTTTAAGCACACAAAAGTCAAGACATGCAAAGATCTGGTTCCCACAGCAACCATAACATGGTATATGAGTGTTCTGTATTTCTGTTTATTGTAGTGATGTTTGTGTCTTAATATGTATGTGCAGTGTGGCTTAGTTATGATTATTGAGGGAACCATAACTGAATTTCCAGACATTTTCATTCTCAATTGTAATGTTATATTAATACAGTTATTTGCACTTAACCTCCTTGTTCATTTCAAAACATGGGCGGGGGGGGGGAGGGCAGGAAAAGAGACAAAGAAAATAAAATGAGAAAAAGGAATGAGAACAATTGATTTTATTTGACTGCGATCTAATGATCTAAATCCCTGGAAAGCTTGATGTTTTAAAAACAAGCCATTTTTCATTCATTGAAGTGCAAAAGAAAAAAGCCTCTGAACCATGTGTCAACTAGAGAAAGCATCACTAGTTATGCTAAGATACCTTTAAAATGGCCTAAAGCATTTTCTTCCCCTCTTATGATACATCTACCCTGAAATTAGTGGAGCAACTGCAGCTCAGGAAGGCATACCATGCTACCTTGACTCCACTAGCCAGACTAAAAATAGCAGTGAAGACATGGTGGCACATTGCTACCCTAAGGCAGAATCCATGCCGTTCCAGCCTCCCTATGACTTTTAGTTGTGCTAGCTATATTAATGGGAGTTCTGGTATGCCTACCCAAACTGCAGTCATATCTCCAATTGCAATACAGAGATACTCATCCATGCTAATTCTACAGTCTAGTCTGCATTAGACAGACCACAGTGTATCTCTTCTTTCACGTTCATAAATAGCATACAGCCCCAATCCCTCTGCTCTCCATTAAGCAGCCCAGCTGAGATCTTCCATAACAGAGGGAAAATTCTTTAGCCTGCACTATATTGCTATTCTATAGGAGTAACATTAAGCATGCTGTGCTGGCTTGATCAGGTAACAAAAAGTAAAAAAGCAGGTAAAAAGGAAAAAAAAAATGCTGTTCCAATCCTAGTCTTCACCAGCACAGACATGTTTTATTTGGAAATCCCCATGAAAAACAGGGGCAGGAAAATGAATCCACAGAGATGCCATTAACAAATAAGAGGATGGAGGACAAGCCGTGAAAAGTGGCAAAAAACTTCTAATCTCATTTTCTTCCCTCATGAGAAAGCCTAAAGAGTACTGACCGATGTCATCACATTCAGATAGCAGTCCTTGGTGAAGGTGAACAGGGTGTAACAGGAAAACTCACCCACAGAGTGCTGACTTTCAACACAAGGGCAGCCATGTACCTAATGGAATATGATTTGATTATTCCCAGAAGAGAAATTCTGCTTCTCAGTAAGTTTCCTGAATGCATTCTCATCAACTTGGGTGGGTATCACTCTTCTTGAAAATCTGAGTCCCCATTTCAGTGCTTTGATAAGAAAGAAGGTAGCATCCAATTTGCTGAAGGACCTCCTCAGGTAGTGTTTGAGACAGTTTCATAAATTGAGGGTCTGCCAGATCCTGTCTTTTCAATCTTAGCATCAGTGCTAAAATTGAGACGAAAGACACTCTCTCTCTCTCTCTCTCCCCCCCCCCCCCCCCCATTTATGTAGAGCTCTGAAATTATTCCGGGGAGAAACGTTGGACAGGTGTGAAGTACAACCTTATCCATGTAACAAACCATGCAAAGTCCCTGGAAAAAATGATCTGCCCTCTCGCATCTAACTGCTAGACACCAGAAAAAACTACCATCAGGGCCAAGTGTGCAATTTCATTGAGCAAAGGTATTCTAAAGCAGACTCTCAGTCTCTGAGGTCCAAATGCTGGGATGAAGATGAAACCTGTTCCTGGGCCTGATGTAGGACATTGTCTTAGGTATCTGAAAAATCATGGAAAGGAAGACACCAGCTCCTTAACTGCTCCTAAAACTAGGCCCCGTAGCATACTAATGGCAGATCACTCAACCCTCAGAAAATCAGAAGACAGAACCTTCCCTGCAGAAGATCCAGAATGGTTGAAATTGTAGCTCTGTTCACTGATACGCCATTACCCTGACACCATGAAAGGAATGGTGCACAAAATTTAATACTAGGTTGATGTGGCATTCTTTATTCTAGGTTGATACACTGCTTATCTCACCCTGTCAGAGAGATGCCTACCTCCCACAGTAATGAGTTGCCATGAACCAGTCATAGTGTGCCTAGATTAGGATGGAAGAAGGGTTTGGGGGACAGACCATCTTATGATATGGGGGAGGGAGGCAATTACCACAATGCCACCTACAAATAATCAACAGATCTGTTAACTGAGCCATCATTGTCCATTCAGGAGCCATAAAAATATAGCCACATTTGCTAGAGATTGAAAGTATTTTCTGTTTTTTTGACAATGAAAATTTTAAACAAAAGTGTTGCTTTCTGGGAAAAAATTTGAACATTTTTTACTAGTTCTAGTAGTTGGAATCATTCAGCTTTCTGAGGAAAATTATATAGGAAGTGCCCATGAATGTCATAGGTATAGGCATATGTCATAGGTAAATGCCATGTATAGGCCGTGAATAAAGAGTCTTGGATAAAGCTCTTGCTTCCCTGGGGTGCATACATAACTGATGTACCTTCATGATGGTCACAGACACAAATAGATCTCCACTCATTGGTGGTCAAGCTGAAGACTCCTTGCTTCAAAGGTTATTCCCCTGGAAGGATCTTTTTCTTTCTTAACCTGTTGGCTTGTTGATTGGGCTTCCCTAACACATACAGTGCTTTGATAGATTGCAGGTTGACTTCTTACTGACAGCAAAATTCACTTTCTCTGGTTGTTCTTATGCAGTTGAAATGCTTCCACCACTGAATTGTCTGTTCAAATTAAAACACAATTTCGCCTACAGAGGTCCTTTCAGGATGAGGAATCTTTTCTGGACTCTTTTCTGGACTGCTAGCCAGACTGGAAGAGACTTCTCTTATCTATTTTCTCCTACAAACAGTAGAAGTTGTTTAGAAGCCAGGCTCCTCTGGTTCCTCCAATTCCATTTCCACAAGCAGTTGACTGATTAAATATTTCTAGTCGTGATGGAAAAATTCTCTCTCTGATGCTGAATTAAGAGAGAAAGCATGGCCAATGCCCTGGAGATAAAAGCCTTAGGACCCATATACGGAGGATGATCAGGGAGAAATATTGGGTCTGTAGGAGGAATCAAAGTCCCTAAATAAATGCTTATTTGACTTTTGCTTACATGGAGATCTCTAGGGATTCAATTTTCCTTGTGACCAGGAAAAAACTGTTTCTTAGTAAGTATGTCTAAGGAACAGGTGAGAGACAGGGAGTGTCTTGCTCCTTTTTGTCTACATACATCATTCTGTACTTGCCTTGTCACCATCACAATGACTAGCCTGGTTAGGAAAGCTTGAATCCCCTGGCTACAGGCTCAGGAGATTGGCTTTCATGCCCTTGTGAAAGGTCGAGTAGGAGTGAGAGGTCTTTATGAGCAAAACTGCAGAACACGCCACTCCAGCAAGAACTGCATATTTTTGTTCTTCTTGGTTTTTGTTTGATCCCTTTTCTTGTCATTTTCTTCTCCTTTGGCATTACCTACCACTAGACAAGATTGTGGCACTGCAGCACCAGTTGATCTGCAAGGAAAAATACCAAAGCTGATCAATGGAAACCAGAAGAGGGCCAACCTAGGGGATAAAGCTGCTTCTCTTGAATTGCCGAGAGACAGTCTGTGCTTGAAAAGACCAGAGTATAAAAAAAGAATGTTAGCAATTTTTCCAAAAGGTTTCGGTATGAGATATTTCACCCAAAAACACAGAGTTCAGACAGGTTACTTTTCTTGAACCTGGGAAGCGACTCCTGCTGTGTACAACACCCAAGCCCCAAGAAGCCGCTGGAAAGGGCCTTGGATTCATACCCTTTCAGGAGAGGAACCAGAGAAAGGAAAGGGGGGAAAGGCAAATGTATTGCATGGTGTGACTGGAAGTTATTACTGTTCTGAACAGCATCTCTCCCTCTGAGGCTGCAAATACTCTGTGAAAATGATTTCCGAAGCAGCCACTGGCAGGCAAGACATGCTGCTACAGGGGAGTGGGAGGCGCAGGAGCTTTACAGACGCTCTAATCCCCCTAGATCCTGGGACATCTGGTTTCAAAAGCCAAACTACAGCAGCCTTCTGATGGAAGAAGTCCAAGGAAAGGTCTAATAAAATACTCAAGGAGTTTTCTGCCCCCGGATCAGATATTGCAAACAAATGTTCAAGATATGGCAATTCAGAGTGCTGCTGCAGGCAGTTCAGTGAACCAAGTGTAAAGTCCAATTTAGCATTTTCAAATACTAAAAAATACCTCTGACTGAATCACACCTAACTGAGCAGATTTGGTTTGAAGACTATTTTATGAAGTGTGTTCAAACTCTATTTACTAATCACAAAGCTAATCCAGCAACACAACACACAAAAAAAAAAGGAATTCTTCAAATACGTGGACAAGAGGAACACCAAGGGCTTAGCAAGACTCCTAGAAATAAAAGGGCTTCTACCACTACCACAACTGTTAAGAGTCATACAAGATTAATTATCCTAATAGATTTCAACATCTGTGTGGTGGCAATTCATCTAATAGATTAGCCCAAGTCCTCTGATTTCTCTTGACAAAAATGGACTCCCTCTGAGCTCTCCTATCTAGCCAGCATGCAATAGCCTGCCTTTTAGACTTAGATCACAGAATGGTGGATAACAGAACACTCTTATGGCAAGACCATCAGTTCTTCAAAACAGAGAGTAAGTAATTAAAAGATAATGACTAAAATCGATCAAAATTTAGTTCCTTCCCAGAAATCTTGATTCTGGAAAACAGAACTTTGCAGGTAAAACCCACCCACCCAAAACACCAAGGCACTGGCAAAATAGAAAAAAATACTGTAGCCAAGTTCTGTTTGAAACATGTGAGGAACTAGCTCCAAAATTACGTGCTCCTAGAGGTGATAACAGTTGTCTGAGCTATGGAAAATGAAACAAGCAGGCAGAAGGCTGGAGTGCCTACTAAGCAAAACCCACTCAGCAGCCACCAAAAGACACATGCCACAGCTATATAAGTTTCTAAAAAACAGTCTCTCTCAAAAAAAGTTTGCTTCAGCCAAATAACAGCTAGTACAACACAACATTTCCATACAGAAAACCAAAAACCTGCACACACACGTCTCTCAAATTCCAAAAGAGCTCTCATCCTACTTCACAGATTAAATAAAATCAGAGAAAATTTCACAGAGACAGAGGAACAATACCTATTCCCTAGTCACTGGTGGATTTAGAACGATCAGTGAACCAGAAGCCTCAGCAGCTCTGAGGAATGTTTGGCCCATCACTCATGAACCTAATTTAATAATGGGCTCTTCAATCTAGCAAAGAAAGATAAAAGGATCCAACGCCTGGAAGTTGAACCTAGACAAATTCAAAGTGGAAATAAGGTGTATTCTTTTTTTAAAAAAATTAACTGGAGAGTAATTAACCATTTGAACAACTTGCCACGGATCATGGCGGACACTCCATCAATGGCCATTTTTAAATCAAGTTCGGGGAAAAAAATTACAAATTATTTTGGGGAAGCCCTATGGCCTGAGATATACAGGAGGTCAGAGTAAATAATCACAGTGGTCCTTTCTGGCCTTGGAATCTGTGAATCTATTATTGCTACATTTGGTCATTGGTGAAGCCCAGAAAAAAAAAATTGACCCTTATGAGGAGAAAACATTAATGTCTCTTTCACAGAAGGCAAACTACACGACATCCTAACAACACAGTAATTCTGCAGCAACCTACACTTTACACCAATTACCTCACCAGCTAGTGCCCAGTTTCCTGACGCTCTTTTCATGGCAAGGCTTCAAAGCAGCTGGCATCAAAGATCTAAAAGACTATCTTCTACAAAATCCTGCATCCCTCAGAATCAGGTTACAGGCAAGAGCATGAGGGGAAAAAATGGCCCTGCTGGAGCTAAAGCATTATCGTCTCATCTAAACTGATATATCAAATACTAATAGCAATTAATCCTATGGGATCAATTGAATGCGCAGATTTTGAAGTAGTAGATGAGTGGATCCACCCAATGCTCTCAGATCACAATGGGCACCTGTTTGGCCCATGTTATATGGAATCTGACTAGGCTTGTTATCATACCACTTGTTCCTCAAATCCTCTATAAAACTGCAGGGAGAAAACATTAGATGCCATAGACTTATGTGCTAATGAGCTGTGGATGACATTTAAACTGTAGGTAGCCTGTTCCACTGAGATCATACAAAGATGTCCATCCCACTGGCAGGTACAGATCACCAGACTGATGAACAGCAGAAAGCAAAAGCTCCACCCAAAAGAGACCGAACAAAGAAATGCTCTAAGGAACTTGAAGATATTCTCCCCTCCCCGAGACACAAGGTATCAGACAACAGAAGGTTAGAATGATACAATGCTTCGGTGTCATGGACTCGCCACAACACTTGAACACAGATAACCACAGTGGTGACAAATGACTTCTTCCATCATGGGATGTCTAGGAAACTGTTTCTTTTCTCTTGGGCAAGAATCTAGTCATGGCAAAAGTCACTTTACTCTCTTCCAGCGGAGCTTGCAGCAACTTGCACTGCTGGGGGCCGAATTCAGCAGTCACAAGAGCATAGCTGATAAGGCATGTGGCAGCACATCTCATAATGAACAATAAAGGTGAAGTGAACATACTATTCCTGTGATTTCCAATCTCCACTGGTTCCCCATTTACTTCAGAACAAATCGGAATGGCCTGCTCTTACTGTAATCTTCCAACACCAGGAAATAAATCCAATCTTTGAACACTGAACATTCACCCACATCTGAAATCCTATGGAAATGAAGAGACAAAAGAACCTTTTCTTGTGGACCGTTTTGCTTTCTCCATAATTTTATTTGTTGCTCATATAGGTCGTGGATGCCATATAAATGTGATGCAATTGATTAAGCTGGGAGGAAAGCAGCACAGTCTTTTCCCTTCAAAAGTACAGGACATTGGTGTCACTTTTTGCCTCTAATATTGGCCCTTCTAATATCTATCCTTTATACCGATGACATACAGTCGCTCTTTAAGTTTTTGATATTAGCACTTTATTACCAGCTACAATAGAGATTATTACTTTGCTAAATTCTTGGGGCTGCTGAAAAACAAAGACACTGATTTCAGCACACTAAAAAAAATAATTTAATGAGCTACATCAACTTAAAACTCACGCAGCTGTCTGCAAATTTTCCTCTCGTATTGTGACAAGTTGCACCTAAGATTACTAAAGTTCAAAGGTTCGGAACAAAATGTACTTTCATATTTTCTGATTTTACTCTGTGCATTTGACAGCACACTATCACCAGTTTTATGTTTCCCTTGTTGTTTATGGAGATTTCACATAGCAACAGTTGACAGAATACGTATTTTGTTAAGTAGGAAAATGTTACTGGTAGTGGGACTTGGAGGCAAGTGCAGTATCTGAAACAACTCTTAAGTCATGATTTAAAAATGACTTCAAATGATTTCAAATTAGAGAGACCAGGTAGATGAGATACAGACGGACCCCACAATACCGCGATGATTGGGATCCAAAAATACCCAATCACAGTAAACGCGGGGTCGCGGTATTGCAGGGTCACGTGACATCAAAGTGCCACCGCCATCGGGAGCCCCGTGTGCCCCGCGTTATAAGCAGATTCACGCTATAGCGGGGCGCAGTATTGTGGGGTTCCACTGTAATCTCTTTTATTGGACTAACCTCTGTTGGTGAGAGAGATAGACTTTCAAGGCAAAGCTCTATGGAATCTCTCTGGATTGCTCGGGTGGGGGGAAAATGTACAAAGTAACGTAGAGCCTGACATCTGGAAGGATAGTTTAAGTCCATTAAATGTATTTCTATTTCAAAAGATAGAACATAAACTCATCTGTACAGCCCTTATTTTCGCTGCCAAATGCGTCACTGGGTGTGCTCTACACTCAAAATTATGCCCTCAGAGAAA
The DNA here is from genome assembly GCA_032164245.1 of Sternotherus odoratus. NCBI lineage: Eukaryota > Metazoa > Chordata > Testudines > Kinosternidae > Sternotherus > Sternotherus odoratus. Next base: position 152,431,587 of record JAVMKO010000002.1, read on the forward strand.
AAACTCAGGTTGGATCTTTCTTTCATTGTTTCTGGGTTGTCCCATATTGCTGATTATTGGTTCCAGATGTAAAATGGTGATGGAAACATCCCTGTAACTCCTACACAATATCTTCTGGGGGACTTTAGTTCCTAGATAATCTCCCATAGGAACTGGCTTGGCTTTTGTCCTATAGGGTGTCTCTTGGAAAACAACTCTCCTGAAATGCAGTGGCCATGAAGATCTATCACCCTATTTATGGACCTCTAACTTTCCTAAAATACAAGCCCTAGACAGTTATATTACTTGACTTTAGAGAAAATGTAGAAGGTTTATATCAAGCCTGGCACACTGTCATTGAGCATCTTAAAAGCAATATATTACATACATTACAAAAACCAAAAAACAGGAAGTAAACTTTCTTGGTAAGAGGAGAACAAGTAGCTGTCTCTCTGTTTAAGCAATAAGTTACCTTACAATATTAATAGTTTTGCTTGGATTATAGCACTCCTATCAATTTTGTATGCCTATTTTAGTTGAATATTGGATATGATTTTTAAGAATTCTGGTTCCTAATTAGATAAAAAGAAAAAAATGTATTGAGTTTCTACTCAATTTCTACTTTTTATTGTGTGTGTGTGTGTGTGTGTGTGTGTGTGTGTGTGTGTGTGTGTGTGTGTGTGTGTGTGTGTTCCCATTTCCATTACTTGGTCATTACTGACACAGTTAACCATAGTTTTGAGTCTTCTGTTACAAACTAACTCCTAGAAAGTGAAAGAAAGATTGTGGGGCCAGATCCTCAACTGACAAACTACATCAGCTGGCGCAAACTGACGTAACTTATGATATGGGCTCTAGTGTCCATACAAAAACAAATTAATATAACATTTCATCTTCTGTAATTAGGAACAGTGAAAATGATGATTTGATTGCAGGAGATTATGGTTGAGCAGGGTGACGCAGATACTGCTTGGACATAAGTAGTTGATTAAACAGGACATTATCACCGAATTGTGACAGGATAGGCATCGATTACAGCAAATTACATGCTAGTAGTCAATAAAGCTAAAATCCTGCCCTATTTGAAAGGGAAGGGGTGAAGCTGCATCTTCAAGCCAACTGGGCTACTCATGTGCCTAATATTAAGCACAACTGCTTTGCTGGATCAAGCCATAGTACCCCCAGCATCTTGCAAGACGTAGTCATATATCTGTGGGCCCAAACAACTGCACATACAGATTAGTTAATTACATGGGTAAAAAGCTACAGTGGAACGCCGCAATACCACGCCACACTATAGCGCAAATCTGCTTACAACGCGGGGGGCACGGGGCGCCCGATGGTAGTGGCGGTGTGCAGACTCTGATGTCGCGCGACCCTGCAATACCATGACCCCGCGTTTACCGCGATCGGGTATTTTTGGATCCCGATTGCCGTGGTATTGCAGGGTCCGACTGTACTTTGGCTGTTTGTGCTGTCTGTGTGGGCAGTTGTATGAACAAGTAAAATGTGCACTCAGATTGGGTACATTTACATGCATTTTTTGAGACGTTTGTTAAAATTGTGTTAATAAATCCACACTTCATTGTAGTGTGAAAACATTACATTTGGGGGCTATTAACTGATACACAGAGTGTAAAATGAGGAAATACTAAACTTAAAGGATTAAATTTATTACAATAATGTTTTCATGCTCTTTTGGGTTTGTGCCAACTTTTTATTCTTGTATATTGGTTGCCTTCTGTTCTTGCTTGCAAATACAAAAATCATACATTTTCAAAAATGGATATGGATGTACTGGATGCTGTCACAGGACGGTCTGGCCCTTTAAGAGGAATTGGTCTCAACCCCATCTGTGCCTAGTTATTCACCCCACAAGTGATGGATCTTTGCTTGGGTTGGTGATTAGGTTAGGTGACCAGGCATCATGTGATGTTAGCCCAGGTGACCAGACAGCATGGGTGCGGGGTGGGCTAATAGGAGCCTATATAAGAAAAAGACCCCAAAATTGGGACTGTCCCTCTAAAATCAGTCACCCTATTTAGCCTGAGCTAAAGCTTCATGTAAGAGGGAGCTTCTGTGGCAGAGAGGGAGAATAGGAGCTAAAATAACCTAGAGGACATCTTTCTGGAGAGACCTAGTAAAACTATCCTGCTCAAAAAGATCTGGAGAGAAGATGACTGGATACAAGGGGAAATATAGGAGAGAGACCTGTGAGGGATGCAGGGATATGTCAGAAGGGTCAGTGAAGCTGGCTATCCTTACCTGCCACAGAGAAAACCCCCATTCAGAGAGAATTAGGAGACTCACAGGGGAATGAATAATAAACAGATGTGCCTGAAAGAGAAGGTTTGGAAATTCTGGCTTTGACTGAAACGGTTTATTTTATGTTAATAAAGCAGATCCAGAAGGAGAACACAATTCAAAAGCATAGTCACGCTGGGCCAGGAGGGAAACTGAAGCAGAGGCAAGCTCTGACATAGGCATCTGTAACAGGGTCTTGTCTCATCCTAAAACTCTTAATATGCTAGGGGTTCCATCTGCACCTAAAGCAGTATTGTCTCTTAAGAGCATAACAACTGTAGTACTGTGCACCTAAATGAGAATTACTGAGTGGGTTAATGGGAACAGAGAGAAAACATGTTTTCATCCACAGGCCATCGATCTAGGCAACAAGAACATATACAACCCAATTAAGACCTTAATTTGGCACCTAAATTTAAGTGACATATCTAGGCCAAGACATTGGGTAAAATCCTGGCCCCAATCAAGACAACAGGAGTTTTATCATTGATTCCAGTGGAGCCAGGATTTCACAATTTCATCCTAAACAGGAGTTCTACCAAAGAATTTGGCTCTTTGCCCTATGGAACGTGATAGGAAAGATATAGATGATATTTTAAACAAAGTTCTAGCATATTAAGAAGTCACAGAGAAAACCCTACTTGAAAATACATAACAGTAAACACTGGCAAATACTATTTCACATAACAAATGTATGTGGTTTATCATATTTAGATATCAAAATCCAATGCATTAAATTGGAGCAACCAAATCATACTTACATAATTATATACATTGAAAAAAGTATTATAAAGGGGGAAAACCAATAAACTTTTTTTTAAAGGGGGCAATTATTTCAGAAGTCAAGAAAACAGTAGTTAATAACTATGAGACATTAAGGGGGACTTAATGTAATCAATATTTTGTCCTAAGCATCAGTAAAATGAACTTTTATTGCAATTACAAAAGCCATTATTTGTTTGAACAAAGGAAGCAATTATATAACATCTATCCACAAAGTACAAATAAGGACGCAAATAAAAGTCTGTGCTAATAAGCCAATAAGTGATCAGTTTGCAACTACATCAAAAAATTCCCTAATATTTTTGTCAATTTATTTTACTCTGCAAAATCAAGCACCTGATTACTCTGTTAAGCACACAATGGAGTGCATAAAATCTATTACTTACACTGCACTGAACACTTGTGCTTGTGGGAAATGTTTACATGCTTGAAAGGCATTATTTGAAAAATGACCCTACATGGACTAAGTATAGGTACCTGATATGTGTTACTATGCACTTGGACTGATCCAAAGCTGAACTAAAATCAACTGAAAGACTCCCACTGACTTCTTTGATGTTTGAGTCAAGTCTTCAAATGTCAACAAGTCCAAGACTTGTGCTTTAATGCATTTACTCACTTGATAAGCCTTAGGGTACGTTTACGCTGCAATTAAAACACCCGTGGCTGGCTGCCTCAACCGATTCAAGCTAATCGGGCTCCGGCTATGGAGCTGTCAAAGTGCAGTATAGATGTTCAGGCTCAGACTGGAGGCAGGTTCTGGAACCCTCACTCCTGCCAGAGGTAGACAAACTCTTGTTCTAACCTCAAGAGCTTCTTGTTCTAATCTCTCTCGAATGGAGTTTAATTTGCCCTGTTTATAACAAGGATTTGTTGACACCCATCCAGATGATACTTACTTTTTAAATAATTGCAACTGACGGTGAAAACTGTAAAACAAATAATTATTTTATGCTTAGATATAAAAATATAAAATGTATACCTGAGGAAAAAAACAAACACATATGTGGACACCAGTAGGTATAGGTAAATTGTTGCAGGGAAGATATATTAAATATTTAGTATATATTGATTTGTTGTTTGAGAACAATATATTCTAAATTCTGTGTCCGAAACTGCTTTAGAAACTAAGAATGGGAAAATTACCTGTTCCGGGGACAAAAAACACACAGATTTTTCCTCTCTTCACTATCAGTTTAATATGCAATTTTTACAATGACGGGGCACAATAAATATATATGTAAAATCCTGTCTACAATATAATACCAAGTATCATTACATGTTTAATGAGACTGAAATAGCATTTAAAAGCTATTTATAAACAGTGTCTCACAGTTGTGCTGCTGGAAGAGCTAAGTGACCTGAGAGTTAAAGAGAGTTCAAAGTTGCAACATAATACGGACAGTAAAAAAAAGGAAGAAAGGAAGCAGCAGTATCGCTATCTCTACTATAGGCATGCAAGTAGTATTTAGAGGAAATACTGCAAATATCATGGTAATGTTGCTTTAGTTATCTAAAGCAAGATCAGTATATAACTGCTCTTTATTTTTGTTTTCTATACTCTGTGACCCTGATGTGTCATCCAAAAGTTCACGTCTCTCAAGAACTCTTTGTAGTTGCAATGTTTTAGGCTTCTGCTATTAAGAGGAAAAGGGAAATATTTCCTTGGGATATCTTTGGGATGCCTAATTGCATCAGGAGTGACAGAGTCCGGTGGCACCTTAAAGACTAACTAAAGTATTGAAGCATAAGCTTTCATGGACTAATATCAACTTCGTCGGATAACCTCATGAACAATACATCAAGAGTGTACAGTAATAGAGTACTGTATGTTGTAAAGTATGAATTCAAACCCAGCAGGGCAATCAGTAAATGATGATGAATTTCACTTCAGTCCTCCTTTCAATCTATTCCATTCCCAAAGCTTTTCAAAGCCTTTTCTGAAATTTTCATCTGTGCAATCGATTTTGTCCTCATTTTTCACAAATTGTCTAAACATTATACTAGGGTGCCCAGACAGCAAGTGTGAAAAATCGGGACACAGGGTGCGGGGTATTAGGAGCCTATATAAGAAAAAGCCCCAAATAAACTATCCAATCGGGACATCTGGTCACCCTACATTATACTAACATACCGTTATTTGATCTGGTTGTAAATTCAGGAGTTCTCAAACTTAGTTGCAGTGCAATGTCCTTCTGACAAAAAAAAATTACTACACAACCCCAGGAAAGGAGACCAAAGCCTAAGTCTGCACACCCAGAGGGTGAGAGGGGGGCAGAGTGAGTCCCACCACCCCAGGTGGGGGAACCAAAGCCGAAGCCCAAGGGCTACAAACCCAGGCAAGGGCCTGTAACCTGACCCCTAGCAGCCCAGGGCTGAAGTCCTCAGGCTTCAGCTGTAGCACAGGGAAGAGGGGCTCAGACTTTGGCTACGGGTCCCAAAAAGTCTAAGCCAGTCATGGTGAACCCATTAAAACAAAATCCTGACCCACACTTTGAGAACTGCTGTTATAGTTGATTGGTTGTTTTTGATCTGTGAATAAGGAAAAGTTATTTACTTGTTCCCATAATATAAGAACTAGGGGCCACCAAATGAAATTAATGGGCAGCAGGTTTAAAACAAATAAAAGGAAGTTCTTCACACAGCACACAGTCAACCCATGGAATCCCTTGCCTGAGGAGGTTGTGAAGTCTAGGATCATAACAGGGTTTAAAAGAGAACTGGATAAATTCCTGGTGGTTATGTCCATTAATAGCTATTAGCCATGAGGGTAAGGAATGGTGTCCCTAGCTTCTGTTTGTTGGGGGATGGGGTGGTGACGGATGGCAGGAGAAAGATCACTTGATCATTACCTGTTAGATTCACTCACTCTGGGGCACCTGGCATTGGCCACTGTCGGTAGACAGGACACTGGACTAGATGGACCTTTGGTCTGACCAAGTATGGCCACTCTTATGTATCTGTGACATGTATGTGATGCTGATAATACATTTGTTTGTTTTAAATCAAATCATTTAGGATTCTTCTAAATTCCCTCTAGAGAGGGACCTAGGTTCAACAGCTTCACAATATGGAGTGGTGGGAGAAGTCCTATTTTCCTTCCCAGCGGGCATCCTGCATTCTAAAAATTTTCATGAGGGAAAGAGAATCCAGTGCAGGAGGATGTTCATTGTAAAGGAAATGCAGAACAATGAGGATTTACATTGCTGGGATTTCTCCCTCTGAACTACTGTTCCATGTAAGGCTGAGCCCCACCTCTTTGAAGAGTTTCACATTGTTCAGTACCCCTGTTTTACAGTCTTTACTTCACTGGGGTTGACCTCCACTGGTGGAAACCTGGCTGTAGCGGGGTGATACCCGCTCCCTGCCGGCCAGGGCTGGAATAGCCCTGGAAAGAGGGTTTGTAGCTGGCTGAGCCTGCTAGCAGGCTTAAGTGGAAAGCAGGCTCAGCTGTGTGGTCACACCCCAAACATTCCAGGCTGTATAAAAGCCTGGGAGGCAGGAGTTAGGGAGAGAGAGAGGGAGGAGTGAGTTTACTCTGTAGGGGAGTCTACTCTGTAGGCAGTAGGAGACAGGGCCTGGCTGCAGAGGACCCGGACTGGGACAGGGCGTGGGTGAGGCAGCTGGGAGCCAGGGAGCCTAAGCTCTAGGGAGAGGGCCCCAGCTTGCTGAGCCTAGGGAAGGCCTGACCCACGGGGTACTGGGGATTGCAAGGGGGCAGTCTCCTCTGCAAGCAGAGGGAGACAGGGCCTGGCTGCAGGGAGCCTTTATCAGAGTATCCAGACTGGGACAGGGCGAGGGCAAGGCAGCTGGGAGCCAGGGAGCCTAAGCTCTAGTGAGAGGGCCCCAGCTTGCTGAGCCTAGGGAAGGCCCCGACCCACGGAGTACTGAGGTTTGCAAGGGGGCAGCCCTGGGCTGATAAGAGCAGCAGGCCAACCCCTTCTTGCCAGTGATGAGTAGCCATGAGACTGCAGTCAGCCTCAGAGAGACTGAGGCAGTGGTGACTGGCAGTGGCCATATCTGAGGCAAGTTGGGGATAGTGGGTGTTGGGTTCCCCAGGGAGGGGAGTCCCTAAGACCAGGGGGGTACTGCAAGGGTGCAGCACCCTCAGCAAGGGGCTCCGGGGTCCGGAAGGGGCACGGGGCCAGTGTGGAGAAGTGGATGTCGGCTGGCAGAGGGCGCCCCTGGGTCAAAAAGAGCTAATTCCCGTGATGACCAGACGGGGGCGCCGCCGGGTGAGTGACAGACGCCGTTACACTGGCCTTTCATCAAATTAGTACGTTTAGAGGTGTCCCTTCTTTGAGGCTATTACACGGTACAGAGTTCCGTGTTTAATGCCATGACTATAGTATGAAGGTATTCACTGTTGACAAGGACTCTTTTTCTAAGATAGTAAAATTGTTAAAATAGCAGCGTCCAATACCTTCGCCACAGGCCACATGGGGTGAATAGGCTATTGAATTGTGGCTAATGCATAAGCAATGTGTGGGTCTGTAAATCCACTTTTTCTGCAGTAAATTTTATAAAATCCAAGTATAGCTCAAGTCTTATGGATGAAAAGTGTCACACTGAAGTAATTTTGTGTTAGTAGTACCTATTTTTATAGTAGGTACTTATTTTTATATTAATAAAAATAATTTGAAATGTCCTTTGTAGTATGATTTTTTTATCCTTTTTTATAATGTGGCGTATAAGAAAAATTCAAAACCACAAGTGTGGATAGCATTGAATTTCTATTTGACACTGCTGGTTAAGATACTTGCATTGGAAAAAATGTCCCTGTAAAGATATCCATACTGAGGAGAGGGAAGGAGACAGAGTACTCATAACTGCCTGATTTCTGCAAGTATTGAGGACTTTTTTAATTTATTATTATTTTCTTAGTGACCATCCGTATCCTTTTTAGTAAAAGGAAATATTTTCATGGAACTCTATACAAAGTACCACAACAAAGTGTTTTTCTGAAATATTTCCAAAAAGAGAAGCCCTTTCTCTGAATGCCACTGACCATTTCAATTTATAAAGTCCTTAATGTATTTTACCACTCCAAGAATATTTTAACTCCCACAGAGAAGGAGGCATGCAATGACTTCATTAATAATGAGCCTTGCAAACAGTGATTATATTTTATTTAAGAGCAAAACAAATGGACCAAAAATGCTCAGGAACCTGAACACTAAAATCAAGACATTGAGCTAATAGATAAAAGAGAGCAGCAAAGAGCACCACAGACAATTCTTGTCAAGATCATTGTCAACTAACCAGTCAGAATTTCACTTTCAGGTTCTCTTTACTGATATGAGTCAAGTCACAGAAACCGACATGCTGCCTTGTATTTTCCTTATGCTTCTACTCCCCACCTGCACTTACTAATACAATCCTACACGGGAATAGTCTCCTTTTGGAGAGCTCATAATTCATACTAGTGCTAATGGAAGTTAAATCTGTCCCTCATTCAGCTCTTATATCCTTTTGAATCAGCCATGCTCCTTCTTCTCTTGTATTGCAAGAGTGACCCCTTTTTCCACAATGGGACTCTATTCGGGAATGGAGGTTGCACCCCACCCCTCACGGCAGAGAACTCTTATTCTATTCAATATTACAAATGAATTTTATCAAGGTGGTGATCAGGAAAAGGTCTGTCAAATTGTTAAATGTAAAACTTTCGTTGTCTTTCTTCATTGAAAAAAATATACATATGTACATAAGTTTGAGCTTTCATTGCACTTTTCCATTTTTTTTCTTCATGGAGAGTGGGGGGGAGGGGGAAAGAATCCCTATGTTTCCATGTTAGAGCCTTAAAAAAAACTTTAAAAAAAAAAAAAAAAGCTCTCCAATGATGTACTGCCAATCTTTCAACAGAGGACTATATCAAGTTTCAAACCTCAGTAAGTGATATACTTAAAATTCCCTAAATAAAATACTATTCATCCTCCCAAAAACATCTATACTCTTTATAAGATTCCATCAATTCCATAGTCCCTGGCTTCAAACCCTAAACTTTGGCTCATTTCTTCTTAACCCAGCAAGATCCCATCTCTTCAGCACCTTATGAAGACTCTTCTAGATGACTCCCCTACCAGTGGGATCTCAGTGGTATCAGGTAAGTCATCCTGCAGTGCCTGGCTCAGACTGAGAAAGTGGGAGTACACATTCCTTCCAGTGGGGGCCGGATGTTCAGCTAGTGTATTGGTCTCCTTTTCATTTCTTGAGAACAGGCCTACTCTAACCCGGACTAGCCTTTGCCTCCTCTAGCTGATGTTGGAGCAGGTCTCCTTGGCTCCTTTCCAGGACCAGTTTTTATACCAGTAGATGAGCCTGCAAGGTATCAATGGAGAAAGAAATTTCTAGTGAACTTCACTTCTAGTAAACTGCTCAGTACATCAGCAGTTTAGTCCCATGTGTTCTCCTTCACTGTGTGCTGCTGCAGTGGCAGATGAGGGATGGGATTGGAGCTGCAGAGACTACATAGTTCATCTCCCTTTTGTAGCTAGAGAGACGGGGTTGAAGGAGGGTGTCTAAAAAAGAGCTCTTTTGCAGTTGCAGCCTCACTCACAGCAATATGGGTACACTCAGATAGCGCTGAATTTTTTAAACAGAGCTTTTGCATTTTTGGAATGTCTGCACCATCAAATATAATCTAATTTCTGTCCATGATTATCACTCAACTATGCATACGACTGGCATGAGGATTTCGGAAAGACCTAGTGAGTTTATCCTCTGGGATACACTCAAAGCTTATGCTCAAAGTATCCGATGAAGTGGGTATTAGCCCACGAAAGCTTATGCTTCAATCCTCTTGTTAGTCTTTAAGGTACCACAGGACTCTTTGTCGCTTCTGCAGATCCAGACTAACACGGCTACCTCTCTGATACGCAAAGTTTAATTTAATCACTTTATATCAAATATGTGCGTGGAGAGTGTGATCTTTAAACTATACCAGCCTCCTGTTTACAGAATTAGAGCCCTGTTGCATATTCTTTTCATTCATGGAATTTGGTTTATATCAATTAACATTTTCAAGTCTATCTTTGCAGGAGACTAGAGACTTGCATTTTTGTTGATGAAAGTGGACGTTTTCCTTTATAGGGCCTGCAGGTTGCGGGTGTTTAAAAACAGCTCACACCAGGTCATCGGTATGACTCCCCAACGTGTACACACATCAACAAGGTCTTATGTCATAATCATCAGTCTACTCGAGGACTGTGCAGGATACTTTTTAGAGTCCAATCAGTGTGTTGCTTCTGAAGTCCAGATTCTGGAACTTTTTACTTGTGGTGAGTAGAACCAGAACAGCAAGTGATCCCACTGAAACACAGGCTTATTCCGTAAAGGTGGCAGAATTTAGTCCTCCGTTGTCCAGAGAGGCCTACCATTCAATGCCATATTAGAGCTAACTTAACAGATGCTGCATCATTCCCAGCTAGGCATCAGACCACAACAAAAATCATCCATGCCTTCCCTATTTCACCTCAGCAGACAATTACCCTCATCCATTTATTACTTCTTGTCACTAGTCTGTGACATTTTCATGCCAGAATTAAACAGTATAGAGGAGGCATAGCGATTTAGGCACTCTCAGTGACCAGAATACTGAAAAGTGAATAAATTAGATTGGTAAACTGGCAGCTGAAAACAAAGAGTTCTCCTTCTACATCTTAGCAGCAGTAAAGGAATAAAATGCATAGGAGAAAAAAGTTAGATTTAAAGAAAGATTGAGTCTTAGGCACTATAAACAAATTCTGCTTTTTCAAAGATCCGCATACCTAGCTTGCAAATTATGGCAAATCTCTACATAAAATTTGAACTGGACGTTGCTGTTCAATTTTTGTAAATCCTCAACTCTACATGAGGTTTCTAATTACACGTCTCTAAAATGTGGTATGGCTTAACACTGCCCATGAATCTCTGCTTCAACTGTTGACATCTATCATGTATCTTAAAGGTTGTGCAATCCTGAACAAGTTTTCTAGTCAGATTGCCCCTCCCACTCCCCCAACAAACATAACCGAGGGCCACATAGTAACTGTGATATTAATTATATTATGTAGTAAAGCATGCATAATCTTCAAGCAATGGTGCAGGATCTAAGTTTATCCAACATTTATATTGTATATAATACAATACAAATCTCCATATGATAATTTAACCCAATTACCCAAAAGGGACAGCTAAAGTTAGAAACTAAACCTAGTTCTAAAATAATGGTCTCATGCAGTGTATTTTTGGTTTTGTTGTAGCAATTGTAGCATTTCATGGTGAGCAGTACACAGCCAAAGGGCTTGCATGTAAAATGCTTTTCACATTACAGAAATGCTGTAATAGCCTCACAATTTTGTGCCATTTCCATTCTACTTTGTTCTTTGAGCAACTGAGTAAAATAAAGGGATATGGCAAATATAATCGATTAAGAATTAAAAAAATAACCTACATTAATGGATAGAGGCATCAGGACACAAAATCCTTCAGGGAGCATCATAAATCCACATGATTTCACTGACCTCCAAAATCTGGATTTAGATCTCTGAGTTAGCAGAAGAACGCATAAAAATTCATAGATGCTCTAAACAATTTAATTTTAGCTGCACATCTGAAGAGGCTCAAAAGCATAAAATATTCCTTAAAAATTCAATTTTAAGATCTTCCTTTTTACAGACAAACATATCAGAAATAACTTGTCTGGAGAAAATGCACGATTTTAGCTAGGCCATGCTTCCTCCTAAAGATCCAACAAAACAAACATGAAGAGCCTGGGGATCTAGCCTCCTCCACTCTTTCAAACATGGTGGAATATTTTGCATAACATGCTTTAAAACAACTGCATTCCACAGTGCTTTAAAGAATTAAAAAAATTCAGGACTGCCGGTTGCATTAAATTACAAAATAAGTGTAAGTTTATTGTATGATGAATAAAATACAATACAAGGCATACAAAAGAGGGAAAATAAATTGAGATATTTAAAAAGGGCTAGAGTTGATGAGAAAGGAAAGCTGTTTCAAGTGGTGCAATCTGCAATGGAAAAAGCACTTGCACTAAGGATAGCAAAAAATTGTTGGACAAGTGAAGGGGACTGCTAAGGAAGTAGAGACACAGGTACAAGTAGACAGAAGGACGTAGATGAAGGATTTTAATTTATGCTTTTTAAAAATATGTTAGGCATATGAGGTTCTCGGTTATTTAACTTACTACACTTTTGCAGCATAGATGCTGAAACTAGGCATACTGGGGCTGCTCCTACACCCTCCTCTGGCTTGAAGTTGTTTCCATCATATACAGGGTTTACAGTTTGGTTCAATGGTTCTCAGTATCCCCACTATACAAATTGTTCCAGCACCCCTGTTTTTCAGAGATCCTTAAAGAAAAGGAAAGTCTTGTGATTCAGGCACTGGAATGAGACTCGAGATGACCTGGGATCAATTCCCAGCTCTGCCGTATGCTTCCTATGTGACCTTGGGCAAATTACTTAAGACACCCCGTGGCTCGACTCCCCATCTGTAAAATGGAGATAAAATAGTACACCCATCCTCTCATCCATTGTCCATTTATATTGTTGTGTAGACTCTTTGGGGCAGGGATTATGCGATTCTACAGTAACTAGCACAAGAGAACCCAACCTTCTTCAGAACTGCTAGCTGCTTACTCACACACTAACACGACTACTGTGCTTCGAAAATATGTATGGTTACTTTTGGATTTTTCCTTTTTCTAATCTGATATTCTAATCAAATATTTAGCAGCTATACTCTCTAGCTAATAAATTCTGTGCCAATACCAATTACAATGGGAAGTGCTGCATCTATTGTGTTATTTAAGGCAAGATTAAAGAATGATATGTTTGCCGTAGTTTTGCTTTGGTTCTTAGTTGATTAGAACTTGTGGAAATTTTTCATATTTAGGTTAATCTTATTTATCAGCAAAAACAACGAAGAAAAATGTGCAATGCATCTTCTTTTTTCTGATAAGTATTGATACTGTTTTATTGAATTCTATATATAGCAGCTTGCAACATTAATAAGGACACAAGATGCCCCCCAAAAATGCATCTTGGCTTTAAGTCCCCCGCAGATATTGAACATAATTACAACAGAGAATAAAGTTAATAATGACTTTTTGACAATAACATTATTGGAGAAATGATATGTAAAGGAACAATCATAATTAGTGAATCCCCTTCTGTTCCCCTTTCTGGAAAAAAAAAAAAAGTATATACATATGCATGGGGAATAACAAATACACCAAACACACACATAGCTTTGAAAAAAAGGTATATGCCTGCCACATTCTTCTCCTGAATTGTGGGAATGGGAACGGTAGCAATGCAGAAGAGTACAAGGCTAGCTAAAAGGTGAGCAGACAGAACATCCATGGGAACTAGAGCTCAAGCACTATGGGATACCTGTGCAGTCACAAGAACTTGACTGCGATCTATCCCCTCTGCCCCAGCACACACACATGTACACCTTCTCTGACAGCACAGTTAAAAGTGCTAAAATGCTGCACTGGCATTTGTTTCCCACAACTTGCTGCGTGCTCCCAACACCTCCATTAGCACTGGAAAGTCATAGATGGGGAAGAGTTTATATAGACACAGTTGGCATTACATCATGTCCAGACCTCATCCTGGCCTTTTATGGAGAAGTAAGTGTCACCTCAAGTATATGGCCCCCTCAACATGAACAGAACAGATCAAGGACAGAGTATTCCCCTATACTACTTCCTGTAAAGCAATCCAGTGTCTTCATTGACACATCAGTGCTAATTTACTTTTTTAATATCTGCTAAACAGGATTCTTTAGTTCCATTTGCAGCCCACAATGTAGTCCTAGGTAATCCTTCCTGTTATTTATTATGATACCATACTTAATATATAATACCTTGGTCAAATACAATAACATTTACTAATTTATTTTGATCTATTCTTTGTCCTATACATTACAGCAAGGAAAGATCTCCTTCCCCAGCAAAAAATATATCAGAACCAGAAATGAGTTTGCAATTGTCTACAATATTTTGGATTATATTGTGCTGGAAGCCAATAAATGAGAGCATATATTCTAACAGTTTACTTTAATATGCCCTTTAAAAACTTATTATGCTTACTTTACAGATCTATGTAGACAATTTTTTCTATCATTTGAAGGTGGTCTTAATTTTTCTGAAATGAATACAAAAAGCATAAAAGTCAAACCTCCTTCCTTTAAAACATCATGGATTATAAAATGCATGATTTCTAAATGATAAAACTATCAGAGATATTTCCAGGGTTCACATTAAAATTGGTGGCCTACTGTAAAAAGTGAACAGTTTATTTGATGTGTTTCTCTTAAAGCTTTTATGACATCATAAACTTTTCTGACTCCATAACAAGTATTTTCTAATACATTAAGCAAGCTAGTTCAAATTATTCTTAATGTTATGCCTCTGGTAATAAATTTAGAAGGTGGCATTTCAACTCAGAAATGGGAGAGTATTATTTTAAATAAAAAATATAATTAAATTGAGTGCTCAAACGACCTCCACACATTGAATGCTGGTTTGCACTGCAACAATTTAGTATTTACTGCAACTGAAAGTAAAAAGTTCAACAACATGAATGGTTGCACTGTTCTAATTCCCCATCCCCATTATTAAAAACCACATTACTATAATGTTTAATGTAAGAAGACCAATCAAGATGTCCTAGGTAAAATTAGCCATTGATTTCAATGGGATATTGATCAGGAAGTGCTTGCCCTATCAAACCCAAAACAGTAAAAGGTTCATCTGACCATGAACAATTTGACTATTGCTTATAAAGATGATATGATGGCTGTAATCATTGTAATTCACACACTCAGGTCTCATTCGTCAGAAAAAGTCCTGTCACATTGTCTTTACTTTTGGCCACATTGTGACATCCTGGCTGATGGTAAACCGGGCATTTCATCACAAGAAGCCCCATTACAGTCAATAAGATTCACCATAAGTAAAGGTGTTACCATCTGATCCTTATTCTGTAAATCAGTGGTTTTCAACCTGTGGTATGTGGACCTCTGAGGGTCCGCAGGCTACGTCCAATATTTAAAAAGTAGTCTGCACCTCCATTCAAAAATGTTTATGGGGTCCGCAAATGAAAAAAAAAATGTTGAAAACCTTTGCTGTAAAATGACAGTCAGAATTTGTAGTATGTTCTACGTACATCTACTGTGTTCAATACAAAGAGTTCAACTCATAATGCAACAAAAATATAAAACATTGCAATGCACAGGAAATTAAAAGGTACAAGTGTGCTGTTGATCACAGGATTCATATTAGATATGGAAGCCTTATTTTCACAAATCCAGTGAAATCACTGCTTTTTGTGCCTATTCGGATAAAAAGAAGCCTTGAAGTAATTGCATGTTCACATATTTGATTTGGGTATTTTAGCATAGAGTGAGAACGATAGGACAAAGACAGCAAAACTTTGTGAGCCTGGAACAAAAATTGTGCATTTAAAGTGATTTCTCTCTCTGTGTGTGTGTGAGACACACACACACACACACACGGACACTTTTCCACTTTCTTCACTTCAAGCTTGAGGACTTCTGGTTTAGAAAAAAGGTAGCTTTTACCTTCTGGGGACTTTTCCAAGCTCATACAGCTTTAATATTTATGAAATGTTTCTACAGTACCTGCAGTTGATACATTGTCTAAAACAAAACTGGGAACATATCAACAAGCACCAAGATACTGGAGAGTTTTTTTGGATGGTTGGGGTTTTTAGTAGTTTGCCTTCCCCCCCGCCACCCTCCCACCCACTTTAAATTCTGAGTCACCACCTGGAAGGAAGATCAGAAGCAGATGTCTTATTCACTGCAAGTGCAATAAAAAAAAAAAAGTGCCAGTTTCTCTGTGGGCAGCTCTGTGTTTCACTTACCAAAAAAAAAAAAAAAAAAATTACTTTTCCTCTTACACAGTTCATACAGTATATGAATGATCACAATGAAATTTTTCTAGAACAGTGATATACAGTTATTGCATCTAGAAACCTATACTTGCTTACAAATTACTCAGAAACAACACAAGCTATCTAAACCATAAATGTGTTCCCAGACATTGTTGCCTGTGTGTGTGTGTTTCAGTTAAAACTGTGTTGTATTATAACTGTATAGAAAAAAAAACAACCTTACTGACTTCTTGAGAATGTAGTAGAAAACACATTACAGTATCTAAGATTTTCAACCATGCTTATCACAATGGTGACTACTCACTTAATTTTAATATTCCCTTAACTGATGCCTATAACATCTAAAGTCTTATTTATTTTATTTATTCCGGCTTTCTCCATCTCCCTACATTAAGTTTCTTTTCTCTTAGTAAGACTTAATTTAGGAGTAGAAATGCAAATAAAAACGAACATCATATGACAATTTGTTTTCAGATACTCGCTTATCACAGTATTTAGGTATCTAAGGATATCTAAATTAATTCCATTAAATATACCACTGTATGATCAAAAATGGTAAACAAATTTTTAAAAGGGGCAGCTTTCCAGTAATATCCTTCTCCTAGAACATTTTAAAGGATTTATTGCTGAAGGACTATTGGAAAGTCAGGAAATTGTGTTAATAAAAAGGAAGAGCTAGGTACACAAAACTCCAGTAGAATTAACAAAAAGCTTGTGTTAGGACAATTTTATGAGGACCCTGTGGAATTTTTGTTGCAGAAGAAGTGTCACTCTGCCACAGTCATTTTTCATTATCTTTATGAGCAGATATGGCAAACATTAACCATTAATGTAGATGTTTTGTGTGATCTTAGATTCTAACCAAAAAACAAGCTAAGGAAGGATATAGAAAACATTATACTTACAGAGAAACCATATGCACGAAAATGTTACTGACAAATTTACTTAGTATACATCCACCACATGTTCTAATCCATGGAATCCACAATTGAAGGTACTCAAACTGGAAACTCAAGTCAAGCAAATATAAGTAGCTGTATGCAAATGTTGTATCTAAGTATTTTGGGCCTCCATAGACAAATTGGCACAAATTCCACAAGAACACAATGTACAAATAAGTTATTCACTGTACCAGTAAAAAATAGCACCATAATCTTCACCTGTCTTTTATTTTTCTAGAAAAGGATACACACGTACCATAATTATATCATTATTATAATGTTGATCTTTCCAGCTAGCAAGCAGTTAACCTTACGGTGGAGTTTGCAGTACTGCCCTATAATAAGTATCCTACTAGAAACATTTCTCACCATGGAATTATCAACTATCCAATTCATAACTTACAATGGCGTACCAATGGGAATTATATATATGTGCTATCCATAAAAACCTAAAATGATCATTTATCTATTGATTATTTGTGTCAAAGGTGTCTCGGCCAGTTCACAACTTTAAAAAAAAATTAAAATTGTACTACTTACTATACACACAACACGATTTTCAATGTAGTTTTATTTTCATCTAGGTCTTTCTGAAAGCCATCTTGACAGCATATCAGAAGTGGGAAAAACTTTGAAAAAGAAACCAGCAGCAAAAAAGACAGAAAGCATTGTCTGTTAGTTAAAGCACAGGAATGGAGTTGGGACAGGGTTCTTTTTCAGGCTGTGTCACAAACTAGCTATGTGAGTTTGGACAGGTCTCTTAATCACTTTGTGCCTCAGTTTACCCATCCTTACAATGGGGAAAGGCATACTTACCTGCATCACGGGGCTGGTGTAAGGCTTAATTAAGCAAGCTTTGGGTTGGAAAGTACTACAGAAATGCACATTAACATATGCAAAGATACGCTTGTCTGTATCTAGTGTTTCTAGGACTTCTTCAGAACTGCCCACTTTCCATTGGAATTTACACAATCCTTCACACTTATTCCTTTTAATTTAATGTACGTTTCATTCTTCAGGATGAAAAACAATGACCCACTTGCTTGAGTTCCTACCTGCACAGAACAAAACTTCACATCTAATAAGTGAAGGAGCAAAGGGACAAAAAGATTTTGCAAGCTGATTGGTATTGCAGTTACATTACTTTTCAACTGGCCAATCTTTAATAATAAATTACGTGAAAATTCATGACATTCACTTTAAATGATCATTTGAGTTACAAATTCTCTTTACATCGAAATAAAGACATTGGGCTAAAAAGATTCCCATTGTCATCAACAAGATTTGTACCAAGCCATTATTTTGTGAGTACTCCCTATGTGCCAGGTACTGCCAACCTTGCACGATATACTGTAGTTCCTTACTCTGCAACTAATCCCACAGAAATCCATGGTGCTACTCTTGGAGTAAGCTGCTACTCAATGTGCATCTGGATAGCAGAATCTGGTACATTATAAATGGCAGTATCAGCAGAACAAAATTATTTTATACGTGACATCTTTAATCAAGGACTAGCCTCTTTATACAATGCTGGATATGTGGATTGCTGCAGATAGCCAGTGAATATTTTTCTGGCTAAGATTTATGGGACACTCCCCGTAAAGAAAAGCATTTTAAAAGAGTATCCAGACACATTCGCATAATGATATTCACTGTAAAAAAAAAAATCTATAGGTATTTTCTTCTCCTCACATATATCACTAGAGGTTTAAAGATGTTTGCTTTCTGAAAATATTACATGCTATGTGGTATTCACTGAAACAACTTCTAAGTACTGAAAGGCAGAAAAACTCAGAAACTTCTGCTTCTGATTGCTATTGCTATAAAATGTACACCATTTAAACAACAGAAGTGAGCGATAAATTCACAACAGGTACATTTAAAAATATTTCTTAAAATAATGTTATTTCATCATTAAACATTTCACCATGAAATGTTCTGCATCAAAATGGGATAGTTTTCTTTAGATAATATAGTTGTATAATGTCAGAATATACAGAGTAATCAACAGATCCATAATGCAAGAATTTTTATCCACTGTTTATGTCTTCTACAACTTTTAAGGTACATTTTTATTTTTAAAAATTCTTTATAGACTGCCCCCCAAAAAAGGTTTATTTAAAACATCAAATCAGCTTTTTCTTATAAATTGAATTTTCATTTATCTTAGACTAATATACATATAGTGAAAGGATTTGAAAAATAATCACCATATCCCATTGTCCGCTTTTACCTTTGCAATTTTCCTTTTTCAGTATCCATAACCAATCATTGCTCTGCTCTTCCATTATGCTTCCTTCATTGCAGAGTGAGAAGCTTCTTCATTAAATAGCATTAAAAATAGAACACACCCGAACTCCCAAGCGGAGCATGCTCTAACAGTGCTAATGCCACGGTTCTCAAGGTAACCATGCTCAGTTGGGAACTGAGAGGCAAGGTGAGATTAGTTATTTGCAAGCCTAACTGTGCACACAAACTTGCCTCGATCCATGATGAAGACTGTTAAAACAAAAATTAGTGTGCAGTTAAATTACGTGACTGAAAAGTTGAAGGCCAGCTTAACAATTTTTCCCCCTCCCATCCCCAACAACTAACTTCAATTCTTTGTACTTGGTTAAAATTTGCAGAGTCAATTTTGGAGGATCGTAACAGAAATACATATTGATTCATACCTCTAGTTAAACACAGTAGCCAGAAGCATCACAGCCGCAAATCAAACCACCTACTGTGCTGATATCTACTCATTTGGTTTCATTACTCACTATGTTTACAGGACTGTCATGTTACAGTAACACTGGGATGCATTTTTAAAAAAGGCAATGTATACACCTGGGGGCAGGGTGACAACAGACCCACTACAGAAACATGAACCAGAAATGTGGGGATATGCCAGGTGGTTGAAACAGTAATTAAAATAAACAAACAACAACAGCATTAACAAAGTTGCACAAGAATGGGTGCACAGAATGAGTATATGCTTGGATATCTATAAATAATGCAGTTGAAACAATACACATTCAAATATGCAAAATTTAATAAATAGCAGAAGCACAGTAACATTCACTATTTATGAACATGGTAAACAGCAAAAAAATTTAAATATTAAACTTATGGCTTCCAGACTATTATTCTCTTGCATGAGCATATTATAAAATAATAATGCAAACAAAGCACATGGTACATGTTTCACCACACAAAATTACTACCCAATAGGAATACTCAAGTACTAAACATCCCAAATGCTTTCCTTCTAGCAAAGACAATGCAAAAATCATTCGATTTTTCATTAATTTTCAGAAATCAATGGGTAAATTTTAAAAGATTTGATTACTAAAACAGCTGTTAGAATGACTAGGTCTGTCTTTATTTCTTAGTAAAATATCTATTTGAAATGTCTCTGCTTTTCAGACTCAAGCTAATTATTTAAACTTCCTAAAATTGGACAGAATTTACTATTACCCAAAATGCCCTACCGTAAACAATGCTCCTGGAGATCCTGCACCACCTATTACCACCTTGATCATCTATACGTTTGTATTTCCCCCTAGTTTTAATACAATCCTTAAATTCTCTGCCATCTGTTATTTACTATACAACGCAAATGAAACATTTATGGTCTGAATAATAACACTGCATATAGCATCCACTTTATATTTAGCTATCAGAAATGTGTCCGACCTCACCAGGAAAACTTTCTAAACATCTGTCCATATCTTTCCATGTGAACCCAACACAAGGTACAACACTACATACAACATCAAGAAAAATCAATTTTTAAAAAGTCTTCGATGGAAAATTCACATTTTATTTTGTAAAACCTAAATACCACTGCGCTCCTGTGCAATACTCAGTTACCAGTCTAGCAATTTCAGAACCAATATCCCCTCTTCCACTAAAATATGAATGCAATGTTGTTGTAAATATCACATCTTAAAGTAGGAGCCTTGAAGTAACCACAGAACACTGCACACTGTATGCAATAAACACAAACCTTTGTTCTATGCCCAGCGCCTAGTTCTCTGCTCCTCAATCTCCAACACTTCAGCCACGCTGACCTCCAAAATTAAAAATTTGGGGGAGGTAGGGTGGGGATGATTTCAAACAAAATGACAGAAAACACAGGCGGGGGGGGGGGAGAGACAACATCGCCACAACAAAGACCACACGGATGGTTCCACCGCTTTTTTGGATTTACCTTTGCCTGCAAACGGGATCTGCCCCCGGCTTCTTGGCGGCTTAGGGCTTTTTATTTTTTTGGCGTGTGTGTTTACGGTGCCGCGGCGGTGGTGCTGTTACAGTACAGTGGCTGCCTTCCTGGAAGACATGGTGTCTGCCTCCTCCGCCTCCTCCTCGCCCCCTTTGCTACTCGGGAGGAGACGCTGCTGCTCTGGGCGCGTGGGTCTGGCTGACTCGCCCAGCTCGCTCCCACTCGCTGCTGTCTGTCTGTCCCTCCCTCTCCCTGCCCTTTATGTAGCCCTGCGTCTGTCGGTCCTGCCCGCGCTACTCCCTCTCCCGCCGCCTGTCCTCGCGCTCCAGCCCCGGCTCTTATCGCGGGCTGCTGCTGTCGCTGTCCTCCGCCTCCCCGCCCGTCCCCGCGCCCCGCGCCCCGCGCCGTCTGCGCTGCCCGCCCGCCGCCCGGCTCCTTCTCTTTCTCCCTCTCCCCGCCCACGCTGCGGCGCGCGGCGCCTGGGACCCGAGGCAGCGCGTTCGGCTCGCGCCAGCTCCGCTCCCCGCGCGCTGCCCCGGCTCCTGCTGGCTCCGACCCCGGCCGCCGCCGCTGCCATTGGCCGGGTCGTCGACCCCCCCCCCCCCGCCGCGGAGAGGGAGAGGCGCTGCCCGGGCTGCGGGGCGTGCAATGTGTGTGTGTGTGTGTTTCCTGCACGTTGTGCTGCCAGCCGTTCACGCTGCCCTCCCCCCCGCCAGCCCCGAGCAGACAAAGCCCACGGACACGCTAATCAGGAGAAGGCTCATTAATCTCTGGCAATTGCTGGGGCTTGGCTGACACCCCCCCCCCCCTCCAACACAAAGCAAAAAGTGGCCCCTTGCAGCTAGAAGTCAGTTTAGCGCATGTTTTGGGGGGGGGAGGATTAATGATTAGTGGTGGTGGGGTTGCTCTGTGTGAAATTTTACAGCATCTGCGCTGATCAGAAGGGGGGGGGGAGAGACCCTGCAACAGGTTGTTGGGTGGGAGCGGATAAGCCCCCTGAAAAGGGGGCACATGAATGAGCCCCTCTTTCCCTCCCTTCCCCACCACTGCAGGGCTGCAGCTAGGTTCTCCTTTGATCGTATTTCTTTAATAGTTTTGCCGCACGCAATAAAGCAGAGAGAAGCATTTCTAATAGATCATCCCTTTGACAATTGCAGCCCCGTTTGCCCAGTTGAATACATCCTGCCCTTCACTCTGCCCCCAGCAGAGAAAAGGGTATTTACCTCTTTGCTAGCTAGTTATTAATATGCACCAAAATTATAGCTGTATTCTACAGTCCCAGCTGTAATGGCCATATATCATTTAGAGCAGATCCAGCAACTCAGCTGCTGGAAATGCATGCTCTGTGAATAATCGTGTATACAGCACAATGCCCCATATTACAGTAACATGAAAGGAGACAGAAGCCTCTGGTAGTAGCTGTAATTAGTAATCCTATAAATGAAAAACAAACCAGAAATAAGCATACGGCATAAACAAGTAAAATAGTATGAAATATGCTGTTCACTGTTGTCTAGAGCAATACAGATAATTTAACTTGCACACAGAGAGATTGTTTTTCTAACAGATAGTTTTAAAATGCACTCTTAGTTATTATGTACCTCAAAACAAAAACCATTGCCCCAGGATACATGGAGATCATGGAGAATTGTAAGAGAACTAATTTACAAGGTAAGTGAAGACAACTACACAGAGGGGTGAAATATTTGCTTTATGAAGTATTATCCTGAAGCCCTTAGAATCTCTCTCCCCTTGGAAGCCAACACCTGCTTTTAAAATCAGACTGTACAAGTATAACAAGCAATGAGCCACAACAGTGTGTACATTAGCCGACTGTTGTTGCATGCTTAAAGTGATCAGAGGCATTCAGCCAAGTGCACCAAAAGCTTACAGTACTAATGCACCTCCTGATGTGGCTTATTCCTGTTAATGTATGGCTCCTTCCACTTTACATTTCATTATTTAACATATTCTTACCCTATGAAATATAACTCAAACAAGAATAGTTTAGACAAGGTGCTAAGTCATCCATACCAGGGTATATAGTTCCTCATGACAGTGCAAAGAAGTTTGTTCATGCTAGGGGTAGTAAGCTTTTAAGTTTTATCTATAGGGCAGGTTCAGTCCCTTTGACTTTACTTTTAAAATGTTTCCTTTGCCTTACTATAGACTATAGCTTCTTGGCTCTTTTGAGCTAAGATCATGTATAGACCAAGTGTCTATGAGAGCTAATATAAACTTGCATGTAAATACAGAGGGTCTGATTCTGCACAATGACACACCTCATGTATCCCATGGAGCAGGCCAGTTTCAGCACTTCTACTGGCCCACTTCCTTCTTAGCAAGCTATCCAGTGATGCTGTGAGAACTCAGACCACATTAGGATGTTGAAGAAAATCACTCATCCCCTAACCAGATACTGCAACATCTGTCTGCCTGCCTGTAAGAGAGGGTAGGGTGGGGGGAGGAAGCGAGAGAAAGCAAGCAAGCTTAGTTAGGTGGTGTTTCCAGACTCCATTATTACACATCATGGATATGCAGAAGAGCCACTTCATCTCCACAGGCTATATGGGTGATTTCTGATGGGGGAGATGGAAGTTTAAGGATGTTACATTCAGACTCTGTGTGTATATGTACATACAAGCTGCAGACTTGGCATTCTATTCCAACCAACCCTACGAGATAATATCTGATGGTGGCAATTTGCTGTTAGAGCTAAAGTATGTTGCATGCTCATTTTCTACCATTTGGTAACATTATTTATCAAATGCTAGAGAAAAATACCAGCTCCAGCAATTTAAATAAAATACTCAGAAAAATATGAGTTGTACACTAAATCTGATATACATTAGCCCCTGTACTAGAAGCTCCAGACCCATGAAAGGTGCCAAACACATCTGACCCCGTCCTGAGAAGCCCCCTCAGACCTTTTTATGGTCAGGTATGTATGTGACATTTTCAAAGACCTGAATCGCTTTATCTTACTTCCCTCCTTAGGATCTTCCCCACACATAGAAAGAAAAATCATTAGCTATTTCTGGGAAGTCAAGTGTGACATCAGGACCATAGTCTGCTACTCCCTGTGCTGACTCGTAACACACATAGGGACAAGTTTTCTCACATACATCAGGAGTTGTGTAACTAGGGCAGAATTTGGCATGTAGTACTCAAAACAAACTTTTCAGAACTCTATCATGCCCATTGCTATCGTTTGCATGATCTGGGGTCAGGCTATTTAAAAAATGATATCTAGGCATAAAATCTCCACTGGAACCTTAAGATTTAACATATCAATTCGCCTGCAGTGCACACGTGGCTCTAACCCTGCAAACTGCTCTGTGCAGCCCAACCAGCGTGGAGGATTGAGGTCTAAATAGGCCAGATGGTGCAGTTCTTACACACACACAACTGCCATTGACAACAGAGGAAGTTTTGGCCCCAGCAAGGACCGTATATGGTATTTGGCCTGATGTTTTCAAACTGAGTGGGCAAGTCATTCTGCTTGCGCTCTGTGTGCAATATAGATAGATGTTTATAAATCTAGAAAAGTTGTTTGGGTTCCAAAGAATAAATGAGTTTAGAAGTTTGTTATGTCTGTGTATGCAAAGAGATTCACACCTGTGTTCCCTGAACCACTGTGCTATTATATCATATAGTCATTTTTAATATAATATTATGAGCTTGTATTAGTGGTTGCACATTACCTTGGGCTTTAATCATTTTGCAGGGAAAGCTAGGCAATATGCAAACTACACATTGCAAATGGTAGTTTGGAGATCTGGGATGATGTGGATTAAGTTATTATAATGTAAATAACTGGATCATTTTAAGATTAGATTCTGAAAAGAGGTTAGTTTTCATTTTGGAAAAAAACACCCTGTTTTTCAGTTTTGATGTCTTAAGCACTGTACCAAATTTACCTTATGCAGATGGGGGATAGAAATGTTACAGTCCTATTTAAAATGAAAATTTGAAGCACAAAGATAGTCAAATACTGTTCTGCTTTTAAACACATTGCTGGTAGAACTGAAATATTTCTTCTAGGTTCAGTCGATAGCACCCCATGACTAATGTAAAATTAGCAAAGTCATTCAGGCACAGACCCATATGAGAATGTAAAGGAAAACTAAATTCTGATCCAATCCTCATTGAAGTCAGAGCTTTGCTATAGACTTTATTAGGATCAGACCCCTGCTCTATTGACTAGTTCTCCTTAGAGGAACATCAATGAACTACCTTTAAAAAAAATAAAAATCTGTTGCTAACAGTGCTAGGGAAGGTTTTTTTCCCACTAAAAGCAAAGCATCATTCCTTTGTGTTTGACATTCACAATCCTCTTTAAGTTTCCCTCTGAGATCCCAAATGGTTGATGTACCAAATCTATATCTCCTGAAAACCTGTTTTTTATGAAGTCCAGAGAGTAATGCCTATCTTTTTAAGCATGCCCCAACACCCCGCAAGATATTGCCTCCTGAGCCATCTCGGAGGCAGAAGTTGCAGTCCCTGTTCAGCTATAGCTCTCAAGGGAGTCAGTAGGAATTTGAGTTTTAGCATTAAAAATTTCCAAAGCTTCACAGACGCAAATGACCAATTGCATGCTGTAAATGGGCTCACTGTGTTATGTGGGGGCCCAGGGGATTTTCAGATCAGATCAGCAGTTTGCATTCCAGTTACCTGAGCATTCTCGGGGTTGAGTTGGATAGATGTGGGACTAGCTGCTCAATCGGGATTTTCAAAAGTGCTCGGAAGCCCCACAAAGTGCTCAGCCAGCTACTTTCAGACTTTTAGTCATAGTAGAGACAGAACTAATTAACAAGTGCAGATTAAGCAATTCAGGCACCAGTCCCTTATCCGTTGCTCTGGACTCTGCCCACCTAGGAATCCCACTTCAGTTGATTTTATAAAAACAAAATGCAGGGAGGCATGAATACAGAAGGCAGAGAAATTCCAATAGTGAGAGAGGGAGAGTGGGCAGGCTGGCTGGGTAGAGGATAGAGGCTAGAGCAAGGCCAGAAGTGGGGTTAGAGGAAAGGTGACTACAAGGGTCTAGAACAGGGATTAGGAAAAAAGAGACACCCAGGGAATTGAGGGTGGTGGTGGTGGTTCCTTTGGGACGTGCACAACACCTGACCATATTACAGTGGTCTCTATTCAAGCCAGAGAAGGGGGAGAAGGTTTGCTCTTTCTCAGAGGCTAGGAGATGCCAATACCTTTCAACAGGATCTATGATCTAAGGAGGCTTTCTGCAGGTACAGTTAATCCAGCAGCACAGACTCACCCTGGAAGCTATCATGCCCCTAGATGGTGAGTTCAAGGGAGAGATATAGGAAGCCACAACCTCTCCATCCCTATCAGGGTTACCGCTGGTCCTGGCAGAGAACCACAAGCAACATCATTGGCACTCATCTCTTGAACTGCCCTGGGGAGCAGCAAGGGGAGACTGTACTGCAGCAGTGAGTCCAGAGTGGAGTTTAAAAGAAGAGCTTCCTGTCTGGGAAGCCTCATCCAGATTAGTGAATGGGTGTCCGATCCCTAGGGAAACTGAACATAGGACTAGCTTTAGTGGTGTCCCGTTTGCAAAGATTGTGCTTCGGAGTGGTGTGAAGTGAGCTATTGGAAGCCGCTGGTGGATCTGCTGTAAGTATGACTGTATTCTGCTACTCTCTAGATACCTGAGCTGCACAAGCAGAAAAGAGCCTCGACTAGAGAACTCTACTGGCTGAGTTCCCCTCCTAGCAGGTGGATCAGTGCAGGTGTACCTGTGACATCATGACAGAGAAGCACATCTGAAGAAAGAAATCCTTATTAATCCTCTACAAATAGCCCAATGATGGCAGAACTACAACATAAAGGGCAACATTTGTGGAATGAAAACAAAAAGGTTATTTGGTTAAGAATAGTGTAACAGGACACAGTGACCATGATACACTTTGAGGGAAGCAAGGAGCCCTTACTGAGACGCAGTGGCATGTGGGTGGGTGTATACAGGGGGACTATCACGATGAGAGAGATAGAGGAGAGAGATATTCTCTTGCTCCCTGGCTTTCCACCGATAAACTGTTCAGTTGCCGATTGCCCACAGTGGTATGAATGGGGTTGCCCTGTACTTTATTACATTCTACATGAGGTTCAGATGCATTTCTGCTTGTACATAGTCTGTATCTGTCAAGGCAGATGGATGTAGTCCAGTGCATTGTCCATAACTATGTTATGGATGAGCCTAAAATGACCTTATCCCCAACCCCAATGCATTCAAGAGTACTCACTGCTGCACATCCAAACCGCCCCTTTGACACTTCCCCTGCACGTGTATCATCCTCCTAGCTCACACCAACAGAAACATCTGGTTTGCTCTAAAACGACTGCTTAGGATTTTCACAGGCTTAGACTGCTCCTGTTGATTTCAGTGGGTATAGGATTCAGGGGGTGTACATATTCACTTTTATTCTTTTAATGCCTGAGCCTAGCATTGCGGAGTGAGTCTGTACCTGATGCCAATAGGAGTTGGGGGTTGTAGCTCTTACAGAGTAAATATCTATACATAGTTATTTCATCCAAATGCACAAGGATATGGGGAATGCCCCATAATTTTTCAATGACGATGTCAAATTACACGTTACATTGAAAGATCCACTGCCTCATTGCCCCATGTTTTTACAAATATTTCAGTGCTGCCTAAAAGTGTCAGGCTATTGTAAATGTTGGTTTACATTCTTTCGATGGATGTCACTTCATTATTCCCTTTGCAGTCTTTTCATGCACAAGATTTGATCCTTCACAGCTGTTTTTGCTGAAGAGCATCCTAGACAGAGTAGTTCAGTCAGCTGGCATATTACTTCCCCATGGCCTACTCCATGCCACTGCAATGTGAATCCTTCTGTAGTGGCATTCGGGGGCCTGTCACCAGCTGATGAAGCCTAGTAATAGGTCCACTGAGCTGCACTTGAGAACCCAAAGTGAAACAAAACCCTGCAGCCTCTAGCCAGTGTTTAGTGCTGTCCTCCTGCTGGTTTCCTAGGATCTGAGGTGCTTTGGGTTGCCAGGTGTCCAGGTTTAGACTGGAATGCCCAGTCAAAAAGGGTTCCTGGCAGCTCTGGTCAGAATTGCTGACCGGGCCATTAAAACTCTGGTTGGTGGCATAGTGGGCTAAGACAGGCTCCCTGTCTGTCCTGGCTCTGCACAGCTCCCGGAAACGATGGCATGTCACCCTCTGGCTCCTACACATAGGGGCTCTGCATGCTGCTCCTGCCCCAGAGGCCAGCTCCACAGATCCCATTAGCCATGGGGGCAGTGCCTGCAGGCAGGGGCAGCATGCAGAGCCTCTAGGCATAAGAGCTGTAGAGGGGACGTGCTGCTTCTTCTGGGAGCTGCTTGAGGTAAGCACCACTTGGAGCCTGCACTCCTAACCCGCTCACACCCCAACCTCCTGCTCTGATTCCCCCCCCCCCCGCACTCCAAACCCCCTCAGTACCAGCCCAGAGCCCCCTCCTACACCTCAAATCCCTCATCCCCAGCCCCACACCAGAGCTTGCATCCCAACTCTGTACCCCAGCCCAGAGCTGCCACCTGCACCCCAACCTCCACTGAAAATGAGCGAGTGAGGGAGGGTGGGGAGAGCAAGAGACGTGGCGGGGGGTGTGTGTGAGTGAGGGGAGTTAGGGCCTCGGAGAAGGGGTGGGGCTTTGGAGGACAGGTGGGGGAAGGGTCAGGGAAAGGGTGTTTGGTTTTGTGCAAGTAGAGAGCTGGCAATCCTAGGGAGGCTTGGGGGCTAGTCCTAAGATAGGGGTATCAAAACATGTGCATCCTTGATGATTGGGGACACCTTTCCTTAATGAGGTTCTCTGAAAACTCCTCTTGTTAAGGCCCCACCTCTTGGGGGTTTACATGTGGAAGTAGGCAATTGGAGCCTCCATTTTATTGTGTCCTCACGTAGGTAACTCTTCTATTGGAATCAAAAAGGGAATTTTGCCTGAGCAAGGACAGAGTACAAACTGAAAAGGGCCTTCAAGATGGGCCTGTAATGTTTGTGGATGCTGAATCCCAGTGAGTCAAATGCTGTTGCTGCAGCAGCAATAGATTAACTGGAGTTTTAAAAATCATTACAAGTATGTTTCAGTCAAACAAGGATGATACAAAATAAGGAAGAGGCAGCTATAGAACCAATATATGAGCCAATATAAAAATCTATGGCCCCAGTGATGAGAGAATTGCATCCAAGTTAAAATAATGAAGTTTCTACCTCTGTAAAAAAAATAAAAATAAAACAACCACCCCCGTTAACCTAGTCAGTGTGAGGAACAGCAGGTAACACATAGCGAGTTCAAATGTAGGTCAGGAACTCTGCACTGGAGAAGATTAGAAGACTCTTCACATGGAGGGAGTAGAGAACCTAATGCACTTTTCTGACGTATAATTTTCCTGCATACTCAGTGTGAGATGAATTGTTTGCCCCCTCAGGACCACATCATACTTTATGTGCAAAACAGTGCAGAAATGTGCCAAAAGATCTGAAGCAACCTGGAATTAAGAACTGTGCTACATCATGCCCTCCACTACCAGCACTTTACAAGCTGCCAGAGGAAGCAGGTATCCGACAGCCCTTTCTTTACTGTTTCTTCTGTTCCTCCTCACTAGATGACTGACTAACACAGACAGATAAGCCCAAACTGCGGTATAGTCAGTATGTTACTCCTGCATAGGACTGTCATGTCACGTGCACAACCCCAAAGCGTAGCAGCAAGCTCTAGAGCCAGTGGAAACATTCCCTGCTGTGTAACTGTGTAGAGCTCTCTTTAATCCATATAAAAAATGGCGTGACACACAAGAGTGATGGTAAAGTTATAAAACTGTATCAAACATGTGGCCAGTGGAGCCTGATTCCTGTCATGTAACAGGGGAATTGTTTGGTCTCCATAGGAGGTATGGGTTAGTGACAACTGTTACAATCATGGTCCAATTCACGTGACGTGGGCCAGGAACTAAATATCAGTCTATTACCAGTGCATACAACTGTCAGTCACAGTAACCCTCCTACTGGCAGCATCCCGGAGATCCTCCCTGATGGGCTTCACTCGAAAAGACCTGTGTCTCAGGCCCAAAGGGTCTAATACAAAACATGGTTGACTGGGATCAGTCCAGCAATTCACACTGTTTCTCTTCCATTTGGAAGAGACTTTCATGTCTGTTAGTCTATTGCAGGGGAGTTACTGCAAAGAATGAACAATTGCTAATCTAAAAATTGGATCTGTTTGACACTATACCTTAAATGACAGAACACAGAAAGTCCTACTTAGTTTCTAGTACTGCCAGACCCTCAGACTTTATTCCCAAGCACAGTTATTTATCACTCACTGCCCTTAAAATAATACATTCTTATCCCTAATTCCCCCAAATTTTCTCCAGCTGCCTTTTTTGTTTCACTTTGCCTTAACCAGTAGACATATTTAAATTTCTTTGTTTTGTAATCTCCATTTTGTTCATATCCTAAAATTACAGTCTTTGCGACGCACAATACTGTAGAAAGTCTCTCCTTTGAAACAGCAGAACATGGTACAATTTTAGCATCATATAATTTCCTGCATAATTGTTAAATCATTTTCTTCCTTTTCTCCCTCCCCCTCTTTTTTTAAAGAAAGAAACATTCAAACTGCATATCTAGAGAGACAGGAAACTTAACAACCTCATAACACCATGCTTGCATTGTGCCTCACAGTTATCGCAACATCAAAAACAAATCTCTAAGCAGTGAGAGAACTTTTTCTATCTATTGTTTCAGTCAGTCAGTAGTAAACTCTCTATTCTGCAAGGCACTATCGGTTCACAAAATGCAAAAACCTCCTTGTGTGCTTGTGCCATTGTATTCCCAAATATCATATAATGAAAATATGAAAATATCACTGTTCACAACATGTTCCTGTACACCATCTGGGCCTCCCCCAAGAAGCTGGCATAATCTGTCAAACTAAAGATAACCACATTTTCACTCTTTTTGTCGTGTTGATGTTTGTCATCATGGATTTCACTTTCCTGCTCCAATTACATTTATGACATTCTTACATACTGAATGGCACTAATGACTGTCATTATTATTTACACACTTGCACTCCCTCACAACATGCCATCTCTCAGCAGTCACTCTGATATAAAGCTAATGAATTTTAGCTTCCTGTTACATAAAAAAACCTTATGAGTAATGATCCAGCTTCACCATTTCTTTGTAATGCTCACAATATTAGGCTCCTGTTGTAATAAAGGGGGGACATGATACATTTATTTTTTCCCCTCAGCGAAAGCAAATATAGGGATAAAATCAAGTTTAAAGCAACATATGCAAATTTAATTGAAAGCAAATATACATCAAGCAGTTCCCCAGGAGAAATCTAAATCTTCCTAAATTATCAGCATGAAGCAAACAGGATAATAATGCCTATTATTATCATCATCTTTAATTTTTCATAACAACTTTTTTTTTAATCTCGTTCAAGCCCATTAGACAGCAGATGTAAAAATACATGGATTTTATATAAGAGGCTTCAGTGTTATATGCTGCATCACCAAGATCAACTATTCATATGGTTTAATTATTCAAAATACTGGACGACTCCTCAGCTAAAAGAAAAAGAAAACAAGGTTGCTACCAGCCAAATGAAGAGTAGTCATGACAAATACAAATTACTGCCCATCAGAATAACAAAGATAATACAATAAACCAGAGCCCAGAAGACTTCGAAAGACATTTTGGAGCACAAAACAGTGTTGGAAAGCAATTTAGGACTCTGTGTTTTCGCAATGATTTGAGCTGCAACCTGCAAAAGCTGCACATGTCTCACTGCCTGCACTGCCATTGGGAATCTGATTCTACCAGCCAAATTTAAATTTGCTGGCAATCACAGGGAAGGCTGATTAATTGATACTATGGTTACTCCAGTCCCATTTGCCAAACATGGAATTCTAAACTGATACCAGAGAAGCCCCCATAAAGCATGTGCAAAGAAGTCTTTGATGCCATTCCACAGTAAGCTTGTCTGGCAACTGCCTTGCTACCCAGAGAGCCATTATCTATAAGCAATATAAATATATATATATATATAAAATGTGGGCTTATATATATATATATATATATAAAATGTGGGCTAATTGGGACAAAAGCCCATCCTGCCATGGTAGCATAATTCAATGCAAAATCATCGATGAACTTTGAAAAATTCAGCTGAAAAGAGGATTGTGATGTACTGGAGGAGGAGGGGGAATCATTTGCTTTGAACTTTCAACCTGCAGGCTCTGTTTTAATCCCTAAAATTGATGCTGCATACATGGAATCTGGGTTTGCTCTGCTGAAGAGCTTGGTAGGCTGCCTGTTCTCCCAAATTGTGCCCTTTGATATGCTTACATAACTCCCATATGCTTCAATTGCTGAATCAGCTGGGAAAATATGGAGCCAGTTTCTGCAGAACCCACACCCATGAAAACTATTCTATTTCATGTGATCCAGGATTTCCTGAAAGACCAATAGATATTGTACACACCCATAATCCTATATGAAACCATCCTCCTCTGGCCGGGAACAGTGAGTTGAGCATGGGAAGTCTGCAACCGCTCCCTCTAGTGTGAAGTTTTTAAAATAGTCCCTATAGGCCAGATCCAAAGCCCAGTGAAGTGAATGGAAAGACTCCCACTGACATTACTGGGCATTAGATGAAGGCTGATCTCACTCCAGACCTGGTTCCAGTCTCAATTATTCTGATATAATTTAAGAGACCCCCACTGAAGTCAATGGAGTTACAGCAATTTTAAAAACACCGGAGGGACCAGAATCAGGCCCTCAATTCTCTCCAATGTTACTTCACATTTTGCCTACTTTGCCATGTGCTATTGAAAATATATTATGACCCGAGAGCTATACAGATACTTGTGCAGAAGATATAGAGCAGAGGTGGGCAAACATTTTGGCCTGAGGGCTGCATTGGGTTTCCAAAACTGTATGGAGAGCTGTGCCTCCCCAAGCAGCCAGGCGTGGCATGGCCCCCGCCCCCTATCTGACCTCCCCTGCTTCTCGTCCCCGACGGCCCCTCTGGGATCCCTGGCTCATCCACCCTTCCCCCACCCACCCCGCTCTCTGTCCCCTGATCGCCCCTATCCCCTGCCATCCCATCCAACTCCTCTCCTTCCTGATGCCCCCTCGATCCCTGTCCCATCCAACCACCCCTTCTCCTTGTCCCCTGACCGCCCCCCTGACTGCCCTCTGCCACCCCATGCAACCCCTCTTCTCATTCCTGACTGCCCCCCAGAGATCCCTCCCCGCATTCAACGCCCTGTTCCCTGCCCTCTGATCGCCCTGACCCCTATCCATACCCCTGACCACTCCATAAGCTACCCTGCCCTCTATCCAACCACCCCCTGCTTACTGCCCCCTTACCGCACTGCCTGGAGCACAGGTGGCTGGTTGTGGGGCTACACCAGGACATGTAGGGTCAGAACAGGCAGGGTCAGGCCACGGCTCTACAGCTGCGCCACCCCAGAAGCTCACAGCCCCACCACCAGAGCACTGCGCCAGTGACCCGGTGTGCTGAGGCTGCGGGGGAGGGGGAACAGCAGGGGAGGGGCCGGGGGTAGCCTCCCGGGCCGGGAGCTCAGAGGCCAGGCAGGAGGGTCCCGTGGGGTGGATGTGGCCCGCGGGCCGTAGATCTAGAGAGAAGCAGAGAGGGAGAGACAGTAGCTTTAGGGATGAAACTGCTTTCCTTATTCTAATAATGGTCCTTCAAGTGCTGGAAGAAGATGGCTTTTTCTGTATTATACTAATAGTGATGATAAATGAGGGGTCGACAACTTTCTACATGCAGCCCCTCAGGGTAATCTGC
Source organism: Sternotherus odoratus (assembly GCA_032164245.1). Lineage (NCBI taxonomy): Eukaryota > Metazoa > Chordata > Testudines > Kinosternidae > Sternotherus > Sternotherus odoratus. The sequence continues at coordinate 152,465,587 of JAVMKO010000002.1, forward strand.
TGGCAGGCCAGGAAACATTGTGTACATTGACCATCCTCAGGCACAGACCCCCACAGCTCAAGGTGGCTGTGATTCGCTGTTCATGGCCAATGGGAGCTGTGGAAGCTGCGGTCAGCACATCCTTACAGACCGCACTGCTTCACTATGGGTGACTGTGCCTGCAAAGGGTCACCGTAAACAAAATGTCTCATGGCCCTCCAGCAGATTACCCTGATGGGTTGCGTGCCAAAGACTGCCAACCCCTGAGCTAAACCTATGTCATGTGATAGAGAATTAGCATTTAGCCTTGGATACTCTGTCCCAGGTAAACAGTTAAGTACAGTGCTCCTGAACAGGTTTCCCAAGTGCCATCTGCTCTCTGTGCATCTTGCAGTTGTTCTCCGTCTTCTTGCATCTCCTTCTACTGTGGCTTATAGAGACACTGATATTTGAAATATCCTATTCGCATGACATCTCCGTTTACATTCTTAAACAGCTGTAAACATATAGTGGGCACATATTGTGAGGCAGGCTTGCATTTAGGGTCAGATCTGGCTTTACATACACACTCAAAACTCCCATCAAAGAGTTTTAGGAGCCTGAACCTGTTCACATTTAACCGAATGAAACAAATCCCGTTAATGTTAGTGGTGTGGGATCAAGTCAAAGATGCTCAAAGACAACTGGATCATGACTCTAACTTCTATATGGCTTACAGATGCTTGATGTTGAGGGTAAACGTCTTTATAACATTTATTTTAATAGCTGCCAGTCTCGAAGGGTATTGAAATGCTGCAATTGTTGTACATGCAGTTAAATAGGCTTCGAACTACCTATATATTTTGCAATATCGTTCGGAGAAAGTTTCACACATAACAGTCTAAAGAAAATGGTGGAATCCCTGAACATTTTTAATCTACTTGACTACTATTAATAGCACTTACACAAAGGGCAAGAGGCTGATCAAAGGATAGGCCACAAAATTCATAATAAAAATAACATTTCAACCAAACTATATAATCTCCCAATACAAAGAAATTAAAACTAGAGATGATTATTATTTATAGCAATGTCATATGAAGGAAAATTAATCACAGTTTAGTAGGTGGTGTGATAGTTTGCATCTATAATTTTAAGAGCCATTCCTAAGGAAGGCCAAACTCTCGATTAAGTTAACAATCTGCAGGATCAGCGTACTAATAATATAACCTACAATAAAATGATTTTTAAAAATTTATACAATGTTTAGAGTATTGCATTATATTTTTACTATTAAACCTTAAAGAATATTTTGGGGTTTTTTTTTTGCTTTATTTACATTTTTGTTAGGAAATTCTACTTATTTGAAGCAATAAAATATGGTAGGGATTTTTTTTGTACTGAGATATTGCCTTATTCCTATGACCTTTGGGCCCAGTGAGAATATTTTGAGAAAGAAAAGATGTATTAAATAATTAAAAAGTGAGCATGGCACTATTCTTTAGAGACATGAAGGAGACTTACATGGCAGCCTGGTCCCCATTTCGTACCGGGGTGCGGAAATGACAAGGAAACCACGAGGACTTCTCTCCACATAAAGTTCTCCGTCAATGCCAAAACTACTGTATGTCTCACAAATGTTTATGACAAACATAGCAATTGGTTTATAACCTTAGGGATGGGGTTGGAGGAAGGTGGAATGTTACAGTGCAAAGTAATTGGTGCTGATGGGGAATCATAAGGAGAAGCATGTTCATGCATTTGATATTGCTGTTAAACTGTGATGTTTTTGTTAAGTATATTCAAAAGTATAAGCCATTGTGTTACTGCTCTGCTTCACAAGGAGTGAACTTTGCACTGCTAAGATGAGTGTCAGTTCCCTGACATGCCAGCTTTTCTGCTTTGCCAGCAAACTCCTCAGGATTTTGCCAGTCCAACCTGGCCTTGCAGGTAGCAATCACTGAATCCCAATTCCTGAAGTCTGGAGACATTTCCCTGGAGTGTCCAGTTCCTCTCACTGGACACTTGTAGAAGTTAAGTTCACTGTCTTCAAAGAAGCAGTGGACATACCGGTCTGTTAAGTTAGCTGAGGACTCACCTTCCACTGTTAATACACAGCGTTGAGATGGTTTTGTAATAAAAGAAGAATGAGTTTATTAATAAAGAACACGTATCTAAGTGATACTAAGCAGGAATCAATGAGACAAGTATGGTTACAAACAAAACAAATGAAAACATGCTTTCAAGCAACTAGAATTTAATTTCAGCAAGTTACAATCTTTATCTACGCAGATTTCTGACTTGCACCAAGCTCTCAGCAGCTCAAAGCCTTTCATGGCAAGAGGATGTAGCATTCATAGGCTCAAAGGATGCTGTCCCCTTCAGTCCTCTATGGAATGGATAACAAAAATGTCTTTTTTGCTCCTCTAATATTACTCCAAGTCCATTGTCTGTCCACTGTCTGTTTCCCAGCATGACTGTTAAACAGTGTTATCCCACAGCTTGATGGCTGTGTTTACCTTATATGTAAATATACTTTCATTGTTCTCTGCTTGTAACCAAGCTGGTCGGAAGGTAAATACAGCTTCCTTTCTCTAGGGCAGGCTGGTTTTATGCTCTGTCCCCCAAACACATTTTAAGAACATGTTTTCAACATACATCTCACACTCATTGTGCAAAACCCATACACACATCACACAATGATTTGAGGGACCACTTTGTCACCGGTTTACATATGATCCTTCCATGACACTTTGGGGGTTTATATATAATGTACCCCCTTGTCGCCGGGCCTGTGAGCAAGGTGCGGCTCCGGGCAGCCGCTGCAGCGCTCATCAGCCCCCTCCCCCGGCACCCAGCAGCCTCCCCCCGCCCCCTTTTGCTTCTCCCGGCCAGGCCACGCGGCCAGAGCACACGCGGGGGTTGGGGCCCGCGGGCGGTGGGAGACCGGCGGGGGGGGGGGGGGGCCCACGGGCGGCGGGAGACCGGACCGGGGGGGGGTCCCCGCGGGCGAAGGGAGACCGGCCGGGGGTGGGGGGCCGCGGGCGGCGGGAGACCGGGGGGGCCCGCACGATCTGCATACGGGGCCCCAAAATTCCTGTCGCCGACCCTGGTTGGGGCAATGAGTGTGTCAGACCTGATGTGAGTTACAGAATGGGGGTCCCTCTGCCATCTGACATTGAGGGGTTCCTGTGGTCACAGATACAGTGTAAAGAGATCTCAATATGCCAATCAAACTAAAAAAAGTGAGACAGGAAATCTGTATTACTTCTGGGAAAGGACAGCTACCTTTGAAGCACTACGGTTTGGACAGGGCACAGGATTGAAACTCAGTACACCTTAGTTCTATTCCCAGCTGAGATACTGTGTGACGTTAGGCCACCTCAGTCATGCCACTGTTTTCTCTTCCATACTTTATTGATCTTTTCTGTTTAGACTGACAGTTCTTTGGGGCAGGGACTGTCACGCACTATATGATGCCTCACTGCAATGGAGCCCCCAACTCAGTACAGGTCTCTAGGTACTACTAATATATAAAGCACCTTGCTGTACATAGCATCCTGCTAAAGAACATCAGCCCAAATATGCTCATTGAATACAACGGGAATTTGCCATTGACTTCAGTTGGAATATGATTGGTTTCCCAAAAGAACAGTAATGTATTCGCATGTATTCTTTTGCAATGCTTGGTATTGAATGATACAGTTTTTTAAAAGCATGAACAGTGCATTATTTATTATTTATTTTGGTTTATAAAATAATAATAGTAAGTGCCTGTACCAGGCACTGCCCCTCATAATCAAAAAACTCCACTAAATCAAATAGAAAAATGGACTAAAAATAAACTAGATCAGTCTCTCCTTGTATTATAACTGCAACTGGTTGTCAACAAACATAACCATAAAAATCTATTAACCCAGCCTGCAGCCTCTTCCCTAAAATACCTGAGAAGAAGAGATGGGCCTAACATACTAAGAAAGGCAGTGAACTTCTGAACCTAGGGTCCTTCCTGGGGAAATGTCCGACCACTAGCTCCCCTACATTAAAGGCACAAAACAGACACTCCCATAACTCGAATAGGTGGGGGGCATATTTTCAGGTGTAAATCTACAAATCTCATTTTACATCAATAGAGCTATGTTGATTTACAGCTGGGAAGGACATGGCCCTCTTGAATTTGTGACAGATAATGACAACAGTTTGCTCAGGCATAAAACCATTGGTTATACCGCATTTTGATAGTCTCGTATCATTGTAGCTTACTATGGAGAAAGGGATACAACAGTTCATTTTATGGTGTTGCAGGGGGCTTATCTCGTTGCTGGGAGAAACGAGGCCTCACACAGGTGGCTAGTTGGAAAGTGGTGAGTTTATTGAGGGGAGCGGCATTTCGTGCTGGGGGGCTTATCTGCCAGCACGGCCGCAATACAAGATGACTGACACGCTCAGGGCGATGTAGAAGCCCAAGGAGGAAGCCCAACCCAAAGAGGTGTGTCAGCACAGATATACCCATGCTCATTTGCATCTCATACATACTCATCTCATTAATAGCAAGCAACAAACTGATTGGTTACACACTTGTTGGTTACGCAGTCCTGCCTTAGTTTCCCCATTTGGTTTCCCACGCATTCATTCTCACACAGACGGGGTAAACACTCATGCAGCTGGGAACTGGTTCCCAAACACACAGATAACACAAGGTCATTCTCAGATAATACCACCATTATGCACTCTCCTGGAGTTGACTCAGAAGCGTAACTGCACTTCCTAGAGATTGCCCGTCACAATGTCTTCCGGTCCTAACATATGGAGATCAACTTCACCAGATAAATGCAGTAGTATCTTATTAGCTTAAGTGGGTTTTTGTAATGCATATCACTCTTACTATTTGTATTGCATTTATTGCCTATTTCTCCTCCCCAAATAAAGGGTTAGATTCTGGCTGTTTTTTAGCCTCAGCACAATGGGTGGACAGGGCACAAAGAGGCTTTGTGTTGCCTTGTACACCTGAGCCACAAATAGCCAGAATCTTTGTGTTTGTTTCCCAGAATGCAAGCTGCGGACGAGTCATAGCACCTCCCCCAGCACTAGCATCACAGACCCCAAAGCATCACAGACTATTCCCCAGCACTGAGGGCCAGACATTTTTTAAAAGTTCTAGAAGTTGCTGCTTCTGCTCGCACATGCTGTTCCTGCATTCCTGGAGGCCTTCTGCCAGCTTCTCTGTAAGGAGATTGCCTCACTGATTAATGCCCCTTGGCACTACCCCCTAGTATGGCAATAGCGGGTAAAGCCACAAATGAATAACAGTTTAATAAAATGGACAGCATTAAAAGAGAGAGAGAGAGAGAGAGAAACCAAAACCTCTGTCAAATTTCCTCCACAACTGCTACTAGCTGTAAGGGAGGCAAGGCAATCACTGGCAACACATGCCCTGACAAAGCCAGTCTACCATGAGTATGAGGGGCCTAGTTCAGAGACTTCAAGTTGAGGACAGCTTATCTTGCAGATCCTCTGTTTGAAGGCACATGCCCACTGCTTCTTTCATGGCCCCCTATGCCCCACCTCTCTAGTGAGGGCATACAAAGAAAACTGCAAGATTCAGTTTGCAGACTTTCCATGGCTTTCTGTTGCCTTCCCATGTTTCCCTCCCCGCACCAGAGGGTATAATATGGTTTTTGAGGAGGAGGTTCACTAATAAGAAGTCTGACTCACTGCATTATGGCAGAATATTACCATGGCTAATTAACTAATATGACTGCAGGATTTGCAAATGCCATTTTATAAGATCTTACAAGATTTGTTAATAAGCAGTTTTTAGCCTTACCACAATTATATGGATAACAAGATAACACAGGAATGATTTACCACGACAATGAGGTTTTTATAGCATCTGATTAAATATGAATGTCTTTATAAACTATCCACCTTTCTTGCTTTCCCTTTTAGGACAAAAGTATTTTAAATGTTTCATTTTCAGTAATACTCCATTTCAGAACAGCTTTTCCCATGATACACACACACTGTGCTCATTTGCTCACTGACTGACAACATAAATAAATTCAATTAAATTACTGTATGAAAGCTTTCTTGTCCTGGAGGGATGACTAGTAATATTTGCACTAATAGTACAATTTAAGAGAATAAACTTGTGAAACTGTAAAGACAAATAAAACATTCTATTACGTATATTTAAGTTGTTGATTTCTATCAATATAAACCTCACATTCCTCCCTTCCCCGCATGTTACAATTACTTAATAGACAGAGGTACTACAGCAACCCCTCTCTTCAAGTTCTTATATTCTGGCAGTTAATACAATACTATGAAAAGATAATACAAACCCACTCAAGTGAAAAACTGTGATGGAAAACTAATATATTACATTCTACAAACTGGGTTTTATTCTGCATTGGTCTGCAGATATTATATAGCTATTTTGAAATCATTTCATTTGTAAAGACCAAAAAAGGATGTTCATATATATGATTTTATATGTAAAGGATCTCCTTTCATATATGAAGTTTTGCTATAATTTTACTGAGAGTATCTAAACATGTCCAGTATTACCTAAATACTTATGCATGTGGTCTCATTCCTGCAGTCTGACATTAATTAATTCAGCACAGAATTTTAGATGTTGTGCCTCTTTGTCCTTTTTAATGCCTGCACTGGCATTAACACACAACTTTCTAATCAGTAACTTAGATACTTGCTTTAGTCAATGAAATATTACTTGCCTGAAATTTGACCATTCCTGAAAATGCACAGATTCTATAGGCTGTGTTGAAACATGTCTTGAAACATTAATGGCAAGCATTATGAACTCTTTGAGCTTTAAATTAAAAAAAAGAAAGACTCCGGCATGCCTCACTGATCAACTCATCTTGTCACCCAGCCATTAAAGATAAAACAGCAGCCATATGAATGTACTGTCCTAATGACTATTGTGAGAAGAGTAAAATGCTGGGGAACATTTGTTTTTACTGCTAAGCGTTAGTGAAACAAGATGCTTTATCTCAGATTTTAAAAAAAACAACCGAGCCTGTAGCTAGAGAAATAGAGACAATAACAAATTGGGAAGTGTACTGTAAAGATTAGTGCGTTAGAAAATTAATGAATAATGTAGCAAGGCCTTAAACTGGTTTATCTCATGTAGATTGTCAGATCATCACAATGCCTATTTGAGAACTCATCTTCCATTACAGCTACTAAGTGTGTGGTGCAAACCCAATTATAATTTCTTCTGATGAGTTTTCATTCATTATAGCAGAAAATCCACTTGGAGAAAATTGAATACGGTTGTGTCCCCCCCTTCTCCCTTAAAACAACTCTCTGTAGGCAATAGGTTGTGCATAATACATGCATTTAAAATTATACAGCAAGAGCAGGTACAGTAACCATCACAGCCTCATTCTTTCCCTATAGAATGGAAACCCTGCAGGTTTTAGCTTGTAGTGTTTCCTGTACATAGAAAAGGCTAGGAGGACAACCACGTAAACCTGCAAATCCCACAGAAGTGAGGAACTTCCACATCTCTATTAACTTGCTGTCAGTCCACATCTCAGCCAAAAAGGGTCATGGCCTCTTCACCCCCTCTCCCCATCACCTAACTTTTCTTCTGGTTTCTTCACAAGTTTAATGTGATGCACAAGAGGGCATTCCTCATGCCACAGCACTAAGGTTTCCATGTTTACAGAACAGATGGATTGTGACTGGGTTTTAAAAATATAAATATCCCAAATATTGCTAAAAAAAACCCCAAACTACAGTTGAAAGAGGGTGGGACTTTTGCCAGCTGGGGTAAATTTCTGGCTCCATTGAACTCAATACCACCCACCCACCTCAATGAGTGGGAGACCAGATGGAACTGGCAGCGACTGGGACAGCCTTAGTAAAAGTGGAAAGGATGGGACATAGTGAGTGGAAGCCAGGGTCGCCCCTCCCCTTTCAGAAGCTCCAGCCTCTCATTTTCCAGCCAGAGGAGTAGGGGAAATGAGTGGTCCCTCACTCTTCCATTTCATTAATTTAAGACCTTAGCGAGGGCCAAGAGGAGCTTCTTCTTGCTCCATTGCAGCCACTCCACTCCCTCCCACTAACTGTAGTATCAAAGCTGTGTTTTACAGATACAGCTGTTTGGGGGATCAGGAAGGAATTTCTTCTTTCCTTTGTGGCCAAATTAGCATATGCATGCCAGGCAGGTTTTTTTCACCTTCCTTATTGTATCCTAGAGGCATAGTTAGGTTAAATAGGAATGGGATTTAGTAATTAGTAGTAGTACTTGGAAGAGATGTTAGTTTTGTCACAACTTGCGGCCAATTTCCAGTGCAGTTAAAAGGGAGGGTTCCCACAAATAAAAGACCTGGGATTTTGCTGATGGGCCTTGTGCCCATGGGTCAAGGGAGGCCTTGTGGTCTTTGCAGGCCAATGTCCTCCCCACACCCTTTACACTCTCTGCCTCCCCAGCCACTCACAGAGGGTGAGGAGTGGGAAAGGATTCAGAAGAGCAAGCTGAGTCATAGGTGTAGACTGAGGAGAGTCTACCCGGAGTTATAGGGTAGGAAACACATAAAATGTCTGGTAGATGACGGTCTGGGTGACAAGGTGGGTAGTGTGCCTCCTCTGTGTTATGCTGAACAAAGTTATAGCCTGTCGCTTAACATCCTTCTCTGTGTCGGTCCTCATTTGCTACTGTCCAGATCAATGGCAGGTTTGCCATTGATTTCAATGGAACCAGGATCTTACCCCTGATCTTTGTAAGCATGTCACCCTTTAAGAACTGGTCACATTTTAAAAATTACCAATTTTGTATTAGATAACTAAAAAACTTTTATCTTGACATTTGAAGTGCTCCTAATACATTGGTATAAAAAGATCTTGAATGCTGCAAACATTAAGGCTATTTCATGTCTCAGACAATTTGCAAGTTTAAGGGTAATGAATACATTAACCAATTTTTAACTTGAGCGCAAAACTTTTCAGAAGCTCATGTTATAGTGATATTGCCAGTCTTCTTGAAACACCACGAGAAGAGCTTTGGAATTTTAAGGGTTGGGGAATCAATCAATAAGGGTTGGGGAATATAATATTAAAATCTCAAGACCAAGTTTCTGAGAGAGCTAACAATTTTAATGTATATTCATTCATCATATCTACAATATGAAAGCAGTGCTGATCTTGGTTTGCCTGTAGACTATCCAAATATACTATTAGACTCTCACTTAATAAGCTAAGTAGTTGCTAATGGGATTTAAAACTCTAGGTGCAATGCAGTCTACATCAAACACTAGAATAAATCTCTCATAGTAAAATTCATATCGGCTATTACTGTTTTTACAGAGCTCATGAAAATGAAGATTTTACAAGTGAGTACACAATTTACATAAACTTGGGGGAGGCTAAATAACCCTACTTTCTTCAGATAAACAAGAATTAGATTAATTTATTCCTAGTTTTTAGCAGCCAGATAATCTAAATGCTTGGTTTCAGCTATACATCTGTTATATAAGTGCTTCTATATTTTGAATCATTTGGGAACATCTAAAAATAGTTCACTCTTTTTGAATTAGCAGTGCAATGTTATAGATCATGTAGACAGAAAAGCCTATCTTCTTGCTACTGAGTAGCCATTGTGCTACAGGGCTCCAGTCTCAGAAGAGTCACTGTATTGTATCTTAACACTAACAGATGTTACTGCTGGCCCATTAGAGCTAGGGGGGAAAAAAGAGAGAGAAAAGCAAAGGATTACAGTGCAAGAAAACGTGCACAATTCCCACTGTAAAAATGTTGCATCCATGCAGAGGTGTGGGATGGGAGTGGAGGTAAAGACATGTTTGTAGCTGATCAATTCAGCAGGGGGGGCACTCATCTCCTGAGCCCTGTCTAGCCGTCATTTGGTACTACAATCTTTTCCCCATATCTAGCACCCCCAGTAGGTTGTTGACCTCACAAGTCAGGTCTTCAGTGACTCGGCTCTCCGGCCAAGTCACACTATCAAAATGTTCCCCTTCCAGGCTAGCAAAAAGGTCACCAAACCATCTGCCCTAATTAGGGTCTTCAGCCCCACCTCTGGGCCCTTTAAATCCAGCCCTTCTCTCAGGATTCTGACAGAGGCTTGTCCCTTCTCAGGGCTTAGGCCATTTTACCTGTGCCAGTGGGGCAGAGGGGGAACCCAGGTCTGCCCACTACTCTGGGTTCCAACCCAGGGACCCCCACATACAACAGCCATGTACTGTTTCCTTTAGTTTGCTGATGCTACATTCCCTGAGCTTCTTCCCAGCTAGCCCCTTTACCTCCACCCATTAACTTAGGGTTTGAGTTCAAGTCATCTCACTCCCAGTTTTAGCAAATGCAGCCAGTTAAGCTCCTGTGGCCAGAGCAGCACACCCTTCTTCATCCCTCTGGTCCCAGCCAGGAACTGCCCTGCTAAAGCCCTGTAAGTTCTTTTATCTGTGTTTTCTGAGCTCTGACTGCCTGCTTCCACGAGGCCTCTCTAAGCAGACCTGAAGGACCCATCTCATTGCTCTTTCCTGGGGAGGGGTGTGGCAGGGCCTCCAGCATGGGCCCACGAAGGGCCAGGTATACCATGTCACAAGCACAGAAAGTAATTTCTCAACCATAACTTCTGTAATTTCTCAACCATAACTGTTCACCTGCAATAGAGAGAAACATTACTACAATTGATGGACAACCTATCCCATTTATCTTTACAGTTTCCAATATAAACTTCCCTTTGGACCAACTTCCTTTTCCAAAGATTGATCTCCCAAGTGTTGTGCTGCAGTGGGAATAGAAAAATAAAACAACTAGGGGTTCTGGAGCAGAATCAAACTAATCACTAAGAGATGGGCATGGGTGTTCTACTAATGAGAGCACCTGAGCTGCACTCAGAGAAAAACTGGAAATTCTTATAGTTTTGCTTTTCTTAGCTAGATGATAATTTCCTTCCTATGTATTTGATTTCCAGTTAGACTGCATAATATTAGCCTAGCTGGGTGGAGGGGAAGAGGGTAATAAAACAAAATAGTCCAGGTGAAGAAATATTTTGTAAGATAATAATTTAATCAAAGCCAGACAGGATCAATCGTGGTGCTGGAAAGGATTTTGAGATGAATGGGAAGCCACTAATAACTCCCCAGGCTTTACTGAGTAAACAAACCAATCCATCTGAGACTTCAAGCATAAGATCCCGGAATATTAAGCATACAAATAAAAGAAACAAAACTATACAAAACTGCACCAAAGAGAAAAGTTAAAAATAAATATCAATTTGTTTTAAGCTGAAATATGGGGAAAATCTGGCATCAAAGGTGATTTACACTACATTGTCACAAAAGAGGTAAGTTGATATATCATTTCCGTTTCAAATTAGCTGTTCATATTACTCACTATGAATAACCTATCCAATATATTTGATTCCTTTCCATCCCTTTTGTAATTTATCCACCAAAAAGTCATGAATTTTGTTCATTTGTTGCAATTTGATAGGATTTTGCAAGCAAATTTTAGTCTGTGGTTTGTTGGCAAAATGTTTGCTAGGAATAATTGCCATTCATTCTTTACCATTTGCAGTGTATGCAGGGGTCATAAAATAAGGAGAAGGAGTTTTCCCTCTTTACAGCTAAAAGTGGGAGAGTGGAAAATATGAACTTGGAGGGAGGGGCACAGGTTGCAGGTGGGAAGAGTTTGGAGGAGGCACCAGGAAATCAATCTGTGAGCACATGGCTGGAATGCTAACTACAGTTGCAGCACCTCTATAAATAGCTCTCTTAAAAAGCCAATTTAGTTGTAAAAACATGGAGTCCTTTCATGCAGGGCATCTACAAGAAGGGGGAAAGCGGGGACACAGGCCCTCCCAATAATTGGCAGGGACACAGAACTCCACTAGCCCTGGCAAGGGGGGAGAGGGAGAAGAGTGAACTCCTCTGGACTCAGGGCCATGGCAGGAGCTGATAGCTCCACCAGCCCCGGGAGCTACTTAATGATGGACCTTATAAAATTATTTCAGAATGTCTAAACTGAAATATGCCAACCAGTTCTCCTTTATCCACTAGTTTACTGACAGGGCGAAATAATTCCAATAGATTAGTGAAGCACAGTTTTCCTTTGCAATGACTGAGCTGATTAGGCTCTATCATCTAGCTAGCAGGACCTCCAAGTATTTTATTATTCAGTTTTTAATTATTGTTTCATCCAATGCAAGTGTTGGATGTAAGTTTTATATATATATATAATATATATTTATATATATAATTATTATATATGTGTATTAAATATGGGGAGTTGATAACAGAATAATGTTTGGGTTTTTATAGTCACTTTTAAACAAAGCATGATTTTAAAATAAAATAATCAAATTTTCCTAATATTAAACAGCTTACTTTGGACAATTAGAAAATAGGGAGCTTTGTTAACAATATATAGCTAATGTAGCCTCCTCATTGTGTGTGTGAAATGTTTTTTGTTTTGTAATGTTTTCATATTGCATCTTTCTGAGTTTTCTAATTTTTTATTTCATTCGATGAAGCAAAAGCTGAAAGGAAAATGAACTCACAGTAAAGACAGAACTCTAGTAAAAGCAGTTGACTGTCTCTGGAGAGAGTTATTGAGAAAACTGTGCAAGCTTTAAATTGACTCATGAAAACTAATTATTGCTAAATGACATTTGAAAACCTTGTGTGTGTAATCATAGTTACACAATGAATTGTATATTATCTAACCTTCATTTTTAAGACTGGAAGAACATATGAAAAAGCCTAGGAAAAAATCTACATACCGGTACATTTTGCAGCAATCCTCCACAGTAGTTGAGTAATGCTATCAAATTGATTGTTTAGGAATACCTCTGTAGAATAGTCTTTACAAAAATTAAAAATGAAGAGTTAAGACCATTGGTTTTCTTTGATTTTGTTGTGGATGGGGCCTGCATAACAGGCCTTTGTGAAGCTATGGCACAACACAGACAATGATACATATTGTCGATGAATGCCTGCTGACTAGGTTCAGCGATGGCCTAGAAGAACTGCAATCCTAGGATTCATCAGGTGAGATATTTCCAGTAGAGATAGGGAAGTGATATTACTGGTGACACCTCGTCTGGAATAGTGTGTGCAATTCTGGTCTCCGAAGTTTAAGAAAGACGAAGTCAAATTGGAACAGGTGCAGAGAAGGGCTATTAGGATGATCAGAAGAATGAAAAACCTGCCTTATGAAAGGAGACTTAAAGAGCTTGGTTTGCTTAGCCTAACCAAAGGCTGAGAGGAGATATCTTTGCTCTCTATAAATACATCAGCGGGATAAACACTAGAGAAAGAGAGGAGTTATTTAAGTTAAGTTCCAATGTGAACACAAGAACAAAGGAATATAAATTGGCCACCAACAAGTTTTGGCTTGAAATTAGACAAAGCTTTCTACCCATCAAAAGAGTCAAGTTCTGGAACAGCCTCCCGGGTGGAGCAGTGGCTCAAAAAAGCTAACTGTTTTTGAGACTGAGCTGGATATGTTTATGGAGGAGATGATATGATGAGACTGCCAATAATGGCATTTGGCCAATCTATAACTGTTGGCAACAAATATCTGCAGTGGCTAGAGATGAGACACTAGATGGGGAGCCATGTGCTGGTTTGAACTAGAGTAAATGATGGATTCTCTGTAACTTGGAGTCTTTAAACCCAATTTGAGGACTTCAGTAATTCAACCAGAGGTTATGCATTTATTACAGGAGTGAATGATGGAGGTTCTGTGGCCTGTAGGGTGACCAGACAGCAAATGGGAAAAATCGGGACAGAGGGTAGGTGGGTAATAGAAGCCTACATAAAAAAAAGATCCCAAAATCGAAACTGTCCCTATAAAATCGGGAGATCTGGTCACCCTAGTGGTCTACAGTGTGCAGGAGGTTAGATCAGATGATCATGATGGTCCCTTCAGGCATTAAAGTCTATGAATAAGGGACACTAAAGAATGAAATTGAGGCATTTGTCATGGGAGATCTGAAGATATTTATTTGTGCGACTATAGGGAGGTTGGGCTACCATCTCTTGTTTCCAGGTAGAAGATCACGATCGGGAGAGGAAGTTGTAGGTAGTTAATGGGAGTAACTATTGATATTACAGGAAACTAAAATCAGGGGGGGCCTCATGGGTGCAGCTATAGACATAGCACTGGCCCTATTTTAATACATGGTTCACCTACTAATGAAGACAGAGGCGACAAATTGGTTTGTGGGTTTTTCTACTATTGAACTTTCTACGAAACTTCAGCAGAATGGTTCCTGTGAAAGCTACAGATAGTATCTGGAATTGTGGATCTAGATTCCCACCCCCCCACCCCCTTTTCATCATCTGTTGAAGAAGGCTGTTCATGCATTATTTCATTTCCAGTTAACTTCTATAACTAGTTACCTCATAAAACATACAGTGTCAGCATTCTGGTTTGCAGTAGTCAGAATAGAGGATCCTTGAAAGACTGGGGCAAGTACATCCAATTATGTATTGAAATGACTGACTGACCATATATTTAACAACAAAATTGTGGACAGAAATATACAAAGATTGGCCACTTCCATAAAAGTTGCTGCTATGCTTTGTTTTTCTCTTTTTGTTATAGACTTGTGCTATGTATCAGTTTTTTAAATAAATATCAACTAATAGGTCAATTGTAAACAAATTATATAATTAGGACACCAGATAATCATCTCAATTAGTTTACATATACACATTAAAATATATAATTACTGCTGATATTGAGATCTCTTTACAAACATTTTATTTTTCACTTACTATGTCCACAATTAAGTTTTATTACCTGTCTAAATCTCCTTGGAACATGATCTGTAATTTTTTTGCAAGCAGAAACTTTCCAGGTGTTACAATAAATGGCTTCAATTGCTCTTTGTTCATGTTTTTTAGCTACAGCTTTGTTAAGGTGACTTACATTACTTCTGCTAGTTTTAGATCGTATAACTCCTATGACCACAGTGCTAAAGTATTTCATCAAAAACCTTTGTAAGAGCTTTGATTTTACGTGTGCATTAGATTGTTGTCTCATGCATAGTGAATTGCAAGAGGAGGGCCCAAGAGCCTAACAAACCAAGAAAGGATAAGTGATAGAGGCACAGCATATAAACACAATGGTCAAGATGGTAAATGGCTAAGTCTTAATATATTATTGGCATTTTTCCTCCATAAAATATAGCTCTGCATGGAGTCTTGTGATGCTGAGCTCTGCATGGCGGCTTGTGCTGCTGATTGCTCTGAATGGCGACTGAGCTGTTCAGGTGAGCTGGCCACGCTGACCAAACAGGAAATGGTATTCAAATGTTCCCGGGTCTTATCTACCTGGCCAGAGCAGCGAGTTCAGAGTGCTGTCCAGAGCGGTCACAGTGGAGCAGTGAGGCAGTCCAGAGCGGTCAGAATGGAGCATTGTGGGACAGCCTGGAGGCTATTAATGTCGGTTGCGTCTTCACTAGCCCACAATCGAGCTTGGAATGTCGATTTTAGCCTTACTTCTCTCGTCAGGCAGGAGTTACAAATTCGATTTTGAGGGCCCTTTAAATCGACTTTAAGAGCATGTATGTGAAGACAGGTACACGTTTAATTCGACTTAACGTCGTTAAAGTCGAATTAAAGTCGTAGTGAAGACATGCCCTAAAGCAGTGGTCCCCAACCCCCGGTCCGCGGACCGGTACCGGTCCGTGGAGCATTTGGTACCGGTCCGCGGCCGCGTTCCCCTCCGGCCCGCCCCTTCCGCATCCGGCCGCCTTCCCTTCCGGTCCTCCAAGACTTCCGCATTTTGCGGCTTTCCCGCCCCGTTTTCCTGCGGCTTTTCGGCGGACATACAAGATCCCGCCTCACCGAAATTATAAAAAGGAAGATGAGCTACTGAATTCTGCGGGTTTTCGGCGGACATACAATGGTCCGCCGCACCGCACAGAGCCCCCGGGCCGCAAGCATTACTCGCCCGCGTTGACCGGTCCCCGGTGATCAAAAGGTTGGGGACCACTGCCCTAAAGTACCTACAACCTTGCCATAAACAGACAATTGGTCTCTTAGATGTATTTGTAGAAATAGGACTTCAAGAAGGATATGAGTGAAGAGAGGGTAGTGGCCTTGTGGACCTCAGCAGAAGGGGCAACCCATGTGTAGGGTATCACCTTGAAGAAGGTATGGGCAGGTTTGTGTGATAGGTGGACAATTAGGGCATCAGGATTCGCTTTATTAGCAAAGTGGAGGGAATGGGAGGAAGCAAGCAACATGTAAGAGACAAAGGGAAGACAGGTAGGAGAGGCAGAGTTATGCAAGGTCTTGATAGTGGCTGAGAAACTTGAATTTGATATAGTGAAGGAAAAAGACCCAGTGGAGAGATCCAGCATGGGGAAAGGAAGGGTGAGATGGTCACATCAATAGGCAAGGGAATTAATTTTGGCAGCTTCATTCTGTAACAACTGAAGGAGGAGCAACGTGGTCAAAGAAGAGGGAGCAATGTGGTCAACAACAGGAGATGAAGATCTGAACTCTTTATGTCTCTTCATTCACTTGTTTCAGAATCCCTTCTCCCCCACATCATTTACCACAGTACTGCAGCCCTTTCTTTGATATTATTTATGAACTGCTCGCTTTCCATTTTTTTGTAAACCAAGGTGTAAAATTGCAGGCACTTTCAGTTTTCAGAAGTTGACTGTACCTTCCCCCCAAAAAGATTTTTTTCATGACACAAAACCCTGCTCAATATCCTTTCTATTTAAATACAGCATGCTCTAAAGTGTTAATGCTAGACATCTGTTTTGACTCTACGAACAGCTGAAAAGAATCTTAAACTGTGATCCTCCTTTTGATCTCTTATTTTTACTTTTCAGCACATCTCTATATATTTGTGGCTAACTAACATCTGGCACTCTATTATACAATTACCTTTCGGCTCCAATTAAACTGTTAATCAATGTAGGTGTCCTTTAATGCATAACCCCATAGTACAGTAAATAGAAAGATAACATAGTAAACAACAGTAACACAATAGCAGTATTTCATTTCCAGATAATTTTCTAAGCATGGATAACTGTTATGTGGATGACCTTTGGGTTTTTCCATCATGGCCTCTTGACTTCTAATGGGCTGATTTATTTACTAATTACTACTGAATATTGTACTGTAGCATGTATAACCATGGCAGCTAGGTGCTGCATTGTGTCCCAAAATCCAAATTATATATGCCATTTGCAAAATCTAAATGAAAACAAAAACCATGAACAAATAAATGCGTCTTACACCATGATGACTTGTTTTAGCTCACCGGTCTGTCAGTTGGGGTAAATTCTAAAGACAAGGTGATCCTTAACAGAGATCACTGGTGAAGGTCATAGTGTGTCCAGAGTTAGAAATTTATCCCAATTTATCTTTACTGCAATGACAAGGTGAAGGATGAAAAATGGTCTCAAGTACAGCCTCAGACAATTAGGAGAATTAACGAATTCCACCTTAAACTACATCTTAAACTACACCTCAAACTACCCCTGGAACCACATACAAAGCCAGTGCAGAAATTTGATTTCAAGTGTTATATGCTCACCATGTCCTGCACTACACAGGTGGCAGGGAGCTGTGATCTGCACCCACTAGAGTTATGAGTAGAATGCATTGATAATTCTAAATACCAAATGGTACACGTGCCATTGATAATTATATCTATAACCATAAGGCCATTCGTAGCAATGGATCCAATAGGATCCTGAAGCTGCAAGTCCCTTAGTTAAAAGCTTGTCTCTGAAAAGCCTTACTAGATTGGAAATATGTGGTGTCTGCTCATTCTGCTAAATGCTTGCTCAGGCTAACTAACATTAACTTTCGTTATATCTGGGTTCACCCAACAATATCAATACAGTTCATATTCAAATAGAACTTACCTAAGAAAGAATTGACAATATCTCCCCATGAACAACACAGGATTCTGTTACTGTGTTGGGGCAATCCAGATTAAAACCACCAAGATCTGCTTGTCTAGCTTTTACAGATGCTTTGGCTAAAACACAAACTAACCCCCTCTTCACTTTAGCCACCACCATGGCATCGGAATACAAAAAGCCTGTCGCATGAGATTATAGGACTCAGAATGAATCTTCTGTCTTACTCTTTCACACCTTGTGCCTCTGTTCTTCATCAGTCTGAGGTCATCTGTATATCATGACATTTCCCCACCCCCCTAAAACAAAGGTTTTTTTGTGAAACCATTTTGATTTCTCCACAGTTTTTAGTTTCTCCAATCTTTTCAGTGGAAAGATTTAGTCCATTAGATATTCTTCAACATGGTGGGTCAATCATTTTTCAAGTGGTCCTGAAGGACTGTGGGCATCAGGAAGTCTGATGTTAGATGGTCATTTTGGAGTTTTTGCATTGCCAGTTTTGCTTGGTTAGCTTAATCACATGATGGGACTTTTTTAAAAAAACATCAACCAATGTTCTCCTAGATATAGAAAAAATCATTTTCAAAAATTACCAATTTCAAAATGAATGCTACAGAAAATTTTGAAAACTAAAAGCCGTGTGTTACCGTATTTTTCGGCGTATAAGACGCCTTTTTAACCCCCAAAATACTTTCAATATTAGGGGGGGCGTCTTATACGCCGAATATCGGCCGGACCAAAAAAAAAAGCGCCGCTCTCCCAGCTGCCCGCCCGCGCGGCGGGGACGGGAGAGCGGCGCGAAAAAAGTGGCGCTTTTTTTTTTTTTTTTTTTTTTGGTCCGAAAACGCGGGGGCATCTTATACGCCGGAGCGTCCTATGGGACGAAAAATACGGTATTTTTTTGTTGGTTTGCTTTTTCTTTCTAGCAGCACAAGGGACACTGTACAAGTCCCATCCAATGGTACCTTTTAGCGGCACAGCTGTGTTGCAAAAGGTGTGTAGCGTATATATAGCCTTTCTTTGTAAGGTCGTTGGAGCCCTCCAGTCTCATCATCAGAAGCAAGGCCTCCACAGACCAGTATATACCAACTCAAAGCTAAACCTTAATGGCCCACTTTAAGTTCCTGATGCATAACAATCTAACCCTTATTGTCCAATCCATTTTGTACATTACCCACTCCTCCAACATATATTAAGCCTCATGCTTAACAACCTGTCCCAACTTCTATTTAGCTCAGACACTCATTTCCTTTCCTTCCCGAGACCCGAGGAAGAACTCTGTGTAGCTGAAAATCTTGTACCCTCCACCAACACAAGCTATTCCAATAAAAAAATATTACCTCACCGATTATGATGTTTCCAAGACAAACCAACCTGGAAAGTAGAGCAAACAACACACTTGGTCTGTATAATCAGACACTGTAATTTGTAGAATCAGATTTAGTTGCTTAGTAAAAGTAATAGGCCCTGATTATTGAAACAGACTAGACAAGGCTTTTTGAACCTATACTACTAGGCAGCTTAGTGTACATCACCAACTTCACAACATCTGTGTCTGTTGTCCTTAGTAGGAATATTCAGATACTGTCTCCCTAATTCTGACCTTTATTTCTTTTTGACTAATAGAGAACATCCAATTGTTTCGACGCATCTGCTCCTTGTTATTTTATTTATAAGAAAATGTTTGAAACTAACCAATCACCCCACCCACCCCAAACAACCCCAGAACAATAAAGGAAGTGCCTTGCCAACAAATTCAGCTCTAATATCTCCAGGACCTAGAATGATACGTTTGAACCATTGATTAAACCACTTTGCTATTTCTAGCCATTAGCACCGGCTGCTCAGCTTATCTAAGTAACAAAATTCAAACACATGGTGTTTGCGAAAAGGGAAATATAGAGAATGAATGACAGACAGAGACAGAGGTGTTGCTGATCCCAGGCATAGTTTGAGACACAGTCTGACTCAGAACCCTTCCTCACTGTTGTTGTTGGCATTGCTTTCAATAAAACTGTTTACTATAAAAGAGCACATACCAGACTTGGAACAGGGGCCAGCACACATGCTTGGAATAAGGTGATGCGGGGATTCTGTTTTCTAAAAAGACCAGAAAACAACTTACAGAAAAGTGATGACAAAGAAGACCTAAAGATGCCTTTATATAAAAAGCAAGAAGAGTTACAACTAGAAGTTAATAAACACATTGAAATGCGTTTCTTAACACATTAATAATTCACAGATTGGAAGAGGATGATGATGAATTAGAAAGCATCTACATGTCTTAAATATCGTATTTTGAGAGATGATGTGGGTGAGCTCTGTATAAGCTCAAAAGTGTGTCTCTCTCACCAACAGAAGTTGATCCAATAAAAGATATGATCTCAACTATCTTGTCTCTCCAATATCCTGGAAACAACACGGCTACAACACCACTGCAAATACCATACTTTGACACTCAGGAAGGACAATCTCTCCCCTCACCACCTCTTCTTTCTCTTCTCTATACTTCTTAAAAGACTCAAGCAGTTTTATGATTATTTTTTTCTATAATTCTAGATATTCATCATGTATGCAGTAGGGACAGCCATGCAGAGATTAGGAGAAACATGTTATAAATAGCATTTCTAATTAACCATTTCACTTCTTCAAGGGCATTTTGTCCATTAGTCCATCCCCACGACTACTTTAAACCTTCCAAACATCAGTACAGCTTCAAACAGTCAGTGCAACCTTAATTTGCCCCCCTTGTGTGCATTCATTATGTTAATGTCTTTAATTACAGGATCACATGCTATTTTTTCCTGCAGGAACCCTGCCTCATTCAGTGCTCAGAATGGAGGGTACTCACTTAATTAGCAGCTACTCTATATATTTTATTTACTCCTCATTGAACTATGTGGGGGCCTTAGGCATTATTTACTGCACACTATGCTGACACTGCTCTGACGACAGAATTATTAATATACTCGTGGGCTTTGGTATGGCACTCATCACTATAGCATTTGAGAGCTTCATAAGCATTCATTTTCACAACACTCCTGTGAGATGACTAGGACCTGAGTTTTCAGAGTACTTAGCATTATGTAGCACTTTGAATATACAAAGCTCATCTCCCATTGACTTGAGTTACTGCTCAGAGTGCTCAGCATTTCTGTAGATCGGGTCCCAGGGTCTCAAGTTAGGCAACCACCTACAAAGAAGTCTGGTTTAAGTGACTTGCCTAACATCACATAGGAACTCTGTGGCAGAGGCAGGGAAAGAATCCAATTCTCCAGGGCAGCATTCCACTGCTTCAGCCCTGAGATTGTCCTTTCTCACTCTGAAATCTCCTCTTCTCATTCACCACCCACCTTCCAGCTTCTGCAACAAATGAAGCAGGGGGTCTACAGATAAGTCAATGTCTCCTTCACTACAAAACCCATACTCGGTGCTCTTGTGGCTAGAGCACTGGATTTAGGAGACCTGGCACTGCCAAGACCTGCTGGATGACTGGATGGCAAGTCACTCACGCTTTCATGGCACAGTTTCCCTATAGAAATGGTGTCCTTAGCCTCTGTTTGTCAGAGGGGGGTGATGGACGGCAGGAGAGAGATCACCTGATCATTACCTGTTAGGTTCACTCACTCCGGGGCACCTGGCATTGGCCACTGTCGGTAGACAGGATACTGGGCTAGATGGACTGTTGGTCTGACCCAGTACGGCCTTTCTTATGTTCTTATGTTCTTATATGTAAAATGGGGATAATGATGTCTTTGTAAGGCACTGAGATCTACTGATAAGTGATCCATAAAAGCTAGGTATTGTTATTATTCCTAGAGGATCATCCATGCTGTGCACTGAGTGAGACAGCGATTCTTTGGAAAAAGTAGTATGGGATCATTTTAATTAAAGACTGAATAATGCACATGTACAAGGAGGCTGAATTAAGACTGCCCACGAAACCTTAACTCTGGCATCTCCTAACTCTGAGTGCTTGATTTTGCAACCCTAATGTTCTTTTAACATTGTTTTGTTGCATGCATATGTAATTTCCTAATTTTTAAAAAAAGCAAACCGAAAAAACAAACATGCATTCCATCATACGGCATCATGTTGACACTCACATGATCCACCAGCAGGGTCGGAACCTTTACATCGACCCTGCAAACCTCCTCTGCTTGAGCTAATGGAATAACTGAAAGCAGTATTAGGTTGTCAACCTCTATGTGGACCAACACCAGAGGACAATGGGACACTTTGCCAGGGAATTTTCACAGCTATTTGCTGACAGCAGAGGAATAGTGGTAAGACTCAAGGATCTTGGGTTCCCTTCTAGGCTATTCAGGAAAGTCTGCTCTAGTGAGAACAGACTCTTCAGCCAGTCCCAGTCTCCCCTCAACTCCCTTTCACCCCATCCATCAGCCTCCAGTCCTAGTCTCTCCTCCCTAACCTCCCACCAAGCTCCTTGTCCAAATCTACCTCTCCCTTCCCATCCAGGTATGTCCCCTTGTGCTTTTGAATCAGGTACCTTGTTTCTCCAGGCTGCTTGGGATCAGCAGTGGAGGTGGGGCACTGAGAGCACAGTACAAACATTTCCCTGCTCTCAGTTTACATGCCTGGATCCAGGCCTGACACAGCTCGTACAGCCCAGACCCACAACTGCAGGGAAAGTCCCGCTCAGCTCCAGGCTGGAGCACGTGTGGATGGAATCTTCAGGGAATTTAGCTGGTAAAAAGTCTAAAAAGTCACTACTGAGCATGTGTGAACTCAGATTTTCCGAAGGCTTCTAGGTTGGTCAAATTTGGGCAGATTTTCAAGACGACAATGGAGGTTTCATCCCTGACACATCATCAACCTCCTGCCAAATTTTAATTCTGTGTTCCTCAAGATGGGCGTGCTAGGACTTTTCAGATAAAACATTGCCAGAACTTTTAAAAACAATAAGTTTTCCCCGTCTCATTCTCAGAAACAGCTGAAAAATTCTGGCTGAAGTTTAAAAGAATATTGAGTGCCACACTGATGTTTCAATAGTCTCTCTCAGACAGTAATCTAAAGTTAGACTAATTGGGGCAAAAATGCTACGTAGGCATTATGCTGACCCTGTGCTTAACAGTGAATTTCACCAAGAGATAATGGTTTCTCTATTTAAGTTATATACAATATTTTTAGGTGTATCTGTGAACTTTAATATCTAATAGAACCAATAAACACATGGTCTGATGGAAGAAAAGGAAATTATTGCATTACTTTTAATTAGAGCTGTTAAATGATTTTAAAAAGTTGCGATTCATCAAAAGATTAAAAAAAAATAGAATTATAGGACTGGAAGGGACCTCAAGAGGTCATCTAGTCCAGTCCCCTGCCCTCGTGGCAGGACTAATTATGTAGTCCATTCCTGACAGGTGTTTGTCTAACCTGCTCTTAATAATCTCCAATGATGGAGATTTCACAACCTCTACAACTTCCCTAGGCAACTTATTCCTGTGCTTAACTACCCTGACAGGAAGTTTTTCCTAATGTCCAACCTAAACCTCCCTTGCTGCAATTTAAGCCCATTGCTTCTTGTCCTATCCTCTGAGGTCAAGAAAAATATTTTTCCTCCCTCCTCCTTGTAACAACTTTTACATACTTGAAAACTGTTATATCCCCTCTCAGTCTTCTCTTTTCCAGATTAAACAAACACATTTTTTTTCAATCTTCCCTCATAAGCAGGACCGTCCTTACCCATATGCAAAGTATGCAGCTGCATAGGGCACCAGGAAATCTGCTCTGCCCCAGCCCCACCCCCACTCCTCTGAGCTCTGCGGTAGGGCTGCGCCTGCACTCACCAGCAGTGGGAAGTGCAGTGACCCAGCTAGTTGCTGGTGAATGCTGGGGGGGGTGGTCCTCCCCAAGCCAGCCCCCCCCCCCCCGAGGTCTGGGACCTGCCCCCTCGCCCCCCGCTCCCTCCCTGCGGAGGCCTGGGGACTGCTCTCTCCCCCTCAAACTTCCCTGTTTGCCATCTCTTGGTCGCTTAGCCTCTGGCTTTTAAGGCCTTCTCTCCTCTGTCAGCCCTACCCTCTCATTAAACACACAGGGAGAGGGTGAGCACAAGGCTGATTGAGGCTGATCAAAGATGATCAAGGATGTACCAATAGTCACAATTAATACCAATTTAATTTTATTATAAATATTAGTGGATTTGTTCTACATTTTCAAATATATTGATTTCAATTACAAAACAGGATACAAAATGTACTGTGCTCACTTTATATTTATTATAAATATTTGCACTGTAAAAAAAATAAAAGAAATAGTATTTTTCAGTTCACCTCAGACAAGTACTGTCATGCATTCTCAATTGTGAAAATCCAACTTACAAATGTAGAATAATGTTTTACACAGCTGCACTCAAAAACAAAACAATGTAAAACTTTAGAGCCTACAAGTCCATTCAGTCCTACTTTTTCTTCAGCCAATTGCTAAGACAAACAAGTTTGTTTGCATTTACAGGAGATAATGCTGCCCACTTCTCATTTACAATGTCACTTGAAAGTGAGAAAAGTTGTTTGCACAGAACTCTTGTAGCCAGCAAGGCATTTACATGCCAGATACAACTTAAGTGCCAGATCTACCTTGCAACTTTTAATCAATTATGAATCAGGAAAAAAAATAAAAAAATTAATGAAAAAATGACTAATAATAGTGTGCCTGATGATCAGCCTAGATGTATTATGGAAGTGCTGCTTGTAGTTCCTTAGCTAAGTTTAGATTGAGTTTTGCATTTCAAGCAGGATTAAACCACTTTTTAATGTATGAGGAATACAACACAATCTCCCCAAAATTAAAGCACTTACTCTTTCAGTACAGAATAAATTTTCTGTGAATTTACAAATAAATTGGTTATGTAGTTTGTGAATTTAAAAAATAGGTCCTTCAGCAAACATAGCATGGTGTGATAGATAGTTTCTTTGTTCCAAATGATCACAGAAAAATGCAAACTCTTCAAACTTCCCTTATAGTTAGAACACAGTGAAATCTTATGCATAGGCTACATTTGACAACATTTTTTAGGATTAATGGTCATTTTCCTCCCATTATTCTTCAGAACTGAAAGTTTATTCTTTGTTAGGGGCTACAGAAAGAATTTCATATACAGTTCCTCTCTTTCAAACAAAGGTAGCTGCCAGCTTCACTCTCACAGGACAAAAATGCGAGGCAGTGATCATTCTGAAAAATAACACAGTGGCTCTCAACCAGGAGTCCAGAGAGGCTGTGAGCAGGTTTTAGGGGGTCCACCAAGTAGAACTGGCATTAGACTTGCTGGGGCCCAAGGCCGAAAGCAAAAGACCTGTCATGCGGGGCTGAAGCCCAGGGCTCCGGGTCCTACCTCCTAAGGCTGAAGCCAAAGTCTGAGCAATTTAGCTTTGCAGGGCCTCCTGTGGCATGGGCCCCTGGGAAATTGCTTACTACCTCCTAACACGAGCACTGGCTTTTATATGCAGAAAAGCAGTTGTTGTGGCACAGGTGGACTGTGGAATTTTTATAGCATGTTGAGGGGAAGGAAAGGGGGGTTCAGAATGAAAATATGTTGGGAATCTCTGCCTTAAACAGATATCTGCTATGGTCTCCCTCATCCCCATGAAAACAAGGAGAGATGGCAACCATTATGAAATACGGCAATTTTTCGTTAATGTAGCTGAAGGAGACGATGTATTGCACCAGTCAATGCTGAAATATACTGTTTGGTTATGAAATATAACAAAAATGACCACAGTGACTCTTGATTATCCAGGATGATAGGGAAAAAATTAATCCTGGTTAATAAAATCTCGGATAATCCCCATCTATTGGAAATATAGGGATGGGGGGGTTGGTTCACCAGCCACCCTGCACGGGGTGGGGAGGGGCTGTTGGTTCACTGGCTGCCCTGGGCCTGGTGGGGGTTTTTGTGTGTGTATGTTTGGGGAGCAACAAAGCCAGAGCCCAGGGCTCTAAACTTAATTTAAATTTAAACTTAACAAATTTAAACTTGTAAACTTCAGCTACATCGTGTACATCATGAACTGTATGTGTCCTGTACAAAATACAGATGCTGCAGTAAGGTTTTAATTAGAGTTCTGTTTTGGTGCAATGAATTACCGTTACAAATTTAAAACCTATAGTGGAGCATCAAATGCTTAAAATCCACAAACTCCCTTCTATTACATCCTAGGTCAGCAACCTTTGCAAGTTGCACAAATGTGGGCTCTCAGTAGACCAGTGGTGTGACTTCAAACATGTGTTGAGACCCAGTCGAATGGTCTTTTCCTGCAGGTAATAGCTAAACATATAGCATTTCAGGGCGAATTCATTGCACCTAAATGGGCTAATACTGAAACTGAGAGATATATTTGGTGACAATGAATGCCATACAATGCAGAAAGTCAACGATCAGCTTCACAACTGTTGTCCATAGTCTTTATTTCTGTTACCTGAAAAGTGGGTTATTTCATCCCCTATGCATCTCATATGTACACATCCTCACATTTCCTTCTATACACTGAAGAGTGATGGAAACATAGAAAACAGTTATTTAGCAAGTCTATGGGGAAAACGATTAGGAGTTTACACAGCGGATCGTGAATATCTTAACAGAACCAAGCTTATTTCTTCAGGATTCTCAAAAAGAAATGTGGTTTACTGAGTCCTGTTAAAATGAGAAAATTCAAGCCTATTCCAGGGATCATCTCCTCCTCCCTCTGAAGAAAAATTTAATCCAAAGCTCACCATTCACAAGGGGAAGAGGGAGGGGGAGGGAAATATAGTTACAAGCTTAAATGAGCAGTTAGAACTTTCAGGCTTTCCAGCAGATATGTAATCCACCTAAATACCCCACGTAGATCAGTTTGGGCTTTGGGGAAGCCAGGTTTGAGCTGAAGGCTCACAACATTTAAACCACAAAGCTTCTGCCAGGACCATAGGTCCACTTGACTCTCTCCTGGGTACAGAAAACTTCACTTGATAGAATTTTCAGCTAGAAATTCTTGGGTCAGGTTCAGACAATTCAAAAAGGCCAAGTTCATCACATTGAGGCTACTCTTTGTAACTCTAATCCCTCCAAACCAATCTGAGCTCATTTTCAATTTCATGGATCCAACTGGCTCATGCAGTTGAGCTTTGGGAAAGTCTGTGAAGTTGAAAATTGCCATTCTGCTGAATGCCTGCTAGTATAATGATATATGTATATTTC
Organism: Sternotherus odoratus; assembly: GCA_032164245.1. Lineage (NCBI taxonomy): Eukaryota > Metazoa > Chordata > Testudines > Kinosternidae > Sternotherus > Sternotherus odoratus. The sequence continues at coordinate 152,492,631 of JAVMKO010000002.1, forward strand.
TATCATCCTGTGGAAAGACGTTACTCGCACACATTCTCTGCACATCGACCAATCAGTAAACCATAAACAATGAATGCTTTTTGGCTATGGATTTCAATCTGACTATTTTTATATAGATTGTATTTAAATAACCAGAGTGCTGATCATTGTGTCTGATATATATTGTAAGTATTCAATAAAAATGTACCCCAACATAAACTTAATAGAAAATAGTATTTATCATTTTACCGGTATTTATTGTTTGCTCACATTCTCTCTCATCTCTCAGTTACCACACATGATAACTTTTGTGTATTGGTTCAAAAGGACTGAAACATATATTGCACCCACATAACTCCATATACTAGCACTAGATATTTCCCCCTCTTTGATATTTAGAGAAAGCCATCAGTGTCCCATTATGTTTAATGATAATATCTTAAAAGTAATTTCCTTTTAAACTGAGAGCCAAATTCATCTCTTGGTAGAACTTCTATAAAATCAGATGGATTTGGCCCTAGGTTTTTATTTCCAAAAAACCTAAGTTCCCTTTCTGAGGCAGATGTTAGGCTGGTATGTCTAACTAAAGCCCAAACCTACCAAAGACTAATTACATGTGCTTTGCAGAATCAGAACTATTTTTTATTTTTCCAACAAACAGTCATAGACAATATTAGAAAGTATCAATCTTTGTAAAAACAATGCATAAAAAACAAACAAAACAAATAAATGAGAATATTTACAACTGAACTCATTTGAATAAGCCACTTGAATTTCAAAGTGGGGACTTTTACCAGGTCAAATCAGAAATAAAAAAAGAGAACATTAATGCAATATATATTTGTCAGTATTCTTGCTTTTATTATTCCAGGCATACTATATCTATTTGATTGAGGAATCTTTTGCCTACAGAGCCAAGCTCCCCATTCCACCTGATGCTGCAGTAAAATCATTATTTCCTCAGTTTATGACATCGCAGTCTGTTACCATGGAAATATTTGTGATCTTTCAATGTCAACGTTATGACTTTAACTACAGAATAACCACATAAGAGAAATATTAACAGTGAGGGAAGGCTCCTAGTTCAGATACAGAAGGCTATATCCTAGTCACTATAAAAATCCTGAATCAATGGACATTGCCATGGGGACCTCCCTGGGGCCAGTAAGAAATCCTCCCAGCCAGGCTCCAAATAAACAGCACAGCTGCTTTGTAACTTTGGTGTGTTCACTGCAGAGATTCCAGACGTGGGCAGTGGAGCCAATGGAGCACTTCACTAGCTAATGCCCTTAGGACCTGATCCAACTCCAGTGGGAGTTAGAGTGAGCAGTTAGTGAATGCCCCAAGCTCACAGTCAGGCAGAATTAAAACCCAGAATGTTCTGTATTCCTTTATTTACATTCTTGGACGGTTGCTGCAGGCTCATTTTAGCTTCATTCCGGAAATATTTTTATCCTAGAGTCACTGATGATAACGTTCTCATTTTTGTTGTAAACTAGCCATGGATCATTGCTCCTAATCTGGTGCTTATGGTAGGAATTTGAGGTGTTTAACACCATAAGCCACCAAATAAAAGACACCAGTTAGCAAATAACCAGGTTTCCCTTTCCTCTCCTTCACCTTAAAGCCTACAGTTTGATTTTATTACATGCTGTAAACATGCCCATTTTTCATTTTCTCCAAGTACTTCGTGCACTGCAGCATTTCATATTTTTTTCCTCCAAAAAAGGATGCAGTATAATGCAGTTTGATTTAAATTATTACCCTGCTGCACTGTTTCTTTGAGACGCTATTTTCCCTGCCTGTTCTGACTGCTGAGCACAATTGCTACAGCTCAATTATTAAAGAGATTCTAAAAATAGTGCAGTGCAAGGTTGTCTACAAAGAAAAATCGTTCAAACACAGCAAGAGACAGAACCTGGGCAGCAAGCTCTCACTGTCATTAGCTTCTTAATTCTCTTTTCCTTTTTTATTGTTTCTTTCAGTAATAATAATGTAATAGGTACCTTACTTTCTTTGTACCCATGGGAATGTGCATTAGCTTATAGACATTATAGCGCTAAGTATTTCCTTATTGAAAAAAATACAACCTTTCCACGTTAACTTATGCCTGAGAGGAATGTGAACCTATATGTATAGGAATACAGTCAAATATATTGTGTGTACACACACACAAAGCATGAGCGAGCGAGAGCACCCTTGCATTCTAGGGCTGGTCCCCACTAGGGCTTAACGTTGACTTTAGCGACATTAAGTCAATATAAACATGTACCCGTCCTCACATGCATGCCATTTGCGTCAATTTAAAGGGACCTTAAAATCGACTTCTGTACTCCTCCCTAACGAGAGGAGTAACGCTGAAATCGACCTCTCTGGATCGATTGTGGACTAGTGAGGACGCAAGTGACATTACTAGCCTCCAGAGGCTGTCCCACAATGCTGCATTCTGACCGCTCTGGACTGCCTCACTGCTCCACTGTGACCGCTCTGGACAGCACTCTCAACTCGCTGCTCTGGCCAGGTAGACAGGAAAAGACCCGGGAACATTTGAATAGCATTTCCTGTTTGGTCAGCGTGGCCAGCTCACCTGCACAGCTCAGTCGCCATTCAGAGAAATCAGCAGCACAAGCCGCCATGCAGAGCTCAGCGGCACAGGAGACCAGCCAAAGGAAAAGAGCTGTCCCAACCCTCCCAAGGGGGTACCCCAGCCCACGAAGGATCCTCTGGTGAGTGGTCTTTTTTTTGCACCCCCCCCTTCCCCCGCCAGTCTGCACAACTGCCGCCCCCACTAACAACAGCTAGCCCGTAGACAGCCCAGTTGTGTTGATTTTTAAATTTCCCGGTACAGCGCGCCTGGGTTTTCAGCCTGCAATCAAACCACACCACCTCCCCCCGCCACGCTGCACCCCCACCCGTCCCCCCCGCCAGTCTGCACAACCGCCCCCGTCCCCCCGCCAGTCTGCACAACCCCCACCCATCCCCCCCGCCAGTCTGCACAACCGCCCCCCCACTCCCAACAGGTAGCCCGCACACAGCCCGGTTTTGTTTTGAAGTTCGCGGTGAGCCCCATGTGGTGTGCTGGAGGAGGGATCCACGTGGCAGGTGGGGGGAGGGGGGAAGGAGGGGGTTACTCTGGAATATACGAGTATGGCTTAAGGTTAACATGGCTCGCTGCATGGTGATTTCAGTAGCCGTGTTGTGTTGAGGCTGTATGTGAGATGCTTCTGTGACTTTTGCGTGAGGCATCCAGTAACTTTTTAGGTGCGGGAATATACTCATAATAGGCCATTGAATAATGTGGTTCCCCGTAGCATAGTACTCCCATTGTGATCCGTGAATGTTTCTGTCTCATAACCTTGTGCCTTTCTTTGCCCACAGCTGCACAGTTATCTCAGAATCCACCCACCTGCCCCTCTTGCCGTCTATCGCAGATACGAAGCGTAAAAAGAAAACGCGTGATGACATGTTTAATGAACTACTCCGGAACTCCAACGCTGAGGCCGCACGGCAGACTAAATGGAGGGCAAAATTGCTACAGTCAAGACAGGAATCAAGAGCTGCAGCAGAAAAGCGTGAAGAACAACGGCTGGAGCGTGAAGAACAATGGCTGGTGCGTGAAGAACAACGGCTGGAGCGTGAGGAAAGACGAGAGGCACGCGAAGAAAGGCGGATGGATGCTTTGATCCGGATAATGGAGGACCAAAGCGATATGCTCAGGTGTCTGGTAGAGCTTCAGCAGAACCAAAGATTACCTCTACAGCCTCTGTATAACCACCTCTCCCCCTCCCCAAGTCCCATAGCTTCCCCACCCAAACGCGGGGTGAGAACCCGGGGGGGGGGAAGCTCCAGGGACCGACCCACTCTACACCACAAGCCAGCACAAGCAGCAGCAGGATGAGTGTATCCGAAAACTTTTAAAAGCTGCTGAGTCTTGGCCACCCTACACCACCCCTAACCCCTTCCCCCCACCCGCTCCTCCACCACTGCGACTGCTGGTTTCCCTCCCCTCCCCATCCCACCCCGAATTTGTGATGAACCAATAAAGAAACCGTGATTTTTAAAACAGTGTATTTATTTCCTCTGCAAGCATCGGGAGGGGGGAGGGAAAGAGGGTGCAAGGACGGCAGGCTTAGGGCTGAGCAGAGCAAGGGCCTGGATTGTCAAACGTCATCTTGGGCACTCATGAAACTGGTTTTCAAGGCGTCCCTGAGGCGCAATGCCTCATGGTGCGCTCTTCTACTTTCCCTGCTGTCTGGCTGCTGGTAAGCAGCAGACAGTAAATTTGCCTCTGCCTCCCAGCCCGCCATAAACGTCTCCCCCTTGCTCTCACAGAGATTGTGGAGCACAGAGCAAGCAGCAATAACAATGGGGATATTTCTCTCGCTGATGTCTGAGTGAATCAGTAATGATCTCCATCTCCCCTTTAGTCGGCCAAATGCACACTCTACTGCCATTCTGCACTTGCTCAGCCTGTAATTGAACAGCTCCTGACCCCTGTCCAGGGCCCCAGTGTAGGGCTTCATAAGCCAGGGCATTAAGGGGTAGGCTGGGTCCCCAATGAGAACGATGGGCATTTCCACACACCCCCCATGGAAATTTTCTGGTCGGGGAAGAAAATCCATTGCTGCAGCTGTCTAAAAATCCTAGAGTTCCTGAAAACATGAGCGTCATGAACCTTTCCCGGCCACCCCACGTTAGGCTGACCATACGTCCCGTTTTGAACGGGACAGTCCCGTTTTTTAAATATTTTTGGACCGTCCCGTCTTTTTGACAAAAATATCAATTTTGTCCCGTTTTTGGGGCAGGTCCCAAGCTGCTTTCTAGGGGGAGGTTCTTTCTTTGCAGGACTTGCAAGAGCTGAGGTGAAGAATCTTGCTACCTAAGGACAAGTATCAGATGTCAAAATCTCCGATGAGCAAACTGCGCTCATTGGCGATTTTGACATCTGATACTAGTCCTTAGGTAGGGAGAGGAGGCAGCGGACAGAGGGAGAGAGCAGGGAGGAAGGGAGGGATGGAGAAGGGGGATGGAGAGAAGGGAGGGATGGAGAGAAGGAGGGAAGAAGGAGGAATAGTGAGAAGAGGAGGCAGCGGGCGGCGGGCTGAAGCCGACGGCGGAGCGGAGCTGTCCAGAGCCGCAGCCGGGGGCCAAGCGCACCGGCGGGGGGGGCTGCCGGCCGGGTTTTATGAGATATAATCACATAACTGAATTTGTCTCATAAAACCCGGCCGGCAGCCCCCCTGCCGGCGCGCTCGGCCTCCAGCTGCGGCTCCGGACAGCTCTGCTCCGCCGTCGGCTTCAGCCCACCACCTGCTGCCTCCTCTTCTCACTATTCCTCCTTCTTCCCTCCTTCTCTCCATCCCTCCCTTCTCCATCCCTCCCTTCCTCCCTGCTCTCTCCCTCCGTCTGCTGCCTCCTCTCGCTCCCTCCATCCCTTCTCTCTATCCCCTTCTCCATCCCTCCATCCCTTCCTTCCTCCCTTCTCTCTATCCCTCCATCCCTCTCTTCCTTCTCTCTATCTCCCTTCTCCATCCCTCCCTTCCTCCCTCCTCTCTCCCTCCATCCACTGCCTCCTCTTCCATTTCCCTTCTCTCCATCCCTCCTTCTCGCTGTCCCTTGCCTCCTCCATCCCCCCTGCTCCCTACCCCCATCTCTTCTCTCATCCATCCATCCTCTCCCTTCTCACCTTCCTGCCTTCTCTCCCTCCGTCCCCTCCATCCTCTTCATCCCTCATCCCCCCTTCTCTCTCTCCCTCCATCCTCTTCATCCCCCACCCCCCATCTCTGTTCTGCTTATTCCTCCATCCATCCCCCCCCAGTCCCCCCTCTGCCTCCCCCCCACCCAGCGCTGGGGGGGCCAGGTGGGGCCATGGCACTGGTCACCTCGCCCACCGAGCTGGAGTGCCTGGCCAAGCCGCTGTTCTGCCGCAAGGGGGCGCTGCGCCAGAAGGTGATCCATGTGGTCAAGAGCCACAAAGTCACCGCACGCTTGTGCAAGCAGCCCACGTTATGCAGCCACTGCACCGACCTCATCCGGTGAGACCCCCCTAGAGCCCCCCCCAGCGCCCCTCAGCCCACGTTCTGCAGCCACTGCACCGACTTCATCTGGTGAGACCCCCCTGGGACCTAGAGCCCCCCCAGACTGCCCAGAAGCCCCCTAGAGCCCCCCAGAGCCCCCAACCATCCCCCCAGCGTCCCTCAGCCCAGGTTCTGCAGCCACTGCACCGATTTCATCTGGTGAGACCCCCCCCCTCAACCCTGTCCCGTTTTTGCCATTCCAATGTCCCATTTTTGTCTCAAGGAAATATGGTCAGCCTACCCCACGTGCAGGTTGGTGAAATGTCCCTTGTGGTCAACCACTGCTTGCATGACCATTGAATAATATCCCTTCCGGTTTCTGTACTCTGCGGCCTCGTGGTCCGGTGCCAGGATAGGGATATGAGTCCCATCTATAGCCCCACCACAGTTAGGGAATCCCATGGCGGCAAAGCCATCTATTGTAGATTGCAGGTTTCCAAGGTTTATAACCCTGGGTAGCAGCTGCTCAACGATTGCCCTGCTTACTTGCATCACAGCAAAGCCCACTGTAGACCTACCCACCCCAAACTGATTCACCACTGACCGGTAGCTGTCTGGCGTTGCAAGCTTCCAGAGGGCTATCGCCACTTGCTTCTCCACTGTAAGGGCCGCTCTCATTTTGGTATTCCTGCGCCGGAGGGCCGGGGACAGCAAGTCACAAAGTTCCATGAACGTGCCCTTTCGCATGCGGAAGTTTCTGAGCCACTGAGAGTCATCCCAGACCCGCAGCACTATGCGGTCCCACCAGTCCGTGCTTGTTTCCCTGGCCCAGAATCGGCGTTCCATGGCATGAGCCTGCCCCATTGCCACCAAATTTGCCAGATTGTCGGTCGCCCTACTTCCAAAAACCGCAGTGTCCCTGTCCCTGCTATGCACGTCCAGGTCCATGTCCTCCTCCTCCTCACTGTCACCAGCTTCCAGAAAGCGCAGTTGTCTCCGGATCGCATTCCTCTGCAGACGATGCAGCATAAAATCCAGAACAAGGCAGGAGGTCTTCACAACAGCCAGTGCTGCAGCGATGGCATCTGCGGGCTCCATGCTTGCAGTGCTATGGCGTTAGCGCAGCGCGGGGATGGGACTCGAATAATGGGATGCCTACCCACAGTGAGTGCACAGCTCGAAATGGTGTCGGCGGCGCGAAAAAAAGAGCGCGGAATGATGACATGCCTACCCACAGTTCAGCACTCGAAATGGTGTCGGCGTCACAAAAAAAAGGGCGTGGAATGATGACATGCCTACTGTGCCAAAGCTCCAAGTCTGTACTTGTGGGTCCTGCGTTTCTCGGCGGATTTCACTAGCCTCAGAGGCTCACTGTGATCATCCATGTAGCCCTTCTCTCTTTAGAGACGAGGTCACAGTCTATTGAGCCATTTTCATCATAAGCCAGTGAGGAGAAATTATCCTTCTGGGCACAGTCTCTGTTGCCTCCCCAGTCTCGGTGATTAATTGGGGAAGGTAGGAAGGGGGGAGCCCGGGCCCGCCCTCTTCTCCGGGCTCCAACCCAGGGATCCCAATAGTGTCAGGTAAGATGGCTGACCTTTTAACCACCAAGCACAATACAATTCCCTGGGCTACTTCCCCACAGCAGTCCCTGCTTCTTTACTCTCCACTTCACCCTTACCTCAGGGCCTCCTTCCAAACTGCTCTTTGTTCCAACACTTCCAAACTGCTCTTTGTTCCAACGCCTCCAAACTGCTCTCTGCTCCAACGCCTTTCAACTCCTGACACCCACACCACCTGACCAAATGGGAGGGTTTTTTAATGGTTTCAGTCAGCCCCTGATTGGCTTCAGGTGTCCCAATCAGGCTAGCTGTTTCTGCTGCCTTCTAGAACCTTCTTAATTGGCCCCAGGTGTCTTGATTAGCCTGGAGTAGCCTTTGTTTGGCTATACAGGGAACAGAGACGTGCACATCCTGAGACTGATATACCTGCCTTCCAGCACTCTCCTATACCCTTCTGGTCTGACTCTGTCACACTACCCACAGTGCAGCACTCGAAATGGTGCCTGCTGGGGGCTCCGGGAACTGTGGGATAGGTACCCACAGTGCAATGCTCGCTATGTCAATGCTTGAAAAAGTTGTAAGGACAGACACTGTCGACTTGCTGTGCTTTGTGGGGATGCACAAAATCGACTTTATACAGTGTGCTTTAGAAAATCGAATTAAAGGAAATCAAACTAATGCTGTAGTGAAGACATACCCCTAGCTGTGAATCTTTTCATGCGGTCTCCGGAAATGCTCAAAGCAAGGGCATGGCTAATCATCTGGAAGCTTCAAGACCAGTGCTTCCCTTCTAAATAATTCTTGAAGGCCCAGATTTCTTTACACATAGCTATTTAGGAAAGCACCACAGCATGTGCTTAAACCCCAAATTAAGCACATGTAAGTGCTTTCCTGAATCAAGGCTTATGTTCTTTTTTGTGCCACTGTAACCAGTTGAGAGAGGTAATCAGGAAATCTGAGAAAGTTCATCCAATGTCCAAACACATATGCCTACACTCGGTCACTCTCCCAAATAAAAGGATCTTTAAAAGACATGCCTTAATTTCCCTTATATTTGCAAGTGGGCATTTTACTGCAGAACAGTTTGCATGAAATTTAACCTTCCTGATTTAAATATATACCCATAGCAAACAAATCTACAAACTACAGCTCTTTCATCTGTCAAGAGTGATCTTGGAGGAAGTGATCTGCCACAATGGAAACAAGGATGTCAAATGCAGCAAGGGACTTGACTATGAAAATAAAATCCTGGGTGTGTGCCCATAAGTGCCTCAGCAGCTTAGGGATTCCAGCGAACGTGCAGTGCGTAACGAATAAAAGCCTTGTAAGGCCAACAGCTATGAAGCCATTTTATTCTGTTGTTCACAATACAGTAAAACCTCGATTTAACAGACCTCAATTTAACGGACTTCGGATGCAACGGACAAAATTTCTGAGCAAGTCTGTTGCATCCCAAATCTGTTTCTCGCGGGCTGGCTGCCGGCTCCCTGCTGCCGCCCGGGTCCAGGCAGCGGGCGGGCTGGCTGCCAGCTCCCGGCTGCCGCCCGGGTCCAAGCAGCAGGCAGGCTGGCTGGCGGGTCCTGCCCAGGTCCCGCCTGCGGACGGGCTGGCTGCCGGCTCACGCCCGAGTCCCACCAGCGGGCGGGCTGGCTCCCGGCTCCCGCCCGAGTCCCGCCAGCGGGCGGGCTGGCTGACGGTTCCCGGCTGCCGCCCGGGTCCCACCAGCCGGGACCCAGGTGGGCTGGCTGATGGCTCCCGGATGCCGCCCGGCTCCCAGCAGCGGGCGGGCTGCGGAGCTGCCGCCCCGACCCTGTGGCGGTCGGGCTGCTGCTCCAACAGCTCGTTTTTTTTTAAATTAAATAATGGACTTTTTGATTTAACGGACACCCCCTCGCCCGAATTAGTCCGTTAAATGGAGGTTTTACTGTATACCCCTTTCATCTGCCCTGCCAAATACAAGAAGGGGCTTTAATTGCTAATATCACAAGTGGGAGCCTATTCAGAAATATCTCTGCCAGCATATATGGCAAAGCAACCTTTTCAGGAAGGTGCAATCTTGGAGAATGACTCTAAATCCCCTTCTCTTGTGATCATCCTAAATAGTACAGAAGAAGTTTATAAGGGATCACTCCTGGATTTACAATTTGTTTCCATGATCCCATTGAGCTAGAATCTGGCAATTTGATTAATAACAGGCCACTGAGTAAAGAAAATAGTGGTTAATATAAAACTGACCAGACAGGTTATCTCAAGAGGCCACCAGTAGTTTTTAAAATCAAATTTCAACTCTCCAAGTGCCCTTAAACATGTATCAGGGTAATCATTTACTAGATAGATAGATAGATAGATAGATAGATAGATAGATAGATAGATAGATAGATAGATAGATAGATAGATAGATAGATAGATAGATATCTTAAACTGGCCATTTACGAGTGAGAGGCTCCCAATATAGCAAAATAATAAATGGCCTCCAAGTTCAGTTTTATTCATCAGATTTTAGCCAAGAAAATTGCCAGTATTTTTTTTTTAATCAGAAAATTGATTAAGGTAGGGAAGGGGAAGTAAACTAGAGCAGTGTCACAGGTTGAAAAGGGACAATGTGTATTTTTTATGAGTATATATGTGATAGGCAGTTTGAACAACAAGTTGATTAGAATGATAGCAATAAAATACCTCAGTTAAAAAAGGCCTAACACCTTTGTGATGGGAGGAAGGGAATGGAAATTAAGACCTATAAACTATTTTTTTTAAAAGTTAGGCTTATGAGACGTGCATACACTGTAGGGAAGAGCATAGCATAAAACCTTAGAGAAAGGTATCTTAGCCCACAAAATATAATATAGTACATCCACAATGTGTAATCAGCAAGCAAAAGATATCAATGGAACTGCTCTACCAGTTTCACAGGGTTTTAAAATATGATGAAATTACTTATTCCACCATGTATGAAAAAAACTGCAGTGTTACAAGAAGACTAAGAACCTGAATGTTTATGGAGTGATCAATGATTAAGGTAAAAAACACGAGTAAGATAGAGCAGCCCTGTATTGATTATAGACTGCTCTCTTTGATTAGAATATCTTAATTAAATAACGGCACAACCTTTGAAAGATGGAGCTTGCCAAAAGCCAGTATGCACACTATGATAATAATAAATAACTTCAATATGAGAGTGAAATATTTTCATCTGTAGAGCTCAAAGCACTTTTCAGAAGGAGGGAAAGTATAATTATCCCCATTTTACAGACAAGGAAACCGTCTCAGAGACATGAAGGTGCAGTACACAGGCAAAACAATTCATAACATCTCCCCTCTATTTAGGACCCTACCAAATCCATGATCATAGGATTTTAAAAGTTGTAAATTTCATTATTTCAGCAATTTAAATCTGAAATTTCACAGTGTTATTTTTTACAGTAGGGGTCCTGAGCCAAGGAGGAGTTGTAAAGGGGTCACAAAAGTTATTGTAGGGGGTGGGGTTTGCGATACTGCTTCCCTTACTTCTTCACTGCTGCTGGGGGCGGTGCTGCTTCACAGCTGGACAGCTGGAGAGTGGTTCTGAAGGCAGAGCCACTGCCAACAGCAGTGCAGAAGTAAGGATGGCATGGGCTGGTATTGCCACCTTTACTTCTGCACTGCTCTCTCTGCAGAGTTGGGCCCTCAGTCAGCAGCCCCTACTCTCTGACTGCCCATCTCTGCAGGCAATAGCACAGAAATAAGAGTGGCATGCACTGTTCCCTCTAAGCTGTGTGCGTATGCGCATGCACATAGACCTAAAACCTGCGCACACAGTGAAGCACCATGCACACAAAAATTTGCACAGAAGCACAAAGATTTGCACTGAATTTTTTTTGCACACACAGCCAGTCAAAAATTTGCACAGAAGAAATTTTTTGCGCACACGGCCTATCAAAAATTAGAGGGAACATTGGTGGCATGATATGGTATTGCCACCCTTACATCTGTGCTACTGCTAGCAGGGTGCTGTCTTCAGAGCTGGGTGCCTGGCCAACAAATGGCACTTTCTGGCTGCCCAGCTCTGAAGGTAGCACATAAGTAAGTGGCAATACTGTGATCCCCCATAAAATATCCTTGTGACTGCCCCTGCAACTCCCTTTTGGCAGGACCACCCAATTTGTGAAATGCTGTTCTCTCCCATGCAATCTGTATAGTATAGGATAAAAGCACACACAAAACCAGATTTCAGGCTGGTGACTATATTTCATGGTCTGCGATGCATTTTTCATGGCCGTGAATTTGGTAGGGCCCTAGGTATATTTACAAAGCTGCATGCAATTTTCAGTACTACCAACTTCTTTGTTCTCTTGACTTGCCATTGAAAACTGACCATTAAGCACTGAATGAACTAAGAGTTGCTAATCTGAAATACTTTTCACATCCTATAATTTAGTTTGATTTGTTGAAAATGGACTTTTTTGACAACCTCATTTGCTGTGGAAATGTAATGTCTTTCAAATTTGTAATGTGAGCAATGTACCTGTGTACTGGCATCAGAATTGGAGATTTGATTATTCTGTTGATGAAAGAATACAGACATACCTTTCAGGCTTATGAAACGTCTAACATTTCTGTCAAATTATAGATGAAAGACCTAAAACAGCAGCTTTTCCACCTGGATGTTTTAATGACCTATTCCAATTTCTACTGGAATAGGAAAATAAGATAAAGCCAGGAAGTATTCTGAGGGCAAAGTTGTCCTATCAGATCCATAGAGAAGATCTTGATTCCAAATATTTTTCCTCCCCTCGCACATGTTAAATTTCCACTGATGTTTTGTCTATGGCCACTAATCCCAATGGAAATTAAGCTCTTGCACATGGCCAGCAAGTTTTTGTTATCACTATTGCCGCAGGCTGGTCTCAGGAATATGGAGGATTCTGAAGTTTGACACTTACACCTGCAAACTATTTAGCTGGAATGAACAAGATTCACTTTTGAGACCAAGAGGGACTGCAAGTTGGATACACCTACACCAAAATGCTAGGGGCAGTTCTGAGTTCCTTTCCCAGCTCTCCCACTTGGCTGTTGGGTGTCTTTGGACAAGTCACATCCTCCTCTCTGCCTCCGTTTCCCCATCTGCAAAATGCAGATAATGATGCTGATCTCTTTTGTAAAGAGGTTTGAGATCTATGGCTGAAATGTACCACATGAAAACAGTGGTATTATTTTATACCATTTTAGCTAGCTAAGGATGCACATGTTTAAGTCCTATTTTTCATCATGCAAACTACAATTAAAATTCTTTAATTCAGAGAGATCTGAATACACCACCCTTAACTAATGGGATATATGATATTTTATGTTGAACAACATTTGTTGCTTACGCTTATACTACTACTGAAAATACTTAGTAACATCTCTGAAGGCACCTTATGTAAAAGTTACCCCAGTCTGTGAAGCTTGGCAGGTATGATACATTTTGGCTATTCACCATACCAGTCTAACTGGAGATTTAAACTCATCGCCAAACTCATCCATGCTGTAACATCAGGGATGAATTACATTTGAATTTTGCACATGTTTGGGAAGCTGGCATAACAAAGCCCCCAGCTTGTTGGAAATAGAATCTGGATGTTTTAAATTTACTAAGCCTTTTTATTGTAAATTTAAAAATAAATGTTTAAAGCATTCAGGCACCTCATAGTGTGAATCTTTAAAATCACCATCTATTTAAAAATGTCCTGCTCAGTATGGTGATTAGCTATCATGATCCATAATGGGCTCAGACTGGCACTTTTGCCAGTCTATTTATTCCCTCTAGCTTTTAAATCCTTGGAATTAAAGGGCAATGAGCCTTCAAGATGGCTGATTAGTGTGGCAGGAAAAAATGGGTGTGAGACATTGGTTTGACTTTCTCAGCATCTCTTGCCTATAAGCAGTTTTGCTACAGTAGTAGAGAAATGGAGGAGTGAAACGGAAGAAAATATATTTTGCCCCGTCTTGTATCAAATAATTCTGAGAAGACTCAAATTAAACTGTATTGCTTCGGGTAAGTATTTCTTTCTCCTATATGCAAATGACAGGGATATTTAAGGTAGGAAAAGCAACCCTGAGATTAGCATTTATCATGTTACTGAGAAAGGCTCATTTCCCAAATGGATTTTGCTGCAAAATTCAAGGCAGAGGGAACACTGTATTGCATCATAGCACCACCACAATGGGGTTTTCAGCAGTTGCTGGTTCATTTCACTGCAGCATTGCTGATACCACCTATTTCATGTATTGCATGCTGGGAAAGAACATGAAAGGACTCCATATTTCTACAGCTGAACTGGCTCTGTTAAGAGAACTATTTACAGAAGAGCTGCTGCTGGTGTTCCAACCATGTATATACAGGTAGATTCCCTGGTGCCTCTGCCAAATGCTTTCCCCCTGAAACATGTGCTCCTCCCTCTGAGTTCCATGCAGGTTATTACTGCAGGGTTTTATTTCTCAGGCTCTTAGTGCATGCCCATTATGCTTTCTGTCATGATACTTTTCAATGCTCATAAGCAAAAGCAAGACAGACATCAGGTTCACACAGCCACAAAAGAGGCAGCGTGGGTTAGCGCTACATACATGGGACTGGAAACCAGGTGGTAAAATACTGGTTTTCATCCTAACATGCTGTGTCCTTAAACTAGGGAAAATACTTCACAAGGATATGGTAAGGATTTATTAATAACCACCCCCACGTTGCCTACATCAGCATCACATATCAATAAAATGTGGCTAAGATGCCATTGTGCTGATAAGTAAGATACCAGTAAGCTGAATCCTCCAATATTATCTGAAGGGAAACTACAACCCTATGATAAAAAAACCATGCACAGCTAGCTTGAATTCTGAATCTTACACAGAATTCTTGTATTCGCATGATGCAATGCTATGCATGGAAGTGCAGGTAGTAAGGGGAGAGGGATGGAGGTATTAAAAACAAACTAAACTGCTAAGGAAAAAACACCTACATAGCAGATAAACCAGACCCATGGAAAAACACACCGAAATTGGGCTTGTTTTTGGCTTAATTGACTTGTGAGTGGCTTGTTGGCTAGTTTCTGGCTTGTTGATTGTTTGGCTTCTTTCTTTCTTTCTTTTTTTCTTTCGTTCGCTATCAGCTCCCAGCAAGCAGAGGCGGGGAGGGGTACAGGGAGAGAATCAGGGTTGCACAGTGGGCCCACAACAGTCCCAGACTGTAAGCCAGGGGGATCTAGTCACAGAGCATTGGGGCTCTTGTTTTGGCCCTGTTCTGAAATGGGATTACCTTGATTTTTGGCTTATTGTGAAAGTCGGGGTGCTTATTTACTGCATGAAAGTTGGCAGCTGTGCTACATAGCGGCTTTGAGTCCTTTTGTAGTACAAAGGCATTAAAATGGCCATCAGCAGCTCACCCAGAAGAACCCTGCACCTATTACAGCATAGCAAATTTCCAGAGATGAGCTCTTTTCATTTAGATCTGAGCTGATTTTGACATCTCCCAGATGAAAAGGGTCGACATTCTACCAATATTAAAAACTCATCCTATCTCCCTCTCAAAGCTGTAGAGAAAGAGCAATAAAAATAAAAACTCTGCTGTGTCCTATGTATTTACTGTCAGACACAGAAAACTTGATCACAGTAAAAACATAAGCCAAGAGATTAGTTTCTAGAATTCATGCTATAACTGCATGCATAAGCCTTATGCAATGAATACTCTGATCTTTACGGTAATGTGAGTCAGCAGTTAGCGGCCAATCTCCCACGTTTGAAGCTTATTATGCAGCAAGACTAATTATAAATAAAATTCTTTTATCAAATGAATTTGAATTCCCATTACTTGCCACAGGTGCTTAAAAAGCTCCGGCTTATATAACTAATGATGCTGTTAGCCAACCTGCAAAAACAATTTATCTATAATGTAATCATACTGTCGATATGGGCGACAACTTTTGGCAGTATGCTGAGGCTTGTGTAATGGATCACCACTTGAAAAGGCTACTTACAGGTCATGACTGGCAAGAGCAGTACATCTGTCACACAGCCAGCTGATAGAGGAGACTGCACAGAACAGCGTCCTACACATGCACACAGTGCATGTTCATGTCTCAAAAGACGGCTCTCGTTTCGTCACCCCGCATCTCAGTTTTCACTGTGCTAGGTTTGCTGTTCAGTCTCGCAACCGCCTCATTCATCTATGTGTGATGCACTGGCAATGTTAATGCCATGGGAAGACAAAACAAAAAACAACCGTTTATCACATTGAAACACTAATGTCTTTTGGCTGAAAACAAATTACCCAAGAGGTCTTTCCGCTGCCCTCAAGCAGAGGAGCCGTTGGCATGCTTTGAGTGAAACTAGCCCAGGCATGTGTCTAAAGTAATGTTTGATGCTGGATTATAAAGTAGAACCGAATATTTCAACATTAAAAGGTTCTGCTTTGCTTATTTATTTTTCCAAACACAATAGATAGAATCTAGACAGTGACCCAAAGGACGGATCAGTAGGAGTTTACCATGACCGCACAATGCTTTTAATACATTTCACAAATATTTCAAATGATTAGCATTTTCTATTATGTGTAAGGTGGAAGCACATAGGAGGCCGCCTTGTGGCCCGGGACCCCACTGAACTAAGCATTGTCCAAACCTAACATAAAAATGACCTCCCACCGCAAAGAGCTTAACACTTCGGGCCAGATCCTGTTTCTATTCAAGTAAATGACAGTTTTGTGATAAACTGTCAATTGGAGCAGGATAAAACCCTTGATTTCCAGCAGTCCAAGCTTCACAAGCAACCAAATAGCACTAGTGAACCAGCATGGAATACTTAGGGGAGGGGGGGGGGTGTCTTTCACATCGGAACAATTTTCAGTTTCAAGCTTTTGAGGGGATCTGAACAATTATGTTGCTTTTCCTCCAGCACCCTACGTAAAAGATAAAACCATGCACATGCTATTGGAACAGGTAAAGATATGCTTGAGCGTGATGATAGATTTTAAAATGTTTTGGAGCATCTGATGTCACTTTCCTACTACAGTTGCTTCAGCAGAAGTGGAACGGCTCAGGCGATTAGTGAGATATAGCGCCTGTCGCCTTAGACTAGATTGCTGAATCTAGCCACACATCAGCACTGACAAAAAGACTCTGCCATCTGAAAGCTTATTCAGTGGACTGCCCCCACAAAACCACTCCCACAATTAGCACTAAATGAATGCCTCAGTAGAGGGGACAGATACTGAATGCACCCAAAGACTAAATCACCATCTCACCTGCAGCCTAGGGCTGCGGCACCATGGGAAAGCCTGTATCAGTACTGCCTGTGCTACTCCCATTCTGTGAATAGAGAAAATACCAGTGTCCAGACAAGCACCTTAACCAGAATTCCTCCTTCGGAATTCTCCTTTTTAGGCCTGGTGGAACTTTGATTGTTTCTTTTTAGAAATACTTTCTCATCTCTTCCACCAATCCCTTTCCTCTTTTTTTCCAGTGGGAAGAAAAGTAACAGGGAGAGAAATAGAAAGAAAAAAAAAACAACATTCAAAACAAATTTTTAAAAAAGGAAATGCAATGTGTTCAATTTTGAAAAAATATTAGAATTTTGTCCTGTGAAAAACTGGAGAGGGAATAAAATCCAAATTTGGAATGAAACTGAGTATTTTCTTGCAAAAAATACCAATACTTCAACGAGCTTTACTGCCACTATACGTCTGAACTGGGACAGACACACAGTGGTTATGAATAGTTAAAAAAAACAATTAGCACCAGTCCGCATTATTTAATCCTTTAGAGCAATTTTTCTTATTATAAATCAGAAATTATAAATTACAAAACTTGACTTCAGATCATGTGGCCAATGGTTTGGGGGATTTTTTTTTTGTATTTAAATATATTCGACTGACTATTCGCACTCCTTCCGCCCCCCACCCGCCTAACAACCAGACTGAGTTTTCATATAATGTACTGCGCCAAGCCGCTAGTCTGAAAACGTATTTATTGTCTGACTAAGCACCTTGCAGCTTTCATAGTAGAACTCTCACTGTCACAACTGGCATAAAGGGTGAGTAGACCTGATCTGGAAACTTTGATTAAATTTTTTTGGTGAGAAGATACCAATTTTTCTAAGCTGTTTGCAGGGAAATTTTGATTTTGACATATTACCCAGTAAGAAACATTTTGAACAAACAAGTTTCAAAAATGACATGATGTCCCATTTGACATTTTTGAAATGAAAAAATTCTGGTCAAAATGTTTTTTTGTTTAGAAATTTAATTTATAGGGGAAAAAAAGAGTGCTTGCTGGCAATATGTTGGTTGCAGACTAGGATAAAGCATATTGTGTCTTTGTTCCACTCTTAGAAGCTTTAATAAACATTTCCTTTCTGTAGGCTTATCACCATTGCTATAATGATCAACACACCTTTCAAGATCCTAGATCCTATTTATGTCTATTGCAACAGGTGGTATACCTCATCCTAAATGCCCCAACAACACCTATGTGTTTGAAACCAATCACTATGCTAGTGAATGAACTCATACAGGAAAACAATAAAAGACAAAAACACCACATCACCTATGACTGAACACTTTTCACAAAGCAATCACTCTGTGTCGACTTATCAGTCCTCACCCTCAAAGGAAACTTGCACAACACTTTCAAAAGACAAGCCTGGGAGCTAAAATTCGTGACTCTGCTAGACACTAATATTCATAGACTGAACAGAGACACTGGATTGATGGCTTATTATTAGTAGAAACACACTAACCCTTTCTTTTGTGTCCTCTGACTGCAGAAGTATTAATGGACCACTCTACCTTGTATGATCCCTTACAACATGTACAAACTACTTAGGCTAAACAATCTGTTCTGCCTTGCATTTAGCTGTGATGCTAGGAATACCTTGGACGAACAGTGTGACTTGAAAACTTGTCTCTTTCACCAACAGAAGTTGGTCCAATAAAAGCTATTATCTCGCCCACCTTGCCTCTTTAATTTCCTCTCTGCAGCATTGTGTGCTTAATAACAGTTATTTTACTCGCATACATGTAACTTCATGCCATCTTTTAATGGGATAAATATAAATCAAAACAAAAGAAAATTAAATAAGGGTGCTCTCTTTCCATTGTTATAGATTAGTCATTATTTTTAAGTAGGCTCACCTGTCAGAAATGTGTCCCTCGACTGTTTTTTGAGGTGTGACAGACCGCTCTCTCACCCCTCCCCAGGAACAGGCAGGAAACCCTTCTTTTGCTCCAAACAGTGCTCTTTATTCCACAGTGCAGGCCCCACCACCAATATATACAGCTTTACACAGTTTAGCCTTTCAGTTTACAACTCTATCAAACTCTACAGTTTACAGCTCTGAGTAGCTCTACAGTTTACAGCTCTACAAACTCTATATAGTTCAGCTCAATACAAACACAGCTCTGAATAGCACTCCACACTCCATACCATCCCCACCACACTGGGCTTGCTTCCTGGCAGGCCTTTTATCCCCCTGAGGAGGCTGCCAGGTGCCACTCATCCCTGTTGATTGCCCTGCAAGCCAGGTGGCGGATTAGCCTTCCTGCAAGGGAGGTTTGCAGAGGGCTTTTCTCCCTCTTAAAGGGCTGGCAGGGCTGGCTCAGGCACTCCTGGCCAGCACCCTGCCACAGTTGTTTCTTGATTTTTAATGATATTTTGAATTTGTCACTTGTAGTCAGCCATTGGACAAATAGACTTCACGAGCAAATTTAACCTAAGAAGTGAAATAGTTTCCCACCTCAGAGAATTTATGGTTGGACTTAACATCTGTGCAACCCGTACACTGTTTGAAGAAGGGACTTGAACCAGGCCCCTCATGATGTGTCACTGGGCACAGCTGTATAGAGCTGGACTAACAAAAAGGAAGTGTTAGATTTTAGGTACAGCTGGGCAAATACTGGAACAACATTAACAAAGTTGCCAGTTGCAAATAGCTGTTCTACCAAGTTCAGGTCCCTTCTGTGAACATTTATGCAATTCAAGATTTATTAGAGGACTCTGTCCTTCATGCAAGTGTGTGTGTGTGTGTGTGTGTGTGTGTGTGAGTGAGTGAGTGTGAGTGTGAGTGTGAGTGTGTGAGAGAGAGAGAGAGAGGGAGCGCACGAGAGAATGAATGAACAGGGTATTCATCAGCTGCAACTACAGACTTTCACCATTTCCTCTAGAAGTGCACACTCCCTGTTTACAGAGTTTCAGTCACCAATTAGAAACAATGTCATTTGTAGAGTCCCTTGAAATTCTTTTTATTTCTTATAGGATTTCATTTTTGTTTTTAGGAATTTCATGTTATTTCATTTTTTTTCCTGCTCTGGAGAGTGGGAGGCCCTAGAAGTCCTGCCGCTGGGAAGTGGGATTCTCAGGGAGTAGTAGAGGCAAAGCAAGCCCACCCCTCATTCACCTCCCAGTGGTGGCTTCTATCCCATGAGTCTGGGCTTGACTCCCCTCTCCAGACAATGTGATCAGATGTGCTGGGTCAAAGTGCTCCTCGGGTTTTGCCCAGTTGTGCCTCCCATTTGGCCTGACTGCCTGTCCATCATGCAATCTCCGTGAAGTAGGTTGCAACACCACTCATTGAGATTTGGAATGGCTGACGCTTGGTCATGACAGAGAGACAGCTGGGCCAAATCTGATCAGCACTTAGCTCATCCCTGCAGGTCAGGAGCCACAGGATCTGCCACTGTGGGATGAGGTTTTTGTTTTGTGTAGTTTTAGATGTTTTTCCATTTTGCATTATTTCACATTTGCAAAAAAATCTTGTGTATTAGATAACCACACATACACTATGAACAAATAATGAACAGAGTCAGAGATCAATCCATACATGGAAATGCTGGAGTCAAAATTAGGAACAACAAATGCATTATAAATCATTGTGAATAGAAAATAAAGGGCTAAAATCACTACCTAAGTTGTCTGAATAGCTCTCTGAGCTCCAGTTCCCAATTGCCAGGAGCTCTTTGGAGGAAAAATACCAAGACGATGTTTTGAAGTATGTAGTTATCAGCTTTATTGATCACAACTGCATTACATGATTATCCACCCAGTACTGACTTAATTCAGTGCATTGACTTCAGTGGACCTATACTGATTTACACGATCGGAAAAGCTAGCTCACTAAGCATGCACTTGTAATCTATCATTGTAAAAACATATGTAAATTTTCTGGGGGCATTGCAAAATCCTGGTCAAGGATCTGGAAGTGAGCTCCCTAGGTCATTATGAAAGACAATCTCTTACTAGCTGAGCTGAACTAGTAAGAAAAGTGTTAAAAACTTTGCTCAGCCAAGAGTCACTTCAGAATAACTAGTTTAGGAAGAAATTCAATTTGGCAGCACATTCTTGGCAGCCCTGATAAATTGTATCTACTCTATATGAGTTACAACTGGATGGGCTAAAGAAGCCCTGGGCTTAGTGTTAAATGTCCCATGGGCCTTGAAATTCACTCAGCAGTGCTGCAAAGACAGAAAACATTATGTAACTAGTCTCCAAAACCCAAGCAGACATTCAGGACAAGAGAAAAAGTTAGTCGGCTCAACAGCTACCTTTGTTTTTTCTGTTGAAGATACTGCTGCTCAGAAGTTTCCAGGTGGGAATGATGTTTGTCTCAGAGCTTATCTGCAGATACAGCACTGCAGCTGCATCACTGCAGCACATCTGGTGAAGAGGCTCTAAGCTGATGGGAGAGAGCTCTCCCCTTGGCATAATAAAACCACCTCTGTGAGAGGCAATAGCTATGTTGGCAGGCGCTCTTCAACCGACATTGTGCTGTCCACACAAATGCTTATGTTGGTGTAACTTATGTTCACACCTCTGAGTGGTATAAATTATGCCAACATACGCTGTGGCGTAGACATAGCCTGAGTCTCACAGGCCAAGAAAAAAAGGACAGGTTGTGTCATGATAAAGTGTTGGGGCCTGTCTGGGAAAATGTCCCTGTCTGATGATAGAACACTGAAGTGGGTTTCCTACTGAAACGAGCAGCGGGATACAACCTACCCCCCAAAGTGGAAATACAGATGTATTGGACTTCAGTATATACACTATGTGCAAATCTAATACAGCAGGCTACCGATAATTTTTAATTATTTAATCCAGAAAGAGCTGACTTCATGATAGAGCTGAGTATATTTAAATGCATATGAAGTGAAACCAGACTGACCTGTTCTTCCAATGTGGCAAAATGACCAAAATAAAACAAAAGTTGCTTTACATTAATGACCATGTCACGTTCTTAACATATAGTGGGCGTCTGTCACTTAGCACCATTAAAATCAGTGGTCCAAGGGCAGGAAGGAAAAGGGAGGGAGCAAATTCTGATGGCTACAGCTGGATTCTGTCCACATAAATTCAGCTCATTTCCCTCTGGATATGGTATTTTTCTGCTCCCTATCCTAAAGTGTTACTTGGTGTTGCTATTGAATAGCAGTGAGTGAAGAGGATCCTGTGGTATTAAAAAGCTTAGAGATCTCCAGGAGAAGACGAGAACAGGCTGACACAACCTAGAAACCATTCAAAGATAAGTTACAGATTTTCCTGGAGGTGCTGATAGTGCTTTCGTTGGGAACTGCCAGGCAGGAGCCCCTACCTCTTTTAGGCCCTATACGGGTCTTTGGGGGGTGGGGTGTACAGAAAGTACCTGTTGCATAGGACACCAGGGGGTGGGAAACCATAAGTGTTTGTTGCTGACAGATAGATCGCCACCATCTTGAATGCTGTAGCCAGGGAAGGGGCATACAACCAGATACTGTGGAAGAGAAGCTCCAGAAACCTAGAGTGCAGTTGCGAGGGAACCCCTGGAGGTTTCCTAATAGACAGGCTCAAGATTATGAGATGAACTCCACGGGTTCAATACAGAGCTGGCTGGCAGTGGAAACATTTTCCTGCCCATCCAGTTTAGGAACAGGCACTTCCCAGCGCTCCGAAGAACATTGTGTGGTAAGAAAAGGCCTAAATCCTTAGCTGTCAGCATCCCTGCCCCCATGTAAGCTGCTGGGGGAGATGGTTACTCAGCGCTTCCTGAAGAACTGGTCAGTTGGCCCCTGAAGCTTGATGGGCAGATCTACTGTTAAGCACTAAAAGGCATAATTGCAACCAGGAACTGGTTGGGAAGGGAGAGGGAGAAGACAGATGGGGTTTGTGAACCTGAACTTGCAGGGTTTAGTTCTCAGGCAAACCTTGTGAATGCATTTCAAGAGTGAAAATTAACTTTTTCTCTTGTCCTGAATGCCTGCTTGGGTTTTGGAGACTAGTTACATAATGTTTTCTGTCTTTGCAGCACTGCTGAGTGAATTTCAGGGCCCAGGGGACATTTAACACTAAGCCCAGGGTTTCTTTAGCCCATCCAGTTGTAAGTCATATAGAGTAGATACAATTTACCTTTTGTGGTACAGGAATGGTGTTGGAACACAGCACCAAAACAAATAGGTGAAGAAGGCTTTGATCTTACAGAGTTATTGTATTTGCATTCCTGAGGTATGATGCAATTAGTATTAACCTGATGCCATTGGGCTGCTATAGACAACATTTCCCCATTATCAAATGCAAGAGTGCTTTCTTCCTGAACGTTCTCCAACAGATTTTCAAAGCCTTGAAATCCTTTCTTTCTCCATATGCAGTATGATTATATTGCATCTGCATAGTTGATCTTTACAATTCACATCTAGCATCTTTCTCTCTCTCTCTCTTTTAGAGGTGGCTACTCTCTATTCCAGGTAATTTCAAGTCTAGTCTTCACTGTCCTTTTTATCTTGCTACTTTAACAGTTTCCCTCAGTGGAGTAGCTACATCCTCAGTGACTGGAGAAGAGCAATGAAAACTAGCAAAGTATTTCTAAGATCAGCAAAACATCTAGTTTGCCCCCTTTTTCCTAATGTACAAAGCTGTATGCTACCATTAGAATCTCTTGAGCAAGTGAAAGCCATAGAGCAGGTCAATTAAGTGAAATTTCCTGCTCCACTTCTAACTTGTAGCATTTCATCCACCCCCCAATAGTGGATGGGGGGTGGATGAAATGTAACAAAAGATGTAATGCTGTTCCTTCCCATATTCAGTTCTGTTGTAACAGGGCAGTGACTAGGAAATTTAGATTGTCTGTGCGAGAGTAACAGAGAAAAATAGAACAGCATGATACAGTATGTCATAGAACCATACGCCTCTGCAATCTCATTCAGGATATGTCAGACAGGTTCCTACGCAACAGCCATTTCCAAGATGAATGTTGCAGCAATAGTGAAATACTGTACAGTCAAACTCATGGAGGAGTGAATTCTTATAAAGCTTGGGAAAGTTTTTGACAGGTCTTTAGAAATACCAGGCTAAAAAAGACAGGCTAATGTTTACAGGTGATTTTATCCTGGCAACACCATTGTGGGGCATTTTACAGGTGGGGAATAGGGCAAACTATTTGCCCAAGGCCACACAGAAAGTCTGCAGTTGAGTCAAGATTTGAACTCAGAGCTCCCATGGGCTGAGTCAATGCCCTGCCCATTAGGCCATTCTTCCTTTCCCTCTATCACTTAAGGAAGCATTTGATCTAAAAGAAAAAGACACTGTAGTTCTCAAATCATCCCAATAATTCTCTCTCTCTCCCTCTTCCTTCTGTTACCTGCCACTCACACTACAAGTACAAATAGATCATGGGCTTCTATGGCCGCCATAAAAATCAAACAGTCTGGGTCAGGCAGTTTATATACATTTCTTAGTTGTTCCTATATCAGGTGGCACCACATTGATATTCCCTAAATATCCCTGTAATAATGCTGTTTGTAGGGAGGTTGTCAACTGACGTTTGTCCCTGGGCCCCATGTCCCTTGACCAAAAAATGTTAATTCCCCACTCAGCTTCATAAGCAGCACCCCTTGTATGGTTGTACTGACGTTTTAAAGCTACGTTTCCCACACCTAGCAAATGCCTCGTACCAGCTGTAATGGGACACTGAAGCTGCTCCATATGGTAGAAAAGGATACGTGGATGTCAACTGTGAAAATTATGCATCTGCTCCTGTGAGGTGCAGAGATTTTTTTGCTCTTCACAAGGTTATCGTGTTTTACTGATGACCTGCAATAGGTGATCTGAAAGGAAGGATAATTAAAGTGCCAGCGGCATGAATCCTGTGCCAGATTTGAACAACTGCACCATACAGACTTACTGAAATCTCAGGCTATGGCTGTGCAGGAAGCAAAGATAATTTTCTTGGTCTCCACCCAGGCATCAATAATGCCATGAACAGTGGATTTTTGCAGGCAGTCTGGTTAATCTGTCCTACCTTTACCAAGTGAAAAACATCAAGTCTTTCCTTGCTGCGAGGAACTCTTTTGTTATCTCGTGGATAGAACTGTTCAGATCAGACCTAACTGTCTGCCTCTTTCTCTAGGGGACTGCTGCAAGTGTGTGTGTACAGGGGAATTCTCTGCTTGATTTCTGGTCAGTGTCACACATGAAGGCTCTGGCAGAGCAGAGGGAACTTTGTTTATAAAAAAAACCAACAACAACCCCACAATTTATAATTCATCCTCATCTCCTTCCTGGCTGGTGAATGCTGGTGGGGAAGAAGAGGATTCACTATTAGAATCGTTAAGAGGACAAGGTTCCAGTTGCCCTTACGATAAACATGGCTGAGTCCTATGCTCCAGGAACCAGCTCCTGGCGTTCAAAATCTGGCCGGATATTGACCTGCTCTGCATCTTTTCTTTTGGGAAAAAAAGCTCATCAGGGAGGTTGCAATGAGACAAGTCCTCAGATTTCCTAACCAGTCTGGTTTCAGACCTGCATGCAGCACTGGTACTGCACTTAGTTGTGTGCATCAGTGATCTTTGCCTGACATTGGATGAAGAAGATCAGGCATCCATGTCAATTCTTTTAGACCAGTCAGTGCCTGTGAATTTTGTTGATCATGAGGTTTTGCTGACTTATTTGCTGTACCGCAATCCCCACCCCTCTGTCCTACTCTAAAGGACCTTTCTTTCCTCTCTAGCACTGAAGGACCATACTGCCATTGGCAGATTGCCTGAACCTTCATTCCTCTTCCTTCAAAACTAATTAGAATAATGTCCTGATTCAGCAACGGACTTAAGTGTGTGTCATATTAACTTCCATGGAACTATTCATGTGCTTAAATACCTAGCTGAATTGGAGCCTTGGTATTGAAACTTTCAACATTATCTCCCTAGGGTTTTTCCCACCAGACATAAAAAGATCTTCTCAGAGAATGATGCCATGCAAAATGACTGTTCCGGCTCTGAGATCTCCAGCTCTCCTCTCCAGGGCCGGCGACAGGAATTTGGGGGCCCCGTATGCAGATCGTGTGGGCCCCCCCCGGCCGGTCTCCTGCCGCCCGCGGCCCCACACACCCCCGTCTCCCGCCGCCCGCGGGGGCCCCCCCGTCTCCCGCTGCCCGCGGGGGGACCCCCCTGGCTGGTCTCCCCTGGCCGGTCTCCCGCCGCCCGGCCCCCCCCCCCGGCTGGCGACAAGGGGGTACAGCAGCGTACCGGGCCCGCCCCAGATTTAAGGGCCCCCCCCCTTAAGTCTGGGGCCCGGTACAGCTGTACCCGTTGTACCCTCCTGTCGCCGGCCCTGCTCCTCTCCCCTAACAATCAGTGGAGCCCTATGCAGCATGTTTGAAAACAGACTCATCCAGTATCTGGAAGAACAAGAGGGAGAGTTCAAATCTGCGTCTCTCTCCTCTAAATTTATTGGCTTGATCTGATGCTATTTTTATCCCCTCCCATCCTCAAACTTCAAGGCAGAAACAGTCCCATGCAGTTAATCTATATGACCAAAAATAATGACCAGACCTTAACTGTGAAGGAATATTTATATTTGGGGGTCGAGGTGGAGGGTTATCTTTATTTACTCTCTATTCCGTTTGTCAGACTGCTAGGAAAATTCCTTACAAAGTTTGTATATTTTTCCATTTTGGAAATATTGATTTTTCTCCTGCATATTTTTTGAAGAGAAAGTAGGATTAGCAGAGGTTTTCTTGTTTAACAACCACCGCTTCAATGTAATATACAAGTAGCACATTGTCATGACAAATAACCTTTACTTATTCGTCGACACCAACAATATCTGGGCAGCTCTGGGAATAGCGTGTTGTTTTTCTTTGCTACTACAGTGTCAGCAAAATGAAGTGCCAAGGCTGAAATCCTGCTCTCAGACATTCATGCACAGCTCTGAGGGCAAAATCTGGGACTGTTTTCTGTTAGGTCATTCAACAAAATGCCTATTTTTCTAAATATTTCATGGCAATGGATTGGAAGCTTTAAAAATCCTAAGTATGGAAAGAGATAGTTGATAGAGCTGCAATGGGAGTCTGAAGACCTGGTTTGGATGCTCTCTCTGACCTCATCTGTGGCTTTGAGCAAGTCACTTTACTTCTCTGTGCCTCAGGATTTCCCATCTGTAAAATGGAGATAATGATACTTACTTGCCCTCTGTAAAGTGCTTTGAGATCTATGACCAAGAAGCACTTTTACAAGCTAAGTATTATCTTTGTTATCTAGAGTTTAGGGGACTGTTTCCACTTCTCTATCAAATTATAATAAATTTTGAAATAAAATTTTGGAACCATTACATTCCAAATGTAATTATGTCCACATACACCCATTCTCTCGCTCTCTCATATAAAACCCCATAATCTTGATTACTAGCTACATTTTCCCACATTAGAATTAGCTGTATTAGAACAAGTATATGATCATTAAAACATAGGGCTCTAAAGACTAAGGATTTAATGAGAGTGGAATGGAATGAAACACTATGGAAACTGCATTACAGGATTTAATACTGTATACTTTAGTGGTCTGAAAGTCCTGCAATATAATCATAGGATGCCAGTATGAGACTAAATAGTGAATAATCTTAAAATTGAGTTAGTATTGGTTTATTAGTTATATCACAGAATACAATAAGTAGAGTCTATACACCCACCATGAGCCACCAGATTGTTTGTACAAGAAAACAAAAATGAACTTGTGTTGCAGGAGAAAGAGACGGCATTTAAAGTGCAAGATGCTAGCTTGTTCAAGCAGCAACTATTAGACTGTACCCTAATATCGGGAGTCAATCATGTTGCAGAATAACCATCACAAAATATTCCAAACAAAACCCCACGGTTGACAGTCAAATAGATAATATGTAGGAAGCAAGAAGGCACGCAAAAAGCCTTTGAAATGATGTTGCTCTGTTTCTTAACATGTAAAACACACTCTCACACATACAAACTCACGTGGTTCAATAGTTACTTAGCTCCTGGTTGTGCATACCCTTACTTACATGAACAGTTCTAGTAGTCCCATTGCAGTCCTCTGGACTGTTACCTCATTCACTACATGCCATCCATCCTGACCATTGAGGGCCCAGCTGAACTCTCAGTTACACTGATGTAATATTAGAGATACGCTGGACCTAAACCAGAATTGTAAACAGAATGGGTCTCAATACAAGGTCTAGTTCTGCAGGATCTGTCTCAGACATTACATGTCCCTGTCTCGTTGACTGGTTCTGATTTGATTGCACCCCCCTTCTTTGTGTCTGTAGTTATGTATGCCGCCCACCACTCCCATCACCACAAGTGCCAGCGCGACCGCCCAGCTCTGAAAGCAGAATAGAGAGCGGCGACTGTTGGCTGAGCGCCCAGCTCTGAAGGCAAAGTGGAGAACTGTGGCTGTTGGTTAAGTGCCCTGCTCTGAAGGCAGCGCAGAAGGAAAGATGGCAATACCATACCATGCCACCCTTAGTTCTGTGCTGCTGATGCTGGCAGTGGTGCTACCTCCAGAGCAGGGTGTCCAGCCAACAGCCACTACTCTCTTCTCATGCCCTCTTCTCCCAATACATTTAGTACCCCCTCCCCCCTCAGGTGTGCACATCCCCAGTTTGAGAATCTCTGCACCATCCCACCTGATTACGGGATGGAAGGCCTAAAATAAACTAAAAGGTAGGTGATCACATAATTAGGATATTATAATACATTCATACAAGAATAAGTGTTAAGGCTACACAGACCACCTTAACTTTGGCATTTCTTGGCTACTTTGCTTTTAATCCTAAGATTTCATTTAAAATTATTTCAGTATGGAATGTTTAGATTTAAGACAAGTGGAGAAAAAGACATTCTTCCATTGATTTCAATGGGTTGTGGATCAGGCCTTAGGAACTATATTAAGAAATAGTTAACAAACGTATCCCAGGTTATCTGAATATTTTTCAAGAATTAAACAATACACATTTGCCAAGTTATAAAACTGAAGTGATAAAATAACTAGATTTCCAAATACTATATTTGATGAATTTCACGATGCATCTATTCAACTGATATTAAAACAATACTTTCCCAGTAACAGTGAATGTAATGAACTACAGAACTGATCCTTGTAGAAGAAGTAGGAGTGCACTGTACTTACTTTCAGACAGACTGAGCACTACAAAAAGAAAAAGAAAAAAAAAGACAAACTGCACCCAAAAACATGAAAGTTCCAAAAGTAAAGAGTGTATGAAAACAGGGAGGTATAACATAATGAAGACCAACTCTCAAGTCTAGGCAATACTGTACTACCAACAACAACAACAATAGAAACGGTTTTGCAACCCTTTGATGACTGTATTTGAATACTTGGTGCAGGTACAGGCTAGTCTTGGATTATATAGACTATATGCAGCAAATACAACTTTATCAGTGCATTGTTATTACAAACAAAAGTTCCTGCCTCCTTACTGCCTTCTCTTAGAGAAGTGACATCACATAGAGAATCTATGCTGAGTTTCCTCTCCCAGCATCCCCTTTGCTTTGATCTGTCTCCTGGCAGTGGCTATAGGGAAGAGGGCAGAATTGTCAGTGAAATTCCTGTTGTAGAGAGGAAATGAGGTGTCCTATTAAAAAACATATTTGGATTTCTCCTGAGACCTTTTTTACTTGGCTTTTCAAGAACTCAGTTTGACTCCAGACTTCATTATTCAGGTATTTTTATTTGGCATACAGCAATGCTACACTGAGTTAATTAGACTGAAACACAGGGGGTGGATGCAGGGTACATCACAGATCCCAAATTACACAGAAACCTTTTCCCTTTATAGACATTCACATATTCTATTGCAATGTGTATAATAAATACATTACACATTCAATGATCTGTGTATGACTGGGGAGGATGTAGTTTGCTTGTTCATTTGGTTACCTCTGAAACCCCCATCATTTGAGTAGTTTAACCATGTCCCTGTTATAATAATAGGATTGAGATACACACACACACACAGATAGAGAGAGATTTAGCTCCTGCGCTCCTAAATTTATATAGCAGACGCTCACAATAGTTTTTCTCCTCAGAGACCTCCTTGGGCTTTATCTTCTCAGACTACCTCCTGCAATATTTATCAGTGGACACATTACCTGGAAGTTTTACACGTTCACACTGGGGTATGTTCTTCTTTTCCTTATCACCAAATTAAAATAACTCTGGCCAGGTAGTGTAGTTACAATAGCAAAGTGTTCTCACAACATGTTGCAGCATTATTGCAAGCTAAATATGCAGGAAATTATTAGAATATAATGGCAGGATAAGTTATGAGCATAATGTACCATATAATGTAAGACAATATCTTAGAAAACATTAAGCTCAACTTTCTATAAAATTGATACATAATTTTAATAAAAAAATAAAATTATGAAGACACAGCAGTGATTCCATAGTTGTGCCCATTTGAGAGGTCAATTTTAAAATTTATTTTGACACATCTTCTAACTTTTAATCTAAGTATACAATTGGCTTGAAAATTTGCGTGTAAAGTAGGTGAGAAGATTTTTCATCTGAAAATGTCACAACTGGAAAATTTCACATAACAGTTACACAAAAATTAGCACTTTTAAATCTCTTTGCTATATTGTCTCATGATTTTTCCACTTTGTTGTTTTCTTGGCACAAGATATACTTCCAACCCCCCAAAGCAACATATGTATATGTAAACAAAGTCAGGATGAGTTCTACCCTGACAGCTGGTGGCTAGTAGTGAAAAAGGACTTCATGGGCACATGTTGTTTGCATGGGCACACCCACCCTGCTGCTTGCCCAAATGGTCAATTTGGCTGCTGTGGGACCCCCAGTTTCTTGGTTACTGGGGCAGGAAGAATAAAGTGTTGTTAGCCTGGTTATGTGAATCAAGACCAGTGGAACTGTACTTGGCTTTTTATGACGGAGGACTCGCCCTAAACTAGGTAGCACTCGCTAGGCAAAGGTAGGGATTCCAAAAGCCAGTGAATTGAGAGATGCTGAGGACAGGTATTTGTACCTGGTGGTATGGGCCCCTTCTGAGGGCACTAAACACCAATTGCACCCTCTCCACTGTGTAATATTAGAGCTAATTTTGATTCCATTAGGAGTCTGGTTACAGATTGCAGAGCTGAATTCACTTTGGACCAATGGTGTACCAGCGCTGAGGCTACCCTACTATGAGCTGAAATCACTTAGTAGTGTGTTAAGTAGTAGGGGGGCCTGAAGATATATTGGGGAGCGGCTTGCCGGACATCTGCCGGAGAGGAGTGGCTTGCAGCATGGCTAACAGAGAGGAAGCTGGCAAAGAGGAGTGGCTTCCAGTGAAGGCTGCAGCAGAACCCCGTTGAAAGGCAGGGCAGTTGGCCTTTGGAGCATGTAAGGTGCCCCTTTAACTTCCCCCCCCATTTCCACCCAGGCTGGGGGGGGGAGGTAAAACTCTGCAGCTGAACTTTTGAACTCTGTGGGGGCTGCACTAACTAGAGACATAGACTTTGGGGTTGCTGGACTTTAGGTGACTTTTAGGTTGCTGGACTCAAGAACCAAAGGGAAATGACAGAGCTCAGTTTGCTTGGGGTGGGTCTTTTTGCTCATGGTTTGTGTTATGAATCCTGGTTGTGGTGTTTCCCCAACATAATGCCGCATTGTTTCTCTCTCTTATTAAAAGGCTTTTGCTACACTCAGACTCTGTGTTTGCAAAGAGGGAAGTATTGCCTCTTAGCAGCACCCGGGGGGTCGTATATATTTGTACCAGGTCACTGGGTGGGGGCTCAAGCCGGCTTTGCATTGTGTTATTGGAATGGAACTCCTAGATACTGAACCCAGCCCTTGTTGCTCCCAACTCTGATGGGCAGAAGGGCTACATATTGTTTGCCCTCTACATTTGAGCATAAGATATTTGGAAAGCCATTATCCCAGATCCTGAACTGGTGTAGTGAAAATGAAGTCTAATAATCAAAGATTAAAGGTATTGTTACCAAGTCAATTTACAAGAGCTAAGTCACTCAGTTTTAAAAAAAAGAGACATAACAAAAATTGCTAACAGTCCTTATCCAAATTGACTTGATCTCTGTAAATCACTTACAGTGGGACAGGTCTAAACTCCAGACCTATATTGGTTTAGCTACATCACTCAGAGATATGAAAAACCACCCCTGAGTGATATAGTTATACTGACCTATTCTCCACGTACACAGCACTATGTCAATGGGAGAGCTTCTCCTGTTGACATAGCTACCACCTCTCAGGGAGGTGGATTAACTCTGCTGACAGGAGAAGCTTTCCCATCAGCATAGGAGAGTCTTCACTGAAGTGCCAGAGAGACACAGTTGTGCCGCTGTAGTGCTGTATGTGAAGACAAGGCCTGAATCACACATGACTTTGGGGGCGAGCTGAGCACCAAATTCCACGTGCGCATTTGAAAAAACCCCTCTTGGCGATTATGGGTGGGATTATCCGAAGCACTCAGCAATGGCTCAACTCTGCTCCTATTGAACTCATTGGCTCCATCTGATTTCAGTGGGGGTAGAGTTAAACCACTGCTGAGCATTAATGAAAATGACATCTTAAAGGAGTAGTTTCCAGTGATTACATTATTTACTGCTAAACAATTAACTCTGGAAGTGCTAAATGCCTACCCGTATTCCAGAACTAGTAACAGTTGCGGGGAGACAGGTAGAATTCTTCCCCTCATATGAAAGCAGGGGAATTGAACCCACGTTGACAAAGTGGTGGGGAGCATACAAGGAACCAGAGAACCTGAGAACTTGAGCCAGGATGAATTTATCCTAGTCTTCACTGTGTCCATATCACCAATCCACCGTGCAATGTTGCAAGTGTAGTATCAGCACAGGAGAGGCTGTAGGGGTAGTAGTTAGTATTACAGTAACACAAAGAGACCCCACTCAGAGGCCCCCACTATACTAAGTGCTGTACAAACACAAAGGACAACATGGTCCCTACTGCAAAGAGCTTGCAGTCTGATTTAAAGCATGATGCTGTAAGGCAAGGTGGTAGTACTGTGGAAAAGGGTCCAAAGCTTATAGTGAATCACAAATTGAATAGGAACCAACAATGTGATGCAGTTGTGAAAAAGGCTAATAAAATTCTGCGGTGTATTAACTAGTGTTGTATGTAAGACATGGGCCATAGCTGTCCCGTTCTACTTGGCACGAGGGAGATCATAGCTGAAATTCTGTGTCCAGTTCTGAGTAGCACACTTTAGGAAAGAGGTGTACAAATTGCAGAGAGTCCAGAGGAGAGGAACAAATGCGATAAAAGGTTTAGGAAACCTGACCTATGAGGAGAAGTGAAAAAAAATTGGCCATGTTTATTCTTGAGAAGAAAAAAAAAAGTCTGAGGGGGAACCTGATAGTCTTCAAATATGTTAAGGGCTGTTATAAAAGAAGACTGGAGAACAATTGTTCTCCATGTCTGCTGAAAGTAAGACAAGTAGTAATGGGCTTAATCTGCAGCAAGGTAGATGTTTGTTATATGTTACGAAAAACTGTTTAACTATAACAGTATTTAAGCTCCTGAAGAGACTCCAAGGGAGGTTGTGGAATGCCTATCATTGGAGGTTCTTAAAAACAGGTGAGACAATCACCTGTGAGAGATGGTCTAGGTTTACAGTGCAGAGGGCTGGACTGGACAACTTTTTGGGCTCCCTTTTAGCCCTACATTTCTATGATTCTATGCAACTGAGTCTGACAAGTAACATCAGGGGAAGACGAAAGAAAGATGAAAGCAACAATGAGACTTCACAGTTGCATAGGTTTTTTGAAGTAAACATGTATCTTTAAAATGCCAACTGTAGACAGTTGGCAGAGGTACTGGGGAAAGCTTAAACAGGCTACCTGTGACATGTTTAAATCACGTTAGTACCCCACTCTGATGAATAGTAAATTCAAATATTACCAAAACACACAGACACAAGCTGGACTATGTGCTCAGGAGCATTTGACGTCAGTCTCACGTGACATTTCATGTCTGCTTTGCATTGCACTTATTTGACCCAAATTCTTTTCCAGCTGCTTCGTTAGGTGAAAATCATCAAAGTGCCTGATCCAAATCCCAGTGCTGTACATGGAAAGAATCCCATTCATTTTAAACCCCAATTCTCTAGGACGATGGCAAAGCCTGATTTTCTTTCCATCTTTTGTAAGGTATTCTTCAAAGAAGCAAATACTGCCCCATTTTTCACTGGCCATTCCTCCTTCTTTTTTCTAATTTAGAAGTAACACTTGGAGCCAACGTCAAACAAACTGCAAACAGCAATCCTATCACATACTGCAAAAAGAGCCTGCTAGACCCAGTCAGTAGATTTGCTACCTCTATACATTTATGCACACATACGGATGATGTGTACGTACAATTTTATTCAACCAACATGCATACTGTGGCATAACAATTTCTTCTGATCTGCTTAATGAATATCCTTTGCTCTCAGAATGAGTAACTAGCTGTTCGATAAACACTGCATGACAGAAAAATATAAATGATATTGTAAAGTATGACGGGTCTTCCAGCTCCCTCTCTTCTCTCCAGTCTTTATTCTAACTAAACATCACCTAGACATTTTGTAGTTTTATCCGAAGAAGCTATCGAGTTTTTCAAACATCACTGTCACATGAAAGAAGGTGGAATACTTTATGTTATTGAGCAGACACATACTTTTCAAGCAGAGCAACATTGCTTCTCCCCCACCTCAGTGCAGTCAGCATGTTTGATTTGTTTTTATATATTTCCCATGGTTTTATTAAACAAGTCATCTCTGTTTAATCGCCATTGGAATCCAAAGTGACTCCACACTAGAACATTCTAAAATTAGACACCGATTAAAATTTACACAAATACATACTACTTGACCTTGCTGTACTATAATTTACAGAGCAAGCCACTGCAGATATACTAGTAAAGAGGAATCCAGATCTGCTACATTTCTGCACCACTGACATTTGATATTTTTCCTGCCACTCACTCCTGAGAGTAGCTCCATAAAACAGCAAACTCAGAGCTCCATTAAAGTCTTCCCCTTACCCTTTCCACAAAGCAGCAATAGTTCCATTAAGGAGTCGCACTGATGTCTAATTCTTGCAAGTCGCTGCTCTCCTTTTCCCGCTCACTGTCTCTCAGCGCTCACCACTGCTCTACATGTCCCCTGGGCAGCCGAGACAGGCATGTGCAGTTGGGACATCACAGCAAAGTTGCTAGGCCCTTCCTGCTATAATAGCAAGCCCTGCGCCAAAGAGGCGACATGAGGCCATGCCGAATTCCAAGCGCTGTGTTGATCTAGCACCTGTTGTCAGTCATAAACTTTTGACAGTCAGCTGTTCAGCTAATATTAACCAATGAAATTGCTAGTCAGAGTAAAATGAAATGGGGGAAATCAATGAATAAAAGGATTCGTTGAAAATAAGGTGACCTATTTTTGCTTTTTTAATTAAGCACTTTTGCTTGCGCTCCCCCTCCAACCAGTTAC
This sequence comes from Sternotherus odoratus, assembly GCA_032164245.1. Lineage (NCBI taxonomy): Eukaryota > Metazoa > Chordata > Testudines > Kinosternidae > Sternotherus > Sternotherus odoratus. The sequence continues at coordinate 152,527,929 of JAVMKO010000002.1, forward strand.
TCCAATACAGAGTAACCACAGCTCTCACTATACCCGGTCCTACAACAATAGGAAGAGAAACAGGAGAGTCGCTGTGAAGTATAGCACTACTCCACACGGCCAGAGGATCAAATAAGTTGCCATTTATAAAAAGTCCCTTGTAAAAACATAAAGCAAAAAACCCACTCGCCTCACAATACTAACACAGTGTGTCAGTGTCCTGCTTAAAGTAACAGCCATCCAGGGGCTGGAGGGGGAGGGAGAGAGGAGGGTAAGTGAACTTTGACACTTTGGATTTAGTCTGTTCTCTTGGTATTCTAGCAGGGTAAGTAACACCAGTGCTGCTGTGCCAATAGGCACCAGAGGGCAGCCTGAATAAGGAACTTGAACTCCAACTCAGTTTCTGACTTTGATCAGTTTAAGGGAACTGTTCCACAATTCCACAAACGTAGAGCTCTTTTGATGCACCACTTTCCTTTTACAAACAATCACGTTTAAAAATGAGAAGAGGAGGCTCCATATTTTTGTTTGGGCATCTGAAGAAGACGGAGCCTGATGGGACAAACGTTTATGGAAGATTTTAGGCAGGGAAAATCTTTCCTATGGACAGGCACTGAAAGAGTGTGTGTGTTTGGGGGAGGGGAAGGGGGTCCACAAGAGGTCACAGACTCAGGGGGGAAAAGTAAAAATGGAGCTAGCTGTGTTGTATCAAAGCTGCTGCTCCACCAGTATGGGAGACGCCCCCCACCACACACACACTTTTTTTCAGACCACTTTAAGCGCTGCTTAATTGGTTGCATTGGGTCTGGAATCTGCAATTTTGCTGCTGGCTTTGTTTTGTTATTTTAAACCATGTCAAAGACACTCACCAGATGGTGCATTTTTAGAAAAAGGTCATAAATTGGAATAAATAACCATTCTAAGAGTATCCGAGGAGGTGTATAAGAATTAAAAGGGACAAATGATCACCTACAAAGGGAATGCGTGGGTAGACCTGTACGTAGAAGGTTGGTCTACACGTCAATGTAAACCCAGGGTTAGAAGAACTTGAGTAAGCAGACCCTGGGTTTATTAATGTAGGTATTGAGTGTCTACATTCATTTGTAATCCCTGGTTATGAACTACTATACCCTGGGTCCCAACTTGGGGCTCCAGCATCTACACTGAATTATGCTGGGCTGAGCCCAACCACCCATATCCCAGAGTTCCTAGCACCTCCCCAAATGTGGCTGATCTAACTCTTTGTTCATGTGCAGCGTACGGAAACCCTGACCATCCACCAAACTTGACTGTCCAGAAGACACAGTCAGCCTGTGGAACTGTGGGTTAGTTTTGGTGGACTCTCAGAGCACAAGCCTAGCAGAACAGCATCTACACTGCAAGGCAATAGGGCTAGAACCCTGGATTCCAGCTTGATTCAGGCTTGGACCTTCCACTCCCATTTGGTCCTGGGACCGTGGGTCTGACCCCTGGGTTAACATGATTTGTGTGTAGATGGAAGGAGGGTTAGGCTTGAGCCTGAGTTGAAACCCTGGGCTTATGTTGCAATAATGACATACCCAGAGAAGCAGAAAGCTACCCAAACCTGAGAGAAAACCCACTGCATGCTTCTCCCTCCACCCTATGGAAGAGGGAGGAGAGCTGAATGGCTCTGCCACAAAATGTACAGCTTCAGCCACATCTGACTGGTGGTGGTGAACAGTGGGGAATGCTAAAATGGGGGGGGACCTGGCCTCTGGGCAGGAGTTGAGGTACATGCAGAATGACATGAGAGGAAGGAAAGAGAGGTGCTGAAGTGGAAGGGGAGAATTGGAAGGCAGCCAAAATGATTCTGAGGTTGCAAGTGTGGAGTAGGATTACATCCAGTTGATAGGGGGAGAGTCGATGGAAGGGATTGGAAGTCAGAGGAGGAGATGGGAGAAACTGTATTCATAGGAAGTGAGCTTGACTGGTTGAGGGAACTAGGAGACTGGGAGGGGAGTGAAGAATTGGGCCCTGCAGAGACAGGTAAAACATTTGGTACAAACAAGTCCCTATATTCCCTTTGTGTCTGGTGAATAAGTTCCTTTATCTCTGGGAAGAATGAACTTGATTCCTATTCACCGCCCAAGTTCTCTTGTGATAGGAGTGAGTAGGTCCGGACAGGATTTAAGTTAGTTACCTTACTTTCCCTATTGACCATGACCTTTTTTTGTCAGCTTGAAGCAAGCTACTCTGCACTAGCCACACACTTTCAAGTACAGCTTCCCTGTGCTGTCATTCTGGATTTTGAGAACTCTCAATATTAGCTAATTCCAGTACGCATCTTTAGGTAGACCTCAGAAGACTTTAAAATAGCTATGCAGGTTGTTTTGAAAAGCTCCTGGGTATCACTGGGCCATTGCAGGAAAGTGTTGTTTCCTTAATTTTCCATTTACTGTACTCAGTCTCATGTCAAGTGAACTAACAGCTACATGGAGAGCAAAGTCACAGTGCTCTTTAGAAGAACTGTATCGGTAAATCAATTTAATGAAGGATATTTGCTGCTTGGGCACAGAGAGTGTAAAGTACATTTTTTAGAGGCCTCTGGCTGGATCCTTAGTTAGGTTTCATAACACAAGGAGTCCTACATCAAATAGAAATGGGCTCTCACTGCAAAGTTCAGATACAGAAATGTTCATTTCTCAGGCCTGAAGTTGTTTGGGTCCAGTATCCTGGTGTGGGACCCATTCGATACATCAGCTAGTACAATAGGGCTATTTGTAATGTACACCATATGCCTTTAGATGGTCAGCTTTGGGGCAGGGATTTAACGTACGAAGTCATGTACTCAGAGAGCTAATAATAAATAAGGAGATCCAATGACTGTCCATTTCATTTCTCTATCTCAGTTCACAACCATCTGCTGTACTTCGACACAGACCCAAGCTAACAATTTCTGTAGTAATGATGTGACCCTTTAATGCCACTGTATGGCAGCAACCAATGAACCCTAGCACAGCTACAAAGTTGTCGACAGAACTTTTGCCTTTCACGGGTACTTTAAAAGTCCCCTCCTCCCACGTGAAAGACAAAAGTTTTGCTGACCCAAGTGGCAGCATGAATGGCAGGAGTACTCTCCAGCAGACAAAGCTAAGGCCGCTAATGGGGCTGGAAGTATTTTGTCAGCAGAAGTGCCGACAATGTACTGACAAAGAGCATTTACACATGCTGACTTTAGCGACAAGGCTATGTCGATACAGCTTTGTCGCTAAACGCTGCATGGTATAGACAAGCCCTTAGTATAATCAGTATCATTAGTATAATCAGTATCATAGAAGTAATTGCAATGCAAGCTGCCCAAACTCTGTCAGGAAACTGGTGTCGGGTCTGTTCCTTTCTACATGGCTGGGTTTACTTCCCACAAGAACTTATACCACACCATTGAGCTCTCACACAGATCTGATTGTTTCTTTTATATTTTCACACCTTTTCTGGGCTCTCTGTGATGTAATCTACCTAATAACCAAGATCTTTAGTGGCTCTTAAAATACCTCCCTTACAACTGCTTACCCCCAAGATGACTCTGCTCTGAGTGCCATATTCACGTCCCTCCCCCTAGTACAGTGACTTTAGCAAGAGCATGAATCAATTAGTATTAGGAAGGAGTGAGGGGAGACACTAAGGGTGGAAGCTATAATATCCCACAAAGACTTTGAAGAATCTGTTGTTTATATTTCTGTTGCTTTTTAATGTCAAGTTAAATTCATTGTATTTTTTATTAAACAGATTAACTTTGTTTTAAAGTTATCATTCAGTAGCCAGATAGGAAGTAGAAGCGATTGCATGCGCCAACATTTTTGCTTTTCCAATCAATATGGCATCAACCAATTCCATTTCAAGCACTGGGAACTCTGGGAACTTTGAATCAGAGAATGAAAAGAATCTAGCTGTTGCAGACTAGCTGACAAATTCAAAATCCCCCTCCTGCTGTGTGCCAGATTGCTATTTGTGTATTTGGGCACCACTTAAGATCCATCTTCAGTACTTGCGGCATTTCAGGGCTTTTTTCCTCCCTCCTCCCCTTTCCATTAGAGAGAAACAGAACACAGTGTGTTGCGCACTTAGAAAGCCGCTTTTTGTTTTTAGAGATAGTAAAGAATGTGTTATCAATGCCTTGTTTTAACTCCAAACAGAACAAACTTCTCCCTACCAAGGAAAAATGTCATTATTTAAAAAAAAACAAACCTTAATTGGACTGCAATTCAGAAGCAGGCGGGAAAGTTGTGATACATAAGCTATCACTGGAGCACTTCTAACAGTTTAACTGAAGTGAGGAGGAGGAAGGAGGAGAAGGAGGAGGGAGTTTTAGTGAGTATGACTAACGGTATACACACCACCACACGCTGCCACAGATGGTAAAGTGGTCAATTATACATTCATCAGTCAAACCATAATGAGAACTCATCTAGTCTGTCTGCAGTGCACTGGCGAGTTTACAACCAGTATCCCCAAAGGGCATAAAGGAAAGTGCTGTAAAAGTTTGGAGAAAGATTCCTTGGGTTAACTTACTGCAGAGGCTGCAACACTAGTCTAGAAAACAGCTTATTTACCACCCTCCAGGTTTCTGAGGCTTGGATCTACTGAATGAGATAATCCAGAGGCTCCTTAGCAGGACAGCCAGTTTGTAGGATGATTCTAGAGTCAAAGGACTGGAAGGGATCTCAAGAGGTGACAAAAAGAATGCCAGGTGGAGGTGTCCTGCACAAGGAGTATGAACCCCATCGGTGGCACAGAGGCCTGCTATATGGATCCTCTAGCACAGAGTAGGCTCAACAGCAGGCAGAACCGTAACTAGGCATTTTAGCACCCAGGGTGAGCAAGCATATTCGCACTCCATACCGTTTGTAGTCATTTTTTCATCCCTATGGCTTTACGCCCTGGGGAGCTGCCCTGCCTTGGTTACTGCCCTGACAGCTGGTGTACTCAGCACTCAAACAGTTCAACCAGCATGTAAATCCACTAGGCCAGCAAAAGAGGCATGCATGGCACGAGGGACAGCTTGACCCATGGCAGAGGGCTAGCTGGGGTGTCTCATAAAAGGGTTGAGCATTTGCAGCAAGACAGACTGGATTGACTTTCAGACAGGACTTGTGCTGCCTATATCCTCCAGGAACGTATGATAGTATCTCCCTCAAAGTCTGGTATATTATTAGTTCTAAATTTAAAAATTCTATAGGCCAAGTATGCACAAAACCAGTCAATTATGAAACACGGCTGCAACTATGGTATAGACATACACTTCTTTGGTTTTACAGAGGCAGTCATTCCATAGAATAAAAGCTATTCATACTCCAAATATACTTGTTAAACCTAGTTCTATTAAATCAGCTTTAGCTCCAGACGTGGTCTCTCTGAAAATCTGATCTGAATGGCTTCAAGGGTGATATGGGAAAATCCCGAGGTTTGTACTGCTTTCTCTCAGGTAGAACGCAAAAAAGAAATGTAGGAAGCCATACAGCTTTCATTGCTCTTCAGGCATCCATCCACATGTAATGGCTACCCAGCCTCTCTCCTATCACTATCCATCTATTTGCGGGGGAATAAAGAGGGATTAGGAATACCCCTCTGATCAACTGTCTCTCTAAGAAGTGATCTGGAATGAGCACACGAGGGAAGATCCACAGAGCAGTACCTCAGTTGTCCAGAGCCCACTATACATCAGAGGTCCAATGGAATGCAATCTCAATATTTGAGAAAATGTCCAGTTTCTCATCCTGTTATATCTTTCAAAGTATATCCTATACTGGCAATGAAAATTCATCTGAAACAACCAGGAGCAAACATTGGCATGCAGCATAATCCCATCTGAAACGGAACCAAAGTCTTTCACAACAGCAAAGAATTTACCCAAAGGATACTTTGAACTATTAAAGCGACAAAGAGTCTTGTAGCACCTTATAGACTAACAGATTTTTGGGATCATGAGCTTTCGTAGGCTAACACCCACTTCATCAGATGAATGTTGTGGAAATCTCCAGAGGCAGGTATAAATATGCAGGCAAGACAGCAATTTAAAACTATTGTCTTTCCAGTACCATGATTGTTAGGGGCTCAATTTTAACTAGGGCGGCACAATTTGTGGGGCAGAATTTCGGTGGCAGCTCCTCCCAGGGTCAGTGAACCATGGGGGCGGGGGTGTGCCATCCATGATTGGGGTGGCATTCCTCCCCTCCTTGGCGGCATTTTGGTGGCCATACCTGCTTCACCACTTCAGTCGTCGGTGGCAGCTCCTCCTAGAGCCGGTGAACTATGGGGGGCGGTACTCCATTTGTAAATGGGGTGGTGCTCCTCCCCTCCTCGGCGGCATTTCGGCAGCAACAAATTTTTTTTGCCTTCGCTGCCTAGGGTGGCAAAAAAGCTGACACCGCCACTGTCCACTCCTATGGCTGAGACTAGCTTAAATAAGGTATGTTACACAGTGCACCATATAGTGGCTGAACAGTATATAATACAATTTAGCATTCCATTGCACTAGATACACCCTCCCAGTCTGACAGAAAACATTGGTGATTACTCTGAGTATGGTCTTTCACCCAGCTATATGCTCACCTTTTAGTAAACTGCATCTAGACCACATTGCTTATGAGAAGGTCATGTGGGACTGTGTAAAAAGCCTTACTAAAAATCAAGATCCATTACGTCTGTTTCCCCCTTTCACTAGCCCGGTCAATGAAAGAAATTAAGTTGGTTTGGCATGATTTGTTCTTGACAAATCCATGTTCACTATTTCTTATAACCCTGTTGTCCTCTAGGTGCTTACGAACTGATTGTTTAATAATATGTTCTAGTATCTAGTATTGAAGTTAGGCTGATTTGTCTATAATATGTTCCTCTTTTTAAAGATAGGTATTATGTTTGCCCTTCTCCACTCCTGCGGGACCTCACCCATCCTCCGTGAGCTCTTGAATTGAATTGCTAGCTGCTTCCAGCATTGCTTCAACTAGTTCTTTAAGTAGCCACGGATGAATTTCTTCTTCAGACTCTCCTGACTTGAATACATCAAACTTGAAGTATTCTTTACCCTGTTCTTTCCCTATTTTGGCTTGTGTTTCTTCCTCCTTGTAGTGCCTTATGCCTTCCCTGCCTAGTTTGGAAAGTCAGGACTTTAAGAACTGCTATGGATAAATCCTCAGAGGATGGTTTTGACTTTGTAGCCTCTCATCATGAACTGATGTAACCTCTCAATCCATCACTGTCAGAGGCTATTAGCAGTCTGCAATATCTTCCAGATGAAGAGCCTTTCTGTTTTACCTTTAGAAATGCCAATGGTTTCATATTCTTAGTGTTCACATTTGCTTCTTGGTTAGAAACAGAATTAAGCTGCACTTAAAATGCCTTCAAAACACTGGGAGGACGACAACTCAATGAGAACACTTACCATCAAGACAAGCCATAATTATTTCACTAAAGAATAGGAGGAGATCTTCTCATGCTGCTGCCAGGGCCAGCCTTAGCACTTCTTACCAGGGCCATAAAACATTTTACTCTCCCCATCAAAATTATTACTGAAGCCTGGCCCACGTTCTCAAAAAAAGCCAACCCCTAAATATAATCTGCGATGATCACACCCCAGCCTACAATAATGTGAATCAGTCCCAGGTTTCATACATAAATAGGGTAATCATGGGTCTGTGAAAACTTTGCTGTTTCCATGGCCTGTGTCTCTATAGGTTTTTATAGACAATATGGGAGGAAAAGGGAGACACTTTTGTAAGTCCCAGAAGACTGGCTATCTAGATTTGTCATCAGCCAGCTCAGCTGGTGAAGTTGATACCAGGCTCAGCATGTACCTCATGGTCATTCCTTAGCCAGCTATTCTGTATTGGTGCCATACTGATGTCCATGAATCCTCTCCCTGAACCTACTGTTCTTTACCTGAGGGCATGTCTACACACTGTACAGAGAGAGGTATGTTGCATCTTGAGTAGACCTCTGAGTGCTAAGCTTTGATGGAGCTAGTGTACTAAAAATGCAGTGTAGCTGCAGCAGTGGGGGCAGCAGGAGGGGATAGCTCACCGAATACAAACCTTGGGTATTGGACAGAATTCTACTCAAGATGGCCAGGCCGTCCGACTCCCACGCCAGCACAGCTGTAATGTTATGTTTAGTGTGCTAGCTTAATCAAAGCTAGTATGCCTAGACCTCCCCAAGACAGAAATTACACCCCTAGCTCCAGTGTAGATATACCTTCAAAGCCACTGACTCTGTGGGTCCACTGCAAGTGAAAGTGTGACTGGAGCACAGGTAGTCATACCCATGCTAGCTTTAATCTAGATTTCAGTTTTAGATTAAAATTAAATTTTAATTAAAATTTAATTTAATCTAGATTTCAGAATGGGCTAGCTGTCTGACTACAAGTCTGAGGACCCTGGGTATGTACTCAAGTGACTAGGCCATGCTACCATGTCTACACTACTATTATACCCAGGCTATCTATAGCAGAGTTAGCTCAGGTATGCCTGCTAACACTATGATGATGCCGTCACTTGCAGCCTAGACATACCCAGAGTGTCTGTTTAAATCCCCTCTGGAAGATATCATCATAAATACAACCTACTGCTTTGCTGTGTCAGTGGGAACAGTTCTGCATATCTTCTTTCTAAAAGTCCTGGTTTAAGTTTTGAAGTCACAGGAAAATCAAGAGCAACAGGAAGAGGGATGCTCCAGTCTGTCTGATCATTCTCTTTCTAGGACTGTGTTGGTCTTTGGGGCATTAATCTTCTGCTTTCTTTATCACCACCTCTTTAGATTTCTCCAGATTGGCAGCACTATTATGTGAGGCATGAAAGGCACTCTGAAAGCTTGGCGTGAGTAAAATAGATTAGGTACCCAAGGCAGATTCTTCCAGTCTCACATTTGTTCCATGAAATATTGACACAAATGCATACTTGCAAGAACCTGGCCTAAGATGTTCAGAAGACTGATGAGGGGAAGGGACCAATACCAGCCAGATACTGGTTTTTAATTGACATCACACCTACACTCCATCTGAAAGTTGCAAAAAATTAGACAACAAGTTTTGCAATACATCTGCTGTCAAAAGTACAAATCCGTCTAGCTAGCCAGTCTGGTTTGTTACAACAAACTGGTGGGCCATACTACATCATCTTGCCCCTACATTAATTTCATTGGGGGTGGTTCTGCTTAAAAACTGCTGGCCAGGCCAGGGGAACCATCTGAACTAGGATGTGGCCGGGCTCTATTTGAAAAGCAGTGGCCACGTGGCAGGCAGGGAGCTGGAGAGAAGATGAATTCAGAGCAGATTCCCCAGGAACCATATTCAGAGCTGCCCAAGGAACAGGCTGCAGCTGCTGGACATTACTGCTGGATGCAAGTCTGTGCTGGGACTTATGGGGAGCAGTAGCGGCAAATGAGCACTCAGTGCAGCAGGCCCCAATGAAAGAGTAACTGAGCCTGGCCTGGAAACCTGCAAGTGCCAGTATGCTTGAGTAGAGACCGGACTGGAGAGGGCACCCCAGGAACTAGGCCTGAAGAGCCCTGATTCTCAAATGGACTTCACCAGGGACCAATCTCTTTTACCTCTGTTGCTCATTTTCAGCTGTAACCATTAACGCCTCTTTACCCAGCTTATTTGCAATCTTTCCCTTCCCTGCTAGGCCTCATAAAATACCCCTACACTTAGCCTGGTGTTTGGTTATTGGGACCCGCTTGGGCATCTACAAAGCCCAGCTGCTGAAGCACTTATAGTGCTTACTTTCGAGTTGCAGTACACCAGGCATGCCAGTGATACCTTCAGGGGTTTAGTGTACTCCAGCCCTGAGCAATCCCCAAAGATTACACCAGACTCAGGTCATGGTTACACTTACAGGATTATAGCGCTTTTGGTTATAGCTGTCCGCATATACAGCACTAGGTATAGCGCTATAGCATGTCCTAGCGTGGCCACATTTGTGGCACTTGCAGTGGGACAGGGAGTGGTGCATTATGGGCAGTTATCCCAGCATTCAGCTAGGTGCAACATGCTTTTCAAACAAGGAGGGTGAGGGGGAACGTGTTGTGTGTATGCGGAGGGAGAGAACTTTGTGCTGAGAGGCTGTCAGTGAGTTTTCCTTAGAGAAAACTAGCAGGCTCTGAATTTCAGTCACACAGCTCCCTCCGTAAACATTTGCACTGCTTATCTGCCGAGTTAAGAGAGAAACTCTGAAAACGTACTTCCACATTCCTCCAGCCGAGTTCAAAACAAAGGGAAGAGATGTCAACTGCCTTAAATGGCTCAGGGCATCTCCAGAGATCAACTAAAATGCTTGAAGTGTTAATACCCATTCACACTGGAGATAATACAGAACAGTCAATAAGCAATAGCTGTTATTCCTCAAGGAAGGAAGGATTACCAGGAGCGGTATAACTGTGGGTTTATAGCGCAATACATGCCTTGCCAGTGTGGATGGGTAGGGAGTTATAGCGCCCCTTGAGGCTTTAAAGCGCTATAAAGTGACAGTGTAGCAAAGGCCTCACTACTGACAACACTCTAGTCAGGCGCTGACCAACTGGTTTGACAAAGAATTTGCTGCAAGGACAAACTTTGTAGTGCATAAGAATAGAGTAATATTCCTTTAAGTAGTTGGAGGATGGGAATACCCTGTGTTCTGTTTTTAGAAGCAGCCAGAATCCAGCCAGAGCAGCAGTATGAAGGGAGGTAGGCTGTCCATGTCGTGGATATTTAGTAAATATGGTTGTTTGGGACCAGCTGTGCCTGTGCACATCAAAACAGGAAGAATCACAAAGAGCGAAAGACAAACTTACTAAAAAAAGAAACAGGAGCAGGGACAAGGGAAGGTGAATTGCAAGCAATTTTAGGTGAAACACTGATGATTAGACAATCTGCACATGAACTAAACATGCTTTTATTCAAGTGATTCAACATAATGCAGCAGACAAGCTCAAGTGTTTTGCAGAACAGAGATGGACTTAAGCACATTCTTAAGGAATTTGCTGAATTAGGGGCCCCGGGTAGGTAATTCACCCCTTTGCTATGGCCTTTTTATGCTGCTTTGGCAGGAAAAAGAGCGTGGATCTAGCCAGGGAGAATTCATCTCTCAGATGTTGTTTAAAGCAGTTTACATTGCCCTGTAAGGACCCACTACCACAGAAGCCCTGGGGAAGTGGGTGAGGGGCTACCACCTGTGGACATTTTAGGCAGAATTGCTGCCCCAGGAAGTCAGACAGCCTTCCTGGGCTTTGGGGCTTCACTGAAAACTTGAAATGGGCTCAATTATAGCTTTTCCACTAATGGGTTCCACATTTATCAGTACCACATTCATCAGCCCCACAAAACCCCGTGAATGCAGCATAGAGTGACAGTGAGTTGTGGTTCTATGAATTTTGGGATACATCCCCAGATAGCTCTATTGCTGGTCATGGCCAGATACAGTGCCAGCACGGACACGGGATGACAACAGAGTACATGCAGTCTTAGGGTAGGTCTTCACTACTCGCCGGATCGGCGGGTAGCGATCGCTCTTTTAGGGATCGATTTCTCGTGTCTCATTAAGACGCGAGAAATCTATTGCCCGCGGCGCCCCCGTCGACTCCTGTAACTCCAGCTTGTCGCAAGGCGCAAGCTGGAGTTGACAGGGGAGTGCGCCGCCGCCCGCCGCCGCCATGAGGATGGCAGGTAAGTCGGCTCAAGATACGCTGACTTCAGCTACGTTATTAACGTAGCTGAAGTTGCGTATCTTCAGTCGATCCCCTCTACCCCCTCCCCCCCAGTGAAGACCAGTCCTTACTCTCTCAGTTTAGGCTACCAGGGCTTGACTAACTTGTGACTGGTTATATTGTGTTTCACCTGCAGGTACGGCAAGGCCTAAGGTACACCAAGGGCTGTACCATTTTCTGTAGAAGCACAGAGTCAGGATGATGCAGAGGTAAGAAACTGGGAATTGCAAAGTTATGTCAAATTACAATGGAGGTTGATGAGTTTGACTAATCCACAAGTCCCACCCTTCATCCCAGCCAGGGTGTTTGTGCAGCAGCTTGTAGTGGCAATGAAGAATGGAGCGAGTATTTCCTCAGCAGTGCTACAAAGGCAAAATAATAGGTGAATGGCAACTGTGGTTTTTAAAAGGACTATGATGGGCACTGCTCCAAAACAAAAACCAATGTCAATCACCATGACAGCAGTGATGTTGCATGCTAAATAATAATAACAACGTAGAAGATGTTACACACATAGTAGTGGCCTTAGAAAAATAACCATACACAAGCGTGGCAGGATAGATGTAAACAGCCTGAAAAGCAGCAGTTGGGAATGCAGAGAAAGTAGAAATCCAAAACCAAGGCAGAGTAGGTCAAGGCCCAGTACTGACTGCATAATCATCATCATTTTGGGCCAAGAGTTTAGAAAAGTAAGATGCTTATAATTAGTATTAGTATGCTCATTAGTATTCTTTTCTGTGACTGTGTATAAAAGCACAGGAGAGAATACATTGGCTTGATAGAAATAAATGGTAAGCTCGTTATTCATACCTACTGTAAAGGGAAACAGACTCATATTATTCTTCACCGTATTATACTTCACTCCCTCTGGTTTTCTAAATGGCAGTAATAGAATGCTACTATCCAGTTAGCAGCTACTGTAGATTATAATTCTTCATTTGCTGAGCATTCCCAGTATGTTGATCTATTATTTGTATCCTTTAACACTTTTAAAATACCCTGCTACCAATTTATTTGGCACCATCCCATGGCAGAACCGCAGACTGAGGGACCATTAATTTAAAATGGATGATAATGGAGGAAGAGAACAGAATGCTGAACATGAGGCAATTGGGTAGCTTGACAATTTATAACACTCTCTGCCTTCTGCTGCCAGGTTATTTATGGCTGGGTGAGGAGATGCAAGGACAAAGGATGGTTGCACTATGGACAGCTTAATTTAAAACATTGTCACTTGCTTTCACTGAAGTCAAGAGTCAGGTCCTCAGCCTATGTAATGAATGCAGGCAGGTGCTGTAGCTATGAACAGATTCACTTGTAATTTTATTTCATTATTTGTGGGTCCCCCCCTAAAATAAAGATGAATAAAGAGAAAGAAAAAAATATTGAGACTGATGTTCCAGGGGGAACCAGAGGATTTTGTTGTGGTGCTGGTTGCCATCTAGATGGAAGTTAAAAGAAGTTATGGAACTAGAAGTTTGGAATAAAAGGAAAGATTAGAGACTAAATCTGATACCTCCCTCTCCCAACAATAAAACCATTATTTGTATTATGGTAGTGCTTACAGGCCCTGACCAAGATCTGAGTGTCATTGTGCAGGGTACTTTACAAAAACTTTTTTAGAGAGAGTTCTTGACCCAAAGAGTTTACACTGAAAAAAACAGACAAGGGTGGAGGAGAAACAGGCACAAGGTCAAAGTCACACAGCAGGTCACTCAACATCCTGAAGCTGCCGTGCGTTTGGGACCCCAATCTTGTTAAGATACATTACTAGGACTAGGAAAAGGGACTCATCCTTCTCCCACTCAAAAATAGAAATATTTTGGCAGGCTAATGGACAAGCTGACCCAACGGGCCAATTTTTTTCAAAACCCAACTTCTATTTGTGTGCTACTGTATGTTCAGGTTTTGTGTGGATATAAGTAGAAAGCATTCATATGGCCAGTCTGCTTGTGCCATCAGCGGGGTTTGAACCCAGGACCACATCAGTAAATGAAAGAGCCTCTTCTACATTAAAGGAATAATTATCTTAGTAGTGAACTTTTTATATAGACCAGCCACTAGGGAGGGACAAAGATACATACTGTGCTACTGCAGGTTACTGCATGTGCACAAAAGCTGGCTAGATTGAGGCTTCTTTGAAAAATTGTCTCCGATCATTATTTATTTGTATTGTGGTAGCAGCTAGGAGTCCACTCATGGAGAAGGACTCCATTGTGCTAGATGTTGTACAAATAGAGAGCAAATGAGACAGTCCCTGCCCCAGAAAGGTGTTTTCCTTCTTTGATTTTATACAGGTTTATGCACATGTAAGATCTGTTTGTGTTAAAGTCTAACTTGAGAATACAGAATGAACTCCTATATAGATGACCACTCACTGCCAGGGTAGCCCCTTATACCTAGTGCAGCATCATGGAAAGACTGCTCTTAGTGATTCATCCGCCATTTGGTTTGGTCCCCACATGTGGGATGCTAGCTCCAGAGGCCTGAATATCTGTCAGATAGATCAATTCTTGGGATATTGAAAGAGTCCTGTCAAAGGATCAGTCAAGGGGTCTCCAGGCTTCCTCTGAATCTATGTCTCAAGGTCCCTAGTGCCCAGGTTTTGGGGCCTTTTTTTTTTCTTTCCAAATTCTCTTGTGCCAGGGTATGCTCATGGGCCGCCATATGCTCTAGAGGGTTTGGCAGTGGGAACCCAGGCACCTACTCACCACTGGGTTCCAATCCAGGGACCCATGTTGGGCAGCAAGAGTCTATACTCAGAGGCGCTTCACCACTGCTTCCGGGGATTACTTCCTACCAGTCCCCTTTTCCCCAAAGGGCAAAGTGAAGACATGAAATAAAAGACATCAAAAGGTAAATCTCAGACCTTCTGAGCACCCAGAGTCCTTTTTCCCTCAGCAGGTTTGATAGCATCACAATACTGAGAGGTCCTAGGTAGCTGACCCTCCTGCAGTACTCCCTCCCAGGAGATGAGAACAAGTCTATTCACCTCCACTGGCAGCCTACTAGGGGTCTTCTTTTGAGCTCCTCCTCCAGACCATACAAGCTTTGCAGGTGTGGCATAATGGGACTACCTGAGCTCAAAGTGGATCCTTAATCTCTTTTTTTGGTGAGGGGTTTGTACACCATCAGAAGGTAAAACAATGTCCAATGACTGCAGAGGTATGGCTTGATTCTTTTACATCAATGTAACTTAAATAAATCTCTCCTGACGTTAATGGAGTTACACTGATGAGAGGAAAATCAGGCTCAGTTTTTAAATAACCTGGGTTAGGATTGCACCTCTACAAGTGTGTGTAGGAGAGGGTGGAATGAACACGTGATCAAAATTCAGACCATTGAAAAAGTAATAAAAATAGCACAGCCCCATGCTGTAACTCATAAACCCATCAGGCATTCATATTCAGATCTCATTCTCATGAGAATGACTGCAACAAGAACGGAAAATGTCACAGCACCAATTCCATTTGCAACAAGAAGAAAAAATGGCTATAAAATTGTGTTTCTATTGAACATGTTGTCATGAAAACAAGTGGCGGCAAGATCACATTAATCCGTTCACACAGCCAAGATTCTCAGGAGAATACATGGTAACAGTCTAATTCTCAGGTCAGAGATTATCATGAGATGAGAGAAAATCACTTCATGACTGTATCCTAATGGCAAGGATTAGAACTAGAATGGAAAGTGATGTAGGGGTCAGCAACACATGAAATACATGCACTGCATCAGTGACAAAGTAATATTTCTTCATTTGACTTTCTCCGGTTGCAGAAATATTCAAGTGCTACAAATGTAGAGGTTTCCGGATTATACCATTTGCTATAGAAGTGTGAGCTTTCTTCATGCTGACTAACCAAATCAGGAAGTGACAACTTTTAGAATTGGGAAGGGGGGCTGTTTGTAATAGTTACAAGAGGTGGAGTTACCACCCTACTCATCTAAGAAACTATACCCACTGGACAGAGTTTAAACTCATCCCATCAGGGGTATGCTTTCATTGTTAAACAAACAAACAATAACTTCAATCTACAGTTTCTGATGAGTTTGGCTGGTCCTAGGGTGTCTCTCTGTGACAGATAAAAACTCTTTGGTACTCCTGGACTGGAGCTACTAGTACCCAGACTATTGGCATCTGAGTGAGTCAGCGAAAAAGTCAGCACTTCTCCACAAGATTGCAGCTGACGACACCAGGATGATTCACCAAAAATGAGTCTTGCTTTACTAAGCAGAACGTGCAGGAGGCTATTAAAACAGGGAAGAAAGATTATTGGGCTATGCACCAGGGCTCAAATCCTGGACTCACTTCAACATGTTTTTAAATTTCAAAATTTTGAAATTTTTGGAAAATTTCTCTGACAGGTTTTTGCAATTCTTTCTTCCCATCTTTTGACACTAATTTTGGTGATTTTAAAGCCAAAGCGGGTGAAACAAGACACAGTGAATGAACTGATTTAAGTAGTTAAATGCCTCTGTTGCCATTTTGTTAACTGGTGGCATTTTGTCGCCACACGTCCTGACTCACACTAGTTTCATAAAAAGTCCAATCCCAGATTATCATGTTAGTCAGTCCATCGGTACTGTAATTATTGGGGCTGCTCAGTGCCAGAGTACCCCAAATCACTGGCTTGCCTAGTAGCTACTGTAGGTGCTTCAGCAGCTAGGCCTTGTAGGCACTAGCCCAGGTAGGTCGTGATAATCCTGTGTCTGGGTAAGTGAACGGGTATTTCATGAGGGCTGGCAGGGAAGGGGAAGGTTTCAAATCACTTAAAGAGACTTAAACAGTTAACATTCAAAGTGAGCAATCAAGATAAATGTTTGGGCACCTGGGAACAGTTCAACTGAGCATCAAGGCTCTTTGGGCTTTGTGCCTAGGATACTTCCAGTACAGTTTCTATTCATGCAAAAGAGGAGCTTACAGGTTTTCAGCCCAGGCTCAGTTAGCATCTCTCATTGGGACCCCACCACACTGGCTCCTTGTTGAGCTACTTCTGCTCCACCTGCATGAATCCCAAACAAGCTTGCACCTGGCTATAATATCCAGCAGTCACAGTCTATTCCATACACATCTCTATATACAGTTCCTAGGGAATCCTCTTTGCATCCAGCTTCTCTCCAGATCCTGGCTCTCCATGCAGTGACTATTTCCCCATAGAGCCAAACTGCTTCATGGCTCAGGAACTCTCTCCTGACTTACCTGTCTGGGAGGAAGGGGCAGTGCAGTGGAAAGGGGCCAATTTGGGAGTTGTAGTGCTCCGCTTAGCAGATCCATCACAGTACATTAGGGACCAGAACACAACACACACAACACACTTCAAAGTTGGAAAACTGTTCCAGCAGCAGTTGAATTTGACTTTCAATACATGTCCCATGGGTTAAAAAACACCCTGAGATATTTAAGTATATCTTGCTAAAAATTGCACTAACATTTCTGACACCTATCTTTTTAAAAATATATTTTTGTTTCAATATCCCAAGCCCTGAGCATACTTCCCTCATGCCAACCTGGTGTTTACATTTTGAATAACTCTGAACAGATGAAGCATTGGTCCAGAGACAAGAAATCCTCAAAGCATCTGTCAGCCACTTCAGCCCCAAGAACTAAAAACAAACTTTACCGGTAACTCTGCCATTCCTACAGCACTCTGAAGACAAGAGTAGTTAATATTCCTCGGCAGTCAGCTAGTCAGCAGAGGATTAGAGAAACAGCATGATTTGAAGCCACGGTGGCATAACAATGGTCTGAAGTTCACTGGGAAACATGTAAGGTGGAAAAAATAAGGTTAAAGGCAGAAAAACTCTTCCACTGCTTCAAGGGGAGTGTAAACTTTAGGAATAAGGTGGTGTTGAAAGTGAGAATATTACACAATTTCCCTCTTCTATCAAAGGTCTCATCTGGAAAGGAGACAACAAGGAACATATATCATCCTCTTACTTGACCAATCACCCCTGTACAGAATGCCAGCATAAGATCTATGCATCAGTTAGGGCTTCAATAGGACTAGAGGAGCCTTGTGCTGACTCTTACTCAGAGACAGCTCAGCAATCACAGGTCTGAGCTGGGGAGTAGAATGCATGTGGGGGGAAGCAGATGATGTGGTATATATTGACTTTAGTAGGGCGTTTGATATTGTCTCATGTGACCTCATAAACAAACTAGGAAAATACAATCTAGATGGAGCTGCTACAAGGTGGGTGCATAATTGGCTGGAAAACTGTTCCAGTGGTTCAGAGTCAAGCTGGAAGGGCATAAGGAGTTGAGTCCCGCAGAGAACAGTTCTGGATCCAGTTGTGTTCAGTATCTTCATCAATGATTTAGATAATGGCGTAGGGTATATCCAAAGTTTGTGGACAATCCCAAGCCGTGAGGGGTTGCAAGTGCTTTGGAGGAAAGGATTAAAATTCAAAATGATCTGGACAAACTGGAGAAATGGTCTGAAGTAAATAGGATGAAGTTCAATACGGACAAATGTGAAGTACTCCACTTAGGAAGGAACAATCAGTTGCACATATACAAAATTGGAAATGACTGCCTAGGAAGGAGTACTGCAGAAAGAGATGTAGGGCAGTAGTTCTCAAACTTTTCTACTGGTGACCCCTTTCACTTAGCAAGCCTCTGAGTGGAAATCCTCCACACAATAATTTTTTTTTTAAAAAAAAGCTTTTAAACACTATTATAAATGCTGGAGGCAAAGCGGGGTTTGGAGTGGAGGCTGACAACAACACTCCCCCCCCATATAATAAACTCACAACCCCCAATTTAAGAACCCCCAATAGTGGACCACAAACTAAATATGAGTCAGTGTAACTCTGCTTCAAATAAAGCAAACATCATTCTGGGCTGTATTAGCCGGAGTATTCTAAGCAAGACACGAGAAGTAATTTTTCCGCTCTACTCCATGCTGATTATGTCTCAACTGGAGTATTGTGTCCAGTTTTGGGCACCACAATTCAGGAAAGATGTCAACATCAGTGGGAGCATGGAACCTCTAAAAATCAGGCTCCTTTTATGTAGGAGCCCAAATATGAATGCCAGAGCCTAACTTAAGGCTTGAAAACCTTTTTCCTGTAAATTAATGATGCCCTGAGTGGCTGTGTGATGCAGTGATTTTGCTTTAGTCTTTCATCTATGCAGAACCAAGTCCAAGATCTAAGACTAAATTCTGCTTGCAGACCCTGTGGTGGATCTCACCTCAGATATTCTACTGTCTCTATAGGCATAGCGCTTCATCTGAAATCAGAAGGAGTTTTGCAGAGCCAGGGAGAGCAAGGTGATATCTACCACATGGATCAGAGGACAAAATTTATACATTAAAGACGGTGAAGCACTTTGAGATTTACTGATGAAGAATTCTAAGAAATAGGCATTATTATTTATTACTATTATTGCAACATTGCCCCTTGCTTTCAAGGCCTCAACTGAAAAAAGTTAAATAAAACCCCTTGTATGTCCAGCACCATAAAACCACCACACAGATCAGCATGAGTGGCAGATCTCCACTCAGTGAAGCTTGAGGATTAGGATAGCATTTGTTGCTGCAGAAGAAGCTAAAGATATTATTACATGACCTCCTGGTGTCCTTTTTGGTGGATTCGCCCAAGCAGGCAGATGTCTGTGGAACAACAACAGATCATGCTTTTACCACTGGGAGAGGTTGCAGAGGCAGTGCCTGTCATACAGTTGGTGCACAAACAGTTTTGCTTTTTCCCCAGGCAGGCAGGACGGACGGACACCCACCCACCCACACACCCTTTTCATGGTTACCTGTGAATGTGCCAGACCCAGCCACCTCAGTAAGTATGCACTCACCAAAGGAAACCTTATTGAAAGCTTGGTTAAACCTTCCTGGCCAATTTCTGTTCACGGTTACACCTCTACCACACTTGCACAACGGTACCCAAGAACATTTTTCAGAGCAATAAATTAATTCCGAAGTTTTTAGCTTTATTAAAAGAAATCTGACAGCTGTAGAGTCTCATCAGGCAAAGCAGGCTACATCTATGAAGATGGAGGCAGCAGCCTACACTATCACATTTTGGTTGTTGTCTCAAGAAGTGGGATGACATAGAACAGCAGGGGACACAAAGAAAATAATGGCACTCAATATTCAAATATATTAGGAATCTGAAAATTAATGAATATTTAGTAGAGCAAACCATATTTGATTCAGAAAGAATTAATAGAGCCTTAACTCTTAGCATCTGTAACAAGTGCTGATTTATCTAATCTCTGCTGCATCCTGCTTATGATGGAAATGAAAAAATCCTGCACAGCAGTGAAATAATAAAATGTTATTTGTATATGCAAAACAGTTTAATTATTTAGTGCAATTAAAATAATATCTCAAAAATCACTGGAAAGGAAGGTGGTACATCTTTATCAAGCAACACACTAGTCTGCATGAATAAACAAAGTATTTGCGCAATACATTTTAGGCTAATAAAAAACCACACAATGGAAATCAAGAATCACACTCCAGCATTTAATGTTTATTACTTTTTTTAAAAAGAGCTAATAGACTTAAGCTGGTTTTCTTAATTAAATAGATACATCTATGTTTATGAAAAAAGAATATTTCTAAATGTCTGTTTATTGCTCAGAGCTGGTTTAAATAATAGTCTAATACTGAATAGCAAATAGGAAAAGGCTGGGATCAAAGAACAGAAGTGTGCTAAATGAAGTTTGCTGGTGATACAAAGTTGGGAGGCACTGTCAATACAAAGGAGGATCGGAATATTTTACAGAACGATATGGATGCCCTTGACAGAAATGGGATGAAATTCAATTGTACAAAATGTAGTCATACGCTTAGTGGTAGCAGAAATTCTTCTGATTAGACAAGATGGGGGCTCATCAGTTGGAAGTGAGAGGAGGAGAGAGAGATCTGGGGTGTCACAGGATGACAATGAGTCACCAATGTGTGACATGGTTGTAAAAAAGGCAAATGTGATCATAGCCTTTTCCAGTAGAGATAGTGAAGCATTAATTCCATTGTACAAGGCACAGTTAAGATGTCATTTGGAATAATGTCTTCAGTTCTGGTCATCCATGTTCAAGAAAGATTAATTCAAACTGAAATAGGTGCAGAGGAGAGGAATGTCCCTATAAAAACAGGACATCTGGTCAGCCTAAGTGAACACCATGTGGGTGAAGAACTATTTAAGCAAAAGGACAATGTTGACCCCGGAACAAAAGGATACAAAGTGACCATGAACAAATTCAATCTGGAAATTAGAAGAAGGCATCTAACCATCAGAGAAGTGAGGTTCTGGAACAGCCTGCCAATAGGAGCTCTGGGGGCAAACAGTTAGTTCTATGAGAGAGCTGGACAAATTTATGAGTGCAATTGTATGATGGGGTTGCTTGGGCTCAACGGGGCAGGACTCAACAGCCCTGGAGCTCACTTCTGATTATGTCTTATGTTTCTAAAAGCTCATGCTTCAGGGCTTCAGCTGGGCACTTGTGGATGTTGGGAAAGGATTTTTTTTCTCTCAAGTGTGTTCTGGATTTTTTTGTGTCTCTTTCCTCTGAAGCATCAAAGATGGCCATAGCTGGAGATAGGACACTGGAAGGTGTGTGGCCAGTGCTCTAGAGTGGCACCAAGCATTCTGTCTCACAGATGCTTAGGTGACTGGGGCTTGCTCACATTCTCAAGGTCTAATTCCAGACTTGGTGTTGGGAAAGAATTTTCCCTAGGTCAGATTAGCAGTGACCTCAGGGTTTTGTTTTGCCTTCCTCTGCATTATGGTGGTCACTTGCTGAAATTATCTCACTTAATTCCCTGCCATTGCAGGAGCCTCATGCATTGGTGCATCTTGCTTCATCCTATCCTCTGCCTGTGGCACAGAATATTTTAGCCTCGTGTGGACTGTAATACTTTGACCTAATTTTGGTTGTTGGGTTTAGAGAGAGTGTATTGGTGGCCTGCAATACACAAAAGGTCAGACTAGAAGATCTGGCCTTCTTATGGCCTTACATTCTATGACTTACATCACCCTGAGCTCAGGTCTTTATGAGAGAAAAGCGATGGTCCAGGGGGTAGAACACAACATAAGAATTAGGAGAGCTGGGTCCTAGTCTTGACTCTGCCACTGGCTCACTGTGTGACCTGGGACAAGATAAGTTCTTTAATCTATAAAATAGAAATAATGATACTTATGCACTTTTGTAAAGTGCTCTGAGATCTATGAATAGAAGTCTGGCTTTTTAGGCCAAGATTATTAATTTCTTGCACATCAAAAACTCCCACTTTTTAAAATGAAAGATCAAGGTGAGATCAGAGGACACATCTTGGAAGAATAGTGTTTGCGTAGCCAGACATGCGCTTCCTATGCTACCAAGTTCTAAAGGACTGAGGTGTCCCAGAATGACTGGGAAAGGTAAGACAATAGGTTTGCCACCAGTTAATTATTTGATTTCAAAGGTAGCAGGACTCAGAAGTTTACAGGAGGAGAAGTTCACAGAAATTTCAATTGGGTTTGTGTTTGCTCAGCACTAAAACAAAACCAGAAGAAACCCCAACTAATTTCTGTACTAATTTCAATTATCTAAACTGCATTACTTAAAAAGTAAAAAATATTAAGGGATACATTTTCAAAGTGATGGATGAGAACTTAGTTGCATGACTCCCATTATCATGCAACATTTATATATCGCACCAGGCATGCATGGTACTGCCTGATGTTACCCATCTCACTTCACTTAGACCTAGTATATCTAATCTATATCTATCCGTCCATTTCTTTTGATACCTGAGAAGTCTTAACAGACTTGTATAGCGTCTGCACATTCCACTTACTGATTTTAGTTATGGATTTTGTAAAAAGCAAAGTCTTTAGCAGAATAGCTTCCTTGTGGGTTTGGACATTTCATGTCATGTGCTTGTGCTATGCATCCTGGCTCTGTTCTAACAAATCAATCTAACAAATAAAACTTCTAAGAACAGCTACAGGACAAAGTAGACAAAGTTCCAAAAAGGGATGTCCTCCTACTAATTGGAGACATACATACTAATGTGGGGAATAACACCACTGGCAGGGAAGTAATAATGGGGAAACAAGACCTTGGTGAAATGAATGAAAAGGGTAACATATTTGCTGATTTTTATGGAATTAATAACCTGGTCACTGCAGGAACTATTTTCACTAACTGTACAATTCATAAGATAACTTGGAGGTCACTAACCATAGGACAGGAAACCAATGATCACATTACAAGTCAGCACGAATGGAGAAGAACTTTATAGAAGGTATGATGCAGGAATGGGACAAAGGAGAATGGAATATGTATTCATGGCAGCTAAATTCAGAATAAAAATAAGAACAGAAAAAGAGTCAAACAATAGAGATGCCCACATTACAATATTACTAAGCTAAAACAGATGACAACACAACAAGAGTTTAGAATTGTGGAGGCAAACAGATACCAGGCACTGGAAAAGAAACACGATGAAACAGTAGAAGGTAAATAGAAATGTGTAAAAGGGAACTTTCACCAAGACTAGTGAGAGAAGTGCTGGGATTCAGGATGAAACACCACATTGAATGGTTGTCTGAGGATATATGTCCAAAAAATAGAAGGAAGACCTCAAATTAACCAGACTAAATAAAGCAAGAACACAGAAACAGTGACTCCAGGAGGAACATGGCACAAAGAACAAAGAGGTCAAAAAAGAGCAGCAGGACACACAAATTAAATTTTAGACACATGCCCAGATTGCCACAACACAAAATAGCATGAAAACACTGTATAATATCACTAGACAATGGTCAGAAAGAACAAAAATCAGCTGACCAGTTTGAGACAATGAGGGAAACTTAACAAAGACATCACAACAATTAAATATTTGGAAGCAGTACTTCAGTTACTGAAAGGCAAGTCAGTGGTTAACCCCCCGACATAGTGGAAGGAGATCTGGATGTCAAATTAGGACTTATCACTAAAGTAGAAGTAGAGAGGGCAGTAAATTAATTAAAAAGTGGAAAGACAACAGGTCCACACAGCATCCCATATGAGGTCCATAAGGTAGACTCAACGAACACTGTACATAGGTGCTGGAACTAGGGGTGTTGCTACACCCTTTGGCTTGAAGTGGTTTCCATCATATACAATACTGACAGTTTGGTTCAATGGCTCTCAGCACCCCCACTATAAAATTGTTCCAGCACCCCTGACAATAGATATTTTGACAGGTCTCTTATAACAGATATGGGAAGAAGAGAACCAAATGAGTGGAAAAAATGGTCATATAGTGAGGCTGCCAAAAAAAGGAGATTTCAGTCAGCATAAAAGCTGGAGAGGCATGCAATTGCTGTCCATCCCAAGTGAAATACTTACATGCATTACATGAAATCAAAGTGAATAGGATAGAAAATTATGGAATGAAAGCGGAGAGGACTAGGACACACTTGAAGGAAGGAACCAAAGCCCATGTGAAAGAGGTGACGAGGAGACCAAGGAAAGCATGGAAACATACAACAGAAGCAGAACTGAAGGTCACCAAAATGACATGGGAAAAAGCAAAGAGTATAGCAAGAGATTGCTAAAGATGGAAGGCAGTTGTGAAGGCCCTATGTTCTGCATGGAATAAAGAGGCATAAGTCATGCAACACACTGTACAGGGAGTTGAAAGGAAGGAAGGATGATTCAGTAGTTAGGGCACACATGTAGGATTTGGGACACTAGGGTTCAATTCCCTGCTGTGCCACAGACTTCCTATGTGACTTTTCACAAGTCACTTAGCTTCTCTGTGCCTCAGTTCCCTGTCTCTAAAATAAGGATAATAGCATTGCCCTAGCTCACAGGGGTGTCATGGAGCTACATGCATTAAAAGATTGTAAAGGTGCTCAGATGCAACAATGATGTGGGTCATAGGAATATGTAAAGTAGAAAGACCTGGGATGAAATCCTGCCCCACTGTGGTCAGTGGCAAAACAGCCATTGACTTCACTGGGATCAGGATTTGACCCCTGGTCTGCAAGAGTTTCCAGTCTAAAAATCACTGATCAGAGCCCTTCACATCATTTTGCTATTTCACCCTCTGCATCTCACTGGCACCATTGAAATTGTTCCCAAATAATTTATGATAGGAGCATTTATCATCAAAGTTCATATATAACCTTTGGTTTGTCTAGTCTGCTCATCGTACGTGCATCTCATGCTTCCAACAGCCTGGAATGTTGTAGAGCTCATAAAATCTCACTATAGCATGCACCTGTCAACATTCTAGTCTATTATTCTCTCTTTTCTTATACACATCGTAAAGAGGCTAAACTCTAGAAATTTGAAGAAACTTAATTCCTCTCCACCCCCCACTACTCCTTCTGCCCCAAGGATGATGTCTTCCTTAAACCATCTGAGTAAATGAAGAGTGCGGTGTTGTTTAGTGCAGACCAAGAACACATCAGTATGCAGTGAATAGTGGACTGTCAAATGATAAATACTATCAAATATATATTCCCTGGCACTGGTAAAAGACACGCCTCAGTTTGCATGAGTATTGCTTGTATACTTGCATATGAGATTACTCTATCATATTTTACAGCATTGCTTTAGGCACTGTACTCCTACAAGTCACAGATCATAGGACAGGAATTCCTTTAAGCAGGCAGTTAGCAGAAAACCAGTAGAGACTATTGTTTCATATCCTGATTATGCAGATTGGCTTCACTAGTAAGGAAATTAACTATGCCACAGCTGCGTGGAGTAAAATTAGAGAACAATCTATATTTTGAAAACGTTGAAAATCTGCTAAAGGAGAAAATTACATGATTGAACAACAGCGTTTATAGAATTGCCGTGAAATATTTCAGCAAGCGGTTTGTTTGGGTTGTATTGTTTCAAAACTTCAATCAATTAATTTGATCTGACATAGATTGTTATGTACAAATCCACATATATTTTAAACCTCCAGTTAATGACGAATGGATGAAAATAAGTCATTAGTCATTTGTAGGACCAAACCCTAAGCAATCCGTTACTGAATGTTCTGAAATAACTGTTGAAATTTTCCTTAATCATTTAAATGCCTCTGATCTTTTGTGATAAGCCATTAAACATCTAATGTTACAGAATTTTCAGACCACATGGATGTCAGACATATTGGAAATCCTCTGAGAAAACAGAATATAAGAAACTAACATATGTCATTATGAATACGGCTTATCTACAGGCATCTAAGAAACAATTATTATTGGTGGTGTTTTAATTATTCAGGTGCCCTCTATATTAGCATATTGGATACAACTTAAATCATATCACTCACATCAGAGGGACCACTAGATCATAGTCTGACCTCCTGCATAACAAAGGCCAAAGAACCTCCCATTTGAACTACAGCATACATTTTAGAAGTGCATCCAATCTTAATTTAAAAGTTGCCAGTGATGGAGAATCCACCACAACCCTTTGTAAATTACTGCATTGATTAATTGTCCTCTGTTAAAAATGTATGCCTTATTTCCAGTCTGAATTTGTCTACTTCAGCTTTCAGCCACTGGATCTTGTTACTTCTTTGTGTGTTAGATTAAAGACCCCATTGTCAAGTATGCGTTTCCCATGTAGGTCCTTACAGACTGATCAAATCAGCCCTTAACCTTTCCTTTGTTCAGCTAAACAGTTTGAACTCCTTCAGACATCTAAAGCTGTGACTTCACTTCCTGTGAACAATAGGTAAACATGATGAAACATTTAAACTCTGTTAAATTCAACACATGTAAGTTACAGAAGTATTTGATGTAGGCTAGACTGATAGTATAATTCACCAGTGACTTATCACTCAGAAGAGAACTATATTAAGAGAACTGTATCTATGTATACCACCTACCCCAGTTGAAGTGGTGGTGGTGTTGAGTCTGAACTATTGATTAAGCTTAATCTTATCCCAGACTTGATGTCTGTCTGAACTTTCAATCAAAGCTCTGACCTGCAAACTACTCATGACACCCCCCCCCCTTAAGTAGCCATCTCCCCTTATCTTTTGGAATTTACATTTTCTGTTTTATCCTGTAGAATCTTGATTGATTATGCATGACCATTATGATCTGTAAATCACTTTGTTTACTTCTGTGTATAAATATTGATGCTCACCCCTAGTAAATTTGCCACACTCACTCTGAAGCTTTGAGCTAGGAATAGTGTGAGCCCATTGATCAATGAATTGAAGTCTGTGTAAGTGGTTTCTGACAGTTTGTGAGCCCTATACCAACTCCGCACGAATCTCGGGTGCTGGAGAGGTGAGTAGGGACTTGCTTTTTACCTAACAATTTGGGGGCTTGTCTCGGGATTCCTTCTGGTGCGGTGCCTCTGTCCAGTGGTCAGATCACTCATATATGAATTGGCAGGCGCCACGGGAGATTTCTCCCAGCCAATTCAATATTGAGGGGTCGTGTACTGGACAGCAGGGTAAACGCCAGTTGGAGGGCTCCTATCAGACACCATGGGTCAAGGGACTAGTGTCCCTTTTCAGAACTTTTTTGAGCATTAGGAATAAGTTGTGTTATGAAGAAAGACTCCCAGTACAGACAGGAATGTCTAAGAAGTTGTACACGCTGTGTGTAGGGAATTAGACTGGGAATACCGCGGTATGGGCCAACCTGGAGAAAAGGTTGCCTTTGTATGGTTCTTTCGAGCAGGCTGCTTTAAAGAGAAGTGGAGAGCCAGATCAAAAAAACCATCCGGGACAGTTAAGTTACTGATTTTGTTTGAACTCTGCAGCAGAGCTGTGGAAATCTTTAAAGATTATGACAGTCAGGTATTCTCCCGAGAGTGAACCCCCTCCATGTTATTTCGATAAAGGGTGTAAACCATGGCGGGTTTTGACCCGCCAGTTGGTCCCCACTGCACCTGCCCCTACTCCTCCGCAGGGGGACTCTCCAGGGAGCAGAGGGGAATCTGCAGGACTCAGGATCTGAATCTATGCAGAGGGTAAGGAGGAAAATGGTACGGGAGAAACCTCGGGAGAAATAATCACTTGGCATTAGGCCAAAAAGAAAATCCCAAGCTGTGTGTCTAGGGTAGGAAAGTGTGTCTGTATCCTCCTTGTCTGTCTTTTTTTTGTCTGTTTTTCGGCTTGTAATAGTTAAATGCAGTAGTGTCAGAGTTAGTTATAGATTTAGATAGTTCTAAGTTTGTAACTGCAGAGGAAAAAGAATAACTTTAACCCTTTGTCCAGTGAGTTTGTAAAATTGCCTAAGAGGAAATTTTGTAGAGATCTGTCTGATGGGCCAAAGATAATCATGAATGTGAATAAATCCTAGTGAGAATTTGTTGTTGCTCAAGAAGCTGTTCCTTAGAAGCCCTAGAGTGAAGAGAACAAAGACAGAATTTCTGTGAGTAGTGAAGTGTTGCCTAGGAAAGTTCCTAAAGGAAAACAGGTAAACAGTTTGATGCAGTTAAAGTGTAAAAGTGATTTAAGTGGGGATAGCTTTGAGAAGGAATTGAGACAGCCCTATATCCAAGTGGCTGTGTTTGACCAGTGATAGAGAAACAAGATTGTTCAAAGAAAAATGTCTTAAAAGCAACTGTATTATGAATGTTGTGTAGTATGATTTTAAATACAACATGTGTTTTAATGGCACCTTTAGTAAAACTCTTAGTGAGTATTGTTGGGGCCATAGTAATCCTTATAATACTGTGTTGTTGTATTCAGTGTGTCCCCTCCCTCAGACTCATGTAAGTCAGCTTGTTCTTTTAGGCCCTACTCTTTTCAAATTGGCACAAGCTGAAGTTGCCAAGCTGCCCTTAGCTCCTTAAACTAAGATGTAGCTTTTTGATAAATAAGTTATATCAAAGCTACAAATGGGGGAATGTTGAGTCTGAACTATTGATTAAGCTTAATCTTATCCCAGACTTGATGTCTGTCTGAACTTTCAATCAAAGCTCTGACCTGCAAACTACTCATGACACCCCCCCCCCTTAAGTAGCCATCTCCCCTTATCTTTTGGAATTTACATTTTCTGTTTTATCCTGTAGAATCTTGATTGATTATGCATGACCATTATGATCTGTAAATCACTTTGTTTACTTCTGTGTATAAATATTGATGCTCACCCCTAGTAAATTTGCCACACTCACTCTGAAGCTTTGAGCTAGGAATAGTGTGAGCCCATTGATCAATGAATTGAAGTCTGTGTAAGTGGTTTCTGACAGTTTGTGAGCCCTATACCAACTCCGCACGAATCTCGGGTGCTGGAGAGGTGAGTAGGGACTTGCTTTTTACCTAACAGTGGGATAGGAGGGGCAAGGAGGGAGCACAGAAGTATTTTGGATTATAAAAGTGAAGACAGAGGAGGAAAAGTGGTGCAAAAATCATAAGTAATAAAATGAGGCACATGTCAAGATATATCCTTCAGTAATTCATTAGAAGAGCTACCATAACCGGTAGCTGGCATTTCATACTCTAACACAGCCATGCATTTTTGCAGCTTAATACTACAGGCAATGCCTCATACCACAAAAACAACATTCATTATATGGAACAACTGACAGCTTATTCCCCCTAAGGAGACCCAAGCTTACTTAAGTCTTGAGTCTGAAATACCATGCCCTCTCAACCAAGGTGTACAGAAAAACAGGTAATTTAGTCGTGGGCTTGGGGACAAAAACTAATAGACCCTGAACAAAATTGGAATCAGCATATTGGGTCTAATCCTCCACTTGTGTACATCAGTGATTAAGTAAATTTCAGTGGACCTGTGCTGTTTACACCAGATCTGGCCCACTGATGACCAAATTACAACCATATACAATTCATTTAGAGTATAACAAATAACGCAGTAGTAAGAACTGTGCATCTTCTCTTGCTATAACAGAATGACTAAAATAGAACACAATTAGTACATGGTACAATGATACAGGAATGGGAGCGCACCCAGGTATTGCAAGTGTCTAGAATGACTGACTTCAGTTATACAAAGGTTTAACCTAGACCACTGAACTCTTTCTAATTATGTGCATTTATTCTGCACACTAGCAGATTCCTGTACTATACTTGAAAAAGTGCTGGTGTCAAGGCACGACATTTAGAAGACAGAATTTGTGGAGAGACACGCAGGTTTATTGCATAATGCTACATTATCCTAGGAAAAGAGAGAGGTTGGAGCTGGAAATTTATAATGTATTATATGCTGAATTTTGCCCCAATTTAAGCTATTTTCACACTTCCTTTTTCCACACATGCAAATGGCAAAAGCATACAAAGTACCTGTTTAGTTACCCATGGTCAGTGCATATTAAATTGGAGCAGGAAAACATTTGCTGACCCAGGGCACATAAATTACATCATTACCTAATGAACTGTTGCAGAATTAATTTGAATGGAGCAGTCTTTCTGAGGAGTTTGCATCTTCCCAGTGATTAAAGTGATTCAGACAAGAGTAGTCCAGGGTAGACAAAATTAATTTAGGGATGAGTCATGATATTCTGCACCAGTCTGAAACCTAATGAGCTGATTCAAATTCACTTAAATCACTGGAAAAATACTAATGGTACACAGATGGCAGAATATCAAAACAAATCTTTCTGAGAGCCAAAGTATTCGGGTCTGTTATTGTTCTGATGTGAATATTTTTACAATTGTCTAAATGGGCCTGATCCTGCTCCCTGAAGTTTAACAGTACTGCCGCCATTAGCTCAATTCAGAGCTGCCCCCCCCCCCCGCCCCCCATTGTGATAGGTCTAGCTATGCCCTCTGGTGGACAGCATTGATGCAGGGAGCCTCTAGGACAGTGGCTCTCAACCCTTCCAGACTACTGTAACCCTTTCAGGATCAGACAGAGACATACAGAAGTGTCACAGAACACTGACTGGAAAAAATGGCTCTCTCTCATTTTTACTATATAATTATATGGTAAATCAACTGGAATTGTGACAAAGTTCCAAGCCTGTGTTGGTGGGTTCTGTGCTTCTGGGCAGATTCAGTGGCCTCAGAAACTCGATAATACCCCAATGTGACCTCCCTTTCTCAGTGTAGCGGTAAGAGTCACAGCCTATTGAGTTACTTTCCTCATAGGCCATTTTTGGAGGTGGGAAGGGTTCGCAGTTTGGCCTCTTGCCTAGATTGAGTCCTGCTTCCCCTCAGACGGATCTCTGTAGAGTATTTGGGAGTATTCCCTTCACCACTGATGCTGCTTTGATTCCCTGGGACACTTCTCCATGGTCCCCTTTTCCCAGCTTCACCCTTACCTCAGGATTCAGCAATTCTTCTCCTAGAGCTCCTTCCATCTGGGTTCTCTTGAGAGAACTGGAAAGGAGAGCTTTTAAGCAGTCTGAGTGGGACCTTAATTGGTTCCAGCTGTCTCCATTAGGCTAACAGCCTTAACTGACCTTTTGCCAGTTAATTGGAGTTAGTGCCAGCATTAGCCTAATAACCTTAATTGGCGTCAGGTGTCTTGATTGGCCTGGAGTAGCCTTTGTTTGGCTATCCGGGGAACAGGGACCTGCTCATTTGGAGGCTGATATACCTGCCTCATCTTGGTTGTGTGCCCATTGCAAATGCTGGAGATTTTGGCAGTTGTTACTGCCCTTGCTATGGGTCGCACTATGATGCATCTGGCGGAATTGGAGAAGGTCTTGCTCAAGCCAACCTTGAGGTTCCATATTATGAATTTGCATCTGATGACTTAATTATTGTTTGTTAAATAGCTGGACATTTGTCTTCCTCATCTTTTGCTGTACGAACATTGTAGAAAAGGGTTAATATTCTGATGTGGTATAAAACTAAATGATCTTAAAAAAAAAAGTACTACTCTCTTATATCCCCATAGTATATAGAGCAGTACAAACAAGTAATTGTCTGTATGAAATTTCAGTTTGCACTGACTTGGCTAGTGCTTTTTATGTAGGCTGTTGGTCAAACTAGGCAAATACCTAGAGGAGCGGGTGTTCCCGTGGGGGGTACACAGAGGTCTTCCATGAGGTACATGTACCCCTGGCTGAGAACCACTGCTCGGTGACCAACACAGATAGTGCTCTGAAAATCCCTGAGTGGGCAAGAGGAAAGAGAGGGCAGATTGGGCACAGAAAGAGGTGTGGCCAGAGAATTCTCAGCTACCCCAGAAACACAGGTGCCATGGCACTAGAGAAAACAAGCAGGGCGTAAAATAAGAGGGATCGCAACTCCCCTTTCTGTAGCTGGTATGAGGGAGTGCTCCCCTGTCTGTTTCAATAACTGAATGTAAATTAGGGCAATCTTTGGGATTGCCTCTGTCTGCACCAGGACCAGACCAGCCATTGCAGCCCAAGAATGAGTCAAGTGCATCCCCGCTTACTCCTCCCCACAAATGCCCTGTGCCTGAATGAATTTGTCCCACTGAGTTCAGTAGCTCTATAGGGAAGCTCAGGAATAGTAGTCTCCCTTGTTTTGAAGGCAAAACACTTTGGAAAACACTTCAAGGTTGGCAAGCTGAACCATCTGTCTAAACCAATAGAGTATTTTAAGTGAGGACTCCACATTAGGTAAACAATAAGCAACAGCATGTTATTTGCTAATACAACTATCTCATACCATACTCTTTCATCAATGGCTCTCCTGCAACTGCCCACTCTAAAGGTGAAATTCACACCTGTACTTATGTCCCATTTAAGCCAACAAAATAGAGTTGACGTGGGACTTAGGTGGTGCATAGCCCTTGCACTGGCACTCTGCACAGGGAGTGAATTTCACCCTTAGTGAAGTAACTGGCATGTGCCACGTCCTACAGATGGATCAGCTGTAGCATACATTCAGCACCACCAGTAATTCCTTTCTTGTGTGGCACGTGTCTCTGCTTTTGGACTTGCTCCCAGACAGATTTCTTTTGCTCAGCGACAGGGGAGCAGGAGGGTGGGGAGGAATCATTTACAGTTGCAGAGAGAACAGACAGAGACAGTCTGCTGACACATCCTTGCAGATCTTCCTTCACCCTGGGCTGTGTATGCATAACCAACACTTCCCATCCCCCAGGACCTGGAGTCACCATGGGATATTTTATCCTTCCCTACTTCAGAAACCTTAGTGACCTCCAGCTCCTTTTATGTTTTAAATTTTCTCTACAGCTAAGAGTAATTCTGGTGGAACTGCAATAGTAAAAGGCCATTTATTTATTTATTTTCTTATTTGTGGTTTAAATATACGATCAAAATAAATTCCTATGGAAATTAAGTCCTAGAGTAACAACACTCAAGCACTTTGTATATTTCATGTCACTAATGTCCTTGTATCCTACTGCACCTAATCTACACCACTATAGCATTCTTGAGCCTCCGGGGAGTCGAGGCTACCGAATTGTTGGGAGGATTTTGTGGTGTGGACAAATAACTTGGATTAGACCAAACTCATTCTAACTTTGTGACCCAATGTAGGATTTGAAGTCCCCAGAACTGAATGTCCACAGAACTAGATGAATGTGCCACTTATTCCCTTTAAGTAAGTTGACTTTAAAACGTTAGGTTAAATTCCATCAGTTTAAATTCCATTAAACTTGGTAAAGTTTAAATTTCCCACTGACTCACTAGCATGATTTTCAACATTTTTACGTTCTTTCTTCGCTGAGAATCTAGTTGGTGCATTCACGCTTAGGATGAAGATCAAACCTTTTTTTTTTTTTTGCATGCTTTAATAGGCTTGTTTACTAGGGATTCACAAGTTCACTTGAAATTCAAGCCCAATTCCCCTATAAAAAGGTGAATGATCTAAATCTCCAATTCATACACAAATACTACAGTACATACACAATGCATCTGTTATCTACGTGGTCCACAGCGATTAGTCCTCCACATTTTTACATCTTTCAGACTTAGTTTCGTTTTCATCAGTTTATATCCATTTCATTAGTAGAAGCTGATAAATGTCAGCTCTGCAAACAGGACAAAAAAGATGCAGTTCTTTCTCTATAACCTGTCTAATAAATTCAATAGGTGTCACTTGTGTGGAAGGGTCTATATTCCTCAGCAGTAATTTGTCACCAAGAAACAGTTTCAGGGCGTTTCACAGTTGTGTGCCAGCATTTGTTTCAGGCCTTATCTTCAGTGAACATTTCTTGCTAAGAGAAATTAATTCCATGCATCTGTCATTACAGGAACAAAGCAAATGCACTGTCTGTAGAAGGGCATTATTCAGTACATTAGGCATTGATATGACAGTTTTCTTCATCTCACAGCTGCTCAAAACAATAAGTAAGCTCACTAATCAATCTGAGGTTGAGAAAACTCACATTAGAGAGGTAGGACAAGGAAGGGGTTACTTTTTCTTCCTCCAGACTCCCTGTCTCTCTCTCTCTCTCTTTTGGTAAAGTTTGTTGCTTATTCCAGCCTTGCAAAAAATAAAAAAATAAACTACATCACATTTCATGGTTTCTTTATATATCCTAACATAAGAGGACTACTTTTAAAGTTATGTTTTTCTATCCACCTAATAGCTTAATAAACTACAGTGGAACAACCACTGAACCTATGGTAACTTTGGGCTGTGTGCAACAGTTGTATGTCGTTCTATTCAGACTTCAAATAGAGTAGTCTAAACAAAGAATTCTTCCTTATTGTACTGGATCAAACCAATGTATTGTGGACACAGTTCTTCAGGACAGAATTTGATGTTTAAAAATGTAATCAATCTCTGACCATCATTCAAAAAAGAAATAAAGGGAAGAAAAAGGGATGAAACTATGGCTATGTTTAAAGAGAAACAAAACTGACCTCATTTTATGTTTGGTGCAACGAAGAATCAGAAAGAGAGACATGCAGAAATGTTTCAGTGAATAAATGGGGGTAATTGGACAGAAAAACGACTTCCTAAAAAAGACAGATAAGTATAGTCTTAGTTTTTTTCTAGTTACCTCCAATTATTTACTTAAACACAATCACAGTGCAAAAATTGGTTAAAATCATAAAGTTAGCAACAACACTACTCACTAATCATATTCTGAACACTCGGAAAAACTGCTTACATACTACAGCTAGAAGAATACCTCATAGTTTCCTGGAATAGTCACTGAAATTAAAAAAACTGAGTTCACTTTGGCTACATTCATGCTCCTTTTGTGTTCATTTTCCATGATTATTCCAGCAAGTGACTGGCAAGAATGCTTTCAGAATGAATTAACTTTATGCAAATATTAGAGAAAATCAATTTTAAACGTGTATTGAAAGTACTGTGCCATAAACCTTGTTCTGGGCCCGGTCCAAAAGCCCATTGAAGTCAATAAGTATCTTCCCACTGACTTCAGTGGCTTTAGATCAGGTCCCCTCAGAGTCATGCTCATCTGATTAAGAAACAGGAAAAATACCATGTGACCCTTGAGTCTAAGGAAAACTAACCCATAACATTTGAGTTTTAGATCATCTACATGGTGAGCTGCTGGCTAAATTGACCATACAATTATTTGAAGAATTGCAGACAAATTTTTGAATAAAAATATATGACCATAAAATTGCTTGCAGAAAATTCCAGTACCAAAAAGAGGAGGTTCATCTCACACGTTATTTGCGGGAAATATTCATGCAGCTTAAATATTTGTTAAAAGTAAGTCAGATTTTCCAAACAAGATAGGTTGAACTGTTCTCTCTCAGTTTCAGAGTTGCCATCACTTGCTCTCTCTCTCTGGTACAAGTTAGAGCTATCTAAAGGTGACTCAGTCTTCCTCTGATTGCCAGTAGTCAAGTCCTGACAAGCAGAGCTCAACACAAATGTAGGCTTCACCATGACCCGTCTCACCCAATATGCCCACTTGGCCTCAGGTTGGCATGGAATTGTAGTATAGAAGCCACTAAAATAGCTCTTCCTGACTTGAGGATGCCCCTCAAAGGATCCTTGCATATCTGAATTTGCCAGCTTTACATCTGCTTTGTACTATCTGAGTAGTTCCCTCAGAGCAGGTGGGTGGAAATAAGGAATGTTGATTTTATAAGTAATCAGCAATATTCTACTTGCACTAATCAGAAGTAATAGTTTGGAAAGAAAATCGTGCATTAGTAATTGTTGAAAACCTTGTGGGTACAATAAACAATAGATTTTTACCCTTAATTAGTGAAGGACATTGAATATTTTCTCTGTGACTGAGCGAGCACTATTTCAACTTTTAAAAATATATACTTGAAATGCTAAGTAGCAGAGGGGATTGCATTTGCAATCCCAACTTCATCTAGATCTTGAATCAATCCACTAACATCCCTGTATCCTGATAAGGTCTACACCAATTCCCTTCAAATCTCCCGGTCTTCCTTTCAAAGGCAGATGCTCATAGGTTTACAAGGATTCTCGTACATTTCTGCATAGCAAATGATGAGTCTTTTCGCACTCTCTTCCACTATGGTTGTGTTTTTACATTTTCAGTAAAATTCTAAAATCAGTAAGAAAGGGAATAATTTTCTTTTAAATTCTCTAACTTTCAAATCTTGGAAAGTACAAGTACGATAATATATAAAGCAGAGAGAGCAAGAGGATGGGCTTGTGGTTAATATGCAGGACTGGGACTGAGGAGATCAGGAGATCAATACAGTAAAGCCTCGATTTAACAGACCTCGATTTAACGGACTTCGGATGCAACGGACAAAATTTCTGAGCAAGTCTGATGCATCCGAAATCCATTTCTCGTGGACTGGCTGCCAGCTCCCGGCTGCCGCCCCGGTCCCAGCAGCCGGGACCCAGGCGGGCTGGCTGACGTTTCCCGGCTGCCGCCCGGGTCCCAGCAGCCGGGACCCGGGCTGGCTGGCTGACGGCTCCCGGCTGCCGCCCGGGTCCCAGCAGCAGGCAGGCTGCGGAGCTGCCGCCCCTACTCTGTGGCGGGCGGGCTGCTACTCCGACAGCTCTTTTTTTTTTATTAAATAACAGACTTTTTGATTTAACGGACACCCCCTCGCCCGAATTAGTCCGTTAAATGGAGGTTTTACTGTACTCAACTCAGGGTATGGCTATCCTATCCGCCGGATCGGCGGGTAGCGCTTGATACATCAGAGATTGATTTCTCACGTCTCATTTAGACGTGAGAAATCGATCCCCAAATCGACGGCTGTACTCCACCTTGGCAGGAGGAGTAAGCAGAGTCGGCAGGGGAGCAGCCCCGGTCAACCCGCAGCCGTGGGGACAGCCAGTTAAGTCGAACTAAGATACTTCGACTTCAGCTACGTGAATAGAGTAGGTGAAGTTGAGTATCTTAGTTCGAACCCCTCCTCCCCCCAGTGTAGCCCAGGCCTTAGAAACAGATTTCCTATCTGACACTTAGGCCAGGTCTATACTGGGAAAGCGCTCCTGGTACAAATATAACCTATACCAGGCATCAGCTAAGCTACACTGTGATGGGTATACCTTATTCCAACCCCCCCTCCCCCAAGTAAAAAATAAATAAAGCTGTCCAGAAAATTTCTGATGAAACTTATTTCAATCAGCAAGTGCTGATTTGTCAAACCAAAACTGTTCATGGGAAAAGGTTGGTTTTGATAATGTTTTCAGCTCAATCTTTTGGGGAAAAAAAAAAGGTTAGAAATTGTTAAAATGTTTCATGCTGATGTTTTTGAAATAAAAAATTCCAGTTTTCAGGTACAAAATGACCTGAAATGGTTCAAAATGGTTTTGAAATGTAAGCGAATTATAGTAAAAGCTTTAAAAACGATAGTATAATTTTAAAAAAATAAAAACAATTGCAATTGACATGGTTCAACTGACCAACCCCAACAATTTTTTTCTGAGTTTTGGTTTGTGAAAATATTCAAGACGTCTCATCCCTACTCAGGATGAGAATATTTCTCAATATCTTGAAAATTTTCACAAGATGAGAAAATCATTTCATGCCCAGCTCTACAATCCAGTTACAGTAGTAAAAGATCATTGTTGTCCACCTAACTGCATCTACACTAGGACCATATTCGAGCACAGTTAGGTCAGTCAGAAAGCTGACTTGAAATTCCAGTCCCACCATCATCAACGTGTAGACAGACTGTGTACCACCAGAAACCAATGGTATTCATTGCAGATGTGGATCATAGTCTCTCAGCCTGAGGGGTGGGGATAAATTGTTCCTTTCTTCCCTTCTTTGTTGGCATTGTCTGTGTTTCTAACAAAAGCTCCTGAGTACAGGGACTGCCCCTCTTGTTATGAAGATATACAACACCTGCCACAATGGGGAGCCAACTGAGTTGGGATCTCTTAGTGCTCCTGTAATACAAACAACTACCACAACAACATATCAAATAGTTGAAAGAGTAGCCAGTATTATTTAGAGGAGACACTTTGAAAAGCTACAGTGAATAATATTGCATTTAGACTTAATTGGAAACTAGCATATTCTTAGTTTAATATAATTTGACATATTTTTATGAATTAACTAGCTTCCAAATGGCTCAATGAAATGGCTATTTTCTTAGCCAATCAATTTACCTCATCGTTGGTTTGTTAGTTGGTTTGATCTTCTACTCTTTTATGTTTTTTAAATTATCTATTATTAAATTCATTTCTCTCTCACTGAATGCTGCCAAATAAGATATCCAGTTGCTTAAAAGAAAAGAAAGACTGCTGGTTCATCTCTATTACATTTTCTATTATTTAAATCCAATTATTTGGAATTATAGGAATGATGATAATGGATTTATATATTTTGACCACATTATATTTACCTCTGAAAAGATGTTATGGCTGTCTATCTTTAAAGTTTATTTTTGATAATCCCCTTGGTGTTCACCACTCACAGCTAGGCCATTATCTAGCCATAGGTTCATAACATAATCTGATTAAAGTTATCACATAAAAATATTGAAAAGGTTTTCTCCATAGTGCTGGCCCAGAACAATGAAGGATGTCATCCAAAACAATTCTCTCCCCCACAACAACTCACACAAAAGATGTTCTCTGTTTGCTAAGCATCTTTGTTCTTTGTCCTGTGATGCTTAATTAAGGATATAATGGGTAATATTATAGTCATTTTAGACTTGTTTGGAAGTAATGAGGCCTGAGGCAAAGCACAGAGCTCGATTTAATTCAAATCAGCTTACAACTGTTGGCAATACCCTTTACAAAGGATCTTAGAGAGGATATAATTTTCTGAAATAATTTGCAGTTACTTTTTTCCTTCCTAATAATTATTTTTAAAAAATTTCTTATGTGTCATGACTCCCAGCAGCAGTGTTAAGTTTTATATAGAGATTCTCTCTCAATGAATAGTTTGCCATATATACATTGGCATAAAGTTTTCTTCTCAGAGATATGGGTCTACTATAGTTGATTGATAGATGAAGCATTCAACCAAGTTATTTATGTGGCTCTCATCACTGTGACAGCTAAACACCTGCATAGCCTATATATTCAGAGTAAATTTCACCCAGAAGCAAATATCTAAAGTGGTGCTTAAGTTTCATTGTGAAGGTTTATGGGAAAGGAAGGTTTGCCAATAAAATATCAATAGGGATGGGCTTTTAACCACTGCTCTCTGGTCTTTAGTGTATGGGACTGAAGAGAAGCTTAATGCTAGCCCCCCAGAAACTGGTGTGGAAGGCAGCATTATTAACCTATTTGTATTGTGGTAGTGCCTATAGGCTGCAGTCAGACAGGGATTGGTACCTCTTGGGACAGGCAGTAGGCATATACAAGAACTCCTCACTGAACATTGTAGTTATGTTCCTGGAAAATGCGACTTTAAGCAAAACAATACTAAACAAATCCAATTTCCCCATAAAAATTAATGTAAATAGGGAGGGTTAGGTTCCAGGGAAATTTTTTTCACCAG
The DNA here is from genome assembly GCA_032164245.1 of Sternotherus odoratus. Taxonomy (NCBI): domain Eukaryota; kingdom Metazoa; phylum Chordata; order Testudines; family Kinosternidae; genus Sternotherus; species Sternotherus odoratus. Next base: position 152,567,298 of record JAVMKO010000002.1, read on the forward strand.
ACAAAATACATTATATACACAACACAGCATAAGTTTTAAACAAACAATTTAATACCGGTACACAGTGATGATGATTGTGAAGCTTGGTTGAGATGGAGAAGTCAGAGGGTGGGATATTTCCCAGGGAATGCCTTACTGCTAAAATTTATGAACTAGCAATTTGCTGAGCCCTCAAGGGTTAACTCTCACACTCTAGAACAGCGGTCTTCAAAGTTTTTCCACTGTGGCCCCTGGGGTATGTCCACCGAAATGCCACCGAATAGAAAGCTTCCACTTTCTGCGGCGGCATTTCAGTGGGACAAAAATAGACCGCTTGGAAATTCAGTGGTCTTCTGGGCAGGATCGGTGGCGGCACCATTGGCACCACCACCGGGGTCTCACACACCCCTAGGGTGGTCTCACACACCCTACTTTGAAGACCACTGCTCTAGAATGCAACAGGAAAGAAGGAATGGCAGAATCACACACTCTGAGAGATAGAGAGAGAGAAATGTGCATTTCAATTAGGTATCAAGAGTGGGATCAAAAGTACACTTACTGCCTGGTTAATTAGGTCAGCAAACCAGCAGCTACAGCTGCTCTCCATGGTGTGTTCCATCTGCTCTATGGAAGATGGGGTACACGGGGGGCAGGAGCAGGGGGCAGGAGACACCCTGACATTAGCCCCCCTCTTCTTCCCCTCCCCCCCCAGCAAGCTGGAGTTTCAGGGAGCAGCTCCAAGGCAGAGGGCAGGAGCAGCACATTGCAGTGGGGGAAGGGACATATGAACTACCAGTTGAACTGCCGACAATTGATAGCCTGCTGAGCAGCTGATGACGTTAGAAGGGAGCATTGCACAACTTTAAATGATCATGTTTCCTAATTGATTAGCAACCGGGACGATTTTAAATGAGGAGTTACTGTACATGTAAGGAAAATATGGTCCTTGCACCAATAAACTATTGGAAGAGGCCACAAGATCTAATATTTTGTGGACCACTGTGACCCCCTAGCATCATGTGCCATGGTTACAGAGAGGCTGTGGCCACTATTCAAACCCACAGAACAGAGCTGCAATTGCTAGATGGCTGAGATTCACCCCTGCCTCTGAGCTTCCAGTTTTGGGCAGATATTCCCTTCCAACTCTTCCCTCTTCCCCCATAAAACCTAATTACTCGGGTTTGAAGCAGTTGAAATGAATTTTGCCTGGAGGGAATTAAATTTGTTATGCCTGGTCCTGTGCTAAATAATCCCAGGATAGTTTTGTTTGTAAAGCATTATTCCAAAATTGATTTGGCTATAGTAAAATTCTGAAGATTTTATATACACTTGAGGATTATGCAAGTGAATTACATTCCACAGAAAGAAGGAGTTTGTTAAAAATTATTTGACTTTTTGTGCTTGCAAAAGGGACTAGAATGATCATTTCAGAACTACAGTATTAGTTCTAGAGTGTGCAGTCCTGCTCTCATTGGTTTCAATGGAAGCAGGACTAGACCAAGGAGGGGCAAGTCACAGGAAGAAGCAAGCAGCCCAAAATTGACCATGCTCTCAAACATATTTGCCTAAATCCAGACCAAGGAGGGCTTCTTGGGTCAAAGTAGTAGTTCAGGTTTCCTGTCTATTTAGCGCTCTGCCTCTTTTCTGAAACCACCAATGCTGGCTTTTGAGATACACCAACCTGTACACTGGGAGCATAGTTAAGATCCTCAAACTCACTTCCTAAAAGCTACGTCAACAGTCAGGCAAATGGTAGCAAGTTTCACTACTGACTTGGGCTGGATTTATTTAAGTGATCTCTGCTGCAAAGCATAGCACCATAGAGGTTTTATACTATGAGGTACTGCTGTCCCTGCCTGAATCTCAGCCCTACAGAGATAGGCCCGGAAGCTGTTCATAATTTTAAAATACTTTATTCCAAAAATACAATCTCTTGGGTGCTCAAATATCAAGGTGAGAATTACTAAGAAGTTGCTGATGTGAATTCTTAACAAGTTTTCAATGTTTATTTAAATCCCTTCACAGATGCTGACAACAAATAAAATAAAAGTAAAGTACAGGCTAATGAAAAGTAAAATTCAGCTGGCACCAGTTTCTAGACGAACATCTTCCAACCACGTGGTGACAGCAGCATGATGTTAGTATTAGATAAGCTGAGCAGAGGCTATCTACACTCAATATAGTAAATTCACTCAGCAGTTCAGACTGCTTTACATTTCCAGTTTTTCCTACCCCTATATATTAACTTTAAATTGCTTCCCTCAAATTAGGTGGCACATATTTGTTTCAAGAACAAGTCAAACTGGACTATTGTTCCTCAATCTAGGAAATTAATTTTGGAGTCATGCACTCCAGCGCACTCCGTGTTGAACATTAGACACTGCATGGAGCAAGGTAGCGCTAATAGCACCTGAGGCAATTTCCTTTATTCTGTTTCTTTTCAGTTGCCAGCTGGAGTCTGAGCTAAAAATAGCCTTGCCGGTACAGAATAATGTATCCTAGCGATAAGTGTATTCTGCAGCAACGCAATGAGCTCATTATCTATGTGTTAATTGATGAACACGGGTGCAGGGAAGGGAAATTGAATAGCATAGTACAGAAAAAGAACACACCTTAGAATTGTATGTTATTCTTTTTTACAGTGGAGTTCCTCCAACGGTTCTGAAAAATCATAACCTGCTTGTCAGTTTATAGTAATGTAAAAATAATTTATATAAAACTTAATTAAAAATATACCTAAGACATTCTCAATCCGAGTAGTCCCTCTTTGTGAAGAATTACTTGCTTTGCTGTGAAGTCATTCTGTTTTTTTGACAGGACGTTATAATAGCACTATAGTCAACATATGCTGTCCAATTAATGAGAAGTGAAGCATAAGGGAGAACTATTCCAAAACTAAGGAATTTCTGGTGGAGATCACCCAAATCGAAGAGTTGCTCAGATTCTGTGAATTGCCAAGGGTGACATACTATGCTAAAGGCATCTGGCCCTCAGAAACTAATGGAAAATATCAATGGACACACCTTGTCATCTGAAGGTATACTGTATTACTTTGATGGTAGATTTTCAATGGGAAACAATGACACATGGTTAAGGCTATGATTTAATCACAGGTATTTTTGGTAAAAAAAAAGTCATGGACAGGTCAGGGGCAAGAAAAAAAAAAAGTCATAGCCCGTGACCTGTCCGTGACTTTTACCATAAATACCCTTGATTAAATCTTGGGGTGTAGGGACTGCTTGCTGGGGGGTAATGGGTGGGAGCCCCAGCTGCAGGGGGGAGCCCCAGGGGCCCTGCTGCCACTCTGGCCGCCGCTGTAGGAGGGAGCCCGGAGACCAGCCACTGCTCGGCCACCTCGGCCACCAAACTGCGGCTGCTCCAGGACTGCTGCTCAGGCAGTCCCTGAGGCTAGCCACATTAGCCTCTGCTTGGGCAGTCCCCAGGGCCAGCTGCCCAGGGCCATCAGAGCCCTGGGGCGGACGCTGTTCTGACAGCAGCTGGTGCAGCTGGCTGCGTGGCTGCCCGAGTAGCTGGCTGCAGGGCCACTCCAGCAGCAGCCAGCACGGCTGACTCCAGAGTGCCCGACCAGCTGGCCCTGGGTCAGCCTCATTGGCTGCTGCTGAAGTCACGGAGGTCGCAGGAGGTCACAGAATCCTACACAAGACAAACATGGAGTCCTACACATGGTTAGTTTAGCGTCCCTGCAGCAATGCTATTCTTGTGTTGATGAAACCTTTATTCTGGTGTTGGTGTCTGGACAATCAGGGGCAGAATCTACCCTTACTAAAGTATCTATTGATTTCAGCAGGGCCTTGAGATGCTAACCTAGGCAGAGAGGAAGCTTAAAGGGACAGTCAACTTAAATGACATTGAAAAACAATCACTTATGACTATTGCTACAAGTAATACTTACCACTACGATAACTGAAAAAGATTGCTAAAAAGGCTCTTTTTGTGTGTTTGCCAGATATTTTTGTATGGTCATTTTCATTGTTTCCTCTCTATATCTGATCAGTGCCACCTCGTTCATGTGGGTCTTTCACACAGCACCAGGGGAAAGAACAAACATATTTGTTTTAAAATGGGAAAATTCAGTTGTTACTCTCCCTTTCCAGCTTGGCAAAAGGCACACCATTTAGGTTTTTAATGTGGGGAACTGCCTGGAGAGAGGGGAGAGAAGAGAATGAGGAAGACGTGATTAAGGGGCTGGGGGAGGAGGAACCTATCCGAGTATAAAAAAATATTGGGGAAAGTCCAACAAGTGCCTTTGCTTCATGGCACTGGAAAATTCCTTTCCCCTGAACCAAGGATAGTTTGTAATAGTGACAGTCTCACATAAGGAAGAAAAGTCTGGATAAAAGGTGCTCTCCAAAGACCTAGAAAGTGATAGAGAATGGTTAATGAAGGATATAGCTAGCCCAGCAGGACTATGAGGAGGACTTGCGATAGGGGACTTTTGGGGAGTCACTGACCCAGGAAAGCACAGAGCATGTCAGATTTGAATTGAACCGCCTGCTTAGGCCCAGCTGAGAAGCTAAATTGCTTATCTCACAGCACTATTAGAATGTAGATTTTGTCCTTTAGAACATTTAATAGGACACAAATTATATGGAGGACTCCCATGCCTTCAGGGAGAACAGCCTAACAATTAGGCCTTGCAAAATGTACACCCCTGGAAATGCAACAGAAGAAATACTTTGAGGCAGATCAACGATCAGGAACAGCCTTTTACCACTGGAAGATGAGGATGTGATGCACTATAAAGAATTTTGAATGCTGGAAGCAAAGTACAAATTCAGGCCTCAAACCTGCAAACATTTAAGCATGTGCTTCACTTAACTAATCCCTGGATTTCAATGGGACTGTTCATCTCAGTCAAGGTAAACAGGTTCAGAAACATTTGTAGGATCAGGGCCATCATTAGAAAAAATGAGCACCTACTACACCATATGATGTAGTTACTGAATACAACTAGAAAAGATTCCTAGCAAGTTTATCTGACAAAATTTAGTTTCTTTTTCTGTTTATAAGGTGTCCATGGGCAGCTTATTATTGTCTCCAATTTGTTATTCAAAGCTGTTCACCAAATCAGTTTCTACAAATGAATTTTGTTCTGTAGACTGTTTGCAAGCTTTCAATATTTTCATCTTCATTATAGTCACATAGTGTTCCTGTTCCCTACTTGGCTCAGCACAACTCCTAGAATCAGATCTCCAGTGTGTCCATTTACATATAAAACTTTCAACATGAAAGCCTCCCTTAATACTCTGTGAATAGTCTATGAGATGCTTAAAATTTGGTGTTAAGAAAGTGAACTTATTCAGTAGACTGTTTGTGGAAAGGGAACATGCAAAGGGGAGTGAATGTAATCCATGGATCAGTGTAAAGTGTGTCCTCTTCTGTACCTGATCCGGAGGATGTGAGTCTCGTATTAATATAGATGGAATTAATTTAACCCAGTCACTGTCCAACATTAAATGGTGTTAGACAAGTGTAATTCTAGGAGCCCCTCAGTGCTCATTGGTGGGGAGGGGGCACTATAACTCATATTGGGCCTGATACATATTATAACAGTGTGTTGTGGGCAGGGAGTGTATCTAAAAGGTATTGTATAAACTGGTGATGCGTTGGTCGGGAATATAATTGTGTGATGTATGTACGAGTTATGTATGTGTGCTGGAAATGTCATTAAAATGTGTTCTGGGATCAGCCGAACAAATCAAGCCTGTCCTTAAAAAAGGAAGGTGCATTTATCTGACTGGCTTGATCACAGGCAGGGGACAATGGAAGTATATTTACATATAAGGTAAACAAAGCAGTTGAGGAAACAGCTTACTGAGCAAACTGGGAGACAGATTCTGCACCCCCAGGAAGCCTTTTTGACTCCTGAGGTAAAGACAATGGTCTTTAAGACCTATGCAAGGAGAAAAAAGACATTCTAGTTTTCTGTCACTTAGGGAATGGAGAGGACAACACCCTCCGATTGTCTGAGCACTGGATCCTCTGACCTGGAAATGCAAGTAGTTTAATGTAAGTGAGAAAACTGCTTATGCAAAGATTGTACTGTAATTTGGTAAAATGCAGTTTTAGTCACTTATGTTTTAGGCATCCTGAGAAGAGCATCATGACAATGTTTGGTGCAAAGTTTGGGTAGTTTATGCACTAACCTCAGCCTGCTTAGTACCATGGCAAAACAAAATAAAAAATCCATTTAACCTTTTATTAAAAGGAAAAAGCAGTTAAAGCATTTGAAATGTAAAGTATTAAGGGAGGCTTTCATGTTGACAACATGCCTTATTTTCAGTAGAGGGAGAGAGTTTTCAGAAGGAAAAACTCAGCTGTTTGACATTCTCTTAGGTCTTGTCTACACTACTGGGGTAAGTCGAACTAAGTTACTCTACTCATATAGCTGCAGTCGATGTAGCTTAGGTCAACTTACTGCAGTGTCTCACCACACTGTGTCGACAGGAGACCCTCTTTGGTCAATTTACCTTACTCTTCTGGTTCCAGTGGAGTACTCCAATCGACTGGTGAGCGTTCCACCGTTGATTTAGTGGGTCTTCAGTAGACCCATTAAATGGACCCCCGCTGCATCGATTGCAGCAGGGTAGATCCCCGGTAAGTATAGACATAGCCTTAGATGGTAATAATGGTCCTTCTGGGGAAAAGAGAAGATAGCCGAGATGGGCTGGAGCTGCTGAAATCTGATCCAATTTCATCCCAAGTGAAATTCAACTGGAACCAGTAGAGGTGGCAATGTCATATAGGCTCCCTGGCCTGTCTGGTTAGGAAGTCTCTCAGGATCAGGATAACAAAGGTCGGGGTCCCAGGAGCTGATAGGGGATGGTAGGTATGATTGTGTAGCTTGCTCCAGTAGCCAATTTTTCTCCACAAACTCTTTAATGACCAAAAAGGGAATGGTGGGTGGAATAGCCCATCCCCTCATTATTTTGTCCAACTATTATGACTAGTTTTTGACATACCAATTTTGGTTCACTGATTTCTGGTTTCACACTGTTGTTGTTTACCAAGCATGATCTTAAACATAGTCCTCCAGTTTTATCAGTAGGCATTTTTATTCGTACCAATTCAATGTTTGTCTCCCTTTTGAACCTTTTCCCATCAACGTTTGTTAGCACAGGTTATTGTGACAGCTCATGAACTTTCACTTACCCCAATTGTGAGCTCATCTGTAAAAGTAAGTTGGTAGGCTCAATTATCACAGCAGTGTGTTACAGTTCTCAGCCAGCGAGCCAAGATCATTAGTTCAAGATCTTAGCTTTAAAAGTTCCAGATACAAACCCTAGTGTCTGCCAAGATGGTGGCTGTTACATGAACACAGATGAAGGAAATTAAAAAAAAAATATTTCAAACTACTACAGATTTCTTGAGGTACACAATCACAGTCACCTCTACTACTTAATATAAGCATATTTATGTAAGGAACACTAGTGAGGATAGATAGTATTAGGAAGGAGTTTCAACTAGAATGGGATAAAAGTATGTCCCATCAATTAGATCACATAAAGGCAGACAACTAAATATTTGCCAGAGCTTATGCTCCAGTCCAATGGGGGTTGTGGAAAGTAGCAGCAGGTAACACTTCAGGTTATTATCTCTATCCACCTTGCTGCATAAGTTATTATCTTGATCTACCTTGCTGTGACACACTATTGCGGAATTAAAGGTCACCATTCTGCAGAAAGGGAACTTCAGATCCAGACTGCAAAGAGAGACTGCAGAGCTTCAATTCATTTGCAAATTCGGCACACACACTTTGGGATTGAACCGGGATCTACAATGGTTGGCTCATTACAGGCATTGTTTCTCATCTCTCCATGTCCACAGACCCCATTCAAATGCTAGACGAATAATCCACACTCCCTGATCGGAGATAACAAGCTGGCTCAGCTTAATTGGACTAACCTTTTCACCTCCCACCTGGCTCTTACCTACTTTTCTATAACTGCCTGTTTGTGAACACTTCTACTGCTTGCATCCGACGAAGTGGGTATTAGCCCACGAAAGCTCATGCTTCAAAACTTTATAGTTAGTCTTTAAGGTGCCACAGGACTTTGTTAACTCTGCTATTCCAGACTAACACGGCTACCACCCTGATTCTTGCTGTGAAAGTGGCAGCAGGTAACACTTCAGGTTATTGTCTCTATCTACCTTGGTGCGTTTGTAACTTTGCTAACTATGTCAATAAAAGAGGAAAAAACCTCTTGTTTGTAACAAAGTGAGAGTACTGCATCTGTGCACGTTGGGATTCCCAAATTAATATAATTCTAACACTGGGCCTGATCTGGGGGGACTAGAACCTATAAACCTCAATGTATTAATTTGTCAATTGGGCATTCTTAAGTAATCAGTATAATACATACATAATCAATAGGTTAGGCAACACATGGTTTATGGTTCTTATACTGGGTCTCTACAGAGAGGTGGATTTTATGCTCAGGGAATAGGACATCATCAGTTCAGCAAAATACAAGAGGAATCATGCCTTGCTGAACCAAAAAAGCATGTGAGAATAAGATGCAGAAGAGTGGGTTGCTGACCTGCCATAACTTAGGCTAAGAGTATCCTTAATAGGGCGAGAGCATCAGATGCCGGTTCCCCTTTTCCTAGGGGTGCTGCCCCAAGCAGTGCTCCTTTGTCTCTGGGTTCTGCCCACTGCAGTAACCCCGAGATCTGGGTCTCCCCTCCCAGGGGAACCCCAACCCTCTATCCTCACCTTGCTTCAGTAGCTACTGCCAGTCATCATCTACCCCCCTCTCACTGGGGCAGACTGCAGTCTGAAATGGTTACTCATTATTGACAAGGGGAGGTTGGATCAGCTGCCTCTGCCTAACCCCGGGCTGCACCTTTGTAACCCCAGTACCTATTTTAGGCCCTGCACAAGGCCTGCATCCTGGGGAGTTGCCAGGCTGGAGCTCCCCAGCTCCTCTTGCCCTGTTCCCCAGCATGGCCCCAGTAGTACCTTTTGCCGCACCCTGAGTTCCCAGGCAGCTAGGTCCTTGTCCTTCTAAAGCAGAGGTCAGCAACTTTTCAGAAGTGGTGTGCTGAATCTTCTTTATTCACTCTAATTTAAGGTTTTGCGTGCCAGTAATACATTTAAACCTTTTTAGAAGGTCTTTTTCTAAGTCTTTAATATGTAACTAAACTATTGTTGTACATAAAGTAAATAAGGATTATAAAATGTTTAAGAAGCTTCATTTAAAAATTAAATTAAAATGCAGAGTCCCCCGGATTGGTGGCCAGGAACCAGGTGGTGTGAGTGCCACTGAACATCAGCTTGTGTGCTGTCTTTGGCACAAGTGCCATAGGATCCCTACCTCTGTTCTAAAGCTAGAGAGAGACTCCCCCAGCCCCTGGCTCACAGATTGGCATGTAGTCCAGCTGCAGCTGCTTCCCCAATCAGCCTACCCTATTAGCTCCCCAGGGCAGCCCTTTCCCAGGGCTGTTTAACCCCTTCAGGGCCAGAGCAGGGTGCTTATGCTACTACATGCTGTTTGATTGCTGTAAATATCCTGGTAGAAGTTGATGGAGAAAGGATCATGTTTTAGACAGAAAGGGTGAGAACTAGAGCTTGACTCTTCTTAGTTCTGAGAAATAATAGTCACACTTTCTATTAATGGCACATTTATCTATATATATAAAAGTCAAATGGTGTATGCGTGCGTGTGTGTATGTATGTATGTATGTATGCTTACTCCTTCCACACCGTTTGAGCTAGAGACTTGAAATTTGGTACAGTTAGAGGTCTTGGGGTCCTAATGACCGTAAGAGTCAAAAAAATTTCAAATCTCACCTCTGACGCCCCCCAGGGGTGAAATTCTTTAAAGGCCAATCACATCAGCTGGGCAGCTGCTGTTCTCTGTGACATAGTTATGATGTCATAATACCCCCTCCAACAGACACCGCACTCGCTCAGCTCTCTGCCCCCTCCAACGGACCCCGCACTCGCTCAGCTCTCTGCCCCCTCCAACAGACACCGCACTCACTCAGCTCTCTTCCCCCTCCAACGGACCCCGGAATCCCTCAGCTCTCTGCCCCCTCCCCCCTCCAATGGACCCCGGAATCCCTCAGCTCTCTGCCCGCTCCCCCCTCCAATGGACCCCGGAATCCCTCAGCTCTCTGCCCGCTCCCCCCTCCAATGGACCCCGGAATCCCTCAGCTCTCTGCCCCCTCCCCACCTCCGACGGACCCGAGTTGGGTTTGGTCGGAGGGTAAGTGAGGTGGGGGTGTCTGGTTTGGTCGGGGGGGTAAGTGAGCCGGGGGTGTTGGGTTTGGTCTGGGGGGAGGAATTTCTACATTGGTTGATTTTAGTCTTTGACACAGAGAAGACAACAATTCTTGATCCTGAAACTCTAAGAAGTAGGGCTGAGAGATCCTTCTTCACAAGAGCACTGGAGGGTGAACTCCATGGAGATTAAGCTGAACTGAATGCTGAAAACAAACTGAAGCCTGCAAAAACGGCTTGAATTTGTGAGCCCCGAAAAATGGATACATTAATATTGGCTGAAATCTCAGTTTAACTGAAGATGCAAACATAGCAGTGTGGCATGAAATAAGGAACAGAGAGGAAGTGAAGTGAAGTGCAGAATTGCAATTTCCTTCATGGGCTCATATACACAAGGAGTTGCTCTTCCTCTAGAACCTCTGCTTACAAACACTATTTATAAAGATGTAATTGACGTTCAAAAAGCTGATGCTTAAAATGGATTTTCTTGTATACAGATCATACGACTGCTATATTATAAATACACAAATTACATACGTGAAAGTACCCAGCATGTTATAGAATCATACATCTTGGCTGCTAAAGACAGGACATGAAAACACAGGGACAATGTTAGTTTTAAGTAAGGGTGAAAACGTTTGAAATTCCTTCTCCCTACTGTACAACAGATGGCTGACTTTAGTCCTGAGCCTAATTTTACCAGGTTTGGATTCTACCTGATTGGACATGCTAGCACTGGTCAAGTTGCAGTTTCTATCCTCTCCATCGTTCATTGTATTTACTTTTCTTGCCTGTAGCCTACAAGAAGAGGATGGAAGAGAGAATTATAAGTCTCTGCCTGGTCATATTTTCCTATAAATGGGACAGAAATATAATGAGAGTAACTTTTTCCCTAATAAATGTAACACAAACTGTGTTCCCTAGTTCATTGGTCCTCATCCTAGGGGGGTCACTACCCCTGGAGGTCTCAAACAAGCTCAGGAGAGGCATGACCTCCCTCCCTTTTTACAGCTCAATGAAAAGAGGATCCCAAATTTTTCTCTCTTGTAACGTGGGGTCACAGTATGGAAAAGACTTGAGATTCCTACCAAGGTATATATGCAATTACACGTTCATACCATGGAGACTTAATTTACTGTCTATCCTGCTCTTTCAACAAAATGCATGAGGTGAAGAATTTTCCTACACTTCAGTTATACTGTACATTTTTCCATTTTTTGTATGCGATATTAGGTGTAATTAGGTCTCTGCCACACTCAACATTTCCAAGTTGGTGTAATTGGGCTGTACCTTCGATTCCTCATCAAGTTCAATTCTGCATGTATACTAACAATAATGTTCTTTTTCTAACTCTGCTTCAAGTCACAAACAAACCCAGTTTAATGCTCTGCAGAATTCCAGCTTTGCAACCATCTGTCTTGTTTATAATTATTTGGGTAGAAAAAATCCTTTTCATATATTTTACAATATCTGATACACAAGTGTTATGTTATTAAGAGTTTGGATTTTTCTAGAACCAAACCTTACAAACCTCCCTGCCACCCACTCTCCTCCCATCCTACCATACTGGACCACTCTGGAATTAATTGGTCTGCTCCAATAGCTTGGAGTTAGACATTGGGAATGCTCCTGAACCTTAGGTAAAGAAAGCAGATTATAGGGTATACCCCCAAGACTAAAGAAGGTAAACATATCCACAGGGGAATCCCCATCAAAGACAAGACTGCTAGCCACAGAATCTAAAAGTAATTTGTAACCAGAGGCAACTGTTAAAACATGAACTCATTCATTCAACACTGTTTAATACTTAAATTCTAAGTGGCATTATGTCCCAGTAAGTGGAGTGAATGCAAGGCACTTGATTAAAACACAGTATCCTCAACTAATGTATGGGTTAGGTTAATAGCTCAATTGTATACAAGATCCAGTAATGTACTTTGAGCTTGTGTGTGTCACTGCAGCCCTTGTTTAGGGGTGAGACAGTCACCGAAGACAATTTTTAAAGACAACACAACAGTGCACAATCAATTTATCTAGATAGCCTTATTTTTCCTACTGAACTGCATGTGTTTGTCACTGTGGTGGATACATTATTCTCCAATATCTTTCTTTAAAAAGGCTCACCCACCCTGGTCCCACACACAGTGATGTGCTCAATATGGTTAATTTCAAAACCAAGTTGGATAAATGATCAAAAAAGCAGTTCATACAATAATCAAACACTGTGTTATTATAGATGTGGTGATCATCACTTATGCATTACATACAACGCACTCTTGCAAAATCTTAATGTCTTCAGCTGAAGAGATACATGTGTGGAATATGGTTTTCTGAGGGCATGCAAATCCTAGTGTCATATATGTTGGCTACAGAGTGTGATGAGCTACTTAGGAGAAAAGTTTATCTTAGTAGGCCAGGGCAAGAAGAGAATACCCAGCTTCACAGCACAGATGCAGGTGGTGATGAAAAGGAGAGCTCATGTAAGCAAACTCTGTTCCTGTGCACTGCATCTATATTCATTTCTTCTCTGCCTCTGGCATCTGTGTAAGCCATAGGTGTTACAACAAACCGGGTGTTATATGCATCTGTAGCATGTGGCCTCATGAAAGGGAAACAGATGAATCCTTGCTCCCTGGCAGATTCCCTTTTTGTTCAATTAACATACTTTTACTGATTACTGGAGGCAGGTTGTTGAAAGGAGCACCTGACCCCAGTCTCCATAGCCAGTGGTGGGACCTCCACCCTTATTACAGTTCTGCATTCAAGTGATCAGATTACAGCCCTTCTCGGATTCCTCTCCAGTTATCACTGGGATGAGGCTCCATCTATTCTCCGGAGCTGTGTGTGGTGCTCAGTCAGCAAGGAGATGCCACCTTCAGGACATGTAGCCATTTAAAAAAGAAAAACCAGCCACATCTTCTATGGCTGACTGAACTACAATTATGAGTATCCTGAGCTCAGAGTTGAGGAAGGAGGATGGGCGTGCTATGATAGTACATTTCAACTTGCAGGCATCCCAGAATGTAATTATGCGCCTGCTGTGTGTTTGTTTTAACATTTGCTTCACAGGTTTATAGAAATCTGGCCACTAGTCTTGTTCGGTGATTTAAGGTTAAAAAGAAAAGCGCCCCCCCCCCATAGCATCACATGGGCATTATAAACCCCTATCCTCTTAAAATCAAAAAGTCTATATTGGCAACCATTATTTGAACATGGAAATTAAGGATATTGTTCATTCTTTTCAACATGTATCAGCTCCCTTCTAATGAAGATATATTCATTATTGCAACTAAAATTAATGAATGGATATGAAAGTCTTTTCATCTCAGCCACAAGAAACAAAAAGAGAAAGTAGCAGAACTGGACACAGTATGTATATTAACAGGAGTCACAGGTACAGAGAGCCAAGTCATCATAGCAAGAGCCAGAAAGGAGACATGCATCAGAGTAGGATTGAGAAAAATCAATTTACTCACAATTATAATTTAGGTACCCCAAGCCAGGCATAGAATGATGATCGGTTCTAAAGGAACCAACCCCCTCATCATTCACTAGACTTTCAAACAATTTGTAAACTCAGAGGGAGAAAAAAAAATCCCATACCTCAAGGAACCCTGGTCCAGTCTGTTCGCCAGCTGAGAGGGTGAACATTTGTAGCTTGAACTTCTCTTTCTGTTGAAGAAAGCCCCTTTACTCTTCCCAGTTCTCCTAAGATGCCCACTTCTGCTTCCAACATGCAAGTGGTCCATCGAACTCTTCAGCTGTCGATAAGCATGCTAACTTCTGAAAGCTTCATCTTTTGAGATTCACCTGCAATTAGTTTCCAACTATCAACGTTGACAATTGGACTTCCCTCCCTTTGTGCCTTCCTTTTATGTTTTAATCTTGCTTGTGGCAGATTTGCCCTTACTGACTCCACACACATGTGCATCGACAGCTCCTCCTGGCATTTCCTCTGGCTTCTAGAAAAGAGAAGATAGATGAATTATCCAATTTTTATTTGACCAGAATGAAACCTTGGGGTTATCAGTGTAAAACACAATAAAGAATACCTGGCTAAAGAAACAATTTATTCCAATTATCCTGGTTATAGTTCAAGAGCTTCTAGTGATAAAAGTTGTTAATGAGCTTTGTCATTGATAGCATTACTTTCTAATCTGAATTCTTTTAGGATTATTAGCTTTAAAGCCACTTCCACAAAGATAAATTAATTTACATTAAAATTAATTTGAAAAATAACACAGATACTACTGCATCTAAGCAGTAGAGCAAAGAAGTTTCACAAACATGCTTGAATAAAACCCATTATTTCACTTTATTTGACTCTTTAATATTTGTTTTCTACAGTCATAAGTAATGGGTTTTCAATTAAATCAATTTTTTTTCCACAAAACATGTCAGCTTTCCATGGAAATTAGATTTTTTTTTTTGTCAAAAACCAGAATCCCCCAAACCTAATATATTTTGATTTGTAGATGCTGCCACAGCCCCTCATAGGATCAATAGTTTGGTTGTCTCATTTCTCATTATAGGGCCGGCTTGCCAGTCTACATCTTCCAAATTGTGCTATTACCAGAGAACCAATCATGTACCACTGCTCTTCTCAAAAGGGGAGACCATGATGCACTGTGGGAACTGTAGTCCAACCAGGAAGGTTGGCCTATAGAGGAAAATGGGAGCATGAGATACCTGAACTCCAATTCGTATCTGGCACCATGGCAGCATTTCAAAAATCCATATTTTTGTTTAAATTGTGAAGTGTTTTGGAATAATAATTTCTGTTTAAAAAATATCAAAAATTTTCCATAGGAAAGAACTGCCCACTCTTCAATCAATTCTAGAAATTACGCCTTTGTAAGCCACAGTTCTTTCATTGGGGTACTTCTGAAGAAGAACAGAAACAGAAACTATGATCTGTGTCCTAATGACACAAACTAGGCTGAAGTTTTAGACAATTATTGTAGAGCAAATAACTTAGCCACTAAAGTCAGAAAATATAAGTTGTAAGCATAACGAAAAGGATAACATGGGATATAGGAATACAACAAGAGCTAAGATAAACGTGATGCCACTTTGTGTTGCTAAGTAAAAACTATGGCTTGACAACTTTAACCAGTTAAATGATTCAGTGCAAAATTCCATATAGAAAGATTTCCACCTCACAAGACACACAATCCAAAGCCTTTCAATATCCTCCCCTGTCAAACAAGCTCATAAAGATGCCTGGGGGAAGGGGAGCATAACAGTAAACACATTCCTGCCTGACTGTGCCCTGTACAGAACAAAATCTTAGGTAATTGTAATACTATTTTAATTATATAGTGCCTTTTATTATGAAGGCTTCCAAAAGGCTTAAGCAATTATAGAAATACAATACTATTGATTCCAGCTAGCTTGGGGTGAAGGACAATAGCTAACTAGCACAGAACATGCGGCATAATAATGAGAAGAGGGATTGGAAATTTTGTCCAAAGAAACCAGGGCAAGTCTTATGAAAAGTACTATGCTTAATATCTATGTAGAACAGAGGCTCTTTTTTCTAAACCAACATTTAGAGGCTCTTTTCTTATTCCAGCAAATATTCTGTACTAATAACTAGTTGAGTTTTAATCATCAGCTATTTATAAGTAACACACCAGATGAGCTGTGAAATGGGTGTATTTTTGTGTGCATGGGTGAGCATTAGAATAAAAAACAGACTGTTTTTATTGGAAAGAGCCATAGGCCCAATTCACCATTGAGTTACGTGGTTTTGCACTCCATGACCTCAATGGAGATGTAAAACTAGAGTAAGGTAGTGGTGAATCAAGCCCATAGTCAAAGCCCTTCATTTTCAGTTTTCATTTCATTTCAAATTTCTTGGGACTATATCAGTATTATTATAAAATTTAAAAATGGGTGAAAATGGGGGGGAAATTAACTTCATAGTTTTCTGGATAAATATCGGTGTTAATATTGAGGGGACAGGAAGACAGACAGAAAGCAACAAATAGCGAAAAGTAAGCGTATTGAAAGCAAACCACAGCATTAAACTGCTTTTATTTCATGAACTGCATTTTAACACTAGGCGCACATATGCACACACATGCATGAGTCTGGATCATCTACTGCATTGCATTACTTTGACAGTCTCACATTTACACTTAGCCCTGGTCTACACTGGGGGTGGAAGGGATTGATCTAAGATATGCAACTTGAGCTATGAGAATAGCGCAGTTGAAGTCGACGTACTTAGATCGACTTACTGGTAAGCAGTCACTGGTAAGCAGTCACTGGTAAGCAGTCACTGGTCACTGGTAAGCAGTGAGTCAACTGCTGCCACTGCTCTGTCAACTCTGCATGCGCCTGTCACGGTGAGGGAGTACAGGAGTTGACGGGAGAGCGCTCAGGGATCGATTTATCGTGTCTAGACAGGTAGACACGATTTATTGTGTCTAAATCAGTATGTATTAAATGCCCTTTAAAAAGAGTCACTAAGTACAAAAAACCCAGCTATAAAAATAGAAATTATTGTTATTCTTTACTGCACTTCATAATTATGGGTAGGATTTGTTTTTAATATTGATGAGATTAAAATACTGCATCAAGCTGTTCATATTTGTTATCTTCTTCAAACCACGCACTTTATGATTTGATCACAATCTTCACACAAAGTCCACAGTAAAATTTGAAAATAATTTCATTGCACTTAATTTTTTCTCCTAGTTAAATATAGAGTACAGCAGGAAATCCAGACTCCATTCCCAACTTCTAATACATTTCCTGATTGAATTTGGGCACATCACTCTCTCTGTGCCTCAGTTCCTCCTCTGTAAAAGAAAGAAGGAAGATAATAATACCACCTCTCTCTCACCCTTTGTCTCTTTTGTCCATGTAGATTGTAAGCTCTTCAGTGCTATGTTTCTTGCTTGTTTATTTACAGTGCCTAGTACAACCAGTCTGTGATCTCATTTGAGAGGTTTAGGTGATGTAATAAATTACAACAACAAAAAATACCAACATCATCAGATGCGGGGGCCAAGGGATGTAGAAGCTCCCTGCAAATGGAGGGGTGGAGGGAGGTACTGAGACTCAGGAAAGTATGTGTGTGTGTGTGTGTGTGTGTGTTGGGGAGGAAGGCAGATAGAACAGCCTACTCTGGGCAAGGAAGGTTTTGGGAGTTCTTACCTGTTCTTGGGCCTGATCCCAGGCCCCACGGTAGCCACTCCAGCATCTCTGAGTCCCACCCTTCCGTCCATCCCACCTCTTCCAAGTGCGCATGAGCTATTGTGGGGAGTGGAACCCCCAACATTTCCATTGCAGGGACACTATCCCCCCTCTCAATCAGATGTGAAGTAAATGAAGACCACTGGGTTTTGCCAACATGCCTGTATCTACCAGAAATCCTATAGAACAGAGCTGCTGTCATACCTTAAAATAAAAAAGGTTTCTTTTCTGACTCAAGTTCACTTGCTGTAATACACATCTACCACCTGCTTCATCACTGAAAGTCCCTTCTTCCTCCAATTTTGGACTATTTAGAAGAGACTGTTCAGGATGGTGTAGGTGGACTTCATAAGAGAGACCCGGGGATCAGGGAGTTAAAACCTTGTCTTAGGAACCTAAAATGGACCCTGCTGCTATGGTTAAAGAGAAAACAACCACTTGAGGCTCTTTGCTGCCTGCATCCAGAAGAGAGCATTCTACTCCCGCTTTCCACCTGGGCGTTTAACTTGCATGCTGCAACTGGTTTCCTAGGAAAGGAAAAGGAAAAGTTGGCAAGAAGAGGAACAGTAGGAAGTTCCTGCTCTTTTGAATCTGGAAATTGGAGCTGCAAGAGCTCTATCAGTTATTGCCTTTAAGTGACAAGGAATTCGCTCACTCTCTGACTTTGGCTGATGAAAGCCTCAGCTATGTTTTGTTTCTATTCTTACTGAAGCAAGTTTTATTTTTTTCTGAATAAACTCAGCTCTGCTGAGCACATTCTGTTTTCCTGGGCAAGTACCCACTGACTGATGTACTGAACAGCCTATTGCACTGATGTGTACAATTTATTTTGATGCACATAACCAAAGATGAGAAGAAAGTAATGATCAAAGACTGCCTTTGTATTGTTTTGTGTTTTGGTGAATTGTGTTAATTGGTTGTATAAACATGGATGCTTCTGTAGTCATTAAAAATGTACAAATATGGATGTTTCTGTGGTAATTTTTTTTAAATGAAGAAATAAATGAATAAGGGTCTCCTTGTGACAGTGGAAGTTTATGATTTATGGCCCATCTGTATGCACAATCCAGACTCAAAATGAAATCTGGCAAAAGAATTTTTTAAAAAAACCCTCTTATGGCTACAAGTGAAAAATGTCTGAGCTGTACTCTAAATTAAAAGCTGGCAATGCCTTTGGATTTGATAAACTCTATTAAAGTGGCATGAATATTTAGAAGAATTATCACTTTTCATGTGGGAATGAAGTGTACATGATATCATACCCTTCAGCTCCGTGTGGTGTTAAATTGAAAATTACTAATTATAAAACTATTCACTGGGCTTAGAATAAAGCAGAAATATCCAGCTCAGATGTTTGATTTTTGCTCACGTTTTCAGATGTTGGTAACTTCAGGCCATATTTGCTTCTCCATTACATAGCTTGGAGGGAAGCAGATGGCATGCCGAAATTCTGAAAAGCATCTAGAGAGGTTGTGGAGGAGAGAAATGTAGCTATGGTGATACTATCCAGTGGCATCACATAGCCACCACCAGCACCTCTATGCTACTCATATGTCTATAGAGGAATGCGCACCGGGGTGGAAGAAGTCATCATCAAAGTTGGAGTCTGAATATGCATTGTGTGCACCCATGTACCCATCTCAAAGCAATATGTGATGTGATGAAATTCTCTACATTATCCTTTATTTCTTCTATAGCACCATAGCTCTGAATGGTACTTTATGGACAATTGATAAGACAGGTCACTGGCCTGAGGATATTGCAATCTAAGGCCCTCATCTTGCTCAGAAGTGTCCTTCCCCTCACAAGGAGCCCTGCTGACCTCAATTAGTACACACATACACACCCACCCCTGCGAACAACAGCTTGCAGCACCAGGGCCTAAGTTAGACAAAGCGCAGTGAGGTGCAAAGGTTATAGTCAGGCAGAAAGAGACACTTTTGCTATACACTCTATCATTTTCATCATTAATAATGAATTACCTTCAATACTATAAGAGTGTTTAATTTCTCTTTAATGTGAATATTATGTTTGAGGGAGTTAAGGCAGGCAAGCTGGCAGAAGAGGAGGCTGGCAATAGAAGGCTAAGTGGAAGAAGTTAATCAGGTGGAAGGATGATGTTGCATGGCATACAGGAACAGGGAAAATATTCCAGAGATTGGCGGCTCTGTGGTGAGAACACCTGGAGTCACTCATGAGACAAGGATAGTGGAGTAGTATGGCAAAGAGGATGAGAGAGGGATATTGTAGAGACTTAGGAGATTTAGATAGGAGATGAAACATGCAGAGCCTTGAAGGTGAGGACAGCAGCTTGGTTTTTATGTGGAAGGACATGGAAGACAGTGCAGGGATTTGAGAAGTGGGATGACACAGGAGAGTAAGTAAGGAAGCTGCTTTTAGTTGCAGCCTGTTGGATGGACCTGAACAGCATGATGAGTCCAGGAGGCCAGAGAGGCTGTAGCAGTGGAGAAGAAAGAACAGGGCATGGACTAAGGTTTCTGCAGTAGGGATGGAGGTGTAACCCCACAAGAAGTTTGTCAGTTCATGGAAATTTTGCTTGAGCCTCCTACCCTATTGACTAACAGAGCCCTCTCACACCATTTCCCAGCATGCTTGGAGTCAGAGGTGGGGCTAGAATGGACTAGAAAGTCCAGCTGAGGCCAATGGGGTGATCTGGACAAATGGTTTTCTGGGCCAATCAGGAGCCAAGGCTGCTCAGCAGCACCTCAACTGGAGGGGACAGACTGACTCAGAGACAGAGACTAGTTTTAGTTTCAATTCTGAGCTTTCAGTTTGGGAGCTAAGAGAGCTCAAAGCTTGGGGAGTCTCTGATTAATTCACACTCTATGGAAAAGGAGTCTTTGAACTACTGTGGGATCTAGTACATGGGTCAAGCAGCTCTAGCCCTGTGGAGACTAGCATCCAGAGAGGCAAAGAACCATCATGGTGGTAGCTACCTAGAACCAGCTGATACCTCCATAGGTCTCCAGGCCAGGGAGACAGGAGAGGACGCTGCCCCACCCAGAGATGAAGACCCTGTAAGGCGGACCCTTTTTTGTTTAAGCTGGCCAATGTTCACAATGCTGCAGCAGTCATCTCTGGACTCATTCTGAGTGTACCATTTGCCCGGGAGTGAGCTGAGGGCTGTTCAATAGTGAAGTTGAGAGGTGGGAAATTTGTTGATTAGTTAATGTTTAGTACTTGTTAGGTAAACTTAACCATTTCCTTCCCCAGATCCTATTTGCCAATTCCCAATCAAGTCTCCCTTTGTCCTACTGTTATTTTTGGATGTGTCATTTGTGTGCTGGAAATTGTGCTGATGTACTTCACTATTTCTTATGGATTGGGTTTTATACTCCTTGCCAGCAATGGTAGTGTTATTCATTTTCCCAAGGGATAGTACCCCTTGTATCATGGGCACAGTAACGAGTCATCTTGAGTAGAAGCACTGAGCATCATGGAAAAGGAACCAGCACTGCACCCAGCTGAGGAAAGGGGAAGAGCTACTCCAAGTAGCAAGCACCAGGAGGAGGCGCAGGGCCGGTGCAAGGATATTTTGCGCCCTAGGCAAAACTTCCACCTTGCGCCTCCCTTCCCTCCCCCCTCCCCCTGGAGCATTGCTTATTATAAACTTTCAAAAAAGAATACTGCATAATTTGGCATTGTTCATTAGAATTAATACACATTCATCTTGAAAATTTATTAATTTCATTATTTAGTCTACATATGTAATGAAAATAAATGAATACGCTGACAGGGCTGGAAACAGGGGGTATGGGGCTGGCTGGAGGCAGGGTAGAGGGTGTGGGGCTCATGCAGGGGGCACAGAAGGGGTTGGCTGGAGATGGAGGGGAGGGGATGGCTGGCTGGTTGAGAGCAGGGGGGTGCAGCAGGGAAGGGGGTGTGGAGCTGGCTAGAGGCAGGGCATGGGGTACGGGGCTGGTGCGAGCAGGGTGCCAGGTACTTATGGGAGAGCAGCGTGGAGCAGCAGGACGGAGCCCAGGCCCAGCAGAGCAGAGGGAGCCAGGGGAGCAGCAGCAGCAAGAGGGCCCATGCCCAGGGCCGGGCGGCGGCCCACATGGCTCCCGCAGTTCAGCGCCCCCGGAGGCCAGAGGAGGAATGACATCATTTACCGGCCAGCTGGAGCCCATCAAAGCCCCAGCGCCCCTTCACACCGCAGCGGGAAGAGGGTTACACATTAGCCGGCGCCGGACGAGCATCCCAGACATTTTGGGCACTGCTTTTTGGTGCCCTCAAATCTTGGCCCCCTAGGCGTCCGCCTAGTGGTTGCACCGGACCTGAGGATGCGTGAGCCACACCTCAGGGGAAAGGCTACCTGAGTCTTAATAGGAATGTCTTTATATTGTAGAGGAAGAACCAGCATGAATAACTTGGATGAGGGCTGGAGGACTACACAGGAAAGAGGATGAAGCAGTTATGACACCAAGCTCTTGACCAAAACAAAGGCGGGAGGAAGTGCAGAAAATTGAGAAGTTCCACTTTTGCCATGTTGAATTCCAAGCCAAAGAACAGCTAAGGAAGCACATACAAAGTAGGCCCAATTCTGAAGCTTGGGGCCTACTGTTAGGCACTCAAAACCTTAGATTATTACATGCTACTCTGAGCACCCAAACTGAGATATCAGCACTCAACTTTAGGTGTTCATGTTTGAGAGTAGAGCTCTCATTGTTATTTGGTACTGAGACAGCCTTTATTAATACATTTTGTACTACTCCCTTAGAGCAGATAATCACATATTTCCAGGTGGGCTGACTTCATGGTAGCTAACACAGCGGGAAAAGTTTTGCTCATCCTCTCTCTACAACAGAAGATATCTCAATAATTGTGGAAATATTTTTTCAGTCTTCCCAGAATTGTTCATGAATGTCTCAAATCAGTAAATTTAGGAGCACTAATGAATCTAGTACGGTAGGAGGAAAGGGAGTTAGAGTGAAATATCAGAGAAATAAATAAAGATGTATGAGACTCAGGCATAACAGCGATATAAAGTTCTGTCAGATTTCCCCTGTCACAGAAATGGAGCATGAACAGCATGGGCAGCACCATTAGGAAAATGAACCACTTTGAAATTCCTGAGAAGCAGTGGGGGGGCAATAGACAAAAAAGACAAACTACACAAAAAAGAGACAACTTTCTGAAGTTAATAGCGGCACTTAATAGCTTTGATTGATCAAGAACTAGAACAATGGAGACTTAGTCCTGTTGGCTGATCCTGAAAATCACAATAAGACCGTAGATGGAAGGCATCACTCATAAAGAGTCCAGGTTGAAGAAGAGCAAAATAGGTTGTGGGACCCTCTGACAATCTCCAAGACTGATGCCTTTATGAAGTCACTTGCTTTTCTTATGAAGTCACTTGCTTTTCTAATTTGTAAACAAACTAGTGGAGCCACTGGACGATCGAGATGCTAAAGGAGCACTCAAGAACGATAAGGTCATTGACGAGAGACTAAATTAATTCTTTGCATCGGTCTTCATGGCTCAGGATGTGAGGGAGATTCCCAAACCTGAGCCATTCTTTTTAGGTGACAAATCTGAGGAACTGTCCAAGATTAAGGTGTCATTAGAGGAGATTTTGGAACAAATTGATAAATTTAACAATAATAATTCACCAGGACCAGGTGGTATTCACTCGAGTTCTGACGGAAGTCAAATGTAAAATTGCAGAACTACTAATTGTAGTCTGTAACCTATCATTTCAATCAGCTTCTGTACCAAATGACTGGAGGATAGCTAATGTGACACCAATTTTTTGAAAAAGGGCTCCAGAGGTGATTTTGGCAATTACAGGCCGCTAAGCCTGATGCCAGTACTCAGAAAACTGGCTTGGAATTATAGTAAAGAACAAAATTGACAAACACATAGATTAACATAATTTTCTGGGTAAGTGTCAATAATGGTTTTAGTAATCTCTCGAAACTGGGTGACTGGGCAACAAAATGGCAGATGAAATTCAGTGATGATAAATGCAAAGTAATGCACATTGGACAACATATTCCCAACTGTACATGTAAAATGATAGGGTCTAAATTAGCAGTTACCACTCAAGAAAGCAATCTTGGAGCCACTGTGGATGGTTCTCTGAAAACATCCACTCAATGTGCAGGGGCAGTCAAAAAAGCTAACAGAATGTTGGGAATCATTAGGAAAGGGATAGATAATATTCAGAAAACATCATATTGCCTCTATATAAATCCATGGTACGCCCACATCTTCAATACTGATCCTTTGGACTCTTTTTGTTAAGTAGTTGACTGGTTGTACTTTAGGAGCCATGACGCAAACTGAAGTAAGAAGTAGCCTCAGGAAACAGATGTAGATTCCTGCTGGAAGGACCCTGATGGTGTTGCTTTGCACAGGGTTCTGAGCTGGGACTCAGTGGACAAGGAGGGCCTGGGTCCCTCTACCACCCAATCCCTTTAGGGGCTGAGGCCCAGATGTGGATGGATGCCAGAAGATTCCCAGCCTAAGGATAGAAATCAGACCCCTCTACTGCTCTGACAGAAATGCTGAGGTCGAGTGCATTAACCACTAGCCTGCGTGACCCTCCAAGCACTCCATCATACAACTTTTATTTGTTTATACGGGTAATTTATTTCCCTTTAACAAAAGAAAAGCATTGCAAAACAGAAAGTGTTTGTGTGGCCATCTTGAAAGCTCTTTATGGATGTTAGGAGTCATCCACTCAAGTGGCAGAAACAATATCCTCTGACTTAGGTGATCAGTCACACAGAATGAATAATGAGTAATGAATAACAGACATTCAAAGCAATAGCCATATTTGCATAAACCATTCATTGAATAATTCTGAATAACTGCCAAATTAATAAAAATCAAAGTCAGTTCATGGATCATTTGAATGGGAAAAAGGATAAATTCTTTGAATAAATGGTTCACTGAAAATAACTTGCAAAGCTTTGTTTC
The DNA here is from genome assembly GCA_032164245.1 of Sternotherus odoratus. Lineage (NCBI taxonomy): Eukaryota > Metazoa > Chordata > Testudines > Kinosternidae > Sternotherus > Sternotherus odoratus. Next base: position 152,591,674 of record JAVMKO010000002.1, read on the forward strand.
TGTAAGAAAAAGAGTGGCAGATTAGTGTTGGAAATTACCAGGCTACCACCTTTATGGATCTTCTTGCTAAGACTGACAAGAATCCTTCTCAGTCAGCTCCTACAATCTATATATATAAAAGTCAAATGGTGTATGCATGCGTGTATGTACGTTCCCTTACTCCTTCCACACCGTTTGAGCTAGAGACTTGAAATTTGGTACAGTTATAGGCTTTAGGGTCCTAAACAGGGTAAGAATGGAAAATTTTTCAAATCTCACCTCTGACGCCCCCTAGGGGTGAAATTATTTAAAGCCCATTAACATCAGCTGGGCAGCAGGTTAACACCTGCTGTTCTCTGTGACATAGTTATGATGTAATACCACCCCCTTCCAACAGCCCCCGCACTCGCTCAGCTCTCTGCCCCCTCCAATGGCCCCCCCACTCGCTCAGCTCTCTCCCCCCTCCCCCCTTCCAACAGACCCTGCACTCGCTCAGCTCTCTCCCCCCTCCCCCCTCCAATGCCCCCCCACTCACTCTGCTCTCTCCCCCCTCAGGTAAGAATCGAAAATTTTTAAAATCTCCCCCCTCCCCCCACTCCAACACCCCCCCCCACTCGCTCAGCTCTCTCCCTCCTCCAAAGCCCCCCCACTCACTCAGCTCTCTCCCCCCTCAGGTAAGAATCGAAAATTTTTAAAATCTCCCCCCTCCCCCCACTCCAACGCCCCCCACTCACTCAGCTCTCTCCCCCCTCAAGAATAGACCATTTTTAAAATCTCCCCCCCTCCCCCACTCCAACGCCCCCCCCACTCGCTCAGCTATCTCCCCCCCCCCACACTCCAACACCCCCCACTCGCTCAGCTCTATCACCCCTCACCCCCACTCCAACGGCCCCCGCACTCGCTCAGCTCTCTCCCCCCTCACCCCTCCAACGGACCCCGTACTCGCTCAGCTCTCTCCCCCTTCCCCCCCACTTCAACAGCCCCCCCCCCACTCGCTCAGCTGTCTCCCCCCTCCGGTAAGAATCGATTTTTTTAAAAATCTCACCCCCTTTCCCCCCTCCAACAGACCCCGCACTCGCTCAGCTCTCCAACGGACCCGAGCAACGCCGGGTATTTCTGCTAGTATGTCATATTAGTTCTTCCGCTGATTTCAGAGCAAGAAAGTGGGCCTCCTGTATGATTTCTGCTCTCTGCCAACCTCTAGGAAAAAGCATGGGAAAATACCTCTACTTAGTTGATCGAATAGGGACCTTTTGTAGTTGAAAGAGGTGTTGTAACAACTCCTTAGGAAACATGGTTGCCTAGAGAAGTCTGTTGACAACCATCACCTGTTTATTCCATCAGGATATGTCTGGAACAATTCCTTATTATGGTGCCTCTTCTGATACCTTTCATATCAGGACACGTGTCAGAGAGAAGTATACATGCACCTTGACTGTTCAATTTTCCCTTCATTTCTCTGTGATTGTTGAAACTACTGACAAACTACTAGCTGGAGTTGAGATCCAGTTTCCAGAAAGTAAGCTGTACAAGCTGTCAGACCTGAAGGCAAAAATTAAAATCAATGATCGGCTTATCCAGAGGCGCCTTTTGCTTCTGAGCTGTTGAGCTTGTTGCCATTTCTTGGAGAGCCTTCTCCAAATGTTTCTACATTAAAATGGTTTGCCTAAACAATGTGGTTCTCACTGGGCCAAATTCTGTGCTCCTTAAATGAACAAAACTCCCACCAAAATCAATGGGAATTTTGCTGGATTAAGGATCACAGAACATGGCCCTCTGACAGTTTAAAAATAAAGACAGAAAACTTCTGCCAGTCTCTATCTCTGAATGATTTCAAGATTTTTTTGAAATGTCACATAGATATTTGGCATCAACATGAGAATTGACTGAGCTGCCCAGTCACCTCCCTGTCACTGTTATGAGTGTTTTTCTGCCCCTTTGCCATTGTCTCAAACAATCACCTCCATGCCTATCTCCCTGAGGTCCCCTCTATGCATGGATTGACCTTCATTAATTCAAAAGTGGAGAGGGTAAGCACCTTGTAATTAAGTCCCACTTCAAAACCACTTCTGCCCTGCTGCCTACAGTGAACCTTACTGATTCATATAGAAAATCATTTTTGTTGGTCCTCTTCCCTAATCTCTCTATCCATCCCTAGACCGCAAGCTCTTTATGTCAGGGACCATCCCTTCTTCTACATCCAGTAAGCACTCCCTCAAACGAAACAGTAACAATAACACAAGACTGGGTCCACAGTGATGTTAATTGATGTCACCTAGCATTTACAGGAAATGAGTATTGCTCTCTCCTCCAATAGAAAATAGTTAACTTTACGTGTGATACTTCTTTCTTTATGCACACTGAACTCCTTGGCACTCAACTTCTTATCTTTCAAAGTAATACCATGGGTTTATTCATACTTATTGGGCCACATTTCACCAGGGGACTGAATTATCTAATCCCCAACATTAAATCTCTGCATGTAAGTGTATGAAATAATTATGAAAGATGGAAATTAAGAAATTATATTGTTTCTACAGAATGAAAGCAAAACTGTCCCATTACATCAGAAGCCTGGTTAATTTTTTACTCCAAAAAAATGCAGATGGAAACATCAGCCAAAGAACAACATTTTTCTTGATTTCTCACTGTAAAATGTAATGTAAACAGCTACTCAAAAATCTTCTTTTACCCAACTAGAATCAGATCCTCAGCTGGTGTAATTCAGCCTAACTGTACTGAAGTCAACTGAGCAATGCCAGTTTATACCAGCGGAGGATCTTACCCTAATGTTTACTAACGCTGCTGCAGTATTATTCCTCACTCTGTTGACTTTTTCATTAGTTAACTAATATTCCATTTCTGTTGATGAATGTACAACCACCTTCAATTTGCTCTTGTAATTAAGGTACATGATCAATCACTTGTTATTCAAGAGCATGATGTTAAGGTCCTGCAAAAGGGATTGTCTAGCTTCTACAGCAGAATGTGGAAACCTTCTGAATTCTGCAGAGATTGAGATAATTTCTTTCCCCACATGCACCCAATATACATGTATGCCTGGGTGCATGTATAATATATATAGATTTTTCATTTCCCCATGTGACTGGTGATTATATAAAAATTAGAGGATAATGGGTGCCCTGGCAGCTATACTGTGACTGTGCATTATGAAAGTTATCTTAACATCTGTCAATGCACCTTCGTCCTGACCTGCAAACCATTTCTGCTAAACTAGTCCAGACGTAGGTGGGGACAGAACAACTATTTTGAATTCAACACAACACAGATTGAACCATCGTTCATAAACAGATGGGTTCAAAAGGGTTGATGAATCCCATACCCACCCCACCCCTTCTAGTTTTGACTAATTTTGGCACTTCTGAGTCCAGCTGGAATAGGAAGCAGAAGTTATCAGATGACTGAGACGGGGTGTTCTCAAGGTATTTCTGCCTTGATCTGAAGTAGGTTACACCTGAACTCATGAGACAGGCTGTTTAGTGATTTCCAGTAAGATTTGGCTGTCTCGGGAAGTTCAGATAAAGCATCCAAACTTATGTATATTTATCCAAACCTTTGTCCCATTTGTGCTTCACCCATCACTTGCCCTAGCTCCTTGTTCAGATTACTATTGGTTTTTAATTTGTATTACAACAGCAGCTACGGACACAGACCAAAATCAATGCCCTATAATGCTAAGTTCTGTACACACACTTAGTTAGAAGTCCCAGATAGTTTACAAGTCAAAATAGACAATACAAAGACTCAAAAGATTATTGCTCCCATTTTTCCAGTGGAAACTGAGGCACAAAAGAGAGCAGCTTGCCCAAAGTAACCCAGGAAGTATGTATCTGTGTGTGGAGGGGGTAAGGGGGATGAAGCCAGATCTTCTGAGACCCAACCCAGTGCCTTAAGCTCATGCTGAAGTTTTCTACTCAGTCCTTTCCTTCTTATTTCCTGGGCGAGGAGAGTTGAAAGGGGTATTGGGAAATTTCATAACAGACATTACTAGAGGGAATCTATCCCATCAGATTAGATTTCATAACAGCAATTCCCATCAGATCCTATTAGGGCCTCTCTTTACTAGGCTGTTATGACAATGTAATTTTATCTGCTAAACACCATATTAGTGAACATGAGTAATAATGTAATATGATGCTAACATAATGCACTTGAAAATTACTAATACAATGACGTCTTCATATGATATTACATTACTCTCTTTACTAAAGAGCTTTCAATCCAGTCTGTGCATTATAGTATTTGAAAGTAAGGCCTGCATACATGATAACATACGGGCATAAATTGTAAAGAGTAGAGGCTAATACTAGTTACCTAAAATCCACATTTAGGCACTTAAGTGGCCTGATTTTCAAAATCACTGAAGTCACTGAAAGTGGCTGGATACTCAGTACTTCTCAAAACAAGGCCACTTTGTTAGAAGCCTAACTTTAACTTTGGTGCAAATTACTTTTTTCTTTCCATAAAATGTAGTACATTGTCCATTAGACTCATCATTAGAGCTGGAAGCCACCACTGAACGTTTTTAGCAAAAGTCTGCAGAAAAATTATCATTACGTTCTGAGGAATTTGACACTGATTGGGCTCAGTCTCAAACTATATTAAGCTCCTATTCCGTAAAAATAAGGGGTATGTCTAAACTATCTTCACACCTTTCTTGATCTTGGGCTTGCCAGAAGGTGAACTAGGCCTTCCAGTGCAAATTGGCCACCCGTGGCTAGACTAACACGAGCTAAAATGTTCTCCAATGACAATATGAGCCAAACATTTGAACCTTTTCCCACCCCCCTGAGATTTCCAATTCAGTGTTTCCGACTCAATGAATCCATATAAGATTTGGATGAACATTTTAAACTTTAGGTTCAGAACTAATCTGTACTGTTTTCAGATGCATTCTTCAGGTTTCACCATTACTGAGTTTGTGTCTCTTGTTAGAATTTATCAAATTCAGAACCAGTCCCATCTATAATAAAAATGTTAGAGTTGAATCCCCCCATCTGAATCTTTTGATTTTGATTCTGGGACAGATCATAGCTGGAAAAGGCCTATTTTTTCCTTTAGGCGCAGCTGATATCTCACAAGAACGGTTCACAAGATTGAAGCACTTTCAAATGTGAGTTATCCTGAATTAGCTCTGAACTTTAGCCTAACTCAACAGTGTCCACAGAGCGCCTTATTGTCCAATCTCTAGAATTTGTCATCCTGCTCCCACTGGAGTTGACTGCAAAACTCCCATGGGCTTCAATGGTGTAGGATGGAGGCCAACGCTTCTGTTTCCACTCTTCCTTTAGGCCTCTCTCAAATTTTGTCACATTTTCTTTTTTGCTCTCTTCTTCCATTTTTCATTCATTTTTTTCCTTCAGTCTCAACTTAGTTCTGTTTTCTGCCTCTTCCATTCTTTCCTTATTTTCTCATGTATTCTTTTCCATTAGTGTTTCCTTTGATTTTCATCAATTTTCCTTGCTGCTAAGCCTCGCTGTCCTGCCTGTTTCTTCTCTTTCCATTTCTATTCACTTTTCTCCTCAATCTTCCTTCTCCTTTCAGCCATCTCCCAATCTCTGTCTGGTTTATTCCACTTTTCCCTCCTCCTTTTCTGTCCTGGTTCTTTTTACCCCCTTTCCTCTGCTCCGTTTTAATCTCCTTGCCATGCACTTCACTTACTTTTCATGTCAGCCAGCTGCTATATTCTCACAATATTTCATCTCAAATATCTGAAGATACTTGAGCCAGCATGATGTCCCCTCCCACACGTGAGAGAGGAAGTCAGTGTATTTAGGCAAACTAGTAACAGAAATAAACGTACTGGAGGAGAAAAGCCAAATGGTGGTACATGGACCCAGTCTATGTAGTTAGTATACAGAGGGAGTCCTCATTTAAATAGGAGCTGTTCTTATACATACTAATAATGAATAGGCCTTTTTTAAAAGTAGGATTCTGTATCCACATGTAAAATTCCATTGTTCATTATACCAGTAGTAAATTAACTTACTAGCATGAGGTGATTACATAATATGTAGTCTGTGACAAGAGAAATGCAGCCTTAGCTGCTCAGATAACTCAGGAGAAAGCACAATTTAAGAGACTGTCTGATCTGTGGTCTCTCCATATGTTTGAATATAAAATTCTAATGAGGAAATGAAAGGGAAATTATGTTCCTAGTGAAAGAAAGAGATGGGTGAAAACAGCACTAATAACGGAGAGACTTTCAGATCTCATTTCTTCATTACCTATCAAGATCTATAGTGCTCAGCTTTACCATTGAAATAATTCAGTGTTGTGTGTAAATATATATTTGCTTTGGCTCTGTGTAGAATGGCACATTTAAGTCTGTGAGGCAAATTGCACTGTATTTACATGGTGTGCTAATGATGCCTTCAAGGCATTGGCCTTGGTACCTATTAGAAACAAAAAACACAGCTAATATACACATCTCATATCTGATTAGTTCCAAACATGTATTTTAAAGAAAGAGGAATATATAGCAATATTGACAACGCTTAAGAGTTCAAATATCCAGAAAGTCATGACTGGATTAAAAACAATGAAAAAGTAACAAGTTGTGCTGATTTTTCTGTCTGTCTCCTGAATTTTGAAGCATAGTCTCCCCAACCCTACCTACTCTCTATTTGTGTGACATTGTTTCAGTTTAATTTAAGCATGTAATAAACACACAATTTGCACACAAAAACGTGGCACACCATGGCTGCTCCTAGTGTGGAACTCCACTTACACTCTCTCCTGGGTTGGAGGTGGAATTGTCATACTTAACATGCTCCACCATGACTCCCTCCTGCTGTCCTTTTGCTCCCCATCCTCCTTGCCAATTACCTCTGGGCCCAGTTCAGCAAAGCACTTAAGGACAGGCTTAAATTTGAGCACATGAATAGGCCCATTAAAGTCAGGGCATCAGTCTCCCGCTTGCCCCTTCAGCATCCTGTCCCATCTCCCTCTCTGTTCCTCCACAATCTTCTGTCCTTCCACATTCTCTCTTCCCTTCCCCTAGCAATCTCATCAGCCTCCCTTCCCGCTCAAAGGCGCCGAATGCCCAAGGAGGATTCACACACACATCTGAAGCCTCACAGAAGGGCACCATCTCATGCAAATGGGGAGACCTGCTTACACATTGAGGCCCCAGTTCAGTAAAGCACATGCTTAACTTCAGACAGCGCCATTGCAACTGGATCAACAACTGAAAAAAAATGGCCTGATCCAAACCCCACTGAAGTCAACAGGAGTCTTTCCATGGGATTTGAGTCAGGCCCCTAATAAACAAAGCTGGTCAGCTGTTTTGAGTAAAATATTCAACTTGTTTACTTGAGATTACTTAACATGTTTTAAAGATGTATCTTGAATGATCTGAGATTCACTCATTAGTGGAGAATGCTCGAGGCATGTACTAATTACACCAAATGGATCTGGGGTTTCTGCTCTCCATTTATTGAAATAGTTGTAAATATATGGAGAGTGTAGCCTCGTGGGGTGGGCATAATGAGCAGACACTGAGAAAAGAACAAAAGAGATTTCTTAGAGATGCTAATGACATACATATACTAAGAGGAAATGAGAAAAACTGCCCAGTAGAAATCTTTGAAGATTCCCATAAAAATCAGGCTACATTGACAGTTTAATGGGTGGGCAAATTTGCACTGGCAAATAGCCAGATTTGCATCCCTCACTTATGCTGCTTCCATCCTATGGATATGAAGCATCTGTTAATATTATTATAATTCTTGCACAGTCCTGCATTGGAGAAACATTTGGGTAACAAAACCATGCCCATGATTTTATCAACATCTAGTCCTTGAAGAGGCCAAACGAAGACTGGTTTATGAATTGAATGGCTTTCCTTAACCCATACTGTTTAGGCAAAAACTACATGACAAGAGGAGCCTGTAACGGGGCCACCACTCACCCCCGCGGCGCCTCCCGCTGGTCGTCTGGGGAATCAGCTCCTTCAGCGTCCGGAGCGCCCTCCGCAGGTTGATGCCCCGCTCCTTTGCTGGCTCCGTGTCCCTCCTGGACCCCGGTGCCCTCCAGCTGTGGGTGCTGCACCCCTGCAGTACCCCCTTTGGTGTGAGGGTCTCCCCGCCCCAGGGGAACCCTCTACCCACTATCCCCAACTCACCTCAGAGTGTGCCACTGTCAGTCACTACTTGCCCCCGCTCACTGGGGCGGACTGCAGTATCATGGCTTCTCATCACAGGCAAGGAGGGTTGGCCTGCTGTCGCTATCTCCAGCCCTGGGCTGCTCCCTGCAACTCTGGTACTTGTGGGTCAGGCCTGTGTATCAGGCCCAGAGGCCTGGGGCTCTTGGCTAGAGCCTGCCCAGCTCCCTCTGCCCTGCCCCAGCTCTGCCCTAACCCAGGTACCTGGCTCCGCTCCTGCAGCTAGGCCTGTCTCCCTCTGAATGCAGAGGAGACTGCTTTCCCCCTGTTTCTCTGTCTCCCAACCCTTATATCCTGGCTGGGAGTGTTTGGGGCGTGGCCACACAGCTGAGCCCAAACTCCCAATCAGCGCCTCCCAGGCTATCTCAAACCCCTTTGGGGGCTTTTCCAAGCCCCTTCTGGTAGGGGGCGGGTGGTCACCCCGCCACAGAGCCCTACATACATGTAAAGACTGGTTTACAAAAAACAATATTGTCCACAGAAATTAAAATCTGAAAGCCAATGGGATTACACAGACTAACATTCGGTGCACACTTCCTCCCAGTTAAGAAAGGCTGCGCTCTCACAGACGTTCTGCCTCACACAACACGAGTATTAATACCACTAGACTGACAATGCCAAATATAGGACATCCTTGCCGTTGTATCGAAGGCCCTTACAAGTAAAGCTGGGTTGGAAATGTTTTTCCCCATCCTCCAAATATTTTCTCTTCTGCAAAAAAATCTTCCATTCTGTAGTGGGCCAAACTTGAGACATTAATAGTTTTTCTCAAAACAGTGAGAGAGTCGTACTCACCAAAATAGCCAATAATGTGATTGTTAGGGCATTTTTGTGGGAGATGCAGGTTTAAAGTCCATGCTACAAATCAGGCAGAGCAGGTATTTAAACCTGGGTCATCTCTATGGCAGGTAAGTGCCCTAATCATCAGGCTATTGACAACTCTAGGGTAGCTCACTTTTCTGGTTTTGTCCAGACATTCCATCCTAGACCTGAGACACCCAATTCCTGATTAAACTTTCATTGAATCTGACACTTTCCTGTGAAAATACTCACTGTTCATGAACTGGCACTCTCAAAGCAAGAGATGGCGATATCAGAAGTTTTCCTGCATTGATTTCTCTCTTTCCCCACCAATCCTATGAACAAAAACTAACTGCCCATGCGGTGATCTGGCCCATCAGCAAAGTAGCACAGCAGCTGATGGCTAATATTTTGTTAATGCTTATGAAGCAGACATTACAGCTTAGTGGGTGGGTCATATATTTGTTCAAAGAGACAGAGTGGACTTTATGTACAGAATATAGGACTCAGGGATGATGTGGGCTGGATGCCTCCATGGAATGCTAAAGTGATTCAGAATTGTTCACCTTTTAATCTCTGGTTCCAATGCTGCCAACATCAGTAGTGACAAAGTCATTGTTCTATCCATTTTCAAATGTTCCATGATAAACAGATGGTGAGAGCACAAGGGAAGAACCAGCCAGTTTTGAACAATGGTCATAGCACACCAGCTGGGTATCAGGTGATTTGCAGGCACCACAGCAAAGGTGGGTTTTAAGGAGGTATTCAGAGGATGAATGTAGTGGCCTGGCACATTTTGTTCCTTTCACATGTAATGGCAGCATGGGAAAATATATATTGGGGCCCTGGAAAAAAAACCCAGACAAATGCAAACTCCAAAATGGCACTCTCAGTGGAACAGAGGAAAGGGCATGTCTCAATATGTAGTGCACATCACAAAATGCCCACAGGAGTCAAAGACTAAATAAGTGTAGTGACTGAACTAAAATTTTACCTCTAGATATGGTCTTCCAAGGTGAAGAGAGCTGCATTAGTGGAGCAGCATTGGGCGATACATTCACTGCCTCTGTCTATGCTGGTAAGAAGAATGAGCGAGACTAAGTGGGTGACGTCATAAACTTTATTTGGACCAACTTCCATTTGTGACCAGTGACAAGTTTTTGAGCTTACACGGCGCTTTTCTTCAGGTCTGAAAAAGGTAACCAGAGTTTGTCAACTAAATAAAGGTGAGGATGAAATGCACGAGTTTGGTGATGTTGTAGCAGTGGGTACCTGAGTGTGGTCCATTATCATGTAGATACTTGAGGCAGGCAACAACATTGTCATGGTGAGGGATGTTGGTGTATGAGGACTGCATCACGGAATGGGCCACTCAATTACGTGAAGAGAACCTGCTTCGACCCAGGAAAATAAAAGAAAACCACCAACTGCACACTCCTAGTTACCACCTACCACCTCACACTGACCCTATATGGGTATCAAACAATTACAAGCCCATACTTGCTGGGGACCACATCCTGAAAGAAGTCTTTCCTGAACCCTCTCTCCCAGACTTCATATACCCCTCACCCCCCCAAAAAAAAACCTACACCAAGCTCATCATGAGAAGCAAGCTCCCCACAGACTAGGACATATCAATTCAAAGCAGCACCAGACCCTACCAAAACAGATTCAAAACCTGCAGACATATTTCCACTGCTTTGATGATCAACCCCACCCACAACACACCTTTCAAGATCTAGGAGTCCTCCACCAGCCTATCACAATACATGGTGTATCTCATCCAGTGCACTAATTGCCCCAACAACAATGGGTGAAACAAACACACAGAAAAATGATAGAAGACAAAAACATCTTCGCACCTGTGGGCAAACACTTTTTCACAAAGCATTCTCTCCATATCTGACCCATCAGTCCTTGACCTCAAAGCAAATCTGCACAACACCTTCCAAGACAAGCTTAGTAACTTCACTTCTTAATTCTGCTAGATGCTGCAAGTATGTCTACACTGCAAAGCAAAACTCATGGCACTGAGTCTCACAACCCAGATCATTTGATACTCACAGGGCTCGGGCTGCAGGGTTAAAAATAGTAGCGTAGACATGTAAGCTCAGGTTGGAGGCTGGGCTCTGAGGCCCTCCTGCTTAATTGGTTTCAGAGTCTGGGCACCAGCCCAAACATCTACCCCTGTTACTTTTAGCTCTGTGCTGTGAGCCTAAGGCCATGGTTACACTTACAGGATTATAGCGCTTTTGGTTATAGCTGTCCCCATATACAGCACTAGGTATAGCGCTATAGCATGTCCTGGCGTGACCACATTTGCGGCACTTGCAGTGGCACAGGGAGTGGTGCATTATGGGCAGCTATCCCAGCGTTCAGCTGGGTTCAACGTGCTTTTCAAACGAGGGGGTTGAGGGGGAACATGTAGTGTGTATGCAGAGGGAGAGAGTGGGGGGATTTTCTATGGGCTGAGAATCTTGTCAGTGGGTATCCTTTGAAATTAGAGCCTGCTATAGTTTCTTGGTCACAGAGCTCCCTTTGTAAACATTTGCAGTGCTTATCTGCTGAGTTAAGAGAGAAACTCTGAAAAGGTACTTCCGCATTCCTCCTGCCAAGTTCAAAACAAAGCGAAGAGACGTTAATTGCCTTAAATGGCTCGGAGGCGTGCCAGAGATCACTTATAGCGTAATGCCCATTTACACTTGCGATAATACACTACAGGGAATACACAATAGCTGTTATTCCTCAAGAAAGGGAGGATTACCAGGAGCGGTATAACTGTGGGGTTATAGCACAATACATGCCTTGCCAGTGTGGACGGGTAGGGAGTTATAGCGCTCCTGGAGGCTTTATAGTGCTATAAAGTGCCAGTGTAACCAAGGCCTAAGTCAGTTTTGTGCCTTGGGTTTTTCTTTGCAGCATAGACATACCCTGAAAATCCCCTTTCTCCTATGACTGCAGAGGTGTTAATTGCTCACTTCATTTTAAATTGTTTCTTGCAACATATGTTAGTTACCCCTTGTGTTTAATCTGTCCCACCTTGTATTTAGCTGTGACACTTTGGTTGTTCTTTCCAGATCTGAGGAAGAGCTCTATGACATCCCAAAGCCTGTCTCTTCACCAACAGAAATTGGTCTAATCTTTAAAGTTATTATGTCAGCCAACCTGTCTCTCCCTCTCCTATCTTGTGACCAGCAAGGCTATCACCACACTGCAAAGTAAGAGTAAAGTCAATTTCAACTTTCTACTGCTCACCAAAAATAGAGAATTACTGAACCCAATCCGGAAATCAATAGGAATTTGCCTGAGTAACGAAGTGCAGGATCAGGCTCACTCTATTCATCATGTTTCTCTAAGAAGAACACTCAACAATATTTTTTGTGGGGATATTAAGGAGGAAGAGGAAGAAAACGATCACCAAGTAAAGGTAATAAGTTAAATAAAACTAATAATCAAATCAATTAAACGTTAAGCATCTATTTAGCTCTTCCAGTTAACTGGACTGGAACTCATTTAAATTCAAATATTAAGGAAGTACAAACATGTTAATTAAGTAACATGCGCATCCTTGTGATTAAATCAGAAATGATCTAGTAGGAAGCAAGCCTACATTTCACCTTTGGCGCTGTTCAGATTACTCTGAACTACTACAGTATTTACATCTTTAAATTAAGTAGCCTCCACTGTTGATCTTTTTAGGTATCCAGGGAAATAATGGGATACGGAAGAACTTTGCTCAAAAAGAATTTACTATGGACTTTGTACAACATACATCATAGAGTCATTTCTCTCAAGGAAAAGGCACATTTTAATAGATTCATACTAAATATATCCTTGTACAAATTATTATATTGGGCAGTATCTTAGATCCAAAAGGCAAAAAGGCTATTCTATAAAAGAACCCAGAGCAGAATTTAATAAATTGTAAAATTCTTTTATGCTCTTTCTCTCTCACACACACGCTTGAAACAAAAATGTCAAAGATGGCCTCTACCTCACTTGCTCATGAAATTCTGAGTAAAAAGAGGCCTTCCACTTGTCTGCATGTTTGAAACTAAAAAAAGATTATCACCGCCCATTTCAGAGGCACAAAACCAGCCAGAATAAAATAGTGACCATTTGGAAGTGAAACTTCCCCAAAAGCCTTTTTGACACTTTCACAGTGCTCTGGTTGAGTCTCGGTTGTCTATTCTGGCTAATAATCAGAGATCATAGCATCAAGTGATTCCGGGCATGTAACTCACGCTTAAGAATCTATTACTGGTAGAATCACTTATGATTCTTATGATGAGTAGCCTATCAAGCCTTGGGAAAATATCTCTACAGTTAGAGGGCTGACTCTGATCTCATTTTCACCAGCATAATTCGGTAGAACTCCCCTGAAGTCAATGGGGTTACAGCAAACTGGCCTAAAACCAGTAAGAGATCAAAATCATAGCCAGGCTCTCCTAGCCATTTTGAAGAGAGATAAAAATAACAGAGACAGGTTTCTCTGGGCTCCGGTTTGTAATAGGGAATTGTAATACATAAGTTGAGGAATCCGTTCCAAATGGTTTGTTTCGTCATATCCTGATATTCATGACGGTTATGCTGAAAGAATTTGAAAAGTTGTTTACATTTGAGTCCTAATCACTGGTCAAGCTGCACTGATGCAAACCCCTAACTGCACAGGTGACGGCTCATTCCTGTTTGAAACAGTCAGAGGTTGGTACAGCTATATCCCTAGTGACCAATACTCCAAAGTTAAAAAAAAAGTATAAATTATACACAGACACACACACACCCCTCAAATATCCCCAGATTTGCTATCTTCAAAGCTTGCTGAAAAATTCAAAGCCAATGCTCAAGAATATTTGACTGCATTCCAAACACATTTAGTTCAATTACATTCATTTCCCTTTTTCTTCACTGTTCATGAACAATCACACCGGCAATTTTTTGTTTGCACATATGTTGAAGGAACAGCTGATACAATTATCTACATTCCCATCTGAACAAGCAAATCTATGCATGCATGAGACTATTTATTATTTGCTATCATTTATTGTCCTTCTATTTAAAAAGCTTCACTCATCCATTCAGAGAGAAGAAAAACAATTTCTTGACCATTCAACTCATGACAGCCAACAAATAGTGAATAGTTCAAGTTACCAGTTCATAAGCAATCCAAAGGTTGAAAATTGTTCATCAAAACTATTTGGCGAAGACTTGTGTCTAGTAAATATAGTTGCAGAAATAGAGTTTTACTTGGGAAGGATTTGTGAACCGAAATAAAGTGTTAATTCTTACCAAATAAAACAAAATATTGGCAATGAAAAAATATGATCAGCACCTGTAATTGTAATCTACCAGTTCGGTGAATGGCTACATTTAAAGGAACTTGTGGACTAGTTAGTGGTCACAGTAGGAAATAGTTGCATTTAATTTCTAAAAAAGTGGTATTCTGGTAAACAGTAGAATATTTAAAATGGTACAAACCACCAAGGACCCCCCATAGATATATTTCATTAACGAACGTATTGTAACCTATTTGTTACAAGTAATCTATAATGTGCATCAGTTCCTCTTTTGCAAACATAGTAAAGTATTAGAGCTAGTTAAACTCATTTTTAAGTTCACTGGCAGTTTGTTAACCTGAATCAGCATTTTTCATCAAAAAAACAGTTTCAGCTGAAAAATGTAACTGCTCTATATCAGAGTACATTTCACAACAAAGTTGAATGTGATCACTTTGGTGGTTATGACAAAAGATTTACATAGTTTTCTTTTACTAAAGTTATTTAACAAGAAGTGAGTTCACGTCCTGTATGTATCCTGCAGTGATACATACAGGACATGAAGTTTCTACTTTTTATCCTAGTTATCCTACTTACCTGTCTGGAACACAAGCTACATTTTCACTGCAGTTTTCCTTGACATTTCCCTTATCTATTTTCCTTTCTCATTAGCCTGCCTTGTGAGAAAACATGGGCACTGAATATTAAATCAGTTTTATAGCCAGCACATCTGATGCATATCAACAGACATTGTCCACATACTTTGGCCAAAAACAACCAAACAACTTTGGAACATGTTCTTCCCAAACTGGAATTTGCTTGAGAAAAACCCTTTTTCAAATATGGGACTGTTACCCACTTACAAGGAATCAGGTGGCACCAATACAATGCAATGTAAAAATACAGCGCAATAGAGATCATGTATTTTTGTTTTACCTTTTCAATCATATGATATTGTTTTAATCTAGAGGTATTCCCAGAGGATTTGGTCTGTGTATGAGCTTTTTCAACTCTTGTCCATTAGGATAGGTAGCCACCCCCCAGGACCCCACCCCCTCTCTAAGACCCCCTGCTCCTTGTCCCCTGACCACCACCTCTAGTGATCCCAACCCCAACCCCTTCTGCTCCCTTTCCACTGACTGCCCTTCCCCCTATCCACACCCTCACCCACTGACAGGTCCCACGGGACTCCCATGCCCTATCCAACCCCCTGTCCCATGAGCACCAGCCCTGAAACTCTGCCCCATTCAACCACTCCCAATCCCCTGACCGCTCTGACCCAACCACCTCTTGGAGCCCCACCCCCTCGCTCCCCCTCCGCTGACCACCCTTCCCCCCCGAGTCTCCGCCATATCCAACCACCCCCTGATCCCTGTTCCCTGACTGCCCCCGAGACTCCTTGCCCCTTATCCAAGCCCTTATGCCCCCTCACTCTCTGCTTACTGGAGCAGGTCCTGCCACTGCAACGCTCCCCAGCAGAAGCAGCGGGCTGGAGCGCTAGAGGCATGGCTGCAGGGGAGGGGTACAATGGGGAAGGAACCAGGGCTCACCTCCACAGCTGAGAGCTCAGGAGGGCCAGACAGGACAATCCCGCAGGCCGGATGCGGCCCGCGGGTCGTAGTTTGCCCACCCGTCCTATGGCCTAGACTAGTGTTCTCAGCACTGGACTATCCTTTCTCAAGTAATCACAGTGCTGTCTACAGTCATTTAATATACTCAAGCAGAACTGCCATTAGCCAAACTAAGATTTAGCTTCTTTTTCTCCATTACTGTTAATTTTCCTCAGTGTAGTGTTGTGAAAAGTTATGGACTGTTTCCTGTCGTCTCTGCCAGCTGCAAATCAGAGAAGATGATTATTAAACATTTATATTGCAGCAGCTTCCTTAGGACATGAAGACAATCACCATACAAACCCATATGAAGACGTAGCCTGGCCCCAAAGAGTTGACAATCTACCTCGAAACAAGATGCAATAAGCGAATGCAGAAAATAATGAGAGAACGGGAAGGCGGGAAGATGAGAGTAATAGTAATAAGATCCCATGGGCATGTATGTTAATAGTTGCTAGTTCCAAATTGTTTTAAAAGTTCTGTTGCATAAACTTATATATATATAAATAGATAATATCAATTATTAGGAAGTGAATACAGTCCCCTCTGGTGAATGTATTTATGAAGCTAATTTTCTTCTCTCATTTACCTAGGTACAACCCAAATGATTTCTAACCTAAGGGGGAAAAAATCAAGCTTGTTTCTGATGAAGAGCTTAATGAGGTTGGGAGGTTGTTAGAAGGCCAGAAGATGGGAATGGGAAAATATTTCTTTCAGGATATGGTTCCCATCAAGTACGGTTTGTAATTGTTTAATTGTCACCTGCCTCAGCATTCTGGAACTCCTAGGGGTATCATCAAACAATTACAACTCATACTCAATGGGGACCACATCCTGAAAGAAATCTTTCCCCAACCTCCCCCAGACCAGGACACACCAACTCAAAGGGGCACCAGACCTGCCAGAACACAAGATGCAAAACCTGCAGACATATTTCCACTGCTATGATGATCAATGCCCCCCACAACACACCTTTCAAGATCCATGGGTCCTACACATGCCCATCTCAACACAAGGTATACTTCATCCAGTGCACTAAATGTCCCAACAAGAGTAGAGTGATGGTGATTATTTCAGAGGTAACAAAAGTCCTGTGGCACCTTAAAGACTAACTATAAAGTTTTGAAGCATAAGCTTTCATGGGCTAATACCCACTTCGTCGGATGCAAGCAGGATGATTATTTCATCCACAATGAATGCTCACAGAAAATGATAAGATAAAAACCACCACATCACCTGTGGGAGAACATTTGTCCACAAAACAATCACTCCATTTCTTCCCCTGTCACTTCTTATCCACAAAGGTAACTTGAACAACACCTTCAAAAGATGAGCCTGGGAACTTAAATTCATAACTCTGCTAGCCAGCAAAATTCATGAACGTAGAGACACTGGATTTATGTCTCATTAAAACAATCTGTAACCCACTCACCCTCCTTTATCCAATGACTATAAAGGTATCAGTTGCTGACTTCATTTTGAATGGTCTCTTGCAACATGTGTTAATTCTATATCAGTCCCACCTGATATATTTAGCTGTGACACTGAGTACCTTTCTCAGACCTAAAGAAAGAAGAGTCTAAGCTTGAACGTTTGTCTCTTTCACTGGCAGAAGTTGGAACAATAAAAGAAATTATCTTACCCCCGTTGTCTCTCTAGAGATAACTTGTGTAAATAATAATCAGACTTTTCTTATTTTATTGCATTTTATTTTATTTGAACCACAATCCAAAGGACTCTCAGTCCGTGGGTGGAAGGAGAAGAAGATTCAGAAACAGAAGAAATTTCCAGAGAGCGGTATGCACACAGCAGGAGCAGAACAAGGTTCAGTATCTAAAATCTTGGAGACAGAATTTCAACAAATACAGGAGTCACTAGCCAGTCACATCACCTAGAACAACCACTAGGGAATTCTCTGGCTAATTAACTGATGCATGCTAATTATAAAAAAACCTCACAGGCATGCACAAGGTGAAAGGGGACTTAAAAGGCCCTAACTTTCAAAATGTTAAGTGCTTTCTTAAAAGTTGTGAGCATCCTCAGGGCCACTGAAGTCAATGGGACCTGAGGGTGATTAGCAATTCAGAGGAGCTGCTCAGTACCTTGCTGAATTGAATCTGTAATCATCCCCAGCCAGGAGCATTGATAAGTTAATGTTGAAATAATGTGTGTCGGTTTGCTTTGTACTTGCATTGCTGCTCGCACAGTAAGTGTCAGAGCTGTGTCTTGAAAAGACTAATCTTGCAGGTTATACAGATAGTTAGATGCTGGAAATGGCAGTGGGGGTTGCATGCAAATATTTCCTATTAAGGGCCATGTATGCATCTGTATGTACTTGGAATAGAAAAAAACCTTCAATTTTCTGTCATTCCTGCAGGACTCAAAGGAGAAAGGAAAGGAAGAACGTAGAATTTTTTTAAAAGTTAGAGCTGAAGAAGAATGTGATAATTTCACAACAGTTTTGTAAGCTTGTAGCGGGGTGCTTCCCGCTCCCTGCCGGCCAGGGCTGGGATAGCCCTGGGGAAGGGGGGTCGTGGCTATGAGCCTGCAAACTCCCAGGCTGATTGGGAAGCAGGCTCAGCTGGGTGGCCACGCCCCAAACACTCAGGCCTGCATAAAGCAGAGAGGCAGGGGCCTGAGAGGGACAGAGTCTCCTCTGGAAGCAGAGGGAGACGGGCCTAGCTGTGGGGAGGCAGTGAGCAAGGTACCTGGACTGGGGCAGGGTTGGGACTAGGCACTGGGAGCTAGGGAGGTCTAGCCTGGGAGCCCCAGACTGCAAGGCTCGATAGGGGGCCTGACCCAGGGGTACTAGTCAGTCTCCCTGAGCCATAAACAGGGTACCTGGACTGGGACAGGGTAAGGGCAAAGCAGCTGGGAGCCAGGGAGCTGCAAAGCTCTAGTGAGAGGGCCCCAGGCTGCTGAGCCTAGCGAAGGCCCATCCCACAGGGTACTGGGGCTGCAAGAGGGCAGCCCTGGGCTTGGTAGAAGCAGCTGGCCAACCCCTTCTTGCCTGTGATGAGCAGCCTGATACTGCAGTCTGCCTCAGTGCGTGGAGGCAACTGGTGACTAGCAGAGGCAAAGCCTGAGGCAAGGTAGGGATAGTGGGTGCAGGGTTCCCCAGGGAGGGGAGACCCTAAGACTCGGGGGGGTTCTGCAAGGGTGCAGCACCCTCAGTTCGTGGGCACCGGGGTCCGGGAGGGACACTGGGCCAGAGCAGGAGCGGACATCAGCCGGCAGAGGGCGCTCCAGACGCTGCAAAGAGCTAATTCCCGAGACGACCAGCGGGAGGCGCCGCCGGGGTGAGTGACCGCTCTGCTACAAAGCTCATGAAAATGTAACAAAACAACCATATTTCAAGCTACAGCCCTGTTATTTTGAGCCAAATCCCACAATCCTTATTCAGGCAAAAATTCTGTTACAGTAAGTGCTGAACAGATACGGCAGGATATTGCCCTTTAGTAACAGATGAAATTCCAGGGGAAAGTCTGGCTCCATTGAAGTCGTAGGCAAAACTCTCATTGAGTTAATGGAGCCAGTATTTCTTCCCCTTCAGGTATATAACAAATTATGAACAATCACAGCATGCACTGATTCCTCAGTCAAACTATTGTGTAGTTAAAACTTAGACACACAGGCATTTAGGACCACTGCTGACGTTAATGGGAGTCTTTCCATTGAATTCAATGGGCTTGGAATCAGTTTTTTGGGTGAGACAGGTGTTGGTACGTGTATGGGCACAATATAGGAACTGGAGCTAAAGGCAGTGTGATCTCAGTTGATGTCTTTAGGTGCCTCCATCACACAAATAATTATTAATACTGATGAAAGGCTGCCTTTTTAGATGGTGAAATTTTATTCTAAGGAGTTTCATTTATCTTCATTAAAAAGATGCAGCCAGTGAACTGCAGCTCCTTTGACAGCTGTTTTAAAAACCGATTTTGCTTGAGTGCTTAGAGGAAATCTAGGATTAAAGCTGTAAGTGCAAGTAGAGAAGAGTGGGATATTAGTTCAGAAATTAGGCTTTTTGCACCCAGTGCCTTGATTCATCATCCTACCTGAGTAGTGAGCCCAGTGGTGAAGCAGTACAACCACCCTGTCAGCTCTTGTAGAAGCAGAAGGCCCAGGAGAACAAGAAGGCCAGTTCTTGGTGCAGGCTCAACATGGGTAACCCCTGCACCTCAGGGCAGGTCTACATTACAGCAGGGATCGATGGTGTGAGATCTATCTATCTAGTGTAGATGTGATCAATCGATCCCCAAGTGCTCTCTCATTGTCTCCTGTACTCTACCACTGCAAAAGGCACAGGTGGAGTCAACAGGGGAGTGGCAGCAGTCGACTCTCCGCTGTGAAGATGCCGCGGTAAGTCAATCTAGGTATGTGGACTTCAGCTACCCTATTCTCGATCTTAGATCAATCTCACACCCAGTGTAGACCAGGGCTCAGTGGAGTTCTATTGACTTCAATGGGCCAAAATTTGGCAAAGGGTTCTGCTCACATGGAAGCAATGACAGAATCAGGGTCTGGTTTTGTTACCTCTCCTTTTCCATTGCATATTTCTTTCTCCAGGTTAACATGAAAAACATTAAAATAGGAAAGAAATAGATGGAGTGAGAGAAATTGGGAGAAGGTGGTGGAAGAGAAACAAGAGGTTGGGAGAAAGCGGACCTGGTGAAATTAAATGCTGCCCTGATTATTCTCATGGATTTAAATATCAGGAGTGGGAGTGGGGGCTTGCTGTAACAAAGAGGAGAGCGAGGAATTTTGAGTAATTCATTCATTGGTTGTCTGGATTGTCTCTTATTCAGCATGGGGGGGAGGGGTGGAACATGATTAAGAAAAAGAGCAGAACAAGACAAAAGTATTAGAATAATTAGTTCATAATTAGTCCTTTGTGGTGATTGGTTTTTGTTCTAGTGGTAAAAAGGAATACTACTTCATCCGCTTCTTTCTTATTCTTAAATATAAGAAAACTTTTACAAAAGAGGGAGGACCTTTTAAAGTAACTAAACGTCTCTTTGAAAAGGAGGGGGGGTAAGGGCTCAAACCAAAGAGATGGGATTGAACAAAAAATATCTGTCACTCTGGGAAAATTTGGATGTGTACCTCAACTCTATTTTTAAGCCATTAGAATCTTCAAGACCTATCTGTTTCTCTGTGTTATCCAGAATGATAAGATTAGGCTCCAAATCTAGAAATACCCAGTCTTGATGCTTAACATTATGCACTGTGAATGGTCCCCCGAAGTAAAAAGTTCAGTCTATGCACAACACCTAAAGCTAAGCATCCACGTAAATCTCTGCAGGATCAAGGCCTTCCTGATTAACAAAAGAGAATAAAGACTGGATATGTGCTTTGATGCCCAATAATTTAACAGATGAAAGAAAAGTACCGTAGACCTGATCTTGCAGACCTTACTCAGGCAAAACTCCCATTGTCTGCAAGGTCTGGAGGATCCACCTCCGTGGAAATATTTCTAAGCATTAGTGATAAGCCCAATAATAGGAAGAATTTGTAATTCTAGAATGTCCAAACATAATCCTCCTTCCCTCCCTCTCCCCTAAAAAGAAAAGACTAGGAAGGAAGAAGCAACTATCACAGCCCATTGCTAGTAAAATATTTCGGTGGACAAGAAAATTAATTTTAAAAAAGACACTACCATGACTAAAGAGCAGTGCTGGAGTAAGGCCCGGGCATGACAGACCTGTGCATAGGACCCCAGCCCCAGGAGTCACGTCACTATAGCAAAATCTCAGCTTTCATTGACAAAAAAGGAAGTTTCCATCCCTAATGGGGACAAAGAAATGCTTGAAAATGTGACCCAAAAGGTAACCAAAGCAGTGATATCTGCCTGAGTCTGCAGAAAGCCCAGAACAATAGTTCTAAAGACGGGACTGTAAGCGGGCCTCTGACCGCCCTCTTCAAAATATTGGCCGGAGACTGCTTTGTGGCTTCACCAGTGTCTTTTATTGCTTTATACACAGTGCACAAACCCCACCACCTATATACAGCTTCCTACACAGTTCAGGTTTAGGCTCAGCCCTCAGTCTCTGGCTGGCCTCAGGGTTAGCTAGCTCCTTCAGGCTTGCTGCCTCCGCTAGCTTATCACCCTGCACCTTCTCTCTCTCTCACTCTTTCTTCCTCTTCCTCTTTCTTAGCTCTCACTATCTCCCACCTCCACAACCCACACTGGCTTCCTCCCTAGCAGGCCTTATATATGTGGAGGCTGCCAGGTGGAGCCCATCAAGCCCTCTGCAGCCCAGGATTACCCCCAGGTGGCTAATTAGCCTCCCCTAGCAGGCCGGGCTTGCAGAGGCTGCTAGCTGCTGCAGGGCAAGGAGGGAGCAGGGGCTGGCTCAGCAGGTGCTGAGTCAGCTGCCTGCTACAGGGACCTTCCTCATGCATATCAATCGGGTGTTTCTGCCAAAATCCACCTTTCTGGGGAGATGCTGCCAAAACCACTATGCTACACTCATGGGGGTGTTCCTTGCTGCTTCATCAGTTGCTCCCAGTAATATTTAGAAGTGATGATATATATATTATCAAGCTGAACGGAGCAATATCACAATACCTTACTTCTCAGGACTTTGTAGTGGTGTTTACCACAGCTGCAAATGAGTTAAACACAAAGAAAACTCTAGATAACAGCTAATGTAGGCTGACCAGACAGCAAGTGTGAAAAATCGGGACCAGGCGTGGGGATTGGGGGTAAGAAGAGCCTATATAAGAAAAAGACCCCAAAATCAGGACTGCCCCTATAAAATTGGGACATCTAATCACCGTAAACTAATGTAAGGATATTCTCTGTCCCTCCCTTCATTGCTCCAGTCTTAGAGAGCATTGTAAGATTTTTCAAAAGCAGTGCGATTTAACTGAGATTTAACTGAGAAGACCAGAGCTAATGAACTTCTGGAAACTTGCATTTAATATGCATCTTTCACATAAGTGAGGAAATAGGGAGGCTGCCGCACCCCCTGGCTTGAAGTTGTTTCCATTATATACAGGGGGTTACAGTTTGGCTCAGAATCAGAGAAGTAGCCGTGTTAGTCTGGAATAGCAGAGGTAACAAAGGGTATGTCTTCACTACAGCAGTAGGTCGATTTCCTTTAAGTCGATTTTTTAAAGCAGACTGTATAGAGTCGATTTTGTGTGTCCCCACAAAGCACAGCAAAGCACAGCAAGTCGACAGTGTCTGTCCGCACAACTTTTGCAAGCGTCGACATAATGAGCGTTGCACTGTGGGTACCTATCCCACAGTTCCCGGAGTCCCCAGCAGGCACCATTTCGAGTGCTGCACTATGGGTAGGCATTTCATAATTTCGCGCCCTTTTTCCGCGCTGCTGACCCCCATTTCGAGCGGTGCACTGTGGGTAGGCATCCCATTATTCGCGCCATTTCTCCGCGCTGCGCTAACGCCATAGTACTGCAAGCATGGAGCCCGCTGACGCCACGGCTGCAGTAATGGCCGCTGGGAGGACCTCGATCACGGTTGTGGATTTCATGCTGTACCGTCTGCAGAGGAATGCGATCCGGAGACAACTGCGCTTTCTGGAACCCGACGACAGTGAGGAGGAGATGGACCAGGACGTGCACAGCAGGGACAGGGACACTGACGTTTTTGGAAGTAGGGTGACTGACAATCTGTCAAATTTGGTGGCAATGGGGCAGGCTCATGCCATGGAACGCCGATTCTGGGCCAGGGAAATAAGCACGGACTGGTGGGATCGTATAGTGCTGCGGGTGTGGGATGACTCCCAATGACTCAGAAACGTTCGCATGCGTAAGGGCACGTTCATGGAACTTTGTGACTTGCTTTCCCCGGCCCTGCGGCGCAAGAATACCAGAATGAGAGCGGCCCTTACAGTTGAGAAGCGAGTGGCGATAGCCCTCTGGAAGCTTGCAACGCCAGACAGCTACCGGTCAGTCGCGAATCAGTTTGGGGTGGGTAGATCTACAGTGGGCTCTGCTGTGATGCAAGTAAGTAGGGCAATTGTCGAGCTGCTGCTACCCAGGGTTATAAACCTTGGAAACCTGCAAGCTACAATAGATGGCTTTGCCGCCATGGGATTCCCTAACTGTGGTGGGGCTATAGATGGGACTCATATCCCTATCCTGGCACCGGACTATGAGGCCGCCGAGTACAGAAACCGGAAGGGATATTATTCAATGGTCATGCAAGTAGTGGTTGACCACAAGGGACGTTTCACCGACCTGTACGTGGGGTGGCCGGGAAAGCTTCATGACGCTCGTGTTTTCAGGAACACAAGGCTTTTTAGACAGCTGCAGGAAGGCAATTTCTTCCCCGACCAGAAAATTTCCGTGGAGGGGGTGGAAATGCCGATCGTTATCCTTGGGGACCCAGCCTACCCCCTAATGCCCTGGCTTATGAAGCCCTACACAGGAGCCCTGGACAGGGCTCAGGAGCTGTTCAACTACAGGCTGAGCAAGTGCAGAATGGCCGTAGAGTGTGCATTTGGCCGTCTGAAGGGGAGATGGTGTTCGTTACTGGATTCACTCAGACATCAGCGAGAGAAATATCCCCATTGTTATTGCTGCTTGCTCTGTGCTCCACAATCTCTGTGAGAGCAAGGGGGAAACTTTTTATGGTGGGCTGGGAGGCAGAGGCAAATTCCCTGTCCGCTGCCACCAGCAGCCAAACAGCAGGGAAAGTAGAAGAGCGCACCAGGGTGCGCTGCACCTCAGGGACGCCTTGAAAACCAGTTTTATGAGTGCCCAAGATGGCGTTTGAAAACCTGCTCCCTTGCTCTGCTCTGCCCTAAGCCTGCTGTCCTTGCACCCTCTTTCCCTCCCCCCTCCCCATGCTTGCAGAGGAAATAAATTCACTGTTTTAAAAATCATGGTTCCTTTATTGCTTCATCACAAATACAGGGGATCACTGTCAAGGTAGCCCGGAAGGGGTGGGTGAGGAGGGAAACCAGCAGTCGCACTGGTGGAGGAGCGGACAGGGGGGGGGGAGGGGGGAGAGGAGGGGGACCAAGACACAGCAGCTTTTAAAAGTTTTCAGAGATCCTCATCCTGCTGCTGCTTGTGCTGGCTTGTGGGGTGGAGTGGGTCAGTCCACGGAGCTTCCCCCCCCCCCCGGGTTCTCACCCCGCGTTTGGGTGGGGAAGCTATGGGAGTTGGGGAGGGGGGGAGGTGGTTAGACAGGGGCTGCAGAGGCGATCTTTGACCCTGCTGCAGCTCCACCAGACAGCGCAGCGTGTCGCTTTGGTCCTCCATTATCCGGAGCAAAGCATCCATGCGTCTTTCTTCGCGCTCCTGTCGCTGCAGCCACATTTCTTCCCTCTTTTCTGCTGCGGCTCTCGATTCCTGCCTTGACTGTAGCAATCTTTCCCTCCATTCCAACTGGCGGGCTGCCTCAGCGTGCAAGTTCTCCAGTAGTTCACTGAATATATCATCGCGCGTTTTCTTTTTACGCTTTCATATCTGCGATGCACAGCGTGAGGAGCAGGATGGGGGATTCAGAGATAATTGTGCATCTGTGGGCGAATGTGGGCAAAGAAAGTTTGAAAGTTATGAGACAGATACATTCAAGGTTATGAGACAGATGCAGTCTCGGACGGTACACAATGGGAGTACTATGCAATTGGCAACCTCGGTATTCAGAGGCCTGATATGATTTCTGTACAAGGTCATATTCTACACCTAAAAGTGACTGAATGGCTCACAGAAAAGTCACAGCATCTCACACACATATGCGTGCCTCAGCCTAACACGGCTTCTGAAATCACTGTGCAGCCGGCCATGGTAAGTTCAAATCCATATTTAAAAGCAGGACTTGGATATTCTAGAGTAACCACACCCCCTTCCCCCCACCACGTGGAGACCTCCTCCCCCCACTGTGTGGCTCCCACTGAACCGCGATCTGCAAAACAAAGCCAAAAATCTCTCGCTAAGGGCTGGCTGAGGCTCTTCTGTGGAGGCAAACGCTTGCAGACTGACTCTTCAAATTCCCTGCTAGCTACTGCTTCGGGCTGGCGGGGGGGGGGGGGGGGGTTGGGAGCACGTTCGGTCTAAAGCGGAAGCAACCGCTTGCAAACTCTTCAAATTCCCTGCTAGCTACCACTATGGGCTGGTGGGGGGGCGGGTGCGCGTTCGGGGGGGGGGGGAGGGTCGGTCTTCAGCAGAAAAGATTACTTTGCAGCTGGGACTCTTTATCTCCCTACTAATTGCAGTCCGTATTTCAAACAGGCAACCATGAATGACATCACTTTGCTTAGAATTTCTAAGAGAGATAGAGAGCGCATGCTCCTTGAGTCCCTGCAAAGTCCTGGTCCATTCACCGCAATGCTAGCCTGCTCAATGATACCAGACTACTTACTACTTTTGTGGCGTGGGATGGTCTCCTATCACGGGGGGGGGGGGCGCGCAAATAAGGCAGCTCCCCCAGAAATCTGGTGCGGAAGATTCATCGCTACCTCCTGGATAGCTTCATTGAGATGTCCGCAGAGGACTTCCGGTCAATACCGGAGTATATTGACAGACTCTTTGAGTAGAAACTGACCAGCAATGAAAGCATGCTAAGTCCTTAGGGCAAGTTAATCATTAATAAATGCCTCCTTTAAAAATCATGAGTCATGTAATCCCTTAGAAAAAAACACTTACCCCCCCTGGGAGGCTTGGGAGGGTGCTGGCTGCAGGGTGATAAACAGCTCCTGGCTGTCTGCTAACATGGTTTCTCCGCTGGCCTCCTGCTGCTCCGTGATATTTCCCTCCTCCTCATCGTCGCCCTCATCTGAATTGTTCTCGGCCCTGACGATTATCCCATCGGTGGAGTCCACGCAGACTGGTGCGATGGTGGTGGGGGCGTCCCCGATTATCTGATTTAGTTCATTGTAGAACCGACATGTCCGCGGTGCGCCCCCTGATCGTCCGTTCACTTCCTTGGCTTTCTGGGACGCTTGCCTCAGTTCCTTAATTTTTACGCGGCACTGTGTGGCGTCCCTGTTGTGGCCCCTTTCCAGCATGGCCTTGGAGACCCTGGCAAATGTGTTGGCATTCCGTTTGTTGTTGCGGCATTCCAACATCACGGATTCCTCTCCCCAGATAGCGATGAGATCCAACACCTCATTATTGGACCATGCTGGAGCTCTTTTCCTCTGGCTGGTCTCCAGGGAAGCTGAGCTCTGCTTGGAGTCTTGTGATGCTGAGGTCTGCATAGCTGCTTGTGCTGCTGATTTCTCTGAAAGGCGACTGAGCTGTGCAGGTGAGCTGGCCACGCTGACCAAACAGGAAGCTATTCAAATGTTCCTGGGTCTTTTCCTGTCTACCTGGCCAGAGCAGTGAGTTGAGAGTGCTGTCCAGAGCGGTCACAGTGGAGCAGTGAGGCAGTCCAGAGCGGTCAGAATGGAGCATTGTGGGACAACCTCTGGAGGCCAATAACGTCCCATGCGTCCTCACTAGTCCACAATCGACCTAGAGAGGTCGATTTCAGTGCTACTCCTCTCGTTAGGGAGTACAAAAGTCGATTTTGAGGGCCCTTTAAATCGACGCAAATGGCGTCCGTGTGAGGACGGGTACAGGTTTATGTCGAATTAATGTCGCTAAAGTCGTAGTGAAGACATACCCAAAGAGTCCTGTGGCACCTTAAAGACTAACTAAAGTATTGAAGCATAAGCTTTCGTGGGCTAATACCCATTTCGTCGGATGCACGCAGGATGCAAGAAGTGGGTATTAGCCCATGAAAGCTTATGCTTCAATATTTTAGTCAGTTTGGTTCAGTGGCTTTCAGCACCCCCACTGTAACAATTGTTCCAGCACCCCCTGACCTCTCAGTGTTAATGCATTTCACTGATGACTAATCCTGCTTTGGGATAGTGAAGGCTACAGTTATGTACTGGTGTATATAACGAGGATAAATTTTTGATATGTTTTTTATGGTCAATCTAATCTGGTTTGGATTTTAGCTCTGTATCTGGATATATATTTTTATATGCTGTAATTTAAGAAGAATGAAATGAAAGAGTATTCTCAGTACATTTTGTGGGTGAAAGTAACAGATGATGAACTTGGAAAAGAGGACTTGATTCAAGATGAAATGAAAGTCATCAGCTGAGTAGCCTTTGTTGTATTTATTTGCATATATTGGGCTAGAATCTCAACTAGTATAAATAAATGTAGCTCCATTGAAGTCAATGGAACTATACTGATTTCTATTGCCTAATAATATGACCCATAAGAACACACAAGACTTGGGGTATTCAGGAACTGAAAGATTTAAGATAAAGTCAACGGGAACTATAGGAAGTCTGAAGAACGTGGAAAATAAAATAGCTGGGATGTGTTGCATCCTGATCTTATTTCACTGACTTAAGAATGGATCTTTCCCTGAGACAAACCAGCAGATGCACCAGTCATGAGAGTTTATGATATCTTCGGTAGACATGGTGTGTTCCGCGGGTTGTTCTGGAATACCAACTTGTTCTGTTTCTGGAACTGTAGCTGATTATTTTTATTTTCCCAATTATTAGGGTTTAATGTGCATTATTCTGTGGGGAGTTTTGCTTTTGTGAACAAGGCATATGTCTGAGCTACCAGAAAATCCTAAAACTAGGAAAAAATCATTTACAAATAGACAGCAGCTGTTACAGCATTAAAACTTTAATTGGCACTTCCCAAAAGATCTCTGGCTATTTCAGTCACACTCTCAAGGCATGTGATAATCCTTACAATATTCAGAAATAGAGCAATCTATAATGCTAGAACTGCATTTTATCTTTGGTTGGGTACATATTCAGAGATACAGTGTATCTTAGAGGACACGCTACTATTGAAAAAAGCAATACACCGAAGTGGGAAGTGCGCTGGACTAAGAATCCAGATTCTCTTTCTTGCTTGGCAGCTGACCTGCTGCATGATCTTAGACAAATCATTCCTTTATGTTGGTTCCCCTTCCATGTCTTGTCTACTTACTGTCACAAAGCTCTGTCCTCATCTTCGTGGATCCTCCGTTTCCTGGTGGATTTTCACAAGCCTCAGAGGCTCACTGTGACCCTCCACGTAGCCTCTCTCTCTCTCTAGAGACAAGGTCACAGCCTACTGAGCCATTTTAATGATAAGCCAGTGAGGAGAAGCTATCCTTCCTGGCACAGTCTCTGTTGTCTCCCAATCTCAGTGATTAATTAGGGGAGGTAGAAAGTGTGTGGAGGGGGAGCCTGGGCCCGCCCTCTACTCCGGTCTCCAGCCCAGGGACCCTAATAGTATTGGCTAAGATGGCTGACCTTTTAGACACTGTAAGAGAATCTTCCTTCCCCCCACTCTAAACTCTAGGGTAAAAAAGGGGGGCATCTCTTATGCAGACCACTAACTTTAAGCTACTTTTCCTGCCTAAGTTAAATCTTTTCCCCCCAAAACCCAACTCTTCCAGTTGGGGATTGAATCCAGCTGCCACCATCAAAGTGATTGCCCCAAGACTATGGGGTGGGGCACCTTGACACCCCCCCGAGAGTAACCCTCCCGACCCCTTCCTTTCTATCTGGGAGATGGAAAACACCGAGACTTCGCTCTACCCTCCCCCTCTGGCTACCGAGGAGTTTAAACACACAGACCCTGCTAGCTATAAGCTGTGCCAGATCCAAAGCCAGGACCACTCCAAGGGAAATAATCAGACCCTTTGTATAACCAAAAAAGATTTAATAAAGAAAGAAACAAAGCATACAACTAATACAAACTTCAGATATAAAGCTTTCTAACCTGAGTCTCCTTGCATAAATTAGCCCCCTCCCCGGGGATTTCTCTCTCTCTGATAAACTCTACAGTTTAAGGACACCAGAGATCAAATACAAAGCTTGTGCAATCAATAGTTCTACTTACTGTTTATCTAACTTATGAATATATGAAGGAAAAGGAGGAGATGAGTTTCCATAGCTGGAAAAAGATGGAGTCAGCCCAAAAGCCCTGGACAAACTGAGACTAACTTCCTGGTTTGTCTGTAGGTAAGCTACTCTGACGTCACCCCCTCTCCTGTTCAGTTAACCCCTAACAGGTAAAACAGCAACTCCAAGGTACTTTACACTCATGACAGCCACAAAACACAATACAATTGTGCCCTGGGCTACTTCCCCACAGCAGTCCTCGCTTCTTCAAACTCCACATCACCCTTACCTCAGGGCTTCCTTCCTCGCGTATGATATGTTGTCTACTACTCAATGTCACCAACAGCACAACTTCCTCCCACAACTCCTGACATCCACCCCCACCTGACTAACTGGGAGGTTTTTAACTGGTTTCAGCCAGCCCCTGTTGGCTTCAGGTGTCCCAATCAGGCTAGCTATTTCTGCTGCTTTCTAGATGCTTCTTAATTGGCCCCAGGTGTCTTGATTAACCTGAACAACTGCCATTTGGTTCCAAAGGTACCAGGGATTTGTTTAGCCTGGAACTCACTTATCTGTTCCTTAGCACTTTCCTATAGCCATCTGGCCTTGCCCCATCACATTACGTTGTAAGGTCTTCAGAGCCAGGACTGTCTCTCACTGTGTATTTGTATAAAATCTAGCACCATGAGCCTTCATATCAGTTGGGTCCTCCAAGTGCCACTGTAATACAATTAATAATAATGGGTATTGTGTATTAACACACAGAGTTGCAGAAAAATGATTTACTGAGCTCTGTGCAATGGCCACAAAGATAATTTATAGTGCATACCTAAGCAGTTTGAATTGACAGCAACATATTATAAATGAGCTCTAACAACGCATCCCTCTTCTAACTTTTTTCTTTATACGTGCACATCTTAGAAGAATTAGATTTGTTATTGAGAGACAGAGAACATGATTAAGGAGATTACTTGTGGACATGCTGGCAGTTTGGGAAAAAATAATGAACTGAACAAAGCAAGTGGCACAGTAAATGATCGCTTATATTTCTTCATCCATTCCTCCCAAAAGCTTACAAAATCTGGATGAAACTAAGAAACCGCAGTTTGTTCATCCTTGTTTTCTCAGCTAGGGAACAACATCTGCACAACTACTTTCTGTGGTTTTTTGCACAAAAAACAAATCAATTGAAAATCATGCTGAAGATGATATACACGGTAAGATGTCTAAAGGGTGTCTAAGTGATTCAGGAGCACAAGTCCCATTTAAAGTCACTATAATCAGTGCATGAAAGTCAGCGGGTCTTGTGCTCCTGGGTCACTTAGAGGCATCTGGAATTCCCATCCACAGCATGTAACTAAGCTCCCAAAAACTAATCAGTTCACCATGATTATTTAACCTGCACACTTCACCCTCTGTTACTGTGATGAGATCTACTTCTGAGTTCATCAACAGTGTAAGGCCCTGATGTAGCAAAACACTTTAAGCATATGAATAGTTGATTGCAATGGCACTATTCATGTGCTTAAAACTGAGCACCTGCTTATGTGCTTTACTAAACTGGTGTCAGGATCCCAGCAAGCTTAGTCAGGGCCCAAGAGCAAACCTGAGGCTAACAGAGGAGTTCATAGGTTCCAGGCCAGGGTCGATAACAAGGGTCATTACTACATAATGAAGACTTCAGATGTTTGATTCTACAAAAAGTAGGGCTAGAAAATAATACATAGAAGATAAAGTTCCTTTAAAGAATCCTGCCTTCTTTAGGCACCTAAACCTGGAAAAGCAGTGGAAAAAATGTTACTGTATGCTAATACTTTGATTGGCAACCCCCACCCATCCCATTTCTACTATGAGCACCATACTCTGGTGATATATAATCTCCTTTTGCTGGTCAGCAAGTGTACATGTATAGACAATGCAGACCATGCCATCTGGCCTCAATCAGAAATATCTTTCTACAATTCACACTGCAGGTAGACTGCAATGGGAATTGTGGAGTCTATGGGTAGCCAAACTGAAAGTAGAAGAAAGCCTTATGCTCCAGGTCTGCCTAGAGATTTTCTTGGGTGTGCATAGCTGCACACACCAATCTGGTCATGTATTTCAATCCCCATCCATCTCTAAATATAAAATGACTAGTATGAAGGATAATGACAACTGATCCTTGCAGCCACATTACATGAGTTGTAGCTATTTTTGTGCACCTTGACGCAGGAGGAGCCCTTTCATCCGAAAACCGTAAGGTAATTACAAATGAGTAATGCCTGTTGTTCTGCATTGTTAAGGATACACTGTGGAGAAATTTGTAGTAGTATCAGTCTCACAGCTACCACTCAATAGGGCTTATCAGCAGCAGAGCTAATCCATCAAAAAGTGCTTAGAGGAGAAAGTCTACAAGAAAGGGAAAAGTATATCAAAACATGAGTGACAATCTTATTGACTCAACCTCGATTATTCTTAAAATACTATATTATATAGATACACACATGCAATATAATTCACATTTCAGTATGATAAGAAAACACTCAGACAGCTAATATAAAATTTTCACTTTAGACACAGTACAAATTCAATTTGAGAAGTTTATACAGTAAAGTATCATAATGTTTCGAAATTGGTATTCACCATACATGGAAAGAAATATTGTAGACCACAGATTATAATTCACATCGTATTAAGTTTCTTCTGGTATTGTTTTAATATACATGTAGAAAAGATATTATTATGTTAATATCGTTGATGCGGTGTGCATATATACACACACGCATATATACATACATATATATGTAATCTCTAAACACTCTTGGTATAGTATGTTTGTCATATCCATGTCATTTACACTTGATTTCACTATGTAATCTAAACAATGCCCCAAATCTAATGCATCACTTCCAATTCCCCTCTCCACCCTACGTCTGCCAGACCAACTTCATGATGGTAGAAAAATCCAGAACTTTTACATGTTTCAGATGATCTCAGCCTGCTAGCAAAGCAATACTGCTCCAGATGACCTTGGCAGGAACCCACAGAGATATTAAAGAAAATAATATGAGGTTAGCACATAAGCTCACATGCTGGAAAGACTCATGCTCTGGATCCCTGATATGAAGAAGTGCCAAGAAAGTGGTAATCTAAACTGTTATTAGCATAATTTTAGTGCTGAGTTCTGTTCTGCTTCACTATAAATGTGATTGAGACATATGCTTGCTTTGATGGAGGAAATTAGCAGAGGGTTACCCCTTTCCCGAAGAAGAATTAAACTAGAAAGAAAAAATAATAATCTGCTTTCCCTTGCACTGTTACACCACCTTCCCATAAAAGAAAACAGACCACAGTTTAAAAGGGCATCATCTTAATAGGAAGATTATTTTGGAAGTTTCCAACCAGATAGCTACATAGCCCCTTTGCATAATTCAACCTCATTTGGGAAGCAACTGTATACATAGGCTCTGTTGCAAAAAAACCGGCATGAAACCATAAAAGCCATAGTGGAATTTGGAGCATGCCTATAATCTCAGGTTAGCTCGTTTAGATGCATTTGGTGCCAAAATTAGAGCAGGCAGTGACCATTCCATCCACTTCCATGAGTGGAGGGGACCCAAAGCAGGGACTACATGGTGTGCCTCCGTCCTCCACCCAGCTTAATCGAGTCCTGTACAAGCCCCTGAGAGATAATGTAGGCTTTGGGATTTGGAAGAGAGCATATATTTCCAGAAAGCAATCAGGACTATAGAATGGCCCCACTTGGCGGCATTGACTTTCCTTAGAACTGCAGGGAATCTGAAGCACAAGGTAACGCTTGCTACTAAGGTTAGCATTCTAATGCTGGATCATTGGCCTTTCAAACAGGGCCATTGACCACAGACCCCACCAGCTCCCTGCAAACATTTATGAGCTGTGATGAGCAAAGGTCCAAATACCAGCTCACGAATCAAAGCTTCTTAACCATCCCTGGAACATCAATCAGTAAGCAAAAGTAGCCAGAACCCAAGGATCATTATCCTCATTTAACCAAGGAGGAAACTGGCACAGATCGCAGGACTGGGCTCTTTATGGAGATATATTAAAGCTATATTTTTCTTATTCCTTCCCATGTTATTCTGACTTTTTGAACAACAAAGTAAAACACTAAATGAAGTTTTATTTGCATGAAATTTTAAAATACCCTAGGAAGCAGGCTTCAGCAAAGATTTACTCTTAATTTGTTACTCATTTTGTACATCCATTAATTATCCTTATTGTTACTCCCAAACAGGAGCCCACTGGGGTACATCTTGTGGCAGAAGAATGTCCCTTCCTGAGGGAAGAGGGGAATTTACTACAGCTGAATGTTCCTAGGACCAGAACTCAAACATCAGGACTCATCCACCTGAGAGGTACTTTCTATGTCATTCATATTTTTTTTTCCTGTGCAGTTAGTATTCTCTATAATTTCCTTCCTGCTTGTGTCCATGTTTAGAAGCATTTTTCACCTGCTAAAGTGCAACGGTCCACCAGCAGGAAACCTAGACTCACCAGCCAATCAGGACTCATTAAAGTTATGCAAGCTACACAAGATGACTCACTTGACAAAATATGAGTGGTTAGGAGCATTGACAAACCCTGGCTGGATCCTGTGGAGGTAATGATTTTATGAACGGAGAAAGAGGTGGCACAACTGCTGAGCTGATGCTCATGGGAGGAGAATTAGGTTCAGCTCCCGCCGAGTTTCCTTCTTAGTGCAAAAAGCAGAAGATGAAGTCCTGCTAACTATAATTTCTATTACATTTGTTACAAGTACCGCATCTTCCCCCAGGTTTTCTATCCTCTGAGTTTCCTTTTCTTATATCCTTCATTTTGTTACTGTTAGCCCCATGATGAAAGTCCACTAAGTACCATCCTTTTCCCTATATTAGCCTCCTTTAAAAGAAAAAAGAATCAAAATGGAAATTTTTGCTTATTTGCCTTTCAGATCAAAACCCCCAACCTGGATGGTTCAGAAAACTGATGATGGGAGAGAAGAGTCTTTTACCTATCGCTCATCAGTATACTCTAATCTATAGTAGAAGTGATGGACAAGACATAGGTACACGTTTGTGGTCTTTGTCACATTCTTGGTGATCCGAATCATTACAACCATCACCACCACTACTTTTGCTGGAAGTTGTGGTGAAGAGGACAAGAACCGAATGGTCAAGGACCAAATGTCTCTCTTACCCTTAAAGAGAAAAGGTCTGGAGTTAAAGCACATTGTGACAAGGCAGCCTGAAGAAGTGTACACTGTTCTTTTCTGTTCTGTAAGTAAACAGAGGAACTTAGTCTCCTTGGCTTCAATCGGCATCTTTCATGAGAAAGGCTACAGGTCTATCATAGAGGTCACGGAAGTCACTGACTTTTGGGTGTGTGGGGCAAGGGGTTGGGGTGCAGGGCAGTTCCTACTGGGGTGGGCTCCCCAGCTCCCACTGGTATGTCCCTGCAGCTTCTAGGCAGATGGGCCTGGGGGCCCTGGCCACCGCTCCCCTAGGAGCTATAGGAACATTCCAGTCGGAGCCAGGTAGGGAGCCTGGCATCCCCCCCCCCCCCCAACACCAGTGTGGGTCCTGAGCTGTGCACCATTGCTCGCCCCCGCTCCCCCCCCGCAGCACCAGCGGGGGCCCTGGGTTGGGTGCCGCCACCTGTCTGCCCTCCAGCACGGATCCCGGGCTACGTGCTGCCACCCCACACCTCAGCGGTACAAGTGTGGGTCCAAGGCTGCGCGCCGCTGCCTGTATCCCCCCCCAGCACCAGTAGGGGTCCCAGCCCACCCACCCCTCAGCACCCACGGCACTCCGGCCCAAGTTTTGGTTAGGGGTATATAGTACAGGTCATGGACAGTAAATTTTTGTTTACGGCCCATGACCTGTCCATGACATTAGTAAATATACCCGTGACTAAAACGTAGCCTTTTTCTTGAGCACTAAAACAATCAGTTTGAACAGAACAGCTAAATTACACTGAGCAATTTCACAACTTTACAGATTAAAAAAAAAAAATTCTCAGCAGCTATGTTCTCGAAAGTCTTTCCCTTGTGATTTTAAGCACCAGTGATCATGTCCAGCATGTATATGTTTGCTCCTTGAAAATGTGCAGTAGCAATTACAAGTTACCATTCCATCTTCAGCTCTAACTCCTATTGTCATGCAAATAAAGTCTGGTTTGGGGCCTAGTTCTTTTTTCCACAAACTGAATGTGGTTACTCTGGATTTACACTATTGTAACTGAGAACAGAATTTGGCCTTTGGAGTCATCCCGAAGTTACACTGAATATAGTTCAGACCAGAACGTTTGCTTTCCAAAATCAATCAAAACAAAAGCTCAAATGGGCCGTTTTGCTTCAATGCATGAAACATTTCTTGCACACTTCCAGTATTGCTGAAAGAAATTGAGTATGGCTACCATGAAGTCAAATACCTTAGTTATTCTTTTATTCTCGACTGACTAGTTTTCTCCTTGATCATCTCAGTTCTTGTTAACAGCAGCTTTGTGAATTGCAGAGCCAGCTGTATATATCTTAGTTCATTGAACTTGTCACTGTTAGGACACAAACCCTCCTTTGAGGTCATCCTGGCATTCTACATACAGCTACTAGAGGAATTCAAGAGTGACACCACCTGCTCCGCTTCCCTGCCCCAGGAGGTGAATGATTCATCCATTAAGGATCCCCAGCCTCCGCAGCCCAAAAGGTGCAAGTGCCAATGTTACTCCTAACATTGTTAGGAATTCTGCAGTGCAGATAGCTTGTCTTTGCTGGAATTAGAGATGATGTGGTTAGAGATGAAAGAGACCAATTAAATCATTAAGCTCAGCCTTGGGCAGGGCAGAATTCCTCTCCCCATATACCCAGAGAGCAGGATATAACGGATAATAACTGATGCTATCCTGGATCTTAGCCATATAAAGACACTAGACCTGCTCTTACTGAAGTCAAGTATAGCTGGTCTGGAATTTTTCAATTAACCATTTTTTGTCAAAAAATGCCAATTAGTCAAAACCAGTCCTTTTTGGAAGAAAAGGGGGGGGGGGAGTGAAAAACATCTGAACATTTTTGGAAAAAGTTATGAAATTGTTGAAACTTCCCATTTTGATATTTCCAAAATGAAAAATGTTGGATGTACTGATTTGAAAGGACTTTTTGTATAGACATTTAAGCTAATTATTGTACTTAATCAATCAATAAATAATAATATCAAAATGGTTGAAATTGAGACAAAACATTTTGGTTGACTTGAACTGAGAAAAAAATCAGATTTTTAGGTTGAGAGATTTTTTTTTTTAAATTGACCATTTGGAACAAAAACATTTCCAAACTCTGAAAAATTCTCAGGGGCTGGGGAAAGTCTTTTCCACCCAGCTCTAGTCAATACATGAGTTCTGCCACTGACATCAATAGAAGTACAAAAGCTATTTCTTTCACAATAAAACTCACTCTATCACATACTGTTTTCCCTAATTTTTGTCATGTAATTGCAGTGGCTTGATCGGGTCTAATTTTACGGTTTATGAAGCCCTAGGCAAATAAGAAAATATCTAGTTTTGCACGCACACACACACACCGCTGTCACCTGCACAAAGAGTTAATTAACACTTGCTGCCCTCAGCTAATGTCTGGTCTACCTGTTGATAAAGCCCAGGGCTGCCTCTGTCCTCTGAACACTGCACTGTTGCTATTATTGCTCGACTACGCTATTACACTCTTGGTGGCAAGTTAAAGCACCAGCTAAACCTAGTGGGCTTCTTGATTAAAATGTTGAAAAGACTGCATCCTACTGTCAATAATTGTTTAGATCTCTTAAAAGAAAAAAACCCAACCTTCTGGCAGAAATGTAATTACAAGAAAAACACTATACTCACTGGTTTAGAGCATATGGAGGAAAGGTCAGCTATCAATTAGGCTGTAGAACAAAATATTCTCATACCAAGCAATGAGGAGGATCGATGAAAAAAACTTTTAAATTTGAGAATAGAAATTGTTTTTCTTTTTACTTCTTAAATTGAATGTAAATCAATGATCACATTCAGAAGAAAGGTGGCCCACTGGTCTCTAAGTCCTAAGAGCAAACTCAAAATAAAGTCTGAAGCAAAAACATATGAAACCACCTAAACTCAGTGTTATGGCTACTACTCCATCTGCAACTCAACAGGTTGTGCCTACTGTAGATGTTATGGTGTGTACAGTATGTTACAGCATGCATAAGTGACACACAGAAATAAGTGATGGGCTTGTTAAATACTTGGATTAGGTGGACAGATAACAGGCCAGATCCTCATTTGGTGTAAATCAGTGTAGCTCCTTACGTACTAGACCTGGGCAAATCATCTACCATCAATTTCTGATTTTGCCACGACATCTCTTTAGGCAAAAATGTGCAAAAAAAAAAAAAAAAGACAAAATGAAAGGGATGCAAAAATTATAATTGTTCAGGAAATATAAAATTAAAGTAAACCCAAGCCCCAAATTTCAGACCCACATCTACACAGTCACAAAGATCATGGTTATTTTGATTGGGAGTTTTGGTTTAACCCACTTCAGATATAAGGTCGAGCCAAAAAAAGCTTAGACCTAGATTTGCGCTTTCCCAGATTTGCAGCTGTTTGGATTCAGGATTTTGGGTTAATTCCATTTGAATTTAAAATGAGACATTTGTGTTTTTAGCACAAACACCATTTTCTGAGCAGCTTGATTTCATTTATAAATCTACCATTTTAGATTCCTCTGTGTTGCCATTCCTGGGTAAAAGTTGTCTAAATTAGGGACATTCCTTGCAATGAAGCTGAATTGGGGGAGTCCAACTGATTCTTTTCAAAAACATTATGAATTACATTTTTCAATACAATTTCACTTACACCCCCCCCCAAAAAATGGCTTATCAATAGTGGCTTATCAAACCAGCCTTTTATCATTCATTTTCCATTAACTAAATTTTTAGAATGGTCTCATCAGAAACTGCAAGGAACCAATTTGACTTTCTTGATCTTATGTTTTTTCTCTAGAATGGGGAGAGGTCTGTCCTGAAGTTTTCATGCTGATACACCATCTCTGCCTTGAGACTTACTCGATTCCACTTAATAATTAACTATAAATTATGTTGAATGCATATTTAATCTTTACTCATTACAGGACTCCTCAAAACGAGTCAAACTTTTTCTGTGCTTCTGAAATACCAAAGAGAATATCAAATCAATTGATAAGTAATTCTAGAAGATATCGTGGACATCTTGCAGATTATAAAACTTGTATACATAGTATGATTCATGCCAATGAGAGAGGCATGTATAAGAAGAAAAAAAAATCTGGTTACAGTATTTAACAATTCCCTTTGTTCATATAAATTTATTGTTCAAAAATTGCTTGCTTGTATGTGAATGTTTTCTCTACAGTCTGAGGAATGCAATAATATTACATTAGCAATCACTCATTTTTGTTTCATATGTTTATCTAAAGCTCACGTGAATACTTTGTGAGCACCCACTAGGTTTAATTCCTTCATTACACAGTCAACCCATCTCCCCCCAGGACTTGTCATCACTGAGGATTCTTATTGGGGCTACTGCAGATACATTACTGCTGGGTCTACAGTAGTTAGTACAAAACCTTTCAGTCCCCATTTTGCTC
This sequence comes from Sternotherus odoratus, assembly GCA_032164245.1. Lineage (NCBI taxonomy): Eukaryota > Metazoa > Chordata > Testudines > Kinosternidae > Sternotherus > Sternotherus odoratus. Next base: position 152,630,988 of record JAVMKO010000002.1, read on the forward strand.
CCATTGTCTTTACTGAGGCAGGATGCTGCCTTTCAATGGCATTACTTGCGTGTGGTTTAAACAGTGTCCATTTAACAAATCATTCAGTAAGACCAATATCACAGCTTCCAGTTTGTTTTCCTAAACTGACCTGTGGATTAAATCTACACCTAGACAATAACCAACTACTGTCAGCTAACTTTTGAAGGAGTCTGCAAAGAGTACCGTAGCTGCTGACCATGGGTGGAATCCTGGCTCCTCTGTAGTCCATGGGACTTCAGCTGAACTGGGATTTTATCCCGGGATGTTAAGTTTTAAGGTGTCATTCTGTTTTGGACTGGTTTTTTACAATATAGCCAATCATTTAGGTTACTTTCATAATACTGGGGATCCCATCAGAGCAAAGGCTGCTGCTTTTAATTACAGCTTGCTTTAAACTTAAATAATAATAAAAGAATGAGTTTAAATAACATTTAAAGTTGGCCTCCACTCCACACGATGCCAAAAGGCATTTACAAAGAACATGGGATGTAGAGGAAAAGGACATAAAAGTTTAGGGTCAGATTCTGATACCCTCACTCATGTTGTGTTCTACCTTACTCAGCGAATTGTTCCATTGACTTCAGTTGGAACATTCCTAGAGTAAGGCACTTTTCATCAAGAGTAAGGGAATCGCTGCCACAGGCTGTGTAGACATACCCAGAACGTTCACACAAGATGTTATTTTCCCATTCCTAAAATGAGGAAACTTACTCTGACACGAGAAGTGACTTGCCTAATAGTAGTAGACAGTTGTCAGTGGCAGAGCTAGGAATGGAACCTAGCTTGCCTGATTCAGTCACTGCTACATCCACCAGACCAGCCCTCCTTAAACTATGGGGCAGAACCTTGAAGCCAGTGACAAGGGGGCACCTGCTGGGTCACAGTCTTGCAGCTGAGAAAGCAGCAACAAAACTCAGCAAAATCATCACAGTAGTCAGGGCAAGGGAGAGGAGCAACTTGCTATTTCCCCAATTCTCCTCCTGCCTCTGAATCTCCTCTGTTCCTTCTCCACCCACCCCAAAGAAAACCCTGCCCCTACTCCGCACCTGCAGAAGGAATGTGGCATTTCAACAAACGATGCACTGGATTCACAATCTCCATGGAGCTGAATTGTGTGGGGTAAGGAGAGAGAAGCCATTCCAAGAGCATCCCCCAAATCTAGCACACCAGTGCCCATAACAAGTCAGTGTAATTTAGAGCAGCCCGAGACTGCTCTACATTACACTAGGAGTTGGTCTGCATTTGGCAGCCCCTGGGATCATGGCTTAAAGCTAACCTTGCTTCCCCACCTCCTCAAGGTCTGGCACAGCAGCCTCAAAGCATCACTGAAGGACAGAGAAGCATTAGAGCAATAGTGCAAAAAGAATCATAGTTGATCAGAGAGTGGGATAATTTCAGAATCTGTGTTTTTACTTTTTATAAAATGGAATGTACTCCCTGACAGTCAGAAGATGTTCTTCAATATGGTTTATTTTCTTGGCTTTTAAGTACATTATAATATGTATCTCTCTTTCTAACACTCATCAAGATGCTGACAGACCTGGCATCTGATCTGCATCTCAGACAACACCCCTTGTGTGTCATTGGAAAAATCCCACCCTGAAATGCATGCACTGGAGATGCATCAGAAAAAAAAATCTCATGAAAATCAGCACTGCTTTTCTCTTCTCACTCTCTCCCAGCCTCCTTTATGCAGACACACACCTAGCTGGGTTTAAGGCCCCTGCTAATGGGACAAATATGGTCTACTCTACCACTTAAGTCAATTTATATTACTCGCTTAGGGGTGCGCAAAAGCCCTCCTCACACAAGTGACAAGTTTCGTGCTAGCTACACCAGCACTATGTCAGTGGGAGACGCTCCCACTACATACACTAACAGGAGAGCACTTGACCATCAGCATAGTGCATCCTCACCAGATGCGCTGTAGTGTAGACTTGCCCTACTCACTCCAGCTATGTGAAATATGTCCTGTGATTTGCTGACTGTCTTGAATGGATTATTCATGATGGATGGATGGATTAAGCCAAGATAAGGCTGTGGAAAACAGATTGGCTATTTCACATAATGCCAATTTACCTGTTAGGCTGACATCACATCTTGAAAAAGCTGCACATGGAAACAGGCCTGTCACGTGCCAGCTCAGAAAAGATGTCCCCTAACTCTGGCCAGGCTGAAGGACTCCCACTCTCAGCCTGCTCTGTGAGCATTGGCCATCTCTGAATTATGTCAGAAGGACTAAGCGGGGCCGGGTCTGTTTCAAACCAGCAGTCTTCATTTGGAATCAAACCCACCATGTCCTACACAAAAGTTCTCTCACTTGATGTTAGTAGAACTCTTGTGTAAAAAAGGTGAACAGGGCTTGTCCCATGTCAGCTATTTTTAGGAGAACATTAGTTTTCCCACATGGAAAACACTTGAATGTTTTTTCATTCCCAAATATGGGGCAAAACAGTTTTATTTCATATTTTCACAAAATTAAAAAAAAATTGGGGGAAAGGCAAGGCAGTCCTGAGAATTGGGGGGGAGGGGGGAGGGGAGCATCCTGACAGTGAAACAGCTGACAGTCGCTGAGGAGTATCTTATGAAATGTCCACGTTCCATCCTGAAGCCAAAATGAGATTGTTCCATTTGTTTGCCTACTGAAACTAAACTAAATTTTAAAAGACCTGTTTGAGTAAGCACTTTGAAGCAGCTGAGGACACAGTTGCTGAATATTTGGGGATCAGCATGGTACATTAGGGGATCCAAGGACTCCAGGAGATCAGAGGACTCCTCAGGACATTTTAAGAGCCTAGATTCCAAGATGCCATTCCCACTGAAATATGAGGACGACCTTGAGCACGGCAGACAGTCTCCTGGATAAGCTTGCCACATGGCCAGTCTGATTAGCGAGGACCCATTAACAGCAAGTTAGTTCACTGAACTGAAGAACAACAACAAACTAAACTTTGTCAGACATAAGGCAACATCCTGCTTCAACAGTCAGATCATTAATAATAGGAGAATCCAAAACATCTTAAGCTCCTAGGCATTGCTTCTCATTCAGTTTTATTCATCTGTCACGTAGGAGATACTCAGATCAACGCTAGACTGAAATCCTGGCCCCACTGAAGTCAAAACTCCTGTTGATTTCTCTAGGGCGAGGATTTCACCCTGGAATCCTAATGCATCGTTTGATTAACTTACTCACTCAGTAGAGCAAAATCCCATCCTGTGTTTCCTCAATCCTACAAGGTGCTGAGCATTTGACCTCATTCCAATAAAGCACTTGAGTACCTACTACTATTTAATTACCTCAGGAATCTCGTTGCTCCTAATGGCAGTATGGACGTGCTCAGAACTAAGCATGTGATTAAGCACTTTGCTGAATCGGAGCCAGAGTGCTTAGCCCCTGGTGAGATCGAGCCCTTTGAAGGCATATTTAGATGCCCAAATAACATGGCCTTAAGCAGGAGACTGTGGAGGATGCAGTAAGGGCCATTAGATGTGTGTCTTTACAGCCTTCCTGAACCATACTGCCAGTGCAGGGAAGAATGACTGAAGCTTTCTTTGCTTAACTGCTCCCATGCCACTCTGTCTCCCCCAGTCCATCCCCCAATGCACCTTCTGGAGCTTACCATAGGACAGGATTTTGCCTTTAAGAATACCTTACTACTCACCTCCTGAGATCTTTGCTAGTCTTGATGCTAAATATTCCCTAGACTTTCTGTAAAGTCTATATCTGATCACTTCCACCTACTAATTCTGTCTGAATATAAAAATCACCATGACTACAAAACCCCAGCTAGGTTTTGAAAATACATAGGCCTGTCTTTGTGTCAGACCAAAAATATCTGTAACCACAGATTATATGCCAATTGCACCTATTCCTCCATGAATGGAAGAGCTGACATACCACCCATATTAAGAACATATGATCTGTGTGTTCACAAAGCAATTGCTTCAGTGTTTAAATGTAAAAATAGGTTTTTTTAGCTTTCAGGTTATGAGTGAATGGAAAGGGAAAGGCTGCTAACATTTACTGAAACAGGCATCCTGAAAGTGTAAGAATCCTGCAAGCTTCTCCACACAGCTCTGCTAATAGAGTTCACTTTGACTTCCAGCATCTCTGCTATTGAAATCTCTTGAACAGTGACCGCCAGTCATACTAAATTGTGGGGTGGGTTTGTAATAGTCTGTAATATCAACATGCTTGAAATGGCAGGTGAAGAGCTTTCTTTGTCAGAGAACTGAGCTGTGCTGATACTGTTAAAAGCTAAAGTGAGCTAATGTACTTCAGTATAAATGGGGAGAGTGGAAGGAAGCAATCAAGCACTAACGGTCAGATTCTGATACCCTTGCTGATAACAAATAGTCCCTTTACTTCATGAATAGTCCTCCTGAAGTCAATGGGACATTTTGTGGAGTAAGTGGCACTCACTTTAAGTACAGGTGTCAGAATCTGGTGCTAAGCTTTTGGATATTGTTTTAAATTGAATCATACTTAATGAAAGAGGGAACTCAAAAGAGAAATTCAATATATACATTAGCTTTGGGTAATTCAGATACAACAACACTTGAAACAGGTATTGTAACCACTGTCTTGGTTACTCTAAGCCCTGGTCTACACTACAAAGTTAGGGCACCTTGTGTTAACCAATTAGTACATCTCTCAACAATATAAGTGCTTTGTTATGGAGATACGGTAAAACCACCTGTCTGAAAGGCATGGAGCATGGTTGACCTACTGAGGTCGACACAATACAAATTTTAAAATTGTATGATACGTGTCAACCCTACAAGTCCTCCAGCAGCTGTCCCACAATGGCCCATTCTCTGCAACAAGTGACCATGCTGGTCACAATTGTAAACTCCACTACCCAGGGTCATGGAGAACAGAGGTGCCCCCTCTTCCCTGTTACAGTCTATATGCTTATGTTCACCCCTTTTACAAAACTATGTTACATTTTGTACAAAGCATACAGTGTAAGGTATCATTTGAAAACTCACAATCTGCTGATCATTATTGTCCTGGTAAAATACATGTAGCAACATTGAATGTAAAAATATAAGATTCCACTTGGGACGATACTACCAAGACATCTTCCAATGTATTCTGGAGGGCAGTCACAAACAAGTTTCCCCAGAGACAAAAAGCTAGGCAATGCCTCAGCCAGGTGCCAATGAGCTCAAATGGACCATCACCTGAGTGGCCACTCTTCGGCAGGAAAAGGGTGTCGGCAAAAAGATCTACATTTTGACAAAGAAGTAGCTTAAGGTTCCTGACCACAGAGATTTCTGTCTCCTGAACATCAGCTGGAGATGATGCTTGCATGAGAGAAAGACTATAAGAGGAGAGGGCAGATGCCCCACATCATCTCTCCCTTGCTCTCTACCTGTGGTATCATCAACACCTGAAGGACAAAGGAAGCAGCATTGGACTGAGTGTGAGATCCTGACTGAAAGAGGTTCAGCCAATAGGACTGCTGGAACATGCAGTGAGACCTTTCCTTTGTATTCATTTCGCATGTTAAGTTACGTTAGTCATGTTTTGTCTTTTTGTTTCCTTTTAACCAATTCTGACTTATGTGCTTCATTATTTGTAGTCCCTTAAAATCTATCCTGGATCTTAGAAAGTTATTTTGTTGTTTTATCTATACCGGTGTGTTTGGACTGAAATGTTTTGGGGAAACTCCATCTGGGATAACAAGATTTGCACATATCATTTTCTATTAATAAATGATGCACTTTATCTGAGCTTGTATTGTCCAGGTGGGTGCTAGGCAGGACAAGAGGCACATTTCTGGGAGAAAGCCTGGAACTGAGAGTTTGCTGGTCTTGCTCTGTAATGTAGTTTATGAGTGGATGGCTAGAGCACTCATACAGTACAACTGGGAGTGATTCACAGACAGGAGGCTGTGTGTAAACAGACCAGGAGTGCAGGGCCGGCTCTAGGATTTTTGCCACCCCAAGCAAAAATCATTTTGGCTGCCCCTCACCCCAGCCCTGGGCTCCCCCTGGCACCCACTTGCTGCCCCAGCCCTGCGCTCTCCCCCCCACACCCATCAAAACTGTACCCTGGGTAACTCTTTAAAGCCTCCGGTGGAGGTTTGAAATACCTTTCCCTCATTGCCCAGATTGGCGAGCACAACTAGCAGCTTTCCCTTGTGTGCAACTGACCATGCTGGCCCCATGCCTGAGATGCACTCCTACTTGGAGTAGACAGGAGGTATTGGATCTCGTGGGCCCATGGGAAGAGGAGGCTGTGTAATCATGACTATGGACCTACTGTAGAAAAGAGGACATTTACTAAAAGACTGAACAGGGGATGCAGGCCACAGGGGTGCAACATGGATCAGAAGCAGTGCTGTATGACAGTGAGGGAAGCCCCGCAGACATACCACAAGGTCAGGGAGGCCAACTATTGATTTGGCGCTGCACTTTTACAATGAGCTGCACGCCCTACTTTGTGAAGACCCTGCAGCACCGTGCAGATCACGGTGCTTGGAAAGTTGGATGTTCAAACAAGGTTAAGGGAGCTAGGCACCCAACAAGTTTCACTGGGAGTTGGGTGTTTAAGGTCTTCTGAAAAGCCTGCCTGTAATAAGGAGGCGCCTGACACGACTCTCACTGAAGTCAATGGTGAGAATCCCTTTGATTTGCATGATCGGGCCTTTGGATCAAAATCAGAGCCAATGCTGTATGGTAATTTACACATTCTGCTGCGGAGCAAGTGGAACACCTCTGAAAGGTCAGAGCAAAAAGTTTTCAACCAGACCTCTCTCGATGACACTGCTGAAAAAGAAATTAAACAAACTGAAAAGAAGAAAGGGAGAGGCTAGGGGCAAGGCCCTCGTGGGGTGTAGATCAGCATAGCTTCATTGAAGTCAAAAGAGCTGCACTGATTTAAAACAGCTGATATAGACAATCTAAAATTCAATGAAAAGATGCAATGATGGATCTCCTAAGTCTTTAGCAATATTTCTTTGTGCACTTTTCATTGACGTGAGGAAAAGGTTACCTACTGCAATGATGTTGAAAAATACAGCTTAGTTTGGTAATAACAAAACATTTTCCTGGTTAGTCTCATGCATTTTCAATGCTTACTGGCTGCGAGGGTGGTATCAAGTGTCTATTTGGAATACCGAGGCAAATGAAAAATAACTGGAAATGATATTGGGACAAAGGCGAATTAGCAGCTGAACAGTGACTAGCAATAAATCAGACAGTCACAAGGATTATATTACACTGGATTTTTTTCCTGTAAAAGATTACAAGATCCAAACAAGTAGTAAACCACACAAAATAGAACATAACAGTCATTTTCCAGTTAGTTAATGGCTTGCTCTTGGGAGTGTAACACTATGCAGATACTACTCCATAGAAATAGCTACAGCATTTAGCTTAACGTTTAAACAGAGAGGAAGAATGGGCTTGTGGTTAAGGCACTGAACTGGGTTTCAAGAGATCTAAATTCAGTTACAGACTGAGCACTTAAGGTCTCTCTGCCTCAGTTCCCAATCCATAAAATGGGTTAATAATTAATTGTTCCCTTGTCTTATCTATTTAGACTCTGAGTTTGTTGGGGCAGAAACTTTCTTACTATGTGTAAATACAGTGCTTAGTGCCAGTCCCGCCGACAGCAATATTGGGTCCCAGGGCAGAACAGTCAATGGGTTCAGCTACTGCTGGTGCCCAGCAAACTGCTGGCAGCACTGCTGGGCACGCTCTTCCATCATAGCTAGGGCTTCCACACACCTGCCCGACAGCCTTCGCCACTGCCAATACCACCCTTCATGTACCTAGGAGCCCTGTGGCCTCTCCTGCCTCCTGTCAACAGGCCTGCCTAGCGCAATGGGACCCCTGAACTAGGTAGGGCTACTCTCTCACTCTCTCTGCCCGTCACTACATTACTGTAACACCAACATTAAACAGGCCTGACAGAATTGCAGCCCAAGTAATTAACCATTATAACTCCATCTTCAACAAAGATACTTTATCAATTTCATCTATTCTGGAAAATTATTATTATTTTTCTTTCACAAAATAATTATTATTGTTTCCAGTTACAGAAAATGAAATAATGCCCCATGGAAATATTCCAGAGAGAAGGTTTTGGTGGCTTTGTTTACATGTTGTCCAGAGGAAGTTTGGATACATAATGTTAGCCAATACACATGCTAGGCACAGTATACACAACATTCATAGGTATTATGCACACTGTATCAATATTACATATAAAGTTTGGGAAGTTGTGCTAACTGATTGTATTATGGTCTCTCCACAATTGTGTTCACCCATGTCAAGCATATGACAACCCTTTGCAAAGCTCAAGTCAGCTTTGCATTAGAAAATAGGAAGCCTGTCAAAGTCAAGATAATGAATGATGTTGGAATGTACCTATATACCCAACTGGTTTGGAATGTAGTATCCAAAACAGAGATAAGAACAGTATAGAACAAATTAGGAACTGTTACAAACCGGGAGTTGGATTTTAGTGATCTGTAGACTAACTTGCAAAATTGTACTATAAATACAGCTAGCTGAAATGCGTATTTTTGAAGCACATGTTCTGTATAAGGTGAATATGCAACAAGAATTTGCTTTCCTGAAGGAGGGTATAAAGATCTCCTTTTCATATTGTGCTGTTTGTTGTTAGACAATAAATTTGGCTAGATTCAGTTATTTGATCTCTTGAACATTTTTAAGAATGAACTTCAAATGCTGCCAAACTATTGGCTAGTCAATACTGGGAATCTTCTGGATGCAAGGAAAATCAAGTGTCTCCTCAATACTTTCAGTAAGATTTTAATTTTTTTGGAATGTTTATCAAGTCAAAAGAAACAAACCTCCAAAACCTCCTTAAATATACTGACAGCTTCTTTCAAACCACAGGTTTGAAATTTGTATAGGATAATAGAGTTTTAATATTATACAGTCTATTCATAGATATAGTTCAGCGGTGTAAGTGGGAGCTAGAAAAGTTGTTTTCTGTGTGTTTTTAACAGGGTTTTTTTGTGTTTGACGCTGCATTCTTGGAGATAAGAGTTTTTAAATGGATTTGCATTGAGTAGTTTAAGTTATTTTAAAATGTTGAATTCGAAATTGCGCCAACCGTTGAAAAATGCCGACGGGTCCCTGAACACAGGAAGCTGCAGGATGCAGTATAACAAGGTAGATTGTGCTGGATTTCTTGAAAGTTTTGAAGGACCTGATTCACACCATTTTATGTTGAAATCAATGGGGCTACCTTGGCCTGAAATGAAAGGAATGCAGTGGTGAATCAGGCCCTGTGGACCTACATCTGTACGACGTACACACAAAATGATCCCACTGAATCCCACTATGACTATTCCCTATACAATGTCATTGATTTAAATATTCAGTGTTCAACCCTGCAAGGTGCTGGGTGCACTGGATCCAGCAAAGAGATTAAGCATATGAGTAGTCCAATTGGTATCAATTACACTCCTGCTCTGTTGGCAATTTGTGGTTTAACACAAGTCTTACAATATTTGGTATAGAGCAGGGTGGGAAATGATTTTTCCATTGCATGAGAATTTTCAACGTCTCAAAAAAATTCACAAACAAAAATCTGATCAAAACAAAAAAATGGATTGGGTCAATTGAAATGTTCTGATTTGATAATTTCAAAACAGTTTGTTTCAATTTTGACTTTACAGTTTTGATTTTAATTTAACTTAGATTTCAAAATAGAAAGCTGTTTTGACCTGAAAAACCTTTTCATTTAGAAAATGTTGAAACAAGACAGTCTGACCATTTCAAAACTTTTCTTCAATTTTTTGTTCAAAACAGGAAATTTGTTGAAAGCAAACATTTCCCATGAATGGTTTCAGTTTTGAACAATTCCCTCCTCATTCCTTCCCCTCCCTCTTCCCTGCTGGGCCATACTCACCAAGGCTGGGGCTGGAGATCAATTGTGTGTGCAGACAATCCAAGGCTGAAGTGTCTTATTCAAAATGTTAGGAGAGCAAGGTGTGTCTTCACTTTTGCTTTCCATTGTGGCTATACTGACAATGATCCGTCTGTATTGTAACTGTAGCTGCTGTTGTTGTGGCATTGAGGGGTCCCCCTCCACACCCACAGAACATCTGACCATGGTAAAGAGGACAAAGAAGAGAACCTGGGCTGACAGTTTTACAAAATCCTGGAAGCCAGTGCTGCAGCAGACTGTGAATACAGAGAGTGGAGAGTGAATCTGACAGCCAGCATGGAGAAGGAAAGAGTGGATAGGAAGAAGGACCAGGAGTCCTAGCAAGAAAAGAAGAGGGAGATGCACCAGGACAGAATTTGGGCTTCTCCGGCAGCAAACAGATTTTGCAGACTTTTGTTAATCTTCAGGTTCAACAAGCATGGGCTTGCTTCCCTTTGCAATTAATAGAGAACTACATTATAGCACTTTTCCGCCCTCCCCCACCATTCCATGGGGCATCAGGGGACGAATCTCTATCCCTATCACTCCATGCAGGGACAATCAGGAAAGCCACAGATTCATGTACTCTGACCTGTGAGAGCCACGGCTGCTGTATGTACACCCAAAATGAACTGAAATGGACATGAAAGTTCTTTCCCTTTGTTAAGCTCTGTTCCATTAATTTACTTCAGAAGTCGGTATTGTATTTGTTTTTTAATTGCACATTGATTTTTTTTTACACTGGTGTTAGTACACAATAAAAATCTGTTTTTCTGGAAAAGAATTCATCTTTATTACTTCACAATGCAGAATGCCTAGCATTAGTGAAAGCACCCACTACGTGTTTCTGTACAGGATATTGCAACTTGGGCTCTCAAGCCTAGGGGACACAACATTCACACTTTTATTTTTAGAGTGCTAGCTTGAACCCTGCTACTGCAACTTTGCCTACTGGGAGGTTCACTCTTAGCTGCAATGTAGACATATCCACACTGTCTGAAAGAATGCTAGCGTGAGGGGAGGAGGATGCCATGTTGGCTAAACTCTACTCTCTCTGACAGATTTTGATCCATTATTATGGAGGTTCTTCTATTTTCATCCTCTATGGGTCTGAAAGATGAGGAGGCTACTTTCTGTGCCTTTGCTTTCCATCAGAAGATATCTAAACATTTACCTCTCAACTGCACCTCATGAGTTACAGGACTATTTTATGACCAAAATTTACCTCAACCTCATTATTACTGTAATTTCATATGAGAGTGTGGGGTTTGTAAAAAAGTAATTAAGTAACTTAGGAACACAAGTTCCACTGACTGTTGTTAGAACTTTTGTTCCTAGAAGTTTTGGGAAAATCTCCACTCCCCCACACACTCAAATTGCTAAATCTTGAGACTAAAGCTGGTAAGAAATTTTCCAATGTAACAATTTTCCACTAGAAAATGCCAATTTGTCATAAATGAAACATTTCATGAATGAGTCAATTTTGAAAATGTTCTCTCACAAATTTTTGGAGGAATTCAGTATTCCATTTCAAGGTTTTTAAAAACCCTTATAATATACAATTTTAAAGACTCAAAATCAAAATGAAACAAAATGTTATCAAAATGAATCATTTTGATCAATGTAAAACAAGATTGTTTAAAAAATTTCATTTTGACAAAAATTTCAAATTTTCAAAAGTTTTAATTCCATTTTGGAAAAAATGTCAGAAAGATGGATTTTTCTGTGAAAAGAAGAACATCATTCCCATTAAACTCTACTGAAAACTTGGGTCTCAGATATCTTCATGTGCAGTAAAGGGATAATATCTCAATAACTTTTTTCAAACTTCTGCTTCAGTTTTTAGCTGAGATCCACATTTCTAGCCTGTCACACATTGTAACACTCAGTGTCACATATCTGGGCTGTGGCAGACTGGGAAAAATGTAGGTTTCATTGTTTTTGACGTCTTAGCAGACTTCACTGATACTGCCGGGAAAGGGCAGAGGGGAATATGAAGAGCAGCTGTTCCAAATTGAGAGAATGATACAGAGAACTTCTGCCCGTCTCACTGAATTTGGTTTAATTTTAAAGTCACTGTGAAAGCAGCGCTTGTGATGAAGGCGTTTGCAGTAAATTTCAATGAACATTTGAATTTTTACCCAGTGTTTTATTTTAGCTATTTTCAGGACTAAATGATTAAAGTTCTCACACCTTTGGATTCCTAGCACTCAAGATATGGGCCAAGGGAGCTGATGAAAGCTGACCTGGCTAGCATCATGGTATTGGCATGAGGTGGGAACTAGAACAGTAGAAATGGTACAACTGGCACAGGGAGTATCCTGATATATCACTCAGCCTTACAGCCCAAATAACCTTTCTCCCTGCACCCGGCATGCCTGATTCACAAGCCAGAGCTCCTTTTGAGTCTCATTTTATGGTCCTGTCTGTCTCTGATGCCATATCAGAGTGTAAATACCTTAACTGCCTTTCCCCTCTCTCTCATTGGAAAGATATACTTCAGTTCCTCTCCTGCTTTCCCAGGTCATGGACATGGATCACTCGAAGCCATGGGGCCTGAAGCAGGAAAGATGAAAGTGAGATCATCACATCTTAAGGAATGGAAGTGGGGAAGATAAGTATCCAGAGAGGTTAAAGAAGAAAGTGGCCAGGTGAGGAAGAGCCAGATGGATCCTGGACTCTTTCACAAAGGACTCTGCAAACCTACAGCAGGTCCTGTGGAATAGTAATAGTTTTCCTGGTTCCAAAAAACAAACAAAGTGCCAAGCTTTTTGTGCATGTGAGAATCAGTGAGCTGAACGACGACAGATGAAAAATCAAGAGACGGAGTCGTAGGTGCTGACTCAATAAAAGGGGAAGGATGTTTTGCAGAGGAGCCATTTCTAAGCCAACCAGAAGGAAAGGGGACTAACAATCCACCAATAAAGTGACACAAACCATTAAATCAGTTACCAGTTTTACCTTTTACCTTTAAAACTCACCCTTTACCTTTAAAACTCAGTCAGACAACAGTCCTGTGAGCAAGACACCTTCTTAGTCTAAATTCTTTACCAAAGAATCTCAAATGAAGCAGAATCCACCCATTCCTCCATTGATGCCTCCCTCTAGAGGTTGAAGGATGTTTTGCCACTCTGGGATTATCTGTGTAAAATTCCCCAAAAAGAGTGTAAAGACACAAGTGGTCCAATTAAAAACAACGATTAAATTGAGCGAGAGAAGATTAGATTAAAAAACAGAAGCAGGGTTTAATCCCAGTTTTGCCATTAGATTCCTGTATGACTCTGGGCAACTCACTCAAGGGAAGGTTCAGATTCTCTGCGGTATTAAACTTCTGCTGGGTACACCAGAGTAGGTGGCTGTCCGGGAACTGGATCCTCTTTACAGCTGGCCAAAAAAGGTTCGAATGCAATATTTTCCCATCAGAAAATGGAGTTTCATCTACACTGAAATTTTCCACTGGGAAAAATCAAAATGGAACATTTTGTTTCATGTCAATGTTAATCTCAGCATCTGCTAAGCCACTGCAGTGCCTCCTAGAAGTTGTAGTTCTGTGTCCCCAGTGCTCCCATTATCTCCTATAGGCCCAGCTTCCTACACAGACTACATCTCCCATGTTGCACTGAGATCTCTCGATATGGTTGAGCTGCCATGGTGCAACATGAGACTTTCATGTTTCAATATTTCTCAATAGAAATTTTTCAGAGCGTTTCATTCCATGCTCTGCGAACAGTTTTGATATTTCAACTTTTCATGCAGATTCAAGGCTAAGACAAATGTCAAAAAAGTGAACAGTGGTTCGGAAATTTCATTTTTCAAACAGCCCTAACCCCTTGCAAAAACCCCAATCTCAGCACAAGCTGGGACAGAGCAAAGGAAGCATATTGAGACAGAGAATCTGCCCCAGAAACTCATAACATCTAGTTTGACATTCTGCAGCAGCTTCTATAATTAGCTTCATTTTAGATTCAATTACGGTCAATAAAAAAAAATTATATGGGACAAGAGAAACACCTTCTTTTTCCCCTTCCATCAGGGCAGGCTGTCGGAGAGATAACCTTTTCTTCCAGGTATCTTATCTCATCCTTTCCCCCACACCTGACCTGTTATACAATTTTTGTTTCCCTTTTGTGTGCCTGACTTTATCTATCATACTGGAAACACACTCCTCAGAGTGATGCTCCCGATGGTCTACCATTGCATGTCTGTATTCCAAATCCATTCAGGCATTTGTTGCGGGGGGTAAACAATTTCAATTCCTGTGTTTTCCCTACCATCCTTGCATCTATTTACCCCAAATATCATCCCACACCCCAGGGAGCATCTATCCTTTTTTTCCCTCCGACCTATCATGTTAATCGTCCTGGCTGGGGGTGTTAGACTGAGCCAAGCTTTGCTTAGAAAGAGGCGGGGCTTATGTAATTCTCGTGATTCAATCCTCACATTAATTCTACTTTTTGCCAAATGTGAATCATGGACAGATTACTCTATCACAGCTAGAAATAGCCAGGCTTAGGGAGAAAGATGCAAAATAGCTTTGTGTTTTATTATGAGAGTTACCTATCATGCCAAACCAAAGGAAGTGGGTAAGTTTGACCCTATACCATTTCTGTAACCTTTATTTGGAACAGTGAATTTCCACAGTCTTTTTATAGAATGGTATACTATACTATATACCATGTAGTATGATAGTATAGTATGATATTCTAGAAGTTACAGTTCAGAAGAATCAGGCCAGTGAAGAAAAAATGGCAAAGGAGATGAGAAAGGATGAGGCAGATTTGAAAACTCAAATGAAAAAAGGAAACAACAAAATGTGGTATTGCCAGTTCATGCACATTGGAGCTTTGCCTTGGTCTTTCATGTCTTATTGTTTAGTAAATAGTTGGCCATGAATGCAGAAAGGGGAGATAAAGCTCTTATTTCAATCTGTATGAGTGTCATTGTAAGCAAAATGGAAGGAAGAAAAATACCTAGGAGTAATTTTTTTTCGTTCTATCTGTGCTTTCAAATGAGTTGCAAAAGCTGGTAACCAAGCAACTGCTTATTACAAAAATCTAAATAATTATGTCCTCTTGTTCGTCGGGTTTTAGAACACAATGATCAACCCCCATTGCCTTCCTAAAGGTCACTAATGATATATATCATGTCTCCCACAGCAATTGTTATTAATGTCATAAATGTATTTGTATAAACCGCCCCTTACTTTTTTCTTTCAGTTGCCAGCTCTTGAGCTCCAAATTGTATATTACATAGAAGCTAACCAATACAAAGCAGGGATTACGGAGCATTAAGTGACGAGGTGAATGTTTAAGTGTGCTCCTGGAACTGTTATTGTTACCCTGATATTTATTTAATGGACTAGACATACACACACACACACACACATACACACACACACACAGTGGTGAGAGGTGCCAATTATAGAACCTAGACAGATAAATCTTTCTTTGCTTGGACCAACAAAAAGTGAAAAGGTTAAATCCTGTGATCCTTATGTGAGTTGCACCACTTATGACAATGATTTTAATGCCCAATCTTTTCTTATTTTTTGCATAATGATACCAGAAACAGAATATTTCAATTCTTTTGGTCATTTAATATAGCATAACTCTATCAAAAATATGGACCCAGGATTGTATGGGTGTAACTGGAGGCAGAGTTTGGACCATGCATTGAAGCACACGATTGGCCATTTACACTAAACTGATATCTTTTGCTTCACCATGTACATGAATCTTCTGTGCTTCCAAATGGGTATGCTGGGTACAGAAATTATTCATCCCCTATGACACCATGATATGCACAGTATGCAGCAGCATATCAGCAGGGTATTACAGGTACGTGGGAAAGATTGAAAAGAAAAATACATCAAGGTTTTGTAGCATTACTACCATAGCTGGCAATGCAAGTTTAAAGAAACAGGAAGAGAATGGCTTTTTATTAGGAAGAAGACAGCTTAAGGGTGTAAAGCGGCTTTAAAAATGTACTTACAAAATTGATTCGACCCACAGATCTGTATGGTGTGGGATGATTTGGGGCATTTTCCCTTCCCCCCTCCACCCCACAGCACTTCAGTTTAGCTCATTTAAAATTAACTTACACTCTCACCTATGCTTAAGCAGAAACTGTTACCCTGGCAACACTGGAGATATTCTAAATGTAGCATGTGATGTAGGCAACTAGACTGGCTCTGTAATCGAAAGTGATGTTGGCAATAAATATAATAAGTTCTTTAAACACTACCCATCCTAATGGAAGGTCAACTCCCATGGCTCAGAGAGTGACCAGGAAGGACTGGGGTGCATGAGATTGGTTTCTGTTGCTGGTCTGTTTTTTGTTTGTTTTCCTTTGGGTTTTCCCCCCTTACTCAAAGCATCGGGCATTAGCCACCGAAAAAGGCAGGATACATGATGTGCTACTGTAAAAATGCCCCTGGACAGCTTGTCTGGAGAACTGAACCTGGACTTCTAGATTTAAAAACCAGGACCTTCCATTACTGGAGCTAAAGGACAAGGTTTGTAAGACAAGGTGGGTGAGGTAATATCTTTTCTTGGACCAGCTTCTGTTGGGGAGAGAAGCCTGTGGCTCAGAAGCTTTTCTCTCTTACCAACAGAAGTTGGTCCAATAAAAGATATTACCTCACCCACATTGTCTCTCTAATATCCTGGGTCCCACACAATTACAACTACACTGCATAAGTGGTTTGTGAATTTAGTAGCAGTCATATCTGTGGTCTAGCCACTAGGGGGAGACAAAGAGACAACATGTTAGTATAGGTTACGATACTTTTCTATACCTATGTTCATATTTCTCTTGTTTTTCTGAATGCCCCTGATTTGAGAATCTGCCTCCGTGTTACTAATCTATATTGATATGCTGAAATAATGTTTTCAGCTTGCTAGGCTGTAGGTGCACCACCATTCATTACTCACACTGCCATTTGTCTGCGTAGAGAGGGCAGGGGCAGCCCAGCTGTGATCAGTGCTAGGGGGTGAGATTCTACGTAGCTGTAAATCAATATAAGTCAAGGACAGCCCAGCCAGTGGTACCAGCCTGGAGCAATCTTCGCCCTCAGTGAGTGGAAGGACTTCATTTCTTATTAGCCCCACTACATGGTACATATTTGGTGGGACAAAAGGGAGGTTTTGCCCCTCTTTCATACCTGCCCAGGACTAATCATAACCCAGACCTGAATGATGACCACGTAGGTAACGAGTGTAAGGTTGTAACAGAAGAAAGCCTCCTCCTCATTTTAGTGAATGTAATGCTTGAGAGAGGCACCTGATGAACAGTCCTTGAGGCTAAAGTCCTGCAGTTAGCCACTAGCAGGCATGGCATGAGCAGCAGCAATGCAAACTTACTGCATACTGCCTTGCCAACATGAGAATTCAGTCTCCATGACCCATTCAACCTTCTGGCCTCTCTGTTGAGATTGCCAACAGGGGGACCAATTACTGCTCTGAGTGCTTTTATGTTATGGACAGCTCGTTCACAAGAATTGGACTGAGACCACTAACTCACTTCACACAGGCCACAAAACAGCTACCAGAGCATAACAGTTTTCAGTTACTATTGACCCGAGCTGGAGTCAAAGCAATAACCTAGAGCAAAGAGCTACTGAGTCCATTACCACATCATCCAGCCCCGCACAAAGTATTCTATATATTTATACACACACACACTCCAACTTTATGAACTATGAAACTCCCTTTTATCCAAAATGACTGTGTTTCCTAGCCCAAAGCAGGCTATTGCAGCTTCCCCTCCCTGACTATATAACATCCAGATCCTTTATACAAGAGGATCTAAGTGTGTTCTCAGTTTTCCTGGCTAGCTAGTCTGCTATAGGTTCCATTTCTTATAAGGTCTGTACAGTAGTAGACAGAGGGAAGCCGTGTGATCTGGGTCCTCAGTATACAGTCTGCAAAGGCCAGCCAGGCACAAGGCTCATATAGAATGGAAGGCATAGGAGGTCATTGGCTGGATCACAAACCTTGCCAAGATGCTGCTATGCAATACAATCTGTGATGACTTCTGAATGATGACTTGCTCTTTGGGGTTTAATTGTAAGGGAAAAAAGGAGCTAATGACATTATCTACCTTGAACTCTCGCCTAAATTAAGAAACAATCCAGGGTTGAACAATTAATACTCAAGGTATTTTCAAGAAAAGTGGAAGGATCGTCCCCAGATTTGGGATATTATTTGAAATAAAACCACATCTTTCAATATAGTTATGGGGCCTAATACTAAGGAAAACACATTAGTTCCTGTACAAGATTCAAATGCAAGAATTTAAGTAGCCAAGAGTGAAGAATAATTAATACAAATGTATTATTTTTCATCTGCTAGCTGATCAGAAGTTAGGATGAAAAATGTAAAATGGTACAATTAAAGTCCTGGTGAAGGATTATAATAATATTGTTTTTAAGTTCGGTGGCTATTAACCAAGATGGGCAGGGATGCAAAACTATGCTCTGGACTGTCCCAACCCTCTGTTTTTCGTAAGATGGGAATGGGGGACAGGGGATTGCTCACATGATGATTACCTGTTCTGTTCATTCCTCCTGGCACTGGCCACTGTCAGTACACAGGATACTACGCTAGATGGACCTTTGGTCTGACCCAGTATGGCCATTCTTATGTTCAGATTTTATGAAACTTCTGGATGTTCGCTGTAGATACATGAGATTTGCCTGTAAAGACCTTGGTTTGAGAATGGAGCGAAGACAAGTTTCTCTAGTGTAAAATGGATAGGAAAAAAGTGAATTTTTAAATATATATATTTGAATTAAAGAATAAGGTGAGATTCTATAGCTGGTATGGGGGGAGGAGGGGGGAAGAGGGGCAGCTGCCATTTGCTTTGTCATATTGAAAAGCACCTAGCCCTTTACTCCAGAAGTGCTCCCCTTCGTTTAAGAGATATTCTAGTAAGGCGATCAAAATCTAGACCTTAGTGATTCAGATAAAGTGTAAACTGCCCATGTAAAACCAAATGAGGGCTTCCTTGGGCCATCTGTGTCTCAAAGCAGTGTGGGAGCAGAAGTGGCCAGATTTTCAGGTAACAAACAGTAACTTTCAGTTACAGCCTCATTGCCTTCTGTGCCCAAAATTCAATGGCAATTGTGGCTGCACACAGAGTACAGGATCAAGCTCATAAACAAGCTTTCCTTAGGACCACTAAACTGTTTGGATGGGGTTTTTTCCTTCCTTAATTAAAAAGCAGCAGCAAGTGAATTTGCTCACCAGGTAGCAATTTTCCAGGCTCTCACAGCTCTTATTTTTATCACACTTTTTCTCCTCCTTTTTTAAAAAACTTATAGAGCCACTTAGTTGGCCAGTGTGTCCTCTACTCACGATCCCCAAGGACTTCAGGTGTGCTGGTTCTTAAGTTGCTTGTTGCTGTTGGTTACTCTTAGTTAGCCAGAAATAGTCACTCTGGAACTATATTGCTTTATATTTTCTGTTCTGTTACTTTAAAGATTTGTATCTTACTAAATGATTAGTTGTTTATACTTGTATGCAGGAGTAAATGTAAAATGGAATCCCGTCATTTACATTATTTAAATAGTTTCTGATTTTGCAATATAGTTTTAGTCCCTTTTTCTATTTATTAAACAAACCTCAATTTGCTAATCAGACTTTCAAGGATGGCTGGATTCAACTCTCTTTTCTATTTTCATTGGGGGGAGGGGGAGGTTAAGCCAACGGGGACTCATGCTACCAAGTGACTTAGGAATGTCTGAAAATGTTACCCTGGTGCACAGCAGCAGGTATTCATAGTAGTGATAGATATGTGGTGTCCACTTCTCTGTTGTCGTGCAGTTGGCATAAGTTCATTTAAAATATGTCTGCACTTAGGGGGTGTAGTGGACAGCAACTGCATGCTCAGAACGCATGGGTATAAATAGCAGCATAGATGGTAAGGCAGAGCTTAGGCAAGTAGAGTTGAGTGGCCTACATGCCTGAAGCCTAGTACATACACCCTACATGGCTCACTACACACCCAAGCACTGCCTCCCCCATCTACACTGCTCTTTTTAGCAGTGTAGCATCCTGCTGTCTTCCTGTTGCCAGAGACTTTTCCTCCTACAGAGAAAGGCTCTGACAGTGGAGGAAGCAGCGGGGAAAGACTCCCTATTGCCTCACAGCTCTCTGAGCCTTTCAATGCAGCTGCAGCTACACACCACAGTGACAAGTGTGGATTCAGCCTGCCTTCCACTGCAACGTGTAGCTAAACAGGTAGTGCCAGTACTCTACATGCTGCCGTAAGCATAGACACAGTCTGAGACTCATGTAGATTGGGTAAAAAAAATTCTACCCAATCAGAACGCTAGTGTATTGCGAACACTATGCACTGGTGTAACAGCACCCTGTGTAGTTATTAAGGAAAATTACATAAACAGTCACTTACATTGATTGGGGCGTGGTCCAGAGAGAGAAAATACTGGATAGCAGCTGGATGCAGCCAAGATGCTCTGCATGTGATTCAGGGCACACCGGTCACTTGTTCATCTGTCTCTGCTCGCAGCCTGCCAACCACCATCTGAGCAGCCTGCAGCCAATGGCAACAATGCTACCGAATATATTGTCAGTCGGTACTACTTTCAGGAGAGTACCTGGATCAATGGAGAGAGCCAAGAGGCACTGATGGATGAGGGAAACTTGGCTAAACATCCAGGCTCTATGTCATGGCCTCTAGCATTGAAGTACAGTAGACTCTCGATTATCCAGGATTGGATTAACCAGAATGTGGATTAACCAGGATGTCAAAAAAATATGCGCAATTCGCAGGGCCGGCTCTGGCTTTGCTGCCGCCCCAAGCACACACACACAAAAAACCCTACCAGGGCACAGGGCAGCCAGTGAACCAACACCCCCTCCCCCCAGCACAGGATGGCTGGTGAATCAACCCCCACTACCCATATTTCCTATGGATGGTGATAAACCAAGATTTTATTAACCAGAATTATTTTTTCCCTATCATCCTGTATAATTGAGAGTCTACTGTAGTTGACACAGTGCAGACTAGAATATAGTGGCACATAAGTCGCCCCTTTTGTATAAACATTCAACATCCATTCCACCTATGGAATGCCCACACTTTTGGTTTCCTGTTGTTATTCTGTGTCCTTGTCAATAGGCATTCCTATCTACAAATGCAGACTGGTACACTGCCCCTGCAAAGCAGCTCTGCAGCATCCAGTAGGTGTCCTCATGGATACGATGGATGGTTGCCTTGTAACGTCTTCAGTCATCCCTCTCCACTCAGGGTCCTTGCAGGGATGGCTACCATCTACCCAAGCTTGTTGGCCTTCTGTGGCCCATGTGACAGTCCCAGCAGAGAGACCAAGGGCCAAATGGCTACTGGAGAATTAACAACCACTTCACCCTCTGTAGTTCCAGAGAGTGTTTGGAGGTTTGGCAGTTGAAACAGAAAACAGGTTCTTCATGCCTATTAATACCAAGAGTACCTCTTTCTGGTCTCTTATGTCCCCCTACTCAGGACACTCCATTATTTAAAGACTGAGGTATTGGCAGAGCCAGGTAGAGCAACTTGCACTGCTGCTGTCCGTACTGTACTTCGTCTAGAGATAGAAGACTCCAGTTTGCAATGGCATAAACCCAGCACTTTTCATTAGAGCTAATCTGTTATTAGCACAGAAACAAAAACAATGTGAAAATGAGGACTCGAGCCCTGTGTATCAGAAAAGGGCATACAAGTAAGGGCACATCTACACTGCAGTCAGAGGCCTGACTGCAACACATGCAGATATACTCAAGCTAGCTTTGATCGAGCTAGCTCCAATAGCAGCAACAGCAAAGCTGCGGTGACATGGGCACAGTTCCAGGAGGGCTGGTACAGCCTGTGCTGCCAGAGTTATCTGAGGTACTTAGATCGAAGATAGCACAGGTACATCTTCATATGCTGCAGGCGTGCCTCTGCTTGCAATACAGCCATGCAATGTTTTAATATGCAGGCTAATGGCTAGATACATTAGAGACCACCATTTTCTAGAACGGCTGGATAACTGCACAACAGCATTAGTGCATCTCCATGTCCTTTTTAACTCTTAGTCACAGTTGGTGCTTCAACATGAGATGGCAAATCAAGGAGCCGACTAAGTTTGAAGCATGCTGCATGAGAACAAGTTTTTAACATGAAAACACAACTTTAAATCTAACAATGGCAAAGAATGTTTTTTTTCAGCTTTCCGGTACAATATAATGTTAGTCATTTTTTCTGGGAAGATGGCATTATTAGGTTTATTAAGAAAGCTTGTATGGATTGTAAGATTCTGAGTAAGACAAGGAGTTGACCCAGGAACCCTAACTGCACTGCATGGAGTGCTCTGGGACTGAAATACCAGCCTATAAGTAGCTGGGAAGTGTCAAGACATACTGATCTCTGTATATTTTGATCAAAACACAGATAGTGGTACTGTCAAACTACTGGTCATTTTATTAAGTTTCTCTGAAAAGCAACATGGGAAATGTGGGCCTGTCTAATGAGTTATTAAAAAGGTATGAGATTCCTGTTGCATTTTCATCTGACAGTCTGGCCTCAATTACTGGGAACATACACACACAACTTGCTAACGCAAAATTGTCTGAGCTTGGCTATAGACTTGCTGCCATTTAGATGATATTTGAAGGGTCAAGAATAAAAGCTGTTTCCAAGACATTTGAAAATGTATTTCTGGCACCTTGGGTCAACTGTCATTTTATTTCCAGTGCAGACACATAACTACTCCTTATGGAACCTGATTAGCAGAAATGGACTGGAGTCCAATCCATCTTGTACTCAGCTAGTCCCTCAAATATCCTCATATAGGGTAAAATTCCCCTTTTCAATCCGCACCACAGTTCTCTTATCAGTAGTGCTTGCCTCGGCTGCATTCCTGCACAATACTAGTAAACAACAGAAACAATCCAGCTGCCAAGTAATTTCTATTTATTTTTATGGGGGTTTTATATTTTCTGGGACTACTACAAAATTGTGTATTTACTGCAATAAACATGGATAAATTTGATATTAAAGCAGGAGTTCTCAAAAACTGTGGGTCGGGACCCAAAGTGGGTTGTAACCCCATTTTAATGGGGTCGCCAAGGCTGGTGTTAGATTTCCTGGGACCTACTGCTGAGGCCGAAGCCAAAGCCTGAGCCCTACCGCCCGGGGCTGAAACCCTAGGAAGGGGGGGTTAAGGTTCAGCTTTTGGCTCCTCCCCCTCCCAGCCTGGGGCTGGGTGGGCTCAGGCCTCGTCTCCTGGTACCATCTAGTATTTTTTGTTGTCAGAAGGGGGGTCACGGTGCAAAGAAGTTTAAGAACTACCATATTAAGGGGAGGTTATTTCTGAGTGAGAGCCACACACACCTTGGTCTTCCAACATTTACTCTACTGTCCAAAGTCACACCTGAAATCTGTGGCAAAACCCGGTATTGAATTTATATCTCCCGAGAGCTAATTCAGAGACTTAAACCTATATGTAACTGTACCTTACTGCACAGTTTAGGATGTCACCTTCTAAACTGTAATCTCCATTCCTCGCTGCGTCTGGTTTGTTAAAGCCTTTAATGCACAGTGCACAATATCGAGGTTGGATGGAGGAATACATGGCAAAAATAAACTCACCTCCAAGACTATTCATTGGAGACTGATATGTATTTTCAAATTTATGGTCCAGTGTTTATATCAGAATAAATCTTTCTCGCTCTCACACACACTTATATGGTATACTGAAAGTAAGCAAAAAGAAAATATAGGCTGAACATCAGGAAAAATTGACTGCAAGATCTATTAGGTTGCTCAATAAATTGTCTAGGAAAATGTCCTCATCACTTGGGACATTTAAACGTATACTAGGTAATGCTCTAATAAAGGGAGTAGAGACCAGAAAGATGGACTAGATCAGTGGGATCAACCATTCCAGACTACTGTGCTCCATTCATGAGTCTGATTTGTCTTGTGTACTCCAAGTTTTACCTCATTTAAAAACTCGGGCTTTGGCTTTCTGCCCTGGGCCCCAGCGAGTCTAACACTGGTCCTGGTAACTCCATTAAAATGAACGTGCCCACAGTTTGAGAACTGCTAATAGAGCATATAGAGCACTATAAACAAGATATTGTCTTTATGAAATTTTAGTTTGTATTGACTTTGCTAGTGCATTTTATGTAAGCTGTTGTCAAACTAGGCAAATGGCTAGATGAGTTGATGTACCCACTGGAAGACCCCAGTGCACCCCCAGGGGTACACATACCTCAGTGTTTCTCAGCTGGGATTAGATGACCTAAGAGGTCTTTTCCATTGCTAGTGTATATAATTCCATATGTAGTGTATGTTTCTTTCACTATACCTTATGTTTCTGATTTTTCTCTCCCATCCAGTCAGACAGTTCAGCTGCAGTTCAATGAATAAAATAGCACTGAGCAATGATCTTGGTGTCATTTTATTGCAGCAAGATCATCAGAACCTGCCTTTTTGTGGTGATCATGAGCACATTTTTGCTGGAAAGGTCACAAGAATGAAGTGCCGCCATGTTACCGAGGATTTGTACTGGACCAGTCGACAAGGCTGATGATGGCTGCTTAATTATGTTTTCACTGTGATGCATTTCAGGAAATATTAATAAGAGTTAAATTCAAACGATGAATTAATGAGTAATTGAATGGCATTTGTGCAGTGTAAGCTAGGGCCTCCTGTGGCATAATTTAGTTCTAAACGTCCTCTACAGCACATGGGGCCTTGAATATGGAGAAATCAAGCCACACTGGGAATGTAATGTGATCCAGGGTAGTTGTTTTCCTTTGGGGAGGGGGCCAGAGGAAGGGAGAAGCAGCCTGAAAGCCAAATAATAATGTTGAGCCAAAAACAATCTAATAAGCAAAAGTTATCTTGATATCAGAAACAACTTGTGCACCCCTCCCATTTGCTGCTTGATTGTACTGAGCATGCTCACAAACAGATTGAGATGCTCAGTAACATCTGCTGAAGCCTCTGCCTTCTATGTGCCCCCCCCTCCACCTCTCAATAGTCAGGTACCGGTCACCTCTGCTTGGTACAGAGTCTGATCTATTGATAGAGCGGCAATTGGCCATTTCATGCACTCATGTGGACGTCATGCACTCCATAGTGTACAATTATAAATGGTTGATGAGCAACGCTTATTTCTTAGTTATTTTTACCACCACATTGCTAGCTCTCTCTTCACTGTACCAGTTCTGCTAATGGTTATATGGTAAGTCTCTATATGGTTCTATTTCTTTCCAGATGCCCATAGCACGAGCAAAGCGACCGTTTGACCAGCATTTCCAGTCGCTAGCACCATTCAGACGTGGCCGCCTCAGTGGCAAGCTGCTGCCACTGTGGCCCCAGCACCACATGAGTGTCCAAAGAAAAAGGAGAAGGAACATTCGGTGACCACATCCATTTGAAACAGAACCTGGATTCCCTCTGCCATCAGAGGGAGCATGGACACGGGAGCCAGATGGCGTGAATGTTGGTGTCTTGTGGATGTCACTGCCGGAGGGAAACAGATTAGAAAGATGTAGCTTGGCGCGAAAAGAAATCGGGCTGCTGTGTTCAGGAGGGCCGGGGAAGTGAACAGATTGCCGCTCAGCTTCCTGCAAGGGAGAGCCGTGCCAGATTGTCAGTGAGGCCAGAAGTGGCAGTTTAACTGCAGCTAGTTAATCTGTGCCAGGTCTTCCGCAGCCAGACTGAAGCATGACCTCCCGCTCACCCCACAAGACGTCCAGGTAGCGAATGCCAATGGCAAAGGACTGCTGTGCGGAATGTATCTGTGTCTTTTTGAATGAAATATATATTCTTGTGCATTTATGTTAATGTGCACTAGTCACTGGTGAGGCTACTTTGGCTGCAGGGAACTCAAACATTTTGGGTTTTTTTGTTGTTGTTGTTGTTACTGATAATGCTTTTATGGCTGCAACATGAAAAGCTGGCTGAGAATCTGCAATAAAAATGGAGTGAATACTGCTAGTTCTTCTCACCAGTATTTGCTGCCCCTTTCTTACTCTGTTTTCTGCAAGCTTTTATGACTGCAAGAGCAAATTTTTGTTCCCAAAAGTTGACAGAGAAAAGGTCATGAGTGTTGATGCAAATACGTATTTACACAAGTAATCATGCTCAAATTCTTAGCAGGAGCCATCTTGAAAAATCCTTGGGGGGGGGGGGCGAAGAGGAGCAGTGTAAGCCAGCTAATAAGCAGAAACAATATAACTTAGGTTGGAGGCATCCAATTATTTAGCATGAGTAGCTAATTACAGATACTCAGAAGCAAGTCATAGTGACGAGTTCACAATCAATTCATAGACTGCTGAAATATATTCTCATAAACCATTTGTTGGAAAATGAACAAGTACACTTATACTAAAGTCTGTTCAGAGATAGTTTACAAGCTGGAAAATGGCTAGATGTGTCAGATAAATAGTTCCCTGCAAATAGTTTCTGGGCTTTATCTGGAATAGCAGCTCCATACAGGTTCCTTTATTAAGGTCCCAACTCAGGCAAATTCTTAATGTTAAGTGCACACTCAAATACTTAGCTGAGGTGACCCCTAAGATTCTAAAGGTGTGTGGGAACTCAGGGCTACAACCTACAAGATGGACTCATGTCCTTGCGGCCTGATAAAAGTCCACGAGGAATCAGTGAGTGTTATACTAGTGCAGAAAAGCCAGGAAGTGAAACGTAACTATAACTCGCATCTTGTTTTATTATCAAAAGCAGCATTTCCCAAACTTCTGAAAGTCCAATCTGCCCTCCCCTTCTGGAAAGGGAAACCAAAAAAAATCCCACCTCCCCTTGCAACCGGGCTATAGTCATCTTGATATGTCTTCCGTGTCCCTCAGTGCTCACTGTTTTAGGAAATGCTGGTTTAGATCCTCATAATATATTTCCTCTCCTTTCTTACACTTTGATGAGCAGTGAAATAGTTAACATGGCTGACATTTAAAATTAGCACCAATTTGGATGAACTCATTTCATGGAGTTCATACCTCATAGCTATTGTTTCAGGCTCTCTGCAAACTCAAACAGAAGTTACACTCACTTCATGTTTTCTGCATAATCATAAAAAGTAGAAACTTTTTTTAAAAGTGAAAACTAAAACGAAACAACAAGAGGTGTGGCCCCTTCCCTGACTCATGCTTTATGCCCTCTCAGTGCACATACACCAGTTTGGAAAACATACGTCTTAAAATACATCAGCATCAATTTGAAAAGCAAAACTGGTTAGGAAAAATCTTTACTAATCTAGATGTTAATGATCATGAAATGATATATATAAAGGGATTTGACTGCATCCCTTTAAAAAGAATAATTTGATGTGAAAATACAAGACTCAGGGTTGAAGGCTGCTGGTTTTTGTTTGTTTTTCTGCAATATTTGAGACAGAAAAATCTCAACTCTCCAAGGTAAAGTGAGCGAGCCAGAGGACTATCTTCCAGAACCATGGGCACAGCACTAGTGACACAGAGGCTGAAGCAAGTCTGCATCGTTCTGTAGCACTGCATCAAGCACAAAGGAGATTTCTCCTGACAGTGCATCATTTAAAAAAATTAATGAAAAAGGACCCGAATGCTAAAATGTGGGTTGAAGCTCAAGTCCCCAGAAATGTTGTGGCAACTACAGCTTTGTTTGGGAAGCAGCCATACACATGAAAACAGCTGACCGGTGGCTGTGCTGGTTTGCAGTCAGGTTTAATTACTAATGTGGTCGGGCTCAGTTATTAAAGGTAAAGAACTAGCAGCTTTTCTGGAAACTGTTTCTGCCGAGGTTCTGTCCAAGCCAACCCTGGGATTTGTGTAAAACTTGGGGTTTAGTCTTCAGGTACTGTCTCTATTTTGGTTCACAAATCTTAGTCAACAGTACATAGGGAATATTCCCCGGAACAAAATATTACAGTCAGCAGGGTAGGAGTGAGATTTATTCACAGGAATCAAATTATCACCATTAAAATCAGTATTTCCCAGCAGTCACTGCATACAGTGTTTATTTTCTATTCCAAGTGTAGGGGAGCTATGCCATCTCTCATGCCATGGTTTGATAAATGCTGATTTTTGAAGGACTGTGTTATATTTCTTTTTGCAACAAACTCATGCTCTACCACAAAATAGAACAAGAACAGCAGATACGCAACTTTTGGCCAAACCAACAATTTACTGTGCAATCTTCTCAGAGATCGCGTTTCATCTAGAATTGTCATTCTGACCAAGAATTGTGTGTGTGTTTGGGTATATAAGGGACACAATGTCACTCTGTGAAGGTTTGATCCTGCATGACTGAAGTAAATGAGAGTTATGCAATTGACTTTAATAGGAGAAAAAGCGGGATTGATGAATACCGCAGAGTTCAGAAGTTCAGTCTAATGTCTGAATGGGGGATCTGAACTAATTTTGCTGGAGGGGAATGGGAGGAGTTTGGAGGAATATTTTGTCCCTGTAAAGAAAAGCCTCCTCCATGATCATCTTCTCATCAAGTCATTAAAAAGTTTCCACTCCCGTTAAAATAGATCCCTGCTGCTAAAATCGTTGTCCACACCTGGATTATTCTAACATCCTCCTCCCTGGAATCCACCACATTTCACAAGCATTTCTCCTCCCATCTCCTGTCAACTACTCCACACACACACATTCCTCAAATCAAGATCTGGGTAGGAACTGGAATTTCCATGCCATGTGAACTTTTTAAAAAAGCTAATTTGGGACACAAAGAGTCAGTAGTTTTCCTGTAGAATAAAAGTGTCCGAAACTGAAACAGTCACTTCAGAAAAATCAAAATGGAATTTTTCAAAAAATTATGCTCTCACCTTCCCAGGCTTCCCCACAACCCAAATAACAGGTGGACAAACTGGCAGGGAACCAGGCAGGTTTCGATCAGAACTCTAACTGCCCAATTTCCATTGGAAACCTGCCTGTTTTCCATCTATAGTAAACGGAAGATTAATGTGACAGCAATCGTTAGGTGGCGCAAATTCGCTTCTATCGCGTCTCTATGGGAATGGCCTTGGCTTCAGAGCTTATCTCATGGGAAGCCTCTCCCCAGCTGCAGCTGGGAAGCTATTTACCTACCCTGTGTGAATCTCTGCTTGTGTGAAACCAAACAGGTAAACTGAAGCAGGCTTGCAAAACATGTGATTAGCTATTCATGAGTTATGTATGAGATGCAAATGTGTATGAGTATTTCTGTGTCAGGTTGCCCTTGTGTGTCGGGCTTCTTCCCTGGGCATTGCTCCGATGTGCCAGGTCTTCCATCTGCAGCAGCACTGTCTGTGGGGCCCCCAGTGCGCAGATGCCGCTACCTTCAATAAACTCACTTCAAGCCACTGTGTGTGAGCATCATTTCTACGGGACTCTTAGGGTACCTTGAAACACCATCAAAACTGCCATGTTCCCATAGAGCATTTTGGTTTTGATGAACTGGTTTTGACAAATCAGCATTTTCTGACAAGAAAATACTGCGTCAGAAAATTTTCAACCAACTCTTCTCAAATCCCTATACTGGCTTCTGGCCTCTCCCCACATAAAATTCCATCAACGCAGCCTTCCCTATCCAGCCCTCCATACCGTTTTACAGCCTCATGCGGCCCTTGGGCCAAAACGTTTGCCCACCTCTGATCTACACTGATTTATACCAGGTCAGGATTCAGCTCTGAAGCTCATACCAAGCAGCAAGTGATACTCGATGTAATAATCCCTCTCTGGAGGTCTGATTAATGTGTGCGCATTCCTTAGTCAACATCATTATGATTTCAAAATCGTAATTTATTGGCAAGAGTTAAACCTGCAATTTCAACCCAAGACCATGTTTAATTCATCTGTTCGTTTCCAGCCATCTCACTCTAACATATTCACCTCCTGCATGGCTAAAAAAATAGGATACTGCTTATGACAATTTATTCACACCAGTGGTTTGTCTCATACTAGGTTTACCGGTGAGTTAAACAGCAGTTGCATTCCCTTCATAATTATGTCCCTGGCTCACCTTGGCCTAGTTTAGCTAGAAAATCTGGCTTTAGCCGCAGCAAGGTAATTAATTTCACACTCACAATGTCTTCTATATTGCAGCTTTTGGAGGCTAACATTGCTTCGAAGTCCTAGGTCACATGATGTCCTTAGAGCTCCATTAGAAACAAAATAAAAATGATCAGGGGACACAGAGGCCAGGATCTAATAGCTTCATTGGCAAAGCATGTGCATACAGTATTAAGCACTGAACATGGCACACACAAACCACGTCTGGGTGATGATAGACATGAAAAATTACATTGCCATGCAGTAAGTCAGCATTGCCATGTGATGAATTGCATTTATTGTGTATCTTTGACAGCCTCACCTGTCGTCTGCACACAGACCATACACTCTGGGACTTATTGCAGGATCCCAGCCCTTCCCCCAAGTAGCTTACAAAAGCTACATAAACAAATCTTGTCCAAAAGTATTTTTTTCCACAAACGTGGGGAAAAAATGTACACTTAACTCCTGCATCAGTCTGATTTCTCATGACTCTGCAAGACTAGAAATGGAGGCTTTATACATAGGTTTGGCAGAATTTGATCTTTATTTATTTATTTTACAATTTTTACAGGTAAGACCAATGTTTATTTTCAAGCAATTTTATCTATTTACACTTTCACAATTGTGTGGAACTATGTATTTTAAGCATTTTTCCCTTCAATTTTTATCTATATCCACAATTGCAGAAAATTATGGCAAGAATAAGAATTATGTAAATCCACCTCCCCCAGAAGCAGTAGCTAGCCATCAACTTAGCCACAAATAATTGTGATAACTGTTAAAATGTTTTTAAAAAAAAATTGTTTCTGATGGCCTTCACACGTCTACACCAAAGGGTTAGGTTGGCTTAACTGTAGCACTCAGGGTGACATTTTTGCAACCCTGAGTGACCTAGCTAGGACTTTGAAACATAGGCTTAACTGTGTTCAAAATGATGCTCTGAGGCAGACAGGATTGGATCTATAATATTTTATTAATTATTAAGACAAATTTCCTTGTATGATGTCCCCCCACAAAAAATAAAGAAAAAAACAGCTTAAAATAACATTAATTGTACTATTTGCACTCCTCTCTGCGCTGAAATGCGGTGGGAAGAATGGTCTATCATGGCCCTGTCAGTCAAGTTTTGATCTCCTTAGTGAGTTTGACTGACAAGTGACAGTACTTTGGTTTCTGTTTGTTATAGAAAATTATTGTGATTACTATTAAAACTTCAAAAAACAAAGGAGTTTCTGGGTTCCCCCTCTACCACCAAAGATATTTGAACAATAGCAGTGATTACCTTAGACAGAAGAATAAATTGTAATTTGGCATACATTTAAATTCTCTTTCATCCCATTTTCTGTCAATAATTATTATAATGACTTAGGAACTCCTGGTTGAGACTAGAATATTGTGATCCAAATGACCTGGCCTGCTGACATTCAGGAAAGTCAGATAAAGACAGTGTATCTCCATCCATTGTCACAAGTCAAGTTCAGAATGTGGATAATATCCACTCACTGCAGCATGCAATCCCCAGTGAGGTTCCTCACATCCTGAAGCAGAAGCCTGAAGCCTCTTGTGTAAGGGGGTGCTGAATTTCATCCAATATACTTAACCCATGACTAAAAATGGGCAATTCCCCCCTGTATACTGTCAAGAAAAGACTGCATTCATCACCATGCTCAAGGCCTTGCACCAAGCCTGTGTACCACGCAAGTCCCATTATGTCCCATTTACAGGGTAAGGAGCCCTTGTGCTAAGCTTCTGCACAGGAGCAAATTTCATCCAGAGGGAAGAGCGATTGAGAAGCTCCAGCATCTCTTTGTGACTTTCACCACGTCCATTACCATGGTGCCACACATGCATTGTTCAAGCCATCCATCACTTGTACACAATCCAAATTTTAAAACCTGTTCTGGTTGTAAATCTGAATTAAACAAGAGAACAATACCCTTTAGGGAGCTATTGTATTTAAACACTTTCTTCGGTGTTCTAAATGTGACACACTCCCAGCATGTGTGTGTGAGAAGGGCAGACATTAACTTGCTTAAAGCTATTTACCCTGATATTTCAGTCACAGTTCAGGAGATGTTATGACCTTAAAGAAAAAGTGGTGAAACAAGTCATTTACAAATGAGGGTTTAAAGCTGAATTATACTTTTATTTATATAAAGGACATTTATATGGGCTGGGCATATTGTGAGAGATTTCCACTCCACAAAGGAGGAACTACCATTCTGTAGCTTGGGGTGGAAAAAAGGGGAATTCAGGGTGTTATTTTTTTATCTGTGTCATATGCACCTCTCTTTATCTGTATGATGCTACACTCTCTCAATGCACGGAGTTAAATCAAAGGGGAAAAGCCAAAGGAAACGAAACCCCATAAGACACCTGGGGTAAACAGCTTCAAAGGAGTTAAAACACCAATGCCTGTGACATCAACTGATAAGAAGCTACCTACCAGGCTCCATACAGGCAAGAATGGTTGGTTCTCCCCAAGGCTGAACTTAGGATCAAATAGAGGATACTAAATAGTTACAGAACCCCAGCCTCAAAGAGGCCGAGGTTCTGCCCAGTGAGCATGAGAGAGAGCCGACAGCCAGCAAGGAGACACAGAGAGAGAGAGACATTTAAACTACAGCAGGGCAGCCAACTTTTCCTAAACAGGAGATGTAGATAACGGGGTTAGGTGAAACGTACCAAAGCTTGCAAGGAAAGATTACAGGCTCGGTAAGAGGGAAAATGCACATAAACACTTTGCTCTGCATGCTTTGGGCCTGTGGGCAAATGAATATGTAATGTTTTGTTCTGAAGAAGCTGTTTTTGAGTCACTTTGCTCAGCTTGCTGGTCACAGCTCTCAAAGTAAAAAAAGCTCACAGGTGCCAAACACAGCTGGGCCTGTCTCATTGACACAGC
The DNA here is from genome assembly GCA_032164245.1 of Sternotherus odoratus. Taxonomy (NCBI): domain Eukaryota; kingdom Metazoa; phylum Chordata; order Testudines; family Kinosternidae; genus Sternotherus; species Sternotherus odoratus. Next base: position 152,663,854 of record JAVMKO010000002.1, read on the forward strand.
AAGGAGACATGGAGACTGCAGCCCAGAGATCCAGTCCCAGGTGACTGAACTTCCCTGGGGGAGAGGGAAGAGAGTGAAGCCTATTCCCATAAGGATGCACTCCCAAGGGACTAACCAGAGGCTAAACTGCAGTTCTCCCTATAACCTGAATGCATGTTACACACCCATTGGTAAGAGATGTGCTACCTTCTGGTTGACACTATAATGAGGTATTTTTTTGCCCTTCCCAAGCATTAAAATATTGCGAGCTAGGCATTCAAAAACCACAAGATTAGCTGAAAAATTATGAGATTTTAAAAACCCATTTGGGTTCCTGTTATTTGCCTTCTGGTCTTTAAGCCGTTAGGATGCAACGGGAGTCACATTTTTAAGCTTTTCTTCACAACCACGAGAATAAAAAGATAGTCTTTTTTAAAAAATAAAAAAATAAAAAAAATGAAAGTTTCGTATTCACATCCCTCAAGGACCTGCAGCTCTAGGAAACCTATCAGCTATCGCGAGACTCGTGATAAAAATCATGAGCATTGGCAACACTGCTTGGGTTTTGCACAGAAGCAAAGCCAGAATACAGACACAGAAAGAACTCATAAACGAGGTGTATGGTGTCATATCTATGAGGTGCAAGTAAGTTTAAAATTGAGAAATGTATGTGCCCAAATGTATCTTAAAGGGTTCTAAACCCGCAGGTTTTGCTTCTGATATTTCTTTTCAGCACCCTAGTAACAGCAAAGACTGAGGTACACTAAGGCATAAGAAAACCAAAGGAAAGTATTGAGTATTCAGGTTTTCCCTGAATATATCACTCTAAATAAGGCCCCTTTTCTCTCAGAAAGATACAGGAAACATGATTACTGACCACAGCCCTGGATTTATTTATTGTTTTGGTTGATTTTTAGTTGTTGCTGCTAATTTGCACCTCAGAGGATACCTTGTAAATATTGCCAATTTTTCTTGTCATAGGTTTGAAATTTGAAAATGACAGTTCATCTATTTTAAGTTCCTTCCGATTTGAGTCATTATCTGTGCATATCAAACTGAGCTGCCAGCATATTCTTTCTGGTTATTACTTTTGGTAGCTGCGAGTGCACATAAGATTTTGTTTTTATTATTATTGTTAGCCCGGAGTACAGTGCAGAGCCAAGTTGCAAAACTAAGTAGTTTCAAACCTTTAAAGCTCACTTCAAATTATATTTTTCTTTAAAATTACAGATTAAATATGAGTAAAGGGGAGAAAAAGCTTTCAGCCTGCATGATGACCGCAGGTCAAGTACCCTAACCAGGAAAAGAAACAGCTTGTCTTTCAGAGGTTTCAGTGAGTGAGTTCTGGCATTGCTTGAGTCACTCAGTTTGGAAAATAATAATTATCAGGTTTTGTTACACTAGCCAGTCAGTCAGCAAAATGATCTGCTTGAGATTGGCATTCAGTCTTTTAGCATTTTTCACAGAAGAGTTTTGTTTACTATAAATGGATAATAGCGCTGCATTTTCAAGTGATACATTCTTTTTGGAAAATATATCTTTTGACCGGGAGAAAAATATTAAAATGGCTGGTAAGAGATAATAGTAACGTATCAGAAACGCTATCCGTGTGGCAGTAGGAGTATCAGTAACAGATAAAAGCCATACAAGATAAGCAAAATGATGGGGGTGTGGGCATTCTGCCAGAGGAAGTCTTGGTGGACGTATCTTTTTTCAATAATGAACTCCCACTAGAGCCCGCACTTTATGAGTCTGACACATCTAAATTACATTCAGCAACATTTAAATGTTGAAATAATAGGATAAATTCAAACCAATTAGAGAGCATATGGAATATTGCTTTCCTAATGGTATGCATAAGCATCTTTTGTCAGTTCTATCAGATTAAAGACCCCTAGTGTCTGCAGTGATCAGATCTGTGGTGATAAATGGGCACAGTGGTGCAAGCAGAGCTGTGTGTGAGCTCTGAGGTGGGTCTAATACAGGAGCAGGAATCTGCATTGCAGTTGGAGAATTCTCCCTTTGTTTCAGGGAACCATGGAAATGAGTCTGCATTCTCAACCCAATCAAAGTCCATTGTCTTACTGGGTCAATGCTGTTAAAGGAGCACACTTTCATACTCTCACCTGGCATCTCTGCCTTAAAACAAATGCCCCACAGAAAACCCCAATTAACCTTCAGCTGACAAAGGATTATTCAGTGTCTCATTCTTCTCTTTCTACTGCACAAAATAAAACATATTCTAAGCTTGAAAGCACAAAATACATTTACTTACAATAGCAGAAGGACACAAGGTGTATAAGTGCTCTGAAAAGTCAAAAATAAAGCACCAACCAAATTAGAAAAAAAATCATCAAGGACTAACACCTCAAACCTAGGAAGAAAAGAGCAATTCAACACATTTTTTTAAAGTAGTTCTTATTATATACTAGCATAAGTGCCCGGCGCTGCTCGGGTCAGTCGGAGGTGGGGAGGGGGCAGACAGCTGACACCCCCTGACCAACCCCAACACCCCCCGGCTCACTTACCCCCGACCAAACCCGACACCCCTACCGACCCCCCCAACCAAACCCGACACCCCCACCTGACCCCCCCCGACCAAACCCCACCCCCCACCTCATTTACCGTCCCACCAAACCCAACTCGGATCCGTCGCAGGCGGGGAGGGGACCCAGAGCCGAGGGATTCCGGGGACCTTCGCGGGGGGGGGGGGGCACAGAGCTGATGGATTCCGGGGTTCCGTTGGGAGGAGGGAGGAGCAGAGAACTGAGGGATTTCCGGGGTTCCGTTGGAGGAGGGAGGGGTGAGCTGAGCGAGTGCGGTGTCTGTTGGAGGGGGTATTATGACATCATCACCACCCAGCTGCCCAGCTGATGTGATTGGCCCTTAAAGACTTTCACCCCTGGGGGGCGTCAGAGGTGAGACCCTTATGACCATCTAGACCCCAAGACCCCTAACTGTACCAAATTTCAAGTCTCTAGCTCAAATGGTGCGGGAGGAATTCGCGGTCATACATACATACACCACTTGACTTTTATATATATAGATTGATCATTAACAGCATCCACATCCTGTACAAGACAGAGGAATATCATAGTCCGTCCCCCAAGAAGCGTAATGTCTTAGACCTCGATTCCCCACTAAGAACGGCACGGATGGACCTCTAAATCAGCGGTCGCCAACCAGTGGTACGTGGACCACTGGTGGTCCGCGAGAAAATTTTGGTGGTCCCTGGAGAAATTTGGACATTATTTGCAATTTTTAGGAAGATAAGTCTCTAGTAAAGGCTTCTTATTTGATAGCACTTCAAATCGCGAAAAGTAGAAAGCCATATACGATTGGAGAAGAATTAATTAAGCCTTGCTTGTTACAAGCCTGTGAAGAGGTTTTGGGGAAACAGGCTATCCAGAAACTGAAAGTAATTCCTATGTCCGCCAACACTGTGAAGCGCAGAATTGAAGACATGGCTGAAGATATTGAAAATCAAGTGATTGAAATGGTGAAAAATTCTACGTTTTATTCAATTCAACTCGACGAATCAACAGACATAACTAACAAGGCAGTTCTCCTTTGTTTTGTGAGGTTTGAGTGTCAAGGAGAGCTAAAGGAAGAATTCCTCTGTTTGCTCAACTTGCTGGGTAGAACAACCAGCTCTGAGATTTTCGATGCACTTAATGGTTATTTCCTGAGACACGGTATTGAATGGAAGAAATGTGTTGGGATATGCACAGATGGTGCCGCAAGCATGACCGGGCATCGTTTAGGAGTTGTTACAAAAGTGAAAGATGTTGGACATCCAGACATTTTGTTTACTCATTGTATTATACATCGTGAGCAACTTGTGGCGAAAAGAATGTCTCCAGAACTGCACGAAGTACTCTCTGCTGTAATTAAAATTGTAAATGAAATTCGGCGCAAAGCGCTCAATTCTCGAATATTTGAGGCACTTTGTGAAGAAATGGGCTCTCAATATACTCATCTTCTTCTTCACGCTGAGGTGAGATGGCTGTCGGAGGGGCAAAATACTAACCCGATTGTTCGACCTGCGCCAAGAAGTCAAGTTATTCTTCCAGCAGCAAAATAATTCAAAATTCCAAGATCTCTTGTCCGACGATGATTGGCTAGCCAAGCTTGCATACCTGGCAAATATTTTTTCACTGTTAAACGAGCTAAACACGTCCTTGCAAGGACAGCTTATGGACGTGTTCACACTGTGAGGTAAAATGGATGCATTTCAAAAGAAAATATTGCTGTGGCAAATGCGGTTGGCTAAAGAAGATCTGCAAATATTCCCGAATCTTGATGAGTATACGAAAGAGGAGGATGTCAACCGACAGGTAATAACCATTGTTCGACAGCACTTACGGTCGCTCACAGAATCTTTTGGCCGTTATTACCCAAAGGAAGAGGACCCCAGACATGGCAATATGTGGGTAATGGATCCATTTTCAGCGAAAATTGAAGATAGCAATTTGAGCATGAAAGAAAAAGAAAGCCTAATTGATCTATCATCCGACGACAGTCTCAAAGCTAAATTCTACTCGTCCTCATCAAGACATCATTTTTGGCCCTCCGTAAAAAGCGAGTACCCAGTGCTGAGTGAAAAAGCCATCAAATTTTGATTCCATTTGCAACAACCTATCTGTGTGAAAAGACATTCTCATCTGTTACAGCAATCAAAAACAAGTACTGCTGTTGGCTTGAAATACAAACGGCTCTCTGTGTTGCAGTGAGTCATTGGAGCCAAGAATCCATAAACTTATTTCAAACAAGCAGCAACAAATATCACACTAATAATTTTGTTATAATTAGACAAGCTTTAATAATTTTGTTATAATTAAACAAGTGCATTTCATATTAATAAAATGGAACTTTTATGATAATAATTTTATAGATGTTTGTACCTTTTTAAAAAAATTCATGTTAGTGGTCCGCGGGATTCAAAATTGTGAGTTTAGTGGTCCGTGAGGTCCGAAAGGTTGGCGACCACTGCTCTAAATCAATGGGATTCTGCATGAGGGCTAGGTCCTGCCATGTGATTCTCAGTGAACGATTGGGGCTTAAAATGGGCAAACATTTAGAGATGCTTTTAGATTTAAATTTTGTCTTCAATTTTTTTTAAATGAAAATTAGCTTTATTGACTAAAACCAATTTTTTTCTGTGGAAAATTATAATTTTGGTTGACATTTACTTAAAAAGAGAAGCCAGAATACAGAAATATTTCTGTAAAGAATTTTGGAAATTAGGTAAAAGAATATTCAGTTGTCAAAAACTCACTTTGTTTTTAAATGTGCCCTCCCTCCAACATCCCCTTTTTAAAAAAAAATCAACAATGATTTTTGAAAACCACAAAATTTGCAGGCTTGGTTTATCAAAATTGTTTAAAACTAGTATGTGTTCATGTAATTAAAAATGGTTGTCATAATGCCCAAGGGGGAGGGGCGGTGAATGAAGGCTGCAAAGCAACCTTAATTCTGATATTTCAAGTGTTTGACTTTGCAACCTTAGTTCTTTTTAATATTTGTTTGGTAAATATAATTGCCTAATTTTATTTTAAAAAGCAAATGGGGAAAAGAAAAAAAAAAAACCTCTGTCATGTGGAATCATACCGACCACAGCTTGGGTCATTAGCAGCATTCAAATCTTTATTTCCATTGCACAGGCTGCTACCACTTCAGCTAACAGAGTAACTGATAGCACTAGTAGCCTGTTATCTCCTAGGTGAGACAGTCTCTAAAAGGGGATGGGACATATACTTTGCCAGTGGGTTCAATAGCTATTTCCTGACAGCAGATGAATGTAGAGCTACAGGACAACTGGGTTCAATTGCAGAGAGTTCAAGTGCAGAGCAGTATCAGTTAGAGGTTATAGACCCTTGTGCCCCTGCCCTGCCTCTGTCACCCTCTGCTCCTAACTGCCCCACCTCCTGGCTCCTGCCCACTGCTCCACAACCCTATCCCCAATGCACCTATATACTCCTCCAGTACTCAACCAGTTCCTGTCCTCACTCCACCAACTCTTGTGCCACCCTCTCCCCCAACCTCTGTCTCCTGCATTTCTCACTCCTCTGCATTCTAGTGTGACTGACTCCTTGTCCTCTTCACTTCCAGGGTCCCCACAAGGGGTGCACTGAAAGCACAGGAGAGACAGTCTCCCTACACTCACTTCCTGTGCCTGATGCCACAGTGGGCCCAGGCATCTGACTGGATCAACTGCAGGGAAAGTTCTGCTTAGCTTCTGCACTCGTGGGGTGGAGCATGCTCAGTGCAGACAGATTCTTCAGAGAGTTTAGTAGCCAAATTCTAGACGTCTCTACTGAGCATGTGAAAACAGACTATTTTCAGAAGGTTAGGTAGTCTTAAGTATAGACAGCACTATCAGCTCTGCCAAAAAATAGTGGTGAAGTTTAAGTTACTCACCATGGCTGCATAAATCCCTTACACATTTTGGCTAGCACTCTATTGCCCCTTCCAATATTTTTTATTATTGTTTCTTTCGCTTTAAACTGACTTAAAGCTTTTAAGATACATAAGAACGAGGCGCCAGATCCTGAAGTATTAACTGCAGTGATTGTAATTGATTTACATGGATTTAAACCAGCTCAGGAAGTAGCCCAAGCAGTTTAAACTGTCTAGAAGTGTGGAACATCTGAAGCAGATGAATACTATCTACAACTGCAGTCTGTTTCAGATGCTCTAAGCTCTAGGTCTATTTGAGATCATCTTGGCCTCGATTGCCTCCTATTATCTGACTGCAAATTGGCTTAACTGGCTACCTGAGCTTACAGGGGGTCCTTGAGAGATGTAGAGCCAGCATAGCAGCTTCTACTTCCCCACCCCCCAAGTCCCTAGCGTAAAGGGCAGACCTCAGCAAGAAGCTCACCGGTGCTCTGGCAAGTCCCAACTGCTGCAACAGCCCCCTGGGCTGCTGTAAAATATACTCTAAGCCGATTTGGTCCCAGGTTCTGGGAGCTGCAAAACTAGTACAGAGCCACCTTTGTCCCTTCTCTGTCATGGCCTAAGCACTGCTTACCCCGAATAGAGAAACACGCTCCAGCTTGTGCATGTAAACATATCAGAAAACCTGCATCGCCTCCAACACTAACTTTAGCACGTCAGCTGGAGATATTTAAGGCCCAGGCATCTATGCCTCGAGAATATCTGAACAGCACGTAAAGCTCTTAAATGCTGCAAGCAGTGAGAATGCAATTCCCCCTGCTCATGCTTAATTCCTCCTTTTACGATAATCTTCCCCCCTCAGTTTACTTATCCCCACGCTCTCCTCTTCTCTGCTATTCACTTTTAAGAAGTGCCTCCTCTGAAAGGCCAATGCAGCTCCAGGGACTTGCGAACTCTCCTGATTTTATCAGGAGTCTCATGCTAGTTGGTGTTCTTCTTAAAGCCCTCGCTCCCAGAGGTATTTCATTACACGAGAAGTTAAGTTTTCATTTAAATAAAAATAAGTGACTTTCTAGCCCTTCTGCCTGCAATTTTTTGCACACTTTCGGTCAGCACTAGTGGCTGCCGCTACAGAAATACTATCATCTACTTACATCTTCAGCAAATTTAGTGCTGGTTTCTCTATTTAGCTTCATAATAGATACAGCAAGAGCTTAGCTCACCCCACCCCACCCATAGCCTGACTTGAAGGGACCTTTATGAGTGAGTGGGTTGTTCTGTCTCTTACAAGCCTCAGCTCCTTTGCCAAATGAGCTAACTACAGTGCCATGAAGTATTAATTGTGGCAATGGATGCTTTGTGCAAGGGCAAGAGAGAGAAATGCAGACACCTGTTCACTAAGAAAAAGAGCTGCAGATTTAAAACACCATGGAACAAATAATACAAATAATACCCAGCAAGCAGCTTCCTTCCCGATGTTTTGGGAAGTGATGATTAACTTGCTCCATTCACACAATGCAAATGGCAAAGCATTTTCTACTTACAGCTTTTATTTTAATACTTCAGGAATAGCTCATTGTTGGCTGTGAGATCAGGGGACTCAACAAACAAGCCAAGAATAGTTTGGCTCACTTTTCTGAACCGTATTACTGCAAAGCTATGGGTTTAAAAGTATGTATGATCTCAAAGGTTTTGAATTGGTCCCCCATTTCCTTCATAAGAGCTTTTCTCTGGATTTAAATTTCTCTCTTGCCCTTATTTTGCTTCCTAGTTGTTGGGGTTTTTTTAATTTAATTTCATTTTTTGCCATTCTTTAAAATATACTCAACATCAAATGAACACAAGTTTTAAAAAGCCTGTCTTGCAGCAAAATGGGGAATGGGGACAGATGAAAAAATACACTAATTTACTTAAAAGAGCAAAATTAAATACATATCACACTGGCTTCTCTAATCTCCCCATGTTGAAAAACAAACAGAGCATGTTATTTTCACACTTCAGAATTTGTTTTTATTGCCGTTACCAGCAACAGTTATTGACTGAAGAGGGGGCAACTTAAGGTGAATTTAAAAATGCTTTTTCCTACTGAACCACACTAAATTCATGAGGATGTAAAATGGGTATAATAGTTTGGTCTAAACTCTGCCCACAGAATTGGATAGTAAAAACTCAATGGGAGGTAAAAAGTATCCTAAGGCCCTTTGGATTTCACTCGCTTGGGATAATGTAACATTGCTGCACTCATAACTGTTTCCTTCTGCTGAAGGAAACTGAAAAGGCCATTGTTAAATTCAGAAAAATAAAAGAGGACTCCATATCTTAACACATAGCATATCCACTAATTTTTCTGGGAGTGTACCTCAGGAAAGAAAGATTGCAGGACGAACTCCAATCCCAGCACCTAATTTTTTTTTTTTTAAAAAAAAAGGTTGGTCTCAAATTCCCACCATCTTGCCTAGGCCTGGAGAATCTGATAACCTTTGAGGAGGCAGGACTTCACCCAGGAATCACTTGAATGCCCACATTTATTCCAACCTTTATCAGCATGGAAAGAAGCACAGTGTCATTGAAATGAACAGTTAATTTGAATATAATAATGAACCCCAGAATCTTTACAAAGGTAACAACAAATAGCTGTATTCACACCTCTGCTTTCCTCTGCCACATTTACATCAGAACACAAACCCCTCTGAATTGCCCCTTCCTTCTTGGTCTGTTAGCCCCTCCTTGCCTTTGGTATGGTAACTGACCTTTACATGCAGGGTAAGCCAGCAGTGGCCATGTACTCATCAGCTCCTTAGGCTATTTCACAGCATTTAGTTCAGGCTCAGTTTCCTTCAGCCCTGTGCAGCAGCTTCCAGGGTGCCACTCTAGAAAATCCTCCAATGGGGAATGAGCAGGCATCAGGAAATGAGGTGAGGGATTTCCTGCCAGATGTCTAAACCAATCAGGACACTGAAGAGCACAGAGGCTCACTCCTTCATAGCCACATGTTGCTGATGGGTGAAATGGTTTCTCCATACTACACAAATGCTGCCGTGATGCCTCTACCCAGCACATGGCTAGAATAGCCAGACCTGGCCCTGTGGAGATGTATAAGAGATGGGAGAGAGGAATCCTCCCAATCTGGACTGAGAGTAGCTAAACAGATGGTCTATGGAGACTACTCCAGGTCAACCAATAATACAAGTCCCCTGGCCCACTCACTCCACCCTCAGGCCCATAGCACTCTATCTACTCTCTGCAGGCCACTTTGCACCTGGGAGCCTCATATATATATCAGCTCTATGCTTTTCAGGAGGGTTACAGACCCTGGAATCCTGCCCCGCCTCACCCCACTGCAGAGAGGAGCTGCATTCGTTAGCTGCTAAAAGAGCCTCCAGGGATGTGGCAGCAGAGGCAGGATTGGCCCCATTGTGTAAAGCTGTGTCACACTGTGTATTACACTACGGTGTGCAATTGTCAACAAGTTTATTCAATTCCTCCTTGATTATATTCAGCTTCATTAAACCTAAGTAATGACCTTGCTTCATTTTAATAGCTACCATATTTCCATTTTAAATGTCTTACTGAATATTTTCTTCCTCTCTTTTAGACCTTTCTGTGACCTCTAAGCAGTTTCATGCCCAATCCCATTGTTCGTTTTCCTTCTCATTCTGTTTCGTTCCATGCAGGCAGCTTCCTCCCTATGAACTTTGTTGAAGCATCTCTCTGGTTTCTGACTTTCAGTATCTCCAGGGGTCTGATTGTGCATGCAGCCCTTGAAACTGAATCAAACAGGCACCTTTGTCTGGAGATGATGGAAAGTTAGCTGCTTTGATTCCTGTTGCTATTGTGTGCAGGGGATAAAAGTGGCAAAGCTTAGACAAATCCGCCATTTTATGGCTATTGTATAACTCTTTGCTCTTGTGCCTTTTTCATATGAACACACACTTTCAGCATAGACTGCTTCATTTAACTAGCGCCCCCCCACAAATATGCTAATTTGCATTTGATTCTTAAGCTATAACACAGGTGAACATAGTACAATAAAAGAGTGGAACGGGCAGTGAAGATTAAATCTCTGTGCACCTTCAAAAGCAACAAAAACCAGAGTGAAAGCAGCCGCAGCCCCATTCACTCAGTCCCTTTGTGTTTTTGCAATGCCACCTGTGTAATTGACCATCAGAGATTTCCCCTAGATAGTATCACTTGTACAAATCCATAACGTGAGGCACAGTTGCCTCTATCTAGCTATATGCTTTTGTAATGAAATACCCCTGCCTAGAGAACGCTTAATAGATAAATACCTGAACAGGAGATATTATCAAAGGTAAGGGGAAAACTCAGGGTATTGGAGATTTATGTGTGACATACACATATATGAAGGGCTGGTAAAGGGGAAGAGGCAATTCCCCCCCTCCCCCTTTGCTTGTCAAAGGAGTTTATCAGTTTTGGTTCTGAGAGTCCTTGAATTGTCCTTCCATGTGTATTTGTACTAGATAACAACAGGGAACCTTCTTGCTAATAGTATTTTAAGGGCTAGATATTTAAAAAAGAAAAGACTTTTTGAGCCAATAAAGGTACATGTGTACTTCCATGAAAGACCAGTGGCTGGCCAGGATCAACTCACTCGGGCTTGCAGGGCTCAGGAAGCGTGGCTCTCAAATTGTAGTACAAACATTTGGGCTTGGGCTGTAGCCTGGGCTGTGGGGTGTCCCAGATCCTGGGCTCCAGCCTGAATTCCAATGTCCACTCCTCCATTTTATAACCCCCCACAAGCCAAGTCAGCTGACCTGGGCCAAATGCAGGTGTGTTATGGCACCGTAGATATACCCTAAAGGACAGTTTGCTATTTTGAAGCGTATATGTAGTCTAAGAGGATTAATAAAACACTGATTGCTCTGATATATTGGATTATATATCAGAGGTTGCTGAGGCACAATGTAATAGCACATGGAGTGTTTAATAGCAGTGGTAGTTGTTTGGGGTTTAGCAGAGTTCAGTTGTCATTTGATGCTAATGTGCCTATTACTTTGCTCTGCGTGACTTTCAAAAAGCAGGTGCTCTTTGTAACTACAGCTCATGTTAGAGGCGGAGCATTGTATGGCTAGAGGGTAAAGCCCATTCTGACCTCAGCAACGCACATAGATGTGTAGGTCATTTCCATAGCATTGCTGCTGGTCATGTGAGTTAGCTGTTCAGTTGGAAAAATTAAAGAAAATTGCTTTATTAGGCGAGTTTGTATTAAAGGGGGGTAGCAACTTGCATGGAACCCGGAGGGAGGGGCATGGGTTGCAGGAGAGACAAGTCTGGATAAGGAGCCAGGAAGTTAGTCTGCAGTCACATGGCTAGCTATGCTAAACTGCAATTGTAAGAGCTCTGTGAATGGTTGTTTTAACATTGAACCATTGTGTTTAATACAAATGGAGTCCTGTCACGAGATTACCCAGCAGATGAACATTAAACATAGTGGAACCAGTGCGTGGGTGGCCTGTGTTGGCCACAACATGTGTGGCTGCATTTAGAGGTAATAATATAGTGTGACTTAGAACCCCGATTACACCAAGAGACTACCTTAAACCCAGCCCTGCCCACTGTAAATCTGTATAAAGGTATCTAAATAGGTGTAGTATACGTGCCCAGGAGATAGAAGGTATAAGTTACAATAGTGTGGGTATTAAATCAATTAAAAAAAAATCTTAGTTGGTCAGTTTCTACACTACATTTTGGCCTGACGGAATATAGAAGACCTCAAACTTGAAATGTTAGTATTTACCATAAAAAAGTCAATTCCTCTGTCACTACAGCTCCGCTCCCAGTATCACTATAATTATGAGTTTAATATCTGAAATTCATTGATTTCATATTTGCATGCATGTATGCTAACTAAAATTAATTAATTTTAATTGCATACACCAATTACAACATCAGACTCATTTTCCAACATATTATTCCTCACTGATTACATATCCTCTAAGATTGCTTTAATTTTTCATTTTGTGCTTTAAAGTCAAATAATAATATGTATTTCTAATTAAGCACACTTACGTATCTCACTGCTGATTAAATCACTATTTAATATTTTATAACACAAGCCACCTTTAATTTCCCCCACTGAGAGCAACAGCCTTGCAACTCTTTTTATCCCCTCTGGTTTCACAGATCTTGCCATTTTCAGACTAGGCTTCTGAGTTAGTACATCATGTTGCTAGCGGCAGAATTCTTCCATCTTCACAGTGAACTATCAGTGAAGCACCTTGTTGACAAGAAATAATTCTCAGGAAAAGGAGGTTTCCTTGACCAAAGTACTCTGATTTAGGGAGTGAGCAGGAATCAAGCCCTTTGTCCTATTCCCTAGAAGAGAAGGAGGGACATTAGGGAGAGATTTTCAAAAGTGCCTAAGGGAACAGAGGTCCCATTAAAAGTCTCTAGGGACTTCATCTTCTAAATCTCTTGGGTGCTTTCAGAAATTTCCCCTCTGAGGCTCCCACCTGAACTGGGCTGGGAGATGCATAGTGGAGGGGAAGGAGAGGAAGTAATCTTCCCTCCTGTCCCAAGCTGCGGAGTGGTTGTGGAAACACTTATCTGCTCAGAAGCTACCTTAGCCGCCCTTAATTCTAGAATAACCTGGGAAGTTCTGATCCTGCCTCTACAGCCCACCGTGTACTGTGAAACACCTACCAACTTGTGCAGTGGAGTCACACTAGTTTCAGTTCTAGGTAGGAGCTGGGGAAGTGGAGAAGAAGCAGGATTAACCCCTTATTGAACTCAATTTATTTTGAGAGAGAGGCCTAAGGGCTTGTCTACACCAGGCAGTAATGTGCATCAATGAGGAGCGAATTCTAATGTGCTGTGTGCACTAGTGTGTTGCGCACTACTTGATCTATGTAAACCCTGCTGGCACAGATGAAAAGTTCTCTAGTATATGTTAACATAGTGCACTGAAATGGGATCACAGTAATGCGCAGTAGGAAAATTCCTCTGCATGCCAGCAGGATCTACACAGGCCAGTGCGTGTGCAACATATTAGAATTCACACCCCACAGGTGCACGTTACCACACTATGTGGGGAAGCCCCCCCAAAAGGCCTCAGTTAGCAAAGCACATAGGGACTGATCCAAAGCTCACTGAAATCAATGGGAGACTTTCTATTGACTTCAATGGACTTTGGATCAGACCCTCAAGCACATGCTAATTACCCTCAATGACACGTAAGTGCATACGTAAGTATTTTATTAAAATAAGCATATGCTTAAGTCCAGGGCTGAATCAGACACCAAATTCAGATCTAAATCCAAACTTTCCCAGAGTCTGGGTGTTTGGATCCTGCCCTTTGCTGAGACCAATTCCCGAAGATACAACGCTACAAACACCACAGCAGCACAGCTGCAGCTACACCTTTGTAGCGTAGATACTTACTATGGTGATGGAAGCGTTTTTTCCATCACGGTAGTAAATCCACCTCTCCAAAAGGCAGTAACTAAGTCAGTGGAAGAATCCTTCCATCAATCTAGCCCTGACTAGATTTCAAACAATTCTTCTACAGTAGGGTAACTTAGGTTACTGTTCTGTTAGTAACTAATGAGTTGGCTAGAGATGCATTGTGAATAGTCCAGGTCAGAGAAGAAAGATGATTAAAGTAAAAAAGGAGGAAGAAACTAAAACTAAAACAAGTTGGTCTCAAAACCAGTGAAGAAACAAAAATCAAGACTAGCTGAACTTCAATTCCAACCCCAGGCGATCAGCAAAAATAGATACAAAGAAAAAGCAACCAAAATAGAGGCAACAATAACAAAACAGAAAATAAACCCAAGGCACCACTGTAGCACTTCAGTGTATACACTACAGCTATGGAAGGGGTTCTTCCATCATTGTAGTAAATACACCTCCCCAAGAAATGGTAGCTAGGTCAATGGAAGACCTCTTCCCTCGGTCTCCCCTCGAGACCGTCATTGGGTCTTAGGTCAACTTAACTATGTCTCTCAGGGGTGTAAATTAAACTAGCTCTAAATAAAAACATAACCGAAGATGAACACACTGCATAGGGCTTTTTTAACAAAAGGGCATGTTGGAAGAAAGAAAAGAAACTCAGGACAAAGATTTATTGAGGACAAAGAAAACTAATTCAACAAAAACTGAAATGCAACAAACACAAAAAATGAGTCAAGTTACTCCAGAAAAACCTAAGGATACAAAAAAGCCCTTTATCATAACTTTTCTTCACGGCTCTTTAATAATTCAGAGTATGTTGGAGATTTCAGGGAATGTTATTGCCATATTCAACAGCTTAACCTAGAAATCTCTTCAGAATGTGAAATGTACAATATTTAAACTAAGGAAGTAAACTCTGCCCTGCACAGCTAGCAGCCTTTTTCAGCAGAGTCCACATAGCAAGAAGAGAATGACCTCTATGGTTACGGCACTGGTCTGAGACTTAGGAGACCTGAGTTCAAGGTCTCTGCCACACACCTCCTGTGTTACCTTTGACACTTCATCGCTCTCTGCCTCAGTATTTCTCTACCTCTCAGAGGTATTGTGAGAATAATTACATTAAATGATTATGAGATCATAAGATATTATGCTAATATATGTACTATATAGAAAAAGTAGGACGCTCTTTCCGTGGGTGGATTTTCTTATGGAATCTAGGAGGAGTCAGGAGCTAAAATATTATATATTCAATTTCTTTACAGAGTTGGGTAAAAACAAACCCTTCTGTTTTCAGATTGCCTTATCTATCTTTAGACTGTAGGTCCATCAGGGCAGAGAACCTGCTGTTTTTTTCTGGTCCAGCCTTCCAATTGCAGCATATACATCTATAGTTGTACCCATCATCGGCTGTTCACACTCATAGTCATTGATGACCTTCTCCAGTCCCTGGAGAAGAAGGGGATGGCAATTTTCATATTACTAGATATCAACACAAAGCTTGGTGGAGTCTATTATTATAGTACAGTAGACTCTTGATTATCCAGGATGATAGGGAAAAAATTAATCCTGGTTAATAAAATTCTGGATAATTACGATCCATAGGAAATATGGGGAGGTGGGGTTGGTTCACCAGCCACCCTGCATCAGGGAGAGGGTGTGTTGGTTCACTGGCTGCCCTGCACCCTGGTGGGGTTTTCTTGTGTGTGCTTGGAGCGGCAACAAAGCCAGAGCCGGTCCTGCGAGTTATGCATATTTTTTTTGACATCCTGGTTAATCCACATTCTTGTTAACCCACTTCTGGATAATCGAGAGTCTACTATATCTCCCCTTAAATACCTACCATGAGATTGATGGAGGAGTCTGCCTCTCCGGTCAAACAGGTTGAATTTTTCCAAATTTCAATAATTTTTTTTTTTTTTAGAGCTGATTGGAAATTTTTGGAAAGCCTGTAAATTCTTTTTTCTGGCCAGAACCAGAGAGTTATGTTGGACAGCTGCTCCTCTAGACCTAGAGTGTTTCTCCATGGAATTCCATAAGACTCTACTCTTTTTCACATTCTTGTTTTACAGTTATGTGAAACCACTAACGGAAATGTTGAGGCATCAAGTCTCTGTGAGACACAGATAACACAAGCTCATCCACTTCTAATGCCAAGAGTAAAATTACCCATCCATCCCCGTGCCTGGCCGAGAGAAGAATCAGGACAAAAGACAACTGGCTGAAGTTAAACCTGGAAAAAACAAAGGTGATGTTTGTGGGAAGTGGAAAATATTTTGAATAACTGGGTCATCAGTTTCAATTGAAGGATTTGCCCTCACAGCCTTGCACTTCAAGATGCCTAGATGCTTTCCTTGATTAACTAATGCATCATCTATCCTAAGTCACTATATACACTTTGTATGGAACTGGCTAGTGTTTGTATGTACTATCCTCTCATTTGCAGCACTCTCCTCTTTTGACACCTCTGTCTCTGACAATGTCTCATCTTTATCACCTTCGACCCGGGGTTCAGTCACAGAGACTCCCCTCGAGACAGTCACTCGATGAGCTGGGATACCACTGAGAATAACCCTCCTGCCAAAACAGGCGCCCCTCCACTCTTCTCTTGTTGAATTAGACACTCCAGTCAGCTCCAACACAGACCCAGAGGTTGGGCCATACCTCTCTGCAGTTCACTGAAACTGAGATTCACTCAACTCAGAGTCTCCTCAGTTAACAGGGACTTTCCCAGCATCCAGTGTTCAGTCTTTCTGGGAGCCTGAACCCCAAAATAAATGTTTTACTCTGTATAAAGCTTATACATGGTAAATTTATAAATTGTCCTCCCATTACAACATGGATAGAGAGATATGCACAGCTGTTTGCTACTCCAGGTATTAATCACTTACTCTAGGTTATTAATAAACAAACGTGATTTTATTAAGTATAAAAAGCAGGATTTAAGGGCCTTCAAGTAATAACAGACAGAACACAGTAAGTCACAGAGCAATATAAAACAAAACACG
Organism: Sternotherus odoratus; assembly: GCA_032164245.1. Lineage (NCBI taxonomy): Eukaryota > Metazoa > Chordata > Testudines > Kinosternidae > Sternotherus > Sternotherus odoratus. Next base: position 152,680,650 of record JAVMKO010000002.1, read on the forward strand.
CAAGTCTAAGCCTAATTCATTAAGAAACTGATTACAGGTAATCTCACCCTCAGAGATGTTCCAATAAACTTCTTTCACAGCCTAGACTCCTTCCTAGTCTGGACTCAATCCTTTCCCCTGGTACAGTCCTTGTTAGTTCCAGCAGACATCTCGGGTGGTAAGCAGGGGCTTTCTCATGACTGGCAGACTCTTTTGTCCAGCTTCACCCCATTTTATAGCTTTGGCACATGGCAGGAATCTTTGTCTGTGCTTGCTCCCACCCCCACCTCATCAATGGAAAATTTCAAGGATTAAGATGGATTCCAGTATCATGTGACCCTAGTCTCCTTCTTCCTGGGTTGGCCCATATGTATACAGGAAGGTTTACAGATAAATAAACCATTTACAACCATTTGTCCTAGTCAATAGAAGCCATCAAGATTCTAAACCACCATTAATGGCCCACACTTTGCATAATTACAATAGGACCTCAGAGTTATACTTCATATTTTTAGCTTCAGATGCAAGAATGATACATTCATACACATAGGAGGAATATATTCAGTAGGTTAACACCTTTGCTATGATACCTTATGAGAGATCTTTTGCATAAAGCATATTCCAGTTACATCATATTCACACGCATAAGCATATTTCCATAAAACATATGGAGTACAACGTCACAGCATCTTACCAGCATCTGTAATTAACATGCACAGAAATACATTTTCTAGCATCTCTGCAATATCTTTATTCTTTTTAATTGCTCCCATAATTCTCATCTCTATCAGTTCACGTGTTGGCTAGGTCAATACATTGTCTCAGTAGACAACAGGTGTCCCATGGGAAGACTGATCCCAAAGACCTCGGGATGGGGTTGGGAAGAAGGGGGAACTGTGATATTCAGAAACAGGAAGAGGAGCAGTGTTTGGAAAGGATGGAATCCTATAGCAATAAGGTTTGGAAAATCCTAATGACGGAGTGCCAAGACAGGTTGGGCACTAAGTGCTGAGAGAATATTTTCAAATAATCAGTACTGTCCACATGCTGCTTTGAAAACTTCCCTTTGTGTTCTGAGTGAAATCCTCTGCAGAGCACCCAAAGTAAACTCTGAACAAAATGTCCCATGTTGTTTTATAATATGTCAGAAGGCGCTGAGAAACATTTAAAGGTAGACGGGATGACTTCTGAAGTTTTATATTGGATATATTTCTGTTTCACACAGTGAGTCATAACCAGAGATGGAAATAGAATCAACACCTCCCTAGTCTCATATGCATGGGACTGCACAGCAATAAAAGGGCTTGTTAATAACAAATATTGATTCATTTTCCCCTGAAGCGTGGACAGAAATGTCATTAATAGCCGTGTTACAGCCCATAGCAGTGACCCTTATAATGATTACAATAGGACAAGAATAATATGATGCTTATATATTTATTCTGAATTCCATATAGCTAAATATCATTCAGTGTGATATAAATGAATTTAAGTTAATATGCAGAACATTTACAATATCACATTTTTAATTAACACAACCACATTGGTAGAATGATTGGATCTTGGCTTTTGACATGCATCAGCTGACCGCCCCCATCTTTGCCCTAGCACTATCCTTTTAGTCTCCTAGAGATATACATACACATACATGTTTTATATATATTATTTTAAACTGCTACCAGGACTTTAAATGAAAATGGCACACAGTGGCAATTATGGAAAAGTTTCTGAGTCCTGCAGAACTGCTGTTGATTGCAAGTTAAAAAAAATGCTAAGAACAATGTCTGCTATGCTTATCTTCCTCATTATAATAAGTGACTCTGAGCTCATACACAGTTAGCCAGTAAAACCTGTAGACCTCTCCTGTGTGAGAACTGTGATTAAGTGAACAGAGATGGACTTATAATAAAGAAAGGATGCATAAAAACAGGGTAAGCAGAAACCAGGTAATGATTGCCGTCATTCCTAAAAAAAAGTAAATTCTAATTAATAACAGTATTACATCAATACATTGTTATAACTGGCACTGCTTGATTTTAAAAAAAAAAATCCAAATGTGCTCCTTTTTTTGTTTTTGCCTCATTACACGTTTTTGCTATGTGTCTGGGTATTTATATCACACTCATCACCATGGTATCCAAATGCATGAGCATCAGGAGAATGTGTTGGCGGTGCCGTGTATTTTTTCAGTCTCATTGGGAATGAGCTCAAACCAGAAACTTGGTGTCAGATGAATATTTCAAATATTGAACCACCATAATTTTGAGGAACTGTGGATTATAGTTCATCTCATGAGAAACATGGGGGTGATTTAATTTTTTTTAATCCAGAGTCAGAACCAGAGCTACATTCAGCTTCTGAATGCCCCTAAAAGATCTAGGGGTTGGGGTTCAGATACATCTTTAATGAGAACTTATTCTTAAAGCCACTGCTTTTAGCAATGTGACATGTGAGAGTCATATACACAGATTAATTTACTAGTGAACTAAAAATGACTTGCTGGCAAAATTCTTAATAGGAATGTAGAACAGACACTTGGTAGAGAATACAGGAGGAGCAAACTTAAATTGCCCAGAAGGGCTTTGGAGAGGTTTTATTCCTATAGGCACCCACACCACCACTGGGGGATTGAAAGAGCTGTTCTGCTATAAAAAGCATCTCAGTAAAAATAGTATCATGGAGTTTGAAGAGTAATGTTTCTCGGTGACTCCAGATCAAATGTGCTTAGCTTATAATTAAATTTAAAAAAATTCCCCCAATGGCTAACCTGAAAAATCAACTTTGTATCTGCAAGCCAAGCTGGATTCTTTCCTTCTTGTGCCCCATCACTGGTAATAAAAGTTGTGCAGGCCAAATTAAGGTCTTAGTCATACCTCTACAACCCACTGTCTTTGAATTTCACTTTGACTCCTGTGTAACACCACTGATTTCAATAGGGTCTCACAAATGTATCTGATTGGTCCTATAGTTGAAATTTAGTACATAATTCCAATGATGATGATGTGCATCGTAATAGAATCCAGTTCACTCTCCTATGGTTGTGTTAGCTCTGCAGAGATAAGAAAAGTAAAGAAGCAATAACAACTTATTTTTCTCCCTTAAACCAGCAGATTGGAACCTTTATTCCCACAGTGAGCAGATCTGATAAATTAAAAGGTGCCATTTTAGCATAATCACTTTTCAGAATAGAACTACACTTTCAAAGAATCTCCTGAACAGTGTTAAGGATGTTTTTTCAACACAGTTAACACTTTAATTTTACACTAGAAGGGCCTAACAAGCACTTTGAGATTGACAGGATGACTTCTGAGATCTTATACTGGACATTTCTACATTTCATGGCTCATCACTTATAAAAGAAAGGAAAAAAGGAAAGTGATTACTTTTTCCAAGCTAGCAAAGTGATCAATCTTTATTATTCAGCTTTTGTATTTTTATACATTTGTGACAAAACCATTAAAGAAGTCAAACTAAGGTGGCATTTGCAAAGTTTAAGCGCATTAGTGGAAATCAAATGGGTGCCAACTAGCTAAGAAAAATATTTAAAACTATCAGCAAAATTTGAAAATCCCAAGTCACAAAACTACCACTGCTCTAGTCTAGCACGCTCGAGACCGACCGGGTGGAACCAGAGAATTTGCCGAACCATGGGAGGTGAATGCAGAGTGCCTCCGAGTCTCCATAGATGCTGGAAGTATGGATGCGGGGGCTGCTTCAGTACCCCCAGGCTTTCCACCCAGCGTGATCCCCCACCCAGGGGTCCCGCTGGAACCCAGCCCGGAGCACTCACGGAAGCGGTGTCTATGCTGGACCATGAACGATGCCAGACCAGGCAGTGCCGGATTAGAGAGGTTCAACCTGTATTTTCAAAGCCATTACCAATTCTTTGCCTCCAACAAGAACTCTTTTAAAATACAAAGAAAAAGTCATCTAGATTTTGACCGTGATGAAAATTTCACTGGTTATTTCTCCGGGTAGCTCCATCTTGCAGTTTAGTATTGTACACAGTAGGCTATATAAAAGAAGATTTTTTTTTGTATAAAGTAGTTTAGTTCCCCATCTCTCCTACTCCACCAAAACAACCCAAGTCATGTTTCCAATTGTTCTGCTGAATAGAGTCCTTAGAGGAGCATTATGCGGTTGGATGGAAGGGATTTTTTATGGGTTAAATCGAAGGGATTTTCTATGGGTTAAATCCAACTGGCAATTTTGTAAATTGAAGTGGGAGGGAGGCATTAGGACAGAAGAAAAAAATTGCCCAAGACTAGATTTGGCCAAGTAATTTTTTGGCATCAGATCCAGTACTTGCAGTGGGGGTGGGATAGGGTTATGCAATATACCATGAGGCAGATGAAGTAATAGAAATCTGATTATGGCAACTATATTTTTATAACTAATAAGAATAATACCCCTTAAAAATAAATGCTTCTGGGAGGATGTATCCCTCTCATACTACTCCTATTGTGACAGACCACTCTCTCACCCCTCACAGGAACAGGCAGGAAAACCCTTCTTTGCTTCAAACAGTGCTCTTTAATTAACAGTGCAGGACCCCACCACCAATATATACAACTTTGTACAGTTCTTCAACTTACAGCTCTACAGACTCTATATAGTCCAGCTTCAATACCAACACAGCTCTGAATCGCTCCAACCACCAACACTCTATACCATCCCCACCACACTGGGCTTGCTTCCTGGCAGGCCTTTTATCCCCCTGAGGAGGCTGCCAGGTGTCACTCATGCAGGCTGATTGCCCTGCAAGCCAGGTGGCTGATTAGCCTTCCTGCAAGGGAGGTTTGCAGGCTTCTGCTCCCTCTTAAAGGGCCGGCAGGGCTGGCTCAGGCACTCTTGGCCAGCACCCTGCCACACTATTCACGAGAGAACTGTGGGTCAAAGAGGCATGTACCATTTGTAAAAGTACTGGAGCACTTTCAGAGCAGCTCTGTATTTTAGCTAATTTTCTCTTACATTTGAAAAAGGCAAAATTGGATTCACTACTCCCGCTAGCCTTATTTAATTGTAACATAACAGTACTTCTTACTGGGATCCCTTTGCTTCGAACTGAGGTTATGGTGATGTTTGTTATGAATTCTAGTATAATTTTGATGGAATCAACACAAAAAAGCCATTATGTAAAGATTAATGAACACTTGTAAAATGAAAGGACACTTTTTTGTCAAACACTAAAATTGTTATATTTAGGCAGTTCTAATTATGACCAAAGAGAGCCTAAAAGGAAAGAAAACGACTCTCATCAAACTCAGGTGAAATCAATGGGAGTCTTTCTATTGACTTTAGTGGTCTTTAGGTCAGGCCATATAAGCACATCCAAGGACAGGATGGGCAAACCTTGCAAGGTTTTGATGAAGATAAATACTAAGAAGCTCAGAAGTATATCCCAACTTTGCATTAGGATTAGACTTGCATGTTTTTGTTTTATTTTGCTTGGTATTTTACTTTTTTCTGTCTGTTATTACTTGGAACCATTTAAATCCTACTTTTTATACTTAATAAAATCACTTTTTGCTTTTTAATTAACCCATAGCAAGGAATTAATACCCGGGAGAGCAAACAGCTGTGCATATCTCTCTATCAGTGTTATAGAGAGCGAACAATTTATGAATTTACCCTGTATAAGCTTTATACAAAGTACAAAATATTTATTTGGGGGTTGGATCCCATTGTGAACTGTGTGTCTGGGTGCTAGAAACAGGAGCACTTCTTGAGCTGTTTTCAGTTACGTTTGCAGCTTGTGGAGGACGTGATTCAGATCCAGGTCTGGATTTGCAGCAGGCTAGCATGTCTGGCTCAACAAGACAGGGTATGGCAGTCCCAAGCTGACAGGGAAAACGGGCTCGGGGGTAGTCTTAGCACATCAGGTGGCAGTCACAAGGGGGTTTCTGTGACCCAATCCGTCACACCACAAGTGTCATGTCCTGTCCTGTCATGGTTTACTGTTATATTTGATGCCTTCTGCTGTCCCAATAGGGACTGGCCTGCTAAGACCTTGCAACAGATTTGGTCAGAAGTCAATACACACAGAATAGTACAAGAAGAACAGAACAGACCTTGGTGTAGTGCATATGTGAGCTACTCATCCAAAATATACTAAACTTCCACAACAGTTTGTGTATGGTTTAGCTTTTGTGCAAATAAATACTTAATTGTTGGACTGGTTTGCCAATTGCCAATATTGAGAAATGGAAGCCAAAGATTAAGGACATAAAACTGGAAAATGTAATTTACTCTGAGAAGCCAGATCTAGTATTCTATCCGATACCTATCAGATGAGTGATCTGGAAGGAGCCAATGAAAAACATTCCATAACAGCTCTTACCAGTAATGACAACGAAGAGCAAAAGCCAAAATATATTTTAAAAAGCACAAATATGAAGATCAAGAATACATAGAACTATTCCTTCTTTCTGCTATAGGGTAGTCAGGGTCTCCAGATATGAACATGCTTCACTATTATGATCACCTTATTATATATAGAAATAAAAAAATAGTTATAACAGAGAATTGGCGCTTGGATTCAAGTGTGGACAAATAGCCAAAATTTGAGATACTTTTCTAAAGCTTATTCAGTCTTCTTGAAAATGCAGCACTGGACTGGAAATCTTATGAGAGAGGCTCTTGCATGATATTTCTGGCATCTTTGCTTCCAGTCCAGCTGGAACCAGGAAATCGAAAGGGATACAAAAATCTACAGGAATATTTCATAACCTTAAAATCTTGTTTCAGTTAGCTTCTGAACAAAATGTAGTATTTGAGTGGACATGCCTTATTTTCCTGATCCTGTTCACCAGCTCCCAATATGGCAGAATGCCACTGAAAAATATGACACAAGATACTCTCAAGAGGACTCCATTGTGTTCTAAGAAATTCTGAAGAGGAAAAATAAATTAGATGCTCTGAAGCTGTATGAACTAGCATCCAATACAAAAACAAATGAGCATGAACTTCAACTCAATAGGGACTAGGCCACAAAAAGACTGAGGTAGAATTCTCTATGCAAAAAGTACAGTAGTTATTACATAAAAATTACCAAGGGCACCAATAGAAGCAATAATAATAGATTCCACTGTAGGTTAACAAATGCCAACTCCAAAGTGACAAGGCATGGAAAAGTGCATCCTGACATCTGTGTCCCCTGAAGTGCTTTTTGGTTCCTATTTACAATACTTTAGTTTACATTTAAAGTTAACCTAGATTTAAAAACAGAAAAAGACGTGGTCTCTGTGTTTACAGCAGACCAAGGAGAAAAGCTTGTCGCATAAAGCCAGCCAGTTTCAATTTTCTTATGCTGTTCAAAGCATGAAATCACTGAGGTTTGTTTCTATGATTGTTCAGTCTCCATGTGACCGTGTCTGTGGTTCAGTGTAGCAGCTGGGCTGTAAGGCCAAAAACAGGAATCTTGCCAACTTTCTTAACTTGTCAGTCTTGTGGCTGCTCATTACTGGTTGAAAAATAGATTTAGCTAGGTTAAATATATATATATTAAACCATTTAGCCTAATTCAGTTATTACTGATGGGTGACCCTGCAACCTGATCTCACGTGCTGACATTCCAGCATGGAGTGCCAGGGACTTAAATGGGACTCCACACTTGTTGGGGTCTCTGCCCATGGAAATCACATTGCAGGATCAAGGCCAACGTTCAGAAAACATTTGGATAAGCATCCTAAGTCCACCTAACAGTACATCTGCACTGCAGTGTGCTTCCCAGAGTGGGGAGACAGACACGTGCTACCTCATACTCACAAAACGTCTTTTAAAATGTCAACTTCCCAAAACCAATCTTGTGAAAACTTGGCCAAACTCACCCAGCTTAAACAGGGAAGTGCAAATGACTGCAAACACCTGCACAGACCTTGGGAGACTGTGACCCTTCTGCCTCATTATTTTCCATCCCATGTTGATTGTCAGAACTGCTTGTATGGAGGTGGTGGTGGGAAGCCTGCTGGCGTACTGTTGTTTGGTACCAGTGACCTACTGTAGTGAATTCAGTAGATGCTAATGAAGTGTGATGATGATAAACAGGAGGTCTATCTGCTTCCCTAGTCTGTGCTTCTCTAGTACAAGCTCCACCCTGCTGCCATTGAGCAGATGGAGTAGGAAACCAGGGAGCATCAGCTTGGAGACGCATGTGATTGGTACACATTATCTGAAGCTTTAAAAAAAACACCACATTTGTCTCTGATTCAGCATTGAAGGTTTTATGCCAGTTCCTGAACTGATCAGTGCCGGCTCTCTCATTTCCTAGCAATTATATTAATGATGAATTTGTTGGTCTTAATGTTGATGGCATTAATGTGTTTGACGATATATATGTTACAATACAGCAATAACATAGGGCTGACAGTAAAAAAAAAAAAAAATTAGAGCAAGCCACATTGTAAAAATAATCTGAAGTGTGTTAAGCACAAGTCAGTGCTATGCTGAGGTTCATAGCACAAAGGAAAGCTTGAGGAACTCTCTCTCTTCCTCCCTGAACTCCCTAATGCTCAGGAGATACACCTCCACTGTGCCATTCCTTAAGAGAATCAGCATGCCCTCCCCTCCTTTGCCAACTCATACCTTTGTGAGGAGGGCAGGCAACACTACCGTTGATGCCATCCATTAGGAGAGGTCAGCTTTAAATGTTGGCACTGCATTGGAGCCCTGGTATGAGTATAAAAGCTGCCAAGGTGCCCTACTATCCCCCTAATGTTGAGCAATATGGTGTGCAGTGAATAGTCCCTGTCCTCCCCCATCCCCCGTTTGCTGCACTTCAATTCAAAATATTGGTAATAATAATAGAACTGAGTCCCATGAACTGGAAAGCTGATGATTTTGTCTAAAGATTTTTTTTAAATGTCCTAATAAAGCCAATCAAGTACTGTATAGTCTATGGTACCATGTTAGAAGACATGACAGAAATGTAAAGCCTTAATAAAAATCTGCATGGAAAGAAGATTTAGATTTGCTTCGCAAGCAGTTCAGTTTTCCTATTGCAAACATAATGACTGGCCCACACTCATCGAATTTGGCTTGGAAAAAGGGGAAGGAAAGGGGACTGAGGGATGCAGATGTGTTTCCAGGCTCTCACAGTATTTAAGGTTTTCAAAGAATTAGATCAGTGATATACTGTGGCAAATGGTATGATATTTAGTGGATTAGAAATGCTGTTCATTATGCAGTCAGAACAAAAATAACTTATACACTATAGTAATACACACCTCCCATATGGAATACATGAAAAGCTTGTGAACAAGATAATAGTCTAAGTCTAAAATATTTGTAATACTTAATACATGCTTTAAAAAACTTAAATTATATTTTGCAAACTTGGCAATGCTATTTGGACTTTTCGCAGAAAAATTAAGTGTGCAAGAGTGCATGTGAAGCTGGGAAGAAATGCTTTTCTCCACCTTTATTACTAATATAGTCCTACTTTCCATATGTAGGAGACAAATAGTTTGGCCTGTCATCCCTAAGGAAACCTTCCTCTACGCTATTTTGTGGATGTACTGTATCTCATAATGCACACGTGTGAGTGTATATGGAGGAGTGGAGAAGGATGTTGGGTGAGGAGATGTAAGAAGCTGAATAAAGATGGCTCACTGTGTAGAAATCTATTTGTAAGGCTGTATCTGCCCTAGTGTTCTTCCCTAGGTATAATATCCATGTACTGCTCACACATGTGCCTCATACATACACGGAAAGTGCACATATGTTGTGCAGAGCATGGATATATGCTGTGCACAGGCATATACCCACATCCATGCTACCCTTTTTCTAGTTTGTGACAGTAGTGTTACATTTCAGGCAGTATCCCAGAAACCTTTGTGTCACAGGAGGCATTCTGGGAAGTGCCTTGCTGCAAGAGGTCAGTACTGTACGCCGCATTCACGCATTTGGCAAAGGCAGCTCCCAGTCATCTCTCCTTTCTGCCAAACTGAGCTGAAGATATGGAGCAAGCTCATGATGATGTAATTTTCCTCCTGCTACTGCACACAGGACAAATGTTCATGTGGCGTAGTACCAGATATTTGACAGAATGGGTTCAGAAGAATTTGAGGCACAAAAGATGGCTGATGAGAGTGAATAAAAATCCCTTGTGATCCCAACGAACACATGTTGAGTGCCAGGGTTGCAAAAGTATGCACATGGGTGGACCTCTGCTTTTGATCCAGAATGCTGGATTCTATTACCTGGCAAGGAAGATTTCTCTTTCTGAAGGAGGGCAAAGGCCAATCTTGTAGCAGGTATATAAAGCCAAGGCTGAATGAAGTTTCCTAGCAGATGCAGGAAGCTGTTCTTAAACTTTTCATAGACTTTAGTCTTTTCCTTCCTCTAACTAAATCCTAACTTTGCCTTTTCAGACGTGATGAGTTTCATATAGGATTTATTCACACTACTTTTTATGATCTGTTCCCTTCCCACTAATCTACTATCAGATGCTGTCTGCAGCCCTATGTGCACTGACCAATCTCTTATATTGCCTGAAGAGAGAATTTTCCCAAGGTTCCTGAAAAACCACTTGGCCATGTACGTAATTTCCAGCTACAGGAATGAATAAAGCCTCAGGAATTAAAAAGCCCAGCTGAGGAACAGTTTTGTGCATGCAGAGAAGAAGAAGACTGGAATTTGAAGATTATCCCTTTGAACCAAATGCCAAGCTGATATTATGTTATCATCAAGTCTGCTACCCACTGGCTCTTACTACAGAAACAAGCACATATGTTAATTGATTATATCTTCCCTGTTGGATCTGTAGATACGTGCAATAATTTAAATAATTCATATCTCCCCTCTCTCTCTTTCTCTGAGAATAATTTAGGACAATGTGAAATGCTCTTAACTGGTTTGTTATTGGTATCTTGAAATGAAATCTGCCAAAAACAGACACAATTCGTTATGTAACAGAATAAACTCCTATACAATTAGCTCAATTTAAAAATGTTTTCTCCTAATGGGATTATGTTCTGTAAATGATCTTGTTACTATGGCAACTACCGCAAAAACCTCACCATGTTATCAGAGCAACAACAACCATTGCACCTGTGTATCATCATTTCTTTCTGTGGTTTCTTTTTTCATTTTTTAGATATCAATATAGAAGTAAAGACAAAAAAATGTGACCTAGAAAAGATGAGGCATTGTTTCAACTACTTTTGCAGACAGCATTATACTAGTACTTTTTCTATATTTGCTTCTGTAATTAAAGATGTAATTGGGCAATTAAGTTATTTTGCAGAATGGGGTGAATTTGCCCTCAAATGTGCTTGCTTTAAAGAAAATATATTAAACTAACTTATTGCTGTAGAATGCAAGATATGGTTCATAATAAGTTTGGACTGTGGTTTTTCTCTGAAACAGAACAATGTAAAAAGATCTGTTCTTCAAAAGATCTTTTCCTTGCATGTACTCATAGTCAGTGTAATTGGGAGAAGAGGTATGGTAAAATGGGATCTAACCACCCCTCAAGTTATCTGGGTGGGATGAGAAGCCACCTGTCTCTCAATGCCCCTGGTATTACCCAGAGGAACAGGCTGGGTTTGTTTCCCCAGCTGTGGGCAGGAGTGGGACACTAGTAACTTCAGGGGACTTCCTTTCCCCCGATCTATCTAGTTAGGTAACCCCAGCAGAGCATTGCCTATGAAGTCCCTAGAACACTCTGGGTTTGGGTTCAAGGCAGATCCAATTACCCTCCCTCTTGAGGAACATCACAGTTGCTTGTGAGATTCCAAAATTGAAACCTGAATACTGGAGACTATGGCAAGGGAGCCTCCAAATCACCTCGCCCTCTTGTCACATTACCTCCTCTCCAGTTGCTTCTGTTACCCATGTCAATCTGTTTGAGAGGTGGAGTGCTCCCACCTAATTGCCAGATATGTTACTTATTGGGAATCTACCCCTAATGGGGAAATATCTTTATTTTGAACTAATCTGTTAAAAAGGGCACATACACACAAAACACCAAATTAAGTAAAACAGATTTATCTTTGTGAGGAACAGCATAAAAATGGAAAAAAGTTGTTAGCAGGTTTCAAAATACACTGAACACTTGCTTGCCATACTGATGTTGACCCACTCACTGGCTCTCTCAGATGTGTTGCTGTGTGTTTGGGTAGCTCCCCTCTGGCCTCTCATGCTGCTTTTCTCCTCCTGGCTTCCGGCCACAGCTCCATCACCCCCTGGAGCCGCTCTCGCTGCCTCCTTCCCCAGCTCACATGGAGGGCAGGGCTGAGCTGGGGCTCCCTAATTGGCTCAGCTGCCTGGCCAATCAGAATGACTTAGGGTGTGGGCTACTTCTCACTGGCCCCGGTATGGAGCTCTCTAATTGGCTGGATACACAGTCAGTACCAAGATTCTGACTCCTCTTTGGCCTTTACCCTTTCTCCTGGTATGGGGATAGGGCCAATCAAGCACCCACAGTTTTAGTAAAGGGCCAACAGCCCCCTTATACCAGCTTTGTTGACTTCCATCATTAAAATAAGGGTTTTCTTCTTTTGTATGGCTTGGGTAGGTAGCAACGACTACAAATTTATATCTATAGTCAGCCCATTGTCGCAGCAGTGAGCTGCGGCCCCGGCAAAACAGGAAAAGGGACACTCAGACATGATGTGCTCCATAGTTTGTACCTGGTGACCACAGTCACATACAGGTATTTGTCTCATTTCCATTTAAAGAGGATTTGCCTACATTCCCATGAGATGTGCTGATGCGAATCAATCTGCACCAGTCTTTCCAACATAAATCAAAACTTAGGTATTGCAACATTAAGCATTGCAGCACCCAACTGTTAGGTGCCTAGAAAATCACAGGAGCTACACTGCAATCCCCAAAGCTGCATTACGCATGGGTTCCTATACAAAGAATGGGGAGAGGTAGGCACCTTAGAATACTATCCACAAAAGCCAACAGTGGCCAATGCCAGGTGCCCCAGAGGGAGTGAACCTAACAGGCAATGATCGAGTGATCTCTCTCCTGCCATCCATCACTCCCCTCTGATAGAGGCTAGGGACACCATTCCTTACCCATCCTGGCTAATAGCTATTAATGGACTTAACCTCCAGGAATTTATCCAGTTCTCTTTTAAACCCTGTTATAGTCCTAGCCTTCACAACATCCTCAGACAAAGAGTTCCACAGGTTGACTGTGCGCTGTGTGAAGAAGAACTTCCTTTTATTTGTTTTAAACCTGCTGCCCGTTAATTTCATTTGTTAGCCCTTAGTTCTTATATTATGGGAACAAGTAAATAACTTTTGCTTATTCACTTTCTCCACACCACACATGATTTTATAACATCTTTCAGCCACCTACCTTCCTCCACTTCTTGAATCACTTAGGCAGAAGATAGCCGCTGAACTACTAGAGTGGGGCAACACTGTTTATGCCCCAGAGTCTGCCACTTAGGCACCTAGGGAAATTTGATAGCAGAAAGTTATGTTCCAAGTACATTTTGGTGCCTACTGGGTTAGGCAGTAGCCAAGTGGTGGTTTTGTGGATCACCGTGGTGCTGTACATGGGGATTTAGGAACCGAACTTCGGAGTTGTGGACCATACCCTAAGTGTCAAAGTCAAGAATGAAACTTGCGTGAGGAGAAGAGAACACTTTCCCAGGAAAGGACCCATGAATATGGAACTTACTCCTGGATGAGATCCAGTTGAACACAAGCTTCAGGAGCTTCAAAGCAAAATGCAAAACCACTTTGTAAACCTAACCTTCCCATGATGATGCTACCAAAAAAGCAAAAACAAAGCCTAGCCCCTGCTGACAGGTGGAAAGAGAGAGCAGTAAACTTTCTGATTTTATGAGGCTCCCTCCATCACCCAACATCATTTCTATTACCTAGAACTTGAGGCAGATATTGCCTAGATGAAGTAGGAGGGCTGCATGAGCACTGTCAACAGGAAACGTGTCCTTTGTGTTTGTTATAAAGCAGCATGTCAGCTGCAAACTGAAACCATTGAACATTGTGTCACAATTTCTCCAGGAATCATTCTAGTACATAATAAGGAAAAAATTAAGCACTGTGGATCTCTGTAGCTGGAAGTCTTGCACGACGAGGAAGAACAGGCATCTGTCAGAGAGGAATAGAGAGAAAGCACTCTGTCTACCTCTTGCCAAGTCTCTTAGGTGGATCAACAGTATCTCATGATCAGCTGAGTCAAAGACAGCTCATAGGCCGGATCGTATTAGAATGGGAATTTTATCTATCCCTGGCATTCTAAGGAGATCGTCCATCAATTGCCTGTGCCATAGCTGAGCCACGCTCAGGTCTGAACCCTATTTCTTTTACACTTCTTCTTCAACAGTATCCATAATATTCTCCCTTCCTCAGTATTATGTCATAAGCATTGAAACTTTGGGGTGAAAAGCTGATCAGAAGCAATAAACCTATAAAAAATATTCTGGTCTTAATAGAGCCTTTTCTCCCAAAGCTTTTTCCCCTGTGGCAGATGGCTATTGAGGCTTTTTTATTTTTCTTATATAAATTCATAGGTTTTAAGGCAAAGAAAGACCATTATGATTTTTATTACAGATATTAAGGGATGTTCAAATTGCAGAGCAATATTCTCATTGCCGTGATTCAGCATTTGCTTGCACTTTGATTGTACTTCTGTTAGTTAATTTCTATTGCTTTCCTATTCATTATTTAGAGAGGATCTATGATCATGTGATTAAGGCAATGGCCTGAGATTCAGGAGATCTTGGTTTTACTCTCAGATCTGCCACAGAATTCCTGCATCAGGTTGGGCAAGTCACTTGTCTTTTCTTTTGCCTCTGTTTCCCCTCCCACCATTTCTCTGTCTGGTTTATTTAGATTGCTAATTCTTCAGGGCAGGGACTCTCTCTTACTCTTTATCTGTTGTTTGCCTAGCACAGTAAGGTCCCAATGTCAGTTGTAACCTGTAGGCATTATTGTAATAGGGTGACCAGACAGCAAGTGTGAAAAATCGGGATAGGAGTTGGTGGGGAATAGGAACCTATATAAGAAAAAGACCCCAAAATTGAGACTATCCCTATCAAATCAGGACATCTGGTCACCCTAAGTACAAACAGTATTTTTAGATTTGTATAAAGCTATCGTTCTGACCCTTCATTTTCCCCTCAAATCCCTTGCACTGAACTGATTTATCCTTCTGTATGAGACACAGACATGGCACCTTCCAGAAGAGAAAACTCCTTCCCCTTTTCCTGCCTTAGGCAGGTGGGGGTTGCTTGAGAGCTTTTGCGTTAGGGGCCTAAATATGCTGCTTTTGCAGTTCCTACCCACACACCAAAACATAAGGGCCACCATTTTGAATTGATGAGTGTCCTGATTTTCAGAGATGCTCAACACTCCCCTCTCCATTCAATTGTGAGTGCTCAGTAAGTGAAAAAATCAGGGCACATAAGTGCTTAAATATGGATTTGAGCACCTAACTTTGGAAGCCTAAGTTTGAAATCATTGGCCCAAGACACTGGAGATGCTAGTCCAGCCTTCTTTGACAGAGAGCTGAGCCTGAGCCGAAACCTTGGATCTGACTATACCTGAACTTGAGGAATTTTTAATCTGGTTCTAACCTTGGCGACTGAGGAGCACATCTAATTTATTTATTTTTAATAATGATGAATAATTCCCCTAGTTTGACAGGGATACTGCACACAAGCAGCCACTTAACTTGGCAATACTGCTGCTCAGTTTCAGACATAATAACCAAATGGCATTAAGAAGTGGTGAACTGTTTTCGCCTAAAACATGACTCCTATTGATTACCCGGCATTAATACAGAATAATTGCATGAGACAGCAAAATAATCAATCTACTGGCATATGAGCAATGGTCATTATTTCTACAATGATGTTCATTAAGATGGATAGAAAATGATTTGTTGTCATGACTTATTGCTCAGTCACTTTCAAGGTTTCTGAACAATGGTGGACAGGAGAGATTTTCAGGTTATCAACCTTTAGCCAAGAACTTCAAATGACAGAGAGAAGGAAAGAGGCAAAGAGCACTTCAGAACATAGCAGTGCATGACATTCTGAGATTATTAAGTTTTCATTCTGAGCATTAAACATTAACCAATAAACCTGAAGATAAACGGTGAGGAATGGAAGAAGAAATTGTTTTGTTTTGTTTTAACTGAGTTCCTTGACAAGACATTTTGATTCTGAAATATTTTAATTTAGAGGTTCTTGATAGTCACTGGAGTTATCAAATACCAAATGCTAATTAGATCATAAGCTTTAACTAGCAGGACTGAAATGCCAAAAAAATTAAAGGTTATTTAATCATCACAGCAATAACAGTTCCACTCTGAAGAAAACTCATATACATGCCCAAACAGAATAAAACTACACTAATTGCTTTAATACAAACTACCATGGAATCCAAGTTCAGAGACTTGTGGCTAGAGTAGAGGTCTAGGAGTCAGAAGATCTAGATTCTTCACTAAACTGCTCCAGAGATATCTGGCATGAACTTGGGCAAGCCCCTTCCCAGCCCAGTGCTGACCTATGCCAATCTCCCCTACTCCATGGAATAGAGAGTTAGGCTTTGTACCAAACACTAAGGTAGATCCTCAGCTGTTGTTCAGTGAAGCTCCACTGAAATCCTTTCCCTGTTTCCATGTGATCAGCTACCCTGATTCACACCAGCTGAGGATCTGGCCTGGGAAGTGCACACTTCTTATGAAGTCTCCCAAAATCCTTTCCCTGTTCCCATGTGAAGTGGAACCAACTATCAGAGAATCCTCTACTTGCACAGGGAAGGGTAAGGATAGAGAATCCTGGTAAAGAAATTAATCATTGCACCACTTAAATTAAACTACCTCTAAGATGGATCTATAATGAGATGGATGACTATGTTTTGCTGTGAACTCATCCTGTTAACAGGTGTTGATCTTTTTAGGAAACACTAAGTCAGTCCTGGTGACTCATGGTTGCAGGAAGCTTGTTAACTCCAAGGAAGTATGGGAGTGGCCCTTTGAAGAGAAAATCTAGGTTGAACAATTAGCAAATTCAAGGAGATAGCTGGGGTAGGATTTGGGTTACACATTGATTATACCTTTCTTTGGAAATAATGCATAATGCCAGAATGGGAGTAAGTCTTGACCCTATACAAGGTGTGTTGACTGTGTTTAGAGCCGACTGGGGAAGACAATTGCTTACAGGCATGAAACAACTATTTCAAACACACCAGCACTGCAGAACAGATGAGAGCAGAAAATTTAGAAAATATATGAATTGTAAATTGCAGGGGCTTATAGGTATAGATAGATAGATAGATAGATAATACATTTACTAAAGGTATGAGAATATATGTAAGAAGAGAAATACAAATATTTTCCTTGTGAATTCGATATTAGTCCAGTACCCATGAAATCTTCATCAAATTTGCACTATATTCAAACCATTTTCAGTTAAAAAAAAAAAAAGAGAGACTACTTTCAGGAAAGTGTGTTTTCACTGTGAAAATGTGAAATTTCATGGTTATGAAAAAAAGAGCAAATACTATATGAAAAATTCCCCACAATTTTAAACAGCTCTAGTAACTACCCAATCCAAAATTAGCACTAGACTAAGGTCCCCATCCTGCAACTGATTCTGTATGAGTGTGTCCTGCTCTAAGGCCCTTACTCTTGTGAAAGTATTTTTTTTTAAATGGCTAATGCAATTCTTAGATTCTAAACAGGAGAAACTTGAGTTGAAGTTATTTTACCTTTGCATTTAGCATTGTGTGACCACTATTGGAAAACCGTGTGCAGCTCTGGTGTCCCCAATTCAAGGAGGTTTATAAATTGGAGAGGGTTCAGAGAAGAGCCCGAAAAATGATTAAAGGATTAGAAAACGTGCCTTATAGTGATAAACAATCTATTTATCTTAACCAAGAGAAAGTCTATAAGAACCTACATGGGGAGCAAATATTTGATAATGGGCTCTTCAGTCTTGCAGAGAAAGGAGTAACACAGTCCTGTGGTTGAAGCTAGACAAATTCAGGCTGGAAATAAAGTGTACATTTTTAACAGTGAGAGTAATTGACCATTGGAATAACTTACTGAGGGTCATGGTGGAGCCTTCATCACTGACCATTTTTAAAATTAAGATTGGATGTTTTTCTAAAAGATATACTTCAGGAATTATTTTGGTGAAGTTGTCCGGCTTGTGTGCCTGTGGTCTCAATTATTACAATGATCCCTTCCTGCCTCGAAATCTATGAATCTGTGAAAATGAAAGCGGATACTATGTAATAGTTACCCTAAGAATACTTTAAATTGCAATTATTTCCATTCTGAAAGTGTTTGAATGTTAAAAATTCTATACTACACACAGATCAAAATCAGTGGCACCTTTTCCAGATTGTGACCCCATTTTCTATACTGGGACCACCTCTGGAACCCCCTTCCATGGGCATGTTGGTCATGACCTTCTGACATCTGTTTGCATTTCCCAGTTTGACAACCCCAGATCTGACTATCCCTGAATTTTGGGGAAAAATTGGATCTGGATGTGATCTTCACAACCAGGCTTCATTTCCCCCCCAAATATCAGCATTAATAATTTATGACTTGTGCCCATTCAAACAATGTATTTGTCTTTCTGGGTCTTTGAGTCATTAGGATGATATGTGCATGGTGTATACTGCCATTCTACTGTAGATATCTCATTTGCAATGCACAATTGAAGACGTGAATCATCTGCGATCAACTCTTGGTCCATATTCAGCCACAGTGCTCTGACAGTCTAATTTGTTAAAAACTGATGCAAATGTCTTGGAAATCATTTGTATCCAACAAAGTTTGAGATGTTTGATGGAAACCAGGAGAGAAAACAAAACAATATAATAATAAAGCATCTCAGCGTTATGTATAGCACTGACTCTGATATTAGGAGGTTTTGCTATCATATGAACCATGGGTATATTATCACTGAACCACCTAAAATGGCCAAAAAAGCTCAATAGTTAGATTCAGCCACAGAGACTATATTTCAGTGATGGAAGAAGTGATTTCAGTTATATATAGACATATAGCAAATATGCAGTGTTCAATATTTTGTGTATCTTATATATATCGTATATTACATGCCATTTTGCTGGTAATTTCCACATAATAAAATGCAGAACTATGTGATATTATACAAATTTAGCCACCTTTTCTCTGTGCACTAAACTATTTTTAACAATCAATATAATGCCTTTTTCTCCCACCTGTCAAAGAAAGGTTTGCTGTTTTCCCACAAATGTGAATTCACCCCACAAAACTATACCAGTCTGAATGACAATATGTCCAATATTCAGTCCTGCACCAGTTACATTTTAAGGTCAGATACCTGCAATATTTCAGGGCCAGAAACAAGAGGTTTATATGATTGGAAAGAGGGTAATGTCAGATTTCAATGGGATATGCAGTACATCCTTAGTGGAAATGTCCCTTAGACTCCTTCAGTTGTTCTCAACTGGTTTCTGTTTGTCTTGCGATGATTTTTATTGTTCTCTGGATTCTGCTGGAGAACAAATAGCTCCGGGAGTCTGCGGAACAAATGATCAGTTGCTCTCTTCCAAAAGCTACCTGATCGAACTGGAACCAGTAAACCTATTCAGCTGGAATTTCTGAAAGCATTGCTTTTACCTGAAAGATTCCAAGATATTAGATTATAATTATGTATAGGTTGTGTGTTTAGAGGCTTCCAAAAGCTTTAGCTATAATTTCCCTTTCCCTCTGAATCCTGTGCTCCATCTTTCCAGGCAAAGAGATATAAAAATAGTAATCTTGATTTTAAAAAACAACCACTAAAACATTTCCAATATAGTTTTCAGTATACCATGTAGCAATTACCAGGCATATAATGGTGTAGCATTAAAGTACTATTGGGACTAGACCAAAAGAACCTATATAACTTTTTCTTACTCATCCCAAATCACATACAATAAAACTTTTATACCATAACATATGCTCCCTTTCATCCATCTTTCTATCCATCTGTAAACAAAACAGGTGGAATATTTGTGACCTTTGAGATGAAAAACTCTAAAATATTCATTATTTTATTAGTATTAAAAAGAGTAACTTTAAGAAAACCCAGCATCATCAAATCGGTTTCAAATATTTCAGAACTGTTGGGGCAACAGATAGAACTGTTTGGGGGCTCCCTTTAGTCCTTGGCAACACAAGTTTCATAACAATGCTAAGTACATATTTAAAGCCCTATAATACTTATTTACATGATCAGTTTGATAATCTTATCTGGAGTATTTCCTGGGTAATGATTGTATTTATTTATCTGATAAACTATGCTGGCCCCACAATATCATTACAATCTAGATGTTTCATAAACTGGGAAAGTATGACCACAGACTTGGTCATAAGATTTAAAACTAGCCTGACTCTTTTGACCTTTTTATTCTTTCACATTCCTTTTTCTTTTAATATGTCAACTTGCCATTTTCCATCCTACCTTTCACAGAAATTGGTTATTTTAACATTTGGATTGAAGTAATTCTGGTATTACCTTTCTTTCCTATGTTTACACATGTAGTGTATGTGACATCAGAAAAGGTTTAAGGTTCAGTCCGAGGTTGCTAGGTTAATAGTGTCCTGCCTTTATTGGTCATGGGAAAGAAATGCCCAACAGATCATCATGAGAAACCATTAAGGGGGAAAACAAGCATCTAAATTACAACCAAATATTTTCAGGAACAAAAAATATTATAACTTAATTGGAGGTCTTTTTAATAAAAAAAGAACATGATAAGCAACTATGAATTATTAGACTACAGTTGTACCAGGTTTCAATGATTTAATGACATGAGAGTTAATCTCAAGTAGCTATTACTTCTTAAGGCATCTTTTATTTTTTTTAATACCATTGAAGCAGGGCTTTTCAAAATGTCATCAGGGAAGATTTTTGTAGAATCTATTCCACAGTAGATATACATGCTCACCACGTGCACCAGTGCTGGAAGTTTTTCCCCTAGCAATACCCATGCGGAGGGAGTGCCCCCGCGACCCATGGAGTGGCACTGCCATGGCACGGTATAAGGGGCACGGTGTGCTCCGCCTACCCTCAGTTCCTTCTTGTCAGACAACTCCGACAGAGGGGAAGGAGGGTGGGATGTGGAATAGACATGAGCAACACATCTCCAAGAACACCAGTTACGAAAGGTAATTGAAAGAAACATAAATCTGACAAGTCAAATGTAAAAGTATAATAAGGCAGGCCACAGGCAAGGCATGACTCTTGCATTCCCAGAGGCTGGGTGAGAGTGCTACAAGCTCCCTATAAGTGGGGTTGGCCCACAAGCGCCCAGACCATGGCCCTATGCCCTACCCCACCTCTTCCCCTGAGACTCCCAACCACCTGCCTTCTCTCTGCCCCCTCCCTGCGAGCCCTCTGCTCACTCCTCTCCACTCTCCCCCCCCCAAGACTCCCCTGCTCTCTCCTCTCTGTTGTCTCCCCAAGGACCCCTCTCACCTACCGCTTGCTCCTCTCCACCCCTCCTGCAAATCTCCCATGCCCACTGCTTGCTCCTCTCTGCCCCCTTCCCACCTACCGCTCACTCCTCTCTGCCCCTTCCCCCCAAACCTCCTGCCCACCACATGCTAGTCTCCATCCCCTCTCCTGAGCCCCCTCACCCACCATGCAGTTCTGTCTGCCCCCCTCATGCCTTAAGAGCAAACAATGGGGGCACCTCAGGGGAAAGAGGTGGAGAGAGGACGGAGTCTCAGGGGAAAAGGCTAAGTAGGAGAAGGGCCTTTAGGCAGAGCTGGGGAGGAGCACAGGCTGGGTAACGGTCCTGACTTCGGTGGACCCCCCACTTCTCAGAAGCATTAGGAAACAGCAGTCAGAAGCTTCACGGCAGGGGAGTTGACCCCCATTATCAGCTTCCCTGCTGTGAAGCACAGCTGCTGCCAGTACCCCTCTGTGGCTGCCCAAGGCTTGCAGTTTGGGGAGGCAATGCTTCCCCCCATCGCCCCAAACTATGCCCATGTTACAAAGTAGGGGCAGGGCATCGCCCCCTGACTTCCCCTGGTTCCGGCACCGGTGGCCCCCAAACTCTTACAAAGGTTCCAGCATCCTTGGTCTGAATGTGAATTTGAGAGCCTAGTTTTAAGCAGCCAGGTTAACAATTTTTTGCCCAAGATTTAGAATTCCTCCAGGAGCTGCAAATTTTATGGTAGTTTGAAACACTGTGAAATAGGTTTCAAAAGCAGGAAAAATAATATTGGTCCAGAGATTTTACAACATGAGTGGGAACAAATGGCAGTGCTATAAAGAATAAAGCTACTGCTGCCGGTTTGGAATAGTTATGCGGTATTTAGCATATATCACCCCTAAGGATGATTATCTTTCTGTCATGAGGCTAAGACAGATAACTCATGAGCCAGTTTAATCTTCTCTCATAAGTACAAGGGAGGTAACACAAAGATAGCTCTTCAGAGGTTTAATGTATTTATTCTATGGGAATGGATTTTTAGGATGATGATGATGATTGTTGTTTACAAGGGACCCGTTTTTTGCCTGAAATCATGCAGGGTTTTTGGCTAATGCAGAGTAAGGTTATGTGATCTCACCAGTTCTGTGTCTGTTTGCTGGGTTAAGCCTTTTATTTTATTTGCATTATGTTTGTTACAATAAAACAGCTATAATCCAGAGACACCAGTTGAATAAAGCACTGCATACAGAAATACATTTCCATAGTAGATTTTACAGTGTGTGTATGCCCTAATGTTCCTTGTATATATTTTTGGATGAAAATCACTCCGCAAACAAAAATTGCTCAATATTATGGATTTTTTTTCTATAGCTGAAATCACACTTTTTTTTAAATGGTAAAACAAACAGAAATTGAGAGGTGGAAACCACAAAATATTACAGTTTGCAAAAAACATGCAATTTTGTCCTTTTTAAAAAATTCACAGATCGTGCAGATTTCTTAAGGTTTCAGGGAAATTCACATATAGAAAAAACATTATATGCTTGTAGCAGGGTGACCACCCGCTCCCTGCCTGAAAGGGCTGGAATAGCCCAGGGAAGGGGTTGTGGCCGGGGAGCCAAGAAAAGCCTAGCTGGATTGGGAAGCAGGCTCAGCTGGGTGGCCATGCCCCAAACACTCAGGCCTGTATAAAGCCTGAGAGGCAGGGGCCTAAGAGAGACAGTCTCCTCTGTATCCAGAGGAAGACAGGCCTAGCTGCGGGGAGCCTTAAACAAGGTACCTGGATTAGGGCAGCGCAGGGCAGGGGCAGGGGCAGGGCAGAGGGAGCTGGCAAAGCTCTAGCCCGAGAGCCCCAGGCTGCAAGGCCTGACAGCAGGCCTGACCCAGGGGTACTGGGGTTGCAGGGGGCAGCCCAGGGCTAGCATTAGGAACAGCAGGCCAACCCCCCTTGCCGGTGATGAGCAGCCATGATACTGCAGTCTGCCTCAGTGAGCGGAGGCAAGTGGTGACTGGCAGTGGCAAAGTCTGAGGCAAGGTGGGGATAGTGGGTTGAGGGTTCCCTGGGGAGGGGACCCTTAGACTTGAGGGGGTTCTGCAGGGGTGCAGCACCCTCACCTAGAGGGCACCGGGGTCGAGGAGGGACACAGGGCCGGAGCAGGAGCGGGACATCGGCCTGCAGAGGGCGCTCCGGACACTGGAGAGCTGATTCCCCAGACAACCAGCAGGAGGCGCCGCCGGGGTGAGTGTCCACCCCGCTTACACTGCTCAATAATGCAACCTATGGGGGGGGGGAATTGAATAATTTATAATCATGAAAACAGTTCTTCAGTATATATACAAGTGACTAAGGGTATGTCTTCACTACCCGCCAAATCGGCAGGTAGCCATCGATCTTCTGGCGATCATTTCTCGTGTCTGATGAGGACGCGAGAAATCGATCGCTCGCGGCTCCCCCGTCGACTGCGGAACTCCAGCTTGCCGGGAGGCGCAAGCTGGAGTCGACGGGGGAGCGCGCCGCCGACCGCCGCCGCCATGAGGACGGACAGTAAGTCGGCTGCAGATACGCAAACTTCAGCTACGTGATTCACGTAGCTGAAATTGCGTATCTGCTGTCGATCCCCCCCTCTCCCACCCCTCGTTGTGGAGACCAGCCCTAAGAAGCCACTATTTTGGCTTTATGGGGCTCTCATAAATCTATGCACTAAGTGATTTATTTTGTGTAACCACATTGCAGCCGCCTCTTGGCAAACCAAACGCTCATTAAATTCAACAGCAAACTCCCACAGTAGGGGTCAGAGCAGGTCCATTGTCAGAGAAACTAGGAATCCTGCATTGCAGATTTCATAGGGAGGTAATGTTGCTAACATACATGATTAATTGAACCTTTCAACTAAAAATAATACTTAGCTCTTACAGGGCACTTTTCATCAACAGATCACAAAGTAATTTACAAAGGAGGTCAGTATAATTACCTCCAGTTTACAGATGGGGAAACCGAGACACAGAGCTGCAAAGTGATTTGCCCAAGATCACCTAACAGATCAGTGGCAAGGGTGGAAATGGAACAGATCTCGTGATATCTAGTCCTGTCCACTATGCCACACTGCATCCCTTGTCACAAGAGCTGGCCATACACAGTGTTTACTGGCTTATAAATCCTTTTGGGGGGACACTCATTTATGTTTAAGAATGACTTATTTCAGTTTACTTTAAATCTCTTCCCAAATGTCATACACTAAACTGAATAATCCTGGTTTAAACCACAATAAAAGTATCCATACAATGATTTGCACTGGATCAACTAGATCAGTTTCAAACCTACATGCTTGTCTACCTCTTTTGGAATTTTGCAAACAAAATTAAACGTTTGGCAAACCCTTTGCAGGTCACCTTTAGACAGGAGTCAGTGGAAGTTACAGCAGTGGAATCTGGATCTTTGTGAAGAAGATTAGGTTGTACACTACTAGCAAGTGCACAGGAATGTGAAAGTTAACTGATGAATTGTAATTAATTGTTTTGTCCTACAGTCATGCTGTCTGAAGTGGCTCATGATCATGAGTGCCAACCTCAGGGAATAGTGTCCAGAACCAGGGCAAAAAACCCCAACTGCCTGCGTAATCTATAACAAGATTTCAACAACCAAGTAGCAAGTATGAATTCCTCAAGCACTATAACAGCCTTACCATGGAGTCACAACCACTTTGGGTACTCTGGTCTCTTGCCTCCCAGGCGAGCTTGACTTTGTGATAGATGCTCACTTACACCAAAAATCACATCATCATTCAGGTTACTCCCACTTGCAAAGGACCTGTTACTTACACCAGGTCAATTGTACTGGGGATCTCTCAACAAAGACAATGCTTGTAGCCAATCGTTTATTAATTAGAGAAAGAAACAAGATAATTATTGACAGGGTTAAAGCAGGTAAAGATACACCCACAAATGTGATATAGTCTCAGGATCCAAAAGATAATAGTAGCAGTTATTAATATGCATGCTTTATATGTCCTTTAGGGCTAACCCATGCTCAACAGCTGGTGGCTCCATGCATATGCTTAGAAAGCCTCACTCCTCAAAGTTCAAGAAACATAGGAATAACGTTTCTTCTGGACAGGCATTTTTATTCCCTTCCCCAGGAGTCCAGACTAAGGGTGTCTACACTACCTGCCAGATCGGCGGGTAGTGATCAATCTATCAGGGATCAATTTATCGCCTCTAGCGCAGACAAAATAAACCAATTCCTGAGCGCTCTTCCCATTGACTCCGGAACTCCACCTCTGTGAGAGGCAGAAGTGGACCGGCAGGGGAGCAGCAGCGGTCGACTCGCAGCTGTGAGGACGGTCAGGTAAGTCGACTTAAGATATGTCGACTTTAGCTATGCTATTCATGTAGCTGAAGTTGCATATCTTAGGTCCATCCCCACTTTTCCTCCCCCTCCCCCCGTTTCAGTGTAGACCAGGCCTGAGAGAACAAGTATCAGTGCCTGTCTTGTGAGTGGGGTGGGCAATCAACAAAGTGTTTGTCCTTTGATGTCACACAATGGCTCATTTGGCTTCAATACACCCTCTTGTCTACACTTTACACTAATTAATGCTTCTTTCCTATTTTGGGAGACAAGGTGGGTGAGGTAATACCTTTTATTGGACCCACTTCTGTTGGTGAGAGAGAAAAACTCTCAAGCTTACACAGAGCTCTTCTTCAGGTCTGGGAAAGGTACTCAGAGTGTCACAGCTAAATGCAAGGTGGAGCAAATTGTTTAATGTAAGTAGTTAACACATATGTCAAGGGACCATTCAAGGTGAAGTGGCCTATTAACCCCTCTTCAGTCATAGGTGGGAAAAGGTAGCTGCAGAGTGGGGAGGAGTTGTTAATGGGTTGTAGATTGTTGTAATACCACATACATCCAATGTCTTTATTCAGTCCATAATTTTTAATGTCTAGCAAAGTTATGAATTTAAGCTCCCAGGCTTGCCTATTGAAAGTGTTGTGCAGGTTTCTTTGAAGATGAGGACTGAGAGGTCAGATATGGCGTGATTGCTTTGTGAAAAGTGTTCACCCATGGGTGATATGGGGTTTTTGTCTTTTATCATTTTCCTTTGTGAGGACAGTGATTGTTTTGTTTCATCCACATAGTGATTACTGGGGCATTTAGTGCACTGGATGAGGTTAGGGTGACCAGACAGCAAATGTGAAAAAATCGGGACAGGGGGTGGGGGTAATAGAAGCCTATATTAGAAAAAGACCCAAAAATCGGGACTCTCTCTACAAAATCAGGATATCTGGTCACCCTAGATGAGGTACACCAGATTTGTAAGATCCATGGATCTTGAAAGATGTTTTGTGGGTGATACTGATCACTGTAACAGTAGAGATATGTCTGCAGGGTTTGCATCTGTTTTTCTGGCAGGTCTGGTCTGGGGCCACTTTGAGTTGGTGTATCCTTGTCTAAGGGGAACTTGCCTCTGATGATGAGCTTGGAGAGGTGTGGGGTTGTTTGAAGGCTTGAAGAGGGAGTTTAGGAAAGATTTATTTCATGGGATTCTCTGCAGCATGGGTCACTTGCAGGTTTAAACTAGTCTAGCTGTAACTTGAAGTCTTCTGTAACTTGAAGTCTTTAAGTCATGATTTGAGGACGTCAGTAACTTAGCCAGAGGTTAGGGGCCTATTAACAGGAGTGGCTGGATGAGGGTCGATGGCCTGCAATGTGCAGGTCAGACTAGATGATCATGATGGTCCCTTCTGGCCTTTGAGTCTATGCGTTTAAATATTGAAACTTTTTCTGGAACAAAAAGTTCAAAAACTTTCAATATGAAATGTCAAAATGTTTTATTTCATGTCCAGCTAATATTAAACAAAATCTGCCTGAGCTGCCACAGTGCCTTATGGGAGCTGTAGTTCAGGTGCCTCATGTCCCCATTCTTCTCTACTGGCCAAGATTGACTACATCTTCCATGGCCACAGTGCATCATGCAACTCTCATCATCGCAGCAGTTGGCCAGGGAGGAGACAGCAGTCGAGGCGGAGATCCCAGCCCACAGAAGAGAAGGCTCCTGAACTCCAGCTTCCATGAGGCACTGTAGCACCTCACACATATACATTTTAATATTTAAGGGACCTGAAGTGAAATATTATGTTAAATATTCTTGATGGCAAATTGAAATTTTTTTGGAAACTTCATTTTCCATTAAAAAAAAATTACAACAGAAAATTACTAATCAGCTCCATTAAGTATATGCTGAAGTGCTTTCTTGAATTGAAATGCTTTTCTAAATCTGACTTTAAGTGAATGGAAAAGTCACATGATTCTCAAGAGTGGCACTACGTGCATTGCAGATGACTTAAAATGTACCTACCAGATCATTTTGAGAGAGATTTCCTGTAGAATTGAAATGACCAACATTCACAATCTTTCTAAAAGGTGGCACCTTTTTTTTTAAATGAGTGATATACATTTCACCTTTTCACTACTGCTTCCTGCTTATCTATCACACAACCCAAGCTCTTTGCTCTCATCATCCCTTGTTATCCCCTCTGCTTTCCTTAACTGACACCTCTGTGCAAACATCATGTATGTTTCCTGGATCTATGTGAGAAAAGATCCCTGCAGTGCTGCTACTGCTGCTTCTATATCTAATAGCTGACTGGGGGAGCAACACTGCCTAAAAATAATTGAAATAAACTTTTATGGACTTTTTCAGAGTGACTTTGGAATGCAGTTCTTTACCCTTTGCTGTCACTGCTTTTCAGGGTTGTGGGGTTTTTTTTGTTTCCTCTTGGCATCTTGCCAATATCCCTGACATATTCTCCTAAGCAAAGACCCAACACTTCTGGAATTAGACTTCTTATTGGTACTTCCTTATCTTTATTTCCCCTAGACTCTGTTACTAAAATCTTATTCTCCTTTTCATTCCTGGATACTGGACAGTGGTCTATTCTTCCCACAGAGTTCTTTCATCTGCAGTGAGATAGCGGCCCAACTTAAATGTATACCCCAAATTAAAAAATACAGTAAAAGAAATAAAAAACAGCCACCGTGGCTTAACCACCATGTAAAAGAAGCAGAGAGAGATAAAAAGGCATCTTTTAAAAAGTGGAAGTCAAATCCTAGTGAGGTATCTAGAAAGGAGCATAAACACTGCCAAAATAAGTGTGAAAATGTAATAAGAAAAGCCAAAAGGGAGTTTGAAGAATAGCTAGCCAAAAACTCAAAAGATAATAACAAAATGTTTTTTAAGTACATCAGAAGCAGGAAGCCTCCTAAACAACCAGTTGGGCCACTGGATGATGCAGATACAAAAGGAGCACTTAAAGACGATAAAGTCATTGCGGAGAAACTAAATGAATTCTTTGCTTCAGACTTCACGGCTGAGGACATTAGGGAGATTCCCAAACCTGAGCCATCTTTTGTAGGTGACAAATCTGAGGAATCATCACAGATTGAAGTGTCACTAGAGGAGGTTTTGGAATTAATTGATAAATTTAACTGTAACAAGTCACCAGGACCAGATGGCATTCACCGGAGAGTTCTGAAAGAACTCAAATGTGAAACTGTGGAACTATTAACTATTGTTTGTAAACTATCCTATAAAATCAGCTTCTGTACCCAATGACTGGAAGATAGCTAATGTAATGCCAGTATTTCAAAAGGGGTGATCCTGGCAATTACAGGCTGATAAGTCTCACGTCAGTACCGGGCAAATTAGTTGAAACAGTAGTAAAGAATATAATTGTCGGACACATAGAAGAATATAAATTGTTTGGCAAAAGTCAATATGGTTTCTGTAAAGGGAAATCATGTCTTGCTAACCTATTAGAGTTCTTTGATGGGGTCAACAAGCATGTGGACAAGGGGGATCCAGTGGACTCAGGGTACGTCTTCACTACCCGCTGGATCGGCGGGTAGCAATCGCTCTTTTAGCAATCGATTTCTCGTGTCTCATTAAGACGCGAGAAATTGATCACCCGCGGCGCCCCCGTTGATTCCATGAGGATGGCAGGTAGGCCGGCTGAAGATGCACCGACTTCAGCTACGTTGTTAAAGTAGCTGAAGTTGCGTATCTTCAGTCGATACCCCCGCCCCACAGTGAAGACCAGCCCTTAGTGTACTTAGAATTCCAGAAAGCCTTTAACAAGGTCCCTCACCAAAGGCTCTTATGTAAATTAAGTTGTCATGGAATAAGAGGGAAGATCCTTTCATGGATTGAGAACTGGTTAAAAGACAGGGAACAAAGGGTGGGAATAAATGGTAAATTTTCAGAATGGAGAGGGGTAACTAGTGGTATTCCCCAAGGGTCAGTCCTAGGACCAATCCTATCCAACTTATTCATCAATGTTCTGGAGAAAGAGGTAAACAGTGAGGTGGCAAAGTTTGCAGCTGATACTAAACGGCTCGAGATAGTTAAGACCAAAGCAGACTGTGAAGAACTTCAAAAAGATCTCACAAAACTATGTGACTGGGCACAGTGAGGTCCTGGTCCATGACTAGGGCTCTCAGGTGTTACTAGAATATCACTAATAATAATAAAATGCCTACCCACATTGTGCGTTAAATGGTTAATAAGAGGACCTGAACAGGAGAAGACAGGTAAAAGTAGGCCTGTCAGAAAGGCGAGTTAAACAACCTCTCTCTGGTAGAGCTGATTGAAAAATGGGCAAAGAACAATCACTATTGTTGTTAAGATTTCCAACCTTTTGACATGTTCTAAAGACATGATTTACTGTTTGGTTTGCTTTTGAATTGTTTTTAAAATTAAATTTAAAGTTAAATTACCATTTAGCTGTGGCTGAACTGATATTCAAATATGAGATATTAAACTGCAAGCATTTGCTCACAAAAAACTATTTAAGTACCAACTGCCAAAGTCAATCTGGTTTTGTACAGTATGTGAATTTGAACTAGATATTTTCTTTGGTTGTAACTACTTTCAGCCAATGAGAAGACACTTTTTTTCTGGTCCCATGTTATACTGAGACATTCAGAACATCTCTCAGACTTCTTTTGTTTTAGTCTCTTTTTATAGTTCCATTCAATTTGGTTTCCTAGTAATATAATTAGAAGCCTTTGAATAAAAAAATAGCATTAAAAGGGGATAATTTTCTAAATTCTGAGAGAAAAAGAATGATGTTTTCATAGAATTTAGGAAATTATTGCTTTCAAAAGGTAGGTTATAAACCTACTTTGATTGAATGACAGTTCTGCATTGTATGGCTACATCATTCTGAACCCTGCAGTTGAAAAGGGTTTTTAGCGTTTGAAACAACCAGAGTCTTTTTCGGAATTTTAAGCAGCTGGTTTTTTGTTTGTTTCTGTCCAACAGACAGATAACTTCTACTTTTTAATACTTGGTAGTTTAAAAGGTTATCACCTCCAATTTATCAAGGGAGATGAAAGTTCTCTCTACCTGTCAGTCCCTACCCCACCTTTTAAAAAGAGACATCAGCCAACTGAACTTCTATGCAAAATTAATAATTTTCTAAGCAATATGTGGCTTAGCATTAAGGGTGAAAATTACCTCTCTGCCAAAAATTTTCAGAAGGTTTAAATGGGACTTAAGTGGTTAAGATGCCTTGTATTGGCCTCAGGCACAGAGGAGACCTTCACCCTAAATTGAAGATATATGTTGTAGGTGAGCTGCAAGGTTTGAAGCTTCCGTTTGGTTTAATAATAATACCGATGATGACAAAGAAGAGAGTTAGTAGTTAATGGTCCACATCCCACAGGCCTTCCCTCTTTTGATCAAATAAAATCACATATACTCTTTGAACCAAAATGTCACAGATGTATGTGTGACAGTGGCAGGCCAGATGCCTACAACTCCCCCTGCCACTTCAATCCATTTTAACCACAAAGTAAATGTTAGCAAGTGGGCAGGGTGAAAGGAGAAGCAAGCTGGAGACTTATAGTCAGTGGAAGGTGAAAACTAAAAGCTGACTGGAGCTCAGGACAGCAGCTTCCGCATGATCAATATGTATGTGCAACATTTAATGTTTGTACATAAATAAATTCACATGAATAGGAAGACCAGGCAGGGCACTGGCCCTGGCTGGACAGCCCTCCATCTCATAACATAAGAATGCAAGAATGGCCCGACTGGGTCAGACCAAAGGTCCGTCTAGCTCAGTATCCTGTCTTCTGGCAGTGGCCAGTACCACGTGCCCCAGAGGAAATGAACAGAACAGGTAATTATCAAGTTATCTGCCTCCTGTTGCTCATTTCCAGCCTTTGGCAAACAGAGGCTAGGGACACCATTCCTGCCCATCCTGGCTCCTCCTCCTCCCACTTCCTTCCCTACCATTTAATTCTCTTTTTTCACCTTGTTCTCATTGCTCTTTTAAAATGTGGTAACTCCAACAACTACTTTGAGTTAACTCATTTCTAAAATTGTACAACAAAACACTTCATTGGTGGTAACAAATACAGTTCAATGGAAATGTTAAGAGTACTTCATTCCTTTACATGTAATAGAAACAATTAGTTCAAAAAGTTTGCATTATGGGTCTATTCTTATATTGTGTATCACCAAACATTTGGAATACTGGATATGTTGGCATCATGATTTTAACCAAACCTTCTCCATTCCTGGGTGGAACAGACACTTCAGAAAAGGATTCTAGTTGTCTTAATGTATCCTATTTGCTTAATACACAAACATTAGGACACTAATGTGAGGTTTAGGGGCTGATTTGGATTAAAATTGGCAGCAAATTGTGGTTTTGGACAGGAGGGTTATTCGAAGTAGCTTTGAGTTTCTGCACATTTTATAGGACTGGAAAGTTGTCATTCCAAACAGGGATTTAGCAAAAGATTGAAAAAACATTAAAATAAATTGCATTCAGTCTGAAAACCTTTGGTAAGAGTAAGTGGCAAAAACATCCCGCAAAAGAGCTCTCTTAAACCTCTTGAAGTGTCACCGTCTGAATGCTGCTCCAAATTATTGCATCCATGAGCTAGTGTATGGTTAATAGAAATTGACACTCTAATGCTCTGCTGAAGCACTATTAAGGTACAGTTCTAATAAACTTAATTACCTTTGCAAAGTGGGAGACACTTTTGAGTGGACTCAATGACCCATTGAAGAATATATCTGTTGTGGAACTGATTTTTTTAAAAAGAAAAACAACAACAGTGATATAATTGGAAAAAAAACTATGGGCTATATGTTAAAAAGGAAATCCTCTTTTTTAAAAAAAAAAAACACTTATGCCCTCCAATAATAGATTGGTCCAGGAGATTAAAGATTGCATGTCATATAGATAATGAATGATATATGTGTACATATGTATATTGTGTGCATATGTGTGCTCCCTGGAAAAGTAGCATACCATCCTTTCTAAAAGGACTCCAAACTGAAAAAGCAAATATTTATTCCTGCCATATATTCCCAGCACGTTAAAGAAAACTGTCATGGCTTGAACTGACTAGCTATTAATAGCAACCTCTATTAGTCACCTAATGCAAAAGGATGTCATCCCTTTTCCTCCACCCCCTCCAGCCCCTAGCAGGGCTGAATCCATTTCCTCCTACTTCCTGCCTTGGGGGCTGTGTTTTTCTCACTTGTAAAAGCAGTTTCTGAAGGTAATGGATATAACCACCCTTCTCATTTTGTCACTCATATGTTACACTCTGCAGTTGCATTGAAGTGGCTGTATTAGCCTACCAGACAGCATATTTATAGTATGTGGTGGTCAGGAAACATGTCTAAAATTTCACTTTTCTCGGCATAATTTATGTCGCTTAGGCATAATATGCAGGCCATGGAAAAATTGCCATTGCTTTATACCATATACATAACAATGGGGCAAAATTGGGAGTCAGACTGGTACTCTTTGCTTCTTCATTTAGACCAGGGATGGGCAAACTTTTTGGCACATCGGGGTTCCAAAATTGTATGGAAGGCCAAGTAGGGAAGGCTGTGCCGCCCCAAACAGCCTGGTCCCACCCCCTACATGACCCCCACCCACTTCCCGCCCCCTGACTGCCCACCTCAGAACTCTCAACCTACCCCCCCCTTCTCCTTGTCCCCTAACTGCCCCTTCCAAAGACCCCCCCCACCCTAACTGCCCCCAGAATCCCCTGCTCCCTGTCCTCCCTGCTGCCTATCCTCCCTGACTCCTATCCACACCCCTGCCCCCTGAGAGAACCCCCGCGACTCCCACGCCCTATACAACACTCCCCCATTCCCCGTCCCCTGACTGCCCCCCAGAACCTCCGCCCCATCCAACTGCCCCTGCTTTCTGTCCCTGCCCCTTATCCAACCCCGCCAGCCCCGGCCCCCTTACCAGGCCGCGCAGTGTGTCTGGCTCCACTCTGCCCATGGGAGCTAGGCTCACTGCCCTGCAGGAGTGCGGAGCACCGCTGAAGCTGTCGGCAGGAGCTACGGGCCAGAGTGCTGCCCGCACGTGCGCTGAGGCTGTGCAGAAGGGGGGGGGGCAGTGGAGGAGGGGCCACGGGGATCCTCCCCCGCCAGGAGCTCAGGGGCTGGGCAGAAGGGATGGGGGAGGGGCCGTAATTTGCCCATCCCAGATTTAGATAGTCCTTCCATTCGTTTTACCATTGATTTTTCTATTGCAGTACGAAGAATTCCAAGAAATTTTGATAATGGACTCTGCCCAATATATATCTACACATACACATATCACAGCAACATATCCAACCCTACATTATTCAGTGCCGTTAAGTAGGAGCCTGAAACTCTAGTCAATCTTGCATAAAAAGTTAGAAATGTTGTAAACTCTTTAAAATCATTTTACCACGGTCTCTGGAGATACACATTAGGCCAGACCTGAAGGTTATTGAATCACTGTTTCTCTGATTATCATTAGCAATGTTTTTCAAATTTTAACAAAATAAGGGCTAAGTTCTGTAACCCATACTCACTGCACACGCGCACACATAGTGAATGGAATGGAGCTCTGAAGTAACATGATGAAGTAGGTCTCTTTGGGGTGAGGGGCCCACCTATTTAATCTCCTAGGACCACCAGTAGGGCCTGGCTGGCTCTCAGCATACCACTTGCAGTCAGCAGAAATATAAGCTCTTTCTTTGCCAGAATGAAAAGAGCTAATAATTGGACTAACATGGCTAAAATAAAGCATTAAAATGATCTGTGGGGGAATGACCTAAATGTTCATGAAAAATGATGTTAATAAAATTATTATAGGTTATTTATTGAAGTTGTTACAAACTTGTTTGCACCTTTGCTGAATATTAAGACATAGTTACAAGGATGTGATAGCCAGGATGCTTGGAAATGTAACAACACATATGTTTAGCAAAGTATGTTACCAAATGTTAACGCTAATCAAAGAAATTCCAGAAGGTTTCTGCTTGTAGCTCCCAAGGACAAGCAAATCTCAAGAGGAACACATGTAAACACCATTGCAAGAAACTTGATTGTGAAAGGATTGGAGGGTCATGTTATCAGAGCAATAAATCTAGAGGTAAAGTGGAGCTATATCAAACCCTCCCCCACTGCTTCTTTTTCTTCTTTTCAAAGGGCATGTCTACCCTACTGCATAAATCAATCTAATTTATGTCACCCCGGGGTGTGAAAAAGGCACACACACAAATTACAGTGACCTATTTGCTGTCCACACCGGTGCTGTGTCAACTGGAGATGCTCTCCTGGTGACACAGCTTCTGCCTCTCACTCAGATGGAGTAATTATGCCGATGGGAGATCACTCTCTTGTTGGCATAGAGCATCTTCACCAGACACACTACAGCAGCACAGCTGCATTAGTGGAGCTGTGCCGCTCCAGCGCTTCTAGTGTAGACCAGCCCAAAAGAAAGTGAGTTTAAACCCACGCATTGAATTTTCGAAATATCCTTACTGAAATTGATTTCTTTTGCAAACACACTAAAATCTGCATTCGCAAATCTGGAGAACAGTTATGGTCGTAAATGTTTTATAGAAGATACTGGTTATTTCCAACATATGTTTTTGCTTAAAGATGAAACCTTTGTTGTTTCTCAAATGCTTAAGATAGCATAAGATTCTTTTATTGTAGTTTTGAAAATATTTTGTATCTAAATGCACGCCTCTCTGTAATAACTCCCTGATATTGTTATATGAGTAGTAAGCTGTTTTACGGGCAAATATAGCAAAGTCATTTGATGCTAGAGTAATTACTTACATAAGAAACCATATAAGTTAAATTATCATTCCAGAAATTGTTGGTCAGAATCAACAACATAGGCTGAAGACTTTTTAAGAATTATTTTATCAAAAAGACTGTTTTAAGTAGGGTGACCATACAGCAAGTGTGAAAAATCGGGACAGGAGGTGAGGGAAAATAGGAGCCTATATAAGAAAAAGACCCAAAAATCAGGACTGTCCGAATAAATTAGGGACATTTGGTCATTCTAGTTTTAGTTCTACAGTGTTTGGACTTTTTGAAAACCGAAGTTCATTTCCTATCAAACGCTAATCAAAGTTTAGAAAAAAAAAAACCTTAGAAAATGGTCTCAATAAAAAGACAGAGTTAAAATTAACTTGAAAAGGTATCTGGATCCTTCCTCCCAGGAGAAGAAAAAAGGCAGTTAAAGGAATGTTGAATAGTCATTAAACAGACTGCACATTCCGGAGCTAAAAGTGTTACCTAAGCCGAACCCAAAGACAAGGAGCCAAGGAAAGAGGGATAGCAACCAACCTGCGTCTAAACAAGCATGAAAGAAATGTGTTTTCCTATAATTTCATGAAAATAAGAAGACAGGTACAAAAGACTCTACAAGTGAGCTCACACTCGCATACCTCTGCTTCTGTGCTTAGACTGCGAGCACTCCACCTCTCATCCAGCCCATCTCTATGAGCACGCTGCCAGAGACAGATAAGAAAAATAGAGACTACTCAAGAAGAAACTAACAGAAGTAAATCTTCACACAACTTTAGCATGGTTTGGTGAGAAGAAGTTAACTTAGACACTGCAAAAGATTAGATTTAAAACTCCTGTTATGATTTTCGTGGACTATTGAAATACTGTTGTGATTTAAAAGACTAACAGCTTCTCCTGTTTATCACTAAGTGGTTACCATTAGACCATGAAATCCTGAAGAGAAGACAGGGGCTAAACATTGGTAAACAGAGAAATGGTGGGATTTCATTGGATTTAAAATTCCTAATATTGATTAATTGGCCTGCCTCAAAACAGCTCCTTTAATGGCTTCGTCTAAGTAACTGATTTAAATATTGTCTTCAGTTTCATGGGATGTAAAGAATGCTTTTTTTGTCAACTCTAAACTAGCTGGTTATTTATTAATAACTAACTGGTCCATGTGCACTAAGCTCTCCTGAGTGTAATCTCTGTTAAAAGGTCTCCACAGAGAGATCTACAGAAGAGATTGTAATGGAAGTAACCAGTTTATCGTTTGTGTTCTGTAACGTGTGTTATTTAATTTTTTCTATATCCTTTAATATTCAAATAGCCATGATTAGTAATTGTGATGATTTTGCTTGGTCTTGATCATGGTGTCCCCTAAAATACTTAAAGGATTCCACCTGACTAAACCATGGGAGCCACATCCCTGAACTGGCAGTACAAGAAACAATTAGGAAGAGCTGGTGTGTGACCATTTAAAATCCAAATGGGCTCCTTTCTTAATCGTGTATAAGTAAAGGCACTCTTCATTGTACTATACAACATTTTTGCCTCAAAATGTCTTATCTGTCACTTCCAAAAATGAATATTACCCAAATGTTTTGACAGTAGGAAGGAAAAGAGTGTTCCACAGCCAAGACATATGCTGGTGTACATTATTAGTGTTTAGCATTTATCCGCCATCAATATGCATGGCATTTTACATATGAAAACAAACTTCTAATACACATGCAATTTGAGTAAGACATTCCACAGAAAGAGGTTATAACCAAAGGGTGGAGTGTAGATAAGGGTTGCAACAGTGAAAGTTCATGAGATGTATTATTGTTTCACAGGGCTTGGTCATGACGCCTGCTGTGTGCTTGAGCTGTGGAGTAGTGGATTACTTATACCCGTTTTAGTCCCTTGCATGTGCTACCCATTTTGCTGGGTAAAAGCAAGAAACTGCTCTTGAAAGGAGACCACCAGCGTAGCAAACAACCAAGCAGAAATGGAAGATCAACCAAGCAGAAATGGAATGGGGGGGATCAACAAAAGATGAGCAGTAGGCTGGGATCACCAGGTAGTGTTCAATGTCTCGCCTAGACATGATAAATAAATCCCTGAAAGCGCTCCCGTCAACTCCAGAACTCCAGCTCACCAAGAGGAGTAAGCGGAGTCAATGGGGGAGCTGCTGCGGTCGAACCACCACAGTGGGGACGACCAGGTAAGTCGAACTAAGGTACTTCGAGTTCAGCTATGCAAATAGCCTAGCTGAAGTTGTGTACCTTAGTTCTAACTGCCCCGCTAGTGTAGCCCAGGCCTTAGAAGTAAGATGAGAAAGAAGAGTTTCAATAAATAGCTTCATAGATTCCAAGGCTAGAAAGGAACATTGTGATCATCTAGTCTGATCTTCTGTATACCACAAACCATAAACTCCCCCCAAATAATTTGTATAGAAGACCTTTTAGAAAACATCCAATCTAGATATTAAAATGGTCAGTGATGGAGAATGCACCATGACACTTGGTAATTTGTTCTAATGGTTAATTATTCTCACTTAAGAATTTGCACCTTTTTTTCCAGGAACAGCGAACTGCCGCCACTGGCAGCTGCGAGGGGCCGTGCTTGTGGACGGTCAACATCAGCAAAATGTCTGCAGCTCGCAATCAGATTACCCTGATGTGCCGCCTGCAGCCTGTGGGCCGCAGGTTGCCCACCACTGGTCTAGCTTCTACTTCCAGCCATTAGATTGTGTTATACCTTTCTCTTTTAGATTGAAGGGAATATTAAATATTTGTTATACACTCTAATCAAGTTACCCCTTAACCTGCTCTTTGTTTAAGCTAAATAGATTGAGAGCTTTTTTGGAGTCTATTGCTATAAGACATGTTTTCTAATCCTGTAATTATTCTTAGAGCTCTTCTCTTAATCCTCTCCAATTTAAATTCTTCTTGAATTGTGGACAGCAGAATTGGACACAGTATTCCAGCAGGGTTACACCAGTACAAAAAACAGAGGTAAAACAACCTCTCAAGATTCCTCCGTGTATGCAGCCAATAACTGCATTTGCCCTTTCAGCCAGAGCATCATAGTGGGTGATCATGTTCAGTTATCATTCACCATGACCCCCAATTTTTTTTTCAGAGTCACTGTTTCCCAGGAGTGAGTCCCCCCATCCTCTAAGAATCACCGACATCTAGACGTATACATTTATATTTAGCCATAGAGCACATATTGTTTGCTTGCATCCAGTTTACCAAGCCATCCATATCACACTCTGTCGGTGACCTTTCCTCTTCATTATTTACCACTCCCCCAAAGTTTTGTGTCATCAGTAAACTTTAGTAGTGAGAATTTTATGTTTTCTTCCGGGTCATTAGTAAAAATGTTAAATAGTGTAGGGTCAAGAACTAATCTCTGCAAAACCCAACTAGAAACACACCCATTCAGTGATGATTCCCCATTTACAATTACATTTTGAGACCTATCCGTTAAGCAGCTTTTAATCCATTTAATGTGTGCCATTTTAGTTGTATATTGTTCTAGTTTTTCTAATCAAAATGTCATGCAGTACCAAGTCAAATTCCTTAAAGAAGTCTAAATATATTATATCAACACTATTATCTTTATCAATCTTTATCAAACTTGTAATCTCATCATAGAAGGATACCAAGTTAGTTTGACAGGCTCTATTTTCCATAACCCCATATTGATTGGCATTAATGATATTATCCTTCTTTAATACTTTATTAATCATGTCCTGTATCAGCCGCTCCATGTTTGATTGCAGACTGACAGCTCTATAATTACGTAGATTTTTCCTTTACCCTCTTTAAATATTGGCGGAATATTAGCTTTCTTTTTCAGTCTTCTGTAACTTCTTTTGTGTTCAAAGACACATTGACAATCAACATTAAATGGTCCAGAGAGCTCCTTAGCCAACTCTTTTAAACATTTTTGATGCAAGTTATCCGGACCAGCTGACTTAAAATTGTCTAACTTTATCAGCCTCCTATGATACTAGAAGAATGGAAAGAGCGTTCTATGCTATGACTATGCGTTCTATCCTATGACTGCATCATCTCCCCCAATACAGAACAAAAATATCCATTGAACACATCTGTGTTTTCTGCATTATTATTGATTATTCTATATTTCCATCTAGTAATGGAAAGCAATAGAAATATGCAAGGACAAAAGAAATCAAAGCAGGGAGACTCAGTTAGGGGTGATAGTCAGATTGGCAGGTGAGTAAAATAATTTAAAAAGCAGGCTGTTGAATGGATTTGAGGCCTGCAAAGGGAGAATTAGGAGGATATAGAGCAGATGGTAGCCATTATGGCCAGATTAAGACAGTACTGTCATTGATGCTGGAACTAGGGGTACTCCACCTCCCTCCCCTCAACTGGAAGTGGTTTCCATTATATGCACGCTTTACAGTTTGGTTCAATGGCATTCAGCACCCCTACTATAAAAATTGTCCCAGCATCCCTGATTCTGGGGCATAGGCAAACCATGACATGGGATCCCCTAGGGCACTGCCAACCATTTGGGTGATGTTTCTAGGCTCCCTCCCTTGCAGCAAGGGGTCCCCTTCCCTTGGGAGCAGTGGGGCCAGTAAGAGAGGTCCCTTCTCCACTCCCAGGGACAGCAGCAGTGAATGAGGTAATTCCAACATTTAATCTGGACACAGATATATCAGATGAGTTTGCCCAAGCCCACTGTACTCTTCTCCTACCACATGCAGAATCCTCTAAGGGGCAGGTGCTGGAAGGGTTGTAGCCCCTAGAGCAATGGAAAAAACTCAAGGTTATCTGCAATAAGATCAAGGAGGGAAGAAAAGGGCCAAGAACTGCAGAGAAATCCACTGGAGAGAATACACTTGAGAACTTGGTAGATCATAGAGGATTGTATGGTGGGAAATAGAGCAGAAGAGTGAGCAATGTTGGTGGCAAGCTGTCACGTTAATGAAATTATTTGGGATCATATGGATCATTGGTGCAACCATCGTCCTGTTGTGGCACCAAATATCGTGTAAAGGGGGTCATATAAGGTGTCTATGACCAGGTTATGGTCTGCTGATTACGATTAATCTATCTGTATATGTGTATCTTTTTTGTGGCTAAAGTTATCAATATTGGCTATATGGTGCCTGTATTTCAAACTTATGCTTGGCTTCTGGGTGAAATCTCAGACAAGCTGTTGTTAACTCGGCTGGCCTGGCTGATGGCCCATTAAGGACCATCAGCTACACAATGAACTTTGTAGATGCCCGTCCACACCCGATCTTCTCCAGGAATGTGGCATGCCTGGTCAGAAACTGAATCTTGGAGAGTCTGGTATTTGGACCATATGGCTATGAAGCTCCTTTTTGCAACTGGACTATGCATAGGAAGGAGGAGGGGGGC
Organism: Sternotherus odoratus; assembly: GCA_032164245.1. Taxonomy (NCBI): domain Eukaryota; kingdom Metazoa; phylum Chordata; order Testudines; family Kinosternidae; genus Sternotherus; species Sternotherus odoratus. The sequence continues at coordinate 152,721,531 of JAVMKO010000002.1, forward strand.
CTTCGCCCACAAGAGGAAGTCTATAAAACCTGGGAGAAACTCCCTCCATTTTGTCTTCTACGTCCAGTCTTCAACCTGCCTTGCTTCCACCTCTGGATGGAACTTTGCTACACAGGAGAACTCTGTCCAAAGAGTTCTGACCATCCCTGTAGGGGATGCTTTCCAGAGACTGTGATTTGAACCTGCAGTTTATTCTACCATTGCTGCAAGCCTGAGATTTGCCATCACTGCATGTAATTGATTTCTTTTAATCATTCCTAACCCTGATCTATATCTTTTTCCTTGTATAATAAACCTTTAGATTTTAGATTCTAAAGGATTGGCAACAGCGTGATTTGTGGTAAGATCTGATTTGTATATTGACCTGGGTCTGGGGCCTGATTCTTTGGAATTGGGGAGAACCATTTTCTTTATTTGGGGCATTGGTTTTCACAACCATTGGTCCCCAGGACAGGTGGCTGCGGGTGGTGATACTGGAAAACTGGGGTGTCTGAGGGAATTGCTTGTGTGACTTGCGGTTAGCCAGTGGGGCGAAACTAAAGTCTTTTCTGTTTGGCTGGTTTGATTTGCCTTAGAGTGGAAAAACCCCAGCTTTGGGCTCTAGTTGCCCTTTGGAAGCAATTTGTCCTGACTTGGCACTCACAGTTGGATCCCACCAGGAACAGCACCGTCACACAAGCAAAGAGAGGAAAGTGAGACACTAAAAGATCTGCAGGAGTGCAGTGGAGATTAAACAGAGACAACAGGTTGGTGAGTTTGCCCAGACCTGATGGTGAAAGGAGATGGTAAGGGAAAGAAATTGGAAGAGAGTATGAAAAAAGTAGAGGCCACAAAATGAAGAGGATGTGTAAGGGACTAGTAATAGCTGAACAGCTGGGACAGTTACTCCTAGTAGGAGCAGAGAAATGTTGGGGCAGGCAGACCTGGCAATTTCCCAGGTGCCCCTCAGGAAGTACAGTGATATTTTATAGGTGGTTTCCAGAACTCTGTGGAAAGACAGCTTCCACATAAAGAACCCCCACTGGTATAGCAGCTATGTGCATTCTCATGTGATTTTCTAATCCGGAGTGGGGAGCAGAGGAAGGAAATTGTTGATCAAAAAAACCCCTGTGAATTTCCATAGTATTTGACCAGAGCAGCAGTGATGGAAAATACTGGACTTGCTGCAAAAACTGTGACTATGTGCAGGGTATGAAATAAAGCACTTGCATCACAGGAAATCTAATCAGCAGCTCTCTTTAGAGACTGGTTTTATGGGAGAAATTAACTCCATAAAAAGGTTTTAATAAACAAACACATGGTGAAATAATTATGTTCCATAGAGCACATTGTAGCAAAAACTCTTCCAGAAACAATTATATGGTTTCACTAATTTGATGGAACAATAAAAGTATTTAAAAACTCTCCCACTATTCAAATACAGAAAGTAGTAAGCTGTTGGTGGGCAGGGGACCTTGCAACTGCAAGATATATAAAAAAAATAGAACTTAAATATTGTTAAGATTCCAGTGGATCCTGTCAGTATGGTTTAATTAACAATAACTATCCACCCCCTGTTTTGCTGCTAATGTAATCTCAGAAGCATCACACTAATTCCACTTACAGATTTTATGGTAACATTTTAAATTAAAATGCCCTGAGTACACTTAACTACACATTCAATGTGGATTTAATAAGGTGGTTATATGTTCATTAAGTATCAATTGATAATTAACTCTTTAGCGTCCCACCAATGTGTACATTCAGCAAAGCTATGCTTGCACTTGTTCCAAAGACAACAACATACTTCATGACCTGGCTCTTTAACACATCAAGCTATAAAACAGCTTGTTCCTTCAGTGCACACTATGAGACCAATCCGGCTCCCATTAGGGTAAATGGTAAAGTTCCACTGACTTCAATGTTAGCAGAATTGAGATCTATTAATGGCTTGCACTGAGGGATAGAACCAGAGTAGACTGGGAAAATGCATTGTCTTCGAAAACATTAACTAACAAGAGAGCTAACATTTTCTCCCATTTCAACCAGCTCTAATTAACATGCAAGAGTTGCTGTCTAATCTAGACTATGGGTAGGGTTTCCAAAGGTGTCTAAATGGTATAGGAGCACAAATCCATTTGAAAAAAAATCAATGATATCTAAACTGCTTAGGGAAAGTTTTCAACACACAAATAACAGGTGTCTATCTGCCATTTGTGCTTCTCCAAAACTCCCCCCTTAAATTCTTTGGAAATGCCACCATATGTCTTTTTTCAGCCACAGTTTGAGTCAAACATTTTACTGTGGGGAGTAATTGTCTTGGTAGCATTCTTCTTTATTTATTTTATTTTGTGATTACAGCAGCAGATTCCCATGTCTTGGGATGGTGTATGGAATGGATTTCCATTTTAACAGCTCCTTACAAGTCTTCTTCCTTTGTCAAGAATCACTATGGGAGGATTTACGTTCCTTAAATCCCTCAAATTTGCATCTCAACCTCATTTGTGGTCAGCCTTATGCTCTACTTCCTTTAGCCTCTGCTCTACAAACCTTCAATAAAAGAGTACCTTCTTTTGTATGTTGGACATGGGTCACCATTGCAGTCATCATGTTCACAACTGGTGCAAGACTGCAACTTTTTGGGATTGTCTAAGCATTTCTATTTTTGTGACAAAAATCAATATCGTTGTTATCCACATAAAGTGTTGGTGGTCATTCATTTCCATTTTATAGGAGGCATGCATGGCTTTGGTCTTATCAACATTGATATTAAGTCCCATAGATTTTGCAACGCTTTACAGCTCTCCCAAATTATCTGTGATTGTTCAGTAGTCTCTCCAAGTAAGGCAATGTTATACGTTTGAGGTTCCCTAAACCTTTGAGGTCCTCTTTATATTTCACAACTCCTATTTTGGCCTCCATCAGCTTTGTTATCAGATAATCGACTCAATCATTAAACAGTTTAGATCAGAGAAGGTATTCCTGAGTCTACTGAAAGCCAGTCTGTAATACAATCATTGACTCTCACCTAGCGCTAAATGAACTGAGGTACAGTGCTTCTACTAGGTACACTAAGCTCTCAGGCACCCCATACCAGTGTAGTAATATCCATAGTGCTGATGGATATTCCTTTTTTAAAAATACTTTGTGATCTAAGATTTAAAAATTTTGCTTAACTTTTTTCCTCCCTTATTACTCTTATGTGCCTCCTTTTAATGTCTTGCCTCCTGCCAGTACTGGGTGTGCCAAAATACATGGAGATAATCTGTTCTCCTCAAAATCTAGTGTGAAACCCTGTTCGTGGGAGGTTTGCAATTCAGTTGTGAAGACTCAAGGATTGAATAGTTCAGGGAGCATTTTAACTTGGATGTGTTTTTACTGATTATCTGAAGCAACCCTCTAAACTGCTTCATTCATTACCACTCGTTGGGGCAGTCTTAAAAATGAAACCATGGTTTGAGAGAAAAAGCATTTATGAGTGCAGTCCCAAATCAAATTAACGTGAGCACTGGAAGCCTGATCATTTTAGGGAGTGTAATCTGAACAGATATTTATGTTGCAGATATACAAAATTTCACCTTGTACAGTAAATTATAAGTCTAAACTTCAAAACAATTTCATGCAAACGCCCACCAGGCTTTGAGACTACTAAAAATTCATCATCTAACCTTAACCCAAATAATTAGTAACAAGAAGAAGAATGATCACACTAATAGGAAAATACAGAAAACTTCTAATGCTACCCAAACACAAAAGCGTTACTGTCTATTCCCAAGTCATGAAATGTGCAGAAAGCGGCGTAGGAGTAGGAAAGCATCTGTAACAGCTAATTGAGCAAGTCCCCAATGAACTGCATACGATCAAATCTTATTGATTGCTGATTAACAGTGTGGCAGAATGAATTTTGCCTTGTCCAAAAAACACAGCCAGAAAGAACCATTTCTTCCCTGAGTGACACATATAATGATTTAGAGGGATGCTGCTGCTGGCTACTTTTCCATTCTTATTTGCTCAGACACAGAGACCACGCATCTGCATCCTTGAACTTTGGGCCAATCATCCTGCTAGTTGCTTGCATGCAACTAATGGGACAATTAGGCTCCTCAAGTTTGGGGATGTAGACCAAAGTACAATTACTTTCACTTATTCAGTGCAATTCCCTTGTGCGTTTGCAATTCCTTTACTTAAAAGAGAGCTCAGTTTATAATGGTTTCAGTGAAGGAAGAAGACCTTTTGCTAGTTAAGTGTAGCATGTACTTTTTCTTTAAAATCTTTCTACCATAAATACATCCCACCCTCAGTGACAAGTCCTCAGCTTTCCATTAAACAACCAAAGAGTTGTGCACACCCACACATGCTGCAGTCAGAATAGGGTAGCCAAAATTCATCTACTCATATGAGTTTTTTGCAGTGTTGTTATAGTTGTATTGGCCCCAGGATATTAGAGAGACAAGGTGGGACCAATTTGATCCAATAACAGATATTACCTCACACACCTTGTCTCTTCTCCTATGAGCTCCCTTATGCCGCATGCTCATCTGTTCAATCACTTGCATTTAAGATTCTTGTTAGAACTCTCAGTTCCTCATTCTGATGCTGAATAGGAAAAGGAATGATAAAAATTCAAATTAAAAAGATACTTTGCCAAAAACTTATCATTTGTACTGTGGTTGCACCCAAAGATCTGAAACAGGATTGGGGTCCCATTATGCTAGTTGCTATACAAACACATGGAAAGACATCCTTTGAAGATCTCACACTATCTGCTATATTGTATATAACAGCCTGTAATCTACTTACATGATTGTTTTGTAAACTCTCAATTACAGATTGGCCCAAAATATATCCCTGAGCTTTGGGAAGTTTAGACCGAGATTCAGGTGTGAGTTTCATGACTACTTCTTCTCTCCATTATGGAACAAGCCAAAACCCCAGCCCTCAAGTCCCCTTGGTGGTTCCAGACTTTGTGGGCTATCGCTAATCTAAATAAAGAAAATAGAAAGGGCTGGTTTCAAATGCTAAATCCAAAACAAAACTATCAAACCATTTTAAATATATAACATCCAAACAAGTTCAATGAAATGTAGTTTGCTTTTCCTGCTTTGACAGAGGTGCTCATTGGTACTTCCACCCTCCCCTTTCTTGTCGGAAAAGAAAAGAATTTCCAGGTTATCTGACAAAAGAGATGGATAACTTTTTATTTCATATAATGTGGACGTGCTGTACCAGTCAAATGACCCTTTTTGTGTCACCCTTCAATGAACTTGCCATCTGTTATAAAATTCAGGTTGCACTTTCCTTCTATTAAAAACATTTTTCCACACTCCGTGTCATATCAGACAAACTCAGACTGATATTGCCAATGTGTCTAGTCTGCTATATATAGTAAGTGGAATCTATAAACACTCACCTGGTCATTCTTTCCTTATATTCCTCTCAAAGAGGAGACATAATCTACTGACTACGTTCCACAAAGAGGAGAGACATGGACACAGCCTCTCCCACCTAACTAGGACCCTAATTCATCAAAGCACTGAAGCACATGCTTAACTTTAAGTAGTACTGAAATTGCTAAAGGGTCTGACTCTGTACCCACTGAAGTCAACAGTAAAGTTCCCATTGAACTCAATGGTGCAGGATAAGATCCGCAGCTGGTACAAATGATCATATCTCCTATTACTTCAATGGATCTAAAACAATGAACATAAGTTGCTTAATGTAGGCCTGGCTTGACATAAGTAACTTGCCTCATTTTTAGTGGGCACCATTGGGAAGGTGAATGGAAGGTTAAGTTGTAAATATGGGCTTGACAAGCAGTATGCTAGAGTCAGGCGGTCTTTGCTAGCCAAGATAAGCAGCAACACCCTGATGCTAGGGACTATGGGACAAGGTAAATCTGGATTGTAATGATCCACATGGACAGCACGTGGACAGATCATGCTGTACAGGGATTGGTTCCTGCAAAGTGACAAAGCTAATCCAAAAATGTGTGGTGTAATGTATAGCAAATGCAATGTAATGTGTAAATGTATATAAAGGAAAAGGTTGTCTGTGTGGTATACCCTACACTTGCATCTGATCAGTTTAGCGTAGCATTGCTGTCTGCCCAATAAAGGAACCTGAGTGATGAAATCCAGAGTCAAACTGAGTGATTTGGATCCCAGAGAACTGCATGAAGTGTTCTCCCAAAATTGGACAAGGTGTTTGCAATAAACCAAATGGAAAAGGTCTTGGAGGGAATCCCACCACTTAAGTGCTTTGTTGCTTCAGGGTTTAGGTTGGATAATGGTAATAGATAATGAGAATGAGAGCTCTTGACTGCCCTTCTCTTGATACTTGCATGTGATACAAAAATAGATGTTGACCACATACCACAAAACTGGATTTGTGTTGGTTGCCTTTGCTTGACTTTGTTCACAAATCCATCTCCTGATGCAACTGTTTCTAAAATTCCAATCTCCCAAATGGTTCCAAACAATCGGCACTGGATCTCACAAATCCAATTTCCCAAATCCAACACCCTGAAAAGATTTTCTCCCTTCCTCCCCCAACATGGTAATTTCCCCCCAAAAGCTGCCTGACTATTCATCCTACACCAATGACAAATTTAAAGTCTAATCTCTCACAATCCTGTAGGGATAGAAACATCCATTGGAACTATATACCACAGGAAAGGGGAGTTCCCAGGTTTCCAATGGTCTATGTAGAATGAGTGATATGTCTCCAAGTGAGGGACAAAAGAGAAGTATGAAGGCATAGTATGCTTTAAAGGTTTTATCGACATTCATTTGAGATGAACTGCGTAATTTACACATAGACTCACCACTCATGAGTGAAGTGAATATACCAAACTCATGTCAATCTTCATGCCAAACCACAGCACCATGCATTCTCTCTCTAAGATGTTACATAAAAACATTAAAGCTGAAAAATGAAGTACTCGAAAGTTAGGAAAGTCAGATGTAAGGAAACCCATGAAATCTAAATCCTCTTCCTCTCTTCTCCTCTCCCCTCCCCCCCCCCCCCCCCCCCCAGTGCAAATGCATTATGATACAGTCTTTCATTACAGGACCATATACTACTTTTCCCACAGGACCACTGCTTTATTCAGTGCACAGGATGGATGCTGTTCCAGGAATAAATTGAGTCTACATATTGAATGAGACTTTTGTTTGCAGGATCCCTGCTTCATTTGGTCTAGAAATTGGAGATTTTTATAACACCAATTCCCCATAACAGATTAGTATGAAGTTAAAATGGTTCCACTGATACCATTTCTTATGTGAAAGTGATACAACTATTATTACCTCATTCTACAATGGGGAGCTGAGAGATTAAGTGACTTGCTTAAGGTTACACAAGAAGTCCATAGTGGGGCTGGGAAATGAACCCAGATCTCCTGAGTCCCAATCCATGGACTTAACTATATGCCATCCACCCCCAATCCTCAGTCTAACTCCTGGTTATTTTATTTCTATAGATACCTTTTAGGTTATTATTTAACTCACCATGGGAAAACTGCATATGAGTGATACCTACCACTGCACATTAGAGAGCTTGGCATAGAATCATAGAATATTAGGGTTGGAAGGGACCTCTGGAGGTCATCTAGTCCAACCCCTTGCTCAAAGCAGGACCAATCCCCAGCTAAATCATTCAGCCAGGGCTTTATCAAGCCTGACCTTAAAAACCTCTAAGTAAGGTGATTCTACCACCTCCCTAGGTAACCCATTCCAATGCTTCACCACCCTCCTAGTGAAAAAGTTTTTCCTAATATCCAATCTAAACCTTCCCAACTGCAACTTGAGACCATTACCCCTTGTTCGGTCATCTGCTACCACTGAGAACAGTCTAGATCCATCCTCTTTAGAACCCCCTTTCAGGTAATTGAAAGCAGCTATCAAATCTCCCCTCAGCTTCTGTAGACTAAACAATCCCAGTTCTCTCAGCCTCTCCTCATAAGTCATGCACTCCAGGCCCCTAATCATTTTTGTTGCCCTTCCCTGGACTCTTTCCAATTTTTCCACATCCTTCTTGTAGTGTGGGCCCCAAAATTGGACACAGTACTCCAGATGAGGCCTCACCAATGTTGAATAGAGGGGAACAATCACGTCCCTCGATCTGCTGGCAATGCCCCTACTTATACAGCCCAAAATACCATTAGCCTTCTTGAGAACAAGGGCACACTGTTGGCATCACCCAATAGGAGGACAGAGTGCGAATACAGAAGATAGTGAGGGTAATGGTTTAAGAATGCTGCTGGCTCATCCTTCGTAACCGGCAAGTTCATTCACAGCAACATGCAAATTCAAGATTTAATCAGGTTAATCAGTTAGATTGGTCACTTACAGGAAATCATGCAACTGCCATCCCCATCTACCCATAAAACAGTGGTGTTGCCAGTTCAGTTTGTTAAGTTTGAATACGAGAAGGAAAAAGGGAATAATAGGGGATAAAATTTCCTGACCAAGGGGAACCCAGGTGTGCAACAAATGCAATCATCTGCCCAGGCATGTATAGTAGAAAAGCCTGATACAGGGATCTTGCTCTGAATGTTGCCATTTTGTTCCATGCTTCAGCTGGATCCAATCTATGCAAAGGGTGTAAATTTCCCACTGGTTATAACATTTGCTTCATGCCCATGTGAAGCTAATGAATGGACTCAGGCCCTCCATAACGACAGAGCCTACCAAGTAAATTAGCAAAAGCTTGCTAGCTTGGAAGGGCTGCATGGGGGAGCTGGCAGCTGATATAAAGCAACTTAGATGGGGGAGGGCAGTCAGGGTGCTGATGATGACTTCCTGATTTTTGCAGTGCTCCTCTGTAAGTTAGAGCAGTCCATCAGCTGTTCCATCTTCTGCCAGCTGGCTTTGGTTTCTAAGGGGCTATATGCCATCTGAGCATTGCTGGAGTGCAGGTACGCACTGCCCTGTCCCCAACATGCCCCCACACCAGAGTTGGGTGATGAATGATTGATGTAGGAGCCATCTAAGTTGCTTTATATCAGCTGTGAGCTCCCCCGTGCAGCCCTTCCAAGCTAGCAAGCTTTTGCTAATTTACTTGGTAGGCTCTGTCGTTATGGAGGGCCATAGTACAGAATATGGGCCACATACTTAAAACACTGGAGAATCCAAATTTGACAGACTCAGGTCAAGACATCATCATATCACAAACAACGATACCTCGGAAAAGGCCATGCAGCGGGAGCCCAACCCGAGGTATCTATCTGCCTGTGTAGTCAGTGCACTGCCCCCTACCCCACCACCCCCACCACTCGCAGTCCCTCCCAGAAACATAAGCTCAATCAGGCAGATGTTGTAACATGCGGCATCCAGGTCTCTCTCTCGTGACATAACTGTAATGTTCTCACTTGAGGTTAGGGATTCAATGAACCCAAATTCTGAAATGTAGGATCTCCCACTCCTAATAAATACCATGGGAACAAGAATTCCTACATGCTTCCTAACACACACCCCACTCAGCATTAGCTACTGATATTAAAATGTTTATTAGCTTGCCCTGCCAATGTATCCAGGACATATCATCTCTGTTCCTGAGGTCACATTCCTTGGGACTGTGCTGGCAGACAGAGAGAGAGAGAAGCCCAAAGCCCGTAAGTGCCATGTCTGAATTCATGGGCTCATATAGCTTGCAAACGGGGATTACTAGAGCAGGTGGTCAGCTCATTAAATCCAGCCTCCTCCTTTCTCACCACCCTCTCCCCACCCCCAAACTTTCTGGATTGTGAATGAGTCTGCCTAGTCTTTTAAAAGCACACCAACTGTACTGCTAAACTCTTTAATGCATTTGGTGTAAGAGCTCAGTGACAAGAATCTGCAGCTGTTCAAGGGATGATGAGGTGGGTGAATGGTAGCCAGATCTGAAACTTCTACCTCGATTTTGAGGCCCATCATTATATGTATATGAACACAGAGGACCTGGGGGGAGGGGAAAATAGAAAACAAGTTTTCACCCTCTCCCTTCACCCCCGGCAAACACAATACAATATTCAGGACTGGATGGTTATGACAAACACCTGTATGAACCAGGTCATACTGAAACTTAAAACAGCAATAACAATAATGTTGCCATAATTAAAATGTCTATCAAATGTTACAATACTCAGCTCTGGGGACGTAGCTTGAACCCAATTTAAAGGGGTTTATGTTAGCGGGCAAGACGAAAAAGAAGTGGACGATGGTTTGTACATGAAATAGAAGATCACTGAGGACACAGGACATCCCCTGTTACCCAGTTACTGTAGTGTTATAGACCTTTCCAATCTGCCAACAAGAATACTAGTAAACTCCCCTCACATGCACACACCAGCGCAAGCCTTTTGTGCCCCCTGTAACCAAACAATATTTATAGTGTTTAGTGTACAACAATGTTCAGTGGTTTTAGTTTTCAACATTGCAAGCAGAGCTGGGTAAATGCCGAAATAAAAAAAATCAGCTAGTATTCTCTTATATTTAAAAGTGCATGTGCTTTGGCTGTTTGTACCTCTTTTGCGTTTGCTTTCTGTCACCATCTGAGCGAACAAGTGTCACTGTACTAACGTTTGCAGAAAGGGAATTTGAAGCTAGCACACAAGTATGCATGCCAGAAAAGGCAAGTTTTATATGGGATGTGACACAGATTGACCCAACGGGGTTTATACATCTTTAAACTCCTTAGAGTCAAGTCCTGTGGGGTTCCAAGTAGGCCTATGTATTGGGATTTGTGGGGGCAGGGCAGGAGCTGTTGAATACAGCTGATAAATCCACTGGCCACTGACCTATAGAGTGCAAAGGCACTGTAGCAGTGTGGGCTGCTTGTGGCCTCAAAGATGGATGTGTCTGTTTATGCTGAATTGGGAATTTACAACAAATTGACAAATTTATTCACAGCAATTACCTCTCTTTAAAAACAGCTATGCTGGGACACCATTTGCCACACATTTTAAGTATGCAGCTTCTGTAGGAGGGAATGCTTTTAGTAGGTAGAACAGGGAACTGGAATTTTTTATTCTCACCCTGCACTGGCTCACAGCTTGGCTTTGACAAAGTCATGTAGGCTGTGTGTGCCTCTATTTACCAATGTACAATATAATTATTTACCTGACATATAGGGGTTTTGTTAGGTTTAATTCGTTAATGTTTATCAAGAGTTTTGAGATCATCAGATGACAGTTGCTACGGAAGTGCAAAGCACTGTTAAAACAACACCAGAAAAAGATTCAACACTCATGCATACTTTTTTGGTGGTTTTTGATTTGTATTTTTAATTATCCTCTTGCAAGCTTGAAAGTAAATACCACTCTACTACTTTCCTCCTTCCAGACTGACAAACACTAATTCTCTCACTGCACCTTCAATTTCTAAGGGGGAATAAGGTAACATAGTGCATACTTGCTTCCTTGTTTGTCATCAGCATTATTAATGTTATCAATAATGTCAATACACTGCTTGGCACAGGATGTGTTGCTAATATGACTTTGCTCCCTCTGCTGGCTGCTCTGTGATTAACAGCAGAAGTAACAATCTCTGCAATGTTTCTGGTACCATTTCAGTCAGAAAGTTTAAGCACAATTAAATACCAAACTCAAGTCTATTCCCTATCATATTATAACGATGCTAAAATAAATCAAATTTGTGCCTACACTGTCAATGTCCCTTTAACTTTTCCCTTGTATCTTTGCTGAAGATACTTTTACCTCTAAAAATAAGTTGTGGTATTGATTTGTCTGTATTAAAAATTATATTAATTTGCTTTGCTTCTGATAATTGTGCCAGGGAACCGGTCCCACATCTCTACTGTCCTAATACCTGGGGACACTTTCAGACATTGCGATGTAGATGATTTTGACATGTACTGGGTGGTAAATATTCCCTTTCAAGTATTAAACAGAAAAACATACCTGGAAAATTTGCCTGCACAGATCTGCTGATGACACAGTTGTCTTTAGTGTGACAGGTGTTCTGAGAATCATACGGTATTAACATTGACTTTACCTGTTCATAACAAAGAGGTTATTTTTTATGACTTTCATCATAGGATATTTCCCTCTTGTGAGAAGAGCTCAGTCAGAAGTTTGGAAATGCCAGGTTCTGCCCACTTATCCATATGCATTATGATACAGTCTTTAATGACAAAATCACATGCTACTTTTTCCACAGAACCCCTGCTTTCCTTAGTGTATAGGATGGACACACAAGGAGGTAGAATCAAGGTTGCCTGGACAACTGTAAATCTGACATTTCCTAACTGTTGAGTACTTGACTTGCAACCTAAATAACTTTCTAATGTGTGTGCGCATACACAGTTAATTTGTAAGGCAAAAGCTATGCCACTGGCTCAGGCACCTGCTATGATTCTGTTAAGTGAAAGCAGAACACCCGGGCTGGAAAAGACACTGCAACCACATTCCACTGCAGCCATGACAACAGCAAAGCAGCTCAGAAAGGGTCAGGTGCAATTCAGGCTAGATCTTAATTATTTTTCAAGGACCGGGTCAAGCATCTCTAAATTTCATGCTGGAGGTCGTATTTGTTTCTGGATTTAGTCAACCTTCACTTGACATCTCATAACTTTCATAACCCACAAGTTGTTTTCCTTACTTGCTGGGATGAGAGGAACTTGAGATCAACACAATTCCCGGGCTGAAAAACTAGAAGGTCTAGGGAGCAGATCTGAAAACAAGCTCTTGGAGACATATGTGCTCCTCTAATTGCAGATGATTCATTTAGGGTAATATTCACAAGGAATATGGGGGGTCAATATGGCGTCAATGTGCAGTAAGGAGCAGGAAAAGGAATAGGATTATACAGCAAAATTATTTTGTTGAGCGGGCAAAGGTCTCCCCCCTTTATTATAGTGTGTATCAAGCATTGCCAAGTTGGTTTCTGGGGGGGGGGGGGAGGGAGGGAAGCCAAGCAAACATTGTGCCTTCGTGTGCTGGGATGCAAAGTATTAATAGAGTTCTCTTTGATCTGAAGACTGTTGCTAGAAGGAAGTGTCAGCACTTGTCAGACGGGGTAGATTTATGGCTATGAGCCTAAACTATACATTGTTCAAAGACCACTGGCCTTCCTTCCTCACCAGTGTTTTGGTAAGTAGAACACTCTAAAATGTGGTTTGTACCACAGATCTATAAAGTTTATTGTAACAGATTCAGCCAGAGAGTAGGCAGAGAAGTTGTAACTACTTTAACAAAAATGCTTAAAGTAAATACTAAAATAAAATACTAAAACTTCCCAACACCATTTGCTCTGTGCTGCTGACAGGTGTTATGTTCATCAACTCGCCCTGTAGATTAGAGCCAAAGTCACAGAATGTTTCAGCTGAAGAGAAAAAAAAAATCCAGACACATTTCCCAACCTTCTCACTGACCTATCACTGTGCTGTGGGGGAGTTGGAAGCTTTTTTTATAAACCCTGGGTCAAATTCAACCTTCCAGTGTGAGCAGTTCTATTTGTTTCAATATGTTGCTCCTATTTATATGATGGTTGAATTTGGACCCATAACTGCGGCTATGCAAAATAGCTCTGAAAGAAGAAAACAAACAGAGACTGTAACAAAGAGTCCTGTGGCACCTTAAAGACTAAGGTGCCACAGGACTCTTTGTTACCTCTGCTATTCCAGACTAACATGGCTACCTCTCTGATTCTAAACAGAGACTGGTATTTCAAAGGCATAATTTTCTCTCATTATTTTAAAGCTCAGATCAAATCAGTGCCATAGATGGCAGAGGGCTCCTTTTGAGCCTGATTCAAAGGCCACGGGAAGTCAATGGGAACCTTTACATGGACGTAAAAAAACCCCACTTTGGATCAGGACCTTTGACAGAAGGATTAGGAATCAGGACTCACCTCCTCATTTGAACCAAAATGGACCTTCCCATGCCTGTGGAAGAAACTCACAGAGCTTCTACGGCAGTCACGGTGCAGCCATATCTGAGTGTTCTATCGAATTAGGTAGAGATGTGGTAGAAAGGGAGGAGAGCGAGAGAACACAAGATGGCATGCTATAAACATTATATTGACCTCGGATGACCTCACCACTAACGACTGGTGAAGCATGTCAAACCAAACAAGTGCCAATAAAACCTTTACACCACACGATTTTGTAGGTTGTATATACCACATGTATTATAGAAAAAGTCTATTTTAGGAAGGTTTCAGAGAGATTTTTAAGAAAGGATTTTTGATATCCCATCACCTAAAGCCAGGCACCTTGGTTATTAGGAGCCCAACTATACAAGGCTCTGGGGGAGAGGAAGTTTACATATAAACATAGTTACAATTATGACTTTTAAAAGCTGTTTCTATACCTAAAGGTTACTCATAACCTTTAATTTCTGTTCTATGGGAAATTCCAACATTTTGACATTTGTTTTTGTTCTGAATCAGAAAAAAAATACCAAGATTTAAATGTTTCCCACAAACTGAAAATTCAAAACTAAAAATTGATTTGGAACCATTGAGATGTTTCATTTTGACAAGGCAAAAGTGTTTTCTTTCAATACCAACATCGCACAATATAAAATACATTATATGTAATATTAAATACAATCAAATTAATATTTTATTACACAAAACTCAAAATTAAATTAATCAAAATAAACAAGTTGAAATGAAACATTACAATGTTATCGAAACAATAACGGAACAATTTGTTTCAACTTTTCCCTGTAAAGATGTAGTTGAAATAGACACATTCCTGCAAAATATTTAGATTATGATAAACAAAATCCTGCAGTTTCCCCTGGAAAACATCTTTGGCCATACAGTTTCAGCTAGCGTTACTAAAAATGTCACAAAGTTAAACTCCTTTACTTTAAGCCCATTCAGGTGTAGAAGCCAGTGCTGAATTCCCCCATTGTGAAGCTGGGAAACATCTTTTGTATGAGAAATACCTGAGTTGGGTGGAAATATCTCTGTCAGGTTGATTTTTCTAAAAGAATAGCTGCTCGTTAAAACTGATGGCAGGTAGGGGGGGAAAGTTAAAATAAATCCCAGGAAAGATAGTTTAGAGAGCAAAAGGCAGGTGAGAAAGTCAAAAGTGCATAAGAGATTTATTTACACCTGAGGTCACAGTTTATCACATGGACATCACCTTTACATATGTAATATTCCGATATATTTATTATACACATTTCATTCACCATTGAAATGCAGTCCACAATAAAGTGAAAGTTACCTCTGGCAATGCACATCAACACTACACAATAGTTCAAGAGAGAGCATGAAGAATAAGGGGGGGAGGGATAGCTCAGTGGTTTGAGCATTGGCCTGCTAAACCCAGGGTTGTGAGTTCAATCCTTGAGGGGGCCACTTCGGGATCTGGGGCAAAAAAAATCTGTCAGGGGACAGTACTCAATCCTGCTAGTGTAGGCAGGGGACTGGACTCGATGACCTTCAAGGTCTTTCCAGTTCTAGGAGATTGGTATATTTATATTTAATACTGTGTGTAAGTGAAACAGCAGGGGGGGAATTCAGGAAGACAGAAAAATATAATTAGCCAGTTCGAATTTAGCCAGGGACACATGGGCTAATACCTCTTAACTTCTACAAAAGGTGACATGGGATCTGTACTGACAGCAAGTGCTCAGGACCCTGGTTTTTAAATAACTTAAGGAAGTTTAGACCTCATTATGTTTCAACCAGATCCACATTCTTTAGGAATGGTACAGATTCCTGCAGACTCCAAACCAGTGATGTTAATGATTCTTTAGGCTTTTCTTGCTGCCTCAATGTCTCACTCAGTTATTAGCAAGTTTATAAAAAGGAAAACTACACATATACACACCCCTGCTACACATACACCCCACCTCCACCTCATACCCCCAACTCAAGTTTAGTATTTCTTAAAGCCATTAGCTCAGCCTGTTACTTACTGATCGTAAAGAATTCTATGATGTGGCTTTTTCACACTCCTGGAGTGATTTTTAAAGAACACATTAAAACCAAGACCCCCTTGCATGGGTCAGCACATATAATGGGAACAATTTCTTTAGAAGATGATCACCATGTGAGGTTGTGGTAATATAGCAATCATTAATAGGTGCACTGGAAGAGAGTCACATGAGGTCATGAAACCCAGTGTCAAAATCAGGAATTCTTATGCAGAGCTAATGTTCTCATCAAGAATGTTGAAGATGATGTGATCTATGATTTAATACATGTCTCTAAGAATATTTATAGGCTAAATTTAAGTGATATAAAACCCTAATTCTACTCTCAGAAGAGAATAGATATATTAGAGTGAGAGTCTATGTGCCCACTGATGCAAACATGTAAATCCTGTTAGTATTAAAAGGAATCACGTATGTACAGGAGAGAAGGGTAGACCATCCAATGTTTCAATTTCATGGTGGTATTTGTTCCCAAACTATTTGTCAAACATACTGCAGGGTGTCTAGTATCAGAGCGGTAGCCATGTTAGTCTGGATCTGCAAAAGCGACAAAGAGTCTTGTAGCACCTCATAGACTAACAGATTTTAGGGATCATGAGCTTTCGTGGGCTAAGACCCACTTCACAGATGTGGCCCACAAAGTGTTACCTGGGCCACAGGTTGAGAACCACAGTGCTCCCCACATAACCATCCCCTCCCAAAACCCCTATGCCCAGCACCCTCCATTCAGAGCCCCTTCACAGAGTGGGACCAGGAGCGGAGAGCTGGGTGCAGGGTGGGGGGCAGGAACCCCAGCCCTAGACCCTCCCCATGTGGAGCTGGGGGGCAATTGGCAGCCTGGACCCCGAACCCACCATACAGCAGCCCAGACCCTGAGCCCTCTGTGCAGCAGCCCAGACCATGATCCCGCTGTTCGGGGCCAGGTGACAGCCAGAAGCCTGGAGCCCATAGCCTTTAGCACACAACTGAGCTGGGCCTCAGCTGTGTGCTACCTGGGCAGCATGTGGCCCACAGGCTGATAACCGCTGGCCTAGAGGCTCCAACCAGTTTCAGGAGCCCATTTTGCTGGGCCCTGCATAGAAAAACGATACCTGCCTGAAAAAACACTCTTACCATTTAAAATGGATAGAGGATGAGATAAAGGAAGTGCTGTTATCTGCATTTTACAGGTTAAGGGACTGGGGCACAGAGAGAATAAATGACTTGCCCAGCGTCACAGAAGGAGCCTGTGGCAGAGCCAGGAACCAAAACCAGATCTCAAGTCCCACATCAATATTTTAACTACAAGACATCCTTACTCTCTAAACCCTGCAGTATATTTTGAAACTGAGTTTTTGATTACATCATCCTGTGTTAAACACTCTAATTACAGAGAAGCATTCAGGAACTCACTGCTGACCACAGCTGATGCCTCATTTCTAAGACAATTAAAGAGGTCCCTTTCTGCTACAAAATATAACGCTCAACAATTCATCCTTTCTGTCAAATGAATGGAACATTCTGTGTTACGTGTACACACTGTATATAGCCAATGCAGGGACTTCATTGCTTCCTAGGCCACTATTCAGCAGGCCATCTTCTGACCTTGGATGTAGACGTGCAGCTCCCATTTGGCCCTGTGTATCTTGCAGATGACGACACATTTTGTATTTACTAGACCTGAAGTTAGGGGTGGTACATTTTTGCATACAAGAATATATGGAACTTTGTAGGCCTATACTGCCATTGAGTCAATTACTGAGACAAAGCTACTGGCATTGAACTATAATCACTGCTAACATGCTATTTTAACAAATGCAAAAATATAACTTTTTAGATAATGCTTTCTTAGCCAAAAGGCCGAGAAGCGAGAAGTTACTACAAAGTAACTCTTTCTGAAAAGGGGGCAATGGCAGCTAGCAATAGCAATGTCATTAAATGAATGGAAACAGTGAAAACAAAAATTATCTACTGTGTGCCCATTATATTTTCATGAATAAAGTCACTGGCTTTATCTTGCTTAAATCTAGAAACCAATTGTATCTACAGTGAGAGCAGACATATGGGAAACCTAAATATGTATCTTGGTGGCAGTAATAGCTACACTATGGAATTTCGTCAAACTACCATGGGCCAACCATCACCTCAAAATTAACCATGCAACAACTGTCAAGTCCTGGCACTCAATGTATTGTATTCAAGCGCCTTAACTAGCTTTCAGGAAGGGCATGGTATGACATTTCCTGTTAACTCCAAAATGTACAAGTAACCAAATGAAATATTTTCCTACTATTTACTTTTAGGAGTTTAGTACACTGAATGATAAGACCATCTGCAACTTGGATAGCAAAAGCAAAAAGCTTCGACAGACCTTCTTGCCAGCATGTCTGAACCTTGCTCTGGAGGGATCACCTCAAGGAACAAGGATTAGTTTAGTCTCCAGGCCATTCAGATCTTCAGCCACACTGCCAACAAGAGTGCCAACAAGAGTGCCAGTGGCTTTTTTGTGGAGCATCCACTTAAAAGTGCATTGGGACCAAAACGCATTTCACCTGCAGTTCATAACTAAAGAGCATAACGTTGAGCTACTCTCAACTGGTGCTGGATTTAAAACAATGGCACAGAAGTGAAAAAAATCCCAATCACCTGAGTCATCAGTCCCAAAACATAGTGGGTTTTTTTGTGCCACGTGCAATTATTCCTTTTGAATACAAACACTGATGTGTTACTGTGGTATATACAGGTTAGTAATCCCAGCATTAAACAATACTCACACATTTTAGCTTCCTTTTAAAGAATTTTCTAGATAAGCATGCTCTTGAAAAATAAAATGGCGGCAGTTTGGCTGGCAGTTAGATGATGACCATTTAACCCCACAGTGTTGGGCTACTTGTAGAATTATTGTTTGTATAGCAATTATACGAATCAGATAGCTAGCACCAAATATATTTTTCACTCATGTGGCAGGTGGCTCCATACAGATAGGCGTGCTGGTGACTTTGGAGCCATCTTTCACTCTGTCATCTCGTATAGTTATCCTGCTGATTGACTGCCAGGTCTCCCTCGTCATCTTGGAAGCCTATAATTTTTTTTTTACCTTTGATTTTGAGGATTTTTCCTTCCTACTGTGAACAAATCTGTCAAGAATAAAAGTTCCATTATTAATTCTTCATATGATCTGTATGGAAGCTCTATTGTTCTTGGAGAAAAATGTGTCCCTCGGCCCCCAACTCTTCTATGTTTACATATCTCTCTCTCTACACATGTGCTCTAAAACCCACGGACATGCTGGTTGTCTCTTATTTAGCAGAATGCATTTTCTTTGTTGGCCAGGAGTAGAATGAGATATCACAAGGTCTCTGAAACACAACACTGTATATTTTTAAACTATTATGCACAAATAACACACTTCTCCCCAGGAATACACAAAAATAAAAGACTAAAATGGTAACCATGTAGTATGAGTAGGTTTACTTTTGTTTGCAGTTGTAGCCATGTTGGTCTCTGGATATGAGAGCAACAAGGTGGATGAGGTAATACTTTTATTTGTTCAAATCCTGTTGGTGAAAAAACCTCTTGAGCTCCACATAGCTCTATTTTAGGTCAGGGAAAGTTAATCAGAGTGTCACCACTAAATACAAGGTGGTGCAGGTTTGCAAGTACAAGAAGTTAACATATGTTGCAAGAAACCATTCATAAAGAAGAGGGCAATTAATATTTCTTGTGAACCTTTCAGGATCCATGGGTCCAACACATGCCTATCACAAAAGGTGGTGTACCTTATCCAGGGCACTAAATGCCTCAACAACAACTATGTGGATGAAACCAGATAATCACTATGCTCTTGAATGAACACACACAGGAAAATGATAAAAGACAAAAACATCACATCACCCCTGTGGGTGAACACTTTTCACAAAGCAATCACGCTATCTCTGACCTCTCAGTCCTCAGCCTCAAAGGAAACCTGTACAACACTTTCAAAAGACAAGCCTGGCAGCTTAAATTTATAACTTTGCTAGACACTAAAAATCATGGACTGAATAGAGGCTGTAGATTTATGTCTTATTACAACAATCTATAACACCCCCCCCCACACACACACACACACAACCGATCTGCAGCTGCCTTCCCCCCATGACTGAAGGGTGTTAATGGGCCACTTCACCTTGAACAGCCCCTTGAAATACGTGTTAACTACTTACACTAAACAATTTGTTCCACCTTGCATTTAGTCCTGACACTGGGAGAACCTTTCCCAGACTTGAAGAGCTCTGTGTAAGCTGGAAAGCTTGCCTCTCACCAACAGAAGCTGGTCCAATAACAGAGATTACCTCACCCACCATGTCTCTAACATTTCTAGCAATCACAGAACAAAGAGAGTCGGTGGGTACACACTGTTGTACTCAGACGTAAAACCGGTATCTCAATTGCATCCATGATTTTTGGTGTCTAGCAGAATTGTGAATTTAAGCTTCCAGTCTTTTCTTGTGACACTATTTTGCTCTCCATAGACCTGGGCACACCAACTCAAAGTGACACCAGACGCTGCCAAAACCACAGAGTCACAACCTACAGACATACCTCCACTGCTATACTGACAAATACCACCCACAATACACCTTTCAAGATCCATGGGTCCCATACATGCCTATCACAACTTGCGGTGTACCTCATCCAGTGCACTGAGCACCCGAACAACAACTTTGTGGGTGAAACCAGACAATCACTACGCTCTCAAATGAACTCACACAGGAAAATGATAAAAGACAAACACACCCTGTGACCTGTGGGCGAACGCTTTTTACAAAGCAATCTCTCCAAAGGAAGCCTGCTCAACACCTTCAAAAGACAAGCCTGGGCGCTTAGGGCAAGTCTACACTACAACAATAAATCGAACTACATTCGCTCTACGTACAGCTGTAGTGGCTCATGTGCACACTATCCTCCTTCTGCTGCTGGTGTGCATCCTCACCAGGAGTGTTTTCACCAATTTCACAGTGGGGCACTGAGAGCTAGAGCCCCCTGGCCAATAGCTGGAGTTGTCACCCCCGCATGGGACTCACAGCTGGAGCCCCACTGCCAGCTCAGGGCATATGGACAGCTTGAGCTGTCAGCCCCAGGGTGGCGGGGGCTCCAGTTGTGAGCCCTGAGTGACAGCTGACAGCCAATGGACAGTGTAAGGGCTTGTACACATTACTACTTATGTCAGTATAACGTATTCCGCTCAGGGGTGTGAATAAGCCATTCCCCTGCACGATGCAAGTTACACCAACCCAAGCGCTGGTGTGGATGGGACTCCCACAGACATAAAACCACCTCATGAGAGGTGGCAGCTATTATGCTGACGGCAGGGCTCTCTCCTGGCTCCAATGAGCGTCGTCACCGGATGCGCTACAGTGGCACAGCTGCACTGTCCCATCTATTGTTTAAATATTCAGACTGTGTCTGTACTACTTCTAACTAGAAACAACGCCCCCTAAATGGTATGAGATTCTAGTTAGTGTCACTGTATAGCTTATAAGACCACTTCATGACATTAGTTTGTCAATCAATAGTTCAGTTAAAGTCAACCCACAGCTCTGATAGCACTGCAGGAAAGAAAAACAGCAAGGGCTCAAAGTCAAAAACAAAGCCGATTAGCTCCATGGAGACTCATTTCTGAATCAGACAATGTGGCTTATTGGTCCCGCAAAAGGTTGCAGTATTCGGAATGTCAGCCTGGTGACATAGAACACACATTTAGAGGCTATCTATGAATAAAAGTAATTGACGACTGTGTGGGAAATCTATTTCCAGTATGCACAAAGGAGGCGTAGGGAAAAGTCATTTACATTGTTGTGTAACCTACCTTTCTTTCAAGTATTTCCAGTGCAAATAAGCAAGGGGGTAGGAGTGTCTTTGATCACAGTGTACAGGCACTTCCCACATAACACCCCAGTTCAGTAATTCATCCCTATTCAGCAAAGAACTTCAGCAGGTGCTTAAATTCTATTGAAATCCATGTCAACTGTAGCATGTGATCAGTAGCTCTTAAACAGTTGTTTATGTGTTCTGCTGAACAGGGAGGGGCTGAACATGTGCTTAAATGCTATTCTGAATAATTAAAGATGGACTGAAAACCTAAATAAAGCTTTAAGATTAGCAGCTGTGTTAGTCTGTATCCCTAAATAAGACAAGGAAGACTTGTAGCACCTTAGAGAGCTATTCACCAAAAGTTACTGAACTCCATGAGAACAATATAAAGAAATCAGGGTTACTGAGTGGGGTTTCCTATCTGAATTTCCAGGGTTTGCCAGTCAAGCCTTCTTCCTGACACCTAGCCAAGTGCCATATCCGCTAGAGCATGGGTGTCCAATCTTTTGGCTTTCCTGGGCCACATTGGAAGAAGACGAGTTGTCTTGGGCCACACGAGTTGTCTTGGGCCACGCGTTATGCCTACTATACACAAATTCTTTGTCACAATTCATTTTACGCGACATTAGAGTCCTCTCACTCTTTATTTTATTAGTCAATTTTATCAGTTTTTCGGTTTTTTGGTCGAACTGTTTGCAATTATAATGCAAATTACGAATAATACTCCGGTATTTGTGGACGTAATCTCATAACGTTGTAAGTTTACGATTTTGCATTGGGCCGCATTCATAGCCGTCCTGGGCCGCATGCGGCCCACGGGCCGCAGGTTGGACAAGCCTGCGCTAGAGCAATATTTCTCAATGACTGGTCGGTGGACTGGTGTCTGACCCTGAAATCTCTCCGACACAGTTTAGGAAGCTGGTCCCTGGTATAAAAAAGGTTGAGAAACCCTGAACTATATCATGCTGCTTCCGAGAGATTACAGATGCTCCAAAGACAAGTATCTACTCAGGAAATACAAGCACTTTAAAAAAAAAAAGGATTATTCATAGCATTTTTTCCATAATCAAAAGGGAGAAACAAGGTGAAGAAAGGGGGGTTCTGGAAGGCTCAGGATATGGGAATCTGGGAGACTTGGCCATCTCAGGAAATTAGTAATAAAGACTAAAATGTCTTTGTACTGGGTCAGAATAAAAAGAGGGGAAAGTAAAGAGTAAGTTAAAGAATACAATCTAAAGCACTGAGTCCTCCAAAGATTTACACCCATATCTAACTTACCTTTCTAACCTTTACCCTTTTAAGAGTCACTGCCAGATTCAATTTGGCTGTAGACTGACTTCAGTGGAATCAGACCTGAGATTAATATGACCCACGGTGGGTCTGGCCCCTTGAAGCACTCAACATCACCTTGGAGTTGCTGAGCACCCGCAACTTCCACTCACCCCAGAAAGTCAATAAACTGAAACTCATTTTACTGCAGTTTATGGTATAACTAATATCAATCTTTAGAGTATGCAGGTGTGTCGCATTTAGTGAAAGGCCTCAGCATAGTCTGTATCAGCAGTTCTTTCCCTCTAGGGAGTAATTATAAGATCCTGAAGTCACGTTAAACTGTGATAATGACAGAATTTAAAACCATTTTCAGACCACACGCTGCATTCCAGCTCATTTCCATATAGCCTTTTTCCAACGAAGGCAGTGTCAAGCTTATAAGATAGGTCCCTTGGGCAATAAGATGACCCAAGCCCTGATGCCTGGAAGGAAGCTCAAGGGGAAGAATCACATTGTCATACTATGTGTGACATGGGCTCTGTTTTACAAAGAATGGCAGCAAGCGGAATGTGGGATGTCCCTGGAGATACAGACTATATCTGTCTCTGCAGCAGAGCTAGCTGTTAAGATTTGTTGTTCTGTTGCTGATTCACCTGTACTGAAAATTTGCTATTAAGTGTTTGATTTGAAGTAATCCAGTAAAGTACGTATTAAGTAAATATTAATGACCATACTATCACCAGATCAGTCCAACACATAGATATCACAGTGATGGGCACGCTGGAAATCCTTAGACAGATAAGATAGCCTACACAATGTCAATGGGTTTGCACGTCTATCAAAGATGGACTAGGTTTCAGTTCTTCTGTTCAAAGTGCCAGGCTGAAATGAAGGGGCCTCTGAGTAAGGCGGTCTCCAAAGCATCCCTTTCCTGATAAGCAAAATAAAACATCTGGGTTGAGGACCAGTGGCATTGAAATGAGAGGTGGTCCAGGAGGGAATAACCCTCTTAAAAGGAAATGAGAAAACTGTAGAACAATTGTGCAAAAAGACAGTCAGCTCGTTAGTATGGGACAGGGAAATTGGTTTGAAATATAATTAAGTCCCACGTTTATCCGAAAAATTAAACAACACTAGAACCAAACCTTCTAGAGTGAGAGGTCTAAAGTTCAAATCAATTATCACATATTTATTATAGACAGGTTGTTATCCCTGCCTAGTAAAATTGCCTCTGCTATTTCCAGGTGGCTTATAACTTTGCCAGGTTTTAACCATTTGGGCCAAAGTTTTTCATGCCAGTTGTCTGCCTTAAGCTCAGTTATGTATTTATTTGTAAAATTTCAGCCAAAACAGTTCAGCTGTTTCTGAGAACAAAGCTACTGAAAGATAAATTTTGGCCATGTAAAACTGCCTGGATGAGATCAAGTTCTAAGCCTTTGAAAAATGACAGTTCACAGGTGCTTAGCACAGGCTTGCTAGGGCTTTGCAACTGAATTCTGTTGAAAATTTTGTCCACACTGAGCATGGTCCTGGCGTGAACAGGGCTTTCTCTGCAATTGCTGCTCCATACTGATGCAGGCCAGGCCAGGGCTGGACACTGGAACTGAAAGCAGGGAGTTTGTCTCTCCTGTGGCTCTCAGTGTAGCCCTCACACTATCACAGCAGCATGGAGGAGGAAATTGCCTGAGTCAAACGCAGAGGGAAAAGAAACATATGTTGGGGCGGGGGTGTAGATTAGGAAAAGGAGCTTGTTGTGGGGAAGACTAGAACTGGACGCTGATGGAGAGGGAGGTGAGGGTGAATGAAGGCTAAAAGAGGGAAACTGACTGGGAGCCACGGTAAAGGGGAGTAGGGTAGAAGAAAATGGACCCGGCTGGATCCAGAGACTAGGACTGGGATGAGAAGCCTGAAGAGTGCAGATAGGACTGACTATGGGACTGGGATGAGGAGCCAGGGGTGAGGAAGAGAAGGACCGATCCTGGGACAGGCTGGAAGGCATGGGGCAGAGGGATCAAGTCAAGCTGGAGATAGTGGGGAGGGGGGGGAGAGTCTGAGCCTGGAATGGAACACAGGATTCCTGAGTCTCACCATTCTCCTGTTGTCAGCAAATATTTGTGAAACTCATTGGCAAAGTGTCCCAATCCCGTTAGTGCTGGGCCACATAGAAGATGATAACCTGTTATCAGTTATTCCATTAGCTCAAGTGGCAGAGGTGTATGTGGTAGGTCAAACAATCCCACCCTGCTAATGACCCATGTGTGTGTCAGCGTGATGCCACATGATTTGATTTTCCACTGGGGTTTTTTCAGCTTGCTTTTCTAAAAACCTAGGTAATTACACACACAGAAAAATTACATTGAAAGAATATTATCCAGGTTGCAAAGTCCTTAAGGGTTAGGACATTCCGGCATAAAAGTTGACTATGAAACCTTTGTGCGTATGCATTATGATAGAAATATTTTAAGTAAATACAAGTAATGAGGCATAAAAGTCAGAATTGGTTACCAGGAAAATAAAAGTAAAATGCAACTAATGTCTAGAGTGAAATCAAAGGTCTCTTTCACCACGCATTTCCACAGTCCTCTTTCAGTCAGAATCCCTCCCCCAGTCCAATGCTGCTTCGTTTGTTCTTTGGGTGTTGTGGGTGAGAGAAAGGGATGGATGATTTGGAGTGTCTGCCTTCCCTTCTCATAGTTCTTTCCCTTCCTTGAGAAATTTCTCCAGCTGAGGTTCAGAAGACAAAAAGTCTGTGTGGATGGGAACCCCAAGCTGTTACTTTTTAAAATGTAGATTTTTTCACCCATGTCCCTTTTCTTGCCAACGAATAGCCAGTTAAGCAGGTGGTAGCCCATTTGGCTTCTGTACACCTGGCTGGGGTGTCAGCTTATCTTTTGTTTCTGGGGAACTAATTTTGCCACTCCCCCAGACTTGGAATATGTCTGAGTAACACCATGCAGTAGAACTGAATAACTTTCATACAATGTCACTACATGTATTTTATCAGGACAATATTGACTAGCAAGTTATTAGTTTTCAAATTATATTTACATGGCATATTTGTACAAAGATACTGGGGTACAGCCTGTCATAGGAGTCCCATGGAAAAAATAGTATGTAATCATGTGATTAAAAGGCTGTATCGTAATGGGGACTGAATTAAGATTGTAAAGTGCAATTTTAATTCTGTCGCTTCCTAACATCTGAGTGCTTGACTTTGCAATAATGGGAGCTAACGTTTCCTTTACCCTTCAGGAGAAAGAGAGACCCTATAATTACATCATCATCATGCCAAGGATAGTTTCACTGCTCTCCAAGAGAAATACTGCACACATAGGGCAACGTCTGCTTTCTGAATACTTGTATGTAGCTCCCGCTCAAGTCAATTGAACTATGGTATCTTACATGCGAGTTGCCTGCATATACTTCCAAGGACAGATTTTGACCTAACTTATACATTTGCACGTACAATCGCATCAGAGCTGTGAGAAGAGAGTATAGCTCACACAGAGCATAAGTATGGAATCAGATGCCAGCCACAAGTTGTGCAAAGTACACAGCCATTATTCCAGTTCAATCAATTTTTTCCACCATTTCTTCTCTGCCACTCTCTGAGTCATCTCTAGAGCTGATAAAAAAATCAACTAAAGGGTTATTTTTTTGTTGAAAAATAAACTTAAATTCACCTGTTGATATTTTCAGAATGTTGTTCATTTTTGGTGACTATAAAAGCTAACATTACTAACATTTTTTGTTTTTCAAAAATCCAATAAAGGTTAACAGCTAAGAAAAAAGTTCACAAATTGTTTTGATAATGGTTTCAGTAAAATGAAAAGCGGGTCCATTTCAAATTCTGCAAAATGGAAACCATTTTTAGAAAAAAAAAATATTGGTTTCCCACCCCCACCCCTCATCAGCTCTAGTCAGCAGGTATAGAAATAACCTGACCTCTTTCTCAAGGGATGACGAAACAGATATCAAGTGGTAGCAGAGATCAAGGCTCTATGGGTTGACTGGACATGATATGAAATCCAGTTTTATTCTTAGGCTACAGCTATACTACATACCACTTTTGGTGGCATGTAGTATACATGTAGCTACACACCACAGCAAAAGGCAGGATGTGTCCACACTGCAGCGTGCAGCTACATATGTCAGTGAAAGGGTCTGACAATGGGAAAGGCTGACCCTTTTCCTGCTGCTGAAGTCTTTCACTACAGCAGGAAAAGTCTCCAGCAGCAAGGAGGTAGCAGGTAGCAATATAGACAGGAGACATGGCTTGGGCAGGTAAAGAGCCATGTAGAGCCATATAGTCTACACAGCTATTTATACCTGTGCTGAGGGGGCTACACGGGTATGTACTCCACACACTGCCAAAAGAAGTGTGCCATGTCAACCTACCCTCTGTGAAGCTTGTTTATTTTCCACTATATACACAACAGTCTTTGAACAGAGGGGCTCACAGCCAGCCAGGAAACAACCCCTTTTCAGGAGTCTCCCAGCCAAAACAGCAATGCCCAGTATAAAGGGAACAACTTGACCAATTAGAGAGATTAGGGCAAAAAGAAAATGTCCTGGCTGCTTGCCACATCGCTCCCGCCAAACAAACAAACAAACATATCACAAACTCAAGAACAATACAAGCCGCTCTTCACAGACTGTAAAGTGTTTGATGCTGAAAGAACTAGCCAGACCACATATAACAGCATCATCTGGTGACCCCCTCAATAAGACCCTCTGAGGTCACTAAGAATTATACACTTCACCTATGAGTTGTGAGCTTCACTGGGTATTGAGTGATGTGCCTCATTCTGACAGCAAAAAAATAAAGACAGGATTAGGACCTAGATGTTCTCCTGACTCCTGAACTCCAATAAACAGACCACACCAGCTAGGCAGGATTTACATGTTCTTATTATTTACACACACATGCATACTATAAATTATTAGTGCTGTAAACAACCAAGGCATAGAAATCCAAAGCCTTGCAAAAACTTGCCTGGTTTTGTGTTTGTTGTAGTCTCAGGAATCAAACCAAGTTCATCAAAAGGCCTGAGAATATTTGAAGCAAGGCATGGTCTGATTTTGATGTGGAATCAGATGGAATTCAGAAGTTTCATTCTGAGTTAAACTCAAGGGGGATGACCTATGCAAACTGAAACAAAAGAAAAGGTTTCAATGAACTTGAGAACCAAAACTGCTGAGATTTGCACAGATTTATAAGTTATCCTTCTTTCATCACTCTCTTCCTTGATAACCAATAGTGATTTGGGCACTCAGATTCTGCAGTGGATCCGTGGTTTTGACTACGACTTACTCAACTGACTCACAGGTCAGGGACAAACCTTTGTTCTCTTCTAGCAAAATTCTGCTGAACCGTTCAGCACATTTCAAACAATAAACAAATAAATCCTATAATACAACGTGCTCCAGTTTTGAACATGAAGGGCTTGTCAGGCTGGATACAAGAAATTAGCCTGGCAAATTGCTTAGTGCGTGGGCCATGCCAGGCACATAACGCAACCAGATGTCACGTAACCAGCGCGTAGCAATATTTGGCAATTATCTGTGATGTATATGCGCAGAAGGAGACAATTCCAGAGCTCCAGTGTAGTTTAAAAAGGAAAGGAGCTGCCATTCCTTTATCATTTTGAACTGGCGAGTTCTTTTTACAATTCCACGTGTTGTTTTTATATGAAGCGGCAGACACTATTGATATCAATGGTTCCATTTTTATTTTCTTGCTCAGCAGGGTGGGCGAGTTGTGTCTTAGGTTTAGGTGTTTCCAGATTATTGTGGCTGTTTTCTAGGCAACTAGTGACTCTTCTGAAGCTCCCCACATTCACTAGACATATATGACCAGATCCTCAGCTGGTATAAGTCAGTCAGTGTTGCTCCATTAAAGCCAATGGGGCTGCAGTAATGGCGAGAACAGGGCTATAGATGTCCTTTATTTTATTCTTGTGTCAGTCCTATACGCATGGCAGGAATTACTGAAAGGGGAAAAGGAGATCTTTGTTTCCAGCACTAGCTGCGTGGAGTATGAGTTATAAGCGGCCTGCCCCCAAATGTACGTTCAGCAGAACTCAGATGCACTAATGCCTTGCCTATATATTTCCAGCAGAGGGAAGGAGATCTAGAATTGTCTAATTCGGCAGTTGTGTGAGTTTATTCTACTTTTTCACAGCTGATCATCATGGCTCTTTTGACTGTGAGCATATGAATCAGATGGGTGATAAAAATCGGTAATGCTTTGGATCACAATGGGATCCTGGTAGGGCTTGTTGCTCTGTGTGGATGCAATTGTTTATATGAGTTCCCATCTAAAAACACGGCCTGTTTTTCACTCCTGCTGCTATGTCTGTTTACCATTGATTTTTTTATGCCTGCCTGGCACATCTCCCCAAAGCAGAATTAGCAAAAATACTGGCACTCGATATACTGCCAGTTATTTGCTTTCTTCAGTAGCTGTGTGGGTAAGAGAGTTTCCATCCAAATAGATGTGGGTAGATTCTGGCCCCAATCCTGCAAACTGCTTCATGGATGTGCTCACTGACTTTGATGTAGCTGTGTGCAGGTGTTCACTCACACACAGCTTCTTTCGGCACTTGCCCCAGTGTCTGTGTGAGAACATGCTGGGCAAGTTCTTTTGGACAAAGAGTCAGCAGCATGGACAGCATTATGAAATAATGTATTCATTGCTTCATCTTTGCTACTTTCACTGCCTCTCCTCACTGATGAGGATGTAAAAGAAGAATGTCAAAGGGGGACATCAGTAGAACTTCTACTCAACATTTTTCAGATAGGAAATTTTGACCAAAGGTAATCCTTCACTTTTCTACATGCTTCAAAGTGAATAAAATATTAATAATAAAATTTAACATAGGAACAACTTAGCTAAGGATGAGCTAGATCCTCCATCATTTGAAATCTTTAAATCAAGACTGGATATCTTTCTAGAAGGTATGGCCTAGCTGAACCAGACGTTGTGGGCTTGATACAGAAGTTCCTGAGTGAGGCTCTGTGGCCTGTGCCATGCGGGAGGTCAGACTAGATAGATGATCATAATGATCTCTTTTGGCCTATTCTATGAGGAAAAAACATAAAATTTAACAGGAAAGCTAGGTTGTAGAGGCGTGAATCATCTGAAATGAGGTTGCAAAGGTCTTAATTTTTTTTAAAAAGTCACTATTTTTACACGGTTCTAAATTGTATATACTGTATATCATAGACTTGCAAGTGCCATTGTTATCTCTCACAGCATCTTATACGCTATTTATTTTTAATCCAGTTTTAGTCAAGTTTTGCTGTTTTGTGCCCTTTGTTATTTTTCATAACTTTTAACATGAAGAAAATAGACTTATAAGCCAGAACGAATGCTCAAGTATTCCACACAGCTTTACATAAGACCACCTACTCACCAGCTGCAGCAGAACAAGCCATGTGGTGAAGGAGTACAAATACATATACATCAAGGTAAAAGGGAGCAGAAGGAAATCATAAGTGAACAGATCTGATTCTTACAAACAGACTCAGAAAATCATGAGAATGTAGCTGACGTCTGATAGGCAAGGTAGGAATTTTGTTACCCACATTCTTTTAGGAAAAGCAAGGTCAAAGAGCGTCATATTTTGTACCTATTCAGAAGTATTGCTCCTTTAAATCAGTAGTTCTGTCATTCTCAGAAGCTGCATCTTCTGGGGGGATTAGTCACAGCTGTTTGCATATCTGCTGGCATGATGACAATTGGTGTAATCAGAGACCCTGGAAGGTAGAAGGAATATTGATTCTGACCCAACTCCAGATGGAGGTAGAATAAAAAACCCAGCCCTCTGAGGATTTAATGGAAGTTGTATTCTGCTGGACCGAATGATTACTAATGATGTAGCTACAGGGGCTCATTAGATGCCTGAAAACTATTAGGTTTTATACATAGAACAAACAACAGGTAACTAACTATACATTCTAGGGCTGTTCTTCTATCAGGGGATTCTGTTGATTTCATTAGCCATGAAAAGCTCCAGCTGCTGACTTGTTCTGTGACCACTGTTCTTTGGCCCTGGACAGAGCAGCATTTCCCCCTTACTCTGGTACTCTCCATTCAACAGAGGTACGATGCAGAATTCAAGTGTCACATGCAAGAATCGAGACTTTATTTTCCAAACATGGTTTGCAACATGTTTAACACTGAAATCATTGTATGGTCTCAGGTAAACTCACTTCAAATGCATGTCATTTGATTCACCCCCTGAAGGTAATCTGTAAAGCAATTAAACTGACTACTGTGGGGAGAGAGAGGAATAAAAACCCAACAAAACACTGCAGAAAAAAATAATAGAAACTCTGTCAATTGATGAGAGCTACGAAGGGTTGATTCTTGAGACTACAGCAAACACAAAACCAATCTGCTTTGTGACCATACATATACATCATGGCATGACACGAGGTACATTGCCACAATGTCCATGAAAGGTAGCCTAGCACTATCCACAACCATCATATTCATCATGTAATTGCAGTGTCTACTTATGCAGGCATGAGGGTCATGATGTGGTCTCCTAATGGCCATGCAGTTTCCATCAATCACTCCCAGGATACATGGGAAGGCCTCAGTCTGGTGGAACTCAATCATATTCTCCCTCTGAGCAGCTGACATATACGTTACAGATTATAAGAGGTAACAAAGTCCTGTGGCACCTTAAAGACTAACTATAAAGTTTTGAAGCATAATCTTTCGTGAGCTAATACCCACTTCGTCGGATGCAAGCAGTGCATCCGACGAAGTGGGTATTAGCCCACGAAAGCTTATGCTTCAAAACTTTATAGTTAGTCTTTAAGGTGCCACAGGACTTTGTGTACCTCTGCTATTCCAGACTAACGCGGCTACCTCTCTGATTCATTACAGATTATGGCTTTCAAAAATGGGCCCAGGATCCAGGAAGATGCCAGTAGTCCATGTGGTGACAATGGAAGGGTCACATGATGCTGGATACTGACTAGTTCTTAAAAGTGGTGGTGGAGAGGTCCTGCATCCTGCAGAATGTCACACAACCACTGGAGTGTGTCCAGGACCAGCCCTTAGCAATAGGTTCAGGCCAGTTGTGGGATCCCATAAAACTCCAACAGGGACGGTATATTTTCAGGGTTGGCTATGAATGGAGGCTAGTTTTGGCCTGTGGCTCTGGCTTGGCCTCAGACTCCTCTGCCCTTTGACTCCATTCCTCCTCCTCGTTCTGCTGTCACAGAAGAGACTGCAGCATGCAGATGCTATTGTTTATTATATTGGACCATGTTTTCCTGTTTTCCCCCTTCCCTGTTCAGTAGCTCCCCCCCAACACACACACACAGCTTCCTAGCCCTGACCCAGTCCTCCCTCTCCCTCACCAGACTGCCCTCCCCACCTCCTTGCCCTGGCTATCTGTGGTTCCCCCCCCAGTTACCCCAGCTGTCCCTGATCTCTAATCTGTGCCCCTCTAGCTGCCCCTCTCCTGCACTAACATGATCCCTGTCCCTGTTCACCTAACCTACCACCTATATACTTAGCCCTACCAAGCTGCTGTCTCCCCAAATAGATCTCACTTCTTTCTTTCACTGGCTCATGCTTGAAACCACAATCCTGCTTGCCCTGTGCTCACTGTTATTGTTTTATATGTGGGGGTGCAGAGCCCTGCACCTATCAGTGTCCCGCATTTAGCCCCCTTGCTCCACAAGATGCTGTACCCCAGGTGTAGGCAGCCTCTGAGCATGTCTACCAGATCAGGTTCCACATGCAAGATAGGCATTGCTTTGCCTATCTTCCCCTGGTGTGTAAGTTGCAGTGGTGTCACCCACAGGGACTTGGACAATTAACTCTGGAGTTTAAGCATCCGAGTTGCTTCGTGGCTCACTTATTACAAAACAGAAATTAAATTCCAGCATGAAGGAAAAATGATCATGCAGTGCGTGAGTTCACTTCCTTCTAGGACATAGGAAGACACACTGTTCCATTAGTGGGGAAATCAATTAAACAGTGATTCCTCTCACACTATCACTCCCATTAATTCTGTTTTGTCAAATCAGGCACCTTGTCAGGATTACAGAGAGGAACCACAAGAGTTAATCGAAGAGCCAGGTGATGTGGACTCAAATCCCTATCAGTTAGTGGATTTCCACCCGGTGGGTACATTTTAATAGGTAAAAGGAAGTAAAGAAAAGTCAGGCAGGGTGACTCATCAGATCAAGCAATGTAAAAGAATTAGATTTTAAGTGGGAAAGGATGTTTCCTAGGAAACTGCATGATCTGCTTGTGGAACATCAAACAAGAGCAATTTCCTAACAACAACCATGACTAAATTGATCTATAGCACCTCAGGCAGCATTATCACTGGGGGGAGAAATTGGGTGCCTTTTATATTTTCTTAGTTATTATCATCAAATTTTCTATTGCATGGCTCCTTCACCTGTTACCTTTCTGACCTTGCATAAGTGAGGGTATGGTATTTGCCATTGTCTAATTGGAAAGCATATTTCCCTTCCTCTCACCCTTTTTCTCCCTTTCCAGCAAGCTCTGGCTGTTGATGCTGTAACTGACCACAAAGCTGACAATGTACACCATTTTGCCACTAGGCATCCAATACCCACTTGCTCAGTGAAAGAATGTGTCCTGTTAGAGCAGGAGTGGCCAACCTGAGCCTGAGAAAGAGCCAGAATTTACCAGTGTACATTGCCAAAGAGCCACAGTAATACGTTAGCAGCCCCCCATCAGCTCCCCCCCCCCACACTCACTGGCAGCCCTGTCAATCAGCGCTTCCCCATCTCTCCCAATCAGCTGTTTTGTGGCGTGCAGGAGGCTCTGAGAGGGAAGCGGGGAGCGAGGGCATGACAGGCTCAAGGGAGGAGCAGGAAGGGGTGTAGTGGGGGCAGGGCCTGTGGCAGAGCCAGGGGTGGAGCTGTGAGCACCCCCCAGCACACTGGAAAGTTGGTGCCTGTAGCTCCAGCCCCAGAGTCAGTGACTGTACAAGAAACCGCATATTAACTTCTTGAAGAGCCACATGTGGCTCCAGTGCCACAGTTTGGCCACCTCTGTGCTAGAGGCTCTATTTTCTGTGCAACAATGCAAAACAACGTGTGGGACCAGCAGCCTGCAAGGTTCTCCACAACGAGACATTTGTTTTAAAGCATATTCAGGCACCTATCCAGTTTATACCAGGTCAAAATGAATGTCTTTCACCTCATGATCTTGCTGGCTACCTTTGCTTTCCAATAAATGAAAGCCTGTTATTGCACATATTATACTATTTACATGATACCATTATGAACTATACCTAGTATTTTAATTGCAGGGGAGGAGAGTGTCAATGTGGTAATAGTGGGTTCTGATCTCTTCCAACAATGCAGGAGGGCTAAAACATCGCCATTGTTATATCTGGTCTATAGAATTTGACCATGGATCTTTTTAACTGCAGTGTCAAATCCAGGCTATGACTTTGAGCAAGATGCACTACAGTTGAAGAAAAAAGTGCTGCACACTTCAAAAAGAAAAGAAAATACATAGCACTGAGAATAAACCATCAGCTGGGGCATGAGCCAACTGCTTATGGTATTACTTAAGCATTTTCAAATGCTGGTGAAATGCAAAGATTGGCGGCAAAGATTTGGGAATGGAGAAAAAATTCCACCTAACTCAATGATATTGTCATACAGTAATTTATCCATGCAATGATGGAGGAACCTGAAGATGAGCAAATTGATTTGACAAAGTGATATGTAGACTTGTCCTCAGCCCAAATCATGAGCGGAACTTAAACTGAACATTTTAAAGCCATTCTACTCAGTATAAAGACTATTTTCATTTTTTATAAACTTGGGACTGTATCATCCAGTGAGATTTTTCAACAGGATGATAAAGATCCTGTATACAAGAGGCAGATACATCCTCTAGCAGCCTGAACTTAGCACCTGATCCTGGAAGTCCCTCTATATGTCACATTTTATTTGACTTCTACAGACCTCCCATATTGGGTCTCACTGTAATAAAGTCTGAAATCGTCCACAAGCCATCCACAAACATCCTCTAATGTGTGTGTGTTTGGAAGCCAGGTGTGGAACAGAAAATGTTTCTGCACATGCTTGGTGGAATCTGTAGGATGTTGATGGGAAGACAGGGAAGACTTCATGCTCTGAACACCAGCACTAAAAGCGCAGGGAAGAAATAGGGGGCTAAGTCTTTAACACAGCCTTAATTGGGCCTCTGGTTGTACGGCCATAATTTCATGGCACACAAAACACAGGGCAAACACAGGTTTGAAAATCTGGCCCACTTCCTGTCTACCCAATGGCCCAGAAGTCCCCAGACTCTGGCTCAGCCCAGGGTGAACTTTTCAGTCAAAAGAAAAATACAAAGGAAAACTAGGATCAAAATCTCTTGGCAAAGACTTTGTTCTTATACCTGTGAAAAATGATTTTCTCCTCTCTATTTATAGTTTATAGCCCCCCTCTTTGCTGAGGACATATCTGGGATTAATGTTTTTATTTTAAAGAAGAAAGATTAAGTATTTTTAGCTTCTGTGGAATAAGTTGATGTAAGGTTGCAATTGTCAGTCGCATCTTAAATTGTATGTACCATACTCCATACCTTATAAATATTTAAGATGGCTAAATAATTATCCAAGGCTCCTCAACCTGCCTTTCTTTATTAGTTCCACAGGGAGCCAAGAAAGCATTTGTTCTCCTTCAACCATACAGACAGAATTATTATATTGCAAAATATCCTCTTTGGTTGTTGCTGAGACTGCTACAAGGATTCTCTTCTGTTGTGATGTGATGGAATTAGCCACTTGCAGAGGACAGAAGCTTTGTTGTTTACTGACCAGATCAATACAGTTAGCTTGGCAAGCTTTCCGCAACATCTCCATCAAAGCAAATCCTGTCTCACTCCATTCCACCCTTGGTTTTATGTTCACAAAAAACGGAGGGAAAAAAAACAACAACTGGGCTTCTATCCAATCACCCTAAAATATTCAGGATTTTATAGTGCCAAGTTGAGAAGTGTGTGGCAGATTCAAAGAAAAACAACTTTGTGGCCAAATGACAGGGGTTGAAGGGACACAGGTGCACCTACTTATACCAGTAACTGTGATGACTGTGGTAGAGAAAGCCAGCAACCAGCTTTTACCACAAAACAGCACTGAGCAAAATTCTTACAGTTGCTTTGCAGCCTAATCTTCTCTCTCTCCCCCTCTATTTTAAACACAGCCATATGGTAACAAGCAGGTCCTTACAACCACATAACAGATGAAGAGCCCAAGTTTTCTAGCAGCCGGCAGATCTTGCCCCAGCAGCAAAGCCAAGGAAGAAAAGCTGTCTCCCAGATGGCAAGGCTGGGGAGCTTTGTGCATCTTGAGTCTGCACCTGTCAAGTCTGTTCAACCCCTCCCCCCTTCAAACATGTACTTGAATATACAGTGGAGAGGGAGAATAAGAGCATAATCCACACCGCCTGTGAACAGGAAGGGTAGGGTGCCATTTGAGTGCTGTTGGCATTTTATACAAAGGCTAATTTGCTTTGGAATGCTATTGTTAAAAAGGACACGCTGTGTCAAGTAAAAATAACCTGTGTGGATACAGTAATGTGCTCTGCATGGTGTCAGGTGGAAATCTGCACTTGTCTCATAGTGGAGCAATTAAAGAGTTTGATGGCAGTAATCTGCCACTTTGTGTAAGAACTCAGATTAGATCACAGTGGCTGAACCCAGCGGAGGGCAAGATTTTGCAAAACTTCCTGAGTTTTTAAAAACATTTTGCCAACTCAAAATATGATTTGAGTTTTGTGGATCTTCCTTTTTTTAAAAAGAACTAAAGTAAGCCCAGGTATTCAAGACTTAGGCTACAGCTACACTACAGTTTAAATCGGCATAAATTATGTCTCTCAGGGGTGTGAATCAGCCACCCCATTTAGCATCATAGTTTATGCTGATTTAAGCACCAGTGTGAATGGTGCTATTCCAGCAGGAGAGCCTCTCCCGGCAATTTAGCTACTGCTGCTCGCATGGGCTGGGTAAGAACTTTCTCCCATCGGCTTAGAGTAGTTACACTAGAGAGTTTAAAGTGGTGCAGCTGCAAGCCATAGCCATAGATACTATGGGAGTAAGCCTAGGCCCAGATCCACAAAGATAGTTTAGGTTCTTAACTTCCAGTGAGATCAATGGAATCCTGTTAGGAACTTAAATGTCTTTGTGGATCTGGGCCCAAATAAACATCATA
This sequence comes from Sternotherus odoratus, assembly GCA_032164245.1. Classification (NCBI taxonomy): domain Eukaryota; kingdom Metazoa; phylum Chordata; order Testudines; family Kinosternidae; genus Sternotherus; species Sternotherus odoratus. The sequence goes on from JAVMKO010000002.1 coordinate 152,758,749, forward strand.
GCAAGGTTAGATAAGATTCAACTCCAAGGAACTTTGCCAAACACAAGATGTTCCAGTGAATTTGATGTTGTCCACTGTTGTGGCTTCCAACAGTGTTCTTTTATTCACAGTGCAAACCCCACCACCAATATACAACTCTACACAGTTTAGCTGAGCCCCAGCCCTCAACCTGGCTGGTCTCAGGAAGCTGTCAGCTCTACAGGCTCCTAGCCTCAGCTCTACTTTTTTTTCTCTCTCTCTCCCTCCTTCCTCCCTGGCAGTCTTTTATCCCCTGAGGAGGCTGCCAGGTGCAACCCATAACCCTGAGCCCTCTGCAAAGGGGCAGCAGGGCTGGGTCAGGCCCACCCTGCCACAGTATGTTCATCCCGATTATATCACATTACAGAACTAAAGGATGGATGAAACAGTTTTGGGGCAGGCACAAACTTTTTGTTCTGGGTTTGTACAGTGCCTAGCGCAATGGGATCTTGGTACAGGAGGACTGAGTGGCTCTTAGGCACTACAGTAATACAAATACATAAATAAATGGGAACATAAGAACCACTCCAAAAATTTAACCCACACCCAAGCCAAAGTTGCAAAGTATTCAAACACGATCTCCCCAATATTTTTACTTTTGAGCACTACAGTGCTTTCTGATTTTGATGGGGATAAGAACTACTGCTCCATAAAAGTCTATTCTCATACTTCTGGTTCAGCTTAGCAGAACAAAGAGTTCTTGGACAGTTTGCATCAACATCCAAACTTTTGGGCGCTTATCTAGAGTGAACCAAAATGTTGGAATATTCTAAGGTTCATCCATCACTAAGTTCAGCAGAATTTAATTTTACTTCTTGTTTTTCTTGTTACTGTTTTCCCTCTATATGCCACCAGATAACAGGACACAATTCCATCAATATCACCATGCTCAATATATAAAGGTGTGTATGTAAAGAGGCTGGGCACTGTTTAAGGCAAAATGATCTTTCCATGACCACAAATTTCTCTTGCTAAATTTTTTTTACAGGTTTTAAAAGGGAACAAGTTAAAATAGAGGTGCATTTGCTCTCTGACAAAGTTTTACAGGGCATTCTCTTTGCCCCCCTTGTTTTAATTTTCCTTTCTTATTATTCATATTCACCATCATTAACTCAAGCTATTTGTTTCCCTGTCCCTTTGAAGACAGGCGAGGGTGGTGTATTTATAAAACAGATTTCAGACAAACTCCTTCAGTCTATTGTGATTTCCAATGACTACTCACATGGGGCCTGAATCATGAAGTATTTAAGCATGCACCTGACTTTAAGCACATGCCTAGTCTCATTGACTTTGCATATTTGAAATCATGTTTGTGCTCAAGTACCTTGATGAATAGGGGCCACACGTTCTGTCTGTGTGTAGGTGTCTAGCAACATTCAGGAGCTTGGAGGGAGTAGGGGGTTTCAGTGTTAAGAAAATACAGCAACATCTCACCACACTCCATCTTCAGAGTTCAGGAAAGAGCAAACTGCCTATTAAAATTGCTTCTCTGTTGTGCTGTGTTCTATGTTAAGCAGCAGTAGTGAATACAAATGATATAAGGGAATTGTGTATCATGTGTGCACATATGCACAAGGCTGCACCCTGATCAATAATACTGAGATAAAATGTGTACTATAACATACAGGCAGGCACTCACTAGTTTTAAGCATTGTCCCATGATGACATGTCAAGCCTAGGCCAGTCATGATATGCATCCCAAAATATTGTACATTACAAAGCTTTCTAGCGTTTTCAGGGGGAAATATTTATGGAAAACATCCTAATTTCATAATGATTATAATTTTCTTTTAATCTATTCACTGTTATCTCGGTCTATAATAGTCATTTTTAGGCAATACCTATTAGCATGTCATTGTGCTAGGTTGGTCCAAAATGGCACTGTAAACTCAACATGATCAAAAGAGAGCTCCTAATATTATGCCCCTCTCTTTTCTCTCCCCATTCCCCACATTCTCTGTCATCATAGACAATGCCACCATTCTTGTCACTCAGGTCCATGTGGGTGTTTTCTTTGACATGGCCTCTCTCTAGATCTACTCAGCTAGGTAGGCTCTAAATTTGCCAATTTTTTCCTGCATAACATCCCTGTTTTTTCTTCTCCATTCACACAGCTATATCTATCATCCAAACCCTCCTCCTCATCTTTTCTCAAGGAAAATTTCCATATCAATGAAACTGCACTTTTCAACACCATTTTATAAGAACATTTTCAACCAGCCTCATTCACAAGAAAGTATTGATTCCCTGCCCCATTTTTCCCATCAAAGAGGTATGGATAAGGAAGGTTAAAGTAGTCAAAACTTTTGGTTGTTTAATTTCACTGAACATCCTTTTGAATGTCTGCTGATCCTGACACGCTAACGAAATGCATGTATTAGACCTCCCTCCATTGTTGATAGCAAAAAGGTTCATAAGATGAAAAGGCCTTTGGCTATGACAAGGCCCTTCTTGTAAGTATACAACAAAAATTCATCCTTCTGTATCAATTTCTGCCAGAATACCAAGTTCCAAAGTTGTATAGCCATTGATAGCCATTGGAGTAGAAAAGATGACAGGTACAGTCCCCAACCAGGAGCAACTGTCTGAATCAAGAGTAAGAGACTTAACCTTCTACCTCTCCACTATGTACATAGAAGAAATCCTTCCTAGGCACACAAGCTTGTGGGTTGAAATTTTGAATTCTCAATAAGAAGAATGGTAAATTCTACTCAAATGATCTAATGCTCAGGAAAACAAATTCTGAAAACCAAAATAACCCCAAAGACAAAACACTCGAACAATGACTGTTGCAGGTGGAAGGAAAAAGCAGCAGAGGAAAACATGTAATCCTTTGATAATGAACCTTGATGTAATTATCTGTCTTTATGAAGACAGTTGTTAGATATATTTTGATGAAAGGGAGTACTGTAGAATCTCATTACAGTCACTGATGTGAAACTGCTAATCACCAACAAGGGTTTATTGGGATTGAAGTCTCGGTGTTGGGTTTCTTTGGCTCAATATATTGAGAAGCTTCACTATTTTCCCTGGTATCAGGTGCCCATTCTCTCCCTGCCAGGATGAGAGTTAGGTCAGGTTAGTGATAGCAAGTTTGAGATTGCAGTACATTGTATACAGACCCCAGATTCCACTGCGAGGAGTTGTTGGCACCACTCACCTTAGAAATATTACAAATCCACATGGAAACCAGATTTCCTACCTCCTGCTGCAATCATTCTGCCAAAGATTTACCAGCCATGCAAAATGAATCAGTGTGACTCATGATGAAAAAAACAGATTTCCAAGAATGTGTATTTGAATCAATGGGGTCTACTGCCCAAGAAGACAAGGCGTTTCCTCCATTCATAGAATAGGAGAAAATGGAGGTGGAAGAGACTTATTCAATCTAGAGCCACAAGAAGCATTGGCATAAGCTAATAGCTGATTTCCATTTTATGTATCAATAGTAACAGAGATTCTGCAGACCATGTCCTGCCCTTTCATATACCCAGCCTCATTCTCTTCCGATTGTCAATGACAATGCTGTAGGGCTAGAACCTTGGGGGTGAAATTTTGACTACTTAATTGTGAAATTTTGTTTAACTACCCAAAGCTTCCAAACATTAAAGCACAGTTCTAGCCTAAACATTCATACAGGTGTCATTGATAGCATAATTTAAAGATATTTGGGCTGCCCAGGTCTATCTGCTGATGATTTTGCATGACAGAATACTTTATCAATGGTGATAAAGTGCCAAATGAAAACACCCAGCTTGATCCTCAGATGCCTGGTAAGTTGATGGGCTAGGAGCTAAGCAGAATATTCTTTCTTACAAAGTAAATTCAATATAAATATCAGCAAAACCCGGTCAGCATGGAACCCCACAGTGATATAGTACAGCTACTTTTCTAGGTTGGACAACATATTACAGTGCTTTTTAAATCAGATGCAAACAAAATCATTCCTGTTACTTATGCAAACAAAATCATTCCTGTTACTTAGGCAAAATTTTCAACCAGCGGGTTTGGGGGTAATAATCAAGATGTGTTACCATATGTGGGTGCAAGCCTGTAGTATGAGAAGAGAGAAAAACTAGAATATAAGTGACCAAAAGGCTGCCTAGCTGATGTATAATTTCCACTCAGATGGTCCCAACTGCTTTGTCTCAGTGGCTCAGGTGATAAATACCACCTTGATATAAGGTTTGTCCAAGGTGAAGAAAAAGTGTATGCTGGGATTCTCCAGAGCAAAATGAACTAACTTAAAATCTAGAAGAATTGTCATTCAGTCACAAGAACTATTTAGAATAAAATGTTAGGAAATAAACATGCATGCTAAACACATTATTTATGAGATTTTAATTTAGCCCTCAGTGGGTGAGGTGATGTCTGAGTCATCTGAGTGGGTTTGGGTGAATATTTTTGGTAAACTAAGAGCAGTTTATTCTGGAAAATGAGGTTTTATGAATATTATATGAATTGCTAGGTGAGAAGAGAAAATATATCTTGTACTTTAGTTTCTAATATTGGATGCTCATATAAATTGAATTAGACTTTAAACTGTTAACATAGAAAGTTATATAACACTAAGAAAAGTATGAGACAGACACCAGTGTTCCAATGATTGTATAAGTGGGCAAAGAATTGAAACCATTAAAGATTTTTTTTCTTTTTGGATAGGTAATTCTGTCAAATGTCAAGCTTTCTTTTTAAAACTAAAGTTTATCAAGCCATTAACTACAGTGGTATCTCACGCCCATGCACACCTTGTAGTAATAAAAGTTATTAACCTGCACCTGTTTTTCCACCACACACAAAAAAATTAGTGTGTAGGATTGTATTTTAACACCAGAAATGTTAAAAGTAATAATCACAGTTCCATGAATACAGGCACACATCATTAGGAGGACATGCCTTCCCATTTTAAAGGGGAACTGGAACAAAACATTGATGTGAAGTGAAAACTGCAATTATGGTGCGCCTAGGGTTGTAGTCTTTTGATTGATTTGGGTGCAAAATGCACAAGTTACTAACCACAGTTCTATATTTCAGTGACTGCACAAGATTATTATTAAGAATGAAATTAGTGAGCCACACATAGAAACTGGGGCTATTAAGCAAGTAATTGCACTGATTAATTGCAATTAATTGCACATGATTAATTGCACTGTAAAACAACATTTATTTTAAATATTTTGAGATGTTTACTACATTTTCAAATATATTAATTTCAATTACAACACAGAATACAAAGTGTACAGTGCTCACTTTATATTTATTTTTATTACAAATATTTGCACTGTAAAAAACAACAACAAAATTTTCAGTTCACCTCATACAAGTACTGTGGTGCAATCTCTTTATCATGAAAGTTGAACTTACATATGTAGAATTATGTACAAATAAAACTCCATTCAAAAATAAAACTATATAAAACTTTAGAGCCTACAAGTCCACTCAGTCCTACCTCTTGTTCAGTCAATAACTCAGACAAACAAGGTTGGTTACAATTTGCAGGAGATAATGCTGCCCGCTTCTTGTTTACAATGTCACCTAAAAGTGAGAACAGGCATTCGAATGGTACTGTTGTAGCTCGTGTTGCAAGTTAGTTACATACCAGATGTGCTAAAGATTCATAAGTCCCTTCAATGACCATTCAAGAGAATATGTTTCCATGCTGATGATGGGGTCTGCTTGATAATAATCCAAAACTGTGCAGACTGACATATGTTCATTTCCATCATCTGAGTCAGATGCCACCAGTAGAGGGTTGATTTTCTTTGATGGTAGTTTGGGTTCTGTAGTTTCCACATCAAAATGTTGCTCTTTTAAGACTTCTAAAAGCATGTTCCACACCTTACCTCTCTCAGATTTTGGAAGGCACTTCAGATTCTTAAACCTTGGGTCGAGTGCTGTAGCTATTTTTAGAAATCTCACATGGGTATCTTCTTTGCATTTTGTCAAATCTGCTGTGAAAGTGTTCTTAAAACGAACGTGTGCTGTGTCCGAGACTGCTATACCATGAAATATATGCAGAATGCAGGTAAAACGGAGCAGGAGACATACAATTCTTCCTCCAAGGATACAGTCACAAATTTAATTGATGCATTACTTTTTTAACAAGCATCATCAGCATGGAAGCATGTCCTCTGGAATGGAGGCCAAAGCATGAAGGGACATAAAAATGTTTAGCATATCTGCCATGTAAATACCCTGCAACACCGGCTACAAAAGTGCCATGTGAACGCCTGCTCTCACTTTCAGATGACATTGTAAATAAGAAGCAGGCAGCATTATCTGGGCTGTAACTGAAATCAATATTTAAAATGTAGAAAAACATCCAAATATCCTATATAATAAAAGGCCAGAGGATGTTTGTCCGAAGCCGTCATGCGCAGTAGAGACGGCCCAGACAAACAGCATGCTGGGAGTTGTAGTTCGGTGGCACAAAATGGCCACCGTGCGTGCGCCACCGCGAGCCATAGAGACAGCCCAGACAAACAGCATTAAGCACTTTGGCCCATGTACACGGGCTGTTACACTAGTATTAAATAAATGTCAATTGGTACTCTATTGTTATAAGTGAGATTAATCGCGATTAATTTTTTTGAGTTAATCACGAGTTAACTGCAAATAATTGACAGCTCTAGTAGAAACATTAAAACTTTATTTAGTACTCAAATACAAACAAGTAGAATTGCAGTTATAAAAAAGGCAGAAGAACATGATAATAACCACTTGTATTGCACACACTCACAAACTTAGGGAGACCATCAGAAGTGAAGAGGTCAAGAATAGTAAGTGGAGGAAGCGCAGTAAGTGGGTATGGCAATCCAGGCTTCTGCCATCCTGTCATCCCAATGTCCCCACTACAGATTAGACATACACCCAATTTTATACCCTTTTCCTGTACACCTACATGTGTCTGGTGACCATATTTAGATTGCCAAGTGGGCCCCAGCTCATTTGTGATGTTCCAGGAAACCATAATTGAGGTTCCAATTGCTAACATCAGCTACTCACATCAATACTGTGTTAATACATTTCCCAACGTTTCCAATACATTAATGAGGTTAACCTCATGGTTACACATATCCAACAGTCCCCTGCACGTGCACTATTTCAAGCTTAAATTGCCTGCTTGTTTATTGCAAGTTTATTGCTAAATCTTATAACCTGAGGTCAAGCACTCATGCTAACTTAGACTAACTGCTTTAGTTTTATTAGGCCTTCATCTTAAAGCAAAGTCTGTTTTAAATATTAATACACAGATACATATTTTATGTTTCCCTATTTGCATTACAGTTTTAACATGACCAGTTTAGGCAGATAGATTATAGTTACAACATAAGCATAAACCTTCCAAGAGAGGGTCAGGGGTCAAAATGCAAACAATTGATGTTAGGCCCCGTAGATCTATAACTCAAAGTAATCCATTTTCATGCCATATTTCAATATGGTTTTCAGAGGAATAGTTCCTAAGAAAGCCAAGAAGAGCTAGTTATAGGGAACAAGGTCCTAATGCTTCAACCCCTGATTTCATTATTAATTAACCTCAAATATGACAGAAGGAAATGGAAAAAGGTGAGCCATTTTTAACAAGACTGTATGGGGGTGCTTAGAAGAAATGATGATGATCACTTAAGAGCAGTTACATATGTGCATAACTTAAAGTCAATGGTGATATTCATGTGAGTAAAATTAGTCGTCTTCTGCAAGATCATGGTCTTCATTTGTATACTGAAAAACAACAGGTTCTTCTTCCCACCCTGAAAAGATTCACCCTCATTTTTTCTGCCAAAGAGCTTGTTCTCTGTGATCCCAGAGGACAATCTGAACAATTTCAAGGCAGTCTTAATATTTTCAAATTGAACGGGAAATATGTGAAATGTGGATATTAAAAATAACCAGGAAAACATTTTTGCTTAGAATTACACCCCCTTGTAGATGACCCTGGGGAATCCAGATATGGATGACCTAAATGATGAGATAAAACCGAGGAACAGAAGCTACTTTTAAACATTTTAGTTGAAAAGCTACTTCCCAATACACACAAATCCCTCTTCAGCTTCACATGAAAACCACTGAGCCCAAAGTCCAGCACTAGACCACTCAGTTTATTCAAGAGACCTATAGAAAAGAGCCTTAAATCATTAGTTGACTGGGAAAAGGGGTTGACTTGGTAAGCCCGAGTTACCATATAGATTGTATTCTTGTCCCCTTGTGCTGGTATTTAGGACAATGTGGAACTTTTGCACAGTTGTCTAAAAATTGAAGTTTTGAGAAAGCCTGCAATCACAATAAGCAGCAACTCTTCCCAAGGGGTATTCTGTGATCCATCCCATCACACTCCTCCCCTATTTCCTAGAGCAAAGGCAAATAGGTTCTGCCAGGGCAAGGCACCAGCCCCACAGTGAGAGAGAGAAGGATTTGGCTATATGCAACCAAAGACTTGCCATAGAAATGATAAACAATCCAACTGCACACCTGTATGTGGTGGAGTGTTAGTGTACTGAGGAAGCACACTGTTGTAACATAACATGGGCCCTAGTGTAGGTTAAGGCTTTCATTAGAGCAATATTTAGAACTGTAGCAAAATGGATAACATCTGTCTGGGAAGATTTGGGGGTGGTGTTGTTATAATGCTCGTGTTTAAATTTTTAAAAATTCTGTAGGATAAATAAAAACACTCAATCATCTCGATCACAGCTGCTATGAAAGTCATTCTGCACTACTGGACGGATTCCTCACGACTAAATATTGAGCATTGGACAGATTCCATGTTTGTGACATTCAAATTTGAAAGGGCACTGTAGTGTATGTGCCTCAAAAATAATAGACTGGAAACATTCATAAATACACAGCGTCTGGTTAAAGGCTTTTGAATTAAAATAGATGAGAACAATAATGCATTTCATAACTACAATGATGTGTTGTAAATAACCCAAAGATTTATATAGGATGTTACAGAGATTTTATGGATTACCCTTTTTTCTATTTCTCCTATTTTTATTTTCTCTTCTTCCTTTCAGTCACATTCAGTAAGAAATCCACACAAATTGTAGCCAACGCTGCACAGGAACTCACACGGGGTTCCAGGGAGCCTCACCACCAATTGCACTCCTGTAATAAGGCAAAGTCTTTGCTTACTCAGAGAGGGCAAATCTCGGAGAGTCTCATTCACCTGGCATCATTAAACACACCAGCTGGTGGAGCAAGTCTATGCAGGGGAGAGTGCATTCTGCACCTTTTCAAAGGGTACATAACAGACTGCATTCCTCCTGCAACCATTCCTCTATATACAGCATGGGTACACCTCTGCACCACCCTTAACATGTGCAGTAACTTTACTGACTATTTGGACCATAGTTTCTAAGCTTAAAAGTATTTGTACTTGCAGTTTAAATTGTGTATCTTAACTGAATCAATATCAAATCTTAGGTTTAAGATTAGAAGCCGTGTTAGTCTCTCAACACAATAAACCAAGGCCTAAATAGAACTTGCAAATGGTTCTCTCATTACACTAATTGATTGTATTTCCCTAGTTAATTTACCGTCAATAGCTATCTCTTGCCAGACACAGATATCCATTTCAAAAGGTATTTTTTTCCTCCTGCTGATAATGGCCCATCCAAATTAAACAGCCTCTTAGAATTGGTATGTTAATGTACAACTTTTTTTTTTTGCTTTCTGTGTGTATAAAATGCATCTTACTTCTGCTCCATTCCATGCATCCAATGAAGTGGGCTGTAGCCCATGGAAGCTTATGCTGAAATAAACTGGTTAGTCTCTAATGTGCTACAAAGTCTTCCTCGTCTTATCAAGTCTTAGTTTAACTTGCTCATAAAGTGATCATGAGTGTTTTTGTGTGTGTCAGCATTCGGATACTAAACAGAAAGCTAATGAGAAGGAACATGGTCTAGTACAGTAACACTGTATAACAGGTTCACACATCAGACTCCATGCCTCACAATCTGAATTTCAACCAGGTTTAATCATTTCTGGGGAGAGGGAGGATTTAATACATAACCGCATGCTTAGAAACTACTTTCCAGTCAATTAGCTGATTACAGAATTTTCCAGTGACTGGGAAAATGTTTTTTAAGACCTTTAAAAACCTTTTGCATTATTTTATATATAAATCCTATCTAGAAATGAGCAAACATATGAATTCCCATCCTGCAGGAAATTCTGATATTTCAACATTTGTTTTAATTCTGCATTGGCATGAAAAGTTGAAATAGGGAAGCTTTTCTGGAATTGAATCATCATCCAAATTTTGAAATTCAAAAAAATTCAACCAGCTCTAATAATGAAGAAGCTAAAGCTAACCAATAGAAATTATACATTACTGCAGCTATCAAACTATATTATGAGTCATGTCCTAAGGCTCTCACTCAGGTTTGATTAGTTCTCATTCAAGCAAAACTCCCATTTCGATCAATGCCACCACATCTCTGTCTCTTGTGATATGAGTCATCGTGAGAGTTAGCTCCAGAAAATGGCAAGGTACAAATATAATTTTTTGGAGTACCATTAGAATAATAGGATATCAGGATTGGAAGGGACCTCGGGAGGTCATCTAGTCCAACCCCCTCCTCAATTGTTCACCAATTCCTGAAAAGAGACTCTTCAGGTGTACACTTTTAATGCTCTGTCCTAACTACAATCTATAACATACCAGTCAACGAGTAAATTACAAGTGGGCAAAGTAACAACCTGGATTGTGCTTTTAGTGATATGAGCCAAATAATGGATTTACAATTTGAGTATATTTAAAATATAATTATCTGTATTAAATTTATCTCAGTCGGAGAGCAACAACTCACTTATACCGTTTGCTTGCTTTTAGTTCATCAGGCTTGTTTGCAAATTCTGACTTCCCTCTAGTGATTTGCAACATGGCTGCAGGCAAAAATAGAAGCACTTACATGATTCTTACAATACAGTGTGACATTGTTACCCAGGAGTGAATGAATCCACTAGCAGGCTTTTAGGACATGAGGGAGGGGTCCAAATTAATACAACATAGCATTGCCTTTAAGTACCTGTAGATCCAGTTTACTGTCATGCATAGTCATTTACTTCACTCATCAGAGATGCACAGTCTGGTATAACAGCACTTTTTAAATGACACTATAAAGACTACAATATGTCATGGCTAATTCTAACAATCACTGACTCCCCATGGCTGTCATAGACGTTGATGCCCTAGGCAAAGCCCTGGGATGTTAAGGCCAGGCCAGCCTTTAATAATGAGCGAAGACTCGCTTATTGGTGATTTTTAGAATGCAACTTATTTCTGTTAAACTATTTAATCAAGAGAACTCATTACGTATCATTCACATTCCAAAACGTGACTGAAGCAGCAGCATGGAGGTACAAGATTGGTTCAAATCTGACAAAATGCCATTCTACATACAACTGTGACTGACAGATAAAAAATACATCAGAAAGTGATATACTGCTACTTTTTTTTACAATGGTGAAGTAATATCTTGCAATATTGCTTATCAACAAACTCTGGCCAAGTGTATTTCTCACTATAACACCACTTAATTGGGACTTCTCCCAGTTCAACAGTAAAAATACTTAGTACAAATGACTATTGCTTAATGGAGACACTAATTCTGCGAAAGTGATCTGGCAATTTAGTTGAGAATGTATTTAAAGTCTCATGCTGGTTCTGTCTAGTTTTATCAGCTGTCAGTCACTCATGGCTCTGATACAGGAGAAAAATATAACAATTGCTTCACCACTGACTATTCCTGATTGTCAGCTTGCTCACTACACCAAATATTTGATTTATTATTAATTATTAGTAGTACATATGCATGTTGCAGCAACATCCCAGTGTCCCCAGTTAGTACAAAGGTCCAAATGTGTTGGTGCAGTACAATCACTTACAAAGTGATTACCTCAAAGAGCTTACAATTTAAGGCAGAGATTTTCAAAAGCACTCAGTGTTGGCTTTAATGGGAGCATAGCCCCGTCAACCTAAAACCTCCATTAATTTCAATGGGACAAGTGTTAGGCCAACACTGAGCATTTCTAAAAACCTAGTTCTAAGCCAACATGTGACATAACATTTGGGAGGAGGATACAATCAAATATGCAACATTCTATAGACTTATTTTATTCATCTATTTCTAATGTTAATAAGTATCAGCTACCCCCATTTACCCTTCAACCTAGCCATTACTAATAAGCTGATTTCCAACAGCTGTCATGCAGAGGCTGGATTTGGAGGGAGGATGTGAACTCAAAAGGAGGGCCAATACTGGGGAGAAAGAATCCTACACCTACTGCCTGAAGGCCTGTGGCCACCGCCAGAGCAAGTGTCTTACCCACGATATCACTGCAGCATAGCCAGGTCCTGGAAGGGAGGCCTGGGATGTGCAAGGAGCAGACTATGAACTTTTCTTTTGCCCCAGAGACTATTTGTGGTATTCCTTGTGCCCATAGGGCCGGGTTCCTTGTTTCCCTTAACCTTTTCCATTTTTCCTAATATTTCTTACAGTTGCTGTTTAATAAATTGTATTGGTTAGAACTCAATGTAGTGTCAGTGGATTAGGGAAGTGGCCAATGTGGAGAGAGTACCCCGGCATGGGGACACCCTGGCTCTTGTCCTAAGTGACAATGACAAAGCTGGGGGTTAAGCCTCCCAGGAATCCTGGGCCCAGCCTTGTCTGGTTACAAGGACTCTTCCACCCGGGAGAGTGGATGGAAGTCCTCAAGGTCAGGCAGGCATCCAGGTAAAGGCAGCTGGAGCGAGGACTCAGATCCTTTTGCTCTCCGATTCCACCAGGGTAGTGCAGAAGACAGGAAAGTTTCCCATAATAGCAGGATCATTCCCCTGCTTACAATTAGAAAAAAAATTCTAAAGGGTTGTTAAGTTCTGGAATAGGCTTCCAAGGGAGGTTGTGCAATCCTCATCACTGGAGGTTTCTAAGAGCAGGCCGGACAAACACTTGTTAGGGATGGTCTAGGTTTATGTGGTCCTGCCTCAGCACAGGGGGCTGGACTTGACAACCTCTTGTGGTCCCTTCCAGCTCTATATTGCTATAATTCTATCTCAGGGGTTCTACTACAGTTAGTTTTGAAACAGCCTTCTAAAATGTTCGTTAATCCTTCAGAAATACAGACTTTGACGGGGGGAATGAGGCTGACAGTGCATAGGATGGTGGACTTCTGTAGCTCCAGTCCTCACCTAGATATGCATTTTCTGTTCTCTCAATTACTTCATTAGTTGTGTTTCAACTGCATAACCTCCTCCTATGCAATCAATTACAAGCACAGAATATAAAAAGAGAGAAGGAAAACAACAGGTGATATCATTTCAAATCTCCCATGTATTGTACAATGGTAGCATGAGTTTATATCAACCCTGTCATGAGATCTCATAACAGGCATATAAAGTGTGGCTGCAACCACACAAGCTGTTATTTTCAATGCAAGAGCTCATGGCAAGTATAAAATTAACCTGTGTCAAGCTCACTATTCTACCCAGTAATTTAAAAATTTGACTCAAATATATTCAAACTAGCACCAAAAAAGAAAAAAGAAAAAGAGAGAGAGAGAGAGTGCAGTATATGAATTTCTTATTATAGATTGGGGAATCTATTAATAAGCAGTCTTGTCACTTCTTGTTTCTGTCTAGCCATACAGCTGGGCAAATAATTCACAATGAATAATTTATCAGGCAAATAATAATGCAGCCTCTTTCTTCTTGCAGGAAGAAAAACACAAGCAGATGTCTATCTCTTTTCATTTATCTGTTATTCAGGAGTATTCAGCACATTTTTTGTCATTTAAAAAAATATCTGTGACTTGATTAGAAACAGTTCTCTGCAGGCTCACTATTCAGGATAGGTTGTTTACTTGTGATTGGTCGCATAAGTCACAAAGCATTGTTTCTGCTCCCTGGCTGGGTAAATGCACACACACTTCCAGCATGAAGAGTGCTACATACAAGAATATTCATGGGTTACGCTCTGATGAACCCCAGAATAGCAACCTAAAAAAATAATAATGAAGCAAGACACATAGGTAGGTCATCAATCAAAATATGCAGTAACCATGAACCAACTAGGTCAGCAAAAGTTTGAAAAAAACATGATAGCAGTCCAAGCAGCAGATATATAGCAGTGGGCCCAGAATAGCTAGGCAAACACGCAGCCTTTAAACAGTAACACTGAATTCAGGGAGCAGGAACCAGGAAACAAAACAGGAGCAGGAAAGTAACACACACTTGTTATCACATTTCCTTCCCTTCTCCCCAAAAGTTCAGTGGTACCTGGCCAGAGGCACCAGTGGCCCCTCTCTGATTCAGCTCAAAAGGTGGATGCTGATGCCTTGGCACCACTTCCCCAGCTGGCCATATGACATCGTTGTATGCAAAAAGAGCGTTCTCTTTCCTATCTGTTCCCCTCTCGGTAGGCAGTATATCTGGCTGGTTAACAAAGTGTGTTCCCTGTGGTAATTGCACTCACCACACTCTGTACTCTGCAGCCCACAAGATCACATACAAGTATCAAAAATGCTTCCAGACTCTTGTCTAATATACACTGCTTGTCCAGGATAGAATGCCTGGAGTCTTGCATAGATATACTCATTGAAACGTGTATGCTTCCTTGTCACACTGGACGGCAAAGGGGTGGGATGAACATTGCCTGTCAGCATAGACAACTTGGTCCTTAGATTCAAGAATAGCAGACGTGTTAGTCTGTATCCATAAAGAAAGTGAGGAATACTTGTAGCACCTTAGAGACTAACTAGTTTATTTCAGCATAAGCTTTCGTGGGCTATAGCTCACTTCATCGGATGCATAGAATGGAACAGAAGTAAAATGCATTTATACACACAGAAAGAAAAAGAAAAGAAAGAAAAAAAATTGTACATTAGCATACCAATTCTAAGAGGGCTGTTAAATGTAGATGGTCCATTATCACTAGGAGGAAGATAGTCCTTAGAGTGGCTAAAGAGCTCACACAATGGGGTTTCTCCAATATTTTCATGAGGTGCACTCTGAATATCACTGTGACATTCTGGGGTTCAACCAAGCCAGAAAGAGACTTGGTCACCATCTGCCTTGTAACCCTGTATATTGTATCTGCTGGCTGTGCAGCTTTAGTCCGAAACTCTGACTCCAACAGCCTGCCAGCAGCCCACAACCCTCACTTCCACTGCCTGCATCCGACGAAGTGGGTATTAGCCCACGAAAGCTCATGCTTCAAAACTTTATAGTTAGTCTTTAAGGTGCCACAGGACTTTGTTACCTCTGCTATTCCAGACTAACACGGCTACCTCCCTGATTCTTAACCCTCACGTTGGCGTTGCTCAACCTGCTTACTCTTTGCAGGCTGACCTTAGTATCTTTCCAGCCCCGAATCTGCACCAAAATCATTCTGCTGCAGGGATCAGTCCCTCTCATTGGATCCTCACAGAGAAATTATTTGGTTAGCTGCCTTTAAAGAGACAGTAAAACACTCCAACCTGTCAGCTTTCTAGATGCACACGTTTCACTGAACTTACACAGCACTGATGATTTATAATGAAAGCAAAACAAGTTGATTAACAAAAGAGCATGGATTAAGTGATACCAAGTATGACGCTGCACTCCATATGCTTTATGAATGTGAATATGATGTAACTGGAATATGCTTTATGCAAAAAGTCTCTTGCAAGGTATGATTACACCAGTTATAACCTATTGAATGTATTCATCCTATTTGTATGAATGTATCGTTGAATCTGAAACATATAATATAACATAACATTCAAAAACCAGTAGGAGAACACTTCAATCTTCCTGGCCATTCCATTAAAGATTTGATGGTTTCAGTTTTGAAACAGAAACACTTCTAAAACAGACTCCAAGGAGAAACTGAGGAACTGGAATTAATTTTCAGATTGGATACAATTAACCAGGGGCTTAATAGAACTTCCGATTGGTTCTCTCATTACAGTAATTGATTGCATTTCCTGAGTTAATTTCACTGACAACAGAAATCCAGTTCAAAGGGTGTTTTTTTTCTCCTACTGATAATGGACCATCTACATTTAACAGCCCTCTTAGAATTGGTATGCTAATGTACATTTTTTTTCTTTTTCTGTCTTTCTGTGTGTATAAATGCATCTTACTTCTGTTCCATTCTATGCATCCGATGAAGTGAGCTATAGCCCATGAAAGCTTATGCTGAAATAAACTAGTTAGTCTCTAAGATGCTACAAGTATTCCTGGCTTTCTTTTAGAAATATGAAGAGTCTTGTAGCACCTTATAGACTTACAGATCTTAGGGATCATGGGCTTTCGTGGGATAAGACCCACTTCATCAGATGAATGTTGTGGAAATCTCCAGAGGCAGGTATAAATATGCAGGCAAGAAAGCAAGGTAAATTCAATTGGGGGGTGGGAGGGGCGGGAGGTCTCTGGAGATTTCCACAACATTCATCTGATGAAATGGGTCTTAGCCCATGAAAGCTCATGATCCCTAAGATCTGTTAGTCTATAATGTGCTACAAGACTCTTTGTCACTTTTGCAGATCCAGACTAACACGGCTACCCCTCTGATACTAGAAATAGGAAGTATAACTCTGAGGTCCTATTGTAATTATGCAAAGTGTGGGCCATTAATGGTGGCTTAGGATCTTAATGGCTCCCACTGACTAGAACAACTGGTTGTGAATGGGTTTATTTACCTGGAAACCTTCCTGTGTACATGACCTGGGTAAAGAAAATGAGATCTTAGCGTGACATGTGACTCTGGACACTATGCAGAACAACACAGGAATTCCTTCATCTTCATAACTCCCAAATATCCTTCATGAGTCACATATAGGACTGCTTGTCGCAATACTTCTGGAACGATACTTGGGCTCCTCTGCATCCGATATGTGGAGTAGCACACTGTGAGCTCAGAATTTTTTTTGTAGAATGCTGAAAAAGTTTTTTTAAGGACTGGGTCTGTCCAACCCACTTTTACAGCAAATATCACCTTGCACAGTTCAGCATTTTGAAGAGTGGCATCAGCTGTCTGCCCTAAATTAATTGGCATATCTTTCAGTCCAAAACATTCAGTGTACTCTGCCATTTCTACATAGGAAAGTGCCAACCCTGCAGAATTTCATGAAAAAGCATTAGCAAGTAAATGATGTCTTCCTATGGTAAGTACCAAATCAAAATCATACTGCTAAAATGGAATAATCCACCACTGCAAGGTTCACACTCAGCAGGTCAATGCCTTATAATAGAGGCCCAGATTAGGTAAATGATCAGTTTCTAAGGTGAAATGTCTTCATGCTCAGTAAATCTTGAAGCATACAATAGTGAAAACCATCGCCAAGAACTCTAGCTCTGTATGGGAATACTTCACTTCTATCATGGTGAGACTATATCAGGGCTGGTCACATCTGGCTCCTTCTGCCTGGCCCCTAAGCTCCCAGCTGGGGAGGCTCCCTGCGACCCCTCCGCCACTGTCCCCCCTCTCCCACACAGCCTCAGCACGCCACACGGGCAGCACTCTGGAAAGTAGCTCCTGCCGGTGGCTTCAGCAGTTCTCCGCGCTCCTGCAGGGCAGCATGTCCAGCTCCCATGCGTCACGTGGAGCCAGACACACTGTGCAGCATGGTAAGGGGGCCAGGGGGTTGGATAAGGGATCCCAGAAGGTGGTGAGCAGGGATAGGGAGAAGGAGGCGGTTGGATGGGATGGAGGTTCTGTGGGGGCGGTCAGAGGATGGGGAATGGGGGGGTTATATAGGATGTGGAAGTCCAGGGGATCTCTCAGGGAGCGAGGGGGGGGGGGATAGGAATCGGGGCAATCAGGGCCAGGGAGGACAGGAAGGTGTGGAGTCTGAGGGGGCACTTAGGGTGGGGGGTCTCGGGAGAAGGCGTTCAGGGGACAATGGTCAGGGGGTTTAGATAGGGGATGAGGTCCTAGGGGGTGGCAGGGGGCAGTCAGGGGACAAGGGGCAGGGGGGTTGGATGGGTTGAGGGTTTTGAGGGGGGCAGTCAGGGGGTGGGAAGCGGGTGGGGAGTGGATAGGGGGTGGGACCAGGTTGTTTGGGGAGGCACAGCCTTCCCTACCTAAACCTCCATAGAATTTTGGAACCCCAATGTGGTCTTGGTGCCAAAAAGTTTGCCCACCCCTGGACTATGTGATGCAAATATAACTCATCTGTTCCTTTTGGAGCAGCTTGAATTGCTACAGACTTCCATGGATTAAAATAAACACTGGATTAGGTCTGACATAGGGCTTGATGCAGGGTTTCAAAAGCCTGATTTGCTTCTTTAGTCCAAACCAATTGTTCTGGGTTAAATCCCACAGCAGTTTGGCAAAGGTGCTAAAATAGAGCAGAACACAGCCACCTATGTATTGAGCGAGGACAAGGAACAAATGTAAACCTCTCCAATCAGCGGATAACAGTAGTAAAGCAATAGCTTGTAGCTATTCAGGCATCAGGGTCACACTGTCGGCCAATAAAGAATGACCTAGAAACTCTACAGCATTTTTTGAAAATCTCAACTTTATACTAGCTTGTTGGAGTCAGGTTAGCACCTGGTCCAGAATACCGTTATGCTCAGGAAGATTCTTAGCAAAGATGAGAATGTGCACCCAGGATACTACGCAGGAGCCAAGACAACTTTCTGAAATATCTCAGGAGCCGAGACTAAGCCAAAAGGAAGTTGTTGATACCAGTAGCTGCCAAATGGCGGGCTGAAAGTCAATAACAACTGTGAATTTTCAGCCACAGATATTTGCCAATAACTGTATCAGTAGTCCAACAAAGAGAAAATACAGGATCCACTTACAATGCAAGTCACCTCTTTGAAGGTTGGCAATTGAAACTGCTCACATTTCACATATTTATTAAATGCCCTAAAACCAGTGCACAGTTGAATATCACCATTCTTCTTGTATATGCTCATGGTGGGTGAGCTCAAATCCATAGGCACTTCCACCTCCCAAACGATGCCACCTCAATCCTGCTCGGATCTTTTCCACAAGTGCAAGATGTACACAACATGCAGATGGTGGAAAGTGCTTGAATCCAACTGTAGAGAGTACACATCCTGAGGACAGAACACCATCATTGTTAAATAAACCAGTGTTTCTGGACAATATCCTGGGTATCCCCTTCTATTCTAGCTGACCTAACTGCACCTGAGGTATTCCGTGAGAGTTCATGCATAATATCGAGCTGTCAGCACAGATCATAGGACAATAATGGAACAATATTCACAGCCATGTGTTTAACAATGCAAAACTTTGTTGTCAAGGCGATGCTCCTTTTAGAACACAGAGCATTCAGCTTCACCCACTGCCTGCGAGGCGTACAAATACCAAGCTTTTATAACCATTGCAGATGGGCAAATGTCCAGATCGTGAGCTAACACAGAATGGAGAATGTTAACTCCAGCACCCATGACCAGCATGCAATGCCACAGTGTACCGTGTATTTCCAAGATATGGGATACCAGCTCCAGCACCTTGCCACGTGAGACGATCGTACTACAGAAAACATCAGGGTCCCTGGTAAAGGTGGTCTCGTGCGGCGCCATTCACAGTATGTACTTCAGGCATCCCGTCTTCATGATCCAATGTAGCACAGCACACTACTATAAAGTATCCTTCCCACAAACTCAACACACAGCAGTGCTAGCCAGGCAGGCAAAAAAAATTGGCCAAGTGACCCATGACGACAGCGAAAATAGTGAGGAGATGGCAACTTTCACTGCCAAAGCTGCGGAGCAGGAGCAGGTAGCGTTGTATGACATTGGGTAATGGAAATAGGAGCAGCAGCTGGTTAAGTGTAGACACAAAGGTAGCAGCAGCCTAAGGCACAGAACCCTTTTCAACCCGAGCCCTCTCAAATGCCTCACTCTTAGCAAACCCAGCATCAAAACATCACATTCTAGCATCTTCAGCCAGTAATTGTTCTGCCTGGTGGTCACTGGTTGTACTTACCACAAAAGTATTTCTGAGCAGGATCACCACAACATTCAACAGTGTACCATAACAGCCCCAAATTCACAGTCCTAGGCCAACTGCTGCAAGCAACGTGCAAACTCATGTATGGTTTCATTGGGCTGCTGGTGAGCTTCAAAAAAATAATAATTGTCTTTCACAGAACAGAATCTCCAATGCGGAAATACTCATTCAGGCGGTACACACTGCATCAAAAGAGGACTCGGGCTCTGGAAGTCCATCATAAATATCAATGTCATCACAGCCTAGAACAGTTCTGCAGCAAGGGTAACCTAGCAGCATCGGAGGATTGCATGATCTGCACATAGTTCTGAACATTTCAAACAAAGTATTGTCAGTCATCAGCCAAAGGACATGCAGGCAGCATGAGTTACAGAAAAGAAGCACTCATCACCATTATGATGCACCCCAGAAGAGCAATTAAAAAAAAAAACCAACCCCAAACCAAAGAAAGATACATAGGTAGGTTGTCAGACAAAATATGTAATAACCATGAACTGGTCAGGTCAGCAACATTTGAACAACAAATACCAGCCTGAACAGCAGATATGTAGCAACAGGCATTGAATAATTACACACATTCAACACTGCACACGCGCACACACACACACACACACACAGCCTTAAATAAGGACTGAAGACTGACTTCAGGGTGCAGGAACCAGGAAACACAACAGGGAGCAGGAAAGCAACACAAATATCAGTCATCACATCACATCAGTAAAGTTTAACTGTGAGTGTTTGCGGAAAAGGGATGGAAGCTTAATAAAAGCCAATTCATTTTAAAGAGTAAACTAATAATTCACAAAATAATATCGCAATATGTTACCAGCTCTATTTAGCTATAACAGAAGTATTAATGGTGGGAAAGGTGTACTATATTGGGTTATACGTGAGGAGAATGTGACAAATAGAAATCTTGAGGCACTTGCTCTGAAGATGTTTCCTAGTTTGCTTTGCTGTTCCAAGATTTTTTCTCCTCTCCCCCAACTCCCTGTGGCATAATCCAATTTTTCATTTTCTTCCTCTTCCAAAAAATATGCTTCCAAGGTTCCACAGCTGCCAAAGGCCAATGGTACAGAAGAGAGCCTATTACTGTCAGAGGGGGCGGGGGGGGGGGGGGAAAGGAGTTTTAAGTAATATGGCTGAATTGCACAGTTTTCCAAAACATTTGACAGGTTTCATTCTCAATATGGAATATCGTACTTCTCTTCCATTAAAAACTCCAACAGAGGTAAAATAGTAGCCAACAGCAAGTTCAGAACACTTTATTCTTTATGCACTTCCAATTATGGAAGAGCAAAATAGGATTTAGTAAGAATGAAACCAATAAAATTCAAAAGATGTTACACTCCACAAACTAATCAAATTTTATAGATAATAATACATTTGCTGTAGCATTTTAAAACATTTAATTGTATTCAATAGGGAATTATATCCCTGATATTTAAATCTATAAATTAGTTTAAAAATTCTATATGGCTTTTCCATACGGTTTGGACTGGGCACCAATTATGTTCACTTATTCACCACTGGACAGCGGGGTCTCTTTCTCTCCTTGTAGGCATGTCTACACTGCATTCAGAAAGTGTGACTGCAGCTCACGTAGACATACCAGTGTTGGCTTGAATCTAGCTACCATGGCTAAAAATAGCAGTAAAGATACGGTGTCAAAAATGCAGATTTGGGTACAACAAAACACTCCACAAATTTGTGTTTATTTTGGTGAATTGGTTTGGTTGAAACAGAAAACAATGGAAATGTTTTGATTTGATTTTTAGGGCTGGATTCACAAGGGGACTTTCGGTGCCATTCACAAAATGGAGGATGAGGTGCTAGTGCTAGTGCCACTGCCTTCCCCTCCTCCCCCCCATACTCCACAGCCCCATGGTTAGGGCACTCACCTGAGATGTGAGAGACCCAGACAAATCTCCACTCCATATAGTGACTTAACTGTCAGCCTAACAGGCGTTGTATAGCCTTGCAATGAATGTGATCAGAGCACTCACCCGGGAGAAGAAACACCCAGGTTCCAGTCCCTGCTCCAATTAATATGAGTTGGTGGAACAAACTAAAAGTCCTTACTAAACCAAAACTCTCCTTGACTTTAATGGAAAGTTTGCCTGTGTAAAGATTTAGGATTTGGCTCTATAAATATTGCAATAAACTAGGAACAAAAAACTAAAATATGCATGAAGATTCTTCCTTGACACTGAAATTCCTGGATTAGGGGGTTTAAGTGATATCCTTTACATCATTACGTGTGGATGAAAGAATCCTTGTGAGCTCAAAATAAAAACACATTTATGTGCCCCTTCTGTTTATTTCTTGCAGATTTCTCCATGGATTTTACTGAAACTCTCCCTAGGCCAATTATAAATAAAAAATGTACAACAGTTCAGTTCATGCATATCAGTAAATGCACATAGCACTGTAACTTAAAGATGAGTCAAGGTAGTTGAACAAAATTCTGACAGAAACAGTGTGACATGAGGACAAGGTTCCAGTCAGGGTACAATTACTTCTGTGCATACATTTCATGTATGCAAATTGGTGAGTGCTCCTCTTTATCTGATTTTATATTACAATTATTTATTCCATTGGGTAGATAACTTACCTGAGCAAATAGGAATGTCCATTTCTAACTGATCTTCTCCATCCCTCCACATCCTCATTTGATCTTGTTTTCTAAAATAATTTTGTAAAAAAATGAATTATGCAAATTTTAAATATGTGAGAATTTGGTTAGACTAGGCAACTTTTGGATTCAGGCCCAGAGCTCACCTTGATATTAATAATATTTGTATCAATGGCCAGTGATTAGCAATGTTTTTATTTGATTTACTGATCATATTGTAAATTCACTCTCCATAGGTCTTGAAGTCATTATAAGCAAGGATAATGATGTGTTCCAATTGAATGTATGCTTCGGCTATAGGTTGGATGGGTAGGAGGTCAGTCAGCCATTAGGCATTGGAACTGGACATACCTATATAAGGCCTGGGTTACACTAGCGGGGGGGGAGGGGGAGATTCGAACTAAGGTACGCAACTTCAGCTACGCTATTCATGTAGCTGAAGTCAAAGAACCTTAGTTCAACTTACCTGGCCATCCCCACAGCGGCGAGTCGACCGCGGCAGCTCCACCGTCGACTCCACTTACTCCTCTTGTGGAGCTGGAGTTCCAAAGTCAACGGGAGCGCTTTCGGGGATTGATTTATCATATCTAGGCAAAACGTAATAAATCGATCCCCGATATATCCCCAGATCGGCGAGTAGCGTAGCCCTATCCTAAGGGTATACCTATCTAAAAGTATGCCTACACTGCAAGGTAAGTCCAGGGTTAGTGGAAATCGAGTCTGCAGACCTTGGGTTTGAAAGCCCAGGGCTTGAGCATCCACATGCACTGAGGCCCCCAGGTTAACATTTTTTGAGCCTGGGTCCCCAACATTCACTCTGCAGTATGCAGACTTGAGTCCAACCAGCCATAAACCAGACTACTTAGCATCCTCCCGAAATGTGGCCAAAATGGCACTTTCTTCATGGTGCAACGTGGAAAAAATTGACTGTCTATGCCGTACATCACAAGAAGTTGTCACAGTCCACTCATGCATCCTGCTGATCTGTCATTTTGGTCTGCATGCTTTCAGCAACCAAAGCCAGACCTTCCCTTTCAGGAAACAGGCACAGCTTCCATGAGATGCTGATGAACATTTCAGTGACATTTTCTGACCCACTGAAGGCACCTGATGCAGCTAACGATGGAGGAGGAGGAAAATACAGACACAGAAGACTCAAACTTGCTGATGCTGCTCACGGCACTCTCTATAGCCACTGATGCCCCTTAAGTAGACTGGTGCTTCTTGGGAAGGGACACAAGTGCAGACTAGTAGGATCAAATTGTCATGCAGACCTCTTGTGCTAGTTTTGGAGATAGCAATATGCACATTGGTGTGTTTATTGTCAGTCTCTCAGAATGGCACCCACCTTCCAATTGAAACCTCAATTGGGCTTATCAGGGGAAGCAATAATACAGAAAGCCAAATTCTCTGGATGAGACCCGCAATCAAACTTTGCATGTGTTGGGTTAAAATTGTGCTTAATATTTCTTTTCTTATTTAAGTTGAGCAGCTTTCAGATACCTGGCAAGCTATCCTTCAGAGGAGAAAAGTAAAGACCTTTTCCATCTAAACTCACACCCAGTAACAATACAAACTACTTGCATTTTTGAATTCAAGATTTTTTGTTTTCACAGAGCTGTGTGAAATGTCTCACAATCAGAGACAAATGACTGTCCTAAGAAGAACCTGATGAGCCTCACTGAATAATTGGACCTAACTAGGCCTTATCATTGTTATCCAGGAACTAACTGATTTCTGTCCTTGCAGTTAAGGGCCTCAAAGCCTCAGTCAGACCTCACTTATATCTGCATACAAACAGGTGCCTCTCATTGACTTCACTGGAGTTACTAATACTTCTCAAAATGATCCTAATGTCTAGAGACATCACTCATTTAAGTCACAAAGTTACCTGTTCTCCAGACAAATTTGGTGTCCCCTCATCTTTATTACTGAAAATAATTTACATAAAAAAGAAAGAATCATGAAACTGACATTAACAAATCATTTATACTAAATTAATCAATCCCACAGCATTTAATTTTTCTGCATTAAAAATGTTTGTGTGGTTTTTGTCATACGTTGCATCTCATAGTTAGGCTTTGGCAGGTTGAGTGACGGAGACTTATTCCTTACATAATTGTAAAATGGATCAGAATCAAGACCACAGTCACTTGTAAAGCTCTTTAGGATTTATTAGTGGGTAAACAGGTGTAGGAATAGGATTTTATATTTGTTTTAAAGGTTGTAATAATTGAAAGGCCGGAACAGACTAGAACAGTCTTCATGGTTGATTATGGTCACCCTCTGTCTTAGGATAAGTTATAATGTCTACTCTGGTTTCCTATATGCATTACGAATTAGGCCCTTTAGTTAAATATACATTTCTTTGCTTTAAGGTCTAGTAAGTAAGAGACAGGATCTTGAATTGTGTGTATGTTAATTAGACTCAAGAAATGTTGAAGGCCTGGGCCACAATATAAACTGTTTTGACCACAATATTTAGCAAAGTTTAATTTACAATGCCTTTATTGCTCCACACAAAATACTTTGGTTTGTATATCTTTGAAGGACCTCTGTAATAAACTGTTTATGTGAATAAGGAGTGTATGCATCAGGAAAAAGATAAGGTGTGAAGGCCATTGTTAAAACCGGAGGGTCAAGAGAGGAGAAGTGAAGAAATTTAATGAGACTTATCGATGCCAGAAAACCATCAACGCGTGTATCCATGATTGAGGAAGGGCAGATTGACGACCCTGAGATGGCGGCTCGCGCCCCTAAGGACAATTGATTAAATCAATCCAGGACAGGATGACCCTCTTGGAGGGGTTTTGGAATGTTAACATCAAACGATAACACCAATTAAAGAGTAACTGCTCATAAACTGACACAGCGAAATCCATAGACTTCAACAGAGAAAAAGTACTACAGTAAAACCTCAATATAACGGACTAATTCGGGCGAGGGGGTGTCCGTTAAAGCCGAAAGTCCGTTATTTAATAATAAAAAAAAAACAAGCTGTGGGAGCAGCAGCCCACCCAATTAGTCCTTATATCGAGGTTTTACTGTACTTCCCCTCTGCCGAAAAGCTGCCGATTTTTTAATTTTTAAACAAAACCAAAAAAACCGTGCCGCGGACCCCCCCTGCGCCCCGGCCCCAGTCCACGCCGCGGGTGGGCTGCCGGCTGCGCCCCGGCCCCAGTCCCCGCTGGCGGCCGGGGCTCGGGGATCCAGCCGCCGCCCGTGGAGCGCGGCTCGAGCCTCGCTCCTCAGGGCTCCAGCCGCCGCGCTCCTCGGGTCTCCATCCGCTGCCCGGGGAGTGCGGCTCGATCCGCGTTCCCCGGGGCTCGGGGCTCGCTCCCTGGGGCTCGCGGCTCCAGCCGCCGCCCGGGGAGCACGACTGCAGCCGCCGCCCGGGGAGCGCGGCTTGATCTGCGTTCCCCGGGGCTCGTGGCTCCAGCTGGCTGCCGGGACCCGGGCGGCAGGCGGGAGCCGGCAACCAGCCCGCCCGCAGGCAGGACCCAGCAGCCAGCCAGCCTGCCCGCAGGCGGGAGCCAGGAGCCAGCCCACCCGCTGCCTGGACCCGGGCGGCAGCGGGGAGCCGGCAGCCAGCCCTCTACAAATGGATTTTGGATGCATCAGACTTTCTTAAAAATTTTGTCCGTTGCATCCGAAGTCCGTTAAATCGAGGTCCGTTAAATCGAGGTTTTACTGTATAAGAACAGGGTGCATTACCATGTTTTTTTGGGTTTGTCTTGCCACTACTCCAGGAGCATCGGATCGCGACCAACATATCCTGGCTCCCCTCAGTGACCAATCTAGCTGGCCACTAGACTGATCCAGACTCTGGGCTGGTAACTATAACATCAACAGGCAGGACTGTGTGCATTTTGTGTGTGTGTGTGTGTGTGTGAGAGAGAGAGAGAGAGAGAGACTAAAAAGCATATACTAACTGCTGTATTCTCAGTAAATGTGGCATGTTGCCTTCTCCCCTATAAAAAAAAAAAACCTTTTGTGCTTTGTATGAGCATTACACAGGAAGTTGTCAATGCTTTAGCTTAGAACTGGTTGAAACTTCATAGAACAGCTTATTACTCGCAGATTAGCTGGTCTCAGTGGCTATGTCTTGATGGGCAAAAAAGAGTGTGTTTCTCAATTGGTTAGCTCAGCTAAATTAACATGATTGAAAATTCCCATTAAGATGCATGCTAATTCATGTTAAATGGCCACTTTGTAGCCTAGCCCCAAGGGTGGAATAGGTTTGACACGGACACGGACTAGCCACATTGGGGTAAAAACTACCTGGACCTTGTCTCTACTAGAAAATTTTACATCAAGAGAGTTATCTTGATATCAAAAGACACACACCATTTTGCAGAGAAGACAATTATATTGACCTGAAACACATACTTTTTCCTAATCAAGACAGGACCCAGGTGTGATGAGACAGGACATGTGAGAGAAAGTGAGGTCCCATTCATTCCACTTTTACCATGTTAGCTCACAGTTTTCACTTAACAGAACAGAGTTTCTGTTTACCACACATCATAAACAGAACAAGAAAAAAAAGGAAGATGATCATAACTCAATATGATTGACTGTGTGCAACAGCATTACCTCCCTCCTCACACCTTCGCGTGAAATTGTGTGAGTGTTCCCTAGCACCTACTGCTATTATTTTGTTGTTGTTGCTCCTCTTTTGTTTGGTTCCTGCAAATTCCAAGATCGGTACTCATATAGGCTGTGATTTTCAGCCCCCAGGTGCCCGACTCATTTGTTTGTTCCCAGGTGAATCCCTGCTGTACCCTTATAGCTCACTCAGTTCAGTGCATATTACCCATTTTTAATATGTGCCTAAACCACAGCTATGAGTGTGCCACTGCTCCCAGGAAGGGGACCTCAGCCCAAGATGCAGAGGTATATGGCCTTATTTCTGGAAATCCTTTAATTAATCCCTAGTGGTGACAGTCATATTCTCACCCATCCAGATGTGCACAAGCAGATCCCTGATTTCTGTATGTGTATGTACATATAGGCATATATATATATATTGTACATATATGCCTATATGTACATACAAATACAGAAATATATATATATATATATATATATATATATATATATATATATATATATATATATATATATATATATATATATATATATATATATATGTACAAATGCACATATACCAACCTGTCAATCAAGCTTTCATTTTAACACACTCTTCATAAAATAAAGGGCACAAAGGCCACAATTCAGCTTCTTACAAAAAGGCATTGTGTGCGGGGAGGGGGCAATGGAAATGCTGGACATCTGTTAATAAGAAAAGATTAGAACAATGTCAAGCATTTCATTGCTTTATACCTTTAAAGAAATGCTTACTGCTTCATATAGGAAATTAAAAGGAATCCTGCACTCTGCTGGGTTTGTTCAACATACCTGGCAACATCTACATCAAACTCACTGCTTCTATCCATAGTGGCAAAATAAATCTCTCAAAAGTCAAGAGCAGGCTGGCGACAGAGATTTGATATCCTCTGGAATTGTGTGGGGATTTAGAGAGATTAAGCACATTTGGGGGGGTTGAAATGAGGTGGGCTCTGTAGCTGGAGCTGCCAGGTGACAATTGTATCTTAGTGGATATGTCACTTGCACACATCCCTCACAGAATGGAGAAAAGCTGAAATAATTAATTACCTTATGAAATCCCTTTTGTTTTGTTTTTTAAAGGCCCAGTATGCATCATTTCCTGCCATCTCTGGCTCTTTTCCACTTTGATGGCTTTCATAGTTCCAGAAGAGAAGTTTTGTTTCATCAGCAACAGCAGCTGAAGGGAGTTTGTGAATTACTGGTGAGTGACAGGGGCACCCCCAGAAATTTTTCACACAGTACATACCTGGGCTCCCCGCCGCTCCTCTCTCAGGCAGTTGCTGCAGCTCTCTGTACTTGTAGCAGGGCTTGAAGCTGCCGATCAGCTGCTGGAAGTAGGGAAAGGCTGCACAAGAAGGAGCAGTACCTACTCAGATTTGGCCCTGTGATCTTTCATCATAACATTGGGCTGGGACCAAAATTGAGTTGCATTGCAGCCGGGTGTGGGGGGGTGGGAGGTGGGAAGGGGTGTCACAGCACCACTCAGATTTAGCCTTGTGCTCCCCATCCCGTGGTGAGAAGGGGGCTGTGGGGCCAACCCTGAGCGGGTAATGGGCTGGCCAGCACTGCTCCACCTCACCACTGCCTTTGGGAAGGCCCAACACTGATGACATGGCCCCTCTGCCAATGGTAGGCACCACATGTAAATGAGTCCAGCTGTGGGTGCCACTAATGAGCAAACCTCGGCAGCAAAAGAGCTTTGATTTGGATAATTTCTGGGCGTTTAGAACCTTAATCAGAACCTCTTGAGTAGAGCAGTGTCAACAATGGATAGTTTTTCAGTTCACTGGCAATTCCAAAAAATTGAAAGAAAAAAATATTTCATGTTGAATCGAAAACCAGATTATTTTTTTAAAGAAAAATTGACAAGTTGAGAAGTTTAAAAAATTCATTTTGGTTCAAATGAAACATTTCATTGTGACAATATCAAAATGTTTTGTTTAGAGTTTGACTATTTTTGATTGCTTTTAAAATAAATTTAAAGGAAATTTTGAAACAAAAAGTCAATTGTTTTGACCAAAACAATTCATCAAAACAGACACCAATTCACAAAACATTTCACTGACACTGCATCTGCATTTTTTTAATCAAAAACTG
This sequence comes from Sternotherus odoratus, assembly GCA_032164245.1. Taxonomy (NCBI): domain Eukaryota; kingdom Metazoa; phylum Chordata; order Testudines; family Kinosternidae; genus Sternotherus; species Sternotherus odoratus. Next base: position 152,788,104 of record JAVMKO010000002.1, read on the forward strand.
TTTCAGCTGAAAAATGTCAGCCAGCTCTACTTTTCAGCAGAGCTGGTCAAAGGGAGGTTAATATTATTTTGTGGGAAAGATTTAAAAGGTGTTGGGAAAAAATAGTCAAAATTTCAGGAAACCAAAATATTTAAAGCAGTTCTACCCCGGAGTCTTCAAAATTGGCCAGAAAACCTTTCGTGACTGGACTCATTTGTGAGATGCCTGGAAATCCCTGCATCTCTTTGTGCAGAAGTAGCACAGCAACTTGTCTTAAGTATTTTGTCTCTTCTGCTTTCAGTCTCAACGAGAACAGAAAGAACCTGTCATTGAGAGGTGTCATGCTACAAAGAAAATAAAAAAAATACTGGGGGCCATTTAAAAAATCCAACGTTTACTTCCTACAACTGCTTCATAAAGCATTAGGCTTAGTTCTCCTCTCCTACCAGTTTAAATCAGAAACAAATCCAGTGAAGTCAACTGAATTTCACAGGCATAAGATTAATATCAACGAGGAGAATGAGGCCGAGTGAATTCTCAATAGCATGCCTTTAAACGTTATTTTTTGAGGGAAAGGGTTTTATAGACCCAAGTATCCCTGCTGTTTTTCTCTTTACTCTCCTTAAACCAACTCTATTCTGACTAGATTGGCCAGAATTTACTGTCCATCAATGGTAATAAAGAATTGACTAGGGTAATTTCTAGACCGCAATGTTAGATGTTTCATGCCTTCCTCTTTCCCTAGGGCTGCTAAACATTAATATGCTTCATCTGAAGCAATCTCAGCTTTTGCCAACCCAGATTTTAAAACCACCCCTAAAAGTCCCTAGCCCTGATTTCTACTTTGAACCAGGCTGCCAAGTCAGCTCTGGTTTAATGAAACAGTTATTGCAAGGGGAGCTGGTAGCAACCCCTCTATTTAGGTTGCCAAACACTTTCTGTTATAAAGATTTGTGCACCCTTTCTTTGAGACACTCTAACACCTCCACTGCAGCAGGAGCTTGAAATTTGGATGGGGAAAGGCCTCAAACTAGAAAAATGCCATTACTTTACCCCCTGAAATTCTCCTCTGGTTTTGCTGAGCTATAAGTTGTTGTCATTTCCCACTGACCTTTGCCTGCCTCAGGAACAATTTTGATAGCAAGCCAAAATAATAACGGAACATAAATACTCTAACCCCAGGCTCATGCCACCACTAAAGCAGAAGTAGCAGCCACAGCACTAGGAATGCCTGGGACCTAACAGAGGATGTGGGGGTGGGATGTTTTAGAAGAGAGACAGACTAGGGTCCCCTCAACTACCCACAGGCCCAACAACTGGCTCCAGTGGCCAACCACCCAGCTTTGGGCCAATAGCCTTCTTCTGCTACCAAACAAGCATAATTAGTCTTGTAGCTTTGAGTATTAATGATCTGTGGTAAAATGCCGAAGACCCAGTGCTCAAACCCTGCTGCTGATGTACGATTTGAGGGCAGGCTTGTTCAATTTGTACATAATAGGTACATCTAAACAACAATGTAAGCCCAGCTCAAGCCAACCCCCTCCCTTGAATCTACACATCAATAGTGCTAACTCATGTTCAAATCCAGGGTCCCAGGACCCTGCAGAACTGGAGCATCCAAGTCTCTGTTAAGCTGTGGGGGGTGGGCACACAGGCTGAGGGCTGCTCTTGGGAACCTCAGCACTCTGCCCAGAGCAGTTGGAGGGTCCAAGGCTCCACACACAGCAGCCTGAGTTCCCTGGGCAACTCTTACCATGGCTCAGCTCTGGCTTCTGGCCTGGCCAGGCAGTGCAGCCTTGTGGGGAAGAGGAGGAGCAGGGGCAGAGCCAGAGTTCCAGCACCGGTGGCCCTGCCATTTCTACACAGGTTCCAGCATGCCTGCAGGAGGCCCTAAATTGGCCAGGACCCCTGGGCACGGGCTCCATCGGCTCATGCATTAATCTGCCACTGCACTCACATCCAGGGTTCCCTGACATGGGTCAGCTAACGCGAACCCCACTAACTGCAGACTTACACTGCTGTGTCGACTTAACCCACATGTTTGCTTTGACCATTTTCTTTTGGTAAAAAACAATGACAAACAAAAAAGCTACGTAAAAATAACACTATTCAGGTTGCAAAGTCAACCTAACAGTTAGGAAATGCCAGAATGTAGGTTGCCCATTGGACCTCATTTGGCTCCTTTGTATGTATGCATTATGACAAACTTTAATTACATGACTTGTATGCCATTTTTCCCCCCACATGACCCTTGCCTCATTCAGTGCACAGGATAGACACACAAGAAGGCAGAATTAAGTTTGCAAAGGAAACTATAAATCTGGCACTTCCTAATTTTCAAGTGCCTGACTTTGCAACCTCATTAATGTTCTTTAACATACTTTTCTGTATGTAATAAGATTGATGTTGCCTGGTTAGTGGTATCTTAGTAACAGCCATTTATCATGCCATCATCAAGTAAATAGACGTTTGTATTCTGTTCCTTGGAGCAACCAACACAAGAGTCAACATGTATGGTTTCAAATGCATGAAATATGAATGAATCATGTTCCTACAGCACCCACTGCTGGCTGTGCCACATGCAACATGGCCAGAGGAGTTACCCTTTCAATGGCATAATGTCCGGTGACAGGTCAGTGGTCTGTAACCAGAAAAAGAGAGTGTGAGGATGTTAGGACCGGAAGACATTGTGATGGGCAATCACTAGGAAGTGCAGTTACGCTTCTAAGTCAACTCCAGGAGAGTGCATAATGGTGGTATTATCTGAGAATGACCTTGCTGTTATCTGTGTGTTTGGGAACCAGTTCCCAGCTGCATGAGTGTTTACCCAGTCTGTGTGAGAATGAATGCGTGGGAAACCAAATGGGGAAACTAAGGCAGGACTGCGTAACCAACAAGTGCTGACCAATCAGTTTGTTGCTTGCTATTAATGAGATGAGTATGTATGAGATGCAAATGAGCATGGGTATATCTGTGCTGACATACCTCTTTGGGTTGGGCTTCCTCCTTGGGCTTCTCTGGACATCGCCCAGGTGTGTCAGTCATCTTGTATTGCGGCCGTGCTGGCAGATAAGCCCCCCAGCATGAAATGCCGCCCCCTCCAATAAACTCACCACTTTCCAACTAGCCACCTGTGTGAGGCCTCGTTTCTCCCGGCAACGAGATAAGCCCCCTGAAACAGAGGTACATGAGGGACTGGAAATGACAACAACAAACAACAACAACAAAGGGGAAAAAGAAAAGACAATATGAAAATAAGTACACCAAAAATCCATGCAAGCAATATAAATCCCATTTTGAGAGATACAAGGGCTGAGGTTGCAATCAGAATTCATAGATTCCTAGAGTATAAAGCCAGAAGGGACCATTGTAATCACTTAGCCTGACCTCCTGCATAACACAGGTCACAGGATTTTTCGGAATTAATTCCTGTCTGAATTTCTGGTGGCACATTATGAGATAAGACACTTGAAAACTGAAGCTATTCTTACTTCTTCTAGCTTTGGTTGGTTCAGCACTAGGCTGACCATATTTCCTTGAGACAAAAACGGGACATTGGAATGGCAAAAACGGGACGGGGTTGGGGGGGGGGTCTCACCAGATGAAATCGGTACAGTGGCTGCAGAACCTGGGCTGAGGGGCGCTGGGGGTGGTGGTTGGGGACTCTGGGGGGCTCTAGGGGGGTTCTGGGCAGTCTGGGGGGGCTCTAGGTCCCAGGGGGGGTCTCACCAGATGAAGTTGGTGCAGTGGCTGCAGAACGTGGGCTGAGGGGCACTGGGGGGGCTCTAGGGGGGTCTCACCGGATGAGGTTGGTGCAGTGGCTGCATAACGTGGGCTGCTTGCACAAGCGTGTGATGACTTTGTGGCTCTTGACCACATGGATCACCTTCTGGCGCAGCGCCCCCTTCCGGCAGAACAGCGGCTTGGCCAGGCACTCCAGCTCGGTGGGCGAGGTGACCAGTGCCATGGCCCCACCTGGGCCCCCCAGCGCCGGGCGGGGGGGAGGCAGAGGGGGGACTGGGGAGGATGGATGGAGGAATAAGCAGAACAGGGATAGGGGATGAAGAGGATGGAGGGAGAGAGAGAAGGGGGGATGAGGGATGAAGAGGATGGAGGGGACAGAGGGAGAGAAGGCACGAAGGTGAGAAGGGAGAGGATGGATGGATGAGAGAAGAGATGGGGTAGGGAGCAGGGGGGATGGAGGAGGCAAGGGACAGCGAGAAGGAGGGATGGAGAGAAGGGAGATGGAAGACAAGGCAGTGGATGGAGGGAGAGAGAGAAGGGAGGAAAGGAGGGATGGAGAAGGGAGATAGAGAGAAGGAAGAGAGGGATGGAGGGATAGAGAGAAGGGAGGAAGGAAGGGATGAGGGATGGAGAAGGGGATAGAGAGAAGGGATGGAGGGAGCGAGAGGAGGCAGCAGATGGAGGGAGAGAGCAGGGAGGAAGGGAGGGATGGAGAAGGGGATGGAGAGAAGGGAGGGATGGAGAAGGGGGATGGAGAGAAGGGAGGGATGGAGAGAAGGAGGGAAGAAGGAGGAATAGTGAGAAGAGGAGGCAGCAGGCGGTGGGCTGAAGCCGACGGCGGAGCGGAGCTGTCCGGAGCCGCAGCCGGGGGCCGAGCGCACCAGCGGGGGGGCTGCCGGCCGGGTTTTATGAGACATAATCACATATGCTGATGTGAGACATAATCACATCAGCATATGTGATTATGTCTCATAAAACCCGGCCGGCAGCCCCCCCCGCCGGCGCGCTCAGCCCCCGGCTGCAGCTCCGGACAGCTCCGCTCCGCCGTCAGCTTCAGCCCGACGCCCGCTTCTCACTATTCCTCCTTCTTCCCTCCTTCTCTCCATCCGTCCCTTCTCTCCATCCCCCTTCTCCATCCCTCCCTTCCTCCCTGCTCTCTCCCTCCGTCCGCTGCCTCCTCTCCCTACCTAAGGACTAGTATCAGATGTCAAAATCTCCGATGAGTGCAGTTTGCTCATCGGAGATTTTGACATCTGATACTTGTCCTTAGGTAGCAAGATTCTTCACCTGAGCTCTTGCGAGTCCTGCAAAGAAAGAACCTCCCCCTAGAAAGCAGCTTGGGACCTGCCCCCAAAACAGGACAAAACTGATATTTTTGTCAAAAAGACGGGATGGTCCAAAAATATGTAAAAAACGGGACTGTCCCGTTCAAAACGGGACGTATGGTCAGCCTATTCAGCACCCCTAATTTTTCCAACAGCTGTTGATTCGTGGAAGAAGCAGTTGCTCTCAAATTAGCAGAATATGAAGGTGGAATATTGAAAACAAACACAAAGAAATCAGGACAATAATTTCTATACATATGTTCTTAACTTTAAAATGATCCTCCCCATTTAAAGTATGGAGAATGTCCTATTTTAATTCCTGCTGTACTAGCAAAGGCATATTAAGTCTTTCAAATACATATATTTGTATACATTATAAGTTATATATTCCTCACAGAGGTTTAGAAAGTAACATTTGTGTTTCATTCCCATGGCTCACACTTGATTGTACTGGCAGGAAGTCAAGACTCACAAAGCAGCCTCCTGTCTAATCAAAATTAATATACAGTAATAATTGGAAGGGCACTGGAACAAAACACTGAATGGTGCCACTAAGAAGCAAATATCACACTGAGCTCAATGTGTACATTTCAGAGAGGACTGGGGAAAGCAGCTTTAGTCTCTGTGTCATAGAAGCAGGCTTCTTTTCTTTAAACTGGAGTGAGGAGAATTATTAAAAGTCCTTGATCCCCACATTGCTGACTCTATTAAGGAGTATCATGAGGCAGACAGCTAGCACGTATGACAGTCTTGGGAGCCAAGTGGCAACGATCAAAATCCAACAATATGTAACAAGGGAAAAAAGAAACCCCTGGGAATAAAGCTGAAGTATTTTTCTTCTGTTTTTAAGTTTTATTTGGAGAGAATTTTTAGTGCTAGTGAAAAGTGCCAGGTTAACAGCTCTGACGAATGAGTAACTATATTCATCCAGGGGGAATTGGGACCAACTTTGAGGGTTTGACAGTGACTTAATTGGTACATAGGTCCTGTGAGGACCTTCTCCACAAGGGTGAATTTCACCCTCATAAACAGGTACAGCATGAGCAGCATCAGTGAAATCTTTCCCACAAAGCCCTGCCAATGCACCTCAACCTTGATTATGAGGAGTGATCACCTAAACCTAAATGGAAGAGTTATTCAGGTAGACCCTTTAAAAAGGTGCTTGCTTGTGGGTTAGGATGGTGAATTAAAAGTCCCACCAGGCTGCATGCCAATCAGAGGTTGCCCGAGAATATCTGCTACCCCAAGTAAAACTTCAATGTGCTGAGCCGCTTCTTCCCCATGGAAATAGAGGTTCTTAACTGGGGCGCACATCAGACTTTCTGGGTGTTGCAGGGGGCTTATCTCGTTGCCAGGAGAAACGAGGCTTCACACAGGTGGCTAGTTGGAAAGTGGTGAGTTTATTGGAGGGAGCGGCATTTCGTGCTGGGGGGCTTATCTGCCAGCACAGCCGCAATACAAGATGTCTGACACACCCAGGCGATGTCTAGAAGCCCAAAGAGGAAGCCCAACAAACAAGGGCGTGTCAGCACAGATATACCCATATCATTTGCATCTCATACATACTCATGTCTCATTTGCAAGCAACAAACTGATTGGTTACACACTGTTCAGCACTTGTTGGTTACGCAGTCCTGCCTTAGTTTCCCCATTTAGTTTCCCACGCATTCATTCTCACACAGACAGGGTAAACACTCATGCAACTGGGAACTGGTTCCCAAACACACAGATAACAAGAATCCAAGGTCCTTCTCAGATTGATACCATCATTATGCACTCTCCTGGAGTTGACTCAGAAGCGTAACTACGCCTTCTAGTGGTTGCCTGTCACAATGTCTTCCGGTCCTAACACTGGGCAAGCATGTCGAGCCTTCTGGGGTTATGTGATTATGGTAGTAGGTGGAGGGCAAGCACCAGGTCACAGCACCACTCACTCAGGTTTGGCCCAGCTGCCCCTCCATCATGATGGGAGGGAGGGAGAGGTGCAACCAGGCCAAATTTAAATGATTGGAGTTGTGAATGAGTACACCGTGTCAATGAGCTGCCCAGGTTTGGCCTGGCCACCCCTGCTGCCCTAAGCAAAATTTCCTACCCTAAGCAGCTGCCTAGTATGCCAATAGCAAGAATGGCACCTGATGCCAATTGTCTTCTAGAGTTTGTGAATTGGACCAAACAGCATTAGAGCCATCATTAGGTTAACCATTAACCATTTTAATGGAATATGCTACTGGAATCCTCCTCTTTTCAGGGCTGTAGCATGGTTCTCTTGATACTGTCACAACATCAAAGGTCAGCTGGTCTAAAAAGGAAAATATAATCAATAGTACCATACATCAGGGGCACCACCATCTTAAATATGCGAGAGCCAACATGGTTGTAATTGAAACAGAAATGGATCTGAGCATCAATGGGCTCTTTGGCCCTCCATTTCCAAGTAACAAACTAGGAATTAAGCAAAGTCCTCACTACAGAGGTGAATTGTGCTATTTAGAAGCTCTCACTGGAAGCATCATGTAGTTACTAGGTATTGGAAAAACCATGAATCCAACAATATGGAAAAGAATACACTCTGTGTTAACTGGCTCACACATAGAGCTCTTGCATAAATGCCTATAAATGAGAGATTCATACTAAATATATACTTTTCTCATCCAGCTGTAGATGAAGGATGGGATCTTTATTATCTGCTTAGGGATATTTTTTAATGAAGAAATAATTACGAGACCCCTATGCAGGGTTCAAAAAGTAAATGTTTTAATTTTGTTACCTCCCCGTGTGTGTTCATCTGTGTGTGAAACTATTCCTTAAAAATTGACTCTTGTATGAGCCACTGTCAAAATCTATCTCTGTGTATCAGACTTTGTGGTCTAGCGTAATTTCACTGGGCAGATGGAGAGAGGCACTTTGCAGAAGTTTCGATAGGAGACCATTCTTAATTAGTTTATTCTCACCAAGTAGGCACTCTGTTAAGCAAAGTTTTCAGAAGACTGTCTAGTTGTCAAAGACTCAACCTTAAACACTTGAAAACCTGAAGCTCTCTTTATTTTATTTTAACTACAAGATGGTTCAAAAGCAATCCTCATCTACAGGAAGGCTAATTCCGTCCCATAATAAACCATACTCATCTACTGAGACTGGTCTGGAACTCAGGTGCTACAGCTCCAATAATACTAGACTAACACATGAGCTAAAGAGAGATCTTTTATGAGCTATTACCTACAGAAGGCCCCTTATGCAATATGCTACTAAAGAGAAACATACAGTAACTCCTCACTTAAAGTTGTCCCAGTTAACATTGTTTCATTGTTACATTGCTGATCAATTAGGGAACATGCTCGTTTAAAGTTGTGCAATGCTCCCTGTAGCATGCAGAAGAAATTGTGATGGGCCGTTGCTAGGGAATGCAATCCGCTCTCACGGTCGTCTCCAGGGAAGGGCACTGTCGGTCAAGGTAACTCGTTATCTCATGTGCATGGGAACCAGAGCTTCCCAGCTGTAGCTGCTAACTGTGAGATTCAGGTTGTGTGAGACTAGGGAAGCAAAACAAGGCAGTGGAGCAAAACATGTTATTAGTTATTCATGAGCTATGTATGAGATGCAAATGTGCATGGGTATTTCTGTGTCAGCAGGCCCCAACATGATGGGCTTCATCCTGAGCATGGCTCCGATGCGTCAGGCTCTTTCCCCGTCTCTCGGTGACAGCAACGCTGGGGGCCCCCGTTGCGGCTGTATCACTGTCTGCCTTCAATAAACTCACCACTCTTATTCATCTAGCCGCTATGTGTGTGCCTCGTTTCTACGGGGCGCAGAGTACCCTGCAATACTCCCTTATAACATTGTTTGGCAGCCGCCTGCTTTGTCCACTGCTTGCAGAAAGAGCAACCCATTGCAGCTAAATGGTGGGGGGCTTGAAACCAGGGTGGACCGGCGGCCCTCATATCAGCTCCCCGCTCCACTAAGTTCCCTGTGCAGCAGCCACCCAACAGGCTATCAGTTGCTGGCAGTTCAGCTGTCCCTCCCGCCACTGCCATGTGCTGCTTCTGCCCTCTGCCTTGAAGCTGCTCCCTGAGACTCCTGCTTGCTGTGTGGGGGGTGCAGGGGAACTAATAGTGGGGGCTAATGTCAGAGTGTCTGCCTTCCCCCATCTCCTGAGCCCTTCTTGCCCCATCTTCAATCGAGCAGGAGGGACACATAACAGGGCTCAGGATCGAGGGAGCTTCTTGCAGTCTCAGCAAGCTGATCTAATTAACAAGACAATGTACTTAAGAGTGGGGTCAGCGTAGTTAAAGGGGAAATGCACATCTCTCTCTCTCACACACACACAGTGTGTCTCTGCCATGCTGTCTCCCCTCCCTCTCTTCCTGCTGCCTTGTAGAGTGTGAGCGTTAACCCTTGAGGGCTCAGCCAATTCCTAGTTCATCATTTAGCAGTAAGGCATTCCATGGGAAATATCCCACTCTCTGACTCCTCCCCTCAACTAAGTTTCACAATCATCATCGCTGTGTATTAAATTGTTTGTTTAAAACTTGCACACACACACACACACACACACACACACACACACACACACACACACACACACACACACACACACACACACACACACACACACAATATAGTCTTTTTCTGGGGAAAAAAATTCCCCTGGACCCTAACCCCCTCATTTACATTAATTTTTATGGGGAAATTGGATTCGCTTAACATCGTTTCACTTAAAGTTGCATTTTTCAGAAACATAACTACAACGTTACATTATGTTGAAAATTCTGGCCATACAGTTTTGCTTCTTCTAAAGACAATGGCAAAAATGTCTAAATAACTTCACTTAATTTTAATCTATCCTGTTCAAACATCATTGGTGCATTAGTTTCCAAGGAGATTTAACTATATGGAAAATGTGAATTAATAATAACAAGCCTTTTTGACCTAGTGAGACCAATTTCTCAACCCCAAAATCTATGGATGCTTAAAACAGAGTGACTTTACAGTGGAAGCCAATTGCAATCTAAGCTATGGAGAGGCTAGTTGAGTAATAATATTAAACTAATTAGTTTGTAACCTTTAGCTGATTGTTTTGAATTCTCCATTAATTCAAGTTCTGATTGTCTCTAACAGATGTTCCACTGCAACAGATATTATTATTAGCTCTTCTGTGTTCAAATGTTAAATGCAAATTCTGAGCTTGGCTGTAGCTATTGCAAACGTGACTTTAACAATCTGATTTTATTCCATTTTCTCTCCAACTACATTCACTTCTTCTCAGCTTCGTAATGAGCTAAACTCTCCAAGATACTGTAACTAATATGGTTAATAAGGACATAGCTGATATTTAGGGTGCTGGATGATTTGACTAAAGGAATGTCAGTTTCAAATGCATGCGCAATAACTGAAAAAGAGAGATACTCTTTTCACTTACACTGGTTTTACACCAGTGTAACTCCATTGACTCCTCTTGAGTTACTCCTTATTTACACCAGTGTTAGAAGAGAATCAGGAACAAAGTATGATAAAGGAGAGGGGAGAAGAGAGAATGACAACTGAAAATCTAGATCAGGGTTCTCAAATTGAGAGTCATGACACCTCACGAGATCACGGGGTTATGATGTGTGGGGTCACAAGCTGTCTGCCTCTGCTCCCAAGCCCCACTTTGCCTCCAGCATTTATAATGGTGAAAAATATTTTTAAAGTGTTTTTAATTTATAAGGGGGGGTCGCACTCAAAGGCTTGCAGTGTGAAAAGGATCACCAACACAAAAGTCTGAGAACTACTGATCTAGATCTTAGCCAGCTCATATGACTATCCAATTTAATTATTTCATTATGTGCTGTATTCTGACTGGAACAAATATGCCATATATGCAGTAGCTGGCTGCCCTGTTTACATTTCCTTATGCCAATAAGGGAAAAGAACGATTGTGAAAGGCTGCAAATACAAAAAGTAATTAGAACAACATGGAAAAATAGGCACTTTTGTACATCAAGATTAAAAAACCAAACACCTATAAAATACTTAATTCTAAATTGCCATTCTAACAAAAGCAATTAGCGTGAGTACAACTGTATATGATGAACGAATGAATTACATCTCCTGTATGCTATGTTGACCTCTGAAGTACAGACACACACAAGCACACATATTATACAAAATAAATGGGTTGAAACTTATATTGAATAATGACTAACATTTAGGTAAACAGCCACCTTTCAGACTATCAGTCCTATAACCTCATTGGAGTCAATAGTAGTATTACCTGAGAAGATGATACATGTTCTGACTGATATAAATACAGATTCTCACATACCATATGTGCAGTATCATGTAATTGGCCAGCTGTATTACTGAATTTTGCCTTTTTTGAAGCATCTGACATAGGTCATCGGTCCGAATCAGGATACCTGACCTCAGGGACCACCGGTCCATTCTGGAGATTTTATACTCCTAAAATAGAAAAAAAAATCATTCCCAAGCTTAAAAACATCTGTTATTTAAATAGACGCTATGTCAGAAGCTCAGCTGGTCTAAATGGGCACCGCTACATTGCAGTGGGCTGTGCCCCTATTACAACAGCTGCAGGAGAACTAGACCTACACATTTTAATAATGAATCATCTAGATACTATTTGCAAGCAAAATACAGTGTTTGTACAGATTCTATGGGAAATGTGTAATTGTTTTTTCATGTGGGTTGTAATTTGGATGCAGTCATTACATGGATATACTGTAAATATTACACATCAATAATGTTTCGAAAACTTACAGCCACTGTGAACGCCATGCTGCAAACAAACTTTCAAAAATTCCTACGTGGCATTCATAAGTGGAGTTGGTCATTTTGAGTGTCAGGTTTTTTTTCCTAAATATATGGTTTTGTTTAATACAACCTGTTTCCACAGGAAAATGTCAATTGCAAAGAATTATTTTATTTTCCTGCAAAAAATTTCTCGTCAACAATTTTAATTTCATATTGACTTAAAATATCATTTTGTTTGAGTATTTTTAAACCAAAAAACAAACCTCTTCAAGTCAGAACAAAAAACATTCCATTTCAAAATGGCAATTCAAAATAAAAATTTTCATTTCAAATGGGTTCAAAACTTAGTTTGAAATTTCTCATAGAAAAATTTCTTTTTTTCTGACCAACTCTACTCATGAGTCACCAAGTGATAAGATCCATGAACTCAGCATGGAAGGTGTGAATGTAATGGGGAAGCTGGTGAGTTTTATGGTGCCTATGGGAAGATGGGGGGAGGGCGGAATTAACATGGGGGAAATTAGGTTGAAGTAGAAAGCTTTATTTGAAATAAATACATTATATTACAGCATTTAAGTTTTTGTCTGGGAATAGTCTTCTTTGTACTTCCTTCATATCAGATGAAAGCACTGCCTGTTCTAGCAGCAGAGCTCAACCCTCCAGAAAGTGCAATATTTTAAGATTCAACATTTATTTCTTTTCACATGTTGCGCTCAGGGAGGTTATAAACTCCGCTGCATCTGCTGGCAGATGTTAACATTTCTACAGGGGTTCTGTCAAATATGCTCACAGTAATTATAGAGGAGTCTGAAATTTTTGTGAGGAAACACAAAACCAGACTGTCTTGGGGAAATTTCATACAACACCTTCCTTGGTTTTGGACACTCCTTTCTCTAAGAAACCTATGCTCTAACTTTACCATTAATATCTTTATAGTGGAAGTCCAACAACCTGCCATCCCCCTCTGTCTTCTCCGACATCTTTCTGACACAGCTGGCCACAACTTGGTTGGGTAGGGAGCAGGAGGTTTAGGATCACTGTGAATGGGCAACAATCTGGAGGCGCACCACACAGTTTTGTTTGAAGTGGGAAGGTCCATATAGGATTTAAGGCTTACAAGCAAGCCTATGTGATATTTTGGTATTTCTACTTCCAATCCCTGTTCCATCCAGGAATGTTAGAAATTGGGGAAGAAAATGTGCATTTATATGCACACTCTTATGCAAAAAATACATGAATATATAGAAAAATGTGCAGTCTATAATATATGTAATGTGTAGCTTATTTAGGAATAGATGTACATAGTGGCTTATATATGTAGATACTGCATATGAAAGTGGTATTTTATTTTTTAATATTAGGTATTTCTTGAGACTCAATAGTATGTGTGGTGTTGTAGGGGTAGAATGGAAAGCATTAAAAATCTCTTATTTATTTGATTTTCCTTTTGACTTTTATTTAATTTGAAGCTCAAAAAACTCAGGGGCCAGGACCCATAATAGTAAAAATGGCATTTGCCAAATCCTTAACAAATCCAAATCACTAAGTTTCACACAGTTCTAATTCTTAAGTACATTTATACATCAGTTAATTATATTATAGCATTCAAGATATACGATGAAAGCTATTTTGTTTCCTAGCATAAGGGCAATAATTCCCCCAGGAGAGAGATATCTTTATATTTGTCACTATCCTACCTTTGGCCTAAGTAGGGGCAGCTTTCAAAGTATATTTAAACATGCCACACACCCAAATTGAGAAAAAGTGTATGGCTTTAAGTCCAGGCTTGATGACAGTCTGTCCAAATTAGCATACAAGGCAAAATGTTAGTAATTACGAAGGTCCACAATTGGCTAATAGGACATTGTGATTTATGCTCTGTAAACTAAATCTGTCCTATTGTTATGGAAATTTTCCTTTTATTTTTTCTCTCATGAAGAGAAATGAACTGATACCTAATAAAATTAGCCCAAGAAGCTCCAATTATTTTTGTATTCTGTATAGAAAAGCTTACAAGGCAAAAAAAAAAAAAAAAAAAAAAAAACTCAACCAAAAACCTACATTCATTCTGTGTCTCTTCTTTCCCGTGGGGCTGGATCATTTCACCCACAGGCGGGAAGGACAATCCAAATGACAGTTTTGTGGATTCTAAATGATTCACACTAGCTGCAAAAAATGAGTCATCTCAGTTTCCTGCCAGCATTTAGTTTTCTTCATCTTTATTAATGCATTTAATAGATTTGAGAGATGTTGTAATGGCCTTTTTTGTAAAATTAAGACACCATCTAAAGGTACTTTATTATTCAGAGAATTAAAAACACCCTCCGTTAAGGCAAATAAAACCAAAGCAGCTACAATAAAGGTGGCTAATGACAGTCACGGCTCTGACTAACAAGGAACTCTACATTGGAGCTTAGGGTGACCAGACATCAAGTGTGAAAAATCGGGACAGGGGATGGGGGGTAATAGGAGTCTATATAAGAGAAAGACCCAAAAATCGGGACTGTCCCTATAAAATCGGGACATGGACATCTGGTCACCCTATTGGAGCTAAACAGGCTGAACCAAAACATCTAGAAAAATAATAATATTTTTTAAAAACAAAACTTGATTCGTTTGGCTTTCCTCACTCAAAAGAAAAACCAAAAAAATGGTTTCAGATCAAAACAAACCCAAAATGAAAATCTATCAAATAAAATGAAAGTTTTTGTTTGTTCCTGGGATGTTTTTCGCTTTTTTTCATTTTACATATAGCTAAATTTCCAAATGAAAAGTCAAAGTATTTCATTTCAAACTGAACCATTTCAACTTCTTTGGGGAAAAAAATAAATTCTTTTCAGTCAAAACTATTTGTCAAATTTTACCAGATTTTGTAAATAATTTCAGTGCCCCCCCAAAACACATTTTTCAGTGAGTTTACTATTCACCCTCCCCTCCCAAAATCATCTAGCTCTAAACAAAAGCAATGTGAAATAATCTCAGAGAGCCTCAAAATTGCTCAAACTTACCTTGGAGTCGAAGTTCACTGGGTCATTACAGCAAGAAGGATTTGGGGCCTGCAACATTTAAGGAATGTGTGGAGGGCAAATGAAAGTTCACACAGCCAGAACTGTTACTGATTTACAGTCTCTACTCGCAGGCAACTTCCTTCTTACCTTACAAAATAGTGGAGAGTGGATATTGAGATACCTCCTCCACTACCAATTACATCCCTGTAGACTCCTTTTTAGGATCTTCAGAGGGCACTGAGTAGTCATTTCTGCACCTTCCGCCCTCTAAGATGGGAGTGACCCAGGCAAAGCCACTGCCTAACATCCCAACCCAAACTCCAGGGGCATTTGGAGAGAGGTCAGGAAGTGCCCTGAATTTAGAGCTGAAGCTGTGAGAAAGAGAGAAACCCTTCTTCTCCCGATACAGCTAGTTCTGCATTAAACCCAGCTCAGGCAATGTCCCATAAGGCTTAGTACAATTACACTAGGAATTAAGGAATTTCACTTCCTAATATACTGCATGTTCCGTAGCTACTCCACTATAATTTCAGGCCCCTGAGACATAGTGCAGAGCTATAGTAGGAGAGGAAAGCTGTCTTTATCCTGCTGCTCTGTGAAGATTAGGCTGCTTCATCTCATAAGAACATAAGAATGGCCATACTGGGTCAGGCCATTGGTCCATCTAGCCCCAGGATCCTGTCTTCCAACAGTGGCCAATGCCAGGTGCTTCAGAGGGAATAAACGGAACAGGTAATCATCAAGTGATCCATCACCCCCTCCCAGCTTCTGGCAAACAGAGGCTAGGAACATTTCAGAACATGGTTTTGCATCTCTGCCCATCCTGGCTAATAGCCACTGATGGACTTATCCTCCATGAATTTATCTAGTTCTTTTTTGAACCTTATTATAGTCTTGGCCTTCACAACATTCTGTTGCAAAAAGTTCCATAGGTTGACTGCAGTGTGACGAAATACTTCCTTTTTGTTTGTTTTTAAACCTGCAGCCTTGGTCCCCTTAGTTCTTGTTTTATGAGGAGTAAATAACAGTTCCTTATTTACTTTCTCCACACCAGTCATGATTTTATAGACCTCTATGGTATCCCCCCTTAGTCGTCTCTTTTCCAAGGTGAAAAGTCCTAGTCTTATTAATCTCTCCTTATATACCCCTCATTTTTGTTGTCTTTTTCTGTACCTTTATTCAAGATGTGGGTGTACCATGGATTTATATAGAGGCAATATGATATTTTCTGAATATTATCTATCCCTTTCCTAATGATTCCCAATAGTCTGTTAGCTTTTTTGACTGCCGCTGCACATTGAGTGGTAGGTAACAGCTGTGCTGGTCAACTTCTCCTCTGCAGGGGCAGGCTGACCACTCCCATGTTATATCCTGCCCTTTACTGCAGGCTTATTTGGCACCAGCATTACTCCTCTCCACGCTGCTTTGTTTTGCTTCCAAAATGTTGAGAACTGGTCACTGATTCTCTCTCTCAATTTTTGGTGGGCCAATACAACACCCAAAATCAATGTGAAGTTTGAAAAAGTTTAACTTTTTCTTTCCCTTCATTTTTGCTCCCTTCTGTGCTTTTTGTGTCCAGCCCAATCACATGGGAAAAGACACCAAAAAAGAAAACTTCTCAAGCTTTTCAGCCCTGGTTCCATCAAGATTTGGAGAGTGTCTACATTGGATTGCTTAAAACAAGCACAAGCTTTTGTGGTTCACCAATCACAAATATCTAGCAAGTGTGGGGGCAGGTGGGCTCTTTTCAAGCTCTCCTTTTTTATGACTAATTGGAGAATGTCATTTTGAGCAGGTTATACTGGATTATTCATGCACTGATTGTGGTCTTCTGGTGTAAATTCGTGCAGTTCCCCATATGTCAAATGAATCCACTGAATTTACACTAGCATAGAATACAGCCCAATATGACAGGGGCATAGTACCTATTGGAGATGGGCAAATACCAGAATCACACACGTAAACACTCAAACTTTGGGGATTTCAACATCCAGCACCAAGTTTTGCAACTGAAATTCATCTCTATCGTCCATCAAAAATACAAACAAAAATGAATCCAAAGCTTTCTTTCCTCCTTTTTGTGTTAATCAGAGTAAAATGCCATTAAATTCCCCTGCAATGTTGCCGCCGTTGCACCTTAACTAAAACAAGTTATTATTCTTGTTTTGGCATTCACCTGATTGACAGAAGCTTTTTTTTTTTTTTTTTTAGTTTTAAAATGTGAGGAAAGGGGGTGACATAATAGGAAATCAACTGAATAGAGAACATCTTTAAGGTGTTGCCATCTTTTCTCTGAACACTCCTGCATTGTTTGTTAATTTATTTTGATCTCACACAAGATAAATGTGAATGTCACAAACTTTCTATAGGTTCGAGAATAGCAGCCGTGTTAGTCTGTATCCATAAAGAAAGCGAGGAATACTTGTAGCATCTTAGAGACTAACTAGTATATTTTAGCATAAGCTGAATAAACTTTCTATAGTGAATATTTTAAGCCCTCTAAATAAACAGCCACCTGTCAACAGGATTTTAAAGGACCTTGCCTTTATTTAGATTCCTCACAAGAAAGGAGAGCCACACAAGGTAGGGCAAACTAAACAGAATTTATTTATGTGGCTTGCAAATACACACTGTGCTCTCCGCAGCCCAGCTCAGTGCACACACATTCACAGAGAGCCAGTCACAGCATCTCTTCCTGTGCTTCTCTTAAAAAGGACAGTGCACCAATTATTTAACTGTGCCTGAATACAATATGTTCCTTCTGTCCGCAAAAGAAATTACTCATGCTCCTACTTAACAATGGCATTTGGACATGTCCTAGTTCTTCTACTGTTTGCAGGGCCGGCGACAGGGGGGTACTACGGGTAGAGCTGTACCGGGCCCCGCACTTTAGGGGGGCCCCGGTACAGCTCTACCCGTAGTCATCCGGCGCGGCTCTCCTCCGGACAAGCGCACGTGTCCCCGGCCGGAGCAGTGAGCCCGGCCGGCGGCAGCGGCTCAGTCCGGGGGAGAAAGGGCAGGGGGAGGGGAGCAGCACGGGCGGCTCCCGCCGCTCCCAGGCTCTCGCTCCCGCTGCGGCCAGCTGTCAGCTGGGGGGGGGGGTGGCTGGGCTTCCTCCCCCAGGCGCTCTCGGCTGGGCTGGAGGGGGCCCGGCTGGGCTGGGGGGGGGCCCAGGCGCTGTCGGCTGGGCTGGAGGGGGCCCGGCTGGGCTGGGGGGGCCCCAAACTATCAGAGTAGGGGGCCCCCAAATTTCTGTCGCCGGCCCTGACTGTTTGGGTTTAAATCTTCTCCATATCTGGAGTAAGAGTTGCATCTTGTATTTGTACGCACCACTGGAGTGTCATCTGGTGACTGTGCTTGTGTTGGTTGTAACTTTGTTGATTTTTGTCTCTGTCCAGTAGGAAGTTTGTATCACGGTTAGTGTTCGCTTCAGTTGCCATTTCTGCATCACGGGCCATGTTTTCTCAGGGGGGGAGATTGCACTAAGAGGAGCAGGTCTCAGGTGTCTACAATTTTGCCTAAATAACTGTCCATTTTCTGTCTATACTATATGTGATCCAGGTTGTTCCGCTGGTTCAGTTACTGAGCCAGGGTGCCACTGTTCACTTGAGATTTGCATCATTACACTGGAATTTCTAGTGAGAGTTACACTGTTCTGGCATTTTTATCATCATAGGATTTCTGTCTTCTTCCATCCATGCAGCTGTTTTATTATGTCATGATTCGCAACTCCAGGCTTTAGGGAACATGAATTTGCAGTAATTACTGATTTGAGCTTTTTCTCATTAACATCTGTGCAGGCAAAGGCCCTGATTTCCTAGGTGTATTTCAATAGTTCAGTAAAACAAGGTAAGGGTCTTGACCATCTTCATATCCTTGGTAAGAATATGCTTGACTGTTTGTACATTTACTGGACTGTGGAAATATGGACTGCTAATTGTGTGTATGAAACCCCAATCCTTTGTAAATTTTTGAAATTCCTCATAGTTTGTATTATGGTCCATTATCTGACATGAGCTAATCACAATTATGCAGTGTAGTTGTAGTTGTGTTGGTTCCAGGATAATAGAGAGACAAGGTGAGTGAAGTAATAGATGTTATTTGACCAGCTTCTGTTGGTGAGACAGACAAGCTTTCAAGCCACACAGAGCTCTTCTTCAGATCTGAGAAACACAACGAAATGCAAGTGGACCACATTGTTTAGTATAAGTAATTAGAACATGTTGTAAGGAGCTATTCAAGGTAGAGTGGTCTGTGTTTCACGCAGGAAAATGATAGAAGATAAAAACACCCTGTCACCTGGGGGTGAACACTTTTCACAAAGCGATCACTCTATGTCTGACCTCTCAGTCCTCAGCCTCTAAGGTAACCTGCACAATACTTTCAAAAAATGAGCCTGGGAGCTTAAACTCATAACTCTGCTAGACACTAAAAACCATGGACTGGCCAAAGACACTGAATTTATGTCTTCTTATCACAATCTGTAACCCGTTAACCTCCCTTTATGTCCTATAACTGCAGAGGTGTTAACGGGCCCCTTTATCTTGAATGGTTCTTTTCACTTTCAAATCATACCTTTATAGATTTAAGATCATGCACTTAAGTCTTGGTGGTGCAGAAGCTAGAGGTTTCGTCAAGAATATTTTCTGGGTTGGGGTGTTTGTGATCTGTTTCAACTGTTACCGTGAGGCCCTCTAGGTACTGATGAAATTTCTGACACTAGCAACAATGGCAATAATTTTTTCTATTTCAACATAATTTTGCTGTGTTGGCATCAGCGCTCTGGGCGCGTATGCCATTGGAGATCCTTCCTGCAGCTATCTTGCGCCAACTGCTGCTTGCACTACTTATAGTGTTATTTCCTTGATTTTCTTGTAGTATTTTAAGCTTTGTTTCATGGCTGATGGCATTCTTCATGTTTTAGAAGGTGTTCTCAGATTCCCTATTCCAGTACCACTTGCTTTGTTCTTCCCCCCCCAGTTCTCATAGAGGTGCTGTGATTTTTGCTAATCTTGGTATATAACTTGGTTGGTAGGTCACCGTCCCTAGCGTGGTTTCCAGTGGTTTTGGGAAGGTTGGCGCTTTTAACTGGTGTGTTACTTGCACTTTATTTGAATTAGGTCTGATGCCTATTTTTTCTAAGATATGACAAAAGCAACTTATTTGCTCTATGCTGATTTGCATTTTGCTTTGATTCAGCTTTAGTTGCACTTATAAGTAATGAATCTTGTGAGTAGTGCTATTAGGTTTTTGTCATGCTGCTCTTTGGTGCTGCCAGGTACATGAATGTCATTAATAATGATTTTGAATCTTGTCAGTCCTTCTAGTATTTTTATATACCTTTTTCTCAGATCTTCTCTGCAGATGATACACCAATGGGTATTCGTTTGAAGCACCATTCCAAACGGAGTGTGGAAAGTAGTTAATTTGCTTCTGTCTTCATCTAGTTCTGATCTGCCAGAATCCAGATTGAGTATCTAGCACTCTGAACATCTAGCACATTGTTGCTGCAGACAGTTTGTAAGTGATGTCACACATTATCACTTTGTGTATGTCTTGAGGGTCTACGCATATGGACTGCTCCAGTATTCTTGTTTTCTATTGCAAACACCAAGCTAACCCATTCTGACGGTTCTTCCATCTTTCCAGTTATACCCAATAATTCCAAACACTGGAGTTTCATCTCCATTTTGGGCCTTATACTTAATGGTAGTCATCACACTGCATGTGCTACCAGCCCTGCATTTGTAGACAGGCTGATTTTGCAATAGCCTTCAAACACATCAGGAAATCTTTTCTTAATTCCCTCTGTTATGAGATGTCCTTTGATTCCACTGCCATTAGGATTTTTATCAAATTTAATGATTTTAAAACTTTTAATCCCGGGACTAGTTCTGTTGGTTTGTTTATTATAGAGAAATCTGGATTTCCACATTTTCCTTTGTACCAGCATTTAACATTGCATTTCCCCCACTATGTGGAATGGATGCCCTCCATATCCTGCAAGTCAGACAGATACAAGTGATTGTGTCATGCTGTGGACTAGCCTTTTCATAAATTTTGTCTCGGGGCAATTTCCAGTTTCATGCGTATGCCTTCTGGACCCATTAGTATAGTTACATATGCTTCATTGCTAGCCATTTCCTCGCTCTGTATCCTAGCCAAAAAGAATGCTGTGTCATTGTGGTGAAACTCCTCTCCTTCTCCACTTTCATGCACTGTATGCCCTGTACTTTTCTGCTTGCCTGTGTTGCATGCTCATGCAAAATGGTTTTGCTTTGTGGTACTTTGTGCATATCTTCCCTGCGGATAGGCATTCTTCTTGCTTTGCATGATGGAATGCACATCTGTGACAAACCCACTGCGCCGGTGCCTTTATTGTATACTTCTCTTTTAATGCTGCATGAGGCTGGTGCCCTGCTGTTGCTCCCTTTATTATGTGCACATCATGTCTTTCGTTTGCTTGTCTGTCGTGACTGGCTATTCTAATGGCTTTTTCTAATATTAAATTCCCCTCCATTAGTAGTTTTTCTGATATTTCTTTTGAGTTTGATCCCATTAAGATGCTATCCTTCAGCATGTCATCCCCGTCTGTGGAAGCACAGGCTTTTATTATCAACTGTAGCTGGGTTACCCACTCATCAGTTGTTTCAGTAGGTCCCTGATTTCTTCCATAGAGAATTCTCCTTTGCATGTTTCTCTTTGGAAAAGAATAGGTCTCAAACAGCTCAAACAGAGGGCTCTGGCTGGGGGTGCAGGCTCTGGGGTGGGGCTGGGGATAAGGGGTTTGGGATGTAGGAGGGGACTCAGTTTGGGATGCGGGATTCAGAGTGAGGGAGGAGGTGTGGGCTCCTGCTGGGAGTGTGCACTCTGGGGTGGGGCTGGGTATGAGGGGTTTGGGGTACAGGAGGGAGCTAGGGCCAGGGGGTTGTGGTGTTGGGGGGGCAGCCTCCGGGAGGGAGTTTGGGTGCAGGAGGAGATTCAGGATGTGGGGTCCTGGCGGTGCTTACCGCAGCTTCTAGGAAGCAGCTGCCAAGTCCCTGCAGCTTCTCGATGTATGAGTGGCCAGGGAGGCTCCACGTGGTGCCCTTGCTCCCACAATCGCCACCCCCACAGATCCCATTGGTCATGGTTTCCTGGCAGGGCAGCACAGTGCTGCACTGCACCGGAGCCGCCAAGGTCCCTTTGCAACCGGCTGTTTTGGTCAACCCAACTTGAGTGAGAAGTGCAGATTGAACCCCCCACAATAGACAATAATAAAACATAAGTTTAAAGTGGTAGCTGATTTTAAGCTGATTTTAAGAATTGCATTGAACTGGAATTGCCTGTAAATTGACACTCTACAGTTCTGGATTATTCACAGGGCTTCAAAATTATCATTATGTCTGTTATACTTATTAAAGTTTTGGTTACAGCACAAACATTCAAAAAGTTTGTCAGCTTTGAACAATACAACCAAGCATACAAGCACATCTGCTAAGCATATAAGTTCATATTCATTATGTTTGCAGAATACCTAACTACAGCATTTACAAGTCTTTGGTCGTTCATACTGTATATTAAAAATGCAGCAAGGTGAAAAATGTAATTCATTTCTGCTATAGCCTCTGAATTCTTGCCTTTATCGGCTCTAGAGGGAGATTATTGTAACCATATTATGCATAGCATTGCAAGCTATAGACTTCAAGACTATTACTAGATAATACTACAGTAATTTTGCACAGTGGTAGAAGTAGTTCTCTGGGACTCTTAAGCTTTTTTTATACAAGTTTATTCTTTCTGGCATGGGTTTAAGATGAATGCCAAGGAAAAAATAGAACTTTTCAGTCTGCCTGATTTTGTGAGAAATAAGTATTTAGTAGTAGTAAATAGTAGTAGTAAATATTAGTAGTGCTAAAGCCCTGGTAAGCTGACAAGATCTTAGGACTCTGCCTCTTTGGGACATTTGTTGAGGACACAACCAGCATTTACTCAGTCAATCCTTCTCTAGAACTTAAGGAACTTATTTCTGACAGTAAAGTAAGAATGTCAGGCTGCTACCATAGGACATTCTGCAGCACTATTTTAGATGGGTGGCTCTTACTGCAAAAAAACCCACTGATTAGTCAACTTTGTCACTTGGTGCAGTAGTTATTGCTTAGTGGATTTTGAAGGTGCAGTTATGGTTAAAATGGAATAGGTAAAACTGTAGATGCACCTTCCAATTCCACAGTGCTCCCATACATATGTCCTCAAGGAAACTTAATAATTAAATAAATTTAGACTTGGACTTGGTAGTTATTTTTACAAAAGTAAGTTTTTACTACTTTGTACCTAGCCCTAGCCCCTAAGCACTACAGAGAAGATACAGCTGTGGAAGAGAGACTTCAATTCTATTCTGGTTTGCCTCATACACCATCAGCAGAGCTGTTACAGAAATTCCTGTAGTAGCATCTTTATTTCCAGGGATGGTACATAGGAAGGAAACATCATGGAGATGCCAGGCTGAGTTTGTCAGAGTGGCACTTGAAAAGCCATATTTTTACTTTTAAACTTAGCAAATCTGAACTGGACACTCCGGGAGACATAATACACATGGAATCCCACAATACCACCTGTGCAGTGTTACTTTTCAGAGCAGAATCACATTTGAAGGGATGAGGATGGGGTGAAATATGTACAGAGATCCATCAAATATAGGGAGACAGTGGGAGACAGAAGAACCCACCTTCTACCAGACAGATAGAGGAACATTGTCTCCCTCTTTCCCAACACTTCTGGGCTATGAGAGTTTTGAACATGAACACAGGAAGTAGCATCTCCTCTCCCTATCTCCTCCCACTAGGAAGACGAGAAGGGCCTTTTCTCCATTACCAGGACCACCTCAAGATGCAGGCAGCATCTCCCACTATTCTCCCACCCACCCTTAATGCCTCCAACTTGTTACTCCACTTTCCACACTTTGGCCCTTCCCACAGCACACTGCCCAGAGTGTCAAGTCCACCTGCTATACCATGGACAACTGAAGCACTGTCAGAAGTTCTCCTACAGCTCCACTAAATTCAATCTGCTATCATTGTTGAGTAGTCATGTTTCTTTGTGGGTACCCAAAGCACCCCTAGCCCACCAGCATTGCAAGACCATCCACATGTCCCTTTCTAAGTTAGAACAGGAAGAAATAAACCTTAGGAAATGCCAGGCAGTGTCTGGAAAGATGATCATAAGACGGAGGCATCCAGTGTTATGCATTCAGCAAACAGCCTAAAACAGACAGACACCAGAACCTCAGATTTATGCTGATCAATGAAAGATCTATGTTCCATAAACCTCTGCACCATCCTTAATCTCATCATCAACATCTCGCCTACACAGCATCACCCAAACCCAGCTGCCTAATGATACCACAAGCCTAATGCTAGCTCCCTCCTTCTCCCTCAACTCTCTTCACAGCCTCAGCCTCAGCCCCAGTGATAAAAAATAAAACCCAGAGGTGGAGGAATTATTCCATTCCTTAGCAGGATTAAGGCCAATTTAAAACAAAACCTTTTATGTAAAATCAGAGACACTAACCTGGATATCCTGCTAATCTATAAATCTGCCTACTAATGGCTTTCTCCAGAGGAGAGTACATTATGGCTAGATCTTATCGCTAGTGTCATTTTCACATTCTGGTTCAAGAGTTTGGTCCTAATCTTCAAATCAACTAACAGATGAAGCCCCTGCTGCACTGAATACTGAATGAAATCTATAAACCGCCTGGATAGTTGCACTTCTGCAGATGCTGATCACAAAGCCTGGACTGAAGTGCATGATAACTGGGATATCGCATTCTTGGTCAAGGAGAGCTCTCTATGGAAACTAAACCCCCAGAGGGGATGAGGAGAATCCAGAGTCTGACCGTAAAAAATACAAAACCTCTCCCTTCAGAAAAGCCCTGGAACAACACTGACACCTCCACCCAGCCAAATAATTCCCCCCAAAATAAAATATAAATTAACCAAACAAAAACCAAGCAGAATTCTGTTTATACCCCAAAAAGGGAGGAGACCCAGAGACTCCAGAAAGTCCAACGGGGTCTTCCCTATTGTAAATTATTTTAATAAGACGATACTAAGATCCTACAGCAATGGGTGCCGGTGTAAAACTGTAAGATAACTTTAAATGGGGCAGATAACAATACTAGGTGGAGTAGTACTTTATAAGGGTCTGTGAATTAGCTATTCTGGTTATACATTTTAAAAAAATAATATTTTAGATGTCTTTGTAGAGGCGGTATTGTCTCCCAAAGATTCTGTGAAAGGCTGAGAGAGAGAATGGGGGGAGGGGTAGAAGGGGGAGAGAAATGTTGCTGTTAATTTGGCTTTCGTCTGAAGGTTCTGGATGGGAGCCAAGAGCAGGACAGATGGTGTCTCGATTCCCTCCCCTTTGGAGAAAATGTATTTTAATACAATAACTTTTGCATCCATTAAAGCATTTTTATCTGTGAAATAAAGACTGCTAAAAGTGGCCATTAAAACCCCAGCTCTAAATGACTGACTTGAAAGAGGTTTGTTTTACAAAATGGAGGCTGCCAATGTGTCCATACTTTCAAACTGTAACCAGAAGCCAGGCGGAAGGGGCTGGGCGAGATCCTAGGCCAAAGATGTAGGGTAAAGCAAAAAGAAGAGCAGAGTAGCTTTAGGGATTCTATTGTTTTTCTTGTGAGCCAGAATCTGATTCAGGCTTATCCCACTCTATTCTGTACTATGTGCTGAGCATGAGTCTGAACTTGTCCAGGGGCAAGCCTGTTATGCTGCAGTTCAGACGGCTGCCTGGCTTAACATCTCCTTGAAGGACCATCACAGAGAGCCATGAAGACTGCAAACTGGGGTCATCACCCTGGATTGTCTCAACTAATGGCCCATCCCCACGGAATAACAATCTTTCTGCTCAGGGGCCTGGAAAGGGGCAAGCATGACTGATGGATCTGGAGCATCTCAGTGTGAACATATGTATCAGAAACGAAGGCCTCATTTAAAAACAGGGGGCTGTTCTGTGTGGGGTGCAGATTGTGTGACCGTCACCACAAGTAAGCAGGACTGGAGGGTAGGGGGCAGGACAGACTCTGACCAGCGTGAACTGCTGACAAACCGTGGACGCACAGAAAGGGTGAACTCAGACAAGGGGAGAGCATATCCCAAGACTTGTGTTACTTTCAAAATTCTTTAGCTCTTCAAGTGCTTTAAGATTAAAGCCAACACAGGTAAGAATTCCTTTTCTATGCCTGTGTTCTTTGCTCTACTGCCATATTGTCCCCAAAGCAGTTAAACTAAAACCCCAGAGAACCACAGCCGAAGTGGAACTCTGGTGGACCACGTATAAGCAACTGGGGGACTCAAAGTCTCAGACACTGGTTTTGGAGTCTAGACTGGCTAGACAATGAAGGGCGTCAAATAAGAGTCTGAACCTGGAAGTGTGTCCAGAGCTAGAAACAAGGACTGGACTCTACACAGACTCAGTTGGCTTGGAAGCATGTGGGACCCATCAGTTATGTCAACTCACAACAGACTGGTGACCATATAGTGAGGTACTGTGCCATCTTTTAACATCTTGTTTCAATAATGTTCCTTCTTTGGTGTTCAAGACTTTTCATTTTTTTCTTTTCAAGCCTCTGAACTTCCCGGTTCCACCAACAATCAAAGTGAACTGTTCAAATACCAGGTGTACCAATTTTCCTGCTATTTCTGGACGAACAAAAAGCAAAAAGTGGCTGGTTCTCACAGGGTTTCTGAACTGGTCCTGTAGACCCAAGAGGCCTGGCTAGTTTGGTTGAGAATTTGAATGTGTGCATGCTTATGCAAACCAAACCAAGAACCAAAAATAATCCTGGCCTTTAGCCCTTGAAGTTCTTACACTAATATAGATACACTAGTGCAAATCCACAATGTAGATACAGTGCACTAATGGAAACCAGAACGTGCACCAATGCACTGTATCCCAGTAACCATTGCAGCCCAAAACATGGACAACACAGACCAGAGAGGGGTATGAACAGGGTGGCATGGGGATCCTCCAATTCAGTGATACTCAGCCTGAGGCTCGAGAGCACAAAGCAGCTCTTTAATGTGTCTACTGGGGCTCTTTGCAGCACGTGATATTAGAGCACTGTGTGATTTAATTATTAACTCATCTAAGTTATTACCAATCAATATTCTTTTACTATGTTGTTAACCAATTGTAGTAGATAAAAATAATAATAATTGGGCAGTCATTTTTGGTGTGAGAATAATGTGAGTACACACACACACACAAAATATTTATCCTGTCATACTGTTTAAATATGAATACTTATTGCTATAATAAATTTAATAAACAATTCGCACTACTAGGGCTCTTTTAGGTAATGCTGATGACTCATTTGGCTCCTGAACCACTGAAGTCTGAGTATCGGGGCTTTAATGTGTAGCTTTTACTTAGGAACGTCCACCAGTGGAGCTCCTATGGAGCCTAGTATTTCCAATCCAAGCATTAATCAGGAGTCAGGTGCCCCAAAGAATCGTGAGGTTGACTTAAAAATCATGACGTTTTTAAAAACAATACACTTGGGGGAAATGTTCCCTTCAGGTTTTTGAGTCTTCAGCTTTCACGTTTACAAGCCTTTGTCTGAATCCAGGAGGTTAGAAACTTAGCTTTAAAAAAAAAAAGAAAGAGAGAGATTCTTACACAGCACTTTGCTGTAAGAAATGAGGCGTTAAAAATAAACCATAAATATCGTGAGAATTTCCAAAGAATTGTGAGAGTTGGCGAAGAAACCCCTGGTGGGAATTAAATTCTACCTGCCCTCTGTCAGGGTGGATGGACTCTGCAGTGCAAGATCAACTGGCAAAGGGAGGTATCAGTTACAACTCACTGCACCGGTATGGGTTAATCTGACTCCACACCTCTTAACTTTTTGAGGTTCATCTATTACTCCCCATCTTTGTTTATATTATGGTCCTGGGTAGTTCATAAACAGGGTCTGTGATACCACAGGCTGCCATTCAAGCAGAGCAGTTGTGCTATCAAACTGTGTATGATATTCTCAGCATTGTTCACATTGCCCTATTCTGTTAATTGCTCTGGTTGTTTTTTAAAATCATCAACAGCTCCTTATATTTCAACTGCTGCTGCTAGGGCCAGGTGGCTGGTGATATTCAAAGGTGCAACTTATACATTTAGCATTCAGATATTTTATTTTGACAATCTTACAATATTGCAGGCATCCAAAATACCAGTAAAAACTACTCCTAACTCACAAGAAATTGAAAACATAATGTACCCATTTCCAACAAATAAGCTACAATCAAGACAGCGGAAAAGTGCAGGACCTGTGGGAGATATGTATTGTAATTTGTAATGCAGATTTTCCTGGATTCTCTGCAGGATTTCACAGATCCCATAAATCCCTGACTACAGGCACTGCAGGGATATTGTACCTTTAACATTTCTACAGCGTACATGCTGAAACAGGCTTGCTTTAGAATATTCCACTTGATAGAGTAACTTTATTTTATTAGCTATGTATGCTGCTGATGCAGCATCTAGATTTTATCAGTCATATGCTAGTATATCTTACATTTCATAAAACAATTACAAAATATCTGAGTCAGCCCATAGCTTTACAATAAGATCAGTGAATCAGTGCCTCACCATATGCCCAGGGATTTTGAGCCTTGGTTGGCAACCAACAAATAAAACAAAATGCACTGGGCTATAGGCTTGAGTAAACAAATGAACAAGATGCTTATATGCTAATACACTGTACATCCATCACCACACTTGGACTCTGGGTGCCTTTTCCAGTCCACAAGTCCTACACACAAGGCCCTGTACTGAAGAAACCTTGGCAATGAACATGGAAAGTTGAGCTCTGAGCACCTAATAAACCATGAGAGGACCCCTAAGGCCATGGTCAGACAGAGAGGAGAAGCGATCTCAGATAACTGGCTGCCAGCAGCCTGCACACATTTGGGGCAAATGCATCTGAGCATCACATAGCCTTGCTCCACAACGGCTACTGATACAACCTCCCACAATGACTCCTTGGGGCCAGGTCACCGCTACCTAACCTACGGTCAAGTGTTGAGGCATTCAGCCCACAGAGTTCCCCAGCATCTGGCTGAGTTACTGGAGATAGTCATTGGAAAAGAGGATTTGGGCCAAATTGCAGATAGTGGATCAAGCTTAATTTGGGGCTCTGGCTATACAATGCCATCTCAAACTATCTTCTAGCAAACTCTTTTTAAACTCCATCTGCAGAAACAGAGAAGTACATAAGGCTGGGGGAAGAGCAGCACTGCTCACATACAGCTCCCGTTCACGTTAAAAAGTTATACAGATTGGAAAAAGAGAATAGCTACATATCAGATCTGTCGCCAAGGTTATACAGCAGTAGCTCAGCATGCAACAGAGCAATCCCCACTTCCTGGCCTTTTCCCCACAAATGAGGCATGAGAAGCATTCATGGCTAACGAACACGGCTGCACATTTTTACACAGGATCAGCACAAAATTGTTTGGCACAGGTGTGTTTTAACGATGATACATTTGGAAAGTTTGCATTGATTAATTACTCTCACTTTCACCTGTCTAGTGTCAAGAGAAGCTGGATGAAGCAGTTGGAGATATTTTTCCGCCTCTATATTCTGTACTGCTTTTTTTAAACATATGGCTTTTGGTATCTGTTTTAAAATTTAGCACCCTCTTTTCAAGCGGATTTGAAACATGTTAATGGTATAGTTATGAAGATGAAACAGAACATGGGAAGTGGGGAACAAGTCATTATGAAACAGTCAAACAAATGAATGGAGGGCAAATTAATTCTGTCTGTGGATATTGTGTTGCCAGGCCATAACTATAGTATATGAGCACCGAGCATGTCAAATAGATTATCATCGTCAAAGACACTGTGAACTTCAGTGGAATCTCTGCTTCTTCTCCCACACCAGGTTCTAGGCTAGGGGCTATGGGGGGAAGTAGGTGGTTGATGTTGTGCTGGAAAGGCTTTGTCAAATAGAAAAGTTTTGCAGTATTTCTTAAAGATGTCCAGATTCTATATTCAGCTAATCTCCGCTGCATGTTTGTGCTTTGTCCCCTGCTGACATATACTTCATCCAGACCTTTACTGCTGGTATAAATGGCCACAAATCTTTGAGATAAACAGAGTTGCTTCTGATTACACAGGCAATAACCCTACTTTGAGAAGTCTTTTCCAGGAACTGCTGAAACTCCACCTTAAATCTGAAGGATGGGATGTGTGTGTGGGGGGGGGGGGGATAGAACATCAAGGAGCTTTCCTATCCCAAGTGGGGGGAGGGAGGGAATCTCTTTTCGATACAGAGATTGAGATCTTGATTGAGGGATTTCAAACAAACACAGGTAAGTATAATTTTATATTTCACATATTCACTTTTTCAACCCAATGCCACTTTCAAAGTTGTGGGCAACATTTTCAGATGTGGGTATCTAAAGTTGACCATCACTCCACAGAAACAGCTAATCTAAAAGTTTGGTCCAAACATCCCTGAAATTTAGGATATTCAAAGTCAAGGGCTGACCTTTGCAGCTCAGGCCTATTTCTTCTATATGACGAAAAAGCAATTGCCTCTTGTTTGGAACTACACATGACAAAAATGGTCCCTCAACGGTTCCTCTCTCAAGTCATGCGAAACAAAGAATCCGTGATTGTGAGACAAACATAACTTTAAAAAAAAAATACAGACAGAAAATAAACTCAATTAATCAGTATTACAGATCCCAGCTAGGTAATCCTTCATTACATAAATGGTATTTTCAACATTCTTTGAGTCATCTTGGAGTCAGCCAATAGCCATTAATCCACCCATAGCGGCAGACCTTGAATCTGATGGCACTTACCTTGCACATTACACTACCAGCGATATCAGACCTGCCTTATTGTTGTGGTGCATGAGTTTCCATTTTCAAGCAAGCTTTTCTTCTCCAAAAGGGAAAAAGAGATAGACTGAACTAAATGATTTCACAAAATTGAAAGAAGGAAATGCATACATAATTGAGAATACAAGAGATGGTGGTGGCCCACCCTGACATTTTGTATTCTTTACTCTAATTAGCTACATTGGAGCAGATTGCTTTCAATAAGCTCAAGAAAATTGAGTTTCATTCACTGGAGACAATATGGGTTCAGTTGTTAACCTTCAGCCTTTAACAAGGAAACTTCTTAAGGATGTACAACAGTAACAAGTGCACCTGTCAATAGAAATCAGTGGCAGTGCCAAGGGCTGAATTTGTTATTGGTTTTATTTATTTATTTATTGTGAGGTTTTTTTAATACCAAGACAACTCCACAGAGAAAAAGAACTAACGAGTGGGCACTAATTAATTAAGTCAATGACGATTTGCCTCATTGGAGGGAGGAAGTCCCTGAAGTCCCAGTCCTGCTCTCACTTCTATCACTAGCAGCTTTGACCCAGATCCACAATCGGACGTAGGCATTCTGTCCAACATTCAGGCACTACTGAGATCATCAAAACCCTTACCCAGCTGCCCCCTCGTACTCATTGGACCCAGTGACAGGGTGAGAATGACCCTATAGCTGGTGTCTAGGGTTCTCAACTGGGAGATGGGAGACCTCAGGCTTTACCCATCCTGTTTCGATGACTAATTATTTATCCAAAGTGGAACAGCTTCAACAAGAGAGATAGAGGGAGCCCCACACCAGAATATCCCCTAGCCCAGTGGCATGCTCCAGAGAGATGGGTGACCCTTGGTCAAATCCTTGCTCACCAGCAGACAGAAGAGGGAACTGAACCTGGGTCTCCCACATCTGGGGTGAGCGCGCTAACCACTGGACTAAAAGTTATAAGGGAGGCAGCACCAACACCTCTGGCATTTCTTGGAAAAAACAAAGAAACAGCATAGGTGCCTAGCACGCGGAGAGGATTCCTGGCCGTGGATTCCAACCACAGAAGGCACCTTCTTCCAACTCAGACTTAGATATTCAAGTCCCAGAGAGCGCCAGGGCTTAGATAACCCTCTTGTCAGCATCTGCTATTTGCTAGGCTATGTGGCTAGCATGCTGGCTTTTGTGAATCCCATGCTTTGCCTCTCTCCCCATGCATTGTACGGGAAGCCTGAACACCTAACTCAGAATTTGGGGACTCCAGTGATTTTTAGGCACCTAACAAATTAAGCATTGCAAAGCTGAGCACTTCAACACCTCATGTCCCTTTGTGGATCCGAGTCTTTGTCATTGATCTCCATGGATCCCTTAAGCAAGGATTTCTGGATTTGGCCCACGAAAACTTCTACGTAGTGACGACACAATGTATAGAGTATCATTCCCTTTTACTGTTTCTAAATCTGCTTCTAGTGTCCATAGTCAATATGGGCCAAATGTTGCAGCCTTCAGAAACTGCAGATGCTCAACAGCTCTCAAGATTTGGCCTGTAAATGGAGCTGATTGGAGAAACTTTGAGAGAGACCGTATTTTGTCAGAATATACAGTTCCATTTAAATGCTTCATGCAACTGAGTCTATTTTGCCAGAATCTTGTTCCGAAAGAAAACCATTAAAAAATGCTGTCCAAGTGTACTGGTTTGACTTTTTCAGAACATTTTGATGCTTTTTATTTTGAAATGACTTGATTTTGATTTTTTTTTTTTTAACTTTTGCATTATAATAGAATGCAGCAAAATCAAATTTTAAAAGAAACATTTTGGTAGACTCCAAAATGATTTTTTTTTAAATGTCCTTTGCTGAGAATTTTGAAAGTTTCAGTATTCATTCCTGTCGGTAACAAAGACAACTTTCAACATCCCTCACAAAATGAAACTTCCATCCTCTGCACAGCTCTGTCCGCAGGGTTTTTTATTTTTATTGCATCTTACCAGAAAGGCAAAAGGTAGCAACTGTTCCGTTTCATTCTATTCTTTATAGCTTATAAGAACTTCAATTAAATCCTCTCAACATTTCTCCTTTCTAGACTAAATAATCTTAGCCTTTGCATTCTCTAGGGGTCCACTTCAAGTATAATGGACTATTAAAAATCAGTGTTGTGGTCATTTACTAGTCAGATAAGAATAAGCCCAGACAGTTAATTGCCGAAGGTGAGACACAGAGCACCTAACAATCAGTTCTTATCTGACTCAAAGGACCATGATGGAGTTCCTGGCTGCTATTATGCACTTGACTATATGGTATGAAGCTGAAGAAAATATGATTTTATAAAACTCTTTTTCCTAAATATATCCATGTTCAGGTGCTGTGAAAAGAGTTTTGTTAGGAAAAGCAACTGTGCTGCTAAGTTGGTATTGTCTCATGGGATAGCAGTCGGTGGTCACACTACTTATAAGGTGACCAGACATCCCGATATTCAGGTGCGATAGGTTTGTATAATTTTTGGTGGTGCCCAAAACAGGTCCAAGTCCTGCACCTCCCTCCCCCATCTGCCTTGTAAGCAGATATATATATTTTAAAATAATATTAAAATGTGGGAGCTCTGGAGTGGGGCTGGTGATGAAAGGTTTGGGGTGTGGGAGGGGCTCAGGCAGAGGGTTGGGGATGAGGGGTTCACAATGCAGGAGGGAGTTCAGGATTGGGGCAGAGGGTTAGGGTGGGGGGGGAATGAGGGCTCTGGCTGAGGATGAGGGGTTTGGGATGTGGGAGGGGCTCAGGGCTAGGGCAGGGGGTTAGGTGCAGAGGGGTGCAGGATCTGGGGTGGGGATGAGGACTTTGGGGTCCAGGCAGGCTGCCCCGGGGCTGGAGCAAGAGAGGAGGACTCTGCTCCAGCCCTCTCCCTGCTGGCAGCAGCGAGGTCGGGGGAAAGGGGCCCTCCTCCCTGCCAGCAGCACACTCACCTTGCACCACTGTCACTGCACATGCCCTAGGTCCCCTCTCAGATCCAGGAAGCCCCCTCGCCTCCACTGTGGTAGGTGCCAGAGGGAGGCTGCTATCACATGTACACCTCCTCCCCTGCTGCTGCCCCTCACTGTAGCCTCACTGTGGGGGAGGCTGCCTCTTGCTCAGCATGGACCAGGAGAAGTGACTGCTGGACTGTGTTGGTGGAGGGTG
Source organism: Sternotherus odoratus (assembly GCA_032164245.1). Classification (NCBI taxonomy): domain Eukaryota; kingdom Metazoa; phylum Chordata; order Testudines; family Kinosternidae; genus Sternotherus; species Sternotherus odoratus. Next base: position 152,821,956 of record JAVMKO010000002.1, read on the forward strand.
CTTCTGGAAAAGGGAAGGGTTCAAGGCAGAAGGGCAGAGTCAGGGTCAACCTGCTCTGCCACTGCCACAAGGACCCCAGGGCAGCCGTTGATGCCGGGAGCCCGCAAAGGGGAGTGCAACGCAGAGCTGCAGGGGGCAGCTGCCGGCTGGAGGCAGGGACGCTCCACGGGGAGCCACACGGGGGCAAGAGAGGGCTGGGGCAATTGGGGGAGGCATGTGGGGGTGGCAGGTGGGGCCGGGGAAGAGACCCGGCCCCAAGAATTGATGGATCTGGACCCCCAAGCCCTGATTATTGCTGGTCACCCTAACTACTTGACCCTTTACAGACAAAGGGTGAGCTGAGCAAAATTAAAAATTTTCCTGTTGCATATTTACTGCCTCAAGAGCCTGATGCTCTCATGATCCCCTTTAGGCTAGCCAGACCTCATCATCATTGGTGATCCCTCGATTTGAGGATGATCTCCACCATGGATTTACATATGGGTCCTGAGATGACTCAGGAGTCCAATCCTGGAACCACAGATCCTCCTGCAACAGGTAGAGACATTTCCTGGTGGGTCAGCTGCCTGCTGGAAGAAAGTTCTTTCTTTTTCCTTCCTTCTCTGTCTCTTCTGAGCTTCAAGGGCAAGGCGCTTCTCCTCAAAGTGGGCCAGTGCCAGATGAAGGATATGGCACCATTATGGTTGGTTGGTGGCTTGTTCATCCCAGCTTGTGATGTCCACATCTGTTTTCTTGGGATATGCTTTCAATATGACTGTGTAGCATTTTCTTTGACCGCCACAATATCTATGACCATTGGCAAGCTGAGAGAAGAGGACTTGTTTTGGGAGGCATGAGTCTGGCATCCGCACACAATATCCAGCCCAGTGGAGTTGGTGCATAAGGATCATTCCTTCAGTGCTGGTGACAGTGGCTTCAGTGAGGATGCTGACGGCAGTGCAGTGATACTCCTACTTGATGTGATGGATCTTCTGGAGGCATCCCTTGGTGGTACCACTCCCAAGTCTTGAGGTGCTGTTGATAGATCACCCAGGTTTTGTGTCCATAAGGGAGTGTAGGAAAAACAATAATCTTATAGACCTGTGTCTTGGTGTCCTTCCATAGGTTGCAGTCCGTGAAAACGCATCAGAGCAATTTCCCAAAGGAAGCACTTGTGTGCTGGATCCTGTGCTGGATCTCACCGTTAATTTTTGCATTTGAGAAATTTGGCTAACGAGGTAGCAGAAGTGCTCGACTATCTCAAAAGTCTGCCCCTCAACGGTGCTTTGTGGCGGGTCATGTTTAAGGCTTGAAGCAGACTGATGGAGCACTTTAGCCTTCTCAATATTGCATAGCCAGACTATGTCTTCTATGATGCACCCAGAGTTATACAACTCCCCTTGAAGGAGCATGCAAAAAGTGGTAAGAAGGAAATTCACATTGCATTGTGGGACTTGTAGTCCTCCAAAGGAGCTCAGTCACAGGAGCGAAAAAGGACTTGAACTACAACTCCAATAACTCAATGATCTAATAGGGAAATACAGTTTAGTGTTTTATTGACCTTGGAGCAGCATAAACGAAGAATTTTTCAGTTCAGTGACTGATCAATTGAAAACAAAAATTTCATTGCCTCAAAATGAATTTTTGGCAAAAAGGTTCATTATATTGGAGGGGTTTCTTTTATCTTTTTAAAAATAAAATGGAAATATTAATTCAAAACAAAAAATCATTTTAAAATGGAAAGTTGAAATGCTTTGTTTCAAAAATGTCAAAAGGTGTTTGTAAAACATCAAAATGTTTTACATTTTTCAGAAGACTCAAAGCAAATTCAACAACATGAATTCAGGAAATATTTCAGTTGATAAGCATTGTTCAGCAAAAAAAGATTTGTTCAACAAATGGCATCCAGCTTTGTTAATGCCAACTTGCTAAGAAACCAGAAGGATCCATCTCAAACACCTGGACTTTTGTTCTGATATAAATTTAAATGCAAATCAAATTTGAGCTTGATACTTTAATATGACAACATGTTGTTACAAAATTATACATTCTTAGTAGCTGCTTATGTCCATTTTGTGCTTTGCTGCCTCAAGGGGGTCAATTTAACTTAGCACCAATGGGCTAGAAGCTTAATAAATACCAGTTATCTATGAATTTCTGTGTCTGTTTATATCAACACTGCATTCCCTAATGCACTAAATGCTTCTAGAGCAAAAGGAAGAGGAAGACACACAGAGTGAATCCAGGCATCTTGATATTGCAGCGATTAACTTACAGCTCAGCCCATTGCACAGTGCCCATTTTTATATCACTAATGGGAATATCAAATTCCATTGTAAAGATCAAGTTAGCATGACAGTTGTTACCAATGGGTGTCCCCAAAGGATCTGGTTCAATTACGTTAGAAATCTAATGCAAGGGAGGCTGAATGAGAGAAATATTGCCAAGTTGGAGGATACACTATCTGTAGGGAAGGGAAATCCACACTACAGGCGAGTCACATCTTAAGGGCATTTAACATGCGTGATTTCAGCTTTACAGTCGGCAAAAAAAGAAAAGAGAAAAATAACAATTTAAAAACTGTATCTGTAGTGCGGGCAATTCCGCCCATCATTAAATTCAATGAATTTTGACTATACGTGGTTTTCACTTTATGCACTGACCACGGAACGTAACTGCTGTGTAAGATGCGACTCACCTGTATACCATTTACAGCCGTAATTGCTCTAGTGAGTTTTATTTGCAGAATTCCACTCTACGCTATATTTTGCTCATAACTTAGGGACTTTGGAGAGTATGTTCTTAGAGTACATGAAATAACAGTTCACCTTAATACATACATATGAGAGAGAGAGAGAGAAACTATTCATTCTATCCAATGCCACACAATTCCAATACATAATAATGAGAGAGAAAATGAGGTCAAGTGCCCTTTAAAAGTGACTCATATTGATGAGATGCTTTAGACTCCTTGTTTTGTGCAATCACTGAAATATTAAATGTTTCTGATTCCAAAATGCTGCTTAGAAGGCTCGGGCAAGGGAGATGCCTAAGGGCCCAACTGATTCCTTTGCCTCTCCCCATCTGTCAGCGAGCTATGACATTAGTTGTTCCATCAGCAAGAAATCTCAAGATCATGGGGAGGAGCTGCAGCATATGCAGTGACTTTGGCACCCTTTGTGTTGAACCTTAAACAGCTAGTAAATGTATGTAAATGAACCTTAAACAGCTAGTCGTTTATATGGTTCCTACTCCTGGTCTGTTTACAAACAGACTTGTTTTCAGTTTTCCATATGCTGACTTGAATGCATTTCTAATAAGGTTGAAAAATAGTCAATCTACTAACTGGTCATTTACTAATACTGAGAGGTAAAAACTTGAGAATGGTGAAAGTTTTGAGTAGGCTGTTTTCTGGGTTGGTTTGCTTGTTTTGTGTTTTTTGTTTGTTTGTTTTTATATATCAAGGGTTTTCATTTGTTTCCAACAGTAGTTTATCTGCCATAAACACTTTCTCTCTGCATTCCAGGCAGCATTTTCACAGCAGAAAGGTTTCATAATCACAAGAAATCAGATTCCTGGATAACTTAATCAAAAGAAAAGTGAGTTTGGAAGGCAACCTTTTGAGTCACCTTTAATATAGAAAGGCTTAATCTCTAAGAAATCAGGAAATAAAAAAAATTAAAGTTCTCATGAACGCACTAAAGTTTGACTAACTCACCTACTTGGCACATGGTGCATATGCCTGTAACAACAACAACAACAAAGATATGTGCAATGTAAGTGAATCAATATTACAATGAAATTGTTAATATTTTTATCTTCTGATGTCTATCATTTGAATTTGTAATGTTCATTTTGCTTTAACATTATTTATCACTCACAAGAAAGGTGCTGAACCTCAAACATTACTGCTGTTAGAATCTGGAGGCCAAATGCTGAAGACCTTAGTCTTGCTCTGACCTAATTTAGGCAAAACTCCCACTGAGAGTTTTTGACTGAGTAAAAACTGTAGTTATACTAATTGATCTCCCATTTTAAGACAGGGCCAAGTCTAACTTTTGACGTAACAACAGGGACTTCCATGACTGTACAGCCAAAGACTTTTATCCTGACCAGAGAATTGTGCTCCACAATCTAATCTGTTTTTTAAAATTGCAGTTCTAGCCTAAAAATAACCCCCTAGATTTGAAGTGGATCCATGCAGTTGTGTTCTCCGACATGCAGACAGCCTGAAACAATGGGGCTAGCTCACAGAGAAGTATGAGCTAGCCCCATTTATCACAATGGGACATTACAATGACTATTTATGACCTTTTATACAGTCATGGGAAATTACACTGCTAGAGATGGGGGGTATTTCACCCTTTCACAGTTAATGCAGTATACAGGTCCATATGTGGATTTACCAGAAGCTAATGCATGATTTCTAGCCTGCCACCCAAAAGGCCTACAGAAACCCAGGGGGTTTGCTGCAGAATTTAGGTCAATCTTGCTGGAGTGTAGTTGGGTCCTATGGAGATTTAATTAATCTGTTTTGGTGGGACTCCCCAGACGGCCTGGCTACACAACCGTACATGTTCTTTTTCTTAGCTTGTGAGCACTTTTCAGTCTTTGAAGAAATGCTGCACCCGTTTTGTGATGCATTAACTCTTCAGTGGGAGCTGTAACAAGCAGCTGGACAGTGTTCTCTCTGCATTAATCTCTGTAACTAGAGTCAATATGGGGGAGGGGGGAGGTAAGACTTGCTTCCTAGCAACCAGATATTGGGGCCTTAGCTGAGATTTCTGGGAGCAGGGATTCCCTGCACGCTCTTTGGCCCCTGGGCTCAAGGACTGAGGTATATAATGTAAATTAAACAAGTTACGGCAAAAGGGCAACAATCCATATAGATTTTCCTCCTTGGCAGTCTTTATTTTGCTGCGCATCTCAAACCTTAAATGCAAACTAGTGAAAACAGTGTAAGACTGACCTGATGGCCGAGCATCGGTGAACAGGCTGGCAGACATACAAAAGACCTTGTTTTGATCATGGGAAGGGACTGCTGTTCCCTAGGCCAGCTGGCATTAGGAATATTGCATAGGTGATGCTCCTAGTTCTTCGAAAGCAATTCAGTGGTCAGCAGAGCATCACATGTCTGCACCACTGCTGCCCAATCTTCTAGGGAACCAACAGTAAAAGACATTAAAGATTCCAATCCCAATTTCTGACCCTTAACGACCTAGCATGGAAGTAAGTGACTGTAGATAAGTGGTACTAAAGCAGAAGCAACAAACTGAGATGAGAGAAAAACCTCTAGCCTTGTGTTAGGTTTCCTGCCAGGGCATTGAAGGATGTAATCTCAAGGCAGCATCAGAGAAGTACCAGAGGTTTGGAAAAACCCCAGCTTAAATGGACTTTAAAACAAAAACCAAAATCAACAAACCATAAAAAAATCTTAAAATACAAAATTACAAAGTAATGACACCTCTTGATTACAGTGGGAACATCTTCCTTATCCCCTTCATGGTTAACAGGTCTATATTATTGTAGGCCTGGATAAAAATAGGACAATATCCACTTTGGATATGTGGAAACCACCTCTAGTTTTGCCCTATTAGCAACAATTGGTGGGAGATATGATCTGTTACTTGGCAATTTAAGCCTGCTGCAGACTGGTCACACCATGTCATAACAACATGTTTCCATCAGTATTATTCTCCCTTACTTTTTCCTTTTAACTGTGAAATTCAAAAGAAGACACTGAAAGATGGAATGAGGATTTCCTCTGATCTATGTATGGTGGTTCCCTGCATCTAGTTTTAGAAGAATTATTTTTATCCCCACAGTATTGATTCCTTAAAATAATTACATTCAAGCAATCATTCAAATGCAGTTAACAGGGATTAGAAAGATTTCACAATCTATACAAACCTAAATAAATCCTTTAAAGTCTAAAGACTTCCCCATAAGGAGAGTGAGTTCAGGAAAAATATATTGCTTAGCAAAACAAGAAATGTTTATGAAAATATATTAAGAGTGAGCACAGAAAGTTTACCAATTTCATCAGAGGACAAAAAATTATTGAGGCATAAGAAGCAGATGTGTACAATATGTACCCTTAAAAACGTGTACTCTCTTATACGATTTTAACCATTTTAATGGAATTCAGCACTGTAAAAATAAGAAATATCACTGGAAACAGTAAAATTTTTCAAAACAGTGTAATATTTTCAGTGAACTTGTCTCTGGTTTGTCAATATCTTTGTTGAAACCTATCTCAGAAAATTGACTTTTAAAAAGTATTATTTAACCAGGACAACAAAAATTGTTTGGGCAACATCCAATTAAATATATCTACTTATATCTACTAGGTTTTTTTTTATTAATTCAAGGTTAGCTGAGATCAATATTGAGCATGTGGCTCAGTAATATATAGGACATTCTGACAGTGAAAGAATGCTCAAAAGGATTTTAAAAACTCTATCATCTTGCTCTCTCATTACAATCAGTAATTCTACATTCAGAGTTGCACTGGTTGAACTAAGGATGTTACCTTAAACTGAGTTAGTACACTAGTGGAAAAGATATTTAGTTCTTATTTCAGTTTAAATGAGGGTTGCTTTTGGTTTATCTTACATTGATTGGGAACAGATTTAAGCTAAATCAATATAAGCCACCCAAACTGAAATAAGAATATTCATGAGGGGAGTTGTGTAGTTTAATTAAACCAATGTAAATATGTGTGCAGATAATCCCTGTTTATTACTGGTATTACAATAGCTGATCAGGACCCCAAATTAAGATTTGATCTCCACCATGCTAAACACTATGCAGAGAAATAGTAAGAAACAGCCCCTGACCTGAAGAGTTTACAGATCTAAGGACCTGAATTAGGAAAGTACTTATAACACAATCGTAACTTCAATGGAATTTAAGTGTTTTTCTGATTCAAGATCTATGGGTCAGTTTATGTTACACTTACTCATGCTGAATAGCACTTTTGACCTAAGTAGTCCCACAGAAGTCAAAGAGAATTGTTCTGGAGTAAGGGACTTCTCACAATGAGTAAGGGTATCATAATCTGTCCCTAAATAGCAGAAGTGACAAAGAGTCAGTCCTGTGGCGCCTTAAAGACGAAAGCTTATGCTTCAATACTTTAGTTAGTCTTTAAGGCGCCACAGGACTGACTCTTTGTCACTTCTGCTATTCCAGACTAAGACGACTACCTCTCTGATTCTTGTCCCTAAATGGTTTAGATATACATACTGCCACAATTGCAGTCAGTTAGGATGAATGAGTTGGATCCCTCTCACTATAAAAAAAAAATGGGGGAAAGCTGAGAGAGCATTCTCTGTGAGGTCTGTGGGACTCTTTCCTGCATTACATTTCTATTTTTCTTCCAAAATAGGCCAAATCTGTTGCTTACAAGCATGCTGAAAAATACATCCACATTTGGTAGGAAAAAGCTGATTCCTAGAATGATAAACGGAGCAGGAAGGACTTTCTATAGGTGTCCAGCAGGCTGGGTTCCTGTTGCAGTAATTATGTTAATGCTGCTGGGATTTCATTAACTATACATGACCGTTTCCTAACTCAGTGTTATTGACCAGGGTGTCTACACTGGCACTGCAGCGCTGTAGCCCCGGGTCCAGAAAGCATCACTCTTGTCAGAGTGGTGTTTTTACAGTGCTGCAACTGTGTCGTTTCTGTGCACTAAGGCTTGGCAGTGTGTACACCTTGGGAGTTACATCACAGAAAGCTTCTTTATGGCGCAGAAACTTTCCAGTGTAGACAAGGCCTACATGTGAACATTGATTGGAAACCATTTTCCTCATGGTTATCCATTTATCTTAAGACTCGTCTCTGTTGGCTACCCTCCCCCGCTCATTTTTTTTAATGTTAGGAAAATAGAAATTCTTAAACTGAGAAACTGCAAAATTCTCTCATCTTCCAAATGACATTCATGCCATTTTCTCTGTCACATTGTGATGCCAAAGGAACTAGAGCAGTTCTAGTAAATACAGAAGTTAAGGACTTTTTCACAGCTGCTCTTTTTTTGTTGTTGTTGTTTAAATTTTCACCTCAAGCAGTGCACTGGCATTTGCATTTAGCATCCAGCTCTGGCAATTAACCTGAATGAAGATATCTTCCCTCTGGTAGCAGTCAGAAAAGGCAGAAATCACTTCATGTCAAAGGAACTAAACATTTGGAGAACAGCTTTTAATCAAGATTGATGTCTATAATGAGAAAAGAGCTTAAAAACGGGCAAAGCAATAATGCACATATTAGCTTCTTGATTGAACATGCTGATAACCTCAGAAAAAAACAATTACACCAGTCAACCTGTAACAAACATAATGGGTCTGCCAGGGTCACAAGGGGGTTGATTCAATCAGTCCCAAACCTTCATGCAGGCAGATACCAAACACTCACTCATCCCCAACTCCCTCATTGCTCTTTTATCCTGACACATTTCAATAAGGGCTAAATCTCAGAGCCCTTACTACAATTTTGCCCATTCGCTTTTTTATTTTAAGCCTAATTGACTTCTCCAAACAATATATTATCAGGCTAATGATTTGTTCTTGGAGTCTGGAGTCAACTACTGTGTTCTTTTTTTAAATGTATAAATGTAGTCCAATAATCCTACTGGGAAGGTTTTTAATAAGACATGACATTTCAGATGAAACTAAAGCAGTGCAGAGGGTGTCTAATTCCTGCTACTAGGAAAGGGTGTCTTTCTTGGGGCTGAAAGTAGGAGATATTGAATGTCTGCTGCTGACTTCTTTCTGCAATATTTTTTATAGTAGGTTTTTAATATGGGTCAGGGAACATGAGTAGGGTCTGACTGGATATGGTGCTCTAGAACCTTTTAAAAAGTGAGGTCTGAGAGAAAACTTGCTTCATCTAAATATGATTTATTCTAAAAGAGTGGGTTCAAGAACTATGCTCCCGTCACAAGCTTTCCCAGGTCCTAGCTCTTGTTATGGAGTGGATCATAAGATGCTTCCAGGTGGTAACTTGGTGAAATGTACTAAGAATTATGTTTGAGCAGTATATCTTTTAGTGACTAGCCCAGAAAGGATGAAAGGGCCTGTTGTTACTAGCAGAGAAAGGATCCCTCCTTTATTACTTAGCACAAGTGATAAAGATATGGTGTTCCTTTCCATTACAGCGGTATCTACAGCCCCAGATAGGACAAGCTCCATTGAACAAACACATAGAGCAATGGCGTCCGGTTTTTGCAGTCTGAGGACCAAAACCTGAGGTCTAAAAAGATAAAGATGGTAAGATCTATACTTTGATGCATATTCTCTACCTTATTGTGCTCCCTTTGCATCACTCCTGGGGTATGATTAGACTACAGATTGTAGCGATTTTTTCATAGCACTTCCCAAGTTAGCGCAATAGGTTTTGCGCTAGAGGCTGTACACATTTAATCCCTGTAGCGCCAAAGAATGTACACATTTGCAGAGCTTCTGGCGGCAGTGAGAGTAGCGGGATAGGGCAGGTATCCCAGCATTCAGCTGGGTGCAACCTGCTTTGCAAAGGAGTGGGGTGAGGGGGAACTGGGAACCTGTGCATAGGGAGGGAACTTCCGGCTGTCAGTTACTTTTCCAAAACTGACAGGCTCTGTACACACACCTCCCTTCCGCAACCATTTATTCGGGGTTTCTCAAACTTGGGGTCGAGACCCCCGGGGGGGTCGCCAAGCACTCCCCAGGGGGTTGTGAGCTCCTGCCGCCGCAACTTGCAGCGGCGGGCCGGGGAGCCCGCGTGCAGCTGGCCGCCTGGCCGCGGCGGGACCCGGCAGCCCTGCCACCAGCAGCGGCGGGGACCCGGAACAGTGGCTGGGAGCGCGGCAGGGCTGCTGCCGGAAGCGGCGGGAAACCGGCAGCCCTGCTGCCACCGGCGGGGACCAGGCAGCCCGCCCGTAGCCCTGCCTGCAGCAGCGGGGACGGGGCAGGGGTGGACCCGGCAGCCCTGCCGCCCGCAGCGGCGGGGACCCGGGACAGCGGCGGGGACCCGGCAGCCCTGCCGCCCTCTCCGAGGCAGGGGACCCGGCTGCCCTGCTGCTCGCAGCGGCAGGGGACCCGGCAGCCCTGCTGCAGCGGCGGGCCGGTTTTTCTAATTTCAAAGGGAATGTGGGGGAGGGTCTGATGTGGGGTCACCCGAGGACGGACAGAAGAGTTTTAAATGGTGGCCAGAGAGGATGTAATTGGGAATTCTGGGCCAGGATGCTGGAGGCTGGAGGCTGGAGGCACATTCCCAACCTTGTGCTACAAGGCTAGCGCTAAAAGCCTTATGCCTCTCGAAAATGAGGTTTAATAGTAGCGCTTTAAACCCTGAGTAAATGCACAAAATGTGCTTTTGAAGTGTGTACGGTCAGGTAATTGTAGCGCTAATGGAGGGTTTTAGCGCTGCAAAACGCCAGTCTAACCATACCCCTGGAGATTTCCCTAGTATGGGTAAGTTGAAGGGGAGGAGGCCCCAGGGAGTTTAAAATTGGCACAGCCAGCTCCTATACATCCCTCCCCACAGCTCCTAGTGCAGGGCTGTGTTGGGATGGAGAGGGGTGGGGTGGAGGAGTTGCTGGAGCATACTGGAAATAACTCACCTGAGGCATCCTAGGATTACATTAGCCTTTTTCATGGTCACCTCACGTTGGCGGCTCATAATCATCCTGTGCACAGGACCCAGCAGAAGACACTGTCTGTGGAAGCACAGTTAGGAAGTTAAGGGACGCAGAAAGAACAATAGATCATCTCCCAGGGATGATCAGCTCAGGTTAAGTACAGGCACAGGCTGCAGGTGGCTAAATCTAGAGAGGGCTCAGCCCCCAGTAATCTGAGCCCAACATGCCCCACAGTACCAGGGCCAGCTTGGAGCCGAGCCATCTGGCTGTCCAGCCACAGGATGAGCTCTGGGAGCCCCCAGAGCCCAGTAGCTCAGTGGTGAGTCCACAGGGTGCTGCAGGCAGAGTCCATCCTGAGCACGGACACAATTCCAGCAGCAATGTGCTCTACCTTGATCAGCAGCAGCCTGTCCATTTGAATACAGGAAAGAAAAAAATATCCTGGTTTGATTTCGCCAGTTCAGCTCACAAATTTCTAAATTACCGCCAAACAACTGGAGATGATCACAGCAGGAAGTGTCAGAACGGATCAGGGATCTGGAGAGATATAACAAATGCAGAGGGTCTAGCATTTTGAAGGTGAAGTTAGCATGATTTAACCGTAGACACATGTCTGCTGGAGACACTCCATCACTGTGTAATAAACTGGTCAGCCTCTGAAATACACCACATTGTGTTAGCTCTATGGTTAGCTAATTCATCCTCCCACTTTGCCCCATGTAGTGTTGGGCACACATGCCCCTCTGCCAGCACTGTTGGGTGGATTGCTTAGTTCACTGATTCCACGTCCTCTTACCACTACAGCAGGTTCTATAAGAAGCTTGTCTTCAGAGCCATAATTGATGATCAGTTTGCTATGCCCCATTCGAATATAGTTCAACAAATTCTCCAATAGTAAAAGGATTGAAGAATCCTAAATAATGTACAGAATAGGACCTTCCTTAAAAGAAAATGGGCCTTTTCATATCTGGAACCACACACTGTAAAGGAACCTTGGATCAAGAAAAGAAGCATTACATTGGCCTAAAACATCTGTCAGGGCCACAGAAGGCATTAAGTGCTGCTTCCTCTACTTGGAGATACAAAGAGTCCTGTGGCACCTTAAAGACTAACTAAAGTATTGAAGCATAAGCTTTCGTGGGCTAATGGACGAAGTGGGTATTAGCCCACGAAAGCTTATGCTTCAATACTTTAGTTAGTCTTTAAGGTGCCACAGGACTCTTTGTCACTTCTGCAATCCCAGACTAACATGGCTACCTCTCTGATACTTGGAGATAATAATTCCAGAAGTTATCCCTAGCATCTCCTGAAATTTACATCTCCTAGCATGAAATTCAAACATGTCAAATATCTCAAATGAATGAATCTTCCAACGGAACTGTCAAGAAGGTTTCTTGAACTTGGCTTTATCCAGGACCCTTTTTCTCTGGGCTCCAAAGTCCTGCTGTTCCTATTTCTCCTCTTCTGCTTTCAAGACTCCATTCTACTTTCTTTGTGAGCCCCACCCACTATTATCTCTATCACCATTGCCCCCTTTATTTTGTCCTAAGTCGTTCTACCTATTACACAGGCTCCAAAGCCTTCTTTTCCACTACTACCTTCTTTTCCACTATACTAGACACCTTCTCCAAGGTTTTACTATATCTTGTTTTCACTGCTTAATCACCTTAAATGCCCAACTGTTTTTGTTTTTTTTTAAGCCTGGTTAACTGGCCCATTGATGCACCTCTTATACACATGTAAACAGGTTTGGAACAGGATATCAAGTCACAACAAGAGGACTGAAAGAGCTTTTCAGCCTTATTACCATTAATACTTAGCTCTTCAACTGCAGCTTTACTTCCCCCACCCTACCCCCAAAGCTTCGTACAAACTTCACTGAAATAGAGAACAAAATGGCAGAGGTACAACTATAAAGATGACATTGGATTGGATTGAGCTTTCAATATTTATTGAATGAAGAGGTAAATATTACCAGAGATTAAGAAAGATTAAAGAGAGTTGAACAGGTCAATATTTACCATGAAGGAAAATAAAGCTTGATATTTATTAAAGGGCTAAATCATCAACATAGTGGGGGAAAGGGAGGAGATGTACTATCCTGCTGGTAAAGTCAGGAGGCACCGGGATGTCATGAGGTAGAATGCTTCTTGCACACAGGGCAAGATAAGGGGAGATAACTGATAAGTAGTGTTTTATAAGCCAACCTTAATATGGTATATGTGCTTCTTACTCTTTCCCTGTAACACCTCAATTGCCTCCTACTAGTGTTTTCCACTGTACAGTGGAATTCAGATATTCCTCCTCCAAGGCCTATTCAGTGTCTATAGCCTCCTGCATGGATGTGCTGAGGGAATGACTGGTTCCCAAACTTTAACAACCAGTGAACCCCTTCCACTAAAGTGTCAAGTCTCGCGAACCCCCTCCTAAAAATGAATATTTCCAGGGATTTTCCTCCTTTACCTGACTATAAATTATAAAAGCAGTGATGTTGGAAATAGAAAATTTGTTTTTATGACATGCTCATGACACACTATTTATAATTAATTATTGATCATTACAGTATTTTTATTACATTATAAAAACAGCAACACTCTTCCAAGATCTCACTTTTGTAGCTTGTATCACTTTGAATAAGTCTGTTATAAGCCAAGGCTCCTATGTTTCACCAAGGAGTATCAGATGTGAAACAGCAGGAAGGTGTTTAAGAAGCCAACCGAAAGACTTCCTCCTACACAAGCATTCAGGTCTTGAGCAGTCCAGGTAAACAACACATGTTACAACAAAACTTAAGCCTGTTCTTCATAATAATTTAAAAACAACACCAGCAGTCTATTTAATTTTAAAAACAGCAAAAAACAGCTTTAGCCCATGAAAGCTTATGCTTCAATACTTTAGTTAGTCTTTAAGGTGCCACAGGACTCTTTGTCACTTCTGAAATCCCAGACTAACATGACTACCTCTCTGATACTTGTAGATAATAATTCCAGAAGTTATCCTCTCCGATTCGTATAAGAAGTCTTGACGTTTAAATCTCCTCAGTGTGATAGAGATGCTTGCTTTGATCTGCTTAGCTCTTGGAAGTCCAGGGATTCTGGGCTGCCAGCTCTGGGCTGCCCGGGGTCGCTAGGGATAGCTCTGTCTGCCATTAGAGAATTTTTCCCCCCCGAGAATCCCCTGTAACATTTCACAAACCCCAGTTTGGGAACCACTGCCCTAGATAGAGAAGGGCTCTTTAAAGGTACTGATCAGGATCAGAATCCATCAGTCCAGATGCAATACAGAATGGAAGATGGTCCCTGGCACAAAGAGCTATGTTTTCCATGCATCTCCATTTTATACACCAGTGACAGATTGTGTAAACAAATTTGTTATTTATGAATGGACCTGGCAAATTTGGAGCTGACATGGTGGTAGTGCCAGGACAATGTTTTTTTCTTACATCAGATATCTATTGATGTTACTTAGGCATGCAACAGTACATACCTCCCTCTGAAAATAATTTGTACATGCAAAAGACCAGGTCAGGACTCACTGTGGTGGGCTCTATCCAGACATACAGAAAGACATGGTGGAAATTTCAATCAACAAAAATGGGAGTACTCAGTGGTCATTGTGCTGACTGTAGCTAACAAAAAGAACCACTTATAGTACAATAACAATGATTTCCCTTTATTGAATAGGTATTTGGGTATGTATAAAGTACATAGAGCTATGCAAAAACTAATGTTTTGGTTTGCTAGCTCAACTGAAAAACTGTGGGAGGGGAAATCATTTCAAATCAACCTGAAATGCCAAAATGAATTTTAGGGAGACAAGGTGGGTGAGGTAATATCTTTTATTGAACCAACTTGTGTTGGTGAGAGAGACAAGCTTTTGACACGTTGGTCCAATAAAAGATATTTCCTCACCCACCGTGTCTCTCTAATATCCTGGGACCAACACAGCAATACCACCACATACAAAACTGAATTTTGTTTGTTTATCTGTTTTCTCAGAGAGACAAAGAACTGGAAAAAAATTCATTTAAGGTCAAACAAAAAACTTTCAATTTCATTTCAAATGGGGCATTTTTAACTTCTTTTGTTAACAGCAGAGGAAATGTTTGGAACCACAATTTACAGAAGACATGGTGCCACGCTATAGCCCTGTGGCTAGAGCACTCATCTAGGATGTAAGAGACCCAGATTCAATCTCCACTCTGCCTGATTTGGGGAAGAGATTTGAAGGTGGGTCTCCCACATTGCAGGCATATGTTCACGCCACTCACAGGCTCTCCTGTTAAAGATGTGCCACTTGGTATAAATAATAAAATGTTCATTGAAGCAGGGAGTGGAACGCATGTGTGCTCTAACCACCAGGCTAGAGAGTCATCTCTCTGGCCCACCTCCTCCTGTTTCATAAATGTCGTGACCTCCTGTAACACTTGCCAAAAAAAAAAAATTTCACTGATACTATTTGGTGAATTTGTGTCAAATGTGCAAATAGTTTCAGTGGACACAAAACTGCATTTTTCAGTCAATAAATTATTCATTCCAAAAATATTGCCCATGTCTAACTATATATCTTCTTGAGGGCTGAGTTCATGTCTTTTCCTACAGTCCCTCAGGAGAGAACAAGAGAGATGGTGAACACACTGCCCTGTCTGGAAGTGGAAGGCAAAATGTCAAGAAAGTTACCAATGTTACGTAATTCCTATCTCTAACAAACAGGAATCATTGCTCCAAACATCCCCAAAGGGTAGATGAATTCTTTGCTTATCCAACATACTATTTTACAGTAAGAGAAATGAGACTTCATCTTCATATCAATGTAGTGGGGTGGCTACCCCGCTCCTAAAAGAAACGGATTAAAACAGCCCTGCAGAGGGCTGTGGCTGGGGAAAGATTCTGTGAAAGGCTGATTGGAATAGCAGCCATATCTATGGCCAACTCAATTAGGGCCCAGCTGGACCTTATAAGAGGGTTGTGGCCAGGCACTGAAAGCAGTCTCTCTCCAGTCTGGGAGGGAGCAGGACCTGGCTGCCTGAGGGTATCAGAGGTGGAACAGGCTGGGGACCTCCAGCCTAGCAACTCCCCAGGCTGCAGGCCTAAACAGGTACTAGGCTGCAGTAAAAGGCAGCAGGTCCAAACCCCCTTGCTCTTACACTGCAGTCTGCCCCAGGGAACAGGGGCTTGATGATGGCTGGCAGTAGCCCAGACTGAGGCAAGGTGGGGATTAGAGGGTTGGGAGTTCCTCAGGGAGGGTAGAAGCAGAGTGTGGGGGTATTGCCGGGGAAGCCCCCCAGGAAAAAGGGCACTGGGGTCTGGGAGGGACATAGAGCCAGTGGATAGCGAGACACCGGCCTGCAGAGGGCACTCTGAGCTGATTCCCAGATGGTCAGAATGAGGAGCTGCAGGGATGAATCATCATGCCGCTACAATCAAATAGAGATGAACAAGAGTGAGGGAAATGTTGCAGAGGTGGAGGGGGGCAGACACAATACCTCAGTATCTTCATAACTTTCTTTTATGCCTGGTGCCAGTGTGTAGGGGCTCAAAGAAGCAACTTCCAACAGCACCCATATGGAGCAGCATAGAGGCAAAGACTAATAGCAACTGAGACAGCCTGCATGCCTCTGGGCATATGCGCCGACTCTGTGGGTGTTCTGGGGATGGAGCACCCAAGGGAAAAAACACTGGGTGATCCACACCCACCAGCCGCCTGCTAATCAGTTGTTCATGGGCAGAGGCAGAGTGAGGGTGGAGCACACTCGGGGAAGCAGGTGGAATGGGGGTGGAGCAGTGCATACTTGGGGAAAGGCGAAAGTGAGTGCCTGTGCGACACTCCCAGGAGCTTGATAAGCATCTTAGGGTGACCAGTTGCAGGCCCTGAGGAGTCTGTAGTGGGGTGGCACCTGCAAAACTCCATCTTAGGGATCATATGACCAGAGAGAGAGAGACAGAAGGGAAGGCACAAATGCAACGGGCCACTATTTTGACTCTTCCAACCAGAGGTCACGAGGCCAATCCAGAGCCCCTCCTCCCACTTCCTGAGCCTCATTCCACAATGGAAAGTCCAAGCCCCAAAAAGCTGCAACTCCCTGGGAGCTGCAATTCTGAAGTCCACAAATTGGCTGAGCTACAGTATTGAAAACTCAAAACCAGAGATAGGTAGGATCAGAGGGCAATATGGGAGGGTTACGCTAAACAGTTTTGGTTTGGGCCAATCTTTCATACAAGCCACACCCAAGTAGATAGGATGAGTTGGTGTGCCCAACCTATGGACCACAGGTCAAACATGGCCCACCAGAGCATTTCATAAGGCCCACAGGAAGTCACAATTCAGCAAACTGGTTGCTGAGAAACAACCTCAGATTTCTCACTGTAAGCGGACCTCTGACCGCCCTCTTTGAAACACAGGCAGGAGACTGCTTTTTGGCTTCACCCGTGTCTTTTATTGGTTCACACACAGTGCAAAAACCCCACCACCTATATACAGCTTTCTATACCAGTAGAGCTCAGGCTCAACCCTCAGCTTGGCTGGCCCTAGGAATAGCTAGCCCTTGCAGGCTTTCAGTCTTTGCTAGCTTCCTCAGCAGCTACTTGGTGCCCTGCACCTTCTCCTTCTCCTTCTCCTTCTCCTTCCTCCTCCTCCACCTTCTCTCTACCTCTCTTCCCTTTCTTTTCTCTTGGCTTCCGCCCTATCAGGCCTTATATCCTCTGGAGGCTTCCAGGTGGAGCCCATTAAGCCCTCTGCAGCCCAGGGCTACAGCCAGGTGGCTGATTAGGCCTTCCCTAGCAGGCCGGGCTTGCAGAGGCTTCTGGCTGTTGCAGGGCAAGGAGGGAGCAGGGGCTGACTCAGCAGGTGCTGAGTCAGGTGCCTGCTACACTCACTAACTCAGAAAGTGTACTCTTTGTCTGTGATTAGGGAGAGGGTTGTGTGTTCTTTACTGGAGTCCCCCCCCCCCCGCTTTTTTTATTATTCTAATACACCTTTTTTGGACTGGTTTCTTTATTTGTTTATAACTAGACAATACTGTACATAGAAACAATCTACCTAAATACATATGAAGCAAACTGAACTTAAAATATAAATCAGAACAGGTGACTTTAAATCTTATTAAAATACATGGAATCTGTTTGGCCTACACAAGGTTGTGCTTTGATTTATGTGGCCCTCCTGTGTAATAAAGTTGGGCACTATGGCTATAATCGAATGCAACTCAATACATCACTTTTCAGGACAGGTTTAAGGAAATGTTATGTGTTTATTTTTGTTAATAGGCAATGCCCACAATAAGAGGAAATTTTTACTTCAGGTCGCCTAGCTTATGATTGTCCTCTACAAGTTGTCCAAAACATTTTGCTGTAGCAGGATAGAGATTTCATGAGAGAATGTCCTAACTGCCAGATCAGACTATCAGGATATCTTCCATACTGGTTGAGCTGGGTAAATACTTCTTTTAAAAGGTATTCAGAAACATATCTTCATATTGTTAAATAAACTTTCCCTCGCTGTGCTCACATCTCTTTCCTTTGTTTTCTACCACTGTTTTTAACAGACCAATGTACAGAAATATTCACTAAAACCGCAAACGTTGGGCCAGATCTTCAACAGGTGTAAATCCTCATAAATCCACTGAAGTAAATGGAGCTTTCCTGATTGTATCTAACCTATTTACCTTCCTGATAATGGCCAGTACCTCCACTTTCCCAATATTCGTTGCTAACCTGTCTATTTTACACTTACCCCAGACGATCCTTCATAAAATAACAGAGTCTTAACTTATGCTCCTTTCCCGATATATACAGGACCAGTTTGGCAGCCTTCTTGATGCTCAGGCAACACATGAGAGCTAGTTTCTACATTCCCTATTCTCAGGCCAGCCAGCCAAACAGCAAGGACTGAGCTGCTCCCAGTGCATTTCCTCTTCCTCTGTGCACTCAGTCTGGGTTCTGAATATTGAAAAGGTATCTAACAGTTAACCATCAGCAATCAACTGTGTACCACCTGCTCATTTATTTGCCTCAAATCTCCTGGTCATTCTCCAAAAATCAAGAGAGAGGCATCCATAATCAAACTGGACAGAAAGTTGGGTATCATATGGCAACAAAATATAATATCAGAATTAATATATTCAGCAGGGCAGATTTATGATTCTTAGGAGATGTGGTAATACCCTCCCCATACAACTGCCTGTCCCTTGGAATCCTTGCCTGAATCTTTAAGTGAAACATGGGTGAGGATAAGAAGTGTTGGAACTGCAGTTTGGCATTAGAACCTGAATTTCACATAAAAACTGAGATCTCTCAGCTGAGTATATAGTGTTCTAAAATAGAATACAACCTTATTTGGTAACTGATTCAGTTAAGTAATTATTTCATCTGTGGTCTAAGGTTTTAATTCTGTTTGATTTAGAACCTGTGACAAGGTGGCTCCTCGGCTCCCCTGACTCAACTCCTCTGGGGTTCTGGCGCGGCACTGGCACCCTGACCAGGCTGCACCAGACCCCGGTTTTCCGCTGCTCCTTAGCAGCCCACTCTCTGTCTGTCTCTCTCTCAGGGTCAGGCTCCTGCAGGCTAGGAAGCTAGGTCCCCCCTAGGAGGGACCCTTTGTTCTCTTCCCCTGCTTGCCAGCAGCCTCTCCGTCCCTGCTTCCTGCTTCCTCCAACTCACTCCTCACACCCCTCTGCTTTCACCAAGCTCACTCCTCAAACTCCCACTGCCTCCAAATTCACTCCTCAAACTCCCACAAGCCTCTCTGGGGAGGAGTCTCTTTTCAAGGGCTCTGACAGCCTCCTTAATTGGCCTCAGCTGGCCCTGCTTCTGGCTGTGGCAGCCCTGCTCAGCTGGACCCGATTCCCTTGTGGTAAGCCTTCTAATTACAGGCCTTACTGGCAGCTGTCTGCCCTGGGTCTGCCACAAACCTTATAAAACAAAGTCATCACTGATGCCTTGTGGGTTAACTTTTACATTCACTTTATGAATGGCAGCTATAAATCCATCAGTATCTAATTGTTATAGTCTATGTGCCAGCACCTTTCCTACCCTGCCGTCTTCTCCTGTCAGGTTCCTTTTTTGGTCTAAGTCACAGATTTACTTTTTCCAATAATTAAATTAAATTAGATAAATTAGGGCCTAACTGAAACTAATTTGCATGATATCCTAATTCATTTGTGTAAGGCTTCTAAAAATCTCCAAGCTATTTCTCTAGGCAGTGAGGTAGCTAATTATCTACCTCTCCAAGCAGCCTCCCAAGTATCACAGATCACATGATTAGAAGAGAAAACAATTTCATTCCATTGCAAAAAAAAAAAAGGCTATTGCATTCCTAATGTATCATGAAAATTCCATGTTTCCAGATAGTGGGATTAAATCATTCATCTTCTCTGCAATATGTTTGATCATATAATAATAATAGTCAGATATGATCACTATGCCCTGAATATCACATTTAGGAAATCCAATCCTGTACTTTTGGGATATGCAAATCCAATTTTTATTTAACTTTAGGGTTCTGAAAATGAACTGTAATCTCTGTTGTCTGGGTCATCTTTGGTCTCACCCCCTTCAGGACAACTCATAGAGTCAGAGAGCCTAAGGCCAGATAACCCTGGCAACTGTGCTGCACCCACATGCTGCAGAGGAAGGTGAAAAAAACTCAATGTCCCTGCCAATCTGATCTGGGGGGAAATTCCTTCCTTACCCCATATATGGAGAGCATGGGAGCAAGAACCAGAGAGCCAAGCGCTTGAGAGAATGAGAGAAAGAGTGCTCAGTGCAACCCCTGAGCCTGGCTCACCCCATCCAATGTCCCATCTCTAGATGGGGCCATCCCTGATGCTTCAGAAGAAGATATTTTTAAAAACTAACAGAATACTCTGGAGGGGGAATCCCGTCCTGACCCCTGCAAGTGGCTGACTGGAACTCTGAAGCATGAACTTTTAGGAACATAAGACATACACCAGAAGTGAGCCCCTAACATTCCAACCACAATCACATTCAGATAGGGCCGGCGACAGGGGGCGACAAGGGGGACAACTGTACCGGGCCCCGGTACGCAGCTGTACCCCCTTGTCACCGGGCCTGCACAGCAAGGCCAGGCTCCGGGCAGCTGCTGCAGCGCTAGTCAGCCTTACCAATGCTTTGTATGATGGCAGTAATACTTCTCTATCCCTACTGGAAATGCTTCGCTTAATATAGCCGAGGATTTCATCTGCCTTTTCAACAGTCACATCACATTGGTGGCTCATATCCTGTCATTGACCATACACCCAAGTCTATCATCTCCAAATGATGAGCCCCCAGCACACATTCTTATTATTAGACCCCCTAGGTGCATGCCCTTGCACTTTGTACTTGAATTTCATCCCATTATCATTATTCCGGTCTTCAAAATAATTTAGATCATCCTGTATAATATTCCACTCTTCCTCTGTATTGATGATGCCTCTCTACTCTGTATCATCAGCAAATTTCATTAGCACACTTGAGGGTGAACACATTAGATCAACTTGTGGACCGGGCTTCACTAAATGACCTCGCCCTTGTTCAGGTACTTGAGCTAACCACATTAATTGAAATCAGTTTTCAAAGAAACCTGAAAACAGGTGCTATTTTCCTTGAACTCACTGCAGCATATGATATGGTGTGGCACATGGGTCTACTTCTTAGAATATTAAGAGTCCACTCACTATGGGCTACTGACGCCATCAAATTGCTACTCCAATACAGATGGTTCAGGGTGATGTAGGTGAGAAAACAAGTGCTTGGAAAAAAAGAGATGAACGAGTTACCCAGTGGTCTGTTCTAGCCCCCAACCTTGTTCAGTCTATACATCAATGACCTGCCGCCAACCCAGTCACAGAAGTTCATCTACGCAGATGACTTCTAATGTCTAACTTTCTTTTGGCTGGAGAAGACCCTAAACGACGATGATGCAAAGCTGACTGATTACTGCAAAACATGATGCCTTCAGCCTAGCACTAGCAAAACAGTCTTTAGCACATTCCAACGTCAGCATGCCAATGCAAAGAAGGAACTAAACATAACAACAAATAGCCAGGGGCTGAAGCATACCCAGTTAACTTAGGCGTGACTCTCGCCTGACCACTGACATACAAGAGCCATCTGAGCAAGACAGCAGCAAAGGTCAAGACATGCAACAACCTTTTTAGCAAACTGGCAGGTTCTTTATGGGGAGTGGATGCTCCAACCTTAAGGACCTCAGCCCTCGCCACCTCATACTGAATGGCAGAGTACTGTGCACTATTATGGAGTCAGTCGGCACACACCAAACTTTTTGACGTGCAACTCAACTCAACAATGTGCATCATCACAGGAACTCTCCAACCGACTCCTCTTCCATAGCTTCCAGTTCTGAGCCACATTGCTCCCCCTTACATCAGTTGGGAGACTGCAGCTGGCAAGCTGCTTGAGAAAATACATGCCAACCCACGCTTGCTCTTGTTCAACAACTCTTTCATGATGATATCCACTGTGGTCAAGGCTACCACACCAGGATGTGACAGAGTCCCTTTAGTGGGAAGACTGGTGCTTAAATTCAACTGTCAGTTCATCATCACAGACTCTACTGCTTCCCTGCCCGGCTTCAACCTGCCACGTCATCAGGCCCTTCCTAACTGATTCCAGACTGCACAAGGCCTCTGTGCAGTCAGCCAGCATCATTGGGACTTTGAGACAGTGCACCTGCAGCACAGGTTGAATGATGATACATATTGTCAAGGAATAACCCGCTAACCAAATTCAGTGGCAAGCTCCAAGGGCTCAACTTGGCCACTAAGAACGCTATTGCTTGGTTCGGTAAATACGCAAACACTAAATAATTTGGCACACGCTTACTTTTTGTACCAAGGTAATTAATACAAATATTGAAGAAAATTGGTCCCAAGACCAATCCTTGAGGAACTCTGTTGGTAACCTCTCTCTAGTCTGATAATTCATCTTTCAACACAACCCATTGCCTTCTCCCCTTGAGCCAATTTCTTATCCAACTTACAATGCTTGTACTGAACCCATCTTTCCTAATTTAACTAAAAATTTTCCCATGTGGTACTGTGTCAAATGCTTTACTGAAGTCCAAATATATTACATCTTCCTTTGTCTGAAAAAAACCCAGTTATTTTCTCAAAGAAGGAAATCAGGTTAGTCTGGCGTGATCTTCCTTTAGTAAACCCATGTTGTAGGACATCCCCTTTACCATTCTCTATAAATTTAATTATTCTTTCCTTCACAATTTGCTCTAAAACCTTACATACTACTGAGGTCAGACTAATATCTGCAATTGCCTTGATCACTTTTTGTCCCTTCTTAAATATAAGTACAATGGTAGTTATTCACACTGCATAGCAACCTAACCTCATCCTTCCTTATTCCCTTTTTATTTATATAACAAAAAATCCTCTTAATTTTAATGTCCTTGGCAAGAGCTAGTTCAACTTCACTTTTAACAATTCTTACTTTTCTCGTACATTGGCTAACCTCCAGATGTAGCTTTCTTTGATTTTTCCATTCCCCATCATCTCTCTGCTTACTCCAAGTAGCCTTTTTGTGGTCTTTATTCATCCAGATGAACTGGAGCCTTTCCATAGGAGTTCTTTTCCCACTGCTTGGGATGCAAATTTCAGATAGTTTTTGCAGAGTTGATAGGAAGAAATTTCAAGCCTTCTCCAAATTTAAGTCATTACGCTAATTCAGTCCAGTTGACTGTTAACTAATGTCCTTTATTTCCCCAAGTCTTCCCTTTTGAAATCAAAAACCACAGTTGGTGTCCTGCTTTTGATTATCTTTCCATTTAATTTAATCTGAACCAATTCATGATCATTTGATCCAAGGCTATTGCCTACGACCAATTCTCTGCCATATCATCCCTACTCATCAAAACCAAGTCTTAATTTGCATCACCTCTTATTGGTTCAATGACAATTTGATAAAGAACACTCATCTTTCATTCCAGGAATAACTGGGCTCTACCAGTGCTAGCAGTATTTATTCTCCAATCTAGACCTGGGAAGTTAAAATCTCCCATTATGACACAATTTCAGAAAGTACTTATTTTTCTAATAATATTAAAAAGATCTCTGTCCATATCCAAGTCTGACCAGCTGCGTCCCCCAGGGATCTCTGAGACATTGTGATATACCCAGAGTACTGTCTAGATCAGGGGTCAGCAACCTTTGGAACACGACCCATCAGGGTAATCTGCTGGCGGGCTGTGAGACATTTTGTTTACATTGACCATCTGCAGGCCCGGCCTCCCAGAGTTCCCAGTGGCCACGGTTCGCCATGCCTGGCCAATGGGAGCTGCAGGAAGCAGCAGGTTGCAAGGACGTGCTGGCTGCTGCTTCCCACAGCTCCCATTGGCCAGGAACGTCAAACCAGAGCCACTCAGAGTTGTGGGGGCGGACAGTTAACATTAACAACATGTCTCATGGCCCACCATGACCCTGATGGGCTGCATGCCTAAGGTTGACGACCCCTGGTCTAGATTAGTGAGTAGCTGTGTCACCCTTGCCCTCTAACCGGCTTTGCTGTTGTTGCCTCCACTCCTGGACTACTCACAATCACCCTCTAGCATGTAAGTCACTCCCAGTTATGCCTGCGTGCACTTGCAGCCTGACAGTCA
The DNA here is from genome assembly GCA_032164245.1 of Sternotherus odoratus. Taxonomy (NCBI): domain Eukaryota; kingdom Metazoa; phylum Chordata; order Testudines; family Kinosternidae; genus Sternotherus; species Sternotherus odoratus. The sequence goes on from JAVMKO010000002.1 coordinate 152,846,176, forward strand.
CACCCAGACTTTTACCAGCCTGAATTATACTGTGGATAAAAGTGATCCAGTTAACGTTTTGTGCTAAAATAAAGGGACCTGCTCCTTAGACCATTCAAGTCAATAGAAAAGCTTTCATTGACTTCGAGGGTTTTGGATCATGCACTAATTTTTTTTTCTCTAAATATTCATAGATTCTATTTTGTATCTTAAGATACTGTTTTAATAAACTTTAAAACAATATAATATTTCTCAGCCCAAGTGCTGATCTACTAAAAACATCTCTACTATGAAATCTCAAATACCTTGATTAAACAATACATTGGGTGATAAATAATCAGTAAAACAATAAAACCCTAGCAAAAATCTAAGACAAAGGATCAGATTGGTGGGGAAGGAGGATGATTGTACCATTATGCATCTGTGTCTTGACACAGGCATAATGAAAACAATATGCTAAATTACGAGTTTGAATGACAGATGAAAATTAGAATATGAAAGTGATCACAAATCATATACCTTACCTTACATCAGGGGATAGGGAAACATTCACAATATCACATTCAGGTACTAAACTGCCAAATGGAAAACTTATTTAGAAACAGCACAATAAAGATGGTAATTAAAGACAATCATGTTTTGCAAGTATATTTTCTGAACTGTTGCAACCAAAAAAAAGTATAATGTACTTGCACTGATTTTTTTTATTTGCAATGTAGATGTCAGATTGCTGCCACACTGAATTTATTCACTACCCTTTTTAGAAACAGATTTATACATTTTCCATGAAGACAATTTATTTAAATGCCCCCCAAAGATGCAAAGTTTGCTTTGCAACTGCAAAGCTTCTTGAAAAAGGTGTGAAATAATGCATTAACATATGTATGAGAGAGAAAAATAACTCCAAATTTCTGATGAAACACCAGGATAAATATCACAATAGTTAAGTTCTCACAAAAGGTTACTAAATCCCCCAAATGTGATCATTACAGCATCACTGGGACTCCTGTCAAGACAGAGCCCACAATGATACCACTCGGCCCTATGCTGAGGAACGGAAACCATCTCTTCAACAAAAACTGAAGAGGACCAAAAAGGCAAAGGAAAAATAGAGAGCAAAAGTAGGAAAGGAAGAAGCTAGAAACATGAGCCTCTTCTCTGTAAAGGCACTCGGGGCAGGTCTACACTACAGTCTCAGTCAGAGGTGGCCAACCTGAGCCTGAGAAGGAGCCAGAATTTACCAATGTTCATTGCCAAAGAACCACAGTAATATGTCAGCAGCCCTCCCATCAGCTCCCGCCCTGCTCCCAGAACATTTCCACCCCCAGAACATTTCCAACCCCACCAATCAGTGCCTCCCTTTCCCTCCCCATCAGCTGTTTTGTGGCATGCAGGAGGCTCTGGGGCGTAGGGAGAGGAGTGAGGGCACAGCGGGCTCCGGGGATGGCTGGAGGGGGGGGGGGCAGAGCCTATGGCAGAGCAAGGGGTAAAGTAGCGATCACCTCCTGGCACATTGGAAAGTTGGCACCTGTAGCTCCAGCCCTGGAATTAGTGCCTATACAAGGAGCTGCATATTAACTTCTGAAGAGCCGCAGAGCCACAGGCTGGCATCCCTGGCCTAAGTCAATATAACTTACGTCACTCAGGGCTGTGAAAAGCCCCCCTGCCCCCAAGCAATGCAATTTTCACACTGTCTACACACTCCTGGTGACATAGCTGCCACTTCTCGCCAAGGTGTTGTAATTATGCTGCCAGGCAACCGCTAACACGTTGGCATAGTGCGTCTTCACCAGATGCACTATAGCAGTGCAGCTGCGCCAATGTATCTCTGTAGTGTAGACTTGCCCTCAGAGTCAGAGAAAGTGAGATACCCCACTCGTAGTTATACGATTCCTTGCAGAATATTATTCAGTCAAAAGATGCCTATTTGCTATAAAGAGTTCTAGACAGGAAATAAAGTCCCTGGTAAATGAGAGAGGGGGAGCTGGAACTTGAGCTATGTAGAAAACTGTTTGAAGTTGTTTCTTTTAATAAATGCCACCTGTTTAATGGACTGTGATTGAATACATCAGGAGACATCACTTAATTTTCCTCTAAACAGAAAACCTAGATGCTGGCTGATAGGTAGCAGATTACCTGGCTTTCCCCAGGAGAGAGACTTGCTATCCAGGTTAAGATTGGCAAGAAGAATGGTGGAAGTAATGATTTACCTAATCTATGCATGAGCCTGAGCTAAGATTTCCCATACTCAGAAAAGATTAGAGTTCATTGTAGTTAAATGAATGGGCAAGGACTTGTGATGAGGCTGTTGATTCTATTTTATTTTATTTTTTTACATTTTTGTCTCTTGACTAGATTATTGTTTTTTATTTTAAGAGGACTATCCTCCCCCTTCTTACACCAAACAAACTCCTCTCCTGTCAGGCTTCGCTCCCGACTCTGAACTCTAGAGTACAGAGGTGGGGATCCGCATAAAAGACCCCCTAAGCTTATTCCTACCAGCTTAGGTTAAAACTTCCCCAAGGCACAGATCCCTTGTCCTTGAGCAGTATCACTGCCACCACCAATTGATTTAGACAAAGATTCAAGGAAAGGACCACTTGGAGTTCCTATTCCCCCGCAAAATATCCCCCCAAGACCTATATCTCTTTCCTGGGAAGGCTTGAGAATAATATCGTCACCAACTGGCACAGGTAAGCACAGACCCAAACTCCTGGATCTTTAGGACAAATGGAAATCAATCAGGTTCTTAAAAGAAGAATTTTATTTAAAGAAAAGGTAAAAGAATCACCTCTGTAAAATCAGGATGGAAGATAACTTTACAGGGTAACAAGATTCAAAAACACAGAGGAACCTCCACTAGCCTTAGTTACAAAGTTACAAAAAAAAAAACAACCAGAAATAAACCCCCCTCTAGCAAAAGGAAAATTCACAAGCTAAAACAAAAGATAATCTAACATGCCTTGCCTGGCTTTTACTTACACTTTTTGTAATATGAGAGACTTGCTTAGGATTGTGTGGAGGAGATGGATTGTTTGTCTGGTCCCTCTCAGTCTCAAGAGCGAACACACACAAAGAGCACAAACAAAGCCTCCCCCCATTGGTTCTTTTGGTCAGGAGCCAACCAGGTTATTTGAGCTTTTTAACCCCTTACACAGCCACAGTAATAGGTCAGGTAAGGGGGAATTCTAGGTTACCCTTAGCTGTATGGTTAAGACACCTCCCCTTTAAGCACTCTTGCTTGCTGTGTTGACACATTCTCTTTTTACTCATGATTGTATGTGTGCCTCGACTCTGTCTACACGTTCTTAGACTGGCTTCTACTTAAAGTTCTATTTTTAAGCCTTATTAAAAATTGTTAAAATACACTTTAAACCTTTTCGCTGATGTAATGCAGTAGCATCATGTTATAATGTCATAACAATTTTATATAAAATAGCTTAATTAAAAAATGTAACAACCCTTTTAAGCTAATTGGATCTGGGTCACAGATCTTTGGAAGCCAATAGGATGTCAACACATGTAAGAGACTTCCACTGATATCATCTTGGGTCACTAGCAGAGTGTCAATGGAACAACTATCTTGTTTTTGATGTGTCATGTTTGCCCTCTCAACAATGTGTCTTTCCTATGAATGAACTAGCAACTGTGCACTTACTTCAGGCATCTTTTCCTCTGCGTGAGACATCCTTTGTGTTAGGTTTAAACTTACTTCTGCCCCAGACAAACTAGTGTTCACATTTTCCTAATCGGGAGTCCTGTTTTCAAACCCTTGGGCATAGTTTACAAAAGAGGATGTACATTCTAATTCCTGAATGTCCAAAAGGAACTAATTTTCTACTATTTTATATTGATTTACGTATTACCCTTGATTCTGCATTTACATTTTGTTAAAAATTTGGGCCCTGCTCCCATTCTCACCGGCTGATGTCAAAACTCCCATGGCCTTCAGTGGAAACGGGATCAGGCCCTTCCATCTTAAAGAGTTGCAAGATTTTTTTTAAAAAAACAAACAAACTACCACCTTCTCATTTCACCCGAAACATTGGGGATTGTCAAAAGTGCTCAGTGTTGGTTTAACTTTGTTCTGACGGAAGTCAGTGGGAGTTTTACTATTGACTTCAATGGCAATAGAGATAGACTCCTACTGAGCACTTTGGAAATTACCACGCTCAAGCTATGACCTACTAAGCTATTCAATTCCCACTGACACTAAAAGTAGTTAAAGATACTCAGCATCTCATAGGATGACTGGTATAAAAAACCCCTATTTATCACTCCCCTAACCTCAATCTACTTGTCTTTGTCCTTAGGTTGGGAGCACCTTCAATAAGGGGTGGTCCTTTCTTAATTCCTGGGAGGCTCTTAACACATGGTCAGTGCTATCATAAAAGAGGATGATAATAATAGGCTCTTATTGATTAGAAACTCAAAAGATGCTAACATGGTGGCTTCAAAAGCTGCTTTTATTTTTTTTTATTAATATTGTCTTCATGGAGCACCCGACATGTGTTTTAGCCCCGCAAAAGATTAGAAGACCTGTGATTGTTATTTTGCAGCAGACAGGTCTGCTAAGCTTTCCCCTCTCCCCTTTCCTTTTTGGAAGAGAGATATTTTTTGACACAGAAGTTACTCATAACGTCGTCAGTGTGAATCAATGGCATTACTTAAAGCTAAGAGACATCTCTCAGGCATTGTGGAAGAATCAGGTGAGTTTTAAATCGATAAGTTACCTCTGACATTTATAAACATCCTTTAGAATCAGAACATTATTTAAAAACATTTAATATCATTTTGTGAGGATGGTTCATCCCTTAAAATCTCTCTTTGCCCCTCCTGAGAATTCATTCAATGTAATAGACTGCAGTTTCAGCTAGATCATTCAAGAGGAAAAAAACTTTAAAAAATGATTGACTTTAACCTCACTGTAAATATTCTATTGTTATTGGTTCTATTAACCTTTTTGCCCCTTCTCTCTTTCCCATAATGGCACATAAAAGACTCCATTTTCAATGCAGAAATTGCTTTGCTAATGAAAGCAACCGCTCAAGGCTAAAAATAGATGTAGAGAAAGAAGAGAGGAGGTTCAGATTTTAAGGCCAGACAGGACCATTATGATCCCTTGCATAACACAGGCCAATAAACCTCACCCAATAATTCCTGCATCAAGGTGTAGGTATTGCTTCCAGCACAGTGAGTGTGGACAGCTCAGGAGCAGAAAAGGAGAATGTATCAGCAGAGGCTATCTACACACACAAAGCTGTGGAGACCCATCAGCCCCATCTTACAGAGAGGTGGCATTTAGTGGGTAAAGAGTGACACAACTATTGATCTAAATGCCAACTAGAAAGCTCAGCCATAGAGCTGAGAAAAGCTTCTTGTAAACCTTGGCACTAGCTTATTTCTTTAAGAGTAATAGGGGCCTATTGTCTTTCCCCAAATTAGAACAATGTTTCAGACTTTTGGAGACTGCACAGGAATCCTCCTAGATGTTTGTTTGTCTTTGACTTTGGCCAGAGAGGAAGGTTGGCCCAGTGGTTAGGATACTAGCCTGGGATTTTGCAGAGTATCCAGTACTACTAAGTGTATGCATCTCTGCACACTGCAATCAAAGGTGTGATTTGTAGCTCAGGTGGGCATTCCCACACTAGCTAGCATGCTAAAAATAAAAATAAAGCCGCAGCAGCACAGGGTTCAGCATGGCCTGTACAAGGCCACTGGTCCCCCGGAGGATGTATGTGCATTACTAGCCCACAATGAAGCCTGTGCCACCATATCTTCACCACTATCTTTAGCCGTGCTAGCTAGATTAAAGTGAACACAGGTGTACCTACCAAGGCTGCAATCATACCTCCAATTACAGTGTAGACATACTTTTAATAGAAGTGTAAAACATCTACCATGGACTGCAAGGGAGATGCCATCAATAATTAATCCTTGGATAGATTAGTGTTACAATAAAGTAGAATTTGAAAGGTATAAGACATAGTCTATACACCTCCCCCACACTGTCAGCACATTTTAGACAGCTAGGGCCCTAAGTGTTCTGGATTAGTCATGCAGAGCTAGCTATCTGGTGCAGTCAATTTTTTCTTAAGAATCACAATAAAACTATACTAGTTCAAACTATATTTACCAGTGTCTATTTGACACCTTCATGGACAGCACTGTGTGCTGATGCCATTCAAAAGACTAGGATTTGAGATTCTCACTGCTCTGGGAGTACCACAGTAGTGATGCCTTCTGTGCTGGAGAGTGAGTGCTCTACAAAGAACTTCTTTGCATTAAACCAGGAGGCACAGACTCACTGAGACTGTTAAGCAAGCGTTTCTAACATGTGGAATGAAAAAGTGTTTGCTTTTTGCTGAGAATCCCAAACCAGTCTCTTATTTTCTGTGATAATAAATCTGGCCATCATCTGCTCGAGAAGATCCAAGATGAAAAAGTTATCCAATGATGTGAACTCTGTAACAGAGCCAGCTGTATGAATGTGTAAACTTACTTTTCTGAATCACAGGTGGACAAAGCCAAGTGACTCACTTCTCTGGCAAGAAGGAATCAGATGTTACATTTCCTTACTCCACCTGTGGTGTAATAAGGCAAGTAAAATATTTCTATTGCTTCTGATATTAGAATGCAAAGTGGATATTCTAGGATGTCTGTGAAGGCCCGTAATTTGTTAACAAGGGTGCCTTCACTTTCTCTTTGTCAAGCTAAGATGGAACTCCTGGAATCAATCACTATAAGGCCCATTTTCTAATTCTTTAATCATTCTTTTGGTTCTTCTCTGAACCATCTCCAATTTATCAACACATTCTTCTTGAATTGTGGATATCAGAACATAAGACTGGCCATACTGGGTCAGATCAAAGGTCCATCTAGTCCAGTATCCTGTCTTCTGACAGTGGCCAGTGCCAGGTGCCCCATAGGGAATGAAAAGAACAGGTAATAATCAAGTGATCCATCGCCTGTTAAACAAAAGCTAGGGACACCATCCCTGCCCATCCTAGCTAACACACATCGATGGATCTATCCTCCATGAATTTATATAGTTCTTTTTTTACTCTTACTATAGTCTTGGCCTTCGCAACATCCTCTGGCAAAGAGTTCCACAAGTTGACTCTGCATTGTGTGAAGAAATACTTCCTTGTGTTTGTTTTAAACCTGCTGCCTATTTTTTTCATTTGATGATCCCTAGTTCTTATGTTGTGTGAAGTAATAAATAACACTTCCTTATTGACTTTCTCCACAGCAGTCATGATTTTATAGACCTGTACCATTTTCCCCCTTAGTCATCTCTTTTCCAAGCTGAAACGTCCTATTCTTATTAATCTCTCCTTGTATGGAAGTTGTTCCATACCCCTATTCATTTTTGTTGTCTTTTTCTGAACCTTTTCCAATTGCAATAATATACAATTCCATTACAGAACACAGAATTCCAGCAGTGGCCTCACCAATGCCAAATTCAGAAGCTGTGACATTATCTGATTAAAATATGACCATGTCGATCATTGTTGCTGCCACTGTTATATACGTAAGCAGAGTCGGGATGAGCTTTACCCTGACATCTGGTGGTGAGTTGTGGAAAAGGACTTCAGGGGCTGATCTCGTTTGCACAGGAACACCCACCGTTACAGAAGTAAAATAACATCTCAACTCCTACTGCAGAATCTCCTGTTTATGTATCCAATGATTGATTTGGCCCTTTTAGTCACAGCATCACAATGGGAGCTCATGTTCAGCTGATTATCTACCACTACCCAAATCTTTCTCAGAATCAATAATTGTGTCTAGGAGGCGTACGAGCCAGAAATATTCCTGTAATTATTTTAGGTACCAATTACTTACAAAATTCTATTAAAAATGTCATTGTGCTGTTGCTATTTGCTAATATATATTCATAATTTATTAATATGTAATATATTTAGGCTTGGAAGGGTTAGATTTTTATCAGTAAATGTCAGTAAATGTCAATTTCAACATACACTCACAAACCAATGAAGAAATATTTCCATCGATAATAGATAAGTAAAGAAAGAAAAATGATGCTTGAGAACTTCTTAGTTTGATTTAAAGAAGTTTACTTTGTATATTTTGACATGTGAAGTTGACAATTTGTGTTTTAGAGGTTAACCCAATGAATATCAACGTCTGTCATTAAATAATTATTGTCTGGCATCTCTCCCCATAATTTACCACAACAGTGAAAAAGTGATTGATGAAAATATAAAAAATGCTTAGAATATTATTTTTGCAGCTGTGAACATTTATTTAAAAATGTGTTTAAAAACATATCTGTTAAAATTATTTAAAAATCTGTCAAGTCTAAATATATTCAAAGTCCTGAGCAAGGTTTGCAGAGGAAAGCAATAAAAACCAACTAGCAATAACCAAGAGAAACAAACATACACACAAGACCAACAAATATTTACTATAATGTTCATTCAATATTGGGCTCCCAAAACAGAGTGCTAATGCACTGAAATGGGTAGTTTAAGAGGGAGGAAGTTAATCTCTGAGAGATGCTTGCTACAAGTGTATAGAACAGAAGACTCTGAAGCAGGAGATTCTGAGCCTAGCTCTAACAATGTGGCCTTACCAAGTCACTTAAGAATTCAGTTTGTTAGAACTTGGGACTGATTCAGAACTTGCTATATTGGGTCCTGAGTCCCACTGTTTCAGATTCCAACAGACTATAAAATACAGATAATTAAGCTTATGTACCTCCCAGGGATGTTGTGAATATTTATTAGCTAATGTGTTTAAGGCGTTTTGAAGATTAGATGTTTTCAGGGTTACTGCTTACCACTGTCTTTATACATACCGAAAAAAATAATAATAATTTTTAAAGCTATAGGAGGAAAATACACGAAGATGTGGAATCCCAAGGAAATAAACTTTCTCCTAATGCAGTTTTTGGAATGACATCAAGAACTTGGGGGTACAACAATTGTGTATTATTGATGTATTCATTATGAAGAACTGCAATGCTGTAAATCTGAAATGCTGTAAAGGTAGGTTTACCAAGCATCCAGTTTTCAACTGGAATGCCCTGCCAAGAAGGGACCCTCACAGCCCCAGTCAGTACTGTCAGCTGGGCCCTTAAAAGTCCAGTTGGTGGCACGGCGGGGACTCGGGGCTAAGGCAGGCTCCATGCCTGCCCAAGCTCTGGTCGGCTCCCGGAAGAGGTTGCCAGCTCCTAGCAACCCCTAGATGCATGGGCGGCCAGGGAGGTTCCATGCGCTGCCCCTGCCCCGAGTGCTGGCTCCAAAGCTCCCATTGGCCAGGAACTGTGACCAATGGGAGCTGCGGGGGCAGTACCTGCAGGCACAAGGGCAGCATGTGGAGACTCCCTGGCTGCCCAGGCTACCTGAAATCCTGCAAAATGCTGAATATCTTATCTGAGTAGCTCAGCACCATCAACTCCCTCTGAAGTCATATGAAATGAAATCACCTACCACATTATGTAACATTCAGCTACTGGCAGGATTGACCCTAAAATAATTTGGCCAAAGCCGTATTGTGAACCAATAGCCAAGCCAGAATGACAGCTCAGGAGTTCCTGATTCCCACTCCAATATGAGAACGCACCCAACCACATGCCTTCCTTCAAAGGTCTTTACTGCCTCTTGGCCCTGAAACAGTATTGCACTGCCAGAAAGCATTACTTGATCGGACCTGCATAATACAGAACAAAGAACCTCACACAGTGGCTTCTGCACCAAGCCCATAACTTCTGTTTGAGCTACAGTATATCTTGTATGAAGACATCTAACCTTGGTTTAAAGACTCCAGTGATAGAGACTCCACCATGTCCTAGGTAAACTGTTCCAATAGTTAATTAATCTCATATTCTAAAGTATTCTCTATAACATGTCAATAACCTTAGGATTTGTATGCATCTGAACACATCATTCAGGGCACTGGATGATTGCAGCTCTTAGGGAATTCAATGAGCATTGAGGGGGGCTCTGAATTGTGTAGAATTGGACTCAGGGGCCCCTCTGCTTGACTTGAAGCAGCTGAAAAATAATTTCATTCAGTAAGACCAAAGGTAATCCCTCACTATAGGCCATTCCTGTACAAAACAGCCAGGAACCTATAAATGTCTGATTGAAACAAGTCATTCTGAAAGAGTTTTATGATTCATAGCATCAAAGGCCTTATTAAGGTCCATAAATAGTCTGAGCAAAGTTTTTTTTTTAAAATATGTATCTGCTGTCATTATGAGCATTAGTATTGTCAGCAGCAGCACTGTGCACTTAGTAGGAGCCTGATTGGAGAAGGCTCCAAGAAGAAAACCAGACTGATTTAATCCTTGTATGCCAGGTGTCTGATTTTCCCAGCTCAATGCAGCCTGTGGGTAAGTGCCGAACAACACTGCCAGCCTCACAGAAGTCAATACATTTCAAATTGTTTGTGTGTCAAAAGGCTGCATTTATACAAGCTGTGTTGACTCAAAATTGGGAAGCTTGAATTGTGTTTTGAGACACTGGAAATTTCTAAATGGATTTTTTCAAAGCAATGACCCCTCCTTGAAATGGGATATTCGTGATGCTTCAATGAACTCCTTGTGTGTGGGCCGGGGTGGGGAGAGGAGGATGTGGATGGGTGTACATTGTAGTGTTTTTATATTAACCTTTCGTGACATAAACAATGATCTAAATGTTTAACTGTCTTTAGAACACTCATCAGTTGGACTTCTTGCCCTGAAATCTTCTTTCTGATATAATGGTAGCATTTAGAGATCCCAACAGAGATTGGGGCCCCATTGTGCAAGGCACCATACAAATACATTATGAGAGACAGTCTGCATTCTGAAGAGCTTACAGTCTAAACAGACAATAATGACAACAGATGGGATGAGAAACAGAGGAACTGGCAAGTGAATGGACTGGCCCACGGTCACACAGTAGGTCAGAGGCAGAGCCAGGAATAGACTCCAAAACTCCTGACTCCCACTACAAGGCCCCTTCCCTCGGACCACAGAGATTCCCAGTTTTAACTCCCATATCCTGGGTGTTAGAACATGAGGCATTCCCACATAGCCTTACCTTTATCTCCTATCTTAAGAGATGAAAATGCAATAAGCTCAATTAAGCCATTATTAATGTGGACTTCTTACCAACAGACGTTTTCCAGTACTTTGCAAATTGTCTGATTTGTCTTGTGTCATTGTGAGATTTACAATGTCTCTGGCAACAGCGAGTATGGTGGGAACAGAGGTGAGGACTGCATAGAATAAAGCTATATATTCTGGCTATGTCCCTGTCAGTTATTTGTCTAGCAGGACCAAGCCCATTGTAGATCAACAGAGCTGCTTTGCCTAACAGCTGCACGATAGCCAGTTTTAATTTACTTTTACAGAATTAGGTTTCCTCTGAAAATTATTCTCAAAATAGAGTTCTGAAAATAACTCATCTCCTGCAAAGATGTAGTCTCAGGGAATGTTTGAGATTAATATTGTAACTGTTGCCACCGCTTTATAACCTGTTTCTCTCATTATAGGCTTGTCTTGCAAGACACATGTATCCTTTGTTAATAAAAAAAAAGCAAAATATACATAAAGAATATGTACCTTAAATTCTGACTTAAATTTTAATTATCTGGAAGAGGTGAAAGTTATTAAAATTCCAGATCTGGAGTGGTACAATATCTCAAATATCTCCTGGATGACACAATTCCAACAATTCCAACCAACTCTCCATTCCATGCAGCCAAATCATAGCATCGCTAGTCAACATTCACATACCATGAGTCAGTCCTCTAAAATAATCAGATTGACTTAAAAATCATGTGTTTAAAATGTTTAATTTTTTTTGAGACTTTAGGGTTGTGTTTTCAAGCTTTTCTTCACAACTATGAGGACTAGAAACTTGCCTTTTTTAAATAAAACCTGGGAGTTTCAAACAATGACATGACTTCAGGGGCTGGAGGTTTCAGAAAAAAACCCAAAAGGTATCGTAAGAATTGGTAACGCAGAAATGGTGAGAGGAGGAGGATTCAGAATTCATGTAGTTCCAATTAGCAGCTTTTAAAGAGTTTCCTCAGATCCCTTTACAGTCTGCTGGTATCTAAATATGGAACCCTTCAATGTTTTTTTACAGTCACTTTTCAGGACATGACTACAATAAGATCTGCCAATATCCAAACAGGCACAAAGATACCAAACTAAAGCTCAAACCATTTTAGGTTCAGAAAACTATATAAAACTGATCTATCCCAGATTTAGACCCTGATCCCGCAAGTAGATTCACCTGGGCACAGGGCCATCCCAGACCTTAAAAACCTTAAACCTTTCTACAAGACTGCACCTTTCACTAACCCAAAGTAAAACTACTGTGCCCAGTTGAGAGGTGTACGTTAGAACCAAATTTGCAGATCCTTCACAGAAGCTCTCTTGTAATTTTATCACCAATAACTTGCTAAATGAAAACAAAATATTTAAAAAATGTTAATTTCCTTAATGTTTGCATCTCTGATATGGAAGAGTGAGGGTGCCCAGAGGCACTGCAATGTGCTAGATTTATGAGCTGCTAAAAAGCTTTCTTAGCAGGTTTTTTTTTTTTAGCCTTTTTTTCCCACCCCAAGTTTCAGTATATTTTAGGGAAAATCTGTTACAAAGAAAGCTCAAATGGATTAGTTTGTTTCCTGAAGCCATTAGGCACTTTATTAATATTAAAGGTTGGCTGATTCAACAGGAGTCTGTCTATAAAACTCAGATACATTCCCAGATAAAAAAACAACTTTAAGGTTGTGCACGTGTACCACCAAGTTTTTAAAGAGGCTTAAACAAGTGTTATCATTTCCTTTCAAATCCTACACTCTTTAAAAGGATGGAAAGTCAAAACTAAAGTGCTACTTATAAAAACAAAACAAAACCACAACCTCTGAACATTATGGAAAAGCAAAGTTTGGGCCACAATAATTTCCATGTGAGCTCAATGTCACATACAAACTTACATGTTAAATCATTTGCATACTTGAATGCACAGATTCACATTCAGATACATGGCTATGGCTACTGATTTTACATGGAAGGCACTCAGATACCACATGATGGGCAGAAGTATAAAACCCTAATATAGATACATATTCATTGACACACACACATAGGCTTATACATAGGCACCCTCATATCCTATATAATAATCAGCTAGAGAAGTTTGTGTGAAGCCGTCATGCGCAGTAGAGACGGCCCTGATGAACGGCATGCTGGGGGTTGTAGTTCAGAGGCACAAAGTGGCCGCTGCACGTGCCCGCCTGAGGGATCCTCACTCACACAGAGCTAGAGCACCAAGGAGCAGCTATACATATACAGTTAGCTGGGCTGTCGGGCGCATGAGGAGGGGTTGAGGGGGGAGGGAGCTGAGTGAGGGGGGGGCTGTTGGAGGGGGGAGGGGGCTGGGGGAGGAGGGGGAGGGGGCTGGGCAGGGGGTTTGGGGGGAGGGGGCTGGGCGAGGGGGGGGCTGGGGGGAGAGGGAGCTGGGCGAGGGGGCTGGGGGAGGAGGTATGGGGGGAGGGGGCTGGGCGGGGGGCATTGAGGGGGGCGTTGGGGGAGAGGGCTGGGTGAGGGGGTGTGGGGGGGAGAGGGGTGGGTGTGGGGGGGAGGAGGCTGGGCAGGGGGGGCATTGGGGGGAGGGGGCTGGGCGGGGAGGTGTTGGGGGGGAGGGGGCTGGGTGGGGGGGTGTTGGGGGCTGGGTGAGGAGGAGTGTTGGGGGGGGAGGGAGCTGGGCGGGAGGGGGGCTGCGAGCCCTTACCGTTGGCCCGTGTACACGGGCTTTTACACTAGTATGTTTTATATATGCAAACAGTTCGCCCCACAGCAATTGCTGGAATGAGACATGAGTTTGGATGCTTTGTGCATTTGTTTTATTGCATTTTTAGCATTTGAAGTGTGGCTAGTGAAAGTTGTCCTGTTAGGAATGGGGGCTACAGGGAACCCTTTATTGTCTTGTGTTACAAAGACCTGTGTGTAGAAGATTTTGCTTGTGTGTCCAGTGAGTGGAAGACTCTGCCTGTATCAGATGCAAATGGGTCAGAACTTGGTTTAATAAACTTATCTGTCCATGAAGCAAGCATCAGTCTTGAAGACACAACATTAGCACTGCACTTTTGCGGGACTGGATGCCTCAGGGCATTGCTCATGAGTTCCAGAGTTTTTCACCTGTAGACGTTTGACTCCAACCCAGCTCAAGGCTTGCCTACACACAAAAATTTTACTGTTTAACTATAACAACACAGGTAAAGCCGTACAACTCCCTAGTGTGGACTTAGTTATACAGGTAAAAGTATTTAGACCAGTAGAACTTATTCCCGTATAGGAAGAGGAAAAAGATATAACATCAATGGCACTTTTATACTGGTATAACTGAATCTACACTAGGGGATATACCAATATATGTATCTCAGAAAAATTTATACTCTTAACCAACATATTTATACAAGTATAAAAACTGCTTGCAGATCAGGCCCCAGTAGAGATTAAAAATTGATTCCATCAAATGCATGTGGGGTAAACTCTATATTAGGTGACTTTGTCAGTCCCTGTTCCAATTCCCATATTTCATTGACATACTATACTCTGCACTAGAATGCAAGTCCTTTGGGGGCAGGAAATGTCTCTTACTGTAAGTTTGTACAGTGCATAGTATAGCCATGATCTCAGCTGGGCCTTCCATCGAGAGTTCTAACAGCACAGAGCAAATACATAGAGTCATAGAAATGTAGGTTTGGAAGGAATCTTGAGAGGTCATCTTGTCCAACTCCCAAAATGAGGCAGGACTAAGTATATCTAGACCATCCCTGATGTTTTTGTCTAATCTGTTCTTAAAAATTTCCACTGATAGGGATTCCACAGCCTCCTTTGGTAACCTATTCCACTACTTAATTATCCGTAGAGTTGGAAAGTTTTTGCCTAATAATTGAAATCTCCCTTGCTGCAGATTAAATTGATTACTTCATGTTCTCCCCTTGATGGTGATGGAGAACAATTGATTACGGTCCTCTTTATAGCACCCCTTGACATATCTCACGACTTATCAGGTTCTTCCCCCGCTCCCTAGTCTTCTTTTTCTCAAAACTAAACATGCCCAGTTTTTGTAACCTTTCCACATTAGTGAGGTTTTCTAAGCCTCTTATTTTTGTTGCTCTCCTTTGGACTGTCTCCAGTTTATCCACATCTCTCAAAGTGTGGCACCCAAACGTGGACACAAAACTCCAGCTGAGGCCTCACCAGAGCCAAGGAGAGCGGGACAATTATCTCCAGTGACTTAGGGTATGTCTTCACCACCCGCCGAATCGGTGGGTAGCCATCGATCTTCTGGCAATCGATTTCTCACGTCTGATGAGGACGCGAGAAATCGATCGCTCGCAGCTCCCCCATCAACTGCGGAACTCCAGCTTGCCAGGAGGCGCAAGCTGGAGTTGACGGGGGAGCGCGCCGCCAACCGCCGCCGCCATGAGGACGGACGGTAAGTCGGCTGCAGATACGCAAACTTCAGCTACGTGATTCACATAGCTGAAGTTGCGTATCTGCAGTCGATCCCCCCCCGTAGTGGAGACCAGCCCTTACACACAACACTCCTGTTAATACACCCCAGAATATTTGCTCTTTTCACAACTGCATCACACTATTGACTCATATTCAATTTGTGATCCGGTCTAACACCCCAGATCCTTTTCTGTAGTACTACTGTCTAACCAGTTATTCCCCATTTTGTGTTTGTGGATTTGATTTTTTCTTCCTAAGTGCAGCATTTTGCACTTACCTTTATTGAATTTCATGTTACTGATTTCAGACCACTTCTCCATTTTATGAAGGACCTTTTTCATTTTAATCCTCTCCTCCAAATGCTTGCAAACCAGTCCTCCCAGTTTGACAGCAAGCCACTGATAATGACTCTGAGTATTTTATGAACCCAACCTTTAGTAATTTTATCTAGACCACATTTCTCCTGCCTGCTTATGAGAATGTCACATGGGATTGTGTCAAAAGCCTTACTAAAATCAAGACATTACTTTTCCTGCTTCTCCACTATCCACTAGGCCAGAAACCCAGTCAAAGGACATTGATCAAGACAGACCACAAAACATTTTACTGGTTTATTTTTAATCTGATATTTTGGCCAGTCATAATTTTGAACATTCACAGTTGGCAATACTGGATATATGCATTATGTATTTGAAAATCATGGGTTCAAATCCAGTAAATGACCCATAAAAAAAGATAGATTATCATGTCATTAGAGATTGTAATATGATGCATTTGTGCAAGGCAAAAGAGTTAAGCTTGCATGAATAACCTTATTTCTTGCATTTCCTAACTTTTGAATGTTTGACTTTGCAACATTCACAGTTCTGAAACCATATTCATTAGAACCTCAGAGTTATGAACCCATCGGGAATGGAGATTGTTCATAACTCTGACATGTTTGTAACTGAACAAAACGTAATGGTTGTTCTTTCAAAAGTTTACAACGGAACATTGACTTAATACCCTTTGAAACTTTGTGATGCAAAAGTAAAATGCTTCTTTCCCCTTTTCCCATTATTTTTGTAGTTTACCTTTAACAATACTGTATTTGCTGCTGCTTTTTTATTATTATGATTATTATTTTGGTCTCTGTTGCTGCCTGATTGTGTACTTCTAGTTCCAAATGAGGTGTGTTGTTGACTGGTCAGTTTGTGACTCTGCGGTTCTACTGTGTGTGTATATTACATACACAGTTAAAAAAACATTACTGAGTTTGCAAAGTCAAGCCTTCAAAAACTAGGAAATGCCAGGATTAGGGTTGCTTGTGCAGCCTTAATTCAGCTTCCTTCTAGGTATGAATTGTGATACAGTCTTTAATGACACAGTCACCTATTATTTTCCACACAAGATCACTGTCTTATTGATGGACAGTGTTCCCTTAATGAGCTTCTATTCAGTATTTTATTACCTCCTTGTTCAATGTGTGGCCCATACCTTATTTACTGCACACTATTCTAACCCTGCTCTGAATACAGAATTATTAATTTCCTCGTAGGTTTCCTCTGCAACTCATCAATGTAGTAGCCAAGTGCTTCTCAAACATTGATTTATTTTCACAACACCCCAGTGAAGAGAAGTGGTGGTATAAACCCAGTTTTACACATGGGGAACTGAGGCACAGAGATTAAAGTCAAAAGTGTCTAATTTGGAATGCCCAATTTGAGATAGCTAGAGCCTGGGTTTTTGGAGTATCTAGCCTTGTAAAGTATTTGTTATAGTCAAGCATAGCTCCCACTGAATTCCGTTACAGCTGAGTGTGCTAACACTTCTGCAAATCAAATCTGAGAGACTTAAATTGGGCACCCCAAAGATGAGAAATTCACAATCAGTGACCACCTTTCAAGTGTATGGTGCAAATGTTTTACCTACCATCACATAGAAACGTTGTGGAAGAAGCAGGGATAGAATCCAGTTCTCCAGGGCAGCATTCAGCTGCCACAAACATGAGGTCATTCTTTATTTTCCTGCAATCCCTTTGCTCATTCACTACATACTTTCCAACTTCTGCAACAATAAGGCAGGGGTCTCACAGACAAGAATATCTTTCATTACACTGATTCATTCCCTGAACAGGGTGGAAGTAAGACTATTTGACTATGTAATTAAAGACTATCATAATTACGCTTGGAAGGATTAGATTTGTACTGATAAATGTTGATAAACATCAATTTCACTGCACACACTCAAACTGAGTAAAAATATTTATATCAATGATAATCAAAAATATTACAGACAGTAAAGTAAGAAAGATGCTACTCGAAAACTTATGAGAATTTTTATTAGAGTTTGTTTGACTTAAGGGTATTTACTTTGTATATTTTGATATATGATGTTAATAATTTATATTTTAACAGTTAGAAAGTTTAAACTTTTTGAATCTCAATATCGCTTAAACTTTTTGAATCTCAATATCTACTGCCATTAAATAACTCGTCTGACACCCCCCCCATAATTTCCCGCAACTGTGAAAATTTAAATAGAGAAAAGTCAAAAAAATGTTTAAAAGTAAACACTGATATTCTCTTTTGAAAAGATAAAAAAAATAAAAATCAAATTCTGCCAGGCCTAATCGTGATGCATATGGATAAGGGGACCAACTGAGGTACTAAATCCCCACATTTCTTTAAAAACGGAAGGAATATGGTTTATGTGAAAAAATATTTTGCAAATATGCACAGTGGCTCATTCAATAATTTGCATAAGATATCACCCATGGAGCTGCACAAAGCTTGGCAGCTATGTAAACAAGCTGGTGGAGCTGCTGTTTCAGGCTTCAAGCTGTGGCTGAGCTGTCCTGTTGCAAGTGGTTCAGCCCAGCCCATCAGCCATGGCTGCAGCAGCAGCCTAAAGCCCTCAGCTCTGCACTAATGTGATCTCCATCTGTTTGGATAACACAGAATCGCCGCTGGCTTTGTTGACAGAGATTTGCACAGATTTTTTTAGTCAACATAAATAGCTTAAAGGTTTTACTACTGTTTCCCTCGAAAACTAGCTCATAACCAAAGCAAAAATCTACCCCCTGTTATAAAACATGAAACTACCACAGAGAACTCAGAAGAAACCAAAATAAACTAATAGAAGCCACCCAATAATATTGGCTGGAACACACCCACAAGTCATACTTACCATTATTTGGGGGGAGGGAGGGTCAAATGGCACAGGTTAAAGTCAGCCTTTTGGGATCAGAAGGACTCGCGTAAGGAGCGTCTAAAATCCAGAGTGGTAAAACATGGGAAATAGTTTTGACCCATGGGGTTCCAGGCAGGTTTACACATCCAGTGTAATCAGGACTCTGTCACTACAAATATAATGTTTCGCCCGTTCTTATATTTGAAATTAATTTAGCAGTTATGAAACACTGTGAAAATCATTCAGGTCCATTACCCCTGCCCAGAGATCACATTGGATCCCCAGGACAAACAAGCGGCGGTTGTTTTTAAAAGTTACAGAAAGCAGGGTCAGGCTTAGTCATTATCTGGCTTCCAAGGAAGACTCACAAGGTATAATTCTTCCCTGCGCCTCTTAGAGGCACAGGATAGAATTCACACCTTAGGAGAAAGCAAGCTAAGGCAGTGAACCATCTCTGTGCTTTCCCAATCCTGGGCTACCAAGGCCTCTTATGGCAGTCTCCTAGGGCTGCTCTACAAGCCATAGTGCTGCCCAGAATTTCTGCGAAGTTATAGGCTACAGCCACACCTCAAAATGCCTCCACTACTCAGGTTTGTGAGAGGTATCTCAGAAGGTCTGCCTTAAAACTCTCCTCCCCAGTACCTGTGGCTTGGGGAATCCTCCTCAAGGCAGAGCGGGGGCTTTTAGGACGGGCGTAAGTAAGTTATGCCTCTCCAGCCCTTTAGCCCAGCATAAAGGAGATGGCATGGAGGTGAGGCTCTCATCCAGGACACTGAAGAAAGAGATGACAGTAATTCAGCAGGACACACTCTCCCCTCTGAGTCAGTGCTGCAAAGGCACCAGACAAAGTCACTGGCAATGCAGTACCTACAGCACAGAGTGGGGGACTCCCTTTTGTGGATCAGTCTGAGAGTAGCCCTGAGAACCCCTATGGTGGAGGTCTGCTTGTGCCTACAGGATCAGATTTACAGGGTCAAATCATGAATTGGGGACTGTGTTGCATAAGAGGAGTGGGTATATGGCAACATGATGAGCAAGGAGTTAAATGAACAGAAAATACAATTGAGCTGAAACATTGTTCCAGGAGGCTAAAATACCTATTCTAAAGTCCTTCATATTCTAAAGTCCTTCACGTTGTTCTGTAGCCGCACATCAAAGAGTCACCTTTTCTTTCTTTTTTTAGTTAGAGATGACAGACAATTAGTTTAACAGACGCTGAAAGTGATGCCTTCAAAGCTTCATTTAATTCTCTATGTCTGAACAGTTTCATTGCC
Source organism: Sternotherus odoratus (assembly GCA_032164245.1). Taxonomy (NCBI): domain Eukaryota; kingdom Metazoa; phylum Chordata; order Testudines; family Kinosternidae; genus Sternotherus; species Sternotherus odoratus. The sequence goes on from JAVMKO010000002.1 coordinate 152,866,093, forward strand.
CACTTTTTAATTGCTGCTTCTAACGGAGGTGGGAAGGTAAATCAAAAATTCTAAGCTGTATGAGACATTAAAGACTGCACAGACAAGTAATTTCTATTGTTTTTCCATTTATTTCCATACTGTGGAAAATGATAGAGGTATATAAAATTATGAGTGGTGTGGAGGAAGTAAATAAGGAAAAGTTATTTACTTGTTCCCAAAATAGAAGAACTAGGGGCCACTCAATGAAATTGGCGTGCAGCAGGTTTAAAACAAATAAAAGGAAGTTCTTCTTCACACAGCGCACAGTCAACCTGTGGAACTCCTTACCTGAGGAGGCTGTGAAGGCTAGGACTATAACAGGGTTTAAAAGAGAGCTGGATAAATTCATGGAGGCTAAGTCCATAAATGGCTATTAGCCGGGATGGGTAATGAATGGTGTCCCTAGCCTCTGTCTGTCAGAGGGGGGTGATGGATGGCAGGAGAGAGATCGCTCGATCATACCTGTTAGGTTCACTCACTCCGGGGCACCTGGCATTGGCCACTGTCGGTAGACAGGATGCTGGGCTAGATGGACCTTTGGTCTGACCCAGTATGGCCGTTCTTATGTTCTTATGTTCTTATATCCCTTTCTGCTACCTGCATTTGGAACCATTTTATTTAACTACTACTGTAATGCCACTAAGAAAGTCACCCTTATCTTGCATTTTTAAATATTTTGCACACGGTTGCTTATGATAATAAATTTTGGAATAGTTTGAGACGGGAATCTTTCCCTACAAAATTAGGTCCCAAACCTGAAAATTGTGGACTTCTGAGCTCAGACTGAACCTCACTAAAGCCAAGCAATGACCCAAACACACTAGACCATCTGCAGGATTGGGACCTTTTATTTCCCACTATGATGTACACCTACTGGTTTGATCATCACTTTTGATGGCCAGTACTGGTTTTCTTGGAACTTCATGCTGGTTATGTTAACAAAAACATTAAAAAAAAAAAGGAGTAGTGACAAACATACATTGGGTATGGGGAATGGCTCTAAAGAATTTTGTGGTTGACCACAAAAACCAGATTTTTCACATGTGGGTGTTTAAACTAGGAATACATGGAGTGGGATTTTCCAAAAGTGCCTACATGATTTGGGAACCACGTCATGGCATTTTTTAAAATCCCATCCATCAATTTACAATGAGACTTGGGCTTTTAAGTCACTTAGGGTAACTTGATATTCCACATACCCATATTAGGCACCTAAATAAGTGACCAGAGTTTCCAAAGTGAGGAGTAGCTGGCACTTTCTGTTGACTTCTGAATAACCAAGGATTTGACCCTGGGATAATTATGGCTCTAATGGCCCCCTAAATTGGATGATGCTTCCAAACAGCAGGGCTTTAGCTTCAGACAGGTACCGATATATAGAGCTCCACAGCCACAAATCCTTCTGTTTATTAACCAGGATTGTCTGTTTAGTTTATTCATTGATTGTTTCTGCTTACCAGGAATTAGAAAAGGAAGGATTCCCAGCAACCTATACAGTTAAGGCAATGGCAGAGTGGCCCATCTTTCCATGCACTTGACTCTTGTTTGGTCAGGGAACCCATGAAAGGGAACTCCATTCTTTGTCCTCTTCATGGGACTGAGGCTGTGTCCTTTTAAGTTTCTTAGCTCCAACACTGCAATGAACATTTATTTTTTCATGGTGTATGTGCTATGGGTGCTTTATGAAAGATAATTAAAGCTCTTTCGCTTTTTTTTTTTTTTTACCCTTTCAGCTGTGACATTCTATTTTTCCATCCTTTCTCAATACAGGAGAGAGTCCAATTGCCTTTCTTTCTTGCTTGAACAGATTAAGGGTGGAACAGCATGTCTGCAATGCCACAACAGTTCAGAAAAAAATACTAGCTATAAAAAGCAGTCCCTTAATCCAGTTTAGCTTCTTTCTCCTTTTCTTCCACAGCACATGATGAAAGCTATCACCTTGGGGAGAGAATAATAGTTTAATAATCCCAGTTTATTCCTAGGAAGGAGAATGAGTCTGTAAACAGCTTCCTGTCAACTGGATGCTGTTAGGCCACCGGCAGCCAACCTGTGACTAATGTAAAGAATTGCAGGTGTAGCAATCAGCCAGCAGGCACTGAGACAGTACAGACCTTCTGTTCTATAAAAGTCCTGCGGTAGATACTTGAATCACTTCAGGTAGTTGCTTTTAAGGAGGCAGGATGTGGAAAGAAAGTTCCACAGAAACCAAACCTTCGCAGACATCTCTCACTTATGCCTGGCTGTCTTCTGAGTTCTGTACTCTGTTTATGGTACTTTCTTTTAATAAATACAGCTCTCTCACACATTTGATTTTTTCTGGTCCACAGTTATTGTTTGGGATGCCTACTTTGGTCATTCAGTGGCTGATGTGCAGCCTTAGGCCTTGATCCTACCACTGCCTATGCAGGCTTTACCAACCCAAAACCACGCTGGAGTCAGCGGGGTTCCGTGTTGGTGCACAGGCCCACATCTGCAGAGGAAGTAAAGGGTCCCTGCAGTACCTGAAGGAATCATATCAGCTGAAGTGTTTAGGCAAAAACAGACCCGCATACTAGTTGCAGACTTTGCATATTGTGCCAAAGCCATGAAGGGCCACTCTCCAATCCTCTTATAATTTTTAATGTGTGCATTTTGCCTTCCACCATTTGCAACACCTTTTATGGAACATGAGACTATTTTTCCCTTATTAGTTTTTCCCATCCCCTTTCACTTGACAAACACTATTCCAAACCTGCAACTTTCCCCCACACCACCAACACCCATGTCTCATTCAGCACAAACCCACACAGTGTTGCTAACCCCAAGTGTTCAAAAAAAGATATCACAAGACTGGTTTAAAATTAATGGCATTTACACAATTAGCAGCAAGGTAGGGGTTCCCTACCTTTTTTGCAGCATGGACCCAATTTAATGAATTATTTCCTTGCAGAACCCCAGACAGCATGGAGGATGTCATTTTGTAGAGCAAAATTGAGTCTTCTGCGCAGCATGACCTTGCACACATGGTACCTATGCGGTCATGCCGTAGGGAGGAAGCCATTTTGGTCTAAAAATGGCCTCCTCCACACAGTATGACCTTGTACATGTGATCCTTGTGAGATCATGCTGTGCAGAGGCCACCATGTTGTAGAGCAAAATGGCACCCTTCATGCACTGTGACCCTGCATGACCCAAATATGGGTGGGGGGAGACTTATTATTTGCTTCCTGGGTTTTGAGCCACTAGGGTTCACAGTTTCAAGTTTTTCTCTGCAACTGTAAGAGCTAGGAATGTTATTTTTTAAATCAAAGCTGAGATTTTCACAATCCTCTGGCTCTAGGAGCAGAACTTTTAAGAAAAACATTATCATGAGATTTGTGATGAAAATCACAAGCTGACAACATGGTTTTGCCCCTCTTTGTTTTCATCAGTATCATTAATGCAACTATGGAGTTGGAAGTTACCATCTGTGCAGATTGGCTTTGCAGATTCTAAGTAAGAACACTGCAAAGTCATGAAGAAACGATGACTGCTGTTTGGAGGAGATTATGGGGTTTCAAGTTTCTTAATGAGACAATGATACATGTAGGAAAGAAAGAGCCCTTAGGATATTTTCTGCCAGTTTATAACAAATTCACATTTAATCAAATTGTGTACCCAAGTTATTTGACAGTGTCCCTTTAGCATTATTTAAATGTAGTTATTTTAGCATTTCATGTATTAATAGTTTGATTTCTCACCAATTATCTCTATGTAGAAAATTTGCATATAAATGCTCACACTAGAGTACCAAAAGTGATTTTTTTTAAAAATTCATTAAAGGCATAGTAGAGGGATGTCATTCAAATTGTTAAAAAAGATTGAAAAAAAAATCATTTCCTTACCCACAAATAAGTATGCATTTATTTAGTTGCCTAAAAGGTGTAGGCAATTGTTTGACTACACTCAAAGTTCAATCTTAAAATTGTTTAAGAAACCAAATAACCAAACTCAGCCAAATGTATTCTCTAGTCTAAAGACAAAGCAGTACAGTATGAAATGACGATTCCAGGAAGCAATTCTTATCTTGCAGCATGGGACTGAGGGAGTTGGCTGATGTAATTGCAGAGCCATTGGCCATTATCTCTGAAAATTTGTGGTGATCAGCGGGAGGTCCCAGATGATTGGAAGAGGCAAATATAGTACCCATATTTTAAAAAGGGGAGAAAAGAGAACCCAGGGAACTACAGACCAGTCAGCCTCACTTTAGTCCCCAGCAAAATCATGGAGTAGGTCCTCAAGGAATCCATTTTGAAGCACTTGGAGGAGAGGAAGGGGATCGGAAACAGTCACCATGATCCACCCAAGGGTAAATCATGCCTGATCAACCTGATTGCCTTCTATGGTGAGATAACTGGCTCTGTGGATATGGGGAAAGCGATGGATGTGATATATCTTGACTTTGGCATAGCTTTTGATATGGTCTCCCTCAGTATTCTTGCCAGCAAGTTAAAAAAGTATGGATTGGATGAATAGACTGTAAGGTGGATAGAAAGCTGGCTACATTGTCAGGCTCAACAGGTAGTGATGAACGGCTCAATGTCTAGTTGGCAGTTGGTATCAAGCGGAGTGCCCCAGATTAGGACCACCACAGATTAGGCCCATTAGTCCTTAGAAAGCAAGTTGAAGCCTTCATCACTATGGTCTCATCATCACAAAGCCAACTGTTCTTTCCATCTGAAATGCACTACAAATGTCATGCACTCAGGACCCAAGCTTACCTCCATTGACTTCAATGGGAGCTAGATCAAGCCCTTTATGTTACTGTGTTTTTGTGGGGATGAGAGAGAGAGTGAGTGTGTTCATTAGTTAAATTGAAATGTTTCTTTAGGGCAAGGATCCATCTATTCTCTGTTTGTACAGCACCTAGCACAGTTGGATCCTAGTCCATTACTGGGGCCCAATAGGCACTTGATTAATGCAAATACGAAAGAAGAAGAAGATTTATGGATAGCAGCAAGAAAAAGCATGAACTTTCAGTTCCTCTTGTTTCTGTGACAGAATGTGTAAATTACAATAGGTGACACCAGCCTGAATTTAAAAAAAGGATAATTAGTTTAATTACACTGATATTTTTAAATCCTGCTTGAGAACAATTTCACACAATTACTATCATGACTACAGTATTACTTCATCTCCCCTACAACCATAAATCAGGGTAAAGAATAGTGAAGACAAAAATGTCAAGATTTCCTTAACTCTATTGTTTTCCAACTTCTAATTATATTGGCCCTTTTGCTGACCATTTATTATAAAACTGGAATAAAGAAAATCTTTTATTTTATATTTCCACTTCAGATCTCTTTTTATTCTTCTCTTTTGTGACTTCTTGAAGGAGAGTGAAATATGTGGCTACCTTCTTGCACAAGTGAATGAGAAGTTTTCAATGTAGATCCTCATCTTTCCTAAAAAAAATTAATGTGCAAAGATCTTTAAAGTGTTTTACACACCAGCTATGACACACAGTAAGTCTCTGAGGCAAGTATTGGCTCTATTTTATACATGAACAAACTGCAGAGCAGGCAGATTAAAGGCCAACATTTTCAAAAGAGGCATCTGACTTGAAATGCCTTAGTTCTGAGACAAGTTAATCCCATTTTCAGTGGTGTTCAGCACCAAAAATCCAGCTGCAGTAAGCTGCAACTGTGGGTGTTCCATGAAATCAGGTCTGTGGGGTCTTAAGGGGGCACTCAAAAACTGAAGTTACAAAGCGAGTAGCCACTATGAAAAATGTAGTTGCATGTGGTTCAGCTAAGGCAGGGGTAAGCAAACATTTTGGCCCGAGGGCCACATCAGGGTTGGAAAATTGTATGGAGGGCCGGGTAGGGAAGGCTGTGCCTCCCAAAACAGCCTAGCCCTGCCCCCATATGATCCCCTCCCACTTTCCACCCTCTTACTGCTCCCCTCAGAATCCTTGACCCATCCAACCCCCTCTGTTCCTCCTTGTCCACTGACCGCCCCCTGAGACCCTCTCCACCCTAACTTCCCTCCCAAGACCCCATCCCTTAAGTCCCCCTGCTCCTTGTCCCAAATACCCCCTCTGGAACCCCACCCCACCCCTAACCACACACACCCGGGACCCCACCTCTATCTAACCTCCCCCCCCCGTTCCCTGCCCCCTGCCTCCTGGGACTCCCTGCCCCTTATCCAACCCCCCTGCTCCCCACCCCTTTACCATGCCACTAAGAGCGGCAGCCTGGACAGCTAGACGCGCTGCCCCGCTGCCCCACACGAGGGTGCAGCCCTGCTGCCTGCACAGCGGCATGGCTGCAGGGAAGGGGTCAGGGGCAGGCTCCCCTGCTGGGACTCAGGGGCCAGACAGGACGGTCCCACGGGCTGGATGTGGCCCGCGGGCCATAGTTTGCCCACCCCTGAGCTAAGGTATCACAACAATTGGAAGCAGAGCTGGAAGCAGAACCCAGGCCATCTTGTCTCCCTGCTCTAGCAGACCAGTCCATTTTTCCCCATTTAATTAGTGCAGTATAAGGAAAGACTCTCTGAAATTTCTAGCGTCTGAAAACCAGCGTTCAGCTGAGATCAGCCATTTTGGCTTAAGCCTAATATGAGATAAAGCAGTTGGAAAGGCTGGAAAGATTCAGTGACAGTCCCATGCTGGGAGATAAAGTGCAAATATTATGGTAGAACGGGGAAATTACAGTGACCAGATGTTCTGATTTTATAGGGACAATCTTGATTTGGGGGGCTTTTTATTATATAGGCTTCTATTACCCCGAATCTCCTATCCTGATTTTTTACGCTTGCTATCTGGTCTAGATAGGAGACCCTAGGAGAAATAGAAGACTGCATTTGGTTTGCTAGACATCACTCATGCATCCCTGCACATACACAGAGATGAGGCGCTTACTGGGTCACTAGCCAAGCCACCAAAGGGCAGCTGCCTCATCCTAGACAGTGAACACCTCAAAGACTTGTGGTGCAGTGAGGACTCTCTTAGAATTGCAAGCTATCATTTTAAGGGGTAGGGGGAGTTTCCTGGCTTTGCTTACAGACTAGAGGGCACTGTAGCAAAGTGTGTCAGCGCTGCCAGAAGTCGTCAGGCAGTTGTTTTGCCTTGTTGTTGCCAGTCGTCAGTCAGTTGCCTTGTTGTTGTAGGGAGCAGATGGTTTCGTGCGCCCCCCATTTTGAGGTTCTTGTTCTGCATTCTAAAAAAGAATTACATTGCAACTTAGCAGCGTTACGTTGCAACTTTCCACCAAGAGTTTGTATCTAATTTCTCTGCGCATATGCTGTGAGCATAACAGATCTCAGTCCTGAGGCTGGAATAACAGCCTCTGCATTGTAAGCAGGGTTAGGTGAGTGCTTCAGGTTGGAATCTAAACCTGCAGGAACCAACAACGTTGTAGATGCCAAATCAAATCCAAACCCCTTCAAGTTCCAGTGGCGACCTAACAGATCAGCCTAGAGAGCCCAGTCAGTTTTTAGGGATGTTGGAAAAGGCTTTAAATTCAGAACCGAAGCTGAATTCAAGGGAAACACTGTAGAGTTCTGGTTGGCTGCCAAAATTGAAAATAGAATTCATACATCTCTAGGTCAGCCAGCTGCATGAAAAAAGCCTGCGGGAATAAGAACGAGGAGTAAGGAGAGCTGGACATCGACTTTCATTGGTAACGATAACTATGTAATGTTAAGATGCTATTTTAATTGATGGAGTTATTCACCTTAGGCAAAGAGCTTTTGCCTTTTTAAAAGTCTCCAATTTATCTGTTTTGCCCCCACTTGTTTTATTGTCTTTTCTTCCTGTTAGTATGATGTGACCCTTCGGAGGACCTACCAGCGTCCGACATGGCACGTGAATGGGCCTTTGTATTAAACAAAATCTTTACTTTCTGATCTGCCTCTTTGTTGTTAGTCAGCAGTGGCCAAACTGCAGCCCTCCAGATCTTCTAATGTGCCCTTGGCAAACACTTGGCTCTGCAGTAGAAATGCTCAGGTATGTCTCCCTCTCCACAACAGCTGTTCCACCATGTGGCAGCCAGGCAGGAAACTGCACCAGCTTCCTTTGGTTTCTGCTTTTGCCATGGGTTAATAGGGACAGAAAGTGGAGAAAAGCCCAGATCAAAGTGGAATTAATGGAGTGTGTTATGCCCAAAAGGATTGCAAGACAAAACTATGGTGGTTGGGCAAGCAAAAGATTCAGCTGGTAACAGGGGTGAAAGTAACTGAAATTTCTTATTGGTACGGGGGCTGGGCGGGGCCCAATTCTGGCCCCCGGAAGGGGTGGGGCCTCAGGGAAGGGGTGGGGTTTGGGGGGTCAAAGCCAGCACCAGCCCAGCCCAGCCCCCGAACCGGTAAGGAGCCTTCCCCCCCCATGCCCCTCCTCAGCCCAACCCCACCCCCTGCCGGGGGTTCTGCCTGCAGTTTAAAGGGCCTGGGGCAGTAGCAGCGCACTGGGCTCTTTAAATAGCTATCGGAGCCCCGCTGTAGCCTCCCCCGGAATCCGGCAGTGGGGCTCTGCTAGGAGCCCCAGGACCTTTAAATTGCACCTGGGAAAGCTGATCCGCCCCAGTATGGCGCATCGGCTCTTGCTGGTACGCCGTACCGGGGCGTACGGGCTTACTTTCACCTCTGACAGGTAAGGTGTTGAGAGCGCTTGCCTCTTAGAGGCTGAATTAATCTCCAACCTAATCTTCAATCATTTTGAAAGGGGAACTAGATGCCTGGCTGGGGGAGGAGTGGTTGAGAGAGAAATATGGCTTTTCTGCACTATTATTCTTCTGTCTTTTCCTGAGCTAAGGGGCCAGATCCTCCATGAGTGCAAATTGGACTAGCTCCACTAGAGTCAAGGGAATTATACCAATTTACACCACGCAAAGGTCTGGCCTCTCAGCTGTTTCCAGCCTGCCACATTCTGCCTACAGTAGAGCATTTATTATGTTCATGATGAATGCACATCACTGTGATATGGGCAGGAATCCATACATCACCAGCAACATTGGGCAAGGTGGGGGTGGGAAGGAACATTTCAATTCCTCTTATGCCCATTGGTTTTGAAAACATTTGTACTGAAATAATTATTGTTTTATTTAATAACGCCCTTGGATAATTACAACTTTGAAAACAATGCATTTATCCTCCAGTGAGTCAGAAAAAACGTGTATAAATCCATGTAATATCCAGACATGTCTCCAATGGGACCGAAGAAAGCAGAAGAGGGAAATATCAATGGATTCTTTTAACCACTTTGCAAAGGGAGAACAACAACAAAAATCTCAGATGCACAATGAACAGCAATAACAGTTAGCTCTTATGCAATGCAACACAATGCCGCTGGATGAGTTATTGGCTATAAGAATTCAACTCAGGCTTTCTGACTCTGAAAGCATGTGCCCCCACTACCTGAGATAAAGAACCCTAGTCCCACATCTTAAAGGCTGTAGCCAACTCATAAATCTCGATATGGGGACTAGCCAATCGACGAACACAAAGAGACTTCACATAGCAGCAGTTAATATATTCAAAGAACTGGAATTAATTCATACACACTATGGTAGTCATGTATTATTAGCCCACTTTATATGTTGAGAAACAAAGCAGTGCAGGGAGCTGTCTTGGTCACTCAGACTATGTCTACACAAGAGAGCTTACTGCGGCACAACTGCACCTGTAGCTCCTGTAAGCGAACAGGAGAGAGTTCTCCTGTCAACTTAATCTACCCCCTAATCCACACTGGCGCTTAGGTCAGTGTAACTCATGTCACTCAGGAGTGGTTTATTCACACCCCTGAGCGACATAAATTATAGCAACATAAGTGGTAGCGTAGACACATCCTAAGTCAGACACAAAGCCAATATTAGAAGTCAGCAGTTTCTCCACATGCTTCCTGAACCCTGGGTCCATCTCCATAAATCACCATCTACTACTCTACACTTGGGGCCTGATCCAAAGCCCGCTAAAGTCAGTAAAAAGACCCCAGTCACTTTCATTGGGCTTTAGATCAGGGCCTTACTGTTCTGCTGATGTTAAACGACGCTACATCTATGAAGTGAATGCAGAATTTGTATTAAAGCTCTGCACTGAGAACTGGAGAAGAAATGCTTGTGCGATTGGTTAGTTTTGAAATGTAGGTTCTTTAGTGCAGGGAGAAGAACTACTGTACAACAGCTAGAGAGTTTGCTCTCCATCTTATTCTTTCTAAGTAGAGTAGTTCTTGAGGGAATTCCTCTCCCTAAGAATTAGGCTTTGATGCTGGACTGAGATACCTGAAAGAGGGAGAGTGGCCTTGATGCTGTTTAACTATCTCTGTTCCAGGCCTAGCATATATCAAGTAAATATAGAAAACTACCCACAGAATTTCCCTTCAATGGGAAACCAAGACAGAAGGTTTCTGTGTTACACTTACCTGCACTTAAGAAAATGTCTTCTAGAGTATTATACCTCTACAATAGAATTCTATTTGTTGGATTTAAAAAATAATGAAAAATAGATCATTCTCTATACAATTCTAAATGTGTTTTAGAGTAATGTCTACAGAACCCACTATATTTCTGAAAACCTGCTTGGTTTCCTCCCTATTAAACTTTATAGGACTTTTCCACAAGGGTTGTTTCCCCAAAAGTTCCCTCACTATCTTCTTTCATTATGCCTTCTGCCTTGAAGCCCAGCAGAGGTATTTCTTCTTCCTGCAACTCCATCCCACCCCCCAAAAGAGAAGTATAAACAAGTCTCTGTTCCTTCCCACTCCTTGCCACCTTTTCACTCCACTCTCCCTCCCCGAGTCCAGTTGGACTTTTCCTTTACCCCTCTTATTTGACTGAAGGAGAAGCATTTCCTCTACTCACACTTTCCCATTCAAACATGAGGAGCTGTAGGGTATGTCTACATTACAATTAAAACCCATGGCTGGCCCATGCCAGCTGACTCGGGCTCATATGGCTGTTTAGTTGTAGGCGTTCGGGCTCAGACTAGAGCCTGGACTCTAGTATCCTGTGAGGTAGGATGGCCCCAGAGCTCAGGCTCCAGCCTGAGCCCAAACATCTACTCCACAGTTAAACTGCCCCTTAACCCAAACCCTAGAACACTGAGTCAAATGGTACAGGCCAGCCATGGGTGTCTAACTGCAGTGTAGACATACCCATAGAGGCCTATCTCTCCCTGTCCTCTTCAGACGAAAGGTTGTAGCTGTTTAGTCAGGCAACCAAACTTGGCACAGCTGCGCTAGGCCTGGAAGCAAAAGCACAAATTAGTACTCTACTAACTGCCTGGCCTTTGGCTGGATAACATTAGTGGAGTGAGTGTCAGTTCCATTCACTCAACAGCAGTTGATTCTTAGTATAACTGAGGCTGGTGCTATCAGCTGGGGTTGGGGGCCTGCTCTGAAGTTCATCTCTGAGGGTTAAGCAGTGCTGGAAAACTTGAACCAGCTTCATTCCCTCCAGGTATTGTGTCAGACAACAAGAATTGACTTACTCTACTATTGCTATTTCCATCCTTATTGCTAATACATACGGTCCAGTAACAACACATTCAGCGAACAGACCGATCTTTTCCTTGGATGATTGTGTATAATTGACTCCCTAGTTCAACACCTGGGCCCATGCATCAGCCCTCTACCCCAACTCAGAAGGTCAAAGAATATGAGCATGGACTGCTTATTTAGTCTAGTGTCTGAGGCACCCCAGCTGCTGGGGGAGGGGAGAGTTGTGAATCGGGATGCGGTGTGCTGGACTAACTGAAAACAATCAGGTAGTCAGTGAACCACAATACACTGTCTGCCAGCTCATGCATACCATAGGTACTGTCTCAAATTATCCACTACATCTATCCATGGCATCTTTCATTTATACCATCACATCGCATTATGTCAGGTTACATCGTGTCAAGTCACTTCATTTTTTCTAAAGGAAACTCATGTCAGACAGACTCGCAGAAGATAAAACAAAACACCATAGAAATTATATTTAATACGAACAGCCTGTCATTGCCAGTCGCTGTCAGGGCGGCAGTCAGGCAGCCTTTGGCGGCATGCCTGCAGGAGAATCATCGGTCTCACGGCTTCAGCAGCATTTAGGCGGCAGGTAGCCGAAACCGCAGGACCAACGGACCTCCCGCAGAAACACCGCCGAATCTGTGGGAACGGTGGACCTTCCACAGGCGTGCCACCGAACACCGTCTGACTGCCACATTTGGGGCGGCAAAAGATGTAGAGCCACCCCTGAGTCCAATTTACACCACCCTTGCCATGATTTAAACCCATTGCTTCTTGTCCTATCATCAGTGGTTAATGAGAACGTTTTTTTCTCCCTCCTCCTGGTAACAACACTTTTCAAGTACATAAAGGGTTATTTCCCATCTCAGTCTTCTCTTCTCCGGATTAAACAAACCCCATTTTTTCAATCGTCCCATATACATCACGTTTTCTAGCCTTTTAATCATTTTTGTTGCTCTTCTCTGGTCTTTTTCCAAATTTGTCCACATCTTTCCTGAAATGTGGTGCCCAGAACTGGACACAATACTCCAGTTGAAACCTAATCAGCATGAAGTAGAGTGGAAAAATTACTTCTTGGGACTTGCTTACAACATTCCTGCTAATACATCCCAGAATGATTTTTACTTTTTTTGCAACAGTGTTACACTTTTGACTCATATTTAGCTTGTGGTCCACTATAACCCCCACATCCCTGTCTGCAGTACTTCATCCTCGGCAGTCATTTCCCATTTTCTGTATGTGCGACGGATTGTTCTTTCCTAAATGGAGTACTTTGCATTTGTCCTTATTGAATTCCATCCTATTTCTTCAGACCATTTCACCAGTTTCTCCAGTTTATTTTGAATTTTAATCCTCTCCTCCAAAAGATTTGCAATCCCTCCCAGTTTTGCAGAGTACTCACAGCTGTGCGTGAGCATTTTTATTGTATTTAAAACTAATCAAATATATTCTACTTTAATATAATTTTTCCACAATCTTCAAATTTCATCCATCATGAAGTGATACTGTGAAGAATTAACCAAAACCCTAAAAGCAGAGATTACCTTCTATTTTTATTTTGTTATAATATGATATAACAATACTCAGGTGAAAAACAGGGATTTTATTCCCTTCAGGATACTGGAGTTTAATTTCTCATACCAACTTCATTCTCCAGCTTTAATTAAGGCCCTGTTGCTTATTGATCCAGAAGGTATAATGATTTCTCTTGGAGTGCCAAAAAAAAAAAAATCTTATTTGTTGTGAACAATAAGAATCTTTTCTAGTTATAAAGGATCAGAGAAACATGGGATATTTTCTCAAATAGAATATTGGACATGTAACTTTGCAAAATGAATAGCAGTTACTGTGTCTTTCACTTCCTGGTACTTGTATGTAATAAATTAAAAGCAATTGCTGCCCACAGAAATTATTTTCCATTTCTAAGAAAAATACAAGGCATAAAATATAAAAATTATTTATTTATTTTTAATGTAAACTGTGAGGAGGAATTTTGTAGGTGGTTCAAGAGCCTGCCCCCCCCCCCCCCCAATGTTCCCTCCCCCTCCCCCATACATAAACAGCTTTTCTCAATTAATATTTGAGTTTAAAACCTGCTGGTAAATATTAAAATCCAGTGGATCAAGATCTAACCTCCATTATACACATGTGCATGGAACTCCACTGAAATCAAAAGAGATGCACAAGTATAAGGATACAATTTGATCACAGTCCACATGGACAATTTCACCAATGAGTGCGATTTTGAAATCATACCAAAGCCAAAAACAAAACAAAAACTCTGCTGTTCTTTGCTTCTTACAAGGATTAAATATATGTTTAAGAGAACCCAAGAGAACACACTGGGTATACTTTTACAACATTGCTTTGTTCATTTAGTCCTTGTTCCTGCAACGTACACTTTGCCATTGATTTCAGTGGCATAAGCAGAATGCTTACAAGATGGCAATGCACAGGATGTTCCTGTGATTTAATAAAACCATCAATGCATGTTGGCTCCTAAAAAATAACCCACAGAGAAGAACAACAACTCCACATGGGAGAATCTCAAAAAGTTCAGATAAGCACCCAAAATGTGGCTATTTATTACAAGCTTAGATAAATATATTAAATCTTTTGGATCTGCAAATCTGGCCTATTCTGTTGAGATTTCCAGCACCTACTGCTGGAAAGATCTGTCAACAACCCAGAAATATGCAAAACCCACTAAATGAAAATAAGGGGGGAAAGTTAACCAAACATATTCCAGTCACAAAAAATAATACACATAAACACATAACATTAAATAGAGTTTTGAGTGAAGGTTTGAGGTAGAGAGTTCTTATTTTGTCTAGCCTAATTCAACCATTCTTAACAACAATCTTGATAACCATAAGACATACTGCTGTTGCAAGTCCTCTTACATATATAATCAACATTCCAAAATCAAGAAAGAATCAGGTCTCCACTATTCACATAATTGGATCGGACTCTATCCCTCCTTCTGCCATAGAGTTCCTACAGGATGCAGGGTGTGTCACTTAAACCAAAATGTTCACAGGTGCCACTAATTGTGTGATCCTCATTTTCTTGAGTGCCAAATGTGAGGAACCTGGAGCTAGATTTGCTGAACTCCTGGGCACTCATAGCTACAACTAAAGGTGACTGGAGCTGTGATGGACATAAAGTGCTATAAAAATGAAAAATAAGGCTCTAAATGTTTCAAGTTTAGTATTCAAAGTTAGTGATATTTAACAATTTTGGCCTCAATCTCTCTGTCCCTCAATTCCACAGCTGCTTAAATGGGAATAGGACCACCTAATCTCCCAGGTATGTTGTGAAGATAAATTCACTAATATTTGTGAAGCATTCAGATATTATGGTGGAACACCATAGAAATGCCATGAAGAAATTAATAATTTGGCATTCAGTGCAGGATTCGGATGGTGTGTACTAAATAACGGCTGGGCCACACATTCAATGCAGAGGATAAAAAGAAATACTAAACAAGTGTCCATTCATTGAATGAGGGAGGGGTCCTGTGGAAAACATATTCTGTAATGGTAATTAATGTGTCATCATAAAGCATATGCACAAGTGGGCTGCATTAAGATTGTACAGACAATTTTTGGAGGCTTGTAACCTTGCCAAGATTGGACACATTTTCACAGGAAACAGCAAAAGGTAAATCCCCGGTAGATGCAGTAGATATTCTCAACAAATATCAGTTGTCTGGATTGTTTTTTTAACATAAGCAAAACTACATATTTCCCTCCCTTTCCCACTTGTTCTCAGAAGCAGCTGGACCTTTCAAGAAAAAAATGAAGCCCAAGATTGAGACCTGGCTGACATGAAAAACTTCATCCCAAATTCTTAAAGTTTGCCAAAGTTATAAGCAACAGGAAAAAGAGTTTTATAAAGGAAAATGTTGGGCAGTATTAACTATAAGCATCACTACTAGTTCCCCCTTAGAATATAAAGGCTGAGGAACAAATTAATCCCACTATGGAGAGACACACAAAGCCTAGGCTCTGTTAATTCCCAAATAACAACTCACCACAAAGCGCCCTAATGTTGACGTCACACCAGTTTTACCCTTGTGAAACTCCACTGACTTAATGAAGTTACTCCTGATTTGTACCAGTCTAAGTGAGAAAAGAACCAAGCCATGTATGTCTGGATTTTTTTTATGATTCAGCTATCTAGGGAAATGCATCAAAATGTCAAGAACACATCACCCTGTCAGCTTTATTTTTCACAAGTCAAAATGGTGTATTGAACCACAAAAAGCTTACGGCTTAGTGAAGCTCTCTTCTACCATTTAGGCTTTGATTCCTTCCTAGTCTCCTCATTAGAGTGGAGCGCCTTATTCGTCTGGCTGTTGTTTATACCAATATGACATGTAATAAAATTTGAGTCCCATGGTGCCAAGTATTGGAAACAGAGAGGGAAAAAAATATACTGTGGAGGCTGTTCTCTGTTGTTGCTGGTTTCTCCCTCCCCCCCTGCTCATTCTACTGAAAATTATTGCTCAGCGGCCCTTTGCCTCATGAATTCACTAAGAGAAACCCAAAATTTTCTTACTCAGGTAAGTTGTCTGATGCAAAGGATGTGCTTATCACAAACTAACAACACTACACTAACCTACACATAAGTTAATAGAACACCTCCCTCACAGAATTCCAAAACAAGCTGTTTCATATCATTGGTAGTTTATTTGTGTGTGCACGCGTGCGCAAGAGAGAGAGAAAAGGTCACAGACCCACCATTGTATTTATTACAACTTTTCTTTTGAAGCTGGCAAATTTAATTTCAGTTCTAGCCAAGGTGTCTAGAGAGAAGAGTTAATAAGGAAAAATCTGAGTTGTGTGTGAAATAGGGGAAGAACCCAGCTTTGAATATATGCCAGAGGGAGTTTATATGTGGAGAGGTTTTTTGTTTTTTAATTTTCAGATACATTAACTTTTTATGATATCTCCTGTAAAAGGGTGGTTAAAAATAAAATTGTAATAAAAAAATAGCTGCATTATCTTCCCAGTGATATATTGGATTTTCTTCTGCAACAATGTGTAAATTTCTGTTTCCCAAAACATAAGACACCATATCATCTTTAAAGGTCATTTTTATATCATAATGTGAAAAAAATAATACACGGTGAGATTCTCTAATGATGCTTTGTGTCCATGAGTTCAGGTTTTAACCTTTCCCTCCCCCCCCCCCCCATCAGAACTCAGTAGAACCTACATGTGGATATAGGTAAATAGATGAGACAGACCCTTAGCTGTAAATCAGCATAGCTCCATTGAAATCAATGGAGCTACACTAACTTATACCTGGTGAGGATCTGGTCCAAAGTTATTAACCCCTTCCGTATTTTAAACCAATAGGATAGGCCCATTCTTGACTGACCACAGACTTTTCCTTAAATAGCGTGACATGGAAAGTTGAATCCCCATTCACCAATGCCCTGTGCTACTTAGAATCATTAGTAAGTGGAAGTAATGGAACCTGAACAAAACCTCTTCGCTTATGCTCACAATTCTAACAGATTGTGCTAGAGCCTATCTAGATGCAGTGCAAGCTGGGGGGCAATAGTCAACATCGTCACAACATCAGCCTGTGCACACCCAAAGACTCTGCACAACATGGTGGCAAATTCCTCACATAATAGTGCCCAGAAAGACAGCCTGATGTCTTCTAAGGCAGAAGATTGCTCCAAAATTATTGTTTTTTACTCTAGCGATCTATTTTATGCCTTAAATATGCATGCTCATAATCTAATCCCCCTATCTATACTGCACTCATCAATGATATCTGAGCTCCTAGGTTATTGGGTCTTTTGCGCTTGAATATTTATCTGCATCTAGTATTCAGTGCATAAAAAATCTCCTAAAGGGTCTGGACAGCCCATTCTTGAGGGAAAGTTAAATTCCAGAGCCAAACTTCACAGTTAGCACCTTTCCCAATAAAGGACAGAACCAAAAACTGCTGGATCCTAATTATCCACGAATGTGAAAAATTTTGGCTTGGTCCAAACTTTATAGCTCAGGCCTATCTCAAACTTTGAGGCAAACTGTCAAAATAAGGAATGTGGGTTATTTAAGCAGCTGAAACATATCCTCCAATTTGAGCCTCTAGACTTGCCCAAACCTCATCTGGGAACACACATTGCATGATAGCAGCAAGATCATTTCCCCCACAGTAATATTAAACTTCATTTCAGAGACAATTTTAGTGCATCCCAGACTAAACCTCTTTCCTGATTGTCCCAGTGCTGTTTTGCTCTTTTGCTAAAATCGGAGAAACAAATGAACCTCAAGCAGAAACAAGACAGGCTTCAACTGACTGAGAAAATTGTATGTGTGTTTGAAATCAGACCCAGGTGGAACTGAGCACATAGGATTACTTCTCTGACCTGTGTTTGTAATTGGGTAATAGTAACTGTAACTGCTGAGTTTCAGCCCTCCATCCTCATCTAAATTTAATCTCACTCTCCAGGGTGCTCACAATAGTGCTAAAAATCCATGCTAATGGGAGACTTTACAGACAACACACAATATTCTGAATGCTAGACCTGAAAGCAGAAGCCCAGAGTGAACTCAAACAGAGGGAGAGAACAAGATAGGAGCTGCGTGGTGATGGTCAGTTGGCTAGTTCTAGGGTCAGCCCAGTGAGTTACTGCAATTGCAAAGGGTGTTCTCACATACTGCAAACTTGCTAATAGAAATACTGAAGGTGGGCACCTTCACCTGAGCATTGAAGAGTTAAACACACCAGAGAGAAAACACTTTAGAATAGAGCCAGGTGAATACTGAAAAGAGATACCTGGAAAAAATTTCCACTAATTTTATCATGAGCCATTCTCACACCACTTTAGTTCTTACACATTGATCCAATTAGGGAACAGAGATAATACAGGCCAGATTCTCTGCTGGATTAAATTGGCACAGCTTTATGGTCTTCCATTTACACCAGCAGAGAATTTGGCCCAATGGTTCTTGTCTGCCAACATGGGACGTTTCTGACATACACAGCAAGCCAGCACAGTCGGAATATTGTACACTTGCAGAGAACTGTTTACAAAAAATTCACAGCATTAAAAAGAACTGTAAACAATTTTGTCCAGAATTTCTAATAAATCTGAGGAAACCGAAATCGCTTTGTGGATATCTACAAACAAAATAATGAGGCAGAATGTATTGGATACATTTTGGGATTTGTTTAGGTTTTTTTGGTTTTTTTTTTTTTTTTTGCTAATTATTCACTTAGCTCTGCACCAGAATGTTAGCCATGCTTACAGCATTTGGAGCTCATAGACATTAAATCTAGAAGGGACCATCATGATTATCTAGTCTGACCGCCTGTCCATTACAGGCCCCAGAACCTCACCCACCCACTCTTGTAATAGACCCCTAACCTCTAGCTGAGTTACTGAAGTATTTAAATCATGATTTCAATACTTCAAGTTATAGTGAATCCACCATTTACACTCATTTCAAGTGACCAAGGCTCTGTGCTACAGAGTAAGGTGAAAAAAATCCAGCTCTGTCAGTCTGACCCAGGGAAAAATTCTTCCCAACACCAAATATGGCAGTCAGTTGGACTCTTAGCATGGGGGAATGATCTAGCAGCCAGACACCAGGGAAAGAATTCTCTATAGCAACTCAGAGTTACTCTCTAGTAACTCCCCATCTAGTGTCTGGCCATTGAAAATATTTGCTACTAGCTTCCTGTGCACCTATTTCACTGAAAATGATAGCTCCGAGGTTCAACACTGAAGGCTTAAGCTACAAGCACAGATTTTCTCTTCACTGAGGGCCATTTTCTGCCACACTTTCTCATGCTGAGTTCTCCAACAAGTAGTCCAGTCAAAGTGAATGAGACTACTTGTACGGACAAATCCATAGGTCATGTGAATTGGCTTAACTATATTGAAGTCAATGGATCTATGCAGAGCCCCGCCGGCTGAGAACCTGACCCATGTAATAAAGTGCTATTTAGTGGGAGTAAAGGAATCATCTGATGACCCTGAATCAAGCAGTAGATTTGTGAAAGATGGAAAAGAGTGGGAGAGGAGTAAGGAAGCTATATACTCATGTTACCCAGGTAATTTTAGAGTTTATTTAAAAATAATTTCAGTCCAATGTAAACCACAAACTGGTTCAAAGAAATTCATATGAAGTTGAGAAGGATGATGATCTTTGATTAAGGTGCTGGCCTGGATTTTAGGAGACCTATGTTCAATTCCCAGCCCTGACAAAGGCTTCCTCTATGACCTAATGCTTAATCTCGCCATGCCTCTTTACAGAGTAGGCATAATGGTACTTTCTTTCTCTGTCTTGTCTATTTAGAGTATTCGATTAGGTGTGGACCATCTCTTACTATGTGGATGTACAGTGCCTTGCACACACAGTTTTGTCTAGTTCTTCTGAGCATTGCTGTCATTTAAATACAGTTTGATCTAGCAGTATGAATGAATACATTAATTCCAGCAATTATGGCAATATTAACCCTCATTACTCCAGGTGATAGTTTTCTCTGTGTTTTGTCCCACAGTCATTGCATGGAATTTTTAACTTTTAAATCAAGGACCCTGTAAAAATTTAACACAAAACTGAAAACATATGATGTTTTTAAAAATATTTTTGTGAACTCTAGCAAGAATTCGCCTCAGAAACTGTGAATTCCCCTTCATTGTCCAACAAAGAACAGCTGGACACTGAAAGTCAAACTGATAATTAAAATGCTCTTCTTTCACCTCTGATGTTGGGAAAATGAGGAAAGGGTGGATGTAGATTTTGCTGTTGGAACAAATCATCCAGATAGTAATACCTGTCGGCTGTTTTCATCCTACACAACAGCTGTCCTCCCTGCCATCTGTGCTAGTAGTACCTATGAGAGATTATATAGACTCATCCTGAATCTTTCCCTCAGAAGTTAGGACCTCCTCATTTGTGACAGAACATACTGTCTCTCCTTCACACCCACTCTTCCTCTCTGCTCTCTCTTAGGCCTCTACTGACAGCTTTCTGCCTCATTTACTGGAGAAACTGACTGAAGGGGAGAACACTGACAAAAAATAATGGTATACATATGTACTCTACATAGTGCCCAATTTACATAAGCACAGTTTCCCCAATAAGGAAGGATAGGCAGGACTGACAGAGTAGCAGCCATAGAGAAGGGAAATTCACTGGGAAAAAAGGAAGTGAGTCAATGAAATTATGCAGAGACACATTTTTAGTTCTCCAAGAATGTTAACATGCTAAAAACAAGTTTTGTGGTGGTAGGGTGATTCTGAACTGACCCTTTTTGTGAAAGGGCTTCTCATAAACATTTTAATAGCAGGAAGTCCTGAAGAGGCCTAGAAGTTTAAACCAGGATCTAATTATAGAACTTATATTGCCCCATGTAAAGCACCCACCAATTTCTCCCCACAGGTGCTGCAGCCGCGGAACACCCACAGAGTCGGCACCTATGATCAGATTCTGATATACTTTCAATATCAATAAGGATCTTACTCTACATGTGGTCCTATTGAAGCACTGAGTAATTTCAGTGGATTCATACTATCCTTCTTTGTAGCATTATTTCGTTTTACAGTAAGATTTCCTGTAGGGAATTACCGGTAGGTTAATAGACTTGGTTATGGTTCTACTCTGACACTGTTGCTTCTCACTGCATTTTTAAATAAAAATGACCAAAACATGTTCTTTGGGAACAGTCCTTTTGATATAAATTGGAAAAATGAACTTATATTTTCAGGCTTTTCTCCACAACCACAAGAGAGAGAAACTTGCTTTAAAAAAAAAATCTAATCTGAGATTATTCCATAATCAGGACTCCAGGAACTGAAGCTTTCTGGAAAACATTAAATATCACAAGTCACAGGAGTTGGCAAAATTGGGATCCTCACAGAATCATCCTTTTCCTTTACCCTGTCCTATCCAGGCCTTATATTATTTACACGTATGTGTACGTATATTTCCTCTTGATGTAGGAATGATAGCTGACATTTTTCTCTCATGTAACTGGTGTGATATAATACCTGGAGTTATAGAAATTGCTCCTTTTAGCCCTGGTCTACACTGGGGGGGGTGGGGAGGATTGACTTAAGACACACAACTTCAGCTATGGGAATTACATAGCTGAAGTTGACGTATTTAGGTTGATTTTCACGGCACTTGGCGTCTTCACGGCACTGAGTCAACTGCTGCCGCACCCCGGTCAACTCTGCCCGCACCTCTTGAAGCAATGGAGTACCAGAGTCGACAGAAGAGCTCTCGGGGATCCGACAGGTAGTGTAGACCTGCCCATAGAAGATCATTTAGAGGCTGATCCTCCCACACTTACTCAGGAAAGTTAGTCCGACTGAAAATCATCAGGACTAGTAGTTTGGATTAGAATAGAGTATATTCCATCTTTCTCTTTATCCGAGGTATTTATAGGGTGCACAGCCATCACCATTGCATCTAGGTGCTTACTGGTCACATAAGGATGCCAGGATCAGGGTCCTAATTTTGGGAGTGCGGTTTAAAAAGTAGGAAGATTCTGGCCAGAGCCTCAGTTTTTCTGTTGCTTTGGTCCTGCAGAACCAGGGAATCACTCAACCCCAGTTTAAGTCTAACATTTAAGCAGGGTTTGTTTTGACTCAACATCTGGTCCATAGTTATGTGCATGGTTCCTTTAAAATCACTGGCAGATGCAAATCTTCTGTGACACTTCACAACACTATTTCGCCACAAATTACCCTAATTCTGAATTTACAGCTGCAGGCACAAAGCAGGGAATGTGTTGTGATGATTTCTTCTGTCCTCAGTTAATTACCATGTGGAAAGATTGTCATCCCTAGGGCAGGATGGCTGGTGTCTGCGAGGCAATCAGATTGTCTAAACAAGTCCAGCTGCAGATGGGCCAGATTAATTTTTCTTTGACAGCAAATAAAAAGAGGGAGTCAAGGAGCTGCATTGTTTACAGCTGGCTCGTATGTGAAGGGATGCAGCACTCACAATAAAACTGATACAGAACATGTAGCTCATACCGGGCGACAGCTTCTTAATGTCTTTGGAACCCCATTAATATACGCAATTAGCACTGCTGATGGGCAGCTCCTCCATTAGTTCATTAAAATGAATACCAGGACATGCCAACGTGCACATTTTATAGCATCATTCTTCTTGACATGGCCAAGTAGGTACTGAAATAATAACACAAGACTAGGGTGCTACCAAATATCCCACAAGCAGTCAGGTGTTCCACACACCATAGTGTGAAATAGGGGGACGATGCAAGAGGGCAAATGTTCCCTTTAACAGGTATAAACATGTGGAAGGGAAGCACAGACATCCAGAGGGAGACAGTCCCTTTTGAAATCCACCCCATCTCCTCTGGGAGGTGGGACCAGTGGCAGAGTGGACTAGTCAAAGGGTTGGGGCACTGACTCTTAAAAATATAAGAATCATCCCAAAGGTTTTGGCCTATTTGTAATGGCTTTAGGCTTCCCAGACAGGGTAATAGCTGCATAGGTTTTATCTCCTGCCATATTGCTTTGGTTGGGCCCATGCCATTCAGTCACCCTTACTCCCTTGCAGTCTGTTCAGCCGACAGATGGGGAGTTACTGCTGCTTGCGACAGCAGTGATTTCTATATTGCTCTTAGCAATCATGATGCTTCTTTGCCCTGAGAAGTGATCATGCCATCCAGAATGCTCAGACTCACCTCCATAGTGCACTGTACCTTGGAATCACACTTATTGAATACACAACATGTTTTCAAATGTAAGTACAATAGCTGGATTTGAAACAACACAGAGACCTTTGCATGTGCAAGCAACAAGGGTATTTTGGGAATTTGAGAACCCTACCATGGTTTTGCTTGGCGACGGTCCATTATGTACACTGGAAATTCTCCCACTCTATGTTTGTAGAGCACCTACAACAATGGGACCCTGATCTTATTTTGTATACTTAAAGTAAATAATATAATCAATCAACCTCTCATTTCTTCCCCCAATCCTCTCAATCTTTCTTCCCTCATCTACTTTCTCTCTCTGCTAAGAGGAAATACAGCTAGCAGACTGGCAATTAATGCATTCCAACAGCCACAGAACCCACAGTCAACAAGCTGAATGTCACAGTCACATGCCATTAACTGAGAAGCTCCCATGGGATTTGGATCTCACCAGCCCCATTAACTGATTCTGACACATGAATATCAGTATGTACGAACTGGCTAACTGAGCACCTAACTAGCCATTGCTGATTTCACTACACTCATTTTTGTGAGTGCTGTCTAAATGGAGAGAGTACAGGGCTGGAAATTGGGAGACCAAGTTCTAATCCCAGCTCTACCACTGAGCTGCTGTATGATCTTGAGTAAATTCCTTCACCTCTCTGTGGCTGTTTGCCCTCTCTCCATAGGTCTGTCTTGTCTAGTTAGACTGTAAATGCTTCTGAGCCGGCAAGGTCTTTACAATAATGTGTTTGTACTATGCCTGGTATAATGGTCCCACCAGTATCAGCTGGGGACCCTTAGGTGAAAGTGTAATACAAATCATAAGTAACGATAGTAATAATAATACACCCATATTTAAAATTGGCCCTGTCAGTGTTTCAGGTAGCTAGTGTGTATAATTTAATACTTCCAGTAACGTAACCATATTTCAGAATGTAGCCCAAAAATTACACAATTTGCAGCAGTTAATGCAAAGACCTAGTATACTGGGGCTTATTCTCCTCCCATTAAAGTAGCTTTATACTCTGTTGACTCCAAAGGAGTGGTTTTGGATTTACACCAGCGTGAGTGAAAGGAGAATCAGACCCATTGTCTCTAAAAGTGATGCAGCCAGTATCAAATTCTGCAATTTCTATGGCAACAAGAAGGAAACTGCTAGCTGTCTGTGATTTGCTCACTCACGAGAGAGAGAGAGAGAGAGAGAGAATGAAAGAATATTTAACACGCATAACGAATTTAGCTTCATCAAGGGACAAATCAGTTGTATAGAAACATCACCTTGGCTTCTTTGATGAATGCTTTTTCTCATGGACTCACAGGGTACCTGCTTGTTTTCTATAATGAAGGATGATGTGAGACATCAGTATTCTTCATGGGACTGAATGGTGAAAAGTGGACTTGCCATTGATTAGATCATTTGGTAGTGTTCCCAAATTGCCGTGGAACTGATCCCTACACAACCCTAGCCCAATACAGTACTAACCTCAGGTTTGAGCCCGCAGACACTTACTGCCAAGCATACAATCTGCCTGGCCCTTTATGTGGGTGCACGGGGGCGAGAGCTAGAGGGGGAGGGAAAACGGCACCTTCTCTGACCTGTACAACTCACATAAAGTTAGGGCCAAGTAGAACTCCATTCCTACACTCAAGAGAGTTCCACTGAGTTTGTTCCATCCCTACTCTCTTGTGCACATACAGTGCCCCAAGGAGGCAAGGAATGAGAAGGGGCGGGCAGGGCCATAGCTCCACCCCTTATTCAGCCAGCAGATATTGACCATGTGGATGGGGGGGAAGATGCACCTCACAAAGGCACTCCTTGGGGCAGAATGCAACCCAGTGCTCCGCCTGGCAGGGTGCAGCTCCACACAAACACCCAAACTGAGCCCAGTGTGTCCAATCCAAGGCCCAGTGAATAGAGAGACTCCCATTGACTTCAGTGGGCTATAGGTCAAGCCCACAGTGTTGTGTTACCATAGTACTATTATTCTGATTAAGCAGAGCACTTAGGTGTGTGAGAAGATTGACTGGCTCCAACTGGGACTATTTATGTGCTTAAAGTTAAGCACAAGCTGAAGAGCCTAAGCACAAAGTAAGTGTAGGGTTAGATCCCCACACTGTACAAACAATTCCTACAATACAGTCATTACAGTTAAATGACGCGGGCATATGAATGATTTTTTAAAAGGCAGGAAAAGGCCCGATACTGGAAAACTTATTTTCACAAGTCACTAGAGTTTTGCACAAGTAGAACCAATCCAGCTCAAAACATAGATCTTGACTGAGTCTCCTTCATTTTGTGTAAAGGAGAAATACTCCCCTTTCCTCAGCCACGCACCCTGAACACTTAAATGAAAGTTAACACTCTCTAAACATGAATTAATTCAGGGCTATTGTATAGTACATATCATATAGCATCATCTTTTAAAACTGCACACTTACTGGATGAGCAAGATGGTTATTTTACTAGTACGTATTTTTCAATACTACCAGGGTGCAAACATAACATAATGTAAATAATTCATCCAAAAGCTGAGATAAGGCTTCCGAATTTTGTGACACATCACTCACATGCTTTAATTTTATTTTTTTTGGCTACAATGTGCCACCTAGGCGGCGCCACCTGGCAGCAGTTTTAAGGCACAGTCTGCATATTATAATTTACCAGAGCCAAAAAACAAGTGTGTGACAATCCTTTTGCTTCATTGTTATGCAGGCAGCATGCCACAAAATGCTGTCACCCCTACAGCACAGTCCTAAAATGCATTGTAGTTGAATATTTGCTGAGAATATTGATAGATTGCTATAGGGATAAAGGAAACATCTGACATCCCCACATTTTTATGTTACTTTTATCATAAGAGTGATGCTGCAAAAGGTGCACTTCCTATTACATTACTGTTGGGTACCGAGTGAACACTGACAATATTGCACCAGTCTCTCAGCTGGTGTACATCAACTTAAAATGAGCAGTTAAAGGGAGCTAAAACAGATTTTCTTAGCCATGCTTTTTCCAAACTATAAATAATCTGCAAATGGTGATGGGTGAACCTCAAAAGCCTTGGAGTTTGGAAAAGGCAAACTGCAAGCTTCAGATGTTGAGATATGAAGTGGATGAGAGTATACAGTTCAGTCCTACAAATATCTGATCCGGTAGCATGATCTAACAAACAGAGTGAGATGGTGTCTAGGGGCTGGTATTCACTACCCGCCGGATAGGTGGGTAGCGATCGATCTTTTGGTGATCGATTTCTCAACGGGGGAGCATGCCACCGACTGCCGCCGCCTCTGCAGCAGGTAAGTCAGCTGCAGATACGCAAACTTCAGGTACGGGATTCACATAGCTGAAGTTGCGTATCTGCAGTCGATCCCTCCCGGTAGTGAAGACCAGCCCTAGGACTCCTATATTCTAATCCTAGTGCTTCCAGAAGGTCACAGTGTGGGTTTGAGCAACTCATTTAATCACTCTCTATAAAATGAGGACACTCGTTTCGTTTATCTACTCTATGTAGGTAATTTTTGTACCATGCTTTGAAGATGCAAAAATATTTGCCAACATGGTATGATCCTGAAGTCAGGCCTTCCAAGATATCTTAGTTTGTGTGTATACATTTTTGACACTGGTGCTCTTTATCTGATGCACCTTACCCTCTGACAGTACGTGTGTGTTGCACTAGAATCCACTGCAACTAAAAGATGTCTATAATCCGTATTACTATTATTTATACTGCAATAGCACTGAGAGGCCCCTTTCAAGGCTCCATAGTGCTAGGCACTGTCCAGACATGCAGTGAAAGGGGGCATGGCCAGGGAGAGGAGAGAGAAATAAGTTACTGTCCATTAAGCAGAGACCTCAGCTCACCACTTGCCCAGCTGCTGTCAGCGGGTTGTACCTTGTAAGCATTGTGACAATATTGTTTTGGGAGGAACTATCACTACGGTATCTGCACAAGTACAAAGACCGCGGCTAACAGGGGAATAGATAGTGTGGCCTTCCTGTGGGTTCTGCTAGCTTATGCAATGGAAAGCGGATTGTGGGGGGAGGAATCAGATTCCCGTATTAAGATTCAGAGATGCCAGCTCACAGAGCTAGTCAGCACGAGCCAGGAATGCTCAGTGAAAGTGGCCAGTTTATTGATTGCTGTTCTTTTCATTACCTGGTGTACACAGCTGATTAGATCTCAACAGAATCAAATTTCAGGCTCAACTTCAGGAAGCAGGTCAGTGGCCTGTACAAAGAAAAAAAACACAGTGACAGGCTGCTGAAGATGAGCAAATGGGAAACAGACAGACAAACAGCTGGTGTTGTTCAGACAAACAGCTGGATCAGACTTAGAAGAGCCTTATATTTAGAGCTGTGCAAAGTTAAAGCACCTCTTACACCTGAGCTTTATTAAGGCACAATTGGGCTTCAGATTTTCAAAAATGGCTGCCACCAGTTGGGCTCCCACATCCATATTTAAGTGGCTTCCTTTTCAGAAGTGCTGAGCATTCAGCACATCCCCCTGACTTCAACCAGACAGAGCTGTGGAAGCTCCGCCCCTCCGAATATCATGCCATTTACTAATATGAATATAAATGCCTAAGTTTAGATGCCCACTTTGTAAAGAATTGTATGTTAATTAAATATAACCTTTAGAGGCATTATAACAAAAGCATTTGAAGTGAATATAAGACCCATATTTCCTCTGCCCATCCAGGTCTATTGCACTGTGTGACAAAATGGCTGGTGTGGGTATGGTGGGTCCCAGGCTTTTCATGGCTAGGACACCACCCCTTGCCCTGCTCTTGGCGTGCCAAGGGCCCTCCTAGTGGCCCAGGAAGGTGGTGGAGGAGGGAAGTGGGGAAGGGGACTGGGTTTGCTCCTCACTCTGAGCCCCAGCCCCTCTCAACCCCTGAGGGTTTCTTATTTTCTTTCCTCTTGGATAGGGTTACCCTCAGTCCTTGACACTGGGGGGGGGGGAGGGGAGGAAGGAGTCTCTCTTCCTCTGGTCTTTCAATTCTCAGCAACACACCTCCAAACTCCAGTTCTCTCTCCTTCCTCACTCCACGCTGTCTGCCTAAAGCAGGAGGTTTTTATTATGTTCCTGAAAGGGCCTTAATTGGCTAAAGGTGCTCCATTAACCTGTAGTAACCTTCCCTAGTTTATAGGGAACCACATCTTATTTAGCCTACGGCTTATATATCTCTCCTCTCCCACTGCTCCCTGGCCCTGCTGTATCATAATATAAAATGCACTACTATGGTCCTTCATAATATAATAATGATATATGTTAGACCTACTCTTCCCTCCTGTATCAGACAACAGGGATCTCTCAGCTCAGGATTGTGAGTGTAGGTTATTGGAATGTTAACGCCTATCTACATTGGCTCAACACAAATATTTGGGAAGGTGAAAGGTTTCTCGACCCATAGCAGGATGGTGGATGAGGCACAGTATGTAAGCCCATACCAGGTGGCCAGGGAAGGTAGTACTTTGGGCCATAGAAGATGAGATTATAGACTGCAGGTCAATTAATTAGACATCACTTATGGATAGAGGTGTTTTGTGGCAAATACCTGGTTATTAGATGGAAAAATGCAGCCAAGGATAGTGGGATTAAATGAATGTTTGGTGAAGGCACTTTTAAATATTTAATGGATATATTTTATTTGCTTTATTAGAATTTTCCATTTCTAAAACTGTTTCTCTACATTAATAAATAATTCCCGCCTTAATCAACTCTTAACTATGCTCATTTGTGAATATCCTTAGGTTATATATTTTCTGATATATGGATTTTAAAAAATACATTTATACTATGAATTATCAGGACATATCCCAGTTACAACCAATCTAAACCTAAAAATCTTTAAAGTGGTGCACTGGGGAAGAGAAGATCCTAAATTACTGCTACAGATCTCAGGGTACATCTATACTTTTCTAGTAGAGTAATTTTCCAGATCAAACTTCGATTGAGCTAGTGCACTACAAATACCAGCATGGCCCTGGCTACACAGGTGGTGGCACAGTCTAGCTGCCCCATGTATAATTCCACCCAACTCCCCCAGGTATGTACTCTTGAAACTAGCCTGTGCTGCCACCCTAGTAGCCATGGCATGCTAGCTCAATCAAAGCTACTGTGAGTACATTTGCCCCAGGGGGATATTACACCTCCTGCCGCAGTGCAGACCTTAAAAACCACAGTAGCATCCATTTCAAGTTTGATTGTGCCAAGCAGTCCCCCTGGGTCTCCCCATCTTCACAATGTTAACTCTGTAGCATTAGACTGCCTCTATAAACTCTGAAGCTTGTTGTGTGGGCATTTATAGCTCCTGCATAGTTATATTTAAGGTTAGTGCATAAGTATTGTGACAGATCGCCTTCTCACCCCTCTTCAGAAACACAGGAAGGAAACTCTTCTTAGGCTCCAACAGTGCTCTTTATTTCACAGTGCAAGGCCCCACCACCAATATACACAGCTTTATAGTTCAGCTCTTCAGCTTACAACTCTAACCAGCTCTATTCACAGCTCTATACCCAGCTCTATAGCTCAACTTCTTACACAGCTCCTTCTCTCTCTATCTCACTCCACACCACCACACTGGGCTTCCTTCCTGGCAGGCTTATATCCTCCTGAGGAGGCTGCCAGGTGCAACCCAGGGGTGGGGGGATAGCTCAGTGGTTTGAGCATTGGCCTGCTAAACCCAGGGTTGTGAGTTCAATCCTTGAGGGGGCCATTTAGGGCAATCCTGCTAGTGTAGGCAGGGGACTGGACTCGATGACCTTCAAGGTCTTTCCAGTTCTAGGAGATTGGTATATCTCCATTTTTTTTTTTTTTTCGGGGGGGTGGGGGGATAGCTCAGTGGTTTGAGCGTTGGCCTGTTAAACCCAGGGTTGTGAGTTCAATCCTTGAGGGGGCTATTTAGGGATCTGGGGCAAAAATCCTGCTAGTGTAGGCAGGGGGATCCTGCTAGTGTAGGCAGGGGACTGGACTCGATGACCTTCAAGGTCTTTCCAGTTCTAGGAGATTGGTATATCTCCATTTAAAAAAAATAGGGGTGGGGGGATAGCTCAGTGGTTTGAGCATTGGCCTGCTAAACCCAGGGTTGTGAGTTCAATCCTTGAGGGGGCCATTTAGGGATCTGGGGCAAAAATCCTGCTAGTGTAGGCAGGGGGATCCTGCTAGTGTAGGCAGGGGACTGGACTCGATGACCTTCAAGGTCTTTCCAGTTCTAGGAGATTGGTATATCTCCATTTATTTATTTATTTATTTATTTTAACCCATCCGACTGATTGCTCTGCAGCCCAGGTGTCTTATTAGGCTTCTCTGCAGGGAGGTTTGCAGAGGGCTTTTCTCCCTCTTAAAGGGGCAGCAGGCTGGGTCAAGCCCACCCTGCCACACACCTCCCCCCTGAGCCTAGCCCCACCGGGCTGGCTCGGACCCTTCAATATTTCCCTAGGCTTCGGGGTGTCCTGCCCGTCTGTGGCGGAGACCCCTATTGCCTTCTTAGGGCTAGGGCCAGCTTCCTCTGCCTCAGCTTCCCTCGCAGCTGCGGCAGAGATCCCTACTTCTAGCCTTGTGCAATAAAGGCAGGGTATCGGCCGCCCCTGTGCCCTCCGGTGCTCACACCACTTGCATGGTGTTTCGCCGCACAGGGCAACTTCCCCGGCCTCAATTTCCCCTAGGCTCTCACAGGAGCTCGGGGCTTCATCTGTGGAGCTCACCTCCTGTTCTGGCCTCAGCTGTTCCTGGCTGTCTAGGTCCTCCCCTTGGTCATTGGGTCGAGGCCTGCCCCTTCGCTCGGCCGAGCCCCCCTTACAGGTTCTCATACCCGGCGTCGGGGCAGCCTGGGGCCTCGTACCTCCCACTGGGCCCCAGTCCTGCCCAATAATTACGGGGCAAGGTAACCCCTCTGGCACCCCGACCCGCTTCCAGCAGAATCGTCCGCCGATCTCTAGGGGGACCTGGGCCACCCGACAGGACTTCCTGTCCCCGTGGTCACACCGCAGGTCCATAGTAGCCCCCGGGATCTGCCACTCAGGGCGGACCAATGCTCTCCGGACGAGCGTGTAGGGGGAGGCAGAATCCACCACCCCCTGATGGGACTTCCTTCCCACCTGCACCCGCAGAGTGGGTATCCCCTTCTGTGGCTTCCGCCCCCAAACCTCGGTCCACCCACACCAGTCAGTGTAGCCACACTCCATGGCTGGGCAGTCCCTCTTAATGTGCCCTGGCTTCCCGCACTGCCAGCAGGTAAGCCGGGCAGTTCTCTCTGGCGCCCCTCTGGGCTCCCCATCAGTCCTTTTTCCTCTAGCTGGGGGGGAGTCCATGGGCCGATGCCCCAAATCCCGGACCCGTCGTGGTCGGTCTTCTTCCCGAGGTCCCTCTGCCTCCACGTACTCCTCAGTCAGGCGCACTGCAGACTCCACCGTCTCTGGCTGTTGCCTCCTGACCCAGGTGCGCACGGTCTCGGGGAGGCTGAGCAAAAACTGCTCCAAGATCAGGGAGTCCATAATTTCCTCCCCTGACCGGGCCTCCGGCCTCAGCCAATGCGTGGCCCAGTCCCTCAGCCTCTGGCTGAACGCTCGGGGCCGCACCGCCTGCGTCCAGCGGGCCGCCCGAAACTTCTGCCAGTATTTCTCCGGTGATATGCCGACCCGGTCCAAAATGGCCGCTCTCACAATATCAAAGTCTCGGGCCTCTACTTCCCCCAGGGCCATATAGGCCGCCTGGGCTTCGCCCACGAGGTAGGGAGCAAGCCTGAGGGCCCAGGTGGTCCGCTCCCATCCGGCTGTGGTGGCCACCCTCTCAAAAGTGCCCAGGAAGGCATCGGGGTCATCCGCCGGGCTCATTTTACAAAGTCCCCAGCCCGGCAGCCGGATGCCCTCTCCTGCCCCTGGACTCACCAACTGTTGCAGGAGTTTCGCCTGGGTATTCGCCTGCTCCTTGACAAAGTCTTGCAGCGTCCTCTGCTGCTCGGCCTGGGCCTGCTGCATGGCCAGCACCTACTTCACGAGCCACTGTAGGGTCTCCTCCATCTCTGGGCCACCAGTTGTGTTGCTGGTGTCACGATCCCACCTCTGACACCACATGTGACAGATCGCCTTCTCACCCCTCTTCAGAAACACAGGCAGGAAACTCTTCTTAGGCTCCAACAGTGCTCTTTATTTCACAGTGCAAGGCCCCACCACCAATATACACAGCTTTATAGTTCAGCTCTTCAGCTTACAGCTCTAACCAGCTCTATTCACAGCTCTATACCCAGCTCTATAGCTCAACTTCTTACACAGCTCCTTCTCTCTCTATCTCACTCCACACCACCACACTGGGCTTCCTTCCTGGCAGGCTTATACCCTCCTGAGGAGGCTGCCAGGTGCAACCCATCCGACTGATTGCTCTGCAGCCCAGGTGGCTGATTAGGCTTCTCTGCAGGGAGGTTTGCAGAGGGCTTTTCTCCCTCTTAAAGGGGCAGCAGGCTGGGTCAAGCCCACCCTTCCATAATATCTTCCTGAATCAGGGCCAAAGTGTGTCCCTGTATAACTCCAGAATCATACACATAAAGAGCAGGATATACAACTTTTACAGTTCCAAAGTATTCATAAGCGCAATTAATACTTTAGTTAGTCTTTAAGGTGCCACAGGACTCTTTGTTACCTCTGCTATTCCAGACTAACACGGCTACCTCTCTGATTCATAAGCACAATGCGCATAACTCTAGTGACCTGACATATCCAAGATTTCTCAGACCTTTGTTACATTTTAATATATTCAGTAGATTATACCCAGGGATAATTTGTCTGTTTCTAATCTGATTGTAAATGTTTTCCTATAAGGAACAATATTTTGACGTCTGTGTGTCATAATATTTTAGCTGCCAAAAAAGTAATCGACAGACATCTCCATTCCATACTTCTTGTCCCAGTGTCAGTAAATCAATAGGCTTGGGCTGATGAATGAATGTTTTAGAATCAGACCCGAATGGATTGTACCTAGTTCTCTTCCCCTTATAGACAAGGAGTTGATCTGCTGCTTACATTTTAAATTAAAAAATGAAACCATTCTGTTCTTTTGTCAGATACTTGAGCTATGGACAACCCTGCTAGGGCTAAAGTCTGAAAAACTAAAACAAAAAACACAAATATTTTCTAAATGTTTTAATTGACTTAAGAGCCTTCATAAAAAACAATCAAAAACAGAATCCTCTCTTGAACAACAGCTGAACGGATCTCACACATATGAACAGTCACTGTCTCAGTTGAGTCCACAATGCTAACACATTCCAATCTCTGTGCTGAGAGTGCTCCAACTGCTTAGCCCACGTGGATACTTAGATTTTATCTGCTGTATTTCAGATTGATTTTGGACAGAATGATACAGTAGAAGGATAAGAGTCTCCTTCCTCATTGTGGGCTCCACCTGTAAGGTGCTTGAGCACTGTGGCACCAATCCTGCAAAGCACGCAGACATAAATGCTTTGCTGATTGGGACCAGAGCATTTAGTCGCCTACAAGATTGACCCCATATTCCCAGCCCTCTTCTCTAGCAATTGCTATATCTGCCTCTTACCTGCTCCGCCAGTTCTACTTCCTAAACAGTTAACACAAGTGAAAAGTTGGGATATATTAATAGTGCAGATGCTGGTTTCCCCCAAGGACTAAAAACCTCACATCAGAGATGCCCTTAATATTTGTCTCTTAGTGTCCAAGCAAAGGACCTGACCTGCAAGCTTTATCTCATTGACTTCAAATGAGTTTCTCCTTATTTTACAATTGCCAGCCTACTCAAAACTGCCTGCACAAACACCCGAGAAGGCTTTACACCTACACATTGAAATTTGCAATGCGAAAGGCTTATTAAATCATCTGGTCCATGCCCATGTCAATGCAAGACTGTCCGCAACAATATATTCCAGCTTTAAATAAAACTATGGTAAATAAAACTATTTTGCAACAGATGAGGCACAGGTGAGAACTGTGCCTCGGTCTATACATCGCTAAAACTAACATGAGAGCCAAAACTTGGCACTGATTTCAGTGGTTTATTGCTGGCCCACCTAACTGAAGGGGTGAGACAAAAATAATGCAAAGGAAAGAGGTAGGTGCTGGAGCTAAGAGCTAGGTAGACTTGAGCCTACTGGGGAAGGGGTTAATCCACCTCATTTTATTTTTAACTTACAGTCTCTTGTTACATTTCAGATTCTTTAGTGCCCAGCTCACTGCATCTCTCTGCAGAGAACAAGGCACATGACTCACTTCTACTGAGGGTCAAATTGTCAAAGGATATACCTCAGACCACTTAGAAAAATCTTGACAAAATGACACAAGGAAACCCACTCTCTGTGTGTGTGTGTGTGTGTGTGTGTTTGGTGACAGGGAAAAGGAACTGTGCAAAGATCTGCTTTTCTCAATTAGTGTAGGGAAAAAAATTTCCCCTCCCCTTCTCCTCAGCAGCAGTTAGTTGCTATTTTCACCACCTGCTAATTACTTAGCACTGGTTTGTGGGAGGATTCTGCTTCGCACAGCATCCCACACAGGTTGTCATTTTGTCAAGAATTCCTTCATTAACGAGCTGTCAATACACTGCCAACAGCCACCATTTGGTTTATTCAGGGAACAGGGGCACTCTGGGGTGGAGAGTTGGTTCCATGCGGTTTTAAAATAAAATAAAAATAAATAACGAAAGAAGGAAAGAAGGCAAGAGCCAGATGCCTGACAGTCTGTTCCTCTGTGACACGTTGCAGCCATTTATTTTAAAGAGCCAGGCGGGGGGAGGAGGTGGAGAGAGAATGGCACAGATTGTGCAGGTTGTACACCAAGCCACTCCTTCCCTCTCGCCCCGCTTCCGAAAGAATTTCTGGGTGCCGATACTGCTTCCCACCCATCCTCTAACTTTAAAATAATGCTACCCGGGAAAAGCTTCTAGGGCAAAAAGGCTCAGTTTGCCTGTAACCTTTGAGGAGAGTCATCAGAAATGAAATATGAAGAAAGCCTGCCAGTCGCATAGGTGCTTTCAGTGGAGTTTGTCCTTTCCCACTAATTAAATGGATTAACACAGAGGCTGACAGGCTTTGCCATGTCTCCCTATCACTATTCTGTGGAGATACTAATGATTTAGAATGGCTTTCGGGAAGGGAGAGACACAAAGCCATGCTGTATTTGCACAGTCATCTTTTCTCATCTATTAGCCCGAGATCAAATCCCAGCTTGGTTTTACTGATTAGTTTTTGATTGTACTGCGCCTACCGGGTAGGCTTTTAAGGTTAGCACAGCTGCTGAGAGAATTAGTGCATTTGTCCATTCTATTGGGTATTTCTGAGAACCTGTGATGCTGCTATTAAGATCAAGGTTTGGTTCCAAAATGTCAAGCTGGATCTTAGCTGTGTAGGCATTGATAACTGGAAATGAAAAGGGAAGTGGGGAGAAAGGAATAGAAATCTATGGAGTTTCAGGCAACCAATGAAATAAAGCATCATTTGGATTTCCAAGTGTGAAAAATGTTGTTTCTTTTCCCAAGAGGCAGCTCTGTAAATGTTAGGCAGGTTTTCAAACTGTGAGACTGGCTACTTCAGAAAGGCTCCAGTTATGTCCAGGAAAGACTCAAAACAACTTAGGGGAAATGAAAAAGAAATATATTTTGTTCTTGCATAATTATTTTCACTTAGGCCCCAAGAAAAACAGGTCCCTGTTTTCACCTAGAAAAATATGCCCACAAAACCCACAGATGAACACACAAAATGGGTAATTACACACATAACACTCCTACTTTTATGCATATGCCATTACCTAATTTGCATATGCAAATACATAATTGTAGGCCAATGCAACTGCAAATATTGGACTTATAATGGAAACTCAGTTCCAACTTTAAGGTGGATCCAAAGTAGATTTCTCTAAGACAAGACCCAAGAACTTTTGCTCTTGGTCCAGCAAATAGAGACAAAGTTTTCACGTGAAAATGACTGCATGATTGCGAGAGGAGGCGGAATAGGCCACCTGCAATTTTATTACAGAAAGCATGGCTAAAATTATTTCAAAGGCAGCACAGCAATTGCTTTAAAACATGCAAGTGCAATTTAAAATGTTGCTTTTGGATGAACAAGCCACTTCCCTCCACAATTGGAAATATCTCCCAACAACTCACTTCCATGAAGTCTTCATGAGTGGAGTGGAGGACAGATACCAATAAGACAAAAATGAAACCGGTACAGCATGTGTCATTTATCTTCCACTTTGCCAATAGGTTGCATCTTGTTCTTTCCTTCTTCATTTTGCCCTTATTTTGTGATTTAACAATTCAAATTATAAGTTCTCAAGGACAGAATTCTTCTCATATGACTGTACTACCCCAAGCATATTTGGGCACTACCATCAGTGCTTAATTTGTAATTAAAGAGGTGCTGGGGCTCAAGCACTTAAGTTTTGGGGTTAAAGCATTTTATTTTTTTTACATTCATAACTGATGCAGCAAACC
The DNA here is from genome assembly GCA_032164245.1 of Sternotherus odoratus. Taxonomy (NCBI): domain Eukaryota; kingdom Metazoa; phylum Chordata; order Testudines; family Kinosternidae; genus Sternotherus; species Sternotherus odoratus. The sequence continues at coordinate 152,902,741 of JAVMKO010000002.1, forward strand.
CAGAGGTGCTGGGGCTCAGCTCTGGCACAAATGAAGCACCGATTACCATATTACAAATCAAAACCAGCTGTTTCTGACATGCTTAAACTCATCCAAACCCAATCCTCCCATTTTTCCATGAAATTTCTCATTCAAAAGTATTCAAATGTAGGAGCACGGGAGCTTTTATAAGTGTAGCCACAGAGCGATACAGGAGTATTTTTTCATTGTAGATAAACTAGGCAAAGGAGTTTATGCCCACACCTCTAAAGACGAGTGATCCTCTCCTCTCGTCTCACATTAATCCTTCAAAAAACTGCAGAATCATTCTGAATGAAAAAACCTTCAAATGACACATCTATAATCCGTTTGTTCAAAAAGAAAAGGATGTTTGCATTTCAGAACAATTCACAGCATGCAAATGAAAGAGTCCCTACTGTTTTCAAACATTTACCTGGCTACTCTCTTCGGGGGGCAAGGTGGAGGAAATATTGTAGGCAAAAAACTCATGAGCAAAGCTAAAGCTTCAAATAAATAATGTTTATAATGATGCCCTGCTACATCTTTACAACATACAAAGTTACACACTGTGAAAACAACTTCTCCAGAAGACCCATCTCCAAAGTAGTTTGAAATCTAAAACTGTGGGATCGGGATTTAACCCAGAATTTGTCCTTGCATATCACTTCCCTCCCCCCCAACAATCTTCATCAGTTAAATGCAGAAGTAACCACTTGAGGAGAGGTTTGAAAGAAAAGTACTGAACAGTGCTTTCAGCATCTCTTAGCCCATTGCCCAAACAATCATCTACACTTTTAAAGTGGCACTCAGGGAAGGAGCTGTGTGGTTCCTGTCTACTTTCATGGGTGTCATACAGCTAAATCCCTGAGGGTAACACTTTCAAAATGTAGGAAAATATGTCAAGCTAAGACCGATCGCTGTTCTTGGCTGCAGGGCAGAGAACAATAACATAAGCCATTGCATCAAAAGGAAAAATCTATGGGGCTTTAAATTTAACTATTATACAAATATTTATTCATCAGACTAAATGGGAGGGGGGGAGGGAGAGAGAGAGATCTCATCAGCATAGAATGTACCATGACAGGACACAGCAATTATGGATGGCAAATATCATTGTTATTTAAATGCTGGTGATGTGCTCGGTGCTGTTCAAGACAGAATAAAGACCGTCCTTACCAAGAAGAGCTTAAAGTAAGAGAATGAGATGATCCCTGTGGCAGAGGTAAGGGATCAGGGATATTTTTATATCATATTCATCAGGGAGAATTTAGTGGCATTGGGCTATTGCTTCTATTTTTCAGCTGTTCTGGAAGGGTGCAGGATGGAGCCTAATTACAGCATTCCCTTTCCGGTGTGGAATTCAGGAAAAAACTATTGTTGCTCCCACACAATCAGGATCAACTAGAGCTGAAATATTCTCAGATTGGAATGGTGTCAGTGCTGAGTGACACTTCTTTAAGAGCCAGCTCGTTAGCTGGTGTAAAAAAGCCCAAACCCATTGAATTCTAAATAGCTATGCCAGTTTACACCAGTTTAGGATATGGCTGTAAGTGTTTATATCATTAGTACAGGGTCTGTTTAAATAATATGGGAACAAAACTGTCACAATCAGCTTAATCCTTAACACAGTAAGTGAGCTTTTCTTTAAGTTGAAGTGTGCACATTTAGGATATTTCAAATGCTTTTTAAATAAATGATAAAAGAGACAGCCTGGTTTCTTGAATTAAACAGTGAGTCTGATAAGATCTGAAACCTATGTAATTAACTTCCGCACACAAGTCTGGAGTTAATTTTCTGTGCATCACATGTTTCTGTAGAGTGGCTCTGTTTTGATGTTTATCTGTGATGTTCTATTTGTACTCTTTTATTGTTCACAAAATAATAAAATATATTACATACATAAAAGGCAGTCAACATAAGGCCACATTATGCCATTGAATCTTAAACAGTTCTCACCATTTGCTTCAAAGGAGTTTGGTTCAGAAAATTTTGGTACAATAAAATTTAGTGAGACAGTCAGGGCTGACTCTCCCCTCACACTGTCTGTAGATTGGTAGAATATCACTGACTTCCGTGGAGATGATTCTGCCTTACATTGATGTGAAAAAAGAATCAGGGTCTCATTTTGCAGCCCTCACAAAGGCAAACTCCATGTTTGAAGTCCATGAGGGATTTACCTGCGTGAGAAGGTCCTAAATATACACACACTCACAGAGATAGATAGATAATTGCATTTGCTATATGACCATAATGAAGAATCATAGTGAGTCACTTTCTTCTTACACTGAATAAGAAGTCTTTATTATCATGACTCATGAGGAAAATGATATTACCCTTATAGATACTTTGTCTCTTTCTGCCACTGTAAAACTTTGCCAGCCGCCTCATTCCTGGCTTCAATCTATAGATTTAAGGAAGCAGTGCCTACCGGTATATATCCTCACATCATCTAGTCCAAGAACAAACTAAAAATTTACGAACAAATAATCAAATACAATGTAAAAACAGTAGGGCTTTTGGTTCTGCAGTAGCAACTCACTCCTTGGAATCACTGTTACCTCTAAGCTGTGCAGGTGTGCACACGCACACAGATCCTAAACCCCGTGCACATGGCGAAACACCACATGCACAAAAATTTGCACAGAAGAATTTTTTTGCACACACGGCCTGTCAAAAATTAGAGGAAACATTGCTTGGAAGTCTGAAGGTTCAATATTGAGGTAGTGTCCTTTAGACACACAGAACAATCCATGATGTGTATTTGAAGATGAGAGAGTAAACGTAAGTGAATATGCATAATGACAAAAACACATTCTGGAAGCTATGACAGCAAAGGCATAGCAAACAGAATCTATTGCAAAATCCTAGGAACTCTGCCATACAGTCCAAACTATTAATAAGCCCCTTAAAATGGTACAATAGGTGTGTGAATCATTATTATTATTTGTGTTGCTGTCAAATCTACTATGTGATAGAGAAAGTTACATTTGTGACAGTTTTTAGAAATAGTGATATGAGTCGTCATTTGCCACAAGCCAAAATAACATCATGACATTTTTGTCCTCTGTGGAAAAAAGTTGCTATCTGCATAGACTGCCAATGAACTTTATCCTGAGCTATATCCCCTCCTGGCTCCCTTCAGAGTTCTTCCAATGTGCTGCAGTCCTAATCTATCGTGTCTCTTAAAGGTGACCTGCAAATGAAAGGGAGTGGGGGAAGGAGAGCTTTTTGCTTCTTTGACATCTATAAACATAGCCTGAAAAGTTTTGGTTTTGACTTTTAAAAAGTTGTTTTTCCCTCCAGTTTTTACATTCAAAATTCAGGTCTTGAGTTAAAATTTCAAAAGCAGCAAAGGGTACTGTGACAGGTTGGCCACCCCCTCTCCAGAGTGGTATCTGATGCACTGGTGTACTACTGAACCCACCGGTTCCACCAGTCTGAGTTCCCTTACCCTTGCTGAGCCAGGCCTTCAAGACTCCTCCACCACACACAGGTAGGGCCACACCCAGCTGCAGAAAGACACAGACACTGAGCTCAGCGCTGTGTGGGAAGACTCAGCTCGGGAACTGCTCAGCACTCAAGTGCACACCCCCTCTGGAGTGTAAACCCAAAATTGTATCGTCTTGCATGGCACAGAAATCTAGACAGCGTAAGCTCATGAAATCCTCCCCTTCCCTCAGTGTGGAGGAAGATATGCACAACTTTTTACCTTCCCCCTTTTGCCCCCCATTATGAGTTCCACAAACTGGTTTTAGAATAAACAAAAACAAGTTTATTAACTACAAAAGGTAGATTTTAAGTGATTATAAGGGATAGCAAACAGATCAAAGCAGGCTACTGAGCAAATAAAACAAATACGCAAACTAAGCTTAATATATTAAAGAGATTGGTTACAAGTAGTAATTTCTCACCCAAAATGTTGTTTTATGGCAGATTGTAAAGGTTCTTGAAGACAAGATGCTCTCTCTTGCCACTTAAAACTCCACATATTTCTCCAACAACCCAGACACCTTTTCCAGCCTAGGTTCAGTCCTTTCCCCCCACCTCTTCATCTTTGTTTCTTAGATATTTTCAGCAGTCATCCTGGGTGGGGATTCAGTGAAGATGAACCTTGATTAACTTATTTCCCTGCTTTAAATAGGATTTACATATGGTGGGAATCCTTTGTTTCCCAGTTTGATCCCAACCACCTATTAGTGGAAAAACTAATAGTCCAAGATGGAGTCCAGTATCAAGTGACATGATCACATGACCTTGCAGTGTCAAAGCAGCATCCCAAGAAGCTTCTCAGGAAGGTGGGAGATAAGCATCTTCAAAGTCCTATTGTTCTCCCTAATGGCCCCATCCAGGCTGACTACATTCTGTCTGGTGGGTGTTTCCCAGGTGTAAACCCACTCATAATTGCTACATAGTCAATATTTCTTACTTCAGATACGGAAATGATACAGGCATACAAATTGGAAAGGTTATGATTTACTGAATATAATTATCCTATGATCCCTCACATGACCTATCTTGCAAAGAACACATCTTAGTTATTCCATATTCATATCATAATACCTCAGTGAAGAATATGGGGCATAGTGTCACAGGTACACGTACACTGCAATAAAAAAAAACCCACGTCTCCACATCTCAGAGCCCCGGGCAATTGACCTTCCCCACTCATGGGGAGTTAGCACCCAGGTGCCAGTCTGAGCCCAAGCATCTACACTGCAATTTTTAGCCCTGCAGTCTAAACCCTGCAATCCAAAGTCAGCTGACCCAGGCCAGCCACTGCCATGCCATGGGTCTTTTATTGCAGTACAAATGTACCCTAAGTAACTTATGAGAGGGTAAGTTCCATTTTCAAAAATGACCATCTCTAAGGAGCCTAAAGATCACTGAATTTCAATGGTATTTAGTCTCCTGAAAATGCAGCTAGGCACCTAGTGATATTTTCAGAAGTATCTGAGCAGAAGTATAACTCCCATTTTGTCAGTGTTTTAATATCGTATTTGTGTGTGTCAGATTTTATTTTCTATCTTTTTTAGATGAGAGCTTTTGTAATGTGACCTGGAAAAAAATAATGTGTGCAGCATAGTTAGAAATTGGATTTCTTAGACTTATGCTTTCAATTGGAATTAGGTATCTAACCTGATTCGGCAGTTGTCAAAATCCCAGCAGGTGTTTATTTGCATCTTTAGGAACCTGAATACATTTCCAAATCTGCCCCATAGACACTTGGAAAAATTGTATTCCTTGTCAGCTCTGGAAAATTCAATGGTCAAATGGAGAACTAGCCAGATAAGGATATAAAAACCATGGACATGAAACCTGATTAATGAGAGAGGAAAGCCATTTTTATTCTGACTCTTAAACACTTTGATTTTTAGTCAGTGGTTTGTTGTTGTTGTTAACAATATCCATGTTAACTACCAGAGCTGGGAAAAAAATCTCTGCTAAGAATTCACCATCCCAATGCACATTTGAGTTTTCCAACCAAAAAAGGAAAGCCAAGACTTGGGCTTAATGATATTTGTAAGGTGAAAAAGAAACAGAGTTTAAAAAACAAACACACACATTCCCCAACTCTGCCACAGGGTTTTTTCCCTTTTAGGTCACATCAAACAATTTAGTCCTCACATAGCTCTGCAAAGCACCTTAATTTCTTGATCTGCCTATACACTCTTGTGCTGACCTGCTCTTCCAGCTGTGACAGTCACCTTAGCTGAGGCTGCCAGCTGTGCCGAATTGTGTAGTGGGGTGTGAAGTGACATATGGGGACAAGGAGGACTCCAGAGTCATTTTGGGCCAGATTTTCAAAGGTATTTGGGTGCCAGAAGATGCAAGTAGGTGCCTCGTATGATTTTGAAAAGCATCGGAGGCACTAAACTCCCACTGATGTCAATGGGACTCACAGAGCCAGTTAGACCCCATGATGGGGCAAGGTCAGACGGCTATAGGTAAGTAGTTGGAGACAGATAAATTAGCCCCAGGCTAAACAAATCCCTGTTACCAGGGTAAGCAAATGGCAGTTGCTCCAGGTCAATTAAGACACCTGGGGCCAATTAAGATCCTTCCAGAAAGCAGGGAAGACAGCTGGGTTGATTGGGACACCTGAAGCCAATCAGGGGCTGGATGAAACTAGTTAAAAGCCTCCCAGTTAGTCAGGTGGGGGCGCATGTGTCAGAAACTGCAGGAGGAAACTGCGCTGTTGGAGTAATGGAGCAGTACAAACCCTATCAGGCACAAGGAAGGAGGCCCTGAGATAAAGGTGACATAGATACTGCGGAAGTGGGGGCTGCTGTGGGGAAATGGCCCAGGGAATCATACTTGTCCTGTTTCTAAAAAGTCTGCTGCCAAGAGCTGCTACTATCAGGGTTCCTGGGTTGGAGCCCAGAGTAGAGGGTGGGCCCGGGCTCCACTCTCCTCTCCCCAACTAATCACGAAGACAGAGAGACAACAGAGACTGTGCGGCAGAGGATAGCTTCTCCCCTCACTTCCCTTGCTGGTTTATGATGAAAATGGCTCAGTAGGCTGTGACCCTTGCCTGTAGAGAGAGGAGTGCTACATGGAGGGTCACAGTGAGCCTCTGTAAGATTGCCATTCTGTTACTTTTACAAAGTTACTGAAGTTAATAAAGTTCCAGAGAGGGAAAAGGACATGTTTTTAAACAGGAAAAAGCAAAAGAAAAGACATAAACATGGACAATATTCATTTTCTTGCACTCAGTCACAGAAGAGGGAAGACACAAATTTTAAAAAAAAATTACCTTCCAAAAAAGATACTTAATGAAAAGTTTTGAAAAAGCAAAAACTGGTTCTATTTTAAACCCTACAACTTCAAAACATTTATTTTTTTTCTCATTTTTTTTCCTTTTCCCATCCGTCTAATACTAATACTCTACAATTTCACAGTATAATTAGGGGACTGTCCTTATACGATCCCACTCAATCATACTGCCCATGTATTTATTAAATTATCCTCACAATACCCCTCTGAGGTAGGGAGGTATTGTCCCCATTTTACAGTGGGGAAATGCAGCACAGAAACAGAATGGGACTGTTGCATGGATTAAGGCTGCAGAACGTGTCTCACAATTAGAGAAGGAATTTCTTTACACTCTGGTTTCACTGGAACAGACTGAGTTTTTCTCCTGAGAGAACTGTGTTCCTCGGGATCACTGGGACACATCACTAGGATTGTACTGCTTATAAATCAGGTCAGAAGAATGCAAACTCAGCCTCCTTATTTTGTGCCATGCTTCCTCCTCACGTTACAGACTGTGTCTTAGCAGTGTACCCTCAGTGGTATCTTATTGCATTTGATAGAGTTGATTACACATATTCCCTTGTAACAAAGTAATATAGATCAGATTTTTCAGCTCCTGTGCTATCCTAGGATACTAGTCTCCATACTTCCATTCACCTATACCTACCACTAGTAACACCAATCACACAAGTGTGACACTGTCAGGCAAGCCAGAAGCTGGGTCTCCCAGGATCACTATGGGCATTTCAACATCCTCCACGGGAATATTCCGGTCTGTAAAGAAAGTCCCTGCCTGCAGCTTTCTGTATAGGCTAGTGTTCCTAAAGATGTGTTCATCATGCACCTTCCCTGACCACTCCGCGATGATATCAGTGAAACAATCCCAGTAGTCCACAAGCACCTGCAATACCATAGAGAAGTACCCCTTTCCATTGATGTACTCTGTCATTAGATGGTCTGGGGCCAAAATTGGTCTATGCATGCCATCTATCTCCCTGTCACAGTTAGGGAGTGCCATTGCTGCACAGACATCCACTATTTCATGCACATTTCCAGAGTTGCCAGCTTTCACACATTGATCTCCATGCACTTCTCCATTACTGTCATCTTGGTGTCCTTGCACCACATTGCTGGGGTCCAGGAAGGTGGCTTTCCGCAACTGAAAGTTTTGCAGCCACCACTCGTCATCCCAGACTTGCATAAGGATGTGATCTGACCACTCATTGCTTGTTTCACAAACCCAACAGTAATGGTCCACCATGTGCACCTGCTCCATAAATGCCCAAAATAATCCATGGCACATAATAGGGCCAGCAGCACGGATTCCTGTTCAGATTCAAAGCTCATGAAACACTGCATGATCTGCCATGCTATGTTCATAACACTGACCATAAGATTAGACAGCAGTGCAGGATTCATGCTTTCAGGGAGAAATGGCAGGTGCAAAGTAAACAGGGACTGTTTAAAACATGGTGTGAAACTTAGTTTAAAGCCCACAGAATGATAGGACAGAAAAAAATGCATCATGGGACAGTGAGCCTGCACCCACGATGCACTGTGATCCACTCCGCCTTCCCATAATTCCTAGCAAGTAGCACACTTGGATAGCTACACACAGTACACTGCTCTTACTGTCAATGCTAAAGCACCACCTGTGGATGTGCTCTGCCGACACAAGGAGCGTTGTGTGAACACACACAAGCAACATAATGATAGTGGTTTATGGCGTAACTTGCGTTGGCTTAACTCTGTAGAGTAGACATAGCCTCAGAGTAACCGAATGACGAGATTCCACCCCAGGAGACGTAAAAACAGGGATTAGGGCTGCCCTCAGAGAGGCTAGAAAAGGGGACAGAGGTACAGCTGTCCCCAGGACACCTCAGACTTGTCTTTTTCCTTGTATTTTATTCATTTTATATTTTCTGAAACACAATCATCCCCATGTGGGGCTTTAAACTCCCTCCCCCCCACACACACACACCAAGTTTATTTTATAGATAGATAACAACATGTCGTGAGATTAAAAGCTCAATTAAAACTTAGAAGAAACATATATTGGAATGGCATAAGATTGACATGAGCTGCCATTCACTTCAGCTGTCTTTGTATCTCTAAGGAGATTGAGTAATCTATTATAGCCTGTGTCACTGTACGCCTGTCTACCGTCCAGCGGTATGGGACACTTGTCATCTTCCTGTCAGAAAAATTTATTAAAGGTGTAGGGAAAGAGAACTGCTTCCCCCTGCCTTGAAGTTTCTTCAATGCAAGAAATTCTCTTTTTGTGTCTGCTTGTTTCGAAGATAAAAGCTATTAGCTACAAAAGCTGCTCCCTTGAACTAAATGCCCTTTTGCTGTTGGCAATGCCAAAAATAGGACATTTACATGTAAAAAATATTTTTCAAAGTCCTATAACTCAGATATTATAATTTAATAAACTTCTGCCTAGGTGTGTACATAGCCGGCCTTCCTCTTGTTTTAGTTTTGGTAAGTTTAGAATTAGAAGGATCATGCCTTAGAGAATATCGCAGAGAAAACACGGAGGTTAGGGCTTTGAAAGAAATAGTTGTTAAAAAGTATATAAAATTGTAGTTGCAGTCATGTCTATACAAAGGATGTTGAGGGCCCTGCTATGAATGTTCGTTTACAAAGTTTCAAGCTGTGATAGTATAGCTGTGAATTTCATTTTACTATTTTTAAAATGCCACATTCATAATCTGTGAGAATGGATGACTAATACATATGAAGTTACAAGATCAGCAGCAGCTAAATATAATATATATACATTCCCCTCTTATTTCTCTGCAATGCATGACAGGTGATGAAGTATAGAGCTGCGGAAAAAAGTGGCAGTGCCATTATCATGATGTAGAACTGGAACCAGAGTCCCACACCTTGACCTTCTTTGTGCTATTCAAGGAGCTTTTAGCACTGCAGGAAGGACCTGTTTGCTATCACCATACAGCAGGTATTCATCAGCACATTACTCAGCAAATACTTCAGGGACTGCCAGGTGTTCAGAAGTATCAGCTCATGCAGCTGTATTTGCAATGTATGCTTCCCCGGGGACCAGAATCACCAACTGGAAGAGAGATTGTGGAAGCTCTTAATAATATCATATGACATATCATGATGTAACATGACATGACACACAGCATGACAGATTGTAACTTGATAAAAGGGCAAATATCTGGAGGAAAAGAAAGTTCAGCTCACCAATAACCCAGATTGCAAATATCTGCTATAAATTCCCACAATTTGGTAGAGATGTCGTTGATAAATTTTCATTATCTTCTTATTGCAACAGCTGTGAATCAGTTGCCCTCTAGGCACTACAGTAATACAAATAATATATTATAATAATTTTGACACAGGCTGTTCTTTCAGATGGGACTTTTTAATAGATGCATCATTAGAGCTCTTGGTGTTTTTTGTGCGCTTCAGACAAGTTACCAGCATCCGTGGTAAATACAGGTGAAAGATCATGAAGCTATAAATGCCCTTCCCCCACAATCTAACAATTCTCTGTCTAAATATCTAGCTTAATCCTTTGACCTTTTGCATCATAAATAAAACTTTGAAGTGATTTTTCCCTAACTTCTTTAATGGAAAAAAATGATCATGTTGGAATTTTACATATTGCATCCCATCCCTGGGTAAATATTTTACCCTGAGAAGTTTGGTAAAAATCAGAAAAGGAGTTTTAAAGTTATGGTGATATGGAAAATGATTCTATGATAAACAGCAACAACAAAAAATCCATAGAATATCAGGGTTGGAAGGGACCTCAGGAGGTCATCTAGTCCAACCCCATACTTAAAGCAGGACTAACCCCAACTAAATCATCCCAGACAGGGCTTTGTCAAGCCTGACCTTAAAAACCTCTAAGGAAGGAGATTTTACCACCTCTCTAGGTAACCCATTCCAGTGCTTCACCACCCTCCTAGTGAAAAAGTTTTTCCTAATATCCAACCTAAACCTTCCCCATTGCAACTTGAGACCATTACTCCTTGTTCTGTCATCTGCTACCACTGAGAACAGTCTAGATTCCTCCTCTTTGGAACCCCCTTCAGGTAGTTGAAAGCAGCTATCAAATCTCCCCTCCGTCTTCTCTTCTGTAGACTAAACAATCCCAGTTTTCTCAGCCTCTCCTCAAAAGTCATGTGCTTCATCCCCCTAATCATTTTTGTTGCCCTCCTCTGGACTCTTCAATTTTTCCACATCTTTCTTGTAGTGTGGGCCCCAAAACTGCACACAGTACTCCAGATGAGGCCTCATCAATGTCGAATAGAGAGGAACGATCACATCCCTCGATCTGCTGGCAATGCCCCTCCTTATACAGCTCAAAATGTCGTTAGCCTACTTGGCAACAAGGATACACTGTTGACTCCTGTCCAGCTTCTCATCCACAGTAACTCCTAGGTCCTTTTCTCCAGAACTGCTGCCCAGCCATTCGGTCCCTAGCATGTAGCAGTGCATGGGATTCTTCCATCCTAAGTGAAGGACTCTGCACTTGTCCTTGTTGAACCGCATCAAATTTCTTTTGGGCCAATCCTCTATATTATTATATCTCAAGATGGCGAAGTCTACCTATATTTCTTTGTTTTTGTTGGAGTTGCTGTGGACAAATGCCTTTATAATATTTTTGTATGTAGGGTAGGTCCAGCCAGGATATTTGAGAGACAAGTTTTTAACTAGACACTCTACCTTGAATGGTCCCTTATAATATGCACTAACTACTTATGCTAAACAATCTGTTCCACCATGAATTTTGCTGTGATGCTTGGAGTTCCTTTCCCAGACCTAAAGAAGTAGCTCAAAAGCTTCTCTCTCTCACCAACAGAAGTTGGCCCAATAAAAGATTTTACCTCACCCACCTTTAGGTTGCTAACTTCCTAATTGCAAAAAACTGTATACCCTTTCCCTGCCCCCTATCCCTCCCCTTGTCCTTCCCCCCACTCACTCCATCCCCCCTTCCCTCCATCGCTCACTCTCCCTTACCGTCACTCACTTATTTCCACTGGGCTGAAGCAGAGGGTTGGGGTGCGGGATGGGGTGAGGGCTCTGGATGGGGCCATAAATGAGGGGTTCAGGATGCGTGAATGGGCTATGGGCTGGGGCAGGGTGTTGGAGTGTGGGAGGGGGTGAGGTCTCCAGATAGAGGTGTGGGCTCTGGGGTGGGGCTGGAGTTGAGGGGCTTGGGATGCAGGGGGGGGGACTTCAGGCTGGGGCCAAGAGGTTCAGAGTGCAGGAGGGAGCTCCAGGCTGGGGCAGGAGGTTGGGGCATTGGAGGGTCTCCAGGGTACAGGCTCTGGAAGTGAGTTTGGGTGGGGGAGGGGGTTCCAACCTGGCGCAGGGAGTTGGGCGGGGAGGGGACTCAGGGTGAAGCTCCAGCCGGGCAGCACTTACCTCAGGTGGCTCCCAGAAGCAGCCAGCATGTCTGGCTCAGAGGTAGAGGGGCAGCTAGGTGGCTCCGTGCACCACCTCCACAGCTCCCAATGGCCACAGTACCTGGCCAATGGGAGCTGCAGAACTGGCACTCAGGGCAGGAGCAGCATGCGGAGCTCCTGTGGCCGCTCCTCCACCTAGAAGCTGGGCATGCCTGCTGCTTCTGGAAGCCGCGCAGAGCCAAGGAAGGCAGGGAGCCTACCTTAGCCATGCTGCACTGCCAACCAGACTTTTAACAGCCCCGTCAGCAGTGCTGACCAGAAGTGTTCTGGTCAAAAACTGGACACCTGGCAACCCTAGCCACCTTGTCTCTCATAGTATTCTTAGGATATTTAAGTGGTTGGTGGGGTTTAAAACAAAAAACAAACAAACAGGTTCAAGCACACAACCTACACTGTGGATGGCCTAAAACATACTGTGACCTTCCTCGGACATCAGGCTTTGGTGCAGCTGCTGCAGGGCTGGGACAGAAGCTGGGTTGTGGACTGAAAGGGAGGAGATCGTGGGGATGAGACCAGAATAGACTATGGTGGTGCATGAGCATAGAGGAGAAACAGGAGATTCAGAGCAAAGAGTTGTCGAGGCACAGATAGGAGCTGCACAGAGGTGTGCTCTTTGGTCTTGAAAACCGGGGGTTTGGCAGGAAGCTGAAGTGGGTTCAGGAGAGTCCTAAGTAGAGCAGTGCTCACAACACAAGTTCCATTTTGTGAGGGACTAGGATGGTTCAAAATCTGGCTTTGTTCTGAATTAGAACAAATCCTGAACGTTTCAAAATTCTCCACAAAGAAAAACTTTAAAAAAATTAGTTTGGGGTCAATCAAAACATTCAGATTGTTTTTAAATGTTCTATTTTATTATATTACTAGCAAAAATACCCGGCGTTGCTCGGGTCCATTGGAGGGGGGAGGGGGAGAGCTGAGCGAGTGCGGGGTCTGTTGGAGGGGGGGAGGGGGAGAGAACTGAGTGAGTGGGGGGGGGTGTTGGAGTGGGGGGAAGGGGGGAGAAAGCTGAGCAAGTGGGGGGCCATTGGAGGGGGGGGAGATTTTAAAAATTTTCAATTCTTACCTGAGGGGGGAGAGAGCTGAGTGAGTGTGGGGGCCGTTGGAGGGGGGGAGGGGGAGAGAGCTGAGTGAGTGTGGGGTCCGTTGGAGGTGGGGAGGGGGCAGAGAGCTGAGCGAGTGCGGGGTCCGTTGGAGGGGGGAGGGGGGAGAGAACTGAGCGAGTGGGGGAGCCGTTGGAGTGGGGGGAAGGGGGATGAAAGCTGAGCAAGTGGGGGGCCATTGGAGGGGGAAGGGGGAGAGAGCTGAGCGAGTGGGGGGGCCATTGGAGGGGGGAGAGAGCTGAGCGAGTGGGGGGCCCTTGGAGGGGGGAGGGGGGAGAGAGCTGAGCGAGTGCGGGGTCCGTTGGAGGGGGGGAGGGGGGAGAAAGCTGAGCGAGTGGGGGGGGGCATTGGAGGGGGGAAGGGGGAGAGAGCTGAGTGAGTGTGAGGGCCGTTGGAGGGGGGTATTATTACATCATAACTATGTCACAGAGAACAGCAGTTGCCCAGCTGATGTTAATGGGCTTTAAAGAATTTAACCCCTAGGGGGCGTCAGAGGTGAGATTTGAAAAACTTTCAATTCTTACCCTGATTAGGACCCTAAAGCCTATAACTGTACCAAATTTCAAGTCTCTAGCTCAAACGGTGTGGAAGGAGTAAGGGAACATACATACACACATACACCATTTGACTTTTATATAGAGAGATTTATGTATCTGGGGATGGCACTCGAAGGCCATTGTGCTAGGCACTAAGCAAACAAGACATCAACAGTTCCTGCCTCAAGGAATTCATAGTCTGAGATAATGATAAGACACAACAGGTGAAAAAACAGACAAATGAGAATAGGTGGTGGGTAATGGCGGCTGGGGGAGGCTAAGCTTCCCCAAACCTCTGCTTATGCTCCCTGCCATAGTCCCAGGTCAGACTGCTTAGCATTCCCATGGGTACAAGATCACAGTAAACAAGGCTATGATTGTGTAAATGACTAGACACAGGGGACTGCCAACCACAAAGTCAAAGGTTGGCCTTGATTCTGCAATTACATCTGCTTAATTTTACACACTATTTGCAAAATCCTGGCTCTCCTGAAGTCCAAGGCAAAACTTGCACTGACTTCAGCGTATCCAGAATATCACCCTGTAAGCAGCCCCACAGGACAAGTCATGGCAGTACCAGATCTGAAACTCTTTTTCCAATGAAGTCTTTAGTTTCAGGTAGGCTGTGACTGGATTCCCACTTCATTTCTTTGGTCATCTGTTGTTTCTGACATTTTTCTAGCAAGATTTTTGAATTTTTTTTAAAAGCAGCAACATGACATTATTGCTTGGAGCTTTGTTTTACTTTTTAAGACACTCCGAAGGGTAAAGCCTCCCGAGAGAGAAAATTTCCAGTTGTATTTGTGTGGTCATAACCCAGCCACCCCCACGCCCCCCACCCCCCACCCCCCACACACACCTGCCACATTTCTCCTGGTATCTTAAAGTCTTTCTTATCACTCCTTCTGTGACAAGACATACCAGCAGGTTTCATAGTTTTCTGTTGCAATGGCATCTATTGCTGTATTCTCAACACAGTGGTGAGAAGGCCAGGTGGTAACACAGGCAGTAGAAGCCCAGACTCTCAGAAGTGCTTGGAGTTAGTCAATCCCAGAGTAACAAATGAAAGGAATTTATGAGTACAAGCTAAATTCCATGATACAGATGTAGCAGATGGTTTATATTTGCATCTGAAATTTCACAAGCACTGCTGGAGCATTGGCAGCTTGTTAAACGTGTGTGTGTATATATAGATATATAAATATAGATATATAAAATGAATTTGATTAAGTGTGGCTTGGTTTACGCACACAAAAACTGGGTGGGGGAGGGATTATAATGCCACCTGCTACAATGCCACTAACAACAGGTCAGTGGGTGTATGATGAAAAGAGTCATCTGCTTGCAAACACGTGGTTTTTTCCCCCAACGCGGCATATTCTTTTGCCAAGCCTATTTAGCACATGGAGTCAAATGTATCATATACATGAGGGCAGCCCATGGGATTATAGATAACGAACCTATTAACATGTACAGTGAAACTATCCTGGCAAGCAGAAGTCTTGTCATTTACTTACTTGTTGCATAAAACAATCACATTTCATTGCAAGAATGTGTAGGTATTTAATCAGCCTGAGCCACCTCCCACTGAAATGAATAATTCCCTCTGAAGCCATTGGGAGTATTTCCACTGACTTCATTGGCCCTGGATTAAGCCCTGAAGGAGAAGAGGGGTTTTAAACCTCAGTATCATTAAGAATAATGGAGAGCTGCATTTGATCCCAATCTTGCAAATGACTATGTGAGCAGACTCCAGTGCCTGCACACAGCTCTATTGGAATCAGTGCAATAGGACTGCTGGAGTGGGGCCTTATCTGGAATGCAAACTGGTGAGTGAAGTTAGGAAGTCACTTGTGCCCGGAACGTGACAATTAAAGACCTTGACCATGACCTAGAAGACTCCTGTGTGAAATTATTAGGCAGGTGAAAGAGAGGCTGTCCAGGTCATCTTTAGGGGGGGAAAAATCTAGTTACTAGTTCTTCCAGCTACGCAGCAGCCAGATCTAGAAGGTCCTTTGAAATAGCACGGACTCCCCTTTCTTAGGATGATGGCTTCATGCAACATCCTTGCAAGGATTAAAATAATTAGTTATTGGGAAGATTTTTTTCCCCTAGACATCACAAAGAACAGTCGCGGACAAAAAACAAACAAACCAGTTTTAGAGTTTGCCTTTCCAGAAAAGCCTATGCCTACACTTTGATAGTAAAGTTGCTTTGGCACCACTGATGTATTCTGTTCTTTTATGGGTCATCTAGGAGATCTGTGTGTAAAATCTAGGGCAGAGCTGTACATTAAACAGTACCGTTTTCATTCTTCTCCCTCTGTACCTCAGCAGCCACTCTTTTCCTCTTGTTTTAACAAAATGAAGTTAACAAGCCACTCATAAACTGCTCAGCCACTTCTCTAGACACTTATTTTTTAAACCTCTATTGCTGTACACCTGTGTGTAACCTTCTGCCAGGTGTTGCCAGTAACAAAGACATGTTATCGAGGGGTTCCATCTGAAAGCTTAGTAACACCATCTCGAGTCCCCACCAAGAAACCTAGGAAAATCAAATATCCTCTAGAGTGCAGTACTTCCTCTGAACAACCACTGATGTTACACCAAGAAAAGTTTATTGGGGGGAAGAGGGCCACAGAATACATTTTGGAAAACCAGTCATAATTGATCTGTATTTGTCTATTCAGACTCCCACCCACACCCACCCAGGACATCCTGCCAATTGTCTTAACTAAGGACCCCGCTCAGGAATGTAAGCATCCAACACAGACAGTGTGTTCTTGCAGCAGCCACTTCTTTCCTCCTCTCCACCACCCTAACCCTCACTCATTGTTTGCTGTATCATGTGTTTTCAGAGTCCAGAGTTCGTGCAGGTCTGTCTCCAGCACCTAAGGGAAGTGCTGCATGGTCTGCTGCATAGGATCTAACCCACCTGTAGTGATTACAGCCTTTATAGATTGAGGGAGAGGACAGGCACCTCACTGGACTTCTTCAGCTATGCTGCTGCCCTCTGCATCTTCAGCAAAAGCCCCTTTGATCACCACTGCCTGCCTCAATGCCACCTCACTCACAAAAGCTATCACAAAATCTTCAGAGGGGGACAGAGCTGACCAGTTCTTGGCACTAGAGATACACTCCCACCAGGAGATAAACACCCCCCTTCCACTCTCTCTCTCTCTCACTAGTGCCCAGGCCCGCTCAGTCAAACCAATTCCCTTTGCTCATCAACAGCTGCCAGCAAAAAAATATCCTTCCCCTCCATAGAGCCTCTGTCCAGCTGGAGTTTTCAAACTGCTCTAGGCTGCTCTCCTCCCCGTTCACCAGCAAGTGTCAATAGTGAACTCTCTAGTTTCTAGAGCTTCAGGCACAAGGGCTTGTATTATACATGCTTTCCATGTCACTCATTTTCTAGTTTTTTTTTTCTTTCCCCTCAGTTACTGATAAAAGAATTAATACCTTTAACCACATTTTATCATTTATGGAGTCCCAATCTGAGAAACTGAAGCCTCAGTTGGCAGCAGGAACATCATACAAAGAAATCATACTGGCCGCAAGGAAGCCAGTGGAGCATCATAGTTTTTGATAAGGGACAGAAGCAGCATCATGGCTAATGCACGCAAACTACACCTCAGACCCCTTTTAGTGCCTCTCAAGTGCACCCCTCTAGTGAAAGGCCTGGCAACCTGCCCCTCACTCCAGATGGAGCCCAGTGGGCCAACCGTTCTGGGAATGGATTTCTGGATTGTCGCCCACCTGTTCTCCAGCTATGTTTAACATGTCACATCCGACAGCCTTGGGCAGCTGTCAGCCCTTCACTACAGTAGGGTTGCCACCAGTCCCGATTATCCCTTTTTTCGAGGTAGTTGTCCTGGGAAAACTGTAAGGGGGCTCAGTACACATGTCCAGCTGTACAGTTTCATGGACTCAGCATCATCCTGGCTGCCCCAGTTTCTTGGACATTAGTGATAACTATGACAGATATGGCAATTTCCTGAACAAGCCATGTTGTACTAAGTTTAAGTATCTTAGGAGCTCGTAATACTAAAACTGCCAATGTCTGTGTGTTATTGTATGTAACTTCTCCAGGGGACACAGCTAATGTAAACCTTGGGACGCCTTAGGTGCACCCAAGGACTCTGAAATAATGTGCTAGGCAAACAAAGGGGCATTCCTAAGAAATACTTGAGAAGTTGCCTTCTCTCCCTCCCACCTCCAGACCCCATCCTTTGAAACCTGTGCCCTGAGGAGAAACCCAGTTGTCTGCTGATCGCTTGTTACGTCAGGCCAAGCCCAGACACCAAACTGGATAAGAGCGTGACTCACAGATTCATGGGTGTCTTTTTTCTGAGGCCAAGTAGTTATGAACCCATAACCACAGAAAAACACCCTGGGTAAGATTTAAAGGATAGTTCCCATACAGGAGCCCTCATTGGAGGAAGGATGATCTTTGGTGAGCTTATTAGCCTACATGTAGCTTCTTTTATTGTCTGTAAATATGATTTTGCTGTAATGCTACCTTAAGAATAAGTGTGCTTGCCTAGAGAAAGCTGGGCGGTAACTTACCGCTTACTGCAGGCCGTTATGCTGTTTGCAGTCTCTGAAGAGAAGGGAAAGTAGGCCTGCCGGGACAGCCTGCCTTTTCAGGGATTCACAGTGTAGGCAGGGAACCGTAAAGCCTGGAACTATGATGGTCAGGAGGGAGAGACGCATGTCACCAGGAGGTGACAGCAGGGGAGCTGAAAGCCTCAGTGTGGGAGCCCTTACAGGACCATAGACGAGGAATATGGGTGCAGTTGCCCTGAACTGTGACAGTAGCAACCCTACATACACTCCAGGGACCTGTGAGCAGTAAGCCGAGTAAATTGACTCAAGAACAGCCTCTCAAAATAAAGCATTATTTATTCAGCGCCCTCAAAAAGTGCACAGCAAGTAGGACACATCATAAGAGGCCTATACTCGTGTGTCTTCCCTACACCTTAATCTTTTGCCTCTTACCCTCAGCATAGCTAACCCCCACCTCAGGTGAGGAGAAACATGCTGTCTTGCTTACAACAGGCTCTCTCTGGACTTATCTACAACACTGAGTTTGCAACAAGCTGGGGTGTCAATCTACCCTGCACTAGCCTGCAGCACATTAAGCATCCACGAGGACCCTGCTGCCATGCATTAACATTTCCATAGTACGCTTCACTCTGGTACTCCCTTTCAAAGCCAGGAGGGTCAAAACGCACTAGGGTATGGTAGCAGGGTCCATCTGGATACAGTGCACTGCCAGAGAACACAGGGAAGATTTACATCCAAAATTAGCATGATCTAAGTATGTCTGTGTGCTGTGCCCCCTTCCTGCTGTGAACTTTCACTGACTGACTCTCCCCCGGCAGTGTCTAGCCACAGGGTATGCCAGCTGACACAGTCTAAAGCATGGGTGTCCAATCTTTTGGCTTTCCTGGGCCACATTAGAAGAAGACGAGTTGTCTTGGGCCACACATAGCGAGAGCGTACGGCGCGCGGCGGCATTATGCCTAGTACACACGAATTCTTTGTCACAATTCATTTTACGTGACATTAGAGTCCTCTCGCTCTTTATTTTATTCGTCAATTTTATCAGTTTTTCATTTTTTGGGTCAAACTGTTTGCAATTATAATGCGAATTACGAATAATACTCCGTTATTTGTGGACGTAATCTCATAACGTTGTAAGTTTACGATTTTGTGTTGGGCCGCATTCATAGCCGTCCTGGGCCGCATGCGGCCCGTGGGCCGCGGGTTGGACAAGCCTGGTCTAAAGGGTGGTTTAATTGAGGTATAGACATCTGGTCTCTGGGACCCTCCCACTTTGCAGGGTCCTAGAGCCCATGTGCCAGCCCAACCCCAAATGTCTACACTGCAATTAAACAGCCCCTTAGCGCAAGTCAGCTGGCATGGGTCAGCCATAGGTTTTTAACTGCAGTGTAGACATACCCTCACGCAACCTCCTCCCTTTCCTACATCGAGGGTCCTATAATGGTTCAGTGCCCCCTTTGATCTCTTTCTCTCCCCCTCCCCCTCCCCCTCTCCCTCAGCCTTGGTAAAACAGCTCTGTGAAAAGGTGATCCCCTTGTAACAACCATAAACCTGACTATTGCAACTCAGTGTTTGTTCGGATCCACCTTATCTATGCCATTGTTTTGTCTTTTCTGCTTAGGTCCTTTAACAATTCCTTTTGATCTAATTCCATAATAAGTAACACGTAATAAACACACAGATATACACCATATTAATAAGCAATACACATACCTCTCCGTTTGTTTCAGCCAGGTATTTTAAAAAAAAAAAAACGTATTTAAACATATAGGATTTTTTTGGAAGGATGAGAAAAGTAATAAAGAAAAACTATTCACTGCTGTGTTTAGAATGGCCTAACACACATCTGAGGTATCTAAGTATATTAAATGTACTGATCAAGAATTATTTTTCTGTAGCATGGGCAGGGTCTAAAGCTATTGCACTTGATGGAAGATTTGCCAGAGTAAGCATTTACCCTAGAGACACCTGCATTTTACCTCAGTCTGAATGTCTGTGAGTTTAGTGTTAATGGCTTCATGCTTCCAACATTGAGCTTATTGCTTTGTGGTTTAATGCAATCATTTATACGGAAGAAAATACTGGCTTGTTTAAGCATCTGTACCAAGAAGTACCTTAAGATACCTGCCGAACAGGTTAATAGAGCCCCAAATGAGAATTTAGCACAATCACTACTTACCCTACCAAAAAAAATTCTTCTCATGCATCAATCATTTCCCCCAGCTCATGGCCCTATCTGCTTTTGTCTCAGGAGGTCTATAACTCTTACTGATTTTGAGCTTTTTTTATTCACACCATCTGAGAAACGTTATGGCTCTCCTGCTAGTCCTACTAGCACAGTATTTAAGCAGGCACCTAACTTCAAGATAACAGAAGTACTCACATGATTAATGTCAGGCAGGTGGTTAACAATCTTCTGAATCAGGACCTTAATGCTACCTATGGACAGAGGGACATAACCTCCCCTCCCCCGTTTCTCCCCTCTCCACCCCTCGTAGTATATGATGTTGGTACCATAATACGAAAACAACAGGCTTTTGTGCTAATAAAATATATGACGATATATTGGTTTGTTAGTACTGTCTGTTCTTCTTGCTGTCTTTATGTATCCACATAATTATATGTCCTTCATCCTCATAATATCTGAGCACTTGTCTGCTTCTCTTTAGAAAATCTTCTGAGGTGAAGGAACTATTAGAACAACACTTGACTTTCTTGTTCAAGGTTAGTTGCAATTATCGTCACTGCCTCATTTTCTTTCATTTAGCCCATTGTTATGGCTCTCCTTCTGGAGGAAGGAATCAGCCAAGCTGATATACCTGCTGCTCTGTGTGGACAGATGTCTCAGCTATTATTATAGGCTTAATCATAATTCAGAAGCATACGGCATGCTACCAAGTCTTGTGCTGAAGCTAATGAAGCTGTGGATGTACTGAAAAAAATTAACAGTGTTCCACAGGTAGGTGGGTTAGGTATCATAAAATATCCAATGTGGGAGTTTTGGAAACAGATGAGCAAACTATGGAGTTATAAAGAAGTACTGAACCATGGTTCATGGTTCATGAAGGAACACCAGAGACACAGAAAGTTAAGAGTGAAATAGTTACCTGTATTGTGTGTTAGTTAAGCAGTTGGACAAGGGCAGCAGGTTAATAATGAGCAGCTCAAGGAAACTGGCCCATCTCCCATCTAAGCTGAGATGAGAAATGCAACAGAAGGTCAGATTCTGCCTCATCACTCAGCATATAGATGGAAGCTTTCTGCTGCAGAATGAGTCAATTTGGAGGGATGTTTTGTATGTTATAAGGCAATCACTGAGGGGAAATTAAGTGGGTTATGCAGTTGTAGAGGGCGTAATGACCTGGATGGATGTAGTAAGGTCTCTGAGCAGCAAAGCTGGAAAAGCTGCTTTTATGGCTCACCTGGGTGGAAATTTAAGGCTGCAGTGTGGTTTTTAAACCACAGCATTCAGCACGGAGGTAAAGAGAGTGCCATACATTCTAGCTACCTCAGCCAGAATTTCTCTGAGAAACCTGAGGGAATGCACCACTTTTTAAAAAGCCACATATGTTTACACCACACACTCCATGGTGCACTCTTACTGTACCCCTGTACAGGACTAGACACAATCTGAAACTTTATATGGCTAAGTAAATAGAGGAAGTCGTAAAATCCTCCTTTTTGCTACTTGCCTGTGAAACATTGCTAACTATGCACTGGAAAATAAAACAAGCTGAAGCTTTATCTGATACAGTCACATGAAGAATTTAAAAGCTATATAATAAAACTAAAACACCACAATATAGGGAGTTAAGATAGTTTAGGTTATACCAGGCTCGGTAAAAGGATATTTCGTACCCTAGGTGAAGCTTCCACCTTGCGCCCCACCCACATCCCCCAGGGAGCCCTGCAGCAGCTCCCTACCCTCCCCCCCCCCAGGGGAGCCCTGTGGGCAGAAGCTCCCCACCCTCCCCTCCCTTCACCCAGGGAGCCCTGCGGGCAGCAGCTCCCCCCCTCTGAGGAGCCCTGCGAGTGGCAGCTCCCCGCCCTCTCTCCCCCACATTCCTTACCCATCCTGGCTAACAGCCATTAATGGACTTAACCTCCAAGAATTTATCCAGTTCTCTTTTAAACCCTGTTCTAGTCCTAGCCTTCACAACCTCCTCAGGCAAGGAGTTCCACAGGTGTGCTGTGTGACCCTTTTATTTGTTTTAAACCTACCGCCCATTAATTTGATTTGGTGGCCCCTAGTTCTTATATTATGGGAACAAGTAAATAACTTTCCCTTATTCACTTTCTCCACACCACTCATAATTGTATATACCTCTATCATATCCCCACTTAGTCTCCTCTTTTCTGAGCTAAAAAGTCCTAGTCTCTTTAATCTCTCCTCATATGGGGCCTCATGTTGATCTCTGATCATTTGAGCCTGATTTCAAATAACTTCTGCTGCTGTAAAGGCAAGCTTAATTCACTGGGTGGGCAGGGCCAGAATGTTTTCCTTGTACAAAAATGGCGCTAGATGCATCTGTTACCACGCTAATCCCTATGGAGAAACAGATTTGTGTATGTGCCAGCATAATGTGATAACTCAACACTGCCATGCTATTGACTGATGGAGACATTTTTAGGATGCGTAGTATCAATTTCTCTTTAAGACTGGTGGATTTCAGAGGCAGGAGACATTCATCTCCAGCCCTCAATTCAAAAGTTTGCTCAGAAACCAGAGACCAGACTTAGACTCATCTAACATAATTAACTCCATGCAGAGTTAATTAGGGTGAAGTTAAAATAACAGAAGGAATTACTGCAGTTTATGACATACCATAGCAATTGTGTCGCTAATTTTTTCTTAGTTTGTTTATCTATTCTAGCAGAGGCAGCCTGGTAGAGCTCACCCCCTTGCTCCCTTCTGTCCCCCCATGCCCACTGACTAAAAAGGTGTTTTTAAAAGCCTTATTCTACACTTTAAGGAAAGACAGAAGGCAAACTGAAAATAGAACATTTCCAAAAAGAAGGGAAAGTCAATACATGATATTCAACAAAAGTTAATGCTGTTTTGCAACAAAGTGGCCATCCCCAAGTGTTAAAAACATGCCAGGCACCCCCAAAATCATGCAATTGTTTTACAAGTCATTAGAGCTAAAAAAAAAAAAACCTAAAAAAAACCTTTGGGGTTCTTTTTACTTGCCTCCTGATCTGAGTCTTTAGGGTTCATGTTTCCAAGCTTTCTACACAACCGTGAGGGCTAGAAAGGTACATTTTGAAAGCTTTTTGTTTCTCACTGTAATGGCCTGGAGGCAGGGATGAAAGTAAAGTGGTAGGGACTGGTACAGCATACCAGTAAAAAGTGGCTGCCGGTACTGGCCCGTACAGCTGACTTTAAAGCACTGCCACAGCAGCACTTTAACATCATTGCCTCTTTTGCCCTCTCCCCAGCAGAAGCAGCTGCCCCGGCGCTGGAGATTTTAAAAGGCCCGGGGCTGCTGGGTGCTGCTGCCACTACCTCAGCAGAGAGCCGTAGCCCCAGGCCCTTTATATCGCCGCTTCAGCCCTGGGCGGCATTGGTTAGGCAGTGACGATGGGCTGGCTAGGGGACTCTCACTCGTGGATGCCCCTTCTGCCTGAGGCCACACCCCTTCTGGGGAGGTCAGAGCCAGCCCCCGGACCGGTAAGAGTTCAATTTTACTTTCACCCCTACCTGGAGGTCACCTGAGTGCACCTCCTTTCAGCCAGGCATGGGACCACAAATAAGCCCTGCCTCACTTCCTTCACCCACACAAACCTGTTTATCAAAGAGCACCCCTCTTTCTTACAAGTCTCATTTGTTAACAATAGCCGTAAGTACTGTATAAGTATGTGCTTACCCAGACACACCCAGCAACAGCCCGACTAGCAATCTCTGGCGCTTTCCTTCAGGAGACTCTTCCTTCTCATGCTCATACACAGTCTCTGCTTTTAAAACCCTTCCTGGTTTCTTTTCTCTATCCATATACCCCTGAGGTCCATATAGATATCGGACCTTCCATACCCGGTGAGGCCCATGCCACATGACAGAGTGGGCTGAGCATTAGGCCCTACTACTTCTAAGGGCAGACTACCCCATCACACTCATATATCAAAATGCTAGGAATAAGCATCTAACTTCAGGAGACTCATGACAGAGTTGGCCACACTGCTTTAGCTCTTGTGGGAGAAACACACAGCAAGCACTAGTGCCTGCATATAGGAAGACCTGGTACAAACACAGATCCATTTGTGGGCTAGTATGCGCTGCATTTTGAGGGGTAAGAAAGGGTAAGCCAGCCATGAGGAGTTGGGGGGGGAGGGGAATGATTGACACAAACAAAGGATGTTGTACTGTAGGTAGGAGCTATTGAAAAGCAGGGGGGGGACGTTTTTGCACAAGAACATTAGATAGCAAAATCAAAAAGTGCATCTCCTAACTTGCACATGTAACAAAATATTTTCAGAATCAGAGACTTCCAGCGCATGCGTGGAGCCCAGGACAGCAAGAGATTGGGCTCCAACGCTCAGTGTGTGCTGCTAATGGTCTAACAGATTAAGATGCATCTAATTTCCTTACCAGTTAACCCAAATGATTACCAGTCTAGGTTTACTAACCTTTTCTGTAGGCTTTCATCTCAGATGTGCATTTCCATAAAATTGTGGGTTCCATATTTACTGTTTCTTTTTCTACAGTATTTTTCTAAATTATATTACATGTGAGAAACATTTAATTTAAAAAATCCTTCACTGCGGGGGAGTGGAGGGCTAGGAGTCTGAACATGGGTGTCAGGCTTTTTTCCTCAGAGCTGTTGGTTACAATCCAGACCAGATCTATAATGACTGATAGATGTTTCCATAGGCTGCCAGATCAGTGGTATAGATTAAATAAGTTTACCAATTCAGACTGGGTCATGATGGACAATTGTTCATAACTCAGAAAACAGTACCGCAACTGGGAATAATTCCGTAGCATTGGCTCTGAGCAATATAGCTTAAACAGAAGTTATGGGCTTGATTCAGGGATTGCTGGATGAATTTCTCTGGCCTCTCTTATGCAGGATCTTAAACTACATGATCATAATTTTTCCCTTCTGGCCTTAAAATCTATTAATCTATAATTGGCAGCTTTGTTGGCAGTTTCAATAGAGAGGTCTATGAATGACATGAACACTGGTAGAAAAGAAGAATAATTCAGGCATTCAAATATAAAGGCAATCTAGAATTGTTGGTGGACACTTTTTCTAAGTTAATTAAAGGCTCTAGAGCAAAATCATTAACATGTTTCATTACCCCCTAGTAATTTTTTCATCTAAAATGTTATCCAAGAAATAATTAACTGCAATTTTTTTTCAAAATTAAATCAATATCTCTGTGGGGACTGGCTGGCTCAGACGACCATTTCTGGGAATGGGACACAAAGCCTTTCCAGGTATGAATTCAGCCCACATTAGTAGTGACTGAGAGCTGTCATAGCTCTGAGTGTCCTAAATCATGGGGAACAAGTGAGTGGTCTCAGTCTAGCCCCTAGGGAATGTGCATCCTCATTTCTAAACACACCGTGCCCGAGCACTCCTCTGAGGCAGGGTGGAGGGAAGCGTTAGGGCACAGAGAGGTGGTTAAGGCTCCCTGAACCAACTGTGGCTAGTCCCAGCAAAACCTAGAGCAACTGAAGGAAGCTTTCACCAGAAGAAGCTTGGCATAATAGAGTTCCGTTCCATCACTCCTCCAACACAAAGGGAATCTTCTGCTGGCCCCTTATGGCCAGATTCTGACTGGAGCAAAGTGGTTGGATTGCAATTAAGAATCTGGCCTGCTATCCCTAATAGGATGATAGCACTCAGATACATGATTTTTACTGGCACTGCCGTTTTGCAACCAATATAGAAACATACACTAGTTATGTCTGCCTGGCCTTGGCTGCATCCTGTTCACAATAGACATCGCTATCTGCGCTCAAAAGGATTTGGTTTGAGGATGGGAGCAGCATTACCATAAAGGGCAACAAGCCTGGGACACTGCTTCATTGCCTCAGACTGGAGATTACAGCAGATCCACTGCATCATAGGAAGGATGCATGTATGTCTCTAGTAACCCCGGCATCTGATTCAAATGCATCATTGGTGATCTCCCTTGGAAGCCATATTCAGGTTCTTTGGGACAGGAGGCCAGACAGTGAGAAGTGAAGCTTAAGGACTGGTGGGAGGAGAAAGTGGCGTGGGGAATGACAGCTGTTTGATGCTCTGAGTGGCTGGGAGGAAAAATAAAATGTCGTGCTCAGCTTTGTTTGAATTCTACTATGGTCATCCTTCCAGCTATACATTTTCTCACATTTTCACACACCCAAACAACAGTACTATAATTATTTATTATTAATATTGATACACCACCACGAGACGGCATGGTGCTTGACAGACAAATTAAAGATTATTCCCTCCCAGAAGAATTTACAGGCACCGGCCCGGATTCCACAATATGTCCCGCAGATTGTAGCATCAGGAGATTAACTTCTAAGATCAAGACAAAATGTGGGTGAAACCTGTTGTAATATAACTTGATAGGAGGCACCAAAAGCAACATAGTATCCAAATGTCAAAAATATTAAAATATGGAAATATTTCTGTAATTTGTTGTAATATCTATTGTCATAAATGACTAGTATTTCTCTGCCTACCATATGCTTAAATGCTATATCCCTGGCATGCTACATAATGCTCAACAGTCACAGAACAGTAGGAGAAAGGAAAAGGATGAGGTTGTACCCAGGAGTGGCAATATAGGCATGGATGTTATTAGTGTTTAAAAACCATCGTTAAATTAATGAGTGCGCAGGTGGGAATAAGTGATGCCCGAAGTTATAACAGTGTTGATGTTATGCTTTTGTTTGTTTGTTTACTGTATTAGCTGAAGAGCCTCCCATGGGGATGGCAACCTGGCACAGAGCAGAGTGTTTGGGAATAGCAAATAAAACCTCCATGGTCATTCAGGTGAATTTGAGAGTATGAATAAATTAGCAGGAGGTTTTTGAAGGAGAATTGGATCATTTATTGGCAGTTCTCAATGTGGAAGCCCCATCACTGGGGCTGGGAAAGCAACTCAGACTCAAAGAATAAAAATGAGAGAGAGCTGCCACAAACCCTAACTCCCCCTCCACCGCCAGCTCCTCAACCCATCCTGCCAACCAAATCCTTCCTTTAAATGTTATTGGTAACTATCATCATCTCTTACAGCGTTAAAGTGCACCCAGTCATATGCCCAGGGGCCAGATCATAAGTTGATATAATGCAGAATACAGTGGAACAAATATGGGGCGAAGGGATACCTATTTATAGATTGCATACCTGTTACCAATTTAGATAGTGGCTATCAGAACTGAGGGGGTTTTTTAAATGATTTTTCCCTCTGCTCCCACCCTCCTCCACATTCTTTTCTAGGGATCTGGGGTTTATTCTGCAAACAGATGAGAGAGCTGATATTTCACGGCCCACGTTTCTCAACAAAGAACCCTGCAACTGTGCATTTAATGAGGAGGAGTTTTATTAAAAGGATAGAGCAGTTAAATTAGCTAACATAAAAAAGAAAGGGATAAGAGAATGAGCATGTTTCCATAGAAACAAAGCTGCAGCCTATAATATTCTTGATTATTTTTGTCTATATTGGTTTTTTAAGCTGTCTATACAGGCACAGTTCAGGGGATCGTATAGGCGAGTATTTTTTTTTATTTTTATTTTTTATTTTTTAATCCTCAGTTGGGGTGAATCAGGCTAGTTGTACTGATGTCAGCATGGCTAGTGGAACTATGTTGTTCTATACCAGCTGAGAATTGACCCAGAATCTTTATGGAGACATGAAATGTGTGACTATTGAATGTGTGACAATATATTAGTTGTTGCGTTACAACAACAAGATATGAAAGACCTGATTGTGCCGCAAGGGGAAGCTCTGGAAAGCACATCTTAGAAAGGCACTGTGTGTGCCTGGCCACTCTACTGGTAGAATGAGGGAGACAGGGCCAAAGGCTGCTAGCTGGAATTAGTCCCTGCACTCCAGAGACATAACGACTGCAAATGTGTCAATCTGTCACTGATGCTAGATGGTATTTCATCAGGAGCCCTGTATAATTTACCCATGCAGTCAATACAGTGTCGCTATACATCGGCATGGTCTAAATAGACTTTGAAATCTGCAGCAGTCAGATGCTGAGTTAAGGAAGTCTTATTTTCCCCTCCACCAGCACTAGAAAAAAACAAAACATATCTGCTAGCGTTAGGCTTCTACTAAAACTCTACGTTCAGAAAACGTCTACAGTTGGGCTGGAGGAAGGGACTTCAAAACCCAGTCTGAGCGGGGCAGCTGACCCCGTCTTTCTAGTGAGCCCAAACGAAAACCCCAAAGCCTCCAAGACCCCTGAATTTGCGGGCATTCAAAACCTAGATCCAGCTCTGAATGGGCTGGCTCTTAGCCTTGTGTGAACACTTTGACCATGGTGGGTGATGCTTTGCAAAGGGCAGTAACATTGAAGAGATTTAGGAGGAATCTCTGTGAGAGGGAATGTGCTCCTCCCCCCTCCCTGCGCTCTGCATCAGACTTTATCAATTTCTCTGTGTATGGAAAACATATCTAGAGCAGGACCCTTATTTAGCACTTTTCCTCCTCCATTTATGTGGCAGACCTGGGAGAGGTGGTATGATCTGAGAAAGAATCTCACCCAATTTTGAGTCATCTCTTCATGAAGGAGGAGAAGGGATTTCTTACAGTGCCAGTGACACAGAAAGGCAGAATTGCAGATGGATATGTGTCCCAATAGCATAACTTAAGGACCTAGTTGCTTTCTCAAGTAGCACAATTCACCCTTACTATAGCAGTGACTATGTGTCAGGACTCAGGTACTCACTTCTGAATGGAGAGTCACTGCAGAATGGACCCTACAAGAGCGTCGGACCCATTAAACGCCTAGTCATAAAGGTAATGAGTCAATACCCTGTCATTCAGCCTGTGTGTCTGCTACAGGCTTGTGAAAGAGACCAGCCTGGCAGCACAGATTGCTCAGACAGCAGAGCAAGCAGAAACCCTCTGCTCCTCTCCAGGAAGCCAGCCCACTCCTCCCTGTGAGGGCTCTGCTCTCTTTCTGTCCCACCTTCCTTTGACAGGGCTGGTGAGTTTAGCTTTTCTAATAGTAACACTGTTCCACTTCCTTCCCAACAGCCTGGTTATTAGTACCATTTATTTAACAAGCCCCCGCTTAGTGCTCTTGGCACTTTCCAAACAGATAAGGCGCAATCTCTGCCCCAGCAAGATTGCAATCTAGTTCAGAGCTGGACACAACAGACCGGACATAAATAGCACAAGTTATGGTGGTATGAGTCAGAGGAGGCATTGGTCAGCTTTAATAGGCTTCTTCCGAAGCACAATGTTTTAAAGTTCACCTTGGCACCATCCTCACTTAACGATCCCCATGATCCTGTGGGCACTACCTTGAACTCCACTTACCTCTGAGAGGGTTGCAAGGCCCTCTCCATCAGAGGTCAATGAAAGCCATAATTACTAGCTAGGAAGGATGTGGCTCGGAGTTCCACTGTCAGAGAGAGGTGCAGTACTTCTGAGCCAAGAGATCTTCCTTGGCTGCCCTGTTATCGGAATGTCATTGTATTTTACCTCTGCCAGATGGCCAAGCACACAGGCAACACTGCAGCACAGCCTCAGAAATACAAAAGGAAGAGACAGAGAGCCCTTTGCTACCCTCCTGAGGAAAGGACTTTACGTGCTTCTCACCTCATGAGGATGAAAATGAAAACAAACACATCAGTGACGCTGAAAAGGTGGAAACATTGCAGAGGGAGAGTTACCAGCCTCACAGAAAGGTCTCAAAGCACATCCCGTATCAGGCAGAGGCCCAGGATCTCTTGGAGAAATCAGAGCCAATCTCCATCGATAGCAAAGCTTTTGGTCCTGTCCGCATGGCTCCTTCAGGAGCCAGGGATGCAACGGATGAACACTTCCAGGTGTGCAGTAGAAGGGGAGGCTATGGGAGTCCATGCTACGGTT
Source organism: Sternotherus odoratus (assembly GCA_032164245.1). Classification (NCBI taxonomy): domain Eukaryota; kingdom Metazoa; phylum Chordata; order Testudines; family Kinosternidae; genus Sternotherus; species Sternotherus odoratus. The sequence continues at coordinate 152,933,193 of JAVMKO010000002.1, forward strand.
ATGACTTTGATCATTTTTCATACAGAAATCCACGGGCTCCTGAAGGAAGCATGCTGAAAAGAGTTGCTGCTATCTACCTTCACTCGTGAGAATCCCCCGGAGAACTGAACACGGAATAAGTTCAGAGGAGAATCTGTGGCCTTAAGAGAAGAATCAGCATGCCATGTTGGCTGCTCTCCCTCCAAGCACATGGAGTCTGGACAGTTTGCATCTCAGTTTCCATGCCTCTTGGCGGTGCATGGAAAGGCAGCACAAAACTCAATTGAAATTTTTAAAAAAATACTTTGCATTAATGGACCTAAACCTGAGGGCCCCATTACTCTAGTGTTCAAAGCCCCCACTGTAGAATACAGCGGGTTATCTTATAAAGGAAAAAAATAGGTTTAAAAATAGGTTTTTGTTTCATTTCCCTTTTAGAGCTTAAGTTTTAAGAAACAGTTTCAGATGTAGTTTCTTAACTTCCCTCGTGGGGGGGCAAAGTCTCTGCCGGTATCTAGAGTAGCTGCTTCCGAAAGGCAATTTGGTTCATTTGACCAATTTGATACTTCATGCCAGCAAACAAAGAAAAAGGATCCATTTGTTTGGATGTGAAGGTGCATTTTACCACATATTTTCTTCCCCTCCACAACAGTCATCGCTTTCACTTGGTATGAGTGCAACTCATGCAACCCCTGGGCAGCCTGTGATAGACTCGACTTCCTTTATGAGCTTCTAGGTACATTCACCTGCTTCAGTACAACAGCGCCACAGGCAGCTGTAACAATGAGAACCTAAAATACATAATAGCTGTATATGTGCACCTTGGGGTGAGTGTATTATGGATACAGAGCCATCAGAAAATCCCCCTGTTTCTCGGAAGCACATTTGCACCTGTTCATGCAATGTACATCTGTGGTGCCGTTGGCGGTGCACTTGGGTGCAGTATGGGAGACTCCCTGTGTTGAAAGCTGGCCTGCTTGCATCCATAGCTCCATTTATTATGTGAGTTTAAGTGGGTTTATTCCCTACAGTCTCTTCACAGCTCCAGTGTGTAATGCTCTTCCTCTTAAGATTTAGACCAGAACGGACATTAAAAATCTATTTTCTCCTTCCCTCTTCTGGTGCCTGATGTGCTGAATATTAAATAAGAAAACAAACACATATATCATCTGAAGAAGGGAAGGGAGCACAGGTGCACCTAGCAGGCGATGCACAAAACCAAAACAATTCATTTAAGAGGCTTAGATTCACTATTGTGTCTTGATGCTTTATCAGACAGCCCAATGTGACACCACTAGCCCACCTACGCAGACGCACACACAATACTAGGAACTGAGGCATATTCTTGGCTCCTGAACACTGTGCATTTTCACAACAGCTTGGCATAAAGTTATTCAGTACGTATGTTTCTTCAAGTGTTTTAGGGGGGGGGGTCACAAGGAGAGGAACTCAGGTCTCGGCGGCCCTCTCCCTCATATGGTACATTGTCCTGTGATGGAGGCGAGGGAGGATGATGCTTTGAATGTACACGGTGGCTCAAGAAGGGCTTCACATTTTATTCCCCACACTCATTGTTTCTTTGTTTATCTAGATGTGTTCCTTTGTTTCTGCAGCCCTTCCTGAAACAAAGACCTGATCAGCTGTGATCCCCTGAACAAAGGCGGGAGACATAATGAACTGCAGCACTACTGCTCTCCTTCTTCGTTCCCCGGGGGTGTCCCCATCTTTTATTTCATATGCATTGAAGTTCAAAACCTTGGCCCTGATTTTGTAACCCCAATTTATGCCTTTCCATTTTACATTCCCTTTCATTTACTTTTCCAGGTCTGTAGGCCCCAGCATAGACAGCTTTTGGTGAATGAGCACACCTGTGCACTCATTTTCAACCATTACCATATGTGTTGGCACAGACAAACAAAAAGCCCTCCTGATATAATTCAAGGACCATGTTAAGATCATGCTGGTAAACAAGGGAAGTGTGGGACTGGAATTAAATGAACAAAAATGAGTGGATCAGAAATTAGGCTTAATTTATGGACCAAATAATGAGAGGATGACCTATTCCACCCATTACTCTCTTCGGAGGTCCTTAAAAGAAAATACTTTTGGGGGAAAATAAGGCGGCAAAGTGAATGCAACACTTGCTAACTGAAAGAAAGTGAAGGAGCAAGCTTCATCATCGTAGTTGCCACCCACAACTGAGACCCTGGATTCTAGCACAACACCATTAGGCCTATGTCATCCTGATTCTGAGAGATGTCCTGACCAGACTGGACCAAGAGAGAGACCAGATGATCTCACCACCTCTCCTGGCTGTGGCTAAATCCCAGACACCATCTGGGATGTGAGACTTTGTCTCTACCTCCTGGATCCTTGTCCTTCCCCACCTTCCTGCCAAGACTGCCTATTTGGCAACACTGCTGTGAGCCTGTGACCAGAGAGGACGCCAAGAGCAATGCCCTAAACAGCCCTATTCTGCAACAAGTTTGCCAGGCCATGGCTGATAAAACAGTGTGTCCTGCCTGTGTTTTTCCAGCTGTGAGATTGTAATACCAGAGACAGAAACTGGATTGTGTATTTTAGCAGTTATTTTTTCTCCCCTTTTGTGCGTGTTTGTCTTGTTTTGTCTTCTAAGAAACTGGATCAGACTGCAATGAGGACAACATCTCCAGCCCAATGTAATTAACTTTTTCTCTTTTGCCCCCCAAAAGACAGCTATTATCATTTGTAGTATCATCTAAAAACTGTCAAACAGAGGGTTTTTCCATATAAAGACTTTCTACAACTAACGGGAAAGGGTACAAGTGCTAGGGCTAAGGTGAAAGATTTATTTAGTACTTTACATTTCAAATACTTCAACTATTTTTGCCTTTCCCCCCCCCCATATCTTTAATAAAAGATTAAAAGGATATTTAATGAGGCATTTGCCATAGTACTAAGCAGGCTGAGGTCTCTACTCCAAACCCCGAACCTTATTTAAAACTGTTTATTGTGGGACAGTTTCAGGGTCATGTTAACATCTTTGACTTTTGGGGCTCATATAGTCCATCCAGACTAACACAACATTCCCCTCCCAACCTTTGTCGAGTTTGTCTATTTAGATTGTAAGCTCTTTGGGGCACAGAATGTCTCTTCCTAGGTGTTTGTACAGGACCTAGTGCAAATGGGGGCCTGATCTCTGTTTAGGCCTCTCTAATATAAGGAATAATAGTGCGAGGGCAGAACCACAGTTAGAATCTATGAGCTATATGCACAGATGTTTGGAGAAGTTTGTGTCGATATTTGTGCAGCCAAAGCAGGGAAAGGGAGTTGATGTCTCCTCATGCCCTTTCTCACTGTGCACCCATGTAGTGATTCAGCAGAGCCTGGTACTTGGCACCATTTCAGCTAAGGAAGCAGGAAGAACAATTTAACTGACATGACAGGAAACAATCTATGCAAAGAAATAAGACATTCTATCGAGTTAGCCCTGGTTTTCCCATTAGCAGAGGGCCTGATCCTGCTATCTTGACTCAGGCGAAGTTAATTCCAGTGGGAGCATTACATGAGTAGGGATTTCAGGATTTGGCTCAGCGAGAAGGCAGTTAGTAACCTATTAAACTGCACATTGCTTTCAAGAGGGGAATTTTATTATTATTTTGCCCAAAATAAGATAGTAGTGGCAGATTCTTGAAATTATACAAAAATGAGGCTTTTGAACTCAACCCCCTAAACATTATAACCAAAAAAAAAAAAGAGTAACTAAAATAAAGCAAGGGAAAGACTGATATTAATAAGAAGGGAACAGATGAGTGGCAGATGTGCTTTGAGAATTCTGTGGGGCACTAAGTCAAAGACCTAGCCATTGTTACAAGACTTTGTTTCCATACACACTAAAAGACTCAAGTTAATTAATCCTTTCGCCGCAGGAGTCCCTGTAACGCATGGAATCCACTACTAACACTGTTGGGTTGTTTTTTTAAGAGTTTGAATAAGGGTCTCCCTGTTAATATGAAAAGCTCATGATTTATTACTTTATGTGTGTCCAGACTTAAAGGCAGGAGGGAGGAAAGGAGGGAGGAGAGAAAGAACTGGGTAAACTAACTCTGGAGGTTAAATGAATTATGACAGCGCTTTACTCTAAATGAAATGCTGGCAGTGTTTTTGGACTATATAAAAAAGGCACAAAGATTTAGAAGTAGCAGAATTATCACTGTTCAACTGGGAATGAACTGTAAGTGAAAACTGTGCCCTTCAGCACTATGCTGTGTTAAAATGGAAATTGCTAATTATAAAACTGCTCTCTGGGCTAATTAACCAGAAATACTGTGCAAGCTGGCTGAGGACACTGGGTAAGAGGGCTGCTCTCGGGACACTGGTGGTAGCTGACCTTCGTGTTTTTGTCCATTATACAAGAGAAGCTTTTGTCAGGGAACGATGTTCCAACTTTTGGAGGCCGCCTTCTATTGATATATCCTATTCCCCTGGTGCAAAGGTGGCCTTGGAGCTTTGGGTGACCCAAGAAAGATGAGATTACAGTCCTGTAACAAAATATTAGGTCAGAGATGACAGTGTGTAGCAAGGATTTTCTCACTAACAAAATGAAAGCTTCAGTATTTCAGTTCAGAGAGCAGGGGCCAACAGAAGCACATCCTCTCTTTATCACTTCTGTAGGCAGAGATATTAAGGTCACTGAGGTGTAATGATAGGAAGCTGGAGGCCTGAAACCGAGTCTCTGCATTCTTAAAAATGCAGGCACTTAAAGCAGCACCATCAGGTAACAGCTGCTTTAAATTCAGAAAGGACAGATGCAAGATGGGATTATTTAGAGAGAGACATTAGATCAACCCAGAACAGGAATGCCCCTTCCATTCTGGAGCTCCGTGAAAACATCAGTTTCAAGTGCCCCCAAGTCCATTCACACCATTACCAGTAATTTGTAAGGAGATCTGAAAATAATTGTTTTGGCTTTGATAGTGCTGTAGCATTTGGTACTGTCCAGCTGAAGCTGCTTGGTCTTTCTTTTCCTCTCTGGGTCTGTCTGGCTATATGATTCAGTTGCTTACATAATACTCTTACCCCATTTAGATTTTTGACTCCCACAGTACTACCAGAATTGCAATCCTTATGACAAAATTATTCAAATCCTGTTGATGGGCTTTTGTTCAAATTCTATTAATATCTGTCTCACACCATGAATAAATTCTCATCACTTCAACCTTCTTCTAAAACAAAACCAAAAATAACGTGTAATCTTATTTTTTTTTAAATTGACACATACAAGAACAGGCAACTTGTTGATAGAGCATGTTGCTTCTTTTTTTCTTTTCAGCTGAAGAATCTGCTGTTCAATATTCTGGCAGTTCACATGATTCATTTGGACGACAAGAATTGTGATAATGGAGATGACATTTCAGACATTAGTTGAGGGTGCTACCTACGTGCAGCTGAGGAGATGGAGAAGAACAGATGGGACAGTTTCCAGGGCTTTGACTTTCCTTGATCCCAAAGTATATGAGATCCTTAGAATGAGACACTTAAATTCCTGAAACTTCCAAAGACAATCATCCTTTTCTCTGTTTATTTGAAATATTTTTTCATCCTGTGCTTCTTAGATAGCAGAGCATCCACCTCTGAGACAGGGTAGAGCACAAATAGGGTAATATAACAAATCTTTCAGCGATGAGGTCACATGTCCTCTCTATGCCTAATGAATGGGAATCAGTGGGAAAAGGTTTGCAGCATACGCTTTTTGTGGCTCCTTTGAAAAGGATGTCTTAGGAAGGAGATACCAGCCAGGGAATGGCTTTACCTCAGAGTCATTTTAGAAGCCTCCTGTGCCAAGTCAGACTTAGAAAGCTTCATCAGAGGCTAGGGGCAACTTAAACCTATCCTCACCCAGGTTTTAGGCACATCTTTCTGTTGTACAAACAAAGCTGCCTTCTTTTGGTCCTTTACACCAGCCACCACAGAAAAACACAGCTTTCCCCCAGGTAAAATTAAGAATTACTTAGCTCAGTAGCCAGGTTCTCTTCCTTTGCTAGGCCACACACTGGTCTTTTTCTCTCTCCCCCTTGCTTTCAATATCTCTAAGTCTCTGCCACTCCTCCATCTTCCCCTCCATATTTTCCTTGTAGAACCTCACATCCTTCTTTTTCATTTCCTACTTCCTTTTTCTTGGTGTGACACACTCTGGATCTTACATCATCTCTTTGATAGGCAATTAATTACTAACTTTTTGATCTTCATTCTTAACTGAAGAATCTTCTCAAACTAATTCCTTCGTGACATTGAACTAGCTTGTGTAGTTCACATAGACATAGCCACTAGAACTGTGGGACAGAGTAGAGAGGATGAGGAATAAACTGTTCCTGAGTTGATTTTATGAACTAGATCAAACTGCAGCAACTTCAAAGACAAGATTTCTCAGAAACTTGTGAATGTATTAGCATACTGTAGGAAGCTAAATTAAAAGAACTCAATATGTATAGCTTGGCTGAACAGTAACTAAGGTGAGATATAACTACCTACAAATATCTGAAGGATGTAAAATTCAGCGATAAAAGAAATTATTCAGAACCATATCCTGGGTTTTAATTTAAAATTACCCCCCTCATTACCTCCAAACCATTCTACATATCACTCTCACAAGGATGACCTTAGTTTGAGTTTGTAGCCAGTAGACAGATTCTCAGCTGACTTATACACCCATGTGCCTCCACTAATTTATTACCATCAATTGTTCTGCACAGTCAATGAGGTTGCAAAGGGCAAGCATCAGCAAAGAATTTAATTCACAGGCCCCACAGAGTTTCAGTTGTTCCTCACTCATGTTCAGAAAATGTATAGAAATAAGTCAGTGATGGTGCACAGGGTGCAAATAGTAAGAACCCAGAACATAGTAAGAGCTCAGCTTCTATGGGGGGAAAATAGGCTCTGTGTTTTGATCCTCTTTTACCTACCAAATGCACTGGGTGTCTCAGTTGTTTCAGGAATGGGCAAATGGTTCATTTTAAAATTAGAAACTCGCACCCTTTGATCCTGAAAGGTTCATTGAAAACACATCTAGTGAATCCACACACTATAATTTGTCCTTACAGATTTTTCCACATCGATGAAAATGCTGCAAGAAGCTTGTTTCTACAATGTTTCCAAATATATATTGAAGGAACATTCTGTTCCAACAATATTTCCAATGAGGTTTACCTGGCAAGGGAAAATATTAAGAGAAGAAGCAAAAGTGGAGAGAGAAACAGGCAGAAGGAAATGGGAGAGGGAGACAAATCATGGTGTTAAACCGCTGTGTGTGGGTTTCATTAGCAATGAAGTGAATAAGGTGTAAAATACAAAGAAAATGGTAAGTACATACGTGATGCATTTAGCCCTGTAGGAGCTTGAGAAGCCACTGGACACAGAGCCTAGCTTCTCAAAGGTATTTAGACACCTAATTCACATAGAGTGTTAGGCATCTACATACCTTTGAGGATCTGAATCAGAATTCTCAAACACTACCAGGGGGGCAGGGTCATCTGGAAAGTAGGAAGAGAATGGCCATGTCCTTAGAAACTCTGTCTGTATGACATTATTCCCCTAGGAAGATGCCTATAAAAGAGACCCTAATGGACACACAATTTAAAGCCACCCCTAATCTGTTCAGCCTCAACTTCCAGCCATTGAACCGTGGTGTACCTTTCTCTGCAAGGCTGAAGAGCCTGTCCGAGAGATCTTCCACAAGGCTTCTCCAGGCTGCCGGTCTTCTACCTAATCTGGACCTGGAAACTGGTCTCAGCGACCAGATCTGTGGCAGCCACCGAGGGGACGGATCTACTCACGGAGCTCCTGCAACACAAGCCCCAGCTCTGTGTGTGCAGGTGGAGGAGTCCGGCTCAGTGCGACAGAGGCTTGTCCTGGCAGAAGTCACCAGACTCAGGGACCTCCTGGACCACGACCGGGAAGACAGGCTGGATCCCCTGACAATCACTCAGCACATGGGGCTCTCTGGACCTTGTACTCCCCGGCAGGTACTTCAGGAGGTGAGCCTCCCACGGCTCAGGCCTACCTCGACTAGGTCCTGTGAGAGGGCACCCCCGACCCACCCTATACTCTAGACCCTCCAGGCTTTTTCATTGGGCCCCTGCCCCAGGGACCCACCTGACCATCCCACTCCTTCACTGTGAGCCAGTTGCACAAATTGCAGCTGGCTCGTTTCTGGACCATGCCAAGGAAACATCTGTACACGCTTATGCTTCACATCCTTCATGTCCTCACATCTTGGATAAAAGTTATCTGGACCTACTGATTTTTAAATGTCTACCATTAGTAGCTTCAGTTTAACATCCTCTAGAGACACTAGTGGAATGGAAGGAGTGTTAGCATCACCATATGATAAGACTATATAATCTGTTTTTCCCCCCAATACAGAACAGAAATATTTATTGAACCATTGTACCTTTGCATTATTACTGATAATTGTACATTTCCTTCTAGTAGTGGACCAATACCATTGCCAGGATTCTTTTTGTTCTTAATACATGTCAAAAACTCTTCCTTATTGCTCTTAATTCTGCTGATCATTGATTTTTCCTTATGTCCCTTTGCTTCCCTTATCAATTTTCTACAATTTCTAACTTCTGATGTATATTTATTATCATTGACTTCCCATTTGTTATATACAGAGGAGCTATAACACAACAAATGGGATCCAAGAAATCCTATTACGGTAAATGCGGGGTTGCATTATAGCAGGATCTCTGTCTTTGGCTGGTGCAGGGCTGCGGCTTCTCTCCCCACTACCCAGCAGAGGAGAGAAGCTCTGGCCCCGCACCTGCCGGATACAGAGAACAGCAGCACTTGCCGCCTTGGGAGCCACAATAGAATCGCGCTGTATCAGAATTTGCATTATACCAGGGCACGTTATACCGGGGGCCCACTGTATTATTTTTTTACTTCCCCTCTTACCCAGGTTGGTTTTCTAACCAGTATGTCCTCCTTAATTGTGGGATTGTGATTTTGGGGGCAACTAGTAAAGCTTTCTTAAACAATTCATAATTATCATTCATATTTTTCTGATTAAATTCTCCCAGCTGATTTGGCTCATAACTGTTTTCAGCTTCATGCAATTGGCCCTATTGAAGCCCCACGTATATATGCCACTGCTCTGTAGTTTATTCTGCTTGCACATTATAAATGTGATCAAATCATGATCACTTGTGCCCAGGCTCACATTCATTTTTAGTTCTGTGATCAGTCTCTCTTTATCTGTTAAGACAATGTCTAAGAAAGCCCTTATATTGGCTGCAACACCTTCTGAGTTAGGAAATCATAATCTATAATGTTTAGAAACAGCAAGGATTGTTCAATACTGACTGGCAGCATGAGACCTCCAGGATATGTTACTCAAATTGAAGTCCACCATGACCAGGCATTTTTTCCCTTCAAATTGTAGGTTGGTACACAAGGAGGTGGTTATTGTGCTCCCCTGTGTGATTGGGTGCTCTGTAGCAGACACCATCTAATATTCTCTCTCGTGCTTTATCTGTTAGGCATTAGTCCATAAGCATTCAAGATCTTTTACTTCTGACAGGTCAGTGATTCAGAAAAGGTAGTGGATTTTTTACATACTTAGCCACTCCTACTCCCCTTTGCCCTCTTGATCCTTTCAAAATAGGTTATAACCACTGATTTTAACATTCCAGTTATGTGAATCGTCCCATCAGATGTCAGTAATACCATCTGTATCAAATGTGTGCTCATAAATGAGTAATTCCCATTCCTCTTGTTTATTATCTGGGGTCCTAGCGTAGATAAATTGGCAATTCAATAATTTCTTCTCTGTGTGTCCTTTGGTTCCTGGATTAATGTTGTTCTCTACATCCCTTTTTACCCTCCCCTTTTGTTATTAGTTTAACACCCTCCTGACTACTCTGGCCAGCGTGTTCCATCGGAGCTTGGTTCCCCTTCTACTGAGATGGAGGTCATTCAAACTATATAGCCATCTTTCCCCATAGAAGGTGGACTAATGTTCCACAAAACCAAAACCCTGCACCCAACACCACTTACCTAGCCAACAGTTCACTTCCAGAACTTTCCGCCAGCTGTCTTATTTAACTCATGGGACAGGAATAATCTCAGACAAAATCATCTGAACATTATTATTCTTCAACATACTTCCAAGTTCCGTGAAGTCATTTGTTATCTTCAAGATATCCCATAAACAGTGTCATTAGTGGTAACATGAACCATCACCAAATGATCTTTGCCCATCAACTTAAGAAGGCTAGCCAATCTTAGAGTGACACCTCGGGGCTTCGCTCAAGGAAAGCGGCACACTGTCCTGTTGTCGGCCTGTCCCTTGCAGAATGTTCTTTCAATTCTTCTGAATATTGACTGTCCATGTTTGTCTTCCTTGGATGGTTAGAGAACTCTTTGCAGGAAAGCTTGATTTTCTTATAGGTTGGGCTGAGCTACCATCCGCATGTATCCCGGATATCTCTCTCCATTCCCCTGGACCTGCTGGATCTCGAGAGCTATCCTTCACAGTTTTAACACTGAGGACCTGGTATCAATTTGAAACTTCTAACTATGTGGTATTCCTCCTGTTTCTCTTCTCTCTGGAGACCACATCTTGCCCATCCTAATCTGTCTCCAGCCATGAAAAATGCCACCTTTACCTCTTGCCTCAGGTGGTTACAAACCACCAGTCCTCCTCTCTGACTGCCTTTCTCTCCAACTCCTTGCTGGCCAGCTCCATTTTATCTTGAACCTGGGGTACTGGTGCTTCCCAAACCTGGCTCTCTGGGAACTCCTCAGCTCTCTGCTTCTCAGTTGCATCTCAGCTTGCCCCTCCAATCCATGACTCTTTTCCTTTAGCTCAGACACCAATTTGCACTTCATGCACAGGAAATCCCTTTTGGCTAGGATAGCTTTGCATACTTTCTACAGGCTGTTGGCATTTCATCTAGCAATTCAATGCTAGCAGGCAAACATTAAAGGGACACTGATGCTGCCAACCAATATTTTTAGTTTTCATTGTGTTTATTCTGACTCTTTGCTGTTTTCAATACCCCCTATGAAGCCTTGACATAACACTTCTTCCTTGACAGATTTTGTCCTTTTCCATTTGGCCAGTAATATTTCTATTTTAAGCTAAATTAGTTTTGTTTGCTTCCTTGTCTATACACTGGTATGACTGATGATGTCACCAAGAATGTGCACATCTTTGCTTCTAATTCAGTGGTTCTCAAACTTTTTGTAGTGGTGACCCCTTTCCCACACCGAGCCTCTAAGTGCAATCCCCCTTAGGGGTCAGGCGGGGAGGTGGGGCTGTGCCTGCAGCCCAATGCAGCAGGGGCCAGGCTGGGGGGGTCCAGCAGTCCCCCGGTGCAGGGACTGGGGTTGAGAGGGGGTGCCTGTAGCCCGCTGGGGCAGGGGCTGGGATGGGGGGGTTCCAGCAGCCCCCCAGGGCAGGGGTCGGGATTGAGGGGGGGTTCCAGCAGCCCCACGGAGGCGCCGGCAGCCCACTGCGGCAGGGGCCAGGCTCATAGGGGCGCCGGAAGCCCACCTCTGCAGGGGCCGGGGGCTGGGTGGGGCACGTGGCAGTGCCAGCAGCCCATCGCAGCAGGAGCCAGGGCCCAGACTGGGCTTGCGGGGCCGCCAGCAGCCTACCACAGCAGAAGCTGGAACCAGGCTTGCGGGGCCACCAGCATCCCGCCGCGGCAGAAGCTGTGGCCAGGACCGGCCTTATGGGGGCGCCGGCAGCCCACCGTGGCAGGGGCACCGGCTGCCTGCAGCAGCAGGGGCCGGATGCCAGCAGCCCACGGCAGCGTCATTGTTCGGGGCCAGCTGCTGGCAGCAGGGGCTCGCGACCCCCACAGAACTGGCTCATGACCCCCAGAGGGGTCCTGACCCCCCACTTTGAGAATCAATGTTCTAATTCAATTCTTTCACAATGCCAGAAAAGAAAGCATAAAAGTACAGAGAGGGAGCTTTGTGTGCATTTCTCACATACAGTAAAGGGAAATTCTTTACAATTTCTGGGCAATAAAATAATGATTTGTATAGCTGAGCCAAAGTCCGTTAACAGGTTTCATGACAGCTTCATTGCAAGCACATGTAAACCACCATTGGTGAGTATGTGTGTTACAGGTCCCCCAGTGCCAATCTAGATGATGTGGGTAGTTACGACCGCCAGCTACAAAGGCTTGTTTCTGTAGCTCAAGTTGCAACAGCTCATGCTTTTAGCTCTGGCTGTCCCTGGATCAATCCCTAATACGCTGGCGGCAAAAGAGTGCCTGTCACACACAAAATGAACCTGTGGAACTCACTGCTGCAAGATGTTATCAGCTCAAAGATCTTTGTAGAGCTCAAGGAAGAATTAGAAATTGGCATGACTATTAAGAATGCTATCCATAAATTATAAAGGCTTTAAATGTTCATGCTTCAAGACACAAGCCAACCATTAACTGTCTGGAGTTAGAAAGGAATACCCTTCCTGACACATTATTACAAACATATCCATTATGGAGTTTTTACATCTTCCTCTGAAACATTTTCTATTGGCTACCATGGGAGACAAGGATAATGGACTACATGCACCATTGGTCTTATTCAGTATGGTGCACTTTGCATGTTCCCAAAACAACACTGTGAAAAGTTCACCAGTTCAGTCAAGTTGTCTGTTAAGTTTGTCTGTTTGTTTCATTTATTATCGATCCAATGCTATATCTAAATGGTTGCTTTTGTTTTGTTTTGTTATACAGAAGGAGGAATATAGTTTTGGGGTGATCCAATGCCTAGCAAATCCAATGAGTGTTTCCATTGATTTCAGTGGGTTCTGAGTCAGACCATGAGTTAATAAGCTGAGAATCATTCACATCTCCAATTCAAGACACTGAGGGCCCAGGAAAGCAAAAAATTAGTAACATTTCTGATTCTGGGGAAGAATCACCTGCATTTTTCTCTCTAATCTCAACCCCTGCCTTCCACCAGGGATGGACTGAAAAAAGACAAGGGACCCAGATCAATCAGAAACAGAGTGCCCCAAACATTTGCATAGGACATTCAACTGGGGGGAGGAAGGAATTTTCTCCTCCAGGTTCCATGGGGTATACAGTAAAGTCAGATTTAGTAGGCACCATGAGAGCTCACGTATTTCTATCCTGGCTTCATTTCTAAGCCTATCTCAGCTCATGACATGAAATAAATTGAAAAGAAATGAAACTACTGCAAAGAAAGTTAGTCCCCAGCCAGCTTTAGAAGACTCCTTGAGGAGTTCTAAACTTTAATTTTTCAAGGAGGGAGGGGGGTTGTTCTCAAACTATAAGAATTAGCATATTGTCTTCAATGAAATGTTCCTCTTGCTGCATTATAACTTTCTATGTGGAGTTTTAATGTAGCCTTGATATAATTTATTCACAGTTCACTTTTTTTGTCTAAAAGTCCTTTTTTCTTAACTTAACATAATTTTATGAGACCATCACAAGAACTTACTTTATTTTCATTAATTTGTTTTCAGACACCAACGTTTTTATTTAAAAAACTAAAATAGAAAAAGGAATGAAGGTGGTTGAGCCTTTAAATGATAAACTAATTTTATAGGGTTTGATCGTCCCCTGCCTTGTGCAGTTATTTACATGCATGCAAAGGGGGTGTAAAAAGCCAGGCAAAATCAGAACAGTGCTCCTTTTGCAAAGGTGTGAATGACTACATATGGGACAAGGCAAAGGAGAATCAGGTCTCTGGAGCTTAAATACCTACAGTTGACTGAGATGGGTTTGAACCAGAACCCCAGATGCAAATACACCTGGGACTCTAAAAATGTTGTGATCTCGAGCCAAACTTTGCCACATAGGTGTAATTGTCCAAACTTCAACACACATACACACACAGCTGTAAAGGAGATGGCTAGTAATCAATGAACACTATTTTCTTTGCATCTTTTTTCTTCTAGCCTCCCAAATCAGGCTGGTTATTTTTCATGCTTGTCCACATTGATTACATTACCTATAATCCAGACAGAATCCCTCGTTTCCCGTATATGTAATATAAATGCATATCTAACTTTTTCTTTCCAGTAAACAGCCTACTTCCCTTGTAAAATATAGACAACTACTGATGGTATTTCATTGCAGCTGGCCTCAGAGACACAGATTCATTTTCGATTTGGTGAACTGAGAAGATCAGGACGCACGGATTCAATCCAAGGAGAGAACTGGGTAGGTGACCTCATTCCATTACTTTCAGAGGAACTGTGTCTATCCTGTTCTATAAAACAGCACAAATGTAAACGAGGTGTGAACTGCTTTCACATCTCATTTAGGTAACAGATGAGGCATGAAATGCATTTCACAGCCACAAGTACCAGAGCGGTACTGACTGCTAAGGCTTGTGACAACGGACTCCCCCCAATCCAGCTCTGGATTAGTTCTGAAAGTGTTTACTGTATGGAGGGAGGGAAATACCATCACGTTATGGCATGTTAGCTATGTTTACTGTCTGTCTCCAAATATTTTGATAGTATTCAAAATTCCTAGGGTCTCCTATTTCTCAGAAGATTGATATAATTTCTAGCTCAGAAAATAAGCCACATCCTGATAGTACCAAACAATGGGGGGAGAGGAGAAGAAATGTGTGTGTTTAATAATGAGCATTTGAACTAGATCTTCAGAAGACTGGAACTACTCCCCCTTGCATGAGAAGCTTTAAGGGGTCAGACAAGCTACTGTCATCTGTCTCCCTCCAAAATACTGTACATAGTTTGGTTCTACATTTACTTGCCACTCACAGAATACACTGTAACATCAGTTCTCTCCAGTCTTACAAAAAGTCCAGGTAAATACTGGTAGAGAGGACGCATTACTGGTGTTTAATGATAAACAGCGTATGGCTGCAAAAGAGGATGTGTAAATGCAGAAAGCACATCAAAGCGTTTGTTCATAAACGGAGTTGGGAAATGACTGTATTGTGGTATCCAAAATAAATGGGAATCCATGGGGAATAACAGCTCCCAAACACTGTCTCATATTTTAAGGAAATTTGATAGACACTGGGGAAAGAGTCAAACTGAATTTTGAAACATATTTAGAGGCCAGTAGCACAGTTGAAAAGGGCAGTAGCGATTGACACATCCAACTGGAAAGAGGGGGAAAGATGCAGAGGATCTTTATCATAATACCCAAGAAGTTTGAAAAATGTTGCAAGTTGTGAGGCAACCCAACAAAAGTCACCCTGAATGTCTTCTCCTGTGTATCAGTTTGTTAGATCAAAAAGGTTTTAATGTTTGTATTTACAGTTTGAGCATCTGTCATTTTCGATTTAGTTCGAATTGGGAAATAGCTAACATTTAATTAATTAAAGTACAGTGTTTCACCCAGTGCCAACAAAATTAGGTACAAATCTGTTAAGTGAAACAAATATGAATAGCAATTGTTCTTAATGCTGGGAGAACCATTCAATTAAAGTTAATTGTACTATGTTTAATATATAAATAATATTAGTGTGTAGGTCTTACACAGTGGCTTTTCTTTAGTAAATCTCAAATCTCAAAGCTTTTCTTTAGTAAATCTCAAAGTCCTTTAGAATTGATCCGGTGCTACCATAAATACTCACCAAAAGGCCATGGCCTGAAAAGGCTAATGTAGTGCCCATCTTTTAAAAAGGGAAGGAGAAGGATCTGGGGAACTACAGGCCAGTCAGCCTCGCCTCAGTCCCTGGAAAAAAATCAGGGAATAGTCAGGGGATAGGGAGTGAGGGGGTCAGGGATTCTCAGGGGGGCAGTCAGGGGGAAGGAAGTGGGAGAGGTCAGATGGGTGCGGAGCCAGGCTGTTTGGGGAGGCACAGCCTTCTCTACCCGGCCCTCCATACAATTTTGGACCCCGATGTGGCCCTCAGGCCAAAAAGTTTGCCCACCCCCGATCTAGACCGTTCTCAGTGGTACCAGATGACAGAACAAGGATTAATGGTCTCCAGTTGCAATAGGGGAGGTTTAGGTTGGATACTAGGAAAAACCTTATCACTAGAAGGGTAGTGAAGCACTGGAATGGGTTAACTAGGGAGGTGGTGGAATCTCCTTCCTTAGAGGTTTTTAAGGTCAGGTTTGACAAAACTCTGGCTGGAATGATTTAGTTGGGGATTGGTCCGGCTTTGAGCAGGGGGTTGGACTAGATGACCTCCTTCCAACCCTAATATTCTGTGATTCTATGAACTGGTAATGTTGTTTTCCAATAGCAAAGTGTAGGAAGAATGTGTGAGACTATTGAATTGGGATATTTAGGCATTAGGCATCCTTCCAGTCTACTGCTGTCATGAAATCCCCTTTATTGATGGCTGTAAACTATTCAGAATAATTCTGAATTAGTCATTGTGATGATTCGGGGAATCTTTCTTTATAACCTGAGAATTCTGACTGATGCTATGAAGCGATTATAAAGCTACTGTATCAAGGAATGTTTCTCTCTGTGTGTGAAATCCACCACTTGCTAACCTGGGCTGAAGAACAGCCTAGTGAGTGTCCAGGAGAGGGAGCAAGCTCAGATCTGTGATATTCATTGTTTTAAAGAAGCTTGTTCTAATGAATTTACATAATATACAAAGTATGATGAATACTAATAGATAACAGAGTAAAGACCTAATGTCACACGACTAGACTATTGTCATAGGATAATGGTTTCCTGCTGATAGATAAATATGCTGCTGAATTTATGGACAAATAAATATTAATGTGAAACCGCATCATTTGTCATCTATTACAGTAAGAGACACTGATTGTGATAATACTCTGTTACTTCTATTGTACCAAATCCTCAGCATAGACAATTGTTCTGGTTCTATCTAATAGATCTATTGGGGCAGCAGCTAACCGTTGCTGCACGTACCCTTGCTTACCTGCTGCTTTCTTATCATCCTAGCATCCTTTATGTGAGATGCTGAGCACCTTCCAGACCCAGGAAATCAATGGGAGTGGATGGTGTTCAGCACCTCAAAAGAAATATATCCTCTGAGACAGATCTGTTCTACTCTCCTGAGAGACCAGTTTTTCCACAACGGTATGGGTGGGAGAATACTTCAGTTGTGTAAGTACCTTTTCTGAATACCTGATTTGGCTTTTGAAATGTTATCAGTTAATGATGGTCAGGAATTGTGCTGTTAGATTAATTACTGATAGCAGTTAGCACAGTTTAAAACAAAGACAAATTTCTTTGATTCTAGACATCTCCTAATTATTTATTTCATGATAGAACACAAAAATTAAACAAGAAACAATCACCTTATTCTTATTTTATTATCCACAATGATATCTCATTCCCTTTTTTCTCTTCCTTTTCTGCCTTTCCCCCTGAGTCTCTAAAGTTGTCACTTGTAAAACCAATAAAGTCTTTAATCACAAAGTCAGACTATATTAAGAGATGACTATTAATTCCAAAGATTTATTTCCAGATGTTTAGGGAATTGAGGTGTTCTTTTCATTTCTGTAAGGATCTTAGCAACAAAAAACAAAAACAAAAACAAAAAACCCACTAAGTAAAATAAATAGAAGAGACATCAAAAAACACTTAAGGCCAGAGTTTTCAGACTTGGGTGCTTAACAAGCTCATAAATGCAGCTCCCATTGACTTCCAGGGTTATTTTGGTTTCTTCAGCACCACTGAAAACCAGGTCACTTATTTAGGAGCAGCTCCTTGAAGATATTTAGGCATCTAATTCCCATGAAATCAAAGACAATTTTGAGATCTGGACTTTGGTGCCTAACTTTAGACATTTTATAGCTTTGGCTTTAGGATTAAGATATTGAGAAAATACTACATTAATTTAAGAAATGATTTAAAAAAAAAAAAAAGATTATGGGCTTCATTTACACATATTGGGAGAGACATAAGGAAATTGTGTATTTGATACCTTATACAAAGCTGAGCATACCATAGTATTGCAACACGATGCATACCAGCCCAAGGACTTTAAAAGCCAACTAGCAATATTTAATGGAAACTACCTATATAGACCTTGTATAATTGTTGAAGGCAATAATGTGGGTGGTAAAGCACTGGAATGAGTCACCTAAGGAGGTGGTAGAATCTCCATCCTTAGAGATTTTTAAGGCCCAGCTTGACAAAGCCTTGGCTGGGATGATTTAGTTGGTGTTCGTCCTGTTTGAGCAGGGGATGGGACAAGATGACCTCCTGAGATCTCTTCCAACCCTAATAGTCTATGATTCTAAGGTTGCTAATGAAGACCAATTATTTCAATTATATCCAGGCCAGCAAATTCTGAGATATCAACTACACATTTTCTCACTCGTATGGACACAAGAAATCTGTCTGTATACCAAAGCTACACTTAATTTTATTTCAGAGTGAGAGGGAATTGTAGGCATGCAGCACATTCAATTGGCCCTGGTTCTGTAACCCTTACTCATGCAAGTAAGTAATCCCTTTATTTCAATGAGATGATTCACATGAATAAAGCTTGCAGGTTCAGCCTCCCTGCATTTAGTTTGTTCCTTTCCTTTCAAATCTTTGACACTGTAGATAATGAAATCTAGCAAAATCTGGGATTAAAATGGAGATGTTGAGACCTAGAAATTATAAAAGAAAAATGGTCTATTCTCCCTCTCTCTCCCCTTACCCCCATACACTGCATGACTGCATCTGGCCATCATTAAAGTCTCAGATCCTGTTCTGATTGAAATCAATGGCAAAGCTCTGATTGTTGTCAGTGGTGCAGGATCAAACCCCAGAAGAGAAGGACCAAGAGGGATTCCTACATCTAGAGTTTGGGGGGCAGGATGATGGGAAAAAAAGATACCTAGAAAACCTCACATATGTTTTAAAAGAGACTTATCACAACAGATGCAAAGATACAGCAATGATGGACAAGTCTGATTATCGTTAAACTACCAATTTTGCGGAATGGAAGGGGCTTGTGATTAAAACATTTCCCAAGTGACTATAGTATCTTCTGGTTTAAGCTACAGTTAACACTTGCAGGGTCACAAATACAGAACAATGTTTACTCAGGAGTGCTATTAGCAATGGGGTCTCTCAGTTCCAATTGTTAAAGAACATTCATTACCAGAATCTCATATAAAAGTCGCGAGAAGGACGCAGCTATGACTAGACAATGTTCTTGGTGTTTCTTATGTAACTGCCTCTTGGGACTAATTAGAGCAGCTTTTGTAATTCACAAGCTATAAATTCTTTCAGATGTTTTCCGAAACGGTGTGATCTCCTCGGTGAGATTCTGGTTTGCGCTGATACTGCAAGTCAGCTAAACATCCCAAAGCACGTAACAATCCATCTGATTAATAGTGAGGGGAAAGCTGAGCATAGAAACTGAATAATGGCCACTGGTTTGTTAATTTGCTGTTTCTCTTCCTCACTCATTTAAGGTTAATTATACATTATATACAAGGGTGCAGTCTATTCTTTTGCTGGGCTTTTTAATTAGCTTGATAAACACTATCTTTTTAAATGACTGACCATAGCTTAAAAAAATGGAACTAAGAACAGTTCAATTTCTTTCTTTTTGGGGGTCATGAGGGAGGAAGAGACTTTTTTTTTGAACAGATGGGGAAAACAATGAACAGCAGGTGCTTTAAGAAATATTCTAGTCCAACAGGTCTACAGATTCTCAGATATGTTATGAGACTACAAGGACTAGCACCAATATAAAAACCTGGCTATAGAGACAGGTATTTTCTCTCTTTAAATACCTCTAGTTCTACTGAACCATTCGTGGTGCGGTCATTCTGGAAGGAAGAGTGAGGGGAGAGAGGTGGCTCTCAGTAGAACTAGTCAGAAACTTTTTGCCAAAACAGATTTTGTTGGGTGTTCTCCCCCCCCCCCAATTTTTGTCAAAATTAAAATGTTTCAGAAAACATACAGACAAATGAAGTTTCATTTACAAAACATAACAGTGTTTCGATAAAATCCCTTTTTTTTTTTTGGTTCAAAACAACATTTGGAAATGAAATCTACCAAACATACCAAAATATTTTTCGGTGTGTGTGTGAATATATATATATGTGAATATATATATATGTGCAATTTAGATATGCATATATATATATATATATATATATATATATATATATATGCAAATCTAAATTGTGGATATATTCAAATTGTGGAGATAGATGTAGATATAGATATATGCTGTGTATTCAGCTGTAAACTGAAGCTGTAACACCAGAATGAATTTTTAAGTGTGTTCACTGGAGGGACAGGTCCTAGGTTCAAATTAAGGAAGGTCACTAAGTGTGAACAACACACCGTCAAAACACGATCATGGCAGAAACAGCACAGCTGTGTAGATATGCCTAACCATGCTAGCAACAGCTATGTAAAAGCACAGTTGTTTGGCTTGGAGACTAGGCCTTAGAATTAACATGGTTGCTATACTCATCCTCACCCTGGAATCAAAATCAAGGGCCTAATCCTGTGAGGTGCTGAGTACCCTCAATTCCATTACTTCAATGGGATCGAAGGGTGCACAACACTTTGCAGGATTGGGCTCTTAAAACTCTAATCCTACAAACTAATCTATATGGGCAGACCTCAGTCATTGACTATAACAGGGCACTGCAAAGGGGCAGTGGTCCACATGACAGATCAGTTTATAGGATCAGGGCCTTATTCTGATACTTAATTATGTACTTTCACTTTCTAAACTTGCACACTTTGGAATTTCAGAGGGGAAAACAGCCACCCTCACTGTTGTACAGTGTACTGACCCTAGAACACTACAGCCCCCACTACAGAATTTTTTCCCAAAGTTTTCACTCCCGCTGCCTTCAGCTTCTTCCAAACTAATCATTATGGCACACAACAGAAAGCTTTTCATCTAAAGTTCTGACAGATGTCCTCAGAGAGATTTAAAAGAAAAAACACAAGGAAACCAAAATCTGTGAGTGCCCTAAATAGAGGTGGG
The DNA here is from genome assembly GCA_032164245.1 of Sternotherus odoratus. Classification (NCBI taxonomy): domain Eukaryota; kingdom Metazoa; phylum Chordata; order Testudines; family Kinosternidae; genus Sternotherus; species Sternotherus odoratus. The sequence goes on from JAVMKO010000002.1 coordinate 152,954,073, forward strand.
GGAGGGTTATTTCCTATTGACTCAGAATCAAAATAGGGTTATTTTCTTAATAGCTTGTACCAGCTTGTTTTCTTTTTCTAGCAGCACTTTGAGTTGAACCCACACTGTAATAATTTCCTTGTGGAGAACAGATGGGGTTGTGGGGGGAGCTTTATGTGTGATTGTTTGACTTTTTTTCCCCTTTATGTTATTTCACTTGACTATTTATCAATATAGCCAGCAATATTTCTCCAAGACAAAAAGGATCTGAAGCTAAAGCTAACATACTGCTTATTAAACACATTAGGAATAAGCTGAGAAGTCATTCCATATGGTGTTTTCTTATTTGAGTCATGGGACCAGATTCTTAGTTATAGCCAAGGAGCACAGAGCAAAAGTTGTGGGGAAGCCAGGGGGAAAACTTTTCAAACCCAATTCCCCTGATTCTGGTCCTTCTGAGTATCCTGGCTGGTCCCCTCCTATATGAAGGCTACTCTTCATTGTGCTGGCTGACAACAGCTCCAAGGAGCTGAAACCACAGCCAGAGACAGAGGGTACAGGGCCACATCAGCAGAAACGTAAGGGTACTGTGGAAGCTGATACACTGGCTCTGTGCTACTAAAGCATTTCCCTCTATCCTGGAGTGCTCCTTTAGCCAGTTATACTTGCACCATAGTCAAATTCTGCCAACAATAGAGTGCAAAGCAGCTGTACAGCACTGAGAGTCCAGCCTAGAATTTGCACAGCTTTATCTTTACATCTACCTCACAGTTCTCACCTGCCCTTCTGCAGATTACATGTACTTCAGCCACCAGGCATCCTAGTACATCAAATGTATATTCCCTGCCCTTTTGTGCTTTAGGATGCCTTCATGTTTCTAAAGTTTGAATTTGAAAAAGCCAACCATACGTGACTTTTGTATAAGCATAATTCATGGGTGACAATAGATCAGAGAAAACAATCAGACTAATAAACACAGATACATCCAGCACATTTTAAGTTGGGCAAGTTTGTTATATCACAGACACTATAACACAACATTAACTTTGAGAGCTTGATTCCCCACTGCCTTGCTCCTTAGGTGATCATTTACCTTTATGTAAAGTAGATAAAAAGAACTGCCTTTCCAATTTGATAGCATTTTATTCCTACTTTGCACTGGTATAAATGATCACACAAGGAGCAAGGCAGTGGAAAGTCAGACCCTGAGATTGTAATGCACAAAGACCAAGAAAATTAGGATTCCCAAAACAGAAGGTAAACAATATCTCTGGTAATGGTGCTACTTAGCATTGTTAAAAGGCTTCCTAGAAGGAATATGAAGGAAAAGAGGGAGATCATTTGATGCATGAACAGATGAAGGAAAAAATGTCCTCTCTTCTGGCTACATTTCCAGCCCAGCTTTGCAGATGCAAGGGGTTTGGACAAATATATGTATGCAAAGTTTTGGATATTTCTCCAGAATGTATCCAAACTGTGAATCTTCTGAGGTCTGGCCATCCCTGATGTGTGTGTTTGTCTATTTATCCATCTATATTATCTGTCTTTTCTTTTTTGTGCATGTAAAAACAAAAAGGGAAGAAAAAAAGACTAGCAGAAGAACACAGTTTCTGGATTTAAAAGCTGCATTTGGTTGTCATGGTAACTTGACTTTTGTAAAGCTGTCTTTGTGGCAAAATAGAAGTCCTTTGCATTAGCAGAGATCCTACTGAGAAAGGATGCAAAATTATACAAACAAAATACATAATTTTAAAACTTCCAAAAATCCAGTGTTTTCTTTCTAATCAAAATAAACCAGCAGCCAGTTCTTGAGTCGCAGTGACAAAGTAACAAAGCATGTTAGCCTAAAACTCTTTTCATCTGACCATAGGTTTGAAAGTGCAGCGATTTTTGCCTTCAGCACATAAAAAATAAAATAAATAACTAAAGCAGCAGTTTAGTTCTTGGGAGATTACATTCTCTCTCACATACATACTCACACCCACCCACCCCTGCCAGCCTCGCTCTTTCATGCTGCCCCTTTCTGCACAGTTCTGAGAGAGGAAGGGGAAAAAAGACTACACATTTTGTCAAAAAGGTTGGTGACAGAGGCCACTGTCCCTTTGGTTAGGTTTTCCTCGCAACCTCTCTCATGAGTTTAGGTGCCTCCTTCACCACCTCTACCCACTCCCACCATCAGTTACTTACAGATGGGGAAGTTTAAGACACCTATGCAGACACATGCACATGGTTGCTAAAGGCCTGTCAACTGCTGACAAGTGCCAAGTTACAGACATTAATTTGCAGGGTGTGCTTTTCTGAGATGATCAGAGTTTCACACATGTCCTGCTTATTTTTCATTGACCTTTGAGGGCTGATTCGACATGTAGGCTTGACTAATTTCATTATTCCATCCAATCTGTAGGAAGTTCTGTGTTTGAACATCGGTAATTAGCCATCCTTTCACCATTGTATTCCTATAGTCTGTCCATAATGAGGTATGTAATGCTTTGCTAATGTGCTACACGTCTTACTTTAAAAAAAACCTGTCACATTGATTTGCTGCTACTGTATATTCAACAGAAGAATTGATTCATTCTCTCTCAGCACTCAAGATATTATTCTAGATTCAGTGAAACATCCTTATCATCCACAGCACACACCAGCACCATCATATAATGCACGTATATCCACAAGTTAAATATGTTTTTGCCTGCAGTGATATTTTTCTGTTAAATGCAAGCAAAACTCTAACTCAAATTTATATTCCCCAGCGTCTGATTCTGCACACCTACTTTCATAAGCACAACCATTTGTGTGAGAGTTCCCCCATTTTGAGCCAACACATTGAGCATTTTGGCATCCTAGTGTATAGCATGCAAAAGCAGATTTTGCTTAAGAAGACTAAATCCCATTTTTGAGGACTCAGTTGCACACATACAAAAATCACAGACTAGGACTGACAATTTGCCACAGGGTGGCTTGTCCATAACTAGTTGTCATGTTTCCATTTTGCTTGAGATGCAGAGTGAGAAAGTTCCAGTTTAGGAAAGCTCAGCACAGCCCCAGCTAACTACACAAGACAGAGGCTCCCTTTTGGTTCACAGGGTAGCATTCGTGCATTGGGGACAATGGTTCATTATCAGAGCGACTATTAGAACGAAGATCCTCAGGCCTTGGTTACACTACAGGATTATAGCGCGTTTGGTTATAGCGCGTCCCATATACAGCAATTGGTATTCCGCTAGAGCATGTGCACACTTAGACCCGCCAGCGCTAAAGCATGGACACATTTGCGGCAGTTCAGGTGGCATTAGGAACAGCGCAATAGGGCAGGTATCCCACAGAGCACCTGTCATAAGTATGGAGGGTGCCTTGCCTGGGTTGGGCTATGTTATCTAATACAGTGTGCCTTGCCTGGGTGGGGGCTATGTTGTCTGAGACAGGTGACGTGGGAGTTTCCCTGCCATGAGGGAGGGAGGAGCCTCCAAACCATGAAGACGGGAGGAGTTTAAAGTCAGTTCCATGTCAGCTGGTCTCCAGGGAGGAGGCAAGGGCCAGGAGAGTTCCATCTTGGCTGGCCTCGAGGCAGGAGGCACGAACCAGGGTCAACTAGCATCTCCGGCTATGGAGATGGCTCAGCTTTTCTTCTTTTATACTTCTACTTAGCTAATGTAAGTGATTTTGATTCTATTAAGCCAGTGCCGTTTGGGGTGTTTCTCTCCTTTTCAGAACAAAGTGGGGAACCCCAAATTGTGAAGTCTGTATCTCTGCTTTAACCTTTTTCTTTATTAAATTTTCTAGTTATAAAACAGTCTGGTTTATTTCCCTTAGGGTTTTTCTCTGCTTCCAGTTTGGGAAGGGGGAAGGGAAGGGAATAGGAACCAGGGCAGCTAGGGGCCTAGCTGGAGTTTGGAGACTGTCTCTCCTTACCGTCAGGTTAGACGGGGGAGGGAGGAAGCAGTATCCAGGTGTCTGTCTCTCAGGTAGAGAGAGACAGGGGTGGGGGAATCTGCCTTCAGCCGGGGAGGGTGAAGGAAAGCAGTGCCCAGGTGTCTGGCTCTGGCTCCCAGGTAGAGGGGAACAGGGTGCAGAGAGGGAGGAAAGCAGCCTCCAGGTGCCTGACTCTGGGTCCCAGGGAGGGAGACAGAGTTAGGGTTTTGGGGAGTCTGAGTACTCCAATCCAGGCTTTGGATATTTACTCAGATGGTGGCAGCGAATGGTGACCCTAAGAACCCCACTGGTAAAAAGGGGGGTGTCTCGGGGTGTAGGACTTAATTAGGCTGGGAAGAAGCTTGGTTAGTGGTTTGGCTAGTAAAGAGGCCCAGCCTTTGTACTCGAGAGCATAAAGGCTGGGGTACCAGACTCTGCATGGTGGCAGAGGTGGGATCTCTGGAGCTGGATCCTCCACGGCTGGTCCAGTCGTTGGCAGGATACCCGGCTCCACTACCTCCATCAGGGTTTCTGGCAACACAGTTGGCCCCCTGAGGGAAGGTTCAGGAACAGAGACAGGTGTGCAAGCTTGCTTAGCCTGGCTGCGGGTGATCATTCCCACCCTCTGGCTTAGCTTCACCTGATCTGCTATATCATTTACCAACAGCATGGGAACGGAATAATCATCATAGATGCCAAAAGTCCATGCTCCTGACCAGCCTTGGTACTGGACAGGTAAAGCGACTGTAGGTAAGGCGATTGGTGCCGACAGGAAAGGGTGAACGGTTACTGTAATCTTGTGGTTGATGAGCTGGGGGTTCACCAATGCTTTGTGGATAAGGGACACTTGAACTCCAGTGTCTCTCCAAGCTGTGACTAGCTTCTCGCCCACTCTCACAGTTTCCCTTCGCTCCGCGGGTATTTGGGAGACATCTGAGCCTGAGAGTCCTGGGCGTGACGTCAGGGTAAGGCACAGGATGTGGTTGGTGTTCTTGGGGCAGTTAGCCTTGATATGCCCCGGTTTGTTGCACTTGAAACATCGCCCCGCCGTCGGGTTGTTTAGGCGAGGTTGGTTGCTGGATACTGGTGTACTTTGCTGGATTTTACTGGCTGCCATAGCTTTTCTGCAATTATTCTATAGCTAGAATAATAATTTGAATTTTTACCAGCCTTGTACCTTAAGAAAAAATGTTAGGGTGCAACTTTCCTTTTCAGACTAGTAGAGGGCGCTATTTTCCCTTTCCCCAGCAGAGGGCGCTATTCCCTGATTTTGAAAAAAAAAAGGGTGCTATTTTCTCCCTCCCCAGGAGATGGCGCTATTTCCTCTCTGCTGACAGAGTCCTAGAGTATCTAAGGCAGGGGTCTCAAACATGCGGCCCGGGGCCCGCATGTGGCCTGCAAAGCCCTTCCCTGCGGCCCGCCAAGCTTCCTGTCGTCCCTCCCCCCCCCCCCCATAGCAGTTTGCGGGAGGGAGGGGCCAGAAGCAGAGGCTTCTCTGCTGCCTGGCTGGGCCGTGCGTGTTTCTAGCTCTGGACTTCCTATATTGCTCTTGCTTTGTTTGCCAAACAGCTGTTGGTGGTGCCTAGTGCTTTCCAGGAGGGAATGGGGAGCTGCGTGCTCAGAGGAGGAGGTGGGGCAGGGGTGGGACCTCTTGGAAGGGGTGGAGTGGGAGCGAAGCCAGGGCAGCGAGGGCAGGGTGTGTCAGTGGTGCGGCCCTCAGGCCAGTGCACTAGTCCTCATGGAAGGGGTGGAGTGGGGGCAGAGCCGGGGCAGCAAGGGTATGTGTGTGTGTCAGTGGTGCGGCCCTCGGGCCAGTGCACTAGTCCTCATGCGGCCCTCATGGTCATTTGAGTTTGAGACCCCTGATCTAAGGTAACAAAGAGTCCTGTGGCACCTTAAAGACTAACTAAAGTATTGGAGCATAAGCTTTCGTGGGCTAATACCCGAGCTTATGCTCCAATACTTTAGTTAGTCTTTAAGGTGCCACAGGACTCTTTGTTACCTCTGCTATTCCAGACTAACATGGCTACCTCTCTGATTCTAGAGTATCTAATTTCCTTACTTAGTTTTCCCCCCTCCCTGAAGAATTTGTTACCTGATTTTTCAGGGCGGGGACAAATTCGGTTTTGTTATGCTAATATAGTAGTTAAGCTCTTCTACTTCAAAGATAGCTCTCCTGCCACAAACCAACGACTCTTTTGTCTGCTAATTGCCCTAGCTGACTCCCTTGTTTTAGTCCATTATCATCTCAATTCTGTTACCAAGCTTTTGAGCTCTCACCTCAGAGACAAATGCTTTCCTGGAAAAAAAAAATTCTCTTCACAAACAGCCTGTTCTGAGCTCTTTAGCCTGCCCACAGACACAAACTTTACTAAGCCAAAAATCCTTGCTTTCTAGCCAAGCTCTCTCTTTGGGGTTCGTCCACACCGCTATGCCACCATGTAAGAGAGGGTTCCCCAGCCTTTATGCTCCTGAGTACAAAGGCTGGGCCTCTTATATGCCAGACCAACAAGTTTTTTTTCCCCCACACACCCCACTTTGCCAGTTGGGGTTTTTGGGGTCACCATTTGCTGCCACCAATCGAGTATACTTCCAAAACCTTGGAGGGGGCCCCGATCTTCCCCACCCCAACTTTGTCCCCCTCCCTGGGTTTCAAAGTCAGACACCTGAAGGCTGCTTTCCTTCACCCTCTGTCTCTCTCTACCTGAGACAGAGACACCTGGAGACTGCTTCCTCCCTTAACCCTGTCTCTCTCTGCCTGAGAGACAGACACCTGGAGACTGCTTCCCTTCACCCTTCCCAGCTGAAGGCAGGCTTCCCTGAACCCTGACTCTGTCTTCCTCCCTGGAAGCCAAAGTCAGATACCTGGGGGCTATGCACCTCCCCCTACCTCCTCTCTTCCCAGTGAAGAGAGAAAAACCTTAAGGAAAATAAACCAGACAGTTTTATAACTAGAAAATTTAATAAAGAAAAAGGTTAAAGCAGAGATACAGACACTTTACATTTGGGGTTCCCCACTTTCTTCTGAAAAGGAAAGAACACCCCAAAAGGCACGGCTTAATAGAAGAATCAAAATCACTTACATCAACTAAGTAGAAGTATCAGAAAAAGGTAGAGCCATCTTTATAGCCAAAGATGGTCTAGAACCCTTGCCAGCTACCTTGGCAAGCCTCCTGCCTCATGTGCAGCCAAGATGGAACACTCCTGGCCCTGGCCTCCTCCCTGGAGACCAGCCAAGATGGAACTGAACTTTAACTCCTCCCTTCTTTATGGACTGGAGGCTCCTCCCTCCCTCATGGCAGGGAAACTCCCACGTCACATGTCTCAGACAACATAGCCCCCATCCAGGCAAGGCACACTGTATTAGATAACATAGCCCAACCCACCTCTTCCCAATCTGGCGCAATGCCTTGTGGGAAGGGGGCATCACTTGCGGCCATTTTGCATCCTGTTCCAACTCCCCGTGATGCTTTGTGTCATATCCCAGGAATCCCTGTGTTTCCGTCCACCTCGGGCGCCATCTTTCAACGGTTTCAGCAAGGCACGTGCACTCCATCGTCCGTTTTCCTGTGCCGTAATGGATCGCGAACTGCTGAGGAGAATGCTGGCACCAGCACAAAACTCTGCACAGCGGAGTTCATTCTTGAAAGGGAACGTGACAGTAGTGATGGGTCTGGTGATGAAGATGAGATTGAGCCGAGGAACGCATTGGACACTAAACTGATCATCGCTTTAATGGACATGCTCACGACCGTGGAACGCCGCTTCTGGGCACGGGAAACGAGCACTGACTGGTGGGATCGCATCATCATGCAAGTGTGGGACGATGAGCAGTGGCTGCAAAACTTTTGCATGAGAAAAGCCACTTTCATGGGACTGTGTACTGAACTCGCCCCCGCCCTGCAGCGCCAGGACACCAGATTGAGAGCTACCATCCCGGTGGAGAAGCGGGTGGCTATAGAACTCTGGAAGCTGGCCACTCCAGACAACTACCGATCTGTTGGCAACCACTTCGGGGTGGGAAAGTCGACCGTTGGAGTCGTGTTGATGCAAGTGTGCAAGGCCATTAATCGCCTCCTGCTACGAAAAATCGTGACTCTTGGTGACATGCGTGACATCGTGGCTGGCTTTGAGCAGATGGGTTTCCCTAACTGTGGAGGGGCAATCGATGGGACCCATATACCTATTCTGGCGCCCAACCACCTGGCAGAAAAGTACATTAACCGAAAGAGGTACTTCTCCATGGTTCTTCAGGCGCTTGTGGATCACCGTGGGCGTTTTACTGACATTAATGCAGGCTGGTCGGGAAAGGTGCATGACGCATGCATCTTCCGCAACACCGGCCTGTTCAGGAAGCTGCAAGAAGGCACTTTTTTTCCAGACCAGAGGATCCCCGTGGGGGAAGTGGAAATGCCCATTGTGATTCTTGGCGACCCCACTTACGCTCTAATGCCCTGGCTCATGAAACCCTACACGGGGAGCCTGGACAGCAGCCAGGAAAGGTTCAACTACAGGCTGAGCCGCTGTCGAATGACTGTGGAGTATGCTTTTGGGCGTCTCAAGGCCCGCTGGCGATGTCTTTATGGGAAGCTAGACTTGGCAGAGGGAAGTATCCCCGTGGTTATTTCCACGTGCTGTGGCCTACATAATCTCTGTGAGCGGAAGGGCGAAGGCTTCACTATGGTATGGTCCTCGGAGGTTCAACAGCTGGAAACCACGTATGCACAGTCAGAGAGCAGGGCTCTTAGAGGGGCCCAGAGCGAGGCTACAAGGATCAGGGATGCCTTGAGGGAGCATTTTGAGGCTGAAAGCAAGTTCTAATGGGAATTCCAGAGGGAGGGAGGGAGGGTGCATTCTGTTAATAGGATAAGGCATTTGCTTTTCTGTAGCTATTAGATACATATGTGCACCGAATACAGAAACCCATTTATTAAAAAGAATTCATTTATTGAACAGCTTTCTCAGAATTTGAAATAAAAGTTGAAAAACAGTAAGATGTGTGAGGGAGGAGGGGGTGCAGTTGGGGTGGGAAGAGGAGCGGGGGTGCAATTGGGGTGGGAAGGGGTCGCTCAGAGATTGGCGTATGTCCTGGACTCATAACCTCCAATGCCATCCAAATTGCTGTGTTCCCCCAACCCCATTTGCGGAGGGCGATGATTGTTATTAGGGGTTGAGTGCAGTGGATAAGGGTGCTTGGACTGTGGGTTGGTCGGTGAAGAGAAGGGGGTTGTAGGCAGCTATGGGTGGTAATAACCAGGCAGCTGTTGATAGTGGCTAGAAGGGGACAGAGGGCCAGAAGGGGAAGGGTTAGGGGGCAACTCACAATGGGGGTGGCGAGCACGGGGCTGCTCCTCCTGAACAGCAGCGATCCGCTGCAGAGTCTCTACTTGCAGCTCTAATATTCTAAACAGCTTGTCAGCGCGCTTGGCAGCGCGCTGCTCGCGAGCCATCTCCCTCAACTGGATCTGTTCCTCCCTCCGCTTCCTCTAATCCTCGCTCCGCTTGCTCTCATTCTCCCGCCACTGCTGTGCAATGCGATTGTCCGTTGCAGCCTGTTCCATAACTTGTTTCAAAAGATCTTCCTTGCTCTTCCGTGGTCTCTTTCGAATCCTCCTCAGCTTCTGAGCTGCAGATAAGACCGGTGACATTGATGTCAAGGCCGAACCTAGGGAAAGTTATAAGTGCACAGTTAAAACAGAAGATTCTCTTGTTCACAACAGACAGTAGTAGGGAGTCCCACGCATTCCATGTTTCTCTGTGCCATTTCCCTGTCCCACACAGCTGTAGCACACACAGAGCACACACAGAGAGAGCAACGGAGCCCCTGCCATGGTGAGTTTCAGGGGCAATGATTGTTTCCTTGCCTTGCTGTACTATGGCTTGGGGGGAGCGGAGGGCATTTGCGGGAACTGTACTCTGAGCACTGTCCCAACATTCTCTGTGTAGGTGTTTGTGCTGGAAGATATCTCGCTGCTGCGGGTGATGGAGGAAGAAAGGGAGGGCATTCTAATGAGATGTGGCTTCCGCCCAGGGCCATACGCGGCTTGCATCTGTGCAGCGATGCTCCCCGAATCCCTCTTAGAACAGTGGCGGGGACTAGTGACCGTGGCTGGGACAGCGACCGCGCTGGCTCTCCCGAGAAACCTGCACAGGCAGATTGCAAGAGCTCTTATTGAGATCTTTGAAGAAATCACTCATGATGATTACTGTGATGTGCTAGAGGACATCAATGCACTACTCCACATGTAGACAAGCATGCAGTAAGCATCCCTTTCCACCCCGGCCAAGCTTCCTGCCTTCCCAGTAGAAAAGTAGCTGTACCTGCGCAATCTGCTGCTGCTGCCCTTCCCCCCGCAACCGCCGGACGCTGTGGCTGGCTCTGGCTGCACTCTGGGCTTGAGAAGAGTTCCTGGCTGCATGTGTCCTGTGACTCCTCCGTGCCCTGGCTCGCTGCTGTGGCCGCTGCCTCCTCCTCCTCCTTCTCCTCCTGCTCCTCTCCGTGCTGCTCCTCTCCATCCTGCTCCTCTTCGTCCTCCTCTCTCACCCCCGCTTCAGTGGTGGGCTGGGAAGAAGTGTCCTGGGTGTCGATGGAATGCACGTTGGATCACCACCAAGTATCGCGTCCAGCTCCTTGTAGAACTTGCAAAACACAGGGGCTGCCCCAGAGCGTCTGTTTGCGTCACGGGCTTTGCGATAGGCAATCCTAAGCTCCTTTACTTTTGCCCGGCACTGCAGAGTGTCCCGGTCATGGCCTCTGTCCCTCATGGCCCGTGATATCAGGCCATACATATCGTAATTCCTGCGGCTAGACCGCAGCTGAGACTGGACAGCCTCTTCCCCCCAACAACTGATGAGGTCCAGCAACTCATGATTGAACCACGGTGGAGATCGCTTATTGCGAGGAGGCATGGCACGTGGAGTCATGGCCAAGCAAAATGGTTACCTGAGGAGCACTCCACGCCTGGCTGGAGCAAACAGGAAGGGGATTTTCAAATTTCCCTGTAAATTTAAAGGGCAGGTCTGACGTGTGGTCACCTGAGGACGCGACAGAAGAGTTTGAAAGTGATGACCAGAGTGGCTCGAACGGGAATTATGGGCCAGGCTGGAGGCTAATTAACAATGGGTGTTCACATTCGCGCCATAGCGCTACAGTGGTAGTGCAACAGCCCTTATTCCCCGTGCGGAGGTGGTTTACCACGAGAGCTATAAACTCGGACTTATAGCACAATATGTGCCTTGCCAGTGTGGTCGGGTACACAATTATAGCGCTCCTGGAGGCTATATAGCGCTATAAAGTGGCAGTGTAACCAAGGCCTTAGTGATTGTCTGGAGGCCTCCCAGAAGGGAGATAATAGCAGAGTCATGGGAATTTACAGCACTGTGCTAAAAGCTAAAGCAAGACTCACTATAGCAATCCCTACAAAAGTAGCTACAATACATTTAAAATAAGTATTTAGCTTTGAAAGGCCCCAGTTTGTCAAACACTTCTGCAGACGTGAGCTGTCCCATTCTTTGCACGCCATTCATAATGTTTGTGGGATGCAGGCTCTACAAAGGTAAGTAAATATTATTATGCACACTGTAAGGATAATGAAATTGAGGCACAGACAGAAGTGACTTGCACAAGCTCACCCAGCAGGTCCAGGACAGAGGCAGGACTAGAACGCAGATCTCTTAACACTCAGTCCAATGTGCTAACCATGGGGAGATGCTGTTTCTCATCTACCGTCTTGCATTTAACTGTAAAGATTATAACTGTAGATAATAGTCCCCATGGCTTATATTGCTGGTGACTGTGATCTTGCTGAAAAGTGACATAATGTTTGACACAGGCAATGTGGGAACTTAATGAAAGAGAGGCTGTAAATACATTTCCATCCCCTGTACTAATGGTTCAACAATCAGTAGACAGATGTTATAGCTTAATATTTAAACAAAATGGTTCATGTTCAATCAATAAAATCCCTTGTCTGATTCTTAAAGCAAAGAAAATTGCTGTACAATTCTTTACTCTGAATCCCACACAGTTTATACCACTAACAATCTACTCTTCAGCAAGATTAAAACAGAGCAAGCACAGGATTGGGAGCCAAAACCCCCTGTGCCTTTGTCTCTGACAAACTGCTTCTGCGGTCTTGGGAATGTCACAGCTACTCTGCTTCACTTTAGGCTCTGTAAAATGGTGACTATATTTACTTACCTATCTCACACAGAAGATTAACTAGAGCTCTGGAAATTTTAAATGCTACGTTTATTAATATGGTCATCCCCGGCAATAAGTTTATAAATGCTGGGGTTTTTTTAAAAAAAAGTATATTTTCAACTACTTTTCACATTTTGCAGAAATAAATGCTTCTCAGGATGGCTGGGCAAACGTCATGGATTTTGAAGATTGACAAACTATCTGAAATGTGTTTTGGGCTTGCAGTGTGCAAACCTAGATGGTGAACCTTTTACTTCTTGTAATATAAAACCTTTTTTTTTTCCTTCCAAAAAATGGTTTAATTTAAATAAAAATCCCAGCTAAGTGTCATGCTTTATAGCTAGAACCTCCCTATCTTCAAAAGCCAGGCTGGCACAAGTGGTTTATACACTTGTAACCAATTGTCAGGACACAAAATCTTGTATAGAGAGGAGAGGGGTTGCAGAGCTATTCTGCTGACTCACCCTGGTAGCTAGACCATGTAGGTTCCATTAGCTCCACTTAAACATAGATATGAAAAGGAAGTCTCCCTCAGGCAAGAGAGAGCTAGAGGAAAAGACTAGAGGTCCTACAGGTAGAAATGCAAAATATCCCAAGTCAGAAGGGATCTTTGAAATTAAGGTTTATGTTTTTAAGTACACTACAATCCTGTTTTCTTAAGGCTTTGGTATTTACATTACAAATAAAAGTAAATCCCCAGGAAAAGGTGGAAGGGCAGGGTGAGTTTAGCCAATATGTTGTATTAGAAGAAGGATGGGAACACCACAGATTTACAATACTATTTATATCTTTAATTAATTCATGCCTCTCTACTCCTTTTTCAGTCTATTTATTTTTACTTTCTCCACTCTCTACTCTTTTTTTGTCTTTCACCATGCTCTCCCTTCCATTCACCGTAGGCACCTCTCACTACATTTGCCTAAGAGAAATGCAAATCCAATAACATTGTTTGAGTGAGTCTGAAATTAGGCAAAATGAGTTTGCCCAACCCTGCTACTTCCAAGTGATCGCTCAGATTTCTGTCCTGAGAAGACAGTAGTAGGATAACTAATTCAATGATAAAGAGTCTTGTAGCACCTTATAGACTAACAGATTTTAGGGATCATGAGCTTTCATGGGTGAAGAACCACTTCATCAGATGAATGTTGTGGAAATCTCCAGAGGCAGGCATAAATATGCAGGCAAGAAAGCAAGGTAAATTCAATCAGTGGGGGTGGTGAAGCCAGGGCCGGCGATAGAAATTTGGGGGCCCCCTACTCTGATCGTTTGGGCCCCCCCCCCAGCCCAGCCGGCGCTTCCCCCCCCCAGCTGACAGCGGCTGGGGGCCCCCCCAGCCCAGCCGGGCCCCCCCAGCCCAGCCAGCGCTCCCCCCCCAGCTGACAGCGGCTGGGGGGGGGAAGCCCAGCCAGGGGGCCCCCCCAGCCCAGCCGCCCCCCCCCCCAGCTGACAGCGGCTGGCGGCAGCGCGAGCCCGGGAGCGGCGCGAGCCGCCCTTCCTCTCCCCCCCCCCCCCCGCGCCCTTCCTCTCCCCCCCCCCCGCGCCCTTCCTCTCCCCCCCCCGCGCCCTTCCTCTCCCCCCCCCCCGCGCCCTTCCTCTCCCCCCCCCCGCGCCCTTCCTCTCCCCCCCCCCGCGCCCTTCCTCTCCCCCCCCCGCGCCCTTCCTCTCCCCCCCCCGCGCCCTTCCTCTCCCCCCCCCCGCGCCCTTCCTCTCCACCCCCCGCGCCCTTCCTCTCCCCCCCCCGCGCCCTTCCTCTCCCCCCCCCCGCGCCCTTCCTCTCCCCCCCCCGCGCCCTTCCTCTCCCCCCCCCGCGCCCTTCCTCTCCCCCCCCCCGCGCCCTTCCTCTCCCCCGGACCCGGCGGGGGAAGCCCTACAGTGCTGCGGAGCCTCCCCGCCCTCGCCCTTTTTGCAGGCGGTGGTGGGCCGCTGCCGCCGGCCGGGCTCACTGCTCCTGCCGGGGACACGCACGCTCGTCCGGGGGAGAGCCGCGCCGCCTCCCCGCCCCTTCCCCGCTCTCCAGGCCCGGCGACAAGGGGGGATGACTACGGGTACTGCTGTGTACTGGGGCCCCCCTAAAGTCCGGGGCCCGGTACAGCTGTACCCGTAGTACCCCCCTGTCGCCGGCCCTGGGTGAAGCCCACTTCCAGCAGGTGATCTGGAGGTGTGAACGCCCAGAGAGGAGAAACTGCTTTTGTAATTGGTGAGCCATTCACAGCTAATATTAAGCCATGTTCCCCCCCCCCCCCCAAAAAAGCATGCACTGTCACACCCAGTCTCAGTCAAGGAAGTTTATTTTCTTAACAGAGGTTAACAAATAAATGGAAAACAATCTCAAATCCATTCCTAGCCCCAAGCTTCAGGGCTACCCTTCCCAGGGGTCTCCTCCTGGAAGCCTTCCAAGCTCAATCACCTCTGCTCCCTTCCTTGCTCCAGGGACCCATCACAGTAGCCGGGTCCACTCCACTGTGACTTTCCCTTATCTCAGTCCTTTCTCCTTAGCTGTCTACTAGTAGCCCTTTATAGCCCAAGTGTAACCCAGCCTTTTTAATTAGCTGGATTGGGCTCACCTGTTCCAGTACAGGGCCACTAGACTCAATCTATTCACAGGGACCAGCTACTCTGAGACATGTGCTAAGTTTAGATGGTCTACAAAAGCACTACAATAGCATAATGGCACCATCATCAGCCACCATAAGATTGTGGAAAAGAGACAGCAAATAATCCTGGTAGATCTAGGTTATATTGAAAGATGTAGATTTGCTGGTTGGCTCCTCCCATTTTAACCCAAGTTCACCCAAAACTTTCTCATTTTAGGACCATATTGGCAACTTAAGAAGGAGCCAAAAAAAACACCCCCATTTGCATAAAATGGAACATTTTGAAGCTGCCCTGATCTTTAACCAGAGGTAGGCCTGTAATAAAACTCTGAATCCATACATCCCTTACATTTGCAGCAGTTTGCATCCAGATTTGCCTCTGGATCTAAACTTTGCAGGCAGCCCATCTCTAAAACGGGCCTAGCCCAAGCCCCAGTTTTGACCCCACCACACACTAGAGAATTTGGATGTGGATCTGAGCTTAGGTCCGAATCCCCTCTCATGCTGTTTTTCACTCCAGTGTAACTCCATTAACTTTAGTACAGTTACTGCTATTTTACCAGTGTGAGAGCAGAATCAGGCCTACTCTCAGACACGGCAGTGCAGTCCACAGAACTACAGGTCCCAGCATGCAATGCTCTTTCATGCTCAAAGTGCCCTGGCTGCTAGGGTGTGCAGTCTGTGTGGGCCACTGATAGTCTCATTTGGCCCACAGACCACACTGGCTATTTTAGTTAATCTTTTCTATACTAGCTTTGCTTGTTTCTGAGACTCTTCAGTTAAGTTTCGGCTGCAGAATATTTTAATTTCATAAGCCAATTCCATTTCTTAAGGAAAATTCTTGTTTTCTACATTTGAGCATGCTGGCTGCTTTACTACTTTTGTTTGACATTTCCACAAATTCTCTTTTGTATGTGACAGGAAATCTGCTTAATTCTCCCTTTGTTTTCTTCTGTGCTATACAAAAAAAAAACCAGTGCAAAACTGCTGCATCTCTCTGAACACTTTCTCTCTGTGCAGTGCCAAGGAGACACACTAGAGAAAAAGAGGGGCAAAAATAATCCCTTTGCAGAACAAGATAGGGCAAGTGAAAAAAGCTTCAGCAGTAAATGACACATGCCTGGGCAGCTGGTTTCTTCAGGAACCAAATAAGGACAAATGTTTTCTTTTGTGAAACTCTGTAAATGATTCCACTGCCAGAGCGGAGTTGTTCACTTCAACGCAATGAGAGATGAGGAGCCAGAGAAACACCAAGCAAAAAGAAAGCATGCAGGGAGGAAAAGTTGGCTCACTCCTTTGTTTTACACGATAGAACAAAGATATCCAGAGCAGAGGTAGATTTTTGACATCTCAACAGTGGAACCCAATTTGTGATCGCACCATGGGACACCTATTATGAAGTTTATTAAAGAGTATTACCCCAAGGTGGTTGTGACCGTGAGCATGGTGTGACCTCTCCTAGGCAAAGTCCACTGCTCGTGATCTGTTGGGAACAGACTAGTTAGAGGTGACCAGATTGCATTAGAAAATGATATTTTTCTGCAGGAAGCATGCTGAACGTCAAGGACTTACAGAGAGAGACCAAAGCCCTTTACATCCTATGGGATCTGCAAGCCTGATCTGTGAAGGAAAGAGGGGAGGAGCACAGTTTGCTTGGGTTCCTGGTGACACTATCTTGCCAAAGGCAGGAATAGGCAAAGTGTCTTTATGGGTCCCAAGCAGTACACACCCCCTCAGTAGTCGTTACGTGTATTATTTTGTTTAGGAGGAGCAGGGCCGGTGACAGAAATTTGGGGGCCTCCTACTCTGATAGTTTGGGGGGCCCCCCCAGCCCAGCCGACAGCAGCTGGGCCCCCCCCCCCCAGCGGGCCCCCCCCCCCCCAGCCCAGCCGGCGCTCCCTTCCCCTCCCCCCCCAGCTGACAGCGCCGTTGCTGCCTTGCTCCTCACCCCTCCTCCCCGCCCTTTCTCTCCCCGGACTGAGCCGCTGCCGCCGGCCGGGCTCACTGCTCGGCCGGGGACACACGCTCGTCCGGGGGAGAGCCGCGCGATGACTACGGGTAGAGCTGTACCGGGGGCCCCCTGAAGTGCGGGGCCCGGTACAGCTCTACCCGTAGTACCCCCCTGTCACCGGCCCTGAGGAGGAGCATGCGCTCCCCACATCACTGCTCTGTGTCAGTGCTGACCAACTTCTCACTGGCATTCCTCAGCCCTTTGCCACCAAATTCTAAAGTGCTTATGACAATAGCCTGTAGGAACTTCCCAGGGGTTACACAACTAGCGGAATATGACCAGAGGCGAAAGCCAGTTCTCTGTCCAATTCTTTTAACAACCAGGTTCTAATTTCATGCACACTGACAAGTTTTCTTCTATTCTGGTACTTTGGAGGAAGTTGTATTGAATAAGACAGTCTTGCAACCTCATCAGTTGTGTGAAGGGTATAACTTTTCCTGATCTCCATTGGGTGAGCATTTCAGGGCCCTGGGAAAGATTCCTCCTCTGGCTCCCTCAAGTACATATCTGGGCTCTGTTATTCAGACTGTCCCAGATGATCGCACTTGTACTGGGGGGGTTGCAGAAGGAAAGAGAGGGTCCCTGAAATAACACAGGCTTGCTTTATTAAAGGATTGGCACCAGGACACTGAAGTGGATCTAGTAATGAATAGAGAAAGAGATGAATGTTGGTGTTAGGTGCAAGCTGTAGCTTGTTTTTCAGCTTCTTCTTAGGAGCCAGAAAGAATGAATTCCGCAGGGGGGGCGGAAAGGGGGCAAAAAGATACAAACTGCTGTGACCGGGTCACTGTCCAAGAGGAATGGACAGATTCTGCTTGCTCGCTAAAGATGGACGGTGTCAATCTTTGATGGCTGTTGCTGTTGGCGTACCCAGAGTTAGCAATGAGCCCAGCATGATCAAGGCTACGCTGCCTTATCTACCAGAGGATCGGTGTTCTTCCTTTAGGCTCCATTTTCCTCTTTGCACTGAGACAGCTGAGAAGCATTGCTGTCAGGGCAGGCTGAAAAAAAATGAGAAACCTGTATGTCACCAGCATATTGCAGGCCATATTGTCCACTATATCCCCTAATACAGATGTTGTAGAAGACCAATGACTGCAATGAGATGATGTGTTTGAGGAAATGCTATTTCAAGTTCACTAAATCAGCAGTTTCTGCACTGAAACATCATTATTTCAAACTGTGTGGGAAAATGGCAATTGTACATGGACTGAAGAGGAGAATGGCATAATAATATCCATAAAATTAGGGCCTGAGAAGACAGGTCTCCTAAAGCAGTCTTACATTGTTAATTTCCCAGTTAATTTCTCCTGGATGTTAAAAAGCAATGCTCAAAAGAATCAGTGGGAGTGGAATGCAAGAATTTTACATTCGGAAGTTTACTGTTGACATGGATTCTCTGTACAACCCACACAATTACAGGAGGAGGAGGAGCAGACACATTCCTGTACAAAGGGACTTACATCTACTAACAATAAGAGCAAAATCATTGCCTTCTCAGTCTTGGGGGATGACATATACCTGTTGCTAGGAAAGGAAAGGATTAGATATTTATATTGAGAGTAAAAACATCTGCTGTTACATAAGTTTGCTTATCCTATGTTTATAAGAAATATAAATCTTCATGCTCCAGGGCATAGGACAACTACTAACTGATGCGGGTCAGGAAGCATTTCTCCTATGGACAGGTTGTTCCTTAAGTTGCCCACTACAGCATCTCTTGCACTTTCCATGGAAGAATTGGGTTTTGTTCACCATCAGATACTGGTCTGAGCCACTATAGCAGTTCTTATTTTCCTAAGAATCATTACCTTCTGTATTCCAAGTGACTCAACTAGACCTTTCCTTGATTATATGAAAAGCATTTTCATGTGGTTTCTTATCGACCTGATAAGCACATGGGTCACTGTAGAATCGTCCGTGTCCTGCTTTCTTTCTGACATCTGAGCCTTATTTCACAGCAGCAGCTGTCAGCTCCTATGGCAGAGCAGATAAAAGCACTTACACTATAGTGCCAGGCTTAGGAAAATGCCTAGTTCATGCTGCATTTGTTTGCAGAGGTTAATCAGATTCAGAATCTCTCTAAAATTTTGAAGTGAAAGTATTGAAGGGCTGAGACGTTTGTGCAATGGGTAAAACCCCTAGAGAGTGCAGAGAAATAAGGGGTGAAGCAGAATTACTCCGTGTCCAGGGAATAGTCCCGTAACAAACTTTCAACTAAACTATCAAGAAAATTGATAACATAGTGGTATCAAAAGTACATCCTCTGCCCACAGGAAATCAAGGTATTCTACTTTCCACATCTACAGGGCAGACAGACAACACATTCTCCTCATGCACCCCCATAAGGAATTTCAAGGGCCAGTTCCTATCCCCTACCTGGTGTGGGGCAAGTGGCATCTCTATTGTTTCTCTTTCATTCTCTTTCCCCATCTCTTCTCTCTCCCTCCCTTGTCCCTTGCTGCCTGCCTTTGAGGTCTCCTTGCTTTGTACCCAAACCCCACCCCACCCCAGTCTTTTAGTCTCTGCCATTATTTTCCACCTCCCCAAAAGTCCTGACGCCTCTTGCTCTTCTTCCCAAGATCACTAGACAAAGGAAGAATGTGGCTGCCATCACCTCTGGGTGCTGTGTTGCTGACTCTCAGCTGCTTGCAGCATTCTTTCACTCCTCCACTGCAAACACAGCTCTGCAGTGAAAGACAGTGGGTCACAGCCAGGAGGATGAGAAGGAGCTTAGAGACAGAAGGCAGTCTGGGTGGTTATGGAGAAAATGTTTGAGCTACTGCTCTGCCTCCCACATGTCCTACAACAGCTGGGCAAGCAGCCCTCAGTGGCAGGCAAGTGTTGAAATTTTTTTTATGAGAGAGAGAGAGAGTGCTACATATAAACAGCTAACCAAGAAACCAGAGAAAAGGGAGCACAATGCTTGATCTTTCTAAAGTTAAAAACTGGAGGTCAGGTAGGTCTGCTTTCAACCCTATCAGTCGGGTTACATTTTGAAAACTCCCTCTACAATGGTAAGGGTTAGAAACTCTCTTTTGAAAGCAACACTTGGGGAGGAGGAGGGGGGGGGGGAAGGCAGAGCAGAGTTTAGCAATGACACTAAAGGACGCAAAAACCATAATGGAGGCAGCTATCCCTGGAGTAGCCAGGAGGGAGCCAGTGAGAGGCTAGCTTTGAAATTCTGCAGGAGAGAATCAGGCATCAGACCAGTAGCCCAGCGCTCCCAACAAGCACAAGAGCTGCTTACAATTAGGTGCAGTACACCCCTACTACATTTTATTTTTGCTATGTCTACAATCAGCTAAGTGCTTATGATTTTAAAGGATTCACTCTGGATACCATTGCTGATTTAAACTTCAGGTGGAGTCAAATAAGAAGAAGCAGAGACTAGAGGGGTCAGACATGCAGGCATGAGATGGAGAAGCAGAACCATAGCTAGCAGTTAATTTTATTTTCAGAGTTTTTAAATTTCCCTTTGAAATTTTGTGGGGTGTTTTAAATTTTTGCTTTATTTATACACGGAGTGCTACAAAACACACACATACGCACACACACTGCACCTTGGTATTTGCTTTGTAGGAACAATTTTTCTTAGCCTATGTATAGAAAAACCACAGTAAATTCAAATAATGTAATAAATGTTCAGGTTATTATTTTTTTTAAAGAGGCAATCGCCATGTTGAATTCAAGGCTTAGATTCAAACTAACCTTGCACTCCACACACACAGTACACAGGGCCAGATTCCAGTACCCTTTGTGATACTTTACCTCATAAGAAGTCTTATTGACATAAATGGGATTATTCATTGAGGGTCTGATCTAAACCCTATTGAAATCACTGGTGATCTTTCCATTGACTTCAACTGTCTTTGGATCAGGCCACAGTAAAGTTGTCTTCTGTGTGTGTAAGAATATTAGAATCTGGCTCATAGGGAGATGGCATTATAGAAGACAATGTAAAAACAACCTTTAGGGGCTGTCGTCCTTCTCAACTTTCAATACCATCAACGTCAGTGTTGTTACACTGGGGTGCAGGCTGTGTGCAATGAGAATCAAGTCCTGTCTGGGGCCGCATACACTTGTCTGAAGCATGGCAGCTCTAAAGTGAATACTTGGAAATGCTGCAAGTTTCAAGTAGTGTGAAGTGCTTAAGTCAGCATTTCCATAGTCTGTGTCAGAGGGGTTTTGTTGTGTTTAGTCTAAATGCCAAAAAGAAGTGTGGGTTAAAAAATAAAACAGCGCCAGCCCTCAGACGCGTTATTATGCATGCCTGTATCTCAACAGCTTTTCACAGTTTTCCAGCGTAGGAGGAAAGTGCTTGCCACTAGAGTTCCAAATGTGTCTTTTAGAGCCGGTTCCTGCTACGTTTTGGCCTACACACACTTGAGAAACACAATGAAAGGCTCCTGCATTGAATGTATACACAGGCCTTCTTCTTAAGAATATGAAACAATAAGAAAATTAGATCTCAGCATATGTAACCCAAATGGAACCACTAGAAGTAGCACAGACACGGATTCCCTGCTATTCAACAGAAAGGGGTGTTTAAACGAGGTGACAGACTAAGAGGGTATTAATTCAGAAGAGTAGTAAAAGAAAAAAAAGTCATAAATGTCCATCTACTTCAGCCACAGAAGCAGTGCATCGAAATAGCAGCACACGTTGGAATTGTGTGTTGTCTTGTATTCCATGTAAAGATTTCAACCGTGGCTGGCTTACAGTAAGGCAGAGCTGGACGTGGGTATCATAAGCCGTGGGGGCTGTGCCTCCCAAACAGCCAGGCGTGCCCCTGCCTAAGCTCCACCCCCAGAACTCCCTCTGTGGCTTCCCCATGCGGTGGCCCCAGCTTGGGCTGCACATCCCGCCCTCCCGGCGCACCGGAGATGGAAGCAGGAGGGCTAGCCTGGGCAGGGGCTGGCAGCCATGGTGGGGGGACTCTGGGCTCCAGCAGGGGGGATGGAAGGGGGCCTTGGGTGGAAGGAGTGGGGCTGGGGATCAGCCTTCCCCAGCTGGGAGTTCACACGCCGCCCATGGGAAGAAGACCTGAAAATATAACTAATTCTTACAGAAGTTTGCAAAGAAGTACGTGGAAGGTGCCAGTTCAGCAGCAGTAAAAGCCGAAGACTTCTGCTCCACCATATCATGGGCAGCACAAGCCACTCCATTCAGCCTCAGTCTTGTCCTGGAGGGAACTCTAGCGATGCCTATAAGACCTTAGCCCCTCTGCTAGCACTACCAACAAGATGGCTAAGTTTGGGCCTGTCCACTTGGAAGGGAGGCTGAGACCACCAGCTTATTTCCTAGAACCCACCAAATACCGATCGCTACCGCCTGGGCAAGATTCTAACTAGTGGCCTAGAGGTGGAAATCCTCTCGTCAGTCCCCGTCCTACCCAATGTATCTTCTTTTAAAAGTTAGTAGCCCCAATCTGCCCTCAATTTAACCTTCAGTTATACCACGGGCGGGCAAACATTTTGGCCTGAGGGCCACATCTGGGTTGCAAAATTGTACATAGGGCCGGGTAGGGGAGGCTGTGCCTCCCCAAACAGCCTGGCCCTGCCCCCATCCGACCTCCTCCCACTTCCCACCCTCTCAGAACCACCTCCCCATCCAATCCTCCCCACTCCTTGTCCCCTGACTGCCCCCTCAAAATACCCCCCCCAACTGCCCCTCCTGGATCCCATCCCCTACCCAACCTACCATGCTCCCTGTCCCCTGACTGCCCCGACCCCATCCACACCCCAACCCCCTGACTGCCCCCCGGGATTCCCTGCCCCTTATCCAACTCTCCCACTCCCAGTCCCCTGACCACCCCCAGCCCACCCAACTCCTCCCTCCCCCACTCCCTATCCCCTGACTGCCCTCCGGGACCCTCTGGCCCCTTACCACGCTGCTCAGAGCAACATGTCTGGCGGCGCAGCCAGAGCCAGACATGCTGCCTTGCTCTCCCAGAGGAGTGCGCAGCCCCACCCCCCAGAGTGCTGCCCGTGTGGCGGTATGCCTCCAGGGGTGGGGGGACAACAGGGGAGGGGGCAAGGGCAGCCTCCGCAGTCAGGAGCTCAGAGGCCGGGCAGGACCTTTGCCCACCCCTGAGTTATATAGTACAACCTTATTTAAGTGAATAAAGCTGATTGCATGCAACGGGGAAAGCAGAATATAGCCTACGTTTCTATAGGAGCTAGTATTATTCATATTCAATGTACAAAGCTTTCAGAGAAAAAATGCTGGTGATAATCTGAAGCTCAGCACAGCCTCAACACTGCAAAATGAATGTGACCTCTCTTGTGAATCAAACTGAATATATTATACAGGAGAATGGAGAACAAGTTCTTGACTGTAGGTTTTGTCTTTCATTTTAATTTAAATCTCAATACATGGTGGGGCTTTTAAAAAAAATAATGTTGAGAGCTTTATATCACGACTGTGTCATTCTCTTCAATCATTCGGTTTCCTTTTGAAAACAAAATGACACTGAAAAGCAGGAGAGTTATGTGGGTAGTGATACTAGTGAAGAACCTGCTGTTTGATTGTGCCCACTGAGATACCAAAAGAAACTACCTGCTTCTCACTGAGAACACACACAAAAATGCTGCAGTATTCTGCAGTAACAGAGCTCAACACTGCAGGGTTGCTACTGCAGGCTAGAACGCTGTAGACAATTACTGCAGAATGCTCAGATACTCTTAGAAAAGCCTCTTTAACATTCGTAAAATCCTGCATGTAATTTTTGACAACCCAGTTTGCACCCTCAAATCTGGTCCCAGCATGCATTAGAAAGACGGCATGGTGAGGCTGATTTAACACTGCACATTTTCACATAAACTCAACAGAGGCATATTTAATACACAAATTTTTTATCCTCAAATCTAACACCATGGAACAGTGTCCTAGTACTCAGAGATGTGCAGGGTTGTTTTCTATGCATGGGTTTTTCTGTGCCTAGAATGTCCCTTTGCTCTTGTACCCACCATATATGTCCCCCCAGATTTTAAAGAAAAGGATAATTGGTTTATCTTTGTTCATGACCACAGGGAGTGATTTTGTAAAGAGAACTATGCAAGAGTTCCCTTGTGCCCCCAAACAGCCTCATTGGCTTTGGTGTGCACAGGTCTGTTTACACAGCTCTCTTTGCAGGGTTCATGCCTAAATGAGTGAGAATCCTAGGACCTCCCAACCTAGTAGTCCCAATGTGCATGCCAAGGCATTGTCAAGAGCCATAACAGACCAGAAGTATAAGCACATGAGCTGGTGAAAAGAACATATGATCACCGGAGACTGGTGACAAACTAGGGCCATATTGTATTTATCCAAATGCACAGCTTCAGCAGTTGCAAATACAGGTGTTTTCAATTAGCACCTTTCAAGATACCAAAGGAGATGAGCCATGATCCTTCTTAAGACCACACTGAGGGAAGGAGGTGAATTAACAAGCTGAGGAACTGTGAAGGGGCCCAGTTGGGATAACAAGTTCAGCATGAGTGAAAGTACGGAGTGTTGTGGGAGATCTATAAAGAGAGAGCATTGCGTGTTGTGGGAGGTATATACATAGAGAGCTAATGGCCAGAAAGTCTTGTCTCAGGTATATATTGTAGTTGTGCCTTTACATTCTTTTAGGCCTGTGATATCCTTAAATGAATTACATAATGGGAGGAGGGGGTAATATAATTTCAAAAATTAAAAATCAATTTGGGGACTATTTAGATTATTTAAATAAAGTGTGGAAGGGTATGTTTAGTGACAGCTATTACCATGTGTGGCAGGGTGGGCCTGACCCAGCCTGCCGCCCCTTTAAGAGGGAGAAAAGCCCTCTGAAAACCTCCCTGCAGAGAAGCCTAATCAGCCACCTGGGCTGCAGAGCAATCAGCCTGGATGGGTTGCACCTGGCAGCCTCCTCAAGGGGATAAAAGCCTGCCAGGCAGGAAGCCCAGGGTGGTGGTAGTGTGGAGGAGTAAGATAGAGAGAACGAGCTAAGCTGTAGAGCTGGCTATGTAAAGAGCTACGCTATAGAGTTGTGTAAAGAGCTAAGCTGTAGAGCTGTGTATAGAGCTGTGTATAGTAGGTGGTGGGGTCTGCACGAGCTGCACTGTAAATAAAGAGCACTGTTTGGAGCCAAAGAAGAGTCTCCTGCCTGTGTTTGGAGGGGGGAAAGAAGGTGATCTGTCACACATGGTAAGAACTAAGGGCATATTTTACAAAAAATCGGTAATGGACCAGTGAAACATCAGCAAAGGAGAACCACCAAGCTGCATTCAGTGGCAATTTAGGGTATAGCAGCATGATAGGATCAAACCAGGAGAAGGCACATTTAGCTAATCTGGAGAAAGCCATTTAAAAATAGACATTTGAAAGAATTGATTCTGAGATAAGGTCACATTTCCTATAGTCCTGTGATATATGGTTTAAGCTACTGTAGCAGCAATAATACAGTAGATGCACTAATCTGCAGTTCATTGAACAGCACACTGTAATCTGCACAAAATATCAGCAATTTCTTCCCAACCTCACAGCAAAGATGTGATAGCAGATACTGTAGTGAGGTCTCCTATTAGACATCCCTTTTTTAATTCATCCAGAAAAAGATAAGGGGGAGGGGCAACCCCTCCTCCATCTCACTCTTTTCCCATCCCCATTTGCACCTTGGTAGTTGGCATATTCTCTTCAATGATTAAACTGTTCTATATATACAATGGCTCTGGACTAATTAATCAGGTCTTAGAGAGACCCTGGCTGGTGACACTAGGCAGCACAGGTTTGTGTTATTCTGGAAGCTAAAGCCAAGGAAAATTAGAGAGTCTGTCTGCATCGATTGGTCTCAACAAAGAATTCTCTCTTTGTTAATTACAACCAAGCTCTCTCTGCTCTATCACAAGGGACATTACACTGGCATGGTGGATACATGTCTCACACATGGAGGCAGTAGCCAGCAAAGAAGAAAATCATCATAAGGTACATCCAGCGCAAAAGCTGCCAGAAATGAGGGAAAGGCTAACATGAAATCCAATGTCAATATGCTGTTGGCTTCCCTCTGTTCTGAAGGGGTTACACCATCCCACTGACACTTTGCTTCTTTGATCCTGTTACATCAAAGCCCTGCAGGAGAAATCTGAATCAGAGTAACCCCTGCAAAAAGGGCAAACTGGGTATTTTCCTGAAGCTGGCACCATCAAATATGTTCCTCTTCTCTGCTCTGCCATAGGAGCGGACAGCTGCTGTGAACTAAGGCACTGCATGGCCCGATGAGGAAGCATGCTAATTACAGTGTGACAAGGCAGGTAACACAATACAACTTTATACCTCGGAAGTCGGATAGATTACAGACAGCTCTTCAAGTACAGCTCCACAGGTACGGCAGATTAGAACTATTTTTCAGAAACACTTCTGCTCTGGCTGAGGTTGTATCCATGAGATTTGCTGTTATGCCATTCCCAGGGTGTGCCTCATGCCCCAAGACTTCAGATGATTTCTTGCCTTTGGATGTGAAATGTTATTGTCTGTCCAATTAACACTAACTAAAAAAAAAACACATATGCAAAGCGAAATAGCTACAAGAAAAAAATACATAGGATTTTGAAAGACTTTGGGGAGCATAGTAAGAAACAGAAACCCAAACACTGAACCCCCTGTGTGATGGTATGAGGTGCCCATGGGAAATAATCCCTTCAGTAAATCAACAGTGCCAATTTTATCTCGTTATACGGTATCTGACATGAATTTCTACTCTGAATGCCACTGAAACAGAAACCTCCAATATTTGCAGAGATCAGCAGACATATGCTGCTGGAGATTTGTCATGCATTAGATTGTACATCAAGCTGTGGCTGGTATTATATACACCCTATGGGCAAGATTCTGGCTTCATGATGGGCGGCTGGGTAACAGCTCTAGCAGATGAGCAGTGGTGGCTTGAAGCATTCTACCTCCCCAGGGCAGTCTCGGGCAGAACACCTCAGGACGGCACCGGGAAGACTCTCATTAATGTGCCTTGCTGCTGCTTTGGAAAGATACAGCCTGGGTGTGTAACTGCTCCTGTTACATGATCACTGCAGATGAACAGAGGAGGGGTTCCTGGCCACACTCCCACCAGTCTGGCCATACCCTCTTGGGGCCTTAGAGACTCATGGTGCGAGCTGAATCCCCATACTAACACTCAAAGGATCACTACACCTGTATAATAGCCACCTCTTTGTGAGCATGCTTCGGGGGGAAGGTTCCCAGGGTTCTCTTCCCTCTAGGGAACCTGTGCAGGGGAAGTCAGAATTCTGCCATATTATATTCTAAATAGGATAAAGTAAATCTAGCTCTGAGATTTAAAGTTGAGATTTAAAGTATTGTCCCTAAATGCTAATAAACCTACTAGCTTAATCTGAAAATAAGAAGGGGATTTAAAAAAAGAAATAGACACTTGTCTGCAGGAGTTACAATTACATCCAGATTTTGGGTCAAATTCAGCCCTATTTACACCCACACATCCTAATATCTGGATACTTATCCAAGACTATGGTGGCTGCCATCCTCCTCCTGGCTAGGGCTTGACTCTCTCCTCCTTATTGTCATCTCCTTTGTCAGAGAAGGAAAGTGGAGAAGCCCAATGCCCCATCCAGGTAACAAACAGGGAGTCTATCTTCTTTGCCCATCTCTGTTCTGAAATTTTCTCTTGCAGTCCTCTCAATCATACCCCTCATTACATAGAATCATAGAACTGGAAGGGACCTCAAGAGGTCATTTAGTCCATCCCCTGCACTCATGGCAGGACCAAATATTACCTAGACCATCCCTAACAGGTGTTTGTCCAATCAGCTCTTAAAAATCCCCAGTGATGGAGATTCCACAACCTCCCTAGGCAATATATTCCAATGCTTAACCACTCTGACAGTTAGGAAGTTTTTTGTAATGTCCGACCTAAACCGTCTTTGCTGCAATTTAATCCCATTACTTTTTGTCCTATCCTCAGAGGTTAAGAAGAACTATTTTTCTCCCTCCTCATTGTAACAACTTTGTATGTCCTTGTAAACTGTTACCATGTCCCCTCTCAGTCTTCTCTTCTCCAGACTAAACAAACCCCATTTTTTCAATCTTCCCCCATAGGCAGGGGCATGGCCAGGTTTGAACAGCAGGGGGAGCGACCACCAAAAAAAAAAAAAAGGCACCACTTCCCAACTGCAGAAAAAAAAATGTTTTTACCTGGTGCCACTGAAAGAAGTTGAGTCCTTTTGGCAGCATTTCGGTGGACGGACCCACTTCGCCGCTTTATCTGGCAGCAGCTCCACGAGTCCCCTCTGCTCCAGCCACCCGGTGAGTTGAAAAGGTGCCACTTTGGGGAATTTGGCCTCAGGGGAAGCGACCACTCCCCTCATCCCCCCTACCTATGCTGCTACTCATAGGTCATGTTTTCTAGACCTTTAATCATTTTTGTTGCTCTTCTGTGGACTCTCTCCAATTTGTCCACATTTTTCCTGAAATGTGGCATCCAGAACTGGACACCATACTCCAGTTGAGGCCTAATCAGTGCGGAGTAGAGCAGAAGAATTACTTCTTATGTCTTGTTTACAATACTCCTGCTAATGCATCCCAAAATGATGTTCACTTTTTTTGCAACAGCGTTACATGGTTGACCCATATTTACCTTGTGATCCACTAAAACCCCCAGATCCCATTTTTGCAGTACTCCTAGGCAGTCATTTCCTGTTTTATATATGTACAATTGATTGGTCCTTCCTAAGTGGAGTACTTTGCATTTGTCCTTATTGAATTTCATCCTATTTACTTCAGACCATTTCTCCAGCTTGTCCAGATCATTTTGAATTTTAATCCTATCCTCCAAAGCACTTGCAACCCCTCCCAACTTAGTATCATCCACAAATTTCATAAATGTACTCTTTCTGTTCCATTATCTAAATCAGGGGTCTCCAAACGATGGCCCGAGGGCCGGATCCATCCCACAGCTTCGACTTGTCCAGCCCCACAACCTGATTTAGAATTTAATGCAACACTGACACAGTAGTGGTTTTTACAATTTGCATATATTTGCATATATTTAATTTTTCCACAGTCGCTTTGGCCCACGAAGCCCCTTCAAAAATCTAATATGGCCCTTGTCTCAAAGTTTGGAGACTCCTGATCTAAATCATTGATGATGTTCTCTCTGCCACTTTTAGTGTCCCCACCTTTGGCCCTATAGCGTATTGAGGACTATGTTGGAATTGCAAGCTACCACTTTAAGAGTGGGGGAGTTTTCCTGGTCCTGCTTGCAGGCAAGAGGCCTCTGTAGCAAAGTGTGCAATCTTAGTCAACTGGAAAGAGCCAGCTTAAAGCAAGATGGAATGAATTGTGCCCCCCTCTCTCTCTGGTTCTGGTGTGTTATCACTCTGAACTCTAAGAATTAAAGTAGTGCTACATTGCAACCTCCCAGCAAGAGTATTTATGTTTTTTATCTAACTTCTCTTCATATGCCGTGAACATAACATCGTCTAATGGTGATCCCTTCCTGTCCTTCCAACCTGTAATGAATCCAGATGCTGCAAAAAACACAACTATTACATAAATTAAACATACCTGCCATGCCATGGTAGAACCTTGGTCTGTAATAGGATGAGAGGGAATGAGGAAAGAGGATCCAAGTTTCAGGAGGGACATAGTTTGATGGGATAGGAATGTAAACTGGTGGCTGGATTGCTACCAGACAAACACAGGCCTCCCAGGTTTTTACACTCTGCCTCTATGCATGTTCAATAACGATCTCTTTCTTATAACACTGCCTGACCACCACACCATTTATTGCTAATTAAATATGATTCTTCAGTTGCAAAGATATGGACTCTTGCACTTAAGGTAAAGGAGAACTTCCTCAACTAGCAAAAGGGTTCAAAAGGGTGTGAGCAGGAAACAGTTAATCAAATCCAGAAAAGAATTAAAATTGAAGCTAGCTAAAACAAAGTAAGGAAGCCCCTAAAACATTTCAAACAATATTTTGGCCAAAGCAGAGGTTTGGGGTTGTTTTTCCCCTGCCTCCTTGTCTTTAATACTACTACAAATTTTGCTGCTTCCAATTGGTAAGGTTAGCTCTTGAAATCTAGCATGAAAGGGCAACACTCTATGAAATCTAGCAATAGCAATGGTACATGCATGGGAGGGGTGAGTTGGTGCAAAAGTCAACCATTATCATGTCAGCACTAATATCATGGTTGCCACATCTGAGGGCAAACCTGTTGCAACTACCGCAAATGTAATCACTTCCTATTATTTTTCTTTCTACATATACTCTCACTGAAAAGGTTATTTTCTTTACAGATGATACACTACTTCACTTAGCCCAGCACATGAAAGGAGTAAAAGTAGAGATTATTACTGAGATGACCCTTCTGTCAGTCCTTTGATGATAGCTCCTCAAATCCAGACAAAAAATAAGGTTACCCAGCAGCTTTAATGAACTATATTTAATTGATGCCTGGCATTAACTAACCTTCATGAGAGAGATTATACTTTTGTCCCAGACAGACATCATTCATATCCTCACATAAATCTGGTGTTTATTGAGTAGGACAATTTATATCATCTTACAAAATGTCAAATAGATTGGTTCTTGCTCCACTTTCTAATTTCCTGGTATAATGAATATGTACATTCATTGCTTGCTAAAAAGTGGATTTCAGAGTAGTTTCAGATACTTCCTGACTTTAAAACTAATTACTGGCAGATTTAAAAATATTAATTATGAACAGCAAGATCCATCTATTGTCATTTATACAGTAGCAGTCAACAGAGTATCTGAACACTAGGATTGCCCAGTGCAGCAAGAGAAGGAAAACATTTGCAAAAGCAAGTCTGCAAAATTAGTTGCGGTTGGGATTCATGAAGAAGCCTCTGGTAGCAGGGGTCCCATTCCAGGTAGGCTCTAACTCCCACCTGTGCCTTTGAAAATCTCAATACAAAAGGCTACATGGGTAAATTGCCAGCTAATTCTTGCTATTTTTAATCAAATGGCACCTGATTTTCATTCAAAGATAAGTCATTTTAAAATATGATCCAATCATGGGCCAAAATATATGCTCACACAGCCCATTGAGTTCAGGGTTTGTGAAGTTGTCTAGGCTTTTGTTTTCTCTGAGAGATAGTTAGTTTTACTATGTTTGCCTATATCTAGGCTATTTTTATACTTGACTATGCAATGTAGAGGTCACTAGCTGTGCAAATCAAGGACTGACTGGAAGGTGAGGCAGGCTGAAGCATATGAGGGAAAGTGCATGAGAGGAAGGGAAACTCATGTTTAACTACCAGTGCCTTAAAAGGGCCAAAACAGTGCTATAAGAGTTCTAAAAGAAGAGAAACTGGAAACTCCCAAAGTCTGTTATTTTTTCAAGCAAAAGGTAGAGATTTACCCATGCAATATAGGTGGGTGGGCAAGCCTGGATCTTATGCAAATAATATCTTTGGAGATAAAGATTTGCAGGGGAATAAATCTTTTTTCCCCAAAAAAAGGTGTAATCTGTAACAAAGCCACACACCTAGATACTAAAGAATACAGGGTTGTCTCCATAGATGCAAGCCTCAGTATATGCTACTATTAAAAAGGTTTAAAGTTAATCCTCTCCTGGGAGTGGCTTTTCACCATTACTAAACTTGTGGGGAAACAGCAATTTTATCTTTCACATTATTTGCAAAGTGAAATTTAAAACACAAAAAACCTTTGAGAGAGATGATAAAATTCTCACTCGTCAACACTAAAAACAATGACTATTAAACTGCATCTCGTGAATATGTAATGAAAGTGCAAGATGCATTTCTCTGCTGGTACTGTTTCAAACAGCTGCCTTTTGGTAGCACACATCAAAGTCTCTTGCTGGTAGATGTCTGCCTAAAACAGAAGCATCTCTTGAGAAGGTATCATAATTTACTGCCTGGAAAATTACTGCGTTATCACAAATACAACTTTTGCTTCTCATGGGCACAATCAGGATGGAGCAGATTAGGATAGTCAATGTTCGCCCGTATACCAGTCACCCAAACCACTTCAATACCTAGGAGAAACAGCAACCCAAATATATCTTGAGGACCAGCATTCCTTGTGCACCAACAGTGAAGTCCACATAAAGAAGAAAGTTTCCTCTAGTTTTGTACATAAAGGGCCTAGGAACAGAGCACTCAAGGAACAGCTCTTGATTCTGTTTGTTTTCACCACCAGTCTATCTAACTAGTTTCTTAACTAGGCCCATTTACCATGGCATGTGTGATAGAAGGGGCAGAGGGGGGTATAGCTCCCTTTGATGGACACTCAGCTAGCCAGTCAGCTGTAAAATCCCTCTTGGTCTGTTTGCTTTACCTGTAAAGGGTTAAGAAGCCCACCGATAAAAGAAAAGGAGTGGACGCCTGACCAAAAGAGCCAACAGGAAGGTAGAACTTTTTAAAATTGGGAAAGAAACTTTACCTTGTCTGTTGTTCTCTGGGCTGCAGGAACACGGAGCAGCAATGCTATAAGCAGAAATGCTGTGTAAGGTTTGAACCAGGTGTGAAAAGTATCTTCCAAACCTAGAAGAAATCATTTGAATAGGGAATTATACAGATTGTATCAGGTTTATTTCTTGTTTTGGCTTGTGGATCTCCTCTGTGCTACCTCCTAATGATTTTGTTTGCTTGTAACCTTTAAGTTGAACCCCCAGAAAGCTATTTTGGGTGCTTAATTTTTGTAATTGTTTCCTTTAGGATCTAGCAAAAAGCCTAGATGTATTTTTTCCTTATTTTGAATAAAATTTACCTTTTTAAGAACAGAATTGGATTTTTGGTGTCCTAAGAGGTTTATGCATGTTGTTTGATTAGCTGGTAGCCACAGCTAATTTCCTTTGTTTTTTTCTCAGCTCTTGTCTGGGGGTGGATGGTGAAAGGGCTTGAGGGTACCCCACAGGGAGGAAGTCCCAAGTGCTCCTTCCTGGGACCAAGCGTTTTTTTATTTTTTTTTATTTTTATTTTTATTTATTTTTTGCGCATTTGGGTGGTAGCAGCGTTTACCAAACCAAGGTCAGAAAGAAGCTGTAAGCTTGAGAGTTTAATACAAGCCTGGAGTGGCAAGTATTAATTTTTAAAATCCTTGCAGGCCCTCACCTCCTGCATTCGAAGTGACAGTGAGGATTCAGCCTTGACAGTATGTGAGTGGCTCCGTCCAGAAAGCCAGAGATTGTTGACCTTCAGGGCATGCTGAATTCTGCCTATTTACTCAGGCTTTTCTCCAAAGGGTAGCTTGAGAAACTGTGGGAGGCTCTCTTGCAATTCAGGGGTTCTAACTGACTGGGTGTCTATCTAGTTTGTTCTAAAGCATGTGGTTGAATATTTTTCTGCGCAGGCACCTATCCGTCATGATGGGGACATTTTACTGACTATAGGCCCAATCCTACAAAGTGATGAGCATCTCCTGCACGGTGCCGAAGCCCTTCTACACTCTTTCACATCAATGGGAGCCGAGGGACACTCAGCATGCCAGAGGAATCACTCAGCACTTTGTAAGGTTTGATCCTGAAAAAATAAATTAAATAAGAGACAAATGTGGGAGAGAGAAGCTAAATGTCTCCTCTCTCTCTCTCGGGTGGGATTAATCTTCTTTCATCATCCCCTCTTTCATTTTCAAAGCACTAGAGCACACCATTTTTCCAGACTAAAGTGTTTTAATCTGCAGCCAAATAAAAACATTTCCATCATTCATATTCTCTAGGTCTGTAGGGGCCCATACAAAATGGTGAGATATCCTGATCATTAGAAGTGACAATACATATGCGCATTACAATCCATTACATAGGACCAGAAATATTGTTACAACATAGCATTATATTAGGGGGGGAAAACTGTTAGCCAAAAGCTCATCCACATTTGGATTAATAGTGCAAATATCCAACTGTCTGATTGTTGTATATGTCCTTCTGTAGATGTTTTCAAACTCATGCTGTCTCTGTAATTGTGACTAAAAAGGCCAATAGATTCAGAACATTGTTTCCCATATTTCTGAGTTACATTTATGGGCTAAGGCACGCCAGGGTACACTGTGCTGTTGCCTTGCAGTACTTCAAAACATGGCAGGGGAACTGCAACTCTGGGCTAAAGATGCATTAGCAGGGCTATGTGAGGGCAACTTGCACAACACCTGTTCATTCTTAGCTTAGCTCTAGTCTGCTATGAGACCCTCACTTTCCTGAGCAATATATTTTATACAGCTTTACCAGCAAAAAAACAACCCTTGCTGAAGCTGAAATTGTAAACATATATCAGTCAGTTAAGTTGAAAAAGCCTTAATAGAATGCAACAGTTGAAAAGCTGAAAGGCCCAAAAGCTTGTGAATTTAAAGTTTCAGGTTGCACATTAAAAAGACAAAAATCCAGGCACTGGAAAATATGGGAATAATGAGTTAAGGTACCACAAACAGCCTTAACTCTGTGCACGTGTCCCCATCAATTTGTGCACCCTTGTTGTACTGTTGCTGTTTCTATGACATGTATCACAGCAAGCTGGTGGGCTGACCCCTCGATAGCTTGGCAATTCAGACCACAACAGATTTACTGCACAGCCTCCATAGCCCATCTGCAAAGGCAACAAGGGCTGGTTCACAGCCTGTGGAGCAGGCCTTTATGCAGGGGTGAGACACGCTGCAGGTGAGGGTGTGACGGAATGCACCCCTGTATTCACACCCTACATGCTACTGTCATACTCTTTGTATGAGGTGTGCCTGGTGAGCTGGGGTAGCATTTGAAAACTCATAACTTGCTGATCATGGTAAAATGCAGCATGGTGTGTTAAGGGATGAGCATAAACTGAAATCATGATTAAAGTGTGTTTCCCAGATAAATCTGCAGAGGGACCAAAGCGGTTTCTCAAACACACAGGGTAAGCTGATGCCCCAGGCATGTGTCAACAAAGCTGATGGTCCATCACCTATCAAATGGCCTTTCTTTGACAAGAAAGGTTGGGACAGGGACAGAGAGATCTGCATCTTAGCAAAGTAGGAGCATGAAGTCTCCTTCCTTCATCAGACTCGGTGTCTCTTGGTTCTCAGATGGTCATGTTATTTAAAGAGGGATTGAAAACTATAAAAAGAAAGGACAAACACCCCAAGATGCTCCTCCCTGTCCCTGCACATCTCATTCTCCGCACCTGAGGAGATAAAGGAACCAGCCATTAGACTCTGGGGGAAGGGGTGCTGATCTGAACAATAATGCTGTTGGAAGCATGTGGTTAGAAACTGCTTTAAATTTAATATAGTTTGATAGGTTAGGCACTAGAAAGCATTTTATCTTTATTTTTCTTGTAATAATTTCTGACTCTTACGCCTCATTGCTCGTCCTCACAGTCCATGTCTTTGTAGTTAATAAACTTGTTTTATTGTTTTAGCTAATCCAATATGTTTAAGTTAAAGTGTCTGGGTAACTCTGTTTATGATAAGCTGGTGTATTTTATTCCCTTAAAGCAATAATGGATTTAATATATTTGGACTATCCAGGGGAGGGCTGGGCAGCAAAGGGCATACATTTCTGGGGGTGTCATAAATATAAAGGGAAAGGTAACAACCTTTATGTGTGAGATAACATAAAATCCCTCCTGGTCAGAGGTACAGAATCACTTTACCTCTAAGGGATTAAGCAGCTCAAATAACCCTGGTTGGCACCTGACCAAAAGAACCAATGGGGAAAGAAGATACTTTCAAATCGGGAGGAGGGGGAAGAGAGAGAGGTTTTATTTGTGCTCACTTTGTTCCCTCTCTGGATGGAGAGAGAGAGAGACCAAGCAGGTAAAACATCTCCTGATTATACATATAATGAAATGATACATATAAAATTACAAAAATGGTAAGTAAAGGCAAAGAAGTGCATTAGATTATCTTTTGTTTTAGCTTGTGAATTTTTCCTATGCTAAGATAGAGGGTTTTTTTGTTTTTTTTCTAGCTTTGAAGCTGAGCCTAAAGGGGAATCCTCTGTGGTTTTTGTTACCGGCTAAAGTTACCTTCCATCCTGATTTTGCAGGTGTGATTCTTTTACTTTTCTTTTCAATAAAATTATTCTTTTAAGAACCTGATTGATTTTCAGTGTCCTACAAACCAAGGGGTTTGGTTTATGCTCACACTGTAACCAGTTGGTTAGTATATTATTCTCAAGCCTCCCCAGAAAAGGGGTGAAGGAGCTTGGGGGAATATTTTGGGAAAACAGGGACTCCAAGTAGCCCCTTTTCCTGATTTTTTTTTTTTGGTCTAAATCACTTGGTGGTAGCAGCAATACCATCTAAGGATAAGGAAAGAATTTGTGCCTTGGGGAAGTTTTAACCTAAGCCGGTAGAAATAAGCTTAGAAGTCTTTCATGCAGGTCCCCACATCTGTACCTCAGAGTTCAGAATGGGGAGGGAACCCTGACGAGGGGAAATCTGGGACTGCGAGACTGTTGGGGTAACCGCACAGTACAGTAAACCCTCGATTTAACGGACCTCGATTTAACGGACTTCGGATGCAACGGACAAAATTTCTGAGCAAGTCTGATGCATTCCCGATCCATTTCTGGCGGGCTGGCTCCCGGCTCCCGCCCGCGGGCGGGCTGCCGGCTCCCGGCTCCCGCCCGCGGGTGGGCTGCTGGCTCCTGCCCGAGTCCCGCCAGCAGGCGGGCTGGCTGACTGTTCCCGGCTGCCGCCTGGGTCCCAGCAGCTGGGACCCGGGTGGGCTGGCTGCCGGCTCCCGGATGCCGCCCGGGTCCTCGCAGCGGGCGGGCTGCGGAGCTGTCGCCCCGACCCTGTGGCGGGCAGGCTGCTGCTCCGACAGCTCTTTTTTAAAATTATTATTAAATAACGGACTTTTTGATTTAACGGACACCCCCTCGCCCGAATTAGTCCGTTAAATGGAGGTTTTACTGTATAACCAAAGCTAGTGAGAGCCAGAGTCTAACCAAGTGTGGCTGGCAGGCTGAAGTTACATCAGACACTCAGGGGGTGGGTTGCATGCTGGAAGGCTGTTTGTCAGCAGCCCAAGTGGGAGCTACCACCAGCAAGGTATAGTAAGGCACCCAAGGTTACAGGGCAGGGGTGACAAAGCCCCTTACTGGTCTGGATAGCACCCCAGTATGTCACAGAGGCAGCTCCAATTTCATGTGACCACAGTGTCACTCATCCTACAGCACCAGTGGTTTAAAAAAAAAAATACCCCACAAAATGCTACAAGAGCTGGCCTTTCCCACACCATCTCTAATTGGACCCCAAGGGAAGGGAACAGGTGGAGATGCCAGTCGACAGAGGAAATGGGGAGTGAAAGATTTGGGGAAACTGCAAAAAATACTCCAGTTGAAGCTGAACTGAGGCAACAGTGGGGGGGTATGTGTAACCTTAAGTTGAAAATCAGAAAATTCAGAAATGGTTGATTTTGATGAAGGACAGTCTTATATTAAGACACTGGAAAGGTAATCAGGAGATTCCCTGTTTGATCTTGGACAAGTCACTCCATGTGCCTCAGATTTCCCATTTGTACCGATAATAATACTTCCTTTGTTGTCTTTTCTATTTAAATTATATAAGAATGACCATTGGGTCAGACCAATGGTCCATCTAGCCCAGTATCTTGTTTCTGACAGTGGCCAGATGTCTCAGACAAAATGAACAGAACAGGAAAATTTCAAGTGGTCCATCCCGTGTCATCCAGTTCCCATTCTGGCAGTTGGAGGGTTAGGGACACATGGAGCATGGGTTAAGTCCTTGACTATATTGGCCATTGATAGATCTATCCTCCATGAACTTAACTCATTCTTCTTTGAGCCAAGTTAACTTTTGGCCTTTACAACATCCCATGGCAATGATTTCCATAGGCTCACTGTGTGTTGTGTGAAACCATTCTGTAAGCTCTTTGGCAAAGTTGCCATCTGTCTATTGTTCTCTGGCTGCAGTGATACGGAGCAGCAATGCTATAAGCAGAAATGCTGTGTAAGTTTTGAACCACGTATGTATCCAAAGATGTATCTATCTCAAGGCATCTGGACCTTTTTGGGTTATGAAAAAGTATCTTACAGACCTAGGAGAAATAATTTGAATAGGGAATGTTTAGACAGATGGTATCAGGTTTATTTCTTGTTTTGGCTTGTGGATCTTCTTTGTGCTAACCCCTAATGCTTTTATTTGCTTGTAACCTTTAAGCTGAACCCCCAAGAAAGCTATTTTGGGTGCTTAATTTTTTGTAATTGTTTCCTTTTAGATCTAGCAAAGAGCCTAAGTTCCAGATGTATATTTTCCTTATTGTTTTGAATAAAATTTACCTTTTTTTAAGAACAGAATTGGATTTTTGGTGTCCTAAGAGGTTTGTGCATGTTGGTTGATTAGCTGGTAGCCACAGCTAATTTCCTTTGGTTTTTTTCTCACCTCTTGCCTGGGGGTGGGTGGTGAAAGGGCTTAAGGGTACCCCACAGAGAGGAATTCCCAAATGCTCCTTCTTGGCCAAGGGTGGGTTTTTTTGCATTTGGGTGGTAGCAGCACTTACCAAACCAAGGTCAGAAAGAAGCTGTAACCTTGGGAATTTAATACAAGCCTGGAG
The DNA here is from genome assembly GCA_032164245.1 of Sternotherus odoratus. Taxonomy (NCBI): domain Eukaryota; kingdom Metazoa; phylum Chordata; order Testudines; family Kinosternidae; genus Sternotherus; species Sternotherus odoratus. Next base: position 152,992,301 of record JAVMKO010000002.1, read on the forward strand.
TGGCAAGTATTAATTTTTAGGATCCTTGCAGGCCGCCACCTTCTGCACTCAAAGTGCCAGAGTGGGGAATCAGTCTTGACAGGTACCAATTAACTGTTTAGACCAGCAGAGTAGAAAGTCCAAAGATGTATCTATCTCAAGGCATCTGGACCTTTTTGGGTTATGACAAGGCAGAATATGGGAGACTTCTAAAAGTATTCAAACACTTCATTTCTATAACTCATCATTCACAAATGCCTTATCTTATTTGCTTTAGACTTTTCTAGAAAGTTCTACATGTAAAATTTCAATGAGATTGGTTCAGTTTTGGAAAATTACAGGAGGTATTAAAAAGAAAGTTATTGGGGAAAGTTAGCTTTAAGCTTAACTGTGAACAGATTACTATCCTTCTATACTACATACATTCAGAGGATACTTCTTTACTGGAGTGGAACATGGCATAGCAAGGAAGATGAAAATAGACTACAGAATGCATACAGCAGAGCAAAAAAGTGATATAAATTATGGTGACAAGAATATAACTTGTAAAAACACTGAAGTAAAGAAACCATATCATGTTAAATGTGAAGTATCCTATCATATATCATACTTCAGCATGAATATATGAACTTACTGGAATGAGTACATCACTCTTGTAGCATGACTAATACAATCAGCTTGTTCATGTGACCCTGATGAGAGCTTCCTGTATGTGAGATTTAAGGTGAGAATTTAATGACTTTATTGAACTAGAGCTAATGTCATCTGGCATTTTAAATCTCAAATGAAAAGTTATCAGCAGATAAAAACCTTTTGTTGAGTTCAATCAGTGATTCAGAGAGGCGAGTTTGCAGAAATGGCATGACTAAATCTAAAGATAATGTTAACATTTATTCTTTTGCAATAAAGAATAAATTTAGGAGTTCATGAAGTATTGTGCTTAGAGCACTAGACAACGCCAGGCATAGCATGGGGAGACACTGTTAAAACTTGCCCTTTTAGCTCCACAGTTCACTGCTTTAGAATAACCTACTGCTAGGTCACTACTGGTCTCTGCTACCCAGACACTCCCAGTAATGGCCTCCCAGTTATCTGGTGGTACTTTGATATAGACAAATATCCATGGATTACTAGATAAAACCACCAAACTCACTTCATCTTGTGACCTAAACAGTGCTTAAACTTCTAGAAATAGAGGAATTGAGCTCTTACCTCCTACACCACTATTTTTATTCAGAACAGTTATGACCTTGAGTTTTCCCCAAGCCTGCATTTGTTAAATGGGCTATGTCAAACTATCAGAAACAGAAATTAAATGGACTTTGTAGAAGAAAGAAAAACCATTACTAGTACTTCACAACTTAGAAACTGATCTTTGAAATGAAGGACTGAAATCTCTTTCCAGGAAATGTTCAGATCCATATCTGATGTCAGCAGCAACATCCAATTGAGAAGAGATACAAACCAAGAATGTGTTAGCACCCCATGGCACTGTTTGGGCAGCAACATAAAATGAAGGAGACAAGGTAGTAGCAAGATAAGATAAGAATGGACTGAAGGTTCTTCGAAAGGCTTTAAATGATGCGGATATTCTTAACAGCTTTTAAAAACTTTTAAAGAGCTCCTCTGCTAATTGTTACAACTAATACATTAGAAGGTTTGGTTAGAACTTTTCTTTCCTTTTAAAACCAGTTTTCTTCTCTGTTTCCTTCCTACCTTGCATTCCCAAACCAAATAGTAGCATTCAGTTTTTTTTGTTTTTGTGGTATTGGTGGATGTTTGAATATACAGTGTGACAGATCGCCTTCTCACCCCCCTCAGGAACACAGGCAGGAACCCTTTTTTGCTCCAAACAGTGCTCTTTAATTAACAGTGCAGGACCCCACCACCAATATATACAGCTCTAAACAGCCCATTAATATACAGCTCTGGATACACCACTCTAAACAGGTACAGGGGGAGGCTGAGTCCACTACCCCCGGTTGGGACTCCCTCCCCAACTGCACCCGCAGAGTGAGTATTGGATAGCTCTAGCAAACACACACCGCTCTGGTTAGCCTGCCCACCCCCCCACACACACACCTCTGAATAGCTCATGCCACCACCACCTCTGGGCTGCCAGGAAGCTTTATATCCCCCAAAGGAGGCTGCCAGGTGCAACTCATACAGGCTGATTGGCCTGCACCTCAGGTGGCTAATTAGCCTTCCTGCCCAGGGGTTTGCAGAGGGCTTTTCTCCCTCTTAAAGGGGCGGCAGGCTGGGTCAAGCCCACCCTGCCACACACCTCCCCCCTTAGCCTAGCCTATAGGGCTGGCTCGGACCCTTCAAGCCTCCGCTTTCTAGAAAGGCCCATCGGGGCAGATCAATACTCTGCGGATAAGCGTGATGGAGAGGCTGAGTCCACTGCCCCCGGTTGGGACTTCCTCCCCACCCATACCCGCAGAGTGGGTGCCCCCAAGTCCCAGACCCGTCGTGGTCGGTCTTCTCCACGAGGTCCCTCTGTCTCCACGTACTTCTGGTCGGGTGCACCGCAGACTTCACCGTCTCTGGCTGGTGCCCTTTGACTCCGGTACGGACAGTCTCGGGGAGGCTGAGCAAAACTGCTCCAATATCAGGGAGTCCATGATTTCCCAAGTCCTGGGCCTCTGCCCACAAGGTACGGAGCAAGACGGAGGGCCCGGGTGGCATACAGGCTGATTGGCCTGCACCTCAGGTGGCTAATTAGCCTTCCTGCCCGGGGGTTTGCAGAGGGCTTTTCTCCCTCTTAAAGGGGCGGCAGGCTGGGTCAAGCCCACCCTGCCACAACAGACACACATTTTCAGAAGGGTGGCAGCCTCTCTTTCATATGGGGGGGGGGGGGTGCAGGGCTGGTCTTACCATGAGGTGAACTGAGGTGGCTGCCTAACATGCCAGACTCTGTGCGGCTGCCACTAGGACCCAGAGTGTAGAAAATTGTGTCTGCTGCTGGTGCATATGTATTCTCACTGCTCTAGATGCAGAGAGATGGTGGAGTGCTATGCTGGAGGAAGGAGGGCACAAGAGACATAACAGGCAGGCAGGAGGAAAGGTGAGAGGGAATAACAGAAAGCAGCAGGAGCTGCAAGGAGAGAGGGAAGGAGGAACCTCTTCTGTACCTCTCTAGCACACCCAGGAGCTTGGACCAATTAACACCAGCTTCTCAGGGAGCTTCCTGTTCCCTGCTGCTTCCCTGAACCCACTTGAGGAGAACAGGCAGTCAACCAAAGTAGTAGAAGCCAGTTAGGCCCTTAAGATGCTGATATCTTCCCTCACTCAGGCCCTGGCACCAGCCTGCTTATTTGTTCCCTTCAATTAAGTGTTGAGAGCCACTATAGCTGGCACAGAACAGCAGTTATGAGTGAAAGAAGAAAACGCCCCTCTGGGGCAGCATACAGGGAAAAAAAGAAAGTAAAGGAAGCTTTTCTGTCTAAGCAGGAAGGAGCTCACCTGAGATACATAGACACAAATGTTCAGGGTGACCTTTCCAGTCCTAGTGAGGATGTGAGTGGTGAGGAGATGCCTGATCTTCCAGTTAGTCAGAGTACAGGTGACCTGGCAGCTACTGCAGCAGCCATATCTCCATCTGAAATGGATGTAACTATGCACATTCCCTGAAGAAAACAATAGATCAGACAGGAGTGTGGTGGAGGCGCAAGAAACAGCTGCTACTGAGTTTAGTTCCTTAAGTCCAGATGATCCAGGACTTTGGACCCACTTGAACAGTAGTCTGAGGGACTTTCTCATGGGCCACAGCAAGTGAAAAACTTCATGTTCCCCAAAGACGATGAAAATAGAAGTTTCCAGCCAACACTTTACTGGCATGAAATCCCCAATGGTGACAAAGTGGAGACGCCATGGCTTATGTACTCAAAAACCCAGAATGCTGCATGCTGTTTTTGTTGCAAACTCTTCCAGTCTAATGTTCCATCCACATTGGGTTCTACAGGAACAAAAGACTGGAAAAATCTGGCATGCCATGAGAAGGCATCAAATCACCAGAGAGCATTCATAGGTGGAAAGGGCTTGAGATGAGCTAATGGGCCTTTGAGCTAAAGGTTAAAGGCCACCATAGATTGCATCAGAGTCTCTTTACTGGCAAAATGGTCTGAAAGGGCTCGTTCCCATTGTGAGAATGCTTGCTACCCAAAACCTAACAATGCATGTCTCTTCAGATCAGCTGTATGTACCAAACAATAAGACTTCCTTAAAACTGTGGAGATGATGGCCAAGTTTGATGCTGTACTCCGGGAGCATCTAAGAAGAGTCACCACCCAAGAAATGTACACACAGCACTGCCTTGAAAAAACAATTCATACAGTTACTGGCAGTAACACAGTGGTGTGTTTTGTAACAACAACAGAACCTAGTGAAAATGTCCCTGCAATGGTGACTGTCAGAGAGCATTTTCTAGAATTTATTGACCTGGAGAATACTACAGGAGCTGGTATGACAAATGTGCTTCTAAAAAGGCTGGAAGATACGGGAATTGCAATAGCTGACATGAGAGGTCAGGGCTACAATAATGGTGCCAACATGAGAGAAAAGAACAGAGGAGTGCAGACACGGATCCGAGAGTTAAACCCTCGAGCTTTTATTGTCCCATGCAGTTCTCATTCATTGAACTTGATCAGTAATGCAGCATCAGCGTCCAGTGAGGCTGCTGAATTTTTTAATGTAATTCAAAGCATCTGTGTATTTTTCTCTGCATCAACTCATGGGTGGCAAATTTTGAAGCAACATCTGGGAACATCTTGTCTGGAACTGAAACCACTGAGTGCCACATGATGGGAAAGTTGAGTGGAGGTGACAAAGCCCATCAAACACCAAATTGGGAAGGTAGATGGTACTATAGTTGCCATTATGGAGGCTAATGCTATGACAGGAACTGTTCGTGGGAGAACAGTGGTAGAGGGAAATGGAATAATCAGAAACATACATAACTTCAAATTTCTGTATGGCTTAGTGTTCTGCATGGGCCACAGCAAATGAAATGACATACTATGGCATGACATACTGTTTGAAATGAATGTTGTAAGCAAGAGACTCCAAGGTGTTGACCATGAGATAGCTGGAGCAATGGAACAACTGGACAAAGCAAAGTCATATCTACAGTCTTACCAGTCAGATAAGGGATTTCAAAATGTGCACAGAAGTTGGCTGAGGAACTTCACATAGAAACTATTTTCCCACCCATTCAAGAGTACAAGAGAGTCACCAAAGAAGACATTTTGATTATGAGGCTTGGGATAATCCCATAAGAGACCCCAAATAATTCAAAGTTAAGTTATTTAACCAGGTGCTAGATTGTGCAATATAGTCAGTTTAAGAACGTTTCATACAGCTCAAGGAACACAGCAGTATATTTGGGATGTTGTATGATATTCCAAAACTCCTGACTATACTTGAAGAAGACCTACACCAGCAATGCAGGGCACTAGAGAGAGTGTTGACACATGATCAAATATGTGATATTGATGCAAGTGATTTAGGTGATGATCTGAAAGCCCTTTCAAGATATATTTCAGTAGCATCAACTCCAAAGGCTGTTCTGGAATATACGAGCACAAATAAGATGACCACCCTCTTTCCCAATGTTTTTGTTGCTCTAAGGGTATCCAGATGTCCCGATTTTATAGAGACAGTCCCAATTTTGGTGTCTTTTTCTTATATAGGCTCTTCTTACCCCTCACCCTCCTGATTTTTCACAGTTGCTGTCTGGTCACCCTAGTTGCTCTGCACATACTTCTAAACACTTCCTGTAACAGTTGCCAGTGATAAATGCAGCCTCTCCAAACTGAAGTTAATAAAAACACATCTACCCTCCACAATGACACAGGAGAGGCTGGTCAGTCTTGCAACCATCTCAACAGAGCATGAGCTGGCCCAGAATGTAGCCCTTCAGGAAGCAGTTCAAATCTTTGCAACCAAGAAGGCACAGAAAGCACCACTTCGATTATTCAAACAGAAAAAAATACCAGTGTTTACTATACAGACTAGAAAAGTTAACTTTCAAACGCCTGAACATCAAATGTAAGTGTTACTTAAAATTTTTGAACAAAGCATTTTAAGTTGTTAGTTCTCCTTTATTGGGGTAGATAGCAGAGCACTACCATGAGAGGAGTAGAACAGGGAGAAGGCAGAATTGAAACCTTTCAAAGTTTTGGCCAAAGCAAGAGGGGATGGGGGAGGTGTCATTTGAGTTCCCCACCTCAGGTGCCAAAATGTTGTGGGTCGGCCCTGTGCGTGTGTGTACCCGCAGTGGAATTGTCAGCACAAATCCGAGTACCTGTGGTTGAATTGTTGGTATAAATTCGTGTGAGGTAAAAACGTGCACCTGCAATTCATTTTGCAGAGGGAAAAAATTAACAGGTGGAAATTCACCAAAAAGGGAGGCTGGGTTTTTTTCAGCCCAGCTAAAAATATACCTCAGCAGAAGAGAAGGAATAAAGGATAGCAAAGATCTGAGCTGTGTGAGGATGTACAAAGATCACCCATTGCTATGTTAACACATGCACAAAGGTATTATAGAACATCTACTTAAAGCAATTGTACAGTGGTGTATCCCATGTATTCTTCCACATGACTCCATAGTTCTGAAGGTCACAGTGTACTAACATTAACTTCTATAGGTAATGGGTGAGGAAAAGAGCACTGAGATTTAAAATGTGAATGACTTAATTGCTCTAGTGGGAATAGTTTTATTTTTTTTTAAATAAATTCGGTGGAATTCAGTTTTATACATACCATTGCTTATAGTGATCATTCAGCTACTTGATTTACTTTCTGTCCCCAGTGATACTGGGTGTTTGGAGGGGTTTTTGCCCTCACTTATGGCCAGAAAGGCATTTGAGATTATGAATCAGATTGGAAGTAATTGCTTTAATTTTCTTTGATGTTTCAAAGGCAGGAAAGAATTTCACACCTTTGTGAGTGCCTTTCATGGGCAAGAACATTATAAACTTGTGGGGGTGCCAATCAGAGCCAATTATAACTTGATTGGCCTCTCTTAGCATAAAGGCTTAACAGAATGCACTTTTTCCTTCTCAAACCGAAAACTTGCTTTTGTGGCAAGCTCACATTTTCTTGGATCTGTATGTAGTGAGATTATACAGATGAAACATGCATTTGCATTTAGTGCTAATGTTTCAGACATAATGACTAAAAGGTGTCCAAATCAGCCTTATTACAAATTTTCACTTCTTCAAGTAGAAGAAATATTCAGAACTATTAACAGCAGGCAACACACTAGGATTTACTGATACATAGCATGAAAGGTTCCAGTGGTGCAGAATTGTGGGGACCGGAGGAAGAGAGGGCTTGGTCCCTTTCTCACTGACATCACTGAAAAACAGCAGAAACTCCACTAAAGCCAATGGGGTTATACTAGCGTGAAAAGAGAATCCAGCCCAGAACTTGTAATTCTACCAGCGTGCAATAAATTGCACACACCTATCACCACAGCAAGAGCATTCCTGAATTCTCAAAACCCTCCCTGAAGAAATGAGGCTTGCAGTAGAACAAACTTATTCAAAGGGCTCAGTAGCTAGGCTTTAGGCAGTGACATTACCAGCTGTACAATAATTGGTTTGAAAATGAGATCACAAGCAGGATTTTTTCCCCCAGATTATTGCTGACAGCTGAGGAAAGACAAAAGAAAGAATGTGGAAAATTCTGAAGCATACCTGAACGTTCATCACTTTCACTCCAAATTTCTTTGTCTGATTCACTGGGCTACGTTCTGTTGGTACAAAGTTTCACCACCTATTCTGTCCATCCTGAGGCTGTGGTCATTCTGTTTTGCCTTAAACCTTTTAGTATGCATTGCAACTATTCTGCTATTTACATGCATTTGGTTTAACATTGTACTGCATCCATTTCATTATTATTTTATTATATGGCACAACAGTTTTGCAGCCTGCTAGCGTGGTTTTTGCTGTATTTAATGGGAGAGTTATTTAAGCCTTCTCACAAAGCTCCCAGTCCATTGATGCATACCTTAAATAGTTTTTATCACTTTCACACATGCAGAATGTACCTCTTCAACATTGTTGTGTCACCTCATGGCTTGTTTTGTTTCCCTTCCTATCAATTTTAAATCAGTAGATTGAGTTTTCGTGACTGTTACATGGGAAGAATAAAGACTGTATGGTATGATCACAATGGGGACTTGAGTGTTGTCCTGCTGAGCACTGCACTTCCTGCTGCCAGGTGGAATTCTCTGCCCTGAGTTAGGTGCCCAGACTCCCTATCCAATCCATGGGAGAGAGAGGTGCCTACGACTGGGATCCATAGAAACTGGCACACTGAGCAGGGAGACGCCTAACTAGCCAATAGGAAATGCTGAGGAGAAGGGTGTGACCTAAGCCCCACTCCTCAGTGGGAGTTAGATGCCCATCTCCATTTGGGATTCACAGCTATGAGCTCTGTCCTGGAGTTAGGTACTTAAACCAGCCAGGTTAGTCCTTTGTCAGAAAAACTAAGGCAGGCGAGACTTCCCACTCTCCCTCAGCCATTACCCCTGTGGTTAGCGACCCTGGTTCAATTCTCTCCTTCGCCTTCATGGAGCAGAGACGAACTTAGGGGTTCCCCCCTTTCAGGAGAGGGCCTTATAGGGTGACCAGATGTCCTGGTTTTGGGGACTTTTTCTGACAGACACCTATTCCACCCCCCCATCCTGTTTTTTCACCATTGCTATCTGGTAACCCTAGGGCCTTAACCACTGGTCATTGGTCTCTCAAGCTCTCCTTTTGAAGCCATTCTACTGTGTCTAAATAATCAAAAGTTAATTGAAGCAGGAGGACCAGAGCCTGGCTCTCCCACCTCCCAGATGAGCACCTTAACCACTGGGGTTTGGAATCATTCTGAGTCATTCTCTCCAGCCCAATGACTATTCAATTACTTCTACAATGTGGACCAGCTTCAACAGAAGAGACAGAGTGCCCTGCTCCAAAATACCACACACCCCAGAGGACACTCGGCTGGGATGTAGCAGACACTTATGCATGTCAAGCAGTGGGTGGGATTAAACCTGGGTTTGCCACATCCTTGGTGAGTGCTCCAACCACTGGGCTAAAGTTATGGGGTGGGGAACCTCTCCCATCTATTTTGTGTGGATGTGGATGTGCTCTGAGCAGGTCTACTGGATAAGCCCCAAAGGCAAGACAGGTGGGAGAACACCTAGTCTGTAAATCTTGCAGAGACTTAGGTATGAGTTAAATATTGAGCCACTGGTCAGCGTCAGGATTTGGCTGCGCACATGTCCAGCCACAGAAATGCAGGCAAGTTGGGACTTCAACAGCAGAAACCGAGGGGCTTAGGGATTTTGGTGCACACAGGGTTAGGTGACCGCTAAGCAGTGGTTTTGTGAATGCCAGTGGCACTAAATGTTGGACTTAGGCACCTAGTGTGGTAGTTAAGTGCCTAAATCCTTCTTGTGAATCCCACTCAGTGTCCAGAGTTTTTTATTTAGGGCCTGATCCTGAACCACTGAAGTCCATAGGAGCTCGGTACTGGCTTCTGTGGGTGTAGGCTCAAATCCTTAAGGTCAAAAATAGGTTGCTAATTTATACACATATGTAGCAGCATAATTGGGATAGTGCGTTACAAATGGAATAGCTTATTCGTTCTGAATTAAGCAAAATTCGTATTGACATCCATGGGCTTTCCACAGAGCAAAAACTTCAGGAGCTGGCTCTGTGCATGCAAAGCACATTGTTCTTCATGCAATCATCCATTGTTTGGTTGCATCAGCATATTTGGCATGTATAGTTATCAGCAAACCACCACTCTCATATTTTGCAAATTAAGGCCCCAAATCCTACAATGAGCTACACTGGGGCAGACACCTGTGCCCACGCAGTGTTCCATTGAAGTCTATGGGGCTCAAAGTGGGCAGAGGGTCCGACGGGCACACAGTGCAGGAGCTGAGCCTCATTGCCTATTTTTTTTTCCAAATTTGACCCTACAAAGTACAGATTATAGATCTGTGAGGGGTCAGATACAGGAGAGTCATCTGTCTCTATACGTCAGAGAGTGAATCATCTACTTCAGGAAGAATGGCACATGAACTGGCAAGATGCAATTCCTATTGACAGTACAAAGATACTAGAATAGTTTCTGTATGCTGAAGGATAATAGCATCTATTGTGGGACTCCTTGTTAGTGAAGGAGGCTGTATGGGGGCGTTAAGTTTAATTTAAGTCTTTATGTTACTGTACCAGAAGGAAACAGCAAAAGGTAAATTCTTCCTCTTAAAACCCCCTCAAGTCAAGCTTCTGACCCTGATCCTTGACTCCAGCTGAGGAGTGTCCCGCACATCTTTACATTGTCTTTGTTCCCCCTGCAAATCCTGGGGCAGCTCTATGACCACCTGGTTCTCCAACACAAATTAGAGGAGCCCCTGGGCTTTGATCTACCATCCATACAGGACCAGAGAATGAAAAGGGAATCGGTTCACTCTATTCATTAATCAACCTTTCTTGTTTAAAATAAAAACATGAATTAGCATAATACTTTGTGGTTGCAGTCTCCTAGCAACAGAACTTTCTCTTAAGTTGTTAGCTGATGGAGAGGGGTTTTAAGTCTTTAACCCCCTTTCTGTACAGCTATACTGAAACCGCTAATCAACCCCTTTCTTAATATCAGTTGGATTTCCCATCAAGAGTGGTTGTTTAGGCTAGTTCTCTAATCTGCCAACTGCACTGGTGGAGGAATAGCCAGTGCAAGTGCACAGGGGCCCATCTAACTCAGAGGAGCCCAGGCGGCTCTAGGCAGGGTCAGTGGTAGAACTGCATCCACAGAAATGAGGCCCAGATGTGCACTGCCCACCTGGCTAAGAAAGGCACCCAGGTCCCACTCTGCTGGCCGGGGCCTCCTGTCAGAACCTGCAGCAGCTTCTCTCAGCACCAGGGACTGACAGGAAGCCTTGAGCCAGCAGGGAGGGGTGAGGATTTAAATAGGGCATGAGGAACAGACCAGGGTGTTTTCCTTTTCTGGCCTAGCAGGGAGTTACAGCCTCAGGGAAGCAATAGGGAGAGGGGGAGTGTGTGCGCCACCACCACTGGAACAGGGGCACCTGGTGGGTGTGCTCCTGCCCAGAGACCCCAGATACAGGAAGGGGAGCTGGGCTGGATTGGGGGTGGGAGTAAGTCTGGATGTGGAATGGGGAAGAGTGGCAGCAAACCTATATGTGGGACACACAGGACAAGGGAGAGGAGCAGAAGAGGGACAGAGAGGAAGAGAGAGAGGAGCAGGACTGGCTGGGGAGACAAGTGGGGTAGGGCGGGCTGGAGGGTGGGGAATGGAGTAGAATTAAATGTTCTGAAGTACTGAACAGTTGAATTGCACACTGGATGAGTATAAATAAGTGTTACACATCAGAATAGGAGGGAGGGGACCCATCTTTCTGTTCTTCCACCACTGAACACTGTAACATATAATACAGGCGTTTTCAATCTTCACAGCATAAACATTTTCAGTCTATTTAAACCGTCCTGTGAAATGTCTTTCCTTCATAAATGCACCAAGGGCCATATCCTCAAGGTGATGAGCACTTTAGGCCTCACCCAGCAACGCTCTCAAGAATGCTCTTAACTTTACACAGGTGAGTAATGCCACTGAAGTGAATGGGACATCTCGAATGCTTCCTGGTAGCATGTTTTATGAACTTTGCTGGATCCAGTACACAGTGCTCAACTCCTCGCAGGATAAAGATCCAAGAGATTGGGGCTAGTACACTAGAATTAGTTGAGACTGTTTGAAAACTCTTCTTCTGTGGCCTTGTCTATGCTTCTGGCAACACACCGGCCACAGGGGAAAGCTGGCCGCATTCACACCCTGGTGTGTAGTTCCATGCAGCAGTGACTCAGGGAAGAGGTAGTGGAGAGCTGGCAGAGCCTTTCCCTGCTGCATCCTCCCTGCGAGAGCCCTTCCTCACCGCAGGAGTCTTTCCCTGAAGCAGGGAAAGGCTCCAGGAGTGGGGGCGACAGCAGGACACTTCACTGCTAAAACCAGCAATGTAGACATAAGGGACACTGCTTGGGCATGTAGAGAGCTATGTAGGGGACATGCCCCAAGGCTCAGGGGTGTGTTTTAATTCACCTAAGCAGTGCCTCGCTAAGAGCTATTTCCACTGGTGCTAGGGAGACATGTATGTGCTCTACATGCTGCCATAAGCGTAGACATAGCTTATGAATCATAGGAACTGCCTCTGTTTGTGTATCAGGGGATCAAGCCTCTATAATCACCAATGATATATCGAACATTATTAACAAAATCCACACTTTATGACTCTCTTTTGCATATGCACTATGCCAAGATTTTAACATTAGATTTGTGTTTTATTTGTTCCTTCCATTGAACATTTCACATAATCTGTACATGGGTTTTTGTGAGCCCTTCTAATTAGATCAGAAGCATTTCAAGTCCTGCAATATGTTGCTGTGTTCCCACGGTAAGTGCAGCAGGAAAAGGACACAGCAACCTATATGGCATGTGACTATTACTGCCTAAAAAGGTTTTAATGATGTCTTGAGCCAGATTCCTGATTCCCTACATGTTTTATAGTGCAGCAAAATGAACAGCCTCTAGGCAACCCCATGACAAGTTAGAAATGAGAAATTTTAAGGGCTATTAAACTTTCTAAAAATGTTCCCAGTGGATCAGCATAAACTCACTTAGTGCCTGTATTTCTGTAATTGTGATACAGTGGGAACACTCATGGTGTTCAATAGCTTATTCCAGGAACTAATACTCCCAGCTCTGTGGTGTGCCAGTGGGAATGGGTTAAAGTTGTGATGCAAGGGGAAAAAAGTGCAGTAGAAAGGTAGCTGAAGACCTGCTGCAGGTGTTTTGCTTATGCAGCCTCTTCTTCTTTGGGGCTAGATTCACATGGGGGACTTGGGCACCTAACTCACACCCGCATCTCACCTGCAGTGAGAGCCCGTCAGCCTGCTCAAAGGCCATCTAAGAACATACCTACCGGTTGGGCTGTGGTGGTGGTTCTGACCCTTATACCCAAAAACATTGGACTGGAGTACATGCCTAAGATGTGGGAGATCCTCCTTCTCCAAGTCCCTCCTCTACCTGATTCAGAGCAGAGACTTGAACACAGAACACATCCTGGGTGAGCACCCTCTTCCCTGAGTGACAGGAGTGGCATTCTGATGTGGAAATCTCTCCTGTTGAAGCTGTTTGAGTTTGTAAGAAATGCTTAAATAGTCATTGGGAAAGAGTAAGCATAACTCTATAAAAGGAGTGTATTCACCCAGTGGAAAGGAATGAGTGAATGGTGCAAAGGCAGGAAAGATGCAGAATAAAGAATTAGAGCCACTTCCAAGACCTTTGAGTTTTGTATGAACTTTTGGACAGAGATGTCATCCATAAATCATGTCTCAGAGCCTTGGAATATGTGTATAGTCACATACCATTAATGTCAACTATACAAAGAGTTACTCTGAGTTTAAATGGATGTGCCTGAGAGCAGAGTCTAGCTCTTTATCGTGAAAGAGATTTATTGAGACAAATCACAGGGTAGCATATAGGGACTATCATAAGAGCAGTTTCGACATTAACATGGATAAGCACTATACATTAAGTACAATAAATTCATCTGTGCTGGGGGGGAATAACTCTATGTGGGTAGTAGTCAATTTTCAATTTAGCATCTCTAACATCTTACATTAAGAGGAAAACCTAAAAGGCTTGGATCCGGATGTCCGGGAAATCATGTACTCCCAGCATCCTCCTACACCTAAGTCTGACTTTTTTTGTTGTTTCTGTTTTTTTTTTAAACAGAGAGCTCAGATATAAAATCATAACTGTCCCAGACTCTTTAGTACAGTATAAGCAGATACTCCAAACGACTCTCTTGAAAGGGAACTTGGTAGAAGTTTCTCTGTATCCCACCCTCATCTTTTCCTGTTACGGTAATACAAGATGCAAAGTTAATGCATGAGTAGCGGTCTACTGAATGTAGGTAAGACTGGAAAAAGAACAGACTGCATTTGTTGGTGCCTCTGTAAATAATACAGCTGAAAGTGGATATTGTTTCAACTCAGATTGTGGGCCATAGTCTTGACCACAACCTTATTATCTATTATTATTTCTGTTGCTGAAGTGCCTACAAGTCCCCATCAGAAAGGGACCATAAAGATTCCCTCACATGACAAAGCCGGCTGTAGACCACCCCATCTGTCAGCACAGGAGGTTTGGAGGGAGTGTCGCAGGCAAAGTAGGAAATAGAGCGTCAAAGTAATCTCAAACTATTGGCACAAACTCTTTCAGCCAATGGCAACCAGGCACAACTCAGAGCACGCATGAGATAGCTTTAAGTTGTGCCAAAGGCTGCCCAAATCCCTGTCCGGCTCAACCACTGACAGGCCATAAAGGTGGCATAAAGCTAGTCTTATGCCCCTCAGGGCCTGTGCCGGTCAGTTTCCTTTTCTTAAAAATAATAATAAGTAATAATAATAATTAAAAAATCCCTGCACCTTAAACCCCATTCAGATTCCCAAGGAAATCCTGGATGCAGGTTAACGTCTCAAGAAGACACCGTTACAAGGTGATTTCAGTGGCTAGTGCTGAAGATGTACAATGAACAGGTCTTTCTTGGGAGAGCTATATTTTTCCTATTACCAGAACTTCAGGCCACCTTATTTCATTGGTAATATAGACATAAATCTTCCAAAAAGACCTCTAGTACTGTGGATACTGTCACTTTATCCAGCTGTTGCCTGGACTTAGTCACAAGTTCATCCAGATCATTTGATTTTATTGATGCAGCCTCAAACTTGTCAGTCAAAGGAGACATTTTTGAGTGAAATCTGTATGTTTTTATCGGTAGCAATTCTGAAAGCCCTCAGAGAGAGCTTTCTTGGGAGAGGAGAGAGAAACAAGATGCCTACCACAATGAGCCCTTCAATACAGGATTTTTTACTACAAAAGCCACATTATCTAATTGTTATAGCATAGGATTGGAAGTCAATAGATCACAGTTTTAATAGACTCTCTCCGTGCCTCACTTATTAATCTCCCTAGCTATTATTACTTAATAATACATCCTAGCATACCAGGGATATTGTGAGGCTTAATCAATGAACATTCTTGAAGCACTTTAATCCTGGGATTCAGGTGTTATTGTGAGAGCAGACATTTGGACCAACATACACACACACACACACACACACACACACACACACACACACACACACAGGATTGAACAAGGGACTGCCAGATCTAAAGCCTGGGCTGCAACAACTTGATCCAAAGCTCCACGGGCGGGGCTGTTCACAGACTCATATCTCCTGGGGATCAGGCCCAGAAGGGAACACACATCTGCCAGTGCATTACATTGTCTTCGGGTGCTCAATAGTACTATTTTAGTTTTACACGTAATACCCAGAGTGATGTATTCGCTCTCTGTTTCTTATGAAGTTTTATAAAACCTTGGTCCTAAGGTTCCTTGCTTTAAAGTACAGGAATAGTTTGGTTTCTACTGATGGAAAACACTGAAAAGGAAAGATTGAAAATATCTCCAGAAGAACATGGGATGTGGATGCGTGCACCTCACATCCCCTCAGGGAACACAGGCCTTTTAAGAAGCATCTTTTAAACACATAGAAAGGCTGTCCTTGCCCATTTTCCTTTCACACTAGCCCATTTCCACTTAGGAACCACTTAAATCTATCCACAGAACATTCTCAGTACAAATAATGAGTCCACATTTACTAAGTCCTCAATGAAAACAATTAAGAAAGGAGAGTTAACTATTTTTCTGGTTTCCTTTGGCTTTCTTTCAGCCATGAATTAGCAGAGTCTTACCTGTATGGAGTATTGAGACTGCGCACGTGAGATAAGTTACATAGGTGCATTAACGTTTGTAAAGATAGGGCCTCTCAGGATGTGTCATCTCTGCTGAAATAAGAAAGTAAAAACCCAGCAGGAGCTAAGAACACTTACCAGCCGGACGGCAGGGAGATGCAGATAGCTGTGTTCTCTTGCAAAATGGCCACTTAAGAGCTGCAGCTGCTTGTCTCTGCCACAGTTAGAGGAACTAGGCCCCAGAAAAGCCATCTGGGAAATAGTTCCCAGAAGATGCCAACCCCCAGGATTGGGGAAGGACTGTGGAGACTCAATCACCAAGCCAGGCACTTCTAGAGAAGGGGATGTTTCTGTATCATGATTGCCATGCTCACTTAGGACACCTGGAAGAGATCAATAAGGATATCAGCCTCCCCCCTTTGAAGAACCCTCATTTAATATATTTGAGGCAGTGCTGTATATTTATCATCCTCAAAGAGTAAAAATACTGACACGTATTACTGACAATGTGTTACAGAAATGGCCGCAACTGAAACTGCCCTCCCACTTATTATATACATGCAAAAATATAGTAAATGCAGTCCTTACTCAAAAGAGTTCACAATGTAAAAGAAAAGATTACCTTTGTTAAATCACTTCATCTCTCCCTACCATCTATGAAATAAACATCTTTTCCCCTTACCCTTTTTGTCTGTCTCATCTATTGGTTTGTACACTTTTTCAGGCAGGGTATCATAGAACATCAAGGCTGGAAGGAACCTTAGGAGAGTCTAAGCTCTTGTTCAAAGCAGGACCAATCCCCAATTAAATCATCCAACACATTTTTGCCCCACATCCCTAAATGGCCCCCTCAAGGATTGAGCTCACAATCCTGGGTTTAGCTGGTCAGTACTCAAACCACTGAGCTATCCTTATGGTTCTCAGCTCTGGCTCTGTTGGCCTCATGAGCCTATGACAGTACAAATGATAAATAATAATACACAAAGTCTGTGGCCAAGCCAGGAAATGAATCTAAATCTCCTCAAATCTAGGTCAATGCATGAGCCATCCTTCTTTTAAAAAAAAAAATTCTCAACACAATTTAAATATCCATAAACAACCAGCAATAGCTTGATCTGTAGTAGTAAGGAAAACAGAAAGGCTATTGAATAAGAAAAACCTTGAGTCTCACAGAAACACCTTGAGTGTTTTGAAGTGTCCAGTGTGAACTAGGAAAAATGGATTGCAGAAGTCAGAAAATCCTTGACTCAAAAATCTATGTCCCTGGCAAATGGGAATTAAATTCTAATTATCAGTCTGACATGTTTCAAAAATTAAAAAACATTCTCTACAACTGTCACAGTGTCAAAACAATTATTTGCATGCATGAGCAGATGTCAGATATTGTAGAGGCATATATGTACTTGCAAATTTAAACAGCAATTTTTCTAAAATTGGAGGTATAATCTGTTACCCTAATTGCAACATATACACAAATCTTGGGTGGAGGGGAAAGTGCTGATTTAGTCTTTCTATTTTTCTCTCACAGAGAAGCTCACTTCTGCGCACAAATAAACCGAAGTAGAATAGATAATCAATCACATCTTTAGACGGATCCAAAAACCTCCTCAGTTTTCCAGCCTCATCTTTGAATTCTATTGGTTTCCCTTCAGTCCTGTTACTGTTATTTGCAAACTGGAAGAGTCTATTGTATTTTGATTGTATTTGTACTGTATTTAATGGTAATAGTAGCTTGCATTGACAATGTATAATGCCTCTTATACCAAAGTATACCCAGAGTACTTTACAAATGTAGGCCCAGCATCTGCAAATAATTTCATCTACGGATGGTTATTATTGTTTTTTATTTCTACCTCATAGCATCCAAAGTGTGTTTTCCATCCAGAATCCATTATCCCACCCCCAAGATCTGACAGTCTAAAGACTGACATGTATGCAAACAAAGCAGGTGGGGGGGGGGAGAAAATACATGTATAAGAATGATATAAAAAATAAATTATACCTAGATTGTTCCTTCAAGTGTGACACTGTCAATTTTCTTGTAGGCATCATGACAGAAATTGGTCTTCAGGAGAGACTTCGATGTGCCTTGCCCCAGATTTTTCCATGCACCCTCCCCCAAGTTCAGGTTATAGAATTAGACTATTAAACTAAATACAAGTGAAAATACATTTTCACCAAACATTCACGTGTAACCATCTCCAGGGTGGAGTCCAATAACTGCTTAACAGCATCCACCTACACTACATGGCTTAAATTGTAGAGGAAGTTGAGGTAAGTAAAACTATATTCCTATCACTACTATCATGCAGAAAACAGGAGAGTTACATCTCTGTTTTTATTTATCAGAGTTTTTGCACATCGTAAAGAACAATTGCCATGGTTAAGTTAAACAACTAAATTCAATGGAGTCCAATCTTTTCTCTTCTAGATTGAGCGGGTCCCTCAGCTTGTGGTATAACCTGGTGTCGATCCACTGAAGTCAATGGAGCTATGCTGCTTTTATACCAGTACCTGGCCTGATGTGTGTGCTGACCAGTTAATAAGCTGTCAAATAATGATTTGCAGTCAAATAATGAGCTGCACTACTATTTTTCCTGGTGTTGTATGGTAGCAGCAACTGTTCCAACAAGCGCACACACATGAGACTCAGGAATTCCATACAACCCTGTGGCAATACCTTAGGATCCAGCACTTACAGACACGCTTAAATTGGAAATCATATTTAAGTCTCATTGGGACTTAGGTGCATGCTGAAGTGCTTTCTTGAATAGGGTGTTTTCCTGAATTGTAGGCTGTGTTTCTTCCAGTGTTCGTGTCAATGTCTCTGCACTACAGAGCCTTCACTTTTCAAGACTGTTTTCTCAGGTTATAGCGACATTTGATTACCTGGCTCTGCTGCCGCAGCAGCTTGTCAAAGTTAGACTGAGTATGCATCTTTGTGATTTAATTAAGCTGAGAAAGAAATCTACTCTTAGAGTTGTTCATTATTAGTATGTGAGTTTGTGTCAGCAAGAAGGATTTTATCATCTAATGGGGAACAAAAACAGTTTTGTCCATAATGCTTACTTAATATGTAAGTAATAACTATATTTTTATTTTGCTTTCACATTCAGTTTGAGCAAGATAGGGATGATGCTAATGTCTCCAGGGATTTTCTTGGGGGAAAAATATATTTATAAACAAGTGTGTGAGTCTAAAGTATATTTTTATTTATTAAGTTCACTGATTGCTTTCCATTCAGAAGATATGGAACTATAATAAATTAGGACCTTGGAGAATTTGTGCATTCAGTGAAGCTAATGACTAACACTTTGGTCATGTTTTCTGTTATGTAATAATATATCCTATAGCCTTTTGGACTAATCAAGTGAAAGAAGGGGATTTGTGTACCAATGTGTTTTAAGAAGAGGACTTAGCAGATTCCCAAAGTAATTTCATTTGACATTCAAAGCTATTTGATTGTAATATCTGAACACTTCTAGCCACATTTGTATTCAGCATGTGAAAATCTGAGTTTTGTAATGCTTTGAAGTTGACTAATACATGATGTTGGTTTCTTTTCCTTTTCTGCAGTGCTGATTGATTTCATATCGCCTGGGCAAAAACACTGAGAGTACATTCCAAATTGCTAGCATTATAAAATCCCAGAGTCTCTGGCATACTGTGGACCATTATGCGGTATTTGGGGACCTGATATTCAAGAGGAAGAAATGGAAGCCTTATTGTATATTAATGATTAGCAATTTCCCTGTAGTGTGAATTTTGCTAGGATGGTGGACAATAAAAATCTAATGTAAATATATTTGTAAGAGTGTTATTTGTGAGAACTTTAATAATATGATATGGTTTCACCTTTACCCAAGGGCTGGGATTCTTAGATGACACAAAGGCAATGGTGACACAAACATAATCCTCCTCTTTCTCCATCATTCTTCCTGTTCTTCCTCCTCACTTTTCAGTCCCTTTATATTTACTGTATATAGGTCACATTCAGCTTTAAAACTTGACTGCAGAGGAAGCTAGCAGCTTGGGCTATTTATATTGGAATGATGGACATTTTTGCAGTAAACTGAGCTAAAATATCAGCCGTAAGGAGGGAGGAAGAGGGAATCTATGACAAAGATGAATACAAGAGTGTGCCACTTGTAGACAGAACACATGCTTGGAATGAATCCATGGGCATAAGGCATCTTAAAGTTCCAATAGCCATTCCACTCATTTTGTTTAGGACACTTTACTTCTTTGCTATCTACAAAAGTTGGCATGTGCAGATTACATGAATATCACAAATCCAGGTACACTTTAATATAGAGTTCTCACCTATTTGTAGGATATTTACAAGAGCATTGAAGATCCTTCTCTTGCAATCACATACACAAATGCCAGTTCTGCTTTTGGTCTACCAATGACTTCCACCTGACATTCACTCCAAACACTGCCCTCAGGTGGTTAATATAGTAAAAAGTTAACAAACAAAAACTCCAGAAGCTGCCTAAAAACACAGTTTATGATCTTTCACTATTAATACCCCCAGCTTCCCACAACCCCAGCATTACAAGTATTGCTAGCCCTTGCTGCACAAGGGCCCTCAGCTACTAGAAGTGGAGTCTGGCCTTCTTGACCCTATAGATAATTAATTACTTATAGTAATAAGTAAGAATCAAATAGCTGTGACATGCTTTGTAGCTATAGGGGGCACATGGGAAAGAATTCACTTTTTTAGATAATGGGGAATAAATGTGACAGCTAAAGGACTAGATCTTGTTTACTCACTTATGCACTCCTTGCTAGAGTGAGTAGTCCCACTTCAACTTCTCGTGGGTCTGGTAAGGCTTGTCAGATCCAGTCCTACCAAATAGTTAAGGAACCCCTCTTGGAGATAAACTGTTCAGTGTTTCTCCATTTTGGCTCCCTTTTAAAAAAACATGTTCATACAGTCTCCTTAATTTGTGTGTTATGCGGCTTTCTCCCCCACCCTTCCAAAATGCAGCACCATGGAGGTTGCTAAGCAACATTCTTGATAAGGTCTTAGCATCCATCAGTGAAATGCTACATTCTTTCCCTCTCTGCTCCATCTTAGAACTGAGGAGGGTGTCACTCAAAGAACATCAGTAAATGCTGGCTTTTGAGGTAGGAAACAGAGGCCTTGACAGCTGGTGAAGAAAGCAGCTACTATTTTTAAATAACTAACTGGTTTTGAGAGAGAGAGAGAGAGAGAGATTACAGAACTCTGATTTTTCAGTCAGTGAAATAGGAAGTCTTTGGCAGGTCGGAAAGCTTTCTTAATTTAGTATGGATTTTTGGTTTGAACTAAGGGTTTGGGTTGGGGTTTTTTTGTAGCACTCCTCTCCCAAGGTACACAGCAGTTTAGTGCTCTCTCTAATGCAGAAAGAAAACATTTTCAAGCTATTAAACTAAATGAGGGGAGAAAGCCAGTATAACCATTTGCTACCACTCATGTTTATCTAGTGGCCTGAACTAAAATGCCATTAAAAGTTTTCCACGTAGCAGATTCAACCCCAGTCTTATGTGAGGCTATAATTAAAATAGGCAGTATTCCCTAAGAAGTGTGCTTGTGATGCATTTCCATGCAGTTGTGTGTGCATGTGTGAGATGCCAGCTGTCAGAGGGATCAGCCCAGCACTTTTCAGAACCTAATTACTTTTCTACCTACCCTGTTATCATTAGAGTTGGGTGAATAATTCATAATGAATAATTTATTTGATTAATTTCACCTTTTTCCCCCTATTAATAGCTGTCCACAGACTGTGGAATTCTTGAATTTATTCATAATAAGTGATTAATTCTTGGTCTGCAGATCAAGCAACAACTGCAAATTGCAAATACTCACAATTCAAAATTCATGCGGGCTACTGGCATAACTGCCGCCACCTAACAATAGGAAACTCCAGCATATGAACGTGTGAATTCAGCAGGATCTGCAGGAGGAGGACAAGAGACGGAGAAGTGACAGGCAGCTAGGATAAGAGCGGGTCTCTGGAGAGACAAAGGAATTCAGCTGGGACTGGGAGACGGAGACAGAGAGAGGAAGCCAAGATGGTTTCATGGCAGGATGGCTCAGGGAAGCCATGACTTGGCCAGTATGGATTATGTCTTTACCTTTGCTTCTCTGTGCTAACCTAAGGGCTTCCTGGTGGTGTCTTCCAGGTGGCTAACAAACCCTACTCTGCTTTGAAAAAGCTGCCTGGAGTCACTGCACATACTGGCAGAGATGCATTGATCCCCGAAGAGGGCAAACATTCTCTGAAGAAGAGTATCTCGGGTTGGACTCACTGAGCAGAGCTCACGGTGTGAAACAGGAGTGCTGCAGTATAGACGTTCAGTCTCTGAAGCACTGTGGCCATGTGGCCTATGCTTAAAGAAGAATGGAACCCTTTGGGGGTCTGACACACTGAAGGGACTCCAAGGAACCATTTAAAAACTGAGGAGTGGCACACAACCTATGGGTCCGTGACTATTACCATGCAGGAGATACGGGTTCAGTCTTTGTCTTGGTCGCTTGTCCTTGGTACCAGTAATTCCGTCGTGACAGAGGGCCCAGTTCACCATCACCCTGCATTTGCACGACTACAAAGTGGGTATATAATTCCACCAGATCCAAATGGCTGCATTTCACACACACACATTACACTGACCTAAATGAGTACACAAGGTGGAGGGCAGTGATGAATCAGGCCCAGTACCTTTATCCCCCTAGCGAAAAGGAGGGCTTTATGTCACTAAAAGCTTGAACCGTTTAGATTCTAAACAGAATTGTGTCCATTCCTCTGATCAGAAAGAAGCTCGCTGGTGCCTGTGATATGGCTACTTGGTGGTGATTAGTGTAAAAACTGTGGGAGGAAGGAGAGGACCTTTACAGCACTGAGAGAAATCCAAAAAGGGCCTGGGAAGAGAATACGTTCCTGAAAATTAAAAGTAGAATTCTGTGTAGGCTTGAAACACAAGATGCCTAAAGACACAATTAAGAGGGGTCTGAATTTAGCAATATTGGGAAATATTAGCTAGGCACTTGTCTAGAGCAATTTGTTTTTCTAAAGACATGATATTATCCAGTAGTCCTACCCTTTAATTTATAGAAAGGGATATTCACTGCCCATTTATATCTGGAAATGGGAACAGAACTATCGACAATTGTATGTCTCCATCTTAGTCATGGAGGATGTGACCATTTTTGTTTCAATACTGCAACTCGCTAATAATATATGGGGTTGTCACTAAAAAAGCCACTACCCTAAAAAAATTTCAAATGTGATAAGTTATCCAGTGCCAAGACTTAAACCTTATTTTCCTAAGGCTCAATGGACCCTCCATACATAGCACTGTCTATTTCTGTGACTATAACACTCAGGTCTACGGAGATTACATGTGCAAGGCTCTTTGTTTCTTCTTGATGTTTTTAAAATATGCTTTGGGGCACTAAACCTGCAGGGGAGAATGCAGACCGTGTAGTAAATACATGGTCCACTATCCATTTATTGGCTGGTAATCTTGTCTGTAAAATCTACCACAAATTTTAATAAACAGCTGCAGAAGTCTTGCTCTGGAAAGAAAATAAAATGTGATTTAAATAATATTGAATGGTGAAAGAAGTTCAGAATTAACATAGAACAAGGAATTTTGTGTGCCTCAGAATTATTTGGAGCTCTTAAAAGAAATTATTGATTTTAAGGGTAGTACTTTAGTTATGATATGGAATCAGGAGTTAGAAAAACCAGCTTCTCTTCCTTCCTCTGCCACAGACTTGTTGAGTAAACTTGGGCAAGTCACTTAGGCCCTGAATCTGCAAACATTTAGGGTATGTCTTCACTACCCACCGAAGTAGCTGAAGTTGCGTATCTGCAGTCGATCCACACACACCCCTCACCCCCCCCCCCCCCATAGTGGAGACCAGCCCTTAGGCACAGAGGGTATGTCTACACTGCAGTAAAATGCCCCTGGCTGGCTCATGTCCGCTGACTCAGGCTTGTGGTGCTTGGGCTGTTGGGCTATAAAACTGTGGTGTAGATGTTTGGCCTCAGGCTGGAGACTGAGCTCTGGACCCCATGAACGGGGAGGGTCCCAGATCCTGTGCCCCTCAAAATCCATGCATGGAAAGGATCCTCTGTGTGTGAATCTCACTACATAATCTCACAGGCACTCCTCCACAATATCAACTTTTTCCCAAGACCCTGAGGAAGGTTCTCTGGGGTTGGGATATAAGCAGGCAGGACCAGGCAGACTGCAATGGGGTATGGGCAGTGTTTGTGTTAGAGGAGATGCTGAGTGTGGACACTGAAGATTTTCTCTGAGGAGGATTCAAAGGGCAATGTCCAAGAGAAGTCTCTGATACAAAACTTCATTACAGCCCTGTTGCCACAGAGCAGGACACAAATTGCTGTGAGCCTGAAATGGCTATGAATGGTCCGGTTCCCCAGTGGATTCCAGAAACTATGGAAGAGGATCCTCATGAAGTTTTCCTCCCACATGGCTCCTTTCCCACAAGTTCCATTAAATGGATTAAAGCTACAATATTTTGATCCTACCCGAACCATTCCCAGAGTTTGAGGGTTGGATTGGCCCACTGTAGCAATAAGGATCAGTTGCAGAGCCAGATCCAAACTTCCCCAAAGTTTGGGAGTGTTCCGATCCAGAGAGTTCTTCAAATACTTCCTAAAATAAAGGTCAATTTCCACCTGCCTGTTCTTCTGTAGGCCACCTGACAAATATTTTAGTCATGTCAAGAGGCATCATATTAACCTCCCTGTTCTTCCTGATCAGCCAGGAGAGGGTGCTGATGTAAACAGATGTTGACATTTCCCCTTCCTGCAATGAGAGAAATTATAGTTATCCTTATACTAGACCTGGCTTGTCTACAGCCCTGTAGTCTATATTTTAAGTCACGTCTCTTGCTGACTGAATAACCTCCCCTGCAACTCCCCAATCTTCTTAACTTCTGGGTATGTCTACACTAGAAAATGAGGTCAAATTTATAGAAGTCAATCTTTAGAAAGTGATTTTATACAATTGATCCTGTATGTCCCCTCTAAGCGCAGTAGGTCGGCGGAATGTGTCCTCAATACCATGGCTAGCATCGACTCACGGAGTGGTGCACTGTAGGTAGCTATCCCACAGTCCCCGCTGCCACTTAGAATTCTGGGTTAAGCTCCCAATGCCGGATGGGGCAAAAACATTGTCGCAGGTGGTTTTGGGTATATGTCATCCGTCTCCTCTCTCTTTCTCCCTCCCTCCTTCAAAGAAACAGCAAACAATTTTTTCGCGCCTTTTTTCCTGGGTTACCTGTGCAGACGCCATATCACGGCAAGCATGGAGCAGTCTCAGCTCACCATTGCTGTTGTGATCATTGTAAACATTACCCTGCAGTACGTGTAGAGCCTGGCTATGAAATCCAGCATGCAGATGATTGTAAGGAGGACATGGACACAGACATTCCTGAAAGCATGGAATATTGCAATTGGGAGCAGTGGGGCAGGTTGATATAGTGGATACTGGGTCTGGCAAACAAGCACAGACTGGTGGGACTGCATAGTGTTGCGGGTGTTGTGGCTGTGCAACTTTCGCATGCGTAAGGCCACAGGAACGGTGTGTGTTGCTTTCCCCCGCCCTGAAGTGCAAGAATACCAGGATGCGATCTGTCCCTGGTGTAGCCTCTTTCTACCATGCCCTGTGTGATTTTGATATTATATTAGCATTTCTTCTTTTTGATCGGAGTTCTGCCTGGACAGATTCTTCTCCCCATACAGCAAGCAGATCCAGTGTCTCCCATTTGCTCCATGCTGGAGCTCGTTTACAATTCTGGGACTGCCTGGCCACCTGTGCTGCTGAACTCACCGCCCTGACCAAACAGGAATGAAATTCAAAAGCTCCCGGGGCTTTTCCTGTGTACCTGGCTAGTGCATTGGAGTTGAAAGTGCTGTCCAGAGCGGTCATATTGGAGCACTTTGGGATAGCTCCCGGAGGCCAATACCATCGAATTGCATAACGCTGCGTCTGCACTGCCCCACATTTGACCCAAGGTCTATTTTAGCGTCACTCCCTTCACCAGGGAGGACTTCAGCAGTCGATTTTAAGATCCCTTTAGGTCAAAGGAACAGGGCTGGTTGTGTAGCCACACTGCTTATAAAATCGACTTAATACAGTTAAGTTTGACCTACCCTCACAGTGTAGACCAGGGCCCAGAATTTTTTGAAACTACAATTCAAACAGGATCAGCAGCAACCAAAACAATACAAAGCATCCCTTCCATCCGCCGCAAACTGAGTACAGTTTCACTTTCAATAGCTTTCCAATTTTTTTTTTTTTATTCCAAATGCTGCTCAAACAAAGGGACAGGCTTTTGGGGCTATTTGACTAATTAAAAAAAACTTAAGGTAGCAGTCAAAAATATGTGCATGGAGTGGGGCAACTGCCCCACTCCAGTGGAAAAAGGTTTAAAACGCCGCTGCAAAGGGCTGTGGCTGGGGGCAAGCAGCTCCCAGGCTGATCAGGCATAGCAGCCACAGCTGTGGCTGGGTCAATTAGGGCCCAGCTGGCCCTGATAAAAAGGCCCAGAGTATGCTACAGAGAGAGTCTCCTCTGATTACAGAGGCAGACAGGCCTGCCTGCTGGGGAAGGTAGACAAGGTACCGAGAGTGAAGCAGGGCTGGGGCAAGGCAAGAGGAGCTGGGGAAGCTCTGGCCTGGAAACCCCCAGGTTGCAGGGCCTAGAGGAAGGCCCAACAAAGGGTACTGGGGTTGCAGGGGGCAGCCCAGGGCTACAGAGGTAGAAGCAGCAGGCCAACCCCCCTTGCCGGTGATGAATGGCAATGATACTGCAGTCTGCCCCAGAGAACGGGGGCAAGTGGTGACTGGCAGTTGCCTAGACTGAGGCAAGGTGGGGATAGGGGGTGGGGGTTCCATGAGGAGGGGAGACCCTGACACTGTGGGGGTACTGCAGGGGTGCAGCACTCCAGGTAAGAGGGCACTGGGGTCCAGGGAGGGACACAGAGCCAGTGGCAAGCGGGACTACAGCTGGCAGAGGGTGCTCCTGCAAACATTTAGGCACAGAGGGTATGTCTACACTGCAGTAAAATGCCCGTATGCTGGAGTGAGCTAATTCCCTGGATGATCAGCGGGAGGCGCCGCAGGGCGAGTCGCCACTTCGCTACAGTGCAGTAGTAATGAAGGAATTTTTCCAGCCTTGCACTTAATTTAGAATTGCCAAGATTAGCATATGCACTCTACTCTGGGCACTCTAGGAGTTCAGACTTCTCTCTCTCTTCTCTTCTCTCTCTCTCTCTGTGCCTCTCCTTTTCTGTGCAGCTCTCACACCTGCAGCTGATAATCAGATGCAGTTCCAAATGAGCTGAGAAAATGAAAATTACCTCCAAAAGGAAGGAAAGTGCATTTGACGTCCCTCTTGTTCCAGCACTTGTGAGACTCTGATATAATTACCACTGTGAGCGTGCAGGCAGATGGCAAACTCGGCAGCACCTTGTATTCAGTCAGCAAGACACTGCAGAAATGTTCTCAGTAACATTTTGTTCAAGATGTCTCAACTCACAAATCTAAAAACTGGCAACTAGGATAGAGCTACTGATTATTAGTTAGCCTGAAATAATGAGACTATTACACCCCACTGGTATAAGCCTCTATCCAGAGCCCTAACTATGGCTTACGGTACATAGCTGTGTGTGGTCAGCTCCGAGCAACTGAAATAGAAGAAACACTCAACCTTTAAAATATAACTTGGAGTGAGTCAAAAGGAAAGGGCTAGATCCTGCCCTGAGTTACACCAGGGAACATTAGAAGGAGGTCCACTGAAGTCACAAGAATGAATGCTGGCAGCATTTTGCCTCATAAATATCAAAGCACGTAGTGTCACAATCTCACCACACCTGTTGGTTACTAGCTGTGTGAGCAGTGCTGGGAAGCTCATGTAGCACCAGGGATACATCCTGGTAATGAATCAAGCAGATACCCACCTGCCTTGGTGGTCTGTTTTTATTTTTAAAGAATCTGCCTGGATCCTTGCTCTTGAGCTTGGGGATTGGGACTGTCCCCTAATGAACAGGGTCTGTTCTTAGCAGCTGTGCCAATCAGGAGGAATGGGGCATGCTGCAAGGGAAAAGACGCTCACATGGCTGGGAAGCATTTCAGAGCGAGCTCAGTGATCCTACTGCAATAACAGTCAGTCGGTTAGAAAAGGGCTAGCCACATTCAACACCAAATTTGATCTCTCTTCCACCCCCATTACTCCAGAAGAATTCACATATGTACATGAGCTTTAATTTTAAATTTACTTCTTGAAATATGGAAAACTTCAAAAAACAGATTGTATTTCAACATGGAGCGGGACTGTTTGTATGTATGTACAGCACTTTGAACAGGAATGGATGGGTCCCCAGCTGGTCAAAATCAAAATAGCTCCAGTGAAGTCACTAGTGCTGTGTTGATTTACACCAGCTGAGGATTGGGCCCATAAAGTGCTATATAAATGCTATTATTATGTGCAAGGATGGATTGAATAGATGGACCATTGTTAAATACTTTACCTTGGCTTAGCCTTAGCCTCTCTTTGCTGGAATTCTTTAGTCCATACTATTTGTGCTGTGTTCTCTATGGGTAATTTAAAAATATAACTGAAGAGTGATATTTTTATATTAAGGTAGAATATTTTGTACTGTTATTTATTCATGCTGGTGTAATGCTAGATCTATAAAAACCATAATATCAGATTTATGTTCTTACAACCAATCTGTGATACGAAATATAAGAGTTAATGCCCCTGATTCTGATCTCGGTTATGCAATTGTAAATCAGGATTATCTCTACTGAAATCAATACATTTTCACCAATATAAAACCAATCTAAGTGAAATCAGAATCAGACCCACTATTTCTGAAAGGTATAATGTAGGATTTTCATAATTCAGCCGTATCATGCAGAAAATAATCATATTTTCCTCCCATTTTATCAACTCCCCATGATTTTCAAATGAGAGAAAAACCCTCAGAATCTCCTAGCATTTTACATACACAGGGCTGGATACTGATCTCAGTTGCACCGGTGTGAATCTAAAGTAACTATTGTTCTAAATTAATGCTGT
The DNA here is from genome assembly GCA_032164245.1 of Sternotherus odoratus. Lineage (NCBI taxonomy): Eukaryota > Metazoa > Chordata > Testudines > Kinosternidae > Sternotherus > Sternotherus odoratus. The sequence goes on from JAVMKO010000002.1 coordinate 153,021,224, forward strand.
CTCAGATGAAATAACTGAAAACAGAACACAATTCATAGTTCATATACTGAGAGATAAGCACAACTTTTCTAAGTGAACAAAAATTCTTGAACTGAGCCACATAGCAAGTTAGAAATTCTGCTTCCTGCATATTAACTGGACAACAGTTAAAAACAATGTGGACTGTTTTTGTTGATGTTGAAATGGCGTTGGCTTTCAGTCTTGAACATTCTTAGTGCTTGTCTCTTTCTCAGATTGCTTGGTTGTGAATGAGTTTGTACAGAAATATACAGTAGCAATTTAATTTTGATTGACAAGCAATGCTGTACTGTTGAGAAAATACTGAGACAGCAGTAGTAATGATATTGTGTTTGACACCAACACCTTGAGCAGTATGCTTTACATGCAAATTCATCCTTTGCTGCAAATATTAGCTTCAGTGCAGCCATGAAGTGAGGCTGGTAGACAGTAAGGGTATCTACAGTAGCCTTTTTTAACTAGAGTAGTTGCTGATTAACATGAAGTACTTAACACATTTGTAAAGGCTAGCATGGACACTCACTAAGCATTTGCTCCAAGATGCAAACATTTATACATGTTCAAGGGCTCACATCTTATCTTCACTGTTTAAAAAAAAAAACAGGCATTTTTTTACCTCAGGGTAACTAACACACACGAGCTATCCCAAGGCTTTAAAGAAAAGAGGGAAAAAAAGGTGAAGAGACCAGGTCAGAACCCTGCTCCTGCTTGGGGTTGATCTTCCTTAGGCGTTAGGTTACACTTACAGGATTATAGCGCTTTTGGTTATAGCGGTAGCCATATACTGCAATAGGTATAGCGTTATAGCATGTCCTAGCGTGGCCACATTTGGGGCAACTGCTGCGGCACAGGGAGTGGTGCATTATGGGCAGCTATCCCAGCATTCAGCTGGGTGCAACGTGCTTTCCAAAGGAGGGGGGTTAGGGGGAAGTGTCGTGTGTAATGTCGAGGGAGAGAACTTCATGCTGTCAGTGATTTTTCTCTAGAGAAAAGTAGCAGGCTCTGAATTTCACTCACACAGCTCCATCAGTAAACATTTTCACTGATTAACTGTTGAGTTAAGAGCGGAATTCTGAAAAGGTACTTCCGCATTCCTGCATCCCTTTGCAAAACAACACAAAGACGTCAATTGCCTTAAATGGCTCGTCAATTGCCTTAAATGGCTCGGAGGCGTGCCAGAGATCCCTTATAGCATAATGACTGATTACACTTGCCATAACACGCTACAGGGAATACGCAAAAGCTTTTATTCCTCTGGAAAAGGTGGTTTACACGTAGCGCGATAAGCTCGGACTTTTAGCGCAATATGTGCCTTGCCAGTGTGTTCAGGGTCAGAGTTATAGCGCTCCTGGAGGCTATAGAACGTTATAAAGTGCCAGTGTAACCAAGCCCTTAGTTTACCCTCAAGGTAAAATTAAAGTGCCTTATCTTTGCCATGTTTTTACTAAGAGTAGTCAGAAAACAAGAATTCCATTTTGTGAAACATTTCAATGTTTTAGCATTTGGTTTTGTTCTCCACACACACACGCCGAGACCTTCCAAAAATTTTCATGAAAAATGAGAGAGAGAAACAGGCAGAAAGGCACTCACCTGGGATGTGGGAGACATAGGTTACAGAGCATGGACTTGCACCTGATCACTGTTGGTTATTCTGGTCTCTCTCTCTCTCTCTCTCTCTCTCTCTCTCTCTCACACACACACACACACACACACACACACATTCTCTCTCTTTCTCTGGTTTTGACCAGAAATTCCCTCTTTACCCTAGAAACATTCCCAATGAAAGGTTTATCAAAATTGATACATTTCTCCCAAAAGTTTTGATTTCAACAAATTGCCATTTTCTGACCAAAAAAAACATTTTGTCAAAAATAAATTTTCACCGGCTCTAGTTTTTATCTCAAGATAGCTCATGCGCATTAGTTAACCAAAGATAAAAACCAGACCTTTGTTTATCAGGGAAGACAATGCCTCATCTTATATACTGACACAAAACCTTTGGGAAATGTCCACACAAGCTTTTACAAATATATTAACTATCTTGAGTTAATTGGCATCAAAAAGTCTAGTATAGAGAAACCTATAAGACTCAGCAGGGATAGCTGCCACTATATGAGAATGTCAGTCCCTTGTCCTGACCGCTTCGAAATTTGTCAGGGGAGAGCAGCTGTTATTAGTTTTCTGTCAGTTCAATATCTATTTATTTGTGCATATGATGGAAAGCAGAGAAGAAAGAAACAGAGTTTGCAATGCTGAATATATATTGCAGAAACCTACATAGATTTATAGTACAGGTTAGGACAATCCAAAATGTCTGGCATAAACAAAAGCTCATTAGTATATATGGTATATACAGTCTGTACCTCAGCCAGAGGTCACTAGAATAACATAGGAGAAACAATCAGAAAAGTTTCCGCGTTTTAACAAGCTTTGCATAATACTGTGACAAGAACTACAGTGAACAAAATTCACTGCACATAGATCAAGAACCCACAGGCATATACACAGCATACAAAACAGAACAAGGATGTTCAACAGCACAAAAGCTGCTGATCAAAGCCCACCATCCTCCTCATCACAAACAATATCATTCCCCTGCTAAAAGCCCTTTAACACAATGTAACAGACAGCCCGCACTTTGAACAGGAATGAACTTTGAAGACAATTGACAAAAAAAAAAAGCAACACATTTTCGAGCAATTAATACTGAGAAACAAATTCTACTTCCTGCTCAGCCTTTTATGCCATCAAATATGCCGATGGAGGATCAAGGAAAAAAATCTGAAAGGTCACAGGAAAAGATTACTAACAGACCTGAAGGCAAGAACAAACTTTAACATTATGTATAGACTGGACCCAGGTCTGGCCTCACTTTCACCAATGTTACATTAGTGCATCTCACTAACATTAATAGACTTTTCCCCTGATTCACACTGATATGAAATAAAATCAAACTCATGGCTTTTCTATTCTTGAAAATACTCATACTCTATATATAGTCTCATATTCATCCAAATAATAAGTATGCCTGTTTTGAATAGTTTAAGCACCCACTAGGTTTTGCTAAAGAATACTTTAGCCTTCTCAGTTTTGAGGCATTAATAATGATAATACATCATATTTATATAGTACTTTATATCTTCAAAGTGCTTTACAAACAGTAATCAAGCCAAGTATTTAGATCTCCTTTTTTAAGATGGATAAATGGAGACGCAGCATGGTTATGTGGCTTGTCCATGACCCAATGGCAGAACTAGCAACTAAAGCCAGATTAAAATAAAATTAAGTGAGAATGATTAAAAGTTTAAAGATTAAAATGATTAAAAACTATGCCCAAAAATGAAGTGGAGGCTGGTGACAGCTCAAGGAGGGTAGGAAAAAATGAAACAAAGACATCCTCAGAGCCAATTAACAGCACTGAGTAAAGATCATACTGAATCTGACTAAAATACAGTAGGCAAAAACCTTCTTTGCATACCAATAAGAAGACACTAAAATAATGTTGAACTGAACAGTCAGCTGAAGGGCTCATTTTGTGCTAGAGTGTTCCATAACGTGAATCAAAACATCCACAGACTCTGCAGTAGTTCATTATGTGACAAGGAGAGAAAACATTTTTGCTATGACCTTTAAGAGCACTAACTAAAGCAGCATTTCTCAAACTTCATTGCACCGTCCCCGTCCGTCCCCCCTGACAACAAAAATTACGACATGATCCCAGGAAGAGGGACCAGAGCCTGAGCCCTGCCACCTCATCAGGAGGGCCAAAGCCCAAGACCAAGCCTTGCCACCTGGCTGAGGGGCAGGCAAAGCCAAAGCTCAAGGGCTTAAGCCCCGGTCAGGAGGCTGTAACGTGAGCCCTGCAGACCAGGGCAGCCCTTGGACTTCGGCTTCAGCCCTGGGCAGTAGGGCTCAGATTTTGGCTTCAGACTTTGGGGTCCCAACCCCCAGTTTGAGAACCGCCGAACTAAAGGCTGTAACTTGCAACGCTCTTATATCTTGATGTGTTAAAAGCAAATCTTGCAAAAATATATTGAAATCTTCCTTCAGTATGTTGCCAACAGAATATTAACTCTGTGGGCCAAAATAATTTTGGGTACTAGACAGATACACTGTTAAGACACACGGTCAATATTCCCTCTAATTTTTGACAGGCCATGTGCACAAAAATGTCTTCTGTAAATTTTTGTGCTTCTATGCAAATGTTTCTGCTTCCATGCAAATTTTGGAGTGTGCGGTGTTTCACCGTGCACACAGGGTTTAGGATCTGTGCGTGTTGCACGCATGACAGAGCGCGCATGACAGAGCTTAGAGGGAACAGTGCACACAGTATATCATTTATATTTCTGGAGATCTGAGTCACTCTGAAAAATAATGTGGCACTCAGGCTCAGAAATGAATGCACAAGATTACTGCTGCATCTTGTCACACAGTACTGTGAAAATCAGAGCCACACACAAACATGATGTTAAAGGCTCTCATACGGAGCCTGATTCTAATTTCCTTTTGCACTGCTGAAACTCCATTGACTTCAGTAAAGAATCAAGTTGCTCCTTATTTACACTGATAGAAATCAGAGCAAAATCAGGTCCATAGTCTTGATGCCATAGTAGAATTTGCATTAACTGTGTAGTACAGTGCCAGGGGATCCATGAAATATGTTATGATTGTTTACCTGGAGCTGATTCCTCAGCTGAAGTCAACTGGTTTATATCAGCTGGTGATCTATCTTTATATTTAGATGACAAGCGAAAATAAACTTTCTGGTCTTAGGTTAATATCTATCTGAGCACATCACAAAACGGCCAACCTTTTCTTAAAAAGAACCCAGGACTGGAATGCCAGGGGATGCTGCAAGTCAGCAACATGGGGCATTGTGCAAGGGAAGATTTCATGTCACAACTTTCATTCTGCCTGGCTCAAGTCAATGTTGTAGAGCAAGTTCCCTGAATTCTGGAGCACCACATTTACTTAGAACAGAGCTTTCCAAACTGTGTGCCGCGACACATTAGTGTGTTGGCAGCAGTGTGTAGGTGTGTTGCAGGAACTAAAAGCACTTCCCTGGTCAAAACTGCTGGAAAGCAAGCTGCTGCTGCTGCTGCAGGCTTGGCCAGTGCCGGCCAGCAGAAGGGGGGCGGGAGGGGGCAGAAAGCCCACTCCCCTCCCTCCCCCCGCAGAGACAGTCAGGGGAAGGAGGATTGCACCACGGCCGCGGCAGGAGACTCTGTGGGCCTTGCATGCAGGTGCCGGGAGGGGGAAGGAGGGAAAGAGCCCAGAGAGCCTCCCCCCCGCCCCGCAACCTGGCTCTGCCCCCCCACCAAGGGTCCCCCGGCTTCCCCTTGCTGCCCCCTTACACCTGCTCCCCAGGAGCAGAGCGTCCCTTCTCTTCAGTTCCCTGCAGCAACATGCTGGCTCCGTTGCTGCAGGGTCCTAGCACCCTCCTGCTTCTGCTGCCTGTGATGGGGGTGAGTGAGTATGCTGCTGCTGAGGGGTGGGGGCAGGAAAGGAGGAAGCTGACCCAGAGCTTGCTGCTGCTGGCAGAGAAAGGGCTGGGGGGGGGGGGGGGAGTCCTCCTCTCTGGCTTCAGTCCCAGAGCAGCCTGCCTACACCCATCCCAAACTCATCCCCAGCCTGCCCTACCCCAGAGCCCACACCCCAGGAAGAGCTTATCCCCCCGCACCCCAATCCTCTTATTCCACCAAATATTGAAAAGCTGTGTTCATCCCATCAACCTTATACATCCCATTAAAATGGTAAGTAGTTATTGGTGTTATTCAACTTTTTTTAATTCTTGCACATATTTACATACTGTTACTCATAAATGACAACAATGTATGTTATTATCTTACAAATCATATATTTTTTAAAATATAAATGAAAGGTTTTCATGAGATATGTTGTGTCCCCATACTTTTCATTATTACAATTTATGTATGTGTCCGTATCTCTTATAACAGGGTTAGTTTAACCTCCGGTTTGCTAGTAAAACTGAATTACTGTGTCGCGAAATGATGCATGTCTAAAATGTGTGTCGCCAAAATTAAAAGTTTGGAAAGCTCCGACTTAGAAGCTTGTCCAAGGGGGGGGGAAAGGAACTAAAAGTAGAAGTTGTGATATATTTCACCTGTTTTTTAAGGTTATATCTGGCAGTTGTATTGCAAAAGTTCCAAGGTCCAATAACCAGGTAATTTATAGACACACAACTGAAAATGTCAAAGAGAAAATAAGTGGAAATGAAACTATTATTAAAAACACCAAACTAGGACTTGAAAATACTTCACAGGGTACAAAACTGAAGATTGCTTGGCTAGGTGGAGGTGTCAGATTAGGAGACAGTGTGACTTGATGATTACAGGCAAACGGCAGGCCAGAAGGATTCCGGTCCACATTCTGGCTGAATTACTGACCCAATGAGAGGCTTTGGCAGAGTAAGTTGATATCCAGGTGCCTCAAGAGGTCAGCCCAACTATACAATGTACTAAAAAAATGAGCGTGACATTGCACTCTATATGATTTTATGGAAATATACTTATGTAAATATGACATAACTGGAATACGTTTTATGCTAGATATGCCATGTAACATCTCTGCAAAAGTTATGATCTACTGGATATATTCATCCTATTTGTATGCATGTATCATTTTTGTATTTGAAGCTATGAATATTGGCTATGTACTTGTTTAATTTTAAGTAACCTCCGTGAAGCAGTAGGTCAGCTTCCTGAGAAAAGACTATTCTCAGTAAGTGCCCAGTCAAGAAACACTTAAATAAACAATGAACTTGGAGATACCAATCCACTTCTAAGCTTTCCCCGGGGAATGTGGCCTGGCTGGTAAGGAACTCAGTCATGCATGGACATGTGACTCCAAAACTTGCCCATGTGACCCCAAAACTCCATCTTGGAGCTGGATTCTAGATAGGCGAGAGGAGGGGGTCTCCACCCACAAGAGAAAGTCTATTTAAACCCCTGGAAGACCCCTCCATTTTGTCTTCAGCTGGCTCTAGAGATAGCCTCTCCACCCTAAAGTATACCTGAAAGAAACTGGAACAAAGAACAGTAACGGCAGGAGTAGAAGGAGGCTAGTTTGTAAAAGAAGCTTATTGGAACATCTCTCAGGGTGAAATTTCATCTGTAATCATTTTCTTACTGTATAAGGTTTAGACGTCCATATTTTATTTTATTTTGCTTGCTAATTCACTTTGTTCTATTATTACTTGGAACCACTTAAATCCTACTTTTTTGTATTTAATAAAATTACTTTTCACTTATTAATTAACCCAGAGTATGTATTAATACCTGGTGGGGGCAAACAGGTGTGCATATCTCTCTCAGTGTTATAGAGGGCGAACAATTTATGAGTTTACCCTGTATAAGTTTTATACAGGGTAAAACAGATGTATTTGTGGGTTTGACCCCCATTGGGAGCTGGGTACCTGAGTGTTGGAGACAGGAGCACTTCTCAAGCTGTTTTCTGTTAAGCCTGCAGTTTGTGGGATGTAGTTCAGACCTGGGTCTGTGTTTGTAGCAGAGTAGTATGCTTGGCTCAAACCAGGCAGGGCATTGAAGTCCCAAGCTGGCAGGGAAAACACTATCCGAAGTAGCCGAGGCACATCAGATGGCAATTTCCAAGGGGGGTTCTGTGATCCAACCTGTCACAATGAGCACCTGGAAATTATATTTGAACCCAGTTGCTCTGGGGAAAAGTTGATTTTAAGGGTGTTAAAAATGGGTGAGCTGGGTACAGATCAGTACTTAGAAGCTTAACAGAAGTAATTAGATGCCTAAATATAGATTTAGGTACCCTTTTTGAAAACTGGATCTCCCATTCAGATGAGGGAGATGGTTAGGCAGATAGATCATTGCATATGTTCCTATAATCCAAAACACAAAAAAGGAAATTGTAGCTATGTTTGCTGGGTGGACCAAAGGGTGGGGAATAAACTGGGCAGAAGAAGAGAGATGTGTGGTAAAGAGAAGAAGAAAAGAAAAACAAGGAGGAATGAGTAATAAATAGGGAGAAGAAATGCAGCAAGAGAGAAAGATGAAACAAAAGCTTCATTGAAAGTTATTAGGTTTGCATTTAGTATCAAATAGGGAAAACTGCAGAATTTTCATAATGGATCTTGGAGTTCTTAGTCTAAATTCTCACTGGGAATTTTGACTAAGTAAGCACTTCAGAAATAATTTATAGACTCTACTTGTTTGCTAACTGCATATCTGGCCAGCTGGTGTAAAATCCATTGACTTTATTAAAAACAGAGTGTTGCACCTGTGTAATTGTGAGGAAAATTTTGCTCAGTGTCTTGTTACATTATACCCTGGGTGTGAATTCACTCCGTTTTGTTCCTATGGAAAATGCTGAATATGATGGACAACTAACTTCCCCAGATTAGCATATTTCCTATTGCCATCTAAGGGAAAAGATCATTCAAGCACCTGAATTTTTTAGAGTCTAGTCAGACATTCACCTCCCAACATAGGAGTCATTCTCGTTATTATGCAAATGTCATCTTTTACCTGAAGGCAAATTCTTGCCTCTTAATATTTAAATTCCATCTAGTTTTCATTGATCTCTAAACAACATCACATCTTTGAACTTTTCTTAGGAACATTTTAAGGTACAAAGAGTCTCACTTTCCCACCCACCCCTCCCCCTTTTCTAATGATGGGATTATTGGCTAATTTCACTGGAGCAGAGAATGTTCTTTCTCTCAGGAAAGACAATTGATGAAATCTCAGTTTAAATGTTAGAGAAATTACAATGTCATTTACATCTAGTTCGCTTCCTTAAACAAAGAAATATTCACTAAAAGACTACAAGCAGATGCAAAAGCAGCAGCAGAAGCACTATCTTCAGTATTCAATAAAGCCATATAGCAAATAAGTTGAAATATAAATTTAAAATCAACAGTTTTCTGCAGTTCGTATGACCAAGAAGGTTACAGATATTTTTTTCAGGATAAATATTTTATTTTGAAGAGAACATGCTAAGTACCCAGCACTAATTTCACCTTAAACCTAACTACTAACTACATCCTTGGACTATGTAAACAGTTTCCAAGATGAGGATAACTTTAACTCTTGAGAAAAAAAAACAGATGGAATGTCTCTGTCAGGTATCCTTACGTTTTGGTCTTTGTCCGGGGGATATATCCCTGCCCAGTGCAAAAGCCATTGGAGTAAATTCCTCCATTAGGGAAAGTTCAGCAACTGTTGAAAACTTATAGTCAGAGAGTCTTCTGCAGACATTCAGGTTTTAGAACATGGTACTAAAAGCAGCACTGTGAAAAGACTGAGATGTCAAAATCTTTTTCTTTTGTAATTATCTCTTGCACAACTGTATCTGCTGGATATATGGCCCTGAACATCTGCTACCCTTAACCAGTGCCAATGATTTAAATTTTCTTTGGGGAAAAATTAGATTTGTCAAGTGTTTATATTTTTAGCATATCATCACTTTGGCATTTTTTCCCCTTTCTTTTTCCTTTTTTTGTGATGCCATTGAAAGAGCAGTAGTGACTGTTTTGAAGCTGCCACAAAAAAATACTAAGACTTCCCTGGATATTTTGTTTTTGAATCAGAATATGGGAGAACAGGACATAACACTGAGCCGTGAGTAACAATTAGGAAGAGCTGGGTAATAAAGTAAGAATAGATAGTTCTTTAAAATGACCACCAGTATGGTGCAAGAAGCCATGACCAACCAGAGAATCCTGCCAGTGGATTACAATGTTTGATGCCGTTTTATCTAGCAAAATATTCTATTTAAAAAAAATAATCTTATTCCTCAACCTATAAAGCAGTTTTTCATTGGTGGTAGACTATATGGTTCATTCCTGTATCAGCTTGTCTTTGACTTAAGGCATGAAAAAGAACAAATGCAAGTCAGTGGGATCTCTCGAGGGTGCATAGATTAGAATTTGCCCCTTGCCTGATCACTTCCAGAAACAAGAACAACAAAAATTAAACTTCCTTTTAGATTTTCTTAGTGACTAACACCTTTCTTTTCTTCCACTGCAATCTTGAAGCCTCACCTCACCCTGCTGGAAACTCTGCTCGGGACTGACCTTTCCTGCCAGGAAATAGCATTTGTGGGAATCGTCAAATGGAGAGAAGCATGTTTGTGATGTTTAGACTCAAAGGGGGTTTTTTGTGTTTTTTTTTTTAAAGAGTGGTAGGAAAACTAATTACCAGCAAAATTAGCTCAGATTTGCTGAGCAGTTTTAGATTGATATTGTGCTTGCTTTATATATACACAGAGTTCCCATCGGTATCAACAGGAGTTTTGATAACATTGAGAGCAGAGGAAATCAGTTGAGCTCCATCATGTGGATCTCAGAGGAAAAATTTACCGGGGGTGTGAGGTTTTTGGTTTGTTTTGTATTTAGACCTATGTAAAGGAAGTCCTGACAACATACAGTCAATAAGGAATAATCTAATTGTTTTTCTTGTGATCAGTTTTTAATCAGCATTCATACTTGGGCAGGTGGGTGTCCAGCAAAAATCATACACAATCATTTAGCAAATCTACATCACTTGGCTACTCCATTGTTTTATTGGCTGCTAATTAATTTGGCATTTACTGTCAGACATCAGAGCTTCAAGGCAGTTGAAAAAAGGAACAGAACAGTGGGAAAAAACAACTGTTTGAAAATTGGATGATGGAATAGCAAAGACACACAAATAGAAGGGGAGGAGGGAGTTTACAGAGAAAATTGATAAAAGAGGATTCATTAGACCCTAAAAAATTCTTCCTAGGGATCCCCATACTCATGGGTTGTGAAAAATAGATTGGTGAATCCGTCTAGCTCCTGGACACACTATAATAATTCTTCAGTCTTGAAAAGCAGACCTGTGGAGTGTATGCAAGGGGAAAATATATTTAAGATATGCCAAGTAGTTCACAGAGATGCCATGTGTGAACATGACAGAGTATTCTGGGATTTCTCTCAAGATCACAGGCTTAGATGAAGTAATTATGCTGTGACTTGTATGTCATTACAAACATACACACATTCCACACAAAAAAGCCCCTTCACGTTGAGCCCAGTTGTTCTAGATCCTTAAGGGAGTAGATCCCAGCTATTACAACTGTTTCTCTTCCTGATTCACCTTCCTTTGCTTCAACCTGGACCTCCTCCTGTACTCTTTTCAAACCATTTTTTCTAGGCATTTATTTTCAGGTACACATTTAGGAAAAAAGGCCAACAGCAAGTGTATTTTAACACTCACATTTAAGTGGTTACAAAGTTTCATCACATTAATAACAATTACTTTGCCCACTACCTAGGAATACTTGCTTCCTAAGCCTATCATTGTCTCCTAGTTGAGACACCTACATATCTTTGTCATTTACCTTTGAACATGAGCAGAATCTAACTGGTATTCCTTTGTCTGTCCGTGTGGAGAAAAATATATTCTGCAAACAAAAAATACTTGCTACATTTCATTTCTTGTTTACTTTAAAAGGATTGTGTGAGAGTCTGTGCTGCGACTCACACAACACAGATCTCACCATCCTGAGGGAGGGAAGGCAAATATGGTTTCGTATCATGTTACACCCTCCTGATTCCAAGCTATTCTGGAGATCAAATCAGCCCCAATTGTATCTTGGGCATTAGGAGTCTTTCCTAAATGACAACAGCCTCCCCAGCTTGCCTAATAAGTGCTGGCACCTCTGGAAAAGCCTATAGTCCCGTGCATTCCAAGCCCACATCCTCCTGCCGTCTGTCCCCTTGACAGTCTTTATCTTATTTATCCCCAGAACACATCTGTGAGGTAAGGAAATGCCAATATTCCCATTTTACAGATGGGGAACTGAGGCTCAGCAAGGCTAAGTGACCTGCCGAAGGTCACATAAGAAATTTGTGACAACGCAGAGAACTGAATCCAGGTCTCACAAATCCTAGGCTAGCACAGGACCAACCTTGCTCTCCATGAAATATTTACCTATAATTTTTTTCCAGTCTATAGCTATATTTGTAGGAGAGCTCAGCATATGGGCACTTTAGAAAATCTGAACCCAGCTGTGGATGATGAGAGCCTGCAAATCTAGCTCTGATCTCTTTTAAGAATCTGGTCCATAATGTCATGTATTGACCTGAATACCTTTTTCAGTTTTATCTCTGAGGCAGGGTTATAGTGGGGATGCCTCAGTGTAAATGAGAAATGGATTTGGCCCCTCCGGTATACCAAAAGCTAGGATACTACTCTGTACAACATAGAGGTTGCAATGCTTTTACTACCTTTAAAAGTATCCAGTTCTATACTTCCATATTTCAGAAGTATTTGAATATACTACAGTGCATGAAATGTAAACATATATGCAACTAGCAAAACTAAAGGAGATCTGGCTGAAGTGACATAATGCTTTATTTAACTGAAAAAAGATTTAAACTATATTTCAGAAATTCCAAGTTCAAAACAGCACTTTTAGAATTGGAGATGGAAGGGCAGATTCTCTGGCCCAGACTGCGCCCCTCCTGTCCCTCGGGCAGCACAGCGCTGCCACATGTCACCAGCTGGGAAGCTTTTGACATGGGCCAGCAGAGCTTCTTCATGCCCAGCACAAGGGCATGTTGTCAGCAGGGATGTGCCCATGGGGCCTCACACCAGTTGGTATCATTTAAAGCAGCTCCCAAACTTCTCTAACCTGTACTGCAGCTGGGTCAGCAAATCAGGGCGCTCGTGCTAGAACAGGCTCCAACAGGCTGCCTCCCCACTTCACTGCACTGCGCCCAGCACTATCTGGACATTGCAAGAATCTGCCCCAGTCTCTGTAGTTAAAGACTTTTTGTATGAATTGTCTATGGTTGTCTGTCCTTCTTAGAGGCAGATCCCTCTATGCCCTTTCTGTACTCTTCCCTCTGGCGCTGACAGAGTGGGAAGTACAGCAGTACGTGCTGGGTAGCCATGAGTTAGTTAAGGAGTCTCTCCTCCTCTAAACTTCAATCATTTGTTCCTGTGGTACCTGAGCTTGGGTTTGTTGCATGTTTTTGGCCTTCATCCCAACAGACTCTAACCACATTATTCAGACACAGAGATTTCAAAGTCTGAGATGTTCCGAGGAGGGGGGTTGGTTCCTCCAGCTATAGCCACAGAGCAAAATTCAGCCCTTCTTTGGCACCTCTGTTCCACCACATTCCCGCAGAGTTCAACGCCATTCAGATCTGGGATCCTGGTTTGGGTCCCTTTAGTCATAATAAGATAGAGGTTGTAGTGAGGCAGAGCGGCCTACCTCTGAGGCTGACCAGGAGGAACCACTCCATGCCCTGCAGTGGGTGGAACCAGGCCAGGCCCGTCCCCTGTACCAGAAGCAGGAGAAGCCAGGAAGTATGAGACTGGGCCTTCAACTTAGTTGAGCTGGAGCCAGTGAAGGAGGCAGATATCCCTGCCTTGCTGCCATATGCGAAATACCCAGAGGAGCTGCTGGGATTGCCATCCGCTGAGTACCCCAGGAAGATGGAGAACCCATGAACGATGGAGCCTTACGAATAGACTGGGGTGCGAAGGAGCCCATGGAAACCAGACATTAGTCCAGTTGTGGTGCCAGAACTTGAGTCCTCATGTTGCAGTGGACTCCCCGCTGACCCAATGGTGGGATCACTCACCATTGCTAGGGCACTGGGCTAGGATCCAGTGGAGTAGGATGGGACTGCATCTCCCTACACCTGGTCGCCAACCCTATCCCAGGGGGGCAGCCCGCCCACCCGAGGTTGAAAGGCCTGTGTTTATTTGCTGTCTGCCCCAGCTATGGAGGCTGGGCTAAAGACTGCTAACTGCTCTGCTCCACCCAGGCTAGAGCCTGATGGTGGTTGTCTCTGCCCAAGCAAGGGAGCTGAGGTGACAGACTGCTGATTATCAGAGCCCAACCCAAAGGGCCAGGGCCCTAGACCATTGACTACTAGTCTACTTTGTTAATCCCCTGCCATTGATTATGGATAGTTTGCTAAATGGCTTAATAAGTCAGGGTGGCCTCACTCTGAGGCTGACCACTCAAAGCCAATACAGAGGTATAACAGCGTCAGACTGTGCAATTTGTAACTTTATTTTATAAGCAAAAATGCAATGCAAGTTGCATTTATCAACAGAATCTTTTTGATCTACAATTAGCATCAGAGTTGTATATAAAACATCTCAGTCTTAAATGTCTCTACTTATCACAGCAGTCTACGCTGTTTATATTTATGGAGCAATTTGCACAAATGCCTTTCAATTGATGCAGGTTTAGTGTTTCTCTCTTACAAATGATCATATTTATGTAATTTTTTTTTATCTCTTGGTGCATTGTGCTTTTCTTCCTCTTACACTGCCTCTTTGTCAGGAAATAGCTTCATTCATTTCTCAGAGACAATTGCTTTAACATATGCAGATGGCGAACCTCAAGAGTGAAACAAGAAAACCATCTCTACATGACATAACAGTGTCCCCTGGGTGCTAGCATGTATAATACTTTAAGAGAGGCATGTTTTACCTTAGAGATAAAATCAATTACTTTTAATTGTGGTTCTCAGCATGCAAAGGTTAGAAAATCATATGTTTCAGTTATCCGCATAGTTACACCAATATGTTCAAAACAGAAAGACAGATAAACATTTACTAGAAAAAATAGAAACTTATTTCTACTGGGAGCACCCTGAAGTATTTTTTATGCATGTCTGGGTGAGGATGATATGTTATGTCTCAAAGTTGTCTTGGGTCTGTCTCAGTCATGATAGATTTAAAGTGTCCAGAACCCAAATCGAAATGCACAGGGGTTTTTTCATTACTCTAAGCCTGGTGTTTCTCTAAGTCATCAAATCAAAGGAGTGTTTCACAAAACGACTATAACTTCATTAATAATCTCTTTCTTATATAGTTGTCAGTGATATAAACAAGCATTAAAATTCCACAGGGATACTACGCTTTACAGATGAATCATACACACACACACACACACACACACACACACACACACACACACACACACACAAAAGTAGTCAGGCAATTGCAAGGCTACATTTGAACTTCCAGCCTTGCCACTTCCTTCATATAGGGGGCTTGGGCCACCAGGTTCACATAAGTATAGATCCAGTAGCCCTTCTTCCCGCTTGCCCCTGTCCTGCCTTAGTATCCTTGACCTCTGCATTGGCCTGTTTGGTGCTGGCACACAGCCTCACTGAGTGACGTCATACAGACTCTCTTGCATGGCTGCTCCATCACCTCCCTCTCCTCTGTTCAGGCCAATGCAAGCCGAGGCAGCCCCTAGCACCTGGTGAGTTTCACCCTGAAAGAATGGAGACTTGGGACATTAATGGGGCTCAGCAACACACTGCCATGCTACTTGGGATGTTACATTTAGCAGTTTCAGACAGTCAAAAGAGACTAATATACATGAGCAAGAAAGTATATAAAGAGGAAATGAGGGGACAACATGTGTGCTGAGGAAAAGCCTGTGCAGACAAAGGGCCAGAATCTGCTCTTAATTACACTGGTGTGTATTCATAGCCTCTCTATTGACTTTGGTGGTATTTGTTCAGATTAACACCCACATAAATCAAAGTAGAAATTGGTCCAAAATGTTCACCAGTTAGTTATTAATGACAAATGGCAAACTTCAGCACCAATGGCCAAAACAAAATGTAGTTTCTAGCAGTTAATACCCCCACCCCCACCTACAGGATCCATCAGCCTGTGTTGTTTCTCCTCATCCTTAGTCTTACCACACTTCACATACTTCTAAGCATGCGATGCGATAACTGAAGGACTGTAATATGTTTTACTGGTTGATCACTGAGTGTTCCTGGCTGGAAAGCTAAACTGCAGCATGAATCTCCAATTGCAGCAGATGGATAAAAGTATTTCCAATGAACTCCCAAGGGAGCCTTTAGTAAAGGAAAGTAGCAGAGTATTTTTCAACAGGTTTGTTTTGTTCTGTCCTCTGCACTCCCTGTCAAAGCTCTACCCCCTATCATTTGCCTCATTAAACAGACAGGGTGGGTGAGATAATATCTTTTATTGCACCAACTTCTGTTGGTGTAAGAGACAAGCTGTCGGGGCATACAGAGCTCTTCTTCAAACAGAAGCTGGTACAGTAAAAAGATATTACCTCACCCATCTTGTTTCTCTAATATCCTGGGACCAACATGGCTCCAGCAATGGAATTTGTCTCATTAAGTCAGAGCTGGGGCATCAGGACCAATGTCAGCAAAAAGAGGGCTTAAAATTCTGCAAACATCTCTGAAGCCTACATGCATATCAAAGCCTTACAGGACTCTGTATTAAAGAGGAGAAACTTCATTCTACTTCTGTGGTAAGAACCAGCTAGTTAGTAATATATCTCTAGCCAGTCAGTCTGCTTTTGAATGGCTTCCAGTCGCTCTGTAGGTACTGTCAATATTGACTTTAGCAAATAGTTGAAAGCTCTAAAAAACTGAGTCATTGCATTGAAAAATTATAAGTTTGTCTTTTGATATTATTATAGCTGTGGCTTAGAAATCTGGGAGGTACAAGTCCTATTCTCTATGGCTCCAGTGTGACCGTGTGTGCAATATTGCTGTCAGTTCTGGGCATTACGTTACTACATTTGCTTTCATGTCAACCAACTGGATAAAGTTCAAAGAAGAGCAGGGTGCAAGAGGGACTGAGTTATGAGGCAAGATTACAAGAGCTAAATATGTATAGGTTGACTAAGCAATGATGAAGGGGAGACATAATAGTCTGCAAATGTTCAAAGAGGCTTAACGCAAAGAATTATTTAGAGTGGCCCAAAGGGTGTAACTGGGAGGAATAGGATAGAATTAAAAAACTTTCTCTGCACTTGGGAATAGCCCCGGGTCAGCAATCAGTGGTAAGAAATCAGTGCTGACTTCTTAAGTTCGCCCCCATTTGAGCACTCAGGGGAATTTTACCTGATAGACCTGATTTTCAAAAAGTTACCGTGCACCATTCACTAGCTAAAAATCAGCTACACCAAGGCTATTAGAAAGGGAAAATGTAAGATGAATAATCAAAAATATTGCCTATGGTCAGATGTATTATGCCGTGAAATAGTTTCTCAAGGGAAGTGATGGAAACCTCATTACTGGGGGCACATAAAACTAACTGGGCAATACACTAGAAACTGTACTGTGGAGAACAATCCTGCAATGGCAGGGAAATGCACTTGGATGATAGTCTAATAGCTCTTTTCCGTCTGTAATGTATCCAGGAGATGCACACATCCTAGTCCTTCAGGAAATCTTAAAACCTAGATCACAATGTTACATTTCTAGTTTGGAACTCAGATTGGTGGTGGTATCCTAATAGAAGGACAAGGCGGATGTCATGTGGGGCCAGCCTACCAGGGTTGTTGTTATGGAACAAATTCTACACATGTAGAGCTCACTCTGATTTGAATGGAAAACTGGAACCTGCATACAAACAGAATTTGGCTACTCTGGCATTAATGGCTGGCCCCCGTTTACCTTGTTATATTCATTTTTTTCTTCTGCAAAGTAATAATTTCTTACGTGTTTCTGACTGAAGAAAAATTTGATACCTAAATTCATAATCCAGTTCACAGAAAGCATATCACTGGATTACAAAACCTTAGTGGAGTCACCAGGCAGACAGTCACCAGAGGCAAATTGCTGCTCTGAAGACTTAGCAGGAGATTTTCCTAAATTTGTCAAACATGACGGGAAAGAAAGAAGTATAAAGTCCAGTACTGTCTGCCACACTCTGAAATGAAAGTCCAGAAGGAAGAAGTTCCTGAATCTAGGACCCAAGAGACTCCTAGATTTTGCTTTTCAAAAAGGATCCAGCTGTTCTAGAATTAAAACTTACCAAAGCTTGGAGCAAGAGGTAGACAGGGATTCTTAACAGCCAAGGCCAATGCAATGTCAGAATAATCAGTAATCAGAAATGAGCAGACGCCAGGAACCCCAGCTGCCCTTCTTGGCAAATGATCCATACATCCCCTTCTGCATTTCTGAATCCACAATATTATGGGATTTAGTTAAAAAAATAAGATAATCAAGAAGGAAAATAACACCGGTACAAGCACATGTTTTAGTTAAAAGAGCATTGGTGTTTAGAAAGAGTCTGAGCTATTGCATCTTGCCTGATGGAAAAACACTGCAGAGCTGAAGTAATTCCCACAGAATACATAGCCACAGCGAGGAACAAAGTCACAGAAAATTATAAAAACTCCTATGGGCTAGTGCCTACTTGGCTTTGAGTTCAAGGTAGTGCCCTCCATTAGACTTCCATTAGAGTTTGGGGTGTGCAAAGGACGCATGATCAAAAGCCTAGAGTGGGATCTTACCTGCTGCTGTAAAATGGCCCTGAGCCAGTCTCATGTTTGAAAACCCACTTTCACATGTCACCAGCCTTGACTAGGACCAAGGAGAGGGAGTGATGAATGTGTGGAAAGTAGGTCAGTACATTTCCTTGAGCTCTCTTCCCTTCATCAGCTCTTCTGCTCCCTGCTATACAACATGTCTCATGGCCTGATATGGCAAATCAAACTAGCACCTGAATAAGAACAAATATCTCTCTCTGACCTCCCACATACTCTGCAGGTGGGAAAACCACAGTGATATTTGGCTTTATTGACTGAATTAACTCAAGCCAAAGAGAATTGCTGAGAAACACTCCCATGATAAAAGATTATAGCCACCAAAGATTATGGACCAAGGCTGCAGCTGCTTATCTTTGCCAGATCTAAAGGGATAGTACTTTCTTCATTTTCAACCATTAGCCATCTTGAAATTAGCAGCTCATGTTACTTTTCCTAAGTTTTACTGAAGCTTGTCCATTTATCTTTAACAATAGTGAATAATTTACTAACATGAAGTAAAGTCAAGATGTGAGTGAGCCTGCTTCTCCTCTCTCTCACAGTGATGCGAATCAGGAGACGTTCTATTGAAATCCAATCCATAGTGTTAAGCAACTGTAAAACAATGCTTAATATGCCAATATTAAAAACAAAAAGACACAATCCAATATTTGCCATGTCTTCTATGTGGTCTATTTCATCTGAATGCTGCGGTACGTTACCGGAGTGTGATTTAATGTGTAGATTTAGGACAATTACCGTAAGTATCACCCTGGTAGTTCTCTTTATTTTGTCTCCTGCCCTTGCTGCATGTACTCATAGACTAAAGTTTGCTCATGAAGTAAAATAAATTTCCTAGCTTTAGATTTAAGTGCAGCAAATGTAAAGTAGCATTTTAAAAACCTGAGCCTATTAGCTTTCTATTCATAATTGTTACTCTAAGTATCTATCTATATAGCTATATCTATATCTATATATATAGATATATCTATATCTCGCAGAGAGAGAGAAGAGAGAGATTATATATAAATCCAATGAGGTCAGTCAGCCAAATTCTGTTTTCATTTACACTGGTGTAAATCTAAAATAATTCCATTGATTTCAGTGGACTTCTCACACAGGAAGATGAGCAGGATTTGGCTCCAAAGATTTAATTCACGTAAACTAACTGACTTTGTGTTTTTCTCATTGAGATGGATAAGAAATTTTCAATCTGGCCTGAATGTGTCCAACTGCACTTTTTCTTCTTTTGCAACAGACCACTTGTATCCAGCTTTTCACGGCAGGCACACTGCTCGGCTCAATGTGAGGCTAATTAAAAATATATTTCTTTTGTTTATTCAGCATAGTGTTATATTTAAATCGTGTGTGTGTGTGTGTGTGTGTGTGTGTGTGTGTGTGTGTGTGTGCGCGTGTGTGTGTGTGTGTGCGCGCACCCAGGTGCACATTTTCTTTTTTACTTTGACGCTGTTTCTTGAAAAACATGCCAGCGCTATTGGCCTTTCTTTCCTGAAGCATGCATCTGCATCCAGTAGTTGCAGATCTACAGCTGTTGGCATATGCTTGCAACCTCACCACATGCACTTGTTCTGGGTATTTTTCACACATGTTCTTAAAACTTTGAGAGATTTTCTTTTAAGCTCTGTGATAATGAGCGTAGCTTAAGAAATTGTGTGCTGTGATGGCCATGCTCCTGAATTGTTTTATAATACTCTTCCATGGCTCCATCGAGTTCAGTCAAGCTACCCTAATTTATACCCACTGAAGATTTGGCCCATGGGAACAAAGAGAAGCAGCAGCAGTAGCTATGGCTATTTTATTTTGTATTTGTTTTTATTGTACTAAGATTCTGTGTATATTTAATGGCATGATCAGAAAGTTTTCCCCAGAATTTACGTACATAGGTCATTTTACTGGAAGCCAGCATTAATAGTCTACCAGGGCGGGAAAGAAGGAGGAAGATTTGGGGTAAAAATACACAAGGCAACAAGTCAAATTATGAATCCCTGAAAAATATCATTTATGTGAAAGTGTTTCATTTGATTTCAATGGCACCAGGATCAAGGCTCAAGAATAGTTTCAGGAAACACGTTTACAAGGAATGGAAAGAGGGAAGAAGAGGACAGTAATAGTACTGTACTGGTACACCATGAATGAAATCCATCCCAAGGCTACATAACACTTAAGTTCCACATAAGTCTTCAAATTAGAGATGAAGTGGAACATATGTTTTTTCTAGAGGATTGGTACTGATCCTCTTGCAGAGAGTCAAATTACATCACTTGAGAGCACTGTTGTATCACTGTAGTCATATCCCTAGCACTCAGGTTGCAGAGGGGTGACTTCTGTCTGGACATTTCAGAAATAACAGTTCCTGTTCAAAGGCCCGATGCAAATGCCATTGAAGTCAACGGAAAGACTCATTGACTTCACTGAGAGTTCGGAGAGGCCCCAAATGAATAGAAATGGAAAGAGGGAAGGAGATATATAACGGTACCACAATGAAATCACCACAATCATGTAAGATCCAGCATGCTAAGGTTTCCACCTGTGTTGGGGTGTGCAATCCACACTAGCCAGAAAAGAGTAAATGAGGCTCAGAGGGGGGTTGAGTAACCTGGTAGGCCACACGAAGGAGAGTTAAGCTTGATAGACAGACACTGATTGAGGGTGGAGCCCGAATGGGTAGGAGCAAGCAGGGTTCACATAAATCCAGGAAATGAGAGCAGAAGGGCTCCAGCATGGATGTCTGCAGTCACTCTTTGGGCTTAGAGAGGGAGAGGCGGGAACCCCAAGGGAAATTTGAGACCCAGGATCCAAGCCCTGCCGGAAGGGTTTGCACAGAGGCATGGTGGAACGAGAAGCTTGCTAGAGGTAGAATAGGAAGCAGCCCAGGGGAAAGGTGGCAGGGTTTAGGCATGGTGCAGACCTTGATTACCGATTGTATGGTTCCTGGGATGGAACCCACAGTAGGAGGGTGGGCTCAGGTTCCCCAACCAGCCACAGGGAAGTGGCATAGGTTTGAATGAGAGGACTGCTGAGAACTAGACCTCATCAGCCAGTCTAGTGAGACTTTGCTATCTTGAAAGGATAAAATTATAGTGACTTAACTGGAGGGCCAAGCCATGAAGAAGCACCATGAGCTACAAAGAAGGAACAATTGAGTCCACAGAGTGATCACACGGCAAGCAACTGGAAGGAGTTGTCAGGCTGGTTGAGAGCTAATCCCCAGATGAGTTACAAGAAATCACCCCAGTAGTAATCAGCAAACCCTGTGACACCACATGTTGAGGTTTTCCCAGGATCATCCATTTTTTTAGGTAGCCGATTTGGGAAATCTGCAAAGGTGCTCAATACACACTCCTATCTGTCCAGTTTTATGGACTCAGGATCATCTCAGATGTCCTGAATTTTTGCACCTCAGAGGTTTAAACCTACAACACCCTGAGCCTCAAATTGGGTGGAAGCAGCAGCTCTGCTCACTCAACTCCCGCCATTTCTACTATCCAAAACAACCCTAATATGTCTGCGATGCCCACAGCAAATTATATGCATCCACACAGCCCTACTGTGATTAATATACTAGCCTTTAATCAGCCATAATTTCCCACACCCATTCTTTATTTAGAGTCTATCTATGGTATGATCTATTCTAAGATCTATCAGCTCGGGTATAAATCCTACAGGTGGTTACAGACACCTTAAATCTGTTATCAGTACTAGCATGGAAGGAAAGATATGTATAATATTTAAATCCAAGTGTCAAACTACTACTATAGTAAATCAAGATGAACACTTCCTTGCAGTCTCTCACATTAAGTCACAAGTTATATCACCTTTTTTCTTAAGCAAGCTGGGCCTCACCAGCAGGAGACTCAAAAATGCCAATTAAGATGAGAAAAGGTGTGATAACTTTTTTATTCAAATAAACCTAACAAGGTATGTAATGGTGTGAAACGCTTCCTGGTTTGTGAACTTTCAAACTGTCATTCTGAGCAGAGTGTTACAGACCAATCATTCTAAATTGGCTTGCGGCCGCCACCCATGCAACATTTGCATGGGAAAATCCCCTATATACCCAAATAAATTGAATATCCCCATTCTAGCCACACAAACCGGAATCTGCTGGGATTTTGGTTTGGGTTGGATTCTCTTATGTTGCCCTTATTTATTTTTAAACATCCACAAACTAAACTGTAGAAGGCTGAAGACCTATGGTATGTGGTAATCTCAACCCTCTAACTCACCAAGCTTAGTTTTGAGTCTTCGAATTTTGGGTCTTGGAAAAGGCTCCTAAATGTGGTTCCTGGTCACAGCCTCAATCAAGAGATAAAACAGCTGAGCCTGGATAACAGACTAATTCCTTCCTCTCCTTTTTCTGCCTTTCAGGTCAATCAGTATTTCACATTCCCAGCACAGTCAGCGGTGTTTTTCTGTCTACATTAGGCAACGTTAGCAGCAGCCACATCAGATAAAAGAAAACGTCCCTATTAAGGATGTTGGGCCAAAGCAAAATGTGGTCTTCATTTGCTCCTAAGATAAAGGGCCAGATTCTGTTCTGCACCAAGATCCACTTGGAACAGGAGAGAACATAAGAACAATCATACCGGGTCAGATCAATGGTATATCTAGCCCAATACCCTGTCTTCTGACAGTGGCCAATGCAAGGTGTTTCAGAGGGAATGAACAGAACAAGGAAATGATCAAGTGATCCATCCCCTGTCTTCCAGTTCCAGCATCTGGCAGTCAGAAGTTTAAGAAACTTCCAGAGCATGGGGGTTGCATCGCTGACCATCTTGGTTAAGATTTATTAATGGGCCTTGCATTTAGCAAGGGTTGTTAAGGGTAACAAGAAGGGTTTCTATGGTAGCAACAAGAAGGAGGTCAGGGAAAGTATGGGACCCTTACTGAATGGGGGGACAGATGATGTGGAAAAAACTGCAGTACTCAATGCTTTTTTTGCCTCGGTCTTCACAGACAGGGTCAGCTGCCATTCCTGTATATTTTGTACCCTGGCATTACTGTGTTCCATTGATTGTCACCATCCCACCAAGTTTCTATGATACCTAGTATATTAATATCCTCATTTGATACAGGTATTTAGACTTCTAGCATTTCTATACAGGCATTGACAAAAATTGTCACTTTTTAATTGTCTGCCTTCATGTGAGGAGGAGGATTCTTAGGGAGACTATTACAGCTTCCTGATTTTCAAGCTCCAGCTACCCCAACTAAGTTCACATAGCCTATGGGCTGATCTAATTTACAACAGCTGGCTATATGCCTAAGGGACCACATACTAGCTAAGAATTTGTGGTGCACTATCACACTTCTCTGCACCCTGATATTTCCTCCACAGCCATTCCTCCGATACACACTTTATGCCAGGGTTTAAGTTGTGGTAGAGGGAGAGTTGACATAGGAGCTGGCTCTCCACCATTATGAGTGTCACTGCCACCACAGAAATTCTCAACTGGGCAATTGTGAACAGATTTAAACTCCGTGGCTCATGTGGTGCAAAAGAGCTAGAACAAGGAGAGAGAATCTGTACCATTCCTGTCTCCATCAGTGCCCAGACTCTGACTTCAAAGGGATTCCTTAGCAGCTTGACAAAAAAAGCCCCAGTCCCACAACAAATCCATGGACCTATAGAAAGCCTCACCAGAATCAGTTTCCAGGGTAGAATCAAAGCCCATGTCAAACTACAAGCCACATGTCTCACTGACATCACCTATGGACTATGAAGTGGCCTATGAGATATGTACGGTCATTTCATTGACCTTTCCCAAAATTACTCTCTCTCCTTAGGCTCAGAGACCAGGATGGCAACATTCTGTATTGAAGGGCAGTCCTTTGAGAAGCTGTGTTAATTTGCACAGTTGTGTGCTATTGCCTGTTTATTAGTTTCCAGTAATTAAAATATGTGCATGATGCACTTAAATTAGGTGATGGTGACAGCAATTCAAACTTTCCAGAACGCAGTAAATGTTAAAAAAAAAAAAAGTTAATTAGGAAATCTATATATATAAAAGTCAAGTGGTGTATGTATGTGTGTATGTATGTATGTATGTACGTATGACTGCGAACTCCTCCCGCACCGTTTGAGCCAGAGACTTGAAATTTGGTATAGTGAGGGGTCTTGGGGTCTAGATGCTGGTAAGGGTCGGAAAATTTTCGGATCTCACCTCTGACGCCCCCCAGGGGTGAAAGTCTTTCAGGGCCAATCACATCGGCTGGGCGGTTAGGTGGTGATGATGTCATAATACCCCCCTCCAACAGACACCTCACTCGTTCAGCTCACCCCTCCCTCCTCCAACGGAACCCCGGAGATCCCTCAGTTCTCTGCCCCTCCCCCCTCCCAACGGAACCCCGGAGATCCCTCAGTTCTCTGCCCCTCCCCCCTCCCAACGGAACCCCGGAGATCCCTCAGTTCTCTGCCCCTCCCCCCTCCCAACGGAACCCCGGAGATCCCTCAGTTCTCTGCCCCTCCCCCCTCCCAACGGAACCCCGGAGATCCCTCAGTTCTCTGCCCCTCCCCCCTCCCAACGGAACCCCGGAGATCCCTCAGTTCTCTGCCCCTCCCCCCTCCCAACGGAACCCCGGAGATCCCTCAGCTCTCTACTCCTCCCCCCTCCCAACGGAACCCCGGAGATCCCTCAGTTCTCTACCCCTCCCCCCTCCCAACGGAACCCCGGAGAGCCCTCAGTTCTCTGCCCCTCCCACCTCAACCCCGGACTCCATCAGCTCTGTGCCCCCCCCCCCACCTGCGAAGGTCCCCGGAATCCCTCGGCTCTGGGCACCCTCCCCCCCCAGCGACGGATCTGAGTTGGGTTTGGTGGGACGGTAAGTGAGGTGGGGGTGTCGGGTTCGGTCGGGGGGTGAGGTGGGGGTGTTGGGGTTGGTCAGGGGGTGTTGCGGTTGGTGGGGGGTGAGGTGGGGGTGTTGGGTTTGCTTGGGGGGGTGAGGTGGGGGTGTCGGGTTTGGTCGGGGGGTAAGTGAGCCAGGGGGGTGTCGGGGTTGGTCTGGGGGGGTGGGAAGGTGTCGGAGGGGTGAGGGGTGTGGTGTGGGTGTTGGGTTTGGTCTGGGGGGGGGAAGGTGTTGGGGTGGATGCCCAGACCAAACCCGACACCCCCCCCCCGGCTCACTTACCCCCCGACCAAACCCGACACCGCCACCTCACCCCCCCACCAACCGCAACACCCCCTGACCAACCCCAACACCCACCCCTCACCCCTCACCCACCCCAACACCTTCCCACCCCCCCAGACCAAACCCGACACCCCCTGGCTCACTTACCCCCCGACCGAACCTGACACCCCCACCTCACCCCCCCCACACCAATCGCAACACCCCCAGACCAAACCTGACACCCCCTGGCTCACTTACCCCCCGACCGAACCCGACACTCCCACCTCACCCCCCCAAGCAAACCCGACACCCCCACCTCACCCCCCCACCAACCGCAACACCCCCTGACCAACCCCAACACCCACCCCTCACCCACCACGACACCTTCCCACCCCCCCAGACCAAACCCGACACCCCCCCGGCTCACTTACCCCCGACCGAACCCGACACCCCTACCTCATCCCCCCAAGCAAACCTGACACCCCCACCTCAACCCCTCACCAACCGCAACACCCCCTGACCAACCGCAACACTCACCCCTCACCCACCCCAACACCTTCCCACCCCCCCAGACCAAACCCTACACCCCCCGGCTCACTTACCCCCCGACCAAACCCGACAACCCCTCCTGACCCCCCCAAGCAAACCCAACACCCCCACCTGACCCCCCGACCAAACCCGACACCCCCCCCCCCGGCTCACGGTGCACTGTGTAGCACACAGATTATTAAATACACTGTTCGGTCGGGGGGTGAGGTGGGGGTGTCGGGTTTGGTCGGGGGGTCAGGTGGGGTTGTCGGGTTTGGTCGGGGGGTCAGGTGGGGTTGTCGGGTTTGGTCGGGGGGTAAGTGAGCCGGGGGGTGTTGGGGTTGGTCGGGGGGGTGGGAAGGTGTCAGGGTGGGTGAAGGGTGGGTGTTGGGGTTGGTCAGGGGGTGTCAACTGTCTGCCCCCTCCCCACCTCCGACTGACCCGAGCAACGCCGGGCACTTATGCTAGTTATTAAATAAAAAGAATTATTAATTGAAGAAAGCTATCCAGCATACAATATTATCAAGGATAATGGTTCTATTATTTAAAAAGTGCCATTCGCTATTGGTCATTGGTCTATTAATAACTTAAAATAAATAGCAAGAATGTCAGAATGGTTATTCAGAGCAGTCCCACTAGGAAGGACAAAGAACGGTAAGAAGAAAATATACAAAGCAGGAAGGTTTGCTTTAGTTTAATTGAATCTGAACTGTGTGCAGATGGTGGCTGCTTGGGGAAAAAAATAATCAAGCGCAGAAGCATCAATGGCATACTCACCTAAGAAGAAGGGACCAGGGTTAAACTCATTGAATATGAAATTGGAATGCACTGTAGGCTGCAAAAGAAGAGAAGCACAATGAAAAAGATTGGGAGATCTGTCATATCATAACGTGACATAATATACCAGAGATGACTCTCAGAAGATAAAAGCCCTACTACTACACATAACAAGAACAATAAAGGAGGATTTTCCTTTAGCATCAATAATAGGGAGACCTGTATTTTAGGAGATCGTCATCTTGGGTTCTCTCCCACATGCTACATGTGAGTAGAATAGCTGATAACCATAATGTCTATACAGGGAAAGTCACAGATTTGTTACAGTAAGAATGTGGAAGATCCTCCTCTGGTGTGAAAGACACTACACCAGCCACTAACGATACCAGCCACCACACCAGTTGGAGAGAAGATAGACCAAAAGCACTGAGATGGCTTCAAGAAAAACTAAAAACCCATCAGGGCTGTGCCCAGTGGAATCTTATCAAGGTCTGTAGCAGCACTAAAAGTCTCTTCCTGGGAAGAGTCTAAAGCAGAAGCCTGACAAATTTTGATATGCTGGGTCCACTGCAAATGTCTGACAGATGGTCAAAATTACAACTATGTGTATGTCCGTTGAGAAGGGCAACATTAGTGGACAGACCAATGGTCAAGTAATTACTCTTTCTTCTTTACGATGTCCACCAGAGATTCCACCCCTCACAGAAACCAAACAGGTCACAGCCAAATTATATCCTACTACATTAAAATAAAGAGGAAAAAGGAATCCTGAAAATAATACTATCCCGTAAGATTTCTCATCATACATAATAGAATTCAGGAAAATAAGACTTGTTAGTATCTTCCCCCTTTAATAAAATAGTCATAGCTACTGCCCCTGCTTCTCTTTGTTCCCAGGGCACTAGTGAACTTCAGACATTCTGGTTAATTATATCCATGGCAATTCAAAACTCCTCAGGGTAAAAACACTGAAGCTTTTGTATCAATACTGGAAGTCAGATTTTATTAAATCATTTTTTTCCTTCTCTGATTCCACCGTCAAATAGGACACATCAGGAAAATTGTGTTTGTGTTTACAAGAGAAGCAAACTTTTGGTTTTCAATTTTCATTAAAAGCAAATGCTATTCTGTTATTGGAGTATAAATGAGATGATGAAAATACTTAAGACTTCACTTCTTCAGAGCATTGTAATTAAATTATTATCTTCTGATTTGGGTTGGTGTCATTACCCTAGTTGTTTCTGAGTTCTACATAGCAGATCTCACTTCCTTAATTGCAATGGACCAGTTCCTCAGCTGGTCTAAACTGCTGTTGCCCTGTCTCAGTATTCTGTTTTCCCAACATCCACAGGATTGCTATGGCATTGTTTGAAAGAAGAATTTTGTCCTTTTGTTCTTTTTATTAATATGTTTAAACTTGTTTCATTTCATATTCCAGAATACAGTAGACTCTCGATTATCCAGGATGATGGGAAAAAATTAATCCTGGTTAATAAAATCCTGGATAATCACCATCCATAGGAAATATGAGGTAGGGGGTTTGGTTCACCAGCCATGCTGCGCCAGGAGAAGGGGGTGTTGGTTCACTGGCTGCCCCGCGCCATGGTGGGGGTTTTGTGTGTGTGTGTGTGCTTGGGGCGGCAACAAAGCCAGAGCCGGCCCTGCGAGTTGCACGTATTTTTTTTTTTTGACATCCTGGTTAATCCACATCCTGGATAATCGAGAGTCTACTGTATATGGGAATAATAGTCTTGTAGAAAACCATGCCAGGACAGAAATGGTGGGTTAGTTACTTGAATCTATTCTTTTTTTTTTTTATTGTTCCCATTGAAAACTTTAGAAAATAAGATTTTTTTTTTAATGTGAAGTTCCAAAGGGAGCCAAACACAAAGGAAAACACAGAATAGCTTCTGGACTAATAGCAATGGTGTACATGGAAATTTCTGCAAATGAACTAGGATGATTCAAAGATGGCTTTATGAGGAAATCATAAATGTCATCTACATGAAATAGTCCCCCAAAAATATTTTATATAACCACTGCTTTTTCTTTTTAATTCAATGCACATAAGTCAATAGTCACAAAGTCTTTTAAGTACTAACAATCTGTTTCTTATTAATGTATTAAAACTTTGTTTCAAACTCTATTGAGGGAATTGCGATGTCATATTGTTAGCTATTCATATGAAACATTAACATTCGAATCTAAAGTGAAACATTAAAATAATTGGATAATCTAGGGTGCTATAGATGATGCCATCTCTACTGTGTGATGGCATCCCAGGCCAACTAGTCACAAAGCCATCCAACTGTTAGACAATGACCATCCAAATTAGTTACAGAGCTAGGAAATACTTCAGATTACTCCAGATATCTGCTATATTTCTCTCCCAGTTCTCCCTTCACTAGAGGGTATTTCTAAGTAAACAGATTTTTTATCTGATTCCATTTATAATTGTGTAATTTAATTGTCTTGGTAGAGAGCCTATTGATTTATATCAGGATAAGCGGGATGAGAATCAGGTTCTTTCTTTCTTAAAATACTCATCCATTCCTGCTCTCTCATGGGAAATAAAGGATCAGTTATCATATTTGGACTTCCGTCTCATGCATCCCCTCTAATGTCAATGGTGTAAATCAGGGCAGAATTTGCCTCAGTCCTCAGCAACATATAATTGTGGAAATTGTGCCACAGAAAATGTCATAGTGACTTCAGATGACGATTCCATTTTTAGTAGCTGTCCTAATGAAGGAAAAGACATATGGAAATCAGTGTGGCACAGATGGAGCATAGTTCCTAAAAATAATGCTTTTAAAGGCTAGCATGTCAGCAGACAGCAACTCTAAGACAAACCACTTATAGGATCAAATATAAGTGGTGATAAAAAAAGAAGCTTCCCTAATACAAATAAAGCCCTTTAAGATGTTTTTGACTGCTCAATTGAAATAAAATTCTCTGTATCTAGCAGGGAAAGAGTAAATTCCCCAAAATTGTTACTGTTGTATCCTTTTCTTGTGCTGTTTTTAGCCACTCCTGCATCTTCTGGCTTAGATGAAAGTTCTCCTCAACTCAACCCAGCCCTTCTCCTATTCGTTATCAGTACTGTGAAGATGGGCCACCTCCTGAGAAAGAAGGTAGGACAATATATCTGAAAAGCTATTGAAATACTTATTGGACCCATGGGAAGATCTCCAAGTGTTGAACTGTCCCAGGCAAAATGATCTGCAGCTGTCCATTTCACCCCACTTTTAAAGGGGCCAGATGCCAAGGAAGCATGCTGAGAAAGGTCCTCTCTAAAATGGTAAATCCAAAGTGGGGACTGCAGTAGTGACCAGATAGTAAAAATGGCTGGAGCTGTCAGGGAAAGGGGGCTGAATTCTGCCTCTCTAACAACTAATGATCTGGGTGATGTGAGCTATCCGTAATTGTACCCCCGCATGCACCATATCTGAGCTAGTGGTGTCTTCTGCTTCTTTTGTGCTGACAGGACAACTCCCTGGGGAGCTCGAGGCTAGCCTGGGCTGAAGCCCATAATGCCACGTCTTCATTACTACTGTTATCATGCTAGCTCGAATAAAGCTAGCATAGGTATACATACCCACGCTACAGTCAGACCTTAAATTGCAGGGTAGACCTGTCCTGAATCTCTCCAAGGCAAGAAACGCTTTGGCCGAGTTACAAAATCAGTCCATGAAGCTTCTCTCCTTCCCTTTATATCCTCACAGTTATTGTCATCTCCTCTCTTTTTCCTACCTGCTCCCGCAAAGATTTCCCTTTGTGCCACAGCTTGATAGAGGCACCCTCTGGTTCTGTGTGAGTATGTAAAAGGGATTTCACACCAGGGGCATGTCACAGGCACGTTCAATGTCTCCAAGGGTATGTCTACATTGTAATTAAACAGCCACTGCTGGCCCGTGCCAACTGATTCAGGCTCGGGCTGAGGGGCTGTTTAATTGTGCTGTAGACGTTTGGCCTGCAGCCCAAGTTCTGGGTCCCTTCCATCTCGTAGGGTCCTAGAGACCAAGCGCCAGCATAAGCCCAAACATCTACACTGCAGTTAAACAGACCCTTAGCCCAAGTCAGCTGTCATGGGCTTTTAATTGCAGTGTAGACATACTCAAAGTGAAAGTTCAGAATACCTTCCACTTCAGGAGGAAACAGTCAATATTAATGCTTCTGTGGTCCTGCAGGACCAAGAAATTGGAGAGCAGTCATTTTGTGATTATTACTAGACAAAGTGCTCATTTAACAGTGAGCTTCAGTCCTCCATTGGAACTGCACTATTGTGTCTACTGCCATTTCATTTTACCAATGTATAAAAAACACAGGCATTCTAATACACATTCTGAAAGGGGAAAGGCTTCCATAAAAAATACCATGAGAAGATTGTCCTGTATGTATTCTCAAGCTAGAAAAACAACACTTCACACTTATATAGTGCTTTGCATTTTAATCCTCAGACTGCATTAGTCTGAAGTATTATTGTCCTCATTTTACAGATGGGAAGAGCCGATAGAGAGGCTGTATGAGTTGCCACAGACTAAACAACCAATCATGGAGTCAGGATAAGAACTCAGGAATACCTATCTCAGAGCCCCCAGTTCAGCAGAGCATGCTGGTACTCATCTTTTGTGCATTTGAAATTGCCCTTTATGATGGTTTGGCTACGAATGGCAAATCCTCACAGCTATATGCCTTGGAGAAGAAGAGTCACTGTTTAATTTCCCTTCCTGTTACTAGATGTCCTTCTTCCCTTAAATACTGTTGTGGACTAGAATATTAAATGTATCCTGGAATATCAGGTAGTTAGGCTTATGCTAAAAAAAAAATAGCCACACATTTTACATTTTCTACCTCTGGCTACTAACATTGATTCATAGAATTTAAAGGGACCATTATATCATCTCGTCTGACCTCCTGCACATCACGGGTGGTTACATTTCACTCAGTTACTCCTATATGGAGACCCATAACTTGTTTGGCTAAAGCATATCAACTGCCATAGCGCTTTTGTTCTGTTCTGTTCCTGGTATGTATGTATGTCTCGATAGAAAGAAAGAAACAGAGACCTTGGTCAAAAATTGGGATTGTTGCTATGTGTGACAAAAGAAGCATGATTAAAATGCACTGAAGCTGAATTAATGGCTGCGCTCTATCAAGATTAACACTTGCCAACCTATACGTGCTGCATTTCTAATGAAAGTATCTAAAATTCATCCTGCCTCAGAATATGCCTTATACGCAGAAACAAATCCACCCGACTATAGCATAAGCAGTGGATATATCAATGTATCTGCAGCAACAAGATGGAATTCCAACACCAAGAGAAAAACCAACACACAGTTATTTGTTACTTTGCTGGAGCCACTTTCCCACCAGGCAGGGTCAGCAATTTTCAGAAGGAACAGTTTTTCATTAGAAAATACTGATTCCACGGAATTGAAACATCCTGCAGGCCATTTGATTGAAAGTGTCAAACTGTGTCATAACAATATCAACCAGAAGACAATTTGAAGAAGAAAACAGAAAATGTTTCACTCAATACTAAACTGAGCAGTCATTTTTAATCATTTTTTAAAATTAAATATAAAATGAAATTTAAAGATATGCAAATAAAGTACTGAATTCAAAAGTTTCATTTTGAAAAATTGAAACCTTTTGTTTTAAACATTTTTCTCCAAAATGAAACTTTTGATTTCATTTTATATTTTATTTTAAAAAATTATTTACACCTGGAAAAATTCAATTTTTCATTCCAATTAGTAACAAAACATTTTTCAAAAGCTTGGCATTTCCTACAGAATAGGTATTCTGAGTTTTGACCAACTCTATTTGCCACCATTAGTGGGAGATCTAAAATGCCAACTAAATTCAGAATGGACTACAATATTTTGCTAATGAAGGTAGCAATGCTAATTACCATTCCTATTTTACAATTACCAACTGTAGTTAAGTGAAAATCTAGGCTGCATATCAGGAAATGTCTCCTAACAGAGAAGTCTATTAGCTTTTGAAAAATGTCCCCCATGGCAAGTAGTGGAAGCTCTGTCACTTGACTCAATTAAACTAGACCAAACACTAGAAAATACATTGTAGGAAACAAACAATCATGAACTAGCCAAGCAGATGGACTAGATTACCTAATAGGTCCTTTCCATCACTAACTTCAGTGGACAAAATCGTGCTCCAGTCAGTGCTGCTAAAGGGAACTGGGATGCCAGAAAATGCATCCTTTGCTCTAGGACTCCAGCTAGCAGAAAGTGTTCTGTTGGATAGGCACTAAGAGTTTTGCAGACAGATACAGTTTGGGACTGTTCTGAAGTGGAGAACTGTGGTGTTTTGGATGCTGCTTGTAACTCTTAGGACTGGGGGACTGTAGGACAGGAAACAGGAAGGAGGGGGGAGGAATTGAGCCACGCCTGAGTTAGAGCTACAGAGGGGTGCAGCAGCAGCAGCTCTGTAAAGAGGTTTCACTGTTGTTAAATAAAGTCTGTTGAAGTTGTTAGTACCTTGCCTGCTTGATACAACAAGAACCATACATCTTCAGCTAGAACACATATGACTCACTGTTCAATGTGTGTTACGCGTCTTCTCCTGTGCCCAATCCACAGAGGATGGATGAGGATATTACTCAGATACTTGTAAGCCTGAAGAAGCTGTCCGTGCTCTTTCCCCCATGTTTCAGAAACACAGAGCAAAATCTAGAATCTATGCATCTGATTCTGTCAATGGTAATTTTGCAATTAACTTGAACAGAGTCAGAATTAGACCCTATCATGAGGTTGTTCTAGCTATCTAGATTCTAACACAGTGCCCATCCTTATGTTAACCTCAAGCATCCCAAAATCATAGGCTGTGCTCATGAAATATATCTTCAGTATAACCTTCCCATGAAACTCCCTCAGGCTATCAGAAAGAAAACCCATCATCGCTGTCTTCCAACAATGGGAGGCTTTCAGAACTTTACACAATTGGTCAGAAATGCAACGTTATCTAATATTTCCCTGACCCGGTACCATGTACACACCTGTATTCAAAACCTCCATTTTTTTATAATCTACAATAATATCCATAAAACTGCTAATTGAACACTGATATTCATTTACCTTCCACCTCGCTTCTTCTAAACACTATAGCAAATTTCTTGATCAAAAGATAACTTGGATCTTCTTTTATTGCTACAAGGTTCTGAACACCTGCTCTTTATAAAAGCACAGAAATGTACAGCTGGAGGTGTCTGCATTGAGGTAGGACCAAGTAAACCTAGACCACGCCTGACAGGTGTTTCCGTTCTTAAAAACCTTCAGTGACGGGAATTCCATAACATTCCTTGGAAGCCTTTTCCAGAGCTTAACTACCCATACTGCTAGAAAGGTTTTTTTCATATCATACAGCAAAATATTAGGCAATTAAACACGTAGCGAACTAGATAAAACAAAGCAGGTCGATACACAGGAAATTAGACACTCTATAGTAACGGCAATCACTACATTGCAGCACTGAGGGAGCTATTAATTTGTGTGTGTTCAATGCAAAAAAAAAGTTTTAAATAAAAAAAAAAAAAGTGCTGGGACTTCTATGTTTAGGATTTAAACCAGGGGTGGGCAAACCTGCCGGCCCCTCAGCTCCCGGACAGGGAGGCTATCCCCGGCCCCTCCCCCGCTGTCCCCTCTCCCCTGCAGCTTCAGCATGCCACACCGCCAGCACTCTGGCCCACTGCTCCTGGGCAGTCCTGCAGCGATGTGGCTGGCTCCAGTGGGGCTGCGAGCTCCTGCCGCTCTCAATGGCATGGTAAGGGGGTGTGAGCTTCTGTGGGGCAGTGTGTCTAGCTCAGACGGGCCGCACGGCTCCCAGACACACTACACACTACTCTGAGCGGCGTAGTAAGGGGGCCGGGGCATTGGACAAGAGGCAGGGAGTACCGGGGGGCAGTCAGGGGACAGGTAGCAGGGGGCAGTTGGGTGGGGGAGAGATTCTGGGGAGGATAGTCAGGGGACGGGGAATGGGAGGGTTGGATAGGTGTGGGAGTCCCAGGGATCTGTCAGGGGGCAGGGAGGGAGGTGGATAGTGATCAGGGCAGTCAGGGGACAGGGAGAAGAGGGAGTTGGATGGGTGGGGGGTTTTGAGGGGAGCAGTCAGGGGGTGGGAAGTGGGTGGGGGTTGGATAAGGGGCGGGGCCAGGCTGTTTGGCGAAGCACAGCCTTCCCTACCCGGCCCTCCATACAGGTTTTGTAATCCCGATGTGGCCCTCGGGCCAAAAAGTTTACCCACGCCCGATTTAAAAGGCATAGTACTCCACACCTAAAACTGTTCTGCATCTTTCTGCTTCACTAGAGAGTTTCCTGCTTGGAGCTTTCCCCATCCTTCCTCCTGCCTGGCTTCCTGCTATCAGTTTAAAAAAAATCCCTCACAGATCTCTATACTCCCCAGTGGCACAACTTGTACTCATGCCTGCAACAATTACAATCCCTGTGCTCAGAGGAAGCTGGGAACTTCCCCCTCAATGTTCCCCAACACAGACTAGGATGAGGCAGAGCCATAGCTATCCCTCCTCCTAGCACATTGTCTAAGGGGAGCAGGCTGCACCATTCTAAAGGATGGTTCAGCCTGTGCTGTCCCATACACCCAAGAATACTGTGGAGGGGCTGATTCCACACTCTCCTCTACCCCAGCCAGTGGTAAATACCACGGCTTGGCCCAAAATGAGAGAGGCTCTGCTGGAGTAGAACACCACCAAGAAACTTTTGGATATGTGTGACAGGAGGATTGCTGGGACCCCGCTGGGAATGGAAGCTGCATGAAGTCTACGCCCTTCCACATCTTCATAGGGAGTAAGAGCCACATGTTGCCTGGAGCCTAGGTTGGATGACTAGAACAACAAATAGGAAAGTTCTCAGAACCAGTTGTGGGGTTAAATCCAGGACCACTAAGTGCAGGGACCTTCTGAGAGACCAGAAGGAGAGTCACTAAGTACCAGGAGTGGCTCTTGGCAGATCAGTTGGGACGGCAGGCCACAGGAAGAAGAAGTTGAAAGGCACATGTATCAGGAGAAATTCAAATTATTTAAATTGGGATAAGCAGCAGAATTGTTCCATGCTTAATTGAATGGAACCCAATCCCCACCTCTTTTGTAGTTTACCCATCCCTGTCCAGGAGTTCTCTGCCCCATACACTTTCTTTCTCATTGGGGTGTTCAAAGAGTTCTGAGATCCGAGAGGACATTTTCCACATCAAATCTCTATTTCAGCAGGAGACACAGAACTCCGAGCACAACTTTCTTTGGATTCTGTACATTAGCAGGTTGTCAGATTCAAAGGGGCAGATTTCACAGTGGCAGCAACATTCCTTTAGCAACAGCCACATTCTGCTGAGACATTTTGTTCTAGTTTGAAAAAGGGTCATGCCTCTGGCAGCTTTGATTGGAGCAGTGCGCTGAGCCGTGTGCACAACACCCACTCTCTCATTTGAGAAGCAGCGCTTTCCAAAAACAGCCTATGGAAGAGAAGCTCATGCATCTTCTCCACTAACCATCTAGTTGGCCTATAAAACTCAACCACAGCTGTTAGCTTAGCTGCAGCCCATTATTCTACACTTCTAATAAAGAAAGCATTGCATATTAAGAGAAATGTCCTGCAGATGAGGTAGCTCTGAAGGGGGTCGCCTTGATTAAACTAGGTTGTTCTGCTGAGAAGTCCTGAATGTGCTCTCTTGGTTATGGCTGTTAGTGCTGCAGCAGGGTGACATGAATTGCCTTTTATCTAATTGGAAAACTCCCACAGAGCTTAGAAGTACTCATTTAGACAGGCAAATCAATAAAGGAAATGGTAAGCATGAGAATATAGAGGGCCTATGGAGTCTGTGCTGGGCCTATATGCATCCACCTAATAAAGATTAACTCTTGCCAGTCTGGTGCGATTCCTGGCTTTGGGTTACAGTGACAGGCTGTTCCATTTCATCCTGTGATAGCATTTCAGAGGAAAAAGCAAAACGCTGTTGTTTGAGGACATAGTCTAGCCTTAGATATATTGGAGGGAAGGGGTCAAGTAACCAGATCAGAAATTAATCTTCCCTCATTCCATTAAAAAGAAAAGAGAGAGAAACTAACTTGAGGAAATAGCCTGAGCTGTGGCAAAGCATTTCCAGAATGCTCTAATGGTGAAAGTTGGATTGTAATCTAGGGCTCCTTCGGATTTGGAACAACTAGTAGGGAGCAATGAAGGGTGTTCATTTCCCGCACCCTCAACTTTTTACTGTCCTTTGTGTGTGTATGCGCCCCCCTACCCTCATTATAGCACTAGGATTCATGTAGTCACACACCACACACCAGTTTTAAAAATGAGATTGCACCACTGCTCCAAAACCGTTAAACAAGTTTCTTTGCCAAACAATTCATGGCTTAAAAAAAAAATCTCAAAGAATTCCTATAGTTACTCGGTTTGAGATTGTTTTTCCTCTCTCCTGTTCCTTTTTTTGCCATTTCTTCTCCTAAATCTCCTTCAGCACAGGCTTAGTAATATGCCCTATGCCCACTGACTTCAGGCATCAGAGAAAAAGCCCTGTTTAATAATGTAAATATCTGTTCCCCCCGTGATGCTAATGAGGAGTTCTATGCATAATTCACTGCATGCATGGATGGGAGATGAGATCCTACCGCCTACTTGCTGTCTTTACACACTGAAATGAGGGTCTGATTTTCCCTCTTGTTTAGACCAACATTACACCCATGTAATTCCATTGACCTTAGTGGAGTTACTCCTAATTTGCATTGGTATCAATCAGAGGAGAACCAGGCCCATTGTGCGAGAATAGGGGACTTTTCGTAGTGCTGCCATGATCACAATCTTCCTCCAGACTAGCTTTTAGGCCCCTACTGAAGTGACTTGTTTCCTTTTTGTGGAGGTGGGGGCAGGGAGCAGTTCTTTTTTTTAGTTGGTTGGTGTCGTTTTTTTATGGTAACTCAGTGACATTTGGAGGAATATCATTCACCTCTCCAGCCAGGTCAGGCTACTGAATGCTCACTGTTTGTCCATGTAGTTCATGTGAATTTGTATTTTAAGCTTTGGTGGAGCTACATCTGTTGAAAATTTGGCCTTTTTTTTTAAAAACCTACTGTCTCCCACCCCAGCAAACTGTAGAGGAATAGCAACTTCAATTCCTACGGAAGTGATTGGGACAATGATTGGAGCTTAGAGATTCAGAACTGCGCCTTCAACATAAACCGTATACGTTAAGCTAGCACACAACAAATATAACATTTTAAAATGAGGGCGGCGACCATAGTAGAAAGGCCTTGTGTTATTCTATGCCATGCAGGAGACCTGGGATCAAAAGAGACCTTAGGATTCCCACCCTAGGACACATCTCTCATTGTCTTGATCTCCAGGAACATGGATGGCTCCATATTGTAACAGAATGTGGCCTGCACAATCTCCACTCTGTCCCAATGTCCATCTCTCCTTCCTGCTCCCATGTAAGTGTCTAATGCTGCATCTGATCAGTCACCATGACAAATACACATTTGGAGCAGATGCACCAGCAAGGGCAGGTCGGTGAAACTGTACTCCCAACAGAACAGCCCCAATTTCTTTGACCAGAGTTTTCGTGTATTAACTTCAAAACAAAGCAACTGAAAGCAACTTTAGGGATTTGTCTAGTCATTCTTCTAGAGTTCCATAGTCCTTGCACTTTTCTTTCAGAGTTTCACAACCAGCCCTAGCTCAGATGTGCTCCCAGCTAACTGCTACTCCTGCAAGTGTCTCCCTCTTAGGCCTTCCACTGGACAGGTGCACCCTGATCCTGAGTCTCTCTTTACTGAGTGATAGCAGGTGCCACTTTCAGCCTGCAGTCACTTTTCAGCCTTAAGGAACCTTGCCTTGGAAGAGGGCATTGAAATACGTATGCATGCCCAAGAACAGCACCATATTACAGGGCCCAATTGTGCAATCCTGCCTCACAGAGGGTAAAATTCACCCCTGTGCGGAGAACCTGCACAAGGCTGATGCACCACTTAAGTCCCACCCCTTAAGTACTTAAGTGGGGCCCAGTCTTTGTCTGGCCCATTTGCCCCGGTGTGAATTTCACCCATTGAATAGTTCTTTTACAAACAGTTTCATTGACCTTAACAGGACTACTCGTGCAAGTAAGTACAACTCAATAGAAGAAAAAGCTGCACAATCAGGCCCTTAAACAAATTCTTGAATAAATCATTGCTGCATTGCCTTTTAGTTCATATCTCCCCAAAGCCATCGAAACCAAAGTCTGAACAATCAAACCCAACAAACAAAAACCAAATGAACCTTTAAAGGGGGTACTTTCATTCACTAGCGCTAACTTGGAAAGGAGAATGAATAATAAAATTAATGGATTTTTTTATGAGTTCCCTTTACTCTTATTGACAAAGTATGTGTTTTAATAAGGATTTTATATCCTCCTGCTTGATCCCACACTGAAGTCGTGGTCCTGTGCTTTGGACATCAGTCTGTTGCCATGGAAATCATTGTAATATCACAAATAACGCAGCACTATGATTCCACTGCAGGATCAAAGAGGAAGAAAAAAGCAGGGTAGGCGGGAACAAGTCTTTAAATACAAGTCATTTTGGTTATTAGCAAATATAGGAAGAGCAATGATGAAAAATATGTCTAAGGCAAATGAATGTTTACCGTACTGAGATCATTATGAATGCTTTCCCTGAAAGGAAAGTCTCTCTAATTCTTGATGTGAAGGATTTCATATATACCAGTATCTACTCCCATCAGTGTGTCAAACACACCCCATTTGAAACATTTTCCCCTCTAGGCATACAGTAGTTCTATTGGAGCTGCCCATTTTGAATTCTATTTCTCACGCATGCCCATTACTGAGTTCACACACAGGATTGTTCACACACAGGATTTGTTTAGATTTAAGTCTGTGGTCCTGTTTAAATTTGAGTTAATGAATTGCCAATTTACTCACGGTAACTAACGCTGGTAACGCGGTAACTAACGCTGTAAATGCTGGTCTAGACATTACACAGACGTTTGTACAGGACACCGACATTAGTGGTTTACCCTCGGACTGAGGCTACAGGAGTAGATTAAGCTCACAGAAGACATACACATCACGTTTGTGTTTAATTTTGGCCATTCTCTCTCTGTACTTCCTGATTTCAGTCGGGACCTGGAGTACAGTACATCAGTGCCACAAGAAATTTTGTTGGTGTAGCATTGCCAGCCATCTCATATGAAATTTCTAGCCCAGTTTTAAGAGTTTCAGATAAAGTCTAAGATCCAACTTTGTGGGTGCGTATCTGAACCAAAATTCCAAAAGTCTTGAGAGTCACACCTAATGACAACTCCTAACACACCTAGTGTCAACAAATGTATTTTGAAATATTCATAAGAAAAGTTGTGACCTCCAGAATTTGTTTTCATGACTTGTACGTTCTTGTGAGCTATGCTTCAGGATCTTTGGGGTGGCCTTGAACTAAAGAATGAGAGAGGAGTTAGTATGCAGCTCAGTTTTAGACTTCCAGTTTTAATGAGCATGACTTTCTCTTGAAGGCTGCCAGATCTGGCAGGTCTCTACAAGCTTCCTTCCACATATCTCACTGCAAATGGTGTCCCCCTGTTCCCCTGTCAAGCATTAGGAAGAAAAGAGGATGCATGGTGTTCACAAGACAATATGAAGAGAGTAGGCAGAGTGATTGAGGGGGATACAAAACAAAAGGAGAAATGTCTGCAATGGATCATTAAAACATAAGTGTGGTTCTTGGTAGACTCTCCACCATCCTTTGAGCTTACAGACTCATGTTTCTTCTGAACACACACACACACACAAACAAAACTTGTAATTGCTTTATATGCATTTACATGTATACACTCAGGTTTCCTAACACTACTATTTCATATAAGCAAGAAAGCTTAAAGCATCTGTACTACTTACCAAAAAACTATCCATTCTTATTAAGAATTTACAGGTTTGCCTCCAGATGTGTTTTAACCTGTTGGGAAGTCTCAGAATTCAGCAGATTAATGTATTTTGAATGTCATTCTTTAAAGGGCATCACTGCCAATGGTTCATTCACACTGCAGAGATTTAATTATCTAAATGAAGTACTCTAGAAGAAAAGTGTGTCAGGTGTTTTGTTTTTTTCCCCCAACTCCACTTCAGTTTGTATTTTTTCCCCTTCTAATTGAAATTAATTTCCCTGGCTGTTTTATTTTAGAAAACACCTGGAATGCGGTTATTATTTCAAAGAGGTGATTATGAAATTAGAAAGATAACCATGATATTTGTTCCTTTAATTGCAGATATAAATAGCTACTATAATGGGGAAATTGCTTTCAGACATCTTGCTGGATTCTGCGACGGGAAAACTGTAGAACTAGATGCTGTTCTGGCATATTTCATTACAAAGAGACATAGATCAAGTAGTAATGCTTCATGGTAAGCATGGTTTGGTTAAAGTTCAACTCTCTGAACCTAGAATTGAATCAGACCTGAAACTTTCATGAGGCCCTTCCACAGCTGAGCCATTTTTGCAATGCCACATCAATGGCACAGTGTGCAGGGTAAGCATGAGAAAACCTTTTGAAGTTTAAGATGGTAAAACAGTGGGACCTGGCAGAAGATTACTGGGTCCTGCTGCTCATTAGACTGGATGTCTCTGATAATGACAGGATAGAGCAAGGGATGTCCCAGATGAGGCTGAAAGCACAGCAGCAGAGCTAAGTGGGGAACCCTGGCCATTGCCTGCCAACCCTGTGGTCTGCCCTTGCCAGAAGTGTTAGTCTCTCATTCTCATGAGCTGTAAAATTTACTCCTAATTTGTAATTCACCCCCTCTCCTTCCAAAAAAAACAAACAAACAAAAAAAACCACACCACAGCCTAAGCTGCTGCTACAGCAGTGGCAGCAGCTCAGGTTACTGCACAAAGATCAAGAGATCAAGGACGGAAAATAACTTTGATTTTTTGAAGCTCTACAGAACAGATCATGTCTTTGTTCTATACAGCGCATAATCATAAGGGGCTGGGACCTCTAGCTGCTGCCACAATACAAATAATGAATAGCAACAACCGGCTGGATACCTACAATAAGAATAAGATGGGATTAGTCACCAACTCTTCCAGAAACACTCCATTATTTTAACTAATTGTAGGCCTTACTGAAAGCTCTAATTAAGTGCATGTACAGTCTGAGGCTCTTTTGAAAGGCACTTCCTCCTCCTCCTCCCTGGAGATTGATGCCGAGGGGCAGGTACCACATGTGTTGCCAGCTGACCCTGTTGCTGACATGACTTCATCACTTTCAGGTATTGATCTAAGCCCTTTTACAAGCCATGACTCCTGTGCTTCCGACTGTGTAATAAAAATCTGCATCAAAATGCACGACGTAGGGGTCGCTGCGGGCTAAAAACAACATTTTTCTTACAGAACTGGAAACCTGGCGGTGTCAATGGAGGCTAGTTATCACAGTGGTTTTTTGATCCCTCTGCTGAGGTTGTAAATAACTTGTATAGGGCTGGTAACAGGGAATCACCACAAAGCCATCTCATTAGCAAGAAAAGCAAAGAGCTGTGTGTACCTACATTGGCTGTAGAAGTCTTCGTTAAGGAAGTCAAACAGCCCTTGCACCTTAAAAAACTCTTTGCCTCCCTAAGTATAAAAGGCAGGGGGACAAAATGCTGAGATATTCTAGAATGGTCACTAATTATGGCTTTTTTTCCTTATAGTTTTAGTTATCAGCCAAGATTTTTGTTAATGAAGCAAGAGAATGATACATCACATTTCTCTTAGGGGCAGGCCCCATAAGATGAGGAATTTATGTGCCCCCACTGCAAATGACAAGATAGGATTTAAGGGGGCTTGCAAGTGAGCTCACAATTTCTTCCACCTCCTTTGAAATATGGAGCTAGATAGAGGGAGTTGTCTCCCACGGCCATGCATGGGATAGGCAGGGAAATATATGAATCATGGCTTATGAGTCACCACTCCGTTACATCCGTTTTACACTTAATGCAGTCACACTAGCATAATATTGGGGTAAGGGTGATGGCAAATCAGGAACAATATTTATACCCAGACAGTCTGTAAAAGGTATTATGTAACTTACAGCTCTGAATGTGACCTCCCCATTTTCCTTCATATTTAAGTCCATCATTTCCCAGCCTTGGGCACAAAGGCATTAAGAGCAGTCAGAAGAGAATAGGAAAGATAAAAAAATGGAAATAAAACAGAGAGAAGATATGACAGCAGCTGTGCTTAAGCATGACATATGTGGTCACAAGAGGTGGTATCGGTGTTATGGTGAGTGGAATGGAGAAAAAGTCTCTGGGGCCAGTCTGCTATGAGACAAACCCAGGCCTATCAGGATATAATGCTGGCCTCTGCATAGTCAATAAAGATCTATATAAAGTTCCTATAACCCTGCCTGCCTGCCTGATCCAATCTTGTTAATAGTTGTATCCCCGCAAAATTCCATCTCAAGTGCGGGTGGAAAGCTCTACCAAAAAAATTGTATGATGCCCCCTCAGCTGTTGCTGTTTTCTAAGATAGAGATATTGTGGAATATTTGGTACCCAATTTCCTAAATTAAGAAGGGAGAGGATTTGTCACCTTCACACAGATCTCTTGCAATAACTGCAAGGTCAGAATCTGAAGGACTTGTGTGTCCCTTTCATTCCTCAAAAAGACATATTAAATTTAGGCAGAGACTATGATTAAATTTTTATTGCAAAACACACTGGCTGGCACTGAGGGATTGGTAATAAGATACAGAGGCTCTCATCTTGAGGTCACGGGTTCAAACAGAGCCATTGTTGGTAGTCATAAAAGATGATCATCGTTTGAGAGATTTTTT
Source organism: Sternotherus odoratus (assembly GCA_032164245.1). Lineage (NCBI taxonomy): Eukaryota > Metazoa > Chordata > Testudines > Kinosternidae > Sternotherus > Sternotherus odoratus. The sequence goes on from JAVMKO010000002.1 coordinate 153,064,819, forward strand.
TGAGGTAACCGGCATGAAATGAGCTAGTGGTCTCAATCCAGTTCTTAGTATACAAATGTCCTTACCGCAGTGGGTGACTCAGCTCAGAGGCGAGGACTTGAGTGAGAGAGAGAGAGAATGAACTATTCTTTCATCCTGCACGGTGGTTCCTCCATGTCAGTGTTGAAGGACATTGGTGGAGTAGTGTGACAGATGTGCCCAGGCTGTACTTTTTATATTGATAAGTGCAGGACTTCCATTTTCAGGCCTGTCAACCCAGCAGCTCTAGCAAACCTTAAAAACAATTTCTTAAAATAATCTTTGTTCCCTCTATATTGTTTGTGGCTCTGTAATATTCAAATTACCTATTTATCATCTATATTCTAATATGTGCATGGCACATACACAAATGGTGTTATGTTTCAAGGCAACTTTGTTCATAATTTCACTCTTGGTTTTGATAGAGGCGATAAAATATATACCTATTTTCATCAAAAAATGAATGCTAGAAAAAATAAAAATGGACACAGAGAAGATCTAGCATGCTGCTTTACTAGATCACAGAATAATTTGGTCTGGGTTAGAAAGAGCTTCTAACTGATCATCTACACATCCTCCTTCAATCTTAATGCAGTAAAGACATTCCCTTCCAAATTCATCCTCTCATATATTTTAGACTTTTCTTGCTGAAGTGTTCTCTTTCACTTATTATATCAATATAACTGCAAATTGTTTTGCAAAGCTAGAGTCAAGGGGCCCAATTCTCCTCTCAGCTACACACATGTAAATTAGGATTAACTCCAATTAGAAGAGGTTTGTGAAACTGGCTGAATCATAGTAAACAAATTCCTAACTTTTGGGCAAGGTTGTTCTTTTTAAAATATTAATAATTTAGTGGGGTTCTAAATTTGTTTTGAGTGGTTGGTTTTGGGAATTTGTTTTTAAGATCTAGAGATTTCAAAGGGATATGTTGCAAGATCAAGTTTTTGTTGTGGTTTTTTTTTTAAACCAGAGGGAGTGTTATTTTCATGAAGTGAATTTGTGTAGGCATGTAGGATAGATCATTACTATCACATCTATATGTGATTCTGTCTGAAAAGTTATTTAGGTTGACTGAAGTGGGCTGAAATACTCAAATGGTGCATGTTGTTGCAGGGGTGCTGGAAGAATGTGTATAGTGGGGGGTGCTGAGAGCCACTGAATCAAATGTAAACCCTGGATATGATGGAAACCACTTCAAGCCAGGGGGTGTAGCAGCACACCCAGCATCCCTCATTCCAACACCTATGCATTGTTGTACCAACGACACGTATCTGTAATGTAGATATTGTATCTAGCTGAGGTAGACAGCTACTACAGTTTGTGTTTGTAAGTTTGTTCCTAGATGGTTCCTGTAGCCTCTGGTCCAGAAACTGCAATTCCCAAGATGCATCAAGGGAAGAGGAGGACAGAGAGAAGAAGGAAAAGAAGTGTATGAGCTGTGTGAAAGACTGAGAGGAATAAGCCTTATCTTTGCTGCTATCAAGCTTCCCGAGTCTTCCTCAAAGGATCCAGATACAAAAGTTATCAGAGGAGAAACTGGGGATGTCAGTAGCTGCTTAGGAGACAAGCAGGGTTTTTGGCATCAGGAAGTTATGAGATGCAGTTAGAGATTGTGAGATAAGCATATCACGTGGATGTTAGTGCTAAAATGATCAGCAGTAACAGTTAACTATGCTGACATATAAACTGTACTCATGAGGCTTCAGAGTTAATGACCTATGGCTTCTGTTCCCTGTCCCCTTCAGTTATAACAGGTGCAGAACTGGCATGGGTGAGGATCTAGCACAAATCATTCCCTGTAAACAATGTTTCACTATAGCTTCAACCCAGCTTTTCAATGCCGCATTCTCTCTTCCCTTCCCCACAAGCATAATGGACAGGGTCTCTTCATCTCGCCCTCTGACAGTCATGTTCTAAGCTGGAGACTATACTAGTCCCAATTGATGTATGGGGAACCATCAGCATCATCATCATCTCTATCAGCCACAGAAAAAAACAAGACGTGGCCTCCATTCCATGGATGGAAGCTGACAGTCAACCTTTTGCCCCACCATCTCCAGTCCCTGGGGTGTGTGGAGGTGAAGAACAACAACTTGTTGATATATTGTATAGTTAATTGCTTGCCCACACTGGAGTATATTTAATAATGAACCAAAGGGAGCAGATAACCAATATCAGTCAGGTTTATTGTTCTGAGGCAAATAATAATATCATACAGGACAAAGGTCCTCCACAATACCAGTCTCCGGGAAATGATCTCATTCAACATTTACCTTATGCAGAAAGTGTGCTCCCAAAGTTAACCATTTCAGCTGGTTGTATTTATAGAATGGATTTTACAAGTTACACATTTCTTTACAAGTCACTAAAATTCAACCTATCAGCTTGTCCCAGTTCCTTTACTTGTTGTTCTGTTCCTTTCCTTATCTTTGTTTTGAATATTAAAATTCCAGATACAAAGCCATGAAGGCAACTCCCTAACGGTTGCTATGGTAAAATACTCCTATATCCTGAACCTGACAGCTTTCCTATCTACTTAAGCCAAAGATTACTTCAGCTAATGCAAGGTGTTATGGGCTACTTAGCACAAGTGAACAGGATTGTACTAAAGGTATAGGGCAACCATGGCTACATAACTGCTATAATATTTGTGCTTAATGCTGAGGATGATCAGCATATTTTGGTCACAAACTTCTCTTCTCCTCACATTATTTTCACTGAGCAAAGGAGGAGACCTAAGCAGTTTGTAGCGCAGCACTTCACAGTGGAATCTGCTTATAAAGAAAATATTGGAGATAAATGGAGTTTACCTTCATAATACATGGAACGAAAGTCCACTGAAATAAACTGAAGCAATTTGTGACTTTCATTCTATTTCACACTGAGTCCAATCTATATAGCAATGTAAAGTGAACTCTTGAACTATGTATTATATAGTATCAAAGACCATTCTGTTTCATGGAAGAACTTTAACTGTCCCATTGTATAAGGTCTACAAATCTTTCAGGTCTGATGTAATTTCAATAGATATCTTTAAGAGTCAAGACAATACAACCTACTACATGTAGACATAGTACATGTAAGTGGGGGTATGTTAGTTGGATAGCTGTTGCTAGCATAGTGGTCTTTGTATTTGAAACTATTTCCTATTATCACTAATGCCAAGGAACACCGACACAAAGATAAGAGCTCAAATTCCTTTTGTTCATCTTTTCCTTTTGATGGATCGTATCATTAGTGCTTATTATATTTAGTACAGAAATATATAATGCTACGTACTGACACTTGCATTCAAATTGGACCCCTTAAGAATTCAAAGACATTGTCTCATGTACTACCACAAAGACTGTGAGGCAACTTCAGTACTATAGAAGTTTTAATAAAATTCTATCAACTTCAACAGAGATTCAGAGCCAAGACGATATTAGCAGAAGATTCATTCTCTCTCACACACACACCTACCACTTCTTTTTAAAAGTGCTTTTGATTTTTAAAAGACATTTTAAAAATTCATTAAATCCCTGTCTTAAAAGTTGTAGTTGAGACACAAACTGACAAAAGCAAAAAAAAAATAAAGTGAAAAAAGCTGTTATTCCATCCTTAGTTCACAGCATTGTGACTATAATAATGCACAGGTTAGAAATCTGTGAGATATATAGATAGATATAGATATAGATAGATATCTTTGTAACCCTTTTGAAGGTCAGGTGACTGGGACCAGGAAGTAAAGTTGTCAGTTTACCAGCATGCCTCTGTGTCACACCATTCTTGCAGAACTGACAGCCTTATTGGTGACATTCCTGGAATTTCCAGGTTTGTGTCTGGGTATTAATGCTAGTATATTAGTATGTTTTAATGTATTTGTTCATTTTTAGTGCCTTTCCTTTTTAAACAATGTTTATAATGAAAACCAAGGGGACGAAGTTTTTCTGCTTTAGTGAAAGTAACATTGCTTTTTGTGTAATTCAGTAACCCCAGAATTGCTAATTCTGCTGATTTGATTTCCCACAGTAGCTGCCTCCTTATTTACCACACAGCAGAGGTCTGATACCTTCCTACTGAGACAAGTAGCTTTGCCTTCTCCTTTAGGCTCCTAGTATTCTTCCGAATTATTCTGATTGATATAGACCTCGATCCATGCTAATTATGCATAGCTTCTCTTATAAAGTGTGGTTTCCATGGTAACACCATTGGGAGAACAGGTGCGTGGAAATCTGTGATATATTAAATGACAGTTACCCTCTGCCTCTGCTATGCAGATTGCCGTTCTCAGAATTTATTTATAGCAGGTAGTAATTAATCTGTGTGAATCTCATTTCATTGAGGAGGGAAAAAACTGCAGAATGATTAACAAGAGGCCTAATTATCCCCATACCTTTGAGTCTGAAAATTTTGTCACCAGCAAATAATTCTAACATAGAATTGTTGAATTATCATTTATATAGAGATGTCATTATAGGAAACTCTAGGCTAATGTCTATAACAAAATACCCTGCATTCTTCTCAATTTGAGTCTACTGAATCTTGCGCTAGTGTCCCTGCATTTAAGATAGAGCAACAACATATACCAATTGACTCTCAAAAAAGATATACATAATATGGGATTTTCACTGCAACCTAAAGTTCATAGCTCGTAATCAACCGAGGATCAAATGCATGACACTGGCCTTTACAACCTATAAAAAAGACTCTTGAATGCTAATTCCAGCTCTGATACTGACTCCATCTGTGGCCTTGGGAAAGTCACTTAGCTCTCCATCTCAGTTTCTCAGTCTATAACAGATAATAATAATCCTTGTTTACCTCCCTCTCTGGAGTGTTATGAGGATTAATAAATGAACATTTATACAATACTTTAAAGATTAAAAGTATGTATTAAACTCTTGGAAGAGAATTTTCACATAGGCTCTGTTACCTAAGTGAATAGTAAATTCTGTGTAGTAGATTCATGGGGAGTACTCACCACCTGATGAAAAACATTTATGTCCCTAGTTCAACCTTATGGTTTTAGAATTGCTTAAACATAACTGATAGTTTTTTTGATAGTCCAACAAGAGAAGAAAGAAAAATACTGTAATGTTCTTCTGGTCAGAATCATGATTCACACTGTGATGCAACACTGATATCAGGTGGAATTTTTAGATTTGGTTTTTATGGTTTTGTTTTCTTTTTGTTGTTGTTTTTGTTTTCCTTTTTTAACTAATAAATTTGATCATGCTTGGCAGAGAAAGCTTGTGGGGAAAAACCCAACAACAGAAAATGAACATGAGATCAAAACAGCCTTACAAAAATCAATACACAACTCAGATGAAAGACTATAGTTTAGAGCAGCTAAAGAAAATGTCCTCGGCTGCTTTTACAGATGCCATCTGAAACATTTTTTTAAATGCAACCATTAAATTCCCAATTACTGCAAACTGTACATCTGTTGGAGGGATTTTCACAGCTAGGAAAAGTTAAACAAGGAGAGAAAGTGAGCAACATCATTCAAATACAATATAAACTCCATTTATCCAAAAGCCTCAGGGGCATCAGAAACCTTCCGATAACCAGGATTGCAGAAGATAGAGGCAGGGCAACTGAGGGCATGTCTACATTACAGCCCTAAGTCGATGTATGTTAGGTTGACTTACACTCATTACAGTAATTACTGCAGTTGCAGATTTCCACACTGTCCTTCTTCTGTTGGTGGTGTGTGTCCTCACCAGAAGCGCTTCCACTGACTGATGAGGGGCAGTGTGGGGGGGGGGGGGGGGGGGAGCTGAGAGCCAGGGCTCTCAGCTCTGAGCAGCTCCCTTCCCAGAGGCCCCTCACCTGGACTCTTGGCTCCCCGTCGGGAGCAGGGGACAGCCACCCAGACTTCTTGCCTCCCTGAGTGGGGAGGGAGGAGCTGTAGACAGGTGGGCTGTAGCTGCCCAGCTTTCTTGTTAATTTCATGGTGAAACTGACAGGACAGCCAACAGCCTAAGTAAATAAGGTCTACACAGACACTGTGTTGCCCTAACTACACCAACATAAGCCCTAGGCCTTCCGTGGAAGTGGAATTGTTATGTCAGTGCAGTAGGGCACCCTTACATTGTTGGGACAAGGCTGTAGGGTATACACTGATAGAATTAGGTCAACATGTGCTGCCTTACGTCGATCTAACTGTGTAGTGTAGACTAGGCTGAAAATGCTTCACTGAGCTCCCCAACCCAGAGTGTAGGCTTTGCAAGCTAAATAGCTTTAAAGCGGTTGGGCTGTTTCATATGCAAAGAGTGAAGATGAGTGCAGGTTAAGCTGAACAAGTGGAACTTTGGGAAACCCTGTGCACTGCTCTGTCCATATGTCTGAGATGTTTCCATCCTATCTCCCACCCTTCTCTGTTTTTCTAGTGTACCATCAATAATAATCCATCCAGTTTCAATTCCATTGATCACGTTACAGTGGCTACACTGAAAAGGCAGCCAATGTTTTCATTCTGGGGTACAACCTGAGGAGACATAAATAAATGTCATTTAAGCAGGAGTTCCTGCTAAACCAGGGGTTCTCAAACTGTGGGTCGCGACCCCTCGGGGGGTCACCGACCGCTTCCTGAGGGGTCAGGAGCTGATTTTTCCGCTGAAAAGCTGCCGCCATGATCGCTTCCGCTTTTGGCGGCTTTTCGGCAACCAGGTTTTCACTATAATTAATTTTTTTTTTAATAGGGGACTTACTGCGGTAACTTGCCCTTCAGACAATTTGCCAGAACCACAGTTTAGGCACATTCGGGGCACAGTATAAGGCGAATCAGTTTAGACAAGCTTTTAGATGAACTTTGGACGAACGTGGCTTGGAAAAACTGGTGATTATAGCCACTGAATTAAATAACAGTGGTAATTTGATCACCCTGCATGGGTGGCATTGTTTATTTTGAATGCATGTTTTAAAAAATGCAAGATCCAATCTGCATCCAAATTCCTATGAAGACCATTCTCATATTTGCCACATTCGAAACAGCACATTCCAGACAAAGGAAAAATATGCAAAGCTCACGCAAAACAAAATTTACAACAACAGTGTGACAATTATTCATTTCCTGGCTAGACCCAGTTAAATCACTACATGAAAAATGAAGGATGCATATATGCATACACTAGTGGTAAGCTACTGTGGTGCAATTCCTCAACTTACATGCTCTCTCAGAAGTATAAATGTTGCACAATCAGTCTTTGGTCACATATGATTTGTACCTTACTGTAAATCATTGCTTACTCACGGAGACCCAGACTTAATCTCAATGACACTGGTGTACAGCTGAAGTACGTTCAATGAATTAAACTGAATTATTTCCTATTTACTCCAGTAACTGGACCCTCAGAATATGATATTCAGTGAACAAAGTTTGTTAAATTATTCCTAACAGCCCAGATTCAATTCTGTACAAAGACCTGCTTTGGACAGGAGATAGGGGTGAGGCTGGTCATGGAGCCAATTCTGGTTCCTTGATTCCCTGGGCCAATCTGCACCGGCTTTAGCCCCAAAGCTGCTCTAACTCACATCACAGGCAATGCCAAGGGAGAGGATGCTATCCTGGGATTGCTGGACCACAGTGCATTCCAGCGACACACCCTATTGCCCCTTACACACACCCTATGCCAGGGGTCTGCAACCTTTACCGCTCAAAGAGCCATTTGGACCCATTTCCCACAGTAAAGAAAACACTGGGAGCCACAAAACCCTTTTGACATTTAAAATGAAATAACACTCTCTTCTTCCCTCCCCCTTCTTCCCTCCCCCACCCTCTTCTTCCCTCCCCCTCCCCTCCAGCCGTGCTCTCGCTCTTCTTCCCTCCCTCCCCCCCCTCCAGCCGTGCTCTCGCTCTTCTTCCCTCCCTCCCCCCCCTCCAGCCGTGCTCTCGCTCTTCTTCCCTCCCCCTCCCCTCCAGCCGTGCTCTCGCTCTTCTTCCCTCCCCCTCCCCTCCAGCCGTGCTCTCGCTCTTCTTCCCTCCCTCCCCCCCCCCCTCCGGCCATGCTCTCGCTCTTCTTCCCTCCCTCCCCCCCCCTCCGGCCGTGCTCTCGCTCTTCTTCTTCCCCCCTTCCTCCCCCCCCTTCCTCCCCCCCGCTCCGGCCGTGCTCTCGCTCTTCTTCTTCCCCCCCCGCTCCCCCCCCTTCCTCCCCCCGCTCCGGCCGTGCTCTCGCTCTTCTTCCCTCCCCCTCCCCTCCAGCCGTGCTCTCGCTCTTCTTCCTCCCCCCCCCTCCCCCAGCTTGCCTTGCCTTGCCTTGTGCCCCGGCCCCGGCCCCGGCTCGCTCTTATCCGCCGGCTCCGCCTCTCCTCGTGCCCCGGCCCCGGCTCCGCCTCCGTTCTTCTCCCCCCCCCCGCCGCTCGCCTCTTATTGACCCCGCCCCTCTCTTTCGGCTGCGGCTCCGCGCACTGGTTGGACAGTGCTGGCGGGCCGCATAGAAAACAGTCTGCGGGACGGTTAAAATTAGCACACACAGGGAGCCGCATCGGAGGGATCAAAGAGCCGCATGCGGCTCCGGAGCCGCGGGTTGCCGACCCCTGCCCTATGCCAAGCCATATGAGGCCTGGTTCAGATGTTGGCTATACAAGCTCAGTGCCAGCTGTCCAGATTGAGCAGTTTTCTGGCCTATTTTTATGCTATTACAAGGGCAGGAACACACCAATGTTAGTGTTGCAAACATTTATATTGGAGCTGGTCCCAGACCTAAAAATAAGATCCAAACATCCCCAAACTTTGGGGTTGTTCAAAATCCAAACCAAATCCAAATTTCCTATCTTCATAATAAACCAAACCAAAGCTCCAGATCTAAACCCCCAAAGTTCCCTCCTGGACCCTGTATTTTGGGACATTTGAAATTTGAATGTAGATCCAAACTGTGTGTCTGGGGCCCATGTCAAACGTACATTAACACGCAAACTAGATCAGATAATTTAAAGCCACAGTCCTATCCTTCAAATTCCTCCTCAAGACCGACTTCTATCTGCCGATGGGTAGATAGAGAATCCAGTGGGGACTTCTGATATTTGTCTTATAATATATTTGTTGTTCTTGTTTTTAAATCAATTGACTCTAAACTATCTAACTGTATGCATAGCTTCCCTATGTAAACACATGTTCTTATTGTTGTTATTTTGTCCTCACTCCATTCATCTGTTGAGTCTTGTCTCAGATTAGATTGTAAACTCTCCAGGGTAGGGATGATCTCTTATTAGGTCTCTGTACACTGCTAGCACAATGCAAGTAATAAATAGTAATAATTTACATCTCTTATGTCAAGCATTTTAAAATCTTGGTTCACTGCTATTTAAATAAGATTTGCAAATAAAGTGGGCATTTCTAAATCATACGTAAATCAGTGTAAAACATCAGTTTAAAACACACATGCAGAGCAATCCTCTGTGCATGTAATATCAGAAGGTTGGCCAAGGATCCTATCTAGAACCTCAGTTCCATTAGTAATAGCAATTATATTTTTTTCCTCAGCAACAGTGAAAAAGATTTCAAACGACCTCTACAGCTACTTATAATTCAACCTTCCTTTACATTTAGCATACACAAGTTTCTTGTTTTTGCAATGATGTTCCAAGTTTTCCACTCTAAACAACATCAAGTCATCCTTCACCAGTGAGGATATATAATTCCCTTCAGCAACTCACATGATGCATTTAAAAGTCCTTGTTGCTTACTCATGGTTTGTATACACTGTTGCAGAACTTCACAAAACTAAACTGACAAACTAAACTAACAAAACATTTATTTTTACCATTCAGCAATTCCTCATCTTTCTATTTTAATACCACAATTCAGTATATATGCATCATCATAATCTTTAATTAAGTTATGGAAAAAAACATAACCTTCTATGTCAACATTTCTTTTTCTTCTCCAAACATAGGTTTTCAGGAAACTTTTTATTCAAAGCCCAGCATTATGTTTGTAAATCATTAAAAAGTCTTGTCAGTAATTTCAGTTTTTAAGAGCATTTTAGTTTCATTTAAAATATTCAGTTGCAGTCAATTGTCCCCTGATGCTATATACCTTGAACTTCCATCCTAATCTATACCAACCCTAGGAAAAAAGGCACGGATCAAGAAATTAATTCATACTTTGTGCATAGCAACTACTTCCACTGTATGTCCCTGGACTGGCTGGAACAACTGAGTCTAGAAGTGACAAATGACAGAAGAATACTAATCATCTCAGCATAAGTAACTATTAACACTTTCAGACTGGCAGTGTGTTAATCTGTATCAGCAGAAACAAGGAGTCCTTGTGGCACCTTAGAGACTAACAAATTTATTTGGGCATAAGCTTTCATGGGCTAGAACCCACTTCATTAGATGCATGGAGTGGAAAATACAGGAGCAAGTATAAATACATGAAAAGATTTGCCTTACCAAGTGTGAGGTCAGTCTAACTAGACAATTCAATTAACGGTAGGATACCCAGGGAGGAAAAATAACAAGGAGGTGTGAGTAACACTAGGGAGGAATTCCTATGGGGGAAATTAGGCTTAGGTTTTGAATGACCCAATCACTCCCAGTTGATTGGGTTCCTTAAATGTGTATTTCCATATCTTTGCATGTTTGGTTTCGTTTTATGTTTAACTTTAACTCTTGAATTTCCTGGGTTTGTAATACTTGGTTTTGGATAATTACAACATCCCTGCATCAGGTTACTGATATGTACTTTCAACATGAACTCCTGTTTAACATCCTTTTTATCTAGGAATTTCCTTTTCTTAAAATATGATTCAAGAACTGTAAATAAGGAACCCAAATAGAATGCTACCATGTGATATTTCTAATGATTTGATCATATGCAGAATCAAATGAATTTTACCTTTAGGGTCAGATTCAGATGTATACTCCACCTGCTTTGTCCCACAGTGGGGCAGTACAAAGCTGACACTACACTGTCCAGTTTTCCCCAGTTTGTGATGTTTACATTCCTTGGCACTCACATACACACCAGTTTTCTCTCTCACTCCCTCATATTCCCTTGCACACACAAACACGTGCACACATGAACACACTGGTTTCCGGAGTATGTTGCCACTATCTTCCTTAAAGGACGCTTGATTTCACTCTAAGGGTAGGTCTTCACTACCCTCTGGATCGGCAGGTAGCGATCGATCTTCTGGCGATCAATTTTCTCGCGTCTTGTGAAGACACGAGAAATCGATCGCTTGCGGCGCCCCCGTCGACTCCAGAACTCCAGCTTGCCGGGAGGCACAAGCTGGAGTCGACGGGAGAGCGCGCCGCTGACCACCGCCACCGTGGGGACGAGCGGTAAGTTGGCTGCAGATACGCAAACTTCAGCTACGTGGTTCTGTTAGGGGGAAAATCAAAGACCGTGTCGCCCCCTTACCTGAAACTCCGGGTAGGACGGAGTTAGAAGGTAAATAGCTCAAAAGCTGTCAGAGACCAATGAAGAGTAAATAAACAGCCATTGATCAAGGCGGACCATTCATGCTTCTTCGTCTCAGAGGAAGGAGAAGGCTCAGTTTATTTTAAGACATCATGAGAGATTTATAGAATACAGACAGAAGAGGAGTGGTTTGCAGAAGAGGCATGGTTTAAGTTAATACATTTGCCAGGGGCATGCGTATTATCAACTATTACATAAACCAGGGGCCCCTGACCTGGGTCACCATCTGGTCTTGAGTCTCTAACTCAAAGTATCAAGTATAACCTTGAGGAAAAGCAAAAACAGGCCAGAACCACACTTCTGACAAGACTTCATTGTTCTAATCAACATACATAGTCTAATGTAGGTCAGAATAAGAGATAGTGACACAGGCACTATTATCTATCAAGCACATAACAGAGAAACGTTTTGCTTAGCAATCATAAACAAAGCTGTGAATAAGTTTAACCCTTAACAGTTCACGTAGCTGAAGTTGCGTATCTGCAGTCGATCCCCTCCTCTCCCCTTCCCCCCCCCCCCTCCGTAGTGGGGACCAGCCCTAAGTGGGAGCAATGGGAGTTGGTGGCCATTTTGAAAGAGAGCATTTTTTGCTAAGAGCAGCCTGTAGCCTCCCTGCAGTCATTTGGAAAGGCAGTGATTTTTCCTGAAGTTCTGTACAGCAGAATATTATTCACTGGATGCTGCTAAAGAAGAAACTTTCATTTAGGAAGCATAGGAGCAAAAAATTACCATTAATCTGAAAAATAATTTCTTCAGATGTAGCCAGTGCATAAGTCAGTTAGTATTAACCATATGGGAAATGAAGTATTTGCATTATTCTATTATTAAGGTCACTCAAGACAAAATAATGGTCTGACACTTGGGGCTATATTTCTTAAATGACCCATTTTTAATTAATTTTAACTCATTACTGATTTACTTGTAAATTCACTGGAAATTCACTCCGTGCTCATCCTGTAATCTTGGGGAGGATGTGCTGCATTCTTCATATGTAACAAAGAAATTGAATCTCCATTTTACATTCAAAACTCAGACTTAACTATAGAGTCAAAAGTGGCACTTTTATACTACTGACTGCCCTCTGTGTTGAGAAATTCTGCCTGAATTCCATATTGCCTCTATATAAATCCATGGCATGCCCACGTCTTGAATACTGCATGCAGAGGTGATCGTTCCATCTCAGAAAAGACCTATTAGAATTGGAAAAGGTACTGCAAAGGGCAACAAAAATGATTCGGGGTATGGAATAGCTTCCATATGAGGAGAGATTAATAAGGACTTTTCAGCTTGGAAAAAAAGACAACTAAGGGGAGATATGATAGAGATCTATAAAATCATGACTGGTGTGGAGAAAGTGTTACTTACTCCCTCTCATAACACAAGAACTAGGCATCACCCACTGAAATTAATAGGCAGCAGATTTAAAACAGACAAAAGGAAGTATTTTTTCACACTATGCATAGTCAACCTGTGGAACTCTTTGTCAGAGGTTGTTGTGAAGGCCAAGACTATAACAGGGCTCAAAAAAGGACTAGATAAATTCATGGAGGATAGGTCTATCAATGGCTGTTAGCCAGGATGGGAAGAGATGCAAAACCATTCTCTGAAATGTCCCTAGTCTCTGCTTACCAGAAGCTGGGAATGGGGGACAGCAGATGGATCACTTGATGATAACCTGTTCTCATCATTCCCTCTGGGGCACCTAGCATTGCCCACTGTTGGAGGACAGGATACTGGGCTAAACGGACCTTTTGGTCTGACCCAATATGGTCAGATTTGTGCCCTCTAGTTCTTATATGTGACCTAATCTAAAATAGGTTGTCATGTCTGCAGCATAGATACTTTTCACTTTAACCTCCTCAAAAGAGTGTATGCTGTACATCAGAGGTACCTTCTTAGCCACTTCTTTCCCAAAGATCTTGCTTCTGTAGCTTTCTGTTTGGCTAAGTTGCCAATGTTCCTGAATCATTTTGGTTGCATACCACTATAGTCACCATCCCTGTAATAATCTATCACTTTCATAAAACAACTAGAACCATTCCCTTTAGACTAGAGCATAATAATCATTATCCAATTCTTGTGTGAGTTAATATTCAGGAAAAATTATCATTATAAAATGACCAGAATTGAGCACAATGTCCCAAACGAGGCCTCATTAATTCCTTTACAACATTATAATAATCAAGTCAGAACCTTTTTCAGTCAAAAACCTCATTTAAATCAATGAGGATTTCACCTGAGTAAGGACTGACTAAAAACTGAATTAAGAACTTTGGGATTTAAACTATTATTATTATTTGCCGTAACATGTTTTAGTAACTCGGTTCATACATCCTAGAATTGTCAGTATGAATTCTTTACCTATTCTAAGCACTGTGCAAAAAGATTTCACTCCACACTAGATCTGCACAGAATCTTTTCCGGTAAATTAACTTTAAGAATCTAAATGCCCACATTTTTGCCCTGATGTCATTGATTAATACATTTCTTGGCTGACTTTCATAAGACACAGATCTGTTGTTGAACTATTTCTCTCTCTGAGCCATTCTAGATTTTAAGATTAGCAGCCGTGTTAGTCTGTATCCGTAAATAAGACGAGGAAGACTTTGTAGCACCTTAGAGACTAACCAGCTTATTTCAGCATAAGCTTTCGTGGGTTATAGCCCACTTCATGGATGCATAGAATGGAACAGAAAGAAGATGCATTTATACACACAGAAAGCAAAAAAAATTAATTAAAAAAAAGTTGTACATTAGCATCCCAATTCTAAGAGGCTGTTTAATTTGGATGGGCCATTATCAGCAGGAGAAAAAAATACCTTTTGAAATGGATATCTGTGTCTGGCAGGAGATAACACCTATTGAAGGTAAATTAACTTGGGAAATGCAATCAATTAGTGTAATGAGAGAACCCTCAGCCTGGACCAATCCACACAAGCGGTCCATTTCTTAGACACAACTGTGCTAATAAATGAGGGGCACATACATACCACCCTATACCGGAAACCTACTGACCGCCACACTTACCTACATGCCTCCAGCTTCCATCCAGGACACACTACTTGATCCATTGTCTACAGACAAGCTCTAAGATACAACCACATTTGCTCCAATCCCTCAGACAGAAACAAACACCTACAAGATCTCTACCAAGCATTCTTAAAACTACAGTACCCACTTGGGGAAGTGAAAAAACAGATTGACAGAGCCAGAAGAGTGCCCAGAAGCCACCTACTACAGAACAGGCCCAACAAAGACAAAAACAGAACACCATTAACCATCACCTTCAGCCCCCAACTCAAGCCTCTCCAACGCATCATCAAAGACCTACAACCTATCCTGAAAGATTATCCCTCACTCTCACAAATCTTGGGAGACAGACCAATCCTTGCTTACAGACAGTCCCCCAACCTGAAACAAATACTCACTAGCAACCGCACACCACACAACAAAAACACTAACCCAGGTACCTATCCTTGTAACAAAGCCCGATGCCAACTCTGTCCTCATATCCATTCAACTGACACCATCGTAGGACCTAATCACATCAGCCACACTATCAGAGGCTCATTCACCTGCACATCGACCGATGTGATATATGCCATCATGTGCCAGCAATGCCCCTCTGCTATGTACATTGGCCAAACCGGCCAGTCTCTGCGCAAAAGAATAAATGGACACAAATCTGACATCAGGAATCATAACATTCAAAAACCAGTAGGAGAACACTTCAATCTTCCTGGCCATTCCATTGAAGACTTGATGGTGTCAGTTTTGAAACAGAAAAACTTTCAAAACAGACTCCAATGAGAAACTGGAATTCAGTTTCAAATTGGATACAATAAACCAAGGGCTAAACAGAACTTGCGAATGGTTCTCTCATTACACTAATTGATTGCATTTCCCTAGTTAATTTACCTTCAATAGGAGTTATGTCCTTCCAGACACAGAGATCCATTTCAAAAGGTATTTTTTTTCTCCTGCTGATAATGGCCCATCCAAATTAAACAGCCTCTTAGAATTGGTATACTAATGTACAACTTTTTTTTTCTGTGTGTATAATGCATCTTATTTCTCCTCCATTCTATGCATCTGATGAAGTGAGCTATAGCCCACGAAATCTTATGCTGAAATAAACTGGTTAGTATCTAAGGTGCTACAAACAGTCTTCCTCATCTTCTAGATTTTGTGTCTGTTGTAACTCGGATTATCAAATACTTCCTCATTTTACCGGATTGGCGTCAGATGCAAATTTTGACTCCTTACTTCACTTCCCGTCTTTCAGATCACCAGTAAAGGGAACTAAATGGTTCTTAGTACTGATACTTGTGACACTTCATGTCACCTCCATCCAAAAGGAGTCCCTCTCATAAGTCCTGCTGCTGCCCTCAGACTTTGATCCAATCTCTTATCCATTTAAATAGCTCAACCCCATGTTAATCTCATATATGGGTCCATAAAATCTACTGCTAACATGAGATTACCCCTCACCCTAGTTCTCCACCCACCGGATACAAAAAACTCCCATTAATTTCAATCCTTAATTCAGATTTTACTAAATATGGAGGGGCTATTAAGGGAGGCACAACCACCAGGAGATCAGGTTCCTCCTCAACCTTCTTTTCACCGTTGGTGTTGTCCCCGGTGTTCCCCCACCTCCATCTTGACTCATCTATGGTGCTGCTCCTCCCCACTTAATGCCTCCCACCTCCGTGGTGCCAGAAGGTTCCTGGATTGCTGCAGCTGGCAGAGCCTGCAGGGGGAGGAGGGAGAACAGGCTCTGCCAGCTGCAATAGGCTCCCTTCATCCACCCAGAGGGGCAGCACTGGAGACCAGGGATCCAGAAATAGTACTGCTGGAGTGGCCCGGAGCAGCCCTCCAGCACCTGTAATCCAGCATGGAGCTTTGCTCCGGCACTTTGGAAATAAAAATCTGGATTGATAATTAATGTTTTTCAAACTGCAAAGGTAACTGCTCACATGCCCGTTGGGAGCTGGCTGCTCTGCACTGCTCCACTCGCCTTCTCCCTGTGCCAGGGCTGTCAGTGCTGTCCCTCGGTCACCATCCTGGGCACACAGCTCCCTGAGCACCCTGTCTGCTGGCCAGGAGGGCAGAGCGCCTGGGCCTGGTAGCAGATTTTGCCAAAGCACTAGCAACGCAGCCGGCAGATCAACGGGGTGTCTCCACCTTGCCAGGGATCAGGACTAAGCAGGGCAGCAGCAGCCTCCCAGCAATTTGCTCCCCTGAACTCCAGAGAGGTAGCTGGGATCGGGGAGGGGAACAAGGTCTCCTGGGAGAGTAGCTGGGGATTGGGAAGGGATGGGAGCATTCCTGGGGTGGGGCCACCTCACTGCCAGGCCTGTCCTGGCCCCCTGTAGCTGGGCAGGTTCCCAGAGGCAGGAGCTCACACTTCCAGACAGACCCCATCAGGCACAGCTGTGAGGCAATCCCAAATTCATAACTGGTGGAAATAACACCTCAGAACACTGCCCCTGCCCACGCAACAAATAATGGAGAGCAAAATCAGTCATGGAAAGTTCTGGAAGTGTAGGCTATCATGTACTTTAAAGTTCCAGGTATATGTCTGTTTGCTGACTCACTGTAGCTAAACAACTTCAACAGACAGAAATTTTAATAATGGCATAACATAGCTGACTTCCTGGGCTGATTTGAACCGTGACCTTGTGGTTATGATACTTACTGGTGTATTAGAACTGACAATGGATGTTCAAGTTATTTCTCAAAACAATAAATAAATGAACAACCCTATTTTCAAGATGGTTCCGAACTAAGGACAGAATCAAGTTTATTCGAGGCATCTCCAGCTACAAATTAAGATAGCTGATCTTGGTTTAATTACATTTTGCATGTGATCCCCAATAGACCTTTAGGGTTTAAAAACCTTGGCTCATTTAATGTCCTTTCATTACATTAGTGTAACAACCAAAAAGTGAGGTTTGAAAACTAAAATGGTATGCTTCCACCTGGGTTTTCCCATATGTTCACCATCTTTAGCTCAGACTCCCTAGATGTTCATGCCAAAGAGTTCCTAGCTTATAAATTCCTAAAAAACAAAGAGGTTGGTTTTCGCATTATTTTTTTATTTTAAAAAGTGCTAAGTGAATTTAGAGCTCAAAAAATGTTGGACTGGCAGGCCTGCGGTCTCAAGTCATCTGTATATCCACAGAACAGATACTGCATAGACAACAGCTCAACAGGCTACCCCATCCTGCCTATGAGTGTGCTTCAACACGAACATACAGAAACCACCTCCACGCATCACAAGGTGGTATATTCTCCATAGCCATTCATTCCTCAGTCGCTCGGCTGAGAGAGCCAATACCTGTGAGTAGTTTTTGTGATACTGATAGCTGTGTAAATAGAGGCCCACAACTGATACTAAACAGCCATTAAGAGGAAAGGACTTTTGATTACTACCGCCTTGATCCAGTTTTGAACTGGTTACCTAGAGATACAAGGGCTCATATCCTATTATTAAGCCCAGACCGCGCAAATCCTCATCCATATACATAATTTAAAGTTAAGACCATGTCCTAAAGACTGCTTTGTTTTTGCTGGGAAGACCCCAAAACTGAGAATTTTATTTATGTAACACAATGATGGACACCACAAGTGTTTCCTTACATAACACAATTTCTAAGTAAGAATAATGCGTCATTTCAGAGCAGATTAGGGGCCAGGATAATGTGACTTTCAAAGGCCCTGCTGCATGATGGAGGGTACAGAAAGAACTGCACCAGCAGGACTGGGCTGGTGGCATTCTTTCTACGTTTGCCTCATCCCATCAGATTCTCTGCAGGGGTGTACAGAAAAGGAGCAACTGATACACCTTCTCACAGGCTCCAGTATGTGCTCCCATAAGTACTCACTGACTGGTGAACCAGAGAAGAATAGAAAGTCGAATTATGACCCTATGTTAACCTCGCCTCCATCAGCATATGCAGTGACACTGCCCATGCTTTACATTTCCCATTGTATGTCCCGTTGCTGGGAGATTGGTTTTCTTGATGCCATGCCTGTTAATTGTTTAAAAATACAATAATATTTGTAAAGTGTGGATGGAAAGCCTAGATATTCACATAAGATCAGTGATTTTTTTCTAGGTTTCTTTTTTTCCTATAAGTGGCCTTAAGGAAACATAGATATTCAAAGGTTAAAGGACTGAAAAGGTATTGCAGTGATCTACTCTTCCATTGAGAAACTGGGGAATGCATGCAAGATGTTTTTGTCTATTGGGATCACAGGTGATAAAAGGAGCATGACTGAGAAGACATTGGAGAGCACTTCCCAGGCAGCAGTCTTTGAAACACTGTTATTGTTATACATGTCAAAACTGTGAAAAGGGAAAGCTATCAAACCCAGACACATCCACATGCAGAGGGGTTACCTAACCATCATAACACAATCATAAGGCCAGTCATTTAAATTACAAGTTGGACCTAAAGCAAAAATCCAGAGCCCCTGAACTTTGTAGAAATTCAAATCCATATTGGAATTGTGTAACTGACCCCCACACCTGTAATAAACCAAACTAAAAATCGGAATCCAAACACCATCAAATGTTGTTGAAATTCAATCCAGATCTGAATTTTGGAGTTCACTCATCTCAAAAAATAATAATAATAATAATAATAATAATAATAATAAGGGGGACAGGAAACAAAGATATTACTGAAATCTAATCTGCAGTAAGAAATTTTTCTCAGAAGTTAATTCGCGCCACATCAGACCAAACCAAGACAAGAAAGTGGCAGGAAGATGTGCACGCAGATTAAAGCCTCAATTCAGCAAAGCAAATAGTATATAAGTAGTTATATACCATTGACTTCAAAAGGACTTAAGCCAGTATTTAAGTATGTTGCTGAATCAGGACTAAGGTTGAAGCAATGGACTCTCTCAGCTGCACAATAATAAACAACCATTTGGGCTAATAAATCAGCATCCACTTCACACATGAAGCAACAACATCTGATTGGAGTAATTTTCAAATTCTCTTTAATTTAGGAGAGGAGTATGTAGGAGATCCACTCTTCCCCCACGTCACAACAGGCAGGAAACTCTTTTGTGGCTTCCAACAGTGCTCTTTATAGTACAAACCCCACCACTGATATACAACTCTACACAGTTCAGCTGAGCCCCAGCCCTCAACCTGGCTGGTCTCTGGAAGCAGTCAGCTCTACAGGCTCCTAGCCTCAGCTCTACTTCCCTGCTCTATGTCTCTGTACCTCACTGTGTCTCCTTTTTCTTTCTTTCTCTCTCTTTCTCTCTCCCCTCCCCCTCCCCCTCCCCCACCCACACACCACACACACCACCACCCTGGGCTTCCTCCCTGGCAGGCTTTTATCCTCTGAAGAGGCTGCCAGGTGCGACCCATCAAGCCCTCTGTAGCTCAGGGCTACAGCCTGGTGGCTAATTAGCCTTCCCTGTCAGGGAAGGCTTCTAGAGGTTTTTCCCTCTTAAAGGGACAGCAGGGCTGGCACAGGCCCACCCTGCCACAAGTAATACACGTATAAGGAGAATGCTTTTTTCGTAGTCCCCTGGTAATCTGGTATTCTAACCATTGAAAAACACCACTGCTTGAAGATACATTTTATTCCCTACCAAGTATGAACTGAAATGGTCAGAAGCTTAAACAGAAGCTATTTTGTGTTTCAGTTAAGAAACAATTCAAGTCAGACAAACAGCCAGTTCATTTACGCATAAGGAGATATGTTTTCAGCCAGCATCCACTTATGGATCCCCCAAATGGACTTTGTGCATTCAGAGATGTAGTTGTGCAGGTCATTCAGGTACCTGTATGCTTAAATGCCCAATGTGCATACACAAATACCTATTTTGTGCACACAAACGTGGGGATTGTGCCTGAAAATAACATACACCTACAAAATTGGCAGAGGCTTTTTGAGAATATGCCCCTAGTGATTCACTTTTATGCCAAACTATCAAGGTTTGTTTTCATCCGTGTCTCCGTCTCAAGTTTATTCACAGTGAAAGCATAACCATCCTCTGTCTGTTATATATATCTCACTTTGGAGATTACAAACAAATCCTCATCTTTATTCACAAATCCAAGGCAGTTAGAGACACAACACATTTATTTTTCCACTGAGCCGGAATAGCAGCATTATATAATAAGCAGAGCCAAGGCCTGGGAGTGAGGAGAGTTGGACTCTGTTCACAACTCTGCTACTGACTTGCTCTGGAACCTAGATCAGCATTTCTCAAACAGGGGTCCTTAAACTCTTTGTACCTTAGTTTTCCCATCTGTAAAATGAGGCTAATAATACTTCCCTACATTTCTAAGCATTTTTAAATCCTCAGAAAAAGAAATAAGGCCAACGTCTTATTCTGAAAGCTCTAGAATACATCTACTTGTGTTCATGTACAAACAGAAGATAATAAAATATTTCAGTACAAAAGTTACTAGTTAAAAAAGGTTTGCATATCAACAAGAATTAAACCACTATATAACCCCATTTTGTCATGCATCAGCACCTAAATGAACTACAACAGCAGCAGCTCCAGGGCCTCTACACACCATTTCCCAATCTACTTAGATTCTGGGGTTGCCAACTTTCTGACCAAACAAAACCAAACACCCTTTCTTCCCCACCTCCCCACCCCACCCCACTCCCCTCCCTCTGTCCCTTGCTCTCTCCAACCCTCACTCACTCCTTTTCACCAGGCTGGGAAGGTCTGAGGAGGGTCCCTTTTCGACTGGGTGTTCAGTTGAAAACTGGACAGCAAAATCAGGGATAGGGACAGAAAGGGCTGGAAACTCCTTCACAGACCCATGGGGTGATTTCTGATGGAGTAATTTATACAGGCAATTGGCTGGGCCAAGGATGAACCAGGAGTTCCAGCTGTTTGAGTTTGGAGCTGAGAAAGAAGCAGAACAGCCCAGGGAAGTTACGGATTTACTCCCACTCCCTCCAAAGGGAGACTTTGCACGACTGTGGGATTCAGTGCAGTGTGGTCAGACAGTCCCAGGCCTGTGGAAATCAGCATCCAGAGAAGCAGAGACCAGAGTCTGCTAAATACAGCCAGCTGAGACCACCACTCCAGAGCCAGGAGAGGACCCTGCCCCCCTCAGGGGTGGAAACATTCTAAAAGGGGACCCTTTTATTCTCTTTAATCCAACCAACATTTGCAGCACTGCTACACTCCTCTCCGGACTCATCCTAAGTATCCCATCTACCTGGGAATGCACCAGGGGGGAAGATGGGAGTTGGAGAAGATTTGTGCATCTTGAGAGGTGGACAATTTGATTATTTCATTAATATTTTTAGCATGGCTGAGTTAACCTTAACCCTTTCATTCCCTATAGCCTCTGTTTCCTGCCCCCCTTTGTTAGCTTGTGGTTTTTGTTGTTGCATTTCATTGGTCGGGGTTTGTATTATTGCATTTTGTGCACTGGGTTATACTCCTTGTTCAGAGTAGTGGTATTAGTCATTTTCCTAAGGGATGGCAGCCCTTGTGTCCAAGGCACAGAGAGGAACCACTTTGGGTGGAGACACCAGCCATTGCAACTAAGAAGCCAGGACTCACCCAACCCATTCAAGGAGTGGGGAGAAGCTGCTCTGATTAGCAAGCAGCAGGGAGGAGCTACAGACCATCTGCTAGAATAAGGAACTATTAAGGTTGTATTCAGGCTGGGTTCCACTGGTGTATCACAGGGCTGGAGGAGACCATCTATCTGGAGAGCAGTGAACGGCACAAGGCACCTTTAACTTCCAAATTAATAAAGAAGGGTTCAGAGACAGCCAGCACAGCCCCAAAGTGGGCAGGCTCTGGCCAGGGAACTAGCACAGCTGACTCATCATACCTTCCAGAAAATCTCCACCAGCAGTGATCCTATTGATCCTCCCTCTCTTCACCCCACCCCTCAAATTAAAACTTCCCTTCTCTGGTGAAACCTCCATAGGAGAGTTAACAAAGTCCTGTGGCACCTTAAAGACTAACTATAAAGTTTTGAAGCATGAGCTTTCGTGGGCTAATACCCACTTCGTCGGATGCAGGCAGTAGAAGTGTTCACAAACAGGCAGTTATAGAAAAGTAGGTAAGAGCCAGGTGGGAGGTGAAAAGGTTAGTCCAATTAAGCTGAGCCAGCTTGTTATCTCCGATCAGGGAGTGTGGATTATTCGTCTAGCATTTGAATGGGGCGTGTGAACATGGAGAGACGAGAAACAATGTCTGTAATGAGCCAACCATTGTAGATCTCGGTTCAATCCCAAAGTGTGTGTGCTGAATTTGCAAATGAATTGAAGCTCTGCAGTCTCTCTTTGCAGTCTGGATCTGAAGTTCCCTTTCTGCAGTATGGTGACTTTTAAATCTGTAATAGTGTGTCCAGGCAGGTTGAAGTGTTCCCCTACAGGTTTTTGTATATTGCCATTCCTAATATCTGATTTGTGTGCATTTATCCTTTTTCGTAGGGACTGTCCAGTTTGGCCGATGTACATAGCAGAGGGACACTGGTGGCATATATGACATTGGTTGATGTACAGGTGAATGAGCCAGTGATGGTATGGTTGATCTGGTTAGGTCCTGTGATGGTGTTGCTGGTGTAGATATGTGGGCAGAGTTGGCATCGAGGTTTGTTGCATGGATTGGTTCCTGAGTTGGAGTTATTGTGGTGCAGTGTGCTGTTGCTGTTGAGAATTTGTTTAAGGTTGGCAGGTTGTCTGTGTGCCAGGACTGGCCTTCCTCCCAAGGCTTTTGAAAGTGAGGGATTATTGTCCAGGATGGGTTGTAGGTCACTGATGATGCGTTGCAAAGGTTTTAACTGAGGACTGTAGGTGATGGCCAGTGGTGTTCTGTTGTTTTCTTTCTTGGGCTTGTCTTGTAGCAGCAGGCTTCTGGGTACACGTCTGGCTCTGTTGATCTGTGTCCTTATTTCCTTGTGTGGGTATTGTAGTTTTGAGAAAGCCTGGTGAAGATCTCGTAGGTGTTGGTCTCTGTCTGAGGGGTTGGAGCAAATCCGATTGTACCTCAGTGCTTGGCTGTAGACAATGGATCGTGTGGTATGTCCGGGATGGAAGCTGGTGGCATGAAGGTAGGCATAGCTGTCGGTAGGTTTTCGGTATAGGGTGGTGTCGATGTGGCCGTCATTAATTTGCACTGTGGTGTCTAGGAAGTGGATTTCCTGTGTGGACTGGTCCAGACTGAGGTGGATGTTGGGGTGGAAGCTGTTGAAGTCATGGTGGAATTCTTCCAGAGTTTCTTTCCCATGGGTCCAGATGATGAAGATGTCATCAATGTAGCGTAGATAGAGAAGGGGTGTGAGTGGACGAGAGTTGAGGAAGCGTTGTTCCAGGTCTGCCATAAAGATGTTGGCATACTGTGGGGCCATGCGGGTGCCCATAGCAGTCCCGCTGGTCTGGAGGTATATATTGTCACCAAATTTGAAATAGTTGTGTGTGAGGATAAAGTCACAGAGCTCAGCAACCACCTGTGCTGTGGCATCATCAGGGATACTATTCCGGACAGCTTGTATTCCATCTTTGTGTGGGATGTTTGTGTAGAGAGCCTCTACATCCATGGTGGCTAGGATGGTGTTTTCTGGAAGGTCACCAATGCATTGTAGTTTCCTCAGGAAGTCAGTGGTATCACGGAGATAGCTGGGAGTGCTGGTGGCATAGGGTCTGAGTAGAGAGACTCTACAATACCCACACAAGGAAATAAGGACACAGATCAACAGAGCCAGACGTGTACCCAGAAGCCTGCTGCTACAAGACAAGCCCAAGAAAGAAAACAACAGAACACCACTGGCCATCACCTACAGTCCTCAGTTAAAACCTTTGCAACGCATCATCAGTGACCTACAACCCATCCTGGACAATAATCCCTCACTTTCAAAAGCCTTGGGAGGAAGGCCAGTCCTGGCACACAGACAACCTGCCAACCTTAAACAAATTCTCAACAGCAACAGCACACTGCACCACAATAACTCCAACTCAGGAACCAATCCATGCAACAAACCTCGATGCCAACTCTGCCCACATATCTACACCAGCAACACCATCACAGGACCTAACCAGATCAACCATACCATCACTGGCTCATTCACCTGTACATCAACCAATGTCATATATGCCATTATATGCCACCAGTGTCCCTCTGCTATGTACATCGGCCAAACTGGACAGTCCCTACGAAAAAGGATAAATGCACACAAATCAGATATTAGGAATGGCAATATACAAAAACCTGTAGGGGAACACTTCAACCTGCCTGGACACACTATTACAGATTTAAAAGTCACCATACTGCAGAAAGGGAACTTCAGATCCAGACTGCAAAGAGAGACTGCAGAGCTTCAATTCATTTGCAAATTCAGCACACACACTTTGGGATTGAACCGAGATCTACAATGGTTGGCTCATTACAGACATTGTTTCTCGTCTCTCCATGTTCACACGCCCCATTCAAATGCTAGACGAATAATCCACACTCCCTGATCGGAGATAACAAGCTGGCTCAGCTTAATTGGACTAACCTTTTCACCTCCCACCTGGCTCTTACCTACTTTTCTATAACTGCCTGTTTGTGAACACTTCTACTGCCTGCATCCGACGAAGTGGGTATTAGCCCACGAAAGCTCATGCTTCAAAACTTTATAGTTAGTCTTTAAGGTGCCACAGGACTTTGTTAACTCTGCTATTCCAGACTAACACGGCTACCACCCTGATTCTCTCCATAGGAGGTTGACCTTGCAAATGCCTCCTGCCCTCCAATCCCCCTGACTCCCTGAAGCAGGGGTATAATTTACCAAGTTCCCTCTCTCTCTCTCTCTCCACACCCCTGAAGGTGAATCTAGCCCCTAATACATCCTTTTTCATTAGGACATGTTTGAGTATACTCAGCAAAATAATGTATGCTAATTTACACTCTGTGTGTGTTTAACAAAGCACTTTTGTAATTCTATCTTTGTAAGTTTGTGCAACATTTTCAAACTTTATGTATACTATTAGCATCTGAAAAATATGCTCCATAATAAGTATAAAGTAAGGTCATGAACTGCTCTTAAACTCTGCATGCCCCTCACTCTGATCTTAAGAGTACTGAATGGACTGCAAAGTGAAGGTTCAATGGTAGCACGGGTAGGCATACCCAAGATAGCTTTAATTTAGCTGGTGTGACAGCATGGATTAGCCAACCAAGTACAAGCCCACCAGGAACCCTAGAGAGGTATTTCCCATCTAGCTGATCATAGAATCATAGAATCTCAGAGTTGGAAGGGACCTCAGGAGATCATGTAGTCCAACCCCAATTCAGGTTTGAGGGCTATATTAGGGGGATGGAGAATTCAGCTGCATAAACTCCCCAACTACCTGAAAAAATCTGCATGTCCTAGGCTCCATTAAGAGTCCCTCGCTCCCCACCCCCACCCTTCTATCCCTTCCATGCTCAAGCCTGATCAGGCTAGTGGCCAGTGTAATATTGGCAAAAGCAGTGGTCAAGAGCTAATATGCCCCCAGACTATAACATACAGCTCCACAGCATTTGGTCCAAAATCTTTGGCTATAACATGAGCTTAAGGGGCCACTCTTTGCTCTCTGCTATACCTGTGCAGCCTTTTTGGAGCTACTGCCCACTTACACAAAGGCCCCTTAATATTGCTAGAGGGCTGTAAAGGGGCCTTAATGTAAATGAGAGTCTGTCCCCTGGTCATCAGATTTTGCCCATAACTTTTTGTTTCCTTGTATATGTAATCTGATTGCATTACCTAAACAGCTGTTAAACACCTCCTGTGTTCCACCCTCTCCATGGCTTCAGTGCTCCTTACATATCCCTTCCCTTTCTTCAGTCCAGTATTGTGAAGTTTAATTTAATCCAGTATAAATTTATAATTATGATATTTTTCTAGGCAAAGTATTTGGAATGTCACTGAGACTCTCATTCCTGTAGACCAGAGCTTGATCTTCATCTGATTTTAATGTGAGAGATTAAAGATGTATGTTGAAGATTAACTGTAATAAGCTTTTTCCTTCTGAGTGGTTTAATGTAATTCTGAGTGGTTTAGGAAGCAGATTATTGACCTGCCTCCCCGTTCACACACACACACAGAGTTTATTATCATTGCTTGACCAAATACAAAATAATTTATTAAGACAATGTATCTTGACTCTATGTGCTCCTACACACTGTACAGTATTTGGTGTGTAATACTTAAGCCAAGTAGGACTACTGCTGCCATAACAAGTTGTAGTGCACAAATTATTTTTTTCAAAATCTATTGCACTCCATACACTGGATTTCACTAGTTCTAAAGGCCAGAATGCTCCTGCACATTTTTAAGCAATAATACTAAGTGCTCCAAACAGACAGAGACACGAGTTTTATATGGGGGAGAAGTGTGGCTATGAGACAAAGGCGCTGCAGCTCTGTTCTTCTACACTGTAATTGGAAAAGCTGTATAAATCATTCATAACAAATAACTCCACAAAGGGACCCTGATTGTGTCCTGTCCCTGAGCTGGATTAAAAGCAAACACCACCTGCTGTATACATTATGTAGTGTCCTTAGAAGTTTTTATATTTGATACAACTTTACTTTAGTGTGATTTCCATTATACAAATTGTATCTGCTAATGTTTTACAGTTACGTTATAAAGCTTAGCTAAACAATAAATAATAGCAGAGGACTTGAGGCATAGACAAAGGATAAAATTCTATGGTTTTAGATGAGATTTGAAAAGATTGAAAAAGTCAGTTAGGCAAAGAGATACATGCAGGCTGTGCCAGATGCAAAAACTGTGAAGGAAAAGACTCTACTATCCTCTAAAGCTGACTGCTTTAGAGTTCAAAATGTTTCTCGGGAATATATGCATTTCACTGGATTATCCTATTGTTTGTGGGATACTTTATAAGCCCATTGGGGAAATATAGTATCTTGATCACATTACATGCTTCAGTTCTTTCAGGATTTGGAGGTAGATCCAGTTAGGTCTTCTCCAAATCCCACGTAGTCAGACCCATCTCCCTCAGGAGCTGCTCTGACTGCTGTGTAGATGTTTATGTGTAAGTATGTGTGTGCCTAATTATCCTTTCCTGAGAAAGAAAGGAGATGAGGCAGATTTTAGCAGTCATTTTTTCAAAGGAAAAAACAATTAGTGCACTTGGGAAAATTTGCATACTGTCATAAAATCCATATAAACCAAAATTTGCCCAGGTACTAGGTAATTTGTATGGCTACCTACCTATCTGCATATACAATTAATCTGTTTTCCAAAGTTTGGGGGTCTACAATTAAGCTTGGGTCCATTTCTGGTTTTAAAGACAAATGCCATTATGAGAAGGTGAATCTATTGTAAAAATAGAGGCACTTTCAAAATCACATTTAGCTGTTCTGGTTTTGAATGTAATGGTTTTACACTGCATTACCTTCAAGTCAATTTTCAGGCTAGTGGTGGGATACCTGTAATGCAATGTAATCTCTTCATGAGTAATCATATCTGTGGATGATATCTTATGTGCCACTGACACTTGACAGTCAGTTTAACATAAGAACATAAGAACATAAGAACGGCCATACTGGGTCAGACCAAAGGTCCATCTAGCCCAGCATCCTGTCTACCGACAGTGGCCAATGCCAGGTGCCCCGGAGTGAGTGAACCTAACAGGTATGATCGAGCGATCTCTCTCCTGCCATCCATCACCCCCCTCTGACAGACAGAGGCTAGGGACACCATTCATTACCCGTCCCGGCTAATAGCCATTTATGGACTTAGCCTCCATGAATTTATCCAGCTCTCTTTTAAACCCTGTTATAGTCCTAGCCTTCACAGCCTCCTCAGGTAAGGAGTTCCACAGGTTGACTGTGCGCTGTGTGAAGAAGAACTTCCTTTTATTTGTTTTAAACCTGCTGCACGCCAATTTCATTGAATGGCCCCTAGTTCTTCTATTTTGGGAACAAGTAAATAACTTTTCCTTATTCACTTCCTCCACTCCACTCCAAATTTTATATACCTCTATCATATCCCCCCGTAGTCTCCTCTTTTCCAAGCTAAAAAGTCCTAGCCTCCTTAATCTCTCTTCATATGGGACCCGTTCCAAACCCCTAATCATTTTAGTTGCCCTTCTCTGAACCTTTTCTAGTGCCAGTATATCCTTTTTGAGATGAGGAGACCACATTTGTACGCAGTATTCAAGATGTGGGCGCACCATGGATTTGTATAAGGGCAATAAGATATTCTCCGACTTATTCTCTATCCCTTTTTTAATGATTCCTAACATCCTGTTTGCTTTTTTGACTGCCGCTGCACACTGCGTGGATGCCTTCAGAGAACTATCCACAATGACTCCCAGGTCTTTTTCCTGATTGGTTGTAGCTAAATTAGCCCCCATCATATTGTATGTATAGTTGGGGTTATTTTTTCCAATGGGCATTACTTTACATTTATCCACATTAAATTTCATTTGCCATTTTGTTGCCCAACAAAATTTGGGTCAAGGACATTTTTTTAAAAGCCTCTTTAAATTGCAGACACTGTCATACAATCATGGGGCCTGATCCCTCCCCTGCCTTTCACCTTATGTAGTCATTTACACCAGTATAAAATGGGTGTAATACACTACCAGACTGATAAAGTAGATGTATGGGTGTAAATGCCCCACTGATTCTGTTAGTGTTCCTAAAGACTTCCAGATTGCGTGGAAAATCTGAATATGAGACTGGAGCATGTCAGGAGTGAGAAAAAAGAGTGGCATGGTTTTCGCTGAAGGAGAAAGGGATGAGTCATACACTTTTCAGAGCACTTCTTTGTTTCCCTGGTAAATGAGTTCTAGGACCAAATATGCTTTTAACACTCATTACACAGAATACTATACTCCCCTCACTTTATTTCACCACCTACAGTAACTCCTCACTTAACACTGTGGTTATGTTCCTGAAAAATGCAACTTTAAGCAAAATGATGTTAAGCGAATCCAATTTCCCCATAAGAATTAATGTAAATGACAAGGTTAGGTTCCAGGGCAATTTTTTTCACCAGACAAAAGATTTTTATTAATCTATACATTTTATATCTATATATCTATATCTAATACACACATACACATTATATGTTTTAAACACAATTTAATACTGGTAACACAGCGATGATGATTGTGAACCTTGGTTGAGGTGGAGGAGTCAAAGGGTGGGATATTTAGCCTTACTGCTAAATGATGAACTAGCAATTGGCTGAGCCCTCAAGGGGTAACTCTCACACTCTACAGAAGTAGCAGGAATGGAGGGAGGAGAGACAGCATGGCAGACAGAGACAGAGACACACACGGTGTGTGTGTGAGAGAGAGAGAGAGATGCGCGTTTCCCCTTTAAGTACACTGACGTGCTGAGATTGCAGCTGCTGCCAGCAAGCTCCCTCCATCCTGAGCCCTGTCGTGTGTCCCCCCTGCTCTATTGAAGATGGGGTAAGCAGGGTGCAGGAGATGGGGGAAGGGGACACCCTGACATTAGCCCTCCATTTCCTCCCGTCTCCCCACCCCCCGCACAGCAAGCAGGAGTCTCGGGGAGCAGCTCCAAGGCAGAGGGCAGGAGCAGCACATGAAAGTGGGGGGAGGGACATCTGAACTGCCAGCAATTGATAGCCTGCTGGGCAGATGCTGCACAGGGAACTTAGAGGAATGGGAAACTTATAGGGGGAGCTGATAGGAGGGCTGCCGGTCCACCGTGGTTCCAAGCCCCCACCAGCTAGCTGCAACAGGCTGTTCTTCCTTCAAGCAGTGGACAAAGCAGGTGGCTGCCAAACAACATTATAAGGGAGCATTGCACAACTTTTAACAAGTATGTTCCCTAATTGATCAGTAATGTAACAACGAAACAATGTTAACCGGGACAACTGTAAGGGAGGAGTTACTGTGCTTATTTAAAGTAGATAATTGTAAGCACACAGTTGATCACAGTTTGTCACTTATAAGCATAAACTACACATATGTGAGTATAGTATAAGGGCTTGGAAAAGAAAAACGGATATGGATTTAGCACAAGGCCTGGTCTACACTAGGAAGTTAGGTCAACGTTAGTCTCCTTATGTCAAACTAGTTGTGCACATGTCTATACTCAAATTTGTCTGTGATAGACATAAGCGCCTCATTAAGGCAACACATAAAACCATCTCCCCAAGCAGTATTGAGCCATGGTCCACCTACTGAGGCCGACACAATGTAACCTTAACAACAGTACGCCTGCAGCTGTCCCACAATGCCCAATGGTGAACACCATACAGGGATCATGGAGACCGGAAGCCACCCCATCCCCTTCAAACACCCCCCATATTTTTTAAATATCTTTTCTTGATTGCCTATCTTGGAAACCACACCTCGCAGCTCTCCTTTGTTGTGTGCAAACTGCCCAGCCCGCCATGTTCACTCCATGCACTAGACACACTCTGGCCTAGAGTACACAGTAGGTATTGGATTTCCTGGGCCTGTGGGGAGAAAAGACTGGGCAGGTTCAGCTACAGACCACCATAGAAAGACTGCACAGGGGATGCAGATGGAAGGGTACGACAGGGATCTGCAGCCTGCTAAATGAAAGGAAAAGGAACAGCGCCAGGCATGTCACAAGGTCATGGAGGTCAACGATAGATCCAGTGCTGTGCCGCAGACCTGCCATTTTTACAATAAACTGCTTCATGCCATATTTAGTGGACACCCCTCCAGAGTACTGTGGATACCTCAGTAGAGCCCAGGACACAGATCCCTGCCCTGAACAGTGAGGCAGCAGAGGGGGGGGGGGGAATTAATCTAGTTGGGGGAATGGACCAGGATCTGTTTGATACTTTGCTGAAGCCTAGCTCATCCTGCCAGTTAAAGAGAAGACTCTTCTTTCTATTTAACAGTGCTTTAGCTTACAATTTTCTCATGTAGACAAGGGCTTAGACTGTTTAAAACTGTGATTTCTAATTTTATTTTGTTTTTTGTGCTTGTTAACACTTATCAAATCATACTGCATTCAACTGTTTAGATTCTGACACTGGGTGGTTCAATTATTTTTTGTGAGCTACTCCAAGCTTTTTGCAATGCATTTCCTCTGTGTGGATCTCAGCAGACTGTTTGAAGCTGCCGTTCACTGCACATCTCAAATCTGTGCCATGTGTTCTGGGAAAAGGCATAGAGGAGGTCACGCTCTATGGGCACTAGTCCTACACAGAAAGAAGCAGTAAACCAGAGAAAACAAGCATGAACCTGAGCCTTGCTCATGTGCTAGCAATGAGATTGGACTATAAATAAACTATTTTCTAATCGCAACTCATTGGTTCTGACAAAAAATATCATGAAGCACTTCTGAACCAACTTGCAAGGACTTCTGTAGATTCACTAGTTACTGGTACTCTCCACATCACAGACTGGGATTAACTGATGCAGGTTTTACATCAACACCACCAAATTGGGTAATTTTGGATGATGACTTTCCCATACAATACACACCTACCTGCTTTGTGGAATTAATCACCAACTGACATCAGGAATGTCCTCAATCTCCCGCCTGTGTTTCAGTCTAAACTTTCTTTGTTTTCACCAACCTTTTTACTGATTTTAACTGCTAAGGCTGTGCAACCCACTAGTCAACATTTATTACGTATCCTCACCGGTTCCCAAGCCAGAAAGAAAGTGAATTTGTTACATGTCCCCATCAGTTATGCTGTTCCTTTAACTCTAGCTGTTGAGACTAATGCTTTTAATTCCAGAGGAGCCTGGTTCAATTCTGCCAATATGGCAGCCATTACAACTGCATGATGAATTTGCTTTATATTTCTAAGTTTACTGTTAAATCCCTTCTGATTTATCACAATGAGACAACACCAGAAAAGTCTGTATTGATCTGCTGAGTCTATTTTATGAGCTGAGTGGCACACCAAATTAGTTGAGTAGCCTTTCACCCTGGGATTCAGTGGCAGATTAGCCACTGGGCCAAAGGAGCCCATGCTTAGGGGCCCTGTCCAATTGGGGGCCCTTGACAAAATGGGCGTCTCTATGCCCCTACCTGCTCTGCCTGCCCGGTGCTCCTGCTGGAGAGTGGGGTTGGGTTACAGGGGCCCCACTCAGCATTCTTGCCAGGGAACAGGTGAAGCCACCGTGCCCTGACCTCCAGCAGGAGGGCTGGGGAGGCCTCCTCTTGCTCTGACTCAGGGCCCCACAAAACGGTAACCCATCTCTGCTGGGGTTGTACTGTTTGAATCTTCTCTTAGGTTCCAAATACAAATCAGTTTGTGTCCTCAGCCTACTCCCTGGTTGGCCATATCACAACAGGAAAGGCGAATATTGGAAATACTGGGGATATTGCAGATTAGGACTGAGGTACTTCGGCAGGACTCTGGGTAGGAAACTTGCTTAGTATCTACACACCAACTTAGGTGAAATTCATGCTATGCACAGGGCCTGCCCACACTAGCCTCTATAACACATTAGTTCCAGTTAAGACTTATTTTTGAAATCCATTTTGCAGGATAAGAGAAGAACAGATGCTAAATGATAGATGGGAATCAGTTAAATTGATTTCTAGGATATATTATGCATTAATAAATCAAAGACAGTGTGTTCAATGAAAGAGGTGTAGGAGGCATATTAAAAACTTGTATAGGAGTAAGAAAAAAGTTAAACATATTATATTTCAAAAGAACCAACAGGCAGATGAGCACTAAGATTTTTTTTAAAAATTGAATACTAATGCTTAACCCTTAGATTAAGATAAAAAATGTACTCACCGTCCCAGGAGTGTTGTTGAAAATCCCACTCCTAAGTCAACATTTGGACACCTAAATAAAAATCTTCTGTTTTTCCAAGGTGACTTCAGTGGGATTTGTGGGCAGAGGCAGCAGGTTTGTAGGTATTTCGGTAGTGCCCAGAATCCGCTCCCCCCAAACTCCGCCCTGCCCATCTGCCTAAGGCTCTGGGAGGGAGTTTGGGTGGGGAATGAGGTCTGGAGTGCAGGCCCTGAGCTGGGACAGGAGATTGGGGTGCAGGAGGGGGTGAGGGGTACAGGCTCTGGGAGGGAGTTTGGGGGCTGAAGCGGGGGTGCAGGTTCTGGGAGGGGTTGGGGGAGTGCGGTGCTTACCTGGGCAGGGCGGGCCAGGAGTTTCCATGTGCTGCTATCCCCAGGCACTACCCCCACAGCTTCCTATTGGCTGCAGGGGCACTTGGGGTGGGAACACAGACCCACCCCACCCAGAGGCTGTGGGGAGGGGTCAGCAGCCACATGGAGCAAGGAAGCAGGAAGCCACTCAGCTCTGCTGCGTTGCCAGTGATGGGTGGGGACCCCGGGCTGTTTTAAATGGCCCAGGAGACGGAGGGGGTGCCTGGGGGCAGAAGGTGGGGCTAAGGAGAGACCAGTGCTGAGGCCGGGCCCATGGTTCCCGGGCACCAGGAATATTCCAGGTGCACCATGGGCCCATAGAACTCACCACCCTTGTCTGTGGGTGATGTGCTCCTTTGAAAAAAAAAATCAAACCACTTTTATTCAGGTACCTGAGTAAGGATTTAGGAACCTAACTTTATGCTCCCAGGTTTGAAAATGTTGACTATGTCTTGATTTTGCTGTGAATTTCAATTGAGGCAAAGTGCAGAGTTTTCACAGATCCAGCTAGTATTGAGCCCTGCTGTTACTAACTCATTGAAAGCCATTGTTATATGTTACAATATCAAATGTATAAGAGGGCCAGAAGACAGCTGTGTGCAGGGAAGCAGCATTTCAGCAGATAAAATAAGACTTCAGTGAAGGCTCTGAGCCCAGAGCACTGTTATATTGATGAACTCTTGCTTCTGTTTTTTCTTTTGTTCCACTTCCAATTCTAATGTAAACTCTTTGAGAAGGTAGATTGTGTTAGAGTGCTCACCTACTGGTAAGCTAAGCTAATTGGGCTCAGTCTGGCCATATTTCATCCATTCAACCTCAGTGATTTCAGTGGGTTGGAACAAGTACAACCGAGGGCAGAATGTGTCTTGTACATTCAATCAGAACAATTCAACTGCTTTTACATCATTCATTCAACTACCTCAAAACATTAGATTAGTTACAATGGGCAGGTTACAATATGAAGGAAGACATATTAATAGAACTCATTCTTGCAACAAAGGAATAATGCAGCCAGAAAAAGAGACTGAAATGACTCTGTGTTTCAACCAAACCACATGCATTGTTCATACATTCAATAGCACTTAGAAAAAAAAATTCCTAGAATGCAACAAAATAACGGTTTAATCTAAGATAAAGGGCACATTATTAAGTGAACACAAAAAAATAGTCATATTATATAACAATAAAGTAGAAGGACTGTAGAAATAACTTGTAAGGTGCATAAATAATTGAAGAGAGAATGTTCTAGGTATTGATGGGTCATAAACACTAATTGTGGAAGGTTATGAAATTATTTCATTTAAATAGAACAAATGTCACCACTAAAACCATAAGCATCTTAATTAGATCATCTGTAACATGGTGATGCATGCTGAGGCCGAGAGCTAATGTGTGTTGACATACACTGATATTTAAAGAGATACATTTGGACAATATGGGGAACTTTTTCCTCCTAAGAGGGGGGGAAGGCCATTGAAAGATGATTGGCAAGAGTCCCTTATTCCCTCCGCCTCCAACATTAGGGTTGAAGAAGATCAGCATGCATCAAAGGAAGGAAGAAAACTATTTCTTCAAATCTGGGTCCAAACTCAATAAATTAATTTAGTCTGGGTAGTTCAAATGGTCTCCTGGGAGAAGCAACTCTGATCTGATCCTGATGACATGCAAAGTAGCTTTGCAATAGTAATACTCCACTAACTTAAATGATTTTCTACAGCAGTGTAAGGGAAAACAAAATTAAAATTGCCTTCATGCAATGTAACCAATTAGTTTTTATGAAATGATGGTGGTGAACAAGGTATGTAAAACAATGAATAGGACAGAGAAGGTAAATCAGATATTCATACTGAGTCTCACCTGATACACAACAAGGAGCCATTGAACAAAATTGACAGGCAACAAATTTAAAACTGATAAAAGAAAATAGTACTTCACACAATAAATAATTTATCTGTTAAACTCATTGCCACAAAATCCTGGAGGCCAAGTACCAAGTGGGATTCAAAAAAAGTTGGTGAGAGCATCCACAGTTACACTGGATAATTTTTTTATGAAGGGGTACAGAGACTCCTCTCTATCTCTTATATATATGGCTAAATCTTTAAAACCTGGGTCAGGAAACGGGAAATCCTCATAGTTATTTCATTACTGTCCCTTACAGGGTTTATTGCACCTTCCTCTGAGGCATCTGTTGTTAATTACAATAAGAGATGGGATATTGAACGAGATCGGGGTGGGCAAACTTTTTGGCCCGAGGGCCACATCTGGGAATAGAAATTGTGCGGCAGGCCATGAATGCTCACAAAATTGGGATTGGGGTGCAGAGGGGGTGAGGGTTCTGGCTGGGGGTGCAGGCTCTGGTGTGGGGCTGGGGATGAGGAGTTTGGGGTGGTGGAGGGTGCTCTGAGCTGGGACTGAGGGGTTTGGAGGGCAGGATGGGGATCAGGGCTGGGGCAGGGGATGGGGGTACGGGAAGGGGTGCAGGCTTTGTATAAAACCAGGGACTGGGAATGAGGGGTTTGGAGTGCAAGAGGGTGCTCTGGGCTGGGATCGAGGAGTTCGGAGGATCAGGGTTGGGGCATGGGGAGAGGCTATGGGGTGCAGGCTCTGGGCAGCACATACCTCAAGCAGCTCCTGGATGCAGTGACACGTCCGTTTTCCAGCTCTTACATGGAGGTGTGGCCAGGTGGCTCTGCATGCTGCCCTGTCTGCAGACATTGCCCCTGCAGCTCCCATTGGAGCACTGGAGAGGGCCATTGGAGCAGGGCCATTGGAGTGCATGGAGCCGGAGGGGGGCAATGCCGCTGCTTCCGGGAGCTGTGTGGAGTGGCCCCTGACCCTGCTCCTCAGTTGGAGCTCCGGAGCAGGGCAAACCCCAGATCCTGCTCCCCAGCAGGTGTTCGAGGGCTGGCTTAAAACAACTGGTGATCTGGATCCAGCCCATGGGCTGTAGTTTGCCCACCACTGAACAAGACGGACTACTGGTCTGATCTAGTATGGTAATTCCTATGTTCCTGGGAATATATAACCAGTTGTTTCAAATAAGACTGATCAAACTAATCAAAAATTCACACTCGTGGCACCTAAGAAGAGCACTGAGCTTTTGGACAATCCCTACACATATTGTTCAGGAGCTTGTTCAATCCAAAATTAAAGTTTACAGACCATGTGTCCACTGACAGTCATTTTGTTCAAGGAAGAAGCAAGCACAGACACTAAAGACTCATTATGTTTTATGATATTCGCTTCTCTTTTTCTCAAAAACAGTCTTCTGCATGATACCTGCCATTAAGAAACTGCTTTCATGGACTTGTAAGAAATCCAAATTTTCTTCCACTGTCCTTCAGACACATGGGGAGAGATGAGTGTGAATGACAGCTTTCTGTAAAGCTCTTTTGGCAGGCGCATGATCTACCAGGATGCCATTCTCAGGAAGGCACAAGGGAAGAATTTATAATATGAAATTGTCAGATGAAAGATAGCACATGCTCCCATGTGAGTGGGCATGCTGAGAATGAGCTCTGTCCTCTTCCAGACTTCTCATGGAATGGTTTGAATAGCAAAGATTATAAAGTATGAGAAAATTGAACCCAGTGAACAAAGAACAGACAAAAATGAGGGACTGGTGAGAATTGGTGTAAGGGAGAGGGAAAGAAACACAAATAGAAAGAAAGACAAGCACTGCCTAGTTATCTGACGATTCATAAGAAATTCTGGGCTCTGGAACTATTTCCACTAAAGGTGGCGAATTACGTAGACAAAAAGAATTACTGCTGGACCTTACAAATTGAAAAGCAAAGTCTTGATTCCAAGATCCAAGTGGTGAATGTATCGGTCAAACCTTAGAAAAAGAAACTAGGAGGTTTCATAGTTTCACAGATGGTGAAACCAATTGGGATATTTAAAAGCAAGTAGCCATGATGAGGGCAGAAAACTGAGACCCTGGGGGAAAAAAAGATCTGTGAACAATAAAAGACCAGGCCAAAGAATGAAAGAAAAAAAAGAATCAGAAAAAATAAATTAGAGAATATTTATTGCAGAAAAACAAGTAGCAAGTGGTTATGTATGTGGTAATAGAACTTCATTTTCTACTCTCTTGCACCTCATGTACTCATTTACATCTGTGCGAAGAGGGTATAAAATTGTATCAAACCAGAATGACTCTCAAAACTAAACGCTAATAGCTCAGATAGCTTCTCAGTCAGCTCTTCGAGTATTCTAGGACACATTTCATCCGGACCTGGTGACTTAAAGATATCTAACTTGTCTAAGTAATTTTTAACTTGTTCTTTCCCTATTTTAGCCTCTGATCCTACCTCATTTTGACTGACATTCACTATTCACCACCAACCTGCTTGGTGAAAACCGAAATAAAGTCACTAAGCGCCTTGGTCATTTCCATATTTTCTGTTATTTTTTCCCCCACCTCACCGGCCCATGGAGTGACAGGCCTACCATGCCCTTGGTCTTCCTCTTGCTTCTAAGGTATTTGTAGAATGTTTTCTTGTTACCCTTTAAGTCTCTTGTTGTCCCTTGGCCTTTCTAATTTTGTCCCTACATGCTTGTGTTATTTGTTTATCTTCATCCTTTGTAATTTGACCTAGTTTCCACTTTTTGTAGAACTGTTTTTGAGTTTCAGATCATTTAAGATCTCCTGGTTAAGTCAGGGTGGATCTTGCCATACTTCCTATCTCTCCTACCCAGTGGGATAGTTTGCTCTTGTGCCCTTAATAGTGTCTCTCTGAAAAACTGCCAACTATCTTCTATTTTTTCCCCCTTGCTTCCCATGGATCTTACTTACTAACTCCCTGCGTTTGCTAAGTCTGCCTTCTTGAAATCCATTGTCTTTATTTTGCTGTTCTCTCTCCTACCATTCCTTAAAATCATGAACTCTACCATTTCATGCTCACTTTCACCCAAGCTGCCTTCCACTTTCAAAATCTCAACCAGTTCCTCCCTTTTTGTCAAAATCGCTTCTAGAAGAGCCTCTCTCCTAATAGCTGTCTCCACCTTCTGAAATAAAAAAAGGTCTCCAATACATTCCAAGAACTTGTTGGATAATCCGTGCCCTGCTGTGTTAGTACACGGTCTTAGTATATAAGGATCTGGAATTTCATTAGACAGAGAGAAAAAATATAGAAGAGTTTATTAGAGTGAGTGGCAATGGGTAGTGCTGTATGATTTAACATGAGATACTCTAGAGGTGGTCAGAAGAGGAGAAGTTATTCCATATCAGGCCTCAATAAGTTTTTTTTTAAAGCCATAAATTGTATATAGGTTAATAATATGTACAGAGAAAATGCTCCAGGGGTACCAAGTATCCTTGGAAAATTCCACTCACCCAAGGGAGAGGAGGTTGTTTGTGTTTTGTTTTTGCACAGACAAATGAAATATAATTTGTTTCCTCACTATCATCATGATAGAGGGTGACCAGACTTCATGACCAGGCTGGTCGACTCTGAGGGAATCATATAATTTTCAAAATATCCATCATTCTCCATAGGAAGAAGATGTGCAACAGTCCAGTTCTTTCTTCATATCTGTAAGTCAGCATCGCAAAATTGTCATGAAAATCTATGTGCCAGCTCCTCAGTGTAATTTGCCATAGCTCTGTCCAAGTCAGTTAAATGAACTTAAATCTCTGAGTACCTGATCCATTGTTTATTACATATGACCCCTCCAGTCCATCTAAGAATATGATTTTATGGATTTAGAGTGCTCAGATGTTCCTGTGGGGAAATTAAAAGATCAAGGATCGCTACTCATGTATTACAAGTTGGAAAAGGTAAGACTGGATTACATACAGCTAATTCTTTTTTATATTAATCTCACAAACCACACAAAATACCCTGCTGCGCTAAGCCAGCCAAACAAAAGAAGAAGAATTAAAAGAGTAAGAAAAAAGAAAGATGGAATATAATCTCCAAACAGAAGAAAACTATAAATACAGTCATGTTGTGGAATTCCTCTAAAACAATGTAGTTGCATTTGGATGAGTTCACCTCTTGCATATTGCAATAGAGGTCAAAACCACTACCCTAAAATTAAATACTGCAAACAATATACCATCTGGTGAATAATCAGCTGATTAGAAGCAGAAAGGATTATTTATATAAAACAGCTACATTTACTGTATGATTTGTATATGCTTTTTGCAAGTCTCAAAGTTAGCAAATTATAAACTAGTATGTATATTTAGGGCTCATTCTACCACTTTTTCTACCACTGAAATGTAGCTACCATGGAATTGCAATGTTGCCTAGTGTCACAATTTTATTGAGAGATTTGTAATTTTTGCATCCGATGAAGTGGGCTATAGCCCACGAAAGCTTATGCTGAAATAAACTAGTTAGTCTCTAAGGTGCTACAAGTATTCCTCGCTTTCATTACGGATACAGACCAACATGACTGCTATTCTTGAACCTGTCAATGATTTTGTGTGTTTTTCAAAAAGTCCTAGCTTCCAGATTCAATTTTTATGTGAGAATCTCAACTTTCATTTTAATGAAAAGAAGTTTTTATCCTTCATGGTTGCAGAGAAAATCTTGAAAGCAGGGACTCTAAATGCGCCAACACTCGCAGCCAAATAAAGAGAATTCCAACATTCTTTTCAGTCACGATCTCATGATTTTGGGGGCTTGGCTCATGTTTTTTAATGCTTGCAGTAAGAGGTACTGGCAGCCAGCATTATTGTACAGTGTCACCAACACAACAGTCTAGGACCTTTTCTTCTTCAGCCCTTTTTAGGAGTCAGCCTCCATCTAATCCTGTATGTTTATAGCAGAATTTTGAACAAGAAGTTTTCTGATACAAACGCTAAAAGACCAAGAAGTTCCGAGGATGGGACACATACAACATTTATCAGAGGTAGCCATGTTAGTCTGGAATAGCAAAAGTAACAAAGTCTTGTGGCACCTAGTTAGTCTTTAAGGTGCCACAAGACTCTTTAATACGACATTTAGAGACTTTCAGGTTTTCACTTTTCAAAGGAAATAAATATGCCTAGTAAAAAAATTGTATCAGATTGCTGATAGGTTATTGCAGATTTCTGCCACTCAAAATAGCTAATCAAATGATGTTTTCACACTTTAGGGTGGTGTTTTTCAAACTGTGGGTCGCAACCCAGTACTGGGTGGTGGAATGTAAGGCACTGGATTTCGGCGGCTCTAGTCAGCATCACTGACTGGGCCATTAAAAGTCACATTGGCAGCACTGCCTGGCTAAAGCAGGCTAGTTCCTACCTGCTCCAACACCACACTGCGCCCCGAAAGCAGCCAGTGGCTCCTATGCAGGAGCTGGGCTATGGGGCTCTGCGAGCTGCCCCGAACACTGGCTTCCAGCCAATGGGAGCGTGGGGCGGTGGGTGGCAGTGCACGCAGGAGAGAGCCACGTGGAGCCACTTGCATGCCTCTGCCGAGGAACCAGACCTGCTGCTGCCCATTTCCAGGGCGCAGCACCATCTGTGGTGCCAGGACAAGTGGGAAGCCTGCCTCTGCACCCCAGCTGCACCACTGACTGGGAGCTGCTGGAGGTAAACCCATGCCCCAGTTCCCTGCCCCAGCTCAGAGCCCTAACCCCAAACCCCTCATCCCCAGCCCTACCCCAGAGTCTGCACCCCCAGCCCAGGGCCCTAACCCCTCCTGAACCCCACCCCTTTCCAAGCCCTGAGCCCCCCCACCACCATACCCTCTTCCTGTACCCCAAACCCCTCATCTCTGGCCCCAGCCCAGAGCCCTGGCCCCCTGCTCCACCCCAGAGACCCCTTCCACACCCTGAACCCCTCATTCCTGGCCCCATCCCTGCACCCCAACCCTCTGCCCCAGCCCCAAACCCCTCATCCCTAGCTCCATTGGGTCACGGGTATCAACAATTTTCTTCAACTGGGTCACCAGAAAAAAAAGTTTGAAAACCACTGCTTTAGGGCAATCATCTCTCAAAAACAGCTTGTGATGTTTCGAAGCAATCAGATCCAAACCTAACGTCTACCCCTGATTCAACCTCAGATCCAAACCTTGACTCCCACTGAAAATCTACTCCAAAGAAACATTCCTCAACCCATCTCTAATTACCACACAGAACTGTTATTGTTAGGGCTAACTCAGTTTCCCTTGCTCCTTCTCCCCATGTATTCTTCCTCACCAGCCATCACTTAGTTAAACCCCCCAGAGTAGCAAAGCATTTCAGTAATAGTGCTGACAAACAAGTTGTTTCTGTATTGTTATCTATACCAAGAATGTGACCTTGCTTAGACAAATCACGGGCTGTAGGCCTCAGGAGATGAGCTCATGTTGTATATCGCCAGATTGTATCTATATGTATGTAACAACTTCACTAGGAAATAGACTCGTATTCATAAGCTTGTTGGCATCATGTAAGCTTTCTCAAGGTCTACACATCAGGTGCCTCAAGAGGGCAATGACCTAGGCGTGATGTAAGGGTTTGCTAATGCGCATGCTTCAAGTAAGTCTTTTCCCTCCCTCTACCCATTCCCCCTCCCCTTTGAATATACCCTATAAAAGGCTGCTTAGTATTGATAATAAACGGAGCTGCTGCTAACCCCCTTTCTGGACCGAGAGGTGGGTGCCTCAGTTTCCCCTTTGATCAAAGTTAACTTGTGTGTTTCTTCAATGGTCTCTGACAGCTTGTGAGCTTCTTTGCCGCCACTACTATCCGGAGTGTACGGTAAGGGGGAGAGACG
Source organism: Sternotherus odoratus (assembly GCA_032164245.1). Lineage (NCBI taxonomy): Eukaryota > Metazoa > Chordata > Testudines > Kinosternidae > Sternotherus > Sternotherus odoratus. Next base: position 153,107,049 of record JAVMKO010000002.1, read on the forward strand.
CGCCATTAATTTTCCCCTGACATTATCAGAAGAGCAGACTAATATTCAGGTACAGGTGAGTGAAGCCAAAGCATTAGGTTGACTTATCAAATATTTAACAGAGTCTATAGTATCTGTAAAACTGACATAAATGAGGCCTCTGAAAGAGACTAGGGAGGAAGCATTCTAGAGGGTTCGCTAAAGCACATTAATACTGGGAAATCAGTGCTTAAAATAAATTGGTTCCAGGTTCACATGAAAAGGACTAGGGATTTTCAAGTGGAAAGAGCCCTGCTTTATGTGAATCTGTTTTCATTTCAATCACTCCACCCTTCCCCTACTTGTTTGAGAAATGCCATTTTGACACCAAGCTTCTGACTTAATTCACAAGATATAGAAGACAAGAGATGGAATGCTGGGCCTTTAGAGAGCGTCTGCTAAAGTTGTGAAACTCAGTGAAAAATTGTCTGGATTTTCCTTTTTGATAGGTTTGAGGATTATCTTCCATCACTGGAAAAAGTTATAAAATGATATTCTGAGAAAATACCTGGAATTGATATTTCAAAGGGCTTCTTTTGAAAGGATGATTTATAGATCACAAGACCAATGGGTCTTTTATCAAAGAAAATGGATTCCTTTTCTGAACTGTTGAGAAAAGATTGATGGCATCCTATAGCATAGTTCTACTTCTGTAAGTTGTTTAGTGCTGTTAGATTACTACAGTTATATCAAATCAGGACCTATTACACTGCACACAATACAATGCACATATTAAATTGCAGATGAAGTAAGTTCTTTCTGGTATATTTCAGGTTCCCTGAATGCAAGATTTTAATACAATGCTATCTATCATGATTTATCTTATTCTGCTTGAGTCTGTTGATCAGAATCTAATTAGTTGTAGGATATGTGGCATGATAGATTGACAGAAATAGTGTCACATATATAGTTTTATTTTCTTTCCATGATTAAAAAAGTGTGTATATGTGAGTATGTATGCAAATGTGTGTACACATATATAAATATTACATTTTTGATACATTATAGTCTGATTCCATTCCCATCCAAACCCGTGATTAAATTTCCATTCGCTTTAGTGTGAGCACAAATGAGCCATATGCTGTGTGGGGTGCCTTGAAAAACTATATCCAGACAGGGGGAAATAGTTGGTGGTTTGTTTTATTTTTTAAGGACAAAAAATATTCCATTAGCTTTTTCATTATCATCATCAACTCTTCAAGAAGACATTTTCCCCCAAGGGTTAGTTACTAAGATGTTAACAACCAGAAAAGAGTCAAACAATCTGACCAAAATTTACCCTCCAGCTCAATTAAACCAGTTAATTTTATGTGGCATCTGTGATTTTATATTCCTATCAGACCCCCTGTTATCTAGATAGACTTCCAAGATAGATGAATTAAATGTTTAAAAAAACCAAACAGAATATTTTTTTCATTTTTTTAAATTTGTACATAATAGAGAAACAATTTTTTTTGATTTTTTTGTGTCTTATGCAGGTTACCTTTAAATGTTGCAATTCTTGTCTAAGATCATCCAAGACTACACAAGGATCTGCCCACTCTTATGCAGAAGTTGGGAAAAGAGGGAGAACAGACATCTGCTTCTGTGCCATTCCCTTCTCCTGCACTTCCCTCTTCAAGCCCCTCTCCCCAAGGTACACACGCACACACACAACACTCCAAGGAAGGCATTCCATCAATCTGAGGTCCACATGGAAGAAGATGGTAGAGTTAGGGGAAGAGTGTGCATGACAGGGATGAGGGAAATCATTTCCCTGCCACCACCCATCTTATAGGGCCTAAACTAAAAAATCTCAGGCTGTACTAATTCCCCAAAGATAACAAAGTCCTGTGGCACCTTAAAGACTAACTATAAAGTTTTGAAGCATGAGCTTTCGTGGGCTAATACCCACTTCATCGGTGGGTATTAGCCCTCGAAAGCTCATGCTTCAAAACTTTATAGTTAGTCTTTAAGGTGCCACAGGACTTTGTTACCTCTGCTATTCCAGACTAACACGGCTACCTCTCTAATTCCCCAAAGACCTCCCTCATGGCCAGCAGCAGGCAAGGGTGATTCCTGCTAGTGTTGGTCCGATGGGACCATTCTCCTTATGAACACAGAAGAGGGGGGTTCCCAGGGACTAGAGTCAGCATGGAAACACAAGGTCTTGACAAAAATGGTCTTCCACATCTGTCCAGACCTATTGTTGCCTCTTTTTGGACCAAGCAGTTAGTCAACATTTGGTGCCTTGCCAGGTTGTTTCCGTTGGGTAGAGAAATTGATTATAGCATTGGGTATATTCTTATGCAATCCTGTTTATTTACAAAGAACGTGCAGTAGAACCTCAGTATAATGAACACCTCAGGAATGGAGGTTGTTCGTAACTCTGAACAAAACTTTATGGTGGTTCTTTCAAAAGTTTACAACAGAACATTAGACTTAACACAGTGTCAAAACTTTACCATGCAGAAGAAAAATGCTGCTCCCCCACCCACCCACCCCTTTTAGTAGTTTACACTTAACACAGTACTGTACTGTATTTGTATGGGGGGGGGGTATCTCTGCTGCTGCCTGATTGTGTACTTCCGGTTCCAAACGAGGTGTGTGGTTGACTGGTTTGTTTGTAACTCTGGTGTTCATAACTCTGAGGTTCTACTGTCCAGAGTCCAGGTTTCCTGAGCACAATAAAACAAAAAACAAACAGAAGCAAATAGTTTCCTTGATCACAATTTTCAGTTCTGCCCCTCTGATTAGTTCTGTGCCCCAAGTAGCTTGCTGTCCCTGCTCCAACTCAGGGTTCTCTCAGGGCTCTGTTCATGACTGCTTCTCTTTCTGTCTACGACTCTACAGGCTCTCTCTTTACTTTCTGCTGGCTTCCTTCCTCTCACTCACACACAGCTTGCCAGACAATCCCCAAACCCTTGTGTTTGCACTTAGAGAACCCCCTCATGCTTAGCTTCTGATCAGGCCTTGCCATGTAGTCCATTGCCTTGGGCAGTAGCTTCCTCTTGGTTTCAGCTCTCTCACTACATAAAGGCGCATTTAATTGCTCTTCCATTGATCCTGAAAAAACAGTGCTTAAGCACATCCATTGGCTTTAACTCAGCCTGTGATTGTTTGCAGATCAAAAACCTACTTGATAGCAGTCATTAATACCTTCCACCTAACACTGTTCTCTGGGAATTAGCTATAGTATTGCCAACCTCAATTGCTCAGAAATCATAACACCACCCCAGAAAAGCACAATATCTGGCTAAACAATAATGAGATATTTTAAAAAATACATTTGAACAGAAGAACAGCCATACTGGGTCAGATCAATGGTCCATCTAGCCCAGTAGTCTGTCTTCCAATAGTGGCCAATACTAGCTTCTTCAGAGGGAATGAACAGAACAATTATTGAGCGATCTTTCTTTTTATTTGCCTTCCGGTTTCTCAGAAACATGTTTTCAGGCTTTTTCTTCACAAGCAGAAAGGCTAGAAACTTTTTTTTGTTTATGCAAACTGAGATTCTCTTGTCATGACTTGATTCCGGGAGCCAGGAACATAAGAACACCAAATATCACAAGTCTGTGAATAGAACCTTGACAACATTGAAACTGTGCCTCCTAATGGAGAGAGAGAGGAGAGGAACTCCACAAGCTGATCCTTGTGGAGATATCCTCCTTTCCTTGAGCCCTCTACCATGCTTCTTTCCATGTAATGGGATGGCCCTGGCTCAAGTAACTGGGTGCCGTGTAACTGAGTTGCAGAGAAGGTTTTGGCAACAGCATGTGCAGGGCAGAAATTCTTATGGAAAAATATAATGTGCTGTATTGTATGTGTTACAACGTAGATTGGCATTTTACTTATTTGTATTTTGTTAGCCTAATCAATTGGACACTGTGATAAGGATGAGGATAAAATCAGGACTAAATCTCCCACAGAAGTTGCTCTTAAATGAAATAGGCTCCTCTCTAATATACTTCAAGGACAGCTCTTGTTTTTTGTTGTTTTATATTTCTTTATTTATAAATCCCTAGCTGTGGCACATTGTAAAAGGGGCTAGTCCCAGAGCTGCTACTAGGAGTTTTGTTTCTCCAATGTTTTTGCTGTTGTCTGTGTGCTTTGTTCTGTGGGTTAATGTGGCATATCTCCAACACAGCCTTAGAAAATAATAATGTGATTTGGGTTTAGTATGATCATTAAACCTGATTAGCAAAGTGTGCTCACAAACATCCATAATTAGCTTGGAAGACAAGAAGATGGGGGGGGGGGGTTTTGCCAAGAAACAGAGGACCTTGCCTCAGTTAACTGGATTTTTGTTGTTGTTATAAATAAGTAAGTGTCTACATGACATTACTTTACCCTTTGCATTTTTATGTATCTTGTAAACATGTATTTATAAAATATACCAAATCTGCTAAAACGCTACATTTACCCATAAAGTGATCTGCAAGTTTTTTAAACAATCAATTTTTTTATGTTGCTAAACACACAAATAAGTGTAGAGCGTCTTAGAGGTGAAGAATGGTTTCATGATTAGGGCACTAGCCTAGAACGTAGGCTATCTAGCTTCAAATCCCTGTTCTACTTCTTTTGTCCTTATGCACAGTGATGGATTGCTGCACAGGTCAATGGGCTCTTGCCCAGGGCCCCCAGCCAATTTGGGGGGCCACAGGAGTGCTGGAACTTTGATCACACCCATTGCTCCCTCCCCCACAAGAACCCTACTCCCTGGCCAGGCCAGAAGCCAGAACTGTCCAGGGAGCTCAGGTCACTGGAGGGTGGGTAGATCTCCCATCTGCCTTGGGCAGAAGGGGTGGGGTGCCTGGGAGCAGCCCTCAGCCCATATCCCTGCTTCCCCAGGGCAAGTGGAGAGTCCAGGGGCAGAGCGGTTGGGGGGAGGGCATAGCCCTTTTAACTAAAGAAACCTGCTTTGGGGACAGATGAGAGTGGGCACCTCATCCAGCCCCTGTTCAACCAGGGCCAGCAAGATGTGTGTGTGGCTGCAGCTCCCAGGCCCGGCTCACAGGCTGCAAGTGAGTCCTGTTCCAGGCAGAGGGAGCGTGGCTTAGGGGCGGGGGAGGTTGTATTATCAGGAGCCGGGGAAGGGAGAGGGGACAGGTATGGGGGATGAACATGGGGTCATGTGTCACTCACCTCCCATTTCTGCCTGCGCCAAGCAGCTAATTGCTGGAAACTGGACACCCCTGCCCCGGCCCTTACCCCAAAGTGCCCAGGTCAGCCTCTTGCCTCCCCACCCCCACTCATTCCTCTCCCCACCTCTCTCCATCATTCACTCCCCCTCCACCCCATCACTCGCTCCCTCGTGTCCCAGGACTCACCTGCCACACCAGGCTGGGAGGAGCAGAGGTGGAGCCTGCCTGCCCAATTATGGCATGGCAGGGTGGAGTAGGGGGTTGGTCCTTGAAGCGAGAGGCTGAGGCAGGGACACAGTAGGGCAGGTGGGTCAGTCCCTAGAGCAAGGGGTGGGAGCAGGAGGGTGGACAGGGTCCCTCCGACCCAGGCAGCGGCAGCGCTGGCACCTACCTCTGCCAGAGAGGCTGGAACTGGGTCTGGAGACAGGCCAGCCACTTCTCTCCCCCAGCAGCTGAGCAGAGAACAGCTCTTCCAGACTCCAGCAGCAGCTGCTGCTCTTCCTGCCCTCTTGGCGGGGAGCTGCTTGTGATTACTCCGATAACCAGACTTTTAGGGTCAGCACTGCTGACTGGACACTGCCGGACCCCGTTTCACTGCCGGACTTTCTGGTCCAATGGGCAAGGGAGGTGGGGGGAAGAGAAGGGGAATGCGGGGGGGGAAGGGGAGGAAGAATCAGTGTGGAAGTGGGAGGAAGGAGAAGAGGCAGTGGGGAAGGGAATGGGGTGGGAAGAAGAGAAAAGGAATGGGGAGAGCAGGGGGTGGGGCCCCATGGCAAGGGGAGTATTGGGGAGTCCCAAAAATTCTCTGTGCCCAGGACCCTAAGAAATCTTAATCCACTTCTGTTTATGTGCATAGCACTTAATCTCTCTGCACCTCAGTTCACTATCTACAGAATGGGGACACTAGTATTTCCCTACCTCAGAGGGCTCTTGTGAGGATAGTTGGAGGGGGTGGTATGATGGGACAGCCTATGATGACACATGGCCCACTGGTGAGTATCAGAAGTAAAAATCCTCAGCTGCTAGAGACAGGACACTAGATGAGGAGGGCTCCGAGTTATTACAGATCATTCTTTCCCAAGTATCTGTCTGGTGAGTCTTGCCCACCTGCTCAGGTTCTAACTGATCACCATATTTGGGGACAGGAAGGAAATTTTTCCCCATGTCACACTGGAGGAGATCATGCTGGGGGTTGCCTTCCCCTGCACCATGGGTCCTGGGTCACTTGAAGGTGTAAACTAGTGTAAATGGTGAATTCTCTGTAACTTGAAGTCTTTACATCATGATTTTAGAACTTCAGTAACTCAACCAAAAGTTAGGGGGCTATTACAGGAGTGGGTAGGTGAGGTTCTGTGGCCTGCGGTGTGCAGGTCAGACTAAATGATCATAATGGTCCCTTCTGACCTTAAAGGCTATGAGTAAAATATACTAGAGTCTGAGGTGCTCAGATGCTTTGGTACTGGAAGCTATGCAAGTAGCAAAGATCAATACATTTTACAATATAAATCATTTGGATTTACCTATTTTTTCTGTTTCTCGGGTACATGCCCCTGTGATTGTCAAACTCTTATTCCATTACATTTCCAACATGTGCTGTTCCAGCAAAGTCACCATTACCATTCAGCATTGTTGGGTCATAGAGTCTGCCCATGGGACTTTAGGTCTCTGTCTGTGACAGATTAAATTGAGATTAATGTTTGGATCAATCTGGCCCTGAACTCTGAATAAAGATATTTTCCAGCAACATACCCCTGCTGTCCCCACAACTCCACTCCTCTTCCTGCAAACACACATGCACAACCTTCTCTACTTCGATTTGGGGAGTTTTCAATGGAGATCCCACTTGATTTTTTTCCAGTCACATCAACTCAGAGTTTTAAGGCCATGCATGTTTGGATAATGGAGACCAGATGTAGTATTTTGTCATCTTACCAAGAGTTTGCAGATCTGTAACAAAGCCCTTCCCCCTCCCCATTCTGGCAGGATAACATAGCATCAAAGGGTATGTCGAGGGTGATTACCCACTGTGGCACTTTGAGTGCAGAAGGTGGGAGTCTGCAAGGATTCTAAAAATTAATACTGGCCACTCCAGGCTTGTATTAAACTCCCATGGTTACAGCTTCTCTCTGGCCTTGGATGGGTAGATGCTGCCACCACCCAAATGCAAAACCCCTTAGCAACCCAGAAAGGCGCACTTGGGAATTCCTTCCTGTGGGATACCCTACGCCCTTGCACCTCCCCTCAGGGAAAAACTGAGAAAGGAAAACAAAGAAATCAGCTGTTGGTTAGCAGCTAACTTAAAAACATGTGCACAAACAAGACACAAAAACCCAAATCCTGTTCTTAAAAAAAGTAAATTTTATTAAAAACAAAAAAAATACATCTGAAAACTCAGATTATTGCTAGATTTTTTAAAAGAGCAATTCCAAAAATTAAGCACTCAAAATAGTTTTCTGAGGGTTCATCTTAAACGTTACCAGTAACAAAAGCATCTGGGGTTAGTTAGCACAGAGGAATCCACACGCGTAAGAAATCAACAAAATAAACTTAATCATGTCTTCCTATACATTTTCTGATCTACTTACAAATTCAGGTTCCAAATAAGCAATTCTAAGTATGATTCTAATGATTTTCATACCTGGTCTTCAGCTTCTCACAGCATAAATGCTACCCTGTTCCCCTCTTCCCCAGAGAACCACAACACACAATAAAAGGGGAGTCTTATGTCAATTCTTAAAAGTTCTAACTCTCTGATTGGCTCTTTTGGATAGGTGCCCAGCCCATTCCCTTTCCTTTTACCTGTGGACTTGGTAACCCTTTACAGGTAAAGCAAGCAGAGAACAACTACCAAGAGGGATTCTATAGCTAACTGGCTGACTGGATGGGTGTCCACATATGGGAGATACCTCCCCCCGCCCTTCATTTATTACAAGGTGAAATTCACCCCTGTGCAGAGGGGCAGAACAACAAAGCCTATGCAACACTTAAGGGCTATTTGCACACTGAACTCAGTTCAGAGACTTGGGTTATGTCCTTCATGACTGAATGATATTAAGGTTTGAAAAATTGCTGTTTAAATATTGTTGTAATTTGGTGGAAATGTTATGGAAATTTGCAAATGTGAAGGTAAACATATACTCATTATGAAAATGACACATGCAGGACCATATATCTCTAGGGAGTAAAGATGGAAATAGATGATACCTACATAAATATGAGAAATCAAAGGCTCACTTCAAAGAAGCCTACACTGGCCTGTTTTGTGCACATGTACAGGCTTGGCATCAATATATACATGTGCAACTGATAGAATTTACTTGTGCAAAAATCCATTGGGACAGGTTTTTTTCACCCCAACACCAGGCTTTAATCAGATGGATAAAATAATCTGCATTAACCCTATCCTGACATTTTCCACTTGTAGACTGGAAGGGTAGTTATTTTGTCATATAACTGAAGACCATACTATTGACATCCATATACTTAGAGCAGACAAACTGCGTGTGTCAAGGGTGAAGGTCTCAAATCATAAGATGCGAAGAGTCTATAGGGAGCAGAGTTAAGGTTAATATATGAAACCACTATCTGGAGTTTAACAACAGATATTTAGGCCATCAGCTACCTTCTATTGAAGTGAATAGAAAGACTCCAAATTATTTCAGTAGGAGTTGGATCCGGCACTATTAATACCTTATGAAATTTAAATGTGTATTGCAAAACTATGCAACTACATCCTACAAACCAAATCAATGGAAGTGTTCTTTACCTTCCTCTTTTCACACATACATGAATTGCCACTTCCCTGTCATTTAATAGTTTAAAAACAAATTAAAAAGAGTCAGCCACGGGATTAATGATGAACAGAGAGAAGTGATGAGTTCCTATTTTAGTAGCAACAAAAAGTTTAGAACAACCTTCAAGTGTCATCAGGAAAGGCAATGCAGAAATTCTCCCTCTTTCATGACACAATTCTGTCAATTAGTTGAATATAGCAATTAACAACCCTTTTCTTTATTGTTTGTGAAGAACCAAAACTTTCTAAGGATGATAAATGGCTCCTTGGAAAATGCAATGCTGGTTCTGCTAAATTTGCACTTTTCTTTTCTTCCTCCCACCCCCCACCAATTCTTTCACATAATCAATGGGGGAGAAACATCCCAAGGAAGAAAACACCAAGGAGTGATCTAAATGAAAATAAAGTGCCTTTCCATTCTGCAAATGACCAGTTTGAGGACACATTCCTACCCACAGTAATTAACGGAAAAGCTAACATTGTTAGCAAAATTAGGAACTGAACCTCATTTTAATTGTTTTGAAACTAAATAAAAATACCCAGTGTATTCAGATTATGACCTTTGAGAATTCTGGCTTCATTAGCATTTCAAACAGCACAGCACAAAATTAAGATAGGAAATAAACTTACGATGTTCCTTCATCTAAAGTGGTATGTATCATTAATGGGTATATAATTAAGAGCTGCCAATGTTTGTCCCTTTGTCTCTACTTATAATGGCATATTATGCAAATAGCATTTTTCCCCACTAATATTTATTTGGGGGTTATTCTTTCAATTTATTTCAAGTGTATTGATTAAGGCAAATTATTCTTCTCCCACAGAGAGAGAGGGGGGTATTGCATTGCTCCATCAGACTGGGATAAAAGAATCACACAAGTTAGAGACGGCGTGCAGTTATACCATACTGTGTTGTGATCCTTTCAAATCTCACAGGGCTAGGCTGAATGGGGGACCACCAGGGGCCATCTAGCTGCTCAAGGCAGTGGTGCCGATGCTTTAGGTGGCACATCTCTCTCAGAGATATATCATATTGCTAGAAGATACTAGCCTGCTGAAGGGGACATCCTTTTTTGTTGTTTTTCTCTTTCTAATGAGACATGAAAACAGTGTTCTGACCATTTGCCATTATTACAGGTAACTAAATTGTTATGTAGGTTACTAAACAGCTGTGCATTCCACCCAAGAGAGAGCTGCATTTCACTGGTGAGTGGAGTTACTCCTATATACCTCTTACCTTATTCAGAGGAATGCAACTTAATTAATACTGAAAAGCACTTCTGAATCTTGAGATGAAAAGTGCTATAGAAAAATAATCTTTTACTGACAGGTCTATTGATCATAACAACAGCAGCCCCCTGCCAGTGCAGGATTTTTCTTTGTAGCACTAGGGGCAATGGACCGGTTTCACCACTGCATAGCTTCAGTTTTACACCACGGTAACTCCATTGATTTCAATGTAGTTATGCTGGCATAAAACTGAAGTAAACATTTTAGTGAATCAGACGCAGTGTCAAGTGCTAAGAGAAAAGGCTTGGGAGTCAGGACACCTGGCTTCTATACCTCAATTCCTTCTAAATTTCCTTGTAGCCTTGGGCAAATTACAGACTGTGTACACCTCAGGTTCCTCATCTATCAAATGGTGATAATATCCACCTTTGTACAATATTTTTAGATCCTTCCATGGAAAGTGATAAATTATCTAAAATATCATTCGTTGGCATGATTCGTCGGTACGCTACATCTGCTTTGTGCTGCTCCACTGACAAAACCAGCAAAGCCAGGCTTACAGCTGCTCTGGGTTGCCAGAGCAGCACAAAGCAGATGGAACATACTGGTGAATACTTCATTTATTATTATGAAGTATTACATTCTCCAGTACATTCTCTGCTTAGTTTTTACATGTCTCTAGCAGTGGAGCTCCACCACTCTAACCTGGAGAATATTCCACATTCTAATAGACCTCAATGTTAGGATTTTTTTTTTCTGATATTCAACCTAAATTATCCATTACTTAATTTCATCCTAGGGTTCCTAGATATACACCTCCTTGGATGATCCTGAACTATCCTCCTTCCTTCTTGGTGTTTAGAACCTTAAAATACAATACCCGTAGGCAGCTATATTGTCTTTGTCATCAGCTGATTAAGACATATGATGTGTTCTTTTTATTCTTTTCTGTTTAGATAGACCTGACTGAGAACCTCATAAGACTATGCAAGCAACATGTCATAGAGGTAAGACACCATTGGACCAGGAAGTTCATGAACAGCTGATTGGTTGCATGGTGGTCTTGGCTCCTCCTCCATATCGGATATGCTATCCTGCACTAAATGACAGCTAAAACTCACCCATCTACTCTCCTAATATCACTTTTCCATGTACTTGCCACAGTGATGTTAAATGACCACAAATGGGGGGGAAAGTGATCTGCTCTATGGCAATTGGGAGGGGAGGAGTCCACAAGACCACCTTCATATTAAAATGTTGTGCACACTATAAATAAGATGGAGAAGGTAGACAGACATTTGGCTGGTCGGTTCACATAATGAAAATGGGTAAAAACTGGCACCACTAGGCTGCTGTGCAATTGTCTCACTCTCACGGATTAAAGTACCAACCTCCTAAGGGTTAAAGAAATAATTATTATGGGGCTAGGAGATTTATTAAACAGGAATAGCTCAAAGATCAACCAGATTTGCTGATCCCAGCAGAGAACTAAAATTAAGATGTAATGTTTTCTTTTTTCCTACCTGTTTATCAACGTTAAAAAGACAATTTATACTTTGCAGTTCTCTAGCTTGGCCAGCGTACTTCACAGCAGGCAGATAATATTAAACTGTCTATCACAACATGCTGCCCTTTCCCGGTTGTTATATTATCAAAGCCTATTGAGATTAGAGCCATGGGAACCTAAAGAAAAAAATTTCATTCCCTTTTTGCTCAGTGGCTGATAAAGTTAGAAGCCTACACTCCTGTTGTCATCTTTAATGGGGGAAAGTGAAATCCTAAAGGGTCCCCCAACAGTACTCACTGCAATCAAGATTGGGAAATGTTACAAAAGTCCAATGAAGTCACATACACAGGTGTCACACAATATCTTCCTGGGATGCCATAACAAAGTGTGCAAATTAGCCAGGCAGGAACCAAAAGCCATTGTTTCCACTCAAAAACATTGGAGTATTCTGTTCAAAGATTATAGCCATCTATCACTCATAACATGGATGAGAAAAAGATGACTGAAGTTAAAGACTAATGAGAAGGAAGGGGGAAACACTTTAAATAGCTTGCCACCACGGAACTGCCTCCATTAGCCAAAGATTTATGTCCATAAATCATCTGAGATGCCTTGCAGTTCAAAGATGTTTTTTAGATGCCTTGCTGGCTCTGGACTCACCATCATCCAAGAAAAAATGCATCCTACCACTTCTGGCAAGGAGACAATAGTACATCTTTACCGATCATGACCCGATCTTGATCATATATGCCCTAGTTACTTCTGGATTAGATTGTTGCAGTGCTGTTTATATAGGCTTCAGAGCATCAGCCCAAAGAAAACAGCTACTGGTGCATAATACAGCAACATTTCTGCTTCACCTCTTTTTGACCTAGAATCACTTACAAACCCCATTCTCCACTCTCCTCACTATCTCCTTACAGAACACTGCATCAAGTTTAAAGTTAATCTCTCAATCCATATTTTCAAGGCTCCAAATGCTCTGGGACCAGGATATCTAAAAGACCACTTCTCTCTTGACAGCTCCACTGCTCAGAAACAACGTAACTGTCTATTGAAAGGATGAAATTTGTATATGCAGGTAACAGGTCTTTCTTGGGTGATGGCCAAGACTGTAGAAATCACTCCCATAGTAGTTAAGGGTATGTCTCTACTAGAGTTTAACTCAAGGTTGACCGTTAACTCAAGTTATCTAACACCTTTGTACACACTAGTCTGAAACTCCACAAACATTTGTTCCAAAACATAAACATCTGTGGTGTACAACGAGGGTTGAACCCAGAGAAAACTGGTACAGCATATTTAGGGTAAACCACTAACAATTGTGTCCTGGGACAAATTTCCAGACAGCACATACAAAAGTGTTAACTGACATGAGTTAATTGGCAGTCAAACAAATTAAAAATCTCTAACGTAGACAATCCAAAGTATGACAAGGAATCTCACTATATGCTGGCTTCACTTTTCCATCTTTGTTTTTCCATGAAGTAGGGCAGGGCATGGTAGAGAATTTATATATTTATTTAAAAGAAAAAGAAAGCATATCCACCTCATTTTTCCCTCTGAGCAGAGGAATGGAGAGGAAACCTCATAGCAGAGGCTAGTCTCCATGTTTATTTTAACTCTGGCAGGTATTTGGATGCAATGATGATGGGCACAGTCCAAGGAATGGACCAGAATAGAATAAATGGTTTTGCAAAGAAAACTGTATTTCCACAGACCTATAACTGTGTCAGGTCCCAGTTACACTTAACGTTATTCTATATTCAGTGTAAATGAGGCGGGATTCTTTGACCAGCCACAGCTGCTGATTCTCTCTGTAGCTATGGTCAAAAACAAAAAAAGTGGCCCTTCTAAATTAAGAAGAGGACACGACACACACAAAAAAGAGAGAGAGGGAGAGTCTAGGAAGGTCACATTTTATTTCAACTGTCTCCAAGGTCCAATTTCTTCCCAGGGATGCCTGTATGTGACTCCCACTGCTACTGACATTAACACATGACTGAACGCATTTAAAATAGGGGAGATTTCTTCCTAGCTGCTTTCACCAGACTCGTCCTTTATCAGGCCTTGTCAAGAACACCTTTCTTCCACTTGCTAAGGCCCCCTGCTACTTAAAAAGGAAAACTGCCTCCGGACAGGCATGTCCCTAAAAGGAAACCAGAGAACACAAACTTCCTGTCCATCCTCTGGTTGCCGATTCACATCCTCAGGGATGACAGTCTGTGCAGAAAACTTCAAACACCTCCACACTTCAGAGAATGGAAGGAGGAGGAGGGACTAGAAAGAAAAAAAAAAAACACACTTCCCACATGGATTGATTTTTTAATCTGTTTTACCCTCAAAAAATGTCAGTATGAAATCCTGCAATATCAAAGCATGCTTCCGATGGCTGTTCATTGTTTATCCCCAAATCACTGTTAAATCCAGAGGAGAGGATACTGTAGAGAGTAGGGAGGGACAGGTTCTCTTTCCAGCTCTCCCACTGACTCATTGTTTGGCTTTGGGCAAGATATTTAACCTCACCGGGGCTCAGTTTTCCATTTGTTAAATGGTGATACCATTATTTACACTTTTTTAAGCCCTCTGAGATCTTTAACTTAAAAGCACTATAAAGCAGTGTGTCTGCTTGTGTAAACCAGCATAGCTCTAGCTGGGGATCTTGCCCTATCTATGCCACAAGTTCTGTGGTTGTGAGTATTTTTTTGGAATAGGGTCTATAGATGGGTCCCCAGAGGCTAAGGTGTGTGTATTTTTAAAATGTTCTACACAACAAATGTGAATGTTTCAGTTTTGCCAATGTGCCCTTCACCCCACAGTGTCTACTGGCAAGGATAGGAGTTTCAGGCTTGGCACCCAATTCACATGCAGGCACAAAACGCTCTCTGTCTTACACTGAGATCATGACTTTTGTTGTAGCACACACATTTATCCCATGGGGAAAAAATCCACCCAACAACGACCCTGCAATCCCCAAATATAGCAGTTGCTCTATTTTGCAATAAAAATCTTCAGTGGCTCTTGTAAGATGCTTGGCTACAAATCTCCTCCTCCAGGTACCAGCTACTTTCTTCAGACATTTTGATTCTTTCAAACCTCAGTCAGGAAGACTTGGTCCAGTGGTGCCAAATCTCCAGTACTCTGAACTGGAATTGGTTCCACCTAACTGCAGTCACTTTCTCAGAACAGATAACAGTTTTGTCCAGTCTAACTAGCACAGACTTAAACCAAATTTCAATACTGGTTCAGAAGGACCCATTTTCCAAAGCCATTTTCATGAAAGGATCAATTCCCTGGAGTAGACAAGTTTGAAATACATAGTAGCCCTCTATGTAATGGAAAGTACAAGCAAGGGGGAAAGTTGTTTTATTTTATTTTTGGCCTGGGCTAAATGGTCAGCTAGTTGACATGCTCACAATATAGGTGTAATCTCTCATGAAAAGTACAAACAAAACAGCTGCTGCAAGGTCACGAAGTCCCAAACAGACTATAACATAACCTAAGCAGGGGACTTGTTTGAATTTGAAAGAGAAACTCATTTACTGATACTAGTTCATACCCAACAATCAGAAGTAGCCGAACAGTGACAACCCCTATCAAATTGCAATATGCATATACAGTATTCCAGAGGTTCTGATCAGTGACTATGAATGCCAGCCCTCAAGGGCAGAATTTTAGTAATTTGCTAAGACTTATCAGTTTGAGCACATTAATTCTATCTATTTATCTGGGGGTTTTCCATAGTACCTATCACTATAGTAACTAAACTTGTCACCAAAATACCTGCAGAGTAACAGGATGGTCGAAAGAGCCATTGCCACATAGGCAATGAAAAATAGTGTTAAGAAAGCTAAACATAGAAGATCTGTATCTAGCCCTGTTTAATTTTAAATGCACCAAGAAAAGGACTGTCTTTCCTAGCACAAATGTTAATAGACAGACAAACTAGGATTTTAATTCCCACTAGACTTCAGTTTCTCAAAGGTAATCAAATACCCTACTTACTCAAATAGCTTAAGAAATGGGAAAGACAAATATTGTATTAATACAGACATTCAAAACCTCTTGCCAGGCTCACAGCTGGACACCAGTCCACCCAAGGACAGAAGATGACAGCTGGAAGACAGCAAGACTTCTCATCCTTCAGCAATGCCGCAGTCATCTATTGTAGAAACAGACAGTCTGAGGTACTAGAGAAATCATCAAGATTTACTTGAAACACCTGAGACTTCCCAGATATCTTTTGATATGGGAGAAAAGGCTTGATTTCTCAGATGAAGAACAGCTGGGGATAAAAGAGGATCACCATGAGCACCTGCAGACTCCAGTATCTCCACAGTTACCAGGTCCAAGTAATACTTAGATGAAGCCACAAATTAATCAACCTGGAATGAGTCATTTTAGTGGCTGCATCCTGAGACTACCAGCCAGATCTACACAGCACTGAAATACACTATAAATTAACTAAGTAAGGGCCAGATTACACCACCGCTTCTCACATTGCCTAGCACCTTACTCTGTGAATGGTTCCATTGATTTCAATTAGTTACTATGGTGATGAGTGCCCATTAGATAGAAGATAATATGCTCAAACTGGTGGGTCTTAGTGAATTTCCAAAACACTGACTTAGTCTATGAGTATTCCCATTGAAACCCTTTGCTCTTCCAAAGTTACAGACTTAAAGTAGCTAAATTGGTCTGTGAGGCATAAGTATAGATATTGAGTTACTAGTCTCAGAGGGCTCATTTGTGCAACACTTACTTGTGATGATGACCACATACCCACATAGTCCTATTGATTTCAGTGGGACTGCTCCTGTGAGTGAATGTTCACCAATGTGTGGCTTGCAAAATCAGACCCATAGTGACTATCCTAATGAAATCATGTGACATTAGTATGGTAGTGACTTTGAGCCAGATTCTGCTCCCTGTACTCATGTTGAGTAGTATCTTACTCCTCGAGTAATCTCATTGATTTAGCTGAAAAATCAAACTTTCGTTTTTTCTCTTTCAGGGAAGGAGATTGGATTCTTCAGTTGGATTACTACTCAAAGAGTAAACACCCACTTGACATGAGTACAAGTAGCGGAATCTAGCCCCATGCTAATATCGAAGTTATACATCTGAGCATGCCCAGTACAAACTAGATCTTTCCAAAAGCCACAGCAGACTCAGACTGAGCTGAATGCTTGTGTAGTTCGTAGAAGTGCTGTGCCTTGTCTCTTGACAAGCTGTACTAAAAGCATAATCATTTCTTCAGATTTGCCAGTATGTGGACAATCTCATTTAAACCTATCAAAGGACCAGCTGCTATCACATATAAACAAACCTGAACCATTACAAATAGGGAAACTGCCAACACATGTTGAAGATAATAGACTTTTTTTAATATTAACTTTGTATTTGTCATTTTAAAAGAGAGCGGTATATACAAAAGGGTGAAATACACCTTGGGACAGAGGGGCACCACAGAGCCTGTACAGCACCTAAGTCTTACCTGAGCCCTCAAATTATGGATTTAAATAGGGCATTATTCTTGCACTCACCCACTGCCCAGGGATGACTGAATTCCAGCCAACAGGCCAAAAAGGTGTGTGATAATTATAAACCATCAACAGGAAACAACTAAATATAAGAATTGACCAGTTTTTCACCTGAAAGTCTTCAAATAACTAAAAGGCAAAGAAATAAACAGGGCAATCTCTGTTTAAGAGCTTATGTAAACTTATTAAAACCTAGGTTGGAGACTCTGGATTTATCCTCCAGCACTTCTAACCTACAAAACAATATGACACATTTGTTTAGATCCAATTTAATTTGAACTCGTTCCTTAACAATAGCAGATTGACTTTAATGCATCAGTTCCATAGAACTTTACTTTTTTTATTTTAGATAAAAGTTTCCCAATTTTCTAACCAAATTTTTCCCTAATTTGTAGCTATAAAGTATTTAAAGTGGCATCTTTCTCTCCCAATGCCAAAGAAGAAAAACCCACAGAGAAGCTTGACCCTACAGGATGGGGAGAGTACATCCTAGGAGGTATCAACATCTGAGGAGATTCCACTTTCTTCTCTAGTTTTAAGGTGAATAAATTGATCAAACTGCTTTGGTCACCTCAATTGCTCCAGGGAACTTTGCTTCTTTGGGCCCAGAGGCCCAGATCCGCAAATGTATTTAGACTCCTGACTTCCACTGAAACTAATGTCAAGAATCAGAGAGATAGCCATGTTAGTCTGGAATAGCAGAGGTAACAAAGTCCTGTGGCACCTTAAAGACTAACTATAAAGTTTTGAAGCATAAGCTTTCGTGGGCTAATACCCACTTCGTCGGATGAAACTAATGTGTTAGGCATCTCCACACCAGTGAGGATCTAGGCCAAAGTGCCTAGAAGAAAAAGTTACACAAGAAGACAAAACTAAGCCACAGCAGTAACCATTAATACAGAGGTCCTCAAACATTGTTCCATAGAAAACTTGCTGGTGATCTGTGGAGAGCCGGGTGGTGCCCTGTTGTTGGCTCCTTCTTTTCATGGGCTATGTTGAACTAAAAGAAGCTTAAAAATACACTAAATAGTTTCCTCATATGTTTCCATATGAGTAATTGCTGTAGCTGACACAGAAGGGTATATGGTCTATATGACTGTCAAACAAGTATCACAGTATGACAAATGTCAAATCCTTCTGATTTTTCAGAGAGCTGTTGAAAAAAAATCATACTGCCTAAAGTCTGTCCATTTAAACTACCACAGGACAAGAAATTAGACCTTGTTTACACTAACATTTTTTCTTCTAATTCCCACCTTTACAGCTCCACTAGAGGTAGCCAGAGTAGGATAGCTACTGTAGACAGGCAGTTGGTATTTTAACCACCATGGTATCTAAACCAACTCTGAATAGTATTAGCTGGCATAGGAGTTGAAATCTGGTGGCCAATATACACTATTAGCCCCACTATTGCAACTGCCTGGTGGTAGTGCAGCTGAAGGAAATCTAAAGAAAAGTGTTAGTACAGTATAGTTACAACTACAGAAGATTATCAGAAACTGACAAAAACACAAAGCTACACTACCTAAATTCAACGAAAGTGACCAAGTACTTGTAAAGCAGCCAATCAATTAAATAAATGACCATGTTGAATTCAAGGAGAAGAAAGGAAGTCTTCTGATGGCTGAGATTGGTAACCATATAATCACCCAAAACTCATCATTCATCAAAAGCAATTGGCTAGCTCAATTCTGAGCTGGACTTCCCCAAACACCTGACTCACCTATGGCCACGAGCAGAAGTGTGTCTGTGTCAGCCTCTCTGACAGACTTGTTATGTTGATACACACATATCATGAACAATTTATCACAACTGTAGTAATATACGTAAAATGTATATTTTACATTCTCCTCACGTGTCATGCTTTCTTCCAAGTTTACCTCATGCTTGAAAAGTTGATAAAGGTGGATAAGCACGTGAAGTATTTTCCTAATTTATTAGAAAATATTTGAAGTCTCAATTACACATTTTTGTAAAGAAAAGGGAGTGTTGTTTTATAGATTCACAGATTCCACAGCCCGAAGGGACCATTGTGGCCATCTACTCTGACCTCCTGCATAACAGAGGCCCTAGAACTTCCCCACAATCATTCATAGAGCACATTTATTAGAGAAAAAAGTCCAATCTTGATCTAAAAATGGTCAGTGATGGTGAATCCACTGCAACACATGGAAGATTGTTCCAGTGGTTAATTACTCTCACCATCAACATTTGATCTTGTTTTTATAAAAGAGCTGATGTCATTCAAACAGCTCCTAGAAGGACTATACAATTAGCAAGCACACCACAATGCAGAGTATGTTTGCCCACCATGATGTATGTTCATGATGTATCTGTGCAGGCTTCATAAAACTGAAAACATATGCATACATGTAGGAGGCCAAAACACCAACTCTGGATTTAACAGTCAGAGTTCCCTGTTTATTTTCCTTGTACACTTGGAACCGCCACAAAATGCCCCAGCAAAGCAAAGCCTTTTAGGGTGCACTATCATGGCCTAAGGCTCAGAACAGAAAATAAATGGCTTCAGATGCTCTGGGAGATTAGTGGTGCTGCAGGCCGTGGAAAATAAACACAGCTAAACAGTAGGATTTAGATTACTTTTGCTCCTTTAAGCTCTACACTGGGGAGATGGATGGCAAAGGCAAGTCTGAAAAGGCGTTCCCACTGTAAATGTTGCCCTTGCCTGAGGAAATGATCACAACTTCTTTTTAACTCTGTTGCCCACATTATCCTGAAGAGGAGAAAGTTCTGTGATCGTAAAAGGCAATACAACTTCTACCACCCAAACCATCCTTCGGATACCCAAAGCTCAAACCAGATCCCTACAACCAGAGTTCTGGAAAGCTCCTAAAGTTTTCTTTTTAATTCCCATGAGCCTTTGCACTCCCTGGTTTGAAGCACAAAAAGATTGGAAGAAATACCTGGTCTAGAGTGAGAAACAAAATTATGAATCATAACTCACATTCCTAAGTCTAATACCATTCAGCTTGCAAGGTGAAAAAGTAGCACATGAAGACTTCTGTTTGTGAAGTTGACTCTGAGGAGACTGAACTTGTAGTAAGACCTGGATGCACAGGTCTTATCCTTCAGAACCACGCGGGCTATGTATTATCCAGCTACTGCAATTCCATATGGTTGCATAGCAGGCTTACAACCCCTAGGAATTTCATCTCTCTTCCCCACTGCTTTCCCTCTCCTGTTTGGCTTCACGCCACTGTTTAGACACAGGCTCTGTGCTGTATGTATTTGTATCTTACAAGGGCAGGTGTCTTATTAGCTCTCTCTCATTACTACTGGAGTTCTTCCTCAGGGGCTTCCGCTGATGGCTGATTCAGACAGCTTCAGGTAACTTCTTGAAGAGCTCACAGCAAAGAAGGGGTAAATTAGGGACTACATAAAGCACCAAAAATAGAAAGCTCTCCTCCACCTGGCAAGTCCTTCCAGGTTATGTTAATTCTAAAAGGCTCACTGCCACTATATTAGTGTGGAGGGAGATTTCAAGGGCACAAATGGCAGTTTAGGCACTCAACTCCCATTGGCTGTTGGTGATACTAGTAAAAGCTGAACTCCAGCTGTCATTATAACCCCTCTACTCAGTTGCTCATTGTGACGGTGTACCCCATAAGGCTTTATGGGGGGGTGCCTGTAAATGTATGTATGATATTACTGGAATATGGTTTTGCTACATATGCCATGTAAATATCTCTGTGAAGGTAATGATCCACTGGATCTGTTCATCCTATTTGTATGTATGTGTCTGTTTTGTATTCAAAGTTATGAATATTGGCTCTGTGCTTGGTTGGTTGTATGTGGACTTTAGAAAGCAGCTGAGCAGCTCTCTGGGAGAAGACTATTCTCAGTTAAGCCCAACTGAGAACCAATCAAGCAAACAATGAACGTTGTAGACGCCCGTCCACACCCGAGCCTCCTCAGGAATGCAGCCTGGCTAGTGGTGAGCGGAGTCTGGTTCGGGCCTGTAACTGAGCCATGTGCTCTGAGAGTCCATGTGGACTCTGGATAAGAAGGAGGAGGGGCTCTCCCCCCGCAGGAGGAAGTCTATATAAACCTAGGAGAGACCTCTCTATTTTGTTTTCAGCTGGCTAAAAGAACAGCCCTCCACCCCACCCACCCCCAGGTACCAGTATGTGTTGGTACCTGGGGGGGGGGGGCAAACAGCTGTGCATCTCTCTCTATCATTGTTATAGAGGGCGAACAATCTATGAGTTTGCCCTGTATAACCTTTATACAGGGCAAAACAAATTTTATTCAGGGTTTGACCCCATTGGGAGTTGAGCATCTGAGTGCCAGAGGTGAGAATACCTCCGGCCTGTTTCCAGGAAAGCCCACAGCTGTTAGGGGACGTGGCTCAGACCTGGCAGGGTACTGAGGTCCTAAGCTGTTGGGGCAGGAAAACTGAGGCAGGAGTAGCCTTGGCACTTCGGGTGGCAGCTCCTAAGGGGTTTCTGTGATCCCAACCCGTCACACACATAACTTTCTCAAATTGTGTGGGATTAAATTTATTATACTTGGTCTCAAACCATAAGTGATTTTTAAAAAAAGTTAGTTCAACCACTTTTCAGTTACATAAGCATGGGGAAAAACTCAGGATCCTAATATTTGCAGGTGCAAGGACCTGTCCATGTGGATCTGACTATAGGATCAGGGCCTAAGTTCTCTGCATGCTCTGATCAGAAATGTTTTACGCAGATGGCTGAAGTTAGAAACTTCAAACTTGCCTCCTTTGAAACTTAAAAATCAAATTGAAAACTGGGTCATTATTTTTAAACTACTAATGCATAAAGATGGCAATGTCTGCATGTTCACTAGAGCTTTTCTATCTGTAGTTCAATTTTTAAATGCATCCTCATGATGTTAAGAATGTTCCCATTCAGTGCACCCTCCTGCACAGATATGGCAGATGGAGTCTGTAAGCTTTACAAACTGAATATTTCCAGTTCAAGGAACGTATTTCACTTAAGTGTAGCTTGTAATTTCTGTAGACTGAATAGCTCCGTATCAAAGGACTTGCAAGAGCAGTTAAGGATTGCTAAATTAAGAATAGGTTTTAAAAGCCACTAGAACTGTGAAGTCTTCTGAAGATTTTATGCACTGAAATCCTATCTATCTAAAGTGCCCAATCACTGTGGTATCTATTTGTGAAGTACTTCTATACACAAGGACTTTGCCACATAAAAACATCCCTAACGCATTAAAATATTTTCTATCTGCACGCTATGATGCAGTTTGTTTTTTCGTACAGAAATTCACTCTCATGCAGAGGACCAGCAAAAGGATAAGTTACTACTTAAACCCAATTATTCGTTTTGAAGGTTTAAGTGGTGCCTACATATTGGGCTTCTACACAGGAGCAAATGTCATGCTATTTGAATACACTCCCACATGAAATCAAATGTCATACATAACTATCATATTAAGCTGGTTCACCAGTATTTTGCTCAGTAACAATGCATCCATCTTTTATTTTAGGTTAAACAAATAATTTACATCTAATATATTGACTCATTTGCAGCTTTTATAACTGGTATTGCTTTTTTTTAAAAATGTGGGTTTTGAATCACTTATCCCACTTCATGGGCTGAAAACTCTCATTGTGTTACTGATTGTCTTGTAAGATTTGGGTTTTTCCTTAGAGCTTCTGGTGGGTCTGTGAGAATCTCATTTTTTTAAAAAAATTGCAAGATCCTATCCCTCATGGTTGCAGACAAAAGCTTGACAATAAGGCTCAAGTGCACCTTAAAGACTCAAAACCAGAAGGCAAATAAAAAACCCAAATTTATTCTTTTTATTATTATTTCATTATTTTTTGCAGCCCAACTCATAATTTTTGCATGTCTGGGGGTAACAATGTGGATGCGAGTTGTTCACATTTAAGCAATTTGTTGGAAGAAATGTAATGAAATATGGCATGTTATTTTAGTCATGTGGAAAGTGAACAGTTTCTAAAACTTGCAGCGTTAAATGAACATTTATTTTGCTGGATTACATTTAGGCAGATATGGGTGAAATTACAGTACCTCGAGGATGTCTTAAACATTTAACTATGGTGGAAAATATATATGTCCCCAGTATCCATGGAAGATATTTAAATGCTGTATAGTAAGACAGAGAGTATATCTAGTTGTAAGAGGAGAGGATTGAAAATCAGGAGTGCTCATATGCTTTTATATTAATTATATCAACAGATCAGGAATAGCTGATTGTCACACATTCCATGCATTGGAAAGTTTTCTGCATTAGCACTGCTGAGGTAACTGTTACGGTTAAGGAACTTAGGGCTTGTCTTCACTTGAGCCGGCAGGGATCGATCTTTTGGTGATCGATTTATCGCGTCTCGTTAAGACACGATAAATCGACCACCAGCGGCTCCCCCGTCGACTTCGGAAGTCCAGCTCCTGAAGAGACGCAAGCTGGAGTCCGCGCCGCTGACCGCCACCGCCGTGAGGATGGGAGGTAAGTCGGCTGTAGAGACGTCGATTTCAGCTACGTTATTAACGTAGCTGAAATTGCATATCTACAGTCGATTTCCCCCCCCCAGTGGAGACCAGCCCTAAGAGGGCAAGTTTGATGAAGCTGGTGTAGGTATTGCTTTTAGGATTTGTTGGAGATGGAAATGAAAGCATCAGGGAGCACTGGAGTGTGCTATCAACTGTATTTTAGGCAATTACATTATTTCCCTGCTTTTATGGTTTTGGGTGATTGAAGTTGTGCCCACTCATGCTATCACTGTTCCATAATACAGTAGAGCTTACCTATTAAAAACATGAAACACATAATACAGCAGTAAGCTGTATTAACTGTTAAAAGTTAATTGTTCATAGATTTTAAAAAAAATTCAAATGACACAAAATACATGTTTTGCAGTGTTGTTTTAGCCATGTTGTCCCAGGATGTGTGAAAGTCAAGGTGGGTGAGGTAATATCTGTTATTGGACCATTCTCAAACCACTCACCACACAAAGGGCAGCTTCCTCCAGGAAACAACCAACTTCCTCCAGAAACTCCAGAGTATTAACGACCTTCCCTAGCATCCTGGATGTCATCTCCCTATACAACAACATCCTTCATAATAGTGGCATCTCTACCTGCCTCAAATATCAACAAGACAATGGACAACACACAGATGTCCACCCCAAACACCTCACCAGACTGATCCATTTCATTCTCACCCAAACCAATTTTACATTCAACAATCTCTTTGTCCAAACCATGGGAACAGCTATGGATAGTAAAATGGCTCCCCAATGTCAACCTCCTCATGGGCCACCTTGAGGAAGAATCTCTGAACAAATGCACCACAAAACCAATGATATACCTGAGATATGTCAATGCTATTTTCATCCTCTGGACAGATGACCTAAATGCCCTCATAGATTTACAATACAATTTCAACAATGACCATCCATTCCATCAAACTCTCTCTAGAATACTCATACCCCAGCATCAACTTCTTGGACACCATGATCAACTGCCAACAATGGAACTTTACATACAACTATATACAAGAAACCCACAGATCACCACATTTACCTTCTCAGCTCCAGTAACCACCCCAAACATATCAAGAAATCTATTACCTACAGTAGGCATTCAGAATATGTTCTCAGGAGAAAGTCCAGGATACACACCATAAAACATTTAAAATCACTTTCATTAAACAAGGACACTCCACAAGAGAAGCAGATATCATGGAAGAGGCCATGCAAATATCCCTAAAGAACCTGCTTCAATACAGAAATAAAACCCACTCCAATCACACACCTCTAGTTATTACCTACAACTCTACTCTGGAACCAATACGAGGTTTCATCAAATAATTAAAATCCATACTCAATGGGCACCACATCCTGAAAAAAATCTTTCCCTAACCCCTTCTTCTGGCCTTCAAACAACCCCCCAGCCTTGCTACAAGTTCATTATCAGAAGCAAACTGCTCACAGACCCAGGACACACCAACTCAAAGCAGTACCAGACCCTGCAAGAGCAACAGCAGCAAACTGCAGACATATCTCCACTGCTGTGATGATCAATTCACCTCCCTCCCCCCACCCACCCACAGCACACCTTTATAGATCCAGGGGTCCTACACATGCCTGTCACAACATGTGGTGTACCTCATGCAGTGCACTAAATGTCCCAATAATAACCACGTGGATGAAACCAGACAATCACTACACTGTCACATGAATTCACACGCAGAAAAATGATAAAAGAAAAAAACACTACATTACTCGTGGGCAAACACTTTTCACAAAATGATCACTCCGTATCTGATCTCTCAATCCTTGTCCTCAGAGGAAATCTGTACAAAACCTTCAGAAGATGAGCCTGGAAGTTTAAATTCATAACTTTGCTAGACACTAAAAATCATGGGCTTAATAAAGACCCTGGATTTATGGTGTATTACAACAAGTTGTAACCCACTGAGACAAGGTGCATCAAGGTGAGGTGAGGGTTAATAAACTACTCTGGATGCAAGAAACCACACCCCCTCACCACTGCTGAGCATGCTCCCCGTGACAGGAGCATTCACAAGGGAACAGCTCAGCTCAGTCTGGACTGACCAAGGAGAAAACCAGTGAGGTGCAGCAGCATCCTGCCAGAAAGCCACCAGGGTTCTATGCGACCAGGACTAAGTCTCACAGATGAGCCATGGGAGGTCCTTCAACCACGGGAACCAAGGGCAATGACTCAGTGTTGCCAGCAGAGGAAACTTCAGAGACAGACCAGAGAGAACACAGGAAGCAGCGCCCCCACACACACTATAACCCATGACAATGCCAGAGGGACCGGAGCAAGGGTAGGAAGCAACCTAGGAAACACACTTAATCATACCAGACCCTATGCCAGGGGTGGGCAAACTTTTTGGCCCGAGGGCCACATCGGGGTTGCAAAATGGTATGGAGTACTGGGTAGGTAAGGCTGTGCCTCTCCACACAGCCTGGCCCCGCCCCCATCCAACCCCCTCCCATTTCCCACCGCCTGACTGCCCCCTTCAGAACCACCGACCCATCCAATCCCTCCCCACTCCTTGTCCCCTGACCACCCCGTCAAGACACCTCCCCACCCTAACTACCCCCCAAATCCCACCCCCTACCCAAACCCCCCTGATCCCTATCCCCTGACTGCCCTGACCCCTATCCACACACCCACCCCCTGACTGCCCCCCAGGACTCCCTGCCCCTTATCCAACCCCCCCACTCCCAGTCCTCTGACCACCACCCCCGAATCTCTGCCCCAACAACTCCTCCCTGCTCCCTGACCCCTGACTTCCCCCCGGGACCCTTTACCACACCGCTCAGAGCAGCATGACTGGAGCCAGACATGCTGCCCTGCTCTCCCGGAGGACTGCATAGGCAGCGTGCCTCTGGGGGACAATTGTAACCTGTACCTCTGCAACAGTCTTCCTAACAACCCCACCTACTTCCTAACAGCCCCAACCTTGAAAAATGAGGGTGACCAACAGAACAGAACACAGTTTGCCAGTGCATTTAGGGCACATGAGCCATTGCACAGTATTACCCATGTGGTTCTCTAAGAATGCCAAGAACAGAGTCCTTCAAGAGTGACTGGAGATCTCTAATAGAGTCCACTTGTGTATTAAAACCAAAGTTATCAAAAGGTAGATGACAGATATCAAAGACTCAGAATGGAGAGATCTGGCCACATTCTCAACTAGTATAGCTCACTTTAAATGAATGGCACTATGCTTGCTTACCTGCGCTGGGACCTAATGTTCTCCTGCCAGGAGATCCGCAGTCAACACAAACAGCACCATCTCCGTGCTAAAATGAGTTTAAACCGCTCCCTGCACTGGTCACCGCCGGTCCATCATATTCGCAATGCTGCAAACTTCTTCCCTATTTCCTGGTATGCACGATCACTCCTACTAAAGTCCGGTGGTTTACTGGCCTTGCAGCAGACATTTACCAAGTCTGACTGTGCTCCTGTGACCATGAAGCTGCACCGTTGGCAAAGACTTCTTCTGTTCAGTCTCCATTGCAAACTCTGATTATGTGATTGCAGCTCAGCGGTTAGAAGACAATGGAAGGGCTAAATCCTGAATCACGGAGCTGCTGCACTACCCCAAGGGGGGTTGCTTCTGTTTCCCAGCCATCGACTAATGATTCTTGGGATAGAGGGGACAAAGCTGGCTCATGGGAGTGTGGGGTACTTTTAGCAGACTCCCAGGAGGCTGTGTCTACACTTTAAAGCAATAGGGCTCAAACTCCGGGTCCCAGCTTGACTGAGGCTCAAATGTTCCACACCTTTCGGGTCCTAGAACCCTAGATCCGAGTCTTCAAGATTTGTGGGTAGATGGAACCGGGGGTTGGGCTCAAGCCGGACTCTGAGCCCAGACTTACACTGCAGTGTAGACATACCCTCACAGACCCCTAATATTTCTGGAGTTAACTTACTACACCCACCTCAATACATTTCCTCCAAACAAGAAGGATCTGAGATAGGGGGATAACCGGATTAGTTACCAGGCCTAGGGAATGATTTCATCAATGAGGGTAACACAATGTTTCTTTAACAGAAGCTGGCATCTCTTCCTCCACATGGAGGTGTTGATAAGAGTGATATCTATCAAACTCACATGTTGCAGCCCACACATCTCTCCACATTTACAGAACCTCCGTGAGTGACACCCTCCCAGCAAAAAAGACTCTGACTCTTCTAGGCACAGTTCTGCTAGCAGAGTCTCGAGTGAACCTACCTGCAAATTTCTTACAGCAATAAATATCTAGCTCTCATCAGATAAAAACTACTGGAACAGTTCCTGCTAATCAGGGCTTTGCTGGTGCTGTGATGGACGTGAGGAAATCCATCTTTGCTTTTTGCACAGCTATGGCATAAGCTTACAAAAACGATGCTGCAGCTGGTCAGATGGAGACAAAGACTTCGACCACTTGGTGCTCTATTGTTCTGCTTCACCTGTCACAAATCATGCGTATATTACAGTGAACTAGAAAGCCACAGATGGAGAAGAAGGCATTTTGGTGCCATTGTTCTAATAAAAACATAAGATATAACTTTTGTAACCTATCTGCCATGAGCAAGGGCCAGTTTCAAATAGTTTTAGGAGGGACCTCTAGTTAACAAACACTACCAGCTCGAGCCCTCCCCCCCCCTCAGAATTTCTGAGATCATTGCCTGTTCCTTGTACCATGCAAGACTTGGTGCCAACATGAAAATAAACTTGTTAAAAAAATACTGTGAATCCGTTAAATTAAGTTATGCTGTATATGGTTTAACCCCTCCACAGCATGGCCCCACAGTTTGAAAACCAATGGTTTAATTAGTATGTATCTAGACTTCAACCTAATCTGCTCCATATAACTGAAATATATCATGCTACTTAGTTCAGATTGCTTGGGACTATAAGTTAGTACAATAATAAAAGAGAGATTCACACTAAAACCCAAAGATCAAAATATCCCCAACTTGGGAAAGGTCAGAGGAATTTGAATCTGGATTTTGCTCCTCAGACTCATTTCTAGCAATGATTCATGATCATAAAGAGCCTCATCAAGAACTTAACAGATCTTGGAAAACATCCAGCTGATGGAAAAATAATTGTATTGAATCACCTTGTGCATAGCAGGTGATATGCTGTACTGGTGCATGGTTATATAGCTAGCAGCACATAAAGAAATGCCTAAAATACCTGTATTGAGAAGACAGATTTAACAAGTTTCCTGTTTATCATCTTTATCTTTAGATTTCCATGAGACACTGTCCTAAAGTCTGTTAACGCTGATATACAGTCCAAATTAAGAGGAAAATTGAGATTTTCCCACCCTCCCTCCACTTCTCCAAACTCCAAAAACTGAACAACTGCAGAGACAATTCTGTCTTCAGAGAAGAATGCTTACAGAGTGCTCAGACAGCACCCCCCACTGGTTAGTTCATGATTCACACACTATACAATATTTCACTGTAATCATGTGCCCTGTGTTCGTGGCTCCTACTCTAGTCTACAAGAAAGGGTGTGCAGAGAAAAACCAAATCTTTCCGTAGACAGCTTATTTAAATTAAAGTTAAAGATTAAATTAAATTAAAGATTCTTTCAAGTGATGATGATATTACAAGATAAATAAAATGAGGAAGACTTTGTAGCACTTTAGAGACTAGCCAGTTTATTTCAGCATAAGCTTTTGTGGGCTCACTTCATCAGATGCATAGAATGGAACAGAAGTAAGATGCATTTGTACACACAGAAAGAAAGAAGGGGGAAAAAGGCTGTACATTAGCATACCAATTCTAAGAGTCTGTTAAATTTAGATGGTCCATTATCAGTAGAAAAAAATACCTTTTGAAATGGATATTTGTCAGGCAGGACATAACACCTATTGAAGGTAAATTAACAAGGGAAATGCAATCAATTAGTGTAATGAGAGAACCATTCGCAAGTTCCGTTAAGCCCTTGGTTTGTTGTAGCCAATTTGAAAATTAATTCCAGTTCCTCAGTTTCTCATTGGAGTCTGTTTTGGAAGTTTTTCTGTTTCAAAACTGACACCATTACAACAGTTGATACTACAGGATTTTGAAGTTCTATTACATTGTGCTGCAGTATGCAATGTCTTGAGGGCGCACACTGTATATTTCTCCAAAGATTTATCCATTACAGACAGTACCACATGTACAGGCAGATCCCTCCCAAGATCTTGAAAAATAAGTGACTGGCCCAAGAGGATTATCATGGCATTAATTACTCTGATTGCATTCCCTACAGTTTAATAACAAGGGAACTATGTATCAGCAGAAGTGTAGACTCCTGGAGCAAAAAATTGGGTATTATTAATAGAATTTGAGAAAAGGTCACTTGTTGAACTGTGCATCTAAGGATGCAGTAGACTTAAGTTCTATGCGGCAAAAGTAACATACTTTCTTAACACCATTCTCAGAACATTCATGACACTAACAGTGACTCTGTTGGGATGGCCCTGGATTTATTTAATCTGATTATGACAGTGTTTTGGCTGAGAGTTTAAAACCATAAATCTGGTGAGAAAAATGTGCAGTATCTGTCTCTTTTAAATATTATAGTAATTGCTAGAACATAGTTTGTTAAATTACAATTTATCTGTAGATAGCTGTAACAACTGTACATGGCTCACTCTTTGATATTTCCAAAACATCAATAACAGAAAGAATAATATATGTTTATGGAAATGAGAAATCTGGAAAATGGGATCTAACCAAAGTGATGGGCTATTAACTCCATTGTTCTTCCTTTTAATGTTTTCCCCAGGAAATGTTTTTCTCCATAGGAGTTTTTAGGTTTGTAGTATTTTATGGGGGGGGGGGGAGAAGAGCAAGGAACAAATTTACAACTAAAATTACAAGCTATCAGATTAAACATCTCTTTCCTAGCCACATCTACTGAAGAAAATACAGAAGTTTCCGATTCTGTTGTTCCAGCTCCCTGTTCTTGTTAAAGTGCAAAAGACAATCTGTAGTTGCTTATTTTGTATCTAAGCAACTGTCAGACTCCATATCTACTAATAAGAAAGGGTATAATTATATGCTGCTACTTTAATTAGTAGCAGATGGCTATGTTTATGAAATAAAATGTAAGATTTTCTGCAGTGCAGAATCTTGCTTATATGCAAATTGCAAATGCACTTTTGCAAGTTTTAAAAGCTTTGCCTGACCCTGGCTATATGCATCTGTTATGGGTTTAATACTCAATTGCACTGAGCAACTGATCAATGGAGCTGAGTGGTGGGAGAAGTAAAGATGGCTCTAAATTATTTTTCTTCCTCCACCAATCCTGGGGCTAGCTAGCGGTCTACGGCCTGGCTTCCTAAAGACCATTATCCCAGCAAGGACTGCCAGAGCAAGCTGCGCTCTGGCCCCACCTCCTTTGGTTCCAAAACACTTCCTCTGAGGGCTGGCTGGGGCATGAAGTGTTGTTGCAGAGCTGGTTACACCAGCTTTACACTAATTGAGGATTCTCCCATGCAGAAGGAATCCTTAACTGACCACTTAGGGCAGGTTTAAAGCCTCTAGTAGCACAAAATGATGTTAGCAAGGCTGAAGATTTGGGAAGAGCTCATTTCTAACATTTTTCTTAAAGAAATAGCAAAGACAGGGCCTAGTGCCAAAGTTTGTTCTTCGTTTCCCAAAGCACACCATGAGTAAATTAAAAATGAAAACCGCAGCCTTCTTCACAAAGCAATGTAAAATTTACAATACATACTGTAAGGGGACAATCCAGCACTAACAGGGGCCTGGAAAGGATAGTCTAAAAAGTATATTCCACCTCTAACTTCTATGATTCACACTTTTTTATTAGAAGACAACATCTAACACCAAAAATTGTAAGTCCATTTACTGAGATTTCTAGTTAATAACAGCAGATTGCAAGCCTCCATGCTTGCAAATTAGAGATGCGAACAGAATAATTGATTGCTCTGTCTATTGGCTGCCAGTCCTTTTGGTGTCCTACCCTGACATTTATAACTGCCATTCATACAACTAATCAGGAATTTTGTTAGAACCAAAACAATGCGACTGGCTGGCAAATGGTGTCTCTTTCCTCTTCTGTAATTGGCTACTTGTTACATACTCTATGTCTGAGAATGTATGTGCATTAAGTAATGATTACTGATCAACATTAGGGATGTCTTACATGAATCCTGAATATGTGTCTGTTGCTATACTTCATACTTCCTAGTCCTTTAGCATGTCTTTGCACTCACAACTTTCTCCTCTAGTCCCATTACTCGTTAATCAAATTACAAGAATGAAACTTTGTTACACTGCAGCTCAATAGTCTATAATGGCTTGTGACTGTATAATTCATGCCTTTGTATTCTTTTTACTTCTCCTTCAAATCAGCAAGGACTCTGCTGTCTGCAGAGAGTGGCAACCATTTTTGTGTTCACTGCCCTAAAGGCTATCAGAGAAGAGACACATTGAATGCTTTCCCCTAGAGACTTGATTTTTGTTCTTTCTTGTTTTGTGGTTCTCCGTTGAAAATCAAGGCCATTCTGACTGAAAATATCTGTTTGCATTTTGTGTGTGGAAAAATATGACAACACAGTAACACTACCATAAGGATTATTACTAAGAACATATATGGAGGCAGAAAAGGTCTTATTGAATGAGACACCTGGTCAGAATTTGGAGCACAAGTAGTTAATCAAAATCTGTAATAACTAGTTTATGAGCTGGGATATTTGCCACCAAGACAGTAATACCTGCTGTATACATACTTCAAAAAGCCAAACATTTCACCGCCTCTATCACCTAGTTCAGCCATATAAAACCACTACAATGTGCACTAGCCAGTATTTTAGGAAAGTAAACAGCAACTTTATTTAAACCTATGATCATTTTTAAGTCATTGTCACTGGTGTTTAGCCATACTTTCAAACTCTCCTCTACGCGATAAGGACTTTGTACCTTCTGCTACACACTCAGCCATTTCTTATGATCCATGCACAAGCAACACTCAATTAGATGCTAAGAATTCCTGAGTTTATACTATATCTCAGCAAATTTTTACTAAATTACAGCTATTATAATAAACAGACACTGTCCTCCCTCCCTCCCCCCTACCCATGCACAAGGGGTAGATCGCTCAGGTAATCCCAAGGTACGCAGAACACAGGTGGTGGTGGTGTGCAAAACTGACAATCTTTCACTTGCATTGCCTTGATCCGATGGCTGCTTTACACATGCCCTGCTCTATGTTGTATTAGAAAAGCTCTAAATTATACCAGTGTATACTGGCAAATCCTATGCCAAGATATGCATAGTGTAAACTCATCCTAACCACGTCCCCTTTTCAGTAACCACACCCGCTTTCCCACTACATCACCAAAAAAGATGTAGTATAAAAGTCCCAATACCAGCTTCCGTTGGCGTGATCTTTGTGGGGGCACTTAATTTGGTTCTGTGGACAAAGTTCATTGGTGGAGTGGCACTGTGCCCAAAGATCTGTAAGAAAGGTGGCATAGGGGTATGAGATAATTTATATACAAAGAACTGCCTTTTCTATAGAGACTAAGATGAATGTCCTACCCTCTAATATGCAGGTTTGTATTAGCTGATGCCACAAGAGTACTGCTACAGTATATCAGTATTTCAACTGATAATTCTTCTGCTCTTCTGTGTGAGCTGGTGAGCTATTGGGTTGGGGTTTTTTTCCATTCACTGTTTACATATATAAATTCCCACCGACGTTCCTGCACATAGCTGCTAATGATCCAGTGGTGAGGTACCACGTATTTAAAATAGCCAGAGGCAAAAAGTAAAACAATTGCCAAAGCCCAAATATCTCATTCTGTAACACTAGCTTCTATAGATATACAGGTGGTTTCCAGGTTTTGCTAATATGTTCCCAACAATCTCCTCTTATAGCCTTTACTTTTCTTCCTTAAGCCTGTATCATTTCATTGTGACCCTTAACAACACTGTTCAAATTTTTCAACACAACTGGTGATGCTACTGAGCTAGAGGTTTAGCAGCACTGCAGTATGTGCTGGACAACTCAGTATAATCAGCCCATTTCTTTCCATATAATGCCACCTAGTGTTAGCAAATGGTCAATTGTTCATAGGAATCAAAAGGCTCTTCCCTAGGTATATAAAAACAGGGGAGTCAGGCACTGAAAAAAGTTGTTTTTATTTTATTGTACTGAAAAACAATGGTTAAAGTTGGCAATATGCACACACTGGAAACCAGCACAGCAGTCTGGCAGCTCAGTAACCATGTTCTCTTCTGCTAAAGAAAACCTTGCGTAGATCCATTTCCCTTTCTGCATAGGGAACAAAAAAATTGTAGGCATCTGCAGACTAATGGAGAATTAATTGACAGATGATGCTAAAGCAGCGTTCTATGGATTATCAAAAATATAATTAGTAACAAAAGCTAGAGTGTATAAAGAAAAAAAAATGTGAAGAAAAATCTCCATCAGACTCTTCTTTGTGTTGTTGTCATCTACCACCAGTCCGTACGCTCCCCCATTATCACCTGGCTTTCAGATTTTGATATCTGGACACACACCCCTTTCCTTCTCTGCACTGACTTAAAATTTCATATTGCTCCTAGTCCCTGGCCTCTTTGCCCCCAACTTTACTTATTGTTGACGTTCTAGACTGGGTCAGTTTCCCCATTCACAATGGTGGCTTACTCCTTGTACATTTCCATTCCTTATTTTCAAACTCTGATTCCCTCCCAAAACCCACCTCCATGCCATTTGTTTCAGATAGAAAACTGATATGATCTGTTGTGATCTTTCCTTCCAAGACCATTCCTTTGCCTGTCACTAGCTCCAAGGTTTCTTACCTACCCATTTGATCCTACCCCTTTCTGCTGCTAAATTCCTTTGGCCTTCACTTTCACACCCTTCCCTCCCAAGTAGCCTCACACTCTTCTGACTCTTTCACATCAAAATAAAACCATATACCCATTTTCCATCACCCTTAGACAGCTATCTATGAACCTTATCTCTCCAGCTACCGCTCCATCTCCCCGCTTCCCTGCACCTCTAATTTCACTGAAAGAGCAATTTACAATCATTTCCTCAAATTCCTCTCCTCCAAGTCTACCCTTAAACTGTTTGAACCTTGATTCTGTCCTCCTTACACCACTGAAGATTTCCCAACATGGTTTCTTATTATGTGTTACTATTAGAGAATAGGTCTGAAATCAGCAAGATGAAATTCAATAAAGAAAGGAAGGTCGATGTACTTCACGTAGGAAGGAAAAATCAAATGCACAACTACAAAAAGGGGAACAACTGGCTAGGGGGTAGTACTGCTGAATAGGATCTGGGGGGATATACTGGATCACAAATTAAATGAGAGTCAAAAATGTGATGGAGTTGCAAAAAAGGTTGATATTCTTAGGTTATCAACTTGAGTGTCGTAAGTAAGACATAGGACATAATTGTCCTGCTTTATTCAGCACTGGTGAGACTCAGATGGAGTATTATATCCAATTCTAGGTGCCACACTTCTAGAAAGATGTTGACAAACTGGAGAGAGTTCAGAAAGCTACAAACATGATAAAATGATTAGAAAGGAGGAAAGATTTTTAAAAAAAGTTGTCATGTTTAGTCTTGAGAAAAGAATGGGGGGGGGGGGGGGGGACCTGATAACACTCTTCAAATATGTTAGTAAGGGCTTTTATAAAGAGGACTGTAATCATTTGTTCTCCATGTTCACTGCAGGTAGAACAAGAAGTAATGGGCTTCATCTGCAGCAAGGAAGATTTAGATTAGATATTAGGATGGAAAAATGTTATATGGTAGCTAAACTCTGGAATAGGCTTCCAAGGAGGTTGTGGAATCCCCATCATTGTAGGTTTTTAAGAACAGGTTGGACAAACACCTCTCAGGGATGGTTCAGGTTTACCTCAGTGCCACATTACAGAGAGCTGAACTTCATGACCTTTCAAAGTCCCTTCTAACTCTACATTTCTAGGATTCTATTAACATCCTTGGCCAAATCTCAGGATCCTACTCCATCCTCATCCAACTCCACCTCTCTGCTACTGTTGATCACACCCTTTGCATACTGTCTTCCCTCAGCTTTCATGCCATCGCCCTCTCCTGGTTCTCCTCCTATCTCTCTAACCACTCACTCCTTCACCGGGTCTTCTTTTCCCCGGTCTCTGTCCTTAGTCCCCTCCTTCTCTCTCTCTTCACCCTTTCCCTGTATTATATCATCTGCTTACATGATTTGAATTGCTATCGCTACTCTGATGACACACTCCTTACTTCTGACAGTCCCACATCTCTGCTGGTCTGCCATC
The DNA here is from genome assembly GCA_032164245.1 of Sternotherus odoratus. NCBI lineage: Eukaryota > Metazoa > Chordata > Testudines > Kinosternidae > Sternotherus > Sternotherus odoratus. Next base: position 153,143,057 of record JAVMKO010000002.1, read on the forward strand.
TCCTCCTGGATGGCTCACTTAGGCTGACTAGATGTCCAGATTTTATAGGCACTGCCCCGATTTTTGGAGCTTTTTCTTATATAGGCTCCTATTACCCCCTACCCCCATCCCGATTTTTCACATGTGCTGTCTGGTCACCTTAGACTCACTAACAACCCAGACATGGCCAAAACTAAGCTCCATATCTTTCCTCTGAAATACTCTCCTTTCCCTTCCCTGCTGCTGTCAACATTACCACTATTCTATTTCCCATTTTAGCAGTCTCCAGTTTTTCGAGCACATCAAATCCATCAAAATGTTTTGCAAAAGCCTCTTGGTAATGGGATACAGAGCTTTTCAAAAGGTTAAGGAGGAGCATGAAAACTGATCATTCCTCTTGTCTACACAGGATGATGCTCCAGGTCAGGCTTCCAGTGGACAAGGGGAGAGTGGAGCTGGGAAGTTTACACTGTTTCCTGTGCTGTACCTGTTCTGTGGATAAATAGGCAATTCTCCAGGGCCATCAATCTGGCAGCTTCCCTAAGCATGACACATTCATTTAAATAAAACTTGGCATTGCTTAATTAAAGGTGATAGTCCCTCCTTTTCACCTCCTTAAATCATACAAAGCTGCTCCTTTTATGCATACCTCAAGCCAAAATGACCAGTTGATAATATGCAGCAGTTTTCATTGTTAAATGATACCAGGCTGCCCTCTACTGTGGATACAGCACTGAGCATCTTTCCAAGTGAAAAAGTTCTGTTGTGGTTCATTATCTGTTAACACCGAGTATTTGAAAATTTCTAGTAACTGTTAAGGCTTGTTCTCATCTGACATGTATAAATATGACCCTTCTTCACAGATTTCCAGAGAGAAACATTTGTGGTCAGTATAATTGGAAGGTATAATACAGAAATTCAGTTCTTTTGGTGAGATGATCTTGTTGCAGCCTAAGAAAAACTCCAAAATAGGCTAATTTATACAGATAAAAAAGGTCCCGCATGGCCTGATAACACTGAGACTTAGAAATCCTTTGGGAACACAGAACAACAAATGGGAGCTGTAATTACCCATAGCCACATCCATAGACCGATAACAGTCATTAGCTGCCAGGTTATACTAGCAAATCTTCCATTTATATAGCACTTTCCATCCAAAGAGTTTGTATTCGCTTTCAAGGCCCTTTACAATCCATCCCCACCCTATCATCTCCCATTCACTACTGATGCCCCCCTCCAATCAGGCCATCCACTGCCCGCTTTTAACATTTTCAAACAAGCACCATCATTCTCTCTCCTATGCTGCCTCACACACTTGAAGACTCTCCCAGTAAAAATCCACAAAGCTACTGTGACAGACCGCTCTCTCACCCCTCTTTGGATCAGGCAGGAAACCCTTCTCTTGCTTCAAACAGTGCTCTTTATTCACAGTGCAGGACCCCACCACCAATATATACACAGCTTTATACAATCCAGTCTTCAGCTTACAGCTCTAAACACTCAGCTCTGAATAGCTCAAACCACCACCTCACTCTATACCATCCCCACCACACTGGGCTTGCTTCCTGGCAGGCCTTTTATCCCCCTGAGGAGGCTGCCAGGTGCCACTCCTCAAGGTGGATTGCCCTGCAGCCCAGGTGGCTGATTAGCCTTTCTGCCAGGGAGGTTTGCAGGCTTCTGCTCCCTCTTAAAGGGCCGGCAGGGCTGGCTCAGGCACTCCTGGCCAGCACCCTGCCACACACCTCCCCCCTTAGCCTAGCCCCATTGGGCTGGCTCAGACCCTTCAGTGTTTCCCAATTATATCTAACAGGGCCCTTGAACCCTTTCTCCTCATTTCTCTCACCATAGTAGCATGGTCCTGAGGCTTTGGGGTGTCATGTCCGGCAGTGGCAGAGAATCCCACTGCCTTTTTACTTTCTGCCCTCGCCTCTTTCACAGGCACCGCCTGGGCAGGGGGTTGTGGTACTTTGCCCCCCTGCTTTTCGGGGTTAGGGCCAACTGAATACCTCCCACACAGCAGACAGTAGGGTGGAAGTGTCCATCCCTCTGCCTTCTGCTCCTCACATAGGGTGCAGGGAGTCGGTGGCTCCCACCCCTCCCAGTGCTCCTTGGGGCTAGGGCCAGCTTCCTCTGCCTCAGCTTCCCTTGCAGCTGCGGCGGAGAGTCCTACTTCTAGCCTCACACATGAAAGGCAGGGTATCGGCCGTCCCTGTGCCCTTCGGCGCTCACACCACTCACATGGTGCCTCACTGCACAGGGCAACTTCCCCGGCCTCAATTGCTCCCTGACTCTCACAGGAGCTTGGGGCTTCCTCTTCTGTGGAGCTCACCTCCTGCCCTAGTCTCTGTCGTTCAGGGCTAGCTAGACCATTCGCTGGGTTATTGGGCTGAGACCCGCCCCTTCTCTCGGCCGAACCCCCCGTACGGGTTCGCACGCTCGGCCTTGGGGCAGCCCGGGGCCTCATACCTCCCACCGGGCCCCAGTCCCGCCCAATGATTACGGGGCAAGGTAACCCCTCTGGCATCCCGACCCGCTTCCAGCGGAATCGTCCGCTGATTTTCAGGGGGACCTGGGCCACCCGACAGGTCTTCCTGTCCCCATGGACACAGCGTAAGTCCATGGTAGCCCCTGGGATCAGCCACTCGGGGAGTACCAACGCTCTGCGGACAAGCATACAGGGAGAGGCTGAGTCCACTACCCCCGGTTGGGACTTCCTCCCCACCTGCACCCGCAGACTGGGTATCCCCTTATGCGGTTTCCGCCCCCAAACCTCCGTCCACCCACACCAGTTAGAGTAGTCGCACTCCATGGCTGGGCAGTCTCTCTTAATATGCCCTGGCTTCCCGCACTGCCAGCAGGTAAGCCGGGCCGCTCTCTCGGGCACCCCCCTGGGCTCCCCATCAGTCCTTTTCCCTCTGGGCGGAGGGGAGTCCACGGGCCGACGCCCCAACTCCCGGACCCGTCGCGGTCGGTCTTCTCCCCGAGGTCCCTCTGCCTCGACGTATTCCTCGGTCAGGCGCACCGCAGACTCCACCGTCTCCGGCTGGTGCCTCCTGACCCAGGTGCGGACAGTCTCGGGGAGGCTGAGCAAAAACTGCTCCAAGATCAGGGAGTCCATGATTTCTTCCCCAGACCGGGCCTCCGGCCTCAGCCAACGCGTCGCCCAGTCTCTTAGCCTCCGGGCAAACGCCCGGGGCCGCACCGCCTGCGTCCAGCGGGCCGCCCGCAACTTCTGTCGGTATCTCTCTGCAGATAAGTCGACCCGGTCCAAGATGGCCGCTCTGACAATTTCAAAGTCCTGGGCCTCTGCATTCCCCAGGGCCATATAGGCCGCCTGGGCTTCGCCCACGAGGTAGGGAGCAAGCTTGAGGGCCCAGGTGGTCCGTTCCCACCCGGCTCTGGTGGCCACCCTCTCGAAAGTCCCCAGGAAAGCACCGGGGTCATCCGCCGGGCTCATCTTGCAGAGTCCCCAGCCCGGCGGCCGCATGCCTTCTCCTGCCCCTGGACTCACCAGCAGCTGCAGGAGTTTCGCCTGGGTACTTGCTTGCTCCTGGATGAATTCCTGCAGTCTCTTCTGCTGCTCTGCCTGAGCCAGCTGCATCTCCTGGTGGATTTGTTGCAAGGCGTGCATGGCCTGCTGGGTCTGCTTTTGCTTCTCCACGAGCCACTCCAGGGTTCCCTCCATCTCAGGGCCACCAGTTGTGTTGCTGGTGTAGCGATCCCACTCCTGACACCACATGTGACAGACCGCTCTCTCACCCCTCTTTGGATCAGGCAGGAAACCCTTCTCTTGCTTCAAACAGTGCTCTTTATTCACAGTGCAGGACCCCACCACCAATATATACACAGCTTTATACAATCCAGTCTTCAGCTTACAGCTCTAAACACTCAGCTCTGAATAGCTCAAACCACCACCTCACTCTATACCATCCCCACCACACTGGGCTTGCTTCCTGGCAGGCCTTTTATCCCCCTGAGGAGGCTGCCAGGTGCCACTCCTCAAGGCTGATTGCCCTGCAGCCCAGGTGGCTGATTAGCCTTTCTGCCAGGGAGGTTTGCAGGCTTCTGCTCCCTCTTAAAGGGCCAGCAGGGCTGGCTCAGGCACTCCTGGCCAGCACCCTGCCACACTACCTTGTTACCTACTTGCAAATCCCTCCTCAAAACTCTTCTTTGCCATGATGCCTACTGCTGATGTGCAGATACACAGCATGATTGTCTTATTGTTTTCTTGTCCTCTTCTGTTTGTACCTGTCTGTTGCCTCTTGTTTTATAGCTAGATTGTAAGCTCCTTGGAGCAGGGACTGTCCTTTTGTTCTGTATTTGTACAATGTCTAGCATAATGGTGTCCTGCTCCATATAACTAGGGCTCCCAGGTGCTATTGAAATACAAACAAACTAGCTTTTTAAATTTAATTTTGTGTTTAATTTTTGTGTTTAATGTTTGTGTTTGTTTTGTGTTTAATTTTGTGTTTTGCGTTTTAATTTTGTGTTTAACTACTATGGGTTCAACTACTATGGGTTTCAGAGTGAAAATCACCTCTAGTGCATTTTTTAAATTTGGAAACACCAGAAACACAGGAAGACCAAGGTTAGTCATCACAGACACAATCACAAGTGCAGACTCTTATTTGTACTGACAAGGGTTATTAAAGCAATAAGTGACAATTACCCATACATATATAAATCCTACAAAATCTACGCTATGACTGGGGCCCCTGGGCACTACTATTATAATAAACTGAAAAGTTTGTAACCCAGAATTAAGTTACTTTCACTGAGTTTATGGATCAAGACAATTATGTGATGCAGTCTTTCAAAATATTTGCCATTAATGAATTGTAAGTACATAAGTACAGTAAACCCTCGATTTAACGGACCTCGATTTAACGGACTTCGGATGCAACGGACAAAATTTCTGAGCAAGTCTAATGCATTCCTTATCCATTTCTGGCGGGCTGGCTGCCGGCTCCCGGCTGCCGCCCGGGTCCACACAGCGGGCGAGCTGGCTGCCGGCTCCCGGCTGCCGCCCGGGTCCAGGTAGCAGGCAGGTTGGCGGGCGGGTCCCGGGAGCCGGGACCCGTGTGGGCTGGCTGCCGGGTCCCGCCCGGGTCCCGCCAGCAGGCGGGCTGGCTGACGGGTCCCGCCCGGGTTCCACCAGCGGGCGGGCTGGCTGACGGGTCGCGGCTGCTGCCCGGGTCCCAGCAGCCGGGACCCGGGCGCGCTGGCTGACGGCAGCTGGGACCTGGGCGGGCTGGCTGACGACTCCCAGCAGCCGGGACCCAGGTGGGCTGGCTGACGGCTCCCGGCAGCCGTGACCCTGGCGGGCTGGCTGATGGCTCCCGGCAGCCGGGACCCTGGTGGGCTGGCTGACTGCTCCCGGCAGCCGGGACCCTGGCGGGCTGGCTGACTGCTGCCAGCAGCCGGGACCCTGGCGGGCTGGCGGGCTGGCTGACTGCTCCTGGCAGCCGGGACCCTGGCGGGCTGGCTGACGGCTCCCGGCTGCCGCCCGGGTCCCAGCAGTGGGCGGGCTGCGGAGTTGCCGCCCCGACCCTGTGACGGGCGGGCTGCTGCTCTGACAGCTCTTTTTTTTTTTTAATTATTAAATAACAGACTTTTTGATTTAACGGACACCCCCTCGCCCGAATTAGTCCGTTAAATGGAGGTTTTACTGTATAAAATTAATATCATAATGTAAGAATTGAGATAGATGCTGAATTTCTTTACTCTAGGTATAAGAATCATTTCTTTCTCATGACAAACTGTGCTGTCAGGCTTTTCAGCAAGAAAATTGAAATGAATGAGACGAAGATAGTAATAGTTTTCCCCATGATATCTTGAGATAGCTGTGTTGATTAAATTGTATCCCCAGAATGAACTGAAAGATCGCAGAATAAATACTGCAAGTGTTTAGTTTCAGCCAACCTTGTATTGACTCTGCTACCGGCAGTAAAGTCTCATCTGGTTCCTTTTACCTTTGAAACTGCCTGTTAAAGTAACTAACTATTGCGGACATTTTTCTGACATCCCTTGATTACTGAACTGTGGAGCAGTTAGGAAATTGAATTGTTAGGAAATATTCTTCCTCTAATCTTCTTACAAGGACTTAAAAACACAGTCCCCTTTTTAATCACTTTTCTCCACTATCATATCACTGGCTAGCAACGAAAAACTATTAGGTGTAGTAATGGTGTCATAATCAGTTTGGTCCAACTCTATTGTAATAATAATATATCCACTGATTGTAAGAATAAGGTAAACTTTAGGAGCCAAGACCTATCCTGGGAAGTCTGCATGCAGCCACTGATGCCTATAGTAGGCACAAACTTTGTATCAAACAGTATAATTTGGCCCTAATTATAAAGTTTATGGTGATTCTTTTGCCATAAATAAACTACACCAAGGCACAAAATGAACCATTTAACACAGATGAAACCATTTAACACAGATTTTTAACACTGCTTAAAAACATAGGAAACCATTATCACCGTTCAAGGCAACTGCACCGGTATTTCCCATCTATGGTATAACCAAGGGACTGTCAGGTCTCTGGCTCCCCAATCATCACCTCTCTTGGGGTGGAGACACGTATCTCTCTCTCCCTTCTGATCGGGCTGCACAGTTCCCTATCTTCACTGTTATCCCCAGCAGAGATAGGCCTGTTTGCTTTCTCTTCAGAGATGGTTAACAGTGTGATTCCCCACCGTTATAATTACCACACCACTCTTTTTATGCAAGCCTATTTTATTTATATAGAGAAAACATAAAAAATAATAAAAATCTACACGCATGTTAATAAGCTTCCCAGACATCACCCCAATCCTAACATGGCTCTGGCAGGAGTTCTTCATCACTCGACCCAAGGGGTTTCCTTGTAGTTTCAAGTTCATCACGGCTTCAACTCAGAACAAGCACACAGTTTTATGGGGCCCAGTCCTTCCAATCCTTCCCTAAAGATTGGGGTCCTCTGTGGACCACAAGTCCTCTCCGATTGCTGGATCCGGAAAAAGACCCTTTTACAAGCAGGCTATTTATTCAAAATCCTTTCTTTGTCTATGGGTATCTGGAGAATCCAGTTTGAATTAGTATATGCAGACCTCATATATGCAGGGGGTCAGGGTGGCTTCAAAGGGACAGTATCCAGAGGAATTACATTAGCATCCCCCTCCTCCATCTCCCTTATTACTGCCACATCAACATGTTCAATTTGTGTTCTGAAGGTTAGTATCTGTTGTGATAAGAAAATTCCAGTCTCCCTGTCAGTTCAAGTCTTTGCCCTTTTGCCAAGCTTAACAACATTTCCACTATTTATATCAACACCTGCCCACCAAGAGCTAATGAAACAACTTTATTTTGGCAGGACACTTCTCCTGGCAATAGAAGGGCCTTACTGGATTTATAAGAGAGAAGTACTTCACAAAATAGCTGAGGGAAGATATGCCACATCAACTACTTTGAACTGCAGCAAAGTAGCTCTAGGCTGAAGCACAAGTACAGATGATAAAAGTATTGTTTTGTGTGTTTTTTTAATAATGTTACTTTGTTCCAGTGCAGTTTAACAGTTATAACACACAACTTTGTGCTTAAAAGCAGATGCATATGAGAAAAGAATGAATGGATTTTTCTATTTCTTTCCCAGAAAAATTTCAAGAACATTGAAGTGAAAGCTGAATGTAGAACCCAGACTTTCTAATTACATATAAATGCAATAAACAAGGAAAGGACATTTCTTAGTATCCGGAATTTAAGTTCTAAGGAATATTTAGCCAGAAGTTTAGAATTTCATTTAAAAAATATTGCATTAGGCCTATGTTCCACTGAAGTCTACTGAAGTCAATGGAAGCTTTCCACTGATTTCTAGTGGAGCCAGGATTAGACCCTAAATTGTTGGTTTAAAAATGCAGTTATCTACTCTTATTTTGTTATGGTCTATAAAGAGCCCATGCCAACCAGATATGAGACATTGCCCTCCCTTGCATCTTATAGTGTGTATTCATTAGAAAAACTAAATTCAGGAATCATGTTCCTCTCCATTCAGCTGTGTTTGGAAAAAAATCACAAAGTTCCCATCTTAAACTCAGCTGTGTGGGAAATGTGATATTAACCCATATTCTACTTTTCCTGTTGCCCATCAGCATCTGAGCATCTGCAAGTGGTGCCTCTTGTAGTTGGAACCCGATTCACATTTAACTTTTACATTTTCCCTTGGTAATAGCTAGGCAACAAGGACACAGAGATTTAGATTTTTTTCTAGATAGACTCATAGATTTTAAGGCCAGAAGTGACCGTCATAATCATCTAGTCTGACCTCCTGCACATTGCAGGCCACAGACCCTCACCCACCCACTCCTGCAACAGGCTCATAACCTCTGAGTAAGTTACTGAAGTCCTCAAATCTTGATTTAAAGTTACAGAGAATCCACCATTTTCTCTAGTACAAATGAGCAAGTTGCCTGTTCCCCAAGCTGCAGGGAAATGCAAAAAACCCCAGAGGGTCTGAGCCAATCTGACCTGGGGGAAAATTCCTTCCCAACCCCAAATATGGTGATCAGTTAGATCCTGAATATGTAGGTCAGACCCACCAGTCAGACATCTGGGAAAGGTGAAGTAAATCACAGTTCTCCCCATCTAGTGTCCCATTTCCAGCAGCTAGACATATTTGCTAATAGCAGTCATGGAACAGATCATATGCCATTGTAGGCAATTTCCTCATACCATTCCCTCCATAAACTTATCAAGTTCAGTATTTAAACAAGTTAGATTTTTTCAGCTCTACTACACCCCTTGGAAGGCTGTTCCAGAACTTCACTCTGTTGATGGTTAGATGCCTTTGTCTAATTTCTAGCCTAAACTTGTTGATGGCCCGTTTATATCCATTTGTTCTGTGTCCTTTCTCTAACAATTCACCTGGTACATCCTAGGATTGTATTAGCCTTTTTCACAGCTGCATCACATTGGCAGCTCATCGTCATCTCATGATCAACGGATAGACCCAGCTCTTTCTCCTCTGTCGCTTCCAAATGATACATCCCCAGTTTATAGCAAAAATTCTTGTTGTGAGTACCTAAAAACATGACCTTAACTGCGACAAAGAGTCCTGTGGCACCTTATAGACTAACAGATGTGAGCATAAGCTTTCATGGGTGAATACCCACTTCGCCGGATGCATGCCTTAACTATTACATTTCATCCCATTTCTATTACTCCCATTTTCAAATCTTCTTCAAGGATATTCCTTCCTCCTCTATACTGGCAATACCTTTCAACTTTATCATCTGCAAATTTTATTAGCACATTCCCACTCTTTGTGCCAAAGCCACTAATGACAATAATAAAAACTGGTCCCAAGACCGATCCCCGAGGAACTTCACTATAGTAACCTCTGTACAGACTCTTGAGTTCACCTTTCAACATGATCTATTATTGTCTTCCCTTTAACCAGTTACTTACCCATTTTTCAATTCTCATACTTATCTCTTTCTTGCCCAGTTTAACTAAGAACTTCCCATGTAAAACAGTATCTGCTGCCTTACTGAAACCCAGATAGATTAGAGCTGTTGCATTTAGTTTGTCTAGAAAAATCACTTATTTTCTCAAAGATCAGGGTGATCAGGCAAGATTTACCTTTTGTAAACCATGTTGTATTTTATCTCAATTAGTGTTTACCTCTATGTCCTTAGCTACTTTCTCTTTCAAAATTTGTTCTAAGACCTCGCATACGACTGAGGTGAAACTAATGGGACTGTAGCTGCTCACATCACTTTCCTTCCCCTTTTCTTAAATATAAATATAGATACACAATTTGCAATCATAAGGTACGACCTCTGAGTTTAGGGATTCATTAAAAATTCTTACTATTGGCCTTGGTGCCTTTAAAATTCTAGGATGGAGATTATCCAATCCTCATGCAAATTCAGATCCCAGAGTTCTTTAGTCCAGGCCACTTCCCTAATTGTCTTAGCTTTGTAAAGCTTGCTCTTTTAAAATAAAGAACCCTAGTTGCAGACTTATATTTTCTATTCTTCCATTTAGTTTAACCTGAATTAACTCATCATCACTCAGACTAAGGTTATCAACTACAACCATACAACATCTAAAATGGCATCACCTTTTGTTGCTTCAGTGACCATTTGGTGAGGAAATGTCAGCTATTACATACAGGAATATCTGGGCCCTACCATTATTAGCAGCACTTGTTTGCCAATCTATATGTGGAAAATTCTCCCATAATCACACAATTCCCCCATGCTATTTATTTCATTAAAATGGCCTCTAAATCAGAGCCTGGGGCTCTGTAGGTGACCCCAAAACATGTTACCAGTGGAGCCTTTCATCCCCTCAATAAAAGAGATTAATTTTATCCATTCCATCACTTCTAATTTTTTTACCCTACCTAGTCATTAATATACAATGCTATTCCCCAACCTTTCTTTCCTGAACAGCACATACCCTTCAATACCTGTACTCTACTCATGACTACTATTCCACCATGTTTCTGTTATCCCTGAAATATCTGGTTTCACTTCCTGCACCACTAATTTTAATTCACCCTTTTTGTTATCCAGGCTCCTTGCACTGGTGTACAGACATTTTAGTGACTTCTGATTGGCTTTGCCCAGATTCCTTGATGCAGCATAGGTGGAGTGATTGCATGCAATATATAAACCTTGGCGAGACGAGGGGAGCAGCACATATGCATAACAGGGGTGGCCAAACTTAATAACCCTCCGAGCCACATACGGCAATCTTCAGAAGTTCAAGAGCTGAGGCCTGCCTGCCGGGACTTCAGCCTTGCTCCTGCTGAAGCCCCACGACCACAGGCAGACATTTGTTTTTGCCAGTGGGTGCTTTCTACCTTCTGGTTTCACTGTGCGCGATGTTCATGCTCCTGCCACCCAGCAGTGGTTTGTGGGTGCAGAGCAGCCCCTATTTTTTTCAACGGTGCTTGAGCCCCTGAGCACCTACGGAGTCGGTCCTACGCCCAAGATCCCCCTCTCCATCGAGCAGAAGCCAGCAGTGATACATGGGGCAGGATATGTGGCGCATGCCTCTTTCCCTCCCCCCCCCCCCCCGCCATTTTGCGCCAGGGTTGGCAAGTCCTGCTTGGTTACATGGTGCCACCAGGCCCCTCCCCACCACCCACACTGCTGGAGCTGGCAAGCTGGGAGCTGCAGGCATGGGGAGAGGCAACTGCAAACATTTGAGAGCTGAAGGAAGAACCACTGCTTTTGCTGCTGCCTCTCCCCATGGAGCTAAAGCAGTGGTCCTTCCCTGGTTCCCAGCTATTAGCACTGGGTAGAGAAGCAGTAGCAAACACTTGGGCACTGCAGGCTAATAGGGAGACATGACTCATGATAGTGCAGGGGGAAGGCAAGGGATGAAGATTTAAATTGTGTCCTCCCACTCTCATCAGGCATGTCTGGCAGAAGCTCCGAGCTCCTCCCCCTGCCAGTCTGGTAGGTGGAGAATGGGGGGAAAGGGAATGCTGCAAGCTACACTAAATGTAGAAGAGCCACATGCAGCTTGTGGTTTGGTCACCCCTGGCATATAATTTCCTTCCCCCCCCCTCAAAATCTTTCCCAATTTTTTTTTTGTAAGAGGTTTCCACTTACATGTCATGTGATTGGTGCCTTCAAATCCAATAAGGTTATAATTAAAATATGCCTTGATATTTTAATCACATTTGATTATATCAGATATTTGTAAAAGTTATAAAAAGTGGCCACAGAAGGATTTGTGTTAGAGGGGATACATTGTGTGAGGCAGTTCAGAAAAATCTAAAATAAATTGACCCATGAAACTATGGTGGGCTACTGTCATACTGTGGCCTAAACAGCAATACAGATTATCCAGTCCCTTATCAAATAGGCCTCTAGAAATGCAGCTTCCCAAAGACATGGTTAGAGGTTTCACAAAAACCATGAACCACAATCAACTTCCTTATGCAAAATGAAATGTAAGCCTACATACCATTGCTGAGGAAGGAAATGGGGAGTGCTGCTTCCCCTATGTGCCCCCTCTCCCCCCTTCCTTCCAAGCCTACAGAAGCTTCTCAAGTCTTGGTTATGTGGCTACGATGAGTAGTGAGATAACTGCAAGTAAGCCAAGCTTTACAGGAATATTCCCCAATCCAAAACAATGAACCAAGAACAGCCCATTACTACAGATTTACACTTGGCCCTTGGGAAGATAGTTCCAGGTGCAGGTAGCAGGAAAACTTCTAAGGGTGGCAAGGGACTGAAGAGGAAGGCAGGGAGTTAAGATGACTGTCCAGCAAGCTCACTTTTAAAGTCTCCTCTTTTTTCTCATTATAGAACAAGTGTTATAAAAATAATCTAGCTGTGGTGACTTATTGCTATTTTTAATGTATCAGCTTAAAAGTTTTTCTACAAAAATTGTATTGATGACAAGCTCCCAAAGGGAGCTATTTAGCCTTGTTCTTTGCTGAGACCTCAAAATGTAAATGGTAGTGTCTCTCTCTCTAAAATATGGAAGATGAAGTCTACAGTAGACATCAGATCCCTATTTTAAGCCCAGAGTAGATGAGCCATAAAACACTGGCTATCTTGTTTTGAGAAGCTGATTTTGATTAGCCCATCTTTGGTCCTATGCCCATACCCCTGACCTTGAATAGGTGAATGCAGTGAGAAGCTAGCTCTCCTGACTTTCTGGAGGTTTGGGGGAAGAGAGGAGGCAATGAAGTGGCAAAAACTTTATGATACTTTTTGAACTGAACAACTATTTTTAGTGTGCCCTAACTCAAATCCTTTGCCAATTTCACTTCAGGTTTGGTAGACAGATTCTACTAGACTTAGTCTAACCAATGCTGAGCTGGTTGTTCCTTGGTTTGCAGACTTGCAGTGGCAATTTTAACTATGGAACAGCTGTTTCAGAAGTCAAAGGACAAATCCACAATAACAGTCACACAAAACATCTTTTTATGGTAATGAGAATAGCAAATGTTTATAAACTTTTAAACTATTCTTACATCATTTATTTTTTATTTACCTATATGATTTACAAGGCCTTGATTAGACAAAATAGCAACTTGGTAACTAAACTCAAAAACAAAGAGAGATACAAACCAACAGAATATAGAAGGAAACCCTATGTAGTTCTGTAAAATATATCACACCCAGTGCACGCACTGTTCAAATATCCCCATTACTATTGAAATGAAGATTTTTGTAAAGAAACATTTTGGTTTAGTTTAAGTGCAGTTACAGTTTCATACAGTTGAATTATGCTGTAATTACTTCTGATCACGTCATGCCTAGTGTTTGGACTGCAAATCTGTCAAGAGGTTTAGTGCAATCAGAAACTGGAATACAGCTTTGAGTATTTAACAGACAGGAGCTATAGACTGCATTCAGTAGAGTATGATACATTAATTGGAGCTAAAGTTTTAATATACTTATTGCAAGTTTCTCTCATTTTTAACAAGCAGAACTTCTTTGCAGACATGTTATTGCTGTGGGTAATAAGGCTGTTGCGGGTAAGGGTATCCAGGTTGTTGAGGTCCTGGGTATGGTGCTTGTCCAGGGTTTTGATACATTTGTGGTGCATATGGCAGATTATACTGGCCATAGGTGTAAGGATTGTAGCCCATTGGCATTGGCATCTGGCAATACCTGTGGAAAACAGCATCCGTTAATTGCAAAAATACTGAAGCAGCAAGAGGATGCAGCATTAGAGAAAAAGCCAAAAAGGCAAGGAACCCACAGGAGAGAGGTGGAACTTGGTTCCCCCTTTAAAGCATTTACTACTGCACATAACCTTTAGGAAGCAGGTATTAAACACCACAATACCTTGAAGGGAAATTCAGCTAAAGGAAGAAACAGCAGCTTTTCATAACTGGAAAGACCATGACCCTGCTCTAAACCAATCTCCCCACCCCCTTCTTAAAACCAATGTTGAATATAATTGCATTTATTTAGTATTTTCAGACGGTGCCAACTCAATGGTTAAAACAAGGTCTACCTGGATAGCATGGTGTTCAATCAGTGGCAGTACTCACTACAACAATAAAGGTAACTAATAGGAAGAGAGTCTGCCTCAGAAAGGGAGATATCCCATTTGCTTTACTGGCTACAATAAGGTGGAAGAGAGACAGGATGGGAAAAGTCCACAGGGAGATAGGCAGGGTTTAGCAGGAGCTGCAACTGACATGACTCCCAATTCTGGCTATGCTCCTAGGGAGCAGGGAAAAAAAGTCTCTTCTTGTGAGGTCATCCAGATGTTTTTATAGGATTCCCTTACTAGACTCTTCTCCCCAGTGTCAGCTCTAGTTGCTACTTAATTCTCCATTCTTCCTTTCACGTGTGTCTGGGGCAGTTAGAAGATATACAGGACATGCACAGCAGAAGGTACCAGAGGAAAGGGAGACAAGAGGTTATAAAGACTCCTTTCCTTTGCTCTCCTGGCAGCTTTGCAGAGTGGAAGAGCAAGCTATGAAAAAAGGCTCCCTCCTGCCCTTGCTAGAGTCTTCACAGTTCTCCCCAGCAAGACTCTGTCCCCACCCTGAGAGAAGCCACATGCAGTCTTTAATAAGCAAGATCACAAAAACTCTTCCTGTCAGTTGACCCAGAATGGCTAGTGCTGCACTCTATAGGCAGACCCTGTGTTAACCAAGAAGCCAAGACAGAATTTAAAAAAGCTAAATACAATTGCAAAATTAAAATAGGTTCTTTTTAATAAAATACATTTTATCTGGGATTTTGAGAGTGGAGGGGGTTGCCAATTATATAAATGTGCTGTCATTCAGAGAGTGGCAATACCAATTCTTTAGTTCTTACACAAAATGCACTACTTGCAAGAGCTAAATGAAGAGCTGATTTCTACTTCACGAATCTTCCCTCAGCATGTAGCAATATAAAACTCACTACAATGGTAGGTACATACATAAACAGTTCTTACATCAGCAAGACAGAATTGATGGCTGGCTATAAGCTACATTTATCCATCCTTACACTCAAATCAAGTAAGGGTATTTCAGGAGGTTCCCATAGTCTAGCTACTAGTTTTAAAGAGGGAACGGACATGAGATATAAAAATTAATACCCAATACTAGTTCTAGAACAATAAACCAATATTGCAAAAAGAAGAGAGGTCCTTAAAATTCTATTTAACACACTTCTTCACATAAGCCTATTAAAGACAAAGCCCCTTTACAAGAGCATCTCAAACTCTTCCCCTCAAACTCTACCCATCTTCCCGTCAAAAAGTGTCCTAATCATGTCTAAAGCAGTATCATGGACCATTGTGAGTCCTCACATTTGCAACTACAGTCAGACCCCACAATACCACGACGATCGGGATCCAGAAATACCCGATCGTGGTAAACGCAGGGTCGTCCAACTGTAAACATGACAAATCAAAGAAATGACAGATTTTAGCACAGAAGAAGAAACCCCCGTGTCCACTAAAAACAGCTTATTTAAATTCAATTCAACATTTAACAAAATAAGCATTTTTTGGTTCTGTAAATGAGATTATCTATGAACTACTTAAGCATTCTTATCGTTTACCCTGGGTATCCTGGATAGGTTGGGTAAGGTGGTCCCTGTGCCTGTGATGGTCCTGTGCTAGCCGCAGATGCACCAGCTGGAGAAGCAGGAGCTCCAGGTGCTGCTGATACAGGCGTGGAGAGAGTATTTGCTGTAGAAATCACGGGTGGTGGAGGGCGTGCTGGTGGTTGTGGTTTATTAGACTAAAACACAATGTGATACATTTGTATTAGACATTTACACAATGTGATACATTTATGTTGCTGTATAATTGTTTAATCCAAACTTTTTAGAAAGTTATGAGACAAATGAAAGATGATCAAATGGAAATTAGAACAAAAGTTAACTATAAACCTTATTACTTGCAACCACAGATTTCCTGAATTCTTTCCTGCCTCCCCCGACTCCTTGATTTGGCAATAGACGTAAAACTATAATACAATAGAACCTCAGAGTTACAGACATCTTGGGACTGGAGGTGGTCAGTAACTCTGAAATGTTCATAACTCCAAACCAAGTGCAGTTCAGGCTCCAGATCCAGAAGCTGACACTCCAAACCAGGTTTCAACAGCGGCTAAGCTCACCGAGGTGGGAGGGATAACTCAGTGGTGTGAGCATTGGCCTGCTAAACCCAGGGTTGTGAGCTCAATCCTTGAAGGGACCATTTAGGGATATGGGGCAAAAATCTGTTGGATGATTTAATTGGGGATTGGTCCTGCTTTGAGCAGGGGGTTGGACTAGATGATCTCCTGAGGTCCCTTCCAACTCTGCGATACTGATGCCTGGAAAAGAGTTTGCAAACGTGTCCCCCTGCTGGCCTGGAATCCTGCAGGATGTGTGTGTGAGGCAGAGGAAAGGGTTAAACACAGCATGTCTCCCTCCTGGGGGGGGGGAAGGGAGGGGGGGGGGAGAGAGAGAATTATACACACACACATACACTCACTCTGCTGGCTCTGGCAGCCCCAGCATCCTGCTGTAAGTGGGTGCCCTGTGCATGTGAGGGTGGGCACAAACAGCCCAGATGTGCCTACCTTTATATGCAATTCAGGTACAGTACAGTATTTGCTTCTTTTTGGGGGGTAGGGTGGGAGTGGAGTGTCTGCTGCTGCCTGATTGATTACTTTGGTTTTCATTTTGTGCCCAGTTGACCAGGCAGTCCAGAACTCTGGTGTTCGTATCTTTAAGGTTCCACTGTACCCCAATACATCAGAGAGACTGATATGCTCAAGTTATTATAATCAAATACTGTTACAAACCATAGCCCATCTGTAATCAACTTGTATAGAACACAAGCCTGTGCTTACCACCATGGTTCTGGGTGCTGGAGTTGGAACAGTTGATGCAGCAGGTTTACTTCCGCCATCTGCTGCAGTTTGGTATGCAGGCTGTGAAGGAATAGAGGGAGCACTTGGTTCTCTAGCAATGCTTTGTTGTAAGTCTCTATTAAAAAGAGTAAAAGTAGAGTTTAGATGGATTCATATTACTGTTCATTAACAACTTGAGGCAAGACAACTCAGGATCTGGCAGTGCCAATCTTATTTTAAAGTGTAACATTTAATATCGGACCCATTTATGACTGGAGAATGATCTTGCCTTGTCCAGTCCTTTCTCTTTTAACAACTTGCACAGCTATTTCCTAGTTGGGCCCTTACTCAAACTCCAAAACCACCCAGAATATAGCTTATGAAGTAAGCCAAGCTTTAGGGAAAAATATACTCCTAGACAAATCAACATTTTAGCACCAGGGGCTCTGAAGGTATGTCTCCTAGCCCAGGCAGACAGACTCACACTACCTTGGCTCAAGCTAGCTCGTTCAAAACAGCAGTGTGGATGCTGCTGCAGCAGCAGCAGCTAAGGTTGGGGCTAGCCACCCAAGCTCCGACACCAAAACACACTAGTGAGAATCCCTCTACCAGTGTAGACATCCTCTTGGGTTTCAAAAGGTACCTCTAGACTAGGACATACTGATAAAAAAAATCTTAAACTTTACTCTGCAAAGCAATTGTGTTTCACATACAGAGGACAAAATTTCAGATTGCATACATTTTTATTTAATCTAGGGCAAAGACTGCCCATGTTTCAGGATAGGACGGGAAAGTCAGTCTGCTAGATACTTCAGTGGATATGATCTTCTGGACTCAAACAGCCTAAGGACTTGTCTACACTGGCAATTTACAGCGCTGCAATTTTCTCGCTGAGGAGGGTGAAAAAACATCCCTAAGCGCAGCAAGTTCCAGCGCTGTAATGTGCGAGCGTACAGTGCACCAGCTGGTAGCTGCACCCAGACCAGTGCTGGTAGCTAAGCCCCTCGTGGAGGTGGGTTTTTTAGAGTGCTGGGAGAACTCTCCCCCAATACTGCCATGACCACACAAGCCACGTTAATGCATTGCCAGTGCAGACTAGCCCTAAGAAAACTGGGGCAGAGGGAAAATGTTTGAATAATGCAAAATGCCAGAAACCTGCAGCTCTCAGAACACTTATTCTCACGTTCTTCAGCATGCGATCTCTATTTCTTTAGTTAACCTTCCTTTATTATGCAAGCATCTCATAAGATACATAGAGTTCAGATACTATAAGATACGAAGGGTAACACCAAACAACTACCCTTTTCTTAGGATATTAGAGTTCTATGGGATTCCAAGCCAGAAGTTTGGAGATTTAAGACGGACATTCTGAGAAATGTAGCATATTCAAAGATGTTGAGATAAAGTTAAATATTTGAGATTTGGCCAATTCTCCTGAGATTCTTTGGGAACCATTTAACAGAAGTCTATGTCACATAAAAGTATGATAAATTGGTAAAATCAGAAAGAGTCATAGCTGGAAATTTATACATGGCATTTTGAAATAGAAAAACTGACAAAGATAAAAATGTATCATTCTCTCCAGTCTCGCCAATAATAAACTAGAGTTTCATACTATGACAAATATGAAAGTCAACTCAGAAGAAGGAGATAAAACTGGCCAATTCTTGGTCTGGCTGGTTAAGCGAGAAAGAAAATTGTCATTGCAGTTAAGGGAATGAGAGATCTCTTATGAGCAAGAGATCAATACCGTCTTGGTGGGTTTTTATAAAAAAAGATTATATGAACAGCCAAACTCAATTTGCTGCAGAAAGTGGAACTACTATTTATTAAATACCACATCCCAAAAGTGTCACAAACAGAATGCAACATCTTAGGGGAAGGGATTTCTAGGGGAGAGATCCAACTAACTAGAATTTCTTCTCTAAAGTTAACCCCTGAGTATCTGCAGCTTAACTTTATGCTTAAAAGAATTTAGAATATTTTAGCCAGCTTAAAAACAGACTAAAAATAACCTTTCAAACCACAAAGCTCTTACAACAATGCCAAAAGTAAAATCCATTTTAAATGTTCCTCCTATACCCTGATTAACATGAAAACATGAAAAAATGTCAAATTATGTCTCCAAATGTTCCAATGCCAAACCAAGAAACTACTTGGGGGATGAAGGGGTGTTTTACTGACAACTACGATTTTAGATTTTTCATAATGCAGAAGAGTTTTTAGTAGAGATGTACTACAAATATCCTAAAGAGTTTGATCATTTTACCCTGCCCTACTACAATTTTCTGGTGGTGATCAATTCTTAGTATGAGCAATAACAGTGCTAGTGACACTAACCAACTACTGACAGAATGGTAATAATATTTTGTTTGCACTAGTTTTATAGCTCTAACCCTATACACGGAGAAAGTGAGACTGTCAGGCTTAAAAGTGAATTTGGTAATCCTCACCTCAAATATACCACAGTGAAGAAACTTTAGGTTACTCTTTGTTGACTTGATGGTGTGGCAGGCAGGCAAACACCACTACTAAAATCCAAGATTTACTTTACAAGTACAATTTCCATATAAAGCACTTAAAAAAAAAGGATAGGATAGGATTTGGGGATTAAGTGTCAATAGGACATGTGTACTAATTAAAGTAATACATTCCCCAAGTAGTTTCAGTAATGCTTTTGTGAGGTTAGAGAGACAGAACATGTGTAGCTTTGATAAATTTTCTTCTTAAGCAAGAAAAAGGCCAAGTGATTAAGACCCTCAAAAAGCATATTACTGTACTAGCCTTATCCATGTACATAGTACTGTTGCAGCATGATACTGTCACCCTACATGGGATATTGCCAACTGTTCGTGGTGTGCTTAACGAGTCTACAGGACAACCTAACTGTCACAAGATCAAACAGAAGTCCACTCTAGTACTTGGTTCTCAAGCACTTGACAATGCTGGTTTAATTCACCAGAAGGCGTAAAATTAAGGCTAAGAGCTTGGCTACATTTGCACGTTATACCGCAATAAAGCCTCCCAGGGCACTATCATACTCCCCATCCACACTGACAAGGCACATAGAGTGCTCCGACTCCCTGGGTGGCGTGCTCCTGGTATTCCACCTGGGCAAGACGATTAACGGCTGTTGCATATTGGGTAAGACGCTTCAGCCTCAATGTGAACAAGGAGTTATGTTACTGCGCTTTGACTGACCTCCGGAAACGTCCCATAATCCCCTTAAGTCTGTTGAAGATGTGGTCACTCAGTAAATCAATGGAAATAAACACAGATATTGCAACATTAGAACTGTTTACACCAGGAATAATGGCAACTCGCACTGTTTATGAAAAACCAGAAATCAGATCACATGAGGTGGCAAATGACTTGGCTGATCTTGCAAGTTGGCAAAGTCCTTCAGTGGCACGACTGACAACCTGTTAGCTAAGAAAGCCTACATGACTGGTACTAAATGGGGCTGGTCCAAGATTGTGGCATTTCCTGATCACCTTTTTACCGCAAGTGTAAGGGGCATTTCTTTGACTTTGCCTTCTCTGACAAATACATAGCAACATGCATATTAAAAAAAGTCTGTGTAAACAAGACACTCCATTGCACATGCTTCTCACCATGGGGCGAGGATGAGGGCACGAAGATATGACAGAAACGTAGTAAACATTTAATACGCTATTGGAATGTGCACCGACACTATGATCATGAGGGTAGTAAAAAAAAATAAATAATCTACACAAAAGTAGAGTATGAAATAGATTATAGGAAACATTTTTTTATTTTTACCAAGTATCACTTGAGAATTCTCAACTACAGGATACAGTGAGGAAAACTGTTTAGTACAAGTAAACTCCAAATATCAAATCCTGGGGCAATGATCTTCAGCTTTAAATGGTATTTATCTGAAAATTTTACAAAGGCGCAAATACTAGTATGAATAATGCTAAATTATGCAGACAATAGCTAGGATAAAAATAATAAACAGCATCTTGTGAGGAGATTTTTAGAAGTTTAATAATCTGTTCAACTGCTCCCTTTACCATCCTTTTGATAATCCTTTCAAATAATTATAATGCATTAGAAAGGCACAACTTATTCTTATGAGAGCTGTACTTTATCCAGAGAGTCATCCTTACTTCCTACTCTCAGTTAAGCACCATAGTAAGCACAACCATTGTACTTGTTATGACTAATATATATTATTTTCATTAACACGTAAACAAAATACTAGATTCTTACTTTAGAAGTTCATCTCTTTCAGTCTTGCGGGCAAAAACGATGTCACTACATTTGTTTTGGAATTTCAGCAAGATTTCTGTCAATTCATTGTAAAACTATCAAAGAAAAAGTGAACACATTGCAATAAATACAGTCTTAAGAGCTGCATAAGCATAATTCAGACCTCATTTAAAAAACAAGTTAATGTTTAACTCTTAACATTATGCATGTTTTTATAAATTGACTCACTTATGACGAGATATTTCGTAGCCCAAAACTTCTGAATGTAGTAAAACAATAACACAGATGCATTTGCTCTTTGTTTGGAAAGCACTAGATCAGTGGTTCTCAATCTATTTCAGTACTACCAAACCCCCCGACCGAATACCCCTATTCCCAGCGCCCGCTCCGAGACCCCTCCAAAGAGTGAGGCCAAGAGAGAACCCCACTGCAGGGTGAGGTGGGGCATGGCAGACCCAGGCACTGCTGCATGGGGTGGGGCATGGAAGCCAGGGCCACGCCAGGGGCCCCAGATTCTGCCATGCTGGTGGGGCAACTTGGCAGTCCGGCCCCCAGCTGTGCAGGTCCTGCAGCCTTTAGTACCACAGCTGTATACTAATTGGGCCATGTGTTGAGACCACTGCACTAGATTAATCAACTAGTCTCAGCAACTGCAAATATATTATTATAAATGGAAGACATTCATTTCCACTCAAACAGAGATCAGAATATTTCAACAGGAGACACTAGTTTAGTCGGATTTGTAAATTGTATTATTACGTAACACTAGTAGTCAGTACTATAATGTTGATCTCCTATTGATAAACAAGCAAGACAAACTGTCTAGGAAACAACTTTTCAGTATCAAAAGTCAATAAAAAAAAATACAATTGAGTATGGCCTTCCTGATCTCTCTCCAGACCACACAAACAGCAATGCATAAAAATAAAAAGTTTTATAAAGTGATCTGCTATCACTGTAGATGGAGGAAAAAATTCCTCAGATACTAGGGCTGGTGTACACAGTTTTTCATCGAATTAACTAAATCTAACTAGAAAGGTGTAATTCACACCTTTTGTTGTTCTGGTGAGTGTGTGTGAGAGAGAGGGAGAGCTGTAAGTCTCTATACAAACATGACAGTTTTATAACTGCAGCAATTCAGAGTTATACAGATACAAATTTTAGAGAAGAATAAAAACAGTAAGCCAAAGAAAGGAATGTATTTGACATAACTGCAAAGTTTGCTGTCATTTATTGCTTATATCTAGTTTTGCATGTACACAGCAATGTACCCTTTCTGGCTCCCTAAGGGTTACTATACCTTTGTGCCTTCTCTTAAATTGGCTACAAGTTCCACAAAGTTGTCATTTGCTACGGCTAAATTCTTCAGAACTTCTTCTCTTAAATTAGATTCACTGTTTGATTGTTTCATCTTTGAAAATTCTTGATGTGCATTCTGCAAAAAAAGAACAAACAGTTTTTGTCCCACGGGATGTCTAAAATTCCTGACATTTAAAATGCAATATATTCACACATGAACACAGCAACATCTCGGAGGATTACAGACAATTATGTGTATTGTATTCAAGAGACTTTTGCATTTAAAATATTGGATGTAAAGACCCATGTCTTTAAAAAGAGTGTAGACTAAGAGGTTAGAAGGATGTAAGAGTGAAGACTAAGAGGTTAAGGTATCTGCAGTCCTGCTATCTGAGAAGGCCCTGTGGGTCTGGGAAAGCAAATGAGCTAGTACTGCTGAGTTTATTTTTAAAAAGTCATGTGGAGAAACCTACTGTTAAGGTTTTGTACCTGAATGTTTTTGAGAAGTTCATCCTGCTTTTTCAGGGTCTCTTGCACTTTGTGTGTTAAACTTCCATAAATCCGGTCCAATTCGGTGACAGAGATGGCTTCCTCATTTATAGCACCATCCTGTGCAAGTGCAGTCAGAAATTTGCTTGTCATGTCAAAATTTACAGACTTTAGGTCATTCTCAAGTTGTTCTCTCTCCTTCTTCACCTCATCCAGGCTAGCTAGTAGAGATCTTAAGACACCAACAACCTACAAAAACGTTAAATAAAGTTAATATTTGGACTTAGTTTTGAAGCAATTTTAGCAATCTGTACTCCACTACTCATCTTGCATTCCTCGCATATTATTCTATATTGGTGACCTCTGATATTCAGTTTACATTCTGAAACAACTTTCACTACTATATCCAGTTAATGGGGGAAGCCAGCTCACTTATGCAATACTTCATTTTCCTTTAGAAGTCTTCTCTCCATGATTGACAGGAGTGAGAATTTCAACATGGATCAAATGACTTGACTAACTACCTTAATTTTAAAGTTTATATGCTATGGAATAACTTAAAGAAGTTATGACACTACAGCCATGAGAGTAATATCAGGTTACATGGACATTATGTATTGAATGAGGTTTTACTTTCAAAGCATGAGCTACCAGGAGATGATACTTTAACATTTTTTATTTCTTTGTATATTTAAAGCAACATTCTCCTTTAAAGACTTAAGGCCACCATGGCAACATTAAATATCAAAGTACTAGGAAGAGTTTTTAAGGATTCATGAAATAGCAACAAACATTTGCAAAAAAGCTGTCAAACATACTAAAGTCAAACTGCTCCATAGTAGGCAACTGATCATATTGATACAGTTTAAATATGGCTATTCTGGAAATAGAATTAATCCAATTGCTTAATACTTTAGGTTGGGGGGTCTCTCAAATGTTTCCATACCATCACCATCTTAATAAACATACTGTGGATCACCTCTGTCCTCACATGCTGTCAAACAGATCAATTTTAGAACCTTTGATTTCAGGTAATCAAACAAAAAAGAGTGAGCAAAATAAGAATGAGGTTATTAGAAGATTATTTCTGTAGTCCTTTCTGGAAGCAAAATTTACCTTGATTTCAGTACCAGCTGTTTAACCCCCTTTTATACTCTAGAGAGGAATTAGTTTGGAAGGAAACATGTCAGTTCTAGCAATCCCTTTTCCTAACCCTTAAGGGGAACCCCAAATACTGTAAAATAGTGCAATTTCATACCATACCAGTGTTATCCTGTTCAAGACAAATTATTCTAAATGTTGTACAGATAATTGCCCATTTAATTTCATATAGATCCATTGTTTTTTTCCTTTAAGAAATTATAGACAGATTCTAAATAACTATTGTCCCAGTGCACTGCCATTCAGTGTAGCCACTAATACACAACTTTCAATTTTCTTGCCTTACCTCGCTTCCTTGCATCGTTTTTGCTGGATTGGCAGAAGGAATGGCTGCATTCAGTTCTGCCTCTGGTTTACACAGAAGTGAAATTGTATCCCGATGAGTCTGATATCGTTCTTTAACATGTCCATCTGCCTGTATAGCTTTATCCAAAATATTGCTGACATTAGCTCCCTCTGGCAATAAAACAAAGGTAATATTTAGATTACTACAAAACCATGATTTAATCCAAGTCTTATACCGTAGTAGTAACATTTGTACCTATCAGCAATTCATTGTAAGTTTTCAAACACAAGAACATTCAAACAAACCGAAGTCCTGTTCATGCAATGAAGGTTTAAAATGTCTAAATTAAAATCCCCATGTGTTGTTTATTCAAGGAATTACTAAAAAAGTACATTACAAAATTCTGTGGTGTGAATTGCACATCAAATGTTAAAGCTTGCATGTCAGTTTGAAGTTCCAAAATAATACAAATCAGAACTCAGAGAACATGGTGATGAGTGATAAGTGCAGTATAAGGAACAACTGTTTAAAAACTGGATTTTTACAGACAAATTCCTTCAGAAAAGGGCAACAAGTGACTTTTTCTAATCCATCCTAAACTTAATAAAAAGCAGCAAACAATTATTAAAACCTGAAACACGAAGTCTGTTATACCTAAGGGCTTGTCTTCACAACCCGCCGGATCGACAGGTAGCAATCGTCTGGTCAAGACGCGAGAAATCAATTGCCCGCAGCGCCCCCATCGACTCCGGAACTCCAGCTCGCCAAGAGGCGCAAGCTGAAGTCGACGGGGGAGCATGCCGCCGACTGCCGCCACCGTGAGGACAGCAGGTAAGTCGGCTGGAGATACGCAGACTAAGTTGCATATCTGCAGTCGATTCCCCCCCACCCCACTCCCGCGCGCGTAGTGAAGACCAGCCCTAAGAGTACAGACTATTTAAGTGAAACAATAAACCTGATACTTTGTTATAGGGCCAGCCACTTTTCACACCACTAGTAGGATCTGGCTGTACAACTAGCATATACAGGCAAATAATTAAGAGAGCCTTGCGTGGATACAATATTT
This sequence comes from Sternotherus odoratus, assembly GCA_032164245.1. Taxonomy (NCBI): domain Eukaryota; kingdom Metazoa; phylum Chordata; order Testudines; family Kinosternidae; genus Sternotherus; species Sternotherus odoratus. The sequence continues at coordinate 153,168,380 of JAVMKO010000002.1, forward strand.
GTATTTACATCCGATCCACGATCCACAAAAATTGTCCATGGATATAAAGTGGATATCCACAGATTTGCAGGGCTCTATAAATTAACTTTGTGCAAAAAGGGTGGGGTGAAAAAAAGCAATCCTCTGGTGGCACAGAACCAGCAAAGAGGCTCCTATGACTATACCCCCAATCCTGGTTCTAGTGGAGTAACAAGAGCACAGACAGATATTTCTTCAATTGAATTGATCTTGTTGGAACTAACAGTCCGAGGATCAGAGAAGTGAAAAGGTGAGATTTACCTGCTCTCAAAGGTTTGTAGAGTTCACTGGATGGTGTTCTTTGCCAACGCTCTTTGAATTTTGTTCTTAGATCATTGTCTGTGGCTTCTTCTTCACCCAATAATCTTAGTGACTTAAAGAATTTTAAAAAAGTGTTACATGCAATATGATTTTTCCTAACTATGAAATGGCTTTACAACTCTAAATTGTAAAGATACATTTCAGAACCTAATAAACCTGAGGGGGGGGAAAAAAAAAAAAAAGACTTAATAAACCCAATGGTCCATCAGTTATTTCAGTGAATAAAAGTCAAAAGAGGTTACTCACTCTGTGCAGTAACTGTGGTTCTTCGAGATCTATCCCCCAAATTGGTGCTCTACTCAAGGTGTGCTTTCACTCCACGTATGTCAGATCAGAGATTTTAGGTAGCAGTGTCCATGTGGCCTGCACATCCATCCCCCACAGCTTTGTGCCCTGCACCAAGGCAATATAAAGCTGAGCAGGCAAACTGCCCTTGGTTCCTTCTCTACTATGGAGCTCGTTGAAGAGCTCTGATGCAGAGGGAAAGAGGATGGGCAGTGGAGCATCCATGGTGGGAACATCTCGAATAACTACAGTTATTGTAGAGTCACCTTCTTTTCTTCTTCGAGTCGTGTCTATGGGTGGCTCCACTCTAGGTGACTATAGAGCAGTACCCTCTGGGGAAGGATGGGGCTTTGGAGTCAAGTCTAGGATTGTAGCTAGAATAGTAGAGCCAAATATGACATCAGAGGCTGAGGCATGAGTGACTCATAGATTTACTGAAACTGTGCAATGTACAACTCACAGCTCTATGCATTTCTGTGATGGGAACATTCTTAAGAATGGCTATTGAAGTAGAGAGGGATCTCATGGAGTAAGTGAATACTCTAGAAGAAGGTTGAAGATCCTAAAACTGGTAGCGGAAGGTCATGCAGCAGGATATCCACCTAGATTCCAGAGTCTTTGCTTCGAAATTGGAGAGCCTTTAGTTCCTTTTGCAATTGAGAGGAAACTGGGATATTTCCTAAAGGGCTTATTCCTGTCTAATTAAAAGGCTAATGTCTTCCTGAGAGAGTATATGTAAATATTACATCTTCTTTATACTGGTGTGGCTTAAGAAAAATCAACTGTTCACCTTCCAGCTATGAGGAAGGTCAAAGATACCTCTGTCAGGAAGGTCAAAGATACCTCTGTCAGGAAGGTCAAAGATACCTCTGTCAGGATGCGACTGCAGTGTGACTTTATTCTGTTGCAGGAGGGGACAGGGGGAAATGCCATGAGAGCTCCATCTCACCCACTCTTCAGAAGTCACAGCTACTAGAAATGCAGTTTTTATAAACAGGTGTAAAAGTGAGTAGGTGACCATAAATTCAAAGGGGAGGCCTCATAAGACATCACAGTACCAAGTTAGGTCCCATTCTGGTATAAGGCATCTGATTTGTGGAAGGAGATTGTGCAGTCCCTTGAGAAACCTAGTTGTAGAATAAGCAAAGACTGCAAAAACTACCACGTGTTGGAAGATAGTAGCTGCCAAATGCTATTTTTCAGAGCTTAAAGATAATCATCACTTTTAGCTCTAAAATATAAACTATTACAAAACAATAATGGAAAGAATGTAGTTGAAAGATGTTTCAGGTTACACAGTGTTTGACTATAACCCACTTTTGGTCTACATGTCACATGTGGCAGCACTCTTTTCAGGGGTGGGGAACCTTTTTTCTGCCAAGGGCCATTTGGGTATTTATAATGTCATTCGTGGGCCCCCCCCGAAGCCCAGGCTGGCAACAGGAGCGGAGACCCCGGCTGGCAAGGGGCCAGCGGGGAAACCCCAAAGCAGTGGCAGGCGGAGTGCTTAGCCCTGCACTGCTTTGGGGTTTCCCCCGCTGACCCCTTGCCAACCGGGGGGGTCCTGCTGCCTGCCAGAGTCAGCTCCCGCTGTCAGCCTGGGTGTACAGTGTAGACAACATCCTTGGATCGAAACCGTCTCTCCTGCTGTGTAACCTCCGAGGGCAAACACCCTGCCCCCTACTACATGCCTACCACCAAATGACATGGAACCGAGCCGGGGGCAGCTCTATTCAGTGTAGTTCTGCTTTGGCTTTTTTTTTTTCCAGTTCCTTTTCAGTCTCAGCCCCTCCCCCCGTTACACCGATCCCTGGCCCCCGCCGCAACTGCAACCGGGGAGCAGCTCCCGCGGGCGGGCGCATGGGCCGCAGCGGGTCCCACCTCGCACGGCTGGGGCCAGGGCGTCCTGACATCAGCACCCGGCCACGTTGGCAGCACGAGGCCGGGGCGGGGGAAGGGGGCGGAGCTGGGGGCAGCTCCGCGTTCGGCGAAGAGGCCGGGAAGCGGCCCGTGCGCGTCCCTGTCCGGCGGCTCCCCGAGGCACTTCCCAGCCTCTTTGCCGAGCCGCCCCGGGCCGCCAGGCGGGGGCGGCTCTGCGTTCGGCGAAGGGGCTGGGAAGCGCCTGGGGAAGCCGCCGGCCAGGGACGCACACGGGCCGGACGGAATGCTTTGGCGGGCCGTATAAGGCCCGCGGGCCGGAGGTTCCCCACCCCTGCTTTACATCCTCAGAACAGTGTGTTTCTAGCCCTGCAACCCATCTATAAACCATGCCTTGAGCTGAAGAACTATGAGGTTGAGGAGACAGATTTGATTGTCATCCTGAGAGAGGAGATGGGGGACAGTCCAGAGAGTGATAGGTTGACAAACAACAACAAGCTGAGCAAGGTAAGGAAACCACATTTGTCTCAACCATGTTGGAACTACAACTACTACCTTGGCTTTGTTTTTCCTTTATCTTGAACAGCACGGGAAATGCAAACGGAAGGCCTGTACTCCAAAGAAGAAAGGGATCTCCCAGGAATTGGTGACCCGGACCACTTCTAAAGTGGAACTGGGAGTACTTCTTGTTCTCTACTATGGTGAACAACTCTATCTGTGGGACACCACAACACTGAAATATGCAGTAGAGTATAGTGGGATCCATCTCCCAACTGTAATCTTGCAAGAAGCATCTGCCGAGGACATCTGCCGTGGTGTTTTGTATGCCCAGAATGTAAGCTACTGATATTGATCTGGTTTCATATGCACCAATTCCAGTCTCTCTGATTCACTGCAACGGTAGGTGATCTTATTCCCCCTTGGTAGTTTATGTAAAACATGCATCTAGCTAACTAACAAAGGAAACTAAGAGCTAATGCTTTAAGAATCAAGAAAAATATAGTTGAAGTAAGCTCAACTTGGACTCTGAGGCTCTGTTTCAGGCTGAGGCAGCTAAGAAGGAATGAGCATGATTCGCCCACGCAGCTCTATAAACCCTCAGTGCAGAGAACGAGGCTCCAGGGTGCGCATGTATGGGGTTGAACAGAAACGGCTACCTAACCTCTCCGACGTGAGGCACACTGGGTTCAAGAGCACCTAGAATGGAGCACCCATAGAGGCAATACTTGAAGTAGTAGTGACTAAATAGGAATCATGTTCCCACTTTTACCAGTTTCCTTCCCCAACATAATCTCAAACTGAAAAAGAAAAAATCTCTCAAGACAATACCGTCTGCGACACAGGACAATTGTAGATAAAGTGTCTACCCTACCAACCTCCATGCACATTTTTGAACTTCACACTTAAAAGCTAAAACCTTTACACAATCAAGCACTTTTATTGTGACAAATTAGACAAATGCAAGTTATCTTGTTTTAAATGTTATAACATGCATGCTTAACTATTTAAAGAAGCTGAGTTAGATTCATAAAGTTGCACATTTTAAACATTTCACTTGTTTCTAAGCTTACTTCATCTAGGATCTCTCTGTTTCTCTGTAGCAGTTCTGGTAGATCTTTGATCAGCTGATCAATGGTCTGGATTCCTCCCTGTTCAATAACAGACTTAGACTTCTGCAGAATAGACTGAGGAACACTATCACCAGACACATCTTCAATGGCAGCAGGCAGATTGAGAGAAGCCAATACTCTGAGAAGGTCAATGTATAATATTACAATTAGTACACCACAAAAATCACAGCCTCGAAAGAATTATTTTCATATCCAAATTAAACAGGCCATAAGAACAAGAAAATAAAGGAAACAAACAGGACCATAATGTAATCTTGGATAATTTAAAAACTGGAAAAGTTTAAAGATTATTCAAAGGACATAGTTAACCAAAAAGCAATAGTTTTAACATTTTTTAAAAAGGTAACTTAATTCATCTGTCATTTTTCCTTTGTATTTTAGTGCTAATAAAGCATAGCAGTAGATTTATAGATAATTTTAAGCAATATAGGACAGTTCTGAAAACAAACATGTTTATCTACTTTCATCCAGAACCTTGACTTTATATTTAAACTTGTATTTACTTGTTAAGGCAAATTCTTGTTTCGATGCCCTGAAACAATATTCAAGGGCTTGAAAAATTCATTGATGCAGGGGAATAGTAGGAACTTTTTCTGAGCAAGCAACATGAGCCTCTACAGACCCTAAGCATAATTTCAAAAATGAAATCTCTAGTCTCATGCTTTGTTCATGAGGAAAGCCTTTAAAACCATGAGTTAAATGTAAAACTGCTATTTTGTTATGTCTTCAGAGAAGAAACAATGCCTCTGATGTTTCTCAGTTTGCCAAACTGCTACAGAGTGCTAGCCAATCACTACTGTGATTCAGATGCCTGCAGGAAGTAGGGAAACTAAAAAGAATTGGGTCAATTTCACTTCAACTTTGCTCTGGAAAACAGAAGCAGAGACACATTTGAACTATTTAATGGGGAGGTTGACCAGATATAGATTTGGGAAAAGGATAATGTATTGGAGACTCCTTCCTTGCAGCAACCTGAAAAAGTGGTTCTGAGGCAAATGTAAAAATAAGGTGTCCCTACTGCTATATCCCTCTTCAGCCAAGCCATATACCATAGGACTGCAACCAGAAGTCTTTGAGGTGACAGGGAGGGAGAGATAATGTTTCTCCTAACAGCCACAGGTGGTGGGTAGGGCCTTCAGTTTATAAGATACCTGCTAACTGAAGACAAATACAAAACCAATGGTGCTCACAAGCAGAATGCAAGGACAGCACTGTGGCAGACAACTCAGTAACCTTCCATTTTCCAGAAGCTTAGAGGGGAAGGAAGTGGCTTCACACCTGGATGTTGCCCCTGAACAGTGTAGCTCTCAATCTTTTGTATCCATATGTGACTAACGGGAATTTAGTCCTCTGACTATTAGGTATCTGGTAAAATTTCCCAACCCTATTGAGTGGCAACTTGGTTTACTTCTTACAACTACTACAGTATTTACTGGCCCAGTCTCGTAAGATGCTTACTGTGAAGTACTGAGCCAATGGAAATTGGAAGGGATTAATAATTTTGCATGATTGGAACATTATTTTAAATTAGTATTCACATATTGCCCTCCAGGACCCAACTTTTGTCTAAACCAGAGATTTAAAAAATCTGAACAAGATACTCAAATCTTCACTGAAGTGTATAAAAGTAAGGATTTGATTATTCCAGCCAGCCAGACACATGATTTAAAAAATGTTTTGAAAAAGATCAATTGTCTGAATAACCAAATACTCACCCATTTGCCAGATTGGTGGCTTCTCTCATCTGGGCTATTGATCTATTTACCAAGTCTGCCTTTCTCTGGTTGCAGAGGCTCAGAGACTGCTGCACTGCCAGAGGAACCATCTTCTCAAACAAATCTGTGATTGAGGCAGTATAATTGTTTTAATGCAACTATAAAGGTAAGCAAAACACATGCAGCTTCTTTATATCCTTTTGCTATATCTTTAGAGAAATTTCACAAATCCAAGTTTCTAAACTGAGTGGGAAATACCACTGAGGAAAGTCAACATCTCCATAGGCCATGTACCAACTTTCAAAACTTGCAACTTCAGACTATAACAAGAGACTCATGGTAGAGGATATGTATAGGATTTCAACATATTGCATTAGGCAATCTACAAGAGGGCGCTACAGCCAACCCTACGATACTGCTAAGGCAAAAATCACTGCTGATTGTGCACATGGGCGCACACACACCTAGAATGGAATCAACATGAGCAAGCCCTTGAAGAAAAATACACTATTGGAAATTGAACACTGACTTTAATATTGTACATCTAAATCACTTAGAGCTATGGTTGAACTTTGGAGCCCATATTAATACCATATTCAGGTAGGATACAGTTTACCTCTACATCTGCTCTGAATGTTTTGCTTACCAGTGAACTTCTGGCTGATAGGGACAACAACTGAGGTAGATTTCACAAGACTGGCTTTGCCAATTGGCTCTAGATCTTTCAAGTCAGGAACCCGGTCATGATAAATGAAGTCATTGTCCTTCTTCGCAGCTGTAAGGGCACGGCTGATTTTGTCAGACAAATCTTTTACATTTACGTATTCATCATAACGAGATGCCACTGTTTTTATCAAGTCTGATGCATGCTAAAAATCAAAATACACACAATTACAATTCAAATAGTCTCTCAACCCTGCTTTCATCCCAGCAGGACTCCACCTCTTTAACAAACAATATATAGGAAAACAGCCGATTGTTTTAGTTAACCAACTATGGTTATTGCAAAGGCATAGGATTCAGCATTAGCAGCTCCCTGCTTACTAAGGGAATATCCCTGTCTAAGGATTTTGAGAAGGATCAGCACAATTACTCCTTGCAATACACTCAGTTACCTTATGTACAGTTCTGTCATTAATGGGATCATGAATGCTCTGCAGTTCATACTAAGGCCTTTCTACACTGCCACTTTACAGCGCTGCAACTTCTCCTCAGGGGTCTGAAAAAACACCCCCGAGCACTGCAAGTTTCAGCGCTGTAAAGTGGCAGTTTAGACAGTACACCAGGACTGGAAGCCCCTTCCACAGCACTGGGCGCCACTCCTTGTAGAGGGTGTTCCCCCCCCCCCCCAAACAGGGCTCGGAGAGCTCGCTCCCAGTGCTGGTGCTGCAACTACACAGCTACATTAAAGCACTGTTGTGGCAACACTTTAATGTCGCTAGTGAAAATATATCCTATGTAATCTCACCAACAGTCTCCAAAATCCACAAAATTCCGTTACAATGTGGGAAGTAGAGGATCGGACGAAATTATTTCACAAGACCAGTCAAAGAAGCTAATATTATTTCAACTCCAAGGACCAAGACTGAGTTGACTGTTCCTAGATCAAGGAGCGTGGGGCCAGATGCTACAATATGTAGCTTCATTTGTGTCTCCTCCCAGTGTGCTGCTAAAGGTTAATGGGAGAAACCATGTATTTCCACCCCATTCTCCAGTTCTTGCCGGTTTCTTGAACAATAGGCAACAAAGAAAGGTTAAGATACAGCTGTACACCTAGCGTTGGAACTCTACAGTGTTTGTCAACTAAGCCCCAGCTCAGACTCTGAAAAGTTGATATTAAGGAACCCAGAACCCTACTCCACCTTGGCCTGCCACCTAGACCCAGGGAAAACACCCTTCACTCCATTACTAAGCAAAGAATACTTATTCCCCCTCCTTCCACCCCAGACCTGCTGCCACAGGAGACCCATTCTCCCACCTGAACCGGTCTCTCAAGTAGCACAGAACTGCCATTTCAAAAATCAAAGAGAATCATTTCCCTATTTGAACAGCCAATTATCCCACAGCCAGAGGCCACAGAGCTGTCCAACCAACCACTAGTTATGTCTAATATAATTAGAACATCAATCACTCATTTAACAAGTATTTTACCTTAAGGGCACATTTACAGTTTATAAAATATACCATTTATAAAGTGTGTTTCTTAAGCCATGTCATGTGATTTTTAAAATGAAATATTTGAAGCAGGCCTGAAACAGGGTAGTGATGTACTAATTTAGATGAAATATATATGCCAAAGGTATTAACATAACTCAGTCACTGACCAACTTTGAATAGATTTAAACAAGGTTGGGAGTAGAGGCAATGGCTAGAGAAAACATTTTAAAAAAATCTATTTGCATATTAAAAATAAGATGGTGGGTTTATATCAATAGAGCCAATGTTTCAGCAAGTCCCCGACTGCATCATCCAGCCTACAAAATTTGTTTCTTGCTTGCAATTATTGTCAAATTTATTAGTATAAGCTATTTTGGCAGAGGCAGGGTCTTCAGTTCTGAAGACATGGGTGTCTAAGTATTTATAATGCTACCAACCAGTTGGTTCAAAAAAGAACTAAGTAAGTTAATAGGTCCATCAATGGCTATTAGCCAGGATGGGCAGGGATGCAAAACAATGCTCTAATGTTCCTAGCCTCTGTATGCTAGAATCTGGGAAATGGGTGACAGAGGATGGATCACTTGATTACTGTTCTCTTCATTCCTCTGACGCACCTGGCCACTGTCAGAAGATAGGATACTGGGCTAGATGGACCACTGGTCTGACCAGTATGGCCTTTCTTATGTTTTACATTCTCTTATGGTAGCATATTTCCAAAGATCTGACTGAAATGTATACTTTGGAATCCAGACATTTCTCACCATTCCAGTATAGAATTCAAAGAACTTTTCAAGAAGTATTCAATGTGTGGGGTTTTGTTTTGTTTTTAAGGAAAGCTGTCCCTCTTAACTATCTGAATTTTGCAACTCAGAGTATATTGGATTTGTCATAGGTAGAAATTTAAAAAAAAAAAAAAAAAAAAAAAAAAAAAAGTCTTCCTACATTTCTTAAAGAGTTCTGCCCCAACCCACCTGTAGTCTCCCGATTTCTTCGCCAAATTTTTTCTGCTGCTTCGCCAAGATAGACTGGTGATATTCTGCATTGGCCTGCATAATGCAGTGCTTGGCAGCCAGAACAGGAAACACCTCCTGAAAATAAAAATACTGACCAGGGGAAAGTCCAACCACATAAACCACCACAGACAACATGGGATGCAGGAAGGAAAAGGAAGAAGAAAAGGAAATTAGAATCACCCAATTAATGGTTTAGATAGGTTAAAACATTAGAAGTAAATGTTAGAGACATGTGACTGCATGGACTGAATTCAGTCAAAATAAAAATATTGCTCTGGTAAAATAATTTCAACTGTTTTATGTTGATTTGAGGATTGCACTTTAAAGCCATGAAGTCACAACATTTACTTTACAAAGATTAGAAATTCAAACATGCATTAGAAAGAATAGTAGAGAGAACAAAGATCCCAAGACAAAGTAATTTCAAAAAGTATGAAAGAATATTTAGCCCTGTTCGTTAACCAAGTCAGAGATGCTGAAGTGATAGTTCTACATCTACTTTTTCCCCGACATGACCATTAATAAGGATAATAAAACAATTATCCAGCAGAAGCCACTGCAATAAGTTTTCATTTACAGTGAACCAAGAGTACTTTAATTATCAGTAGACCTACAAAAATAATAGTTCTTCTAAATCCCATTATAAAACGTTAGTTTGAAAAACAAATTTAGTAAGGTGTTAAACAAGCCATCCTTAAATACACTGTCACAAGCCGAAAGCAATAATTTTACTAAAATAGTATTTCATGTATTTAAAAATAGTACTTTATTTTAATACTGAAGTAAACTGTGCTTCCGACAGCTGACGATACTTGAACTAGAGGGTTTTTTTCTGAATCTTACAGTTACTCTAGAATTCCCAGGAGTTTTTTCACCCCTTGCTACAAAAGTGTGATCATAAAAATGCTTGAGAAACCATCTTCAAAAGATAATTTATATAACGTAATACTCTGAACTAGAGTTATGTTAGTGTATTTGGATGTCTTTTATTAGCATTACTAACCTTGGGCAAAGTGTCCTTATATTGACACTGTTTGAAAGCATCACCATAATAATCTGCAGCTTGATTAGCCAGTTTAGCTATGATAGCATCTTTCATTTTATCTGGAATTAAAAACAACAAAAAACATTAATACTAATGTTTTCATGAAAAGAAAGGTTACTCACTTGTAACTGGAGCTCAGGAGGGATTCTGCACATCACACTCACAGGATGTGTTGGCAGTACAGCTCTGATAATATAATGCTTCATAGCAATGTCCACTGGGGACAGAAAGGGCACTGCTATGAATATGATTAAATAGACATGCTCTGGACCAAGTTTTCAAGTTCAGAATATTCAAGTAAGTTTAAAATCTCAACTGAAAGTTGCTATGTTGCTAGTTTAAATTCCGTTTAGTACTGTGTCAGAATGGAATACCACACAGAGATCTTCTAATCAGATTATTTAGCTAGAATGTCTATTTGAATCAACGTTGTATGCAGTGCAGTTATAGCTTTATCAGTCCCAGAATATTAAGAGACTCAAGGTGGGTGAGGTAATATCTTTTATTGGATCAACTTGTGTCTCTCACAACAGAAAGAAGGTCCAATAAAAAGCTACTATTTCGCTCACCTTATCTCTCAGAGAAAGCACATAATAGAAAGAATGACTGCTTAAATCATAATGATGCATCTGGGATACTTTTCAGGCAATTTTGTCAAGATCTCCTTTATGTATGAGGTTGCCAACAAACTAATTACCATGAAAGACAACATCTTTATTGTACAGAGGCTGGAAAGGAATCCATGCCCGTAAATCAGATTTCTCGGGAAGAAAGCAAGTCTCACCAAGACCTACAAATCCTATTGTGACTGTCGCTGCCTGTGATCAGAAAGATTATAACTGAATATTTTGGTTCAAACATGCGTCAGGAATATATGTGAGCAAAATTTTTCTGGGAAATATTAAACTGGACAAAGATATGCATGTTTTCACAGGCTGTATTTGGCAAAAAGACTATTTTGCAACAGCATTTTGTTTCAACTTTTACTTATGAAATGCATTGTGATTTGAAAGCTAGCACACACACACACAAAGATTTAACACCTAATGATTACCCAAAACGATTTTGTTGTTTCAAAATGCTGTTTGATTCAAAAGTTGATTTTTGTTTCAGCGAGAGGAAACCCAAAAATTCAGTTTTGGTTCAAACCAATTCTCTCCCACCCACACTGAAAAAATAATTTGTTTTTACCTTTAGTGAAGAATGTCCTGGTAAGTTTTGGGGTGTACTCTACTCAATTCGCCCAAGACCCCTACATTATACTGTCAGCAGTCATGAGTGTAGCAAGCGTGAGAGGCATCCCTACTTATTTTTGGGGAAGCACCATTCTGGTCACCCTGCTCCCTACTGCAAGGAGGTACTGCAGACCTAACATGAAGTACATGTAGACCATACATGAAGTATGCTCTAGCAACATACTTTAACAATGTAAATTCTTCATTTGAACATTCCTAACAGATGTTATAAAACTTAGTTGTGCAGTTTACTAGATGATACTTAAATTATTTTCAATATCTCATAAGGTGGTGTTAGTTGTTCTTTCAACTTTGCCTCTCTGCAATATCCAATTAAAAAGAGCTAATTCAATGTCATTTCTGTAGATTCAGGGCATTGAAGCATTTCATCAAGGAGAATTCTTTTTCAACTGAATTTAAGTCATCCAGTAGTCTAGTAAACAGTGCTCTGTGCCACATGTAAAACCTTGGCTAGATTTCCAGCATGAACATGGTCACTTTTCAGCCATAATGCTTAGTCCCGGTAAGACTCGGGAAGAGAAAGAAAGGACAATGAAATGGTACAGCTCACTTCTCAAAAATCAAGTCACAACCTGACAACTGATATTCACTATGACAAGGGGGATCAGAAGGAGGAAGAATTAAAGAGAAATGTTAAGTTTTCACACAATCAGTACTTCCATTACAGTTAAAAGAATAGTTGAGGGATGAATGAGGCAATCCTAAAAGGCCCAAATACTAAACTTCATTTATCAAATTAAAAAGTCAAAATCAAAACATGTGTGGAAGTTCTGAAGAACAAGTACATTTGTAAAATGTAAAGTTATACCTCTTGTTGCTTTTAAGAAAAACACCTCTTGAGCTTGAGCCAACATAATAAGACTAAGGGTTCCAACTGTATCTGGAGAGATGTCCACTGTAGGCTCTTTACTCAGCGCAGACAAGACTGTGTCTTTAATGTGTTGAAAGGCACCACTAGCAAACTGAACCAAAGCAAAAATGAATACATTATTCTTTCTGTATTTCATACAAACTCTGGCTTATAGAAAATGTACAGCACAAACAGATGTTGAGAAACAAGCTTACTTTTATAGTTAACAGCAATGTGGAGGCCACAAAGGACAAAATTTAGAATATGGGCATTGTAACTCTTGAGATTCCACCTGTACTAAGACAGCTGAACAAGGCTGACAGAGGCTATACACCAGGGGTCTCAAACTCAAACGACCACGAGGGCCGCATGAGGACTAGTGCACTGGCCCGAGGGCCGCACCACTGACACACACACATACCCTTGCTGCCCCGGCTCTGCCCCCACTCCACCCCTTCCATGAGGACTAGTGCACTGGCCCGAGGGCCGCACCACTGACACACACCCTGCCCTCGCTGCCCTGGCTTCGCTCCCACTCCACCCCTTCCAAGAGGTCCCACCCCTGCCCCACCTCCTCCTCTGAGCACGCAGCTCCCCATTCCCTCCTGGAAAGCACTAGGCACCACCAACAGCTGTTTGGCAAACAAAGCAAGAGCAATATAGGAAGTCCAGAGCTAGAAACACAAGCGGCCCAGCCAGGCAGCAGAGAAGCCTCTGCTTCTGGCCCCTCCCTCCCGCAAACTGCTATTTGGGGGGGGGGGGGACGACAGGAAGGTTGGCGGGCTGCAGGGAAGGGCTTTGCGGGCCACATGCGGCCCCCGGGCCGCATGTTTGAGACCCCTGCTATACACCAAAGCTATAAAAGGAGAAGAGTATATAAATATGGAAGATATAATGCACTGAACTGAGGGTATGTCGACATTATAAATTTAAATCAACCTATATTAGGTCAACTTACAGTCACCACTGTAATTATTGTGGTGGTTCATGTCCACACCGCCCTTCTTCTGTCAATGGTGTGCATCACTTCCAGGAGTGCTTCCACCAACTTAAAAGGGGCAAGGGAGGACAGGGGCTGAGCTCCAGGGCTCTCAGCTCCAGGGGCAGCTCTTCACCGGCAGCCCAGCTCAGACAATGGGCTTCTCAGCTCCTCGCCAGGAATGGGAAGGCTGACGGGACACCGATCTCCCTGCTGGGAGCCCAGGTACCCACCCCACCCTCTGGATTTCAACACCCCACTTCTCACCAAGAGCACAAGTGCTCCCGGCAGGGACCAGGGAGCCAAGAACCTGAGCGGCAGCCATGAAATTGACAAGCATGACAGCCAAAAAATTTAGGGACACTGTCGCCTTAACTACACAGACATTAAGACCTATGACTCTCGTGGAAGTAAAGTTATTATGTCAGAGTAGTAGGGCACTTACAGCGATGGGAGCAAGGCTGTAGTGTGTACACTACCATAATTAGTCAACATGAACTGCCTTATGTCGAACTAACGCTATAGCGTAGACCAGGCCTAAGTCAAATGAAGAGGAAAGTTAAGATTAATATGAATTATATTAGAGCACTCAGATTTGGCTAAGATATGGGCTATTAAACCGCCAGGTGCAGGTGATAAGGTAAAAGTTTGCTGTTTGTTATTGTATTCCATAGTTATGGGCAGTCTGTGGACACTAATAACTTCCTCTGAAGCATCTGGTCATAACCAAATATGATAGTGGTGTAAATGGACTATTGGTCTGTTCTGACACTGCAATGCCAACACTTCTAAATGAAACTACTAACATGGAATTAAGGTGACCTTGCAGCAATGCTAGAGATATATGAAATAAGCAGTAACAACAAAAGATCCTCATGGTTGTGCACAATTGAGTTTGCATTACAACAGAATGGTATAATAAACCATGACTGAAAAATTATCTAAAGGATACCAACAGAAAGGAAATGAGGTGGTACAATAAGAGACAGATGCATGTAAATACTGAAGAGGCATGGAAGGGAGCATGGAAATTAATGGATTAGCTCTGTTAGAAGTATCTATAATAGTCTGGAGAGAAGAGTTGCAAAACACAAGTAAAGTTACAACTGGGTAACCTAAACAGACTTTTCTGAATCTATTGTCTCTTAAAATCATTCTAAGAAGAAAACAGTTTAAGACCCAGAAGATATAGGTTATCCATAACTTTGGTAACAGACAAAGTTAAGTGTCTGCAGGGTTTTTTTTGTTTTTGTTGCTGAGGTGATTCAATTGCCAGGTTAACTATTTACAAACTATTGAACATGTATATACCAATTTCAGTACAAGGTCATTGTCTTAAATATAGGTTGATGAAACAGTGTATACCTTTTGTCTAATATGCATGTATTGTGGATTATGTACACATCTAGAGAAAGTTGTGTATCCTTTACATGAATCTCCAAGAAGTTACCTATGCTTTCTAAACTATGACACAGATCTTGAGAAGAACAAAATTTAGAAATATAGTTTAAGTGATATTACACAATTTTTTCTGTATTGACGATACAGCTATGGAAGATAGGAGTACTGAGTAGTTAACGTTTTGCCTGTTTTCCAACATTAAAATTTTTCAGAATTTTTATACAAACTTTCAGACTAGTTTTCACCTCTCTCATGTTACTTAAGTATTCCTCATACACATTACAGAAGGCACTTATTCCAGAAGAGGCAGTGTGGAATTCCAGACATTGGGGTCCTATCCCCAAACCAGTCAGGAACCTACTGAGTGACTTTGGACAAGACTCTTCATCTCTGTGCATCTCTTCCTTCTTCCACCCTTAGAACCATTTTATTGTCTTAGAGAACACGCTTTTTGGAGTAGGAACTATCTGCTGTTTGCACAAATGGGACCCCGATATCTGGCTGAGACCTTAGCAATGGTACTACAAATAAACTTCAAAACCAGAGTTGCACTCCTTTGAAATACTGATGACTGTACTCCGTTATCACTCCATACCCCCCAAAAAGGGACTGTTCGAACTAGAGAATAACTGAAGAAACAAGTTATGAAAAATCTAATGTTCTTCACAGCTATTATACTTTTTGGGGAAATCTTATATTTTTTTTAAATGGGCAGTAAATTGGTATTTTAAGATGTTGGCAAACACAAAACTACATTTTTCATAGCCCTTGCTTCCCATAGATACAATTTTTATTCCCCACCTCGTCTTTCTATCATAATTCAGCTCCAGCCCTTTCACAGTTCATTACTGTGTTACAAAACATTCCAAAGCTGACCCTAATTGGAAGCAACACAGTATTTTTGCTGAAGATATCCTTCAACATTCCAAACTTCCTCGTTGCACCCAAAACCAGGCAAAGAGTTTAAGAAGGAATTCTCTTACCACAGCCAGGAAACCCAGTATTTTGAAAGAACACCTGAGATGGCCCATATATTTTCATAACAGTGAAAGCAAGTCCTCAAAAATACTATAGCACAGCAGTGTCCAATATGTTCTTCACTAGCCACATGTGGCAAATAGGCTACTGAATTGTGGCTAATGCATGAGCATGATGCGTGGATGCATAATACGTGGATTGTGAACCATTTTTCAGGGTTATGGTACAAGAAAAAGTAAAGTGTCACACTGAAGTAATTTTGTGTTTAATATTAATATTTTTGTAATATCTACTTATTTTTTACATTAATAAAAATATTTGAAATGTGTGTAGTATTTTTTTAATCTTCTTTATACTGTGGCAAATAAAAGTTCAAAACCACAAGTGTGGCTAGCATCGAATTTCTATTGGATGCTGCTGCTATAACAGATTCAAAGTTCGGGATGTGGTGGGGAATTAAACATTGTTGCAATGCCAAGATTTCTTTGGACTCTTAATTTGGGAGAGGGGAGATGTGACAAACTCAACTTAAAGATTCTGAAGAACTTATTACTAAGGACATAATCAATACAGTTCAAAGGCTTCAGCAAACAAAGATAGTTCGCCATCTATTTAGGATTCTCAAGGAACTTGCAAACATAACTTATTGAACAAAGCATTATATCATACTTTATGGATATTTACTCTTTTATTAATTATTATTATTAAAGATCAGCTGCTCAGCAGACCACTTAATGAAAGGCAGATTCTGGGGGTGAGGAAGAGTCAAGTTTACAGGTTAAAACAGAAGATGTTTATTTGGGGTGTTCTGAGTTCGCCCAATCAGAATTCTGGTGTTCAGAGGTTAATAGTTTTAAGCTTTTCAGTAATGGGAAGTCAAGATGCATTTTTTTTCCTCAACTGGAAATTTTTAATTTTAAGAATTAATAGTTTCAATGTTTTAGTCAGTACAGAAAGACTTTCACACCTGATAATGTTTAGCAGCAGTTTTCAATCCTTCATCATTATCCAGATTCTGCTCTGATGCAATCTGACTAGCTAATGCTCCACAGTTGAACAAAACACAAGTCTTCTCATATCCCAGACTTGCCAGAGCTGAAACCAAAAAAGAGCCAGAGTGAGCATTTTGTAAGGAAAATAAGCTTCAGCATTTTGCCCTCCTAAAGACAAGAAGGCCAACATGTACAGAGGATAAGTATTTTCTGAGTTTGGAGACCACCAGCAGTTTCAAACAAGAAGCTAAAGAAGCAACTAAATGGAACTTAACACCCAAATCTCTTTGATCCTGCATGTTAAAGAGAACCATAAAGAAAGAAGAGTCCTTCTTTATCCAGAGAAGGCTGAATCTCACCTCTAGCACAGCATTTCCTAAACTTTTGAAAGATAAGCTCCACATTAGGAAAATGAAGTCACAAATCTTCAGTTCCACCATGTATTGTTGAAATCCTGCTCAAAGTGAGCAGTCGCATACGGGTAGATTGTGTAGCTGTGCAGGATACTTCCTCTAAGATGCTTTAAACAAGTGGGTCTCAAAGTGGGGGTCGCCGGGTGCCTCCTGAGGGGTCACGAACCTCTGTAGCCACTGAGAAGCCACCGAATTGATTACTTCCACATTCAGCAGCTTTTCGGAAGACATACCAAGCTCTCCTGACTGTCCGCTTAAGTGCTGCAGAAAGCGGAAGCAATCACTTCCGCTGACAGTCAGGAACGCTCAGCATGTTCGCCGAAAAGCCGTGGAATGTGGAAGTAATCAATTCGGCGGCTTTTCGGAGGACACACATGGGTCGCACCAAGAAGCAGCTTCTTAAAAAAGGGTCACGGTTCTCCCAAGCTTGAGAACCACTGCTTTAAACAATTCGTGAAATAGTCAATTATTAACATTTAAACTATCATCACTGACATCTAAGTTAGCACCTACTGAAATGAATGGAGCATTTCAGACCTGAGAGCTATTGTTTCACATCACTGCAAATTCTGGCAGATCTCTCTGCATTAGTTGCACTGGTTTCATGTTGTCAAGATTCTCTGCAACCGTAACAGCTAGAGACTTTGGGTATGTCTACACTGCAGCTGAGAGGTATGATTATCAGCACAGACAGACTCACTCGTGCTAGCTTTGCTTGAGCTAGAATGATAAAAATGGCAGTGTGGACATTGCAGCATAGGCTGAGGCTCAGGCTGGCCACCTGTGCTCGGACCCAAAGGGTTGAAGGGTTTGTACTTGGGCAGCCAGCTTGAGATGCCGCTTGTGTCACAATATCTACGCTGCCTTTTTTAGTACATTAGTTTGAGCAAAACTAGCATGAGGGACATCACCTCCCCGATGTTCCTAATCTCAAACGGTCAGTGGCTGGGACTGGATGATGGGACAGATCACTCCATATTGCCTTGTTCTGTTCATTTCCTCTGAAATATCTAACACTGGCCACTGTTAGAGACAAGATGATGGACTGGATGGACCATTGGTCTGACTCAGTATGGCCACTCTCATGAGTCTGTCATTGTACCTCACAAGGTGCAGGGTAGACATCCTTATTTAAATTAAGCCTTCACTGTGGAGAACTTAGAGGCCTGTTCAACCTCCAGCTGTTCTAAACCACATATTGGGAAACACTTGGCTCTGAATATCAAGCAGCCACACCCATTAGTAGCCTTGGAGAAGTTATTAGTCATGTACAGCTGCCACGACGTGAGAGAGGGTAAACTCACTGCTGCTGGAAGTGCTTTCTCCCATCCACTTGCACTGCCCTCTGCTCTGAACAAGATTTTCCTTTCCCCCCACAGTAGAGCATTTTGTAGGAAACAAACTGGGGCAGGAGGGAGGAAAGGGGAAAGAGGTTAGAACAAAACAGCTGCAGGAGGGAGTAAACTGTTCCTTTCTTCCTGTCCCTTCTGGTAGTGACCCAGGAATTGTAATGTTTCCTCTCCATCAGCTGATGAAGCATGGCCCACCAGGACACCCCCAACAGTGAGCAGTACTATAATAAATACATGTGTAGGACTTCAGTAAGAACCCAATTGTAATGTACTGGAGATGAGGAAGTCAGTCTTATTTATCCAGCTGAACACAGTGATTGCACACACTGCGAAGTGGAATGGGGGAAAATTTGTATTTTATGAAAAAAATGTGTGACTTGGTTTCCCCGCTCACTTTTGTATTATGGCCTTCTAGGACTGAAGGATTTAAATTCTTCTCTAGGACAGGGGAATAAGAGATGGGTGTTGGTCAGGTACATATGTCTGGGTTGGTAAGAATGGACCTACAAGAACCACCAACACATCTGAATTACCCTGAAGAAAAAGTGGAGGACCAACCACCAGACAACTTCAATGACTACCTCCCTTGACCAGAACACAGGAAAACAGCACGAGTAGAGCTTGAAGCAAAGAACTGATATATTAGGAGCTGAAATGAGTATTCTGCTGCCCACTGCAGACACAATCCTGGATAGTGAGGGCCAGAGAGGAACATACACAAGCTTGGCTTTTTCATTCCAAAAATGATCCCAAAAATACTGTATTCCAATTGACTGATAAAAGCGGCCTTGTTTAGAAAAGGCTGTGCTGTGTTGCTGCAAACACCTGCTAGTTGCATAGTTCCAAAGGGATAAAATCTCCAAGAGGAGTTCTAGTGCCTGGACTCACTGAAACAGCCACAGTAAAAAAACAGTGATGTTGAAAAGCAGGCCACCATCAATATACAAATATTTTCAAAATTCATTATTGGAAGAATTACTTGCATTTTATTTTCATTAGAATTACATACCAAGTTTGACAGAACCTCCAAAAAGTGACCCTTTATCAAATGCATCTTTCCATGTAAAGGTCACACAGATCTGAAAAAAAAGGAGAATACACTGCATTTTAAAAAAAAACTTGTTTTCAGACTACATCGAGTATCAGTTTTATCTGTTTTATTCTAATTAAAGCATTATAATGTTTAGCAATGTGTAAGTAATGTTACAAAAATCCTATGAACCTTAAGACAGTCTAAAGTTTCACTTATAAATTTTCCTACTCAACTTTCTATCTGAGCTTACACAAAATTTCTTCAAAAAGCAAGGGGGTCAGAGCCTCACAATAAGTCTTTAATGCTCACATTTTGGAAGAAGAATTATGCTTCTCAATAACAGGGCAGAACCTCCTTCCCTCCCCTAAAGAGTGTGTCAATGTGAGACATTTCCAAAGCTATAAGGAAACCTAACCATTCTTCAAAGTTAAGTACACTGACTTTTTTTAAAAAAAAAAAAATAAGAACTCTGATGGGTTTGAAAATGCTCTACAATACTTTATGAATATCATATCTATACTGATTTAATTCAATAGCAGGATTGTTTGGAAATGCACCCAGGAAGGAATTTGTGTGTGTGGATCCTGATATACACTTCCCAGCAAACACAAGAGCCTTCACTTTGGATTTCCACTTCTGAAAAACTCTGCTGCACTCACACTGGTTTTGCAAAGCAGATCCAAGCTCAAGGAAAAGACACCTAAAACTATCTGACTTTTAAAAGGACACTCCCTCAACAGCAGATGGAGAGAGAGTTAAGAGACTGAGATGCAGACACCCAGAGGTTAGGGGTTTGGGGCAAACTAGGCTTGCCTAAGAGTTTGAGTGCAACAGACCTATGTCTCAACCTTTTGTTGTTCCAATAATCCTTTTTTTATGTTAATGTTTTGTTCCTACTGTTAAGAACAAAAAATACTTTGTTATAGAAGGATTGTTGTTATTCTGGGAGATTACCTCCCCTCTCTCCCCCTCCCCCACATGACAATGTCATTTTCTTAAAATAACCAATTAAAATATCCTGGATTGCTTCCAATAGCCACTGGGAGATCAGTGTTGATTCCAGGAGACTCCAGGCCAATCCTGGAGGGTTGACAACCCTCCTGGTACCTGAAACTCGTTGGACCTGACAGGAAAGCATAGTTAATACATAGGGCCTATATCCTAGTACCCAGTCTAAAAGAGGGAGAACCATGGGATTCCATCCCAGGAAAGGAAAAGTAGGAATCCTTAGTCCTAAGGGGGATGACCTCAGAGACTGGAGAAAGGGTCAGAGGTGTAGCTAGCCTTGTAACCATCACAAGAATTACTAATATGAGATCTTTGAGAATTTTCCACTCTGAGCATATACTGCTAGCAAAAAAGGGTACCTGCCATAACTTATCCCCAGGGTGGGGGAGATTTGTAGCCCTTACTTCTTTAAGAAAAGAAGGCTGAGAAACTCAGATAAGTTCTTCAATTCTTCAGCATGGAAATGTGTGAAGATCACCACAACAGAATTTATCATAGGGGGCAGTCCCATGCCAGAAGTTTTGTGCAACTATATACAAAAATATATTTACCTCTGGGCTTTCTTTACCATCACTTCCACTTATTTCTCCTTTACTGAGCCATTCTACCTTGGAGCACCCTTTATAGACTTCATTAGAAGCTCTCTTTGAATAAACCTTGTAGAACTCAATGTTTAAAAGAAGGACCAAGTTGCTGTCATACAAATCTCTTTGTAAGAAGTGTGTCAGTCTTTTGCCAAAGACATCACTGTCTGAAAGGACCAGGCCTTGAAAGAAGCAAAAATAATGACTTCTGCCCTATAGACGCTGGTAGAGCCAATTTGAAATGGAGGACTGATGTCTTCTTACACCTCAACAAAGACTGATCTAGAACAAACAGGGCTAAAAGATCTACATTTCCTCTTTGCTCATAAAGAAAGAATTTGAAACCCTTATTAAAAATAAATCAGGTTTATTTAAATACAGAATTTAAAACAGCATATGCTAGCAAATAAGGTGATTGCAAATGAACCCTATAACTGAGTAAGTGCCACTGTTATTGATGGACCAGATCACAGTGGCCTGCAGAAAAATTACATTTTTTCCTGAGCCTGCATTTTGGCATCTGTAAAATGACAGCAGTGATAGTTACCACAGGTGAAAACTCAAAGTATCAGGATTCAACATGTCCACAGCCACATGTAAGGAGAGTGAGATTAGGAAATGAAACTAAGAGAGATTAATATCTTTCCTGGGAGAAGCACTGGCTTAGACATAGGCCTAAAAGAAGAAGGAGCAGAAATAATTTAAAAATAATAATAAAATAAAATTTTAAAAAGACATCCTGGTTTCCATGAACCATTGTCCTCATATAGTATATGGGAAGCCAATGCAAGTCTTTTACACCTTACCTGATTTTCAGAAAATGGAAATTTTGGCTCTATGGCACACAGCTGATCGTAGTATCTAAAGCAACAGACAAAAGAGGTGAGGTAAATACAAGATGTACTGGTTTTGTTTACATTAAGGAAGATGGGGGGCTTGCCCTCTATACCTAAATCATGGAACTCTCCCACTAATTCTGCAACATCTTGGGAGAGATAATGTACCTCCACTATGGCAGCAACCACCAGGGATCCAGGAGGGGAGGTGGATGGGAGTAAAGGGACACAGAGGACAATGTGTCTCTTTCATCCCACTTCCCACATGTGGTAGGAGGAGGAAAGAGATCCTTATGCAAAGGGTCCACTGTATGAACATATAACAGACAAGGAAACAAATTTGCCCTTGACATTCATGATCATGTTACAGAAAATTAAATTAAATTTTAAAAAATCATGGCATTAACATAACATTTCATAACCATCACTATGCTGATTCAAGTTGTATGTTCTCTCTCTCTCTCCAACCATTTGTCTATTTTGATTGCTCTTTGGTCAGTATGTTTGCCTAGCACAATGTGGCCCCATTCTCTACTGGCCTCCCAGAACTACTGTAATGAAAATAAACTGGGGCAAAGGTCGTCAACCTTTCAGAAGTGGTGTGCCCAGTCTTCATTTATTCACTTTAATGTAAGGTTTTGCATGCCAGTAATATATTTTAATGTGTTTAGAAGGTCTCTTTCTATAAGTCTATAATATATAACTAAACTATTGCTGTATCTAAAGTAAATAAAATATATAAGAAGCTTCATTTAAAATTAAATTAAAATTAAAAATTAAAATGCAGAGCTCCCCAGATCGGTGGCCAGAACCCAGGCAGTTCACTGAAAATCAGCTTGCATGCCGCCTTCATCTGAACCGGGAGGGTTTGGTGAGGCAGGTATTAGAAAAGAAGAAATAAAGCCTCTTATTCTCCACTATCTCTGCTGGCTACGCATCTATCCCACAGCTGTGCAAGCCAATTTTACCCAATTTTCATCAAAACCTATAGGGTTCTGCCTACTGATGCCTAGAACACTCCCTGAAGGAACTAATTTGATACAGTGTTCAGAAGTTATGTTCCATCCAAAAACAGAATTGTCATCCCTTTTGAGTATGGCCTCACTTAGCCAATAAATACTGGATCACAATATGGAACTTGCTTTATTTAGTACTGAGCTAAAGCAAGGAAGACAATTTTAGAATGAGGGACCAACAAATTTCAGACACTAGATTTCATGATCTATGAATTCTAGAAACATACCTTACACAAGTGGAAAGGGTAGAAAATAGCATTGTTCTCTATATTTCACTCTTAGTGGCAGACAAAACTTAAAATCAAGTCACTTAGAATAATGGCTTCCTTCTTTCCCTCAATAACCCCTCTATGGTGATAGGAATGTAACAGGCTCTCTAGAAGTGCTAGTTAGAGATTAATGCTAGGTACCATTTTCAAACTGGACTTCCAGGTGGACTGCAGATGACAAAGTAGGTTATTTGTAGCATTTCAGGAGAGCAGCTACTAAAAGCATCTTGAAGTCAAAGTAGTTATGACAAAAGTGATTTTAAAGTTTCAAAATCACACAGCTGCTGAAGTATTTGTACTTACTTCCTGTTCACATCTAGGTGCAATTCAAAGCATTAGCAATTAACTTACATTACACATCCTTAAAAAAAGAACACAGGCCTAGTTTACACATAAAATTTAGATTGACTTAGCTACATTGCTCAGGACTGTGAAAAAGTTTTCACCTTCTGTTGAGTAGTTAGGTCAACCTAAGCCCCGTGCAGACTCAACTTAGCTGTCAGAAAAATTCTTCCCTGAACCAAGCAATCACTTCTCGGAGAGATGGATTTCCCAAAATTAGATGGAAAAACCCCTTTGATCAGTGTAGGAATCAGCTACGCTACAAAAGCACAGCTGCAGCACTGTAGCTGTACAACTGTAGTGTAGATATCTAGATACAGTAACTCTTCATTTAACATTGTAGTTATGTTCCTGAAAAATGCGACTTTAAGCAGAACAATGTTAAGCGAATCCAATTTCCCCATAAGAATTAATGTAAATAAGGGGGTTAGGTTTCAGGGAAATTTTATATTATACATACATACACACACACACACACACAGTATAAGTTATAAACAAAAACTTTTTTTCCTGGTACATAGCAATGATGATTGTGAAGCTTGAATGAAGTGTTAACGTCAAAGGGTGGGATATTTCCCAGGGAATGCCTTACTGCTAAAATGATGAACTAGCAACTGGCTGAGCCCTCAAGGGTTAACTCATTGTTAATGTAGCCTCACACTCTACAAGGCAGCAGGAGTGAAAGAAGGGAGGACAAGGCAGACAGACACACACACACCCTCATGTGGGGGAGAGAGATACGCATTTGCCTTTTAAGTATGCTGACCCCACTCAAATACACTGCCTTGTTAATAAGATCAGCTTGCTGAGACCACAGCCGCTGCCAGGAAGCTCCCTCTGTCCTTAGTGTTGTTATGTCCCCCTGCTTTATGGAAGATGGGGTAAGCGGGGAGAAGGACACCGACATTAGCCCCAAACTTTTATGCGCGCGCACACACCCACACCCCCAATAGCAAGCAGGAGACTCCTGGAGCAGCTCCAAGGTAGAGAGCAGGAGCAGCACACAGCAGTGTGGGGAGGGACAGATGAACTGCCAGGAACTGGGAAGCTGCTGCATATGGAACTTAGGGGAGTGGGAAACTGATGGGGGGCTGCCAGTCCACCCTGGTTCCAAGCCCCCAGCAGCTCACTGCAACAGGCTGCTCTTCCTGCAAACAGTTGACAAAGCAGGTGGCTGCCAAACAACTTTATAAGGAAGCATTGCATAACTTTAAACTAGCATGTTCCCTAACTGATCAGCAATGTAACTGGGATGACTAAGTGAGGAGTTACTTTACCCTTATCTTTAAGTCCTTAAATGTTTTACAACCTGGCACCTAAAGTCAGCTGGCCAACTCTCACCATCTAAGAAGCCCTGGTCTACACTGGAGGGGGACAGGAGGAGACTTGACCTAACATATACAACTTCAGCTACGTAAATAACATAGCTCAAGTAGACGTAAACAGGTCGATTTACCTTGGCGTCTTCACTCCCCAGTTGACTCCACCTGCGCCTCTCGGGGCAGTGGAATTCCAGTCAATGGGAGTGTGCTTGGGGATCGATTTAGTGCGTTTAGACTAGAAGTAATAAATCGATCCCCCAAAGATCAATCTCTACCCGCCAGAGACCTGCCCTTTAGAGTCAAATAATCTGGGAATGGCTGTGGTAGATCTCCCATTTAATGACCCCTTACACTGCATTTGCAATTCTGCACATATACCCCTTTTTATGGTCTTCTAAAGCCTAAATCTAGTCAACTACACTATGGAGTGGGTTGTGAATGTTTTTTATTTAGCTTCTGTCTAATAGCTTGCTTTATTTCCTTACAAAATGTTGATGAATAGAATAGAAAAATAAATTGTTATATTAAAAAGGGATAGTCAACTTGATTTAAAATTAACAACTTAAATTTGTTTGATAAAAAAACCATGTTCTTTTTTAAAATCCCTATTGAAAGAATTTATTTTTTATAATCATCATGGAAGCAGAAACATCTTTTCAAGCAAAGTGAAAGCCATACAGTGAAAATACTGACTACAGATATACACAAAGCCAACTGGAAAAAAAAAACAAAAAAAAAAGATTTCTCCCCTCTCTTACTAGATTCGTCACTCATAATAATCATAGGTGTTACCAAAATAGGCACAAAATTCGCAAATAATAATCTCAAATTGTTGTGGCTCCTTTAAAGCAAGCACAGGCCCAGGCTCCCCTTGCAAGGCTCATTCCCCTTAAATTAGCTTACCTAGGAAGTTCATTGAATAACAAACACCTAAGCCTGTTAAAAAGCTATCAGGGCTGAGCTATAGGATGGTGCTTGTGACACACAGTGCAATGCCATGCAATATCTTTGGAGACCATAATGTATCAAGTTGGTGAATCACTGTGGGCCAGGGACTGTCTACAACTCTAGAGGATAAGGTTTCAAAGCTCCCTGCAAGAACCAAAAACAGTGTGTGGGGGGTGATTAATGTGAATCATTTTGATTGTAAACACCTCCAAAGAGAGGCCAACCCTTGGGGAGACTTGCATACACTGGCTGAAACTGGGTTTTCCAGAGACCAACATAAAGAAAGGACTTTTGGGATAAAAAGGCTGCATTGTGGAGGGTCTGGAAAAACTCTGACCTAAGAAGGCCCCATAAGACTGATGATGTGCAACCTCTGGAAAGCTTTTAGCATGCAAATGGGAACCTTTATTGTTAGGTTTTCTCTTTAATGCTTTTAATCTAAAGAATAAGTGTGCTTTCTTAGAGAGGGCTTATGGTAAGCTGTAACAGCTGGCAATACACTGTGCATAGTCCTTGCAGAGAAAGCTTCCCTTGGTGTGATCTTTGTGGGATCACTTACTTAGGTTTTGTGGACAAAGTTCATTGGTGGAGTGGCACTGTGCCCAAAGATCTGTAAGAAAAGGGATGAGATGGCATAGGGGATGAGAAATTTATATATGATTAACTGCCTTTTCTATAGAGATTAAGATCTATGTCCTACCCTCTAATATGCAGGTTTGTATTATCTGATGCCACAGGAGTACTGCTACAGTATATCTATAATTCTTCTGCTCTTCTGTGTGAGTTGGGAAGCTATTGGGATTTTTGTGTGTGGCTAAGTTAAAGCATCAGTGTAGACCCTGCCGTTCTTTATATCACCAGATCTGACCTCACCCAGTGTCCCAAAATGCCCACCATAACTGCTCTGCTCGAGATTTTGCACTCAGCTGCCTGCTAACCAGGGGTGGGGGGAGGGGGAGCAATTGCCTAGGGGCCCAGGCTATTTAAAAGTGTCAGGGGGCCCCAGTCACTGCCACATTAGCAGCAGCGTGCCCTTTTAAATCACCCAGGCTAGCTGCAGAACACCTAGGCACACACGGGGTGGTAACAGCACCAGTGAAGGCAGCCAGGGTGGGCATGTGGAAGCCTTGGTCGTGCCAGCAGCAGCTTGCTGGGCACCAGCCAGTGCAGGCAGCAACACCACCCAAACATCAGGCCTAGTCCCTCTCCTTTCAAAGTTCTGGAAGTCCTAACAGCTGAGCATACCATTCAGACAGCAAAGAGCAAATCATTATCATGGAATTCTCCAACTCCCCCGCCCACTAGAAACACAGCAACAGGCACCTTGAGGAAGGTGGGGACTGATGAACTCAGCTGCCCTGCATCTAGCTATGTATACATGCACCTCTCCCCTTTCAAAGCTGTAGGAAGCTTTGACATTTCTCAAAGATGTTGCTCCCAGCAGCTGAGGAGACTGTGGGAGAACTCAGAGGAAATCACAGAACCACACAGCCAGAGACAGACAGACAGGGATGCAGGGGAGGGGGGAGTGTCCACAGCTGGCAATCTACTAGGAAGCCTGAGGAAAAATGAGATTGAGAAACCTGCAACATGTGATGCTGTAGCTGCCCCAGGAGACATTGCACACCCTTCCCAAAGCATCCTAGGGCCCCTTGGCACAGTGGGATAGCTATCCACAATGCACTGCTCAGCTGCTAGTGGGGAGGCACTCTGTGGACACAAGGAGCATAGTGTGGACATGCAACAGTGTTTTAATTAAAGCGGTTTAAAGTGGCATAATTTTTGTCATCAAAAATCTGTAGTTTAGACAAGGCTTAAAAAAATTAGTGTCTTCATTCAAATACTGACCATTTGTGTAGTATATTTTAGCGAGTACATCTGGTTACTTTCAACATTTATTAAGTCATCACGTAGAAGACTCTTTTCCATTACCACCTTCATGACTAACTGACCAGACAGTCATGAAGGTGGTAAAAGACAACGATCTTTCATTTACTTCCTCCCTCTGAGCTTTCATTATGTACCTTCAGAACACAAAGTACACAAAACACTCTGGAGTACTGATTTCTTCTTTACTATTTTGTAGTGCAAGCCTTAGGTTAGTCTAATTCACTTTTCAGAGATCAGTTGCTCATATGGGCCCCTTTACAGTATTTTTCACTTGTGTAAATGGTCAGTACAACTTGCACTCCTAGCTGTCAAAGGAGTTTACTATTGGGGAAATTTCTGAGATATTAAAACAGGGATTTTGCACCGATAATGCAGCAATAATTTGTCAAAGGGCTTCACACCATTCACATAAATCTTAGTTTACAGCCATTCCTTCACCTTAGCAATACCTGTGTCAAACACTACAGTCCCAGCATGCATCACATCATTTGGAAATTAGCAGAAGTCACTTGGCACGCTGAAACCTGTAATCAACCCCCAGATCAGTGTTTCCCAAGCAAACTGTGCCTAATCCTGTGGGGATGAAGAGAGAGGAACAAGGCACTGGGTGGGCCACACAGCATTCCCAAGAGCCGGGCGTGGAAGCAGCTCCCGTGTCCAGCCGTGCAGGGTAGAAGTAACAGCGCAGCTGCCCACGGTTCCTTTTTCTCCCGTGCCCCTCGCCCCCCGTGCAAGCGTCCCGGCACAACAGAGCCGGACAAGCGGCGCACAGACCCGCGCTGCCTGGGGAGCCGGGAAGGGCCGCCACACACAAGACAACAACAGCAACAAGTTAAGAAGCAACCAACGTGGCGGAAGCGCGGAGAGGAAAACAGAGGCGGCGGCGACGTGAAACTCGCTCAGCTCAAGGCACGGGGGGGGGGGGGGGGGGGGAATAAGCTCCGGAACGACCACCTACGGCACCGGGCCGGAGACAGCGGACGGAGCGCGCCGCCGGCTGCCCCCACCCGCGGCCTCGCTCCGGCCGGTGGGGCCGACGTGCCGTGACGTAGCCCAGGTGTCCCGGCAACAGGAGCGGAACCCCGACGTCACGCAGGAGACGCCCCCAGGCGGCGCGAGCCCATCCCAGGTAAACCGCCGCGCTGGGAACCCCGCGGGGGGGGAGGTTCTGCCAGGGCTTCCCACAAGGAACACTCCCGCCTGCCCCCCCCCCCTTACCCTCCTTCTCCTCCACGCCGCCCGTCCCCTGACCGAGCTCCACCCGGCTGGCGCACAGCGCCGACCTGTCCGGACCGGGCCTGGCGTCGCTCCCCCCCCCCCAACCAACCCCCAACCGGGGAGCCCGCGGTGCTCCCCTCCCTCTCCTCTCCTCTCCTCTCCTCTCACCTCATCAGCGTCTCGAGCGAGCTCTCGTGCTTGTCGAGCGGGCGGCCGACCGCGCTCTTGCGCAGCTTGTTGAGCTCGTCGGCCGCGCGGCAGTGATCGGCCTGCGCCTCGCCGGCCGGGTACGTCTGCTGGATGAACTTGCAGAGCGGCTTGGCCAAGTCCACCTCGGAGGCCTTCTTCGACTGCACCGAGATAAAGGTCGCCATGTTTCCCTCCCCCCCTCCGGCTGCCTGCGCTCGGTGGGTCCGTCCGCCCCGCAGCCGTACAGAGACCTGCCCGCCCACCCGCTGCACTTCCGGGACCTGCGCACACTCTGACCTCAGCGCCTCACGTCAGTCACGCGCCTTCCCCCTCCCGGACTCCGCCCCGATCCACTTAGACCCGCCCCTCAACGTCACCGTCGAGCTGCCTCTCTCCTAGCCCCGCCCACCTCCACTCCTCCTAGCCCCGCCCACCTCCACTCCTCCTAGCCCCGCCCCCGCGCCTCAAGTCCTTCCACCTCTCTGTCCCCCTCCCCCACTTCTCAATGATCATGCCGTGCTGTGACGCGCCGCTTCTGCTCCGCTGTTCGCAGTGGCCACGGGCGGGCAGGGCGGGGCTGGCCGCGAGCCAAAGGAAAGCTGCCGCCTGGCGTGACTCCTACACGGTTGTTCTCATGCTCTCTCCTCGCCCCCCTGTTTGTTTCACCCAGTTCTATGTTTCTTAAAGAAGATTGCAAGCTGCGTGCTTCTTACTAGACGGGCCTTGGGCTGCTGAGTCTAGTATAAGGCAAATAATAAAACTGAAGGTATTTTTATTTTAAAATTCGTTTTTCTACATTGATATTTACCGTATTTTCAAAGGAGCTGGTTATGATTGTTCTGTTTAGATTGCCTAACGCTTTTTCATTAAAAAATATTCTTGCAATCTTTTTTTGAGACACTTAACAACCTCCACCGTTTGCAGTTGCCTTCAAAATTCAGCAGGGAAAGTTCCTTCCCACGACCCCCACCCTTTGAAATTTCATTCAGGTTTAGCTGAGTTATAAACTTTTGAAAATCACCATTTCACTTCTGTCACCTGTGTCTTTCAGAACATTTTGGCAGCATACTAAAATAAAAACAAACGTTTTGCCCTGTCTATGCAGCACACTACGCTGTGAACACCTGGAAGCTGCTGGAGCAGCAAATGGTGGGGGAAAGAACCTGAATGGCCTCTCAAAACCCAACCCCGGCCTGTGATTCCAACATCCCAACAGATTCCATCCCCTCCGCTTGAGGCACCAGGAGTCAATGTCCCCCAGTTCCCATCAGGAATGAGATAGCTAGGCCAGGCTCCCCTCACATAACCCTCAAGACCTAGCATATGATCCCACCAGCTCATCTCCATTCAGGGAACACCAAATGGATCAGGATGTCTCCTATGATCTACTTCAGAGGTGGGCAAACTACAGTCTATGCAGGGCTGGTTCTACTTTTTTTGCTGCCCCAGGCAACTCCGCCACTCTTTTTTGGCGGAGCTGCCACAGGCGTGCTGCCAAACATGCCAGCGGCAGCTCCGGCAGAGAAGAGTGCTGCCCTGACAGCCACAGAATGCCGCCCCCTCCCATTTGCCGCCCCAGGCACCTGCTTGCTAGGCTGGTTCCTGGAGCTGGCCCTCGGTCCATCGGCCACATCTAGCCTGCGGGACTGTCCTGCCCGGCCCTTGAGCACCTGGTTGGGGCAGCTATCCCCCTCTGCTCCCCTGCTATCCCCCCAGCCTCAGTGCGCCACACCACCAGCACTCTGGCCCATCGCTCCTACCAGGCAGTATTGCAGGGGTTGGGACGGGGGGGGGGGGGGGGGGATTGGATTGGATAAGCAGCGGTAGGGGGCAAAGGTGTTGATAGGGGTTGGGAGACAGGGAGCAGGGGGGTTGGATAGAGGGTGGGGTCCCTGGAGTGGGCGGTCACGGGACAAGGAGGAGGGGGGGTTGTATGGGTGTGGGGTTCTGAGTGGGGCAGGAAGTTGGAGGGGGCGGGGACCAGGCTGTTCAGGGAGGCATAGCCTTCCCTACCCAGCCCTCCATACAGTATCACAACCCTGAAGTGGCCCTTGGGCCAAAAAGTTTGCCCACCCCTGATCTAGTTCAGGGGTCTCAAACATGCGACCCGCGAAGCCCTTCCCTGTGGCCTGCAAAGTTCCCTGCTGCCCCTCCGCCCCATAGCAGTTTCCGGGAGGGAGGGGCCAGAAGCAGAGGCTTCTCCGCTGCCTGGCTGGGCCGCTGCTGATCCCCAGCTACCAGGTACTGCTGCTACGACTTCAATGAATGAGCTGGGTCGGCACTTCCCAGGAGCCCTTTGCAGCGGGGGCCAGCAGAATTAAGCCACGCTCCCTGACGCCCTCCTGCCTCCCTCTGTCAGAGGCTTAGCGCTCCTGGCCGACGCTGCAGAGGGCTCCTGCGAAGCACCCTGGCTGGGCCGCTGTCGAGCCCTGGCTTCCAGGCGCTGCTGCTGTGACCTCAATGAACAAGCTGGGGCGGCACTTCCCAGGAGCCCTCTGCAGCAGCGGCCAGGAGCTCAGAGGAGGCGGCGGGGCAGGGTCAGACATCTCATGGAAGGGGTGGAGTGGAGGAGGGGTCAGGGGCAGCGGGGGGGGAGGGGGGTCAGTGATGCAGCCCTCAGGCCAGTGCACTAGTCCTCATGTGGCTCTCGTGGTCGTTTGACTTTGAGACCCCTGATCTAGTTGAAGGGAAGGGAAATAGTGGGTCAGGTTGGGCTTTCCTTGATCACCACTGAATGGAGTATATGGCATCAGTTCCCCCAGCTCCCACTGAGATAGAAGTTTTTTTCTGCTGCCAACTGATAGTCCTGTAGCTTGTGTAGACTACAGTAGCTATCTGTGCTGACGGTTCATGGTTCAAATGCTGCTGATAGGGGAAGAGGGGAGATTGTTACAGTGGTATGTAACAGAATTTGTTGTTATATTTTCCTTTTTTAAAAAATTATAAAATTACATGCAAAATTACAATAAAGTTATTTGAAGTTGCAAAGTCAAGCACTCAAAAGATAGGAAATACCAGAATTTCAGTTGCTCATGCAACTTTAATTTTCTCTCATTGTGCATGTGCACTATTATGCAATCTTTAACTACATGATCACATGCAATTTTTGCCTAATTCAGTGGAGAGGTTGGACATGTGATGAGGCAGAATTAAGTATGCAAAAGCAATCAGAAATCTGGCATTTCCTAACTTAACATCACTTGACTTTATAACCTAAGTAACTTTATTTTAACATATGTTTTGTATGCAATTATTATTTATTTATCCAGCATCATGAGGGGCATGATCTTTCTTTACAGACAAGTACAAGACAATGGGCCCATTCCTGCATCTACTTCATTCAACGTGAGCTGTTATGCTGATGTGATGCTGGCAGACCAGATGCTAGCTCATGCCAAGGCCCAGGCATGACAAATGCATAACTGGACGGTCTGATTTATCTGTGGGTTAGTATTAGGGCTGTCAAGTAATTAAAAAAAAATAATTGTGATTAATCGCAGTTAAACAAAATAGAATACCATTTTTTTAAATACTGTTGGATGTTTTCTGCATTTTCAAATATATTGATTTCAATTACAACACAGAATACAAAGTGCAGAGTGCTCACTTTATTTTTGATTATAAATATTTGCACTGTAAACAAACAAAACAAAAAATATAGTATTTTCAAGTCACCTAATATAAGTACTACAGTAAACCCTCGATTTAACGGACCCCGATTTAACGGACTTCGGATGCAACGGACAAAATTTCCGATGCATCCGAAATCCGTTATTCGGGGGCTGCCGGCTCCCGCCCCGGGGAGCTGGGCAGGAGCTGTCACTCCCCGCAGAGGTTGACAGCTCCCGCCCGGCTCCCCGCAGCGGGGAGCCCGGCGGGAGCTGTCAACCCCCCCCCCCCCGGCTCCCCGCAGAGGGAGCTGGGCGGGGGGGGGGTTGACAGTTCCCGCCGGGCTCCCCACAGCGGGGAACCCGGCGGGAGCTGTCAACTGCCCCCCCCCAGCTCCCTGCAGGGGGAGCGGGGGGGTTGACAGTTCCCGCCCGGCTCTCTGCTGCGGGGAGCCGGGCGGGCGAGTTGACAGCTCCCGCCAGGCTCCCCACAGCGGGGAGCCCGGCGGGAACTGTCAACAAAAAAAACCCCCGCCCGGCTCCCCCTGCAGGGAGCCGGGTGGGGGGGGAGTTGACAGCTCCCGCCGGGCTCCCCGCTGTGGGGAGCCCGGCGGGAACTGTCAACTCGCCCGCCCGGCTCCCCGCAGAGGTTGACAGCTCCCGCCCGGCTCCCCGCAGCGGCTAGGTTCTAGCCCACAAAAGCTTATGCCTAAATAAATTTGTTAGTCTTGAAGGTACCACAAGGATTCCTCATTGTTTTTATCATGAAAGTTGAACTTACAACTGTTGAATTAGGTACAAAAAATGCATTCAGAAATAAAACAATGTAAAACTTTTGAGCCTACAGGTCCACTCAGCCCTACTTTAGCCAGTCGCTCAGACAAACAAGTTTGGTTACATTTGCAGGAGATAATGCTTCTTGCTTGCTTACTTACTTACTTATGCCTATCACCCCAGTCGGGGTATGGGCCACCAACCACAGATCTCCAGAGTCCTCTATCCTGGGCCATTTTCTCTAGCTGGTTCCAGGTGTAGCCCATTTTTGTGGTGTCGGCCTGAAGTTCGCGTCGCCAGGTGTTTCTTGGACGGCCTCTTTTCCGCTTGCCTTGGGGGTTCCACCGCAGTGCCTGTCTGGTGATGTTGGTTGGCTGTTTGCGTAGTGTGTGTCCTATCCAGCCCCACCTTCTTCTTCTGATTTCTTCCTCTGCTGGGAGTTGACGGATCCTCTCCAAGAGGTGGATGTTGCTGATGGTGTCTGGCCAGCGGATCTGGAGAATCCTTATGAGGCAGCTGTTAATGAAGGTCTGGATCTTCTTAATCCTCTTCATTTTAGTTCTGAAGGATGCTGTGATGATCCTGGGGCCGTGTGCCTCCCAACCAGTCAGTGCTCTCTGTGCCTGCTTGGACAACATGAAGCCTACTCCCTGTGTGTGGGGGGTGTCACTCTCTTCATGTCTGGAATACAGCAACAGCTCTCCTGTCAACAGTCGTCTCTGTCCAGCTTGCGTCCATCTTGTCTCGCTAATACCTAGTAGGGTCAGGTTGTTGCTCCTCATCTCTGCTGCAACCTGCGCCATCTTTCCTGACTCGTACATGGTCCTCACGTTCCGTCATGTGCCGATGATGATCCTCCTGGTTGTAAGAAGGGTGATTGGCTTAGTGGCTTCCTCGCGGCTTTCACCACCCAGCGTCATGCGTCTTCAAGTTGAAGACCCTTCTTTTTCCAGGCTAAAAGTCTCTGTTATCTCTATTTCTGTTGTTGGTGTTTCTGTAGCAAGTTGATTTTTTTTTACGGGGTGGAGTTGCTGGCCCCACGCCCAACCCTCCTCCTTTACCCTGACTTGGGACAGGCAGATGGCCCCAAAGGACTTCTCTGGTGGAGTTGCTTCTTGCTTACATCACCTGAAATTGAAAATAGAAGTTGGCATGGCATTGTAACCAGTGTCGCAAGATATTTATGTGCCAGATGTGCTAAACATTCACATGTCCCTTCACATTTCAACCACCATTCCAGAAGATATGCATCCATGCTGATGATGGGTTCTGCTCGATAACAATCCAAAGCAGAGCAGGCCGATGCATGTTCATTTTCATCATCTGAGTCAGATGCCACCAGCGGAAGGTTGATTTTCTTTTTTGAAAAGAAATTTTCAGTTTTCTTACCGCATCTGAGTAAGTTACTGCATCTGAGTGTTGCTCTTTTAAGACTTCTGAAAGCATGCTCACACCTCATCCCTCTCAGATTTTGGAAGGCACTTCAGTTTCTTAAACCTTGAGTCAAGTACTGTAGCTATTTTTAGAAATCTCCCATTAGTACCTCCCATTAGTATCTTCAGTGAAAGTGTTTGTAAATCAAACTACATGTGCTGGGTCATCATCCGAGACTGCTGTAACAGGAAATATATGGCAGAATGCGGATAAAACAGAGCAGGGGACATACAGTTCTCCCCCAAGAAGTTCAGTCACAAATTTAATTAACACACTATGTTTTTAACTAACATCAGCATGGAAGCATGTTATTCAGAATAGTGACTGAAGTGTGAAGGGGTATACAAATGTTTAGCATATCTGGCATGTAAATACCTTACAATGCCAGCTACAAAAGTGGCATGTGAATGACTGTTCTCACTTTCAGGTGACTGTAAATAAGAAGCAGGCAATATCTTCTGTAAATGTAAAGAAAAATTTTACATATGAAAGTTATACTCTCACAATAGAGATTGCACTACAGTACTTGTATGAGGTGAATTGAAAAGTACTATTTCTTTAATAATTTTTACAGTGCAAATATTTGTAATAAAAAATAATGTAAAGTGAGCACTGTACACTTTTTATTTTGTGTTGAGATAGAAATCAATATATTTGAAAATGTAGGAAAACATCCCAAAATATTTAATACATTTCAATTGGTATTCTATTTAACTGTGTGATTCATCACAATTTTTTTAATCGCAGTTAATTTTTTGAGTTAATTACATGTTAACTGTGATTAATTGACAACGCTGGTTAGTACTGTTAAAACAGATATTAGTGTTATAAAAATCTGTCTTGTGTTTAGACTTTATGGAATGCTTGTAGTGTGCTGCATGTAATAATCTTATTTATAATATCTGTATCTCAAGATATAATGTTATATTGAGCGTTTGCTTTGTAAACCTCTGTAATTGTGTAAAACTCACCAAACAGGAAAAGCAACATTAATTAAGGTAAAGTGCTGGTCCTGCACACAAGATGGACCCCTGAAGGCTAATGAGACATTGTGTTGCACTAAAGGACAGAAATCTTGTTGATTGTATTCCCTACCCCCTCTAGGAAGGGGAGGCCTGCTCGTGAACCCATCCCATCCGCTTAGAAGGGAATAAAAATCCCCAACAAGAAGAAACTGGGATCTTTATGCTGTCCTAAACATAAGCAAGAGATTTCCATGCTGCATGGGTCATCCTTAAAGGACATACAGAGCTGCTTATTATAAAAGTTTATATTACCTTTTTAAATCTGACTACTCATTTGTGTGTGTATTTCCTCTTTTAACCTTGTAAATAACTTCCTTATTTATTTTCTTATTGTTAATACATTTTTTGTTAATTTATTGAGTACACTC
This sequence comes from Sternotherus odoratus, assembly GCA_032164245.1. NCBI lineage: Eukaryota > Metazoa > Chordata > Testudines > Kinosternidae > Sternotherus > Sternotherus odoratus. Next base: position 153,204,528 of record JAVMKO010000002.1, read on the forward strand.
ATTGTCTTTGGTTTGAGATCTGAGTACAATTGACCTGGTCCTTTGGGACTTGGAGTAATCTGAATATTGTTTTGATTTGTGGTGTAAAGTTGACTGTCTGTCATACAATCCAACTTGACTGGGTGACAAAATAGACTGGAAAGCCCCAGGGGACTGTCCGTGACTCCATGGTAAGACTGTTACTGGGTTTCTGAAGTCTAATTATAGATAACAGACCTCCGGTTTGGAGTTTTTGTCCTGCTTTTTGACAGTTTCCCCTGAGGATTGCATCCCAGTCATGAGCCACTCCTCACTTCAGTGGGAGTAGTTCAGCCAAATGTCCCTGTCTCAAAGAGTTTACTATCTAAGTCCCCAGTCCTGCAAATTCTCATTATGGGCCTTATTACTGACAGTAGCGTTACTAGAATCAGTGGGACTACTCATGGTACTGTAGCTCTCTACACTTAGAAGTAAGTGTTTCCAGGACTTGGACTTAAAGTAGGATATGCCATGATGAAGAAAAATAAATGTTGATAGGGAGTGGAGGGCGAAGGACAAAAACTACAGCATTGCTTTCAAGCCCTAGTGACCTTTTGTTGAACATTGCTTGAGTAATCCATTCAGTGGTTGTTAGTATTCCTAAATCCTCCCAACAACATTTCATAAATTATGCTAGATGGTAGTATAAATTACTAGCGCTTCAGACAAACCAATATATTGATAAATTATTTGCTCCCTTGCCATGACTTTATTAATACTTCTTTACACTTCTGTAGTGCATTCTTTCTCAAAGAATTTAAAAGAATCTCAAAGAATGTTACAAACATTAATGATTTTCCAATTGCCTTGTAACACCTCTGAAACTATAAGTGTTATTCCCAATTTACAGACAGTTAAGCAAGATGCAGGGGGTATGTCTACACAGCAGCTGGGAGGTGTAATTCCCAACTCAGGTAAATATCCACATGCTAGCTCTGCTTCAGCTAGGACGCTAAAATGTTAACTTGGCTATAGAAGTGCAAGCAGCAACTCAGTGTAGCCACCCAAGTACAATCCTGTCTGAGACACTAGCTATATAATCAGGCAGGACGCCTATGCCACCAATCATGATGATATGGTTGTGCTGCTATTTTTAGGCACTAGCTCAGGCAGAACTAGTGTGTGTCTACCCAAGCTGGGAATTACAACTCCCTGCTGCTGGGTAGACAGACCCTGGGAGATTTAGAACTTTCCCAAAGTTGCACACAAAAATAATTCAAATCTCCTGACTCAGAGTCTTATGCTTTAAACAATAGACCATATTTCCTTTTTTTTAAAAGATTATGTGTACTAGAATTAAATGCAAATTTATCATGGGACCTGGTCACAACACAGTCTTTTCCTAAAATAATTAAAAACTTTGTTGGTTTTTTGCAGCACAAACAGGATTTAAACATGTTTTTAGTATTACGCCAGACCCATGGATTAGGGTGACCAGATGTACCAATTTTGTAGGGACAATCCTGATTTTGGGGGCTTTTTCTTATATAGGCGCCTATTAGCTCCCTCCCCCCCCCCCCACACACACACTGCCTGTCCCAATTTTTTACACTTGCTGTCTGGTCACCCTACCATGGATATAGTGAATTTTAGTGTAGATAAATCATTTGATGTCCCCAGATGTCCTGTCTTTCTGCCCCAACATAAATTATGTATAAAGAGACCACAAACCAAAGTGGTCTCAAGTGTTCTGGCCTTTTTGAACGTCAGATTTTGTTCTCATTTCACTGATCTTTTCAACGTTCTACAATACTTTTTCTGTTTGTGAGATTTTCAGACATTGAGGAAAAGTGTGAGATTTTTATACTTGCTTTGTGTTCTTTTTCATTAATTCTGTTGCCTAAGTCCATTCACATTAATGCAGGATATTTATTTGGTTTTGGTTTTCTTTTTTCTGGCCTTGTTGCTCTGTCCCTGAAATGATAATCCTCTGTGACTTCACAGACATTCCAGCAGCAACCAGTCCTGATATCACAAACAGATGAAAAACAAGCTGCAGGACCACAGATAAGGAGCCTAATTCCTAGGTCTATTAAGTCTACTTTGTTCTGATCCCCCTGTAAAAAGCTGACTTAAATCTGTTTTAAGTCATTGGGGAATTGGAGAATATCTTATTGCCCTTATATAAATCCATGGTGCACCCACATCTTGAATACCGCATACAGATGTGGTCTCCTCATCTCAAAAAAGATATAGTGGCATTAGAAAAGGTTCAGAGAAGGGCAATTAAATGATTGGGGGTTTGGAACAGGTCCCATATGAGGAGAGATTAAAGAGGCTAGGACTTTTCAGCTTGGGTAAGGGGGGATATGATAGAGGTATATAAAATTATGAGTGGTGTGGAGAAAGTGAATAAGGAAAAGTTATTTACTTGTTCCCATAATATAATGACTAGGGGTCACAAATGAAATTAATGGGCAGCAGGTTTAAAATAAATAAAAGGAAGTTCTTCACACAGTGCACAGTCAACCTGTGGAACTCCTTGCCTGAGGAGGTTGTGAAGGCTAGGACTATAACATGGTTTTAAAGAGAACTGGATAAATTCATGGAACTTAAGTCCATTAATAGCTGTTAGCCACGATGGGTAAGGAATGGTGTCAGAGGTGGTGATGAATGGCAGGAGAGAGATTACTTGATTATTACCTGTTCGGGTCACTGAATCCAGGGCATCTGGCATTGGCCACTGTTGGCAGACAGGGTACTGGGCTGGATGGACCTTTGGTCTGACCCAGTATGGCCATTTTATGTTCTTAATTATGTAGCAACACAATGATACCATAACACCGACTATCACTACTCCTACCCATGTGACTGGCATCCCCATGCTCAGCTGATCCCCATTTGTGAGCTGGACCCTTGATAACATGGAAGACCAGTAAATTAGAATAGCCTCTAGACTGCTCCAACTTATGCGAGGGACCAGACCAACTGCAGTCAGATCCAGGATTGGTGGAGTGTCATGGTCATTTAAAGCCTCCTTTTCCCATCCTTCACTGGTCCTGCACAAAGATTAGCTTGTCACACTAGACTCAGAGAATCTGACCCAGGATCTTAGGGCCATATCCTGCAGCTGTAACAAGACAAATAAGGCATCAGGACTGGCACATTTCCACCCTACAAGGGGGTCCTACCTGCAGACAGGACAGATTGGGGGATTGTGACAAGTCTGTCACACTAGATTCAGATTCATTCCAGTATCCCAGAATTAATGGGTGCAACAAGCCTTTGGGAGCTTGGTCACAATAACCAAAATAAACTACCTGTAGTCAGACTTTACACTGAGTGTTCTAAAAGACTATGAAAATAAATGAAAATAGGGTGGGGTGCTTTTTACAGAAGATTCTTCCTGGTATTTTCTTGCCTTCTCCCAGCAGAGAGTATATGTCTTCTACTGCACCTTATTCAATAATTCATGATAACCTGCCCAGCCCTACTATACTGACAGTTCCTGCATTTAGAGCATATCTCTCTCTTACTTCTACTTGGAGTGAAAGAACGTTTAAACCTGTCCCTGACAATCCTAAAATGGCATATATACATTACATAGGGACCTTGTTCTCCCCTTCTATACTACCATACAACTGGTCTTTGAAGGGAGCTGGGTGGATGGAGGAGGGGATGTGGCTAGTGGAACTGTAACTCTGAATATCTATTGACCAAAACATTTATGGAAGATGGGTGTGGGGGTTGTGTCTGAAGCAACAGAAGCATAAGAATATAGGAATTGCCATATTGGATCTGACTACAATGGCCCATCTACTCCAGATGTTTCAGATGAAGGTGTAAAATTCTCATAGTGTAGGAGTGCAATTTTTATTTCTAACCCTGGATAGTTACTGTCCTGTAGCATGATGGACCTGTAGCCCAGAGGAAGAACCTATCACCTCTTCTTGCACAGAGCCCGTTTACTTATGGTTTTCCCAGAACACAAGATTTGCCCCTAATAAATTATAAATCCTGTTTCACTGCATTTTTAATTGTTATTATTATTGTTTTATAGTACTCAAAGGTATGGTCGGCACTTAACAGAAGACAATGAGATTGCAAGCTCTTCAAGGCGTGGGCCATGCCTACCTTTGTTTGTACAGAACCTAGCACAATGGGTATGTCTACACTGCAATTAAACATCCATGGCTGGCCCATGTCAGCTGACTCAGGTTCACAAGGCTCAGGCTATGAGGTTGTAAAGTTGTGATACAGACACATTGGCTCAGGCTGGAGTGGAGACTGAGCTCTGGAACCCCTCAAGGAGGGAGGATCCCAAAGCCCAGGCTGCAGTCTGAGCCCAGATATCTGTACCACAGTTAAACAGCTCTGTGGCCTGAGCCCCGCTAGCCTGACATGGGTCAGCCACAGGTGTTTAATTGCAGTGTAGCTATACCCAATGAGGCTCAGTACTCAGTACTATGTCTCACCATAGAAATGCTAAATAATAAGGCATATGATCCCTTTTCCAGATGGTTTCCAGTCTAAATACAGGATGTGATCTGAGTCAGGAAAACAAGTTGGAGAGACGGGTGTAGCAAAATAGGGATCACAGCAGTATGATCACGTGGTTACTTAGGTTAAGCACATACACATTAGGGTAGTTAGGATAAGTTTTTCTTTTTTATATTAATCAAAACTAAAAAAGATAATAAATATTCTTGACATGCTTATTGTGAGCATTGAAGAAAAGGCACATTTTCAGGATAGATTTTAATGAGGAGAGGCTGCTGACTTTGTGAACTGGAATATGAAGGGCATTGCAGGTACAGGGCATGACGTGAAAAGAAGGTGCAGAGATGCTTGTTGGAGGTATAAATGAAAGAGAGCAAAGTGGACTGGAGAATGAAGCAATAAAAAACTTGATCAGGTACGGAGGAAGAGGTAGAGTTATACACCACCTTGAAAGTAAGGATAAGATGTTTATATTTAATACAATGGAACCATTGGAACAGTTCAAAAAACGGATGATCTGGTACAGATAGATGGGTTTGGAAAACAATTTTATCTGCTGCATTTTGAGTGGAGTGGAGCAGAAGTCAGAGTCCATACACTGATAATGATATTTACATGAAATAGTTCAAAAATATTAGCTATAAGCAAAATTGTTTCTAAACAGAATGTTGCTCAAAGTTTTTTATGAGGTGTCAGTAGCCTCCGGAGGCAGGCAATAGTACTGATTAAGGTTCTGCAGTGCCTGCATTTGTTATTCAAATTCACTGTGTACTGCAAATTCAAAAATACAGGAAAAGTACCTCTTCATTAAACCACAATGCAGGCTGTAATCTGGGTCTCTGTAAACTAATAAAATCTAATTTATTTTTAAAATACTTAAAAATATTTTAAAATACTTAAAAAGACAAACAACCTATTCAAAAGATTTGTAATGTAAGTGTCAAACCCAGTTTTTCTGTATGTTTTGTTTTGTTTTGCATACTCTTAAACAGCTACAAAGTAAGCACTCTTTACTGTATTTACTTTATTTTATGTATATATTGTTTGTACGTCTCCATATGTTCATGCAAAATTTACAAACCAAAAACCTGGTGGACGACAGCAACAGTTTTCAGTTTAATTTGAAATAATTCAGGCAGGTACTGTCAAACACAACATAGTGTTTTTTTTAATGGCCATATAAAATGCAAATCTGTTCCTTAAAACAAAGGATTTGAATAAACCTTTTTCCTGAATATTTCCTGGTATAACTCCAAGTTAATTAATTAAACTGTAAAAAGACCACTTTTATTCTGAAAGAGAGTATCCACATGGGGAGTTATACACCTATACCTACTGCAGTATAGATTGACTGCTGGCATAACCCCATAGTAGAGATTGAATTTACAATGACGGAAAGGTTTTTTCCATCACTTGAGAGAAACAAACTCCCCAAGTGATAATAGTGTTATCGACTGACCTAGGCACATATACACCGGGGATTAGATTGGCAGAGCTATGACTTGGTTGTGGATTTTTCGCATGCCTGAGCATTGTAGCTATGTCAACCTAAATTTTAAGTGTAGACCAGGCCCTTGCCATATACCAGTATTACTTCCTAATAACTTCCAGTGTAAAGAAGCCTGAAGTCATGCATAAGTATCCAATCCAGATTAGGGTATGAAATCTCTGTCAACATGTATTTAGTATGTGAGCCCATGTTTTTGGTACATCTAATCTCTTACATTAGTGGAAGTTTTGACTGCAAAAGGTTCAGGGCATTAGAATGTAAGTTCCTTAGAGAAGGAAAAAAGTCATCTATGTTTATTCATTGCTGAACATGCTGAAGATCCTCAATAAACCATGAATACTGCTACTTTGCCTTTTTAAATTATATTTTTTTAAAGATACGTGTTTATCCATAGGACTATCTGGGAGATAAGATACCTGTCATATCGCAATGAAACACATGAAAAGTAAACAAACAAAAACCTAACTTCATGTGATAGTATACTCAAAATTGCCTTACAATTTTCTTATTCTTTCTACGAACATTTCCTTGAAATATCATATAATCTCAGCAGCCCCAATAGGGGATGAATATTATAATCCATGTGTTATTGTTCTAATGCTAAACACTTTCAATTAAAAGTTAAAAGAATAATGGATTAATGGCACTAAGGAGATGCAACCTTTTTTAGTGTACTGTTTAGAAAATCTAGTTCCTATAAGTATATTGTGTTTTTACTCATGTTCAATACATTTGAAAAAATGAGAGTGCAGTTTTTAGTACATAATCCTTTATTCATTCCATCAAAAAGATTATTTTATGAATTTACTAAATGCTCTATCACAACGGTCTTCAAAGTTTTGCCGCCGTGGCCCCTTTTCACTCTCCCACCTCTACCGGCGGCCCCCGGGGTATGTCCGCTGAAGTGCCTCCGAATAGAAAGTTTCCACTTTCTGCGGCCGCATTTCAGCAGGACAAAACTAGACCGTTTGTGAGTTCAGCAGTCTCCCAGGCAGGATCGGTGGCAGTGCCGGGGTCTCGCGCACTCCCGGGGGTGGTCATGTGCACCCCCGGAGGTGCGTACAACCCACTTTGAAGACCACTGCTCTATCAAACTCAGCTAATACCCCTTGAGATTACCTGTTAAATAACTATTTTGAAAGTCAGAAAGTGTCCACTTCAAATTCCATGTCCATGTTTCTAACAATGCTTATGTATTAATAATTATAAGTAACTTTTTACAATAATTGTGAAGTAATGTCCCTTTGATTCTCTTAATTGTTGCACTATGGGATGCATATAAAGCAACAACTACATGGGACACTGTGAGACACATTTAAAGCAACAGAAAGATCCCTTTATAGAACTAAAGTAGTGTAATTCATTCTTTATAAGGCATTTGTCAAAGTGCACCAGCAATTCAACTCAAATGTTTCCTACTAAAGTTTAGGGTAACCTTCAAAGAGACCAAATGAGTTTGTGCCATTTTTTCTTTCTTTATGAAGTATAAATTTAAGAAAAAAAATCCCCCTGTTTATATTAAAATTTCAAGGAGAACAAGTAGGGTTATGACATCAAAAATACCACAAAATTAAACCTGATTAATAGTGAGAGGTCATTTGCAGGTCACCGTTAACCCAAACTCTCATTTTAATAATATTTTACATTTATCCATACAGTACTTTTCATCCCAAAATATTTTGCAAGATATAAATATAAGAATAATTTCACCCACACTAAAATACAGCTGGCACGGGGGTTAGCAACCTGCAATCAGCCTTTTCATAGCACACTACTCAGTGGTTGGAGAGGAGGAATCTTGGCTAAGGACTCTTCTGAAAAGTGGTACATGATGCAGATGGAGGTCCCACCAAAAAGACCTTCACACATTAAATTACATGGAACCCAGAAGGATCAATCTCAACACTGCATGAGATTCAGTCCTGTGATTCCAAGGAATCCGTATTGAAAACCAGAGTTTTGGGCAACGAAGCAGTCTGACCATTGGTAGTGAACTATTTCATTTTCAGCATTTTAACTAGAGATGGTTCTGAAGTAAACCCCAGCTCCAAACATCCATTGCCTGCCCTTTCACTGCATGAAGCAGTCTTGTGTCCTGAGAGCACAGTCATAAACATTGATCTTCCTGTGGTCTGCACACGTTTGCCCTGACTGAAATTACCATGTTGTCTATGTACACAAGCCAAGAAGCATCTGTTGTGCAGTGGGAGCATGAGTCTCCAAGAATGTGCCAATATCCTGCTGCAAAAACTGCTTTTACCTTTGGAGCTTTAATCCCAATATACTCACAAAGAACAGGCATCACTCAGTAGGTTTCTGGAAAACAAAATTTATTGCAAGCAATAGGAGTCAGAGGGGTTATTACCCAAACAACTGGCTCAACTCCATGCCAGACTGAGACCTCTCTTATACTCAGGTGTGAATAAGGGAGGGGGGCTTTCAATACACTTACACAGGTGATAACACTTAATGGCTATCACATCCATTGTTCAGTATTAATCTATGCCATTTACATGTCTGGTAAACAGGAGGCCAGGATCCTTAGGGGTACTCAGACACTATGACGCCTTGCCCAGCTGTGGCAGGGTAAACATGAGTTTAAGATGCATGCCAGGCTAGAGGTTGAGAGTTCATATACAGGGAGTGAAAGTACAGTTTGAGACAGTTTTTAAAATCATACTACACAACATTCATAATACAGTTGTTTCTAAATTGTGTTATTCCAACAATATCCTTGTTTGGTCAAACACAGAATCCACATTTTGGCTGTTGCTAGGTTGCCTGCCACCCAGTCATGATAAACAGTGAAAGACTGCAGTTTGTCTACTCAGTAAGAAATTCTGTAGGGTAAAGGAAGAGAGCTTGAACAGAAGGGGGTATTTTGAAAGCCACACTGAGCAATTGTCCTTGGAGCACAGTTCTTGTGGGTCCACCCTCCCCCTGCCCCCATAGCCTCATCTGTGCAAGGTTTGCTTTATGTTAATTGGTAACTTAGGTTCACAACTTGACAACCCTACCTCTCAATGAAAAAAGAGTAAAGGAGAGAACAAGTTGTCACAACAAGTAATTCTTTACATGTAAACTCTTTACAATAAAATTAATAAGCATTTATAGATGTTTCCCTGCATGTAGCATTTGCTGGCTTCCTCTACAGGTATAACAGGTTGGACTTGGTCTGTTGTTAAGCAAACATTTTGAACATATGTTTTAGGAAGCAAGAAAAACACCATGACTCAGCCATTAATTGGGGCAAGTTAGAGAGTAACTACATGAGCCATCTCATGCTGTGACATTTCACTGTACTGTGGTTAATGACTTCACAAGATATGTCAGGGCAGAATTTGGCTTATTATTGTTCATACATGACTCATTAATGTGATGCAGTTGCTAAAATGGCTACCATCATTTCAGGATGTATTAACAGGAGTGTCATATGCAAGACACTGGATTTAGTTGTCCTGCTCCACTCAGCAATGGTGAGGCCTCAGCTGGAGTACTATTTCCAGTTCTGGATGCCAAACTTTAGGAAAAATGTAGACAAATTGGAGAGAGTCCAGAGGAGAGCTAAAAAATGATAAAAGTTTAGAAAACCCCAGCACAAGTCGTCAGAGTGGGCTGGGGCTGGGTCGCTCCATGTCCTATCTCCCGGTAATTGCAGGCCAGCCCGACCCTGCACTCACAGGGCAACGAGAAGTGGAGTGACCTGGTCCCCGCCTGCTCCGCTTTGCTCCCCTAGCTCCCAGCCTTGGGATCAGGGGGCAGGGGGAACGGCCCCCCAGCACTCACCGGCGGCACAGAGCGGGCTGGGTCTGGATAGCTCCACTTCCTGCTGCCCCATGAGTGTGGGATCGGGCCTGACCCCTGTTGCAGTCTTCTGGGATGTTGCTCAGGGGAATGGGTGCAGTGGGCATGGGGGGGGGGGGTGGAGCAGGGGTGGCGCCGGGGTGGAGCAGGAGTGGGAAGAGGTGGGGATGGGGCCAGAGCAGGGGCGGGGACTTTGGGGAAGAGGCAGGGTGGGGGCGGAGCAGGGGCAGCTTTCCTGGACGGCTCAGCCAGCCAGGGGATCAGGCTGGTCGGGGCCCCTTCTGACTCTGGGCCTGGCGCAATGGGCCTCTTTCCAAGTTAATTCCTATGAGATATTCCTAATGCAAGTTGATGATATCTGAAGGTGAATAGATAAAACTGACATTAAAATGGTGTTCAAATCCAGTATAGGTTAGTTTGTAATGTTCATACTCTCCATTCATAAACCCACTTGTTTACCTTGAGCATCATCCAATTTTCTCTTGCCTTTACTACTTAATGTGTGTCTGTTTTTTTGCTGTGTTTTTACGCTTTCTCTCTATGCCTCGCTGGGTGCCTTTATTTCTAGTCTCTTTTTCCTTCACCTCTCACAGTCCATCAAGGGCATGAGTCATAGTACTTAGGTACACATGACTCATAATAGATCAATTCTTTCTCCTATCATGTTTTCTTCCTTGTAATGAGTGTCATTTTTCCATTTGACCTCACTAATGTTATTTACTTGACATGGTAGTATATTTATGATTCATGAGACATCTATTTTTAGTGAGGAAGTGACTGAAAAAATATTTTTCCCTACTTCATTGTCTGGATATCATATTAATTCTCTACTGTTTACACACTGATTGGTTAAATATTCCTGTTCTTATTGTCCAGTAATTTATGCAGTAAATTAACTATAAGTATTACCGTTTATATGAGACGTGAAATCTAACTTCAGACATCTTATGCAGATAACTAAGTCAGTGGGAGATGAGAAATTTTACTTGAATGTGGAGTACAGGATTATGCATGTGATATATCCTTCAGAAAGAGTAGAGAGTTGTGTTTATGACTACAGATGAGAAACTTTAGGCCAAAAAGTTTATTTGAAATAGTCATAATAGTGTATAATAATTTATACTGTTATAGTGTTGTGACGGTGCAGAGAAAATGTTGGTCACTGACAGAGAGTTAATTCCAGCTCAGCTTTCCCCTCCCATTTCACAGGAACTCAGGGCAGGTTAATAAGTCAGGGCCAGAAACTGCATGATAATCAGGCTCACCAGCAGGAAGGCAAAAATGTATAATGGTGGCTATTTAGGAGATAGAAATAAGAGAATGCTGTAGAGCAGTGTTTCCCAAATTGTATTCCGCGGAACACTGGTGATGTGAACAGGTGTTCTGTGAAGGAATTGCAATTTTAAAAAAGGGTCTATAATTTTTTTTTAATTTTAAATTTGGCATATTTGAAGGGTATTTTACAACTCTTTTTGAATGACTCTAATTTAACATAAAACTCTTTTTCTGGTTATTGATAGATCTCGTATTGAATATCATGGTGTAAAGAGAATTTTGACTCTTGCACTTCTTTTTGTACTACTTTATATGCGCTATCCAGTTAGAAATTTAGTTCTGTGAGGGTTGAAGAAAGCAAATAATGATAAATGTTGATGCAGATATGTAAAGATCAAAATATAAGATCTCCATTAGGGAAAATGATAGATAGTTATAGTTATTGTTTAATGTTAATGTGTATTTTAAAAAAAGGTTATGAAGATGTTTTGAATCAATCATGTAACAATTGGTTTTTGCACATTTATACAGTCACTACCTCATCAAAAGTAATATGCTGCTATTGCATGTTCTGTGCACAGGCAATGCAACAATCCTGCAAAAAGGGCGCGAAATTCTGTCCAATCACGCTGTTCCTACCACGTGCCTGCCCCACGTGCGTAGTCTAAATCTGCCTAGCAATATGGGATAGCCAATCATGTAACACATAAAGAAACTGCGTAGTTAACCAAGACTATAAAACTGTAAGTTGGGTGTGGTTGGTGTGGCAGTTTCTTCACGCTTTTGGGCGGCTGCCACCTCGGCCGAATAAACACGTTTTGTTTTGAGTCTCATTGGTCTCCTTGAACTTATTACTGGTCTCCCTCAATAGCCTAGAGAACATCCCGCTACATCTTCTGGGGGCTCGTCCGGGATGTCGAGGGACGATCAGGAGCAGGTTCAGGGATAAGTCCATTGGGGACTTGCAGGGGTGAGTCTGCTTCGGGGGCCGGCTCAGAAGCGGTGCATCGAGAGGGGCCCCGTTTTTGACCGGTGGCCGCTCGTGGGCCGGTTCACCGTTCAGATTGCCTTTTTGCGCCAACGGAGAGGCTTTGAAAACAACCGTGGGGAAAGGGAGGGAAACGCCAGCCAGTCTCCGGAGAGGCAAGTATAAGAGGGTCTCTGGGAGGGATTTTCTCGTTGGAGTGACTGATTGTGTGTGTGACTGAGTGAATGGCCATTACGGTTCCTGTTGTCAGCCGTTGGAACGTCCGGTGACACAGGCTAGTGGCGATTGAGAGTAAACCTTAACCCTCCCACCAACCGACTCCCCCATCCTCTATAGTCGGTTGGGAACCCGTCTTCCCTATTGTGTCTGTTTTATCTGTTCTATCTGGGTGGAGAGGTAAATAGGAAAAGTAAAGACAGCTGTAAAGTCAGGCTAGTGAGGGTGCCCCAAGACCTAGTTTGCAAAATGGGAGGAAGCGGATCCAAGGAAGACCGCAAAACACCTCTAACTTGCATGTTAGAGCATTTTGGAGAATTCAAAAAGCGCATTCCCACCGGCAGCCGCAAGGCCGGATTGTTAAAGAAATTTTGTGAAAAAGACTGGCCGGCATTTCCAATTCAGCCCACGTGGCCAGCCATAGGGACTTTGGACATGGATATTATTAGAGATGTCCTCAATTTCACAGGACACCAACACCCCGATCAGTACCCTTATATATCTGCATGGTTTGATATAGTGGAGGAGAATCCATCTTGGTTACAAAGATACACCAAATGCCTAGTCCTTCGCACACGTTCACAGAGGAGACTCAGGGGAACCCCGGAGGAATCGAAACCTATCTATCCAAGTCTCCCAGACGATGAGCCACTAGCCCCACCCCCTTACATGCCGCTACCCGTAGTCCCGGCCGCCCCGCTCGAGCCTATGCCTATACCGCAAGCACCAACAGTCCCGCCGCCAAGCGTAGCAGGCATGTCCGTCTCAAATTCACCAACTGACTCCGGTCGGTTAGGTTTACAGCAACTTGAAGAAAGCGTGGCAAAACTTCAACAACTCCTAACCCCTGAGAGAAAACCCGAGGATCATGATTCTAATCGGGATGAGAAAAGAAACATTACAAAGGAGCATTCCTATGCCCTCCGGAGTAGGGACCGCGATACCTCTCCGGTGCGACAGTTCCCTCTCCGGGTAGTTAACCAATTAATTCCTCCTCCCCCAGACAACCCCACAGGACAGTACCGGGTCCAGGGAGTGTATCAGCATGTTCCCTTCACTAGTAGTGATCTCCTTAATTGGAAAGCTTCAAAGGCACCGTGGACGAACGATCCCACAGCTATTGCCACCTTAGTAGAGGGAATTATTGGAACTCACTATCCTTCTTGGATGGACATCAGCCAACTTCTCCAAATGTTGCTTAGCCCAGAAGAACGAACCTTAGTTCTAAGCCGAGGGAGGGAAGAAGCCCGTATAGAATATGGAACAAGAGACCCTAATGGCCTCCTAGATTTTATGGACAATACATTTCCCACTATTAGAGATCCAGGATGGGACCCTAACACACCAGACAGTAAAATTGCCCTTGATTTATACCATCGGTTACTTGTTAGGGCTCTCAAAAGGGGACCACCTAGAGTTGTAAACCTCCGGAAAATTCATGATTTGCTCCAAGATAAAGAAGAAACACCTGGAGCATTTCTAGAGAGATTGAGAGAAGGATATCGTAAATGGTCTCCATATGATATGGACAATGAATCAGAAGACAGTCCAGGGTCCCAAGCCTTGAAAAACAGTTTTATCAGTCAGTGTGCACCAGACATCAGGCGTAAGCTTCAGAAGGATCAGGGATTAGTCCACATGAATATGGGGCGCATTCTTGAAGTAGCTGCTCGAGTATATGCTGCCCGAGAAGGTGAAGAGGAAAGGAAAGCGGAAGAAAAGGTGAAAAAGAGAGCCCAGTTGGTTGCTGCAGTCTTCCAGGACAATTACAATGGAAAAGGAAGAGGAAATGCCCAGCGTGGTGGAGGAAGAGGGCGAGGCAGAGGTCGACTAGGATTCACCCAGTGCGCCCATTGCTTCCAGGTTGGTCACTGGAAAAATGAGTGTCCTAACAAAGAAAGTGAAAATACTTCAGAAAGTGAGAAAGGAAGAGGAGGGCCACACAATAGGGGAAATAGAAAGGAGTATGGGGCACCTGTCTGGTCCAAAGCAGCAACTGCTCAAACACTTGAGGGAGATACCTTTGGTATGGCAGTGATAGAGGATTGGGCAGGGAATCAAGATTAGGCCAGACCGGTTCCTCGGATCCCGACAGAAGTATTTACAACTGGCCCCGGGGAGCCGATGGTCTGTATGAATGTGGGAGGCCAGTTCATAGACTTTCTAATTGATACAGGAGCTACCAGGTCTGTGGTTAACACTAAAGTAGCCCCTGAGAGCCAACTACAAACCACTGTCGTTGGAGCAACAGGACAAATGAAACCCTGTCCCTATTTACAAGAAAGAGCATGTAAATTAGGAAGCCACGTTGTTACCCATAAACTTCTCTATATACCTGAATGTCCCATTCCCCTCCTTGGGAGAGATATGCTGTCAAAACTCAGAGCCACTCTCACCTTTGATAGTGATGGAAACATGAAAATGCAATTAGGAGAAAAACCATCCCCAACTCAAAGCCTTATGTTAGCACTCCCTGTAGAAGAAGAATGGCGACTTTACACCTCCATGGAAAATAGACAAGATTGGCAAGCTTTCAATATTCCAGGTGTATGGGCAGAAGATAATCCACCTGGACTGGCAGTTGACATCCCTCCCATAATCATTGATCTAAAACCCATGGCAACTCCTGTCTCCATTCCCCAATATCCTCTACCTCGAAAAGCAGTAATTGGCATACATGAACATTTACAAAAATTATCAGACACTGGTATTATCGTCAAATGCCAGTCAGCCTGGAATACTCCCTTGTTACCTGTGGAGAAGCCTGATAAAAGTTTCCGACCTGTACATGACTTACGGGCCGTGAATAAAAGAGTGATCCCATTGCACCCAGTAGTACCAAATCCTTACACTCTTCTCAGTTTGGTACCAGCTAATGCCAAATGGTTCTCAGTGCTAGATCTTAAAGATGCCTTCTTCTGTCTCCGGATTGCACCCATCAGTCAGCCTATTTTCGCTTTTCAATGGGAACATCCTGATACTGGCCAAAAGACTCATATGACATGGGCACGTCTCCCACAGGGATTCTGTAACTCACCCTCCTTATTCGGACAAGCCCTAGCCCAAGACTTGGTGCCTCTCACACAAGGAGGTAACCGCTGGAACATCCTTCAATATGCTGACGACCTTCTAGTGGCTGCTCGTACCTACACTGAATGCACAGAGGCTACTGCTAATCTCTTAAAACATCTCTATCTCAAAGGTTACAAGGTTTCTAAGAAAAAGGCTCAGCTAGTACAACAGGAAGTAAAATATCTGGGATTTAAGCTCACAAAAGGAATCCGCATGCTGGACATTGAGAGAAAAGAGTCAGTCTGTGCCATTCCTACCCCTACAAACAGACGCCAAGTGCGCGAGTTTTTAGGAGCTGCTGGTTTCTGCCGTCTCTGGATTCCTAACTATGCTACACTAGCTAAACCCCTTCATGAGGCCACAAAAGGCGGGGCTGCAGATCCCTTTATTTGGACAGAAACACAACAAAAGGGGTTTGAAGATATCAAGTCTGCCTTGATGACAGCCCCTGCGTTAGGCCTCCCTGATTTGGAAAAACCTTTCACACTGTATGTAGGAGAGAGGAAAGGTATTGCAGTTGGTGTCTTAACCCAGACCATCGGTAGCTGGCCGCGACCAGTAGCATACTTCTCTAAGCAACTAGACACTGTAATACAAGGATGGCCACCCTGCCTACGTGCCGTAGCTGCAGCTGCCCTTCTTGCTGAAGAGGCAAGTAAACTCACCCTAGGACAACCAATCTCCTTAAAGTGCCCACATGCTGTGGTCACCCTAATGGAACATAGGGGCCATCATTGGATGACAAACACCAAACTCCTCAAGTATGAAAGTATATTAGTAGACAATCCTTCTGTTACCATCTCTGTCTGTTCCACCCTTAATCCTGCAACTATACTGCCAGTAGAAGAAGATCCCACAGAAAAACATGATTGTCTTCAAGTCATGGAAGAAGTCTATTCTAGCCGACCTGACTTACTGGATACACCTTTAGCCACACCTGACTCTGTCCTTTTCACCGATGGTAGTAGTTTTATTGATCAGGGTCAACGTTTGGCAGGGTATGCCATAGTCAATGATCAAGGCACTGTCTGTGAAGCAAAGGCACTTCCCCCTGGCACCTCCGCCCAGAAGGCTGAACTGGTCGCCCTCCGTCGAGCACTTGAACTAGCAACAGGGCAAAAGGTCAATGTTTACACTGACTCAAAATATGCCTTCCTAACACTCCATGCCCATGGTGCCATATATAGGGAAAGAGGACTTCTGACTTCAAACGGACAGAAAATAAAGCATGCAGATGAAATTCTGGCCCTTCTTGATGCTGTTTGGATGCCCAAACAAGTTGCTGTAATGCACTGCAAAGGACACCAACATGGTGAGGATCCTGTCGCAAAAGGAAACCGACAGGCAGATGAAGAAGCAAGGAATGCAGCGCGTCAACAATCTCCAGCTATTCATATCCAGCACCTCAACGTGGCTGAAATGATTCCTGCTGAAGTACACTACACTGCACAGGAACAACTTTGGGCTGAACAGGAAAAAGGAGTAAAGCGATCAGGTTTATATGTCTTGCCAAATAATAAAATTTTTCTGCCTGCAGTGGTAGCTTGGGAATTGATTCAGGAATTACATCAACAGACCCATTTAGGTAGCACTAATCTGACTGAACTCCTAGACCGTGAACTGTACATAAATGGTCTACATTCACTCACCAGACGTGCTGCCCTACGTTGTCAAACCTGTGCAAAACATAATCCTCGTGTAGGACCTCTTCGACCACCTGGAGTCCAGCATATAGGATATAGTCCGATGGAATCACTAGTTGTGGACTTCACTGAAATGCCAAAGTCTGGGAAATTCAAGTACTTGCTTGTAGCAGTTTGTACATATTCCGGCTGGGTTGAGGCATGGCCTACCACTAATGAAAAGGCTGAGCAGGTTACTAAGGCCCTGCTCCGAGATGTAATCCCCCGATTTGGACTTCCATTACACATTGGAAGTGACAATGGTCCCGCTTTCGTTCACAGAGTCATCCGCTCTTTGTCAGTACTCCTAGGCATCACCTGGAAACTCCATTGTGCATACCATCCACAATCATCAGGAAAGGTTGAAAGGATGAATAGGACTTTAAAAGATGCCCTAGGTAAAATTTGCCAGGAGACCGACCTATCATGGACTGTAGCCTTGCCCATGGTACTGCTTAGAGTTCGATGCACTCCCACACGATCCTTAAAGCTCTCACCCTATGAGCTAGTATTTGGCCGACCACCGCTAGGGGTCCACCACTTGAAAGGGGATACTTACCTTCTGGGAAAGCAAGATCTTATTAGAGAAGTTCAGCTCCTAAGCAAAGTGTTAACTCAATTATCCACCTACGTTAGTGAGCTCAAGTTCCCTTTCCCCGTCACTGCTCTGCACCCTTTCTCCCCAGGAGATTCTGTATGGCTCAAGGATTGGAAAACTAACCCCTTGGGACCTAAATGGAAGGGCCCTTATACTGTTCTCCTTACCACTCCCACTGCTGTTAAATTAGCCAGTGTTAAGCCATGGATTCATTATACCCGTGTCAAGTCTGATCACACATCGCCTCCACCCAACTGGCAGGTCTCTGTAAAGAGCTCCAACCCTCTGCAAATCGTCTTCCGCAAACCAGCCCAACCACCTAGTCAGCAAGATGCTCAACCTACCTCTTGTGAGTCAGGTGACCAAGCACCACTCTGAAAACCTGCACTACTGTATGAACATTTGTTATAATGTATTCCTTAGAATATCTTGATCGCCTGTTGCCCCAAAACATTACTGTAATGTTTCTCAGGGAAAGGGGCAGAGGCGGGTTTGTTTAATGTGTGTAAAGTATACTATTTTTAATATTTTTGTTTATAATAAGTTCTCTTGTTCAATCTTATCTTAATGTGTTATATATTCTGTATGTCTGAAAAGTAGTTCAGATCCTGTAATCTGTTATGGTCCAACAGAATAATGTTAATGTTTAAAATTCATCAATAACTGGTAATAATGATGTTTAGAGTGTTGCTAGTTTGCAATAACTAGCAACAAGAAAAAGGAGGGAATGTGAGGGTTGAAGAAAGCAAATAATGATAAATGTTGATGCAGATATGTAAAGATCAAAATATAAGATCTCCATTAGGGAAAATGATAGATAGTTATAGTTATTGTTTAATGTTAATGTGTATTTTAAAAAAAGGTTATGAAGATGTTTTGAATCAATCATGTAACAATTGGTTTTTGCACATTTATACAGTCACTACCTCATCAAAAGTAATATGCTGCTATTGCATGTTCTGTGCACAGGCAATGCAACAATCCTGCAAAAAGGGCGCGAAATTCTGTCCAATCACGCTGTTCCTACCACGTGCCTGCCCCACGTGCGTAGTCTAAATCTGCCTAGCAATATGGGATAGCCAATCATGTAACACATAAAGAAACTGCGTAGTTAACCAAGACTATAAAACTGTAAGTTGGGTGTGGTTGGTGTGGCAGTTTCTTCACGCTTTTGGGCGGCTGCCACCTCGGCCGAATAAACACGTTTTGTTTTGAGTCTCATTGGTCTCCTTGAACTTATTACTGGTCTCCCTCAATAGCCTAGCGAACATCCCGCTACAGTTCAAGTTATTTTAAATTTGTGTTTTTGCTTTGTTTTATAAAACAAATTTGAGCATAAACAATGCCATTTTTTATTTGAAAACCAAACGACTACAAAATAATATTATAATAGTTCCGTGAATATATACCAGGCTAAAAAGTGTTCCGTGGCCAAAAATGTTTGGGAAACACTGGGATATATAATAAGTCAGAAAATATCATATTGCCTCTATCTAAATTCATGGTACACCCACATCTTGAATAGTGCGTGAAGATCTGGTCACCCTATCTTTAAAAAGTACAGAGAAGGGCAACAGAAATGATTAGGTGAATGGAATAGTTTCTGTATGAGGTGAGATTAGAAGACTGGAACTTTTCTATTGCAAAAGATATAACTAAGGGGGGATATGATAGAGGTCTATGAAATCATGAATTGTGTAGAGAAAGTAATTAGGAAATGTTAGTAACTCATTCATATAAGAGAAGAACTAAGGGTCACTCAGTGGAATAGGCAGGAGATTCAAAACAAACAAAAGAAGGTATTTCCTCACAGTCAAGCCATGGAACTCTTTGCCCAGGGGATGTTGTGAAGGCCAAAACCATAACAGGGTTCAAAGAAGAACTAGATAAGTTCCTGGAGAATAGGTCTATCAATGGCGATTAGCCAGGATGGGCAGGGATGGAAAACCAAGTTCTCCATGTTCCTAGCCTCTGTTTTCCAGAAGCTAGGATTGGATGACTTAGTGGTTGCGTGTTTTGTTTATTCCCTCTGAAGCACCCAGTATTGGTACTGTTTGAAGACAGGATACTGGACTATATGGACCATTGGTCTGACCCACTATGGTCATTCTGATGTTCTGACATATAACCGAGCTGTATCTGCCCCCCATTGTAACATGGTTAAATTACCCTCCCTGCCACCAGTAAAATATGAAATGGTGCCCTGGAGTGCACAGTACCCTACTGTGCTCCCCCAAAAGAGCTGCATTAGCAGGCAACTCTGCAAGTGACCCCCATGCCTCTCTATTTCCTTGGCCACGTCTCGTGTCCCTAGTCTGGTGGATAGTCCAGACAAAGGGGAAAAGTGCTCACCACTGCTACCACCTGACTGATGTGTTGGGTTGAGATCAGCTGGTCGAAGCAGGTAGTAATGACAGAATCTGAGACTTGAAGCTCCTAGAGGGACCTCTTCCCTTTATAGACCTGCTCTTGGATCATACACAGCTATTTTAAAGTTTAATGTGATAGTAAATAGACCCATTTTAAACCCTTCACCACTCAAGACAAAGCCCATAGGATTCATAATTATTTATTTATTTCTCCACTCCTGATTCCTTGCAGCCATCAGCCACCTTTGAGCTTTTCCTCTTCTCCCCCGGGCTGTGCTCACTTGATTGCAGGAGCTCAGCGGAAGGTCCAGCTTTGCTCTTTCATTTCCATTCTTCACTTCTTTGCATGGCTGCATCTGCAACTGAGCAGCCTGATGGAAATAGCTGAGTCCTCTGTCTCAGCAGGCAGGCCCAGCAGCTAAAGCCACAGACTCACTGAGAACAGGGGGAGGTTAGCTGGAACTGTCAGGAGTGGAGGCTTGGCCCATAGTAGGGCTACCATATTTGAACTTTCAAAAAACAGGAGAGTCCATGGGAGGGTGGGGGTAGACCCGCCACCTATCCACTTCCTCCCACTAACTGCCCCGACAGAACCCCCAACCCATCCAACCCCCCCCTTTCTTGTCCCCCGATTGCCCCCTCCCCGGGATTCCTGCACCTAACCGCTCCCTGGGAAACCATCCCCTATCTAAGCCTCCCTTCTCCTAGTCGCTGCATCCCCCCTCCTTAGACCCCCTGCCCTAACTGCCCCCCTAGAACTCCATCCCCTACCTGTCCCCTGACTTCTCCAACCCCTATCCACATCCCCGCCCCCTGACAGACTCCCAGGGCCTCCCAAACCTATCCAACCGCTCCCTGTCTTCTTACTGCTCCCCACAACCTCCGACACATTTACCCCCTGCTCCCTGCCTGTGACTGCCTCCCCAAACCTCTGCCCCATCCAATCCTCCCGCTCCCTGTGCCTTGACCCCTCTCCACACCTCTGCCCCCTGACAGGCTCCCCACCAGAACCCTCGACCCATCCGTCCCCCCGTTTCCTGTCCCCTGACTGTGATCGGGGACAAGGAGAAGAGGGGTTGGAGGGAAGTGGGAGGGAGTAGATGAGGGTGGAGCTACCCCTCCCCCGCAATGGAGTGTCGTCTTTTTTGAAAGTTCAAATATGGAAACCCTACCAGAGGGGCTAAGTTCACAAAGGCTCAACCGGCTGCAGTTGGAGTTTTGCTGGTTCTGGTCACTCTGACATTCAGGCCCTTCATCATTCAGAGGTTGCTGACAAGTTTGTTGAGGGGATGGTACTAGGGGTACTAGGGTTGCAGGGAGCAGCATGCCAACCCTCCTTGCCGGTGATGAGTGGCATTATACTGCAGTCTGCCCCAGTGAACGGGGGTAAGTGGTGACTGGCAGTTGCCTAGATGTCAGAGGCACAATAGCATTCTAGCTGGACAGAACTAAGCCTTTCCAAAAATCCTGAAGGCTTTTCATTTCCACAACCTAACTTTCCAAAGGCTCCACTATATCCACACAGAGACTATCAAAATGGATCTCTAGTTAAATCTGGCTGCAGGGAAGCTCTTATCTCTGCTTGCAATCCATTAACTGGGGTATGCATTTAAGTTGTGGGCAGAGCCTGAAACAAAACAGCCCAGTGTGGAGGGAGGCAGATCCTCCCTTATAACACCTAGCCTAATGGACACGGTACTCATCCTGGATGGGGGAGGCATCCAGTTCAAGTTTTGTGCCTCCTAAGAGGGAGAAGGGATTTGTCACCATTCAGGGAGTACCCTGATCACTGGACTACTGGATAGTCTGATGTAGATCTCCTGCAATGTCTCCTATTGAACTTGTTTCACTTTAATTTAACAATTAAATATGAATTGGGCCAGAGAAAGAGTTAAAATTACTCTATAGCCTAGTAGTTCATTCACCTGTGAGGTAACTATTCTCTTTTTCAGATCCCTCGTTCCCTTCAAGAGAAGAGGGGACTTGAACTGAGGGCCTCCTACATGCTGGAGGGTATAAGAAAGGGTTCCATTCTATGCATCCGATGAAGTGAGCTATAGCTCACGAAAGCTTATGCTGAAATAAACTAGTTAGTCTCTAAGGTGCTACAAGTATTCCTCGCTTTCTTTACGGATACAGACTAACACAGCTGCTATTCTTGAACCTGTCATGTTTATTGTCTGTTTCCATGTCAAATAAAATGTTTACAAGCAAAAATATTATTTTTCTTTCAACTGCCAACCTTGCAGACTCTGACTGGGTTCTTTCATTCTCCCACATCACCTCCAGTAATAGACTGCAAGGCAAATTCTGCCCTTATTTTGCTGTACAGGCTGTAAAAGTTTGACAGTCACAGTAGCCAGTAGAGGGAGCTCTCATGCAGCCAGATAAATTAAACACATGTTGAAGGTGCCAAGGAAAAGAATATTAAAGTTATGTAAGTCCCAAAGAATTCACTGTCATTTTAAATTTACTGCAAGATGTTAATGCCCAGGAAGCTTAAAGCAAAATAATGCTAAATTAATTTTTTTATATATTACTACAACAATAGAATTAGAGCAAAAATGTTTTCTCTCTCTTTGGGACTGATCCTGCAACCCATGCTCACCTGAGTAATCCTTTCTCAAACAGTACTGCTCCTGTAAAGATTACTCAGGTGAGCAAGGGTTGCAGAATCTGGCTCTGTATAATGTTTGATTTGCAAGTAAAGTGATGGTTTTGGCCCACAAAAGTGATTACACACACTCTTCCTCCGCTATTCTTATTTTTCAGCAATGGGAAAACTTGGTTGTGTTGGATAAATCTCTCTACTCCATTTCAAGAACTGTGTAAGTATCCATATCATGCATCCCAATGCACACTGATTGGTTTCAGAAAACAACAGATACATAAGTAAGAATGTATAATCCCATATCACTTTATATGTTAGTCATCACATGCAAACAGGGCCGGCGACAGGGGGGTACTACGGGTACAGCTGTACCGGGCCCCCCGACTTTAGGGGGGCCCCGGTACACAGCTGTACCCGATGTCACCGGACCTGGAGAGCGGGGAAGGGGCGGGGAGGCGGCGCGGCTCTCCCCCGGACAAGCGTGCCTGGCCCCAGCAGGAGCTGTGAGCCTGGCCGGCAGCAGCAGCGCTGTCCGGGGGAGGAGGAGAGGGAGGGGGATGGGGGAGAAAGGGCGGCTCACGCAGCTCTTGCTGCCCGGGGGGGGGGGGGAGCGCCGGCTGGGCTGGGGGGGGGCCCATCCGCTGTCGGCTGGGCTGGGGGGGGCCCGGCTGGGCTGGGGGGGCCCCCATCTGCTGTCGGCTGGGCTGGGGGGGGCCCCAAACTATCAAAGTAGGGGGGCCCCAAATTTCTGTCGCCAGCCCTGCATGCAAATGATGTATGCAAGACATTAAAAACGAACATCCTATATAATAAAAGGCCAGAGGATGTTTGTCCGAAGCCGTCATGTGCAATAGAGACAAACAGCATGCTGGGAGTTGTAGTTCAGCGGCACAAAATGGCCACCGCGCATGCGCCACCGTGAGCCGTAGAGATGGCTCGGACAAACAGCATGCTGGGAGTTGTAGTTTGGCAGCACAAAATGGCCGCCACGTGTGCGCAGCCGCGAGCCATAGAGACGGCCCGGACAAACAGCATTAAGCACTTTGGCCCGTGTACACGGGCTGTTACACTAGTCCTGAATATTTTATATAGATCAGAGATTCTTAAACTATGGTCCATGGACCACCAGTGTTTCACATGCTCCATTCAGGTGGTCTGTGGATAGTTCTCTCTAAGGTTCGCACCTGGGTGGCTGCCCACAAGAGACTGAAGGGCCACCCACCTAATTAGTAGAGCCGTGCAGGGGTGGCTCCACTACTTAGGTACCTGGACCCTGGAGATGATGCACATGTAAGGTGAAGCGGTGACCTTGGGGGGAATAGAGGGTAAGTGGGAGGGGGCAGTGTGGTGAGAGGAGGCAGTGGGGGGAATTTGGAATTTGCAGGGCTGCGGCAGCCAGAGGAAGAGGCAATTTTCCCCAGCTCCAGAACTGTGGCTCAGCGGCTGCCGGAGAGAGACCCCACTCCTTCCCAGCTCGGGGGCTGCCACTGTGGGGGAGAGAGCCCCACATCACATTAGAAAGGTAAGACTACTGGTATTAAAATATGAGTTGTGTACTTTTATTTGTAGGGGAAAATATATATATATGTGTGTGTGTGTGTGTGTCTCCATGTAACGGGGACACCACTCACCCCCGCGGCGCCTCCCGCTGGTCGTCTGGGGAATCAGCTCCTTCAGCGTCAGGAGCGCCCTCCACAGGTTGATGCCCCGCTCCTTTGCTGGCTCCGTGTCCCTCCTGGACCCCGGTGCCCTCCAACTGTGGGTGCTGCAACCCTGCAGTACCCCCTTGGTGTGAGGGTCTCCCCTCCCTGGAGACCTCTACCCCCTATCCCCACCTCAGAGTATGCCACTGTCAGTTACCACTTGCCCCCGCTCACTGGGGCAGACTGCAGTATCATGGCTTCTCATCACAGGCGAGGAGGGTTGGCCTGCTGCTGCTATCTCCAGCCCTAGGCTGCCCCCTGCAACCCTGGTAGTTCTGGGTCGGACCTTGTATCAGGCCCGGAGGCCTGGGGCTCGTGGCTAGAGCCCACCCAGCTCCTTCTGCCCTGCCCTGCCCCAGCTCTGCCCTAACCCAGGTACCTGGCTCAGCTCCTACAGCTAGGCCTGTCTCCCTCTGAATGCAGAGGAGACTGCTTTCTGCCTCTCTGCCTCCCAGCCCTTATATCCTGGCTGGGAGTGTTTGGGGCGTGGCCGCCCAGCTGGGCCTCATGCCCAATCAGGCCTGAAAATCCTGCTGGCTCCCAGCTTCAAACCCCCTTCCAGGCCATTTCAAACCCCTTTTGGGGCTTTTCCAAGCCCCTTCTGGTAGGGGGCGGGTGGTCACCCCGCCACAGTCCATATATATAGATATAGATATATATACTAGCGAAAATACCCGGCGTTGCTCGGGTCAGTCGGAGGTGGGGAGGGGACAGACAGCTGACACCCCCTGACCAACCCCAACACCCCCCGGCTCACTTACCCCCCGACCAAACCCGACGCCCCCACCTGACCCCCCCAACCAAACCCAACACCCCTACCTCACCCCCCGACCAAACACGACACCCCCCCCCACTTACCGTCCGACCAAACCCAACTCGGATCCGTCGCAGGTGGGGAGGGGGCACAGAGCTGAGGGATTCCGGGGTCCTTTGCAGGTGGGGAGGGGGCACAGAGATGATGGATTCTGGGGTTCCGTTGGGAGGGGGGAGGGGCAGAGAACTGAGGGATTTCCGGGGTTCCGTTGGAGGAGGGAGGGGCAGAGAGCTGAGCGAGTGCGGTGTCTGTTGGAGGGGGTATTATGACATCATAACAACATAGCTGTCCAGCTGATGTGATTGGCCTTTAAAGACTTTCACCCCTGGGGGGCGTCAGAGGTGAGATTTGAATTTTTTTTGACCCTTACGACCATCAAGACCCCAAGACCTCTAACTGTACCAAATTTCAAGTCTCTAGCTCAAACGGTGCGGAAGGAGTAAGCTTACATACATACATACATACACCATTTGACTTTTATATATATAGATAGATAGTGCTTTTATCCAAAGCAGTCATGGTGGGATAAGTCTGAGGGGTGGGTGGGGGGGAAGTTTGAGAACCACTGAATAAATGTTAAAAATTCCATAATACTTTTTGAAAGTATTGGGGTTTTGCTGGAGTCCTTGATACAATTTTTAACTTCCCCTAATGCTGTGTCTCATAGTGACTACTGACTGGTCTTGCCTTCCATCCCTCAGATTGTAGTAGTAGGATTTTATGTTTGTATTTTGTTTTACTTAGAATGAAGGCTTCTGCATTGCAATTTGATGTTCAAAATGTTCTGTGTAAATTAATTCTGTTTTGGGTGTGAATGAGGAATGGGTGTTAAGAGAAGTATGAAAGCCATTGCTGAACTAGATGTTCTAAGGAGCACTGAAAACAGATGCAAGGGTGCCAGAAGGCTGCAATACACCCCTATAGAAGTGGTCAAGGAAGGCAGAATGATGACTTTGAAGAAATGGGCACCTATCAATGGGGACAAGAGCTGTGATCAAAACCAGCCTGGGACAACTCCCTGAGAGACTTGAAAGAACAAGATAAAGGATGAGAAAAACAATTTAAGAAAACAAGCACTAATCAATTGATTACAGCATGATGGTGCAAAACTCATTGGTCCCAAAGAAGGAAAATCACCATATAAACAGGGTGCCTTGCCATGAAACATTGGGTTTGTCCTGCCAAGACTTCCCCAGAGCATCATATCATGACCGATAGAATCCGTCTTCTACCTACCCATGATCAACCTACCTGGTCACTGGATTGAAACATTGTCTGGCAGAACTGTGTGCATGTGTGGTGTGTGATAGAATTTGCATATGCATTAAATCTATATATATAAAAGTCAAATGGTGTACGCGTGTATGTATGTATGTGCACTTACTCCTTCCACACCGTTTGAGCTAGAGACTTGAAATTTGGTACAGTAATAGGTCTTAGGGTCCTATTCAGGGTAAGAGTCGAAAATTTTTCAAATCTCACCTCTGACGCCCCCCAGGGATGAAATTCTTTAAAGCCCATTCACATCAGCTGGGCAGCTGCTGTTCTGTGACATAGTTATGATGTCATAATACCCCCTCCAATGAACCCTGCACTCACTCAGCTCTCTGCCCCCTCCCCCCTCCAACGGACCCCGCACTCGCTCAGCTCTCTGCCCCCTCCCCACCTCCGACGGGTGGTCGGGGGGGGTGAGGTGGGGGTGTCAGGTTTGGTCAAGGGGTAAGTGAGCCGGGGGTGTTGGGTTTGGTCTGGGGGGGTGGGAAGGTGTCGGGGTGGGTGAGGGGTGGGTGTTGGGGTTGGTCAGGGGGTGTTGGGTTTGGTGGGGGGGTAAGGTGGGGGTGTTGGGTTTGGTTGGGGGGGTGAGGAGGGGGTCGGGGTTGGTTGAGGGGTAAGTGAGGTGTGGGTGTTGGGTTTGTTTGTGGTGGTAGGTAGGGGTGTCGGGTTTGGTTGGGGGGAAAGTGAGGTGGGTGTGTCAGGTTTGGTCTACGGGGGTTGAGGTGTGGGTGTTGGTCAGGGGGTGTTGGAGTTGGTAGGGGGTGACGTGGGGGGGTTGGGGTTGGTGAAAATGTGAGTTGGGGTTGGTCAAGGGGTAAGTGAGGTGGGGGTGTCGGGTTTGGTCGGGGGGGTGAGGTGGGGGTGTCAGGTTTGCTCTCTGCCCCCTCCCCCCTCCAATGGACCCCACACTCGCTCAGCTCTCTGCCCCCTCCCCACCTCCGATGGACCCGAACAACACCGGGTATTTTCGCTAGTCTTCAATAAACACAGCGTATTTATTTCCCCTGAAAAAGATCCTGTGTGCTTGTTAAAAGGATAACAAGATGTCTGCAGAATTTTAGATCTTTTTGCAGTGCTTAGATCTTTTGGAATAGAGGTATTAGACTATAAAGTGTAATTACTAATTATAGGATTTTAAATATAGTAGCTATAAAAACCTTGTGGCGCCCAGTAAAAATGTTGTAACCAAAAGTTTAGAGGATTTAAGTTTCATGTTTGAAATGTTTGTTTGAAAATTCAGTAGCAATATTTTGTTGATATACTACAATATGCATTTCTGCAGAGCATTATGGAAGAGTTGCACAGGAAACAAACATCACATTTTTGTTTTGGAAATATTTTTGGATTGGTTATAAAATTTAAGAATAGAAATTCATAATGAATCAGTGTCTAAAAGAGTGTGCATATGTACAGGCTAGAAATAATCATGGTCTTGACAAACCCTTTTCTCACAGTAAACAAAGTGACACACAGCAATATTTACATATACAATGACCTGAACAATGAATATGTAAATATTGACAAGATGGAACAAAGTATATTTATAAACAAGTAACCATTTGACATTTTATTTTTGCTCTATATGCCTGTCTGTAACAAATGTATATTGCTTTTCTTTACCCAGAACTTTGTGACGAGAGTTTCTTGAACTATTGTAAAAAGAATCTGACGTATATGATAAATCAGAAAAGCAAATCATTAAAGATACCTCAAAACCAAGTTTGTATCATTATAATTGTGTACATGTCTAAAAATGTTTGACACTAAAGGCCAAATGCATGCATGAAGTAATCCATTGAAAACAGGGGAGTTATACCAGATATTAATCTGTCCCCAAATATTTATATTAAATTAATTTAATGCAACAGAGGAAAAATATCAGACTACAAGTTTCAATTTATGAACATTTCACAAGCAAGCATTTGTGTTCAAAAGTGTCAAAACATCTGTAATATGAGTTTCAATTCAAGAGACAAGGTGAGTGAGGTAATATCTTTTATTGGATCATTTTCTGTTGGTGAAAGAGACAAGCTTTCAACATTACACAGAGCCCTTCAGATCTGGGAAAGGTACTCAGTGTCACAGCTAAATACCCAACCCCACTGAACTTCAACCCCTTCATCTGGAGCCACCTGCACCCAGATCCCCTGCCTCCATCCCCACACTGAGCTTCCTGAGCTCAAGCCCTGACCCTAATAAGCCCCACCCCCTGCACCACTCTGAGCCCCCACATCCAGACCCCCATGCCACTGACCACCAACTAGCTGCACCCAAATCCCCACTCTCTCAGCACCCCTGTTGATATCCCACACCTAGACCCCTCTGCTAAGCCCCAACCACCATCACCTGGAAGTCCTGCTGAGTCCCATTGGACCCAGAACCCCCCCACCAAGCCTCTATGCATCCAGATCCCATCACCTAGACCCCACACTGAGCTGCCTGCACCCAGATTGTCCCACACAGAATCCTCTCATCCCACACCTGGGTCCCCCCCACAATGAGCCCCTCCACACTTGGACCCTGCCTGGTTGTGCCTGTCTGCCTAGACCTGGTGCACCTGCCACAGAGGGGCAGGGCCCCAGAGTGTTTCTGGGACCAGGCCCAGGTGTCAGGGTTGGGTGCAACCTCATCACTGAGGCTGTGAGGGGTGGAGGGACTGCGGGGTGACCTCTCACCTTTGTGCAGCCAGTGGCCCATGCTCCCCATTGCCATGCTGGAGACTCTGCATTTATTTATTGAAAAATAAAACTTGCCCAATTTTCAAGTATGGGGCACAGAATTTTTAATTTTTTGGTGCAGAGTCCCTCCAGAATAGTTGTTTGGAGCCCTAAAGAGGGAGTTCAGGAAAGATTTATTTCAGGATATGGTTCCCATAGAGTATGGGTTCCAGTGTAGGATGGTAGGGGGCATCTAGGGATACGTGGTTGGAGGGTTCTTCTCCCTCCTCCCCCTTACTGAAACAGGTTCTCTTGTGGTATTTGGGTGGCATGCAGGGTGAGAACCTCAGTTCAGAAGGTGGAGTTAGAAATCACTGAGAATGAACCCTTAGGGATGATATATAAACAGTTGAAAACACAATTTCAGCTCAACTCATCTTGAACATTTTGTGAAGGAATTGGCAGTCTTTCAGCTAGCTTGAAACATTATCCAAAGAACTTTCCTTGGCACATTGACTTTGAAATTATACTTAATGCAGCATAATTCTCTATTATGTCCTTCTTCATTTTAAAATGAGAATATCAAAGGGTGTGGGAATCATAACTCAGACAGAAAACTGTTGTATATTCCTCTCCTCACTGGGGGAGGGGGTGAATTTCATAAGTTTATATTGTACAGTTCCCTGTGCCACACAAGACTGTATAATTTTGGGTTTACACTCCAGAGGGGTGTGTGCCTGAGTAGCTGGGAAATACCCTACCTTGAGCCTTCCTGTGCAGTAGCTGGTCATAGGGGCTACATGTAACTGCAGCTGAGTGTGTCCATACCTCTGTGTGTTCTGGTGAAAGGGCAGGTTGGAGCCTGGAGTGCGCTCGGAAGCTTCTCTCAACAGTACAGTGTAAAAGGGAGCTCAGACTGGGTCGCGGGGGCTCAGTGTTATCCCAGTTCCAGGTGGCACCCCAGGGAGAATCTCTCCTCCCAAACTAAGAAAGAGTAGAGCATTTACTGTTCCCACCCCCAGAATATTTTTCTATACATTTTCTGCCTTTTTAAAGGACATGATAGTACATTCTGTGGTTTTGTAACACTTGTTATGGGAGGGGGGTGGGTGCAGTAGGAACAGGTTTGGTGTGCAATTCTGGTTGGAAATATACCTCATAGGATTAGTGTGGTTGACCTAATGATTTTTAACTCCTGGTGTTGTAATAATGTTCTTTGCCCATACCTCTAATCCTGGGAGACTGGGAATTTGATCTTCAACTCATGTGCATGGGACAAGTTTTCTAAAAATTTGGACCTTACATGGCCCATATCAGTTGACAAGAAGGTGTGTGGCTGAGTCATTACACAAATTGAATCTATTTTCCCATGATAAGTATCCTGCTGCCTTCTCAACTGTCTGAGATGGGCCATCTTGAGTATCACTACAAAAGTTTTTTTCCCCTGCTGATAATAGCTCATCTTAAATAAATAGTCTCTTAGAATTGGTATAGCAACTTCCACCTTTTCATGTTTTCTCTGTATATATCTATATCTATCTTCCTACCATATGTTCCATTCTATGCAACCGATGACATGGGCTGTAGCCTACGAAAGCTTATGCTTAAATAAATTTGTTAGTCTCTAAGGTGCCATAAGTACTCCTGTTTTTTTAAGTGTGGACAAGTTTAGTCTTGGTACAAACCTACTCATTAAAGCCGTATGCAACAACTCTTATTTTTATTACTTTTTAATGCTCACACCTCCTATACAATAAAAAAGTGCCCATGCTCCTATCTTTCATTTGGGTTCTACCGGGAGGGAATTAGCTATCAGTTCTCAAACTGTGATTTGGGACCCTATTTTAATGGGGTCACCAGACTTTTTGGGACAAACCTCTGCAGTAGAAGCCTGAGCCCCACCGCCCAGGGCTGAAGCCAAAGCTCCAGGACTACATCCCTGGGTGGCAGGGCTCTGCTTTCAGCTTCCCCCCACCCAACTGAAGGCAAGTCCTTGGGCTCCACCATCCTACCCAGGACAGTACATCTCCCCTTCCGCAGTCATGTAGTAATTTTTGTTGTCAGAAGGGGGTAGCGGTGCAAGGAAGTTTGAGAACAACTGAATGGAAACAACGACAAAAGGAAGGGAATAAGAGCAAACAGTCTATCAGCACTGGGGAGAGTGCTCCTGTAAAAACTGCAGCGAGCTCTGCAATCCGTTGGATATAAAACATCAGTGAGACAAGGTGAGGTAATAGCTTTTCTTAGACTAATATTACCTCACCCAGCTTGCGTCTCTAATATCCTAATATCTATCTATATATATAAAAGTCAAGTGGTGTATGTATGAGTGTATGTATGTACGTATGACTGCGAAGTCCTCCCGCACCGTTTGAGCCAGAGACTTGAATTTTGGTACAGTGAGGGGTCTTGGGGTCTAGATGCTGGTAAGGGTCGAAAAATTTTCGGATCTCACCTCTGACGCCCCCCAGGGGTGAAAGTCTTTCAGGGCCAATCACATCAGCTTGGCAGTTAGGTGGTGATGATGTCATAATACCCCCCTCCAACAGACACCTCACTCGCTCAGCTCACCCCTCCCTCCTCCAACGGAACCCCGGAGATCCCTCAGTTCTCTGCCCCTCCCACCTCCCCAACGGAACCCCGGAGATCCCTCAGTTCTCTGCCCCTCCCACCTCCCCAACGGAACCCCGGACTACATCAGCTCTGTGCCCCCCCCCCACCTGCGAAGGTCCCCGGAATCCCTCGGCTCTGGGCCCCCTCCCCTCCTGCGACGGATCTGAGTTGGGTTTGGTGGGACGGTAAGTGAGGTGGGGGTGTCGGATTCGGTCGGGGGGGTGAGGTGGGGGTTTCGGGTTTGCTTCAGGGGGTGGGAAGGTGTCGGGGGGGGTGAGGGGTGGGTGTTGGGGTTGGTCAGGGGGTGTCAGCTGTCTGCCACCTCCCCACCTCCGACTGACCCGAGCAGCGCCGGGCACTTATGCTAGTAATATATATAAATGGAGATATACCAATCTCCTAGAACTGGAAAGACCTTGAAGGTCATCGAGTCCAGTCCCTTACCTACACTAGCAGGATCAAGTACTGTCCCCTGACAGATTTTTTGCCCCAGATCCCTAAATGGCCCCCTCAAGGATTGAACTCACAACCCTGGGTTTAGCAGGCCAATGCTCAAACCACTGAGCTATCCCTCCCCCCTATCCTAGGTCTGCAACTGCACCCTATACATAAAACATCAGTGCCACCTCCCTGCTCCTGAACCAGGGCTGGCCCAGATTCTTCCTTGTAGTCTCTTTCTCCCAAGCCGGTAATGCTGCCAGTACCCAGGCTGGTGCTGATGCGGGTATCTCAATTCCGGGCCCCATTTAATCTCTCCTCCCTCCAGCGCTGCAGTGCTCCAGGACTTTGGCTTGGCAGCTGGAGAACGCGTCCGCCGAGCCAGCTTTGGGGCTAGCACAGTGGTCCCACTACAGCTCACTCTGCTCGCCTCTGCTCCTGCAAACTGCTATCCCGCGGGACCCCCCGCTCGCGCACAGGGGCTTAGCTACCGACATTCGCTGGCGTGCGCGGCTCTCGTCTCGCGCCCCCGCCCAGCCCCAGGGGACCGCAGCATTAAGAGCACTGCTGCAGCATAGGAGCGCGCGCGGCGCGCCGGGGGCTTTTAAAGCAGCGCCAGGACCCTTCAAAAGGGGTGTCTCCCGCACTGCCTGAGAGCCACGGCCGCTTTCGGAGCTTTTCAGCTGGTTCCAGCCTGCTTTATCCTCCGCCATTTCTCTCTTTCCCGACTCAGCCCGCCTTTTCCCCGCCCACCGATTATTTAGGAAAAACGCTGTACACAGGCCCTGCGGAGGCACCTAAAGCTAGATAAGGACCCTACCGCCTGTACTGGGGAGGTGGTAGCCGAACAGCCGCAAATTCAGCAGCTGCAGCCGACAAGCGCATGCGCCTGCTGACGACTCTAAAGGTGGAGCCCAAGCGCGCGCGTCCTGCAGCGAGCATAGGGGAGAGGACGGAGCGCGCGCGCACGCTGCAGCGCGAGGCGGGAAAAGAGGGGAGGGGGGGAAGCTGTCTCGCGCGCACGTGTGAGTTGGACTCGTGCCGGCGGAGAGCACGCGGGCGGCCGGCGGCGCGGGGAGCGAGCCGGGTTCGGTGCTGGGAGCCGCCGCAGTAGCCGGGGGTGCGCGCGGGAGTGTCGCGCGCCCTGAGAGCCGCCCGGCGGCGCGGAGAGAGGCGCGGGGCGGGGCCCGGTGGGTGAGTGACACCCAGAGGCGGGCGCCGGCTGAGCTGGGCCGGAGCTGGGGACGCAACTTCCACGGGACCGAGGAACCGCCGCGCCACGAGACGCGACTGAGCGGAGCCCGCGGGCTCCCGCGCCCCCAGCCCCTCAGGGCAGACCGGGCGGAGGAGGCGCCGGGGCCGCTGCGGCGCGAGTCCGGAGCGGCTGAAGTTTCGACCCGCCGCGGGGCGGGGGCGCGGAGCCGCATCCATCCCCCCCCGGGCCAGGGAGCATGAAAGTTCCGCTCCGGCCCCGCCGCTGCTTCCGGCTGCATTTGGCGACGAGGAGCCGCTGCCCCCTACGCTGAGAAGCGGCGGCGGCGGGTCGGTGCCGGGCCTGCGGGCCGGGGAGAGACGCGGCTAGCGGCTCCACCGCCGGCCCCTAGGGAGCCCCCTCAGAAAGTGCCTCTTGTGCTGCCCCCCCCCCCCGGTTGGAACTTCGCGAGAAACGAAACTTTGGGGGGAAATCGTGAAAACCATTGAAAACTTGACTAGAAAACAGCTCCCCGGAATCAGAGGATCCTGCAAACATCCCCTCCCCGACTGCGTCACCAGCCCAGCACAAGGGAATCACTGGAGATTTAAATGCATTTGAAAGGATTTTTGTTACTGTGTTTCTTGGTTAAAGGCCTTGTATTTCACCTTGCGGGGTTTGTCTGGGGAGAAGAACAGAGGGGGGAAAAACCCTCCTTTCTGCTGGGCGGGACTTGGAGGTGAAACGTTGGTGGCTACTTCTCCAGCTGGGCACTTCTCCCCACGCCTCCCCTCACTTTGTTTGTATGTGTTTTGTTTTTGGTATCGAAGCAGTTTGATTCTTCGCCTAATAAACTTTTTCGTTCAAATCCACGATGGAGCCTGGCAATATGGACTATTTCTGTGATCAGGTGCAGCAGAAAGATGTGAGCCGCAGGATGCAAATCGGCCAAGAATTGTTGGAGTATCTGGCTGACCCCAGTAGATCCACTGACCTCGAGCAGGATCAGCAGCGCCTTGATAAAGTGATTGACGAATTAATAGGATGGGTCAACTCTAGTAATTTTAAGGTAAAAATGTTTTGCGCAGAGTTTGTGTGTAACAGGATTTTTCATGTTGAAAAAGGATGGTGCTTTTAATTATCCTTTAAATCATAAATAAGCAGAACAAGACCCCAATTTCTCGTCTATTATATCTCGTTTCTTGCTTCCTTCCACAAAAAGAGGCATTTCAGAAAAGTGGATTTTGTTGGTTAGAAAGATTGTTTGACAGTGTGATTCTGGCCTGTAAGAGGTGTTCATCTTTTTATCTTAATGTTGGATAAAAATAGGACTAGCATTTGTTATTTAAAATATTGCAGTAAGAAAAGTAATTTATGGAGAGATGTTTTGGTGCATCTTTTTTTGGCATGGCTCTTGATTCTGAGCAGACAAAAGCAAACATCCGTGTTTTCTCACATGGTATGTTCTGATTTTTGATCCCTCCCAGTTCATACACCCTATATTTACTCAGGTACGTGTTTTATTTGTTGCCATTATTTTTTGTAGGCTTTACAAGTGATCTTTCACTAAATGTATATTGTATCATCTTTTCTGATTCATAGGGGTTAAACTAGTTAGTGATTGCTGTTTCAGGGTCCATGTGTAAATTTGAGGTTATCCATACCATCTTTTGTATGGTTTCTCAGTATGAGTAAGTTATGTTTGTATCTTTCTGGAGGTCTGATGACTCATATTTAAATTTTTTCTTTATGCATTTCAAGTTGTACAAGAAAGGGCTAATTCTGGGCATATGGAGAGACTAGTCAATTCTCTTGCTTTTCGATTGCCAATGTTTCTACTGGGTGGGTATGTGGTCATATTGTCCACTTGGGCACTATTTAACTGCACTTGCTTTGCACTTCAGTCAGCTGGTGGCAGTGTTGCTCCATAGTTACTGGACTCAGGTCTATTAATTAAGGGGATCATGAGGTTTTTTGTTTGTTTGCAGGGATAGTTCCATATACAAAATTGATTAGTGTACTTATGACTACTCGATTTTTATCAGTCATTTTGAAGTACATCTCAAATTAATTCTGTTGGTTCAATAGTTCTCTGAAGATTACCGCTCAACAGGCAAATATCAGAACAGTTTGTACAGTATAGTAGTACATGTCTGTGATGGTGGCACAGTAATTAAACTTTTTTTTAAGTATCTGTAGATGGTACAGATTTGGGAATTATTTTATAACATTTATGCTTGTTTTTAGGATTGAACTCTGAAAACTGTCAGTTTCAGCTATTTTCACAAGCACATCAATTACTGTATTACAGGTCATGTTACTGTAGAGATGGCTCCTTATCGAATATTTAGCATAATTATGTGTTCTTGACCTTAAATTGCTTAATTTGGGGTAGATGTATTCCATATAGGTGCATGGCAAATTTGGGTAGATTTGAAAGAGATGAGCAACTGATTACATTTTTCTCAGCAGGATGGTAATTTTAAAAAAGTGTACACTTAAGATAGGCAACAAAGACAAGCATCACCTCTGTGTGTTCCATGTAAAAAGCTCATAAAAGATATCATTAGCTACAAATAAATAATTCTCTTTTTAAAGTGTAATATCTTTCTCTTTCACATCAGAATGTTCTGTTTGCTTTAGATGTAAAGATGACTGGGTACCTTGTTATTTAAGACTGGTATTAAGGCAATAAATATGTAGTATTCTAAATTATGAAATATGGTACAAATAAAGCTCTTACAGAGCTTACTAGATTTTAATAATGTAAAAGGCTTGCAGGCTAATTAAGATTCAGTTTTGCATTCTTTAAGTGCACATAACTCCTATTGACACTGAGTTCCCACTCTGATGCTATGGCAAAAAAGGCTAATGTTACATTTGGAGGTAAAACAAGGGGTGTAGCGAATAGGAGTAGTCTTTATCTTTGGCATTGGAGAGACACTTCTGGTATACATGTTTTAAAAAGCATGTTGACAAATTTTGTGGCTCTTTGCACCCTCTACAAAAGATTTGAGGGCTGAAAAAAGTTCCTTAGTTACTTGATAAGTGTGTGAGTATCTTCACAGGGGGGCTTTTTAATCTAGTAAAGAAAAACAACAAGAACCAATGTCTGGAAGCCATAGTCAGACACCTTGTAACTGAAAATGAGGCATAGTTTTGTGGCAATTATGGTAATTGACCATTGGATTAGACTATCAAGGATCTCTTGACATAGTCATATAAAGACTGCATGCCTCTATAAGATATACTTTAGCAAAAGACAAGTTTTTGGGCTTGTCAGCCGTATGGTAAGGGGGCCAGGAGATTGGCAAAGGGGCAGGAAGTCCCGGGGGGCTGTCAGGGGATGAGGAATGGGGGAGGACTGTTGGATGGGGCATGGGAGTCCCAGGGGGGTGTCGGGGCAGGGTGTGGATAGGGTTTGGGGTAGTTGGGGGACAGGGAGCAGTGGTGGAGTCCTGGAGGGCGGTTAGGGGAGGGGGGTCTCTGGAAGGGTCCATCAGGGGACAAGGAGCAGAGGAGGTTTGATAGGTCAGGGATTCGGGGGGGGGGGGGCAGTCAGGGAGGCATAACCTTCCCTGACCTGGCCCTTCATACAATTTTTCAACCCTGATGTGGCCCTCTGGCCAGAAAGTTTGCCCATGACTGTTCTAAAGTGACACTTCAGATCCTTAGACCTGCTGTAATAGCTGTCTCTGATGTCTCCCCATTTTCTGACTCTAAGAAAGGATTGTAGACTTTCTGTTTCATTGTAGATTCTTATTTTCAGTTTTGTAGGTAAAGTGATCTCTACAGACCATTCCTGCACTGAGCTCAGTTTAGAATGCTGAACTTTGGGTAAAGCAGTTGATCTCTTCTCCTTTATTTGGGTCATAAGCCTTTTGACCAGTGAAAAATATATTCACAGAAAGTGAAAATAACCTGGACTGTAGCCTTCATATTAATTATTCTAATTTGTGGAAGATATCTGCCTTGTGTTTATTTTATTTTTTTATTTTTTCTGAGTCACAATCTCTTTATTTATCTTAACAGTCAGGTAGGTGGTCTGTGTCAGCGCCGTTATGCTCTCTTCAATCTCTGACAGTTTCTTCAGCATTTGATTCACCTTGGCCTCATCAAATTCCAAATGCAGAAATTCAGATTCCTGCCCATTTTTTCCCAGCTCCATTTCAACGATTGCAACAGGGGTGTTTATTTGATCAATGTGTCTTGACTGTGATTTCAAATCCACTCTCCAGTTCATGTTTTTCAAGGTGTTGTCCCACCTGCTTTGATTTATCAGACTTGTGTTTTAAGTCACATGGAAGGACCACAAAACCCTTCAATTTCTCTTTTGCCAGGTGGATCAAATTATTGTATTCTATTTTCCTGATAGATCAGTAATCTAGGAATCTGCTTTGACATTTTGGTACTCATTCTGTCAAAGAGCGTGTGATGTTTGAGGGAGAACTGTCAGCTCTTGTGAAACTCTGCAAGGATGCTTCCTGGTGATCAGTGTTTTTACTGAACGTTTTAGAAATTTGAGCTGCTATTCTCTTAGGATATAGTTTTTGGGCAACAAAGCCTGCCGTCTTTTCTTGCTATCTGTTGGGATGAGGCTGTACATTGTGTATACATTAAAAACCAATCCTTTAATTTTTGAGTTCAAAACAATGTGAGTAGCTTTTGTAGCATCTTTTAAATCTCAGGCTAATTCTAGTATGAGGGTGTTAATCAGTAGATATTTTTTGATCCACAATGGCTTCTTGACTGCCTGTATTTTTACTGATTATTTTTGTTTGGCAGTTTTGTTATCTTCTCTCTATTGTTGATGGATAAATGCTTACTCCTGATCCAAGACAGAATTCTACCTAGAGTCTCACCTGTAAGGGGTAGTAGGACAAGACGTGATATTCTCAGAGGGCATCCCTCTTGGTACCCCTCGTATTTGTTTCCCACTTTAGTACTCACGTCCTTAGCAGTGTTGGCCCTACTGGATGCCCTGGGATGTATAGACTTATGTACACAAGCCTACATCATCTGTTGTCTCCAGGATTAGATCCTCTTCCTCCTCCCCAAAGAGGCAGTATAGATAGACATTCTAGCTAGGTCAATTACTGTAGTCTCAGATCCTGAAAAGACAGGCCATAGCGAGGGGGTCCAGATGGATTCAACTACTCGAACTGGGATTTGCTGTCTCAATTCATAGCCAAGGCACCACAGGAACATTGGAAGGAATTGAAAGTCATTGTGACTGAGAATCAGTTGATAGGCTGCACTTTCCTATAGGCTGTGCTGTATGTGCCTGATATGGTGATGCATACTATGACAACATTGGTGGCCATGAGGTCTTCCTCGTTCCAGGTGTTGGGGAGCCTTAGCGTGGTCCAAATTACAGTTAAGGACCTTTATTTTGAAGGCAGTGAAGCTT
Source organism: Sternotherus odoratus (assembly GCA_032164245.1). Classification (NCBI taxonomy): domain Eukaryota; kingdom Metazoa; phylum Chordata; order Testudines; family Kinosternidae; genus Sternotherus; species Sternotherus odoratus. The sequence continues at coordinate 153,243,213 of JAVMKO010000002.1, forward strand.
GTAACAGATGAGGTCCACTGTTTGTTAAAGGACTCCATGGCTACTTCATGTTCATTGGACCTAAATGTTCCAACCCTAAGAAGGACAATAATCTTGGTTCAGGCAATGTCCCTCTGCCCAGTAATATTACCAAACCCAAAAGACCTTAGAGCCACGGAGAAAGAAAGTTCAGTGTAGGTGAGCCGTTAGTCTATTCCTCTGAAGATGCAGCTCTTCAGCCAGGCAGTAGGTTCGATACCTGTGTTAAGAGTCTAGCAGTAGCTCTTGAGGATCGCTTCCCTTCTCTTCCCTCCTCACTCAACCAGCAGCTGCCTTTTATTTTTTTGGAAGTCTGGACTTGATCATTTATGACCAGTATGTCCTGGAAATCGTAAGCTGGCTATTCTGTCCAATTTCAGTCTTTTTCATGAATCAGAGAGGTAGCCGTGTTAGTCTGGAACAGCAGAGGTAACAGAGTCCTGTGGCATCTTAAAGACTAACTAAAGTATTGAAGCATAAGCTTTCATGGGCTAATACCCACTTCGTCACACTTCCACTGCTTGCATCCGACGAAGTGGGTATTAGCCCACAAAAGCTTATGCTTCAGTACTTTAGTTAGTCTTTAAGGTGCCACAGGACTCTTTACCAGTCTTTTTCATGTCCCTTAACTGTTTTCCCCATCCCTTTTCAGGGACTTTTTCACAGGATACTGTTACAAAAAGAGGTGGAGGATCTTCTACAACTTAGAGCAGTAAAAGGAGGTGCCTTTAGAATTCAGGAGAAAGGGGTTTTATTCCCATTATTTTCTCATTCCAAAGAAAAAAGGGAGTGGGCACTGCATTCTGGACCTTTCACATCTCAGCAAATTATCCACCGTTTCAAGTTCAGGATGGTGAACTCATTCCCTCATTAGATCCTTATGACTGGTTTGTGGCTCTTGACCCACAAGCTTCTATTTTCACAACTCCATTCACCCAGCCAAATGGAAATGTCTCAGATTATTGCTAGTGAGATGTTCTTAGTAATATGGTCTCTGAGGCCTTGGTTACACTGGCACTTTATAACTCTATAAAGCCTCCAGGAGCGCTATAACTCACTATCCGTCCACACTGGCAAGGCATGTATTGTGCTATAAACCGCTCCTGGTAATCCTCCCTTCCCTGAGGGTTAACAGCTATTGTGTATTCACTGGTCTGTATTATCTCAAGTGTGAATGGGTATTAAGATTACAACACATAGGTGATCTCTGGAGACGCCCCGAGCCATTTAAGGCAGTTGATGTCTCTTCCCTTTGTTTTGAATTGGGCTGGAGGAATGCGGAAGTATGTTTCAGAGTTTCTCTCTTAACTCAGCAGATAAGCAGTGCAAATGTTTACGGAGGGAGCTGTGTGACTGAAATTCAGAGCCTGCTAGTTTTCTCTAATGGAAACTCATTGACAGCCAGTCTCTGCATGAAATTCTCTCATGCCGCATATGCACAACATGTTCCCCCTCATCCCCCTCGTTTGAAAAGCACGTTGCACCCAGCTGAATGCTGGGATACCTACCCTAATGCACTGCTCCTAATGCCACCTAAAGTGCTGCAAATGTGGCCATGCTATAGCGCTGGCGGATCTAAGTGTGGACACGCACTATCGCAATACCCATTGCTGTATACAGGGTCAGCTATAACCAAAAGCACTATAATCCTGTAAGTGTAACCATGCCCTGATCTTTCCACAGCACAGAGTATTCACCAAGTGCTTGACAGTCATGGCAGCTTATCTAAGGAGACATGAAATCTGGCTCTACCCATATGTCAGCAACTAACTGATTTGAGGAAGACCACCTCAGCAAGTGACTGATTTGATCCAAGAACTCTTTAAACTCCTCTCTGCTTTGGGCTTTAAAATCAACAGAGACGTTCATACTTACTGACTCAAAGCATAGTTCATTGGAGCATTGGCCCTCTGCCTGTATGGGGGAAGGTACATAAACTCTGTTCCTCCACCTTGAACCTATGTCACAGCTAAATTAGCCGTACCCACATCTCATCCCTGTGTTTTTGGTCTGGCAAGGATGTTATGCTAGTTTACTTTTTTTGGACTAAGGGGGAGTTTTTATCACTGCCAGATTGGCCTGGATGGCTTGTTTTCACCTTCCTTGCAGGAGCTCAGTGACTGTGGTGTATGTCAAGATGTAACGTTAGTGTTGTCATAGTTTAGCATGTATCAGGTGTCCAGTGCAGGTACTGATTTCATGGGTGATCTGGTTCCTTGATAAATTGGAAGTGGACTATAGTGGAAGGCATCCTGCAAAGAGGCTGTGTAATGGATTTATGGCTCTTAACATCTTGTACTCTGAAGAGACAACTCTCTTTCTCTTGCCATCATATTAGGGGAGGGTGTTCTGGGGTCCAAGCAACAGGTTGGGGAACAGTTTTGTGTGTGTGAGGGCTGACAGCAACTCTCCTCCTAATGGAAACATTAGAAAGGAATCATGACCCACACTGTGTGAATTATTGCTGGATAGTTCCCAGAATAATTAAATTAATAAAGATGCAACTGAAGAAAACCACATCCCTTACATCTTGACTATTACATGTCCAGAACAGTATTTTCTTTGCACGTGCGGAAGAGACTACTGCTGTCAAAAGCTGGTTTAGCGCTTCAGTAAACTCTGGTTCCAGGTGCGTAATAAATTAGTTACACCACTTCAGTGCCTTGACTTTTTAACTTCAGAAGCAAACATACCATTTGAATGGTTCAACTCCAACCCTGAAAATAATTATGGTCAATATGATCAGTGGATGATTGTAGGTGTCCATGTTATAATAGCATCTTCCTCTTCATCAGTTAGGCATCTCTGCTGGTAATTTGTGTTAAGAATATTGGCAAGAAAATGAGGTGGGTAAGTGCTTTCTGTTTCTTCACTGCTTGCAATTTAATGTTTTCTTCCTGCAGTGTTAAAATTCTTTCCAAATTTCATCAGCAATAGAGCAGCTATATTTCTGCATGTTGTCCAGATCTTTGGAAACAGGTTTCAGTATAGTAAGCTTATCTTCTACATTTCACTTTAAGTCCAATGTTGACTACTTTTGCTGCATGTGACAGGTTCCCCAGGGTGCAACTTGGAACTGGTATACCAACCTGGGCGCTCACACACTGTGATGCTGTGACAAACTGAAAATCTTTCCAGCTACTGCACTTACATAGCCATCTACAGGCAGGGGTACACCCAGCTTAGTTACATGAATGCTTCTCCTACCCACTCATGAACTAACAACAGAGAGACTCCAGCAAATTCCCACAGCTCCCCAGCCCAGGGCCCCAGAACTCTTGCCCTGGTCAGAAGCCTGGCCAGTGTAAGTTTATTACCCAGTCTGCCCATCCCTAAATGTGAAGATGACATGTACCAGCTTTTTAATGCTATGCAGGTTTCCCAAGCACTTCAACCAAAACACACTTTTTTAGGTAAAATATAAAACAGATTTATGAACTACAGAAAGTTAGATTTTAATTGATAAACATACAGATAATATTTCTGGTTACCTAAGAAATAAAAGTAAAATTGCAACATGAGTTCTATAAACTAGACAGGATTTGAATCAAGGAGTGTTTCACCCTGATAGGATAATGCCTTAATACAAGCTAGATTCTCCTTTCCAGGCTCGGACCACCTCCGCCATTCCAAATCTTTGTCTACCAGATGTTCTTCCACATGCAGAGTTGTGGGGGGAGAGAGTCCAAATGATATCGCTTCTCCTTCTTTATAGGTTCTTCTAGCTCGCTGAAGCAAAATTGTTAGAGAAGTATTTTATAATGTGAATGTTTTATCTTATTCCTGGCATACCTGAGTGTTTGGCTAAACTTTTTTAATCACATGATTAATAACTATTAATTTTTTTAATTGCGTGATTAATTTTAAGATTTGAAAATAGTAATAGAAATAAGCTTAAGTATTTGAAAGTTCTGGCAAGTACAATAAAATATTACTAAGTGATTTTCATGGTTAAAGATAGGATGTCCATGTGTGCTTTCAGCTGCATAGTGAAATGTCTAGACAGCTGGCCAGAATGCCTTTAAAAATGACCTCCTTAGTCCAGATGTCACGTGACCTAAAGTGATCATAGGGTTAGGAGCCTTACATCAATTACGTTTCCACGCTATTGACTGTATCTGTTATTTCTTTAGCAAATGAATTTTATGTAAGTCATTGTCGATTACAAATGCAACAATTAGATGAATCATTTGAGTTCAAATTCATCATAGGTGAAAATATGAAAATGTTGCATTCCTAAAAATTGCTCCCTTTTGGCTGAAGAATGCAAAAGGTACAGAAAATCCAAAGTGCATCATATTATGTAAACATCCTAGATTGAGCCTAAATATTGTATACAATTATTTACTTTTTCTATAAAACCTTTAGAAAATAATTATCAGCTCTCTTATTCAAATATTGATCTGATGGTTCAATATGGGTGACATCAGTTGCCAGCCCAGGTATTTATAGACAGATTAGAATATATTTTAAAGAACTGTCTAGTGATGCACTATATACATCTAATACTTTCTTTTATTTCTACAGGTGGCATTAGTTGGATTAGATGTCCTAGGTGCCTTTGTTGACAGACTATCGGGACACTTTAAATCCTATATACCAACTGGTGAGTGAAGTACCAATCAATTCTCCTTTTCCTTCAAAGAAAAATATAGGAAGAAAATGCTGTTTTCTTAGAAAACATTTTTATTTTAGCAACTATATCTGACAAATGTCTGAACTTTTGGTAGTAATTATGACCCTAATCAGGTGAACACACATGCACACTAAAAAGCATGTATCTGCAGGATGAGGGCCTATATGTCCCAGGGTTTGATGTACATAATATTGACAAGTTAATATAAGTATCTGTATGTATTTTACATTAATATTTGAAGACCGCTATATTGTGATTGTTCAAGATTCCAATAATTTTTTGAGTTCTTGCTACACAGTTGTTTACTGTTCTCCATTAACTAAAGTAATGTGACAACTTGACTGTATTACTTTAAAATTGCATTAATAATCCATCTCCTGGTGCAGAATTGTGCTGTAGGATTTAAAGTTTCTTAAAAAACCAAACCAAACAAACCCCCAAACCTTATTGTTTTGAAGAAACCTTCCAAACATTTACTGATGGCAAATGAGTGCAGTGACATCTGCCTAAGACTGCAAAATTCTAAGAGGTCTGAACTGACTACCCTATTCGACTCATTGATTGCTGAGTTTAAAACTTAATGCTTATGTATTTAAATGTCAGAACCATTTCTCTACTGATCATTTTAGCAGAAACATTGAAGGAAGATAATTCCATGGAGCGTTCATAACATTCTAAATAGTCTTGTTGGATACCTTGTTTCAGAAATTACTTTTACTTTTAGACTTACATCTATTCAGAAAATCTCTCTCTTTTATGAAATCACTTTTCAAGCAAAATTAATGGCCGTGAGCAGGATATTACTCCTTATGGTTCCTGCCAGAACTTTAATCCTTTTTTAAATCCTGATTTACATTGTATGTCTTTAGCTTAGCTGGTAGCTCTCACCTCTGGGCCAGAAGGTCAGGAGCTCAAGTGTCTCACTAAGACTTTGAGCTCATTGCCAGTTTTGACAATGAAAAGCAAGTAAATACTATAAATCTGAATTTGTAGATACTTATAAGTACAGGCATCTGGGAGCTTTAAAATATAATTGAAAATGTGATAAAATAAGGCAGAGCTCTAAATTCTAGAGCACGAGCACCTTTCATCATACAATAAGACAACACACAATGTTCTCAATATAAGAAACATGCTTAATGTAAGAAACTACTAAGTCTCGCAACTTGTCCTGAAAGATGTCTCAGCTGTATTTGTCTTCTATTTAGGGAGTGGTCTAGAGTTATGCAATAAAGCTTCATTGGAGAAGGCCTTGCTTTCCATCATCTCAGGATTAAGCCTGGGCTTTAATGCAGTGTTTAAATTTTTTTTATATAATGCTTTTGGTGTATACAGTAGAACATATATGTAAGTCAAGTCTTTGCTCAAAGGGTGTGCAATTTAACTATTTTACTGTGTTGGAATAAAAGTAATGCCATTCTACCCTAAGCTGTGAACGCTGCTTATCTGCTCAGTGCAAACTGCATAAGTAGATGCTGATAAGTTTTCCCCAGCCCACCTGTGATGCATTTTAGCCAAGTTGAGCTTGAGAGCTTGTCTAAACTCAACTTTCACCAGTTTAATTCCACTTAAAATTGCAGCTTCAGTTAAACTGCTTCTACTTTGTGTAGACAAGGCCTTACATTGCCATATGAAATCTGCTTTGGATGAACCATGGGATGCCAGGAGAAGACAGAAGTTTTGCTTTTTATGTACAGTAAAACCTCGATTTAACGGACCTCGATTTAACGGACTTCGGATGCAATGGACAAAATTTTTAAGAAAGTCCGATGCATCTGAAATCCGTTTGTCGAGGTCCGGCTGCTGGCTCCTCGCTGCCTCCCCGGTCCAGGCAGCGGGAGGGCTGCCTGCCGGCTCCCTGCTGCCGCCCGGGTCCCGCCTGCCGCCCGGGTCCTGGCAGCTAGCTGGAGCCCCTAGCCCCGGGGAGCGCGGATCAAGCCGCGCTCCCCGGGCAACGGCTGAAGTCGCACTCCCCGGGCGGCGGCTGGAGCCGCGAGCCCCGGGGAGCGCTGCGCCTGGAGCCCTGGGGAGCGAGCCCCGAGCCCCGATCAAGCCGCGCTCCCCGGGCGGCGGCTGAAGTCGCGAGCCCCGGGGAGCGCCGCGCCTGGAACCCCGAGCAGCGAGCCCCGAGCCCCAATCAAGCCGCGCTCCCCGGGCGGCGGCTGGAGCCGCGCGGCCCGGGGAGCGCCGTGCCTGGAGCCACGAGCCCCGGGGAGCGAGCCCCGAGCCCGGGGGAGCGTGGATCAAGCCGCGCTCCCCGGGCGGCAGCTGGAGCCCCGAGCCCCGGCCGCCATCGGGGACTGGGGCCGGGGCGCATGGGGGTCCAGGGCACGTTTTTTTGTTGTTGTTTTTATTTAAAAAAAAAAAAAAAATCGGCGGCTTTTCGGCAGAGGGGAAGTACAGTAAAACCTCGAATTAAGGACTAATTGGGCAGGCTGGGTTTTTTTTTTTAATGATTAAATAACGGACTTTTGGGTTTAACGGACACCCAGTCGCCCGAATTAGTCCGTTAAATCGAGGTTTTACTGTATATTCACTGTTATATGCCAGGTTGATGAGAAATAAGTTTAACTAAGAGCTAGTTTTTCTCCAGTCCATCCATGTGCAAAATTACTTCTGTGGTTGTTAATGTAGTTGTAGAAGGAAGGAGACATGGATTACATTACTCTAGTACAGGGATGGGCAAAGTACGGCCCACAGGCCAATTCTGTCCAGCCCCCCTGAGCTCCTGGTTGGAGAGCCTAGATTTCCCCACCCCAGCCTCAGTGCGCCACATGAGCAGTGCTCTGGGGGACAGGGCTGCGGGACAGCATGTTTGGCTCCAACGGATAAGTGCAGCAGTGTGTCTGGCTCCAGGCTAGGGGTCAGGGCAGTCGGGACAGGGAGCAGGGGGTTTGGGTAGGGAATGGGGCTTGGGGGGGGTGTGACTATGGGTGATCAGGGGACAAGGAATGGGGGCTTAGATAGGGGGTGGAGTCTTGGTGGGGGTGGTTAGGGGCGAGGGGTCTCTGGAGGGAGTAGTCAGGACAAGGAATGGGAGGCTGGATGGGTCGAGGTTTCGGGGGGAGGGGGAAGGAAGTGGGAGGGGATCAGATAGGGGCCAGCACCAGGCTGTTTGGGGAGGCACGGACTTCCATACAATTTTGAACCCCGATGTGGCCCACCCCACCCTAGTAGTTTCTCTTGTCGACCATCTCTCTGTAAAACACTGCTATGTTGTTGCATTGTATATTCAGTGTTAAAAACATCTTGCACACTTGTGCATAACTAAGCCTGAACTAGTCAAATAACATTCTCTTGGGTGTGATCATACTGTGTTTAAACAGTCTGTGTTATAGAAGAAAATATTTCCAATCCATATCTTGGTTCTATGAATAGCAGTACTGCTATTTCAGAGGGTGTAGGACTAGGAAATCATCCTAAAAACTTTGTGGCTGATCCCAAAGCTCCATTGGTCAAGCAGTGGGAAAGAATCAAAATTATGATTCTTTGCAAGCTACAGTTGTGACATTTTAACGGATATGGCACTGCCTGTTATGGTCATAATTAATGATGTGGGCAGTTGTGTATTGCAGATTTACACTTCAGGTTGGTGGTGTGATATGGGGGGTGAGGGAGGGTTCCTGTTACAAGACAGGAGAATATTAAGGGCTAGAGGGGAGCATAAGATCTCCACATAGAAGACAAGATGGGTATAGCAACACTGAATCTTTTTCTTAACAAATTTATATGTTTTCTAATATTCCTCTTTGTCTGTGGCTTTGCTGGATCTCATCATACATACAGATGTGAAATGGAGAGCTTTTCCAATCAACTCTTAAATATTACTTTGAAAATTGAAGATGCTGATGCAAACCATTAATTTCCCCATCTCCTTTTTCTTCATTTATATATTCCAGGAAGTAATCTTTGTGGTTTGCCATTCGTACTCGAAAACACTGTCAGTTTGAATGTACTCAAGTATGATCACTTATTATATTAAGCACCATTCTGTCCCATTATTGAGATTAAATTGCTACCTTTTTTTATATAATGGTGTTGGGTATTTTTTAAATCTATCTTACCCCAACTGGAAATTTCAGTTTGCTTTTTTGGTATATATTATTTTCTTTAGTGAAATAAGAAATTGAAGCATTTACGCATGCCAAAAAAAAAAATTAAAAAATCCTGCACTTTCTCACTTCATGCCGTGTCTTTTTGAGATATTGGAATGTTCCTGTGCGTGATACTTACACTCCCAGTAATAACTGAGCTAACACATTACCTAAGCATAACATGTCAAAACATGGGCTTGTGCAGTTACATTGGAATGTAGTTCTTTAAAGGTGAGGCATAAGGGGAATAACGCTCAGTTAAGACATTTGCTCACTTAAGAATAAACAAGGGGTTTGTTGAGGAGTGAAAGGAAAACAAATGCATTGTTACCTATATAGCTTTCTGAGCTACCTATATCCTATAAATTCGGTTTAGCCATGGGGGGTAAATGCAGTAGTTACAACACAGGCATTTCAATATGATCTGAATTGCATATTAGTAATCTTTGTATGGAGGTATACCATAGGGTAAAAGAGAATGAATTCAATTTCCTAGTCAATAGTCTTACATTGTAGTGAGTGCGTTTTACAAGGTGGTGATCCTTTCTTTTCGGATTAAGCATATTACACATTCTTTGCAGCTATCATTCTTGTTGATATTTCTGAGAGTCTTGAGAGAGATGAAATGCAGGAATGATTTTTTTAAATACCTTCCCTGAAGGTGATTGAATTGTTTCACAACCAAATAGATTATTGTAGAAGTCTAAGGATACCTGGTAATTCATAAGAACAGAGAGGTATGTTGTGGAGAAATTAAAAATGGAGGTATGTTATGAAGTACCGTATTTTTCGCCATATAAGACGCTCCGGCATATAAGACGCACCTAATTTTAAAGGAGGAAAATCTAGAAAAAAAAAGATTCTGAACCCCCTCCGCCGAAAAGCCGCAGATTTTTTTAAAAGCGCCGACCCCCCCCCGCCGGCTGCACCCCTGCCCTAGTCCCCGCAGCTGCACCCCCCCCCCCCCCGGTCCCCGCCGCGCTGCCGGATCCACCTGCCCCCCCCCCCCCTGGTCCCCGCCGCTCTGCCAGGTCCACCTACCTACCCCCCCCCCATCCCTGTCCCCGCCGCTGCAGGCAGGCTGCCGGGTCCGCCTACCCCCCCCCCCCCGCCGTCTGCGCCGCCGCCCCTCCCCCCTCCCCGCCGCGGGCGGGCTGCCAGGAGCGTCCCGGTTCCCCCCTCCCCGCCGCGGGCAGGCTGCCGGGAGCGCCCCAGCCCCAGTCGCCGCAAGTTGCGGCCGCAGGAGCTCGCGACCCCCCGGGGAGCGCTCGGCGACCCCCCGGGGGGTCGCAACCCCCAGTTTGAGAAACCCTGGGCTGGAGCCTCCCGTCCCCCCTTTCCCCCCCCGCGCAAAGGGCTGGCCCGGCTTTTTTACGTGGGCGGGGGAGTCGCAGGCAGTATATTCGCCATATAAGACGCACCAACTCCCCCCCCCCCCGTTTTGGGGAAGAAAAAGTGCGTCTTATACGGCGAAAAATACGGTAAATTAAGCAGCATTTTTTATGTATCTGTTTTTGAAACAGTATAGGGCTCTAGTGTAATTTAACCACCTATTTCATGAAAATGTGATTCAAACAAAATCCAGAGATTACATAAACATGCATTTCTATTTTTTTCCACCGCATTCCATGGCTTGCAAAAATGATTGAAGTATTTTTAAAGGAGTGGTACATAAGAGGATGAAAAATAGAAGAATAAATGTATGGCAAAAATAGTGCTTTGAAACTCTGTATAAGTCTTCATTCACCAGAGTTACTACTTTTTTTTTTTTTTTTCTTTTCCAAAAAGGAGGCAAGACAATTAACCTCATCCCTCAAATTAATTCCCGCTCACCGTACTGAAGAAGCTCAACAGTTTACAGATGTTGGGACTCTTTGATCTTTGGCTGTGAACAGTGCAGCATAGAAAAACAATGTTCTTCTGAGAGTACTTAATGAAGACTATAGCTTTCTAATATTCTGTCAAAGTTAAGGCCAAGGTATGCAAAAACGACTAGTGATTCTGGGTGCCTCAAATTTTCTGTAACCAACTTGAGACTCATGACAGAGGCCTGATTTTCAGAGAGTAGGTTCTTAGAAAATTGAGGCTTTCAAAATTACTAGCTGTTCTTAAAAATCTTGGCCTAAAATCATATCCTGCTTGAATGTAGCCTTTTCTCACCTAATTCAATATTTGTTAATATGGAGCCAACATAACATCAAAATATAGTTAGAAAACAATTTCTGGTTAGGAATTCTTTTGTTATTGCCCTGGAGAATGGAGAGAGTAAAAAATAACAATATAGGATTAATTAAACAATCTAACATTTCTTATTACTTATGAAGCCCTGTCTTGAACAAACCTCTCTTGCATTCCAGAATCTATTAGATTATTTCAGCTTTAATTTACAGGAGACTTTTCTGTGTTTATTAAACTGCTTGAGGCTGTTATATGATATTTCCTGTTTAATTCATTGTGCAGCCTTATAAGACTTGTCATGAAATACATCTTAAGAATCTGCAAACTGGGTAAGGGAGAAACAGAACGAACCAGAAATCTTTTTAAGGACTGCGTAAAGACCTTATTTTATTATAACTGCTTGAAAATGTGTATGTTTTACCATCCCAGGTATCAAATCTGCGTGTTACTATTTTACTTATAGTTTTGATGCTAAACAGTGTCAGTGCTTTTAATGAAAAGGAAATGCTTACTATGAGCTAGTAGAGGAGAATAATCTTTTAAGGCTATATATATAGTTGTTGCTTGCTTCAGCGCGAGACAGCAAATGCTGGGTATTTGTTTTCTGTAACATTGTCATAGGATAAGCAGTCCTCGGATAAGAGGGAAGGTCCTCCTACGTATTGATAACTGGCTTAAAAGATCTGAAACCAAGGGTAGGAATAAATGGACAGTTTTCAGAATGGGGAGAGAGAAATGGTGGTGTCCCCCAGGAGTCTGAACTGAGACCAGCGTTATACAACATATTCATAAATGATGTAGAAAAAGGGGTAAACAGCAAGGTGGCAAATTTGCAGATGTTGCAAAATTACTCAGGATAGTTGAGTCCAAAGGGATCTCACAAAACTGGATGATTAGGCATCACAGTGGCAGATGAAATTCAGTGTGGATAAAGGCAAAGTAATGCACATTAGAAAATAATCTGAACTATCTATACAAAATGATGGGGTATAAATTAGCTGTTACTACTCAAGAAAGAGATCTTGGGGTCACTGTGGATAGTTCTCTGAGAACATCTCAACCTGCAGCTACAGTCAAAACTAACAATGGTAGGACCCATTAGGAAAGGGATAGAATAAGACAAAAATATCATAATGCCACTGTATAATCCATGGTATACACACATCTTGAATATTGCATGCAGATCTGGTCTCCCCATCTCAAAAAAGACATATTAGAATTGGAAAAGATACAGAGAAGAGCAACAAAAATGATTAGGGTATGGAATGGCTTCCATATGAGAGATTAAAAAGACTGGGACTTTTCATCTTGGAAAAGAGATGACTAAGCAGGGGATATCATAGAGATCTATAAATTATTGACTGGTGCAGGGAAAGTGAATAAGGAAATGTTATTTACTCATTCACATAACACAAGAACCAGGGGTCACTCAATGAAATAATAAGCAGCAGGTTTAAAACATACAAAAGGAAGTATTTCACACAATGTACAGTCAACCCGTGGAACTTATCAGGGGATGTTATGAAGGCCAAAACTATAACAGAATTCAAAAAAAGAACTAGATAAGTTCATGGAGGATAGGTAGAGCCCTGCACAGATACAAAATTTATATCTGCGGATATAAATCCGTATGTGTGGTGCTGCAGGGCTGTACTGGGAACCATAGTGGAGAAAGCAACAGCCTATCAGGGAGCAACTCCCAGGAGCCAGCGGCCCAAACTGGTAACTCCTCTGGCATGGCTGTACTGGCTCCACCCTGCTCACTGGCAGCTGTCTCTATTGTGCTAGTGCATTGGGCCCGGCTGGGGGCAATCACTGCCTGCTGATCCAGTGGGTAGTGTAGACAAGCCCTAAGCCTAGTAAAAAAGCTGACATTTACTTATGTCCTGTGCTGTGCCCTCATCCCTCCCCCCCCCCCCCTTCTTCCTGGTCTCCTGCTCGTAAGATGCATCCTCATCAGCTTTATGGTTGAAGACCTTGCTCTTTTGCTGGCTAACCCCATGTCTTCCCAAAGGCCACACATCCATTATTAAATACATGAGTCACATTAATCCTCTCCCTCCCCCCCAAATAATGCTAGGCAGTCCCCCCCCCCCCCAATGAATTTATGCTTACCCCCACAGAATCTATTGCTGTAATGGAAAGAGGCCTTATGCACATACTACCCTCTACTGAGGTGTCCTGAAGCTGAGATTTCAGTCTTCCAGTCCCAGGCCCTATCTTCCAAAAGAAGAGCAGTATGCTAAGGAGCAGTGATGTCCTGGGCAGCCTGAAGGCCTGTGAGAAGCTCCCTGCTAAGTTGTTGGAAGCCTCTTGTATTGGGGTGGCCTTGCCAAGATCAGTCTGCCAAGCAGAAGGTTAGGTGCATTGGCTTCTGCCATCAGCCACCCCTGCAAACCGCATGGTGGAGTAGTGGGATCTTTGCAATGCAGAGCACTCTTTGAGCCTCCTTTCTTCCCCATGCATGATGCTCAGAATAGCAGTAGCTGCTCCAGCTGAAGAGGCAGCTGGCAGTCTCCCCTCTTTCTAGTAGGAAGTCATCTCCCACTGTTGTATGAAGTGTTGTTGTAACCCTCTTGGTCCCAGGATATGAGAGAGACCAGCTTCTGTTGGTCAGAGAAAGAGAAACTTGAGCTTGCACAGAGCTCTTTTTCAGGTCTGAGCTGAAGGAAAACCTGAAGAACTCTGTGTAAGCTGGAAAGCTTGTCAGTTTCCCCAATAGCTGTTGGTCTAATCATAGATCTTTCCTCACCTGTGGTTAGTAGCAGCAGCAGCAGCAATAGCATTGGCACAGGCTCTGCAGAAATTTAACTTCTGTTTGTATTTGAAAAGTTTTCTTAGCCTGTATAAAAAGTTGAGTTGTTTTTTAAAGAGAGTTAACATCATTAGCACACGTGCTTCAGCACTTTCCTCCACCTCTGAATTAAAGGATTTGTTTTATCAGCAATTCAATAGTGTTCTCACCAAGTTACCACAGGTGAGTGACACTATCTACTGGGAGGCTTCAGTGCTAAAGAAGGCTCAGATCACGAGATCTGGCTGCTATGCCCATGCCACCATAGAGGAGGGGAAACGGAACAACAGTGGGCAAAGACTACTGGAGCTCTTTAGCCTTTGAGGACTGTTTATTACCAACACCTATTTCAAAGGTGGTCACTACTGGAAGATCTTATTGAGATGTCCCACATATGGACACTAGCACCAATTGGATTTAATTGCCACCCACTGGAAACGCCTGGGTGTTCTCCATGCTTGTAGTTTTCATAGTACAGACTGTGACACAGGCCATGCACTTGTATTCTGCAAATAAAACTTTCATTAAGGAAACTCCATTGTACCAAGCAAAGCTGTTGCCCTTGCATTAACATCAGTAACACAAAAGACCAAAGGTCATGTCTCCGATTTGTTATACTTTTCATGGAAACTATAATTGATTGTACTCCCCCCGAATGCTGATGCAGCATGGAACAGTGAATTTAAAAAATCTATGTTTCCGCAACCTTAGCTTTTGGAAAAAGACTGTATTGCAGATAGTCTGATTTACCGCATACTCTGGATAAATGCTTCCAGTTGTTCAAGCAAAGCCTGCAGCATATTTCCACCACAGCATGAACTCCTCTCCTGAGACATGCTAACCTCACAATGGCCAAGAGCGCATTGCAACAAATAGCAAGGCAGTGTTCTCACTCAGACTGGCTTGGTGAGTGCGAGAAGATACAGATGTTTGAGAATGGAGATCTAAGAAGTATATATAATGAAATCCAGAAAGGAAGACGACTGCCTCACTGGAATCTCTTAATGCAGACATTATTGAAAGGAGCAAGGAGATAGAACTCTGGATAGAACAGTATCACAAACTTTATTTACATGAAACCACTGTTTCCGTAGCAGAGCTATGTGATCTCCAGGGTCCAGACCGTCAAAGACCCTGATGTAGAATGAACTTGAAAAGGCAATCACGTTCCTTAACACCAAGAAAGTCTGCAGGAAGAGATGGAAACCCTGGTGAAGTACTGATAGACGGAGGACAGTTTGTATTTTAAGTATTTGTGCAATGACTTGCTTGACTGCTGGAGGGAAGGAGTGGTACCATGGAACAGGAAGAATGCCAACATAATGTCTGAAAACAAAGGTAGTTGTAGTAATTGCAACAACTACAGAGGAAATTCTCCCCTTAGTGTTACTGGCAAGGCATTCTCGTGAGTCATTCTTAAAAGATGGTAAGTTTTTGCCAAAAGCATGTATCCAGGGAGTCAGTGTGGCTTCCATGTTAGTAGATCTACTCTAGACGTGGCCTTCACACTAAGGGAACTACAACAAAGGTGTCAAGAACAAAAAAACCTCTCTCTACATGGCCTTCGTATATCTTATAAAGGCTTTTGACCTGGTCTGGAAAAATGGCCTTTTTTAGTTACTATAGAGGATTGGTTGCACTGTCAAATCAGATGTCCACCAGATGGACTGTGGACTCATTCTAAAGGATCTCCTGTATGGAGAACTTGCAGATGCTCTAATGCCACTGGGCTGACCTCTGTTCAGGTTCAAGGATGTTTGCCGGAGGGACTTAAAAATATTCAACAATGACATCTCAACCTGGGAAGATGCAGCTAGCAACAGGTCACAATGACATCTCAACCTGGGAAGATGCAGCTAGCAACAGGTCACAATGGCAGGCTGTGCTATGCTAGGGAGACAGAGGCTGAAAAGAGTTGGTTGAGAGAGAGCAAAGCAGAGTCGAGAAGAAAGTAAAGCAGGCCTCAAGCACTAGTAGTGTGCTAGCTTCATTTAAAAAGGCTAGAGTTAACTAGATTAGAGAGCAGAGCCAAAAGAGAAACTTTTAAGGTGTGGGTATTCTGGTCTTGCAGTAACAAGACCATAATTAAGGTTGTGTCAGACTTAACAGTTACAGACCCTGTAAAAGGTAACCTTAATTAATGTGTATGTGAAGTGATCACTAGTGTGTATTTTATGCTTGCTTGCTTAAATTTTTAGAAAACTTGGGAAAACAGTAGCACTAGAAAAGCCTGACATCTTTCTATGCAGTGCACATTTGCTGCTGCCTGGTCTCAGGAGGAACGGGAATGAAAGTAGAGACTGAGTTTTGTTAAGTTCCTGCTGTGCTCCTCTGGGCTTGTATTAGTATATGTTACACTGTCTCTTGTCAAGGGTAATTTTTTACTTTCCTTAAATAGGGTTATCTGAAAATGAGATTCAAAATTCCATCTCCTTGTAATGTATATTGTAGATGTTGCTTTCAGATTGGGGGGTATTGCTTTCTGAATATTTAACTTTTTAAAAAAGTGGGAAATCATAGATTTGCTAACTAGTTTTCTGTCACAATTTAAAAATATCATTTTGAAATGTCAGAGCTACAGTTGCATTAAAAAACAGGTTTTGTTCAAATACAGTTTAATTATTTTCAATATATGGGTCGGCATGGCACTGATTTTTCGAAATGTGGAGCTTCACAAAAATAACTTAATAAAACACATTGAAGAAAACATGTGACTGCTTTATTATTTAAATAGTAATATAAATGTTTTGTATCAAACTAAGGAAATTTAGATATAAAGCTATTTAGACTTTGGGACAAGTTACTTAAGGATGTAGTGAATTGTGCATCACTTCAGTCTTTAAATTAAGCTGGATGTCTTGCTAAAAGATACTCTAGATCAAACAAAATTATGAGCTTGGTGCAGAAATACTGGGTGAGGTTCTGTGCCCTGAATTATGCTGAAAGTAAGGCTAGATCATAATGGTTTCTTTTGGCCTTATCAGTTCTTTAGCTCAGAAACTTAAGTTGACACAGAAGCATCAGTGTAACTCACCAGGTACCCATAGTAGATTTTAGATCACAAGAGTTGCATATGAACTAAAAACTTGTTAGCTGCTTAATTGAGAGACTGGCTCTCTCTAAATCATACTACCACAGCTGTAATCAATACTCCTGAGAGAGCCTTCTATATGTTAGCCCCTTTTGACTTTGAAGAAATTGTCTAAGACCACTGAATAGGAGAGAATAAGCCTGCTACAAAACACATTTAAGTTATGAACAGAGTACTGGGATTCTGCATAGCAAGGTAACTTGCATAGTTTTGATCTAGCAATTCATCCAGGTGGGCTGCTGCATAACCTTAAAACCCTGTTGTGATGCTGCCTTTTAATCAAATTTAAGTTGCAATTTAGGAACACAGTCAAAGATTTTTACAGGCCTGATATTGATTTCCGTTACCACTTGTTGAATTTAGGTCTTGAAGATAGTCCCATTATTTCTATTAGATGTTTGTGCTTAATATTGTGCCTTCTTGTACCCTGATTTTTGTGGAGGATGCAATCTTAATTCAATAATTACATTTTGTTCTGTAAAGATTTCAATAGTTATGCCTGGAAATATAAAGATGAGGGAATTACTAAAAAGGTATGCATAATGAGGAGAGAACCTCATCTAAAAACAATTTCCAGGCTAGCTTTTTGAGCTGGGGCAAAATGTTCTATTTCTGAAGTGTTACCTGCACACATTAGGGCACCCCACCTTTTCCCAGTCTGTAGGGCTCCAGGCAAAAAACACCTTACCCAATTTGTAGGGTTCAGGGTGCAACTAACCTGACCAATTTAATACCCACACCCTTTCCTAATATGTAGGGCCTATGCAGGATCTTTTACTAGTGAGAGAGCTTTATGCAGTAACATCTTACATAACCTCTATATATTAACAATCACCAGAACAGATTGCACACACTACACATATAATGCTCACCACTCCCAATAAGACACATGAACTTTTCTTGATGGCCAGACAGATTAGGCCCATCTGGGGGACTCCAGTTTCTGCACCGTGTCATTGGCAGAGTGTTGAGGACTGGCAGATCTGATCTTTGGGGCTGTGTCCTGGAGTTGGTGTGATGGGTTTGGTCACAGAGCCCCCCCTTGGGTCTGTCACCTGCTGTGCTGAGACTACCTCTGAGCCCGTTTTCTTTTCTAGTTTGGGCCTCCAGAACCCTGCCTTGTTGAGCCAGATAAGCTAATCTGCTGCAATACAGATCCATGGTCTGACTCTCACCCCCCACAGATGCAGACTTAACTGAAAACAGTTTAGTAAGTGCTCCTGTTTCCAGCCTCTAGACACCCAGCTCCCAATGTGATCCAAACGGCAAATAAATCCATTTTACTCTGTATAAAGCTTATACTGGGTAAATTGTTGGTCCTTTGTAACACTGTTACAGATCTATGCACAGCTGTTTGCTTCCCCTGGTATTAATTACTTATCCTTGGTTCACTAAAAAGCAAAATTAATTTTATTCAATATAAAAGTACGATTAAATGGTTCCAACTAATAACAGACCGAACAGAGTAAGTTACCAAGCAAAATAAAACAAAATGCGCAAGTCTAAATCTAATAAATTAAGAAACTTGATTATAGCAAAAATCTCACCCTCAGAGAATCATAGAATCTCAGAGTTGGAAGGGTCCTCAGGAGATCTAGTCCAAATCCCTGCTCAAAGCAGGACCAATCCCTATTTTTGCCCCATATCCCTAAATGGCCCCCTCAAGGATTGAACTCGCAACCCTAGGTTCTGCTTTCAGCGTTCTCCTTATCTCCTAGCTAGTCGATTGTTCTCTTAATTGTTCGTTGTTAGCAGTTGTTGTTAGTTAGTTTACATAGTCTTTGTAGTGTAAATAGTCAAGTGCAGGGGTTTTTCCCTGCTGCCGGAGCCTCTGTCTTCAAGGCTCCGGGATTCAAGCACTTAGAGTGTGGGAAGCCTATGCCTGTGGGGGATCCACACTCTAAGTGCCTCTCAAGTGCCTGGTAAGTGCACTTGGCAGTTTCTTCCTAGATCTGCAGTACCTTCAGCCCAGGACCCGCAAAGACAGGCGGGGAGCCGACCTGAGGAAGAACCGCCAGCACCCGCACCGCTGACTCCGGCGCCGCAGGAGGCCCCGTCGAGCCCGGTGCCAGTGGTCTTGCCACTTGGGGTGCCAACTCCGCAGCAGCTTCCCTCCACGATGGAGGCGTGTACTGCTGCGAGAGGGTTGCTTGCCGGGGACGCCCCGCAGCAACAAGTCCGGTCGACGGGCAGGCCGCCCATGACCGAGGCAGAGATCGCGTGTCGGAGCCCGGCAGGGCATGGACACCGCTCGATCTCGCGGCGCCGACCAGACTCCCGGCGGCTCCGGTCGCAGTCTCGGCGCCGCAAGGAGTTGAGACCCTGCTCAAGGCCTCCTCCTGGCCATTTGCGCCACTCGCGCTCTGGCCACCGATCAGAGTCCCGGCACCCTGGTAGGGGCCGGTCGTACTCTCGGCACCGGTCGCAGCACCGGTCCCTCAGCTGGCGCCGAGACCGTCCGAGACGTCGCTCCACAAGCCGCTCCGCGTCCCGGCACTGCTCTTCATCTCGGCACCGAACCCCGTCGCAGCACCGAAGGTCCTCCCGGTACCGATCATCGTCTCGGCACCGAGACTCCCCGAGGCGGCACCGTTCAGGTAGCCACGATTCCTCGGATGGGCACCATACCGCCCGGTACCGGTCGAGAAGCCCACGGCACCGGGAGTGTAGAGAGCGGCACCGGACCCCGTCGTGGCGCCGAAGGTCCCCCCGGTACCGATCATCATCTCGGCACCGAGACTTCCCGAGGCGGCACCGTTCGGCTAGCCACAACTCCTTGGATGGGCACCTTACCGCCCGGCACCGGTCGAGAAGCCCACGGCACCGGGAGCGTCGAGAGTCCGCCGGCACGCGGTCCCCTCGCTCGGCGGGACAAGCCCAGGTCACCCAGAACCCTGCCTGGTCAGAGTGGGCGGCATGGGGGTACGATCGGCCCCGGGAAACCCAGTCTGAACCCGGGTTCCCGGTGAGCTCAGAGGGTCCAGTGGACGTGCTGGCAGGACCATCATCGGCAGTCCAGCCCTCCACGGCACGTAGCCCTATGGAGCCGGGTCCCTATGCCTCCCCCGTAGGGGTAGAGGCAGTGGCGGGCACTTAATCAACTAGCCCGCCCGCCTTGGACCTCTCCAGTTACCAACATCTCCTCCAGGCAGTTGCTAAAAACATGAACCTGCCTTTGGAAGAGGTCCCAGTGGTGGACGACCCGGTCACCACCATGTCAACTAAGGGCACTCCGACACGGGTGGCAGTGCCGTTCATTAATACTATTAAACTCCACACGGTGGCAATTTGGAAGACCCCCGCCTCGATCTCCCCCACTGCTCGTGGGGTGGAGAAGCGTTATTTTGTCCCAGCCAAGGGATATGAATACGTGTATGTTCACCCCACGCCCTCCTCCCTGGGGGTGGACTCTGTTAATAACAAGGAGCGCCACGGGCAGGAGGCGCAGGTCCTCAAGGCCAAAGGTTGAACCACTTCGGCAGGCAAGTTTATACCTCCGGGGGCCTACAACTCAGAGTCGCCAACCAGCAGGCACTCCTGAGTAGACACCATTTCGACACGGGGGAGGCCCTTACTAAATTTGAGACTGCTCTCCCGCAGGAGGGCAAACAGGAGTCCAGGGCCCTATTGCCCCAAAGCAGGGACATATCTCGTCATGCCCTGCAAGCGACCCTGGACTCGGCCGATGCTGCGGCCCGAACAATGGCCTCGGGCATAGCCCTCCGCCGGGCAGCATGGCTCTCGTCATCCAACCTAGCCCCGGCCATGCAATTTAAAATCCAGGACCTCCCCTTTGAGGGACAGTCCCTCTTCTCGGAGGGTACGGATGCCCGTCTCCAGGCCCTCAAGGACAGGCGGGTAACCCTCAAAGGCCTGGGCATGCACACCCCAGGCCCACAGAGGCGTCCCTTCATCCCGCCACGCAGGAAATTCTTCCCACCTGCGCGCCCGCCCCAGGACTCCTCCCTCAGGAAAAGCCGCCCTTACCGCCGGCGGCAAGGGCCTAGGCAGGGCGGAAAACAACAAGGCTCTAAGCCTTCCCAGGGGCCCAAATCCAACTTTGATGGTGCGCCCGGGGGCAGTTCACCAATCATAAACCTGGATCCTCCCTTCGGAGACCGTCTGTCCTACTTCCGCCGTGCATGGTCGGACATTACATCAGACCAGTGGGTCCTCCGCACGGTGGAGGTGGGATATTCGCTCCAGCTCTCCTCCACTCCTCCCACCCACCCACCCTCCTCGTCCCTCTTCAGGGACCCCTCTCACGAGCAACTCCTCGTACAGGAGGTGAGGTCGCTCCTCGCACTGGGAGCCATCGAGCCCGTACCGCAGGAGTTCAGGGGGAAGGGGTTCTACTCCCGCTACTTCCTGATCCCCAAGGCGAAGGGGGGCCTCCGGCCCATCCTGGACCTGCGCGAACTCAACACCTACATGATCAGGTTCAAGTTCCGCATGGCCACCTTGGGCACTATCATTCCCTCTCTGGATCCGGGAGACTGGTTCGCTGCCCTCGATATGAAGGACGCTTACTTTCACGTGAGCATCAAACCCTCACACAGACGTTACCTCCGCTTCCTGGTAGCAGGGGAACACTATCAGTTTGCCGTCCTGCCCTTCGGCCTGTCCACCGCACCCAGGGTGTTCACAAAGTGTATGGCGGTAGTAGCGGCATTCCTTCGGCGCCGCGGGGTACACTTATACCCGTACCTCGACGATTGGTTGATCCGAGGCACCTCCAGGGACCAAGTGTCAGCTCACGTGCGGCTCGTTATCAGCACGTTCGACCGCTTGGGAATCCTTCTCAACAGAGAGAAGTCCACCCTGGAGCCTACCCAGAACATAGAGTTCATAGGAGCCCTACTAGACTCCACGGTAGCAAGGGCATCCCTGCCCCAGCCTCGGTTCCTCACTATCCAGTCGGCCATCAGACAGCTACGCAACTGTCCGATGACTACGGTCAAGGTCTTCCTCAGCCTGCTAGGTCATATGGCATCGTGCACTCATGTCATACAGCACGCCAGACTAAGGCTACGCCCACTGCAGTCGTGGCTCGCGGTGGCCTACAGACCGAGAAGGGACAGTATGGACGCCCTCCTCTCCATCCCCAGAGCCACCCTATCCGCTCTGGCTTGGTGGGAAGACCAGGACAATGTGTGCCAAGGGGTCCCCTTCCTTCCCCCCAGCCCGTCCATGTCCCTGGTGACGGACGCTTCGTCCCTCGGGTGGGGAGCTCACCTCGGGGACCTCAGGACCCAGGGCCGCTGGTCGGAGTCAGACCTCTGCCTCCACATCAATGTCAGGGAGCTGAGGGCCGTCCGGCTCGCATGCCAGGCGTTCCGGGACACATTACGGGGTCACTGTGTAGCGGTGCTGACAGACAACACCACAGCCCAGTACTACATAAACAAGCAAGGCGGGGCCCGCTCCAGCCCCCTGTGTCAAGAGGCGATTCTCCTATGGGAGTTTTGCATAGCCCACGCTATTCACCCGGTGGCCTCCTTCCTTCCCGGAATCCAGAACACCCTGGCGGACCACCTCAGCAGATCCTTTATGACCCACGAGTGGTCCCTTCGGCCAGATGTCATCCGGCCGATCTTCCTGAGGTGGGGGTTTCCCCACATTGATCTCTTCGCCTCCAGACAGAACAGGAAGTGCCTCCAGTTCTGCTCCTTTCGAGGCAGCTCCCGGGGATCCCTGACAGATGCCTTTCTCCTACCCTGGACAGGGCACCTGTTCTACGCGTTCCCTCCGATCCCACTTCTCCACAAGGTGATCCTGAAGATCAGACGGGACAGGGCACACGTCATCCTCATAGCCCCGGCCTGGCCCAGGCAATGCTGGTATGCGTCCCTCCTCCGGCTGTCCAGGGCCCCGCCCATCAGCCTCCCGATGTGGCCAGACCTGATCTCCCAGGATCACGGTCGCCTCCTGCACCCGGACTTGCGGTCCCTTCACCTCACAGCGTGGTTACTCCATGGCTGAGAGGTCCTGAGCTCTTATGCTCAGCCGAGGTGCAGGATATCCTTCTGGGTAGTAGGAAACCATCCACCAGAAGTACCTATACCGCCAAGTGGACCCGTTTCTCTGCCTGGTGCACACAACATGACATCGTTCCAAGTGAGGCTACTATCCCACGCATATTGGACTACCTCTTAGGCCTCAGAAATCAGGGCCTTTCTACCTCTACTATCCGGGTCCACCTCGCTGCCATACCGGCTTTCCATCCGGGTCAGTCGAACCACTCAGTCTTCTCCGACCCTGTGGTATACCGTTTCCTTAAGGGTCTAGATAAGCTGTATCCGAGCGTCAAGCGTCCCATTCCACCTTGGGATCTCAACCTTGTGCTCTCACGCCTCGCGATGCCCCCGTTCGAGCCCCTCGCCACGTGTTCCTTACTACACCTTTCCTGGAAGGTGGCATCCCTAGTAGCTATCACCTCGGCTCGTAGAGTGTCAGAGATCCGTGCACTGACCTCCGAGCCGCCCTACACTATCTTCCATAAGGACAAGGTACAGCTACGTCCCCACCTGGCCTTCCTGCCTAAGGTGGTCTCTCCCTTCCATGTTAATCAAGACATTTGTCTCCCAGTCTCTTATCCTAAGCCACACACCTCTCGAAGGGAACAGCAATTACACACGTTGGACGTTAGGAGGGCTCTTGCTTTTTATTTAGATAGAATAAAGCAATTCAGGAAAACAACCCAACTTTTCGTGACAGTTGCGGAGAGGATGAAGGGCCAGCCAGTTTCAGCCCAAAGGCTCTCCCCCTGGATTACCTCGTGCATTCACACCTGTTATGGACTCGCGGACAAGCCGCTTGAGAGAGTAACAGCACACTCCACGAGAGCGCAGGCGTCCTCTGCGGCCTTCCGGGAGGGAGTCCCTATTACGGACATCTGCAGGGCGGCTACCTGGTCCTCCGTCCATACCTTCGCCGCCCACTACGCCATAGTCCAGCAGACCAGGGACGATGCGGCGTTTGGGTCAGCGGTCTTACGATCAGCAATGGGTCAACCCGACCCCACCTCCTAGGTATTGCTTGCAGTCACCTATAGTGGAATGCATGTGAGCAATCACTCAAAGAAGAAAACAAAGTTACTTACCTGTAACTGTTGTTCTTCGAGATGTGTTGCTCACATCCATTCCAAACCCACCCTCCTTCCCCACTGTCGGTTTAGACGGCAAAGAAGGAACTGAGGGCCAGACTGTGTCGCAGGGGTACTTATAGAGTGCCTCAGTGGCGCCACTCCAGGGGGCTCCCTGTTCACCCAGTCTGCAGCTAGGGGAAAATCTACCCGGCAACCAGGCACGCTGCGCGTACCTAACCCCTATAGTGGAATGGATGTGAGCAACACATCTCGAAGAACAACAGTTACAGGTAAGTAACTTTGTTTTTAGCAGGCTAAACCACTGAGCTATCCCTCCCCGCCAAAGGCTTTCACAGACTGGAATCCTTCCTAGTCTGGGCCCAATCCTTTCCCTGGTATGGTTCTTGTTAGCTCCACTCAGGTGGTAACGAGGATTTCTCATGACCGGAACCTCCATTGTTCTTTTCCACCTCCTTATATAGCTTTGGCACAAGGCGGGAATCTTTTGTGTCTCTGGATCCCCACCCCGCCTAAACGGAAAAGCACCAGGTTTAAGATGAATTCCAGTATCAGGTGACATGGTTATATGTCTTGTGAGACCCCAAGCCTTCATTCTTCCTGGCCTGACTCTCAGGAAGGCTTTCAAGTAAACATTCATTAAAGCTAGTGGTCCTAGTTGATGGGAGCCATCAAGATTCCAAACCATCATTAATGGCCCACACTTTTCATAATTACAATAGGACCTCAGAGTTATTTCATATTTCTAGTTTCAGATACAAGAATGATACATTTATACAAATAGGATGACCACACTCAACAGATTATAAACTTTGTAATGATACCTTACAAAAGATCTTTTGTATGAAACATATTCCAGTTACATTATATTCACACTCATTAGCATGTTTTCATAAAATCATATGGCGTGCAAGGTCACAGTTGATTCCCAAAGAACTTCCTTTTGGACCCCTGTTTATATAGTGAAATTTGAATCCTTTTTAGGTGTACCTTAACCAATCGTTCTATTAAAATGTTACTAACTAATCCTAAAATAGTATAACAAAATTATCTAACCAATCCTACCCTGCCACCTTAAGTAATTTACACCTACCAAAATTAATTATGTAACCAATACAAACAATTAAAGCACCGGACAGATACCATAGAGATAAACAATAGGGAAGTGGGGACTATAATGATAAAACAATAAGGAAATAAGGATTTCACAACCACAGCCATTGATGTGATTTCTTGACAGACCGGATGCTGTCAAACTAAATTTTCTTTAACCATCTTAAGATCTTTTTCTTTATCTGGTGATAGTGGGTGCTACTAGGACAGGATCTCCTACTTAACAGCCTGATATTACATTGTTTTACTATAATTTAGATGTAATGTGGGAATGTGACTTCCTACTTCTCACCTAATGGCTGCTGCTTGGCTGCTCTTTTAATCTGGCTACAGATTAAAAGCTACCTTTGGCTCTAGGCCTTACAACAGGGATGGGCAAAATTATGGGCTGAGGGCCACATGGGGACTCAATATTGTGCGGAGGGCCGGATAGGGAAGGCGGTGCCTCCCCAAACAGCCTGGACCCTCCCCATATCTGACCCTCACCCACTTCCCACCCCCTAACTACTGCCCTCAGAAACCCGACCCATCCAACCCCGAACCCACTTTCCCTTGATTGCCCCTTCCGGATAGCCCCCACTTTAACCCCCCCCCCGAACCTACCCCCTATCTAGGCCCCCTGCTCTTTGTTCCCTGACTTCCCCCCACTCGAGACCCCCCCAACCACCACCACCCCGACCCACCACCTATCTAAGCCCCCCTTTGTTCCTTGACTGACCCCTCCCATGGCCTCCGACCCTAACCCTCCCCACCTAGGCCTCCCCTCCCCCCCCCACTCTGTTTCTTACCTTGCTCAGCCAGGTGCTCCAGCCAGCGTGGGGCCCCGCAGCTTGTCACGCTCAGCCCGGCCCCGCTGGTGAGCTGCGCTCAGCTGCCCCCAGAGTTTGGGGCTCCGCACTCCCTGGCTAGGGAGCACGGGACCACCACACCACGATCCCGTGGGCCGGATAAAAATGACTGGCAGGCCACAGTTTGCCCACCCCTACCTTACAATATGGCTGTATATAAAGGCCTTTGTGACGGTGTACCCCATAAGGCTTTATTGGGGTGTGTGTGCCTGTAAATATATATATGATGTTACTGGAATATGGTTTTGCCAAAAGTTATATCTCTGTGAAGGTAATGATCCACTGGACCTGTTCATCCTATTTGTATGTATGTGTCTGTGTGGTATTCAGAGTTATGAATATTGACTATGTACTCTGAGAAAAAAACTATTCTCAGTTAAGCCCAGCGGCTGTGACGGGTTGGGATCACAGAAACCCCTTTGGGGCTGCCATCTGATGTGCCAAGGCTACTCCTTCCTCAGTTTTCCTGCCCCAACAGCTTAGGACCTCAGTACCCTGCCCGGTCTGAGCCACGTCCCCTAACAACTGTGGGCCTTCCTGGAAACAGGCAGGAGGTATCCTTACCTCTGGCACTCAGATGCTCAACTCCCAATGGGGTCAGACCCTGAATAAAATGTGTTTTGCCCTGTATAAAGCTTATACTGGGCAAACTCATAGATTGTTCGCCCTCTATAACAATGATAGAGAGAGATGCACAGCTTTTTGCCCCCCCAGGTACCAACATGTACTCCAGGTTAACTAATAAGTAAAAAGTGATTTTAATAAAGATAGGAAATAGGATTTAAGTGGTTCAAAGTAGTAACAGACAGAATAAAGTGAATTACCAAACAAAATAAACAGAACATGCAAATCTAACACTATTACAGTAAAAAACCTCACCCTCTGAATTCCTTCTTTCAGGCTAAACTCCCTGTTAGCCTGGGTCCAGCAATCACTCGCACCTCCCCTGCAGTCACAGTCCTCTGTTCCAGTTTCTTCCAGGAATCCTTGGGGGGTGGAGGGCTGTTGCTTGAGTCAGCTGAGAACAAAATGGAGAGGTCTCTCCCAGGTTTATATAGGCTTCCTCCTCTGGGTGGAGAGCCCCTCCCTCCTTCTTATCCAGAGTCCACATGGGCTCTTCTGAGCACATGGACAAAGTAGCAGGTTTGAACCAGACTCCCCTCACCACTAGTCAGGCCGCATTCCTGAGGAGGTTCGGGTGTATTCCTGAGGAGGCTCAGGTGTGGACGGGCTTCTACAAAGTTCATTGTTTGCTTGATTGGTTCTCAATTGGGATTAACTGAGAATAGTTTTTTTCTCAGAGAGCTGTTCAGCTGTCTTCCAAAGTCCACATACAACCAACCAAGCACATAGTCAATATTCATAACTCTGAATACAACACAGACACATACATACAAATAGGATGAACAGGTCCAGTGGATCATTACCTTCACAGAGATATAACTTTTGGCAAAACCATATTCCAGTAACATCATATATATATTTACAGGCGCACCCCCCCCCCCCCCCCAATAAAGCCTTATTGGGTACACCGTCACAGCCTTATCCTTACAGAAGTAATATGGTTGGCAAGAAGGGGAATATTATCTGTGGCTTAGTCATTCTGCTTCTTAATTCCAGGCTAACTAATTGTTCTTAAACATGTGGGACAGAAAACTGATTAGCAACTCATTTAAATAATATTTTTTGAAAAATCTTTCTTTAAAATATTTTGGATTTGTTTTCAATCATGTCTTGATTTTTGAACTAGAAAAATCTTAATTCTGCTTTAAGAAACGTTTCTTATAAACCTATTAGTCTTGTATTGATTAATACATATTTTGTTAATTTTTTTTTTGTCTTCTAGTTCTTCTAGCTTTGATTGATCGAATGGGAGATGCCAAAGACCAAGTTCGAGAGCAAGCACAAACTCTTATATTGAAATTAATGGACCAGGCAGCACCACCAATGGTATGAGCACTTCTGGAAAGTCAGCGTTAGGCTCTGATCTTACAAACATTTATATGTGATCTTAGCTTGAAACACAAGTCATTCCAGCAAAGTCAGTTGTTAAGTGTGTGCAAATTTTAGCTGGATCATTGTTTTCATGTGTAAACAATATTGGACTGTTTTGTATTAACTGAAGATATAACTCTGACACTAAGCATACTGTTCTTACATTATTTATATGTTATATATAAATCAAAAGTGGATGTTTTCTTATCAGAATGGCAGAGGCATTTTAATTAAACGTGTTTGAAACTTCCAGGTGGGCTTGAATTTTAATTAATTCAATGGAAATAAGTTTGAGCCTCAACTTCCCCAAAATCAAATTAATTAGAAACCAAGGTGAATAATACATCCCCATCAGGATTGTCTTATGGTTGAGACACTGGAATACAGCTCAGAAAATCTGGGTTCCTGGATCTGCCACATAATTCTTGCCTGGCCTTGAGCAAAGCAGTTAATCTCCCTGAGCTTCAGTTTCCCTTATATAAAATGGGCTAAAATACTTTCCATCTTTTGTCTGTCTTGTTTACTTAAGCGATGTCTATACTGTGCACGTTACAGTGGCACAGCTGTGCTGCTACAGCCGTGCCGCTGTAAGGTGCACAGTGTAGCTGCTTTTTGTTGGGAGGAGATTTCTCTCCTGCCAAGAAAATAAAACCACCTCAACAAGGGGTGGTAGTTTTGTTGTTGGGAGAGTATCACCCACCAACAAAACACTGTGTACACAGGAGTTTTTTGTCAGTCAAACTTTTGTTGGTTGGGGAATGTGTGTTTTTCACACCCTGAGTGACAGAAGTTTTACAGACGAAAGTGCAGTATTGATATAGCTTTAGATTGTAAGCTCCTTGAGTCAGAAACTGGCTCTTGCTATGCGTTTATGCACAATGGGACTCTGTTTATGGTTGGGTCTTCTAAGTGGTTCTGTAAGACTCCTATTAAGGTAAGCCTGAAAAGTGGAAGATTGCCTAATAGGATTTATCGCTTAAGCAATATTATTGAGGACTCTTGGAACAGGAGTCATCAACAGGAATACTATTGTTACTCAACTATTACTAATTCCCTCTCAAGAAAACCTCCTTTATAAGTTTTGATATGGAAAGGAATAGGGAAATTCTTTTAGTTTTGCAAACCAGAGCAAGATACTTTAAACCGCTAAAACCTGCATATGTTTGTTCCAAGATGTGAGGATGAATGTGCAGGGAACTTGAGTCTATGAATCTAATTCACAACTAGAGAGAACTTCTGAAAATTTGTTCGTGTGACAAAAAGTATTCTGGTGTAATTTAAGCAACCTTAAAAAAATACATAGTTATCTCTCCTGCACCGCTTCTGTCCCCTTTCCTCAACCAAAAAGGACTTAGTCACATGGATTTCTTACTGACCATTTCATTGCTTCTGTAATAGCCTGTTCCCTAGGACCAGTTGAGTTGCTAGCTGGTAAACCCCCTTTTCTTGCATTGAGATGTTGAGGATGCTTATTTCTGAAAAGTAAATAAAGTACAAAAACGCCAAAGGTAATAAAATAGAGATCAAAACATGGGAAGATATCGTAGGATAATTATAAAAATACAGCAAGTAAATGCATAGATGTGGCAAGCCAAATACAGGCAAGTTGCATTTTACGCACATTTAACATGAGCAATTTTAGCTTTACACAATTGGCAAAAAAAAAAGAAGCAAAAAAACAAAAAAAACCCCGCCATTAAGTTCAATGGGTTTTGGCTATACGCAATTTCCGCTTTATGTGGTAATCGCAGAACCGAACCCTTGTGTATAACGTGACATGCCTGTATGAGAAAGAGATGCCAGCTATTGGTAGAGAGCAGATTTCTCTGAGACCAATGTGATTAAGTCCCTTTTTGGAGGGATGTGTGTAGTGGAGGGGATAGCCCAAAATTAACCTACATTTCTATTTGAAGATATTTGTTTGCTACCCTACAATCTCTTGCAGTTTCTTCTCTGCCTATTTCTTGTCTCTCTGTCTAGCAAGAAGACTTCCTTATTTTCTCTTTTGCCTCCGAAGGTGGGCTAATTGGAAATTTTTTCTTTCTTTCTTGCCATCGTATGGTTTATTGTTCATCTGTGCTATTTTGGCAAGCAAGTACTGCTTGTCTTCTCTAGTTCTCTTTACAATCTATACATTGTAAACTGCAAGATTTTTCAAGTGAAAATTGATTTAAAAATGTTGATTACTGTAATCTTTTTATAGCTATTCTAAAATGTGCTAAATAATCATGAGAGAGGAT
This sequence comes from Sternotherus odoratus, assembly GCA_032164245.1. Classification (NCBI taxonomy): domain Eukaryota; kingdom Metazoa; phylum Chordata; order Testudines; family Kinosternidae; genus Sternotherus; species Sternotherus odoratus. Next base: position 153,273,325 of record JAVMKO010000002.1, read on the forward strand.
GTTATCTAGTGTTCAGTACTTCTTACACTTCCTCTTTCTGATTAGAATTGTTGCTTTCAGTGTTTTTCAGTAACACCAATGCAATTTTAATAGTTTACATAGATATGCCACAGTGTACTGTTTGGTGTAGCTGTGCTACATCAGAACTGCGGTACTTGCAGAGGCTAAATTATAGAATGCTGCATACACTGAAAAATATGCTATTCCTTAAACAGTGTGCAGCCGTTGCTAGGTGACATTATTCTCAGATGCCTGCTCAGTGATGGCAGCATTGCAGCTGAAGCAGCTTGCAGTTTGAGTCTATGCACTTGCTTTTAAATATCACTGGAATTCCAGAGTTCTGTAAGCTCCAAGTTGCAGCATTAACTGTGTGACATAGATGCCAGAATTACTGGGAAATGGAGAATTAAAAAGGATAAAACGAGAAGGGAATGAATAAAGACAAAGGACACCGAAAAATGACACGCAGGAGAGCAAATGAGGGTTTGTTTAGTATAAGAAATTCATACTAAAAGAAATGGCAAGAAATCAACATGGCAGCATACTGAGAAGCAGAGGCAAATGGAATTGGAGAGAAAATAGAACCAGGATAAATGAATCGGGGAAAAATTAAAATATAAAACGAAGAAGTGCAGAAGAAATTTAATGCAAGTGTAGAAGGAGGAGTATTGGAAGAGACTATAAACTGGGAATGGGAGGAGATTTTGATAGGGAGATAAGTAAACTGTTGGGCAAAATGAATAAAGAAAAACCTTTCCCTAAGCCGCATTAGTAAGTTTTAAAGTTTTTCTTTGGCTTTGCAGTTGAGTTACAAAAGAAAAAATATTACAAAATATATAGAATTAGGAGAATGAAATATTGGGAGTGTATAAAGACAAACCATTTTAGAAATGTTTCTGGCGTGAGATATTTTCTGTTGCTTAATGCAAATAATCCAGTGATTGGGAGAGGTGGATGGAGTTGGTTAGTGTTCCATGCTGTAAAGGCTGTGTTTTAAAAAACAAACAACAAAAAAACAAAAAACAGTTTTGTTCAAAACATTCCTCCACTTCATAAAACAAAACTTCATCAGAAACCATTGATATGATGAGAATATTCTGAAGTTTTGATTTAAACATCGTTATACGAGGTGCATTGTGCTGCGAGTAATTCAAAGCAATTGTTTTTGTTTTAATAGTGTATTTGGGACCGTCTTGCTGTGGGTTTTAAACACAAGAACTACCGATCCCGAGAAGGAGTGTGTTTGTGTCTTGTTGCAACCTTAAATATGTAAGCATCTTGTTTTTATGGGGACATAAAATATTAAAATTAGTACTCTATCCTGTTTGTTTCTGAATGACTTTTCCATCTGAATGTAATGTGTTAAGGTGACTGATGAATTTAAAAAATGCTCTTACTAAATATGTGTGTGTATATATATATATATATATATATGTGTGTGTGTGTGTGTATATATATATATATGTGTATGTATAAAATGCCTAGATCTGGGGATCCATGAAAATGTTTACTTTAGCAATGCTAAGCTACAAAATAAAACTTCTGTTTGGTGTGGGAAAAGCGTGTTTCTCTTTTTTAATTTATTTACTTTATTTTTAGTTACGGTGCACAACCATTAATCCTCAGCAAGTTGGTACCACACTTATGCATCTTGTCTGGAGACTCCAATAGTCAGGTAAGGATTTTATTGCTATATATTACTTGTAGGGTGTGCGTTTTGATATTAAAAAAGATGGCAAATTGATGTTAGGTCCTTAAAGAAAAATCTTCATTATCTTTTTTTATGGTGTCTTTTAATTCCACCTATTCAAACCTTACCTGTTGCTTTTTGTTGTGGGGAAACAGTTATGGAGTGCCTGCCTCCGTGGGGCCAGTTGACTCTCATCTCATTTGTTTCCTGTCTTCAGCAGCTTAAATCAAATAATTATTTGATAGTCATTTTCTGTAGAACATATTCAGAGAAAAGCAACAAAAATAATTGAATGACAGGAAGGATTAACCTCAGACAGAAAATTAAAATGAAATTTGTATAGCTTGACTAATTGACTAAGGAAACATAGCAAGTAGAAAGTGAACACATCTTGCAGGATGCAGATAGGTGAGGGGAGATATTTAGGGAAGTACAAGGACTATAGCCCAGGCTAAGATTTTGTCATTTACTAAAAATAACAAAGTCATGGACATGTCACAGGTAATAAACAAAAATTGACAGAAGCCGTGACCTGTCTGACTTTTGCTGCTGCGGCTCCATAGTTTCCCCAGCTGGAAGCTGCAGGGAGGCCCCTCATCGCCCACGGCAGCTGGGAGCTCCCGGGTGGCCATATTTTACAAAGAGAAAACTGGATACCCCCAGCTGCTCGCCCAAGGGATCCCCCTCTCTGCACTTGGCTGTGCACTGTTGCTGGAACCCTGAGGACGGCCCCCTCAGGAGTATGTCACTTGTCACTGGAACCTTCCAGGGTGCCCCTGTTGCCTGTCATTGCTATTGCCTGTCCTGGAGCCATACCAGGGCCCAGATGGCTGCCAGCTCCCGTAGCCCTGGGGCTGAAGCAGAGAGTGTCACAGAGATCTTTGAAGTCACAGATCCCCTGACCTCCATGACGCAAACATAGCCTTAACCATAGCTAGTAAGGCAACGGAATTAAGCAAAGAGATCACTAAAATGAAAATGAGGAGAAAATTTCTGGAATCTACACAGTCGAATAGTCTTCAAATGGAAGTGGTTGAAGCCCCACTTGTAGTTTGTTTAAAATAGGACTTGGCAAAGCCCTAGAAAATACATTGAGGGGAAAAAAAAAGTTTTGATAGGATATGGACTAGATAATAGGTTTTAATCTAATTTATATGCTTTTGCTTTCAATTAGGCTAGATCCCTGTCTACTTCATAGAATAGGGAGTTGTTTTCAAGTTTGAAAGAAACTGGCATTTTGTGGCTCATTTGCTTTTTTTAAAAAAAAATAAAACAAAAAATGATGGTATGGGACATATCTTAATAAAGTGGGTGGTGGACCACCTGCAGATCAATACATTCTTGAACTAAGTACATTAATACTTTACATAGAATAGTAGTAGTAAAGAATTGGTTTTTTTAGCTATCTTGAGTGTGATAGGGTGATGTAGTTTTTGGAGATACTCTCTTCCTTCTTTTTCTTCCCCCACTTCTCCTCTGCATATATTTCTCTACTGACTGGTCCCCTTATTCTTTCCCTACCCCCTTATTCTTTATTCCCTTCATAGAGGCAGGGAGGCTGGCTCTTGTGTGTTTCTGTCTGCGTTTTCTGGCAGTCAGATTCTTATTTACGGTGAAAAGCACAACTGGATTAGAAGCAGCTGGAAACTGAGGAACCAGCACTATTTGATCAGAATATATGGAATAATGTTTGGGATTGTTGATCTAGTGTAGTTGGAGTCTGAAAAAAATATTTCTCCCACCCCGCCCATTTGATATGTCATATCCCCTCCAGTGTTTCTGTTTGTAGTGTCACTGGGATGGCCACCTACCCAGTGCTCCCTCTTGGCTAGAGGTCACTTTGCCAGTGGGCCTGCCCCAGTCCCCTCTTTCCCTTTTCCCCTTTCAAGGGGGTTCTTGGCTTTTGAGAGTCCAGTAAAGCAACCCTGCTTAGGGTATGGTTTATTAACTTAGAGTTCAAAACTGAACACACACAAGCCTTTTCACAGGTTTAAGCTGGCCACAGCCTCAAACTCCCCTGGTGTCTCAGGCTCCTGCCTTCCTTAGTAGGCTGCTCCAGCCCCTCCCCCCATAACTGAAGTAACTTCCCTGGTCTCAAGATCTTCTTTGCAGGAGCCTTTCTCACTCTTTTTGTAGTCTTCCTACAGCTTTCTAGGCATTCCCTCTTCTTTGTGGCTTCCTGCTGCTCTTTATAGCAGAATCAACTTCTTCATACCCAGATGGCTCAACTAATTAACCCCAGAGTGCATTCCAGGTGTGGTAGAATGATTGAATGGGGAATGGCTAGAAAGGTCCTTGAAATAACTTTGTTACCCACCTCTTCCATCCTTGTGCTTCCAACTATTTGTGAGGAAAATCTTCATTTTGGGTTGTCATAGGGACACTGAAAGATTTGGTTATTCATTGTGTTATGTCAGATTATAATCTTTTATAATTTTTAAAAAGTCTTAATTAAATATATGCATTCACAGGTGAGAGATGCTGCATTATTGGCAATTGTGGAGATTTATAGACATGTAGGAGAGAAAGTAAGAGCAGACCTTAATAAGAGGGGAATACCCTCTGCAAGGTAAGTCATATTTTTTAATTTTTACCACTTAATTATTTTGATCAGTGCCTAAAATGCATTAAAATCCTGTTACTGTTAAATATGCAGTGCCATTTTTACACCATCTGTGAATTCCTTTTGTTTACATTATAACATTAGTGCTGTTTGTAATTCTGCTTATGTAACACATTATATGTAACCAGAATTGAAAACTCCTTCATCTTTTCTGCTGGAAGATGCATGAGCTATATGATGCAAACAGCTTTACATCAAAAATCAGATCGGATTTTTTTTAAAGTAGACCTGGGCAAATAATGGGGGGGAGGGGGAATCTTTAATGTAATAAAAAAAATATAATGAACTTTGAACAAATTATTCAAATATATTGTATCCAACCGTAGATTTGGGCGAAGAGTTGTGTGTGAAATTATTTATTCGAAAATATTTGGAAATCATCCAGTAGTCTATTCTACAAATATTATTTAACCTGTTTTAATTCTAATACTATTAGTAGAAGGATTTCTTTCTTAAGAATCAAGAGTACAAAAGCTGGAGAGATCTGAAAAAGTTGCTTAATTCATAGTCCCCATAAATTCAAGAGGTGATATTAAACTATCCAAAGTCTCAGCTTGTCCACACCAGATAACTGGAGTAGGTAGGAGCAACACATGGCTCAACTAAACCCCCTCCTGTGTCAAGACAGAATTCAAGGCATCCCCATTGCGATAGAAAGGATAAGCATAGGCTAATAGGTGACAGTTAAGACCGTGCTGCAAATGGTGGATCTGATGACTGCAACTATATTTCTAGTACCTGTGTCCTCCACACCATGTGAGGCAACCTCAGTGGACTCAAGGTCCAAGTGGAAGCAAACATCAAAGAGACTTGCATTTTATTTGGGTAATAAATTATATTTTGGTCTCTCTGTCTTGTGATAGTTCAGGGACAAAATGCAATTAGGAACATATTTCCAAATTCCTACCATCTAAATTGTAGTGACTATGGATGTGTCCACTCTGAAATGGGTAAACCACACACAAATATTCCACTCTCAAGGAACTTGATTTCTCTAGGAGCAGCATCTGCATGTAAATGTACCCGAGACGAGTGGATGCATGTAGGACCAACAGCTTCCTGTTATCCCATTAGGTTTTCCTCGTTCAAACGGCCAGTTGGACCATCATGTTTTGCAAAAACAAGCAGAGAATTATTGGTAATTGTTATGAAACTCTTCAGGGGAGGGAAGTTGGTTCTATCCCACAAAACACTTTATAGCCATTCTGTATCTGGTGTGCAAGGAGAATGCAGTAGTAGACTGACCTTATCCTGGGAATAAGCTCTCACAAGTGGTTTTTGGATCAATGATGGGTAGATGAAATCATTCCCCTCAACATAAAGCTGCTATTTTCTACACTGGTACTGACAAAAAGCAAAACTTCTGGTGCCTGTCTACTCTAGTAGCAAAGCTCAGGAAAGACAAATGTTAAATAATCCTAGTAGCGCTATGCTGGTTTAGACTGACGTGGTTCTCAGTTCTGTCTGTAGATGGTGAAGGCCAATCTTTATCATATCATATATTGAGAGTCTGACAGCTGATCATTACTCTTATAGAAACTTATTTTTACTGCTGTATGGATTGGTAACTTTCATTATTTTAAAGTACAGTAGATGGTCGACAGTTTGAATACAACTACATACAGAGAGTCTCAACTATTCTGTTATATGACCGTGACTTAAAAAGTGGATCATGAAGTTATAAATATGTAACTGAAAATGTTTCTTTAGTATTTGTACACATATATAGTTTAGAATTTTCATTGTGTACCTGCTTAGTTTGCATAAAAAAATTATTTGTGTAAGATCTTACAGATGATGGTTCAGTTCACTCTGCACTGCAAAAGCAATGCTTGTGTCCTAAATTGAGGAAGGCAGGAAAGTTAATTAAGTGTAGTTTGTAATAAATTTTATGTAACTTCATTAATATATGGGGTATATCACATGTCGATAATGCCAAACAAAGTTTGTAACACCTCTACTTAAGATTCCGCTAGATTTAAAAGGTCTAGTAATCTGTGTTTGGGGGTTTGTTTTATGCTATTTTGGAGTTTAATTTTTGCATTAAATAAATACAGCTCTCAGTTGTTGCAGGATAATTTGTATACAAGGCCTTTTGCACCTTCTTCCAGGCTGGATCTAATTTCTGTGTTAAGAACCTGGTTTCTAAGGCAAATTGAAAACTCTACAACATTTTGATTGAAACAAAGTAATGGACATTTTTATTGAATTAAACCTGAAGACCAATAGTCAGTACAGTACATCTTGTGTTTGATGTAATATGAAATTCAGTTTATTTTACTAATCCACCATAGATTTCTGGGTGCCACAGATTTTTGTATTGGCAACTCATAACTGTAATTGAAGGAAGCTGGGAATTTTGAGGGCATTATTGGGGCTTTTGACGAAAGAAAATGTTTGCATGGTTTCAGTTATGGGGTAAACTCATAGATTGGGTACTTTTGCTGAAATTTTGTTTTTAAATTTCATCATTCGGGCTTCAGAGATTACTCCACTAAAATAAATGACACAGTTTAAATCTTTCAGAGCTCTTTGTTTCAGGCGGTCTAAGGACTTGGGAGGACAACACAGTATAAGTTTGCATTGAGAGTTATCTTCTCACCCATGAATGCAAGAGAGCCACTTTTTAAAAATGAAGGCTGTGGATTGTGGAGCACGCTTAATTGTGGAATATACCGTGTCCTGTTCATGTATAGAATGAGTCAGGGTGGATTTGATTTAAATCACTAGTCAGGAAGACTCTTATTTAATCATGGATTTCTACATAAAAGTGCATTCTTGCTGGTTGTTATAACCTTAATGTATATTCTTCTCAACTCAGAGATATATGTAGGTTTCATTTTTAGAAGGCACACACTACATTTTTAAAGTAATTTATTCTTAACTTTTCAGATTAGTTTTACAGCTATATCCGAAAATGAATGGTTATTTCATTTACCAAAGGTAATTAAAGCAGATAGTTAACCTCCCAATGACTTCATAAATATCTCCAATTCATTAGTTAAACAGATTAATCATTAATATTTGGAGGATTTTCTTGCCCTGTTGCATTAGGAGAACATCACCAGAGAGACACATAAATTGTTTTATTTAGCTGAAACAACAGTGTTACGTTTTCTGGATTTGTTTTTTTTCAACAGCAAGTGTATAATATTTTAACAAAAGAAGAATATGAATTTTTGAATTTAGTTAAACATTCAATTTTTTTAAAACCAGGTTTGTTTTTGTTAAAATTGTTTAACTAAATTAGTTAAATGAAATATATTTTTTTTAAAGTTGATGTCTGCCAGGTCAATATGAGAAACTTAAAATATTGGTTACTGCAGCTAACCCAGTCGTCGTCACATTCAGTTTCCTGTTTGTTCATATTCTGGAAAAGAAAAACAAGCTTTCCTGCTTTTTCAGGTGCCAAAAGATTTCTTATTTTTGAATGAATTAGTCAGAAGGAAAAAAATATTCTTTCTATACCGGCAGAAGAAGCTACTGCTGTTAAAAGTGAGATTATCACTTCAACAGTCTCTGAATCCAAGTGCTTAAATTACTTCCACCAGTTCAGTGTGACTTTCTTTAAAACATCATCAGCAAACATATTTTTCTTGAATGGTTCACCCTTAGCTCTGAAGTTTATTATAGTTGGCACTAGCGAAAATACCTGGCGTTGCTCAGGTCAGTCGGAGGTGGGGAGGGGGCAGACAGCTGAGCGAGTGTGGGGTCCATTGGATGGGGGCAGAGAGCAAACCTGACACCCCCACCTCACTTACCCCTCGACCAACCCCGACTCACATTTCCCCCCCCCACCCAAACCCAACATCCCCATGTCTCCCCCCTACCAACCCCAACACCCCCTGACCAACACCCACACCTCACCCCCGTAGACCAAACCTGACACACCCACCTCACTTTCCCCCCCAACAAAACCCAACACCCCTACCTACCACCACAAACAAACCCGACACCCACACCTCACTTACCCCTCGACCAACCCCGACCCCCCTCCTCACCCCCCCAACTAAACCCAACATCCCCTGACTAACCCCAACCCCCACAGCTCACCCCTCACCCACCCAGACACCTTCCAACCCCCCCAGACCAAACCCAACACCCCCGGCTCACTTACCCCCCCCCGACCAAACCCGACACCCCCACCTCACCCCCCGACCAAACCCGACACCCCTACCTCACTTACCCTCCGACCAAACCCAACTCGGGTCCGTCGGAGGTGGGGAGGGGGCAGAGAGCTGAGGGATTCCGGGGTCCGTCGGAGGTGGGGAGGGGGCAGAGAGCTGAGGGATTCCAGGGTTCCGTTGGAGGGGGGAGGGGGCAGAGAGCTGAGCGAGTGCGGTGTCTGTTGGAGGGGGTATTATGACATCATAACTATGTCACAGAGAACAGCATCTGCCCAGCTGATGTGATTGGCCTTTAAATAATTTCACCCCTGGGGGGCGTCAGAGGTGAGATTTGAAAATTTTTCGACTCTTACGGTCATTAGGACCCCAAGACCGCTAACTGTACCAAATTTCAAGTCTCTAGCTCAAACGGTGTGGAAGGAGTAAGCTTACATACATGCACGCACACACGCATACACCATTTGACTTTTATATATAGATAGATTACAGTGGGATGATGGCTGGATGTCCATGTCATAGCCAACTCTTCTTCTTTTTCAGCAGTTAAGGTTTGACCATGGTACAGAGTATTGAGAATATTTGCAAGAAAATGATCTGGAGTTAGTGCTTGTCCCATTCGTTTGTTAATGTTTGTCATTTAAGTCTGTCATTGCATATTTCTCTTTTTAAGATCTCACTCAGTAGCTTCCAAATTTCAACAACGTCCGCAATAAAACAGCAGTTTCCCTGCATTTTGTTCAAGGCTACAGAAATAGGCTTCAGGGTACTCAGCATGTGTTCAACATGTCTCTTAAGCCTAATGTTGAGAACTTTGACTGCTACAGTGCCATCTATTTTTTCACTATTTTGTCCAAAAACTCTCATCAGTTCTTGATGTAGGGCTCAAAACAGTCCACGACTGAGTTCTATTGCAAGTCTTGTGGGAGAGTTAGCTGGGTTCCTCCTACTTTTTTCAGAGTAGCTGCTGAAAAGTAGTTGTTGAAATTGCAAAATACTTCCATAATATTAGCCTTTATTTCTGGAACACTGAAGTCTTTGGTTAGGAGGTGCATCAAATGAGCACTGCAAACGTATGTTAGCGTGGGAGTCTCTTCACTCTTCTAAATAATTTCTTCTCATCTTGGACACATTTACAGCATTGTCTGTGACCAAGGTGCATACTAGACATTTGAATTTTTTTTCACAGTTTATTACAGCTTTTACTGCTGCTACACAGCATTTTGCTGTGTGTGCATTTCCTGATGTATCGATTGTTTCTGTAAGGAAGACATTCCTTTCTGTTGTCACATAAGCACACAAAACAGGATTTTGTTGTGTTCATTGCTCCACCCATCAAGACTCAGGTTAAGACCTTTTGCACACTGCTCAATTTCTGTTTCATACACTTTATCCAGTAATTTGCTTGCGAAACCTGCTCTGTTGGGTGGACTGAACCATGTTAATGAAGGGGGAGATTCTTAATCATACGGAAGGGGGCTTTGTTGCATAAACAAACGGGTAATATTTTCATTAATTATCTCTTTTTGTACTCTTCTGGTTCTTATCACAATCTATGGTTGTTTCTGGATGATGGAGATTTTTTTTCTTTTTGCCACAAGTGATATACTGTGGGTATGTGACTTGCATGATGTGACTGAAACACCGATCATTGATGGATAACTCTGAAAATATAGAAAATTATAATGGATAGTCTTCAGACTCCTGTATGTTGAGGATAGATTCTCTTAAACAAAATAGATCAATGCAGTTAATTATTACCATACTGCTCATTTAGTATTACTCATTGCATTCGCTGACAGTACTACTTTAAAGGTGAAATTGTAAAAGGAAACCTGCCTATTTCAGCTATTTTTTTTTTATCACAACCACATCTAAAATGATAGTACCATAGAGTAACAACTATATTTTTTGCTCAAACATGAGAATTCAAGAATAGCCCGGAAGGGAGACAGGCCGTCATTAAGAAAGAACTATGAAATAAAAAAGTTTACCAACCTGAATATCCTGCATGTTCAGACATGTTCCTTTCATCTTCATCATCATCATCATCATCAACGCAGTTTCCTCCTGAGAAGGAACACTTCTTATATGATGCTTTATTCGGGCAATCAGGCCTTGCATTTCTTTGTTGCACTGTCTGAATTTTGCACGCATGCCTGTCTTGCCCACAGGCAGGGCCGGCGACGGGGGTACTACGGGTAAAGCTGTACCGGGCCCCGGACTTTAGGGGGGCCCCGGTACACAGCAGTACCTGTAGTCATCCCCCCTTGTCGCCAGGCCTGGAGAGCGGGGAAGGGGTGGGGAGGCGGTGCGACTCTCCTCTGGAGTGGACGAGTGTGTGTGTCCCGGCAGGAGCAGTGAGCCCGGCCGGTGGCAGCGGCGCAGTCCGGGGGAGAAAGTGCACGGGGGAGGGGGAGCAGCAAGGGCGGCTCGCGCCGCTCTCGGGCTCATGCTGCCGCCAGCCGCTGTCAGCTGCGGGAGGGGAGCGCCGGCTGGGCTGGGGGGGGGCCCGGCTGGGCTGGGCCCCCCCCAAATGATTAGAGTAGGGGGCCCCCAAATTTCTGTCGCCGGCCCTGCCCACAGGTAGAGGAACTTCATTAAAATATTCCCAAAGTGGGTCTCTCTTACAGCCAGCTGCCATTATAGGTTTTCCCTTCTAGTGAGAGAATGATATGGTGACCTCAAATCAATGAAAGCTGCACTCATAAAAACCTCAAGACTTCTGGAATATGCTGCTCAAACAGTTTCACTTCTGTTTCTACTGCCCATCCCTCCCTTCTCACATTTATCTCCAAACTTCTTCTCCGTGTCCAGATCTATTCCATCCCCAACAATCTTCTATTCATTGAACTTTTTGAAAGTTTGCACTTTTAGAGAGAGGGAAGGGGCTGACTCTGTGTAAACAGATTTGCAAAGGGACAATAGGGTTGAGGTCTCATCTTTATATATTATTGATTTATTTAAAAAATATTTTTGCTAACAGGCATGTTATCTCTGGAGACACAAATCCACAGTTTGAGAACAGCAAAACTAAGCACCTCTGATGGTATCTTCTAGCCTGAGCACTGAGTCCCATTGGGTAGATAGAAAGATTAACCTAAAGAATCTATACAGAAGCCCCTGGAACCCCATAAGATTTGGTCCCTCATCCATGAACTATTAGAACTCATTTACAAAACTTCTTAAACATTACATGAACATATTGTCTCATGCTATCGAATTAGAATTTATAATCCTTATTCCATGATGAGATATCTTTGAGCTATAATGTATCTTAATTAAAACAGTCTTTAGATAGTTTTTTTCCCTCAAAAAGCATTTTATTAAAAAAATCCAATTTTAAATAAAAATATCAGACTTATGTGGCGAGTTTGCATGGACATTCCCTTTATACACCCAAAACTGTCAATGACGGTCTCAGATGTGTCATTGCTAGGATGGGGAGCTCACCGACAGCCTTTGGTCTTTGGCAGAACTTTCCCTTTGCATAACATCAGGGAACTCAGAGAGGTTTGACTTGCCAGATGGGCCTTTCTGCCCCACATTAGGGATAGAAACTTTTATCTCAGACAACACTGCAGCTACGTTTTATCTCAACAGGCAAGTAGGACGTTGCTCTTCCCTCCTTTCTCAGGAAACAACGCAGCTGTGGGAATTTTGCATAGTCCCATTCAATCAATCTTGAGAGCTCTTATCTTTTGGAGTCAGACTGAGCTTTCAAATCACGTCAGCAGGTATTTTTCCAGTAACAATGAGTGGTTTATTTGTCCTTATGTGGCGAGACAAATTTTCCAGCTGTGGGACACTTCCTGGATAGACCTATTTGCAAACAGATATCACAGAAAGTGTCAGGAGTTCTGCTCCCTACAAGGCCACAGTATGGGTTCCATCACGGATGCTTTCCTGTTGCCCTGGAGGGGGGCAATTCTATTATACTTTTCCACCTATTCTACTCATACACAGAGTGCTGCTAAATATCAAGCGGGACCAGGACTGAGGTATTGTGATAGCCCCAGCATGGCCCAACCAACGCTGATATGCCACTGTTAGACCTCTCAGTGACGACTCCAGTCCCATTTCGGTTGCACCCAGACCTGATTTCCCAGGACCGTCGTCAACTGCTCCAGTCTGAATCTGAGCTCCCTTCATCTGATGGCCTGGAAGCTTCATGGCGCAGTCTCCGAGAGCAGGCTTGATCAGCGGAAGTTAATAAGGTTCTGTTAGGTAGTGGAAAGCCCTCCACCAGAGCTGCTTGCCTCTTGAAAGGAAAGCAGTTCTTGGTTGGGCATCCCAATGTTGAGTCTTGCCGATGCATTAGCCATATAAGCATACTTAAATATTTTATTTCACCTGAAACAGCAAGATTTAGCAATCTCTGCTGCCAGGTGTATTTGACAGAAATATCAGCTTTCCACCCTCAAATGACAGATTCCTCAAAGGCTTGGAAAGGTTATACCTTCAAGTAAGGAAGCCGGTTCCTCCTTAGGACCTGAACCTGGTCATGTCAAAACTTGTGAGACAACTGTTTGAGCCTTTAACATGCTTCTTCTTATGCCTCCTCTGGAAGGTGATTGTCTTAGTTGCTATTACTGTTACTATTACTTTAGCCAGAAGAGTGTCAGAACTTTGTGCTCTCACATCAGAGCTCCCATATACAGTCTTCTTTAACGATAAGATGTACAGTAAAACCTTGATATAACGGACTAATTCGGGCGAGGGGGTGTCCGTTAAAGCCGAAAGTCCATTCTATAATAAAGTAGGTTTTCCGAATGCGTATGTTAAAAAATTGACAAATTAGTTAGTTTACCTGTTTTTACTTATGTAGACACGTTTGTGTAATTTAAATTAAGTATGTATGAAAAGTTTAATTTCACAGAAAAGTTTTCTATACAGTAGACTCTCGATTATCCGGGATGATCGGGAAAACCTTAATCCTGGATAATCACGTGTCTACGGGGGAGGGGGTTGGGGGCTGTTCGCCGGCCGCCCTGGGAGGGGGGGGGGAAAGGTGGTGGTCCCACCACCTGCCCCAGTCAGCTCCCCTGCTAGCCTGGGTGTAGGGAACCCAGGCTGGCAGCGGGAGCTCAGACCCCGGCTAGCAGGAGCCTTCGGGGAAACTCCAAAGCGGCAGCCGGCTGAGCGCTTGGCCTGCCGCCGCTTTGGGCTTTCCCCCCAGGCTCCTGCCAGCCAGGGTCTCAGCCCGCTGCCAGCCTGGGCTTCCAACGCCCAGGCTGGCAGCAAGTTGAGACCCCGGCTGGCAAGGATCCATCGGGGGAAATCCCAAAGCGGTGGCAGGCTGACTGCTCAGCCTGCCACCGCTTTGGGCTCTCTCCCCAGGCCCCTGCCAGCCGGGGTCCTGCTGCCTGCCCCAGTCAGCTCCCGCTGCCAGCCTGGGTGTAGGAAGCCCAGGCTGGCAGCGGGAGCTGAGACCCCCCACTGACAGGAGCCTGCTGGGAAAGTCTAAAGCGGCAGAGAGCTGAGAAGTGGCAGCTGCCGAGCTCTCAACCCGCTGCTCCTTTAGAGTTTCCCCGCAGGCTCCTGCTAGCTGGGGTCTCAGCTCCCACTGCCAGCCTGGGCTTCCTACACCCAGGCTGGCTGCAGGCTGAGACCCCAGCTGGCTAGGGGCCAGCGGGGGAAACCCCAAAGCCGTGGCAGGCTGAGCGCTCAGCCCGCCGCCACTTTGGGGTTTCCATCCGCTGGCCCCTTGCCAGCTGGGGTCCTGCCTCCTGCCCAAGTCTGCTCCCGCTGTCAGCCTGGGTTTCCTACACCCAGGCTGGAAGCAGGCTGAGACCCCAGCTCGTAAGGGGCCAGTGGGAGAAGCCCCAAAGCAGTGGCAGGCTAAGGCTGAGCCCACCGCCGCTTTGGGGCTTCCCCTACCAACCCGTTTAGACATCCTGGTTAATCCGCAGCCCAGTTAACCCGCGCCTGGATAATCGGGAGTCTACTGTAACAGTGAATTAATAACAAAAAATAACCTGATAATTTAATTATAAGCAAATCTTGGTTAAAAGCATTTTAAAATTAACAGGGTGTTAATTTTCACATATGACATACGGACCGGAAATTTTGTCCGTTAAATCCGAAGTCCGTTAAATCGAGGTCCGCAAAATCGAGGGTTTACTGTATTTTATGTCCTCATCCCAATTTTCTCCCGAAAATGGTTTCACATTTTAATAGCCATCAGGCAAGGTACCAACCTCTCTTTTACATGAAACCCCATGCAAATAGGAGTGAGTAATGTCTTCACTCATTGAATAATGGATTCTAACTTTCTACATAAAAAGAACTAAACCATTCTGGAGGTCCACACAACTGGTTTGTGGTCATAGAAGACCGGATGAAAGGGGTCCCAATATCTTCACAGACAGTTTTGTCCTGAATGACTTTATGTTCAGGCAGGTGTTTTGCTACCAGCTAACCTGACCGCTCATTCCACAAGATCACAAGCATTTTTAGTGCATATCTTTATTCAGGAAATGTGTAAAACAGCAACTTGTCTTTGGTGCAAACCTCCCATTATGTCATGTCAGCTTTCAAGAGATGAAACCAGATTTGGTCGAACTGTCCTGCTGTCTTTATGTGCATGAACTCCAATTCCTCCGCGTATTTAACTGCTTGGAAGTCGCCTAGAATGGAATGTACCGTATTTTTCGCCATATAAGACGCTCCGGCATATAAGACGCACCTAATTTTAAAGGCGGAAAATCTAGAAAAAAAAGATTCTGAACCCCCTCCGCCGAAAAGCCGCAGATTTTTTTAAAAGCGCCGACCCCCCCCCCCCCTTGCCGGCTGCACCCCTGCCCTAGTCCCCGCAGCTGCACCCCCCCCCCCGTCCCCGCCGCGCTGCCGGATCCACCTGCCCCCCCTCTCACCCCTCCTGGCAGGGCCCTCTGTGGCTGCTGAGGAAGGACAGAGTTATTTTAGTTCAATGTGTCTGCCACAATGGGCTCACCTCCCTTCCCTGTTAATCAGGTTCTCAAAAGCTCCATACCTGGTCTTCACAGTCTGTGAGCTTCGCAAGGCAAGGTCTATGGCCTTCTTCGTGTTTTGTGCAAGCTTATGGCCAGCACTTAATAAACAATAACATTATATGCTGCCAGGTCCACCTACCTACCCCCCGTCCCCGTCCCCGCCGCTGCAGGCAGGCTGCCGGGTCCGCCTACCCTCCCCCCCCGCCGTCTGTGCCGCTGCCCCTCCCCCCCCCCCCGCCGCGGGCGGGCTGCCGGGAGCGTCCCGGTTCCCCCCTCCCCGCCGCGGGCGGGCTGCCGGGAGCACCCCCGGCAGCCCGCCCGCGGCGGGGAGGGGGGAACCGGGGCGCACGCGCGGGTTTTTTTAGTTTTTTTTTTTTTTTTTTTTGTGACTGCGGGCGGGCTGCCGGGCAGTATATTCGCCCTATAAGACGCACCAACTTTTCCCCCCCCCCATTTTGGGGAAGAAAAAGTGCGTCTTATAGGGCGAAAAATACGGTATGTATGCAATCACTGAAAGAAGAAAAAACATTTATTAACCTTTTGTAACTGTTGTGCTCCCAAGGTGTGTTGGATGTGTTCATTCCACAACCTACCCTCCTCTACATAGAATCATAGGACTGGAAGGGACCTCGAGAGGTCATCTAGTCCAGTTCCCTGCACTCATGACAGGACTAAGGATTATCTAGAAAATCCATGACAGGTGTTTGTCTAACCTGCTATTAAAACTGTGTGCTATAGGGTAGGGTAAATGGGAGTGTTGTCATCCAGAGTTGGGCGCAGGACAGATCTGGTTTATAAAATCTGTATAGACAGCTGGATTCCACCCAGGTGCACACTGGTCCTGGTTTACAACATGCAAGGGGAATCCAGGATGCCATATATTCACATACTTGGGAAGCCAAAGAGGCAGAGTGTGACACTCTGTGCATCTGCTAGGCATATAGTTGTGGGCCTAAATGTATTTGTGATGGTTTTGTTCTCCTGTAACTGACCGTCTTTAACTGTTCATTCCTCTCACTGTTAACTAAGACTGTCAAGTGATTAAAATAATTAATCACGAGTAATTGCATGATTTAAGAAAATCACGATTAATTGTACGATTAAACAATAATATACCATTTACATATTTTTGAATGTTTTCTACATTTTCAAATATATTGATTTCAAAACATAATATAAAGTGAGCACTGTATACTTTGTATTTATTTTGATTACAGATATTTGTACTGTAGAAAACAAAAGAAATTGTATTAGGTGAATTGAAAAATACTAATATGGTAGTACAGTCTCTTTATCATGAAAGTTGAACTTATAAATGTAGAATTGTGTATAAAAAAACTGCATTCAAAAATACCCAAAACTTTAGCGCCTTCAAGTCCACTCAGTCCTACTTCTTGGTCAGCCAGATTGCTCAGACAAACAAGTTTTTTTACATTTGCAGGAGATAATGCTTCCTCCTTCTTGTGAACAGTGTCACCTGAAAGTGAGAACAGGTGTTCGCATAGCAGTGTTTTAGTTGTTGTTGCAAGATATTTACATGCCAGATGCGCTAAAGATTCATATGTCCCTTCATGCTTCAACCACTCCAGAGGATGTGCATCCATGCTGATGATGGATTCCACCCGATAACGCTCCAAAGCAGTGTGGATTGATGCATGTTCATTTTCATCATCTGAGTCAGATATCACCAGCAGAAGGTTGATCTGAATCCCAAGTTCCCCCTGAAGGTGGTCTTAGCGTTCTATATATACTTTCACAATCCTTTGCACCAGTAGTTCTCAACCTGCGTCCCAATCAGCACATAGTTGTGACCCATGTGACACCCACAGGGCCATGCAGGTAGTATATATATATTGTGGATGCTGCCCACATAACACAACAGAGATCTGCATATGCAGTCCACAATGGTAAATAGGTGGAAAACCACTGCATTATGACATTGCCCAAGGGACAGTGGAAGACACTGCAGTAGGCCATGCCATACTACAGGCTGCACCCCTCTTTGCATCCTTCCACTCACCTCCATGCTGAGTACTTCATGTCCATGTTTGGAATACATAGAGACCATCACTCTAAGAAGAAGTGGAGGTTACTTACTTGTAATGGAAGTCCTTCAAGATGTGTGGTCCTGATTTGTATTCTGATACCCACCCTTTGTCCCCATCTGCTTGGCGTTAAGAGGGTGACTGAAGAGGCGTTGACCTGTGTAGCCTAATATAACCTCACCTGAGACACGAGTGATATACACATGGGTCAGTGGCCATTGCTACGAAAATCCTTCTGTGTCTGGTGCATGGCGCTTGTCTGCACCCATGTTTGGAATACAAATAGGAACCACACATCTTGAAGACCTTCCGGTTACAGATAAGTAGCCTTATCTTCCAAGTACATCTTACAACAGAGAGGGGATCTTCCCAAACCAGTTGTTTATGCAAAACTATTTTCAAGTACCCATCCATGGTCCAGTCAGGAAAAGACAATGATGTACCATTAGAGTTATTGGGAAAACATTGAAACAATTTGTAACTAAAAAGAAACCACCAGTCTTGGAAAACTAAAAGGAGAGAATTTCTTCCATGATGAATGACCATAGTCTGAGAGAAAGGGGGTGGGGGGATGAAGAACCTGCAGACCCTTGAAAGAGAAGAGGTTTGAAGTGAAGAATATAGAGAAACAGAGAGGGCCAATGTTTACACAGGGTGCTGTCTGTGAAACACTGTATCCCTTTTATGACGGAGGTCCATTGGGAAACTGTTTAGAAGCAATAGAGAACTCTTATAATATGAAAAGGAATTTAGTGAATATTGACTTGTAAACCCTGATGTTGCGTCTTTGTTTGTTTTCTGTGTAACTTTTATGTGTTTGGTTTTCATTACAATTTCATCTTTGAATCCATTTTTCTGTTAAATAAAACTTTGGTTTATTTTTACCCCCAAGCAGCTCTCTATTGTGCAAACAGTGTGGATTATATGTGCCAAAGTGAACTGATAACTGGGGGCAGGTTTCACTTCTTTAGAGATGATGAACCAGAGAGGAAAAGTCAGAGTGTCTGATAGTTAAGAACTTGGGATAGACCGGTTTGGGAAGACTCAGACTGAAAGGGCTGTTGAGGTCATTCTGCAATGCGTAACTAGGCTGGTGAAAGCCAGGGTCAGTCAGACCTTTATACTTGTAGGTTGGTTACTGGTGTCAGGGCTCTGAGTCATAGTAGCATAGCATTGTCACCCAGGGTTATAGAGCTGAAAGTGACAGAACCGCTTACCAGTTTCAGTGGTCACCAAAATGTCACATTACTACACCAGAAACTTGCTGAAATATGCTTATGGGACTGACCTTAATCTGAGATAGCATATAGAGTTTTCATGGGAATGGAAAAGTGAACTATGAACACTGTCAAACACTTTCCCCCCACTCACAGCAGGCATCACTGTGGTCTCGGGCCCTTGTGTTCATCAGTGAAAGGAACAGGGAAAGAATATGACCCAGCACAGCTTTATTTAATTCCCTAAAGTTTCAGGTCAGAACTATAACCGCTCACCTCTCCACAGCAAAGCGACACTGCACTTGTATTTATTCCATCAATGGACTAGATCCTTCCCCCACCTGTTTCTCCTAGTTTGTGCAGCACGGCTCAGGGTGGGTAGAGACCAGACACCAAGGACAGGGAAAGTAAAACATTGTTATTATCGTCCAAGGAAGAGAGGACTGCTGTGATATTCTTTAGCCATTCAAAGGGTTTCCTTTACCTTCCTGAACCTTCCTCTCAACCCCTCCTTCCACTTCCATGCAGCTCCCTTTTGTAAGAAGACATTAAGAACAGTAAGAGAGGGGAGGAGCACATGCACGGTGTAAGATTAGCAACCATGTTAGTCTGTATCCGTAAATAAAATGAAGAATGCTTGTGGTACCTTAGAGACTAATTTCAGCATAAGCTTCCATGGGCTATAGCTACACCCACGGAAGCTTATGCTGAAATAAACTGGTTAGTCTCTAAGGTGCCACAAGTATTCCTCATTTTCTATACACAGTGTAGTCTTCCAACAAAGAAGAGGTAGCAGTTAACTTCTACCTACTATACATTTTCTACAACTATCCCATACCCAGCCAGGATCTTTCTAAACCCACTTGCTCCCTTCCCCTGGTATGTATGCCCCTTCCCCCTCCCCCCCCCCCCCAATATTTGTTACCTACATGCTGGCCAGGAAATGCACAGATACAGATGAAATTATTGTTTCATAAATTGTATAGTTTATGCCAAATGTGTAACAGTGGGAACTCAGTTTTATTTATATATAGCATTGCTTTGCTCAGAGACCATGTCGGGTGGGATGGGGTGGAGAGGGGGCCGGGCTTAACATCAGAAGTGTAGCATAGGAGCAAGAAGGGATATTGGTGAGAGGATGGAGCTCCATTGTAACTTACCAGCTTTGGGTTCTGGCTCCTGCTGCAGCTCAGGGTCCTCCTGAGGTTTGTCCAGGTGTTGGGAGGGGCTTGCTCTATTGGCTTCTTCAGAGAGAGGTGCAGAATGACATGCTCCTTTTTTTCTGGAGCTTCTTCCTTGGACTCTTCTGCTTCCTCACCCTAGCCCTTATCGGCTTCCTTTCAGACAGTAAAACCAATAGGATTTTAAGGAAGGGATTGTAAGCCATATCTGGCTCTGTAGTGGAAACCCTTGAGAGCACCCAGTTCAGTCTGTTATAGAATGGGCACGTATGAGGATCTCTCTTGGAGTGACTGAGTCTTTTGTCTTCCAGTATAGGGGCCTTGGGTGCTTCATGTGTTTGTCAGTAGGTTGGAGTCTGGTAGGTGCCTGCCAGCTCTACCTTCCATTACATTTCCCAGTGCAGATGAATGTTCCTGCTGCTCTG
Organism: Sternotherus odoratus; assembly: GCA_032164245.1. Classification (NCBI taxonomy): domain Eukaryota; kingdom Metazoa; phylum Chordata; order Testudines; family Kinosternidae; genus Sternotherus; species Sternotherus odoratus. The sequence goes on from JAVMKO010000002.1 coordinate 153,293,604, forward strand.
GGTGAAGTTGTGGAGGACAGTGTATTCCAACCATACACAGTTCAGGACCTGGATGTGGGTGAAGGACCACGTGACTAGTCTCAGAAAAAGATGCTCCCCTGTATTGAGCTAAAGAATTAAGGAGGACCCTTCTGAAGTGGTCAGTGCAGTTCACTACTGCTGGTGACAATGGGCAGACAGGGACTTTTGTACATGGGATTAGGCAGGGAAGGGTTCCCTGCATTGTGTGAGTGTGGATGGAGGACTGTTGAAACTCAGGATCTGCTACATGCCCTTCCTCCCCTCCCCCCCCAACTGCACGCTGGCACAGGTGTAGAACTGCCACAGCCGAGGCAGGTACTTACCCCTCAGGTGTACTAGTTTACCGCCCTCTGCTCACCTTACTTCGTTCTCCTCTCATGCTTCTGGGTTTGAGATGTGACGGGATTATGGCACAACCCGGTGTATGGACAAGTGTACAGTCAGTAGTGTAGATGTACCTAATTATTCAATGCTCTATTCTTTTTGTGAAAGGTTGACGTATTATACTGATATATTCCAACCCTGAAAAATGTAAAAATGATTTTAATTATTTTACATTAAACTGCATTTGCTGTCCATTACTCTCAAGTTTGTCTGTTCAGTAATAGATACAAGTACATTTTACCTCATAGCACTCTGGGCTAAATGAGGAATATGGACGATATTAATTGAAAAAGTAAAAGCTTGGTTAACCCAGCATGTTGGAGGAATGGGGGTGCCGATAAGTCAATAATTCCGGTTAATTAATAGGGAAGGAATTTGGGTATGGGAAGGAGTTCAGGGCTTGGGCCATGGGAGAGGGTGCGGTGCGCCGGCTGTGGGAGGAAGTTTGGTTGCAGAAGGGGGCTTAGGGCAGGGGCTTGGGGCACGGGAGGGGCTGTGGGGTGCTGGATCTGGGCGGCGCTCACCTCGGGTGGCTCCCTGCAAGCGGCGACGTGTCCTGCTGCTCCTAGTCAGAGGCGTGGCTAGGCGGCTCTGCTTGCTGCCTACACCTGCAGGCGCCACCCTCATAGTTCCTATTGGCCTTAGTTCCTGGCCAATGGGAGCTGTGGAGCCAGTGCTCAGAACTGGGGCAGTGTGCCTCCTCCTGGGAGCAGTAGGGACATGTTGTCACTTGCGGTGAGCTGCCCAAGGTGAGCACCACTTGGATCCAACACCCCGAAACCCCTCCTGCGCACAGCTCCCTCCTGTACCAACTGCATCCTAGAGTGCATGCTCTGTACCCCCTCCCACACTCTGAACCCCTTGTGGACGTTCCTCCACCTAGGAGCAGCAGGAATACACTCCGTTTCTGGGGAACCACGCAGAGCCAGATAGAGAGCCTACCAGCCCCATGCCAACTGGATTATAAGCTGGGCTTTCAATGAAGATCGGAAATGCTGGTTTATAAAGCTTTCCGGCTGGTAAAGTGCCGGATAACACAGCTTTTACTTTAGTTTTTCACTGTCTATTTACATGTACTTAGAGCACTCAAGCATATTTCTGTTATTTTTGTAATCATACATGAAATATTGTTACCTTTTACTTTAGTAAGAATAAAATGTTTAGTATGTTTTGAAAGTGAAATATAACTAACTCTTTTCCTGCTACTGGAAAGCAAAACTACTCTTACAAACAGTAACTATATTAAAATAAAACAGATTTTTGACAAATTGCCTCCAAACAAGTTCAATCTTATCCTTATGTTTTACAATATACCCCCAACTTTAAAATAATTATTTTTTAGAGCTTTACATAAATATGTTCACATAAAGCCTAATGTAGGCCATTAACATAAATGTAATGTTGTAATAGACTTCTATTTTTTAAAATCATGTTAATCGAAATATACAATTTTATTAATTGCTAAGTGAATTTTCTTGTTTTGAATATGTTGAATTTATTCAAACGGAAAAGTCGTTCAGACATTGTTTCCATAGATTTCTACTGACTGGAATAATAAACAGCTTGAGTTTCAACCATTCGTCTATAAATCTGCTCATGAAGAAAACACAGTTAGAACTGAGTTGGAGTTTAGTTTCTATTTTCATTTTGGGGTATGGGGAAATATCCTTACTTCATTCACATAGATGTTAAATTAATCTTTTCACTTATTTCCAGGTTACAAACAATATTTGCAAAATTTGATGAAGTGAGAGACTCTGGAAATGTGATTTTAAGTAACATGAGTGGTAAGTATGCAACTATATATTGATATCCAAAGTCAGAGGTTAATGTAACTAACATTTAACTTTTATTAAGCACAGTAATCTGTTTTGTGGCACTACTTGAATTACAAAAGTGAAGTTCAGGTTAATCTGTTGTAGAAATATGCATTTAAACCACAATCTTAAAGTTAGACATTAGTGTAATTCGAACAAATGCTTATTCTCTCATACTGATGGTTTTTTCTTTGTCATTGTTAATATCCTTTTCTGCACAGCACTCTTGTACCCCACTGTGTGAATGGCTAAAATGTCTCACAGTGGTTGCAATAATTTCATTACTTGCATCTCTGCACCATTGCAATGTGGAGGTGGTAAAAATGGCTAGTTTTGGAGCACCACTGAAGCAATTTAGGTCCTCAAAATATGTTCAGAATAGTTACATTTGTGCTCAGTAAGGTGTAATGAGGAGATTTCAGAATAACGATCAAAATAAGTGTGTGTAATTCCTTATTATATTTTCATACATTACATATATTTAACTTAGATCATGTCTCTCTCCAGGAATTAAACATAAATATATTGACAGTTTTTTTCTTTAAAGGAAAACTATTTGAATGTCTATAAACAATTGTAAGAGCATTTTGAAACTGTTGTTGAAGGACTCTGATCTTACTCAAGTACACTGTACTAGCAAATTTACTTCACTGTTTTGATTCAGAGGTGCATTTTGCATGTCGTTTTTTATTAATATGGAGAAAGTGTCAACCTTTCCGAGGAAAGCGATAGTCTAGTGGATTGAGCACTTGAGTGGGAATGTGTGTGTATATGTGTAATATCTCTCTCTCTCTCTCTCTCTCTCTCTCTCTCTCTCTCTCTCTCTCTCTCTCTCTCTCTCTCTCTCTCTCTCTCTCTCTCGACATTTGGGATATGTCTACACTGCAGTGTAAGACCAGTGCTCAAACTAAGCTCAAGGCTTCATCCGCCTTCTGTCTTCATACAAATCGTGCTGACCCATGATCCCAGCACCTCAAGCAGGTGGAGGGTCTGAGTCAAGCTGAGATTTAGGATTCAAGCCCTATTGCTTTGTAGTGTAGATGCCATCTGTTCTGGACTCATGATCTGGGAATCCTCAAAAGTATCCCACAATCCTTTGGACCGACTTTCTTTGTCCTCTAAACAGTCAAATTTGGTGGACAATCATATTTTCCCACACTGCACTAGACAAGGGCTAGAGTGTCCACATTTTGGGAGGGCCCTTGGAAGTCTGGGATATGGGTGGTTGGACTTGGCCTGTATAATGCAGCGTGGAAGCTGGAGATAGAGATTGGGATCCAGGGTATAACATGGGATGGGCAAACTGGAGGCCAGAATACCAAGCACCCCGAGATCTCCTTAGTGCCAACAGCAGAGAACAGAACCCGCTTGTATCCAGGACCTCGTCTTCGCCCGACGCGGCAGTTGCAGAAACGTCAACGGCCTCTGCTCTGGAGGATAGGAGAGTGCTCCAGCAACTTCTAAGGAGGGTGATACAGAACCTGGTGGTCCAGGCTGAGAAGGTGGTGGAGGCATTGGACCCTATGGTCGACATACTGGCCCCTTTGGGCCCCTCCCGTTATTAAAACAATTTTGCCAACAGCAAAGAGAAATGAGCGAAAATACTTTGTTCCCTATAGAGCAGTCTATCATGGGGAGTCGCCCAGTCAATCATGCAGTGCGGCTGGGTGACCAGTAAGGCAGACTCCCTGGCTGCCGTGGCCCTATGCCGTTCCTGGAAGCAGCCAGCACCCACATGGCAGGGGTCTCAGCGCGTGGCTCCTGCATGCGAGCACTAATCTCACAGCTCCCATTAGCCAGGAATGGGGAACTGTGGTCAGTGGGAGATTTGGGGGCGGTGCCTGCAGAGAGGAGCAGCACTCAGAGCCACATTTTCCCTGTCCCCACCAGGGTCTGCAGGGACACGTTTTCCGGGAGCAGTGTGGGGCTAGGGCAGGCAGGGAGCCTGCCTTACTGTGCTGCTGACCGGGAACTGCCTGGTGGGAGGCTGCACACCAATCCTGATATAATGTATATTTAAAAAAAGTTACCATAAGGATAATTACACCAGCCAGGACAAGTTAGGCGTTTTAGAACTCACTACTCAAAATTAAATGTAAGTGTAAGAGAAAAATTATAAAATGCATAGACCAGTCAAAACACTAAAATAAAACACTTTGAAAGACAATTACAGAGAATATGTGCACATTACAGGAAGTACCAAAAAGTAACAACAATAATACAAGTGTGTGTTGGGAGGTGAGTGTAAAAGAGACTGTGTGCATGCGTGATCCAGAGACAGTGTGTGATGCTGTGAGTGTGTGACCCAGAGACTGTGTGGGTGTGCTACTAGGTAAATCTCAGAAACAGTGAACTGTCTCTTTAAGAGAGGCTCTTAGTCACTCAGAATTCACTGCAGCAGCTCTGAGTCCTGAGCCAGGCAGGCTGTCTCCTCTCCCTTGCTCTGCAGAGATGGGGTACAGGGGCAGGGGGAGGAGGACACACTGACATCAGCACCTCCCCACTTCCTCCCCCACTGTGCACAGCCAGCAGGAAGGTCCCGGGAGCAGCTGCAGGACAGCTGCAAGATGGAGCAACATGGGAGGGAAGAAGCACCTGAACACATGCTGCTGTGTGTGCTCTGCTAATCAGCTGGGCGGCATTTGACTCTCTCCTGGGTGGCTGCCCAAGCGCGCAGCTTACAGGGAACACAACCAGCCGGACTCCCTAGTGGTGGCTGTGGTGAATGAGAGGGAGGGCGAACCACCGTCCCCAGAAAATCAGGAAGCAAGAAAACTGGACCTCTTGGGAGGAAAATGTATTTGACTGTAGGACTCCAGCTCCGTATATCTAACCACCAGGCTGTCCTCAGTGGGTACAACTACAACACTTGCAGAGCGATGGCCAAGCTTGCAAAGCTGTTACCAGGGAACTCTAGGGTGGAGCTTACCTCACTCTTGGAGGAAGGATAACTGGTTCCCCGTGGTTTGCTGCAGGCAGCCCTTGATGTGACTGACTCCATGTTCCACACAGATAGCCATGAGAAGGAGCTCTTGGCTGCAGGTCTCTAGGCTCCCTTATGAGGTCCAGCAGACAATAAATGACCTCCCCTTTGCCGTTCGGCCTGATTTCAGAGAAAACAGACACGCGGCTCCATGACCTGAAGGACACAAGGGTCACCCTTAAGTTCCTTGGCCTTCATACTCCGACTAGGGTGACCAGATGTCCCCATTTTATAGGGACAGTCACGATTTTTGCGTCTTTTTCTTATATAGGCTCCTATTACCCCCTCACTCCATCCCTATTTTTCACATTTGCTGTTTGGTCAGCCTAACTCTGGCTAATGAAAGGGAACATTTTAAGCTGCAGTCCCTGCCGCGTTTTTACCAGCAGCAAAATAGTCAAGATTTCTTCCACAGACGGAATAGAAACAATAAAAGGAGGCCTTGCGCTTTGTCAGGCCAGGGCAGTCCTCTGTCCAGAAGCAGAACTTTGGTGCATTGCATCTTCAAGTCTGGACACTAGATCCACCCACCCCGCCTTACCTTTTTGTGCCAGCTGTCCCCTTTCTACCCTGCATGGGCCTGCATTACATCAGATTGCTGGGTACCCTGCACTGTGATCACTAGATCTCAACCAGCCCTTTTGCTGGTGATGGATGTGTTAGCTTTGGGGTGGGATGCGCACTTGGGAGACCTCAGGACACAGGGCCTCTGGTCTTAGGCAGAGCTCTTCCTTCACATCAACATCAGGGAGCTGAGAGCGGTCCACTTATCATGCCAAAGATTTCACATTCATCTGGAAGGGAAGTGTGTATCAGTTATGACGGACGATATAATAGCAGTGTGTTATATAAACAGACTGGGATGCATGCTCCTCTTCACTGTGCTAGGAAGCCCTTAGACTTTGGGACTTTTTCGTAGCTCACTCGATACACCTGCAGGTATTGTGCCTCCCCGGAATACAGAATGAGTTTGCGGACTATGTCAGCAGGTCCTTTCATGGCCACAAGTGATCCTACGCCCAGATGTCGTGAAAACTATCTTTCAACAGTGGGGGGTTTCCGCAGCTCAGGCTCCTTCGTGGACACGTTCCGCCTTCTCTGGAAAGGAACATCTATTGTACACTTTTCCTCCCCTACTTCTCATTCACAAAGTGCCCCTCAATGTTCAGAGGGATGAGGTCTTGGTGATATTGATAGCTCCAGCTAGACCCGTCAGCACTGGTACATCTCTCTCCTGGAAATGTCCATGGAAGCCCCAATCATCTTACCATTCTTCCCAGACTTGATAGCTCAGGATCATGGCCGTCTCCAGCACCCAAACCTCGCATCGCTGCATGTAACGGTGTGGAAGCTCCATTGCTGAATCCAATGGAGCTTGCATTTTCAAACCCAGTCAGACAAGTCCTCCTTGGTGGTGTTTCTCCCCTAGCACTATCTATCAGCTCAGACACCCCCTGGGGTTGTGCCTTTGTGGTGCTGGATATTGGGCCCTGCCAACCCGCCTTCCCCTCAATTTCTTCTTGCTGGCTGCTCCGACAGAGGGTGGGTATTGGAATGGACGTGTGCACCACATCTTGAAGAGCAAAGTAGAATTAAATTTGCTTTAAGAACCTCTGAACTTTTTTCAAATATATTAAAGGTCTTCTTTATCAAACCATAAACAAGCTAAATAAATATCCCCTGTCTTTTCCCTTTTAAAACCTTATGGGCTGTATTTCTACCAAATAACATTTCTGTTGCATTGAATGAGAAGTAACTGAGTTAGAGCTGACATCAAATAATTTTGCTGTGGATATGAACTCTCTCTTTCATCTCTTGCCCTGTTATGTGGTTTCCCCATCCTTCCAAAAAACAAAGCAAAAATCTGATAGCATGGGTTTCAACCACCCTAACCCAAATGCTATTTTAAAAAGGTAATTTGAGGCCTGGTCTACACAAAAATCTGCACCAGAATAACAAAAGGTGTGAATTGAAATTATGTAGTTATTTCAGTACAGGTCTGTGTGTTAACAATAGCCACTCTGAGTCCAGAATAAATGTTCTCACACACACTTGCACTGAATAACTGTATAATTTTAATCTATACCTTTTCTACCTTGAGGATGGGTGTTGTGGTGAAGTCAATAGTAAAGAGAGGTAGAGAGGGTTTTGTGGTTAGATGAAGTTCCGATTTTGTCAACTTTAAATTGATGCTACGATTCAGAAGAATTGTATAGAAGCCAAGGTGTACGGGGTTTTGGACAGAGAGAGATAGGAGGATGGTGACCCAGTTTAATGACGCAAAGGCAATGATCAGACATGTGAAGAGGTGAAATCACTAAGGGAAAGGATATAACAAGAGAAGAGGAGTGGACTGTGGACAGAATTCTCCTTATGTGAAGTGAGGGAGCTGAGGAGGACCCACTGAAATGGGCACTAAAGGAACAATAATTGGGGTAAAAGAATGGAGTCTCAAATGCCAAGGGAAGGAATGGAAGGTCTTGCATAGACTAGCAAAAGAGTGGAGGAAGGGATACATAGTATCTTTGCTTTGATCCAGGGTCTTGATCCCACTTGTCTCCAGCCTTAACTGATGGTGTACCATTCATTCGGTCTTCAACTGAACTTTTCTTTTCCTGGCTATGCCTCCAGTAGTTCTGCAGTCACTCAGTGGTTTCTTTCCTATCTTCTGTCAGTCAGCTATTTGGTAGACAGAAGCAGGCATATTTTCTGCAGCATGTATAACACGGATGAATTAGCTACTATGAAAACGTTTACCTTTGTGATTTGGGTTTTTGTTTAGATTTATAATGTTAATATTGCAGTTTTGTGCTTAATACTATGGTGATATAAATTCATGCCAGTTATGCCAACTCATAGGTTTACTGCCAGCTTTTACTCTCCTTCATTCCCATGGAAATCAATGTGGTATCCCTGCAAGCTGGAGAAGGTGATTTAAAGCACTCTTCCCATTTTCAGCAAATAAATGACCATTTCTATGGAAACAGGAGTGGCAGCCAACACTGGAACTGTTAGAACACTTGTTCTGCTGGCTTAGGTTTGTAAATATGATTTCTTTTAGGATCTGACAGATTTCTAGTCTACAGGATTTTAAATGTTGAGAAGAGGGAATTAAATAAAAGTAATTAAAAAAAACCCCAACTTAATGTTTTCTGTTCTTCTCTTCAGTGGGCGAAAAGATCTGAGGGTAATCTGAATTGGCTGTCTAGACACAATCTTTTCAGTTATCTCACTTAATTGTATGTGTTCACTCATAATGCCCATTTTATAAAAATAAAATGTGATAGTATGAGGTGGTGTGTTAAAGCTTTTTGTTTCACAGTTTTGGGACAGATTATGAATGCAGAGGCTATGGATGAGTTATAGGTTTTTGCAAACAAATGTCAATAAAAACTTTATAGTATCTCACATTACAAATATATTTGTTTTGCCACTTATTTTGATTATTTTTAATCTTTTCCTTTGTTTCTATCTGCTGTTGTTTCCCTGTAAGTATAGTTGCTGTGGAAGCATTGATGTCATTGATATTGGCAAAGCTCCCAAATGTGATGCAAAATGCATTTATATAAAGGTTTGGGAAATATGGGCATTTGCTGAGAATGTCATGGCTATATGTGTGGTATAAATTATTACATTCATTTTATGACCAGCAAACCAGTCAAGTGTCAAGAGGTGCTGAACACCTGCACCTCTCACTGATGTAATTTTAATTAAAATTGTTCAGAACTGTCCTCAGCAAATCCGTACCCTTCCCTTCATATTTGAGATATTTAAAATTATTCCCTAGTTAAATGCATATTACATTTGAAGCATCTCTTCTTTTAGGTTTATCTACCATGCCATAGGAAACAAATTGGGTGTGTGTTGGAATCAGTTTTTGTTTAAAAAAAATATAAGTAGTGTATCTTTAACTTCTTACACATTTTATTACTTTTTTACAACATTACACTCTTTATACCTATATTCTTATATTATATTATATGGAATGTAAGAGTATCAAAAAACTAAGGAAAATAAGTGGGAATAGCTCAGTTTTCCAGCAGACTTCATTGGTAGATGTGACACCGTTGCAGTCTATATACATGAAGTGGGAATGAGCAATCTGTTGCAGGTCTCATTTGAAAAAAAAGGAAAAGATTTTCTTAAGTTTCAGGTAGATTTTAATGCCCCAAATAATTAGGTTGTTGTGCATATATCTCTTAAAGCTGTTTTGTTTAAAAAAAAAGTTTGCAAGTTGTCTTCTTACAAATGCCTATTTTAATAAAGGGACTTCCATATCAAATTAGAAGATCCTTGTATCACCTTTTTGGGGCACAAATTTTATGTAAAAAATCTGTTTTCTTCTTTTTATGTAATTGAGTAGCATGAAGTGGTGTTCTTGTAAATAAGGAAACAAACTGCTATATTCTTTCTGCATGGAGGCGGATTTCTATGCATTTTTTATCTTTCCTGCTAGGAAGCACTTGTCTGTCTCTATGGTACTGGAAAATAAAACTGTTGTTTCGTTTTTGACAAAAGGTATATTACAGACTCTCTGCAGCTGCATGGTTAATTGAATTTCTGTCTCTGTCTCCACCAGAAGCAATTCTTGCTTAATGTGACACAGCTTTGTGCACACAGAAAAGCCTTTGACAGACTGCCTTTGACGTGATTTGTTTACAACAACCAGAAATGTTTTTATACAATAAGAGGTTAATTGAGAAGATTTGGAATATTATTTGTGTGCTGCTTTTTTATTTGCAAACAGTAAAGGATAATTATAAAGGGATAAGAATCCCTTTTAAAATATGCAAATCAGATAATCCATCAGATCATGTGATGGTCACTGATTGCAACGGCATCTTTGGGGAGTAGGTGCAGAAAGTGATTACTGAACACATGCCTTGTGTTTTGATGATTGCATTAAATGCTTTCTATGGGACAGCGTTCATTGGCTATGAGAGAGTTATTTAAATAAAAAATAGGCCAGACCCTTTATATAGAGGAGGAAAAAAAGAACTAAGATCTACCAGTCTCTGCACCATTACTGTTTAAGATAGAATGATACTGGATATACTAGATTGAAAACCGTTTTCTGTGAGAGGTAGGACTTGTATTTTGAAATGGTGTAGCAGCTGTTGGCTATTGCAGCATAGAACTGCAGATCTGACAGGGTCACACAGTATTCTGTCTTCATGCTGCACTGGATTGAGGGTGGCGCAGGCACATACAGTCGTTCATATAGTTGCTGTTACCTGATCTGTTGGTTCATTCAGAAAGCTCTCAGTAGCATCTAAATTGTATAATGGCTGTTGGGGACGGTGAGTAAGATTTTATGGTTGTACATGTCCATTTTTTGTGTACGTTTGTGTTAGCTGAAACAACCATTTAGTCTTTAAAAATATTTTGGACAAATATTAATGCACGCTTTCTGTGGACTAATTGTCTTTTGTAGCTTTGCCATTTTTAGTGTATTTAAGCTGCTAAAATAGAGAATAGCAATTTGATTTGCAAGCCAAATACTTAAGTCTGTTGTTGTTTTGTGTGGTGGACGTGGGGAATGGGACTGAAGAGGATGTATCATGTATGTAAATAATGGGGAAATAGCCAAATGCTTTATAGTGAGAAAACAGATTCTGGAGCAAAGATTTTTTTGAAGCAAGGTTTGACCATGTTAAATGCCTCAAAGTCTTCAGTATGCAGGTTGACATCTTATCCTGATGTGCTTAGCATCAGCTGAAGTCCTATCTTGCAAGGATAATACAGACACCCAAAGGGCTTCTTTAGACACTAAAAATATTAACATTAATAAAATATTTTCTTAAATGTTTATTTTAAAACCAGGTCTTTGGTCCACTTTCTGTAATTGGAATAGTTATTTTAAATGGGTTAAATATTTCCCATGTGCATTTTGTGTTGACACTTCTGTCCAACAAATAGAAAAAATGCTACTACCTAAGTGTTTATCTTAACAGAATTGGGTGACATCTGCTAAATGTAGTGTTAACCCCCCCCCCCCCAAAAGCCCTAAACTTAACCTATATTTTAGGGTATTAGTAAAAGGTTTAGTTTTATAGCTAAAATATTCATACAGGAAATAAGTGGCAAGTGTTGTGTTTTCTTTAGCTATAATAGAACTGTTACATAACCCAATATGAGTGGTCCAGTATTACAGGGCAGATGCAATAAGTTGGTTATACTTGGATTAGATGGAGTGCCTGTAGATAAAAATGTGGCATAGCTTGGCTTTGTTTACTTTTGTAGTTTTTCCTGAGGTGGTTGTATAACGGGATAGCCTTGGTAACCTTTTTCTGATTGTTCAGACAGACTTTCAAAAGGCTCATCTGACTTGCAATAAATGTTTAAATCTCAGTACTCAAATTTAATTTAATTTAAATATATATGTGGTTCTGTGTGTGAATATGCAGATGTATACTTTCAAAAAAATCATCTTAGAAGACAAGATCATACTTTAATCTTGCTAAAACATCTACATGTGAATCTTGAAAGAGATGTTCTCCTTTTCTAAGTCACCCTAAAAGTTTTTTGTAGGACTTCAGCTTTTTGATATTTGCCCTTTCAGCTAGTACAGTATTGCAATCAGAAATCCGTTAAAATTGTTGTATTATATTTCTAGAAATATTGTCTGTCTTATTAACATAAAGGAAAAACTATTCCAGTTACTTTCTTTTTCTTGAGCATGAGGGACACTTCTTCTCTCCCTCCTCCCCATTGGTGCAAATTGTTTTTGACCTTTAAACACCGCTGTTTTACTTGTTTTCTGTAACACCCGCAAGCTCCATTATTTTCTTCAGAAAAAGATCATGAATTTATTTATGGAACTCAAGAGATTGTAAACCGTTTCACTCAGGTTTTTATGTGACGTATGTTTAATTATATTTGTTTTTCATGTAAGATATCTCTCATACATATTATAAAAATGGTTTGTAGTAACTTGCACTTCAAGGGCACACACCTGAGCATGTTAACAAATAACAAGGCTATAGGCTTTTTGCAGCTCTATGATGAATGCAGGTTTATCAAGATGGGGGTGGTTGTGGAGCTCTTTTCTGTATAAATTCATTCGTCATTAACACAAGAACTAAGAACAAAGTACTGTTCAAGCAGACAGCTGACATTCTGTGTAGGAGCTTTGAGCAATAATGTCAGCTACAATTAACAATGTGTAGGATGATTATGTAGCAGTTTGTCTTGCTTAAATCTACTGCTTCATACATTTATGAGGAATTCAGTCTTCTGATATTGCATAGTGGAATGATTAGGATAAAGAAAACATCAGTAACCGTGCAGTAAACTTGATCCTTTTAAATAATTTAAATGTAGATTTTGCCATGTTGGTCTCATGTGTCCTAGATAACCTGTACTTACAGGCTAGTAAACACTTTGAATATATTTTTAAGAAATTAAATGTAATCCTGGTTTTAAATCCTAACGGTACGGAATATTAACATTTTCTTTTGTTACAAAGAGAAGGAAATATATTTCACTAAGTCAGTCTGCGTATTGTTTTTGTTTATTTGCAATTTGTGAAGACCTATGTTAAAATTCTGGAAAATATTCTATAAATGCAGAAAACATTTATTAAATTCACTATCCTGAATTTGTACTGTTGAATCATCTTAAAATTGGATTAAAAGCAAAACCTGCGATCCCTGATATAAAAGTTTAGCTATTTATATATATTGTAAAGATAAGGTAGTTAGTTTACAAATTTTGTGAGGATACTGGTGGGCAATCTGGCTTATTGTAGTATGTTTTTGACAATTCTGCAGTTTTCTTCAGAATACAAACAGTAAGGTATATTCAAATATGTGGTTATTAAATGTTGACCTATAATCTTATTTACATTTACAGTTCTAATCACCATAATGAATGTGGGGGAGAGTTAGGGATTTTTATTTACTTTCAAGTCAGTTGTCTCAAATTCTCCAGTGTTTTGTTTGAATGCAAATCTAAAATAAATTACAGTATATCTCAGACAAATGTTTCCATTTTCACTGTATACAATCCATGGCGATATGGCAATAACATTCTTATTTCTGAAGGCATTTCACATATTTAGGTGATTGTAGGTGCATGATTGCTTTGCAAATCAGATTCTGAGGCTGCTGAGGAGTGTGAGTCAAGAAGTGTTCTTGGCACTGGATTTCTTGTGAGCTGTTCCTTGAAGAGGATAATGAAGCTGTCTTTATCTGCTGGTAAACGGATTAGGATTTTTAGGATGTAGCTAATATAATTGTTGTGTACTACCATCATCAATTTAGGTACACACCCTTCTTCCTAGTTTTGTAATTCAGTGGTTTCATAGAGGTTTTGTCACCTTGTTGGCTGCTAATTAGTGCAGTGGTGTTTTTGTCATTTCAAAGGCACTGGGCTGCCTTGCTTAGATTTAAACAGAAAAATTGGGATGTGGATAAAAATTAATTTATAGATAAAATTAAATCTGTGAAAGCTGGGGAGGGGATTAAAGCAAAACTCTGATTATCCAAAGATCGTAGGTCATATGTATTGTACTAACAGACCTAAGGCACTGAGGACTATCTAACACACTTGTCCAGTCTAATGTACTTCTATTTATTTTTGTTGTGCCACACAAAAGAATTAAAATACAAGGGGAAATGTATCTGCTGATCAATGGGATTTCTTAATAGAATTCCATCTTACAAGATACTTCAGTGTTAACTTTTGTCATTTGTCATATGCCAGAATTTATTATCTCTGAATATAAAGTGAGTGTATGCACAATTGGTTTGGGAAATATGGAAATTTACCTTTAAATCTAACTAAATATACTTAGATATATTTCAACTATTTATGCTTTTCCCTACTTTAAAAAATATTATTGTATTAATACATACGTAATCCTAGAGCACATGTGCAGTTATCTCCTTTCTTACTGTTCCCTGACATTGTTTCTTAAACATCAATGACTTTAGTAAGTCTTTAATCTGATTTACTACTTTCTGTAAAATTTGGATGCTGTACAGTTTAATGATATTTTATTTCTGGGTGTAAATATTTTACGTTAAAGATTTATGTAACTTTACATATATTTTAAGATTTTATTATAACTTTTAAAAAGCATCCAATGGGAATGCACATCAAAAATGGACATAACCTAGAAATTATTTCATTTGGAGAGAAGTCAGTTCCAACACAACAAATTTCACTTTATGTGAAAGACGGGTGTAACAGTCTCTTCATGCTTGCACTAAAGTATATTTATGGGACACAACTATGTTGCTATGGACCAGCCCCAGCTCACTTTCTAAAAAATATAATGCAGATAATGGTAGCCAATATGTACTCTGGGGAAATGGAAATAAATCAATAAATTCCCACTTTAGTTCAGTTCTTTTATAAACGTGGTGCCCCCCTCCAAATATTAATTGTGCTTGCACACTATTTTTCCTAAAATATTCTTCCATTGCTGCAGCTCCCCCAGTGTTAGCAATGCTGTGAGCACTAATGTTGTAAAAGGCTCCAAGGTGGCTGGCATTTTAACCATTATGTCTAGATCTCCAGGGCAGATCAGGATGACCTCTGGTTTGATCCTGCTCAAGTACAAGTTAGTAGAAAAACTCCCAATGACTCTAATGCAGGGGTTTTCAAGTGGGGGTCGTGACCCCTCGAGGGGTCGCGGGCCACTTTTGTAGGGGTCGCGGGCCCCTACTGCAGCAACTCCCTGCTGCGGGATCCCCGGGGACTGGCGCCAGCTGGAGGCGGCGGCGGGAGCCCCGGGGAGCGCGGCGGCGGCGGGAGTCCCGGGGAGTGTGGCGGCGGCTGGATCCCTGGGCGGCGCCGGCTCCAGCCGCGCACCCGGGCGGCAGCTGGAGCCCCGGGGAGCGCGGCGGCTGGAGCCCCGGCCTCCAGCGGGGACCAGGGCTGGGCTCAGCCGGGAGCCCGCCCGCGGCAGGGACTGGGGCCGGGGCGCAGGGGGGTCCTGGCATGGTTTAAAAATAATAATAATTTTTTAAAAAATTGGCAGCTTTTCGGCGGAAGGGTCGCGCCCCCCCCCCCACCGGAGCACAAAAAGGGGTCGCGGTCTCAACAAGTTTGAGAACCGCTGAATGGAACAAGGATCAATCTCATGATGATTAAAATGCTGGTTGCTGCTGGCATCTTGACTATACTAGGGCACCTACAATTGCTGCCAGCAATGTCGCAGCACAGGGGCTAGCAACAGTATAAGAACTTGAAGGGAAGAAGTGTGGTGTAAATGAGACCAAAGGGAGTATGAAGACTTATTGAGCTAAAATTTTAGCTAGGAATAATTATTGAACAAATAAGCATATCCATGTACAAATATTAATATGAATGTAACTTCTTCCCTTTTCTAATTTTTTATGTATAACTAATCATTATACCCTTTGGGGCAAAGTAACTGGAAGACCAAGGAAAGAAATGTATTCTGACAAGTTTCCATAGTTCCAGGCTTAACACATTTTTATAGGAGCTTTATGATACAGTGAGGGAAATTAATTTATATTCAGAATTCTATAAAAGTGTAAACAATCTTTGTGGAATTAGACAAATTCAAAATGATTGATTTTGGTGTGTTTATGTAATGTTTTAAATACAAGATTTATTGATGAATGAATTAAACACTTAATTCTTTATCACACATTCTACTTATTCCGATCGATGGAAACAGTAAGCTGCACAGGAAATGTATTTAAATAAATAAAAAGGATAACAATGAGTGAGAGGGGAAATCCCTCCGTTCATTCTTTGGCTTTATTTGAAAAATTTCCCCTCTTCTTAAGTCCTTAACTATCTCATTCAGAGGGTAAATTTACAAGTTGTGTAGTGAGAAGAACACTTATCAGTATGTATCTTGAGAGAAAGGTAGGTGGGACAGACCTGCACATGCTGAGGAACCTCTCTTCTAGAAATGTTGCGAAGAGCACAAGGCTAGAATATAGAAGTCGCTTTCTTATCTCCCCCCCCCCCCTTTTTTTTAAACACAGTGGAACCTGACTGAATTGAGGCAAATCCTTGTTTCTGCTATCAGTATTCTATGTATTTTAAAGTTTATCTTATTTCATTGAAACCTCTTTCAATTAATTTAGCCACACTGGTGTGTACTATCTAGATACCTCTAGCAGAGATTATCAGCAGTGAAATAGCTAATTTTGAGTTTTAAATGGTGGTTATGAGGTAACAAAGTCAACGCCCATTATGTAAAATGAGGCAGTTCAGACTTTTTCCTAGAGCTACTGTTTCTACCTGCAATCTCACCAAGGCAGAATGTAAATCCGGTTTAATAGTCCTTTTTTTTAGCCACTGGGTTGACTAGAAACTTTTACATTTTAGAAATAACAGTAAAAATGGTGTTTGGAGTATTCCTGTTTCTTTTAGTGACTTCCATATCAAATTTACTCTGTTTTGAAAATATCTGATTATTTTGAACAGCTAACCCTGCAAACTCAATATGAGATCTGAAAGTTGACAGCTGTTGCTTGACACGTGTAATCTACAGCAATAGTGTTTCTTTGAGCCATGTTCTGCCCTCAGTTATATTTGTGGAACCCCAGTGGGATGAAAGAAGTCTGGCCCAGCTCAGTCTCCAAAAGCTTTCTAGCTGTACAGAACTAAGGAAGAAATTGCTGTTGATATTTAATAACATTTTGGGATAGGAACATTTGTTAAATTTTGAAGAAAACATGGGAAATTCCACAGATCTATGGAGAGAGACCCCACATGCACATGCTAGCATGGATTGTCTGACACTTGTTTCACGTGGCCTTACGTCTGACCAGCTGTGTAGTTGCTGTGTAAAGGCAAGGCTAGTCGTTTATGATCTAAGAAATGAGTAGCTCACAAGCCTCCCCATTATTATTTAGTATCCCAGTTATCAAATAATCAGATGGTAAGACCCCATAGTCCTTATTAATATAGGCCAGTTTAGAATATCTTGTTTAGGTGTGAAAATTCTTTACAACTTTGCCTGTCTGAACCATAAACTCCCACTGAATATACCACGTGATCACTTTAGAAGTATTTTAGCTTTAAAGGGTTGAGTACAAGATTTTGTATAGCTTATAGAACACCCCCACCACCCCCAAACAGACAAAACATCATACAAGTTGCTATGGGGACAGCAAAAATTGTCCATCCTGTAACAGCTTCCTTTGAAGAACAAGTCCTTGTAGTCTCTTTAGACACATTTTTTTTTCCAAATTCTTAATGTGTGTGTCTGAAACAGGCATTTGTAATTTATGAACCAATAAAGATCTAAATAGTTTGTTTGCAACAGATATGGTGGCATTTTTGTGGTCATTGGCATATTTTCTACGTCTGTTAGCTTTCCTTTTTAAAAATGATGGCAATGTATGTTAACCAAAAAGTCTTTACAGATAATAAAAAATTACACATTTAAAATGCTTTCTATTCATTTAAACAAACCCAGGGGAGCTTAGACGATTGATGCTTTTTGGGAAAAGGGACTGGGTTTGAGAATAGTAAAAAGAGCCTGAACTGTTTGGCATCTTTCAGTGGGAATCACTAGTACTAGTATGCTTTAGGTCTGATCTAGACTAGAAACTTTGGCTGGCATAGCAATGTTACCGTCGTAGAGGTGTGGTTAGGTAGAGGTGTGGGGTTTTTTGGCAACATTTCTATGCTGGCAAAAGCCTTAGTGTAGATGCAGATATGCTGGTATAAAAGTATGTTAGTTGGTGTAGTTTATTTTGCTCACCAAACTGGTATAATCTATATTGGCAAAAACATTTTTTGTTGTTGTTGTGGCCAGTATCAGCTTCACCTACACTTGGAGGGTTTTGCCAGCTATCAATAAGGCCCAACTTTTTAGTGTGGATTAGGCCTTAGTCTGAAAACCCCTGTATGTAGAGTGGTGTAAGAAAGGGTATAAAGCAAGCCTTTGTTAAGCAACTGCTTAACTGATAGCCCATCTCACCTTTCTTAGGGAGCTTTTAATTTTGACTGCTTAACTGAAAAAAAGGAGTTGAGAATTTAATTTAGTTCTATGTTTTATGTTCACAAAGGTGGAGTTTTATCCTTAACAGAGCTAATAGTATGGGATATAAAAGAAGACAAAAATAATATTCGTCTATGATTCAGTAAGCAGAAAGGTTGGTCATATTAGGCATTCAGGTTTTCAGAATTAAATCACACAACTGTAATAGAAAATAACACTTATACTCAGTTGCTGTCTGGGAAAGGTGACTTTGTGTAGATTTTTGACCAAAAGTTCCTCAGAATAGGGCCTTACTTGTGCCAACTGATCATCATCCCTGGTGTTGCTAACACAACAGAGGAAAACCAATTCACAGCCAGATCGCAAGATAATTTGGTTAATTACTTACATGCCACTTTACCAAGGTCTCCTTCCCAATGGATTTATAAAAATCAAATCTTTTAACTTATTTTCCAGTTATATTAGCCCCAGGACTAGATTAATACTAACTACCGGAGACAAACTCCTACATTTGACAGACTGGACAAACCGAGGACAGTTGAAGAAGCTAACACACTTGGTGTCATTTTATATTTGTATGCACCTAGATCTTGAAAGGAAGCTTGAAATCATTAACTGTGATACACATGTACAGTGTTCTATAATCTTAGTTAACAATAGCCTGTTCAGCTTCAAAGCTACAATCTTGAGTGAAACCTGTTACAAAACAAGGTTACACACTGTAACTCTTTGACAATCTTTAAAACACTAGCATGTGCACTTCCTTACTAGTTAGGTCCCCAGTTTCAGGGAGTAATCAGTTGACTGATTTGGGTCATTACCCAAGAGAAGGTCTCTCTCTGTGTTACTTATTGCCAGATCTTTCTCTAGCCATCAGCTTTTAGCTCAGTTGTTGTTCACAGCAGGAGTTGATGCTGCAGACACGGGTGTAATGAAGGATGGACAGGACTATAGTCTTTTTCGTGTGCACTAGCGGGCAACATGATTTGCAAGAAAATAGACACCTTTAACTGTCTCTTTCTATCTGAGATAGGTACTTGGTGTTGCAAGGAGGACTCCCAGGCTTCCACCCAGTATATAGTCTTCTCCCTTTCAGGTGTCTTCAGCTTTTGGAAAGTGATATGCTGAAGGAGACAGGTTGTTTTATCCTATTTCTTTATGGTGGTTCAAAGTTCCTTTTCTTGGAGGTGCTGATGTGGACCACGGTGTCATATAGTGATCCAAACTTACAAAGATTTGAGATGTCTAGCTAAAATGAATCACCCTCTCTCACTATCCAATCAGGGAATGAAACGTTAATTTTTGGGTTCTTGCAGCTAGGACTGGAATTTTCCAGTCTCTGTGCAATACATCTTTTCACACTAGCCTGTGTTAGGCAAGTTAGGCCATAAATGGT
Source organism: Sternotherus odoratus (assembly GCA_032164245.1). Taxonomy (NCBI): domain Eukaryota; kingdom Metazoa; phylum Chordata; order Testudines; family Kinosternidae; genus Sternotherus; species Sternotherus odoratus. Next base: position 153,313,145 of record JAVMKO010000002.1, read on the forward strand.
TCAGCCATATTGTAATGTATCTTGAACACCATAGCAATCTGCCCTTCCCTCTATATGATATTTATATTTTGCTATTCCAATGCTGAATTAAAATATTTATCCCATCCCTAATTTAAAGTGAATTAAAATGAATAAAAAATAAATTGGCTTCTTTGGTTCTCCCCTTCCCAACTATCTGCCACATTGATCAAAGGAGGTTAACAATTTTTAACATGTGCATGACTATTCATTGTGGCATGGCTTCAAACTGCCAATCAGATTACTCTTCAAGCTTGTTCATTGTTCTTAGCATGTTGTGTATGTTAAAAAATCACATACTATATTATCTCTTTTAAAATAAGGGGAACAAAAACATTTTGTTACTAGAGGAATGGGTTTTTTTGTTCATAAATTGATATGCTAGGTTACGCTTTCAGCATCTGTGCAAACCTGTTTGATTTTATTTAACTTCTCCTTTGAAATGGTTCATAATTAGATTACTCAATTAAGGCTGTGAAAGATCAATTTAGCCTTCTGTGCAGATATTATTGAAAACATCTTGTAATTTTAGTAATAAAGCAAATGATTTATGGAAGCTCAGTGTTTGTAAATAACAATGATTTTTATCAGGAGATGTTTTGTCAAGGTAACAAGCCAGAAAGATTCTTAGCAGTGATTTGAATAAAGTTGCTGCGGCTAGATTGCATTTGGCAAAGCAAGAGAGGAGGAGGTGAATTGGTCAAGATGCAAGAGGAATTTTAGCTTTGGGGACTGAGGAAAGGCAGGATCGTAGAGATGCTTTGTGGAAGGATTTGGAGACAAGATGGTTATGTGTGTGTTTTGAAAGTGCTGAGTGAAAGAACCTCCAGATTAGAGCTGAATGAAGTAATAGTATTGTCTATTGTGGTGAAGAAAGGAGAATACAGTACATAACTGTTTTGTCACAAAATTGCAGTGGGTTTAACTTTTTGTTGCTTGGGAATGTAGCACGCATGCTTCACTCTCTTTGCCAGGCTTAATAATTGGGGTTGTAGGTGTGTGGTAAACTTTCAAGAAATAACATGAAGAAAGAATTAACTGGTAAGAATAGAGAGGAAAGATTATCTTTTTGCCAGTGTTATAGAGGGAAAAATGATGGAATGTTGAAGCTTGGCTGTGTAGGAGGAAGAAGAGAAGATGTGTCTAACGCTAATTAGCATACGGGACTGGTAAGGTGCTGATGAGTTTGGGAGGAAGATGCAATTCAGCATGCCAGGTTGTGTTACTGATACTTGGATTTAATCTCACCAAGTTCCTGTTGTCTGTGTAACTATTCTGTGGCAACCGCTCCTCCAAATTTGCATCCTGGTTATCAGGCAAAGCATATTTTTCCTGCATTCCATCAAAATCAACTAAAGTATGGTGAAAGAGGCATGTCAGCCATGCTCATTTTTATGTGAAATCTGAATTCACGTTTATCAGAATAGTTTGGAATATGCCAAAGAAATACTTGAGGTGGAGAGGGGGACATATTTATTAAAGATGTACTGTATGTATGTGTGAAAATATTTACTATAGTGTACACTATAGTGTAATACCAAATGTATTACAAATCAACCATGGTAAAATTGCCCCAAAGAACTGAGCTAAGAATCTTTGATAAACTGTTTACAGCAGTGGTATTGTAATTTGTCGTTCTCCCTCAAGAGCTCCAAGCAAGAATGAGCATGAGAAGGTGAAGTTCAGGAAAAGTATACATTGTATTTAATCAGCAATTTCCCAGAGCCTGTAGTTAACAATGGATGAAAAATCTGTATATGCATTGAACTCCAGATCTGCAGCATGTAGATCGTCAAAGCCATACTTAAACTCCCTCCTTCATTTTTGTTCTGATTTTTAAGTAGGCCATGCTGAGACACACATTTTGCCCAATGCACCAAATGAAAGGATAGTAATCTCTCCAGTGACTCGAAATAGACCAAGGCAAAACAGGGCAGAGCCCTTAAACTACTATTGAACTATGTCATAGGAAAAATATTTATTAAATTTTCCAGGGAGAAGAGAAACTGGTAATGAAGATGCAGTTGGAGAACAGAGAGAATGCAGAAGGTTATATTGAGAGAACTCCTTTATGTTTTCATCCTACTCATCATCTTCCATGCACATACTTCCTATTCCCATCTTCCTCATATTGGATTGGATGGGTCAGGGATTCTGAGGTGGCAGGAAGTGGGAGGGGGCCAGATTCCTATTCCCATCTTCCTCATATTGGATTGGATGGGTCAGGGATTCTGAGGTGGCGGGAAGTGGGAGGGGGCCGGATTGGGGGTGGGGTCTTCCCTACCCGGCCCTCCATATAATTTTGTAAACCCAATGTGGCCCTCGGGCCAAAACGTTTGCCCACCCCTGTTTTAGTCTCTGCTGTTAGGCTTTTCGATCATTAGTTCACTACAACTCCAGTTCTGTTTTTTGTTGACCTTCAGATATCTGTTTTAGGACCAACTGTCTTCTGATAAGTTTCCTTTGGAATCTGTCAATAGAAAGCATGTCTTTTACCTTTGCAGTTATGTAGATGACACTCTTCCATCTAGCCATTGCAAAGCTATAGTGACTGATACTTACCAGATATATCACATAATTATATGAATTTAAGGCCAACTAGAATAGTGTATATTTTGGTAATAGCTGAGTAGTCCTGTCTTCCTTGTCAGTTCCCTTTATCAACATTGTTTTGCCATTTTATTCTATTATTAAAAGATTTAATTATTCTGCTGTCCCCAGACTTCTACATCTCCCTCATTTTTTAATAATAAAAATGTCATCTTGTTCTGTATAATAATGTTACTTTGAAACACTAGGTTTTGGGAAAGATCTTGAATTATTTGTGAATATCAAGGTCAATTGTAGCTGCTTATTTTCTGGTGTATCTGAATGCCTTTTAAATCACATGTTGCGTGTTCAAAATTTGGCAGTCTAAAAGCTCACAAGTATCACCACCTGAAGAGTACAGCATATTATCCTTATTTTAAAAAACTTTTCATTGGTTTCTATTGAAGTCAAATTGATATATTTTTTTTAATTTGAATTGGTGTTTGATTTTCTATGGACTTGGTCTGTAACATTTGCTCTGATCTTTATTCAGTTAATTTTCAAATTGGCCTTTAAGATCCAACGTGACCAATGACCTCACAACACCTTAAGTGTGTGTAGGGAGGGCGTTGTCTGACTTCCTGGGGAAAGGGATATACCTCTTTAATGATGGGCATAAATGTTGCATGAGGATGCTGACTCATTCCTCCCAGCTGACTGGAAGAGGACGGAGAGCACATAGGTGCAAGCAAGGCAGGGGAAGCCCTCTTTCACCTGGACCAAGAAGAGCAGCACCCGTCCTCCGACCCTGGAAAGTGGTAAAATACCAGGTTTGGTCAGGATCTGCTGTAGGCAGTCTTCTACCTACTCCTTTCTTTGCAGTCTGGGAAGGAATTTTTTCCTCACCGCAGGTTGGCCAACACAGAGTGGGGGGTTATTTTACCTTCCCCACAGCAAATTTGAGCAGGCCTTAGTTGGGGTGAGCATGGAATGGGGGTTAGACTATGATGTTGCAACTCATTCTGTAAGCAGATATCTGTGGGGCAGATATCCAGTATAGGTGCTCCGTAGGGAAGCGATACAGTGATCAGATAAATGGTTTGGTAAAGGATTTAAAGGAGGTATTTGTTAAAGGAGCAGAAATGTGGAGGTTTGTGGCTTCTGTGACGAACAGCAGAGAGATGACCTCCCCCTCCTCCTTTATAGCCTACCTTACCCTTCGTTCGAGGGGGTGGGGGATGGTAAGGTCCCAGCAGTATGTTGGCTGGAGAATAGGGTGGATATTGAAATGATCATGGAGTTACCTACACTGTGCTTCCAGGTACTCCCAGACAGTTGTTAATAAAGTTTCAGCCTTATTAAACCACATCCAGTGTCTCCTTTCTCCTTCTTTTGGTGTAGTCAGACAATTGCCTATTTGCTTTGCCCTGAATTTTTAATGTCATGATGGTAGAAGCTAGTGTTCTGTGATTGTGCTTGATCTGTGGCATACTCTTCTTCCAGCTATTAGAAATGTTCAAACTCATCTGCATTTGTTGTTGCTGCTGTCAATTGTTCATCCTGTATTCTAGAAATATACAGGACTTCACAGGTGCCAGGTGACTCATTACATACTGTATATCATATAATAGTCATGGGCAGCAAGAACAACTCAAGACACTCAGTCCATGCTAATTGCCATGTCTAGATTTTAATCTTAAAGATAAAAATTAACCTAAATTTTGAGTATCAGAGGTGTAGCTGTGTTAGTCCGGATCTGCAAAAGCGACAAAGGACTGGTCTTCACTATGGGGGAAGTGGGGTCAACTGGAGATTCACGTAGCTGAAGTTATGTATCACATAGCTGAAGTTTGCGTATCTCCAGTCGACGTACCTGTTGTCCTCGTGGCAGTCGGCGGTGCGCTCCCCCTTCGACTCCAGCTTGCGCCTCCCGGCAAGATGGAGTTCCAGAGTTGACGGGGACACCGCAGGTGATCAATTTCTCGTGTCTTCACGAGACGCAAGAAATTGATCGCTAACTGATAGATCGCTACCCGCCGATCTGGTGGGTAGTGAAGACCAGCCCAAAGAGTCTTGTGGCACCTTATAGACTAACAGATTTTAGGGATCATGAGCTTTCATGGGTTAAGACCCACTTCATCAGATGAATGTTGTGGAAATCTCCAGAGGCAGGCATAAATATGCAGGCAAGAAAGCAAGGTAAATTCGATCAGTGGGTGTGGTGAAGCCCACTTCTGGCAGGTGATCTGGAGGTGTGAACGCCCAGAGAGGAGAAACTGCTTTTGTAATTGGTGAGCCATTCACAGCTAATATTAAGTCCAGACCCAATAGTGTTGAATTTGAAGATGAACTGGAGCTCAGCAGTTTCTCTCTGAAGTCTGGTTTTGAAGTTTTTTTTGCTGCAGGATGGCTGTTTTAAGGTCTGCAATTCTATGCCCAGGCAGGTTAAAGTGTTCTCCTACAGGCTTTTGTATATTACCATTCCAATATCTGATTTATGTCCATTTATCCTTTTACGTGGGGATTGTCCAGTCTGGCCGATGTACATAGCAGAGGGGCATTGCTGGCACATGATGGCATATATTATATTGGTGGATGTGCAGGTGAATGAACCTGTGATGGTGTGGCTCATCTGGTTAGGTCCTGTGATGGTGTTGCCAACTCTGCCCACATATCTACACCAGCATCGAGGTTTGGTGCATGGATTGGTTCCTGAGTTAAAGTTGTTATGGCGCGGTGTGCTTGTGAGAATCTGCTTCAGGTTAGCAGGTTGTCTGTGGGCTTTAATTTTTTACTTTGAATGTGTCCATTTTAAGAGAAATTTTGCTTCACATTAGAAAGGCATTGTCACTAGCTACCTCTCTGATTCTTGTCACTAGCTAGTATGCTTAGATTTTCAGAGGAGCCTGAGCAAGTAGGTATCCAACTGTCACTGAATTTCAATGGGGAGTTGGGTGCCTATAGGTTTGTCTACATGATGGGGTAATGTGCTATATGGGAATGTGATTTCAAAAGCGTACTAACATGTTGCTCATGAATTGATCCATGTCAATACTGGTAGTGTGATTTAATGTGGTGTTTGAAGTAGTACGTTAACATACTGTAATGAACCTTTAGTGCACATCAGCAGGGTCTACATTGACCTACTGATGCGTACCACATTATTGCGCTTTATAATGACATAAGGTAAGAATGGCCATACTAGGTCAGACCAAAGGTCCAGCCAGCCCAGTATCTGGTCTACTGACTGTGGCCAATGCCAGGTGCCTCGGAATGAGTGAACCTAACAGGTAATGATCAAGTGTTCTCTTTCCTTCCATCCATCATCACCCTCTGACAAACAGAGATGAGGGACACCATTCCTTACCCATTCTGTCTAATAGCCATTAATGACTTAACCTCCATGAATTTATCCAGTTTGCTTTTAAACCCTTTTATAGTCCTAGGTTTCACAACCCCTTCAGGCAAGGAGTTCCACAGGTTGCCTGTGCACTGTGTGAAGAACTTTCTTTTATTTGTTTTAAACTTACTGCCCATTAATTTCACTTGGTAGCCCCTAGTTCTTATATTATAGGCCACCAAATGAAATTAATACTCCTTAGAAATCATGCCCTCCTAGAGTGCATTACCCCAATGTAGAGACAAGTGCTAATTCCCTTTCTCTTCTTTAAATAGCTCACCTGTATTGATTTTTAAATGAAGTTGCTGAGTCACCAAACTGCAATGAGAGAAATGACTGAAATTTGAATTCTTTCACCCCATTAATTCTCCATTTCCTTTGCAACTTAATTCTGCTCATTGCTTGCTGTTCGTTGCTTGCTTCCTGAAAAGCTGATATCTTGTACAAAGTAATTGAACATGTGAATATTATGCTATTGTATGTTATAGCAACACTCTCTATTTAAAGTTATGGATCAGATGGTATAACTCCTGCTTTCAGTAACTTGTAATTTTGTGGAAAAATATTATTTAGGGTTCTGGTTTCTTGGTCCTAAAATGAATTTTGTGTGTGTGATATTTTGTGTGTGAAAATTGTTTGGCCATTTTGTGGAATCCCTGAATGGAAGAGGGGGTGAATGTTTATTTTTTGTTTTTCCCCCCTTCACATCTTGAGGTAATTTCAAACAATTTAACTTTGAAACTTCATATACACTTCAGATATTATTCCCAGTTATTGAAAGTTCCTATACTTAGTGAAGAAATTTGATTTGGAAATAGTGAAATTAATTTAAAAATTAGAAATAATGAAATAAATTTGAAAACTGCATGCATAGACATGACTCCATTAGGGCTGCTAATCTCAAGATTACCAGATGCAGCGTTTCAGCTATACACAGTGGCCTAAATTCTGGCCAGGAGGAGGTGAATTCAACTCAGTTGATTTTAGTGGAATTATATCCTGCTGAAAAAGATGCCCAAATCAAGAGTGGTACAGATCAAAATGTATACAGGTGTATTTATTTTCATGATTAGGTATTCAAATATCTGTGTGTGTGTAATGTGTATGAAATTTTACATAATATTTGAAGCTAATGTAATATATTTATATAAACCTGTAATAATTTCTGTAAACAGAGATTTAAAGATTCCAATATATGCATATGCCACTATGTGTCTTTCTAGAACTGGAGTCTTCTTGAAGATCCTTGGGGTTATATTGTTGTTAAAATCCAGAGACATAAAAGCATAAATACACAAAAGGCTGGGGGAATGTTGCAATTTCTATAGAAAAAAACTAAAATTCTGACTTCATATATTATAAAATTCTTAAATGTAATTTTATCTTAGATAAAAAATTCTTATTAAACTAGGTGTGATTGTCATATTTAGTTTATGTATTTGTAGGATTATTGAGTAATTTGTGTGCATTTTTTGTAGAAATCTGTCCAGTATTATTTTTAAAGTCCCTGCAACTTCATATATACCTAGGAATAAGAATCTTTACAAATGTAAAATCAGCAGAAATCTTACTATTATTTTTTAATTGCGCTGGAAACAGTTTTATTTTTAATAAAAATTTCCTTCTAGTGCAACATTTCCAACTCATAGACTGCAGTATTGTGCTTTTGGCTGACCATATGAAATTCTAGCCTTTTTTCACAGTCAAATTTGAAAAAAATGCAGTATGTATATATTAACAGTGAAAAATAAATTTAGAGTTTAGTTTTAATAATCAGCTACTTCTGGTGTCATCATTTAAGAAATTTTAGGTGGCTGTTCACCATGTTATTTAAAAAAGGGTGTTAAAATTGGCTTCATCTACAGCTTTTTAAAAAATATTATTTTGAAGTTATGTTGTTTCCCTGCGTCAGAATCCTCAGTGTCAACCATTAATACTAACATTTATTTCATGCAGCATAAAGCTTATAAAACTTAATCTTGTGATTAGATTAATGGAGCTGTTGTTTTTTGTAAATGCTAATGTCTACAGTTATATATTTAAGACTCTAAGAGTTAAATCAGTGTCTTTTTAGTTAGAACCAAAGTGTATTCTTCCAGTTCTTGTGTGAGGACTGAGTACTGTTTCCATGGAAACTCCTGGAATAGTGTGTGTTTCTTCCCTGCCCTTCCTCTTGCATTCTGATTTGCTTACATATCCATACACAGAAGTATTCTTAATCACATTCTCTTCTAATGGGGGTTGAAAAGAATCAAGCATGTTGGAGAAGATTTTCAGATATGAAGTTACTGATATTTTCTAGTTTTTTGATTGTAAATGAAAGTAGAGGTTTAATAGTGCTCTATGTTGTTTTAGTTAAAAATATTTCTGAAGTTATACTGTCATTAGGAAACTAAAGTAAATCCCAGAATGTTCAGTGTTTTTACATCAGCTGTCGCTATAAATGCCATTTGGAAAAACATGTTTGCTCTGATATGATAGTGAATGTGTCTTCTCCCAGGAGATTCTTTTTAAATATAGCTCATTTTATAGGGAACATTTTGCCATTCATGGTACACCAAGGTTAAATAAACATTAAAATTCCTGAAATAAAAGGAGTGCGGTGATATTTTTTAGAAATGACAGGTTCTAGTGAAGAAATACATGCTAAATTGGCTTATATCATTGTTATGCAGCTGTGTCAGCCTCACCCATCTTGTTTATGATATGAACTACAGGTTTGTTTTTACGTGCATTGCCGGGCTCTAGATAAATCCAACTTTTTCTACTAAATGAATTACAAAATGGTTACAGTTTGCTTCTGGAATTTATTTATTAAAAAATAATTTAAAAACCAAGTGCAGCACATCCTCTATTGAGAATATTTTAACTGTTAGTTGGAGATGAGTTTCTGACTTGACTGAACAAAAGACAAGCCTTTGTATTTTTGGGGTGTGAAAACCCTCATGCAAAGTATGGCTATGAAATTTTTAAAGGGTTGAAATTGTGGCTGCAAATATTGTGCGTGTGGGGGAATGAATTTATATGTATGAAGAATTTTCACCTTTTCATCTGGTGGTGGCTACCAGAAGATGATGTCACCTTGAAGCTGATTGGTTGTTTCAGCACCTAGTGCAGGGAAGAGAGAGAAAGATGCCGGCACAAATCTCAGTGGTGGAGCTATGGTGTTTTCTGACAGCTTTGGATAGAATCTTTGATTGGTATTGAGAATCTATTGTGTGTGGCCATGTGAGGTATTGGGAGCATCCTAGTGTGAGGGGAATTAAGAGCTATCACAGGAATGAGGCGGTTGATCTGCAAGCGGATCTGTGATTGTAAGTTGCAAGATCTGGGTGGAAGGAATGAGACAGGGAGTGTTGGTAGACACATTGTGGGAGGATGTGTAGCAGAAAATGCATGCATGAGTAGAGGAAAAAGGAGAAGGATTGCTCTTGGATAGCCTGGAATGAACTGAAAATTATATTCATTTTTGGGAAGATGGTGGACAGGAAACATTTAAACTGCAGAGATTTTTTTGTGTGTGTGATGTTGAATATATAGGGTTCATTTTTGTGTTTAATATTATAATGAGAATTGCAAATCCAAAGGCAGCATTGTATAAAATCTTGTGACATTAAAATGCTTTTTATTTTTCTTTGTCATCTGTTTTCCATGCCATAAACAAAGGGAAAATAATTAGTATTTTTATTTGATCTTTTGGTAAATTTATATGAAAAGTGCAGGAGAGCAATTAAAAAACAAACCATCTGTTCTTATAAGTAAATTTCTTTTATGTATCCTTTTGTAGATAAAAGCTTTGATGATGAGGAGTCAGTGGATGGAAATAGGCCATCATCAGCTGCTTCAGCTTTCAAGGTTCCTGCACCTAAAAAACTCGGGAATCCTTCAAACAGTGCAAGAAAACCAGGTTCAGCTGGTGGGCCTAAGGTTGGAGGTAATATAAATCTATTCACACTCTGATATGCTTTTCTACCTACCCTGACATAGGAAGCACAAATCAAAGAACCTTGGAGGATGATTTTGTTAATCGTATATAACAAACAGCTTTAATAAGGAATCCTTGGTTTTGCTTATTCGATGGATGCAGTACTTTAGCTGCTATATATGTGGGTATGTTAGCATCAAGGGTTACTCATGTTTGTCTTAAATCAAATGAACATATTGAAGGTGGAAATCAGATTGATGAAAACTCTGAATAAATGTGTGGGTCTCTGATAACTCCCAGGACAACCATTTGCAAAAACCATGTTTATAAAATCAGCAGTAGATCTGTAGAATTCAAGTTGTAATGGAGGACTTGTAATGGAGGAAATGTAATGGAACTTTTTTCAATGGTTTGAAGAACCTTGATCTACCTCAACAAAACAGAAGGGTGTGAGTATCTAGTACACCTTGAGAGTTTTTTGCCTTCTTAAACTGGCTGCAATAACTATGAAGTATATTGAAAAACAGAAAAAGCTGGACAATATATGAAACTGTTACCATGATTTATGTGTAATAGAAATAAGCAGTACATAGCTTGTTCTTATGATGTATGGAAGTTAATCATTTTGGTTAGAGAAATCTGTTTGTGATCTGTGGTATCAGACTCATTGCATGGAGTTCATTCCAATTCCGTATCTAAGATCTAATCAGAAACCTAATCATTACTCTTTTTTGACCATTTTATCTAAGAATAAAAGTGAATATTTACAGCTAGAAGGATGACAGTTGGCATATTTGCCCACTCACGTATTCAGCCAGCGATATAGTTTGGGAAAACATTTATTTCCATTTCTGCTTTGAAATACCTCAAAATTAAAAGGATCTGATTTCAGCCTGCTGAGAGGGATTTTTTTTTAATATGCTAGTCTTTAGATATTAAAAGCTATGAATAACTATTTATTTTAAGTGTTTTTTTAGATAAGCATCACTGTTTTGTTTGCTAGAACCTGTCTGCAAGATTTTTTCAATTCTAGGTTGCTCATCTAACATTGTCTATTAAATATGAACTTATCTAGGCACTGATTCTGGGGCGAGAGCTATAGATGCTAACTTCCATTGTGTTGGGGGGTGCTTCCTGCTCATCCCCCTGCTCTGCCTGAAGCCCGGCCCCAACTACACCCCTTTTCCCAAGGTCCCTGCCCCTTTCCCTGAGCCTGCCATGCCCTTGCTCCTTCCCCCTCCCACGCCATAGCCTCCTGCTAGGGTGACCAGATGTCCTGATTTTATAGGGACAGTCCTGATTTTGTGGGCCGTTTCTTATATAGGCACCTATTACTCCTCACCCCCATCCCAATTTTTTACTCTTGCTATCTTGTTATCCTACCTCCTGCACATGTGAAACGGCTGACTGCAGTAGGAGGGGGGATTAGGCGCTGATTGGTGGGGGCTGCTGGCAGGCAGGAGGTGCTGAGGAGCGGATTGGGGACTGCTGATGTATTACTGTGGCTCTTTGGCAACATAAATTGGCAAATTCTGGCTCTTTGAAGCTCAGGTTGGCCACCCCTGCCCTAGAGTAAGTGAGTATGCTCCAGCCCCGGGCTACAGGGTTAAAGCCTAACTTCTAAGGAATGGCTGCTCCCAGCTGGATTTGGGCCAGACATCAGAATTGAGAGCATGGAGCTTTTATCTAATAGAAACACACAAATTGTTGTGATCCTACCTTGGCTGGCTCCTATTAATGCAGCCCAATATGCCATTAGCCTTCTTGGCAACAAGGGCACACTGTTGACTCATATCCAGCTTCTCATTCATTGTAATCTCCAGGTCCTTTTCTGCAGAACTGCCGCTTAGCCAGTCGATTCCCAGCCTGTAGCAGTGGGATTCTTCTGTCCTAAGTGCAGAATTCTGCACTTGTCCTTGTTGAACCTCAACAGATTTCTTTTGGCCCAATCCTCCAATTTATTTAGGTCACTCTGGTGACCCTATACACTCCCCATGCACTCTGTCCCTACCCTTCAGCATATCTACCTCTTCCCCCCCCCCCCCCCCCAGCTTAGTGTCATCTGCAAATTTGCAGAGGATGCAATCTATCCCATCATTCAGATCATTAATGAAAATGTTGAACAAAACCGATCCCTGGGGCATTCCACTTGATTTCAGCTGCCAACTAGACATTGAACCGAGAGAAACTATTTAATAAGTTGGCTGTTGTGTTCTTCAGCCAGTTTTTAAGTGTATTTAAGGTGTGTTATTCAGAGTGTATTGCAATTCTAGTGAGATGACGAAGGCATGAATTCCAGTAGCAAGGTCTCTGTATGAAAGAAATAGGTACAATGTCCTAGTCAGACAAGATGGAAAAAAACATTCTTGTCATTGCTTCTGTGTGGTTGTCTAATGGCAGCTAGGAATGAAGTAATTTCTAAACTGCAAACTACAGACAAATGACAGGCACATAAATTCAGTCAGTGGATTAGATATACTCTTTGCCATATCTTTCTGTTGTTTCCCAAACTGCCAGTATCACCTCAATCTTGGCCAGATTGAGCTGCAGGCAGCCAGCCTTCACTCGCATTTCAATCTCTGGGAGACACTGGGCCAGATGTTTGACAGCACTTGTTGAGTTAGGCCAGATACAGATAGAGAGCTGGGTGTTTTCAAGGGTACTGAAAACACTGGAGCCCACACCTTACTACCCTCTCCAAGCACATGTTGAACAGGAGATGGGGGGCGAAATAAGATGTGAAACTACAGAATCTTTAGGGATGAAGAGCAGTTGTCCAGTACCCCTCTGGCAAAGTTCATTGGTATATTTATCTCTGCATTTGGGAATTACATTTTGTATTGAACATATTTCTGATTCCGGGATCTCTGTTTTTAGGGTGACCATTTAAGAGGGGAAAAATAAGTTAGAAGTACTTTCATGGACTTAAGTTCATGCCCTAGCTAAGTTAGCTGTCCTAAGTTCCACTACCAATTTTTGAGTTTTTTCAGCAACATTTTCCTATTTTAAAAAATGATTTTTTCACAGATGCATCCATTCAAACAGGAGATACTGAATAACGGGGATACAGTGAAACTAATATCCAGTGTTGGTATATATGCAAAGTAAAAACAAACAACTTTGTTCTCACTTTTATTACAGTACTCATAGGTATTTTAACAACAGTAAACTATTTTCAGATAGAACTGTGGTTTTTAAATTGACTCTATGCATTTATTCAAAACAAAAATGTTACCCAAAAAGTCACTCATGGATTGACACTGACCTTTTCTCATGTATTCTCCATTTCTGAAGTCTTTAGAGGCAGCTAGAGCTATGAAGACATGATGGCAAAAATCATAGAACTCATTCCAGTACTCAGAGTTTCTTTTCTCTGTAGGAGCTGGGCGCAGCAACTCTAGAACTCCCAATTTATTTGAACTGTATTTGCTTTTGAAGGAAATCAGAAGAATCCATCCTACTTCTATTAATCTTTCCCCTTCTCCTCCTCTGTACTGTTCTCTTCTTCCCTCTTTCACCTCATGGCAAGGAGTCTCTGTCTGGGGAAGCTGTATAGCCAGCATCAGTTTGGTAGCAAATGGACAGTCTTAGCAAAGGCAGTTTCTATATAACAGAAGCACACAAATTGTTGAGATCCTACCTTGTTTGTGAAGTCAGCAGGAACCCTTCCCACAAAAGGTTCAGAAAATTTTGCATAGAACTTGGCACATTTTTGTACTCTGAGTCTTTGAAAAATAGTGTGTAAACTCTGAGCCTTCCATGTTGATGGCAGAACAGGTGAAACATACTTCAAAGGAAGAGCCTTAGAGACACAGAAAAGGCAAGAAATCCGGTAACTCGAAGAATATTGTTCTTCTAGTACCGTCCAGGAACTTAATCGTGTTTTCCTCGGGCCAGTGTCAAATCCCAAGCACCCGAGGAGCCATTTCCATTCCTAAATTATGCTGTCAAACCTTTATGGCAAAAGCAGGATTTGTTCCTGGTGCTTCAGCCTGCTCTTCAAATGGTACCAATATTTAATTTGGGTTAGAGTTAGGGATGACCAGTTGATCCATCAATACTAGGGCTAATGAAGTCCTTAAAAATATCAAACGCTAAAACCCTTAGGGCTAGTCTACGCTGACAAAGCTAAAGTGCTGCCATGGCAGCTCTTTAATGTGGCTTGTGTGGTCGCGGCCCAGTGCTCTAAAAAGCCCATCTCCACAAGGGGTGTATCTACCAGCCCAGCACTTGTGCACTGTCTATACTGGCACTTTACAGCGCTGAAACTTGCTGCACTCATAGCGGTGTTTTTTCACATCCCTGAGCAAGAAAGTTGAAGTGCTGTAAATTACCAGTGTAGACGAGCCCTTAAAGCGGTGGTTCCCAACGTGGGGCGCACGCCCCACAGGGGGGCAATTTGATTTTTCAGGGGGACAATTCGAGAATGAGTTATTAACAGCGAATTTTTTGCATTTCTTATGGTTCTAGGGGCCTCATATACCACCGATGCCCCCACCCCTGGTGGCCGCTTGGAGGGGCTCTGCACTCCAAGTGCAAACCGTTCGCACTTAAGTGCAATCTGCCCGCGTGCACGCTTTTGCCCATGCCTGGTGTATCACCATCATCACAACCATCAAAGTGCATTTCACTTCATAAGTTTTTCTCACATTTATTGCTTTCATAAACCCTATGCCTAAAATGAGTAGTGCAAGCAAGAAAAAAGTTCGTCAGTATTCAGAGGAATATTTAAAATTTGGTTTCATACCCGCTATCCATGATGAACGGTCTCCTTAAAATGATCAAAGTATTACAGAAAAAGCTTCCATTAAAATTATTTTATATTTATGCATTTCAGTTCTCTATTATATGTTTTGAATCTTTATTTGCTATTTTTTTCATATCACTTCATATTATTCTTTTTTTTTAACAATTTCTTAGTGATTTCTTCCTCAGTACTTCAACTGTCCTTTTGTTCTTTTATTTTTCTCTTTCATGGATGCCATGTTCTTTGGAAGCTTGTTTAGACCAAGTTAATGGTCTTTTAGGCTTCCTCCACGTGAATAGGAGTTCACTTTTTGAATAATAAGAATTATATGTCACGGGGGGGGGGCGGCATCAGGATTTTAGAGATGCTTAGGTGGGGCATGGCCAAAAAAAGGTTGGGAACCACTGCCTTAAAGGCAAGGGATTCTTATTCTGAATAAACATATTTTTCCTAAATCTAAAAAACCCCTCCGCACACTTAGGAAGAGTAGCAAGAAATTCAAGATGTATAGGAGCTCCATCTCTAGTTCTTCACTTCTGAATTAAAGAAGTTGTCAGTTTTCAGGCACCGAATAATCTGGAGCTAATGCTTAGAACAGGCATTCCCGTTCCCCAGTAAGAATGAAGATGACCAGCCAAGAGTCACCTTGATCCTGGGTGTGAACCAACTGCTGAGCAAAATTCAAACAAATTCCTCAAACCAGGATTACTTTCCTTGAAGGAACAAGAATGATCCCAGGAAAGCAATCAAATCAGAATGGGAGCAACCAGCAGAGGGTAGGCAAATGAATAAAGTAATGGTGAAGTTTTACTCATTCTAAAAATAGCACTGTCCCTGATCTAAATTACAAAATTACATGTTGCTCTGGCAGCATCAGGCATGGAAATTATTATTCTCAGAAGGAGAATTCTTGCCAAAGGACCAAAACAGTTTTGACTTGGTTTTCTTTTATGAGGCACCTGCTAAGTGTGTGCAAGCCTCTTCAGATACTTTCTAAGTAAGGGTCCAATCATGATCTAGTTTGAGAATCTAAAAAAACTGTTGCTGCCCAAGGACAGTCTTTTAGGTCATCTTTAATAAAACCTCTGTCACAGCATAATATGTCATGAATGCCACAGTGGATTCTATCAGGTTTTCCTCCATGGTTGTGGTTTCTAACACTGTAGCTAGGAGACGCTTGTAGTTTCAGGCATGAAAGAGAAACTCCTTGTCTGGGTAATTAATGAGCTCTACAATCTACACCATTTCTGGGAAGGACTCTTTTTGGACACTTCTAGACAAAGTGGTGGGGGGAAATTCAGGAAAAAAGATTTATCATGTCCCCTAAAACCAACACTGAACAAGGAAGAGTACAGTCCATGAAAAAAACTTACAATTTTCTGCCTGCACATTCTCAGGATTCAACAGAAAGACGAGACTTCCACTGGAGGAAGATAAAGAAATGTAGATATGATTAGAGGGAGACTGAAGACAATCAGTTTTCAACCTCCATAGCCTCCAACCATTGGGTATAGCTTCTGTGATCTTAGGACTCCTCCGAAAGTTGGTCCAGCATACTTGCTATTATTATCCAGAAAAATCAAAGTGGAAATAAGAATAACTATCATTACCCAGTCTCCAACTCTTTTCTTAAGTTAGTAGAAATGTTTTCATCCCATTTAAAGAAAGGTGAAACATCTTGTACCTTAGTGCAGTTCTGTCAAGCACTTAATAGCAATTCATCCTGAATACAGTGATCTGATGCTTCTGTCAGCCAATAACATCACACCTATATTAGTTAATTGCGGTTACCATATTTCAAGAATTAAAAAAAAGGACACGGGGGAGGAGGAGGGGGGTGCCCCACCCCATCCTCACCCACTCCCTCCCACTTCCCGCCCCCCTTGACTGCCCTCCTCAAACCCCCAACCTTTCCCTGCTCCTTGTCCCCTGACTGCCCCCTCTTGAAACCACCCCACCCTAACTGCCCCCCCTAGGAGCCTACTACCCCATACCTATCCCGTGACTTCCCCAACACCCCCACCCTCCCCGGGACTCCCACACCTATCCCCGTCCTTTAACAGGACCCCCAGAACTCTTGACCCATCCAACCCCCTGCTCCCTGTCCCCTGACTGCTCCGATCCCTCTCCACATCCATGTCCCCTGAGAGGCCGCCCCTAGAGCCCCTGACACATCCACCGCGCATCCCCACCCCACTTCCTGATGCCCCCGGGACTTCCCTAACAGGCTGCTCAGACGCTGGCTACATGTGGAGGCAAACAAACACACTGTGGCGCTGCTCCTTTGACTGCCTGGCTGAAAAAAGGAAGGGGCTGTTTCAGGATCCCTACTGCTTTGGGTTACAAGTAGCAAAATAATACTTTTTATGTGTAAACTTTTGAGTCTGTGCTTCTTTTCTGCTCCCCAATCAGATATTGTCTCTGCTGTTATTTGGCTGTTGTTACAAGAACAGTATTTGTTGGCATAATTCTGAAAAAGGAATGTTGATAGAAACTTTATAAAGTTACTGTTTGAAAGTGTTACTGAATAATTTTATTTTGGTAACAAACTGCAGCAGCCTTCTCTAAACTATAGTACATAAGACTTTTGAAATTTTATTTCAAAAGAATATGTAGATAAGCTCAGACAGTCTTTTGATCACCTGGTCACATTGTTAGTTTTAGCTTGTTTCTTAACTTTTTTGTTTTAACTTGTGTTTGTGTTATTGCTGTGCATTGAAATGATCACAATTAGTCTAGTCTTTCTATGTGCGGCTTTCACTTGACTTCAGTGGGCATTATGGAATGGCTGCAAGATTGGCCCTATATTTTGAATCTTCATAGCAGGGGAATTACTTCAAATGAAGATTTACTTTAAATAGGATTTTAAAATACACTATTTATTTAAATAAGATGAGGAAGAAGACTTTGTAGCACCTTGGAGACTAACCAGTTTATTTCAGCATAAGCTTTCGTGCGTAGGCTATAGCCCACTTCATCGGATGCATAGAATAGAACAGGAGTAAGATGGATTTATACACACAGAAAGCAAAAAAAAAAAAAAAAAAAAAAAAGTTGTACATTAGCATACATTTATTAAACAGCCTCTTAGAATTGGTATGCTAATGTACAACTGTTGTTTTTTTTTGCAACTTAAAGTTGCATTTTTCAGGAACATAACTACAGTGTTAAGTGGGGAGTTACTGTATGATGATGGGTGTCGTAGGGGTTAAATATTAGAGCAAGTTGGTAATTCAGTTTTTTTTTTTTTGGCAGAAAATGTGGTTTCAGCAAAAATAAATGTTTTCATTGTAAAATGTTGACTTTGGGGGGAGATTTTTTTCCTATGGTAACTGAAAATATTTTATATATTTTATATATCTAGGTTAACAAATTTAAATGTTTCAGTTCGAGGATGATGTTTTGTTTTGGTTGAAAATGTCAGAAAGAAATTTGACACCCCAAGATCAAAATTTTTTTTTAACCTAGTATTTTGTAAAAAGTTTTCTTAGTTTGATTCTGTTCAGATTAAAGATGAAAACAGATGTTAGAATATTAAAATTTGCTCTATATTAGAAACTGCATGTTTATCAGGTCTATTACATTTTTCACCTTGCCTTACCAGGTAATAAAGATACGCTGTAATTAAAGTTAAATATAAATTGATGTATTTGAACTGGAAAATCTTTGTAAATTTGAAATGTATTAGATATCATTAAGCAATTTTTTGTTTTAAAACTTACGTAGGTGCATCTAAAGAAGGAGGAGCTGGAGCTGTTGATGAGGATGATTTTATTAAGGCATTTACAGATGTTCCTTCTGTACAGGTAAAATGTCATTCATGCTCAATTTTATTTTTAGGAGAAACTAGCAAAAATACCCAGCGTTGCTTGGGTCTGTGGGAGGGGGGAGAGAGCTGAGCGAGTGCGGGGGCCGTTGGTGGAGGGGAGGGGGAGTGAGATTTTAAAAATTTTCTATTCTTACCTGAGGGGGGAGAGAGCTGAGCGAGTGCGGGGGCCGTTGGAGGGGAGGAGGGGGGAGAGAGCTGAGCGAGTGGGGGGGCTGTTGGAGTGAGGGGGGAGAGAGCTGAGCGAGTGGGGGGGCTGTTGGAGTGAGGGGGGAGAGAGCTGAGCGAGTGTGGGGGCCGTTGGAGGGGGGAGGGGGAAGAGCTGAGCGAGTGCGGGGGCTGTTGGTTTGGGGGGGGAGGGGGGAGAGAGCTGAGCGAGTGCGGGGGCCGTTGGAGGGTGGGAGGGGGGAGAGAGCTGAGCGAATGCGGGGGCCGTTGGAGGGTGGGAGGGGGGAGAGAGCTGAGCGAGTGGGGGGGGTCCGTTGGAGGAGGGTATTATTACATCATAACTATATCACAGAGAACAGCAGCTATTAAGCTGCTGCCCAGCTGATGTTAATGGGCTTTAAAGAATTTCACCCCTAGGGGGTGTAAGAGGTGAGATTTGAAAAATTTTCGATTTTTACCCCTGATTAGGACCCTAAAGCCTATAACTGTACCAAATTTCAAGTCTCTAGCTCAAACGGTGTGGAAGGAGTAAGGGAACGTACATACACCATTTTTCTTTTATATATTTATAGATGTCCTATTTTGCAATACTGTGTGTCAACAATCCTCCTTAATCATTTTTTTTTCTATTTATGCTTTGTTCTCATGAAATGATCAGCCTTTAGCTGGGTATTGATAACATTTCCCCTTCAAACTATTGCAAATGCCGGCACATACATACAAAAATGGGTGTTGGCTTCCATTATATTTTTAGGCTAGAATTAGAAGTTAGCCATAAGATTTGTTCTGCACTGAACTTTGGTATATTGGTCTGATCTACAGCATTAATATTATTTCTAACATAGGCAAAGGACAGTTTGTGCTGAGTGTATTAAGAAACCCAAAATAGGTTGTGTTTTTTTTTCTTCCGGTTGTTGTTAACAGCTTTTTTGTGTAATTTGAGTGATGGAGGGTTTGATTTTTAAAGTAAGTTGACAAGAGTTTTGATTCACATTGCTAATTTCCTTTCTGTTCTTCGTGAATAGTAGATTCAAATTTACCAAGATATTACAATGCCAGTGTTTACATATGTCTGTTATTACTTGCATTCAAAATGAACATGTAAATTTTCTGTGTCATGGTCCCTATCATATGAATTAGGTACCCTCTTTTTTAAAAAATGGGACAGTCCCCACGAAAAAGGATAAATTTACACAAATCAGATATTAGGAATGGCAATATACAAAAACCTGTAGGAGAATTCTTCAATCTCCCTGGACTCACAATAACAGATTTAAAGGTTACCGTCTTGCAGCAAAAAAACCTCAAGACCAGACTTCAAAGAGAAACTGCTGAGCTGCAGTTCATTTGCAAATTTGACACCATCAACTCAGGATTGAACAAAGACTATGAATGGCTAGCTAACTACAAAAGTAGTTTTTCCTCTCTCGGTGTTCACACCTCCAGATCAGCTGCTGGAAGAGGACCTCATCCTACCTGATTAGAGATAACAAGGTAGTTCGGCCTGATTGTACTAATCTTGTTATCTCTAACCTGGTTCTTGCCTACTTATTTATACCTGCCTCTGGATACTTCCACTGCATGCATCCGACGAAGTGGGTATTAGCCCAGGAAAGCTTATGCTTCAGTACTTTTGTTAGTCTTTAAGGTGCCACAGGACACTCTGTCGCTTCTGCAGATCCAGACTTAATACGACTACCTCTCTGATTCTTGCATTTTTTTGATACAGCAGCTAATCATGCAAATATTCTCTTTGGAAATAAGTGCAAATGTATAATTGAGTCCAGTTTTGCATCATAGTAGAATCGATTCCATCATCATTGCATTGTTTCTGGTAAATAGTGTCAAATTAGTCCTTAAGTTTTCCGTTGGTGGTTATTTCCCAGCCTCTCATGGAAACTGTTTGTTTTAGCTATTAGTTACTAATTAACCTTTTTCTTTTCAGGTTCAAGCCCATTATTATTTTATTAATCTTTTTCCAGGAACTGCTGAGAGAAATGACCTTGTTCTTATTAAAGTGTTGTTTTACGTGTTTAATGCTGATACATGATGCAAATGAAAGACCAACATGACTTTATGGGTTTCAGAGAAGCAGTCTTGTTAGTCCATATCCGTAAAAAGAACAGGAGTACTTGTGGAACCTTAGAGACTAATAAATTTTATGGGTTGTAACTTTATTAAATGCTAAACTAGACAAATGGTTTAAAAAGCAAAGCTGATGTTTTTAAAGTTGGGTGCCAAAAATGTAGGACCTGAATCCAGCATACCCAGACAGATTTTCAGAAGTGCTTGACTCTCACAGAACTCTCTTGAAAAGTCTAGCCTCTTACCTCAGTGCCTAAATTAGCGGTGCTGAGTTTTTTGATATCCGACCTCTCATAAGTGGTCTGAATTATCAGAGTGCTGAACTATAGGTATTTGGTCTTTCCTGTGGTTGGCCATCTGTTAAGTGCACTCTTGTTGGAAAAAAAATACCTAAACCCCTAACATATAGTACCAGAGAGGTAGCCGTGTTAGTTTGGAATAGCAGAGGTAACAGAGTCCTGTGACACCTTAAAGACTAACTAAAGTATTGAAGCATAAGCTTTCGTGGGCTAATACCCACTTCGTCGGATGTAAGTGGGTATTAGCCCATGAAAGCTTATGCTTCAATACTTTAGTTAGGGCTGGTCCCCACTATGGCTTAACGTCGACTTTAGCGACGTTAAGTCGATATAAACATGTACCCATCCTCACATGCATGCCATTTGAGTCGATTTAAAGGGACCTCAAAATCAACTTCTGTACTCCTCCCTAACGAGAGGAGTAGCGCTGAAATCGACCTCTCTGGGTCGATTGTGAACTAGTGAGGATGCATGTGACAACTAGCCTCCGACCTTCCACAATGCCCGTTTGTTCCCCAGGGGACCAGCCACCACTCCGAGCAGCTCTGCGGCCCCCCCGTGCCCGCCCGAGCAGCTCCGCGGACCCCCCGTGCCCGCCCGAGCAGCTAGCTCCGCACCGGCCCCCCCACCCCATGCCCGGCTGCCCCAAAATGGTGCCTGCTGGGGACTCCCGGAACGGTGGGATATCTACCCACAGTGCAACACTCCCTATGTCGACGCTTGCCACAGTTGTGGGGACAGACACTGCCGACTTGCTGTGCTTAGTGGGGACGCACAAAATCGACTCTATACAGTCTGCTTAAAAAAATCGACTTAAGGGAAATCGACCTACTGCTGTAGTGAAGACATACCCTTAGTCTTTAAGGTGCCACAGGACTCTTTGTTATCTAACGTATAGTAGAACACTGAGAACTCATTGCAGGCTGTGATCACCATAAAGGATCCTCTGTATGACTGATCAACAGTTGTATGCAGTGTTACTTCCATATGACAACACAGCTGTTTGTTAGGTATACTTCTGGGAACATCTATAGGCAAAGATGCAGCTGACCATTTTTGTGAAGGGAATAGTTTATTGCAGATATCTCCATAACACCCTTAAGCAAATCTTTGCAGAATTTCAACCCAAACACTGCAAGTTTTTTTTGTCGTTTACATCTTGCTACTGCATGGATGATTTTGAATGCAAATACACCACTCTTTCTTAGTAGCATTTATCCCCAGTATGTTGGCAATGGCCATGGTTTGCAGCACGGGGTGTGATCAGTCTATATTGGTTCTTATAACACTTACGATCCTAGACAGGTTCTTCTAATCACTCAAGAGTATCCAAATGGTAAATGTCAGAATCTAACTGAAACAGATCACCCTATACAGGTTGTGCAGGTCGTGATAGCGGTTCATGATTTTAGCATAGCAATTGAGATGGTCTCCCTGCCAAAAACCAAAGAAGTGTCACATATTGATCATTTCCCACATCTGGAATGAGGATGCTTCTCGAAATGTATCATGGTAGCAGGTAGACTAAATAAGAATATTTTCTCCTTCAAGTGCTGGGCACATGTATATTCTACTTCAGACGTGTGTAGTCCCAGTACACTAAGAGTTGGAGAGTTTTAGGGTATGTCTACACTGCAGCTGGGAGTGAATCTCCTGGCTAATTAGACAGACTCCTCTTAGGCCTGGTCTACACTACGCTGTAAAGTTGAATTTATCCACGTTAAATCAATCCTTCCATTTTGCTGTATTCACTACCTAAAAGGGTATTTAAATCGATTTCCAAATTCCTGCCTGACAAGGGGAGTAGTGCCGAAATTGATGTTTCCGGGTCGAATTAGAGTTAGTGAGGACGCAATTCAACGTTAGCGGCTTCCGGGAGCTATCCCAGAGTGCTCCAGTTTGACCGCTCTAGACAGCGCTCTGAACGCAAATGCACTGGACAGTTAGGAATAGCCCCGGGAACTTTTGAATCTCACTTCCTCTTTGGCCAGCGTGGCGAGATCTCCTGCACAGCTCACCATGCAGAGCCCAGCAGCAGAGGAGACCATGCAGTCCCAGAATCGAAAAAGGGCCCCAGCATGGACTGCAAGGGAGGTGCTGGATTTGATCACCGCGTGGGGAGAGTAATCCGTGCTGGCAGAACTGCGATCCGGTGTTGGGGTGCAGGAGGAGGTTTGGGCTCTGGGAGGGCGTTTGTTGCAGGAGGGGTTCTGGGCTGGGGCACGGGATTGGTGTGCAAGAGGGTGTGTTGGGTCTTGGAGGGAGTTTGGTGCAGGAGAGGGCTCTGGGCTGGGGACTGGGGTGTAGGAGAGGGTTCTGACCTGGAGCAGGCTGTTGAGGTGCAGGCTGTGGTGGGGAGGCACTTACCACAGGCAGCTCCCAGCCGGTGGTGCAGCAGGGCGCTTAGACAGGTTGCCTGCCTGCCGTGGACCCATAATATGAAGTCAGTATTAGCCTACGAAAGCTTATGCTTCAATACTTTTGTTAGTCTTTAGGGTGCCACAGGATTTTGTTGCTTCATTAACTTGGTTGTGTATGAAAGTGGGTGCTTTCAACACAAACATTTTCTTAAGCTTCTAATTTTCTTCCTTGTGAAATCTTCCATGAACACTGGAGTTGATAACATTACTTAAACAAGTTGATTTTTGTTTTAAATTGCTGATTTGTTGGTCAGTCAAACTTTGATTATTTTTTTTCAAGTGAAAAGGTAACCCAAACTGTGAAAATAGAGGTCGTCTTCAAAATGTATTTTTTTTAAATGTAATAAATATACTAAATGCATTTATTAAAGGAATGTACAAAAGGAACATTGAAAAAAACCTAATTCTAACTAAGCATCACTGGGATATATATTCCTCACATAGATGTTACTGAGATTCTTAAAAGTATTTTTCAAACAACTTGTTGATTTTATTTGTGTTGCTGAGTGCCTAGCAGTTCAGTCAGGGCTCCATTGAGCTAAGT
The DNA here is from genome assembly GCA_032164245.1 of Sternotherus odoratus. Taxonomy (NCBI): domain Eukaryota; kingdom Metazoa; phylum Chordata; order Testudines; family Kinosternidae; genus Sternotherus; species Sternotherus odoratus. Next base: position 153,337,106 of record JAVMKO010000002.1, read on the forward strand.
ACTATATGCATATAAGAAAAAAGTCCCTGCCCCAATATTATTTCCATAGTAGAACAATTTTCTATTCATACTGGGAAATTAGATTGAAATTTAATCACAATAACATATTGACCTATTGCCTAAACATTTCATTCACATTGAATTGTAGCTGAATCAAAAAATTACATTACTAAAATTAGTAAATCACTTGATTGGTGATTTATTTGTTTTATAAACTGAGACTGAAATCTTTCCTAAGATAAAAATGTTTATTACAAAATCAATCTTAAACTTTTATATTTAGAAGGCTTTAATGACAGTTTGTACATAAATAAACATTTGTCCTAAAATGGAAATTGTATTGCAATCTGCCTATGTGAAATTTTGTCCTTAATGTTTTCAAAATTATAGTTCTATTTTTATTAAACCTAAGACAATTGTTGTCCCTTTCCTCAGGTAAACATGGAAATGTTAAGTCTACATTTTATTTGTTTTTAAACAGATCTATTCCGGTAGAGAGCTTGAAGAAACTTTAAATAAAATCAGGGAAATTCTCTCAGATGATAAACATGACTGGGATCAGCGAGCCAGTGCGGTATGTTTTTTATCCAAACAGATTGTCCAAACGTTGTTCTAAAAAAGCTTTCACAAAATGGTGGAGTATTTACAATTGAAATTAATTCAAGATTTTTTCATGTTAGATAAAGTTTTAAAGATTGACTTTTCTCATGTTTTTAAATGGAAGTGGTGTATCATTACAATATCAGTTTGGAAAAAATAAACCAGAATATATAAATAGAAATATATTTCCAATGGTGTTTAAGTGGTAAATTTTCCCAAGGAGCTCTTCTGATTCTCAGCTTGTGTATACACAAAATTATGTGCACACACACATGTATATGTACCTTGCAGTTGGCAACACTTGCCTATAGGCTTTACAAAACCTCTGTCTCTGTGCAGTCAGGATAACTAACTGTCTTAATTTTGTTGTAGCTCAAGAAGGTTCGGTCGCTGCTTGTTGCTGGAGCTGCACAGTATGACTGCTTTTTCCAGCATCTACGGCTGTTGGATGGAGCTTTTAAATTATCAGCTAAGGATCTCAGATCCCAGGTGGTTAGAGAAGCATGCATTACTGTAGCGTAAGTACTTGGTTTCGTATGACCTCGGTTTTAAATTGCACTAGATCTAAATAAGGTATATGGCTAACAATGTCAAGATTTTAAAAAAATACATCTCAGCCGTGCAAATATTTGTGTTGAGTTCCTGTTTGCAATACTTGGTTTGAGTGTGAAGTCAGGACCTGAAGGTATAGCACAATGCATATAATCTAAGGCAGCACCCTTCATTGTAACTGTGGGTATCTTCCATGATGTAGAAGATATGCTATACCTTGCCTGAATAAGACATCAGCTTGAAAAGCGAGGGTTTATGTAAAAGAGCAGGAGAATATTTTAGGAAGTGAAATATTTTTACACTTAGTAATTTACTAAAGCTGTTCTGAAAAGGTACACGAATGTATTATGAATTAAGCATAGAAATAGTCATGTTAGCTTTTCATTTGAATTTTTTATTTAGAGTAATTCATGTGCTTTATATTTGAATAATGCCTTATCAAAATGATTTGTTTTAAACAGCAGATGAAGTCTTGTGTGACCTTCAGTGTATATCACTTAGTTTGGGACAAAGTTTATGTTCTCCTTTGATCATATGTGCAATTCTTTCATAGAAAATAAAATGACTTCTAGAAAAACAAATGAGCCATCATTTGAGTTATGCATTTCAGTTCTTTTGATAACCAAGGTGAATGTGCTTACATATTACAGTAATCACTGTTCACTCATAAACTTGGGTTTCAAGCTTCAAAGCACTTACTCCTGGGTGCTTATTACCATGACTTCAGTGTGATTACTCATAGTAACAAGCACTGTGCCGAATAACATTTTCAGGAGCGGGCCCTTACATTTAATAGTTATATACATGTAAGTGGTCAAATATATTCAATGTAGAGTAAATTAATCACAGTTAACTCTCACTATTAACTCAAAAAATTAATCCATGATTTAAAAAATTAATCACAATTAATTGCACTTATAAGAATAGAGTACCAATAGAAATTTATTAAATATTTTTGGATGTTTTTCTACATTTTCAATATTGATTTCAATTACAACACAATACAAAGTGGAGAGTGCTCACTTTATATTATTCTTTCTTAATTACAAATATATGCATAGTAAAAATGATAAACCAAATAAATAGTATTTGTAGTTCATCTCATACAAGTACTGAAGTGCAATGTCTTTATCGGGAAAGTTTAACGTACAAATGAAGATTTATTTTTGTTACATAACTGCACTCAAAAAGAAACCAGTGTAAAATTTTAGCATCTACAAGTTCACTCAGTCCTATTTCTTATTCTGCCAATCAGCAAGATAAATAAGTTTGTTTACATCGACGGGAGATACTGCTGCCTGCTTCTTATTTACAATGTCGCCTGAAAGTGAAAACAGGTCTTTACATGGCATTTTTGTAGCTGGCATTGCAAGGTATTTACATATCAGATATGCTAAACATTCTTATACCCCTTCCTTGCTTTGGCCTTCATTCCAGAGGACATGCTTCCATGCTGATGATGATAGTAAAAAAAAAAAAATACTGTGTCAATTACATTTGTGACTGTACTCCTTGGGGGGAAGAATTGTATGTCTCCTGCGCTGTTTTACCCGGATTCTGCATATTTTTCATGTTATAGCAGTCTCAGATGATGACACGTTATTCGTTTTAAGAACACTTTCACAGCAGATTTAACCAAATGCAAAGAAGGTACTGGTACAAGATTTCTAAAAATAACTATAGCACTTAATCTAAGATTTAAGAGTCTGAAGTGCCATGCAAAATCTGAGGGACGAGGTGTGGAGCATGCTTTTAGAAGTCTTAAAAAGCAACACTCTGATGTGGAAACTACAGACCAAACCACCACCAAAGAAAATCAACCTTATGCTGGTGTCATCTGACTCGGATGATGAAAATGAACATGCGTCAGTCCATACTATATTTAGCACATATGGCAGGTAAATACCTTGCAATGCCAGCTACAACAGTGACATGCGAATGCCTGTTCTCACTTTCAGGTGACATTGTAAACAAGAAGGAGGGAGACAGCATTATCTCCTGCAAATTGTAACCAACCTTGTTTGTCTTAGTGATTGACTGACCAAGAAGTAGGACTGAGTGGACTTTGTAAGCTCTAAAGTTTTGCATTTTTATTTTTGAATGCAGTTTTTTTGTACATAATTCTACATTTGTAAGTTTAATTTTCATGATAAAAGGATTGCACTACAGTACTTGTATGAGGTGAATTATTATTTTTTGTTTTTTACAGTGCAAATATTTGTAATAAAAAATAAATCTAAAGTGATCCCTTTACACTTTGTATTGTGTTGTCATTGCAATTAATATTTGAAAATGTAAACATCCAAAAATATTTAAAATAAATATTATTCTATTATTATTTAACAGCGCAGTTAATCACGATTAATTTTTTTAATTGCTTGACAGCCCTAATTTAATGTTCATGGTATTCTCAGAGATACTCAAAAAGAAATAGACTTCTTTGCGTGGGGTTGGGGGGCTTCCGTCAACAAATTTTAAAAAAATCCATATTTTACCACAGAGTAGACAGGCACTCTTCCTTTTAAATGTCACAAAAGACATTATTTAACCGTTTGGTACTTAGCATGTCACTTGCTTTTGATTACAAGCTCATCTTGCAGTTGCTTTGCACTGGTGAAAACTTTGCTGTAAGTAATGGAGCTATGTAAACTATGCTCTAAGTAATGGAGCTATTAAATTCCTATGAGTATGGAAATCATCATCTACTCTGAACTTATGGCCACAACCCTTGATTAAATGAGGGGGAGGGTCTGCAGATTTCATGCATGAGAAACTGACACATTTTATAGTTTGCCTATGGCAGGATATATTATTATGTAAAAATCAAAATGTCACTTAATGTCATTAGAATAAATACTGTGTTAAATTACTTTTAGATTTCAATTTTAATATATTGCATTTACAATGAATGCCTGATGTCCTTGAGAATAACTGCATGTTTTCAAAGCTTATACTGTCATGGTATGGTAAGAAATAAAAATAACACTGTAGGTTCTAAGTAACTATACACACATTAACTCCAAGTTTTTAAACTGTGATATTTTATATGTAATCTTAATTGTGAGGAAGCCTAAGACTGAGAGAGAAAATTACTTATTAATGTCTAAGTTTAAGTTGTCTGCAAGGTAAACGGAATGATATTCATGAATTCCATAAAGTTTTTGTGATTAGGAAGACACAAACTTGGAAAAACATAAATTCAGCACTATTATAGCCATTGTTTGGAAAAATTAGTCTTTAAAATGTGTGATTAACTTTCCATTTCTTATTTTGAGGCCATAAAATTATTTTTATTCACTGATTTTATTTCATTTCCTGAACAGTCATCTTTCAACAGTTTTGGGAAACAAGTTTGACCATGGGGCTGAAGCCATTGTGCCTACTCTTTTTAATCTGGTCCCTAACAGCGCCAAAGTTATGGCAACTTCTGGCTGTGCTGCAATCAGATTTGTCATTCGTGTAAGTATTCCTTGAATAGTATTTTATGGATTTGTTTGATAAAAAGTAACTCTACTCAGGTAGTCACTCCTAGCAAAAATCGGTTGCCAGTTTAAAATATATTCCACTAGCGAAAATACCCGGCGTTGCTCGGGTCCGTCGGAGGTGGGGAGGGGGCAGAGAGCAAACCTGACACCCCCACCTCACCCCCGCGACCAAACCCGACACCCCCACTTCACTTACCCCTCGACCAACCCCAACTCACATTTTCACCCCCCCACCAAAACCCAACACCCCCACGTCACCCCCCTACCAACACCCCCTGACCAACACCCACACCTCACCCCCCGTAGACCAAACCTGACACACCCACCTCACTTTCCCCCCCAACCAAACCCGACACCCCTACCTACCACCACAAACAAACCCGACACCCACACCTCACTTACCCCTCAACCAACCCCGCCCCCCCTCCTCACCCTCCCAAATAAACCCAACACCCCCACCTTACCCTCCCCCCCAAACCCAACACCCCCTGACCAACCCCAACACCCACCCCGACACCTTCCCACCCCCCCAGACCAAACCCAACACCCCCGGCTCACTTACCCCCCCCCCTCGACCAAACCCGACACCCCCACCTCACCCCCCGACCAAACCCGACACCCCTACCTCACTTACCCTCTGACCAAACCCAACTTGGGTCCGTTGGAGGTGGGGAGGGGGCAGAGAGCTGAGCGAATGCAGGATCCGTTGGAGGGGGTATTATGACATCATAACTATGTCACAGAGAACAGCAGCTGCCCAGCTGATGTGATTGTCCTTTAAAGAATTTCACCCCTGGGGGGCGTCAGAGGTGAGATTTGAAAAAATTTCGACTCTTACCCTGATTAGGACCCTAAGACCTCTAACTGTACCAAATTTCAAGTCTCTAGCTCAAATGGTGTGGAAGGAGTAAGTGCACATACATACATACATACATACATACACCATTTGACTTTTATATACAGTGAAACCTCGATATAACGGACTAATTCGGGCGAGGGGGTGTCCGTTAAAACCGAAAGTCCGTTATTTAATAATTTTTTTAAATTATTAAATAACGGACTTTCGGGTGACAACGGACACCCCCTGCCCGAATTAATCCGTTATATCGAGCAGTGAGTCAGCCCACCCTACCCCCCCCCCCCGCCCGGCTCCCCGCTGCGGGGAGCCGGGCGGGGGGGTTGACAGCTCCCGCCCGGCTTCCCGCTGCGGGGAGCCGGGCGGGAGCTCTTAAACCCCCCCCCCCTCCGTCTCCCCACTGCGAGGAGACGGGCGGGGGGGTTGACAGCTCCCGCTCGGCTCCCCCCAGCGGGGAGCCGGGCGGGAGCTCTCAACCCCCCCCCCCCCCCGGCTCCCCGTTGCGGGGAGCCGGGCGGGGGGGTTGACAGCTCCCGCTCGGCTTCCCACTGGGGGGAGCCGAGCGGGAGCTCTCAACCCCCCCGCCCGGCTTCCCGCTGCGGGGAGCCGAGCAGAGGCTCTCAAACGCCCCCTCGCCCGGCTCCCCGTTGCGGGGAGCCGGGCGGGGGGGTTGACAGCTCCCGCCCGGCTCCCCCCAGCGGGAAGCCCGGCGGGAGCTGTCAAACCCCCCGCCCGGCTTCCCGCTGCGGGGAGCCGGGCGGGAGCTCTCAAACCCCCCCCCGCCCGGCTTCCCGCTGCGGGGAGCCGAGCGGGGGCTCTCAAACGCCCCCCCCCCCCGCCCGGCTCCCCGTTCGGGCGGGGGGGTTGACAGCTCCCGCTCGGCTCCCCCCAGCGGGGAGCCGGGCGGGAGCTCTCAAACCCCCCCCCCCCCCCCGCCCGGCTCCCCCCAGCGGGGAGCCGGGCGGGGGGGGTTGACAGCTCCCGCCCGGCTCCCCCCAGCGGGAAGCCCGGCGGGAGCTCTCAAACCCCCCCCCCCGCCCGGCTTCCCGCTGCGGGGAGCCAAGCGGGGGCTCTCAAACGCCCCCCCCCCCCCCGCCCGGCTCCCCGTTCGGGCGGGGGGGTTGACAGCTCCCGCCCGGCTCCCCGCAGAGGGGAGCCGGGCGGGAGCTGTCAGCCCACCCGCCCGGCTCCCCGTTGCGGGGAGCCGGGCGGGGGGGGGGGGTTGACAGCTCCCGCAGGGGTCCCCGCTGCGGGGAGCCGGGCGGGAGCTGTCAACCCAGCCGGCTCCCTGCGGCGGGAGCCGGCAGCCCCCAATAACGGATTTCGGATGCATCGGAAATTTTGTCCGTTGCATCCGAAGTCCGTTAAATCGGGGTCCGTTAAATCGAGGGTTTACTGTATATAGATATCACTATAGTCATTTTTTTAAAAGACTAAACTGTAAGTTTTACCCTGGGCAAGTAATTTTTTTGACAGCTGAACAAAATGTCATTCTTCATCATTCATTGCCACCATCATGGTAAAGGGAGGGCGAGGAGATATTGTGAAGGGCAAGTGCATTTTCATGACTGTTTTGTGAGGCTGAGGTGTCTGTTAAGTGTATATCAAGAAATAACATTATCTTGAGGGAATGGCAAAGTGAACTAAACTGTGGACTTGCTAGTAATCAAAACATCCATTTTATTTAAATAAAAATAATTGGACTGCCTGCAGTTTATATATAAAAAGCTCTGACCCTCTTTAGACTTTACAAGGAGTACTTACTATTTTACAATTACCTTATCCACACTACAACTAGAGCTGGGGTTGTTTTTGTAAATTGTTAGAGATCCAGTCAGCTTAACTAGGGGCTGGTCTTCACTAGGGTGGGAGATCGGCTGTAGATACGCAAATTCAGCTACGTTATTAACGTAGCTGAATTCGACGTATCTACAGCCGACTTACCTGCTGTCCTCATGGCAGCAGCAGTCAGCGGCGCGTTCCCCCGTCGACTCCAGCTTGCGCCTTTTGACGAGCTGGAGTTCCGGAGGCGATGGGGGCACCGCTGGCGATCAATTTATCGCGTCTTGACGAGATGCGATAAATCGATCGCCAAAAGATCGATCCCTCCCAGCTTTAGTGAAGACAAGCCCTAGCTATAAGTGCTTTTATGGCATCCATACCTAGTTCTCTTCCTAATCATGGTTTTAAGAGAGTATTCTGGGATATCCTGGACAGCTGTCCCTTAGAACCTAAGTAACAACTGCTTGTGCTAAGGACCATGGGTGTTTTTTTTCCAGAGCATTCTGGGATGTCTAACTGCACAGTTAAGTGAGGAGGGAGTAGTTTTTCCAGTTAAAATGGCACGAGTTGGGGCATCTGTACACACCAAAATAACTATTTGCCCACAGAAGCCAAACTATATACCAGGCTAGTTAGGTGTCAGAGGGTAAGATACAAAAAGTGTTTATAACCAGTGATTTGCTTATTGCAATTTAATGGGGAAAAAGGCTTATGACAGTGGTTTGTGTGTCTGATCAGGAAGGGTCAAGCACCTTGACTGATAATATTCATGGTGGTAGGGTGTTGGGGGTGGGGCAGAGGGTGATGTGTTGGGGCAGGTCCCAGGCAATTTAGGACTTTATAGGTCAAGGCTAACACTTCAGACACCTCCTAAAAACAACCTGGCTGCCAGTGTAGATGCTGGGGTACTGGTGTCTTGTGCTGATAGTGAGAGATCCCACTAATTCTGCAGTAGCTTCAGTTGCTGAATGGTCTTAAGGAGATTTACTCCCACCTACACTCTTGTTTGCCCTTTCATTGTGTTTCCTGTCTTGTCAGTGTTTAGTGTAATCTGTTTTCCCTTTGAAAACCAGTAGAAGCAGATAAGAGTGGACATCAGGGTGAAGAATCCTTTCCACCACCAGAGAGGTGGGACTTAGCTCAGGCAGTTGAGCACTGGCTCCAGTGTTTAAGCTGTTGAAGTGAGATTAAAAAGAAATGTATGTGTGGACAACATTAAAGCTGTCAATTTAAAGCAAGCCCTAGGCTAATAGCCCATATTTTTCAGAAATATTTGAATACCAAAATAATTTTGTGCATTTTACCAAGTCCTCTGTGATGCATTTTCCTGAAAGGCCTGTGTCATGATGTAAATAGCTCTTGAGACTAAATATTGCAGGGGTGGCCGACCTGTGGCTCTGGAGACACATGTAGCTCTTCAGAGGTTAATATGAGGCTCTTTGCATAGGCGCTGACTCTGGGGCTGGAGCTATAGACACCAGCTTTCCAATGTGCCAGGGAGTGCTCACTGCTCAATTTCTTGCTCTGCCCCAGGTCCTGCCCTGACTCCACCTCTTCCCCCCCAACACCCCTCCCCCTGAACATGCTGTGCCCCCTTTTCCCCCCCCTACCCTCCAGAGCCTCCTGGGCATGCAAAACAGCTGATCACGAGAGTCATGGGGGTTAGGGAACGGAGATGGTGGGGCTCTTCAGCAATGTACGTTGGTAAATTTTGCCTCTTTCTCAGGCTCAGGTTGGCGAGGCGTTTGCCTCTGTTTAAAAAATCATGTTTCTTCCCCAGTAGGTTCTCATTACCACATGCCTTATATGTTGATCACATGCTCTTATTCATTGATAAAAACAGTACAAAGTACCAATGAATTGATATTAATTTTTAAAAGTCAATGTTAAGTGAAAAATACAACAAATCAGTTGCTGTTCTGGAATTTTCTCTGTTAAATTCATTTTTAATGTTGAGAGTAGCCAGTACATTGAAAACTGAGAAGAATCGTGCTGTAATGAGAGGGTCATGTGGCACATTCACAAGCTATGGGAAAAAATACCATGCACTGAATTGGTTGCTGCCAATAATACAGTTTAAAAAAGGCGATGCAGCCTTTATATTATTTATAACGGTTTACTTTTTACACTACTCTTCTGCATGCTTTACTAGGCACTGTCTTGCATATTTTCACATGAATTTAATAGGTTAATTTACTTTTACATGGGATATATTTACAGCCCAACCAAATTCACGGTCCATTCTGATAAGTTTCACGGGCAGAGGGTTTTTAATTGTTCAGTTTCACGTTTTCAGATGTTTACATCTGAAATGTCATGGTGTTGTAACCGTAGGGGTCTTGACCCAAGAAAGGTTTGTGGGAGGTCACAAAGCTGATATAGGTAGTCATCAGTTTACCACTGTAACTTCTTCCCTTATTTAAAAACTGGTCTCTGAAGGCAACAGCCACACAGCTTCCTGCAGCTGGGGAAGATTCGTGGAAGTGGGTCTGATCAACCCTCCGCAGCTGGGAGCGCCCATGCTGTGGACTCCTAGTTGCTAGACGTGGCCAAGCAGGAGAGAACTCCCTCATGCCCTGCACAACTGCTCTCGGGGAGAGATCAGACCCATCTCTGGGTACCTCCCGCAAGCTCCACGACTGTGCTTCTTTCAGAGCCTCTGAAGGTAGCAGCCATATAGCTTCCTGCAGCTAGGGAAAGTTTTGTGGAGGTTGGTCTGATCTCTCCTGCGCTGCTGAGAGCTGGCACCAGCAACGGAACTTCCTGCAGTTGGGTGAGGTACACAGAGGTGTGTCTGATATCCCCCTGCCAGAAGCCATGCAGGCGAAGAGGAAGTCTCGTTCTCTCTCTGGCTTGGCAGATTAGCAGCTGGAGCCTGGTGAACAGTAGGTGCCTGGATCTGGGGCACCCCAGAATTGCCATTCCCTCACCCCTCCAATAACTGTATTTCACAGGGCGGGGTCTGATTTCAAGGTCCTTCACATGTTTTTCACAGTTGTGAATTTAGTAGGACTATAGATATATTATGTGTAGTTACTACTTCAGTTATATATTTAGCAATGAGATTAAATTTAATCTTTTAACAAAATGACCTCTGTTGATTCTAGCAAAATTAGGCCCATAAAGCGTTCCTTCATTTATGTTTCTGCTTTAATGTTTTACTTGTATACCTCACTGCTGTATCTGTTGCTGTTTCATTAAAGGTGTTGATTAGAATAACATCTGAAATTGTATGGAAGCAACATAAATTTAGATTTTCTGTGGGGAAACAGATATGGTACATTTAGCCTTCAAGGGGTTATTTTGGTGGCTAAATGTTTCATAAATGAGAAAACTGGGGTATGGTCAGAAATGTTTTTTCTTAGATCTTTTTATATCTTAATTTTATATATGTCCATGACCTAGTCAGAGAAGTGTACTTTTACACAGATTCTAAATTTTGATTAAACAATTACCATTTAAAATCCTATATTAATCATAATTTATCAGCAACAGATAAAATAATTTAATATGTTCATATTAAATTTAGCACTCTGATTTAAGGAATGTTCTTGGCATTTGCTATGTAATGTTATAATATTTATGGATTTTTTTTTTCAGCATACCCATGTGCCCAGACTCATACCTTTAATAACAAGCAACTGTACTTCAAAATCAGTTGCTGTCAGGAGGTGAGTATTTTATAAATAACAAATTATTAAAGTTTTAGTTTGTGTTCCTTAATTTTTCTAATAGTCTATTATAAAATTATCTTCAAAATAGTATATTTTTATTGCAGTCACGGTAGACATAATATGAAAATCTAATAAGCTACCTCGCACTACAGATAATTGAGATTTGACAAAGTAAGCCAGTTGTCCACTTGTTGGTAATGAGTGAAAAACTTTCCCTAGCAAATATGCAAGGGGGCCTCAACTATCAATTTCTGCAGAATTGAGCTTTGATTTTTTTAATTTTTTAAAAAAAGTTTCAAGCTTATTTCACGCAACATTAACCTTCCAAATGGGACCTACATGTAAATAAATGAAGTTTCTCCAAATCTGCAGAGTGCTAGTGCTTCTACTAGCATAGCTTTCCTAAGCAATAGTAGACTGAAATGAACTTTGGTCAGTTTTGCTGCTGCAGTTCAGAACCCACTGAGCAACAGAGAATGTATCAAATTTATGTCATTTTTATGCTAATGCCACTACTTTGTTAATCTATGAACAGAGCAGAGGCAGACACAGAGGTTATTCATGGAGGAGGGGAAGGGGCAGCTTAGAAGCATTCTAGATTTTTGCCTCCCACTCTTACAGCTCCCTGAAAGGCTTGAGTGGAATAGTGAGACCTGCCCTTCTGTGGAGCAGGGGAAGGATAGAGTAGCAGAGACCCGTCTCCACTTGAAGCAGTCAAAAGGTTCTGCTGGGAGACAAAAGGATGGAATGTTCTTTTGTCTTTCATCTTTGGTGACTGGACTTTAAATTTATAAGACACCAGCTAGCTACATGCTGTTACAAAAGATGATAGTCCCAAGCAAAGAGCAGGACTTCCTGAAAACACACCAACCTCCTCCTCCTCCTCAACATGTTTGGTGTGGTTGATTTTCTCCCTGGGGAATTGCCACTTTACTTAGCTGGTGTGCCTTTTGTGCTAAACATGTTTAAAGCAGATGTATTGGTAGCGTCACGGGGTCCACACTCACCCCAGCCGTGCCTCCCGCTGGTTGTCTGGGGAATCAGCTCCTTCAGCGTCCAGAGTGCCCTCCGCAGATTGATGCCCCGCTCCTTTGCTGGCCCCGTGTCCCTCCCGGACCCCGGTGCCCTCCAACTGTGGGTGCTGCACCCCTGCAGTATCCCCTTTGGTCTGAGGGTCTCCCCACCCCGGGGGAACCCTCTACCCCCTGTCCCCACCTCGCCTCAGAGGGTGCCACTGTCAGTCACCACTTGCCCCCACTCACTGGGGCGGACTGCAGTATCATGGCTTCTCATCACAGGCAAGGAGGGTTGGCCTGCTGTCACTATCTCCAGCCCTGGGCTGCCCCCTGCAACCCTGGTACTCCTGGGCCGGTCCTTGTGTCAGGCCCGGAGGCCTGGGGCTCTCGGCTCCCTCTGCCCTGCCCCAGCTCTGCCCTAACCCAGGTACCTGGCTCGAGTTCCTGCAGTCAGGCCTGTCTCCCTCTGAATGCAGAGGAGACGTCTCATTAGGCCCCTGCCTCCCAGCCTTTATACAGGCCTGTGTTTGGGGCATGGCCATCCAGCTGGGCCTAATGCCCAATCAGGCCTGAAAAGCCTGCTGGCTCCCAGCCTTAACCCCCTCCTTGGGCTATTTCAACCCCTTTTGGGGCTTTCCCAAGCCCCTTCCGGTAGGGGGCAGGTGGTCACCCCGCCACAGTAGTAATGCCTAATGAATGTCAAGAGGTCACATGAACCATTTCTGCTTTTTAAAATGCAATGTGATTGCATATAAGTGGTAGAATATACACAATGTGCAAAGTAACAGAATTTTCCACCATTACAACATAAGCCAATCAATTTCCTAGTGTGTTAAGTGTGAGCTTATTTTATTATATGCAGTTATTAAATTCCAGGAGGAAAAAGAACAAAGTTAACACCTATTATTTTAACAAAGTAGAGAACTGTAGGTTTTTCATGTCTTTGTTTCCTATTTTGTTTTAGACGCTCCTTTGAATTTTTAGACCTGTTACTGCAGGAGTGGCAGACTCATTCATTGGAAAGGTAAGAGCAGTGTGTTGCTTTTTGTCATTTAGAAAAGTTTTCAATGAATTTCAAAAGAAAAATCCTCCATTTGAATCCTACAGCTAGACCAGCTAACTAATTTGTGAAATAGTATAGTTATAAGAGTAAAAGTCTATTTGCTCTTATGAATTGTCCTATCAGTGTTTTATTGCTGCTGTTTAAAGTTATGTTGAGATTTAGAGCTGGTATACAAATACTTACCTGAAATTAAAAGGTTTGCTTAAATTTTGTTTTGTTTCTCTTAGCATTAATGTGATGAAAAAATAATTTGATGCTCCAGTAAAACAACTGTATTTTTTAAGAGAAGACCTATTTTTCTTAAAGTTATTGGCCCTACAGGTGTTCTATGTCATATGTGTGCACACCCACAAACTTTACATCAAACTTTTTGTCAGTGTGCCCTCAGGACCATGCCTTTGACCTACTCATCTGTGTGCTCCATTACAAGAATATATAGGGAGTGGTGGTCCTCCTCAACTGCTTGCAACTTGAAACATTGTTGTGGTATCTGCTACCTAGCTACCCAGCTTGTTTTTGTTAGCTTTTCATTTATTTTATAGCTCAGATGTGTGCTTGGGGTGTTGGGGGTATTCCCTCCTCCTTTTTTGTGTTCAGGGCCTCTGTTGCCCTCGGCTCATGTTTTTTCGTAGCCTTTCCTACATGGATTATGAAAACTCTCAGCACTTCCATTAGTGTTTGTATTAATCAATATTCTAGTGATTTAATTGTAGTTTGGTAAGTTGAGATGTTAGCTACATTTTTTGTGTAGTGGTTGTGGGGTATGCAATTGCTTTAAAACAATATTATTGTTCCTTCAATAAATAATGGTTACAAATTAAGTTCAGATGATAAATATATCAGGAATTTTAAACCTAACATAAGAAAAGGAAATAATACAAAATTTAATCTTGTTATTAGCAGAAATACTTTCCAGATTGGTATTGTGATACAATCTGTGTGCTAGTTTTATATTGCATCTATGCAGCCAATCTGAAAGGTGGGAAAAGGTTGTTCTATCTTGTCTCACAATAAACTAAACAGATACACAACTTTTTTGTTTAGAGTGTAAAATAGGATCAAGATGTGGGAAATACTGTGACTGAATATTTTTTTAAGGAAAAGTATGTTACCCACCAGTGACCTAAATTAGTGTACAGTAAAATGACCTGGAAAATATTTTACACTTTACTCAGTGATACACATATTGCTAGCATGTTAAATCAGAGAGGTAAAAATATATCTCAGTTACCTAAGAAAAGACAAAATCACTATTTTGCTGTGATAGTATGTGATAGGTATTATACTGGCTGACAATAGTCAGTGCATTTTAAATCCAGTCTGAAAAGGATGTAAATAAAACATATTAAGCTAAGTACTTAATGGTCAATCTGTGTATGTTTTCATGTTGAACATTAGCTTTAATAAAATTTTTAACTCTGAGCATCTCACAGACTTAAATGTGTTTAGCCTCATTAGCACTCTGGTGAGGTAGGAAAAGTATTTTTCACAGATGTGGAGCTGAGGTACAGAGTGATTCAATGATTTGCCTAAGGTCACATAGGAAGTCTGTAGCATAGCTGGTAATTAATTGAATCTAACCTCCTAAATACTTGTCCAGTAACTTAAAAGCAAGATCATCCTTTCCCAATACTGTGGTGATAACCTATAAGTAATGAGAATTCTTTACTTTCAACTAGTAGTACAGTATTTTTGAGTAAATAATCATGATCAGTCCAATAGTATGCTATTTTTATTCTGTAGTAATTGATTGATTAATTGATTCAAAAGACTTTTTATTATTCAGTCTAATTTTTAAGGAATACAATGGACAGACATTTTGTCTTTGTACTTATTCAAGATAAGAGAAGGGTTTATTAGCCTATTTTCTATCACTGTTCAATATATTGACTTCTTTAATAAACATCCATCTCCTTAAAATTGAAAGGTACTTTCTAGCATGCCTATTTTAACAATGGGCCCTAGTCAGTCACAGATTCCATCTTCCGAAGCAGGAATAGCTGGGTCCTGACAGTTTACCTATGCATCTTAAAAAGGGATAGTTATATCATTATGGCTTTGATGTCTTTCCTGACTTGCATCTGTTAGAAGGAAGGTCCGGGCCCAATATCAGGATCACCGTGGATAGGATAGTACAATAAAAGACCCGTGGCACAGCCATAGCTAGCCCAGGTCAGTTGACTCATGTTGTGGGGCTAAAAATTGCATTGTAGCTGTTTGGTTTAGGCTGGAGCCTGGGCTTTGAGTCCCTGTGCGGGGGAGTGGGGCAGGGTGCGGTGGGGTGGGGTCTCAGAGCTCAGGCTCTAGCCCAAGTCTGAATGTCTATACTGTAATTTTTAGCCCTATAGCTTGAGCCCTTTGAACCTAGGTCATTTGACCCAGCTCCAAAACTTGGTGCTATGGATTTTTAATTGCAGTGTAGATGTACTCTGTATGACTTAGAGAAACTTAATTAACAGGTAAGAATTACCTTTGTATAATTAAATTTCTAATAGTAGAAACTAATATGAGGTATGTTTGTCTTCTAGGCATGTAACTGTCTTGGTTGAAACCATCAAGAAGGGCATGCATGATGCTGATGCTGAGGCAAGAGTGGAGGCAAGAAAGTAAGAATTTTGAGTGAACTTGTAACCTTGGTTGAAAGACTCGACATGTTATACCAAGGGGAGGGAAGTATTGTAGTATGCTTAAAGTATTTAACTGCTAATCTCTGAATAATCTGGTTGAAACTGATCATTTAATATTAATATAATCCCAACATATAAACACTTGTTTCCATGCAAAACTCCCTACCTAATTTAGTAAAGCTTAGAACAATTACTGGTTTTTCTTTTGGAAAATCTGATGATTTAAGTAAAATGGAAGTATTGTAGATCAGTATTTCTGCCAAATCAATCACTTTTCTTCCATGAGTACAAAAAATCATTGAACAAGTAACCTTTCTATTGTTAAAACAGAAAACAATTCTGCTCATCCTCCTATGCCTGTTTTCTGCAGGGAAAATAAAATAAATTATACCCATCATCTTTTTTTTTTTTTTTGTCAATGAAGGTAACTAATAGTCCTTTGAATTATTACATATAAATAGCATGAAAATGTTCATTTAAAATTGGTACCTTTTTTTATGCAAGGTTTTAACTTGGAATCTGCCTTCTTTGTGACAATAATGCTTATTATTTCTGTTGCAAAAGATTCTTTTTTTGTAGGTGATTCACTGCTTGTCACATATGGAGCCATACAGTTACACAAGAATAAAACACAAGTATAAGAAATAAAACTGAAAATTAATGGATAAAGCTAGTGTTCAACCCCTGCTCTTTTCATAATCTCATTCAAATCTATTAAAACCAAATGCAGAAAAAGACCCTTGATCAGATACTACACTTTGAGTGTTTAAATCTGTAAACTTAGTAAGTGAAAAAGGTAAAATTCTTATTGCAGTGCTACCTCACATAGCACACACTTTTAATTTCTATTTACTGTTAAATGTAAACCAAAAAATGTACGATGTGTGCAATGTGAGTTTCATATTGAACATATTACTTTGTGGTAGATTAAATCTGTAAACATAAAGTGCATCAATGTCACTTTGTGACATTTAATTTCCCTGCTTTCATTTAAAGAACACAGAGCAAGGAAGACAAAATTGCTCCTATTTTGCCTGTCAGTCGGTAGTGGTACAGACCCATAGAACATGTGTGAATGGCAAAATGTTCACCAACTAGCTGACCAGGCCTGACAGAACATTTGGTTTGAAATCAGAGTTTTCCTTCTCCTAGGTGAACTGCCTACGCTGGAGGATGAGCCCCATCTGCCCAATACAGGCACAGAGAGGTGAAGTGACTTGGCCTAAAGTCACTCAACAGGTCAGTGGCAGAGCCAGGAATAGAACCCAGGTCTCCTGAGTCCGTCCTGTAGCCTCTCCACTGTACCACTCTGCCTAGCAGTGAAAATAAAATTCCCAGTACTTATTGTTAGCATTCAAATGGTCCCAGTTAGGATTTGAAATCCTCACCTGATCGTGATAGATGGAACTAGGGATGGCTGTAGACCATTAAAGGCAGATCACTGCTGCTATGCCAGCGGGCCAGTATTTTACATTTGTATAATGTGCAATGAATTCTGAATTACATGAAAAGTTCATCTGATTAAATTGCATAATCAATATCTAGTGTTTCCGAATGTTATTTCTCAAGCACCTTCTGTTTTAAAGTTTGCCTTTGAAGTAAATTATAATAAAGCAAAATTAAATCACCATACATCTTAACTAAGTTTTATAAAAACATTCCCTTTTGAGAAATATCCTTTATATTGTGCTGGTTCACTGAAAGTTCCTTAGAATGGATCATTCTGTGACATCACAGATGCTATTGGCTGCTAATATTTGATGGTGTATTCGGGGTATCTTCAGTGAGCTTGAAATATCAAGAGTTTCATAGAGAATGCGATGGGAGGACAGGTTATTTTGGAAAAATTAGTCAGACTTTTGTGCTAGATGCCTCCATAACCTGGTTAGCGGGGAAGCATTCAGCACATATTCAAGTGCTGGTGTGATTGGGGTCCCAGGGGATCCATGCTGAGATTGCTCAATTAGGGAAAACTGAAAATAATGGGGCAGACAATCCCCCAAACTGGAAGTTATTCTGACACTTAGATTTACCAACCCAACAACAAACAGCTTCTACAATGCCTTACTGGTTTCCCAGAAGCCAAAAATGGTTCCCTAAGAGCAACCCATCCTTTGGGCTCCTAACCAGACAGCCAAGTCAAATATGACGAGGTTGATTGAAAATCTTGTTCATCTTATGAAAAGTTCTACCAATCCCAAAAGATCTGAATATTTCAGATTTTATCCATATACATGCTTGTAGCCCATTCTTATTAACTAAACTAAAAATTACTAACAAAGAAAAGAGAGAGAATATTGTTTAAAAGATCATCCACTTCATAGTGGAGGTGGTGAGCTTTAGAGCTGTACAGAGTTCTTTTAGAATTAGTCCATAGGTTCAGTCCCGTGTTCAATATCAGGGTGATCTAGATGGCACTGGAGATCTCAGTCTTGTGGTCCAAGCTTCCCGTTATGAAGCACAAGCAAATTTGAGATGAAAGTATCAAGTCCCAAGAGTTTTTACAGAGATTTTTTGCAGCCTCTTGGCAGCAAGCCGTTCTTGTGTGAACAATAGGCTTTTGAAATAATTTTCTCTTTCCTAAGCATCACTGGTAATTATTCATGAAGCAGTTCATTTGCTACTAACTTCAAAGTGATATCTAGACAATGACGTTATCACACCGAAGTTTCATTTAAATGTTAATACTCCCCTTTGATCTCTGAATCAATTGAAACTGTTTGTTTACATGGTTAACATTAACAAGATATAAGTAAACACATTCAATTAATATTACCTCTAATTCTCTAGCAATACAGGTTTCTATTTCAAAGCTGTACTTTATCTAACATGAAATGGCCCTAATTACCATTGACATATTTTTTAACATGTTTCTAAAGGTTAAATTTGGGTCAGTTAGTTGTGTAACCCTTTCTAGCCTGTGTGTCAGCTGGATTTTCATTTTTTCTTTAAAAATAATAATTAAGAAACAAATAATAAACCCTGTAACAATTCTTCCTGGCTGTTCTTTTGTTTTGTAGGACTTACCTGGGTCTTAGAAGTCACTTTCCTGGTGAAGCAGAGGTCCTTTACAATAGCCTTGAGCCACCCTATCAAAGAAGTCTCCAGACTTACTTGAAGAATTCTGGCAGTATAGCATCTCTCCCTCAGTCAGACAGGTCATCTTCAAGTTCACAAGAGAGTCTCAAGTGAGTGTCACTTAAATGATTCCCAGTCTGAAAGAACAAAAATTGTCTAGTTCTAATGTGCCTACACTTCATCTGAACAATGAAATAGAGTTAAGTTCTATGATGAACAAAAATGAGTTAATTGTATCTTCTTAGCCACTGCTTCAGTTTTCTTTTTCAGTATTGTTCTAATAGTCAAAATGAAGTTGAAATTGGCACTTAGCTGAAATTAGCACAATACTTCTATCCTCAATAGATACACCTTATCTTCATTTCGAAGCCTCACTGGAAAAGGACTGGTCTTGCTTCATAAATAGAAGCTGCATGTGGTGATGGAAAGAGTAGTATGTAGAGGTTCCAGTCTTCAAATTATGGAAGACACCCCGAACATATGAGGTTCTGTTCTTAGATTACATCTACTATAGGCTGCAATAGAAATCTGTATGGAGAACAAATCTACCATTTCAGCTCTCCGAACCAATCTGCTTATGGTGCTAAGTTTTGGGAAACCGAAACTGTCAAGACCTTAGTCTAGATAAGCAATTTCTGAAATGAGTTAACTTCATTATCACTGATTTTGTTTGTGGGCCAAAGGGGAGTAAAAAGAATGCCCCCCTCCCGAACACTGAAATGCTAATTTTTTGGCAGCAATACCTTTTACTAATAGTCTTAAAAATGGAGTCCCATCCCTTATCTATGCCAAATTTTGGTAGTATTATGTCGTCTGTAATTGTATAAATATTTTTAAATAGAAATTTATAGGGAATGGTGTTAATACTTAAACAATGAATATGTACATTTACAAATGATTTGCTTACCCTTTGCTTAAGCTAATGCATAATCACTACTAGGAACTTCATTATTAATTTATATCATGTCTGCAGTCACCAAAGTATTAAATAATACTATAGCAAGGAATTAATTTTATAATGTGCAAAAGCAGATGATGTATTAGGATGAGCATGCTTTATGGGTCTATATTGTATGTGTGTTACGTGAATACACTTCAGAAAGTAGAACTAGAAAATAGAGGTAAAAATATGAAGGACTGAAAAGTGTTTTCATAATGTATTTAACTTACTAATATTGTTCGCTTTTCTTTCAGTCGTCCTTTATCTTCTAAATGGTCCACAGCCAGCCCAGCAAGTGTAGCTGGCAGAGGTATGCTCTCATTGTTATATGATACACAAAGTAGACTTGTTTCTTACAAATTGACCATCTAGAAAGTTCTGTTCATATTTTAAATTAGACTTTAGCCATAATTTAAGATTTTTTGTATTTTTCTGTGTTTATTCAGATACAGAATTGCATGATTATATGCATTGATACCAGTTCCACCTATAGTTAAGACTGCTATCACTTTCCATTGTAAGACTGTTTTATTTATAATCTCTCCATTCTTCAGCTGTTTGGGCTGAAATTTTATGTGGTGGGTGCCTGCCTCAAATGGAATTTATTTTCCAGCTAACATGATTCAGCTGTTTCAGAGAAGAAGATTAAGAAAAAATATAGGAATCCCCCCCTCCCTCCAAATAGCACCCCCCCCCAAAACCACAACAACCCCCCCAAAACTTAAATCTATAGAATAGAGAAGCACACTCAGAGAAATGCAAAATCACTTTCTCATCTGCTAGTAGCCACTAGACCAGGGGCCTCAAGCCTGTGGGCCGCATGTGGCCGGCAAGGCTCTTTTCTGCTGCCTGCCATGCTCTTTCTCTCTCTCTCTCTCCCCCCCCCCCCCCGCATGTCCAGCTGGCTCATCGGGCTCGGGTGGGAGGGAGCAATTCCCTGCATGCCTACAATGCAGGTGCTGCTGCAGCTTTCTGCCCTGCAGTAACTGGAAGGATGTGAGTGGGGGGCGATGCCCGCCCCGCAGGTAGGTGGCTCGCTGGGCTGCTGCAGCCCTTCTTCCCCCGTGCCGTGGGCGGGCGATCGGTTTGCCGGGCTGCTGAAGCCCCTCTTCCCCCGTGCCGTGGGCGGGCGGGCGGCGCACCAAGCTGCTGCAGCCCCTCATCCCCTGGGCAGCGGCCGCTTTCAGCAGGGGTGCTGCTGAGGGCAGGGATGTCCCGATGGGGAGCTTGCGCTGCTGCCATCACAGGCAGCAGCTCTGGGGGCAGCTCTAACCTCCGTGCATTCAGATTTAGGAGCAGCAGGCTGCAGGGGGGTAAGTCTGACCCTTCACTGTTTTGAATGATTAAAATCCTAGTTTTTACATATTTAAAAATTCTTCCCGGACACGAATGGTAACCCTGTGACCTCTCCTGCACCCCTGCCCCGAGCCTCCTGCTGCACCCCTCACCCCTCCTGCACTCTGACCCTCTGCTGCACCCCAACCACCTGCCCTGAGCTCCCTGCTGCACTCCACACCCAAACTCCCTGCCCTGAGCCCCTTGCCGCACCCTGCACCCCAACCCCCTGCTGGACCCCTCACTCCTGCACCCCAACCTCCAGCCCCGAGTCCCCTGCTGTACCCCATACCCCTCCTGCATCCCAGCTCCCTGCCTTGAGCCCCCTGCCACATCCTGCACCTCAATTCTCTGCCCTGAGCCCCCACCAAATCCCACACCCCTCCTACACCCCTTGTGGCCAGGGAGGGGAAGGGGCTGGAATGGGGCAGGGGCGGGGCCTCATGGAAAGGGGGCAGGGCCAGAGGCAGGGTGTCAGTGATTTGGCCCTCCGGCTAATGTGCTTGTCCTCATGCGGCCCTCATGGGCATTTGAGTTTGAGACCCCTGCACTACACAATGGGTAGTCCTGTTACTGGAAAAGAGAGACAGTCCAGAACTGAAGGAATTGTTCCCCCAAAATATGGGAGTTTATAGAAAAATGAACATATCTATTATCTATGTACTCAGCCAAAATAGACCCTTTGTGACTACCATTTATTGAGTGCTCAAAGTGTTTTCCAGCCCCCAAAAATGCACACCTGCCAATTGTTTAATATTGATGTTTGATAGACACACCTGATTTGATAAATATGAGCAGTCGGTAGTTTCACTCAGTTTAATAAAGTTACTAAAAATAACACATCCTGGATAATATTACGAGGCTCCCTCTGTAATAAGGTAACATTCAGTTAGTGAGATTTGAGGATTATATTGCTGCATAATTTTTCTCTAAACAAAAACAAAAAAAAAATTCTCTGTTGTAATTATCGGGTTGTTTCTGATATTTACATGGGAAACTGAATCCATATTGAAAATAAAAATAGCATTTTTAAAATCAATAAATAATAACCTACATCTATATAACACTTTTAATCCCAGAGGATCTCAAAGCATTTTAAAGTCCTGTGTTGGTCAAATGTTAAATGCATCCTCTCCTCCAAAACTCTACAGCTAAGACAGGATTCAATGGGCTGTGTGGATGATTTAGTGGAAGGCTTTGAAAGGGTTCCATGTGCACCCCCATCTAGAGTGTCTGATATTTACATGGCCATGATTTGTAAACCTGTTAAACTTCCTAAATAAATAGATATTTAAAAAACAAACCCAACCACCTTATATTCGGTTGAAAAATTCAAAAGATAGTTAAATACAAGAATTAAAGTTACATGTGCAACCTTAATTAACCATCTTATGTGTATACACCGATAAGAATCTCCGACTACTCTTTTATACAGGACTGCTGCATCATTCAGTGAGCAAGAGGGACCTGATCAGGGAATGAGTCAGGGTTGTGTAGTGAGTGAGACTGTTGTCTGTAGGACTTGTGCTTAATCTATTGTAGAAATTGTAAGGGTGTTTTGAGTGAGGCAGAAGATTACAGGAAGAGAGAGGATGATTAGGCAAGTTAGTTGAATTGTACCCTGGAAAATCAAATTATATCCCTGTTTCTGCAACAAAGATATTATTTGATGTTAAGTCACTTAAACCATACTTTTTTTACAGGTGGCCATTAATTACATTTCTTATTTTCTGGATGCCAAACTTGAGACCCAGTGGTCTGATTTGCAGGAATGCTGAGCACTCATAGCCATAACTGAAGTGAACTAGAACTGTGTTGTGAACATATAAAACGCTAGAAAAATGCTAGGTACTCAATCTGGTCCTGGTTTCTTCCAGCTGAGAATTTTAAATAAGTGGACAAATTTGTCCTTATCTCTTTGCCTCAGTTCTTCAGTTGTAAACTGGAGATTATACCACCACCTAATCTCACAGTATGTGAAGATGTATGAAGCACGTGGATACTATGGTGAATGGACCACTGAACTGGAAATTAATGATTTTGTACTTTGTACATGGGGTAGGAAGATGGAATGGTGTGCATTAAATAAGGCCTGGGACAATGTATTGAATGAGGAAGATAAAAGAAATGAATGATCCCCATTCCCTGAGCGCTGAATGAGGCAGGGGTCCTACTGGAAAAATAACATGTGATTCTGTAATTAAAGATTATATCGTAATATATTCGCACAGAGGGGCTGAATTAAGGTTGCACAGGCAGCCACAATTGTTTAATTTTAGTACCTTTTGGGGACTTGATTTTGAAACTGTAGCCTTCTATTAATATAGTTACTTTATATTTTATATTATATAGGAATGTATTGAATCAAGTTACCCTTATGGGTTATAAGACCATATACTACATAAAGATGGAAAATCTTAACCAAACTTTTGATAAGTGAGCTTAATTTAGATTTAATTTTACCATCTTTACTCTTTTAGTTTCAGGAAGTAGCAGCAAGACTGCTCCAAGTCCAGGAACACTGCAGAGGTCCCGCAGTGACATTGATGTTAATGCTGCTGCAGGTGCAAAGGCACGTCATGCTGCTGGACAGCCAACAGGAGCTGGGCGTTTGTCTGCTGCTGGTCTACCTCCTGGATCCTATGCTTCACTAGGTGAGAGATCCTGGTTTATTGTAAACTGTTTCTTGGAGTTCATAGAAAGCAAATGGTAATGAAAAAAAAGACTTCCGTTATTGCAAAGTACTGTGTATGAATATTTGGTGCATGCATAATAGTAGTACCTAGCCACCAAGTGCTTGAATTAAGAGGCATCAGTATTGTCTGACTAGGAGTTGATGTCTTGGTTCTCTTTTTTGATTAAACTGTCTTTCTATGGATGATTTTAAGAGAGAGCTAATTTTGAGGTATGGAGGTGTTCTGGATCCTTTAGAGCAGGGTGTCTCAAACTGGGGGTTGTGACCCTCCGGGGGGTCGCCGAGCGCTCCCCGGGGGGTCGCGAGCTCCTGCCGCCGCAACTCGCAGCGATGGGGCGGGGAGGGGGAGGCCAGTGCGCACCCGGCAGCCCGCCCGCGGCGGGAACAGGCGGACCGGGGCGCACCGGGCAGCCCGCGGTGGAGGGGAGGGGGATGGAGCGCAGCCGGCAGCCCCCCCACCCCGCGGTGGGGATGGAGGGGGAGGCGGGGCGCAGCCGGCAGCCCGCCCCCGGCGGGGACTGGAGGGGTCACGCCCCGCCCACCCAGCCGGAAAAGGGGTCGCGGTCTCAAAAGTTTGAGAACCGCTGCTTTAGAGCTTCCTTTATTGAGGAAGAAGGCCAGCACAAAGAGTGTCTTCATTATGCTCTTAAAATACACGAGACACTCTCATTCTGATCTCCAGTGGCAGATAAATGGACTGCAGAAGCTTTCGACAGAAGGGAGCCGTCGTGGTTTCTGCCAGATTTTAGAGGCAATATATGAGTCACTGTTAGAAATCTCAAATTCTCATTTTATTTAAAAAAAAAAAATCTAAAATACTTTTGTAGCTAAGGCATGGTGAAATGTTTCAAGCTGAATAAAATGGGTTGCAGTATTCCATATTTGTCACTGTTTTATACAGTTGTGTACATTGTTGGTTTGGAAGAACCATAGGTGGTCTTAGGTTTTCCAGTACAGCTGTGTATCTTTTCACTTACGTTCATTTTTGTCGATGAGTAACACGACTTCTGTAAAACATAAGAAATGCTACCATGATATCTGTCTGAAGAAAGATCTATCACTGATAGCATTCCTGGTGTTAGATGCTAGAACTGATGCGAACTCCAAACATGAACTCTGAGTCATAATCTGTCCATGATCTGCTCCTGGATGCAACAACACCACGTTCTTCTTCATAGCTCAAGACAAGGCTGAGATTTAGCCTTACTCTATAAGAATTGTGGGAGGGAAGAGCAAAGGAAAGGGGCATGGTAGAAAAAGAAGAAAGAAAAAGGTCAATTTAAAATAGTGTTGGAGGAAGAGATACAGAAGAACGTTATCCTGCCTATGATAAAGTGAAAGGATTACTTTGATCTTTTGCTAAGTTAAACAGAAAAAATACATTTTTGGTTCGAACAATGTAGTGCTTTCAGAACATATGAAGGATTACGTATTTCATTCCCAACACCTCCTAGATAGGAGTTTAAAAGAACCCACACACATTTTCAAGAGGGTAAATGCTGGCAGTTGTATGCAGGGGAATGACTAGGAAGAGGATTTACTCATGCTGTTAGTTTCATAGCTGTTCTTTTAGTGGAAGCATTTGGGACCTGTTCCAACATATTTTTTCAATCTTGCTTTGATTAGCTGAAAAGTATTGTCTTGCTGGCAACTGTCATTTGGACTCTTTAAAAATAAATAAATAAAAATCTATCCCTTTGTGACATAGCAGGGGCACAATTCAGAATAATGAGTACCTGAGTTACCCCTGCCCTCTAACCTGGGGGGTGTCCTTTACAATGATTTGCTGCTATAGCCTCCAGCTCAGAGACTGCTCACAATCAGCCTCCATCATGTTAGTCACTCCCAGCTATGTCTGTCTGTGTACTGCAGCCAGTCAGCCACACCTTGGCTCTTATCAGCCTGGGTTATACTGCAGGGTAACCCCAACACACTCCTAGTTATAGATCTCCCCCCCCCCCCCGAAATGTATGTCCTGTACTGCCCAGTCTTCTGAACAATACAAATATATATAAAGTCCTTTATTTCTTGAATAGAAATAATATGCACACAACCTGCCACCCCAAATGGAATTTTTCAGACACTTCATTTTAAACACATTGGATTAGCTAAAAAAACAACCCACAAGTTTATTAACTACAGAGAGAGATATTTTAAGAACATAAAAGTCAGAAATGTTTACAAGAAAAATAAGGTAAAAATCAACTGGTGCCTAGCTTAACAAACTATGTTAAATTCAAAGCAAAGTTTTCTCACCACATGCCTTCAGCAGTCTCACTGATCAAACTTCTTAGGTCAGCACCTTTTTCCCAGCTTGGGGTGTTTGCCCCCCTCCTTTTTGTAGCTGCTGTTCCCCTCTTGGAAAATATTTTCGACTGGGTACCAGGAGACAAAAGGCTATGGGGAAGGGTTTCAGTTTTCTTTATTTCACTTCCTGCTTGAAGACTCTGTTTACTGCTTAAGTGAAAATTAAGTAGAGCACACTTTCCTTTGTTTGAGAGACCTGTTTGCCAACCTCAGTTTGGAACATGTTAATAACACTACATGGTGGAATCTTATAACTTCACATGCAGTGTTGCCATTAGCATTTTATCAGAACAATAATGACCAGTAAATTAAGTTTTCAAATGATACTTCACAAGGCATACATTGTACAAAGATTATTACAATAGTGTGTAGGGTGTGAATATGGGTATATTCTGTTCCTTCTTAGGTTAAAATGGAAAAAATCAACATTGAGATGTATGTTTAATGGGAGAATTCTGATAACACTGTTTGTGACATTAGTCTAGGAAGGGTTAAAGGTAAAACAGAATATGAGTGTACATTAGTCCAAATGGAATAACTATTATTTTGTCTTATTCTCTTTCTCTGAGTGACTAGTGTCATGTTGTCTAGTAATGCAAATTAGAAAGAGTTCTTGTAATGAAGAAATAATTGTAAAAAGATTGTTTCAGCCCTTTCTTTGTGATCTGGTAGTGCCAAACAATAGATTTAATCAATAGAGAAAACTTACATGAGAAATATAATTTAAAATTCTACATATTTTTATTTTTTATGTGGTATCACATTCTTATTTATTGTCTATCTGAATCTGCATAGTATCATAAGAGCACTAATAGACTGAGTTATTTGAGTTTATTATGGTATCCTTGTACTTTTAAACATATAGTATTTATAAACTGAAAGTGTAGCAGTATTAGAATTGTGAAGGAAATAGGGGATGAGGGGGAGAGTAAGAAAAATGTACCACATACTGCAAAATATTTTTTCTTTATTGTTCTCAGCATATAATTATGGTTATACTTTTTTTTATTTTGTCACATGTGGGTTCCTTGTAAATAGATCTTAAACTATATTCATAATAGCTGGCAGCTTCTCATTGAGACATTATTAAATGCATAACTGCCAATTATACCGATGTGAAGGAAAGATAGGGAGAATAGTGAAAGGCCAGTATAGTTCCACCAGGAGCTCTTTAATGACTTGAAAACTAAAAATCTTTTAATAAATGGATTTGTCAAGAACAAATCATGCCAAACTTATGTAATGTCCTTGTTTCACAGAGTTACTGGTGTAGCAGATAGGCAGGAATCAGTAGACAAGATCTTGATTTTAGTGAGGCTTTTGATACAGGCCCACATGATGTTCTCATAAGCAAACTAGGGAAATATGGTCTAGATCAGTGGTCGCCAACCTTTCGGACCTCACGGACCACTAAACTCACAATTTTGAATCCCGCGGACCACTAACATGAATTTTTTTAAAAAGGTACAAACATCTATAAAATAATGATCATAAAAGTTCCATTTTATTAATATGAAATGCACTTTAATTATAACAAAATTATTAGTGTGATATTTGTTGCTGCTTGTTTGAAATAAGTTTATGGATTCTTGGCTCCAATGACGTCACTGCAACACGGAGAGCTGTTTGTATTTCAAGCCAACAGCAGTACTTGTTTTTGATTGCTGTAACAGATGAGAATGTCTTTTCACACAGATAGGTTGTTGCAAATGGAATCAAAATTTGATGGCTTTTTCACTCAGCACTGGGTACTCACTTTTTACGGAGGGCCAAAAATGATGTCTTGATGAGGATGAGTGGAATTTAGCTTTGAGACTGTTGTTGGATGATAGATCGATTAGGCTTTCTTTTTCTTTCATGCTCAAATTGCTATCTTCAATTTTCGCCGAAAATGGATCCATTACCCACATATTGCCATGTCTGGGGTCCTCTTCCTTTGGGTAATAACGGCCAAAAGATTCTGTGAGCGACCATAAGTGCTGTTGAACAATGGTTATTACCTGTCGGTTGATATCCTCCTCTTTCATATACTCATCAAGATTCGGGAACATTTGCAGATCTTCTTTAGCCAACTGCATTTGCCACAGCAATATTTTCTTTTGAAATGCATCCATTTTACCTCGCAGTGTGAACACGCCCGTAAGCTGTCCTTGCAAGGATGTGTTTAGCTCGTTTAACAGTGAAAACATATCTGCCAGGTATGCAAGCTTGGCTACCCAATCATCGTCGGACAAGAGATCTTGGAATTTTGAATTATTTTGCTGCTGGAAGAATAACTTGACTTCTTGGCGCAGGTCGAACAATCGGGTTAGTATTTTGCCCCTCAACAGCCATCTCACCTCAGCATGAAGAAGAAGATGAGTATATGGAGAGCCCATTTCTTCACAAAGTGCCTCAAATATTCGAGAATTGAGTGCTTTGTGCCGAATTTCATTTACAATTTTAATTACATCAGAGAGTACTTCGTGCAGTTCTGGAGACATTCTTTTCGCCACAAGTTGCTCACGATGTATAATACAATGAGTGAACAAGATGTCTGGGTGTCCAACATCTTTCACTTTTTGTAACAACTCCTAAACGATGCCCGGTCATGCTTGCGGCACCGTCTGTGCATATCCCAACACATTTCTTCCATTCAATACCGTGTCTCAGGAAATAACCATTAAGTGCATCGAAAATCTCAGAGCCGGTTGTTCTACCCAGCAAGTTGAGCAAACAGGAATTCTTCCTTTAGCTCTCCTTGACACTCAAACCTCACAAAACAAAGGAGAACTGCCTTGTTAGTTATGTCTGTTGATTCGTCGAGTTGAATTGAATAAAACGTTGAATTTTTCACCATTTCAATCACTTGATTTTCAATATCTTCGGACATGTCTTCAATTCTGCGCTTTACAGTGTTAGCGGACATAGGAATTACTTTCAGTTTCTGGACAGCCTGTTTCCCCAAAACCTCTTCACAGGCTTGTAACAAGCAAGGCTTAATTAATTCTTCTCCAATCATATACGGCTTTCTACTTTTCGCGATTTGAAGTGCTATCAAATAAGAAGCCTTTACTAGGGACTTATCTTCCTAAAAATTGCAAATAATGTCCAAATTTCTCCAGGGACCACCAAAATTTTCTCGCGGACCACTGGTTGGCGACCGCTGGTCTAGATCAGAGGTCAACAACCTTTCAGAAGTGGTGTGCCGAGCCTTCATTTATTCACTGTAATTTAAGGTTTCGCGTGCCAGTAATACATTTTACTGTTTTTAGAAGGTCTCTTTCGATAAGTCTATAATATAGAACTAAACTATTGTTGTATGTAAAGTAAATAAGGTTTTTAAAATGTTTAAGAAGCTTCATTTAAGATTAAATTAAAATGCAGAACCCCCCAGACCAGTGGCCAGGACCTGGGCAGTGTGAGTGCCACTGGAAATCAGCTCGTGTGTCACCTTTGACACGTGTGCCATAGGTTGCCTACCCCTGATCTAGATAAAGATGGATGTACAGGTTGATTGATAAACCATATTCAAAATATAGTTCTCAATGGTTCTCAGTAAAATTGGGGAGGGTGTACCTAGTGGTGTCCCGCAGGTATAGTCCTGCGTCTGGTCCTATTCAATATTTTCTTTAATGACTGCAGTAACATAGTGGAGTGTGTGCTTATAAAATTTTCAGGTGACACGAGGCTGGGAGGGGTTGCAGGCACTTTGAAGAAAAGGATTAGAATTCTAAATAACCTTGACAAATTAGAAATTTGGCCGAAAATCAACAAGATGAAATTCAGTAAAGATAAGTGCAGAGTATTACACTTAAGAGCTCTGGGACCCTTCCACACTACAGGGTTCAGCCTGAGCCCAGCTGTCCACATGGCAATTAAATAGCTCCACATCCTGAGCCCTGTGAGCCTGAGTTGGCTAGCACGGTCCAGCCCTGGGTATGTAGTTGCTGTGTAGATGTACTGTATAAGGGTAGTTAAACCCTGGAATTAGGTTTCCAAGGGTGGTTGTGGAAGCCCTTTCTGTGGAGGTTTTTAAGAATAGGTTGGTCAGACACCTGTCAGGGATGCTCTAGGTTTACTTAGGCCTTCCTCAGTGCCGGGGATGGATTAGCTTCTCGAAGTCCCCTTTCTGTGTTTCTGTAATGTTTTAAATTTTTTTATGTTTTCAATTCATTTCATCCTGCTTTTATTACAATAGCCTCTTAAAATAAAATGTTTTAAAATAAATTACCATTTCTGGGTCTGTGATCGCAGCATGGCTAAGAATTTCTCAAGATTCAGAATTCCAAAACTTATGTAAACTACTGCAACAGTAGTTGCTATATGTCTCCCCCTGCTAAAGATGTGTGGTCTGGGACCCATATATTTGCTGGCTGTGGATTCACCATAGAATCTGCCTTGAGGTGCTCAGCTCCTAAAAATAAATAATCTAGTACTCTTAGTTAAGAAGATACCCTTAAAATATTAACTGAGTGTAAATCGAAGCAGTGTAGCATCCCAGAATGTGCTGGCAGAATGAAGGAGTACTGAGTACCTGTCCCTTTTGTCCCTTTAATCTCAGTGGGGTTGTTGAAACCTAAAATGACTGTTTAAATGGGCAAAATTGTTAATTATTTCATTACTGAACATCTTACCAGAAATGCCCTGCAAATGTGCTTATCCTGTTTCCAGTTTGGTTTCCATATCTCTCCATGTGGAGAGCTTAGTATCCAAATAAATACCAGAGCTACTACCGAGAGTGTTGTTTATGTTCGTATTTAATTATTTAATTAGCAACTTAAAAAAAAAAATTAAGTAGCTTTAGAAATCAGGACCAACTTATCAGAGCACACAGGTCTCTGTTTATCTCTATCTGCCGTTGCTTGTTTATTGATGAAAAAGGATCTCCCCTGTGCTGTTACTGCATTAGAACATATGTTTGTTTTCGTAGCTATAGAATCAGGAAGACATTCCCTGCCAGACTTTAGCCATTTTAAAGTTAGTTATGCTTTCAGGCCTGAAATTACTTGCATCCTTATAAGCAACATTCAGTGGATTATACATATCTCACTAGTATAGGGGTTCTCACAACAATTTTTTTTGGCAGCCTTAAAGTGCCGCTACCAACTCTGGTGGCTGCTCTGACAATTTTTTCCCTAAAATACTTAAGTAACTTTAGGGAAAACAAACGAATATGCATATTTACGTGTCCAAATCTTCATAATTGATAGATTGTAGGTTTTTTTGTAGACTCAGTGGTAAAAATAATGTAAAGTTATAATATGGTGCCCCTGGCCCCCTGTTGCCTCCCTGGCTCCTCTGCTTCCCCCTCCCCCCCACATTGTCTCGGGCTCCCTTCCGTGGTCTGACCCCAGGCTCACCCCACTTCGCCTGTAAGGCCGGCCCTGCAGAAGCCCAGAGCCAGAGTCCCATGGCTTGAGTCGGGGGTGGGCTGAAGCCCCAAGCCCATAGGCAGAGCCCTGCCTGTGGGGAGGTTGAAACCCAAAGCCCTGAAGTTGGCCGGTGAGGGGACAGCGGGTGCTGAAGCCTACCTCAGGAGGCCTGTAGCTGAAGTCCACTGCTAGAGCCCTGTGGCTGAAGTCATGTGAAGGGGGACTATAGCCTGTCGTCCGAGCCTCTGGCTGAACTGGGGGGAGTGGGGCGAAGGCGATGCTGAAGTCCACCCCTGAGTGCTTCAGGGAGGGGCCACTGCTTTGCCCCATCCTGCTTCTTGGCACAAGAGGCTGTTGTGGCCACAGGAAAACCCCCTGGTGGCCGCATTTGAGAAACTGCACTAGTAAGTATTGTAGTGGTACTCGGCCTTTATTTTGCTTATATTATACTCAAAATCTCAGTACTCCTTTTCTTGCAATACTTGCTTTTAAGATATATGTACTAGTAGACCTTCCTTTTTTCTGTCTTTATTGTGCTGTCCTGTTTGTTTTTCTTAAATTCCTTCTGCCTCCCCCTCTGAGGTTTCAAGTTAAGTGGCAGAATTTCAGAAGTGGGTCACTGTGGTTCAGTAACAGTATAAATGTATGTCAATTTGAATTCTCATGGCCTGTTGAGCACCAAGCGATTGATGTATCCTGAAAAAGTTCATAACCTTTGCTTCCGGGGTTTGCTCAAATCTAGATAATGCAAATAGGTTCCACATCTTTTTTGGGGGGTGTCTTGTACCCTGTCTTATATTTTTGCATACGTTAGGTTGGAATCCACTAACTTTTCTGGAGTTTACACACATGAATTAGATCTACAGATATCTGCAGTGTTTAGTATTAATATAGTTTCTTTAATTAATGTTGTATTACTCTGTTATGAATGTCTTTATTTCTAACACACTAAGTTTTCCCTGTTTCTTTGCCTGCTCTTTCAACAAAGAGGATACTTCTGACAAGATGGATGGTAAGAACTTGTTTTGTCTGCCCTGTTCTAATCCTACTAAACTTCTTTGGAAATTATATTTCATGTAAAGTACTTGATGTTTGTACTACACAGCTTTATTGATATGTAAAATGTCTTCATTAACCCCTCCGTACACTAATTTTAGTCTTAAAGTAGTTGTCTTTCATATGATTACTGTATTTGTCAATATATCTTGACAATATGGATGTCAGGAGTCCAGCTTTAAAAGAAACTTCATTTATCTTAAATCTGATGTTATTCCATAATGACCAATCATATTATGAATAGAAGTTTTTGTCCTTTATTTAGACGCA
This sequence comes from Sternotherus odoratus, assembly GCA_032164245.1. Taxonomy (NCBI): domain Eukaryota; kingdom Metazoa; phylum Chordata; order Testudines; family Kinosternidae; genus Sternotherus; species Sternotherus odoratus. Next base: position 153,369,796 of record JAVMKO010000002.1, read on the forward strand.
GACTTTGCCAGGTAGAGTACCATCAGCTTGAAAACTTAATCTTGAAAGTTTTGTATATGTTATTGTGAAAAGTTTGTGTGTTTGGCAGTACCTTGTGTTTCAGTCAGTCAGTTTCTTTTTTGTGGAGAAGACCTTTATAAACATCAAAAAGGGAGCAGAAAATTATTGCAAAATATTTTAGATCTTTTAAAAATCGAATGTATTATGTAAAGAGTGCTCTCTAAGAACCTAGATTTTAACATAGATTAAGAGATGTTTATCAAGACACTGTCAACTTTAATCAGTTTAATTCTTTTTAAAGATAATTATTGCTGAGCCTGGATTACATAGCCTCCAGTATGTGTAGGAGGATATTTTAAAGATTTATAGACTTTCCCTCAAATAGCATTTTAGTATATATTCTAGTTGTATATTAAACAATCTTTAGCTAGTTGTCAGTTATATCGCCTGTCATAATTGAAAAGGTCTTCTGAGAAGCAGCATTCCTCTAGCGATTGTTACAATGCTACAGCTAGATGCTTCCAGTAAGTAGCTATAACTAGTGCTTCATCTATTTCCTGCCTTGCCATCATAGCTGAGTTTGATATTTGCTCAAGGATATTACCATTGAACATGTTGGCGAGAAAGATGCTGAAATCTCTTTATATAAACTTTTGTCACATGTACTGTAACTATAGCCCAGTGTTTTAGAAAAACGAAGAACAATAGCTACTGTCAACAAAGCAGGCCCCATCCCCTACCATCATTCCTATCTTTTCATCTATTATTGAATCAGATAAGTAAATAATCATATTAAATACACACTAAATTCTGAACCATCAGAGTCTAGCAGACCTCAAGAGGAATTGAATTCCAGAACAAAGGTCTCCTTTGAAAATGCAGTTAAGTGGCATACAGGAGAAGAGATTTTTAAAATACCAGAGTCCCAAACCATTTGAAGAATTACAGATAACCAGCATGGAGAATTGCACTTTGCAGCTAATTGTAAGCCAGTAAAGATCATGGAGTACAAGTAACATTCTTAAAATGGCTTTGCATATTCCCATTTATGGTTATTGCACCCATTTGTGTTGTCTTGCGGTAGAATCTGTTTGCAGGAGTATCAGCTAGAGTGCTCTTGAACCCCATGCCTCCAGTTGGCATCCCAATGCACCAAAAGTGGAGGATATAAAAGGAGGGAGTGCCCTTCTCAGCTCTGTTCCTTCCAATCACATGCCAGGACGGATGTGAACCATCCAGTTCCCTGGAGCCAAAAGTTAGTTAGTGTTAACTTTGTTAGTTACTATCAGTTAGGGTACTTTCCCGGTTCTGAGGAATGGTGGAATCGAGGAGGCCAAAGGAACCTGATTTAAGAGATGCTCTTCCTGTCCAGCCATTTTGCTGGTATCAGATATGTCGTCCCTCAAGTGTCTATGTGAAGGCCACTCGCCATCTGGGTGTTTGGTTGCCAGATCCTTACCCTCAGAGCCTTCCAGGATAGGAAGATTCATCTCCAGGTACTGCTTTAAGGAAGCCCTTAAGGTTAGACCCTCTTAAGGTCAGACTTTGCTTCCAAAGACTACCAGTCTCTGTGCTGGTGGTCTCTGACGGCTCCAGCAGACTTCATGGTTCCAAAAAGCCATATCCTCTGATGGTTCTGGACTTGGTTCCTGGGCCTCTCCCCTTCAAACCTCCAAGGACATATGTGTCCAAATCAAGGCCTGTGTGATCACATCCTTCCACCTTGGTTATAGTGAAAATGTCAAGGACCAATCTGGCTGACCTCACCCGTGCAGTATCTCATGCCTTACAATGGTCCAACACTGACTGAGACCCAAAGCTGCAGAATTGACTCCAACTACATCTTCCGGGACCTGGAAAATGGACTCGCCTCACTTCTCCTGCTCACCTGGTGCTCCAGCCAGGGAGTTTACCCTGATTTGCCTGCTTGGTGCTCTGTCTGAGGAGTGGGGTCCAGGGCTTCCCCCTGTTCCCCCTGGCACTCTAGCCAGGGAATTAACTCCGGGGCTTGCCCTGCTCTGCCTGCCCGGTACTCCAGCCAGGAGCAGGCTTGGGGTGTGGAGGCTTGCCCTCTTCCCTGCTGGAAGGCCAGGCAGGTGGAGTGGGATAAGGCCCACGACCCTGCTCCCCCACTGGAGTGCTGGGCCTGGAGTGCTGGATGGGCAGAGTGGGGCAAGATGAACCCTCAGAGGTGTGACTTCAACAACATGATGATAATGCTGATAGAAATGCTGGCCAGGATGAACTTGATACGCTATGGCCCCCCAAAAGGCCGGTTGCAGCGAGTAAGGGGGAGGCGCCCCATCCCTCCTGCCTTCCCTCCTCCACCCCTATCATTGCCTGCCCTCCCAGTGTAGGGTCCTGGCTATGCCACTGATTTGTGCATCTTGGCAACAGCGCTGCACTGTGTAAAAGTGAAACCGTGCCAAAAAAACATGTAAATCGAGGCCTGACTGTAGTTGCAGATTACCTCAGCAGGAATGGCTTCCTGAAGGACCAGTTAATTCAGACCCTCTTTTCCTGATGGTGTCAATCAGGTGTGGATCTATTCACATCAAGATTCATCAGAAAAATGTCATCTTTTCTGTTCCAGAGCAAGTAGGGATAGTCTATCTGTCTTGGGTGCTTTTCTTCTGCATTGAGGGAGGGGTTTGATGTATGCCATCCTTCCTTTTCCCCTGATACAAAAGGTGGTCAGGAAGATGTATCTGGACAGAGAAACGAATAATACTGATTTCTCTGGCTTCACCACATTTGCAGTGATCCACAGGCCTTCAGCTGTCTGGCAAAGTCTTTATACCTCTCCCCCTGTCTCCAGATCTTCTGTGCAAGAAGGGGAGCAGGATTTTTCGCCCAGACCTGCAGACCCTTCATCTTACAGAATGGGTGATTGGACAGTCCACAAGAAACTGACTGTCCCAAATGGTTCCGATTTCAGGCATGGATGCAGAGGAAGCCTGATCCTATCTAATTCATCGATAAAGGTTCTTTTGGCGTCCATCTTCACATATCATATTCGAGTTGATGATTGATTGCTATTTGTTCGTTTCAGATAAAAAGGTTATGAAAGGTTTGTCAAATGTATATTCTTCTGCTAAAAATTGCATCCCTTCTGGCCCTCTGTTTGGTCATCTTGTTTGAGCCTATAGCTGAAGTTTTCATTGCATCATTTATTCCTGAAAACTGCTTTAATTACAGCCATTACATCAGCCAGTAGAGTGAGTGAAATGAATGCACTCATGGCTGATTCACCTTTTACTTAGTTTCTGAAGGAAAAGTAGTCCTTTAGATGTGATCCTTAGTTCTTACATAAAATGGTAGCTGATTTCCACATTTAAAACTTCTAGACTGTTCTTCTCCTATGCCAAGAATAATCTGAGGCATTATGGGTTCTTCCCAGACTATTTCACGGTGGATTAAGCTTCTGTATCTTTGAGTTGTTTGCTAGTGAGAGTTCCTGTGCCGCCTTCAATCAGATCACATTCTACTAGAGCTGTGGCTACTTTCTTTGCTTTTCTGAGGCTGGTTCCAGTTGCTGAGATCTTCAGAGCTGCAACCCAGATATTTGTACACGCCTTCACCAGGCATTGTCTTCTGAATTTAGTTTCTAGAGCAGATGCTGGGTTTGGCATGGTGATACTTCAGTCTATTCAACTAGCATTCTGTTCCCATCTCTGAGTAGTCTCAGCACTGCTTACTAATCTATCCTATAAATTAGAATATGCGGAGCCACTCAAAGAGATGAAGGTTACTTACCTGTCACTGGAGTTCTTTGAGATGGCTCTGTATATTCACGATTCCTACCCTCTTTCCCCTCTCTGTCAGAGTTCTTGTAATTATGTTCTCTGGCTGCATGGTGAAAAGAACTAAGGAGCAAAGGGTGCTCTGTCCCTTTTATAGCCTTGCCCATAGTGCTTTGGGATGCCAAGTGGAGGGGGGATGTGAGAGCACTCTACCTGATACAGTTAAAAAAAGGTGCTTCCACAAGGTGGTTCAGTACCCATAATTGGAGATATGCAGAGCTCTTGAACTCCAGTTACAGGTAAATAACTGTCACTTTTTGCTTATGGCAGCCCAAATTCCATAATATATTGGACTGCCCTAACAAACAATATTGTATGGTTCTGTATTCTTTTCTCAGATTTCCAAATCAAAATTTGATTAGGTTGCATATAACTTTTATAATTAGCAGCATCCCAAATTCACTCTGAACTCTTGCAGTCAAGCTGGTTCTTCCCCCTCTCCCTCCTCCCACCCATTTTGTGTATCATCACAAGTAATATGGGCCCTGCAGGCCAAGTTCTGCTCTCAGATAGACTTGTGCAATTCTGTGGTCTTCAGTGGATTTTCAAACTTGTCTGGAAGAGAATGGGACTATGCAGATGGATCTGAAGACATAATTTCCTTTTTGAGATTTATGTGCAAGATCGATTGTGCAAGATAGAATAAACACAACTCAATGAGAATCCAGGATGAATTTGCAGCACTGGCAGTTTAAAAAAAAAAAAAAGTATATGCAAGATTTGGAAAACTGAGACACTCCCACAACATGATTTTTAAAAAGTCATTATTAGGATAGGGTGGCACTTTAAAAGACAGGAGGATTGCACTAGCTGAAGCTACTGAGGCTTCAGTGGTGATCCTGCTGTAAATAAAACATATAGAGCAGCTCAGTCTAGAAGAGGCAAAAGCATGCACAGTCCTAGCAAGGTTTGCAGAGAGGGTTAACCTCCCAAAACCTCTAGATGAGGTGAAGATGCTGAATGGCCTTTTTGATGACTACAGTCATCTAAGAATTCAGAAACAGCATTTGATTAGAAAAAAATTACCTACCAATAGTGGGAGTATTTTACAAATCTTGTCACCTCCTGAATATATTCACCCAGAATCCGCAGACCACAGTTTCAAAGGATCCTCAGTTGGGGGTGGAGAAATGGTGCTTGGACAGGTTTTTTCTTCTTCCCACTCTTTGGTTTTCAGGGCATTGATGTGTGGTTTACCTCAGATTTTATCATAACTGTCATGTATGTGTATACTTTGCCTCTTTAAACTAGTATACACACTCCAGCTGTGAGCCATTTTTAGTAAGCTTGTTTTTCTCACAGCTTACTCTTCCAAACAGGACTTGTTCTAAAAGGGTGTACCTTTTTTTTAAGGCATTGGTTTGAACTCTGAATGAATCCTCCTTTCTAATATTTCCTTTTAGCTTCTCTCTGCCCAATGTTTAATGCACTGGGTCTGTATTGCTTGCTTCAACCTGGAGCTTGAATTGGAATTATATGTGCAAATGTGTACCCTGTATATCTGTCACCTACTTTCATTAGCAGTCAGTTGTGATAGTACACTTGATATCAAAGTCTGTTCTTGACATGCTACTTAATTCTCTTAAACTCATATGCATAATTAAAACTTCCATTTTTCTTTGATACTCCATGTTTTTTCAAAGAACGTTTGGGGTCCAGCAGTGCATTATGTATTTCTAAAATCAGCTCACAATGTAGCCTTTGGCTTTCCACTGTAGTCTTAAAGATGGAGTTGTAGTGCAAGAGAGCAGAGGTTAAGATCTGCAATAATAAACATATTTTGTCAAGGTACTCTAATTTCATATAAATAGTCTCTCATTAAAAGGAATTGAATCAAAGACTAGTGCTGTTTGGAATATCATTGTTTTATTATTTTTTTCTGTTTAGGAACAGCTTCTGAAGATGGTAAGAAAATTTAATCTCTTGTTAGAATAGCAAATACTTTCATCTTCATGTTTTCGTTTATACAAACTAAGTTCTAGAAGTAGAATTAACTCATTGTGGTGATGGGGGTGTCATTCCATTTGATCTACACATCTGATATTTGGTTATTGAAGTATATTTTTGTAAATTCCTTTGCAATATGATTTTGGTTCTCAGACAATCCATTTGCAATAAAAATGTGATTGCTTAACATTTTACTATAAAATTACAGAAGTATTATTTTTATCTCTTAAACTATAAGCTAATTAGGAAATACTCATCTGTTGATCAGATGTGCTCACACACACAGGAAGTAGGTGCTATTATTAATTATCTATTTGGAACGTGGAAGAACATTTTAAAATATAGTGTCAAAACCCTTCTAAGCTAGCATCAGAGAATCAATCAGTATGCTTACCTCATAACGTTCAGACAGTGTTTCCTTTTTTACTTTAATGGAAATTACACAAGGCCTTTAGTGATAATTCAGCATCAGCCAAATTGGTGGTGCACTATATTTCTAAACTCTCTGGGCCAGATTTTGTACACAGTTACGTGCCCTGAAACCTCATTAAAATTAGTGGGGAAAGTATTGCCAATGCATGGGGTGACTGAGGGTAGAGTTTGTCCCAATCCGTTTAACCAGAAATGGTAATACGTTGCTTTCTAGTAGCTAAGTGAATAACCTCCTTTATCCTGGCTCTCTTCCCATAGACTGTCTTCTGTGGACTGTTCCCTCTACTTGGATGAATAATTTTAACTTGGCTGGTCTTGAAATCCTGCTTTGGAAAGTCAAAAGGGGCTGGAAACTAGATATAATGAGCCTGTGTGCCTAATTTTTCTGGGTCAAGGGTTGACTCTACATGTCTGCAAAACCTTTTTATTGTTAAAGTTAATGCAGTCTTAAATTGAATTAATTGTTGTGCTAAAGCGCCACTTCTCAAGCAGTTTTCATTTGTAACCTTCCAGAATGGTGTCCAACTCGTTTCTAGGTTTTGTTTTTCTGTGGGGCTGTCAAGGTGGTTTAGGACCTATATACAGAATTCTGGCTATTCACTTTTAAGAGTAATCTGCCTATTAACTGTCATTCATACTCCCTTCTTTGGTAATTTTATTGTATTGTCTAAACATTGAGGAATAGAGATGATGTCACACAAAATATGATCTTATCAGTTGGCAGTTTGGAGAGAGCTGGATTCTATTTGGGGTTCTGCCATAGACTTCCTGAATAACTTCACACAAATCCTTAACATCTGTGTCTCAGTTCTTCCTTTTGTAAAACAAGGGTAGTATTTCCCTACCTCACATGGATGTTGAGACTTATTCATTACTCTTTGCAAAGTTCAGAAAACCTTGTATGGAAGGTGCTATAAAGTATAAGGAATTACTTTTGTGTCCGCATCCATGGATGTGAGTGTAGTACTATAGTGGTATCCTGAGGTACAGAGAAATTAGATTTGCAGGTCTCAAAAATTGAGCAGTGCTGCTTAGAATTGTTGGCAAGAATCCTCAGTGGCTTGTTCAAAATATAGGGTTGGCGTTGTTATCTAGGGGGTGAAAAAGGAAAGTTATTAAAATTACAGCCTTCGAGTAGTAATGAGTAGAGTATGATATTTGCTACATTAGGTTCTTCTCTCCTCTTAAATTATAAAATATTTTCCTTGATTCTCGCTTCATAAGCTTTTCTTTTAAAAATATAAAATCAGTTGAGAAAACTAGAGTTATCTAATTTGGTGTTGATGAAAATGAGCTAGTTTTAATTTTAAATTAAATTTTAATTTTAAAAATTGATAGTGTATAAATTCTTTATTGAAGTACTTGCAGTCAAAAAGAAAAGTGTGTTTCTTAACTTGCAGTTAAATCTGTTGTGGTATTTAATTTTCTACTATGAATTGGTTTTTTCCAAGTTAGGTTTGGATGATTGAGTTTTTTGTATGTAAATCTTCAGTTTTCAACTATAGTAACATAATAAAATATTCATTAACACTATGATATCTCTATTCATGATGAAGACTATTTTCTTAATGTCATTTTTACTTTATAGGTCGTATACGAACAAAGCTTTCAACACCCTCTATTGGAATTGGAAATTCAAAGACAGATTCTAGGGGACGTAGTCGAACGAAAGTGGTGTCTCAGTCTCAGCGTATGTATTGCTCATTTATCAGTAATACTTGATAAAAAGATAGGCCATATGCTTAGCAAACAATCATTGACCAATGTCAATGGTCAAAGCTAATTTAAAAACCATAAGCCGCATACTGAGTTGTTGTTCTGTGCCTTAGGTTCATCATCGCCAGACAAAAATGAAGGTATTTTTTTTTTTCGGTGTTTTGGGTCAGTAGTATTTGCATGCTTTTGAAATCTTTGATTTTGTGTTGTCATACTTTTTTGGAGAAAAATTACGGCTAATCCACCCCTTCAAATAGGTTGTATAACAGGAAATTAAATCTGCCACTGAAGCCAGTTTGTGGTCTTAAAATAAACCCCCACAGAACCTTCTGTACTAACTAGCTAGAATACTTAGAAATGTAATATCAGAATTTAGGTAGTGTGGGTGGTGTCTTTTTGTACTTATCCATGGCCTGAAAATCCTAGTTTTTGGTACCCAAATCCTCTTCTTTTTTAGTTAATAGTAGTCTAAAAGTATAATTCAGTAATTGTGTTTCCCCCTCCACCTTTGACTATAAAGTAGACACTGCCATTGTCACCTGAGTACACTCTAGTTTCCTACATATTGCCAGTTTCTTTACTCTTCAAATTTCCTATTGTTTTGCATTTGATTTTTCTTTTTAAATTCTTCATTTCGCGTTTTTCTCTCTCAGCAGCAATAGAAATAGTTTAATTTTGGAGTTAAGGTGGTGGTTATTTAAAATATACAATGTTTAGAAGTGATTTGTGCTATCAAGGCATTACATGATTTTTAAAATTGTGAAATCACGGTGTATTCTTAAGGTTTGAAATTAACAATATGCGTAGGCTTGGAAGGATTAGATATTTATCAGTAAGCGTTTGTCACTGTGCACATACTGTGCACTGTGCACATTTCTACTGATAATTAAAACGTACAGACGGACACCATAAGAAAAAATGCTGTTTGATAATTTATTAGAGTTTAATTTAAGGATTTTACTTTGCATATTTTGACACGTGATGTTGACAGTTTGTTTTTTAACAGTTATAAACCTTTAACTTCTTCGAGTGATGGTCTCTATTATATTCTACTGTGAGTTTAGGCATGTACATCATGCATCCAGAGCCAGAGAATTTGGAAGTAGTGTCCATTGGTCCATGCATGAGGTATGGTTTGCCTCATGGTTTCGTCCAAAGTGATAAAAGGCGAGGCGGAGCAACCTCGTCTTCAGTTCTTTCTCATCACCGCCTGCTCCAGATTGGGACTTGGGTTACGGCTACACTACCCACCAGATTGACAGATAGCGCTCGATGTGTCGGGGATCGATTTATCACGTCTCATCTAAATGCGATAAATCGATCCCCGAATTAACGCCTGTACTCCACCTTGGCAGGAGAAGTAAGTGGCATTGGCAGGGAAGCAGCTGCGGTCGACCTGGTAAGTGGACCTAATGTACTGCGACTTCAGCTACGCTATTCACATATCTGAAGTTGCATATCTTAGGTCGACCTCCCTGTAGTGTAGCCCAGCCCTTTGTGTCCTTGTGTCTGAAGCATCTTTAAAAACATTACTGTACATATTTTTAGAATTTTACAGTTCATAATGTGTTTAGCTGTTTTGTTGTAGTTTATTGTAATGTTAGTGATTAGGATAGATAGTTTGGGGCGGGGGGTATTTTCCCTACCCTCCCTCCTGCTCTTCCCTGTACTCTCATGCGGGTACAATGCCTAAGACTCTTGGCTTCAAATTCTGTGCCTCCTGCTTGTGTGCCTTCTCAGTCAGCGACAAACACCAGTGCTACCTCTACTGCAGGGGAGAAGCCCACATTACATCACGGTGCAATATTTGCCATTCTTTCTGCAGCTATACCCGAAAAGGTTGTGGCCTTTGCCTTATAAAAGTCTCCATCCATGAGGCCTCGCTTGGACCCTGGCCAGGGAAATCCACCCCAGCCCACCCCTATATATTGTCCTGAAACTGGTAGGGGTATATCTCATGCTACTGAGTCCAGATCCAGCGCCGGCAGTACCACCACTATGGACCCCACACCAGGGAGTAGTCTGGAGATAAGGAAGCATTCCCATAATCCTGGCATTAAGTCTTCCTTGAAAACAAAGAAAGGAGATGCAGCTTCCATGAGTTTGAGTCATGGGGAGGGAGCACACTATAAAGTGCATAAATACGGAAAGAAGACCCACAAGCAAGGGGATCTGGTGGTCCCAGATACCAAACTGCAGATACCGTCAACCTTGGCACCCCATAAAGTGTGGGACCCATTCGGTCCAAGGAAGTCCACTATGCCACCACCTCTTACCCCTAACATGAGGAAGATTGGGAAAAGCCCCAGAGCCCCAGGACATTTTCATTTTAGAGGAACCGAGATTGCCTTGCATGTTGGGACCATCGACTTACTTTCTCCCCCTCATAACGTGCCACTCCTCGCTTCCTGTTCCAACAGTCTACACGCTTCTGCTGACTCTGATGGTACCACCAAAGGAGCTGTAGTCCACCGTCTCATCTTCAGAAGAGTTGGATGATGGAAAGGGACCATCAGCCTCTTACAAAAGTACGGATATTCCAGAAGGCTGCCTGGATCGTGCAATGCCATATGATGCAACCACTGGTTCCCCATGCAAGCGGATCTGCCTCAACTCCCTCAAGATTGAGCATACTGGCCTTGGGTCCCAATACTTCCCTCTCAGAACATCTGGTTCTCAAAGGAGACTTCACCTTTCACTCCATTAAAGAGGCCATCAAGTAGACGCTCTCATCCAATCCTGGAAGAGAATCCCTTCAGCCCAGTTCTGACAGTGCCACTGGAACCGGAGACATTCCCTTCCTCTGACAAGGCAGTGATTACCTAAACCAGCGGTTCTCAAACATCACGCGACATCCAGCCCACAGATGATTCCTGATGTTCATGGTCTACTCCATTTCCAAATCAGGGTTCTTGCTTTTGGACTAACTACTGCTCCCAGTGTCGTCTTCAAGATTTTTGCAGTCGTGGTGGCTTACATCAGACGTCATGGAGTCCTGGTATTCTCATATTTCAACAGTCCAGATGCAAAGCCTAAGTTTGAACCTCCATGTTGTTCGGCCTTCTTTTGTGCCTCAGGGTCAGTATTAATGTTGAAAAATCAACCTTGGACCCCCACATAATCCCTGGGTTTTATATGGGCCACCATTAACTCAGTTGTAGCACAGGTCTGCCTTCCAAGGGACAGGTTCCAAACACTGACAGAACTCATAACTTGCATCACTAACAATCCTTATGTCCCCGCTAGGACTTGTTTGTCTCTCCTTGGCCACATGGCTTCTTGTACATATGTCACTGCCTTCGCTCAGCTCCACCTTCGCTGCCTCCGGATATTGCTTCAGACTGTTTACTCGCCCAGCCATCACGCCATGGACATTCTGCTGATAGTCCCTCCACAATACTCTCAGCCCTCCAGTGGTGGCTGGACCCACATCATGTCTGCATAGCGGTTCCCCTCCTTCGTGGACAAGACAATCACCACCAATGCATCCCTCAGAGACTGGGAAGCACATGTGGATTTTCAGATGACACAGGGAACATGGACTACTCAGGAATCCAGGATGCATATCAACATCTTGGAAGTCTGGGCTATGAGGAAAGCATCTAATTCATCTGTTCCTATCATGTTGTTATCATGTCGGACAACACTGCCACTGTTTTCCACATCAACAAATGGGGGCAAAGGTCATCCATTCTGTGTGTAGAAACGGTCAACTTCTGGAATTGGTGTATCACCCGCTTGTCTGCAGCCTTTCTCCTAGGAACACAAAACGTGATTGCGGACTCGATTATTAGACAGTTTACAATCAACCACATGGGGGAACTCCACGACTGCATAACTCACTACAGGGCATCTTCAGTGGATGGGGGATGCCGACCAGACACCTCTTCACCTCTCACATAAACAGAAAATGCAACGTGTATTGCCCTGGGGAGGTTTCAGTCACCTCTGTTGGATGCTTTCATACTGTCCTGGTCAGACCAAAATAACTCTGTCTCACCTCCTCTATTGCTCCTACCACAAGTATTCCACAAGATCAGACAAGACACAGCAATAGTCATTCTGATAGCCCCCGGCTGGCCCGAACAATTCCAGTTCTTCTTTGTGATTGCTCATGTGTATTCCACAGTAGGTGTGCATGCTCGCTACATGCACCGGTGCTGGAAAGTTTTTTTTCCTTAGCAGTACCTATAGAGGGAGTGTCCCCACCTGTGACTCAAGGAGTGGTGCCGCCTTGGCATGCTATAAGGGGCGCCACATATTCCCCTACCCTCAGTTCCTTCTTGCCGCCAGTAAAGGTGCATCAAAACTTTGTAGCTCCAGCATTGCTGAAGCTTGTCTGTAGCGTTTTCTATCTAGTACTTGTAGCTCTTAGTTTTCGAGTTAGCTTCACGTTAGTTCAGTTAGAGTGCCTGGGCTGGGGCGTGATGCAAGCCCCGGGTTTTAAGTCGTGCGACACTTGCAGGCATTCTGTGCTGAGGAGTGACCCACACGCGGACTGTTTACACTGTGTGGGTGAGACCCATATCCGCAATCGTTGCAAGATCTGCATGTTGTTCAGGGCCCGGACGAAACAAGAAAGGGACATTCGACTCCAGGTCCTCCTAATGGAGTCAGCGCTGACCCCGACTCCAGTACGCCACTCCGAGTCGGCACCAGGCACCATGACTTCAGCACATGGCAATCCCCCGGTGTCTTGGTCCAGTCGACACTGCTCCCCATTCTTGGGGCATGTAGTGGGGCAGCTACCCCACTCCAGGAAAAAGGGCTTAAAACAGCCCAGGAAAGGCTTATGGCAGGGAGCAAGCAAGCTCCCAGGCTGACTGGAGGAATTGGCTCAGCTGGGTGGCCACGCCCTAAACTCCAGCAGGCTCTTATAAAAAGGCTGAGAGGCAGGGGCCTGAGAGAGTGTCTCCTTCTCTAGCTGAGGAGGCAGACAGGCCTGGGTCCTGGGGAAGCCTAGGGTACTTAGAGTGAAGCAGGGCTGGGGCAAGGCAAGAGGAGCTGGGGGAGCTCCTGCCTGGAAACCCCCAGGCTGCAGGGCCTAGGCCAGGGATGGGCAAACTTTTTGGCCCGAGGGCCACATTAGGTTTCAAAATTGTGCGGAGGGCCAGATAGGGGAGGCTGTGCCTTCCCAAACAGCCTGGCCCTGCCCCCTATCCAGCCCCCACTCACTTCCCGCCCTCTGACTGCCCCCCTCAGAACTCCTGACCCATCCAACCCCCCCCCCATTCCTGATCGCCCCCTCTGAAGACCCCCCCCCACTCTAACTGCCTCCCAGGACCCAACCCCCTATCTAAGCCCCCCCATCTCTTTGTTCTCTGATTCTCCCCCCGACTCTCCCCCACCCCTAACGAACACCCCGGGGACCTCACCCCCTATCGAAGACCCCCCTGCTCTTTATTCCCTAACTGTCCCCTCCCGAGACACCCTCCCCCCAACCCCCCCAGGAACCCACCACCTAAGCTCCCTCTCCCCCAACAACCATCCCCTGGGGACCCCACTATCTAAGCCCCCGCTTATCGTGTTCAGCCGGGCACGGGGCCCCGTGGCTGGTGGTGCCCGGCCTTGGCCCAGCAGCGCGAGGCCCGCGGATGGTCACGCTCAGCCTGGCGCCCCAGCCCTGGCGGCCTGGCCCAGGAGCGCGGGGCCCTGCGGCTGGCGGCGCTCAGCCCGGCCCCAGTGCCCAGCCCGGGAGAGTGGAGTTCCACGGCAGACGGCACTTGGCCCGGCCCCAGCACCGCGGCTCTGGAGCACGGGGCCCCGCACCTGGCAGCACTCCCAAGGCCCTGGCTCGGGAGCACAGGGCCCCGCAGCGGGCGGCACTTGGCTGGCCTCCGGAGCCCCTGCTTGGAAGTGCGGGGCTGCGCGGCTTGCCGCGCTTGCCCCCTGGGCTGGGAGGGTGGGGCCAATGACTCTGCCTCCCAGCCCTAGCTCGTGGACAGGGTAAAAAGAGCCCGCGGGCCGTAGTTTGCCCACCCCTGGCCTAGGGGAAGTCCCAACAAAGGGTACTGGGGCTGCAGGGGGCAGCCCATAGCTATAGAGGTAACAGGCCAACCCCCGCTACCGGTGATGAATGGCAATGATATTGCAGTCTGCCCCAGTGAACGGGGGCAAGTGGGGACTGGCAGTTGCCTAGACTGAGGCAAGGTGATAGAGGGTGGGGGTTCCCCCAGGGAGGGGAGACCCTGAAACTGGGGGGGTACTGCAGGGGTGCAGCACCCCAGGTAGGAGGGCACCGGGGTCCGGGAGGGGCACGGGGCCAGAAGCAAGCGGGACATCGGCCTGCAGAGGGTGCTCCGGACGCTGGACAGAGCTAATTCCTGGACGGACCAGCGGGAGGCGCTGCGGGGTGAGGCGCTGCTCTGCTGCAGGGCGTAAGAAGGCCAAGAAGACGCCCTCGACACAGCATTGCTGTGGTGCATCAGGGGCAGAGGGTAGACTCGCGTCAGGCACGCCTCGATCCCCTTCGGCCTCCAGGCGTCCGACTTGTGCTGAGCAGAGTAGCCTGGCCACGTCGGCGCAGGCCCCTCCAGATGTCTGGATACCTTCCACGCCAGAGGCCTTGCAAGCGGCCTGGGTTGTCTTGTCGCTGCCTGGAGAGCCACTGACCTCGGTTTCATGCTCCAGAGGCAAGACACAGCTGGGCTCTCCGCACTTGCCCCCAGAGTAGTACTGGTCGCGGTAGAGGGAACATTTCTGATGCTGTTCACCATTCAGCAGTATTCCAGGACAGAATCCATGTGGCTCCCCCTCAACGCCCACCAGACATCGCCCAAGGTCCCGGTGGAGATCCCCCTCCTCCTGGACTACCTCCTTGAAGGCATCAGGTCTCACCCTCATCTCTCTAGATGTCCACCTACCTGCGTTTAGCATCTTCCACCCCCCAATGGAAGGACACTCTGTCTTTACACACCCGTTAGCTCTTAGTTTCTGGAAGGGCATCATCAGAACCTTCTTGCCCATCAAGCCCTTTGCTCCCTGGCGGGATCTTAACTTAGTTCTATTTGTACAAACAAAACCACCCTTTGAACCATTGGTATCGTGTTCTAAGTTCCTCCTTTAATGAAAGTTGCCTTTCTTGTTGCTATCACTTCTGCGAGAAGGATCAGTGAACTTGGGTCCAAGTTAGTGGAACCCCGTTTCGTGATTTTCCATAAAGATGGAGTCTCCTTGTGCCTGCATCCCAAATTTCTACCAATGGTCATCTCCCAGTTTCACATTAATCCATTCACTTATCTGTTTTCTTCCCAAAACCACACACACCTGCAGAGGAACAATGACTCTACTCCCTAGACATCTGATGGGTCTTGGCCTTCTACCTACAGTGGAGAAGCCTCATCAGGAAGTCCCCCCAGATTGTTGGTGGCAGTAGCAGAAAAGCTCAAGGTCAGGCAGTCTCCACCCAGAGAATCTCCAAGTGGATTTTGGGTTACTTACAGGACATCTGTGGAGTTCAGTGCACATCTTTTCTACACATTATGCCTTGGTATAGGACTTGACAGCAGATGCCTCCTTCAGCATGACAGTCCTCTGCTCGACAGTTCCATCTTCATCCTTGCACCCTCCTCCAACTTAGGTACTCCTTATTAATCACTCTCATTTGAGTACAATAAGGACCATCATTCAAAGAAGAGGAGGAGGTTACTTACCTCTAACTGGAGGTTCTTAGAGATTTGGTCCCTGTCTGTATTCCACTTCCCATCCTCCTTCCCTTCTGCTATGGATGTTGGATTCCTGGTGGAGAAGGAAGTGGAGATGCTGTTGATCAACCTTGCCCTTTATTACTTTGGATGAAACTTTGAGGTGAACCAGGACACATGCATGGACCAATGAACACTACTTTCAAATTCTCCAGCTCCAAACACATGGTACTCATGCAAAATCCTCAGTGGAATACATATAGGGAACACACATCTTGAAGAACCTCCAGTTACAGGTAAGTTACCATCTCTTTTTGAATCTCAGCATCTGTTGTGGTTGAATTATTGTCCGACTCCCCATTGTCTGACTCCCTCATAATTTCCCACAACTGTAAACATTTAAAATTGATAAAAAATTAAAAATGCTTGAAACCCATAATTAGGCGAAACTATGAAAACATAATTTGATAAAAATAATACTTAAAAATAAACAATATCTATTAAAATTATTTAAAAAATCAGATTCTGCCAAATCTAAATACATATGATGATTAAATTATGGGGTTTTTAAACATTATCACTGTTGATTTTTAAAAAAAACATTATCCTATTCCACTCGGTGTGCTTTTTTGTACAAAACATTTTTTAAAAATTAACAATTTGGGGCCTTATTTTCAAACATGCACCTGCACTTATATATGACTAATTACTATGCAGTTATCAGGACAGCACACACAAATACTGGTCAGCTGCAAGTAGTCAGTATGTAAACTTTTTGTTCGTAAAGTTAGCAAGGTTTTTATGAAAATGATGAGACATATGACACCCCCATATAATTTTAGCCATGTTTCAGAGTAGAATGATGCTTTAAAGTGCACAGAAAGTGTAGTGACTTAAAAAAGGTCATTAGTCCATAACATATCCTTGTTTAGATATTCATGGAATAGAAGAAATTGCAAGTGAACAAATTCATTTGGTTATAAAATCTTCCTTACTATAAGTTTGCATTAATTTTTCAATAACAATTTCCTGAAGGCCTTTTTATTTTCAAAGGGACTCTGGTAAAACTTGGCCCAGAATTTGCAGGTTCTGTGAAAACAAGCTTTTACAAAATGTAAAGACTAACACACATGTGTTATGCTTCTAATAGATTCCCATAAAAGAGCTTTATTAATCAAGAAACGTTTATGGGGAATTACTCAAAATAAATGGCAAAAAAGGGTTATGCCTAAATCTTTGATGGATATTCAGTTTCTACAGAGGTAGTCAGTGTTAAGAGGCTTGTATTCTAATTGAGTTTTAGCTAATTAATTCTTCACATTCAATAAAATGTAAAGTTAAGCATTTAAATTGCATTTTGCTGGTAATTGTGGTTGTTTGCAAAAAAACTCACTTTCTGTCAATCAGAGCGTGAAGGGATGAGTTGGGTAGAACTCCATGATGTTCTACTGAAATAATAGGATGGCATTACATATGGTAGTATGGAAAAATAACCCTCCCCCCCCCCCCTTCTTCAGTGGCAGTCCTCCTCCCACTCAGAGCTGAATCCTTCAGCAAAGCTCATTGTTTACAAATCTCAGGAGTGTGGCAAATAAGAATTCCTAAACAATGTAAAAGAGGACTAATACAGCGAATAAACATAAGAATATAACTTAAGAACGAAAGGTCCATCCAGCCCAATATCCTGCCTCCTGACAGTGGCCAATGCCAGGTGCCCCAGAGGGAACAAACAGAAGAGGTGATCAAGTGATCCATGTCCTGTTGCTCATTCTTAGCTTCTGGCAAACAGAGGCTAGGGACACCATCCCCACCCATCCTGGCTAATAGCCATTGATGGACCTATCCTCCCTGAACGTACTTAGTTCTTTTTTGAACCCTGTTGTAGTCTTGGCCTTCACAACATCCTCTGGCAAAGAGTTCCACAAGTTGACTGTGCTTTGTGTGAAAAAATACTTCCTTTTGTTGGTTTTAATCTTGCTGCCTATTAATTTCCCTTGATGACCCCTAATTCTTGTGTTATGAGAAGGTGTAAATAATACTTTCTTCACACCAATCATGATTTTATAGACCTCATATTCCCCCCGGCCATCTTTTTCCAAGTTGAAAAATCCCAGTCTTATTAATCTCTCCTCATATGGAAACCATTAAGAACATAAGAATAGCTGTCAGACCAAAGGTCAATCCATCCCAGTATCCTGTCTGCCAACAGTGGCCACTACCAGGTGCCCCAGAGTGAGTGAACCTAACAGGTAATGATTAAGTGATCTCTCTCCTGCCATTCAAACAGATGACAAACAGAGGCTAGGGACACCATTCCTTACCCATCCTGGCTAATAGCCATTAATGAACTTAACCTCCATGAATTTATCCAGTTCTCTTTTAAACCCTGTTGTAGTCCTAGCCTTCACAATGTCCTCAGGCGAGGAGTTCCACAGATTGACTGTGCGCTGTGTGAAGAAGAACGTCCTTTTATTTGTTTTAAACCTGCTGCCCACTAATTTCATTTGGGTAGCCCCTAGTTCTTATATGATGGGACAAGTAAATAAGTTTTCCTTATTCTCTCATTCCTTATTCACTTTCTCCACACGACTCATGATTTTATATACCTCTATCATATTCCCCCTTAATCTCCTCTTTTCCAAGATGACAAATTCTAGCCTCTTTAATCTCTCCTCATATGGGACCTGTTCCAAACCCCTAATCATTTTAATTGCTCTTCTCTGAACCTTTTTTAATGGCAGTATATCTTTTTTGAGATGAGGAGACCACATCTGTATGCAGTATTCAAGATGAGGGAGCACCATGGATTTATATCAGGGCAATAAGATATTCTCCATCTTATTCTCTATCCCTTTTTTAATGATTCCTAGCATCCTGTTTGCTTTTTTGACTGCCGCTGCACACTGCGTGGACATCTTCAGAGAACTATCCATGATGACTCCAAGATCTTTGTGGCATAATTTTTCTAAAATTCTAATTTAAATGAGAATTATTGACATGAAACTGAGTGAAAAGTTCCAGACTAGTCAGACCATTTGTTAATGGTTACATTAAAATTAGATTCCCATCTCTTACAGATAATTATAGTACAGCGCTCCCCTTCTGTTGTGTTAGAACAAGTCTCCATATTTTTTTTAAAGTAATTTTATAAAAATACATTATTGTCTCATCTGGCAGTATAAGTTCTTTTGAAACCAAAACCGTTGTGCAAATTTAGGGATAGAGATGTTCTTCAGGTTTCAAGGGTATGGCTTTGAAGGCTTGGATATTTGACCGATACTCGCAAGGTTGGGTAGTTTTGTGGGAGGGGAGAATACATAATTGTAACTAGGGATTTTGGAGGAACTTTCCTCCTACTCCCAACCTCAGAGCTATCTGTAAATAGTTGTATTAAATCCATTTATACAGATCTGCACTGCAGTTGTCATGAATAGAAAAGTTGCTACTTTTGTTTTCAATTTGGTTCTGGCTAATTTTTTAGGGTTTGCATGGTGTTACTATGTTTATCTCTATTAGAGAAAAAGAATACATTTTCTGATTTGAAATTTTTTTTTTGCTTTTAACTCTGACGGATTATAATAAAGGAAATAATAGAAAGTTAGAATGACAAAATGTAGTTGTCTAAAAATTTTGACTCATTTTATAATTATTATCTGAAAGTGTCTTGTCAGATTACAAATGTATTCCAGTACCTGTGCGTCCCCTTTTGGAGCTGTTTTGATCACCCACCCCACTCCCAGCCACATTTTCCATCACTGTTCTTGTCTTAAATAAGAAAATGTCTGCGGCCTTTCATGAAAATTGCTTCCTTCAGCCTTTAAATCTTTATTTTTTTGCAATCTAATATTACTTGAAAATATTCTGAAAGTTGAGTACATATTTAATTGAAAATAATGTAATTCTTTAGAATTATGCAGTTAGAAAGATGGAAATTTGTAATTTGCTTTTGCAGCTTTGCTTCATTTGATTTATACATAAGCATCTGAACCTAATTCTTTAGTTGTGGAAGCTACTAAAATGCATTGCTTTTTGCATAACCCTTTTGTGGCTTTTTTCTCGTGTGAACTGACTAAAGCTTTCTTGTTTCCATATGTCATCTATTTTTAATCTGCTCTGCTCCCTCCCTCTTCATGGATTTTAACCCTTTACCCTAATCCTGCCTTTTACACTTGTTCAGGATCACAGTCTGCTAACCCCATTGGTGGTAAGACTCTCAAAATTTGTGTGTGCATTGGTGTTTGATCATTTGTCTACATATCCCTAACATAGGACCCTATTCAGCAGAAATTCCAGCTCACTTTCCATGGTCCTATGACTACTTAATTTAAAGTAATTCTTAGAAGGCAAACACATTTCTTCTTTGTAACTGTAGAGTATCATCTTTGTAACTTTTTTTTCTTCTACTATCAAAATAGCACTGATTGCTTAGACTTGCAACTGCTCATGCTACTGTGTGTAAATAAGGTGGATAGTTCTGAAGATACCAGACTTGGCTGAACATGTTCAGTGAGTCCAGTGTACCCCACAGTAGCGGTCAAGCAGATGTAACAAACATCTATAAGCAGCAGATGTATATAACTTTATACTGATCAAGCACACTTTTTGCATTTAGCAAAGGGGAAGGGTAAAAGATTATCAGGTTTTGCAAGCTACTTCAGGGAATCTGCTGGAAATTCCCTAGTACAGAGAATCTGCCTGGTCTTTCTGAATCAATTGGGATGGTCTGAATAATATGCAGAGGCTCTGCATGAGCTCTTAATTCTCACAAAACTGATAGAAATGTCTCCTGGTCATCTCAGTATAGTAATAGAAACTAGGTTCATGACTTCCGTGCTGCCCAATATTGCATGTCTCATTTTTGCTGAATAGGCCCATAGATAGAAAAGGGCATTTTGCTAAATAATCATTTCAAGTGTCAATTCAACCAACAAATCATATAATCTATGCATGGTGCATTGTTTTCAGTCCAGCCCCTCCCCTTCCCTATACATTTTTTCAGTCATTTCTTGCTATCAAGCTTTAATCATTTTGTGGTCCTAAAATATGCCTGTGGTCTTTTTATTGTTATAGCATCTTTATGTTTTTGGTTTACGTTACAAGGACTACCAGTGGCAGAGTACTATGAAACTCACTTAAGCTAATAAACATCTTATAGTATTGCTATGGTTACACTGCTTTCTTTTTTTAAATGGGGCTAGGAAAATTATTATAGGCTTCATTTTGGTTAAAAATAGCTTTGCTTTTTATTAAGATTTTTACGTGAATTTTTTTTCTGCATTTGACAGCCATAACACATAATTAAACTGATTATTGCTATAAAATACAGTTTTAATTAGAGTAGCAGGAAGGAATATGAATGGACAATTTATTAAGTATTAAAATGTAAGTTTCCCACGGCTGAAACTTCAAAGGATGAAGATAGTCTAGGTAAAAGTGGCCAATTTCTTCCAATGGATGGAATATGCTAAAATCAAAGATCAAATTTCTAATAAATGTATAATTCTTATGAATGGAAATTTGCTAAAACACTTCAACAAAGAATTTTAACATCTTTATCAGGTGTGTTTTTTCATGTTTTCCAAAGGTTGAAAATTGTAGTTTTAAAAAAGCTTTAATTTTTTGAATAACTTCCATGGAAGTCAGTGGGAGTATCTCCATTGTCTACAGTCAGTATTAGATGATTGGGCTCCAAGAGAGTAGAATTTGAAGAACTACCAGGAACTACTTCATCTTTTACATGTTTAGAAAATACAATAGTTATTTGTTGTGTTGTGAAAACCAAGGTGATCAGTCCAGTGATGTTACAGAACAAAAATATCTATTTGGTTTAACTATTAAGGGTTCAGAAAATAGCAGTATGTGACCAACAGTCTCATATAATTTAAAAAATGAACACACAGTTGTTGTTGTTCTACTATTTAATCCCTATGGATGCCCCACCATAGGATGTGTATATGCCTGTGTGCTCTCAATCAGACCGTGAAGTGTCTGTGGGCATGTGCAGAGAGGTGCCTCGTGCTTTGAATAGAGAATATAAAGAGTTGCAAGCCTGCCACCACAAAGTTCCCTTTCAGCCACTTGCTGCTCGAAAAAGTCTGCTGTATTCCACTTTCTACCTTCACTTTGTGAATTCTTTACTTCATTTATTTGTTTTAGTAATTTCTTTTAGTTATCTATTTTCACTGTTACCTTTATTTTGTGTAGCAACTGTTGCCGTAGTTGGGACAGGAGAACTTCTTCCCCTCTTCTTCTTCAATCTTTTCTTTTGTGTTGAAGCAAAATTTGTTATACCCTAACCCTATGGGGTTTGTGGGGATTCTCATAGGTCACAACCCTTCTTAATGCAAGGTCTGTCTGGATTTCAAAGGCAGATCCAAGAACACAGGAAGACTAGACTAGGACTAGACTTAACCTCCTGTTAGTAGGACTTGTCATAGCTCGAGAGGTATATGCTTCTTCCCCCTCCCAGTCCCAGTACATTAGCTTTTATGATGCAGACTGCCTCAAACACAGTTGCTGACTTGTTTACAGCCCTGGACAATAAAAAATAGGAGGAGTAAGTCTCAGGAGATCTCACCTCCATTGCTAAGTTCTCTTCATCTCCAAATGAGGCACTATTGCTGCCACTGCCCTCCTATACTGATGATTTTCCAGGATCTCCTGAAAAGGCTGGTGGATTCACTTCAGATCCCAACAGAGAAAATCTTAAGAGTTGGTGTACTCTTAAGAGGTCCAGGCAGCAATGTCCAGACCATTAAACACTATTCCCATCTTTGGGACTCCACATCAACCACAAAAAATACACACTATTTACAGTACAGAGAGGAGACTTCGTAGGAGTTACTCTGAACTTCACAACAGCAAGAGCCTACCTACTGAGAAGAGATTCTTCACCCTGTCTCAACATTGCAGTGCAGCCTGCAAACAGTGAGAATGTGTCTGTGGGTCTTAGGCCACATGTCAGCCTCCAGGTATGTGACACCGCATGTGAGGATGCCCCTCAGGTTGCTTCTATACCTCAATAGGAAAGTGTATATTCCAAACTGACATGGCCTTTCCTAAAGTATCCCAATGCCTTAGAAGGTGTTGGACTGTCTTACGCGATGGAGGGTCTGTATTGGAGCCCCATTCTTATATCCAGCACCTTTGAAGACCCACACAATAGGTTCATCTATGGGATGGGAGTTTATCTACAGGTAGATGTAGTCAGTGCTCCAAATCAGTATCCTAGAGATAAAAACAGATTGATATGCTTGCCAACACTTCTCTCACACCATACAAAGTCACTCAGTCAGAGTAATGCTGAACAATAGGTCAGCGATGTATTATGTCAATTGCCATGGCAGAGCAAGACCCTAGTCGTTATGTGCCTAGTCATTAAGGCTGGAATCTGGTATCTCTCTCAACAGATAGAATATCTATAGAAATATCTAAACAGGCAGCCTGTTTACCAGATCTCCACAATATAATTGCAGACTCCTTGAGCAGGCGCTTCTGGCAAGATCACAAATGGGAACTGAAAGACTCTGTGTTCCACAGGAGCTGCCAAACCTGTGGTATACTGGGGGAGTCCTCTTAGCTACCCCGAACAAAATGAAATGTTTCCTGTCTCAATCTAACGGAAGTTACAGCCATGACTCTCTGGGGAATACCCCGATAACAACATGGCCTTGTACCCTTTTGTGCTTACCTACCTATATCATTAATCCTCAAGACTCTTCTCAAGCTACACTGAGGATGAGAGCTAGCTTCATATTACCTGCTTGGCTGAAACAGGTGTAGTACTCAAACCTCATCCACCTCTTGGAGGTAACACTCCTCAGATTTACTATTACAAAAGATCTATTGGCACAGGTTTTTCATCCATCCCATCCCTTTCTCCCTGAATCTGATAACCTTGGCTGCTCAGTGACTCTCAAGCATGGAACTGGCCTTTTTTGATAGAGTTTAGTTAGTTTTCTTATCTAGTAGAAACCCTAGTACTCATAAAACTTGATTGCAAAGGTGCAAACACTTCCAATCATTGTGCTCCCTCACATCTTCTAAAGCTTAGAAAGTTCCACTTTCTAACAGCCTGGGCTACCTATTTGAATTAAAGATAAGGGTTTCTCAATGAGCTCTATTAGAGTACATCTGTCACCATCACAGCCTTCCACTCATCTATCCAGGGCTTCTCAATATTTGCGCCACCCTACCTCCACCAAATTTCTTCAAGGCATATACAACTTTTCTCCCCATTCTCTCTCCCGAAAATGTTTGACAAAGGCCCACCATATACTACCTTCTACAAAGACGAGATTATATTGTATCCCCTTCCTTGCTTCCTCCCAGACGTTATATTCCCCCCTTGGAATATGACATTAATCAGGAAATTTGTCTACCAGTTTTCTTCCCAAACCTTGTGCCTCCAGAGAAGAATTAAGCCATTGTCCACTGAATGTCAGGAGGGCCCTTGCTTTCTATCTAAACCATTCCTGGCATCTCCCAAACTATTTGTAACAATGCAGATAAGATGAAGTGTCAACCGATTTCCACACAGACTAAGTGGGTTTTGAATATATCCTGACCTGCTCTGAAAATGCTGGTGTCCACAGAGTAACAGCACATTCCATTCGTGCTGAGTCCAGACCTGTAACTCCACAGAAGGATGTTGCCATAGCAGAAATCTGCAGAACTGCTATTTGGTCTTCTGTTTATGCCTTTGTCAAACATTATTTCATCTTATCTGCTTCCCGAGAACTCATTTGGTGATGCGGTTATTGTGTGTGTCCTGGACTTACCTCTTCATTGAGCTGCTGCTTGGGTGACTCCCTACAATGGAGCACATATAGGGATGTATACTCGAAGAAGGAAATGTTACTTTTCTACAGTAACTTGGGTTCTTTGGGATGCTTTGTCCTTAAATGTGTTCCATCTCCCACCCATCTTCCCCTCTGCTGTGGAATTCAGCTTCGCTGTCAAGAAGGAACAGAGTGGTGGTAGGCTGACGTCTCCCTAGATGCACTCGTTCAGAGCAGGAGGAACCGCTCTGTAGAGATATGGGCTCACAGACACTACTTTGTGGTCTGCAATCAAGGGTGTGTGGGCTTGCATACATCCCATGGTGGAGCACCCCTAGGGCTGGTCTTCACGGCGGGTAGAGATCAATCTGTTAGCGATCGGTTTCTCACGTCTGGTGAAGACACGAGAAATCGCTCGCAGCGCCCCCGTCGACTCCGTAACTCCAGCTTGCCGGGAGGCGCAATCGGAGTCGACGGGGGAGCGCGCCGCTGACTGCTGCCGCCGTGAGGATGGCAGGTAAGTTGGCTGCAGATACGCAAACTTCAGCTACGTGATTCATGTAGCTGAAGTTGCGTATCTGCTGTCGATCCCCCCCGGTAGTGAAGACCAGCCCCTAGGGACAAAACCTCTTGAACTCAAATTGCTGTAAGGTAAGTATCCTCTTCATCTTCACATTTGGGAATATTGGATGCTTTTGTAAATACTAGTGACAAGAATATTATTTTTGGTGTGCGGTTACAATTGCTTGCTATGGTGCTCATATATACCTAAAAACCGTGATGGGAATTTTCAATCTTGCACAGATATTTTTATACCTATACCTTGTAAGAGGTGCTTTATTTTTAAGACTAGATATAGATCTACCGATTTTTCTCAAATTTTACATTTTATCTTGTAAGTTCTTCCAAACTATTTTTTCAAACCATTTCAGTCAAACATGTTGTTGTTTTTTCTGTCTTTTTATCCTCCCTATTTTTCTGAAGTTATTTATTTTTACTTATTTTGCCTTCAGCTGGTAGTCGATCTGGATCTCCTGGAAGAGTTTTGACTACAACTGCACTTTCAACTATGAACACAGGGGTTCAGAGAGTGTTAGTCAATCCAGCAACAGCACAAAAACGGAGCAAGATCCCACGAAGCCAAGGATGCAGTAGAGAAGCAAGTCCTTCTAGATTGTCAGTAGGTAAGAACTGTCAAGTAACTTTTAGGTTTCTTTACAGATGATGTTACTTTATGCATTTAGTGCCTAGTTACAGATGGTTGGGCTAGAAAACATATAATTGAAACTTTAAATCTGGGACCTGCAAAGCCAACTCCCAAGGGAGTCCAATTTGCAACACACTTCACATTTAAGGTGGGACTATGAAGTTTTCTGTTCTCTGAATGCACTGATGTATGCCTCCATGCTTACTCTTAAGCAAAGAAAAGGACGTGTGGAGGGAGCAAGTGAGTAGGGCCTATAAAATTCCAGCATTGTTGGGAACCCTCAAAATCTTTATGGCAGCCTGGAAAGACTGAAAACTGGGAAGAAGACATCACGACAATTAGCATCCTTGATATAATTGTTTTATATATATATATTGTGTGTGTGTGTGTGTAGTATAAAAATGAATGTATTATGCTTCATATTTTCCCCAGCCTCATGGTATAACTCAATTATCTATACTCTCTTGAAATTGAGGTTCCTGCTATCTGTGAGCTGATTTTCTATAGTATTTTTATTTAATTTTACCTTACCTTTACCTTAAACCCCATTTTTAAATAGATGTTATACTGTACAATACTGTAGGAAAAGCAACATTTATTTCCACATTAAAAAAAGAAAGATTAGTTGGAACTAAACTGAGTAAGTTCTGAATGAACTACTGTGTTTGTTTGCTCTTCACAAGCTGTACTAATCAATGTTTCAACTATAAGCTGAAAGAAGTTACCATCCTTTTAAAGTATTTTTCGACTTTCTTTAGAGAGGTTCCAAATTCACATTAGTTTGTTGTGGAGAAGATACTTTGGTCTGAACTGGCTGCATTTAGTGCAATTCGTCAAATTCATAAAATGTCAGAAAGAAGATAATATTGTAATGCTACATGAATAAAGGCAACAACTGTTCTTAAAAATACGTTATTGATCTGATTTATTGCACAAACAAAATTACATTAAAACTACAACTTTTCTTGTGTCTTCTCCCTTTCTGTGCTGCTGTTTCTCTGTACACTGAATCATACTAGCACGAGGCAGCCGCATTCCTCGACCTAGTGTGAGTCAGGGGTGCAGTCGGGAGGCCAGCCGTGAAAGTAGCAGGGACACAAGCCCTGTCCGCTCTTTTCCACCCCTTGGTAAGTACTTGGAGACCTTTCTTGTGCCTATTTATGCCTTTCATTATCTGCATCTAATGAACCCATGCCTCCTTCATTTAGCTTATAGTAGGTAACCATTATTTTCTTCTTCCTTGGACTCATTTGCTATTTACTTTGCTAGAGTATCAATCAACATGTGAATGAAATGCACATTACAAAATTATATGTCACACTGGTGTTAATCTTATCCTTTACACCAAGAACCTGGAAGATAACCTCACCGCATAGTTCCTGCTCCTAGATTGAGGCTTTAAAAGGGGCAGTTCTACTCTGAAAAGTGACTGTAAAAATGGCTTTGTAAGATTACATGTTTTTGTCTTAATTTCAATATCAAATGCTTACATATAAATAAAAAACTAACTGTGACTAGGTTTGCTTGAGCTCAAAGCCTGGGTTTTTCTTCCTGGTCCCTGGATCAGAGAGATCAGATTGATAACTGGGTTTATATTGCAGAAATAATAGGAATTATAGGGCAGCTAATAAACAATTTGATACAAAAGAAAAAAAACTTAGTGACAGTATAAGTTAATTTTTTTTAAGTTCTATTTTTATCAATATGAATCTCATTACAGATTGGTAGCAGATCCATTGGGTTAGAAGATGTCAGTTTCATGCAGTCATTTTTCAAAGCAAACTTGCACTGTAAGAATAGTCTACATTTTTGGGAAATAAATGGAAGCAAATATTAAGGGCCCTTATCAGAGTTGGTGAACCTAAATCAAGTTTTGAAACCTACCTGATTTAGGTTCACCGACTCTGATAAGGGCCCTTAATATTTGCTTCCATTTATTTCTCAAAAACAGCATAACACACAATTAACATAAGTCGCTACATGGAGGAGATGAGTCTGGCAACTTCTTTACATTTCAGATTTGCACAACCACAGCTACTTCAGACTTCTTACCTAGAGCTACTGTAAACAATGACACAGCTTTCAGAGGCAATACTGTAATTTACTGGCCTGACACAATATTTTCAAGAGTCATACTGACATACATTTACAAAACCCAAATGGAAGTACAGGAAGCACGTAATTGGCTTTAAAAAAAAATCAATAGGTTCTAATCATAAGTTATTTTATCTGGTTGAAAGTTGCCTATGATTTAGGTAGCAAACTTATCTTGGAAAGATTATTTGAGTTGATTTTGGGCTCCTTCTGTAAGATAGAAAATGCATCACTTGAAGGATTGATTTGTAATTTACCTCCTTTATATGAATTTATAATAGATTTTTAGTGCCTTTTTATTTTTATTTCTTCCCAGTTCACTGTAGCCTACAGCAAAGATACCTTGCTTCCAACTCCCAAAATATTAAGATCTTTCCTCTTTTCAACCTCAAATTGAGGCACCCCAGTATATTTCTTATTAGCATCTGAAAGTTTGATCCTTATTTTGGACTGTTAAGGCAGTTTGCTCCTTTTAGCCTTATTTTTACTGGCAAAGAGTTGGGTAAATAAATTGAAGCTGTCTGAGTATCTGATGCTAATTAAATCAGATGCTATTTAATCAGGAACCCTAATGAATGAGCATGTTACATAGTCAACTCTGTTAATATGCAACTGTTAGATTCTGTGGTGTACTATATATGTTTTCAAAAAGAGTGTTTTCAAATACTTCTGTGCTGCTTTTGCTACTCTGCAGCTTGAATTTGAACAGTTAAATTGCTTGCATGTTGTATATGATTGACCTGTTATGCCAAGCCAAATGCTCCATATTTTTTAAACACCATTATTAAAATACCTCCATAATGATGTTGTTGGACATTTGAGGTACTGGGACAGCCATTACTTGAAACATTTTTTCCATTGTTCTTAATGAAGTTTTTAACCTCTGTGTTCAGATTCCAACTACCACAGGTAGGTTGTATCTGTTGCTTGTATAAAGAATGTAAAATGACCCCATGGAAGTAAAGATTTAGTAAAAAATGTCTGTTCCTGAAATAAATATCACAGAACTTCTTACCTTTCCTGATTTTTGTTTTCAAATTTCCCTAGTGATTAGTTAAGCCAGTTTATTTTATTCCATATAATTAGCCTATTGTCAAAAATGTATTTCTTTAAATAATTATGCAGACCCTACTCTCTCTCAAATTTTCCACTGATTCCAATGAAATGTAGACTAAATAAATCAGTTGTCTCCATTAGTTTTCATTTATATTGTATGTGACAATTTTACATATAACCCTTCTACAATTGTAGACTGTTATTAATGGCTCCCAAAAAAGAATATTTTGTTTGCATAATGTCCCAAGTTTATGCCATTTCTCTGGGTGGTGTATAAGCCTTTTTGTAATCCCACATCATGGTGGGATTACAGATGCTGATATCAAAGAAATGAAGGGGGCTCTATTTTAATTCACTGCTCTGAGAAACAAGTGAATTCTATGCTAGCGAATATTGATTTATTATATAAAGTTAATTTAAAAGGTTTATATTTTTCAAAATTACTTTCTAACTTCCTTTTGTCCAGAAAGTACATTATTTTTTTAGTCCTTTTCAACATTTTTCATGATAACAAATCTTTAAAAACTTGGTGTAATAATAACCAAATTAAATAATTAGAGATGGTCCATTTATAATATCAGGAGTACAAAGAGCACTCTTGAAGAAGAGATTGTGGAATAAAGTCAACTTTACCTGTTATAATACGTTACAGCCCTGTATTAGTATATTTGTGATATTATGAACTCTTAATTCATATCTTGAGTGGAAGAATTGAATGTTCAGTGGAAGATTATAGAGAAATTGGTCCCTCTGTTGCATGTGTTCAAAGCCCTGCAAATAGAATGTGTCGCTGCCATTGATTTTATGTTATCTTTTATACTGCTGAGTGTCTAGTCAAGTATGCTGGCATATGGTTGCCAAGGAGCCAAGCATCCAAGAATATAGTTAGTGAGGGAGTAAAAAACATACTTCATAATTAAATAACATAAACATATTTATGTTGATGCAAAATATATTAAACATTGCTTAATATAATACAAAAATTACAATGAAAAAAGTCATCTATTGCATACTAAATGGGCTTGTCTTCACTGTATAGTCAACTTGAGTTATAAGTGGAATGTTACCCATAGCTCGAGTCCTGTCCATACCAGGACTGATTGATTTAAATCACAGATTTTATTCATTATTTAAATCAGCAAGCAGGTAACCTTGATTTAATAACTGATTTCAATCTTGTTTTGAATTTGTACTTCAGTTATTTTCTTAAAGACGGATACATTCTCATTTGGTTTGTATAACCATTAAAACATGCTGATTTGCAACAAAGTATAGTCTTTGCACTAAATTTGGCCGTACTTCTTGCTAATCAAGAGGATGTACAAGCTCTATACACATGTATTTAATCAGTTATATAGGTTATCATACATGTGTTCAGAACCTTAATTTTTTGCAGTTAGAAAGTGGTGAATGATACAATTCTTTCCTAGTAGATTACAATTTTTTAGTTGGGGTTGGTGTCAAGATATATTTGGATGGAAATTTAAATTAAATTTAAATACAATAAACCCTCGATTTAACGGACCTCAATTTAACGGACTTCGGATGCAACGGACAAAATTTCTGAGCAAGTCTGATGCATTCCTGATCCATTTCTGGCAGGCTGGCTGCCGGCTTCCGGCTGCCGCCGGGGTCCCAGCCGCGGGCGGCCTGGCTCCCGGCTGCCGCCCGGGTCACAGCAGCAGGAGGTTGGCTGGGGGGTCCCGGGAGCCGGGACCCGGGCGGGCTGGCTGACGGCTCCCGGGTGGGCGGGCTGATGGCTCCCGCCCGAGTCCCGCAAGCAGGCGGGCTGGCTGACGGCTCCCGGCTGCTGCCTGGGTCCCAGCAGCCGGGACCCGGGCGGGCTGGCTGATGGCTCCCGGCAGCGGGCAGGCTTGGAGCTGCCGCCCCAACCCTGTGGCAGGCGGGCTGCTGCTCTGACAGCTCATTTTTTTTATTATTAAATAAGACTTTTTGATTTAATGGACACCCCCTCGCCCGAATTAGTCCGTTAAATGGAGGTTTTACTGTAATACAAAACCCGCATTTTAAAATTGTTAGTTAAATAGAACTACCTTAAATGTGTTGATACATAAGAAAAGCAAGTAAGTTTATCAGAACAAATTTTGTATTTAAAACTGATTAGTTAAAGAAAGGAAGTATTAACTGAAGTTAGTAAACTGTTGGATTGTTTCTCGTCAATATGAGGCAGTTTTTTGAAGGTGATTTATTTAAAAAAAACTTTTAAAATCTTTTTTTTTTTATCCAGGCACAAAAAGATTAATTTGGGCCTAGTGTTACTTTTAACTTGTTAGCTAGCCTTTTACAGGCTAGCACAAGTTAGCACAATTTGTCAGCTGCTAATAAAATAACTCTGTGCAGTAGTCTAATTATTCTGTGTAGCTCAAGTATTATTTTGAAGTGTGGCTGCTGTCATTCAAGCTAGGCTGACTGTGTAGACAAGTCACATTAACTTTGCACTTACGATACATACTCAGCTGTTTTGAAAGGCTTATATGTGGTGTATATGTTTGTTTTTGCTTTGAATTAAAAAAGGGAATGTTTGCTTTTAATTTTGTGCAGCATGAATTGGCTTCTTTACAATAACCCACTTGTTATGTAGTTGAGGGACTTGTTTTCTCAAACTTTATTTCATGTTTTCTCTGTTAATTTGTTCTATTTCATGCAGTAATCCTACATCTGTTTCCTAAAAAGTACTGTCTTTATCTATACAGTTATCACTGTACCTTGCTTCCATGATAATAGATAGGGTTTATATGATCCTGTTATTGCAGCTTCGAGGCATCACTCCAGATCTACTGGTGCCCTCTACACCCCAGAAGTATATGGGGCTACAGGTGAAGGATGAGTACACTTTGCTATCACCTGTGCAGTCATCCTGGATATATTTTCCCATTTGGTTTTCCTTACAATCCATTTTTTAAAAGTATTATTTACATTAATTTGAGTTCTGTGTTTTGGATAATCAAGGTAGATGTGTACATATTGCAAGTTTTTCTTTCCCAAGGACAAATCCCTCCTCCCCCAATGTATTTACAGTTATTTTTACTGACGGATGTACTTTATTTTAGTTTATCATCATTTGGTATTTGTAGCACTTTTTATGCATGTAGTTCTCTAACATAGCGTGCTATTGGTAGCCCTTCTTTTATATTTGCTTTTTATTAAAAAAAAAAAAATTAAAAAACCCACAATGATTAATACATTTTAACAGGTGCTCTTCAAAATTAAAATAGCTCTGTAGTGCAGTCCGAATGCCTGACTTGAGCCTCTTGAATCTTTTCTCTTGTAGTACAAATATTTATCAAACATTCTATGTAATCATTGATTAATTTTTATTTTCCCTTTCTTTTGCTGCAAAAATACGAAACAAATAATTACCACAGAATTTCATTTAACTGAAAATTTTAAAAAAGAATTGAAGTAGAGCAGAGCACTTGCTAATTACTATCCTTCTGGTTGGGTTTTTTTAAGTGACTAAAATTCTATTTTCCATGTTGCAATTCTGATTGAAATTTTTATTTTCTTATTCTGTTATAACAGGTACAGGGTTTGGGATCAGTCAGTCAAGTAGATTGTCATCATCGGTTAGTGCTATGAGAGTTCTGAACACAGGTTCTGATGTAGAAGAAGCAGTAGCAGATGCATTGGTAAGAATCCTCCACTTATCATTTTAAGTAGACCTAAAACTTTGAATTGTTTTATCACTTAAATTATATTTTATATATATCTATATCTATGTATTTATATGCATTCTGAACTGTGAAGCAGTTTAGTTCCTTAGGTTTGAAAATACATTTGTTTACCTGAGCTAGCTCATTGAGGTAGAATTTTGAAGAAATGATAGCATGAACAGCTAGTGTAATACAAGATGAGTGATTGCATTTTTTCCCCCTGGAATAAAATCTAAAGCTCTGAACAAGCAAATTAATGATGTGTGCAAAATCTGAAACTGTTCCAATATCTTCTCTAGATTATAGATTCTTTTGGGTCTGGTTTCCATTTTCTGTGTCTTGGCTCAGAATTATGTTAACTATGGAAATTTTAAAAATAAAAACAATATTGAAAGTTAAGTTGCTCTGCCATTGTACCTTTTGTAGAACAAAAGGTAGACTTGTGATTTGGAGACAGACTTGACTGTAGTTTTATTTCCCAGCTATTGTTAAATTCATCAATCCAGATGGTACTCAGTTTACAAAGAGATCCATTTGGGATTTGCCATGATAATGACTGTCAAATTGGTATCACAACTTTAAAACTATTAAAACATGGATAATAGGATACCTGTTTACCTTGTAGATGAACACAACAGAAAAATAAATATATATTCCTATAAAGTTGGTAACATGTCATATTTATCTTATATTTTCTAGTATTTAAATGTATTTTGCATGTTCTACAAAAAATGAAGAACCTGTTTACTGGAGCTAAGCAGGACTGAGATTTTTGTTCCATGAAAAATTCTAGATTTTGAAAAAAAAAAAATTTCATTCTATAGTAGAATTGGGTAAAAAAAAACCTTTAAATATTTTGTGGGGCACTGGCCAGGTGGTGAATCGGTCAGACAGGGAACTGGCAGCTCACCTTTTCAAGAGGCCCCGGCTCTGCAGTTCCCCATTAGGCAAGCTACCTGGAAGCTGCCAAAGAGCTGCAAGCTTGGGAGCAAGGAGCATGGAAATCTGGGCTGCCAAGGAGCCCAGCAAACAAACTGGCAGAAAAACAGGTAGGTGGGTTTCCATTGGAAACGTGCCTGATTTTCATCAGAATGTTACCAAAAGGGACACAGTCCCACAGATGTCTGTTTCAACTAATTGATGCTTTCTAAGGGAAGAAGTTCCATTAGTGAATTTCCAACCTGTCCCACTTATTTACCTCTTTGATATTTTTAACCACCCAAAAATAAAAAGTTGATTTAATACTTTACTTTCTTCCTCTATTAATTCAAGTCAGGTCTAGGCATATTTTGCTTTTTTGTTGTTGTTGTTTCTGTATTTTGTTAGCCTTAATTTCACATTAGCAAATGTTCAAATTCAGATTAATCTAAAATCTTGAAATCAAAGGAGGTCTACTGTATTTTCTCTTAAGTTGGTATTTAGCATGATGTTGCATATTTAAGGCACCTGTAGCCTGAAGGACTTGTGGGCGACTCTGAAGTCTCTGGGGCTACATACCCCAGTGCCTCCAAAAAAGCCCTTTACACTTCAGCCCCTGTCCCATTTCTAACCGTGGTCCCCTAGGCGAGATCCACCAAGGAGAATGGGCAGGAATAATAGGAGGTGCCCTCCGCACTCCTCCTCAGGCCAAGGCCAGGGTTCGACCAAGCATCCCTCTGGGCCCAAGCCAGACTTTTGAAGATGCGCCTGAGGATGACGCACCAGTTGCCATCTTGGATCCTTCCCCTCCCATTGTGAACCGACTGTCCTGCTTCTACCATGCTTGGTCTCAGATCACATCAGACCTCTGGGTCCTCAGCACAGTAGGGGTGGGATATTCTATCCTATTCTGCTCCCTCCCGCCCATCCATCCCCCTTTCCCGTCCCTCTTCAGGGATCCCTCTCACGAACAACTCTTTTTCCAGGAAGTGTAGTTGCTCCTGTCTCTAGGGGCAATAGAGAGGTTCCTCAGGGGTTCAGGGCCAAGGGTTTCTACTCCCGTTATTTCCTCATCCGCAAGGCCAAGGGCGGGCTTCAGCCTATCCTGGACCTATGAGGACTCAACACATTCATAAACAAGGTGATGCTTCACATGGTCTCTCTGGCAGCCATCATTTCCTCCCGGGATTGAGGAGACTGGTACTCCACCCTCAACTTGAAGGGCGTGTACTTCCATATTTCCATTATCCCAGCCCATAGGCACTTCCTCAGATTCGTAGTCAGTGATCAGAACTACCATTTCAGGGTGCTCCCTTTTGGCCTCTCAGCGGCCCCCCAGGGTGTTCACCAAGTGCATGGCTGTTGTGGTGGCCTTCCTCCGCAAGCGCCAGGTGCAGGTATTCCTGTATCTGGACGATTGGCTTATCAATGTCAATTCCCAGGAACGGATGCCAGATCAAGTGTCCCAGATCAGGGCGACGTTTTGCAGGCTGGGACTTGTGTTGAATGAGCCCAAGTCCACACTGATGCCCACACAAAGAATAGATTTCATAGGAGCTCTCTTGGACTCCACGCAGGCGAGGGCCTTTCTTCCGGAACTGTGTTTCAAGATGCTCACGGACATTATCCCTGCACCGCTTTCTCATAACTACGGCCAGAAATTGCATGAGGCTGTTGGGACACAAGGCAGCCTTTACATACGTAATACAGCACACCAAGCTGCGATATCAGCCCCTCCAGGCATGGTTAGCGCAAGTGCACAGGCAGGGCAGGGACTCCTGTGACTCAATAATGACCCTCCTGCCTCGAGTTCTCAACACTCTCCGCTGGTGGCTACAAGCACAGCTGGTTTGTGCGGGAGTACCCTTTTGCCAACCCCCAACCTACGCTCCCTTTGGTCAACAGACACCTCAGTGCTCAGAACCCAGGGCGTGTCGTCCCATACAGAGCTATTGCAGCACATCAATGTAAGGAAGCTGAGGGCGATTCGCCAAGCATGCCAAGTGTTCCAGAACCGCCTCCGGGGCATGTGCATATCAGTGCTCACGGACAATACTGCAGCGATGTTCTGCATAAACAAACAGTGGTGCTCACTCCTCTCTCCTGTGTTGGGAAGCTCTCGCACTGTGGGACTTTTGCATCGCCCACCCTATATACCTACAGGCATTGCACCTTCCAGGGGTGCAAAATGAGCTAGCCAACCGAGTACACCTCGCAGCCATTTTGGCCTTTCACCTGGGAACAGCGGGCAAATCAATGTTTGGTAACTCCATGGTAGGCAGGTTTCTTAAGGTCTTGGACAGACTTTATCCCCCTATATGTTGGCCCGTTTCCCAGTGGGACCTCAGCCTAGTCCTGTCCTCTCTCACAGGGCCCCCTTTTGAGTCTATGGCTACCTGTCTTCTGTCCGGTCTCTCCTGGATGGTGGCCTTTCTCGTGGCTATAACCTCCTCTAGGAGGGTCTCCGAGCTCCGAGCACTAACCTCTGAACCGCCTTATATGATATTCTATAAGGACACGGTGCAGCTACGCACTCACCCTGCGTTTCTTCCTAAAGTTGTATCCCGGGGTGGGGAAAGGATGCTGGTTGGTTTTTGTTTGTTTTTTTTATTTTAAAATTAATTCGTACAAGGCATTCTAGTAATTTGCTTCTATAGGGAGTCTTTGCAATTCCAGAATTGGGTGGAAAGTTCCAGATGCTGAGAGGAGAGCTTGTCAGAAAACCTCCAAATAGAAAAAGGGGGGGAAACATTTTGACAAAAATTCCAAAACCAGGAACTTTAGTTTGGTTGGTGCTGAGATAGTTGACTGTACATAACAGGGTCCTCAAGTTAAATTACCATTGTATGAGAGAGAAAGAAAGCCAGAAAGCCTTAAGCAGGGAAGAGTGTGTCTTATCTTAGTTTGTGAAGATGTAATAAATTATAGAATCAGAGAGGTAGCCGTGTTAGTCTGGAATACTTCAAGTCCAGACTGCAAAGGGAAACTGCAGAGCTACAATTCATTTGCAAATTTAACACAAACGATCTGGGACTGAACAAAGACCTACAATGGCTTGCTAATTACAAAAATAGCTTCTCCTCTCTCCATGTTCACACCCCCCATTTAACTGCTAGAAGAATAACCCACCCTCCCTGATTGGAGATAACAAGCTGGTTCAGCCTAATTGGACTAACCTTGTTACCTCCCACCTGGTTCTTGCCTACTTTTCTATACCTGCCTCTGGACACTTCCACTGCTTGCATCCGACGAAGTGGGTATTAGCCCACGAAAGCTTATGCTTCAAAACTTTATAGTTAGTCTTTAAGGTGCCACAGGACTTTGTTACCTCTAATAAATTATAGTGTGATGTATTTTTTTCTGGAAAAGTAGAGTCAGGGTAAAATTTCTTATTGGTAATGCATGATATGGCAGTATCACATATATTATATCAGAGATATATAGTGAGGGCAAAGAATAAATAAAATTGCATGCTAATTGCCATTGTCTTCAATATATTTTTAAAAAATTGTTTCTAGTGACAGGAGATACCATAATGAAAATTAATTATAGTACTAGTATATGGCAATTATCCTCAATGTTCTCAATTTCTCTATTTCTCTTTAATAATTTACTGCTATCAGCTCTTAGGAGACATACGGACAAAGGTATAGAAATCACTGTTTTCCCCTTACTTCTGATAGTTTAACATTTTAATATAGTATGTACTAAGATTGTACGAAGCTAAACATAAATGAAGTAATAGAAAATGTCATATTAAACTTGATATTTAGTTGTACGGTTGAATGAAATGACTAAATTTCAGTATCTCTGTTCTCCCTGTGAGATGATAAATATTTGTATTTTTCACAGCAAAACTTATGGAGAAGAAAATTGATTAGGTGGATAACCTGTCAAGTGCTACTTGCTTCATTTTTAATTTTTTGAATTCTATGTAATCAATCTGGTGTTAAGATATTAATGTGCTTGACTTTTGAACAATGGAATTGGAGCCATAATGTCATTTCAGGTGATCAGTGAAGGAGCTAGCTTTTGTATAGATATATGCATATACAAAGTTTGACACCTCTTTGTTATCATTGCTAATCTGGGAGTCTGTATGTGATAGAAAAAGCCTGTACGAAGGAGGTACGAGTCGTATGGAATGTACTCCGATGATGATGCCAACAGTGACGCATCCAGTGCCTGTTCAGAAAGATCCTACAGCTCTCGCAATGGTAGCATACCTACATATATGCGGCAGACAGAAGATGTGGCAGAGGTCCTCAATCGCTGTGCTAGCTCCAATTGGTCAGAAAGAAAAGAAGGTCTTCTAGGTCTACAGAATTTATTAAAAAACCAGAGGACTTTAAGGTAAGAAAATGTCTCTTACACAAGAACAGTTTTCAAGGGGGGGGAGGAAGGAAGGAACGGCTGAGGCTCCTTTTCCCAGTCAGCTTTATCCCAGTAGCCTTCATTTTATTACAGGTAGAATTGGAGTTTCAAATTACTGAAATAAGCAAAGTAGTGTATTTTTCTGAATAAATAATGCAGATTGCAATGTTTGTGAGATCTCTTTGCATGATCTTATAAATGGACAAAAATGGTGATAATCACTTTCTTGGTATGTATTATATTTATAAGATTAAGTTCATCACTTATCACTATGTAAAAAACTATCTCATTTCCTGTTTTCTTCAGACAATTTTTCAGAAACACAGCTAAAAAACCTAAAGTTTTTACTTGCTGAAGATGGTGACTTTGTCCAAAGTAAGATTTCCTTAGATGCTACTTTCCTGGCATCCACATCTGTGGATGCCCAGAGCAAGATCCATGTCTTTCATTGACATAGCCTGGAGGAACCTGTGGCTGTAGATCTAGATATTAGATTGATACAGATCAAACACTATGAACTGTGTAAAATTCATCAGTGATAAATTCTTTTAGCAAGGAGGAGGACAAGGTACTTGCAGACTCAGAAGAAACTGCAAAAACTGACCTCAAAGCAGGAGAGAAACATGCTTAAACCCTTTTATCTCTACAATAAGTACCAGAGATCTTTGTCCCTTATTCCAATTCTCTTCAACTATCGAGAGTTGAAATTCTGGAAATAGCCCCCATCTCCCATTGCTCAGAATGGGGAGTTAAGCCAAGCTGCCCTCACAGAAGAGTGAGGATTCCTATGTGTTGGGATTCCTTCTGAAAGTGTTTCTACGTGGCTTATCCAGAACATCGTGTCCAGTTCTGGGAGAACACTTCATCCAATTCTCTGGGATCCAAATCAGTTTGGCTCCAGATTTTGTCACTCAGGTTCCTGTATTTGGCATACAGCAAAGTTACACTGAGGGTATGTCTATACTACCAGCCGGATCGATGGGCAGTGATCGATCCAGTGGGGGTTGATTTATCATGTTTAGACGCGATAAATTGACCCCCAAATGCTCTCCCATGGACTTCTGTATTCCACTGCTGCGAGAGGCGCAGGCAGAGTTGACAGGGATGCAGTACCAGTCGACTCACTGCAGTGAAGACCCTGCCATGGGTAGATCTAAGTACCTTGACTTCAGCTACATTGTTCACATAGCTGAAGTTGCGTAACTTAGATCGATCCACCCCCAGTGTAGATCAAGCCTTACTTAATCAGACTCAAGTGTAAGGGTTGGATTTATGGCGTACCATGCATCCAGAGTTGCGCAGAAAAACTTTTTTAATATACATTTACATATTACATTGCATTTGCTATATATTACATCACTTATTTTGGGATTGGATTGGTTATTTTGCAGGAACCAGTCCCTGTGCAGCATGTTCTGTCCATGTGCTGTTCATGCAGAACATAATCTTCACATTCCAGGTTTACCTTGTCCATTGTCACTAACATTAGGGTTTTGCTGCTGCTTTTAGCTAGCACAGTCATCTTGATTCCAGCATACTGCACTTGTCAAACTCCTGTTTACATCTTAACTTTTCATTCACCTTCCTAATCATGCCCACTAAAAAATGAGTGAAGTTACTACAGTCAAGCTAGGCCTATACTATGCTATTTTCAGGGAGCTAGTGGTTACTTCGAAAGGGCAGCTGTAACCTTTGTTTCATTGCGGGCAAGAGAAGATGGGAGCCATTTTGAAAAGCTCATATCTTGAAGAAATTATTTGTAGAAGAACACTATTCTTTAGCTCCTGTTAAAGAAGAAATGCTCAGATATGAAAAATAATGGTAAAAGTGGCTGTTAGTCTTAAATATTTTTTAAAAAATATCCTTGTACCAGATTTACTCAATAAGGAGAGCAGGAGGGGAAGTATTGAGGGGAGATGTTCAGGGAGTTTGGAGCATAGGAGAAAGAGAAAAACTGGGGAAGGGCAAGTGGGAGGAAAAGCTGGTATGTAGTTCTGTCTGTTTTGTGCTCCTCCAAAGTGAGTAAAGTATCAAGATCATGCTGGTTAATCTAGTCATAAAAGTTTAAATAAAATACTGATCTTGAGGTTATGTTGCAGATCTTCAAATCAATAGAAATATCACGATTAACACTACTCATGGGATTTTTTGTTTAGTGTGCAAGTATGAAGGTTTTTAAAAAAGTGAATCAGAGATAAGAACTTAGATTAAATTGTAGTTGTTTGACTGCATATTAGTAATGTAAGTAAAAACATTACATGCAAGTATCTCAAAAAACAATCAGTAGAAATTTAAGTATTTCAGATTTAAGATTAAGGCTTTGGTTACACTTACAGGATTATAGCGCTTTTGGTTATAGCTGTACCCATATACAGCAATAGGTATAGCGCTATAACATGGGATGGCATGTCCACATTTGCGGCACTTGCCGCGGCACAGGGAGTGGTGCATTATGGGCAGCTATCCCAGCATTCAGCTGGGTGCAACGTGCTTTCCAAAGGAGGGGAGCTAAGGGGGAAGGTTTGTGTCTTCGGAGGGAGGGAACTTCATGCTGTCAGTGGGTTTTCTCTAGAGAAAAGTAGCAGGCTCTGAATTTCAGTCACACAGCTCCGTCCGTAAACATTTTCACTGCTTATCTCCTGAGTTAAGAGAGGAACTCTGAAAAGGTACTTCCGCATTCCTCCTGCCGTTTTCAAAACAACACAGAGGCGTCAGTTGCCTTAAATGGCTTGTCAATTGCCTTAAATGGCTCGGAGGCGTGCCAGAGATTCCTTATAGCGTAATGACTGATTACACTTGCCATAACACGCTACAGGGAATACGCAACAGCCCTTATTCCTCGGGTTTATGTGGTTTACCAGTAGGGCGATAAGCTCGGACTTATAGCACAATATGTGCCTTGCCAGTGTGTTCGGGTACAGAGTTATAGCGCTCCTGGAGGCTTTATAGTGCTATAAAGTGCCAGTGTAACCAAGGTCTAAATGTAAAAGAAATCCAGACATGTTAAAATATGTAAATACACAGTTAAGGCACCCAAACAACCGTATCTCTGTATTGTAATGATACCATGAGGGAAGTATTTTAAAAAAATAATCAGATGTCTTAAAAATTTAATTTAATTTAATCTGAGACTTTAGTGCAGTATTCATAATTGTTAATCATCACGATATCTTTACAAAGCAGAGTTAAGGTATTTTTGTTTACATAACAGCATTCCCATACCTTAACATGTCTGGATTTCTTTTAAATTTACTCTTAACTCTTAATTTCCTGGCTTTATATTTCTTATATGGGGGATAAAAATATTACAGAAGTTATAATTATCTTTAAGTTACAGATAAATGTTCTAGTTTAGCATAATTTTTATCTGGGAGCCTTGTACAGTGTTGAAATTATTAGTGACACTAAAGAAATTCAAGAACTTCAAATTAGATTTTAAGCAAAAGGGAAAATATTTCTATTGAAAAGGTGTTTTTCAAAACCTCTTAACCTGAACTTTGGGCTTAGTGTCCAGTCTTTGTCCTTTTATAACAATTCCTTACAGTAGCCCATAATTGACTAATT
The DNA here is from genome assembly GCA_032164245.1 of Sternotherus odoratus. Taxonomy (NCBI): domain Eukaryota; kingdom Metazoa; phylum Chordata; order Testudines; family Kinosternidae; genus Sternotherus; species Sternotherus odoratus. Next base: position 153,411,004 of record JAVMKO010000002.1, read on the forward strand.
AATTGTTGCATCATTTTAACAGTCGCGTTGAATTGAAAAGATTGTGTGAAATCTTCACGAGGATGTTTGCTGACCCTCATAGCAAGGTATGTTTTTTTTTTTCTGTTGATATTCCTTTGTTTACTTGTAGTCAGCACATTGAAATCTTGTAGATTAATACTACAGAACAATTTCTGTAAATGATATTAGTAAGTATTCATTTGCACACTTAAAGTATTTGCCATAAAGGTGTATTATAAGCCTTGAATTGTGAGAAGTGGTCATATGAGTTATTTAGGAGCTCCATGCAAACAGGTGGTGAGGCATAGGTGTGTGTGCTTAATTTTCATTGATGGAGTTTAATTGGTTGAATGTAGGGAAAAGTGGATCAAAACACCACAGTAATTTGAGATTTGAAACCGTTTTTTTCTTTTATTGATATAGGATAATTGAGAGAAAGTAAATATACTGCTTTATAGAACCGAAATAGAAAATTATTCAACATTTAGAGAGTGTTCAACATTCTTAAATATTCTTCTAAGCTTGTAGTGTTTGTTGCAAAGGTAATGAAGAGTGATTCTCACTCAGGAATATATTGAGTGTATCTGATGCAAGAAATATTAGCAACCCTAAGGATATACTTCAGATGCTTTCTAGGGTATATTTTTTTGAGTGATAATGGATTATGGTGTTTGCCTTCCTTTATTCTCATAGATAAATGACTGGTTGGAAATTAAGGCTGTTCAAGTAGTTTATTTAATTCTTTTTATATGGTCATTAATATTTAGTAAAATACATATAAAGAATATATTGCTATCAGTAATAAAACAATTTCATGTTTTGTTCACGTTACATGACTTTTTACAAGGCAAATATGGACCAATAATTCATAAATCCGGATGACACTATAACAATTATTATGTTGGGTTTCCAAGAGCAATTTTAACTAACTTATTTTAGTAAATATCCACTTTGGGGTTATATTTTCAGTTTTGGTTGTTTGACTTCTCTCTCTCAGGTGGGTGGACCATCGTGCCTTATTTAATGCTCCATTAACGAACCTAAAGTGAAACATCTCAGACAACTGGGTACAGCAATACAGCTGCTGAATGAAAATAAATATAAAACATTTTTAAAACTGCATGTTTATTTATAATTTAGGACTTGTCTTGAATTGTAGTTGTTCTATATATTGAAAGTAATAGGTACTCATTTTGTTTGAGATCTCGTGTAGCCATCTATCAGTATTAAGTGATTACATTTCACAGCAAAACAGAAAGCAGTTCATTATCTCAGTATTTTACAACTCTACTATAAATGTGTCAACTGATGGCTGCTGCTAATAGAATACTGAAAAATGCCTATCAAATTATTAATATACACTTGAGAAACCTTCAGAACTGGGTGATACGTTAACTGTACTGAAATCCTGACTAATTTAAAGTAACAGTAAAGCACCAAATTAACTTGTCAAAATTTGTCTACAGTTTGCCCTTTTTACGGATAAGGCAGAATAGTAGTCATCTGTGGCAAGATTAGAAATTTGGGAGTTTGGGGATACATGAGAACAGAGGGCTGAATGTGAAGGACAAAGGCCTTGAGGATCATAGGAAGTCAAGAGAGGAGGAAGCAGTGAAAAAGGGAAAAGTTGAAGAATTGATGACCCAGAGAGATCAAGTGAACAGCCCGGAGTAGAAGAGGGTAGGAAGAGAGAGAATGACCCACCTCCCACACAAAAAAATTACTGAAAAATATAGAATTTCAGGAGATTGATAATAGTGGTGGGTTCTGCTGAAGCAAAGTGCTAAATGTATGAGATGAGCATCTTGTGTAAACTTGCACATTATTTTGCTTGGTCATGCATATACAACATCCTTTTAGCAATATCAATCTCTAGAGCATTTATGTAAACTCCATAAATATACCAATGTTGATGAAGTGGCACATTGCTGATTTTTGTCACTATTTGACTTGGAAGCTAGTTAATAGGAGCTTGGCTGCTGGATTACAAACATTACATCAGTTCGTATATTAAGCTACTGTGTGGAATTTTTCTTTATACTAAAAACTTATTTTCCTTTGCAAACTATACAAAATTAAAAGTATTCCAGCTCGAAATGGTATATACCAAATATAGCATTTAAATTATTTCATGACAAGAGTGTACAAAAAACTGAAGTGACATTAGCATCCATGACACCTTTTTTTGAATGAAGATTACTTTAAAATTGTAAACTGAGATATCATAAAGAATTATTGCGTTCCATGTGTGTATAATATGTCTGCTCTTTTCATGTTTACTGGACACATTGTTATAACAACACGTTTTGTTTTGTAAACTGAGGTATCATCCATATCATAATTAAACCAAAGTTTGTGACTGTACAGTAGTGACCTTCAAAAATATTTACAATTAACCCCTAGTTCCTATCACTGACTGTGTTGCCGCACTGGTTGTTACCAGCCGTTAATTGTCCAGCAGCGCATTTCACAGCAGAATACCCCAACTTTAAGCATCAAAGAGTTAATGAACAATTAAGTTTGTTATATTTATATGTGAGGTAACCATATAAAATCTTTTCCAGGAGTTTTTCTCCCATCTTCTATAGGAATTATTATAATTACAGTATGTAAAGGTGTGAATGTCTTAATATTTTTTAATGTATTCCAGTACATCTTTAATCAAGTACAAGGAATTACATAGGGAAAAAGTAATGCTATGATCTCTTTCTGGAAAAATGTTGGTTTTAAGGAAAAAAAATGAACAGGAGCAAACCAAATGCTTATTTCCAAACTATTCTAAGAACAGTTAGAAGCATAATTTTTAATTTACTGTACAAGTTTGAAATACCTTTTTTATTTTTTGTGTTTTTTCTTCCATACAGGAACTTTGCATTGATGGCAACTAATTTGTGTGTTTTTATCTTTTTTCCCCTTTTTTCTTTTTGCATGCTGTCCCCTGTGTTGGAACTCTCTTTAGAGAGTAAGTTGGATCAATATTTGCTGGAAACCTAACCTTATTGCATGATTGTGAAATTAACGCTTTTTCTCTATTTTTTTCCTCCCCCAAAGAGTTCATGCAGTGTCAAGCCTTTCGCAATTCATATAGAATTACGCGTGGTAATGTTTTGAGATGTGTTTTTTCTACTAATTAACTGACCTTATTTGGTTATGCACTCCTGTTCTCTATTGTGGTGATTGGCGCATCTGAAATTTAATTCATTTTAAAGAAATATCTCAATTATAGTTATTTTTTCTTACAATATTTGTTTATTTCTCCACTATCAAAATGTGATTAAGATGACTGATTTCAGAATTTAAAATTGAATCATGAAAACAAAGACTGTATCTAGAGAAGCTATACAGCACGTATGGATTGTTCCCACTATAAATAAAGTTTCAATTCCAGCTTCCATTCTAATCACACACTTTTGTTTTAGTGCTCAATAAGTTTATCAAACAAATTGTCCATGCTTCATCTCAGATTCAGTGGTCAATGGGTTTTGGGTTTTTTTTTTTTTTTTTTTTTGAGGGGGTAGGGGTTGTTTGTTTTTTAAATTTGAGCAAAATCACTTCAACCATTTTTGTGTTATTCCAGATGTAAATAGACACACCTAAAATTAGCAACAAAATGTCAAACTTGTTTTGTTTTGTAGGCATTAATTAAGACTTAGACAAGACCAGGTTTGAAGATAATTTATTTAATATGAACATTTATTTCGGGCAATCTGAAGTGCTCTATGAGCATATAAATGTTTAACTAGCTTGTTCAGTCTGCAGATTTCAGTATAAGAGGCACCAAAACAAATAACTCCAGATCAAGAAATTTGAGCTCCTGTGACAAAGAAAGCAGAATTTGTAAACTCCTGGCTCAATTTCTTAATGTTTAAAAACCACACAAAAAAAATCCAAAATTAATTGTTATAATGGAGCATCAAGCACTCAGAAGTTAAGGTTTCCCATAATATTTGTTTGAGCTGTATATATGTTGTTTCATATTCTTGTTTGCATTGTTAAATGTAAATATTAGAATATTATCGTTATTATCAAATACTATTATATTGGGAGAACTGGTAGTGACCGCTATATTTAATTTGTGTTAAACTTTTCATTAGAATAGATTCTTCTGACCTTTTTGTTAAGATCATAAAACTTCCATTGTTTACTGCAGGCCTTTGAAATTTGTCATAGTTAAAAGCCTTTGGCTAGAGAAATCTGGCTTTGGCCCTGCACCTGCCTCAGTTTTCCCTTCTGTCATGTGTCAAACAAAACACCGTATCTCATGTTTTCACAATACTGTTCCTCTTCTGGGTGTGACTTAGTGCCATAAAATAATACACACAACCTTCCAGCCTTCTTTCATGGGTTCATTTAGTCCATTCAGTTTATAATGGGCTTTGATATCCACGAAACCCTTCATCTTGGCTTAAAAGTTCTTCCTGTCCTTTATCAGGGATTCCCCTGTCTAGCAGACCTCAGTGTTCTAAATCCTTTACATTCCTTTCTCCCTGCTGGTCCCGCAGCTGACGCTTGTCCCTCAACAAGCTGGTACTGTTCTTGCAGTTCTCTCTTCTAGGCCTTTTGGGAGCTCTGAAGAGTTGTCACCTCCCCAGCAAGCTTTTTTCCCTATACTCTCTGACTGAATTGAGGCTGCCCTGATAGTCCCCAGAAAACCTAGTTTCTAGTCAGTCTCCCCTAATGTGTGACCCCTTATGTCTTTCTCTTCATCTGGGAGGTAACCTAAGCCTAGCACAGTTGAGGCTGAGTCAGAATCCTCTTAAAGGGCCAGTGTACCCCATGACAAGTAGTATAGTATTCAAATTTAGATTTTCAATTAATTCATTTGCTAACTGGTAGCAAAAGAGGGATTTACCAATAAAACAGTAATGTTGACTTTTTCCAGTAGTCCCTTATAAAATTGATTTCTTACTTTTCTATGATGTCCAACAAACTGAAATATGCATCTTGTCCTTATGAAAGTACATTTGATGTAAGTGTGCTTGATTTCAAACTTAATTGTGTGTGTACATATGTACGCATAAGTAGTAAGACAAAGCAAATAATTTTGTGACTGTGTTTATATTATTTCTCCAGTTTCAGAACAGCTGAACTTGAAAATTCACATGCACTGTGACATGGATCTTGCTTTACAAAGATCAGTCACAATTTTCTTTGAGTTTTCCCCCAACCAAGCTACTGCTTGCCTTTTTTTGTTTGTTTGTTTTTTTAAGAAAGGAAACTCAGACAACACATTTAATGTAACATTGTGGTTGAGAATTGAAAATGTATAAAAGCCAAGAAATTGAAAGCTGTAATTTTCCCAGCAATTCTAACTCCATCACACTGCATGTATATATTGTATAGATGTGTACACAGCAGTACAAAATATTAAATATGTGCTGGTGTCAGAGTTATAGTTGCTGTGGAAACCATAACTTCATAAAGTCCTTCTTTTGTACATTTAATTCTCAAGCATGACATTAGCAGAGTTTTCTCCTTCCCTCACATTTAATAAATTGGGCTAGACGAATTCTCCATTGGTACCCCTGCCCTAGTCCCCGCAGCGCTGCCGGATCCACCTGCCCCCCCCCCCCGCCGCGGGCGGGCTGCCGGGGGCGTCCCGGTTCCCCCCTCCCCGCCCCGGGCGGGCTGCCGGGCAGTATATTCGCCATATAAGACGCACCAACTTCCCCCCCTCCCCCGTTTTGGGGAAGAAAAAGTGCGCCTTATATGGCGAAAAATACGGTATGTCAAATTTAGGCGTGTTATATCAAAATAAAACTAGATCCCTCCACACAACCAACCCGGTTTTGTTGACTTAAAGGGCTCTTTAAACTGGTTTCTGTACTCCACCTCGGCAAGTTGAGTAGCGGCAAAATCAGCATTGCTGTTCTGAATTTGAGTTACTGTGGATCCAATTCGACGGTATTGGCCTCCGGGAGCTATCCCAGAATTGTGACCGCTCTGGACAGCACTCTCAACTCAGTTGCACTAGCCAGGTACACAGGAGAAGCCCCAGGAACTTTTGAGTTTCATTTCCTGTTTGGCCAACATGGCGAGCTCATCAGCACAGGCAACCATGCAGAGCTCATCAGCACAGATGACCATGGAGTCCCGGAATCACAAAAGAGCTCCAGCATGGACCAAATGGGAGGTACTGGTTCTGATCGCTTTATGGGGAGAAGAATCCATGCAGCAGGGAGATGGAGACTGTGTGCAGTAGTGGATGATGACTGTTAGCACCACACACATTTCCCAAGGAAGAACACATGTTCCCACGAGTCCATGACAGACAACATGGAGAAATTTGCTATTGAGGCAAGAGCAGGGGAGCAGAGTTGCAGCGGAAGCAGTGGATTCCACGAGAATAGATACTTATACAGAAAGACAAGAGGACCTGCGAAGTGGATTCATGGCACCAGGAGAGCAGAGTTGCAGCGGAAGCAGTGGGTGGATGATGATGGTTAGAGTTGTACTGCACCGTCTGCTGAAAGCAGTATGGCGTCTGCACGGAAAAAAGGTGTGAAATGATTGTCTGCCGTTGCTTTCACAGAGGGATGGGCGACAGACAACATGCACCCAAAACCACCTGCAACAATGTTTTTGCCCCATCATGCACTGGGAGCTAAACCCAGAATTCCAATGGGCGGCAGAGACTGCGGGAATTGTGGGATAGCTACCCACAGTGCACCGCTCCAAGATTAGATGCTAGCCTTGGTACTTGGAACACACTCCGCCAACTTAGCACATTTAGAGGGGAGACACACAATCGAATGTATACGATCTGTTCAGAAAAATCGACTTCTAAGAATTTGACCTAATTTCGTAGTGTAGACATACCCTTGGTTGGGGATTGGTCCTGCTTTGAGAAGAGGGTTGGACTAAATGACCTCCTGAGGTCCCTTCCAACCCTGATATTCTATGATTCTATGACTGCCTGGTCTGCAACGTCAACACGTTTTGGGGGTTGACTGTATTTCCCTAGCAAAAAAAAAAAAAAAAGTTGTGGATTCCTTGCTGTTCAACCATTTTCTGAGACCAATGGAAGACTAATGAATTTGGCTTGTACAATGCAAAACAAAAAAAGGTTAAGTGTTAACATACAGTTAAGTTTGAGAAACAAACATTCAAAAGTCAGGTAGTTCCAAAAATTACAGCTGTGAGAGCAATCCTAATTCAGCCATGTTGCACATTCTATCTATCTATCTATCTATCTAACTGTCTGTCTGTCTACAAACAGAAAAGCTACTTTAAGGGGGGTGTTTAGATTCCAAAGTTAAATGCTCAAAAGTTAGGAAATGCCTGATTGATGAACCATAAACCCTTAGTTTGCCCCCTTGGGCATCCTTCCAGTGCACTGAGTGAGGCAGTATGGGAGCATGTAATTAAGGACTATGGATAAAATTTTCAAAAGTACCTGAGTCCCATTTTCTGGAATTTTATAAGTCCATATAGAAACTTAAGTCCCATGGATGTTCAGAATTTCAAATTAATTACAGTTTTACCCTGTACTATAATGTATATGTGCAGGGAGCAGAATTTCCCAGATGATGTTATACCTGACATTTCCTAACTTTTGAGTGTTCAACTTTGCAATTGAAGTAACACTCTTTAAAATAGTTTTTTGTATGTAATTTTGTAGGTTTGTTGTTTTGTGTTTAAAGAGGAAAAAGGTAAAGACGGGCCTGGGGGGAGACCAGCGTGGCCCTCTTCCCTCCCCTTTCCCCACTGTAGCTATTTTGACATCTCCCAGGTATTCCTAAGGATGTGTGAGCTGCTGCGGTGGCAGCATGGGTCCAGCTCTTTAGAATACTCATGTTCTATTATTTTGACATGTTGCCAAAATATTCCTGAAGAATACTAGTGACAGCAGGGAAATAGTGATATTTTAACAGTTGATATCTCAGCCAAACCTAATGGAATTTCCTGGTACAAAGAAAAGGCACTTGGAAAGCCGTGTTACAAATCCAGTTTGCTTATAGTTATATGTAACTCAAGCAGATTAACTGACATAATTTGATCATTTGACTTTCCAGTACTACTGTTTGGAGTTTTGTATGTACAGATATGATAATTCTGCAAAACACATTTAGAATGGCCAACACAGCAATCTGTGTGTTATTGCTTATGTGGAATTGGAGTTAAAGTTCTAAGCTTGATAGCTTATTTTCTTGTTTTGTGTGCCCTGGAATTATCAGTGGGTAGGAGTGCTGGGTTTGAGGATCTTTTAATGTGGTTCTTGAGTAACCTCCCCACCCCCACCTCAGGAGTAGCACTGGGAAATGTTCAGCCTTCACCCAGCGAGAGAAACATCAAGGACAATAGATAGAAGGGAGGAGAATATACCCTATAATATTTCATTTTAGAGTGGGGAAAAAAATGTTTTCTCTTGAGGAACCTTTTATCTATTTGGGACAGAAGATGGTTTTTAATACTTAAAATATTTAAAGTAGTCCTGAAGATTATACTATTTCGTGTCTGTAGCATCCTGAGAGAATTTGAATGTATATTTGGCATCCAGTGCCTATTAATCAAGTTCCAGCCTTCAGTACCTAATTCAGACACTTGTAAATGAATCATATGAATGTGCACCTTTAGTGTGTTGGCTATATTTACCTTAATGATCATGTGACATCCTTGTTGAAAAGTAATTTTAATGAACTCTCTCATGTATGCACTTATGCAGCAATATGTGTTGTAGCCTAGATTAGGCTGGAATTCTGGCAGAATACGTACCTTTGAAATTGTATATCTAGAACATGTATGCTCCACTCCAGCATAAGCACACACAAATCCAAAAACTAGTGAAAGGTCCTAAAAAGAAAAATAATGCCACCTAGTGGTATGTTATATATAGATACACTTAAAAAAAAACAAAACCCTAAAATACTTCTAGATCTTAAGATTGTACTATAAATTTAGAAATTGGTTTTTTTAAAAAAATTGTAATTCACACTTACATTAGGTGCAGTTTACAATCTACAAGTTGACATACGGTACATCTAGGGTACAGCTACACTGGACAAAAAAATGTAGCAGCAATGCTAAGCCCAGGCCAACTGACTAAGGGTATGCCTTCACTACCCGCCAGATCCGCAGGTAGTAATCAATCTATTGGTGATCGATTTATCGTGTCTCCTCAAGATGCTATAAATCGATCGCCAAACACACTCCCGTCAACTTCGGAACTCTAGCTCACCAAAAGGCGCAAGCTGGAGTTGACGGGGGAGCCCGCTGCCGCTGTGAGGACAGCAGGTAAGTCAGCCTAAAATGCACCGACTTCAGCTACATTATTGACGTAGCTGAAGTTGTGTATCTTAGGTCAACGCCCTCCTCCTAGTATAGACCAGGCCGAAGGCTCATAGGAGTTGGCTAATGGGGCTAAAAATAGTGTAGAAGTTCCCACGTGGTCTGGAGCCCTGGCTCTGAGATCCTGGAGTTTCAGAGCCGAGGCTTCAGCCCAAGTGGGAACGTCTGTGCTGCTATATTTAGACTCAGAGAGTTAGCCCTACAAGCCCAAGTCAGTTGACTTCAGCTCTGAGAATCGCTGTTATGGGGGAGTGGGAGGGGCACTATGTAGCATAAATACTCAGGGATCATTTTCCTGAATATTTGCTTCCCAACACCGCTTTTTCACAATGTCATAGATGGTATCTAATATGTTTTTAGACGATTAATATTTCATATATTTCAAAAGGATATCATAATCAGAAATGTACTGTAGTTTTTCCTCTATTGGGATGAATAATTTGTTTCAGAAAGCGGCAAGAACAGAGAAGCCTGTTCCATTCTCCAAATCTTCTATGGAAAGGAACAAGCATTCTCTTGATGCAGATCTCCACAGCTCATATTTTAATTAAGCTTTCTGTGGTCTCTTTGCTTTTTAAAAAAAGAGAAGCCTATTTTATCATCTATATAGAACTGACTTAATTACATAAAGCTTGAAGTGGAAAGAAGTTTAAATTTGAAAAATAAAGTTGTGCCAGCCATCACAGTAAACATTTCTTTACCCAATGATACTGCATGGAATAGCTAATTGTCAAACTTCAGCTGAAGTTGAATAGCAATATTCTCTTGTATCACAGAGACCAATGAAAAGCAAGACAGATTGTTTTCCTGCTTGGCTGCAAATCACTGCCTCTGTCTGCCTTTGATTCCCCTACTGCTTTCTTCCTCATTTGTGAGTTCAACACAGGTCATTGTCGTTTCCTTTTCTTCCCCCCACTCCTCTCTTTTTCTCTTCTCTGCCTCCTTTAGGTGTTCAGCATGTTTTTGGAGACCTTGGTCGACTTCATCCAAGTCCAAAAAGAGGATCTACAGGATTGGTTGTTTGTGTTGTTGACACAGCTGTTGAAGAAAATGGGTGCTGATTTGCTTGGGTCTGTACAAGCAAAAGTTCAAAAGGCACTTGATGTCACAAGGTATAATACATTGATGACAAAATGTGCATGCAATTTTGATCGGCACCAGAGTATATTCCCACATTTCTCTCTCACTGTACTGTGAGGATATTGGCCCCAAAACAGAATCTGTTGATGGCTTCATAATTTAACAAATGTAAGAGTGGTGGGTTTTTAAATACCAGCTAATTTAAAGAATTCAAATAGTCCCAGCCATTTTGAATGCTTAACACTGAGAGATGAATACAGAATCAGTTTTCTAGATTAGGATGAAATGTACATCCTAGCAGGATTGTAATTTCTTGAAAGTAGTAAGATCTTTTGATACATGTTCTTTCTACATTAGTGGAATGTTTCTGAAAGTATGCTAGATCATCTCTACCCAGAGATTAAAACAAGTAGGCGTACACTGTAGTTTGAAAGGTATATGAAGTTTTGATTAGTTAATGTAGAGAGAGCCTTTAAGTTAGAGCGATCACCTGTACATTTATTAAATGCATGCCCTATTAAAGTAATGTGTTTTGCCTGATTTCTTTATTTTGCAGGGAATCTTTTCCAAATGATCTCCAATTCAGTATTTTAATGAGATTCACAGTTGACCAGACCCAAACACCTAGCTTGAAGGTAAAAATTTACAAGTCTAAATTGCAAAGGAAATATTTGTTGATAGAAATTTGCTTTCTCTTACTATTTGGATTTGTATTGCAAAAAAGGTTTTCACTTGGTGGATTTTGTTTTTATAAACTTTCAGACAGTCAAGCCAGCGCTGCAGGACCACCTTCGCTCTTTTTGGAGCTCCAAGGTTTTTTGTCTGCATTATTGCCTTTTTTAACCCTATGTAAAAACTTTGCAATGTTTGATAATTTTTATTTGTATGCATCCGTCTATGGCTACTAACCTTTGCAAGAAACTTTAAGCATGCAGATATTCACTTCAAGTGATATACTAGTGTCAGAGCATTTGTTGCAAAAACAGACCTTACAAGACCACACCTTAATGAATACAGAAGCAACAAAAATATGGCCGCCTAACACCAAGCTGGTTATGCAAACTCACTCTCAAGTCTTTTCTCATTTTATGTTTGTGATTTCCCAATCTTCTTTTTCTGGGTGTAGTTCTGACAACGAATGTTTTCCCCTAAATCACTTTCACCTTTAGGTTATGGGCATATTTAAAATGAAATAATGTTAATATTAACACATCTACCTACATTTTCATTCAGAAGCGTATTACTTTTATGTTTAGTGCATTACTTTATTTGTTAAGCTTTTCGAAAAGTAATGTGTTGCATTATATATGCACACATTTTCACAGCTTAAGAATATGTTGACATAAAAATGGTTGCACAACCTACAATTAAAACTGATTTCTGTAGGACATGTACAATTAGAGAAATTTTGGCTTTGGTCTAAATGCTGTAAATCCTAATAAGATTTACAAATAAAGCAAATTGGGGAAATAACAAGCATATACAAAACTGAAAGTTTCTGCTTTATCCTGCACGAATTTTTTTACACAATTTGGAATGTTATGCAACATAACAATGCACAAGATGACACTTTTGGTCCTGTACACAGTGGGGCTGAAGTCACATGCAAATACCTTATTTTTTGTTTTGTTTTTGTTTTTGGTTTGCAGCACAGTAAGATTTATACCATTACTCACTCTGAGGACAGTTTATACTTTGACTACTATTACTTTGTGGTGGTATATTAAACAGCAGCTGCTATCTCATGATGTGATCAGAATTGTTGAAGAAATTGTAGTAGTAATGAAATCACACAATTTGTTCTGTAATGTCCTTTAAGACATTTACCACAGGAAGATTACTGCGCTGATTGCTGAGAGTTACTTTCTCCATAGAATTTTAATGTAATTACACCGGACCCTCGCCATAGCCCAGGGTTTGGGATCCATGCGCGGTTCCGCGCTAACGCGGGGACCACGTTAACTTGGGGGACACGTTGCTATGGATCCCAATTTAAATATTTAAATTTGGGATCCATGGCAACAACCACACTGTATGCAAACCTGCGCTATAGCGACGCGGTCCGGTGTACTAAAGCATGATATGCTTCCTTCTGTGAAGCTCATACTGTAGATTTGAAAGACAGCATGGACTTTTGGTATTAGGATGAGGTCTGAAGAGTGGAATTCCTTAAAGACTTGGAGTCAGAGCTTAAGACGGAGGAAGCCAAGACCAAGATCATTCTCCTGATGACAAAGAATAAAGGTGTTTAAAAAAAAAAAAAAAAAAAGACTGATTTAGGGAACAGATACCAAACAGTTATCATAAAGTTTCATCAATGTTAGAGAAATATAAGATTTTTCGAATAGAAGCTGGCTGGAGAAGCCACCTCTTAGTTAGGACTGTCGCTTCAAGTGATTGTCTCAATATGTGTACTTTCAAACAGATTTTTTTTTAATGTTACCTTTTTTGTAAAGTTTGCAGTTAATAGGCAATAATCTTGTCTTCAGAAATCCAAGAACTTATCATACCCCATTCCCTACCCCTCAACTTTTTCCTAAAACTTACTATCACTGAAGACCCAGAGAACATATTGTTTATTAGAAGTAATCAAAAATGTAATATAGTTGTAGTGTTAAGGATTGTACCTACCTGTGTTAGTATTTTGTACTGGTACCCATTCCCATAGTACCAGAGGGCTTCCCGGGGTTAATTGGATGGACATAGCAAGATTCCTTTTGAACTTGATGATTTTCAGAAACTCTTCTTGAAGCGATGATTATGTACCGGTGAGAGGGAATGGAGTTGGAAATATCATTCTTGTTATGATGGCAAAACTATATCAAAGAGGAAAGTCTTTTAGAATTACCTAATAGTGATCAGATTCTGGATTGCTCATCTTTTTTGGAAATTGTTTTACAGACATATCTCCCTCGGCCAAGAGTTCCTTGACTGGCTCATATACTTTGTGTCCTGGACTTTGTGTTCTGTGTTTTGTTCAAAGGAGCATAGCTGTCTCTATGATTCATAGATAGGGAAATGGTTTCTGTTGAAGCTGGGATATGACCCTTTATGGCTTTGAAAATTAGAAGCAGGGCCTTGAACTGGCCTCAGAGGTAAACCTGGGAGCCAGCAAGGGATCCAGAAAACAGGAGTGATCTGCTTCTGCAGACCTAGTCCAACTAGGAGGCAGACAGCCACGTGTTGCACCAGCTAGCATCTTTGCATTATTTTCACGTTTAGCTTCACATACAGTGAATTAAAGGAATACAGTTTGAAGGTGACAGATAAATAAAAGTGCCTTGTATCGTGACAGGTTTAAGATTAGCAGCTTAGTCTGTATCCGTAAATAAAACGAGGAATATTTGTGACACTGGGGAGACTAACCACTTTATTTAGCCCACGAAAGCTTATGCAGAAATAAACTGGTTAGTCTCTCAGGTGCCACAAGTATTCCTCGTTTTATTTACAGATAAATAAAAAATACTGGCCAGATCCATGTCTGGAAGAAAGAAGTGAAGGTTTTTAGCAAATATATTACCTGATCAGGGACAGTAATAAATCATGTAGGACTAAATCTAACACAGTGTAGTGACCAGCGCAAGATTACAATTTAAATGCAATCAGTAAATCAGTGTTTCAATTTATCTGGCTCCTCCCCAGTTACTGCAATGAGTAATTAAATCAAGTATAAGATTAAGAAAAGAATAACTGCAGTACTTCACAGGAAATTTAAATACAAAAACCTTTCTTAAATCCAATCAATTGAGCAAACACCTTAATGGGACTAAATGGGGGGGCCAAGATAATCGTTATCTAAGAATATTAAAGGAAATGGCACATGAAATTGCAAACCCATTAGCAAGAATTTTTAATGAATCTGTAAAGTCAGGATTTGTACCACATGACTGGAGAATTGCTAACATAGTTCCTATTTTTAAGAAAGGGAAAGAAGGTGATCCAGGTAACTACAGCCCTGTTAGCTTAACATCTGTGATATGCAAGGTTTGGGGGAAAAAATTTAAGAAGAAAGTAGTTAAGGACGTTGAGGTCAATGGTAATTAGGACAAAATACAACATGGTTTTACAAAAGATAAATTGTGCCAAACCAACCTGATCTCTTTGAGAACGAACAGTTTTTTTAGACAAAGGAAATGCAGTGGATCTAATTTACCTCAACTTCAGTAAGGCATTTGATACAGTTCCACACAGGGAATTGTTAGTTAAATTGGAAAAGATGGGGATCAATATGAAAATTGAAAAGTAGATAAGGAAATGGTTAAAGGGGAGAGACTACATACTGAAAGATGAACTGTCAGGCTGGAGGGAGGTTACTAGTGGAGTTCTTCAGGGATCAGTTTTAGGACCAATCTTATTTAATCTTTTTATTACTGATCTTGGCACAATAAGTGGGAGTGTGCTAATAAAGTTTACGGATGACGCAAAGCTGGGAGGTATGGCCAATTCAGAGAAGGACTGGGATACCGTACAGGAAGATCTGGATGACGTTGTAAACTGGAGTAATAGTAATAGGATGAAATTTAATAGTGAAAAGTGTAAAGTCCTGCATTTAGGGATTAATAGCAAGAATTTTAGTTATAAGCTAGGGGCACATCAGTTCGAAGTAACAGAGGAGGAGAAGGACCTCATAGTATTGGTTGATCATAGGATGACTATGAAATGTGATATGGCCGTGAAAAAAGCTAATGTGGTCTTGGAATGCATCAGGCGAGGTATTTCCAGTAGAGATAAGGAGGTGTTAGTACCATTATACAAGGCACTGGTGAGACCTTATCTGGAATACTGTGTGCAGTTCTGGTCTCCCATGTTTAAGAAGGATGAATTCAAACTGGAACAGGTGCAGAAAAGGGCTACTAGGATGATATGAAGAATGGAAAACCTGTCTTATGAAAGGAGGCTCAAAGAGCTTGGCTTGTTTAGCCTACCGAAAGAAGGCTGAGGGAGATATGATTGTTCTCTATAAATATATCAGAGGGATAAATACCAGGGAGGGAGAGGAGGAATTTAAACTCAGTACACAAGAACAAATGGATATAAACTGGCCATCAGGAAGTTTAGACTTAAAATTAGATGAAGGTTTCTAACCATAAGAGGAGTGAAGTTCTGGAACAGCCTTCCAAGGGGAGCAGTAGGGACAAAAGACATATCTGGCTTCAAGACTAAGTTTGATAAGTTTATGGAGGGGATGGTATAATGGGATAGCCTAATTTTGGCAATTAATTGATCTTTGACTATTAGCGCTAAATATGCCCAATGGCCTGTGATGGGATTGGGTTTGAGTTACTACAGAGAATTCTTTCCTGGGTGTCTGGCTGGTGAGTCTTGCCTACATGCTCAGGGTTTAGCTGATCGCCATATTTGGGATCAGTAAGGAATTTTCCTCCAGGGCATATTGGCAGAGGCCCTGAAGGTTTTTCGCCTTCCTCTGCAACGTGGGCATAGGTCACTTGCTGGAGGATTCTCTGCACCTTGAAGTCTTTAAACGATTATTTGAGGACTTCAGTAGCTCAGACATAGGTTAGGGGGTTATTACAAGAGTGGGTGGGTGAGATTCTGTGGTCTGCGTTGTGCAAGAGGTGATCATAATGGTCCCTTCTGACCTTAAAGTCTATGACTCTGTGTATTGTGACACATAAATAATGGCATTTTTTGGAATCTGTAGAAAGAGATAAACAACTTAGTGCTTCCAGTATTTAGTTGGCAGCAGAGCTGATGACATCTCATCAGTGGCCTTGTGTGGAAAGCTATTTGTTAAATGCTCTACTGTAGTAGTTTAAAATGTAGTTCATTTATGCATGAGTAATTACAATATTTGGAGGGGCTGGTAACAGCTTCCTGATTATTATTATTATTTGTATTACCATAGTACCTAGGAGCACTAGACATGGGCCAGGACCCCATTGTGATTCTGTACAAAGAACAAGATGGTCCCTGCCCTAAAGAGCTTACAATCCAAATATGAGACAGGAGACAACAGATGGATACAGATAGATCATGGGGGAGCACAAGGAAACAATGAGACAGTACTGGTCATTGTGATAGGCAGTGGTCTCAGAATACCAGTAATAGTTGTCAAGTTTTTTGTAGGCATCACATCAAAGGAGAATTATAAGGAGGAATTTGAAGGAAACTAATGAGGTAGCTTTGCGTACAGGGAGTGTCTACCACAATTGAGAGGCGGCATGGTAAAAAGCATGAAGGTACTTGTTTGGAGGGAGGGAGGGGAAGTATTTAAAGTTGAGTTGAGCTTTGTACTTAAAGCCAGCGTGTGAAGAATACACTGTCTTTCCCAAACCTATAGTGTATAATTTTTTCAGTACTGAATGAACTATTTGAGAATAAAATTAATTTGAAATTGGGTTCTTTACAAAATGTAGCTCGCTCTCTCTCTCTCTCTCTCTCTCTCTCTCTCTCTCTCTCTCTCTCTCTCTCTCTCTCTCTCTCTCTCTCTCTTGGGTTTAGAATGATCTCATTTCAGGAGTTGTGTATCTATCAAAAATTGGCAGAGAATTGAATCTTGCATACAATGGTACGATGTGTAGTATGGTTTTTAAAATAAAATGTTAGATTCTTCTTTGGGTGATGTCCATATGGGTGCTCCACTTCAGGTGCATATGCCTGAACATGGAGCCCCTGTGCTGATGAGTGTGGAAAGACTCTGGGTACAAGAACTTTGCTTGTCTCTAGTATCATAACACTTCTTGCTAATGGCACATTCTCTTGGGCTGTCATATTTCAATGCCCAGTCTTCTTCCTTCCCTCTAGAGCAGCAGTTCTTAGCCAGGGGTCCATTGTCCCCTGGGGGGCCGTGAGCAGGGCCAATGTTAGACTGGTTCGGCCTAGGGCAGAAAGCCAAAGCCTGAGTCTTGCAGCGGGGCTGAAAAATAGTTGACACAGGTAGTCTTTGGAGTTTTTATACCATGTTGTGGGGGCTTCAAATAAGAAAAAGGTTGAGAACCCCTTCTCTAGTATACGACAATGGCAGCTCCTCTGACCCTCCAATTCCTGTCCAGTGTTTGTTCAGATATCAGCCTAGAGCTCACTCTCCTGTGAGGGAAACTCCAAGGCATGGGTCACCCTGCACTCTTCCTGGCTTGAACTACTGTGAGCTACTGTCCCTGCCCCCTCCCTTTCTTTTATTGACCACTTACCACAAAAGCAGTGAGAGCAATTTCATGTGATCGTCACAGAGGTACGGCTGTTGGTAAGGACTTCATTGCAAGCTTCCCTGGATACTTCTGACATGGTGTCTCGATCTAGATGTACAGTGATTATAGATACTCATGGTAGCTCTCATCAAGCTAGCTCAAGTATAAATAGTAGCATAGCCACGATAGCATGTGTAGTGGAAGCAGAAGCACAGCTGGGCCATGCCAAGTACAAACCCATCTTAAACCAGTGGATATGGACTTGGTAGGGGTCAGCCATGCTTCTCCTGTTGCTATCCGTGCTGCTGCGGGTACACTAATAGTTATACAGTAAAACCTCCATTTAACGGACTAATTCGGGCGAGGGGGTGTCCGTTAAATCAGAAAGTCTGTTATTTAATAATTAAAAAAATGAGCTGTCAGAGCAGCAGCCTGCCTGCCACAGGGTTGGGGCGGCAGCTCCAAGCCTGCCCGCTGCCGGGAGCCATCAGCCAGCCCACCCGGGTCCCGGCTGCTGGGACCCAGGCAGCAGCCGGGAGCCGTCAGCCAGCCCGCCCGCTTGCGGGACTCGGGCGGGAGCCATCAGCCCGCCCACCCGGGAGCCGTCAGCCAGCCCGCCCGGGTCCCGGCTCCCGGGACCCCCCAGCCAACCTCCTGCTGCTGTGACCCGGGCGGGAGCCAGCAGCCAGGCCGCCCGCGGCTGGGACCCCGGCGGCAGCCGGAAGCCGGCAGCCAGCCTGCCAGAAATGGATCAGGAATGCATCAGACTTGCTCAGAAATTTTGTCCGTTGCATCCGAAGTCCGTTAAATTGAGGTCCGTTAAATCGAGGGTTTACTGTACTTGCACTTTCTCGATGAAAACTAGCTTGAGTATGTGTACACAAGCAAGGGAATCACTCCCCTAGCTTTAGCATTGATCCCTTGAAAGGACTTAAACCACTTGATTGGTGGAAAGTTCCAGATGTAGTCTGTACAGGAGCCCCCTTCACATTGACTCCCCCCACAGTGACCATAGAAATAGATGCACACAGTAGTAGGATGGGCAACGCATCTTCATTCATACAAATATGAAGACAAATATACTGCTTAGGAATCTACTCTTCATCTCAACTTGCTGAAGCTCAAAGCAGTCAAATATGCAAAATTTACCCAGCTATGATCAAGAGGCAATCCATCAGAATTATGGTAAACAACAGGACCAACATCGACTATATAAATCACCAGGGAAGAGCAAGATCCATATCTTTTTGTGTAGAAGCACTAAAGCTGTGGAACTGGTGCATTGCCCATCAAATCTTCATCTCAGCCATACTTACCAGGTGTCCAGAATAACATAAAAGACAAACTGAGCAGGCACTTCTGCCAGGATCACAAATGGGAACTTACTTAAAGAGAGTCCCAAGTAAGTTCTCTATCTGGGAATAGATCACTTCACCAGTATCACCAACAGAAAATGTTTTTATCAGTATGGCCACAACAAATATTGTTCCTGTACTTTGGTTCCCTTTCTTCTCTCATCCACCAATTACACTTAATAATGACTTGCTGACTCAAGACTTGGGGAAAATTATTCTCAATCTCGCAGCACTCACCTTAAGAGTTGGCTTCCAAATGGCTCTTACCTGTTTGAAAGAAGTACAAAAATCATTGCTGAACAGTAGTAGGGCTCGTACTAGGAAAACATGTCATGGAACCCACCCCAATATGGGATTTGAATTTGGTCCTCAGTTCTCGAAGTAAACCACCCTTTGAGTCACTAGCTAGGTCAGGAGTAGGCAAGCTATGGCACGCGTGCCAAAGGCAGCATGCAAGCTGATTTCCAGTGGCACTCACACTGCCTGGGTCCTGGCCACTGGTCTGGGGGGCTCTGCATTTTAAATGAAGCTTCTTAAACATTTTAAAAACTTATTTACTTTACATACAATAGTTTAGTTCTATATTATAGACTTTTAGAAAGAGTCCATCTAAAAATATTAAAATGTATTACTGGCACGCAAAACCTTAAATTTGAGTGAATAAATGATGACTTGGCACACCATTTCTTAAAGGTTGCTGACTATTGGTTGGTGGCTATTACCTCATTTGTCAGAATTAAGCTAAGGACTCTTACGTCTGAGCCTGCCACACCATTTTTTTGATTTTTATAAAGAAAAGATACTTCTCCTGCCACATCCTTAGTTTTTACCTATGGTAACCTTGGACTTCAACATAAGTCCGGATGTTCAGCTACCACTTTTTATGCTAATCCTCACCAGATTAGATAATAAGGCACTCTTCACACTTTAGATGTCAGGAGAACATTAGTTTTTTTTTATTTGGACAAGACTAAACCCTTTAGGGCAGGGGTGGGCAAACTTTCTGGCCTGAGGGCCACATCGTGGTTGCAAAACTGTATGGAGGGCCAAGTATTGGAAGCCTGTGCCTCCCCAACAGCCTGGCCCCCGCCCCATCTCTGCCCCCTCCGACTTCCCACCCTCTAACTGCCCCCCTCTGAGCCCCCAGCTCATCCAACACCCCCACACACTCGTCCCCTAACCACCTCCCTGGGACCCCACCCTCTATTCAACCCTCCCTTCTCCCTGTCCCCTGACTACCCCCTTCAGAATTCCCAACCCATCCAAATCCCCCCCCACACTCCTTGTCCCCTGACCACCCCCGACTCTGATCACCCCCCAGTACCTCACCCCCTATCTGGCCCCTCTGCTCCCTGTCCCCTAACTGCTCCAACCCCTATCTTCCACCCCCCTGACAGGCCCCCGAGACTCCCATTCTTATCCAAATTCTCCCCCTTCCCACCCCATTCACCCCCCACCCCCCCGCTTATCCAATTCCCTGACCCTCTTACCACACCACTCAGTGCAGCATGTCTGGCCAGGGCCGGCGACGGGGGTACTATGGGTAGAGCTGTACCGGACCCCGGACTTTAGGGGGGCTCTGGTACACAGTAGTACCCGTAGTCGTCCCCCCTTGTCGCCTGGAGAGCGGGGAAGGGGCGGGGAGGTGGCGCGGCTCTCCTCCGGAGCGGACGAGTGCGCGTCCCTGGCAGGAGCAGTGAGCCCGGCCGGCGGCAGCGGCGCAGTCCGGGGAAGAAAGGGGGGGAGCTGTGGGGGGAGCGCCGGCTGGGCTGGGGGCGGGGCTGGCTGGGCTGGGGGGGGCCCCGGCCGCTGTCAGCTGGGGGGGAGGGGGGAAGTGCCAGCTGGGCTGGGGGGGGCCCCCAAACGATCAGAGTAGGGGGCCCCCAAATTTCTGTCGCCGGCCGTGTCTGGCAGCCCCCCATCCAGAGCCAAACATACTGCCGCGCTGATCCGCAAGAGCGCACAGCACCGTCCCCCAGAGTGCTGCTCGCACAGCGGTATGGCTCCAGGAGGGAGGGGGCTGGACCGGGGATGGCATCCCCAGTTGGTAGCTCAAGGCTAGGCAGGACGATCCTGCGGGCCATATGTGGCCCGCGGGCTGTAGTGTGCCCACCCTTGCTTTAAGGTCTTCCAAAGATTATTTGTCTTTTTCATGGAGAGAGTTTAAGGGACCCCACTCTCACCCAAAAGACTGAATGGTTTCTGGTTGTATTCTATTTTTTCTTTGAGGTGGCTAAAATCTATCCTCCTCCTCTGGTTATAGCCCTTTCTACAAAATCAGTGTTTATCCCAATTTCTATTGAATGTTTCCATGGCAGAAATCTACAAAGCTGCCATATGGGCTTTAGTTCACACCTTCTCAAAACATTGCACTCATGCATGCCTCTAGGGCAGATGCTGCTTTTGGTACTGCTGTTCAATAGTTGTTGACTGGGCTCCAAAGCACCCATCTCCTTTAGGGAGTACTGCTCGGGAATCACCTAAAGTGGAGCACCCATAGGGACATTACTCAAAGAAGAAGTTACAGTCAGACCCCGCAATACAGCGACGATCGGGATCCAAAAATACCCGATTGCGGTAAATGCGGGGTCGCGGTATTGCTGGGGTCATGCGACATGAAAGTGCTGCGCGCTGCCGCCGCCATCAGAAGCCCCGCACACCCCACGTTATAAGTGGATTTGCACGATAGCAGGCATGGTATTGCGAGGTTCCACTGTACTTACTTTATACAGTAACTGGAGTTGTTCAAGTTGTTTGTCTTTTGTCCTGGACTACCCGCCATATTTCTCATATCCTCAATGTGCGGACTGAATTGGCACTACCAAGAGTCCCCAGTCAAAGGGTCAGGGAGCATGCTTCCCTGAAGTGGCACACCCATAGCAACAAACATCTTGAGGAACTCCAGTTACTGTACAAAGTAAGTAACTTATCTCTAATGGTCATCTTTTCTTGTTCTTCAAAATGGAAAGTTTCTAGACACGGAAGAATAATATTCTCTTTGGGAAAAAAAATCATGAAGGACTAACCTCTTTCAAAATGACTGCTATATATTATTGTTCATAAGGGGACTGAGGTCACAAGCTGCCCATCAGATGGTTCCTACTTCTACTCACTTGCCATACAGTACAACTCCCTATCTGTAGACAGCATATGGGCCACCATCTTTCCTGAAGACAGTTTGACTCTACTTCCATTGGGAGTGCTTTTCTTCACAATTTTTAACCTTGAGTAAACCTTGAGTAAACCTTATATCTTGTTCTTAGGAATTTTTGTGTGCAGGCTGGGTACACTGTGTTATCATTGGTTTCTAATTGCAGCATCTGGTTTTAAAGATATATGTACATTTAAGATATCATTAGCGGATGGACACAGCAATATCACAAAAAGGCTCATTAGCCTAGTGGGGGAGGAAACAGTATATGCGCACAATGGTACTTGATTGGATATTAGAAAGGAGATGTTTTGTTTTGAGTATGTGTTTTGAAATATACATTTTGCAAAATATAAGTAGTTTTAATATTTGTATTTCAAAAAGAGAAAACTCTAGCTGCCAGGTTCTCAGCAGTATTTTCCATTGACTTATGTTTCACAAAGAGCTTCAATCCTTGGGTTATGAGTAACTTCAAAGAAGGCAGGATTTAACAGCCAGGATGAGGGGGAAAGAATTAATATGGTTAAATTATATCTGGTTTCGTTGCCTGCCACTAACATGTTTGTCACTCAGTGCATTGACACGCTTTATTTTTTATATATCTGAAATATTAGGAATCCCAAGGGAAACTTTTAAATGATCCGTGTTATTCAGAACAGTTATCAGTGCAAGCCACAAACACATTTAAAAAAAAAAAAAAAAACTCAGATTTTACTGTCCATAAATCTCAGATCTAACACCAGAGTTGATAGAGACAGAAACAGCTAAGAAGTTAAACCAGATCATACAAATGATCACCCACCCTGTTTCCTTCTCATTTATTCCTATTCATAAACACACTGGCATTCATTGATGTAATGAATTCCTGCAAAGAAAAGTGTATACACTGATTGTCGTGTGTATTATTGCTTACTTACTGGCACTGCTTTACTGTAACAGTTCTATTCCTTCCCCCTTATGGTTTGTTTTTAATAAGATGTTTTTCAAAATTTATCCCCTAACAAAGATGTTTAATGCTCCGCATAGATTTCTGCTGCTAAAGGGACTGCCAGGGGCTTCCAAGTACAAATTATATACAGTTTACTGGAAGAAGCCAATTATATCTGTATGTATTCTCTCCAGTTCACCAGGTGGTGCTCTCTATGCCAAATATAAACAAACTAAATACAGAGCGAATGGAACACTTGCACATGCAGTATGCTAGTATTTTTATTTAATGTTAGTGAGAATTAAGATGTCTGATAGTACAGTAGATTCCTTTACACATTATAGATATTATATGGATATTAAACAAAAACATTCACTCCAGGTAATTAGTTTTAAAATCAGCTAAAAGACTTCTGATAAAATTGCCAGTACATTGCTACCTTGATATAATGCTGTCCTCAGGAGCCAAAAAATCATACCCTGGTATAGGTGAGACCACGTTATATTGAAGCCAGACATGACGCGCTGATCCACGCCCCCCGGAGCGCTCCTTTACCATGTTATATCAGAATTTGCCTTATATCAGATTGCGTTATATCGAGGTAGCAGTGTATTTAATTCACTTTAAAAAAAGTATCTCACTTTGTCCCATTATATTAGAAATTCTGGATTATTTGTTCTAAATAAATAGAACTCTGTTTCTTGAGTACACCCACATTTGCAGTACACTTGTTTTTATTCTATTTACCTGACTCTGCTTACCTTTGCAGGTTAAAGTTGCAATTCTTAAATACATAGAGATTCTTGCACAGCAGATGGACCCAGGGGATTTTGTAAATTCAAGTGAAACTAGGCTGGCGGTATCTCGGATTATCACCTGGACAACAGAACCGAAAAGTTCAGATGTTAGGAAGGTATGTCCATTCATGCTAAAATATATAGTTAGGCTTTCAGGGTTTTTCTTCGGTAGTTTTTAAAGCTGAAAGTTGTTCTGATTAGGGTGACCAGATGTCCCGATTTTATAGGGACAGTCCCGATTTTTGGGTCTTTTTCTTATATTGGCTCCTATTACCCCCCCACATCCTGTCCTGATTTTTCACACTTGGTGTCTGGTCACCCTAGTTCTGATTGTCCTATCAGAGTTGGGAGGTATTTGTATGTGTGTTGTTACTATATTCCTAACTAATGCTTCAACAAAAAATGTCTTAGGGTTTTGTAATTTAAGACAACTTTTCCAACAAAAGGGTCCTACAAAATATTCTCTGTAGGTTCATTCTTTAAAAGTATGGAGAACCTACTCCATTTCACGATACACAAATTAAATTAAAGCATATAGTGTCAAAATAGATAAAATAAAGCCTTGTCTAGACTAAGATAAAGGTGTGTTTTTTAAAATATTTGAGCTTAAATGTTATAACTAATAAAATTTAAAGCTCTAGACAGTACAAGTTATATTCTAGCTGGTTGGGAGGAATTTATCTTAGAGTAAAAGGAGTACTATTGTTTAAAACACTTTATATGACAGTTAAATTTACTTAAGTGGCCTACTCTAAGACAGCTTTAACTAATATCACTGCAACAGGGCCACCTTCTGTCCCAGTAATAATACATTGATCACAGTCGGGGTGAGTAAGAAGCTAAAATTATAGTTCATCTGGTTTTATGTTTTTTTTATCTGGTTTTGCACATTCTTTGTATTTGACAATAGAATTTAAGGAGTAATTGTTGAGTTGGTGACAATAGGAAGCTGACATTTTAATAAAACTACTACTTTAGCGTCAACTCTTCATACAAAAGCTACTGTCGGTAACATTTGATGTAGAAAACTAAAATACACATTCTACAGAGATTTTTTTGCAGGAAGTGAGGGGGTTATGGTTCCCAGTTTAAAAAAAAAAAAAAAAAGATTAAGAAGAGATTTGTTTTTCACTAACAGATTATTCTGTGTTGTTTATCTTTTTGGTTCACCCTTTTCTTCTTAAGCTTTTATGCCAATTTACAACCACCAGGCTTTAGTGACTTCTCTGACAACTCCTTTGATAGCTTCTCCCCTCCCTTAGAGCTTGGCACCTCTCTCTCTCTTTTTTTCTTTTGCTGGGGAGACAGTCTGATCACATGATTACAATTATCTGTCCTTTGCTGATCATTTGTAGATCTACCTCTGCTCTCTCTAACTTTTTCTTCTTGACGGATCTATTACTAACCTACATTAAAATAACTTCTCCTAAACCTGCCCTTTTCTATTCTCGTTAGAAACTTCACCATCTTCCTTGTTCCTCTGGTGCTGACTGTCTTAGTATAATTTTTCTCCCAGAAGTGTGTAAAAGTATACAGATTTACAGAAAGAGCAGATTTCACAAAGTCTGTAAAAAGAAACTTAATTCGTTGTGTGCAAATAAAAGTTGGTGCTGAACTTTAGGAAACTTAGTGTGTTTCTCTGTGAACTAGATCATCATTTAGCAAGAAAATAGAAAGTAACCTTTTTTTTAAAAGACTAGTATTGTTGTATTAGCGAATAGCAATTATGTTCTTAATTTTGGTGTCCTCTTTCAACCATTCTCTCCACTTCTCCCCTTTCCACTTACAATAACTGTTGAATCCTGTTTTTCCTCAACTTTTCAAAAAGGTCCATCATTCTTTTCCATTCCCATTGTTGTCTTGTCCAAGCCTTTTTCAACTCAACTGAGCAATCCTTACTTGTCTAAGTTGTCCATCAGTCCATCCAAAACACTGCTCCCAAAATCATGTCCTTTGCCTGTTGCACTAGCCATGTCCAGACTCTTCTTCGGATCCCTTTTCTTAGCTTCCTTGTCCTCCCAGATCTTACCTAAACTCCTAGTCCTTTAAGCTACTGAAAGCATAGAGATATTGAAAATGAAAGATGTAGGGAAGTCTAACAAAATGCTCCTGCTTACTGGACAATCTGCTGAATTAAACTGCTCATTAAAATAGTGAGGAGGATCTCATCAATCTACTCAGTCATCAAAATGTGTAGCAGTATATGGCAAAAAGTTGGTCAAGCAGGTGTTCTCCAGACAAGCACAATATTCTGTAACCATTAAGACTTCATTGAAGTTGCTTATCACCCCTTTTTTTTTTTACTAATTTTATAAAAGAGGAGGTAGTCTTTTTAGTAAAAGTTGAGAGAGATATTTGAATCCTTTTCTAATTATGTATGATATATGCTGAGATCCAGCAGTTGTTTTTAAATGAACTACATGTGAATCCTTTGCCTGTTAGTTTTAAATATTTTTTTCAAACATTTTCAGAAATTTATTCTCCTGTAACTTAGTTACATAATAACGTTAGCTAGAGCCCGTTAGGCTATCAAAAAAACTAACTAGTCTTGAGGTGAGAGGCTAAATAGTACCATGTGCAAAAATTATCTAAGAACAGGAAAAAAATTATAGGAATAGATGGTCAATTTTCTTCATAGTAAAAGATTAACAATGGGCCCCAAGGTTCCCTATTCACTCCAGTGTTTTAGTATGTTTAGTAACAATCTAGAACGACCATGTTTTTTAAAAAAAATGAGGTAGCAAAATATGAAGGTTACACAAAATTAATCAGTTACTGAAGTTTAGAGAAGGTTGAAGAGCTTCTGAGTGTGACTTAACCAAGTCTGATGAATCGACAACATGCTCACAAATGAAATTCAGTGTTAACAAATGCAAATAGTGCACACTGGTGGGAAGACGTAAACTACTTTTACACCTCACAAAGTTTTAAATTAACAGTATCAGCTTCAGAAAGGGCCTCGGAATCATTATGTAAAGCTTAAATGACAGCTTCTGTTTAATGTGTAGCTGTGGTCAAAAAAGCAAGCATTATGTTAGGGTGCATAAGGAATGGCATGTTGAATAACATGGAAAATATTATAATGCCATGATACATAAATTAGTGGTACAGCCTCATCTGGAATACTGTATGTCATTCTGGTCACCCCTTCTCATAAAGGATATTGCAGAATTATAAGGGGCTCAGAGGAGGTGTCTCATAATACCAATTGTATTTCAGATTTGCCTGTGTTTAGGTGTTAGTGCTGCTTACATTATCAGTCATAAACTCCTCTGGCTGTTGGAGGGGAAGAGGAGACATGCATACTCTGGTTCTCTCCCCCTACGCTGTCCTTTGTCCCCAGAACCGTGGTTGTTACAAGGCTAGGTGGGATTCTGTAGTACTTGACTCCATCCCAGCCTTCTTTTATTACTCCTCTTCTGCGTCAGCTATCTCCAGTGCTTGCCTCTGCTTCTGCTCAGAGCTTTCAAGCACCAGCAGAATGAAATATGACCCTATTCTTGTAGGTTTCGCAGCTGTACACAGGACTCTTAATAACATTAGTGAAAACTGATCAGATTCTGGTCAATTTTAATTGTGCTTTAGCTTGGCAAAGTTTTAAGCATGGGAGGTACAGGAGCAGACTGCTGACTAAGGGTATGGCTACACAATCTGCCGGATTGGCGGGTAGCGCTCGATGTATCGGGGATCGAATTATCATGTCTCATCTAGACTTGATAAATCGATCCCCAAATTGACTCCTGTACTCTACCTCTGCAAGAGGAGTAAGTGGAGTCAGGGGGGAGTGGCTGCGGTCAACTTGCTGCCATGGGGATGGCCAGGTAAGTCAACCTAACAGCTACGCTATTCGCATAGCCGAAATTGGGTATCTTAGGTTGACTTCCCCTCCCCCGTAGTGTAGCCCAACCCTTGAGGAGACAGCATTAATTCACTTTGCACTTGGTTCACAATTGGGAATTTAACTTCACAGCCACAGAAGGCTAGAAACATAAACCAATAATTTCAAAAACGGGTACCTGCAGTTAGGTTCTTGTGTTCATATTTTAGGCACCTAAAGTGCCTGATTTTTTTCAGTAGTGACCATATAGTAGATCCATAAATAATTATTTAGAAAACTAACTTTAGGCATCATTTTTGAAAAACCTGGACTGTTATCTTCTTTTAAATGAAAGCTTCAGATTCTGTACTACTACATGCTACTTCTCAAAGTTGCCTACAGTATCCAGATAAAATGTGCATAATTAGAAGCCATACTACCTCAAGATGCCAGGATTTGAGCCCTGATGTGATGGGCTCTGTACAAGTATAAAATACAGTTCTGCCCCTTAAAGCTTAAATTCTAAATAATTTTGAATGATGCCTGGGGGTAAGGGCTTAGACTACAGTAGAGAAGAGAGAGAAGATAAGAATGACAGTAATAACACAAGGTTCCATATAAGATTAGCTACAGGTACAATGTGGAAACTTTAGAGTTCTGGGGGGATTTATGTCAACTGACAGAGACCAATAAATCACTGTATTTGTAAGTTTAACCAGTTAGAAGTTGATGAATCTGGCAGTTTCCCTTTGGTTTTTATTAACTCAAATTTCAATGAAGTGAAGAGACTAGGACAGGAAGGAGAAAGAGGTTTAAACATATAGCCACTCACCAGTGAAGAACAGTTGTTCACAGCAAATTTATGTTTAACATTTAGTATTTACATTTAAACACAAACATGAATATGTGCTGATGTATGTTTTCAGTGTTAGCTTTCCACTAAAGTTGCTACAGTTTATTACTCTGGAGAGAAAAAGAGAAATAAATATCTGAAAGAATTTTCTAAATTACTTGTTTAAATATTTTGGTACTTAAGCAAGTTGTCTGTCATTTTTTCAAGCATTAGGCACTGGTTCTGTCCAGTGCATGGCAGACCTTCTTGGTGAACTGCTAGATATAAGTGGTTATCTGGAATCAGCTTCATGCCAGAATGAAAGTATTAAATAAGTCTGTAATTCAACAATATCCTGCCTTTATTGATATGTGACTGGCCTCTTGCCACACTGACAAACCTTTTGGCCTCTCAATCAGCACTCACTAAATTGTGTAACTGAAAAAGTTAACTAAAAAATACACTGCATCACTAATTAATTACATTCTACTCTCATTAAAGAACTGTGCTTTTGTTACAAGTCAAGGAAAACAATTTTAAAACACCAGTTTAAAAATAAGCATTTACCCCCAATAAAGGCGAGGAGGATCTGTAAATTGCCTAACAAATAAAAACTTAAAATCAGGAAAATTATGCAGCAAGCCCAAAGCTCTAATATTAATACTTCCAATTTTACTTTTAATCTTCAAAGTGTTTTAAAATGTGCTAAATTAATTCTTATGACGTTTACCTCACAAGGTTATTATTGATATTTTCTAGATAAGAGAAACTGAAGAAGAAAGAGGTTAAATGACTCCCCATATGATCTTGGGGGGAGTCGGAGTAAGTTAAAGACTATGATCAGACCACAGAACTATGCCTACTGTTCTCCAGGTTAACACATCTATTCGCTTAACTTTAAAATAAAAAGTAAGGATTCTCAGTTGATAAACTTGAGTCACAACCCACATGAGAGCTCCCCAGAAAGCTTCTGGAGAAGATCCAGGTGTAGCAAGCTGGATCCTATCATGTCTGAGATATTCTGCTAAATATGAGTCTTTTGTCATTTGGAAATGATTCTGTTTTAAAGCCAAAATCACGTCATTGTGCCATTTTCTTTATCATTTCATCTGTCTGTTGTTACTAGCACAAAGCATTCTGGGAGTATATTTTAAAATGATTTGTTGCTAGGAGGATCATGGGAAGTAAAAGGCTTCGGATTCCTGACCAGGGTCATCAGTTTGTGATAAGCGAATGTCCATTGTTTGTTTTTTTAATCATGTCTGCAATACCTTTATTCTTGAAGTTTTTATCTAATTAAAAATGATTACTCCTTTCTCTGGAATCCATACTGGAAAAATAAAGCAATTTTCAATATATAACATTTTAAAAACAAAACTTCACATGTAGTTTTCATTAATTTTTTTTGCTCTAGGCTGCACAGTCAGTGCTGATTGCCCTATTTGAACTAAATACCCCGGAGTTCACAATGTTACTAGGTGCTTTACCAAAAACATTTCAGGATGGTGCAACAAAGCTGCTCCACAACCATCTTCGGAATACGGGCAATGGTGGTCAGGTATTTACAGTTATTTTTTTGCTCTGAAGTTTCTGATACATACTTTCATCTTAATATAGATTCTGCTTCAAGGGCTTGCTCGTGTCAATTCCAAGTAGGTGTTCGTGTGTCGCTTGCACAGTTGTCAGAAGACTTTCCCCTAGCCGTACCCGTTGGGTTGGCTGTGGAGCCCCCTGGAATGGCTTATTCGTGCCATGGTGTTCAGTTTGCAAATTAATTCAAGTCCTGGAGTTTCTCATTGGAGTCTGGTTTTGAAGTTTTTTTGTTGAAGAATTGCCACTTTTAAGCCTGTTATTGAGTGTCCACGGAGATTTAAGTGTTCTACTGGTTTTTGAATGGAATTAATTTGTAAACTGAACACCATCAAATTAGGTCTGAATAAAGACTGGGAATGGATGGGTAACTACAAAAACTAATTTCCCCTGCTGATACTCCCACCTTCTTGTTAACTGTTTGAAATGGACTACCTTGATTACACTGGCCTCATTAGAACTACAAAAGTGATTTCCACACTTTCTTGTCAACTGTTGAGAATAGTCATTTTCACCTTAATTGAATTAGCTCATTAGCTCTGACACACACACACACACACACACACACACACGGCAACTCCCATCTTTTCATATGCTGTGTATTGATTCCCCGCTACTATATTTTCCACCCACACATCTGATGAAGTGGGTTTTAGCCCACCAAAGCTTATGCCCAAATAAATTTGTTAGTCTCTAAAGTACCACAAGCACACCTTGTTGTTTTTATATCTAACTAGCTAATCTCAGAACTTTTCTGGTGTTAAAAACTAAATATAACATAAATTTAAAAAGAAATGTTACTTTTTACTAGAATACTATTTTTTTCCTAGGGGTCAGTGGGAAGTCCATTAACAAGACCTACACCACGTTCACCAGCCAGTTGGTCTAGTCCTCTCACTTCCCCAACCAATACATCACAGAATACTTTGTCACCAAGGTAATGTAAGGCTATATTATAACTTTATATCATAACTTGTTGTTATGGGGTTTTTTTGTGTGTTCTCCTGAATTCCAACCCGATCAAAAGGTGCAGAAAGAATTTTACCCAACTAAAATCAACCACTAGATACTTAGAATAATCACTTATTAAAAACTATTAACTTGGGCCAGTCTCCAGACAACTTAACGTTTTGGAGGGTAAAAGGAATACTCTACAGCAGGAGTAGGCAACCTATTGCACGCATGCTAAATGCAGCACGTGAGCAGATTTTCAGTGGCACTCACACTGCCAGGGTCCTGGCCACTGGCCCTGGGGGTCTCTACATTTTAATTTAATTTTCAGTGCAGCTTCTTAAACATTTTAAAAACTTATTTTCTTTATATACAACAATAGTTTCATTATATATTAGACTTATAAAAAGAGACCTTCTAAAAACATTAAAATGTAGTACTGGCACGTAAAACAAATTAGAGCGAATAAATGAAGATTCGGCACACCACTTCTGAAAGGTTGCCAACCCCTGCTCTACAGCTTAACTGCCATTTCTACCAGTCTAGACGATTTCATAGGTCATGTGTTTGATTGTGACGGATTTAGTAGTTTTGAAGTTTTAAATGTTAAAATTGTAGGCAAGTACACTATAGTAGTTTATATTTTATATTTAATAGAGAAACTGTGCAGAAGCTCAAGGCATTAATTCTTTCAGCCGTAGAGAGTGGCGCAACAGTCTGCTTTCTCTTGCTGTTGTTCCTAAATAAGTAGATCCCTTGTTGGCCATCCAATTCCACCACTTGAAGAAGTCCCAAGTATCAGTCATTGGTGGTCTCCTTAACAAACGAGGGGAGGGGTGCCTGTGGCCCCACTCCTCAGTAAAATAGAAAATAAATTGAACTTTTTTATCCCCTCTAGGATCCTAAATCCTATTGACTTCCAGTGAGACTCAAGTTCTTAAATGCCTATTCATCCATGTTTCCCTGTATCTACAGTGCATTCGATTATGACACAGAAAACATGAATTCTGAAGATATTTATAGTTCTCTTCGTGGCGTCACTGAAGCCATTCAGAACTTCAGTTTCCGTAGTCAGGAAGATATGAATGAGCCTGTGAAACGGGATTCCAAAAAGGACGATGGTGATTCAGTGAGTGTTTGAATGACAATGCAAGAAGCTAATTTAGTACAGCTGAATTATCTCTTTAAATGAATTTGTATATCAAGGGTAGAATTTTCAGAGCACCTAAGTACCATTTTCAGAAGTGCCTCTAGGATCCTAAATCCTATTGACTTCCAGTGAGACTCAAGCTCTTAAATGCCTATTCATGCCTATCAACCTTTTGAAAATGGGACTGAGGTTCCTTAAGTCACTTAGGTACTTTTGAAAATTGTACTCCTAGTCTTAAAGTCATGTGACCTATTTATGTTAAAGATGTCAAATTCTAATTACAAAAGGCCATGCTGCTAATCAAGTCTATGTAGAATGCCAGTATTTTAAAGCCTGTTGGACTATGGCTTTAGTTTTAACTTGCAAATGCTTATTGATGTTAACTGTTTTAGACTGAACAATCTGCTTCATATTCTTGCTGTTGTACTGGAAGGAGACTGTGTGATTTCTGTCCCTGAATAATATCATTTGAATGAAATATGTACTTCATGAAATCCCTTTCAGAAAGCAAAACTTTGAGTTAAAAGAATTCTAGACACCTTTTGATGCTTCTCCCTCAAAAAGAGCATGTCCAAACAAATACTTTATAGTGTCCAAAAAGCTGTGGGCAAGATTTTCAAACTTGGGCATCTGTGGTCTGGAACTCAGGCTCAACACAACTGAAAATCAGGCCAAATATTTTGGTGCTTAAATATGGATTTAAGTATCTAACTTTAGGCTTCCACTATGAAAATGTTGCTGTTCTCTGTTCAGTTCAAACACTTAAGACCTTTTTAGGCAATGTTCATATGCACCATTTGAAAGGAAAGCTAGGCTTTCTGAGGGCTCATCTAAATGAACACTCGGTTCACAGCAAAGTAGCATTTAAATCTATCCCCCACTAGCATGCTGTGCACTAGGGGTTTGTCTGGACCCTACTTCTGTGCACTAAAAGTTCTCTAGGGCAGTTCTTACATATATTTTTTTTCATGGGCCACTTGAAAATTGCTAAGGGTCTCGGTGGACCACTTAATGATCTTTCCAAATGATGTTTGTCCTGTTAGAAAACTATTGTGAAGAGCTTTGGATAAAATAGCTATATAAGAAAAAAATTAATAATTAACGGGGGGTGTTGTATTTTTCCTGGCAGATTTGCAGTGGCTCTGGACTAGCGGATCTGAGAGCAGGAAGTGGTGCAATTGACACAGGCCGAACAGCTCTTGATAACAAAACATCATTACTTAACACAATGCCTCCCCACTCTTCTCCACGTTCGCGAGATTATAACCCGTACAATTACTCAGATAGTATCAGTTCTTTTAACAAATCTGCTTTGAAAGAAGCTATGTTTGATGACGATGCAGAGCAATTTCCTGATGGTAAGTTCTAGATTACATTCTTTGTTACAGGGGAAATAAGATTTATCTACATTTGTTGCATATAGTCATTAAGGTTTTCATGTAATAAATAGAGACTGAGCTAAATTAGCTATACGTAAAAGTATCTGAAGGAGCCGGACTGCTGATGTAATAAATCATGGTTTTCGGACTAGATTTATTGAATAGCAAATCTTAGCTGAGTAATGTGAAAAGTAAGCAGTGTTACGAAGGCTATCAGACAGAATTCCAATGTAATGGAATACTCCAGTATTAATGTCCTTTCCCATAAATACAAAGTTACAGGAAAAGTAAGGGACTAGGATAAGAGAATTGCTAATTGTAGTGTATACTGTATATTTGAGCTTACGTTGTAGTAAGTATACTTTAGTGCATGACAGTCAAAAAGAAAAAATATTTGTAGCTATGTTGCTTTTTCTCCTAGAGTCTAGAATGGGATTCTTTGCTTCTATACACAACCAATTAAATAGAGTGACCAGATATCGCATTTTTACAGGAACAGTCCTGTTTTTGGGGACTTTTTCTTATATAGGCACCTATTACCCCTCCACCCCCATCCTGTTTTTCAACGGTTGCTATCTGGTCACCTTACCATTAAAGATATAAAACGACTCACATGCACTTCAAGAGGCTTTGAACAGAACTGGTGATACACAGGGTAACACCACTGTTTCACCGGGTCCTGGTCCCACAGTGGAGCGGGGGGCATGTGAGCTTGTTGCAGAGTTGCTACTCAAGGATGGGAACCTCCTGGCATTTCAGCCTCCAAAATCATTCAGGCTGCACTTTCTACACAACTATGTGCTAGTCAGAGCAGGGGTGGAATGTGGGTGGGGCCACAGGCAGAAGAGGCTCTCTGGGAAGCCACTACCTCCCCAAGTGAAAGCTTCACCCACCGCCCATGTTCTTTACTATAGTTTCAACAATTTTTCCTGGTACTGAAGTTACCGCCCTGTAATTGCCATGATAGGCTCTGGATCCTTTTTTAAAAATTAGTGTCGCATTAGCTACAAATTCATACTATGCATTTAATTTTATTGTTTGGTACCCAGAGCAGTATTATACAATGTCAGTCCTTCAAAAACTGCTAAATTTCTTAGCAACTGACCTATGCAATAACATTTGAATGCGTGAAGTCAGTCTCGTCAACATTGCTATCATGCTGATGGAATTTATATTGTGGAATTACTGTCAGAGCAGAGTATATGCCTCGTTTCTCTAATATAATGTCAATATGTGTTCCCAATAATAAAATTGATCATGGTAACTTATCTTCGCTGTGTTTGATAGGACTAATGTGGCCTTGGTAATAAAAATAATCATATTCAGTGTTAGTTCTTTGTTCCAGTCCTCTCTACTAATTAATGACTATCATAGGGTTGAGGCAAAAAAATGTTCCTTTAGGTGAACATTAACGGTCCATTTAGAGAATTTGCAAAGCATGCATTATTAGTCATATAAACTCTAACATACTCATATATGGATGAAGGGAAGAGAGGTACTACTTTAATAAACATTTTTGTTTTCATGCATCCATGTCTTTGGCTATTCATCCAAAACAGAGGATAAATAGAACAAGTGGAGTTCTGTTCTGTGCTCTGGAGAAAAAGTTTTGATCTAAAATATTCAATAGGTGATGAACATTTTACTGAGGTAGTGAAAATTTATACAGCGCTAATGAATTCACTTTTTACTAGTTTCTTCTCCTAAAATGACTTACTGTTACTAAATAGTAATAACAACATAATAAACTCAAGGACTAATTAACGTGTGATTTATCTGTATGTGATGTCACAAATTTTGTTACAGAAATATTTCACTTGTAGTGTCAACATGAAATAGTTCTAGAGAAAGATACAAGACTATCTCTGCTTAATTGCCATGTTTTGCAGATGTGAGAAAATTTGACTTCCATTATATGCCTTGTAAAACAGAAGTTTATTTGAGAGAGAGATTTTTTTTGTTTATATCTTTTATCTTTTTTCCTTCAAAAAGTACTGTGAGGTTCTTACTCTTCTACCTGGACAGCAAGACACAGGCAGAAGACATGAGAATTCCCTTTTCAGAGGCCAGAGATGTCTATTTGATAACGAAGTAAAGACAATAACTTGATATTTGAATTCACACTGGAGACCAGGTTTTATTGAGGTTTTGCAGGCATCTTGGGTTGACTGCCCAATCTGTATAAGTATCAGTCTACTTATTTATGCCTTGCTCATCACTATAGAACCCTCCCCTATATTTTTTAAATTCTCCTACACAGAGAGCTAGGGACAGCAGCCTGAGCAGCGGCAGCCCTATGGAATTCCCAGTCTAGTCAGCTTCACACACCTGTTCAGTCATTGGAAGATTCAAGCTGCAGTCCTTTCATTTGCAAGTTCTTTTTTGCCATCATGCCAGACATTTGTTGCTCAGGATTGCTGACCACACTGAAAATATAGTATTTGTGTTTATTTTTAGGGTAAAAATGTCCTTGCAGACAGAGCTGAGGAAAATAAACAATTTTAAGGCCTATCAGCCTAGAAACTATCTCTGAATTATATGACAGAAGTTGCTTTTTATCACCTCTACAGTTTGAAGGATATGTCCATTTATTCCTTTTTAATAGAGCCTCCCATGGACCATTCTGATCTGGTTGCAGAGTTACTGAAGGAATTGTCAAACCATAATGAGAGAGTTGAAGAAAGAAAGGCTGCTTTGTATGAGCTTATGAAATTGACTCAAGAAGAGTCCTTTGGTGTTTGGGATGAGCACTTCAAAACGATACTACTTCTGTTACTTGAAACTCTTGGGGACAAAGAGGTAAATTCAGACTAACCCAAAGTTGACCATGCACGGAAATTGCTTTTGACATTAGGGCCCGTTCTTCAATGACACGTCACATGGTTGAAATTCATATTGGGTTTAGATGGTATCTTTAGGAGGAGATAGACAAGTAGTTGTTAGCAGTAAAATACTTTTCAATGACAGTCTACAAATGGGACTAAGAAAATGCCATTAAATTTAAAATAATCTCAGTGCCCCAAAAAGTTAAGACACAGTCATCATGTTTACTTTACAGGGCTTTTTTTTTTTTTTTTTTTTTTTTTTTTTTGGTCTTTTGGGTTCTCCCAGTATTCAGATAATTACTATGAAATTCAAAGTATTCTTTTTTGTAGATCACCTTCTAAATGGGCCATGCAAAGCTTGCCTTTGAAAAATGTATAAATAAGAAGTGTGTGTTTACTAGGGATGTAAATATTGTTTAAAAAGATAACTATTTAAAGTATAAAATTTATATTGTTTAACTGGATAGCCGATTAAAGGGAGAGGGGACCAGGTACCTCGTTTGTCCCAATGTGTCCTCCTCAGACACTTGGTGCCACCCCATCAACAATTTCTCTTCACTGACCAGCGCACTGTCCGCTTCCGCAGCCAAACCCCTTCCAGTGGCACTGGGGGAGGCCGGGGACTACCTCCCCCTTTTCCCCCATGACTGGGCTGGGGCTGCTCCAGCCGGCATGGCTCGGGTCAGTCTGTGTTACAAAAGAACCCATTCAAGACCCACACACAGGGGATTAATGGTAAGGTGGGTTAATGATAAGACTAATACTTACCATTTAATATTTTACATCCCTAGTGTATATATCTCCCTGCTACCCCATATTCTCCTCTTTTGGAAAGGAGGTTTCCATAGCTTTCTTGGAGGACACGAAACTTAGCTTTCTCTTGTCCCTATGTTCCAAGGTATAAAATCCTAAAACACATACAACATTATGTGTAGGAAATAAATTTAAAGTAATTTTAGAGGTTTCTAAAATGTAGTTGTTATAATTGGCAAGTCCCTTTCAGTTCTATATAATTAGACTTACTATAATTAGTATACTATAGTTGGACTTGTAATTAGGCATGTCTTCGGAATCAGAGGGACTCAAAAATTGCAATAACAGTTTTGAACACAAATATTTCTAAGCCATTTTTTTGAAAAATAAGTGGTTTAGACAAAATATGGTAATAGTGTTGTGTGAAGGTTTTATTGGCACTCCCTTGGGATGATCTGCATATGTTGCTTGTGAATTAACAGGTAAACATTGCATCTACAGACACTGCTTAGTAAAAACTTCATACGGTACAGACCTTTTTATGCACGGATATCGGAAGTCAAGCCATCATGACCATGGGTTAATAGACCACGGGTTAAGAGCGTCATGCTGAAATATCTTAAGATATCTATACATAATCAAATCAACAAGAGTCAATTTCTAAATGTATTTGCACTGGCTATATATTACATGTACCAAGAGTCCACAATGATGTATAGTCCTTGGCTCTAAAAAGTGTCTGATTCATTATATTTTCACTATCAAACAAGTTAGTGTCCAATTGCTGAGCTAATATTAAAAACACATTATCTGTTCAAAGAGAAATAATTATATACAATATTTAACTTTTAGCATGCAATCAGAGCTTTGGCATTGAAAGTTTTAAGAGAAATTCTAAGGAACCAACCAGCAAGATTTAAAAATTATGCAGAGCTTACAATTATGAAGACACTAGAAGCTCATAAGGATCCTCATAAGGAGGTTAGTAAGCGGCTCTGTGTGTTTTGTGTATTTGAGGAAGTGACACATGTCAAAGCACAAATCAAATGTAACGTTCAAAGAATATGCTTGGTAAATGATTGAAATGCCAGTGGGGAAATAATTGGTTTGATAGTCAAGAATTCAGCAAATATTGGTTAATAAAGGCATGCTAGAGTAAGAAGAATTGCTGTTTATGGACCCTGAAATGCACAATTTCAACCCAAATAAAGTGGATTCCTACTTAGCTATTGTCCCCAAATGACACACAGATGCAGCCAACTAAGTACAGTAAAACCTCCATTTAACGGACTAATTCGGGCGAGGGGGTGTCCGTTAAATCAAAAAGTCCGTTATTTAATAATAAAAAAAAATGAGCTGTCGGAGCAGCAGCCCGCCCACCACAGGGTCGGGGCGGCAGCTCCGCAGCCCGCCCACTGCCGGGAACCGGCGGCAGCCAGGAGCCAGCAGCCAGCCTGCCCGCTGCCTGGACCCGGGCGGCAGCTGGGAGCCGGCAGCCAGCCCGCCCGCTGCTGTGACCCGGGCGGCAGCTGGGAGCCGGCAGCCAACCCGCCAGAAATGGATCAGGAATGCATCAGACTTGCTCAGAAATTTTGTCCGTTGCATCCGAAGTCCGTTAAATCGAGGTCTGTTAAATCGAGGGTTTACTGTATGAGCATCAGATGGATCACTTTCAGTACTACTAGAAGGATAAAGGAGATTGCCTCCCTATAAAGCTATAGGTCCTGGAGGAAATGTGTATACAGGGAACCATTTTTATATTGTATCATCACCATCATGTTTTTACTTTTCAAAGTGTATTTCTCAGAAAAGCAGAAGCATAAAATGTATGCTACATCTAGTTCAACAGAGGGAAAGGTTAGAAAAGATGCATCTTGATATAGTTTTTGTAAACAGAAGAAAAAGAGCAAATATGGTTCTCATTATTTTGGTACTTCTCTAAAACAACTAAATTAATCTGACTGCAGGTTGTCTACTATGCCACCTGGAGGTTTAGAAGCTCTTTAAAAATAAACAAAAGGTATCAGTGGAAACCCTATGAGAATCTACTTGCATGGATGGCATGATGTTGTTGCAAACGGCATATATTATGATGATCAGAGAGAGAAGAATTACAGTCGGACCCTGCAATATCATGACAACCGGGATCCAAAAAACCCCGATCGCGATACACACGAGGTCGTGGTATTGCAGGGTTGCGCTGCATCAAATCAGCACCCGCCACCGCCATCGGGAGCCAGGCGTGCCCTGCGCTATAAACGGATTTGCACTATTGCGGGGCGTGGTATTGCGAGGTCCAACTGTACCAGGTTCTGTGTCCATTGACAAATTCTAAAATGTTTTGTAGCATCATGGCTAATCCAGAGTCTGGTAATCCATTGATAATCCATTTTAATTCTATAGAGAAATGTTTTCAATTATGCATAACAATACAGTGAAACCTCGATATAACGGACTAATTCGGGCGAGGGGGTGTCCGTTAAAACCGAAAGTCCGTTATTTAATTATTTTTTAAAATTATTAAATAACGGACTTTCGGGTGACAACGGACACCCCCTCGCCCGAATTACTCCGTTATATAGAGCCGTGAGACAGCCCGCCCACCCCCCGCTCGGCTCCCCCCAGCGGGAAGCCCGGCGGGAGCTGTCAACCCCCCCGCCCGGCTTCCCGCTGCGGGGAGCCGAGCGGGGGCTCTCAAACGCCCCCCCCCGCCCAGCTCCCCTCTTGCGGGGAGCCGGGCGGGGGGGTTGACAGCTCCCGCTGGGCTTCCCGCTTCGGGGAGCCAAGCGGGGGCTCTCAAACGCCCCCCCCGCACCCGGCTCCCCATTGCGGGGAGCCGGGCGGGGGGGTTGACAGCTCCCGCTCGGCTCCCCCCAGCGGGAAGCCCGGCGGGAGCTGTCAACCCCCCCGCCCGGCTTTCCGCTGCGGGGAGCCGAGCGGGGGCTCTCAAACGCCCCTCCCCGCCCAGCTCCCCTCTTGCGGGGAGCCGGGCGGGGGGGTTGACAGCTCCCGCTGGGCTTCCCGCTGGGGGGAGCCGAGCGGGAGCTCTCAAACCCCCCGCCCGGCTTCCCGCTGCGGGGAGCCGAGCGGGGGCTCTCAAACGCCCCCCCCGGCTCCCCGTTGCGGGGAGCCGGGCGGGAGGGGGCGTTTGAGAGCCCTCGCTCGGCTCCCCGCAGCGGGAAGCCAGGGGGGGAGGGGGGTTGACCTCGGGCGGGGGGGGGGGGCTGTTCGGGCGGGCGGGGGGGGTTGGCGGGGGGGGGGGGGCTGTTCGGGCGGGAGGGGGTCCGTGGGGCTGCTGGGGGGGGGGGAGCCGGCGCCGGGCTGCTTGGGCCATGGGCTCAGCTGCCTGGTCAATTTCAGCGGGGGGGGGGCTGTTCAGGCAGGCGGGGGGGTCCGCGGGGCTGCTGGGGGGGAGCCCGCGCCGGGCTGCTTGGGCGATCCGGTCATCTGCCTGGTCAATTTCACCTGAAATTGACCAGGCAGCTGAGTCGCCCAAACAGTCCGGCGCGGGCTCCCCCCCCCCCCCCCACCTGTCAGCCCGCCCGCCCGGCTCCCCGCTGCGGGGAGCCGGGCGGGGGCGGGGGGTTTGACAGCTCCCGCCTGGCTCCCCGCTGTGGGGAGCCGGGCGGGAGCTGTCAACTCGGCCGCCCGGCTCCCCTCTGCAGGGAGCCGGGTGGGAGCTGTCAGCCCGCCCGCCCGGCTCCCCTCTGCGGGGAGCCGGGCAGCCGGGTTGACAGCTCCTGCCCGGCTCCCCGGGGCGGGAGCCGGCCCCCAATAACGGATTTCGGATGCATCGGAAATTTTGTCCGTTGCATCCGAAGTCCGTTAAATCGGGGTCCGTTAAATCGAGGGTTTACTGTACCAACAAATTCCTTGTCATGTTGTTTGCTGTAACATATGTGCTGTTAATAGTGCAACTTTGTGGTTTTAACTGTTTGTGCTGTGGGGGTCATGCAGCTTTAAACATGTCTCTTCAAACATAAGAACTCTGCTCTGCCACTGGAATCACTGCAGTATGGGACCTCAGCTTTTTCCCTATCTAGTATCTTTGGCCAATTCATGGCTGGGTGGAGTGTTGCGGGGGGGGGGGGGGAAGGAAGGGGGAAAGAAATTTCATACCTAGCCTTGTACTGTGTTGCTTTGACCAGAAGCTCCACTGGGCATGTGTTGGAGGATGAGACTGAACATGACAAGGGCCACAGCTCTATCCCATCCGGCTTCTTAGCCAAATTATACCACTGAGGGGACATGCTTGAAAGTTCTTTTCTCATAGCATTGGTGCAGCAATAGAGGGGGAGCAAAGGGAAGACCGGGATATGACAAGATAACCAGGTGCTGCAGAGTGGGGGTAGAGGATGAAGGAGGAAAGGGGAAATACAGTGAAATTAGATGTGGAGAGTAAAAAGGAACAAGTGGGAAAACGTGCAGAGAGAAGGAAGCCACAGTAGCTTCTCCCGCTCCCGCCCCTCCTCCCCACAAAAATCCCAGTTGTAGGACATACACATGGGAGGGTAAGAAACCGGAGACAAATTGAATTGATATATAAAATAAATATAACTACAGTGTCCACCTTAAAATTGGGGTTACCAAGTGTCCGGTTTTCAGCCAGAACACCTGGTCAAAAAGGCACCCTGGTGGCTCTGGTTAGCGCCACTGACTGGGCCGTTAAAACTTTGGTTGGTGCAGGGTTGGCGAGCTCCCTATCTGGCTCCTCGCAGCTCCCCAGAAGCGTCAACATATCCCTCCGGTGTAAGGGCAGCCAGGGTGCTCAGCACACTGCCCCGGCCCCGAGCACCAGCTCCATTGTCCAGGAACCGCGGCCAGTGGGATCTGTGGGGAAGACCCCTGCAAGCAGAGGCAGTGTGCAGAGCCGCCTGGCTGTCCCTGTGTCTAGGAGGGACATGTCACTGCTTCCAGGGAGCCACCTGAGGTAAGCACCACCCGGAGCCTGAACCCTGAATCTGCTGCCCCAACCCTGAGCCCTTGCCCACACCCAAACTCCCTCCTGGAGCCTGCACCCCAACCCCCTGCTCCCATCCAGAGCCCCCTCCTGTACCCTGAACCACTCATTTATGGCCTCACCCAAGAGCCCACCCACCCCCAGGCCTTAGCTCTCACCCCTCCCGGACCCCAACCCCTTGCCTCAGCCTGGTGAAAGTGAGCAAGGGTGTGGGGCGAGCAAGCAAAGAGAGTTTTTGAAACTTGTGACTTCAGTCTCTCCCATGTCCCTACCCTCACATTAGTCTCTCGTGGTTTCGTCTTTTTCCTTCCTCCCCATTTATTCCATACAGTATATTCATTATTACATTCTCTCCATCACTTGTTCTCCATTCCCTTTCCTTCACTGCCTTCATGAAAGTGAGAAAGGGGAGCAGAATTGGGGAGAAAAAGAGACCTTTGTAGACTCTTCCTCACTCCCCCTTGAGTCTCCCCACACAATCGCCAGAAGTGGCAGGGAGTGTCTTGATGCATGTATCCCACCTACTTCCCTGGAAGGGGACAGGAAAAGTGCAAGCTCTGTGATGTGAGTTCAAACTCACCCTACCCGCAACCAGTGAATGGGGATGTTCTAGAGCTTCATGTAGCAAGCCACACTCTGTACATCACAAACCTGGCTGTGTGCAGTGCCAGCCAGCAGGGAGCATAGTTGCAGAAGCATGCCTTTTAGGATATACCCCTGCCCCAATATCCCCATTTGTATCCACATCCTCTTGATCTGCGAGCTGTTAGCACCTAACTAATTACTGTTACGTTCCCTTACTAAATCCGCTATTAGTTGAAGATTTTCGTGCTAATATTTGCTA
Source organism: Sternotherus odoratus (assembly GCA_032164245.1). Classification (NCBI taxonomy): domain Eukaryota; kingdom Metazoa; phylum Chordata; order Testudines; family Kinosternidae; genus Sternotherus; species Sternotherus odoratus. The sequence continues at coordinate 153,453,852 of JAVMKO010000002.1, forward strand.
ATTTTTCCTAACTTTTATGCAAGTTAGACTTAATTTTAGCAGTAAAAATATATGTGCTGTTATCTAAAATAAATTTCTTGAATGAATGGAAAATCTCTCTGATCAGCAAGGACCTACAAGAAGTAGAGAGTTACAGTAGGAAAACTGTGTTAAAAATATTAACAAGAACTTCAACAGTCTGTCAGCGGTGGCTGTGGAATAGCAAACCACTAAAGAGATTCCATGCTTGACTGAGCACCGGTTGCCTGGGAGACTTGGGGAATGTGGATGTCTGTATTGTCACAATGATTATTACCCACTTTTTCAGAAGAGATGCTTCCATTTAGGATCTGCTGAGTGCTGAGGATTTTTGAAAATTTTTCTCTTAATGGTCTCTTCCAGTCCAAATCATTTTACAGTACTGTAGAGCTGCAGATATGTTGTTAAATTGTAAATAAAACTAAATAAAAATACCAATATATTGATTTCAATGCAAGGTTCAAGAGCAGAACTGTCAATTTAAACTGCACAAGCATTTCTTAAAAACTATTTTCTCTGTTGTTTTATTTAATCTTTTTTTAGGTGGTGAGATCTGCTGAAGAAGCTGCTTCAATGCTGGCTACTTCCATTAGCCCAGATCAGTGCATCAAAGTTCTTTGTCCCATTATCCAAACCGCAGATTACCCTATTAATTTGGCTGCAATCAAAATGCAGACAAAAGTGATAGAGAGAGTATCTAAAGAAACACTTGCTCAGCTTTTACCGGAGATTGTGCCAGGTCTAATACAGGTAAGAAACCAGCCTTAGAGTTGCATTCTGATGCTCAGTTTTGGGAGAGCAGCACAACAGTCCATATTTAACTAAGAACTCCTCACCCATCATCATCCTGCTGATATCCCACAAGTGGGAGTACACAGAGGCCCATGAGGAAGAAAGAGATTACTAACCAGTAACTACTGTTCTTCAGAAGTTGCCTCTGTATATTCATTCTACCTAATACTTCCTCTCTACCTCAGAGTTCTATATAACATCCAGACTTGACAGTTAGAAGGAAGGCATTGAGGTGGTCGGTGACGCAGTCTTGTTGAGTAGGGCAATGATATTGCACACATGCAATATCTCTCACGTGCTCCTCACTGGACATGGATTTTCAGGGCAGTTCCACAGTTCTATGCTTGGGGCACCATATTCCACAACTGTAAATGCACAGAGGTGACTCTCAAAGAACAACAGTTACTGATAAATAACCTCTGTTTACTGGGCAAGTTTAATTTTGCTTTCTGACTTTGGAGTGCTTCTCTTAGTAACCTTAACATTTATTTAGTGTGGGGCTTTTGGGGATTTATCTATAAAAAGAAATATCTCTCTTGGAATTTTAGTCATATGCTAGCTATTAATGTTAATTTCCTTGCTTTCTAGGGTTATGATAATTCAGAGAGCAGTGTTCGTAAGGCTTGTGTTTTCTGCCTCGTAGCCATTCATGCAGTAATTGGCGATGAACTAAAACCACATCTCAGTCAACTCACAGGCAGTAAAGTAAGCAGAGAATGCCATTTACAGAAATCATAGTCCCTAATTTCATGTATGTGTTTATGGTGTAGTTGTGAGCAACTGTTTAAACTGAGAAAGTGTATATCTGAAGGAATAGGAACCCAGGTTGCTGAAGCTACTAGTAAACAGAAGATCAAGGTAACTTTCATATGTGAGACTCAAAAATATGCAAACCATAAATCCAATCTTCATTCAAGTGAATTTCTCATTGATTTATAAGAAATGCTGAATTAGGCCCCATGTTTTGCTGTATTTTATTAGACCTGGTTATGTTATAGATTAGCTCAAAAGCACAACTGTGCTTCAAAATATAAAAAAAAATTCTCCTTGAAAAATTAGATTAAAGAACCTTTGCATAAACATCCTTAAAATTATTGAGTACACCTTCAAAATCAGTATATTCACTTAGTGTTGTGTATAAAAGATGGTAGGTAATTTCACAGTGAACACAATCTGTGTACTTTCATCTCCACCATTGCGTCATCTGGTGTTGCCCTTTAAAATTTCATTGTTTGGTGGGAGATAAATATACAGTAGAAGTAAATTAACTAATTTTGTTTCTATCTGCTCAATTAATTTGCATGCCACAAACTTTTTTATTTTTGTATTATTTGAAAAACAAAATCTTTAGTGCATATTTTTGGATGTCTGCATATTTGCTGAAAATTTTAATTTACATAGAGACAATTGAATATTAATTATATATGATCCTGTCCTCAGAAATACATAACTATTCACTTTTATGCATTATGATGAGTGATAAGATCCAAAACTTTCACTGTGTAAATATTGCCCTCTTTATTTTTACCTGGTTTTACATAAGGTGACCCAAAACAAAGGATTTTTTTAGGGAATAGAAAACCCCACTTACCCTGAGAATTAAGAGCTCCAAAAACCCTACCAGTAACTAGAATCAAAATCGGTTTTCAAAGATAATACCAACTTATTTACAGTGCCTCTAAAATTGAGGAATAAACAACATTAACCCCATCTCACCTACTTCAGCTCCCCCTTTTTTTGTATATGTTTAATATAACCTGAGCAATAACTTTTTGTGAAGAATGTTTTGTCTGTTTTGAGGTTTTCACTTGCAGGTACATAGAAAAGATATTTCTTCCTTTATTTTAAATTCACCACCTAAAGATTTTTACTTTCCCTGAAGCTCAGTTATTAAAGTTGGATGAATATTTTTATGTTATATCTCCCTTATATTTGTTCAAATGTTTTGTTTCAACCTTACTCTAAAATTTTCAGACTTTTAATTAGCCAAAAATTTCATTTTCAGTTTGACCTGAAACAACTTTTTTCAGTGTTTCAGAATTACCAATAAAGCAAAAAATCCATTATTCACTTAGCTTTATTTAGAACTTCCTTTGCTATATTCTTACCCATGCTGATAACTATTTTAGAATTGTTACTATTAAACTGTGTAAATATTAAACAAATGCATTTCTGAATTAAATCTGCAGATGAAATTATTGAACCTTTACATCAAACGTGCACAAACAGGCTCTGGAGCAGGTGACACAGCAGCAGATGTTTCTGGACAAAGCTAATGAAAATGATGACAATGAACCAGGTCTCCTGAAGAAAGGACAGGCACTCTGATATCAGTGAAAGGAAAATTCTCACACACACCTTTGGAACTCTTTATTTCTTTTTCTTTTTTCATTTTTTTGTTTTCTTTTTTTGTTGTTGGTTTTTTTTTTAACTGATGGCTCCCCCTCAGCCTGCATGTGACTGTTGCAGTAGAATTATTCCAGATCCAAGGAAAAAAAACAGTATTAATATCAGCTGGTCAAAACACAATAAATTTTAAAAATCTAATCCATCATTTTTCCTGTTTGCACTCCTCTGTGTGTCTTCCCATTAACTTTTACCAGTGTTATGACTGTATTTAAAAATAATTTTTAAAAATGCTAATTAAACAGGAATGCTTTAAGCTTTAAAAGTTAAAATCTAAATTCTTTTGCTTTTTTATTTTTGGCTGCAGAATAACATGCCATTTTTATTGCAGTTTTGTTTAAATATCATATCCTTTGCTAGAAAGAAGAAATTATATGAAACAAGGCAGGACTAGTCTGAACTGCAACTAGACTGAGTCACTGCATTGGTGGTACATCATCTTATTTGCATCTTGTTGGGATATTCTGGAATATGAGAATTGTGCCCATAAAGAAACTGGATTGATCCCGTTCTTTGAAAGTGATATTGTTCATTGGTTGTACGTTTGTCCCATAAATAAGAATTAGGTGTGAGCAGTAGAGGAATAGTACAGCTAGCACATCCTAATGTGGAAGACAGCCTGTTCAGGGTCCAGTGTTGCAGAACTGGTGATAGTGTGACAACCTGCTTTCTAGCAGCAGAGAAAATTACCTGATGGACCTGAACCATCCTTGTCACCATCCTTTCTTCAAGCAGGATGCCTCAGAGTGGAGTGCTCTGCTCAAGCATGCTCAGTATGTATTTATCTTTATCACTAGAATGTTTCCTCTCAACCTCGTTGCTGGAACCAGTAGTGTTGTATTGTAACTCACATGGGGGGTATATGACAACAGTGCAGTTCATTGGTTGTCTTTTTAAAAGCACTACAGCAGTCTGCACTGAATTTTTAGGGTGGGGTGAGAATCACAAGTGCTATGAATCTTTCCACTTTTTTTAAAAAAAAATGTTTTGGATGAATTGGGAAAGGTGCACCAAATTATTTGCATGGTTTTCTTGAATAGCCTCATCAAGACCCATCTGGATTAAGGTGTGAAAATGTTTTCAGGTTGTTGTTTTATTTTTTAAATTTGAGTTTATTGTTGTTAATGCTTCGTTGTATTTATGATGGACAGAGAGAACAAAAATCAAGTAAATGTATGTTCCTGAATGGCTTCTGTTTCTGAGATGTAATCAACAAGCTACTTAGCTGAGAGATGGGGTAAAAAGCATCCTGTCCAGAGGAATGATGGAACCTGAGGTAGTGTGAAAGTTTTGGGTTTTTTTGTTTTCTTTTTTTACTATGATATAGTCTAATTTTAGGAAATGTGTCCTGGTAAGAGAGAAAATAGCAGTGCCAAGGATGTATGTTCTTCTGTGCTAGGCTAAAATTCTCTCTACCTCTTCAGGGTGATTACTTTTGACTGAGCTGCTGCCCATAGTGTCTTCTGGAAAAATTGTCTATAGAATTTTTTTTTTTAATTATTTTTTTCAAATCCCATTTGCTACTGTGTATTCGAAGCCCTGTTCTTTATCATGTAGCCAAATATCCTAAGGAACTGCTAACGCAGTTCAATTGCTAGTTACCTTGAAAGCCAAAACTGAATAAAAGTGGAGCTGGATATTCTTTGAGAGGTCATGTTCACTTAATCTGAAGTGAATCTGACAGAGAAAGTTGAGACATGGTTATTCAAGAGCAGTTTGCTGCTGTTGCAGAAATTTGTTTTTTGGGGGCAGGAGGAAATGTAGAAATGTATGTAAAAACTTAAAAAAAGGAAAATTCTCATTTGTTACTGGCTCTTATTTTAGCAGCTGCATCAGGAAAGTAGTGTCTCCCTTTTCTCTCCTCCCTTTTGTGCAACATTCTCTTTGTTTTCTACTGTTTAACTACATTGTGTATTTATAGTTCTTTGCTTACCATTGTGCATATACTGGCAATAAAATGTACATAACATTACTTGAAAAAAAAATTAACAATGTATACCGGCAGTTTTTCTGTTTTATTTAATCATGTTATGTGAAAGATTATAGATGTTCTAGGTACCAATATTGGTTTCAAAATATTCTGCATAATTGCTGTGTGTTCAGAATGCTGCTTTTTAAAAACATTCTAGGGATCCCATTTCTCATAAAGGATTTTGCCATATTTATTTTAGTGATGCAGAAAATCCCTGTTTTTTAAAATTGTCACAGATTACAGTTTAAAAGCTCTACTTTAACCCTTCTTCATAAGTGTGCATGTATAAGGTCTGAAAATTGTTCTTTTAAGGCTTGACCTCTGGAGGACTTTGCTGTTTTCATTCTTTCCAAACATGGAAAGTCTGTCCCATTTACACTACAAAAATAACCCTATTTAAATATGTTTAAGTCCTAATCTATAACTCTTTTTTTCTTTAATGGGTTGGCAAGAAAAAAAAAAATCTATCAGTCCCTTTGAGAGAGACAGAGAGAGAGATAGATATGTTATCTTGGGTACATAGCTAGGAAGGCTAAAAGTTGGTTCTTTACTTTTTTGGAGGGTTGGGGGGTTGTTTATGTTCACAGAGACAAAGAAATCTTGTGTTTATAAGAAGCTTGGATCACAGTCAAGTGTCACACCATATTTAAACATCCCATGTTCTAAAAAAACTAAACATAAATTTTAAATGTTTAAAATGTTTTAATCCTCAATAATGACCTGAAGTCAACCTGACCATATCTGCCAGTCATGGGGAACAGATTGCTGAGCATGCACTTTCCTGTGAAAAGGATCAGTTTTGTATTCATTTGATCATAGGATAGACTCGATAGAGTGTGGAAGTTTACAATGAAAATGCATGCTGCTCCCACTGACGTTGGACAAGCTACTTGGGCTTTATTTCCTATATTGTAAATAAAAGCTAGCTTGGTTGAATTGCAACTATAGTCAATGTTGTCTTATACATGTTAAACTTGCGATCTCTAAGAATGCGCATAAAGATGTAATGCAGTGAAAAGAAGTTTTACACTCTTGTTGGTCAGCAAAAAGTTCAGATAGTTCTAAGGATGATGGCATCTCTTAATAGCCTTTATTTCCTTGTAAGGTTATAATGCAAAACTTTTAAGCTGGAAGACATTATATTTTGAAACCTATACCTATGATTCTTAAGAAGTTTGATTTTGGGAGTAGAATATTTTGCTTTAGTATGTAAAAATGAAACCACAATATATCCAGAGTCAGAATAATAAATGTAAAGGTGTTTTGATATGCCAGTTGCCTTAAAATAAAATTTGACTGTTGTGTTGTGCTCAACCTAAGCCCCAGCCAGGCAGTTGGGGTAATTAGTTGAAGTTGAAGAGACACTGTAAATTTAAATTGTGTTGATTTTTAATTTTGTGTAAAATGTTCCTTTAAAAACTACAGACAACAGATTTGTCTTCAGTATTTTAAGGGCTAAGTCCCAAGCTAAGAATTAAATGCTTGTGTCCTGGGAAATATCCATGCTAGACTTTAGTTACCCTGAATTAATTGGCAATAAATTAATTCAAGGTAAAAAGTCTATTGAAGACAAACCCCAACTGTCAAATTTAAATTTTCAGCAAAGGAAGCATTTTAAAATAATTCTCAATTATAGCTTTCAAATATCACATTTTCCTTTTGAAAACAAAAATACATACAAAGCAAAGACAGACTGAGGAGTAGGTCTGGTGAATTATGAAGCAATAAATATATTTGATGCTTAATGGTAACAGGAATTATTCTGTTTGTGGTAATGTTGTTATGGTAAGGTCAGATATTATGATCCATACACTTAGAATATGGTAAACATTAAATTAAGCAAGAAGGAAATAAAGTGGGGAGATTGTGACCAGCAAGGTTATCAGGAGAATGAAAACTAGAGTTTTTCCATTTTAGCAATCACAAATATCATAAAATAGTCTAATACCACTGAATTTTTAATTAATTTGTTTTCATAAAAATGTTCTTTGAAATAAATTGTAAATAAATACCTTTCTAATTGTCCAGTGTAAATTTTGCCCCCAATCTTTCCAGCCATGCAACTATGTAGAATGCAAACGTATACCTTATTGATCACTAATGTTCACTTAAAATTCATTAAATAATATATAATTTTAAAAAGTGTGTCTACCTAAATATGGGGAAGATTTTCAGAAGCACGTACAGGATATACAAGTCCCATTTGAATCTTTGTGCTTCTTAATACCTTATGCACTGAAAATTTCACTATATACCTTCAATAAATGTTTGTCATATGAATGAATGTATTTACAAATGCCCAACATAATGCATTTCTGGACTGTTTGTCTCATGTAAACCTTCCAAAAATATGAAAGGTAATGTTGAGTCCAAGATGAAGTGTTGCCCTAAAACTGTTGAAAGTAGCCAGAATATCACTGTTTCATAGATTAGGGGACTGGTAATGGAATACAGAGCCTAATTGCCAAACTCCATTCCAGGTTAATGGTGAGAGCTTGACATTTGGTGACTAGTGAGATGTATTTGTGAAATAAGATAGTAGTCTGTCTCATTCCTACATATAAAGATTTCAAAAAATGCTGCCTGCATCATATTTAGCTCCTATGCTGATAACTTCTGTATACATGCCATGGATTGATTGGGTAGAAATTGAAGTATCCTGTCACCATTAGAGATCATTTCTTCAAGTCAGTCTGAGGAGCTTTGATGTAGTCATGTGGGAAAATTTGAGGCTGCCCAGGCCTTATTTGTTTTATAGATGAACAGAGCATTTCACATTGGCTTCTTGCCCTGACACGAGCTCTAATTTGGTACCCACGTTAACAAGTGCCATTTTTCTCCACAAGTGCTTTAAGACAGGTTTGTCTCCCTCTTCAGTGGATTAGGAGATAGCACAGTCAGTCTCTTCCTCTTACCGTCCATACGTCTCCTGGAGACCGACCCCACCCTGAATTTGGAAAGATGGAACAGATAATTGAGTCAGGCAAGCAAGAAGAAATCATTTTTCTCTTACTTTTGTTATAAGTGTAAAGCATTTCTGTATGTATATTTATGAAAACATTTTCCCAAAGGGGGGAGGGGGGATAGCTCAGTGGTTTGAGCATTGGCCTGCTAAACCCAGGGTTGTGAGTTCAATCCTTGAGGGGACCATTTAGGGATCTGGGGCAAAAAATCTGTCAGGGGACAGTACTTGGTCCTGCTAATGTAGGCAGGGGACTGGACTTGATGACCTTTCAAGGTCTTTCCAGTTCTATGAGATAGGTATTAAAGGAAGTTTTATACACCTTGGGTAACCCCAGCTATATAACAGTTTCAGAGGATGATGGTGAGTAAACCTTACCATCTCAGTTAAGTACAGAAGCAAATTTCCAGGTGGGAAACTTCCAAGTTTATTCAGACTGTGACTTCTGCATTATTTAACTACCATAAGACAAAGTTGAACAATTATTTTAAAGAGGTTTGTATTCAAGCTAGATCCTCTAAGAAATTATTGCAGGAGTATATGCTTTTTATAAGTTTTAGAGTTCTTAAATGATTAATTTTGAAACTTTGATTAGAGACCACTATCAAAAAATCACCAATGAAAATGGATTGTATTTACAAGTTTTAGTAGATATATATATAGAGAGAGATGATTTAGTTGGAAAATTCCCATAGTGATGTTTACAAAAGCATTCTTTAAAAAACTATCAGTGGTCTGTTACTGTTAAGCAGTAGTGACTGGTAAGAATGGCCGTGCTGGGTCAGACCAATGTTCCATCTAGCCCAGTATCCTGGCTTCCAACAGTGGCCATGCTAGATGCTTCAGAGGGAGTGAACAGAACAGGGCAGTTACCAGGTGATCCATTTCCTGTCGTCCATTCTCAGCATCTAGTAGACAGAGGTTTCGGGACACCATGGGGTTTTGTCCATGATGACTGTCTTGGCTAAGAGCCATTGATGGACCTATTCTCCATGAACTACTTGTTCTTTTTTTGAACCCAGGTTTTTTTTGGCCATCACAACATCCCCTGGCATTAAGTTCCACAGATTGATTGTGCATTGTGTGAAGAAGTACTTCCTTAGTTTTGTGTTAAACCTGCTGCCTGTTAATTTAATTGGGAGGCTCCTGGTTTATGTGAAGTGGCAAATAACACTTTTCTAATCACTTTCTCCACACCATGAATTTATAGACTGGGGTGGCCAACTTGTGGCTCCTGAGCTGCATGCAGCTCTTCGGAGGTTAATATGCAGCTCCTTACCTGATTCTGGGGCTGGAGCTGTAGATGCTAACTTTTCAACATGCTGGGGGGTGCTCACTGCTGAACCCCCCACTCCACCCCTTCTCCCAAGGCCCTTTCCCCTCAGCCTGCCATGCACCCGCTGCCCTCCCCCCCAGCTCCTGTGAACATGAAACAGTTGATTGTGGGGGGAGGGAGGAGTTGGTGCTTATTGGTGGGGTCTGTCAGGAGGCAGGAGGCGCTGGGGTGCGGATGGTGGGCTCCTGATATATTACTGTGACTCTTTGGCAATGTACGTTGGTAAATTCTGGCTCCTTCTCAGGCTCAGGTTGGCCACCCGTTATACTCTCTCTAAATCTCTTTTCTAAGATGAATAGTTCCAGTCTTCGTAATCTCTCCCCACATGGAAGCTGTTCCATACTCCTAATAATTATTTGCCCTTTCTGTATTTTTTTTTCCAGTTCTAATAGATTTTTAAAATGGAAGAACCAGAACTATACACAGTATTCAAAATGTGGGTGTATCATGGATTTAGATAGTGGCATTATGGCATATTCTGTCTTATTTTCTATTCCCTTCCTAATAGTTCCTAACATTGCTAGCTTTTTTGATTGCTGCTGCACATTGAGCATTATTTTCAGAGAACCATCCATGACGACTCCAAGATCTTTCTGTAGTAGTAACCGCTAATTTGTAACTCTTCGCAGTCAGCTGTGGACTTAACTATCTTGAGTAATTTAGTACTGTCTGCAAACTGCACTGTTTACCTCTTTTTCTAGATAATTTAAGAGTATGTTGAACAGCACTTGTCCCAGTACAGCTCCTTGGGGGAACCTAATCTTTACCTCTCTCCGCTGTGAAAATTGTCCATTCATTGATGCCCTTTGTTTTCCTATCTTAATGAGTTATTGGTCCATGAGAGGTTCTTCCCTCTTATCCCACGATTGCTTACAAGTCTTTGGCATGGGACCTTGTCCAGAGGCTTTCTGAAAATCCACTGGATCACCCTTGTCCACATTTGTTGACATCCTCAAAGAATTCTAATAGATTGTTGATGCATGATTTCCCTTAATAAAAGCTGTGTTGACTCTTCACCAACAGCGTGTTCATCTATGTGTCTGATAATTCTGTTCTTTACCATAGTTTCAGCCAGTTTGTCTGGTACTGAAGTTAGGCTTACTAGCCTGTAATTGCCAGGTTCACCGCTGGAGCCTTTTTTTAAACATGGGTGTTATATTAGCTATTCTCCAGTCATCTGGTATAGAGGCTGACTTAATCGATGGGCTACATACCATAGTTAGTAGTCTTACAATTGTATATTTGAGTTCTTTCAGAATGTCTGGGTGAATACCATCACATCCTGGTGATTTATTACGGTTTAATTTATCAATTTGTTCCAAAAACTCCTCTATCAACACCTTAATCTGGGACAGTTCTCAAATTTGCCACCTAAAAGGAATGGCTCAGGTGTGGGAATCTCCCTTACATCCTCTGCAATGCAGACGGATGCAGAGAATTTATTTAGCATCTCTGCAATGGCCTTGTCTTCATTGAGTGCTCCTTCAGCACCTCAATTGTCCAGCAGCCCCACTGATTCTTTGGAAAACTTCCTGCTTCTGTTGTACTTAAAAACTAACTGGAATACTTTTTTTTTAGTGTGTTTTGCTAGTTGATCTTAAAATTCTTTAAGAAAATTTTATTAAAGATATAGTATGCTAAATGTGCTAATATTTAGAACTGTCATGGGGCTGATTACTTTGTATATTTTGACATTTGATGTTGACAATGTGTTTTTGATGGGTATAAAGCTTTAAACTTTGAATCTCAACATCTACTGTCATTAAATAATTCACACACACACACACACACACACACGTTACCTGACCTCCTCCCATAATGTCCCATAACTGTGAAAGCGGGCAGGAGATGAAATACTTAATTGCCATAATTTTGTACAAATGTGAATATGTAAATAAAAATTAAAAGGTTAAAAATAAGCATCGTATATATTGGTCAAACTTATTAAAAATAAAAATTGAATTCTGAATTCGGACAAGCCTCATCAGGGTGCTTGGCTGTCTACACCTTTGGCTAGAATGTTTTGGGTCTAACACAGGAGTTTTAAACTATTTGTGAAAAAGAGGAATAAGAAAAAGGCGTTAGAGGTAGAGACTAGCAGTGTAGTTCCAAGGAGAGGAAGAACCACTAAAATCAATCTATAAAGAGATTGAAATGAGAGACTTTTTGTGTTCTAAATAGGAAATATTTTGTCAAATAGTGTAGAAATGATAACTTGATTTTTTTAAAAATGCTTAATCCTAGGAGAGAGGAAAGAGATGGTAGGATAGTCTTACACTGCCATTGAAACATATGTAAACAGAATAGATACAAGGAATAAAGTATCAAAACACCATTGAGAAGCAGATCCTCGGCAAATATTTGGTGTATTCTATCTGTCTCAGATGCCTGAGGCTTCCTGTTTCTCTGATTTCAGCAGTGCTTTTATTGCTGATGTTGATCAAGTGTTTTTAACGGACTGCACAAAAGGAAAGCTGCAAACCTAACACTGGAGGCTGCAGGTTCCCATGCCTTGTTGGGGAGAGAGCAAAAGCTACTTTCATTTTTCCTTTAGCCTCATCCACAGTGCAGCTTCCTCTTCTGGTTCACAGAAATGGCAGCAACTCTGCACAGGGAAACCTTGAGAGTGAGGAAAAGAGGGGAGGAGATCAGCAGCTGGATGCACCTGATGACAGGATAGTGTAGGAGATCCACTCTTCCCCCACGTCACAACAGGCAGGAGACTCTTTCGTGGCTTCCAACAGTGTTCTTTATTTACAGTGCAAGCCCCACCACCTAAATACAGATTTACAGGTTTAAAGTAAGCTCAGGTTTTAGCTCAGGCCCAGCCCTCACTTGGCTGGCCTCAGGAACAGTTAGCTCAGCTACCTTCCTCAGCTCTACTCCCTTCCCTGTACCTTCACTCTCCATACTGGGCTTCCACGCTGACAGGCTTTTATCCTCTGGAGAGGCTGCCAGCTGCAACACATAACCCTGAGCCCTCAGCAGCCCAGGTGGCTGATTAGCCTTCCCTCACTCGGAGGTTTGCAGAGGCTTCCCTGCTCTCTTAAAGGGGCAGCAGGGCTTGGTCAGGCCCCACCCTGCCACAATAGCTAGTAATAAAACGTGGCCTCTGGGACCAGAACAAACGGGTGGAGAGGTCGGGGGAGCAGGGCATAGGGAGAAATTGCTGTTGCACTACTGCCTGCCTTCCTGCCCCAGAGAGACTGACCCCTGCAAACTCACTAGCAACAGCTGAATCTAATAGTGCAAGAGGAAACCAACCAGCAGTTTTAATCTGTATTTATTTCTGACTTTGATTTTCTTCTTCCTCATCACAGCAATGACCATCTCTTAGTAGAGCACAGTGCATCATCTCATCCTAAAACGCTTTTCTGGCACAACCAGCCTGAACACTATCATCATCATCACCACCAGTAACAGCAACTCTCTGTGGTAAGAAAACAATGGACAGGGGTTCTTCATTTTAAAAAAATGGTCGTCCCCCCCACAAAAAAGTATATGTACAGAAGAAAGTGAAATACATACAAAGAACCCTCCAAATTCACTAATTCACATAAGAAATCTGGTGGCTTTCTCCCATTTACTAGAAAAGATTTAATAGCAGTCTCTGTAGTGGAGCTGTTCATTACTAGAACTTCATTGTTTTTGCAAACTATACCACAATACATATGCTAGTAACAGTAATATCAATATTTTTTCCACTAAGTATATTTATACACATTTATATAACTAATTGTAAAATTAAATTTACAACAATTGAAACACAATGTGGGCTAATTCCATATCCAGTTTATATAAAAGGTGAGGGGTTTATGTATATGGAAAACCCTATGAATTCATAAAGATACTGAGATCTCCGGTCTACTGTGAAATTGCATATTATTTATTGAAATTCAATTGATCTGCAGCAAAAGTGTGTGTGTGTGGGTATCATATGTAAAGTTCAGCACATGCCAATTAAAATTGTATATTGTGAAATTCTAATGCAGATATATAGCCAGTTGCATCCTAATCCTGCCATAGGCTATGAATTTGCTTTATCTCTTCAGAAATTAAATATTTTCTGGTATTCAAGCTGTTAAAACTAAAAATTAATATTTCTACATCTAAAGGTACATCTACACTTACAGCAGCATGTAGAGCAGGCACCTGGGTGCGTAGCTAGCCTGGGTATAAATAGCAGCTTGGATAGTGAGGCGTGGCTTAGGCAAGTGAAGTAGAGCATCCTATGTGCCTCAACTCTAGAGTATAAATTAGGATCAGGCCTTTAGGCAACAACCTGGCGCACACTACATTTTCTTTTCATGCAGGAGCAGAGCATAGCTTTCCTTGGGTGCATTTGACGAGCTGAAGTAGTTAATTATGCAGCTGTCTTAGACCTTGACTACATGGCGGCATGTAGGGTTTGTGTAGTTACCTTTCACGCTGCAAGGAAAAGCTGCATCCACGCTCACTGTGCTGCATAGCTACACATAGCAATGAAAGGCTCCGGCAGTGAGGAGGCTATCCTGATAAAAACAGCAGTTAGACTAGACATGGGCAGCGTTGTTTGGGTGTGTAGAGAGCCACAGAGAGTGTATACTCTAGAGTTGAGGCATGTAGAATGCTCTGATGAGCTGAAAGATGTGTTGCTGCACAGACTAAAGTTGATCATTTGACATATTTACCTACAAAAATGAGAATGATTCAGTTTGGTGTCATTCTAAACACTCAACCTCATCCTCCCTCCCTCTTATTTTGCACTACATTTTAGACCTCGAAAGGTCAAAACTCTCTCAGCTCTTTTACGGTACTACATCTGCCTCTAATGGCTTTCCCCCATCAGATAGATGGATACTGATGTGTAGATTCCTTAAGGGCACTGGGAATCAATTCCTGCATGTGAAACCATGTGAGATCTAGATTAACCAGTGTTAATCTAGATCTCAGAGCTTTGACTATTTCTCCCTTTGAACCCATGGTAATGTGGTCTCACACCTGTCTGTGAAGACAGCATTTCTAATTGCCATCACCTCAACCAGATGCAGAGGAGAAATAGCAGCCCTCCTTGCACACCTACCGTACATGGTCTTGTTTAAAGATAAAGTAACTGAAGCGGCATCCTAAGTTTCTCCATAGAGTAAGCAAAGCTGCCTCTAACTAGTGGGTGAACTAGGGTGCCGAAACGACGAGGCGGCCTTGGCCCATGGTGAAGATGAACAAATGTATGTGGGCATAACCTTCTGTGGACTAAAACCTCCTTCATGTGGTGCATTGAGTGAAAAATACAGGGGCAGTATAGATCGATCTATTACAGCTCGTGCAAAGAGGGGAGCTGCTTTATCAAGTGGGGGATTAGTGCTAATGAGGCCACTTCAAGTAGGGTGGCGATGGCCTGGGTTTTGCAGGGAGTTATGGGGCTTTGTCTCCCCTAGGCCCCCATTCTCCTCACGTGCGCTGGGGTCACCCTAGGGGCGAGGCAGGTTCCTGGCCCGGCCCCAAGGTGCAGGGCTCCCCCTGGGGGAGAATAACAACCCGCTCCCAGCTGCGCTGAACCCCACAGGCAACCCGGCCCCGCCCCAGGCACTGACGTGACCAGGCTGCCCCGCCCATCTCGTTGCTCAGCTTCCTTTGCGCTCACTCGGCTGCCGCTCATTTCCTTTTCCTGCAGGGTGACAGCCCCATCTCCCTTTCCTGCATGGATTGGTTCCTACAGCTGTCAGTCTTAGGCTCCAACCAGTAGCCCGGGCAGAGTTCAGGCAGCGCCCTCCGTGCATATACGTCATAAATGAGCGCCGCCAACGGGGGCGGGCTGCAGGACTGGCCACCATGGCGACAACAGTTCCCAGCATGCACCAAAGGCTTATCGCTGCAGACGCCGTAATGCATGCTGGGGTTTATAGTCACTTCTGTAGTCGCTCGCAATAGACGTCGCGAGGCGTGGGGCACTGCCTTTTGATTGGCTACAGTCTACTTTGCCTCCCGTTCGAACTTCTGATTGGACAGTCCTGCTGCCGGCCAAAATGTTCCAGCCAGTCTTCTCTCTCGGTATGGCTAAGCCCCGCCCCGGAAGTGGACCTGAACGGGGAAGGGGAAGTCGCCGACCGCCATGTTAGTATAGGTTCTGTAGCCGTGCTGGAGCGCAGACCCCAGAAGAGCCCAATCCCCGGAGCGCGTCTCGCGGGGGGCGCTCAGAGCCCGGCCCGGGACACGGGGGTAGCGGCACCGTGAGGGAAGCGGCGCTGGCGGCCCGGGCTGTTGTCGCGGGGGGCGGGTCGCCGCCCGGGCTGTAGCCGGCGGCGGGTCCCCGCGCAGGGGGCGGTGCTGCTGCCGCTTCTCCCGTGAACGATGCGGCAGCCGCCGCTGGGCTGGGTCGGAGCTCGGCCGGCGGCGGCCCCTAGCTGTGTCCGGGCCGAGGCCGCCGGGTCCCGGGCCCCACGCGGCGGCCGGGCGAGCGCAGGATGCTGAGAGCGGCCCCGCGCCCTGGTGCTGCTGCTGCCGCCGCGGGGAAAGGGCCCCCCCGGCGCTGAACGCGGACTCCCCCCTTCCTCTCCCGGGCTCTCGGCGCCTTCCCCGGGCCCTACCCGCCGGGTTACCGCCTGCCGCGGCGGGGCTGCTCCTCCCCTCCGGCCGCGCCGAGCGGCGGAAGATGGCGTGGGTGCTGAAGATGGATGAAGTGATCGAGTCCGGGCTGGCGCACGACTTCGATGCCAGCCTCTCCGGCATCGGGCAGGAGCTGGGAGCCAGCGCCTACAGCATGAGGTACCCGCCCCGCTGCGTTCCCCGGCCCCCCAGGCCCCGCCGCGCCTTCCGTGCTGTCCCGCCTGCGGTACTCCCAGTGCCTGGCCACATGTTGGGCACCAACGCAGCGTGCGCCCGCTGCAGGGGGAGAAAGCGCCTGTGGGGCAGAAAGCCGCCAGATCTCAGTCCTCCTTCTCCGGCATGGGCCCAGATACTCCCATAACGTCTACTGCGATGGGGACGCGGAAGGTCAAATGGCCCGATCTACAGTAGCCTAAGTTTGCAGAGGGTTGTTCTTGTGCAGCTTAGCTTTAAACGTTTCCAGGGATGGGACTACTGCAGCCAGGGTTCATTCCTATTAGACAGTCTTTCCAAAGTGCAGATATTCTTAGCGTATGCGCTGCTAGTTTTCAATCTATGTTCTATCCATAATCTAACTTTCTTGGTTTTTGCTCCTTCAGAGTGGTAGTTTGTCATGTTTCCCAAAATAGGTTTGTCTTAGTTAAGCTGTGTTTATTTAGTTTTTCATTTACTAATTTTTCCAGTTCCCTAACAACTTGTGTTGCTCTTCTGTGAGCTCTAATAGTCAGCATTCTTTTCGGGAGGATATCTGGTTTTACTCTTATTAGGCAGCTTATTTTTTGCTTAATGATGGTGACTTCTGTCTCTGTGCAACCTAAAATAATGATTTTTATTGTTTTTCTACCATGTCACTTTTTCAATTCATACTTAATTTTCCAATCTGTTCTCATTAGGTATATTTTCTCATTATGTTCAGGTGTTCTTTCCCACTGAAAGTGTTTAAGGTGCCCACCACCATAGCATCTGGGTGCACTTCAAATTTAAATGTTTGTTTAGAATAAATAGGTGATAGTCCATCTTCCCTCCTTTACTAGTAATTCCAAGCTAGCTATCCTTAAAGGGCACAGATGGAGTAGTGGAAAACCTAGCCGTAGGCTTCGTGCCAAGAAGTTCCAGAATCCAGGTTGGGAGAGCTTAAGGAAAGAGATGGATCTCCTATTGAGCAGTAACAGCAACCAGCAGTGGACTTGGACATGTATCCAATAGGACCTAATTTGAAAGGTGAGGGCCTGCTGTTGAGAATGCTGCCCTTTTGTGCACATCCTTGTTGGACCAGACAAAACATTTTAATAAAAAAAGATGACATACTGCTGCCTGGGCGATAGCTGGCTACTGAGATAACTGAATTTTATTGAGTTTAAAGTTTTGTCAAGTAACAAGTACCTTGAATTTAATTCACAAAAGAATTGGTATTGAATACAGTATGTCAAGCAGAGGTGTTTATATATTCCTGGTGTAGCTTACCCTAATCGGAAGGTGTGTGGCAAGTCTGAGTGTTAGCTGAAGCTTCTGAGTCATCTTCAAAGTCCAGGTATTCTAGTGTGCAGACCTTCTAAAGTGATTTTCATTTAGTTCACTTACCTGCACTTTTAAAATAGCAATTTTTGTTAAGGGTCTTCCAATCTGAAAAATTAGATAATAAAAAAAAAAAAAATCAAATTCACAGGTAGCTCCTTCCTATTTGAGATTGTTGGTATTTATTCACTCAGCTTCTCGGTATAGTAGCCCATCTTTCTGCCCCATTCTCTATCTCAAGCAAGATCTGAGATGCTTCATTTCATGGGAATGAAGTGTGCCAGGTGGTGTAGGCCCTGCAGCTCTTGCCTGATTTGTTTTGGAATCAATTTATTTCTGTGAGGTCTTGTCTTATTGTTCATCTCTCTCTGTTTTTCTTAATTTAAAAAAATTATCATTTATTTCCTCTAGCTTATTAGTAAGCTAGTTGCTAAATCGAACTTTTCTCTAAGGTACTTTTTTAAACACTTCTTATTCCCTGTAACCAGTCTGGCTAGCATTAACTCATTCTACTTTTCCTTTCTTTCTTTGAATTATTGTTAATGCTTCCTCTAAAACATCAGCTGATTTTATATACCCATTTTTAGTGCATTTTCTTTGTTTGGTTTGAAACAAAGTGTGTTGCAGGTTAAAAATACAACAGACTTTTGAGTAGCTGTGTTAAAATGCATTGTTTCTGCTTCTTTGTATTATCTTTCTGAAGAATTTTGATCTGAGCCTTGTTTATGATGCTGCTCCTTCCATGCTTATAGATTTTAATGCTTCCCAATTAATAGTATTGTTTCTTAGCTCCAGTACTGCTACATCCTGTGACTCCATTCCTTACTATGCTAATGTTCCTCTTTTCTCAGTCACATCTTCCTTTGTATTGGGTACCCATCCTGAGATTGTGCTGTTTATAGATATCAATCATGATCTCATAAGTGAGCACTCAAATAGTAGCCATAGCAGCGGCACTTAACTAAAGTCAATATTGCACATAGTTTGTGCCTTATTGTAACCCTAAAAATAAGTATTTTTAGATTAATCTATGAGCAAAACATTAGCACTATTTTGCAATTTTCATCTGTAAGCATGTGGTCAAAGGAATTATCTAATTGTATTATTATTATTTGGGTAAAGTTCAAAGTCAGTTACCCAAATATGCTGGGTTTTTAGGTACCGAAAACAGATACATTAGGTATTATGCCTGCAGTAGAGCATAGGGTATGATTTGGGTTTAATGGTGGTGACCTAAATGGAAAAATAAAAGCATGTGATGGAATGTAAAGAATGTGACCATATGAGTCTCATTCTGTTGTGCTTGTTTTCATACGAGAAGTCCAATATTTGTAATCTCTGGAAGGAAGTGACAGAAGAATGTATTAACTTTTTAAAAATAGGATTGCTATATAGAAATAAGCCTTTAGGTCATATGTTCATGTTCTCTCTCTCTAAAGGAAGACTAGCATGTGCTTCCTGCCCCACTACCAGTTTTCATAATGTATTTGGTCACCGGAACACTATTTTTCTATATGGGGATTCTCACCCTAGCTGATGGTCAGTTTATGTCTAGAAGTATGTTATCAGCCAGTCCAGCATTTATCCAAATATAATAAATATGGATGTCTATTGATCAATAACAGTAGATTTAAGAGACGCTATCAACCTGAAATTGACTTATTTTAAACATGTCCAGATTTTAATGATACTCTTTAAATAGTAGATCATGAAATTTAAAAACTTTTTTTGATCATCTGTTTAAGCATCTCTTATGCGACAGAGAAACTGACTCTACATATGGAACAGTGACACTTGATATGTGCCTAGTGTTATTAAATATACAGAAAACAAAACAGGCCCCTAAACTGGAGGGGACTATACTTTGGTATTACACTCTCAGAAATGTGACATTAACTGCTTTTAAAATAGGTCCTGTCAAATTTCAAGACCAAAAGGAGCATGGTTTCACAGCCATGTGAAAACTGCTTAATCTCTGTAAATGGTTGACACTCTGAAAGAGGATTAATATAATCTAGATCAGGGGTCTCAAACATGCGGCCCACCGAGCCCTTCCCTGCGGCCGACGAAGCTCCCCGCTGCCCCCCCCCCCCCCGTTTTCCTCCCCCAGTTATTTTCTGGGGTTGCTAAGCTCTCCGCTGCCTCTCCCCCCTCTCCAACTCTTTTTTTTTTTTTTTTTTTAATTGCTGAAATATGGTAACCCTACTCCTCCCCCACTCCCGGCACGCTGCTTCCCGCTGCTCTTTAGGGTTACCATTCGTCCGGATTCTCCCGGACATGTCTAGCTTTTGGGGATAAAAATAGCATCCGGGCAGAAATTGCAGATGTTTAAAAATGTCCAGGCTTTCCCCTGGTGCAAAGCGCAGTGTTTGGCTTGGGCAGACAGCCTTTCTCCCCCTCTCTCCCGCAGCTTCAGGAAGCACATCCTCTCTTCCCCCTTCCCCCCCCTCCTCCCTCCCTGCTTCCCCGCTCTCCCCAGCAGGAGGCTCCGCAGCGGGCTGTGCCTTGAGCTGGGAGCATGGCCGTGTGTTGCGCTGAATGGGGAGCCCCACACTGCTTTGAGCTGCACGGTGGGGGGGGGGGGATGGGTTAGAGAAGGGGCAGAGAATTTCTGGAGGGGGCAGTGAAGGGACAGGTAGTGGGGGGAGTTAGATGGATTGGAGGGTCTGGGGGCAGTCGGGGCAAGGAGCAGGGAGGCTTAGGTAGGGGGTGGGGTTCTGGGGGGCAGTTAGGGTGGGGCGTCTCAGGAGGGGCAGTCGGGGCAAGGAGCAGGAGGCCTAGGTAGGGGGTGGGGTTTTGGGAGGTAGGGGTCCCAGGAGGAGGCAGTCAGGGGACAAGGAGTTGGGGGGGGGGAGTTTGGGATTCTGAGGGGGTAGGACCCTCTTCCCCCATCCTCTTTTTTGATTGGCAAAATATGGTAACCCTAGCTCTTCCTACCCCAGGCAGTTCTCTGGTGGCTTAGCGGTTTCCAAGAGGGAGGGGCTGGGTGTACTCAGAGGCGGGGCAAGGGCGGGACCTCATGGAAGTGGTGGAGTGGGGGCGGGGTCAGGGGCAGCAAGGGTGTGTGTCAATGATGTGGCCCTCGGGCCAATGCACTAGTCCTCATGCGGCCCTCATGGTCATTTGAGTTTGAGACCCCTGATCTAGATGCAATATACTTGATTCTTTTGGGGCAAATGAGTGGGTTTTTTTTAATAAGGCATCAGGTAGTAAAAGCTGTGTTGAGAGTAAATGTTCATCTAAGAAACTATTCACTGTTTCTGTAGTGGAATGAGAACTTTTTTTCTTTCCATATCATGAGAGCCTTGAGCCTTCATTTAAATCAGATTACTAATATAGTTTTTCCCCCCTATTTTATACTTAGTTTTTTCAGAACTGCTTTTTTAAAAACTGCAGATTTCAGTGTTCATAAGATACCTGTATAAATATGGCAGACCATTTGGGTATTTATATGTTTAAACTCTGTAACTGAGAGCCAACAATAGTCATAAACAGTGGGCTAAGAAAAAAAAATCGGGTAAATTCAGGTGGGAAGTGTAAATGTTTGTCAGCTAAACTGCTACAGTAAAGAACTTAAGATTTTGTCTACTTTTGGAAATTTACCAAAACAGCTGTTCCAAAAGAGTTACTTTGGTATAAACCCCAATTGCAGATCTTTATTCTAGAAGTGGATTAAGCTAAATCAAGAACAAGTACTCTGGAACAAGAGTCCTCACGCCAGAGCTTATACCGAAATAACTATTCTGGTATAGCTATTTCAGTGTATTTCCAGTTGTAGACAAGCCCTTAAAGGATCTGTTCAGCTTGACTTTGCTGCTGCTTGGGAAAGTTAGGAGTGGCCTTGGGGTTGGAACTGGGTCTCTTCTTGGAAGTAAGAACCAAAACAAAGAATGGAAGTTGAGGAGCTGAAATTAACGAAATCACTTTCACCCTGATACTATCTGAGGGAACTCCTTACAGCCTGGGGTGTTGGAGGTTTGTGGGACTTCAAAAATAATCTGTTTCCTTGCTAAGCAGAGGCCTTGCAATTGAACAGGATCCATGGACACTAGCTGTGGCTAGAACTCCCAGTCCCACTAGTGTGTGTCTCTCTCTTTTTGTATCTCACAGTTGGGGGTCCACCCTCCCCTTGTCGATTATGTTGGTGTCTGGCTGATACATTTGTTTCATAGCTCTTTAGATGCCTGATAAACTTTTCAAGCTCTGCACTTGCAAAGTAAAAAATGTAAGCGAATGATTCAGTACGCCCTTCTCCTACGTATTTGTGGACACTGTTACTTTTCACAGATCAGATTGCCGTTTAATATAGTTCCTGTAACATTACATCACTTCTAAACAAACTTGAATCTTTGTCCAGACTTCTTGTATAGTTAAACACACCACATTTTCTAAGTCAGCGGTTCTCAAGCTTTAGCAACCCGAGGACCCCCATTTTGGGTTGCTTTGAGGACCTTCAAGACTCTCGCTAAATCCCAGGCTCTGCCCCTATTCCACCTCTTCCCCTAAGGCGCCACCCTGCCTGTCCCTCCTCTTCCCTGTTTCTGCTCCCCTACCCCAGTGCACCCTGTCCCTGCTCCTGCTCCTCCTCCCACCCAGCGCCTCCTGCATGCCACTGAACAGCAACGAGGGTGTAGTTGATCAGTGGGGCCCGAAGACCCCAATTTGAGAAACAACTTTTGCACTTTTCGTTAAATATTATTTGTTTGGCTCTTTTATTCCACATACAAATATAGAGCACAGTTTATATGAATATAACCATATTGTTATTGTGATAGAACCCAGAAGTCCTGCTCCAATTAGGATTGCAGCTTTGTTATACTGGCAGCTGTGCAAAACAGACACACAATCCATGTTCTGAAGAATTTACGATCTAAAAATGTATAGTATAAAAATGTCATACATAAACGAATATGTAATGCATATTACAGATACCTTTTTTATAGAATGAGGAGTTTGTTTACATTTTTTGTTCTGTTGCAAATTTTTATTTATGGTAATGACCCCAGTGTTCTAGATAAGTGGTGTCCAACCTTTTCAGCCTGATGGTTGAACACCTTTCTAAAGGGTCAAGGAGATACCGCTAGTACTTGAAGACAGATTCTGTTGCGCTTGCCTGCTAGCTCCTATGTCTCCCTCCTTACAACCCCTGATGGCATTGAAAGGGGGGGGGGTGAGGAGCAGAGCCGCAGAGTTGCCGTTGCATACTGCGTTTCATATCCCCAGATGGCATTGATCCCATGACCATAACCAGCTGGCACAAGTTGGGGGCAGCCAGCTGATTTCTGTAACCTCTGCTGAGGTGGGCAGAGACCAAGGGAGATTTAATTGGTGGCTGATTCTCAGATTGTCCTTGCTCCTTTTCGTGGATTGCTGTGGGTTGTATGAGAAAAGGGAGCCTCCTTTGCTAGGTGCTCTCCTTGGCTCAGGCTCATAGCCAGTTGAGTTTCCATCCTGCTGTTTCTGAAGCTTCTGCAACCTATCAGGGAAAAGGGCAGTGGAGTAGCTAGAGTTGCTGTCCTCTCCTCTCTTATGTAGCACCGGACTTTCTGATCAGCTGCAACAAGGAAGGGCCAGGGGCTGCTTGCTCTGAGTGCTCCCAGCTCTCATCAGAGCTATTCCTTGGGCTGCAGAGAAAGAAGCTTTGGGAGGATTTGGGGATGTGATGCTTTTTACTTCTAGTTAGTTATGTGGCTGATTCAAGCACTTTAACATTGCAGAGCTTGGCTGTGGGAGCACAAGTTTTACTGTATCAAATACTCATTAATACATGCATTCACCCCCAGAAGTCACAATTTAGAGCCCCAGAGGCCACAAGTGACCTCTGGACCACAAGCTGGATATCTGCACTGCATACTACATAAAAGTTATCCTTAAAAAGATTGTTTGATCTAGAACAAAATTGAGTGTTCAGTTAGTCACTTTTGATAATTCTTGGTAAAATGATTTTTTGTTTATATAAATACAACTCCTCCCCAATTACTCTGTGACCTTGGCAGCAAATTGTTTTCTTCACAGACTAAGTAGTTCAGAGGGGATTTGTATTTGGAAAGGGAGGTGACCTTGTGGACCAGGCAGGAAAGACATTTCCAGGTGTAGGGCTGGCATAGAAGATGATAGAGATCACTGTGGGAAGGATATGAAGACAAAATTGTCTGAAGCATAAAGTTGGTCATTGTTTGCTTGAAGCAAATATTCAAGCTTTTGGAGCTCAGCCATTCTGATTTTTGCCATTGGAGAATAGACACGTTAATAAAGTGGTTTTGTGTATAAAAAACCATTTTTAATGTGGTAAAATCTTTCACTCAAAAGTTAGAAGATGTCAGAATTAGGTTGCCTGTAAGATGAGTTTTCTTGGCAAAAAGTAGATTGACTGCCACTTGTGCCAAGTGTAAAGAGTCCAGTTAAAAAAAATCTATGCTTTTTATTGAAAACAGATTTTTTGTTTACATTAAATATATTTTTCTTTAAAAAGTAAGCCTGTTTAAAATTAAATTTTGAAATTTTCACTTGGGTGCTAAGCTTACTGTAATATATAAATAAATGTTGAAATTAAGAAATCTAGAGGAGGATAATGAAGTGAACCTGAAACCTGTAATAAATGGGTGTAGTTTGTTTGATGCATCTTCTCGTCAAATACTTACATACTCCAGGAATAAAGCAAATTTTTAAAATTGTAAAATATTTCTGCAAGTCACTTTGCTTCAGCGTCACTGAAGGGAAATAGGAGAAGGATAAAAACTAATTCTCCCCCATGATGCAAGATGGAATTCAGTGGTTCACTATTTTGAGCTGTTTATTAAAAACTTGCCTATGCAGATGTAAATTTGTGCAGAAAAGTAGGACAAAGTAGATGGAACTATCACAACCAAAAGTAATCAACGTAAGACTGAACATAAGCTTTCAGAGAAATGTAGAAGATCTGCGGAATATACTGAAACCTGTTTCTGTAGCCTTTGATAGATTGCAGAAAGATAGTTGATCTATTGCTGATGCTGTTGAAATTTGGAAAGACGTTGAAGCAACACTGCAGGATATCCAACAACAAATTTAAATGTTGCAATCAGTGAGCAAGCATATGGAGCAAGCATTTATTCCACCTAATTTTCTTGCTAGTATGCACAACACAAAGTACCAGTATAGATGCCTAACAGCCAAAGAGGGAAGATACTGTCATAAATGTGGACGTCTTATAGTCCTCCATCAATACGCCATCCGTAATAGATAGATAGAAGGGACCCATGTTCAAGCCATACATGTTTACTATTGAAGTTTACTTCATGTTTACTATTACATGTTTACTATTGAAGTTCTAAATTGTATTTAGAAATAAATTGTATCCTGGTTAGCAAAAAAACCTAAAATTTAGTGTGAAGTTAGTTTAAAACATGTTGCTTTGCAATTAAATTTATGATTAACCAATGAGAATGAACTTTTCTTTAGAAAAATTAAGTACAAATGCAAAAGGAGATTAAAAATGAACACTTATATCAAGGTTTCTTCTTGCTGGTTTAAATCATTATTATAATTGGCAATTTACATCATTTTGATTTAAAGATTTAATCAAATCCTAAAAGCTTTAGCAATTTCTTTTTTTAGCCAGACTGCTACAAATTGTAACTGAGGTTTACTGGTCTATGAAGTTATGGATTCTTTCAATCTGGGCATGGTTTCTAATCCCCAGTCTTTGCATATCAAAGTTGCATATCTCCAGTCGATTCCTCCCCCCCCCCCCCCCGTAGTGAAGACCAGTCTCTAGATTCTAGATTATCTGAACTTTTTATTCAGTTCTGAGTGTGAGGTTATCGTTACCTGAGTATTGTTTTTTGCCTTCCATTTCCCCTCAGAAGGATTGCATGTCTTATAGAATATCCTTGGGGATTGTGGGGCAGATGGCATCTCTCCATGTGGCTTCAGCTTTTAGTTTAACTTTAGATAGTTTAATTTATCTTGAGTTAAACATTTTCCATTACAGTAGAACCTCAAAGTTACGAACACCTCAGATATGGAGGTTGTTCACAACTCTGAACAAAATGTTATGGCTTTTCTTTCAAAAAATGTTACAACTAAACTTTGATTTAATACAGCTTTGAAACTTTACTACACAAAAGAAAAAATGCTGCTTTCTCTTCTTTTAGTAGTTTAGGTTTAACACAGTACTGTACTGTATTTGCCCCTCCCCCCCCCCTTTTTTTTTGTTTCTGCTGCTGCTTGATTATGTACTCCCAGTTCCAAATGAGATGGCTGGTTAACTGGTCAGTTTGTAATTCTGGGAGGAGGGATAGCTCAGTGGTTTGAGCATTGGCCTGCTAAACCCAGGGTTGTGAGTTCAATCCTTGAGGGGGCCATTTAGGGATCTGGGGCAAAAAAAAATCTGTCAGGGGACAGTACTCGATCCTGCTAGTGTAGGCAGGGGACTGGACTCGATGACCTTCAAGGTCTTTCCAGTTCTAGGAGATTGGTATATCTCCATTTTTTTTTTTTTTTTTTTTGGTGTTTGTAATTCTGAGATTCTAATGTTATTTCCTTTCATCACTTTCTGTTCCTTTTCTTTATATGGGGAAGGATTTATATACTCAGAGCTGGCTGTTTTAGACAAGAATCAGCAGAATTTACTGAACACTTAAGTGCAAATACATGCTTGGTAGTGTATCCATATTGAAGGTGGCCTGATGAGTAGGAAGATTCACCTCCTAGATGTGTCTAAGTGACTGGCCGCAACCTTTGTTCAAAAATATGGGCAGAACAGGAGCCTTCAGTTGGATTCTTTTATATTTTCTTAGCTGTATTGTCTGTGATTGCCACACTGGCAAGGTTTAGTGTACGTACAGTAAAGCAGGCCATGAACTTTTCTTGCTTGAGGTTAACTTTGAAGCTTGGCGCTCAGACTTCCTCCAGTAATCCTTCTTACTTTGGCTGCTGAAGTTTCACTCATGACTTGTCCCTTTAAACCTTGTCTATGCTGTACTTCTAATAGAACCTCCAGGAACTTGGTTACAGCCTGCTTCCAATTTAGAATGGAGATAATTTCTGTATGGCAGAATTTCACCTTTCACTAGAGGCTTGTCTTCACTAAATCGGGGAGGGATCGATCTTTTGGCAACCGATTTATTGTCTTGTCAAGACGCGATAAATCGATCGCCAGCGGCGCCCCCATCGACTGCCAAAAGGTGCAAGCTGGAGTCGAGGGGGGGAGCGCACCACCGCTGCCGTGAGGACAGCAGGTAAGCCGGCTGTAGATACGCCGAATTCAGCTGAATTTGCATATCTACAGCCGAACACACACACATACACACTGAAGACCAGCCAGGAAAGAGACTGTTGGTTTAGGTGCTTGAGATAAGTTGCATTGTGGGTGCTGTGACAAAACTCTTCTTACTGAAACTATAATGGCTTTAGAAATTTGAGCTTGGAGTTTTAACTTGTAGGGTGAACCCATACGCAATATATCTTGTAGAACCATTCAAGAGGCGTGTATCTCTTAAGCTTGCTTCCCAGATGGAGAAACTGAAGCAGAGCAGTCCACTGACTTCAGAAGATAAAAGTGTATTAGTGGCAGATGAAAGAATAAAAACCATGTCTCATGACTCCTTCCCCAGTTCTAGACCTAGTCTTATCTGCATTGGTAGTTTTGGGGAAAACTTCCTTTGTCTCTCTTCCACCTGTCCATCTCCACCAGAGTAGAAGGGTAGAACAAGTTTTTCCACTTTGTTAGTTCTTTAGTTTCTTAATTTTGATCAAGTCAGTGAACGAACTAGTTAAATGAACTGCAATAAAGAAAACATTCTCTCTGAAACTTTACAAGAAGCTAGTGCTGTCAAAAGCTGATTTAGCACTTTAGCAGCCTCTGGTCCCTGGGGCTTGGCTGATAACTTCAACCAGTTGAGTGGTTTGATTTTCTTTAAAACTTTGCAGCATACATGAACTGCTTAATATTTTTAAATTTTATTTTAGATTATGGTAAATGTAAGCCTTAGCATAAGTTATCATTTAAATAGAGATTTTGTTTAAAATCTATTTAATTTAAAAAAAAATCTGATTTAAATATTTTTTTATTTTTTTTAAATTGATTTTTATCCACTCAGCCTTTTGCAAGTATTTTCCCAAAAATGGTGATGGTTCTACTTTTGCCTTTGTTTTGCAAGACAAATGCATATTTCTTTCAGACTGACATTGTGGGATTTTTGTTTCAGTGATGTTTTGGCACTGCCAATTTTCAAGCAGGAAGATTCCAGCCTTCCACCAGATAGTGAGACCAAGCATCCACCGTTTCAATACGTTATGTGTGCTGCAACATCTCCAGCAGTCAAATTGCATGATGAAACTCTTACTTACTTGAACCAAGGTTAGTATGTGTCCTCTGCATATGTTGTTTACCATGGATGTAGCTTGATGAATGTTGGGATGCTGAAAAGTATAGGGATGGTATCTTCATCTTTAGAATTTCCATGTGAAAATGAAAGACCAAGAATGCTGGGGAAAGTTTCTGCTTACAACTTGAGCTTTGGCTGTCAATTTCAGTTTTTTTGAGATAATTCAAAGGTTAAAATCATTGTGATCTTAAATGGCAGTTAGCCAGGGCTCAAGCATCTGTGTAACAATGTAGGTTACTGTCAAGTCTTGGAAAGCTATTTATGAGTGATGTATGTTTGAAATGCAGAATGTTCTATCTGGGCAAATATTTACAAAGTAACACCTACAGGTAGATGTCCTTACATTCTTTAAGTACTTTACTGTCTGTCTCATTTATAGGAAGCCAGTTAGATTTTATGTGAGTCTCACCATTTTATCTAGTAGCCTATGATCCAAAGATCTTCTAGGGGAGTCGTTTCCACTAAACTTCACCGGTCAGTAGAC
The DNA here is from genome assembly GCA_032164245.1 of Sternotherus odoratus. Classification (NCBI taxonomy): domain Eukaryota; kingdom Metazoa; phylum Chordata; order Testudines; family Kinosternidae; genus Sternotherus; species Sternotherus odoratus. Next base: position 153,482,292 of record JAVMKO010000002.1, read on the forward strand.
AAACTTCGGACATTTTTCTCTTGCTGAGCTTAAGGGAAGAAATGCTGCCATAGTGGGTAAGTTAAAACATAAGCTCCATTCAGGTGATCTGCAGATAATTCCCTCTAAGGTGCGTGCCTGTGCGGCCTCGCACAAGAGAATGAAGGGCCACCCACCTAATTAGTGGACTCACACAGGCATGGCTCCACTAATTAGGTGGGAAAATAGGGGGTATGTCGGATGAGAAGGGGGGTAGGGGGAATTTGGGCTATGCAGGCCTGTGGCAGCCAGAGAAAGAGGCGACTTTCCCCAGCTCCAGGGCTGTTGCTGCTGGGGAGACACCCCGCATCTTCCCAGCCACAACTCTGTGGCTGCTGTGGCGGGAGAGAGAGGGCATGTCCATCACATTACTAAAAGAAGTCTACTGAGATTAAAATGAGTTGTGTGCTTTCATTTGTGGAACAAAAAAAGTTGTTTGTTACATTTTCTTTATCCAAAGGGGCTTTACAATAATTAGCTAACGGTACAAACAATATTTGGAAAGATCAAAAAGTGGTCTACTCAGACCCTCAGCAATTTTCAAGTGGTCCATGAAAAAAAGTTTGAGAACCGCTAATATAAGCCATTAGCAGTCTACTAATGCTTTATGCTTTTTGCTACAAGAAAGGTAGCCTTTTGCATTTATTATTCCCACATCATATGATGGTTTGGTACTAATTGTTTTGATTTGAGGAAACTGCAGGGAGAATTTGATTTCTATTCAGTGATAGTCCCATTTGTTTGCTGTTGATTTTGCAGTTTTGGTCCAATATTCTCCATGAACTTTAAATCTGTGAACAAATTGTCCAGACTTCAGTATTTCTATATAAATAAAATCTCCAATTTTTTTTTTGCCATTCACTGTGCCAGCCTTCTGTGTTTCCGTGTGAGACAGTTTTACTGTTACTAAATTCTTCCATGTAGTAAATTTATCTTTTTATGCCATCTATTAAAATTATGTAAAAGGGATTACAGAACAACCAAGCACGGTTAGGAAGTTTCCTTTTGTGTTCATTTTCCTCCTGCACTTTTGGAAAGGGTGAAGGTAAATTGTTCTGAGTGGTGGTTCATGTTCACAGTATCTTGTAAGTTCCAAGGTTATTCCCTCTCCTCCCCTCAAGTTCCTCCATTTGGGAATCCTTTTTAGAGTATCTAAAGTTATCCTTTCATGACCTTTCTAGTAAGCTATTAAAAGACCTTGATAAATGCAGTAAATTTATTTTGAAACCTTATTTGAAGTGAGTGACTTACACAACCACCACTGTGCTTCTCCTTGTTATCAAAAAAAGATTTGCCTTCATCCCCTGCTCCAGTTCTTCTGTGCCTGCTATGTCTGTTAGTTGATCTTAATGCTTGTGTTAGGACATGTTTAAGTAGCATGAGATTGTGCTGTTGACATTAAAGTTAGTAGATGGAAATGTGTTTAACTGTCTTGAGGCCTAGAATCCATGTATGCAGACTGAACGTACGTTTAATACTGGCATGCTGACAGATATCATCTTCAGATTTCCACATGAATAAAGTCTCCTCTTGTGGCACTTATATTTATAACCTACTTTCTGTATTTGTTTTAAGCACCTTGGGAGTAATATCTGTTTTTACATGATTGAATTACAAGACCATAATATATTCTGTGTTATGTAAGAGGCCTGACTAGATCATAATGCTCCCTTCTGGCCTTAAAATATTTGGAGTATATACTCCATGTATTTGTTTTGGATCTTCCAAGATGGAAGGGGCCACTTAAAATCAAGAAGAATTTAACTGAAATAAATGCTTCTAAGAAAATATTTTACATGTAAGTACGTTATTTGGGCTCTAAGTATTGAATGTGAAAGGGAATTTGTGTAGGCCCATCCTGTCTGGGTCTTTTGGACTGCATTTCTCTCATTGGTATCTTAGTGAGGAAAATGTGTAATTATTTTATGAATAGTTCAGGAAAATACCTAAATTTATTATAATAGCAATGGGCAATATTATCACGGGGGCTGTGTTGTGCTAGGTATTTCACAAGCTTAGTAGATATGAGGTCCTTGCCCTAAAGAGCTTAATCTAAGAAAAATATAAATTTTTATAGCTTTCTGCAGTTTTGTAAATAACTTTGTTGGCTAGTCATACACCCCTCCTCTAGGCTAGTGTTTTGGAATCCAAATGTTTAAAGTTTTGTCTTTATGATTACTTGATTAAAGTTTCTGGGATAGACCAACCACTAATTGAAAGGGTTCAGGCAAAACTTCCGCCTATGGAAAAATTATTCCATAATTGTCCATTGCAATGTTCTTACATTTTCCTTTGAAACATCTGGTTCTGGCCACAGTCAGTGTCTCAGTATTTTGACTACATGGTCTGATTTTCTGTGTAACAACATTCAAGGACCAAAAGCTTTGCTCCTGGACTTATTTGGAGAAAATGTACTAACAAAAATAAACCCGACTTTACTCTTAATTATCTAATGCTTCAATCAGCCGGGACAGGTGATATAGGCAAGTCTGATTCTCAGTGGGTGCTAACTGAAACCTCTCAAGGCTTGCCTACACTACAAAGTGAAGGCAATGTAAGGCAGCTTACATCTACGTAACTATGGAGATGTACACACTGTAGTGTTCCTCCCGCTGGTTTAACTCTTCTGCTGTGTAGACATAATAAAACCACCTTGACAAGAGGCTAAGCGCTTAGGATGACGTAGTGTCAGCGTACACACTGTTCCTTATGTCTCCCTAAGTGGCCTTCAGGAGGTGTCCCACAATGCTCACCATGACCGTTCTGAACTCCGCTGCCCTGCAGCCAGTATACCTACATGCACCCCTACCCTTTAAAGCCACAAGAAGCTTTGAAATTGCTCTGTTTGCTCGATGTGGAGAGCTCATATAGCTACTGCCCAGCTGAACATGCTGGCTCCACGCAGCACACGTGCTTCTGCCAGGAGTACATAGGAAGTGCTGGATCCCCTGGGTCTGTGAGGAGAGGAGGCTGTGCAGGCACAGCTCCACTCCAGCTGCAGGAACTTGTTCAGGGCCTGGAGAAGAAGCCCTGTAATAGGGGCATGCAGCAGTGCTGTGTAAAAAGTCAAAGAGCTGCGGCAGGCATAGCAGGAGGCAAATAGTTGCTGTGGTGCAGAGCTGAAGACATGCTTCTACAAGGAGGGGTCTGGGGTCAGGCTTGTAGAGTTGATGGGAGGAGCAGTCAAGGTGCTTAATCTCAGGCTCTGGAAAAAGCTACATGGTTTTAAGGAAGAATGAAAAGAAACAGAATTAACTTTCCCTGAACAAGTAAAAACAGACATCACTGGCATTCACATTTTCAAACAGACGTCAATTGCATAGGGTTAACTTTCTGTTGGAGGGAGGAGGTAGCATGATGCAAACAAACAATACCACTCTCAGCCCCCTACAGTAACACACATTACTATGGCTCATTGTTAAAATGTTCCTTCACAGCCTCCCTCAGCCAAATACCCTGTTGAGCTCTTCTTATAGCCCGGTGTTCATAACACACAGCAAAATACTGAAAGGCAGTGCCGGATCCATGCTTTCTGGCAGAGATGGCTGGTTACCTGGGCAGTTGAAAATCGGTTGGAAACCTAGTAGGATGCTAATAGAATGATGGGATTGAAAAACCTACATCATGTGATGCTGATCCTGCCCCCATGAGGCATTGCAAACCTTCCCCAAAATAATCTGTGGCCAGTTACACAGTGGGATAGCTACCCAGCGTGCACCGCTCTCTGATGCAAGAGCTGCTACTGTGGATGTGCTGGCCCTGCCCACACAAGGAGCTAGTGTGGACATGCAACAGCAGTTTAATTACAGTGGTGCCTCTATGTCAACATAACTAGACATAACCTCAGATATTGAAACAGTCCTGGGCTCTTGAAAGGCTCAGATGAAAGAGGTAAGATCTACTGAGTAAATCTGTTAGAGTAGTGGCTTGGAGCTGTAGGTGGGAATTTTTTGTTGTTTGCTTTGCAATGGGATGTGGGTTGGTGGATAGACTCTAGAATGTTTGATCAACAGATCTCCTGTGAAACCTATGAAGGGTAAATATACCACATGAAGACTAAGTTCTTTGGCTTCCTTAACACTGCTTGCTTAATAGCTTTTGAGAAGGCAAAAGGAGGATTTGATTGTGTGTGTGTGTGTGTGTGTGTGTGTGTGTGTATGTATGTATGTATGGTAGACCTAGGGACCTCTTGTTATGTTGCCTTTACTCTGGTGGTATGAAGGGTGGAGATGGGGTACAGGGAGAGGCAACCAGTAGAACCAGTGCTCCTTCCAGTGCCCTTCTAACTATAGGAGTGGATGTGTGATCAAAATACTCTATAAAATTCTGCCAGTATTGGTACAGCAGCACTGTTGCAGTGGTGTATGTGTAGACATGGCCTTAAATGTTGTTAGAACAAAGAAAAAGATGCATTTGATTTCAATTTCAACAGAAAATCGCCGACTAGCTGTGATTGAAAGATGAGGTAGCAAAGGGGATTTAAAAAAAATGCGAACTGTTTTTAGGAATAGTATGGATTCATTTTCCAATTTACTGAATACTGTAGCATTTTAAATGGCTAGATTTACTGTAACATGCTTGATCTGCTTTCCATTTTCTTTTTTCTGTGGTGGTACACATCATAAATTGCTTACAATGTAAAAGACCACCAGGGTCTGTGTGTTATTGATATACAGAGGTCTGGTGTACGTGAAGTGTCATGATTTTTTAACTAGAAGCTCAGTCAGGATAATTTCTTCCTAAAAGTTATGGAGCAATGCATGAGTATGGGATGAGGAATTGATTCTCAAATTACTTGTTCTGCTCTTCCGCTGTTCACAAAGGATGTAAAGCTGATACTTTTAGCTTATAACCTTTGCTGTTGGTATCTGGTAAAAGAAGCCAGCAAATGTAATGTCTGTGCAGTTGATGTTGGGGAATAAAGAAAATTTAGGAGAACTCAAAATGGTGGAGTAAATCCAGTGCATCCTAATGAACCTTTTAAGATCTCTTTAGTCCTGCCTCCCTGAATAGGAACACATTAAGCCTTGCCAGATGTGTAGTGTTTCAGTCTAGGAGGAAAAAATGCTCCTTGTCTGTTTTAGAAAAATTGCTCCTAGCTTCCTCTGTACTGAAACAAGCTCTCTAACCATAGCCGTATGATTCATCAAGCTCTTGCTTATTGAAATAACAGGTAACTAACTCTTTTTAAAAGACTGCCACTTTTAGAAAGTTATAGGAAGGGTTTTTACCCCATAGGTAGCATGTGTTTAAGGCAAGTTAAAATACAGGCGATCATGAATGCAGTACATGAATGCAGCTGTAAACAGTATATAAGCTCATTCCTTTGCAGTCAGAATACATAGTACTTGTGAGAATATTCTATTTCATCATCCGCATACTGTCTTTCAGCTATTTCAGATATAAAGGAATTCAACTTTCAGCGTGGTCTGTGTTCCTTTCTGCCAAATAGGAATAAACGCTTGCACTAGACATTAAGTAGGATACCTAAGCTTTGAAAATATCAGTAGTTTCAGCAGTACTGTGAAAGTTTCACTCTATTCTTATGCAACTAGCTACCATGTTTCCCTGAAAATAAGACAGTGTCTTATATTAATTTTTGCTCCCAAAATTACATTACATTATATTACAGCGAGAGGCAAAACTGGAAGTACGTCTTATTTTCGGGGGATGTCTTACTTTCGGGGAAACAGGGTATATACTGAAAACTCGCTATAAGAGTTCCTTAACCTTATGTTACTACAACATGCTGAATATAAACCAAATATTCTCTGCGTTAAGCATAGAGAGAGGCTTTGTATGTCACCTTTTTATTGATACAGGCTTTTTTTCCTCTAAAGGTCAGTCTTATGAAATACGGATGCTAGATAATCGGAAGATTGGAGACGTGCCGGAGATCAGTGGAAAACTGGTGAAGGTGAAGTAGAGTTGTTCTCTAGATAATATTAATGAGAGATTTCTGCTGGTTGCCAAGTTAATCCAGTGGTTTTCAACTTTTTTTTTCTACTCTTACCCCATATTGCAACAGGAAAAAAATTGGTAACTTTCTCCCCTAAATATTTTATCTAACAATAAAGAAAGAAGCAGTCACGGCCCCCAGTTGAGAACCCCATAGCTTAGTCTGGGTGTGAGCCAGGGACTATTAAAGGAACATTAAGTATTTTCCTTCCAGTTGACATGACTTGATTAAAATCAAATCTGAGTGACTTGACGAAACAAAGAAAACTTAGTGGCATTTTAAATCCATGTTGTGCACACATGTTGCATACGCTGTCCATTTCTGGTCGCCCCGTCTGAAAGGACATAGTGGAACTGGAAACAGTTCAGAGAAGAGCGCCAAAGATGATCAGAGTTATGGCAGCTGTTGCAGTGTGGGAAAGGGAAAATAACATTTGTCTCTTCACTTTTTCCATACTATTCATGTTTGTTTAGACTGCTCTCATATCCCACTTTAGTTGCCTCTTTTTTCTAAGCTAAACAGTCCTAATCTTTGTAGTCTCCCCTAGTATGGAAGCTGTTCATATTTTGAAGGAATGTTCTCAAAATGGTGGCTCTAAGGATCCGATATTCTTTTGGTTTGCATATTAGGTTTTTACCTTCAACTGATCTGCTCTGCTGGCAGAAGGGAAGAACAATCTATATGTACAATATACAGCAAGGCCCAAAATAAGACAATTTTTTAAAACCCTAAACTGTGCCTCTCCTCTTCAATTTCCATTTCAACCCATCTTCTGTCTTGCAGGCTTCAGTCTCTTTGGGATAGACACTTCTTTTATTTTGATTACTTCAATCGTGACTGTACATTGTCTGCTCTGAATAACAAATAGTAATATCTGTCCTTTTTTTTTTAATCACACTTGAATGTTATTAGGGAGAATAGTAGTTACACCATAATTAAGACTGAAGACTTGCTTTCTATTATAAGCCAGTTAAAGGGCTTTGGAATTTATAAAGTGCAAGGTATCAGGCATCAGCAGGAGCCCAGCATAGGTAGCTTATAGAGAGCTCTGCATGCTTTCTCTGGCACCAGAGGATCAGTCAGTCATACAGGTCTCTGGATCTAATTCCCAGATGGCTTCCATGAGTCATTTGCCCCAGCTTCCCTTTTACTTAGAAGCTCTGCAGGGTGTTCTCCTTCTTACCTCACTGTGGCTGTCATAAATATTTTAAAAGAAAATAATAAGGTAACCAGACAAAATTGTTGTTTGTTTAAAATTAACGTTGCGAGTACATCATAACTTACTGAGTTGGTTTTTTTTAAGTACAAGACTGTTGTAGTTTACACAAAAACAACAGACAAAAGCCCTTTGGAATTCAGAGCCTAAATGTCTGAAAGTATGAAATTAGCACTTTTGAGTCTCCCCTGTATTAAGCTTTGTGTTTTGCTGTGAGTTATCGCGTTTCACAGATAGAGGAAGCTGAAGCCCGAAGATTTATGGGCTGGATTTTTTTCAGAAGTGCTGAACACCTGCAACTTCAGTTGAAGTCAGTTGGTAGCTGTGAGTACTCATCACCTTTAGACAAACAGATTCTAAGGGCTTGTCTTCACTGGGGGGGGAATCAACGGCAGATACGCAACTTCAGCTACATGAATCACGTAGCTTAAGTTTGCGTATCTGCTGCCGACTTACCTGCCGTCCCCACAATGGCGGCAGTCCGCGGCACGCTCCCCCGTCGACTCCAGCTTGCGCCTCCTGGCAAGCTGGAGTTCCGGAGTCAACGGGGGAGCCGCAGGCGATCGATTTATCGCGTCTTAACAAGACGTGATAAATCGATCGCCAGAAGATCGATCCTGCACCACGGGAGTGAAGACGAGCCCTAAGTGTTTTGCCAAAGGTCACGCAGCAGCTCAGTGGCTGCTGAGCAAAGAACCAATCTCTTGTGACTCCCAATATTCTCAGTAGTGCTAACCAAAACTTTTTCTAGCTTGCTGTTTAGGAGCTACAGTAAAGAAAATAATGCAAAGTGAATGTAATATTTGGCAAGCTGAAAATGGGAATATACACAAGTGCTCAAGAATTACTTTTTTCACTTTTTTTCAAATAGCCAGAAGGACAGATTTGAAGAAATTAAAATGCATAACCTAATGTTGTTAAGTCTCCAAAGAGAGGGAGTTATCAAAATAGTTAATTTTTTTGCCTACCAATGTTGATTCTGTCCATTTGAGAACTTGGCTGGAAAGTATAGTCCTGCTGTTTGCTCTCGCTTAGTCATTCAGACAGGAAACTTATTCTGTGATAATTCCATCAATAACTGCTAGATGTGAGCATCACGTTTATAGACCCTGCAACTGAAACACTGTCATCTGTGTTGCTGCTTTGCTTTGTCCTGCATCCGACGAAGTGGATATTATCCCACAAAAGCTTATGCTTCGATATTTTTGTCAGTCTTCAAGATGCCACAGGAGATTCTATTGCTTCTGCTTTGCTGTTGTGACAAACGTTGCAGATTTTTGCCACCTTTTCCTTTGGGGGCTGTAAGCAGGCCTCTGACTGCCCTCTTTGAAACACAGGCAGGAGACTGCTTTTTGGCTTCACCAGTGTCTTTTATTGGTTCACACACAGTGCAAAAACCCCACCACCTATATACAGCTATCTATACCAGTAGAGCTCAGGCTCAACCCTTAGCTTGGCTGGCCCCAGGAATAGCTAGCCCTTGCAGGCTTTCAGTCCTTGCTACTCAGCAACTCAGCAACTACTTGGTGCCCTGCACCTTCTCTCTCTGTCTCTTTCTCCTTCTTCCTTCCTACCTCTCTCTACCTCTCCCACCCTGGCTTCCTCCCTAGCAGGCCTTCTATCCTCTGGAGGCTTCCAGGTGGAGCACATTAAGCCCTCTGCAGCCCAGGGCTACAGCCAGGTGGCTGATTAGCCTGTTGCTGGGCTTGGAGGGAGCAGGATCTGACTCAGCAGCCTGCTACAGGGGCTTTAACATTTCAGTGTATCTGATGGGAACCCACTACTATTGAGACCAATTTGAAAGGTATTTGTTGTTTTTACTGTTTGAATACACTTTTGACTAACCTTTGGGTGAGTATTTGAGATCAGGATTACTTTGCAAGTCAAATAACTGTTGCATTTACTGCTTTAGTTAGGTGTTTGAAATGTTTTCAGTTTGGATACTGAAATGCTTGTTGGTTTCGAAGTGTTTTCTCTAGTGGGATATTTTGCATTACTGTAAACCGCTACAGATATTTCAGGTTCCCGACAAGGCTTCACAATTTCAATTGAGAAGTAATGTTAATCCTTTTGCTTTTTTTAACTTGTTTTTCATGTTGAAAACTACAGTAGTTTAAATGGCAAGGATATGAATAAAGCCCAAAACACACTATTTGATTGCTTTGGGCATTTAGCAGGCATTTGGCAGCCCTTTGTGAACCACTAAATTCTCTCTTTCCCTCTGTATAGTAACTTTCCCTATTCCTGTACATGTTCACACAACTGGGCAGAGAGAGACTTGTATTTTTGAGAGAGAGAGAGAGAGAGAAGATGTGGTTGTAAAACCACAGTATTTAGCAGGGCTACTCAGGGGCATGCATAGTATTTGAAACCTATTTTTAACTTCTTAATAAATTGTCTAGGTTTCAAAGTAATGCTGTCCTTTTGTAATCTTTTAGATGAATATTGTATCTAGAAGTGTGGGAATCAGGGCTTTGGAGCGGTGCTCCAGCTCTGATCCAGCTCCAGGCAAAAACCTGCAACTCCACTGCTCCACACTCCAGCTCCGGGCTCCGCTCCAAAGCCCTGGTGGGAATAGTTCTATAATTGACAGTTTCTGTCAGTGCTAACTATAAATTGGAGTCATCCTTGTATAGTGAAAGATCTTAATGTTTATCTAGTAATGCATCTTTTTTACACACACATCAATGTATCCATTTAATAATTTTCGGGACTGTTGGAGTCAGTTATACTTTAAATATTTCAGTTAATGCAGTCCTGTTTAGAAGTTGTACAAAACACTTTTTTGCAGATTTTTAGGTGATTCAAGTTTAAATATTTTATTTTGTGGATTACCGTAGAATGTTACCTGTTTCTGATTTTTTTTCAGCAAATTCTCCTATAAATTTGGTTCAAACCATAGGTCAGTGCTCCAAAGTGGGTGAAACTAAAGTTATAACCTTTCTGGTTGACCTGTTCTCTGATTTCTGGCCCAGCTCTCCATTTCACTTTATATTTCATCTGAACCATTCTTTCAGTTTCTTGCCCTTTTCACCTTTTTCTGTATTAGTCTAAAGTGTTCTGGGACATTATCTATACATATATAAAAGTCAAATGGTGTATGCATGTATGTACGTGCACTTACTCCTTCCACACCATTTGAGCTAGAGACTTGAAATTTGGTACAGTTATAGGTCTTAGGGTCCTAATCAGGGTAAGAGTTGAAAATTTTTCAAATCTCACCTCTGATGCCCCCCAGGGGTGAAATTCTTTAAAGGCCAATCACATCAGCTGGGCAACTGCTGTTCTCTGTGACATAGTTATGATGTCATAATACCCCCTCCAACGGACCCCGCACTCGCTCAGCTCTCTCCCCCCTCCCCACCTCCGACGGACCTGAGCAACGCCGGGTATTTTTGCTAGTACTAAATAAAGTTGAATTAAGTGCTTCCCATTGATTTTGTTCTAAAAGTGTGTGGTATTTATCACCAATACATATTTCAGAATATTTTTAATACTTCAACCTCCTCTTTAATGTGTACTGATTCTAAGACTAATTTTTAACCATTTCTTCCTCTGACTAGAGTATCATAAGAGTTGTGTTCCATGACAGAAGATTGCAGTATACAGAGCACCAGCAATTGGAAGGTTGGAAGTGGAATCGCCCTGGGGACAGACTTCTTGACTTAGGTATGTCTATCAGTTCCCTTATCTAGGGTTAAAATAAGAGACTCTTTATATGAAGAGCATCAATTTATATATCCACAGTGGTGATAGCAAAAGCATACATACTAATATCTGTATGCTGCTTGTTGTGTTGGGATACTTGAGATTTATATAAATGTTTTCAGTAATGTTACATTGTGAATTTTCCATGAACCTCTAATGGCCCTTATCTAACATTACAGAAAACAGCATCACTAAATAATTCAGTTAATGTCCCATTTGTTCTTTGAGAGCAAAATGTGTTCTGGTAATCAGGGGAACGAGAGAGAGGGAGAGAAATCTTTATTGCTAATATACTATAAAAACTTAATTATTGCAGATTTTATAAGATTTATAGCCGGGGTGGCCAACCTGTGACTCCGGAGCCACATCCGGCTCTTCAGAAGTTTAATATGCAGTTCCTTGTATAGGCACCAACTTCAGGGCTGGAGCTACATGTGCCAACTTTCCTGTGTGTGTGTGTTCACTGCTCAACCCCTGACTCTACCACAGACTCTGCCCACCCTCCGCCCCTTCCCACTTCCTCTCCTGAGCCTGCCATTCCCTCCCTCCTTCCCCTCCCAGAGCCTCTTGCACGCAGCTGATTGGGAGGCACTGGGAGCCAAGGGGTGGAGCTGATGGGAGGGCTGCTGACTTATTACTGTGGTTCTTTGGCAATGTACATTGGTAAATTCTGGCTCCTTCTCAGGCTCAGGTTGGCCACCCCTCATCATCATCAATCCTCTTCACTCCCGCTGGAGTATAAGGCACCTGGCCACCCCTGCTTTACATTAAAAGCCGTAAGACCACCTCACGTTATTCCCAAAAAATTAAGTACACATCTCCATCTTTATCTGAAGACCACTGTCCTTAAACAACCAATTGTTCTCATCCCTTATGTGGTAATTAATTTACAGTACGTTTCACTGTAGATGAGTTTGCAGATTAGTGTGTTTTTATTCAAAACAAACCAAGTCCTCTCTCCACTGTGTTCCTATAGCATATACTTTCATTTTTATGTAGATATTCCAATGTCTGTTGGAGTAATTGATATAAAGACTAATCCAAGCCAGCTCAATGCAGTCGAATTTCTGTGGGATCCTGGAAAGCGTACATCTGCCTTTATTCAGGTTTGAAATTTTGCTTTACTGGATGTGTACTGATTTGGTCTTTGTCAGGTCATGACTGTGATAACAGTTGGGATATATGATTGTTTCCTATATAATTATCCTAGTAAAAAGCCAAATTAACCTATTAGATCCATCATTTTTAGAAACTTAGATTCATGCAATTGCTTCTTCTGCAGGTGATGCTAGCTGAGTTCTCATCTTGATATGAGGTTTTCAGACATAGCTTAGAACAGAAGCGGCTTTTTAAAAGAGATCACTTGTTTGTACAGTTATATTTTCAACCTTGCAGGATGTGCTAATGGCATGAAGAAAAGCTTAGTCGACTCTTACTGTTTGGAAGGTGGGAGTCAGTGTGGTGGCATTGGTGATATACTAAGTATCTAATGCCCTACAACATTGTAACTATTGTTTCCTAATACAGCACTCTCTTCTTATTGTACCTTTTTTACTGCCATGATATTCACGTCTCATAAACCCAATGCCTTTATCTGGTAGTTTTCAGAAACCTGTAGGGAGTTAGGTATCCATTCCCACTGCCATTCATTGACACTTGGGCACCTACTTCCATTAGCCTCCTTTTTTGAAAATCCCAGCCTTAAGTCAGGTTTAAAAATCATGCCAGTAAGTGGTTTTGATAGAAATTTCAAGATGCTGTATTAGAAAAATCTTACTGTTCGGGCTAGCTAAATTATACCACTGTGCACTAGTACCTGGAAAAATCTTTGAATTTATTCATTAAGATTAATGTAGTTTGTTCTGCTCGTCTCAAGATCCCGTATGCCAGGGTGGGAAAACTGCGGGCCAGAGCGCCGGGCAGCACTCTGGGGGCGGGAGGAGGCGGCACACTTCTGTGGGGCAATGTGGAGCCAGACATGCTGTTTTGAGTAGTATAGAAAGGGAGCCTGGGGGTTGGCTAAGGGGCAGGGGGTGTTTGGATGGGGTGGAGCTTCTGGAGGGGCAGTCGGGATGGGGAACAGGGGAGTTGGGTGGGGTTCTGGGGGGACAGTTATGGTGGAGAGGGGGCTATCAGGGGACAAGGAGCAGGGGGGCTTATAAAGGTTTGCGGTCCCAGGGGGTGTTTAGGGGTGGGGGTTTCTGGGGGAGTGGTGGTGAGGGGACAAGGAGCAGGGGGAGTTGGATTGTCGGGAATTCTAAAGGGGGCAGTTCAGGTGACGGGAACTGGGAGGGGTCGGATAGAGGGCGGAGCCAGGCTGTTTGGGAGGCACAGCCTTCCCTACAATTTTGCCACCCCAATGTGGCCCTTGGGCCAAAAAGTTTGCCCACCCCTGCTGTAAATGAATTTTGGAGGGATTTTTTTTAGTTACGTTCGATGAGGATCCACAACAGTACTTTAATTTTGCGAAAGATACAGGAGTTAGTTTTACTATTTGGGGAGTCTATAGGTGATGTATTGATAGGTTTAAACCTGACTTCCAAGCCTCTGTGGCTTGCAAAGATACAGGAATTTGTTCTTACCTGCCTTGGATTTCCAGTTTCATTTCCTGAATAAGCCATAAATTGTTGGTCACCCTGTCAGATAAATTTATATAATGGTAGTGGCAAAAGTATTAAGAATATGCCCAGAATGGAATACAGCGTCACTTTGTTTTTCAGGTACATTGCATCAGCACCGAATTTACCCCACGTAAACATGGAGGTGAAAAAGGAGTTCCTTTTAGGATTCAGGTTGACACTTTTAAGCAGACTGAAAATGGAGAATACACAGATCATTTGCATTCAGCCAGCTGCCAAATCAAAGTTTTTAAGGTAATAGTTGTAAATAATGGTCCCTAGTAAATTTTTTTTACACATAGAAAGCACGTTTACATAATAATGGTGGATTTTTAGGCCCATATTTCAGTTGCAAAGCTGTTTTCTTGCTGCTTGTTCATGTAACTATTCATTTTTAGCCAAAAGGAGCAGACAGGAAACAGAAAACAGACAGAGAAAAGATGGAGAAGCGAACTGCACATGAAAAAGAAAAGTATCAACCTTCATATGACACCACAATCCTCACAGAGGTAACACTATGGAACTGCATGTATTTATGAAGAAAAATTAACTAGATACAACATATAATTCATTTACTGCTAATATTTCATATTCTCAAAAATGTGGGGGGAGAATTACAGCATAAACATATAGACAAAGGTAGGCTTTTTAATATGACAAATTTATCCCAAAGAAAAATACCAGTAACATTTAAGATTCTGCTGAGTAAATTTCACTTGGCTATATAGAAGATATTGTACTCGGATACCCTTGGATAGAGCGATGTTTGTGCTGAATTCTAAAACAAGTCTCATGTACAGATCTAAAAACCTTGCAGCTAAAAAACAAAAACCGGGGTTTAGGATTTATTTGTACATGCCAAATTTGAGCTCAAAACCGTATTTTTAGAGACTACTGAGTTTATGGCTAGAGCTTCACTAAGTTTTTGCATTTTCTTTTTATTTAAACACCAGTGAGTTCTATACAGTTTTCTAAAGATTGCAAAAGTTTTTAAAAGGCTTTTAGATCTTTCCTCACTGTATAATGAAAAGAAATTGATCCAAATCTTTGGTGTTTGTCCAGATGAGGCTTGAGCCTATAATTGAAGATGCAGTTGAACATGAGCAGAAAAAGTCCAGCAAGCGGACTTTGCCAGCAGACTGCGGTGATTCTCTGGCAAAGCGAGGCACTGTAAGGGACTTCTGCTTACCTTTTCATTGTGCAAGATACCTTGTGCAGTGTTAGATATAGGAGAAACTTCCATGATCAAAAATAAAAACACATTTTGACTGCCTTGGCTTGATTACATTCACTCTTGTTTACACCAATTACTTTGTTTCAGTGAGGAATGCTTCCTAAATCTAACACTTAAGACAAATTGTTGCAGATGGACTGCGTGACTTTTAAAAGACCAAGAGCTTTCAGTTTACACCTGCATTTCCTTTATTGAAATAGCTAGATGTTTTTTAAAAGCTATTTGCTTTCTTTATATGTATGTAATCAGTGAAAGTAAAGGTAATAGCAAAATGTACTTAAAGCATGTATGTTTTGTCTCATATTTCCACCTACGTTTAATGTAAGTTTCCATATACATCTGTACTTTTAAAGCCCTGTGTACTGTTGCAGAGAGGTTGTTTATAGTAATATTACTTTTTCCTCTGGCCATCTGAATCTTGTTGTTCTTCTTGTGCTTCAGTCAGATACAGCATGGCTTAATGTTATTGAGCACTGCTTCTCTCGCAGCATGTGGACCCTTGGTGTTATCCTGTCTCTATTGGCTTAAAAGAAGCAAATATATATTTTTTTTTATACTTTCCCTCTCAAGTTTTAACCTTCCAGATGTTTAAACTGACACTTATGGTGAACGATAAATATTCTCCGACATCTTTATTTCTAAGATGGATCTTAGAAACTTATTTGTCTGGGCAAGTCATGATCCTGCATCTACCTTTTGGTGAATGTGGTCGTATATTAATGTCCACCTGTGAAAGTCAATTTGACTTAATTCGTTGAAAAAGAAAGTTTTGTTCATATTTCGTTGACACTTCTTCCCCTAAAGCTACTTATGTGACAATTGGCTGACTTTTGTCCATCTTTATTCCCCTCCCCACTTGTCATCCCTTTGTGTGCTATTCAAAATTCAGCTTGTACATTTCTCAAGGCAAGGGACCTGTTAATTCTTTCATTATGAAATGCCACACACAACTGAGGTACTATAACAGGGATTGGCAACTTTGGCACACGGCACCGCAGGGTAAGCACCCTTAGTGGGCCCCACCGGTTTGTTTACTTGCCGGTTCGCCGCTCCAGTCCAATGGGTGCTGTGGGAAGCGGCGGCCAGCACCGCGCCGCTTCCCGCAGCCCCCATTGGACCGGGGCGGCGACCCACGGCCAGTGGGAGCTGAGATTGGCGAACCAGCAAGTAAAGTGGCTGGGCCCGCTAAGGGTGCTTACCCTGCTGTGCCGCATGCCAAGGTTGCTGATCCCTGTGCTATAATAAAGCAAGTACTAAATAGCGGGATGAATTCTTTGGCGAATTTCGTTTTACTTGATGCTGTAGTAAGCACTGGGCTGTTTTGAATTAACTGAAGTTCATAGTATACTACTGGCAATCTGGAATACCTAGTTCCTTAGTTGAAGCTGTTATATTTCTTCTGCAGTATCCATTGTCAACCCAGACATTCCTCTGCTGCTGGGCAGCATGTCCATCAGCGGATGTATACGGGGGGAAAAATCAGTGCTCAACATTGGATGCTCCTTATTAAACCTGTTAACATTTCTAATTAGGTGGAGGCAACTCTTCCAGGTGGCAAGACTCGACTTCCAGTGTCTGCGTTTCTTAACCTCTTTTTCCTTTGACTAAATTAGGTGTTTTAGAGTGTGGTAATGCCAGGGGAGTTTTTCTCCCTGTGCTCAGCAAATCTCTTTGGTTGCAGCCTCCTGCTAAGTGTGTATTGTTGCTGCTGCTAGTTGTCAGGCATGTGTCCTCCTGTGGGAAGGAGCTCTTCAATTTGCATCCATCTTAAGTGCTGGAAAGCCAGAGTTTACTCTCTAGGGAAAGACCGAACTTCCTTTACATTTAGCAAAAATAATGGACCTAGCCCTTTCCATAATGATTTTCATTCTTCACTGCCCTCTTTCTTCCCGTGTAGTCAAGACTCTTTAAGCCCAGGAGACTGTTGTCTTAATCCTGAAATTCGTGTCCTTTCCGTCTCAAGGGAGGTCATGTAGAACTACAGGCTGAAGGCTTTTCAATGATTAAAGGGCTCTAGATTATGAGCCATATTCTTCAAACTTTATAATCTTTTCAAATGTGGAGTTTATAATATGCTGAATGTTTTTTGCAGGTGTAAGGCTTGTACTATACAGAGCTTAATTCTTTTAAACAAAAGTTAACTGAAATACAAAAACTTCAGTTCATTGTACACTTCACTTTTTGACTTGGTGTTTATGTAATGGGGAACATGGGCTGCTCATGCAATATTGCGTATAACTATACAGCACCTCAGCTTAACTCTTTGCTGAACCGCAAGCTAGAGTTCTTCTCTCTTAAGGACTTTCAAAAAACATGCCCGTTAAACTTCAGGGCTATTTTATGTAAGCCTTGATAAATGGATGCTAATAGTTCCCAGTCAGCTTGAGAGAGAGAGAGTACCATACATTTTCTTAGTAAAACAAACATTTAATGCATACAAAACACTTAAAAATAGCATAAAATAGCTAGTATTTGGAATGCTTTGAATAACTTAAAAGCTATTTAACAGTAAATCTGCTGGTGTTCCTTATACAGACTTCCCCCTTTTTCTGTTTACAAACATTCAAATACAAGGTTTTAACATAACGTTTTCTGTACATTAGTGCACCTAGCAAAATGCATTTCCCTCTGATTTTCAAACAGGTGCTTTCTCACTTGTTGTAGCATGACCACAGTGTCTCACGTGGATTCTTCAGAGCTTGAGAAATGGCAGCATTTCAGTCCTTTCAAACACTTCTGAACCCTGTCAGCAAACAATGTGGAACTCCACAGCTAGTAGCATTGTAAGCCTTGGGGTAAGAGCTGGCAGGTGCTCTCAATGGTGGGGAAACAGAAATCTGCAGCTTGTGTCCAAAGTGGTACTGCAGATAACCTCTTAGTTCTGTGTCAATCACCTGTTGAGTCCATGGGGCCACTTTTAATACCTCTGTTTATAACCATCCTAATACTCTTTAATTAGCTCAGGTCTCTGGGAGTGACTAAAGTATGAAGGCTAGGTGAGTAGCCCACAGTAAAAACTTCCTATATAGCCTCAGAACAGCAATGCAGAATGTCTGGTAACTACCACTCTGTTCTGTTAATTTCTGGGTCTTTCTGAGTTACCATGCTCTACTCTGCACAAGTGCAGACACCCTCAGTATCCAAGTGAGATCCTCTATGTGTGAGATCCTCTCTGTGACCATTTCTCCTTCCTCCACACTGCTGCACTCTCTTCCACTCCTCTGGAGAAACAAAGCCAAATGATGCAGTATATTGGTGGGTTGCACTTAATTTTAAGGTTATCCTAGTACATGTTGCTTTGCCTCATAGTATGTACCTAGTACTTTATGCTTGTTTCTTCTTAAATGTATCTTTTAATGTATTCAAGTTAAATGCCAAAAGTACAGGCTGGTGCAGCATGGCTGATTTAGCCTTATGGGGACAGTAACTTTCTCATTTCTTGACTGTTTAAAGTAACTTATTAAATGAACAGAATTTTTAATTGTATATGGTCATATTAGACTAAAAGCTATTTGGGACAGGAGCCCTATATTTTGATATGTTCTTTGACATGCCATTATGGAGGCTCTGTAAATAGGCATGCTGGTCAAGCAGCACAAACTGTTCCTGGGAATAAGGATCTTACTTTGGGTAGTCATAAAAAGGCCTCTATTTTTTTCTTTGTTCACTGCTGTAGTTTTGATACTTTGGCTAGGGAGTCGACTTCTCACAGGATCCACAGTCTTTGACTTTTTAGGTAACTTTGTACCTTCTCAAAGCATAACTTCAGAGTGAATTTCAGTGTTTTGCCAGTAGCAAGAAAACCGCTCTAGTAAGTGGCTCCAAAGGACCCGATGAACTAGAAGGCATCCACAGTCCTTAAGAGTCTGTTCAGGGGCATCTGTGTGCAAATAGCTCCAACTCATCCTGGACCTTTTAAAAAGGTAGTTACAAGCCTTGGAAAACGTTGAACCTTCTTTCTCCAAGGCGGTCTTCATTTTAGATCAGATTATCTGTGAGGTAATTGGGCTTCCCCTGTAGTATGGCAGCATCTCTTACTATTTACTGTTTGTTTTTTTCTGACGATGGACTTGGTCAGGATTTTGTCAAGAGCTGTCTATTTTCTCTGAGCAGAATACTACTTTGGGGGAATTACTTAGCTCAGATTATGAAATTTAAGAATCTGAGCATGGGCTTCTAGATCCTCTTAAGGTTAATCCTTTTGTCCAAGCTCTGAGCCATGATATAATGAAGGGAACAGAGTGCTAGAGTCCATGTTCCTTCTCATTTGAAAATGTATCTTTGTGTATTGCCTAAGGGCTGGTCCCCACTGGGGGGGCAGGGGGGATCGACTGCAGATACGCAACTTCAGCTACGTGAATCACATAGCTGAAGTTTGCGTATCTGCAGCCGACTTACCACTCGTCCTCATGGCAGCAGCGGTCGGTGGCGCACTCCCCCGTCGACTCCAGCTTGCGCCTCCCAGCAAGCTGGAGTTCCGCAGTCGACAGGGGCGCCGCGAGCGATCGATGATTTCTGATCTATGATCGATGATCAGAAGATCGATGGCTACCTGCCGATTTGGCGGATAGTGAAGACGTACCCTAAGTCAAAGGGGAATTCCAGCATCCTCATTCCAAGGCTCACTATCTCCAGAATTGTACAGTAGTATCCCCTCTGTAAGAGTCCAGACAGGACTTCTCTCAGGGTCACTTCAATGCAGCTTGCTCTTTTCTTATAGAAAGTGGGGAAAAAATTTTAACATGGAGGCATTACATTTGGCAAAAACGTCAGTTCTTAACCAAAACATTTTGAAACGTTTATCTGAAAAGAATAATACAAAAGATGTCCTCTTATTTGGCATCCCTTTGAGTCTCATCTTGTAAGTTTGTCTCTAAGCACCTGGGACTTCAGATCTTGGTAAACTCTTTCATCATGTTCCTGCCAAAGCTGTTCAGCTAACTCAGTTTCAATTAATATTTTGGAATGCCCAGGTAGTTCTAAATTTGCATAATTCTGTAATGTAAGCAAGTGGTTAGGAAATGACTGAAGAAAGCTATGAACCCATCACCCCAGCTCTTTAGGAAGCTGAAGGACTGATTAATCTGGAACACTTCAGGCAGGCCCTCCAGCTGCAATGGGAAAGCCCTTACTGGCCAATACTCTCTTCCTATTACCTTTATTTACTGTTGAGGGCAATCTGCTATGGCACAGCATACTGCTTCTTAACATAAGAACGGCCATACTGGGTCAGACCAAAGGTCCATCTAGCCCAGCATCCTGTCTACCGACAGTGGCCAATGCCAGGTGCCCCGGAGTGAGTGAACCTAACAGGTATGATCGAGCGATCTCTCTCCTGCCATCCATCACCCCCCTCTGACAGACAGAGGCTAGGGACACCATTCATTACCCATCCCGGCTAATAGCCATTTATGGACTTAGCCTCCATGAATTTATCCAGCTCTCTTTTAAACCCTGTTATAGTCCTAGCCTTCACAGCCTCCTCAGGTAAGGAGTTCCACAGGTTGACTGTGCACTGTGTGAAGAAGAACTTCCTTTTATTTGTTTTAAACCTGCTGCACACCAATTTCATTGAGTGGCCCCTAGTTCTTCTATTTTGGGAACAAGTAAATAACTTTTCCTTATTTACTTCCTCCACACCACTCATAATTTTATATACCTCTATCATATCCCCCCCCTTAGTCTCCTCTTTTCCAAGCTAAAAAGTCCTAGCCTCTTTAATCTCTCTTCATATGGGACCCGTTCCAAACCCCTAATCATTTTAGTTGCCCTTCTCTGAACCTTTTCTAGTGCCAGTATATCCTTTTTGAGATGAGGAGACCACATTTGTACGCAGTATTCAAGATGTGGGTGCACCATGGATTTGTATAAGGGCAATAAGATATTCTCCGACTTATTCTCTATCCCTTTTTAATGATTCCTAACATCCTGTTTGCTTTTTTGACTGCCGCTGCACACTGCGTGGATGCCTTCAGAGAACTATCCACAATGACTCCCAGGTCTTTTTCCTGATTGGTTGTAGCTAAATTAGCCCCCATCATATTGTATGTATAGTTGGGGTTATTTTTTCCAATGTGCATTACTTTACATTTATCCACATTAAATTTCATTTGCCATTTTGTTGCCCAATCACTTAGTTTAGTGAGATCTTTTTGAAGTTCTTCACAGTCTGCTTTGGTCCTTACTACTTTGAGCAGTTTAGTATCATCTGCAAACTTTGCCACATCACTGTTTACCCCTTCCTCCAAATCATTTATAAATAAGTTGAATAGGATCGGTCCCAGGACTGACCCATGGGGAACACCACTAGTTACCCCTCTCCATTCTGAAAAAGTTCCATTTATTCCTACCCTTTGTTCCCTGTCTTTTAACCAGTTTTCAATCCATGATAAGATCTTCCCTCTTATCCCATGGCAGCTTAATTTACGTAAGAGCCTTTGGTGAGGGACCTTGTCAAAGGCTTTCTGGAAATCTAAGTACACTATGTCCACCGGATCCCCCTTATCCACATGTTTGCTGACCCCTTCAAAGAACTCTAATAGATTAGTAAGACACGATTTCCCTTTGCAGAAACCATGTTGACTTTTGCCCAACAATTTATGCTCTTCTATGTGTCTGACAATTTTATTCTTTACTATTGTTTCAACTAATTTTCCCGGTACGGCCGTTAGACTGACTGGTCTGTAATTGCCAGGATCACCTCTAGAGCCCTTTTTAAATATTGGCGTTATATTAGCTATCTTCCAGTCACTGGGCACTGTAGCCGATTTAAAGGATAGGTTACAAACCCTCGTTAATAGTGCCGCAATTTCACATTTGAGTTCTTTCAGAACTCTTGGGTGAATGCCATCTGGTCCCGGTGACTTGTTACAGTTAAGTTTATCAATGAGTTCCAGAACCTCCTCTACTGATACTTCAATTTGTGACAATACCTCAGATTCGTCACCTACAAAAGACAGCTCAGGTTTAGGAATCTCCCTAACGTCCTCAGCCGTGAAGACTGAAGCAAAGAATTCATTTAGTTTCTCTGCAATGACTCTGTCATCTTTAAGTGCTCCTTTTGTATCTCTGTCATCCAGGGGCCCCACTGGTTGTTTAGCAGGCTTCCTGCTTCTGACATATTTAAAAAACATTTTGTTATTACCTTTTGAGTTTTTGGCTAGCTGTTCTTCAAACTCCATTTTAGCTTTTCTTATTACATTCTTACACTTTATTTGGCAGTGCTTATGCTCCTTTCTATTTACCCCACTAGGATTAGACTTCCACTTTTTACCCACTGTGATGGAGCAATCTTCTAACAGGTAGTCTTGAAACTCCAAGGGTTTATCTATGAAAGGGTTAAATAAACACTGGATATCTGTATTAAGATCCCCTTGAGTTGTACATTCCAGTGAAGGATAGGAAAAGAACCTACCTTCAGGGTGCCCACTACAGAGTAAGTTTTTCTGTCCATTCAGTTGCCCTTATTTTAGAGATCTGAGCATTCTTTTAAGTGTTGCTATTTGTATAGTATTATCTGGTAACTGGAATGAAGGCAGCTCTGCAGCTGCCCATTGGAAGACTGGAAAATAGTTATTGTCTAATTCTGACTTTTAATTTTTTGGTGATGGTTAATTGGTGGCACCTTTATTCATGGTAGGGGCAGTAAGGTGTGTTAATTAGGGGCGAAGCAAAGGGAGGAAATGTATAATAAGGGAAGTCGGGGGGCTACACTTGGTTGGAATATTCTGCCCTCTCCCAGGAGTGAATTTAAGAGGTCTGCAGTCAGACATCTAGCTGGGACTGGGCAACATTTGAATGCAGCTGAGGCTGTGGAGTGGTTCAGAAGTTTATTAATCCCACAGTCAGTATTAAGACAATAACAGGCACAGGAGAAGTTCAGGTTTCACCAAATTACCTCTTAAAATATCTTTTAAAATCTACATTTATTCTTCAATATGTAGATTATCTTAATCTACTAGGGAAAATGAGAGGCAGAACAGGCTAATGCCACATTCTGTGCAACTCTTGAAGAAAATGTTTGTGCAATAACTGTGAATAAACAGAAAACCTGCTCCAGGCTCCTCCTAAAGCCCCCACTATGAATGGGAATTATGAATGGTCACTTATAGTAGATCACACTTCCCAAGAAAATACACCACAGAGCTTTTGGTAAAAGGCAACAGAGAAGATGAGTTTGGTCATTTGCAAATTAGGCAAGTATCACTGTATGTGAATTCAACAGTTTTCATCCCTTAGAATGATTAGCTGCTGAAGCTTCAGACTGCAAAAACTTGAACAAAATTTCACTAGCAGCTTTAGCTGCTGAGATTATAAGGAGCAGAATTTGGGTTTGATGGCTAATGAGACTCCAAACTATAGATTTACAACAAACTGCTGCTTGCATGGGAAAAGAACTCAAAATGACTATAGGTCTTTTCTTCCTCACCCAGACTGGATCACCATAACAGAATATCTTTTCCATTTGGGGAGAATAATTATCAACATACCAAATTTATAATTTGTAAGGTTCTCTGTAAAGCATGCTACTTGGTTATCATGTCCTTTGATATTTAAAATAAATACTGTCAACCAAGCAGCTTTATTTCTGATAGCCTTATTCAATAGGAACTGATGTTGAGGAAATTGAGGCTCTTCAGTCAGGCCTACTTGGACCCCAGAATCTCAAAAATTAAAGCATGCTCTTGCAACTCTTTCCAGGCAACAGAGACTGGGTCTTGACAGGTTGGATTTGATTTAATCAAATTACTAGTCAGGAAGACTCTATGAATCATGGATTTCTACATACAAGTGCATTCTTGTTGGTTGTTATAACTTTAATACATATTTTTCACAACTCAGCGATAGATGTAGGCTTCATTTTTAGAAGGTACACACTACAGATTTTAAAGTAATTTATTTTGAAAACTTTTCAGATGAGTTTTACAAATATATCAGAAAATGAATGATTGCTTATTTCATTTACCAAAGGTAATTGAAGCAGATATTTATGAAGTCAAGGGAGGTGAACTATTTTCAATTCAACAAGTTATAGTTTGAAAATATAGAAAATAACCAAAATATTTAAAGAAATGGTATTCTGTTTGTGTGATTAATCGAGCAATTCATTTTTTTAATCACTTGACTGCCTTAGTAAATATTTCTCATTTTGTGGGGGGAACCTTGAAAATTTAAGCAAAACAAGTATGCTTAGAGTACTGTAACGGGACCGAGTAAGCATTATCTCTAGGGCCCTACCAAATCCATGGCCACAAGAAAAGTCTCACTAGGTTGACCAGATGTCCCGATTTTATAGGTAGAGTCTTTTCAGGGCTTTGTCTTATATAGACTCCTATTATCCCCCACCCTGTCCCAATTTTTACCCTATACTATTCAGATTTCACAGGGGAGACCAGCGTTTCTCAAATTGGGGGGGGGGGAGAGGGGGTCATGGCATTGTCACCTTTATTTCAGCTTTACCTTCAGAACTGGGTGGCTGGAGAGCAGCGGCTGTTGACTGGGCACCCAGCTCTAAAGGCAGCACCCTGCCAGCAGCAGCACAGAAGTAAGTGTGGCAATACCATAACCATATCCTCTTTACTTCTGCGCTACTGCCTTCAGAGCTGAGGGGCTGGAGAGTGGCAGTTGCTGGCTGAGGGCCCAGCTCTGCAGGTGGCAGTGCAGAAGGGTGGCAATATCATATCTTGCCATTCTTACTTCTGTGATGCTACTGGCGGTGGCTCTGCCTTCAGAGCTGGACTCCCGGCCAGCAGGCACCATTCTCCAGCTGGCCAGCTCTGAAGGCAGCACTGCCACCCGCAGCAACACAGAAGTAAGGATAGTAGTACTGTAATCCCCCACTACAGTTACCTTGCGACCCCCTCTCCACCTCCACACTCCTTTTTGGGTCAAGACGCCAACAATTACAACACTGTGAAATTTCAGATTTAAATAGCTGAAATCATGAAAGTTGAGGTTTTTAAAATCCTGTGGCCATGAAATTGACCAAAATAAACCATGAATTTGGTATGGCCCTATCACATACCATAATATGTGATAAAATGCGGTCTGAAAATTCAGGCTTTATCAACAATACCACTTCAGGAAAGCAGCCAACAAGTAAAACAGATGTAATTCTTGTCTTGTTTATAGTGAAGTCTCTTGGACTTTGGGGGTTGAGAATTTGAGAATCTTCAAAGGAAATTCCCCCAATGTCCCAACTGAACTGAGTGTTTCTTTATTTTCTCCTTAAGGTTAGTCAAAAGCGCACTGTGCTGTTACTTCCAGAGCTCCAGAGTCTCAGGTTATTCTTATTTGGTGTAAATGCTAAAAAGTTAAAATTAAAAAATCTTTGGCAGCTTTAACTACAGAAATCCACCAAGTTGTATTAAATTCAAAACACAATGTCCCAGTGGTAAGTATATACAGAAAATTGCCTCAGAAGAGCACAGGCACGAGGTAGTATCCTGGCCATGTCCTGCTCTAGGAATGTCAGAAACCTTCCACCCTCTCAACTTTCCTCTTTGTGCTAGAGAAATAGAGGCTTGTTTGTTTTATTATTTGTATTGTGGTTGTGCCTACAGCTCACAATTAGAAATCAAAGCCCCATTGTATTAGGTGCTGTACACTCACATAATGGAGTCCTTGTCCCTGAGAGCTTAGAGTCTTAGTTTATGATGAGGCGTCTGGTAGATATGACCGAATGGGTGGGAGAGTAGCAGGTAACAGTGAACGATCATGTTTAGTATGAGTGAAGTCAAAGTCTAGTATGCCAGTGTTGACTATATCTGTACACTGCAACAATGTGACATTCTCTGTATTAATTAAATTATAAGATCACAAACCCGCCTCTAGAGTGAATCCACTTCATATGCGATTTCCAGCTGTTGAGGCCCCAGGCCAGTGTCTCTAGGAACATTAACCAGTTTTAGGATTTTTGGTGTACCTGTTGCTGGCAAGTGAACGCCAGACTTCTGATACAAAAAGATTAATAAGCATGTCAAAAAAAAATGTTCAGGCTGTATACGTTTTTTCTCATGTTGTAGTTCCTAGTTGATGATAAGGGCTTTTCAGCGCTCAAGCATGTGAGGGAATTTCAATTTCACTGAATCTTCCATGTCTGAAGTGTAGACCCCTGTTAAATTCTGGGACTTACTGTTTAGCTCTTGCTTTTCAGGGACAAGAAATAGCTTTAAAAACTGCCTTAAAGAAACTTAAGCTTATATTTTGGTTAATGGACAATCACAAAGAGCGTATCAAAAACCTGTGTTGGCATGTCTAGCATAGTCTTGGCCTTCAGTTCATTTAATCTTTGTTTGGCTGCCTGTTTTACAGTTTATCCATGAGTCCTTGCACTTTTTATTATTAAAAGCTAAATCTTTTTTAAAAAATTAAATTTATTTTAACAGATTATGATAAAGCATTTGGAGCACCAAACACCAGTGTCATTTTTAAAGGGCCTTTATCCTGGCTGGTAGATTTTAAAAAATTGACCTAACTTGACAGTGGATTTTTCAGTAAATGCTTGTGATGAGTGAGTCATGCTAAACTAGGAATTTTATTCATGAAAACTTGAGAGAGCATGTAGGCATCAGTTTAGTCATATACTAAATAACTCTTACATTTCAGTCCAGAAATGATGGTTTGAAAAAGAAATACTGCTAGACGTCTGAGTAACACTGATGGCACAATTTAAGCTTATTGATTGAAAGCTGTTCTGAAATCTAGCTTCTCAGCTTTGCTTATACTCACATAATCTTCTGTAGCCATTTGCTGCCTACTGAGGTGATTTTGTGTGGATTTCAGATGTATTTTTTTTAACTGAATAGTCTCTGCAGTCCTTCCATCAGCTCCATCACCACCACCTTCATTGTGTCATTAGAAAGCAATAATCAAGTTGTTAATAAATAAGAATCTACTTCAAGGAACAGAAAAAAATAAGTAAAACTGCTTTGTTTTAGTTAACATGCCTGGTCAGGATCAGATACATGCATGGAACAAGTAGGGTGGAGGAAACTTAATTTGAAAACGCTGGTTAAAATTCTACAAGAGCGAATTCAGGGCTTTTGAGTGTAGGACTACATGCCAAAATGACAAGGTTTTAAGATAAACTTATGGTTTAATTCTTTTCTCTATCTTTAGTGCTCACCATGGCCTGATACTCCTACAACATTTGTAAACAACAGCCCTACCCCAACACCAACTTTTACCTCTGCTCAACATAGTACCTACAGTGTCCCAGACAGGTAAGTTTCTTTTCTGTAGTTTAATTTGTGGTATTTTTTAAAAAATCAGTCTTATGCTTAAAGCATTTTTCTTTAATTTGAATGTAGATCATGTATAAATATGAAAGCTTGACTACCATTCCCCAAAATTAAGTTGCATTGGAGGGCGGGGGGCAGCATTTTTCAGAACTCCAAAACTTTTGGCATTATTTTTTTTTCAATTATCAAATTATTCCTCCAGCCCCTGCAGTCGTATTTTTCCCTACCCAATAGCCATTGCTGGAAACTTATTGACCCTACATAATTCATAGCAAGTACTTTTCCTTTTAACTGGGGTACTTATTAAGGCCTTATCTACACAAAAGTCGGACCACTTAAACGGTATCAGTGAAGTTACAGCAGTACCACCCCCCTCATGTGGACAGTAATAATATTGGTATAAAAGTGCTTGTACCACTATTGTAAGGGAAGGGGGATATTACAGTAAATCTAATCTCTGAAATTCATAGTGAAATACCAGGAATAGCTGCTATGTACTTACTTCCTTCATTTAAAATGGGGGGGGGGGGGAGAGGGAGAGAGAGAGAGAGTCAGGTGATCTAGCACAACTAAAGATGAGGGACCTAGGGGAAGATTTATGATCAAGTGTCGAGTGTTGTCTTTCTCTCCCCACCTTTCTTTTGTCTTTCTACTTTTTCATCTTCAAGGGTGCTGGCTTGCTGGCAGTAGGTGCTGTAGTTGAAGCACTTACAGAAAACCATTAATATGCATCTCTTTGCTTATGAGGGTGTTTGGGAAGGAGATGCCATGATAGTGGCAGATGACAGATTTTGCCCTTCAGACCTGGCCTAATGAGGGTGTTGGGGGGAATGTCTGACAGTGTTTTCTGCAGAGAAAAGCTTTATAAAGTATACACAGTAGCTCTGAAATTAATAGGCTCTGCTGGAAAGGATTGTTTAGTAATCTAAATAGCAGGTTTTAAATATTTCATTTGTCTTGTAGAAATGTTTCACATTTTGATATGGTTGGCACATCCTTTAGTTTAAGCCTCAAAATAGAGCTCCATGCCAGTATCTGTCTGTCTTTCAGATTAGACCACCAGTGTCCAATAGAAATTCAACGCTAGCCACACTTGGGGTTTTGAATGTTTATTTGCCACATTATAAAAAAGGATTATAAAACATACTACTCATACACACTAGCGCCTGTCGTTGTTACGCACAGCGCACACACATCCACTGTCTGTGCTGTTGTCTCACACTATATCTTAGCCATGTTACCAAGCTAGATATCAAAGCACACAACCTGTCTTCCAATACTGCTGTCTTCAATATACCAACACATTGCTCATGCATTAGCTACAATTCAATAGCCTATTCGCCCCATGTGGCTATTGGCGATCATTGAGCACCGCTGCATTACTTTAAAAACCGAACCTATCTGAGCTGAAAGTTATGTAAGAGTAGAGGTTAGCCTACTATATTGTGTATCATATTTTGCTCTGGTTGACTGATGCCCTCCATGTCAGAGGCATCTGCAGTGGTGCCATATGTATAAAATATAAGAAACGGGGGTGAAAGGTGCTATAAAAATGTGAAGTATTGGTGTTATTTACTGTCACTAATGCAACATTCAGGAGAACCACTAATTTTTTTCAGGGTGTTCAGAAAGCTGATCCTGGCATCTCTACCTTTTTTGTGACTGACCCTGTGCATCAGAGGATGGACAGCACCTCTCTTACCTCTTCAATCCTGTGACCACTATTCATTTCTTCCTTTTAAGATAGATGGTTGGATGTGTGAGTTTATTATGGGTGCTGTTTTTCAGTTTACTAGCAGGGATTAGATTAGGAACCAAGTGATTTGCACAGTCTAAGTGGTGATATTCCTCTTTCTTACAGCATAACTCCACCAGACCAGTTTATTCCGAGTGGTCTTTAACCTAGGTATCATGCTGCTGCCATAAAATAGGGACATTTTTTATCATTTTGGAAATTGAAGGTTACCTTTGTCAGTAATGCTTGAATGGATTTATTCTCTTAACTTTTAAAAGTCCAGTAATATCATTATTTTTGTTCCACCTTTCCACCATAGCAATTCTTCCTCCCCAAATCATCAAGGAGATGGAGCTTCTCAAGGTTCTGGAGATGTGAGTATCTATTTTCCTGTTTGGTCTTCATTACACAATGCAAAGCTTGTACCTAGTGGCTGAATAATCAGTGAAGTGGAGGTGATTAATACTGATTTCATTATTGGTCTATTCTGATGACAGGAAATCAGATACTTTATTGTTTTTAATAATGTAACAAAATTAGTTGATTTTTATTTGTTTTTATTTAAAAAAAACCTAACATCAAAATTGTCTTCTTCAACCCTGTTTCTCACAGCAACTTCAGCCTTCAGCCACAATCCAGGAAACTCAGCAGTGGTTACTCAAACATAGGTTCTCTACCTATACAAGGCTTTTTTCAAATTTCTCAGGTATTTTTTTTTTAAATGTCTATTTAGAATTTTCCCTTAAGTTTTGAGTGAGTCTTCTCTGAAAAATTACTCTCTAAAAATAGCATCTGTGGGGTTGAATATTTAGTGTCTTTCTGATTTCTAGGCCAAACATTGAGTTTACAGGAAAAAAGCTGCCTTTAACTGCCAGCTCTACAAACTCAACTTGACACCTGAAAGTGAAACTGGGTTCTGTCTGTCTTCTGCATCACCACCAGTAATGATGGTTCTCAGACTCAATTAAATGCTGATTCGCTCCTTATTTAGGAAGAAAATGAACTGACCCACTGGATTAGACTTGTGGTCTGTCTGGTTCGGTGTCCTGTCTCCAACATTGGTCAGCACCATGGGCTTCAGAGGAAGGTGCAAGAAACTTCTCATAAGGCTGTTGTGGGGTAATGGAGCCCTCTTCTCCTTGGTTAGGTCTCCTAATTCTTAGTAGTTACAGATTGGTTTACACCCTAAAGCACGAGGCTTAATCTCTTCCCAAAATTTGTTAGCATGAACTACTAGAACAACTCTGAATATTATTCTTCACCTGTATAGCTGATCGCTTTTTTGAATCTTAATATTTTAGGCTTCAATAACATGATGTAGCAGTGAGTTCCAGTTTCTTCCTATGGTGTGTGAAGAAGTGTTTGTTTGTTTTTTATTGGTTTTGAATTTGCTCCTTCTCAATTTTATTGAAATTCTCCTTGTTCTTAGAGCATGTGTCCGCATAGGTCCCACTGTAGACATGCATGTGACTTGGAATTTCTTGAGTCGCAGTGTCTGTTGGGGCTGCATGTACATTCCGTGCCACATCATGTTCCCATGTGATGGCATAAAGCAGAGGTGGGCAAACTACAGCCCAGTTGCCTTATCCGGCCCATAGGACCATCCTGCCCAGCCCTTGAGCTCCTGATCGGGGCAGTTAGCCCCTCCCCCTCATCTGCTGTCCCTCCCTCCCTCCCTCCCCCTGCAGCCTGAGCTCGCTGTGCTACCAGTGCTCTGGTCTGCCGCTCCTGCCAGGGCTGTGAGCTCCTGCCACACTGAGTGGCATGGTAAGGGAGCGGGGGTGGGGGTGGGGAGGGGAGGGGGTGTATAAGGGCGAGAGGTTTCCAGGTGGCAGTCAGAGGACAGGGACCAGGAGGCAGTAGGATGGGTTGAGGGTTCTGAGGGGGGGGGGGGGGGGGGGGAGAGAGTCAGGGGTCGGGAAGGGGGACTGAGCAGGGCCAGCTTGTTTGGGGGGAGACAGCCCTCCATACAGTTTCACATCCCTGATATGGCCCTTGGGCCAAAAAATTTGCTCACCCCAGCATAAAGAATGGAATGGCCAGTCTATTCTTACTACCTGTGGCAACAAAATGGAACATGGTGAATGTCTGACCATAGACTTGGCTCAACCTTCTTCAGATCTTGTGAACTTCTTCAAAACTCCTTTGATTACCTTCCTCTTCAACTGCCAACTGGACAGGGTATTGGAGGTTAAGTATCTGTCCCCCCATCCCCCGTCCTCCCAAGAAAGAGCTTTTTAACATGACAGACTTGAAACCTGCAGGCTTCAAACCCAACTCGCGCTGACTGGGGCTGCGCCCCGGCCCCCAGTCCCCGCTGTGGGTGGGCTCCCGGCTGCGCGCTGGCCCCCAGCCCCCGCAGCGGGCGGGCTGGGGGCTGGCGCGCAGCCGGCAGCCCGCCCACGGCGGGGACAGGGGACCGGGGCGCACGAGCGATTTATTTATTCATTTATTTATTTTATTTTATTTTTGGGTAATTCGGCGGCTTTTCAGCGGAGGGGTCGCACTGCGCTGCCGGATCACTAAAAGGGGTCGCGGTCTCAACTAGTTTGAGAACCGCTGCCCTAAAAGATGAATGCAGTAGGTGCCTTTCTGCCTTGGAGAATCACACCTACTAAGCAGATGTTCGATGTGCCTGACCTTTCTTACTAGGATATGTTAAGTCATCAGACACAAGGTTCAAACTCCACTTTCTGGAACAATCCATAAAGTTCTGTCTTAAGGCCTGAGGAGACGAGCTCCAAAATCCTGCTAAAGGACAAGCCAGGCTCATTCAACGCAGGCAGGATACCAGTGTGGACAGAACACCAAGAAAGAAACAGGTCACAGTTGCCATGGCACGAAAGCAGATATCATCAGCATCAAAACAGGGACCACCAACTACAGCGTCAAAGTCAAGCACCGAGAGGTTGTTTAAAGCATAGTGGTAGAGACTCCAGACAGAGCTTTTGGTGTCCTCCCATAAAGCCAGGTAATGCAAAGCCTCTGCAGAGAAATCCACTAGGCCTTGCATAGCATTGAGGGCTAGGAAACTGGAGCAGCCTGTGACACCCATGACCACACCAGCACTGACCCTGGCTGCAGGACCTACTCCCCTCAGCATCGACACCAACTATGGTGAATGAGTCCAAGGTATTCTTGGAAAAACCTCCAGTGCCAAAGCACCTGCTGGGACTGGTACAGACCATGATACTCAGAGTGCCATGGAGATTGTCTCCTCTTCACTATGACCTGAGCATACATTCTCCCCATCTTCAAACCGAGAGCCACCTCTCCTCAATTTGAATGTCAGTACCATGGAGCAGCTTGCCAGAATCCCCTACATGGATCAGCCTGACTGGCAGTGGACTGGTCAGTGCCCAAGAGTCACCAGTAATGCCACCATTTCAGGCATCGGGGAAACAATCCTCACTGTAATAGAGGAAGAGGTCACGCTCCTGTTCAGCATTTCTGTCCAGACCATGTATGCTGGAATATTGGGAAGAACCAGATCCTAGGTTAGAGCAACACCAGACTCCACATTGCCACCTAAGGAACCTCTTGGCTTCATCTCCTGAAAAGGCAGTATCCTTGGCATTGATACCAATGCCTGATGACTTTAAAACATTCCAGGAACTCCCTCTGCAGGTGACTGGAGGTATGACAGTACAGACAGCAGTAGTAGAAGAGAAATACCCCCCATTCAAATGCTAGAACAGGGGTCTCCAAACTACGGCCCGCGGGCCGGATGCGGCCCGCGAGGCCCTCTCATCCGGCCCGTGGAGATCTTTTTGTCTACGGCAGGGGTCGGGAACCAGCCACGGGGCCGGGACGCGCCGCGTGCTCCGCTGCCGCCGCCGGCCGGGACGCGCCGCGTGCTCCGCTGCTGCCGCCGCCGGCCAGGACGGCTCAGAGCTGGGGCCGGGACGTGCCGCACCGCCACCCAGTTACAGGCGGCGAAACAAGGAGCCACCCACTGCCAGGCGGCGAAACGGTCTGTGGGGAGAGACCAGGTTGAGCGGGTCAGTTGGGGGGGGGGGGGGGTTGGAGGAAAGGAGGTTTTGGGGGGAGAGACCTGGCTGGGTGGGTCAGTTGGGGGGTTGATGTGTAGTGTTCATGTGTAGTGTTCAGGTGTTCATGTGTAGTATATCAATGTGTTATTAAATAATAACTGAATAAAATAATATTAAATAAATAATTAAAAACATCCATGTTTTGATTCTTTTTTATTTGGACCTCGAGTGTGTTGTCGGCCCCCGAACTGCTATTTGATAGTTAATGCGGCCCTCGGGCTGAAAAGTTTGGAGACCCCTGTGCTAGAAGAATAACCCACCCTCCCTGATTGGAGATAACAAGCTGGTTCAGCCTAATTGGACTAACCTTTTTACCTCCCACCTGGTTCTTGCCTACTTTTCTATACCTGCCTCTGGACACTTCCACTGCTTGCATCCAACGAAGTGGGTATTAGCCCACGAAAGCTTATGCTTCAAAACTTTATAGTTAGTCTTTAAGGTGCCACAGGACTTTGTTACCTCTGCTATTCCAGACTAACACGGCTACCTCTCTGATTCTTGACCAAATTATATGACATCCTATCAGTTCTTGGCCTGGATAGTATTACCATACCAAGAAAGAAGGGGCTGCATGACCCAACCTGGCCCTGTGGTAGATGCCAGCCACACTAATGCCCGCCATGAAACAGGTTGAGAAGAGATACCAAATACCTTTTAGCAAGGGTTGAGAGTTTCTATACTCACCCCAACCCAGACTCTTTAGTTGTGTTTGTGGTACAGGAGAAATCTAAGTTGATCAAGACTACCATCAAAGACATGGACTTGAAAGGGCTGGACCTCTCTGGGAGAAAGTCACACTTCTCTGCCTCTCTACAATTGCATGCAGCCAACTTCCAGGCTTAATAGCCTAATATAACTTCTTAACCTAGAGCAAGGTGAGCCCCCTTTCTTGCAGTGCTCCACAAGATGCCAGGGAGGTGGTAAGAATCCTAATCAAAGGTTGAAGTTGTTTCAGCTGGTTGCCTGGATGACACACCAAGTCACAATGAATATCTCCAGCATTCTGGTGAGATCCATGGTCACCACAGTGATGTGCAGAAATTTATGGCTCCAAGTGTTGGGTATCCTGAGATAGGTAAAGGTCACAGTTGAAGACCTAACCTTTGTGGGCACAGAGCCCTTTAGCCATCAGAGTTTTCTGTACTCCTTAAGACTCAAAGGCCACCTTACATTCCCTGGGGAATTACACCCCAGTCTCATATCACAAGCCATACGGGCCTCATCCACAGATGAGGCCTTGGATGCCTG
Organism: Sternotherus odoratus; assembly: GCA_032164245.1. Taxonomy (NCBI): domain Eukaryota; kingdom Metazoa; phylum Chordata; order Testudines; family Kinosternidae; genus Sternotherus; species Sternotherus odoratus. Next base: position 153,516,322 of record JAVMKO010000002.1, read on the forward strand.
CATATCCGCACAGGCATCCTGAATACCAGGCACAGAAAATACCATGGTATGACAGAGGGCACCAACCTTCTTCCTTTTCGGAATGCACACCACTCTGACATACCAGCAAATTTGATTGCACAGTTGGGAACCACATCAGAGCTGGTCAAATGAGCATTACCTTTCAAAGCTATCTTGCCTGTTCCACTGGGCATGGTCTGCCATTATATCAGACAGATGGGTGTTAGAGATCTTTTCTATGCCTACCCCATCTAATTCACTCTTGACCACTTCCCTGCCCCTTTCATTCAATCAGAGGTGGCCTCATTGCTTTTAGGAACCATAGAGGAGATTCCAAAGGAATGCAAGGGAAGAGGCTTCTACTCCGTGTTTCCTAATTCCAAAGAGGATGAAGACCCTTCACCTTCTTTTCTTAGATCTGAGGAGATTCAACAAATACAGACACCATGGTCCTTCAGCATCTTCATGGAACCTAGAGTATTCGCTAAGTGCCAGACAATGGTAGGAGCACATTTTGAGGAGAGGGAATCCATGTCTGTCCTTACTTGGATGACAGGCTGATCAGGTGCATATCCCAACAGGAGACTGCAACAGCCTTGGATAAGTTTTTTTCTTTGTTCCCCCAACTAGAACTCCACATAAGCAATGAGATATAGTCCCTAACAACATCTCAGATGAGAGAGTTTATCGGAGCTGTGTGATCAACTCCCTATCAGTCTCCTGCCATAGAGCAGAGTCCAGTGTCTCCAGTTGATGGTAAACTACCTGTAGTCAAACCCAATTATGATGAGCTCTTAGGCCACGTTGTCCTGTTCATAGGTGACACTGCTTGCCAGAATTCCTCTTCAGCCCTTATAACTGTAGCTAAGGTCTGTGTATGCCCTGTCTGGACACCATGTGACCAAAAAAGTCCCAGTCCTGCCCCACATCCAAGAAGAGCTGATGTGGCTGGATCCAGTGAACATACAGAAAAGGATCTGACTCTGTCCCCTCCTTGACTGATGTTTATCACAAACAATTCAGGGACAGGGTGGGATGCCCTCATGAACCACCTGCAAGTGCAAGACACATGGGGCCAGGATCTGAGATTACATTTGACCATCTTGAAGCTGAGGGCCATCAGACTAACCTGCATAGTGTTGCTGTCCTTCTTTGGAATTCCATGGTACCAATACCTGACAGACATGTCTGCTATGCACTATATTAAAAATAGGGAGGAATGTGGTAATCCCCTTTCTACCAGGAAGCCATCAGGTTCTAAAAGCAGTGCCATCACTACAGGATTATCCCATTGTCTATAAACCTCCTGGAGGTAGTCATTAACTTGGGTGACATTTTATGGAGGCATGCAGTGGCCAAACATGAGTGGTAATTGATGTCACAGACTTCCTATTCTATCATTTAAGAATTCCTCATTGTCCACAGAAGACAATACCAAATTTGCAAAATTCTGTTCCAGGGGAAATAGTAACCTAGGCCTATTGCTGGATGCCTTTCTTCTCTGGTGGTCTGAGTCATATATACCTTCCCAATGATTGTTTCCTTTAGTCTGTAGTGATCTAGCAGACCTCACTGATTCTTTTGCAGTCTTTCTGCTCCTTATGTACTAAACTGTCTGTTCATTTCTACATATTTAGCTATTTGCTCTTTGAAATCCATTTTGACCCTTCTTTTTGCCTGCTATAATTTATGCTGCTATCTGACTTCTCTAGTGTCAAATTTCCAAATTTTGAATGATAGCTGTTTGGGTTCAAGTAACTTCGTGAACCTTGTCATTTCACCACACTGCTTTACACTTTGCTGCCTAGTTCCCTTTTTTTGTTCAGTGGCATGCAGGTCTTCTGAGTCTGTTTTCTTAGGTCGTATGCATGCCACTTCTGAAGATTTTACTTTAAGTTCTGCCTTTAGGGACTTTTTGACTACTCTTACTGTTTTATTAAAATCTGTCCTTCTGAAAGAGTCACTGTCTTGGTATCTTACATCCCCCTAAAATGTTGACCCTGATTATATTGTGATCACTGTTACTTAACAGCATAGCTAATAACGCTTTTGAACCAACTCTTGTGTGTTGTTTGAGAATAGCCTCTCCTCTTGCATTCTAGAAATAAGCAATCGCTTACATCATTGAGAAAGTTTCTCTAAACTTTGCCTCGTTGTGCCACTTAGTTTATATGTGAATAGTTGAGCTCCCACTTTTTTTTTTTTTTTTTAAGTTTTGCTGCCTCTGTGTTCTCTCAACATTCTATATTGTTTCCTTTCTTGATCAAGAGCCAATAACAGGATTCATATCAATAAAAATTGAACTGCATGGTCCTCTCACTTAAAATGATTATCTCACTAGACTCTGTGGAATCCTTAAGATGCAAGATGAGTACCTAATTGAGCTAGTCTGTCTTATATAGTTTATAACCAGGTATTACTGTATTTTGCTAACTTTTGTCATTCCACCACATCTGTCTGTTATATCAGAATCGTCTTTTGTTCTGAGGAATTCTAGTTCACTTTTTCTTTTTAAGCTTCTCATTTATACATAAACGTTTGTAAGGTGGTGGTGGTTTTTTTAAAAATGTCTGTTTTTATTTAACATTTTCTGTTATTTCTCTGAAGTTTCCTCTGATTTTCCTGTCCCTCGTCTAGATCAGTCATATTTTGTGCTACCCTTTATTGACTACATAGTACTATTCCTTCTAGTTACTGATATCTTTGAAAGATGTCTCTGTACTGCTCGGCTTCTGTCCTCTTCCCCTAAGCTCCTAGTTTAAAAACTTAATCAAAACCTAATTTATTTTGTGCCATCAGTCTGGTTCCATTTTGATGGAGCCACTCCTGTATAGTCTCCCTTTCCTAAAAAGTTCCCCAGTGTCTAATAAATGTAGACTTTCTGCACCATCTTCTCCACTACACATCAAGACCCTGAAGTTCCTCTGCCAAGCTGGGGCTGAATTTTCAGAATTTGCCCTCAGTGACACCTGTGTAATCTCATTGTCTCCAGTAGATTTGCAGAGGCATAGGCCTTAAAATCAGAATTCAGTACACAATCCTGTTGTACAAGAAAGAATTAACATGTTATGTTACTGCTGTGTTGGCTCAGCAAGGCTAATCGGATTAAAAAATAGAGGGGAAAAATGTGTCCTGTAAACTGATCTGACTCTGAATACACGACAGGATGCAGATGTGTCGTCTAGGAAGGTGCCATTTTTGCATAATCACTTTTCAGAGTAGAACTGCACTTAATATTGTGGTCTTTTTCTTGGTTGGCAGAGGGTAGAAATAGTTATTCCTCTGTAAACGTGGATCTTGATACCATTTGTGAGACTGTTCTTTGGTAACTGACTCAAATTAGAGAGGGCTGGAGATGAAGTGGACAGCTGCTGATCTTGTGGCACAGCATTGCACATTGCCAGAACTTGGTAAATATATGCTGAAGCCCTACTCTCTAAGGTTCTTGATACAGCTAACATATGGACATCTAGCAACTGTGGTGGGTGTCAGAGGAACTTTTTTCATGCAAATTTTCTGATGTGCACAAACTTTCTAGGGAACAGCGATGTAACCAGAGCATTTTCCATCCACACAGACTAGAATAAATAGAATCACAAAAACTATACTATAATATAAGGATCATCAGGCTGTGATAAACCACCACTTCTATGGGTGTATTTTTTCCTCCATTTTGCATCTGACTAAAACACATTAGTCCCAGTGTAAATCTCTTACCCTTGTCTTAAGCAGTTAAGCTATGATTTCTCTAGAGAGTGGTCTAATTTTAAAACCATTTTTACTAAAACAGGTGACATTTTGCAGTCATATTACCTGATTTTCAAGGGTGTTGAATTAAGCTGGAACTAGGGGTGCTACTTTCTCTGAAAATCAGTTAATTGTTTCTTCGTGCCAGCAAGTACTTCCTTCTGTTTTCAGGAGTGTTAGCAAAATCATCTTAGTCTTTGCTGTTGGTGTTTATCTTGCAGAATTGCAGTGTTCTTCAATGGCCAATTTTGTAACTTGTTTTTAATAAATATTGGAGTCTTTTGAGCTTCCTTGTCCTAAAAGAAACTAGTGAAATCCTGCTCTTCTGAATTTCTCCAGGTGCTGATTTATTGAAGCTGACAAGAGAGGACCTGGTACAAATCTGTGGTCCAGCTGATGGTATTCGGCTATATAATGCACTGAAATCCAGGTAAAATGCAAAGTTTACATTTAAGTGTTTTTGTTCAGTCACAGTAATGTGCCTTTCTTAGAATAGGGGATTTGGGAGATATGAATTGAGAATTAGGTTGGCATATGCCTGTTTAGCTGAGTTGGCAGTAATGTGCTCAAAAGAAGACTGTTTTGTGTACACCTTCAGGGCAGGCTACAGATATGATGCAGGCACTGATGAGTTCAAAGGTAGACTGTAAGACTGGTAGCAATGCAGTTGGGCAGTTCTGATTTCTTGAAGACGGATGGGTTTGTTGCCAAGAGACAAAACTTCTCATTTAGGTGAGCTATAAAGAACCTAAATTTTTTGAGGTCATGGCTGCTAAATAATTAACACATACAAAATTCTAATTACAAATTGAATACATATTTAGTAACATACTGTCTTTATAAGAGCTGTAATTATTGCGATTCAGTAGCTGTGTTCCAGGATTCCATTGTAAGCAAGTCTTGTCAGTGATTTTAAAATTGTTAATTTTTAAATTTAAATTACCAGCATCTGGCAGACCACCTCAGTGGTTCTGAGATTAGAGCATTAGATTAAGCCACTGGTGGTTGTTTGAGGTATTTTGTTGTTGTTTTTTAATAACTTGTAAAGCAGCAAAATTTTAAGCATATTGTTAATGCAACAAAACTGAAATAAGATTGATATAAATCCTTCAGGCTGTTTTTGGGCAAGTGTGTTTATTTTTAAAATTATATGTATCCTTTGTAAACTGCAGGTCTGTTAGGCCCCGTTTAACAATCTATGTCTGCCAGGAGCCACTGAGGAGCATAGAACTGGAAAGGCAGCACGATGCAGCCAATGGTGATAATAGCAATGGTGCAATATATGGTATGATCATACAGTGCTCTTTTTATGACTTACTAAGCAATGAAAAGTTTGAAATAGACACACAAGGAGAGGAAAAGGAGGAGCTGAGAATAGATTTTCTATGAAATATATAGTTTAGACTAATTTATAAACTGCTAGAATTGTGGCTTTACTTGTATGCACAGCATCAATTAAAAATTATCCAGAAAGTGAATATGCAAGTGAATTAATGGTGACACCACAATTTTAGCATTGCAGAGATGACTGCACTCCTAAGACTTTAAGCCAGAAGTGCTTATGTGGATATGTGTGTCTATGGTGGAACACATCACACCTTCAAGAATAGAAAATGTAATATAAACTAGGCTTTTAAGTGACTTGAGAAAAATCCAGAACTTTGTTTTTGTTCTATCGTTAATGTAGTTAACGAGGATTCAAATGATCTATAGTAGTCTGCCAAGAAATTCACTTTAGGTGAATGTACAACTGTAATTGAAGGAACTTCTGTTCATACCCATTTCAAACTGATAGGATTTTATATACTTGAAATGAAACTAGTGTGGTTTGGATAAGGAAAAATAGCTGAGGAGTGTATTAAACTAAGGATATGATCTTACTAGTATTTGTCTGGCAGGTAACTACTCTGTTTCCACCACTACTGAGAACGTAACTGAATACATTACAGAGCAATCAAATTAAAGAACAAGTAAATCCACATTGCTTCTATTATTAGCCATTGGAACTACCTGAAGCTAAACTTATCTTGCTTTTTCACTTACTTGAACTTTTTGGAGGGAGTGGAGACTTTCCCCAGGAAACCTGATGGGAGGGTATGACTGAAGATCGTATACCAGCACATAAACACTTCCCAGCCAGGAAACTGGGGCAGAGGGAGGGAGTATCTGTATGGAATACAGTAGAACCTCTGAATAACAAACTACCCAATCAACCACACATCTCATTTGGAACCAGAAGTACGCAATCAGGCAGCAAGCAGACACACACACACCCCACACCGCCCCCCAAAAAGCTGCAAATACTGAACAGTACTGTGTTAAACATAAATTACTTTTAAAAAAAGGGAAAGCAGCATTTTTTTCTGCATAGTAAAGTTTCATAGCTGTATTAAGTCAATGTTCAGTTGTCAACTTTTGAAAGAACCACCATAACGTTTTGTTTAGAATTACAAACAGCCTCCATTCCGAGGTGTTCGTAACTCTGAGGTTCTACTGTATGTCCTATGTTAAATAAGCTAGAACTTCCTCTTGAGTGAGTGTTCTCATTATAGTTGATAATGGCGAACACATCCAAGGTTCAAAATTGCTGTGAGGGGAGGAGGGGGAAGGGCATATCCACATATGTAACTGCTAGACACTTCTGCCTCTTTTCATTTATTACAGCATTCCCACCGACATGTAAAACAGAACTGGCCAAATCAGGTTCACAGTTGTTTTAGCGCCATTGGTATAAAGATTTTTAATTTTCATCTCTAGGAACCCACAGTTGTATAAATATATAAATTCAAAACCAAGCATTAAGCTGCCCACAGCCATGCTGCTGTTTGAAAAATAAACTTTGACCATGGTTTATTTTGCTGTACACCCTCACTTTTAGTATCCTATCAAGTTATATAAAATTAAATGGGGAGATTAATGGGGACTCTGTAGAGAGCTTTCTTTGGAAGAAAACTCATGACGCAAAGCGATTACTGTCTAGTAGCTAAGGCAAATATATTAGTTGTCTTAAAAAAATATGGTAGATAATTCCATGGATTAAAAGGTTTCCAGTCATTTTTGTAGTGGAAGTAAAATGGATTTTTAAAAGGTAATTTTATACATGATACTGTAAAATTTGTCCTACGGGTGCTTTCAAGCTTGTTTCGGTATCAAAACAAATGCAAACTAGCCCTGTTCATAGAATTATGCTAAAAATTGATCATTCTGACGACATCAGATTGAAAGAAAAGTCATGGTCGTTTGTGCACATGAATGAGCTAGAGAATGGGACGAATCAGTGTTTGCCTAACAAAAGACAACACTCTAGAAAAAAGTATTCACGTTTCCAAGAAGGTATTGCAGACTACAGGCTGTTCAAACCAAACAAAAAGTGAACTTTAAAGTGGGGGATGTAAATTTTACAACCCTACAGGAATGTGTTTTCACCTAAATGGTTATCAGTGAAGTATAATACTTCTTAAAAGTAAAATGCATTTTTTCCCATAGTTTATCATGCAATCTACTTAGAAGAAATGGCAGCCTCAGAAGTCACTCGCAAGCTTGCTTTGGTGTTTAATATTCCTTTGCATCAGATTAATCAGGTTTACAGACAGGGTCCTACTGGTATCCACATCCTCGTTAGTGATCAGGTAATGAATTTTTTGTGTTTAAAAACATTTCCATTGTTTCATTTGCTTTTTTTAAATTGTGATTTCAAAACTGACAAGTTTACAAATTAACCGGTAAGTTTTAAGTTACAAGTTTTGGTTTTACTGTAACACATTTGTATCCACACATTCTTTAGGCAGGTTTCTCTGAGCAGCACTGCTTTTTTCTCTTGCATAGTATGTAGCATACAGTTACGGTCTTCTGGTAGTTACAGCTTGTGTTTTTCATAGCAACAGTGTGACTGGAACCAAAGCCATTTTAAATAAATACATTAGATTAAGGTTCTCTTTCTTCACTCCCAAAGGTCAAAAAGACATTTCATAAAACTCAGAGTAGAATATGGCTTAACGAAATTCTAGTGAGTGGTTATCCTAGTACAAAATTCATTACTGGCCGTATAGTAATGACTAAGGCACAAGGAATATGAGAGAAGGTTCCAGTAGTATATAATAATTGAACATTAATATTTTCATGATGTTGCATGTACATCAATTGTAATACTGTAATATGAAAACTTTACCTTGCAACAGTAAACAAACCATGTAAGAGTTAACTGACACTTTGGTTTGTTTAATTTATCTCTTCCTCACATTAGTAATTTAGTAATTGAAAAATTATGGGAATGAGATTTACTATGTAGGCAGTTAATTATGAGAGGCAATTAGTCATTTTGACTAGATACATATCGAAGAAACATAGTATGCAAGTAGTAAGATTTAAATACTATGGTTAGCTGTGGATTACTTAAGCAGTTTGTGCAGACAAAGATTCTAGCTACATAATTCTAGGAGTCCTTTCAGTAGTGATGTTGTAAATGAAGTATCAATAAATTATGCTTGTACTTGTACTTTGACATAGCTCCTTTTGGGAAAATCTTAGTACATTGTACTAGTGTATTTTGTGTATAATTACATATGAGAAAAATATGAAAATAGTTGCATAGCATGCCCATTTAGAAATATTTATAGATCACTTTGGCATTCAAATTGCTTAACTGGGTTGCTGGCCTTGTAGATCAGGTGGGAAAACTACGGCCCTGGGGCTGGATGTGGCCTCTCAGGGCTTTCGATCGGTACCGGGATTGCCGCCCCTGTGGTGCCACAGGCCCTACACTGCTCCCAGAAGTGGCCAGCACCATGTACCTACAGCCACTGAAGGGGCAGAGGGCACCGAGCAGCCCAACCCCTGCCCTGGAGCCCCCTCATACACACACCCTGTGCCCTAACTCTTGCCCTGAGTCTCTTCCTGCACACTGCACCCTCTCCCACACACACCCTCCCTGCCCCAGCCCTACATTCATGTCCCTGCATGCATTTTCCCCACGCAGATGTGGCCCTCGGGCCAAAAAGTTTGCCCACCCCTGTCCTACATGGTACAAAGTTGGGAATTTAATATCTCCTTTTTCTTCCTAGATGGTTCAAAACTTTCAAGATGAGAGTTGCTTCTTAGTCACCACAATAAAAGGTATATTATTTTTTTGAAATAATGGAGATAACTGGTCTAAATAGCTTCTAGATTTTAACTGAGGCAGGGTTTTGCTCCTAGGCTGTTCCCATTCACATTTGCATAAAACTAACTAAAATCATTTAGTGGCTGCACATACTTAGGCTGGTTTTACGTACATCTTCCTGCTTTCCAGCTTGCTTCCCTATCCTAGTCTTCTCACACTTCCCTGGTGTTGCTTACGTCCTTCAGATGCGTTTTCAAGGCCCTATTCCTTCCATATTTGCGCACTATAGACAATGCCTTACCAGTCAATACATAACCTATCCAAATGTCTTGGATTCATCACTTTTACATCTACAAGGTGTTAAAACTTATTTGGAGGGAGTCTCTTAACATCATACCAGGAGGTTTGCGTCTGTGGCTTGTCACTAAACAAAGCTTTTTTGTTACGTTTAGATCGTCTGGCTAAAAATAAAAAATATCTGGCATCTGTCATAAATCCAGCTTTTTCCTAAAAAATTTCTGTAAACATATTCAGTCACTAATTTCTACTCAGTGAATCTACACATTTCTATGGCTATAAACGAAGTTCAGTTTGGCTTCAGTAACTATCTACCTCAGAGGTTTTAAAAGGCCCACTGCTTTATCTGCATCCTGATGTTCTGGGCTACAGGGCAATGGCTTTCCTATTCTGTATATTCACACACTTATGTTGCTGCTTTACCTGCTTTAGTCTAGGATAACTAACCCAAAACCGATATCTATGAGAGTGAGAAAAAAACACAAAATCAGGACAGTAGGAGGGCTGTGTGAATTGAAATGGGAACAAGGAAGTTCTAGAAATAGAAGTAGCAAAGCAAGTGTCTAGATATTTAATATTACATTCAAGATAATTTGAGCTTAATTTATTAATGTAAATATTGCTGGAAAGTGGTGCAGAAATATTGCTGGAAACTGGGAAAGTTTGCTGTTTTTATTCCAGTAAAGGTCAGGTAGTCATATGATAACACAGTATCAAATTAGTACAGTGGAATACCACAATATCACGCCCCGCGGTAGTGCAAATCCGCTTATAATGCAGGGGGCGCGTGGCACCTGACGGCAGCAGCAGGCAGTGCTTTGATGTAGTGTGATCCCGCGTTTACCGCGGTCAATATTTTTGGACCCTGATCGTCATGGTATTGCGGGGTTCCACTGTAGTTAAGTTTGCTTTTCAAAATGAGCGTCAAGAACTTGTGAATTTATCTTTAGTGGCTGAGGTCTTGGGTAAAGAGATGTCACCCTTTCAGATAAATTTGTCCTTTTTCTTCTCTGCAGCTGAAAATGGTGAAGGTTTCCATATAATTCTGAAGTGATGTCATACAGAGATATATATATATACTGGACTGATATTCCAATGCCAAATGAAGTCATGCTTAATGACTATGAAGAACATCCAAAAACTCTTAGGATTGGACTTCACCATATAAAATGTTTCATATTGAAAACACAAGACCTTTCTAATGAGCTGTTTGATAGGTGAACTTTCTTATCACTGCCATAGCTAAGTGTCCTCATAAGAGGTATAATGCCATGACAGCCTATGTACAGGCATGGAAGACAATAAAAGCAAAGGTGCTTGCCCTTTACTGAAATAAGGCAAATTAAGGCCAGTAGATACAGTTACTAGAAGCAGTATTGCTTTCCTATTATACTGTGTCCAGTTTGGAGATGAATGTAAAACTTATTCTGGGGCATTTACCTTTCTGTGCCAGTTTGTCTATTACTTGCTTGTACCTTATGCTGATTTTATTTTTTAATGTTAGCAGAGCACATAGTAATGTGTGGAGACGAGTAGTTAAGATGATAGTGATCAGGTTGTTGGGTCTTTGAGAGTAAAGCTGTCAAAACAGCTTCCCTGTGTAAATTGTGTATAAGAGTGTACGTAAGAAATGTAAATGCCAGAATAGGATTTTAATAAGTCCTAGCCAGATGCAATATATGCATGCAGCAAACTGCATTATCGACAGTACCTAGTTGAAAGGATTAACATAAATCCTGTGGGGTACGAAGTAATTGTTTTGCTTTTAACAAATTTAATGGAAAAGAATTGCCTATGCATCCTTTAATTTTTAGTTTCCGGTTTCTCTAAGAAGCACTGCTGCAGGGTGTTTGGTTTTGGTTTGGGGTTTTTTTTTTTTCTCTTTTAAAATGATGGGTTTAAAACCAACAAATGGCTAGTAATGATGGGGGTTTTCCTAAAGTGGTTTTTTTTTTTTTGGAGGGTGGGGTTGAGGGAATGTGCTAACAAGGAGATTTGACCCACGGGCAGCAAGGGAGTACAACACAGCTTTAAGTACTGTCAATTACATTGCTCAAGAAACACTAAATATACAACACTTAATCTCTTTAGTAGAAGGTATGTCTTGCTATAATCACTCTTTATGGGCAGGTATCTTGACCTTTTCTGTGCTTTCTTTATTCTCAGATTGCTACTGTACATTTTTTTTTACAGTGCCTCTTCCATAAGACCAAATACTTATTTTTGAAATAGGCAATGTGCTTTTCAAAATCTTGAGTTTTTCCTTAATTGTCAAATGTATGGCACTGCTATTCAAACATTTAATATTAATGTCCACTCATGAGTTTAGGATATGTATTATTAATTAGGTACTTTGGGGAAGATTTTTCAAAGGCAGAAAAATCCCCCTTTTACTCTCAGTATCCCACATCCCGTTAATCAATTTGAAAGTTTTTGAATGCTGTAGTGCTAAGTGTGAAATCATTTATAGAGAACAAATACTACTACAGCATGCAAAATGCTACTTTGATATTATTTAATTCCTCCTTTAGCTGGGTTAAGTGCTTACCAAGAAAGCCTTTTTAAAGCTGCAGCAATTCTGCAATTTACATGTTTTTCTTTACTGATAAAATGGAATTTTGTGGACTTAAGTTCGAGTTTCTTCTGCCTATAAAGTGTTCATCTTGGTTGGATCTTAATAGTTTATGGAACTGACAATTGTCATTTCACCTCAGTCCCATTTTCAAATCCGAAATGTTTTACAAAAGTGGAAAAATCCTTGATTGGAAAGTATCCAACTAGTTATCTAATTTTAAAAGGAATTGTATAGTACTTTGTCCAGCTCACTTGAAATTGGAATTAAATTATGGCACCAGCAAATTGCTTTTGTTTTAAGATGTACACATTTCAATTTAAGTATAATAAATGTTTTTCAATAATTTTGTAAATGTGCTTCTTATTTTTCAAAGATTGAATTAACATTGTTAGTAGGATCAATGTACTTCAAAGCAGATAATTCAGCTCCTTCAGCAATATTTTAGAAAACAAATTGAAAACTCATTAGTTTGTTTGACAAAAAATACATACTTCAAGAGTAAAATATCAATGGCTTGCTGTGCTGCTTAATTTTTGAAATCAGTGAAACAGAAATTCAAGTAAATTATCAGCTGCTTGTTTATTTGTTTCCTAGATCATTTTTCTTAGTAAAGGCATATGTTAAATTTTGGTTTCTGTACAACTTTAATACCATAAAAACCTCACAATAAGATCCATAAAAATGAGCCTACAGCAACACACAAACTACTCATTCTGACAAGTTGCACCAAGTTCACATTTAGTTTTGGTCTTCCCCCAAGCTTCTGGTAAGAAAATTCCATAAATCAAAATTTCTAAATGGCAGTCTTTGATAATACAAGTGTATTCATAATATGAAAACTAATCCAAGATTTTTTGCTGTTGCTACAAAGCTGAATCCCCAAAATTTAATATTCGGTCTTTACTCCATATTCATATAGATTTCAGCTATGTCTAGTATCTTAAGTTCACAGATCTGCATATAACCGAAGTGCAGCTGTAGAAAGCTGCCTTAAAAAGTTAATGTGAAAATTTAAAACATGTAGTTCTAAACATTCCAGATTGAGATCAATTTTAAGGGTGGGGTGTAAATGTACACACTGCCATCTGCATCCAGCTATGTTTTGCCACCACCTTAGACATTCCCCTTAATGGTAAGGCAATATTTCCAGTATGTGTGGTCTCCGTTTTTTTTTCCAAATAGCATTACATCATTTTCAGGACTTTTAAACATTGTATCAGTTGACCAGTCTTTAAGCCCAAGATATTGTCCTTTAATGTTGAGCCTGGGTACCTAAGTGAGTACATAGAGACTTGCAGAGATGCTGTGCACACCAACCATTTATTTAGGTGGCTTAATATAAAAATGTAGCACCCCCTTAGACTTGTGGTTTTATATTCAGATTTCACTCTTCTTTGTAGAAGGCTTAAGTATACAGCTTAAATTCTGGCCTATTGATGTCAATGAGGCCAGGATGTCACCCTGCCATATTTTAAAAAAAGGTTAAAGGTATTAATGTAACTCATGTTGAAGCCAAACATTTCAGAGTATTCAATTTTTAAAACTTTCCTCCTTCAGGTTTTTAAGGGAACAAAAAGATCACTGCTTGTTTGGGATCTCAATCTGCTCAACCATATCAATGATGTTAAATTACTTAGCCCAGTGGTTTTCAATCCTTTTTTTTATTTGCAGATCCCTTTGGAAATCTGTCCCCCTACAGGGTCATGGACCACAGATTGACAACCACTCAGCTCATTGGTTAGGGTACTGGCCTGGGCTGCAGGAGCCCAGCATTCAATTCCTTGCTCTGTCACATATTTAGGATGTGACCTAGGAAAAATTGTTAGCTCTGTAAAAAACAAACAAACCCACAGTAATACCCCCCAGAGCTGCTGTTTAGGGCTAAATATATATTAAATGAGGAGATACCATGGCAATGAGGGAAGTATAAGTACCATACATGAATATTCTTTCAGCCACTATAGAAAACACAGCTCTACCTACTCAACTAGAGCATATAGAAAGACGTTCTGTGTACAGGGCACAAACTGCCATACCTTTCTTATCCTAACCTAGGTGGTAACACTTAAGACTCTTTAGAGAAACACTCTATACAAACCATTCAACAATGTGAGAAGTGTTCTTTTGTACATAACAAAGTTCAAATTAAATAGGTTTCTGGACGTGTACTACCATTTAATATGCTGGGGAGTTTTTGTAAAAATTAAAGCTGTAGCAAAATAGGAAGCTATTTTTCATAATTACTTTCCCTTTTTCGGTCAACTTCTGCAAAAGCTGATTTGTCCTTAAACCTGATGATGTAATTGGTTGTATGTATTGTACAATAGCAGTTTGGACTCACATGCTTGATGGAGACCCTGAATTTTTTTTACACCGAATAATGCTTACATTTACAACTTGGAACTAATATTCCTGTTTAGTGAGGCTTACAGTGTTGGGGCTTTCACAGAGCTTCTACAATACCCCAATCCACATTAGCGAATGGTACTATGATTGTCATATCAACAGCAGGAATGGTGGAGTAGATGTTTTGGGGGGAGGGGGGGGGGGAAAGCATCAGTTACTCCACATCCGCCCGTAACATTAAAACTTTTTACCTGTGAAAACACCTTTCTTGAGTCAGTACCAGCACAAAATTGGATGACAGCGACATCACTCCTACTGCAGTTAAACTGACACTCTGCAAGCCGCTTGCTGTCTGATTTTGTTTCCACGATCAATCTTCCTCTGCTGATTCTCCGACTGTCAAAGAATAATGCAGCACCGGCAGAGTCGCTGTCGACTACCTCCTACAGAAGGAGGAGGGGTGACTGGAGCAAAGTAGGCATGAACTTTCACATCCGGTAAATGAGTCTGTAGATCAAAATTCAAATGAAAAATGTAACCATGAAGTATGAAGAGCAAAACCAACCTACTGCTCACAGATCGCACCACTGTCAAAGCTTTTCTTCCTGCTCATATTCTCTATACACAGGGCATCCAGGCAAGCCCTGTTTTAAAAAATGGCTTAAGCATTGGGACTTTGCATCCCGGAAATGCAAATTATGTCCAGCAAAAGTGGACAAGTTAAGACACTGTAATATTTAAGCACAAGAGAGCAATGTAATCTAGATCCTGACTATTCACACATCCAAAAGCTACCACCTTAAATCTGTGCATCAGTAACTTAACTCCTTTCTGTTGAACTGGTATTTACACTGCAGATGTGGACTGGCTAACTTTCATTCTGCTGTTACTCACTGGAGGGTGGATTTCTTACCAGTGAAGAAATAGAAGCAAGACTTTTAATTATACATCTCCCTTACACCCATATTTGCCTCAGCCCAGAAATCAGCAGGGGAAGGAATGGTGTCTGAAAGGGAGAGAGACAGACTTCATCCCTGCACAGTGATTAATTTGAAAGTAAATTAGCACAGCATTACTGTGGCTGTGGATCAGTACTATGCAATTAATGCTGCCACATGCTCAGCAGAAAAGTTCCTGTGCTTAAAACAAAGGATGTTACATAGAGGAGAGGAGACTTATCCTGCTGGGGGAGGGGATGTTAGGTCTGTCTTTACTAGGTAGAGCCACAGGCCTATCTGCCCCTACTACGCAAGTGTCCTATTCTTCATTGTAATGAATATGCATGGTGGATAGAATTTAAAGAATTCTACAGTTCTACAAAAACTTTTAAAAACCCTGAGGGAATGGGAAACAAACATTAGGAACAAAATGAGCTGCAGCTGGAATCCACCTCAGTGTGGGAAAGGATCAGTGTGACAATTAGTCTGATACCAACAGGAGCTTGGACTATAAATGGAATTAGGCGCTGGGTGGTACTTCTCATGCCTAAAGTTGGGGATCTTACAAAGGATGTTAATCAACAACCTTAGTTTTCATCCTACTTTCCCATGCTTTGGACTAAGCTGCTGTAAGTGTATCCAATAAGATCAGGCTCTCCTGATTGCACAAATGACCTTTACCTAAAGCTGAACCTTTAAAAACACAAAACGCATACTCTTATTCGTTTGATTCCTGCTCGTGTGACTTGCTGACAATCATATAACTCAATTCTCTCCAAACTGTGGCAGTTCTCCAGGTGCTCTAGGGTCACATCGGTGATAAGAAGACAATTGTCTAACTCTAGGACCTGGAGCCTTTCATGACCACAGGTACTGTTGCTCAGATGCAGAATTCCATCATCCGTGATCAGTTCACAGTGAGATAAGCTCTACAAGACAAAAGGACAATGAAATGTTTCATTCCACTTTTTTTTATGTCCAGTGGAAAAGATCAGGACTGGGAACAACCTCAAGCGGTTTTGTATTTGGATTACCATGTTCAAAATATTTGTACAGTTCGTGCCATTTCATTACTAATCATTTTGCAAACTCAGAGGCATATTTAAAATGCTATCTCCTTAAACCTGAAGAGCCAGAGAAGGAGCAGCTTAGGGTTGCAGCAGTCAGAATGATGCACTTAAAGCATAAGCTGACTTCATCATTACAGCCCCAGAGCAGGCACATTGTAGCAATGGCCAACTCAGCCCTCCTCCTTTGCTCGCTAGAGATGTAGAAATTCTATTTAGGTTATGGCACAGCTCAATTTATTGAACATAAGGGGCAGAATTACACACGTGCAATGTCAATGCTGACTTTAGAAAACTAAGAGGAGAGCTGTGATATTCGTCCATGTTCTCCCAGAACATTCATCACTCTTACAGAGCTGCAATTATGCAATCTATGTATGAAGAACAATAATGGCTTGATTTTTCTGCAGTGGTAACCTCACGTCAGCAAGAGTTACAGGCACCTCACTACCTCTGTGAAATCAGATCTTGTGTTCAAAAGTGCTAGATTTCTTGCAGAATAAGTTACCTATACAGGTGGGGGTCTGTGATATGACACATGACCACTGCATGCATGTATTAATGCATACTTTGTGGATCTATGCAAGCAATTACCTCAAAGACCCAGTTACTATACTGAAATAACTGCTTTTTGGGGAGAGTGTTTTCCTCAGCCATTTGTTTTAGCCTTTATTTACCTATAAAACTATAGGTTTTTTTCAACCAAGGACTTACTGACACTGAAGGTGGTAAGAGTCGGTTTAAGAATTGTATTTCAAGCACTGGCATTCCCTTAAACGATACCAGCTTGTACCTCTTTACCTCTCATGTTTGAAGGGAATAGAAAAAGCCTCATGTCCCCCATTCCAGAAAACCATTTCAAGCTGAGCTGGTTCCTGCCTCCTTAAGAGGATTCATGGCCTTCACGGAAGCATCATCAGGATAACAAGACACCCTTGAATTTTCACTGCAGATACTTTAAGGCCATTGTCAGCTACCTATAAAATAAATACTCTGCACTGTCATCACCTCTGCAGAGTGAACTGAGGCTGCAGATGAAGGGCCAGGGGCTAGTCTCCCCGACCAGAAGCTCAAAGTTGCAAAGAAAGAACAGAGACCAGAAAGAGAGGGAGGACTCCGAACTCTCCAGCTCTAGAACTCTCACTGAATCAACCTGATTAGATGGGGGATTTCATCCACTTCTCCAAGGGACCATCTCAGCATTTCCCCTTCAATTCCAGCTGCTTCGTATTGTATTTTCGTTTTCTCCACCCAACAGGGTGCAGTGTTATTAATGTGTTTTATATTAGCACAGCATGCAATGTATGCATATATTTTTATTTTTTAAAAGTCAAAAAATGAAAGTGCTTACTCCTGTCAACTCTATCTTAAGGTCTGTGTTTACATTCTTAGCTCCTGTTCAGTCTTTGGATGTTTTAGATCTCTTGTTTGCCTTCTCCCTGTAGATACTTGTATACATATCCTCCTGAGCACTTAATTTCCAGGTTGCCAGCCAAATATCAGGAGATTAAGGGTTAAAAGCATGGGGGTTTATGTCCTTTTCTCCCCCGCCCAAGAGTCTATTTATAACAGACCTATGGTTTCAAGGAAGGAAGGAAGATTATTTGAAGACAAATGTCTATTGTATCAGTCTCCTGGTTAATTAAGAGAGTTTCACATCCTAAGAAATAAGCAGCTTATAAAATTCAGCTTTCCTGAGAGATTGTACTCCAGTGACTTGAAAATAAATAAGACAATACAGAATGTACAGCTGAATTAATAGAATTTATGAAGCAAACATACCTAATGTAATATTCTGTATTAAAACACAAGATACTGCAGACTTGATAAATCTGGTGGAAATAGTTAACAAGGTAGAAAGCGTCAGCTTTACAGTTTTAAAATCTTAGAATAAAGAGGGCTGGTCAACTTTTTGGTTGGCTATTTAGAAGTAAATGCTATGTACAAATAAAAATAAGACAATTTATTGAGCTAGCAGGACAACAAATTATTAACAAACAGTATAAACAAAATAACTGTTGAGATAAGATTATTTTTCTGCTGATAGAATATCCATAGGCCAATTACAATTTCTCTGGTATATTTATTTGTTTAAAAAAATCACATAAAACTGTCAAATGCTTCTGAGCTTCTATGAATTGATTAGATAGAGTATTGGAGTATTTGAATTCTGCGAAGTAAGTTTGTGTCTCTGTTCTGTTCCCTGATTTGTTCTGTAAGGAAACATTTCCAGTCCAAATACTGGTGAATTTAAAATTTGATTTCTGCAACTTTGAAATGCACTTTGTAAATATTGAGTGCCACTAACACTCAATTGGATAAATGTTCACAGAAAGCAATCACAAAGAGTTCACAGAATACTAAAGTAAGTGAATTAATTTAAAACTTTACCATTACTGAGCTTTTTTTAAAATGTTTTTCCAATTCACCTGGTGGTGGTCTCTACACAATCTGCCTGAACATTTTGTAATGTTTTCTGCTACATACAGGGTAGCATTGGGCAGGAAATTCAATTTTTATTACTAAACAATCACAGAATACATGGTTTCTGTACTATAAAGGTGCCATCGTATGTATTAACATTGTACCAGTTCTCAGCTGATGGACTGTGACTGCCAAGTAGGTCAGCAGCAGCTGTCTGAGGCACAGGATATCACAATCCTATTACCTGTGAAGCAGATTGTTAAAGGAGGAATAACATCCATACACTATGATTGCTGATTCCTGTGACATCTCCTTTGAAATACCGGGAGAGGCACAAAAAATTCTTGTATGTACCTGAGGAGGACTGGTTATAAATGGGAGTACTATAATCAAAAAGAACACAATGCTGTGATTTCTATAGTAATTACACCTCTCCGTTCATTTTGATCCCTAAACCGAGTTTTATTTCTAAACTTTCCTTTCCATTTCAAGTAAGTGATGCTATAGCATATCGTTCCCAGCCTCAGGGACAAATAGCATTTTATAAAGAACTCTTGATAAAGCCACCTCTAGTCATACCAAATAGATTAATAATTTGATACAGTCTAAGTAAAGCTACAATGAGACTATCAAATGGAACAGTAATTCTTTATAAAGTAGATTCCCTGTGATGAATGGGATTTGTAAATTACAATATATGTTCAAATCCACTATTTAATTGGAAGCTAATGAATATTTTGGATGGACTGACCTAGATTTGTGCAGTTTAAAATATATTTGGATATAAATGATCCTATGAAGATTCAGAGATGGCACTAAAGCCATTTTCAATACTGTGGTACATGTAGGGAAAATATTCTTATAAAGACTCGCATGTAAACAGTTCCTTGTCTGATTGGTAGACTACTTCATTCACTGAACTAAAGCATACGGTCTGTGGAATTATGACCTAGGAATGGGATGGGATGATTAATCTGCATATAGCAGTGAAAACTGTTCCTTTTTAAAGCCAAATCTCTTCCTGAGCCTGCTGCTCCCTTAGTAACACACTTCCTCCAGTGGAGAGTGTGGAGGAAGTCAATGACGTGGCTACTCAATTAATGAAGTAAACATTTCCTTAATCCCTCCTAAACATAGATTATAAAGTATATCTAGAATCAGAGAAGGAGCCGTGTTAGTCTGGAATAGCAGAGGTAACAAAGTCCTGTGGCACCTTAAAGACTAACTATAAAGTTTTGAAGCATAAGCTTTCGTGGGCTAATACCCACTTCCTTTAGGTAGATTTAAGGCAGTATATCTGTGAAAAGAAGTGACCTGCCATACATGAAATACAAAACCCTTCCTTATGCCAAATGGTAGTGAGACAGTTGGCTCCAAATGTCTAGGCCTACATTTTCAAAACCCACCAGTGATTTGGGGTACTTCAATTTCAAAGTGACCAATCTGAGTCACTTTAAGTGGCCTGATTTTCAAAAAATTAGCACCCACCCTATGAAAGTCAGATCCATTAAAATATATCAAGCTGGATTCTTTAAAAATGAGGTACGCAAAATCCCTAGTCACTTTTGAAATGTAGGCAACAAAAACTGACATTAGGTACTACAAACCAGGAATGGTCAAACTACGGCCCATGGGCCCATCCTGATTAGCCCCTGAGCTCCCAACCAGGGAGGCTACCTCAGCTCCTCCCCTGCTGTTCTCCCCTCCCCACAACCTCAGCTCACGGCGCTCTGGGCTACCATTCCTGGGTAGTGCTGCAGTGGTGGGGCTGGCTCCAGCGGGGCTGGCGCTCCTGTGGGGCAGTGTGTCTGGCTCCAGCGGGCCGCACAGTTGCCAGACACACTGCTATGAGCAGCATGGGGTAAGGGGGCTGGGGGCTTGGATAAGTGGCAGGGGGTCCCAGAGGGTGGTCAGCAGTGGACAGGGCACAGTTGGATGGGGCAGAGGTTCTGGGGGGTGGTCAGAGGACGGGGGGTTGGAGAGGGTGTGGGAGTCCCAGGGTGTGTGAATAGGGGTTGGGGCAGTCAGGGAGCGGGGGGAAGGGAAGGGAGTTGGGTAGAGGGTAGGGTCCTGGAGGGGTAGTTAGGCTGGAGGGTCTCAGGAGGGGGCCATCAGGCGACAAGGAGCAGGGGAGCTTAGATAGGGGGTGGGATCCCAAGGGGGTGGTTAGGGGCAGGAGGTCTCTGGAGGGGGCGGTTAGGGGAAAAGGAGCGGGAAAGGGTGGATGGTTTGAGGATTCTGAGGGGACCAGTCAGGGGGCAGGAAGTGGGAGGGACCAGGCTGTTTCGGGAGGCACAGCCTTCCCTACCTGGCCCACTATACAATTTTGCAACTCTGATGTGGCCCTTGGGCCAAAAAAATTGCCCACCCCTGCTATAAAACCACTTCTGTGAAAATCACACACATGACTGTTTACAGGATTGGGCCATATCTGTATACACTTATTAAGCAATTATCCTTTTCTTAATTAATCGTTTGATCTGTTTAAAAATATATTGTATTTTAAAATTTCATGATTTCCTAGAACAATCTTTAGAGATAAAATACAAAAGAGCATCTTTAAATATTTTTAAATTGCTTATGTAGCTTTTTATTCTGACTAATTGCTCACAAGTAAAGAACGGTTACAGGTTCAGTATAACATTTAAGCCGTTTTTCTGATTATGTTGGGATTCATGGGTTGCTTTCAGACAACCTACTTATAGTACTTGATGTTATATTTAAAACAGTCTTAGAAATAAGCTTCATTTAAAACATTTTGTAAAAAAGTATAAATTGTACAGTGTTGCAACACAACAAAAAACTAGTAGCTACAGGTTGAGAGCCAATCCTTATTTTGCATGTATGTTTTTAAATATTAGATACATTATAAGAGTTAAACTCACCAATGCTTGCAGTTTAGGACAGTGAACAGAAAGTTGTATCAATGTGTTATCTGTTATCTAGGAAGAGAAGAAACCAAACCATTGGCTACATAAATGCAAAGTTATAGACTAGCTTATACAGAAACCAAACCATTGGCTACATAAATGCAAAGTTATAGACTAGCTTATACATAATAACAGAGCTAACTAGCTGGAAAAAAAAATCCACTTTGTTCAAGTAGCTGAACATGTACTCTGGGGTTTAATTTTATTCCAGTCACACCCTTCCGATCTATAAACCCATAAAAAGGATTAAAAAAAAGTCTTCCCTTTTTCCCAAATTTTATCTGAACAGATGGATGAAGAGCTTAAAATGTGTTAGCTTTCAGGAAAACAGTCACTACATCCTGAATGGAACTCAGGTCTATCACCAAGCTATTTGGATAGATTTATTTCACCTTGCCAATTGTCAGAGAAGATGTGAGATGAAAAAAAAAACGACATCCTTTTTCCAACAGAGAGTTTTATAGACCACCTTAAAGGTCTAGTAAATTCTTCCACATTTTGTTCCTTTGTAATGTTTGTAATCACCTTTCTTTGAATTCCACTTTATACAGATCTCCCGATAATTATCTGCATTTACTATCAGAAACATTAAAATCTGGAATTCCCCCTATTGGTAACAAAAAAACAACAACAAAGCACTGATGTTCTAAATGGCATTACAGGTTCTTATAATGGAGTTATGATGAATACTCCTTGTAAAACTGATTCTCACCAGAATGCACTCTTCTAAGTCCATCTTTTCCAGTTCATGGCAATTCTAAAAAAATTAAAACAAAAAAATACCACAATTAAGATGAAGGGTGGCACTTTGAATTACATTAGGGTGGTCCTAACCACATCATCATTAATTCTGGGGCACGGACAAAGGGAGAAAGAACATTTGATTATTACAGTGTTTCAGGCATCAATGCTGACTTTGCCATTATAAAAATGGTTACATATCTGTTCAGTAATTGTTTTTCTTTAAGATGCGTTGCACATGTCCTACCACTTTAGGCACAACCTGTCAGGGCAGCACATGTGTCCTCTGCATGCTTGCGCTGCGAGCTGAAAGTATAAAAATATGGAGCTGCCTTGACTCCTCCCTCAGTTCCTTCACACTGGAAGCCAGTATTTGCCATGCCTCCGATGTAGAAGGGAAGGAGGGAAGGTCGTGGAATGAACGTGTGAACAATAGTTCTCAAAGAACAATAGTTACTGACAAGTACAGAACTGTGTTTTCTCTTTGCATGATTGCACATGTCCATTCCACTTTAAGTGGCTAACAGGAGTCTGATGGAGGAGAATAGCAGAGTCTACTTAAACAAGGACTGCAGCATCACTCTCCCAAACTTAGCATTGTACCTAGAGGCCTGGGAAAGAGCATACTGAGCAAGTAATATATGAGCAGATGACCAAGAGACAGTCTTTCAAATGTCACTGATGGGAACATGACTCAGGAAAGCAGCCAAAGCTGCTTGAGCTCTTGTAGAGCATGCTAACACACTTTGAGCTTGTGGAACATTGGCAATATCATAACACGGATGTGGGAGGAAAGAGATCCAGGAAGAGACCTTCTTTCACCCTATCAGCAAAGGAAGCTAATAACTGCAGTGTCCTAAACGCTTTAGTCTTGGACCAGGCAGGAAGCCATAACTCTGCAAACATCTATAAAGTATAGAGCTTTTCCTCAACTTTGTGTGAGTGAGGCTTGGAGGGGGAAAGGTGGTAAGCATAGTCTGATGCATATAAAAATCCAAAAGCACTTTCAAGAGAAATTTAGGGTGTGGATGCAAACCAACTTTGTCCTTGTCAAATAACATCTAAGGAAGGTCAGCCATCAAAGCCTGAAGTTCTCCTGGCCACAGGATTCACTGCCTGGCATGCTACATGTATCAAGAGGGGAGCACATAGCAATAGGTTCAAAGGGGACCCCATTAAAACTGAGAGAACCAAATTTAGATGCCAGGGTGGAGTTGGGTCTCAAATACGTGGGAAAAACCTACTCAAACCTTTCAAGAACTTTATAGTCATAGGGTTGAAGAAAATAGCATTCCACTAACCTATAGATAAAAGGGTTAAGATAAGGGCCCGATTAACTCTCAGGGCACTGACAGAAAGACATTTCTCCTTTAGGTGAATCATAAACTGAATGGGAACCCATAAATGAAAAGTATATTTCTGTTGGGACCAAACAGAGAACATCTTCCATTTTATGAAGTGTACCTAGTGGAGGGCTTTCTGCTATTCAAAAGAATGTTTCACATTGCAATAGAACAAGTAGACTACTGAGTAGTTAACCACTGAACATAACCAATCAGGTTTTGGCTAAGAGGGTTCAGATGCAGTTTGGCCATGGTTCTAGGAAACTATGTCTGGGACCAGAGGAAGGATTATGGCAGGGGTGGCCAACCTGTGGCTCTGGAGCCACATTCGGCTCTTCAGAAGTTAACATGTGGCTCATTATATAGGCACCAACTCCGGGGCTGGAGCTAAAGGTGCCAGCTTTCCAGTGTACGAGGGGGTGCTCATTGCTCAACCCTGGTCTTGATGCAAAAAGACCAGAGGTTCATTGCTTCTTGGCAAAAGAGGTCTGGATCTGGTACCTCCATGCTTGTTAAAGCAGAACACAGCAGCAGTGTTGTCTGAGTACTTGTATGGAACAAGCCACAATATGGGAAAGAAATACTTAATAGACCCCAAAATTACTGCAATAAAATCAAATAACCCAGAGACAACATAAATACAACAAGAACTAACTGACCTCCCCATATAGTTCACATAGCAATATTATCCAGCCCTACCAAACCCTCATCTCTTCACAGGCCACGGGAAAAGGTGCACCTTGCTGCACATGCTAACAAATTTGGGATGTTACAGCCCTGATAAGGAAGCATGTTCCAAAGGTCTAGAGCAGTGGTTCCCAACCTTTTTTTGGCCATGCCCCACCTAAGCATCTCTAAAATCCTGATGCCCCCCTGTGACATATAATTCTTATTATTAAAAAAGTGAACACCTATTCACGTGGAGGAAGCCTAAAAGACCATTAACTTGGTCTAAACAAGCTTCCAAAGAACATGGCATCCATGAAAGAGAAAAATAAAAGAATGAAAGGACAGTTGAAGTACTGAGGAAGAAATCACTAAGAAATTGTTAAAAAAAGAATAATAATATGAAGTGATATGAAAAAATAGCAAATAAAGATTCAAAACATATAACAGAGAACTGAAATGCATAAATATAAAATAATTTTAATGGAAGCTTTTTCTGTAATACTTTGATCATTTTAAGGAGACCGTTCATCATGGATAGCGGGTATGAAACCAAATTTTAAATATTCCTCTGAATACTGATGAACTTTTTTCTTGCTTGCACTACTCATTTTAGGCATAGGGTTTATGAAAGAAATAAATGTGAGAAAAACTTATGAAGTGAAATGCACTTTGATGGTTGTGATGATGGTGATACACCAGGCATGGGCAAAAGCGTGCACGCGGGCAGATTGCACTTAAGTGCGAACGGTTTGCACTCGGAGTGCAGAGCCCCTCCAAGCGGCCACCAGGGGTGGGGGCATCGGCGGTATATGAGGCCCCTAGAACCATAAGAAATGCAAAAAATTCGCTGTTAATAACTCATTCTCGAATTGCCCCCCTGAAAAATCAAATTGCCCCCCTATGGGGCGTGCACCCCATGTTGGGAACCACCGGTCTAGAGAATACCCTGCCAGCTGCCCACTATGCCATGGAACTAAAATAGTTCTTGTTCATATCAAATGTTTGTTACATTACTCCTATTTAAATAAAAACATTTTTGTGCTTTGTTATATTTAAAATAAACCTTACAAAATTTTATAAAAGAGTGAAACAAAATTTAGATCCATTAAAACAGAAACCTTTTTCCTTTAAATATTCAGTTCCATCCAATCCCTTAATCAACACAGTAAGTCTGCTGCTAACTTTAAGCGCTACAGAAGTCTCACTGAAGTCAATAGGCATGAGTTAAGGCTTAACTGAAAATATTATCTAGATATATTTTTCAGCAGTAATTGATACAGAGAGCAATCTGCTATAAGGAGACTTTCTGTACTTACTTAGGAAGCCTGCCTGCACTACATTTTATACTTATAGGCTTTATAATTATTGTTCTATGTATGAAAAATACAGGTAACTACATTTAAATGTATTTTTAGAAAAGAATTTTTAAAAAAGGGTGGGGAAGGGAAAGAGCCACTCTAAAAAATATTCCAAGCTCCAGTTATTTGTAAATACATTCCAGAAATAAAATCAATTATTTTGGTTCTTTTCTGGCCACCTCTTCTAAGGGGGCCTCCCTTCTACTCTACTTTCTTCTCATCATCCCCAGCATGACTGGATAAATTCAGATATGTACAGTAGCAGTGAAAATTAGGTAGACCGTACATTTCTAAAAGAATTCTTACCCGTGCTAAAAGTGTAAAACCTGCATCCGTCAGGTGGGAACATCTTGCAGCTTCCAAAATCCTGAAAAAATAATTGTTTTCAACATAAAAATATTACTGATACAGTAATGAAAAGCAATTATTTCTTTTTATTTAAATATATTGTCAATATGTTGTAACATAAAACTGATTTAGAACCAAACTCATAAGTCCATTTTCATAGTATTTTTCAATTTAAAAAAAGGCAGGACTGATTTTTGATTCAGCTAATCAGAAATATGTTCAGGCTACATAGCAGAATTAAATGATGTACAATTAAGAATTACACCTAAGGACATGTGTAAAGAAAAAAATGTACAGTGAATTCTTGTACTTCTAAGGCTTTGCATATACTTACTGTAATACTCAAAACTGTTTCTTGAAAAATACCATTGTCACTGCATACCTTATTCTTGATACACAAAGAATAATACACAAATAATACACAAATGCATTAGACAAAAGTTGCGTTTGCATGTTGTGGAAGAGTACAGAAAGGGTATACAGGGAGGAATTTAGGAAAGTGCAGGTCAAGCCATTACAATGTGCCTCCAATGTTCTATTTATTGTCAAGTTCTTACATTAAGCGTTTTGGCTTCAGGCATCAGAAAGCAAGGAGATAAATAGCTGTCAAAGCCAAAGCATAAAGCCAAACCTCCCTGATTCAATCTTCCAGAAACAGATATAGAAATATATTGGGAAAAAACTCTTCAGAGAAGCAGTCCCTTAGGAGAGGTGTGAGTGAAGTAATATAAGAGAAAAAAGGAAACTATAACAAACAATACAAGTACATAAGGTTTCCATTGTACTACTTCCGCTCTTTCCTTGTTCAAGTTTACACTAAGCAGATGGTAGGGAGCAGTGAGACTAACAAGGAAAGAATGTCACAAAGTAACCACAAGCACAAACTCTCCCATTCAATACAACAGCCACTTCCTTTATGTTTGACAGACAAATTCATAAAGGAGAGATAAAGGAAATAGACTAAGGGCTGGTCCCCACTATGGGGGGGAGGGGCATATATCGACTGCAGATACGCAACTTCAGCTACGTGAATCAAGTAGCTGAAGTTTGCGTATCTACAGCCGACTTACCGTTCGTCCTCATGGCGGCGGCGCGCTCCCCCGTTGACTCCAGCTTGCGCCTCCCGGCTAGCTGGAGTTCCGGAATCGACGGGGGCGCCGCAGGCGATCGATTTCTCCCATCTTTACAAGACAGGAGAAATCAATCGCCAGAAGATCGATCACTACCCGCCGATTCGGTGAAGACCAGGGCTAAGAGACAGCTGATTTAGATATCTCTCTGTCTAAATGTAGCCACAGATAGCATTTAAGAGGTAGTTAGAACTCAAGTGTCTCTCTTTGTGGACAAAGAGGAAAGAGATATCATCCCATATCCATTGGATACATGTGATTTTACAGGAGTCATACCTTCTCTGGGTCCTGAGACTGTGTAGAGGGCTTGGTTAGACTAGCCTAGCAACATGCTCAGGGGAAACTAACATAGGTATCAAAGCTTAGGGGTAGGCTATCAAAATTTGCCTTTTTACCGTAATACATTACACATCTAGTTTTCAAAGTGCTAACCATAAAGCACTATTCAGAAATGCCCAAAATCTCATCTCCCTCTCAGTAGGATCCCTGAGTAAATACTCTCTTAGTATAGAACCCTCTTCTGTCAATAGGGCTATATTGAACATTCATATGCCCTTCATAGGCTTCACAGGCCCACATTCTTCTTCAAGTGATGGTCCCTATATGGATTCCAAACACGGGTGCACAGTTTTTGTAGTAGTTTGCATTGACCTGCACATCAATCTGGATCATCCACATGCTCGCATCTGAGTCTATCAGAGGCCATGAGGGTTGACACCACTCCAGTTCCCTCTTATCGATGCATCGCCAGAGTCAGAATCCCTGTTCCTCAGTTCTCCCAGCCTTCTCAAAAAAGATGCTTGTCTGTTTTTTCCAGTGTATATAGTTTTTATAGTGTAGAAATTATTGGCTAAATTCCTAGTTGATTAGTATCCTCATTGGACCCTTCCCCCATTAGAGAGATTCCCCCCTCCCTGGCAAGCTGGCTTCAAAAACTGTGCTTTATGCCTGCATTCCTTCTCTGCAAGTGACAAGCACCAATGATGCCTCTACTGCCTCGGCAAAGCTCACATCAGCATCCGCTGTTCCATCTGCCATTCATTCCTGCTCAGAATGAGAGAAGTGAGAGAACTTTGCCTCTATAGGTTTCTAATGGAGGAGCTTATTCACCCATGTGTGCAGTCACCAGACTGGCAGATCTGCCGGAATGTCTCCCATCATCACCAGTGAGTGCCCCTCTTCCTCCAAGGCGCCAAACCCAGGGGTACCACCGCAGCCACAGAAGCCCACTGTGAGCATAAGAAACATGGATGCGGGCATAAGGTTGGCTCCCCAACAGGAACTGCCCCTAAACACAGTGTTGCCTTCCTGAGCCATGTCAAGTCACGTGAGAAGTCATGCACCAACCCGACTACTCCAGCTCCTAAGAAACCACAGAGAGAGCACAAGTTGAAGTAGCAATGCAATCTGCTGGTGTCGACTCCAGCCCCGGTCATTGGTCCGGCACCCTCATCACTTCTGGCACCATTGATGCTGGGCCCTTTCAGGCTACCATGCATGGTTCCCTGTGCACCCAGACCCACAGATGCCTACTGCGGAGCTCTTGCTTCCATACGTTCCCAGGTTCCCCGCCACCATTGAGCTCCCTTCTCTGGTGGATGAACCCCTCCTTCTTTTCCCAGCCCGATGCATTTCTTCCACCCATCTTGCACTGGCAGCTCTGACCCTAATGGACCCATCCTCCAACTCAGAGGACTTCTCAGAGCTGGATTCCCTCATTCTCACCTGCCCAATCTCAAAGCCCATATCCCAGGCGCCAACCATCCTATCTACTGATGTATGATCGTACTTCCAACCTATGGCTCCACTATCCCTGGTGCCTGCTGATGCTTGGAAACCTGTACACTTGGCCTCACTGGCCTTCTTGGGACCATTATCAGGACTGTGGACTACCACTGGTAGCCTCTTACCAACCTTCCCCAGCCACACAGCAGGCCTCTCTCAATTGACGACGAACCAGAGGACACTACAGTACAGCTGGTACTATCAGTACCGCCAGTCCCCACTGTAGCCTCATTGTCACCGGATGAGGCACTAGTTCTGCCTTCCCTCTCCCCGCTGGAGGACTATAAACAATATCACAACCTGCTTCAGCAGCTCTTGATCTCCCAGTGGAGGAAGATCAGGACATTAAACCAGCTCCAGCTATCCTGAAACTGCCGGGACCTTCCCGCACTGCCCTCCACATCCATGCTGTAACCCAGTGGTCCCCAACCCCCGGGCCGCGGACCGGTACCGGGCCTTGGATCGATCCCTACCGGGCCGCGGACGCGTTCCCGGAAGTGTCCGCTGAAAAGCCGCAGTTTCACTTTTCGGAGTGAATTCGGCGGCTTTTCGGCGGACATACAGCCGGTCCGCGGCGGTGAAGAAAAAAAAAAAACCGGTCCGTGCCGCAAAAAAGGTTGGGGACCACTGCTGTAACCAACACAGTTGGCCTGGCATACACTAGTATATACCCTACTTCTAAGCAACATAGTGGTGATACTTCATCCCATCGAAAGAAACAGACTTCCTTTTCACCACACCACCCCCAACTCGCTGGTGGTTCATGTGGCGATGGAATGTACTTGCCAACAACACCTGAAGTCCACCCTTACACATACCACACACCGGACAGAGCGGTGAAGAAGCTGGACCAGTTCCGCACCACCAATTACAAGGCCATGTTAGCAAAGTACAACTTTCTCATGTACTCCAAACTTTCAGAATTTCAGGGTTTTCTTCAGCCAAACAACATGAGTTCCAGACTCATGTTGCTTCTCCAACTTGAGAAGCTTCCAATACCCATCCTCCATCACCTCTGCTATGGACTACTTTGCTTACCAGTAAGAGGGATACTGGAGCAGCAGCAACCCGCATGGCCTCTTATAGCTTGTGGACGATGTACGTGTGGGACAATGGACACTACTACAAAAACTGTTCCGGCTCCGGCACAGAGCACACATGCACACCCATGTTTGGAATCCACACATCTCAAAGAAAGCTCCAATTACAGTAAATAACCTCCTCTTCTGTAGTTTTGATCAGCTCATCATAGGTGGCTAGCAATCTTAATGAAAGCCTGGATAGAGCAAACACATAACTGGCATGAAAATTATTTAGAATGTCAAGCATAAGGGAAAATATGTTTTAGGACCACCATGTGTTATCCCTTTCTTTGTTTGCATACCATTAATCTTTTTTCAATTCTAATTATGTGTGTAACCTCTGCCTCTCATCAACCCTGCAAACCTCTTCTCTAATGCTCCATAACATAAAACATACATAGTGATGGGATATGCTTTAAAAAGAAAGAGCAATCATGCAACTTACTTGCTACAAATCTGGTTGAAAAGCACTGAACACTGGTGTAGGGCAGCAGTGGTTGAGAAAGGAAAAGAATGGCACTTCCACCTTCAGGTTAGTTGACTCTGGATCTAATGATGGGGTGTGAAGAGGTGAGCTAACAGCTGTCCTACTGTGACATTCAGCTAGGGAGCCATAATGCAGACTAGGTTGGGCAATAATATTGGGGCATATTGATCACAGATATCACACTGATAAGCACGAGGATGAGTGAGGTTTGGTATTGGTCTGTTTTGCTGATTGCATCAGATTTGATGTGGTTGTCTAGTGAAATTCTCTAGGCACTGACTGGCATTTTCTCTATTTATTTCTCTATACTGTGACTAGTTTGGAGGGGGATGCAGGTGAGTGGCCCTCTTAACTGGCCATGGTGTGTGACAGATAGTGGAGCTGAGTTATGGTGCGCTCTTGGTGAAGAGCTGAGGACACTATTTTTAGGAAACTACAATTACAGTTAAGTAATTTTCTCTCTTTCTTCCAAGGTAAGCATCCTCAGAATAGTCATACTCTTTGGAGACTACAGAGGTAAAGTGAGGTGTCTCTCTTAAGGAAACCGAAGAAGAAAAAACAGGACAGACCAACACAGTGAGAGTTTCCAGGCTATGGAAGACAAACCAGAGGGAGGAAAGAGTTGTAACTCAATTTGGATGAAATTTTAATTCATGCATGGCATCTTGTCTAACAGCACTGCAAAGGGAGCAGCCATGACTGCCTTGTAAAAGTAGAGTGATGACAGAAGGCTGCCTAATGTCGCTTGTGTGTTAGAAGGCATTTATGATTAATACAATTATTGACTGAGATCATTCTAAATAATCCTTACACAGGTAAGGTTTAAGTAGTCATGTGTTTCAAAGTGCTAACCATAAAACACTACTCAGAAATGACTCAAAACCACACCTCCTTCCCAAGTCTATCCTGTGTAGGGTCACTGAGTAAATACTCTCTGTTATACAAGAACCCTCTTCTCTCAATAGGGCTGTATTGAACATCCATGAGCAACCCTTTATAGGCTTGTTAAGCCCATGTTCTGTGATCTTGAGCAGTTCATCATAGTTGGTTAACAACCATTAATGAAAGGAAAGCATTATATGGCTACACATACCATTGTCATATGAACAGGAAACAATCTATTCCCCACTTTTCAGCTAAAATATATTAGATCATTGAATGTTGATTTTACTCTATTAAGTACACAGGATATTTTCTACTAGAAGTATTGCAGAATTAGCAATACTTGAACTGTTTCCTTCCTTTTCTCCTCAAGAGAGGGTGCATGCATTGGCAAAGCACCTTTCTGATTCATTGGATTCTTTACTCTTTCCTAATGGATAGAGAGAAATAGGTGCTAAGGGTCTGAATAAGAAGCAAGGCACAGGCAGTCATGATCTGAGTTTAATCACCATAGTACATTTTTGTTCCCAGCCTCTCGAGGTGGTCCTGGTAACTAGATTAATTGCAAACAGAGAGAGGAGTTGGAATGCACTGAGATCCCAGACATCCTGGCACACAGGCATCAAGGAGATTTAATGTGTCTCCCCACCAAGATATATGCCTCTATCTCTGCTTCCAAGATGCTTCAATGCCTCAGTCACTGAACTGAAGTTAAACATCACCAGGGTCCTTCAGCTCATCATAGCTCTGCTCTGATGTATCAGTCTTACATGCAGTCACACTCAACTCTGCTCTCCTTGAGAATTCCTTCCATCAGGCTTTACAAACCAAACTAGTTTCAGACATCTGGGGAACACTGAAGGAGACCAAAGCACTTGTCACAGGATCTGATGGCTCAAAGTGATAACCTACAGCAGATCCCACACCTCATGCAAGCCATGATCATCCCTCAGGCTATGCAAACACCAGACATGTTCATTGTTGGCAGACATTTCTCTTTTGAGGCATCTCTGGAAGCCAGTATGGAGTTTCTCCATTCCTGTTAAGACAACTTGAACTGGAGGGAAAAAGCCCACTAACAATAAACTGAACTGTCCCATTGGATAAGCCAAGACAAACAAAGGCATTATGGAAGACTAGTAGGATGATCAGACAGTAAGTATGAAAAATCAGGATGGGGAGAGAGGGTAATAGGAGCCTATATAAGAAAAAGACCCAAAAGTCTCCCTGTCCCTATAAAACTGGGATATCTGGTCACCCTGAAGACTAGTGCAGGGTCACATCAGCAAACTAGATGAACTTAGACAAATACCAACATTTTCTTTAAAATAGAAAAAAAAATTCAAAACATTTGAATATCAGCACTTAACTGAAGGAAGAGAGGTGGAAAGGGATAACTAACCAGGTAAGCACCAAATATAGAGCAGCTGCTGAATGGAGCTCTGAACCATTCTGTGGAAAGAAAGGAAACTGGCTAGAAGTTATTGGCCACTGGATAGGGAAGGAAGTCATGTGGCACCAGCTGGTAAGGTGGAGCTTTGAACCTCTAACATCTAATCTGTCATGTGCCAGAGACAAGATCCTCAGTGTGGGGAGAGGGGAGCGCTAACGAATAGTGATTCTGCAAAAAGCCTGAGAACAACATGTGGAGTTGTAAGACTGATCCAGGGATAGCAAATATTCTTATAAGGCCTGCCCCTAAATTGGCCAGTGAGTAGATCAGCTGATCCAATTTTGGGAAGTGAGTCAGAAGGTTTCTGCAGGTTTTCTAGTTCTTCAAAAGATGTGTCATTTAGGAGATACAAAGAAGTGGAGAGTTGTATCTCCCATTGATTCCCCAACATGAATTTTTTAATACAGTACAATTTTAGTGCATAGTCTTGAAGCTCAGTCTATGGGCTGGTCTCCACTAGGGGGGGAAATCGACTGTAGATACGCAATTTCAGCTACGTTAATAACGTAGCTGAAATCGACGTCTCTACAGCCGACTTACCTCCCATCCTCACGGCGGTGGCGGTCGGCGGCACGTTCCCCCATCGACTCCAGCTTGCGCCTCTTCACGAGCTGGACTTCCGGAGTTGACGGGGGAGCCGCTGGTGGTCGATTTATCGCGTCTTAACGAGACGCAATAAATCGATCACCAAAAGATCGATCCCTGCCGGCTCAAGTGAAGACAAGCCCTATGGCAATTTGCATTATCCTTACTTTGGATGAAAGATTGGTCTATGGGGATCATTTTGTCAGATTCATTTTCTTTGATAACATCTTGTTACTGTATGATAAATGGCTGAAGCCTGTCCCCTTGTGGCAACGAGGGAGACTAACAAGCTAAGGGTAGTAAATCAGGCTTGCTTAGCTAGCTGTGCATTTTCTGGTGCCCCGCGTTAGGTGCTTCCTTACATTTTTTTTGAGAGATTTCTCATGAGTTGTCTTTCACTTGAAAGGAGGAGGGTGGGACTGATAGGTATTTTAGTCCCTTTCTTTCCCTTTGCCTTTCTTTGCCTTAGAAAGTGAGCCAGGAATGTTTTCAAAGTACCTATATTTTTCTGATATTAGTTAGAAAGACTCAGATTTCTCCTAACTAGTGGCAATGGGTTTAGTCTTAATCTAAGGAGTGTGACAAACCACTTTGAAAAGACTTTCATGACTGAAGCAAAAGCATTCATAAGCACTCATAGCTATTTGTATAAGCAGCCAAATTTGGATCGGATACAGACATGGACTTGAGAGACTTTCTAAATTAAACTTTTTTTCTTTTTACCAATCAGATTAAAAATGAACATGGCAGAATGTGCTTGGTAATTACATACAATACTGGCATCCAAATATAGTTTGTTAGAATTCTTTTTGATACAAAGTTTACTGATTTCTTAATGGTCCATAATTAAAGTTTAATTGGTCAGCCTCCCTAAGAACTGTTATGACTCTTGAATCTGCTTCTGTCATAATTAAGGTTTTAACTACATCTTAAGAAGCTTAATATTTTTGTATTAAAAAAATTAATCCTAAAAGTAAAATGTTTTACACTTTTAATTAGTTGCCCCATAATAGAAATCTTCTGCATCACTAGAGTGGAGGCAGATATCCATTTCTGCGTTAAAAAGATTCTTCAAAATATTGAGAAATGTGCAGTGTTACCATACACTGTCAAATAGCTATATTTCACTTCTGAAGTGGCTGCATTTTAGTGGTGAGTGAAATAAAATCTGTGTAGGAACTGCCCATAATTGCACCATCTCACATACACACACAGGTTTGTGACTTGAGATCATTCTTGATACAATGTATCACTTTAAGTAAAGTAACCCAAGGAAGGGAAACTACAGTGAATACTTACCCTTCAGAGAAAGTTTCCTTAGTATTAAGAGTTAAATGAAATTGTTTTGGTTAATACAGCATGCAAAGTGCAGCTAATACCACTATAATATAAAAAGTTAACCGCAAATGTATATTATTTCTGAATTGGCTGATAATTTACTTACAATAATAACATTATGAAGATAAATTAAGATATATTGAACCAGATTGTTTTCCTTGTTCCAGACCCTCTGTGCTGCTCTGGTGGTGTAAAGGGGCCAAAAGCAAAAACATCTCTAGAGTTGAGCATTGCCCCACTGTGGGAGAGTCACCAGCTAGCTTTAGAGCAGGCCAGGCCAATACCTATGCCATTCCCACTGAAACCCTCATCATAAGGCCATTACAATCTGAAGGAGGGAGAGGCGTAGCCCAAGTGCTACTATACTGTAGCTATTCTTGGCTGGCATATTGGACCTAAAGGCTATTCGAAGTACACCAGTGCCCAGAAAGAACAAGACAGAGGATCAGGGAGCTGCAACCACCTTCATTTTGAGCCACCACACCTCAGCTGTGCCCATCAGATATAGGGTATAGATGACCATTTAGCCCATTGTGCATTTAAGTCTAACAATGCTGGGCAACATAGCATACTAATGGCAAAACACACCTAAAATATCACCTACGTGTAGTTCTAGTTAAGTATTTCAGGTATGATTTACAGTACTATTTGTAAGGCAAAAGAAGATACCGAACCATAAAATGTAGTATTTATTGGACAGATCCTCAGCTCGTGGAGATTGTCACATGACAACTCACAGCAGCTGAGGATCCTTTGTATGTACCTATGAAGTAATATAGAGTCAGTTAGTAATTGTGACAGTTTTTTCCCTCTTTTCACATAATATGCAGGTGTTGAGGTTTTGCCCTGATGCTAAACACCCTTAACTCCAAATGGAAACCAATGGAAGTTGAAGGTGCTCAGAATTTCATAGGAGAAACTTAATCTCCCAGGGATCAGGCCAATGATGAATACAAAAACTGTGACATACTCACTTCAATCTCGGACAGTTTAGACCAAGTGCTGTGAGAGAAGCATCTGTAAGGTTGCTACAACCAGAAACACACAGTGACTGAAGTCTGTGGCATCCTCTACAAATTTTTACAATGCCTTCATCTGAAATTTGCTGCAACAAATAAAAAAGGTTGAAGTTTATCCTGCTATCAAGTAATTTGTCTAGGAATAAAAGTAGAGCCATGCAGTATGACATCAGATCAACAGGGTGCAACCACGATACGTTGTCTATTTTCACCCACAAAACGTAAGCAGAAAATCACATACCAGGTGATAACTCTGCTTCTTTGAGACAACCACCACATAGGATTCCTGCTCACCCACGTCTTTTTATGGATTTGGGATTCTGTTCTAAGGCAGTGTGAAAAAACGGTTACTCACCTCATAACTGTTGTTCTTCGAGATGTGTTGCTCAAGTTCATTACAATAGGTATGTGTGCGCGCTGTGGGCACGATCGTCAGAAGCTTTTTCCCTAGTGGTATCCGTCGGGTTGGCAGCAGAGATCCCTGGAGTGGCGTCTTTATGGCAGTGCATATATACCCCTGCCGACCTGCCGCCTGCTCAGTTCCTTCTTGCCGGACTACTCCAATGGTGGAGAGGCGGGCGAGATTTGGAATGGACATGAACAACACATCTCGAAGAATGATTGCTCATGTGCATTCCAACAGGTGACTTTCAAGCAGTTACCCCGGGGGAGGATTTGGAGTTCACCTGAGTGACGAGTGCAGTACTGCTAACCCAAATCCAGCATCCTCCCTTTGCCTGCCTGGTAACGGCATAATGGGAGGTGAAAGTGTGGACTGAAGACCAAATAGCAGCCTTGCAGATGTCCAGGACCTGTGCCAAGAAAGCTGCGGACGTCGCTTGCGCGCTAGTGGAATGCACTGTAATAGGTGGAGCTGGTAATTATGCTCCTTTTTAGCCCTAGGTCTGAAGCCCCTGCAAACAGGACACTTGTCTGATTGATGGCCCTGGCCCAGGCACTTAAGGAAATCAGAGTGCGGATCACTTGTGGGCATAGGCTTCCCACACCTCTCGCACACCTTAAACCTTTGTGACCAAGGCATGCCCCAGCGCCAAGGAATATAAAAAGGGGGGAACCCTACAATAACAAACTATAACTACAACTATTTACAACAAGATAAAACTATTTACACAAGAACAAAGGAAACCACTAGGCTAATGGACTTGCAAAGAAAGCACTAAGTGGTTCCAACTAATGGGCGTGGTAAGAAGGAACTGAGCAGGCGGCGGGTCTGCAGGGGTATATTCACCTCTATAAAGGCGCCACTCCAGGGGTCACCACTGCCGACCCAACGGGTACTGCTAGGAAAAAAGCTTCCGACGATGGTGCACGCAGCATGTGCACACACCTATTGAAATGCACATGAGCAGTCACTCAAAGAAGAAGCTGGGTTTTCTCCCATCCTTTGCATGGTTTTCATGTGGTAAATATTTTAATTTATAATCACATGCAGTTTGTATTTTTAGGGGAACTTTTCCTTCCCACAAATTTAGGGGTTAAGTAAGAAATGTCTAGAGGGAGTTGAGGCACTAGAAGTCAGAATGAAAGATGAGGGAGGGGCTCATGCCCAATTCCACAGACTGCCAAAAACTAAGAGTGATTACCACCTGTCTTGCACTGGAGATGCAAAACCCAAGACTGGGAATCCTATTGTATGGTATTTTCAAAGAAACAAAATTACAGGTCAGCAACTATTCCTTATTCCCATTTTACAGAAGGTATGTTGAACTACAGAGATTTTCCCCAAACTACCCAGGAAGCCTGCAGCAGACTCAGGAACAGAACCCAGACCTTTCATTTCCCTGTCCTTTGAGTTAATCTTTCATTATAGT
Source organism: Sternotherus odoratus (assembly GCA_032164245.1). Taxonomy (NCBI): domain Eukaryota; kingdom Metazoa; phylum Chordata; order Testudines; family Kinosternidae; genus Sternotherus; species Sternotherus odoratus. The sequence continues at coordinate 153,553,796 of JAVMKO010000002.1, forward strand.
GTTCTGGTTTAGCCACTTTGATAAAGAGAACTAACTTATGTTCTGATATGGCTGGTGTTGAATTTGCATGGTCATTTTCTGAAACAGGCATAATTGAAAACAGCTTCTCAATGCTAGTTGCACATATGATATGAACAGTCTTCTATTATAATGAAGGATTATAATATTTAGAAACAAGATGAATTGTGTCAGTTCTTCTGGATCCTCCATTCTGAAAGAAGTGTTTTTCCTACTTCGGTAACTTAACATCTCCCAAATAAATTATCCTTTGTGTTAATTCAAGCTCAGTCCTCTTTTGATTGTCATTCCCATGAGATGAAAACAGGGATTTCTGCTGCCTTTTGAGATGACTGTGTTTATTGCTTTTATGAGCCAATCATCTAGATATGTTAATATGACCTTATTTCTGAGGCTAACCACTACCACAAACATTACTTTTGGTAGCAAAAAAACCCTCAAAGCCAAAAACACCCCAAAAAACAGTCTTGGAACTTAGATTAGCACAGCCTATAAAGATATGCATTGGTAATATACTGTATTTTCCCATCTGAAAACCTGAAGCAGCTTTCATGATTCTAGAATACTAGCAGATTAAAAAACAGGTACTCCTCATAGCTACACCTGATGTAAATCCTCCTGGATCCACAGACAGGAGAATAGATTTTAGAGTTTCCATCTTGAATAATTTTAATTTGACAGGCATATGTCATTTTAGACCTAATCTTGGTCTTGTACCTTCTGGCCTTGTAGCAAGAATGTATATCTTAAATTCTTGACTGAATGGCTCCTATTATTTTACTTGGCACCAACTATCTAGAATTTTTCATATTTTTATCTTTGAAAATAATATTACTATGACAGTAGTAAGCAGATGATTGAACTTGACTCGGTGACCACTGGAGAAGGATGGAACTCTACCTTAATTTGTAAACCAAACCCCATCTCTCTGAAATCATCCAAGATTTCCCAGCACCTAGATCCTTTTCATGAAAGAGTACAATTAAATCCACAGTGCTCATAAAGAGGTTTACAATCCACAGATCATATAAATTCTGAACGCAATAACCTCCTGAATATAAGTACAATAATAATCTCCCTGGGCAATGCCAGTTCACTTTATTACCATGTCAATGCCATGCTAACTTCTAAGGGTACATCTATATTACACGCCAGATTGGTGGGTAGTGTTCGATGTATCGGGGATCAATGCTTGTACTTCATCTTGGCAAGAGGAGTAAGCAGAGTCGACCGGGGAGCCACCGCGGTCGACTCGCCGCCATGTGGACGGCTAGGTAAGTCGAACTAAGTAAGATACTTCAATTTCAGCTACGCGAATAGCTAGAATAGTTAGAACCTTCCCCCTGCAGTGTAGCCCAGGCCTAAGAACCACAAAAATGAACCTGCTATCTTGTTAGGAATGGATCGCACCTCTGAGTTTAGTAAGTTCCATAGTACTAACCATCTAAGCAACAGGTTGCACCAGTACCTCCGAGAACATGCTTCATAGCAGTTAGCTACCGAGACAGATTCTTCAAAGCAGTGCAAAACCACCAGTCCACTATGCTCCAAAACTGACAACCAGTTTACAGAGAATTACCCTACTGTAAAGGTAATCTTCCAGTGAAAGAGTCAACGTAGGGGCTCTCATACAACTCATACCCTCAAGTACTAATTCAGCAGAGAAGATGAGCAGGCATGGAATGTCAGGCACTACACTGGATCTTCAGCAGCACTTTGGGGCTGTTGTAACCTGGTGTAAATCAGCACAGAATTCAGACTAGTCCAGTGGTCACCAACAGGTCAATTGCGATCAACTGGTCAATCCTGGAGACTCTCCCCATCAATCACGATCTCCAGCCACTAAAAGTCCACTGGTGCAGCAGAGCTGTCGCTAAGGCAGCCTCCCCTACCTGTCCCAGCCCCACGTCGCTCCCAGAAGAGGCCAGCACACCCCTGCAGCCCTGGGGAGAGAGAGGACATGGGTCTTCATGTGCTATTACTGCCTGCAAGCACCATCCCCGCAGCTCCCCTTGGCTGTGAATGGGTAACTATGGACAATGGGTGCTGCGGGGATGATACCTGCAGAGAGGGGCAGCGCACAGAGCCATGTGCCCCTTCCTGGACCCAAACCCCTTCCCAGAGCTTGCACTCCTCACCCCCTCCTGCACACCAACCCCCTGCCCCAGGCTCAGCCTAGAGCCCCCCCCCCCCAACATGCTGAACCCCTTGGTCCCAGCACAGAGCCCACATACCCTCCTGAACCCCAACTCACAGTCCCATCCAGGTGAAAGTGCTGAATGAAAAGAGGGGGGAGAGCAAGCAACGGTGAGGGGGAGGATGGAGTGAGTGGGACGGGGCCTCAGGAAATGGGTGAAGTAGATCCTGGGTTGCACTTAAATTCAGAAAGTGATCTTGTGCATAAAAAGGTTGGAGACACTTGCAGAGGCACCAGCCTACACAGAGATACATCAAGACCAGATAAGGCTCCACTTAAAGTAGCCACATCCCAGGATCTGGCCCATTGCTTTGTGAAGCTTCTCAATTCCTTGAATCAGAATATTTGTTTTACTGAGTTTTGCAATCTCTGTAGCTGTATTATGCAACTTGAACTAAAGATATTTGATTTATGAAGCTTAGAAACTATGCCATGAAGCTTCTAAACACTTGTGGTGAATGCATGTTCCTCCAATCAAACTTAGTTTTAGAGATTTTATTTATTCTGGTTTTGAGTGTAACAATTTTAAGTTCTTTGAAGCATACCACTTGGATTAGAAAGGTTATCCCAACTCTTCAAGCAGCAGTTGAGGAATCTATACGTTCTGAACAAGTCTAGAAGTTCAAATATTCAAATTAGCTACCCAATCTTAAAAAAATAGTCCTATGCATTAAATTTTACAGAGGACAAAAACATCAATTCTGAGGGTCCCATTTTAGTGCCAGATTGCCAAAGAATACTGAATTCTTTTTGAGTTTGAATTCAGATCCCATAAAGGTTGAAGAAATAGTGGAATGGTAATATCACGAACGTTTAGACACTGAATGCTTAGCAGCTGAGCAATTGAGAGAGACAGATTCTTAGTTGATTCTTGGATTTTGTTTGTAGTAACATCTACTTATGTGACTAACATTTTAGATACAGAAAGATTGTTAAAGGCTTCTGTACCCTTGTCCCTTCAGTTAAGATGTTAGAGTTCACAATAAATATCCATGAGACCTCCTAGAGGTCCTCCAGCAAAATCAGACTTCTAAGGTTAAAATCAAACAGAATAACAACTTGGGGGGAAAAAAATTCAGGCTTTCTTTATATGGCAAGTAATAAAGGAGAAAAGCTCCATCTCTACCCTGGACCTTTCAAGTAAATAAACATGCAAAACTTCAAGAAGAAATGGATATGTTGTTTTTGTTGTTTTTAAAAAACGTTAAAGTAGTAAGGATTGTAATGGAAATTGTCTCACTGTCTCACCCTAGATATTCATCTCATGGAAGGCACAAGCTCTGCATTCACAAAGTATTTAACTACTGCAAGACCTCTAATATAGTTTATAATATTTGCAGTGCTCGAAGATATTCAAGACTTTGGCACCTAATAAGTCCACAATTTCCCATCAAACCTTAATACAAATGGTCCCATGCTGGAGTCAGGGGCGGTGCTACGTGTTTTGCTGTCCCAAGCGCGGCAGCCAGGCAGCATTCAGCGGCATTTCTGCAGGCAATCCATCGGTCCTGCGGCTTCGAGTTCCCCGCCGCCGAATTGCTGCCAAATCCGCAGGACTGGTGGATTTCCCACAGAAACGCTGCCGAAGGCAGCCTGACTGCCACCCTAACAGCTACCAGGTGGCTGCCCCCACGCAGCTTGCCACCCCAGGCACACGCTTGGTGCACTGGTGCCTGGAGCCGCTCCTGGCTGGAGTACTCCTGGAGGAATAATGAATAAAACAGATTTGAAGGTTTCAGACCAAGTAGTTTTTGTGATATGCTCTTGCAATAAACAGCAGAAAACTTTTCCAAAAGTAAAAAACTACAATTTTTCATAGTTCTGTAACCAAAGAATGGATGGGCCAATTACCTCAAGTATCTCTTTTTCTAAAAAAATTCTCTTCTAAGAAATTTCAGGCAAAAAGGAGCTTTCCCCGCATTTTACAGTTAGATTGGAGTAAAAATCAGGCTTATAAAATGACACCATAAAATAAATATATTTTCAGTGCAGTGTGGGATGCACTGAATTAGATGAACAGCAGCAATTTCCATTCATATGTAGATGAACAACTACATCCCGCCATATTATGCTGAGAATGTATGCTTTTCTCTCCTGCTCACAAGAACTGTCCTGGCATAATCTTGTAGCTGTAATGTTACTAGACATTTATTTTTTAAAATATCCAGCACACAAGAATGTGCTTAGCACTTCGCAGACATGTCTCTGCCCAAAGAATTTACAATTAAAATAGACTACAGATGACAGACTTTGGGTCTTGGGGGCTGGGAGAACAGGGGTAACAGAATATCAGTAAGACTGCATGGCTACTTTGATTGTGTGCCGCCCATGTTAGTTGACTGGTTCCAGTTACGTAGTTAAAAGCTAAAGCTATCTACAATTAAAAATAATGCAAAGTCAAAGGTTCCAAAACCTCATTAAGGGCTGGTCTTCAATGGGGGGAGGGGGAGATCGACTGAAGATACGCAACTTCAGCTACGTGAATAACGTAGCTGAAGTCGGTATATCTTCAGTCGACCTACCTGCCATCCTCATGGCGCGGCAGTCGGCAGCGCGCTCCCCCGTCGACTCCAGCTTGCATCTTGCGACAAGCTGGAGTTACAGGAGTTGACGGGGGTGCTGCGGGCGATCAATTTCTCACATCTTAATGAGAAGCGAGAAAGTGATTGCTAAAAGAACAATCGCTACCTGCCGATCCGGCGGGTAGTGAAGACCTACCCTAAGCTGTGGAAATATTCAGATGGTTTATGGCCTCTGGGCAGCACAGACCACGTTTCACTCAGCTATTCTAACAACATTGTGACTGAAATATTCTGTGGCTTATAGAAATGAGCTGTCCCAACTATTCAAAAGTACAAGACTTGAAATCATGCATTTCTGAAAAACGCTTTGAGATCCTTAGATAAAAGGTGCTATAAAAGTAGAACATACTCTTTCAAAGCTTAAAATACATACTGTGCATGACTGCAAGTTCAGGATTACAAGTTCACGACAGTGATTTTGAATGTGTTTCAGTGCTTCGTCTTCCAACTATATTAATGAATAAAAAATAAATTAGCAAGGAAGGCATTAAAAGTAGCGCTACAAATGTACACACCTTAGTGTTAAAAAAAAAAAGATACTATAACAAAAACATCATCTAAATTCAGGGAGGTTTTCAAAATATAAAGTGTACTCCTAAAGGATTATCTTAATACCCAAGCAGTTATGTACCTGTGTGCAACCTCTAAGAAAGAGTGCTTTTAGTCCACTGCACCCTTTCACCAGTGCTTCAATACCATCCTTCGTAATCTGATCACACCAGGAAAGATTCAAATGTTCCAGATTTCTGCAACCCTCACTGGGAGAATTTAAAAAAATGCATAAAGTTAAATCTAACTTTAGAATAGTGATAACAGTGAAAAGCCCAAATGAAACATGCTGTTACAAATTCATGATGGATAACTATGCCAGGCGCTACAAAAAAGCCATGGGGAAAGACCACACAAGCATGATATGTTCACCTTTAGAAATGCTAGGTATAGTGCATATATGACATTTTTTTTGCACAGTATTACATTTCAAGACATATTGAAAATATGTGATTTCAGTAAATGTTCTTCAAAACAGTCTTTTAACATGAATAAATATTCTTACCTTAAACCTTTCAAAGAGCTGTTTGTAATAGATACACAGGATGTCAGATCCAGATGTTTCAGCTTGGAACAGAATTTGCTAAGGCTATAACACGTGCTGCAAAACAGCAGACACACTAAAAATATCTTCAGCCACTTCTTTTTTCAAATTTCACTATCACATGGAAAAAGCCTTTCACTTACCTGTCAGTAATTTTGGTACATCCGTTTAGATTTAAATGTTCAATGTTTCTACAGTTCTGTGCAAATGTCCTAAAACGGCAATAAAAAGTTAATGAAATTTTATATGGAGCAAATTATAATTCTGCCACTAGAGCGCACTCTCCCCTCAACCTCTGCATCTAATAGAAACAACCAACAACCTTGAGATGTGGGCCACAAAGTAATTACAAAGTAAATTTCAGACAAAATTGTCCCAGGGGCTTCTTTTTTCTTTTGCCAGAGTTCTTTTGTTTTTCTCTCCGTTAACTTGCAAAACCAATGTAGCTCCTACCATTTCCCCTCAAACTTGATTGTAGGGAGAAGTCTACTTCTGTCCTGGTTTACACCTTTTAACTCTAAACATTAACAGGAATAAAAGAGCAAGTACCACCACATGTGGATATTTGACTCTAGTTAAGCCGCTGGGCAGAGGAACGCTCATTTTTCTGTTGTATTACTGAATCCTCAAATGGGCAACATTAGGAGCCGCCCCTAAGTCAAAGGGAAGTGAAGATCCCTAGCAAGCTATAGGATGAGGCCCTAAAGCTATTGGACTATTCATGTAGGTCCCTCAGGCCTATACTTTGGTCATTCATGAGCTATAATATATACAACTGAATGAAGTACTGCAATCAGCTGGGTCTGAATTGTAAAGATTATTGTTGTCACTATCATGTTAAAAACCTGTATATATCATTACCCTAATTACCTGGAGGAAATACATAAATATCAGGCTGCACAGATGAAAAGAAAATTTACAGTTACACAGCATTTCAGAACAGTTTTTTTATATATAGGTTTCCTCCAACTATATTAATTTTATGGGCACAGTTGGAGGCACACACACTAAAACAGTTTTGCCTGGCATTTTGCCTTGGTTAACAGATGCAACTACACACACAGCTACTGGAGGGAAACTTACATTTATGAGACAAATGAGACATCTGTAGATTACTCTCAGCATTTTCTCCATTCTGCAATAAACTGTAGGAATAGTAAACCTATTGGGAAAACTGTGTCCTGCAAAACCCGTGTGTGAATTTTCTGATACAGGTACTTCAACCAAGCAATATTTTGGCATCTGACACCTCTTTGAGTGACTGGGAATTAGTTTTAACACAAGCATGGTGAAACAAAAGGGGTGAGAAAGCAGATCTGAAAACAGAACAGCACAGAAAGACAGTTAAACAGAAAGGTATTTTCAGATTAATTATCTGAAAATGAAAGCAATCTTGCTAACTATTTCCCTAAAGAAAGCCTAGGTCACTTACTATTTACTGGATTTTCTCTGTGTAGTGGGGTACCTGCCCCCCTCCAGTAAAAAGGGGGTTAAAACAGCCCTGCAGAGAAAAGCAAGCCTGGGCTAACTGGGAAAGCAGCCCCACCTGGGCCATGCCCCAGTCAGGCCACAGCTGGGCCCTATAAAAGGGCTGAGAAGCAGGAGCTAGGCCGGTGGTTCTCAAACTTGTCAGTTCAGCGATCCCTTTTTGCTATGAAGCTTCCTCTCGCGCCTCTTCCGCTTTCAGTGGCATTTCGGCAGACTCACAGCGTCCATCTCGGTGTCCGCCGAAATGCTGCCGACAGCGGAAGCTTGCACTTCAGTGATTTTTCGGTGGACTCACTTGCGCATTTGGAGCTTCTGCCGAAATACCGCCAAAGGCGTTAGCAGCTCGCGACATTCCTGGAATCAGCCCATGACCCCCAGTTTGAGAACCGCTGAGCTAGGCATTCTCTCTCCAGGCTGGGAGGGAGCAGGGCCTGGCTGCCTGTGGGACAGGGTATCTGAGGTGTAACTGAGCTGGGGGAATAGGCAAGGGAGCTGGGGAGCTCCAGCCTAGCAACTCCCCAGGCTGCAAGCTTGATAGGAAGGCCTGAAAAGGTACTGGGCTGCAAGGAAAGGCTGCAGGTCCAAACCCCCTTGCCTATGATGACTGGCTCTTACACTGCAGTCTGCCTCAGGGAGAGGGGGCTTGATGATGGCTGGCTGTAGCCCAGACTGAGGCAAGGTGGGGACTAGAGGGTTGGGGGTTCCCCAGGGAGGGGAGATCCAGAGGCAGAGTGTGGGGTTATTTCCAGGGAGTAGCACCCCAGTTAAGAGGGCACGGTGGTCTGGGAGGAACACGGGGGCCAGCGGACAGCGAAACACCGGCCTGCAGAGGGTGCTCCAGCTGGAAAAGAACTCATTCCAAGGACGACTGGTAGATGCTATGGGGGTGGGTCATCACACCACTACACTCTGACTACATCATCCCACCAATACTTGGAGTGTATATAGACTACAGCCTTTTCCCACTTGTTGCTGTCACCAGTTCAGCTCCACCAATGCTATTCACTTCGGAAGCACAAGTGGGCCAGCATGTAAACCATGTCATCTAACTCTGTTATTTTCTGTTTGCATCATTTACTTGAATGAACTCATGAATATTCTGTGTACCTGTTTAATTTATCTGTATAACCTCATACATCTTTCTAGCACCTACCTGTAGTCTGAACCACAAGTAAAGAGTTATAAATGTCAACACTGTTAGTATTCATAACAGGGAAGGGGAAGGGATGGTAGGGGACCCGATTGTCTCTACGAACCCCAACATTTGAAAAAAGGATTAAACCAGCCTCAGGATTTGAAGAGACTCAGTGAGATTATTTAAGTGCTCTTAAATGAAATTATGGCCCATTTTACTTCTCTGCTATGGGCCTCCCTCAGTGCTCATCTAAATGGAAGCACACCAAAATGTCAAAGTTACACAGCAGATAACTGACATAAGGTAAGTTATTCCAGGAGGACAAGTGTCTCACTGAAAAAAAACAGAAAAGGAAAAACTAAGGTTTCCTCTTGAGAATATTTTAGTAAATTATAAAGTTATTCAGTTTTTAAAACTGTTGAAAAGGTTGCCAGACATCTTCATAGAGAATATTAATGTTAGTTGGGTTAAACTGTTTTTTTCCTTTCCTCTTTACTCTCTGGAAAACAAGCTATCCTTTTATAAAACAATTTTTTTCCTTAAAAGATGTTGTTTTGTTCCTTCATGATCTTTGTTGTAAGTTTTATATTTTTATTGATTCCAACGTAATTTTTCATTTTAAATAGGAATTTTTTGACTGATTCCAGCATTAACTTTGTTTTACAAACCAGAGCATGTTCTATTTGAAACAGAAAATTTGGTTGTTTCTTGCTTTCCCCCCTTCTCTTTATAAAAAAATTGTGTTACTAGTATGGGTTTTTTATTTTGAAAAGAATGCATTGTTTCTTGCCACCTTTTTTTATGTTGAAAAGAAAATTTGGTTGGTTCTATATATGGCTTAGCTATTTAAAAGCAACAAGGCTTCTATTGAGAAAACATAGTTTATCTTTTAAGACTAGTCATGAAAAGGAAAGAAATAAACTGTTCACTACAAATTTGTTGAATACATATTCCAGAAAATCTTTTTTTCAGGTGCAAACAACTTGTCTGCAAAAATACGTTCCACTATTAAGCATTTAAAATATTCAAAATTAGTAATAGCTAGGAAAACTAAAAATGATCTCTCACTGTTCTCATTACTTAATTAATTTCAAGAAAACATTAACTATTGTCTGCCCAAACTGGAATTCACATTGAGTGATTACATTAAGTCATTAAGATTTGTACAGCGATGTCTAAATCAAGTTGTGGATACATTACTTACTTTAAAGCAGAGTCTCCAACACCAAGACATCCTCTCAAACTAAGCTGTCTCAGGAATCCACCACACCTTTTGGAAATATTTTCCACCACACGACCCTTAAACCATATAAAAATAAAGTTTTAATAGATGTTGTTTTGACACACCTACTATTCTAAACAAATATAAAATCTCAATGCTGAGTTCCCACCCCTGGCATTCTCCTCCAGAAGGAGATTTCTAAAGTATGTAAAGAAAAAAGTACTTGCTTACTGAAGATCTGTACCAACTCCAATTGAAGTAAATGGTCAAATTCCTGCTCACTTCAGTTGTGTTGGACTGAGACTTCAGGCAATCTGGTGAAAAGAACTACTATTTGCTTCAGCAAAACTCAGTGGTAATATATTGCTGAAACAAAGTTTTTTGAAACAGATACTTGTACACTTCAGCCCCAATCCTGCAAACACTGATGCACATTAGTCATCCCATTGAGTTATTATATATATTTAAGACTTTGTCTACACTACAGACACTACAGCACTGCACTGCAGCTGTGCTCCTGTAGTGTCACAGAGTAGACGTTTCCTACAGCGACAGAAGGGATTTTTTCACTGTAGCTAACGTGCCTTTTCAAGCGGCATTAGCAAAGGTCGACGGAAGAATCTTTCCATTGACCTAGCAGCGTCTACTCCGGGAGTTACGTCAACTTAACTTTGGGGCTCACACCTGTGTTTACCAAATGAGATTCTTACCGTTAAGCTTCAGTTTAAGTCCTCAAAGATACTATACATACTTTATACACCACTCTGCATTTCTAAACTTACAGACATTTGGTCCAGAACACTATTTATTTATGTCTCTCAACTGAATGGCATGATTCAACATGCACACTGAAAATAGCATTATTGTTAAAAAATGCCCCTTAAAGAGAATTATGGCATTACACCCCTCTCTTTCACCCTGATTTTTTTGGGTTTTTTTTTTTTTTTTGAGTGAGAGGAGAAGGGGGGAATACATAAGTTCAGCGGTTCTCAAACTGTGGGTCAGGACTCCAAAGTGGGTCGCGACCCTGTTTTAATGGGCTGCTGTTAGACTTGCTGAAGCCAAAGCCTGAGCCCCACCACCTGTGGCTGAACCCTAAGCCCCACTGCCTGGGGCCAAAGCCTGAGGGCTTCAGTCCTGGGTGGTGGGGCTCAGGTTAAAGACCCTCTGCCTGGGATTGCAGCCCTAGAGCTACAGCTTTGTCCCCGCTCTCCTCCGTGGGGTGATGGGGCTCAGGCTTCATTGCCCCCTCCTGGGTCATGTAGTAATTTTTGTTGTCAGAAGAGGGTCACGGTGCAATGAAGTTTGAGAACCCCTACATTAGTTTATATCAAAAGACAGAGAGGCATTACATATTGTTGACCACACCACCACTTTGCTAAATACTTACAACGTGGAATAATTTAAAGGGAGCCAAAATAAATATTACAAAATTGATTTTATTTATTAAACAAATGTATACTTAAGTGAAGAAAAACAAGAAAAACAAAACATTTTAAAATTAGAGCAGATCAAATACACAAAGGTTTTATGTTCCTTCACTATCTCGAAAGGGAATTGCACTGAAATGCAGGCAAACACACAACTAAATGGAGCTCTCAGCTGGGAGGCCAGAGAGTGAACGGGCATGAAAATTAAACTACCCTCTCACCACCAGAAGTAATTCTGAGGGTCTCAGTCAAGATTGAGGAACCTTTGAGGGACCTTTTCACTGTCTTTATGATACCTGTTCTATGAACAGAAGCCTTGAGCCTCCAGAACAGTCAATCCCATATCCTTTAGTGAACAATGTGTGCACATGAATTACTTAAACCAAAATAAATAAATTATTTGTCACTTAGCTGAAGATCAAAACTCAGATACAATTCCCAGGTAAAAATTGAGCCAAATACAATTATCTGCTTTTTCTATCTGTTCCTTCCCAGCATTACCATCTTGCATTTTAAGACTGAGATACTTATGTTGTGAATAACATCTCTGGGATAATTAAGACAGTTTATCCCTTTAACATCCCATGTAAAGACAAAAAACTATAGTACTAACCTCTATATCTGTCTGAAAGTTAAAAAGATCTATTCTTTGCCAGTTACTTCCATCCAGAGCCAAGACATTCCACGCCTAGAAAAAACATATATATATTTAATAAATCTTCTCTATCAGGTACTTATATAGCCCTCCCCTCATCACTACAGTATGAGTGTCTTGAAATCACACACACGACACAAGCATTCCTTCTGAATGCAATATTTTGTATGTAAATCAAAAGTGATTTAGGCATTGAGACATGAAAAAGTAACTTGCTAAGAACAAATTTTGTTGGACTGATTCTTTTAAATCTTGGGATTGCTTGTTTTCAGACTGTAAGGACCAAATTCTGCCCATGGATACGTGCATGAACATTGGCTTAAATGCAAGACACAGACATACACAGTATAATGGCAGAATTTTAAGCTCATCATTTCAAGCAATTTTAGTAAGTTCATTATTCATTACATTATTTTTATTAGAGCTGTATGTAAAGAAGAATAATTTAAAACATAGCTGCTTCTAGTCAAAGAATAAAAAGGAAGTGCTGGGAACGCTGAAATAAATTTATTTATATAGAGGTTTTTAACTCTAAAATTCTTTATAAACTTTACAAACTATTAGTTCAGTCCAGAGAGGAGCAGAATGCCTTTTGCAAGATGCTGGCTTCTGAACCCCACTATTATCATGCTAATGGAGGCATTCAGCCCTTCTCAGGATTGGCACATATTTCATTATATAGTACACACATGCACAAATTTCTTCATCACCACTAGGGTGAAATATGGCAGCTGTTAAACACCTCTGTACAACAGTTCAAGCTAGAAAGTGAAAAGGAGTTCCTTATGCAATAGAAACTGCCGGGACACTTGGTTACCCAGCCCAATACTGACTCAGAGGGAAGAAGACCACCGACTGATTCCTCAACATTATTTTCTGCAGCACCCTAGGTTTTAGCTGGAGATATTGACCAAGATTGATGCTGCTTAGCTTATTAAATCACAGCTCATGGTGGAATGGAAGCAGGAATAAAATAGTTACGTTCGGAATCAGAAAAAAAGAGATTTGAATTTCACTGGGAAAAAAAGTGAAGTGAAAATTTAAAAGCCTGCCTTTTGAAATAATACAGAAAAAAGTTCGCTATGGTAGTTTGGTGTATATAAAGTTTGGTTTTTTACATGCTTCATGTACGAATAACATCTATCTCATTTTAATTCAAGCAAAACAAGCTAGATGAACATACAAATGTATTTAGATATGCCTTTTCAATTGTCTTCACATGCGCGCCCTTTACTCTATTGGTATTAGATTTACTTAATACCTTCAGCATTTGGCAAACACCATGGATACACTTCTTAAACTATGTTGAATATTAACAGAGCTACATGGAATTTTAAGCACAAAATACTCTAAATAGCAAATGCCACTATGCCAAAAAAAGCCTAATTTTTTCTGCAGCTACAAAGCATTTATCATTGTACATCTCTTACCTGGACTCCGCACCCCTTCGGAGGAAACTCCAGACACACAGTGATTCATTCTGCATATCTGATTGCAGGATTGGGCATTCAGTTTCTTATCCATCAAAGCGAATGGTAAGATTTCCTTTGATTTCTAAGAGCCTGATCTAAAACTCATTGTTTGCTGGTAATTAATAAAATAGTTCTTCCCAATGCACAAATGAGGCAAGTAAAGCAAGTACTGTACCTTGGAAACTTGCGCACATCGGCACAAAGTAACAATATCCAAGAAGGAAAATATTCTAGGAAGAAAAGGAACAGAATCAAATTATGCTGATATTTCATTATGCTTGAAGCCAGGCTAATACACAGGTTCAGTTTCATAATCATAGAAAAAAATTTAAGTTACATAAAAAGCTAAATTATATTTAACTCTGCAATACTACAAAATTGTATAGATAGGCTGACAATATATATACACACTGACTAAGGGGCAAAACCACCCCCTTCATCCATCGCCGTTGTTACACAGATAAAACTACACAGGACCTTTTCAGGGGACAAGACAAGAAAGAACAGTTACTCACCTTTCGTAACGTTTGTTCTTCGAGATGTGTTGCTCATGTCCATTCCCAGATGTGTGTGCGCACCGCGCATGCACGGTTTTCGGAACTTTTTCCCTAGCAATACCCGTAGGGTCGGCAGGGGCGACCCCTGGAGCGGCGCCGATATGGCGATGTATATATGCCCCTGCCGACCCACCCCCCGCTCAGTTCCTTCTTGCCGGTACTCCGACAGAGGGGAGGCGGGTGGGATTCGGAATGGACATGAGCAACACATCTCGAAGAACAAACGTTACGAAAGGTGAGTAACTGTTCTTTCTTCTTCGAGTGCTTGCTCATGTCCATTCCCAGATGTGACTTACGAGCAGTCATCTCGGAGGAGGGTGAGGAGTACTCTGGGTCCCTGCTGACAGGATCGCTTGACCCACAGCGGCATCCTCCATCGACTGCTGCACGATGGCGTAGTGTGTCGCGAAAGTGTGAACAGAAGACCACGTCGCTGCTCTACAGATTTCCGCGATCGGAATGTGTGCCAGGAAGGCCGTAGATGCGGCCTGCGCTCTCGTCGAATGCGCTGTCAGTGCTGGAGGGGTAGCATTCAAGAGATTATAGCACAGTTTAATACACGATGTGATCCAGGCCGAAAGGCGCTGGGTGGAAATAGGTAACCCTTTCATCCGTTCGGCTACCGAAATAAAAAGTTGTGGAGATTTACGGAAGCTCTTAGTCCTGTCTATGTAATACGCCAGTGCCCTCTTTACATCTAGGGAATGGAGCATTCTCTCCCTGCTGTTAGCGTGGGGCTTGGGAAAGAATACCGGTAAAAACACATCCTGGTTCAAATGAAAGGGTGAGACTACTTTAGGGAGGAAAGCCGGGTGAGGACGTAACTGAACCTTATCGCTGTGGAAGATCGTGTAGGGAGGTTCAGAGGTGAACGCCCTAATCTCTGAAACTCTACGGGCAGAAGTGATTGCCACCAAGAAGGCAGTCTTCCACGAGAGATAGGATAATGGGCATGATGACATGGGCTCAAAAGGAGGCCTCATTAGTGCCTTCAGAACCAGGTTGAGGTCCCAAGGGGAAATAGGCTGACGGACCTGGGGATATACCCTCTCCAATCCCTTTAAGAATCTGAGAACCAAGGGGTTACTAAACACCGAAGTACCCTCGAACCCCGGGTGAAAAGCTGATATAGCCGCAAGGTGCACCCGAACAGTAGAGATTGCTAAACCTTGCTGTTTCAGTTCAAGGAGGTAGTCTAAAACGTTGGCGACTGTAGAAGTCAGAGGGTTTCTGCCTTCACCCCGAGACCACAAGGAGAAACGCTTCCACTTGGCCGTGTACGTAACTCTGGTAGACGGTTTCCTACTACCGAGTAGGATATCCCTGACTGAATCCGAGCATCGCAGCTCTTCCGGATTCAGCCATGGATATTCCACGCCGTGAGATGGAGGGACTGCAGGTCGGGGTGCAGCATCCTCCCGTGGTCCTGGGAAATCAGTGTTGGATAGAGGGGAAGTGTTACTGGGCTCGTCACGCACAGTGAGGTTAGCACTGTGTACCAGTGTTGGCGAGGCCAGGCCGGAGCTATTAGTATCAGGGATGCCCCGTCGTGGCAAACCTTGAGCAGTACTTTGTGTACAAGGGGAAATGGGGGAAATGCATAGAGCAGGCCCCCCGCCCAAGGTATCTGAAAGGCATCTCCCTCCGACTCTGGACTGAGGTTCAGAAGGGAGCAAAACCTGTGACACTTCCGGTTGGCCTTTGTGGCGAACAGGTCTATGAGGGGAAACCCCCACCGTAGGAAAAGTGAGTGGGCCACATCGGCCCTGAGGGACCACTCGTGACCCCTGAATGAACGGCTGAGCGTGTCTGCTAGCACGTTCTGAGTCCCTGGGAGATATGCGGCCGTGAGGGAGATCCCCCGTGGAATACAGAAATCCCACAGGGCGAGGGCTTCCCTGCACAGGCGAGAGGAGCGAGCACCACCCTGTCTGTTTATATAGAACATCGTGGCTGTATTGTCCGTTAGGACCGACACATACCTGTCCTGTAGGAGTGACTGGAACGTCTGGCATGCTAGACGGACCGCTCTGAGCTCCCTGACATTGATGTGAAGACGTAGCTCCTCCTGGGACCATAGGCCTTGAGTTCGGATGTCCCCGAGGTGAGCCCCCCAACCGAGGGCTGACGCGTCGGTCACCAGGGTTAAAGATGGCTGGGGCTTGCGAAAGGGAACCCCGACATCCAGGGACTGAGGCTGGAGCCACCATTGAAGGGAGCGTCTGACCTCCAGTGGAATAGTCACAATGAGGTCTAGCGGGTCCCTGCGCTGTCTGTAGACCCCCGCGAACCATAATTGTATAGGCCTGAGGCGGAGTCTTGCATATGGCACCACGTACGTGCAGGCTGCCATATGTCCCATGAGGACCATGCAGTTTCTGGCTGTGGTGGTGGGAAATTGTAGGAGGGAACGAATGATGTCTCCGATGGCTCTGGCCCGGGAGGGAGGTAGAAACGCTCTTGCTTGCAAGGAATCTAGTACGACCCCTATAAACTCGATCCTCTGGGTAGGAGTAAGGGTCGATTTTGGGACGTTTAGGATGAGCCCTAACCTGAGGAAGGTTGCCCTGATAAAAAGTAACTGCATTTTCAGCAGGTTCCTGGAACTTGCTCTCACAAGCCAATCGTCCAGGTAGGGGTAGACGTGTATGCCTTTCCGTCTGAGGAAGGCTGCCACCACTGCCATGCATTTTGTGAACACTCTTGGGGCGGTCGAGAGCCCGAAGGGGAGAACCGTGAACTGATAATGTCGATGCCCGCGTGTAAATCGCAGGAATCTTCTGTGGCTTGGGATAATGGAGATATGGAAGTACGCATCTTTCAAATCGAGGGCCGCGAACCAGTCTCTGTGATCCATAGTTGGAATTATGGAGGCCAAGGACAACATTCGAAACTTCAACTTCTTTATGTAGGAGTTGAGGCCTCGCAAGTCTAGGATGGGTCGAAGCCCCCCTTTGGCCTTCGGGATGAGGAAATATCGGGAGTAATAACCTTTGCCCCGAAATTCTCGAGGGACCTCCTCTATGGCACCCAAAGATAAGAGGGTCTTTACCTCTTGATCCAAGAGTTGCTCGTGAGATGGGTCCCTGAAGAGGGACGGGGAAGGAAAATGGGTGGGTGGTAGGGTACGGAATTGGATAGAATATCCCCCTTCCACGAGACTGAGCACCCACCTGTCTGAGGTGATAGAAACCCAGGCCTGGTGGAAGTGGGACAAGCGGTTCACAAAGGGTCGAGAGGTCAGAGATGTAGGGACTGGTCCGTGGTCCTCGAGCGCACCTTCAAAAACCGGTTCTTGGTTGGTGTGCACCGGATGGTTGGGACTGCCGTGAGCCAGATCCCGGGCGGCCACGGCCAGTTCCCCTGCCACCCCTCCTAGGTTGGTCCCTCCTTGCCTGGGGGGGGTTGGTAAGGTCTAGGCGGAGGGGGAGGGGGAGGTCTGAAAGGTCTCCTCTGTGTTTGAGGGGTATGCAGGCCCAGAGACCGTAACATTGCCCTAGAATCCTTCATGGACTGCAGTTTTTTGTCTGTGTCGAGGTGGAACAGGCCCTGTCTATCAAATGGGAGGTCCTGTATGGTAGCTTGCACCGGGGGAGGGATCCCGGAAACCTGCAGCCATGCCCCTCTACGCATGACCACTCCAGTGGCCATTTGCCTGGAGGCCGAGTCGGCGGCATCTAAGGCAGCCTGGAGTGCCGCCCTAGATACCAGTCTGCCCTCTTCGATGATTGCCTTGAACTCGTTAACTGAGTCCTTGCGCACTTGTGGCTCAAATTTCTTCATGGCCGACCAGGAATTATAAGAGTATCTACTCAGGGCCGCCTGTTGATTGGCAACCCTGAGTTGGAGTGCGGCCGAAGAATATATTTTTCTGCCCATTAGATCGAGCTTCTTAGCGTCCTGGGATCTGGGAGTGGGACCCGTCTGGCCCTGACGCTCCCTATGATTCACTGCATCCACTACCAGGGAGCCTGGAGGCGGATGGGTGAACAGGTACTCGCACCCAGTTCGTGGGGCAAAGTAACGCCTCTCCACTCCCCTAGCAGTGGGCGGGAGGGATGAAGGTGTTTGCCACAGGTTCTCCATTGTGGACTGGATTCGCCGTATGAACGGGAGAGCCACCCTGGCTGGGGAATCTGATGTTAGAATGTCCACTGTGGGGTCATCGTCCTCCTGGATCTCTTCGACCTGGAGGTTGAGGTTTTGAGCTACCCTCCGAAGGAGATCCTGATGTCCCCTAACGTCCATAGGGGGCAGGGACGTGGAGGAGCCTGCGACGGCTTCATCCGGGGAGGAAGAGGAGGAGGTGAATTGCTGGTCACCCTCCGGCTGCATAACCTGGATGTCCTGATGGTCCTCTGCAGGTTGGGTGCCGTGGGTGGATTCCGGTGCCGAGGACCCCGGTGCCGGGAATTGCGGTGCCGGGTGCTCAACAGTTGTCCCCGCCTGGGGTCTAGTGATGGTAGCGGAAATCGGGCCGCGCGGCACCGCAGGGAGCGACATGGTAGTCGAGGGAGGCCCCTGAGCCTGGTGGTACGCAAATGGAGTCCAGAAGGGCCATTGAACTGGGCCCTGAGGCTCCTCCGCCCATTCCGGGTGACGCCTGTGATGAGAAGAACGCCGGTGCCGGGAATGGTGGGATCTGGAGGAGTGCCTACTGTGCCTCGAGTAGGACCTGGACGACCTGGAGTCTGACCCTGACGAGTAGTCCGACTGGGACCAAGGGGGGGCGGTGCCGTCCGGAGCGACGGTGGGATGCGACGGTGCCCGGGGCTCGCGGTGCCGATGCATCGGTTGGAGCGTGCCCGGTGGTGATGGCGCCGTAGAGAGTGTACCCGCACCGAGCGCCTCTTGAGAAGTTGACGGCGCCGCGTCAAGCGGTACCGAAGCCGGTGCCATTGGCGGTATAATCGGTGCCATGGGCCGGGGAGGCGGTGCCGGGACGAGGAACTGCGGGACTGGATCTCCGGCCAACTCCATGAGATCGGTCACCGCGTACAGAGCCTCAGGGGTTGAAGGCATATTCAACCCGGGCTGGTCTCTCTCTGGGGAAGTGGCTACCTGCAGAGAGGACGGCACGTCTTCCACCTGGGGAGCCGGCGGCGTCGGCTCGGCACGGGACTTGCGCGCCTCATACGACCGCGCCGCAGGAGGGCCATCCGCCGTCTTGCGTGCCGGGGAGCGGCCCCTTGGCTTCTTGGACGGCACCGGTGATTGCGAGCGGTGCCGTCTTGAAGAGGCAGCATGGTGCCGTGGTGAGCGGTGCCTTGGAGCCTTCTTGGGCTTCGGTGCCGTGGTGCCGTGAATGGACGCCGGTGCACTGCTGGAGGTGGAAGGCTCCGCTGGCTGCAGGGCTGATTCCATTAAGATAAGTTTGAGACGAGAGTCTCTTTCCTTTTTCGTGCGGGGTTTAAAGCCCTTGCAGATAGAGCAACGCTCGGTTTGGTGCCCTTCTCCTAAACACTTCAGACAACAGGAGTGGGGGTCACCAACCGGCATAGGCTTACCGCACTTTCCGCAGTTCTTAAATCCTGACGCCCCAGGCATAACCCGGTGTCAGGCAACTAAATCTACACTACAAACAACTACTTATTAACACTAAACTACTCTAACTAAGAACGACAAGTAACTAGAAGAACGGGTATCACAAGAGAATGGAGCACAATGGCTCTGTTCCAGCAACCGCCACGGACGGAAAGAAGGAACTGAGCGGGGGGTGGGTCGGCAGGGGCATATATACATCGCCATATCGGCGCCGCTCCAGGGGTCGCCCCTGCCGACCCTACGGGTATTGCTAGGGAAAAAGTTCCGAAAACCGTGCATGCGCGGTGCGCACACACATCTGGGAATGGACATGAGCAAGCACTCGAAGAAGAATGTCACGTTTATTATAACAATAATTTGATTTATAACCAATAGCTAATATCTAATACCGATGTATACACAACACACACACACACACACACATACACACACACACTAGATGTTCTGCAGCTGCTATATAGTTACCCGTCCTGAAAGTAGCTTGAGTCCGTGGCTTGGGTTCGCAGCTTGAGATCATAGCTTGTGGCGGCTAACTGGCCAAGAGAGCCTGGCACACGGAGGGGTTGGGTCTCTGTCGGGCGTGCACCGATACCCCTTGGTGTTGGCAGCAGAACGTTACCCAAAGTCTGCTAGCTCACCCATCCTTTTTATAGGGTTTCAGTTTGAATTTAGAATCTGTAGGTCTTGCTGTGTCATGCTGCCTCTGGGATCTGTTGATTGATTATCCGTCAATTGCAGACATGACTTTCAGCCTGGGACCTGGCTTTGATATTTCTTCAATTTGGACTTTTGTTCTTTTTCCTTAAGGTAGACTCCTTTTGCTTTGTTCTTCAGTAGTTGGTGTTCACACTTTTTCATCAGGACTGGCTGGAGGTTGATTCCATCATCCATGCATACCTCATTCACACATCTAAACTAATTAGGTTACATCAGGGTTTTGCAGACAAAGTGGAGTGAGCATTTTAAAAATGGAGTTTAAGACAGGAGTAAAAAAAAAATGGAGTCTGAGTTACAATATGGAAACAAACACAATATGGTGACCTGAACAATTTACAAACACTTTCATTTCTCAGTTCTACACCGTGGAGGACCTCAGTGTAGCAGAACAAGTGCACAGCTGCTGATGCTGACGTCTGAATTTTTGCTTCTTTGTATGTATTACTAGAGAGTGCACTACCAAACAAGTACAGTAGACTCTCGATTATCCAGGATGATAGGGAAAAAATTAATCCTGGTTAATCAAATCACAGATAATTACCATCCATAGGAAATATAGGGAGGGGGGCATTGATTCACCGGCCACCCTGCACAGAGGGGAGGGGGGACTGTAGGTTCACTGGCTGCCCTGCGCCCTGGTGGGTTTGGGGGGGTTTTGTGTGCTTGGGGCGGCAACAAAGCTAGAGCTGGCCCTGCAAGTTAAGCATATTTTTTTTTGACATCCTGGCTAATCCACATCCTGGTTAACCCAATCCTGGATAATCGAGAGTCTACTGTACTACCAATAACCAATTCTAAAGCTGAAGAGAAACTAGTTCATAAATATTTTATGGTGTGTCGCTTTCTAAAAGAATAATTACTAAAAAAAAAAAAAAGCAAATATTTAGAAAAAGGTTTAGAGAATAATCATTTGGAAATAGGATACATATGCTATTTTTTGATCAGCCCCCATTGAAAACTCTAATACTATTGAAGAAAAACAGTCAAAACAGTCAATTTCTAATAGGTCACATATTGCTCACTAAACCTGTGTTCAATATTCACTGTTCATATCTAAACATGATACCATTTCTGTAAACCTGCCTACTCTAACTGTTCAGTTCTGAAGGAGATTTACACTGGCAAGGTGAACACAAGTTCCAAATATCAATAAGGCAGCTCAAGGGATGTTCCCAGGGGAGAAAAGGATATTGGTGTAAGCACAAAAATTAAGATTCTTTTCCAAAACTATTTTCTACTACAATCACTCACAAGAATATATACTAAAGTTAAAAGACATTAACTGCTCACGAGGCCATCATCATTTTTTATCCTCAAAATTATGAAAATCTTAACTTGCTATCAGTATCATCTTGTACTAACATCTTAACACTGATGAGTAAAAACAGTTGATATCTTGGGGAAGAGATGATGGTTATTAAAAATTATCTAAAAAAAAATCTGACCAACATTTTCAAACTTTGAAACTTAAATCAAGGCACCTAAACGCATAATTAAGAACCTAAATAAGTTGCCAAATTTTCAGTTTAATACCCATAGAAGTTGACAGGATTTACAAATGCACTTGGATGCCTACTTTTATACCTCAAGGTTTTAATATGGTCCTTCCTGATATTCCATTATCACATTTGAACACATTCTATTTTTCAATAAATAAAAATATACATGAATTAAAATAGATCCATTTACCATGCAAACTCAAACAGAAGAATGAACACCAGATCCGTAAGGTATGAATTGCATTTTACAAGCATTTTTGACATTTTTGTGTTTGGAATACCCACTTGAAGCTCAAGGCACTTTCGAGAACTAAATATCAACACCATCTGAATGGAGTTGGAAGGTCTAGACTTATACATGCTGATTTCAAAACAGCTTTCCAAATTATTTTAGTAAATTTGCCTTTACCTTCTATCTAGCCAAAAAATAAAGTGCTGTGACAAACTATTTTGGGGCACTCTTATTTGAAGGGAGAGAAGGAGGAATGTTTTGGCTTTCATACTAGTCATTCATTTTGTCATAGATAACATTATACAGAGATCTGGGAAGAGGTGAAGGGGAAAGGAGTTTGTAGATCCCATTACTTTGAATTGTCTAATAGTTTGTCCTAATGTTTCACTATTTATGATGGTGCACATTAATACATTAATATTCTGTTTTAAAAGGAGGAAAGAACACAAAGGTCAAACATAGAGTTAGGCTTTTATTTCTTTTCCCTCTGGCAGGTGGCCATTATTTTAGCAGAGACAACTTTCTACAGGGAGTTGCTTTGCATTACAAGGAGAATCTCTTTAATTTGACCTTCAATTGGAAAAAAAACTTAGTTTTATCTAATGAAGTCAACTTTTCTACCATCTTTGGAAGTCAGCCAAGTTGTCCCCATGAAACAGACAACTTAAATAATGGCAATAACAGAATATATGCATCATAGCTCATATTTTCTTTACAGGCATTAATTAATGCTTCCCAGCACTCTGTGTGAGATGTGAAATGCTATGCAATTGTTAAGTATTATAGCTGATAGCAGGAGATACCACTGACATGTTTAGCTATAATTGCTATGAGTCATTTCACCAATGCCATGATTTATCCGTTGCCATTATTTTTGCTTGAAATATTAAGTGAAAAGATTTCCATTCTTCTTGCTTATTTCATTCAGATAATCTTGAAAAGTCAATTATCTGCCTTCCGTATTATTGACCAATCTAACAGAAATTTATTTCTGCAGATACCCGATATAAATGTCTGATTCAGAGTTCATTGAAGTAAATGGAAAAGCTTTCACTAACTTCAAATAGGCTTCTAGACAAGTTCCAGACCTCTTGGAATGCCAAATTAGGCAATTAATGCCATCTCCTTCTCAACAACAGAGTCCAAGTAATTTCATTTAGCTCAAGTGCAAAACACAGCAAATAAAGTCTTGGGAATGACAGCAAGAGACTCCTTGAAGTGAACAGAATCCAATGTGCTCGAAGTCAACAGTCAACCATGGCAAAAGCTGCTCTCATTTCCTCCTATTCCTCTATTTTTCTTCCTTCCCTCTGTCCAGTTCTCTCTAACCTCTCCATTTGTCTCTACCATACTGCAGCTTTAAAATGATTTTAATGACCCTTTTAACTAGAAGAGCTTTATAATTCCTAACACCAAGTAATCTCTTTTGCAGCATTCTAATCCTGCCATAAAATCTACATCTTTCATGAAGCCTCACAAATCTGATGCGATCACTAACAAAGTTTACATGTCATCTTGCATCTGAATTTAATACATATTAAATTTGTTCAAGTTCGATTGGAGTTCCTCAGAGTAAGGCTTTGTCCTTTATGCGCGTGCAAAACACTGTGTACTTTTACACTGATTCTTCCTTAGCTGACTATTCTTTATCAGAATTAGCCAGAGAGAGACAAAAAAAGGACTTTGGAGTCTGAATGGGAAAAAAAAAAAAAAAAAAAGATTGAGAAGTACAGACTCTCTCTGACTTCCCAGCACTTAACTTGAGTGGGTTTTTTGGTTTGTTTTAAATTTAAAATATACCCAATAGGACGATGATGAACCTGCAGCATGCCTGTCCTCCACAACCAGAGCTATGCAGAAGTTAATGCAGCCAGCAGGAAGATTAATTTCCTTTTGGGCACAGAATAGCACAAAGGCACTGGAAATGAAGTTCATGTTGCATAGATTCTTCTTTCTCCTGGACAACTCCATATCTGAACTAATGGACAGAGCTCGGTGGATAGTTCTTTACATTAGTTCAACACATCATTCAGTGTAAGGTATGTAAAGTGAGAAGCTGAGCTGAACAGAGGTAAAAATGGGAGGACTCATCTCAACTTGGGGCCACCTGAAATCAAAGTTTCTGCAACTTGTCAAAACCAGCCCCGCATACAGTAATTATTAATGCTCTACAAAAATGGATTTTCTAGTGCTAACTTGTACTGTGCATAGGTGCATCATTTGCCTTAAAAACTAAATAAACAAAAGTATCAAACATGTACATGCATACACTACCTACCCAAATTTTGGTTTAAGAGAGCCCAAATTTGACATCTTTCTGGTCACAGTGCAAGAACTATTTACTTTGATTTGTTCTAAAGAAGTGTTCTGATTTGGGACAGTATCATTTTCTCTTTTCTTTGGCTGATTTGGGAGTAGTTTTTCCCCCCATACTAATCTGGATTATTATTTTTGAATGCATTTGAAAATCTGTACTGTTCTTACGCCTAGTGAGAGAACAAACTATAAATCCAAATATCAAGACACAGCAAAGGTGCGATGTGACTAACTTAGTCAAAACACAAATATTCATAGTATATTTAAATTATATCTCTTAGGAGTACCTCTTAACTCCATGAGATGACTTCCTGACACTGTGCTACATAAAAAGGCATACATAAACACAGAACTGCCATGACATTTGCCACCCTCAAACCTGATTACTCTGCTTATGTATTATATATTTTAATCCTTTATGTGTCTTGCCTATTTGGAGTATAAGTTCTTTGGGTAGGGAGTATTTTTCATGTGCTTGTACAATGCCTAATATGAGATCCTGATCTGAGGTTGTTGATAGACTACAAATAAAATATTTATTAATAATCAACTGTAATCTCTTTGTGTGAGAGAGAGAGACCATCAAAGAAAGCTGTAGTATAGATATTCCAAATGTGATTTTTTTTAGGGCTGTCAACCAATTAAAAAAATTAATCTTTATTAATCCCTCTGTTACAAAATAATAGTGTACCATATATTTAAATATTTCAATTACAACACAGAATACAAAGTGCACAGTGCTCACTTTATGTTTATTTTTATTACAAATATTTGCACTGTGAAAAACAAAAGAAATAGTATTTTTCAACTCACCTAATGCAAGTAGTGCAATCTCTTTGTCATGAAAGCTGAAGTTACAAAGGTAGAATTATGTACAAAAAAACTGCATAAAAATAACACAATATATAACTTTAGAGCTACAAGTCCAATCAGTCCTACTTCTAATTCAGCCAATTGCTCAGACAAACAAGTTTGTTTGCATTTCCAGAAGATAATGCTTGCTTCTTATTTACGTCACATGAAAGTGAACAGGTGTTTGCATGGTACTGTTGTAGCCAGAATTGCAAGATATTTACATGCCAAATGTGTTAAAGATTCATATGTCCCTTCATGCTTCCACTACCATTCCAGAGGACATGCATCCATGCTGATGCCACCAGCAGAAGGTTGGTTTTCTTTTTTGGTGGTTTGGGTTCTGTAGTTTCTGCATCAGCGTGTTGCTCTTTTAAGACTTCTGAAAGCACATTCCACACTCATCCCTCTCAGTATTTGGAAGGCACTGCAGATTCTTAAATCTTGAGTCCAGTGCTGTAGTTATCTTTAGAAATTTCACATTGGTATCTTCTTTGCATTTTGTCAAATTTGCAGTGAAAGTGTTGTTAAAGCAAACGTGCTGGGTCATCATCCAAGACTGCTAGAACATGAAATATAGGGCAGAATGTGGGTAAAACAGAGCCAGAGACGTACAATTGTCCACCAAGGAGTTCAGTCACAAATTTAATTAACGCTTTTTTTTTAATGAGTGTCATCAGCATAAAAGCATGTCCTCTGGTATGATGGCTGAAGCATGAAGAGGCATATGAATCTTTAGCGCATTTGGCATGTAAATATTTTGCAATGCCAGCTACAACAGTGCCATGTGAATGTCTGTTCTCACTTTCAGCTGGGTGCACATAGAAATCTTCAAACCCCTTTGTGGGGACAAAATACTTCTTGTCTGCCCTTTCGAACATGGGCAGAATCAAAGATGGGGTCTGACAAAGCATTTTAGCAATCTTTAGGACCCCTGGGTGGACAGGTAGTGCAATGCGGGCAGGGATGGAGGACAATATGACATTGAACAAGTCATCTGATTGCTCCTCCAGATCCTTGATTTCAAAGTTCAAGCTGGCAGCGAACCTTTTAAGGAGACCCTGGTGTTCCTTAAAGTTGTCGGTGGGATGGCCAGACCGGGAGGGCCCGGCCACAATTTCAACCATCAACGAAGACGATGAGGGCATCACGTAGGAGTGAGGGTTCATTCCTGGAACAGCTCTTTGGGTGTTTGCGCTTGTTGAGTTGTCTCCATGGTGGATTCCTCACCGTGTTCCAAGCCCAGTGCTGGCAGTTTGTCCAAGGCGGCCACAGAGGAGTGATACAAGATGAACTGGCATCAGCGGTATCCCCCCAAGGCTTCCAAGACAGCCATTACGCAGACCACTGTCCTTGCTGCCACAGTGCCGGTGTCCATGTCATCCTTGTCTCATGGGGATTTGTACCCCCTTGGCAATGGGCTGAACCATGGCTCTGACCCAGACCAGTCCCCTTCCAGTGATGATAGTGGGGCTGTGGAGGCCTGTGTGTGCCAACTAACTCTTGCCAGAGACAAATGTCTACAGGGCGGGGATTGCTACCTGTCCCTCAAGCGATGCCGAGGTAGCAGAGATCAGTGCCACGATGGTGAGTCGTCCCACACCAGTGGGGATAGGCACCTGGGAGATTTTCTGCATGATAAATCTGCACCAAGGTGATCTTAGGTGGGAGGCTTGTCGTTACCAGGAGTGCGGGGACTGGTGCCTTGAATCCGGCGAACTATGCCTCGTGGAAGGAGAGTGCAGCGCCGGAGACCTGGGCTGTCTAGCTAGTGACCGGAGTTATGGGACCAGTGTCCTAGGCCAGTGGTCCCCAACCCCCGGTCCGCGGACCGGTACCGGTCCGTGGAGCATTTGGTACCGGTCCGCGGCCGCGTTCCCCTCCGGTCCGCCCCTTCCGCTTCCGGACGCTTTCCTTTCCGCTTCCGGCCCCGCTTTCCCTTCCGGTGCGGCAAGAGTTCCGCATTTTTCTGCTTTTCCGCCGTTTTCCTGCGGCTTTTCGGCGGACATGCAAGGTCCCGCCGCTCCGACAAATAAAAAAGCCACTGATTTCTGCGGGTTTTCGGCGGGCATACAACGGTCCGCCGCACCGCACAGAGCCCCCGGGCCGCAAGCAGTACTCGGCCGCGTTGACCGGTCACCGGTCCGCGTTCATCAAAAGGTTGGAGACCACTGTCCTAGGCTATGGGGACAAGGATGAACACCTGCAATCCAGGAACCAATGGTACCCCCTTGCCCTTTGGCAGGGTCCCATGACCGGCTTGCCCTTGGACTGCAGGGCTTAGCCATTTCTGGCACCCGGTGCAACATTTGCAGTACCACTGGGCCCACCAGGTCTTTGGCCGCTGGGGCCGTCACAGACAAAAATGTCCCTGTGGAAGCCAGGATATCCTCTATCGTTCCCAGGAGTCAGAGGCAGATCCTTGGCTGGGCTAGGGGGTCTGATTTTATTGGTACTTCCTTATAGCTCCAGGGCGGGCATGTGGCCTGAACTAGGTCTTTTGCCCAGAGCCCCCTTCCCTTCTTCTGCCGATGCCAGGGAGCCCTTTTTCTTTGGATGCTTCTTGGGCACCGGTGAGGGGGGAAGGTGTCAGTATGAACCTGGTGCCGCGGGGTGCTCTGCACCAATGCTGAGGTGCTAGGAGTGGAATCCAGCCAGGAAGATTCCAACACCGGGCACAGCGCAGCCTCCATCAAGAGGGTTCTCAAGTGGATGTCCCCTCTCCTTTTGAGTTCTGGGATGAAAGTATATACAAATCCTGCACTTCTCTATTATACAGGATTCCCTTAAGCACTTCAAATGGCTGCTGTGAGGATCACTGACAGGCACTGGCCTGTCGCATGACGATCACAGCTTAAGCCTGGGGAATGGAGCATGCTCCGCTCCTGGGTGAAGTCCCAGGCAGGACCACAGGTGCCCACTTTTGTCAGTGCCAGTTGGTGCTCACATCTCCCCTGCTCCTGTCCCTGCCCCCCACTCAACTCCACCCCAGCCCCAAAGTCCCTGCTCAAACTCTGCCCCTCCCTGCCCCATTGGACCCCTCCTCAAATCCCCACTCTGGCTCTGCCTCCTCCCCCGAGCAGGCCGCCTTCCCTCTCTTCCCCCCTCCCTCCCAGGCTTGCCGCACAAAACGCCTGGGAAGGAGGGTGAAGCAGCAGGAGTTGGCAGCGCGCTTAGGGGAGGAGTCAGAGCAGAGCTAAGCTGAGGTGTGGGGGTGTGGTGAGGAGCTGCCGGTGGGTGCTCTGCCACCAATTTTTCACCACGAGTGCTCCAGCCCTGGAGCACCCACAGAGTCGATGCCTATGGGCAGGACTCTAACCTACAAACTACACAGTAAGGGAACAACAATGGGCTGTTAAGACCCACTAACTCTCTTGCTATGCAAGACCAGGCACTTCAACTCTCACAGGTGGTACGAAGGAACTGAGAGGGTGTAGGGGCTGGTGGCACATAATATAGCGACACATGAGCACGGCACTCCAGGGAGTGCCACAGCCGACCCTCTGGAAACCATTAAGACAAAAATCTCCGATGACTGTGCATGTGGGCACACACACACACACACACACACACACTTGGAATGGAATCGATATGAGCAAGCACTTGAAGAAAAACTCCCTTATTCATTTCTTCACACCACATATTATTTTACAGACCTCGGTCATATCCTCCCTTAGTAGTCTCTCTTCTGAGCTGAAAAATTCTTCTTTTTAATCTCTGCTCATATGGAAGCTGTTCCATACCCTTAATCATTTTTGTTGTTTTTCTCTGTACTTTTTTTAATTCTAATACCTTTCCATTAGATAAACCTTTCCTCTCTTTTGCTAAAACAGAAAGGTGCTACACTCTTCAGATAAAGAAAAAAAATTGCTAGAAGAAATAATAATATAAAAGGATGTCTAGAAGATTTCCAATATTATCTAGTTTTGGCTTAAATAAAATTCACCCTTTGATATAAATAATATCACCTTTGTTTTAATCAACTTTTCCTTATACTGTAAGGCCAATCTCTGTATTTATAGCTCAGAACACTGCTTTTAAAGAGTACAGAGCTCCACATTACAATGCCCTAAAATAATGTTTTTGCTTACTCATAAAATTATTGTATGCTGTAACATTCAATCTCAGTATGTATAGTAAGTACAGCTTTAACATCTGAAGTTCCAAAAGCTCTAACAATATATTTGAGAAAAGGATTTACTACTCCATCTGATCAGTGCATCTTATGACAAAGTACAGAGTATAGAAAATGCTGTATATATATGACATTAATGTAGTATCAATTCTACACATAATAGAAACTCACTAAGTTAAGCAGATCAAAGCTGAAGTGCAGCTCTAGTCTGAAAGCTGAGCGCAAAAGGCATTATATTAGGTTCCATCTCTACTGACTTTTAATGGCTTTTCAAATTTGTTCAGTTCACAAGTAAAAACACACTGGAATGCAACTAAACAGCAGTACTTAATCCAACTTCAGACAGATCAGAAAAAAACGGAGTGGCAAAAATTAGATATACTTGATTTCCTACTGCTCAAAGATAGTGATCTTAGAAAAGAACCTAAAATATATTTCAAACTAAAAAATGTAGACGCTTCCAACAGGAGTGCTGGAACAATTTTTATAGTGGGGGTGCTGAGAATATTGAATCAAACTGTAAACCCTGTATACAATGGAAACCACTTCAAGTCAGGGGATGCAGCAGCACTCCCCAACTCCAGTACCTATGTACTCCCAGTGATGTTGATTGGGAAGCTCATGGGAGTGTTTCAAAGAGGGAAACTCATTACTGCCGCTAGAAAAAAGGGATTCAAAGGAACACATTAAGGCAGAGATAAAAACCTGAAAATTCCCACAATGCTTTCTAAAACTATAACCATGGAACTTATTATTAGAGGCCATCCATTTAAATGTTACTTTTCAAAAAAGGCATAGGATATGATCCTGTGCTGTGCCTCAGAGGAGCAGCCCAAAACTCACAACCCAAGGGTAGAAGAACTAAGGTGACTTCAAACCAACTTTGTGTCCTCACGATCCTGGGCTGTAGTAAGAGCTGGAGAGGCCCACGGTGTAACTTTAATAACCCTGAGGGCCTGTACATTACAGCAGTCTTCCTGGGGAGTGCTATGAACCTTCTGCGGCTCACAGAACACCTACTGCAAGCCAGTAATTTCCACAACACTGCATGTTGCACCTCATTTACTTTTTTAACTCGGAGGATAAGATTTTTGCCAAAGCTCCAGCTACGAGGATATAACCTATCTTACCTAGATTGGTGAAAAGAGATCAGACCTGTTCTTTTCAAGGCATCAACTGGCACACAATGTAAGAGGTCGGCCGGAATGATCCATTGAGCTCAGTTGAAGGTCCCTAATATGAAGAAAAGTCTTTAATCAAGTTGTTGAATTATTTAAAGGGGGGCAATTCAAAACATAAATCTGGGGGATATAATGCACCAGACTAAGTCACTACACAATACTCCATAGCCAAGGTTATAGTTTGGGCACTAAAACAAACTAATTGTTTTGCACTGTGGAACTGGGCAAGGGTACCTTTTGTCACTTCTTTTTGCTGTACTGACAGAACTCTTTGCACAGATAACCAGGGACAAGAGTGGCATCCTTGGCACATAAACTAAAGGCTCAGAGAATAAATTAGCTTTATATGCTAATGTTTTATTGGAGACATCTGAAACCTCAATTTTGATACCTGCTGTTAAGCAGAAATTGTGGAGTTTTAAGGTGGTCTCCAGTTTCAAGGTAAATTATTAAGATTCCAAAGTGATGGAACTAGGCCTTGACCAGTGAACTCAAAGATTCTTAAGTTTAAATTTAAATGGGCAAAGTAAAACAAAAAACACCTAAATATAGAGCTTATGTACCTGGCAGTGATCTATTTGATATACATTTTTCTACCCTTTGTAATACAGTTTAAAGGTATCTCACCAATTGTAACTTTCTCTCCAGCATTTGAAGGATCACAGCAATCAAAATGCTTACAGCTAGATACCCAGCAATCCTGTCACCTATGGTCTTTCTCTTTCACCCAAAATTCCCATAAAAGTACTATAAGAATTTCCCTCTATAGTAATACAAAATGGGTGAAAAAATATGCTTGCAATTACTTCATCTACACTGAATATGTGTTGCCATTAAAAGAGTGGTATCTTTCTTCCTCTCAAATAAAAAAACATATATTTGAAGTACCTATGATGCCTGTTAGAAACTGCATGAGAAAATATACCTTTCTCCATAGCTGGTGGGAAGGTTCAAGTATGTCCAATATGTCCAAATATGTCCAGTGTCTCATTGTGTATCTTAAACTTATATTAAACTTATATTAAACTTCCGAAACCACTTGATCTAGACCGCCAGCCTAGTTCTCTTTCAAACTCTGGTAGGACAAGAGCCAACCTACAGAAAAATTATTCCAGACTAATTTCTTATCTTCTGGTTGGGGAAAGATTATCTTTAACTGAATACTGTAAAAAAGGGAAAGAGCCCCCCATATTAGTTGAGGTAGAAGGGTCTGAGACATATGGAGGAACTCAGATATGAAAACAACTAGGATTTGTTTTAAATCATCAGGCTTCTGTTAAACTATGAATAAAATAATCCCTCAAACATCCACAAGGACAAAAACAAATGCTTCACTTTATTATGATATACATATTAGGGCTGTCTAGTAATTAAAAAAAATAACCACAATTAATCGTGCAGTTAAACAATAATAGAATATGATTGATTTCAGTTACAAACCAGAATACAAAGCATGCAGTGCTCACTTTAGAGTTACTTTTGATTACAAATATTTGAACTGTAAAAAACAAAATAAATAGTATTTTCCTTATATTGTATAAATAGTACAAGTAGTGTAGTTCAATCTCTTTATCGTGAAAGTCAAACTTACAAATGTAGAATTATGTACCAAAAAAACCTGCATTCAAAAATAAAGCAATGTAAAACTTTAGAGCCTACAAGTCCACACTGTTCCACTTCTAGTTCAGCCAATCACTCAGTGACATTACATTACATCACCCTACATTACATTACATCACCCTACATTACATCACCCTACATTACATCCATCACCCTACATTTCCCTACATCACCCTACATTTCCAGAAGATAATGTTGCCTGCTTCTTATTTACAATGTCACCTGAAAGTGAAAATAGGCATTTGTATGGTACTATTGTATCCGGCATCACAAAATCTTTACATGCCAGATGCGCCAAAGATTCATGTGTCCCTTAATACTTCAACCACCAATCAATGGACATGAGCCCATGCTGATGATGGGTTCTGCTCGATAAAAATCCAAAGTAGTGTGGACCGACGTATTTTCATTTTCATCATCCAAGTAAAATGCCACCAGAAGAAGGCTGATTTTCTTTTTTGGTGGTTCAAGTTCTGTAGTTTCCAAATCAGATTTTAGAAGGCACTTCAGATTCTTAAATAATGGGTCCAGTAATGTAGCTATCTTTAGAAATCTCACATTGGTACCTTCTTTGTGTTTTGTCAAATCTGCAGTGAAAGTGTTCTTAACAAACAACATGCTGGGTCATCAACCAAGACTGCTATAACATGAATATATGGAAGAATGCAGGTAAAACAGAACAGGAGACATACAATTCTCCCCCAAGGAGTTCAGTCACAAATTTAATTAACATGTTATTTTTTTAACGAGTGCTAACAGCATGCCATCTGGAACGATGGCTGAAGTATGAAGAGGGATATGAATCTTTAGCGTATTTAGAACATAAATATCTTGCAATGCCAGCTGTAATAATGCCATGCGAAAGCCTGTTCTCACTTTTAGGTGACATTGTAATTAAGAAGTGGCCAGCATTATCTCCATAAATGTAAAAAAACTTGTTTCTCTCAGCAATTAGCTGAACAAGAAGTAGGACTGAGTGGACGTGAAGGCCCTAAAGTTTTACATTGTTTTGGTTTTGAGTGGTTATGTAACAAAAAGCCCTACATTTGTAAATTTCACTTTCATGATAAGGGACTACATTACAGTACTTGTATGAAATGAACTGAAAAATACTATTTCTATTAATCATTTTTACAATGCAAATGTTTGTAATAAAAAATATAAAAGTGAGCACTGTACACTTTGTATTCTGTGTTGTAATTGAAATCAATATATTTGAAAATGTAGAAAAACATCCCAAAATATTTAATAAATTTCAACTGTATTCTATTGTTTAACAGTGCAATTAATTGTGATTATTTTTTAATTGTGATTAATTTTTTGAATTAATCGCATGAGTTATCTGTGATTAATTGACAGCCCTAATTATCTCTCTCTCACACACACACACACTTCTCCTGTTAAGTTAGTAGATTCCACATTTGTGTTTGATTTCTTTTTTCATACCTATGTGTTACATTTTATAGATCTGTATTGTGTCTCCCATTCTGCTCCAGCATGTTATTCTTTAAAAAACAAAAAATTAAATAAAAACTTTTGACTTGCTTAAATGACCAAAATAGCTTATACCGCCTTTTATTCCTGTTAGACATGGAGAGCCAACAAAGATAAGAAAGAGAGCTGGATCATCAACAGAACTGTAAAGTAGGTCTGCTTTGTCCCACAGAGCCTTTACCATCAGTAATTAAAAAAAAAGAAGAAGAATAGTGTTATTCATGAAGCCTAGGTAGAATTTCCAAGGCTGGCAGTTAGAAAAAACTTTACTTGTTAACTGAGCATATTTAACCAAAATAACAGAAAATAAATATGGATGTCTACAATTTCAGTTTTACTTTTCAGAATAGAAAGACACAGGATTAAAGATAGGTTTTTGAGTAAATCAATGTATTTTCAACACCCACTGTATCAGCTTTTCATTTACATATATTCATTTTTATTAATTTTGATTTGTTTTAATATCAAGATTTGTCAGTACCATGTGTGAAGCGTTACAATGAAAATCCAAAAAAAGGGAGACATGAATTGCTAAGCACTAACTGATCAACTGTGCAACTGAAAATAAGACCAACAGTTCCAACAGAGACAAACTCCAGGAATTCCAGCATGGAGATAATTCATAGATTTTTGAATTAGAAAATGTATATTCTTATGAAAAAAATTAAATAGAAGGTCTAAACTAAGACAGATGACAGGGTTCAACAGCAAAGGCAAAACTCTGCAAAAGAAATTGACCTGGAATTCTTGGAATTTATATCATATTCCTACTTTAACTCAAGTCTGACAATCAGAAGCTCACTGGCTAAACGTAGATAATTACTCCTACTGGCAGGTCAGATAATCACTCTTGATGAGGAAGCCAAGTATGGGTCCTTCAGTTCAGAGCACAGATGAAGAGCACCCACAGAACATGATGTCTTTGTTTAGTGCAACTTTTGGTTGCATTAATTTTGTTTTTGCTAGATTTTGCCAGCATAACACTACCAGTTTATTTGTGGCCAGTGGTTGCTTTGATTTCCAGCTGCTAGTTAACTTTCTATGAAGTTTCAGTTAAAATCAACTCAAATGGTGCAGGATCATGCCTTTGAAGTTAATGAGCTTTATCACTAACTTCAATGGGAGCAGACTGAATCTTGAGGGAACAGGATAGGCAAGTGAAGATTATGTAAGTAGTAACCAGTACCTTTTGCAAACAATCACCATGGTTATAAATTTCTTTTTATTCCAAAAAAGGTGAGACACAATGGATCATCACATTTTAGCAATTGATAAGCTACAGAAGTTTCTTCATAGCCATTTGGCATTATTTACATATTATGTATTAAAAAGACTTTACCTGAAATATGTACATTTGACCAACAAAAGATGATGGGATGGCAAAGGAAGTGAAAAGATTAATGAGCATTTAAAAAAGCTATAAAACCTCATATCAAAAAAAATTAATTATGTGAATTGTTTTCATCAGGACAAGTGATACAAATGTCTGAAGAATCAAGATTTGTCATGTTATTTAAAAGCCGTTTAATTTACTCTACAGTGTTACACAATAAACAGGGCTTCAATAAAACTGAGTGAAAAATCTGGGAAATAGTTCATTTTGGCATTAAAACAAAATAAATTTTCACTGACTACATAAGATTGAGGAAGGAGTGGTTAAGAGACTAGTGTTTTACCACTTTCAAAGACCCTTAATATATGGATTAAAAGATTAAAAAGCTCATCATACGAAACAGTATGTAGTTCCTGAATTTCATAGATAAACCAATCATATTCCAAGAAGTATCCCGTATGCCAATGTGACTAAAGTCCAGCGATGCATTTTGCAAGATAATCTATGCATACAGTCTTTCAGCATTGTACGTATTATGTTTTAGACCACTCATACAGTTATATTTATCATAGTGGTTTATGGTAATTTAAAATTTTTTTAAACAGGTGTTTGACATCTAGACAATCCTACAATGTTCCTAAATCTATATATATAAAAGTCAAATGGTGTATGCATGTATGTATGCGTGTATGTATGCTTACTCCTTCCACACCGTTTGAGCTAGAGACTTGAAATTTGGTACAGTTAGAGGTCTTGGGGTCCTAATGACCGTAAGAGTCGAAAATTTTTCAAATCTCACCTATGACGCCCCCCAGGGGTGAAATTCTTTAAAGGCCAATCACATCAGCTGGGCAGCTGCTGTTCTCTGTGACATAGTTATGATGTCATAATACCCCCTCCAACAGACACCGCACTCGCTCAGCTCTCTGCCCCCTCCCCCCTCCAACAGACACCGCACTCGCTCAGCTCTCTGCCCCCTCCCCCCTCCAACGGAACCCCGGAATCCCTCAGCTCTCTGCCCCCTCCCCCCTCCAACAGAACCCCGGAATCCCTCAGCTCTCTGCCCCCTCCCCACCTCCGACGGACCAGAGTTGGGTTTGGTCGGAGGGTAAGTGAGGTGGGGGTGTCGGGTTTGGTCTGGGGGGGTGGGAAGGTGTCTGGGTGGGTGAGGGGTGAGGTGTGGGTGTTGGGGTTGGTCAGGGGGTGTTAGGGTTGGTAGGGGGGTGACGTGGGGGTGTTGGGTTTGGGTGGGGGGGTGAAAATGTGAGTCAGGGTTGGTCGAGGGGTAAGTGAGGTGGGGGTGTCAGGTTTGGTCGGGGGTGAGGTGGGGGTGTCAGGTTTGGTCGGGGGGTGAGGTGGGGGTGTCAGGTTTGGTCGGGGGGTGAGGTGGGGGTGTCAGGTTTGCTCTCTGCCCCCTCCAACGGACCCCGTACTGGCTGAGCACTCTGCCCCCTCCCCACCTCCGACTGACCCGAGCAACGCCGGGTATTTTCGCTAGTAGATTATTTACTTGTCAACCACTTATGCTGTTTCATTTTCCTATTTCAATAGACACAAATAAAACAAAACACTGTTTCACAGAATATCAGTGTTGGAAGGGACCTCAGGAGAGATCATCTAGTCCAGCGGTCGCCACTGGTGGTCCGCAGGAAAATTTGAGTGGTCCGCGGCGCCGGGCTCCCTCATGGCCGCCCCTCTGGGCAGGCAAGAGGTTGCGGGCGCCTGTCCCGCCCCGTCCCCGGCGGCCAGCAAGCGCTGGCTTGCTACTTCCTCCCGTCTCGCGCCGCGCGAGCCGGGGGGGCCCCGAGCCGCGCCGCGCGAGCCTGGGGGGGCCCCGAGCCGCGCCGCTGGAGCTGGGGGGGGAGGCCCGAGCCGCGCCGCTGCAGCCGGGGGAGGGGGAGGGCCGAGCAGCATGGTTCGAGCCGGGGGAGGGGGAGGGCCGAGCCGCAGAGTTCGAGCCGGGGGAGGGGGAGGGAGAGGGCCGAGCCGCAGAGTTCGAGCCGGGGGAGGGGGAGGGCCGAGCAGCAGCGTTCGAGCGGGGGGCGGGCGAGTCGAGCGGGGGGCGGGGGGGGGCGAGTCGAGCGGGGGCGGGGGGGGCGAGTCGAGCGGGGGGCGGGGGGGCGAGTCGAGCGGGGGGCGGGGGGGGCCACGCCGCGCCAGTCGAGCCGGGGGGGGGGGGGCGCGCCGCGCCGGTCGGGGGGGGCCGCGCCGCACCACTTTAGTGGTCCCTGAGGACCAAAAGGTTGGCGACCACTGATCTAGTCCACCCCCTGCTCAAAGCAGAACCAACCCTCAATTAAATCATCCAACAGATTTTGAATTTCATTTTGAAGTTCATTTTGAACTTTTGAATTTCATTTCCTGTTTGGTCAGCGTGGCAAGCTTAGCAGCACAGGTCACCAAGCAGTACCAGAATTGCAAACGAGCTCCAGCATGGAGCAAACATGAGACACTGGATCTGCTTGCTGTATGGGGAGAAGAATCTGTCCAGGCAGAACTCCGATCAAAAAGAAGAAATGCTAATATATATGTCAAAATCACACGGGCATAGTGGAGAAAGTCTACATCAGGGACACACAGCAGTGCTGCGTGAAAGTTAAGGAGCTACGGCAAGCCTACTATAAGACAAAGGAAGCAAACGGTGATGTGTCACCATACCGGCAGGTGCTCAATATAAAAGGCAAAATGCGGCCTTGCACCTAAAGCACATGTGCTGTCTGCTGTGAATTGCTTGATTCACTGTGAAAGAGTCTCCCTTTTGTTCTCAGAAATGTATCTTCTTAAATTTTACTCTCCCTTTTTATCCCCCGTGCAAGTGCAAATGTTTCTATGCTCTAGCAACTCCGTCCCTGAGTTTATCGCAGATTAGAAGGCAAAAAAAACACATTTGTGATATGTTTTCCAAACTCATGCAGTCCTCCCATACTGATAGGGCCCAGCTGAATGCATGGAGGCATTCGGTGGCAGAAGC
This sequence comes from Sternotherus odoratus, assembly GCA_032164245.1. NCBI lineage: Eukaryota > Metazoa > Chordata > Testudines > Kinosternidae > Sternotherus > Sternotherus odoratus. The sequence goes on from JAVMKO010000002.1 coordinate 153,591,539, forward strand.
CAGGAAAGCATTCAGTGAGCATGATCAGAACACGCAGGAGATGCTGAGGCTAAAGGGGGAGCACACAGACATGATCAGGTGTCTGATAGAGCTGCAGGTAAGGCAACAAGAGCACAGTTCCTGGCCACCGCTGCAGAGGGCTATATGTCTATATGCTTTCAAAAAGGCCTTTCAAAGCAAGTCCATTGTTTGTTTCTGGAGCTAGGTGTTTTCAGTCTTATTACAATGTCAGCACTTCAAATAATATAAACTTTTTTCCCTAAAAACCTTTGTCACCTCTGTTTTCTTGTCAAAATGATAAATAATAGACATGCTTCCTTTTTCAATCGTATACTGTTATAGTCCTTGTATTAAATACACATCACATTTTTAAAATATTTTCAAAAACCGTTTCACAAGACTGTACTATAACTACACTATTTGAAGTGGATAATTTCTAATGCTTTAATTAAAATTTTAGCTGAAGACTAAAAAAAAAAAAACGTTCATTTTTACAGCAATATACAGTTACTATTACCAGCAGAAAAACTCCTCCTGTAATTAACGGTTCAGAAGTCTTTAATTCCGTCTTGCGTATTAGCAGTTGAAGGTTGTGCCATCTCAATAGAAAAGTAGTTATGTCTAGATTTACAATAATGTGCTGGATTTGACTTATAACTTTTGCCATTATATACTTTGGGGTTAAGAAACCTATTTCTCAGATGTGCCCCTATATTAAAGTAACTGATAAACTGAATAATCAAATAATCTTTTACCATACATACAGAGAAAAAGAAAAAGCACTAACTGCAGTTGTATGAAGATACTTTTTAAATTAGATATTAAGTACCTCTCTTATATTCTTACTCAATTATGCAATCAAGTATTTATTGAACGTTTCACTTTTAAAAATATATCTGTAGCTGGCCAGGCCATGGGCAGTGAGGCGTAGTGGTGGAAGCAAGAGTTCTGCCTACCAGTTAAGAGCCAGAGCGAAGGTAGGCAGAGTCCAGGAAATATGCCAAGGATCATTACCAAAGAGACAGAAACTACATGCCAGAGCCAGAGGGTAAACCGGAGTCCTAAGCCAGAGGCAGAGCCAGCGTGTCACGTGACTGAAATAATTTGGGACCCTATAAGTCATTGCTGCAACCAGGATCCTATAGTGGCACCAAATCTTATGTACAGGGGGTCATAATGGGTGCCTACAACCAGGTTATGAATGGCCGATTATAAATATGCCAGTGATATGTGTGTATCAATTTTGTAGTTAGAGCTATAATATTGGCTCTAGACTGTCTGTCTTTCCAAATATTGTGCTCTGCTGGGGGAAAAGATTCCTCAATACTGGGCGTCAGCTTGGCTTGGGCTGCCTGATGGCCCATTAAGGAACATCAACCACACAATGGACTTTGTATATGCCTGTCCACACCCAAGCTGCTCTAGGAATGTCACTGCCTGGTCAGAAACTGAATCCTGGAGAAGTCTGGTGATTGGACCTTGTGACTGTAAACCTCCATTTTGCAACCGGACTCTGCAAAAGAAGGAGGGGGGTCTTGGCCCAGAAGACAGAGTCTATAAAAGCTGGAAGAAGCATTCTCCATTTTGTCTCTACCTTCAGCATGCAGCCTGTCTTGCTTCCAGCTCTGAATGGACTTTGCTACACAGGTGAACTCTGGACTAACGTTCTGACCCATTCCTAAATGGAATGCTTTCTAAGGACTTTGATTTGAACCTGCAGTTTGTTCTACCTTTGCTGCAAGCCTGAACTAAGAGATGTGCCATTACTGCATGTAATTGATTTCTTTTAACCATTCTTAACCCTCACCTATACCTTTTTCCTTGTATATTAAACCTTTAGATTTTAGATTCTAAAGGATTGGCAACAGCGTGATTTGTGGTAAGATCTGATTGGTATATTGACCTGGGTCTGGGGCCTGATTCTTTGGAATTGGGGAGAACCGTTTTCTTTATTTGGGGTATTGGTTTTCATAACCATTGATCCCCAGGACAGGTGGCTGGTGGTGGTGATACTGGGAAGCTGGAGTGTCTAAGGGAATTGCTTGTGTGACTTGCGGTTAGCCAGTGGGGCGAAACCAAAGTCTTTTCTGTTTGGCTGGTTTGGTTTGCCTTAGTGTGGAAAAACCCCAGCTTTGGGCTGTAGTTGCCCCTTTGAAAGCAATCTGTCCTGATCTGACACTCACAGTTGGATCCCACCAGGAACAGCACTGTCACACAGCGATCAATACCGGAGAGACAGAAGCCGAATGCTAGAATTAGAGGGTAAGAGTCGTAAACCAGAAGCAGAGCTGGGGATTGAAGCCAGAAGTCTGAGTCCAGAGGGAGCAGGGATTGGAAGCAGGCTGGAGCAGTTGCTGGAATAAGAAGTGGAACAAAGCAGGTCCAGGGACTAAAATAAGCAGGAGCGGGGACTGAACAAGGGCAAGCACAGCTGTGGGCCTGGTATGTGTTCAGCAGCTGCTGGTCTGCTGTGGGGGCTTGGTTTATCAGCAGAGCTGATAAACCAGCAACCAACTGGAGCTATGGCCACTGTCAGGTCCAAAGCAGCACAGGGCTCACTAACTTCGCTGCTAGACAATCAGTCAGGGAGCAGGCCTGTCGTGATTTTTCTTTTGGCTTAGACAATGGCACTAAGCAGCAATTAACATTTATAAAAGCAGCTTGTTTTCTTTGCAGAATAAATCTACTCAAATATCAGCTTTAAGATGGTAGTGTCATTAAACCAGAAAAGATACACAAAGTAGACCACTCTCCACATAGATCAGCCTCCTTCCCACCTGGAATTGAAACAATGATAACCCTCCACACAATGTCTTCTTGGAGACACCCATTCCCTCCAGATGTCTTCTTGCTGCTCTACCCAATCATCTGTGTCTGCGTCTAATGACTTGAAGAGGTCTGTTTGGTTTCGACCTCAGACAGACCTTTCTCCCCAACTCAGGAAGGCTGAACTTTTCTGTTATTTACAATAAAGTGTGCTAGGTACTTTGTAAATCAAATATAAAGACAGTCCTTACCCTGAAAATATTAGTCTAATTTTAGATTTGACACGAGTGTGGGGAGGATGGTAATGAAGCACAACATTTTTACAGTAAGAAGATCACTTGGTTACTCTGTCGTAGCTGAACATCTCAGAAGTTATTTTTTAACTGGCACCTGTTTCTCCTAAATACTATGTTAGATGTCACATTTTAGGTGAAATTTTCATGAGGAGAGGGAGATAGCTTGTTATAGTGAAACTGCGTAAGTTTAAAGAAAAAAGAATTCAATATGAATAAAAACAAGACTTTGATTGTCTTCCATTTATACAGTTCAAATATATCAATAGGGTAAGAAAATTGAATAGCTTTTATTTTTAAACATGACTTTTTTTGTACATGTGGAAAATAGAGGAGAGCAGTCAATATATTGTTATAAATAGCTATAAATGGGAGAATAACTAATTTTGTTAGACAACTAGCAATAGAGCATTTGATATCACTTTACTTTCAGCAGTACTTACTGTCCAATTCCTAAGCAGTGAGTAAAGTCTTTCTACTAAGATTGAATTACTCCTTAATTAAAGGAGGTGATATAAAATTAATTTAGTGAAAAATAATGAGGATATTAATTATATTCTGTAGAGCAATTTGGAGTCTCTGATGGTATAGTAATACCTAAAATAATAAAAAATTGAACACTACCCACAGACACAACCTGTGCCTTTGGTTTTTCAGACTGTATATTTTGGAGAACATTAGTTATCTTAACTGAACTTTCTGGATGCTACAGGTTGATGTCAATATTAATTACACTATTTTTGGTTCATAAATTTGTAAGATTTCAAATAAATGTTTATTCTTGGTTAAACAGATAATTATACGTTTTAGAAGAGATATAGAATCGTAGAATATCAGGGTTGGACAGGATCTTAGGAGGTCATCTAGTCCAACCCCCTGCTCAAAGTAGGACCAATCCCCAACTAAATCATCCAGCCAGGGTTTTGTCAAGCCTGACCTTTAAACCCTAAAGAAGGAGATTTCACCGCCTCAGTAGGTAACCCATTCCAGTGCTTCACAACCCTGTTAGTGAAATAGTTCTTTCTAATATCCAACCTAGACCTATTCCATTTTTTCACCATGGGTGCTCTAGCTCCCATCCCTTGCATAATCAGCAGCTCGGGCTGTAGCAGTTTCTTTCCCAGTGTGATGTTGCACTCTATATAATTTTATAAAATATACTAATGAGTGTGGATAGAACGTAACTGGGGTATGCTTCATGCAAAAGGTCTCTTGTAAAGCATCATTACAAAGCTTATAATCTACTGAATGTGTTTATCCTATTTCTATGAATGTATCATTCTTGCATCTGAAATTAGAAATATAAAATATAACTCTGAGGGCCTATTGTAATTATGCAAAATGTGGGCCATTAATGGTGGTCTGGAATCTTGATGGCTCCCATTAACCAGGACTATTGACAGTAGATGGCTCTGTTTACTTGTAAATCTTCCTGATTATTTGTATATTGGCAAGTGGGTAATAAAGTCTTACAGTGACATGTAATCATGTCCCGCCTTATGCAAAAGATATACAGTAGACTCTCGATTATCCAGGATAGGATTAACCTGGATGTGGATTAACCAGGATGTCAAAAAAATATGCACAACTCGCAGGGCCAGCTCTGGCTTTGTTGCCGCCCTGAGCACACACACACAAAAACACCCCACCAGGGCTCAGGGCAGCCAGTGAACCAACACCCCCTGCCCCCGGCACAGGGTAGCTGGGGAACCAACCTCACACACCTCATATTTCCTATGGATGGTGTTTATCCGGTATTTTATTAACTAGAATTATTTTTTCCCTATCATCCTGGATAATCAAGAGTTTACTGTATAAGGGGGTGGAACAGAACAAAGGGGGCTGCCACCATGAACAATCCTCTAGCTACCACCTGAGCTTGAACAAGGGCTGTATCAAAGGAAAGGATGGTGCCCAGACTAGGAAGGCGTCCAGTCTGTGATAGAAACTTACTGAAACATCTCTGAGGGCGAGATTTCATCTGTATTCAGTGTTATTACTTATTAGGCTTAGAATTGCGTTGTTTTGTTTTATTTTACTTGGTAATTCACTTTGTTCTGTCTGTTACTACTTGGAACCACTTAAATCAACAACCTATAAGTTTCCCCTGTATAACCTTTATACAGGGTAAAACGGATTTATTCAGGGTTTGGACCCCACTGGGAGTTGAGCATCTGAGTGCTAAAGGCAGGAACGCTTCCTAACCTGTTTCCAGGCAAGCTCCCAGCTGTTAGGGGACTTGGTGTGACGTGGGTCTGGGTCTGGAGAAGGCTAGCGGCTCTGGCTCAAACTAGGCAGGGTTCTGGCGTCCTAAGCTGGAAAGGGCAGGAGCAGGGGCAGAAGTAGTCTTGGCACATGAGTTGGCAGCTCCAAAGGGGGTTTCTGTGATCCCAACCCGTCACACCTGGGTTTGGAGTGATGCAGAGCCCTGTGCTGCTCCTGCTCTGCCTCCTCAGGCTGCCTTGGCCTGGCAGCGGGGGCTCAGCAAGCCCTGCTAGGAGGTGGCAGAGGGGCTGCCCGGCCTTGTGCCATTGTGAGCAGAACAGGATGCTCCTCAGAGCAGACTGCATGGACCAGGGACTCACAGGCAGCTGGTTTTAGCCCCCGAGACTGATTGTGCACCTGAAGAGACTGCAGACAGCAGCCTCAGATCCAGCTCCTTAACAAGAGTGCTGTGATAGCCCAGATGTGCCGACCTTTAAGATGCAATAGAGGTACAGTAGAGTACTTGGTTGTATTTCTTCTCCACTGCTGCCTGATTGTTTACTTCCAGTTGCTCACTTCTGGTTCCAAATGAGGTGTGTGATTACCCAGTCAGTTCGTAACTCTGGTGTCCATATCCTTGAGGTTCTCCTACTGAATGAGGCTTCAAAAGGAGATTGTGGAATCCCTATCATTGGAGTTTAAGAACAACCTTAACAGACAAAAACCTGTCCGGAAATGTCCATGCTTACTTTGTCCTGTCTTAGCAGAGTAGAGTGGATTAGATGACCTCTTGAGGTGCCTTCCAACACTACTTTTCTATGACTGACAGCACATCAGACCAATATCTATACCGTAAAACAGGCAGACTACACACTGGAAATGGCTGATTGGTTGTTAAGTGATTAGTTAAGAAATTATTATTTCAGAAGGGAACAGTGGCTGCAAGGAAAAAAGTGTAGGAAAGGAATTTTGATAGTGGGGTGTGACCAGGCTTTAAAGTAACATTCAACACTTACCAGTACGGAGCCCAGCTCCAGCCCTTGGAAAGGGGGGATTCTCGGGCAGAAGAGGTGGGGCTGGAGGTCAGCATCCTCCCTCTCCCCTCCCCCCCCCCAGCCCACACTGCCTGGCTCACACTGCCTGGAGCTCCAGTGGCAATTTAAAGAGCCCGGGGCTCTGGCTGCTGCCGCGGTAGCAGCCACTGGAGCTCCAGACCCTTTTAAAATCACAGCTCCAGGGCAGTGCTCCTTTTGCCTCTGCCCCATTAATAGCCCGGGGGGGCAGTGTGTGTGCAAAAGAGTCAACAACATTAAAACGCTGCCACAGCAGCACTGTAAGCAGGGTCCTTTGCTGTGGCAACACTTAAATGCTGCTGCCCCTTTTGTGCCACCCCGGGGCAGGGTCGCCGACTGGGGGTGCCAAAGGGGCAGTGCTTTAAGCAGGATCCTTAAAGCCCTGCCACATCAGGGCTTTAATGTCAGCTGCATACGGGCCGGTAATGGTAACCACTTTTTAACGGTATACCGCACTAGCCTATACTGGCTTACTTTCCCCCCTGCATGTGACAGCAGAGGTTTTGAGGCATCAGGAAAGATACAGTGATGTGGTTGGTTATTGTCATAATAAAGAAGGCCACATTTGGAATGCAGAACTGAAAAAGGAAATGGGAAGTCATGTGACTCAGAATCTTACTCTGAAGATACAGTGGGTGGGACTATTCAAAGATCACTGTATCAACTTTATAAATGTTATGTGTATCTTTATGGGAGGGCTCATAATTGCATTGCCGGCTCAATGAATAAGCTTAAAATTAGTTTCTAAATGAAATAAAATCACTGGGGGAGGATGGGGGTATTAATGCAAATCCCTAATGCGGGTAACAAATCTGTAGAAGCTTTTTCCCCTGGGGAAATAACATATAGTGATATGACCTGGTTTGAGAGGCCTTGCAGATAGAGAAACTGAAGCCATAGAAAGTTACTGCCCTGACCTAGGAGAAAAGTCACTCACCACTCTGTCCAAGAACTGATAGAAAACTGTGTACAAGAGACAGGCCCTACAGAATGGGCCTGAAATACTTGAATTCTATCAGGGTCCATGTGGGAAATGGGTGACTACCTGGTAAACTAGACTGCATGTAAACTGTTTATTACATGATTTCTCTGTAATGTTTTTGTTCTCAACAAACAGTACTTTGCTTAGTGAAAATGGCTAATTACTGGACTGCAGGTGCTAATTAAAGTCAGACCTGCTGAGATAATCATAAGTCCCTGATCTGGAGGAAAAGACTTGTGAGATCCTGCCACAAGGAAGATGAGGCCTGAGACTTTTGTGGGATGCCCTCAAGAAGGGCATGAGAGGGTCACATGTGCAGTTATCTCAGGGAACATGACAAATCTTAAGATGTACGTATCTTCTAGGAGGACAGAACAAATTATATTTTATTAAGTGGTCCATATACAGTTATGATGCTATCAAGAATGAGAGTCACCTTGTTACCCTCCTGCCCTCAGTGAGAGACAGGCTTGCTCATGCTTAAACGTGTGTCAGCTCCCTGACACCACCAAACTGGTAGCCACTGACAGAATCTCTTCAGTGCAATATTAGCCCTTACTTTGCTTTGCAGGTCAGCAATAGGTACACCCCACCCCCCAACTCCCTTTGAAGCATTCCCCTGTGATATCCAACCCGTAACTGGCTACTCACAGAAACACCAAGTTTGCTATCCCCAAGGGGATAGTGTACATACCAGCTTGTTTGACTCAACTGAGGATAAGCTCCTAGATAATCACAGCACTGAGATATATTTACAGTGAAAGCAATCATAAGTAAGACCTTACTTAAACTTGCAATATTGCAGAAACTGTGCATTCCACAATATTATGCTTCCACAGCAATTTGATAGATGGAGCCCCCACTCTCAGCCCCGGGCAGCCGACAGTGAAAAATTGTGGAAAAGTAATAATGGACTTGACTATCAAAAATAATAAGGTCCATTATTACTTTTCCACAATTTGCCATGGCTTGTCCACAACTCAGCCACAATTTTTTGACAATGATACTGCAATTCAAGTAGGGCCTTAATCATAAAGTTTGTCATCAAAGGATAAGAGATTAAGACTTAAGAGATAGTGAGTAAGGATAATGGAAACAGAAAGTTACATATAAAACAAAATCAGTATATGCTTCCTAGACGTTAACCTTAACAGGCTAACTTTCTGCCTAACGAAGTTTCTCTCACATCAAAAGTATTGTACAGTGCTTCCAAACAGGGCAAGTTGGGATCCGGATATCATGAACGTGATCACACTCCCTGATTACTTCCTAAGGTGCAGGATAAAGAGGTATGGCTTATGCCTTACCCATAAGAACATAAGAACGGCCATACTGGGTCAGACCAAAGGTCCATCTAGCCCAGCATCCTGTCTACCGACAGTGGCCAATGCCAGGTGCCCCGGAGTGAGTGAACCTAACAGGTATGATCGAGCGATCTCTCTCCTGCCATCCATCACCCCCCTCTGACAGACAGAGGCTAGGGACACCATTCATTACCCATCCCGGCTAATAGCCATTTATGGACTTAGCCTCCATGAATTTATCCAGCTCTCTTTTAAACCCTGTTATAGTCCTAGCCTTCACAGCCTCCTCAGGTAAGGAGTTCCACAGGTTGACTGTGCGCTGTGTGAAGAAGAACTTCCTTTTATTTGTTTTAAACTTGCTGCACGCCAATTTCATTGAATGGCCCCTAGTTCTTCTATTTTGGGAACAAGTAAATAACTTTTCCTTATTCACTTCCTCCACTCCACTCATAATTTTATATACCTCTATCATATCCCCCCTTAGTCTCCTCTTTTCCAAGCTAAAAAGTCCTAGCCTCCTTAATCTCTCTTCATATGGGACCCGTTCCAAACCCCTAATCATTTTAGTTGCCCTTCTCTGAACCTTTTCTAGTGCCAGTATATCCTTTTTGAGATGAGGAGACCACATTTGTACGCAGTATTCAAGATGTGGGCGCACCATGGATTTGTATAAGGGCAATAAGATATTCTCCGACTTATTCTCTATCCCTTTTTTAATGATTCCTAACATCCTGTTTGCTTTTTTGACTGCCGCTGCACACTGCATGGATGCCTTCAGAGAACTATCCACAATGACTCCCAGGTCTTTTTCCTGATTGGTTGTAGCTAAATTAGCCCCCATCATATTGTATGTATAGTTGGGGTTATTTTTTCCAATGTGCATTACTTTACATTTATCCACATTAAATTTCATTTGCCATTTTGTTGCCCAATCACTTAGTTTAGTGAGATCTTTTTGAAGTTCTTCACAGTCTGCTTTGGTCCTTACTACTTTGAGCAGTTTAGTATCATCTGCAAACTTTGCCACATCACTGTTTACCCCTTCCTCCAAATCATTTATAAATAAGTTGAATAGGATCGGCTCCAGGACTGACTCTTGGGGAACACCACTAGTTACCCCTCTCCATTCTGAAAAAGTTCCATTTATCCCTACCCTTTGTTCCCTGTCTTTTAACCATACCTTCTCCAAAGTCACTGTTTGTCCCCAGAGTTAAAAAGACTCCAGGAGGACATCTTAACCTCATGTTGAATTTGTATGCCTCCACTGTGTTGGCTTACAATGTTTAATTTACATGTGAACCAAGGCAGAAAGGTGAATATACATCTCTTGTTTTGCAGAAACCCCTTTGTCACTCTGCCTTGGTACAGACTTAAAAATGTATTTTCAGTACATACAAACAACTCCTTAAATATCATCCATATATACATCTCACAATCATTATGAGGATCAGTATGACAAGCTTTTATTAGAGACTTCACATGACATACTGTGTGGATAAATACCATGAAAGCAGTGTGCTTGCTGTAGTGAATCTGTCGGGCCTGTTAGGAATTGCTGTTATAGAACTTTGAACCTTTTGACAGCTGGCACCAATGGGCCTCTGTGTCACAAGTTTGGAATGCGACAATACAAAATGAAACTGTTGGACATTTGTTTTCAGAGGACTTCTCATACTGAGTCTATGCAATTTCAAGATGTGAAAATTATTTATGTGACAATAAAAAATGTTGACAAATTGAAAGTTCATGTGCAGATGTGAAATATTTTAAAATGTTGTAATATAGTACATTGTGCAATGTGCTATGTGTATTTGATATAACAGCCAGAGATTTTCTAATAGGTCTGTAGATGCAAGCTACACGACATTCACTGTGAAGAATTACTTTTTCCCTCAAAGAAAATTCAAGCTTACTTGAAAAAAAAATTGAAGTCTAGTTTCTTTAAACATACATATGTTTCTTTGATGCCACAAGAATATCAGTGTTCTAGCACATGGACACATTTGAAGCATGCATAATATTTTGGGAACACTCCTTTTAACACAAAATAGAAACTAAAGCATGGCAAACATTCTTCCACTTAAAATTAGGCATGAAGTGATGACACACTGAAGAGAGGTATAGATTAACCAATGTATGAAGGATGTAGTGCGAACTCAATTCTAGTGACACCACCACAAAGAATGGCAATTGCACCAAAGCATATATTGATATATTAGCATAAAGGAAGGGCTGTAATGAGAACTACAACCATGTTAAGCTAGCTACTGAGCTGTCTGTTTCAGGCCAGGTTTGGCTTCATACAAAAAAAGGAATGTCTTAAGATATTTCAGGACTGGATGTTGTCATGATAGGCAGTTTAAGTTTTATTTGAAATAAAGTTCAACTCAAGTGTGAGAGCTGGGACATCCATCAATTCTTTAACAACATATTGTATTTTTGAGCATATACTGCAGCTAACTCCTGCCCACTTTGAGCCTGTCCAGAAGAGACAACAACACTCCAGCAAGTCTAAGGCTTGAATAATTAGCATGAATAAAATCTCAGTTTGCTTGTTTTCTCTTTTCATTCCCAGTCTGCTTGAACTATACATACCACAGAGCAACAACAGAACAGTTACACGAGGTGTCTCATTAAAATAACTTTTTGAAAGGTTTAATGTTTTCATTTATTTTTATTAACAAAAGAGATTTCATAACAAAAAGCCCAAACAGCCATTGGAATAATTGCATTAAGGACAGAATGCTATTCATAGAGAGTATGAAGGTAGTACTGTGTGACAGGGAAACGTTTTTAGTCTATTCAATATGTAATTAGCAGAGCAGACAAAAAATACCTGCATCTATGCTAGAGCCCCAAAAGCTGTTTTTTTAAAAGAATCCTATATCAACCAAAGCTTTCCAAATATTGTCTCTTTTCTGATAATAAGACCAGATTACCAATGCATAAATTAGCATTTAACAGTATAATGTTATTACCATACTTTAAAATAAATTTCAGGACCAAAGCTATGTATTTTGCTACGTTCTCCATTAAGTTAAGTCCATGTAAGTTCAAGGATTGTCAAAAAATAAAATCAGATGAACCATTTAGTTTGAATCATAGACTTACGTAAGAAAGAACAGTATGTTTCATTTCACTAATCCATACAAATCTAAGCATCACATTCAAATTGTAACTCTTTATGCACAAGCTAACTAGAATTACCTTAACAGAAGTTCTTTGGGTAACTTTTTGTTAATGGGGGCTTCATCACTGTTTGAGAAAACCTGAAAAATAAAACAAAGTATATTATGAAAAAAAAAACTAGTTCATTAGGCCAAGAAGAAAATTCATGCACTTTCTCTCTCTTTAAAAAAAAACAAAAAAACACACACACAAAAACAACAAGTCATGCAAGCTTAGGCAACAGCACTATACCTAGTACACCTAGTATATAATAGCCTCCTTTTGATACCCATAATTCAGGCTAAGATTTTGTCACAGATATCTATATATATAAAAGTCAAATGGTGTATGCGTGCGTGTATGTATGCTGCCTTACTCCTTCCACACCGTTTGAGCTAGAGACTTGAAATTTGGTACAGTTATAGGCTGTAGCAAAATCGAAAATTTTTCAGATCTCACCTCTGACGCCCCCCAGGGGTGAAATTCTTTAAAGCCTATTCACATCAGCTGGGCAGCAGGTTAACACCTGCTGTTCTCTGTGACATAGTTATGATGTCATAATACCCCCCTCCAATGGACCCCGCACTCGCTCAGCTCTCTGCCCTCTTCCCCCTCCAACGGACCCCACATTCACTCAGCTCTCTCCCCCCTCCAACAGCCTCCGCACTCGCTCAGCTCTCTCCCCCCTCAGGTAAGAATCGAAAACTTTTAAAATCTCACCCCCCTCCAATGGCCCCCACACTCGCTCAGTTCTCTCCCCCCTCTTCCCCACTACAACAGCCCCCCAACTTGCTCAGCTCTCTACCCCCACCCCACCCATCTACATGCAAGAGAATGAAATTAATTAGACAAAATGAGACTTCTGAACAAAATTTGTATTAATAAAAAACACTGTAGTCTTTTTACATCCCAGTTTCCAATTAGAAATACCCCGAGCAACGGCCCCCGCACTCACTCAGCTCTCTCACCCCCTCCCCCCTCCAACGGTTTACCTATGTAGCACAAACATAATTAAATACACTGTTTTTTTCTTTAAAAGAACCCTATTCGTTATGCTGCATAAAAAGCGAAAATGTATCGGAGAAACCACATCTAAATGGAAGAGAATGAAATTAATTAGACAAAATGAGACTTCTGAACAACGTGAGAAACGGCTACATAATAATAGAATACGAAATTATCAATCAAGGGCCACAGAAACAGCCAAACAACACCAAATAAGATTAAAAGAAAATTGTGTTCGGACTTCCCAAACCAGGGCCACTGAAACAGCCGAACAACGCCAAATAAGATTAAAGGAAAATTGCGTTCGGTTATGCAATGTACTCATACACAATAAAAACAAAATTTGTATTAATAAAAAACATTGTAGTCTTTTTACATCCCAGTTTCCAATTATAAATACTCCGAGCAACGCCGGGTATTTCTGCTAGTGTATGATAAACATTTATTGCATAAACAATAAGAAAAAAATATGGAAAATAAGACAACCTCTAACGCCAGCACCATGTGAAACAAATTCAGGTTGATAGCCTCTCAAAGATAGTGGAGACAAATAACTTGCCATTTTTAGTTGAATGGGTACCACAGGTCTTTAAGTTAAACATTATGGAGGACAGAATCTATATACAGTAGACTCTTGATTATCCAGGATTGGATTAGCCAGAATGTGGATTAACCAGGATGGCAAATAAAAATACACGCAACTCGTAGGACTGACTCTGGCTTTGCTGCTGCCCCAAGCACACACAAAAAAAAACCCCACCAGGGCACAGGGCAGCCAGTGAACCAACACCCCCTCCCCCCCGACGCAGGGTGGCTGATGAACCAACCCCCTCTCCCCATATTTCCTATGGATGGTGATTATCCGGGATTTTATTAACCAGAATTATTTTTTCCCCTACCATCCTGGATAATCAAGAGTCTACTGTATATAAAAGTCAAATGGTGTATGCGTGTGTGCATGTTCCCTTACTCCTTCCACACCGTTTGAGCTAGAGACTTGAAATTTGGTACAGTTATAGGCTTTAGGGTCCTAATCAGGGTAAGAATCGAAAAATTTTAAAATCTCACCTCTTACACCCCCTAGGGGTGAAATTCTTTAAAGCCCATTAACATCAGCTGGGCAGCAGGTTAACACCTGCTGTTCTCTGTGACATAGTTATGATGTAATAATACCCCCCTCCAAAGGACCCCGCACTCGCTCAGCTCTCTGCCCCCTCCTCCCCCTCCAACGGCCCCTGCACTCGCTCAGCTCTCTCCCCCCTCCCCCCTCCCAGGGCCCCCCACTCGCTCAGCTCTCTCCCCCCTCCCTCCCTCCAACGGCCCCCCCACTCACTCTGCTCTCTCCCCCCTCCCTCCCTCCAACGGCCACCCCACTCGCTCTGCTCTCTCCCCCCTCCCCCCCACTACAACGGCCCCCCCACTCACTCAGCTCTCCCCCCTCCAACGGCCCCCACACTCACTCAGCTCTCTCCCCCCCCTCCAACTGCCCCAGCACTCGCTCAGCTCTCTCCCCCCACTCCAACGGCCCCCCCACTTACTCAGCTCTCTCCCCCTCAGGTAAGAATCGAAAATTTTTTAAATCTCACCCTCCCTCCCCCCTCCAACGGCCCCCGCACTCGCTCAGCTCTCTCCCCTCTCTCCCCCCCCCACATCTAAATGCAAGAGAATGAAATTAGACAAAATGAGACTTCTGAACAAAATTTGTATTAATACAAAACATTGTAGTCTTTTTACATCCCAGTTTCCAATTACAAATACCCCGAGCAACGCCGGGTATTTTTGCTAGTATAATATATGAGAGAGCCAACAAATACATGAGTATGCATCATATGTCAAAGGAAGGTTCAGAGGTAAAAATAAGGACCTGGACATCAGCCTGTTATTTTCACATACTGAAATTTCCACAAGAAATGGAGGTTGGCTGCGGCTGAAAACCTCTACTTCTACAACCGACAAAAATATTAATTCCTGAATCATAGTTCTAGCACCAAGCAAACAAAGCATCATACACACTTTCTTATTCATTTATAAAAATCTCCCAAACCCTACAAACCGATTGCCTGCCAGATTCATTAGTTTGATCTTGGGCAAACAGTATTTATTTGGGGAAGGAGAGCCTGCCACTAAATTGCTGGTTGAACTCTTAACTAAGGCAATTCTAGCTTCAAAACAAGTTTGACAGGTCTAGTCTTACCCACCCTTCGGCCATGTCTACACTACAAAGTTAAGTCAATTGCATGTCAGTTAACATCAAGCCTCTCATTTAAACAAGTCAATCTTGCATGTGCACACTACTCATTGTGTCCACAAAGTGCATCCTCACTACCAGGGCTTGCATCGACGTACAGAGCACTGCGCTGTGGGTAGCTATCCCACTATGCACGTAGCCAAGTGGAATTTTGGGTTGGGCTTGCAATGCCTTATAGGACCGAAACCTAGGAACAGGTGGTCATAGGAACATGGCATTAGCCTCCCACGATGCACTTACCTCCCTCCCTCCCTGAAATGAAAGGCAGACAAACCAAGCCTTTTTCATGCCTTTTTTTGGACGCCTGGATTACCCGTGTGGAAGCATAGGATAAAAAGCATGGACCCCGCTTAGTTGTACGCTGTTGTGAGCATTATAAATACCTTGCACCTTATCCTGCAGTATTTACACAGCCAATACAGGAGCCGCCACATGGAACAAAGTGATGCCACACAAGCAGCCCTGCTGGAAGACATAGAGCAGAGCAATTCACAGTTGCTGGCGACAGTCACACATCACCTTGACATGGTTGGGTGCCATTTCCGGGACCAGGAAACAAGCACTGACTGGTTATGCAGCTATCAGATGACAAGCAATGGCTGCAGAACTTTCGAATGTGTAAGGTCACTTTCCAGGAACTATGTGACGAGCTTTCCCCAGCCCTGGAGCGCAGCAATACTAAAATGAGAGCTGCTCTGACAGTGGAGAAGCGACTGGCGATAGCTCTGTGGAAGCTTGCAATACCAGACTGCTACCGGTCAGTGAGGCATCAATTTAGAGTGGGTAAATCTACCATGGGATCTGTTGTGATCCAAGTTTTCATGGCCATCAACAGACTTCTGCAAAGAGGGTAGTGACTCTGAGCACCGTGCAGGACATAGTGGATGGTTTTGCCATGATGGGGTTCCCTAATTGTGGTGGGGCAATAGACAGAATGCATATCCCTATCTTGGCACCAGACCACCTTGCCAAAGAGTATATAAACCAAAAGGGGTACTTCTCAATTGTGTTTTTTGGGGTAGTGGTAAGGTCGCTGTCAAGAATCGCATGCAGCTCCCCATAAAAGCATTCTGTGACGCAGAACCAGAATGACTGTTCGCCTCTGTTGTCTTCTGGTACACTTGCTAAAGCTCCTTTATTTTCATGCATCACTGCTGCGTGTCCCTAATGTAGCCCTTCTCCATGCTCCATGCAATCTTGGCATAGATGTCAGGGTTTCTTCTCTTCAATCGGAGCTCTCCCTGCAGAGACCCTTCTCCCCAGCCAGCAATAAGATCCACTACCTCCTGTGTACTCCATGCTCAAGCATGTTTGCAGCCTTGAGTCTCCATGATCAGCTGCGCTGGCGAGCTCTCCACACTTCATAGAATCATAGACTTGGAAGGGACCTCAGGAGATCATCTAGTCCAACCACCTGCTCAAAGCAGGACCAATCCCTATTTTTAACCTATATTCCTGAATGGTCCCCTCAAGGATTGAACTCACAACCCCGGGTTTAGCAGGCCAATGATCAAACCACTGAGCTATCCCTCCCCCAAACTTATCACACAGGAAATGAAAATTCAAAAGTTCCTGGGTCTTTAACATGGGAGCAGCTATTTCCTGTATACCTGGCTGATGTACAGTGGAATTGAAAGTGCTCTCCAGAGCAGTCACAGCGGAGCACTGTAGGACACCATCTGGAGGCCAATTCATTCATTTACATAACACAGTGTTTACACTATCCCCATGTCCACTCCTGTGTGTCCAATCAAGTGCCCCACCTCTCACAGAGGTGGCGTACAGAAGTCGACTTTACAGGCCACTTACATCGGCAGAAGGGACTTATTAGTGTAGACACATACATTATTAGATTGATTTAATATGGCTTATGGTGATCTAAGCTTCTAGTATAGACCAGGACTTAGACTCAAATTAGTTGCCTAGTAAACCATAAACATTTAGTCAGTCAGATATACAAGCATCTCCTTTTTAGTACCCCCTATCGATAACAATATTTCCTATAGTTTTTATATTTTATGGCATCAGTATTATTGTTTAAATCAGATGTTCAGATACTCTGGTGATGAATACAGTATGAATATCTAACAGTCACCACAATTATCTACTGCCCCCAGAGCTTAAGATAGCTCTTTCTTGAGTTCTACTCAATATGCATACCACTCAGATTCTCAAATTATTTTAGAACATGTAAAACACCCACAACAACCAAAACCAGATGTCTCCCACAGACTGTCTTTTCCAGTATAGTGGAAAGAAGGTTATTGTACTTATAATACCAGATTATCCAAATGTATTTGGAGAAGGAGGCAATCAGAAACTACTGATCATCAGAATTTCAGATAAATTTAAACATTCTGTGGGAAGGGGTTGCAAATGTCAGGAAAGGGGGGCCCACACCTGGCATCTGGCAGAGGTGAGAAATGTGAGTGTCTGAGTTAGGGGGCGCCCTGTGCAGGGCCAGCTCCAGGCACCAGCGTTCCAAGCGCGTGCCTGGGGCAGCAAGCCGCAAGGGGTGGCCTGACGTTCACCATCAGGGCAGCAGTCAGGCTGTGTTTGGCAGCATTTCGGCAGGAGGTCCGTGGCTTCTGCGGATTCAGCGGCATTTAGGTGGCGGGGACGATGAGGCCACAGGAACCGTGGACCTCCCGCACAAATGCCACCAAATCCACAGCAGCCACGGACCTCCCACAGGCATGCCATGGAACTTCTGCACTTGGGGCAGCAAAAACCTTAGAGCCACCCTGGCCCCATGGCTGGACTCTGAGGGGCAGGGGTATGGGGTACATGAGTGTTTCTGGACTGGGAGGGACCACAGCTGGGCTCTGGTGGGAGAGGTATGGGTATCCGCCCCCCCCCCCTACTGGACTCTGCAGGGGATTGGGGGAGCATATAAACAGGAACTGGATTGTCGTAGGGGTTTCCTTAACTCTCTGTTCCTGGAGGAATTATTTTGTGTCTGTACGGTTACAGACATAGTTGCTGAGAGATATTCTGAAATAAATTACCAAAATAATTGAAACTGGTGTGATTATACAGTGTTATTTTGACAAATAAAATAGGCAGAATTTTAGAATATTTTTTCGGCGCAGAATTTCCCCAGTAGTATATGTATCCATCTTTGCAGATGAGAGCTGCTGCAGGTACAAACTGTAGACAATGAGGGATAATTGAATCTTCATTACTGCTCAATAAAAATGCTAAGAGAGTTTGTTGGGAGAAGACACTTCCTCCTCTGGTCTTGGGGGGAGGGAGGAGAGGAGGGTTAGCACAGCAGAAAGTTACCGAAACACAGAACAAGGAAAGCTAAGTGTTGGAAGAAAGTTTGGGCAGGAGGAAGAGAAGGAAGAGCACATACAGACAACCAAAATAAGAGGTAAATTGGGGGAGAAGACTCCATGTTTCAACACACAAACCATGCTCTGCAGCAGAGGATCCTGCCTCCATCCCAAAAAATGTTCTGGAGTGGTGTGAAAACAGGCAAGGATGTGTGCATAGGTTTATTATTTTGTATGGACATGTGTATACCTCGGTCTATTAAAGAACAATAATGTATTAGACTCCGGGCAAAGAATGTGTGTGTGTTTTATGTTTTACAACTACCACAGGCCTTCTGAGAATGTTAAAAGTTAACCTAGAATGTTCACATCTTTGGGTGGAGTTCTGAGAAAAGGTGCGTTTAGGCTATAAGGGAGACAGGCTAGGCAGTGGGACCACTGGTTCCAGCACTCAGGAGCAGGTGCTTTAACAGAGTAATCTTGGTGTAGTGAAAGAAGAACTACTAGATACAGCAGACACCAACTGGACAGTTCGGCTATTTCTTTATACAATTCAGGCTGCTGATGTCCAGTCTCCAGGAACAGGTAATCACTAATCAATGACCCTATCCTCAGGATGGAGCTTCAAGAGGCTGGGTTTTTGCATAACTGCAGTTGTGTAATTTGCACAGGATATCCCATTTAACACTTATTATTCCAGAGGTCCATGCTTCTCTGGCACATTTAAATTTAGTAATTGAACTTACACTTTTAGTTCTCACGTCTATCACAATGTGAATTTTGGATATTTTTAACATCTATATAAATATTCTATTGTTTTTTGAATGGTGGTAAGTTCTTGCTTTCAATAACTTCCTCTGGCATGAGAGCCACATCTTAATTACATGTTTGTAGGAAAGTATTTTGTATTATCTGTTTTGAATTTCCCACTTTTTAATTTAATCCAATGTCCCCTTGTTCTTGCATTACTCTTCTACTCTTGTATTGCTCTTGTGTTTAAGAATACTTGCTGAAATGTTTAAATTATTCCTGAAAAACAAGTACAATTTTCAATTTAAGTAATCTGTTGTGTGCTGGCAGAGATTAAAAGAACATTTCAACCTGGAAAGTTTGTTTATATGTTTTGTTTTGCTTTAAACAAATGACCCTTAAGATTATGACTGAAAAATTAGACTAAAAATTCTGTGCTGTTAAGCACACGAGTTTTCTTGATGGCCACTTGTCCTCGTCTCATGTAACCAACTTACCTACATACATTTCTAATGCACTGCTCTGGGGATGAGGCAGCTCACATGCAATTCAACTTGACAGTCCCTATAAGGCCAAGGCAACAATAGGGAAGGGACAGAATCCACCCCACAGGAGATTTTTTTTAAAATAGCATTTACGATAAATGGTAAATTTTCAGAATGGAAAGGGGTAACTAGTGGTGTTCCCCAAAGGTCAGTCCTAGGACCAATCCTATTCAACTTAATATTAAGGATATGGAGAAAGGGGTAAACAGTCAGGTGGCGAAGTTTGCACATGATACTAAACTGCTCAAGACAGAAGACCAAAGCAGACTGTGAAGACCTTCAAAAAGATCTTACAAAACTAAGTGATTGGGAAACAAAATGGTAAATGAAATGTAATGTAAATAAATTTAAAGTAATCCACATTGCAAAAAACAACCCCAACTATACATACAGTACAATGGGGGCTAATTTAGCTACAACTAATCAGGAAAAAGATCTTGGAGTCATCGTGGATAGCTCTTTGAAGACGTCTAATGCAGTGTGCAGTCAAAAAAGTCAAAACAGGACATTAGGAATCTTTTAAAAAGGAATAGATAACATCATATTGCCCTTATATAAATCCATAGTGCGCCCACATCTTGAATACTGCATACAGATGTTGTCTCCTCATCTCAAAAGAGATATATTGGCATTAGAAAAGGTTCAGAGAAGGGCAACTAAAATGACTAGGGGTTTGGAACAGGTCCCAAATGAGGAGAGATTAAAGAGGCTAGGACTTTTCAGTTTGGAAAAGAGGAGACTAAGGGGGGATATGCTAGAGGTATATAAAATCATGAGTGGTTTGTAGAAAGTGAATAAGGAAAAGTTATTTACTTATTTAAAAGAGAACTGGATAAATTCATGAAGGTTGATTCCATTAATGGCTATTAGCCAGGATGGGTAAGGAATAGTGTCCCCAGTCTCTGTTTGTCAGAGGGGAGTGATGGATGGCAGGAGAGAAATCACTTGATCATTACCTGTTAGATTCACTCACTTCGGGGCACATGGCATTGACCACAGTCAGTAGACAGGATACTGGGCTGGATGGACCTTTGATCTGACCATTACAGCCATTCTTACATTCTTTTAGATTGGATTGGCACCAGCATAACAACTAGGTCATATCGGAGTTATATATTAACCTGGGCGTATGGCTGCTCCTTTGAGAGCAGAACCCCCCCTTGGTTGATGAAATTGGTTTTAAATAACCACCCATCATTATGTGTCCAAGTAGGCTGCATTTCTGACTTCTTGTTCACCAATGTGGCGAAACAGAAGTTTACTTGTGTTGCTGGTTTGGTATGGAAGAATAACCATCAGTTTTGGTGACAGGTTGGGTTGTGCCTGCCCTATTTCTTAGCAATTTAGCCTGAATTTGGTATTCTCAGTTGTGACCACTTAGGCACAGTGACAACAGTATACCAATTCTGCCTATAATATATCCCTCAGTTACAAGGCACCTTTTTCATAATCACAGAGAAATCACTAAATAGAAATTCTGACTGACTTCACTGGGAGCAGGATCAGACTCAAGCTTTAAAAAGTACTTTTAAAATGCTCCAACAAAGGTAAGAAACTGAGAATTGGAAGGAGATGCATAACTGGTATGTAACTTTCTAATCTACACAGTTGACCTTTGTCTAAATTTCAATGCTTTGAATGGTAGAAATAAAAGTTCCTAGTTATTCTTGCTCTAGAGACAAGTTTCAGAATTACAAGCATACTAAAATATTATATCCCTTTACATTTGAGTACATCTTCCTATATTATAGCAAACTAAAGTCATAAAATGGAAGGAGATTGTTTCCTTAGTGAAGCTCTAACCTTGGTATCAATCTCTAAGGCTGTCTACACTACAAAGATTTATTGACAAAAGTTCTGTCGACAATCAAAAAGCACTATAATTTTATCACTATTGCATGTTCACACTATACTCTCTCTGTTGGCAGAGCACTTGGTGCTCTAGCATCGAGAGTGAGAGCAGTATACCATGTACCTATCCCAGGGTGCTTCTTGCTACCTGCTGTAGCTAGGACTTGTGGGAAGGCAGAGTGGATCGCAGCATATCATGGATGCTGAGTCAACATCCCATGATACATTATTTTCTGCACCAGCATTCCATAGTCGTTGACTTTTTTTGCAACATTTTTCAATAGTCCGTTTACTGTGAGCTTACCATCTGTGTGTGAAAGGATGGAGTTGTGGTCACTGTTATTAACATATCACAGATGGTAATGCAGTTAATCATGAACTACCAGTCTGACCAGGAATCAGAGTTGCCTGACCTGCTTTGTGCCATGGAAAGAAGCATCACCAGATTGCTTTTGGCATACACGGAGCAGCTGCACACAGTGGACATCACTTTTGGGCTCGGGAAACAAGCACCGAGTGGTGGGACTACTGCACTGCTACTTAGGTCTGGGATGACAAGCAGTGGCTTCAGAACTTTTGGATGCAGAAAGCCACCTTCCTGGAACTGTGTGAGGAGCTCATCTCAGCCCTGAGGTGCAAGGACACTAAAATGAGAGATGCCCTCTCAATGGAGAAGCACATGGAGATCGCTGTGTGGAAGCTGGCAACCCTGGACTGGTATCAGTTGGCCACAAATCAGTTTGGAGTCAGGAAATCAACTGCGGGGACTGCATTAACACAAGAGTGCAGGGTCATTAATCACCTTCCGCTAATCAAATGACTCTCTGCAAAGTGCTTGAAATAGTGGATGGCTTTGCGGAAATGGGATTCCGTAACCGCAGCAGGGGGATAGATGGAATGCATAGTCCAATTTTGGCACTGGACCATCTTGTGACAGAGTACATCAATAAAAAGGGTGACTTCTCCTTAGTATTGCAAGTGCTTGTGGATCACACGGGTGTTTCACTCATATTAATGTGGGGTGGTCTGTGAAGGTGCATGATGCACACATCTTCAGGAACACTGGCCTCTTCAGAGACTTGCTTTCCATACCAAAAGATTATGCGGGGGAGGGAGGAGGGATTTCCAAATGCCCATAGTGACGTTGGGATATGTAGCATACCCCTTACTCCCACGGCTCATGAAGTCTTAGAGAAAAACCTGGACAGGACCAAGGAGTGCTTCAACAACAGGTAGAATAGATGTAGAATGACTGTGAAATGTGCCTTTGCAGATTAAAAACATGCTGGTGCTGCCTTTATGCAGGTTAGATCTAAGTAAGGAAAACATTCCAATGGTCATAGGTGCATGCTCCATAATCTTTGTGAGGCTAAGGGTGAAAAGTTTTCCGAGTGGAGCTCCGAGGCATATCACCTGGCTGTTGATTTCAAGCAGCCTAATACAAGAGCTATTAGAGGGGCACAAGGAGGAGCAATTTGAATCAGGGAGGCTTTGAGGCAAAATTTTGATAATGAGCACCAGTAGTCTGTTTTTCTATACAGCAATCTGCCATACATCATTAAGCTCAGTTATCTTATGTGGCCTAGTACTTGTGATGAATTCCTGACTGGAATTTGTAGTAAGCAAATTATTAGAATGCATGTATATGTTACTAGCAGCAGCAATCACTACATGTAGGACACAAATAAAAATTGGTTATCTTTCAGAGAGTTTGTTTTTATTAAACACCAATTAACTCACACAAAAGGGTTGGTGGGAATGGAGGTAAGAGTGCTGAGCAGTGGAGGCTCTCATAGCTGTGCATAAATCCAGCTATCACTTTGGAAGGTGTCTCAAGGGCTAGAGTATAGGCTGAGGGGAGCGGGGGGAGAGAAGCAGCATCCATCTGAGCTGCTTGGAGTGTGATTAGGGACTTTACCATCTCTATCATCTACTCATGGGCCTTTAGAATATACTCCTCACTATACTTTCTCTTCTGTCTTTCCATTTATCCCAGTTGAATGGAGCTCTCTTTTTTCTGACTCAGAGGATTGGAGCACCTCTCTGAACATGTCCTCCTTGCTCCATCTTGGCTGCTGCCTTATCTGGCAGAGGCACTGCCAGTGTCCAAGGGGTACCTCTGAAGGCCACATCTGCAGAAGTACAAGAAAATTCACAGAAGCATGATTGTTAGATCACTCTCAGCACTGAATCATTACAGTAAAATATACCTCTTAACATAGTCACTTTTTCTCTGTCCCCTGACAAGCACACATCTCAACGAGCACCCTAAACGTGGTGAGTTTGACCTGGGTGGGCCTTCAAAATGGGACAAGGGTGTTAATGATAATTTCAGGGGGATCAGTAAAAGCAACCAGGGACAATATGTTAAATTCTACACCATTTTCTACAGGCTGAGGTCACTGAAGCCGTCATCTCACTCCTGAGAGCAAGGATACATCTACTGCACTCATCTGGGTTCAGACCCGGTCCCTATGCAGCTCGCCTGTGTGCTGCTTGGTCCCTGCATGAGTGATTGCAGTGGAAAGTTTCCTACAACGGGGGGGAAGGAGCAAAGCAGCTTTCCCAAGGAACCTTCAGCAAAGGATTGCCAAGTACCTCTACGAAAGTTTCCTAGAGATCTCTCTAGAGGGTTCCCATGAAATCTCGGTGTGCATCAACACACTGTTCCACCACACTGCTTAGCTGTGCAGGGAAATGTGGGGCACACAAACACAGCTAGTCTTGTAAATGTCTATCTTTTCCTTCACCCACTTCTACAGTATTCAGAGCAAAGGCCAGCTGCATGCCATGTAACCAAACAGAATCAACTCAAAAAAATTACTTACCAGGGGTCTCCGCAACAGCAAGCATGATACTGGACACTGAATGCTGGGACTGGCTACACCCATCCAGAGTAGAAGAGAGTTCCTGACTCGCATGGTACCGGACCACCCTGAAGTGGATTCCACAGCATCCTCCAACTCCACCTCCTTGTCCATAACTTCATCCTTGAGGTTAGGTACACTGTCCACCACCTTCAGTCCCACCAAAGTGTCCATGGGGCTCTTGGTGACAGAGGTGGGGTCATTGCAGGGGATGGCGTCCAGTTCCTTGTGGAAGAGTCAACTCTTGGCTGCAGAAGTGGAATGATGATGACCTCCCTTGCCTTCTGGTAAACCTGCCTGAGCTCCTTTATCTTCGCTCTGCACTGTACCGTGTTTCCATCACAGTCCTTCTCATACAAGGCACAAGAAATCTGCCCATAGGTATTCAAGTTCCTACAGCTGGAGCAGAGCTGGACTGGGCAACCTCCTTTTCCCATATATTTAGCAGATCCAACTCCTCCTCAGTCGTCTGAGTGGGATAGCATTTGCTGCCGAGCAAACAGGAAGTGGAATTTCTAAAATTCCCAGGCCTTTAAGAGAGGGGCAGATGCTTGTTTGCCTGGCTGCAGGGCAGCAGAGTTCAAGCTGCTGACCAGAGTGGTCAGGATGGGCATTGTGGGACATCTCCTGGAGGCAATTTACCACAACAAAACCATGTGCAGTGTCTAAACTGGCACTTTTTGGGCAAAACTTTGTTGCAAAAAGCTCTGTTTCTGATCAAGGTGGTTTTATTATGTTGGCAAAACAGGAGAGTTGTGTCACCAAAAGTGGCATTGCAGTTTATATACCTCAACTCTTTTGGCATCAAAAGCGGTCTTTTGTCAAAAAGTCTCCATAGTGTAAGGCTTGGCTACACTGGCACTTTATACCGCAATAAAGCCTCCCAGAGCACTACCTTACTACTTCTCCACACTGGCAGGGCACGTAGAGCACTCTGACTCCCTGGCTAGACTGCTCCTGGTACTCCAGAGGAGTTGCCAGAGGATTAACAGGTGTTGCATATTGAGATGCCCCAGCAGTCAGTGTAAACTAGCATTAACGATACTCCACTTTGAGTGACTTCCCCAATGCTCCCTAATCTCCTTAAGTGAAGTGGCCTCTCTTCCCTTTGTTTTGAACTCGGCTGGAGGAATGCGGAAGTGCTTTTTCAGAGCTCATCTGCAATGGGGCAAAGCAAACAAAGCAAACCTGTAGGAGTGAGGAAGTGAGTGAGTGAAAAGCAGGAGATTAGGGGGATCTGCATTTACAAGATAGCGTGGGGACACACTCAGCACTCCAAAAATTCGCTCGCTCTCTCCCCCAACATATACACAACACACTCCATCCCACCCCCCTCATTTGAAAAGCACGTTGCAGTCACTTGAATGCTGGGATAGCTACCCATAATGCACCACTCCCAGTGCTGCTGCAAGTGCCGCAAATGTGGCCAGGCCAGTGTGGTTGCAGCCATCAGTGTGGACACACTGGAGCGCTTTCCCTGGAGCTGTCTACGAAGACGGGTTTAACCCAAAGCGCTCTACAGCTGCAAGTGTAGCCAAGCTGTCAGTCAATCTAGCCGCATCTATAGTGGGGTTAGATACGCTTAACTACATCACACAGGGCACAAACTTTTCACGGCCCTGACCGATGTAGCCGAGTGGATCTACTTTTCAGGCATAAACCAAACCTTAGCGACAAAAGCCTGGAATACTGAATGGGTTTAGCAATTATGCAGAGCTGCGGATTGCTGCTTATTGATTTAGATTTTCAGGATAGAACTGGTTAGTCAGTTTATCACTAAACAAATCCAAGAGAAGAAAAAAAAATACAACTTGTTTAAGTCTGAAACAAGATAGGAAAAACACACTGGGGCAGGAAATACTTTTCCCAATCAAGAAGCACCTTTTCACAGAAATTAAAAAAGTGATATATGTAGTCTTGTGTACTCCCACACAGTTTTTTTTCTAAAGGCAAGTGTACTGTAGACAATGATGGAAGGCGACATAATCACAGGAGGAGTCAGGGTGACAACATAAACAAGTTGTACCCTGAACCTTAAGAATTGTTCAAAAAAATCAAAAAGTAGTATAAATTCAAAGTATGGCTCTTGGCAACAGTTGGGTTACTCGGTCATAAGCCAGAAGGAAACACAAAACTGTCCTTTGTAAATGCTGGCCCTTATTTGTGTCTTGATTGTGCTTCTACATGTTCTCCAGAGAAAGGATGGAGAAATCTGACATTAGCCCCTTTCCAATAATGGCTAGAGGTACATAAAGTCTGCTGGGAGCAATATTGTCTAGAATCAGGAAACGCCCTACAGTAGAGCTCCAATCAACATATTGAAAACCTGTGTTTTCTTTTAAAGGGATTGTGCTCATCTGACATTGTCAATCAACTTCTGGAAAACAACACCCATGAAGTAAATTACTTCTCAGAGCAGCATTCAGTGTTTAATTTATAACAGCATGTTATTCAAGTGAGCTGTCTCCCAAACAGAAGCACCTTCATGTCTTCCCTATAAGGTGATTATAAGTTAATGTCAAACTCCATGTATAAAAATAACTTTTATTCCAAATTTAGGGTTAGACTCCACAGCCACTGAATTGTGGAAGCCATTGAAATAAGTTTGTTATTGATTTCAAAAGCACCAATTCTGGTAGAGAAGTTATATTCACTGAATGAGAGAGAGAGAGAGAGCATGTATATAAAATCACACACTTGCTATGCATATATTCTTCCAATATAGTCTCCCCAAAAGAAAACAGATCATATTTTTAAGGCACATATCTAATGGAAAAAATTTTTAGTCCAAATGTACAAAAACACTCAACAGTTTTGTAGTTCTTTAAATCAAAGATATATCTTAATGGGCTGCCCTTCCCCAAATAAACCAAACAAGATGCCAAAAATGAATCGTAAATTACAAATCTGTATTAATTTTGAAGTGTCAATCCCTATTTCAGCTTTCAAAATGGGATATTATTCACTTAAATTATAAGAAAACCTCAACAATTTCCCATTTTACAGTATTTGGTTTGATTTTGGCAACAGCAATTTGTTAATGTTTTGAATCTTTTTAGATTCAGCTGATTAAATTGAAAAGTCACATTAATTCAGTCATGGGCAAACTTTTTGGCCTGAAGGCCATATCAGGGTTGTAAAATTGTATGGCGGTCCAGGTAGGGAAGGCTGTCTCTCCCCAAACAGCCTGGTCCCGCCCCCATCCGACCTCCTCCCACTTCCTGCCCTCGATTGCCCCCCCTCAGAATCCCCAACCCATCCAACCCCCCGCTCCTTGTCCCCTGACCACCCCCTCGAGACCACCCCACCCTAACTGCTCCCCCAGCACTCCACCCCCTATCTAAACTCCCCTGCTCCCTGTCCCGACTACCCCAACACCTATCCACACCCCCACAGACCCCTGGGATTCCCACGCCCTATCCAACCCCCCATTCCCTATCCCCTGACCGCCCCCCCCCAGAACCTCCGCCCCATCCAACCATTCTCTGCTCCCTGTCCCCTGCTGACCCCCTCCCCCAGAACCTCCTGCCCCCTACCCAAGGCCCCAACCCCCTTACCCCCATGCTGTTCAGAGCAGCGTGTCTGGCAACCGTGCGGCCTGCCAGAGCTAGACACGCTGCCCCCCCACCATAGCCAGCCATGCCGCTGTAGCCCTGCCCAGGAGCAGAGGGCCAGAGTACTGCCCACATGGCATGCTGAAGCTGCAGGGGAGGGGCCAGAGGGAGTCTCCCTGGCCGGGAGCTCAGGGTCCAGACAGGGTGGTCCTGTGAGCTATTTGTTGCCTGCAGGCCGTAGTTACCCACCCCTGCACTAACTATAATTAACAACTTTGATCACGTAATAGTGAAGCAAAGGTTGCATGATTCTAGAACCCCTCTT
Source organism: Sternotherus odoratus (assembly GCA_032164245.1). NCBI lineage: Eukaryota > Metazoa > Chordata > Testudines > Kinosternidae > Sternotherus > Sternotherus odoratus. Next base: position 153,619,753 of record JAVMKO010000002.1, read on the forward strand.
GCATCTGTTATCAGATTCCATTAGTTTGATTTTCTATTCTCACCAATAATGATAAATTGCGTAGACTAAAGTTAAAAACTTGTGTACACCTAACTTGGATTTCAAATATTTGAAAATATTCCCATTGACCATTCAAGAAGCGTTATGACTACAAAATGAACACTTGTTATGGTATCCAGTTTCAGAAGCAATCTGCACTAGAATGCTGTTCACAGGGATTATAATAATCAAATCCCAAAGATCAAAAATAGTCTAATAATGTCAACTTCTACTATATGAAAACATGCAATTTGCACATCCTCTCACATTCATAGCATTTTACCATATTGAGCAATGGATCAGAGAGCAGGCTTTCTTCTTAAACTATCAATAAAATATTGCACTCTTTTTAAAAGAGAGAGCTTTTTAAACAACCACTAAATTCTAACTTTGCATGAGTTAAAACAGGAAAGCTGGGTTACATCGCTATTTCAGATGACAACTGGAAAAATCAGTTTTACAAAATGCATAAGTACTCTCTGAACAGGGAATTTAATTTTAAACAGGAAATAAAAAGATTAGAAACAAACAGATGTGGAATTTCACTAGAGAATGAAATTAGAAATCTATCAGAAATATGTATTGTAAGGAACGTACATGAACTGAGTGGCTAATTGGCTGAAAGAGCTCCAAGTGGAATCATTATGAAAAAAACACAAATTATGAAATCCATCTCACTCAACTATTTGTCATCTTTCTTTTCTGTATCCAAAATCTCACATGAACATGTACATCTAGTTAACAAGGCTATACCAAGTTACTGACATTTAGTTCACAAAGCACATTAAAGACTGCTAATACCGTGTTTCCCCGAAAATAAGACAGTGTCTTATATTAATTTTTGCTCCCAAAATTACATTACATTATATTACAGCGAGAGGCAAAACTGGAAGTACGTCTTATTTTCAGGGGATGTCTTACTTTCGGGGAAACAGGGTATTCACCATCTAAGATTACCATTCCAAACAACATTGCTATAATTCTGAAATTAGTGTTGCTTTTCTAGACCAAACTAAAAGAGCTGCTGCTATACATCAGTGGAAATCTGACTCTGGCTCCCATTTAAAAAAAAAAAAAAGTTTTCACATTTAGTAGTCCCATCTTATCTCAGACTAACTTTAAAGGCACCTTCCATGCTGTCCACCCTCCCCTGGAGTTATGCCACTGAGCAGGTAGCACTCTGGGGGGCAGCGCTGTGCGCTCCTGCAGGACAGGACAGCACAGCAAGCTCCATTCATGCTGCCTCTCTGAGCAACATGGTAAGGGGGTGGGGAGCAGTGGGTTGGATAAGGGGAAGGGAGACCCGGGGAGCAGTCAGGGGAGTAGGCGGGGCTTAGACAGAGGGTGAAGTCCCAGGGGAGTCTCTGGATATGGCAGTCGGGGGACAAGAAGCAAGGGTGAGGGCGGATGGGTTGGGGCAGTCAGGGGGTGGGAAGTGGGAGAGGGTCAGATAGGTAGTGAGGTCAGATAGGTAGTGTTTGGGGAGGCACAGCCTTCCCTACCGAGTCCTCCACACAATTTTGCAACCCTCAGGCCAAAAAGTTTGCCCACCCCTGTGTTAACCAGTCAATACAATTTCCTACTCATTCCATTTAACAGCAAACTATTGGAAATATGCAGATCTGAAAGAAAGTGGGGAAATAAGAGCCTTACTTCTTATAAACTTTATAAAGAGAATGGTCTATATAAAAGTGTTCACACAGAATACTGGAAAATCAAAAACAATATATTCCATTCATTAGTAGGCCTTTTACATTAGCCTTCAAATTAAAAGTATAGGGCTTCCCAACAACTAAATTCAAATTAGAACAGCATCATTAACTTGATTTCACCTGTGAAGTACATTGCCTGTTTACTTTCCAAGTTGTATTTTTGTTGGAATGAGACTGCAAAAATACTTTTAATTAGAACCTCTACCACCAAGAGGGGAAATCCCTTCTGACATTCTTCAAACAAAGTCTATAACTGAATCTCAGTAGATAGAAGGCATCTACTTATGCAATACATTCATTTATACAGTGTTTAAGGTTTTATTTTCAAAATCTTAGTTTTGCCCTACATTTAGAAGTAGAGTTTTGCCTAATTTAGACTTATCTGGAAGCACTCCATCAGTGCAGCTCCTCTGTTGGAAGTGATAATGGAAACACCAGTGTAGACAGGACACTTTTTTGGAGGGGGAAGTGGAAGGGGTGCACATCAGGTCATCAAATATTGCTCTCCACAGTACTACATGAAATGGTGGTAAAAGTGTCAGCAACCATCTGAAGTCTGTCTGGTGGTGTAATCGAGATTTCCAGATCAAACCTAGTGTAAAAAAGGCCTCCACAATTTACTGTCTTCTTCCCAGAAACAAAAATGATTACACAGAAGAAGGAACTGTGTACTGCATCCAAAGGAACTCTCCCTTTTTATTTCCCAATAGGTTTTTCTTTTTTATTTGTTTCTTTCAAATGAATACACATTTAAAATGCACAGACTAGTAGCAGGGTTGGGGAGAAGCAAGAAAGGATGGAAATGTGTGGGTGTGGAGGAAAAGGAAAAAACCTTTCACAAGCTATCACTAACTAAAAGCCCTATAAGGAATCAAAGGCAACAATAGACAAGATATAGCCACATCCCTCTTCTTCCTAGATCTCCTCCTATCATTTATATTTTTCACACAGATGAGGACACTACAGGATTATATACTACTTCTGTGCATATACTATATTTGATTAAACCTGTACACATCTCTCATTATGCCTTAGAAGACAAGAGTATCCTCAAGTATATTAAAGCATGGCAGAGTTTTGCTCCCCTTCAGCAGGAAGAAATCATTGTGAAGAACTGAGGTTTGGGATCCTCTCCAGGAGTCAGTGGACACAGGGATCATACACACACCTCTCTCCTCAAACACAGAGATACCTACCACAGCGCAACCCCCCCTCCCAAGACATAAACATACCCCGATTCCCTTCCCTCCTACTCACTCACCTCATCCTCTTCTCACTCATACCTGCTTCCCCTTTCCCCCACCCTCTCCCACACACACCCTTCCCCCTCCCCCCACCCCCGCACCGCACCTCCCCCCAACACCCTCCCTCCCCCCACCCCCGCACCGCACCTCCCCCCAACACCCTCCCTCCCCCCACCCCCGCACCGCACCTCCCCCCAACACCCTCCCTCCCCCCACCCCCGCACCGCACCTCCCCCACACACCCCTCAGCCTCCACTTCCGAACCGCACCCCCCCCAGCCTTCAGCCTTTCTCACGCACCGCACTCTTCAGCCTCCCGCAGCCCACACCCCGCATCCCTCAGCCTCCTCCCCCCCCCCGAGCGCACCCCTCCTCCAACACTGAGCCTCCCCCCCAGCCAGGGCGCTCGAGTCGCGGGGGGGGGGGGGAGACACACGACACTCACCATGGCAAACGCGCTGCGGCGGGGCCGGTTGTCCTGGTGACAAGGAGCCCGGAGCGGCCACTGCCAGGTGCAGAGCCTGCGCGCGCAGCCCAACCGAGTGGGCGAGCCTAGTAGGGGGGCACGTGACCGGAAACACCCCTCTTGATTCGGCCCATCCCCTTCACGTGACCCGAAGGGGCGGAGAGGGGACGAGCTAGGGGTGGGGTCGGGGTTCGCGCGCGCGCGCGCGCGCAGATCCGCGGTCACGTGGCGCTCGCGGGGAGGCGGAGCCCGAGGGAGTAGGGAGGGGAGCCGCGGCTTGAATGCCGAAGAGCGGCCGGCGGGGAGGGGCGGGGCGGGGCGGACAGGCTGGTGGCTGCAGCGCCCCCTAGAGGCCCGAGCTGGCTGCGCCTCTTTGTCAAGAGCCACAATGAGCCCCTGCGGGAGGGGACTCGGCCCGTCTCCCAGGAGATGAGGCCGGCAGAGCCCATAAGTCCCAGCAGGTGTTGGTCTAGCAGCAATTAGGGTGACCAGATGTCCCGATTTACACACAGAGTTACACACAGCTGTGAGAGCCATAACCGAGAGACTTCCTCATTGCCATGGCCCGTGTTTGACGAAAAATGTGTTTTGTCCTGTTATTAAACTTTACTCTTTGAAATAAAACAATTCTTTGTGTCATCCACACATTAGTTGGTGCTAACATTCAAACACAGTGGCTATAGGCAGGAATATTTAATCAGCACAATTCACGCTCAGGAAGCAAGCATTACAGAGGTCATTTAAGGTAGCAAGTAAACATTGTCTGGCATAATGCATCACATAAAGACACATTACTGGGAAATATTGTCAAAATGCTCCTTCAAAGCCCCCCTGATTTGAATAGCACCCTGCTGTGCTCCTCTAACTTCCCTGGTATATGGCTGGCCAAAATCAGCAGATAGCTGATCAGCCTCAGCGCTCCATCCCTGGGGAAACTTTTCTCCATTCACTTCACAAATGTTATGCAGCGTACAACAGGCTGCAATGACCATCGGAGTATTTTCCTCACTGAGGTCTAGTCTGCCAAAAGGGCAGTCCCAGCTACCTTTTAATCAGTGAAAGGCACATTCAGCAATCATTTGGCTCCTGCTGAGCCTGTTATTGAAGTGTTCCTTGCTGCTATCTTCCCATTGTAAGGCTTCATGAGCCACAGGAGCAAAGGGTAGAGAGGGTCTCCCAGGATCACTATGGGTATTTCAACATCCCCCATTGGAATATTCCGGTCTAGAAAGAAAGTCCCAATGTGCAGCTTTCTATACAGACCAGTGTTCCTAAAGATGCATGCACATCAATGCACCTTCCCTGACCACCTCATATTGATGTCAATTAAATGGCTCCAGGGATCCACCAGCGCCTGCAATGCCACAGGGAAGTAACCCTTTCAGTTGATTTACTCTTTTGCAATATGGCTGGGGCCAAAATAGGAATATGCATTCCATCTATCGCCCTGCCACTGTGGCAAGGTGATAGATGGAAGTCCCATTGCCTCAAAGCCATCAAGTATTTCCTGCACATTACCACGAGTCACAGTCCTTCACAGCAGGAGGCGATTAATGGCCCTGCACACTTGCATCACCACAACCCCCATGGTGAATTTTCCAACTCCAAACTGATTCATGACTGAGCAGTAGCAGTCTGGAGTTACCAGCTTCCTCACAGCAATTGCCACTCGCTTTTCCACAGTGAGAGCAGCTCTCATTCTGTTTTCCTTGAACAGCAGTGCTGGGGCAAATGCCACACACAATTCTAGGAAGGTGGATTTGGTGCATCCGAAAGTTCTGCAGCCACTGGTCAATATCCCACACATGCATCACATTCCCATCACTCAGTTCTCATTTCCCAAGTCCAGTACTGACAGGCCACTGTGTGCAGTTGCTCTGTGAATGCCAACAGCAATCTTAAATTATTTCTTTCCATGGTATACAGCAGGGCAGGCATCACCAATTCACTTTCTGTTTCATAGCTCATGAAATACTGCAGGACCAGCCACATTGTGCTCATCACCAGACTGGTCAGCAGTTCATGATCCAGGCTTTCAGGCAGAGATAGCAGGCACACAGTTTACAAGGGCTGTTCGAAAATGGCATGAAACAAAGCCCATGGAACAATGTGACAGAAAGAACTGCATTATGGGATGATAAGCATGCCCCCAGGATGCACCTTGATCCATTCCGTGAGCTTCCAGTGGCAAAGGGTGGCAAGTTGCACAATGGGATAGCTACCCACAATGCAATGCTTTCTCTGTCAATGCACTGAACTGTCGACATGCTCCACTGATACCAGGAGCATTGTGCGGACATGCACAGCTGATGTAATTAAAGCAGCTTATGATCGTCAATGTAACTTAAGTCAACTTAACTCTGCAGTGTAGACATGACCTAGGTGACTACTCATTTTGGTGCCACAAATGGGTGATGTTTGGCAGACTGTCACTTTTTCCCCCCCATTAAGCAAGATTTTTTTTCTCCCTGTAAGCATGCCGCAGGGACTCACCCCTGCAGCACCTCCCGCTGGTCATCCAAGGAATCAGCTCTTCCAGCTCTGGAGCGCCCTCTGCAGGCCGGTGTCCCACTGCCCGCTGGCCCCATGTCCCTCCCTGGACCCTGGTGCCCTTTGCCTGGGGTGCTGCCCCCTGGCAGTACCTCCACAGTCTAGCTCTGGGCCTTCCCTCCCTGGGGAACCCCCAACCCTCTGAACCCCACCTTGCCTCAGTCTAGGCTACTGTCAGCCATTATCAAGCCCTCACTCCCTGGGGCAGACTGCAGTGTAACAGCCAGTCATCATAGGCAAGGAGGTTTTAGCCTGCTGCCTCTGCCTACCCATGGGCTGCCCCCTGCAATCCCAGTGCCCCTTCTAGGCCTCAGACTAGGCCCTGTAGCCTGGGGAGATGCCAGCCTGGAGCTCCCCAGCTCCTCTGGCCTTTCCCCCCCAATCCTGCTCCAAGTTTCCCTAGCAGCTAGGCCAGTCCACCTCCACAGCTAGAGGAAAGGACTCTCTCTGTTGGAGCACTAACCTCTGGGCCCTTTTATCAGGGCCAGCTGGGCCCTAATTGACCCAGCCTCAGATGTGGCTGCTCCACCCCAGCTGCTTTCTGTTGCAGCACTCTGCTGGGCTGACTTTCCCCAGCCACAGACCTTTGCAGAGCTGTTTAAAGCTCATTTCTGCTGGAGTGGGGCAACCGCCCCACTACGCCCCCCAAACAAGAAGGAGCCAACCACAGCACATTATCGTATGGATGCCCCAATGAGGGGGAGCCAAGCAGCACACACAATCATGTTTTGAATATCTGCATAGGTTACTGTAAGCAGCATCTCATTCTGTCATTTCACATGGGCAGAGCCTGAAAGAGTACCACCACTAGGGTGACCAGATGTCCCGTTTTTATAGGGACGGTCCTGATATTTGAGGCTTTGTCTTATATAGGTGCCAATTTTCCCCCTCCATCCCCATCCCGATTTTTCACCCTTGCTATCTGATCACCCTAACCACCACTCTTTTCTTTTTTCCAATTTTACCCGTGACAAGAGAAGAAAAGTCACATCTCAATTAAATCCAACCAACTTCAATTGCTACACACATTGCATTCATTTGTGGAAAAACATTTTGTAAAGATATAAACTGCATTAGAAAAGACATTTGTGCTGGAATTTTAAAAGGACCAAAGGGGGCTGACAAGAGGGCAGGGTTGCTAGTTGAGTAACAGTGAGGTGTTTCCTGAATGGTTCTTCATCTCTCACTGTTGTGAGGTACTTTGGATTTTGCGAGACAAGGCGCACACACACGTGGTTGTAGAAAGTAGATGAGTTTATTGGAAGGCATCGGTCCCTCAAATAGGCACTGAGGGGCCCGATTCTGATCAGCGCGACCGCAGAAAGGGTACCTAGCACTTCAGAGCCATTGCTAGGTTGGAAGAGCCCACAGACAACCCACAGGTGTGGGCTTAAGTACACTCACACATTTGCATCTCATACATACTCATGTCTCATTTGCAAGCAATAAGCTGATTGGTTACACGCTGTCCTGCCTCAGTTTCCCCATTTAGTTTCCCAGGCATTCATTCTCACACAGACAGGGTAAACACTCATGCAGCTGGGAACTGGTTCCCAAACACCCAGATAACAAGAAGGTCATTCTCAGACTAATACTATCATTATGCACTCTCCTGGAGTTGACTTAGAAGCGTAACTGCGCCTTCTAGTGGTTGCCCATCACAATGTCTTCCGGTCCTAACACTCACCTACACAGATGGCTCTCAATCACATCCCACTTCTTCAAAACAAGGGAAATTCACTATCCAGCAAAGTCAATACAGAGCTGTTTGACTGGCAGTGTCCCATACTCTTCCATATAACCCTCTAAAAAACAGAAAACATGGAGTTAAGAATGTCTCCAACACCATAGGGAGGATGTTAACTGCGCCCTTTAAGCACTGTGCCCAAATGAGTCCTATGAGAACAACAGAACTGTAGTCTTCCCAAACATCAGAAGGGACAGCACAAAAAGTGCATACTAGAGAAAACTCTTCACTAAGATAAAGTTCAAGGTTAGGTCAGGCTTAGTGAACATGACGTAGATACACACCACATATACTCAATCTCTTTGCCTTCTCCAGACAAATCACCACAGACTTGCCAGATGTTAACAGTTATTCAGCCTTGTCCAAAGAATTTCCCCTGGGAAATCATCTTCCATTAGTCCTGTCTGAGCTTTTGGTGCAGTGTGATGTGTGCCAATAGACTGCTACAACTCCCCAGGGCAATAGTGCAACAGAGCATAGAGAAGGTGCAAGGTATTGTGTAAATGCCAGTACAGATGTAATGTTCAGGCGGACAATGAGAACATACAAATGAGTACTAGAAAGGGGTGAAGCAGTTTTAGTGCCCTATTTTCTTGACATACTGAATGGAACATCAGCCTCTGAAGGTGATGGTGGCAGCCGTTCCAGTGGTCAGAGGCAAAGGTCAGAACCCTACTCACAGCCCAAATTCTAGGCTCAAGGGTCAAGACCAAGTATGAACCAGGAATTGGAGCTGAAGATCACAACCAGAAGGCAAGAGCAGTTCTGATTCAGAGGCAGGAGTGAAACATGGAAAAGACGAAACAAGGCTGAGTGCAGGGCTTAGAGTAAGACAAGCACCCACAGGTATGTGCATTAAGCAGCAAGCCAGCTATCGCTGCAGCTAGGCTAAGAACCAGCTTGCTAGCTTCCTCACCTAATCAAGCAGAGCAGTCCTAGGTTACTTGTTGAGCCGTTGGGAGACTGAGCAGGTGCAGCTGCAGGGCTTTACTCCTGACAGAGTATCTGAATAGGAATGATGGTTTAGTATCATATATTCCACAGCAGAACAAAATGGCAGATTTTATTAGGGACTAGCAAAAATACCTGGCGTTGCTCGGGGCCGGTGGAGGGGGGGGGAGTGGGGAGAGAGCTGAGCGAGTGCGGGGTCCATTGGAGGGGGAGAGGGGGGAAAGAGCTGAGTGAGTGGGGGGGCTGTTGGAGTGGGGAGGAGGGGGGAGAGAGCTGAGCGAGTGCGGGGGCCATTGGAGGCAGGCAGAGGGGTGAGATTTTAAAAATTTCCGATTCTTACCTGAGGGGGGAGAGAGCTGAGCGAGTGGGGGGGGGCGTTGGGGGGGGGAAGAGAGCTGAGTGAGTGTGGGGTCTGTTGGAGGGGGGAGGGGGGAGGGAGCTGAGCGAGTGCGGGGGACATTGGAGGGAGGGAGGGGTGTGAGATTTTAAAAATTTTTGATTCTTTCCTGAGGGGGGAGAGAGCTCAGTGAGTGTGGGGCCCCTTGGATGGGGGGGGGAGGGGGGAGAGAGCTCAGTGAGTGCCGGGGCCGTTGGAGGGGGAGCGGGGGCAGAGAGCTGAGCGAGTGCGGGGTCCGTTGGAGGGGGGTATTATTACATCATAACTATGTCACAGAGAACAGCAGGTGTTAACCTGCTGCCCAGCTGATGTGAATGGGCTTTAAAGAATTTCACCCCTGGGGGGCGTCAGAGGTGAGATTTGAAAAATTTTCAACTCTTACCAGGGCCGGCGACAGGGGGGGGGGGACAAGGGGGACAACTGTACCGGGCCCCGGACTTAAGGGGGGCCCCCCGATGTAGTGCAGATGCTCGGACCTCTGCAGAGGTGCAGCGCACATGCCGCGTGGCCGCGGCTGACCGCATGCAATCCCGGGCGCCGCCAGCCACCCCAGCGCTGTGCTGTAGCGCAGCAAGCGCCCGCACGCACTGCACAGCTGAGACTGATGGCAGACGCCGACCACAGCGGGGGCTCGGGGAAGCGCGCCCGGCCTCCCTGGTGGTGTGCGGCGCTGACGGTGGTGGAGCGGAGCGGAGGCGCCGAAAGGGGTCAAGGGGAGCCGGCCTCACCAAGGTAAGGGGGCAGGGGGCCCGGCCCCACTCGGGGGGCAGTGGCTCTGGGGGGGGCGTTAGGCAGGCGGGTGGGCTCTGCGGTGAGTTCACCCCTGCCTCGGGAGGTTCATTCATCAGCGTGGCTGAGGGGGTTGGGGGGCAGGCAAAGGGGTGGTGGGGGGGAGCGCAGGCTGGGCTGAGGGGGGGGGCCCAGCCGCTGTCAGCTGAGGGGGATCTGGGAAGCACCGCCTGGGCTGGGGGGGCCCTCCAGCCGGTGTTAGCTGGGGGGGGAAGCGCCGGCTGGGCTGGGGGGGGGGCCCACACGATCAGAGTAGGGGGCCCCAAAATTTCTGTTGCCGGCCCTGACTCTTACCCTGATTAGGACCCTAAGGCCTATAACTGTGCCAAATTTCAAGTCTCTAGCTCAAACGGTGTGGAAGGAGTAAGGGAACATACATACACGCACGCACGCATGCATATACCATTTGACTATATATATATATATATATATATCGATATCAAATTGGTTTGGATCCTTGGCCTACTGCCAACTTCAGGGGGCAGAGTTAAGGTTTTGTTGTGGTGTAGTGAGGGAGACATTACCTTTACTCTGTATCTCCCAGTTTCCAGAGTTTGAGTTAGGACATAAAGAGTTAAGGCAAAACTGTGTCAGAAGTTTAAGTATTGGTGCATTTCACATTCTCGAAGAGTTGAGCCACTGCCAGTTAAGTTTAACTCCACATTTATTAATTTTTTTGATGAATGCATTTATAATAAAAATTTAAAGAATTTAATCAGTTATCATACTTGAACATATACAATAATCATTCACACACATATAAAGGAGCACCATAGTCTGGCAAGTATTTCCTGTGTGCTAGATCTTGACAAACTATGGTCCTAATCCTGCAAACACTTAACTGGATTTCTTTACATACCTGAGTAGTCCCATTAAGCAAGTAGAGAAGTCAGGAGTCACTTTAGATTTACAGTAGCATAACTGAGGCCAGAATTTGCCTTCTGTGTATTTTACATAGCTTTGAAGTCTTCATTATTGTGTTTCAAAGCATATTTTTATTAGCTGTGTGGTTTTGACAGGAGATCACAGCTCAGATGTTTAATTTCTCATTTAAATAACGGGTGTTGAAATTTCTACCATATTTACCATCAGAAAATATCTGTTTGAGAAAACTAGTCTGGTGAAAATTTGGAAAAAAATTAATTATGTGACTGCCAAGGACACAGCACATACATTTATCTGCGGCCACATATATCTATCTGCAGTGCACAAATATAGACCAACTTTCCATACACTGCAGACTTGTGGTGTCTATTTAACCACATACTGCATATGCCAATAGCTTAATATATTTGGCTTAGAGATATATTTAAAACATTAAGTCAAAATCTGAAGAATGCCCAGCTTCTGAAATAAGTTTCATGTGCTTTGAAATAAAAGAGAAAGTTCACAAGTAGCAATAGTATTTTATTACCTGATTTAATCTTCTGTCCTACTCAAAAATAGATTTTTATAAAGCTTACAATTTATATGATACTGAGTTATACCCACATGTGTTTGGTTTATATAAAAATTATAAAACATGTTTTTGACATTTTGTAGAGGGTGTCATATCCTATTATGTTTTATAATTTTTACATAAGCCAAACAAACACATGTGAATGTAACTCAGTATAATTTACATAGTAAGCTTTATAAAAATCTACTTTGAACTGAGCAGAAGATGAAATCAGGTAATAAAATACTATTGCCACTTGTGAACTCTTTTTAAAAAATTATTATTACTACATTCTAACTATAAATACAATTTAATATATCTAGCTCTAGTTTAGTTGAAATGGTCTGTGGTAGTTTTCATCAGTTTTGCTTCTTGAAAATGTTGACATTTAATTTTCTTTCCCTTTATCTTATCAACTGGGGTTGTATCATCATGGAAGCTTCCATCATTGTGTGTCTGAGGAAGCACTAAAATCCACCTATCTAGTTTGATGTAAAACATCCATCACTTCCTCAGGCTCTCTATTTCACTACCCTTTCCTGCCATATTATCTTCACCAGGTTACCTTCATTCCTTCCCTGCATGTGTCCAAACCAACAGAGTCATGCTTCCTGGATTTGTCAGCCACATCTCAGACTTTGATTTCCATCCTAATACTTTCAGTTAGAAACCTGTGTCCTCATGTAAGTCCTCTTATGGCATGAAGACATCTCATCTCAAACATCTGTAGGTATTGAACCTGCCAACTCTTTATTGCACAGGCTTCTGCTCTATACAACGTTGCAAGGCACACATTGTTTCAGTGGCATACGCTTGTCTTCCACAACCCCTGAGAGGTTATTCTCAGGGATTGTGGAAGACAAGGATGGGGGTGGGGGACAGATAGCTCAGTGGCTTGCGCATTGGCCTGCTAAACCCAGGATTGTAAATTCAATCCTTTAGGAGGCCATTCAGGGATATGGGGCAAAAATCTGTTGGATGATTTAATTGGGGATTGGTCCTGCTTTGAGCAAGGGGATGGACTAGATGATCTCCTGAGGTCCCTTCCAACCCTGATATTCTATGATCTATTCCATAGACTTCCACCACTCCCTAATCTGGACTTTCATTCATATTCAAGTTTGCTGTCTTCTATGACCCAGCTTCCAACATACCTTCTGTCCACTGTATTGTATAATTTTTCTACATCTATATTAGCCCAGACGCTATCCTGTTGGTAGTCTAGCCATTTCTCTATCCCTTAAAAATTACAAACACGGCATCTATGGTTCCTCATCCCTTCCTAAAACTGATTGTTCTTGTTCAAGGAGGGATTCCACCATTTTCCTAATTCTATTGTCCATGATACATTCCAGTATCTTCCTCCCATGCAACAATATCTTTATCCCTCAATAGTCTCTGCATTGATGGATGCTTCTTTCCTTATGTACTGGGACCAGGATAGATTTGCACCAGTCTTCAGGAATTCCCTTTTCTCACTATATGGCTTTAACCACTCTGCTCGTTATTGTAGAACCTCAGAGCTATGAACACTTTGGGAAGGGAAGTTGTTCATAACTCTGAAATGTTTGTAACTCTGAACAAAATGTTATGGTTATTCTTTCAAACGTTTCTAACTAAACATTGATTTAATACAGCTTTGAAACCTTAGTATTCAGAAGACAAATTCAGCTTTTAAATATCTTAATTTAAATGAAACAAGCACAGGAACTGTTTCCTTGCCTTGTCAAATCTTTTTTAAAACTTTCCATTTATATGTTTAATAGTTTACATTTTGACACAGTAGTAGCTTGTTTTATTTGTCTCTGCTGCTGCCTGATTGCATACTTCCAGTTCCAAATGAGGTGTATGGTTGACTGGTCAGTTCGTAACTTTGGTGTTCATAACTCTGAGGTTCTACTGTACCTCTCCCATGTAAGACTCTCACCATGTCCACTGGAATTTCATCAGGCCTTACCATTTTTCATTTCCTGGACTGCATTTTTCACCTCCTCCTTTTATGTTAGGTTCAGGCTCCACATTAGGATCACAAATTGGCAACTCCACCCTAAAGGGATTTGCCTCATTTAAGACACTCCCAAAGTATTGTTTCCATCTCTCCTTAACTTGTTCAGGTGTTATCAGCAGTCTCCCCAATCATCATTTCCATTTCCATATTTCTCTTTGCATCTCATTTTTGCAGGGCTATATATCTTTTTGTCAGTCAACTGTGTGTTGTTTAAAAGCTTGGCATACAAATTCTCTAGGGCACTCTTCAGTCTCCTACACTGCCTGACTGGCAGCTCACTTTGCTTCTTTGTATTTGTTTACAGTCTCAGCATTTAAGCAAGCTGATGTTTAACAAGTTGCTTAAATACGTAGACTGATTTAACTTGGAATACTCTCATAACATTGGTTTTACTCCTGGAATAAAAACTCTTAACATAAGCATTGGTCAAATAAACTAAAAATCAAGCTGTGTTGCACAAAGGTAAACCATGATTGAACTTTCCTGGATAGAAGTGGAAGAGAAGAAAAATGTTAGACTTTTGAGAGGTGAATGAACTATATTGTGCATGAGTGCTTCGGCAAAACTTCTATGCTTGAAATACTTGCCATTACATTGGTAGGACGGACATTTTTATCCTTCTACCATTTCCATTATTATTTCTTAAGCACCTTTACAAAAACACAAAGGTCCTGATTTAAAGCCCATTGAAACCATTAGGCTTTGGATCAGGTGAAGGCCAGACAACACAGCAAAGACAGGACAGACTGAAGAGCCTAGAGGAAAGGATAACCTGGAGGTTATGTGTTACATTGTTTTGATTGGTTCAGAAACATAGCTCATTTCAATAATGTTTGCTTCCCAAATTAATAATTTCCATTGGGTTTGTAAATGCTTTACTTTCTTTTTTTAATCTCCTTGCATATTTCATCAAGTTTAATTATTCCTAAAGTTCCACAACAGCGTTCCTAAGGGTATTACCTGTTACACATTCTCATAATAAGACTACAACACAAAACTCACTGTAACTTCTACTATGTAGTATAAGCAACTAGATATGCATTTTTTGTATTATTAATTATGGTATGATAGTGTGTTCTGTACAATTGGCTTTTGGTGATTGAAAATATTAAGTAAATAAATATTCTTTGCATTGATTGGGCCAAATTTTCAAAACATAATTTGTATGTGTGTGCAAACAATTTTGAACACTCAGTCACTTGGGCACATAATTTCTGTACGCTAATGGTTTTGCACACATGAGAAAATGTACACACACAATCCCATGTTATGTGGACAAGTGAAGAACAAATGTTTTACATATAAAAATGCTATGAAATCTATGTGCAAGTTATAGTCTATTGCTTCTTAGGGCAGGGACCATCTTTAGTTACACATTATGTTCTGCATAATAAAACCCTGACCGGGGCCTCTAGCAACTCCTGTAATGCAAATAAAAATATTTACAAGTGCAATTATTGTGCATGTATAAATGAAGGCTAGGCTAAGGTTTCCAGAAATTTTACCTTTAAAATAGTGCTTTTCAATCCAAGGATCTCGAAGCATTTTGTCAAAGGATAATTAATAAATCCTCACAATACCCCATTGAAGTAGGCAATTTATATATGGTTTACACCGGGGTAAAATGAGGGAAAAGAAATTATGTGACTTGTAACAGCAGGTTAGAGGCAGTGTAAGAAACAGAACAGAGAATGTTGTATAGACCTGTAGTGCAAAACTGTTTTGTGAGACTGTCTTCCCCAAATTCAAATGAATGCTTGCAACCTCCTGCAGACTTTCATTACCAGGTAAAGTGCCTTCAAGAGGACTATGGTAATAAGCACTGCACCCAGTAGCAAGTGTTTTCAGCATGGGTCTCTAAATTATTTTTGAGGGCGTACAAAACAGAACAAGAATTATAAGAACTGAAACAACTGCAAAATCTGTTACTAATGGCTGACTGGAAATATTGCAACAGATCAAAAAATTCTTGCAACATAAAAAATATGCAACATGAATGCCAAAATGGTATTTTTAAACAATTCCCATAATCTACAAATCTTTATGCAACAAAGTACATTTGAAATATTGAATACATGGGATCTAAAAAAATTTATTTTCTGTTAAGTTAAATCTTCGTAAAGTCCTAATAACAAGTTCTTTAGATGTCTGCCCTAAAATACGTATTAATGAAGAGTATAATAAATTAGACAAGAGGAATCATTAATTTCAGATTGGATACATTTTTAGGACAATTTATGGATCCCTACTGAATATATTGTTGCATCTTGCAGACAGTGGTATTTTAATCTATTCAAAAGAATAAATGTATGCCAAAAATATCCATATTTGTGCTTTACCAGCTTCTTTCTTGGACAGTCACAGAGCTAAATTAATCCTTGTTGTAACTCCATTGACGTCAATGGAGTTAGTTCAAGGATGAATTTGGCCCCCGAATTTCTAAAAAATCCTCTTAGTTACATTTTATGTGGAAAACATTGACAACCAATCAATCAAAAGTGAATTCTTAGCACAATCATGGAAGTTTCAGCTTACCTACTAACTTGCTCAGGAAACAGATCCAGCAGAAGCTATTCCTTAATTTTCTGGCACATGTCTAAAGAATGTGTGGTTGTATGAAGGTGGCCTTTTAAAATGAACTGGAAAAGTGCAGACAGTTTACATGAATAAGGCCTCCTTTGAAATGCAACAAATAAACAGTATGTAAAAATATAACGAAGCCTTAAAATATATACCCGAAAGGCCTGATACTGTAACTTCTCTGTGGGCAAAATGATAATCCCATTAAGCCAACTGGCAAAACTACATTGATTTTAATGAAGCCAGAATTTGGTTCTAGGTGTGGAACTCTCATAGACGTTCACGGACATCATACATATGGTGATGCAGAACCAGATCCTTTTCTGCAGTAGTCCTTCCTAGGCAGTCATTTCTTATTTTATATTTGCAATTAATTATTTCTTCCCAAGTGTAGTACTTTACATTTGTCCTCATTTAATTTCATCTTATTCATTTCAGACCATTTCTCCAGTTTGTCAAGATCATTTTGAATTATAATCCTGTCCTCCAAAGTGCTTGCAACCTGTAATGGGGTCGGTCACTCACCCGGCGGCACCCCCTTCTGGTCGTCTGGGAATTAGCTCTTTTTGACCCAGGAGCGCCCTCTGCCGGCCGACCTCCGCTTCTCCACGCCAGCCCCGTGTCCCTCCTGGACCCCGGAACCCCTTGCTGAGGGTGCCGCACCCTTGCAGTACCCTCCTGGTCTTAAGGGTCTCCCCTCCCTGGGGAACCCAACGCCCACTATCCCCAACTTGCCTCAGATACGGCCACTGCCAGTCACCACTGCCTCAGTTCCCCTGAGGCTGACTGCAGTCTCATGGCTACTCATCACCGGCAAGAAGGGGTTGGCCTGCTGCTCTTAACCAGCCCAGGGCTGCCCCCTTGCAACCCCCAGTACCCCGTGGGTCGGGCCTTCCCTAGGCTCAGCAAGCTGGGGCCCTCTCACTAGAGCTGAGGCTCCCTGGCTCCCAGCTGCCTCACCCACGCCCTGTCCCAGTCTGGGTACTCTGCTAAAGGCTCCCAGCAGCCAGGCCTGTCTCCCTCTAATTACAGAGGAGACTGCCCCCTTGCAATCCCCAGTACCCCATGGGTCGGGCCTTCCCTAGGTTCACGAAGCTGGGGCCCTCTCTCTAGAGCCTAGACTCCCTGGCTCCCAGCTGCCTCACCCACGCCCTGTCCCAGTCCAGGTACTTTGCAGCCAGGCCCTGTCTCCTGCTACCTACAGAGTAGACTGCCCTCAGAGTAACTCACTCTCTCTTTCTCCCTCTTCCTAACTCCTGCCTCCCAGGCTTTTATACAGCCTGGAATGTTTGGGGCGTGGCCACACAGCTGAGCCTGCTTTCCACTTAAGCCTGCTAGCAGGCTCAGCCAGCTACGAACCCTCTTTCCAGGGCTATTCCAGCCCTGGCCGGCAGGGAGTGGGGAGCACCCCGCTACACAACCCCTCTCAGCTTGGTGTTATCTCAGACTTTAAAGAGTACACTTATATGACATTACCCAAATCATTGATGAAGATATTGAAAAGACTCAGACCTGAGATAGATCCCTGTGGGACCCCATGTGATATGCCCTTCTAGCTCGCCTATGAACTATTGATAACTACTCTAAGTATGTTTTTCCAACCCAGTTGTGCACCCACTTTTAGTAGGTTCATCTAGGCTATATTTCCCTAATTTGATTAAGGAAAGGTCATGTGAGAGCACCAAAAGCCTTATTAAAGTTGAGATATATCACATCTACTGCTTCTTCCCTATCCATAAAATGTATTGCCCTGTCAAAGAAGGATATTAAGTTGGTTTGACATGATTTGTTCTTGACAAATCCATGCTGCCTATTACTTATCAGCTTATTATATTCTAAGTGCTTACAAATTGCTTGATGATTTTCACCATTATATTTTTGGGTACCAAAGTTAAGCTGACTGGTCTCTTGTCTACCATCACTAGCACTAGATAATATCATTACAGTACCATGCAAAGCTCCCGAGACCCAGTCTCTGGAAACCTCATCCTGTATTATTTTTTGTAGTATTACCATTGACTTCAGTAGGATCAGGACCGAGGCCAAACATAATAATTTTCTTATTATACTACATATTAATGTATACTTTGATTTTATGTGATAAGAAAACAATTAATGTTATGCCCTGTTCTAAAAGAGCAATATAAATCCTTAAGAGATGGTAAACAGAATGATTTTTTTTGATGGAGGAAAAAGTACTGTACTTCATTTAAATTGCATCATCATATACAAAACATTACTTTTTAATAGAGTTCCACATTATCCACCCTTTATGATATATGCACCATGATTTTATACAATTATTCAGGGATAATCCACTGTGATCCCTTTTCTGCATTCCTGACACTCATTTACTGCAATACAAGAGTACAGGGTGGGACTGAGTGGGGGCAATGGGGAAAGAAGGTGAAAGGGTAACAGAGCTTTATAACTTTCTTGAGAGGACCACATATGTACCTTTATCAACTAGAAAGATAGCCCTGATTTTACATAATCCCAGTCATCTTTTTCCAGACGTTCACCAACTCCAAGCTTGAAAAATTAGCTTGGGGTACCTGGGAATTTGGGAACATCAGAACACTAGTTTAACATAATTTAAACGAAAGCACCATATTCAGCAATTTTAAGGAACATTAAGGAACTGAAATGCAATACTGTCCTGCATTTAAAAAAATTCACATTTCCAAAAACTAAATTCTAGATTTTCACCAAAAGCTGAAGGTAATAATTTATATGAGCATTAACTGTCGTGCAAACATCTGTTTATATACACAACTCAGAGAGGTGCCCATCTTCCCAGATTGTACATGTAAAAAGCCATTTGTGTAAGCAGATGAAGTAGTGACACATACAAATAATTGTACACATAACATTTGTGGATGGACATTTCAGTCAAGGTTTTAAAAACAGGAGTAAATAAATTAGGCTCCTAAATCCATATTAAGGCACTTAAGTAGCATGAATTTCAGAACTGCTGAACACCCAGGATCTTCCATTGATTTTACCACAGTGGAAGACTCTGCTTAACATCTCAGATAGATTTATACTAATGCAAAGAGTATGGGGAATAAACAGGAAGAACTGGAAGTCTTAGTACACAGAGCAGATTATGACTTAATTGGCATCATTTATTCTTGATGGGATAAATCTCATGACTAAAATACTGGTATAGAGGAGCATAGCTTGTTCAGGAAGGACAGGCGGGGAAAAGACAGATGGTGTTGCATTATACATCGTCAAGAAAATATTTCCTTGTTTTGAGGACCAGAAGGAGGAGAGAGGCAGATCAGATCCAACTCTCTGGGAGAAGACAAAGGTGGGGGGGGGAAGGGGTGACATCATGGTAGGGGAATCCAGTAGACCATCAAATCAGGAGGAGGTGGTGGATGATCCATTTCTAGAATGAATAACAAATATCCAGATCACAATTACTGGCAGTAATGAGGGACTAACTACCCCGACATCTGTTGGAAATGTAACATGGCAAACCACAAAATCTATAAGAAGTTCTTGGAATATATTGAAGACAACTTCTTGTCTCAGAACGTGGAACAAGTAATGGGGGAGCAGCCATTTTAAGCTTGATTCTGTCTAACGGAGAAGAATTGGTTATGAATCTGAGAGTAGAAGGCAATTGGAGTGAAAGTGACCATGAAATGATAGATAAACTCCCCCAACCCTTCTCCCTGCCCCTTCATCTCATTTCCTACTCCCCATTTATCCCCCTCCCTCACTGCAGCGCCCTAATTCCCCTCACCTCCCAACCCTTACACCCCCATTACTGCTCTGCCGCCTCTACTCACTCCAACTCCCCATATTCTCAAGCTCTGCACCAAAAAAATTGTAAGAATTTGAAAATGTTATGAGCAGCTCATGTGATGGGGCAGGGTATCAGGAACCCCAGCCTTGACCAAATGACTTGCTTTCCTTTGATCATACTTAACTCTCTCGTTAAAGTCGAAACACGATTACATTATCCTAACTCCTCCCTGGAGTTCTCTCTCTAATTAATTAATACTGATTTATTTTACAGTACTTCTAAAGCAGAATCTGCATGTCTATTTTAGAGCACTTTAAAAATCTCGCTCTGAAATTAGAAATGTTGGTCTTGTGGGAAAACTTACAAAGGATCTCCTGCAGAAAGCAAGGAACATGCACCAGGCACAGTCTTTGAATACCTCCAAAGATAGGGTTCAAATTCACAGCCCATGGGTACTGCTCAGATTCAATGACCACAGTATGCTATCTTGAACCACCCAGTTACTATGACAACAGCCTGTCTAGAAAGTCCTTCAACAGATTCCTAGTCTTGATGCACATGCATACTTCAGTCTCTTTGGCTCAATAGTTTATGAGGACCCAACCTAGAATTCCAAATTCTAAGGTTTATCACTTTTTTCAGTACTGCTTCCCCAAAGGGGCAGTGGGTGGTGGCACTAAGGCTATGTCTACACTAGCAGTTTTGTCAGTATAAAAAATGACCACCTACCTCTCATAAGTGTTGTTCTTTGAGATGTGCTGCTCATGTCCATTCCAATAGGTGTGCCTGCGTTGTGTGCATGATCGTTGAAAGGATTTTCCCCTGGCGGTACCCTTCGGGTCGGCTGTGGAGACCTCTGGAGTGGCCCCTTTATCACGGTGTATATAGGTCCCTGCTGACCCGCCGCCTGCTCAGTTACTTCCTGCCAGAATACTTGCCGGATTTGGAATGGATATGGACAGCTCATCTCAAAGAACAACAGTTACGAGAGGTAGGTAACTGTTTTTTCTTCTTCGAGTGATCGCTCATGTGCATTCCAATAGGAGACTTCCAAGCAGTTTCCCAGGGAGAGAGGTCGGAGTTCAGGGCCGGCGACAGGGGGGTACTACGGGTACAGCTGTACCGGGGCCCCCGACTTTAGGAGGGCCCCGATACACAGCTGTACCCGTTGTCGTCCCCCCTTGTCGCCGGACCTGGAGTGCGGGGAAGGGGCGGGGAGGCGGCGCGGCTCTCCCCCGGACAAGCGAGCCTGGCCCCGGCAGGAGCTGTGAGCCTGGCGGCGGCAGCAGCACTGTCCGGGGGGGGGGGGGGGGGAAGAAAGGGCGGCTCAAAGGGAGAAAGGGGGGGGGAGCGCCGGCTGGGCTGGGGGGGGGCCCAGCTGCTGTTGGCTGGGCTGGGGGAGGCCCCGGCTGGGCTGGGGGGGGCCCCATCACTGTCGGCTGGGCTGGGGGGGGCCGGCTTGGCTGGGGGGACCCCCAAACTATCAGAGTAGGGGGCCCCCAAATTTCTGTCGCCAGCCCTGTCGGAGTTCATCTGGTTGCTGAGTGCAGGACTGCCCCGATAAAGGCTGCATCATCCTTTGCCTGTTGGGTAATGGCATAGTGTGACATGAAGGTGTGGATGGAAGACCATGTTGCTGCCGTACATATGTCCTGGATAGGGACCTGTGCCAGGAATGCTGCGGATGATGCCTGGGCTGTCCTGAAGTGTGCCGTAAGCAGAGGGGCTCAAATTTTCGCCAGGTCTTAGAAAGCCCTGATACAGCATGTGATCCATGATTAAATGTGCTGGGACGAGATCAGGAGCCCACCCTCATCCTCTCTGCAATTGCAAAAAAAGAGCTGTGGCGACTTACAAAATGACTTTGCAGGAACCAATCCCTGCAACAAATCCCGTTGCCAAGTCTGTCCACATATCTATTGAAGGGACACCATCATAGGACCTAATCACATCAACCACACCATCAGGGGCACGTTCACCTGCACATCTACCAATGTGATATATGCCATCATGTGCCAGCAATTGTCCCTCTGCCATGTACATTGGCAAAACTGGACAGTCTACAGAAAAGAATAAATGGATACAAATCAGACATCCAGAATTGTAACATTCAAAAACCAGTAAGAGAACACTTCAATTTCCCTGGACATTCAATAACAGACTTAAAAGTGGCAATTTTTCAACAACAAAAAACTTCACAAACGGACTTTAACAAGAAACTGCAGAACTGGAATTAATTTTCAAATTGGACACCGTCAAGTTAGTCCTGAATAAAGACTGGGAGTGGATGAGTTACTACAAAAAGTAATTTTCCCTCTGCTGATACTCACACCTTCTTGTCAACTGTTGGAAATGGGTGATGTCCACCTTGATTGCATTGGCCTCATTAGCACTACAAAAGTAATCAACTGTTGAGAACAGGCCACTTCCCCTTAATTGAATTGGCCTTGTTAGTAACCCCCCTCTTGGTAAGGCAACTCCTATCATTTCATGTGCTATAGCATATATGCTGCTTACTGTATTTTTAACTCCATGCATCTGATGAAGTGGGTTTTAGCCCATGAAAGCTTATGCCCCCAAAAATGTGTGAGGTGCCACAATGACTCGTTGTTTCTGCTATAATTCAGGCCCAGTTCCTAGTGCTCTGTGCAGCACTAGAGGGCAGCGTTAACTCTGCTAATGAGAAGTGAAGGATTCCTTAAAGTAAACCACTACTCCTGAAAGAACATTTGTTACTCTCGTTTCATTGCCCATGCTGAGTGACATGCAAAAAAGAAATCAACAGGTGAAAATAAATGAAATAAATAAAAATATTTCCATTTGCATAGTTTAGGGTCTTATTATAAAAGCGCAAAATAGCAAAAAAAGCTTCAAAAGATCTCAAAACAATTTACAAATATCAAGTCTCCGTATCACATCCCACTGAGGCAGGCAGCGGTCTGTGTACTCTGTGGCACAATGAGACCGTTTGGCCCCCTGCTTATTATGGGTCGTGCCCAACTGGGCAGAGGGTGGACGTGGGTAGCTCGGACAGTGCTTGGAGTCCTCGGCTTGTCTATGGGGCTGATCCTGTTGAGGTTGACTTCCCTGGCCCTGCGGCTGCTGTAGTTTGAAACATTTACATGCTGGGGCTGGGACATAGAGATCCAGGGTTTTTAGGGTGGTGCAGGAGTGTTTGAAGCCATGCAATTTGCTGTCTGTTTGTTCCACAAATAGGGCCCGGCCATCAAATGAGAGGTCCTGCATTAACTGCTGACCCTCGGTAGACAATCCAGAAAGGAGCAGCCAAGAGGCTCGTCGCATAGAGATTGCAGAAACCATGGCGTGGGCAGCAGCATCCGCAGCATCTGATGCCACTTGGAGGGTCGCCCTGGACACAGTCGTGCCCTCATGAAGGATCGTTTGGAACTCCTTCTTGGTGATTGGCCACTCTCAGCTGAAGGCTGGAAGATGAATAAACCTTTTGTCCGAAAAGATCCATCCCCCTTAAGTCTTTATTTTTTAGGGTGGTCCCGGGTTGTCCCTGACTCTCCTTGTGCTACAAGGAAATTGGGAGTCGGGTGGGAGTATAAGTACTCATGCCATTTGGTCGGCAGGAACTACTTGCATTCAGCCCTTTTAGAGATAGGGACCAGGGAAGAGGGGGTCTGCCACTGGGCATCACTGATCTTAGAAACCCCTTCATGACGGGGTAGAGCCCCCCTGGCAGGAGCCAAGGAGCAGAGGACGTTGAACAGAGAGTCAGGGAGAGTGCACTATGATTCAGTTAACAGCCCTTCATGGGAAAAGCTAGAGACCAAGAGTCTGCTGCAGGAAGGTCCAGCATATATTGCAAATTCTTGGGAAAATGACAGATTCCACAACTGGGGCATTGCAGAGTCCTCACAGCCCTGACTGGGGCAGCTCACAGCTGTGGGGCTGTTCCAGGCTGTGTGCAGACTTGGGGGAGCATCACTGCACTGGTTACACTCTGTTGCATTTTCAAGGTTCTGTATGCAACCAAAAGGACTAAAAATATTATTAAAAAAAATGGAAGCTGAGATTCTGGAGCACAATTCTTCTGCGTGAAGTGAACTCCCTGTCAAATGCACCAGAATCCATGAGGTTCTAAGGGGAGTAGCACTATATTCAATTTGCATGTTGAGAAACTGAGGGTGAAAATCCATCCCATTGCAGAAGGCATGCACGGGCTTTATGCACCAAGACTCCTAGTCTATTTTCTAACCACTAGACGAGCATGCTGCTTCCAAACTTGTAACAGAGGATCTCATAGCTCCCTCTTGAAAGAAAGCCAATAGCTGCAGGAAGCTAAACTGGAAGTACTTTGAGAGTTTCCTCCCAGATATTTCTCCCCAGTTGTTCTGTGGGAGGAAGGTGTGGCTTCATGCTGGTCTGGGTCTCCAGCCGCTTCCACATCTCTGTGCAGCACCAGTGGTGCCATGTAGGCAGGAGTACTACAGTCAAAAACTATTCCCAAGTATCCCACACCACACATACCCATTAAAGGCTTGGACTAGAGCTGGGTAAAAATGGTTTTCCCCATTTTTGGGTTGTTTTTGTTTTTGTTTTGCCATTTTGCATCAGGATGAAACCGAGACCTTTCAACATTTTTCTCAGTGAGTGCACTAAACACTGGGATATTGGCTATTCTTATTTCTCTCTCACACTCGGTCCTTGTGACAAGAAATTCCATTCTGGAGCTGAGAAACCCTCCCACAGAAACTGATATATTGCACCCAAAAAGATTTGATGAATCAGCATCTTCCAACAAAACAACGTTTTGTTAGAAAATTCCTGACCAGCTCTAGCTGGGACCTGTCCAAAACTGTATTACCTTTTTGCCCTGATTGTTACACAGGGGCAGTGGGAGGATGCAATGCATCTCCTCGACTTGCTCACTCCTCGTCTAACTCACTTGCTGCCTCCACTCATCCCCAGAACCCAATAAAAGTCATTGTGAGGCGTAGGGAAGAAGAAACAATGAAATAGAGGTAGCTGACCCCCCAACTTCCACACAGGCAGGGGAAATTCATGTGCAGAGGGTGCACAGAACTAGGGGATACAATCGGTTAAATAAAGTACCTTTCATCCCTTTACACCTTCTAAGAGGATACTGTAAACAATGGAGAGGAAAACAAAGTAAAAATTGAATAATAAACAAACAAAATAACCCTAATAGGGTCTTGTACATTTACTTTTTTCAGCAGATTAAACCGATCTCAATAAAAGATGTGACCTTTATATTTTAACATAGTAATTATTGATTATTATTAATAATATTGCTTACTGGCCTGGCATCCTCCGCTTTCTCTCCCTGAGTCTGCTAGGTTCTCTAGGAATGAAGTGTGATTTTTACAGTTTACATAGCAGTGCAATGATTTATATGAGGGTCCTGGCCTGTCACATGATGTCCTTTGACCTGCACAACATGATGTAAGTGTAAGAATCACACCCATTCTCACAGAACCATAACACAGTGTTCACCACACCACCCACAAACTGGGGTACATGCCTTTTTATTTTATTTTTGGCAGCTCCCTGAATTACTTTTAGGTAGCTCTGCATGTTCCTGCTTTTCATTTAACGAGGTGAAAACACTCTGTATAAATAAAATAAAAAGCTCCCTGTGGCTAAAAGACTGCTGCTGACTGCCACACACTGAAAAATGTTTGTCTCCATTGCTGTTGCTTAATAATTCAAATTGTATAAACAAAGAAATCATTCTCTCCTTCCCGCCCCCTCATCCCTCTCATCTGGTTTTGGGGGTTAAAAGCTTGGATATAGCTGCAAAAAACCCTTCAGCTGACAGTATACAGTACTATCAATGCATACAATAGTTGTACAGTACTACCAGTGTTTTCTGAGTACCTCAGGCACACAGGCTCCACATCCCTTAAGAACCCTTTTTTCCACCATTGCAGTGCTTGTAGGTAAATGCTGCATTGTCTGTTGGATCGTTCAGTTTCCTTTACATAAGATTTTCAATCCAAGGCCAGACACTTTTATATTGTTTCATATCCTGTTTCTGGCATCAGCTTATATGGCTTCAGAAGGTAAAAATTTGCCACAATAACAATGTAATATTACTAAGTTATCTATTAAGATGCCCAGACAGGTTACATGAAGTTACACTGAAAGTCAGTGCCACAGTCAAGAATAGAATCCAGCACTTCTGGGATTCTATTCCGCTGTTCTAACTACTAAAGAATACTATTTCTTAAATCTCCTCACTGGTGATCAAGTCTCTCCATCCAAGGATAGAATCTTTCACAGGCACTTGTTTTCAAAGGCCTCTAGTTTTCTAAACAACATTTTAATAGGCCTTCAGCTCTTGCTACTATATGTTAGCACTGAGATTACATTCCAGTTTAAAATTCGGTTTTGTTTTGGTACTATGTATCTTTCATTTCCATATGTTGTTGAATTTAGTGGATGCTGTGGATGCCTCTCCTATTCTTGAGGTCACTTATTTTTTGAGGTCTCCATTCACTAAAATATTGCTGACCAAGTAAATGAACTGTTTCAACCTTCTTGATGATTTTGCCTTCTAACGTGTTACTGATTGATGTTTGGGTTTCAAGGATGTTTGTTTTGGCATAACTGATTTTGTGCCCTACTTTATCTTCTGTTTTTGCCAAGGTATCTGTAGCTTTTTGGTAGTGTCATTCCATAGTATATCATCCGCAAAGTCTAGGTCTTCTAGGCATTTGCCATCTACCCATGCTATGGTAGTCTTTGTGTTGTTAATACATTTCTTCATTATCCAGTCTGGAGATTTAAACCTAACTGGTTTCAATTACTTAGGCCAGGTCTACACCACCTGCCAGATCGGAGGGTAGAGATTGATCTTTTGGGGATCAATTTATCATGTCTCGTCTAGATGCGATAAATCGATCCCCGACAGCTCTCCTGTCAACTTCAGAACTTCACCACACGGAGGGCTTGTCTTCACTACCCTCCGGATCAGCGGGTAGCGATCAATCTGTTAGCGATTGATTTCTCGCGTCTGGAGGCGCAAGCTGGAGTCGACGGGGGAGCGCACCGCTGACTGCCGCCGTCGTGAGGATGGCAGGTAAGTCGGCTGGAGATACGCAAACTTCAGCTACGTGATTCACGTAGCTGAAGTTGCATATCTGCAGTCAATCATCCCCCATAGTGAAGACCAGCCCCAAGAGGTGCAGGCAGAGTCAACAGGGGAGCAGCAGCAGTCGACTCAGCAACGTGAAAACATCAAGGTAAGTCGACCTGAATACGTTGACTTCAGCTACACTATTCATGTAGCTGAAGTTGCGTCTGTTAGGTTGATCCCTCCCCCCGGTGTAGACCAGTGCTTAGATGCAATATCTTTTCCCATATCATTACACTGACTGATTTTTAAATCAGTATAAAACTACCGAAGCTTTATAATCCTATAGGCTCCTATAACAGCCTCCAGCAAACTGCTTCAGATATGTTTTGTTTTCCACATAGAGGTTGAAATCTCTCAGAACCTGATGATGCTACTTGGTGGGCAAGACTGATTACTTGTGGCATGGATTCATGTCTTTCCTGGTTGGTTAAAGCCAGTGAGTGGGTAGTATGCTGTAACTGACGCTGCTGGAGATCATTACTGCTTCTTTTCAGTTTAGGGACCCACATGCACACATATGCATAACTGATTCTCCACTGATTCTTGCACCTTGTGCATTCGTTTACACATATGCAAAGGTGAGTGTGAAGTGGGTGTAAAACACAACTATTCTGGTCTGGTAGAATTTTATATCCACTTTGCACATGTGTAAAGAACTACACAAAGTGCAAGGCAATGGAGAGTCAGAGCAAATGTGTGGCCCTTTTTCTAAAAAGCCTATTTTTGTGGTTAACTTTGGTGAACTATTGGCTACTCCCTTATCTTCCCTTTTTGGGAAAGGTTATTCAGAAGATGGTGATTGAACAGCTTCATGCCCATCTGGAAACAATTAGATTTTCTGACACCTTTCATTCTGGATTCAGATCATCCCACTCCATGTAGAAAGACCTTAACATGATGGATCACCTTCTCCTAGCAATGGACAAAGGAGATATGTCTTTGCTACTAATGCTATATATAGACTTCCAAGGGAAGTTGTGGAATCCTGTCATTGGAGGTTTTTAAGAACAGGTTGTTAGACAAACATCTGTCAGGGATGATCTAGATATATTTGATCCTGCCTCAGCACACGGGGTTGGACTTGATGACTTCTTGAGGTCCCTTCCAGACCAGAGGTGAAAGTAAGCCGGTACGTCCCGGTACGGCGTACCGGCAAGAGCCGATGTGCTGTACCGGGGAGGATCAGCTTCCCCAGGCGCAATTTAAAGGGCCTGGGGCTCCCAGCAGCGGCTGGAGCCCCAGGCCCTTTAAATTGCTGGCAGAGCCCCCGCTGCCGGAGCCCGGGGGAGGCTGCAGCAGGGGTCCGGTGGTAGTTTAAAGGGCCCTGAGTGCAGGGCCGGCGACAGGGTGGTACAACGGTTACAGCTGTACCGGGCCCCGGACTTCAGGAGGGGCCCCCTGAAGTCCAGGGCCAGTACTCAGCTGTAACCGTTGTCGCTGGGGCTGTGAGCGAGGCGCGGCTCGGGCAGCCGCTGCCGCGCTCACCAGCCCCCTCCCCCTCACCCAGCAGCCTCCCCCGCCCCCCTTTGCTTCTCCCGGCCGGCCACGCGGCCGCACCACATGCGGGGGTTGGGGCCTGCAGGAGGTAGGAGACAGGCGGGGGGGGGAGGACCGCGGGAGATCGGCGGGGGGGGGAGGCGTGAGGCAGGAGACTGGCTGGGGGGGGCCGCGGGAGATCGGCCGGGGGAGACCAGCAGGGGGTGCCGTGGGAGGTAGGAGACCGGCGGGGGGGCCCTCGGGCCGCGGGAGATCGGCCGGCGGGGGGGGGGGCCGCGGGAGATCGGCCGGGGGGGGGGCCGCGGGAGGCAGGAGACCGGCCGGGGGGGGTGGGGCCGCTGGAGATTGGCAGGGGGGAGGCCGCGGGAGGCAGGAGATCGGCGGGGGGGGGGGCGCGGGAGGCAGGAGACCGGCCGGGGGGGCTGCGGGAGACCGGCCGGGGGGGCCGCGGGAGGTAGGAGACCGGCGGGGGGGGCCCTCGGGCCACGGGAGATCGGCCGGGGGGGGCCACGGGAGGCAGGAGACCGGTGGGGGGGGCCGCGGGAGATCGGCCAGGGGGGGGCCCTCGGGCGGCGGGAGATCAGCGGGGGGGCCGCGGGAGGCAGGAGGCCGGCTGGGGGGTCCGCGGGAGATCGGCCGGGGGGTCCGCGGGAGGTAGGAGACTGGCGGGGGGGCCCCGCGGGCGGCGGGAGACCGGGGGGGGGCCCATACGGTCTGCCGTACGGGGCCCCAAAATTCCTGTCGCCGGCCCTGCCTGAGTGGTAGCAGGCTCTTTAAATAGCTATCGGAGCCCCGCCGCCACTTCCCTAGGGTTCTGGTAACAGGGCTCCCGTCCCCGTGGAGCCCCGCTGCCGGAGCCCTGAGGAGGCTGCGGCAGGGCTCCAACAGCTATTTAAAGAGCCCAGTGTGCTGCTACCGCCCCGGTCCCTTCAAACTGCCGCCGGAGTCCTGCCGCAGCCTCCCCCGGGCTCCCGCAGCGTGGGGCTCTGGCGGCAGTTTAAAGAGCCCGGGGAGGCCACACCCCATCCCTTCTGCCTGAGGCCACACCCCTTCCGGGGGTCAGAGCTGGCCCCAGCCAAGACCCCATACCAGTAAAAAAGTTACGTTACTTTCACCCCTGTTCCAGCCCTACATTTCTATGATTCTATACCAGCAAGAGAGAAAATCATAGGGTTTTAATATATAAAGGCTGTCTAATAAGGGGGAGAGAAGGGCTAGAAGCTACAAGTTCTGACATGCCCTAATACAGTGGCTCTTAACCTTTCCAGACTACTGTACCCCTTTCAGGAGGATGATTTGTCTTATGTATCCCAAGTTTCACCTCACTTATTTATACTACTTATTATTAAACTACTTGTTTATAAAATCAGACATAAAAACACAAAAGTGTCACAGCATAGTATGACTGAAAAAAACTGTATAATCTTATTTTCTCATTTTTATCATATAATAAAATAAATCAATTGGAATATAAATATTGTACTTACTTTTCAGTTGGCCAAATCCTGCACCTTGTAGTTAGGCATGTATTTTAGGGCCAATAGGATTTTTTTTCATGAGTAAAACTAGCAAAATATAGGCTCCTTTTCAGGGTTAACAAATAGCAAATATCAGGTTTATTTTATTTCAATAGCTACATCATTAGTAAAAGAATAAAGTGAATAAATCCAAAGAACTCCAAAAGGTTATTTTTTCCCTTGCTATCATGTTGTAGATTAATATTTGTTATATTTAGCACACATTTGCTGTAATAAATAATATAACCAGATAATGACATTGATTAGGCCAAGGACTGAATGGGCAGGAAACTGACCTAACTTCTTCTCTAGTGGTGGTGTATCCTTCCAGGTTAGGTTTGAGACAGATTGGCAGGGCAATGTAGAGAAACTCCCTTCTATGTGTTTTCTATGCATAAACAGAAGACTTCAAAGCTATCCATCTAAAACCCTTTGCAAGGATTCAATTCACACACACCAGAGGGAGAGAGAATGCTGAGAGAGAATATTATGTATCTGATTAATCAAATCCCTTCTATTTCTTGGGCATCCAGCACCAAAGTCTCCCTTGAAGATCACACACAGACACTCCTGAGCTTGAGATAGTCCAACTAGACTGTGAAAATAACTTTCCGAGGGTTCACCACAGTAGCAACAGTCTGCACTGCAGCTAGTATCAGCCCCTTTCATTTACTACACGGGGGGGGTCAGAGGGAAAAGGCAGCGGCAGCCTCCGCTTGCAGCTTCCTCTCTCGATGGTCAGCAGGCTGGCGCGTTCCTGCCCAACCTCACATGTCGGCGAGGGGGGGGGGGGATCTTAAGAAGCCGGAAAAAACCCCTCCCCGACGGAGAATAGGAAAAACAACATTTCTGAGCTCTGCTCCGTTCCAACAGCAACACCAACCTAGGCGCTGTTTATGTATTTCACGAAATGGCTCCTGGCACCACTGTCGCCCCCCCATCCAGTCCTGGAGGCTTCCCTAGACTTATTTGGGCCCGGGTTAGGATGCAGGAGAAGAAGGGACCGAGGGGCGCCGACAGAAGCTGCAATCTTCCCACCCAGAGCTCTGGGGGTGGGTTTCATTCCTGAGCGGCCGAGCCCGTCGATCTGGGCCCTGCCTAGCTGGCTGATGTACTTCTGTCCTCACCCCCAACCCCCTCTGCAGACCTGGGATCCTCAGCCCTGCGCCCGGCTCCTGACCTGCACTAGCCTCGGCGCTGCCCTTTCACTCCTGGCTTCCCCCACGATCTAGTCTATTCACCTCCGCCTGACCTGCAGCCTCCTTCCTGCTCTTCCAGCCCCGGGAATCCGCACTGCTCGGCCCATGCACTCAGCCCCGACAACAGCCCCCCAGCCCACACCCGGACCCCTTCTGAGTCCGTGTGGTGATTTTGTGGGGCAGGCCACACAATCTCCACACATTTGTACCCAGATCTCCAGAGATGAAAGGCCCCTCCGTGAACTCACCAGTCACGGCGCCACCCGCTATCTAACTCCCCTTCTTTCAGGCAGGGGTTTCGCTTGCTTGATGCTTGCAGCTTCCCCCCTTTCTCTCCCTCGGGGCTTTTCCATTTCTTCCACTCTGACCCATTAGGTATTTACTCACAGCGCGATGTGACTTTTAACACCCGTTCTCCATGTGCACTGCCTTGCAGAACTGGGCCAGATAAAACCGCTCCCCAAACCCAGCTGGCTGGACGTTTTCCTCCCGCTCTACTCTCTCCCTGTAACAGCCAAGCGAAGGATTCCTCTTTCTTTCTCTCTTTCTGTTTCCATCCCTCCCTCCTTTAGTGCAAACCCAAGACGCAGGATCCTGCCGAGGGAAAGTGCTCATTGAAATCATCCCCACCACCGATACTGCGCCTGAGGCTCAGAGGAAATAAAACCCCTTTACAGCCAACCTCCTGCGGCTGAGGACTTAATAGCATGGCAATGGCTCCAGGCGCTAAGAGATTCACACTCACCTTTGTCCACTACATCGGAGCTGTGTGTTTCCTCCTACAAATCGTCCCCGTTGAGGCTGATGGTGAGTTCAAAGCAGTGCGGGCTGCGTTAGTATTAAATGGGATCAGATTTGTATGTTGTTATTACAAAAAAATAAACTTAAATATACACTCCGTTCCGGGATAAGGAACGTCTGATTCGGAGTTTTTTGGAACACTATAAATATCCTGGGGTTAAACAAAGAAAGGAATTAAGATCTCATAAAACGGAGATTATGTTATTAGAACAAAATTATATGAGAGGGAACTTGTCCAGGGGAAACAATAATAAAAAGGCAGGATAAGAAGAATTAGTTACATTTTAGAGAGCTTCTCCCACAATCAGTAATGTCTCCCCAAATACCGAACCTGACATCTCCTCAGTACAGGTCCCTTTGGATTGTTAGCATCAGGTACCTGAAAAACAGGAAGACAAAAGTCAAAGACTTTTCCCTGTAACGTCTTCTCTCCAGTACTACACGCTCAAGACATCTGCCAATGTTACTGCATGAGCGTAAATTTCTTCATTTCACTGCTAGGTGATTTCAATGGAACATGAATTTGGCTGAAAGCACCAGCTACTAGCTACCATGAAATGATCCTTTTTGCTCTCGACAATAATCTGAATGGACTGTATGCTTTTCCTTCCTAGAAGCCTTTTCAGTTTTAACGATTTCACCTTAATTAATGGTGATCAAGCTGCCTTAACAAGAACATGGTTTATTTTAAAAACAGTCTGTTTTCCTGGGAGAGAGCAGTGCTCAATGGTCACGCTTGTTTCTTCATGATCACAATCGGGGTAGAATTATGCTGCCTGATTTCAGTTTTTTAAGTACACTAACCTTATTCCATTTATGTTTGCTATGTGATTACAAAGGATGGTAAGAAAAACACTACTGAATAACAAGAATGTTTTCATTTTGCTCCGAGAATATTTCGTCTCAGTTTTTTGTCTTCAATTTTAATTTATTTAATTTGATAATTGAAATAAGAGAAGGAAGAAAAAACTGAGACAAACTTTCCTGGCATGTGTATGTTTATTGCATGCTGGGTATAAACAAGGTTTATGTGGCAGAACCCACTGTCATGAATTTGGTGACAATAAAATTGAGATAAGAATGAAGAAGGAAAGGTCACATCATTTCAAAGCATTGCAGCTTGCAAAACTACAATTCCAGTTTTAGCGAAGGATTTTCTTATAGCAAAACTGCTTTGTGGGGAGAAAAAATACTTCAATATATCTGGAAACAGGGAGACAGAGAAAGGAATAATTATTTACTTGGTTAAGAAAACTTTTCCTTAAGTATCAGTGGTAGCTATCCCAGAGACCTTGTTGCATGTCTGGAATGACTGGTTTCTGGCTCCATCCTAAACTGACCTCCTCTGAGATAGCCAACAGAAAAGATGGGTGAGGTAATATTTTGTATTGGACCAACTTTTACTGGCGAGAGAGACAAGCGTTGGAACTTTCACACAGAGGGGGAAAAATATTATTGAACAGTATTTCAGTGATCATTTTTAAAGGCTTACTTAAGGGAGTTCATGACATATTTGAATGGTCATTCAGTAGTTTGTCACATTCATCTTATATATGAAATATACCTACATATGGTAAAATAATTAAGAATTACAGAAAAGAAGATGTAAAAAACAATATAAGTGCAAAGTATTATTATAAAATTATAAATAGTCTCCATTTTTATTTAACTTCTTCTAAATAACATTCTGGAAAACTTGTTGGTTCATTATTACCAAGCTATTCAAAGTGTTTTCTTTATATTGTGATATAAGCCAACTCCTATAATGCTGAGAAATCACTTTATGTGAAGTTAAGTCACTATGTAGAATTGCCAGGTTTAAACAGATCTAAGAGTATAAACCAGGAACAATATTTCCTTTCATAATAGATTCTGACCTGGCCTGAACAGGAAACCATCTTCTCATTTGTGAAAATTATAGATGAAAATTTAATTTTACAGACAATTCCTGCTCTGTAAAGTCTGCAGATGTGGATGGTGACATGACAAGGAACAATTCTGGATAATATATATATTTGTTACTTTTAACAAAAAAATAACAGTGTTTTGCAAACTGCTCAGGGGATTTAGATTATACTTTGTAAAAACCTCATGAAACCAACCCTGGCCTCTGTATAGGCAAACCTCAGAAACTGGTTACAATATATTTCCCTAAGGGAGACTCTGGCTTTATTCTCTGACATGCAAATAATGACATAGTACAGACAATATAACTAGAGATCATACAGGCCTGGTAGAGGTGTAAAGCCTCAAGGCTTTTTTGATCTCTTTTGACTAATAGTTCACCCCAACACACAAGTAGCTAGAATCCATGAAGATGTAGGTAGAAGCTAAAATATAGTTTAGGATTGCTATAAGTTAAGTCTGTGTCTACACTGGCAACTGAACAACAAAACTTTTGTCTTTTGGAGGTGTTAAACACCCCCCCCACACACACACAAAGACAAAAGTTTTGAGGGTGATAAGCACCAGTGTGAACAGCACTCTCCTGCTGACAACAATAACACTGCTCATTGGTGATGGAAGTTGTTTGTCAGCAGGAGAGCAACAAACAGCAGCTACACTGTGTGCCTTTTAGTGACACTATGGTGACCACATGTCCCAATTTTATAGGGACAGGCCTGATTTTGGGGTCTTTTTCTTATATAGGCTCCTATAACCCTCTATCTCCTGTCCCAATTTTTCACATTTGCTGTCTGGTCACCCTAAGCACCACAGCTGTAGTGACACAGCCCTGTTGCTAAAAGCTGTGTAGGGTAGACATACATAGCCTAAATGTATCTGCTAATGGCACCTGGACTGAGGTCAGTCAGATAGAAGCTTCCCTAAGAACCAGTTTCTCCTGTAATTTACACTGGTGTAAATAAGGAATATTTTTACTCCATTAGAGTCAGTGGAGTTACTACAGAATAAAACAAGGGTAAGTAGAAAACTAAGCCCTAAGACTATTCATCCATGACAATCACAGGTAGATTCCAGATTTGCACATGGAGGGAATGTTTATTCACAAGGATTTACATGGATAGCTTGCATTAGTACAACTACCTGCACATCAAAATAAACTAACCCTCACCCTTATAAAGACGGAGATTCTAGCTATGTCATAAAATGTGGAGTAACTGGAGTTTGCATTTACACTGGGTTAAGTGAAAGTTGAATAAGAGTTAACACTTTTACTCTCTGTTTTACCTTTCTCACAGCTGCCAAAATGTCCATATGTACCAACAGTAGTTTTCCATAGAACATTTAGACAGATGAACAAAATGTTATAAGAGTCTGACATAATTAATCAGTACAGTTAATATAATATTGAAGTGAACCCTAGTAGTTTACTTTTGTTAAAAGCTTGCAAAATTGCTCCAGCAAGAAGTAGTTTTATTTTTTAAGTTTTGTGTTACATGCAAAACATATTGGGTCAGTACATAGACTGCAAGTGGAAGAAATTCCAGGAATTCTGAATCCATAAAGTTAGACACAATTAGATACTGGCCTGAGCTATAAAAGTCTGACCTCAAACCATAGCTAATGTTTCTAAAATTAGGCTATTGTGGGACTCAAATATGGGGATTTGGTTCATTTATCAAATACAATCAAGAGTATTCTCATCTCAATATGTGCTTACAAAACTGCCATTAACGTTCACACACACAGAGTGCAGGCAAGACCCCCCACTATTTCAAATGTGAGGTTTCTTCTTATGGAACCATCAGTAAACAAAAAAGTCAGAGGAACTAATGGACAGATGAAAAACGGATACATTTCAAAGAATAAGGGAAATGTAATAAGAAGCAACTTCCTGTACTGAAAATGGATTAAGAAAGCTGTGACAAAAGCTGCTCCCGGTTCCCTCCTGAGCACTTGGTTCCTGTTGCTTTTATCTATTTAGATGGAAGAGAAAATATTTTTTTTAATATGTAAAATAAAAAACCCATATTATGCTGGTTCTTTACGTTAAGGGTGTTAAATCAAACCCAAGAGAATGAATGGGAATTTTTCTTTATCCTATTTTAGATGATTTGGTGGCCTCAAACTCTATGATTCTAATTTTGTTTTATTATCTCCAGGCATATGTGCATGAGCAGCAGGTGCAAACAATTCAGTTTTCCATTTACACAGCACAGAAAATAAGCTTGTCAGCTGCATCAATAAATACATGAAAATCCAGCCCTTATTATGATAAAACAGAAGGTAACATTGAATTTACCTAAGAAGTGCAGACTTAGTCCCCCACTTTGCTATTTCTCTGATTATGCAATATTTTAAGCAGTTTGAATTAAATAAGAAGCAATCATTCCTTTTAGATCTTTACAGAAATAAACTCTCCGTTCATGAACATGCACAGCTGATAACTGCCAAAATCTTGCTGTCTGTAATTGAATGCTCCACCCTTGCTATTACAGCCAAGACCATTGTACTCCATAGTCATAGAAACAGCAATAAAATGGCTCTCTCACTACAGAATGGAATATTGACCCCACAAAATGGACCTCTCCCCATTTCCAAATAGTCACCACCTCTGGTTTGATGTGACTTATCAGGTTAAATATATATATTCAGGGGACCAGCCTGCTGGCCTCAGGTCATGGGGTCAGCAAACTAGATGGGCATTTTTGGGGAGGCAGCAGGTCTGTGTTGGATGCGCCTGAACTTGGTGTGGGATTGGAGGAATCCATACCATGAGCCTACTGATTTTTGGAGATTACGGTAAGCAAGAAAGGGGCTGTATTATTGTTCAATGAAACTGCTCCATAGTTGGGAACCCCCTGTAAAAATGAGCTGCAAAGGATTCTTTAAATGTTAAGTTTATGGCTTTTCTTGCTTTGCTTTTCTCTAATGCATAAAGAAAGCCTGAAAAGTGTTGGTCAAAGAAACAGGTTTTTTTTTTTTATTGTTGTTCTTGTTTTATTTTTAGCTTGTTTTTTATCTTAGAAATGTTAGGAATGTAAAATCTGTTCTAGCCTTAAGTCATACCCAAAGGAGCTCAATCTATTTAGCTCACCAAAGAGAAGGTAAGGGCAATTTGATCATGTCTATAATCACTGGCAGCGGGAGAAGATGTCTGGAAGCAGAGAGCTCTTTAATCTATCAGACAAAGTCATACAGAAGTTCAGTGGCTAGAAGTTAAAGTCATGAAATTTTCAAGGTTCAGGGTATGTAAGGACCATTGGACCAGATTACTAAGGAATGAGGTGTAAATTCTCCATTTCTTGGAGTCTTTGAATCAAGATTGGATGTCTTTCTAGCTGACAGGTTCTAGTTCAGACACAAATTATTGGTCTTGAGACAGGAGTCACAGGGTGAAACCTAAGTTTTGTTACACAGGAGGACAGATTAGATGATCATAATGGTCTCTTCTGGCCTTAAAATCTATATATCTCTAGATACTCCAAGGCATCTTGTCATCTATATATTAACATGCATTTTTTTTTACTGTAAACTGTTTGGGGCAGATACTGTCTTTACTTTTGTGTGTTACAGGGTGTTGAATATATTGTTCATGCTAATCAAATACTAAATAATAACTTTCATAAG
Source organism: Sternotherus odoratus (assembly GCA_032164245.1). NCBI lineage: Eukaryota > Metazoa > Chordata > Testudines > Kinosternidae > Sternotherus > Sternotherus odoratus. The sequence continues at coordinate 153,657,108 of JAVMKO010000002.1, forward strand.
AACATACATAAGAAAGGCTATACTGGATCAGAACAATGGTCCATCTAGCCCAGTATCCTGTTTTCTGATAGTGCCAAATGCTTCAGAGGGAATGAACAGGGCAATTTTGAATGATCCTCCATCCCCTGTCGTCCAGTCCCAGCTTCTGGCAAAGCTTTCCTTTTTCCAACAGATCAAAAGCTAAAAACAGACTAGTATAATAATATCCAAACATTTACAGTAGAGGCTAAAAAAGCAATGCAATGACTGTGAAAATGACTCACTTACCTTTGCTATATAAGATGCAAACTGCAGCAAACTGATCAAGTGTCAAAAACAAAGGCCATTTAAAATACTTCATAATTTTGATACATATACTAGTGTTTTTGTGAACTGTCTTGTCTTATGCATTAGGACAGCGAAAACAAAAAGTCTGCAGCAGAAATCAACATCTACTACAATGGAATTTGTTATGTTTTACATACATCACAGAATCCAACAATACCTTCTATAAGGCTAGAGACCTTTATGTGCTGTGACATTCTAAAGTAGTGGTTCTCAACTAATGGTCCATGGGAACCTCCAGCTTCTACCCCAATAAGTCCACAAGGCAGGAGTGTGTTTTAAGAACAAAATCTGCAGTGCATTGAAAATTTAAAGTCAGGGTAAAATAAACTGAGTTTTAAACAAAATCAAACAATAAGGAATATTCTGCTGATTCTATTAGTCATATTCATATTTCATTCAATAAAAGCCTTCCACCTTTTAAAAATTTACTTGCATGTGCTGCATAATTTCCAGTCTGCAGCTCCAATATGATATGAAAACCTTGGTGATTTGCAGCAGAATTTAGACCCAGGTTATTGCAAAGTATATGAAGCCTTTCCTTTCTTAGTAGAGACTGGGAATTAATTTGTTGCTGACATAGAAGAGCTAACTTTTTAAACTGCCATTTGTTATTTTATAAATTTGATTGATTTTATAAATTAAGTGTAAGTCACCCAGGTGCTTTGTAATGGCTTCCATTACCAGTTCCTACGGGATAGATTCTGACTCTGACTATACACCTATATGAGGGATTAAGAACCCCTATTTATGCTTCAAGAGCTATACAGACTTTGGATCCAGGCATGTAGGAGTAAGGGGAGCCCACTCACCTGGGTCAGAAATATGTGGAAACTTAGCTCCACTTCTCTAATTACTGACCAAAGTAGCTAAACCAAGCTACATGTATGTTTGTGTGTGTGGGTGCACATGCTTGTAAACAGGAGTAGTAATTTACTAGAGGTATAGGCCAGAAGCAAGGAGCAGATCCTTGAAGGTGTTTAGATGCCCAATTCCCATTGATTTCCATAGAAATTAGGCCACTTAAATATCTTTGAAGATCTAGGCCTAAGTTACTAGCTATCAAGATCAAGGAGCTCAGTTAAAATTAAACTGAGATCATAAAGGAAAATAAGTTTAATTTTTCAGTGGATAGGTTTGTTACAATCCATAATATATTTGTGTATTTATTTAATACAACACTGTGACATGTGACACATTTTGTTGTTGTGTGTGTCTGTCTTTGGTGCTGCAGGGAAGTTGTTCACAGCTGAATCCAGAAACAGCTCTCAGGGTCTGGACCTAACTGCAGCTCAGAAATTGTGTGCTGACCTGGGCGCTCGCTTAGCCACTGCAGAGGAGCTGAGACGGGCTGTAGTGGACTGTTCTTTTGCCGCATGCTCCAAAGGTTGGCTGGCCGATGGTACCATTGGGTAAGGAGAATGGAAACAGCAAAATCCACCCTAACCAGCATGAATGATTGCTCTCAAACAAGCTTTTCCCTTTGGGTAATATTATTACTGAGGAACATTATTACTGAGGCCACAAAGAAATCCTTATGTAACCATGTCTTAAGTGTTTTATTCAGATAAACTAACATGCTGTTAACTTGAACAAAATCAGTCATGTACAGCTGATGCTGCAGACATGTGAATGTACATAGATCACCTAATACACAGTTCTAAAATATATTCATCTTCCTTTTAATCTTAGAAATACGTTGTTTCAACCAAATTCCCTCTGGTCCATACAGTATCTTGTTTAAATCCAGAAAATATTGAGTAGCTAGCTGTCACTATCTTGGATGTTGTCATTCACTATTATTTGTTGAATACCAACAGAATACCAAGCCCTAAAGGAATGTAGGCCTACATCCTCAAATTTAACTCCTTTTCTGCGAGTTAAGTTAGGCACCTAAATACTTAAGAGGCTATGAGCCTTACTCTTTACAGGCCCAATCCTCCAGCCACTGAAGTCAATGGCAAAGTTCTCATTGACTTCAGTAATGCAGGGTTGGGCACTCTGTGGACAAAATAAATAACAAACACAGGGTCTGATCCAAAGCCCATTGAAGTCAAGGGGCCATGCAGTGTAAATGTATTAGTTATTATTAATTTTTATAGTGCCGAAAGGAGTGCTAGGTTCTTTACAATAGCAAATCTAAAGACATGTTCCTTTCATCGGGATCTTACACTTAGATCTGATGTGACGAGTGCAGGTAAACAGGAGGGAACTGGATGAAAAAGTTATATGATCACACAGTGACTTAGTTTAGGCACAAGCACATTTTGATGAATTATATAACTGTGACAAATGGTGGACTTCTTGTGGGCACTGGGAAGAACTACACAATTTTTGGGCAGTGGACTAAAATTTATAGGTGGTATAGGTGGTAAAATTTATCTAGATGGTAAAATTTTTGAGGCAAAGGTGTCAAACTATTGGGCCTAACACAATGGGGCCATTGTCTCACTTGAGATGTCTGGGTGCTCATGTCTAAACACAGTCACTGTATGATCATATTGCTGAAGCAATGTTCTTTCTCATCCTATCCTCTCCTGTTTGTTACCCTCACTGGTCACATGATATCTAAGTGTAAGTTCCCTGTGAAAGGACCGTGTCTTTTTATTTGTTTCTGTGAGGAACTCTAGTACACCCTTGGGCAATATGAAAATAACAAAACAAATAATAAATATTAGGGAGAGACCCATCAGAAGAATGTTGACTGCATGGTGGATCAGGGAGCTGGTCCCAGACATGGGAAAGCCATATGAAAAAAAAGCACAAAGACTAAAATGGAAGAAGGGGAAAGAATGGATAATTATGTCAGGGACAGACAAGCTGTCCTAGGCATGCGCATGTGGTGTGCCGGGTGATTAGGGGGCAGGGGGCTCTCTGGAGGAGGCATCAGGGGACAAGGAGCAGGAGGGGGTCAGAGACTTTGAGGGGGCGGGACGTGGGTGGGGGTTGGATGGGGAGCCACAGCCTTCCCTGGGTGTACACCCTAATGAAATGTGCTGCACACACCTATGGAAGCTGATAAGAATAAAATAGTTCTCAACTGTCAAATAAGTTTCTTCAGGAAACAAGAGAGCAGTAAGTAATACTTCAAAGCCTTAAATTTTCAAGGTGCTTTGCAAACATTCAGGAACCTTCCCAACACATGAGGTGAGGTAAGGAAGTATAGTTACCCTCATTTTATAGCTAAGAAACCTGAGACAGAGAGACTTATTTAATGGTACATAGATAGTCATTAGCAACATAGGAACAGAAGCCAGATTTTTTGGCTCCAAATCAGGTGCGTTAAGCACAAAGCTATTCTTTCCTCCTTTCATATAGTAAACCATCTGGACTTCAATTTCAGAGGTCCTGAGCACCCACAGTTCCCATGGACTTCAGGAGTTGTAGGTGCTTAGCACTTCTGAAAGCTAGACCTTGAGTGTTTACCATCCTCACAACAAGCGAAAAAGTGTATTTTCCTGTATAATATATGGATTGGGACCCTTTAAATTCAGACTGGTTTTATCTAGAGTGTTTTACTACAGTTCTGTTGTATAAAATTGATACATGGGAACAGGGACCGATGTGCCTGACTGCATATGACAGGCTAGTGCGCAGCCAAAGTCTGCATGGTGGAGGCTCCCTAACAATCCCTCTCTGCCCCCCAAACCCCTTGATCCATATTTCTCTCACCCACACCCAACAACCTCCAAGTTCACACCCAGGCTGTTTCCCAGCAATTGCTTCCCTTTCCCTCAGCTCTTCCGTTACCTCTATCTCCCCTACGCCTTTGCACTGCTTCTGTGGGGTGCAGGAGATATATTTCTGTATTGTCATTTAAATGAATTATTACTCAAAGTTCTGTATTAATATGCCTAGTACAGAATTTACTTGTCAAAAAATATTTCCTGAATCTTTTTTGTTGTCTGTATTGTTACAGACATAGTTGCTGATAGGTATTTTGAAATAAATCACCAAAATAACTGAGACTGGCACAATTATATTGTGTTATTTTGACAAATGAAATATGCAGTATTTTTAAAATATTGTGCACAGAATTTTTAATGTTTTGGTGCAGAATTCCCTCAGAAGAAGATATAGGTTGGTCTTATCCCTACTTTACAGATGCAGAAACTGAAGCACAGCAACATCAACATGATAATCCCAGTTAAGAAAATTCAGCAGTGCAAAATTCTGTCCTCCTGGCCAGAAACATAGCCACATTTATTGTTGTATGTGACATATATCAGTAGATATGATACTATGGCCAGTGGTGCATTATAACAATATAGGAAAGAAACAGTTACTCAAAGCCACACAGCAATTCCATAGCAAAGCCAGGAGCAGAATCCAGGTCACCTGATTCCTAGTTTTGAGAGGTAACCACAAGAATATCTTTCTGACTTGTGAACAACTCTGCCTTCAGCTGGTTTCTCACCTCTTTAACCTTTCTCTACTCTACTGTTTCCTTCAATTTGTATTTGCAAAGTTCGCCTGAGTAAAGTACATTAGCTCATTTACTGTCAGTGTCTAGTGTTGACAAAGTTATGTTTTTCCACAGAATACTGTTCCCAGTTTCTTAAACTTTAGGGAATTATTAACTTAAACAGAGAAATGACTGTTATTAGTTATTTTAGATAGCATTCGGCTACATGCATTTTTAATGATAAAATGTAGTTTTCGATTATTTTTTCCAAAGGACTATAAATGAAAAAAACTTCAAAAGAAAGTAATTATTTCTGGCACTCTTTTTTGTCCAAATGAAAGTGTTTAAAATTAATTTTAAAGTACTTTTGGAATTTAAAAAAAAATCCATTTTTTTAAAAAAAAGGAATAAGATAGCTTGAGTGAAGGAAGCTTTTTCTTTTTTTCTTCTCACCAACCTGTAAAGAGGTTAGCCAGAGCTCATCTCTCTTCAAGGTGGCAGGGAACCACACCACCTCACTAAACTTGGGAAGATGTCTTGTGGGGAATTAGTTTGGCCACAGGAGTCTCTCGGAGGCCCTTGTGAGGGCAGAAGCAAACACAGTAAGCCCAGGCCCTAAGTCAGGGCAGGGCAATGATGAGTCAGGCGCTCAGGCCCTCAGGCAAGGGCAGAGCAACAACAGTATAAGCAGTAGGCCCAGAAAGGTTTGGTGCCTAAATTATTTAAACATCTAAACAGGTGGTCTAATTTTTAAAAAATGCTGAGGACCTAGCAGTTTCTAGTCATTTTAATGGGAGCTGTTGGTATTCAGTCCTACAGACACCCCACAGACACCACCAACACACTCTTATCAATCTCCGGGCTCCAGCCTCTACCCGCAGCATTCCACTCCTCTCTCCTCACAGTCCAGCACTGTGGACTCCCACTACCCACTGCACTCAACACCCATCCCTCTGCAGTTTGGCCCTGCTGAAGTACAGCACCAGCTGCACTGTACTCCAAAGGAGAAGGTTGGATATGATCCCTGGACATACACAAATCTTTACCCATCCCAGGAAAGATTTGCAAAGCTTTTCCTTTGAACCCACCAAATATCACGCCAAATCTTTACAAGTGAAAAACGGATTTTCAAAAATTAAACTGATAGTAACCTGAAAAGCATCGGCTTGGTCTCTCTTAGAACCAAAGTCCTCTATTTATCCACACAACAGGTAAAAGTAAGGCAATGGCAGTGCACGCTCCCCTATGCTGTCCTGCTGATGTACCCCAGTCCTAAAAAAAAGCCAATTTTGGAAGTGAGAGGGTCTCTGTGGATTGTGAGTCCTTGACACATATCTGCTGAAATGAACACGGTCAACTGTGGACATCTATTTATTAAGAACTGGACTGTCACCACCCACAAAGACTGCAGCCTTGCTATCAGATGGTAACTTTTGGTCACTACCGACCTGGGCTAAATTAGAAATAGTGATCGAGAGATGAAAAGATCCACATAATATTGCTCGATGTAGTGTTCCACTATGTGTGTGTGTGTGGTAGAAGGATAGAAGTATGTGTCACAAAATCAGTGACTTTTTTTATTTAAAATGAAATCTGTCATTCGGGCTGTTCCTTTTCTGCTCTGGCTGCCAATATCTAATCTAGGTATTTCCCAAAGGAGCACTGGGTACCAAATAAATATGTAAAAATATTTTATTTCCAAAAATAGGACCTAGACTTTTCACTCTGCCCTCACATCATGTTGGATGTTGTTGTCTAGGAGGCTAAACCATTTTTTATAGCTCCACTACTGGAAGGCTTGACTATACAGAAGAGTCTTACATTGTGTCCTAAAATAGTAAGGTTTGGGACCATCTGGATCTTCATTGGCAGGCAATACTGCAACTCGGGCTGCCCCACTGAGAGCACCCTGCCTCCAGCACTTGAATTTCACCTCTGGGACTCCCAGCTGCAGTATCCTTTGTGATCAGAGTTATCCCGTGTCACAGAATCAGTGCTGATCTCTGACCCGTCAGGGATTTAAAGATTGGGACAACAGCTTGAATAGAATATCGAACTGGCCATTAAGAGGGCAGAATGTGTGACGTAGAAGACCCTCCCGAGGCAGGATTTTACAAAGCTGGTCAGCAATAGACTGAAGTGTTCCCTGCTGGCTTTCACTATCAAGAAGGACATGGCTCTTTTTCCCTATAATGGCACAGTTTTTCAGGAAATTCACATCACCTGGGTGCCCTGCTCCTACACCCTACCACCAGGAATTCAGTCATCTGCTTTTTTAAAATCCGAGGTGAAGGGATCGTGGTTGTTGATGCTTCTCTCTGGCTGAATTTCCCAATGTGGAGTGGTCTGTGGGAGAAAAGGGACAGGCAATGTGTTGCTCCTCATCTGACAGAACAAGAAGTTTCCTGTCAGAAGTTTGGACAGGACCAACCATCACAATTTCTGAGGTCAGGGTCAAATCAGCAGATGGTACATGCTGCATCCTCTGACTAGCAGATGGGGATGCCTCCGTTCAGCTATCCTCACTCTGTCCCCATCTTGGATGGAGCTATCTTGGTTGTCAAGAAATGTATTTCTCAATATAAGAGTGAGATCACAATAGGAAAAACTGGCAAATAGGTAGGACTTCATCTGATAACCTGCCTTTCAATATCATCAAAACTATTCATGGCATCCTACATACAGAAGTCCTCCTCTTGTAACAGGCTCATGCCTGTTCACTTAAGGGTGTGTCTACACTGCAGTTAAAAACCTAAGGTTGGCCTATGCCAGCTGACTCAGGTTTGCAGGACTTGGGCAAAGGGGCTGTTTAATTACAGAGTAGATGGTCGGGCTCAGGCTGCAGCCCGGGCTTTAGGACCCTGCAAGATGGGAGGGTCCCAGAGCTGAAGCTGCAGTCCAAGCATGAACATCTTCACTGCAATTAAACAGCCCCTTATCTTGAGCCCTGCAAGCCCCTGTCAAATGGCACGGGCCAGCTGCGGCTTTGTAATTGCAGCGTAGACATACCTTTAGGCCAAGTCTACACTACCTGCCAGACCGGTAGGTAGTAATTGATCCCTGAGCGCTCTCCCCGTCAACTCTGGTCGACTCGCCGCCTGAGGATGCCCAGGTAAGTCAACCTAAGATCCGTCAACTTGAGCTACACTATTCGCGTAGCTGAAGTTGCATATCTAAGGGCATGTCTTAACTACCACTTTAATTCGACTTTAAGGACGTTAAGTCGAATTAAACATGTACCTGTCTTCACATACATGCCTTTAAAGTCGATTTAAAGGGCCCTCAAAATCGAATTTGTAACTCCTGCCTGACGAGAGAAGTAAGGCTAAAATCGACATTCCAAGCTCAACTGTGGGCTAGTGAAGACGCAACCGACATTAATAGCCTCCAGAGGCTGTCCCACAATGCTCCATTCTGACCGCTCTGGACTGCCTCACTGCTCCACTGTGACCGCTCTGGACAGCACTCTGAACTCGCTGCTCTGGCCAGGTAGATAAGACCCGGGAACATTTGAATACCATTTCCTGTTTGGTCAGCGTGGCCAGCTCACCTGAACAGCTCAGTCGCCATTCAGAGCAATCAGCAGCACAAGCCGCCATGCAGAGTTCAGCATCACAAGACTCCATGCAGAGCTCAGCTGCCCTGGAGACCAGCCAGAGGAAAAGAGCTCCAGCATGGTCCACTCGTGAGGTGTTGGATCTCATCGCTATCTGGGGAGAGGAATCCGTGATGTTGGAACTACGCAACAACAAATGGAATGCCAACACGTATGGAAGAGTCTCCAAGGCCATGCTAGAAAGGGGCCACAACAGGGACGCCCAGCAATGCCGCGTGAAAATTAAGGAGCTGAGGCAAGCGTTCCAGAAAGCCAAGGAGGCAAACGGACGATCAGGGGGCGCGCCGCGGACATGCCGCTTCTACAATGAACTAAATCAGATAATGGGGGGCGCCCCCACCACCATCGCACCGGTCTGCGTGGACTCCACCGATGGGATAATCGTCAGGGAGGAGACGGATTCCGATGAGGACGACCATGAGGAGGAGGGAAATTTCACGGAGCAGCAGGAGGCCAGCGGAGAAACCGTGTTACCAGACAGCCAGGAGCTGTTTATCACCCTGCAGCCAGCACCCTCCCAAGCCTCCCAGGGGGGTAAGTGTTTCTTTTTAAGGGATTACATGACGCGTGATTTTTTAAAGGAAGCATTTATTAATGAGTAACTTGCCCTAAGGACTTAGCGTGCTTTCATTGCTGGTCAATTTCTACTCAAAGAGTTTGTCAATATACTCCGGGATTGACCGGAAGTCCTCCGCGGACATCTCAATGAAGCTATCCAGGAGGTAGCGATGAATCCAGCGCAGCAGATTTCTGGGGAGAGCCGCCTTATGTGGTCCCCCGTGATAGGAGACCATCCCACGCCACGAAAGTAGTAAGTAGTCTGGTATCATTGAGCAGGCTAGCATTGCGGTGAAGGGACCAGGACTTTGCATGGAGGCAAGGAGCATGCGCTCTCTATCTCTCTGAGAAATTCTCACCAAAGTGATGTCATTCAGGGTTGCCTGTTTGAAATACGGACTGCAATTAGTAGGGAGATAAAGATTCCCAGCTGCAAAGTACTCTTTCTGCTGAGGACCGACCAACCGCCCCGCCCCCCAAACGCTCACCCCCCGCCAGCCCGTAGCGGTAGCTAGCAGGGAATCTGAACAGTCTGCAAGCGGTTGCTTCCGCTTCAGATCCAACGCGCACCCAACCCCCCCCCCCTCCAGCCCGTAGTGGTAGCTAGCAGGGAATCTGAACAGTGTGCAAGCGGTCTGAAGAGCCCCAACCACCCCTTAGCCCTTAGCGAGAGATTTTTTGTCCTTTGTTTTGCAGTTTGCGGTTCAGTGGGAGCCACGCGGTGAGGGAAAGGGGGTGGGGTTACTCTACAATATGCAAGTGCTGCTTTTAACTTACCATGGCCGGCTGCACAGTGCTTTCAGAAGCCGTGTTGGGCTGAGGCACGCATATGTGTCTGAGATGCTATGACTTTTCTGTGAGCTATTCAGTCACTTGTACAGAAATCATATCAGGCCTGTGAATACTGAGGTTTTTAATGGCATAGTACTCCCATTGTGTACCGTCCGAGACTGCATCTGCCTCCTAACCTTGAATGTATCTGTCTCATAACTTTCAAACATTTGCCCACAGATGAACAATTATCTCAGAATCCCCCGTCCTGCTCCTCCCGCCGTGAATCGCAGATACGAAAGCGAAAAAAGAAAACGCGAACGCGCGATGATATGTTCAGTGAACTCCTGGAGAACTCGCGCGCTGAGGCAGCCCGCCAGACGGAATGGAGGGAAAGATTGATAGAGGCAAGGAATCGAGACAGGCAGGAATCGAGAGCCGCGGCAGAAAAGAGGGAAGAACAGTGGCTGCAGCGACAGGACCGCGAAGAAAGACGCATTGATGCTTTGATCCGTATAATGGAGGACCAAAGCAACATGCTGTGATCTCTGGTGGAGCTGCAGCAGGGCCAAAGATCACCTCTGCAGCCCCTGTCTAACCACCTCCCCCCCTCCCCAAGTCCCATAGCTTCCCCACCCAAACGCGGGGTGAGAACCCGGGGGGGCAAGCTCCGTGGACCAATCCACTCCACCCCACAAGCCAGCAGAAGCAGCAGCAGCAGCAGCAGGCTGACCTTCTCTGAAAACTTTTAAAAGCTGCTGTGTCTTGGCCACCCCTCCTCTCCCACCTTCCCCCCCCCTCCTCTGTCCACTCCTCCCCCAGTGCGACTGCTGGTTTCCCTCCAGGCTACCATGACAGTGATCCCCTGTATTTGTATTTCTGATGAACCAATAAAGGAACCATGATTTTTCAAACAGTGAATTTATTTCCTCTGCAAGCATGGGGAGGGGGGGAGGGAAAGAGGGTTCAAGGACAGCAGGCTTAGAGCACAGCAAGGGAGCAGGTTCTCAAACGCCATGTCGGGCACTCATAAAACTGGCTTTCAAGGTGTCCCTGAGGCGCAGGGCCTCATGGTGCGCTCTTCTACTTTCTCTGCTGTCTGGCTGCTGGTAAGTTGCAGACAGTAAATTTGCCTCTGCCTCCCAGCCCGCCATAAATGTTTCCCCCTTGCTTTCACAGATATTGTGGAGCACAGAGCAAGCAGCAATAACAATGGGGATATTTCTCTCGCTGATGTCTGAGCGAATCAGTAATGAACGCCATCTCCCCTTCAGACGGCCAAATGCACACTCTACGGCCATTCTGCACTTACTCAGCCTGTAATTGAACAGCTCCTGACCCCTGTCCAGGGCTCCTGTGTAGGGCTTCATAAGCCAGGGCATTAGGGGGTAGGCTGGGTCCCCAATGATAACGATCGGCATTTCCACCCCCCCCCCACGGAAATTTTCTGGTCGGGGAAGAAAGTGCCTTGCTGCAGCTGTCTAAAAATCCTAGAGTTCCTGAAAACACGAGCGTCATGAAGCTTTCCCGGCCACCCCACGTACAGGTCGGTGAAACGTCCCTTGTGGTCAACCACTGCTTGCATGACCATTGAATAATATCCCTTCCGGTTTCTGTACTCGGCGGCCTCGTGGTCCGGTGCCAGGATAGGGATATGAGTCCCATCTATAGCCCCACCACAGTTAGGGAATCCCATGGCGGCAAAGCCATCTATTGTAGCTTGCAGGTTTCCGAGGTTTATAACCCGGTGTAGCAGGTGATCGACGATTGCCCTGCTTACTTGCATCACAGCAAAGCCCACTGTAGACCTACCCACCCCAAACTGATTTGTGACTGACCGGTAGCTGTCTGGCGTTGCAAGCTTCCAGAGGGCTATCGCCACTCGCTTCTCAACTGTAAGGGCCGCTCTCATTTTGGTATTCTCGCGCCGGAGGGCCGGGGACAGCAAGTCACAAAGTTCCATGAACGTGCCCTTTCGCATGCGGAAGTTTCTGAGCCATTGGGAGTCATCCCAGACCCGCAGCACTATGCGATCCCACCAGTCGTGCTTGTTTCCCTGACCCAGAATCGGCGTTCGATGGCATGAGCCTGCTCCATTGCCACCAAATTTGACAGATTGTCAGTCGCCCTACTTCCAAAAACGGCAGTGTCCCTGTTCCTGCTGTGCACGTCCTGGTCCATCTCCTCCTCACTGTTGTCGGGTTCCAGAAAGCGCAGTTGTCCCCGGATCGCATTCCTCTGCAGACGGTTCAGCATGAAATCCACAACCGTGATCGAGGTCCTCACAACGACCATTACTGTTTCCGTGGTGTCAGTGGGCTCCATGCTTGCAGTGCTATGGCGTTAGCGTGGCGCGGAGAAAGGGCGCGAATTATGGGATGCCTACCCACAGTGCACCGCTCGTAATGGGGGTCGGCGGCGCGGAAAAAGGGCGCGAAATTTGGAAATGCCTACCCATAGTGCAGCACTCAAAATGGTGCCTGCTGGGGGATCCGGGAACTGTGGGATAGGTACCCACAGTGCAACGCTCGTTATGTCGACACTTGCAAAAGTTGTGCGGACAGACACTGTCGACTTGCTTTGCTTTGCTGTGCTTAGTGAAGACACACAAAATCGACTGTATACAGTCTGCTTCACAAAATCGAATTAAAGGAAATCGACCTACTGCTGTAGTGAAGACATACCCTTAGGTTGACCCCTCCATTCTCCTAGTGTAGACCTGGCCTTAGAGTCTCAGCCCTACCCATTGCTAAACCCTATCCTCCTCCATAAAAGATGCAAGATTAAATGGGTATTATTTGGCTATGGATAATCTTGTTTCAGGGTTAAACCCACTTCCACATGCTTCCTTCTACAGTCACTGAAATTACAATACTGAATCTTGTATATAACATACAATTTAAAAGATTAGATTTCTTTAAATATATAATAAAACAAAGGTGAAGTATCATTATACTGCAATATAACATTAAAATAATCATTATTACCTTAATCAAACATTCTTAACTATTCCCAGACAAAAAGCTAAATTAAGACAGAATGAGCTTGAAAGAAGTAGGTAAAAAGACACCACAGGAAGTTTTCAATTATCCCAAGAGCAAGCATTACTAACCCAGTGAATTCAAAGATAAGGTTAAACTATCAAAGATTCCAAACATGTTAAGGTGTGGAAATACAAAGTTGAGGTCCTCAAACAATTTTGAGTCTCCCCTATAGTGATACTATGAAGGAAAAATATTGTGAAATAAATCTATACTATCTTTAAAAATAAGTTGTGTCTAATTTGAGGCCACAAACACTAAATGTCTTAATCATAACTGTATGATTACTGAATGGTATCAAAACTTACTTACACTGCTCTTGGGACATTAATTCCACCAGGTTAATCTTTTGATACTTTTATGGTATACACAAAACACGACCACAATAACATTTAACAAGTAAAACAGGAGTAGAAAATACACAATTTAGCTGAGTTAATACAGCAGAAGCAGCCTTAGCTTTTCAATTTCTTGACTTGGGCATGCTTGATTTCTCAAGCTTAACATTGCAGTATTTTTATATTTAGTTATCGTGGTTCCTTAAAGGAAAATGAAAAAAGAAATCCGGAGCTATTTGGCATAGGGAGATTACAAGCTGCTCTTGATTCACTTCAACATTCCTTGAATAGGGCAAGAACTATAGTTGGCACCATAGCCACTAAAAATTCTTCATCTCATATACATGTTTCAGCTAAACTCTCAGTTTAAGGGCACCACTAAAGCCGAAGGGCTGATTGGCAGAATCAACATTTTAAAAGCTCCATGAAAAACCTTAAATAAAAATTCTAAGTGTGAAACTGGCATCTGTAAATGCTCGTAACTGTAAAACCACTGAACCATTTTTTGTCTTTAAATTTGGCTTGATTTTTTTACTTTAATTAGATGTACGAGACAACCACAGAGTGAACCTGCTACTTGAAACCATTTTGTTATTTATATAAGTGAAATAATTGTAACATATAGGGAAAGTATATTTTTCACGTTTGGGTAACTAAGAAACAATTAAAGATTTTCCTTTGCAACACAAAAAAGAATTTGTTTGAGAGAGAGCAATGGAAGAAAGTGGAATGTACATATGGAATCTGGATTTTATCCAATGTGTTATTAATGCCCTCTATATAATAATTGTATGGGTGGGTTTTTTCCCCTAATGATGATTGGAGGAACAGTTTTTCTGTATTCATGGTATTGTAAGAGGTTTCCAGAAATAGCTGACATCCAGGTCAGATGTTTACCAAAACACATAATTATTATGACCGATCAGTATTCTGACTCATTCTGTTCCTTCTATGTGTTACATAGACCTCTGCAGAGAGAAAAAAATACCAGTGGGTAAAAATAACACACCAGACTAAACTAAGTAACATACTAAAGGACATGTTAAAAAGACGTAGACTTCGACATACATCTGGGCTCAAATCAGAACTGAAATCATCCACTCAAATTCAAATCCCAGAGGGTATGTCTACACTGCAATAAAACATCTATGGCTGGCCTCTGTCAGCTCACTCGGGCTCATGGGGCTCAGGCTGAGGGGCTATAAAATTGCAATGTAGACTTTCAGGCTTGGGCTGGATACTGGCCTCTGGGACCCACCCCCCTCACGAGGTCTCAGAACCCGGGCTCCAGTACGAACCTAGATGTCTACACTACAATTTTATAGCCCCACAGCCAGAGTCCTGCAAGCTGGAGTCAGCTGACCTGCACCAGCTGGGGGGTGGGGGGAGGGTTATTGCGGTGTAGACATATGCAGAGTGACCCTTCTCTTCCATTCTATTGGGTATTCAGAATGTGGCATCCTCTTAACCATGGTGACTCCTAAGCAGCAATAGTTCTAGAACTGGGAATGGTAAATAAAAAACATACTATATTTCAAGTTTTACCATCTCCCAGGAAAGTGCTGGAGCTATTCCAAAAAATGGCAAACAATTAATAGGAAAAGTGTCTGATTTTCACATCTTCTGGCCCTGATTTCAGCAAAGCTTTGCTGTTTTTGCACAAACTCTTTAAAATAAATTCACATATTTCAGTCCCAAAGAAAAGTTTAACAAAGGTACAAGCATCTGAAAATGACCCTTTAGAATTGAGATACATGTGCAGCTTTTGTTAACAACTCTGCTACATGCTTCACCAATAACTGTTTCTACTGCAGTTGGCACTTTACAGACACGTAGAAAGACATATACCCATCCCAAAGAATTTCCAGAAAGGGGCCTGATTTTGCAACTCTCACTCACACAAGTAGGCCTATTGACTCCAAACAGTCAAGTATGGGTATATAGGCTTGCTGGGTCCTTTAACCCACTGGTAAAAGGTGCTGAGCCCTCTCATTTGAAGGGCTTAGTGGGGGTTGAATGCAGTAAACATCTCACAGAAAATGCTCAGCACCTTGCAGGATTGGGGTCTAGGCAAGAAGCATACAGCCAGAGAATGTGGGGTTGGAAGAATCAAATAAGCTTTTGTTATTTCCCTATTTACATGAGACACAATTTCTCTGGGAATGAAGAAATCCTATCTGGATATTTTAAATTTTAATCAAAACAAATTCACAATTCCAATTTTATAATATTCAGTAACTAGTTAAACTCTTAAGTGCAGTGTCACTTAAAGCCTTGTTTGAAGCAGGAATGAATTAATCTACAGGAAGAACATTTCATTTTTTAAACTTAATGAAGGAACATGGCTTAGCTATAAATCCAACACTTTAGATCTTTTTGTAAGGGATTCAAAAGGTCAAACACACTAGAGTCTTACTTTGTGTATAACAGTAAAAATAAGTTACTCCATAGACTTTTTATTAGTTACTCCATAGACTTTTTATTAAGTCTTATTTCTTAAGACTAATAAATGCTATTCTAAGGATTAACAACTCAATGTACTATATTAGATTTCCGTCCGCTATATACTTCCAATAGCAAACCACACAGGAACTTTATATGGCATCTGAAAAAAATTAAAAAGCACTTCGTTCTTTAAACACACAATCCTACATATGATTCAAAGGATCCTATTTTGGACATGATAGCAAAATTCCAAGGATCTGTCAACCAAAGAGAAATTTTTAGTCTATCCCAGAAATAACACACTGAGTAGTGGTGCTCTGGGCTGCAGTAGTGGATAATAGCTAGAACAGAGGATTAAAAGTCAGAAAATGCAGGATCAGATGTTCAGGACTGGATGCCTAAAATGAGGCATTGAGTCCTTATTTAAGTACACACAGGGTACGTGTATACTACCCACCCCTCCAACAGGTAGTATTCAGTGTATTGGGGATAGATTTATTGCATCTGGTCAGGACACGATAAATTGATCCCTGAACGCGCTCCCGTCGACTCCGGAACTCCAGCTCCACAAGAGGAGTAAGCAGAGTACGCGAATAGCGTAGCTGAAGTTGCGTATCTTAGTTCGAAACCCCCTGCTAGTGAGGCCCAGGCCACAGAGTATGCCTACACTGGAGATGTAAGGTGAAATTTCCAACTGGTGGAGACATATCCATGCTATTGGTGCAGGTGGCGCTAGCCACCTATATGTATCTAGGGCCTTTGATGAGACTGTATTTTGGGCAGTGCCGATCCTGCCACTTGCACCATCATACCTACTTCTATTTTTAGTCTCTAGCTTGATCAGAGCAAGCACAGGTATTTACACCTTCCAGCTCCAGTGTTGTCATATCCAAAGGGACATGGCTTGATTTTTAGTCTATTCCAGAAATAACACACGAGTTATGAGTGACCAAAACTCCCACTGAATTTACTGTGAGGCAAATTTTCATTTTCTGATTGAGTGCCTCCAATTTTGGTTACTAAACTTCAGACACAGAGATGCAGACTTTTAAAGATATTAAGATGTTTTGCTGTTTAGCATGGCAAAGCCTAAGTGTTTTAGGGAGTTAAATCTCATTTTCTAAAGTGACTTAGGCATGTACGTGTATTTCCCATTGACTTTCAGTGAGACTTTATTTGCATATAAAATGATGCAAACAAATTGTTACGGTTGAAAGGAGCAAACAGCTTGAACGCATTAGGCACAGATGCTACAAGACTTTATTACCATGAGTAATTCCATTTATTTCAATAGTAAAGTTAAGCATGTGCATAAGTCTTGGCAGGACTTATGCACATCTAAATCTAAAGATTTCCTTCCTACTCACACATATATGTGTGAATGCACATACACACACACAAATGCTTTTTATGTAAAACTAGTGTAAAAGCCCGTGGACACGGGCCAATGGAAATGGCTCGTGGCCCACCCACTCGCTAAGCTCTCTCCCCCCTCCCCCCCACTCCAACGCCCCCCCTGCTCCCCCAGCTCCCCCCCAATGCCTCCCCCTTGCCCAGCTCCCCCCCTCCCCAACGCACGCCCCCCTCGCCCAGTTCCCTCCCTCCCCAACCCACACCCAGCTCCCTCCTTCCCCCCCAATGCCCCCCCCGCTCAGCTCCCTCCCTCCCCCCCAATGCCCCCCCTTGCTCAGCTCCCTCCCTCCCCCCCACTAGCCCCCCCCTCGCTCAGCTCCCACCCCCCCAACGACCCCCCCCCCCGCTCAGCTCCCTCCAACTATGTATAACTGCTCCTTGGTGCTCTAGCTCCGTGTGAGTGAGGATCCCTCAGGCGGGCATGCACGGTGGTCATTTTGTGCCTCCGAACTACAACCCCCAGCATGCCGTTCGTCCGGGCCGTCTCTACTGCGCATGATGGCTTCACACACACTTCTCTAGCCGATTATTAAATAGGATGAGCCTATTAAGTGCAGTATTGTTTTTCCAGAAGGAAAAAATGAAAAAGAGGGGTGGGGTGGGTGGAATGTGTTTGAGGGAGACTTTCTGAGGAGGTTTTCCAAGGGTTTTTTTTTTTTTCTTTTTCTTTTGGGAACTTCTGTATCACTGAAATATTTACATGAACATAACTTGTATTTTGTTTATGGTGACAGAAAATAGATTCTGATTTCAACTCGTGAATTACATCTTTAACTATTCTAGAAAGTTAAAAAGGAAGTTCTGAGACCATCAATTTTTGTGATGTAGTATATTATAATAGTTCATTAATACTGGTTTAAGTTTGTAAATGTTCAAAGCAATTTTTAAAAATAACAATATTTTGAACATGCAAAAACATATACACATCTAAGTATGATGTGAAGACTTATCAGGTCTCCCCCAGTCTTCCTTTCTTAAGAATAAATATAACCACTTTTCTTTTTAACCTAAGTCAGGTTTTCTAAACCTATTATCATTTTTGTTGCTCTCCTCTGGACTTTCTCTAATTTATCCACATCTTTCTTAAAGTGTTGGGCCTAAAACTGGACACAATACCCCAGCTGAGGCTTCACCAGTGCAAGTACAGTAAGAGTGGTACAATTGCATAGTCTCTGCATCTCTGGGATGGAGCATGCTCAGTGAAGACAGAATCTTTGGAGAACTTAGCTGCCAAAGTCAAAGAAGTCTCTGCTAAGCATATGAGAACAGATTTTTCAGAGGCTTTCAACTTGGCTAAATTCAAGCAGATTTTCAAAAGAACAGCAAAAAACAAACTAAGAAACAAACAAAGAAAGAAAGAAACAAAAAACTCCCACCCCTGCCATCAAGTGCCTACTTGCCAAAATGTTCTAAAGCATGCTCTAAATCATGGAGATGCTACAGTTTCTCAACAAAACTGTCATAAGATTTTTTTTTTAGCATGGACAAAACAGTGTATTTTTCTCTAATCTAATCCTTGGAAATGTCTGAACCATTTGTTGCTGAAACTTTCCAAAAATGTTCAGCCTAAGGTAGACAACAACATGGGAAGTTTCAGCCTGAACAGATAAAGTTAATCAGAATGATAAGCAACTCAAAATAGGGTCTTATAATGACAAGTGTTGGGTAGCCATAAGTATACGCAGTTCTAACAGCTTCATCTATAATATACTACTCTTTGCTCCTCATGGTTCTGTAGAGACACCATAGCTGAGAGGGAGAGAGATGGATTCTATGAGCAAACACGATAAAATACAAAGGGTATTATTTTAATAAATTACTTTGAATTATTGGTGATAATAGGAAATCCTGGGCTCTTTATATAATTTGTGCTCAGGCTTAATTCCTATTAAAGCCTATTAAACTCCCATGTTAATAGGAATTTACTTGAGTAAAAAACTAAAAAAGACAGAAGGCCAAATTCTGTTCTGATTTAAACAGTTTTCAGTCTGAAGCAAACTGTGGAAGCCAACATTGTTGCTGTGGATTTACACGGTTGTAAATGAAGCATAATATGGCCCTTAGGCAGGACTTGAAATTTGTCCCAATGTTTACACATACTGTGCACAGACTGAAATGTGCTATCACTCTTTCAAATGACAGTACTAAACTTTTAGTGCTTCCTGTGCCCTTGAATTAATATATGACCAGGTATTTTTAAAAAATTACTTGTCTCTCTTACCTATTCTTTCCCAGACTGGCCTTTTCTACATCACTACCCCAGTGCAAGCTCCTCAGAAGTTCAATTCTGACAATATGTAGATTGATGCAATGCTATTCCCTGACTGAAGTGATATAAGGCCAACCAATTTCACCTATACAGTTCCTGCAGAACTTCTGATTTTTTTCTCCTTCTTTATTTTAGGACAATGGTGTGCAGTAAGACAGGCAGCAACCAGCAGAGTGTGAAAGCTATCGATGTTATCATTGAAAATGATCCTTCTCCAAGTGGCAGATACAATGCACTTTGTGTGAAAGATGAAGGTCAGCATTGATATGTCATTGAAACAATGTAGTGTCACCATTGCCTTGCCTACAAAAAAGGACTTTTTTCTTAAAGTTTCCTACTAGTGGGAGCAATGATAGGAAATTTTACGAAATAAATCCTTACAGTATGTCTCCATTAAGTGAGGAATCTGTTGCAGGAACATGAGTTGCATGACATGGTGATCAAACTTATTCTTGCAAGAGTTTAACAGGTTCACACAGCAACAAGGCTTCTGATAGAACCATTGGTGTTCACATAACACATCTTACAACCTGACCTGGGCTAATTTTTTTGTCCAAAACTTTATTCTGCAAAAAAATTCAGATTCAGCAACACTTTGCAAAGTAGTTTGCTAAATTGTTCATGTCAAAAAACAAACCAAAATCATCTCAAGAGAAGTATACAGAAGAGAATGTCTGAGCAGCTCATTTGTGCGGGGCAGGGAGGCTCCTGATGAGAGAAAGGATGACTATACCAACACACTCATCTAACAGTGTTTCATTCAGCAATATTTCCAGATGACCACAAGGTGCCCTCATGCTTGAATATTCCACAGCTATTGGATAAACAGTTTATGTTTTAACAAGAACTCTTAAGTAAAGGTTGGCTGGTCTGAGACCTGAGCCTCTTCATGATAAATTGTTCCACTTAGCTGGTTGCCTGTGAAGTTCTTTTCAAAAAGCTGCAGCCTTTTCAAACACAATACCCTTTGTGAAGTATATTAATTGGCATAAAACATGGCTTCTCACTGTATTTCTGCATCACAGCTCTATGGAGCCAAACACTGTTTCAGTCTGTTGCTAATTGTCTGGAATGTAATATCAACATTCTAATGATTATATGATTTTTCCCTCTTTTTGAAAAAATTATTTTAATATATGTTTGCTATGGGAGAATTAAAAAAAATACTAAAAGACAAATCCTGATCCTATTAAAAGAGGGCCAAAGCCCATTGACTTCACTGGGTTTAATATTTAGCTCTAACCCATGGAACTCTCTCTTTAATCTCCTATTCTGAATATACTGGATGCGCAGAGTTGACCATAGCTGGGTTTAGTGTTCGTATAGTTTTTTATGTATTGACGTCCATTAGTCCTCATCCCTGTGCTATTTCATGTTTTATCTAACCGAAGGCCCAAAAATATATACTCCCATTCTTTTCTACACTTATGCTAGTGTAACTCTGAAGTGACTCCACTGAATTCACGGGAGTTAGAATGATGTGTAACTGGTGTAAAATGAGAGAAGAATGAAACCTATAGGGTACGAGACCTCACTCACTGACATCAATGAAAGTTGAGCACTTTCTATCCTCCCAGGAGGCACTCAGCACTTTGCAGGAGTGGACACCTACAATATAAGATGGGACTGTATCTTTTATTTGCATGTAAAGCATTATGCACATCTGTGACATTGTATAAATAATAATGATAGTAGCATTAAGTAATTGAATTATTGCTGAAAGAATATCCTAGATTTCAAAAGGAGCAGTTTCACCCCAAGAGAATAAAAAGACTATATTTATTATTATTCTTAAGCTCCTATAAATATGCTAGGTACATCACAGTAACAACTACAGACAAGGCCTAGGACCAATCTGTTTTGCAGTTTTGTCAAAAAGACGAACTACAGGTCTAAATCTTTCAAATATTTTACTTTTCATTGAAACCTCTTAACTCAGGCTTTGTCTACCCTAGCACTTTTATCAGTAAAACTTTTGTTGGTCAGGGATGTGAAAAAAAACACACCACTGACTGACAAAAGTTTCACCGACAAAAGCACTGGTATGGATAGCACTATGTCAGTGGGAGGAGCTTTGCTGCAGACATAGCTACTGCCACTTGCTGGAGTTGGTTTAATTATGCTGGCGGGAGAGCTCTCTCACACTGGACTACAGTGGCTACGCGGGAGACCTTACATCAGTGCAGCTGCGTCAGTACAACTGTGTCGCTGTAAGGTCTGTAGTATAGCCCTCACTTGTTAGAGAAATATCATCATCACCTTTAATCAACAGGATTTTAATAGTGTTGAGGCAATATAATCATTAATGTTAAATGAATAAATCTGGCAGAAGTTTAAGCAGAGTTCAACCTTTACAGATTAAAATAAAATCTTTAAAAATAAGTCATTTTCCAACCCTTAATGCTACACAAAGTGCATTTGAGAGAGTCACAGCAGATTCCAGTGTAAACCATTCCAAAATTTTCTTCTAAGACCCTGATCCTGCATTCACTTATACATGTGCTTAACTTTAAGCATGTGAGTAAGTTCAATAGGACTGCTCACATGCATGAAGTTTGGCCCATGTACAAGTACGTATTTGCAGGAATCAGGCCTACGGACCATAATGCTCCATTCCTCACACACTCAAGGCTCTTAATGAACTCAATAGGAACAATATTCTCTAAAATCGAAGAGGAGTTTTGAGTGTAGAAGGAATGAAGAATCAATCACTTAAAGTTAAATTTTTCTGAATCAGCAACTTTCCCTCTGCACTTCTAGAATTGAGATCTATTAAATTTCACAAAGTCAGATGGCATTTTGCTAGTGAAGGTTATGTTTTACCAGTGAGAGATGTAGCTGAAATATTTTAAGAATGCTGTTTTCACAGCACAGGGAGGTATATCTCATCATTGTGGCATTTGCTGTCAAAAAGACCCCTTTATGTAATGAAAAAGACAAACGTTGTGATAGTTTGAGGTTTACTGCAGCTCTGAACACAAAATATATGGGCAGACAGCCCCAGAAGTAAATTTTAAATAAGTACAAAAAATAGATGTTAATGCAAGAAAAAATAATATATTGTAATCGCTGGGAAAGAAAATAAATGCCAAGAAGAAACAGATGAGGAAAAAATTACCACCTTCTTAGTGTTATATTTCTTTAAATATAATTGGTTCTTGTCTATACTGGCAAGTTTCTGTGCAGTAAAGCAGTTTTTTGTGGCGTAACTCCTGAGGCGTACACACTGCCAAGCCACTTAGTGCACAGAAACTGCGCAGTTGCAGTGCTGTAAAAATACCACCCCGACGAGAGGTCTACAGCTTTCTGCGCCGGGACTACAGCGCCACCGTGCTAGGGTAGACACTCGGGTTGATTACAGCGCTGCAATTGGCCTCCAGAAGTGTCCGACAATGCCTGTTCTCACCTCTCTAGTCATCAGTTTGAACTTTACTGCCCTGCCCTGAGGTGACCAACCGTGAGCCCTCCCGCTTAAATTCCTTGGGAATTTTGAAAGTCCCCTTCCTGTTTGCCTGGTGATGCGTGCAGTGGTCTCAGCACATTTTTCCAGGTGACCATGCCTGCTCCACACACCAGGAGATCTCCTGCTTGGAGCAATGACGAACTCCTGGACTGCATCAGCATTTTGGAAGAGGAGGCTGTCCAATCCCAGCTGTGCTGTGGATACTTTGTTGGCTCGCAGACCAGTCGAGGGTTGACTGAGTCAGAGGAGGAAATTTTGGACGAGGATGGTCAGAGATGCCTGCAGCCAGGAGCTCTTCTCTACCCCGGAGGAGGCTAGCCAGTCACAGCTGTCAGAGCTTGGTGAAGCGCAAACAGGAGAGGAGGCTCCTGGTAAGTGGCTTTGATTTTGGGAATCGGTGAAGCGAGTTGTTGGGGGCAGGACCATTGTAGAAAGCAGGTTTGTGTCTGTCTGCTGTGCATAGCACCACACACCTAGTTTGAGCAGCAGAACAGGGTGTTTCAAAACTCCTCACTATCCCTGAAGAAGACCTACACCAGCAATGCAGGGCACTAGAGAAAGCGTTGACACGTGATGACGTGTGTGATATTGATGCGAGTGATTTAGGTGATGAACTGAAAGCCCTTTCAAGGTACATTACAGCAAGATCAACTCCAAAGGTTGTTCTGGAATATATGTGCGCAAATAAGATGGTCGCCCTCTTTCCAAAGCTTTTGTTGCTCTGCGCATACTTCTAACACTTCCTGTAACAGTTGCCAGTGGAGAACGCAGCTTCTCCAAGCTAAAGTTAATAAAAACACATCTACCCTCCACAATGACACAGGAGAGGCTGGTCAGCCTTGCAACCATCTCAACAGAGCATGAGCAGGCCCAGACTGTGGACCTTCAGGAAGCAGTTCAAATATTTGCAACCAAGAAGGCATGGAAAGCACCATTTTGATTATTCAAACAGATAAAAATGCCAGTGTTTACTATGCAGACGAGAAAAAACAAGGTTACTTACCTGTAACTGTTGTTCTTCGAGATGTGTTGCTCACATCCATTCCATTTAGGTTAGGTACGCGCAGCGTGCCTGGTTGCCGGGTAGATTTTCCCCTAGCTATAGCCTGGGTGAGCAGGGAGCCCCCTGGAGTGGCGCCCTTATAGCAGCCTATATATACCACTGCGACCCCAGGCACCATCTTAGTTCCTTCTTGCCGGCTAATCCGACAGTGGGGAAGGAGGGTGGGTTTGGAATGGATGTGAGCAACACATCTCGAAGAACAACAGTTACAGGTAAGTAACCTTGTTTTCTTCTTCGAGTGATTGCTCACATGCATTCCATTTAGGTGACTACAAGCAATACCTAGGAGGAGGGGTCGGATTGACCCATTGCTGATCGTAAGACCGCTGACCCAAACGCAGCATCGTCCCTGGTTTGCTGGACTATGGCGTAGTGTGCGGCAAAGGTGTGGACGGAGGACCAGGTAGCCGCCCTGCAGATGTCCTGAATAGGGACTCCCTCCCGGAAGGCCGCAGATGATGCCTGCGCTCTCGTGGAGTGTGCTGTTACTCTCTCAAGCGGTTTGCCCGCGAGTTCATAACAGGTGTGGATGCACGACGTGATCCAGGAGGAGAGTCGTTGGGCTGAAATCGGCTGGCCCTTCATTCTTTCCGCAACCGCTACAAACAGTTGGGTCGTTTTCCTGAATTGCTTTGTCCTGTCCAAATAAAAAGCAAGAGCCCTCCTAACATCCAACGTGTGTAATTGGTGCTGTTTTTCAGAGGTATGCGGTCTAGGACAAAAGACTGGGAGACAAATGTCTTGGTTGATATGGAAGGGTGAGACGACCTTAGGCAGGAAAGCCGGGTGGGGACGTAGCTGCACCTTGTCCTTATGAAAAATGGTGTAGGGCGGCTCTGAGGTCAGTGCACGTATCTCTGACACTCTACGAGCCGAGGTGATAGCTACTAGGAATGCCACCTTCCAGGAAAGGTAGAGTAGGGAACACGTGGCGAGGGGCTCGAACGGGGGCAACGTGAGGCGTGAGAGCACAAGGTTTAAGTCCCAAGGTGGAATTGGGCGCTTCACGGTCGGGTACAATTTGTCCAGTCCCTTAAGAAAACGATACACCACAGGGTCAGAAAATACCGAGCGGTTTGCCTGGCCAGGGTGGAAAGCCGAGATCGCAGCCAAGTGGACTCGAATGGTGGAAGTAGACAGGCCTTGGTTTCTGAGGCCTAAGAGGTAGTCCAGTATACGAGGGATAGGAGCCTGAGTCGGGACGATGGCCAATCCCCCACACCAGGTGGAGAAACGGGTCCACTTTGCGATGTAGGTGTTTCTAGTGGTAGGCTTCCTGCTACCCAGAAAGATGTTCTGTACCTCAGCTGAGCATAAAAGCTCTGGGCCTCTCAGCCATGGAGTAGCCATGCTGTGAGATGGAGGGACTGAAGGTCCGGGTGCAGGAGGCGACCGTGGTCCTGAGAGATCAGGTCTGGGCATAATGGGAGGCTGATGGGAGGGGCTCTGGAGAACTGGAGGAGGGACGCATACCAACACTGCCTGGGCCAGGCTGGGGCTATGAGGATGACGTGGGCCCTGTCCCGTTTGATCTTCAGGATCACCTTGTGTAGAAGTGGAATCGGTGGGAACGCGTAGAGCAGGTGCCCCGTCCAGGGTAGGAGAAAGGCATCTGTCAAGGACCCTTTGGCGCTGCCTCGGAAGGAGCAGAACTGGAGACACTTCCTGTTCTGCCTGGAGGCAAAGAGATCGATCTGGGGAAACCCCCACCTTAGGAAGATCGGTCGAATAACGTCCGGTCTGAGGGACCACTCGTGTGTCGCAAAGGACCTGCTGAGGTGGTCTGCCAGCGTGTTCTGAACACCCGGGAGGAACGAGGCCACAGGGTGAATCCGGTGGGCTATACAAAATTCCCAGAGAAGAAGCGCCTCCTGACATAGAGGGTTGGAACGGGCCCCGCCCTGTTTGTTTATGTAGTACTGGGCTGTGGTGTTGTCCGTAAGTACCGCTACACATCGGTCTTGTAGTGTATTTCGAAAGGCCTGGCAAGCCAGGCGAACGGCTCTCAGCTCCCTGACGTTGATGTGAAGGCAGAGATCCGATTCCGACCAACGGCCCTGAGTCCTGAGGTGACCGAGGTGGGCCCCCCATCCCAGAGATGAAGCGTCCGTCACCAGAGAGAGGGACGGGCTGGGGGGGAGGAAGGGGACACCGCGACACACATTGTCCTGATCTTCCCACCAAGCCAGAGTGGATAGTATGTCTCTGGGGATAGTGAGGAGAGTGTCTATATTGTCTCTGCGTGGTCTGTAGGCCGACGCTAGCCACGACTGTAGTGGACGGAGTCTCAGCCTGGCGTGTTGCGTGACCTGCGTACATGAGGCTAAGTGGCCTAGTAGGCTGAGGAACGCTCTGGCCGTGGTCATGGGACAGGCGCGCAGACCCCGAATGGCCGACTGTATGGCTAGAAAACGGGTGTGAGGTAGAGACGCTCGTGCTACAGTGGAATCCAGAAAGGCCCCTATGAACTCGATCCTCTGGGTCGGTTCCATTGTAGACTTTTCTCTGTTGAGAAGGATTCCCAAACGTTCGAACGTCCTGATGACCAGGTGCACGTGTGAGCGCACTTGGTCCTTGCAGGTGCCTCGGATTAGCCAGTCGTCTAAGTACGGGTATAGCTGTACCCCGTTGCGCCGAAGGGACGCTGCTACCACTGCCATGCACTTGGTGAAAACCCTGGGTGCAGTGGAGAGGCCGAAGGGTAGAACAGCAAACTGGTAGTGTTCCCCTGCCACCAGGAAGCGGAGGTAGCGCCTGTGCGATGGGTTTATACTTATATGGAAATACGCGTCCTTCATATCGAGGGCAGCGAACCAGTCTCCAGGATCCAGAGAGGGGATAATGGTGCCTAAGGCGACCATGCGGAACTTGAACTTGCACATGTGGGCATTGAGTCCTCGCAGGTCTAGGATGGGCCGGAGGCCCCCTTTCGCCTTGGGAACCAGGAAGTAGCGGGAGTAGAACCCCTTGCCTCTGAACTCCTCCGGTACGGGCTCGATGGCTCCCAGTGCAAGGAGCGACCTCACCTCCTGTACAAGGAGTTGCTCGTGAGAGGGGTCCCTGAAGAGGGACGGGGAGGGTGGATGGGCGGGAGGAGTGGAGGACAGTTGGAGCGAGTATCCCATCTCCACCGTGCGGAGGACCCACTGGTCTGAGGTGATGTCCGACCAAGCACAGAGGAAGTGGGACAAACGGTCTCCGAAGGGAGGATCCGGAACTGAAACTGGTGCTCTGCCCCCGGGCGCACCTTCAAAAGTTTTGTCTAGGCCCGCGGGGTGGCTTCGGGGCCTGTTGCCTCCCACCTTGGCGTGGGCCTGGGCGCCGGCGATAAGGTCTCGGTCTCCTCTGCTGGAAGTCTCGAGGTGGGCGGGTAGGTGGGAAGAATTGCCATCGCGGGGGGTAGAAGGGACGCCTCTGCGCTGACGGTGCCTGCATTCCCAAGGATTTAAGGGTTACCCCTTTGTCCTTAAGGTTCTGGAGACGAGTGTCCGTGTCTCCGGAAAAGAGGGAATCCCCTTCAAAGGGGAGGTCCTGTATCTTGAGCTGCATAGCCTGGGACAAGGTGGTGGACTGCAGCCAAGCCGCCCGACGAAGGGCGATTCCTGAAGCCATGGCCCTTGCCGCTGCATCAGCCGAGTCCAGGGCCGCCTGCAGGGCATACCTTGAAATGTCCCTGCTTTGGCGGATCAAAGCCCTATACTGTTGCTTATTGTCCGGCGGGACCACGGCCTCTAACTTTGCTAGGGCCTCTGTCGTATCGAAGTGATGACGACTTAAAAGGGCCTGGTGGTTGGTTACCCTCAGAATCAGGCCCCCTGAAGAATAAACTTTTCGACCGAAATGGTCCAGGCGCCTTGCCTCTTTAGTCTTAGGGGCCTGCGCCTCCTGCCCGTGTCGTTCCCTATCATTCACCGATTCCACCACGAGTGAAGAGGGAGGAGGATGGGTGTAGAGATATTCGTACCCCTTAGCAGGGACGAAGTATTTCCTCTCCACTCCCCGAGAAGTGGGGGGAATGGAGGCCGGGGTCTTCCAGATCGTAGCAGCGTTCTGTCTTATTGTGTTGATGAACGGTACTGCTACCTTCGACGGGGCCCCTTTAGACAACATGGTGGTCACAGGGTCCTGAACCGTCGGAGTCTCCTCCATTGGCAAACTCATATTAGTTGCCACTGCTTTTAGAAGGCCTTGGTAAAGTGCCAGGTCAGAAGAGGGTAGATTGTCTGATGACATGCCCGCCACCGCATCCCCCCGGGCAGGGGAGGCGTATGGGCCCAAGTCGCCCGCCACCAAAGGGGGACCAGAGGGGCCAGCTATCGAAGATGGTCCTGGCAGAGGGTCATCGGTGCTCCCTGATCTTAAAGGGAACCCTGGGTCTGACTGTGTGGTCTGGGGCTGATCATAAGCCCATTGATCCCAAGGTGGCCACTGCTGCTCAGAGGCGGGCCTTGGGGACACCGAGCCTTGGGTGGGGGGCCAGGGTTGACCTCCCCTGGCGGGCTGTGAGGGTCAGGTGAGAGAGTCCTTAGGCTCCATGGCTGGCTCTCGCTGCCCCGAAGGGCCTGGTCCTGGGCTGAGACAAGGTCCGCCTCGGTGCCGGGACGGTGCCTTGTTGGGCGACCGGTGCCGCCGAGGAGAGGAGTCCGAAAGTCCATGCCGATGCGGAGAGCCGCTGGAAGAGCGGTATCGTCGCGGCGAGGCATCAGGGGTCCGGTGCCGGTGCGAAGAGCGGCTATAGGACCGGTGCCGATGAGAAGAGCGGCTACCGGAACGATACCGGCGCGGAGAGTGGCTATATGACCGGTATCGTCGAGGGGAGCCCCGGTGCCGGGAGTGGGACCGGTGCCGAGAGTCTCGCCGGTGCCGAGGCGGTGATCTGCGTCGGGACCGGGACCGGGAGCGGCTGACAGAAGGTCGGGTGTAGCGGCTCGACCGGCGTCGGGGTGACGATCTGCGCCGGGATAGGGAACGGCGCCGGGAGCGGGATCGTCGCTGGCTCCCTCTATGCCTGCTAGCCGACCGGTGCCGAGAGTGTGACCGGCGCCGAGAGTACGACCGGTGCCGAGCAGAGCGCGGGCACCGGGACTCGGATCGGCGCCAGGACTCGGATCGATGTTGAGATCTGGAGCGATGGGAGAGCGCCTCGGGGGATTCAGACGGCCTCCTCGCTGTCCTGTGCCGGGGCTGCGACCGGTGCCGCGATACTGAGCGGTGCCGGGAGCCCGAGCGGTGCCGGGAGATCGAGCGGTGCGCAGGCCCCTCCGGGCTCCTGGCCGCGATCTCGGTCCCAATCACGGGCGGTCTGCCCCTCGATCGGACCTGGCTCAGCTCCAGCGCGGAGTCTGAGGGTACAAAACGACCGGCAGCAGCAAATGCCTCAGACGTTGAGGGAAGGTGCTGCGGTGGAGGCACTCTAAGCGGTGAGGCCACTTGCACCGGACTCGACGGGCCCTGCATGGGTACCGGAGTCGACGGTGTCGGTGCCGAGGGCTGCCCCTCTGAGCGGACTGAGCCCGTCGGTGCCGCGATCACCGGCGGCGGCTGCTCGTAATGGTCACGGCGCGGTGCTGGAGTGGCCGGCGCCTGCGAGTCCCTCTTTCTCTTCCTTGAAGGAGAGTCTGACCGGTGCCGGGGCTTTGCCTTGGCTGTTGCCTTCTTGGGAGCGGGTCCTGAGGTCTCCCCCGCGTTCGGAGCCAGGGCTGCCTCCATGAGGAGTTGCCGGAGACGAGTCTCCCTGTCCTTCCTCGTGCGGGGCTTAAAAGTTCTGCAGATACTGCAGGACTCCGCGACGTGGGACTCTCCGAGGCACTTTAAACAATGAGTGTGCGGATCGCCCAAGGGCATGGGCTTCACACACTGCGCACACGCTTTAAAGCCTGGGGCCTTAGGTGGCATAAGCCCCAGGAGGCAGGGGAAAACCCCTGCACGTACTAATCTATTTACACTAAGAAAATAATTAACTGACTAACTACTAATGGCAGAACTATTTACACTAAGTATTTAACTATTAACATTTCAAAGGGAGAAGACGCTAGGAGATATAGAGACTGTGGGACACAGAGCTCTACTGTTCCTGCAACCAGCTCGTCTGCGGTAAGAAGGAACTAAGATGGTGCCTGGGGTCGCAGTGGTATATATAGGCTGCTATAAGGGCGCCACTCCAGGGGGCTCCCTGCTCACCCAGGCTATAGCTAGGGGAAAATCTACCCGGCAACCAGGCACGCTGCGCGTACCTAACCTAAATGGAATGCATGTGAGCAATCACTCGAAGAAGAAGTTACATTTGCTGTTCAGGCGTTTAAAAGCTAAGTGTTACTTAAAATTTTTGAACAAGGCATTTTAAGTTGTTAGTTCTCCTTTATTGGGGTAGGTAGCAGAGCAGTACCATGAGAGGAGTAGAACAGGGAGAAGGAAGAACTGAGACCTTTCAAAGTGTTGGCCCAAGCAAGGGATATGGGGGCATCATTTGAACTCCTCTCTTCAGGTGCCAAAATGTTGTCGGCGGCCCTGACCTCAGGGCTGGTGCGAGCTCATCACACAGTCCCCACAAATGTGGCTTTCCTCATCCAAAAGTTCTGCATCCATTGCTCGTCATCCCAGACATACATAATGATGTGATCCCACCACTCAGTGCTTGTTTTCCAAGCAGAAAGGCAGCA
Organism: Sternotherus odoratus; assembly: GCA_032164245.1. Taxonomy (NCBI): domain Eukaryota; kingdom Metazoa; phylum Chordata; order Testudines; family Kinosternidae; genus Sternotherus; species Sternotherus odoratus. Next base: position 153,687,473 of record JAVMKO010000002.1, read on the forward strand.
TTCCACTGTGGTCAGCACCTCTGTGAATGCAACAAGCAATCTCATGTTGTAGCTATTACAAGTGGCGAGATAAATATCGAACTCCTCTTGCCTTTGTAGTGTGAGGAATAACTCCACTGCCACTCATGATGTGTTAGTGAGAGCAAGCAGCATATTGGTAAACAGTTCCTGAATCATTTCTGTAGACCAAAGAGGCAGATTGCACAGTACACACACCATTGAAAGATGGCGCCCGATGTGGACGGAAACACAGGGACTGCTGGGATGCCAAGCAATGCATCATGGGGCATTGGGACAGGATCCAGAATGCCCTGTGACCACCTCCACCATCCCACAACTCTTAGCGACAGAAGAGGAAGAGATGGTCTGTGGGATAGTTGTCAACAGCACTGCTTTGAATACCTCTGCAAGTGCCACAAGTGTGAACACGCTATTGCGCAGGCAACTGAAAGTGTGAACACACAGCACTCTCTGAGAAGTGATGTAACTGCCAGCGATGTAACTCTGTCAGTGTAGACATACCCTTAGAATACTATTCGGGTGCTTAGTTTAATACGGGTATTTGAATTACATTCTTTACGACACTGCAGGTTGCTGTTATTTAAAAAGCTTCATGGGTCAATTCAAGCTCACACCTCAGTCACTGTTTCATGCTGTCTGCAGACTCAGGATGGCAGCTCATTGATTTATATTCAATTTACATTTGAAAGATTATCTTCTCAACACTTCGGGATAGAAACTTTCTTTATTAAAAATAAAGAGATTACATTTTGCAGATTCCAAATATGCTATGTGATCCTCACGCAGGCCAGATCTGGCCCAGAGGCTGTATGTTAATACAATCTGTTTTAAGCCATTCCATAGCAAAGTTCACAAGAATACACATGAAATACAGAAGAAATAAATAAAACAGGAATCATCATCGTAGGGTTCTGCTATCAAGCAGACTTTTCCCCAGGGAAACATAACATGCATTTTCAATATCATATTTAAATAACAGTTTTGGTTCACTCTAACTTTCCTGTATAATTAAAAAAAAAAATAGAAAGACACCACCATAACCACTACCTCCTATCATTAGTTCCTTCCTTGTTTGAACCATTGATTTTATAGGCAACAAGTGAGATCTCTCTGTAGTGTTCCACTGCAGACATGCAAATCAAGTTTTCTTAGGCATAACTTCTGACTCCAATTATTCATCAAAAATTGATGCACTATGTAGTTATTTCAATTTGCTTTTCTTTGGCAATAAAGAGAAAATGAAGTTTTAGTTGGAATTTTCTAAGGCAAACATTTTAAAGTTTACTTTAAAGGAGTAAACTATAGATTGCTGTGTGTTCATGCTGTTTCATTTTATTTTCTATGCTTTACCATGAATATGGAGGTTTTTCAATTTCTGTAGTTTTCTTTTCC